>JAVTVX010000015.1:20451946-25764446 GCA_033439265.1 Dillenia suffruticosa
CAACTTATTTTCTCTAAACAAAAAGTTCTCATGCCTATAGAATTTGCCCTCTACAGATTTTTCACATACACTATAAATTTCTCTAAAATCATGGTCATCATGATACAAAACCAAGAAATTCAGTATCAAGAGTAAAGATTAAGACATACCTGCGTGAAAATGCATCCACAACTACATTCTCCTTACCTTGTTTATATCGAATGACATAAGGAAAAGTTTCAATAAATTCCATCCATCGTGCATGTCTCTTATTTAGCTTATGTTGACTTTTCAAATGTTTCAAGGATTCATGATCCGTACGAATCACAAATTATTTCGGCCACAAATAGTGTTGCCATGTCTTCAAAGCTCGAACCAAGGCGTAAATTCTTTATCATAGGTAGGATAGTTAAGTGCAACCCCACTTAACTTCTCGCTAAAATATGCAAGTGGTCTTTCATCCTGTATAAGAACAGCGCCTATATCTACACCAGAAGCATCACATTCAATTTCAAATGTTTTAGAAAAGTTCGGTAAAGCAAGTAAAGGTGCATGAGTAAGCTATGTTTAATAAGTTGCAACGCCTTCTCTTGCTCTTCACTCCATTGAAATGCAACGTTTTTCTTGATGACTTGTGTAAGTGGTGCAGCGATGTGCTAAAATCTTTCACGAACCTCCTATAAAAACTAGCAAGACCATGAAAACTTCTAACATTACCTATATTGGAGGGGGTTGGCCATTCTTGGATGGCTTTGATCTTCTCTTCATCCACCTCGATACCTTTAGCACTCACAACAAAACCCAAAAAAACAAGCTTGTCGGTGCAGAAGGTGCACTATTTGAGGTTAGCATATAAATTTTCTTTTCTAAGTACATCCAAAACCGAATGCAAATGTGAGACATGATCATGCAAACTTTTGCTATATATCAAAATATTATCAAAATAAACAACCACGAATTTTTCAATAAAAGCACGAAAAACATGATTCATTAAGCGCATGAATGTACTAGGAGCATTAGTTAATCCAAAGGGCATAACTAACCACTCATACAACCCATATTTAGTTTTAAAAGCTGTTTTCCATTCATCTCCTTCTTTCATTCGTATTTGATGATATCCACTCTTAAGATCAATTTTAGAAAACACACAAGTACCATGCAACTCATCTAACATGTCATCTAAACGAGGAATAGGGTGTTGATATCTTACCGTTATGTTGTTGATGGCTTGGCAGTCAACACACATCCTCCATGTTCCATCTTTCTTAGGTACCAAAATCACCGAAACTGCACATGGACTCATACTTTCTCTCACATGCCCCTTTTCCATCAACTCTTCGACTTGTCTTGAAGCTCCTTCGCCTCTTCTGGATTGCTTCTATATGCTGGACGATTTGGAATTGATGCACCGGGTATGAAATCAATTTGATGTTCAATCCCTCGGATAGGTGGCAAACCTTGGGGTAGATCTTCAGGAAACACATCTTCAAATTCCTACAAAAGAGAAACAATAACACTCGGCAAAGAACGGTTAAGTTGGTCAGTGTTTAAAAGGAATTCCTTGTACATAAGTACAATCATTGGCCATTTTGAGAGCATCGCTCGCTTAACCTTACTTGTTTTGGCATAGAAATTCTTTTGTTTTCTCTCAGATTTTACCTCATTGGCCGAACTTTTCTCTCTTTTGTCTTTCTCATCAAATTCGGCCTTTCTCTCTTCTTTTCTTTTTTTTTTCTCTTCTCTCAACCCATTTTGATCTTTTTGTTTCTGTTGCTCACTCAATTTTTGCAACCTCACTCGGTCTTCATAGATTTGCTTTGGTGTCATCGGAATTAGAGTGATTTTTCGTTGGTTGAACATGAATGAATATTTGTTGGTGAAGCCGTCATGTTGCACATGTCGATCAAATTGCCAAGGCCTTCCTAACAAAATATGCCCAGCCTGCTTTGGCACCACATCACATAACACCTCATCTTCATATTTCCCAATCCGGAATGGTACAACAACTTGTTTTGTAACCCTCACTTCTCCACTATCATTCAACCATTGTAGCTTGTATGGTTGAGAATGTTTAGTGGTTGACAAATTCAGCTTTTCCACTAAAGTCTTACTCGCAACATTAGTAAAACTACCACTGTCAATGATCAAAATGCATACCTTGTCTTTCACATGGCAACGAGTGTGAAAGATATTCTCCCGTTGTATTTTTTCTTCATCTCCTCTGGCTTGTAAGCTTAAGGCTCGACATGTTACTAGCGTTAACATCTCACCATGTTTAGCCCCATACTCCTCAGCTCCGATGGGGACGTCTTCCAATGGAGGCAAACAATTAATGTCACCTTCATCTTTAGACTCGATTGCACCATTTTCCCGAATCACCATAACTCGCTTGTTTGGACATTGGCTAGCTATATGTCCTCTTCCCTGACACCTGAAGCATTTAATCTCACTAGATCGAGTTAAAGTAGGGGTTGACTTACTTTGAGAAGTCGTGGTGGAGATAGCTGGTTTATGTTCAGGCTTAACTCTGGAGATGACTAAATTTTCTTCTTTCTTCAGGTAGCTCATTCTCCAAGATGTTGCATTCGGAATCTGTGGTGTTGGTTTTGGTCATGTGTTACCTCTTTTGAGTTGCTTTTCAACCTTGATTGCCATATGTACTAAATCCTCCAACTCCACATAATGGTGAAGCTCGATTGTGTTGGCAATCTCTCGATTTAAACCATTCAAAATTCTAGCCATCGTCGCCTTTCTATCTTCTTCCACATTAGCTCAAATCATAGTCATCTCCATCTCTTTGTAATACTCATCTACGCTTCGATTACCTTGGTGGAGACTCTACAACTTAAGATATAAATCCCTATAGTAATGACTCAGCACAAATCGTCGTCTCATCACTCTCTTCATCTCACCCCAAGTTTCAATGGGTCGATCCCCATTCCGTCGTCTATTGATGCACAACTGATCCCACCATACAATTGCATAATCAGTGAACTCAATAACAGCAAGTTTAACCTTCTTTAATTCAGAATAGCTGTGACAATAAAAAACTAACTCAATCTTCTTTTCCCACTCAAGATATGCTTCAGGATCACTTTTACCTTGAAACAACAGAATTTTCATCTTGATACTACCTAAGTTGTTGTCTACCCGATTATTAACTTCTTTATTTCGACCAAGTCTCCTATGACTACCCACTGACAACCTATCAAACTCCTCTTCTAACCCATCCCCTTCAAACTCATCCACAACTTCAGTTTCTCTTTGATGAAACCTATTCCTCCTGGAGGGGGCTGGCACTATTGATGGTTGCCCCTTTTGCGACCCCTCTTCCACCTTGTCCAACCTTTCATGTATAAGATCTAACTCCCTCTTCATCATCCGTCTCATCTCCCCCATAAATGCTTGTAGTTGTAGATTCGACCCAACCTGTTGTTGAACCTCCTCACTTATGTTATCTTTTTGATTTTGAGTCATGATTGGAATATGCAAATGAAGAGATTGATAGTTGATGTACACCGAATTCGGTAGAAGCACTCTAAAAGTTTTTTTGCGTATCTAATTTCTTTCTTCATCTATTTATTGGTTGATTTAAAAAAAAAACAAAGGGAGTAAAAAAAACAAAGAAAGTTAAATAAAAAAAAAAACAAAGAGAGTAAAAAAAATTAAAAAAAAGAGGGATAAAAAAAAACCAAAGAGAGTTTGAAAAAAAAAACCAATATAAAGTTAAAAAAAAAAAAGAAAAACATGAACCGGCCCAGCTAGGCCTGACACAGTGGGCCTGGTTCACTGGGCCGAGTAGGTTCCAAGTAAATTTTTTTTTGAACTAGCCCGGCCCAGATTTGGAAGGCCTCGGAACTCCAGTTGAACCGGCCCGTGGTTCCTAGACTTACTCAGGAACCATACCGGAACTGGTCCAGCCCGGACCAGTCCCATCTCTAATCAAGTTATTTAGAAAATTCTTTCTATTTTTACATGTTTTTGAAAGAGTCATGATAGCAGTATTTAGGTGTTTCTAAATTTTACTGTTAGATGTTTCTATTTTATTTTAGGTTAATTGTTTATTTAAAAGTTTGTAACTTTATTATTATATAAGGAAAAAAATTACATTTATGATTTTAGTTCTCTCAAGCTCTAGAAGACGTGATGCTTTTTTGCACTAAATGTTATGTCTAATTATCCACTTTGATGCTAGTAAAATTATCGTTTTTGCTCTCATTTATTGCTCTCTTTATTTCAATTTATCTGTTGTATTTTTCTGCAATGGATCCTAAATTCTTTGACCAACCTAAAAGTTGCTCTAATTTCTCTAAATTCGTCTTCGCAAACTCATTGTTTCTTAATTGACTAGACTCTCACAGCTTGTTGAATAATTTATTTTTAGTTAATTTAATCTACTTTCTTGACTAATAACTATAAAACTGGTGGCTATCTCAAATAAAAGGGTATTAAGAGATATCAAATGCATCCCCAATATTCCTTATTTTGCTAGCTACCAATGGGTATAACAACAACAATAACAAACTTAGTTTTAATTTCAACAATTTAGGAGCAACTATTTGAAAGACAAAATTGGAGATAATCAAAAGAAAAATAAATAAATAAATACATACAAAAATAAATAAATAACTAAATAAATATATCGATTTAAAATATGTTAGTTTAATTTGTGCGAATTCTTTTACACCACTCATTTTTATCCAAAATTATCTTCTCGTCTAAACTCTTAATGTTGCGTATTTACGAATAACTTGTATCCAAATTTTTAGCAGTTTATTTCTACGTTTTATTAGATCTCATATTTTAAGTTCTTGATTATTCTAACCGATACGTCATTGGTTCTTCTTTGCACATGTCCAAACCATCTTAGAGCACACTATCCCTTTTATCTATAATTGAACTAACTCCCAACTTGTGACGAATTTCTTTATTTCTAATTCTATCTCTTCTAGTTTTATCACATATCTACCTAAACATTCTCATTTTTGTTATGACCAATTTTATTCTTATTGTTGTTTAATAGTTCAACACTCACTACCATATAATAGTACAGATTTAATTACGATTCTATAGAACTTTTCCTTCAAATGTATTGGTGTCATGTGATCGCAAAGAATTTTTGATACCTTTCTCCATTTCATTCAATCCGCTTGAATTTTATAATTAACATCCCTATATATATTGTCATCATTTTGAATGATAGAACTTATATATCTAAAATCATTCACTTTTGGGTATATCTTGTTTTTCTAGCTTAATCTTTTTTCATTGTTCTGATAATTGTTGCTAAACCTATATCTCATATACTTAGTTTTTAATCTACTCAATCTAAACTTTTTGAATTCCAGTGTAACCCTCCATAACTCTAATTTAGTATTAATACATTTCCTAATTTTATCAACTAATATTATATCATCTATAAAAATCATATATGATGGTATTTTATCTTGAATGTTTTTTGTGATTTCATCTATTATTATTGCAAAGAGGAAGTGGCTTAATACCGAATCTTGATGGAGTTCAATATTAATGGGAAAATTATCATTCAAACCTCTACAAATTCTTACATTGGTTACCCCTCCCTTGTATACATATCTCTAATGATATTAATGTATTTTGACTAAATCTCTTTTTTCATCAGCGTCCACTATAATATATCTCTAGAGACCCTATCATATACTTTTTTTAGATAAATGAATACCATATGTAGATCTCTCTTATGTGCTCTATATGTCTCCATAAAATATTTTAACAAGTGGATTGCTTTCGTGATAGATCTCCCATGCATAAATCTAAATTGATTTTGAGATATATTTATCTTCAATATCAATTTATACTCTATCACTCTTTCCCATAATTTCATAGTATGATTTATAAATTTAATTTTTCTATAGTTGGAATAATCGTGTATGTCTCTTTTATTCTTATATAGTGGTATAATTATAGTTTTTCTCTATATTTAGGACATTCTCTTGGTTTGCCAAATTTTGTTGAAAATATTCATTAATATTATTATACCAAATTTAGCTAAACATTTCCATACTTCTATTGGAATGCCATCGGTCCTATGGTTTTATTATTTTTCATTCTTTTTAAATCCCCCTTTACTTCATGAGGATGAATTTTGCATTTAAAATCTCTATTAATCTCTTTTACAGGTATTTCGATATTTTATATATCTGTTATACTCTTAACAATGAAGAGATTATCAAAATAATCGTTTCAACGCTTTCTAATGTTATCATTTTTTATAAGTATATTATTGATTCCACTCTTAATACACCTAACACTATTTAGATTTGTTTTCTTTCTTTCCCTTATCTTGGCAATTCTGTAAATCTTTGTTTCTCCGTCCTTAGTCTCAATCTCTTATATAGTTCATTATACACTTTGTTCTTTGATTTTTGGATAATCTTTCTCACATTTTGTACTTTTATATTTTTCATATGTATCGTTGTTACTATTATTTTTAAGGTTTTTATAACTCTTGTTTATCTAGATAGCAGTTCATATTTTTTGTTCCACCACCATGATTCCTTACCTATTGTGGCCTGATCTTTAGATACACCAAGAATCTCCCTACTTATATTCTTAATATTAGTAAACATCTCTTTCCACCGAATATCATTAGTGGACCAATTTGCTACTTGAATTAATTTATCTCTAAATATCGTTATCGTTTCTCTTTTTAGATTCCATCACTTAACTTTTACTTCCTCAAATGGACGATACTTTTTTTGCCTCTTAGACACACGTATATCTAAAACTAGAAGTCTATGCTGAGTTGTCACAATCTCTCCTGGTATAACCTTACAATCCTTACAGGTCATTCTATCATCTCTCATAGTGAGAAAAAAATTTATTTGGCTAACATTAGACTCATTTCTATATGTAACTAAGTGCACGTTTTCTTTCTTAAACATGGTGTTTACAACTAGCAGATCGAATGTTGTGACAAACTTTAAAATGATACATCCTACCTCGTTTCTACTCCCAAAACTAAAGTTTCCATGTATGAGTTTGAATCCTTCGTTTCTCTTTCCTACATATCTATTTAATTCTCCTCCAATAAATAATTTCTATCTACTAGGTATGATTTAAATAAATTCATCTAGATTCTTCTAAAATTGTATTTTACTAATTACATCTATACTTATTTGAGGCGCATAAATACTGACTATATTAATTACGTTTTCTCCATCTATATATGACTTGTATAAATTCATCTAAAATGGGTGCTTGTAATTAAATTTGATAATAGTCATTTGATATCTAATGTGCCAATCATATGATAGTTAGTGTAGTGGATAAGGGTGTTAAATTTTTTAATTAAATCTCGAATTCAAAATTTGATAATGGAAAACACTATATTTTATATGTGACCTGATAATATTCGAATCGGATTAATCTGTAACACCGGCACCTCGATATACTCACTATTGTAATTCTCTTCATTTTATATATGATATTACTCATGTTTCTATATAGAAAATCCACAAGGAAATTTTTTCGCTAAAACTACTTCTGAAAAATTTTCGACCCAAATCGTCAGAAATTAAAAATTTTCAAAATGACCACCGATGGTCCAAAAAATAATGAAAATAACTTTAGAGTGTATAAGAATCTCAAATTTGAGTAGAACTTATTTCATAGAGCTAAATTGTAAATTTTCCATAAATTTGCCGGTAAAACTCCAGCCAGGTCGAATATATCCCGGAAAGGCTAAATGATCACATTTTAGCATGGAATGAACTAAATTAGGCCTAATACAAGATTTTGAGTCTAACTTGAAATTTTGAAATTTTTGGAGTCGAAATATAATTTTTATAAGTCAAGAGCCTCATTTGCAATTAACAAAAATTAGAGGTATTTGGCAAATGGTTTTTCCCCCAAAACCATGAACTAGCAAGAGAGAAAGAATGATGAAAAAAAACGTGGGTGCCATGAGGAGGAAGAAAATAGATTTTTTATTTTATTTTATTTTGGGTTTTTGAGAAGTTAATCCAAAAGTGGAAATTTAGTTGGTGTGAGATGAATTAACTTGGACCCTTGGATTGAGTTAGTGAGAGATAAGACACTATTCATTGTATGGAAAAATGAGTTTTCTTGGGAATAACCAATGGTGAGGATTAACTTGGAGTTGGATAAAACTTTGGAGCCTTTGGATTTAGGTGGTTGGGAGACAAGCATTTAATGAAGACATGTGCTTGTAGAGTGAGAAAAGAGAGTTGTGGTGTGAGAATAGAGAGATAAAACGTGTGCTTCTTGGGAGAGAGAAAGAGAATGACTTGTTGTGGCCAAAATAATCCTAGGGCTAGGAATAAAGCTTGAAAAAGGGTTGGATGGCCAGGATTAATTTGGGGATAAAATATAACTTAAAAACTCCTTCTCCTCCACTCTCAAAACCGTGAGAACACATTCAAGTAGAAGAGGAAGCTCTCTTCATTTCCTCTCCAAAGCCATGAGTTCAAGGTAAGGGAACCCAAAATTTTTCTTCTACACTACCCAATTTTTTTTTTTTTACATAGATCAGTTCTTCTCATGTCCAACTTCAACATATCAAAAAATTAGAGCAAAAGAAGGAGTCTTACATAGTGAAGTCCAAAGGTGATCGTGAGCTCCATTCTTGAAGGAAGGTAGGATTTTTTCGAGCATTTCTTTGAAATTTTGGTGTAGATTTATTCCTCTCAAACCCTAGTATAACACATCTAAGTTTGAAGCCAAAATGAGAAGCCTAACTTGGTGAATGGATGTTGGCCGAATACATAGGAATAAGAAGAGAGAGTAACCTTGTGAAGAGGAGTCTTGAATTGGTCTTGAAACATAAATCTTGAGGTAAGAAAAATTCTGCACTTATTGGAATTTTTGAGGACATGCATGAAAGATTTAATGTGGTGTTTGTAGCTTGATTTTATAACCTAGAGCCTAGGTGGAACCCAATGAAGTATAAGGAAAGTGTGCAGAATTTTTGTGTGCAAGAATTGTCCTCCATCTTAGTGAAATTTAGTGTGTAGAAAAATTAAACTTGATGTGGCCGAAAATTTAGATAAACACTATGTTTTGATGAGTTTAATGTGTTCTTATGTGGCTGAATTTGGTGAATTGAATGTGTTTTGTGTGGTTGAAAATTTGGGAGAAAAAATGTGTTTTTGTGTGGCCGAAAATGTGGAGGAAAAATTTAATGTGGTGTGCTGAAATTTTTCTTGCTTTGTTGCACAATTTGTGTGCTGAATTTTGAGGCAAAAGTGGTGAAAATATGTATGTGGTTGTTGGTATAATTGATGTGGGCAATATGTATATAAATTTGCTTGTGTTTGGCTTAGAATTTGGAGGAGAGTAAAGTGAAATTGTGGGTTGGAAGTTTTGTCTTGCAATTGTAAAGCTTGTGTGCAGAAAAACTGAATAAAAATTGTAAATTTGTGATGTGAATAGTGGCTGAAAAACAGGGGAAAAATAGGGTGTTCGTTGGTTGGAAACAATTGGATGTTAGTATGCAAGAAAGATACTTTAAAGGCCAAGGAATGAGGCACATTATGTGCAGAAATTTTCTGCACTAAAAATAATTGATGTAAGGTTATTTTCATGCTAGCCAAGAAGAGAAAATGTGAGGAGAAAGGGATTTACATATGTGTAGAATTTTGTGATGAAATGGTGAATGTGTGTATGTGCATATGAGGCCAAGAGTGTGAAAGGTACGTGTATGTGCATATATAGTTATTATGTGTGTTATGTTGGTGTGACAAAATGTGTATTAGTTTGGTGAGTAGTCTAAAGTAGCATTATTTGGTATGAATTGTGTACTTCTAGAAATGAGTAATTGAAGTTGCCGGTTTGATGATGGAAAAGGAGATGGCGTATGGACACAATTGGAACTTACTTATGATACCCTAGGTTTTGATCTTAGATGAAAGATTATTTAGAATTTAATGTAACCTTGTGGTCTTCAATTTTTATAACATATATAATGTGTTGCCATTGTATTGACACGCTTAGTGACTCAGCGAGAGAAATAGATTTTTGACACCTTGTGGTACATTTTAGGGAGTGACGTACCCTCCCGTATACAGTAAGTGGGACTTTGACGCTATATTCTTGATTGAGCAAAAATATATGTTTTATGGCTTTTCAAATGACATATTTTATGACATGTATGAAAGCATGAGATGTGATCTATGTTTTAAAAATACTTCTCTTTGTGATCATTGGAGTGTCTCAAATGATTAATTCAAATGATATGCATTTATGAATTGTATTGAAATGACATCGTGTTAATCTTTGAAACTTGATATGATTTATATGCTCCATTGCATTGGCACTCTGATTTGAAATTGTTTGATCGAAATGTATGGGCCGGATACCTACTTATGATTGACACACTGATTTGAAATGATTTAATTGAAATGTGTGGGCTGGATGCCAACTGATGATGTGATGATATGATGATATCATTGATGGACTACCGTAGCTATGTAGGGCTTTGGTAGAGGCACCAATTGTATCCGGATACGCTTTTGCAGGAGGTATCCCCCAAACGCCATATGTATAGCCGTTGCCGGATGAATCAAATCGGAGAGGATATGTGTGACGTCACTGTCTAGCTTCGGGTGGGATTTTATACATGATTGATGATTATATGCATGCGATTAGACATGGGCTAGCCTTGGTAGGGTTCTTTGGTCAGGCTCATGGCCAACATTGGGGTAGAGAGTTAAATATTTTTATATTTATATATGAAAAACCCTCAATACGCCTACCATTGGTCGTGGTAGACATTGCCTTATTGGCAAGTTTTAAATGATTTCGAAATTTAAACGGATGCATATGATATTGTGATGTGTGACACATGATCACTTAATTTATAGAAATGCCATACTGGATTTATAATATTATTATGCTTTAAAAGTATGCTGGATTTATAATATTATCATGCTTTAAAAGTACGCTTTGACACTCTGAGTTCACACCTACTATTGATAACATAATGTCGATCCCCTCGCTCATTAAGTATTTTTCCATAATACTCACCCCTTACTTTCTATGATTATAGATATAGTTTCGGCAGGGACACGTGTCGAAAGGCATTCGACACATTGGAATATATTTGGAGACGC
Organism: Dillenia suffruticosa; assembly: GCA_033439265.1. Classification (NCBI taxonomy): domain Eukaryota; kingdom Viridiplantae; phylum Streptophyta; class Magnoliopsida; order Dilleniales; family Dilleniaceae; genus Dillenia; species Dillenia suffruticosa. Next base: position 20,463,037 of record JAVTVX010000015.1, read on the forward strand.
TGAGCCTTGGGTATGGTACTAGCCATTCTTCCGTGATAAAGTTGGATAACGTAAATATTTGAGATCTATAAATTGACCATGTATGTATTTTATGGGATGCCTGTAATTCTATTATGCAACTTATAAATTTGAGACTCTCAAAATCTGTTGTATATTCAAACATTGAGGTAAAGTATTGCATTTTATTTTCTTTTACTTGGGAAAATTTTACTTTGAGAAAAAAATAAATTTTAAACAGGTGAAGATGTTAGCATTTGTTGCCTTGGTATACGTGTATGTGAGGGCAATAGATAGGATAACGGGCAACTGTTCAAAACCTTCGAATGTGGATCGGGGCGTGATATAACCGGAATATAGTTATGAATATCGATTGGTTATATATATAATCTACCAAATCCAACATACACGTTTTGTCCTCAAAATGTAATAATTTGTATGTGTACGGGTTCTAGTATGTTTGTTACGAAATTTGAGTTGGTTGTAGGTTACACAGAAACAAAAATGAAAAATGAAAACGAATATAGGATAAGAGAAAATGACATTTTATAAAAATATAAGAAATAGGGAAACACATATATGTTAAGAATATAAAAATTTTATATGAATACTAATTTTTTTATTGAAATAATATAATAAATAATAAAAGCACTAGTACTGACAATTGGGTTGGGCTGACCCGAGTTCAACTCATTTTGAAAGGCTGAACTTGGCTCATTTTAGGGTCGGGTCGACCTTGAACTCATTATGTAGATCAATTTCAATTATGGATCAAATTTAGATATTAGTGGGATCAGCTCGAAACAGGCTCTGCCCATTTTATTTATCACTTGAATTTGACTTTAGTAGCTTTATCTTCAGCACAGCTCCACCTAAAAAAATACGCACACAAATTTAGTAGTATTTTGTTGTGTGTTTCATAAAAGGTCATAATTTGAAAAAAAAAAAAAAAGGAAAGAGGTGATAAAGGCTTATGTCACACGCCCATGCATCGATTAATAGTCCAAGAAATAAGTGGGGTTTAATGTGCTTTCTCTTCATCTCTCTCTAGGATCTCCCTCTCTCTCTCTCTCTCTCTCTCTCTCTTTCTTTTGGTCTCCCAATCAATCAATCTCTGGTTTGCCTTCTTCAAGAAAATCGTGTGCCTATAGGCTTCCTTCGATACCCAAAAACTCAGAAACCCTTATCTTTCTATCTTTACCTCTCTCTCTCTACTTCCAGGTTTAAGGTTTATAAGGAAACTATCGGTTTTCAAATCCATTATTGAAGAGTTTGAATTAAATCTGAAATTCGAATATTGTTGATCGGAATTTTAGGGTTTTGTTGATTTTATTATTGTTAGATTTGTAGTACTACAATTTTTTTTTATCTATTTGATTTGTCAATCTTGAATTTGGTTGCAGATTCAAAATGCAAAAGGAACAGATTCTTTGGGTTTTCTTTTCATTCTCATTTCCAATGTTGTTGATCGGAATTTTAGGGTTTTATCTATCAAGTCTTTCTCTCTCTCTCTTGTTAATTTTGTAAACCTATTGTAATTTTTAAAAGGTATCTCTTGGTGGTATTTCTAAAAAATGGGGTCCATTTCTAGAGCAACTTCTATGATTTTTATGGGTTTCTATTACTTCTTACTATCTAACAACTCTCCAGTGCGTGTGTGCGCACGCGCGCACGTACACACACACACACACACACACTCTCTCTCTCTCTCTTTACTTATGTGAAAAGTGTTATTGTAGATTGTGGAAAAGGATATGAATGCTTCTTAAACGGGCTGAGCCTAGCTCAAAATGAGCCTGAGATCCTTTAAATTTTTGGGGTCAAGCTTGAGCCTTGGTTCTTTGAGTTTTCTTGAGCTCGGCTCGACCTCCGGTCCATAAAATTTTAAACAAACCTGGACTAAGGTAAAGTCTAAGTCAGAAAGGTCAATTGGTAGCCCTAAAAAGCACATCCTAAAATATTAATCAAATTAATATTAATTAAACATATAAAATGTAAAGGAAATGGCAAGAATATTCAAATTTGTGACAAATGAAATTCACTTTGAAATGCAAAGAAAATCTAAATGGAAGTCTTCTGGAGGAAACTACATTTGAAAGATTTGAAAGCGCAACAGGACAACAAGATAGCAGGATAACACTTGATAGAAGGAAAATATATTTATTCTAGATGTTGAACAATTCACTTTGAAAGGGGAAGAAGAAAGGGGTAGTCTCTCAGCCTTCACAGAAATTGCAGAAGATATACTCTCGACAGAAGATACACTCTCAGCCTTCACAAAAATTGTGGAAGATGCAATCGATGGTGATGGTTGCTAAAGACAAAGAATGACCGAAACTCATATCTTGAATTTATAGAATGTTAATTCTCCTGATTTTAATTAAATTCCAACTCTCTTCTTTGTGTTTATCTTCAATGACCGAAACTCATATCTTGAATTTATAGAATGTTAATTCTCCTAATTTTAATTAAATTCCAACTCTCTTCTTTGTGTTTATCTTCAATTGTAAGTAGAATTTTAGTTGAAGTTGAATTTTATTTGGGAGTGTGGAATGATATGTAGTTGAAGTTGAATTTATCTAGAAGTCGTGACTCATGGAATGGTATGTGGATTGAGATGGCTTGTGGAATGATGCGCGGACGGAGATCCTTTTAGCCATGTCTTATGGTTTCCATTTCCGATACGTTTTAGAAATGCAAAATGCGACCCGGCCGATATTTCCATGCATCACAACCTACCAATCACTCTATGAAAATGATTATGTTGTACTCTATGCCCTATTTTCTTGTCTAATTGGCTAAAATCCTAGCCAAGCCAGTGATGACATTCCCCTAGTTTAAGTTATCCATGGATTCCATGCAATTAACTTTTGTGGAGCGTTGGGAAGAGAGAGCATAGCAGATTTTACATTTGCACTTAAAGTACTACTAGTGGGGAATTTTAAACTACTCCAAAAGGTTCTTGGAAGTAATCGGCTAGATGTTTCCAACCAATCTACTTAAAATGAACAAATGAATGCAGTTTACATCATCAAATATTAATCCTTCAACTAGTAGAACCATAGATGCACAAATGAATGCAGTTTAGGTACTATACTGTACTTCTAAAACAAGTTTAAGGGAATGTGTGCGTTTACGCAACCTAGAATTATGCTTCGTTTTTAAGCCATACATGATTCCAATTAGATGAAGTGAATCCCTCTAAGCAAACCAATTCAGTCGCAAGATAAGCCATTTGTGACCTAGGCAATGGAACAAAAATCAAGTTAAAGAACAAGCAAGACTCAAGCAATGGAACAAACTATGTTTCTTGACAAATATGCCTATGTAGGGGCATTTTACTACAAAGTAAAATAATTTAAATTTTAAAATACGGGAAGTTATCCCATGATCCCACAACTTCCACTAAAAGATCTCTCTTTCCCTACATGTTTGATCAATCTTGAATTTGAGTTTGAAAAGAGTTGTTCTTTCTAAAAATTTTGACGTGGAGAACTTCAAGCAACTAAGAATTGCTTGAGAGAGAGAAGGGTTGAGAGAAATATATAATATGTCTAAAGTGACAAAATATTGAGGGATTGAGAAATTTTCTTATTTGATCACCAACCCAATTTTGGATCACCGGATTGTGGGTTAAGACATTGTGACATAGTGGTGATGGTTTGTTTTTGTAATCACCAAGCCGATTGAGCAATGTATACGAGAAAGTTTGCGGTTCACAGATTTTGAAGACCTGCATATTGAGGTATTTATTCAAATCAATTCTAGCTCGTTAAATTTCCATGCTTCCACATGCATGTTGAGAATAAATCAAACATTGGTATTAGAGTGAGTTAAATTTATTAAAAAAATTTTTAGAATTTTTTCGAATATAAAATATATATGGTATAAATTAAGAATGAGTTTCATGAATCTGATTATACCATGATATTATCCATGACTCACAGATTACGGGCGTAATTTTTTCATAATTTTCTAAACATGTTAGCGCTATCAAAACCATGGTCAAAGTTCTCAATCAAAAACAATTTCAACCACCTTAAACCTTAAATCCGTCGAGATAAAGAATGATTTGATCTATGAAAATGCCCTAAAAATGTTAAGCATATTCTGATCTACAATCTGGTATATTATATTGTGTGATTTGTTTGTTGGAAATTGAGTTTTAAAAATAGCCATGAAAGGCTGAAACTTTGGACACTTGATTTGGTCAAGTTTAAGGCCTCCATCTCTCAAAAATCAAGTTGAGGATGAATTAGGGAAATCAAATTTCAATTTTCGGCCAAAATTGGAATCAAAAACTAGCTAGAAAGGGCATTTCTAGTAGTCGGGTTGGAAGGACCAGATTGTAGGAAGTTAGGTGAAAGAGACCCAACCCATACCTACAAGCACGTGAGCTTCACACTCGCTGTGGCGCATAAAGCCCAGTTGGGCGGTCCAGGTCGGCTCTAATCTAGATTCGTGTCCCGACCTGCGTCCCGACCTAGGATGTGACTTGAGATGTGGGTTGTACGCATGTAGGCGTGTGACCCACGCGTTGTGTGTTTTGCATGTATACCAGCATGCAGCCGATGCATGCAGGCATGTGGGGCGCTGCCATTAGCGCTTGGCAGTGCGTGGGGCCTTTGGAGGGACGTCAAACTTTGCTGAAATGAAAATTATCACTTGTTTGAGGGTCTTATGCCATTAAATGTGACTTTTTGTGGATTTTTGTGTGTCCAATTCAAGTTTTGATGGTAAGATACGATCCCGGGTTGTGATGTATCATGTCTGTTGACTTAGTATTCGCTTTGGAGTTTAGACTCGAATTATTTAGGATTTGTTGATTCGAAAAGTACACAAAATGTGAGAATAAGTATCATAAGTTACTAATGTCTCTCTTTTGTATGTAAAAAGACTATGGTTGTTTCGAGAACTATCGTATTAGATTTTTGCAAGAAGGATAAACTGAATGGTGTGAATTATAAAGTTTGGCACTAGAAAATTCAATTTGTTCTTGAGGAACTAAATTTATCTGAGATTTTGAGACATAAGATGGTGGATCCTGGGGAGGGTACCATACCATGGGCTAGACGATATTAGGAGGTCAATTGTGTTTAGAAGAAGAAGGATAACCATGTTAGGGCAATCTTGTTTAGTAGCACACATGATAACATGATCCCGGTCTATGAGCGGTATCTTATGGCTATGTCGGTTTAGCTCGCCCCCTAAAAGAGTATTATGGTGCTCTTTCAACTCCTAAGGTGAAGATATTGATTTATAAGTTTATTACTTATAAGAAAATAGCTAATCATATGATGAAATAACATTTGATATAAATATCGAGTATGATCGTCGGATCAAGGAATGCAAACAAACACATTTCGGATGAGTTTTAGATGTTAGATGTGATTCAGTCTTTATCTGATTCATTAGAGATCATGAAAACCTATCTTACACAAAACGAGAGTATTCATACTTTTGCTGATATTAGCAAATACAGTGAGCTCAAGGAAGAACACCTGGAGGCAAGTAAGCCGCACTCATGTCATGTTTGTGCAACGGAGTCGAGCAAGAGCTCCCGAGGCATCAAATGAAAATGGAAAAAGTATGAGAAGAAGACCCGACAACCAGGCAGGAAGAAGCCATCCGAAAAGTCTAACAACAAAGTACAAAGGCACATGAAGAATAAGCTTGATAAGACTAAAGTGAAGTGCTATGTATGTGGCAAGTTTGGTTATTTCGCTCATGTGTATGACGAGTAGAAGACTTGGAGCCACCAACCATGAACCTTGAGATAAGACCACGTACATGGAGTTTCACCAAATGAGTCCTCAGGCTAGGAGGATTTACGTGGGGAATGAAACATTTGTCATCATAAGAGGGATTGATACTTGCAAGTTGGAGTTGCAAAGTGGCCAAACTTTGTATCTACATGACGTTCTTTACACTCCGGATATTCGATAGAACTTGATTTCATTACTTTGTTTAAATCATCTAGAAAATATTTTGTCATTTGGAAACCCATCTGTTTCTATTGGATACGACAGCTCTTTGATTTGTTCTAGTTTTGTCCATGATAAACTGTATATACTGGATACTATTTCTTTTAATAGTATTTTTTGTTATCTTCTATTGCCTTTACATTTAGTTATACTAATGATGATATAAATGAATGACATAGTTGACTTGGACACATAAAGCAAGAGAGAATGAACCGATTAACAATTAGTGGTCTGTTGGGCCCACTAACTTAAGATCGAGTTGCCTATATGTAAGTTTTGTCTAGTCGGCAAAACTATAAAAAAACCATTTGATAAGGCAATGACAGCTGGGTTTCCATTGTAGTTGGCCCACTCCGATATTTGTAGCCCTATGAACGTGAGAACCCAAAATGGAGCTCTTCACATTTTGGTTATGTTTATCAAATCTCGCATAAGTCTGAGATATTGGAATGCTTCAGACAGTCTATTAGTGAGATTAAGAATCAGTTAGACTTGAGAGTGAAAACTCTCAAAATCGATCGAGGGAGCGAGTATTTGTCTGAACATTTCAAAGTGCTGCTCTATTTTGAGAAGGTAATTACGAGACAATTGATTATTTCTGCTACTCTCCGTATAACAGAGCAGCTGAAAGAAGAAATAAGACTCTGTTGGAGAAAGTGAGATCTATGATGAGACAAGAAAATTTGCCCATCTCCTATTAGAGAGATGAATTATTGACTGCAACCTACGTTCTCAACCGTGATTCATCAAAATTTGTAGTCGGTATCCCATATGAGTTTTGGACAGGGAGGTAGCCTAAACTTAGCCACTTGAGGCCATGGGATTTTACCATATATGTTCACGATTAGTGGCATCCATACGGCAAGTTAGGTCTATCAGGAAAGAAATGTATTTTTATAAGATATTCAGAATACTACAAGGGTCATATATTTTTAGGTGAGAATATGAATGACACTGTCACTAAGATTGAGTCTCGTGATGCTATATTTCTTGAGAAAGATTTCCTTAAGAGAGGTAAAATCGATCGAAACTTTACTTTCTATAAGATGGATGAGCCTAGAGACTCAACTGAACCTAGTGGTGGGACCTAAGAACCCATTATGGATCTTTATTCTAGTGGGAGTCATCTATCTAGAGGTGAAGAGGTTTCCCCTTATCATAGGAGCAGTTGAGAACATGTACTTAAATGTCATTTCTCGATTGAGGGTAAGACTCTCATTGTGACTCCTAAGGATGATGAGAAGCCTAAAATAGTCTTGAAGGCTCTTGAGGGTCCTACAAAAGACCATTGGTTGAAGGCTAAGGATGAAGAGATGGAGCCAATGAGAATCAACGGGATTTAGGATCTATTTGATTTGCTTGAGGGCAGAAAGACTATTGGGAACAAGTGGATTCTTAAGATAAAAAAAAGGCCGACAGATCAGTGGAGAGGTATAAGATCTGTCTAGTTGCCAAGGGTTGCCTCAGACTAAGGGCGTGGACCGTAATCCAATTTATCTCGATTCATGTACTTTAGCGATTGGCATGGACATAGATCTAGAATTACATCGACGTTGAGACTGCTTTCCTAAATAGAAGTTTGGATAAAAAGATTTACATAAAACAACCATCTGGCTTTGTTCCTATAGGTTAGGAAGATAAAGTTTGTCAAATTCGGAAGTCGATAAATGGCTCTAAGCAATCATCTAGACAGTGGAACCTAAGATTTTACGAGGAGGTTGTATCTTACGATTTCATGATGATCGATAATGATCATTGCGTATATTTGATACATTCTTATGATTCTTTTGTGATCATGTTCTTATATATGGATGACATTTTATTAGTTGGAAATAACAAAAAGTATCTGATGACTATCAAAACGTAGTTATCGTCGAGTTTTGATATGAAAATATAGGTAAGACTCAGTTTATTCTCAGAGTTAAGATCCAGAGGGATCGTTTGAGACAGATGTTGACTATTTCACAAGAGTCCTATATCATAAAGGTTCTCAAGTATTTCGAGATGAGCAATTGCAACCCCATAGATACTTCTATTATTAAAGGTGAGGGCCTAGGTCTTGACATGTACCCTAAAACTCAAGAAAAAATAAAGAAAATGAGTAAAATCTCTTATACCAGTGTAGTGGGCATGTATGCGATATTGTGTATACGACTATACATTTGTTTTTGTAGTCAGTCTAGTGAATAAGTATCCATCGAATCCTAGAAAGAGTTATTAGAAAGCTGTGAAAAGGATTTTGAGGATATCTCAAGGGCACTGCGGACCTCTTTTTATATTACGGAGGAGGTAATTTACGTCTCATTGAATATTCAAACACCGATTAGGGTAGTGACTAGTATGAGTGCAAATCGATATCATGTTTTGTCTTCTTGCTTAATAACAATGTCATTTCTTGGAGTAGTAAGTACCAAATCTATATTTCTCTATCTCTGATGAAGGTTGAGTTTGTGGCATGCTCAACAGCAGTTCAGGGAGTGTTTGGTTTCGGAAATTTCTAAATGAATTAGGGGTTATGACAAATAGTAGGAGATCAATGATGATTTACTGTGATTATTAGATTGTTATCGCCTATACCAAGACCCTAAATATCACATCAGAACCAAACACGATACCAGATATTATTTGTGAGAGACATTATCGAGAACGATGAAGTAACAATTAAATATATTTTTGCACACAGTATGATGGCTGATTTTTTCATTAAATCCATTATGAGAGATTTCTTTATAGGTCATAGGGATTATTGAGTTTATATGTACTTTAACATTTCTCATATGTACTATGTTGATATTTTGATACTTATTGATATACATGATATATGTGAATTATTCAATCATAAATTTATTTATTGCATTTATTTATTGTCATATATTTTGTAGCGTGATGTGATAAAAGATAAGTCAAACAGTTGAGGTCAACTTTCTCACATAAGTGTTCACCTTTAACTCTGAGTGGGCGGGGATGAGACAGTTTCTAATCATAAGAGACTTTGAGAGTGGTTCTGTTAGAATATAAGTCATGTTGATACGTGTTTAGGATGAGACATATGTGATATGATTGATATGAACATATCCTGTAATACCCAGAAAAAAAAAAGACGGGAAATTTAAAATTAGGGCTTAAAGCCCTAATTTATCTTCCATTTCCCCTCTCTCTCTCTCTCTCTCTCTCTCTCTCTCTCTCCCTCTCTTTCTTCTCTCTTCCCCGATCTCCCTGCCGCCGTGTCTCTTCCCCTCCCGCTACCGCTGCCAGCACCGCTGGTCACCACCATCGCTACTGCACCAAGCCGCCGCAGCTCCTCCCTCCCGCGAGCGAGCCGCTGCAGCTCCTCCCTGCACGAGCACCACTGCGCTCTCCTTCGCGCGACAACGCGAGCCCGTGCGAGCCAGGGCGAGCCCAGCGCGAGCCCAACGCAAGCAGCGCGTGAGCTTAGTACGAGCAGCGCTCGACCTCCAGCGCGCCTCTGCACGCTTTTGCACGAGCGCCAGCGCGCCCTTGCGCTCCTCTGCATGAGCCCCTGCGCGCCTCCAGCACGCCCAAGCACGAGCACAGCGAGCTCCAGCGCGCGATCCACTGCTCGAGCGCGCCCCAACACGAGGGCGAGTGCTCCAGCGCGCGACCCACTGCGCGAGCACTCGATCCAGCTCGCTAGCGCGAGCCCTAGCCACTACGGCCCAGTCCAGCACGCGGCCCAGTCCGGCCCGCGGCCCACCAGACCCATCAGGCCCGCGGCCCATGGCCCACGACGACCCTTGACAGTCCGTGAGCCTCTGCAAAGGTTTTAGACCAAACCGACAGGCGAACGAAAGCTAGATCTGAGATCCGAGGAACACTAGGTGAGAGAAAGGAAATCTCTAACTCTTGAATAAATTTTGTCAAATTAGGTAGTTTTGGTTGGAAAGAAAAATTGAAAATTCATAACTAGGCCCTTATTTGATATCGAACCGTGGTGATTTGATTAGGTTGGCTATTTTGGTGATTCGATTAAGGGGTGCATTGTTCTACGTATTGTGGTTTTATTGGGGAGTGCGTTATCCTCCCCAAAATCAGTGAGTGAGATTTATTTCAATACTTTTGTTTAATATGTAAACTCTATTTTACAACATTTTGATGAATGAGCATGATTTGTCGTATGCTTGAAATGTTTTGACTGTTTTTAAAATTGATTTTTGTGAACCGATGGAGTGTCCAAAAACTGTGTTGAATTATGAAATTATGCATCCATGTGGTTGAAATGTATAATGTGTCATTTTATGCTAGATGTTGCATTTGGTTTGTAAACTTGATTTCGGCACATTTTTGATGCGATATTGATTTTAGCCTTGAGGGCTTTGGATTGTATTGCTCCGTAGCTACGAAAGACACCGTGAGAGACGCTTTGATGGCGTCGGGATATGCCTAAGCCTGGGGTATCTCACGAGTTGTCGTGATTTGATTATCGATACGGTACTAGCTAGGTTGAACCCGAAAGGGGGAGGATTTGGATTTGGATTTGGATTTTGGTATCCTCTCCAAGTCTAGCACCTGGACGAGGTTCGTCGCCAATGCCGGGGTAGAGAGCACTTTAAATAAACTTGCATATAACACCACCGGTGCGCCTGTCATAGGTCGCGGTAGACCTCTGCCAGGACATTTTCAACTGGCAGCTCTATGATTTTAATGACAGTGATTTGGATGCATATTTGACTTGATAATGCGTGCAAATGACATATTGTTGAAATGAAAAGCATGATGATGTGAAATATGATTTGTATACTTGTGTTTTGACACTCTAGCTTCATACTCCATATTTGACGATTGCATTGACCCACTCACTCACTGAGTATTCTTCCCCGAGTACTCACCCCTCATTTCCCTTTTTGTTTCAGAGATAGTATTTGGCAAGGAGCGTTGCTTTTAGGACGCTCAGTATCATTGGGAGATTTGATCTGGATCTGATGAGTTATTATATATTTCTGTTGCATTTCATGAGTTAGTAATTGTATTGGTGATGTATATGTATTATGAGATTAATAGACGACCATTGTATAATTCTGGGATGACTGTATAAATATGGACATGTCATTGCATAACATTGCATTGAGGCATTTCTGGTTCATTGTGTAAGTACTTGGGAATGTGTCATATCTTGGAAGTGTCCTCTAGGATCGCTCGGTGCCTCCTCTAAATCACAGGAGGGGCGACTGGCAGCTGTCCATGCCTTTGATGGGGGCATGGCAGTAGAGGTCTGTGGGTAGGTTGTTGGAAATTTTTATAGCCTTGCGTTACCTGGATGTTGGCTGTGAGATTGGTTGATTTTGGAGAGGCCGGGATGGCCATTTGATTATACTACAAAATGATTATGATTTATACAGGGTAAATTGTACTTGGAAAATCTCCGAAATATGGGGAGGTTCTGTCCTATTTTCTGTAAAAATAGAGCCGGCATTTAGGATAACGGGCGGCTGCTCACGATCCCGGTTCGGGGTGTGACAGTTGGATTGGTTTCAGAGCCAGGTTGGTTGAGAGCTGTGTAGGAAGAGAGTTTTGAAAACATTCCCGCGTGTGCTTGTTTTTAAAGTCCTCAATGCATGAGAGTCTTATACAGTCATAAAGTCCCAGTGCATGGTCATAGGCATATGAGTCCATATATTTTAGGGGGTTAGATACGGTTGTATCTAACCTAACATGCTATATTCTTCTCCTATTGAACTAAGAATTTCATTCTGTTGTGAGGGTAGCCATGCTATGATTAGTCCAAAATTCTTGAACCGTGCCTACTCTTTTTATGATACTTAATAAGCATTTTTCTCTTGCAGAATTATGCCACCTAGACGTGGTAGGAGAGGTGCTAGATTCGCATCTCTTGAGAGTCTGTTAGTGCCAGATACACCACGGGCACACGAGACCCCACGAGTACCAGAGGACTTAGACGAGCCGGAGGATCGTACCTCGACTCGCGTGCCACCACCGGCACCTATTCAGCCAGCTGCTCAAGCTGAGACTCTCGTACCCACACTCGACCCTTTCGGCAGGTGTACGAGTGGTATGCTTCGCATGGGGTCCAGATTCCGCCCCCACCACCTCTTACAGCGGCGCCTGCACCTGCAGCAGTGCCAGTTCCTACGGCATCGGTTCCACCACCGGTGGCCGGTCCTTCTACTTTGTTCGAGCCGAGTGAGACTACATCGGCTATTCTTAGACGGGTACATGAGTTGACTCAGTTGGTTAAGTAGGCCCGTCAGTTGGGGTGCACAGATTTTGCAGGGCTTGGTGATGCTGCGGCAGCCAAGCATTGGATCAACTGCATCCGCAGGATTCTGACCGATTTGGGGATTGGAGAGAAGCTCTGCCTGAAAGTGGCAGAGCGATTATTAGAGGGAGAGGCCCTCTCATGGTGGGAGGCCCTCACTAATTAGGCGATAGAGCCATTGCGGTGAGACGACTTCAATCGAGAGTTTGACCGCAGATTTTTCCCACTCTACCAGCAGGACTGGATGAGGTCAGAGTTGGGACGGCTTACACAGGGGTCCAGATCTGTCTCGGAGTACGAGGCAAATATGCGGAGACTCGCCGCATTCGTACCAGATCTAGCTACACCTCAGTATTTGCGCTTCAAATTTGATGACGGTCTTAGTCTCAGCATAAAGAAATATATGACTGTTACTCCACAGTTTACATTGGCCGAGGTGATAGACTCTGCTCACCGCGCGGAGGCTTTGGTTCGCGCAGAGACTAGGCAAAAAGAGAGCACAGAGTACAAGAGAAAGAAAGAGAAGTCTCAGTTTGCGCAGAACTCCAAGAGGGGCAGGGGATCCAGTTCGCACAGAGGGGGATTTGAATTTGGTTTTCCTGAGCTGGGACGGGGACAGTACTCCCACGAGTTTAGACAGCCTGCTTCGACTCACCCTTCACAGTATACTACTCAGCGGCATCCTTATTGCCGCAGGTACAATAGGTCCCATCTGATAGGAGTTTGTTCAGTGATGGTCACTTGCTTCCACTATGGGAAGCCTGGGCATATTAGGAGTTCTTGTCCTGAGTTAGGACTCGGAGGACAGAGTTCACTGAGCCGCACTAGTACTCTTCGTATGGGACAGCAGGGGCAACCTGCTCGGCCAGCAGCTTCTACTCCCAGGGTGATCACTGGGAGTAACACAGTGCAGACTCAGGCACGACAGCAGCCTAGGGCTCAGGCCCGGGTTTATGCCATAACGCAGGAGGACGCCCAGGCAAATCCCGACATCATCATGGGTACTCCTCCTTCTGATCCTGTAGAATAGGATCTCTATTCGTATTTTCACTTCTTTTGAGGATGTCAGCATTGTATCAGTTGTATAGGTATTTTATGTTGTGTTCCCTTTTGTCAACATGATACTACTCTGACATCTTTGTACACTGAAGTTGTAGAGGCCTTAGAGGCTCAACTATTTTGACATATATATATACATATTAAGTTTGAAATTATTCTAAATTTATGTGCATTTTGTTCAATGATAGGTACTCTACCTATCTTCGGAATAGATGCTCGTATCCTTATTGACACGGGGTCTAACTATTCGTATGTGAGCGATCAATTCTTCCGACATTCTGACAGGCCGCTCTCACCGTTGGACGAGAAGCTATTGGTCATCACTCTTTTAGGTGAGCAGATTGTGCGTGGCACAGTGTATAGAGAATGTGAGATTAAAATTGGGGATACAGCACTGAAAGCAAATCTAATCCCCCTCGCCATGATTGATTTTGATGCCATCTTGGGGATGGATTGGCTACATATGCATCGGGCTTCAGTTGACTACTTTAAGAAGCAGGTGGAGTTTCGAAAACCCGATCAGCCAGTATTGATTTTTGAGGGCGAGAGGCGGGTTTTACCCCGCTGTGTCATTTCAGTTTTGGAAGCCAGACGCATGATTCGCCACGGATGTGCGGCTTACCTGGCTCATATCATTGACACTACTGCTCAGGGACCAAGACTAGAGGATATCCCAGTGATACAGGACTTTTCTGATATTTTTCCCGAGGAGTTACCCGGATTACCACCGGTTTGGGAGTTTGACTTTGAAATCGATTTAACTTCGGGGACTACCCCTATCTCTATGCCGCCATACAGGATGGCGCCGGCTGAGCTGAGGGAGCTCAAGGTCCAGCTGCAGGAGTTGCTGGATAAGGGGTTTATCCGCCCTAGCACGTCCCTTTGGGGCGCTTCAGTACTGTTTGTAAAGAAGAAAGACGGCTTATTGAGATTGTGTGTGGATTACAGACAACTTAATCGGGTGACTGTGAAGAACAGATATCCATTGCCTCACATAGATGATTTATTTGATCAATTGCAAGGTGCTCAAGTTTTCTCGGATATTGATCTTCGATCGGGATATCATCAGTTGCGGATTAGGAGTCAAGACGTGCCAAAAACAGCTTTCTGCACTCGATACGGGCACTCGATACGGGCACTACGAATTTCTAGTCATGCCGTTTGGGCTGACTAATGCCCCCGCTGCATTCATGGACTTGATGAACCGAATTTTTCATGATTATTTGGACCGATTCGTTATTGTTTTTATTGATGATATTTTAGTCTACTCGCGGAGTGATGATGAGCATGCTCAGCACCTTAGGGTGATTCTGCAAACTCTTCGTGAGAGACAACTTTATGCCAAGTTCACCAAGTGTGAATTTTGGCTGCGATAGATTGGTTTTCTTGGCCACATAGTTTCTGCGGGGGGTATTTTTGTCGATCCGTAGAAAATCGATGCCATTACGAGTGGGAGCAGCCACAGACAGTGACTGAGATCAGGAGTTTTCTTGGTCTAGCCGGGTATTATCGTAGATTTGTAGAGAGCTTTTCTCGAATTGCTGCTCCGTTATCTAGATTGACGCTAAAAGGTGTCAAATTTGTATGGGATGATCGTTATGAGGTGAGCTTTCAGGAGCTCAAACAGTGATTGATGTCCGCTCCAATTCTAGCCCTTCCCACGAGTAGTCGAGAGTAAGTGGTGTACAGTGACGCCAGTAGGCAGGGATTGGGCTGTGTATTGATGCAGGATGGTAGAGTTATCGCCTATGCTTCGCGACAGCTAAAGAAGCATGAGGTGAATTATTCTACGCACGATTTGGAGTTGACGGCCATAGTCTTTGCGCTAAAGATATGGCGCCACTATTTATATGGGGTCACATGCAGAGTGTTTACAGATCACAAGAGTCTGAAGTATCTGTTCACTCAGAGGGAGCTGAATTTGAGACAGTGGAGATGGTTAGAGCTGTTAAAGGATTATGAACTCATCATTGACTATCATCCGGGCAAGGCTAACGTAGTGGCTGATGCCTTGAGTCAGAAGTCGTCTTCCTCTTCTCCGACTACCGAGAGTACTTATCTCTCATGTTTATTGGGACTCCGAGCTTTGGGAGTCAGGTTGGCTAGTGATGATCAGGGAGCTATACTAGCCAGATTTGAGGTTTGACCGAGTTTGCTTGACCGTATTAGGGAGCTTCAGCAGAGTGATGAAGAGCTCCGAGGTATTTATGAGAAAGCCAGCAGAGGTGATATTGACGACTTTAGAGTTCGCAAGGATAGACTGTTGGTTTTTTGAGATCGAGTATGTGTATCAGCATATAGTGATCTTCGCAGGGCTATTCTCGAGGAGGCCCATTCATCTGCCTATGCTTTACATCCCGGTAGTACTAAAATGTACCGCACCATCAGAGACAGTTATTGGTGGTCGGGTATGAAACGGGAAATTACAGAATTTATTGCTCGTTGCCTTGTATGTCAGCAGATAAAGGTTGAGCACCAGCGTCCAGCTGGCACTTTGCAGCCCCTTCCCATTCCTGAGTGGAAGTGGGAGCATATCACGATAGATTTTGTAGTGGGATTACCGCGGCCTTCAGCACAGCATGATGCTATTTGGGTGATAGTTGACCGACTTACTAAGTCCGCACACTTCATCCCGATTAGGAGTGATTACTCACTTGAGGCGTTGGCACGCCTCTATATTGATATGATTGTGAGATTGCATGGGGTTCAAGTGTCGATAGTATCAGATCGAGACCCCAGATTTACATCCCATTTTTGGCCTAGTCTGCAGGAGGCTTTGGGTACTAGACTGAATTTCAGCACAGCGTATCACCCCCAGACAGATGGTCAGTCAGAGAGAACCATTCAGACTTTAGAAGACATGCTTAGGGCATGTGTTATGGATTTCTGGGGGAGTTGGGATCGGCATCTTCCGTTAGTGGAGTTCGCCTATAATAATAGCTATCAGGCGAGCATTGGCATGCCACCTTACGAGGCATTGTATGGGAGGAAGTGTCGTTCCCCGTTGTGCTGGGATGAGGTTGGTAAGCGACGACTCACCAATGTTGAAGGGAGTCAATCGCTTTGGGCAGCGAGGGAAATTGAGTTCCAGGTATATTGGGCCCTTCCGTATCCTTGACAGGGTCGGAAGTGTAGCATATAAATTGGAGCTTCTAGCAGACCTATCGCGTATTCACGATGTATTTCATGTTTTAGTATTTAGGAGATATCAGCCAGATCTCTCACACATTTTAAAGGCTCCGCCAGTTGAGCTTCGAGAGGACTTGAGCTTACCTGTCCAGCCCGTGACTATTTTGGATCGACAGGTCAGAAAGTTACGGAGCAAAGAGATTCCTCTTGTTAGAGTTTTGTGGAGGAGCGACCAGGTCGAGGAACAGACCTGGGAGCCTGAGGAAGCCATGAGAAGACAGCACCCCTAACTTTTCTCTGTATAGTTTCTTTTAGTCTCGAGAACGATACTTGTTTTTAGGGGGTTAGAAAATGTAATACCCAGAAAAAAAAAAAAAAAAAAAAAAAAAAAAAAAAAAACGGGAAATTTAAAATTAGGGCTTAAAGCCCTAATATATCTTCCATTTCCTCTCTCTCTCTCTCTCTCTCTCTCTCTTCACTCTTCTCCCGATCTCCCCGCCGCCGTGTCTCTTCCCCTCCCGCTGCCGCCGCCAGCACTGCTGGTCACCACCATCGCCACCGCACCCAGCCGCCGCAGCTCCTCCCTCCCGCGAGCGAGCCGCTGCAGCTCCTCCCTGCACGAGTGCCACTGCGCTCTCCTTAACGCGACAGCGCGCGAGCCAGCGCGAGCCAGCGCGAGCCCGTGTGAGCCAGCTCTAGCCCAGCGCGAGCGAAGCGCGAGCCCCAGCGCGCGAGCAGCGAGCGACCCCAGCGCGCCTCTGCACGCTCCTGCACGAGCACCAACGCGCCCTTGTGCGCCTCTGCACGAGCCCCTGCACTCCTCCAGCACGCCCCAGCACGAGCATAGCGAGCTCCAGCGCGCGATCCACTGCTCGAGCGCGCTCCAGCATAAGCGCAAGCGCTCCAGCACGAGACACACTGCGCGAGCACTTGATCCAGCTCGCGAGCGCGAGCCCTAGCCACTGCGGCCCAGTCCAGCACGCGGCCCAGTCCGGCCCGCGGCCCACCAGGCCCGCCAGCCCGCGGCCCACGGCCCGCGACGACCCGTGACAGTCCGTGAGCCTCTGCGAAGGTTTTAGACCAAACCGAAGGGCGAACGAAAACTAGATCCGAGATCCGAGGAACACTAGGTGAGAGAAAAGAAATCTCTAACTCTTGAATAAATTTTGTCAAATTAGGTAGTTTTGGTTGGAAAGAAAAATTGTAGATTCATAACTAGGCCCTTATTTGATATCGAACCGTGGTGATTTGATTAGGTTGGCTATTTTGGTGATTCGATTGAAGGGTGCATTGTTCTATGTATTGTGGTTTTATTGGGGAGTACGCTATCCTCTCCAAAATCAGTGAGTGAGATTTATTTCAATGCTTTTGTTTAATATGTAAACTCTGTTTTACAATATTTTGATGAATGAGCATGATTTATCGTATGTTTGAAATGTTTTGACTATTTTTAAAATTGATTTTTGTGAACCGATGGAGTGTCCAAAAACTGTGTTGAATTATGAAATTATGCATCCATATGGTTGAAATGTATAATGTGCAATTTTATGCTAGATGTTGCATTTGGTTTGTAAACTTGATTTCGGCACATTTTTTATGAATATTGATTTTAGCCTTGAGGGCTTTGGATTGTATTGTTTCGTAGCTATGAAGAACATGGTGAGAGACGCTTTGGTGGCATCCGGATATGCCTAGGTCTGGGATATCCCACGAGTTGTTGTGATTTGATTATCGACACGGTACTAGCCAGGTTGAACCCGAAAGGGGGAGGATTTGGATTTGGATTTTGGTATCCTCTCCAAATCTAGCACCTGGACGAGATTCGTCGCCAACGCCGGGGTAGAGAGCACTTTAAATAAACTTGCATATAACACCCCCGGTGCGCCTGTCATAGGCCGCGGTAGACCTCTGCCAGGACATTTTCGACTGGCAGCTCTATGATTTTAATGACAGTGATTTGGATGCATATTTGACTCGATAATGCGTGCAAATGACATATTGTTAAAATGAAAAGCATGATGATGTGAAATATGATTTGTATACTTGTGTTTTGACACTCCACCTTCACACTCCATATTTGACTATTGCATTGACCCACTCACTCACTGAGTATTCTTTCCCGAATACTCACCCCTCATTTCCCTTTTTGTTTCAGAGATAGTATTTGGCAAGGAGCGTTGCTTTTAGGACGCTCAGTATCATTGGGAGATTTGATCTGGATCTGAGGAGTTATTATATATTTTCGCTGCAATTTCGTGAGTTAGTAATTGTATTGGTGATGTATATGTATTATGAGATTAATAGACGACCATTGTATAATTTTGGGATGACTGTATAAATATGGACATGTCATTGCATAATATTGCATTGAGGCATTTCTAGTTCATTGTGTAAGTACTTGGGAATGTGTCATGTCTTAGAAGTGTCCTCTAGGATCGCTCGGTGCCTCCTCTAAATCACAGGAGGGGCGACTGGAGGCTGTCCATGCCTTTGATGGGGGCATGTAGTAGAGGTCTGTGGTTAGGTTGTTGGAAATTTTTATAGCCTTGCGTTATCTGAATGTTGGCTGTGAGATTGGTTGATTTTGGAGAGGCCGAGATGGTCATTTGATTATACTATAGAATGATTGTGATTTATACAGGGTAAATTGTATTTGGGAAACTTTCGAAATATGGGAAGATTCTACCCGATTTTCTGTAAAAATACAGTCGGCATTCAGGATAACGGGCGGCTGCTCACGATCCCGGTTCGGGGCGTGACATATCCACACATATATTGTCTGTAAGTAGCCAAGTTTGAAATCTTAGATATCATTTGCGTCTTGTGATACTTTCTCTAAGATACCCTCTCTGAGATCTTTGAGTAAAGTGTTATGTATAGATTAAGTCCCATATCTATACAGTGTTAACATAATTTGACATATACCCTTTTGAGAGATGTGGTAATAACACTATGACATTGTTTTATATCTTGTGTGATAAAATGACTAGAGATAGTGGGAGTTATATTACATGAGACAATGATCTGATTTTTATCCACGTGCCCTACTGTGTGAGATTCGAGATATATATGTGAGATCTCTTGTACCTTTATTATTTCAACATTTTCTAGAAATTTTGATTCAGTATTTACTATTTTAGTCTGTCACCTATGGTGTAGAAGACAATGAGGTCTAAGAGGTAGTTCTAGAAAAATAGCTGAATTCAGATTGATAGATTCGATTTTGGGAAAAGAAAAATTAATCAACATTACATCATTATTTAGTATTTACTGATCGTCATGTTATATTTAACCATATTGAGATTTAAACATAATAGTAAATATACAGTCGAATAAATAATGAGGGATCACTTTCGATGACAAAAGTGGATCGATAGATGTATTGCGTTAAGTTTGAGGTACAGAGAGTTCTTTTTTATACTAACGGTAGCTATTCGATCATCATATCATGTGTATCAAGAAATCTTTGCTTACAGGTGTATTTGTCGGTCGCATGACACCCAATCCTATATGAAAAGTCCATTAAGGTGATGTGGTAGATCGCATGAGTTGAAATATTGTGATGGACATAAAATATTCTCTATGTACAAGTGGGAGATGTTGACAAATATACTCATATAGAGATATTTTACCACAAAGTAAAATAATTTAAATTTTAAAATAGGGGAAGTACCGCCTAAAAGATCTCTCTCTCTCCCTACATGTGTGATCAATCTTGAATTTGAGCCAAAAAAGAGTTGCTCTTCTTGAAAATTGGGACGTGGAGAGCTTGAAGTAATTAAGAATTGCTTGAGAGAGAGAACGGTTAAGAAAGAAATATACAATTTGTCGAAAGTGATAAAAATATTGAAGAATTGAGAAATTTTTAAGTAGGAAAATTTCTTTCGTCATTTAGATTATCGGATTTTGAGTTGAGATATTGTAGTATAGTAGCGGTGATTCATTTTTGTGATCACCATTCCGATTGAAAGATCCATACGAGAATTCGCGATTCACAAATTTTAAAGATCTACATATCGAGATATTTATCCCAAGAAATTCTGACTTGTTTGATTTCATGCTTCTGCATACATGTTGAGAATAAATCAAACAATGTTCAATCACTGGGACAATGCCAACTTAAGGATGGTAAGTCTTGTTCTTTATTAGATCTATCATACTCGAGGAGACATTGCCTTCAATTCTCAAATGCTTCATAATAAAAAAATACCATATACTATCACAACGTTCACTTTTGGCACGAATACAAAATGGTGCTTTTGTTGTTGCAGCCTCTTTGCACCGTGCTGCTGTTGTACCTGTGAAGCCTGCTTCTGAAAATTTTATAGGATGGATTTTGCAAAATTTCTTCCAATGGCATGCAATTCAAGACTATATATCTGAGTGCGAATGCCCTTTTCCTTTTATAATAATTCCATAAACCACTGTGGCCAACATAAATAAATAACCCTATGTTTCAGATAAGCAAAATGTCAGGGAGGGAAAATAGCAACATATGTACATCTCTCAAGTAATAAACTTGAAACCTCAATGAGCAAATCATGAAATTATGGTGTTTAATTTCAAATGGAGATCATGAGAATGATGATAAGGCACGAACATAAAAATGTCCACCGCCATCCAGTTCAACTAGTGCAGTCCTTGAGGTAGTGTCAAAAATATCCTGGTTCAAATCCCACTAGTATCAGGTTTTGGGGGCTTATAGGTAAAGGCAGAGTCTCTCTCAATTGTGCAGCTCAATTACCTTCAAGCTCAAAAGGGAGAGAGGAGGGGGCGCTGATCAGTACCTTCAAAAGGAAAACAGTTAGCAATCACTGAGTAGTTGTCCAGTCTTCATCAAGTACGTGAAGACGGGATCATATTAACTTTGTGGGACCAGGTCTGAGAAGAGAAAAGGCTATCTGTTTATGTGAACAAGTATATTTATACTTCCTGACTAGTAGAGAAGGAAGCTAAGTTGACACCCAGAAGGAAAGGAACAGGCAGATACCCAATCAAAAAATGACACAAATATTACCAACTCAAATAGTTATCCAAGCATAGATAGCATGATCAGAAAGGAGCCAAGCCTCAGGATAAACAATCTCAAGATACACATTAAATGGAACACACTGGATTTAAGATCAAGGGCTGAAAGAAAAATAAAAATCAACAAGAAAAAGAGTAAAATTGTCATGAATCAAGATTGCCCGAGCAAAAGCTCCACTTGACCATTTGAAATCAGTTAAAAACATACCTTTTAGTTTATGATTCAAGAACATTTGTCCGCTGCATTTTACAACTATGTAAACATCATCAAGAAGAGACAAGTACTAATAGAAATAGAATTAATTCTTCGCCCCAAAAAAAATACAAAATGGGGCCATTTTTGTGATCAATTACCCAACCTACACCCTCCCCTCTCTCCTTCCAACACCCAGCTCAACGAGAATGGCATAAAATGACCAGAATCGAGCAACACCCTACTGGATCATTACACTACCTTCCACAGAAAAGAGAGGAAAATATCATCACAAATCAAAACTAAAGCCCGAAGAATAAATTTAAGCCAATAAATAAAGTCGGAGAGCAATGGAGATGCCAATAAAGGAAGCAGAAAATTGATAACTCATATTCAAACAATTTCGATTTCACATGCTACAGTAATCTCAAAATTGACAAACAACAGGTACTACTAAATAATATATCCATTAAGAAGAATCTCAAAATATAGTGCGTGACTTGAAGGGGTAGAGGAAAGACATAACACAAAGCTCTCAACTGATAGGGAAGAATATCAACGCAATCTCCTTGCCTCCCTTTCAGATTCAAGAAGGGTGAGGATATCTCCTTCCCTGACTGGTCCCTTCACATTCCTCATGATGAATCGGTTCTGGTCATCCAAAAACTTGACCCTCACTTGAGTAACTTGCCCTCTGGAACCAGTACGTCCCATAACTTTCACAACCACGGCATGCTTAATCGTAGACTCCATCTTGTTCCTGCATCACAAAGAAACATCCTAGTTAGCCCTGCAAATCATATTCACAATATGCTCATTTATGGGTGAGCAGCCAAAAGAACATCTACACAAAGGCATAGATTCATAATTAGCATTAGCCCAAAAAAGATTGCTTTGAGACTATATGCCCAACATTATACAACCACAGCTAAGAGTGGGCATGGTGGTTTTAACTAGCATTTGATTACTTCCAAAGGATTAAGTACGGATAAAGGTACAGTACTCGACGTGACATAGAAATAGCAAAACATCAAAGTTACAAAACAATTTCACAACATGTAAGTTAGAGTTAGAGAGTATGATATCATGTCATGTCGTTTTAATTGGACATTTTCATCTTGAAGACACCAAGATAAACAGTAAAAACAAATATTATAAACCAGTCCAAGAAACAAAAATCAATGGAGACAAAACTTGGGAATTACCCCTACAAACATCCATGATAAAAAACCTGACACACTCGTAAAAGAACACATTCACATTCATAGAAGAGCAACCAATGAAATCCATGACCTTGAAATCGTAGAAATTGTTCATCATCATCTCTGTTACATCCAACGATGCAAATACCTAATAAGAAGACGAAGGACTAGGTCGAGAACAAACCTCTGCTGAAGCGAGTGAGAGAGGAAGAGACAGGACTCAAACGGCGGCTGAACTGAGGGAGAGCGAAAGAGAGGAGGGAACAAGACCTTTGTAGCGATTCTAATTATATTAATATAAAGAGCTGTTTAAATGACACCTTTACCCTCCTAATGCAAATTATTATTTGAGATAATACAAATTTTTTGTAACCATACAGTGATTTTAAATCCAATGGCGATTAATTAGAATTCATTGTTTTGAAAAATTATTACATTTCTCTTTGTTTACGAGTTTTTGCTATTTTTTTCTTATGAAAGTAAAAGAAATAGAAAAAGTAAGAAAGCAAAGAAAACCATCAAATTTTATTTGATATTAAAACAGTGCAAAAGAAAAAAAATTAATGTTTATTATCTGTTAGATTTTCTCTTAAAATATTAAAATTCTTTTTTGAAAAATTAAACTCTTTAATTTTCTCTATTATCTCCTGTCTGTCTATTTGTTGTTATGTGCGTTGCTCTAAAAGGATTTTTTTTGGTTTTTTTTCTTTTTAAATTTGAAAAGGTTATATGTTAATTTTAAAAGATTAAATATGGAATAAAAAATTATTAATAAGGGAAATACAAGCAGTTTATAGGTGAAACTAAAATACTTATGAGCTACTTTTTTAAAATAGTTTATAATCTGTAAACATTTGCTTTGTGTTTATAAACTTTTGATAAAAAAATACCAAATAAATTTAATGAGTTTGTAGGTTCTTAAACATCTTATAAGATGTTTTGAAAAGTGTTGCATGTGGGTTTACTCAACAAATAAACTGCTCGATCGACGCGAATAGGGAATTGGTGTTGATGCATCCGCTGAATTTTCGTTGATGGAAAGACCTACAAAATACCCTCTGAAAGTGGTTTGGTGAAAGAAGTTTCGACCTCAAGTCGGAAAGAGTAATAATGGAAGAAAGAATAGACTAAGAAAAGCCATAGTTTTTTGTCTTGTGTCGGCCTCTGTGTGACGTGTGTATCACGTGTCCTCCTTTTGTGGGTTATCTTTGCTTAATATATATAGTATGTAACACAACAAGTTTTCTATTTAGGGGTGCAAAAATCTTAATCACCTTATGAAGAGGTGGTTAAAGATCTTCCAAGAATATATGATCTTTCGGGATTAAGGAAGATTCAAACTGTCATGGAAATTTCTTTTCTTTCTTATTGAGTGAGATTACAAGAGATTCAAATATCATGTAATCATGATTTTGACTTGCTTGGGGTAAGATCATTCGATAGTGGCCGAGAGATTCAGATGAGAGAGTTCGACCGAGCACCAGTTCTATCGTCATAAGTGTTTACCGAGTGGTCACTTGACAATCAGTGGACTTTACGATATGGTCTAGCGGACTCGGTAGTTTTTAGACCTTATAGTTATGGATTGTTGATACTGTATTATCATTTGTCCCCCCACTCCTAATGTCATTTTGAAGAAGTGACATTAGGAGTAGAGTTGATATGGTATGAATTAGGGAATTGGTGAAGGTGTGACGCTTCGATCCAACCGAATCATATTTGATACGCTTTCTATAGTTTGTAATTTGTGATATATGTGAAGGGTGCTTGATATAGTTTTGTTATTTTGTTTGTTGAAAGAGAATTTGGGGTTTAGGGGTTGTGATATTTGTGAAAAACCAGAAATAGCAAAGAATTCCAAACACTACAAAATAACACAATTTTAGCGACTGAATTTAGCGACAAATACTATTCGTCGCAAAATTCCAACGAACTCAACAACAAAATTTATATTTGTCACAAATTTTCAACAAATTCTACAACAAAAAAAAAATTGTCGCTAAAATAGCGATAAATAAAAATTTGTCGCAGAATTCGTGAGAGAATAGTGACGAACAATAATTTCGTCTCTAATTAGCAACAAAAAAACATTCGTCGCTAAATCTACAATAAAAAAGAAAGTTTGTCGCTAATTTAGCGACAAAACATAATTTGGTCGCTAAATTTGCGACAAAAAAAATAATTTGAGACAAAAAAAATAATTTGATGCTAATTCAGCAATAGTAATTTTTGTCGCAAAATTTGTCGCTAATTTGCAACAAAAAAATTTCCTCATTGCTAAATTGGCAACAAATATTAGAATTCGTTCTAATAGTGCGACGAAAAAAAGATGATCGGCATATTTGTCACCACATAGCAACAAATACACTTTCCGTTGCAAAATTTTTAATTGTTGTCGCTAAATTTGTTGCTAATTGGCCACATACGAGATATTTATTGCTAAATTTATCACTAATTTGTATCATTCTATTCTTCCTATTGTGAATCAATTCCAACTTCACTTACTTATGTAACTTTTTTAAGTTGTCCCAATTTTCTAACAATTTTAAAGTAATGAAATCGACTTTCGATACATAATAAATGAGTATTATTTTGTCATAATCACTTTTCATAATAATAATACTTATTTTTTTGTCATTATATAAAAAATTGTAATTAAGTACTATTGTTTGCGGTAGTAAATTTTATTGATATAAATAAAAGAATTTAATAATGACTAATATTGAAAGCATTATACATTTATGAACATGTAAAGAATAGTAAGTATAATTAATAAGATAAAAATATTTTGTCTATAATTTTGTTATTTAATGTTATTAATTTAGTAATTAATAACTTGTATCTCATTTAACAGTTTAATAGAAAAATTTATAGTGTTTTAGTTAAATTCGTGGAAAAATTTAAATGTTCGTCGCAAACATTGTTACAGATTTGCAATAAATATACTTTTTCGTCGCCGAATTACCGACAAATCAAAATTTATCGTCGTCAATTTTGCGACCAAAAAAATAATTTGTCGCATATTAGCGACGAATATTTTCTCTGTCGCTGACCTTAGCGACAAAATTTTTTTTGTCGCTAAACTAGCGACAAACATTTTTATTGGTCGCTAAAATCAGTGACGAAATATTGTTCGTCGTTAAAATTTGCAACCAATAATCCTGTTCGTCGCTAATGTTTATGACGAGAAACGAGTTTGTCACAAAAATTGACTACAGAAAAACGAGCCAAGGAGGAATCTGCGACGAAAAACGCGTTCGTCGTTGAAAACATCCAACTCAAGATAAAACCATAATGCTATTAATCATCAAATACATCATTCATCTATCTAATGCAACACCATAGCATGTATCTACCATATATGCATACTCACACACGTTCTTGTAAAATCTTATCATTTCTACATTTTCAAGTCACTTAAATGCACCAATATTGGCAATAATGAACACACAATCATACATCCTTATACCTACATAAACCTTCATTTTGCTTATTAAACACCATTCCCAATACTCCTAACAACATGCTCTACTTGGGTTCCCTCCAATGTACTTGGCCAAGGCATTGCACATATAGGGTCACAACTTTCACCTAAAAAATCACCATGCATATACCCATAACTTCTCATGCTCATGCCTTAAATTTTATATGCATATGGTCACTAATGCACCACAAAAATCTGTACACATTTGGACTCCTTTAGTGCAGAAAATCTTGCACTCATTTCTACTCTCTTTTATGTATTAACACACATATGTACACACTTTATTTCATGCCAAATTTCTGTACGTGTAATAGCACAAAAATCCTACACTTAACCTAATTAACCACATACAACGTCGGAAAATGCATTCTATTAGAATTTAGTTTACATTCTAGTATATACAAGACTTCTTATCTTAAATTTATCATAAATTCGATAACCAAATCGAATGGGTCCGAAATCCCTCACCTAAGGTTTTCTCGGAGCGCAGACCTTCATCCGAATGTCTTCTCGATCACTCCAAAATCTGCAATGCTCCCTATCAAGACAAAATTTATTGGTTTGGTCATAAACACTTAGATCAGAATCAAAACCCTAAGTCAGTTACCTGCATAGAGGTTCGTGGCCTGTCACGAGCTCACGGGCCGTCATGGGCTGTCGCGGGCTATAGCGGGCTCGTGGGTTTGCGGGTCAGCAGGGCAGTAGGCTTCGGCTAGCGGACCGGCACGCTTGCGAGCTGATGGGCCTGCAGGCTGGCGGGCCTGCGGTTGATGGGCCTGTGAGCTGGCGGGCCTGCAGCTGATGGGCCTGCGGGCCGACAGTGGCTTGCGGGCTGGTGCGGGCTGGTGCGCGCTCATGCACTGGCTCGCTCACTCTCGCTTGCGCTGTAGCGTGCTAGCGGAAAGACGCGTTGTGGCTCAATCGCCTGCAAGCGCTGGGTTACTCTCACAGAGGCTCGCGGGAGGAGACGATTGTCGTGCGCTGTGGCTTAATCACGTGCAAAGGCGCATGCTTGCGGGAGGCAGCGGCAGTCGTGCGCGAAGGAGGAGCGGCACCACAGTGGGGGAGAGAAACGAAGAGTCAGGGAGAGGGAGAGGGAGAGAGAGAGAGAGAGAGAGAGAGAGAGAAAGAGAGAGAGAGGGATTAGGGTTTCCAACCCTAATCCCCAAATCAGATTTGGGGACGCAGCGTTTTGCCCCAAAACGCTACGTCTCCTTTTTTTTTTTTTTACACACATATATTTCGTATTCATTTTTCGCTAGAATGCAAATTTCGTGCAAATGGGATTTATTTCGATCGCGAACCTGGGAACGTAAGAATATACCAAAAATAAAATTTAAAAAACCCCCAAAATCAAATACCAATTTAAATAAATAAATTTATCTCTATATAATTAAATTACAAACACCACAGTGTCGGTGTTACATTTTCTAACTCCCTAAAAATAAGTTTCGTCCTTGAAACTAAAAGATGACTAACCAGCAAACAAATGGGGGTGCTGTTTTCTCATATCCTCTCGGGCTCCTAGGTCTCCTCCTCAACCTAGTCACTCCTCCACAAGACTCTGACCAACGAGACTTCTTTGCTTCGCAGCTTCCTGACCTACTGATCTAGAATAGCCACGGGTTGAACTGGAAGACTAAGGTCCGCTCGCAACTCAACAGGTAGAGGCTTAGGTACATAAGAAGGATCAACTAGATATTTTCAGAGTACTGACACATGGATGACGTCATGAGTATGGGATAGTTCATCTGGTATCGCTGTATACCACGTACTCCCTGTTGCTTGTGGGGAAAGCTAGCACTAGTGCCGGTCAGCCGTTGTTTGAGCTCCTAAAAGCTTATCTCACAATGATCGTCCCAAAAGAACTTGACATCCTTCTGCGTCAGTCTGGTAAGTGGAGCAACGATCCAGGAGAATCTTTCTACGAACCGCCGATAACACCCCGCAAGACCAAGGAAACTCCACACCTCAGTCACTATCTGTGGTTGCTGGTGTGTTGGTCAGCCCAAACAGCATGACCACGAACTCGTGATGTTCATATCGGGTGCGGAATGTGGTCTTGGGCACTTCCTTAGCCCTAATCCGTAACTGATGATATCCAGATCGAAGATCAATCTTTGAGAAAACCCACGCACCCTGGAACTGATCAAATAAATCATCAATACGCGACAGAGAGTACCGATTCTTGATGGAAACCTTGTTTAGCTGTCTATAGTTCACACACAATCGTAGAGTGTCGTCCTTCTTCTTCATGAATAACACCAGAGCACCCCACGACGAAGTGCTCGACGGATAAAACCTTTGTCATGGCGGAATAGATATGGGAGTGATCCCTGAAACTAGGTCAATCTCGAAATCAAACTCCCGAACCAGTGGTAGTCTGGGTAGCTCCTTGGGAAATACATCTGGAAACTCTTGCACCATTGGGACCTCCTCAAGCCTCGGCCCCTCTACAGTGGTGTCAATAACATGAGTCAGGTATGCCGTGCACCCTCGG
This sequence comes from Dillenia suffruticosa, assembly GCA_033439265.1. Lineage (NCBI taxonomy): Eukaryota > Viridiplantae > Streptophyta > Magnoliopsida > Dilleniales > Dilleniaceae > Dillenia > Dillenia suffruticosa. Next base: position 20,491,848 of record JAVTVX010000015.1, read on the forward strand.
CGTAACAATCTCCTGGCTTTCATCACTGATACAACACAGTGAGGTAACACTCGCCCCTCGCTTGCGAACCTCAATAACTGCTTCTCGGGTCTCCGAAACTCCACTTTTTTGGTAAAGCAATCTAAGTGTTTATGACCAAACCAATAAATCTTGTCTTGATAAGGAGCATTGCAAATTTTGGAGTGATCGAGGAGATATTCGGACGAAGGTCTGTGCTCCGAGAAAACCTTAGGTTAGGGATTTCGGACCCATTCGATTTGGTTATCGAATTTAGGGTAAATATAAGATAAGAAATCTTGTATATACTAGAATGTAAACTAGATTCTAATAGAATGCATTTTTCGACATTGTATGTGGTTAATTAGGTTAAGTGTAGGATTTTTGTGCTATTACATGTGCAGAAATTTGGTATGAAGTAAAGTGTGTACATATGTGTGTTAATACATAAAAGAGAGTAGGAATGAGTGCAGGATTTTCTGTACTAAAGGAGTCCAAATGTATACAGATTTTTGTGGTGCATTAGTGACCATATACATATAAAATTTAGGGCATGAGCATAAGAAGTTATGGGTATATGCATGCTGATTTTTGAGGTGAAAGTTGTGACCCTATATATGTGCAATGCCTTGGCCAAGTACATTGGAGGGAACCCAAGTATAGCATGTTGTTAGGAGTATGGGGAATGGTGTTTAATAAGCAAAATGAAGGTTTGTGTAGGTATAAGGATGTATGATTGTGTATTCATATAATACCAATATTGGTGCATTTAAGTGACTTGAAAATGTGGAAATGATACAATTTTACAAGAACATGTGTGAGTATGCATATATGGTAGACACATGCTGTGGTGTTGCATTACATAGATGAATGATACATTTGATGGTTAATAGCATTATGGTTTTATCTTGAGTTAGATGTTTTCATGGTGTGTACCCTATGTTGCCATTTTGATGATCTAGAGAAGACATTGGAGATGTGAATGATGATGTAAATAGTTGATGTTAGCATCGCATTCATTGCGTTGGGTACCTCTGATAATGTGTGGTTGGAGTTGTTATTTGGATAGTTGAAAGAGATAGTTAAAATGTGACCTTTGATTCCCATATGCTATAACACATTTAATGTGTTATGTGTAAACTCTTATTGTAGTGATATAGCGCTTGATCGATTAAGGAGAGCACTCTTTCTTCACTTCGTGGTATTATTGGAGAGTGCGCTACCCTTTCCCATACAATGAGTGAGACTTTGACATCTTCTATTGATTGACAAATCATGTTTTATCGATTTTCAAACGACATGATTTCTATACGTGTGAAAACTAAATTTTTGGATTTTGATAGACATATTTTTGTGACCATTGGAGTGTCCCAACTGTTGATTTTATTGATCTGCATCCACGAGTTTGATAACTGGATACTGTGCTATTCTTTTTAACATATTGACATGTTTTAATGTTTCTACTATATTGACACGTAGTTTTAAATGTATTTACATGTACTATTTGGACTATACGCCCGACTGACGTTATGTTATGATGATGGGGCTATATGCCCGGTCGACATAATGATGTGATGCATGGGGCTATGTACCCGACCGACTTGGTGATATGGTGATATGTTTCCTATAACATTCCATAGCTATGAAGGACATTTGGTAGAGGCACCCTTTGTGCCCGGATACGTTTCGCCCGGAGGTATCCGCCAGATCGTCATGTGTATGGGTGTCCCAGATTAACCCTCATTGGGGAAGACGTGAGTTTATCTCTGTCTAGTATTGGGCGGGACACCATACATGGCCGACTATATATATGCATCATTATTATTATTTACAGGCTAGTTGGAGTAGTTTATAACCAACATTGGGGTAGAGAGTCATTATTTGATATTTGTATTGTGAAAACCCCCAATGCGCCCGTCCTTGGTCTAGGTAGACTATTGCCGAGGTTGTTTATTCGGCCGGCTCTACATATGTGACTTGATACATGGATGGATGCATATGTTATTTTCTGATGTGTGCCTTGAGATATGTTTTACTTTGAAACAGCACATTATTTTCGCACACTCGATATTTTGTTACATGTTTTGACACTCCAATTTCACCCTCGATATTGATAGCACGATATCAATCCCCTCACTTCCTGAGTATTTTCTCATAGATACTCACCCCTTACTTTCTTTCCCATAGGATTAATCTTGGACTGAAGAGAAATTTTGTGATTTCATACTTGTGACGTGGACTTGATAGTACCGGATTTAGATATGGATATTACTATATCTTCCGCTACGATTATTGGAGATTTTAGTTTGATAAATGTATTAATTTATTTATTTTTGGGATGACTGTATAATTTATACATATTTATTTGTGAAACTCTCATAGTTTATTTGAATTGAGACAATTATATGTATTTGAATGTTATTTGAGAAAATTATTGTATATTATGTAAAATTTTAGGTCCGTTCAGTGTAGCGGCTGCTCTTGCCCTAATTGGGCATGACAGTAGAGGTCTGTGGCTAGGTCTACTGGAAATTTTTATAGCCTTGCGTTGTTCTGGATATTAGCTGTGGCATTGGTTGATTTTGGAGAGGCCGGGATGATCGTTTATTTATTTTATAGAATGAATGTTGATATACAAGTCAAATTGTACTTGGGAGACCTCCGAAATATGGGGAGATTCTGCCTGATTTTTTGTAAAAAGTAGTCAGCAACTGACGGCTGTTCATGACCCCGGTTCGGGGCGTGACAAGAAGAGTCATGATTGTCACATATTTATGGAAAGATTGATTCCGATTATTTTTAAGGAACTTTTACCAGATTTTATATGGGACATCATTACATAATTAAGAATTTTCCTACATGATATTTACTCGACAGTGTTGAAGGAATCACATATGATGAAATTAGAGAAAGATATCCCTATCATTTTGTGTAATCTAGAAAGGATATTTCCTCCGTCATTTTTGATTCCATGGAACACCTTTTAGTTCACTTGCCTTATGAGGCCAAAGTTGTAGGTTCCGTCCAATATCGATGGATGTATCAATTTGAAAGGTAAACTTTGTACTTTCTCTTCATAGCAACATTTAGAGTATATGTCATTTTACTAAATTCATTATATATCATTATCTGATACACTTTATTTAATCACAATTAGATTTCTATATCATTTGAAGAGAAAAGTGAAAAATAAGGTACGGGTTGAAGTCTCTATTGTTAATGTATACATTGCGGAGGAAGTGACAACTTTTGTTTCATATTATTTCGAGCCTCATGTCCAATGTAAGAGACGGAGAGCGGGCATAAATGATGAGGGTCCTGTTGATCCTAACTCAAGTTCATTCTCTATTTTCAACTATCTCGGTCGACCAAGTGGGTCATGTAAGGTTAGATATTTAACTGATAAAGAATGGCGGGCAGCCATACATATATTTTATTGAACTGTCCAGAAGTTACGCCATACTTTGAGTAAGTACTTTTTTTCAAATAAATGTATTTTTTGTGTTGTTAAAATTTTTAACATAAATCGTCTTCTTTAATGGTAGCATTTTTCAACATTCATGGTTTGAACTATCGATAAATGAGTTCAATCGTGTGTGCGATGAAAAATTTGTAGCATGGTTCAAAACATATGTAAGTTTTAAAATTTTATAAATATTTGATTAATAAAAAATTAACACATTTATTTTACTCCAGCTTCAATGTAACTAAGGTCAAGTTGAACAAAAATTGTTAATTCATCTGTCATGGGGTCCAAACTCAACGGTACGAACTTGTCCATCATATTTTATAAACAAATATAATTTTCATACTCAAGAATATGGAACCGGGGAAGCTACAATGAATAGTGATGTTTGTGTTCAGTCATCCAACGATGGAGGTGTAAAAGATAAATTTTTATGGTTTGTTGGATGAAATTCTTGAGGTAGAGTACCTTGGAGCAGAGTTGCGGGTCGTCTTATTTATGTGCCAATGGTTTGACCCCGTAAAAGGGATAGATGTGCATCCAAACTTTAATTTGATCGAAATAAATCATAAAAATTTTTATACAAGATATGAACCATTCGTATTGGCACAACAAGCGATTCAAGTGTATTATGTATCATATCCTAGTTTGAAACATGACAAAGGTGGGCTGTTTGTAAAATGAAAGCACGAAAAAAAATTGCGGAACGTTGGGAAGACATAGCATATCAACAAGATGAAGTTGCCAACACGTTTCAGACTGAAGAATATATTATTACAACATTACGAGATCCACGTGGAGTAGTGACAGATGTGGATCAAATTGAAATTCATGAGGTTGGAGATGAAGAATCTGATTTTGAGGCAGATGATGAAAATGAGGATGAATTTGATGTTGAAGAATTTGATAATGAGGATGATGATGACAGTGATGACTATGATTTTTGATCGTCGGTGAGTGTTGTTTTTTAAAGATTTATTATAATTTTCTAACACAAGATTAAATTTTATTTAATTGTTTGAATGTGAAAATACATTTAGATTTGCATATTTTGTTTGTCAATTTGTATGTTATATTTAGTGTCTCATGTTTCATTTTCAAAAAATTATTTGCTAATGCGCTATATTTTTTTATAGATCATTTCGGACGACAATTTAAAAATGGTATGTTTCTTCATATATTCTATTATATTTTTTATAAACATGCAATTTTCATTGCTTGCAAGACCAAACTCTTGTGACAGTATCGACGTGGAGGGCATAAACTATCTTCGAATACAAGACCAAACTCTTCAGCATCACCGTTCGCTTCAGCTGTACCTTCCCATGCCCCTTCGCCTTCTCCTGATGCACCTTCACCGTCTCCATCAGTTGCACCTTCGGTTGTACCTTCAATGAAAGATTCACACGTTGAGGGGGAAGATACGAGAGATGTGATATCCCCTTGCTGAGATTTGTAAGTAGTAAATTTTGAAATATTATCACAATAGTTTTTTTATTTATATATCTGATGAGTTTGTTTAACTATTTTTTTTACTAACCATTTTTGTTTCTAATTTTATGATAAATTTACAAATTATGTATGTGTTATTCATGAGCTGAATAGATTTATTAACAACCATTGGGGAGGGGTATCGATGTATTACACAAGTACTCCAGATGATATCAAAGAGTTATGGTAGAGAGAATTCAAGGTAAATTAGGTCTCTAAGTTTAAATATAAAAATAAGTGTATGATTTAAATATAACTAATTATATTTTTTTATTGCAGCGAAAGTTTAATTGGGATGAGACCGAGGAGCTTGAAATAAGAAAAATTTTTAATAAAAAATGCGGTCATCACATCCGAGGTATACTCAATCATGCAAAGACTAATCGAAAGAAGCCAAATTGCATCATCGAAGATAATTGGCGTAGGATTTTAAACTTTTGGGATTCGGATGAGAGCCGACGGAGAAGTGAGTAGAATAAAAAAAATCGATTTTATAATTCTAGGGAATCATCTGCTACTTATATAAGATGCTCTATCAATATTGATAAGTATAGAAATAGAATGGTAATTTGGTTAAATTACTATTTTTTTGAATTTAATTCATTTATTTTTTCATTATTTCATTTTATCTAACGGTGTTCTTTTTAGGCCAAGGAAATGGGATTCCAGCCATCATTTATAGAGACTTTCGCACGGATTTTCTAGAAAAAAGACAAGACCTGGAGTGGGAAGAGAGTTAGAGCGGTTATGGTATGTAATTTCAAAATTTTTAATTGTTTTATAGACACTTTGCAATAAAAATTTTAACATATTATACTAAGTCTATTATAACAACGTTAGAAAATGAATTTATTAGATTTGTCTATTCTAAAATTTTTTTCACTATTTAAATTGATTTTTTCATTTCTAATTTATACTTTTTTTATCATTATTAATTAAAATTAGGGAATACCTAATATCAATTTTGTTATGTCATTTCCGAATGGTTGGTTCATTATGTTACATACTAGTATAATTTTTTCCTTTATTCGATCTGTTATAGTTTCAAACTGTTAATAGCAGTTGAATTTTAATTTCAACTAGAGCACTCCTCATTATCCAAGTATTATTCTCATGGATAAAGTAACTAAATACATAAATAGAAATATGTTTAATTTCAATTCCATAAGTTTATTAAATTTGTAATATTTGATTCACATATTAATTTTTGTATCTTATTGTTTATTGTCAATCGCTTAATGAGGAATACAATTTTGTATTTTTATTTTCTTTGTTGGATATTTTATTATATTGTTAAACTGTTAATTGACACTTGTATTTCTTTTGTTGGATATTTTATTATATTGTTATTTTGATTTTCTTATGATTTCTCTTATTACAATTCAGGAAAAATATGATCAGTTTGTACTGAGAAATTCCAGTGGTAGTGATGATGCTGCCACATCTGAGCCATCAATTAATAATATGGCTTAATGGCTTGAGGCTATTGGTGGAGCGAAGTAGGGAAGAGTACTTGGGATGGGCTCGTTGAGCATGACTTGCAGAATCAGTAGTCCATCTTCTTCCACCCAGACACCAGTAAGAAAAGAATTAATGCAAATGAACCAAGAGCTGAGCCACTTGAAGGAGCAGTTAGCACAAAAAGACAATGAACTTCGAGCCATGCGCGCAGAACTCGGGCGAAAAGACAATGAATTTGAAGAGTTTCGCGCACAACAGAGGCTTATAATGAAGTATTTTCAATTAGTCTCCGCTTCAATTTTGATTCCCCTTTTTCAATCTCCTCCAAATGATGGTGATGATATTATGACATATTTGGTGATGGTGAAGGTGCTGGTGACGGTGATGGTGACGATGATGGTGATGGTGATGATATTTCTTGAGACAGTTTTCTATTATTTCACGCTTACATTTAAATATGGTTGTTATTATTACTTGGTTTATACTGTTACATATTTGATATTTTGTTACTTATTTATTACTGTTTATTATTATTTCATGACGATGGTAGTGTTTTTACAATTATTATTTGATTGATACTATTAGATAGTTAGTTGTTTGGATGAGTAGAGACTGGATAAATTTCATATTATTGGTTGTTGGATAATACCCTAGATGGTTTGTTGATGATGATGTTGGATGTTTAGTTCATAAACTAGTTGGCTGAGTAGAGAGGAATATAATATATAGGGAAATTTGGTGCAAAAAAAAACAAACCAAAATTTTTGTCGCCAATTTTCTAGATTTGTCGCTCGCTGATTTTGATATTCGTCGCAAAATTTGTTGCTAAATTTTTCACACTTCGTCGCAATATTCGTCGCTAAATTTGTCGCCGACTAGCGACAAATTGTACGACAAATAAATATTCGTCGCACTTATGCGACGATAACAATTTGTTGTAAATTTCCGATGAAATTATTTTTTGTCGTAAAATTTAGTGCAAAAATTAACAACAAAAAATTTTTTGTTGAAGATTTGCAATGAAAAAATTTATCGCCAATTTTGTGAAAAATAATTATTTGTTGCTAATTTGTGACTGATAATATTCGTCGCATAATTACAATAAACAAATTTTTTATGCTAATTTTTCTGACGAATTTTGCGACGAATAGATTTGCAACAGATATTTTTTGTCGCAAAATGTGTCAGAAATTTACAACAAAAATATTTTGGTTACTAATTTTTGCGACGAATTTTGGGACGAAGTAGTATTGGTTGCTAATTTTGTGACATATATGATATTTTTTATCGCAAATATTTGCAACAAGTTATTAGCGGCAAACTAGTTTTCGTCGGAAAATTCGTCGCAATTTATTTAGCGACAAAATTTTCTCCAATTTTCATCAGAAAATTCATTGCAAAAATATTGTTTTTTTGTAGTGAAATCACAAGCTCACCGCGATATCGGTAAAATTAGGAGTGCAATGATAGGGAAGGAATAACAAGAAATGGTGGATGAGATATGGTTGAGTGATAGTTATTAATTGTGGTTACCGACAGAGTATGAAGGGTGTAAGAGGCGTCGGAGGGGTGTAACCCCATGTATAAGGAGTATATGAGGTACGGGGTTTGAGTACCCTATTTGGGTCCTTTGGCTGGGTTTTGTAAGGTTGGAATATATTTTTGACCTTGTTGATTCCTATTGCTTGAAGTTTAGTCGTGATAGTAGCTAGCTTGCTAATCTACTGTCATTTAAGTTTTAATATCAAAATTCTGTCATCGGTTTTTTGTTTGAAAATGTATGTTTCTAGGTTCTATGGAGTGCTAGTTTTGCCTTCAAACAAGACTGGAGTCAAAGTGGAAGTTCTTTTATAAAGAGATGATTGATAAAATGTTAACAACCTATAGTAGCATGAATATGTTGTATGACACTTTTTTGACTACTGAAATTATGCCATTTGTTGTATATATAAATGAAATAAGAAAGTTTAGGAAAGGTAGTAGAACAGAGTACACAAAGTTTTTACAGTTGTTCCACTATACCCGGTGTACGTTCACTCCTAGGCAACCCTTCTGGATTTTCACTATTTCTCAAAATAGTACAACGTACTTACTTTCTATGTGTAAGTGAAAGCTAACAACTACTTGCTTTATAGGTACAAGTGAAACATTCATAACCTACTTGCTTCACGGGTACAAGTGAAACATTTACAACCACTTGTTTCATGGGTGTAAGTGAAACCTTTACCATCCACTTGCTTCTAGGTGCAAGTGAAACCTTTACAGTATTTCTTCTCGAAATACTCACAACCTTACTGGTTGTTTTTCTTTGTCTAAAACCTAAACCGAGAAATCCTCTCAAATTATTAAAACATTTGATGTAGGAGATATGTGAATATTATAGAGATTGAGGCTATACATCTAAGGTATAACAAAAATCAAGCTTTCAAAAGATTGCACACTAGAATGAGAAATGAGTGGAGGACAAAATATGTTTTCTTTTTTTCAAGAAATAGAGAGCTTTTAAAGTCAGTCATTGGAGTGCATTTTATTTGTTTATTGATTAATTTCCCTCCCATTTTTTGTTTCTTCTTTACTTTGGTATTTATAGATGAATTGAATAGAGTTGTTGAAGGTTTGGTGGGTTTGAACATTGGGTAATTAATCTCTTCACCAATCTCTAAATGCTTTTGATTGCCTTAATTAAATGTTTTGCTCGTTGTTGTCTTTAAATAGCTCCTTGCTTCTTTTTATTAAGCAATCCTGTCTCAAGAAAATTTGAAATGCCTTTTTGCTACAACAGGAATGTTAATTTGACAAACAAAAGAAGTTTTGAAAAGATCATAGTATATTGACTTTGGATTTAAAAATTTGATTAAATAAGGAATTTATTTGGTCCATGTCATCAATTTTTGAATAGTCAATGAATGCATTCATTGTTCACGTTATTTATTTCTTAAACTACCTTTGTGAATAAATGGTTGATTGCAATTAGTTGGATTCTAGAATGATGAAGAGTTTCAGTTAGCCTTTGATTTAGTTTGGTCAATGAGAGAAGCACTTTGTTCCTCATAATGTTTGGCAATTAACCACTTGAATCATCGGTTAGCTGAATAAGAGAGTAGTTGGCCATTCATATTCTTAGCTGGCCATTAAGCATAGCGGGTTGCCTGCTTATGCTTCAGTGGTTGATTGATCGAGTGCATAATGCACTCACAGCCTCCTACTTGAGCACACTAGTATTCTCACGGTTGACTGCTCATGCATGTTAAGACGCTTACAATTGGCCGCTTAAGCTTATATGGTGCTCATGGCTAAACACTTGAGTGCTTAGAGTGATGATGGCTAACTGTCCTTGCATGCAAGCTTGTGTGCTTGAGTACACGCATTGACCGCCCGTGCACGCGATTGGCTGCTTATGTGCTTAATTGCGCCTGGCTGACCATTGCATGTGCCCAGTTGGCCACTTGTGTGCTCAGGCATACTCGACTAACTGATTGTGCACACTATGCATAGGCGATCGCCTACTTGTGCATCTTAGGCACACACGATTGACGTTGCATCTTATGTGGTCGACTGTTGGTAGAGACCAGGTCTGCAGATAACTTGCTTAGGTTGACAAGTCTTAGTTCTAATCTTATTTACTTTATAATAGTTATTTAAGTAAATCTCCATTTACTTAAAATATTATATATAAATATGAAAATACCTCCATTTGAATTTAATAAAAAATGTTTCAAAATCTAATTTTTTAAAGAATAAAAAGTCAACTCTCTTCAAAAAACAAAATTCTGATTTTGATTTTTAAATGAATTTTGTTTGAATGATTAATGAATTAAAAAAATTCTGAAAAAATATATTTTAATCTAATTGATATATGGGAACAAATATTATCATTTTTGTTCTCATTTTTTTATATTTAAATACTCATATTTTCAAGTATTTGATCAAATCTAGATTTTTAATATTTTAAAGTATCTTATTTTCTATCAACTCACTTGCTTGAGTAGCATCAACTAGCTCAAGTTTGCCAACTCTTACTTATCGTTTGCTCACTTTTGTTTGCTTATCATTAAACCTAGTTTTGCTTATAATTAAAACATATTTTGCCAACAATCTCCTTGATGATGACAAAACAATCAAGAATTTGGAACTAATTCCTCTTAATTTTGTACTCTGTTCAGCTCAGAAGTCTAGAACCAAATATGTTCATTCAATCCATTCAATACAATCCAAATTATATTCATTTCTCCATCTTTTTGTCATCAACAAAATAGGGGGTCAATCCTATTCAAATACTTACTGAAGTTCCCTTCTATACTATATGCTCTCCCTTTTTTTTTTATCATTAATAGAAAAGATCACACCAGAATTAAACATAAAGGGCACAAAAAGGCCTAATCTAGAGGTCATTAACCAATTTTGGAGGATCCAAACTCCCCCTAAATCTATGCCTAGATATTTTAAAGTGAGTATTAAAGCAACATAAGGGGATAAGTTCATAAGCACAGGGAAATTCCTCATCTCAGGCATAGGCACAAGGATACATAATTGCATAGGTACAATAGGTGAATTATTGAAACCCAAATCCTTTATAGAGATGGAGGCATCTTGATAAACAAATCCTTCTCTGTCTCCCCCTTGCTCCATGACTTGGTCCTTTTCTACAAGTTCTTCCACTGGACTCTTTTCCTTGATCTTTACTTAATCATCATCGACCTTGCACATCCATTTTGCCTTAAATAGGGAAGGTGCATTAATACCATTCTTTTCTTTCTATACTTCCTCCTCATATTTATTCTATATGCTCCCCCCTCAAACAATGCTTATTTTCTCAATGTTATACTTATTTAACATCAGATTGTTTTAGTTGCTTTCTTGGATTATATTATAGTGTTTAGTATTTTTGGAAAGAAGAATCTTTAGAAATTTCAAAAGTTTGCAGTGAGTGCTGTGAGGGGCTTTATAAACTTATGAATGAAGGCTGTTCTTTCCTTTGTGTGAGGGAGTTCATTTTTTTCTTTATTTTACTTAATCGTTCTTGTTTCTATGAGTTTTGTCCCTCTATCTTGTTATTCTAATTCTGCATTCTATCCAAACTACCTCGAATCATTTGTTAGGAATATGTCAGGATTGGGATAAGTCTCTTATCACTCTAACTTCTATTTCAACTCTTTCTTACTTTTGAGCTCTTTCTCCAAATTTCATACCATGTTTTGTTTTGATTACAGAGGAAACTCTAATGTCATATTTCACTTTCAGTGCCATTGCTACCTCTTTCTTTACATTAATTCCTTTGGCAAAGAGATATTCAGAGATCAAGAAGGAGTAAAAAGGAATTTAGGATTAAGATTTGGAAGCATGGATCATAAAATGGAAAATATAATGGTGCAATTCAGGTTCTTTTCTTTTTTTAATGATGTTAACTAGAAATCTTCCTTGAATGATTTTCTCTAGAATCACCAGAAATTAAAAGGATTCTTCTATTTGTTTCTAAAAAGTTGATATTTGTACTTATTATCTCCAAACTACGATTTTGGACACTGTATTTTTGTATTTGCTAAGTTCCTGTTCCTCTTCCATGTTCTCTTCACAGTCTATGTGGGGGAACTGTATTCTTATTTCACAATATTTTGGGAGATAATGTAATTTCTTGCTCATAAATATTCATTCCGAACTTACAAGATTAAGTTTCAAATCAATAGTTAGATGTTTTTCAAGGTCCTATTTATTTTCATTTTCTATTACCTCAATAACTTGACTAGTCTCTTCATATGTTGTGCTATTGAAATTAATCAGGAATGTTGAGCATTTATCTACAGAAGTTTCTTCTAAAGGATTTGGAAGGAGTTATGTTGGATATTTTTAGAGAAATTTCTGACTTTTGGCATCTTGTTGAAGATATGAATTTTTAGTGCAGAGTGACGAGGAGCAGATTCGGAAAATTATGAGAAAGATTTAGTTTGGGAGTGAGTTGGAGAGAAAACAAGGATGCTAAAGAGATTTGTTAGGATATCTCAAAAGAGAGTGAAAATAAGCTTATTTAGTTCGAGAGAAGTGTGTATTAAAAGCTTTGTGAAGTCAAGATTCATTAGGTAGTGATAGCAATAATTTTTATACATTTGAATTATATTAAATTTGACTTAATTTATGAATTTTAGAACTATTTTAGACCTTATTTTCTAGTTTTATAGTGATTTAATTCGTGGGTGATGATTTAGGAAATATTGAGTTTACTTTCTAAATTTTGAATTGTACATACAGTTAGTATTTTAGGTATAAATTTATTATTTCAATATCCAACTAAGGTGATTCTTACTGCATTGAAAGAAGATTTCAAGGCTTACAAATATTATGAAAAGTTCATAGGCTGATTTAGGCAGGAGTACATTCGAAAATTGGGCCGAAGTTGCTGTAGTGCTGAAAAAGGAAACTACTAAGTGTATATTAGTGAGATATTTTTGGATTTCAGTTGCTAAAAATTTTAGGAGTCTCTAAATTCAAGGAAGTGGAAGTTTCCAAGTATTGGAAAAGTTAGAGATCCTTCTTACACAACAACAATAAGTTTTCAAATTAAAGTCAAATGCACTCAAGTTTCCTAATTCTTTTAGAGTTGTTAGTCTTATAAATATAGCACATTCTAGCACGTTTTCGACGGGGGGTTTTTGGAACCCCAGGCCCCATTCATTACGCACCTTTTCATTCATTCAACTACTTCTACACTTCTTTTATTATTTTTTATTTTTTTTACAATGTTTAGCTAATTATTTTGTTCCTAAAACTCGATAGATTTTATTTTTTTTATTAATAGCATGACTTGATTTATTTATTTCTCTTAAGATTTATTGGCATGGTTATTGTTTGATAAGATTTTATTGTTGATCTTAATATTTCAAACATTTTAGAACCCTATGTTTTGATAATTTGAGATTAAATGTATGTATGACTAATATAATTATAGGAGATTAGTTTGAACAATAAAATCCATATGAAATTATGAGTATGAATAATAGATTAATTTTATGTGTGAAAATTTAAAGGAAACTTTAAAATATAGATTTTCTATAGAACTTATTTGACTTCATCAAAATTGCATCATCATTGGGTTTTGATTTGTCAAATTAAAGATTTTAATGCATGACCATTGGGTAAATCTAATTAGGAAAATTCTGCCATTATCAACAATTATTCATTAGTCAATAAACTTAAGGGGGTTTTGAGAGATTCAACTATGCAAAATGTTAAAAATAGATGAAATCGATACTTTAGGGTTTTTATCAAATTCGGGTTTTTTATCGATTAGGCTTTTCATATTCTGATTTTAGTTTTCTTTAATATCTTTGCAATGTTGATTTGATTTGTCCAATTTAAATTAAATTTATTCATATTTGGTAATATAAAATATTCTCGTAGGAACAATACTTGAATTTATCTCTATATACAATATTTGACTAGAATATACTTGACTAAATTTATAGTATTAAAATTACGTATCAAGTTTTTTGCGCCATTGCCAATGATATACTTATATATTAACTAGAATAATCTTATTTCAGATTGGATATTTTCTTTTATATTTCTTGTTATTTTCTTTTTTTTTTCTTAGTATATAGTCTTTTAGGGTTGCATAGTCACTATTTAGGGTTTTGATTTGATTCGGATTTTGTGGGAATTTTTGGGGTCGGAAAAAATTTTCATATCTAGGGTTGAGCGACCACTTATTCCAAAGGATTTTGGGTTGCTAATCAAAACTTGTAGCTTTGTTGTAGGTAGCACCCTATTGTGGACAAATTCCATCATTTTTGTTGGTTTTTCTATTTTCTATTTTTCTTAATTTTTAGGGTTTTTCTATTGTATTCTTGGGGTATCTTTTTGCATTATTTTACATTTTTTTTGTGATTTCTACTTTTATATAGATAATTTAGATTTTCTTGAGTGGTTCTTGCAATTGATTTTGAAAATCTAATTTTGTGCTATTTTTTTATGTGGATACAGTGCATGCTGGGATCGAAAAGTCATAACCTAATTGAGTTTGATCTTGAGATAGAGAGAACTTTGAGATCTATTTGTAAACAAGCTAGGAAAGTCAAGGAAGAAGCAATGACTCAAGATAACAGAGTTATGAGAAAGTATTCGATGACTAGATTTCAAGATATACAAACTAGCATCGTACGACCTGCCGTGGAAGTAAACAATTTTGAGCTTAAACTGAGTCTCATTGGTATAGTCCAGGCAGATCAGTTTAGTGAAGAAGCTTATGAACATCCAAACAACGACTTGAAAAATTTTTTGGAGATCAGTGATATAATCAAGTTGAATGGAGTCAGCCCCGATGCAATAAGGTTAAGGTTATTTCCTTTCTTTCTTAGGAGAAAGGCAAAGGTATGGCTAAACCCCTTTCTTGCTAATCACTTCACAAACTAAGAAAATTTGACTCAAACATTCCTTACTAAATATTTTCTACCTGGTAAGATAGCTAAACTACATACACTACAAAACAAAGGTACTATTCAGACGAACGAAAACCGTTTGCTAAACATACTAAAACCGTCTGCAAAACCTTCTTCGATGGATACGCCTTCAGTCAACTATTCACCAGTCGGGATAGATCTATCTCGAGGTTTTAATACCATTGGAGCATATGATTGATTTATAGTAACGGCTAGAAAAAAAATTGTAAAATTACGATCTTTTATCATTGGTTTCAAAAGCATTGGTAAAAATCACTACCTTTTACTATCGGTTATCACATGTATAAGAAAATATTACTATCTTTTATCATTAATTACCACAACCGTTAAGAAATATTACTACCATTTATTATCGGTTACCACATATGTTAGGAAATGTTACTACCTTTTATCGTCGATTACCACTCAATTATCATATGTTACCAGAAGGTTACTATGGTTACCACGGTTACTGTCAGTTATCACATGGTTACTGTCTTGTATAGCATGGTACTGTCTTGTACCGTCGGTTATTCAAATGTTAGAAAATGTTTCTCTCTTTTATCATCATATTAGGTTAGGACATTTTTATCCTTTGTTATTACAAGTATAAAAAAAAATTATTATTTCGATTACTACTAAATTACTGCTCCTTGTTATCACTGTTACCATATAATTACCATAATATCAATAATGATGGTTTTTTTTTAATATGATAGGCAAATTAAAAGACATAAAAATAAAGAAATTACAAAAATAATATAAATATAATAAGGATTATAATTGATACAAAATAGAATGATTGATACATATAAGACAAAAAAATAGAGAAAATATTACATGTCCCACAACTACATGTCTTCTGAGATTTCCAAACCCAAAATGCTCATCACGGTTTCTGAAAGTATTTTTATCCTCAATCACAATTACAATTTCTGAAGGCATCTTTATTCACAATCCTAAAATAGTGAAATCATTGTAAATAATTTGTAAATGAAAATCTTACTAGAGAAGAGAGCATAAAGCTTTTTTTTTCTCTAAATCTAAAATATTTTGATAGCATTGATATTTATATTTTTTCATAATTGTTTAAAATAAACAAAATTAAAAACGGTACTTTAATATTAAATCTCAAATTAAAATTAAAATAATTTGTTTATTTATAAAACCTGGATAACATCTAGGATGATCGAGCATGTTCGACTGAACTTGTTTTTTCTTGGAATAGTTGTGATTTTTCATATAATACTCTCGTCAAATCTTTCAAATACCTAATGTAATTAACTTTTAATAAAACTTTGCAAAGTGTGAGTAAGAGATTTAAATGGGTTAGAGGAGATTTTAAGGGAAGGATGAAGAAACTTTGATGGTGGAGCTTTCACGATTTATAATATATAATTTTTACAAACAAATTTTTAAAAGTCTGTTTTCGCGCTTTTTCTCCCGCCTCTTTTTTCATTGCCGCATTTCTTAATTCCTCTCAAGTTTTTTTATACTTTTAATCAATACCGCATATTTTTTCATTACCGCGTTTCTTAATTCGTCACAACTCAAGTTTTGAAAAAATCACATATAATTTTTACTACTTATTAACAAATTACTGGTTACTACATTTCATGCGTGGTCCCTTGCTATAACCTTTGTGCAAAGTTAATTATATCTATTTGATTAATCAAAAATAACATATATTCAATATTCGATGATAATAAACTTATTAATATTATTAATTTAAATAATATAATGATATGAAATTAATAATTTATATAATATAGTGTTATAGTTTTAAAAATTTATTGAGTATAATTTGAAAATATGATAATGTAATGTAATTATATGTAATGGTTTAATTAATTATGTTGGTATAATTAATGAAGAATACTAAATCTTGTACCTATTGTATTGGAAGAAATTTGGTCTTAAATTCTATCACAATTTATAATTATAAATCATAATTCACAATGAATAAGAATATCTTTCATATTTTCATACTCCATAATTTCCATACACAACTTCCACATATTATACACACGCATATCACTAACTCCAACCATATCTCAACCACTAATATTTTACGTATCTCAACCATTATCTTAGAATCCAATACTATGGTGGCATGTGTTGGTGGTCTCAAGGGACCTTGTGGTTGGTGTAGGCCTTCTCCTTTTTGTATTTCAAATTGGGAGGAGGGGGTGTTTATCCCATTGAGGTCTGATGAAGGTGGTCGAGCGTTGGGCACAATAGGCAACAAATTGTTCTTGTTTGATTATTGTCAGCACCTTTACACCCAAGAGTGAAGAGAATGATGGAGCTACACTTAGCACCAATCATCCTTTCGGAGGTACAAAGAGAATGGGGGAAATTGATGTTAAGAAGAGAGCTTAGAGTGGTGGTGTAGCGACCTAATTTTACTGAGTTCCTCCTCTTTCTCTGCATTTCATTTTCCCCACATTTCTAATACCATAACCTCTTGTACTCTTAATATGTGTTGTAAAAACTTGGTGTTTGTATTTTTGTCGCTATGTAAAAATCCTTAAGAATGAATAAATGAAAGAGTTTTCCTTGTGCCTGATCATTTTGTTGCTCATTTTCGTGTGCGAGTATAGCCGAGCTATCTAAATGGCTGAGTCGATAGGTTCTAGGGTAAACCACCAAGCATATTCAGTATGGATCTTCCTAGTAAGGTACGAGTTTGTCTCCCGCGGGGGTTGTTTCGTAGCCTCTACCCTTCTGAGCACCAACTCTCATGGCCTAAAGATCTTAGCCCTAACTCTCTTGTTATAGTATCGGGCCATTTGTTGTTGGTATGTCGCCATTCGCGCACATATGGTATCTCTTGATTTTAATAAGAGGTCCAGTTGCTCTCCTAGAGTGGGCTTATTCAGCTTCGATTTGAACTATTCTACTCGTAAAGAGTGAATTCCAATTTCAACAGGTAATACTACTTCTGACCCAGAGGTTAGGCTGAACGACGTTTCTCCTGTGGCTTTTCTCGGTATAGTACGATATACCTAGAGAATTCCATAGAGTTCGTCTACCCATTGACCTTTCACCTCATCCAGTGTTGTTGTTAACCCTCGGAGGATTGTCCTATTTGTTACCTCGGTGAGTCCATTAGACTGTAGGTAGGTGACTGATGTTAAGCGACATTGAATTTCTAATTTGTTATAGAACTCCTTGAACTGTCTACTATCAATTGTTTGCCATTGTTAGTAATCAAGACATGAGATAATCAAAACCCGGTGATTATTTATAACCATACAAATTTTTGTATTTTCTTGGTTGTAATTTGGGACAATGGTTTTGCTTCTACCCACTTTGTAAACTAATCAATTGTGACAACGAAGAATTTTTGTTACCCTGTAGCATGAGGGAATGGATTCAATATATCCATCCTCCATTGTGCAAATAGCCAGGGACTTGTTATCGGGGAGAGCTCGATGGAAGGTTAATACGATACCGAAGAAAAATTTTAACACTTATGGCACCTTTTGACGAACGTGCTCGCATCAGCTTTCATAGCAGGTCAGTAATCTGGTTCAATATATCCATCCTTCATTAGTCAGGTTTCGTGCACCTAGGTTATTACCGTATATTTCTTCATGTATTTCCCTGAGGACATAGTCTCCTTCCTGGGGTTCCGGTTCATTGATGCTTGAGTAGGCTCAATGTATACTCTCCGGCTTTTGGTGACCGAATCCAAATTGGCCAACTTAGAAAGTGTGTTGGCTCTAGCATGCTCTAATCTGGGATCTGTTGTATGTTCACCTTGCCAAATTTATGCATTACTTCTTGTAACTTCATCAAATATTTCTCCATCACTGGTTCTTTTGTTTCATATGTTCCTTCAATTTGTTTGACTATGAGTTGACTTTTGGTGAATACCCTGATGTCTTGAGCCCCTAATGATTAGTCTTGTCAAGAGTGCCATATATTCGGCTTGGTTATTTATGGCTTGGAAGTCAAAACGAAGAACATATTTGGCTTTGAATTCGTTAAAACTCACGAGGATGAGTTCAGTACCACTTTCTGATAAGTTGGAGGATCCATTTATGTGTAATGTCTAGGCTAGCAATGTGCATTCTTCTTGAGGGATAGTAAGCGCTTGCTCCATATAGTTTGAAAGTGTGCATTTGAGAATGAAATCAGCAAGTGTCTAACCTTTGATGGTGGGTCTTGGATGCTACTTAATAAGAATTCACCAAGTTTGATGCCCTATTTGATCAACTAACTTGAGATATCACTCTTATGTAGAATTTGTTTTAGTAGTTGATTAGTTAATACCATGATTGCATCACTTGGATATATGGGTGAAGGTGCCAAGCGGTTATAATGAGAGCAAAAACCATATTCTCAATAGGTCTATAGTTGATTTTTGCTTTCTGGAGGACTCAGCTAACATAGAATACAGTCCTTTTATATTGGCCTCCTATCGTACTAACACGTAACAAAGAGCATGGTTAGAAATAGTAGGTAAAGATAATGTTTCCCACCAGGGATAGGTCAAGAAAGTAATATAGGCAATGAAAGATACTCGTTAAGCTTATCAAATGAGGCCTGACTTTCTAATGTCTGTGTGAACTTTCGGGACCACTTCAAAGCATAAAGAAAGGCTTGTACTTTTCTCCAACTTTAGACATGAACCGACTCAAGGTGACGATCCACCCCGTGAAACGTTGCATCTCCTTCAGTGTCCTAGGTGGTGCCATGTCCATGATGGCTTGAATCTTTTCTAGGTTAGCTTCAATCCCTTGGTTTATGATTAAAAAGCTGAGGAACTTATCCGATGTGGTCCCAAAGGTATACTTTGTTGGGTTCAGCTTCACGTTGTAATGTTCTAATGTCCAGAACATCTCCTCCAGATCACTACATGAGCGTCTAGGTTGGTGCTCTTGACGAGAATGTCATCTACATAGGCTTCTACATTTTTACTAAGCTATTTACTGAAAACTTTGTTAACCAAACTTTGAAAAGTTGTTCCTGTATTTTTCAAACCGAATGGCATAACTCTATAGCAGTAAGTATCAAATTCTATAATGAAGTTCATCTTCTTTTCGTCCTCTTTGGCTATGCGAATTTGATTATAATCGGAATATGCGTCCATAAAGTTCAGGAGCTGGTGATCTGAGAAGTTGTCCATAAGTTATTCTAAGTTAAGGAGCGGATAACTATCTTTCGGGTATGCTTTTTTTGAGATTAGTGAAGTCGACACCTATCCACCACTTGTCGTTCACCTTCTTTACTATGACCACATTAGCCAACCACTCGGAATACTTTACTTCCCTAATAAAGCCCACTACCAGAAGTTTCTATACTTTCTCTTGAATTGCTCATTGATACTCTAGCACAAATACCCTTTTCTTTTGTTTCATGGGCTTATGGCTCAGGTCCATAGTTAGTTGTGGATAATCACTGAGGGATGGATCCCCAACATGCCTTTTGGTGACTACGCAAAAACTTTGGAATGGCAACAGAGGCATTTAGCAATAGCCTCACGCAACAGTAAAGATAAGTGAGCTCCGCTTGAACAGTTGGCCCTAGGATGTCAGTGATTGGGATCTCAACTACTTCCTCAGTAGATTGTGGTTTGTCTATCTACACAGCATCATCCCTAAGTTCAATCGTTTCTATTGAGTGGTTTTCCATACTCCCTTCAGATGCGGGTTAAGCTTGTAGAGGAGGGTAGCAGTTGAGGGTTGCAATACCCTCCGCCATTCTAAATTTGACTTTCATGTGTTTGGTGTTTGGTAAAGCCTACAAGCCATTTAAACTAGGGGCGACTGAGGATGTAGAGAGATAGGGATTTGATCACGATGAATGCAGTCTCCGTGGTGACATGATTGGGGGTGCCCCAAAGTTACGAGAAGTGAAACAGTGCCTTCTAAGTGTAATGACTCACCAAAAAGTCTTTTTAAAGGAGTCATTTGAGATTGTAGGTTCGTGGAGACGAAATCTATTTGCTGAAAAGTATCCCAATAGAGAAGATCACTATCTACTTCCTAATCGATGAGGTCCACTGTGCAAAATCTCCTTAAGGTTGTATTCTATTAACAAAATTTTGTGGCTTTAAAAACCTTGAGATATATATATTTTTTGAATTCTTTTGTCTTATGTAGACCAAATCACCATATTTTAAATATTGTGAGACCCACTGACTCCCACAAACCATTAGACTATTAAATACAAAAAGGGTGTTGTGAATTCATAAATCCTATATTTATTGCTCTGATTAATTTTTAAAAGTTTCTTATTTGTAAACATTTAAATATTATATTTGTATATTATTAATTATTTAAAAATATCTACAATTCAAATTCAAATTCAAATTCATGCTTTTAAAAGAGTACAATTTTTTTTTTAAAATAGAATAAAAAATGCAAGATTTTGGAATGACGTGATTTGTTGAATACCATATTTTAAAAATAGGATTAAACATTTCCTTTTGTTTAAAAATAGGAGCATCTCTTACTAGTTGGGCTATTTCAAAAGTATTACGAAAATTGCACAAAATCTAATAAATTTGGTGATTTTTTTTTCTTTCAAAAGTAGTGAAGTTGATTTCATAGAAATTAATTTTGAAATCTATTTTTATGAAATGGATTTCAAATGCCAAAAAAAAGTCAAAAATCGATGTTGCTAAAATCGGCTAAAGTTGATTTTACAAATATCGACTTTGCCTTGCCTTCGCACACTTCCGCTCTCTCTCATTAAATTTCACTCACTGTATCTTTCTCTCTCTCTGTCACTGATTAAATGCCCCCTCTCTCCTTAGATTTTGATGAATTATTTTTGAGTAAATTACTTGTCAAATCCTTAAAATTTGTCTCATTTTCACAATTTATTCCTATAACTAAAAATATTATCTTGTGGTACTCAAATTTTCAAAAGTGTAATGAGTTGGTTCTTCCATTAATGACGACGACAGTTTGACTGTCAATGATCACTACAAAAAAGACAAAATTTGCGACAAAATTTTCGACAAATTTGCAAGAAAAATTCGTTACAAAACAAATTTGCGACGAATTTTGCAACAAATATTTTTTCGTTGCTAATAAATTGTTGTAAAATTTTGGGACGAAAAATTAATTATTCGTCACAAAAATTTCCAACAAATATTTTTATGTCGCAAAATTCGTCGCAAATTTGCAACGAATTTTGCGATGAAAAATTTTTTTGTCGCAAAATTCATGATGAATAAATTTTTCGTCGCAAAATATCTGATGAAAAAATATTCGTTGCAAAATTTGCGATGAAAAAATTTTCGTCGCAAAATTGCAACGAAAAAATATTCGTCGCAACTTTTGCAATGAATAATTTTTTGTCACCGATTTGCAATGAATAAAATTTTCGTCGCAACATTTGCAATGAAACAATATTTGTTGCAAATTTTGCAACGAATAAATAATTTGTCACAAATTACCAACAAAAAATAATTTGTCGCAAATTACCAACGAAAAATAATTTGTCGCAAATATGTGACGAATGTTATTCGTTGCAAAATTCGTCGCTAATCAAAATTTACAATTCAATTTTAATAACGAAATTTGCGACGAACATAGTTTTCAAGGACAAATTTTGCGACGAATATGTATTTTGCGACAAATATAAATTTTATTGGCATATTTGGACCAGTTTTCTCTATATAACCTATTTTTATACCTACTCACCCAAGCTCATCAACAATTAATCATCGAAATCATTTTTAATATCAAATTTCAGCCATCTATACTCATAATTATAACTAACTATTCAATAAGATCAATAAATTAAAAATTTAACAAGAAATCATAATAGTAATATAAAAAATAAAAGCAACATCAAGTCTAAATGTTAAAATATCAATAACCATATATAACCAAAAAAATCAATATAACGAGTAACAAAATGTAACAGAATAACAGTA
The DNA here is from genome assembly GCA_033439265.1 of Dillenia suffruticosa. Lineage (NCBI taxonomy): Eukaryota > Viridiplantae > Streptophyta > Magnoliopsida > Dilleniales > Dilleniaceae > Dillenia > Dillenia suffruticosa. The sequence goes on from JAVTVX010000015.1 coordinate 20,514,592, forward strand.
CACAGTTTCAAGCATGACCTCCACCATCACCATCATCATCATCATCATCGAAGAAGTCATCACCTTCATCACCATCGCAAGCATTATCAGGAGGAGAAATAGAAGGGGGAATCTGACTCAAAAGTGGAGGCTAAGTGAAAATGCTGCATGATTAACATTTGTTGCCTGCGGAACACGTTCATTTCTTGTGTGTGCTTTGCTTGAAGTTCATCGAATTTCTGATCTCTTTGCAGCAGTAACTCCTTCAAATGGCTCACCTCTTGATTCAATTGATTTATTTCTGCCCTGACTACTGGTGGGGTGGAAGAAGATGAACCAGCGATTTTGTAAGTTCTATTCAAAGAACTTAGCCCAACTACTCTACCCCTTTTTGCTCCACCAGTCACCTCGAGCCATGTATTCATGTTATCAACAGATGGCTCAGATCCGCCAGCATCATCACTAGCACTCGAACTTCTACGTGATAGCTCATCATATTTCTCCTACATTGTCGTGAGAAAAATTAAAATAAATTTACAATAATATTATAATACAAGCACATACATTCTTGATTATATATATATATATATATATGAAGGAAAAAAAAAATTTGTAACATAAATCATGAGACTATATAGGATATAAATTATGAACATTCATATTAATATTGAATAAGTTGAAATTTAAAAAAATAAAATAAAAGAGAATCTCTAACAAGTAATTCATTAAAAATCAAAAAATCAAATCAGCAATAAAAATAAACTTGGGAGAGACTAACCTAAAGAATTCATCTTCCAACATTGTTATGATATGTTCAACATAATATATTCAAATCAACATTGAAAATGTTTATTAAATAATTGAAAATTTTGAAATTACAATCCTTAATTGCTCTAGCTCTCTCCCCGCTCCAAATTTTGTCGTTTTCTGAAATGTGCGCGTGAAAGTATCTATGAATGAAGGCTCGGTCCCCGTTTCCTTAGCCTAAAATAAAAAAACACTGTTAGAAATAATGAAATAGTTTAAATTAGATAAAAAATTTAGTGTTTATATAAAATTACCAATCTATTTCTATATTCACCGATATTGATCGAACCTCCCGCATATGTCGTAGACGATTCCCCTGAATTATAAGCTCGGTTTTTTTTATTCTGCTCACTCCTTTGTTTGCTCTCATCCGATTCCCAAAAATTCACGATCCTGCCCCAATTTTGCTCGGTGATGCAGTTAGACTTTTTTACGTGTCTCTTTGCATGATTTAGAACGTATAGGATGTGATCACCATATTTTTTCTTGAAAATCCTTCTTACTCCCAACTCTTCAGTCTCGTCCCAAGTGAATACTCGCTGCAATGGAAAAAAACCAATAACTTATAAAACTATTAAATTAATTTCATATATAAATTGATTGGGATAACTTACCTTGAATTCGTTCCACCATAGTTCTTTTGTTTCTCTGGAGTGCTTGTGTAAGTCATCGAAGCCCCTCCCCAATGATTATTCACTATTCTATTAAGCTCGTGAATAACATGTACAAAATTTGTAAATCTATCATAAAGTTTCAAACAAATAATGTTAAATAAATAAGATAGTTAAAAGAAGAATTTGTTTTATAAATAAAAAAAATAATACATCTGAAATTTTAAAATTTAATACTTACGAATCTCTGTAAGGGGCTATCAACTCTCAATTGTTTTCCTTATCTGTATACGAGTGTTCCACTGAAGGGACTGGCGAATGTATATTACTAGCTATGTGTTGAGAATGCGAAGGGCCTGCAACAGAAGGTGGAGGCGAAGGTACATTGCCGGCAAGGAAATGAGATTGTAAAGGTGCCGAAGCGGCTACGATAATAAAGGAATTTCCATCAGAATTTTGTCTATGGCCATCACGTCGAAACTATCAACTATAATATATTTGAAACAAAAATAAAAAAATAAAAATTGCATGTTCATCATATGCATAATGAAGAACATGAATAAACTTACCATATTTAATTTGACAAATTAAATGCGACGAAACAAGGTACCAATATATCAAGAAATCTTCTCTAATGACATATAGAAAAAAATAGTACATTAACAAATCAAATATATAAATTTAAGAATGTAACGAAATTTACAAATTATATGTGTCGACTAACTTACCCACTAAAAAAAATAGATTATCATATATCAAGATAAATACCTGATTTTTATTATATTAAGAGAACAAAACTTACCCGTCATAAAAAATCAAAATCGTCATTGTCATCCTCATCCTCATCATGTGTCTCAAAATTAGACTTTTCAACATCATTTTCATCAATATCCTCATCTCCATCCTTATCATCTGTCTCAAAATTAGATTTTTCATCATATTTTTCATGAATTTCACTTGCATCCACATCTATCACTACTCTGTTGGGATCTCGTAATGTTGGAATATTATATTCCTCGCTCTGAACTATATTGGCAACTTCCTCTTGTTGATATGTTATGTCTTCCCAATGTTTTTCAATTTTTTTTCGTGCTTTCGTTTTAAAAACAACCCACCAATCAATTTTGTCACGTTTCAATTTAGGATATGAAGCATAAAATACTTGAATTGTTTGTTGTGTCAACACAAATGGTTCATATCTTTTATACAATTTCTTATGATTTATTTCAACCAAATTAAACTATTGATGCACTTTTATCCCTTTGATAGGGTCAAACCCATGACACATAAATAAAACAACCTGTAATGTTGGACCAGGGTACTCTACCTCTACAATTTCATCCAATAGACCATAAAAATCATTATGACCTCCACCATCATTGGATGACTGAACACAAACCCCACTATTTATTCTCGTTTTCCCCATTCCATATTATTTAGTATGAAAATTATACCCGTTTATGAAATAGGTTGGCCAAGTTCGTACTATTGATTTTGGATCCCATGACAGATGGATTAACAATTCTTGCTCAACTTGAGCTTGATTATCATGGACCTAAAGTCAAAAAAATATGTTAATATGTTTTAAAGTAAATATTTAAATAATATATAGTCTACTTACATATTTTTTGAATCATGGTGCAAATTCTTCATCGCAGAAACGATCAAACTCATGTCTCGAAAGTTGGGAATATACGTTTTGGAAAATTCTACCATCAAAGGAAATAAATTTGAACACAAACAATTTACGACATATGAAATACATAAAATAGAAAATATATACTTACTCGAAATATGGCGTAACTTCTAGACAGTTCAGTAAAATATATTTGTGGGTTACCCGCCATTCTTGACCAATTAAGTATCTACGCTTACATAGTCCACTTGGTTGACCAAGGTAGTTAAAAATTGAAAATGACTTCAAATTGGGATCAATAGAATCCTCATCATTTCTTCCCGCTTTCCGTCTCTTACACTGAATGTGAGGCTCAAAATAATATGATGCAAACTTTGTTACTTCCTCCATAATGTATGCATTGACAATAGAGGTTTCAACACGTGCCTTATTTTTCACTTTCTTCTTCAAATGATATAGGAATCTAATTATAATAAAACAAAATGTATTAGAAAATTATATGTAATGAAATTAGTAATTTTATATGTTTTGATAACGAAGTATAAAAGATGAATCACCTTTCAAATGGAAACATCTATCGAAATTGGACAGAAGCTCCAACTTTCGCCTCATATGGTAAGTGAACCAAAAGATGTTCCATGAAATCAAAAAATGACGGTGAAAATATCATTTCTAAATTACACAAAATGATTGGAATCTCTCTCTCTAACATCTCTATGTGTGAATGTCTCAACACTATCGAACAAATATCATGAAAAAAATGCTTAACTCCGTAATGGCACCCCAAACAAAATTCGGTAAGAGTTCCTTAAAAGCAATAGGAATTAATCTTTCCATAAATATATGACAATCATGACTTTTCAAACCAATCAACTTACATCCTTCAAATCAACACATCTTCCAATATTTGAGAGATAACCATAAGGAAACCTCAATGATTTCAACCATTCACAAACAATCCGTCTCTGACCCTTATTCAATATATAAACTGCCTTCAATTTTGGTCCCCTACTACTTTCATCGACGTCAAGAGTGGGTCGTTTATAAAGGATTCGCATATCTTTTCTTGCATTCAAGTTGTCTTTCGTTTTCCCAGTGATATCTATTACTGTATTTATCATATTATCAAAAATATTTTTCTCGATATGCATTACATCGAGATTATGATAAACCAAATGACTCTTCTAATATGGTAAATCCCAAAATATACTCCGTTTAGTCCATTTTTGCGAATGACCATAGCCATATGTTGTACAATGGAAAGTTAAGGACTCTATACCAAATTTGTTTATCGGTTAATCTCAATGGAGGAGGTATTCTTTCAATTCTATTCTTAGTGAATTCTTCTTTATTTCTTTTGAATTTATGAGTTAACAATAAAAATTGTCTATGATAATCAAAATAACTTGCTTTCTTCCCATGTTTCAATCTGAATGACTTTGATCTCTCCAGACAAATTGGACATCCTAAAATTCCAGCAGTACTCTATCCCGATAACATATCATATGCTGGACAGTCATTTATGGTCCAAAGAAGAGTAGCTTTCGTTACAAACATTTGATTAGTATGAACATCATATGTAAGAACACCTTCATCCCATAGTTGTTTTGACGCCGCAATTAATGGTTGTATGTAAACATCAATTAACTTCTTCGGATTTTGTGGGTCAGGCACGACCAATGTTAAAAACATATACCGTGTCTTCATACACATATCGGGTGGAAGATTATACGGAGTTAAGATAACTAGCCAATAAGAATTCGGGGTAAAACCAACTCTACAAAGATGTTCCCTAACTTTATCATACTGCAAAAATTTACCATTACGACACCATCTACGGGGACACCTTAACTTATTCCCATCCATAAAATCAACCTGACTACAAGCAAAATCTAAAAATTGTTCCAACCTAAAAATAAACTCATCAGTTAAACCCCGACGATCAGATAAATTTTTCTTATATATCCAACTTCTTTCATTCTGCATTTTCCCTGTCTCCAAATTTAAAATTTTTTAAATATTAATAAAAATTACTACAAAAACTACTAAACCATCAATACTAATATCATCATTAATTCCAACTAAGTTCATATAACAATAAATAATAACGTTAATTGCATAAAACTCAAATCATCAATAATATTAACCTTAATTTCACAAAAATTTAATATAATAATAAATAATATTATAAACTTAATTAATATCAAACAAATTAACTAAATTATTATAATAACATTAAATATTATCATATAATTAAATAAAGTATAAAATATTAAACAATTGACAACATTGATTATTTAACTAATCGATATAAGATTTACTATAAATTACTGATTATTGTTAATATAATATTTCACCTAATCAATTATCAACACTTTTGATTACAATTTTATATAAAAAAATTAAATTTAACAAATACAGAAATATCATTAAATCAACCACTAAATACAATAAAAATAAACTAATATAGAAATAAAAACAATACAAACATACAAATTAACATAATTGCATTTTCCAATCATTATAGTACAAATTAAAACATTTTTCACCACCAAATAATAACTCACCGATAGATTCAGATATCAACAGCAACAACAGCTTCCAATCCAAATATTCGAGAATTGCAAAACCTAACACATCAAAAACAATTATAAATAACTAATATATTATTAAAACAATATTATAAAAACATTTTTTAAAATAACATTTCTCAAAAATTTCTTTTAAAAAAAATCAATAAAAGTAAATTGTGGGATTGGGCCGGGCCGGGCAGTGCAATGGCCCAGGCCCATGGGCCACGCTAGCAGCGCAGGGGCCAGGGGCCCCTTCGCGCGGCGGCGCCGCAAAGGGACCAGCGGTCCCTTGCCACGGTTGGCCCGCGAAGGGTAAATCCGACGGCTTGGCTACCTGATCTGCCTTCTAGAGCTCAGATCCGACGGCTGGCCGCCGAATCTGCCATCTACGGGCCAGAGAGAGAGAGATTACCTAACACCACGCAAATCCGGCATCCCTTCCGCCATCCCTTCGTAGAACCACCTTCGCGGCCATTCAAAAATGAACAGCGAGAGAAAGAGAGAGAGAGAGTAACAGTGAAGGAAGTGTGAAATATATTGAAATTAGGGATAAAATTTTTTATCCCTAAATTTGTCCCAGAATCAGGGACGAAAATTTTTTTTCATCGCTAAAATCTGCAACGAAAGAATGGTTTCGTCGCTAAATTTTCGATGAATATATATTGTCATCGCAATTTACAACGAATTTAGCAACAAATAATTTTTTCCTTTACAATTTGTAACGAATTTAGTAACGATACTTATGGTTTCTGACAAATAACTCATTGAATACCCTAAAATAGAAACTAAATCGACAAACTATTAACAATATTTACGTACTATGATATAATTATAAAAAAAACATTCAATATATTGATTATTAATTAACAAGTATTTCTACTTTAACTCTTAGATAAAAACATTCAGTGCTGAAATGTAAAATTAATTAGATAATAAATAGAAAATGAATGTACTAATAATAATCTTTTGTAACAATTTAAAAGATTTGTAAAGTTATAGAAAATGAATGTTCCAATTTAAAAGATTACACTATATTATCATTATTTTATATAAACAGATAATGAATGAACTATTTTATATAAAGTTTTTTGAACATCTTAAGATTCTATACGCTATCAGTGTATATCACTGTTTACAAATTGTTTTTAATATTAGAAAATGTTTCTAATACAAGTAATTAAAAAAATGACCGAAAAATGAATTTTAGCAACGAATTTTGCCACAAATGTTATATTTGTCACTAATTTGCAACAAATTTACCAACAAATAATCGAATTTATTGTGATGAATATAAATATTTGTCGCTAAATCTGTGATGAATTTAGAAATTCGTAGTAAATTTACCGACAAATTCGTTTTCATCCCAAATTTAGGGACGAATTGACAAATTCTTTGCAAAATTTTGGAAGGAATAAATGAATTTGTCCCAGATTTAGGGATGAATTTCCATTTCATCCCAAAAATTTGAGATAAATTTTTTTTCGTCCCAAATTTAGAGATAAATTTTTCATTCGTCTCAAATTTTGGGATGAATTTTTAATTCATTGCAAAATTTGGGACGAATTTTAAATTCGTTGCAAATTTAGTGACAAATTTTGAAATTTGTTGCAAATTTAGCAACGAATTTTTTTTTTCATCTCAAATTCACAACGAATTTTGCGTCAAAAATTTTTCATCAAAAATTAGCGATAAATTTTGTAATGAAAAGTTTTTTGTTGCTAAATTTGCAACGAAAATATTTTGTTGCTAAAATCGTGGCTAATTTGCAACGATAGTATTTTTTGTTGCTAAATTTATTGTAGATTTGCAACGAATATTTGTCGTCGCTAAAATTCGTCGCTGAATTGTTGTTTTTTAGTAGTGGATGTGGCATGACATTGTAATATACATGGCTATAGAGACACTGATTGGTCATTGACGGGTCAGCACATTCAACACCTCGTTAAGCCACATTAGCATTTTGCCGACATGGCACTGCCACTCTCTTATCACTCACCCGAAAAAAAAAATCTCCTCTTTCTCTTTCTGCCCCTCCCCTTTGTCTCTCTTTTCTCCTCTCTCTGTCTCTTACCAGAAAAAAACAACACCATTCAGTTCTCCCTCTCCCTCCTCTTTTCTCTCTCTTCTCTCCTCTCTCACTGGAAGCAAGTATATTCTACTATTGAAAAGGAACCCAACTCTTAGTCACCATGACGTGGCAATATACGTGGCTGTATGGATGCTAATTGTTAATTGACGGGTCAGCACATTCAACACCTCGTTAAGCCACGTCAGCATTTTGCCGACATGACACTGCCACTCTCTTATTTGTTACTCGAAAAAAAAATTCTCCTCTCTCTCTCTCTGCCCATCCCCCTTTCTCTCTCTTTTCTCCTCTTTGTCTCTCACCAGACAACAAACACCACTCAGTTCTCCCTCTCCCTCTTCCTTTCTCTCTCTTCGCTCCTCTCTCTCACCGGAAGCAAGTATATTCTACTGTTGAAATGGAACCCAACTCTTAGTCACCATGAAAGGTCATATATGGCAAGCAACATTAGAGACAAAAGTAACTTGCGTGAGAGTGATGTTAGGGAAGAGAACAGAGACACTGACAGAGGTATGCCCAATATTAGTCCTTCCAAATCGATAAACAATAATGAAAAATGTTTGATTAAACAACAGAGGTACTGATCAGAGAGTAGGAGAAGAAATTAAGAGCAACAGAAGAAAGAAAATCAAACAGAAGACTCGAGGATTTGCCAAAGAATTTGGATTTTTTATTTAGGATTTAGGAATTTTTTTTTTTAGATTTTACACAGATTGTGGAAATCTATTAATGATCTTTTTAACTTTTAGTTTATCTTTGTACATTGTAAATTTAGCTTTGTAAAATTTCATTGTTGTTTCATAATAAACTAATGCAAGCCAAATGGTCGATAAAATGTTTCAACCAAAATTGTGTGCAAATTTGCATGAGTTGTGTGTGTTTGGCCCCACCAATAGCAAATGTTGTAGTATTAGACAAAATTCCCAAGGGAAACGTCCAAATCAAACCAAAAACATGCATTGGTGATTGATGTGGACTCGTTGGGTGTAGAAACCTTAGAACCCACGAACAATTAATTTAGCCAAAAAAAAAATCGCTCCAACGAATTATTTGAACCGGTGGAATTAAAGATCTCAACTCTTGCCCTAAAGGAGGAAGAAGCTAAGGTATATGATCTTAGACTTGTTTCTCACTAGATCAAGAACCTTGGTATAAAGATGGAATCTACGACGCCACAACCTAGGTGGTTCGAAACCTAGATTGATAAGTCAAAGAACTAAACAAGACTCCTATCTTGAATAAGTTCAAAGTTCTAAAAAGAATAAGACATGTGTGAAGAACTCTCACAATTTTATTAATTCTTTCTAAAAGTGTTCTCTTTTTTACACAATGTGTAATGGCCTATTATAGCCTAAAGGTAAAGCTTAATTGATAACTAAAAATTTAGTAACTCTCTAAATAATAAAAAATTAGGAAACTAAAACATAAATTACAAAAAAATAAAAATAAAAATTAGGAAACCAAACTATTTTGACCAAGTTTTACTGCTATTTTTCTTTATTTTCATCATCTCTTGGTCTTGAGTAGTTTTGAGCATTTTATTCTTCCAACTGGGCTTGTATTAGCATAATTAAGGCCCCTCTTGGTTATTTATTTATTTAGGTTTCAATTTCTTGTTGTAAAGCTCCCTAAATTAGGAGATTCAATGTTTTTTTGAATCTTTTAACTCGGGCTTTTTTCACCAACCCAATTGGAACTTGAGTTGGATCTTGTGAATTCCTTGCAATCTTGATGACCTCATTATTCCCCTCCTCTTAAGAAGGATTTGTCCTCAAATTGGGCCGGTAACAAAATGATGTGAAAAGAAATAACAAAATGATGTAATCATCAAGACTGCAAGAAATTTATAAGATTCAACTCAAGTTTCAGTTGGCCAGGTAACAAAAGTTCAAATTAAAAGGTTTAAAAAAGTACTAAATAACTTAATTCAGAGGGTTTTACAATAAGAAATTGAAGCCCAAATGAATGAAGAACCAAAAGGGGCTTTAATTATACTCATACAAGCCCAGTTGGAAGAATAAAATGGCCAAAACTATTCAAGACAAAGGGAGGACGAAAATAAAGAAAAATAGCAGCAAGACTTGGTCAAAATAGTTTGGTTTAGTTAGTTTTCTAATTTTAATTTTTTTTGTAATTTATGTTTTAGTTTCCTAATTCTTTATTGTTCAGAGAGTTACTAAATTTTTAGTTGCCAATTAGGTCTTTACATTTAGGCTATAAATAGACCATTATACATTGTGTAAAAAAAACACTTTTGAGAGAATTAATAAAATTGTGAAGATTCTTCACACAGGTTTTGTTCTTTTGAGAACTTTGAACTTATTCAAGATATGAGTTTTGTTTAGTTCTTTAACTTATCAATCTAGGTTTTGAACCATCTAGATTGTGGCGTCTTTCATTCCATCTTTATATCAAGGTTCTTGATCTAGTGAGAAACAGGTGTAAAGTCATATACCTTAAGTTCTTCCTCCTTTAGGGCAAGGATTGAGATTTTTAATTTCACGGGTTCAAATAATTCGTTGGGACGATTTTTGGGCTAAATTAAGTTGTTCGTGGGTTTTAAGGTTTTTATACCCAACGGGTTCACATCAGTTGGTATCAGAGCAAATTTTGGATTACCTTTCGAGTTGTTCATACTTGTCTATAATTGTTCATATTTGTCTATAATTTTTCATAAAACAAAGGCAGCTTCCAATTTTTTTTCTTTTCTTTTATTTTTCCTTCTTTATTTCTTCTTTTTTTCTTATTTGTTCACCTTCCTTATTTTCTTTTTTTATTCACCTTTCTTATTCAATTCATTCCATATTTGTTTCTTTCTTAATTTGGAATTTTTTCAAATTTACGACTTTCTTTATTTCTCACTTATTTTCCTTTTTTATTTTTCTTGTTATTCTTTTTTTTGAATTTTACAAGACAATTATTTTTTGAGTTAATTTCAAAGAGTTGTTAATTCATTAAGATGGTAAGAGACATGTTCGATGGACTGAATTCATTGAGACTTTTTCCAAGCAAAATGCGGTTGCGGATGCATTTTCACACAGGTGATGATTTGGGGACAAATCGTTGTCAAGAAGGGGGAATGATGTGATCATCAAGACTGCAAGAAATTTATAAGATTCAACTCAAGTTCCAGTTGGCCCGGTAACAAAAGTTCGAGTTAAAAGGTTCAAAAAAGTACTGAATAACTTAATTCAGAGGGTTTTACAATAAGAAATTGAAACCCAAATGAATGAAGAACCAAAAGGGGCCTTAATTATGCTCATACAAGTCCAGTTGGAAGAATAAAAGGCCCAAAACTATTCAAGACAAAGGGAGGACGAAAATAAAGAAAAATAACAGCAAGATTTGGTCAAAATAGTTTGGTTTAGTTAGTTTTCTAATTTTTATTTTTTTTGTAATTTATGTTTTAGTTTCCTAATTCTTTATTGTTCAGAGAGTTACTAAATTTTTAGTTGCCAATTAAGTCTTTACATTTAGATTATAAATAGGCTATTATACATTGTGTAAAAAAAACACTTTTGAGAGAATTAATAAAATTGTGAGAATTCTTCACATAGATTTTGTTCTTTTGAGAATTTTGAACTTATTCAAGATATGAGTCTTGTTTAGTTATTTGACTTATCAATCTAGGTTTTGAACCATCTAGATTGTGGCGTCATTCATTCCATCTTTATACCAAGATTTTTGATCTAGTGAGAAACGGATCTAAGGTCATATACCTTAAGTTCTTCCTGCTTTAGGGCAAGGGTTGAGGTTTTTAATTTCACGGGTTCAAATAATTCGTTGGGACGATTTTTGGGCTAAATTAACTTGTTCGTGGGTTCTAGGGTTTTTATACCCAACGGATTCACATCACAAATCGTCACCTATATCAAAAGGATTCAAGTCAGTAATATTAAAAGTAGCACTAATATTATACTCACCTGGTAAATCAAGTCTGTAAACATTGTCGTTAATCCGTTTTAGCACTTGAAAAGGACCATCTCCTTAGGGCAACAACTTGGAACGTCTCTATGCCGGAAATCTTTCTTTCCGCATGTGTAACCAAACCCAATCATCGGGTTCAAAAATCAACTTGTGACGTCCCTTGTTAACTTGCTTGATGTATTGTTCGGTCCTTCTCTCTATATTAAATCGTACTTTCTCGTGAAGTTGCTTCACAAATTCTGTCTTTTTCTTACCATCTAAATTCACTTACTCAGAAATAGATAAAGGTAAGAAATCCAAAGGAGTTAAAGGATTAAAACCATAAATAATTTTAAACGGTGAGAATTTAGTAGTAGAGTGAACAACACGATTATATGCAAACTCAACATGTGACAAACATTCTTCCCAAATTTTAATATTTTTACTAATGATAGTCCTCAACAAAATGGATAAAGTCCTGTTGACTACTCAATTAAAAGATTTTCAACATCCTTTCCGTACATATCTCAACCAATGTTCACGGTTTGACACTATATAGTTTTTAGATGTTTTACTCATTTCTCAATTAAAAGATTTTTTAACATTCTTTGCAGGTATAGAATTGAAAGGTGGTTTTTCCATATTTTTTTTCCTAACAACATTCATAGCCTTATGACTATGTAATATATAGAAATAGTTTTTCCCCCCTATTTCTCAGGCAGTTAACATTCTTTCTGCATACAATTTTTTGATAAAATACAAAATAGTGATTTTATTCTTTATGATCCCTATGGTTCATAGTTTTATGAATTTTTATAGATAGAGATGATATCTTCCATTTTTTTTCTTGATCAGAAAATGTAAATATTTTTTTACTACTAAAAGATGCTTTGATCCAATGATGAAATTTCAATTGCGACATATTATGAGCTTATTACATGAAGCAATTGGTTGTGAACTATTCATGTTTGAATTTGTTCTAGTGAAATGCTTGAGATCTATATTACAAGCATTTTTCTTTTCTTGAGGTCTATATGAATATTTTTTTAGAGGCATTGATTTCTCTGTTTATAAGCTTGAACTATTGTTTTTTTTTAATGACATATAATTGTTTTCTAGGACTTCAACTCTGATTTCCAAATAAAATATTTTTTTAATGACATATAATGTTTGTGGTATATTTTGTCACTTGAAACACTTGAGGGTAATATAAAGAAAAATTTACACAATGCTACTGACACTTGTTTGTGAAATAGTAGAAAATCCACTTCATATATTTTTTCGTTAAAATTGAAATTTGATAATCTTGGTTGCCTATGCTAAAGTTTATGTCCTTTGAAGTGTTATAAACCAATATAAGTGAAAAAAAGACCTTAATTTTAGATTTTATCAGTAAAATTATAATCCCTTGGAAGTGTTACGGATGATTACAGACACTACAAAATTAAAGAATTATGTCGACGGCAACATTTATTGTCGGTAAGTTTTACTCACGAGTTTTTGAAACTATATAGACAGTTATAGTTGAAACCGTAAAAAATAATATATATTTTTCCTACAGTTCTAAAATGGTCGTTGACAAAAGATTATCAACGTTGCTAAAGGTAGCATAGTGTTTGTATAAATAATACTCTATACTTACGGATATAAGTATGTCTGTATTTACATACCCCTATTCTTATGGCTATAACTTGTGATCGGTAAATATAGGTTTTTTAGTGACGATTTGAAAGGTGTTTGTATAGACAATGTTGTATGCTTACAGCTATAACTTGTGATGGGTAAATATAGGTACTTTTGTATAGTAACTTGGTGACTTAGTAAGTAGTGACTTAAAGTTATATTGACAGTTATCATCCACCGTCTATATAGAGTTATAAATAGAGTTATAAATAAAGTTATATTGAGCGTGTTAATTAATTAATATAAGTGTTGTTTTTGTGAGTGAGAGGAGGTAAAGAAGTAATAAAATACAAAGGTGGAAGATTATAAATGTAATAAGGTATTGACATGGTAAGTTGTGGTAAGGTATAATAAGTGTAAGATATAAAAGGTATGGTAAGTGTAGAATATGTAGGATATGATAAGTTGCGGTAAGATATGGTAATATATGGTAAGTGTAGGATATATAAGGTATGCTAAGTGTAGTAAGGTATGGTAGTGTAGGATATGTATATTAACGGTTAGAAAAGTATTAGTAAAAATTATCACCAGTTACTATATATGTTAGGAAATGTTATGTCATTTACTGTTAGCTACAATATATGTCAGTAAATGTTGTTATATTTTATCATTGTTTACCACATGTTAAGAATGTCACTACCTTATGGTAAATATTGCTATATTAGTAAATATTACTATCTTTTAACATCGGATACCACAGGTGTTCTGTTAGTATAAGTTACTCCTTGTATCATCAGTTACGTTAGGAAATATTATTTTGTCGTCGGTTATCATATGTTAGAATAGTTATAAAAAATACGGAGCAAAACAAAAGAGAAATTGTTTTGAACATGAGGAAATTTGATTAAATTGGAGTGAACTGAAAATTGGCACGAAAAAGAAAAATTTAATTAAATTGAATTTGACTAAAAAATTATTTTTCGTGTGAAATTTGATTAAATTGGATGTGGATAGAAAAATTTTTTCTGGTTCGCGAAGATTAGAGATTTAATTATGGAGTTGTCAATAGATTTTATTATGAAATTGTCATTGAAATTGTAGATTGTAAATATGAATTAAAATATATTAATATTAATGTTAATGATTTTAGGAATTTATATAAAATTATATAATATTCATAATTAATAATTAATGTATTATTATCATGTATACTATCTAATAATAAAAAATAAATTATAACACAATATTATATAAATTAGTAATTTAATATGATTACATTATTTAAATTAATAACATTAATAATTTAAATTATATTAATTAAACATGATAATATTAAAATTTTAAAATAATCAACTGGCAACCGTGCATACATAATCTTATCTTATTATTACTATATTACTATATTACTATATTACAGTAGTAAATATTACTACTATATAAGTAGCACTACTACTAATAACTACCACTACTTCTAATAAATATTACAACTATATTACGATATTATACTATAGATGGCTCAATCGACGCATGCATAATCTTATCTTATTACTACTAGATTACTATATTACTACTAATAAATATTACTAGATTGATTTATATAAATATCACTACTACTAGTAACTACCACTATTATTAATAACTACTATTATTACTAGTAAATGTTACTATTATATTACTATATTGTATTATATATTTTATCTACGCGGGACGGATTAAGCATAATCTTATTTTATTAGTATTATGTTATTATATTACTACTAGTAAATATTATTACATTATACTATATAAATACCATGACTACGAACTACCACTACTATCAGTAAATATTATTACTATATTATTACATTGTACTATATATTTTATCTTATTATTATTATATTGTTACATAATTTTATATTTACATAAAAATTTCATATGATTATATTATTTTAAATAATAATATTGATTATATTATGACACTTAATTTATATTTCAAAATTTCTATAAATAAAGAATGTAGTGGAGATACGCGATAATGCATTACATTAATTAAATTAATAATATTAATTTCATACTTAATTCATATGATAATTTATATTTTAGAATTTATAATTAAGTGATAATTTATATTTTAGATTTTATAATTAAGGAATATGATAATTAAGTTGTATAACATAGTAATATTATATTATACTAATATAGTAAAATTAATTATTACATTGCTAATAATTATATTATTTAAATTAATATTGATAATCATAATTATAATAAATTTATAAAGTTAAATTATGAAACTACTTATAATTTGTTATAATTTTAGTTGTATTATATAGTAATGTTAGATTATATTATTATAGCAAAAATTTTGGTAAATTTTTTTGACTTTCATTACTTCAAGTGGACATAAAGTTCATAGTTATGTTTCAAGTGACTGCGAAACAAATGTTGAAAATAAATTTTTTCGTGCCATTTTTCATTAGAAACGCATATTTTTCATTACAAATTTTTGTGGGATGTGTTATTATTTTTGACCACCTTCTTTTCTAATCTTAATAGTTCAGACTTTAATAATTGTTTTAATCACATGATGTAGTGAATATCCTATCTTTGTTGTAAAAAATTTGTATAATATGTGATGGTAACAAAAAATTTTTAACAAAATGGTAAGCATAAAAAGTTGTAAGTTGTAATTTGTAATTTGTAATTTTTTATTAAGAAAAAAAGTTTGTTAATAGTTTAGGTTTGAATAGAGAAAAAAAGAAAAGGAAAAAAAATAGAGTGAGGGTGAGATAAGGACAAGAAGAAAGGTGTAGTAAGATAAGAAAATGGAAAAAAAATGAGAGTGATAGAAAGAAAAAAAAAAGACACAGTGAGAGCATGCGTGCGAACGCCTGCGCAGCTGTGTCGTGGGAGCCCACAGGGTTGTGCTGTGGGAGCCCGTGCGGTTGTGCCTCAGGGCCTGCGCCGCTGTACTGCCCAGGCAAGAGCGCATGTATGCGCGTTGCACATGATGGTTATAAATATTGAATTATATTATATCATTTCTCTCTTGCTATGTCTTTAAATTAACAACCACATATACTATCTTATTCCTATTCAATTCAATCATAGAAATCCAAATACTCAAAAAAAAGTTCAAAAAATGTATATATATTGTAAATATTAAAAATCTATAATAAGACATTACAAAAAAACAGCCTTTTAGCCACAAATTTAGCGACGAAAATTTTAAAAAAATTTGTCGCTAAAAACATTAGTAACGGATTTAGCGACGAAAAATTTTTCGTCGCTAATAACGCGTCGCAAAAATTTAGCCACGAAAATTAGAAATCCGTCGCTAAATTTAGCGACGAAAATTGAAATCCGTTGCTAAATTAGCGACATAAAAAAATCCGTTGCTAAATTTAGCGACAAAAATCTAAAATTCGTCGCTAAATTTAGCGACAGATAATTTTTGTCGCTAAAATTCGTCACTAATTTAGGGAAAAAAAATCTGTAATAATAAAAAAATCCGTCGCTAAATTCAGCGACGGATTTGGAATCCATCGCAAAAGTCCGTCGCTAAATTCAGCGACGGATTCATATCCGTCGTTGATTTCAAATTCCGTCAAATGAAATGTTCAGGGCACGTGTCACCCGAGCGCCACCCTTGCCCACCCGAGCCCTCCCGCCCGGCGCGTACCACCTGAGCCAGCACCCCGCACCCTGTACAGGCACTCTTAATTAATTGCTGGAAAATGCCTTCTACCTCCACCGTGGTTCGAACTCTGAACTCCGCACTCCTCCGCACTCCTGGATGCAACCTGTAAACCACCGAGCCAAAGATATTATTATAATATAAATTTCTTTTTTATTATTTATTATCTTTATTTCACATTTTTCTAATAATAATAAAATAATATATAATAATAATTTAAAATAATAAATATAATAACTTTTTTTATTTATACCACCCACCTAAAATAATATTAATTAAAAATAATAAATATGATAACTTTTAATAAAATAAAAAATAAAAAAATACTAATTTAAAATAAAATAATAAATTAATTAAAAAATATGTTTATATTATATTTTGATTTCTTCTTTTTTCTTTTATCTTATTATCTTATTATTTTTTTCATTTTTATTTTATTTTTTTAATCCATAATTTAAAAATGGATTACAATATCTCAAAACTATAAAATTATAATTATCAATAAATTATAATATATTAATAATTTAAAAAATCTATATATTTAATTACAAAATATTTTTATTCGTTATAATAAAATTGTTATATATTATAATAAAATTATTATATGTAAGAAATGAGAGTAGAAAGAAAAAAAAAACCCAAAAATAGAGATAAGGAAAAAAAAGTGAGAATAGAAAACAAAGAGGAGGAAGAAAGTCACACAACAATACGCATAGTGCAGTGGTAACATGTCTTTGAATCCCTTCAATTACATTATTTTTGAGGCATATTTTTTGTGGCGCGCCTGCCTGGGCGCCCAGGCAGGCGCGCGGGCGCCCGCGCCTACCCCGCCTGGGCTTCTGCCTGGGCGCCTGCCTGGGCGCCTGCCTGGGTGCCTGCCTGGGCGCCCGCAGGCAGGCGCCCGTGCATGCATGGGCCGGCGCCCGCGAATATTTAATTAAAAAATTTATATTATTAAATAAAATAATACAAATAAAATAAAATTACCTATACAATAATAAAAAATATTAAATAAAAAAAACAAAAAAAATAATAAATTAATTAAAATATATATATAATTTAAATAAAATAAAATATATGGTTTTTTTTTAAGAATTAAGAAATATAATATAATAAAATAAAATGTAAATTAAAATATTATAAAATAATAATATGATTTGTTAATATAAAATAATAAAATAAAATAAAAATAAAATAAAATTATAATTAAAAGAAGATAAAATTCAGCGACGGATTTAGAATCCGTCGCTGAAATTATTAAAAAAAAAAAAATTGTAATTATTCAGCGACGGATTTGGAATCCGTCGTGAATTAGCCACGGATTTTCAAATCCGTGGCTAAATTAAATTCGGTTGTTAAATTAATTTTTTAATTTAAATATTATATTAATATTATATTTTATTTAATTATATATAAAAAAACCTATTTAGCGACGGATTTCGAATCCGTCGCTGAATCAGCCACGGATTTAGAAATCCGTCGCTAAACCGTGGTTGTTAAATTAATTTTTTAATTTAAATATTATATTAATATTATATTTTATTTAATTATATATAAAAAACTAATTTTACGACGAAATTTGCAACGAAAAATTTTTTTGTCGCCAATTAGCGACGAATTTAGTCACGAAAATTTTTTCGTCACTAATTAGCGACGAATTTAGCCATGAAAATTTTTTCGTCACTAATTAGCGACGAATTTTGCTACGAATGATGTGTTCGTCGCTAATTTAGCCACGATTTGCTTTTCGTTGCAAATTTTGTGACAAATTAGCGACGAAAAAGTTTTTGTCGCTAAATTCGTCGCAAAATAGCGACGAATTTTTTCCGTTGCGAAAATCCGTAGCTAAAACCGTGTTTTTTTGTAGTGAGAGTGAGTGTGATAAGTTGTAATATGATTGTAATAAGATAAAAGATTGTAATAGGAAAATGATAATTTGTGTAAGGAGGTGGTAAAAAAAGTTGGTAAGGATGTAGTAAGGTGGTAAATTGTGATAATTTTGAGAGTAAAGAAAAATTGGTAAAGATGTAGTAAGGTGATAAGTTGTAATAATTTTGATAGTGATAAAATATGGTAAGGTGGTAAGGGGGTAAGTTATGATAATTTTGAAATTGATAAGAGATATTGTGATAATTTTGAGAGTGATAAGAGATGGTATGTTTTGAGAGAGAGGATTGGTGTAAGTGACAAGTGTTGCAGAGTAGTAAGTTGGTGGTAAGCAATGCACATAAGCATAAGCATGATAAGTTGGTGGTAAGCATTAGTGGTTAGTAAATTTAAGATAAGTGATAACTATGTGATAAGTAGTAATTAAATAATAAGTGATAACTAGTGGTGAGTAGTAACTAGATGATAAGTAGTAAGTGATAATTAAGTGGTAAGTAGTAAATAGGTGATAAATGATAACTGTGACAAGTAGTACTAGGTGGTAAGCAGTAAGTTTACGATAACTAATGACAACATAATAGTGTGTAATTTGAGGATAACAGTGTAAGGGTGCAACGGATTTCATAATTTCTTTATTTTTATTTACATTTCAACATTGCTAATATATTAATAATTTACATTATAATATATTAATAATTTAAAAAATAAGATAAATAAATTTAAATTATAATATATTAATAATTTAAAAAATCTATAATTTAATCACAAAAAATTTTTACCTAATAACTCATAATTCATTCATTTATTCAACAAAATATAATTTAAATAAATAATAATAATAGATGGTTTGAATATATTAAGTTAAATTTAAACAGTAAGAAAATTCAAAGAGAATAGCAAAAAAAAAAAACATAAACCCAAAGTGAAGGGAAAAAATAGAGGTGAGATTGAGATAGGAAAAAAAAAAGAGAGTGAGATTGAAAGGAAAGAAGAAAAAAAAAACACACACACACACACAACAATACATTATTGGCACAGTGGTTAGTACAACTCATGGTGGGTTGTTGGTGGCATGATGGTCGCACGTTCAAACCTGCTACAAAATAAAAAGGAGGCATGCGGCTGGCCGCGCGGGCATGCATGGCCCAACTACGCATGCGCGGGGCACGCACCCGCACGCACTGCGCTTGTGCTGGGCACGGGAAGACATGCGCCATGCGTGGTGCATGCCCGCACGAGGCACGCGGGTACCGAAAGATATGTATATGTAATATACAATATGTAATGAGAAATTATACTAGATTTAATATAATATAATATATAATTCTGTGTATTACTTTTACATTTCTATATTTTTATACATTATTATTATTTTATATTATATATATTACATATATAATAAGTAATAGTTAATATTACATTATATTTTTACTATATTACTACATTACTACTATATTATATTATATATAACTCCAAATTACATTGTCATGCATGCCATGATGGACCCTGTGTTAATACAAAATTTAATATATAATAAATTATTATATATATGACATTAGATTAGAAATGAATTAAATAAAAATATAATACTTATTATATAAAACTAATAATAATGTATAATAATATTATATTATATATATTTATAATATAATATTATAATAATGTAATAAATTATTATATATATTACATTGTCACGCAATGTTTGCGCGGCCCAACCGCGGGTGTCCGTACAGCTCAACCACGAAGGCAAGTGCGCGGCAGGTGCATATGTGATTATAAATATATAATTTATATCATATAAAATTTATATTTATATCATATATTGTGTCATAAATATTTCTTTTAATTATGAGTATATAATTTTATATCAATTAAAAAAATACAAAATCTCGTATATTTTACATCAATTAAAAAAAATAGCTACGCTTCCTCCTCTCTTCCTCCTCTTTGACGCTATTTCTTGGAGCCAACAAAATTCGCATGAAAAAGTTTGGTGCGAGTATTTATTCACTTCTTTATTTAGATTACCTCCTCTTCGCCATTTCTTGGTACCAACAAAATTGGCGTGAAAAAGTTGGGCACATGTATTTGTTCACTTCTTTATTTAGATTAGAGTTAGAGTACCAACTTAATCAATTTGGCACCGCCAAAAAAATCTTCCCCTATTTATTTCAATTATTTATTTTTTATTCTATGTTTTAGGTTTATTTCATTTTTCTGTCTACAATTCTCTGTTTATTTCTTTTATTTCCCTTTTCTCATTTATCATTTGTTTCTCCCTGTTGATTTTTGCAATCATGTATTAATTTATTGTAAATAATACATGTATGAAATGTAATTTTCTTTACACATTTATCTTCTCTATTTTTATATTTTTAATCAGTCTACTTTTATTTATATCAAGTGATATGGTATGATAACAAGTGGTAACAAACAAATGGTAACAAGTACTTTTATTATAACAAATAACGAATTGTATCATAAATGGTAACAAATACTTTTATTATAACAAATAACAAATGTTAACAAGACAACAAGTGTATTTTTCTGTCTATGCAATAACAAGTGATTATAACAAATAACAAATCGTAACAAAGTAAAGGATTGCTTCAACATCTGGTAACAACATGTAATAAGTGGTAAACCAATAATTGTATAAAATTTGTATAATATAGTATGATAACAGTGGTAACAAGTCATTTTCAACAACAAATGATTACAAGTTATGGTAATAAATGATAACAAGTAATGTATAACAATTTCATGATTGTTTCAATACCTGGTAACAAATGGTAAGCTAATAATTGTATAAAATTTGTATACTATGCCATGATAACAAGTGATTTTAAACAAATGGTAATAATGTAACAAATAGTAAGATAATAATTGTATAAAATTTATATAATATGGCATGATAACAAATAATAACAGTAACAAGTGATTTTTAACATATGGTAACAAATATTTTATTCTCTATTATGTAGGACGTGGTAACATGATTCATAATAACAAATGGTAATAACTAGTAACAAAGTAACAAGTGATAAGTTAAACAATTAATAAAAGTTTGGTAGGTGAAAATATTATTATTGGAGTATACTAAATTGTTAACATTAATATTAATATTAATACATTTAATTCATTTAGACAATTGAGATAATATCTCGTTTTTTGTACCAAAAATAATTTTCTAGTTTTAGAGTCAATTTAATCAAAACTTAGGTTTTTTAATTAGGTTTTGAGGTTTTAATTTGATGATGAAAATTTAAGTGAATACTATTGCAAACAAGGTAATAAGTATATGTATGAAATGAAGTAATAATAAAATAACAAGATAACAGCTCATTTGAATAACTTAAATAAATAACACATATGGTAAAGATATAAGAATGACACGTTACGGGTATTAAGTAAGTAAGAAAAAATATGAGGAATTAAAAATAACGCGGGTATGTAATGAAAAAAAGAGGCGGGAAAAACTAGACTTTGGAAAAATGTGAAAAAAGTGTGTAATAAAAAAAGTATGCTAAAGTAATTTTGAAACTTTGTTAATTTGTTTGTGAAAATGATTAATTGGTGATGCAAAAATTTTTTTTGGGATTGGTTCGTACCATTGGCATTGCTTTTGAGATTGAATCATTGTTCAATAATATAGTAATATTAATCTTACATTACTATATAATATATTACTTACTATATGCATTAATATAAATTATTATATGTATTACTATAAATTAAATTATCATTGAAGGCATTGTAATTCACCATTCAACCATTGAATCTTGCATTACCCATATTAATTTAAATAATATAATTATCGTTACATAACATAATTAATTATCTAGTAATTTAAATAATGTTGAGCAATATTATATTATATGATTATTAGTAATTATCTAGTAATTTAAATAATATTGAACAATATTATATTATAAGATTATTAGTAATTTTATATAATATTATGGTTGAGGTGGGGTTGGAAGTGGTACATGTGTGAAAATTGTGTGAGTGGAAGTTGTGTGGAGTGTGGAAATGTGAGTGTTTGAATTCTTTATTTTTTCATTTTTGTGATTCTTTGTGATTATAAATAGGGATGAGATATGAGTGTTATCTAGATAAAAACTCTATAAATACAACAATAGATACAAGTGTTGTTCATTCATTATACCAATATATTTAATTACACTATCGTCATAATTTCAAATTATAACATTATAATTTCAAATTATTAATAAATTTTCAAAACTATAACACTATATTATATAAATTACTAATTTCATATCATTACATTATTTTAATTAATAATATTAATAATTTTATACTATTTAAATTAATAATATTAATAACTTGATACTCATATGATTAATCAAATGGACATAATTATCACAACATAGCACAGCACGGTCTAGGCATGTGTTATGTAGTAAATGTAGTAATAGCAAGGTAAGTAGTAAAAATTACATAGTATGTGATTTTTTCAGCTGAAAGGCAGTGGTAATATTGATTAAAAAATGTGAGGAATTACGAAGTGGGTAATGAAAAATGAGGCGGGAAAAAAAAGCGTAAAAGAAAAAATATGTTTCTTTTGAAAAGATTTTAAAATTTTGTTTGGGAAGATAATATATTATATAAATCATATTTTATATAATTCATACGTGGTTGTGATAACTAATGATGATGATGAGAAAATAGTAATATTTACTAATACACATATATACATATAGTAACTGATGGTAAAAGGTAGTAACTTTTACTGATACTTTTGAAATCGATGATAAAAGATAGTAATTTTAGGAATACTTTTTTAACCGTAGTAATTTCAGTTTAGCTCAAATTTAATCAAATTTCTTCATACCAAAATGTCAAAAACAATTTCTCTTTTGTCTTGTTCCGAATATTTATTTCAATATAAACTTGTGCACAACATTTGATTTATATTTAATACACGATATTTGATTTGTATTTAATATAATGGACAAGTCCTAAAGAAGAAGTGATGAATGTATTGGTGGGTTAATGTGGTAAGATTTTTGTGTTAAATTAAATGTTTCAACATATGGTTTTCAATCGTTTGTTGCTTTCAATGTGGATATATTATCACTATATCCAACCTAGACAATTTTTTTTCACCATAATATGCCCACATGGCATGTACATGGGTGAGCGCCCGCACATGCCTGCGCGACGCAACTTCGCATGCCCATGCGGCTCAACTACGCAGGCAAGCACGTGGCCTGTGCATGCATGGGGGCCTGCACATGCCTGTGCAGTTGCGCCACGCATGCCCATGGGGCTCAACCGTGGGGGCAAGTGCATGCACGCGTATGCATGAATCAAGGATGATCCATATGTGTAGTGATATGGCATGGTAACAAATAATAATACGCGCTTCTATCATTTGTAGCGCAGTGATACAATTGCACAGAATGATACAATTGCTCCAACACCTAGTATAATTGTATAAAATTGGCATGGTAACAAGTGATTTACAAATAGTAATAAATACTTTTTATTCTCTATCATGGTAATGAGTGATGATAAATGATCTTGGTAAGACAATAATTGTATAAAATATGTATAATAAGGACATAATAACAAGTGATAATAAGTGATCTATAATAGGTAACAAGTGCTTGGTAACAAGTGGTAAAGCAATGGTAATACAATAATTGTAAAAAATTTGTATAAGAGATAGTTGCATTTGTATATAATCATAACAAGTCTTAAAAATCACAAACTAATAGGAAAATAATACATATGGAAACATTCGAAACATATGAGAAAAGAAGAAAGAGGGCTAAAACAATTATTAAAGTCTGAAAAATGAGACGATTAAAAAAAAGATTGTAAAAAATAATAATGCATCCCACAAAAATTTTTCTAATGAAAAATGGTGCTTTTGAAAATATATTTTCAACATTTGTTTCGCACCTATGATATGTCACTTGAAACATATTATTGAAGCTTAATATGTAGTAATAGCAAGGTACTAAGTAGTAAAAATAAGTAAGTGATTTTTTTAAGTGGAAAGACATGCGACATTAATTAAAAGTTTAAAAGTATAAAAAAATATGAAGAATTAAAAACAACATGCGTGGTAATAAAAAAAAAAGAATGAAAAAAGAAACAGGAAAAAAGGGAAAAAAATGAAAAAAATGGGCGGGTTTTGAAAATTTATTATAAATCATACGTAGGAAACTTCACCATCAAAGCTTCTCCTTCCCTCTAAATCTCTCATTCCCTAACCCATCTAAATCTCTCACTCAATAGCAGGAGTACACATAAAACCCAACCATCATTATCACTACCATTAACTTCACTTAGTCACTCACTACCTCACTACCATCCACATCACTATCTCACTCTACTCACTCACTACTATGTTGGGAATGCTCATAAAATTCAACCATCATCATCATACTTGACTCCAAATGTAATATTTTTATTTACAATTATTCTTTACAATGTATTATATTAATTTCACTATGGTTTTATATGAATAGATCGACACGAAATAAAGATTGTGGATAAAGATACCTTTCAATTGTGATGGTAACATCCCAGAAGACATGCAGTTGTAGCACTTGCAATCTTTTCTCTTTTTTTTTTCTTTTTTTTTGGTTCTTATATTATATGTCGTTTTGTTTAGAAATCAATATATCAATATTCTCTGTTTATATTACTTTTATAATTTCTTTATTTTCTATTCTTATAGCAATCAAATATATACCATCTTAAAAAAATTGTATCCGGTAAATATTTCTATTACATTTTCTAACATGATAAAAGAAAGTGCATTTCCTAATTTCCTAAGAAAGTGTAGTAACTGATGATACATGACAGTAACTTATACTAACGAATGTGGTAATTAATGGTAACTGACGATAAATGTCTACAATAAAATGATGGTAATGACGACGATAAAAGATAGTAACATTTTTAACACTTGTGTAATCGATGATAAAAGGGTAATTTTGTAGCACATATCTATCTAACGATAAAAGTAGTAATATTTACAAATAGTCAACAATATATAACACTAACAATTCTTAGCAGTTAGGTGATTCACGATTAGTAAAATATCATAATGATAATAAAAATAGTAATATTTACTAACGCTTGTAATAACCAATTATAAAAGTAACAGCATTTACTATTACTTATCATAATCGATAAACAAAAGTTTTGTAACATTTCTTAACATATAACACTGTATTTACCGAGAATAAATAGCATAACAATTCTTAATGGTTATGGTGACTCACTTACCGAGAATAAATAGCATAACAATTCTTAACGATTATGGTGACAATAATAATATTTTCAGTAGTAATATTTCCTATACACGTGGTAAGCGACACTAGTAACATTTTCAGTAGTAACATTTTCTATACACGTGGTAAGCAACGATATCTGTAGTAATATTTACTAACATTTGTAATATCTAATAATAAAAGTAGTAGCATGTAGTAGCAATTCTTAACGGATATAGTTAGGGACAATAAAGGTAGTAACAGATGTAACATTTCTGTAGTAGGTAACAATAAAAATAATAACTTTTACTAACGTTTTTAAATTGATGATAAAAGTTGATTTTTACCAACACTTATCATAACCAACAAAAAAAATTGTAACATTTCCTAATATATCTGCTTTTATATTTACCGGTAATAAATAGCAAAACAATTATTAACGGTTATAGTGAGTAACGATAAAGTATTAACATTTCCTATGTGGTAAGATACGACGGTATTGTAATAATATTTACTAATATTTATATTTACCGATAATAAAAATAATAACATTTCTTAACATACATGTTATATGATTGGGGACAATAAATAGTTGTAATAATTTTTAACGGTTATATTAAGTGATGATAAAGATAGTAACTTTTACTAACTCTTTATAAGGTGACGATAAAAATAGTAACTTTTATTGATATTTTACAAGGTAACGATAAAAACAGTAACTTTTACTAACTCTTTACAACTGACAATATAAGATTAATTTTTACTAACATTTTTCCAACTGTTCGGATGTTGAACATGTTCCAACAGTCATGACAAGTATCGGGATAGGTCTATCCTGACCTGTGTATAACCAACTGAGTCTCTATCTGTCGGAGAAGACTTTATCAACAGTTTTATCATATTTTTCTCATGGTTTTCGTCTGTCTCCATAAACCATTTCTTTTGTAGTGAGATCAGAAAAAAGAAAAAAAAAAATTCTAGGATGGTATGATTTTGAATTATACCCTCTTATATACTTTACATAAAAGTTGTAATATTCATGAAGGCAACCACTGAATAAATTGATCATAATTGATTTTGTTGAACTTGAGGATGAGGCCACGGGCTTATATCTGATGTGCAGAAATAATCCATGCATGGTTGCTCTTAGGACTTTGGTACTTACATAAAGATTCAGTCATAGGTTTTCATTAATTACCTCGATATGGCTGCCTTTTATGTCTTCCTTTTATTCGTACGTAGATGAATAATAACATATGAACATACGTAAACAAGGGAAACATTATATTCTATGAGCACAAGAGAGAGAAAAGAAGTAGAAAAACCTTTTATTATTTGAACGAAGAAAAGGGAAACATAGATAATGTTAATATCAAAAGTAGAGGACACATGAAAGATCTAAATCACAATTGCTGCATCGGACAATAAAAAGGATATCATAGGATTCTAATTAAAGACTTAAAAGAAATTATGGTCCAACCACAAAAAGATATCCATTAGGGTTATGGCTACTGCCTTCACCTGCATCATGCGAGCGAATTCCACCAGGAACACCCATGCCAGCATAATATGGAGCGTTCAAGGCCTTCATCATCTGCATCTCGATCTCCTTTTAGACATCCTTTCTAAGGCTATCCAGTGCAGTCTTTAGAATACGGAGTTGCTCCACAGTGAGCTGTTCGACAGGAGCTTCCCACCAATTCCGTATCTGCCTAGCTCTCATGGCTGAAGTTGTCAAGCTCCTCGCTTCTCGTTTTCTCCATTTCTAATTGGTTAAGCACATGCTCAAACTGTGCATCTCTTTAAGACTCAAGGAGTTGGTTTGCACTACAAAAAAACACGGTTTTAGTCACGGATTTTCGCGACGGAAAAAATTCGTCGCTATTTTGCGACGGATTTAGCGACGAAAAACTTTTTCGTCGCTAATTGGCCACAAAATTTGCAACAAAAAAAAGTCGTGGCTAAATTAGCGACGGACACATTATTCGTAGCACAATTCGTCGCTAATTAGTGACGAAAAAATTTTCGTGACTAAATTCGTCGCTAATTAGTGACGAAAAAAGTTTTGTCGCTAAATTCGTCGCCAATTGGGGACAAAAAATTTTTTGTTGCAAATTTCGTCGCTAAATATGACAAAATTTTGCCACAAATTTAAAATTCGTCGCAAAATTTAATCTTTTTTAAATAAATAGAATTTTATTTTTTTATTTTTATTTTTCTTTTATTAATATGTAATATTTAAGTTAAAAATTAATTTAGCGACAAATTTATTTTCTGTCGCTAGATGAAAATCCAATCCGTATATCCGATAATTTAGCGACGGATTAAAATCCGTCGCTGAATTTATTTTATTTTTATTTTATTTTAATAATTTCAGCGACGGATTCCAAATCCGTCGCTGAATTTTATATTCTTTTAATTATAATTTTATTTTATTTTAATTTTATTTTACTAATTTATATTAACAAATCATATTATTATTTTATAATATTTTAATATACATTTTATTTTATTAAGAATAATGTTATTTAATTCTTAAAAAAACCATATATTTTATTTTATTTAAAATATATATATTTTTTAATTAATTTATTATTTTTTTTACTTTTTTTGTTTGATTTAATATTTTTTATTATTGTATAGGTAATTTTATTTTATTTGTATTATTTTATTCAATAATATAAATTAAAATTAAATATTAATGTCTGCGTGGGCGCGGGCGCCGGCGCATGCACGCACGGCGCCTGCCTGCCTGGGCGCCCGCGCTTGGGCGTGCCTGCCTGGGCGCCTAGGCAGGCGCGCGGGCGCCCAGGCGTGCGGGCGCCCAGGCAGGCAGGCGCTGCCTAGGCGCCCGCGCCCCAGCAGGAGCGCGCGCACGCCCGCGCGCCAGGCAGGCGCGCGCGCACGCTCGCGCCTGGGCGTGCCTGCAGCAGGCGCGCGGGCGCCCGCGCCTGGGCGCCCTTTGTTTTAATTCTAAAAAAACATGCAGGTGGAGGGATTCAAACCTTGGACCTTAGACTTCGGATTTGAGCAGATCACCATTGCACCATTGCTTGGTGTTAGTGTTTTATGATGATATTTTTATTTTCTTTCTTCCACCTTTTTGTTTCCTATTCTTATTTTTTTTTCTTTTGGTTTTTTTTCTTTTTATTTTCATTTCTTATATATAGTAATTTTATTGAAATTTGAATAAAAATATTTTGTGATTAAATATATAGATTTTTTAAATTATTAATATATTATAATTTATTGATAATTATAATTTATAGTTTTGAGATACATTTTTAAATTATGGATTAAAAAATAAAAATAAGAATGAAAAAGAATAATAAATTAATAAAATAAAAGAAAAAAGAAGAAATCAAAATATAATATTAATATATTTTTTAATTAATTTATTATTTTATTTTAAATTAGTATTTTATTATTTTTTATTTTATTAAAAATTATAATATTTATTAGTTTTAATTAAATATTATTTTAGGTTGGTGGTATAAATAAAAATAGTTTTTATATTTATTATTTTAAATTGTTATTATATATTATTTTATTATTATTAGAAAAATGTGAAAAAAAGATAATAAATAATAAAAAAAAAAACTTTATATCACAATAATATCGTTGGCTCGGTGGTTTACAAGTTGCGTGTGTGCAGGAGTTCGTGTAGGAGTTCGGGGTTCGAACCACGGTGGAGGCAGGCAGAAGGCGCGGCATTTTCCAGCAATTAAGAGTTGATGCTGGCTCGGGCGGGCAGGTTGCAGGGCGTGCGGGCGGTCAGGTGGGGTGCTGGCTTGGGCGGGCAGGGTTGCAGCTGGCTTGGGCGGGCAGGGTTGTAGGGCAGGCAGGTTGGATCTGCCGGCTCAGAGGGGGCATATGGAATCAGCGACGGATTTGGAATCCGTCGCTAATTCAGCGACGGATTTTAGCGACGAATTCCAAATCCGTCGCTAATTCAGCGACGGATAATTTTTTGACGGGTTTGTTTTCCGCTAAATTAGCGACGGATTTTAGCGACAAAAATTATCTGTCGCTAAATTTAGCGACGAATAATTTTTCGTCGCTAAATTTTGTGACGAATTTTAGTGACGAAAACTTATTTGTCGCTAAATTTAGCGACGGATTCCAGATTTTCGTTGCTAAATTTAGCGACGGATTTCTAATTTTCGTCGCTAAATTTTTGCGACGCGTTATTAGCGATGAAAAATTTTTCGTCGCTAAATCCGTCGCTAATGTTTTTAGCGACGAATTTTTTTAAAATTTTCGTCGCTAAATTTGTGGCTAAAAGGCTGTTTTTTTGTAGTGTTGGATCAGGGTCTATGATAGGAGTACTTTGACCAAGGAAACGGTTTGCCACTGTGTCAACAGAAGTATGGCCAAAAGAGTAAACTTTTTTTCCTGGTGAGAATACGACAACCGCAAATTCTGCACCTGTCAAAACACAAAGTTCACTGGCCTTCTTAAACAGGTCAGAGCGACGCTTAGAAAAAGTAACTTGGAGGTTACTTTGTTTTTCCATTTTCTCCGTAGGAATTCTTTGGCTTCCCCTGGTTTTCTTCATTTTGGTGACAACAAAGATGCAAGACATTGAAAAATGGTTTTCTAATGAAACATGAGACTAGATGCCAAAGAGTAAGTTTCAAGTGTTGCTGGATGGAAGAGAGATATATAGGGGCTCTGGTGGTAAAGAGTCATTTTATTTATTCTCAATGTGAAGGCGATATGATTTTGGGGGGAAATGTTGTGCGATTGATACATGTGTATATCATATTTTTACAAAGAAAGAAATTACACAATTCATTTAATCTGAGAAATCATGCAATGACATTTACATTCTTAGCCTAATACGTTATTCTCTTCATTTGAGTATGATTCACCACCCACCATGGAGAAACTTCTTTTAATGCATTATTACATCTTAGCCTAATATATCAAGAGAAATTTCTTCTTATGCATTATTCCGTACCATATTTGTAGAGTTGTTTTGTTATTTTCTAACATTTTAATGTCATTGAAGATAAAATATTCATTGTTTTCTTCTTCATAACTGTAAGTTATGGATACTAGGTCGGGTTGCCCATGTGAGTTTGACCCAAACCCGTTCCCTTACATGTTTTGAATTTCAAAAGGAAGGAAGGGAGTGAGTGGTTTTTTAAGAGAAAAACCAACTCCAACTCCTATAACCATCTTTCATGCACATTTGAAGGTTGAGAGAGAGAATTCACACAAAAAAAAGATTTACACCATATACATTGACTCTTGGATTGTGAACAAGAAGGAGATTGATCAATTGGTGATATTTTTCGGACCTGTACATCGAAAAGGTTAGTAATCTAACCCTAAATCTTGGGACATTAAATATTTATTTTACTGTAATTGTATCAGAGAATGTTTTCATTGGTATCAGAGTATGATTTAGGGTGTTTCCTATTTTTTTTTATGTATATTCGAGTTCCATTTTTTTTAAAAAGTTGAAAATGGTAACTGTGATTATAAATCACGAAATGTTTTGAAATTTAAAAGGTAGAGTACCCATGATGTTAGGAATTGATCTGCAAAATTTCATGCATGATCGTCATGTATTTTTGGAGAAAAATGAAACCCTAGCCGAAAATGAAAATGTTTATATCTATTTGTATGATAGGTTTTATGATTTAAAACTTGCATGGTTAGATTCTCCATTAAAAATCCTTTCCAACCATATAAATAACATATAAAATGGTTTAGAAATGAGGGAGAAATCAAAATCTGAAAAACTATTCGAGGTGTAGAAATCTAGACTTAGGGAAGATGATGAACAATGCAAAAAACATAATCTCACTATTGAGCCGTGGGCTGTGAAGCCCAAACATCATAATCCAGACCTCAGATCGGAAAACTGATGGCACCATTAGATTCAGAGACCCCAAAAATGGAGGGGTAGGCAAAATGCAATGGCTGGATTCAGCCAGGAAGGCAGCGTGTAGGCTTCATGCGCTACCTAGACGCATGGGCGGGTCACCCATGCGCCGCCTCCACCAGGTGGCGCGTGAGGGCGCGTGACGCGCCCTCTTAGGCCCTATATATTTTTTTAATTTTTTAAATTATTTTTGATTGATCTTTCTGTAATTTTAAATTATTTTTTTGGACCGAAAGTTATTTTTCATTGATTTTAAGTTAGTAAATTTTTTTTGAAAATTACAGAAAAATCAATTAACAAGTGAGACAAATTTCTGAAAATTTCTCACATATTTAAAAAAATATTTTCTAACTTATACCTACCTGAATTAAATTTTTATAACGCATATTTGATTTGTAATCGTTGATTTAAGTATAAATAATTATGGATGATATTTTAAAATTTTTTGGTTGGTTTCGTGTCCAATCGAATATTTACCCCATTTTAGGGATATGGTGAGAATCAGACGTATTCTTGCACCTCTTCGGGGGAGATGCAGAGACGAGAGGACCTTGAAACGTTTGGCAAAGTTGTATATGATATTGCATTTTGAAAGCAACGCATACTTTGCCGCAACATCTGTGGGTTATTAGTCGAAAACGTTATAAATTTCAGCATTTGGGTCACTGGTTCGGAGGCGACGAAGCCAAGATTAAGATTATTAGAAACTCCCTCCCTGATCATTTGGTTGGAATGGCTAACAAAATATTAGAGGATAATAAGTGGCTCTACCTCAAAGATTTCAGATTAAAACTGCTTAGGATGTGGAGAGCTAGGAAGATAGAGATTAAAATGAAAAGGGCGTTGTCTCTAAAGATTAATGGCTCTACACCCTAAGCTATTAGGAGATTCACTTCGAGAGATAGACTTTCAGTTGGAATGGTCAATATGGTTACTCGCATGTATATGGAAGATAAGAAAGAAAAGAAAAAAGAAATTTGATTGTATATATTTATTTTTTTTTTTCTTCTTCTTTTCTTTGTGCATAGTTATGTACTATGATGAGAACAATACCATAAACATATGATATAATATTTTTCTTTTTAAACATATATCAAGAATGTGCATATTTTTGTATATTTATGCGAGCATGTGAAGAGATATGTTCTAAATTCACATGATTTTAGTTGGAGTTTTTAGGTTGGTAGAATTTAAGTAATTCTCACCTAAAACTTAAAGGATTTTGCTACTTTGAAATAAAATTTATGATAATCAAACATTTGAATGATGGATGATGATTGGGGACTTAGTGATCTTTCGAGTTTATACCTTATATTTGTTTATGATAAATTTATTAGATTTCATGTACAAAATTATATGAATGAATAAGTATGAATACTTACAATAATCTCTCTTTGAAAACCCAGACCATGGCATCAAAATCAATAATAGTAGATTTGAATAAAGGTGATAAGTTTAATGACGACAATTATGATATTTGGCGCCATAAGATATGGTATGTGCTGGAAGAGCAAGATACCTTAGAGGGTATCAACCATATCATGCATCTCAATAGAGAAGAGATCAAGAAGCTTTTCAGTAGTGGAAGAAAAAAAATTTCACTGCACGTGACATCCTAGTTAGTTCTGTAGTTGACGATCTCATACATGAATGTGAGATATTCCCTACTGCTCCTGACATATGGGTGTACCTTAGAGAGAAGTATGGAGGTACCAGTATGACCCGTCTGAGGCAGTTGACTATTAAGTTTGACACGTACAAAAAGAAGTCTGATCACAATATCAAACTACAATGAGAACTATGTCAAACATGATAAGGGAATTGAAGTAGCAGGTTATGTTTTATCTGATGAACAGTAGGTTCAAGCTTTAATCCGATCCCTTCCAGACCAGTGGGAGCACTTGAAGGTCAGTCTGACTCACAATGATAGCATTAAGACTTTCGCTGATGCTGCTTGTCACGTAAAACTCGAAGATGAGCGGCTTGGTGCTACAAAATCGATTTTTAATGCCTTTATAGCTTGGTCCAGTTCCCAAAAAGTTTCAGGCTTCAAACGGAAGGGGAACAAGAACAAGGGCAAGAAAGATAAGGAAATTGCGGAAGAGTTTAAGAAAAACAATTCTAATCGCAAGAACAAGTGCAAGTGGTTTTGGAAAAAAAAGGATAAGAGCAAACTGAAATGTTACAATTGTAAAACTCTTGATCATTTCGCTCGAGAATGTCCCGAGCTGAAAAATGTAGCACCTTGTAATGCTTTTCTAAGTGTTATATATGTCTCTAGCACTGTTTTACTTTCTGAATCTTATTCTGTGTGGATTATAGATTTAGAAGCAACAGACCATATGACGAGAGATTGAGAAGCGTTTGTGAACTTTTGTCGAGTTTCTCCTGGTGCAAGATGGATATACGTAGAAAACAATACAAGGGTAGAAGTCAAAGGGATTGACACTTGCAAACTGGAATTACGAAATGGCCAAAACCTAATCTTACATGATGTTCTCTTTGCACTGGAAATTCGATAAAATTTAGTCTCTGTTATTGTTCTTCTTAGACTAGGTTATGACTTGAACTTTACTCGTGATAGGGTTTGTATTTATAATGGTGGTGTGTTTTATGGTACTCGACATCTGTTAAATGGATTTCTTACTTTGGATTGTGACAGACAAATGTTTAATTGTTATGCTGATCGTTATATTTCGTTAAATGTTTGTTTTTCTAATAATGCTAATATATATGACAAAGTATGGCATGCTAGACTTGGTCACATAGGGCAGGATATGATGAATCGACTTCTGAAAGCATGACTATTGGGTTCTCTTACTAAAGTTGATTTACCGAATTATGAATATTGTCTTACCAGGAAGATGACTCGAAAACCATTTAGAAAAGCTGTGAGGGTTAAACTTCTATTACAATTGGTTCACTCTGACATTTGTGGTCCAATAAATGTGAAGGCTAGGCATGGAGCGTCATATTTCATTACTTTTATTGATAATTTCAGGCATTTTGGTCATGTCTATTTGATTATTCACAAGTCTGAAGCATTTGAGTGTTTTCGACGTTATATGAATGAAGTGGAGAATCAAATGGATAAAACAATTAAAGCTTTAAGGACAGATCGAGAGCGTAAATATCTATCAGATCAATTCAATGATCTATATAATGAAAGGGTATACTTAGCCAATTGACTATTCCCCACACGCTTCAACAGAATGGTGTTGTTGAGAGGAGGAATAAGACGTTGGAAATGATGAGTCTATGATAGCGCAGTCTAACTTGTCAATTTCTTTTTCGGGAGATGCATTGTTAACTGCGACCTATATCTTGAATAGAGTGCCTTCAAAAACAGTACCCACAACACTGTACGAACTTTGGACCGGTAGGAAACCAAATCTGACTGGTTTTAGACTTTGGGGATCGACAGCATATGTTCATGACCCTTCTAATAAATTTGGAAAGCTTGGTCCCCGGGAGAAGAAATGTATCTTTATTAGATATTTTGATCAGTCAAAAGGTTATGTGTTTATCGGTGAAAGAGAAGATGGTACTGTAACCGAAATTGAATCACGAAACTAAAGGTGATATAACAAAAGGAGAACCTTTGTTTGAATTAAATAATTCAAATGATGGTTCCGTACAGGATGGATCAAGGGAACTACGAGAAGTTGAATTCCTAGATGATCCCAGTGGGAGGGATTCAAATTCTAACGATCCAACCGAATCGTCAATTCAAAAAAGTACTAGGAAAGTTGTGCCCAAACGTCATTACGAAATTGAAGGGTATGCTGTTATCATTTCTCCACAGGACGATGATAAGCCGAAAAATGTAAACGAAGCTTTGTCTTGTCTTGTCTTGCCAAGGATGAGTGGGTAAAAGCAATGGAGGAAGAAATAAAGTCGATGGATTCCTACCATATTTGGGAACTGGTTGATCTTCCACCTAGGCGCAAATCTATTGGGAACAAATGGGTTTTCAAGGTTAAACGTAAAACTGATGGAACAATTGAGAGGTACAAAGTTCGGTTGGTGGCAAAAGGTTATACCCAATAAAAAGGTATTGATTATGAAGAAACATTTTTACCAGTAGTGAGATTTGTCTCTATTCGTCTATTGTTGGCTATTGTAACCAATTTAGATTTAAAATTATATCAAATGGATGTGAAGACTGCGTTTCTCAACGAAGAACTTAAAGAATAAATTTACATGGAACTGTCAGTAGGTTTCATAGTTAAAGGTCAATAAAACAAAATTTGTAAATTGAATAGATTAATTTATAGTTTCAAACAGTTTTCAAGACAATGGTATTTGAGATTTTACAGAGTCGTGATCTCTTACGACTTCGAATGATAAACGAAGACCATTGTGTTTGCGTGAAAAAGTCTAATGATAAGTTTGTAATTCTAAATCTGTATGTTAATGACATATTATTAGTTGAAAATGATATGGAGTATATCCTGAATATCAAGAGTTAGTTATCATCAAACTTTTAAATGAAGGATATGGGTGAAGCAGAGTACATATTGGGTGTTAAGATCTACAGAGATCATTCCAAGAGATTGTTAGACTTATTTTAAGAATTTTACATTAAAAAAATTTTAGAACGATTTAGAATGGATAGCTGTAAACCTATTGATACTCCTGTGGCTAAAGGCGAAAGTTTAAATTTAGCAATGTGCCCAAAAACCGCTGAAGAAAAACATGAGATGTCAAAAGTACCATATTCCAGCGCTGTTGGGAGTCTAATGTACGCTATGATGTGTACTTGCCCTGACATCTGCTATGCCGTGGGTTTGATCAGCAGGTATCAATCCAATCCAAGTAAAGGTCACTGGATAGCTGCGAAGAGGATTCTAAGATGCTTGAAAGGAACTGTGAATTATTCCATTTATTATCAAGGAAATGACTTGTTATTGAGCGGACACACAGATGCTGATTGGGGTGATGACTTAGATGAACGTAAATCCACCTTAGGTTATGTTTTCTTGCTAAATAAATGAGCCATCTCTTGAAAAAGCAAGAAACAAACATGTGTATCACTGTCGATGGAAGCAGAGTTTATAGCTTGTGTTTCAGCAGTTCAGGAGTGTGTTTGGTTAAAATGGTTTTTACAACATCTGGGGATCGTAAGCGACAAAGTGGGAGTTGTGACAATTTATTGTGATAGTCAATCAGCTATCGCTTACATGAAAGATCCCAAATATCATGAAAAAACCAAACACATTGATACGAAATTCAACTTTATTCGAGACATTGTTGAAAAGAGAGAGGTGACATTGAAGTATTTATCTACGCATTTAATGGTAACTGATCCATTCACGAAACCGATACCTAGAGATGTATTTCTAAAACATGTAAAATCTCTAATATTGCGTAGAGTGTAATTGTATGTATATACAATGAACGTAATGTAATGCTCATTATTATATGACATTTGAATTTATTTATATTTACGAGTTCTTATGTCTTAATTAAAAAGTATGTCGGACAAGTTTGGAAAATTAGCTCTCTCACACGAGCAATCGCCTCTAATATCTGTGTGATATGTAGAGATGAGACAATGTTAATTTTGGATAATTAACATAAATTAGCCACCTTAGTATAGAACTAAGATGAGATTATCCTTGATATTTATTTATTTGATAATCAAAATGGATTTCCTACAATCCATTACATCTTAGTATTTCTATACGATGCATTACAATTTTGAAATAGATATACGCTTCTAAATAAATAGAAAATATATTGTAGCACATGTTCATACTACACGTGCTTTCAGTGACCCTATGGGTAATGAGTTAATGAATCTCTCTATCTCATTGTGTGAGATCCAGAGATTTGTAATAATCTCATTTAATACCCTTAAAACTTTCGTCTATTTCTTGAAATTTTATTTTAGTATTGCTACTTTAACATGTACCAATAGATCATGATTAATTCGGTTTTGCAGTGCATGACTAGGAAAACAGCTAAAATGAAGTGGAAAGATAGTAGTGTGAAAGGAAGACTATCTTAAAGCTTGTATGTAATTTTTGTATTCACAGACTGACCAATTATGTTTTTAACTTGATATTCTGAAACATAATTGTGAATGCATAGCTGAGATGAGTCAAGTATACTCTTATTTATTAATAGAGGGATAAGAGGTACCGTGACTCTATATATAGCAAAAGAGGTTTAGGGTATAACGAGACTTGATGTCCTCATTGTATTAGATCTTGAGCTGCTATATATCCTTAACCGGTGTATACCTATGAGCTCTCGATATATTCGTTGGTTACACGATCCATTTGTCTGTATGAAATCGATGGTATATGGAAGTGATTGAGCAAAATGCAGGTCTAATCCTCATGTACGAGTGGGAGATGTAAGTTATGGGTATTGGGTCGGGTCGCCCATATGGGTTTGACCCAACCCATTCCCTTACATGTTTTGAATTTCAAAAGAAGGGAAGGGAGAGAGTGGTTTTTTAAGAGAAAACCAACTTCAACTCCCATAACCATCCTTCATGCACATTTGAAGGTTGAGAGAGAGAATTCACAAAAAAAAAGATCTACACCATATATATTGACTCTTGGATTGTGAACAAAAAGGAGATTGATCCATTGGTGACATTTTTCGAACCCGTATATCGAAAATGTTAGTAATCCGACCATAAATTTTGGGATATTAAATATTTATTTTACTGTAATTATATCATAGAATGCTTTCAATAACTTTATTCTTATTCGCTGTGGTTCTTGACCATGGCACAGATGTCTACGTTACCGTATCTTTTTCTCTTTTTTATTTCAATTTAACCATGTATCGGTGCTTTCTTTGTTTGTGTTACCTACAATATTCATTCTCTTAACATCTATACTTTATACAAATATTTTGTTCTTAACATTATTCTCTTCATTGGACGCGTATGAAGAATTTTTTAATGGAATCACTACAAAAAAACACGGTTTTAGTCACGGATTTTCGCGACGAAAAAAATTCGTCGCTATTTTGCGACGGATTTAGCGATGAAAAAGTTTTTCGTTGCTAATTTGCCACAAAATTTGCAACGAAAAGGAAGTTGTGGCTAAATTAGCGACGGACACATCATTCGTAATAAAATTCGTTACTAATTAGTGACGAAAAAATTTTTGTGGATAAATTCGTTGCTAATTAGTGACGAAAAAATTTTCGTGGCTAAATTCGTCGCTAATTGGGGATAAAAAATTTTTCGTTACAAATTTCGTCGCTAAATATGGCAAAATTTTGTCACGGATTTATAATTCGTCGCAAAATTTAATCTTTTTTAAATAGAATTTTATTTTTTTATTTTTATTTTTATTTTATTAACATGTAATATTTAAGTTAAAAATTAATTTAGCGACGGATTTGTTTTCCGTCGCTAGATGAAAATCCCAATCCGTCACTAGGTTTTTTATATATAATTAAATAAAATATATCCAGTAATTTAGCGACGGATTTTAATCCGTCGCTGAATTTAATCTTTTTTTAATTAGAATTTTATTTTATTTTTATTTTATTTTAATAATTTCAGCGACGGATTTGAAATCCGTCGCTGAATTTTATATTCTTTTAATTATAATTTTATTTTACTTTTATTTTATTTTATTAATTTATATTAACAAATCATATTATTATTTTATAATATTTTAATTTACATTTTATTTTATTATATTATATTTCATTTTTTAGAAGAATAATGTTATTTAATTCTTAAAAAAACCATATATTTTATTTTATTTAAATTATATATATTTTTTAATTAATTTATTTTTTTTTACTTTTTTTGTTTGATTTAATATTTTTTATTATTGTATAGGTAATTTTATTTTATTTGTATTATTTTATTCAATAATATAAAATTTTTAATTAAATATTAATGCCTGCGCGGGCACCGGCGCATGCACGCACCGGCGCCTGCCTGCCTGGGCGCCCGCCTGCCTAGGCGCTCGCGCCCTGCTCGCGCCTGCCTCGGCGCCCACGCGTGTTAGCCTCGGCGCCCGCGCGTGCCTGCCTGGGCGCCTAGGCAAGCGCGCAGGATCCAAGGCAGGCAGGCGCGGGCGCCCGCTCCTGGACGCCCTTTGTTTTAATACTAAAAAAATATGCAGGTGGAGGGATTCAGATCTTGGATTTCGGATTTGAATAGAAGACATATCACCACTGTACCACCGCTTAGTATTAGTGTTGTGTGATAATATTTTTGTTTCTTTTTTCCTCTTTTTTGTTTCCTATTCTTACCTATTTTTTCCTTCGGTTTTTTTTTCCTTTCTATTTTCATTTCTTATATATAATAATTTTATTGAAATTTGAATAAAAATATTTTGTGATTAAATATATAGATTTTTTAAATTATTAATATATTATAATTTATTGATAATTATAATTTTATAGTTTTGAGATCCATTTTTAAATTATGGATTAAAAAAATAAAATAAAAATGAAAAATAATAATAAAATAATAAAATAAAAGAAAAAAGAAGAAATCAAAATATAATATTAATATATTTTTTAATTAATTTATTATTTTATTTTAAATTAGTAT
Source organism: Dillenia suffruticosa (assembly GCA_033439265.1). Lineage (NCBI taxonomy): Eukaryota > Viridiplantae > Streptophyta > Magnoliopsida > Dilleniales > Dilleniaceae > Dillenia > Dillenia suffruticosa. Next base: position 20,555,067 of record JAVTVX010000015.1, read on the forward strand.
TTTATTATTTTTTATTTTATTAAAAATTATCATATTTATTATTTTTAATTAATATTATTTTATGTTGGTGGTATAAATAAAAAAAGTTTTTATATTTATTATTTTAAATTGTTATTATATATTATTTTATTATTATTAGAAAAATCTGAAAAAAAGATAATGAATAATAATAAAAAAAAATTATATCACAATAATATCTTTGGTTTGGTGGTTTACAGGTTACGTGTGTGTGCAGAAGTTCGAAGTTCGAACCACGGTGGAGGCAGAAGGCACGGCATTTCCAGTAATTAAGAGTTGATGCTGCGCGGGGGTGCTGGCTCGGGCGGGCAGGTGGGGGTGCTGGCTTGGGCGGGCGGGTAGGTTGCAAGTTGGTGCTGGGGTGGGTAGGCACGTGACTCTGCTAGCTCATGGGCAGGGTTTGTTTTCCCCTAAATTAACAACGGATTTTAACGACAAAAATTATCTGTCGCTAAATTTAGCGACGAATAATTTTTCGTCGCAAAATTTTGTGACGAATTTTAGCGACGAAAACTTATTTGTCGCTAAATTTAGCGACAGATTCCAGATTTTCATCGCTAAATTTAGTAACGAATTTATAATTTTCGTCGCTAAATTTTTGCGACGCGTTATTAGCGACGAAAAATTTTTCGTCGCTAAATCCGTCGCTAATGTTTTTAGCGACGAATTTTTTTAAAATTTTCGTCGCTTAATTTGTGGCTAAAAGACTGTTTTTTTATAGTGAATGGATTGCATCACGGTCGGAATTGTAAAGCTCATAGTTTGTGCTAATTTTAGTAAAATTATTTTGATAATTCATTGTCTTCAAACACATTATATTTGCAAAACCTTCTAAAATTTTAATAATTTTGAAAAAAAAGTAGTAAAAGTTTTAAATATTTTCGTGACAAAAAAGGTAATATAATTTGCACATCAATGTGAAAATGTGCCACATTGGCAAGTGCATCAATTGCTCGAAGTAATATAGATATGTGAGCAACATATTATTCTCACGTATTTTTTTTTAATAATTAAATTGAATTAGCCCAAAACTGTTTGAGAAGTCAAAATTATTGAATTAAATTAAAATGTAAAATCTTAAACCTAATTTCTAACAAAATTTGATAAAAACAGATTTAATAAACCTATACTATACTAGCTAGAATTAAATTTAACTTCCTAAACTAGAATAAAAATAGCTACACTAAATTAGATCAAGCTAAATTAAATATTTAAAAAAATATAAAAAAATTAAATAACCTAAACTAAATAAAATTATGTAAAATCCTAAAAATTATTTCTAAAACAAGTACTACTAGAAAACACATTATCAGCGATAGAAAAAACAGCGGATTTTTCCGTCGCTGAAAATAAGAAATTCGTCGTTGAAAGGTATCAGTAACGGATTTTTTCAGACGAAAATTCCGTCACTAAAAGTGACCACGCTAAATTTCAGCAATAGAATAACTAATCCGTCACAAATATCAGTGACGGATTAGAGATGGAAAAAATCCGTCACTTATATCAGCGACGGATATAATTCTGTCGCTAATTAAAAAAAAACAGCGACGGATTTCAAATCTGTCGTTGATTTTTTGAATTCTCAAAAACTGACCCACACACCAGGCCACCCACCCTCCCGGCAACCCAGCCGCCTAACATGCGCCCGCCCACCCACCCGCACCCGCCAGCCCGCTTGCTTGCCCATTTCCTTTAATTTGTGAAAAATCCGCATAGCCTCCGCAGTTGTGGCTGCTCGAACCCCAGAACAAACAAAATATCAAGGATATCACAACCACTAAGCCACGTTATACTACCTTGCGCTATTTTTTTTTATTTATTATCTTTATGTCATTAAATTTAATAATAATAAAATAATTTGATAATTTATTATAAAATAATAAATAATAAAATTTTAGGTTAAAAAATAATAAAAAATTAAAAACTAATAATATTATTTTTCTACAAAATAAAATAAAAATAAAAATAAAAATAATTAATAAATTAAAAATTAAAAATAAAAAAAAATCCGTCGGTAATCATTCGCTAAAATTTCTGTTGGTGATCCGTCGGTAATCCGACACTGATAGTGTAAATATATATATATATATATATATATATATATTTTCTTCAACAAATCAGCGACGGATTAGTGACGAAAAATTTCCATCGCTAAAAATTCCGTCTGTAATCTATCGCTAATAGATTTAAATTTATTTTTTTATTATTTTTTTTTGGTTTAGGGTTTACCGATAGATTAGCGACGGAAAAATTTTTATTGATACGTCGCAAATCTCATGGTATTCTGTCCGACGGTAATCCGTCACAAATCTATTGTTTTTAACGACGAATTTTTATCTGTCGGTAATTTTCTGTCGATGTCGTGTTTTCTGGTAGTGAAGTGAAACTAAAAAGATTTAAAACATGAAAAATAAAATCTAAAAGCTTATTAAAGTAACCTAGAAAACAAAGATATTGATAATGAAACACTAACAAACTAAATTAACCAATTCTGACTCCTAAAATAAAAAAGCAAAGGACAAAGTAGGAAAAGAATAATATAGTAAACAAACACATAATATCTAACAAAGTAGTTAAATAAATTAGGGGGAAAAAAAAAAAGAAAGAGCAATGTTCTTTAAAATAGATATGTTTAAATGTCTACGCATTAGTTGATGATGCCAATAAAACTTTTGTCCAACAACTCCAATTTATGACTAAAGTTAGCAATAGACAGTACAACATGCAGCATGCTTCAGCAACGACGACAAACAACGATATTGATGGAGCAAAGATGACATGAATAGCTGTTGATGTTGGTTTCATGGTGACTCAAAGACAATCTTTGGCGACAAAATTGAAGGGCGAACAGACATCGACTAGGGATGTTAGAAGATAGCAGCAAATTGACGTGGCTAAGATATTGGAATCGGTGGTGATGAATAGAGTAGCCGCTTTAGGCGATGACAAAAAGCAAAATGAGAAAGCGATGATTGGATTGTGGCAATTGAATACGACACTAATGAAAGAATGAAGCAATAACTGAATTTCTAACAAACCAATTATTGATCAATGCCTACGTGGGGCAAGAAAACATTTTGAATTTCAAAATGAATGGGTAATGGGTAGTTACCCATTACCCCATTTTTTCTCCCCCATTTTTCCTCTCCAAAATAACTCATACGGGAGTTACAACTGAATGATGATTTTGCCATTTTGTTTGAGAAGAAAAAAAAAATATAGAAAATAAGAGATATCATTATCACGAGAGGTCAATTCCGATCAACAAAAAATCACCAGGTTAAGGGTTGGATCGTTGTGGTATCGTGTTAATAGTTCGTTTTACATAACTATCATCCCGACTGCGAGTTGCTGCAGTTCCAAGTTTACGGTTTACGAAATATTCCAAATCACCAAGTTAGGTATACCGTAAATTTTATCTTTTTCGATTCTGAAAAATTGTTTAATTATTGCTTCCGTTGCGTGATTGAGTCACCATATTCTAACATTGGTATCAGAGCATGTTAGATATATTTCTAAATAATTTTTCAGAATTTAATTTGGGTATAAAAATATATGGTATAAAATTTGGGGTTCGGATCACGGATGAATTTCATGAATCCGATTATACCACTGTGTTACTCAACTCACGTAGAACACGAAAATAATTTTTTCGTAATTTTCTGAGTACGATAGTGCTAAGAAAATTCCGGTTGAAGCATTCGGCCATGAATAGTGACCGAACACTTCAATCCCAGATTTGACGAGTTTTAGGTCAAATCAGAGCATGAAAATGATAGATCTGTGTTTCCCCCTCCTACATCTACATTTTGATATATATATTGCATGTTGTTTATACCGGAAATTGGGTTTTCGGAGAACCGGGTCGAAAGACCCAGTTGCAGACCCGTCGGGTAAAGAAGATGAGCTCCAGACCCGCGGGAGCATGAACAACACACGCCCAAGAGCGCGTCCAGCTGGCGCGTGTCACTCACGCGCAAGTAAGGAGAGCGGTCCGGAACCGGGCGGGTCAGGGCGGGTCAAGCGTCGACCCACGACCTGACACGTGTCGGGTCTAACCCGACCGTTAACCCCCCATTCAGGTCACCTGACCCGTTTGACCGACCCGCTGACTCGGCTCCGCGCGTGAGAGCGCGTGAAAACGCGCCGCGACTAGGCGCGCGTGAGTCGAGCCGGCGCAGGCGCGTGGAAGCGCGTGAGACACGCGCGCCGCGTGAGCCGAGCCACGACAGGCACGTGGCAGCGCGTGAAGTGCTCACCGCGCGTCTGGCGCGTGATCCAGTCTCCTGCCGGCGCGTGGAGGCGCGTGGCAGGGCCAGCAGACGCGCCGCCGGTGCGCGGCGGCTCGTCAGGTCGTCCAAAATTGATTTTTTTTTCAATTTTTTTTTGGGGTCCTATGAGAAAATTTGTGACTATTTGTGGGATTTTGTGCGCCGAATTAAAGTCCGGATAAAGAGATGAGATCCTGAGTTGTGGTGTATGGTGTCCGTTGACTCATATGCTCACTTTGGGGTCAATACTCGATTTATTTTGGATTATTAATTCGTAAGGTTACGAAATTGTGAAAATAAGCATTATTAGTCACTGACGTCTCTTTTTCTGTGTAACAGAGACATGGCTGCTACGAAGACTGTAGTTCTAGATCTCATTAAGGGAGATAAACTGAACGGTGACAATTATGATATTTGGTACCGAAAAGTTCAGTTTGTCTTCGAGGAACAAGAACTCGGGGAAGTTCTTAAGAACGAGATGGTAGACCCCGGGGAGGGTTCCACGGCACAAGCACGACGGGATCAGGAGGTATATTGTGCTTGGAAAAAGAAGGATAGCCAAGCGAATGTGATCCTTTTTAGCTGCATGCACGATGAGCTGATTCCGATTTACGAGCAGTATCCTACTACACAGTCGATCTGGCATGCTCTAAGAGAGCAATATGGCGCCCCGTCAGCTCTTCAGGTGAGGATGCTGATCTATAAGTTCATCACTTATAAAAAGAGGCACGATCATACAATGAAACAACATTTAATGCACATGTCGAGTATGATCGCCTCTCTGAAGAATATGGGGGAGCCGATGTCTAATGAGCTTCAAGTACTGGGTGTGATCCAGTCCTTGCCTGACTCCTGGGATGTGGTTAAGACCTATCTCACGCACACTGAGAGTATTCATACTTTCATGGACGTGAGTAGGCACTGTGAGCTCGAGGAGGAGCGTCAGGAGGTGGCTGGTCTTCTTTTGCTCATGCTTATTTTGCAGAGTCGAGTAAGGGCTCCCGGGGTTTAAAGCGCAAGTGGCGCAAGCATGAGAAGAAGGCCAAGGGCCAAGGCAAGAAGAAACAACCTGCCAAGACCGACGACAAAGGACAGAAGCGCAAGAAGAAGGAGCTCGATAAGAGCAAAGTCCAATGCTATGTTTGTGGCAAGCTTGGGCATTTCGCACGCGAGTGTGGCGAGCGAAAGGTATGTCCTTCTTCTTTACATGGTTTGAGTTATGTATCATCTAGTGCGATGCTCATTAACTCTTCTCCTTTGTGGATTGTAGACTCAGGAGCCATGGACCATGTAGCTCGGGACAGGAGCGCATACGTGGAGTTCCGCCGTTTAAGTCCCCAGGCGAGGAGGCTGTACGTGGGGAATGAAGCATTCGTGGAAGTGAAAGGGATTAGCACTTGTAAGCTATTGCTACGAAGTGACCAAGTCTTATATCTTCATGATGTTTTGTATACTCCTGAGATTAGGCGGAATCTAGTATCTATCCGATGTTTAAATTTGTTAGGATATTCAGTGTTGTTGGGAAACTCTAGAGTTTCCATTACTTATGACAGTTCTTTAATTTGTTCCGGTTTGGTCCATGAGGGACTTTATGTACTGGATATGATTTCATCTTATGAGATTTATTCTTCTTCCACTATTGCTTTTGCATCAGATAGTGTAGTAGATGATGTGAATGTATGGCATAGTAGGCTTGGCCACATAGGGCAAGAGAGGATGGCCCGGTTAGCTACGAATGGCCTGTTGGGCCCGCTAACCAAGGTCCAGTTGCCCGTATGTAAGTTTTGCCTTGCGGGCAAAGCCACTAGAAAACCATTTGGGAAAGCAATGAGAGCTGAGACTTCATTGCAATTGGTCTATTCCGACATTTGCGGACCCATGAATGTGAGAGCTCGAAATAGAGCCACGTATTTTATTACGTTTATAGACGATTACACGCGTTTCGGTTATGTCTATCTGATCTCACACAAGTTTGAGGCATTAGAATGTTTCAGGAGGTTTATCAGTGAGGTTGAAAATCAGCTAGACTTGAGGGTGAAAACTCTCATAACCGATCGGGGGCGCGAGTATCTGTCTGAGCAATTTAAAGAGCTCTGTTCCGATAGAGGTATTACGAGACAGTTAACTATTCCTGCTACTCCTCAACAGAACGGAGTAGCCGAAAGAAGGAATAGGACTCTGTTGGAGATGGTGAGGTCGATGATAGCACAAGCCAACCTACCTATCTCCCATTGGGGGGATGCGTTGTTGACTGCGGCGTACATCCTTAACCGTATTCCGACAAAGTTTGTAGTTAGCACCCCATACGAGCTTTGGACAGGGAGACAGGGAGATAGCCTGACCTTAGCCACTTGAGGCCATGGGGTTGCGCTGCGTATGTTCGTGATTCCTCGCATCAGTATGGCAAGTTAGGCCCGCGAGGAAAGAAGTGTATTTTTGTTAGATACTCTGAATAATCCAAAGGATATGTGTTCCTAGGAGAACATACGGACGGTACTGTCACCGAGATAGAGTCTCGTGATATTACATTTCTCGAGAGTGATTTCCCTAAAAGAAGAGAAATCGATCGAGATCTCACCTTTTACGAGATGGATGAGCCTAGTGGCTCAGCCGAACCAGTGACGAGATTCAAGAGCCAATTATGGATCTTGATCTTAGTGGGAGCAATCCATCTCAAGGTGTTGGACCTCTCTCTCCTCGAAGGAGTAGTCGGGGACAAGTGCCACGTCGCCGTTTCCCGATTGAGGATGAGACCCTCATTGTGACTCCTGAGGACGATGAAGAGCCGAGAACTGCACAGGAGGCTCTTAAGGGTTCAACAAAGGACCAATGGTTACAGGCCATGCACGAGGAAATGGAATCAATGAGAGTCAATGAAGTCTGGGAGCTAGTTGACTTACCTGAGGAAAGAAAGGCCATTGGAAACAAGTAGGTTTTCAAAATTAAAAAAAAGGCCGACGGATCGATTGAGAGGTACAAGGCCCGTTTGGTAGCCAAGGGTTACACGCAGACCAAGGGCATTGACTACGAGGAGACTTTTTCTCCAGTAGTCAAATTTACTTCGATCCGTTTACTTTTGGCGATTGTCGCTAGTATGGATCTTGAGTTACACCAGATGGACGTTAAGACCGCTTTTCTTAACGGGAGCCTGGGTGAGGAGATCTACATGGAACAGCCCCCTGGGTTTGTTCTGGTAGGTCAAGAGGACAAGGTCTGTCGACTTCGGAAGTCGATATACGGTCTAAAGCAATCATCCAGGCAGTGGTACCTGTTGAAAAGAAGAATAACTTAACCCATCTTCATCACCAACCAAGTGTATCTACTTAGAAGTCCAAAAATCAGCATGCATTGTCCAGCAAGCATGGCCCATTTGGGCAGCCTAAACCAACCCAAAATACATTCAAAAATAGGCCCAAGGAAGCCCAAAAGTTTGGAGAAAAGTCTAGGAAGCAAACCCAAATAGCTAGGGGCAGTTTGGGTAACATATATTTCAACAGTCAAAAAACTAGCTGTTGGAATTCCTTGGGGTTTGAGCTCCAACGGGAATATTACTTTTGAATCACTTTCTACTGGCTATTTTTCCCTTTTCTCTATAAATAGAGCCTCATTGTATCTCCAAAAACTATGAGAAAAATGCTCTCAAATATGTCCATGTATGCTCTCATTCTTCTTCAATAAAATTCAGAAGTATTCTTCATTTCTTGTGCTTTATTTTTTGATATTTCAACATGGTATCAGAGAAAACTTCGATCCCTTCCTCTTCAAGGTTGGGTGACCTTCCACCTTCCATCAACCTTACCCAATTTCAAAATATATCCTCCATTCAATTAAGAGGAGGAAATTATTATCAATGGGCAGCCTTGATGAGAAGGGCGCTGGAACTTCACAACTTGGAGGGTCACATACTTGATCAACCACTTGAAGATGTGGATTCTTCCTTCAGAGAATGGAAGAAGAGGGACAATCATGTGTTTTTTCTTCTACTCAATTCCATGGATGAAACACACAAAGCTATGGTGACTTGTGCTCCCAATGCAAAACTAATATGGGACACAATGTTTTCTCTTTATGGCTAAGAATCTAACCTTGGCAGAATTTTTGAGCTCAAACGACAAATTTCAAATATCAAAAAGGAAGGGAAATCACTTCCTCAATACTTTGGGGAATATACGGATACTTGGAATGAGCTCTCCACTCTCCGCCCGGATTCCATAGATCTCAAAGTCCTCCAAAAGAGGAAAGAAGAAGATAAAATTTTTGGTCTTCTCATGGGTCTAGATGATTCCTACTCTCTTCTTAGACAAGAAATTCTCCGAATGAAGGAATTTCCTTCATTTGGAGAAGTGCAAAATATGATCCAACGAATGGAAGTTAGCATGCGTTTGGAAGAAAATTCCAAACTTAGACTTGAAGCTCAAGGTCACATGGCTACCGTTGAAGAGCACATTGCTGCCAAAGCACATCAAGTTCCAAAGAAAATTAATGTATGCACCCATTGCAAGAAAAGAGGACATACGAAGGAGAAGTGTTGGAACCTTCATCCTCATTTAAAGCCCAAGACCTTCAAACCAAGGGAGCAACTTTCCGAGCAGCATAATGTACTTCACACCAAGCTTCAAGGACCTACCATGGCTGATTTTGCTGCTCTTCAAAGTCAACTCAATGACATCTCCAAGAAGTTTCAACAACTTGCTCCCTCCAATGGTAAAAATCAAAACACTTTATCCTCATTCAATTTCGAAGATTTTCTCATTGATTCGGGAACGGACCATCATATGGTAAGGGATAGAAGAAAAATCAAGCATTTTAAAACTCCTTAACCATAAGATAGTCCGTGTTGCCAATGGGCAAGATTTGAAAGTTGAGCAAATTGGGGAAATTGAACTTTTTGGAAAAACATCGAATGCTTTATTTGTTCCCCAACTCACTTCAAATCTTTTGTCCATTAGCAAAGTCACTAAGGATCAAGGGTGTAGAGTTGTTTTTGACCCAAACACTGTTACTTTTCAGGACCTCAAGTCGAATCAATTGATTGGCAAGGGTTCTAGAAGAGGGGATCTATATTTTTTGGATCAAAAGCATCATGCACTCGTAGCTCATATCAAAGAAGATGCATCTCTTTAGTATAAACGTTTTGGGCATCCTAGTGACTAAGCTTTAAAGCGTCTATTTCCAAGTATTAATATTGAATATAGACATTGTGAAGCTTGTATTCTGGGAAAGGAAACCCGATCAATGTATCTCAATTCAAAAACAATTTATAAAGATACTTTTGATTTAGTTCATTCGGATTTGTGGACTTCACCTATCAAATCTCATTTAGGCTACAAGTATTTCATTACTTTTGTAGACCAAAAAACTAGGTACACTTGGGTCTACCTTTTGAATACCAAAGATCAAGCTTTTGAAGCCTTTAAAAACTATGAGAGATATGTGACCAAACTTTACAATGCTAACATTAAAATTCTAAGGACGGACCATGGTGGAGAATTCACTAGTTTGACATTTGAAAACTACCTTAGAGAGAATGGCATTGTACATCAAATGTCTTGTGTGTACACACCTCAACAAAATGGGGTGGCCGAAAGGAAAAATAGGCACATATTAGAAATAACTAGAGCTATGATGTTTCATGCAAATGTGCCTAAGAAATTTTGGTGTGATAGAATAAAAACCGCTGTCCACCTAATAAACCTTATCCCATCTCAAGTCCTGGATGGCAAGTCACCCTTAGAAGCCCTACTAGATAGAAAACCTAAGATATCTCATCTTAGAACATTTGGTTGTGTATGTTACATTCATATTCCAGCACACATGAGGGATAAGTTAGATCATAAGGGTAGAAAGTGCATATTTTTGGGGTATACTTCCTTTGAAAAGGGGTATAGATGTTATGACTCTAAAACTAACCAAACATACACATCTAAGGATGTGATATTTGTGGAGAATGAGTCCTTTTTTGTAGATAATGAAGAACATCAATCATCAGAAGAAGAGAGCACTCCAAGCACGTGGAATTTCTTACTTCTCCCGAATCAATCATCTCAACCAATTGCAGAAGGAATCTCCCAAGAGACTAATGAGCAATCTCAAAATAATGAAGAAGAAGGATCAAACTCCATAGAAGAGGAGGCAGCCCACACTTCAGGGGGAGATCAAGAAACCAAAGAGGAAGAATCCGAGCATGTAGAGGGAGATTTGGATGCACCACCTCCTCACCTTAGGTGATCCATGAGGCTTAGGGTTCCCCGTTCGGAATGGATTAACCGTAGAGTTTACTATAACTCCAAGGTAACATCACATCCGATTTCTAATTATTATACCATCTCACATGTTTCTTTGAGCCACCAAAATTTTTTGAGTGGCATAGATAAAGAACAGGAGCCTAGGACATATGATGAAGCATCCAAGGACCCAAGGTGGAGAAAGGCAATGAAGGAAGAGCTAGATGCATTGACCAAGAACGGTACATGGGAAGTCACCTCTCTTCCAAAGAGCAAGCGAGCCGTCGGATGCAAATGGGTATACAAAATCAAATATAAAAGTGATGGATCAATTGAAAGGTTTAAGGCAAGACTTGTGGCTAAAGGATTCACTCAAGCATATGGGATAGATTACAAAGAGACATACGCACCCGTTGTCAAAATGAATACAATTAGGGTCTTGATGTCTCTTGCGGTGAACCATGGATGGAGCATGTTTCAAATGGATGTAGCAAACGCGTTCCTTCAAGGAGATCTCGAAGAAGAAGTGTACATGCTGTTGAAAAGAATGATAACTTAACCCATCTTCATCACCAACCAAGTGCATCTACTTAGAAGTCCAAAAATCAGCATGCATTGTCCAGCAAGTATGGCCCATTTGGGCAGCCTAAACCAACCCAAAATACATTCAAAAATAGGCCCAAGGAAGCCCAAAAGTTTGGAGAAAAGTCTAGGAAGCAAACCCAAATAGCTAGGGGCAGTTTGGGCAGCATATATTTCAACAGTCAAAAAACTAGCTGTTGGAATTCCTTGGGGTTTGAGCTCCAACGGGAATATCACTTTCTACTGGCTATTTTTCCCTTTTCTCTATAAATAGAGCCTCATTGTATCTCCAAAAACTATGAGAAAAATGCTCTCAAATCTGTCCATGTATGCTCTCATTCTTCTTCAATAAAATTCAGAAGTATTCTTCATTTCTTGTGCTCTATTTTTTGATATTTCAACATGGTATCAGAGAAAACTTCGATCCCTTCCTCTTCAAGGTTGGGTGACCTTCCACCTTCCATCAACCTTACCCAATTTCAAAATATATCCTCCATTCAATTAAGAGGAGGAAATTATTATCAATGGGCAGCCTTGATGAGAAGGGTGCTGGAACTTCACAACTTGGAGGGTCACATACTTGATCAACCACTTGAAGAGGTGGATTCTTCCTACAGAGAATGGAAGAAGAGGGACAATCATGTGTTTTTTCTTCTACTCAATTCCATGGATGAAACACACAAAGCTATGGTGACTTGTGCTCCCAATGCAAAACTAATATGGGACACAATGTTTTCTCTTTATGGCCAAGAATCTAACCTTGGCAGAATTTTTGAGCTCAAACGACAAATTTCAAACATCAAAAAGGAAGGGAAATCACTTCCTCAATATTTTGGGGAATATACGGATACTTGGAATGAGCTCTCCACTCTCCGTCCGGATTCCATAGATCTCAAAGTCCTCCAAAAGAGGAAAGAAGAAGATAAAATCTTTGGTCTTCTCATGGGTCTAGATGATTCCTACTCTCTTCTTAGACAAGAAATTCTCCGAATGAAGGAATTTCCTTCATTTGGAGAAGTGCAAAATATGATCCAACGAACGGAAGTTAGCATGCGTTTGGAAGAAAATTTCAAACTTAGACTTGAAGCTCAAGGTCACATGGCTACCGTTGAAGAGCACATGGCTGCCAAAGCACATCAAGTTCCAAAGAAAATTGATGTATGCACCCATTGCAAGAAAAGAGGACATACGAAGGAGAAGTGTTGGAACCTTCATCCTCATTTAAAGCCCAAGACCTTCAAACCAAGGGAGCAACTTTCCGAGCAGCATAATGTACTTCACACCAAGCTTCAAGGACCTACCATGGCTGATTTTGCTGCTATTCAAAGTCAACTCAATGACATCTCCAAGAAGTTTCAACAACTTGCTCCCTCCAATGGTAAAAATCAAAACACTTTATCCTCTTTCAATTTCGAAGATTTTCTCATTGATTCGGGAACGGACCATCATATGGTAAGGGATAGAAGAAAAATCAAGCATTTTAAAAAACTCCCTAACCATAAGATAGTCCGTGTTGCCAATGGGCAAGATTTGAAAGTTGAGCAAATTGGGGAAATTGAACTTTTTGGAAAAACATCAAATGCTTTATTTGTTCCCCAACTCACTTCAAATCTTTTGTCCATTAGCAAAGTCACTAAGGATCAAGGGTGTAGAGTTGTTTTTGACCCAAACACTGTTACTTTTCAGGACCTCAAGTCGAATCAATTGATTGGCAAGGGTTCTAGAAGAGGGGATCTATATTTTTTGGATCAAAAGCATCATGCACTCGTAGCTCATATCAAAGAAGATGCATCTCTTTGGCATAAACGTTTTGGGCATCCTAGTGACCAAACTTTAAAGCGTCTATTTCCAAGTATTAATATTGAAGATAGACATTGTGAAGCTTGTATTCTGGGAAAGGAAACCCGATCAATGTATCCCAATTCAAAAACAATTTATAAAGTTGCTTTTGATTTAGTTCATTCGGATTTGTGGACTTCACCTATCAAATCTCATTTAGGCTACAAGTATTTCATTACTTTTGTAGACCAAAAAACTAGGTACACTTGGGTCTACCTTTTGAATACCAAAGATCAAGCTTTTGAAGCCTTTAAAAGCTATGAGAGATATGTGACCAAACTTTACAATGCTAACATTAAAATTCTAAGGACGGACCATGGTGGAGAATTCACTAGTTTGACATTTGAAAACTACCTTAGAGAGAATGGCATTATACATCAAATGTCTTGTGTGTACACACCTCAACAAAATGGGGTGGCCGAAAGGAAATATAGGCACATATTAGAAATAACTAGAGCTATGATGTTTCATGCAAATGTGCCTAAGAAATTTTGGTGTGATGGAATAAAAACCGCTGTCCACCTAATAAACCTTATCCCATCTCAAGTCCTGGATGGCAAGTCACCCTTAGAAGCCCTACTAGATAGAAAACCTAAGATATCTCATCTTAGAACATTCGGTTGTGTATGTTACATTCATATTCCAGCACACATGAGGGATAAGTTAGATCATAAGGGTAGAAAGTGCATATTTTTTGATATTTCAACATATAGTAGCTCTTGAATGCCTCAAATATTTCAGATTTGTTAACTAAGAGATAAACCCAAGTGTATCTAGTTTTGTGATCTATGAATGTCACAAAGTATCTAAAACCATTATGGGAGACTAAAGGAGAGGTCCAAACATCTGAATGAACTAATTCAAAAGCCTCTTTATATATTGTTTCAGAAATGGGATAATACACTTTGGTTTGTTTTCCAAGTACACAAGCTTTGCAATGCCTATCTTCTAATTCACTATTCGGAAATAGGCGTTTCAAAGCTAGGTTTCCTGGATGCCCTAGACGTTCATGCCATAGAGAGGAGGATATGTTTCGGATAGCAAAAGCTTGGTTCTCTTGATCCAAGTAATAGAGGTTGTTCCTCCTAGTTCCCTTGCCAATCAAATTGTTCGTTTTGCGATCCTGAAAAATTACTTGGTTAGGATCAAAAATAGCTTTGCAATCTTGCTCTTTGGTTATCTTGCTAATAGAAAGTAAGTTTGAATTGAACTTTGGAACATATAAAGCTTTAGTCTTTCTCCCAAATAGTTCAATTTCTCCTAAGTGCTCAACTTTTAACTTATGACCATTAGCTACTTTAACTAATTTATGATTGGTCAAGGGAATAAACTTGTTGATTTTCTTTTTATCTTTTACCATATGATCGTCACATCCGGAATCTATGAGCCAAGAATTGGAAATAGATGAAGATAAGGAATTACCAGAATGGTGACTAATCTGCCCAACAAGTCGTTTGAATTCCTTATGCATCTCCTCCATCTTGGATTCGAGTGCTGCCACTTGAGACACTTGTTGAGCATTTGAAGATGATTCTGGATTTTTCCTAGCATATTTCGGCCTCAAATGTGGGTGTAGGAACCAGCATTTTTCTTTCTTATGGCCGGACTTCTTGCAATGTGGGCAGATGTCTCTTTTTGCAAAGTTTTGAGTGTTGTTGGCCGGATGCTCTTCATGGACAGCTTGGAAGGCTTGAGAGTCGGATTTAAGCTTGGTAGATTCTTCAAGCCTTAAGCTAGTCTCGGTTTTTTGCATCATGAATTGGACTTCTTGAAATGAAGGAAAGACCTTCATTCGAAGAATCTCTTGTCGAATTGGAGCATATTCATCTCCAAGACCCATGAGTAGACCAAAGGTCATATCTTCATCGTTCCTTTGAAGAATGGTCTTGAGATTTACAGTAGGAGGCCTTAAGAGATTGAGTTCATTCCATAGATCCCTATATTCCCCAAAGTATTCGGGTAAGGATTTACCTCCTTTTTGAATTTTGAAGATCTTCTTTTTCAGCTCAAAGATTCTTCCGGTGTTGGATTCTTGACCATATAATGATTGCATTTGCTCCCATAATGCTCTTGCGTTTGGAATACATGTGACCATAGCCTTGTGAGTTTTGTCAAGAGACATTTGAAGGAGCACCACCACTTGATCGTCTTTCTTCTTCCATACTCTGAATAATGGATTGGCTTCATCAAGAGGTTCTTCAAAGATGTGATTTTCAAGGTTGTAGAAGTTTAGGGACCTCTTGATGGTATCTTGCTAAGCATTGTAGTTTGTTGAATCTAGAAGTAAGGAGGTGAACATTGAGGTGCTAATTTGTGGTGGAGGGTCATTAAGACCGGAAGAGGAAGGTATCGTTGCCTGCTCTGATACCATGTTGAGATTTCAAGCTATCAAGCAACTAGGATTGAATGAAAACTTAAAGATCTTTATTTGAAGAAAGAGTGCACAATGAGAGCATTGTTTTTTCATGGATAGAACATCCCATACAAGCTCCTATTTATAGAGATTATTACATGAGAAAGAGAGGGAAAAAGACCCCAAACACTCAAGGATCCGTTGGGGAACATTGGGGACAGATTTCTGTCCCCAAAATCACTGTATAACAGCCATTTTTATGGCTGTTATACAGTGCAACGGCTAGTTCAAAAGAACTAGCCGTTTTGCCCTTTTTAGGGCCCATTTTGGGCTTCTTTTAGGGGCTTAACAATGCTATTTTTTAGGACTAAAAAACTCATAAGGAACGGGCCAAATACATCTCATGGATGGGCTTAAACTTGGCTTGAAATTGGGCCTATGCTAACTACACTTAATTCTCTTTTATTTCAATAGTGTCGTCTCAAAAAAGCAATCTATGGGTTAAAACAATCTTCTCGTGCCTGGTATGCAAAATTAAGTTCAGCACTTCTTGATAATAACTTTAAGAAATGCATTAGTGATTCCTCCATGTTTACTAAAGTTAACAATGAAGAAATCACTATTGTTCTTATTTATGTAGATGATATAGTTATTACAGGAAGTGATATGAATGGTATTGATCAAGCTAGAAGTTTCCATAAATCTACTTTTGAGATTAAAGATTTAGGAAAACTAAAGTACTTCTTAGGAATAGAGCTTGCCTATTCTCATAAAGGGCTAGTTCTATGCCAAAGGAAATATGTACTTGACCTTTTGCAGGAAACTGGAAAGGTAGGAGCAAAACCAGCAGCAACTCCTATATCCACAGTAGAACAAGCAAAAGGTGATGAAGAAATGTTCCAGGATATTCCTAGATATCAAAGACTTGTGGGGAGGCTTATCTACCTCACCATTACAAGACCAGATATCACCTATGCCGTCAGCTTAATCAGCCAACGGATGCATGCTCCAAGGATTCAAGATTGGAAGGCAGCGGAAAGAATTCTCAAGTATTTAAAGAGCTCACCAGGAAGGGGAATTCTTATGAAAAATGGAGATTTATGGCTACTGTGATGCAGATTGGGCTGGGGATATCACGGATAGGAGATCCACCACCGGCTATTGCATGTTCATGGGAGGAAATCTTGTAACATGGAAAAGCAAGAAACAATCTGTTGTATCCAGATCAAGCGCTGAGGCTGAATACAGAGCAATGGCAGCGGCTACAAGTGAAATAGTTTGGCTAAAGGCATTACTTGAGGAGATGGGATTTCCTACTATCGCTCCTATTCTTCTACATTGCGATAATCAAGCAGCTCTTCATATTGCTGCCAATCCGGTATTTCATGAAAGAATGAAGCACATTGAGGTTGATTGTCATTATGTTCGAGAAAAATTAGAAAACAAGACAATTTCAACCGCATATGTTAGAAGTGAAGACTAGCTAGCTGACATTTTCACTAAGGCAACAACCGAGAAACACCTTCAACACATCCTTAGCAAGTTAGGGTCCATAGACATCTATGCATCCAACTTGAGGGGGAGTGTTAAAAATAAGGGAGAAGATGAAGATAAGTCTCAAGGTATTCAACTTGAAAATATGATAATGTCATAAACATTGGGCTTTTTATTTTTTAATGTTCAGAATTTTGCAATATATTTATGACCCAAAATACATTCAAAAACAAGCCCAATGAAGCCCAAAAGTATGAAGGAAAGTCTAAGAGGTAAACCCAAATAGCTAGGGGCAGTTTGGGCAATGTATATTCCAACAGTCCAAAAACTAGCTGTTGGAATTCCTTGGGGTTTGAGCCCCAACGGGAATATTGTCTTTGTTCTCTCTCTACTGGCTATTTTTCTCCCTTTGCCTATAAATAGAGCTATTGCTCTCCTTGTAAAAAAATAGAGAGGAAGATAATCTCTCTTCCTTTGTATCATTCTACTACATCAATAAAAGCCAGAAGTTTATTAGATTTCTCTACTCTTCTTAGTCAAAAATTCAACAATCGGAAGTATTTGAAGCACTTAAGAGCTATTATAGATATGTGACCAAGCAATTCAATGCAAACATCAAAATCCTTAGATCGGATCATGGGGGGGAATACACTAACCATGCACTTGAAGATTTTCTAGAAGAAAAGGAAATTATTTATCAAAAGTCTTGTGTTTACACTCCTCAACAAAATGGAGTTGCCGAAAGAAAAAATAGACACTTACTGAAACGGCTAGGGCTATGATGTTTCACTCCAATATACCTAAAAAGTTTTGGAGTGAAGCCATTAAAACCGCTGCCCACCTTATAAACCTTATGCCCTCTCAAGTGCTAGAAGGAAAATCCCCTTTAGAACTACTCCTGGAAGAAAACCTAGTATCTCACACTTAAAAGTTTTTGGGAGCATTTGTTATGTGCATGTACCAGAAAACTTTAGAAATAAACTAGATGAAAGGGGGAGAAAATGTGTATTTTTAGGATACTTTACCTTTGAAAAAGGATATAAATGCAATGATCCTCTAACCAAAAAGCTATACACATCCAAGAATGTGATATTTGTAGAAAAAGAACCTTATTTTGCAGGAAAAGAGGATCAAGAGCAACCAAAGGAAAGAGGAGCACAAGACCATTGGAATGTAGTCCTTCCCTCAATCAAAGAAGGCTCTCATCAAAATGAAGAAGAAGAACAACCAATCCAAGCTGAAAATGATCCAACTCAAGAACAATCAACCTCATCTCATTTTGATCATGAATCCATCCAAGAGGAAGGGGGAGACAACTTAGATCAAGGGCAAGTTATAGAGGAAGAAGAACAAAGCATTGAGCAGCCGCCTCCTCCTCCTCTTCGAAGATCAACAAGGCTTAGGCTCCCTACTTCAGAATGGATCAACAAAAGAGTTTTCTATAACTCAAAGGTAACATCTCACCCCATTTCCCAATATTATTCGGTTGCTAACATGTCTTGTAGCCATAAAAAATTCATCAAGAACTTAGACCTTCATCAAGAGCCTAGAAACTTTGAAGAAGCAAAACAACTTCCTCAATGGATCCAAGCAATGAAAGATGCGCTAGAAGCCTTAGAAAGAAACGGAACTTGGGAGTTATCATCTCTTCCTAAAGGAAAAAGGGCGGTAGGATGTAAATGGGTCTTAAGATCAAGCACAAAAGTGATGGAAGCATTGATGATACAAAGCAAGATTAGTAGCAAAGGGCTTCACTCAAGCTTATGGAGTAGATTACAAGGAAACGTATGCTCCAGTGGCCAAGATGAACACAATTCGAGTCTTGATGTCCCTTGCAATCAATCACCCTTGGCCAATGTTTCAAATGGACGTAGCCAATGCTTTCCTTCAAGGTGATCTAGAAGAGGAAGTGTACATGGAGATTCCACCGGGCTTTTCTCACCAACTCAACAAAATTTGCAAACTTAGGAAAGTAATTTATGGTCTCAAACAATCTCCAAGAGCTTGGTATGCCAAACTTAGCTCAACTCTTTTTGATCATGATTTCAAAAAATGCAATAGCGACACTTCTCTCTTCGTTAAGAAACTAGATGGAAAAATCATTATAGTATTAGTTTATGTAGATGATATAATCATAACCGGTAATGATTGAGATTTAATCAACCAAGTAAGAGGTTTCTTACAAACAAAATTTGATATTAAGGACTTAGGAAAACTAAAGTACTTCTTAGGAATAGAACTCGCCTATTGTCCAAATGGGCTTGTTCTATCACAAAGGAAGTATGTGCTTGATCTCTTGCAGGAAACCGGAAAGTTAGGTGCCAAGCCTGCTTGTAGTCCCATTAGCTCCTCTTGTGGCCTCAAGGATGATGATGAAGATTATGAGGATGAACCAAGATATCAAAGGCTCGTAGGGAAATTGATCTACCTCACCATAACGAGACCGGACATCTCCTTTGCCGTGAGTCAAGTTAGCCAACATATGCACAAGCCAAAAAGAAAGCATTGGAGAGCCACCGAAAGAATCTTCCATTATCTAAAGGGTACACCAGGCATGGGAGTTTGGATGAAGAAGAACAACAACTCACAAATTGTAGGATATTGTGATGCAGATTGGGCTGGAGATTCAGAAGATAGACGATCAACCACAGGATATTGCATGTTTGTTGGAGGAAATCTAGTATCTTGAAAAAGCAAAAAACAACATGTGGTGTCAAGATCAAGTGCCGAAGCTGAATATAGAGCAATGGCAGCCGCATCAAGTGAGATGGTTTGGTTAAAGGCTCTAATTGAAGAACTAGGGTTCTCTGTTCCTACTCCAATCCGACTCCATTGTGACAATCAATCGGCTATTCACATAGCCTCAAATCCGGTTTTTCATAAAAGAACAAAGCACATCGAGGTGGATTGCCACTTTGTGAGACAAAAGTTTGAAGAAAAACTCATCACTCCAAGCTTTACACGAAGTGATGATCAAGTAGCGGATATCTTCACCAAGCCAGGAACCGCCAATCATATACATAAAAATATGGTCAAGTTGGGTGTTATAGATACATACACACCCAACTTGAGGGGGAGTGTTGAAATAAAGGACAATTAGGGTTTATGTACTAAGGGAATGAAGTCTAAATGTATAGCTTTAATTTGGATAGATTTTTCATTTTCTTTGTAATCCCTTTAAGGTTTCTAAGTTGGGCCCTTCAGGCCCAGCCTGGGACCATCAGGTCCCCCAACGGCTAGCAAAAACAACCGTTGGGACTGTCCCCAACGGCTAGTAAAACTAGCCGTTGGGGACAGCCCCAACGGCCATAATTGGAGAGGGCACAATGCCCTCTCCTCACTCTCTTTTCTTATCTCATTGCCCCTCTTCTTATTCTCTATAAATAGGGCTTATATGTTTCTTTGGGAGGTATGAAAAACATGCCTTCATTGTATGTAAACTCTCTTTGAATTCTCAATTAAATTCTTGAAGTTTCTTTCTTCATTCTTAGCTTGCTATATTTAAATTTCATCATTTAATTCAATTATTTATTTTTACTATTTTATTATTGGTGACTGTGAATTTCTTTTTTTTAAAATAGATTAAAGAAAGAGGAATTGAACCATCATACATGGACAGTTTGAGCAACCATCATACATGGACAGTTTGAGCACACATTCCAAAATAAGGGGAAAATTAAAATTGCGATTCCTTCATTCCAAGTCATAATCATAAGAAGACCTTGTCATTTATATTGACGTTGTGAGAGCGGATGTTTATTATTTGGTCAATAAGTCAATGCATCTCACAAACTGAGGTTTAGCTCTTTGGCATGTTTTTCTTCTCTCCTACTTAAAAATGACCAAATTGGCCCATTGATTTGGTACGTGGGTTTGTCGCATTTGGTAGGTGATGAATGTTTGGCGGTGCAATTGTTACCTTTGTTTTTAAAAATAACATAAGCTTGGTGGTACGGTTGTCATTGAATACCAGCCTCCATTGTCTATTATGTACTGGGTAGTGTATACCAACCAATGCTAGGAAGTTTGTGTTCTACAACCCAATGTATTTATTTTTTTATGCACTTTAGTTGGGTTTTTGTTTGCTTCTATAAAATACCGAGCGTACTGATTTTATACATCCTATGTATTGATTTTTTTCTATGAGTCTAAGCACTAATAATGCTATATGAATTAGAAAAATAATAATTGTATTTATCTATTTATGTTGAACTTTAGAAATATTCTCTTGATCTGATTTAAGTGCAAAAGGGCAATAGTAAATTAGGAATGAAGAGAAAAACAAGAAAAGAATGGTGGGTCTGAGATAAAACCATTGAATCCCTGTGTAATTGAACTACATAAGCTTGGTGGTACCATTGGAACTTTTTTCATGCTCGAGTTTTGGCTAATTGTATGAATTTGATATATTTTGTAGGATCATTATATAACAAGAAGATTAATCTATTATTTTTGTTAGATTTTATAAAGGTAATGAAACTTAGCATATTCTATTTCACCGCATTTAGTATTGTTTATTATTTGACATTTTGTTAACATTCTTATTTAATTGTAATGATAATATTGCTGGTTTTGGATATATTCTATTTCACTGTATTATTTGGACTTATTTTATTCTTTTTTATAATATTATTATTTTGATAAACTTGTTTGTTCATTCTTACTGATTTATTTTACTTTCTTTTCAATTTTAGTCATGATAATGCAGGAAAAATATAATAAACTTCAATGAAATCATTCAAGTAATGTTGATGATAGAGCCTCATCTGAATCATCTGTTGATAGCATGGTTTTGTGGTTAGAGGTATTTGTGGGGGTAAAAAAAGAAAATACTTGAAATGAGATCGTTGAACAAAATATACACACGTGGCCAATCTTTCTCCACGACAGCTACTTCAAGGACACAAGCATTAAATGAAGAAGTGCAAAATCTCAAAGATTAACTTGCAAAGAAAAACGAAGAAATCAAAGAACAATTTGCAAAGAAAGACGAATAAATCAAAGAAATCAAACAATCGCTTGATATAATGCAATGACTTATCTTACAGACTTCAAATTGGATGCAAGTCAATTTTGTTCAGATTTCAAGCTATCAAGCAACTAGGATTGAATGAAAACTTAAAGATCTTTATTTGAAGAAAGAGTGCACAATGAGAGCATTGTTTTTTCATGGATAGAACATTCCATACAAGCTCCTATTTATAGAGATTATTACATGAGAAAGAGAGGGAAAAAGACCCCAAACACTCAAGGATCCGTTGGGGAACATTGGGGACAGATTTCTGTCCCCAAAATCACTGTATAACAGCCATTTTTATGGCTGTTATACAGTGCAACGGCTAGTTCAAAAGAACTAGCCGTTTTGCCCTTTTTAGGGCCCATTTTGGGCTTCTTTTAGGGGCTTAACAATGCCATTTTTTAGGACTAAAAAACTCATAAGGAACGGGCCAAATACATCTCATGGATGGGCTTAAACTTGGCTTGAAATGGGGCCTATGCTAACTACACTTAATTCTCTTTTATTTCAACACTCCCCCTCAAGTTGGGTGTGTATGTATCTAAAACACCTAACTTGACCAGGTTTTTTTGAATATGATTGGCGGTCCCAGGCTTGGTGAGGATGTCGGCAATTTGATCATCGCTTTTAGTGAATCTTGGAGTGATGAGCTTCTCCTCAACCTTTTGCCTCACAAAGTGACAATCCACCTCAATGTGCTTTGTCCTTTCATGAAAAACCGGGTTTGAGGCGATGTGAATGGCTGATTGGTTATCACAGTGTAGGGAGATTGGAGTAGGGACTATGAACCCTAATTCTTCAATCAAGGCTTTCAACCACACGACTTCACTTGTAGCGGTTGCCATGGCTCTATATTCCGCTTCCGCACTTGATCTTGATACCACATGCTGTTTTTTGCTTTTCCAAGCAACAAGATTCCCTCCAACAAACATGCAATACCCTGAGGTCGATCTCCTATCTTCTGAATCACCTGCCCAATCTGCATCACAGAACCCTATGATTTGAGAAGATTCGTTCTTCTTCATTTGAATTCCCATTCCTGGAGTTCCCTTTAGGTAGAGAAGAATTCTTTCAATGGTCCTCCAATGCTTTTTCTTGGGTTGATGCATGTGCTGGCTAACTTGCCCAACGGCATAAGAGATGTCCGGTCTAGTGATGGTTAGGTAGATCAATCTTCCAACAAGTCTTTGATATCGTTGCTTATCTTCATAAATCTCCTCATCATCTTTGTGACTTAAGGATGTGCTTACCGGACTACAAGCTGGTTTGGCACCTAGTTTTCCCGTCTCCTGCAAAAGGTCAAGAGCATACTTTCTTTGTGATAGAACAAGTCCATTGGAACAATAGGCAAGTTCTATCCCTAGGAAGTATTTTAGTTTCCCTAGATCCTTGATGTCAAACTTAGTTTGAAGAAAAGTTCTAACTTTGTTAATGTGATTCATATCATTTCCTGTTATAATTATATCATCTACATAAACAAGAATGATAATGGTATTTTCTCCTAGGTTCTTAACAAATAAGGATGAATCACTAACGCATTTCTTAAAACCATGTTCAAGGAGAGTAGAGCTAAGTTTTCCATACCATGCTCTAGGTGATTGCTTGAGGCCATATATTGCCTTCTTTAGTTTGCAAACTTTGTTGTCACGATGGGAGAAACCAGGGGGCACTTCCATGTACACCTCTTCTTCCAGATCTCCTTGTAAAAAGGCGTTTGCAACATCCATTTGAAATAATGGCCATGAGTGATTTATAGCAAGAGAGAGAAGGACACGGATGGTGTTCATCTTGGCCACGGGTGCAAACGTTTCCTTGTAGTCTATGCCATATGATTGAGTGAAGCCCTTGGCCACCAATCTTGCCTTGAATCTATCTATGCTTCCATCACTCTTGTGTTTGATCTTGAATATCCATTTGCATCCCACAGCTCTTTTTCCTTTTGGTAGAGATGTCACTTCCCAAGTGTTATTTTTAGCCAAAGCATCCAACTCATTCTTCATTGCTTGAACCCAATGAGGTTGATCCTTTGCCTCCTCAAATGTTCTAGGCTCTTGGTGAAGGTCTATGTTCTTGATGAATCTTTGGTGACTGCAAGACATGTTAGATATTGAGTAGTATTGAGAAATTGGATGAGTAGTCACCTTGGAGTTAAAATAGACCCTTCTATTGATCCATTCCGAGGGAGGAAGTCTAAGTCTTGTAGATCTTCGAAGAGGAGGAGGGGGTTCATCCATAGACTGCTCCTCATGCTCTTCGGCCATATCAAGAGCTCCCCCTGAGTCTGAGTGTCCTTCCTCTTGATCTTCTTCTATTTCATGATCTGAATGAGAGGGTGATGGGTCCCCTTGAGTTGGATCATTTTGGTGAGTTTCTTCATTGCTTTCGGCAGGAACTTCATTGATTTTTGGTAGAATCACATTCCATTGTTCTTGCTGGTAGATTTCTTTGGTTTGATCTTCTCTTCTTTGACCTGCAAAGTAAGGCTCATTTTCCACAAATATCACATCCTTGGATGTGTATAGTTTCTTGGTTAGAGGATCATAACATTTATAGCCTTTTTCAAACGAGGAGTATCCTAAAAAGATGCATTTTCTTCCCTTGGCATCTAGTTTGCTCCTAAGATGACTAGGAATGTGGACATAGCAAACACAACCAAAAACTCTTAAATGATCAATGCTAGGTTTCTTTCCAAGGAGTAGCTCTAGGGGTGACTTTCCTCCTAGGATTTGGGATGGCATGAGGTTTATAAGGTGAGCAGCGGTCTTAATGGCCTCATTCCAATATTCCTTAGGTAAGTTTGAGTGAAACATCATAGATCTAGCTGTCTCCAAGAGATGCCTATTCTTTCTCTCGGCTATTCCATTTTGTTGAGGAGTGTACACACAAGACTTTTGATGAATGATCCCTTTTTCATCTAGAAATTTTTCAAACTCAAGGCTAGTGAACTCCCCTCCATGATCTGACCTAAACATCTTTAGGTTAGCATTAAATTGCTTTGTTATATATCTATAGTAGCTCTTGAATGCCTCAAATACTTCAGATTTGTTTACTAAGAGATAAACCCAAGTGTATCTAGTTTTGTGATCTATGAATGTCACAAAGTATCTAAAACCATTATGGGAGACTAAAGGAGAGGTCCAAACATCTGAATGAACTAATTCAAAAGCCTCTTTATATATTGTTTCAGAAATGGGATAATACACTTTGGTTTGTTTTCCAAGTACACAAGCTTTGCAATGCCTATCTTCTAATTCACTATTCGGAAATAGGCGTTTCAAAGCTAGGTTTCCTGGATGCCCTAGACGTTCATGCCATAGAGAGGAGGATATGTTTCGGACAGCAAAAGCTTGGTTCTCTTGATCCAAGTAATAGAGGTTGTTCCTCCTAGTTCCCTTGCCAATCAAATTGTTCGTTTTGCGATCCTGAAAAATTACTTGGTTAGGATCAAAAATAGCTTTACAATCTTGCTCTTTGGTTATCTTGCTAATAGAAAGTAAGTTTGAATTGAACTTTGGAACATATAAAGCTTTAGTCTTTCTCCCAAATAGTTCAATTTCTCCTAAGTGCTCAACTTTTAACTTATGACCATTAGCTACTTTAACTAATTTATGATTGGTCAAGGGAATAAACTTGTTGATTTTCTTTTTATCTTTTACCATATGATCGTCACATCCGGAATCTATGAGCCAAGAATTGGAAATAGATGAAGATAAGGAATTACCAGAATGGTGACTAATCTGCCCAACAAGTCGTTTGAATTCCTTATGCATCTCCTCCATCTTGGATTCGAGTGCTGCCACTTGAGACACTTGTTGAGCATTTGAAGATGATTCCGGATTTTTCCTAGCATATTTCGGCCTCAAATGTGGGTGTAGGAACCAGCATTTTTCTTTCTTATGGCCGGACTTCTTGCAATGTGGGCAGATGTCTCTTTTTGCAAAGTTTTGAGTGTTGTTGGCCGGATGCTCTTCATGGACAGCTTGGAAGGCTTGAGAGTCGGATTTAAGCTTGGTAGATTCTTCAAGCCTTAAGCTAGTCTCGGTTCTTTGCACCATGAATTGGACTTCTTGAAATGAAGGAAAGACCTTCATTCGAAGAATCTCTTGTCGAATTGGAGCATATTCATCTCCAAGACCCATGAGTAGACCAAAGGTCATATCTTCATCGTTCCTTTGAAGAATGGTCTTGAGATTTATAGTAGGAGGCCTTAAGAGATTGAGTTCATTCCATAGATCCCTATATTCCCCAAAGTATTCGGGTAAGGATTTACCTCCTTTTTGAATTTTGAAGATCTTCTTTTTCAGCTCAAAGATTCTTCCGGTGTTGGATTCTTGACCATATAATGATTGCATTTGCTCCCATAATGCTCTTGCGTTTGGAATACATGTGACCATAGCCTTGTGAGTTTTGTCAAGAGACATTTGAAGGAGCACCACCACTTGATCGTCTTTCTTCTTCCATACTCTGAATAATGGATTGGCTTCATCAAGAGGTTCTTCAAAGATGTGATTTTCAAGGTTGTAGAAGTTTAGGGACCTCTTGATGGTATCTTGCCAAGCATTGTAGTTTGTTGAATCTAGAAGTAAGGAGGTGAACATTGAGGTGCTAATTTGTGGTGGAGGGTCATTAAGACCGGAAGAGGAAGGTATCGTTGCCTGCTCTGATACCATGTTCAGATTTCAAGCTATCAAGCAACTAGGATTGAATGAAAACTTAAAGATCTTTATTTGAAGAAAGAGTGCACAATGAGAGCATTGTTTTTTCATGGATAGAACATTCCATACAAGCTCCTATTTATAGAGATTATTACATGAGAAAGAGAGGGAAAAAGACCCCAAACACTCAAGGATCCGTTGGGGAACATTGGGGACAGATTTCTGTCCCCAAAATCACTGTATAACAGCCATTTTTATGGCTGTTATACAGTGCAACGGCTAGTTCAAAAGAACTAGCCGTTTTGCCCTTTTTAGGGCCCATTTTGGGCTTCTTTTAGGGGCTTAACAATGCCATTTTTTAGGACTAAAAAACTCATAAGGAACGGGCCAAATACATCTCATGGATGGGCTTAAACTTGGCTTGAAATGGGGCCTATGCTAACTACACTTAATTCTCTTTTATTTCAACAAATTTCTCCCCTCATAGAGTCAAGTTTCTCATTCTATACCTCCTATTGATGACCCTGATGATGATAAGGATGATGATGATTGATAGATGTTTGTTGGATATTATTATTAGTATTTTCTTAGATATTGGATATTGGATGATATTAATATTGATATTATTATTATTATTTTCTTGAATGCTGAATATTAGATTATTTGATATTTGTTTGATTTTGTTCTTATTGATATGTTATTGGATGCACAAATATTTATGAACATTGTTTATTGATTTTGTTCCTATTGGAAATCAAGTTTTTGACCTGGTTGCCGAAAAATGTTTTTTCGAGCTATTTTTCATGCGGTTTTTACCAAAAAATTACAATTAAACTTTCAAAATTATCCTAAATAGGATTTAGTAGAAGATTTAAGCCATAAACTTGGCCATTTAAACATCTCTATCACGGCCCTCCACGGACGATGGAGAAAATTGTCATTCCGACAATCAAATCACACAATTCATATATCAAAATATAGATCTATACATGATAAACATTTTTAGACCATTTTTATAGATCGATTCGTTTTTAAATTCGACAAATCTAAGATTTTATGTTCGTAGGATCGAAAACTTTGATTGGACTTTTCATAACCTTAATGTGCTCAAAAAATTCAACAAAAACTATTTTCATGATCCATGGGTCATGGGCATTCTTGTGGTACTCTTGGATTCACAAAACTAATCCGTGATCCAGATTCTAAATTTTGTACCCTATACATTTTATACCCAAAAAAATTCTGAAATTTTTTTTAAAAATAAATCTAATATCGCTCTGATACCAATATTTGATTTATTAGACTATATGCGCATGCGGAAGCGTATTAAATTAAAAGTTTTGAAATTTACAGATAAATATCTCAATGTGTAGATCACCAAAAAATCAACTGAACCGCGACTCGCTCTCATGGATCGCTCGGTCGAGATGATGATCAAAAAATCAAACCACCATCACTATTCCATGACGTCTCAACCTAAAATCCGGTATACCCAATGACAAAAGAAATTTTCCTAAACAAAAATTTCTCAATCCCTCTATCATATTCTCACTTTAGAGAATGTGTTTTATCTCTCTTTCAACTTCTTCTCTTGGGAATATACTCTCAAGCATGATTCAATCTTGTTGGGGTGAAGTTGAATCGGCATCCTTCGCGAGAGGGAGGGAAAACATTTTACAAGCAGGTGGTCTTTCATATAAAAAAGACAAAATCACAAACGTTTTTGGCGAAGCCATGAGAACAAGTTTTCCATCTAGCCGTCATTAGAGAAAGAGAGAGAAAGAAAGATTTGTTAGATAGTTATGTGGGAGTTTTTTATGGAGAAGTTATTTCATAATAGGTTAACTATTCATTTGAAATTCAACTTTTCGCTTATAATTATGTCTACGTGGGCATATAAACTAACACATACAAATTAAGACATTCATGAAAATGAAGATAAAAATAAAAATGACGATAAATACTTTGATTTTTAAGTTCTTGTAATTTACATTATATGAGGCTACTAAAGTGACTTTTTGGATTAGTTGATGAATAAATATATTTATTCTTAAAAATTTATTATATATGATAAGTCCTTTTTGTACAAATATTTTAGAATAAACTTCTAAAACTTTTCATTCGTTTTAGGTAAATTTTCATACATTTTCTACTCAAATATTACAATTACACTTTCAAGTTAAAAATAGAAGGAAAATTACAGATCCAACCCAAAAAGAAAGGAAAACACACATCAAAGCAAGAAAATCGAGCATTCTGAAAATCGAAGTATTGTTGCAGCAATGACCAAAATCACTACTTCAAAAAGGTTATAATTTGAGTTACAATTATCCGATTGCAACTATTCAAGATGTGTTAAAAAAACTTAGAAATAGAGTTACAAATCAAATTCATCACTTTTCAAGTCTAATACATTTACACTCAGATTTGTCAAATAGAGTTACAAATCTTGTATAGATTTGATGGAGTTACAAATATTCCCTATTTCTAACAAACAATTGGGCCAATACCTTGCTCACATTTCAATAAATGATTTACACTTTTTTTTTTTATGTAAGTGGATTATTTACTATCAATTAGTATTTAAAATTTATTCGATTAATCCAGTTTGAATATTCGTGTGATTTTTCATAGAGCATTGACTCTCTCTAATCTTATTTTTCAATTCTCGTGGTTTGAATTTGACACTTATAGTGGGAATGCGGTGTCTGACTGTTACACTCATAGGAGTTTGGTTGAATTACATGTCTTCTAATAGAGTTATTTAAGCTTAAAAATAGAATGGTTGCAACCTTTATACTATTCAAGATTTGTTAGACTTTTTGTTACAATCATTGGTGTTAGAATATGGTGACTCAATCACGTAACGGAAGCAATAATTAAACAATTTTTCAGAATCGAAAAAGATAAAGTTTACGGTATACCTAACTTGGTGATTCGGAATATTTCGGAAACCGTAAACTTGGAACTGCAGCAACTCGCAGTCGGGATGATAGTTACGTAAGACGAACTATTAACACGATACCACAACGATCCAACCCTTAACCCGGTGATTTTTCGTTGATCGGAATTGACCTCTCGTGATAATGATATCTCTTATTTTCTATATTTTTTTTTCTTCTCAAACAAAATAGCAAAATCACCATTCAGTTGTAACTCGCGTAGGAGTTATTTTGGAGAGGAAAAATGGGGGAGAAAAAATGGGGTAATGGGTAACTACCCAGTACCCATTCATTTTGAAATTCAAAATGTTTTCTTGCCCCACGTGGGCATTGATCAATATCTCCCACTTGCACACGAGGGCATTTTATTTCCATCATAAGATCACAACTCATGCGATCCACCATATCACCCTACAGGGTTTTCATACAGGGTTGGACGTCGTGCGACTAGCGAGTACACCTGCAAACAAAAAAAAACTCCTCGACACACCTGTTAGGATGATCGAGTAGTCACCGTTAATATCATAAGAAAGCTCGCTGTACCCCAGATCCAAGACTAATTACATTCATCGAGTTACTTTCCTCACCGAAAGTAATCCCCAGATATCACTCGACTATGTATTCACTATTATGTTCATATCCCTACATGGATGAACATAAAAGACCGGTCAGTGAATACTCAATTGGTCTTCCTTTTCCCAAACTTGAATCTATCGATATCAATTCAGCTGTTTTCCTAGACCTGTCCCTCGGACCTCAATTTATCTTACGGGCCATTGGTAAACAGACTAAAGTAGCAAACACTGAATCATGATCTCAAGAGACAGCCGAAAGTAATAAGGGTACAAAAGATCCCACCCAATAGATCTCGAGTCTCACACAGTGGGACTTGGGGATAAATTTTAAATTATTGTCTCAAGTAATATAGCTCCCACTATCCCAAGTCGTCTTTTCACACGTGGTATGAAACACGTGCCACAGTGTTATTCCCCCATCTCTCAGAAGGGCATATGTCAGATTTCTCTAATACTGTGCAGGTACGGGGACACAGTCTACACATAAGACTTTACCTAGAGATCTCAGAAAGAGTATCTATGAGACAATATCACACATTACAGGTGATATCCGAGATCTCAAACCTGGCTTCTCACAGGCAACATGGATGTGGGTACTTCCATGTCGGTCATATCACATATGACCTCATCCTGAACACGTATCAGGGCGACTTATATTCTAGCAGAGCCACTCTCAAAACCTCTTACAACTAGAAACCGTCTCATCCCCGCTCACTGAGAGCCGGAGATGGTCACTCGTGTGAGAGAGTCGACATCGCCTACCCGACATATCTATTATCACAAACAGAACATATATATGATAATTAAAAGCAAGTGCATTAATAGAAAATATAATACAAAAGTGACTGAATAATGCACTATAATCATATATATATATAAAATCAATAAGCATCAACGTCATCATTAAGTACAAACTGAGAAATGTCAGTAGATATTCAAACCCAATGACTCTCTATGCCCAAAAAAAGAGTCTCTAGTGATGGGTTTGGTTAAGGGGTCAGCCACCATGTTGTGTGTCGAAATGTACTTGACGGTCACTTCACCCTTCTCGATGATGTCTCTAACATAATGGTATCTAGTGTCGATGTGTTTAGTCCTACTATGAAACTTAGGATCTCGAGTGTAAGCGATAGCGGCCTGATTATCACAATAAATCATTATAGGTCTCCCACTATCCGCTACAATCCCTAAGTCATTCAGTAGTCTCCGGAGCCAAACACTTTCTTGAACTGCAACTGAGCACGCCACGAACTCAGCCTCCATCGTAGATAGAGCAACACAGGTTTGCTTCTTACTGCTCCAAGAGATAGCTCCGCCATTGAGCAAGAAAGCAAAACCTGATGTCGATTTGCGTTTATCCAAATCACCTCCCCAGTCGGCGTCCGAATAGCCCACAAGGCACAAATCGCCTCCTCCGTAACTCAAGGAGAAGTTTGCAGTTCCTTTTAGATATCAGAAAATCCTTTTCACTGCTCTCCAGTGACCCCTTCCAGGATTTGCCTGATATCTGCTCACCAGACCAATTGCATAACAAATGTCCGGTCTAGTACACAATATTGCGTATATCAAACTTCCCACTGCACTGGAATAAGGTACTTTACTCATTTCCCTTACTTCTTCCTGAGTTTTCGGACACATGTCCAGCTCAGGCCTTCACCTTTGACGATCGGAGTATCTATGAGATTACAATCATTCATCCCAAAACGCTCGAGAATTTTCTTAATGTAGGTCTCTTGTGAAAGAGGCAACATCTTTCTCGAGCGATCCCTCTGGATCTTAACTCCAAGGATGAACTCAGCTTCACCCATGTCTTTCATGTCGAAACTGGATGACAACCATGCTTTGATGGTCTTTAAATACTTAATGCTGTTCCCAGCCAACATTATGTCATCCACATACAATGACAGGATCACAAAAGAGTTATCAGACCAAATCAGATAGACACAATGATCCTCCTCAACCATCGTAAAACCGTAAGATATCACCTCCTCGTGAAATCTTAGGTACTGTTGAAATATCAAAAAATAAAACACAAGAAATGAAGAATACTTCTGAATTTTATTGAAGAAGAATGAGAGCATACATGGACATATTTGAGAGCATTTTTCTCATAGTTTTTGGAGATACAATGAGGCTCTATTTATAGAGAAAAGGGAAAAATAGCCAGTAGAAAGTGATTCAAAAGTAATATTCCCGTTGGAGCTCAAACCCCAAGGAATTTCAACAGCTAGTTTTTTGACTGTTGAAATATATGCTGCCCAAACTGCCCCTAGCTATTTGGGTTTGCTTCCTAGACTTTTCTCCAAACTTTTGGGCTTCCTTGGGCCTATTTTTGAATGTATTTTGGGTTGGTTTAGGCTGCCCAAATGGGCCATGCTTGCTGGACAATGCATGATGATTTTTGGACTTTTAAGTAGATGCACTTGGTTGGTGATGAAGATGGGTTAAGTTATTTTTCTTTTCAACACTCCCCCTCAAGTTGGGTGCGTAGATATCGATAGTGCCCAACTTGTTCATGATTTCTTGAAGATGCATTGCAGTTCCCCATTTTGTGAAGATATCAGCTAGTTGCTCTTTTCCTTTGCTGTAGGGAGTGGCTATAAGCTTTTCTTCCACCTTTTGTCGAATGAAGTGACAATCAACTTCTATGTGTTTAGTCCTTTCATGGAAGACCGGATTGGATGCAATATGAATCGCCGATTGATTGTCACAATGCAAGTTGATTGGTGTAGAAACATTGAACCCTAATTCCTCTACTAGAGCCTTCAACCATACAATCTCACTGGCTGCTGACGCCATTGCTCTATACTCAGCCTCTGCACTCAATCTTGACACCACATGCTGTTTTTTGCTCTTCCATGCTACCAAGTTGCCTCCTACGAACATGCAGTATCCGGTGGTAGATCTTCTATCCTTTGAATCGCTCGCCCAATCTGCATCGCAAAAGCCTTCAATTTGGGAGCTTCCATTGTTCTTCATCCAAATACCTAGTCCTGGTGATTTCTTGATGTAGTGAAGGATGCGCTCAACTGCTCTCCAATGACCCATCTTTGGAGAATGCATATGTTGACTAATTTGGCTCACGGCAAAGGCTATGTCTGGCCGAGTGATGGTGAGGTAGATCAGTCGTCCTACAAGTCTTTGATATCTCTCTATGTCCTCAAATGGCTCCTCATCATCTACTAGAGGTCCAGTGGTGACAATAGGGCTACAAGCTGGCTTTCCTCCTAGCTTTCCTGTTTTCTGCAAAAGATCAAGTGCATATTTCCTTTGGGATAGAATTAACCCATTATTACAATAGGCTAACTCAATTCCTAGGAAATACTTAATCTCCCTAAATCTTTAATTTCAAACCTAGAACTCAAGAAATTTCTAACTATATCTATTAAATGCATGTCATTTCCTGTAATGATGATATCATCTACGTAAACTAAGGCTATCACTATTTTATCATTGTTTTTTCTAATGAAAACAGAAGAGTCGCTATGGCATTTAACAAATCCACTACTAAGGAAAGTATGGCTTAATTTTGCATACCATGCCCTTGGGGATTGCTTCAGCCCGTAGATAGCTTTGCGTAGTTTGCACACGTTTTCTCCTTGTTGTTGAAACCCTTGAAGAAGTTGCATGTGTTGAAATATCAAAAAATAGAGCACAAGAAATGAAGAATACTTCTGAATTTTATTGAAGAAGAATGAGAGCATACATGGACAGATTTGAGAGCATTTTTCTCATAGTTTTTGGAGATACAATGAGGCTCTATTTATAGAGAAAAGGGAAAAATAGCCAGTAGAAAGTGATATTCCCGTTGGAGCTCAAACCCCAAGGAATTCCAACAGCTAGTTTTTTTACTGTTGAAATATATGCTGCCCAAACTGCCCCTAGCTATTTGGGTTTGCTTCCTAGACTTTCTCCAAACTTTTGGGCTTCCTTGGGCCTATTTTTGAATGTATTTTGGGTTGGTTTAGGCTGCCCAAATGGGCCATGCTTGCTGGACAATGCATGCTGATTTTTGGACTTCTAAGTAGATGCACTTGGTTGGTGATGAAGATGGGTTAAGTTATCCTTCTTTTCAACACTCCCCCTCAAGTTGGGTGCGTAGATATCGATAGTGCCCAACTTGTTCATGATTTCTTGAAGATACATTGCAGTTCCCCCTTTTGTGAAGATATCAGCTAGTTGCTCTTTTCCTTTGATGTAGGGAGTGGCTATAAGCTTTTCTTCCACCTTTTGTCGAATGAAGTGACAATCAACTTCTATGTGTTTAGTCCTTTCATGGAAGACCGGATTGGATGCAATATGAATTGCCGATTGATTGTCAAAATGCAAGTTGATTGGTGTAGAAACATTGAACCCTAATTCCTCTACTAGAGCCTTCAACCATACAATCTCACTGGCTGCTGACGCCATTGCTCTATACTTAGCCTTTGCACTCGATCTTGACACCACATGTTGTTTTTTGCTCTTCCATGCTACCAAGTTGCCTCCTACGAACATGCAGTACCCGGTGGTAGATCTTCTATCCTTTAAATCGCTCGCCCAATCTGCATCGCAAAAGCCTTCAATTTGGGAGCTTCCATTGTTCTTCATCCAAATACCTAGTCCTGGTGATTTCTTGATGTAGTGAAGGATGCGCTCAACTGCTCTCCAATGACCCATCTTTGGAGAATGCATATGTTGACTAATTTGGCTCACGGCAAAGGCTATGTCTGGCCTAGTGATGGTGAGGTAGATCAGTCGTCCTACAAGTCTTTGATATCTCTCTATGTCCTCAAGTGGCTCCTCATCATCTACTAGAGGTCCAGTGGTGACAATAGGGCTACAAGCTGGCTTTCCTCCTAGCTTTCCTGTTTCCTGCAAAAGATCAAGTGCATATTTCCTTTGGGATAGAATTAACCCATTATTACAATAGGCTAACTCAATTCCTAGGAAATACTTTAGTCTCCCTAAATCTTTAATTTCAAACCTAGAACTCAAGAAATTTCTAACTATATCTATTAAATGCATGTCATTTCCAGTAATGATGATATCATCTACGTAAACTAAGGCTATCACTATTTTATCATTGTTTTTTCTAATGAAAACAGAGGAGTCGCTATGGCATTTAACAAATCCACTACTAAGGAAAGCATGGCTTAATTTTGCATACCATGCCCTTGGGGATTGCTTCAGCCCGTAGATAGCCTTGCGTAGTTTGCACACGTTTCCTCCTTGTTGTTGGAACCCTTGAGGAAGTTGCATGTACACTTCTTCTTCGAGATCTCCTTGAAGGAACGCGTTTGCTACATCCATTTGAAACATGCTCCATCCATGGTTCACCGCAAGAGACATCAAGACCCTAATTGTATTCATTTTGGCAACGGGTGCGTATGTCTCTTTGTAATCTATCCCATATGCTTGAGTGAATCCTTTAGCCACAAGTCTTGCCTTAAACCTTTCAATTGATCCATCACTTTTATATTTGATTTTGTATACCCATTTGCATCCGACGGCTCGCTTGCTCTTTGGAAGAGAGGTGACTTCCCATGTACCGTTCTTGGTCAATGCATCTAGTTCTTCCTTCATTACCTTTCTCCACCTTGGGTCCTTGGATGCTTCATCATATGTCCTAGGCTCCTGTTCTTTATCTATGCCACTCAAAAAATTTTGGTGGCTCAAAGAAACATGTGAGATGGTATAATAATTAGAAATCGGATGTGATGTTACCTTGGAGTTATAGTAAACTCTACGGTTAATCCATTCCGAACGGGGAACCCTAAGCCTCGTGGATCGCCTAAGGTGAGGAGGTGGTGCATCCAAATCTCCCTCTACATGCTCGGATTCTTCCTCTTCGGTTTCTTGATCTCCCCCTGAAGTGTGGGCTGCCTCCTCTTCTATGGAGTTTGATCCTTCTTCTTCATTATTTTGAGATTGCTCATTAGTCTCTTGGGAGATTCCTTCTGCAATTGGTGGAGATGATTGATTCGGGAGAAGTAAGAAATTCCACGTGCTTGGAGTGCTCTCTTCTTCTGATGATTGATGTTCTTCATTATCTACAAAAAAGGACTCATTCTCCACAAATATCACATCCTTAGATGTGTATGTTTGGTTAGTTTTAGGGTCATAACATCTATACCCCTTTTCAAAGGAAGCATACCCCAAAAATATGCACTTTCTACCCTTATGATCTAACTTATCCCTCATGTGTGCTGGAATATGAATGTAACATACACAACCGAATGTTCTAAGATGAGATATCTTAGGTTTTCTATCTAGTAGGGCTTCTAAGGGTGACTTGCCATCCAGGACTTGAGATGGGATAAGGTTTATTAGGTGGACAGCGGTTTTTATTCCATCACACCAAAATTTCTTAGGCACATTTGCATGAAACATCATAGCTCTAGTTATTTCTAATATGTGCCTATATTTCCTTTCGGCCACCCCATTTTGTTGAGGTGTGTACACACAAGACATTTGATGTATAATGCCATTCTCTCTAAGGTAGTTTTCAAATGTCAAACTAGTGAATTCTCCACCATGGTCCGTCCTTAGAATTTTAATGTTAGCATTGTAAAGTTTGGTCACATATCTCTCATAGCTTTTAAAGGCTTCAAAAGCTTGATCTTTGGTATTCAAAAGGTAGACCCAAGTGTACCTAGTTTTTTGGTCTACAAAAGTAATGAAATACTTGTAGCCTAAATGAGATTTGATAGGTGAAGTCCACAAATCCGAATGAACTAAATCTAAAGCAACTTTATAAATTGTTTTTGAATTGGGATACATTGATCGGGTTTCCTTTCCCAGAATACAAGCTTCACAATGTCTATCTTCAATATTAATACTTGGAAATAGACGCTTTAAAGTTTGGTCACTAGGATGCCCAAAACGTTTATGCCAAAGAGATGCATCTTCTTTGATATGAGCTACGAGTGCATGATGCTTTTGATCCAAAAAATATAGATCCCCTCTTCTAGAACCCTTGCCAATCAATTGATTCGACTTGAGGTCCTGAAAAGTAACAGTGTTTGGGTCAAAAACAACTCTACACCCTTGATCCTTAGTGACTTTGCTAATGGACAAAAGATTTGAAGTGAGTTGGGGAACAAATAAAGCATTTGATGTTTTTCCAAAAAGTTCAATTTCCCCAATTTGCTCAACTTTCAAATCTTGCCCATTGGCAACACGGACTATCTTATGGTTAGGGAGTTTTTTAAAATGCTTGATTTTTCTTCTATCCCTTACCATATGATGGTCCGTTCCCGAATCAATGAGAAAATCTTCGAAATTGAAAGAGGATAAAGTGTTTTGATTTTTACCATTGGAGGGAGCAAGTTGTTGAAACTTCTTGGAGATGTCATTGAGTTGACTTTGAATAGCAGCAAAATCAGCCATGGTAGGTCCTTGAAGCTTGGTGTGAAGTACATTATGCTGCTCGGAAAGTTGCTCCCTTGGTTTGAAGGTCTTGGGCTTTAAATGAGGATGAAGGTTCCAACACTTCTCCTTCGTATGTCCTCTTTTCTTGCAATGGGTGCATACATCAATTTTCTTTGGAACTTGATGTGCTTTGGCAGCCATGTGCTCTTCAACGGTAGCCATGTGACCTTGAGCTTCAAGTCTAAGTTTGAAATTTTCTTCCAAACGCATGCTAACTTCCGTTCGTTGGATCATATTTTGCACTTCTCCAAATGAAGGAAATTCCTTCATTCGGAGAATTTCTTGTCTAAGAAGAGAGTAGGAATCATCTAGACCCATGAGAAGACCAAAGATTTTATCTTCTTCTTTCCTCTTTTGGAGGACTTTGAGATCTATGGAATCCGGACGGAGAGTGGAGAGCTCATTCCAAGTATCCGTATATTCCCCAAAATATTGAGGAAGTGATTTCCCTTCCTTTTTGATGTTTGAAATTTGTCGTTTGAGCTCAAAAATTCTGCCAAGGTTAGATTCTTGGCCATAAAGAGAAAACATTGTGTCCCATATTAGTTTTGCATTGGGAGCACAAGTCACCATAGCTTTGTGTGTTTCATCCATGGAATTGAGTAGAAGAAAAAACACATGATTGTCCCTCTTCTTCCATTCTCTGTAGGAAGAATCCACCTCTTCAAGTGGTTGATCAAGTATGTGACCCTCCAAGTTGTGAAGTTCCAGCACCCTTCTCATCAAGGCTGCCCATTGATAATAATTTCCTCCTCTTAATTGAATGGAGGATATATTTTGAAATTGGGTAAGGTTGATGGAAGGTGGAAGGTCACCCAACCTTGAAGAGGAAGGGATCGAAGTTTTCTCTGATACCATGTTGAAATATCAAAAAATAGAGCACAAGAAATGAAGAATACTTCTGAATTTTATTGAAGAAGAATGAGAGCATACATGGACAGATTTGAGAGCATTTTTCTCATAGTTTTTGGAGATACAATGAGGCTCTATTTATAGAGAAAAGGGAAAAATAGCCAGTAGAAAGTGATATTCCCGTTGGAGCTCAAACCCCAAGGAATTCCAACAGCTAGTTTTTTGACTGTTGAAATATATGCTGCCCAAACTGCCCCTAGCTATTTGGGTTTGCTTCCTAGACTTTTCTCCAAACTTTTGGGCTTCCTTGGGCCTATTTTTGAATGTATTTTGGGTTGGTTTAGGCTGCCCAAATGGGCCATACTTGCTGGACAATGCATGCTGATTTTTGGACTTCTAAGTAGATGCACTTGGTTGGTGATGAAGATGGGTTAAGTTATCATTCTTTTCAACAGCATGTACACTTCTTCTTCGAGATCTCCTTGAAGGAACGCGTTTGCTACATCCATTTGAAACATGCTCCATCCATGGTTCACCGCAAGAGACATCAAGACCCTAATTGTATTCATTTTGACAACGGGTGCGTATGTCTCTTTGTAATCTATCCCATATGCTTGAGTGAATCCTTTAGCCACAAGTCTTGCCTTAAACCTTTCAATTGATCCATCACTTTTATATTTGATTTTGTATACCCATTTGCATCCGACGGCTCGCTTGCTCTTTGGAAGAGAGGTGACTTCCCATGTACCGTTCTTGGTCAATGCATCTAGCTCTTCCTTCATTGCCTTTCTCCACCTTGGGTCCTTGGATGCTTCATCATATGTCCTAGGCTCCTGTTCTTTATCTATGCCACTCAAAAAATTTTGGTGGCTCAAAGAAACATGTGAGATGGTATAATAATTAGAAATCGGATGTGATGTTACCTTGGAGTTATAGTAAACTCTACGGTTAATCCATTCCGAACGGGGAACCCTAAGCCTCATGGATCACCTAAGGTGAGGAGGTGGTGCATCCAAATCTCCCTCTACATGCTCGGATTCTTCCTCTTTGGTTTCTTGATCTCCCCCTGAAGTGTGGGCTGCCTCCTCTTCTATGGAGTTTGATCCTTCTTCTTCATTATTTTGAGATTGCTCATTAGTCTCTTGGGAGATTCCTTCTGCAATTGGTTGAGATGATTGATTCGGGAGAAGTAAGAAATTCCACGTGCTTGGAGTGCTCTCTTCTTCTGATGATTGATGTTCTTCATTATCTACAAAAAAGGACTCATTCTCCACAAATATCACATCCTTAGATGTGTATGTTTGGTTAGTTTTAGAGTCATAACATCTATACCCCTTTTCAAAGGAAGCAAACCCCAAAAATATGCACTTTCTACCCTTATGATCTAACTTATCCCTCATGTGTGCTGGAATATGAATGTAACATACACAACCAAATGTTCTAAGATGAGATATCTTAGGTTTTCTATCTAGTAGGGCTTCTAAGGGTGACTTGCCATCCAGGACTTGAGATGGGATAAGGTTTATTAGGTGGACAGCGGTTTTTATTCTATCACACCAAAATTTCTTAGGCACATTTGCATGAAACATCATAGCTCTAGTTATTTCTAATATGTGCCTATTTTTCCTTTCGGCCACCCCATTTTGTTGAGGTGTGTACACACAAGACATTTGATGTACAATGCCATTCTCTCTAAGGTAGTTTTCAAATGTCAAACTAGTGAATTCTCCACCATGGTCCGTCCTTAGAATTTTAATGTTAGCATTGTAAAGTTTGGTCACATATCTCTCATAGTTTTTAAATGCTTCAAAAGCTTGATCTTTGGTATTCAAAAGGTAGACCCAAGTGTACCTAGTTTTTTGGTCTACAAAAGTAATGAAATACTTGTAGCCTAAATGAGATTTGATAGGTGAAGTCCACAAATCCGAATGAACTAAATCAAAAGTATCTTTATAAATTGTTTTTGAATTGGGATACATTGATCGGGTTTCCTTTCCCAGAATACAAGCTTCACAATGTCTATATTCAATATTAATACTTGGAAATAGACGCTTTAAAGCTTAGTCACTAGGATGCCCAAAACGTTTATACTAAAGAGATGCATCTTCTTTGATATGAGCTACGAGTGCATGATGCTTTTGATCCAAAAAATATAGATCCCCTCTTCTAGAACCCTTGCCAATCAATTGATTCGACTTGAGGTCCTGAAAAGTAACAGTGTTTGGGTCAAAAACAACTCTACACCCTTGATCCTTAGTGACTTTGCTAATGGACAAAAGATTTGAAGTGAGTTGGGGAACAAATAAAGCATTCGATGTTTTTCCAAAAAGTTCAATTTCCCCAATTTGCTCAACTTTCAAATCTTGCCCATTGGCAACACGGACTATCTTATGGTTAAGGAGTTTTAAAATGCTTGATTTTTCTTCTATTCCTTACCATATGATGGTCCGTTCCCGAATCAATGAGAAAATCTTCGAAATTGAATGAGGATAAAGTGTTTTGATTTTTACCATTGGAGGGAGCAAGTTGTTGAAACTTCTTGGAGATGTCATTGAGTTGACTTTGAAGAGCAGCAAAATCAGCCATGGTAGGTCCTTGAAGCTTGGTGTGAAGTACATTATGCTGCTCGGAAAGTTGCTCCCTTGGTTTGAAGGTCTTGGGCTTTAAATGAGGATGAAGGTTCCAACACTTCTCCTTCGTATGTCCTCTTTTCTTGCAATGGGTGCATACATTAATTTTCTTTGGAACTTGATGTGCTTTGGCAGCAATGTGCTCTTCAACGGTAGCCATGTGTCCTTGAGCTTCAAGTCTAAGTTTGGAATTTTCTTCCAAACGCATGCTAACTTCCATTCGTTGGATCATATTTTGCACTTCTCCAAATGAAGGAAATTCCTTCATTCGGAGAATTTCTTGTCTAAGAAGAGAGTAGGAATCATCTAGACCCATGAGAAGACCAAAAATTTTATCTTCTTCTTTCCTCTTTTGGAGGACTTTGAGATCTATGGAATCCGGGCAGAGAGTGGAGAGCTCATTCCAAGTATCCGTATATTCCCCAAAGTATTGAGGAAGTGATTTCCCTTCCTTTTTGATATTTGAAATTTGTCGTTTGAGCTCAAAAATTCTGCCAAGGTTAGATTCTTAGCCATAAAGAGAAAACATTGTGTCCCATATTAGTTTTGCATTGGGAGCACAAGTCACCATAGCTTTGTGTGTTTCATCCATGGAATTGAGTAGAAGAAAAAACACATGATTGTCCCTCTTCTTCCATTCTCTGAAGGAAGAATCCACATCTTCAAGTGGTTGATCAAGTATGTGACCCTCCAAGTTGTGAAGTTCCAGCGCCCTTCTCATCAAGGCTGCCCATTGATAATAATTTCCTCCTCTTAATTGAATGGAGGATATATTTTGAAATTGGGTAAGGTTGATGGAAGGTGGAAGGTCACCCAACCTTGAAGAGGAAGGGATCGAAGTTTTCTCTGATACCATGTTGAAATATCAAAAAATAAAGCACAAGAAATGAAGAATACTTCTGAATTTTATTGAAGAAGAATGAGAGCATACATGGACATATTTGAGAGCATTTTTCTCATAGTTTTTGGAGATACAATGAGGCTCTATTTATAGAGAAAAGGGAAAAATAGCCAGTAGAAAGTGATTCAAAAGTAATATTCCCGTTGGAGCTCAAACCCCAAGGAATTCCAACAGCTAGTTTTTTGACTGTTGAAATATATGTTGCCCAAACTGCCCCTAGCTATTTGGGTTTGCTTCCTAGACTTTTCTCCAAACTTTTGAGCTTCCTTGGGCCTATTTTTGAATGTATTTTGGGTTGGTTTAGGCTGCCCAAATGGGCCATACTTGCTGGACAATGCATGCTGATTTTTGGACTTCTAAGTAGATACACTTGGTTGGTGATGAAGATGGGTTAAGTTATTCTTCTTTTCAACAGGTACCACTGCCTGGATGATTGCTTTAGACCGTATATCGACTTCCGAAGTCGACAGACCTTGTCCTCTTGACCTACCAGAACAAACCCAGGGGGCTGTTCCATGTAGATCTCCTCACCCAGGCTCCCGTTAAGAAAAGCGGTCTTAACGTCCATCTGGTGTAACTCAAGATCCATACTAGCGACAATCGCCAAAAGTAAACGGATCGAAGTAAATTTGACTACTGGAGAAAAAGTCTCCTCGTAGTCAATGCCCTTGGTCTGCGTGTAACCCTTGGCTACCAAACGGGCCTTGTACCTCTCAATCGATCCGTCGGCCTTTTTTTTAATTTTGAAAACCTACTTGTTTCCAATGGCCTTTCTTTCCTCAGGTAAGTCAACTAGCTCCCAGACTTCATTGACTCTCATTGATTCCATTTCCTCGTGCATGGCCTGTAACCATTGGTCCTTTGTTGAACCCTTAAGAGCCTCCTGTGCAGTTCTCGGATCTTCATCGTCCTCAAGAGTCACAATGAGGGTCTCATCCTCAATCGGGAAACGGCGACGTGGCACTTGTCCCCGACTACTCCTTCGAGGAGAGAGAGGTCCAACACCTTGAGATGGATTGCTCCCACTAAGATCAAGATCCATAATTGGCTCTTGAATCTCGTCACTGGTTCGGCTGAGCCACTAGGCTCATCCATCTCGTAAAAGGTGAGATCTCGATCGATTTCTCTTCTTTTAGGGAAATCACTCTCGAGAAATGTAATATCACGAGACTCTATCTCGGTGACAGTACCGTCCGTATGTTCTCCTAGGAACACATATCCTTTGGATTATTCAGAGTATCTAACAAAAATACACTTCTTTCCTCGCGGGCCTAACTTGCCATACTGATGCGAGGAATCACGAACATACGCAGCGCAACCCCATGGCCTCAAGTGGCTAAGGTCAGGCTATCTCCCTGTCTCCCTGTCCAAAGCTCGTATGGGGTGCTAACTACAAACTTTGTCGGAATACGGTTAAGGATGTACGCCGCAGTCAACAACGCATCCCCCCAATGGGAGATAGGTAGGTTGGCTTGTGCTATCATCGACCTCACCATCTCCAACAGAGTCCTATTCCTTCTTTCGGCTACTCCGTTCTGTTGACGAGTAGCAGGAATAGTTAACTGTCTCGTAATACCTCTATCGGAACAGAGCTCTTTAAATTGCTCAGACAGATACTCGCGCCCCCGATCGGTTATGAGAGTTTTCACCCTCAAGTCTAGCTGATTTTCAACCTCACTGATAAACCTCCTGAAACATTCTAATGCCTCAAACTTGTGTGAGATCAGATAGACATAACCGAAACGCGTGTAATCGTCTATAAACGTAATAAAATACGTGGCTCTATTTCGAGCTCTCACATTCATGGGTCCGCAAATGTCGGAATAGATCAATTGCAATGAAGTCTCAGCTCTCATTGCTTTCCGAAATGGTTTTCTAGTGGCTTTGCCCGCAAGGCAAAACTTACATACGGGCAACTGGACCTTGGTTAGCGGGCCCAACAGGCCATTCGTAGCTAACCGGGCCATCCTCTCTTGCCCTATGTGGCCAAGCCTACTATGCCATACATTCACATCATCTACTACACTATCTGATGCAAAAGCAATAGTGGAAGAAGAATAAATCTCATAAGATGAAATCATATCCAGTACATAAAGTCCCTCATGGACCAAACCGGAACAAATTAAAGAACTGTCATAAGTAATGGAAACTCTAGAGTTTCCCAACAACACTGAATATCCTAACAAATTTAAACATCGGACAGATACTAGATTCCGCCTAATCTCAGGAGCATACAAAACATCATGAATGGGAATTCAAATGAAGAAGAACGAATCTTCTCAAATCATAGGGTTCTGTGATGCAGATTGGGCAGGTGATTCAGAAGATAGGAGATCGACCTCAGGGTATTGCATGTTTGTTGGAGGGAATCTTGTTCCTTGGAAAAGCAAAAAACAGCATGTGGTATCAAGATCAAGTGCGGAAG
The DNA here is from genome assembly GCA_033439265.1 of Dillenia suffruticosa. Lineage (NCBI taxonomy): Eukaryota > Viridiplantae > Streptophyta > Magnoliopsida > Dilleniales > Dilleniaceae > Dillenia > Dillenia suffruticosa. Next base: position 20,599,258 of record JAVTVX010000015.1, read on the forward strand.
CGGAATATAGAGCCATGGCAACCGCTACAAGTGAAGTCGTGTGGTTGAAAGCCTTGATTGAAGAATTAGGGTTCATAGTCCCTACTCCAATCTCCCTACACTGTGATAACCAATCAGCCATTCACATCGCCTCAAACCCGGTTTTTCATGAAAGGACAAAGCACATTGAGGTGGATTGTCACTTTGTGAGGCAAAAGGTTGAGGAGAAGCTCATCACTCCAAGATTCACTAAAAGCGATGATCAAATTGCCGACATCCTCACCAAGCCTGGGACCGCCAATCATATTCAAAAAAACCTGGTCAAGTTAGGTGTTTTAGATACATACACACCCAACTTGAGGGGGAGTGTTGAAATAAAAGAGAATTAAGTGTAGTTAGCATAGGCCCCATTTCAAGCCAAGTTTAAGCCCATCCATGAGATGTATTTGGCCCGTTCCTTATGAGTTTTTTAGTCCTAAAAAATGGCATTGTTAAGCCCCTAAAAGAAGCCCAAAATGGGCCCTAAAAAGGGCAAAACGGCTAGTTCTTTTGAACTAGCCGTTGCACTGTATAACAGCCATAAAAATGGCTGTTATACAGTGATTTTGGGGACAGAAATCTGTCCCCAATGTTCCCCAACGGATCCTTGAGTGTTTGGGGTCTTTTTCCCTCTCTTTCTCATGTAATAATCTCTATAAATAGGAGCTTGTATGGGATGTTCTATCCATGAAAAAACAATGCTCTCATTGTGCACTCTTTCTTCAAATAAAGATCTTTAAGTTTTCATTCAATCCTAGTTGCTTGATAGCTTGAAATCTCAACAGACACACCTTGATGTTTGAATCCTCATCTAGCCCTTGGAGAATTTGCATGTAGATTTCTTCTTCTAAGTCCCCTTGAAGGAAAGCATTCTTCACGTCCATTTGATACATTGGCCATCCTCCATTGGTTGCAATTGACATCAAAACCCTTATCGTTTTCATTTTGGCAACAGGGGCAAAAGTCTCAGTATAGTCTTCTCCATAAGTTTGTGTGAATCCTTTGGCTACAAGTCTTGCCTTGTAGCGTTCAATGGATCCATCACTTTTATACTTGATTTTGAACACCCATTTACACCCGACAGCCTTTCTTCCCTTTGGGAGAGTAGTAATCTCCCACGTCCCATTTTTATTCAATGCATCTAGTTCTTCAAGCATAGCTTGTCTCCATTCGGGTTTGGTATTTGCCTCATCAAAAGCCTTAGGTTCCTGTGATGAGTCAATGCCACTCAAGAACCCTTGATGGCTTGAGGAAGTGTTAGATACACAATAGTAATTTAAAATAGGATAATGAGTCACCTTAGAATTGTAATAAACTCTTCTGTTGATCCACTCTGAGGGAGGAAGCCTCAATCTGGTGGAACGTCGAAGTTGAGGAGCCAGCGGAGAGGGCAGTCTAGTTTCGTCTCTGGATTCTCCTAAGGTAGCAATCCCTCGCCTTTTTCTCTTTCTTCGGAAGAGTTCTCATCATTCTCAGACTCATCCACTCCTCCCTCTTCGTTTTCTCCCCCTGAAAGTGAATTCTCTTCATTGGATTCTTGAGGAACCAGAGGAGGATTTATGGGAACATCGCAGAATATTCGCAAGTCATTGATTGATGAATTTTCTTCATTTTTTTCTCCTGCAAAAAAGAATTCATTTTCTACAAATATCACATCTTTCGATGTGTATATCTGTTGAAATGAAGCATAATTAGGCTTCATAGCTAGTTGATGCTAGGATCAAGTGTACAAACCTAATTCAATGGGTATTTCAATGGGTCTGGCCCGTTGCAGGTCCAACGGCTAGTAGAGAAGGAGAGGGCTTTATGCCCTCTCCACTCTCTCTTTTCTCTCAATCTTCTCCCCTCTCCATCCTCTATAAATAGGGCAGCATGTTGCCCTCTCAAAGCATGAAAAAATGCCTTCAACCACTTGTATAATTTCCTTGAAATATCAACAAAATCTTTGAAATCCTTTTTATTACTCATTGCTTGCTTCCGTAGAAATTCAACATGGTATCAGAGCGGGCTAATATCCCTTCTTCCTCCGGCCTTGGAGATCCACCACCACAAATTAGCACTTCTATGTTCACCTCCATTCTTTTGGATTCATCAAATTACAATGCTTGGCAAGACACCATCAAAAGGTCTTTAAACTTCTTCAATCTCGAAAATCATATATTTGAAGATCCACTTGATGATGCTGAGCCTTCATTCAAAGCATGGAAGAAAAGAGATGATCAAGTGGTGGTTCTTCTACAAATGTCTCTTGACAAAACCCACAAAGCAATGGTCACTTGCATTCCAAATGCTAAGGCTTTGTGGGATCAAATGCACTCTTTATATGGCCAAGAAACAAACACGGGCAGAATCTTTGAGTTAAAAAAGAAGATCTTCAAGGTTCAAAAAGGAGGTAAAACCCTACCCGAATACTTTGGGGAATATAGGGATCTATGGAATGAACTCAATCTTTTGAGGCCTCCTACTTCAAATCTTAAAATTCTTCTTCAAAGAAATGATGAAGACATGACCTTTGGTCTTCTTATGGGTCTTGGAGAAGAGTATGCTCCTATTCGTCAAGAAATTCTAAGAATGAAGATATTTCCTTCATTCCAAGAGGTGCAATTCATGGTGCAAAGAGCTGAAACAAGTATGAGGCTTGAGGATTTAACTAAACTCAAATCCGAAGCTCAAGCATTTAAATCTGTCCAGGAGGAGCACCCGGCCAACAAAGCTCAATATTTTGGCAAAAGAGACGTATGCACTCATTGCAAGAAACCAGGCCATAAAAGGGAGAAATGTTGGTTTCTCCATCCTGAATTACGGCCAAAGAACAGCAAAAGGGAGGTGGCTCAAACGGCAAATGCTCAGCATGTCTCCCAAGTTGCTGCTCTCGAAAATAAAATGGAAGAAATGTAAAAAGAGATGAGGAATCTTATTGGCCAGATTGCTTCACATTCTAGTAACCTTCTAAACTCATCTCATTTTGATTCATGGCTTATTGATTCTGGTTGTGACAATCATATGGTCAAAGATATAAACAAAATTAAGAAACTTATTCCTCTCTCTGACCATAAGATTGTCAAAGTGGCTAATGGTGAAAAATTAAAGGTTGATCATTTTGGAGAAGTTGAATTACTTGGCATGAAAACTAAAGCTTTATATGTGCCTAAGTTCAATTCTAACCTTCTGTCCATTGGAAAAATAACTAAAGAACAAAATTGTAAAGTCACTTTTGATCCTAATGAAGTTGTATTTCAGGACCTCAAAACGAATCACTTGATTGGCAAGGGGTCTAGGAGGCACAACCTATACTACTTGGATCAAGAAAATCAAGCTTTTGCTGCACAAAATCAAATGCATTCATTATGGCATGCTCGTTTGGGTCATCTTGGGAACTTAGCTTTGAAACGCCTATTTCCAAAACTAGAAGTAGAAGATAGGCATTGCAAAGCTTGTGTTTTAGGAAAGCAAACTAGGATGTACTATCCTCTTTCAAATACAATATATGAAAATGCTTTTGAACTTGTGCATTCTGATGTTTGGACTTCCCCCATAGTATCCCATAATGGATTTAAATACTTTGTTACCTTTATTGATCATAAAACTAGATATACTTGGGTTTACCTATTGGTAACTAAATCTGAGGTTTTTGAAGCCCTTAAGAGTTATTATAGATATGTGACCAAACAATTCAATGCCAACATTAAAATCATTAGGTCTGATCATGGGGGAGAGTACATTAGTCATGCATTTGAAAACTTCCTAGAAGAAAAAGGGATTATTCACCAAAAGTCATGTGTTTACACTCCACAACAAAATGGAGTTGCCGAAAGGAAAAATAGGCATTTACTAGAAACGGCTAGGGTTATGATGTTCCATTCCAATATGCCTAAAAGGTTTTGGAGTGAGGCAATAAAAACCGCTGCCCATCTCATTAATCTTATGCCCACTCAAGTTTTAGGAGGAAAATCTCCATTAGAGCTACTCTTAGGAAGAAAATCCAATATCTCCCATCTTAGAGTCTTTGGATGCTTATGCTATGTCCATGTACCGGAAAATTTCAGAAACAAGTTAGAGGAAAGGGGGAGAAAATGTGTGTTCTTAGGATACTCAACATTTGAAAAGGGGTATAAATGTTATGATCCACTAACCAAAAAACTATACACATCCAAGGATGTGATATTTGTAGAAAGAGAATTCTATTTTACAGGAAAGGAAGATCTAGATCAAGCTGGAGAAGGAGAAGCTCAAGATCTATGGAACATTATTCTTCCAACCATTAATCATCCAAATATTGAACAAGAACCAGCTCCGAATGTTCATGAAGATTCAGCTCAAGAAGATCCCTCGCCATCTCATTCTGATCAAGAAACCGTTCAAGAACAAGGGGGAGTTGATTCTGAGCAAGAGCTGGTCATTGAACAAGAAGAACAAATCATGGATGAACCACCTCCTCCTCTTCGTAGATCAACAAGACTTAGACTTCCTCCCTCCAATTGGATCAACAAAAGAGTTTTTTATAACTCCAAAGTAACTTCTTATCCCATTTCTAAATATTATTCAATTGCTAACACCTCTTGCAGCCATCAAAGATTTATTCGAAACATAGATCTACATGAAGAACCAAGAACCTTTGAAGAAGCAAAAAACCATCCTCAATGGGTGCAAGCCATGAAGGATGAATTAGAAGCATTAGCCAAGAATGGAACATGGGAAATAACATCTCTACCAATAGGAAAGAAAGCCGTAGGGTGCAAATGGATCTACAAAATCAAGCACAAGAGTGATGGAAGTCTTGATAGATATAAAGCAAGATTAGTTGCCAAAGGTTTCACTTAAGCTTATGGGATAGACTACAAGGAGACATTTGCACCTGTAGCAAAAATGAACACCATTCGAGTTCTTCTATCTCTTGCTGTCAATCATTCTTTGCCCTTATTCCAAATGGATGTTGCAAATGCTTTTCTTCAAGGAGACTTAGAAGAAGAAGTATATATGGAGGTTCCTCCGGGCTTCTCTCATCAAGACAACAAAGTTTACAAGTTAAAGAAAGCCATCTATGGCCTCAAACAATCCCCTCGAGCTTGGTATGCCAAACTTAGCTCTACTCTTCTTGATCATGATTTTAAGAAATGCAATAGTGATTCATCCCTCTTTGTTAAGAAACAAAATGGAAAAATCATTATAGTTTTAGTTTATGTAGATGATATAATCATAACCGGAAATGACTTAAATCTAATCAATCAAGTTAGAAAATTTCTCCAAACTAAGTTTGATATCAAAGACTTAGGGAAACTAAAGTACTTTCTAGGAATAGAACTTGCCTATTGTCCAAATGGGCTTGTTCTATCACAAAGAAAGTATGTGCTTGATCTTTTGCAGGAAACCGGGAAGTTAGGTGCAAAGCCTGCATGTAGTCCAATCAGCACTTCTGGTGGTCTTCAAGATGATGATGAAGAGTTTGAGGATGAACAAAGATATCAAAGGCTTGTAGGGAGATTAATCTATCTCACCATAACAAGACCCGATATCTCCTTTGCTGTGGGTCAAGTTAGCCAGCATATGCACAAGCCAAAAAGAAAGCATTGGAGAGCCTCTGAAAGAATTCTTCACTACTTGAAGGGCACACCCGGCATGGGAATTTGGATGAAGAAAAATTACAGCTCTCAAATCATAGGGTATTGTGATGCAGATTGGGCTGGAAATTCAGAAGATAGAAGATCAACCACGGGATATTGCATGTTCGTTGGAGGAAATTTAGTAGCTTGGAAAAGCAAAAAACAACATGTTGTATCAAGATCAAGTGCTGAAGCGGAATATAGAGCTATGGCAGCCGCAACAAGTGAGATAGTTTGGTTGAAAGCTCTAATTGAGGAGATAGGGTTCATAGTTTCAACTCCGATCCAACTCCATTGTGACAATCAATCAGCAATTCACATAGCCTCAAATCCGGTTTTTCATGAAAGAACAAAACATATTGAGGTAGATTGCCACTTTGTGAGGCAAAAGATTGAAGATAAGCTCATCTCACCAAGTTTCACAAGGAGTGATCATCAAGTAGCTGACATCTTCACCAAGCCGGGAACCACAAAGCACATCCTCAAGAATATGGGCAAGTTGGGTGTCATAGACATATACACACCTAACTTGAGGGGGAGTGTTGAAATGAAGCATAATTAGGCTTCATAGCTAGTTGATGCTAGGATCAAGTGTACAAACCTAATTCAATGGGTCTGGCCCGGGGGATTCGGGCTGGGCCCGTAGGGCCCAGCCCGAGACAGCAAATGGGGCCCCAAATGGGCCCCCAGCAGGCTGGGAATCTAGCCGTTGGAGGTCCCAACGGCTAGTAGAGAAGGAGAGGGCTTTATGCCCTCTCCACTCTCTCTTTTCTCTCAATCTTCTCCCCTCTCCATCCTCTATAAATAGGGCAGCATGTTGCCCTCTCAAAGCATGAAAAAATGCCTTCAACCACTTGTATAATTTCCTTGAAATATCAACAAAATCTTTGAAATCCTTTTTATTACTCATTGCTTGCTTCCGTAGAAATTCAACAATATCTTGTTAGAGTCAGGTTCAAAACAAATATATCCTTTTTGGAATGAAGCGTACCCAATAAAAACACATTTCCTTCTTTTGATATCTAACTTATCTCTAAATTGCCTAGGAACATGAACATAACAAATACACTCAAAAACTCTAAGGTGAGAGAGGTTTGGTTTGTCTTTTCTAAGCAACTCTAATGGAGATTTTCCATGGAGAACTCTAGTTGGAAGACGATTTATTAAATGAACAGCGGTACTAACCGCATCACTCCAAAAACGCTTAGGCATATTAGCAAAGAACATGATAGTTCTAGCTATTTCTAGGACATGTCTATTTTTGTGTTCGGCAACTCCATTTTGTTGGGGAGTGTAGGGACAACTAGTTTGATGAATAATTCCATTCTCCTCAATGAAATTTTTGAAATTGGTGCTCATATATTCTCCACCATTATCTGTCCTAAGAATTTTAATGTTGGCCTCATATTGTTTTATAATATACTTGTAAAAGGACTTGAAGGCTTCATAAATTTGGTCTTTCGATCTTAGCATATACACCCATGTATACCTAGACTTATGATCTATAAATGAGATAAAATATTTAAATCCCCTTCTAGATATCATAGGTGAAGTCCATACGTCCGAGTGAACAAGATCAAAAGGCTTTTTATATTGAGTTTCAGAAATAGGATAATACATTCGGGTTTCCTTTCCAAAAATACATGCTTCACAATATCTATCACTACAATTTTTTGATGGGAATAGGCATTTCAAAGCTTGCATAGAAGGATGACCTAATCTAGCATGCCAAAGGAGGTAACTTTCCTCTTGGATTGCGGAAAAAACAAAACTATCTTGTTTCCAAAAATACAAGTTATCTTGCATAGATCCACTACCAATCACTTGATTCGTCTCCAAATTCTGAAAAACAACAGAATGAGGGGTCAAAGATAGCTTTGCAATTTAAGTCCTTAGTGACTTGTCCAATAGACATAAGATTAGAGGTAAATTGAGGAACATATAAAGCCTTTGATTTTCTTCCAAAAATTTCAACATCCCCAATTTGCTTAATTTTGAAATTATGTCCATTTGCAACTTTAACCATTTTAGGTTCTAGGAGAGGTTCAAGATTCTGAAAATTTTCCTTATCTTTGACCATATGGTGATCACAATCCGAATCTATCAACCATTTTGAAGAAGAAACAGATGAGTTAGAGCAAGTACCTGAGGAGGATTTTCCTAATTTTTGAGATGTCAGATTTGCTTTGTTTGCAGCTGCTTGAGCATTTTGTTCCCTCCTCTCTTGCTCTTTTTTCTGGATGAACTCAGGTTTAAGGTTAGGATGAAGAAACCAGCAACCATCCTTGGTATGTCCCAACTTTTTGCAATGAGAACACACCTTTTTTATTCCCTGATGAGCATTATTTGCAGCTTGTTCATTCTGCTTTGTGGAGAACCCATGAACTTCAATTTTGGACTGATTGCTTTCCTCAAGCCTTTGAGAAACTGCAGCTCTTTGAATCATAAATCGAGTTTCTTGGTATGATGGAAATTCTTTCATTCGAAGAATTTCCTGTCGAAGTTGTGCAAATGACTCATTGAGTGATGAGAGCAAGGAAAACACCTTGTCTTCATCTTGTCTCTTTTGCAGCACTTTTATATCACTTGTGAGAGATCTCAATGTGTTGAGCTCATTCCACAAGTCCTCGTGTTCTCCGAACAATTGTGTAATTGATTTCTCCTCCATTTGGATGGTCGCAATCCTTCTTTGTATTTCAAATATTCTGCTCAAGTTTATTCCTGACCATATAACCCATACATTTGCTCCCATAAGGATTTGGAACTCGGACAGCACATCACCATATTTTTGTGTGCTCGATCCATGGAGCTTGTTAGCAATAGGAACACTTGATCATCCAGCTCCTTCCATTCATCAAACCGTGGGTCTAGCTGATCCATAGGATCTTTTATAATGAAAGACAGAAGTTTTGCTCCATTGAGAGATCTTCTGATATGACTAGCCCATTAGAAGTAATTGGTTGAGCTTAGAATAATTTGGGAGAAAAGTTGGATTTGAAAGGAAGAGATTTGAGGAAGAGAATTTCCCAACCCCGGAGTCGATGTTTGCTCTGATACCATGTTGAATTTTTGACTAAGAAGAGTAGAGAAATCTAATAAACTTCTGGCTTTTATTGATATAGTAGAATGATACAAAGGAAGAGAGATTATCTTCCTCTCTATTTTTTTACAAGGAGAGCAATAGCTCTATTTATAGGCAAAGGGAGAAAAATAGCCAGTAGAGAGAGAACAAAGACAATATTCCCTTTGGGGCTCAAACCCCAAGGAATTCCAACAGCTAGTTTTTGGACTGTTGGAATATATATTGCCCAAACTGCTCCTAGCTATTTGGGTTTACCTCTTAGACTTTCCTTCATACTTTTGGGCTTCATTGGGCTTGTTTTTGAATGTATTTTGGGTCATAAATATGTTGCAAAATTCTGAACATTAAAAAATAAAAAGCCCAATGTTTATGAAATTATCATATTTTCAAGTTGAATACCTTGAGACTTATCTTCATCTTCTCCCTTATTTTTAACACCGATTTGGCAGTTAATAAGTACACCCAAGTGTATCTAGTTTTGTGATCAATGAAGGTTACAAAATATTTGAAGCCATTATGAGATTCCATGGGTGAAGTCCACACATCGGTATGAATGAGTTCAAAGGCATTTTCATATATTGTATTTGAGATTGGATAGTACACTTTAGTTTGTTTTCCAAGAATACAAACTTTGCAATGCCTATTTTCTACTTTTTGACTTGGAAATAGGCGTTTCAAAGCTAAATCTCCCGGGTGACCTAGACGGGCATGCCATATAGAAAACGCTTGACTTTGAACTCCAAAAGCTTGATTTTCTTGGTCCAAAAAATATAAGTTGTTCTTCCTAGACCCCTTGCCAATCAAGTGATTCGTTTTGAGATCCTGAAAGATAACTTGGTTAGGATCAAAAGTGGCCTTGCAATTATGGTCTTTGGTAATTTTGCTAATGGACATGAGGCTATAGTTGAATTTTGGTACATATAAAGCTTTAGTTTTCTTTCCTAGGAGTTCAGCTTCACCTAGATGATCAACTTTTAGTTTTTGACCATTAGCAACCTTGACAATCTTATAACTAGATAGAGGAATGAATTTCCTAACTTTGTCTTTATCTTTTACCATGTGATTATCACAGCCCGAATCAATCAACCATTTATTTAAATGAGATGTGTTCAAGTTGTTACCCGAGTGAAGGGCAACTTGGCTAAGGAGCTTTTTCATCTCTTTTTGCATCTCCTCCATCTTGGATTCAAGTGCAGCCACTTGGGAGACTTGTTGAGCATGAGCTGGTTGTTCCACCTCCTTCTTGTTGCAATTTGTGCAAACATCCTTTTTAAAGAAATTTTGAGCTTTGTTGACCATATGATCATCTTGAACAGCTTTGAAGGCTTGAGCTTCGAGTTTGAGCTTGGTAGACTCCTCTAGCCTTATGTTAGTCTCGGCCCTTTGAATCATAAATTGAATTTCTTGGAATGAAGGGAATATCTTCATTCTAATGATTTCTTGACGAATTGGAGCATATTCATCTCCAAGACCCATAAGGAGACCAAAGGTCATGTCTTCATCATTTCTTTGAAGAATGGTCTTGAGATTAGAAGTTGGAGGCCTAAGAATATTAAGCTCATTCCAAAGATCCCTATATTCCCTAAAGTATTCGGGAAGAGTTTTACCTCTTTTTTGAATCTTGAAGATTTTTCTTTTGAGCTCAAAGATTCGTCCGGTGTTGGTCTCTTGCCCATAGAGAGCATGCATTTGATTCCACAAAGCCCTTGCATTTGGAATACAAGTAGCCATTGCTTTGTGGGTTTTGTCAAGAGACATTTGAAGTAGCACCACCACTTGATCAACTTGCTTCTTCCATGATTTGAATGTAGGGTTGGCATCATCTAGGGGATCCTCCAATATGTGATTTTCAAGATTGAAGAAGTTTAAGGATCTCTTGATGGTGTCTTGCCAAACATTGTAATTTGATGAATCTAAGAGAATGGAAGTAAACATGGAAGTACTAATTTGTGGTGGAGGATTACCAACACTGGAAGATGAAGGTATCGAAGATGGCTCTGATACCATGATGAAATTTAAATATAGCAAGCTAAGAATGAAGAAAGAAACTTCAAGAATTTAATTGAGAATTCAAAGAGAGTTTACATGCAATGAAGGCATGTTTTTCATACCTCCCAAAGAAACATATAAGCCCTATTTATAGAGAACAAGAAGAGGGGCAAGGAGATAAGAAAAGAGAGTGAGGAGAGGGCATTGTGCCCTCTCCAATTATGGCCGTTGGGGCTGTCCCCAACGGCTAGTTTTACTAGCAATTGGGGACAGTCCCAACGGCTGTTTTTGCTAGCCGTTGGGGGACCTGATGGTCCCCCATTTGCTGGCCCGGGCTGGGCCTGAATGGCCCAGCCTGAACAATATGGGCAAGGCCCATTTAGGGCCCAACTTAGAAACCTTAAAGGGATTACAAAGAGAATGAAAAATCTATCCAAATTAAAGCTATACATTTAGACTTCATTCCCTTAGTACATAAACCCTAATTCTCCTTTATTTCAACATTAAATAAAAACATAAATGTTTTAAATAGTTACTAGTGTTGCTCTATACTCATCGATATTGATTGAACCCCTCATAAGTGACAGAAGGTTGCTCAGAATTACAAACTCTATTCCTCTTGTTCTGTTCACTTCTTTGTTTACTCTCCTTAGACTCCCAAATGTTCAACATTCTCATCCAATTTTTATCTGTGATACAATTTGGTTTCGTCTGACTTGTTTTAGCTTTATTAACCATATTTTAGATGTGATTGTCAACTTTCTTCTTATTTTAGTCTCTTCCGATTTATCCCAACTAAATCTCCGTTGCAATAAATAAAAAAAAAATTAATTTTACTAAAATATGAAATTTGATTGATGTATCAATTGAAAGACAAATTTTACCTTAAACTCTCTCTATCATAACTCTTTTGTTTCATTTGGAGTCTGGTATAACTTATCGATGTCCCTTTCCAATGGTTATTGACAATTTTATTGATTATATGCACCACATATATTGGATACGAGAATCCAGATATAATCTACTTATAAATGAGTAATAGTAAATAAATAAGATAATTAAAAGAACTATATGTATATAAATAAAAGAATCATATTAAATGAAATTTTTAAGTTAAATACTTATGACTCTCCACATGTGGAGATGATCTTTTGCATATCTTCTATACCTATATCCCCTGCAACATTTGATTGTCACACTAAAGATGCAACCGCAGAAGATGGAGTTGAAGGAAATTTAGAAGGAGAGGGGAAGGGGACAGCAAAGGGGAAAAAGAAGTGCTTGATCTTCCTTGTGAAACTCGCGTGTATCCTCCACCTCTATACTGACAAGTATGAATGTCAGACAAATGAAAAAAACAACAATTGCATATTTTAAGGATATATAAGAAAGTGTATCAAGAAGCTTATCGTATTCAAACATTTATAGTAGACAAAATATCAACAACACTCCAATTAACTGACTCGAATGATCTACGAAAAGAAAGCAAAGTATTAAAATATGAAAGACAACATGATTTAAAGTTAGAGAAATACAAATTTAGTGAATAAAAAAGCATATGCGTATGTACAGATAAATAAACACATGATGTATAATAAGAATAAATGTATTATAAAGAAGCAAAATCAAATTGGATCAAATGTTTAATAAAGACAAATGTATTATAATAAGCACATCTATGTATGTAGAAAATTAGACTTATGTAGCATCAAAAATAAAAATCTTCATTGTCATCTCCACTATCATATTCATCTCCATTCTCATCCTCATCCTTATCTTCATTCTCAATATCTATTTGAAAATTAGATTCTTCATTATTATCCCCACAAATTTCAATTGGATCAACATCTATCACTGCTTCACATGGATCTCATAAAGTTGAAATGTTATATTTTTCAGTTTGATTCGTGTTAGTAAGTTCTTCTTGTTGATATGCTATATCAATCCAATGCTCCTCGATTTTTTTCCATGCTTTCGTTTTGCACATAGCCCATCAATACAAATGGTTCATATTTCTTATATTTCTTCTTATAATTTATTTCAACCAAATTAAATTTCGAATGCACTTTATCCCTTTGACGGGGTCAAACCAATTGTACTTAAATAATACTACTCACAATTCTGCTTGAGAGTACTCTATCTCTATGATTTCATCCAACAAGTCATAAAAATCATCTTTTGCACTTTCATTATTGGATAACCAAGCACACACCCCACTATTCATTGTGGCTTTTCTGATTCCATATTCTTGGGTGTGAACATTTATGAAATACGCTAGACAAGTTCATACAAATGAATTTGGATGCCCTGACAAATGATATAGCAATCCTTGCTCATCTTTATCATCATTGCTATGAACATAAAAGAAAGTGACCAAACTAGGATATGTTAGTTAACTAATGATTATAAAACAAAATATGAAAGGGACTTGATAGATAGGTAACTTACATATGTTTTGAATCATGTTACAAATTTCTCATTGCACATATGGTTAAACTCTTGTCAGACAGTTCAGAGAATGAATTTTAAAAAATTCTATTATCAAATACCACTTATATATTACATAAACATTTAAGCCACACCAAATACATATGTTTACAAATGTATACTTACTCGAAATATGATCCTACTTTTGGATAGTTCAATAAATATTTATGGGTTTCTCGCAATTCTTGAACAGTTAAATATCTTCCCTTACATATTCCACTAGGTCGACCAAGAAAGTTGAAAATAGAGAATGGTTTCGAATTGGGATTGATAGGACTCTCATCATTTTTTCCTGCTCTCCGCCTCGTGTACTGTACGTGAGGCTCAAGATAGTACAATGCAAATATTGTCACTTCTTCCACAATATATGTATTAACAATAGTGGTTTTGACAATGCAAACATTGTCACTTATTTTTCACTTTTTTCTTTAAATGATATAAAAATCTAATCATAACAAAAAGAAGAAGAATATAAAAGAAAATGTATGAAGAATTAAAATTTTGAAATAGAGAAGATAAATATTTCACCTCTCAAAAAGATATATGCATCGAGATTGGATGGGACCGACAACTTTGGCCTCATAAAACAAGTAAACTAAGAGATGTTCCATGGAATCAAAAAACGATGGAGGAAATATCCTTTTTAAGTTGCAAAGAATGATTGGAATATCTCTCTCTAGTTTCTCCATATGTAATACGATCAACACTGTTGAGTAAATGTCATGAAAAAAAATATTTAACTCTGTAATGGCACCCCATACAAAATTTGGTAGAAATTCCTTCAGCGCAATTGGAATTAGTCTTTCCATAAATATGCAACAATCATGACTTTTCAAATCTGTCAACTTGTATTCCTTCAAATCAACACATTTTCCAAGGTTTGAAGCATATCCATAGGAAACCGTACCAATTTCAACCATTCACAAACAACCTGTTTTTGATTCTCGTTCAATGTATAAACTGCCTTTGACTTTGGTCCTTTAATGTTTGTATCCACATCTAGTGCAGGCTGATTACAAAAAAGTCTCATATATTTGCTTGCACTCAAGTTGTCTTTTGTTTTTTCAAAAATATCCATAATAGTATTTATAATATTATCAAAAATATTATTTTCAACATGCATCATATTGAGATTATGATGAACAACATGGGTCTTCCAATATAGTAAATCCCAAAATATACTCCGTTTGATCCATTTATGTACTTCTATATCCAATAGTCTACCATGAGGGTCTTCAATAGCAAATAAAAAGTTATGCATTCACTCTTAAATTTAATCATTGGTCAATCTCAAGGATAAAGATGCTTCTTCAACCCTATTTTTATGAGCTCAACTTTATTCCTCCGGAAAGAATGATTTAATGACAAAAATTATTTGTAACAATTAAAATAGCTGGCCTTCTTATCATGTTTTAATCTGAATGATTTTGATCTCTCCATACATATCGGATATCATATGATCCTAGCTGTACTTCATCTAGATTGTCACGTCCCGACTCTCAATCGAAGGTAGTGAACAACCGCCCTTTACCCCGTATGCTGTCCATCACATGACACATACCGAGGCAATACAAGGCTAACATTTTCACCTGTTTAAAACTTGTTTTTCCTAAAAATATAATTTCCCAAATCAAAAAAAATTTAAAATACAACACTTTATGTTGAAGAATGTATATGGTCACGTGTGTTGAAAGTCTCTCGACACGTCTCCCTACCAAGTCTGTCATCATAAAAAAGTGATGGATGAGTATTAAGGAAAATAATCAGTGAGTGAGGGAATTGACATTATGTTATCAATAGAATGTATGAGCATAGAGTGTCAAAACACATTTTTAAAACATGATGATATTATAAATCGAGCATGACATTTTTATAAATCAAGTGATCATGTATCATACATCATAATTTCAACATATGCATCTCTTTACATTTCAAAAATCATTTAGAGATTGTCAATAAAATATCCCCAGCAATGATCTACCGTGACCAATGATGGGTACATTGGGTTTTTTTTTTTTATATATGCAAGTATAAAAACATTTAACTCTCTACCCCAATGTTGGCCACGATCCTCACCAAGTGCTAGATAGTGGAAATACGCACTTCTTCCCCTTACGGTTCAACCGGCTAGCCCGTGTTTATGCGTATATATATATATATATATTTATATATAATTAATCATGTATAGAACCCTACCCGATACTAGATAGTGGCGTCACACATGTCCTTCCCGATTTGGTTCAACCGGCCGCGACTATATATATGACGTTTGGGGATACCTCATGTAGAAATGTATCTGGACAAACATAGGGTGCCTCTATCAACGTCTTTCATAGTTACGGTAGTCCACTAAGGACATCATCGAATCATCTCATCATAAGAAAACATCTGGCCCATACATTTCATTAAACCATTTCAAATCAGCGTGTCAATACAATGGAAGCATAAATCATATCGAGTTTTCAAAGAGTAGCATGATATCATTTCAACATAATTTATGGATGCATATCATTTTAATTAATAATTTGAGACACTTCAAAGACCACAAAGAGAAGTATTTATAAAATATAGACCAAATCTCATACCTTCACACATGTCATAAAATATGTCATTTTGAAAAGCGATAAAATATATATTTTTGCTCAATCAAAAACCTAGCATCAAAGGCACACAATTAGCCGACAACCTTTAAGATTCTTTATGTTTAAGGTTTTAATTTCCTTTTCATATTGTGCATTACAAAATCCTTAAAATGCGCATTTTCACATGCATGATTTTCTAACAAAACAATGCCACTTTAAACCACCAAAGCCATCACTCTCATATTATATCTCTTTGTACACTCAAAACAGTCCGCAAAATTCCATAAGTTAGTATACTCAAAATCTCACCTCCTTTATGCACAAAATAGTCCACATTTAAATTGTATATTGTATAATTCATCTTTTAAAATTTTGCATGTTTATACATCAATTGAATTCATCACTCTTGTTGGATTTTTGACTAAGAAGAGAGAGAAATCTAATAAATTTCTGGTTTTTATTGATGTAGTAGAATGATACAAAGGAAGAGAGATTATCTTCCTCTTAATTTTACAAGGAGAGCGATAGCTCTATTTATAGGCAAAGGGAGAAAAATAGCCAGTAGAGAGAGAACAAAGTCAATATTCCCGTTGGGGCTCAAACTCCAAGGAATTCCAACAGCTAGTTTTTGGACTGTTGGAATATACATTGCCCAAACTGCCCCTAGCTATTTGGGTTTACCTTTTAGACTTTTCTCCATACTTTTGGGCTTCATTGGGCTTGTTTTTGAATGTATTTTGGGTCATAAATATGTTGCCAAATTCTGAACATTAAAAAATAAAAGGCCCAATGTTTATGACATTATCATATTTTCAAGTTGAATACCTTGAGACTTATCTTCATCTTCTCCCGTATTTTTAACACTCCCCCTCAAGTTAGGTGCATAGATGTCTATGGACCCTAACTTGCTAAGGATGTGCTGAAGATGTTTCTCAGTTGTTGCCTTAGTGAAAATGTCAGCTAGCTGGTCTTCACTTCTAACATATGAGGTTGAAATTGTCTTGTTTTCTAATTTTTCTCGAACAAAATGACAATCAACCTCAATGTGCTTCGTTCTTTCATGAAATACTGGATTGGCAGCGATATGAAGAGCTGCTTGATTATCGCAATGTAGAAGAATAGAAGCGATAGTAGGAAATCCCATCTCCTCAAGTAATGCCTTTAGCCAAACTATTTCGCTTGTAGCCGCTGCCATTGCTCTGTATTCAGCCTCAGCGCTTGATCTGGATACAACAGATTGTTTCTTGCTTTTCCATGTTACAAGATTTCCTCCCACGAACATGCAGTAGCCGGTGGTGGATCTCCTGTCCGTGACATCCCCAGCCCAATCTGCATCACAGTAGCCATAAATCTCCATGCTGTGGTTGTTTTTCATAAGAATTCCCCTTCCTGGTGAGCTTTTTAAATACTTGAGAATTCTTTCTGCTGCCTTCCAATCTTGAATCCTTGGAGCATGCATCCGTTGACTGATTAAGCTGACGGCATAGGTGATATCTGGTCTTGTAATGGTGAGGTAGATGAGCCTCCCCACAAGTCTTTGATATCTAGGAATATCCTGGAACATTTCTTCATCACCTTGTGCTCGTTCTGCTATGGATATAGGAGTTGCTGCTGGTTTAGCTCCTACCTTTCCAGTTTCCTGCAAAAGGTCAAGTACATATTTCCTTTGGCATAGAACTAGCCCCTTATGAGAATAGGCAAGCTCTATTCCTAAGAAATACTTTAGTTTTCCCAAATCTTTAATCTCAAAAGTAGATTTAAGGAAATTTCTAACTTGATCAATACCATTCATATCACTTCCTGTAATAACTATATCATCTACATAAATAAGAACAATAGTGATTTCTTCATTGTTAACTTTAGTAAACATGGAGGAATCACTAATGGATTTCTTAAAGTTATTACCAAGAAGTGCTGAACTTAATTTTGCATACCAAGCACGAGGAGATTGTTTTAACCCATAGATTGCTTTTTTAAGACGACACACCTTGATGTTTGAATCCTCATCTAGCCCTTGGGGAATTTGCATGTAGATTTCTTCGTCTAAGTCCCCTTGAAGGAAAGCATTCTTCACGTCCATTTGATACATTGGCCATTCTCCATTGGTTGCAATTGACATCAAAACCCTTATCGTTTTCATTTTGGCAACAGGGGCAAAAGTCTCAGTGTAGTCTTCTCCATAAGTTTGTGTGAATCCTTTGGCTACAAGTCTTGCCTTGTAGCGTTCAATGGATCCATCACTTTTATACTTGATTTTGAACACCCATTTACACCCGACAGCCTTTCTTCCCTTAGGGAGAGTAGTAATCTCCCACGTCCCATTTTTATTCAATGCATCTAGTTCTTCAAGCATAGCTTGTCTCCATTCGGGTTTGGTATTTGCCTCATCAAAATCCTTAGGTTCCTGTGATGAGTCAATGCCACTCAAGAACCCTTGATGGCTTGAGGAAGTATTAGATACACAATAGTAATTTGAAATAGGATAGTGAGTTACCTTAGAATTGTAATAAACTCTTCTGTTGATCCACTCTGAGGGAGGAAGCCTCAATCTGGTGGAACGTCGAAGTGGAGGAGCCAGCGGAGAGGGCAGTCTAGTTTCGTCTCCGGATTCTCCTAAGGTAGGTAATCCCTCGCCTTCTTCTCTTTCTTCGGAAGAGTTCTCTTCATTTTCAGACTCATCCACTCCTCCCTCTTCGTTTTCTCCCCCTGAAAGTGAATTCTCTTCATTGGATTCTTGAGGAACCAGAGGAGGATTTATGGGAACATCGCAGAAGATTCGCAAGTCATTGCTTGATGAATTTTCTTCATTTTTTTCTCCTGCAAAAAAGAATTCATTTTCTACAAATATCACATCTTTCGATGTGTATACCTTGTTAGAGTCAGGTTCAAAACAAATATATCCTTTTTGGAATGAAGCGTACCCAATAAAAACACATTTCCTTCCTTTGATATCTAACTTATCTCTAAACTGTCTAGGAATATGAACATAACAAATACACCCAAAAACTCTAAGGTGAGAGAGGTTTGGTTTGTCTTTTCTAAGCAACTCTAATGGAGATTTTCCATGGAGAACTCTAGTTGGAAGACGATTTATTAAATGAGCTGCGGTACTAACCGCATCACTCCAAAAACGCTTAGGCATATTAGCAAAGAACATGATAGTTCTAGCTATTTCTAGGAGATGTCTATTTTTGCGTTCGGCAACTCCATTTTGTTGGGGAGTGTAGGGACAACTAGTTTGATGAATAATTCCATTCTCCTCAATGAAATTTTTGAAATTGGTGCTCATATATTCCCCACCATTATCTGTCCTAAGAATTTTAATGTTGGCCTCATATTGTTTTATAATATACTTGTAAAAGGACTTGAAGGCTTCATAAACTTGGTCTTTTGATCTTAGCATATACACCCATGTATACCTAGACTTATGATCTATAAATGAGATAAAATACTTAAATCCCCTTCTAGATATCATAGGTGAAGTCCATACATCCGAGTGAACAAGATCAAAAGGCTTTTTATATTGAGTTTCAGAAATAGGATAATACATTCGGGTTTCCTTTCCAAAAATGCATGCTTCACAATGTCTATCACTACAATTTTTTGATGGGAATAGGCATTTCAGAGCTTGCATAGAAGGATGACCTAATCTAGCATGCCAAAGGAGGTAACTTTCCTCTCGGATTGCGGAAAATACAAAACTATCTTGTTTCCAAAAATACAAGTTATCTTGCATAGAACCACTACCAATCACTTGATTCGTCTCCAAATTCTGAAAAACAACAGAATGAGGGTCAAAAATAGCTTTGCAATTTAAGTCCTTAGTGACTTGTCCAATGGACATAAGATTAGAGGTAAATTGAGGAACATATAAGGCCTTTGATTTTCTTCCAAATATTTCAACATCCCCAATTTGCTTAATTTTGAAATTATGTCCATTCGCAACTTTAACCATTTTAGGTTCTAGGAGAGGTTCAAGATTCTGAAAATTTTGCTTATCTTTGACCATATGGTGATCACAACCTGAATCTATCAACCATTTTGAAGAAGTAACAGATGAGTTAGAGCAAGTACCTGAGGAGGATTTTCCTAATTTTTGAGATGTCAGATTTGCTTTGTTTGCAGCTGGTTGAGCATTTTGCTCCCTCCTCTCTTGCTCTTTTTTCTTGATGAACTCAGGTTTAAGGTTAGGATGAAGAAACCAGCAACCATCCTTGGTATGTCCCAACTTTTTGCAATGAGAACACACCTTTTTTATTCCCTGATGAGCCTTATTTGCAGCTTGCTCATTCTGCTTTGTGGAGAACCCATGAACTTCACTTTTGGACTGATTGCTTTCTTCAAGCCTTTGAGAAGCTGCAGCTCTTTGAATCATAAATCGAGTCTCTTGGTATGATGGAAATTCTTTCATTCGAAGAATTTCCTGTCGAAGTTGTACAAATGACTCATTGAGTGATGAGAGCAATGAAAACACCTTGTCTTCATCTTGTCTCTTTTGCAGCACTTTTATATCACTTGTGAGAGGTCTCAATGTGTTAAGCTCATTCCACAAGTCCTCGTGTTCTCCGAACAATTGTGTAATTGATTTCTCCTCCATTTGGATGGCCGCAATCCTTTTTTGTATTTCAAATATTCTGCTCAAGTTTGATTCCTGACCATATAACCCATACATTTGCTCCCATAAGGATTTGGAACTCGGACAGCACATTACCATATTTTTGTGTGCTTGATCCATGGAGCTTGTTAGCAATAGGAACACTTGATCATCCAGCTCCTTCCATTCATCAAATCGTGGGTCTAGCCGATCCATAGGATCTTTTGTAATGAAAGACAGAAGTTTTGCTCCATTGAGAGATCTTCTGATATGACTAGCCCATTGGAAGTAATTGGTTGAGCTTAGAATAATTTGGGAGAAAAGTTGGATTTGAAAGGAAGAGATTTGAGGAAGAGAATTTCCCAACCCCGGAGTCGATGTTTGCTCTGATACCATGTTGGATTTTTGACTAAGAAGAGAGAGAAATCTAATAAATTTCTGGTTTTTATTGATGTAGTAGAATGATACAAAGGAAGAGAGATTATCTTCCTCTTAATTTTACAAGGAGAGCGATAGCTCTATTTATAGGCAAAGGGAGAAAAATAGCCAGTAGAGAGAGAACAAAGTCAATATTCCCGTTGGGGCTCAAACTCCAAGGAATTCCAACAGCTAGTTTTTGGACTGTTGGAATATACATTGCCCAAACTGCCCCTAGCTATTTGGGTTTACCTCTTAGACTTTTCTCCATACTTTTGGGCTTCATTGGGCTTGTTTTTGAATGTATTTTGGGTCATAAATATGTTGCCAAATTCTGAACATTAAAAAATAAAAGGCCCAATGTTTATGACATTATCATATTTTCAAGTTGAATACCTTGAGACTTATCTTCATCTTCTCCCTTATTTTTAACAACTCTTTCATAACATTTCACCTTCTAAACTCATTATACATACACATGCTCGTAAGCATTCCTTACATTCTCATCTATTCAACAAACTAATACACATTTTATCACATCACCTTAGTACACGTATCCTAACTATACATGCGCACACACCTCTATCCCATCATTTCAATCAACAATCATACTCATATATTCATCACTTTTGTATTAAAATTCTGCACACATTCCTCATGTTTCATTTGGGTTCCACTTAGGTTCTAAATTATAGAATCATGCTAAAATATTATATTAAAACATTCACACAAGGTTCTCAAATTTCAGCAAAGTGCAGAATGCTTTTACCTCAGATTTTGAGCCCAATTGAGACCTTTTTGCAAAGGATCTGTCTCTCCTCCTTACTCTTAGCTCTCGGCCTCTTCTTGTTATCAAGCTAGATGTCTCCTTTTTGGCTCCAAACTTAGATATGTTGTGTTAGGGTTTGAGGGGAATGAATCTACACAACCATTTTCGAATGGCGTTTGAAGAAATCAAATGTTTCTTAAATGGGGTTACTCTCGGTCTAGAGAGAAAAATGGAGAACTTTTGCTTCTTAAATGGGGTTACTCTCGGATGGCTAAGTGTTTAGTTTGTTAAATTTTTGCTCCATTAAATCCTAGTCCTTAAACATTCTCAAGATCAATTCTATACCCTAGGATTACTTGGTTACAAGCAAGTGTTCACTCTCTCTCAACAAGAAGCACTCATAGTTTTGCTCTTTTCTCTCACTACAAACTCACTTTCTCTTACTACAAACTCACTTTCTCACATTACCACTCTAATCTTCATTAATTGCATGTCTCCCACTAACCAAAATCCAAAGGCTCATAATTTTGATCCAATTCCAAGCCAAATCCTAACCATTGGTATGTTTTCAAGAAAATCCATATTTTCATTCAATGAATAGTATTCTTGTTTCCCATTAACTCAATCCAAAGGTCCAAATTAATTCATCTCACTTCAAACTCAATTTCCACCCTTGGATTAACTTCTCAAAGGCCAAACAATTTCTTCTCTCCATCACCTCATCCGGCCACCTCACCTATCCTACTCTCTACACCTGATGTGAACCCGTTGGGTATAAAAACCCTAAAACCCACGAACAAGTTAATTTAGTCCAAAAATCGTCGCAACGAATTATTTGAACCGGTGGAATTAAAGACCTCAACCCTTGCCCTAAAGGAGGAAGAACCTAAGGTATATGACCTTAGACCCGTTTCTCACTAGATCAAGAACCTTGGTATAAAGATGGATTGAATGACGCCACAATCTAGATGGTTCGAAACCTAGATTGATAAGTCAAAGAACTAAACAAGACCCATATCTTGAATAAGTTCAAAGTTCTCAAAAGAACAAAACCTATGTGAAGAATTCTTACAATTTTATTAATTCTCTCCAAAGTGTTATTTTACACAATATATAATGGCCTATTTATAGCCTAAAGGTAAAAACATAATTGGCAACTAAAAATTTAGAAACTCTCTAAACAATAAAGAATTAGGAAACTAAACATAAGTTACAAAAAAAAATAAAAATTAGGAAACTAAATAAATCAAACTATTTTGACCAAGTCTTGCTGCTATTTTTCTTCATTTTCGTCATCCCTTGGTCTTGGATAGTTTTGGGCCTTTTACTCTTCTAACTGGGCTTGCATGAGCATAAGTGAGACCCCTTTTGGTTCTTCATTCATTTGGCCTCCAATTTCTTATTGTAAAACCCTCTGAATTAAATTATTCAGTACTTTTTTGGACCTTGTAACTGGAACTTTTGTTACTGGCCCAACTGGAACTTGAGTTGAATGTTGTAAATTTCTTGCAGTCTTGATAATCACATCATTCCCCCCTTCTTGACAACGATTTGTCCCCAAATCGTCACCTGTATGAATATGCATCCGCAACCGCATTTTGCTTGGAAAAAGTCTCGATGAATTCAATCTCTCGAACATGTCTCTTACCATCTTAATGAATCAACAACTCTTTGAATTTAACTTACAAATAATTGTCTTGTGAAATTCAAAAAAAGAATAACAAGAAAAATAAAGAAGAAAAATAAGTGAGAAATAAGAAAGACGCAAATTTGGAAAAATTCCAAATTAAGAAAGAAACAAAAATGGAATGAATTGAATAAGAAAAGTGAATAAAGGAAGAAAATAAAGAATGTGAACAAATAAGAAATAAATAAGAAACAATAAAAAAAAAATTGGAAACTGACTTTGTTTTATGAAAACTTATAGACAAATATGAAAAATTATAGACAAATATGAACAACTCAAAGGGTAACCCGAAATTGCTCTGATACCAACTGATGTGAACCCGTTGGGTATAAAAACCCTAAAACCCACGAACAAGTTAATTTAGTCCAAAAATCGTCGCAACGAATTATTTGAACCGGTGGAATTAAAGACCTCAACCCTTGCCCTAAAGGAGGAAGAACCTAAGGTATATGACCTTAGACCCGTTTCTCACTAGATCAAGAACCTTGGTATAAAGATGGATTGAATGACGCCACAATCTAGATGGTTCGAAACCTAGATTGATAAGTCAAAAAACTAAACAAGACCCATATCTTGAATAAGTTCAAAATTCTCAAAAGAACAAAACCTATGTGAAGAATTCTTATAATTTTATTAATTCTCTCCAAAGTGTTATTTTACACAATATATAATGGCCTATTTATAGCCTAAAGGTAAAAACATAATTGGCAACTAAAAATTTAGAAACTCTCTAAACAATAAAGAATTAGGAAACTAAACATAAGTTACAAAAAAAAATAAAAATTAGGAAACTAAATAAATCAAACTATTTTGACCAAGTCTTGCTGCTATTTTTCTTCATTTTCGTCCTCCCTTGGTCTTGGATAGTTTTGAGCCTTTTACTCTTCTAACTGGGCTTGCATGTGCATAAGTGAGACCCCTTTTGGTTCTTCATTCATTTGGGCTCCAATTTCTTATTGTAAAACCCTCTGAATTAAATTATTCAGTACTTTTTTGGACCTTGTAACTGGAACTTTTGTTACTGGCCCAACTGGAACTTGAGTTGAATGTTGTAAATTTCTTGCAGTCTTGATAATCACATCAACACCCTTGTTTGGTCATGGTTTGGGGAAGAGCATTTTTCAAATTACTTTTAACTCAACCATTGATCATCTCAAGAGTTATTTCTCACCATTGGATCATTTTGCACCAAATCAAGAATAATTTTTTCTCACTCCATTTATCCAATAGTTAATATCCAGTTACAAATCAACTAAAGATTCTAATCATCCACTCATACCACAATTTCATTAGTTGCTTATTTCTCTCCATTTTCTTTTTTTCTAAGTTCTTATTAATTTCAAATGAGTCCCTTGACCTATAAAAATTTACATTTGACCCTGAAAAAATTTCAAAATTTCACATTAGATCCCAAAACCTCGTATTAGCACTAATTTAATTTATCCCGCGTCAAAACGTGGTCGCCTAGCCTTATCGAGCCACATTTGACCCGGATAGGGTTTTACTGGCGATTTAGTTCTACGAAGTAAGATCCACCCAAATTTGAGATTTTATACTCTTTAGAGTCATCCTCATTATTATTAGACCATTGGTAGTCATTTTTGAAAATTTTTTAATTTTCGGCGATGGGGTTGAAATTTTCTAGAGCGATTTTAGCGAAAAAATTTCTTGGTGGATTTTCTTTATATAAACATAAGTAATATCATACATAAAATGAAGGGGAGTTCAATTATGAGTACACTAAGGTGTCGGTGTTACATTTTCCTAATCCCCTAAAAATAAGTTTTGTCCTCGAAACTTAAATAAAACTATACAGAGAAAAGCTGGAGGTACTGTCTCCTCATTGCCTCCTCGGGCTTCCAAGTCTCCTCTTCAATCTAGTCACTCCTCCATAATATTCGAACTAAAGAAACTTCCTTGCTCCGCAGCTTTCTAGTCTACCGATCAAGGATAGCCACGGACTGAACTGGTAGACTCAAGTCTTGACGCAACTCATGTCTTCATCCGGCAACTCTAGCCTATATGTAACATTTCTGACCCTCTCAAGGATACGGAAAGATCCAATATATCTGGGACTTAGCTTACCTCGCTATCTGAATCGATTCACCCCTTTCTAGGGCGATATCCATAGAAAAACCATGTCTTCTTCCTTGAACTCAAGTGGTCATCACCTTCTGTCAGTCTTGGGCGGCCTTTATCCTTTCACGAATGATTTTTACTTTTTCTTTAGTCTCCTCAACAATCTCAACACTGTTGAGTTGTCTCTTTCCTACCTCATCCCAGCACAAAGGGGTACGGCATTTCCTCTCATACAATACCTCATACGGAGGCATCCCAATGATGGCTTGATAGCTATTATTATATGCAAGCTCTACCAATGGGAGATATCGATCCTAGCTACTCCGAAAATCCATAACACTCTCAGCATGTCCTCTAGAGTCTGGATGGTCGTCTCTGACTGACCATCAGTCTGGGGTGGTATGCTATGCTGAAACTCAGTATAGTGCCCAATGCCTCCTGTAATTTGGACCAAAATCTAGAGGTAAATTTGGGGTCTCTATCTGAAACTATTGATACAGGTACCCCATGAAGTCTAACAATGGTGTTGATGTAGAGGTGTACCAACACCTCCAAAGGATAATCACCATGAATAGGAATGAAGTGTGCAAACTTGGTGAATCTATCGACGATCACCCATATAGTATCATGCCATGCCGAAGTCCGCGGTAGCCCTATCACAAAATCCATCGTGATGCATTCCCACTTCCACTCGGGAATGGGAAGAGGCTATAAAGTGCTGGCGGGTTGTTGATACTCGGCCTTCACCTGCTGACAAATTAGGCATTGAGCAACAAATTCTGCGATATCTCTCTTCATACAGGGCCACCAATAACTATCATGGATAGTCCGATACATCTTCGTACTACTCCAATGCATAGCATAAGCGGAGGAATTAGCCTCCTCAAGAATAACTCTTTGAAATTGCTATCGGCGGGAATGCAAACCCACTTTCGATAAACCACTAGTTCGTCATCACGGACTCAGAAATCTCCACCATTATCTCTGTGGATCCTATCAAGATTGCCTCGAAGCACCTTATTTGATCCCTGGAGCTCCCTAAGGTGGTCAAGCAAGATTAGCCTCACATCAAATCAAGTTATTAGTGCTCCTTAACATCACTAGCCAAGTTGACTCCTAATGCACGGAGTCCCAACAAACAAGAGAGATAAGCATTCTCTGTCGTCTGAGGAGAAGATGATGACTTCCGACTCAAGGCATTTGCCATTTGCCAACATTTGCTTTTCTTGGATGATAATCGATGATAAGGTCATAATCCTTTAATATCTCCAACCATCTCCTCTATCTGAGGTTCAATTCCCGCTGGGTGAACAAATACTTAAGACTTTTATGATCTGTGAATACCCTGTATGTCACCCCGTATAAGTAATATCGCCATGTCTTCAAAGCAAAGACTACAGTGGCGGGAATGCAAACCTGCTCTTGGTATACCACTAGTCCGTCATCACGGACTCAGAAATTTCCGCCATTATCTCTACGGATCTATCAAGAATGCCTTAGAGCATCTTATCTGATCCCTGAAGCTCCGTAATGTGGTTGAGCAAGGTCAGCCTCACATCAAGTTGGGCTATTAGTGCT
The DNA here is from genome assembly GCA_033439265.1 of Dillenia suffruticosa. Taxonomy (NCBI): domain Eukaryota; kingdom Viridiplantae; phylum Streptophyta; class Magnoliopsida; order Dilleniales; family Dilleniaceae; genus Dillenia; species Dillenia suffruticosa. The sequence continues at coordinate 20,626,140 of JAVTVX010000015.1, forward strand.
CTTTGATCATCACTAGCCAAGCTGACTCCTAATGCACAGAGTCCCACCCAATAAGAGAGATAAGCATTCTCTTTCGTTTGAGGAGAAGATGATGACTTCTGGCTCAAGGCATTTTCCACAACATTTGTTTTTCCCGGATGATAATCGATGATAAGGTCGTAATCCTTCAATAACTATAACTATCTCCTCTGTCTGAAGTTCAATTCCCGTTAAGTGAACAAATACTTGAGACTTTTATAATCTGTGAATACCCTGCAAGTCACCCCGTATAAGTAATGTTGTCATATTTTCAAAGCAAAGACTATGTTAAAAATAAGGGAGAAGATGAAGATAAGTCTCAAGGTATTCAACTTGAAAATATGATAATGTCATAAACATTGGGTCTTTTATTTTTTAATGTTCAGAATTTGGCAACATATTTATGACACAAAATACATTCAAAAACAAGCCTAATGAAGCCCAAAAGTATGGAGAAAAATCTAAGAGGTAAACCCAAATAGCTAGGGGCAGTTTGGACAATGTATATTCCAACAGTCCAAAAACTAGCTGTTGGAATTCTTTGGGGTTTGAGCCCCAACGGGAATATTGACTTTGTTCTCTCTCTACTGGCTATTTTTCTCCCTTTGCCTATAAATAGAGCTATTGCTCTCCTTGTAAAATTAAGAGAAAGATAATCTCTCTTCCTTTGTATCATTCTACTACATCAATAAAAACCAGAAGTTTATTAGATTTCTCTCTCTTCTTAGTCAAAAATCCAACATGGTATCAGAGCAAACATCGACTCCGGGGTTGGGAAATTCTCTGTTGAAATTCAAAGTAAGAAGAACAAACTAAAATTTAGAACTTCATTGAATTTGAGAGCAATTCTTGTACATAATAAGAGAACTTTTTTCATAGATTACAAAGGGGAAGAGAATCCCTATTTATAGAGAAAAAGAGAGGAAGCAAAGAATGGGAGAATGGAAGAGAGGAGAGAGCATAAAGCTCTCTCCTCTAGCTAGCCGTTGGAGGCTTTCAACGGCTAGTTTAGGAACTAGCCGTTGGGGCCTCCAACGGCTAGCTCTTGCTAGCTGCTGGGGGACCAAATGGTGAAGATGTCCGCAAGTTGATTTTTTTCCTTTGATGTGAGGAGTGGTAATAAGTCTTTCTTCTACCTTTTGCCGAATAAAGTGACAATCGACCTCTATGTGTTTGGTCCTTTCATGGAAGACCGGATTCGATGCGATATGAATTGCGGATTGATTGTCACAATGAAGCTTGATTGGAGTTGTAACTCTAAACCCAAGTTCTTCTACCAAGGCTTTAAGCCATACGATCTCACTTGAGGCTGATGCCATTGCCCTGTATTCGGCTTCCGAACTTGACCTAGACACCACATGTTGCTTTTTGCTCTTCCATGCAACTAAATTGCCTCCTACAAACATGCAATATCCAGATGTTGATCTCCTATCTTTGATATCTCCGGCCCAATCCGCATCACAATATCCTTCAATTTCTGAATTTTTGTTATTTTTCATCCAAATGCCTAGCCCAGGTGATCCTTTAATGTAATGAAGGATCCTTTCAGCTGCTCTCCAATGACCTTTCTTTGGAGCATGCATATGTTGACTCACTTGGCTAACGGCAAAGGAAATATCAGGCCTAGTGATGGTGAGATAAATCAATCGTCCTACGAGCCTCTGATATCTCTCTATGTCTGTAAAGGGTTCTTCATCATCAATCAGAGGTCCTGATGTAGAGACAGGACTGCATGCTGGTTTTGCTCCTAGCTTCCCTGTTTCCTGCAACAAGTCAAGAGCATACTTTCTTTGGGAGAGGACTAGCCCATTGGGACAATAGGCTAGCTCAATTCCTAAGAAATACTTTAGTTTCCCTAAATCCTTAATTTCAAATCTATTTTTCAAGAAATTCTAACTAGTTCTATGTGGTGTGTGTCATTTCCTGTGATGATAATATCGTCTACATATACTAGAGCAATAGTTGTTTTTTCATTTTCTTTTTTAACAAAGAGAGATGAATCACTATTGCATTTTAAGAAACCATAACTAAGGAAGGCTTGGCTTAGTTTGGCATACCACGCTCTAGGAGATTGTTTCAATCCATAGATAGCCTTGCGGAGTTTGCATACTTTTCCTTCATGATGATGGAACCCTTGAGGTGGTTGCATATAGACTTCTTCTTCTAGATTTCCTTGAAGGAATGCATTAGCAACATCCATTTGATACATGTTCCATTCATGATTCATGGCCAAGGACATAAGAACTCTAATGGTGTTCATTTTTGCTACCGGAGCATAGGTTTCCTTGTAGTCTATTTCGTATGCTTGAGTAAATCCTTTTGCCACTAATCTTGCCTTGAAGCGATCGATTGATCCATCACTTTTGTGCTTGATTTTATCTATCCATTTGCATCCTACGGCCTTCTTGTTTTTGGGCAAATGAGTAATCTCCCAAGTTCCATTTTTGGTAAGAGCATCTATCTCTTCTTTCATGGCTTGCACCCACCTAGTATCTTGTTTTGCTTCTTCAAAAAATCTAGGTTCCACTTCTTTGTCAATTTTGTTTAAGTATGCTTGGTGTTTTGTGGAGACATGTGAGGTAGTGTAGTAATCAGAAATAGGATGCAAAGTCACTTCAGAGTTGTAAAACACTCTTTGGTTGATCCATTCGGATGGAGGAAGTCTTAGTCTTGTTGATCTTCTAAGAGGTGGAGGTGGAGAAGGAGGTGCTTCATCCGAATTTTCAGAATTGGGATCCTCGGTTTGTTCTGAATTTTGAGCTCCCCCTGAATCATTTGAGGGATCTTCTTCTGAAGAGGTAGAATCTTCATTGCCTTGAGTATTCTCTCCTTCCATTTGAGGATTATTTTGGATTTCATTTGCTAAAGGCTGGTATGGAAGAACTAGGAAATCCGAAGAACTTGCTGGAGTATTTTGCCTTGGTACTTCATGTTCTTCTTTTCCTGAAAAAAAGGATTCTTTTTCCACAAATATCACATCTTTAGATGTGTATGTTTTGTTAGTTTTAGGATCATAACATTTATATCCTTTTTCAAATATTGCATAACCTAGAAATATGCATTTCCTTCCTTTATGGTCTAATTTGTCTCTGAATTGAGAGGGAATGTGGATATAGCATACACAACCAAAAACTCTAAGATGGGAAATCTTTGTTTTCCTTCCTAGGAGCACTTCTAAAGGTGATTTGCCTTTTAGAATCTCGGAAGGCATTAAGTTTATCACATGGAATGCGGTTTTAACCGCTTCACACCAAAATTTCTTGGGCACATTAGCATGGATCATCATGGCTCTTGCGGTTTCCAATATATGCCTATTCTTTCTTTCAGCTACCCCATTTTGTTGGGGTGTGTAAACACATGATTTTTGATGAAGAATGCCATTTTCATTTAGAAAGTTTTCAAATTTATGGCTTGTGTATTCCCCACCATGATCAGATCTAAGAGCTTTGATTTTAGCAATGTAAAGATTGGTCACATACTTAAAATAGCTTTTGAGTGCTTCAAAAGCTTGATCTTTAGAATGCAAAAGGTATACCCAAGTGTATCTAGTCTTTTGATCAATAAATGTGATGAAGTATTTATACCCTAGGTGAGATATGATAGGAGAAGTCCAAATGTCCGAGTGAACTAATTCAAATGGTGTGATATATTCACTTTCTGAACTAGGGTATGTAGTTCTTGTTTCTTTCCCAAAGATGCATGCTTCACAAGATTTGTTTTCTATATTCAGATTTGGGAGAAGATGATTCAATGCCTTGTTGTTTAGATGCCCTAATCGAGCATGCCAAAGGGAGGCATCATTATTGATGTGAGTAGTGAATGCATGTTGCCCTTCGTCCAAGTAATATAGGCCCCCCCTTTGAAACCCTTTTCCAATCATTTGGTTAGTGTTTAAGTCATGGAATGTGACTATGTCTGGATCAAAAATGGCTCTACACCCTAGGTCTTTTGTGGCTTTACTAATGGACAAAAGATTAGAAGTAAGTTGGGGAACATAAAGGGCACTTGAGGATTTTCCAAAAATTTCAACTTCTCCCATTTGCTTTACTTCCAAATCTTGCCCATTAGCAACTCTCACTATCTTTCGATTTGGGAGTTTTTTAAAACATTTAAATTTCTTCCTATCCCTAACCATGTGGTGATCTGTGCCGGAATCTACAAGAAATTTTTCAGAATAAGAGGTAGAGTTTTGTTTATTACCATCCATGTGTGCCGAATGTAGAGACCTCTTCAAGTGAATATCCAATTTATCTTGAAGGGTTCCACATTGGGCAACACATCCGGCCACTACGGAAGCATAAGATCTTCTTTGTTGGATAGCTTCTTGAAGGCCGAAATTGGAGGAGTTTAGACTTGGATGGACAGCCTCTTTGTGATCAACTTTGTTGTCCAAGAGTGTGGCTGCTTTTTGATCTCCTTGGAGGCCGAATTTGAGGAACTTTTTACAAATTTGTTGACCTTTTATTCTGCTCATTTCTCCCCTTTTTCGTTTCACTTCTTCATAGGATGGAAGAGCTCTTGTATTGGAGATACATTGTTGCAAAGTCTTCCAAAGCCCTTTGAATTTATAGGATCCAAATGGCTCTTTAAAAATGAGGTTTAGTTCCTCACAAATATTCAGCATACCTTGCATCAAAAGAACCCATTTTGGATCATCTTTGAAGTTGGGAGACTGATCATGAACCCGCTCTGATACCATGTTGAAATTCAAAGTAAGAAGAACAAACTAAAATTTAGAACTTCATTAAATTTGAGAGCAATTCTTGTACATAATAAGAGAACTTTTTTCATAGATTACAAAGGGGAAGAGAATCCCTATTTATAGAGAAAAAGAGAGGAAGCAAAGAATGGGAGAATGGAAGAGAGGAGAGAGCATAAAGCTCTCTCCTCTAGCTAGCCGTTGGAGGCTTCCAACGGCTAGTTTAGGAACTAGCCGTTGGGGCCTCCAACGGCTAGCTCTTGCTAGCTGCTGGGGGACCAAATGGTCCCCCATTTGCTTAAGAGGAAGATAATCTCTCTTCCTTTGTATCATTCTACTACATCAATAAAAACCAGAAGTTTATTAGATTTCTCTCTCTTCTTAGTCAAAAATCCAACAGACTACGGCGGCCAACTCGAGATCGTGTGTTAACTAATGCTTCTTCAACTATCAAGAAGCATATGCAATAACCTGACCATCCTACATTAGTACACAATCCAATCCCTATCGGCTAGCATCACTGTATACCACATATTCCCGGCTAATAGTGGGAAAGGCCAATATCGGTGTGGATGTCAATCGTTGTTTGAATTCCTGAAAACTCGCCTCATAACGATCATCCCAATAGAATTTAACGTCCTTCCACGTCAACTTAGATAGTAGAGCAGCGATTCGAGAGAATCTCTCTACAAACCGCAGATAATAACTTGTAAGACAAAGGAAACTCCGGATCTCAGTCACAATTTGCGGCTACTCCGATCTCAATATAGCTTTGACTTTCTACGGATCAACGAAAATACCTTCCGGAGAGACTATGTGCCCCAAAAAACCAATCCGCCATAGCTAAAATTCACACTTGGTGAATTTGGCATATAACTATCTCTTGCAAAGGATCTGTAAAACAACCTGAAGGTACTGAGTAGGCTCCTCATCACTCCATGAGTATACTAGGATATCATCGATAAACACGATGATGAACCGATCCAGGTAATTGTGGAAGACCCAATTCATCGGTTCATGAATGCGGCCAGTGCATTGATTAGCCCAAATGGCATGACCAAGAACTCAAAATGTCTATATCAGGTGCGGAATGCAGTCTTGGACACATCATCGGCCCTAATCCATAACTAGTGATAACTCGATCAGAGATATATCTTTGAGAAAACCCTTGCACCTTGAAACTGCTCAAACAGATCATCAATGTGAGGCAACGGATATCGGTTCTTGACAGTGACTTTGTTTAATTGTCGATAATTTACACAAAGTCAGAGGGTACCGTTCTTCTTTTTCATAAATAACACCGGATCACTCCAAGATAAAGTGTTTAAACGGATAAATCCCTTATCCAGCAATTCCTACAACTGAACCTTGAGCTCTCTTAGCTCGGTTGGTGCCATCCTATATGGCGGCATAGAGATAAGAGCAGTCTCTGGAGTCAAATCAATCTCAAAATCAAATTCCCAAACTGGTGGTAATCCGGATAGCTCCTCAGAAAATTCGTCAAGAAACTCCTGTACTACCTGGACCTCATCAAGCCTCGGACCCTTTATGGTGGTATCTATCACATGGGATAGATATGTCGTGCATCCTTGGCGTATCATCCGTCTGGCCTCCATAATTGACACTACACAATGGGGTAATACTAGTCTCTCACACGCAAATGTCAGCGATGACCCTTCAAATCTTTGGAACTCTACTTCCTTGGTAAAACAGTCCACAAAAGCCCTATGAGTACTCATCCAATCTATCCCTAGGAAGTCTGTCAAGTCGAGTAGAATAAAGTCTGCTTCTAACACTGTCTCCCCAATTATGACATCTCTCCCTCTATGTCATGCCCCGAATCGGGATCGTGAGCAACCACCCGTTGTTGTCCTAAATGCCGACTATATTTTTACAAAAAATCGGGCACATTATATATTTCAACCACATGAATGCATAATTTCATAATTCAATCCAATTTTTGGACACTCAATCGGTTCAAAAAAAGTCAGTTCCAAGACCAGTCAAAACATGCAATACCCAGTGGTAGACTTTCTATCGGTGAAGATATCTGCTAGCTGATCTTCTCCTTTGATATGAGGAGTCACAATGAGTTTTTCTTCTACCTTTTGACGAATAAAATGACAATCAACTTTTATGTGCTTGGTGCGTTCATGGAAGACCGGATTAGTGGCAATGTGAATTGCTGATTGATTGTCACAATGGAGCTTGATTGGAGTGGAGACTGTGAATCCTAGTTCTTCTACTAAAGCCTTTAACCATACTATCTCGCTTGCACTAGCTGCCATGGCCCTATACTCAGCCTCTGCACTTGATCTAGACACAACCCGCTGTTTTTTGCTCTTCTAAGCTACAAAGTTGCCTCCTACAAACATGCAATACCCAGTGGTAGACTTTCTATCGGTGGAGTCACCCGCCCAATCAGCGTCACAATACCCTTCAATGTTTGAACTTCCATTGTTCTTCATCCAAATGCCTAGCCCCGGGGATCCTTTGATATAATGAAGGATCCTTTCAGCTGCTCTCCAATAGCCTTTTGTTGGAGAGTGCATGAATTGACTTACATAACTAACGGCATATGCTATGTCTGGCCGTGTGATGGTGAGGTAGATAAGTCTCCCAACCAACCTTTGATATCTTTCAATGTCTTCTAGAGGATCATTATCATCGGCTAAAGGACCGGAAGAGGAAACTGGACTGCAAACTGGTCTTGCTCCAAGCTTTCCTGTTTCCTGTAAAAGGTCAAGAGCATATTTTCTTTGGAAGAGAATTAGCCCATTGGGACAATAGGCTAACTCAATTCCTAGAAAATACTTTAGTTTTCCTAGATCTTTAATTTCAAATCTGGACTTCAAAAAATTTATAACTAGGTTTATTTGATGCAAATCACTACCTGTGATGATAATGTCATCTACATAAACTAGTGCTATTGTGATATAATCATTAGTTTTTCTAATAAAAAGAGATGAATCACTATTGCATTTATGAAATCCATGATTAAGGAAAGTATGACTTAACTTTGCATACCAAGCTCTTGGAGATTGTTTGAGACCATAAATTGTCTTATGAAGTTTGCATGCATTTCCGCCTTGAGATTGAAGACCCATTGGTATTTGCATGTAGACTTCTTCTTCTAGATCTCCTTGGAGCATTTGCTGCATCCATTTGAAATAGGCTCCAACCGTGATTCACCGCAAGGAATAAGAGGACTCTAATAGTATTCATTTTTGCAACTGGAGTATAGGTCTCCTTATAATCAATCCCATATGCTTGAGTATACCCTTTGGCTACTAGTCTTGCTTTGAATCGCTCAATTGATCCATCACTTTTGTGTTTGATTTTGTATACCCATTTACATCCTACGGCTTTCTTCCCTTTTGGTAGTGAAGTGATTTCCCATGTCCCATTCTTTGATAGAGCTTTTAGTTCCTCCTCCATTGCTTTTCTCCATCTTGAATCCTTTGATGCCTCCTCAAATGACGTTGTTCCACTTATTTATCTAGATTACTCAAGAAAGCTTGGTGGTCCAAGGAAACATGTGAGGTGGTATAATAATCATAAATAGGATGGGAGGTTACCTTAGAGTTATAGAATACCCTTCGATTGACCCATTCGGATGGACAAAGTCTAAGCCTGGTTGATCTTCTTAGTTGAGGTGGTGGTTCATCCGGTTCCTCCTCGATTTCAAGAGATTCCTCCTCGTTTGTATTCCCCTCATTTGTATCACTTTCTCCCCCTGAAACAATTGGTTGTTCAGCCTCTAAAGCTTCTGAATTATCATCTTAAGAGTTATGGCTTGTTTCAGAGGTGGAGTTTCCTTCGGTTTGTTCAGCTTCTTGAGGAGGCGATATGAGGAAGTCCCAAGTGCTAGGAGGAATTTCAGTCTTTGGAGCTTCCTTTATTTCTTCATTTCCTGTGAAATAGAACTCACTTTCTAAAAATATCACATCTTTTGATGTGTATGTTCGGTTAGTGGTAGGATCATAGCACCTACAGCCTTTTTCAAAGGCTGCATATCCAAGAAATATACACTTTTTCCCTCTATGTTCTAGTTTATTCCTTAGGTGCGTAGGAATGTGAATGTAACATGTGCAACCAAATATCCTAAGGTGGGAAATATTTGGTTTCCTTCCTAGGAGAACCTCAAGGGGAGATTGTTCTTTTAAAACTTCGGTGGGCATAAGATTGATCACATGTACCGCGGTTTTAACCGCATCACACCAAAATTTCTTAGGCATGTTTGCATAGAACATCATAGGTCTAGATATTTCAAGTATGTGTCTATTCTTCCTTTCCGCTACCCCATTTTGTTGGGGTGTGTAAACACATGACATTTGGTGTATAATGCTATTGTCCTTAAAGTAATTTTCAAAATTAAGACTTGTAAACTCACCACCATGATCTAACCTTAGGACTTTTATATTGGCATTATATAGTTTGGTTACATACTTCACATAGCTCTTGAGTGCTTCAAGAGCTTGGTCTTTGGTATTTAGAAGATACACCCATGTGTGCCTTGTTTTGTGATCAATGAAAGTAATGAAGTATTTGTAACCTAAGTGGGACATGATGGGTGAAGTCCAAACATCGGAATGAACTAAATCAAAAGGATTTTCATATATTGTTTTTGAAATAGAATACATTGTTCGGGTTTCCTTTGCCAAAATACAAGCTTTACAATGTCTATTCTCAAATTTTAAAGTTGGGAATAGACGTTTTAAAGCTCGATCATTAGGATGTTCTAAGCGTCTATGCCAAAGAGATTGATCCTCCTTAACATGAGCTACATGTGCATTTTGTTCTTGATCCAAGTAATAAAGTCCTCCTCTTCTAGAACCCTTGCCAATCAATTGATTCGACTTGAGGTCCTGAAAAGAGACATTATTGGGGTCAAAAATATCTCTACACTTTTGATCCTTGGTGATCTTGCTAATGGACAGTAGGTTTGAGGTAAGTTTGGGGACATATAAAGCCTTGGTTGGTTTTCCAAAAATGTCAACTTCCCCAACTTGATTTACTCTCAAATCTTGTCCATTTGCAACTCGAATAGTCATATGGTTTGGAAGGTTTTCAAATCTCTTTATTTTTGCTCTATCCTTAACCATATGACATTCGGTTCCCGAATCAATGAGAAAATTTTCAGAATTTAAATATGAGAAAGGTTCTTGATTTTTACCGGATGAAGGAGCTATTTGTTGAAGCTTCTGTGCAACCTCATTTAGTTGAGTTTGGAGTGCAGCAAAGTCAGCCAAAGATGGTGCCTGAACCTTTACGAATTGGGCAGCAGCTTGCTGTCCTGAACCAAATCTGTTTGGAGCTCCTTGCTGGTCCCTTTGCCTGAATACTTTGGGCTTTGGTTGGGGATGCAAGAGCCAGCATTTATCCTTTGAATGGCCTCTTTTCTTACAATGAGAACATATCTCATTTCACCTTTGAGTTTGATTCACTTTGGCAGCAACTACTTCATTTGTAGAGGCAATGAATGCTTGAGCTTCCAATTTTTGCTTAGAGTTTTCTTCCAATCTAATGCTCACTTCAGCCCGTTGAATCATATTTTGGACTTCCCCAAATGATGGAAAGTCCTTCGTTCGAAGAATTTCTTGCCTTAGATGAGAATATGAATCATTTAGACCCATGAGAAGATCAAATACTTTATCTTCTTCTCTTCTTTTTCGAATGACCTTGAGGTCTATGGAATCTGGCCATAAAGTAATCAGTTCATTCCAAGCATCTGAATACTCCCCAAAGTATTGAGGAAGAGATTTACCTTCCTTTTTTATGGAAGCAATTTGTCTCTTAAGCTCAAAGATTCTCCCAAGGTTGGATTCCAAGCCATAGAGAGAGCACATTTCATCCCACAAAGTTTTTGCATTTGGGGCGCATGACACCATTGCTTTGTGAGTTTCATCTAGAGAGTTAAGGAGAAGAATAAACACATGATCATCCCTTTTCTTCCATTCTCAAAAGGATGGATCTGTTTCTTCAAGTGGATCATCAAGAACATGACTCTCTAGGTTGTGAAGGTTGAGTGCTCTTTTCATTACATTTGCCCATTGATAGTAATTCCCCCCTTTCAATTGGATAGAGGATATATTTTGTATTTGGGAAAAGTTTATGGAAAGAGGAGGGTCACCCAACCTTGAAGAGGAAGGGATCGTTTGCTCTGATACCATGTTGAAAGATCAAAGAAAGAACTCAAGAGATCTTGAAATATAACTCTGAATTTTATTGAAATAAAAAGCAAATAACATTCATAGTTTTGAACTTTTGTTCATGCCTTTGCTTGAATACATAGAAGCCTATTTATAGAAGAAGATGAGGGAGAGAATTAGAGAGCAAAAAGAGAGAACAAGAGAGGGGTTAAGACCCCTCTCTACTAGCCGTTGGAGGCTGTCTCCAATGGCTAGAATTACTAGCAGTTGGACAGCCTCCAACGGCTAGATTTGCCTAGCATATTAGCAAAGAACATGATAGTTCTATTTTTGTGTCTATTTTTGTGTTCGACAACTCCATTTTGTTGGGGAGTGTAGGGACAACTAGTTTGATGAATAATTCCATTCTCCTCAATGAAATTTTTGGAAATTGGTGCTCATATATTCCCCACCATTATCTGTCCTAAGAATTTTAATGTTGGCCTCATATTATTTTATAATATACTTGTAAAAGGACTTGAAGGCTTCATAAACTTGGTCTTTCGATCTTAGCATATACACCCATGTATACCTAGACTTATGATCTATAAATGAGATAAAATATTTAAATCCCCTTCTAGATATCATAGGTGAAGTCCATACGTCCGAGTGAACAAGATCAAAAGGCTTTTTATATTGAGTTTCAGAAATAGGAAAATACATTCGGGTTTCCTTTCCAAAAATACATGGTTCACAATATCTATCACTACAATTTTTTGATGGGAATAGGCATTTCAAAGCTTGCATAGAAGGATGACCTAATCTAGCATGCCAAAGGAGGTAACTTTCCTCTTGGATTGCGGAAAATACAAAACTATCTTGTTTCCAAAAATACAAGTTATCTTGCATAGATCCACTACCAATCACTTGATTCGTCTCCAAATTCTGAAAAACAACAGAATGAGGGTCAAAGATAGCTTTGCAATTTAAGTCCTTAGTGACTTGTCCAATAAATATAAGATTAGAGGTAAATTGAGGAACATATAAAGCCTTTGATTTTCTTCCAAAAATTTCAACATCCCCAATTTGCTTAATTTTGAAATTATGTCCATTTGCAACTTTAACCATTTTAGGTTCTAGGAGAGGTTCAAGATTCTGAAAATTTTCCTTATCTTTGACCATATGGTGATCACAATCCGAATCTATCAACCATTTTGAAGAAGAAACAGATGAGTTAGAGCAAGTACCTGAGGAGGATTTTCCTAATTTTTGAGATGTCAGATTTGCTTTGTTTGCAGCTGCTTGAGCATTTTGTTCCCTCATCTCTTGCTCTTTTTTCTTGATGAACTCAGGTTTAAGGTTAGGATGAAGAAACCAGCAACCATCCTTGGTATGCCCCAACTTTTTGCAATGAAAACACACCTTTTTTATTCCCTGATGAGCCTTATTTGTAGCTTGTTCATTCTGCTTTGTGGAGAACCCATGAACTTCAATTTTGGACTGATTGCTTTCCTCAAGCCTTTGAGAAACTGCAGCTCTTTGAATCATAAATCGAGTTTCTTGGTATGATGGAAATTCTTTCATTCGAAGAATTTCCTGTCGAAGTTGTGCAAATGACTCATTGAGTGATGAGAGCAAGGAAAACACCTTGTCTTCATCTTGTCTCTTTTGCAGCACTTTTATATCACTTGTGAGAGGTCTCAATGTGTTGAGCTCATTCCACAAGTCCTCGTGTTCTCCAAACAATTGTGTAATTGATTTCTCCTCCATTTGGATGGTCGCAATCCTTCTTTGTATTTCAAATATTCTGCTCAAGTTTATTCCTGACCATATAACCCATACATTTGCTCCCATAAGGATTTGGAACTCGAACAGCACATCACCATATTTTTGTGTGCTTGATCCATGGAGCTTGTTAGCAATAGGAACACTTGATCATCCAGCTCCTTCCATTCATCAAACCGTGGGTCTAGCTGATCCATAGGATCTTTTGTAATGAAAGACAGAAGTTTTGCTCCATTGAGAGATCTTCTGATATGACTAGCCCATTGGAAGTAATTGGTTGAGTTTAGAATAATTTGGGAGAAAAGTTGGATTTGAAAGGAAGAGATTTGAGGAAGAGAATTTCCCAACCCCGGAGTCGATGTTTGCTCTGATACCATGTTGAATTTTTGACTAAGAAGAGTAGAGAAATCTAATAAACTTCTGGCTTTTATTGATGTAGTAGAATGATACAAAGGAAGAGAGATTATCTTCCTCTCTATTTTTTTACAAAGAGAGCAATAGCTCTATTTATAGGCAAAGGGAGAAAAATAGCCAGTAGAGAGAGAACAAAGACAATATTCCCGTTGGGGCTCAAACCCCAAGAAATTCCAACAGCTAGTTTTTGGACTGTTGGAATATATATTGCCCAAACTGCCCCTAGCTATTTGGGTTTACCTCTTAGACTTTCCTTCATACTTTTGGGCTTCATTGGGCTTGTTTTTTAATGTATTTTGGGTCATAAATAGGTTGCAAAATTCTGAACATTAAAAAATAAAAAGCCCAATGTTTATGACATTATCATATTTTCAAGTTGAATACCTTGAGACTTATCTTCATCTTCTCCCTTATTTTTAACACCGATTTGGTAGTTAATAAGTACACCCCAAGTGTATCTAGTTTTGTGATCAATGAAGGTTACAAAATATTTGAAGCCATTATGAGATTCCATGGGTGAAGTCCACACATCGGTATGAATGAGTTCAAAGGCATTTTCATATATTGTATTTGAGATTGGATAGTACACTTTAGTTTGTTTTCCAAGAATACAAGCTTTGCAATGCCTATTTTCTACTTTTTGACTTGGAAATAGGCGTTTCAAAGCTAAATCTCCCGGGTGACCTAGACGGGCATGCCATATAGAAAACGCTTGACTTTGAACTCCAAAAGCTTGATTTTCTTGGTCCAAAAAATATAAGTTGTTCTTCCTAGACCCCTTGTCAATCAAGTGATTCGTTTTGAGATCCTGAAAGATAACTTGGTTAGGATCAAAAGTGGCCTTGCAATTATGGTCTTTGGTAATTTTGCTAATGGACATGAGGTTAGAGTTGAATTTTGGTACATATAAAGCTTTAGTTTTCTTTCCTAGGAGTTCAGCTTCACCTAGATGATCAACTTTTAGTTTTTGACCATTAGCAACCTTGACAATCTTATAACTAGATAGAGGAATGAATTTCCTAACTTTGTCTTTATCTTTTACCATGTGATTGTCACAGCCCGAATCAATCAACCATTTATTTAAATGAGATGAGTTCAAGTTGTTACCCGAGTGAAGGCCAACTTGGCTAAGGAGCTTTTTCATCTCTTTTTGCATCTCCTCCATCTTGGATTCGAGTGCAGCCACTTGGGAGACTTGTTGAGCATGAGCTGGTTGTTCCACCTCCTTCTTGTTGTTCTTTGGGCGCAAATTAGGGTGGAGAAACCAGCACCTTTCCCTTTTGTGGCCGGGCTTCTTGCAATTTGTGCAAACATCCTTTTTAAAGAAATTTTGAGCTTTGTTGACCATATGATCATCTTGAACAGCTTTGAAGGCTTGAGCTTCGAGTTTGAGCTTGGTAGACTCCTCTAGCCTCATGTTAGTCTCGGCCCTTTGAATCATAAATTGAATTTCTTGGAATGAAGGGAATATCTTCATTCTAAGGATTTCTTGACGAATTGGAGCATATTCATCTCCAAAACCCATAAGGAGACCAAAAGTCATGTCTTCATCATTTCTTTGAAGAATGGTCTTGAGATTAGAAGTTGGAGGCCTAAGAATATTAAACTCATTCCAAAGATCCCTATATTCCCTAAAGTATTCGGGAAGAGTTTTACCTCCTTTTTGAATCTTGAAGATTTTTCTTTTGAGCTTAAAGATTCGTCCGGTGTTGGTCTCTTGCCCATAGAGAGCATGCATTTGATTCCACAAAGCCCTTGCGTTTGGAATACAAGTAGCCATTGCTTTGTGGGTTTTGTCAAGAGACATTTGAAGTAGCACCACCACTTGATCATCTTGCTTCTTCCATGATTTGAATGTAGGGTTGGCATCATCTAGGGGATCCTCCAATATGTGATTTTCAAGATTGAAGAAGTTCAAGGATCTCTTGATGGTGTCTTGCCAAATATTGTAATTTGATGAATCTAAGAGAATGGAAGTAAACATGGAAGTACTAATTTGTGGTGGAGGATTACCAACACTGGAAGATGAAGGTATCGAAGATGGCTCTGATACCATGATGAAATTTAAATATAGCAAGCTAAGAATGAAGAAAGAAACTTCAAGAATTTAATTGAGAATTCAAAGAGAGTTTACATGCAATGAAGGCATGTTTTTCATACCTCTCAAAGAAACATATAAGCCCTATTTATAGAGAACAAGAAGAGGGGCAAGGAGATAAGAAAAGAGAGTGAGGAGAGGGCATTGTGCCCTCTCCAATTATGGCCGTTGGGGCTGTCCCCAACGGCTAGTTTTACTAGCAATTGGGGACAGTCCCAACGGCTGTTTTTGCTAGCCGTTGGGGGACCTGATGGTCCCCCATTTGCTGGCCCGGGCTGGGCCTGAAGGGCCCAGCCTGAACAATCTGGGCAAGGCCCATTTAGGGCCCAACTTAGAAACCTTAAAGGGATTACAAAGAGAATGAAAAATCTATCCAAATTAAAGCTATACATTTAGACTTCATTCCCTTAGTACATAAACCCTAATTGTCCTTTATTTCAACATTAAATAAAAACATAAATGTTTTAAATAGTTACTAGTCTTGCTCTATACTCATCGATATTGATTGAACCCCTCATAAGTGACAGACGGCTGCTCAGAATTACAAACTCTATTCCTCTTGTTCTGTTCACTTCTTTGTTTACTCTCCTTAGACTCCCAAATGTTCAACATTCTCATCCAATTTTTATCTGTGATACAATTTGGTTTCGTCTGACTTGTTTTAGCTTTATTAACCATATTTTAGATGTGATCGTCAACTTTCTTCTTATTTTAGTCTCTTCCGATGTTTATTACATAAACATTTAAGCCACACCAAATACATATGTTTACAAATGTATACTTACTCGAAATATGATCCTACTTTTGGATAGTTCAATAAATATTTATGGGTTGCTCGCAATTCTTGAACAGTTAAATATCTTCCCTTACATATTCCACTAGGTCGACCAAGAAAGTTGAAAATAGAGAATGGCTTCGAATTGGGATTGATAGAACTCTCATCATTTTTTCCTGCTCTCCGCCTCGTGTACTCTACGTGAGGCTCAAGATAGTACAATGCAAATATTGTCACTTCTTCCACAATATATGTATTAACAATAGTGGTTTTGACAATGCAAACATTGTCACTTATTTTTCACTTTTTTCTTCAAATGATATAAAAATCTAATCATAACAAAAAGAAGAAGAATATAAAAGAAAATGTATGAAGAATTAAAATTTTGAAACAGAGAAGATAAATATTTCACCTCTCAAAAAGATATATGCATCGAGATTGGATGGGACCGACAACTTTGGCCTCATAAAACAAGTAAACTAAGAGATGTTCCATGGAATCAAAAAACGATGGAGGAAATATCCTTTTTAAGTTGCAAAGAATGATTGAAATATCTCTCTCTAGTTTCTCCATATGTGATACGATCAACACTGTTGAGTAAATGTCATGAAAAAAAATATTTAACTCTGTAATGGCACCCCAGAAGTTGATTGTCATTTTATTCGTCAAAAGGTAGAAAAAAAACTCATTGTGACTCCTCATATCAAAGGAGAAGATTAGATAGCGGATATCTTCACAAAAGGAGGAACAGCAGCTCACCTACAAGAAATGATGGGAAAGTTGGGTACTATAAATATCTACGCACCCAACTTGAGGGGGAGTGTTGAAAAGAGAAATTAATCAACCTATCATCACATTCTAAAAAGGGCCTTCCCAAGAGTTCAACAAGTTCTTCTCAAGGATGGAGCCTTAATTCGGGCTGGCCCGCAGAATTCGGGCCAGGCCTGAAGGGCCCCGCCTGGGCCAGCAAAAGGGCCCGTTTTGGCCCAGCAAAGGGGGCCCAATTGGGCCCCAACGGCTAGTAGAGAGGGGTCTTAACCCCTCTCTTGTTCTCTCTTTTTTGCTCTCTAATTCTCTCCCTCATCTGTTGAAATGAAGCATAATTAGGCTTCATAGCTAGTTGATGCTAGGATCAAGTGTACAAACCTAATTCAATAGGTATTTCAATGGGTCTGGCCCGTTCGGGCCCAGCCCGAGCCAGCAAATGGGGCCCCAAATGGTCCCCCAGCAGGCTGGGAATCTAGCCGTTGGAGGTCCCAACGGCTAGTAGAGAATGAGAGGGCTTTATGCCCTCTCCACTCTCTCTTTTCTCTCACTCTCCTCTCCTCTCCATCCTCTATAAATAGGGCAGCATGTTGCCCTCTCAAAGTATGAAAAAATGCCTTCAACCACTTGTATAATTTCCTTGAAATATCAACAAAATCTTTGAAGTCCTTTTTTATTACTCATTGCTTGCTTCCCTAGAAATTCAACATCATCTTCTTCTATAAATAGGCTTCTATGTATTCAAGCAAATGCATGAACAAAAGTTCAAAACTATGAATGTTATTTGCTTTCTACATCAATAAAATTCAGAGTTATATTTCAAGATCTCTTGAGTTCTTTCTTTGATCTTTCAACACTAGTGACCAAACTTCAAAACTTCTATTCCCAAACTTAAATTATGAGAATAGACATTGTAAAACTTGTATTTTAATCAAAGAAACCCGAACTGTGTATCCTATTTCCAAAACAATATATGAAAATACATTTGGTTTGATTCATTCCGATGTTTGGACCTCTCCCATTATTTCTCATTTAGGATATAAATATTTCATCATATTCATTGATCATAAGACTAGACATACATGCGTGTATCTTTTAGATACCAAAGACCAAGCTCTTGTGTTGAAAGATCAAAGTAAGAACACAAGAGAACTTTGAAATGAAATTCTGAACTTTATTGATAATGAGAGCAAATAACATTCATAGTTTTGAACTTTTGTTCATACCTTTGCTTGAATACATAGAAGCCTATTTATAGAAGAAGAAGATGGAGAGAATTTAGAGAGCAAATGAGAGAACAAGAGAGGGGTTAAGACCCCTCTCTACTAGCCATTGGATGCTGTCTCCAACGGCTAGATTTGTCTAGCCGTTGGGGCCCGATTGGGCCCCCCTTTGGTGGACTCTTGGAAAGACCTTTTAGAAATGTGATGATAAGTTGATTAATTCCCCTTTTGAACATCTTGAACCTCTCAAGAGTTATGTGAAGTATGTGACTAAACTATATAATGCCAACATTAAAATCCTAAGATCCGACCATGTTGGTGAATTCACAAGCCACAATTTTAAAAATTATCTTAAGGACAATAGCATTATACATCAACTATCATATGTCTACTCACTCCAACAAAATGGGGTAGCCAAACGTAAGAATAGGCACATACTAGAAATTGCTAGAGCCATGATATTTCATTCAAACACACCTAAGAAATTTTGGTGTGATATGGTTAAAACCGCAATACATGTTATAAATCTTATGCCATCTGATATTTTGAAAGGCCAATCTCCCTTAGATCTGCTCTTAGGAAGAAAACCAAAACTTTCCCACCTTAGAACATTTTGTTGCAGATGCTACGTTCATGTTCTCTCTCATTTAAGAAGCAAACTAGAACATAAAGGAAAAAAGTGTGTATTTCTAGGGTATGCATCCTTTGAAAAGGGTTATAGATGCTACGATTGTTCTACTAACCGCACATACATGTTATGAAATTTCAAAGGAAAGCTCCTAAACAACCCCTTGGAATTTCCTAGTAACTCCTAATGCTACTCAAGAAGTTGAAAATCCAATTAATCCTCAAATGACCGAAGGAAGTTCTCAAAATGAAGAAGGATCAAATCCTACAGATGAAGACTCACCATCTGATTTAGGGGGAGATCAAAGAATAAGTGAAGATGAGAACTCCTCCCCTAGTTCGAAAAAGGCAAGTGGCCCACCCGTTCAATTAAGGAGATCGACTAGGTTTAGACTTCCTCCATTCTAATGGGTAAACCGAAGAGTTTTCTATAACTCCAAGGTAATCACTCATCCTATTTCAAATTATTATTCTATTTCTCATGTCTCCTTGGGCCATCAAGCATTCTTGAGTGGCATAGATAAGGAATTAGAACCAAGAACATTCGAGGAAGGTATCAAGGATCCTAAATGGAAGGAGGCAATGAACAAGGAATTAGAAGCCCTAACAAAAAATGGCACTTGGGAGATTGTTTCTCTACCAAAAGGAAAGAAGGCCGTAGGATGCAAGTGGGTGTTCAAAATTAAGTATAAAAGTGATGGCTCCATAGAAAGATACAAGGCAAGATTAGTAGCAAAGGGATACACTCAAGCATATGGAGTTGATTGCATGGAAACCTTCGTACCGGTTGCTAAGGTGAACACCGTTCGAGTTCTTCTCTCTCTTGCAGCCAACTATAGATGGAATATGTTCCAAATGGATATAGCAAATGCATTCCTTCAAGAAGACTTGGAAGAAGAAGTATATGTGCAACTCCCTCAAGGCCTCCAACATCAAGAAGGAAATGTATGTAGACTACACAAGGCTATTTATGGGCTCAAGCAATCTCCAAGAGTTGGTACACAAAACTAAGCCTTGCTTTCCTTAGTAATGGTTTCACAAAATACAATAATGATTTATGCTTATTTATTAGAAGAAACAATGATAAAATAGTAATTGCATTAGTTTACGTAGATGACATCATAATAACCGGAAATGATATGCATCTCATTGATATTATTAGAAATTTCCTAAAATCTAGATTTGAAACTAAAGATCTAGGGAGACTAAAATATTTTCTAGGAATTGAGCTAGTCTATTGTCTCAATGGGTTAGTTCTATCCCAAAAAAATACGCTCTTGACTTATTACAGGAAACAGGAAAATTAGAAGCGAGACCAGCTTGTAGCCCCGTTTCCAACTCCGGTCCCTTGGACGATGATGAGGAACCTTATGAAAATATGGAGAGGTACCAGCGGCTTGTAGGAAGGCTGATCTACCTTACTATCACTAGACCCGATATAGCTTATGCTATGAGCCAAATAAGTCAATACATGTATGCACCCAAAAAGGGACATTGGAGAGCAGCTGAGAGAGTCTTTCACTACATCAAAGGCTCCTCCGGATTAGGAATCTGGATGAAGAAAAATGGAAACTCAGAAATTGAAGGATACTGTGATGTAGACTGGGCAGGTGAATCTAAGAATAGGAGATCCACTACAGGGTTTTGCATATTCGTAGGAGGTAATCTTGTTGCATGGAAGAGCAAGAAACAACACGTAGTATCTAGATCGAGTGCGGAGGTCGAATATAGAGCAATGGCAGCTAGCACTAGTGAAATAGTGTGGTTGAAGGCCTTAGTGGAAGAATTAGAGTTTAAAATATCAACTCCAATCAAGCTTCACTATGACAATCAATCTGCAATCCACATAGCTTCTAACCCAGTTTTTCATAAGCGCACCAAACATATAGAAGTTGATTGTCATTTCATTCGACAAAAGGTAGAAGAAAAGTTCATTGCCACTCCTTACATCAAAGGGGAAAATCAATTAGTGGATATCTTCACCAAGGGAGGGACATCGGCTCATTTACAAGAAATTTTGGACAAATTGGGTACTATCGACATATACGTACCCAACCTGAGGGGGAGTGTTGAAAATGAGCATCCCTCACCCAAGCCTAAAACCTTATTTCATTGAAACTTGTAAAAGGTGACTTATAAACCCTAATTTTTGTTTCAGATTGAAAGTCTCCAAGCCCAAAAAAGGGGCTCAAAATGGGCCCAGCCCAGCCCGTGAAGGAGGGCCCAGCTGGGCCACCAACGGCTAGTTCCAACTAGCCGTTGGGTAGCAACGGCTAGGAGGGCTGATGCTCTCCTTTCTCCCTCTTTTTCTCTCCCTTCTCTTGTCTAGTATTCCTCTATAAATTCTCAAGTTCATCCTCCATGTATGGCATGAACAAATGATCCAAAACCTATGTATTCTTGCTTTGAAATACAACTAAGTTTTCATTAGTTTTGTATCTCTTCATCATTCAATTTTAGTCTTACTTTCAACATAGCCTTTTGTGAGTGTTGAAATAAAGAACACTTAGGGTACTCAATTAACCCTAAATTGATTGTATTTTTCCTTACTTATTTGAGGCCTAAAGGAAACCTAAGCATAGAGGCAAATTAATGCCCCTCTTGTTTAGATTTCTTGGCCCAAATTAGGGTCCCAATATGGGACAGGCCCACGGGCTTCGGGCCCAGCCCGGGCCAGCAATTGGGGGACCAAATGGTCCCCCAACAGCTAGGAAGAACTAGTAGTTGGAGGCCCCAACGGCCAGTTCTTAAACTAGCCGTTGGAAGCCTCCAACGGCTAGCTAGAGGAGAGAGCATTATGCTCTCTCCACTTTTCCATTCTCCCATTCTTTCTCCCTCTCCTTTTCTCTATAAATAGGGATTGACCTCCCCTTGTAAACTATGAGAAAAAAGTTCTCTTATTATGTGTTGAAATGAAGAACACTTAGGGTACTCAATTAACCCTAAATTGATTGTATTTTTCCTTACCTATTTGAGGCCTAAAGGAAACCTAAGCATAGAGGCAAATTAATGCCTCTCTTATCTAGATTTCTTGGCCCAATTTAGGGTCCCTTTATGGGTCAGACCCGCGGGCTTCGGGCTAGGCCCGAAGGGCCCAGCCCGGGCCAGCAAATGGGGGACCATTTGGTCCCCCAGCAGCTAGCAAGAGCTAGCCGTTGGAGGCCCCAACGGCTAGTTCCTAAACTAGCCGTTGGAAGCCTCCAACGGCTAGCTAGAGGAGAGAGCTTTATGCTCTCTCCTCTCTTCCATTCTCCCATTCTTTTCTTCCTCTCTTTTTCTCTATAAATAGGGATTCACTTCCCCTTTGTAATCTATGAAAAAGTTCTCTTATTATGTACAAGAATTGCTCTCAAATTCAATGAAGTTCTAAATTTTAGTTTGTTCTTCTTACTTTGAATTTCAACATTATGTACAAGAATTGCTCTCAAATTCAATAAGTTCTAAATTTTAGTTTGTTCTTCTTACTTTGAATTTCAACATGGTATCAGAGCGGGTTCACGATCCGTCTCTCAACTTCAAAGATGATCCAAAGTGGGTTCTTTTGATGCAAGGTATGCTGAATATTTGTGAGGAACTAAACCTCATTTTTAAAGAGCCATTTGGATCCTATAAATTCAAAGGGCTGTGGAAGACTTTGCAACAATGTATCTCCAATACAAGAGCTCTTCCATCCTATGAAGAAGTGAAACATAAAAGGGAAGAAATGTACAGAATATAGGGTCAACAAATTTGTAAAAAGTTCCTCAAATTCGGCCCCCAAGGAGATGAAAAAGCAGCCCCACTCTTGGACAACAAACTTGATCACAAAGAGGCTGTCCATCCAAGTCTAAACTCCTCCAATTTCGGCCTTCAAGAAGCTATCCAACAAAGAAGATCTTATGCTTCCGTAGTGGCCGGATGTGTTGCCCAATGTGGAACCCTTCAAGATAAATATGATATTCACTTGAAGAGGTCTCTACATTCGGCACACATGGATGGTAATAAACAAAACTCTACTTCTTATTCTGAAAAATTTCTTGTAGATTCCGGCACAGATCACCACATGGTTAGGGATAGGAAGAAATTTAAATGCTTTAAAAATCTCCCAAATCGAAAGATAGTGAGAGTTGCTAATGGGCAAGATTTGGAAGTAAAGCAAATGGGAGAAGTTGAAATTTTTGGAAAATCCTCAAGTGCCCTTCATGTTCCCCAACTTACTTCTGATCTTTTGTCCATTAGTAAAGCCACAAAAGACCTAGGGTGTAGAGCCAATTTTGATCCAGACATAGTCACATTCCATGACTTAAACACTAACCAAATGATTGGAAAAGGGTTTCAAAGGGGGGGCCTATATTACTTGGACGAAGGGCAACATGCATTCACTACTCCCGTTGGAAGCCTCCAACGGCTAGCTAGAGGAGAGAGCATTATGCTCTCTCCACTCTTCCATTCTCCCATTCTTTCTCCCTCTCCTTTTCTCTATAAATAGGGATTGACCTCCCCTTGTAAACTATGAGAAAAAAGTTCTCTTATTATGTACAAGAATTGCTCTCAAATTCAATAAAGTTCTAAATTTTAGTTTGTTCTTCTTACTTTGAATTTCAACAGTGAGGAGCAAAAAGGGAGATAGAGAGGAGAAAATTAGTGACCAAAGGTGGAGAAGTATAGGGAAAATTTGGGGTTTTCTTCGCAACTTGTTTGTTAGGTGATTCCAACCTCTTAGTGTTCCAAGATTTGGTGTGATCTCTTCTTCTTCTTCCATTTTCCTCATATTATATGCTTTATATGTTAGAGTGTGTACCCTAGTGTTGATTGGAACATAGAGCTACAGTTATAGGTTGATTTTATGTTGTTCTCTAACTGTAATAGAGTGTGAACTTTGTGTTGTACCGTTTTTACACAGTAAGTTTTTTATTGGATTAGCTCCCATAGTTTTTCCCCTTATTTTTAGATTTTCCACGTAAAAATTCTTGGTGTTATGGTTGCATACTTGCTCCCATTTTCTGTGTTATTTTGTTGTAGAGATTGAGTATATTTGTTATATGGTTATGAGTTTTCATAAATAAATAGTATGGAAAAAATACTGCTGTGGTTCAATAAGTTGTTGGCTTCACATGCATTGTTTTGGGTAAATTATACGGTTAGGAAGTGTTGTCCATTTTTGCCAAACAAAATTATGGTCTCATACACAAAGTGGATGTAGATGCTCCATTGAATGAAAAAATAGGGGCGAAAATATCCTTAGAATGACAGGGATCTCCATTTTTTAGCTTCTCAACGTGAGATACTTTCAACATTGCTCAGCAACTATTGAGAAAAAAATTACGGAACTCTATCAAGGTGCTCTATCAGTAATTTAAAAGGTCCCTGAATGTTATTGGTGAACTTTCCACAAACACCAGGTAGTCATGAATTTTCATTTTTGATAATTTGTATTCATCTTCTAATGTTTGATGCAAATCCATAGGAAATTTTAAAATTTTCGGCTAGTCATAACCAAAACGCTTCCATTCCCTACTCAGAGAGTAAACAATTTTGGATTGGGGCACATGCAGCTCAGATGCATTGCAAGTGAAAGGTGATGGCATATTTGTCCCAAATCTATCTTTACATTCAAGTTGTCGACTGGAAACATCCATTACAATATCAATGACATTGACACGTATTTTAAGTCATATGCATGAAGTCAATGTACTGCCCGACAAAATTTGTCCTCGTGTATGAAAAATCCCTATTCAGTCTATTTATGTTTCGGTATGAATCCTAAGAACGTGCCTTTGGGCCTTTAATTGCCGTTGGAAATTCAGCTACATGCTCTTAAACTTCATCGCCCGTTAATCTTAGTGGTAGAGCATTTTGCTCAACTCAAACTTTTATGAATTGTTTTCTATCTGCTCTGAAAGAATGATGTGTAGGCAAATGTTGTCTATGATAGTCAAAATGTAACACTTTGTTACCATGTGTAAGTAAAAGGATTTTGGTCTTTTCATGCATTTTGGACATGTTAATATTCCTGATGTGCTCCATCCAAAGAATATCGCATAAGCAAAGAAGTCACTTATTAAAAAACAAAAAAAGGCTCATAAGCGAGGAAGTTACTTGTACCATTGTTGTGCTCCGTCCAAATAACATTCCATGAGTGGACAAATCACTTATTGTATAAATTTGGAAGTGAGAATAGCAATTTTACTCGACAATATTCCTAATTTTTATGTATAATTAGAATTAAACTGCACATTTTACATTCCTGAGAGATTTGAGCATTGGACAACCTCGATGATAGGGTCAATTCACAATCAAAACTCTCCACTTACCTAGGTTTGGACAAGTGGGGTCTATTAGGTTTTATGTACAAACCTGAGAAAACCCTGAACCCAGTCATTTAAACCTTCGAGCCTTCATCAGGTCCGTCTTCACTAAGCCCACGAGGTTAAACTAGACCACCAAGCCTGCAAAAATCACAAGTTGGACAAAAACCTTATCTACTCCAAGTAACCACCAAAGGTCTTTTTACAAGAGGAAGCTAGCATCCTACAGAAGTTGCGCCGTTGCACTTGACCTCACTTGAGTGGGCCTTCACATTGTGCGAACCCCTATCATCACATCTCTCTATCCACCTATAGACAGTCGAAATAATGAAATAAAGTGATAAATTTTTTAATCAAGTTTTAGATTTGAAACATAAAAATATAAAAATCACATTAGAAGAGCCGTCATCTAATAGAATCCTTGCATACGTTCAAATTAGATCGGTGAATACCAGTTGGAAGACATGGTCCATAGAGGGAAAAAAAAAGGGAAAAAGGCACCCTTAAGTCGTTAAAAGTGGACGAGATGCTCCAGCTCTAGGGTTATCGGGATGGCCTCCCTATCCTGGGAGGGATAAATCCCCTATTGTGCATCTCTCTTAAACACCAATGCGAAGCTGGAAGAGAAGAGGTCCATGCTGCCAACACTTTTCCAGATTCATCTTAAAGAACCATTCCAGCACATAGAGATTAAATTTTAGATGTTGAATCCACCTTAGACTGAAATGATTCTCGGAGAAAAATTACACAATTAAGAGGAAATGAATGAGAGAGGAAATAAGGGAACTAATTGACTCTTGTCCCTATGTTTTTCCTTAAGAAAGAGGCCCAACTCATATAAGATATACAAGGTAGGTACAACACTTAGCGATTAAACCAACGTTCACTTGGTCCAATAATAGAATACTGGTAATTTTTAAATAAAATTTTGAATCAAATTTTATATATAATAAAAATAAGTAGTGGAAGAGTTTCATCATCAGGTTTGGCTCGAACCGAATTTAGTGAATTATAACGTAATTATCAGATATTGTTGGTTTATTAAAAAAAAAGAAGAAAAAAAAACAATTAGTGATTACTCAATATCTTTAGATTGGCCCACATTTTGTGTAAATGAGACGATCCGCCCTGTGCTTAGAATTGTAGTCGTAACACATAAAATTAAACAAGGATAAAGTAAATTTTTTTTATTCAGAAATTCATACTTTTAACCTACTATACACAAAATAAGTTTTTTTTTTTTTTTTTGGTAGGGCACAAAAAAAGCTATAACTAAAAGGGCTAGACTCACGGATGGTCAAGATTTACATAGTTGGGTTTTTATCACACAATTTGGCCCATATTATTGTTGAAATAAAAGAGAACTAAGTATGGATAGCATAGGCCCCATTTCAAGCCAAGTTTAAGCCCATCCATGAGATGTATTTGGCCCGTTCCTTATGGGTTTTTTAGTCCTCAAAAAGGGCATTGTTAAGCCCCCTAAAAGAAGCCCAAAATGGACTCTAAAAAGGGCAAAACGGTTAGTTCTTTTGAACTAGCCGTTGCACTGTATAACTGCTATAAAAATGGCTGTTATATAGTGATTTTGGGGACAGAAATCTGTCCCCAATGTCCCCCAACGGCTCCTTGAGACTTTGGGGTCTTTTTCCCTCTCTTTCACAAGTAATAATCTCTATAAATAGGAGCTTGTATGGGATGTTCTATCTATGAAAAAAACAATGCTCTCATTGTGCACTCTTTCTTCAAATAAAGTTCTTTAAGTTTTCATTCAATTCTAGTTGCTTGATAGCTTGAAATCTCAACATGGTATCAGAACAGGCAACGATACCTTCCTCTTCCGGTCTTAATGACCCTCCACCACAAATTAGCACCTCAATGTTCACCTCCTTACTTCTAGATTCCACAAACTACAATGCTTGGCAAGATATCATCAAGAGGTCCCTAAACTTCTTCAACCTTGAAAATCATATCTTTGAAGAACCTCTTGATGAAGCCAATCCATTATTCAGAGTATGGAAGAAGAAAGAGGATCAAGTGGTGGTGCTCCTTCAAATGTCTCTTGACAAAACTCACAAGGCTATGGTCACATGTATTCCAAATGCAAGAGCATTATGGGAGCAAATGCAATCGTTATATGGTCAAGAATCCAATACCGGAAGAATCTTTGAGCTGAAAAAGAATATCTTCAAAATTCAAAAAGGAGGTAAATCCATACCCGAATACTTTGGGGAATATAGGGATCTATGGAATGAACTCAATCTCTTGAGGCCTCCTACTATAAATCTCAAGACCATTCTTCAAAGGAACGATGAAGATATGACCTTTGGTCTACTCATGGGTCTTGGAGATGAATATGCTCCAATTCGTCAAGAGATTCTCCGAATGAAGGTCTTTCCTTCATTTCAAGAAGTCCAATTCATGGTGCAAAGAACAGAGACTAGCTTAAGGCTTGAAGAATCTACCAAGCTTAAATCCGACTCTCAAGCCTTCCAAGCTGTCCACAAAGAGCATCCGGCCAACAACACTCAAAACTTTGCAAAAAGAGACATTTGCACACATTGCAAGAAGTCCGGCCATAAGAAAGAAAAATGCTGGTTCCTACACCCACATTTGAGGCCGAAATATGCTAGGAAAAATCCGGAATTATCTTAAATGCTCAACAAGTGTCTCAAGTGGCAGCACTCGAATCCAAGATGGAGGAGATGTATAAGGAATTCAAACGACTTGTTGGGCAGATTAGTCACCATTCTGGTAATTCCTTATCTTCATCTATTTCCAATTCTTGGCTCATAGATTCCGGATGTGACGATCATATGGTAAAAGATAAAAACAAAATCAACAAGTTTATTCCCTTGACCAATCATAAATTAGTTAAAGTAGCTAATGGTCATAAGTTAAAAGTTGATTACTTAGGAGAAATTGAACTATTTGGGAGAAAGACTAAAGCTTTATATGTTCCAAAGTTCAATTCAAACTTACTTTCTATTAGCAAGATAACCAAAGAGCAAGATTGCAAAGCTATTTTTGATCCTAACCAAGTAATATTTCAGGATAGCAAAACGAACAATTTGATTGGCAAGGGAACTAGGAGGAACAACCTCTATTACTTGGATCAAGAGAACCAAGCTTTTGCTGTCCGAAACATATCCTCCTCTTTATGGCATGAACGTCTAGGGCATCCAGGAAACCTAGCTTTGAAACGCCTATTTCCGAATAGTAAACTAGAAGATAGGCATTGCAAAGCTTGTGTACTTGGAAAACAAACCAAAGTGTATTATCCCATTTCTGAAACAATATATAAAGAGGCTTTTGAATTAGTTCATTCGGATGTTTGGACCTCTCCTTTAGTCTCCCATAATGGTTTTAGATACTTTGTGACATTCATAGATCACAAAACTAGATACACTTGGATTTATCTCTTAGTTAACAAATCTGAAGTATTTGAGGCATTCAAGAGCTACTATAGATACATAACAAAGCAATTTAATGCTAACCTAAAGATGTTTAGGTCAGATCATGGAGGGGAGTTCACTAGCCTTGAATTTGAAAATTTTCTAGAGGAAAAAGGGATCAATCATCAAAAGTCTTGTGTGTACACTCCTCAACAAAATAGAATAGCCTAGAGAAAGAATAGGCATCTCTTGGAGACAGCTAGATCTATGATGTTTCACTCAAACTTACCTAAGGAATATTGGAATGAGGCCATTAAGACTGCTGCTCACCTTATAAACCTCATGTCATCCCAAATCCTAGGAGGAAAGTCACCCCTAGAACTACTCCTTGGAAAGAGACCTAGCATTGATCATTTAAGAGTTTTTGGTTGTGTTTGCTATGTCCACATTCCTAGTCATCTTAGGAGCAAACTAGATGCCAAGGGAAGAAAATGCATCTTTCTAGGATATTCCTTTTTTGAAAAAGGCTATAAATGTTATGATCCTCTAACCAAGAAACTATACATATCCAAGGATGTGATATTTGTGGAAAATGAGCCTTATTTTGCAGGTCAAAGAAGAGAAGATCAAACCAAAGAAAACTACCAGCAAGAACAATGGAATGTGATTCTGCCAAAAATCAATGAAGTTCCTGCCGAAAGCAATGAAAAAACTCACCAAAATGATCCAACTCAAGGGAACCCATCACCCTCTCATTCAAATCATGAAATAGAAGAAGATCAAGAGGAAGGACACTCAAGCATGATCTTTTGTCCATTAGTAAAGCCACAAAAGACCTAGGGTGTAGAGCCATTTTTGATCCAGACATAGTCACATTCCATGACTTAAACACTAACCAAATGATTGGAAAAGGGTTTCAAAGGGGGGCCTATATTATTTGGACGAAGGGCAACATGCATTCACTACTCACATCAATAATGATGCATTCCTTTGGCATGCTCGATTAGGGCATCTAAACAACAAGGCATTAAATCATCTTCTCCCAAATTTGAATATAGAAAACAAATCTTGTGAAGCATGCATCTTAGGGAAAGAAACAAGAACTACATACCCTAGTTCAGAAAGTGAATATATCACACCATTTGAATTAGTTCACTCGGACATTTGGACTTCTCCTATCGTATCACACCTAGGGTATAAATACTTCATCATATTTATTGATCAAAAGACTAGATACACTTGGGTATACCTTTTGCATTCTAAAGATCAAGCTTTTGAAGCACTCAAAAGCTATTTTAAGTATGTGACCAACCTTTACAATGCTAAAATCAAAGCTCTTAGATCTGATCATGGTGGGGAATACACAAGCCATAAATTTGAAAACTTTCTAAATGAGAAAAGCATTCTTAATAAAAAATCATGTGTTTACACACCCCAACAAAATGGGGTAGCTGAAAGAAAGAATAGGCATATATTGGAAACCGCAAGAACCATGATGATCCATGCTAATGAAATTTTGGTGTGATGCCGTTAAAACCGCAGTCCATGTGATAAACTTAATGCCTTCCAAGATTCTAAAAGGCAAATCACCTTTAGAAGTGCTCCTAGGAAGAAAAACAAAGATTTCCCATCTTAGAGTTTTTGGTTGTGTATGCTATATCCACATTCCCTCACAACTCAGAGACAAATTAGACCATAAAGGAAGGAAATGCCTATTCCTAGGTTATGCAATATTTGAAAAATGATATAAATGTTATGATCCTAAAACTAACAAAACATACACATCTAAAGATGTGATATTTGTGGAAAAAGAATCCTTTTTTCAGGAAAAGAATAACATGAAGTACCAAGGCAAAATACTCCAACAAGTTCTTCGGATTTCCTAGTTCTTCCATACCAGCCTTTAGCAAATGAAATCCAAAATAATCCTCAAATGGAAGGAGAGAATACTCAATGCAATGAAGATTCTACCTCTTCAGAAGAAGACCCCTCAAATGATTCAGGGGGAGCTCAAAATTCAGAACAAACCGAGGATCCCAATTCTGAAAATTTGGATGAAGCACCTCCTTCTCCACCACCCCCTCTTAGAAGATCAACAAGACTAAGACTTCCTCCATCCGAATGGATCAACCAAAGAGTGTTTTACAACTCTGAAGTGACTTTGCATCCCATTTCTGATTACTACACTACCTCACATGTCTCCACAAAACACCAAGAAATATGTAAACAAGATTGACAAAGAGGTG
Organism: Dillenia suffruticosa; assembly: GCA_033439265.1. Classification (NCBI taxonomy): domain Eukaryota; kingdom Viridiplantae; phylum Streptophyta; class Magnoliopsida; order Dilleniales; family Dilleniaceae; genus Dillenia; species Dillenia suffruticosa. Next base: position 20,656,600 of record JAVTVX010000015.1, read on the forward strand.
GAACCTAGATTTTTTGAAGAAGCAAAACAAGATCCTAGGTGGGTGCAAGCCATGAAAGAAGAGATAGATGCTCTTACCAAAAATGGAACTTGGGAGATTACTCATTTGCCCAAAAACAAGAAGGCCGTAAGATGCAAATGGGTATATAAAATCAAGCATAAAAGTGATGGATCAATCGATCGCTTCAAGGCAAGATTAGTGGCAAAAGGATTTACTCAAGCATACGGAATAGACTACAAGGAAACCTATGCTCCGGTAAAAAAAATGAACTCCATTAGAGTACTTATGTCCTTGGCCATGAATCATGAATGGAACATGTATCAAATGGATGTTGCTAATGCATTCCTTCAAGGAAATCTAGAAGAAGAAGTCTATATGCAACCACTTCAAGGGTTCCAACATCATGAAGGAAAAGTATGCAAACTCCGCAAAGCTATCTATAGATTGAAACAATCTCCTAGAGCATGGTATGCCAAACTAAGCCAAACCTTCCTTAGTTATGGTTTCTTAAAATGTAATAGTGATTCATCTCTCTTTGTTAAAAAAGAAAATGGAAAAACAACTATTGCTCTAGTATATGTAGATGATATTATCATCACAGGAAGTGACACACACCATATAGAACTAGTTAGAAATTTCTTGAAAAATAGATTTGAAATTAAGGATTTAGGGAAACTAAAGTATTTCTTAGGAATTGAACTAGCCTATTATCCCAATGGGCTAGTCCTCTCCCAAAGAAAGTATGCTCTTGACTTGTTGCAGGAAACAGGGAAGCTAGGAGCAAAACCAGCATGCAGTCCTGTCTCTACATCAGGACCTCTGATAGATGATGAAGAACCCTTTATGGACATAGAGAGATATCAGAGGCTTGTAGGACGATTGATTTATCTCACCATCACTAGGCCTGATATTTTCTTTGTCGTTAGCCAAGTGAGTCAACATATGCATGCTCCAAAGAAAGGTCATTGGAGAGCAGCTAAAAGGATCCTTCATTACATTAAAGGATCACCTGGGCTAGGCATTTGGATGAAAAATAACAAAAATTCAGAAATTGAAGGATATTGTGATGCGGATTGGGCCAGAGATATCAAGGATAGGAGATCAACATCCGGATATTGCATGTTTGTAGGAGGCAATTTAGTTGCATGGAAGAGCAAGAAGCAACATGTGGTGTCTAGGTCAAGTTCGGAAGCCGAATATAGGGCAATGGCATCAGCTGCAAGTGAGATCGTATGGCTTAAAGCCTTGGTAGAAGAACTTGGGTTTAGAGTTACAACTCCAATCAAGCTTCATTGTGACAATCAATCCGCAATTCATATCGCATCAAATCCGGTCTTCCATGAAAGGACCAAACACATAGAGGTCGATTGTCACTTTATTCGGCAAAAGGTAGAAGAAAGAGTTATTACTACTCCTCACATCAAAGGAAAAAATCAACTTGCGGACATCTTCACTAAGGGAGGAACGGCCGCTCATCTTCAAGATATCTTGGGCAAGTTGGGCACTATTGACATATATGCACCCAACTTGAGGGGGAGTGTTGAAATAAAGAACACTTAGGGTACTCAATTAACTCTAAATTGATTGTATTTTTCCTTACTTATTTGAGGCCTAAAGGAAACCTAAGCATAGAGGCAAATTAATGCCCCTCTTGTCTAGATTTCTTGGCCCAAATTAGGGTCCCAATATGGGACAGGCCCACGGGCTTCGGGCCCAGCCCGGGCCAGCAAATGGGGGACCAAATGGTCCCCCAACAGCTAGCAAGAACTAGCCGTTGGAGGCCCCAACAGCCAATTCTTAAACTAGCCGTTGGAAGCCTCCAACGGCTAGCTAGAGGAGAGAGCATTATGCTCTCTCCACTCTTCCATTCTCCCATTCTTTCTCCCTCTCCTTTTCTCTATAAATAGGGATTGACCTCCCCTTGTAAACTATGAAAAAAAAAGTTCTCTTATTATGTACAAGAATTGCTCTCAAATTCAATAAAGTTCTAAATTTTAGTTTGTTCTTCTTACTTTGAATTTCAACAAGACTTAGGGGGAGCTCTTGATACGACCGAAGAGCATGAGGAGCAATCTATGGATGAACCCCCTCCTCCTCTTCGAAGATCTACAAGACTTAGACTTCCTCCCTCGGACTGGATCAATGCAAGGGTCTATTTTAACTCCAAGATGACTACTCATCTAATTTCTTAATACTACTCAATATCTAACATGTCTTGCAGTCACCAAAGATTCATCAAGAACATAGACCTTCACCAAGAGCCCAGAACATTTGAGGAGGTAAAGGATCAACCTCATTGGGTTCAAGCAATGAAGAATGAGTTGGATGCTTTGGCTAAAAATAACACTTGGGAAGTGACCTCTCTACCAAAGGGAAAAAGAGCTGTGGGATGCAAATGGATATTCAAGATCAAACACAAGAGTGATGGAAGCACATATAGATTCAAGACAAGATTGGTGGCCAAGGGCTTCACTCAATCATATGGCATAGACTACAAGGAAACGTTTGCACCCGTGACCAAGATGAACACCATCCGTGTCCTTCTCTCTCTTGCTATAAATCACTCATGGCCATTATTTCAAATGGATGTTGCAAACACCTTTTTACAATGAGATTTAGAAGAAGAGGTGTACATGGAAGTGCCCCCTGGTTTCTCCCATCATGACAACAAAGTTTGCAAACTAAAGAAGGAAATATATGGCCTCAAGCAATCACCTAGAGCATGGTATGGAAAACTTAGCACTACTCTCCTTGAACACGGTTTTAAGAAATGCGTTAGTGATTCATCTTTATTTGTCAAGAACCTAGGAGAAAATACCATTATCATTCTTGTTTATGTAGATGATATAATTATAACAGGAAATGATATGAATCTCATTAACAAAGTTAGAACTTTTCTTCAAACTAAGTTTAACATCAAGGATCTAGGGAAACTAAAATACTTTCTAGGGATAGAACTTGCCTATTGTTCCAATGGGCTTGTTCTATCACAAACAAAGTATGCTCTTGACCTTTTGCAGGAGACGGGAAAACTAGGTGCCAAACCAGCTTGTAGTCCGGTAAGCACATCCTTAAGTCACAAAGATGATGAGGAGATTTATGAAGATAAGCAACGATATCAAAGACTTGTTGAAAGATTGATCTACCTAACCATCACTAGACCGGACATCTCTTATGTCGTTGGACAAGTTAGCCAGCACATACATCAACCTAAGAAGAAGTATTGGAGGGTCATTGAAAGAATTCTTCTCTACCTAAAGGGAACTCCAAAAGTTCGAGTTAAAAGGTCCAAAGAAGTACTGAATAACTTAATTCAAAGGGTTTTACAATAAGAAATTGAAGCCCAAATGAATGAAGAACCAAAAGGGGTCTCAATTATGCTCATGCAAGCCCAGTTGGAAGAATAAAAGGCCCAAAACTACCCAAAACCAAGGGAGGACGAAAATAAAGAAAAATAGCAGCAAGATTTGGTCAAAATAGTTTGATTTATTTAGTTTCCTAATTTTTATTTTTTTGTAACTTATGTTTAGTTTTCTAATTCTTTATTATTCAGGGAATTACTAAATTTTTAGTTGTCAATTATGTTTTTACCTTTAGGTTATAAATAGGCTATTATACATTGTGTAAAAGGGAACACTTTGAAGAGAATTAATAAAATTGTGAGAATTCTTCACCCAGATCTTGTTCTTTTGAGAACTTTGAACTTATTCAAGATATGAGTCTTGTTTAGTTCTTTGACTTATCAATCTAAGTTTCGAACCATCTAGATTGTGGCGTCATTCATTCCATCTTTATATTAAGGTTCTTGATCTAGTAAGAAACGAGTCTAAGGTCATATACCTTAGGTTCTTCCTGCTTTATGGCAAGGGTTGGGGTCTTTAATTCCACCGGTTCAAATAATTCGTTGGAACGATTTTTGGGCTAAATTAACTTGTTCGTGGGTTCTATGGTTTTTATACCCAACGGGTTCACATCAGTTGGTATCAGAGCAATTTCGGGTTACCCTTCGAGTTGTTCATACTTGTCTATAATTGTTCATATTTGTCTATAATTTTTCATAAAACAAAGGCAGCTTCCAATATTTTTTCTTTTCTTTTTTGTTTCTTCTTTATTTCTTCTTTTTTCCTTATTTGTTCACCTTCTTTATTTTCTTCCTTTATTCACCTTTCTTATTTAATTTATTCCATATTTGTTTCTTTCTTAATTTGGAATTTTTCCAAATTTGCGACTTTCTATTTCCCACTTATTTTCTTTCTTTATTTTTCTTGTTATTCTTTCTTTGAATTTCATAAGACAATTATTTGTAAGTTAAATTCAAAGAGTTATTAATTCATTAAGATAGTAAGAGACATGTTCGAGGGATTGAATTCATTGAGACTTTTCCCAAACAAAATGCGGTTGCAGATGCATTTTCACACAGGTGACGATTTGGGGACAAATCGTTGTCAAGAAGGGGGGAATGATGTGATCATCAAGACTGCAAGAAATTTACAAGATTCAACTCAGGTTCCAATTGGACCAATAACAAAAGTTCGAATTAATAGGTTCAAAGAAATACTGAATAACTTAATTCAGAGGGTTTTACAATAAGAAATTGAAGTTCAAATAAATGAAGAATCAAAAGGGATCTCAATTATGCTCATGCAAACCCAGTTGGAAGAATAAAAGGGTCAAAACTATCCAAAACCAAGGGAGGATGAAAATAAAGAAAAATAGCAGCAAGACTTGGTCAAAATAGTTTGATTTATTTAGTTTCCTAATTTTTATTTTTTTGTAATTTATGTTTAGTTTTCTAATTCTTTATTGTTTAGGGAGTTACTAAATTTTTAGTCGTCAATTATGTTTTTACCTTTAGGTTATAAATAGGCTATTATACATTGTGTAAAAGGGAACACTTTGAAGAGAATTAATAAAATTGTGAGAATTCTTCACCCAGATCTTGTTCTTTTGAGAACTTTGAACTTATTCAAGATATGAGTCTTGTTTAGTTTTTTGACTTATCAATCTAAGTTTCGAACCATCTAGATTGTGGCGTCATTCATTCCATCTTTATATTAAGGTTCTTGATCTAGTAAGAAACGAGTCTAAGGTCATATACCTTAGGTTCTTCCTGCTTTATGGCAAGGGTTGGGGTCTTTAATTCCACCGGTTCAAATAATTCGTTGGAACGATTTTTGGGCTAAATTAACTTGTTCGTGGGTTCTATGGTTTTTATACCCAACGGGTTCACATCAACATGGTAGAGGGGGTTTGATCTTAGAACTCTCTTCTCTACTTGTCCTTGTAATTTATAGTTTAACGAGTATGAATAGAATATAGAAGATCATGTGATGTAGCTTCTTGCATCATCTTTAGAATAGAAGTATTGCTTTTCATTTTTTGCACCAACTCATGGGGATGGGTAACCTTTATAAAGGTGCTTGTTGCAGTATTACAGCAAAATTATTTTTCAGACTTTTAAGGTGCCCTAAAGGGTATGACAGAGAACTTATAATGTGTTGTGGCTAAAAAAAATGGAAAGCAAGTAGAGGCTTCTGAAATATCCCTGCAGTGGTATAAAGAACTTATACTGGGTTATGGTGCAATCTCTTTGCCAAAAGAGAAAAGGTTGCATCTACTCACATATTAATTGAAAATAAAAATTGCTTTATCGCCATTAATTTAAAAATTTTACAAGTTTTTAAATAAAAAAAAAATTCTACATTTTTATGTAAAAGCTTTGTTCTTGAGGACAAAAAATTTAATAAAACCCCATATTTTTTTGTAAAAATGCGACATTATTTTTGTTTGTAAATACAACAAAATAAATGAGTTCTTTTTGAATCTTATAACCCACCAATCAAAGAATAAAATACATAGCAGTAAGGTGATCAATCCATACTCCAAAAGGCAGATACTTTAGAGGCCCAAAAACAATGAATTGTTATCAAAATTAAATCCATATCGAACAATTCTTCCATAACATAAAATTCACGAAACTACAATTTCTATATCCCAAATTACTCGCTACAAGCAACTTGAATCAATATTACACAGAGAGAGAGAGAGAGATGGGTGAAAAATATCTGCATATTGAAGAAGAGGCAATTGATAGAGAAAAGCTTAGGGTTTCAAAGAGAGAGAGAGATGAACCGTGGTGGGGATTAAGGCTTAGAGTTTGGATTTGGAGAGATCTGAAGAAGGAGGAGAGAGGAGGAAGGGTCACGAGGAAGGAAAGAGGCATTACTAGATTAGCCATAATAAAAAAGAAACTAGATTCGTGCAAGACTCCATCAAAGAGAAAAAATTGATGTTATATCATATAAATCTATATAGAATTGAACCAAATCAAAATCATAATAAACAACTACAGCACAGAACATCACAAGTTAAGAGGAAAGCTAACTCATTCGAATCCAGTAACAACAAATCATGATATACTTGTAAACGGGTACGAAGAAATCAAGAGAAAGTCCAAGGAAGAAAAGTACGAACTCATCTAGGGCAGCCCAACACTTCTTGTGTTTCCAACTAAATCGATCGACTATGATACTTGTAAAAGATAAATAATGTTTCGAGAATGCTTGGGCTTCAAAGTGATTTCGAAAACCAACCAAGATTTAAACAGATTTCAACGGGTGCACAGGCCAAACCCTAGCAAAGAAGATACGAAATCCATTTACCCTAAGTCTAAAATCCGACTATTAGAGGACTAAAATCCAGCTTCGCACATGCCCTTGTGCTGCACAAAAACTCAAATCGTGGATGATGATCGGAAGAAAGATGAAGATTCAAGAGACATAAGGAGAGAGTGACTATGTGGGAACAAGGTGCGAGATACAAGAGAAAATGAGAAAAATGACTAAGTGTGAAACAGATAAGACCCAGGTTAGCGACGGACGAAGAATCCGTCGCTAACTTAGCGACAGATACTTCATACAGTCGCCAAGTTAGTGACGGAACCACATATCCGTCGCCAGGTTGGCGATAGAATGTCATATCCGTCCCTACTTTCTTTTTCTATATTATCTGATTATTAATTACACAATCGCTAATTTTTTTTATTTAAACTACAGAGTAATTGGACGTGAGTACTTAACGACGGAAACTTCTAACCGTCGCTAAGTTAGCGACGGAATCTCATTTCCGTCGCTACATCAGCAATGGAACAACATTTCCATCTCCAAATTGGCAACGGACAATCATAATCGTTGCAAAGTTACAATAGAACAAAATTTTCATCGCCGAACTGGCGACGGACAATCATATCCGTCGCTAAGTTGACGACGGAACAGCATTTCCGTCGCCAAATTGGTAACATATTCCATTCTCTTTCGCTAAATTTTTTTCCCATTTTTTTGGGATTTTCTATTTTAATTTATTATTTGTTTCTTCTATTTTATTATTCTTTCTCTTTTTCTTTTTAAACCTTATAGTAGTCCGCTAAGTTTAGTGACGGATTCAGAAATCCGTCGTTAAACTTATCGACGGATTACAAGTCGTCACTGAATTCATTGTGAAATAATAAAATATTTTAAAAAATAATAATATTATTTTTTTAAAAATAAAATACTAATTTAAAATATTATAAAATAATAAATATGATTAGTTAATATAAATTATAAAATTATAAAATATAAAATGTTAATTAAAAGAAATTAACTTAGCAACAAATTTCAAAATCTATCGCTAAAAGATTATTTTATAACCTTTTTTTTAAATTAACATTTTTTATTTTATTTTATTATTTTATTATTCTTTTTATTTTTTCTTTTATTTTTTTGAAACTATAGAATACTTCATAAATGGACAGTTGTCTATCTGTAGTCATCCGTCTCATTGCCGTTATCCTTCAAAAATTACTGTTTGATCACTTGCTAGACGCGATATATCGTCAAACGTATTGTATGATCTATTATGTTCATTGCTGATGATAGTAACGAATGAAAATAAACAATTGAATTTTTCAAAACAATTGAATTTTTCAAAACGATTGAATTATATGAGAAAAGCGAGTAGATGTAGAAGACAAAAACACACGAATGGTGATCTCAACAGTCGCGACTAATTAAAATATGTTTGTTATAGATTGATTAAATTATTTGTTTTTGAAAATTGTCAAATTGGTGAGAATTGTAATATTCACTATCTATTTAATTTGATTTCATTATTTACAATATTTTAAAATCAGAGATACGGTTAAAAATATTTTTTAATAAAGTATGGAAGAAATGTTTTTTGATGAGCAAAATAAAGTAAATTGACGAGCAAATTTTTTTAATAAAATACGGTTAAAACATAATAAAGTAAATTGAAATTAAAAATGACAAGCAAAAACTAAAAAAAAAAAAAAAAGAAAAGACTAATTTTTAATGGTTTGCTTTTGAAACTTAATTTTCATCTAATCGGTGAAACACTTTCGGGCTGTATCGATATTTTTGAAGTATCATGTGCATATGTAGGTGTTGTTATCATTGCAATTCTCCCATATGCAATCAATAGTTTGACGAGATTTTATACAATCTCGATCATATTAATATTCACAGGAATAATGATTTTTGAATCGTTATTCAAAGGTAATAAACCCATAATTATAGCCTCACTTGAGTCTGTATGCTGGCTAATTGTTTTTTTTTTTCTTTGCCAGCAATTCCCCAATCAATTTTTTTTTTCATCGATTGATATCTAAATTTTATTTGACTAATTTGATCCGAATATTATAAGATTCATTTAGATATTGGTTCTCTCAAATTATTTTTTTTTTTTATTTTTAGAACTCGAACTCGAGATCTCTAGTTAAGGAATAGAGTGATCGACTACTCAATTTAAAAAAATTTATTACCCAACCAACTTTGCTTCACGGTGAAAACATTTAGGTACTTCCTTTTTATTTATTCCATTTTAATTTGTGATTTTTTAAGTGCTTTGTTTGGTGGAGATTTTTTTCGGCTTATTTTCTTCTTTTAAAGAGAAGTAAAAATTAATTATTTTTTAAAAAATTAAAAGTTGTTTGATTTTTTTACTTTTAAAATAAAGTAGTTAATTTTTTTTATTTTTTTACTCTTGAAATAAAATTAAAAGTTAAAAATTAATTGGTATATTTGAAATTTTATATCATTTAAATAAAGATATTAATGGAATAAAAATAATTATGTGATAATATAAATAAAATAAAAAAATATAAATTTTTGAAAAAAAATAAAAAATAAAAACTTATCCATGAGCTTTTACTTAAAAGTTATTTTTTTAAATTTTCTTTATGAAGAAAACCTCTTTTTTAAGAGTTATTAAAAAATACCACTCGGTAAACTTTATTCTATACGGAGAAGAGAAGAAAAGATAAAAAAAAAATCCCACAGACCGATAATCTAATAACTCGTGGCACATTCCAACTGTCAGTCGAACTTCATCTGAAATTAACTTCAAATTGCTGACTTTGTAAAAAAATCTATTGATAAAAGAATATGTTATAAAAATAAAGTACCAAACCTCACCAACTTCACATATTACTTTCAAAAAAAAAAGAAAAATTCAAACGTTATTGATAACTAAAAGTATAATTTAAGACTCTAATAAATAATTTACTCTTTTGAAATAGATAAAATATCTAAAAAGTGTTTAAAAATCATAATTGAAATAGCAAGCAAATCAAGACTATTAACGCAAAACTAGAAAAAGAATCAAAATTAGAGGAATGTTTTAATTTCCCTACTACGGAACAAAAATTAAAACCCTAAAATGCATAAAACTCAAAAAGAGAAAATAAGGATGTTTTCATATGTTAGGCGTGTATTTCTCACCGGAGGCAGAATTTTGGTTTGTTTGAACATGGAGACCGGAGAGAGTGTCCCTCGGGTCAAGTTAAGCGATAGATCCTCCGCATTTTTCTCATTATTTTTCCGATTCCATTTAATTATATATTTATTAAAAAAAAACAGTGAGAGTAATTTTAAAAGGGTGAGAATGACTTTTTGGGAAGGGAGAAACCATAGTTTTCTAAAACTAACCTCTCTCTCTCTCTCTCTCTCTCTCTCTCTCTCTCTCTACTTGTCCATGTCTAGCTGTTTTTGGCTTTATTTGGAAATTAGGATTTTGCATAAAAAATGTTGAGATATCAAAACTTGGATTGCCTTCCTATTTCTCCTCAAATATTTTGGCCACTTCTTTTTTATTTATTTCATTATAATTTGTTTTATTTAGATATTATTTGGGAAAAGAAAAGATTAAATTAGAAAAATATAATAATAATATTTTTGTCCTTTAAAACTTATATAATAATAATTTTTTAAATTAATTGTTATTATTTTTACTATAATTAATAAGATAAAATAAATAAAAAAGGAAAAGACCAAAATAAAGGAAAACCGCAGAAAAAAGAAACTAGAAGAAAACAAAGAAAAGTAGTTGACCACACTGTAAACAAAGAAACACACTCTCTCCCTCTCTCTCTCTCTCTGTCTCTGCAGAACCAGAAGATAAAGAAAACCATCCACAGCCGCTGGGAGAATAGACTCACCGATCAAACCTCCATCTCTCTCTCTCCAAAAGCCAGCAATGCAGGTCTAATGAGGAGAGAGATAATGGGTTTGAGGTCGTTTCTCTTTCTACTTCTCCTTATCTTTCTCTCTCGTTGGTCACATTCAGATCTGACAGCGGACAGATCTGCTCTTTTGGCACTCCGCGCCGCCGTGGGAGGCCGAACTCTTCTCTGGAATGCAGGTCTCCAGACCCCTTGTTCATGGAACGGCGTCGTTTGCGAGAACAACCGAGTTACTATTCTTCGTCTTCCCGGAGCTTCTCTCCTTGGCGAACTTCCTGCCAACACTCTCGGCAGTCTCACCCAACTCAGAACTCTCTCTCTTCGTTTCAACTCTTTGAAAGGTTCTCTTCCCTCCGATCTTTCTCTCTGTACTTCGCTTAGGAATTTGTATCTGCAAGGCAATTCCTTCACGGGCCCAATTCCTGAGTTCCTGACCACGTCTTTGCATGATCTTGTGAGGGTTAATCTTGCTGACAACAATTTTTCTGGGGAGATCTCAACTGGGTTTAATAAATTGAATCGTTTGAGGACTTTATACTTGGAAAATAATCAGTTGAGTGGTTCAATTTCTGGGCTTGACATTCCCAAAATTAAACAGTTTAATGTGTCTTTTAATCAGTTAAATGGGTCTGTTCCTGTGAGTTTGAAGACAATGCCTGTCACTTCTTTTCAAGGGAACGACTTGTGCGGCGCCCCACTTAAGGATTGTTCTAGTACTACTTCTCCTTCGCCTTCCCCTTCCCCTTCTGGGGATGGTTTGGAGTTGAATCCTGGGAAGGAGAAGAAAAAAAAGAACTTGTCTGGAGGTGCTATTGCGGGTATTGTGATTGGATCTGTTGTCAGTTTCCTTTTTATTGCAATGATTCTGTTCATTTTGTGCCGAAAGAAGAGTAACAAGAAAGCTAGTGCCATAGGCATTGCATCGGTGAAACAGCAGGAAGTGGAAGATCGGGGGGAGAAATCGGTAGGGGGAGTTGACAATGGTGGTTTTGGAAATGGTTATTCGGTAGCTGCAGCTGCAGCTGCTGCAATGGCTGGTAATGGAACGTCAGAGATCACAAATGTAGGGGCTGCTGCTAATAAGAAGTTGGTTTTCTTTGGGAATTCTGGGAAGGTGTTTGATTTGGAGGACTTGTTGAGGGCTTCTGCTGAGGTTCTGGGAAAGGGTACTTTTGGGACTGCATACAAGGCAGTTTTGGAGATGGGGACTATTGTGGCAGTGAAGAGATTGAAAGATGTGACGATTTCGGAGGGGGAATTTAAGGAGAAAATTGAAGGTGTTGGGGCCATGGACCATGAAAACTTGGTCCCTCTCAGGGCTTATTATTACAGTAGGGAGGAAAAGCTTCTTGTGTATGATTACATGCCTATGGGAAGCTTGTCTGCTCTCTTGCATGGTGAGCTCGTCTTTCTCTGCTTCCTTTTTTTGCCGACTCTATAACATGTTCATGTTTGGTGTTTGACTTAATTTCTGTAGGATTTTGATGATGAATCCATATGTTACCATATTTTGCTGTCTGTTTAAATTAATGGCTTTATGTGGAATTTAAATCTATGATAATGTAGTTGTTGTTTCATTAGCCATCTAAGTCAATTCACTTTTCTGGAGTCTACTAAAAACCCAAAACTGGTATATTTCTTTAGCTGGTAATTTGTACTTTTGATGTTATGAATTTATTGCTTCCCGAAGTTCCATATGAGCCTTTTCCTTCTACAACAAGGATTGTGGGTGATGAGACCTGGATTTTTTTTTATTGTTTTTCATTTTTTTTAAAGCATACATTCAAAAATATGTCTAGGGTTGTGTTATCTGCTAAATGTTAGGCACAACATTTCTTTATGTTATTTAGGTGCATTTGCCCCCTGCCATAACATGATTGTAGTGCTGATGATCATTTCTCATTAGCTATGGATGTTTAGTCACACATCATCAACTCAATTATTTAGAAGCATTTGTATTAAGCATGCTTAGATGATCTCATATTTATAATTTTGTTTATGGCTCGTATAGCTTGTCCAATAAGTATAATTGGTTGGGGAGTCAAGCTCATGTTGTTGCCTTTCCGGTTAAATTTTATTGGACTCTCCAAAATACCATTTAAATAGTGTTTTAACTAGATAAACCGGTGAAAATAATTATTTGCTTCATTAGCAACTTTTCTCTCATCTTCTGTGCGATGCTTTGATCCCAGGGAGCAAAGGAGCAGGTAGAACTCCATTGAATTGGAAAATAAGGTCCAACATTGCCCTTGGTGCTGCCCGCGGCATCACATACATCCACTCACAAGGCGCCACTGTCTCCCATGGAAACATCAAATCCTCCAATATCTTGCTCACAAAATCATATGATGCCCGTGTCTCTGATTTTGGCTTAGCCCACCTTGTTGGGCCTTCCTCCACTCCCAATCGTGTTGCCGGTTACCGTGCACCAGAAGTTACTGATCCTCACAAAGTTTCCCAAAAGGCCGATGTCTACAGCTTTGGCGTGTTACTCTTGGAGCTCCTTACTGGCAAAGCCCCAACGCATGCCCTCTTGAATGAAGAGGGTGTTGACCTCCCCAGATGGGTGCAGTCTGTAGTCAGGGAGGAGTGGACTGCAGAGGTTTTTGATCTTGAGCTGCTCAGGTTCCAGGATGTTGAGGAGGAGATGGTTCAGCTCTTGCAGCTTGCAGTTGACTGTGCAGCACAGTATCCTGACAAGCGCCCCACAATGCGAGAAGTGACAAGGCAGATTGAAGAATTATGTCATTCTGACATGCAACCGCAGCCACATTTTGTGGACAATTCGGATGATGGATCTTCTCAGCAAACTGATTAAGTTTGTTTTGATACCCATTTTTAGTTATGGGTGGTGCAGGTTGTTCATCAAGCTGGCTTGATTGTGCTCATTTAGCATCAGTCTTAATCCTATGGTGTTGTATGTTGAATGAATTTGGGGCTCATCATTCTTACTTCCATTTGGAATCAACTGTCCATGTTCCTTTATCTTCCTACTATTTACCACCCTCCCCACCTCGTTTCCCTTTATTCTCTCTCCCGTAGTACTGTAATTGTCTTTAATACTTCAGGGGTTGGAAATGTGTTCCATTTGTTGTTGATGTTGTTGGGCAGACGGGGGTTGATGTAATTATGATTCCTGCTTTTGCTTTTGCTTTTTGAACTACTATTGATAAGTTGTGAACTGTAATGAGTTGCTTTGAGAGGTGGGCATTAACTGTGTGACGTTCATCACTTGCTTTCTTCATTTCATCATTTGATTTGATTGGGATATATTTCATTTACCAGTCTTTCTATCAAGCATTATATGGGACTCTTTTGTAATTAATAATTTTTTAATTTTGAAATTAGAAATATATAGATGTGGTAAAAGAAAAAATTTCTTGATTTCTTTTTGTTATGTATCAATAGTAAAAATTGTAAAAATATATTAATTTTAAAAAAATTGAATATTAAATCTTGAAGAAGATAAATTTTTATCACTTATGGTGTCCCTCCAAGAGCATAAGGTTTCTCTTGATTAGCGGTGATGATGCTATCAATATATTAATGATAATAATATTTGATTTAAATCCTAAAGCATAATTAAGTACCATCTATTATGGTTTTGACCATCCGTTGCATGTTTAGGTAATAGGTGTAGTTTGTCGTCTGTTGCATACATTTAATGAGTTCATTGATGTCCACCCGAACGTGGTTAGAAAAAAAAGAAAGAAGGGCAAATTGGAAATCCTTGCTCTAATAATTTGAAAGTTTGGCTATTACACATTTTTTTATCCAAATTTGGCTATCACACGTTTTAATTTACTATGTTTTCCCTCAATTATTGTCACTTTTAAACTCCAAATTTTTTATTTTTTGAACAAAATTTTATAAATTTGGTGAATTTATATAAGATAGAGCAAAATGCCATAGCATGATTCGTATAATTAATTCCACTCAGTGGAATATAGGTTTGATAATTGTTGTTATTGTTGAATTTTGATAAAGTGAATTATTAGGGTAATTTCGTAATTAAGTAAATCACGAGAGATTTGTTATTATTTTAAAGTTTCAGGACTGGTCACAAAGAGATATTTTGCATTTTTTTTTTCAAAAAGAAAAGAAATTGTGATGTCCACAGACAAAACTTGCCTGGGGATATGTCAAAGCAGAAGCACTTGTAGTCGTCCAACCCAAACGTGAGATTTGACGGAGAAATCCCATCCCACTTTTATTCACAAGTGAAGCTTTCATAAAACGTTCAAAATATATACATAAGTAGTGGAGTGGGGTACTCTGTTTTGTATTGTGGTCCAAAGCGAGAGAGAGAGAGAGAGAGAGAGAGAGAGAGAGAGAGAGAGTTACAAAAGAAATTCATTTTTCTTTGTAAAATCTGTATTTTAATTAAGGTAAATTGAGCAAAAGCACTATGCAACTTGTCCATTTTTCAAAACGACTGGGTTTCCCATGATAAAAATAATTAAAAGTAGCAGTTTATGCTAAAATGGATACTCTCACAATCAAAATTATTAAAGCTTTTTGTTGGTTTTTTTTTCTAAAAAAAAAATTAAAATCATACCTAACCAAAGTACTTTTAAGGTTTTTATTTATGTGGCAATGAAGTGTTTAAGTGGACAAATGAGAAAGGAAAAGAAACAAAAATGGCAGCCATTCAAATCTACCAAACCAAACCCTCGTGATGGCAAGTGCAACAGCTATTTTTTGGATACCCAGATAAGAAAGTCTCCAGAGTAACCTTTAGTCTAACCCTAAATGAGAGGTAGCTAAACTACAAAAGGAAAATTGTTTGGGCCATAACAAATCATAATTACTCCCCCCTCTCCCCGGCCCCCCGGAGGGGTGGGGTGGGGGTGGGCGGGAAGAACAGATGTAATTAATAGCAGTGATATATAAAACTTGAAAACCTTTAGGCATTTAAACTAATAAATTTAGGTATTTAAACTAATAAAAAAAGTGTTAAACATTTTAATCAAATTTTAATTTTAAAATTTCAGAATAGAAAAAATTATATTAAAAAAATTCTTTTCTAAATTAGATTAGACAACGCTACAACTAGATTAGTTAAAATATAAGTTTAAATATCGATCGATTATAAAAAATATATATATGAAACTGAATTAGAATACGATTACAAATAATGATTAATTATACAAAACAATATATATATATATAACCCGGAAGCGCAGAAAGTGGTGATCCCTCAAACGTGGCTGTTGCTTTCATCAAGCCTCCAAGATGCAATATTTAGATAGCCAACATCCCATCCCCCCCCCCCCCCACCCCAAAAAAAAGTATATATATATAACTCCGTCGCACAATTTCTCTATCCTTTGCTGCATTTTTAACCACATATGTGCGCAAGAAGCATAAACTATGGACCTATTAGACAAGAGGGGAACCAAAAAAAAAAAAAAAAGCACAGAATCCCAGGATAAACCACACATGGGATTCCATCTCTATAGAATATAGGCATAACACACTACTCAGCTATGGAAGAAACAAAATGCTTCAACATTATCTGGAGGTATTTCATTCCCGATTGGTCATTGCAGCAGACAGAATGATCTAAACTTGTTTCATTTGCTATAATTAAAAATGGTCACAAATTATCGATCGAAGGATTTATTATGTTACATACGCATGTAGAAGTGTATTAAATAAAAATTTTGAAATTTTCAGATAAATATTTTTATATGTAGGGTGTCAAAAAATCAATCAAAATCGCGTACTCTCTCGTACGTATCACTCGATCGGGATAATAACCACAAAACGAATCATCACCATTATTTCACGGCGCCTCAATCCTAAGTCCAATGAACTCCAAATGACAGGTTTCTCAATTCCTCAATCGGATTCTCATTTCGGAGAATATGTATCTTGCTTTCAATTCTCTCTAGGCAATTAGCAATATGTTCTTCAAGCACAATAACAAATTGCCTTCGTTTTTCTTTGAATATTGAAACTTTCCTCGGCTTGACACCATGAAGGCATCAGAGGGTACGATGAAAAGTTACATCTCATTTTTGCCACACACCCACGAGAGCGAGAGAGAGAGAGAGAGAGAGAGAGAGAGAGAGAGAGAGAGAGGGAAGGAGAGAGAATCCATGGAGAGCGGGACATACAAGGGAGTTATTATGTAATAACTACTCTAATTCAAATTTAAGTATCCACGTGGACACATATAACCAACATCTCCCACTTATATACGAGGACATTTTTCATCCGTCACAAAATCACAACTCATGTGATTTTTCATATCACGCTACTGGACTTTCATACAGGATTTGGCGTCGTGAGATCGGCGAGTACACCTGCAAGCAAAGACTTCTCGATATATTTGTTAGGATAATCGAGAAGTCATTATTAGTACCATAAAGAACTCGTTGTACTCCAAACTCAACACAATTATATTTATCGAGCCACTTTACTCATTGAAAGTAATTTTCAATTATTTGCTCGACTGTGTATTCACTATTATGTTCGAATTCCAATATGGATTAATATAACAGGTTGACTGGTAAATACAACACCATGATATAATGCCGATTGGTTTTCCTTTCATACTACTAACTTTCAATCTTATTTTGGCTGCTTTCCTAAATATATACTGCCAAACCAAATCAACCATGATTTCTTGGTGGCATACTAAAGTAGCAATACCAAAATAAAATCTCAAGAGACAGACGAAAATTGTAAGAGTACATGAGATTCTACACAATGGATCTCGATTTTCATACAGAGGGAATATGGATCATAATGATACTATCATCTCGAATAATAGCTCCCTTGGTCATTTTATCATACGTGATATGAAACACGTATCATAGTGTCATTCCCCCATCTCTTAAAAGGGCATATGTTAGATTTTTCTAACACTGTGCAGGTATAGGTCCCGGTCTACATAAGACTTTACTCTAGAGATCTCATAAAGAGTATCTCAGAGATGATATCATTTGACGTAGATGATATCTGATATCTCAACCTGGCTTTTCACAGGTAATATGGATGTAAGTATTTCCATATCTATCATATCGCATATGATCTCATTCTGAACACATATCAGGACGACTTATATTCTAGCAGGGCCACTCTTAAAGTCTCTTATAACTAGAAACCGTCTCATGTCTGCTCACGTAGAGCTGAAGGTGGTCACTCGTGTGAGAGAGTCGACCACGCCTGCCTGACACATCTTTTATTATAACATACTACATAATATATGATAACAAATTAGTGTAAGAAATCAACTTGTGACTATATATAATACACATATGTCATATATGTCAATAAGTATCACAATCAGTATATAGTGAGAAATGTTAAATCACATATAAACCCAATAATTCCATATGTCTCACAGAGAAATCTCTCACAATGGGTTTGATGAATGGATCAGCCATCATACTGTATAAAAATATACTTAAACATCACTACACTCTTCTTGGTCATATCTCTTACAAAATGGTATATGGTATCAATGTGTTTGGTCTTTCTATGATATTTAGGGTTTCAGTTGTAAGCAATACCGACCTGATTATCATTATAAATCATTACTGACCTCTCACTTTCTACCACAACCCCTAAGTTATCCAGAAATCTCCGAAACCAAAATATTCCCTTGAACTGTTATTGAGTATGCTACAAACTTAGTCTTTATTGTAGATAGAGATTTATAGATTTGCTTCTTACTTCTCCAAGACATAGTACTATTTATTGAGCAAGATAGTAAAAATTGATATCGATTTGCGTCTATCAAATCGGCACCCTAATCAGCGTCTGAATAGGCAACCAAACGCAAATCACATTCTCCGTAACACAAGGAGAGGTCAGCAGTTTCTTTGCAATATCTCAGAATCCTTTTTACCGCTCTCCAGTGATCCCTTCAAGAATTTGATTGATACCTACTTACCATATCGACTGCAAAACTAATGTCTGGTTATGTATGCCTCATCTCATACACTAGAATGAATATTGCACTGGTATAAGAGATTCTATTCATCTCTCTTCTAGGACATATGTCAAGATTCAGGTCTTCACTTTTAGTGATAGAAATATCTATAGGGTTGCAATCGCTCATCTCGAAATGCTCAAGAATCTACCTGATGAAAAACTCTTGCTAAAGAGTTAACATCATTCCCAATCGATCCCTCTAGATCCAAATTTCGAGAACGAATTAAGTTGCACCCATGCCCTTCATATCAAAACTTGACAATAACCATATTTCAATGGTCATAAGATACTCTCTGTTATTCTCAGCCAATAGAACATCACCCACATATGAGAACATGATCATAAAATAGTCATCGCCACGTGTCAGATAAATACAATGATCCTACTCGATCATTACAAAACCATAAGATATCACATTCTCGTGAAATCTTAGGTGTCACTGTCTGGATGATCGCTTAAGGTCGTATGTTGATTCCCAAAATCAACAGACTTTATCTAACCGATCTACTAGAACAACCCAGAGGGATGCTCTATGTAGATCGCTTCATCCAGAGTTTCAATATAGAAAGTGGTCTTTAGGTTCAGCTAGTGTGACTCCTGATCTATGTTTGTGACAAACGCTAAAAGATGAACGGATTGAGATAAATTAGACTACGACTCCTTGATAGTCCAAACCCTTCAGTCTAAGTGTAACCCTTGGTTACTAGACAAGCTTTCGTCGACCTTTCTCTCGACCTTGAGAACCTACTCGTTCCCAATAAAGCTTCTACCATCAGGAAAATCAACTAGATTCCAGACCCCGTTGATTCTCATCAGCTCATTCTCTTCATTTATGGCCATAGATTAAATTGTTCTTTGTAAAACCTACGAGAGCCTCTAGGATTGCATTAAATTTCTCATCGTCCTCAAAAGTCACAATGAAAGACTCCTTATTCAGGAAGTGATGTTTAAGTACGCACCCTTAATACTCATACAAGAAGAGAACATATTTACCTCTAGATGAATCGCTTCCACTATGACCAAAATCCTTAATAGGTTCTTGTGTCCCACTGTTGGGCTCACTTGAGTCACTAGATTCATCTATCTCGTTGAAAATAAAGTCCCGATCGATTTCACCTCTTGATGGATTGCTCTCACTGGGACCAAGATCCATAATCGGTTCTTCGGTCTTGTCACTGGGCTCAGCTGAGCTACTAAGCTCATCCATCGAATAGAAGATAGAGTTTTAATTGATTTCACCTCTTTTTGGGAATCATCCTTAAGGAATGTGGTATACAAAACTCAATCTAAGTGATAGTACCGTCCGTATGCTCACCTAAGAACACATACCCTTGGAGTGTTCTCAAATCTTATAAAGATATATTTCTTTTCTCGTGAGCTTAACTTACCGTGTGGATGCAAGAAATCGTGATCATACGTGGCACAATCCTATAAGCTCAAGTGGATAAGGTCATGCTACGTCCCCGTCCAAAGCTTATATGGGGTACTGACTGTGGATTTTGATGGGATACCGTTAAGGACGTAGGCTGCAATCAATAAATATCTCCCCAATTGGAGATAGACAAATTGTTCTGCATCATCATAGTTCTCAACATCTCCAACAAACTCATATTCCTTCTCTCGCTACTTTATTTTGCTAAAGAGTAGCTGGAATAATTAGATGTCTCGTAATTCTCTTTTTGGAAGAGAGCTCTCTAAATTATTCAAACAAATACTCGCGCCACGATCAGTTCTGAGATTCTTCATTCTCAAATCTAATTGATTCTCAATCTCGCTAATAAATCTTCTGAAATATTCCAATATCTCATCATACACCACAAAGCGGAATCGTATCTTACTATTCGGAGTTGGATTAGGTACATAAAAACCCACAAAAAATATAAATGTGAACATGAAACCCTCAGAAAATTGGAAAAATCCAATTCAGAACAGTCAGATTAGCCGATAGTACCACCATGTGCTACTACGTGCTGCTGGAAGCACCTACACGTGTACTCATGCGCCTGCAGCAGCATGCTGCTGGCTGCATGCACTAGATGTGAAGCACGTTTGGCATGCACCCACATGTGGGGGGAGCATGTTGACTCAGTTAAGGAAAATATATATAGCATAAGATGAGTTCTTCCATCGGCGTATGTTATGGCTTGGTGGTGGGGCGCTTGAAAAAGGGATATTCAAATCCCTGGTTCAAATCAAGGCGTTTACAGTTTTTAAGCCCATTTTTTTATATATATATTCATTAGAGTTGAACGTCAATTTGTACCATAGCACCATGCTGTAGCCTTGTGGCATGGGGCGCTTGTCTCCACCCTCGAATCTGGGGTTCGAAAGCAGGTAGTTACACTCTAGTATTTTTTTTCTTAACAGGTATGGAGCGGGTCGGACCCGACCCGGTATGCCCCAGAAACTATTCACGCGCCCGCCTGTTAGGCCGGGTCTTCTTCGCCCAATGGGTCTGCAAGTGGGTCGTCGTGACCAAATGTTGGAAGAACCAATTACGGCCAATTTTGAGCGCCGATTTCACATGGAAACAATAATATAATTTCCAAAATTATTCTAAACACAATTTATTGGAAGATTTAAGCCCTAATATGGCAAATCAATATTTAAAGTTTTAGTCCTTCATGGCCATGTTCGAACCTCCATTTTCTAGCATCCAAAAATTCACAATTTATATAGTAAAATGTAGATCTAGGTATGAGGAACATATATATACCAATTTCATAGATCAATTTACTATCTATAACAGTAAATTTAAGATTTTAAGTTTCGGGCACCATTAGTGTCTGAAACTTTGGTTTCAAATTTCATGACCAAAATATAGTCAAAAAATTCAAAAAAATTATGTTCATGATCCTTGGGCCATGGGCATTCACGTGGTACTCTAGAATTTACGAAACTCATCCGTGATCCGGATCCTAAATTTGTACCCTGCACATTTTATACTAAAAAAATTCCAAATTAAAAAAAAAAAGTAAATCCAACTTCGGTCTGATACCAATGAATGATTTATTATGTTACATGCGCATGCAGAAGCGTATTAAATAAAAATTTCAGAATTTTTGGATAAATATCTCGATATGTAGGGTGTCAAAAAATCAACTGAAATCGCGTAATCTCTCGTTCGGATCGCTCGGTCGGGATGTTGACCACAAAACGAATCATCACCATTATTTCACGGCGCCTCAATCCTAAGCTGAATGATCTCCAAATGACGGGTTTCTCAATTCCTCAATTGGATTCTCATTTCGAAGAATATGTATCTTGCTTTCAATTCTCCCTAGGCAATTGGCAATATGTTCTTCAAGCACAGTAACAAATTGCCTTCATTTTTCTCTGAATGTTGAAACTTTCCCTGGCTTGACACCATGAAAGCATGAGAGGGTGCGTTGAAAGTTACATCCCATTTTTGCCACACACCCATGAGAGAGGGAGAGAGGGAGAGAGAGAGGGAGGGAGAGCAGGACATACAAGGGAGTTGTTGGGAGTTATTGTGTAATAACTACTCTAATTCAAATTTAAGTGTCCACGTGGGCACATATAACCAACATCGATAATCACTATCTCAACCCAGTCTCCATATAATCTGTAATAAATATGAGAAGAACATTGGAACAAAGTTATTTATGCTTTGCTGCTTTGCATAATCTTTATGGAAATAAGCTTTAACTACAAAAAAACACGGTATTGGCGATGAAGTTGGCAACAAAAATCTTAAGAAAATTCATCGCTAAATTTTTCAGCGACGAAATTAGCGACGAAAATTTTTCATCGCTAATACTGTTTCGCAAAAATTTAGCGACGAAAAAAGTAAATTCGATGCCAAATTAGTGACGAAAATAGTAAATTCGTCACTAAATTTCATGGCCAAAGTTAGCGATGAATAAGACAAGTCGTCGCTAAAATTAGCGACGGATAGGCAAATCTGTCGCGAAATTTAGCGACTGATCACCCCGTGTGTCTCCAATTTTAGAGACAAATACGGAAATCCGTCGCTCATTTTAGCGACAGAACGCATACAATCATGGTATTAACTAATCAACCATTAAAGCAAATCCTATAAAAGAGGGATACTTCATGTTGACTGATCAAATGGAGCATTAAACTCAATGAATTGGATATCGAATACAGGTCAGCACTTGCTAATTTCATTCTCGATTGCACGCTTCCAAACTATATGGAGCAAATGCTCGTTATCCCTAAAGAAGAATGTACATTGCCGGTCTGGATGTTACACATAGATAGATCCTCCAACTCGTCAGGAAGTGGTGCTGAACTCATCCTCATGGGCCCTAATGACTTCAAAGCTAAATATGCTTTTCGTTTTGACTTCCGAACCACAAATGAGTAGGCCAAATATGTGGCGCTCTTGATGGGATTGCAAATTGCAGTATCATTGGGAGCCCGAGACATTAGATTATTTACCGATAGTCAACTTGTTGTCTAACAAGTCAAAAGGACCTATGAAACAAAGGAACCCGTGATGACGAAATATCTTATGAAGTTACAAGAAATAATGCGCATATTTTGCAAAGTGGACATATAGCAGATCCCCAAATTAGAGAATGAACCAGAACAGATCTTGTTAACACATGACTCGATGAGTTGGAAAGACTTATACAGTCCTATTTGAACAACGGTCAACTACCGGTGTGACCTATAGAAGCAATGAAGATTAAACGAAAAGCTGTGCAATATGCCATTATTAATGGAGTTCTTTATAAGAAATCTTTCACTTATCTATACCTATACCTCAATGAAAAGCCGGAGTCACTTGAGGAAGGAGACTATGTTCTCAAGGAAATATATGAACGAATATGCGATAAACACCTAGGTGCACGAAACCTGGCCAATAAAGCCTTGAGATAAGGAATTTTCTGGCCTACTATGAAAGCTAATGCGAGCATGTTTCTCAAAAGAAGTGACAAGTGTCAACACTTTTTCTTGATATCCCATCAACTTTCTACCAAGTTTTGTCTGATAACAAATCCCTGGCCATTCACACAAGGGGGATGGAAATATTGGACCCATTCCTGCATGCTATAGGGCAATAGAAATTCCTCATTGTTGTAATTGATTACTTTACAAAGTGGGTAGAGACAGAACCATTGGCCCAAATTATAACCAAGAAGATACAGAAATTTGTGTGGCCATTAATAATCACCACATTTGGATTGCCTGGTGTTTTGATTACTAACAACAGCAAATAATTTGGCAACAAGTAGTTTGAGGAGTTCTCGGACAAGTTGGAAATTTAGCATTGCTTAACATCGGTCGCTTGTCCATAGTCCAATGGACTTGCCGAGGTAACAAATGGGATGATCCTTCAAGGGTTAAAAACAACATTGAATGAGGTGAAAGGTCGTTGGGTAGACAAACTCCACGGAATCCTCTAAGCATATCATACTACACCAAGAATGACCATCAGGGAAATGCCATTTAGCCTAACCTACGGGTCTGAAGCAGTGTTAATTATTGAAATAGGAATTTACTCTTTTTGAGTAGAATAGTACAAACTAGAGCTGAATGAACCTGCTCTACACGAGCAACTGGGCCTCTTGTCAGAATCAAGAGACACTGTGTGCACACGAATGGCAATATATCAACAACAAATAGTGCCCGGTACTATAATAGGAGAGTTAGGGCTAAGACTTTCAGGCTAGGAGATCTAGTACTCTATAGAGTAGAGGCTATAGGACAATACTAACAGGGGGCAAACTCGCACTTAACTGGGAAGGCGCATACCAAATACGCTCGGTAATTGACCTTAGAACCTATCATCTCAACCATTTTGACAACGCAGTATACCCTATATATGGAACTCTGAGAATTTACGTATTTACTATCAATAAAATAAATAAAAGAAAAATAAAAAGAATTATAAAATGATAAAAGAAAAGAAAAAATAAAATAAATAAAATAAATAAAAGAAAAAGAAAAAGAATTATAAAATAATGAAAGAGAAGAAAAAATAAAATAAAAAAATGAAAAATGAAAAATGAAAAAAGAAAAAGAATTATAAAATAATAAAAGAGAAGAAAAATTAAAAAATTAAAAAATTAAAAAATTAAAAAAATTAAAAATTAAAAATTAAAAAACTCTGTCGCAAATCCGTCACTATAATTTTCATCTCTAATTCGTCACAAAATTTCTATTGGTAATCCATTATTAAAATTTTCATCGCTAATTTATCACTAATCTGTCACTAATAACTATTTATATGTTTTTTTTCTTCACCAATATACCAACGAATTAGCGACAAAAATTTTTTGTCACTAAAAATTCCATCGGTAATCCGTTGCTAATAGATTTATAAATATTTTTCTTTTCTTTTTTTTTACGGTGGACCACTACAGCAACAGATTTTTTTCCGTCGCTAATCCATCACAAATCTCTTGGTATTCTGTCCGACATTAATCCGTCACTATTACTGATGAATTTTTTTCTGTCAATAATTTTCCATTACTGATGGCTTGTTTTCTTGTAGTGCAACATAGAGTGATTTGGATGAGATCGAAATTAGAAAGTTTAGAAAGTACATAAGAAGCCAATTTTTGTCTCATGGCAAAATCACAGGTTATCTTTGATACAGGGTCTGAAAATTCTGCATATTCTTGTTTTGATACTAAAAGTGTACTTAATGTGATTACTAACTAAAATGCAGAATAATTGATTTAGAAAATATAAAAATGTTCTAAAACAAACAAATCAACTTTTAAATTATGAGTTAACTAATGTGAAGTCTGAAAATGAAGTTATAAAAATCGAAGATTTTGCTATAAAAGATGAAATATGTCTGTTAAAAATAAGAATAGAAGATTTGTTCATATCCATTAAAAATACATTCCAAAATTTTAATGAATGTGATATAAAAATTGATTAGATTTCTTGCAATTCAAAGAAAAAATTAGAGTAAGAGGGGTGAAAATAGATTAATTTTACAAATTAAAAAAATTGTTTTTGTAAAAGAAATAGAAAATGGGTAAAAAAAAACACACAAAATGCAGATTTTAGGCATAGAAGCATGCATAGAGATATCTATAAAGGTTATCACAAAAAAGTAAAAATTCAGAAAAAATACAATACTACATCTAAGTATAAGAAACTAATGTCTATTCAGAATAATTATAGACATAAAAATTATAGATCTAATTATTTAAGAGATAAAAATAATTTTCTTGCTATATATGTCGTAAATTTGGTCATTTTGTTAGAAATTGTTTCATAAGCAAATTTAGTATATCTCAAGAAAAATTTAGTTATGATACAAACTTATTTTCTAGAGGATCCAAACTAGTTTGGGTGCCTAAAAACATATGATCTTCTACTTAAATTGTGTATAAAAAGGAAATATTATTAGCAAGAGAATTGTCGATATAAATTCTTTACCATTAAAAATGTTTTACTTGTGGGTAATTTAATGCATAATCTTTTGAGTGTGAGTCAATTTGGTATAGGCAAATATTTTTGGGCCGAGATTGTTTCAACGACATGTTACATAATTAATAGAGCTTATATTACGCCTTTGACAAATAAAACCCCCTATGAAAATTTTAAAGGTAGAAAACTCAGTATTTTATATTTTCACACATTTGGTTGCACATATTACACTTAAAAAAATTAAATACCCAAAATAAATTTGATGAAAATGCTATAGAAAGAATTTCTAACGAAGACAAAATACGACATGACAATCAAATTCGGATTATCATATTTTTTGAACAAAGCATCAATCCACCTTCGAATTCGGGTTGGAATTTTTTTTGACTCAATTGAAGAGAAAAGTAAGCCTATTTATTTCGGGCTCTAAGACCAGTAGTTCCAGTGGTTGACTCAGTTCTTTCAAATTGTTTTTCATTATTTAGAAAAGGTAACGAAGACAAAATACGAGTTTATTTTATAGCAATAGTAATAAATCATTATTGTTCCAAAATCAATCTATTTACTCGTTTAGATAATATTTTTCCTTGTTCACTAACAAATCGACTAATTAAACTCGTATTTCTTTAATCAATTCAGTCCACCGATCCAATCGAGGGCAAACACCTATGAAAAGATTGCTTGGATTTATCCTTAGTTTGTTTACCCCTTACCCTGAAAATCCAATTTTGATCAAATTGAAAATGAATTAAATTAATAAAAAAGTAAAATTTTTGCTTTGTTTCTATTTAATATATAATAATATAATATAGAATAATATAATTCTATATAATATGAGTTTCATATAGAATATGTAATTCTGTGAGTTCCTTGGACGGGTGAACTTGGCTCAATGTATTTCTTTATCTCTCCATGAATTGTATGTTTGAAACAATAGGGTCAAAATTTTCTCATATCCCGACCAGACGTATTATGTCGATTCTTTTGAGTAATATATCTGAAATCCCAGTTGATTCCTTATTAACAACGTTTCGAACGCAACTAGTACATTTCAAAATAACTATTACTCAGGCATCTTTCCCTTTGGCCATGAACCTTCTTTCAATTTTTGATTCACTAACTTCTTCTACTCTTCCTCTATTTCAACCTGAAGCAAAAATGAAGAAAAAAATAAAAAATAATAAATATCAAATAGATAAAAATTAAAATAGCATAGAAAGAAAAAAAATTAATGATAAATAAAGAAAAGATAAATATAGTAAGAGATATAAAAAAATATATAATATATTATATATAAAAAAGAAAATAAAAATAGTTAATAAGTTTAACTTACAAATTTCGAATTCAATTATGAAAGATTTCATTGCTATTGCAGTAAAAAAAGTAAAGTAATATAGAAATATAATATAATGATTTATAATAATTATTATTAATCTTAATCATAGTATACTTACTATTTATTTCATTTAAGTATCTGGTATAATACTCTTACTCTATACCTACATTTATAGTTTCGCTCCACCTCTTTTCTTATTAATTATTAGTCTGAGCTGCAGTTTTGTGAAGGATGAACCCGCTTTATCTTCTTTCTCTTTCCTCCCCCTTCTAAAGGGGAAAAAAGAGAAAAGTCGGAGAGGTAAATTAGTCTCAAATATTTGATTGTATTTGTACTAGTCTTCTTCATCTTCCCATATCAATGACTCGAATGGAAAAAGGGGAATGTCGATGCATCTGGGAATAGACGATTGATTGCTATCAATAGACCTGCTAAAGACGTGAACCATAGAGTACTTAGTACTGGTGCCACTGAGAGATATGTTTTTAGATCTCGCATTGAAGATCCTCCTTCTTTATTATTTTATTAGAATTAAAATATATTATGGTAGCACAAATATAGGCAAATGAGCATATAATCAAGTATCACTTGTACTTCTACATGTACTCCCTATCCTTAATTAATATATTCAACGATCCGCTAGATCAAATTTTCCTTTTTCTTAAAACTGAAAAAAAAAATTCCCTTTATTCCTAAACAAAATATTTATTTATTTTTACGATGGTTTTCTATTATTCATATTTCATAATATATATATATATATATATATTATTATTATATGATATGAGATCATATGAGATATAATATGAGACAAAAAAATGTTATATGATATGAAACAAAAAAATAGAAAAAATGACAATATAAATTGTGTATATCAATGAAAGAAATAACAATGTGCAAAATAAGACAAAAATTCTCTACAATGTCACTGTAAAACATTTGAAAGGGTGTAGCACAACTTGGTTGTTTTGGGTACAAAATATCACAGCAAATCCTGTCATCCCTACCTATTACTTGTTGAATTTTTTACTAAGAAGAGAGAGAAATCTAATAAACTTCTGGTTTTTATTGATGTAGTAGAATGATACAAAGGAAGAGAGATTATCTTCCTCTTAATTTTACAAGGAGAGCAATAGCTCTATTTATAGGCAAAGGGAGAAAAATAGCCAGTAGAGAGAGAACAAAGTCAATATTCCCGTTGGAGCTCAAACCCCAAGGAATTCCAACAGCTAGTTTTTGGACTGTTGGAATATACATTGCCCAAACTGCCCCTAGCTATTTGGGTTTACCTCTTAGACTTTTCTCCATATTTTTGGGCTTCATTGGGCTTGTTTTTGAATGTATTTTGGGTCATAAATATATTGCCAAATTCTGAACATTAAAAAATAAAAGGCCCAATGTTTATGACATTATCATATTTTCAAGTTGAATACCTTGAGACTTATCTTCATCTTCTCCCTTATTTTTAACACTCCCCCTCAAGTTAGGTGCATAGATGTCTATGGACCCTAACTTGCTAAGGATGTGCTGAAGATGTTTCTCAGTTGTTGCCTTAGTGAAAATGTCAGCTAGCTGGTCTTCACTTCTAACATATGAGGTTGAAATTGTCTTGTTTTCTAATTTTTCTCGAACAAAATGACAATCAACCTCAATGTGATTCGTTCTTTCATGAAATACTGGATTGGCAGCGATATGAAGAGCTGCTTGATTATCGCAATGTAGAAGAATAGGAGCGATAGTAGGAAATCCCATCTCCTCAAGTAATGCCTTTAGCCAAACTATTTCGCTTGTAGCCGCTGCCATTGCTCTGTATTCAGCCTCAGCGCTTGATCTGGATACAACAGATTGTTTCTTGCTTTTCCATGTTACAAGATTTCCTCCCACGAACATGCAGTAGCCGGTGGTGGATCTCCTGTCCGTGACATCCCCAGCCCAATCTGCATCACAGTAGCCATAAATCTCCATGTTGTGGTTGTTTTTCATAAGAATTCCCCTTCCTGGTGAGCTTTTTAAATACTTGAGAATTCTTTCTGCTGCCTTCCAATCTTGAATCCTTGGAGCATGCATCCGTTGGCTGATTAAGCTGACGGCATAAGTGATATCTGGTCTTGTAATGGTGAGGTAGATGAGCCTCCCCACAAGTCTTTGATATCTAGGAATATCCTGGAACATTTCTTCATCACCTTGTGCTTGTTCTGCTATGGATATAGGAGTTGCTGCTGGTTTAGCTCCTACCTTTCCAGTTTCCTGCAAAAGGTCAAGTACATATTTCCTTTGGCATAGAACTAGCCCCTTATGAGAATAGGCAAGCTCTATTCCTAAGAAATACTTTAGTTTTCCCAAATCTTTAATCTCAAAAGTAGATTTAAGAAAATTTCTAACTTGATCAATACCATTCATATCACTTCCTGTAATAACTATATCATCTACGTAAATAAGAACAATAGTGATTTCTTCATTGTTAACTTTAGTAAACATGGAGGAATCACTAATGGATTTCTTAAAGTTATTACCAAGAAGTGTTGAACTTAATTTTGCATACCAGGCATGAGGAGATTGTTTTAACCCATAGATTGCTTTTTTAAGACGACACACCTTGATGTTTGAATCCTCATCTAGCCCTTGGGGAATTTGCATGTAGATTTCTTCGTCTAAGTCCCCTTGAAGGAAAGCATTCTTCACGTCCATTTGATACATTGGCCATTCTCCATTGGTTGCAATTGACATCAAAACCCTTATCGTTTTCATTTTGGCAACAGGGGCAAAAGTCTCAGTGTAGTCTTCTCCATAAGTTTGTGTGAATCCTTTGGCTACAAGTCTTGCCTTGTAGCGTTCAATGGATCCATCACTTTTATACTTGATTTTGAATACCCATTTATACCCGACAACCTTTCTTCCCTTAGGGAGAGTAGTAATCTCCCACGTCCCATTTTTATTCAATGCATCTAGTTCTTCAAGCATAGCTTGTCTCCATTCGGGTTTGGTATTTCCCTCATCAAAAGCCTTAGGTTCCTGTGATGAGTCAATGCCACTCAAGAACCCTTGATGGCTTGAGGAAGTGTTAGATACACAATAGTAATTTGAAATAGGATAGTGAGTTACCTTAGAATTGTAATAAACTCTTCTGTTGATCCACTCTGAGGGAGGAAGCCTCAATCTGGTGGAACGTCGAAGTGGAGGAGCCAGCGGAGAGGGCAGTCTAGTTTCGTCTCCGGATTCTCCTAAGGTAGGTAATCCCTCGCCTTCTTCTCTTTCTTCGGAAGAGTTCTCTTCATTTTCAGACTCATCCACTCCTCCCTCTTCGTTTTCTCCCCCTGAAAGTGAATTCTCTTCATTGGATTCTTGAGGAACCAGAGGAGGATTTATGGGAACATCGCAGAAGATTCGCAAGTCATTGCTTGATGAATTTTCTTCATTTTTTTCTCCTGCAAAAAAGAATTCATTTTCTACAAATATCACATCTTTCGATGTGTATACCTTGTTAGAGTCAGGTTCAAAACAAATATATCCTTTTTGGAATGAAGCGTACCCAATAAAAACACATTTCCTTCCTTTGATGTCTAACTTATCTCTAAACTGCCTAGGAATATGAACATAACAAATACACCCAAAAACTCTAAGGTGAGAGAGGTTTGGTTTGTCTTTTCTAAGCAACTCTAATGGAGATTTTCCATGGAGAACTCTAGTTGGAAGACGATTTATTAAATGAGCTGCGGTACTAACCGCATCACTCCAAAAACGCTTAGGCATATTAGCAAAGAACATGATAGTTCTAGCTATTTCTAGGAGATGTCTATTTTTGCGTTCGGCAACTCCATTTTGTTGGGGAGTGTAGGGACAACTAGTTTGATGAATAATTCCATTCTCCTCAATGAAATTTTTGAAATTAGTGCTCATATATTCCCCACCATTATCTGTCCTAAGAATTTTAATGTTGGCCTCATATTGTTTTATAATATACTTGTAAAAGGACTTGAAGGCTTCATAAACTTGGTCTTTTGATCTTAGCATATACACCCATGTATACCTAGACTTATGATCTATAAATGAGATAAAATACTTAAATCCCCTTCTAGATATCATAGGTGAAGTCCATACATCCGAGTGAACAAGATCAAAAGGCTTTTTATATTGAGTTTCAGAAATAGGATAATACATTCGGGTTTCCTTTCCAAAAATGCATGCTTCACAATGTCTATCTCTACAATTTTTTGATGGGAATAGGCATTTCAAAGCTTGCATAGAAGGATGACCTAATCTAGCATGCCAAAGGAGGTAACTTTCCTCTCGGATTGCGGAAAATACAAAACTATCTTGTTTCCAAAAATACAAGTTATCTTGCATAGAACCACTACCAATCACTTGATTCGTCTCCAAATTCTGAAAAACAACAGAATGAGGGTCAAAAATAGCTTTGCAATTTAAGTCCTTAGTGACTTGTCCAATGGACATAAGATTAGAGGTAAATTGAGGAACATATAAGGCCTTTGATTTTCTTCCAAATATTTCAACATCCCCAATTTGCTTAATTTTGAAATTATGTCCATTCGCAACTTTAACCATTTTAGGTTCTAGGAGAGGTTCAAGATTCTGAAAATTTTGCTTATCTTTGACCATATGGTGATCACAACCTGAATCTATCAACCATTTTGAAGAAGTAACAGATGAGTTAGAGCAAGTACCTGAGGAGGATTTTCCTAATTTTTGAGATGTCAGATTTGCTTTGTTTGCAGCTGGTTGAGCATTTTGCTCCCTCCTCTCTTGCTCTTTTTTCTTGATGAACTCAGGTTTAAGGTTAGGATGAAGAAACCAGCAACCATCCTTGGTATGTCCCAACTTTTTGCAATGAGAACACACCTTTTTTATTCCCTGATGAGCCTTATTTGCAGCTTGCTCATTCTGCTTTGTGGAGAACCCATGAACTTCACTTTTGGACTGATTGCTTTCCTCAAGCCTTTGAGAAGCTGCAGCTCTTTGAATCATAAATCGAGTCTCTTGGTATGATGGAAATTCTTTCATTCGAAGAATTTCCTGTCGAAGTTGTACAAATGACTCATTGAGTGATGAGAGCAATGAAAACACCTTGTCTTCATCTTGTCTCTTTTGCAGCACTTTTATATCACTTGTGAGAGGTCTCAATGTGTTGAGCTCATTCCACAAGTCCTCGTGTTCTCCGAACAATTGTGTAATTGATTTTTCCTCCATTTGGATGGTCGCAATCCTTTTTTGTATTTCAAATATTCTGCTCAAGTTTGATTCCTGACCATATAACCCATACATTTGCTCCCATAAGGATTTGGAACTCGGACAGCACATTACCATATTTTTGTGTGCTTGATCCATGGAGCTTGTTAGCAATAGGAACACTTGATCATCCAGCTCCTTCCATTCATCAAATCGTGGGTCTAGCCGATCCATAGGATCTTTTGTAATGAAAGACAGAAGTTTTGCTCCATTGAGAGATCTTCTGATATGACTAGCCCATTGGAAGTAATTGGTTGAGCTTAGAATAATTTGGGAGAAAAGTTGGATTTGAAAGGAAGAGATTTGAGGAAGAGAATTTCCCAACCCCGAAGTCGATGTTTGCTCTGATACCATGTTGAATTTTTTACTAAGAAGAGAGAGAAATCTAATAAACTTCTGGTTTTTATTGATGTAGTAGAATGATACAAAGGAAGAGAGATTATCTTCCTCTTAATTTTACAAGGAGAGCAATAGCTCTATTTATAGGCAAAGGGAGAAAAATAGCCAGTAGAGAGAGAACAAAGTCAATATTCCCGTTGGAGCTCAAACCCCAAGGAATTCCAACAGCTAGTTTTTGGACTGTTGGAATATACATTGCCCAAACTGCCCCTAGCTATTTGGGTTTACCTCTTAGACTTTTCTCCATATTTTTGGGCTTCATTGGGCTTGTTTTTGAATGTATTGGGTCATAAATATATTGCCAAATTCTGAACATTAAAAAATAAAAGGCCCAATGTTTATGACATTATCATATTTTCAAGTTGAATACCTTGAGACTTATCTTCATCTTCTCCCTTATTTTTAACATTACTGCTCCTCTGAGCAGTAACGAGGGATCTATTGAGACCGATTAAAATTAAAGATTCATAATCTTTTTCATTTTTTGAAACTATATAAGATAGTATATGCGTGCAAGATATATTAGAGAATCTTTTTCTTTATCTTTACTTTACATTTATAGGCTTATCTATTGTGATAAGAAAGTGCTCTTAGTTCAGTTCGGTAGAATACGGGTCTCCAAAACCCGATGTCATAGGTTCAAATCTTATAGAGCGTGATTCCGTTCTTGTTAAGGTAAGTTATACTGAAATAACTTCACCGACTTACTAACGTGAAAAAATCTGAAATAAAGTAATAGGAATTAGACCTAACATGATTCCAAAAAGAAAAACTTCAATCATTTTAATTTGTTTGGAAGGAGAAAAAGAGAGATAATATCTATCTCTAAATATTAATATTAATTTGAATTTCTTATGAATCTCAATAAATAAGAAAGGTACTATAGAATGAATGGAATCCCACATAAAGATTTCTTTTTATGAATTTTTCATTAAATTAATTTCAAATAAGTCGTATTTTGCTCAGAGAGGTGAAGTTATAGTTAAAGCTGTTGATAGAAAACTGAAATAAATAGTTTATAGTAGGCATGAAAGAAATAAATGAAATACCTTCTTTTTAAACATATGTTTATAAAACACTTATCTAAGCTCAAGATATGATGATAAGAAAAAATACTAAATGAAAGCAATTGAAAGTTTTTTGTTAATAAATCATTCTCATTCTAGACGGCACTAACAAAGATAGAGTGATAGGATAGAAAAAGAAATTGATTCATCATCTATGACATCGACCCATCCCGTGATTCTGAATTAACAAATTTATTAAACAACTATTGATTAAAATAATTAATATTAATAATCATTAATAATCCATGAATAATAAAAAATAGAATAAAAACCGTGTCATGTGATTTCATTCAAAAATGAAACTTTCTTTGAATTACTATGGATTGCGACCCTTTGTCCCAACAATTGTAGCACATGTGTCGCCCAGGGCATAAAGAGAATGATGACTTGATGTCATCCACACCTTCCTTCGACTTATTACTAGCGGTCTATTCAGGGTTCCAAACTCAACAGTGGAAACTAAACACGAGGGTTGCACTCGTTGTAGGACTTAACCCAATACCTTACATCACGAGCTGATGATAGCCATGCAACACCTGTGTCCACATTTCAAAAGGCACCCTTCTTTCAATGAAGGCACCTGTGTTGAATTGTATTTCAATCATTTTTTTTATTGAATTGTATTGAATCTAATTTTTTTTTTTTAGAATAGAACAAATAGTGCCCTTATCTTATTAAGACCTTTTACTTTAGTTAATTTCATTAGATTTGGTAGTAACTTTATTTACATAATTTTATAGAATATTTCAAATGAAAAAGGCATCACACTATCACTCCAAAAAAATCTGTATTCTTGCCCAACTACAAGTAATTCTTATTATCTTTTACCTTATAGTTTCTACGATTTGATAGGTTCTACACTTTGTTTTTACATACTATGTCTTTACATAATATATTCGAAAGTTACATATACTTAATTAGTATATTAGATTAGAATATATAATCTAATAAAAATAACACATGAAACAAAAAAAATAGAAATAGTCTCATTATGAGCTGAACAAGGCTAATGTTTTTACAAGAAATCTCTAGCCAACCTTCCTGCAAAAGATCTTTTCTTAACATTAACATGAAATGTGTTAATTCTAGATAGAAATGCTAACTCCAATAATTTTTTTGTCCTCAAAATGACCTTTAATTTTGGGGAATAAGTTACTTCAATAGTCTTCGATGGTTATACAAGTATCCAAAGTACGAATGAGATGGATGCTTGTTGTCCCAACCATTCTTCTTAGTCCCGATCCCAATAAACCAATAAAAAAGGGCTTAACAAAGTTTTTGTGTTGTTGATTGCTAGGTGTAGTGCTTCTTCCCTTATGCTATCGATTGGTACTAGTGGAGTAGAGTTGACCTATAGTTTAGAGCCTATAAATGTAACCTTTCGTTCGATGCTAGAATCAAAAATTGAAATTGAAGCATCTGAGGTTGCATCAATAGAGGATACACGATAGAAGAAATTGTTCTTTTTTCAAACTTCACCTTCAACAAGCGTAAATTTTTTTTCAATAATGTTTTTTTCCTTTCTATCCTGAATCATGTCTTTTTCTTATAAGACCATGAGCATTAAATAAGGAAAAAAAATAAAATAAATAAAGAATCAAATCGTACCATCTCTATAATAGGTAAATGCCTCTTTTTCTCTTGAAGTTGTCAGAATGATTCGTAATAAAATATTGGCTACAATGGAAAAGGTCTTATCAATAAAATTTCTATTTATTTGCAATCTAGGCATAGGTAGTAATCTGATATATAATTCTTCTCATTATCTCTCGTTAAAAACATGATCCCACAAAAAAAATTGTATAGGATGAAATAATATAAAAAAAGATATGGATTTTCTACTTGATATAAATCAATAAAAAATATTTGAATCCGATTAAATTTCTTTCAAATGGAATAATATATCAATGAATGGAACTATATTTCATTGAAATCGAAGAATCAAAGTAAAGAATTTTGCCCACAAATTAAAATAACTCAAGAAGTTTTGATTGAATTAAAGTAATCATGATTCAATCCAACTTCAAAGAGGAAAAAGAGTCGAATAATCATTTTATGATAAAAATAGAATAAAATGAGCATTTATTTTGTGTTGTGTGTATAATGAGTATACACTAGACAATTAAATATCAAAATCCCCCAGCAGTTTATAAATTTGTAATAGATTTATGGTCTAAGATGAATGTTTGGAATCCATATTATGCAAGGAGACATTGCTTTTGCTAATTTGAATTGAAAAGTGATAGAAAATTGGTCAATTTCCAGCATCATATTCATAGTTAGCGCATTCATCATAGTTAGCAGCTTCAACTCCTCAGGTTTAGGCAGATAGTCTGACAAATAGACATCCACAGAAATTAGCTTATTGACCCCCCCGAATAGTACTATAAGATTCGGTATTTAACAACCCCTTATAATTCCATACTCGATCCCATAGATACATATAGAATTATATTTACTCACTTTAAATTGAGTATCTGTTTCCTGCTAAGATTGGAAATCCTATCTCTTTCTTGGGCATCAAATACATGTATCTTTACCGATTAACCAATTTTGAAACATTAGGGTAGATCTTAAAGAGATCCCACTTCCTCATGAATTTATCTTGAATTGGGATCTTTTGGCTCAACTTTATCCTAGTTTTGTCGAGAGAGTAATCCCTTTTTTCACCTTAAATTGGTCAAAATATGTAAAATTTCTCACTTTTCATGGAGGATTAGACCTAGTAATTGGCGGCCTATGGTTAACCAATATTGCACACCACCATTTAGCTATTGCAATTGTTTTCCTGATAGCGGGTCACATGTATAGGACCAATTGGGGCATTGGTCATGGTCTAAAAGATATTTTAGAGATTCATAAAGGTTTATTTATGGGCCAAGGCCATAAAGGCTTATATGAGATCCGAACAACATCATGGCATGCTCAATTATCTCTTAACCTAGCTATGTTAGGCTCTTTAACCATTGTTGTAGCTCACCAATGTGTTCCATGCCCCTTATCCATGTCTAGCTACTGACTATAGTACACAGATGTTATTATTTACACATCAAATGTGGATTGGTGGATTTCTTATAGTGGGTGCTACTGCTCATGTAGCCATTTTATGATAAGAGATTATGATCCGACTACTCGATATAACAACCTATTAGATCGTGTCCTTAGGCATCGTGATGTAATCGTATCCCATCTCAACTGAGCATGTATATTTCTAGACTTTTACAGTTTTGGTTTGTATATTCATAATGATACAATAAGTGTTTTATGGAGTCCTCAAGATATGTTTATAGATATCACTATACAATTACAACCAATTTTTGCTCAATCGATATAAAACACTAATGCTTTAGCACCTGAGGCTACGGCATTGGTGCAATAACAAGTACCAGTTTGACTTGGGGTGGTGATTTAGTAGTAGTGGGTGGTAAAGTAGATTTGTTACCTATTCCATTAGGAGTCGTAGATTTTTTGGTACATCACATTCATGCATTTATGATTCATGTGACGGTATTGATACTCCTAAAAGGTGTTATATTTGCTCGCAGCTTCCGTTTGATATCAAATAAAACAAATCTTGGTTTTTGTTTCCCTTGTGATGGACCTAGAAGAGAGGGTATTTGTTAAGTATCCACTTGGGATCATGTCTTCTTAGGGCTATTCTGGATGTAGAATACAATTTCGATAGTAATATTCCATTGTAGTTAGAAAATACAGTCAAATGTTTGGGTTTGTATAAGCAATCAAAGGTTGGTAAATCATATTACAGGAGGGAATTTTGCACAGAGTTCTATTACTATTAATGGGTGGCTTCACGATTTCTTATGGGCACAGACATCCCATGTAATTAAGTCTTATGGCTCCTCATTATCTGCATATGGCCTTAGTTTCCTAGGTGCTCACTTTGTATGGGCTTTTAGTTTAATGTTTATATTTAGCGATTATGGTTATTGGCAATAACTTATTGAATCCATTGTTTAGGCTTATAATAAATTAAAAGTTGCTCTTGCTACTCAACCTAGAGCCGCATTGTAGTGTGCTGTAGGAGTAACCCATTACCCTCTAGGTGGAATTGCCACAACATGGGCATTCTTCTTAACAAGAATTATTGCAGTAGGATAATTGCTAGGAGGATTTGAAAGGCATTATGGCATTAAGATTTCCAAGGTTTAGCCAAGGCTTAGCTCAGGACCCCACTACTCATCATATTTGGTTTGTTATTGCCACCGTACATGACTTCGAGAGTCATGATGATATTACTAAGAAACGTCTTTATCAAAAAATTTTTGTTTCTCCCTTTGGGCAATTATCAATAATTTTTCTGTGGATGTCCGGAAATCTATTTCATGTAGCTTGGCAGTGAAATTTTGAGTCATGGGTATAGGATCCTTCACATGTAAGACCTATTACTCATGCAATTTGGGATACTCATTTTGGTTGACCGGTGTGGAAGCTTTTACTCGGGGTTGCTCTTGGTCCAATGAATATAGCTTATTTTGATATTTATCTATGGTGGTATACAATCGGTTTACAAACTAATGAAAATCTTTATATTGGAGCTATTTTTTTGTATTTCTTTTTGCTATATCTTTAATAGCGGGTTGATTACACCTACAATCAAAATGGAAACCGAGCATTTTGTGAATCAAAAATGTCAAATCACATATCAATCATCATTTGTCAAGACCATTTGGGGTAAGTTCCTTGGTTTGAACTGGACATTTGGTCCATGTCACTATTCCTGGATCCAGGGAGAGAACATTCGATAAAATAATTTCTTAGATGCATTACCACATCCCCAAGGGTCAGTCCACTTTTTATAGGTCAGTGGACTCTTTAGGCTCAAAACCCCGATTCAAGTAGTCATTTATGTGGTACCTCTTAAGGAGCAGGAACAGCCATTCTAACCCTTCTTGGGGTATTCTATCCACAAACACAAAGTTTATAGTCGACTGATATTGCTCATCATCAATTAGGCCTTGCTCTAGTCTCTTTAGGGGTTATTACTTCCTTTGTAGCTCAACATATGTACTCTTCATAACACAAGACTTCACCACCCAAGCTGCATTATATACTTATCACCAATATATTGCAGGATTCATTATGACAGGGGTTTTTGCTCATAAAGCTATTTTTCATTAGATATTACAATCCAAAACAGAATGAGGATAATGTATTGGCAAGACTGCTAAACCATAAAGAAGCAATAATATCTTATTTAAGTTGGGCCATCATCTTTCTAGGGTTTCATACCCTAAGACTTTACGTTCATAATGATGTCATACTTGCTTTTGGTACTCCGGAGAAACAAATATTGATCGAACCTATATTTGCCCAATGGATACAATATGCGCATGGTAAAACTTCATATGGGTTCAATGTACTTTTTATCTTCAACAACTGGTCCAACATTCAATGCGGGTCAAAGTATATGGTTGCCTTGCTAGTTAAATGCAATCAATGAGAATAATAATTCATTATTCTTAACAATAGGGTCAGGAGACTTCTTGGTTCATCATGCTATTACTCTAGGTTTACATACAAGTACAATGATCTTAGTCAAAGGTTCCTTAGATGCGTGTGGTTCCAAGTTAATGCCAGATAAAAAGAACTTTGGTTATAGTTTTCCTTGCGATGGTATGGGATGGGGTGATACTCGTGATATTTTGACTTGGGATGCATTTTATTGGGTAGTTTTCTGGATGTTAAATATCATTAGATGTGTTACTTTTTATTGGCATTGGAAGCACATCACACTATGACAGGATAACGTTTCACAGTTTAATAAATCTTCTACTTATTTGATGGGATGGTTAAGAGATTATTTGTGACTCTTTCCATTGTGCAAGCAAGATTTGTTAAATTAGTTCACTTTTCTGAACGTTATATATTCGCTTATATAAGTTTTCTTGATTGCCTGTACATCGGGTAAATTTTGGTTAATTTTTTATTAATTTAATTATTATATTTATATACGCAATAATCTTACCAGGTCTTGAGCAAAACAGAAACAGAGTTACAATCTGCAGGCATATTTCGAGCTTCAACACTTCACTGAGGCTCCGCCAACCATGTTTGACGATGGTCACCACTGATGTAAGAGAGAGAGAGATGGTTCAAATTTCAGATGATAACTTTTCTCATTCCCAAAGTCCATTTTGCAGTTCCTTCCCACAGCAGAGCCTCGGTGTCATGAAACTGGGAGGAACACCCGATTCCCACTTTGCGTTGATTGCTATTCCGACTTGTCGTTTCCAAAGGCCATGTATTCGAATGAAATGGCTTCATTCTCATTCTTTATATTCCAATTCCCACAACAAAATCAAGTCTTCATGACTTTGGCTCCAAGTTCGAAAGGAGAAATTGAATCCCAAATTTCACGCCATCCATTTCCAAAATCTACAGCAGCCTTTCATTTCCACCTGCAAAATTAAACACAAAAATTTTTTCTTCAAACCCTCTGTTTGGTTTTAGAATTAGGCTATCAAATTGGAAATAATCCCAATGAACTGTTAACAGGAACTAAGCTTGGTAAGACCGGAAATTAGCATGGGGGTAAAAACAAAATATGCATGCCCAAGCATGGTGTGTTCTGAAGAATTCACCTATCATACCATCATTGTCCAAGTCCTGCCCAAAAATAGGCCCTTTTATAAAGCAATGAAAGAAATGTGAGTTTCAAACCAAGAATACACTATGAGCACGAATCCAAACCAAACTCTTAAATTGGTTGGGTTAAATTTGGGCATCAAGCCCAAAATTGTTGCCCAAACCTGGCCCAAGTGTGGGCTGCACAGGCTGCTCTGCCTATGCTCATGTAATTTTTTTTTTTTGGTGATTTTTGTAACGTTTTTTTTTTTTTTTGGGTGATAGATTTATATATATATTTTTTGTAACGTTTGATTCTATTGATTCTATGCTCACGTCATATCCACTTAACTTTGTGCTTTCCCTTTTTTTTCTTTTTTTTTTCCAACTTTATTTAAAATCATATTTCAATAAATCTGATTCGAACATGAATTTTATTTAAGAGATGACTCTCCCAGTATTGCTTTACTGTATGCTTTGTTTCACTTGAATAATTCAGCAAGTATTAGTCTCAAGTCGTTTGGTTGACTCAGTGGGAAGGGACTCAGTGAGAAGGGCGCTGAAACCCTTTAATCATACACAGGTTTGATTCGGCATGGGAACCGAAAAAATTATATTGGAAGATCCCCCAAAAGTGGACCTGACAGGGTATCGATTCAGATTAGTTGGAGAAAAATCTCGGACGGTGGTCAAGCCAAGGACCAAAAAAAAAAAATTATCCAAAATAAATTTAAAAAATAATAATAAAAAATATATGAGGTGATGTTTGCTTTTCTTTCTAAGAATCCATGGCCGTAATGCATTTTAAATAATGCATTCTTGAAAATAATGCGAGGTTAAAAAGATTTGATAATACATTTTATCAAAATGTATTCTTCAGTTTACATTGAAAAGCTAGAATTTTTGAAAATAAAATTTTCTACCTTTCCTTATTTTAAACTGAATTTTAGTCCTTAATTGCAGCAA
The DNA here is from genome assembly GCA_033439265.1 of Dillenia suffruticosa. Taxonomy (NCBI): domain Eukaryota; kingdom Viridiplantae; phylum Streptophyta; class Magnoliopsida; order Dilleniales; family Dilleniaceae; genus Dillenia; species Dillenia suffruticosa. Next base: position 20,698,043 of record JAVTVX010000015.1, read on the forward strand.
TTTTTGTAAAAACCTTTAACTTTAAAATCCTTACATCCAAAGCAGTGCCTAAAATACAATTCAACATCAATTGAACGCAACAAATTAATCAATTATAATAGGCTGGTCCTAGGTTTCACATCTGTGCGACAAAATGAATCCCAAAAGTATCACCCAACAACAACTGCTACGGATGATCTTTCTCAATAGCTATAGATGTTTTGTCATACATCATCAACTCCATTATTTAGGAGCATTTGTATTAAGCATGCTGAGGTGAGCTCATATTTATAATTTCGTTTATGGCTTGTATAGCTGGTCCAATAAGTATAATTGGTTGGGGGAATCAAGCTCATGTTGTTGCCTTTCCAATTAAATTTTATTGGACTCTCCAAAATACCATTTAAATAGTGTTTTGACTAGATAAACTGGTGAAAATAATTATTTGCTTCATAAGCAACTTTGGAAACATCAAATCCTCCAATATCTTGCTCACGAAATCATATGATGCCCATTTCTCTGATTTGGGCTTAGCCCACCTTGTTGGGCCTTCCTCCACTCCCAATCGTGTGGCAGGTTACCGCGCACCAGAAGTTACTGATCCTCGCAAAGTTTCCCAAAAGGCCGATGTCTACAGCTTTGGCGTGTTGCTCTTGGAGCTCCTTACTGTTGAAATAAAAGAGAACTAAGTGTGGATAGTATAGGCCCCATTTCAAGCCAAGTTTCAGCCCATCCATGAGATGTATTTGGCCCGTTCCTTATGGGTTTTTTAGTTCTCAAAAGGGCATTGTATGGGCTCTAAAAAGGGCAAAACGGCTAGTTCTTTTGAACTAGCCGTTGCGCTGTATAACAGCCATTTTTATGGCTGTTATACAGTGTTTTTGGGGACAAAAATCTGTCCCCAATGTCCCCCAACGGCTCCTTGAGTCTTTGGGGTCTTTTTCCCTCTCTTTCACAAGTAATAATCTCTATAAATAGGAGTTTGTATGGGATGTTCTATTCATGAAACAATAATGCTCTCATTGTGCACTCTTTCTTCAAATAAAGTTCTTTAAAGTTTCATTCAATCATAGTTGCTTGATAGCTTGAAATCTCAACATGGTATCAGAGCAGGCAACGATACCTTCCTCTTCCGGTCTTAATGACCCTCCACCACAAATTAGCACCTCAATGTTCACCTCCTTACTTCTAGATTCCACAAACTACAATGCTTGGCAAGATACCATCAAGAGGTCCCTAAACTTCTTCAACCTTGAAAATCATATCTTTGAAGAACCTCTTGATGAAGCCAATCCATTATTCAGAGTATGGAAGAAGAAAGACGATCAAGTGGTGGTGCTCCTTCAAATGTCTCTTGACAAAACTCACAAGGCTATGGTCACATGTATTCCAAACGCAAGAGCATTATGGGAGCAAATGCAATCGTTATATGGTCAAGAATCCAACATCGGAAGAATCTTTGAGTTGAAAAAGAAGATCTTCAAAATTCAAAAAGGAGGTAAATTCATACCCGAATACTTTGGGGAATATAGGGATCTATGGAATGAACTCAATCTCTTGAGGTCTCCTACTATAAATCTCAAGACCATTCTTCAAAGGAACGATGAAGATATGACCTTTGGTCTACTCATGGGTCTTGGAGATGAATATGCTCCAATTCATCAAGAGATTCTTCGAATGAAGGTCTTTCCTTCATTTCAAGAAGTCCAATTCATGGTGCAAAGAACAGAGACTAGCTTAAGGCTTGAAGAATCTACCAAGCTTAAATCCGACTCTCAAGCCTTCCAAGCTGTCCACGAAGAGCATCCGGCCAACAGCACTCAAAACTTTGCAAAAAGAGACATTTGCCCACATTGCAAGAAGTCCGGCCATAAGAAAGAAAAATGCTGGTTCCTACACCCACATTTGAGGCCAAAATATGCTAGGAAAAATCCGGAATCATCTTCAAATGCTCAACAAGTGTCTCAAGTGGTAGCACTCGAATCCAAGATGGAGGAGATGCATAAGGAATTCAAACGACTTGTTGGGCAGATTAGTCACCATTCTGGTAATTCCTTATCTTCATCTATTTCCAATTCTTGGCTCATAGATTTCGGATGTGACGATCATATGGTAAAAGATAAAAACAAAATCAACAAGTTTATTCCCTTGACCAATCATAAATTAGTTAAAGTAGCTAATGGTCATAAGTTAAAAGTTGATCACTTAGGAGAAATTGAACTATTTGGGAAAAAGACTAAAGCTTTATATGTTCCAAAGTTCAATTCAAACTTACTTTCTATTAGCAAGATAACCAAAGAGCAAGATTGCAAAGCTATATTTGATCCTAACCAAGTAATATTTCAGGATCGCAAAACGAACAATTTGATTGGCAAGGGAACTAGGAGGAACAACCTCTATTACTTGGATCAAGAGAACCAAGCTTTTGCTGTCCGAAACATATCCTCCTCTTTATGGCATGAATGTCTAGGGCATCCAGGAAACCTAGCTTTGAAACGCCTATTTCCGAATAGTAAACTAGAAGATAGGCATTGCAAAGCTTGTGTACTTGGAAAACAAACCAAAGTGTATTATCCCATTTCTGAAACAATATATAAAGAGGCTTTTGAATTAGTTCATTCGGATGTTTGGACCTCTCCTTTAGTCTCCCATAATGGTTTTAGATACTTTGTGACATTCATAGATCACAAAACTAGATATACTTGGGTTTATCTCTTAGTTAACAAATCTGAAGTATTTGAGGCATTCAAGAGCTACTATAGATACATAACAAAGCAATTTAATGCTAACCTAAAGATGTTTAGGTCAGATCATGGAGGGGAGTTCACTAGCCTTGAGTTTGAAAAATTTCTAGAGGAAAAATGGATCATTCATCAAAAGTCTTGTGTGTACACTCCTCAACAAAATGGAATAGCCGAGAGAAAGAATAGACATCTCTTGGAGACAGCTAGATCTATGATGTTTCACTCAAACTTACCTAAGGAATATTGGAATGAGGCCATTAAGACCGCTGCTCACCTTATAAACCTCATGCTATCCCAAATCCTAGGAGGAAAGTCACCCCTAGAACTACTCCTTGGAAAGAGACCTAGCATTGATCATTTAAGAGTTTTTGGTTGTGTTTGCTATGTTCACATTCCTAGTCATCTTAGGAGCAAACTAGATGCCAAGGGAAGAAAATGCATCTTTCTAGGATATTCCTTTTTTGAAAAAGGCTATAAATGTTATGATCCTTTAACCAAGAAACTATACACATCCAAGGATGTGATATTTATGGAAAATGAGTCTTATTTTGCAGGTCAAAGAAGAGAAGATCAAACCAAAGAAAACTACCAACAAGAACAATGGAATGTGATTCTGCCAAAAATCAATGAAGTTCCTACCGAATGTAATAAGGGTACAAGAGATCCCACCCCGTGGATCTCGGGTCTCACACAGTGGGGCTCGGGGATAAAATTTATAATCAGTGCCTCAAACTAAATAGCTCCCACTATCCTTAGTCGTCTTTATCACACGCAGTATGAAACGCGTGCCACAGTGTTATTCCCCATCTCTCAAAGGGCATATGTCAGATGTTTGTAACACTGTGCAGGTATGGAACTCAGTCTACGCATAAGGTTTTATCCAGAGATCTCAGAGAGAGTACTTCAGAGGCAATCTCACAGATTGCAGGTGCTTTCTGAGATCTCAAACCTGGCTTCTAGCAGGTAACATAGATGTGGGTATGTCCATGTCGGTCATATCACATATGACCTAATCCTGAACACATATCAGGGTGACTTATGTTCTAATAGGGCTACTCTCAAAGCCTCTTACAGCTAGAAACTGTCTTATCTTCGCTCGTTCAGAGCTGGAGGTGGTCACTCGTGTGAGAGAGTCGACCTCACCTGCCTGACATCTATAATAACGTCACAGTATATATATATATATATATATATATATATATGATAATAAAAGTGAACGCATTGAATAAAATGCAATACTTATGTGACTGAATAATGCATCATATATATATATATATATATAAATTAATAAAGTATCAATGTCGTCAGTACAAACTGAGCAATGTCAATAAATCCTCAAACCCAATAACTCTCTATGTGCTAAGAAGGAGTCTTTAGTAATGGGTTTGGTGAAGGGATCAGCTACCATGCTATGTGTTGAAGTGTATCTGATGGTCACTTCACCCTTCTCAATAATGTCTCTTACAAAATTATATCTGGTGTCTATATGTTTGGTCATACTATGGAACTTAGGGTCTTGAGTATAGGAGATAGCAGTCTGATTATCAGAATAAATCATTACGGGCCTCCCACTATCCGCTATAATTCCTAAGTCATCTAATAGTTTTCAGAGCCAAACACTTTCATAAACTGCAACAGAACAAGCCACAAACTCAGCCTCCATGGTTGATAGAGCAATACAGGTTTGCTTTTTACTACTCCATGAAATGGCACCACTATTGAGCAAAAAAGCAAAACCTGATGTCGATTTACGCTTATCCAAATCGCCTCCCCAATCGGCATCCAAATAACCCACAAGGCGTAAATCGTCTCTTCCGTAACACAGAGAGAGGTTTGCAGTTCCCTTAAGATATCGGAGAATCCTTTTCACTGCTCTCTAGTGACCTCTTCCAGGATTCGCCTGATACCTACTCTCCAGACCGACTGCATAACTTTTGTCCAGTCTTGTACACAGCATTGCGTACATTAGGCTTCCCACCGCACTGGAGTAAGGACTTTACTCATTTCCCTCACTTCATCCTGAGTTTTAGGACACATTTCCAGGCTCAAGCCTTCACCTTTGACAATTGGAGTATCTATGGGATTACAATCACTCATCCCAAAACGTTCGAGAATTTTTCTAATGTATGTCTCTTGTGAAAGAGCCAACATTATTTTCAAACGATCCCTCTGGATCTCAATTCTAAGGATGAACTCAGCTTCACCTACGTCTTTCGTGTCACAGTTGGATGACAACCGTATTTTGATAGTCTTTGTATACTCAATGTTGTTCCCGACCAACATTCTGTATCAATATACAATAACAGGATCACAAATGAATTATCATCCCGTATCAGATAGACACAATGATCCTCCTCGACCATTCTAAAACCATAAGATATCACAACCTCGTGAAATCTTAGATACCACCGCCTAGATGACTGTTTTAGGCCATATATCGACTTCCGAAGTCGACAGACTTTGTCCTTTTGACCTACTAGAACAAACCCCGAGGGTTGTTCCATGTAGATCTCTTCATCCAAATTCTCATTAAGGAAAGCGGTCTTAATGTCCATCTGGTGAAACTCCAGATCACCAAAAGCAAACGGATCGATACAAATTTGACTACTGGGGAGAAAGTCTCCTCATAGTCAATGCCCTTTGTCTGTATATAACCCTTGGCTACAAGACGGGCCTTATACCTCTCGATCGATCCATCGGCCTTCTTCTTGATTTTGAGAACCCACTTGTTCTCAATGGTCTTTCTTTTCTCAAGTAGGTCAACTAGATCCCAAACCCCGTTGACTCTAATTGATTCCAATTCTTCCTTCATAGCCTCTAACCATTGGTCCTTGGCAGGACCCCAAGAGCCTCATAGAATGTGCTTGGCTCCTCATCGTCTTCGGGAGTAACAATTAGAATCTCATCCTCAATCGGGAAGTGACGATGTGGTACGTGTCCTCGACTACTCCTACGAGGAGGAGGAGCCATTGCACCTTCAGATGGAACACTCCCACTAGGACTAAGATCCACATCAGGTTCTTTAGTCCCGCCGATGGGTTCGGCTGAGCCGTTAGGCTCATCCATCTCATAGAAGGCGATTTTTCGATCGATTTCACCTCTCTTAGGAAAATCATTTTCGAGAAACGTGGCATCACGAGATTGTATCTCAGTCACTGTGCCGTCCGTATGTTCTCCTAGGAACACATGTCCCTTGGAGTGTTCAGAGTATTTAAGAAAAATACACTTTTTTTCTTACGGGCCTAACTTACCATATTTGTGCGATGAATCATAAACATACGCGGTACAACGCATGGTCTCAAATGGCTAAGGTCAGGTTGTCTCCCTGTCCAAAGCTCGTACGGGGTGTTGACTACGGACTTTGTTGGGACACGGTTAAGGACGTAGGTTGCAGTCAATAATGCATCCCCCCAATGGGAGATGAGTAAATTGGCCTATGCCATCATCGACCTCACCATCTCTAAAAGAGTCATATTCCTTCTCTTAGTTACTCCGTTCTGCTGAGAAGTGACAGGAATAGTCAGCTGTCTCGTAATACCTCTATCGAAACAGAGCTCTTTAAATTGTTCCGACAAATACTCGCGTTTTCGATCGGTTCTAAGGGTTTTCACCCTCAAGTCTAGCTGATTCTCAACCTCGCTTATAAATCTCGTAAGCACTCTAGTGCCTCAGACTTATGCAAAATCAGGTAAACATAACCGAAACGCGTGTAATCATCAATGAACGTAATAAAGTATACGGCTCTATTTCTGGCTCTCATATTCATTGGTCCGCAAATATCGAAATGGACCAATTGCAATGGAGTTTCAGCTCTCATTGCTTTCCCAAATGGTTTTCTAGTAGCTTTGCTCGCAAGGCAAAACTCACACACGGGCAACTGGACCTTGGTTAGCGGGCCCAACAAGCCACTCGTAGCTAACCGGGTCATCCTCTTTTGCCCTATGTGGCCAAGTCTGCTATGCCATACAAACTCATCATCCACAACACTATCAGATGCAAAGGCAATAGGAGATGAAGGAACATTTTCATAAAATGGAATATAATCCAGTACATAAAGTCCCTCACGGACTAAACCAGAATAAATCAAAAGACTGTCAACATTGTAAATGAACACTTTAGAGTTTTCCAACAAAACGGAATATCCCAACTAGTCTAAACATCGAACAGAAATAAGATTCCGCCGAATCTCAGGAGCATACAATACGTCATGTAGATACAGGGGTTAGTTATTACGAAATATCAGCTTGCATGTGTCAATCCCTCTTACTTCCATAAATACTCCGTTCCCCACATATAGCCTTCTTGCATGGGGACTCAAACGGCGGAATTCTACAAATGCGCTCCGTTACGAGCTACATGGTCCGTGACTCCTGAGTCTATAATTCACAAAGGAGAAGAGTTAGTGAGCATCACACTAGATGACACATAACTCAAACCATGTAAAGAAGAAGGACTTACCTTTCGCTCGCCACACTCGCATGCGAAATGCCCATGCTTGCCACATACATAGCATTGGACCTTGCTCTTGTCGAGCTCATTCTTCTTGCGTTTTTGTCATTTGTCGTCGATTTTGACAGATAGCTTCCTCTTGCTTTGGCCCTTGGGCTTCTTCTCATGTTCGCGCCACTTGCGTTTGATCCCTTGGGAGCCCTTGCTCGACTCCGTGATGTTAACATGAGTAGAAGTGGACCTCACAACCTCCTGGCATTCCTTTTCGAGCTCACAATGCCTACTCACATCCCTGAAAGTACGAATACTCTCAGTATGTGTGAGATAGGTCTTAACCACATCCCAAGAGTCAGGCAAAGACTGGATCATACCCAGCACCTGAAGCTCATCAGATATTGAATCCCCCATACTCTTAAGAGAAGCGATCATACTCGACATGTGTATCAAACACTGTTTCATAATATGATCAGTTCTCTTCTTATATGTAATAAACTTATACGTCAGCATCCTCAACTTAGGAGCTGACGCGGAGCCAAAGTACTCTTTCAGAGGAAGTCAAATCGACCTCGCAGTGGAATATTGCTCATAAATCGGGATTGGCTCATCGTGCATACAGCTAAGAAGGATCACCCTAACTTGGCCATCCTTCTTCTTCCAAGCACGATACACTTCTTGATCCCATTTTCCTTGTTCTGTTGGAACCTCCCCTGGGTCTACCATCTCGAGTCTAAGAACCTCCCCGAGTTCTTATTCCTCGAAGACAAGCTGAATTTTTCGGTGCCATATTTCATAGTTGTCACCATTCAGTTTCTCTCCCTTAACGAGATTCAGAACTATTGTTTTTGTAGCAGCCATGTCTTTGTTACACAGAAAATAGAGACGTTAGTAACAAATGATACTTTAATTCATAATTTTATGTACCATATAAATCATAAAAACCAAAACGACTCGAATACAGACCCCAAAACGAGCATATGAGTCAACAAACACCATATACCACAATTCAGGATTGCATCTCACCGTTCGGACTAGAATTCGGTACATAAAAACCCACATTTAGTCACTTTTACCATGAAACCCTTTAAAATTGGAAAAATCCAATTTTAGGTGAACCTACGCGCTACCGGATGGGTCCACGCTCCTCTACGCGCCTTCACGCGCCGGTGGTGAGTCCTCACGCGCCTCCACGCGCCGGAGAGGGCTCTGGCGAATGGGCACGCGCCTACACACACTGGGGAGGGTGCACCACACGTGCCAACGCACGGGGTGCGTGCGTCACGCGCTCACACGCGCGCAACCGGTCGGACCGGGTCGGACCGGGTCGGACCAGGGGTGTCGGGTTGGACCGGTCGGTCGGACCGGATTGGGTCGGACCGGGTCCGACCAGCCCCTCTGCGTCACGCGCTCTCATGCGCGTGAGCGTCACGCGCCAGGTACACGTGCCTCAGCGCGCGTGTCCTTCACGCGCTCGTGGGTTGGGTCTCTTCTTCTTCACCCGATGGGTCTGCAACCGGGTTTTCCGACCCGATTTCTGAAAAATGCATTTCTGGCCTGTTTTTTCACCGCGATTCTTGCCGAAAAATTATTTTGAACATCCCAAAAATATCCGAGACTTGATCTTTGGGTTATTTGCGCCCTGAACGCGACAAAATATATATCCAAGTTTTGGCCCTCCATGGCCTCGTCGGAAAATCCCAGTTTCTGACAACGGCAACATGCAATATGCATACCAAAATATAGATCTAGATGTCAGGAACTTAAATCTACAATTCTTTTGCGAAGGTTCCTCCTAAATCTTGACAAATCTAGGGTTTCTTTGTCGTGGTCACTATTCAGGGCCTGGATGTTTGACCGGAATTTTCATGGCCGATTTGTGCTTACAAAATTACAAAAATCATATTCATGACCTACATGATATTGGTAACTTCATGGTATTTTCAGATTCAGAAAATGCATCCATGATCTGAACCACAAATTGTACATGCTCATTTTTAATGCCCAAATTAATTCCGAAAATTTATTTTAAAATAAATCTAACTTGGCTCTGATACCAATGTTAGTTTTATATGCATATACACATGCGGAAGTATGCAAAATTTTCAGAATCATAAATTATTAGGGTTTTTAGGCATACCTCAAGAGTAGATCGCAAAATATCCATGAAACCACGAACCTTGATCAAACGATCTCACAGTCGGAATGATAACCACGAAACTCGAGCTATCACCGCAGCGCCACAACACCGCAATCGAAATCCGATGATGCAAATTCTCTTCACAGAATTTTCTCCCTCTCTCAATTGTGCCTCTTCATAATTTTTGTGTAAAATGTGATCTTTCCTAGGGTTTGCCCTAGTTTCCATATGCTTCTGTCACCACACATGGTAGGTAATTCAAATCTATCAGTTACCATTTGTGAATTTTGGAAAGTGGGCAACTCAAATGGGAGATTAGACAGAGAAATCCCATCCCATTTTTATTCACAATTGAAGCTTTCATAAAATGCCCAAAATAAATACATAAACAGTGGACTGGGGTACTTTATCTTGTATTGTAGTCCAAAGCCAGCCCAGAGAGAGAGAGAGAGAGAGAGAGAGAGAATTATAACTACCATTTTACAGAAGAAATTCATTTTTTATCACAAAATCTGTATTTTAATTAAGGTAAGTTGAGCAAAAGTACCATGCAACTTGTCCATTTTACAAAACAACTGGGTTCCCCTGAGATAAAACTGAGTAAAAATGGCAGTTTATGCTAAAATGGATACTATCACAATCAAAATTATTAAAACTTTTTGTTGGGTTTTTTTTTTTCTAAAAAAACTATAAAATAAAAATCATACCCAACCAAAGTACTTTTAAGTTTTTTAATTGTGTGGCAATGTGTTTAAGTAGATAAATGAATAAGGAAAAGAAACAAAAATGGCTGCCATTCAGATCTACCAAACCAACCCTCATGTTGGCAAGTGCAACGGCGATATTTTAGATACGCCCAGATCACAAGTAGTCTCCCGAGTTACCTTTAGTCTAACCCTAAAGAGAGGTAGCTAAACTACAAAAGGAAAATTGTTTGGGCCATTCGAATAGTAAACTTTTCAATCATTGGATTCACCGAATTTTGACTTGAAATGTCGTGATATTGTGATGGTCTTTGATTTCGTGATCACCATCCTAACTGAACATTTTAATCGAAAGATTTCGCAACTCTGATATTTAGAAATCTAAACATCGAAATATTTATCCTAAAAATTAGATCTATTTATTTTTTTGAATTCCATGCTTCCGCAATGAGAATAAATCTAACATTGGTATCAGAATACAGTTAGATTTATTAAAAAATTTCAAAATTTTTTTGGATAAAAAAATGTGAAGGTCAAAAATTTAGGATTTGGATTATAAATGAATTTCGTGAATCTGATGATATCATGAGATTATCCATGACTTAAGTATCATGAATATGACTTTTATTATTTTTTTAGAGCATATTTAGGTCATGTCGATCGAAATTTTCAATCGTGTTGATCACAAAACCTTAGATCTGTTGAGTTAGGAAACAAATTGATTCGTGGAAATGGTTTATATATGTTCATGATATTCTTACATATATTTTTGATACACTTTTGTGAGTTTTGGTCATTAGAAAATGGATTTTCTCCGTTAGCCATGAAGGGCTGTGAAGGGGAATTTCAAATCACCATGTTTAGGGCTTGATTCCTACTAAAATCAAGTTTAGGATGAATGGACGATGTAAAATTTCAGTTTTCAGGCGAAATCCACATCAAAAATGACTAAAAAATAGGTATTCTGACAATTGGGTCCCAGTTATAGGGAGTCGGGCGAAGAAGGTCCAACCCTGACCCAAGAGAGTGTGTGCACATCATGTACATTGAGGTGTGTCATCAAGGTCAGCTCCAATTTGGATTCACGTCCTAAATCGTGTCTTGGCCTGGGATGCGACCCTAGACATGGGTCGTATGTGTGCAGGTACATGGCTGATGCACTACGCATCTAGTGTGTGTGCTAGGACATAGTCAACGTGTGTAGGTGTGTGGAGCACCACCACTGGTGCATGTGACTTCAGGCAGCACATCAGGCTACTCTAGACTTGAATTTTTTCATCTTTTTGAGCCTCCCACATCATTAATGGTGACTTTCTATGAATTTTTATGTATTGAATCCAAGTATGGATGGTAAGATGTAATCCCAGGTTATGATGGATGGGTCTGCTATCCATTCGTTCACTTTAGGGTTTGTATTCGAGTTATTTATTGACTCAAAGGATGCACAAAAATGTGAATAAGTATCAATAAGTTATTAACATCTTTCTTTTTGTGTACCAGATACTATGGTTGCTTCGAAGATTGTCATACTGGATATTTGTAAAGGGGATAAACAGAATGATGTTAACTATGATATTTGGTTATGGAAGATTTAGTTTGTTCTCGAGGAGCAAGATTTTTCTAAGATTCTGAAACACGAGATAGTAGGCCCCCCCCGAAAGGGTACTACATCTCAAGCTAGGTAAGATCAGGAGATATATATTGTATGTGGAAAAAGAATGATAGCCATATTAGGGCGATCCTAATTAGTAGCATGCACGATGACATGATTTCGATCTATGAGTAGCATTCTATAGTTATGTTGGTTTGGTTCATCCTAAAAGAGTAGTATAGTACTCTTTCAACTCCTAAGGTGAGAATGCTGACTTACAAGTTTATCAGTTTTAAGAAAAGGGCTGATCATACAATAAAACAACATTTAATGCAAATGTAAGTATGATCACTAGGCTAAGGAACGCGAGAGAACAGATCTCGAATGACTTTCAGGTACTGGGTATGATTCAGTCATTACCCGATTCATGAGGGACCATGAAGACCTATATCATACATGACGAGAGTATTTGTATTTTTATTGATATGAGCAGACATTATAAGCTCGAGAAGGAGAGCTTGGAGGCAAGTAAATTGCACTCGAGTTATGTTTATACAGCGAAGTCGAGCAAGGGCTCCCATGACACCAAATGTAAATAGAAGAAGCATGAGAAGAAGACTCGAGATCCAAGCAAGAAGAAGCCATCTGAGAAATCCGACAACAAAGTACAAAAGTACAGGAAAAATGAGATAGATAAGGCCAAAGTGAAGTGCTACGTATATGACAAATTTGACAATTTTGCTCGTGAGTGTATTAAGTGGAAGATATGTCCTTCTTTACATTATTTGAGCACTGTCTCCTCTACTATGATATTTACCGATTCCTCTCTTTTGTGGATTGTAGATTTAAGAACCACCAATCATGTAGTTTGAGATAGAAGCGCACACGTAGAGTTCTGCCGAATGAGTTCTCAAGCTAGGAGAATTTACATGGCACTACTAGAAAAAAGACCTTTAGTGATGGAAAATTACTGACGGAAAAAATTCCGTCATTAATAATGACGAATTTCTAACAGAATATCATCTAACAAAATACCAAGCGATTTGCGATGAATTAGCAACAAAAATTAGTGACAGAAATATTTTCGTCACTAATCCTTATTTGTAGTGGTCAACAGTAAAAAAATAATTTTTTTTTTTAATTTTATAAACCTATCAGTGACGGATTACCGACGGAAAAATTAGCGACAGATTACCGATGGCAAAATTAGCAATGGATTACCGATGGATTACTGACAGATTTTTTTTTAATTTTTTTAAATTTTTAAATTTTTTAAAATTTTTAAAATTTTTTATTTTTCTTTAATAATTCTTTTTATTTTATTTTGTAGAAGAATAATATTATTTTAAATTTTTTATTATTTAATTTTAAACTCAAATAAAATTATTTTATTATTTTATAATAAATAAATAATAATTTCATATTATTAAAAAATATGAGGTAAAAATAATTAGCAACGGATTACCGACAGTTTTTTTTTTTAATTTTTTAATTTTTTAACTTTTAATTTTTTTAAAAAAAAAATTTAATTTTTTTTAAATTTTTTTAATTTTTTTAAAATTTTTTAAATTTTTTTAAATTTTTTTAAATTTTTAAATTTTTATTTAATAATTCTTTTAATTTTATTTTGTAATAAAATAATATTATTTTATTATTTTAAATTATTTTATTATTTTATTTTAAGCTAAAATAAAATTATTTATTATTTTATAATAAATTATAATTTTTATTATTTTTTATTATTAAAAAATATGATGTAAAAATAATAAGTAAAAAAAAAAGAATAAGACAAGAAGCTTAACTTGGTCTAGTGGTGGAGGTGTCGTTATCATGTTCATTGTGCTCAGTTTCGAAACTTGGCAGAAGCATTTATGATAAATTAAGGAGTTGGGTCGATTGGGTGGGCTAGCGGTTGGCGAGTATTGAAGTAACAAATATGTTTTTTTTAAGAAATTAAAAATCAACGATGAATCCCAATCCGTCGCTAAATTTTTTCTCTTTTTTTCTTTTTTTTTTTTTTCTCTTTTTTATTAATGACGGAACTAAATCCGTTACTGATATTTAGCAAAGTAACTTTCAGCGACGGATAAAATCTATCGCTAATACCTTTTAATGACGGAAAAAGGACTTTCAGCGACAGATTTTTCCGTCATTGAAAGTCTATTTTCTAATAGTGTGGGAAACGAAACATTTGTGGTCATTAGAAAGATTTACACCTACAATCTGAAGGTGCGAAGTAGTCAAACTCTATATCTGCATGATGTACTTTATACTTTGGATATTCAATGGAATCTTATTTTTGTACTTTATTTAGACCGCTTAGAATATGTTTTATTTTTTAGAAACTCATTTATTTCTATTTATTATGACAGTTTTTTAATTTATTAGGTTTTGTCCATGATGGACTATATGCACTGAAAGTCATTTCTTTTAATGGTAATTCTTGTTATTTTTCTATTGTCTTTACATTTGATTGTATTGATGATGATGTGATTATATAGTATAGTAGACTTGAACATATAGAACAAGAGAGGATAAATCAATTAGTAGCAAGTGGTCTGTTAGCCCTGCTAACTAGAGTCGACTTGCCCATATATGAGTTTTGTCTAGCTAGCAAAACTACAAGAAAATTATTTGACAAGGCAATGAGAATTGGGACTCTATTGCAATTGGTCCACTTCAATATCCGTGGCCCTATGAACATGAGAGCACGAAATAGAGTTGTGTATTTCATTACATTTATAAATAATTATACATATTTTGATTACGTTTATCTGATTTCGCACAAACTTAAGGCATTTAAATGCTTTAAAAGATTTATTAACGGAGTTGAAAATTAGTTAGATTTGAAAGTAAAAACTCTTAGAATTGATTGGGGGCACAAGTATTTATTTAAACAATTTAAAGAACTCTATTTTGAGAAGAACATTACGAGACAACTAACTATTCCTATTACTTCTCAGCAGAATAGAGTAGCCGAGAGAAGGAATAAGACTTTGTTGGAGATAGTGAGATCTATAATGGCACAAGTCAATTTACCAATCTCCCATTGATGAGATGCATTACTGACTGTAGCCTATATCCTTAACTGTGTTTCATCAAATCTATAGTCAGTGCCCCATATGAGTTTTGGACAAGGAGGTAGCCTGACCTTAAACACTTGACGTCATGGGAATGTGTCACATATGTTCATGATTCCTTGCATCCATATGACAAGATAGACCCTCAAGGAAAGAAGTGCACTTTATAAGATAGTTAGAATACTTCAAGAGACATGTGTTCTTAGGTGAGCATACGGACGACACTGTCACTAAGATTGTCATGATGCAACATTTCTTGAGAATGATTTCCCTAAAAGAGGTGAAATCGATCGGGATTTTCCCTTTTTTATGATACTCAGAATACTTCAAGGGGCATATGTTCTTAGGTCAGGAGGATAAGGTATGTTGATTTCGGAAGTCAATATATAGCCTTAAGCAATCACCCAGGTAGTGGTACCTGAGATTTTACGAAGAGGTGAATCTTGTGGTTTCGTGATGATCGAAGAGGATCATTGCATGTATCTAATATTTTCTTTTGGCTCCTTTGTGATCATGTCCTTATATTTGGGTGAGACTCGGTTCATACTCAAAGTTAGGATCCAGAGAGATCGTTTGAGATGGGTGTTAGTTTTTTCATAAGAGTCTTATATCAGAAAGATTCTTGGATGCTTCACGATGAGCAATTGCAATCCTATAGATATTCCCATCACTAAAGGTATAGGTCTTAGTCTTATATGTCCTAAAACTTAGGAATAAATAACAAAAATAAGTAAAATCCATTATGTCAACAAAGTAGGTAATTTGATGTATGCGATATTATATACACGATCAGATATTTGTTTTGCAATCAGTCTGGTATATAGGTATCAATCGAATCCTTGAAGGGGTCACTAGAGAGCAGTGAAAAGATTTTTGAGATATCTCAAGAGAACTGTACACCTCTCCTTATGTTACGGAGGAGATAATTTGTGTCTTGTTGGGTATTCAGACATTGACTAGGGTGGTAATCTGGATGGACGTAAATCGATATCAGATTTTGTTATCTTGCTCAATAACGGTACCATATCATGGAGCAATAAGAAGTAAATCTGTATATCTTTATCTACGATAAAGACTGAGTTTGTGGCATACTCAGTGACAGTTCAGGAGAGTGTTTGACTATGAAAATTTTTGGATGACTTAGTGGTTATGGTAGATAGTAGAAGACCAGTGATGATTTACTGTAATGATCAAGTCATTGTTGTCTACATCCAAGACCTTAAGTATCACAACCGGGCTAAACACATTGATACCGGATACCATTTTGTGAGAGACGCTATCGAAAAGGGTGAAGTAATGATTATGTATATTTTCACACATATCTTAGTGGCTGACCCTTTTACCAAACTCATTATGAGAGATTCTTTGATAGAACAAAGGAAATCATTGAGTTTACATGTATTTTGACATTTCTCATTAACTATGATGGTATTTTGATACTTATTGTTATATATGATGTGCATGTATTATTCTGTTATTTATTTATTGTATTTATTTGTTGTCATATAATCTGTAATGTGATGTGATAAAAGATATATCAAGTAAGTAATGTCAACTCTATCATACGAGTAACCACCTTCAGTTTTAAGAAAGTACATATGTACTATGATGATATTTTGATACTTACTGTTATATATGATGTGCATGTATTATTCAGTTATTTATTTATTGTACTTATTTGTTCTCATATATTCTGTGATGTGATATGATGTGATAAAAGATATGTTAGGTAGGTAATGTTGACTTTTTCATATGAGTAACCACTTCCAGTTCTGAGTAAGTAGAGATGACAGAGTTTCTAGTCATAAGAGGTTTTGAAAGTGGCTTTGCTAGAATATAAATCACTTTGATAGGTGCTCAAAATGAGGTCATATGCGATATAACCAATACATACATACCTACATCTATGTTGCCTATTAGTATCCAGATTTGAGATTTTAAATATCACCTGCAGCCAGTGATATTATCTCTGAGGTACTCTTTTTGAAATCTCAGGGAAAAGTCTTATGTAGAGACTAAATCCTATACTTGCACAGTGTTAGAAAAATTTAATATATACCCTTTTGAGAGATGAAAATAATACTATGACACGTATTTCATACCACGTATGATAAATCAACTATGGGATAGTGTGAACTATTATATGAGATGATTTTATCCTGATTACTATGCCCACCGTGTGAGACCCGAGGCCCATTAGATGGGCCCAATGGTATCCTTATTACTTTTGGCTATTTCTTAAAATCTTGGTTCAGTATATACTACTTTAGTTTACTTACTAATTGGTTTGGAAGATAATGAGGTATACGGGGCAGAGTTTATAAAAGCAACTAAATTGAGATGGATAGTTTCTAGTAGGGAAAAGGAAGGCTAATTGACATTATATTGTTGTGTTGTATTTACTGATCAATCTGTTATGCTTATCCACATTGGGATTAAAATATAATAGTGAATACATAGTTAACCAATGATTTGGGATCACTTTTAGTGAGGAAAGTCCCTCAATGGATGTAATGGTGGCTCCTCAATCATCTTAACAAGTGTATCAAGAAATTTTTGCTTGTAAGTGTAATTGCCGATCGCATGATAGCCAATCCTGTATGAAAGTCAGTAGGGCGATGTGAAAGATCTTATAAGTTTTGATCTTGTGATGGAGGTAAAATACTTTCATGTGTAAGTGAGAGATATTGGTAAAATTTGCCCATGAGGGGCTTTTACCACATATAAATTTAATTCAAATTAAATTTTAAATTTGGGATAATGGGATAACTCCCATTACCCTTAACTTCCACTCCCTAATAATCTCTCAAAAAAGCACTCAATTTGGGATTAACTTCTTGAACTTGAGTAAGAGAAGTTAAAGAGACAATTGAACATTGGGCAATTGATGATTGCCAAGTAATCTATAGAGAGATCGATGAAAAACACATTTGAGAAAACGAAAATTTTAAGTAGAAAATTTTTTCGTCATTGGATTCACCAAATTTTGGGTTCAGGTGTCATAGTATTGTGGTGGTAGATCAATTTCATGATCCCCATCCTGGCCAAACGTTTTGATTGAGAGACTTTACAGTTCAAATTTTTGGAAACCTATACATCAAAATATTTATTGCAAAATTCCAATCTATTTATTTTTGTGAATTCCACGCTTCCGCAAATCTAACAGTCATTAATAGTAATGATATATAAAACTTGAAAACCATTGTACGTTTGACCTAATAAGTAGAGTATTAATTTCTTAATCAAATTTTAGTTTTGAAATTTGAGAATGGAAAAAAAAAAGTTGGGAGAGCTTCTCCCTAAATTGGGTCAGATAATGCTCCAACCAAATTAATTGGAGTATGCTTTCGAATACCAATTGATTATAACAAAAAAAAATAAAACTGGGAAGTTGGAGTATGACTGTATATCATATACCACTTCTCATGATTCTAAATATATATTAACATCTTTGTGAGACATCTAAAATGTAATTTTAATTATCTATTTATTTATTTTGAAGTTTCGTCTCAAAATCGCTAAAATCGAAAATTTTATCGGAAAGCCAAAAATCTTCTCGGCAAGCGCCGACAAGGCCTAAAGAAGTCAAAAATGGCTAAGGAAAGGCATACACACTTAAATAAAGATATTTAAAAGAAATTTCATATTTTTAAGAAATTTGAACAAAATTTCATAGGGACCAAAAATACAAATTGTTAAATGTTAGGGGTCTAAATCAATTAAGGAAAGTTGAGGGATTTGGTTGCAAACCACTCAAGGATGGACAATTAGAACCAAATGATTGATCAATATGGCAGTTTGGTTAGTGGCCACATGTGATGATTCCACATTCAAGAAAACTCATTGGAAGTGAATTTATGCAAAAAATCTCATTGAATGGAAATTTTTGCTTGAAAGACTATTGGGATAGCTTGTACAATCCTCCCCATTGACATGGACATCCAACAAGAGTCCTAATGGAGTGCATGGAGTTTGCTTGAATCAACAATTGCATAGTTTAAGTGTTATGACAAGTAGATAGTTGAGATAATGCATGAGATAATCCAATGTCAAGATACTTTGCTAGGCTTATAAAGAAACTTGTTTTGAAAAATTGGTTCACTTTTTTCTTCATTCCTCCTCCCTTGGATGAAAATATGAAGACTCCCTCTCTAAAATTAAGTTCAACTATGAAGCCAAAGAGATAAGAGCATTGTTGGAAATTTTGGAAACTTAGATTTTGAAAATTTTTTAAAGTATGGAATTTGAGATTTTACGTTAAAGAAAAACATTTCGTAATCCTATGATAAGATATTATCAAAATAATTGATAAATTATATATTGTTTAACCTAGGCATAGGGTTACGTTTTTGTACGAGGGGTGACTCGTTCGAGAAACGATGACAGTTAGGGAGAGTGGCATACCCTCCTCAGTCAAGATGAGTGGAACAAACTATTTCCAACTTTAAAAGAAAAATAGTTTGATCATGATTTTTATAAATAAATTTTGGAATGTAATTTAGAAATATTTTAGTGTTTGTGGCATATTTTAAAATGTTGATTTTGAGAAAAATTTGCATCTTATATTACAACTTGATAGTACCATGATTTTTTTTACGAGTAAAGACTTATGAATGATGACATATGATGTGTATAATTATGAGATGGTGCATAGTGGTTATAGTGCACTTCCTACCACGGTATTGAGCGTTGACCTGATGTGGTGACATGATGGGGTAACACGAGAATAGGGGTCTCAGCCCCCTGACTCTCGCTAACGGATCCAATAGACGGGCACCCGTGAGGACCATGTCATTAAAAGAAAAGTATATGTGTTCATTTTTATGATATTGTGGTAATTCCTTAGTGGATTTTACATTACTTAGGCCAAACTATGGGTAGAATGTGTTTTATTACCGATTGATGTGATTATCAAGACTGTAAGAAATTTACAACATTCAACTCAAATTCCAGTTGGGCCAATAACAAAAGTTCGAGTTAAAAGGTCCAAAAAAGTACTGAATAAATTAATTCAGAGGGTTTTACAATAAGAAATTGGAGCCCAAATGAATGAACAACCAAAATGGGCCTCAATTATGCTCATACAAGTCCAGTTGGAAGAATAAAAGGTCCAAAATTATCCAAGACCAAGGGAGGACGAAAATAAAGAAAAATAGCAGCAAGACTTGGTCAAAGTAGTTTGATTTATTTAGTTTCCTAATTCTTATTTTTTTGTAACTTTTTGTTTCCTAATTCTTTATTGTTTAGAGAGTTACTAAATTTTTAGTTGTCAATTATGTTTTACCTTTAGGCTATAAATAGGTCATTATACATTGTGTAAAAGAATACTTTTGAGAGAATTAATAAAATTGTGAGGATTCTTCACACAAGTCTTGTTCTTTTGAGAACTTTGAACTTATTCAAGATATGAGTCTTGTTTAGTTCTTTGACTTATCAATCTAGGTTTCGAACCATCTAGATTGTGACGTCATTCATTCCATCTTTATACCAAAGTTCTTGATCTAGTGAGAAACGGGTTTAAGGTCATATACCTTAGGTTCTTCCTCCTTTAGGGCAAGGGTTGAGGTCTTTAATTCCACCGGTTCAAATAATTCGTTGGAACGATTTTTGGGCTAAATTAACTTGTTCGTGGGTTCTAGGGTTTTTATACCCAACGGGTTCACATCAGTTGGTATCAGAGCCAATTTCGGGTTACCCTTCGAGTTGTTCATACTTGTCTATAATTGTTCATATTTGTCTATAATTTTTCATAAAACAAAGACAGTTTCCAATTTTTTTTTTCTTTTCTTTTATTGTTTCTTCTTTATTTCTTATTTGTTCACCTTCTTTATTTTATTCCTTTATTCACTTTCTTATTCAATTCATTCCATATTTGTTTTTTTCTTAATTTGGAATTTTTCCAAATTTGCGACTTTCTTATTTCTCACTTATTTTTCTTCTTTATTTTTCTTGTTATTCTTTCTTTGAATTTCACAAGACAATTATTTGTAAGTTAAATTCAAAGAGTTGTTGATTCATTAAGATGGTAAGAGACATGTTCGAGGGATTGAATTCATCGAGACTTTTTCCAAGCAAAATGCGGTTGCGGATGCATATTCACACAGGTGACGATTTGGGGACAAATCGTTGTCAAGAAGGGGGGAATGATGTGATTATCAAGACTGCAAGAAATTTACAACATTCAACTCAAATTCCAGTTGGGCCAGTAACAAAAGTTCGAGTTAAAAGGTCCAAAAAAATACTGAATAAATTAATTCAGAGGGTTTTACAATAAGAAATTGGAGCCCAAATGAATGAACAACCAAAATGGGTCTCAATTATGCTCATACAAGTCCAGTTGGAAGAATAAAAGGCCCAAAATTATCCAAGACCAAGGGAGGACGAAAATAAAGAAAAATAGCAGCAAGACTTGGTCAAAGTAGTTTGATTTATTTAGTTTCCTAATTCTTATTTTTTTGTAACTTTTTGTTTCCTAATTCTTTATTGTTTAGAGAGTTACTAAATTTTTAGTTGCCAATTATGTTTTACCTTTAGGCTATAAATAGGTCATTATACACTGTGTAAAAGAATACTTTTGAGAGAATTAATAAAATTGTGAGGATTCTTCACACAAGTCTTGTTCTTTTGAGAACTTTGAAATTATTCAAGATATGAGTCTTGTTTAGTTCTTTGACTTATCAATCTAGGTTTCGAACCATCTAGATTGTGGCGTCATTCATTCCATCTTTATACCAAAGTTCTTGATCTAGTGAGAAACGGGTCTAAGGTCATATACCTTAGGTTCTTCCTCCTTTAGGGCAAGGGTTGAAGTCTTTAATTCCACCGGTTCAAATAATTCGTTGGAACGATTTTTGGGCTAAATTAACTTGTTCGTGGGTTCTAGGGTTTTTATACCCAACGGGTTCACATCACCGATTGATACCTCATGATATATGATTATGATAAGAAAGTATATTAATTTTGAATTACACGATATGTTGCAAATGAATATAAATTTGAAAACAATGATTTGACTTACCACTTTCACAAATTCATTTATTGTCATTATATAGTCATTATACCTCACTCACTGAGTATGTGGATTATACTCATCCGCTTATATTTAAAAAATTTTTCAGCATATAATAATACACTTGATTTACTTTGAGGTAATATTCCACAAGTTTTACTGAGAGACGCTATCGGGTAAGTATTCATACCCATCCTTATTTACAATTGAACCGCGCAAATAAATATTATATGTAAATCGGAAGCAAATGTTTTAAAGAAATTTCTTAAAAATATTTTTTTTCAAATCTTTCGTTGTATGATTTAACTTAGGATGTCAAAATAGGGTCATAATATTAGCCTTGCGTCACCTCGGCGTGCGAGTAGGACATACCCATACCTCGAGGAGTCGCGACAGTCTGTTTGCATGTTCTACCTATGGGTCAGGGCATAACAGATTTGGATAAATTGTAATATCGATTTTCGGTGATTGTATATTATGTCTCATTTCTCATGATTCTAAATATATATTAACATCCTTTTGAGACATCTAAAATGTAATTTTAATTATCTGTTTATTTATTTTGAAGTTTCGTCTCAAAATCGTTAAAACCGAAAATTTTATCAGAAAGCTGAAAATCTTCTTGGCAAGCGCCGACAAGGCCTAAAGAAGTCAAAAATTGTTAAAAAAAAGGCGTACACACTTAAATAAAGATATTTAAAAGAAATTTCATATTTTTAAGAAATTTTGAATAAAATTTCATGGGGACTAAAAATGCAAATTGTTAAAAATTAGGGGTCTAAATGCAATTTTGAAAAGTTGAGGGACTTAGTTGCAAATCACTCAAGGATGGGCAATTAAAACCAGATGATTGTTCAAGAGGGCAGCAAGTTTGGTTAGTGGCCACATGTGATGATTCCACATTCAAAAAAGCTGAGAATTTATGCATGAAAGCACATTGAATGTAAATTTTTGCTTGAAAGACTATTGAGATAATTTGTACAATTCTTCCCATTGACATAGACATCCAACAAAACTCCTAATGGAGTGCATCAAGTTTGCTTGAATCAACAATTGCATGGTTTAAGTGATAGGACAAGTGGATGGTTGAGATAATACATGGGATGATCCAATGGTCAAGAATATTTTGCTAGGTTAATAAAGAAACTTATTTTGAGAAATTGGTTCATTTTTTTCTTTATTTCTCCTCCCTTGGATGAAAATATGAAGACTTCCTCTTTAAAATTAAGTTTAACTATGAATCCAAAGAGGTAAGAGTATTGTTGAAACTTTTGGAAACTTAGATTTTGAAATTTTTCTAAAATATGGAATTTGAGATTTTATCTTAAAGAAAAACATTTTGTAGTCCTATGATATGATATTATCAAAATAATTGATAAATTATATATTGTT
Source organism: Dillenia suffruticosa (assembly GCA_033439265.1). Lineage (NCBI taxonomy): Eukaryota > Viridiplantae > Streptophyta > Magnoliopsida > Dilleniales > Dilleniaceae > Dillenia > Dillenia suffruticosa. The sequence continues at coordinate 20,721,125 of JAVTVX010000015.1, forward strand.
TAATCTAGGCATAGGGTTACGTTTTTGTATAAGGGGTGACTCGTTTGAGAAACGAGGACAGTTAGGGGGAGTTGGGTACCCTCCCCAGTCGAGATGACTGAGGCAAATTATTTTCGACTTTAAATGAAAATAGTTAGATCATGATTTTTATAGATAAATTTTGAAATGTGATTTAGAAATACTTTAGTGTTTGTGGTATGTCTTGAAATGATAATTCTGAGAAAAATTTGCATCTTGATGTTACAACTTGATAGTACCATAATTTTCCTTACGAGTAAAGATTTATGAATGATAATATATGGCATGTGTATGATTATGGGATAATGTATAGTGGCTATAGTGCACTCCTTACCACGGTATTAAGCGTTTACCCGATGAGATGACGTGGTGGGGTAATACGAGAGTACGGGTTTGAGCCCATGACTCTAGCTAACGGATCCAATAGATGAGCACCCGTGAGAACCGTGTCAACACCAAGGGAAGGGGGTTAAAAGAAAAGTATATGTGTTCATTTTTATAATATTGTGGTGACCTCTTTGTGGATTTTACCTTAATTAGGTCAAACTATGGGTAAAATGTGTTTTATTACCGATTGATACCCCATGATATATGATTATAAAAATAATGTATAATATTTTGAATTACACGATATGTTGCAAATGAATATAAATTTGAAAACGATGATTTGACTTGCTACTCTCATAAATTCATTTATTCTCATTATATGGTCATTGCATCTCACTCACTGATTATGTGGATTATAGTTCATCCCTCATATTTAAAAAATTTTTCAGCGTATACTGCACTTAACTTATTTTGAGATACTGTTCCAAGAGTTTTACTGAGAGACACTATCGGATAAGTATTCATACACATCATTATTTACGATTGGACCGTGCATATAAATATTATATATAAATCGGAAACAAATGTTTTAAAAAATTTTCTTAAAAGTATTTTTTTCAAATCTTCCGCTATATGATTTAACTTAGAATATCGAGTAGGGTCATGATATTAGTTATGATACTAGCCTTACGTCACCTCGGTGTACGAGTAGGGCATACTCGTGCCTCGAGAAGTTGCAATGGTCTGTTCGCGTGTTTGACCTACGGGTCGGGGCGTGGCATGATCACCATTGTGACTATGCTATTTGTTCAAGAGACTTTGTAGTTTCGATTTTTGATGAGCTACACATTAAGGTACAATCCCTAAAATTCTAACCTATTTAATTTTTTTCCCATGCTTCATAGAATAAATCAAACAGTTATACAGGAGTCGCAAAAATATACATGCTCAAGAAAGTTTGACCACTAGATTTTGGGGAAGATACTATTAATATATTAATGACCATAATATTTGATTTAAATCACAAAAGATGATTAAGTACCATCTATTGGGATGGTTTTGAACATCCGTTGTATGTTTATTTAATAGGTGTAGTTTGTTGTCTGTTGAATACATTTAATGAGTTCATTAATGTAGACACGAATGTGATTAGAATTCTTCTTACTCCTTTATAAAAATTTAAAATAAAAATAAAAATAAAAATAGAAAAATGAAATAGGGGCAAATTGGAAATCCTTACTCTAATAATTTGCAGGTTTGGCTATAACACATAGTAATTTACTATGTTTTCCCTCAATTATTGTCTCCTTTAAATCCCAAATTTCTTATTTTCTAACAAAATTTTATAAATTTAGTGAATTTATACGAGATACAGTACAATGGCATAATATGATTCATATAGTCGATCCGAATTAATAAGATAAAGAATTGATTGTTGTTGGTAGTGAATTTTGATAAAGTGAATAGTAGGGGTAATTTTGTAATTAAATGAATCCCGAGAGATTTGTTGGGAAAATTACAAAGAGATATTTTGCATTATTTTTTTTTCAAAAAGAAAAGAAATTGTGATGTCCATAGACAAAACTTGCCTGGGAATATGTCAAAGTAGAAGTATTTGAAGTTGTCATGTCTCGATCCCCAAGTTCAGGCACACGACATTCATCACATGATCTAGAAATACGTGCAATCACCAACACGCATCGTAAAATCTCGCAAGGCTATGATAATAACACTTTCAAGTTAAGAAATCTCACACATGAAATGTTTAAACCCAAAAACATGAAAGAAATAATAAATATTTAACAATTCAAAATATGGTTTCCAAAATATAAGTTCAACTCTAGAAAAGTGTATACAAATTTTCAAAATATAACTTTTAAAAATATAAGTTTCAATCTTCCAAAATGTCCTTTGATGGGTCCGTTTACATGGCTCAAAATCCATAACTAAGAGGGACCAAACCACAGTTGGTCCCAGACAATTCTTTCTTTCGATTGAATTTAGCTAACGATGAAGCAGCCTTTCTCTCTGTACTTCCTCTGAAAAGAATAAAATGATGAAGGGGTGAGTATAATAATACTCAATGAATGGAGTGTAAAGACACAGTTATGTAAAAAAATGAGTTGAGTGTAAAAGTATCAAACAATGATTTTCAAAATCATATTTCTGTTCCAACAACATGTCAAGTAGTCATCTAAACATTTTCAACAGGAGCCATGATCTCCAAGAAACACAATTTAACATTCAATATTCACATTTTTTTTTCAAAACCAAGGGGGATTGTTTCAAAAATCTTTTCATCAAAGGGTTGGCCCTCACTAATGGTGGAACCGCTAAGGGGGTTTTTCAATTATTATTAATTGTAAACATCACCCCAACCTTGGTGCTAGCTCATGGCTTCCTCAGTGGTGCAACCGAATGACCCAAAGGGACAAAAGAGGCCTTTCCCGTTCTGACTACCTTCCTGTCTAATATAGTAAATCCCTCACCACGTTCGCCATTGTGCTCACACCATGGTAAGAAATAACTATAACCATTTGGGGGTTCAGGCTCATATCCTAAGCCAATACATTCCCACAACTAGCATATCATGTGTCATAGAAAATTCACAAATTTCTTAGTTCATAAGTATAACAGCAATATTCACAAGTAAATTTAGCATGGCACATCATATATTTGCAAATGCATAGATTTTGGTTCAAATCAAATCATTTTTAGGGACATTCCACATTCGCAAAACATTATATAAAATGAAATTATGAAAATCATTTAGAAAACTATGAAAAAAAATTTTCTCATTTACAAACACAATAATCCATCCACTCGCAGTGTTAGAGAGGATAGCCACTCACAGATCTTACTCCACAATGAAAATCTGGCCTTGATAAACCTTGTCCAGCCCCTATAGAATGTCACCAAATAACCAAAATCATCATTATTTATCATTCCATGTCAACCCATAATCCCTAACACTCAAAAACCTAATTTTTCTTTCACTTACAATGACTTAAAATCTTCCAAATCCAAGTGGACAAGTGGCTAAACAAAACAAAACAAAACTTGGGCTAGAAAGATTATGATATCTTGATTTCATCTCCAAAAGATCCATTAAATTTGGTGTAAAAGATCTGTTCAGTTTGGGTTACACCAAAACTCTTTGATTCTTCCCTTTTGTGATAGCACTAAATCCTTAAACTTTTCTCTAAGATCAAGGGAAAAATCTGTTGAAATAAAAGAGAATTAAGTGTAGTTAGCATAGGCCCCATTTCAAGCCAAGTTTAAGCCCATCCATGAGATGTATTTGGCCCGTTCCTTATGAGTTTTTTAGTCCTCAAAAATGGCATTGTTAAGCCCCTAAAAGAAGCCCAAAATGGGCCCTAAAAAGGGCAAAACGGCTAGTTCTTTTGAACTAGCCGTTGCACTGTATAACAGCCATAAAAATGGCTGTTATACAATGATTTTGGGGACAGAAATCTGTCCCCAATGTTCCCCAACGGATCCTTGAGTGTTTGGGGTCTTTTTCCCTCTCTTTCTCATGTAATAATCTCTAAAAATAGGAGCTTGTATGGGATGTTCTATCCATGAAAAAAAAACAATGCTCTCATTGTGCACTCTTTCTTCAAATAAAGATCTTTAAGTTTTCATTCAATCCTAATTGCTTGATAGCTTGAAATCTCAACATGGTATCAGAGCAGGCAACGATACCTTCCTCTTCCGGTCTTAATGACCCTCCACCACAAATTAGCACCTCAATGTTCACCTCCTTACTTCTAGATTCAACAAACTACAATGCTTGGCAAGATACCATCAAGAGGTCCCTAAACTTCTACAACCTTGAAAATCACATCTTTGAAGAACCTCTTGATGAAGCCAATCCATTATTCAGAGTATGGAAGAAGAAAGACGATCAAGTGGTGGTGCTCCTTCAAATGTCTCTTGACAAAACTCACAAGGCTATGGTCACATGTATTCCAAACGCAAGAGCATTATGGGAGCAAATGCAATCATTATATGGTCAAGAATCCAACACCGGAAGAATCTTTGAGCTGAAAAAGAAGATCTTCAAAATTCAAAAAGGAGGTAAATCCTTACCCGAATACTTTGGGGAATATAGGGATCTATGGAATGAACTCAATCTCTTAACGCCTCCTACTATAAATCTCAAGACCATTCTTCAAAGGAACGATGAAGATATGACCTTTGGTCTACTCATGGGTCTTGGAGATGAATATGCTCCAATTCGACAAAAGATTCTTCGAATGAAGGTCTTTCCTTCATTTCAAGAAGTCCAATTCATGGTGCAAAGAACCGAGACTAGCTTAAGGCTTGAAGAATCTACCAAGCTTAAATCCGACTCTCAAGCCTTCCAAGCTGTCCATGAAGAGCATCCGGCCAACAACACTCAAAACGTTGCAAAAAGAGACATCTGCCCACATTGCAAGAAGTCCGGCCATAAGAAAGAAAAACGCTGGTTCCTACACCCACATTTGAGGCCGAAATATGCTAGGAAAAATCCGGAATCATCTTCAAATGCTCAACAAGTGTCTCAAGTGGCAGCACTCGAATCCAAGATGGAGGAGATGCATAAGGAATTCAAACGACTTGTTGGGCAGATTAGTCACCATTCTGGTAATTCCTTATCTTCATCTATTTCCAATTCTTGGCTCATAGATTCCGGATGTGACGATCATATGGTAAAAGATAAAAAGAAAATCAACAAGTTTATTCCCTTGACCAATCATAAATTAGTTAAAGTAGCTAATGGTCATAAGTTAAAAGTTGAGCACTTAGGAGAAATTGAACTATTTGGGAGAAAGACTAAAGCTTTATATGTTCCAAAGTTCAATTCAAACTTACTTTCTATTAGCAAGATAACCAAAGAGCAAGATTGCAAAGCTATTTTTGATCCTAACCAAGTAATTTTTCAGGATCGCAAAACGAACAATTTGATTGGCAAGGGAACTAGGAGGAACAACCTCTATTACTTGGATCAAGAGAACCAAGCTTTTGCTGTCCGAAACATATCCTCCTCTCTATGGCATGAATGTCTAGGGCATCCAGGAAACCTAGCTTTGAAACGCCTATTTCCGAATAGTGAATTAGAAGATAGGCATTGCAAAGCTTGTGTACTTGGAAAACAAACCAAAGTGTATTATCCCATTTCTGAAACAATATATAAAGAGGCTTTTGAATTAGTTCATTCAGATGTTTGGACCTCTCCTTTAGTCTCCCATAATGGTTTTAGATACTTTGTGACATTCATAGATCACAAAAGTAGATACACTTGGGTTTATCTCTTAGTTAACAAATCTGAAGTATTTGAGGCATTCAAGAGCTACTATAGATATATAACAAAGCAATTTAATGCTAACCTAAAGATGTTTAGGTCAGATCATGGAGGGGAGTTCACTAGCCTTGAGTTTGAAAAATTTCTAGATGAAAAAGGGATCATTTATCAAAAGTCTTGTGTGTACACTCCTCAACAAAATGGAATAGCCGAGAGAAAGAATAGGCATCTCTTGGAGACAGCTAGATCTATGATGTTTCACTCAAACTTACCTAAGGAATATTGGAATGAGGCCATTAAGACCGCTGCTCACCTTATAAACCTCATGCCATCCCAAATCCTAGGAGGAAAGTCACCCCTAGAGCTACTCCTTGGAAAGAAACCTAGCATTGATCATTTAAGAGTTTTTGGTTGTGTTTGCTATGTCCACATTCCTAGTCATCTTAGGAGCAAACTAGATGCCAAGGGAAGAAAATGCATCTTTTTAGGATATTCCTCGTTTGAAAAAGGCTATAAATGTTATGATCCTCTGACCAAGAAACTATACACATCCAAGGATGTGATATTTGTGGAAAATGAGCCTTACTTTGCAGGTCAAAGAAGAGAAGATCAAACCAAAGAAATCTACCAGCAAGAACAATGGAATGTGATTCTACCAAAAATCAATGAAGTTCCTGCCGAAAGCAATGAAGAAACTCACCAAAATGATCCAACTCAAGGGGACCCATCACCCTCTCATTCAGATCATGAAATAGAAGAAGATCAAGAGGAAGGACACTCAGACTCAGGGGGAGCTCTTGATATGGCCGAAGAGCATGAGGAGCAGTCTATGGATGAACCCCCTCCTCCTCTTCGAAGATCTACAAGACTTAGACTTCCTCCCTCGGAATGGATCAATAGAAGGGTCTATTTTAACTCCAAGGTGACTACTACTCATCCAATTTCTCAATACTACTCAATATCTAACATGTCTTGTAGTCACCAAAGATTCATCAAGAACATAGACCTTCACCAAGAGCCTAGAACATTTGAGGAGGCAAAGGATCAACCTCATTGGGTTCAAGCAATGAAGAATGAGTTGGATGCTTTGGCTAAAAATAACACTTGGGAAGTGACATCTCTACCAAAAGGAAAAAGAGCTGTGGGATGCAAATGGATATTCAAGATCAAACACAAGAGTGATGGAAGCATAGATAGATTCAAGGCAAGATTGGTGGCCAAGGGCTTCACTCAATCATATGGCATAGACTACAAGAAAACGTTTGCACCCGTGGCCAAGATGAATACCATCCATGTCCTTCTATCTCTTGCTATAAATCACTCATGGCCATTATTTCAAATGGATGTTGCAAACGCCTTTTTACAAGGAGATCTGGAAGAAGAGGTGTACATAGAAGTGCCCCCTGGTTTCTCCCATCGTGACAACAAAGTTTGCAAACTAAAGAAGGCAATATATGGCCTCAAGCAATCACCTAGAGCATGGTATGGAAAACTTAGCTCTACTCTCCTTGAACATGGTTTTAAGAAATGCGTTAGTGATTCATCCTTATTTGTCAAGAACCTAGGAGAAAATACCATTATCATTCTTGTTTATGTAGATGATATAATTATAACAGGAAATGATATGAATCACATTAACAAAGTTAGAACTTTTCTTCAAACTAAGTTTGACATCAAGGATCTAGGGAAACTAAAATACTTCCTAGGGATAGAACTTGCCTATTGTTCCAATGGACTTGTTCTATCACAAAGAAAGTATGCTCTTGACCTTTTGCAGGAGACGGGAAAACTAGGTGCCAAACCAGCTTGTAGTCCGGTAAGCACATCCTTAAGTCACAAAGATGATGAGGAGATTTATGAAGATAAGCAACGATATCAAAGACTTGTTGGAAGATTGATCTACCTAACCATCACTAGACCGGACATCTCTTATGCCGTTGGGCAAGTTAGCCAGCACATGCATCAACCCAAGAAGAAGCATTGGAGGGCCATTGAAAGAATTCTTCTCTACCTAAAGGGAACTCCAGGAATGGGAATTCAAATGAAGAAGAACGAATCTTCTCAAATCATAGGGTTCTGTGATGCAGATTGGGCAGGTGATTCAGAAGATAGGAGATCGACCTCAGGGTATTGCATGTTTGTTGGAGGGAATCTTGTTGCTTGGAAAAGCAAAAAACAGCATGTGGTATCAAGATCAAGTGCGGAAGCGGAATATAGAGCCATGGCAACCGCTACAAGTGAAGTCGTGTGGTTGAAAGCCTTGATTGAAGAATTAGGGTTCATAGTCCCTACTCCAATCTCCCTACACTGTGATAACCAATCAGCCATTCACATCGCCTCAAACCCGGTTTTTCATGAAAGGACAAAGCACATTGAGGTGGATTGTCACTTTGTGAGGCAAAAGGTTGAGGAGAAGCTCATCACTCCAAGATTCACTAAAAGCGATGATCAAATTGCCGACATCCTCACCAAGCCTGGGACCGCCAATCATATTCAAAAAAACCTGGTCAAGTTAGGAGTTTTAGATACATACACACTCAACTTGAGGGGGAGTGTTGAAATAAAAGAGAATTAAGTGTAGTTAGCATAGGCCCCATTTCAAGCCAAGTTTAAGCCCATCCATGAGATGTATTTGGCCCGTTCCTTATGAGTTTTTTAGTCCTCAAAAATGGCATTGTTAAGCCCTTAAAAGAAGCCCAAAATGGGCCCTAAAAAGGGCAAAACGGCTAGTTCTTTTGAACTAGCCATTGCACTGTATAACAGCCATAAAAATGGCTGTTATAGGACAGAAATCTGTCCCCAATGTTCCCCAACGGATCCTTGAGTGTTTGGGGTCTTTTTCCCTCTCTTTCTCATGTAATAATCTCTAAAAATAGGAGCTTGTATGGGATGTTCTATCCATGAAAAAAAAACAATGCTCTCATTGTGCACTCTTTCTTCAAATAAAGATCTTTAAGTTTTCATTCAATCCTAATTGTTTGATAGCTTGAAATCTCAACAAAATCTAATTTTGGAGAGTTGGATAAGTTTTTTTTGGAACCTTCGATCTAATGATTTGGTGGTGAATTGAGTGAGTTTGGAAGAAGAGTTTAAAGGTGTTCAAAAGGAGAATTAATCAACTTATCATTACATTTCTAAAAGGCCTTCCCAAGAGTCCACCAAGCTTTTCTCCTTCGAAACCAAATAAATTCTTTATGAGTTTTTTGTGTCAAAGATGAAGCCTTAAATTGGCATAGCCCGCGGAATCGGGCCCCAACGGCTAGACAAATCTAGCCGTTGGAGACTGTCCAACAGCTAGTAATTCTAGCCATTGGAGACAGCCTCCAACGGTTAGTAGAGAGGGGTCTTAACCCCCTCTCTTGTTCTCTCATTTGCTCTCTAAATTCTCTCCATCTTCTTCTTCTATAAATAGACTTCTATGTATTCAAGCAAAGGTATGAACAAAAGTTCAAATCTATGAATGTTATTTGCTTTCATTATCAATAAATTTCAGAATTTCATTTCAAAGTTCACTTGTGTTCTTACTTTGATCTTTCAACAAAAGGGAGAAGAATAGTTTAAAGAGTGAAGTGAGAATGCTTAGGTCTCATGGGTTAAGGTCTCACTTCCCATTTTATCTTCAAACACATTTTCAATGTTTGCTTAGTGACCTTCTCATACTTCTCAATTGCACAAATGTCCAACTTGTCCTCTTTGCTTGTTGGGAAGATCAATCCTATAGGTTTAAGTGCCTAAAAACTTTGTTTTGTTGGGACAAGATATTTGATGACGAACTAGCAAAGTTGGAATGGAAATGCAATTGATGGAAAATAAATTAGAAATATTTAAAAATTTGGAATATTCAAGAATGCGTGATATAATATAAATTGTGTATAATATGATTAAAAGGTTTAAGCAGTTTAGTAGTTAAAAGTTTTTTGGGACTTGAGAGTTTGCTGGTTCAAGAATTTGCATGGCACTTCCATTAGAATTTTATACATTCACCGAGCAATGCAAGTGACTGAGAGGTAATGTCTAAATGTCTACCTATAGGTAGATAGAATACGGAGAGCCTAGATGTAAATGGGACATCGAAAGATGGTGTAAGTGCTGTGCTCCAGAATTGAACATCCACTGACTAGAAAATCAAAATTTGAAGAAACTATTCACCAATTACTAAAGCTCTATGGAGCAATTAAATTCTCATAAAAAAATCAAATTCTACCAAGTACCAAACAGTTAAATTCTACTGAAAATCGAACACCCATCACTCAACTAACTGACGATTGTAGTGGTTGGGAACTTAAAAGTTTAAAGTCTATCGACCAAGTATCCAAAAGAGTTTTTGAATAGTTCAAAGGGCAAAAATTCACACTTTTATATAAATTAATTATTCTCTCACATTTTCATAAAATATAAAAATTTTCAAATAGTCTATTTAAAGTCTATATCATAATCCGAACTTGTCCAGTGTTATAGAAGTAGTCCAACCCAAATGTGAGATTTGACAGAGAAAACCCATCCTACTTTTGTTCACAAGTGAAGCTTTCATAAAATGTTCAAAATATATACATAAATAGTGGAGTGGGGTACTTTGTCTTGCATTGTGGTCCAAAGCCATTCTAAAGAGAGGGGGGGGGGAGAGAGAGAGATTATAGGAACTATAATAATAGACTTTTTGTAGGTTCAGAGTCTTTTGAGAAAGGAAAGTTTCTATTACCATCACAAAGACTTGTGAAGGTTTAAATCACTAGGGGATTCACTTCCTTATTAGGAGAGATTGCAATGAACACGTATTAGACTAGGAAAGGTTTGATTTTGTCAAAGATCTCTTTCCTTATCGGGTAACTATGACTATGTCCCATTGCATGATGGAAGTCAACTCTGCAAGGATTGATATGTCAGAATACCAAGAGGTATCAAAAAGCCAAGAGCTTAAAGGTCCCAATGAATAGATTATACCAGGAAAGTGATCAAGTAATGCGAGAACTGGAGAGGTCCTACTAAAAGGCTTAGGTTAAGAGGAAGGTATTGACTAAGTAGGTGTCTTTCCAAGAGGAGGTTCAATCGAGATTGACCAAGAGGTCACTTAATACCATACGGGTTTCATGATTATGAGCCTACTACGTTTATGGTAATGGGCCACCGAACCATGTATGATTATAAACCGAGAGGTTACTTGTCGTATGTTGGAATGGCGTTAGGAATATGTTCAAGGGAATAAGAACTTGGAAAATTGAATGGGCACAAAAGCAAAGCAGTTTTGAGTAAGTGGAGAGATACAATGGTGAGCATGAAATGTGGAATGTGTCGCTTTGCTTTTCATGAGCCTTCCCTAACACGTTTTTTATCATTTGATTTGCATTTGGTTATAGGCACTGTAGTGCTTTAAGCGGTTTCCTTTGATAAGAGAAAGAGGGTTTTGTGATTTAGGGTTTTCAAAAGTTCTAAATATTCACCATGTGTGTTAGTAAAATCAAGAATGTAATGACTAATGAGGAATTGGAAAATATTATACAAGTAATAGGGCTGAAGGTGATTTTTATTTGTAGTTGCCCTCAGAAGATAAACGGGCGAATATCGCCCATGAAACTTCTTTACTGATGTATAAGGAATACATTAGGTATGGCTTAAAAGTACCCTATATAGGCGTTTTGGCTGAGATTTTGAAAGGTTGGAATATTTTTCTGATCATGTTAATCTCCAATGCTTCGTGATTAATCTTAAAGGTAGTGAGTCTCTTGAATTTATATCACTAAGATTTCAATTTTGAAATTCTGTTTTTTATTTTTTGTTTATAGGGATGTTTCGCTAAGGATTCTACCAAAGATTAGTTTGCATTCAGGCAAGATCGAGTTTTGACTGAAAGTTCTTTTATAAGGAGTGCATAGGTAAACAATGGATAAAAAAAGTTCTTTTTTGTAGAGTTTGAGTAGACAGAACTAATCTCAGTTTTTTCAAGAGCAGATGGGAGGCCTGCAGTAGGATTGAAGGCTCTAGTCTATTCTAGATGCTCTGATTTTATTCAGTGTTTCGGAGATTTTTGTTAGAAGAATGATTGGTTGATTCGATTGGACATCCTTCTTGACAATCAAATGCTGAAGATAGCTAGCTTGTTTTTTAATGAGAAGGTGAGGATCGAAAGGTCTCTCTTTGTGAAGAAAGCAGTAAACAAGCTATTTGGTACTTTGAATAATGTCAACGGAAGTAATCTTCGCATGATCATTAATGACAAAGTTATATGAGGATCTCAAGTAAAAAAAAAGTTGATGATGGAGAAAATGCATCAAGAGAAAGGGGCAGTGACATATGGCTTATTGCTACTTCGTTCTTGAAAGAAAGAGAAGAAGGCTAGAGGTCTCTAGCGCCAGTGGTGAGAAGTTAGAGACCACCAAGAAAGAGAAGTCTCCGGCACCAATTTTGGCTATCATAGGCATTGAGAAACCGAACCTCAAGGTTGGGGCCACCAACACCGAGGGGAAGTGTATCTTTTCTAATACTCCATGTGTAGGTGAGGAAGAGACTGGACCAGGAGTCAGAACAAGATCATCTAGTACCCTTTGAAGCACATGTATGTCCAGAAAGACAAGGGAATCATGCCCAATTAGATGGCTCCTCTTCCCTTATTTTTGTGAGGTCTTTTGATTATTCTAAGGATTTGAAGAAGAAAGGGACCATGGTGATTTGTAGCAGTAGTAATTATTTTTGTTGCATTGATATTGTTGAAGCGAGGAGATTTACTGATAGATTGGACTTCCACCGCTCTAGGTTGAAGCTCAACTATTTAATGGTGGAATAGGGTGATGAGGTAATGATCACCCTCAGTCCCCAGGTATGCTTTTTTACTAAGTATTTAAGTGAGTTTGGTATTCCAATTATGACTCACATAAGTGGTCATGTTATTTGTAGTTTATCATGATGGCTGAATTTCATAGGCTAAGAAAAAGCCTGTTGGTTGGTCACCTGGAGAATCTAGCAAACCAAAGGGGAAAGGAGATCTTGTGACTCTAAGCTACTCTGCCCAGAAGGAGAGAGAAGGGAAAGAAGGCAGGGTAGTCAACACTGTTTTGCTTAAAAGAGAAAAAGAAGGTAGGCCAAACTTCAGGAAGGCCACCAACCTGATCTCTGTGCTCTTTTAGAGAGACTATATTATGCAGAATAAATCATCCATAAAACAGAACTGATAGAGAGTTTGGTGGCTAATACTGATGAAGTCGATATCCGAATGTTGGGCTCATTTTAACACATGTTAAGGGCGTGGTGTCGAGAGGTAGTAGGAGTCACCCGGTCGGGAGTCGATCCTGCATGCTAGCTAGGATGCGTATAGAATCCATGTGAGTGGTATGACCCGCTCGAGAGTTCTGCCATGTATATTGGCTAGAATGGATACGGAATCCATGTAAGAGGATGGAGCTTAGAGATAGTAGGAGCTACTTGCTCAGGAGTTCAGTAGGTATGTTGGCTAGGGTAAGTGTGGAATCCATGTGAGAGGTGCGGAGTCGAGAGAGTGAAGCCACCCACTCGAGAGTTTGATTTTGTATATTGGCTAGGATGGGTGCAGAACTGATGTGAGAGGCATAGAACCGAGAGATAGTAAGTGCCACTTGCACGGGAGTTTAATTCTGTATGTTGGATACGATGGGTATGGAACCAATGTGAAAGGCATGGAGCTGAGAGATGTTCGCTATTGCCATTAATGAAGATGTTGGCCGAAGGACCTTGGCTATTGCCATTAATGAAGATGTTGTAAAAAAATAATGGAATCAGAATATTATTGTGTAAGTCTAGAATCAGAATAACATAATAGCAATGATAAAAAGTTATTATAACAAGTAGTATGTAAGGGTACTAAGCTGAGATCTTCGAGGGTCTGGATCACATTCTAGTGTACCGATGCCAAAAGATGTTCTGAACTTAATCTTCATGTGCTTGGTACTTGACAGAGCTTCCAACTCATCCAAGCTAGGACAGCCCAATATGACATTATTAGGGGATGTCAACCTCACCACATTAAATGTGGCTGTTGTAGTGGCGTGATTAGGTGGTATCCCTAGAGTTATCGGGAGCTAAATGATACCTTCGGGATATACCCATTCGTCAAAGAGTCCTTTCAAGGGATTGACATGAGGTTGAAAGTCATAGTAGTTAAGACCCATTTATTTGAAAGCATTCCACTTGAGAATGTGGCAAGCCACTCCTTGATAGGGGCCTATTACATTCGTTCCTTTCATTCAAGGGGTCTTGCCCTAGTCCTTTTCAACGAGGGTTGCCGTGATAGGGGCCTATTACATTCGTTCCTTTCATTCTCACTTCGGCAGCTGTCAAATGCCTCAACTTCTTCAGCTACAATGTACTTCTCGGTTCAGGTGTAAAATGTTGAAATAAAGCACAATTAGGGCATATGGTTGTCCCAATCCAGTAAACTTTGTACTCTTAGAACAAGACCCAAATGTAAAGTAAAAAGGGAGGCAATGTAATGGGCCCTAAATGGATCTAACCCACGGGTTTCGGGCTGGGCCCGGCAAAATTGGGGGCCAAAGGCCCCCAACGGCTAGTAAAAGAACTAGCCATTGGGGACTTCCCAACGGCTAGTTCTTACTAGCCGTTGGGGACTGCCCAACGGCTAGTTCTTACTAGCCGTTGGGTCCAACGGATAGAGAGGGCAAAGCCCTCTCTCCCCATCTCATTTTCTTCTCTCTCAACTCTCTTTCTCTTCTTCTATAAATAGGATAGCTAATTGCTTTTAAAAGGTATGAAAAAATGCCTTCAACCTCTTGTATGCTCTCTTTGAAACATCAATAAAGTACTTGAAGTTCTTATTCATTTCTCATTGCTTGCTTCTTTGGAATTTCAACATAAAACTCTTAAATAGAGGCCAGAGGAGTTTTGGTGATCGAGCTCTTCATCCTTGAGGGCCACAATCCTATGAATAACGTTGCTCGTGTGATAGAATGATCTAAACTTGAGACCTTCAATATCTTGATCTTGAATTTGTTGAGAAAGTCGCTCAAGGTTCGTTATCTTTTTGCCAGAGGGATAGGAGGAAAGTAGACTTCCTCTTAGCCCCCCTGGCTAATCACAAATGGAGTCTCAAACTGTTGTTGGAGTTGGTAGAAACCTTTGATGCTGGATAGTTGGAGTGAGTTAAACCATATTAATGCATTTCCCTTTAGGGTCATGGGAAAGTGTTTATACGTGGTTGCATCTGACATATCTCTTGAGATCATCATCGTAACAAAAGAATCCATGTGGTCTCGGGGATCAGTACTGCTATCATACATCTCTATATAAGGAAGAAGAACATTATGGGGCATCGGTTCGGCGATAATTGAGAGTTGAATGGCGATGAATCAAAGAAACAAGGACCGGTGTCATTTCGCCTTACGTTAGCTCTCTTGAGCTCGGCGGCTACAAGTTCTTCAACTTGTTTTCTCAAATTCTCCGACTCCCATCGAGATGTCACTAAAGGTTGGAGGCATGCACGAGGCTAAAGTCTATTCGAGCATGAGTGCACTGAATTCCCAGAAGGAGGTAAGACTTGCTGTTAGAGAACACTACTGATGTTTTTCTAGGTGTTTGCTCATCTCTTGTATCTAGGATTCTAATTTCTCTATTTGAGAGTGATGGACCCGGTCGAGAGAGGCCCAAGTAAGGGGCGGAGTAGAGCCAGTTGGAGGTTGAATCGCTGGAGGTTGAGGACCTTCCTGTAGGGATGGTTCCATTTGGTGTTGTGAGCAGACCATTGAGGTGTCTGGCTGTGTACCTGGAACCATTTGTTGAAATAAAAGAGAACTAAGTATAGTTAGCATAGGCCCCATTTCAAGCCAAGTTTAAGCCCATCCATGAGATGTATTTGGTCCATTCCTTATGAGTTTTTAGTCCTCAAAAGGGCATTGTTAAGCCCCTAAAAGAAGCCCAAAATGGGCCCTAAAAAGGGCAAAACGGCTAGTTCTTTTGAACTAACTATTGCACTGTGTATAACTGCCATAAAAATGACTGTTATACAGTGATTTTGGGGACAGTGTCCCCAATGTCCCCCAACGGCTCCTTGAGTCTTTGGGGTCTTTTTCCCTCTCTTTCTCATGTAATAATCTCTATAAATAGGAGCTTGTATGTGAAACATCTTTGATGAATGTATGATTCTCTACACATCATGAGAACATTGCACAATTAAGAAACTATTCTCTTGAGAGAGAATATTATGAGAGTTTGAGAAATTTTCGCATAGGAAAATCTCCCTCGTTAAATGATTTACCGGACTTGAGTTGAGACATCATGGATCTGCGGTGGTGATTCGATTTCATGATCACCATCTGACCAAGCAATCCATTCGAGAGATTTCACAACTCGGCAAAGATTTTGAAAACCTACACATTTAGGTACTTTCCCAAAAATTCCGATCTTTTTATTATGCTTCCGCATACGCAGTTGTGTCAATTAAATCCAACAAAAGCTATAGACTTTAACCACTTTATATAGTCATAATTGATTTCTCTACTTTGTATGGAAAAATATAGACTATAGAAAGCAATAGGCAGAATCTCACATGCGTGTCATGCCCCTTTTTATTTTTTGTCTTTAGATATTTGCTAACATGCTATCTCATTCCGGATACAAATATAGATTGTTGTAAGCCCAAATATTGTGCAAACAGTGATTTCTCTAAGTATGTTATTGTTCTTAAAATGTAGTTTCCTACTTGTACAAAATCAGGACTGCCAGAGATTGTTGTTTTCCCACTTATAACTTGGTGAGTTACACATTTAGCAAACTCAATTGGGAAATTAATTGCTTTTGCATGGAGAAAATTCAGCTGATAATACAAACATGGAGCAAAATGTGGCAACACTGTTGCCATATTTATTCCAAGTGGCTTATTGTACCTGGATTCATGAGGGCATGATAATCACACATATCTAATCATGTTATGATGAGTCCACATGTCTTAGGCCTCATCTATAAGCAAATATCTATTTCTATTAAGGATATTTTGATTACTATCTTTTATATATAATCCATCCATGTGAAAGTTTTAATTATAATATTTCAATAGCAGATGACTAGATCATTAAAGGTTGCATATTTAATGGCTTTTTTTTTTCTTGTTCTGCTATAATTGGTTCATGATATATGCTAATCTTCTTTAAGGAAGAGAGCAGGCTGGAACACAGTTGGCTTATACTTGGCTACAGAACTATGACATCCTCGATGAATTTTCTGAGAGCTTCATCGAATGGGTTACTAATAGAGAGATGTTTTTCCCCTGATATTTAGAGCAACCTTTTTTTGTCCAAGGTCATAGCTATTCTTGTCATCCAATTCATCTCATCCAAAGGATGTGGAACCTCAATAGAATAAAGTAGTATAGAGGTCTGTTCAAAAGGGGAATTAATCAACTTATCATCACATTTCTAAACGGCCTTCCCAAGAGTCCACCAAGCTCTTCTCCTTTGAAACCAAATAAATTTTTTATGAGTTTCTTGTCTCAAAGATGAAGGTTTAAATTGGCATAGACAAATCTAGCCGTTGGAGACTGTCCAACGGCTAGTAATTCTAGCCGTCGGAGACAGCCTCCAACGGCTAGTAGAGAGGGGTCTTAACCCCTCTCTTGTTCTCTCATTTGCTCACTAAATTCTCTCCATCTTCTTCTTCTATAAATAGGCTTTTATATATTCAAGCAAGGGTATGAACAAAAGTTCAAAACTATGAATGTTATTTGCTCTCATTATTAATAAAATTCAGAATTTCATTTCAAAGTTCTCTTGTGTTCTTACTTTGATCTTTCAAAATGGTATCAGAGCAATTGAAAGCGATGATCATGTCTTCATTCTCATCCTTAATTCTCTAGATGAAACTCACAAGACAATGGTGACATGTGCTCCAAATGCAAAAACTTTGTGGGATGAAATGTTCTCTTTATATGGCTTGGAATCCAACCTTGGAAGAATCTTTGAGCTGAAGAAGCAAATTGCTTCCATAAAAAAGGAAGGTAAATCTCTTTCTCAATACTTTGGTGAATATACAGATGCTTGGAATGAGCTAATTACTCTACGGCCAGATTCTATAGACCTCAAAGTTCTTCGAAAAAGAAGAGATGAGGATAAGATATTTGGTCTTGTCATGGGCTTAGATGATTCTTATTCTCATCTAAGGCAAGAAATCCTTCTAATGAAGGACTTTCCATCATTTGGGGAAGTTCAAAATATGATACAAAGAGCTGAAGTGAGTATTAGATTGGAAGAAAGCTCCAAACAAAAATTAGAAGCTCAAGCATTCATTGCCTCAACAAATGAATTCGTTGCTGCCAAAGTATCTCAAACTCAAAGGAGAAATGAGATTTGTTCTCATTGCAAGAAAAGAGGCCATTCAAAAGATAAATGCTGGCTATTGCATCCTCATTTGAAGCCTAAAACATTCAAACAAAGAGACCAGCAAGGAGCTTCAACTGCCTTCGGTTCTGGACAGCAGCCTTCTGTCCAATTCGTGAAGGTCCAAGCTCCATCAATTGCTGATTTTGCTGTACTCCAAACTCAACTAAATGAGGTTAAAAAGATGCTTCAACAAATGGCTCCTTCATCTGGTAAAATTCAAGAACCTTTCTCATGTTTAAATTCTGAAAAATTTCTCATTGATTCGGGAACCAAATGTCATATGGTTAAGGATAAAGCAAAAATAAAGAGATTTGAAAAACTTCCTAACCATATGATTGTTCGTGTTGCAAATGGACAAGACTTGAGAGTAAATCAAGTTGGGGAAGTTAACATTTTTGGAAAACCAACAAATGCTTTATATGTCCCCAAACTTACCTCAAACCTACTGTCCATTAGCAAAATCACCAAGGATCAAAAGTGTAGAGTTGTCTTTGACCCCAATAATGTCTCTTTTCAGGACCTCAAGTTGAATCAATTGATTGGCAAGGGTTTTAGGAGAGGAGGACTTTATTACTTGGATCAAGAACAAACTGCACTTGTAGCTCACGTCAAGGAGGATCAATCTCTTTGGCATAGACGCTTAGAACATCCTAGTGATCGAGCTTTAAAACGTCTATTCCCAACCTTAAATTTTGAGAATAGATATTGTAAAGTTTGTATTTTGGCTAAGGAAACCCGAACAATGTATCCCATTTCAAAAACAATTTATGAAAATCCTTTTGATTTGGTTCATTCAGATATTTGGACTTCTCCTATTATGTCTCACTTGGGTTACAAATACTTCATTACTTTCATTGATCACAAAACGAGGTACACATGGGTGTATCTTCTAAATACCAAAGACCAAGCTCTTGAAGCTCTCAAGAGCTATGTGAAGTATGTGACCAAACTATACAATGCCAATATAAAAGTCCTAAGGTCAGATCATGGTGGGGAATTTACAAATCTCAATTTTGAAAACTACCTTAAGAACAATAGCATTATACATCAAATATCATGTGTTTACACACCCCAACAAAATGGGGTAGCTGAAAGAAAGAATAGACACATACTTGAAACATCTAGGGCAATGATGTTCTATGCAAACATGCCTCAAAAATTCTGGTGTGATGCGGTTAAAACCGCGGTTCATGTTATCAATCTTATGCCCACTGAAATTTTAAAAGGGCAATTGCCTCTAGAGGCTCTTCTGGGAAGAAAGCCTAAAATCTCTCACCTTAGGACATTTGGTTGTACATGCTATATTCATATTCCAGCACACTTAGGAAACAAATTAGAACATAGAGGAAGAAGGTGTGCATTTCTCGAATATACAGCCTTTGAAAAAGGTTATAGGTGCTATGATCGTACTACTAACTGAACATACACATCTAAAGATGTGATATTTTTGGAGGATGAGTTCTATTTTGCGGGAAATGAAGAAACAAAGGAAATGCCAAAGACTGAAATTCCTCCTAGCTCTTGGGACTTTCTCATATCTCCTCCTCAAGAAGCTGAACAAACGGAAGGAAACTCCACCTCAGACGCAACCCACAACTCTCAAAATGAAAATTCAGAACCTTTAGAAGCTGAACAAACAATTGCTTCAGGGAGAGAAAGTGATATGAATGAAGAAAATACAAATGAAGAAGAATCCTTTGAGATTGAAGAGGAACCGGATCAACCTCCACCTCAGCTAAGAAGATCAACAAGGCTTAGGCTTCCACCATCCGAATGGATCAACCATAGGGTGTTCTATAACTCTAGGGTAACCTCTCATCCTATTCATAATCACTATACTACTTCACATGTTTCCTTGGACCACCAAGCCTTCTTGAGTAAACTAGATAAAGAAGCGGAACCAATATCATTTGAGGAGGCATCAAAGGATCCAAGATGGAGAAGAGCTATGGAGGAAGAACTAGAAGCTCTATCAAAAAATGGGACATGGGAAGTCACATCTCTACCAAAGGGGAAGAAAGCCGTAGGATGTAAATGGGTTTACAAAATCAACCACAAAAGCGATGGATCAATTGAGCGATTCAAAGCAAGACTAGTGGCTAAAGGATATACTCAAGCATATGGGATTGATTATAAGGAGACCTATGCTCCGGTTGCAAAAATGAACACTATTAGAGTCCTCTTGTCTCTTGCAGTGAATCATGGATGGAGCCTATTTCAAATGAATGTAGCCAATGCTTTCCTTCAAGGAGATCTGGAAGAAGAAGTCTACATGCAAATACTGAAGGGCCTTCCATCACAAAGAGGAAATGCATGCAAACTTCATAAGGCAATTTATGGTCTCAAGCAATCTCCAAGAGCTTGGTACGCAAAGTTAAGCCATGATTTCCTTAGTAATGGATTTCATAAATGCAATAGTGATTCATCTCTCTTTCTTAGAAGGACTAATGATCATATCACAATTGCATTAGTATATGTAGATGACATTATCATCACAGGTAGTGATTTGCATCAAATAGACCTAGTTAGGAATTTCTTAAAGTCTAGATTTGAAATTAAAGATCTAGGGAAACTAAAGTATTTTCTAGGTATTGAGTTAGCCTATTGTACCAATGGAAAGCTTGACCTTTTGCAGGAAACGGGAAAGCTTGGAGCAAAACCGGCTTGCAGTCCAGTTTCCTCTTCTAGTCCTTTAGGCGATGACAATGATCCTCTAGAAGACATTGAGAGATTTCAGAGGCTGGTTGGGAAGCTTATCTATCTCACCATCACAAGGCCAGACATAGCATTTGCTGTGAGCTATATAAGTCAGTTCATGCATTCTCCAACAAAAGGTCATTGGAGTGCTGCAGAGAGAATTCTTCATTACATCAAAGGATCACCCGGGCTAGGGATTTGGATGAAGAACAATGGAAGATCAGACATTGAGGGGTATTGTGATGCTGATTAGGCAGGGGATCCCACTGATAGAAAGTCTACCGCTGGATATTGTATGTTTGTCAGAGGAAACTTGGTAGCTTTGAAGAGCAAAAAACAGCGGGTTGTATCTAGATTAAGTGCGGAGGCCGAGTATAGGGCCATGGCAGCTAGTGCAAGTGAGATAGTATGGCTGAAGACTTTAGTAGAAGAACTAGGGTTCACGGTCTCCACTCCAATCAAGCTCCATTGTGACAATCAATCCGCAATTCACATTGCCACCAATCCGGTTTTCCATGAACGGACCAAACACATAGAGGTTGATTGTCATTTTATTCTTCAAAAGGTAGAAGAAAAACTCATTGTGACTCCTCATATCAAGGGAAAAGATCAGCTAGCGGATATTTTCACAAAGGGAGGGACAGCAGCTCACTTACAAGAAATGATGGGCAAGTTGGGTACTATCAATATTTACGCACCCAACTTGAGGGGAAGTGTTCAAAAGGGGAATTAATCAACTTATCATCACATTTCTAAAGGGCCTTGCCAAGAGTCCACCAAGCTCTTCTCCTTTGAAACCAAATAAATTCTTTATGAGTTTCTTGTCTCAAAGATGAAGGCTTAAATTGGCATCGGGCCAGCAAAAGGGCCCTCTTTAGGCCCACAAAGGGGGGCCCAATCGGGCCCCAACGGCTAGACAAATCTAGCCATTAGAGACTGTCCAACGGCTAGTAATTCTAGCCGTTGGAGACAGCCTCCAACGGCTAGTAGAGAGGGGTCTTAACCCCTCTCTTGTTCTCTCATTTGCTCTCTAAATTCTCTCCATCTTCTTCTTCTATAAATAAGCTTCTCTGTATTCAAGCAAAGGTATGAACAAAAGTTCAAAGTTATGAATGTTATTTGCTCTCATTATCAATAAAATTCAGAATTTCATTTCAAAGTTCTCTTGTGTTCTTACTTTGATCTTTCAATAAGGTAGACCAGGTGATATCCATACTTAGCTTGAAGGATAGTCTCTGTTGGTAAATGCCCACAAAGGGCATTTTGGTAATCTTGGGATAATAGGGTAACTCCCATTATCCTATTAACCAACCAATAATGTCCCCATTTTTTTTTTACAATAATACTCTCCTTCCTCAATTGAGAGTTCTAATGGGAAAAAGACACATGGCCAGGGTTAAAGAATGAGAGAATTCTCTACAGAGAGAGAAATACATTGAGGGATGAGACATTTTCATGTAGGAAAATTTCTCTGGTCATTGGAATTCATTGGACTTAGGATTGAGGTGTCGTGGTATTGCAATAGTGATTTGATCCGTGATCACCATCCCAACCAAGTGATCTGTACGAAGATTTCGTAACTCGGTTGAATCTTTGGAGGACCTATACATTGAAGTATTTATCCCAAAAATTCTAAACTATTTAATTTTGCTTCCTCATGCGCATGTTGTGATGTTTAAATCTAATATTGGTATCAGAGCATTCGTTAGATTTAATAAAAAAAATTTTGAAATTTTTTTGTTTCAAATGTGTATGGTAAAAATTTTAGGGTTTGGATCATGGATGAGTTTCGTGAATTTTAGTATACCACGTGAATACCCATGGGCCAAAGATCATAAAAATGATTTTTGTTGAATTTTTCTAGCATGTTAAGCCCATGAAAAGTCTAGTTGAATTTTTCGATCATATAGACTTTAGAATCTTAGATCTATCACTTTAGAGGGCAAATTGATCTGTGATAATGGTTTATACATGTTCCTTATGCTTGGATCTATATTTTGATGCATTTGATTGTCAGTTTCAGTAGCCAGAAATTGAGTTTCAAAAATGGCCATGAAGGGTCAAAACTTTTATTGTTTGATTTGCTGAGATTAGGGCCTAAATCTAACTAAAATCAAGTTAAGAATGCTTGGATAATGTTTAATAGCAATTTTCCAATGAAAACTACATGAAAAATTGGCTGATAATGAGTTTTTTGGAAACCGGGTCAAAAGACCTAGTTGTAGAACCTGTTGGGTAGAGAAAACCCAACCCAGATACGCCAGCGCGTGCAGTACATGCGCGAGAAGGCGCGTCAAGCTCGTGGCAGAAGGCTTGTAAGATGCATGCACTGAGGATGTGCATGAAGCTAGCGCGTGATGTTCACACACACTGAGGCGTGTAGCAGTGTTAGGTTGATCCGAGTCGGTCCGACCTAGGTCCGGGCCTCAACCAGTATCCCGACCTAGGATGCGACCTAGGCTCGCGTGAAGGCGCTGTCAGATGTGCTGTGCATCTGGCATATGCACCAAATTGTTGCCGATACGTGGAGGCACGTAGCAGTACATGGAGCCGTGCCGTCGACGCGTGGTAGCACGTGAGGATGCCGACGGCACGTCAGGTTGTTTTGAATTGGATTTTTCCAATTTTTTGAGGGTTCTACCTTTATATTTGTGACTTTTCTGTTGGTTTTTGTTTATCGAAGCCAAGTCCGAATGGTAAGATGTGACTCCAAATTATGGTGTATAGTGTTCGTTGACTTATATGCTCACTTTAGTATCTATCCTCAAGTCATTTTTGAATTGTTGATTCATAGGGTGTACAAAATGTGAAAGTAAGCATCACTAAGTCACTAAAGTCTCTCTTACTGCATTGAAAACTGTCGTATAAAATTTTTGCAAGGATAATAAACTGAATAGTAAGATCTACGAGATTTCATACCGGTAGATTTAGTTTGTTCTCGAGGAGCAAAATCTGAATGAAATTTTGAGGCATGAGATGGTGGGTGTTGAAAAGAAGAATAACTTAACCCATCTTCATCACCAACCAAGTGCATCTACTTAGAAGTCCAAAAATCAGCATGCATTGTCCAGCAAGCATAGCCCATTTGGGCAACCTAAACCAACCCAAAATACATTCAAAAATAGGCCCAAGGAAGCCCAAAAGTTTGGAGAAAAGTCTAGGAAGCAAACCCAAATAGCTAGGGGCAATTTGGGCAGCATATATTTCAACAGTCAAAAAACTAGCTGTTGGAATTCCTTGGGGTTTGAGCTCCAACGGGAATATTACTTTTGAATCACTTTCTACCAGCTATTTTTCCCTTTTCTCTATAAATAGAGCCTCATTGTATCTCCAAAAACCATGAGAAAAATGCTCTCAAATTTGTCCATGTATGCTCTCATTCTTCTTCAATAAAATTCAGAAGTATTCTTCATTTCTTGTGCTTTATTTTTTGATATTTCAACATGGTATCAGAGAAAACTTCGATCCCTTCCTCTTCAAGGTTGGGTGACCTTCCACCTTCCATCAACCTTACCCAATTTCAAAATATATCCTCCATTCAATTAAGAGGAGGAAATTATTATCAATGGGCAGCCTTGATGAGAAGGGCGTTGGAACTTCACAACATGGAGGGTCACATACTTGATCAACCACTTGAAGAGTTGGATTCTTCCTTCAGAGAATGGAAGAAGAGGGACAACCATGTGTTTTTTCTTCTACTCAATTCCATGGATGAAACACACAAAGCTATGGTGACTTGTGCTCCCAATGCAAAACTAATATGGGACACAATGTTTTCTCTTTATGGCCAAGAATCTAACCTTGGCAGAATTTTTGGGCTCAAACGACAAATTTCAAACATCAAAAAGGAAGGAAAATCACTTCCTCAATACTTTGGGGAATATACGGATACTTGGAATGAGCTCTCCACTCTCCGCCCGGATTCCATAGATCTCAAAGTCCTCCAAAAGAGGAAAGAAGAAGATAAAATCTTTGGTCTTCTCATGGGTCTAGATGATTCCTACTCTCTTCTTAGACAAGAAATTCTCCGAATGAAGGAATTTCCTTCATTTGGAGAAGTGCAAAATATGACCCAACGAACGGAAGTTAGCATGCGTTTGGAAGAAAATTCCAAACTTAGACTTGAAGCTCAAGGTCACATGGCTACCGTTGAAGAGCACATGGCTGCCAAAGCACATCAAGTTCCAAAGAAAATTGATGTATGCACCCATTGCAAGAAAAGAGTACATACGAAGGAGAAGTGTTGGAACCTTCATCCTCATTTAAAGCCCAAGACTTCAAACCAAGGGAGCAACTTTCCGAGCAGCATAATGTACTTCACACCAAGCTTCAAGGACCTACCATGGCCGATTTTGCTGCTCTTCAAAGTCAACTCAATGACATCTCCAAGAAGTTTCAACAACTTGCTCCCTCCAATGGTAAAAATCAAAATACTTTATCCTCATTCAATTTCGAAGATTTTCTCATTGATTCGGGAACGGACCATCATATGGTAAGGGATAGAAGAAAAATCAAGTGTTTTAAAAAACTCCCTAATCATAAGATAGTCCGTGTTGCCAATGGGCAAGATTTGAAAGTTGAGCAAATTGGGGAAATTGAACTTTTTGGAAAAACATCGAATGCTTTATTTGTTCCCCAACTCACTTCAAATCTTTTGTCCATTAGCAAAGTCACTAAGGATCAAGGGTGTAGAGTTGTTTTTGACTCAAACACTGTTACTTTTCAGGATCTCATGTCGAATCAATTGATTGGCAAAGGTTCTAGAAGAGTGGATCTATATTTTTTGGATCAAAAGCATCATGCACTCGTAGCTCATATCAAAGAAGATGCATCTCTTTGGCATAAACGTTTTAGGCATCCTAGTGACCAAGCTTTAAAGCGTCTATTTCCAAGTATTAATATTGAAGATAGACTTTGTGAAGCTTGTATTCTGGGAAAGGAAACCCGATCAATGTATCCCAATTCAAAAACAATTTATAAAGATTCTTTTGATTTAGTTCATTCGGATTTGTGGACTTCACCTATCAAATCTCATTTAGATTACAAGTATTTCATTACTTTTGTAGACCAAAAAACTAGGTACACTTGGGTCTACCTTTTGAATACCAAAGATCAAGCTTTTGAAGCCTTTAAAAGTTATGAGAGATATGTGACCAAACTTTACAATGCTAACATTAAAATTCTAAGGACGGACCATGGTGGAGAATTCACTAGTTTGACATTTGAAAACTACCTTAGAGAGAATGGCATTGTACATCAAATGTCTTGTATGTACACACCTCAACAAAATGGGGTGGCCGAAAGGAAAAATAGGCACATATTAGAAATAACTAGAGCTATGATGTTTCATGCAAATGTGCCTAAGAAATTTTGGTGTGATGGAATAAAAACCGCTGTCCACCTAATAAACCTTATCCCATCTCAAGTCCTGGATGGCAAGTCACCCTTAGAAGCCCTATTAGATAGAAAACCTAAGATATCTCATCTTAGAACATTCGGTTGTGTATGTTACATTCATATTCCAGCACACATGAGGGATAAGTTAGATCATAAAGGTAGAAAGTGCATATTTTTGGGGTATGCTTCCTTTGAAAAGGGGTATAGATGTTATGACCCTAAAACTAACCAAACATACACATCTAAGGATGTGATATTTGTGGAGAATGAGTCCTTTTTTGTAGATAATGAAGAACATCAATCATCAGAAGAAGAGAGCACTCCAAGCACGTGGAATTTCTTACTTCTCCCGAATCAATCATCTCCACCAATTGCAGAAGGAATCTCCCAAGAGACTAATGAGCAATCTCAAAATAATGAAGAAGAAGGATCAAACTCCATAGAAGAGAAGGCAGCCCACACTTCAGGGGGAGATCAAGAAACCGAAGAGGAAGAATCTGAGCATGTAGAGGGAGATTTGGATGCACCACCTCCTCACCTTAGGCGATCCATGAGGCTTAGGGTTCCCTGTTCGGAATGGATTAACCGTAGAGTTTACTATAACTCAAGGTAACATCACATCCGATTTCTAATTATTATACCATCTCACATGTTTCTTTGAGCCACCAAAATTTTTTGAGTGGCATAGATAAAGAACAGGAGCCTAGGACATATGATGAAGCATCCAAGGACCCAAGGTGGAGAAAGGCAATGAAGGAAGAGCTAGATGCATTGACCAAGAACGGTACATGGGAAGTCACCTCTCTTCCAAAGAGCAAGCGAGCCGTCGGATGCAATGGGTATACAAAATCAAATATAAAAGTGATGGATCAATTGAAAGGTTTAAGGCAAGACTTGTGGCTAAAGGATTCACTCAAGCATATGAGATAGATTACAAAGAGACATACGCACCCGTTGCCAAAATGAATACAATTAGGGTCTTGATGTCTCTTGCGGTGAACCATGGATGGAGCATGTTTTAAATGGATGTAGCAAATGCGTTCCTTCAAGGAGATCTCGAAGAAGAAGTGTACATGCAACTTCCTCAAGAGTTCCAACTGTTGAAATATCAAAAAATAGAGCACAAGAAATGAAGAATACTTCTGAATTTTATTGAAGAAGAATGAGAGCAAACATGGACAGATTTGAGAGTATTTTTCTCATAGTTTTTGGAGATACAATGAGGCTCTATTTATAGAGAAAAGGGAAAAATAGTCAGTAGAAAGTGGTATTCCCGTTGGAGCTCAAACCCCAAGGAATTCCAACAGCTAGTTTTTTGACTGTTGAAATATATGCTGCCCAAACTGCCCCTAGCTATTTGGGTTTGCTTCCTAGACTTTTCTCCAAACTTTTGGGCTTCCTTGGGCCTATTTTTGAATGTATTTTGGGTTGGTTTAGGCTGCCCAAATGGGCCATGCTTGCTGGACAATGCATGCTGATTTTTGGACTTCTAAGTAGATGCACTTGGCTGGTGATGAAGATGGGTTAAGTTATCATTCTTTTCAACACTCCCCCTCAAGTTGGGTGCGTAGATATCGATAGTGCCCAACTTGTTCATGATTTCTTGAAGATGCATTGCAGTTCCCCCTTTTGTGAAGATATCAGCTAGTTGCTCTTTTCCTTTGATGTAGGGAGTGGCTATAAGCTTTTCTTCCACCTTTTGTCGAATGAAGTGACAATCAACTTCTATGTGTTTAGTCCTTTCATGGAAGACCGGATTGGATGCAATATGAATTGCCGATTGATTGTCACAATGCAAGTTGATTGGTGTAGAAACATTGAACCCTAATTCCTCTACAAGAGCCTTCAACCATACAATCTCACTGGCTGCTGACGCCATTGCTCTATACTCAGCTTCTGCACTCGATCTTGACACCACATGTTGTTTTTTGCTTTTCCATGCTACCAAGTTGCCTCCTACGAACATGCAGTACCCGGTGGTAGATCTTCTATCCTTTGAATCGCTCGCCCAATCTGCATCGCAAAAGCCTTCAATTTGGGAGCTTCCATTGTTCTTCATCCAAATACCTAGTCCTGGTGATTTCTTGATGTAGTGAAGGATGCGCTCAACTGCTCTCCAATGACCCATCTTTGGAGAATGCATATGTTGACTAATTTGGCTCACGGCAAAGGCTATGTCTGGCCTAGTGATGGTGAGGTAGATCAGTCGTCCTACAAGTCTTTGATATCTCTCTATGTCCTCAAGTGGCTCCTCATCATCTACTAGAGGTCCAGTGGTGACAATAGGGCTACAAGCTGGCTTTCCTCCTAGCTTTCCTGTTTCCTGCAAAAGATCAAGTGCATATTTCCTTTGGGATAGAATTAACCCATTATTACAATAGGCTAACTCAATTCCTAGGAAATATTTTAGTCTCCCTAAATCTTTAATTTCAAACCTAGAACTCAAGAAATTTCTAACTATATCTATTAAATGCATGTCATTTCCAGTAATGATGATATCATCTACGTAAACTAAGGCTATCACTATTTTATCATTGTTTTTTCTAATGAAAACAGAAGAGTCGCTATGGCATTTAACAAATCCACTACTAAGGAAAGCATGGCTTAATTTTGCATACCATGCCCTTGGGGATTGCTTCAGCCCGTAGATAGCCTTGCGTAGTTTGCACACGTTTCCTCCTTGTTGTTGGAACCCTTGAGGAAGTTGCATGTACACTTCTTCTTCGAGATCTCCTTGAAGGAACGCGTTTGCTACATCCATTTGAAACATGCTCCATCCATGGTTCACCGCAAGAGACATCAAGACCCTAATTGTATTCATTTTGGCAACGGGTGCGTATGTCTCTTTGTAATCTATCCCATATGCTTGAGTGAATCCTTTAGCCACAAGTCTTGCCTTAAACCTTTCAATTGATCCATCACTTTTATATTTGATTTTGTATACCCATTTGCATCCGACGGCTCGCTTGCTCTTTGGAAGAGAGGTGACTTCCCATGTACCGTTCTTGGTCAATGCATCTAGTTCTTCCTTCATTGCCTTTCTCCACCTTGGGTCCTTGGATGCTTCATCATATGTCCTAGGCTCCTGTTCTTTATCTATGCCACTCAAAAAATTTTGGTGGCTCAAAGAAACATGTGAGATGGTATAATAATTAGAAATCGGATGTGATGTTACCTTGGAGTTATAGTAAACTCTACGGTTAATCCATTCCGAACGGGGAACCCTAAGCCTCGTGGATCGCCTAAGGTGAGGAGGTGGTGCATCCAAATCTCCCTCTACATGCTCAGATTCTTCCTCTTCGGTTTCTTGATCTCCCCCTGAAGTGTGGGCTGCCTCCTCTTCTATGGAGTTTGATCCTTCTTCTTCATTATTTTGAGATTGCTCATTAGTCTCTTGGGAGATTCCTTCTGCAATTGGTGGAGATGATTGATTCGGGAGAAGTAAGAAATTCCACGTGCTTGGAGTGCTCTCTTCTTCTGATGATTGATGTTCTTCATTATCTACAAAAAAGGACTCATTCTCCACAAATATCACATCCTTAGATGTGTATGTTTGGTTAGTTTTAGGGTCATAACATCTATACCCCTTTTCAAAGGAAGCATACCCCAAAAATATGCACTTTCTACCTTTATGATCTAACTTATCCCTCATGTGTGCTGGAATATGAATGTAACATACACAACCGAATGTTCTAAGATGAGATATCTTAGGTTTTCTATCTAGTAGGGCTTCTAAGGGTGACTTGCCATCCAGGACTTGAGATGGGATAAGGTTTATTAGGTGGACAGCGGTTTTTATTCCATCACACCAAAATTTCTTAGGCACATTTGCATGAAACATCATAGCTCTAGTTATTTCTAATATGTGCCTATTTTTCCTTTCGGCCACCCCATTTTGTTGAGGTGTGTACACACAAGACATTTGATGTATAATGCCATTCTCTCTAAGGTAGTTTTCAAATGTCAAACTAGTGAATTCTCCACCATGGTCCGTCCTTAGAATTTTAATGTTAGCATTGTAAAGTTTGGTCACATATCTCTCATAGCTTTTAAAGGCTTCAAAAGCTTGATCTTTGGTATTCAAAAGGTAGACCCAAGTGTACCTAGTTTTTTGGTCTACAAAAGTAATGAAATACTTGTAGCCTAAATGAGATTTGATAGGTGAAGTCCACGAATCCGAATGAACTAAATCAAAAGCATCTTTATAAATTGTTTTTGAATTGGGATACATTGATCGGGTTTCCTTTCCCAGAATACAAGCTTCACAATGTCTATCTTCAATATTAATACTTGGAAATAGACGCTTTAAAGCTTGGTCACTAGGATGCCCAAAACGTTT
This sequence comes from Dillenia suffruticosa, assembly GCA_033439265.1. Taxonomy (NCBI): domain Eukaryota; kingdom Viridiplantae; phylum Streptophyta; class Magnoliopsida; order Dilleniales; family Dilleniaceae; genus Dillenia; species Dillenia suffruticosa. The sequence goes on from JAVTVX010000015.1 coordinate 20,751,540, forward strand.
ATGCCAAAGAGATGCATCTTCTTTGATATGAGCTACGAGTGCATGATGCTTTTGATCCAAAAAATATAGATCCCCTCTTCTAGAACCCTTGCCAATCAATTGATTCGACTTGAGGTCCTGAAAAGTAACAGTGTTTGGGTCAAAAACAACTCTACACCCTTGATCCTTGGTGACTTTGCTAATGGACAAAAGATTTGAAGTGAGTTGGGGAACAAATAAAGCATTTGATGTTTTTCCAAAAAGTTCAATTTCCCCAATTTGCTCAACTTTCAAATCTTACCCATTGGCAACACGGACTATCTTATGGTTAGGGAGTTTTTTAAAATGCTTGATTTTTCTTCTATCCCTTACCATTTGATGGTCCGTTCCCGAATCAATGAGAAAATCTTCGAAATTGAAAGAGGATAAAGTGTTTTGATTTTTACCATTGGAGGGAGCAAGTTGTTGAAACTTCTTGGAGATGTCATTGAGTTGACTTTGAAGAGCAGCAAAATCAGCCATGGTAGGTCCTTGAAGCTTGGTGTGAAGTACATTATGCTGCTCGGAAAGTTGCTCCCTTGGTTTGAAGGTCTTGGGCTTTAAATGAGGATGAAGGTTCCAACACTTCTCCTTCGTATGTCCTCTTTTCTTGCAATGGGTGCATACATCAATTTTCTTTGGAACTTGATGTGCTTTGGCAGCCATGTGCTCTTCAACGGTAGCCATGTGACCTTGAGCTTCAAGTCTAAGTTTGGAATTTTCTTCCAAACGCATGTTAACTTCCGTTCGTTGGATCATATTTTGCACTTCTCCAAATGAAGGAAATTCCTTCATTCGGAGAATTTCTTGTCTAAGAAGAGAGTAGGAATCATCTAGACCCATGAGAAGACCAAAGATTTTATCTTCTTCTTTCCTCTTTTGGAGGACTTTGAGATCTATGGAATCCGGACGGAGAGTGGAGAGCTCATTCCAAGTATCCGTATATTCCCCAAAATATTGAGGAAGTGATTTCCCTTCCTTTTTGATGTTTGAAATTTGTCGTTTGAGCTCAAAAATTCTGCCAAGGTTAGATTCTTGGCCATAAAGAGAAAACATTGTGTCCCATATTAGTTTTGCATTGGGAGCACAAGTCACCATAGCTTTGTGTGTTTCATCCATGGAATTGAGTAGAAGAAAAAACACATGATTGTCCCTCTTCTTCCATTCTCTGTAGCAAGAATCCACCTCTTCAAGTGGTTGATCAAGTATGTGACCCTCCAAGTTGTGAAGTTCCAGCACCCTTCTCATCAAGGCTGCCCATTGATAATAATTTCCTCCTCTTAATTGAATGGAGGATATATTTTGAAATTGGGTAAGGTTGATGGAAGGTGGAAGGTCACCCAACCTTGAAGAGGAAGGGATCGAAGTTTGCTCTGATACCATGTTGAAATATCAAAAAATAGAGCACAAGAAATGAAGAATACTTCTGAATTTTATTGAAGAAGAATGAGAGCATACATGGACAGATTTGAGAGCATTTTTCTCATAGTTTTTGGAGATACAATGAGGCTCTATTTATAGAGAAAAGGGAAAAATAGTCAGTAGAAAGTGATATTCCCGTTGGAGCTCAAACCCCAAGGAATTCCAACAGCTAGTTTTTTTGACTGTTGAAATATATGCTGCCCAAACTGCCCCTAGCTATTTGGGTTTGCTTCCTAGACTTTTCTCCAAACTTTTGGGCTTCCTTGGGCCTATTTTTGAATGTATTTTGGGTTGGTTTAGGCTGCCCAAATGGGCCATGCTTGCTGGACAATGCATGCTGATTTTTGGACTTCTAAGTAGATGCACTTGGTTGGTGATGAAGATGGGTTAAGTTATCATTCTTTTCAACACCAACAACAAGGAGGAAACGTGTGCAAACTACGCAAGGCTATCTACGGGCTGAAGCAATCCCCAAGGGCATGGTATGCAAAATTAAGCCATGCTTTCCTTAGTAGTGGATTTGTTAAATGCCATAGCGACTCTTCTGTTTTCATTAGAAAAAACAATGATAAAATAGTGATAGCCTTAATTTACGGAGATGATATCATCATTACAGGAAATGACATGCATTTAATAGATATAGTTAGAAATTTCTTGAGTTCTAGGTTTGAAATTAAAGATTTATGGAGACTAAAGTATTTCCTAGGAATTGAGTTAGCCTATTGTAATAATGGGTTAATTCTATCCCAAAGGAAATATGCACTTGATCTTTTGCAGGAAACAGGAAAGCTAGGCGGAAAGCCAGCTTGTAGCCCTATTGTCACCACTGGACCTCTAGTAGATGATGAGGAGCCATTTGAGGACATAGAGAGATATCAAAGACATGTAGGACGACTGATCTACCTCACCATCACTAGGCCAGACATAGCCTTTGCCGTGAGCCAAATTAGTCAACATATGTATTCTCCAAAGATGGGTCATTGGAGAGCAGTTGAGCGCATCCTTCACTACATCAAGAAATCACCAGGACTAGGTATTTGGATGAAGAACAATGGAAGCTCCCAAATTGAAGGCTTTTGCGATGCAGATTGGGCGAGCGATTCAAAGGATAGAAGATCTACCACCGGGTACTGCATGTTCATAGGAGGCAACTTGGTAGCATGGAAGAGTAAAAAACAGCATGTGGTGTCAAGATCGAGTGCAGAGGCTGAGTATAGAGCAATGGCGTCAGCAACCAGTGAGATTGTATGGTTGAAGGCTCTAGTAGAGGAATTAGGGTTCAATGTTTCTACACCAATCAACTTGCATTGTGACAATCAATCGGCGATTCATATTGCATCCAATCCGGTCTTCCATGAAAGGACTAAACACATAGAAGTTGATTGTCACTTCATTCGACAAAAGGTGGAAGAAAAGCTTATAGCCACTCCCTACATCAAAGGAAAAGAGCAACTAGCTGATATCTTCACAAAAGGGGGAACTGCAATGCATCTTCAAGAAATCATGAACAAGTTGGGCACTATCGATATCTACGCACCCAACTTGAGGGGGAGTGTTGAAAAGAAGAATAACTTAACCCATCTTCATCACCAACCAAGTGCATCTACTTAGAAGTCCAAAAATCAGCATGCATTGTCCAGCAAGCATGGCCCATTTGGGTAGCCTAAATCAACCCAAAATACATTCAAAAATAGGCCCAAGGAAGCCCAAAAGTTTGGAGAAAAGTCTAGGAAGCAAACCCAAATAGGTAGGGGCAGTGTGGGCAGCATATATTTCAACAGTCAAAAAACTAGCTGTTGGAATTCCTTGGGGTTTGAGCTCCAACGGGAATATTACTTTTGAATCACTTTCTACTGGCTATTTTTCCCTTTTCTCTATAAATAGAGCCTCATTGTATCTCCAAAAACCATGAGAAAAATGCTCTCAAATCTGTCCATGTATGCTCTCATTCTTCTTCAATAAAATTCAGAAGTATTCTTCATTTCTTGTGTTTTATTTTTTGATATTTCAACTGTGGGCCCCGGGGAGGGTACCGCACCTCAGGATAGACGGGATAAGGAGGACTATCGTGCTGGAAGAAAATGATAGCTAAATTAGGACAATCCTAATCAGCCGTATACACGATGACATGATCTCATTCTATGAGCATTATGGTAATTTTGTTTTGGCTCACCCTAAAATAGCATTATATTGCTCTTTTTTGGCTCCTACGGATGCTGAAAAAAATGGTTGATCATATAATGATGCAACATTTGATATAAATGTTGAGTATGATCACCGAGTTATAAAATGCAGACAATCCCATTTCGGATGAGATTCAAATACTGGGTATGATCCAGTCTTTTACCTAATTCATGGGAAATCATAAAAACTTGTCTCACGCATGACGAGAGTGTTTGTACTTTCGCTGATGTGAGTAGACATTGTGAGCTCGAGGAGGAGTGCTTGGAAGCGAGTAGGCGAGTAGACTGCACTTGGGTCATGCTTATGTAGCAGATTGAGTAAGGACTCTCATGGTACCAAACCAACAACATAAGCATGTGAAGTAGACTTGAGGTCTAGGCAATAAGAAACCATCCAAGAAAACCGATAACAAGGTACAAAAGCACAAGAAGAAGTGGTTTAATAAGACCAATCTGAAATTCTACATCTGAGATAGACTTTATCATTCCGCTTATGACTATGACAAGTAGAAAGAATACCCTTCTTCTGTATGTGGCTTGAGTTTTGTCTCATCTATTATGATACTTGCTGATTTCTCTCTTTTGTGAATTGTAAAATCATGAGCCACCAACCATGTAACTTGAGATAGGAGCACGTACATAGAGTTTTGTCGAGTAAATCCTCAAGTTATGAGGATTTATGTGAATGACAAAGCATTTGTCGTCATCAGAGAGATCAGCACTTGCTATGACATTCTTTATGCTTTGATCATTCGACAGAATTTGATTTCAATACATTGTCTAAGATTTGTTAGGATATGCAAGAAAATCATCTGTCTTAATAAATATGACAATTCTTTGATATGTTCTAGTTTTATCCATGATAGATTGTATGTATCAGGTGCTACTCTTTCTAGTGGTTTTTTTATCATTCTTCTATTCCCTTTATATCTGATTGCGTAGATGATGATGTAAATGAATGACATAATAGATTAGATAATAGGGCAAAAGATGATGAATCGGTTAACAGCAAGTGGTTTGTTGGATCTGCTAACCAGATTCGAGTTACCCATATGTGAGTTTTGCCTAGCCGGCAAAACTACAAGAAAACCATTTGGTAATGCAATGAGAGCTGAGACTTCATTGCAGTTGGTCCACTCCAATATTTGTGGCCTTATGAGCATGAGAGCCTGAAATGGAGCTGTGTACATTATCATGTCCACAAACAAATACATGCGTTTCGGTTACATCTATCTAATCTCGTATAAGTCTGAGGTATTGGAATGTTTCAGGAGATTTATTAGCGAGATTGAGAATCAGTTAGACTTAAAAGTGAAAACTCTTAGAATCGATCGATGGCTTGAGTATTTTGTTAAAACAATTCAGAGAGCTCTATTTTGAGAAATATACTACAAGATAGCTGACTATTCATACTACTTCTTTGGAGAATGAAGTAGCCAAGATAAGGAATAGGACTTTGTTGAAAATGATGAAATTTATGATGGCGCAGATCAATGTGTCCATCTCCTACTGGGGAGATGTTTTATTGACTGCTGTCTACGTTTTCAACCGTGTCTCATTAAAGTTTGTAGTCAATACCCCTATATGAGCTTTAGACAATCACACTGTCTCACATACGATGAGTTAGGCGAGTTAGGCCTGTAAAAAAATATGTATTCTTAAGTGAACATACAGACGGTGTTGTCATCGAGATTGAATCTCAAGATACTGTTGAAATATCAAAAAATAGAGCACAAGAAATGAAGAATACTTCTGAATTTTATTGAAGAAGAATGAGAGCATACATGGACATATTTGAGAGCATTTTTCTCATAGAGTTTTGGAGATACAATAAGGCTCTATTTATAGAGAAAAGGAAAAAATAGCCAGTAGATAGTGATTCAAAAGTAATATTCCCGTTGGAGCTCAAACCCCAAGGAATTCCAACAGCTAGTTTTTTGACTGTTGAAATATATACTACCCAAACTGCCCCTAGCTATTTGGGTTTGCTTCCTAGACTTTTCTCCAAACTTTTGGGCTTCCTTGGGCCTATTTTTGAATGTATTTTGGGTTGGTTAAGGCTGCCCAAATGTGTCATGCTTGCTGGACAATGCAGGCTGATTTTTGGGCTTCTAAGTAGATGTACTTGGTTGGTGATGAAGATGGGTTGAGTTATCCTTCTTTTCAACACTCCCCCTCAAGTTGGGTGCGTAGATATCGATAGTGCCCAACTTGTTCATGATTTCTTGAAGATGCATTGCAGTTCCCCCTTTTGTGAAGATATCAGCTAGTTGCTCTTTTCCTTTGATGTAGGGAGTAGCTATAAGCTTTTCTTCCACCTTTTGTCGAATGAAGTGACAATCAACTTCTATGTGTTTAGTCCTTTCATGGAAGACCGGATTGGATGCAATATGAATCGCCGATTGATTGTCACAATGCAAGTTGATTGGTGTAGAAACATTGAACCCTAATTCCTCTACTAGAGCCTTCAACCATACAATCTCACTGGCCGCTGACGCCATTGCCCTATACTCAGCCTCTGCACTCGATCTTGACACCACATGCTGTTTTTTGCTCTTCCATGCTACCAAGTTGCCTCCTACGAACATGCAGTACCCGGTGGTAGATCTTCTATCCTTTGAATCGCTCGCCCAATCTGCATCGCAAAAGCCTTCAATTTGGGAGCTTCCACTGTTCTTCATCCAAATACCTAGACCGGGTGATTTCTTGATGTAGTGAAGGATGCGCTCAACTGCTCTCCAATGACCCTTCTTTGGAGAATGCATATGTTGACTAATTTGGCTCACAGCAAAGGCTATGTCTGGCCTAGTGATGGTGAGGTAGATCAGCCGTCCTACAAGTCTCTGATATCTCTCTATGTCCTCAAATGGCTCCTCATCATCTACTAGAGGTCCAGTGGTGACAATAGGGCTACAAGCTGGCTTTCCTCCTAGCTTTCCTGTTTCCTGCAAAAGATCAAGAGCATATTTCCTTTGGGATAGAATTAACCCATTATTACAATAGGCTAACTCAATTCCTAGGAAATACTTTAGTCTCCCTAAATCTTTAATTTCAAATCTAGAACTCAAGAAATTTCTAACTATATCTATTAAATGCATGTCATTTCCTGTAATGATGATATCATCTACGTAAACTAAGGCTATCACAATTTTATCATTGTTTTTTTTTTAATGAAAACAGATGAGTCGCTATGGCATTTAACAAATCCACTACTAAGGAAAGCATGGCTTAATTTTGCATACCATGCCCTTGGGGATTGCTTCAGCCCGTAGATAGCCTTGCGTAGTTTGCACACATTTCCTCCTTGTTGTTGGAACCCTTGAGGAAGTTGCATGTACACTTCTTCTTCGAGATCTCCTTGAAGGAACGCGTTTGCTACATCCATTTGAAACATGCTCCATCCATGGTTCACCGCAAGAGACATCAAGACCCTAATTGTGTTCATTTTGGCAACAGGTGCGTATGTCTCTTTGTAATCTATCCCATATGCTTGAGTGAATCCTTTAGCCACAAGTCTTGCCTTAAACCTTTCAATTGATCCATCACTTTGATATTTGATTTTGTATACCCATTTGCATCCGACGGCCCGCTTGCCCTTTGGAAGAGAGGTGACTTCCCATGTACCGTTCTTAGTCAATGCATCTAGCTCTTCCTTCATTGCCTTTCTCCACCTTGGGTCCTTGGATGCTTCATCATATGTCCTAGGCTCCTGTTCTTTATCTATGCCACTCAAAAAATTTTGGTGGCTCAAAGAAACATGTGAGATGGTATAATAATTAGAAATCGGATGAGATGTTACCTTGGAGTTATAGTAAACTCTACGGTTAATCCATTCCGAACGGGGAACCCTAAGCCTCGTGGATCGCCTAAGGTGAGGAGGTGGTGCATCCAAATCTCCCTCTACATGCTCGGATTCTTCCTCTTCGGTTTCTTGATCTCCCCCTGAAGTGTGGGCTGCCTCCTCTTCTATGGAGTTTGATCCTTCTTCTTCATTATTTTGAGATTGCTCATTAGTCTCTTGGGAGATTCCTTCTGCAATTGGTGGAGATGATTGATTCGGGAGAAGTAAGAAATTCCACGTGCTTGGAGTGTTCTCTTCTTTTGATGATTGATGTTCTTCATTATCTACAAAAAAGGTCTCATTCTCCACAAATATCACATCCTTAGATGTGTATGTTTGGTCAGTCTTAGGGTCATAACATCTATACCCCTTTTCAAAGGAAGCATACCCCAAAAATATGCACTTTCTACCCTTGTGATCTAACTTATCCCTCATGTGTGCAGGAATATGAATGTAACATACACAACCGAATGTTCTAAGATGAGATATCTTAGGTTTTCTATCTAGTAGGACTTCTAATGGTGACTTGCCATCTAGGACTTGAGATGGGATAAGGTTTATTAGGTGGACAGCGGTTTTTATTCCATCACACCAAAATTTCTTAGGCACATTTGCATGAAACATCATAGCTCTAGTTATTTCTAATATGTGCCTATTTTTCCTTTCGGCCACCCCATTTTGTTGAGGTGTGTATACACAAGACATTTGATGTACAATGCCATTCTCTCTAAGGTAGTTTTCAAATTTCAAACTAGTGAATTCCCCACCATGATCCGTCCTTAGAATTTTAATGTTAGCATTGTAAAGTTTTGTCACATATCTCTCATAGCTTTTAAAGGCTTCAAAAGCTTGATCTTTGGTATTCAAAAGATAGACCCAAGTGTACCTAGTTTTTTGGTCTACAAAAGTAATGAAATACTTGTAGCCTAAATGAGATTTGATGGGTGAAGTCCACAAATCCGAATGAACTAAATCAAAAGCATCTTTATAAATTGTTTTTGAATTGGGATACATTGATCGGGTTTCTTTTCCCAGAATACAAGCTTTACAATGTCTATTTTCAATATTAATACTTGGAAATAGACGCTTTAAAGCTTGGTCACTAGGATGCCCAAAACGTTTATGCCAAAGAGATCCATCTTCTTTGACATGAGCTACGAGTGCATGATGCTTTTGATCCAAAAAATATAGATCCCCTCTTCTAGAACCCTTGCCAATCAATTGATTCGACTTGAGGTCCTGAAAAGTAACAGTGTTCGGGTCAAAAACAACTCTACACCCTTGATCCTTAGTGACTTTGCTAATGGACAAAAGATTTGAAGTGAGTTGGGGAACAAATAAAGCATTTGATGTTTTTCCAAAAAGTTCAATTTCCCCAATTTGCTCAACTTTCAAATCTTGCCCATTGGCAACACGGACAATCTTATGGTTAGGGAGTTTTTTAAAACGCTTGATTTTTCTTCTATCCCTTACCATATGATGGTCCGTTCCCGAATCAATGAGAAAATCTTCGAAATTGAAAGAGGATAAAGTGCTTTGATTTTTACCATTGGAGGGAGCAAGTTGTTGAAACTTCTTGGAGATGTCATTGAGTTGACTTTGAAGAGCAGCAAAATCAGCCATGGTAGGTCCTTGAAGCTTGGCGTGAAGTGAATTATGCTGCTCAGAAAGTTGCTCCCTTGGTTTGAAGGTCTTGGGCTTTAAATGAGGATGAAGGTTCCAACACTTCTCCTTTGTATGTCCTCTTTTCTTGCAATGGGTGCATACATCAATTTTCTTTGGAACTTGATGTGCTTTGGCAGCCATGTGCTCTTTAACGGTAGCCATGTGACCTTGAGCTTCAAGTCTAAGTTTGGAATTTTCTTCCAAACGCATGCTAACTTCCGTTCGTTGGATCATATTTTGCACTTCTCCAAATGAAGGAAATTCCTTCATTCGGAGAATTTCTTGTCTAAGAAGAGAGTAGGAATCATCTAGACCCATGAGAAGACCAAAGATTTTATCTTCTTCTTTCCTCTTGTGGAGGACTTTGAGATCTATGGAATCTGGGCGGAGAGTGGAGAGCTCATTCCAAGCATCAGTATATTCCCCAAAGTATTGAGGAAGAGATTTCCCTTCCTTTTTGATGTTTGAAATTTGTCGTTTGAGCTCAAAAATTCTGCCAAGGTTAGATTCTTGGCCATAAAGAGAAAACATTGTGTCCCATATTAGTTTTGCATTGGGAGCACAAGTCACCATGGCTTTGTGTGTTTCATCCATGGAATTGAGTAGAAGAAAAAACACATGATTGTCCCTCTTCTTCCATTCTCTGAAGGAAGAATCCACCTCTTCAAGTGGTTGATCAAGTATGTGACCCTCCAAGTTGTGAAGTTCCAGCGCTCTTCTCATCAAGGCTGCCCATTGATAATAATTTCCTCCTCTTAATTGAATGGAGGATATATTTTGAAATTGGGTAATGTTGATGGAAGGTGGAAGGTCACCCAACCTTGAAGAGGAAGGGATCGAAGTTTTCTCTGATACCATGTTGAAATATCAAAAAATAGAGCACAAGAAATGAAGAATACTTCTGAATTTTATTGAAGAAGAATGAGAGCATACATGGACATATTTGAGAGCATTTTTCTCATAGAGTTTTGGAGATACAATAAGGCTCTATTTATAGAGAAAAGGAAAAAATAGCCAGTAGATAGTGATTCAAAAGTAATATTCCCGTTGGAGCTCAAACCCCAAGGAATTCCAACAGCTAGTTTTTTGACTGTTGAAATATATACTACCCAAACTGCCCCTAGCTATTTGGGTTTGCTTCCTAGACTTTTCTCCAAACTTTTGGGCTTCCTTGGGCCTATTTTTGAATGTATTTTGGGTTGGTTAAGGCTGCCCAAATGTGTCATGCTTGCTGGACAATGCAGGCTGATTTTTGGGCTTCTAAGTAGATGTACTTGGTTGGTGATGAAGATGGGTTGAGTTATCCTTCTTTTCAACAGATACCACATTTCTTGAGAATGATTTTTCTAAAAGACGTAAAATCAATTTGGACCTTACCTTCTATAAGATGGATGAGTCTAGTGGCTCGGGTGAGCCCAATGGCGGGATATAAGAATCTATTACAGATCTTGGTTCTAGTGAGAGCGATTCATCAAAAGGCAAAGATTTTTTCTCTCCTCATACGAGTATCGAGGATGCGAACCTTCATTGTGACTTTTGAGGATGATGATGAATCTAAAATAGTCTAAGAGGCTCTCGAGTGTTCTGCAAAGGACCATATGTTGAAGGCCATGGATGAAGTGAAGAGGAGTCGATGAGAATCAATAAGGTCTAGAACCTAGTTGATTTGCCTGAGGGCAGAAGGACCATTGAGAACAAGTAGGTTCTCAATGTCAAGAGGAAGGCTAACGGATCGATGAAAAGGTATAAGACCCATTTAGTAACCACGATTATACTTATACTTAAAGGCATGGTCTAGCATGGAGTCGTAGTCCAATAAACCTCGATCTATTTATTTTTAGGATTGTCACGAATATGGATCTGAAGTTACACCAGATGGACATATAGACCACCTTCCATAATAAAAGTTTGGATGAGGATGGTCATTGTGGTTTTACAATGAAAAGGTATAAGACCCATCTCATGGTTTTACAATGATCAAGGATGGTCATTGTGTCTATCTGATACGTTCCGATGACTCTTTTATGATCATGTTCTTATATGTAGATGACATTATGTTAGTCGTGAATAACAAAGAGTATCTAATAACCATTGAAACATGGATATTGTCGAGTTTTGATGTAAATGACATAGGTGAGGCTTAGTTCATTCTCGTAATTTGGATCCAGATGGATTGCTCGAGAAAGATGTTCTTTAACAAGAGTCCTACATCAGGTAAATTCTTGAGCATTCCGAGATGAGCGATGACAACCCAATAGATATTCCTATCGCTAAAGGTGAAAACCTAAATCTTAACATATGCCCCCAAATTCAAGAAAAAATAAGGGAGATGAGTAGAATCCCTTATACCAGTGCATTGTAAATTCTAGTATATACGATAAGGCATACACAAACAGATATTTATTTTACAGTCGATCTGGTGAGTAGGTATCGATCAAATTCTAGAAGAGATCACTGGAGAGTAAAAGGATTCTAAGATATTTCAAGGGAACTGTGGACCTCTTGTTATGTTATGGAGGAGGTAATTTGCATTTCATTAGGTAATTAGATGCTGACTGGGGGTAGCAATTTGGCTGAACGCAAACTGACATCAGGTTTTGTCTTCTTGCTCACTAGAGGTACCATTTCTTGGGACAACAATAACCAAACCTATGTAGATTTATCTACGATAGAGACTGAGATTGTGGCATGCTCAGTTATAGTTCTAAAAAGTGTTTGTTCTAAAAATTTCTGGATGACTTAAGGGTTATGACAGATAGTGGAAAGTTAGTGATGATTATTGTGATAATCAGATCACCGTTGCCTACAACTTTGATCCTAAGTATCACAATAAGACCAAATACAAAAATACTAGATATCACTCTATGAGAGACATTATCGAGAAGGGTATTGTGATAACTAAATACACTTTTACATACAGCATGGTGGCTGATTTCTTCACAAAACCTATTATGAGAGATTCCTTTGTGAGACATAGAATCATTGGATTTAGTGTATTTTGATATTTCTTACTATGTACTAATTTTGATACTTATTAAAATATATGACATCTATGCATTGTTAGGTCATAAGTTTATTATTTTTTTCACTTATTTATTGTCATATATTTTGTGATATATTGTGATAAAAGATATGTCAGGCAGGCGTGGTTGACTTTCTCACACTAGTGACCAACTCCATCTGAGTGAGTAGGGATGAGATGGTTTTTAGTTTGGCCCTACTAGAATATAAGTCATCATAATATGCGTTCAGGATGAGATCATCTACGATATAATCAATATGGAAATAGCCACATCTATGTCGCCTGTAAGTAGCCAAATTTGAGATCTCAGATATCACCTACAACTGGTGATATTGTCTAAAAGATACTCTCTCTGATATCTTTGGATAAAATTTTATGTGTAGACTGAATCCCATACTTGCACAGTATTAGAAAAATCTGACATTGCCTTTTTTGAGAGATGGAAGAATAACACTATAACATGTATTTCATACCGCGTGTGATAAGATGACAATAAGATAATGGGAGCTATTATTTGATACAATAGTCTGGTCGTGATCCCCGTTCTCACTGTGTGAGCCCGAGATCCATTGGGTGGGAACTCTTGTGCTCTTATTACTTTCAACTGTTTTTAGAAGTTTTGGTTAAGTGTTTGTTACTTTAGTCTATTTACTTATGACCCGAAAAATAAATTGAGGTCTAAGGGGTGGGTCTAGGAAAGTAGCTAAATTGAGACCGATAGATTCGAATTTGGAAAAAAGAAGACCTATCAACACTATATCATTATATTATATTCACAGATCGACCTATTATGTTAATCCATGTTGGGATTTAAATATAATGCTAAATACATAATCGAGCAAATGATTGAGGGTCACTTTCGATGAGAAAAGTGACTCGATGGATGTAGATACGTTGACTCTGGGGTATAGCAAGTTCTTTTGAATCTAACAGTAGCTTCTCTATAGAGAGAGATACATTGAAGCTAAGAAATTTTCACGTAGGAAAATTTCTCCGATCATTGGAGTTCATCGGACTTAAGGATTGAGGTGTCGTGATACTGTGATGGCGGTTCGATCTCGTGATCACCATCCCAACCGAGCTATCCATACGAGAGATTTCATGACTCGATTGAATCTTTGGAGGATCTACACATTGAGATATTTATCTCAAAAATTCTAAATTATTTAATTTCGCTTCCACATGCGCATGTTATAATGATTAAATCTAATAGTATCTCAACTCCACAATATATGGCCTATCATGTATGATTTGCAGACATAATTTTAACCTGCAACCAGTGCTGGATACGTAATATATAGTAGTAAATAACCAATTCTAATTCATTTTGGGTTGCCCTTCTACTCTAGATGAAGTTGTAATTTAGGATAAAACTTGTAAATATTCTCTTACATGTACATTTTGCTAGCTTGAGTTCCCTATCCCTATCATCTTTTTCAGTTTTCTGAACTTCACCACTATAAGGTCCCATTCCAAAAAAATATTAAAGCATGCATTTATATTTATATTTTATTAAACATACTTAAATTTTTTGTATCACAATGTGATAAAATTCATTAATTTCCTTTTATCTACAATGAATGTTTCGATTTTTATATTTATGGTTTTAAATAAAGGTCTAACATATTAAAATTGGTATAGACTATGGAACATATTGGTGAATGGGAATGATTGGAATAAGACCATAGGTTAGAGTTTTGGTGCAGGACCCACAAAGGGTTTGGTATAGGACCCACAAAAAGTATGTGCCATATTATTACAACGGACACCATGACATATGATTACCCAACACTTGGCACTCATATCTTTGATACATCACAATGTTTGGGGGACCTACATCCTACTTAGAGAGAGAAAGAGATTGGGAGAGAGAGAGAGAGATGTTGAATTTTTGACTAAGAAGAGTAGAGAAATCTAATAAATTTCTGGCTTTTATTGATGTAGTAGAATGATACAAAGGAAGAGAGATTATCTTCCTCTCTATTTTTTTACAAGGAGAGCAATAGCTCTATTTATAGGCAAAGGGAGAAAAATAGCCAGTAGAGAGAGAACAAAGACAATATTCCCGTTGGGGCTCAAACCCCAAGGAATTCCAACAGCTAGTTTTTGGACTGTTGGAATATACATTGCCCAAACTGCCCCTAGCTATTTGGGTTTACCTCTTAGACTTTCCTTCATACTTTTGGGCTTCATTGGGCTTGTTTTTGAATGTATTTTGGGTCATAAATATGTTGCAAAATTCTGAACATTAAAAAATAAAAAGCCCAATGTTTATGACATTATCATATTTTCAAGTTGAATACCTTGAGACTTATCTTCATCTTCTCCCTTATCTTCATCTTCGCAAGTCATTGCTTGATGAATTTTCTTCATTTTTTTCTCCTGCAAAAAAGAATTCATTTTCTACAAATATCATATCTTTCGATGTGTATATCTTGTTAGAGTCAGGTTCAAAACAAATATATCCTTTTTGGAATGAAGACCCAATAAAAACACATTTCCTTCCTTTGATATCTAACTTATCTCTAAATTGCCTAGGAACATGAACATAACAAATACACCCAAAAACTCTAAGGTGAGAGAGGTTTGGTTTGTCTTTTCTAAGCAACTCTAATGGAGATTTTCCATGGAGAACTCTAGTTGGAAGATGATTTATTAAATGAATAGCGGTACTAACCGCATCACTCCAAAAACGCTTAGGCATATTAGCAAAGAACATGATAGTTCTAGCTATTTCTAGGACATGTCTATTTTTGCGTTCGGCAACTCCATTTTGTTGGGAGTGTAGGGACAACTAATTTGATGAATAATTCCATTCTCCTCAATGAAATTTTTGAAATTGGTGCTCATATATTCCCCACCATTATCTGTCCTAAGAATTTTAATGTTTGCCTCATATTGTTTTATAATATACTTGTAAAAGGACTTGAAGGCTTCATAAACTTGGTCTTTCGATCTTAGCATATACACCCATGTATACCTAGACTTATGATCTATAAATGAGATAAAATATTTAAATCCCCTTCTAGATATCATAGGTGAAGTCCATACGTCCGAGTGAACAAGATCAAAAGGCTTTTTATATTGAGTTTCAGAAATAGGATAATACATTCGGGTTTCCTTTCCAAAAATACATGCTTCACAATATCTATCACTACAATTTCTTGATGGGAATAGGCATTTCAAAGCTTGCATAGAAGGATGACCTAATCTAGCATGCCAAAAGAGGTAACTTTCCTCTTGGATTGCGGAAAATACAAAACTATCTTGTTTCCAAAAATACAAGTTATCTTGCATAGATCCACTACCAATCACTTGATTCGTCTCCAAATTCTGAAAAACAACAGAATGAGGGTCAAAGATAGCTTTGCAATTTAAGTCCTTAGTGACTTGTCCAATAGACATAAGATTAGAGGTAAATTGAGGAACATATAAAGCCTTTGATTTTCTTCCAAAAATTTCAACATCCCCAATTTGCTTAATTTTGAAATTATGTCCATTTGCAACTTTAACCATTTTAGGTACTAGGAGAGGTTCAAGATTCTGAAAATTTTGCTTATCTTCGACCATATGATGATCAAAACCCGAATCTATCAACCATTTTGAAGAAGAAACAGATAAGTTAGAGCAAGTACCTGAGGAGGATTTTCCTAATTTTTGAGATGTCAGATTTGCTTTGTTTGCAGCTTCTTGAGCATTTTGTTCCCTCCTCTCTTGCTCTTTTTTCTTGATGAACTCAGGTTTAAGGTTAGGATGAAGAAACCAGCAACCATCCTTGGTATGTCCCAACTTTTTGCAATGAGAACACACCTTTTTTATTCCCTGATGAGCCTTATTTGCAGCTTGTTCATTCTGCTTTGTGGAGAACCCATGAACTTCAATTTTGGACTGATTGCTTTTCTCAAGCCTTTGAGAAACTGCAGCTCTTTGAATCATAAATCGAGTTTCTTGGTATGATGGAAATTCGTTTATTCGAAGAATTTCCTGTCGAAGTTGTGCAAATGACTCATTGAGTGATGAGAGCAAGGAAAACACCTTGTCTTCATCTTGTCTCTTTTGCAACACTTTTATATCACTTGTGAGAGGTCTCAATGTGTTGAGCTCATTCCACAAGTCCTCGTGTTCTCCGAACAATTGTGTAATTGATTTCTCCTCCATTTGGATGGTCGCAATCTTTCTTTGTATTTCAAATATTCTGCTCAAGTTTGATTCCTGACCATATAACCCATACATTTGCTCCCATAAGAATTTGGAACTCGGACAGCACATCACCATATTTTTGTATGCTTGATCCATGGAGCTTGTTAGCAATAGGAACACTTGATCATCCAGCTCCTTCCATTCATCAAACTGTGGGTCTAGCCGATCCATAGGATCTTTTGTAATGAAAGACAGAAGTTTTGCTCCATTGAGAGATCTTCTGATATGACTAGCCCATTGGAAGTAATTGGTTGAGCTTAGAATAATTTGGGAGAAAAGTTGGATTTGAAAGGAAGAGATTTGAGGAAGAGAATTTCCCAACCCCGGAGTCGATGTTTGCTCTGATACCAAGTTGAATTTTTGACTAAGAAGAGTAGAGAAATCTAATAAACTTCTGCCTTTTATTGATGTAGTAGAATGATACAAAGGAAGAGAGATTATCTTCCTCTCTATTTTTTTACAAGGAGAGCAATAGCTCTATTTATAGGCAAAGGGAGAAAAATAGCCAGTAGAGAGAGAACAAAGACAATATTCCCGTTGGGGCTCAAACCCCAAGGAATTCCAACAGCTAGTTTTTGGACTGTTGGAATATACATTGCCCAAACTGCCCCTAGCTATTTGGGTTTACCTCTTAGACTTTCCTTCATACTTTTGGGCTTCATTGGGCTTGTTTTTGAATGTATTTTTGGTCATAAATATGTTGCAAAATTCTGAACATTAAAAAATAAAAAGCCCAATATTTATGAGATTATCATATTTTCAAGTTGAATACCTTGAGACTTATCTTCATCTTCTCCCTTATTTTTAACAAGAGAGAGAGAGTCCTCTTCTAAAAAGAAATCCCTATTCCCGCCTCCCATTGTTTTCTCACAAAACCTACCCAAATCTCAACGAAAACCACCATTTAAGCTTGAAATAAACCACCTCCAATAATATAAAGTTAACTCTAGTCTTTGGGAAGCAAAAAAGGTTATAGGAAATATAAAGAACAACCTAAAAATTCAAGAAAAGCTTGGAGAGAAAAGGAAGAAAGCTCAAAAGAAAAAATTACAAATTTGAGACAAGTACCATACTTGTGTTTGTTTCTTTGATGCCTAATAACCATTTAACATGTTTTCAGATTGTTTGTGGTATTAAAATAAGGATGGAATGAAAAAGGAAAATAAATTCTCACATTGGAACATCAAAAGATGGAAGAAACTAGACTAGGCATTTAACTGTTTGACCTTGATGCAATTTTTAGTTCATAACATTTTCTACACAGCTCCAAATTGAATACATTTTTCTTCTAAAGAAACTAGATTTCGATAGTTTTAAAATAATATATAATTTGAAAAGTTTCATTGAGAACTAAATTTTTGATAAATTTTCAAAATGATACATTTCCTGCAGAAAACTACCTTGTTTCTGCCTGTTTTTGTATTGAACATTGCTTCAATTGTTAGCTACCTTCTAGGATGAATTTGGCAAACCTCAATTCGATATGTGTAGAAGTTATGTTAATTTTCTATAACTATACACGTTGTATTGTAAATTTTGAGATATGGCTTTCTCTGTGTAATTGACATTAAAACTAACTATGAAAATAAAAGTTGTAGCCCTAAGTCTTAATTTTGTATGATAACTAAATTCATCTCAATCTAAACATTGCAGCCCAAGATATGATAGTTTTATTAAAATTTGTTTGTGCTAAAAACTCAATAAAATCGCTCATTGGAGTGCTATGAGTTGGTTGATTATACGGACTGTATATTCATGATGTTTGGTTATGAGCCCTATGTAATCTTTGTGATAAATTGTAATCTTTATGATCATTATCTCATGTGAATATAAAGTAATATAAAAAGAAAGTGATAACACGATTATTTTTTTGAAAGTTTTGTGAAGCTTGCGGTGACGTTTAAAGAATACAATTGGTACATAGAGTTTTGAAAACTTTGTAAAGCCTGGGGTGAAACTTAAGAAACTATGGATGTATTTCTTCTACTTATGATAGTAGAATTATAAACAAGTGAAATGTTTGAGGTATCTAATATAAAAGATCTAGATTTTATTTAGAAATATCAAATTCTAACTTGCTCTTCTAGACCCTCATACACTAGATTGGTTTGACATTCTATTCCTATCTTTAAAGATCAATTTCAAATTAGAAAATAAAAATAGAGAAGGATAATGAATCTAGAGTGGTAATTGTACTTATTTCTTTGGAATTGTTTGGGATAACATGTATCTTTTGTGTATTCTTTGATATCACACTATTTACATGTTGATATTGATATTTTTATGTCTGCTTGCTTGTTACGCATGCTATTGTCCCCTGTATACTTGCTCAGCTTATAGTAATCTCAATATCCTTGTTTTCAGGTAATCAGGGAGATGAGGGGGAATCACTGGGTAGAGGCCTTTAAGCCAAGGGATTTCGATCCCTACTCACTTCCGATCCATCTATATTTATTCTTCTATTTAATTTGGATTTGTACGAATTATCTATTATATGTAAACGAATAGTTGAAGGCCAAGGAAAACCGTATATGTATAATTTTGTTTATATTGTGACCATATACCATGGCATGTTATTGGATGGCCGAGAGAGCCATTAATACCTCTTTGTTTGATATTAGAGATGTTCTATTTATTTTATCAGCTTTTATATTAACCCTAGGTGGCTAAATAGGGAAACTTTGTCTCTATTTTATTTGGAAAGAACAAGTGACTTATTTTCTTTTAATACAAATCTCCTTTCGTGTTATCACACATGGGAAGTACGATTGTTGCGAGTGTAGATGTTGTATTTTAACCGTGTTGGTTGCTTCCACATTTGTATGTCTGTTCACTTTTGCTAGGAGGTGCAATACCTAAATAGCGGCTCTCACAGTTGGTATCAGACCCAAGATTTTGGATAATTTGCACCTAAGATTTGAGACTATAGGTATAAGTTACTTGATAAATGATGGTTTATCTAATGAGTGACATTGTTTATCATTTGCATTCATCAAGTTATTCGCATACAAAATGGTTAAAACTAGAAGACAAAATGAATAGAGATAATGAATAGAGACGAGCCTCAATCCCAGACGTCTAGTGTTCAGAGACCACCAGAGCCAGATCTGTGACAAGTTTTGCATGCTCTAGTGACTATGGTAGGTACCATGTCTGGGGATATTCACAGATTGACAAAGAGGCTATCTCAACTAGTGACAAGGAGTGAGACTACAAATATCTCTCTAGCTATTCATGCCACTCCTACTTCCTAAGTTATGTCAGTTTCAACAACTTCAACTGCATCAATTGGTTTTGAATCAGATCAAACTATATCAAGTAGAGATCAGAGAGCTACTAAGTATGAAAAGGGACTTGGAGATAGAGGGAACACTAGTGAGTCTCGAGAGGAACGTCAGTTTCAGAAATTGATGACTAAGTTCAGAAAGATGGAGCCTATAATTTTTTTGGGAAGTGATAATCCTCAAGTTGCAGAGACTTGGATTGTGGAGATGTAGAGTTTACTCTCTGAATTTATGGTTGTTTAGGAATACAAAGTCAAATTTGTCACCCATTATTTAAAAGAAATTGCCTATGATTAGTAGTGTTCGAAGTTGAGACTCTGATATGTGAATAACCTTCGGTGTATTTGTTGGGGTTATTTCACTAAGATTTTTCATGAGAGATATGCACCTACTTTTATTAAAGATCAGAAGATATCTAAATTCCTAAATTTAAGATAGAGCAGTTAAACTATTAGCTAGTATGAATACTGCTTTGCTAGATTGTCAGTTTATGCTCTAGAATTAATTGATATAGAAGAAAAGAGAGTAAAGAAGTTTAGGAAAGTATTACGATCCTTCTTCCATAGGTACCAGGTAGCTTAGCCTTTTACCACTTATAGGGATCTGGTCATCAATGCAAAGGCTTTAGAATTCATAACTAAGGATAGACATGAAAGGTTATAGGGAAAGAGGCCAGCAGAAGTCCAGCCTTTAAGATGAAGAAGAAAAAAGAGAAGAAGAGACATTTTGAGCGAGGGAGAACTCTCATAAGAAGCCATCATGTCCTATTAGTGGAAATCTTCACACCGAACTATGTGAAGGAGGAACAAAACTATGTTTCACATGTTTTTGTTGAAATAAAAGAGAATTAAGTGTAGTTAGCATAGGCCCCATTTCAAGCCAAGTTTAAGCCCATCCATGAGATGTATTTGGCCCGTTCCTTATGAGTTTTTTAGTCCTCAAAAATGGCATTGTTAAGCCCCTAAAAGAAGCCCAAAATGGGCCCTAAAAAGGGCAAAACGGCTAGTTCTTTTGAACTAGCCGTTGCACTGTATAACAGCCATAAAAATGGCTGTTATACAGTGATTTTGGGGACAGAAATCTGTCCCCAATGTTCCCCAACGGATCCTTGAGTGTTTGGGGTCTTTTTCCCTCTCTTTCTCATGTAATAATCTCTATAAATAGGAGCTTGTATGGGATGTTCTATCCATGAAAAAACAATGCTCTCATTGTGCACTCTTTCTTCAAATAAAGATCTTTAAGTTTTCATTCAATCCTAATTGCTTGATAGCTTGAAATCTCAACATGGTATCAGAGCAGGCAACGATACCTTCCTCTTCCGGTCTTAATGACCCTCCACCACAAATTAGCACCTCAATGTTCACCTCCTTACTTCTAGATTCAACAAACTACAATGCTTGGCAAGATACCATCAAGAGGTCCCTAAACTTCTACAACCTTGAAAATCACATCTTTGAAGAACCTCTTGATGAAGCCAATCCATTATTCAGAGTATGGAAGAAGAAAGACGATCAAGTGGTGGTGTGTTGAAATTTAAATATAGCAAGCTAAGAATGAATAAAGAAACTTCAAGAATTTAATTGAGAATTCAAAGAGAGTTTACACGCAATGAAGGCATGTTTTTCATACCTTCCAAAGAAACATATAAGCCCTATTTATAGAGAACAAGAAGGGGGGCAAGGAGATAAGAAAAGAGAGAGAGGAGAGGGCATTGTGCCCTCTCCAATTATGGCCATTGGGGCTATCCCCAACGGCTAGTTTTACTAGCCTTAAAGGGATTACAATGAGAAAGAAAAATCTACACAAATTAAAACTATACATTTAGACTTCATTCCCTTAGGACATAAACCCTAATTGTCCTTTATTTCAACACTCCCCCTCAAGTTGGGTGTGTATGTATCTATGACACCCAACTTGACCATATTTTTATGTATGTGATTGGCGGTTCCTGACTTGGTGAAGATATCCGCTACTTGATCATCACTTCGTGTAAAGCTTGGAGTGATGAGTTTTTCTTCAAACTTTTGTCTCACAAAGTGGCAATCCACCTCGATGTGCTTTGTTCTTTCATGAAAAACCGGATTTGAGGCTATGTGAATAGCCGATTGATTGTCACAATGGAGTCGGATTGGAGTAGGAACAGAGAACCCTAGTTCTTCAATTAGAGCCTTTAACCAAACCATCTCACTTGATGCGGCTGCCATTGCTCTATATTCAGATTCGGCACTTGATCTTGACACCACATGTTGTTTTTTGCTTTTCCAAGATACTAGATTTCCTCCAACAAACATGCAATATCCTGTGGTTGATCGTCTATCTTCTGAGTCTCCAGCCCAATCTGCATCACAATATCCTACAATTTGTGAGTTGTTGTTCTTCTTCATCCAAACTCCCATGCCTGGTGTACCCTTTAGATAATGGAGGATTCTTTCGGTGGCTCTCCAATGCTTTCTTTTTGGCTTGTGCATATGTTGGCTAACTTGACTCACGGCAAAGGAGATGTCCGGTCTCGTTATGGTGAGGTAGATCAATTTCCCTACGAGCCTTTGATATCTTGGTTCATCCTCATAATCTTCATCATCATCCTTGAGGCCACAAGAGGAGCTAATGGGACTACAAGCGGGCTTGGCACCTAACTTCCCGGTTTCCTGCAAGAGATCAAGCACATACTTCCTTTGTGATAGAACAAACCCATTTGGACAATAGGCGAGTTCTATCCCTAAGAAGTACTTTAGTTTCCCTAAGTCCTTAATATCAAATTTTGTTTGTAAGAAACCTCTTACTTGGTTGATTAAATCTAAATCATTACCGGTTATGATTATATCATCTACATAAACTAACACTATAATGATTTTTCCATCTAGTTTCTTAACGAAGAGAGAAGTGTCGCTATTGCATTTTTTGAAATCATGATAAAAAAGAGTTGAGCTAAGTTTGGCATACCAAGCTCTTGGAGATTGTTTGAGACCATAGATTGCTTTCCTAAGTTTGCAAACTTTGTTGAGTTGCTGAGAAAAGCCAGGTGGAATCTCCATGTACACTTCCTCTTCCAGATCACCTTGAAGGAAAGCATTGGCTACGTCCATTTGAAACATTGGCTAAGAGTGATTGATTGCAAGGGACATCAAGACTCGAATTGTGTTCATCTTGGCCACCGGAGCATACGTTTCCTTGTAATCTACTCCATAAGCTTGAGTGAAGCCCTTTGCCACTAATCTTGCTTTGTATCTATCAATGCTTCCATCACTTTTGTGCTTGATCTTATAGATCCATTTACATCCTACTGCCCTTTTTCCTTTAGGAAGAGATGATAACTCCCAAGTTCCGTTTCTTTCTAAGGCTTCTAGCTCATCTTTCATTGCTTGGATCCATTGAGGAAGTTGTTTGGCTTCTTCAAAGTTTCTAGGCTCTTGATGAAGGTCTAAGTTCTTGATGAATTTTTGATGGCTACAAGACATGTTAGCAACCGAATAATATTGGGAAATGGGGTGAGATGTTACCTTTGAGTTATAGAAAACTCTTTTGTTGATCCATTCTGAAGGAGGGAGCCTAAGCCTTGTTGATCTTCGAAGAGGAGCAGGAGGCGGCTGCTCAATGCTTTGTTCTACTTCCTCTATAACTTGCCCTTGATCTAAGTTGTCTCCCCCTTCCTCTTGGATGGACTCATGATCAGAATGAGATGAGGTTGATTGTTCTTGAGTTGGATCATTTTCAGCTTGGATTGGTTGTTCTTCTTCTTCATTTTGATGAGAGGCTTCTTTGATTGAGGGAAGGACTACATTCCAATGGTCTTGTGCTCCTCTTTCCTTTGGTTGCTCTTGATCCTCTTTTCCTGCAAAATAAGGTTCTTTTTCTACAAATATCACATCCTTGGATGTGTATAGCTTTTTGGTTAGAGGATCATAACATTTATATCCTTTTTCAAAGGTAGAGTATCCTAAAAATACACATTTTCTCCCTCTTTCATCTAGTTTATTTCTAAAGTTTTCTGGTACATGCACATAACAAATGCACCCAAAAACTCTTAAGTGTGAGATACTAGGTTTTCTTCCTAGGAGTAGTTCTAAAGGGGATTTTCCTTCTAGCACTTGAGAGGGCATAAGGTTTATAAGGTGGGCAGCGGTTTTAATGGCTTCACTCCAAAACTTTTTAGGTATATTGGAGTGAAACATCATAGCCCTAGCCGTTTCTAGTAAGTGTCTATTTTTTCTTTCGGCAACTCCATTTTGTTGAGGAGTGTAAACACAAGACTTTTGATGAATAATTTCCTTTTCTTCTAGAAAATCTTCAAGTGCATGGCTAGTGTATTCCCCCCCATGGTCCGATCTAAGGATTTTGATTATTTGCATTGAATTGCTTGGTCACATATCTATAATAGCTCTTAAGTGCTTCAAATACTTCTGATTTGGCAGTTAATAAGTACACCCAAGTGTATCTAGTTTTGTGATCAATGAAGGTTACAAAATATTTAAAGCCATTATGAGATTCCATGGGTGAAGTCCACACATCGGTATGAATGAGTTCAAAGGCATTTTCATATATTGTATTTGAGATTGGATAGTACACTTTAGTTTGTTTTCCAAGAATACAAGCTTTGCAATGCCTATTTTCTACTTTTTGACTTAAAAATAGGCGTTTCAAAGCTAAATCTCCCGGGTGACCTAGACGGGCATGCCATATAGAAAACGCTTGACTTTGAACTCCAAAAGCTTGATTTTCTTGCTCCAAAAAATATAAGTTGTTCCTCCTAGACCCCTTGCCAATCAAGTGATTCGTTTTGAGATCCTGAAAGATAACTTGGTTAGGATCAAAAGTGGCTTTGCAATTATGGTCTTTGGTAATTTTGCTAATGGACATGAGGTTAGAGTTGAATTTTGGTACATATAACGCTTTAGTTTTCTTTCCTAGGAGTTCAACTTCACCTAGATCATCAACTTTTAGTTTTTGACCATTAGCAACCTTGACAATCTTATAACTAGATAGAGGAATGAATTTCCTAACTTTGTCTTTATCTTTTACCATGTGATTGTCACAGCCCGAATCAATCAACCATTTATTTAAATGAGATGAGTTCAAGTTGTTACCGGAGTGAAGGGCAACTTGGCTAAGGAGCTTTTTCATCTCTTTTTGCATCTCCTCCATCTTGGATTCGAGTGCAGCCACTTGGGAGACTTGTTGAGCATGAGCTGGTTGTTCCACCTCCTTCTTGTTGTTCTTTGGGCGCAAATTAGGGTGGAGAAACCAGCACCTTTCCCTTTTGTGGCCGGGCTTCTTGCAATTTGTGCAAACATCCTTTTTAAAGAAATTTTGAGCTTTGTTGACCATGTGATCATCTTGAACAGCCTTGAAGGCTTGGGCTTCGGATTTGAGCTTGGTAGACTCCTCTAGCCTCATGCTAGTCTCGGCCCTTTGAATCATAAATTGAACTTCTTGGAATGAAGGGAAAATCTTCATTCTAAGGATTTCTTGACGAATTGGAGCATATTCATCTCCAAGACCCATAAGAAGACCAAAGGTCATGTCTTCATCATTTCTTTGAAGAATGGTCTTGAGATTAGAAATTGGAGGCCTAAGAATATTAAGCTCATTCCAAAGATCCCTATATTCCCCAAAGTATTCGGGAAGAGTTTTACCTCCTTTTTGAATCTTGAAGATTTTTCTTTTGAGCTCAAAGATTCGTCCGGTGTTGGTCTCTTGCCCATATAGAGCATGCATTTGATCCCACAAAGCCCTTGCATTTGGAATACAAGTAGCCATTGCTTTGTGGGTTTTGTCAAGAGACATTTGAAGTAGCACCACCACTTGATCATCTTGCTTCTTCCATGATTTGAATGTAGGGTTGGCATCATCTAAGGGATCCTCCAATATGTGATTTTCAAGATTGAAGAAGTTCAAGGATCTCTTGATGGTGTCTTGCCAAGCATTGTAATTTGATGAATCTAAGAGAATGGAAGTAAACATGGAAGTACTAATTTGTGGTGGAGGATTACCAACACCGGAAGATGAAGGTATCGAAGATGGCTCTGATACCATGTTGAAATTTAAATATAGCAAGCTAAGAATGAATAAAGAAACTTCAAGAATTTAATTGAGAATTCAATGAGAGTTTACATGTGTTGAAATTTAAATATAGCAAGCTAAGAATGAATAAAGAAACTTCAAGAATTTAATTGAGAATTCAAAGAGAGTTTACATGCAATGAAGGCATGTTTTTCATACCTTCCAAAGAAACATATAAGCCCTATTTATAGAGAACAAGAAGGGGGCAAGGAGATAAGAAAAGAGAGAGAGGAGAGGGCATTGTGCCCTCTCCAATTATGGCCATTGGGGCTGTCCCCTGTTGGATTTTTGACTAAGAAGAGAGAGAAATCTAATAAACTTCTGGTTTTTATTGATGTAGTAGAATGATACAAAAGAAGAGAGATTATCTTCCTCTTAATTTTACAAGGAGAGCAATAGCTCTATTTATAGGCAAAGGGAGAAAAATAGCCAGTAGAGAGAGAACAAAGTCAATATTCCCGTTGAGGCTCAAACCCCAAGAAATTCCAACAGCTAGTTTTTGGACTGTTGGAATATACATTGCCCAAACTGCCCCTAGCTATTTGGGTTTACCTCTTAGACTTTTCTCCATATTTTTGGGCTTCATTGGGCTTGTTTTTGAATGTATTTTGGGTCATAAATATGTTGTCAAATTCTGAACATTAAAAAATAAAAGGCCCAATGTTTATGACATTATCATATTTTCAAGTTGAATACCTTGAGACTTATCTTCATCTTCTCCCTTATTTTTAACACTCCCCCTCAAGTTAGGTGCATAGATGTCTATGGACCCTAACTTGCTAAGGATGTGCTGAAGATGTTTCTCAGTTGTTGCCTTAGTGAAAATGTCAGCTAGCTGGTCTTCACTTCTAACATATGAGGTTGAAATTGTCTTGTTTTCTAATTTTTCTCGAACAAAATGACAATCAACCTCAATGTGCTTCGTTCTTTCATGAAATACTGGATTGGCAGCGATATGAAGAGCTGCTTGATTATCGCAATGTAGAAGAATAGGAGCGATAGTAGGAAATCCCATCTCCTCAAGTAATGCCTTTAGCCAAACTATTTCGCTTGTAGCCGCTGCCATTGGTCTGTATTCAGCCTCAGCGCTTGATCTGGATACAACAGATTGTTTCTTGCTTTTCCATGTTACAAGATTTCCTCCCACGAACATGCAGTAGCCGGTGGTGGATCTCCTGTCCGTGACATCCCCAGCCCAATCTGCATCACAGTAGCCATAAATCTCCATGCTGTGGTTGTTTTTCATAAGAATTCCCCTTCCTGGTGAGCTTTTTAAATACATGAGAATTCTTTCTACTGCCTTCCAATCTTGAATCCTTGGAGCATGCATCCGTTGGCTGATTAAGCTGACGGCATAAGTGATATCTGGTCTTGTAATGGTGAGGTAGATGAGCCTCCCCACAAGTCTTTGATATCTAGGAATATCCTGGAACATTTCTTCATCACCTTGTGCTCGTTCTGCTATGGATATAGGAGTTGCTGCTGGTTTAGCTCCTACCTTTCCAGTTTCCTGCAAAAGGTCAAGTACATATTTCCTTTGGCATAGAACTAGCCCCTTATGAGAATAGGCAAGCTCTATTCCTAAGAAATACTTTAGTTTTCCCAAATCTTTAATCTCAAAAGTAGATTTAAGAAAATTTCTAACTTGATCAATACCATTCATATCACTTCCTGTAATAACTATATCATCTACGTAAATAAGAACAATAGTGATTTCTTTATTGTTAACTTTAGTAAACATGGATGAATCACTAATGGATTTCTTAAAGTTATTACCAAGAAGTGCTGAACTTAATTTTGCATACCAGGCACGAGGAGATTGTTTTAACCCATAGATTGCTTTTTTAAGACGACACACCTTGATGTTTGAATCCTCATCTAGCCCTTGGGGAATTTGCATGTAGATTTCTTCGTCTAAGTCCCCTTGAAGGAAAGCATTCTTCACGTCCATTTGATACATTGGTCATTCTCCATTGGTTGCAATTGACATCAAAACCCTTATCGTTTTCATTTTGGCAACAGGGGCAAAAGTCTCAGTGTAGTCTTCTCCATAAGTTTGTGTGAATCCTTTGGCTACAAGTCTTGCCTTGTAGCGTTCAATGGATCCATCACTTTTATACTTGATTTTGAACACCCATTTACACCCGACAACCTTTCTTCCCTTAGGGAGAGTAGTAATCTCCCACGTCCCATTTTTATTCAATGCATCTAGTTCTTCAAGCATAGCTTGTCTCCATTCGGGTTTGGTATTTGCCTCATCAAAAGCCTTAGGTTCCTGTGATGAGTCAATGCCACTCAAGAACCCTTGATGGCTTGAGGAAGTGTTAGATACACAATAGTAATTTGAAATAGGATAGTGAGTTACCTTAGAATTGTAATAAACTCTTCTGTTGATCCACTCTGAGGGAGGAAGCCTCAATCTGGTGGAACGTCGAAGTGGAGGAGCCAGCGGAGAGGACAGTCTAGTTTCGTCTCCGGATTCTCCTAAGGTAGGTAATCCCTCGCCTTCTTCTCTTTCTTCGGAAGAGTTCTCTTCATTTTCAGACTCATCCACTCCTCCCTCTTCGTTTTCTCCCCCTGAAAGTGAATTCCCTTCATTGGATTCTTGAGGAACCAGAGGAGGATTTATGGGAACATCGCAGAAGATTCGCAAGTCATTGCTTGATGAATTTTCTTCATTTTTTTCTCCTGCAAAAAAGAATTCATTTTCTACAAATATCACATCTTTCGATGTGTATACCTTGTTAGAGTCAGGTTCAAAACCAATATATCCTTTTTGGAATGAAGCGTACCCAATAAAAACACATTTCCTTCCTTTGATATCTAACTTATCTCTAAACTGCCTAGGAATATGAACATAACAAATACACCCAAAAACTCTAAGGTGAGAGAGGTTTGGTTTGTCTTTTCTAAGCAACTCTAATGGAGATTTTCCATGGAGAACTCTAGTTGGAAGACGATTTATTAAATGAGCTGCGGTACTAACCGCATCACTCCAAAAACGCTTAGGCATATTAGCAAAGAACATGATAGTTCTAGCTATTTCTAGGAGATGTCTATTTTTGCGTTCGGCAACTCCATTTTGTTGGGGAGTGTAGGGACAACTAGTTTGGTGAATAATTCCATTCTCCTCAATGAAATTTTTGAAATTAGTGCTCATATATTCCCCACCATTATCTGTCCTAAGAATTTTAATGTTGGCCTCATATTGTTTTATAATATACTTGTAAAAGGACTTGAAGGCTTCATAAACTTGGTCTTTTGATCTTAGCATATACACCCATGTATACCTAGACTTATGATCTATAAATGAGATAAAATACTTAAATCCCCTTCTAGATATCATAGGTGAAGTCCATACATCCGAGTGAACAAGATCAAAAGGCTTTTTATATTGAGTTTCAGAAATAGGATAATACATTCGGGTTTCCTTTCCAAAAATGCATGCTTCACAATGTCTATCACTACAATTTTTTGATGGGAATAGGCATTTCAAAGCTTGCATAGAAGGATGACCTAATCTAGCATGCCAAAGGAGGTAACTTTCCTCTCGGATTGCAGAAAATACAAAACTATCTTGTTTCCAAAAATACAAGTTATCTTGCATAGAACCACTACCAATCACTTGATTCGTCTCCAAATTCTGAAAAACAACAGAATGAGGGTCAAAAATAGCTTTGCAATTTAAGTCCTTAGTGACTTGTCCAATGGACATAAGATTAGAGGTAAATTGGGGAACATATAAGGCCTTTGATTTTCTTCCAAATATTTCAACATCCCCAATTTGCTTAATTTTGAAATTATGTCCATTCGCAACTTTAACCATTTTAGGTTCTAGGAGAGGTTCAAGATTCTGAAAATTTTGCTTATCTTTGACCATATGGTGATCACAACCTGAATCTATCAACCATTTTGAAGAAGTAACAGATGAGTTAGAGCAAGTACCTGAGGAGGATTTTCCTAATTTTTGAGATGTCAGATTTGCTTTGTTTGCAGCTGGTTGAGCATTTTGCTCCCTCCTCTCTTGCTCTTTTTTCTTGATGAACTCAGGTTTAAGGTTAGGATGAAGAAACCAGCAACCATCCTTGGTATGTCCCAACTTTTTGCAATGAGAACACACCTTTTTTATTCCCTGATGAGCCTTATTTGCAGCTTGCTCATTCTGCTTTGTGGAGAACCCATGAACTTCACTTTTGGACTGATTGCTTTCCTCAAGCCTTTGAGAAGCTGCAGCTCTTTGAATCATAAATCGAGTCTCTTGGTATGATGGAAATTCTTTCATTCGAAGAATTTCCTGTCGAAGTTGTACAAATGACTCATTGAGTGATGAGAGCAATGAAAACACATTGTCTTCATCTTGTCTCTTTTGCAGCACTTTTATATCACTTGTGAGAGGTCTCAATGTGTTGAGCTCATTCCATAAGTCCTCGTGTTCTCCGAACAATTGTGTAATTGATTTCTCCTCCATTTGGATGGTCGCAATCCTTTTTTGTATTTCAAATATTCTGCTCAAGTTTGATTCCTGACCATATAACCCATACATTTGCTCCCATAAGGATTTGGAACTCGGACAGCACATTACCATATTTTTGTGTGCTTGATCCATGGAGCTTGTTAGCAATAGGAACACTTGATCATCCAGCTCCTTCCATTCATCAAATCGTGGGTCTAGCCGATCCATAGGATCTTTTGTAATGAAAGACAGAAGTTTTGCTCCATTGAGAGATCTTCTGATATGACTAGCCCATTGGAAGTAATTGGTTGAGCTTAGAATAATTTGGGAGAAAAGTTGGATTTGAAAGGAAGAGATTTGAGGAAGAGAATTTCCCAACCCCGGAGTCGATGTTTGCTCTGATACTATGTTGGATTTTTGACTAAGAAGAGAGAGAAATCTAATAAACTTCTGGTTTTTATTGATGTAGTAGAATGATACAAAAGAAGAGAGATTATCTTCCTCTTAATTTTACAAGGAGAGCAATAGCTCTATTTATAGGCAAAGGAAGAAAAATAGCCAGTAGAGAGAGAACAAAGTCAATATTCCCGTTGAGGCTCAAACCCCAAGAAATTCCAACAGCTAGTTTTTGGACTGTTGGAATATACATTGCCCAAACTGCCCCTAGCTATTTGGGTTTACCTCTTAGACTTTTCTCCATATTTTTGGGCTTCATTGGGCTTGTTTTTGAATGTATTTTGGGTCATAAATATGTTGTCAAATTCTGAACATTAAAAAATAAAAGGCCCAATGTTTATGACATTATCATATTTTCAAGTTGAATACCTTGAGACTTATCTTCATCTTCTCCCTTATTTTTAACATCCCCAACGGCTAGTTTTACTAGCCTTAAAGGGATTACAATGAGAAAGAAAAATCTACACAAATTAAAACTATACATTTAGACTTCATTCCCTTAGGACATAAACCCTAATTGTCCTTTATTTCAACATGGTGCTCCTTCAAATGTCTCTTGACAAAACTCACAAGGCTATGGTCACATGTATTCCAAACGCAAGAGCATTATGGGAGCAAATGCAATGGTTATATGGTCAAGAATCCAACACTGGTAGAATCTTTGAGCTGAAAAAGAAGATCTTCAAAATTTAAAAAGGAGGTAAATCCTTACCCGAATACTTTGGGGAATATAGGGATCTATGGAATGAACTCAATCTCTTAAGGCCTCCTACTATAAATCTCAAGACCATTCTTCAAAGGAACGATGAAGATATGACCTTTGGTCTACTCATGGGTCTTGGAGATGAATGCTCCAATTCGACAAGAGATTCTTCGAATGAAGGTCTTTCCTTCATTTCAAGAAGTCCAATTCATGGTGCAAAGAACCGAGACTAGCTTAAGGCTTGAAGAATCTACCAAGCTTAAATCCGACTCTCAAGCCTTCCAAGCTGTCCATGAAGAGCATCCGGCCAACAACACTCAAAACTTTGCAAAAAGAGACATCTGCCCACATTGCAAGAAGTCCGGCCATAAGAAAGAAAAATGCTGGTTCCTACACCCACATTTGAGGCCGAAATATGCTAGGAAAAATCCGGAATCATCTTCAAATGCTCAACAAGTGTCCCAAAAGGGAAAGGTGCTGGTTTCTCTACCCAAATTTGCGCCCAAAGAACAACAAGAAGGAGGTGGAACAACCAGCTCATGCTCAACAAGTCTCCCAAGTGGCTGCACTCGAATCCAAGATGGAGGAGATGCAAAAAGAGATGAAAAGGCTCCTTAGCCAAGTTGCCCTTCATTCCGGTAACAACTTGAACTCATCTCATTTAAATAAATGGCTTATTGATTCGGGTTGTGACAATCACATGGTAAAGGATAAAAACAAAGTTAGGAAATTCATTCCTCTATCTACTTATAAGATTGTCAAGGTTGCTAATGGTCAAAAACTAAAAGTTGATCATCTAGGTGAAGTTGAACTCCTAGGCAGGAAAACTAAAGCTTTATATGTGCCAAAATTCAACTCTAACCTCATGTCCATTAGTAAAATTACCAAAGACCATAATTGCAAAGCCACTTTTGATCCTAACCAAGTTATTTTTCAGGATCTCAAAACGAATCACTTGATTGGCAAGGGATCTAGGAGGAATAATCTATATTTCTTGGACCAAGAAAATCAAGCTTTTGGAGTTCAAAGTCAAGCATTTTCTATATGGCATGCCCGTCTAGGTCACCCGGGAGATTTAGCTTTGAAACGCCTATTTCCAAGTCAAAGAGTAGAAAATAGGCATTGCAAAGCTTGTATTCTTGGAAAACAAACTAAAGTGTACTATCCAATCTCACACTCAATATATGAAAATGCCTTTGAACTCATTCATACCGATGTGTGGACTTCACCAATAGAATCTCATAATGGCTTCAAATACTTTGTTACCTTCATTGATCACAAAACTAGATACACATGGGTGTATTTATTAGTAACTAAATCTGAAGTATTTGAAGCACTTAAGAGCTATTATAGATATGTGACCAAGCAATTCAATGCAAACATCAAAATCCTTAGATCGGATCATGGGGGAGAATATACTAGCCATGCACTTGAAAATTTTCTAGAAGAAAAAGGAATTATTCATCAAAAGTCTTGTGTGTACACTCCTCAATAAAATGGAGTTGCCGAAAGGAAAAATAGACATTTACTAGAAACGGCTAGGGCTATGATGTTTCACTCCAATGTACCTAAAAAGTTTTGGAGTGAAGCCATTAAAACCGCTGCCCACCTTATAAACCTTATGCCCTCTCAAGTGCTAGAAGGAAAGTCCCCTTTAGAACTACTCCTAGAAAGAAAACCTAGTATCTCACACTTAAGAGTTTTTGGGTGCATTTGTTATGTGCATGTACCAGAAAACTTTAGAAATAAACTAGATGAAAGAGGGAGAAAATGTGTATTTTTAGGATACTCTACCTTTGAAAAATGATATAAATGTTATGATCCCCTAACTAAAAAGCTATACACATCCAAGGATGTGATATTTGTAGAAAGAGAACCTTATTTTGCAGGAAAAGAGGATCAAGAGCAATCAAAGGAAAGAGGAGCTCAAGACCATTGGAATATAGTCCTTCCCTCAATCAAAGAACCTTTTCACCAAAATGAAGAAGAAGAACAACCAATCCAAGCCGAAAATGATCCAACTCAAGAAGAATCAACCTCATCTCATTCTGATCATGAATCCATCCAAGAGGAAGGGGGAGACAACTTAGATCAAAGGCAAGTTATAGAGGAAGAAGAACAAAGCATTGAGCAGCCGCCTACTCTTCCTCTTCGAAGATCAACAAGGCTTAGGCTCCCTCCTTCGGAATGGATCAACAAAAGAGTTTTCTATAACTCAAAGGTAACATCTCACCCGATTTCCCAATATTATTTGATTGCTAACATGTCCTGTAGCCATCAAAAATTCATCAAGAACTTAGACCATCATCAAGAGCCTAGAAACTTTGAAGAAGCAAAACAACTTCCTCAATGGATCCAAGCAATGAAAGATGAGCTAGAAGCCTTAGAAAGAAACGGAACTTGGGAGTTATCATCTCTTCCTAAAGGAAAAAGGGCGGTAGGATGTAAATGGGTCTATAAAATCAAGCACAAGAGTGATGGAAGTATTGATAGATACAAAGCAAGATTAGTTGCAAAGGGTTTCACTCAAGCTTATGGAGTAGACTACAAGGAAACTTATGCTCCGGTGGCCAAGATGAACACAATTCGAGTCTTGATGTCCCTTGCAATCAATCACTCTTGGCCAATGTTTCAAATGGACATAGCCAATGCATTCCTTCAAGGGGATCTAGAAGAGGAAGTGTACATGGAGATTCCACCGGGCTTCTCTCACCAACTCAACAAGGTTTGCAAACTTAGGAAAGCAATCTACGGTCTCAAACAATCTCCAAGAGCTTGGTATGCCAAACTTAGCTCAACTCTTTTTGATCATGATTTCAAAAAATGCAATAGCGACACTTCTCTCTTCGTTAAGAAACTAGATGGAAAAATCATTATAGTGTTAGTTTATGTAGATGATATAATCATAACCGGTAATGATTTAGATTTAATCAACCAAGTAAGAAGTTTCTTACAAACAAAATTTGATATTAAAGACTTAGGAAAACTAAAGTACTTCTTAGGGATAGAACTCGCCTATTGTCCAAATGGGCTTGTTCTATCACAAAGGAAGTATGTGCTTGATCTCTTGCAGGAAACCGGAAAGTTAGGTGCCAAGCCCGCTTGTAGTCCCATTAGCTCCTCCTGTGGCCTCAAGGATGATGATGAAGATTATGAGGATGAACCAAGATATCAAAGGCTCGTAGGGAAATTGATCTACCTCACCATAACGAGACCGGACATCTCCTTTGCCGTGAGTCAAGTTAGCCAACATATGCACAAGCCAAAAAGAAAGCATTGGAGAGCCACCGAAAGAATCCTCCATTATCTAAAAGGCACACCGGGCATGGGAGTTTGGATGAAGAAGAACAACAACTCACAAATCGTAGGATATTGTGATGCAGATTGGGCCGGAAATTCAGAAGATAGAGGATCAACCACAGGATATTGTATGTTTGTTGGAGGAAATCTAGTTTCTTGGAAAAGCAAAAAACAACATGTGGTCTCAAGATCAAGTGCTGAAGCGGAATATAGAGCCATGGCAGCCGCATCAAGTGAGATTGTTTGGTTAAAAGCTCTAATTGAAGAACTAGGGTTCTCCGTTCCTACTCCGATCCCTCTCCATTGTGACAATCAATCGGCTATTCACATAGCCTCAAAATCCGGTTTTTCATGAAAGAACAAAACATATTGAGGTGGATTGTCACTTTGTGAGACAAAAGTTTGAAGAAAAGCTCATCACTCCAAGCTTTACACGAAGTGAGGATCAAGTAGCGGATATCTTTACCAAGTCGGGAACCGCCAGTCACATACATAAAAATATGGTCAAGTTGGGTGTTATAGATACATACACACCCAACTTGAGGGGGAGTGTTGAAATAAAGGATAATTAGGGTTTATATCCTAAGGGAATGAAGTCTAAATGTATAGCTCTAATTTAGGTAGAATTTTCCCTTTCTTTTGTTATAATTGTAATTCCCTTTTAGGGTTCCAATTTGGGCCCTAAATGGGCCTTGCCACGGGCCCAGCCCGGGCCAGCAAATAGGGGACCAAAAGGTCCCCCAACGGCTAGCAAAAGATAGCCGTTGGGGCTGTCCCCAACGGCTAGTAAACACTAGCCGTTGGGGACAGCCCCAACGGCTAGAAATGGAGAGGGCATTGCCCTCTCCTCCATCTCTTTTCTCATTTCTTTCCCTCTCCTCTTGTTCTCTATAAATAGGGCTTAGTTGTTCATTTGGAAAGTATGAAAAATATGTCTTCATTGCATGTAAACTCTCTTTGATTTCTTAATTAAATTCTTGAAGTTTCTTTCTTCATTCTTAGCTTGCTATATTTAAATTTCATCAAAGCCCATCCATGAGATGTATTTGGCCCGTTCCTTATGAGTTTTTTAGTCCTCAAAAATGGCATTGTTAAGCCCCTAAAAGAAGCCCAAAATGGGCCCTAAAAAGGGCAAAACGGCTAGTTCTTTTGAACTAGCCGTTGCACTGTATAACAGCCATAAAAATGGCTGTTATACAGTGATTTTGGGGACAGAAATCTGTCCCCAATGTTCCCCAACGGATCCTTGAGTGTTTGGGGTCTTTTTCCCTCTCTTTCTCATGTAATAATCTCTATAAATAGGAGCTTGTATGGGATGTTCTATCCATGAAAAAACAATGATCTCATTGTGCACTCTTTCTTCAAATAAAGATCTTTAAGTTTTCATTCAATCCTAGTTGCTTGATAGCTTGAAATCTCAACAGTTTTCAGTCTGGTCATTATGCTTCACGTTGTCCTCTTAGGTCTAGTCAGGGACAAGCCCTTCCCTTATAGTAGGTTCCACCACTTGACCTTTACCGACTCAGCAGACAACAACCCCTTTAGTTCTATTGAGGCCAGAATCACATAGACTAACTTTACCACCATGGCCACAATAGAGACAACCTCAAGATATGCCATCGGACTTAGGAGGTCAGGTTAGAGTTCATGCAGTTACTACGCACGAGGCTCATTCATCAACTAATGTGATTATAGGTACAAATGAAATTATTTTCTTATGATATTTGTATCTTGATTGATCCGGTGAAATTGAAAGATGGCACCAGCGAAATTGAAAGAGTTGAAAACTTAGTTACAGAAACTTGTGGACAGGAGGTTTATTCGTCCAAGTATTTCTCTTTGGGGTACACCAATTTTATTCAAAAAGAAGAAGGATGGTTCCTTGAAATTATGTATTGATTATCACAAACTGAATCAGGTTATGATCAAGAATAAATACCATTTGTGAAGAATTGATGATATGTTTGATCTGTTTAGAGATGTCACAATTTTCAACAAACTAGACCTTAGATCTGGCTATCATCAAATTGGGATTAGAGAAGAAGATATAGCTAAAATGGTTTTTCGCACTCGCTATGGTCACTATAAGTTTTTGGTTATGGCATTTGGGTTAATCAATGCCCTAACAGGTTTTATGAATTTGATGAACTGTGTTTTCAAACCCTATCTGAATAACTTCATTGTGATGTTTATTGATGATATGTTGATTTATTATAAAGATAGAGTTCAACATGAACAACATCTCTGCATTACTTTATAGACTTTAAGGACCGATAAATTATATATCAAACTAAGTAAATGTGAATTCTGACTTAGTGAAATAACTTTTTTGGGTCACATTGTCTCTTGTAGAAGACTTTCTATAGATCCAAAGAAGATTGAAACTACTTTTAACTAGTTCACACCTGCTACAGTTACGGAGTTTTGTAGTTTTCTGGGTTTGGCAGATTATTATCGTAAATTTGTTAAGGATTTCTCTTCAATAGCTTTTTGGTTATATACTGATATAGGGACAGAATGTGATAGCCTATGCTTCTAGATAGCTGAAACCTTATGAATAGAATTACCCTACACATGATCTAGAGCTTTTAGAGACAGTACCTCTATAGTTAGTACTGTAAAATAGTCATTAATTATCAGAGTCTCAAATACTTATTTATCCAAAAGGAGTTGAATGATGCCTTGAATTATTAAAGAACTATGATGTTACCATTCAGTATCAATCTGGCAAAGCAATATTATAGCAGATGCCCTCAACCTCAAATCTACTGTACCAATAGCAGCTCTACAAGTAAGAGAATATCATATAGTAGATGAATTTGAACAGTTGAGGATTGATGCTGAAGTTACCCGCCAGGGATCTCTTTTGGCTCAGTTTATGGTTTAACCAGATCTATCTAGTCACATTAGGGTAGCTCAGCAGGGAGGCCTAAATTCAATATATCAAATGAAATAGTCAGATTTTGGGACATGTTAGTAGTTCTAGAAGCTCAAGGATTATAGAGATTGATTTTGGAGAAAGAACATAATTCAGCCTTTTTTGTTCATCCAAGATCCAACAAGATGTATAGGGATTTATGTCAATCCTTTTGGTGGCACAGTATGAAGAGAGATTTTGTAGATTTTATTCACAGGTGCTTGATATGTTAGTAAATAAAGGCTGAACACCAAAGACTTAGTGGACTACTTGAACCACTCCCTATTACGGAATGGAATTGGGAACATATTACCATTTTATCTCAAGATTACCTAAAACTCCGAGGGGATTTGATTCTATATGGATGATAGTGGATCGGCTCACCAAATCAATTCACTTTCTCCTTACTACATTGACTTATTCCATGGAGAAACTGGCTAAACTCTATATCAATAAGATTGTAAGATTGCATGACATATCAGTATCTATTGTTTCTAATAGAGATCCATGATTTGTTTCTCAGTTCTGGTAGAGGTTTCAGACAAAGGTAGGAACTAAACTTACTTTTTTCATAATATATCATCCTTTGACAGATGATTAGTCAAAAAGGATTATTCAAACTCTAGAGGATATATTGAAAGCTCGTGTTCTAGAGCTCGTGGTAGTTGGGCTGAACATTTAATGTTAATGGAATTTGCTTATAACAATAGCTACCCCTCTAGCATTGGCATGCCACCATTTGAAGCATTGTATGAGAGAAAATGTAAGACTTCTCTTTGTTAGGATGAAGTGAGAGAAAAGTAGCTATTTCAATCCAAAACCGGGCCTGCTTATTTACAAAAAACCATAAAAAAAAGTCTAGATCATTCAAGAAAAGTTTAGAACAATTCAATCTCGCTAGAAGAGTTATGCTGATCAAAGACGTAGAGATTTGGAATTTGAGATGGGAGATATAGACTTTCTCAAAGTTTCTCCGAACACAGGTGTGATGAGATTTGGAAAAAGAAAATGAAAGCTCAGCCCTAAATTTATTAGTCTTTTTGAGATTCTAGTCAGAATCGGATTATCCGCTTGCCTCTAGCACTTAAGGGAGTTCATCCTACCTTTCATGTTTCTATGTTGAGGAAGTATGTTCATGATCCTTCGCATGTGATCAGCTATGAGTCATTCCAAATTGCTAAAGACTTGACTTATGTTAAGTAAGCAATCCAGATTTTAAACTCTCGATAGCAAAACTTTAGGAACATGACTATCAGAATGATAAAAGTTTTATAGAGACACCATACTTTCTGAGGTGGCATCTTGAGAGTTAGAACCAGAAACGAGAAAGTGGTACCCAGATCTTTTTGAGCATGAGCGGTGATCCGAAGGACCGAATCTTTTAAGAGAGGAAAGATGTATGGTCTCATTTTGAGAAGATGTTAATGTATTTGCATTTTATTGAATACACTTAAATTTTTCATATCACACTATGATAAAGCTTATTGATTTCCTTTTATTTGTGATGCATATTTTATTTTTATGTTTATAATTTGAAGTAAAAGTCGAGCATATTAAAATAGTATAGACTTTGGAATATATTGATGAATGGGAATGACCGGAATAAGGCCATAGGAAAACCGGGATAGGGTTTTGGCATGGGACCCACAAAGGGTTTGGTGTGGGACCCATAAAAAGTATGTGTCACATTATTACAAGGGACACAATGGCAAATGATCACCCAATACTTGGCACTCATACCTTTGACACATCACCATGTTTGGGGAACCCACATTCCACTTTGATAAAGAGAGAGAGAGTAAGAGAGTGGGAGAGAGAGAGAGAGAGTCTTCCTTTCCAAAAAGAAAACTAAATTCCCGTATCCCATTGTTTTTTTCACAAATACCCACCTAGACCTCCATTAAAATCAACATTTAAGCTTAAAATAAACCATCTCCATCTATTTACATGTTAACGCTAGTCTTTGGGAAGCAAAGAGGGTTGTAGGACACATAAAAATAACCTAAAAATTCAAGAAAAGCATGGAGAGGAAAGGAAGGAAACTCAAAGGAAAAAATTACAAGTGTGAGGCAAGTATCATATTTGTATTTGTTTCTTTGACACCTAATAGTCATGTTTAACATGTTTTCAGATTGTGTGGTATTAAAATAAGGATGGAATGAAGAGGAAAGAAAAATTTCATATTGGAATATCAAAACATGGAAGAAAACCATGATTTAATATTCTGGATAATTTGATCTTGATACAGCTTTTAGTTAATAACATTTTGAATACGGTTTCTTTTTTTTTTTTAATAATTAAAAAAATAAACTAGTCTTCCATAGTTTTAAAACAACATATAATTCGAAAAGTTTTATTGAGAAATAAATTTTTGATAAATTTTCAAATAGGCATGTTTTTTGTAGAAAAAACTCCTTGTTTCTACCTATTTCTGTGCTGAAGTTTGTTTCAATTGTTAGCTGCCTTCTAGACTGAATTAGGTTAACCTCTGAAAGTAAACATTGTAGTCTTGTGTCTTATCTTTAAATACCACTAGATTCACCTCAATCTGATATGTGTAGAAAAAGTTATATTAATTTTTCCATAACTGTGCAAGTTTTATTTTGAATTTTGGGCTGTAACATTACTTGATGCGGCTTTCTCTATGTAACTAGAATTGAAATTAATTATGAATATAAAAGTTTTAGTCTTAAATCTTAATTTTATGTGACAACTTGATTCATCTTAATTTGAACATTACAACCCAAGATATGACAATTTTATCAAAACTTGTTCGTACTGAAAACTCATTGAAATAGCACATTGGATTGCAATGAGTTGGTTGATTATAGAGACTGCATATTCATGATATTTGGTTATGAACCCTATGTAAACCTTGTGATAAATTGGAATCTTTGTTATCATAACCTCATGTGAAAATAAAGTATCATAAAGAGAAAATGATAACACGACAATTTCTCCGAAAGTTTTGCAAAGCCCGTGGGTGAAATTTGAGAAATTATAGATGTATCTCTTCTTTTTATAAATGTAGAATTAGAAACAGGTGAAGTGTTTAAAATGTCTAACCTAAAAAGACATAAATTTCATTTAAAAATTCCAAATTTTGGCGTGCTCTTTCAAACTCTCATACACTAGTTTGATTTGATATTCTATTCTTTTTTTAAAATATCAATTCAAATTAGAACAACAAATATAGAGAATGATAATGAATATAAAGTGATAATTGCACTTATTTCTTTAGCATTATTTGAGATAACGTGTATCTTTTGTGTATTATTCGATAACACGTTATTTGCACACTCATATTGATATTCCTACACTTACTTACTTGTTATGCATGCTATTGGTCCCCATGTAATTGCTCATCTTATACTGACCCTGATATCCTTCTTTTCAGGTGATCAAGGAGACGAGAGAAAATCACAGGGTAGAACCCTTTGAATCAAGTGATTTTGATCTCTACTCATTTTCGATCCACTTATATTATTAAGACATGTTCTTATATTTCTTTTTGCTCTATACGAGTTACTAGTTACATTTAGTCATATAGTTGAAGGTCAATGAGAGTTTTATATATGTATAGTTTTGTTTATATTATAACTATATACTATAGTCTGTTAATGGATGGGTGAAGAGTCATTAATACCGTTTGTTTGATATTGGAGGAGATATGTTTACGTTATCAGGTTTTATATTAACTCATGTGGCTAAAGAGTCATGAAATAGGAGAAAGTTTGCCAAAATTTTATTTAGGACGAACAAGTAATTATTTTTTTTAATATAAATCGTCTTCCAAGTTATCACATACATGAAGTGCAACTGTCGCGAGTCTAAATATTGTATTTTAATTGAGTTAGTTGTTTCTATATTTACATGTTTGTCTTCTTTTGATAGAGGGTGCGACATCTAGATAACAAATCGTCACAATCACCCCCTCCCCCACCCTCCAAAAGAGAGAAAATCCCCCCACCAAAAAAAGGATCTTGTCTTATTTCATTTTATTTTTTCATATTTTGGATTTTCAAATGTCAGGAAAAAGATGTAACACCGACTCTCGGTGTATGCTCATATATCCTATTTTATCTTTATATATGATGATTTTTCATAAATCCATTTATAAATTTCATTCAGAAATTTTTCCGATAAAATTCCCCTAGAAAATTTTAACTCTAATTTTTAGGCATAAGTGAATAATTTTGAAATGGGCCACAAATGGTCCTATGATGATAAGATGTGATTTTGAGAGTGAGATTTAAATTTGATAAATTATTATTTTTAGGGTTAAAACGGCAAAAGTCCAGAAATTTGGTCCGTAAACCCTAATTCGGATTGATTTTGACAAACAGGGTCGAGACGACCATATTAAATTTTGAAATTGGTCCCATGGGGCCTAATATGTGATTTTGGGCCTAGAGTGTAATTTTGAGAACTTTTGGGGTCAATTTATAATTTTTATAAGTCTAAAGACCAAATTGTAATTAACAAGAACCTAAAAACAATTTCTCTAAAGATAAGGACTTCAATGCAATAAGTTGGTAGACAACAAATTGGACAAACATTTAACGTCAAAGCATGGTGTGGTATGGAATGAAAAAGCAAGCATTAATTGAGTTATGTTAATGATGTACAAACCTTGAGTTTTGGGGAATAAAGTATGCTTGTAAAAATTAAAAGATTTCAAC
Source organism: Dillenia suffruticosa (assembly GCA_033439265.1). Classification (NCBI taxonomy): domain Eukaryota; kingdom Viridiplantae; phylum Streptophyta; class Magnoliopsida; order Dilleniales; family Dilleniaceae; genus Dillenia; species Dillenia suffruticosa. The sequence continues at coordinate 20,793,746 of JAVTVX010000015.1, forward strand.
CCCTTCATTTGTTGCACCATGAAGTGGACGTGAGGAGAGGAAGAAGAAAGAAAACTGTGGAGCTTTCTTCATTTCTTCAAGAGCCAAGAGTGAAAATGATGAGATCATCAAGATCGCAAGGAATTCACGAGACCCAACTCAAGTCCCAGTTGGGCCGGTGACAAAGGCCCGAGTTAAAAAATTCAAAGAAGCACTGAATAACTTAATTCAGGGGGCTTTACAATAAGAAATTGGAGCCCAAATAAATATAGAACCAAAAGAGACCTTAATTATGCTTATACAAGCCCAGTTGAAAGAATAAAAGTCCCAAAACTACCCAAAACCAAGGGAGGACGAAAATGAAGAAAATAGCAGCAAGACTTGGTCAAAATAGTTTGATTTATTTAGTTTCCTAATTCTTATTTGTTTGTAACTTTTAGTTTCCTAATTTTTTATTGTTTAGAGAGTTACTAAATTTTTAGTTGTCAATTATGTTTTACCTTTAGGCTATAAATAGGTCATTATACATTGTGTAAAACAATACTTTTGAGAGAATTAATAAAATTGTGAGAATTATTCACACAGCTCTTGTTCTTTTGAGAACTTGAACTTATTCAAGATTGTGGCGTCATTCATTCCATTTTTATACCAAGATTCTTGATCTAGTGAGAAACGGGTCTAAGGTCATATATCTTAGGTTCTTCCTCCTTTAGGGCAAGGGTTGAGGTTTTAAATTCCACCGATTCAAATAATTCGTTGGGACGATTTTTGGGCTAAATTAACTTGTTCGTGGATTCTAGGGTTTTTATACCCAACGGGTTCACATCAGTTGGTATCAGAGCCAATCCAGGTTTTTTTTTTCCTTCGAATTATTCTTATTTAATTTTTTTTTTGTATCTGAAAACTCTTCATTCGTTGGTTTATTTCTTATTTTTTTGTATACTTATTCTTTATTTTTGTGTTGTCATATTCCCAAAAAAAAAAAAAAGAAGGGCAAAAAAAAAAGACCCACAAAAAAAAGAGGCCAAAAAAAAAGAAGAGGCCGTGAAAAAAAAAAGGCCAAAAAAAAAGGGGAGAAAAAAAAAAGACCCAAAAAAAAAAGAGGCCGTGAAAAAGAAAAAAGGCAGTTTTCAAATTTTACAAAATTGATAATTCTCCATTTTGTGATTTGGCAGTGTTATTACCTTTTGGTTGTGTTTGAAATATTTCACTATTTGTACACTTACCCAAATTCAAACCTTCCATATTTGTTCTCCTTTTATGAACTATTTCTTTATTTGTTTACCTTCCTTATTTATCTCATTCTTTGGCTGTTTCCTTTCTAATTTAGAACTTTCTTTTAAAATTTATTACTTTTCTTATTCCTTATTTTTCTCTTTCCTTCTTACTTTTCTTGTTATACTTTCTTCTATATAAGTCATTGAATTTCACAAGGCAATTATTTTTGAGTTGAGTTCTCGAGTTCAATAAAGAACTTGACTAAGTGAAGTAGAGTGGTAAAAGGCAAGAGAGAATTCATTAAAAATAAAAGCCAAATACATAGAGTGAAACACGAGTGGATTTGAGTGAATCATTATTTTTGAGTGAAATACGTGAGGGAGTGTGGTGAGTTTCTTTCCTATTTTATTCTAACATTATCTTGTAGATTCCAATCATGACTCAAAATCAAAAAGATAACATAAGTGAGGAGGTTCAACCACAGGTTGGGTCGAATCTACAACTACAAGCATTTATAGGGGAGATGAGACGGATGATGAAGAGGGAGTTAGATCTTATACATGAAAGGTTGGATAAGGTGGAAGAGGGGTCGCAAAAGGGACAACCATCGATGGTGCCAACCCCCTCCAGGAGGAATAGGTTTCATCAAAGAGAAACTGAAGTTGTGGATGAGTTTGAAGGGGATGGGTTAGAAGAGGAGTTTGATAGGTTGTCAGTGGGTAGTCATAGGAGACTTGGTCGAAATAGAGAAGTTAATAATCGGGTAGACAACAATTTAGGTAGTATCAAGAAGAAAATTCCATCGTTTCAAGGTAAAAGCGATCCCGAAACATATCTTGAGTGGGAAAAAAAGATTGAGTTAGTTTTTTATTGTCACAGCTATTCTGAATTAAAGAAGGTTAAACTTGCTGTTATTGAGTTTACTGATTATGCAATTGTATGGTGGGATCAGTTGTGTATCAATAGACGACGGAATGGGGATTACATTGAAACTTGGGGTGAGATGAAGAGGGTGATGAGACGACGATTTGTGCCGAGTCATTACTATAGGGATTTATATGTCAAATTGCAGAGTCTCCACCAAGGTCATCGGAACGTAGATGAGTATTACAAAGAGATGGAGATGATTATGATTCGAGCTAATGTGGAAGAAGATAGAGAGGCGACGATGGCTAGATTTTTGAATGGTTTAAATCGAGAGATTGCCAACACGATCGAGCTTCACCATTATGTGGAGTTGGAGGATTTAGTACATATGGCAATCAAGGTTGAAAGGCAGCTCAAAAGAGGTAACACACGACCAAAGCCAACACCACAGAATCCGAATGCAACATCTTGGAGAATGAGCTACCTGAAGAAAGAAGAAAATTCAGCCATCTCCAGAGTTAAGCCTGAACATAAACCTGTTATCTCCACCACGACTTCTCAAAGTACGTCAACCCCTACTTTAACTCGATCTAGTGAGATTAAATGCTTCAGGTGTCAGGGAAGATGACATATAGCTAGCCAATGTCCAAACAAAGGAGTTATGGTGATCCAGGAAAATGGTGCAATCGAGTCTGAAGATAAAGGTGACATTGATTGTTTGCCTCCATTGGAAGACGTCCCCATCGGAGCTGAGGAGTATGAGGCTGAACATGGTGAGATGTTAGCGCTAGTAACATGTCGAGCCTTAAGCTTACAAGCCAAAGGAGATGAAGAAGAAGTACAACGGGAGAATATCTTTCACACTCGTTGCCATGTGAAAGACAAGGTATGCATTTTGATCATTGACGGTGGTAGTTTTACTAATGTTGCAAGTAAGACTTTAGTGGAAAAGCTGAATTTGACAACCACTAAACATTCTCAACCATACAAGCTACAATGGTTGAATGATAGTGGAGAAGTGAGGGTTACAAAACAAGTTGTTGTTCCATTCCGGATTGGGAAATATGAAGATGAGGTGTTATGTGACGTGGTGCCAATACAGGCTGGGCACATTTTGTTAGGAAGGCCTTGACAATTTGATCGACATGTGCAACATGACGGCTTCACCAACAAATATTCATTCATGTTCAACCAACGAAAAATCACTCTAATTCCGATGACACCAAAGCAAGTCTATGAAGACCGAGTGAGATTGCAAAAATTGAGTGAGCAACAGAAACAAAAAGATCAAAATGGGTTGAGAGAAGAGAAAAAAGAGAGAAAAGAAGAGAGAAAGACCGAATTTGATGAGAAAGAGAAAAGAGAGGAAAGTTTGGCCGATGAGGTAAAATTCGAGAGAAAACAAAAGAATTTCTATGCCAAAACAAGTGAGGTTAAACGAGCGATGCTCTCAAGACGGCCACTGATTGTACTTATGTACAAGGAACTCCTTTTAAACACTGACCAACTTAACCTTTTATTGCCGAGTGTTATTGTTTCTCTTTTGCAGGAGTTCGAAGATGTGTTTCCTGAAAAGCTACCCCAAGGTTTGCCACCTATTCGAGGGATTGAACATCAAATTGATTTCATACCCGGTGCATCAATTCCAAATCATCCAGCATATAGAAGTAATCCAGAAGAGGCGAAGGAGCTTCAAAGACAAGTCGAAAAGTTGATGAAAAAGGGGCATGTGAGAGAAAGTATGAGTCCATGTGCAGTTCCGGTGATTTTGGTACCTAAGAAAGATGGAACATGAAGGATGTGTGTTGACTGCCGAGCCATCAACAACATAACGGTAAGATATCGACACCCTATTCCTCGTTTAGATGACATGTTAGATGAGTTGCATTGTACTTGTGTGTTTTCTAAAATTGATCTTAAGAGTGGATATCATCAAATACGAATGAAAGAAGGAGATGAATGGAAAACAGCTTTTAAAACTAAATATGGGTTGTATGAGTGGTTAGTTATGCCCTTTGGATTAACCAATGCATTTATGCGCTTAATGAATCATATTTTGCGTGCTTTTATTGGTAAATTCGTTGTTGTTTATTTTGATGATATTTTGATATATAGTAAAAGTTTGCATGATCATGTCTCACATTTGCATTCGGTTTTGGATGTATTTAGAAAAGAAAATTTATATGCTAACCTCAAAAAGTGTACCTTCTGCACCGACAAGCTTGTTTTTCTGGGTTTTGTTGTGAGTGCTAAAGGCATCGAGGTAGATGAAGAAAAGATCAAAGCCATCCAAGAATGGCAAACCCCCTCCAATATAGGTAATGTTAGAAGTTTTCATGGTCTTGCTAGTTTTTACAGGAGGTTCGTGAAAGATTTTAGCACTATCGCTGCACCGCTTACGCAAGTCATCAAGAAAAACGTTGCATTTCAATGGAGTGAAGAGCAAGAGAAGGCGTTTCAACTTATTAAACATAAGCTTACTCATGCACCTTTACTTGCTTTACCAAACTTTTCTAAAACATTTGAAATTGAATGTGATGCTTCTGGTGTAGGTATAGGCGCTGTTCTTATGCAGGATGAAAGACCACTTGCATACTTTAGCGAGAAGTTAAGCGGGGCTGCACTTAACTATCCTACCTATGACAAAGAATTGTACGCCTTGGTTCGAGCTTTGGAGACATGGCAACACTATTTGTGGCCGAAAGAATTTGTGATTCGTACGGATCATGAATCCTTGAAACATTTGAAAAGTCAACATAAGCTAAATAAGAGACATGCTCGATGGATGGAATTCATTGAAACTTGTCCTTATGTCATTCGATATAAACAAGGTAATGAGAATGTAGTTGCAGATGCACTTTCACGCAGGTATGCCTTAATCTCTACTCTTAATGCTAAATTTCTTGGTTTTGAGCATATTAAAGAACTTTATCATGATGACCATGATTTTGGAGAAATTTATAGTGCATGTGAAAAGTCTGCAGAGGGCAAATTCTATAGGCATGAGAATTTTCTATTTAGAGAAAATAAGTTGTGCATGCCAAATTGTTCATTGAGAGAGTTGTTAGTTCGAGAATCTCATAGCAGAGGGTTAATGGGACATTTTGGAGTTGCTAAAACCTTGGCAATTTTACAAGAGCACTTTTATTGGCCACACATGAAGCGAGACATTGAGAGATTTTGTGGTAGATGTATTACCTGTAGGCAAGCTAAATCTAAGGTTCAACCTAATGGTCTTTACACACCCCTACCTATTCCTAGTTCACCTTGGATTGACATTTCAATGATTTTGTTTTGGGTTTACCTAAGAATAAATATGGACGAAATTCGATATTTGTAGTTGTAGAGCGATTTTCTAAGATGGCTCATTTTATTCCTTGTCATAAATCTGACAATACTTCTCACATTGCGGAATTATTCTTTAGGGAAATTGTGAGGTTACATGGGATGCCTAAAACAATCGTTTCAGATCGGGATACTAAATTCCTGAGTTACTTTTGGAAGACATTATGAGGAAAGTTAGGAATGAAACTTTTATTTTCAACAACTTGTCATCCTCAAACTGATGGTCAAACAGAAGTAGTCAACAGAACTTTATCCACTTTGTTGAGGGCTGTCGTTGGTAAAAATATTAAAACTTGGGAAGAATATTTGCCACATGTTGAGTTTGCATATAATCGTGCTGTTCACTCTACTACTAAATTCTCACCATTTGAAATTATTTATGGTTTTAATCCTTTAACTCCTTTGGATTTCTTACCTTTACCTATTTCTGAGCAAGTTAATTTAGATGGTAAGAGAAAAGCAGAATTTGTGAAACAACTTCACGAGAAAGTACGGTTCAATATAGAGCGGAGGACCGAACAATATATCAAACAAGCTAACAAGGGACGTCACAAGTTGATTTTTGAACCCGGTGATTGGGTTTGGTTACACATGCGGAAGGAAAGATTTCCGGCACAGAGACGTTCCAAGTTGTTGCCCCGAGGAGATGGTCCTTTTCAAGTGATAGAACGGATCAACGACAATGCTTACAAACTTGATTTACCAGGTGAGTATCATGTTAGTGCTACTTTCAATATTACTGACTTGAGTCCTTTTGATGTAGGTGACGATTTGAGGACAAATCCTTCTCAAGAGGAGGGGAATGATGAGATCATCAAGATTGCAAGGAATTCACGAGACCCAACTCAAGTCTCAGTTGGGCCGGTGACAAAGACCCGAGTTAAAAAATTCAAAGAAGCACTGAATAACTTAATTCATGGGGCTTTACAACAAGAAATTGGAGCCCAAATAAATATAGAACCAAAACGGGCCTTAATTATGCTTATACAAGCCCAGTTGGAAGAATAGAATGCCCAAAACTACCCAAAACCAAGGGAGGACGAAAATGAAGAAAATAGCAGCAAGACTTGGTCAAAGTAGTTTGATTTATTTAGTTTCCTAATTTTTATTTTTTTGTAACTTTTAGTTTCCTAATTTTTTATTGTTTAGAGAGTTACTAAATTTTTAGTTGCCAATTATGTTTTACATTTAGGCTATAAATAGGTCATTATACATTGTGTAAAACAATACTTTTGAGAGAATTAATAAAATTGTGAGAATTATTCACACAGCTCTTGTTCTTTTGAGAACTTGAACTTATTCAAGATATGAGTCTTGTTTAGTTCTTTGACTTATCAATCTAGGTTTCGAACCATCTAGATTGTGGTGTCATTCATTTCATCTTTATACTAAGGTTCTTGATCTAGTGAGAAACGGGTCTAAGGTCATATACCTTAGGTTCTTCCTCCTTTAGGGCAAGGGTTGAGGTTTTAAATTCCACCGGTTCAAATAATTCGTTGGGACGATTTTTGGGCCAAATTAACTTGTTCGTGGATTTTAGGGTTTTTATACCCAACGGGTTCACATCAGAAAATGAGTGAGTCCAATCTAGAAGGAGAAGATTGTGTTGGAAAAATTTCTTCAAATCTCTAGACACATTTGAAACAAGATAAGGCCATTTTTTGCATCCTAGAATACTATATTTTTGTTTTGAACCCAAAGGGAGACTCTTAACTTGGTGTGCATAGGGTGACCAAAGGCTGGGACTAAGTGGAAAGCTTGCTTGAGTTTTGGAAGGGAAAGAAATTGAGGTAAATTTTATGTTCTGTCTTGCTTTAGATTTTATTTCTATCAGTGAATTTACCTTTGTTTTAAGATATCTTACAGTAAGAATTTGAAAATGCTCTAGTTAAGTAAATTCTAGATCCAAGTCTTATCTTTCCAACGAGATAAGAACCACCTTAATCAGATATCTATGTCAAACTATATGCTATTTTTCCTGAAGCATGACAGAAAATTGTTCTGTTTCGGACTATAAAATCAGTGTGTACAAACGAACCATTTCCAACTCTATTTTGAAGAAATTCAAAGAATTAATCGGCAAAATTGAGTGAAACTCAAAACATGAAAATTGTAGATCTATGTCTTGGAAATGACATGTGAAAATTTCATTAAGATTTGATAAGTAGAATAAAAGTTATAATTTCTGTACAAAAATTGGACAGAAGCTGAAATTGAAATGCGACTGAAACAAATTGAGTATTTCTGGGAATTTTGTGATGTGAATTTGAAACAGTGTATAAAATGAAAATTATAGATCATGAAGTCACCTATAATATGTCACAATTTTGCTTGGAATGGAGTTTGGTGCAAAACGTTATAGCTTATTTCCCATGACTGCGCAGGTTTGAAAATTTACAGACTAATTTTCTTCATAAGAGTTATTTGATTTGAACGAGGGGGCACACTTGATTTATGATTTGTGGTAATATTGGGTGTTGAAATAAAAGAGAATTAAGTGTAGTTAGCATAGGCCCCATTTCAAGCCAAGTTTAAGCCCATCCATGAGATGTATTTGGCCCGTTCCTTATGAGTTTTTTAGTCCTCAAAAATGGCATTGTTAAGCCCCTAAAAGAAGCCCAAAATGGGCCCTAAAAAGGGCAAAACGGCTAGTTCTTTTGAACTAGCCGTTGCACTGTATAACAGCCATAAAAATGGCTGTTATACAGTGATTTTGGGGACAGAAATCTGTCCCCAATGTTCCCCAACGGATCCTTGAGTGTTTGGGGTCTTTTTCCCTCTCTTTCTCATGTAATAATCTCTATAAATAGGAGCTTGTATGGGATGTTCTATCCATGAAAAAACAATGCTCTCATTGTGCACTCTTTCTTCAAATAAAGATCTTTAAGTTTTCATTCAATCCTAGTTGCTTGATAGCTTGAAATCTCAACATGGTATCAGAGCAGGCAACGATACCTTCCTCTTCCGGTCTTAATGACCCTCCACCACAAATTAGCACCTCAATGTTCACCTCCTTACTTCTAGATTCAACAAACTACAATGCTTGGCAAGATACCATCAAGAGGTCCCTAAACTTCTACAACCTTGAAAATCACATCTTTGAAGAACCTCTTGATGAAGCCAATCCATTATTCAGAGTATGGAAGAAGAAAGACGATCAAGTGGTGGTGCTCCTTCAAATGTCTCTTGACAAAACTCACAAGGCTATGGTCACATGTATTCCAAACGCAAGAGCATTATGGGAGCAAATGCAATCATTATATGGTCAAGAATCCAACACCGGAAGAATCTTTGAGCTGAAAAAGAAGATCTTCAAAATTCAAAAAGGAGGTAAATCCTTACCCGAATACTTTGGGGAATATAGGGATCTATGGAATGAACTCAATCTCTTAAGGCCTCCTACTATAAATCTCAAGACCATTCTTCAAAGGAACGATGAAGATATGACCTTTGGTCTACTCATGGGTCTTGGAGATGAATATGCTCCAATTCGACAAGAGATTCTTCGAATGAAGGTCTTTCCTTCATTTCAAGAAGTCCAATTCATGGTGCAAAGAACCGAGACTAGCTTAAGGCTTGAAGAATCTACCAAGCTTAAATCCGACTCTCAAGCCTTCCAAGCTGTCCATGAAGAGCATCCGGCCAACAACACTCAAAACTTTGCAAAAAGAGACATCTGCCCACATTGCAAGAAGTCCGGCCATAAGAAAGAAAAATGCTGATTCCTACACCCACATTTGAGGCCGAAATATGCTAGGAAAAATCCGGAATCATCTTCAAATGCTCAACAAGTGTCTCAAGTGGCAGCACTCGAATCCAAGATGGAGGAGATGCATAAGGAATTCAAACGACTTGTTGGGCAGATTAGTCACCATTCTGGTAATTCCTTATCTTCATCTATTTCCAATTCTTGGCTCATAGATTCTGGATGTGACGATCATATGGTAAAAGATAAAAAGAAAATCAACAAGTTTATTCCCTTGACCAATCATAAATTAGTTAAAGTAGCTAATGGTCATAAGTTAAAAGTTGAGCACTTAGGAGAAATTGAACTATTTGGGAGAAAGACTAAAGCTTTATATGTTCCAAAGTTCAATTCAAACTTACTTTCTATTAGCAAGATAACCAAAGAGCAAGATTGCAAAGCTATTTTTGATCCTAACCAAGTAATTTTTCAGGATCGCAAAACGAACAATTTGATTGGCAAGGGAACTAGGAGGAACAACCTCTATTACTTGGATCAAGAGAACCAAGCTTTTGCTGTCCGAAACATATCCTCCTCTCTATGGCATGAACGTCTAGGGCATCCAGGAAACCTAGCTTTGAAACGCCTATTTCCGAATAGTGAATTAGAAGATAGGCATTGCAAAGCTTGTGTACTTGGAAAACAAACCAAAGTGTATTATCCCATTTCTGAAACAATATATAAAGAGGCTTTTGAATTAGTTCATTCAGATGTTTGGACCTCTCCTTTAGTCTCCCATAATGGTTTTAGATACTTTGTGACATTCATAGATCACAAAACTAGATACACTTGGGTTTATCTCTTAGTAAACAAATCTGAAGTATTTGAGGCATTCAAGAGCTACTATAGATATATAACAAAGCAATTTAATGCTAACCTAAAGATGTTTAGGTCAGATCATGGAGGGGAGTTCACTAGCCTTGAGTTTGAAAAATTTCTAGATGAAAAAGGGATCATTCATCAAAAGTCTTGTGTGTACACTCCTCAACAAAATGGAATAGCCGAGAGAAAGAATAGGCATCTCTTGGAGACAGCTAGATCTATGATGTTTCACTCAAACTTACCTAAGGAATATTGGAATGAGGCCATTAAGACCGCTGCTCACCTTATAAACCTCATGCCATCCCAAATCCTAGGAGGAAAGTCACCCCTAGAGCTACTCCTTGGAAAGAAACCTAGCATTGATCATTTAAGAGTTTTTGGTTGTGTTTGCTATGTCCACATTCCTAGTCATCTTAGGAGCAAACTAGATGCCAAGGGAAGAAAATGCATCTTTTTAGGATATTCCTCGTTTGAAAAAGGCTATAAATGTTATGATCCTCTAACCAAGAAACTATACACATCCAAGGATGTGATATTTGTGGAAAATGAGCCTTACTTTGCAGGTCAAAGAAGAGAAGATCAAACCAAAGAAATCTACCAGCAAGAACAATGTGTTGAAATAAAAGAGAATTAAGTGTAGTTAGCATAGGCCCCATTTCAAGCCAAGTTTAAGCCCATCCATGAGATGTATTTGGCCCGTTCCTTATGAGTTTTTTAGTTCTCAAAAATGGCATTGTTAAGCCCCTAAAAGAAGCCCAAAATGGGCCCTAAAAAGGGCAAAACGGCTAGTTCTTTTGAACTAGCCGTTGCACTGTATAACAGCCATAAAAATGGCTGTTATACAGTGATTTTGGGGACAGAAATCTGTCCCCAATGTTCCCCAACGGATCCTTGAGTGTTTGGGGTCTTTTTCCCTCTCTTTCTCATGTAATAATCTCTATAAATAGGAGCTTGTATGGGATGTTCTATCCATGAAAAAAACAATGCTCTCATTGTGCACTCTTTCTTCAAATAAAGATCTTTAAGTTTTCATTCAATCCTAGTTGCTTGATAGCTTGAAATCTCAACATGGTATCAGAGCAGGCAACGATACCTTCCTCTTCCGGTCTTAATGACCCTCCACCACAAATTAGCACCTCAATGTTCACCTCCTTACTTCTAGATTCAACAAACTACAATGCTTGGCAAGATACCATCAAGAGGTCCCTAAACTTCTACAACCTTGAAAATCACATCTTTGAAGAACCTCTTGATGAAGCCAATCCATTATTCAGAGTATGGAAGAAGAAAGACGATCAAGTGGTGGTGCTCCTTCAAATGTCTCTTGACAAAACTCACAAGGCTATGGTCACATGTATTCCAAACGCAAGAGCATTATGGGAGCAAATGCAATCATTATATGGTCAAGAATCCAACACCGGAAGAATCTTTGAGCTGAAAAAGAAGATCTTCAAAATTCAAAAAGGAGGTAAATCCTTACCCGAATACTTTGGGGAATATAGGGATCTATGGAATGAACTCAATCTCTTAAGGCCTCCTACTATAAATCTCAAGACCATTCTTCAAAGGAACGATGAAGATATGACCTTTGGTCTACTCATGGGTCTTGGAGATGAATATGCTCCAATTCGACAAGAGATTCTTCGAATGAAGGTCTTTCCTTCATTTCAAGAAGTCCAATTCATGGTGCAAAGAACCGAGACTAGCTTAAGGCTTGAAGAATCTACCAAGCTTAAATCCGACTCTCAAGCCTTCCAAGCTGTCCATGAAGAGCATCCGGCCAACAACACTCAAAACTTTGCAAAAAGAGACATCTGCCCACATTGCAAGAAGTCCGGCCATAAGAAAGAAAAATGCTGGTTCCTACACCCACATTTGAGGCCGAAATATGCTAGGAAAAATCCGGAATCATCTTCAAATGCTCAACAAGTGTCTCAAGTGGCAGCACTCGAATCCAAGATGGAGGAGATGCATAAGGAATTCAAACGACTTGTTGGGCAGATTAGTCACCATTCTGGTAATTCCTTATCTTCATCTATTTCCAATTCTTGGCTCATAGATTCCGGATGTGACGATCATATGGTAAAAGATAAAAAGAAAATCAACAAGTTTATTCCCTTGACCAATCATAAATTAGTTAAAGTAGCTAATGGTCATAAGTTAAAAGTTGAGCACTTAGGAGAAATTGAACTATTTGGGAGAAAGACTAAAGCTTTATATGTTCCAAAGTTCAATTCAAACTTACTTTCTATTAGCAAGATAACCAAAGAGCAAGATTGCAAAGCTATTTTTGATCCTAACCAAGTAATTTTTCAGGATCGCAAAACGAACAATTTGATTGGCAAGGGAACTAGGAGGAACAACCTCTATTACTTGGATCAAGAGAACCAAGCTTTTGCTGTCCGAAACATATCCTCCTCTCTATGGCATGAACGTCTAGGGCATCCAGGAAACCTAGCTTTGAAACGCCTATTTCCGAATAGTGAATTAGAAGATAGGCATTGCAAAGCTTGTGTACTTGGAAAACAAACCAAAGTGTATTATCCCATTTCTGAAACAATATATAAAGAGGCTTTTGAATTAGTTCATTCAGATGTTTGGACCTCTCCTTTAGTCTCCCATAATGGTTTTAGATACTTTGTGACATTCATAGATCACAAAACTAGATACACTTGGGTTTATCTCTTAGTAAACAAATCTGAAGTATTTGAGGCATTCAAGAGCTACTATAGATATATAACAAAGCAATTTAATGCTAACCTAAAGATGTTTAGGTCAGATCATGGAGGGGAGTTCACTAGCCTTGAGTTTGAAAAATTTCTAGATGAAAAAGGGATCATTCATCAAAAGTCTTGTGTGTACACTCCTCAACAAAATGGAATAGCCGAGAGAAAGAATAGGCATCTCTTGGAGACAGCTAGATCTATGATGTTTCACTCAAACTTACCTAAGGAATATTGGAATGAGGCCATTAAGACCGCTGCTCACCTTATAAACCTCATGCCATCCCAAATCCTAGGAGGAAAGTCACCCCTAGAGCTACTCCTTGGAAAGAAACCTAGCATTGATCATTTAAGAGTTTTTGGTTGTGTTTGCTATGTCCACATTCCTAGTCATCTTAGGAGCAAACTAGATGCCAAGGGAAGAAAATGCATCTTTTTAGGATATTCCTCGTTTGAAAAAGGCTATAAATGTTATGATCCTCTAACCAAGAAACTATACACATCCAAGGATGTGATATTTGTGGAAAATGAGCCTTACTTTGCAGGTCAAAGAAGAGAAGATCAAATCAAAGAAATCTACCAGCAAGAACAATGGAATGTGATTCTACCAAAAATCAATGAAGTTCCTGCCGAAAGCAATGAAGAAACTCACCAAAATGATCCAACTCAAGGGGACCCATCACCCTCTCATTCAGATCATGAAATAGAAGAAGATCAAGAGGAAGGACACTCAGACTCAGGGGGAGCTCTTGATATGGCCGAAGAGCATGAGGAGCAGTCTATGGATGAACCCCCTCCTCCTCTTCGAAGATCTACAAGACTTAGACTTCCTCCCTCGGAATGGATCAATAGAAGGGTCTATTTTAACTCCAAGGTGACTACTCATCCAATTTCTCAATACTACTCAATATCTAACATGTCTTGCAGTCACCAAAGATTCATCAAGAACATAGACCTTCACCAAGAGCCTAGAACATTTGAGGAGGCAAAGGATCAACCTCATTGGGTTCAAGCAATGAAGAATGAGTTGGATGCTTTGGCTAAAAATAACACTTGGGAAGTGACATCTCTACCAAAAGGAAAAAGAGCTGTGGGATGCAAATGGATATTCAAGATCAAACACAAGAGTGATGGAAGCATAGATAGATTCAAGGCAAGATTGGTGGCCAAGGGCTTCACTCAATCATATGGCATAGACTACAAGGAAACGTTTGCACCCGTGGCCAAGATGAACACCATCCGTGTCCTTCTCTCTCTTGCTATAAATCACTCATGGCCATTATTTCAAATGGATGTTGCAAACGCCTTTTTACAAGGAGATCTGGAAGAAGAGGTGTACATGGAAGTGCCCCCTGGTTTCTCCCATCGTGACAACAAAGTTTGCAAACTAAAGAAGGCAATATATGGCCTCAAGCAATCACCTAGAGCATGGTATGGAAAACTTAGCTCTACTCTCCTTGAACATGGTTTTAAGAAATGCATTAGTGATTCATCCTTATTTGTCAAGAACCTAGGAGAAAATACCATTATCATTCTTGTTTATGTAGATGATATAATTATAACAGGAAATGATATGAATCACATTAACAAAGTTAGAACTTTTCTTCAAACTAAGTTTGACATCAAGGATCTAGGGAAATTAAATACTTCCTAGGGATAGAACTTGCCTATTGTTCCAATGGACTTGTTCTATCACAAAGAAAGTATGCTCTTGACCTTTTGCAGGAGACGGGAAAACTAGGTGCCAAACCAGCTTGTAGTCCGGTAAGCACATCCTTAAGTCACAAAGATGATGAGGAGATTTATGAAGATAAGCAACGATATCAAAGACTTGTTGGAAGATTGATCTACCTAACCATCACTAGACCGGACATCTCTTATGCCGTTGGGCAAGTTAGCCAGCACATGCATCAACCCAAGAAGAAGCATTGGAGGGCCATTGAAAGAATTCTTCTCTACCTAAAGGGAACTCCAGGAATGGGAATTCAAATGAAGAAGAACGAATCTTCTCAAATCATAGGGTTCTGTGATGCAGATTGGGCAGGTGATTCAGAAGATAGGAGATCGACCTCAGGGTATTGCATGTTTGTTGGAGGGAATCTTGTTGCTTGGAAAAGCAAAAAACAGCATGTGGTATCAAGATCAAGTGCGGAAGCGGAATATAGAGCCATGGCAACCGCTACAAGTGAAGTCGTGTGGTTGAAAGCCTTGATTGAAGAATTAGGGTTCATAGTCCCTACTCCAATCTCCCTACACTGTGATAACCAATCAGCCATTCACATCGCCTCAAACCCGGTTTTTCATGAAAGGACAAAGCACATTGAGGTGGATTGTCACTTTGTGAGGCAAAAGGTTGAGGAGAAGCTCATCACTCCAAGATTCACTAAAAGCGATGATCAAATTGCCGACATCCTCACCAAGCCTGGGACCGCCAATCATATTCAAAAAAACCTGGTCAAGTTAGGTGTTTTAGATACATACACACCCAACTTGAGGGGGAGTGTTGAAATAAAAGAGAATTAAGTGTAGTTAGCATAGGCCCCATTTCAAGCCAAGTTTAAGCCCATCCATGAGATGTATTTGGCCCGTTCCTTATGAGTTTTTTAGTTCTCAAAAATGGCATTGTTAAGCCCCTAAAAGAAGCCCAAAATGGGCCCTAAAAAGGGCAAAACGGCTAGTTCTTTTGAACTAGCCGTTGCACTGTATAACAGCCATAAAAATGGCTGTTATACAGTGATTTTGGGGACAGAAATCTGTCCCCAATGTTCCCCAACGGATCCTTGAGTGTTTGGGGTCTTTTTCCCTCTCTTTCTCATGTAATAATCTCTATAAATAGGAGCTTGTATGGGATGTTCTATCCATGAAAAAAACAATGCTCTCATTGTGCACTCTTTCTTCAAATAAAGATCTTTAAGTTTTCATTCAATCCTAGTTGCTTGATAGCTTGAAATCTCAACACAATGGAATGTGATTCTACCAAAAATCAATGAAGTTCCTGCCGAAAGCAATGAAGAAACTCACCAAAATGATCCAACTCAAGGGGACCCATCACCCTCTCATTCAGATCATGAAATAGAAGAAGATCAAGAGGAAGGACACTCAGACTCAGGGGGAGCTCTTGATATGGCCGAAGAGCATGAGGAGCAGTCTATGGATGAACCCCCTCCTCCTCTTCGAAGATCTACAAGACTTAGACTTCCTCCCTCGGAATGGATCAATAGAAGGGTCTATTTTAACTCCAAGGTGACTACTCATCCAATTTCTCAATACTACTCAATATCTAACATGTCTTGCAGTCACCAAAGATTCATCAAGAACATAGACCTTCACCAAGAGCCTAGAACATTTGAGGAGGCAAAGGATCAACCTCATTGGGTTCAAGCAATGAAGAATGAGTTGGATGCTTTGGCTAAAAATAACACTTGGGAAGTGACATCTCTACCAAAAGGAAAAAGAGCTATGGGATGCAAATGGATATTCAAGATCAAACACAAGAGTGATGGAAGCATAGATAGATTCAAGGCAAGATTGGTGGCCAAGGGCTTCACTCAATCATATGGCATAGACTACAAGGAAACGTTTGCACCCGTGGCCAAGATGAACACCATCCGTGTCCTTCTCTCTCTTGCTATAAATCACTCATGGCCATTATTTCAAATGGATGTTGCAAACGCCTTTTTACAAGGAGATCTGGAAGAAGAGGTGTACATGGAAGTGCCCCCTGGTTTCTCCCATCGTGACAACAAAGTTTGCAAACTAAAGAAGGCAATATATGGCCTCAAGCAATCACCTAGAGCATGGTATGGAAAACTTAGCTCTACTCTCCTTGAACATGGTTTTAAGAAATGCGTTAGTGATTCATCCTTATTTGTCAAGAACCTAGGAGAAAATACCATTATCATTCTTGTTTATGTAGATGATATAATTATAACAGGAAATGATATGAATCACATTAACAAAGTTAGAACTTTTCTTCAAACTAAGTTTGACATCAAGGATCTAGGGAAACTAAAATACTTCCTAGGGATAGAACTTGCCTATTGTTCCAATGGACTTGTTCTATCACAAAGAAAGTATGCTCTTGACCTTTTGCAGGAGACGGGAAAACTAGGTGCCAAACCAGCTTGTAGTCCGGTAAGCACATCCTTAAGTCACAAAGATGATGAGGAGATTTATGAAGATAAGCAACGATATCAAAGACTTGTTGGAAGATTGATCTACCTAACCATCACTAGACCGGACATCTCTTATGCCGTTGGGCAAGTTAGCCAGCACATGCATCAACCCAAGAAGAAGCATTGGAGGGCCATTGAAAGAATTCTTCTCTACCTAAAGGGAACTCCAGGAATGGGAATTCAAATGAAGAAGAACGAATCTTCTCAAATCATAGGGTTCTGTGATGCAGATTGGGCAGGTGATTCAGAAGATAGGAGATCGACCTCAGGGTATTGCATGTTTGTTGGAGGGAATCTTGTTGCTTGGAAAAGCAAAAAACAGCATGTGGTATCAAGATCAAGTGCGGAAGCGGAATATAGAGCCATGGCAACCGCTACAAGTGAAGTCGTGTGGTTGAAAGCCTTGATTGAAGAATTAGGGTTCATAGTCCCTACTCCAATCTCCCTACACTGTGATAACCAATCAGCCATTCACATCGCCTCAAACCCTGTTTTTCATGAAAGGACAAAGCACATTGAGGTGGATTGTCACTTTGTGAGGCAAAAGGTTGAGGAGAAGCTCATCACTCCAAGATTCACTAAAAGCGATGATCAAATTGCCGACATCCTCACCAAGCCTGGGACCGCCAATCATATTCAAAAAAACCTGGTCAAGTTAGGTGTTTTAGATACATACACACCCAACTTGAGGGGGAGTGTTGAAATAAAAGAGAATTAAGTGTAGTTAGCATAGGCCCCATTTCAAGCCAAGTTTAAGCCCATCCATGAGATGTATTTGGCCCGTTCCTTATGAGTTTTTTAGTCCTCAAAAATGGCATTGTTAAGCCCCTAAAAGAAGCCCAAAATGGGCCCTAAAAAGGGCAAAACGGCTAGTTCTTTTGAACTAGCCGTTGCACTGTATAACAGCCATAAAAATGGCTGTTATACAGTGATTTTGGGGACAGAAATCTGTCCCCAATGTTCCCCAACGGATCCTTGAGTGTTTGGGGTCTTTTTCCCTCTCTTTCTCATGTAATAATCTCTATAAATAGGAGCTTGTATGGGATGTTCTATCCATGAAAAAACAATGCTCTCATTGTGCACTCTTTCTTCAAATAAAGATCTTTAAGTTTTCATTCAATCCTAGTTGCTTGATAGCTTGAAATCTCAACATTGGGGAGTGCGTTACTTCCCCCGAACTATGAGTGAAACTTTGACGTCTGCTACTGATTGAAAAATGCTGCTTTAAATGTTTTTTATAGCACAATTTCAAATGTGTGATAAACTAAGCTTTTGGATTTTCATATATGCTTTACACATATTTTGTGACCATTGGAGTGTCTCAATTACTTGACTTGTTTGATATGCATCCATACGCTTTCACAAATGATATTGTGCCACTTTTTCATAACATGTGGTATTTATATGATTTTCATATCTATTGGCACACGGTTTCATATAACCTGGATTTTAACATGTTGGGTTGGATGCCCTGTTATGATTCCATGCTTTGGGCTTGGTGCCCTTCATTTCCCGGCCATATAGCAATGTTCCACAGCTACGAAGGACATTTGGTAGAGGCACTCATTGTACCTGGATACGCTTTGGTCAGAGCTATCCCCCAAATGTCGGATCTATGTTGATGATTGTACTTGTGATATTTGCGGGCT
The DNA here is from genome assembly GCA_033439265.1 of Dillenia suffruticosa. Lineage (NCBI taxonomy): Eukaryota > Viridiplantae > Streptophyta > Magnoliopsida > Dilleniales > Dilleniaceae > Dillenia > Dillenia suffruticosa. Next base: position 20,812,269 of record JAVTVX010000015.1, read on the forward strand.
TGTTTGATCAGCCTGCGGCCAACATTGAGGTAGAGAGCTATTATTTTTACATACTTGCATTGTGAAAACCCCTAATGCGCTCGTTACTGGTTGAGGTAGACCCTTGCTGAAAATATTTTATTGGCCGGCTCTTCATGACATTGATGTAAATAGTGGATGCATATCTTGATTTCTGATATGTGCATATGATATATGGTTTTGAAATGATATGATCGGTTTGCACACTGTGGATATTATTACCTTATGTTCCCCTCACTTGCTAAGTACCATCCCCCTTTAGGTACTCACCCCTCACATTCCCATCTTACAGATTTAGTCTTGAACTGAGGGCTAGTAGAGCTTTGATTTCGTTGGGCATTTCGGAGACACTGGGCTTGGGTACAGTTACTCACTCTTCCACGATAATCATTTGAGGTTATTGTTATATTTGGAGTATTTAGTTGACCATTGTATTCATATACCTAGGATGACTGTATTATACTTATGTTGACTTGTGAAAATGATAACTCTCATTTGATTTGATATACTGATGCATTGAAGCACATTGTGATGACTTGGGAATTGATTTGGTCTTGATACATTAGATTGGATGTTGTTATTAGCCTTATGGTGTCTCGATACACGGGACGTTGTGCTTGTGTTGTTGAAATGAAGTATAATTGGATTCCTTAGCTCTCCCTAAAGAAGTCCTAAAGAGAAGTCATAAAATGAGCTTCGAAATTGATGCCCCTAAGTTGGTTATTCTTTAAGTCATTTTTTTCAATCCATTTGTAAGGCCCTAAATGGGCCTGGCCCACAGGCCCAGCCCGGGCCAGCAAATGGGGGACAAAGGGTCCCACATTGGCTTGATAAACTAGCCGTTGGGACTGTCCCAACGGCTAGTTTACTAGCCATTGGGGACAGCCCCAACGGCTAGTAAGGAGAGGGCTAAGGCCCTCTCCTCCCTCTCATTTTGTCTAAGTTCTCTTCTTCTCTTCTTTCTCTATAAATAGAGGATGTCCTCCCTTTTGTAAAGTATGAAAAAATGTTTCAACTTCTTGTATACTTTCTTTGAGATATCAATTAAATCTTTGAAGTATTCATTCATAGTTTGTTGCTTGCTTCTTTAAAATTTCAACATGTGTATCAAGGTGCCGCAGCGGTTGTAGCGTGCTCGGCCCGGGAGCAGGTTAGGGCGTGACAACTCGGTTGGTATCAGAACTCTTGGTTAGAGCAATGTTTTAGGAAACGATTTTGAAAATATTATTAAGTATTTGGTATTAAAGTTCTCAATGCATAAGAAGAGTTACATTACAGTCATGAAATCCCAATACATGGTCATAGGCAGATGTGTTCATCCGATATTAGGGGGTTAGATATGGGCTGTATCCAACCTAACATATCATTTTCATTGATTTATGAACCAGTTTTTCATTCATTTTAGGGGTTAGTTATGCCATAACTAACCCTAATCATTATATTTCTGCCTAATCAGTACCTTTTTCATCGCAGAAGTATGACAACTAGGCAAGGCACTCGTTTTGGACCTACTTGTTGAGATTTCAAGCTATCAAGCAACTAGGATTGAATGAAACTTTAAAGAACTTTATTTGAAGAAAGAGTGCACAATGAGAGCATTATTGTTTCATGGATAGAACATCCCATACAAGCTCCTATTTATAGAGATTATTACTTGTGAAAGAGAGGGAAAAAGACCCCAAAGACTCAAGGAGCCGTTGGGGGACATTGGGGACAGATTTCTGTCCCCAAAAACAATGTATAACAGCCATAAAAATGGCTGTTATACAGCGCAACGGCTAGTTCAAAAGAACTAGCCGTTTTGCCCTTTTTAGAGCCCATACAATGCCCTTTTGAGGACCCATAAGGAACGGGCCAAATACATCTCATGGATGGGCTGAAACTTGGCTTGAAATGGGGCCTATGCTATCCACACTTAGTTCTCTTTTATTTCAACACTACTGAGCCCACGAGCGCACCGGAGGACTCGTTTTCTTTGCACGCTTCTCCTACAGTACCTACTCCACTGGTTACTATAGCTGCAGGTCCACCACCACCACTCGACTCTTACAGATAAGTGTTTGAGTAGTACACAGCACATGGCATTCAGATGCCACCTCCACCACTAGCAACGATGGCCGCACCGACTCCTACGGCCATGCCACCTCCAGTTGTACTAGATCCACCACCAACAGTTGCTCCTTCCACTGTTTCAAAACCCACTGACACTACCTCCTCCACCTTGAGACGCATTCACGAGCTGATCCAGCTGGTGAAGGAGGCAAGTCAGTTAGGCTGCACAAAGTTTTTGGGGATGGATGATCCCACAGCAGCAAAGTATTGGATCAACCGCACTCACAGAGTGTTGACTGATCTGGGCTTGAGTGAGGAGTTCAGATTAAGAGTGGCAGAGAGGTTGCTGGACGGCAACGCCCTCACTTGGTAGGAGGCGGTCAGTGATGATGCCACTGAGCCCCTGAGTTGGGAAGATTTCCTGTGGAAGTTTGACCACAGATATTTTCTGGAGTTTTAGCAACACCGAAAGAGGGCAGAATTCTTGCACTTATGACAAGGCACATGATCGGTCACGGAAAACAAGACCGAGTTGAGGAGACTAGCTGTGTTTGTCCCAGACTTGGTGACACCAAAGCAGCTAAGGTTCAAGTTTGAGGATGGCCTCAACTTGACTATCAAAAAGTATATGACAGTTACTCCTGGTCTCTCCTTTGCAGAGATAGTTGACTCGGTACACCAGGCAGAGGGGATCGTCCGTGTGGAGCGCCGGCAGCGCAGGAGCAAGGAGCAGAGGAAGAAGAGGCTCGGGTCTTCTATGGGCCAGAACTCAAAGAATGGCAGGACCTCAGGATTTCACGGAGGTCCTTCTCAGCAAAGATAGGCACAGTTTGGGCAGGGATCACGATCCCAGGTTCAAAGCACCAGCCCCTAGCGCCAGCACTCAGACGACAGTTCCGCGGCATCCCTTTTGTCGTCGATGCAGCGGGCACCACCCATTCGGAGCATGTAGAGCCTAGTTACCTGTTTCCAGTGTAGGAAACAAGGGCACCTACGAAGTTAGTGCCCTGATCTGGGAATGGGTGGTCAAATAATCTCAGTTAAGTCGAGCATTCCATGAGCAGGACAGCAGGGGGCACCTGTTCAATCTAGCCACACAGCTCCGCGTACAGCAGCTGGGAGCAGCATGGCACCAGGACATCGCAGCAGTGGCCGAGGGCTTAGGCCCGAGTGTATGCGATGACTCAGGAGGACGTGCAGGCATATCCTGACGTGGTTATTGGTACCGCTCCTACTGATCCTCCTGTTTAGAGATTTTTTATGTATCCTTTCTTTTGAGGCCATCAATAGTTAAAGCTTAGAGGCTTACTATGTTGGTTGTATATACATTTTGATATATCTATGAGTCTATCTATTTTCTTCTATATTACTATTAATCTCTTTTACTTCTCTCACATTAGGAGTTATGAAAATTTGGAGAGTCAACACTCATGTTCTCATTGACACCGGATCAAATTATTCATACGTGAGAGTGACTTTTGCCCACCAGTTGGGTAAGTCCTTGTTGCAACTTGATGCCATACTTGAGGCATCCGAGGTCATGATTGGAGATGCCGTACTTGAGGCAAACTTGATTCCCTTGGATATGTCGGATTTCGATGCCATCGTAGGGATAGACTGGTTGAGCACACACCGAGCCTCCATTGATTGCTTCACCAAGGAGGTAGAGTTTCGAAAATCAGAAAGATCACCTTTGAAGTTTTCTGGCGAGAGGCGAATGTTACCTCGCTATGTGATATCAGCAATGGAAGCCAGGAGACTGATACGTCGGGGCTTCACAGCATACCTGGCTCATATCGTAGACACCAACATTGAAGGGCCGAAGCTTGAGAATGTCCCAGTAGTGTAGGATTTTCCAGACGTATTCTCTGAAGAGCTACCTGGACTATCACCAGTTCGGCAGTTTGATTTTGAGATCAATTTAGCTCTAAGGACAGCTCCCATATATATTCCGCCATACAGAATGGTACCGGCAGAGCTTAGAGAGCTCAAGGTCCAACTACAGAAGTTGCTGGACAAGGGTTTTATCCATCCGAGCACTTCACCTTGAGGTGCTCCAGTGTTGTTAGTAAAAAAGGACGGGACCCTACTGCTTTGTGTGGATTATTGGCAGCTGAACAAGGTCACTATCAAGAATCGATATCTACTATCGCGAATTGATGACTTGTTTGATCAATTTCAGGGTACGAGGGTTTTCTCAAAGATCGATCTTCGATCCGGATATCATCAGTAGCGGATTAGGACCGAGGATGTGCCCAAGACTGCATTTCGCACCCGATATAGGCACTATGAGTTCCTGGTCATGCCGTTTGGGTTGACCAATGCACTAGCGGCCTTTATGGATTTAATGAACCGGGTTTTTCATGACTACCTGGATCGGTTCGTCATCGTATTCATCGATAACATCCTGGTGTACTTGCAGGGCCATGAGGAGCATATGCAGCACCTTAGGGTGATTATATAGATTCTCCGCGAGCGACAGTTGTATGCCAAGTTCACCAAGTATGAATTTTAGCTGAGATAAATCGGATTTTTTAGACATATTGTCTCTGCTGAGGGTATTTACGTTGATCTGCAAAAAGTTGAGGCCATACTGAAATAGGAGCAGCTGCAGATAGTGACTGAGGTTCGAAACTTCCTTGGTTTAACTCGGTATTATTGGCGATTCATGGAGGGCTTTTCACGGATCGCTGCTCCACTCTCAAGATTGATGCGGAAGGACGTCAAGTTCATTTGGGATGATCGTTGTGAGGCGAGCTTTCAGGAGGTCAAACAGCTACTGACGACGACACCAATCTTAGCTCTCCCCACCAGCAGCAGAGAGTATGTGGTTTACAGTGATGCGAGCCGGTAGGGGCTAGGCTGTGTATTGATGCATGATGGACAGGTAATTGCTTATGCTTCGAGACAGTTGAAAAAGCATTTGTTGAACTACCCGACTCATGATTTAGAGCTGGCAGCCAAAGTCTTCATATTGAAGATATGGCGGCATGATCTTTATGGAGTGATCTGCATAGTTTTCACGGACCACAAAAGCTTGAAGCATCTATTTACTCAAAGAGTTAAACCTTAGGCAGAGGCGATGGTTAGAACTGCTAAAAGACTATGATCTGATTATTGACTATCACCCGAGAGAGGTGAATGTTGTGGCAGACACCTTGAGCTGGAAGTCATCCTCTTCCTCTGTATCACAGACAGCAGAGAGAGCAAATGTCTCTTGCTTGGTAGGACTCCGTACTTTGGAAGTCAGTTTGGCTAGGACAGTCAGGGTGCATTGTTAGCCAGATTTGAGATGCGACCGACCCTATTCGACCGCATCAGGGAGCTTCAGGGTTCAGACAAGGAGCTCCAGGGCATTGATGACAGGATCTGCCGAAGAGAGAGTGGAGATTTTCGAGTCCGTGATGATGGACTTGTGGTATTCAGAAAGCGGATTTGTATCCCAATTGATGATGATCTTAAACGTACTATCCTCAAGGAGGCACATTCGTTAGCATATGCTATACATCCTAGAGGTACGAAGATGTACCAGACCAACAGAGATAGTTATTGGTGGTCGGGCATGAAGCGAGAGATAGCTGAGTTTGTGGCGCGATGCTTGGTGTGTCAGTAGGTGAAGGCCGAGCATCAACGACCAGCTGGTACGTTGCAGTCTCTTCTCATTCTTGAGTGAAAATGGGAACATATTATAATGAATTTTGTGATGGGGTTGCCGAGAACTTCTGCACGACACGATGCAATTTGGGTGATTGTAGATCGACTCACCAAATCTGAACATTTTATCTCCATCCGTGGCTATTACCCTCTGGAGTTGTTGGCACACCTCTATATTGATACCATAGTTCGGATTCATGGGGTACCTGTATCGATTGCTTCAGACAAAGACCCCAGATTCATGTCTAGGTTTTGGCCCAGGTTGCAGGAGGTATTGGGTATTAAACTGAATTTCAGCACAACATATCATCCTCAAACGGATGGACAATCAGAGAGGATGATACAGACGTTAGTGGACATGCTTAGGGCGCGCGTGATTGACTTTCATGGTAGCTGGGATCAATACTTACCACTTGTGGAGTTTGCATACAATAACAGCTACCAGTCGAGTATCGGAATGTCTCCCTATGAGGCATTGTATGGGAGGCGATGCCGTACACCTCTGTATTGGGATGAGGTTGGTGAGAGATGCCTCAACAGTATCGAGCTTCTTGAGGAGACAAAGGGGAAGGTGAGGACCATCAAAGAGAGGATGAGAGCCGCCCAGGATCGGCAGAAGATGTATGCAGACCGTAGGCAGAGACCACTGGGGTTTCAGGTTGGAGACAGTATTCTTGAGGATCTCACCCTGGAAAGGGGTGATCTGTTTAAGGCAGCGGGACAAGCTGAGCCCTAGGCATGTTGGGCCCTTCCGTATTCTTGAGAGGATCGGAATTGTGGCATATAGATTGGAGCTGCTAGAGGAGTTGTCGCATATTCATGATATATTCCATGTCTCTGTACTTATAAAGTATATTCCGGATCCCTCACATGTATTGGAGCCTCTACCAGTTGAGTTACGGGAGGATTTGAACTTACCTGTACAGCCCATGGCCATCCTTGAGAAACAGATCAGGAGACTGCGGAGCAAGGAAGTCCCGTTAGTTCGTGTTTTGTGGCGTAGCGACCAAGTTGAGGAGGTGACTTGGGAGTCTTAGCAAACGATGAGGGGACAGTATCCTTATCTATTTACTGAGTAGTTTTTCATTCCCCAATATGGCTTTCTTTTAGTTTCGAGAACGAAACTTGTTTTAGGGGTTAGAAAATATAACACCGATACTCGGTATATACTCATATATCCTATTTATCTTTATATATGATGATTTTTCATAAATCTGTTTATAAATTTCACTCAGAAATTTTTCCGATAAAATTTCCCCAGAAAATTTTTGCTCCAATTTTTAAGCATAAGTGAATAATTTCGAAATGGGTCACAAATGGTTCTATGATGATAAGATATGATTTTGAGAGTGAGAAAATTTTTAAATTTGATAAATAATTATTTTTAGGGTTAAAACGGCAAAAGTCCAGAAATTTGATCCGTAAACCCTAATTCGGATCGATTTTAACCAATAGGGTCGAGACGATCATATTAAATTTTGAAATTGGTCCCATTGGGCCTAATATGTGATTTTGGACCTAGCGTGTAATTTTGAGAATTTTTAGGTCGATTTATAATTTATATAAGTCTAGGGACCAAATTGTAATTAACAAGAATCTAGAAGCAATTTCTCAAAAGATAGGGAGTTCAATGCAATAAGATGGTAGAAAACAAATTGGACAAGCACTTAATGCCAAAGCATGGTGTGGTATGGAATGAAAAAGCAAGCATTTATTGATATAGATGTACAAACCTTGAGTTTTGAGGAATGAAGTGTACTTGTAAAAATTAAAAGATTTCAACCCCTTCATTTGTTGCACCATGAAGCGGACGTGAGTGAGAGGAAGAAGAAAGAAAAATGTGGAGCTTTTTTCATTTCTTCAAGAGCCAAGAGTGAATATTAGTGAGTCTAATCTAGGAGGAGAAGATTGTGTTGGAAAATTTTCTTCAAATCTCTAGACACATTTGAAAACAAGGTAAGACTTTCTTTTGCATCCTAGAATACTATATTTTTGTTTTAAACCCAAAGGGAGACTCTTAACTTGGTGTACATAGGGTGACCAAAGATTGGAACTAAGTGAAAAGCTTGCTTGAGTTTTGGAAAGCAAAGAAATTGAGGTAAATTTTCTGTTCTGTCTTGTTTTAGATTTTATTTATGTCCGTAAATTCACCTTTATTTTAAGATATCTTACAGTCAGGATTTGAAAATACTCTAGCTAAATAAATTGTAGATCAAAGTCTTATCTTTCCAACGAGATAAGAACCACCTTAATCAGATATCTGTGCCAAACGTTATGGCATTTTTTCTAAAGCATGACAGAAAGTTGTTCTATTTCAGACTATAAAATCAGTATATACAATCGAACCATTTCCAACTCTATTTTGGAGAAACTCAAAACATAAACATTGTAGGTATCTTTCTTGTCTACCACATATTAACATTTCAACCAAATCGCATGAGAGAATCAAAAGTTATAATTTTTTTCCTAAAGGTATGTTGGCAGAAATTTTGTTTCTAACTGAAAACTACCTATTCTGATCATGATTTATTTCACCATTTATCAGCACAATTGAGTGAAACTCAAAATATGAAAATTGTAGATCTATGTCTTGGGAATGTCAATGTAAAATTTCATTACATTTTGATAAGTGGAATAAAGGTTATAGCTTTTGTACAAAAATTGGATAGAAGCTGAAATTGGAATACGACTGAAACAAATTGAGGATTTCTGGGAATTCTGTGATGTGAATTTGAGAAAGTGTATAAAATGAAAGTTATAGGTCATGACGTTACCTATAACATGTCACAATTTAGCTTGGAATGGAGTTTTGTGCAAAACGTTATAGCTTATTTCCCATGACTGCGTAAATTTGAAAATCTGCGGACTGATTTTCTTTATAAGAGTTATTTGATTTGAACGAGGGGAGCACTTGATTTACGATTCGTGGTAAGATTGGGGAGTGTGTTACCCTCCCCAAACTGTGAATGGGATTTTGATGTTTGCTACTAATTGAAAAATCTTGTTTTAATTTTTTTTTGTAGTACGATTTCAAATGTATGATAAACTGAGCTTTTGGATTTTTATATATGCTTTACACATATTTTGTCACCATTAGAGTGTTCCAATCACTTGACTTGTTTGATATGCATCCATGTGCTTTCACAAATGATATTGTGTCACTTTTTCATAACATGTGGTATTTATATGATTTTCATATCTATTGGCACACAGTTTTATATAACTTGGATTTAAATATGTGATTGGGTTGGATGCCCTGTGATGATTCCACGCTTTGGAATTGGTGCCCCCCATCTCTGCGCTGAATAGCAATGTTCCATAGCTATGAAGGACATTTGGCAAAGACACTCGTTATGTCCGGATACGCTTTGGCCAGAGCTATGCCCCAAATGTCGGATCTATGTTGATGATTATACTTGTGATATTTGCGGGCTTGTTGGATCAGCCTGCGGTTAACATTGAGGTAGAGAGCTATTGTTTTTACATACATGCATTGTGAAAACCCCTAATGCGCCTGTCACTGGTCGAGGTAGACTCTTACCGGGAATATTTCATTGGCCGGCTCTTCATGACATTGATGTAAATATTGGATACATATCTTGATTTCTGATGTGTGCGTATGATATATGGTTTTGAAATGATATGATCAGTTTGCACACTGTGGATATTATTACTTTATGTTTTGACACTCCAAATTCACACCGATATTAATAGTACAATGTTAATCCCCTCACTTGCTGAGTACCATCCCCCTTTAGGTACTCACCCCTTACATTCCTATTTTACAGGTTTAGTCTTGAATTGAGGGATAGTAGAGTTTTGATTTCATTGGGCATTTCGAAGACACTGGTCTTGGGTACGGTTGCTCACTCTTTGCGATAATCATTTGAAATTATTGTTATATTTGGAGTATTTAGTTGACCATTGTATTTATATACCTAGGATAACTGTATTATATTTATGTTGACTTGTGAAAATGATAACTTTCATTTGATTTGATATATTGATGCATTGAGATACATTGTGATGACTTGGGAATTAATTTGGTCTGTGATACATTAGATTGGATATTGTTATTAGCCTTACGGTATCTCGATACGCGGGACGTTGTAATCGTGTATCGAGGGGCCACGGAGGTTGTCGCATGCTCGGCCTGGGGGCAGGTCGGGGCGTGACAAAAGATGCTTTTTAATTTTATTTCTTTCTCTTGAATGTTATATTTTATTGATGGCTGTAAGATTTTTTATTATTGATGATGATTTAGTTTATTAATGAATATTTATTCGATAAATGTTTATTCTAGATTTGAAAATTTTTGACCATATATATCTATGTATTTTGGATGCTTTTTTATTTTTATAGTTTCAATTTTTATTGATAAATGTTTATTTATTGTTGAAATAAAGCACAATTAGGGCATATGGTTGTTCCAATCCAGTAAACTTTGTACTTTTAGAACAAGACCCAAATGTAAAGTAAAAAGGGAGGCAATGTAATGGGCTCTAAATGGATCTAGTCCACGGGTTTCGGGCTGGGCCCGAAGGGCCCAGCCCGGGCAAGCAAAATTGGGGGCCAAAGGCCCCCAACGGCTAGTAAAAGAACTAGCCGTTGGGGCGGGCCCAGCCCGGGCCAGCAAAATTGGGGGCCAAAGGCACCCAACGGCTAGTAAAAGAACTAGCCATTGGGGACTACCCAACGGCTAGTTCTTACTAGCCGTTGGGTCCAACAGATAGAGAGGGCAATGCCCTCTCCCCCCCTCTTATTTTCTCCTCTCTCAACTCTCTTTCTCTTCTTCTGTAAATAGGGCAGCTAGTTGCTTTTAAGAGATATGAAAAAAATGCCTTCAACCTCTTGTATGCTCTCTTTGAAATATCAATAAAGTACTTGAAACTCTTATTCATTTCTCATTGCTTGCTTCTTTGGAATTTCATCATGGTATCAGAGCAGGCATTCATTCCTTCCTCATCTAATCTTGGTGATCCACCACCACAAGTTAGCACCTCAATGTTCACTTCCATTCTTTTAGATGCTTCAAATTACAACGCATGGAAAGACACTATCATGTTGAAAAGAAGGATAACTCAACCCATCTTCATCACCAACCAAGTACATCTACTTAGAAGCCCAAAAATCAGCCTGCATTGTCCAGCAAGCATGACACATTTGGGCAGCCTTAACCAACCCAAAATACATTCAAAAATAGGCCCAAGGAAGCCCAAAAGTTTGGAGAAAAGTCTAGGAAGCAAACCCAAATAGCTAGGGGCAGTTTGGGTAGTATATATTTCAACAGTCAAAAAACTAGCTGTTGGAATTCCTTGGGGTTTGAGCTCCAACGGGAATATTACTTTTGAATCACTATCTACTGGCTATTTTTTCCTTTTCTCTATAAATAGAGCCTTATTGTATCTCCAAAACTCTATGAGAAAAATGCTCTCAAATATGTCCATGTATGCTCTCATTCTTCTTCAATAAAATTCAGAAGTATTCTTCATTTCTTGTGCTCTATTTTTTGATATTTCAACATGGTATCAGAGCAAACTTCGATCCCTTCCTCTTCAAGGTTGGGTGACCTTCCACCTTCCATCAACATTACCCAATTTCAAAATATATCCTCCATTCAATTAAGAGGAGGAAATTATTATCAATGGGCAGCCTTGATGAGAAGAGCGCTGGAACTTCACAACTTGGAGGGTCACATACTTGATCAACCACTTGAAGAGGTGGATTCTTCCTTCAGAGAATGGAAGAAGAGGGACAATCATGTGTTTTTTCTTCTACTCAATTCCATGGATGAAACACACAAAGCCATGGTGACTTGTGCTCCCAATGCAAAACTAATATGGGACACAATGTTTTCTCTTTATGGCCAAGAATCTAATCTTGGCAGAATTTTTGAGCTCAAACGACAAATTTCAAACATCAAAAAGGAAGGGAAATCTCTTCCTCAATACTTTGGGGAATATACTGATGCTTGGAATGAGCTCTCCACTCTCCGCCCAGATTCCATAGATCTCAAAGTCCTCCACAAGAGGAAAGAAGAAGATAAAATCTTTGGTCTTCTCATGGGTCTAGATGATTCCTACTCTCTTCTTAGACAAGAAATTCTCCGAATGAAGGAATTTCCTTCATTTGGAGAAGTGCAAAATATGATCCAACGAACGGAAGTTAGCATGCGTTTGGAAGAAAATTCCAAACTTAGACTTGAAGCTCAAGGTCACATGGCTACCGTTGAAGAGCACATGGCTGCCAAAGCACATCAAGTTCCAAAGAAAATTGATGTATGCACCCATTGCAAGAAAAGAGGACATACAAAGGAGAAGTGTTGGAACCTTCATCCTCATTTAAAGCCCAAGACCTTCAAACCAAGGGAGCAACTTTCCGAGCAGCATAATGCACTTCACGCCAAGCTTCAAGGACCTACCATGGCTGATTTTGCTGCTCTTCAAAGTCAACTCAATGACATCTCCAAGAAGTTTCAACAACTTGCTCCCTCCAATGGTAAAAATCAAAGCACTTTATCCTCTTTCAATTTCGAAGATTTTCTCATTGATTCGGGAACGGACCATCATATGGTAAGGGATAGAAGAAAAATCAAGCGTTTTAAAAAACTCTCTAACCATAAGATAGTCCGTGTTGCCAATGGGCAAGATTTGAAAGTTGAGCAAATTGGGGAAATTGAACTTTTTGGAAAAACTTCAAATGCTTTATTTGTTCCCCAACTCACTTCAAATCTTTTGTCCATTAGCAAAGTCACTAAGGATCAAGGGTGTAGAGTTGTTTTTGACCCGAACACTGTTACTTTTCAGGACCTCAAGTCGAATCAATTGATTGGCAAGGGTTCTAGAAGAGGGGATCTATATTTTTTGGATCAAAAGCATCATGCACTCGTAGCTCATGTCAAAGAAGATGGATCTCTTTGGCATAAACGTTTTGGGCATCCTAGTGACCAAGCTTTAAAGCGTCTATTTCCAAGTATTAATATTGAAGATAGACATTGTAAAGCTTGTATTCTGGGAAAAGAAACCCGATCAATGTATCCCAATTCAAAAACAATTTATAAAGATGCTTTTGATTTAGTTCATTCGGATTTGTGGACTTCACCCATCAAATCTCATTTAGGCTACAAGTATTTCATTACTTTTGTAGACCAAAAAACTAGGTACACTTGGGTCTACCTTTTGAATACCAAAGATCAAGCTTTTGAAGCCTTTAAAAGCTATGAGAGATATGTGACAAAACTTTACAATGCTAACATTAAAATTCTAAGGACGGATCATGGTGGGGAATTCACTAGTTTGAAATTTGAAAACTACCTTAGAGAGAATGGCATTGTACATCAAATGTCTTGTGTATACACATCTCAACAAAATGGGGTGGCCGAAAGGAAAAATAGGCACATATTAGAAATAACTAGAGCTATGATGTTTCATGCAAATGTGCCTAAGAAATTTTGGTGTGATGGAATAAAAACCGCTGTCCACCTAATAAACCTTATCCCATCTCAAGTCCTAGATGGCAAGTCACCATTAGAAGTCCTACTAGATAGAAAACCTAAGATATCTCATCTTAGAACATTCGGTTGTGTATGTTACATTCATATTCCAGCACACATGAGGGATAAGTTAGATCACAAGGGTAGAAAGTGCATATTTTTGGGGTATGCTTCCTTTGAAAAGGGGTATAGATGTTATGACCCTAAGACTGACCAAACATACACATCTAAGGATGTGATATTTGTGGAGAATGAGACCTTTTTTGTAGATAATGAAGAACATCAATCATCAAAAGAAGAGAACACTCCAAGCACGTGGAATTTCTTACTTCTCCCGAATCAATCATCTCCACCAATTGCAGAAGGAACCTCCCAAGAGATTAATGAGCAATCTCAAAATAATGAAGAAGAAGGATCAAACTCCATAGAAGAGGAGGCAGCCCACACTTCAGGGGGAGATCAAGAAACCGAAGAGGAAGAATCTGAGCATGTAGAGGGAGATTTGGATGCACCACCTCCTCACCTTAGGCGATCCATGAGGCTTAGGGTTCCCCGTTCGGAATGGATTAACCGTAGAGTTTACTATAACTCCAAGGTAACATCACATCCGATTTCTGATTATTATACCATCTCACATGTTTCTTTGAGCCACCAAAATTTTTTGAGTGGCATAGATAAAGAACAGGAGCCTAGGACATATGATGAAGCATCCAAGGACCCAAGGTGGAGAAAGGCAATGAAGGAAGAGCTAGATGCATTGACTAAGAACGGTACATGGGAAGTCACCTCTCTTCCAAAGGGCAAGCGGGCCGTCGGATGCAAATGGGTATACAAAATCAAATATAAAAGTGATGGATCAATTGAAAGGTTTAAGGCAAGACTTGTGGCTAAAGGATTCACTCAAGCATATGGGATAGATTACAAAGAGACATACGCACCTGTTGCCAAAATGAACACAATTAGGGTCTTGATGTCTCTTGCGGTGAACCATGGATGGAGCATGTTTCAAATGGATGTAGCAAACGCGTTCCTTCAAGGAGATCTCGAAGAAGAAGTGTACATGCAACTTCCTCAAGGGTTCCAACAACAAGGAGGAAATGTGTGCAAACTACGCAAGGCTATCTATGGGCTGAAGCAATCCCCAAGGGCATGGTATGCAAAATTAAGCCATGCTTTCCTTAGTAGTGGATTTGTTAAATGCCATAGCGACTCATCTGTTTTCATTAGAAAAAACAATGATAAAATTGTGATAGCCTTAGTTTACGTAGATGATATCATCATTACAGGAAATGACATGCATTTAATAGATATAGTTAGAAATTTCTTGAGTTCTAGATTTGAAATTAAAGATTTAGGGAGACTAAAGTATTTCCTAGGAATTGAGTTAGCCTATTGTAATAATGGGTTAATTCTATCCCAAAGGAAATATGCTCTTGATCTTTTGCAGGAAACAGGAAAGCTAGGAGGAAAGCCAGCTTGTAGCCCTATTGTCACCACTGGACCTCTAGTAGATGATGAGGAGCCATTTGAGGACATAGAGAGATATCAGAGACTTGTAGGACGGCTGATCTACCTCACCATCACTAGGCCAGACATAGCCTTTGCTGTGAGCCAAATTAGTCAACATATGCATTCTCCAAAGAAGGGTCATTGGAGAGCAGTTGAGCGCATCCTTCACTACATCAAGAAATCACCCGGTCTAGGTATTTGGATGAAGAACAGTGGAAGCTCCCAAATTGAAGGCTTTTGCGATGCAGATTGGGCGAGCGATTCAAAGGATAGAAGATCTACCACCGGGTACTGCATGTTCGTAGGAGGCAACTTGGTAGCATGGAAGAGCAAAAAACAGCATGTGGTGTCAAGATCGAGTGCAGAGGCTGAGTATAGGGCAATGGCGTCAGCGGCCAGTGAGATTGTATGGTTGAAGGCTCTAGTAGAGGAATTAGGGTTCAATGTTTCTACACCAATCAACTTGCATTGTGACAATCAATCGGCGATTCATATTGCATCCAATCCGGTCTTCCATGAAAGGACTAAACACATAGAAGTTGATTGTCACTTCATTCGACAAAAGGTGGAAGAAAAGCTTATAGCTACTCCCTACATCAAAGGAAAAGAGCAACTAGCTGATATCTTCACAAAAGGGGGAACTGCAATGCATCTTCAAGAAATCATGAACAAGTTGGGCACTATCGATATCTACGCACCCAACTTGAGGGGGAGTGTTGAAAAGAAGGATAACTCAACCCATCTTCATCACCAACCAAGTACATCTACTTAGAAGCCCAAAAATCAGCCTGCATTGTCCAGCAAGCATGACACATTTGGGCAGCCTTAACCAACCCAAAATAGATTCAAAAATAGGCCCAAGGAAGCCCAAAAGTTTGGAGAAAAGTCTAGGAAGCAAACCCAAATAGCTAGGGGCAGTTTGGGTAGTATATATTTCAACAGTCAAAAAACTAGCTGTTGGAATTCCTTGGGGTTTGAGCTCCAACGGGAATATTACTTTTGAATCACTATCTACTGGCTATTTTTTCCTTTTCTCTATAAATAGAGCCTTATTGTATCTCCAAAACTCTATGAGAAAAATGCTCTCAAATATGTCCATGTATGCTCTCATTCTTCTTCAATAAAATTCAGAAGTATTCTTCATTTCTTGTGCTCTATTTTTTGATATTTCAACATATCAAGAGGTCTCTAAACTTCTTCAATCTCAAAAACCACATATTTGAAGACCCTCTTGAAGATGCTGATCCGTCTTACCAAACATGGAAAAAGAGAGATGATCAAGTGGTGGTGCTCTTACAAATGTCTTTAGACAAAACCCACAAAGCAATGGTCACTTGTATTCCCAATGCCAAGCCTTTGTGGGATCAAATGCATGCTCTTTATGCTCAAGAAACCAATACCGGTAGAATATTCGAATTGAAAAAGAAATTCTTCTACATTCAAAAAGGAGGAAAGACCCTACCCGAATATTTTGGGGAATATAGGGATCTTTGGAATGAGCTTAATGTTTTGAGGCCTCCAACCTCAAATCTCAAAACTATCCTTCAAAGGAATGATGAAGACATGACCTTTGGTCTTCTAATGGGTCTTGGAGAAGAGTATGCACCTATACGTCAAGAAATTCTTAGAATGAAGATTTTTCCTTCATTCCAAGAAGTTCAATTCATGGTGTAAAGAGCTGAAACAAGCATGAAGCTTGAAGAATCATCCAAGCCCAAAACCGAAGCTCAAGCATTCAAATCTGTCCAAGAAGAGCATCCAGCCAACAAAGCTCAAAACTTCACCAAAAGAGATTTTTGCTCCCATTGTAAGAAACCTGGTCATAGAAAGGATAAATGTTGGCATCTCCATCCCTATTTGCGGCCAAAATACAACAAAAGGGAAGGTGACCAAATGGCAAGTGTCCAACATGTTTCTCAAGTTGCTACCCTAGAAAGCAAAATGGAGGAAATGCAAAAGGAGATGAAAAAGCTCGTTGGCCAGATTACTTTGCATTCTGGTAATCTCTTAAATACATCTCATTCATGGCTTATTAATTCTGGTTGTGATAATCATATGGTAAAAGATAAGAGCAAAATTAAAAGACTCATTCCTCTCACTGATTCTGGGATTGTTAAGGTAGCTAATGGTGAGAAACTAAGAGTTGATCATCTAGGTGAAATTGAGTTATTTGGCAAGAAAACTAAAGCTCTATATGTGTCTAAATTTAATTCTAATCTTTTATCCATTGGAAAAATAACCAAAGAACAAAATTGCAAAGTTACATTTGATCCTAATGAAGTTGTTTTTCAGGACCTCAAAACGAATCATTTGATTGGCAAGGGGTCTAGGAGGCACAACCTATACTACTTGGATCAAGAAAACCGAGCTTTTGCTACCCAAAGTCAAATGCATTCATTATGGCATACTCGTCTAGGTCATCTTGGGGACTTAGCTTTGAAACGTCTATTTTCAAATCTAGTAGTAGAAAATAGGCATTGCAAAGTTTGTGTTCTTGAAAAACAAACTAGAGTGTATTATCCTATTTCAAATACTATATATGAGAATGCATTCGAACTTGTTCATTCTGATGTTTGGACCTTACCCATAGCATCTCATAATGGTTATAAATACTTTGTGACATTTATTGATCACAAAACTAGATATACTTGGGTATACCTATTGGTAACCAAATCTGAGGTTTTTGAAGCTCTTAAGAGCTATTATAGATATGTCACCAAACAATTCAATGCCAACATCAAAATCATTAGGTCTGACCATGGGGGGGAGTATACTAGTCATGCATTCGAAAACTTCTTAGATGAAAAGGGGATCATGCACCAAAAATCATGTGTCTACACTCCACAACAAAATGGAGTTGCCGAAAGGAAAAATAGGCACTTGTTAGAAACAGCTAGGGCTATGATGTTTCATTCTAATGTGCCTAAAAAATTTTGGAGTGAGGCAATAAAAACTGCTGCCAATCTCATTAATCATATGCCCACTCAAGTTCTAGGAGTAAATCCCCATTAGAGTTACTCTTAGGAAGAAAACCTAATATCTCCCATCTTAGAGTCTTTGGATGCTTATGCTATGTCCATGTACTTGAAAATTTCAGAAACAGGTTAGAAGAAAGGGGGAGAAAATGTGTGTTCTTAGGATACTCAATATTTGAAAAAGGATATAAATGTTATGATCCACTAACCAAAAAACTATACACATCCAAGGATGTGATATTTGTAGAAAGAGAATCTTATTTTTCAGGAAAAGAAGATCAAGATCAAGATGGAAAAGGAGAAGCTCAAGATCTATGGAACATTATTCTCCCAAGTATCAATCATCCCTCTCATCCGAATATTGAACAAGAACCAGCTCCGAATGTTCATGAAGATCCGGCTCAAGAAGATCCCTCACCATCTCATTCTGATCAAGAAACCATTCAAGAACAAGGGGAAGATGATTCGGAGCAAGAGCTGGCCGTAGAACAAGAGGAACAAATCATAGATGAACCACCTCTTCCTCTTCGTAGATCAACAAGGCTTAGGCTTCCTCCCTCCGAATGGATCAACAAAAGAGTCTTCTATAACTCTAAAGTAACTTCTTAACCCATTTCCAAATATTATTCAATTGCTAATACTTCTTACAGCCATCAAAGATTCATTCGGAACATAGATCTTCATGAAGAGCCAAGATCTTTTGAAGAAGCTAAAAATCAACCTCAGTGGGTGCAAGCTATGAAGGATGAGTTGGAAGCCTTAGCAAAAAATGGAACATGGGAAATAACATCACTTCCAAAAGGGAAAAAAGCCGTTGGGTGCAAATGGGTCTACAAAATCAAATACAAAAGTGATGGGAGTCTTGACAAATACAAGGCAAGATTAGTTGCCAGGGGTTTTACTCAAGCTTATGGAGTAGACTACAAGGAAACAATTGCTCCCGTGGCAAAAATGAATACCATTCGTGTACTCTTATCCCTTGCTGCCAAATACTCTCTACCTCTATTTCAAATGGATATTGCAAATGCCTTTCTTCAAGGGGACTTAGAAGAAGAGGTGTATATGGAGGTTCCTCCGGGTTTCTCTCATCAAGACAACAAAGTTTGCAAATTAAAGAAAGCTATCTATGGACTTAAACAATCACCAAGAGCTTGGTATGCCAAACTTAGTTCTACTCTTCTTGATCGTGACTTTAAGAAATGCACTAATGACTCATCTCTTTTTGTTAAGAAACTAAAAGATAAATTCATTATAGTCCTAGTATATATAGATGATATAATCATAACCGGCAATGACTTGAACTTAATTAATCAAGTTAGGAAATTTCTCCAAACAAAGTTTGAGATTAAGGACTTAAGGAAACTAAAGTACTTTCTAGGGATAGAACTTGCCTATTGTCCAAGTGGGTTTGTTCTATCACAAAGAAAGTATGTGCTTGATCTTTTGCAGGAAACCGGAAAGTTAGGTGCCAAGCCCGTATGTAGTCCGATTAGCACTTCTTGTGGCCTTAAAGATGAAGACGAAGAGTTTGAGGATGAACAGAGATACCAAAGGCTTGTAGGGAGACTAATCTATCTCACTATAACAAGGCCCGATATCTCCTTTGCTGTGGAACAAGTTAGCCAACATATGCACAAGCCAAAAAGAAAGCATTGGAGAGCCACCGAAAGAATACTTCACTACCTAAAGGGCACACCCGGCATGGGAATTTGGATGAAGAAAAATTGCAGCTCACAAATCATAGGGTATTGTGATGCGGATTGGGCCAGAGATTCTGAAGATAGAAGATCAACTACAGGATATTGCATGTTTGTTGGAGAAAATCTAGTAGCTTGGAAAAGCAAAAAACAACATGTGGTGTCAAGATCAAGTGCTGAAGCGGAGTCTAGAGCAATGGCAGCCGCAATAAGTGAAATAGTTTGGTTAAGGGCTCTAATTGAAGAGCTAGGGTTCATAGTTCCAACTCCAATTCAACTCTATTGTGACAACCAATCGGCAATTCACATAGCCTCAAATCCGGTGTTTCATGAAAGAACAAAACGTATTGAGGTAGATTGTCACTTCGTGAGACAAAAGATTGAAGACAAGCTCATCATTTCTAGCTTTACAAGAAGTGATCTTCAAGTTGCTGACATCTTTACAAAACCGGGAACCGCCAATCACATTCACAAGAATATGGGCAAGTTAGGTGTTATAGACATATACACACCTAACTTGAGGGGGAGTGTTGAAATAAAGTACAATTAGGGCATATGGTTGTTCTAATCCAGTAAACTTTGTAATCTTAGAACAAGACCCAAATATAAAGTAAAAAGGGAGACAATGTAAAGGCCCCCAACGGCTAGTAAAAGAACTAGCCGTTGGGTCCAACGGATAGAGAGGGCAATGCCCTCTCCCCCCTCTTATTTTCTCCTCTCTCAACTCTCTTTCTTTTCTTTTATAAATAGGGCAGCTAGTTGCTTTTAAGAGGTATGAAAACAATGCCTTCAACCTCTTGTATGCTCTCTTTGAAACATCAATAAAGTACTTGAAGTTCTTATTCATTTCTCATTGCTTGCTTCTTTGGAATTTCATCATTTATGTCGATGAATTTTTTGTTCATGGTTTCTGTCTGAATAATTAAATTTATTTTTAAGGCTGGATGTGTGAATGAGGATTTCGTGTAGATATAGTTTATGACCGGATGATTTTGTGTGAATTTTGTTCAAGAAAAGTTTGTGTAACTGATTAAATTCAGTAATCCAAATTTTTTTTTTTTGAATCATAAAATAATCTGTCACTAAATTCATGATAAAAAATCCGTTGTTAAATCTATAACAAAAATTTGTCGCTAAATTTGTGGTAAAAAAATCTTTCACTAAATTCGTGGCAAAACAACTTTTGCAAAATTTGTGGTAAAAAATCTATCACTAAATTCATGACAAAAAACTTCGTCACTAAATTTATCGCTAAAAATCCATCATTAAATTTATCACTAAATTTTTATCGTTAAGTTTGTTGTTAAGTTCGTCACTAATTTGGGATGAACTTTGCCATATAAATTTTTTATCACAAATTTGAGATGAAAATTTAAAATTTTCGATGCCATATTAGTCATGATTTTTTTTTCGTTGCTATTTTTTTTTCGTCGAATTTTCTTTAATTTTTGTCGTTAAATTCGTGGTTAAAAAATGTTTTTTTTTCGTAGTGTTAGGCCATAACGAATGCCTAGGGCTGGAAAAGGAGTCTGCTCCCCTGCTACTGACAATGGTCGCCGGTGCCGAAGAATCACAGAATATGGAAGATGTTAGGTTTCGCCTCAACGTTGCCCTTTCGCCTTTAAGAGAGAGAGAGAGAGAGAGAGGGAGGATATTTTGGGTATTTTCTTGTTACAGATGGGCAACTTTGTTGATCAATATTTCAGCAACGTGTCACATTGAGGACACCTAATTTCACCATTAGCAATATGCTAAGAGGTTGCTCATTATGCAAAGCATATTCAAGAAATAGAACTCAAACTCAGTTATTTACATTTGAGGATACACAACCCATTTCATCATGTGCAAATTCCCAGTTTACTTCTCTCCATTTTATCTCCATTTTATTTGCAGCAAAAGAAGAATAAAACAAAGGAACAAAAAATGGCCTATTTTGCAACATATTAATGAGAGCCAGACCCTAACCTGAATCGATTTTTGGAGAAGAAATCACTCCATATGCTACGCCTTTGATTTTATGAACAGTTTTCTGGGGTGTGGGTGTGTGGTGTGCATGTGCATCCATGTGCATGTGTGTGTGAGAAAGAAAGAGAGAGAGAGAAGTGCAATGGTCAGTGGTTGTGCATGGTTTTATAGGTACATGAAGTCTACCCAAAAAATTATTTCATGGATTACAATGAGAAAGAAAATTGCACAGCCACTGTCCCAGAAGCATCTACAAGACAGACAAGTTGAGAAATAAAAATTTCTCTGTAAACAAATTATCCAAAAACTTTCTGCACAATTGTGTTTCAATTACATTCTGTTTCACATCTTCAAAACATCATATATTGACACCAAAGCAGCTATTTGGCTCTCAAAAACACAAAATTCTTAAGCAATAATCACAAAAACATAAAGCCAACAAACTAATTTTCACTTCTTTGTTGTCCATTTAACTTCCAGGACAATTCTCCGCTCTGCAAACATAAATAATCCATCACAAACCCTGGGATAGTTTTCTGACCACAAAATCTGACTCCCATCATCAATAATTCTCATGTAATTGCATGGTCTGTGGCTGAATTTTAATCCAACAGTGGCCTAATTTTACATGATAAAAGCTTGCAACACAGACTAAAGGCATTTGCTTCCAATGACAGCCTTCTTTATCCGTGAAAGAGATTGAAGAAGATAGTGCTCGTGCTAGGTTCAAGGATGTTGTCAAGTGTGGTCCAGAACATAACAGAAACAGAGCTTCAATCTGCAGGCATATTTCGAGCTTCAACACTTCACTGAGGCTCCGCCAACCATGTTTGATGATGGTCACCATTGATGAGAGAGAGAGAGAGAGAGAGAGATGGATGGTTCAAAGTTCAGATGATAACTTTTCTCATTCCCAAAGTCCATTTTGCATTTCCCACCGCAGAGCCTCGGTGTCATGAAACTAGAAGGAACACCCGATTCCCACTTCGTGTTGATTCCTATTCCGACTTGTCATTTCAAAGGCCATATATTGGAATGAAATGGTTTCGTTCTCATTTTTTCTATTCCAATTCCCACAACAATTCCTCCCATGGAATCACCATTAAGTCTTCATGACTTCAATTCCCAGTTCTAAAGGGGAAATTGTACCCTAAATTTCAAGTCATCACTCTCCTAAATTTACTGTAGCAGACATTTCATTTCCACCAGTACAATTAAATACAAAAACCTGTTTCTCAAACCCTTGTTTAGTTTTAGAATTAGGTCATCAAATTGGAGATGATCCCAATGAACTGTCAACAAGAACTGAGCTTGGTGGTAAGACCGGGGCTTATCATGGAGGTAAAAACAAAATGTGCATGCCCAAGCTTGGTGTGGTGTGAAGAATACACATACCTCTATTTTTTTTTACGTGATTAATCGGTATCTAAAATCATATTCCAACTAATTTAACACGAATTACAGTCGAACTTTCTATATGGAGAGCTCTTTTAATATAAATTTTTTCATTCTTAAAATTCGAAATCAATTCTTGATTAAAAGAGCTAACATTGTTCTTATCAGACCAAATATACACCTTAGGGTACCAACGTTCTCTAAGTCCGGCCAAAAACAGGCCGACCTTCTATAAAGCTATGAAAGAAATGCGAGTTTCAGGCCAAGCACAAACAAAGAGCAAAAATCCAAACCTAAATCTTAAATTGGTTAGGCTTTTTCAAGTTGGGTTAAGATTGGGAATCAAGCCCAAAACTGTTGCCCAAAACTGGCCAGGTGTGGGCTAAACTGGCTGCGCTGCCTAAGCCTATGTCATGTCTACTTTTTTTTTTTTTTTTTTTTTTTTTTGTTCAGGATGTCAGGTCTCTTTAAACTTTGTGTTTTGTTTCACTTAAATAATTCCGCAACTAAAGTCTTAAGGTGTTCTTTGCCCAAAATAAATCTAAAAAAAAACATAATAATTAAAAAAAATATAAGGTGGTGTTTGCTTTTCTTTCTAAGAATCCATAATCGCCGTAATGCATTTTAAGTAACGCATTCTTGAAAATAATGGGAGGTTAAAAAGATTTGATAATGCATTTTATCAAAATGTGAATATTGAAAAGGTGAAATTTTTGAAAAATAAATTTTTCTACCTCTAATTGTTATAAACTGAATTTTAGTCCTTAATTGCAGCAATTTTTGCAAAAACCTTTAATTTTAAAGCCTTACCACCCAAAGCAATGACTAAATTTGAAAAAAAAAGCCTGCATAATGCTTTCCAAACAGAACCTTAGTGTCTAAGCACAAGGTGTCTGGTTTTAATAGAACTACGAAATCTCACCTAGGTGGAATATCTTTTGTAACAACAACTATATAGACAAATTTTACCTTTAAAATTCAATTTTTTAAGTCTAAATAATCATAGAAAAATCAACATTATACCAGATTTGATTTAGTCATAAAAATAAAATAAAATAAAATAAAATATAACCCAACGGAATTGAACGCAACAAATAATCAATTATTCTTGGATTGACTAGTCCTAGATTTTCACGTCCGCGCTGGTCCCAAAAGTATCACCTAACAACAACTTCTATACCACGTTAAATTCATCATGGGCAAAAATTTGCTATTATTGAGGTCTTTGGTGATATTAGAATTGTAAGAGTTTTATCCTTCAGGGTTAAATACATATGTTGAAAACGTAAAGAGGCCTAAATAAGGATTTTCCAGATGTAGGGAGGTCCTCAGGAATGATCTTGATGAGATTATCCTTAAGGAGGAGCTAGCCTCCTCGTCACAAGACTTGTACGAAGTTCTATCGGGGGGGGGGGGGGGAACCTTGAATAAAGTGAGTTAAGGAAGGTGAATATAACACTGGGCTTTTTCGTCCGGTAGCCGATGGTAGGAGGCCAAAAGGCGTTATACAAGAGTTAGAGGATGATGACAGCAATGTGGTTAAAAATCGTAGTCCATAGGACCTTTACACCAAGCTGGTTAAATTTCGTGACAAAAAAATAAGGGTTCAATTAGTTTCCCATTGAGGGTGTCACAGCTTTTTGGTAAGAAAATCCTTTTGAGGAGGACCAGATTGAGGAGCAGTTTTGGGTTTGTGTTACAAGTGTAATTTCCAAGCTACTATCAAGTCTACTGTCCTTTCAATTAAACACTAAAGACTAAAAACTAGGCGGGTGTAAGGTGGGGCAACTAGTGATGGAAAGCAGACTGAAGTGATTGATTTGCCGGAGGAAAGTGGATGATTTGGGAAAAGATAAGAAGGAAACTAGAGAGGGAGAAGAAATAGAGAGAGAGAAGAAGAGAAGGAGAGAGAGCAAAAGAGATAAAGAACTGTATTCTATTCCTTCCTTCGACCTATCTCAGGTACAACTTTTATACTAATCCTCTTATTGACTAAGTAACTGTCGGTAGTTAGTTGGTTAGGGATTTCAACCAACCTAACAACTATAACTATTAATTCCCTCATTTTTAGTTAGAGTTGTAATAGAGTTTGTTATAACATTCCTCCCCTTCAAACTATCGTTGTCCTCAAGGATGAAATGTTGGAAACTGGGCACGTATGAAATCTAAGTCTTCCCATATTGCTTCTTCATAGCTGAGATAAATCCATTTGATCAGGATCTGTAATACCGATTCATTGTTCCTCCAAATCACACGCCTCTTCAGTACTTTCTCTGGTTCCACAAGGGCTTGCTTATCTATACCCAATAGTGGTAGTGCAGGCATGCAAGACTAATCAAGACCTAACTTTTTCTTCAGTAAGGATACATGAAAATTTGGGTGGATTTTGGAGCCTGGGGGTAATTGTAGTTTGTAAGCCACCTCCCCAATTTTTGCTATGACACGAAAGGGTCCATAGATTTGGAAGATAGCTTAAGTTGCTTCCCCAGCTCAACTGACTGCTGTCTATATGGCTGTAGCTTCAAGTAGACCATATCCCCAATTTGGAATTCATGTTCTGTTCTCTTGTTGTCTGCATACAATTTCATTCTATTTTGGGCTCTTCACTCACAAGTGATCCCTCAAAATTTAAATCATGTCCTGCCTTGTTCTAATGAACTCTCCCACAACTGAAGTAATTGAGTCTTCATAGGGTCCTATAGGAATATGCCTGGGTTTATATCCATACAAAGCCTTGAATGGAGTCATCTGTATACTGCTATGATAATTAGTGTTGTACCACCACTCTACTAGGATCAGCCACTTAAACCACTGTGCAGGTCTATCAGATGTCATACACCTCAAATAACATTTCAGGCATTGATTAACCCTCTCACTATGCCTATCTGTTTAAGGGTGGTATGAGCTACTCAAATTCAACTGAGTTCCCATGAGCCTAAAAATTTCCTGCCAAAATAGACTAGTGAAAACCTTATCCCTGTTTGAAACGATTGAGTCTGGTAGGCCATGTAATTTGATAACATGGTCTAAGAATAATTGAGCTACTTGAATAGCAGAAAATCGGTCCTGCAATGCCATGAAATGACCAAATTTAGTGAGTCTATCAACAACTACCAAGATAGTGTTATATCCATGAGAATTTGGTAGCCCCTCAATAAAATCCATGCTTATTTGTGCCCAAACTTGAGTGGGGATAGGTAGTGGCTACAGCAAACCTAGGTAGGGGTAGTCTCATCTTGCTTCTTTGACAAACATCACATTCTTGCACTATTTTGCTAATGGTTTACTTCATCAAAGGCCAGTAAATTACTGCTCTAACCCTCTGCAATGTCCCAATCTATCCTGAGTGACCTCCAATAGCAGAAGCATGCATGTGTCTTACTATTCTTTCTCTGAGCTAAGGTCCCTCTCCAACCATTATCTTCTTCTTGTATTTTAGAACCCCTCCATGGTACTGAAATTCAGACTCACATTCAAGTTGAAGAGTTAATTTGGCAATAATATTCTCGCAATAATCATCCTGCTTATAACTCTAGAGCACCTCTTGTATCCAACTAGGTTGTTGATATGATCATCAAGACTGTAAGAAATTTATAAGATTCAACTCAAGTTCCAGTTGGGCCAGTAACAAAAATTCGAGTTAAAAGGTCCAAAAAAGTACTGAATAACTTAATTCAGAGGGTTTTACAATAAGAAATTGAAATCCAAATGAATGAAGAACCAAAAGAGGTCTCACTTATGCTCATGCAAGCCCAGTTGGAAGAATAAAAGACCCAAAACTACCCAAAACCAAGGGAGGACGAAAATGAAGAAAAATAGCAGCAAGACTTGATCAAAATAGTTTGATTTATTTAGTTTCCTAATTTTTATTTTTTTGTAACTTATATTTAGTTTCCTGATTCTTTATTGTTTAGAGAGTTACTAAATTTTTAGTCGTTAATTATATTTTTACCTTTAGGCTATAAATAGGCCATTGTACATTGTGTAAAAAAAACACTTTGAAGAGAATTAATAAAATTGTGAGGATTCTTCACACAAGTCTTGTTCTTTTGAGAACTTTGAACTTATTCAAGTTATGAGTCTTGTTTAGTTCTTTGACTTATCAATCTAGGTTTCAAACCATCTAGATTGTGGCGTCATTCATTCCATCTTTATACCAAAGTTTTTGATTTAGTGAGAAACGGGTCTAAGGTCATATACCTTAGGTTCTTCCTCCTTTAGGGCAAGAGTTGAGGTTTTTAATTCCATCGGTTCAAATAATTCGTTGGGACGATTTTTGGGTTAAATTAACTTGTTCATGGGTTCTAGGGTTTTTATACCCAATGGGTTCACATCAGTTGTACTGTTGTCACAGCTAACACGCTTGGATCAGAGGACTCTTCTTCCTGTAATTCCCTTTTGGATAGAGCATCAGCAACCCTATTCTCGACCCCTTTTTTGTACTAAATTTCATAGTCTAGGCCAAGTAACTCAGCCATCCATTTGTACTGCTAAGAAGTAGTGAGTTTCTGTTCCAATAAAAATTTAAGACTTTCATGATCATTTTTTATAATGAAGTGATATCCTAGTAGATAATGTCTCCACTTTGTGAATGTCATCACTACTGCAAGTGGCTCCTTTTCATAGATGGATAGCCCTCTACTCCTTGGCCCTAATGCCTTGCTTAGAAAAGCTATAGGTTAGCCCTCTTATATTAATACAGCTCCCAAACCATTAGAGGAAGCATCAATCTCTACAATGAAAGGTTTGGTAAAGTCTTGCAACCTCATCACTGGAGCTATGCATATTGCTGTCTTGAGCTGATTAAAAGCCCTTTCAGCATTTTCATTCCACAGAAATTAGTCTTTCTTCAAGAGATCATTTAAGAGTCTAGTTATCATGCCATAATCCTTTACAAATCTTCTGTAGTACCCTATTAATCCTAAGAAACCTCTCAAGGATTTAACAGAAGTTGGGATGGGCCACGAGGAGATGCATTCCACTTTCTGTTGATCCATTTTCACTCCTTCAACAGTCACCACATGTCCTAGATACTCCACTTAAGCTTGGGCAAATGTACATTTCTAGAGTTTGGCAAAAAGCTGATACTTCTTGAGTATAGATAGTACCATTTTGAGATCATGAGCAGAAGTGTTTATATCACTTCCCGAATCGGGATCGTGAGTAGCCGCCTGTTGTTCTGAATGCCGACTGTATTTTTACAGAGAATCGGATAAAATCTTCCCGCATATCGGAGGTCTTCCATATATCAATCAACCTGCGACCTGTACAATAGGGTCAACCCGGCCTCACAATACATAAATCAAATCCTAACATCAGACCAACACATCCATACCGCACAATCCAGGACAACGCAAGGCTAACAAAACGAATTTTCACAGTCCTAACCACAGACCTCTACTGCCATGCCCCCCGTCAAAGGCATGAACAGCCCTCAGTCGCCCCTCCTGTGATTTAGAGATGGCACCGAGCAATCATAAAGTATACTTCTAGGACATAACACATTCCCAAACAATATACATAATGAATAGAAATTTGCCTCAATGCAAGCGTTATGCAATGATATGAGAGTTCCACAATTTAAATATTCATATTTATACAGTCATCCCAGAATTATACAATGGTCATCTATAGACCTCAAAATACATATACATCATCAATACAATTTTTAATTTACAAAATTGTAGTGAAAATATACAATAATTTCTCAATTCTAGACCAGATCTCCCAATAATAGTAAGTGTCCTAAAAACAACGCTTATTGCCAAATACTATCTCTGAAACAAGAAGGGAAATGAGGGGTGAGTACTCAGGGAAAGAATACTCAGTGAGTAAGTGGATCAATGCAATCGTCTAATTAGAATTGTGAAATTGGAGTGTCAAAATATAAGTATACAAATCATACTTCAAATCATGCTTTTCATTTCAACAATATATCATTTGCACGCATTATCAAGTCAAATATGCATCCAAAACACTGTCATTAAAAATTATAAAACTGCCAGCCGAAAGTGTCCTGGCAGAGGTCTACCTCGACCTATGACAGGCGCACCGGGGGTGTTATATGCAAATTTATTTAAAGTACTCTCTACCCCGGCGTTGGCGACGGACATCATCCATGTGCTAGACTTGGAGAGAGTATCCAAATCCTCCCCCTTTTCGGGTTCAACTTGGCTACTACCGTATCGTTAATAAAATCAAGACAACTCATGGGATACCCCAGATCTAGGCATATCCGGACGCCACCTAAGCGCCTCTCACGGTGTCCTTCGTAGCTACAGAACAATACATACCAAAGCCCTCAATGCCAAAATCAATCTCATATCAAGAATGTGCCGAAATTAGGTTCACAAACCAAATACAATATACAGCGTAAAACGGCACATTATACATTTCAACTACATGGATTCATAATTTCATAATTCAACCCAATTTTTTAGATACTCCATCAGCTCACAAAAAGTCAGTTCTAAAACCAGTCAAAACATTTCAAATACACGACAAATCATGCTCATTTATCAAAATATTGTAAAACAGGGTATACATATTAAACAAAGACATTGAAATAAACTCACTACCGTATGAGAGAGGGTAGCGCACTCCCCAATAATACCACGAAGCGAAAAAAAGTGTTACCCTAACTCAAGGCACCAACACCTATCAATATATATATATATATATAAATCAACAAATTTCAAATCTATGCAGTTATAGAAAATAGGATATCACTTCTAATACACGTATGCAAATCAGGTAGTTCAAATCCTTTATAACCCTACCCTAATTCCTCAAATTTATTTCATGCATACAACATGTCTACAAGACTCAAGTATTGGTACTCAACCAATCCCGCACAGAGCTCACACCAATCAAAACTCTCGCTCGCACCCAAGGGCCAGCAGGGCCACAGCCCAGCGCTCCTCTGTACAGCGCGCAACGCCCATGTGCAGGGCACGCAGTGCCCATGTCCAGGGTCCATGTGCAGGGCACGCAGCGCCCATATGTGCAGGGCGCGCAGTGCCCATGTGCAGGGTGCGCAGTGCCCTTGCGCAACACCTAGGGACTACAGTCGCACGCTTGTGGGTTGCGCACTAGTGGGCTAGAGCACGCTCGTGCGTAGGTGCATTCCCGAGCAGGCGCACTCACGCTGTGGCGCGCTCGCGTCGTGCAGGGAGGATCGCGCCGCTGCGTGCTCGCGGGAGGGAGGAGCTGCAGCGGCTGGGGTGTAATCGTGGTGGTGGCCGATGATGTGGAAACTCGCGGCGGAGTGCGATCAAAAGGGAGGGAGATCATGAGAGATAGAGAGAGAGTGAGTAGCGTAGAGAGAGAGAAACAGTGAGAGAGAGCTTGTGAGTGAGGTAGAGAGAGAAGAAGAAGATGGTGGTGGTGGTACGGTTGCTCGCGGTGGAGATAGGTAGTGGGGCGAGTGACCGATCGTGGCGGAGGGAGAAGGCAGTCGTGAGAGGTGAAGAGTCGGGGAGAGAGAGAAAGAGGAAGAGAGAGAAAGAAATAACTTAGGGTTTCCAACCCTAATTGGGAAAATGGGGGAGGTGCTGCGTTTCACTCCAAAACGCAGCATCTCCTCTCTCTCTCTTTTTTGTGTTTATATATATATATATATTTATGTTTTCACACTCACATTTCACTAAAATTTAAATTTTTTATAAAAATGAGGTTTAGTTTGATTTGCAGATTCAACAAATTAAAATATACCAAAAATTTAATTTAAATATCCCAAAATCAAAAATCAATTTAAATAAATAAAATTTCTCTCTATGTAATTAAATTACAGACACCGCAGTATCGGTGTTACAGTTCATGACTGAACTGTATATGATGATGTCATCAAAGAAAACTAGAACAAACTTCCTCAAATAGGGCTGAAATATTAGTGAGCCCAAACAGGATGACTAGGAACTCAAAATGACCATGATAAGTTTGAAAAGCTGTTCTCTCCACATCAAAGGGTTTGACTCTAATTTGGTTATAACCAGCCCTTAAATCATTTTTTTTTTAAAAAGATCTAGATCCATGAAGTTCATCCAAAAGTTCATCAGTATTAGGTATAGGGTACCTGTTCTTGATAATCAGTTGGTTTAACTTCTTGTAATCTACACAAAAGCACCAGGTATCATCCTTCTTTTTGACCAATAGGACTGGAGAAGCAAATGGGTTGGTACTTGGCCTGATAATACCCTTTCTAAGCATCTCCTGCACTTGCTTTTCAATTTCAAACTTTTAGGAATGTGGGTATCTGTAGGGCTTCAGTTTAAATGGCTATGAGTTAGCTTTAAGAGGAATCAAATTATCATGTTGCCTTATAGGTGGAAGAAAAGTGGGAGTGACAAAGACTTCTCTAAACTCCTCCAACACTGTAGTAATGACTTCTGGAGTTTGACAGTCTGGTTGCTTCTTCTGAATGTCTATAGTCAAACAGCTTTGCAGTTGCTGTTTTCTAAATGTTCTGGTATCCTTCCCTCTTATCAATCTGATTATAGGTTGTTCTACTCTTCCTTCCAAGACCACCTCACTTCCATTATTGAAGAACTTAACTTGTAATATTTTAAAATCAAATATGATTGGACTATAATTGTACATCCAATCCACACCAAGTATCATATCCCATCTACCCAGTGGCATGACTCTAAGATCAAATGTAAAAGTATATTGCTGAATAATCCATTTAACATTACTAACCTTAGTAGAACTTAAGATCTTGTTTCCATCTGCAATTTCTGCTTGTAGTGTCTCAGTGGGTTCTGTTTTTAGTCTCAGTTGATCAGCCACTGTTTGGTACAGGAAGCTATTGGTACTGACTGTATCGACCAGTAAAGTGATGTTCACTCGACATAGGATTCCTTGCAAGGCTATAGTCTATCTATGGATGGATTTTGACAATACACAAAGGAAACTAGAACTCCTTTCTCCAATTCATCTAGCTGCAGACCCTCCTCCTTCAGCCCTTGGTCCTCATCTTCAATCTCCTCGTTATCTTCTACGGTCAAAATGACATTTAGATACTTAAACTTGCATGACATGGGATAAATTTATCACCACATTTAAAGCATAAGTTCTGTTGTCTCCTATGCTGCACTTCCTGGGGTGTTACCTTTGGTCAGCTATTCTTTGGAAGGAACTCTTCTTGTCTGGTTTTGCTGAAATTAGATTTCTGCAGAGGTGAGTTGCTTGATATCCCCTGACTTCTGTTCTTTTTAGCTAGCTCTAATGATTGTTCCTGGAGATTGGCAATTTCGAAGGCTTGGAGGAGAGTTTGGGGTTTTATGATTCTAAGCATAGGTTTGATATCTTCTCGCAGACCACTAATAAAACTTGAGATGAAATAGGACTCAGTTAGTTTGGGATTTTTCTGTAGCATGACTGACCATAACTCTTCAAACCTTTCTTAGTATTCAGCTAAAGATCCAAACTATTGTAGTTTATTAAATTCCTCAATTCATCTTCACATCCTTTTGTGTCAAATCATAAATAGTGTTATGCTGAAAACTCCTCCCAACTGAGTTCATGCTTCACCAACTTGAAGCCTTGAAACCAAACCTCAACCTTGCCTTCCATATACATTTCGATAGTATCGAGCCATGCATGTATAGGAATTTGATAAACACTAAAAAACTTCTGACATTTTCTCAACCATGCCCTAGGATTTTCCCCCACAAATAATGGAAGTTCGATCTTAAGAAGATTAGGAAAATATCCACGATGTGTGGGCTCCTTCTTCATTGTGTGAAATCCCTGTTCCATTCTTATTCTACCTTCTGTTGGAGTAGGCAAGATTTGAGTCTTAGGACTTTGGTATTCTTCTACCACTTCCACTTTGTCCTGGTTCCATCTTATGTACACTAAACAGAATTTGGCATCTACACTTGTCATGAATGCCTCCATCCTCTAATTTTGTTCTTCCGATTTCTAGTACATTCCTTCTATCTTTCTTTCGATATTGTCAAGCTTTTTCTCAGACTGTAGTTGGTGTTCTTGGAATCCATCTGTCAATTCTTGAGTTTTTTGTTCTTGCTTCTTGATTTGATCATCCAGAATTTTGTACCTTGTGTTTTTTGCCATTGAATCTTGAAGGCCAAGGAACTGCTGCTCTGATACCACTTGTTATAAGTGTAATTTCCAAGCTACTGTCAAGTCTACTGTCCTTTCTATTAAACACTGAAGACTAAAAACTTGGCAGGTGTATCTGGGGGCAACTAGTGATGGAAAGCGGACTGCAGTGATTGATTTGTTGGAGGAAAGTAGACAATTTGGGAAAAGATAAGAAGGAAACTAGGGAGGGAGAAGAAATAGAGAGAGAGAAGGAGAAATAGAGAGAGATAAGAAGAGAAGGAGAGAGAGAACAAGAGAAGGAGAGAGAGCAGAAGAGATGAAGAACTGTATTCTATTCCTTCCTTTGACCTATCTCAGGTACAGCTTTTATACTAATCCCCTTATTAACTAAGTAACTGCTGGTAGTTAGTTGGTTAGGGATTTCAACCAACCTAACAACTACAACTGTTAATTCCCTCATTTTTAGTTAGAGTTGTAATAGAGTTTGTTACATTTTGATAAGGATAAAGCTCCTAACCCAAATGATTTTACCATGACCTTTTAGGGGTTTTGGGATGTTTTTTGTGAGGATTTGTTTAGAGTTTCTAATGACTTTTATACTAATAGAAGGGTAAGAGTGTGAATTAATACTTTTATTACCCTTATTACCAAGAAATCTCATTCATTAAAAGGATTTTAAACCATGTGGTTAACCACCGGCCTTTAATGTATTGTAGCCATGATTTTAGCAAATAGGCTAAATTTGGTGTTAGATGAGATTATTTCCTATAATCAGACTACTCATGTTGGAGGTTTGACGGCAAATAGATTCTAGATGCCACTTGTGGAGCAAATCACGTGGTTGATTTTGTCAAGAAAAATGATGGCAAGTTGTCCTTGAATTAGATTTTTGAGAAAGCCTAGATAGGCTTACTTGAAATTTCTTAGATATGTGTTAGGGTTTGGGACTCGATGGAGAACATCAATCAGAGGGTGTTTGAATTTGGTTTGTTTTTTAGTCATTGAAGCCGAAAATTTGGTTTTCTCACGCACCCCAAAATCCCGCAAGACTACAATAAAACCATTTCCAAAGTTTAAAAATCTAGCACACCAATTATTTAAACACAAAGCATATAAGGAAGAAATAAACATTGAAATTTTAATATGAAATCTTCAATTTCAGAAAACAATATCATTACAAGAAACACGTCATCAGCGATGGAAAATTATTGAAGGAAAAAAATTTGTCGGTAATAGTGACGGATTAACGTTGGACTGAATACCAAGAAATTAGTGACGAAAAATTTTCGTCATTAATCTGTCGCTAATTTAGTAAACAAAAAAAAATCTATAAACCTATCAACAACAGATTACTGACAGAATTCTTAGCGACGAAAATTTCAGTCACTAATCCGTCAGTGTAGTGCTGAAGGGTAAAAAAAAATTTTAAGGGTGTGTGCATGGGTCTAAGGGTTGGGGCTAGTAGGTCCACTGGCAGGGTGCGTGCATGGGTCTAAGGGTTCCAATTTTTAGCGATGGAAAGGCAGTGCACGGGCGAGTCGTAAGCAGGCGTGAGGTTGGGGTGGGTAGGTCCACGGGCAGGGCATGCGCAAGGGTCTGAGGCTTCCAATTTTTAGCGACGGAAAGGCAGCGCATGGGGTAGGTCGTAGGCAGGCGCGAGGTTGGGGCGAGTAGGTCCACAGGCAGGGCGCGTGCATGAGTCTGAGGGTTCCAATTTTTAGCGACTGAAAGGCAACGCAAGGGCGGGTCGTAGGCAGGCGCAAGGTTGGGGTGGGTAGGTCCATAGACAGGGCGCGTGCATGGGTCTAAGGGTTCCAATTTTTAGCGACTAAATTTTCCGTCAGATCTTTTTAGCTTCGGATTTTTTTCCGTCGCTAATTTATCACTGAGTATGTGTCTCAGGCTCAAGAATTAGCTACGGAATTTTCCATTGGATATTTTTAGTGACAGATTTTTTCCAATCGCTAAATCCGTCGTTAAGATTAGCGACGGATTGCTGTTCCGTCAGTAAAATTTAACGGTGTGTATTTTGCGACGAAATTAATGATGGAAAAAATCTATCACTAATACCCTTTAGTGACGGATTTTTTACTTTTAACAACAGAAATTTTCATCACTGATGCCTGAATTTCTAGTAATGTATATATGTAAAATATACTACAAGAGAAGTTTTCAATAATATGTCTTCTAAAATATAAGTTTCAGCTTCCAAAATTTTCTCCGGTGGGTCCGCCTACATGCCTCAAAATCCACAATTAAGGACCAATATCAATAGTTGGTCCGAGAAGTCTCTATCCTCAACTGAATATAGTTAGAAGTGGAATGACATTTATGTCTAAACTTCCTCTTAAAAAAATTAAAAATGGAGGAGTGAGTATAGAAATATCTAGTAAATGGAGTACAATGGTATAGTTGTATATGTAAATAAATGATGAGTGTAAGAGTATCAAACAACATTTCCAAAATCATATTTTCGATTCAACAAAATTTCAAGCGGTCATCAGGCATTTCTCAACAAAAGACATAATTTCCTTGAAACATAATAAGCATTAATTATAAATAATATATACTTGTTTTTAAAATCAAGGGGTTTGCCTTAAAATCTTTCAACTAAAGGCTTGACCTGGACCAATTGTGGAACCATCAAGTGATTCATTCATTATCATTCATAAATATTAACCCCAACCTTGACGTTAGCTCGAAACCTCCGAAGTGGTGTAACCAAATTACTCAGACAGAGATTTGGGAGTATCTCTCTACTACGTCTACCCCCTCAAGTTTAACAAACTCTCCATGCCACCACCTCTAATCGATCTGTGGAAGTTTAGGCTGGTCATCACAACGGTGCTCACGCCCCACACTACACCATTTCACAAATATCATATCATGTGTCAAATAAATAATTTCTTGGTTGATGAGCCAACAACAATATTCACAGGAAACTTTTTGTGATACAAAATATATTAGCAAGTGCATAGATATCATGACTTAAATCAAAACATTTTTAAGCATACTCCATATTCACAAATCATTTATATAAATCCAAATTAAAATCATTTAAAAAAATCAATAAAAACATTTTTTCATTCACAACATTTTCTTATTCACAAACACAATAAACCATAAACTCACAGTGTTAGAAGCGATAGTCGCTCCTAGACTTTCTTTGTAGTAAAAGACCTATCTTGATCAACTCTGTCCAACCTTTACGGGACATCATCAAATATCTACAAGTATCAATATCAATCTATCCAAGTAAACTCAAAAACCTTAAGATTTAAAACCTATTTTTCTCCCACCAAACGTGACTATAAATCTTTCAAATCCAAATGGACAGCTAATCTAAACAAATTAAAACTTGAATTAGAAAAATTATAATGTTTGGGTTTCACCAAACCCTTGAATTTTTTTCCCTTTTGTGCCAACACTAAATCCTTAAACTCTTCTAAAACCAAAACTAAAATCTAAATTTTGGAAAGTTTGATGAATAGTTGGAACCTTTGATTTTGGATTTTGGGGGTGGATCGGCTTGGGTTTTGAAAAAGAGGAAGAGAGAAAGCTTAATGGTAGGTTTGGGATAGAAGAGTAGAATAATCTAGAAAGTGAAGTGAAGTTCTTGAGTCTCGTGTGTTTTGAAGTCTCATCTTCCCTTTTATTTAGAACACATTTTCATTATTTACTTAGTTGTCTTCTTTCATTTCTAAATTGCACAAGTGTCCATTATGTCCTTTGGATTATTTGGAAACTTAACCCAATAAATTTAACTACTTGAAGTTTTATTTTGTTGACGAAGATGTGTTTGGTAATGAGTAGGGAAGGTTGGGATGAAAATTAAAATTTACAAAAAATAATTTAGAAATGTTAAAAATTTGGAATGTCCAAAAATATGAAATATATTTTAAATTTTGTATTATCAATTAATGAGTTTAGGTGGTATGGTGGTAATATCCCTTTTGGAGGAGGTGGAGGGCTAAGATCAAACCTTTTGTTGAAAAGAAGGATAACTTAACCCATCTTCATCACCAACCAAGTGCATCTACTTAGAAGTCCAAAAATCAGCATGCATTGTCCAGCAAGCATGGCCCATTTGGGCAGCCTAAACCAACCCAAAATACATTCAAAAATAGGCCCAAGGAAACCCAAAAGTTTGGAGAAAAGTCTAGGAAGCAAACCCAAATAGCTAGGGGCAGTTTGGGCAGCATATATTTCAACAGTCAAAAAACTAGCTGTTGGAATTCATTGGGGTTTGAGCTCCAACGGGAATATCACTTTCTACTGGCTATTTTTCCCTTTTCTCTATAAATAGAGCCTCATTGTATCTCCAAAAACTATGAGAAAAATGCTCTCAAATCTGTCCATGTATGCTCTCATTCTTCTTCAATAAAATTCAGAAGTATTCTTCATTTCTTGTGCTCTATTTTTTGATATTTCAACATGGTATCAGAGCAAATTTCGATCCCTTCCTCTTCAAGGTTGGGTGACCTTCCACCTTCCATCAACCTTACCCAATTTCAAAATATATCCTCCATTCAATTAAGAGGAGGAAATTATTATCAATGGGCAGTCTTGATGAGAAGGGTGCTGGAACTTCACAACTTGGAGGGTCACATACTTGATCAACCACTTGAAGAGGTGGATTCTTCCTACAGAGAATAGAAGAAGAGGGACAATCATGTGTTTTTTCTTATACTCAATTCCATGGATGAAACACACAAAGCTATGGTGACTTGTGCTCCCAATGCAAAACTAATATGGGACACAATGTTTTCTCTTTATAGCCAAGAATCTAACCTTGGCAGAATTTTTGAGCTCAAACGACAAATTTCAAACATCAAAAAGGAAGGGAAATCACTTCCTCAATATTTTGGGGAATATACGGATACTTGGAATGAGCTCTCCACTCTCCGTCCGGATTCCATAGATCTCAAAGTCCTCCAAAAGAGGAAAGAAGAAGATAAAATCTTTGATCT
Source organism: Dillenia suffruticosa (assembly GCA_033439265.1). Lineage (NCBI taxonomy): Eukaryota > Viridiplantae > Streptophyta > Magnoliopsida > Dilleniales > Dilleniaceae > Dillenia > Dillenia suffruticosa. Next base: position 20,850,064 of record JAVTVX010000015.1, read on the forward strand.
TCTCATGGGTCTAGATGATTCCTACTCTCTTCTTAGACAAGAAATTCTCCGAATGAAGGAATTTCCTTCATTTGGAGAAGTGCAAAATATGATCCAACGAACGGAAGTTAGCATGCGTTTGGAAGAAAATTCCAAACTTAGACTTGAAGCTCAAGGTCACATGGCTACCGTTGAAGAGCACATGGCTGTCAAAGCACATCAAGTTCCAAAGAAAATTGATGTATGCACCCATTGCAAGAAAAGAGGACATACGAAGGAGAAGTGTTGGAACCTTCATCCTCATTTAAAGCCCAAGACCTTCAAACCAAGGGAGCAACTTTCCGAGCAGCATAATGTACTTCACACCAAGCTTCAAGGACCTACCATGGCTGATTTTGCTGCTCTTCAAAGTCAACTCAATGACATCTCCAAGAAGTTTCAACAACTTGCTCCCTCCAATGGTAAAAATCAAAACACTTTATCCTCTTTCAATTTCGAAGATTTTCTCATTGATTCGGGAATGGACCATCATATGGTAAGGGATAGAAGAAAAATCAAGCATTTTAAAAAACTCCCTAACCATAAGATAGTCCGTGTTGCCAATGGGCAAGATTTGAAAGTTGAGCAAATTGGGGAAATTGAATTTTTTGGAAAAACATCAAATGCTTTATTTGTTCCCCAACTCACTTCAAATCTTTTGTCCATTAGCAAAGTTACTAAGGATCAAGGGTGTAGAGTTGTTTTTGACCCAAACACTGTTACTTTTCAGGACCTCAAGTCGAATCAATTGATTGGCAAGGGTTCTAGAAGAGGGGATCTATATTTTTTGGATCAAAAGCATCATGCACTCGTAGCCCATATCAAAGAAGATGCATCTCTTTGGCATAAACGTTTTGGGCATCCTAGTGACCAAGCTTTAAAGCGTCTATTTCCAAGTATTAATATTGAAGATAGACATTGTGAAGCTTATATTCTGGGAAAGGAAACCCGATCAATGTATCCCAATTCAAAAACAATTTATAAAGATGCTTTTGATTTAGTTCATTCGGATTTGTGGACTTCACCTATCAAATCTCATTTAGGCTACAAGTATTTCATTACTTTTGTAGACCAAAAAACTAGGTACACTTGGGTCTACCTTTTGAATACCAAAGATCAAGCTTTTGAAGCCTTTAAAAGCTATGAGAGATATGTGACCAAACTTTACAATGCTAACATTAAAATTCTAAGGACGGACCATGGTGGAGAATTCACTAGTTTGACATTTGAAAACTACCTTAGAGAGAATGGCATTATATATCAAATGTCTTGTGTGTACATACCTCAACAAAATGGGGTGGCTGAAAGGAAAAATAGGCACATATTAGAAATAACTAGAGCTATGATGTTTCATGCAAATGTGCCTAAGAAATTTTGGTGTGATGGAATAAAAACCGCTGTCCACCTAATAAACCTTATCCCATCTCAAGTCCTGGATGGCAAGTCACCCTTTGAAGCCCTACTAGATAGAAAACCTAAGATATCTCATCTTAGAACATTCGTTTGTGTATGTTACATTCATATTCCAGCATAGATGAGGGATAAGTTAGATCATAAGGGTAGAAAGTGCATATTTTTGGGGTATGCATCCTTTGAAAAGGGGTATAGATGTTATGACCCTAAAACTAACCAAACATACACATCTAAGGATGTGATATTTGTGGAGAATGAGTCCTTTTTTGTAGATAATGAAGAACATCAATCATCAGAAGAAGAGAGCACTCCAAGCACGTGGAATTTCTTACTTCTCCCGAATCAATCATCTCCACCAATTGCTGAAGGAATCTCCCAAGAGACTAATGAGCAATCTCAAAATAATGAAGAAGAAGGATCAAACTCCATAGAAGAGGAGGCAGCCCACACTTCAGGGGGAGATCAAGAAACCGAAGAGGAAGAATCCGAGCATGTAGAGGGAGATTTGGATGCACCACCTCCTCACCTTAGGCGATCCATGAGGCTTAGGGTTCCCCGTTCGGAATGGATTAACCGTAGAGTTTACTATAACTCCAAGGTAACATCACATCCGATTTCTAATTATTATACCATCTCACATGTTTCTTTGAGCCACCAAAATTTTTTGAGTGGCATAGATAAAGAACAGGAGCCTAGGACATATGATGAAGCAACCAAGGACCCAAGGTGGAGAAAGGCAATGAAGGAAGAGCTAGATGCATTGACCAAGAATGGTACATGGGAAGTCACCTCTCTACCAAAGAGCAAGCGAGCCGTCGGATGCAAATGGGTATACAAAATCAAATATAAAAGTGATGGATCAATTGAAAGGTTTAAGGCAAGACTTGTGGCTAAAGGATTCACTCAAGCATATGGGATAGATTACAAAGAGACATACGCACCCGTTGCCAAAATGAATACAATTAGGGTCTTGATGTCTCTTGCGGTGAACCATGGATGGAGCATGTTTCAAATGGATGTAGCAAACGCGTTCCTTCAAGGAGATCTCGAAGAAGAAGTGTACATGCAACTTCCTCAAGGGTTCCAATAACAAGGAGGAAAAGTGTGCAAACTACGCAAGGCTATCTACGGGCTGAAGCAATCCCCAAGGGCATGGTATGCAAAATTAAGCCATGCTTTCCTTAGTAGTGGATTTGTTAAATGCCATAGCGACTCTTCTGTTTTCATTAGAAAAAACAATGATAAAATAGTGATAGCCTTAGTTTACGTAGATGATATCATCATTACTGGAAATGACATGCATTTAATAGATATAGTTAGAAATTTCTTGAGTTCTAGGTTTGAAATTAAAGATTTAGGGAGACTAAAGTACTTCCTAGGAATGGAGTTAGCCTATTGTAATAATGGGTTAATTCTATCCCAAAGGAAATATGCACTTGATCTTTTGCAGGAAACAGGAAAGCCAGCTTGTAGCCCTATTGTCACCACTGGACCTCTAGTAGATGATGAGGAGCCACTTGAGGACATAGAGAGATATCAAAGACTTGTAGGACGACTGATCTACCTCACCATCACTAGGCCAGACATAGCCTTTGCCGTGAGCCAAATTAGTCAACATATGCATTCTCCAAAGATGGGTCATTGGAGAACAGTTGAGCGCATCCTTCACTACATCAAGAAATCACCAGGACTAGGTATTTGGATGAAGAACAATGGAAGCTCCCAAATTGAAGGCTTTTGCGATGCAGATTGGGCGAGCGATTCAAAGGATAGAAGATCTACCACCGGGTACTGCATGTTCGTAGGAGGCAACTTGGTAGCATGGAAGAGCAAAAAACAACATGTGGTGTCAAGATCGAGTGCAGAGGCTGAGTATAGAGCAATGGCGTCAGCAGCCAGTGAGATTGTATGGTTGAAGGCTCTAGTAGAGGAATTAGGGTTCAATGTTTCTACACCAATCAACTTGCATTGTGACAATCAATCGGCAATTCATATTGCATCCAATCCGGTCTTCCATGAAAGGACTAAACACATAGAAGTTGATTGTCACTTCATTCGACAAAAGGTGGAAGAAAAGCTTATAGCCACTCCCTACATCAAAGGAAAAGAGCAACTAGCTGATATCTTCACAAAAGGGGGAACTGCAATGCATCTTCAAGAAATCATGAACAAGTTGGGCACTATCGATATCTACGCACCCAACTTGAGGGGGAGTGTTGAAAAGAAGGATAACTTAACCCATCTTCATCACCAACCAAGTGCATCTACTTAGAAGTCCAAAAATCAGCATGCATTGTCCAGCAAGCATGGCCCATTTGGGCAGCCTAAACCAACCCAAAATACATTCAAAAATAGGCCCAAGGAAGCCCAAAAGTTTGGAGAAAAGTCTAGGAAGCAAACCCAAATAGCTAGGGGCAGTTTGGGCAGCATATATTTCAACAGTCAAAAAACTAGCTGTTGGAATTCCTTGGAGTTTGAGCTCCAACGGGAATATCACTTTCTACTGGCTATTTTTCCCTTTTCTCTATAAATAGAGCCTCATTGTATCTCCAAAAACTATGAGAAAAATGCTCTCAAATCTGTCCATGTATGCTCTCATTCTTCTTCAATAAAATTCAGAAGTATTCTTCATTTCTAGTGCTCTATTTTTTGATATTTCAACACCTTTGTGATGACAAATTTCACAAAGAATTATCGAGGAGTGTATGTTCACAATATCAACCGAGAACAACATTGCAAGTGGAGGAATTTGGAAGTTGTTTTGCAAGTGCCAGTCGCTTGAAAACAAGCAACGGATCTGAAAATGCATGTACCGACAAGATTCTGCTGAAAGGTAGTACTGAGAATCAAGAGTGACTACCGAAGAGAAATAGAAAATAGTAAGTGTCTATTACTTAATGGTAACTATCCAACACAAGAATGTTCGTATCTGATACAAGGATTGTGTCGATACAAGAGTATTTGTGTCCAAATGTGCAATCCTCGTGTCACCATAGAGTTCATTCGATATAGAGTTCATTCAACATGTTTATATTAACGTAAGTATCGACACCAAACACAATTCAAATTCTACTGAGTATCGATTATTCTCATAACCGAACACTTAAAATTGAGGATCTATTAATCCAAGAGTTTAGGAAACAAAATCCATATTTAAATTTTAAATTAACTACTCTTTCATAATATACAAAATATAAAAATTTCAAACAGTCACTTTAGTATTAAAATGACAATCGAACTTATCAGATGTTACACGGTCCTTTGAGCCATTTTGATTGAGAGAGGGATCGGAGATAATGTTATAGTCATGAAAGTGACAAGGTCTACATGTCTCATTTTCAGCTTGCAAATAACACCATTCTCTTTTTCAAAGAGGATGGTAAGGGTTTTTAAGACATGATAACTTTTCTTCGGTGTGAGATAGTGTCTGGATTTGTCCTAAAAGTCTTCCCAACTTGCTCCTTGCTACTTTTAGAAATTTTGGAGAGAAAAAGAATGTTCAATTATTGTTAAAATACACTGGTATATTTGTTGAGAGTAGAATACCAAAATTTTTCACAATCAGAGCACTGAAATTTCTCTTTTGCAGGACAAAGTTATCTTTTATACTTCTCTATTAGCTCGTATCCTGAGGATTATAAAAATTTTAGTCTAAAAGATTTGAAGAGGGAGCAGAAAGTAATTGTACACTATTTTTTTTTTTTTGGTTTTGATCTTTCTTTCTTCTGATTTTTTTTTTATTCCTAGAAATTTTTGTATATTTTTCCTTTATTTAAAACATCATTCTTTTTTCTGAGAAAAGAAAAAATAGCTATTACTTTGCATCTTAAATTCCATAAGTAGATAAACATAAATTAAGTCACCACGTGAAGCCATGTTAGGACTCATTATTCTTTTCAATTTATAGATTCTAATTTATAAATAGAAATACTGGACTTAGTAAGTAAAACCCTTTTACACTTGTTTTTTAAATCTCTTCTTTAAATGATTAATACGTCAAAGGTAGAACAACAAATAGCTAAAATTGCATGGTCTCCTCTTATAATTTTAACCCAAAGAAAAAAGAAAAAAGAAATCAAAACTTCCCATACAACTTTGGCTACTATACAATAACTTCCAAGTGACTTGTCACACATAATTTGTTTTTCTACATGGTGAACCACGGAAGGATAATATGTGGCTAATTTTAGTGAAGAGTTATTCTGAATATAATAAGTATCTTATATACATATTTTATGATTTCAACGAGGTTAATGGGCAACACAAATATAGGATCCAATCAATATTCTTTACAGGTTACCCCCAAACGGTAAAAAGCACTTACTCAAATGTCTTTTCTGAGATCTAGTATTCAAACCGAGTCAGATTAAATGGATTAAAAAATTAATAATCTAATTTGATATAATCTATCAAATATTTTGTTAATTCTTTTAAGTGTATATAGCAGTATTTTGGATATATTCTGATGAAAAAAAAAACTTCCATAGCTTTAAAATAGCATATGACTTAAAGAGTTTCATTAAAAATTAAATTTTTGGTGAATTTTCAAAATGGCATGATTATTGCAGGATACTACTCTGTTTTTGCCTTGTTTCATGTTTGAAATTTACAATAGTTTTGAGTTATCTTATGAGATGAATTAAGCTGGACTCTAATCATGAAAGTTGTAGAACTGTATCTCTTCTTTAAATAGCAGTTGGAATTACTTTAATCGGATATGTGTGGTGAAACTTATGTTGATTTTACCATGACTACACATGTTATGTTGAGAATTTCAGATTGCAACAATGATTGATTTGCTTATCCTTGTATGATTGAAACTAAACTTAACTGTAAACCTGAATTATAGTTTGATGTCTTATTTTTAAATGGCAATTAGAATCACCTTAATCCGATAACTGTAGTTAAAGTTATGGTATTTTTACTAGAACCTGGTTATGCTGATACTTGCTGAGATGGTTTTTGGTCCAGTATTTGTTGCTAAATTACATAGCATGCATTATTGTGGTATTTGGTCATGATTCTAGCATAATCCTTTGGGATCAAATTATGGTCTTGTGACAATTACATAATGTGAGTCATAAAGGAATGAAAGAGAAAATGATAACATAAAAATACCTCCAAAAGCTTGTGCCAAGTTTGCGGGTGAAGTTTGAGGAATATGATTATACATAGAGTTCCAAAAGCTTGTGCGAAACCTATGGGTGAAACTTGAGAAACAATAGATGAATCTCTTCTTCCTATGAGAGTGGAATTTAGAAGCAAGTGAAGTTTTTTAGGGTTTAACCCAAAAAAAGACCTAAATACATTTAGGAATCACCAAATTTAGCTTGCTCTATAGACCCTCATGTACTAGATTGGTTTAACACTCCATTTCTTTCTTTAATTATTAAATTAAATTGGAAAAACAAATATGGAAAAATGATAGTGATTCTAAAAGTGATAATTGTAATTGTTTTCTTTAGATAATGTGTATCTTTGGTATACTATGCTATATTTACGATGTTTACATGGTAATGTTGATATTCTTATGCTTACTTGCTTACTATGTATGCTATTGGTTCATCATATACTTGCTTAACTGATACCGACCCTAATATCGTTATTTTTCAGATCATCAGGGAGACGAGAGAGAATTATAGGGTAGAGACTTTTGAGTTAAGAGATTTAAATCCGTACTCATTTCTGACCACTTATTTTGTTAAGGCATGTAGTCTTTGTGCTTCTTTCAGGATTATATCAATTATGTTTTATATGTAAATACTGATGAAATTTAAATATAGCAAGCTAAGAATGAAGAAAGAAACTTCAAGAATTTAATTGAGAATTCAAAGAGAGTTTACATGCAATGAAGGCATGTTTTTCATACTTCCCAAAGGAACATATAAGCCCTATTTATAGAGAACAAGAAGAGGGGCAACGAGATAAGAAAAGAGAGTGAGGAGAGGGCATTGTGCCCTCTCCAATTATGGCCGTTGGGGCTGTCCCCAATGGCTAGTTTTACTAGCCGTTGGGGACAGTCCCAACGGCTATTTTTGCTAGCCGTTGGGGGACCTGATGGTCCCCAATTTGCTGGCCCGGGCTGGGCCCTTCGGGCCCAACCCAAACAATCCGGGCAAGGTCCATTTAGGGCCCAACTTAGAAACCTTAAAGAGATTACAAAGAGAATGAAAAATCTATCCAAATTAAAGCTATACATTTAGACTTCATTCCCTTAGTACATAAACCCTAATTGTCTTTTATTTCAACACTCCCCCTCAAGTTGGGTGTGTATGTATCTATAACACCCAACTTGACCATATTTTTATGTATGTGATTGGTGTTGAGATTTCAAGCTATCAAGCAACTAGGATTGAATGAAAACTTAAAGAACTTTATTTGAAGAAAGAGTGCACAATGAGAGCATTGTTTTTTTTTCATTGATAGAACAACCCATACAAGCTCCTATTTATAGAGATAATTACTTGTGAAAGAGAGGGAAAAAGACCCCAAAGACTCAAGGATCCGTTGGGGGACATTGGGGACATTGGGGACAGATTTCTGTCCCCAAAATCACTGTATAACAGCCATTTTTATGGCTGTTATACAGTGCAACGGCAAGTTCAAAAGAACTAGCCGTTTTGCCCTTTTTAGGGCCCATTTTGGGCTTCTTTTAGGGGCTTAACTATGCCCTTTTTGAGGACTAAAAAACCCATAGGGAACGGGCCAAATACATCTCATGGATGGGCTTAAACTTGGCTTGAATTGGGGCCTATGCTAACCACACTTAGTTCTCTTTTATTTCAACACTCCCCCTCAAGTTGGGTGTGTATGTATCTATAACACCTAACTTGACCAAGTTTCTTTGTATATGATTGGCGGTCCCAGGCTTGGTGAGGATGTCGGCAATTTGATCATCGCTTTTAGTGAATCTTGGAGTGATGAGCTTCTCTTCAACCTTTTGCCTCACAAAGTGACAATCCACCTCAATGTGCTTTGTCCTTTCATGAAAAACCGGGTTTGAGGCGATATGAATGGCTGATTGGTTATCACAATGTAGGGAGATTGGAGTAGGGACTATGAACCCTAATTCTTCAATCAAGGCTTTCAACCACACGACTTCACTTGTAGCGGTTGCCATGGCTCTATATTCCGCTTCCGCACTTGATCTTGATACCACATGCTGTTTTTTGCTTTTCCAAGCAACAAGATTCCCTCCAACAAACATGCAATACCCTGAAGTCGATCTCCTATCTTCTGAATCACCAGCCCAATCTGCATCACAAAACCCTATGATTTGAGAAGATTCGTTCTTCTTCATTTGAATTCCCATTCCTGGAGTTCCCTTTAGGTAGAGAAGAATTCTTTCAATGGCCCTCCAATGCTTCTTCTTTGATTGATGCATGTGCTGGCTAACTTGCCCAACGGCATAAGAGATGTCCGGTCTAGTGATGGTTAGGTAGATCAATCTTCCAACAAGTCTTTGATATCGTTGCTTATCTTCATAAATCTCCTCATCATCTTTGTGGCTTAAGGATGTGCTTACCGGACTACAAGCTGGTTTGGCACCTAGTTTTCCCGTCTCCTGCAAAAGGTCAAGAGCATACTTTCTTTGTGATAGAACAAGCCCATTGGAACAATAGGCAAGTTCTATCCCTAGGAAGTATTTTAGTTTCCCTAGATCCTTGATGTCAAACTTAGTTTGAAGAAAAGTTCTAACTTTCTTAATGAGATTCATATCATTTCCTGTTATAATTATATCATCTACATAAACAAGAATGATAATGGTATTTTCTCCTAGGTTCTTGACAAATAAGGATGAATCACTAACGCATTTCTTAAAACCATGTTCAAGGAGAGTAGTGCTAAGTTTTCCATACCATGCTCTAGGTGATTGCTTGAGACCATATATTGCCTTCTTTAGTTTGCAAACTTTGTTGTCACGATGGGAGAAACCAGGGGGCACTTCCATGTACACCTCTTCTTCCAAATCTCCTTGTAAAAAGGCGTTTGCAACATCCATTTGAAATAATGGCCACGAGTGATTTATAGCAAGAGAGAGAAGGACACGGATGGGGTTCATCTTGGCCACGGGTGCAAACGTTTCCTTGTAGTCTATGCCATATGATTGAGTGAAGCCCTTGGCCACCAATCTTGCCTTGAATCTATCTATGCTTCCATCACTCTTGTGTTTGATCTTGAATATCCATTTGCATCCCACAGCTCTTTTTCCCTTTGGTAGAGAGGTCACTTCCCAAGTGTTATTTTTAGCCAAAGCATCCAACTCATTCTTCATTGCTTGAACCCAATGAGGTTGATCCTTTGCCTCCTCAAATGTTCTAGGCTCTTGGTGAAGGTCTATGTTCTTGATGAATCTTTGGTGACTGCAAGACATGTTAGATATTGAGTAGTATTGAGAAATTGGATGAGTAGTCACCTTGGAGTTAAAATAGACCCTTCTATTGATCCATTCCGAGGGAGGAAGTCTAAGTCTTGTAGATCTTCGAAGAGGAGGAGGGGGTTCATCCATAGACTGCTCCTCATGCTCTTCGGCAGTATCAAGAGCTCCCCCTGAGTCTGAGTGTCCTTCCTCTTGATCTTCTTCTATTTCATGATCTGAATGAGAGGGTGATGCGTTCCCTTGAGTTGGATCATTTTGGTGAGTTTCTTCATTGCTTTCGGCAGGAACTTCATTGATTTTTGGCAGAATCACATTCCATTGTTCTTGCTGGTAGTTTTCTTTGGTTTGATCTTCTCTTCTTTGACCTGCAAAATAAGGCTCATTTTCCACAAATATCACATCCTTGGATGTGTATAGTTTCTTGGTTAGAGGATCATAACATTTATAGCCTTTTTCAAAAGAGGAATATCCTAGAAAGATGCATTTTCTTCCCTTGGCATCTAGTTTGCTCCTAAGATGACTAGGAATGTGGACATAGCAAACACAACCAAAAACTCTTAAATGATCAATGCTAGGTCTCTTTCCAAGAAGTAGTTCTAGGGGTGACTTTCCTCCTAGGATTTGGGATGGCATGAGGTTTATAAGGTGAGCAGCGGTCTTAATGGCCTCATTCCAATATTCCTTAGGTAAGTTTGAGTGAAACATCATAGATCTAGCTGTCTCCAAGAGATGCCTATTCTTTCTCTCGGCTATTCCATTTTGTTGAGGAGTGTACACACAAGACTTTTGATGAATGATCCCTTTTTCCTCTAGAAATTTTTCAAACTCAAGGCTAGTGAATTCCCCTCCATGATCAGACCTAAACATCTTTAGGTTAGCATTAAATTGCTTTGTTATGTATCTATAGTAGCTCTTGAATGCCTCAAATGCTTCAGATTTGTTAACTAAGAGATAAACCCAAGTGTATCTAGTTTTGTGATCTATGAATGTCACAAAGTATCTAAAACCATTATGGGAGACTAAAGGAGAGGTCCAAACATCCGAATGAACTAATTCAAAAGCCTCTTTATATATTGTTTCAGAAATGGGATAATACACTTTGGTTTGTTTTCCAAGTACACAAGCTTTGCAATGCCTATCTTCTAGTTCACTATTCGGAAATAGGCGTTTCAAAGCTAGGTTTCCAGGATGCCCTAGACGTTCATGCCATAAAGAGGAGGATATGTTTCGGACAGCAAAAGCTCGGTTCTCTTGATCCAAGTAATAGAGGTTGTTCCTCCTAGTTCCCTTGCCAATCAAATTGTTCGTTTTGCGATCCTGAAATATTACTTGGTTAGGATCAAAAATAGCTTTGCAATCTTGCTCTTTGGTTATCTTGCTAATAGAAAGTAAGTTTGAATTGAAATTTGGAACATATAAAGCTTTAGTCTTTCTTCCAAATAGTTCAATTTCTCCTAAGTGATCAACTTTTAACTTATGACCATTAGCTACTTTAACTAATTTATGATTGGTCAAGGGAATAAACTTGTTGATTTTGTTTTTATCTTTTACCATATGATCGTCACATCCGGAATCTATGAGCCAAGAATTGGAAATAGATGAAGATAAGGAATTACCAGAATGGTGACTAATCTGCCCAACAAGTCGTTTGAATTCCTTATGCATCTCCTCCATCTTGGATTCGAGTGCTGCCACTTGAGACACTTGTTGAGCATTTGAAGATGATTCCGGATTTTTCCTAGCATATTTCGGCCTCAAATGTGGGTGTAGGAACCAGCATTTTTCTTTCTTATGGCCGGACTTCTTGCAATGTGGGCAAATGTCTCTTTTTGCCAAGTTTTGAGTGTTGTTGGCCGGATGCTCTTCGTGGACAGCTTGGAAGGCTTGAGAGTCGGATTTAAGCTTGGTAGATTCTTCAAGCCTTAAGCTAGTCTCTGTTCTTTGCACCATGAATTGGACTTCTTGAAATGAAGGAAAGACCTTCATTCGAAGAATCTCTTGACGAATTGGAGCATATTCATCACCAAGACCCATGAGTAGACCAAAGGTCATATCTTCATCGTTCCTTTGAAGAATGGTCTTGAGATTTATAGTAGGAGGCCTCAAGAGATTGAGTTCATTCCATAGATCCCTATATTCTCCAAAGTATTCGGGTATGGATTTACCTCCTTTTTGAATTTTGAAGATCTTCCTTTTCAGCTCAAAGATTCTTCCGGTGTTGGATTCTTGACCATATAACGATTGCATTTGCTCCCATAATGCTCTTGCGTTTGGAATACATGTGACCATAGCCTTGTGAGTTTTGTCAAGAGACATTTGAAGGAGCACCACCACTTGATCGTCTTTCTTCTTCCATATTCTGAATAATGGATTGGCTTCATCAAGAGGTTCTTCAAAGATATGATTTTCAAGGTTGAAGAAGTTTAGGGACCTCTTGATGGTATCTTGCCAAGCATTGTAGTTTGTGGAATCTAGAAGTAAGGAGGTGAACATTGAGGTGCTAATTTATGGTGGAGGGTCATTAAGACCGGAAGAGGAAGGTATCGTTGCCTGCTCTGATACCATGTTGAGATTTCAAGCTATCAAGCAACTAGAATTGAATGAAAACTTAAAGAACTTTATTTGAAGAAAGAGTGCACAATAAGAGCATTGTTTTTTTTTCATTGATAGAACAACCCATACAAGCTCCTATTTATAGAGATAATTACTTGTGAAAGAGAGGGAAAAAGACCCCAAAGACTCAAGGATCCGTTGGGGGACATTGGGGACAGATTTCTGTCCCCAAAATCACTGTATAACAGCCATTTTTATGGCTGTTATACAGTGCAACGGCTAGTTCAAAAGAACTAGCCGTTTTGCCCTTTTTAGGGCCCATTTTGGGCTTCTTTTAGGGGCTTAACTATGCCCTTTTTGAGGACTAAAAAACCCATAGGGAACGGGCCAAATACATCTCATGGATGGGCTTAAACTTGGCTTGAATTGGGGCCTATGCTAACCACACTTAGTTCTCTTTTATTTCAACAATTGGTGGTTCCTGGCTTGGTGAAGATATCCGCTACTTGATCATCACTTCGTGTAAAGCTTGGAGTGATGAGTTTTTCTTCAAACTTTTGTCTCACAAAGTGGCAATCCACCTCGATGTGATTTGTTCTTTCATGAAAAACCGGATTTGAGGCTATGTGAATAGCCGAGTGATTGTCACAATGGAGTCGGATTGGAGTAGGAACAGAGAACCCTAGTTCTTCAATTAGAGCCTTTAACCAAACCATCTCACTTGATACGGCTGCCATTGCTCTATATTCAACTTCGGCACTTGATCTTGACACCACATGTTGTTTTTTGCTTTTCCAAGATACTAGATTTCCTCCAACAAACATGCAATATCCTGTGGTAGATCGTCTATCTTCTGAGTCTCCAGCCTAATCTGCATCACAATATCCTACAATTTGTGAGTTGTTGTTCTTCTTCAGCCAAACTCCCATGCCTGGTGTACCCTTTAGATAATGGAGGATTCTTTCGGTGGCTCTCCAATGCTTTCTTTTTGGCTTGTGCATATGTTGGCTAACTTGACTCATGGTAAAGGAAATGTCCGGTCTCATTATGGTGAGGTAGATCAATTTCCCTACGAGCCTTTGATATCTTGGTGTTGAGATTTCAAGCTATTAAGCAACTAGGATTGAATGAAAACTTAAAGATCTTTATTTGAAGAGAGAGTGCACAATGAGAGCATTGTTTTTTCATGGATAGAACATCCCATACAAGCTCCTATTTATAGAGATTATTACATGAGAAAGAGAGGGAAAAAGACCCCAAACACTCAAGGATCCGTTGGGGAACATTGGGGACAGATTTCTGTCCCCAAAATCACTGTATAACAGCCATTTTTATGGCTGTTATACAGTGCAACGGCTAGTTCAAAATAACTAGCCGTTTTGCCCTTTTTAGGGCCCATTTTGGGCTTTTTAGGGGCTTAACAATGCCCTTTTTGAGGACTAAAAAACTCATAAGGAACGGGCCAAATACATCTCATGGATGGGCTTAAACTTGGCTTGAAATGGGGCCTATGCTAACTACACTTAATTCTCTTTTATTTCAACACTCCCCCTCAAGTTGGGTGTGTATGTATCTAAAACACCTAACTTGACCAGGTTTTTTTGAATATGATTGGTGGTCCCAGGCTTGGTGAGGATGTCGGCAATTTGATCATCGCTTTTAGTGAATCTTGGAGTGATGAGCTTCTCCTCAACCTTTTGCCTCACAAAGTGACAATCCACCTCAATGTGCTTTGTCCTTTCATGAAAAACCGGGTTTGAGGCGATGTGAATGGCTGATTGGTTATCACAGTGTAGGGAGATTGGAGTAGGGACTATGAACCCTAATTCTTCAATCAAGGCTTTCTACCACACGACTTCACTTGTAGCGGTTGCCATTGCTCTATATTCCGCTTCCGCACTTGATCTTGATACCACATGCTGTTTTTTGCTTTTCCAAGCAACAAGATTCCCTCCAACAAACATGCAATACCCTGAGGTCGATCTCCTATCTTCTGAATCACCTGCCCAATCTGCATCACAGAACCCTATGATTTGAGAAGATTCGTTCTTCTTCATTTGAATTCCCATTCCTGGAGTTCCCTTTAGGTAGAGAAGAATTCTTTCAATGGCCCTCCAATGCTTCTTCTTGGGTTGATGCATGTGCTGGCTAACTTGCCCAACGGCATAAGAGATGTCCGGTCTAGTGATGGTTAGGTAGATCAATCTTCCAACAAGTCTTTGATATCGTTGCTTATCTTCATAAATCTCCTCATCATCTTTGTGACTTAAGGATGTGCTTACCGGACTACAAGCTGGTTTGGCACCTAGTTTTCCCGTCTCCTGCAAAAGGTCAAGAGCATACTTTCTTTGTGATAGAACAAGTCCATTGGAACAATAGGCAAGTTCTATCCCTAGGAAGTATTTTAGTTTCCCTAGATCCTTGATGTCAAACTTAGTTTGAAGAAAAGTTCTAACTTTGTTAATGTGATTCATATCATTTCCTGTTATAATTATATCATCTACATAAACAAGAATGATAATGGTATTTTCTCCTAGATTCTTAACAAATAAGGATGAATCACTAACGCATTTCTTAAAACCATGTTCAAGGAGAGTAGTGCTAAGTTTTCCATACCATGCTCTAGGTGATTGCTTGAGGCCATATATTGCCTTCTTTAGTTTGCAAACTTTGTTGTCACGATGGGAGAAACCAGGGGGCACTTCCATGTACACCTCTTCTTCCAGATCTCCTTGTAAAAAGGCGTTTGCAACATCCATTTGAAATAATGGCCATGAGTGATTTATAGCAAGAGAGAGAAGGACACGGATGGTGTTCATCTTGGCCACGGGTGCAAACGTTTCCTTGTAGTCTATGCCATATGATTGGGTGAAGCCCTTGGCCACCAATCTTGCCTTGAATCTATCTATGCTTCCATCACTCTTGTGTTTGATCTTGAATATCCATTTGCATCCCACAGCTCTTTTTCCTTTTGGTAGAGATGTCACTTCCCAAGTGTTATTTTTAGCCAAAGCATCCAACTCATTCTTCATTGCTTGAACCCAATGAGGTTGATCCTTTGCCTCCTCAAATGTTCTAGGCTCTTGGTGAAGGTCTATGTTCTTGATGAATCTTTGGTGACTGCAAGACATGTTAGATATTGAGTAGTATTGAGAAATTGGATGAGTAGTCACCTTGGAGTTAAAATAGACCCTTCTATTGATCCATTCCGAGGGAGGAAGTCTAAGTCTTGTAGATCTTCGAAGAGGAGGAGGGGGTTCATCCATAGACTGCTCCTCATGCTCTTCGGCCATATCAAGAGCTCCCCCTGAGTCTGAGTGTCCTTCCTCTTGATCTTCTTCTATTTCATGATCTGAATGAGAGGGTGATGGGTCCCCTTGAGTTGGATCATTTTGGTGAGTTTCTTCATTGCTTTCGGTAGGAACTTCATTGATTTTTGGTAGAATCACATTCCATTGTTCTTGCTGGTAGATTTCTTTGGTTTGATCTTCTCTTCTTTGACCTGCAAAGTAAGGCTCATTTTCCACAAATATCACATCCTTGGATGTGTATAGTTTCTTGGTTAGAGGATCATAACATTTATAACCTTTTTCAAACGAGGAATATCCTAAAAAGATGCATTTTCTTCCCTTGGCGTCTAGTTTGCTCCTAAGATGACTAGGAATGTGGACATAGCAAACACAACCAAAAACTCTTAAATGATCAATGCTAGGTTTCTTTCCAAGGAGTAGCTCTAGGGGTGACTTTCCTCCTAGGATTTGGGATGGCATGAGGTTTATAAGGTGAGCAGCGGTCTTAATGGCCTCATTCCAATATTCCTTAGGTAAGTTTGAGTGAAACATCATAGATCTAGCTGTCTCCAAGAGATACCTATTCTTTCTCTCGGCTATTCCATTTTGTTGAGGAGTGTACACACAAGACTTTTGATGAATGATCCCTTTTTCATCTAGAAATTTTTCAAACTCAAGGCTAGTGAACTCCCCTCCATGATCTGACCTAAACATCTTTAGGTTAGCATTAAATTGCTTTGTTATATATCTATAGTAGCTCTTGAATGCCTCAAATACTTCAGATTTGTTAACTAAGAGATAAACCCAAGTGTATCTAGTTTTGTGATCTATGAATGTCACAAAGTATCTAAAACCATTATGGGAGACTAAAGGAGAGGTCCAAACATCTGAATGAACTAATTCAAAAGCCTCTTTATATATTGTTTCAGAAATGGGATAATACACTTTGGTTTGTTTTCCAAGTACACAAGCTTTGCAATGCCTATCTTCTAATTCACTATTCGGAAATAGGCGTTTCAAAGCTAGGTTTCCTGGATGCCCTAGACGTTCATGCCATAGAGAGGAGGATATGTTTCGGACAGCAAAAGCTTGGTTCTCTTGATCCAAGTAATAGAGGTTGTTCCTCCTAGTTCCCTTGCCAATCAAATTGTTCGTTTTGCGATCCTGAAAAATTACTTGGTTAGGATCAAAAATAGCTTTGCAATCTTGCTCTTTGGTTATCTTGCTAATAGAAAGTAAGTTTGAATTGAACTTTGGAACATATAAAGCTTTAGTCTTTCTCCCAAATAGTTCAATTTCTCCTAAGTGCTCAACTTTTAACTTATGACCATTAGCTACTTTAACTAATTTATGATTGGTCAAGGGAATAAACTTGTTGATTTTCTTTTTATCTTTTACCATATGATCGTCACATCCGGAATCTATGAGCCAAGAATTGGAAATAGATGAAGATAAGGAATTACCAGAATGGTGACTAATCTGCCCAACAAGTCGTTTGAATTCCTTATGCATCTCCTCCATCTTGGATTCGAGTGCTGTCACTTGAGACACTTGTTGAGCATTTGAAGATGATTCCGGATTTTTCCTAGCATATTTCGGCCTCAAATGTGGGTGTAGGAACCAGCATTTTTCTTTCTTATGGCCGGACTTCTTGCAATGTGGGCAGATGTCTCTTTTTGCAAAGTTTTGAGTGTTGTTGGCCGGATGCTCTTCATGGACAGCTTGGAAGGCTTGAGAGTCGGATTTAAGCTTGGTAGATTCTTCAAGCCTTAAGCTAGTCTCGGTTCTTTGCACCATGAATTGGACTTCTTGAAATGAAGGAAAGACCTTCATTCGAAGAATCTCTTGTCGAATTGGAGCATATTCATCTCCAAGACCCATGAGTAGACCAAAGGTCATATCTTCATCGTTCCTTTGAAGAATGGTCTTGAGATATATAGTAGGAGGCCTTAAGAGATTGAATTCATTCCATAGATCCCTATATTCCCCAAAGTATTCGGGTAAGGATTTACCTCCTTTTTGAATTTTGAAGATCTTCTTTTTCAGCTCAAAGATTCTTCCGGTGTTGGATTCTTGACCATATAATGATTGCATTTGCTCCCATAATGCTCTTGCGTTTGGAATACATGTGACCATAGCCTTGTGAGTTTTGTCAAGAGACATTTGAAGGAGCACCACCACTTGATCGTCTTTCTTCTTCCATACTCTGAATAATGGATTGGCTTCATCAAGAGGTTCTTCAAAGATGTGATTTTCAAGGTTGTAGAAGTTTAGGGACCTCTTGATGGTATCTTGCCAAGCATTGTAGTTTGTTGAATCTAGAAGTAAGGAGGTGAACATTGAGGTGCTAATTTGTGGTGGAGGGTCATTAAGACCGGAAGAGGAAGGTATCGTTGCCTGCTCTGATACCATGTTGAGATTTCAAGCTATTAAGCAACTAGGATTGAATGAAAACTTAAAGATCTTTATTTGAAGAGAGAGTGCACAATGAGAGCATTGTTTTTTCATGGATAGAACATCCCATACAAGCTCCTATTTATAGAGATTATTACATGAGAAAGAGAGGGAAAAAGACCCCAAACACTCAAGGATCCGTTGGGGAACATTGGCGACAGATTTCTGTCCCCAAAATCACTGTATAACAGCCATTTTTATGGCTGTTATACAGTGCAACGGCTAGTTCAAAAGAACTAGCCGTTTTGCCCTTTTTAGGGCCCATTTTGGGCTTCTTTTAGGGGCTTAACAATGCCCTTTTTGAGGACTAAAAAACTCATAAGGAACGGGCCAAATACATCTCATGGATGGGCTTAAATTTGGCTTGAAATGGGGCCTATGCTAACTACACTTAATTCTCTTTTATTTCAACACTTGGTTCATCCTCATAATCTTCATCATCATCCTTGAGGCCACAAGAGGAGCTAATGGGACTACAAGCGGGCTTGGCACCTAACTTTCCGGTTTCCTGCAAGAGATCAAGCACATACTTCCTTTGTGATAGAACAAGCCCATTTGGACAATAGGCAAGTTCTATCCCTAAGAAGTACTTTAGTTTCCCTAAGTCCTTAATATCAAATTTTGTTTGTAAGAAATCTCTTACTTGGTTGATTAAATTTAAATCATTACCAGTTATGATTATATCATCTACATAAACTAATACTATAATGATTTTTCCATCTAGTTTCTTAACGAAGAGAGAAGTGTCGCTATTGCATTTTTTGAAATCATGATCAAAAAGAGTTGAGCTAAGTTTGGCATACCAAGCTCTTGGAGATTGTTTGAGACTGTAGATTGCTTTCCTAAGTTTGCAAACTTTATTGAGTTGGTGAGAAAAGCCCGGTGGAATCTCCATGTACAATTCCTCTTCTAGATCACCTTGGAGGAAAGCATTGGCTACGTTCATTTGAAACATTGGCCAAGAGTGATTGATTGCAAGGGACATCAAGACTCGAATTGTGTTCATCTTGGCCACCGGAGCGTATGTTTCCTTGTAATCTACTCCATAAGCTTGAGTGAAGCCCTTTGCTACTAATCTTGCTTTGTATCTATCAATGCTTCCATCACTTTTGTGCTTGATCTTATAGACCCATTTACATCCTACCGCCCTTTTTCCTTTAGGAAGAGATGATAACTCCCAAGTTCTGTTTCTTTCTAAGGCCTCTAGCTCATCTTTCATTGCTTGGATCCATTGAGGAAGTTGTTTTGCTTCTTCAAAGTTTCTAGGCTCTTGATGAAGGTCTAAGTTCTTGATGAATTTTTTATGGCTACAAGACATGTTAGCAACCGAATAATATTGGGAAATGGGGTGAGATGTTACCTTTGAGTTATAGAAAACTCTTTTGTTGATCCATTCTAAAGGAGGGAGCCTAAGCCTTGTTGATTTTCGAAGAGGAGGAGAAGGCGGCTGCTCAATGCTTTGTTCTTCTTCCTCTATAACTTGCCCTTGATCTAAGTTGTCTCCCCCTTCCTCTTGGATGGATTCATGATCAGAATGAGATGAGGTTGATTGTTCTTGAGTTGGATCATTTTCAGCTTGGATTGGTTGTTCTTCTTCTTCATTTTGATGAGAGGCTTCTTTGATTGAGGGAAGGACTACATTCCAATGATCTTGTGCTCCTCTTTCCTTTGGTTGCTCTTGATCCTCTTTTCCTGCAAAATAAGGTTCTTTTTCTACAAATATCACATCCTTGGATGTGTATAGCTTTTTGATTAGAGGATCATAACATTTATATCCTTTTTCAAAAGTAGAGTATCCTAAAAATACACATTTTCTCCCCCTTTCATCTAGTTTATTTCTAAAGTTTTCTGGTACATGCACATAACAAATGCACCCAAAAACTCTTAAGTGTGAGATACTAGGTTTTCTTCCTAGGAGTAGTTCTAAAGGGGATTTTCCTTCTAGCACTTCAAAGGGCATAAGGTTTATAAGGTGGGCAGCGGTTTTAATGGCTTCACTCCAAAACTTTTTAGGTATATTGGTGTGAAACATCATAGCTCTAGCCGTTTCTAGTAAGTGTCTATTTTTTCTTTCAGCAACTCCATTTTGTTGAGGAGTGTAAACACAAGACTTTTGATGAATAATTTCTTTTTCTTCTAGAAAATCTTCAAGTGCATGGCTAGTGTATTCCCCCCATGATCCGATCTAAGGATTTTGATGTTTGCATTGAATTACTTGGTCACATATCTATAATAGCTCTTAAGTGCTTCAAATACTTCCGATTTGGCAGTTAATAAGTACACCCAAGTGTATCTAGTTTTGTGATCAATGAAGGTTACAAAATATTTGAAGCCATTATGAGATTCCATGGGTGAAGTCCACATATCGGTATGAATGAGTTCAAAGGCATTTTCATATATTGTTTTGAGATTGGATAGTACACTTTAGTTTGTTTTCTAAGAATACAATCTTTGCAATGCCTATTTTCTACTTTTTGACTTGGAAATAGGCGTTTCAAAGCTAAATCTCCCGGGTGACCTAGACGGGCATGCCATATAGAAAACGCTTGACTTTGAACTCCAAAAGCTTGATTTTCTTGGTCCAAAAAATATAAGTTGTTCCTCCTAGACCCCTTGCCAATCAAGTGATTCGTTTTGAGATCCTGAAAGATAATTTGGTTAGGATCAAAAGTGGCTTTGCAATTATGGTCTTTGGTAATTTTGCTAATGGACATGAGGTTAGAGTTGAATTTTGGTACATATAAAGCTTTAGTTTTCTTTCCTAGGAGTTCAACTTCACCTAGATGATCAACTTTTAGTTTTTGACCATTAGCAACCTTGACAATCTTATAACTAGATAGAGGAATGAATTTCCTAACTTTGTCTTTATCTTTTACCATGTGATTGTCACAGTCCGAATCAATCAACCATTTATTTAAATGAGATGAGTTCAAGTTGTTACCGGAGTGAAGGGCAACTTGGCTAAAGAGCTTTTTCATCTCTTTTTGTATCTCCTCCATCTTGGATTCGAGTGCAGCCACTTGGGAGACTTGTTGAGCATGAGCTGGTTGTTCCACCTCCTTCTTGTTGTTCTTTGGGCGCAAATTAGGGTGGAGAAACCCTTTTGTGGCCGGGCTTCTTGCAATTTGTGCAAATATCCTTTTTAAAGAAATTTTGAGCTTTGTTGACCATATGATCATCTTGAACAGCTTTGAAGGCTTGAGCTTCGGGTTTGAGCTTGGTAGACTCCTCTAGTCTCATGCTAGTCTCGGCCCTTTGAATCATAAATTGAACTTCTTGGAATGAAGGGAATATCTTCATTCTAAGGATTTCTTGACGAATTGGAGCATATTCATCTCCAAGACCCATAAGGAGACCAAAGGTCATGTCTTCATCATTTCTTTGAAGAATGGTCTTGAGATTAGAAGTTGGAGGCCTAAGAATATTAAACTCATTCCAAAGATCCCTATATTCCCCAAAGTATTCGGGAAGAGTTTTACCTCCTTTTTGAATCTTGAAGATTTTTCTTTTGAGCTCAAAGACTCGTCCGGTGTTGGTCTCTTGCCTATATAGAGCATGCATTTGATCCCACAAAGCCCTTGCATTTGGAATACAAGTAGCCATTGCTTTGTGGGTTTTATCAAGAGACATTTGAAATAGCACCACCACTTGATCATCTTGCTTCTTCCATGATTTGAATGCAGGGTTGGCATTATCTAGGGGATCCTCCAATATGTGATTTTCAAGATTAAAGAAGTTCAAGGATCTCTTGATGGTGTCTTGCCAAGCATTGTAATTTGATGAATCTAAGAGAATAGAAGTAAACATGGAAGTACTAATTTGTGGTGGAGGATTACCAACACCGGAAGATGAAGGTATCGAAGATGGCTCTGATACCATGATGAAATTTAAATATAGCAAGCTAAGAATGAAGAAAGAAACTTTAAGAATTTAATTGAGAATTCAAAGAGAGTTTACATGCAATGAAGGCATGTTTTTCATACTGTCCAAAGGAACATATAAGCCCTATTTATAGAGAACAAGAAGAGGGGCAAGGAGATAAGAAAAGAGAGTGAGAAGAGGGCATTGTGCCCTCTCCAATTATGGCCGTTGGGGCTGTCCCGTTGGGGACAGTCCCAATGGCTGTTTTTGCTAGCCATTGGGGAACCTAATGGTCCCCCATTTGCCGTTGGGGAACAATCCGGGCAAGGCCCATTTAGGGCCCAACTTAGAAACCTTAAAGGGATTACAAAGAGAATGAAAAATCTATCCAAATTAAAGCTATACATTTAGACTTCATTCCCTTAGTACATAAACCCTAATTGTCCTTTATTTCAACAAATATATAGTTGATAGCCAAGGAGAGCCCTGTATGTATAGTTTGTTTATATTGTATTAGATGGCCGGGAGAGCCATTAATGTCAGTTTGTTTGATACTAAAAGTGTTGTGTTTGCTTTATCAAATTTTATGTTAACTCCAAGTGACTAAGTGGTTACTAAATAGGGGAGATTCAATCAATTTTTCTTTTGAAAAAAAAAATAATTGGTTTTCTTTTAATTTAAATCTCCTCCCATATTATCACATATAGAGAGTACGATTGTCGTGAGTTTAGGCGTTGCATTTTAATTGCATTAGTCGTTTCTGCATTTGTATGTATGTTTCCTTGTGTTAGGATTGCAACACCTGGATAATGGGTCATCACATGTCTTATCCACAAAGACAATGCTATCTACAAATAACATGTATCATAGTACTATATTTTGGATATGTATGATTTGATCATCTATAAGTAGAGTAAAAAGATAAAAACTTAACGTTGACCCTTGATTAAGCCATATTATTATTGGAAACTTTTTAGTTAATCTGCTTGATGTCTTCACTTTTGTTACCACGTCTCTATACGTATCTTTGATCACTTCAATATATATTACTCTTACACCCTTCTTTTCTAAAATCTTTTGCATAATTTCCCTATAGACTCTATCATATGCCTTTTCTTGGTCAATTAACACCATGTATAAGTCATACTTCTTCTCGTAGCATTTCTCGACTAATTGTCTAAGAAGGTGTATGGCTTAGATTGTTGACCTTTCAATCATAAATCCAAATTGATTTTCAGTTAGCTTAGTTTCTTTCGGCAGTATTCTTTCAATCATTCTTTCCCAAAATTTCATAAAATTAACTTAATATTCTTATAATTTGTACAATTTTGTATATCGCTATTATTTTTAAATAATGGTACTAAAATGCTTTCTCTCCACTGATTAGACATTTTCTTCATTTTCAATATCATGTCAAATAACTTCATCATTTATCTAATACCCTACTTCTCTAGGCACTGCCATACCTCAATCGGGATATCATCACATCGAACCGTTTTTCTATTTTTTATCCTTTTTAAAACCTCCTTTGCTTCTAAGAGTTGAATTACTTGATAAAAGTTCATGTTTTTATACTCTTTTATCCTACTTATTTTATCGAAACTAACTTGATCATCTTGGTTTTTATTAAATAGTTAATAAAAATCTCTCTTCCATTACTTTTTTATTTCTCTATCATAAAACTAGGGTTCTGATAACAACTGTATTGCCACAGTCCTTGAGGTCATGAAAATCACATAAGATATCAAACAAGTTAAATAAAAAGAGAACATATTGTATTATATCAGAGTCAAACCATATCCACAGAGTTCTTTGGTTTATGATGGGTCAAGAGACATTATAAAACAAGAAAAGTGTCTCTTTGACCTTCTTCTAGATTATACCATATGTGTATATGTATGCATGCATGCATATATGTATATAACTATCTATCTATCATTTTATCTTAGGCCCCTTAACATATCTCCTCACTACCCACTTGGTGTGCAAAATATTTTGATTTCCTGGGGAAAAAGATGCGGGGATCGAAATGGGTGGGTTACGAGAACCCACTAAATATTAAGACAACGTTGAAAAAGGGAAAGAAATATCGGTCAAACCGTATCTTACATGTGTTGTAAGAATTATTATCACTGTCAATAAAACTAACAAATCACAAAAATATTATAATAAGTCGAATATCATAGTTAATGGTAAATCTAGGCACATTAAACAATAATATACGGCAGCTGTACCAATGGCCTTTAGGAGTTCAAAAACTAATGATTATTCAGGAGTTTGAACACTTTTATTTTATATTAGGAGTTCAAAAACTTTTTATTCTCTATAAAGACCTCAAAAAATTTTTATTGTCATTGAGGAGTCAGTAAACTAACAAAATATCTTATTATTATAAGTTAAAACAAATTATCTTGATAAGCATATAAAACTCAATTATTTTAACAAATTATCATATATCAAGGTCATGCAAGAGCAACAAATTGATGTGGTATACCTCAAGTCCACCATAGAATGATTGGAAACACAGAGAATTCAAATATACATAGAACAAGTCAAACATGAAACTAAGAAGAAGGGTTGTTTATGACAAATAAAAATCATGTCTTTAATATTTTTTTTATATTTACAAAAACAGACAGAGACAAATTAAAAGTGTAGCTTAATATTTACAGCAACAAAGATAAACAACAGGCAGGTTGCTCTACTCTCAAACAAAAACTAGAGGGTTGTTCAATGCTTACTTTTTGGAGAGTTAGATATTTTTTTTTCCAAAAATTATAATTCTAAAGCAGGTTCATGTCTTTGACCTAATTTTGGTAAAGTTTTTCATAATATTTAAAGTTACTCATAGTATTTCTTAAATAAAATAATATATTTTGAAATTAAATTTCAGTCCTATAATTTTTTAAAATTACACTTTTGCCTATGAACTTTCAAAATTACAAATTTCTCCTAAAGTCCTTAAATTATTTTACATAAATGCCCCTAAAACTAGGTTTCTAAGAAAAAATAGATATTTCAAAATTTTTATAAATTTGTATGAATATAAATAAGAAAAAGAATAATCTTCAAATCAAGAGTTTTACAAAACAATAAACGGGATTTTATATGAAATTTGTTGTAGAACTTTCCCCCTTTTCTGTACAAGAAAATAATCTTCCTTTTTTGTAACCTAAACCTTCTCCCCTTTGTTTCTTCCTCCCTCCCAACTCTCTCTAATCCCATCCTCCTTTCCTTCAAAGGGTGGTCTGCTTTGAAAACTAAAATACACCTCGTTATATTGTTTGTGATCTTACGAGAGGTTTATGGATCAAAGACCAGAATTCAACCATGTTGTAACTCAATTTAGACAAAGTGTAGGTTTTGTTCACTTGCTTAAAGCAAGTGTGATGCAAGAGAATTGTTAGTTATATGTGCCCACGTGTACATTTTGAATATGGGTAATTATGGACATTTTTTAATAAGAGTAGTTATCCCAAAATAACTCCCCGGCATGTCTCCCTCTCCCATGATTCTCTCTCTCCCTCTCCGGTATGTGTGTGGAAAATGGGAAGGTTACTTTCCATTGCTGCCAATGATGCCTTCATGGTGTCTTCCACAAAAGTCAAGGAAAGGTTCAATGTTTGGAAAAATAATGAAGGCAATTGTGACTATACATGAAGAACAAATTGGCTAGAGTGAAATTGAGAACATGAAAAATATTCTTACAATGAGAATTGTTTCGAGGGTTCGAGAAATTTTTGCGAATGAAAATTTCTCCCATTGTTGGAGATCACCGGATTTTGGGTTGAAGTGTTGTGAAATAGTGATAGTGGTTCGATTTTTGTGATCACTATCCTGAGCGAGCGATCGGTACGAGGGATCATGTGATTTCGGTTAATTTATTAGAGCCCCACATATCGAGATATTTATACCAAAATTTCAAACTTTTAATTTATACGCTTCCGCATGCGCATATAGTGTAATAAATCCTTCATTGGTATCAGAGCGACGTTAGATTTATATAAAAAAAAATCAGAATTTTTTGGATATAAAAATATAGGGATAAAAAAATTTGGGACTCGGATCACGGATACGTTTATGAAACCGATTATATCATGATATTGTCCATAATGTGTAGATCATGAATATATTTTTTTGTAATGTTTGGAATATGTTAAGGTAATGAAATTTGAAACCAAAGTTTCGAATCCTAATGGTGTCCGAAAGTTAAAACCTTAGATCATCACTATAGATAGTGATTTGATCTATAAAATTGGTATATATGTGCTTCTCATACCTAGATTTACATTTTAATATATAAATTGTGAATTTTGGATGTTGAAAAATAGAGTTCAAAATGGTCACGAAGTGCCAAAACTTTAAATATTGATTTGCCATATTATTGCTTAAATCATCCAATAAATTGTATTTAGAATAATTTTGGAAGTTTGATTATAATTTTCGGTTGAAAAACACATCAAAAATTGGTCGAAAATGGGATTTCTAGCAGCCGAGTCAAAAGGACCCGGTTGTAGAACCCTTCGGGTGGAGAAGAAGAGTGCTGAACTGTCAGGCGCGTGAAGTGTCCGGCTTCCCAAGTCGACTCCGACCTGCTCCATACCTGTAAAAAAAAAATGCCCGTGAACAATGTCTGGCTTCTTGGGTTGACTCCAACCCGCTCCATACCTGTTAAAAAAAATGCCCAGAGGTGTAAATGCCTGGATTTGAATACAAGCTCGCGCGACTTGTTTGAGGACTTCGTACCACCAAGCCACAACATGTGGCTGTGGCAAATCCTATCTCATAAACTATATACTTCCTTGTTGTGAACGTCCTACACCGCCAGCAACATGCTGCCACGTGTGTGCAGGCACATAGATAGCTTGAGCGCGGACCGAGTCGATTTGGACCCGGATCAGGGCCCGACCCGGACATGCACCAAACCCGCGAACCTGGGTTGGTTCACGGGCAACACGTGATAGACACACCGCGAGTCTAGTGTGTGCACCAAGCTGCTGTCTGCGCGTGAAAGCTCATGGGCGGGGCGTGGACGACGCCTGGTAGCGTGTGAGACCTCCGGCAGCGAGGCAGGTCATCCTAAATTGGAATTTTCCAATTTATGAGGGTCTCATGTCCATATTTGTGATTTTTTGTAGAGTTTTGTGTGCCGAATCCAAATCCATATGGTAAGATGCGATTCCGGTTTGAAGTGTATGATATCCGTTGACTCATACGCTCAAATTAGGGTTTATACTCGAATCATTTGGGATTTGTTAATCAGTAGGGTATACAAAATTTGGGAATAAGCATCAGAAAGTCACTAATGTCTCTATGACTGCATTGAGAACTGTCATATAAGATTTTTTCAAGAATGATAAATTGAATGTTAGGAAATGAGATATTTGACATTGTATAATTCAATTTGTCCTCAAGGAGAGAAATCTGTATGAAACTCTGAGGTACAAGATGGTGGACCCTAGAGAAAGTACCACATCTCAGTATAGACGGGATAAAAAGGTCTATCGTGTGTAGAAGAAAAGGATAACTGAGTTAGGTTCAGTGACATCCACAATGACTTGATCTCGTTCTACGAACAATATCCTACGGATATGTCGGTTAGGCTCGCCTTAGAAGAGTATTGTGATATTCTCTTCAGCTCTTATGGTGAGAATGCTGAATAATATAGTTGATCATATAATAATGCAGTATTTAATACAAATGTCGAGTATGATTGTCGAGTTAAGGAATGCAGGCAAACTTATTTAGGATGAATTTTAGGTACTGGATGTGATCCAATCTTTTACATGATTTATGAGCGACCATGAAAATCCGTTTCATGTTCGACGAGAGTATTTGTACTTTTGCTGATGTGATGAGGCATAGTGAACTTGAAAAGGAGCGCCTAGAGACGAATAGATCGCATTCGGGTCATGCTTATGCGGAGGAGTCGAGTAAGGACTCCCATAGCACCAAACCAATAGTTTAAGCATGTGAAGGAAACTCAAGATCCATACAATAAGAAGCCATCCGAGAAAACCGACAATAAGGTATAAAAGCACAGGAAGAAGAAGTTTGATAAGATCAATGCGAAGTGTTACATATGGGATAAACATGGTCATTTCCCTCGTAAGTATGACGAGTGGAATGAGTGTCATTTTTCTTTACGTGGTTTGAGTTTTGGCTCATCTAATATGATACTCGTTGATTTCTCTCCTTTGTGGATTGTAAAGTCAAGAGCCACCGACCACATAACTCAAGATAGGAGCGCATATCTAGAGTTCTGTTGAGTGAGTCCTCATGTTAGCAGGATTCGCATGAGGAATGGAGCATTTGTCATCATCAGCAAAGGGATTGACATTTGCAAACTTTGAGTTGCAATGTGCATAGACTCCATATTTAAAAGACATTCTTTGCGCTTCGAATATTTGATGGAACTTAATTTCAGTATTTTGTTTAGATTGCCAAGGATATGCTTTGCATTTTTTTTGGAAACTCTATTGTTTTTATTAATTACGACAGTTGTTTTGATTGTTTTGGTTTTGTCCATGATGGACTGTATGCACTGGAAACTGTTCCTTTTAATGGTATTTTTTTGTAATTCTTCTATTATCTTTATATCTGATTGCGTAGATGATGATGTAAGTGTATGGCATAGAAGACTTGGACACATAGGGAAAGAGAGGTCCGACTGGTTAACAGCGAGTGATTTGTTAGACCTACTAACTAGGATCGAGTTATTCGTGTGTGACTTTTGCCTAACCGGTAAAACTACAAGAAAACCATTTGGTAATGCATTGAGAGCTGGGACTCTATTGCAGTTGGTCAACTCCGATATCTGTGGCCCTATGAGCTTGAGAGTCTGAAATGGAGCTGAGTGTTTTATTTCATTGATAGATGATTATACACGTCTCGGTTACGTCTATCTAATCCCGTGCAAGTCTGAGGCATTGGAATGCTTTAGGAGGTTTATTAACGAGCTTGATAATCTGTTAGACTTGAAAGTGAAAACTCTCAAAACCGGTCGGGGGTGCGAGTATTTGTTAGAAAATTCAGAGAGCTTTATTTCAAGAATGGTATTATAAGACAACTGATTATTTATATTACTTCTCAGCAAAATGGAGTAGCATAGAGAAGGAATAGAACTCTATTGGAGATGGTGAGAACTATGATGGCGCAGGTCAATTTGTCCATCTTTCATTGGGGAGATATTTTATTGACTGTAGCTTACGTTTTCAACTGTGTCTCATTGAAGTCCACAATCAGTACCTCATATGAGTTTTAGACAGAGACATAGCTTGACCTTAACCACTTGAAGTTAGGGGGTTGTGCAGCGTATGTTCACGTTTTCTCGCATACACACGGCAAGTTAGGCCTGTGATAAAAGAAATGTATCTTCAACAAGATATCCAGAACACTCCAGGGGGTATGTGTTCTTATGTGAGCATAATGACAGCACTATTACTGAGATTGAATCTCGTAATACCACATTCCTTAAGGATGATTTCCCTAAAAGATGTGAAATCAATTAGGACTCTACCTTCTATGAGATAGATGACTCTAGTGACTCAAGTGAGTTTTGTGACGGGATACAAGAATCCATTACAAATTTTCATCCCAATGGGAGCAATCCATCAAGAAGTGAAATCAATTGAGACTTTACCTTCTATGAGATGGATGAGTCTAGTGACTCAAGTGAGCCCCGCGGTGGGACATAGGAACCCATTAAGGATTTTGGTCCTACTAGAAGCGATCCATCTAAAGGTAAAGAAGTTCTCTCTCCTTGTAGGAGTATTGAGGGCACGCACTTAATGACGTTTCCTAAACAAGGGTGAGACTCTCATTATGATTCTTGAGGACGATGAGAAATTAAAGCAGTTCTAGAGACTCTCGTGGGTTTTTGCAAGGAACCATTTATTGAAAGCCATAATGAAGATTGTTAGTCGATGAAAATTAATAGGGTTTGGGGTCTAGTTGATTTTCCTCAGAGTAAAAAGACCATTGAGAACGAATAGGTTCTCGAGGACTTTAGTCAATTTGCCTAAGGGCAGAAAGACCATTGGAAACGAGAAGATTCTCAAGTCAAAAGAAAGGTCGACGGATCATTAGAGAGGTATATAGCCCATCTAGTAACGAAGGGTTACAATCAGACAAGGGGTTGAACTACCGAGGAGTTGTAATCTAATTTATCTCGATTCGTTTACTTTTAGCGATTGTCACGAACATAAATCTGGAGTTACACCAGATGGACGTAAAGACTACCTTTTGTAATAAAAGTTTGGATGAAGAGATCTACATGGAGCAACCGTCAAGTTTGTTCTAGTAGGTCAGGTCGATAAGATCTGTTAACTTTGAAAGTCAATATATAACCTAAAACAGTCATTCAGACGGTAGTATCTACGATTTCAAGAGGAGATGATATCTTATGGCTTTAATAATGATGAAGGAGGATCATTATGTCTTTCTGAAACGTTCTAATGACTCTTTTGTGATCATGTTCTCATGTGTGTGACATTCTGTTGGCTGGGAACAACAGAGAGTATTTGATGCCCATTAAAATATGGTTATTATCGAGTTTGATATAAAAAACATGGGTGAGTCTTAATTCATTCTCCAATTTTGGATCTAGAGGGATCCCTTGAGAATAATGTTAACTCTTTAACAAGAATTCTATAGTAGGCATATTCTTAAGCATTTTGAGATGAACGATGACAACCCAATAGATACTCCTATCACTATAGGTGAAGGCCTAAGTCTTGGCATATGCCCCAAAATCCAAGAAGAAATAAGGGAGATGAGTAAAATCTCTTATACCAGTACAATATACATTCTAGTGTATACGATGAGGCATACATGACCAGACATTAGTTTTGTAGTTAATATGGTAAGTAGGTATCAATCGAATTCTTGAAGGGATCACTGAAAAGTAGTGAAAAGGATTCTGAGATATTACATGGGAACTGCAGACCTCTTCTTGTGTTATGGAAGACGTGATTTGCGTTTGGTTAGATATTCAGATGCTGATTGGGGTGGCGATCTGGATAGATACAAATCGACATTAGTTTTTGTTGTCTTACTTAATAAATGGTACCATGTCCTAGAGAAGCAAGAAGCAAATATGTGTATCTCTATATACGATAGAGACTAAGTTTGTGGCATATTCAGTGGCAATTCAAGAGAGTGTTTTGGTTTCAGAGATTTCTGGATAACTTAGAGATTGTGGTAGATAGTGGGAGATCAGTAATGATTTGTAGTGATAATCAGGCCGGTATTGTCTACAATTGAAACACTAAATATCTCAAAAAGCCCAAGCACATTGATATCGTATATTATTTTGTAAGAGATATGATCAAGAAGGGTGTAGTGATATTTAATTATATTTTTTTACAATATGATGGCTGATCCATTCATCAAACCCATTGTAAGAGATTCCTTTGTGAGACATATGGAATCATTGGGTTTATATGTGATTTAACATTTCTCACTATGTACTAATTTTGATACTTATTGATATATATGACATATGTGCATTGTATAAAGTCACAAGTTGATTTTTTGCACTTGTTTATTATCATATATTATGTAGTATATTATGATAAAAGATATGTCAGTGGTCGACTCTCTCACCCGAGTGACCACCTCCAACTTTGAGTGAGCGGGAATGAGATGGTTTTTAGTTATAAGAGGTTTTGAGAGTGGCTCTACTAGAATATAAGTCGCCCTGATATATATTTAGGATGAGGTCATATGCAATATGACCGACATGGACATACCCACATCCATGTTACCTGTGAAAAGCCAAGTCGAGATCTCAGATATCAGCTGCATCAAGTGATATCGTCTCTGAGATATCTCTCTGAGATCTCTGGGATAAAACCTTATGTAGATTTAGACCCACACCTACATAATGTTAGAGACATCTGACATATGTCCTTTTTGAGAGATGGGAGAATAACACTGTAATACGTGTTTCATACCATGTATGATAAAACGACCACAGGATAGTGGAGTTATTATTTTGAGACGATAGTATGATTTAAGATCCCCGTTCCCACTGTGTGAGACCCGAGATCCATTGGATGGGATCTCATGTACCCTTACGACTTTTGCCTGTCTTTTGAGATTTTATTTTAGTGTTGCTACTTTAACATGTTACCAAAAAACCATGGTTGATTTGATTTGGCAGTGTATGTTTAGGAAAGCAGCTAAGATAAGATTGAAGTTAGTAATATGGAAGAAAAACCAATTGGTATAATATCATTGTGCTGTATTCACCGGTCGACCTGTAATGTTAATCCATATTGAAATTCAAATAGTGAATACATAATCAAGTAAATAATTGGGGATCACTTTCAATGAGAAAAGTGGCTCGATAGATATATCGTATTGAGTTTGGGGTACAGCGAGTTCTTTTTTATACTAATGATGGCTCATCAATCATTCTAACAGGTGTATCGAAAAGACTTTGTTTGCAAGTGTACTCACCGGTCACACGACGCTCAATCCTATATGAAAGTCTAATAAAATGATATGATAGATCACATGAGTTGTAATCTTGTGACGGATATAAAATACCCTCGTGTGCAAGTGGGAGATATTAGTTATATGTGCCCATATGGATATTTTGAATATGGGTAGTTATGGACATTTTTGAATAAGGGTAGTTATCCCAAAATAACTCCCTGGCATGTCTCCCTCTCCCATGATTCTCTCTCTTCCTCTCCGGTATGTGTGTAGAAAATGAGAAGGTTACTTTCCATTGCTGCCAATGATGCTTTCATGGTGTCTTCCACAAAAGTCGAGGAAAGGTTCAATATTCAAAAAAATAATAAAGGCAATTGTGACTATACATGAAGAACAAATTGGCTAGAGTGAAATTGAGAGCACGAAAAATATTCTTAAAATGAGAATTGTTTCGAGGGTTTGAGAAATTTTTGCAAATGAAAATTTCTCCCGTCATTGGAGATCACCGGATTTTTGGTTGAGGTGTCATGAAATAGTTATGGTGGTTCGATTTTCGTGATCACCATCCTGACCGAGCGATCCGTACGAGGGATTGCGCGGTTTCGGTTAATTTATTGGAGCCCTACAGATCGAGATATTTATACAAAAATTCCAAACTTTTAATTTTTTATGTGGTATGTGCATATAGTGTAATAAATCTTTCAAAAATAATGTCAAATGAAAAGCTAGAACCTGGCACATGTAGGGTTAGGAGCAACCATGTATCAATATGTGATTGGCTAATTGAACGGACGAATAAGAACAAAACATGAATTATCACTACAAAATAAACGATTAAAATTGTTTCATGTTTTCAAAATTACTAATTTTCAAAATAAATTGTCCAAATTAAAATTTACTGGGTTTTCAAATTATTGGTTAGGCTTTGATACAAAACGTACTTTAAAATAATTTCTGAAAATTGATTTAATAGTAGTACATGTATGTATGTATGTATGTATGTATGTATGTATGTATGTATATATGTATGTACGTCTTCACCAAAAAAAATGTATGTATGTACGTATGTATCACTACAAAAAATAGCCTTTAATGACCAAAAATTAAAAGTTGTCATTAAAATTTAATCACTAAAAGTACCATTTAATGACAAAAACGAAATTCATATCTAAATATTGATTATCATTAAGATTAATGACAATAATGACAAAGTGATCACTTAAAAGTTCTCTGATCACATTTAGTGACGTCTTCTTTCATCACTAAATATGTATAACTATAATCAAATAAATTTGTGGTCACTAAATATGTCTGATAACTCTTATTAATGACTTTTTTTTGTCACTGAACTTGTGGTCAATAAATCTGTTTGGCAACTTTTATTAACGGCAGTGATTGTTACTAAATGTATATAAGTGTCATCACTGAAAAGGCCGTGGTAATCTTCCCACATCGGATGGCAAAATAAAATTCCTGCTACATATAAGAATCCTTGAAGCCACTTCAATTGGACAGTCCGAAAATAGGCCGAACCACACCATTAGACCCCAACCCGAACTAGCTGATGTGATCTTCAAGACTGCAAGAAATTTACAAGATTCAACTCAAGTTCCAGTTGGGCCAGTAACAAAAATTCGAGTTAAAAGGTCCAAAAAAATACTGAATAACTTAATTCAGAGGGTTTTACAATAAGAAATTGAAGCCCAAATGAATGAAGAACCAAAAGGAGCCGCAATTATGCTCATGCAAGTCTAGTGGGAGGAATAAAAGGCCCAAAACTACCCAAGACCAAGGGAGGATGAAAATGAAGAAAAATAGCAGCAAGACTTGGTCAAAATAGTTTGATTTATTTAGTTTCCTAATTCTTATTTTTTTTGTAACTTTTAGTTTCCTAATTTTTTATTGTTTAGAGAGTTACTAAATTTTTAGTTGCCAATTATGTTTTACCTTTACGCTATAAATAGGTCATTATACATTGTGTAAAACAACACTTTGGAGAGAATTAATAAAATTGTGAGGATTCTTCACACAAGTCTTGTTCTTTTGAGAACTTTGAACTTATTCAAAATATGAGTCTTGTTTAGTTCTTTGACTTATCAATCTAGGTTTCGAACCATCTAGATTGTGGCATCATTCATTCTATCTTTATACCAAAGTTTTTGATCTAGTGAGAAACGGGTCTAAGGTCATATACCTTAGGTTCTTCCTCCTTTAGGGCAAGGGTTGAGGTCTTTAATTCCACCGGTTCAAATAATTCGTTGGAATGATTCTTTTTGGGCTAAATTAACTTGTTCGTGGATTCTAGGGTTTTTATACCCAACGGGTTCACATCAGTTGGTATCAGAGCCATTTCGGATTACCCTTCGAGTTGTTCATACTTGTCTATAATTGTTCATATTTGTTTATAATTTTTCATAAAACAAAAGCAGCTTCCAAATTTTTTTTTCTTTTCTTTTATTGTTTCTTCTTTATTTCTTATTTTTTTTATTTGTTCACCTTCTTTATTTTCTTTCTTTATTCACTTTTCTTATTCAATTCATTCCATCTTTGTTTCTTTCTTAATTTGGAAATTTTCCAAATTTACGACTTTCTTATTTCTCACTTATTTTCCTTCTTTATTTTTCTTGTTATTCTTTCTGTGAATTTCACAAGACAATTATTTTTAAGTTAAATTTAAAGAGTTGTTAATTCATTAAGATGGTAAGAGACATGTTCGATAGATTGAATTCGTTGAGACTTTTTCCAAGCAAAATGCGGCTGCGGATGCATTTTCACACAGGTGACGATTTGGGGACAAATCGTTGTCAAGAAGGGGGGAATGATGTGATCTTCAAGACTGCAAGAAATTTACAAGATTCAACTCAAGTTCCAGTTGGGCAAGTAACAAAAATTCGAGTTAAAAGGTCCAAAAAAATATTGAATAACTTAATTCAGAGGGTTTTACAATAAGAAATTGAAGCCCAAATGAATGAAGAACCAAAAGGAGCCTCAATTATGCTCATGCAAGCCCAGTGGGAGGAATAAAAGGCCCAAAACTACCCAAGACCTAGGGAGGACGAAAATGAAGAAAAATAGCAACAAGACTTGGTCAAAATAGTTTGATTTATTTAGTTTCCTAATTCTTTTTTTTTTGTAACTTTTAGTTTCCTAATTTTTTATTGTTTAGAGAGTTACTAAATTTTTAGTTGCCAATTATGTTTTACCTTTAGGCTATAAATAGGTCATTATACATTGTGTAAAACAACACTTTGGAGAGAATTAATAAAATTATGAGGATTGTTCACACAAATCTTGTTCTTTTGAGAACTTTGAACTTATTCAAGATATGAGTCTTGTTTAGTTTTTTGACTTATCAATTTAGGTTTCGAACCATCTAGATTGTGGCGTCATTCATTCCATCTTTATACCAAAGTTCTTGATTTAGTGAGAAACGGGTCTAAGGTCATATACCTTAGGTTCTTCCTCCTTTAGGGCAAGGGTTGAGGTCTTTAATTCCACCGGTTCAAATAATTCCTTGGAACGATTTTTTTTGGGCTAAATTAACTTGTTCGTGGGTTCTAGGGTTTTTATACCCAACGGGTTCACATCACTAGCAGACTCCTATCGGTTTTAACATTTCTGTTGGCTCTAACGGTGGTTTTGCCTGTTCAGGTTACCGGTGCCAATGTGGTTCAGGCTGCTGGTGCCAATTCTGCTAGTTCAGGCTAGCGATAACAATGGGACCGTTGGTTTAGGCTGC
Source organism: Dillenia suffruticosa (assembly GCA_033439265.1). Lineage (NCBI taxonomy): Eukaryota > Viridiplantae > Streptophyta > Magnoliopsida > Dilleniales > Dilleniaceae > Dillenia > Dillenia suffruticosa. The sequence continues at coordinate 20,886,215 of JAVTVX010000015.1, forward strand.
CCTTTTTTGAGATCAGTGGTTTCAATGGGTGCCAATCGGTTCTTGACGGTTCTCACCAGTTGGCATATTCCTGCCAGTTCCGGCCTATGTTGTCACTAGAAGGTGTTGACCAAATTACTTTTAGTGATGACCTGGCATTTTTTAGTCACTTTTTTCTTGGTCACTAAATTTAGTTTTTTAGTAACGACATTTTGCTTTTAGTCACTAAACACTTTTAATGACGAAGTAGTAAACGAAGCAGTAGTGATGACTGAGTGATGTCTTTTTTTTGTCACTAAAGGCCTTAGTAATAAAAATCGTGTTTTTAGTGGCCAAAACGCATATGTCACTAAAGACCTTTTTTTGTAGTGTATGTATGTATGTATGTACGTATGTATGTATATATGTATATATGTATATGTGTATATATGTACGTAGATCAAAATAAAAATATTTTAAAATTTTCTAAAACCCTAAAACTGATTTTTTTTTTGTTATTTTATGAAAAATTAGGTTGGAGTTATCACACAAAGGTTATGGGGTCCCAAGTTAGAATTCGAAGAACAATGCTCCGTAGAGGGTTGCCATAAAAGAATAAATTATGATTTGTTACGAGAACTTCCATAATCATGAAGTTAGGAAATTTTAGCATTGTTTTTACATTGCACTGGCATGCATGAAATATGAAATTTTACAATGAAAAAAAATGAAATGGCAACTTGTATTGTAGTTATAATGTAGAAAGAAACAAGTTATTTAAGTAGAGAAAACAGCACCAACAATAATAAGAGAGAACAAATGGAGCCTCAACTAGAGATTTACCTAAGTTTTAGCATTAGGAGTAGGAAAAACCCTCAATCTTAGCATGAATTATGATTTCTTTTGGTTAATTTTATAAAAAATTAGGTTGGAGTTATCTTTTTTTTTTGGTACTATATCAACCGGTATTCGAAACTATATTCCGACTAATTCGATTCAAAACTTACAGTGGCCCATTTAAGAAGATTATCATCTCAACGTAGTTTTTTTCATGTCCAATCCGAGAGTCGAATACAAGAACTTAGTTAAGAGATCTAACACCACATTCTATTAGATCAATTGTCTCACACAAAGGTTATGGGGTCCCAAGATAGAATTCGAAAAACAATGTGCCATAGAGGGTTGCCATAAAAGAATGAATTATGATTTGTTAGGAGAACTTCCATAATCATGAAGTTAGGAAATTCAAAATACAGCTCATGTACATTAGGATTGTTCTTACATTGCGTTGGCATGCATGAAATATCAACATTTACAATGAAAAAAAAAATAAACATGAAACGGAATCTTGTGCTGTAGTTATAATGTAGAAAGAAACTAGTTATTTATGTTGAAATAAAGCACAATTAGGGCATATGGTTGTCCCAATCTAGTAAACTTTGTGCTCTTAGAACAAGACCCAAATGTAAAGTAAAAAGGGAGGCAATGTAATGGGCCCTAAATGGATCTAGCCCACGGGTTTCGGGCTGGGCCCGAAGGGCCCAGCCCGGGCCAGCAGAATTGGGGGCCAAAGGCCCCTAACGGCTAGTAAAAGAACTAGCCGTTGGGGACTGCCCAACGGCTAGTTCTTACTAGCCGTTGGGTCCAACGGATAGAGAGGGCAATGCCCTCTCTCCCCCTCTCATTTTCTCCTCTCTCAACTCTCTTTCTCTTCTTCTATAAATAGGGCAGCTAGTTGCTTTTAAAAGGTATGAAAAAATGCCTTCAACCTCTTGTATGCTCTCTTTGAAACATCAATAAAGTACTTGAAGTTCTTATTCATTTCTCATTGCTTGCTTTTTTAGAATTTCATCAATTTATGTAGAGAAAACAACACCTACAATCATAAGAGAGAACAAATGGAGCCTCAACTAGAGATTTACCTTAGTTTTAGCATGAGTAGGAAAAACCCTCAAGCTTAGCATGAGGAGTAGAAAAATCATTCAGAGAATTTCTACTTCGCAATCTGGATGTGAATCCCAAGGATGAGATAATCACCAATACCATAAATTCTAGTACTGGTGGCATTACAAAAGAAAAATGCGGTTTTAGTGATGGATTTTAGCGACGGAAAAAATTTATCACTATTTTGAAACGAATTTAACGACGAAAAATTTTTTCGTCACTATTTGCAACAAAATTTGCGATGATAAAGTAGTCGTGGCCAAATTAGCAATGGATACATTATTCGTGGTAAAATTCATTGTTAATTGGTGACAAAATATTTTTCATTGTTAAAAATAAGGGAGAAGATGAAGATAAGTCTCAAGATATTCAACTTGAAAATATGATAATGTCATAAACATTGGGCTTTTTATTTTTTAATGTTCAGAATTTTGCAACATATTTATGACCCAAAATACATTCAAAAACAAGCCCAATGAAGCCCAAAAATATGAAGGAAAGTCTAAGAGGTAAACCCAAATAGCTAGGGGCAGTTTGGGCAATGTATATTCCAACAGTCCAAAAACTAGCTGTTGGAATTTCTTGGGGTTTGAGCCCCAACGGGAATATTGTCTTTGTTCTCTCTCTACTGGCTATTTTTCTTCCTCTGCCTATAAATAGAGCTATTGCTCTCCTTATAAAAAAAAAGAGAGGAAGATAATTTCTCTTCCTTTGTATCATTCTACTACATCAATAAAAGCCAGAAGTTTATTAGATTTCTCTACTCTTCTTAGTCAAAAATTCAACATGGTATCAGAGCAAACATCGACTCCGGGGTTGGGAAATTCTCTTCCTCAAATCTCTTCCTTTTAAATCCAACTTTTCTCCCAAATTATTCTAAGCTCAACCAATTACTTCCAATGGGCTAGTCATATCAGAAGATCTCTCAATGGAGCAAAACTTCTGTCTTTCATTACAAAAGATCCTATGGATCAGCTAGACCCACGGTTTGATGAATGGAAGGAGCTGGATGATCAAGTGTTCCTATTGCTAACAAGCTCCATGGATCAAGCACACAAAAATATGGTGATGTGCTGTCCGAGTTCTAAATCCTTATGGGAGCAAATGTATGGGTTATATGGTCAGGAATCAAACTTGAGCAGAATATTTGAAATACAAAGAAGGATTGCGACCATCCAAATGGAGGAGAAATCAATTACACAATTGTTCGGAGAACACGAGGACTTGTGGAATGAGCTCAACACATTGAGACCTCTCACAAGTGATATAAAAGTGCTGCAAAAGAGACAAGATGAAGACAAGGTGTTTTCCTTGCTCTCATCACTCAATGAGTCATTTGCACAACTTCGATAGGAAATTCTTCGAATAAAAGAATTTCCATCATACCAAGAAACTCGATTTATGATTCAAAGAGCTGCAGTTTCTCAAAGGCTTGAGGAAAGCAATCAGTCCAAAATTGAAGTTCATGGGTTCTCCACAAAGCAGAATGAACAAACTGCAAATAAGGCTCATCAGGGAATAAAAAAGGTGTGTTCTCATTGCAAAAAGTTGGGACATACCAAGGATGGTTGCTGGTTTCTTCATCCTAACCTTAAACCTGAGTTCATCAAGAAAAAAGAGCAAGAGAGGAGGGAACAAAATGCTCAAGCAGCTGCAAACAAAGCAAATCTGACATCTCAAAAATTAGGAAAATCCTCCTCAGGTACTTGCTCTAACTCATCTGTTTCTTCTTCAAAATGGTTGATAGATTCAGGTTGTGATCACCATATGGTCAAAGATTAGCAAAATTTTCAGAATCTTGAACCTCTCCTAGAACCTAAAATGGTTAAAGTTGCAAATGGACATAATTTCAAAATTAAGCAAATTGGGGATGTTGAAATTTTTGGAAGAAAATCAAAGGCTTTATATGTTCCTCAATTTACCTCTAATCTTATGTCTATTGGACAAGTCACTAAGGACTTAAATTGCAAAGCTATCTTTGACCCTCATTCTGTTGTTTTTCAGAATTTGGAGACGAATCAAGTGATTGGTAGTGGATCTATGCAAGATAACTTGTATTTTTGGAAACAAGATAGTTTTGTATTTTCCGCAATCCAAGAGGAAAGTTACCTCCTTTGGCATGCTAGATTAGGTCATCCTTCTATGCAAGCTTTGAAATGCCTATTCCCATCAAAAAATTGTAGTGATAGATATTGTGAAGCATGTATTTTTGGAAAGGAAACCCGAATGTATTATCATATTTCTGAAACTCAATATAAAAAGCCTTTTGATCTTGTTCACTTGGACGTATGGACTTCACCTATAATATCTAGAAGGGGATTTAAATATTTTATCTCATTTATAGATCATAAGTCTAGGTATACATGGGTGTATATGCTAAGATCGAAAGACCAAGTTTATGAAGCCTTCAAGTCCTTTTACAAGTATATTATAAAACAATATGAGGCAAACATTAAAATTCTTAGGACAGATAATGGTGGGGAATATATGAGCACCAATTTCAAAAATTTCATTGAGGAGAATGGAATTATTCATCAAACTAGTTGTCCCTACACTCCCAACAAAATGGAGTTGCCGAACGCAAAAATAGACATGTCCTAGAAATAGCTAGAACTATCATGTTCTTTGCTAATATGCCTAAGCGTTTTTGGAGTGATGCGGTTAGTACCGCTGTTCATTTAATAAATCGTCTTCCAACTAGAGTTCTCCATGGAAAATCTCCATTAGAGTTGCTTAGAAAAGACAAACCAAACCTCTCTCACTTTAGAGTTTTTGGGTGTATTTGTTATGTTCATGTTCCTAGGCAATTTAGAGATAAGTTAGATATCAAAGGAAGGAAATGTGTTTTTATTGGGTACGCTTCATTCCAAAAATGATATATTTGTTTTGAACCTGACTCTAACAAGATATACACATCGAAAGATGTGATATTTGTAGAAAATGAATTCTTTTTTGCAGGAGAAAAAAATGAAGAAAATTCATCAAGCAATGACTTGCGAATCTTCTGCGATGTTCCCATAAATCCTCCTCTGGTTCCTCAAGAATCCAATGAAGAGAATTCACTTTCAGGGGGAGAAAACGAAGAGGGAGGAGTGGATGAGTCTGAGAATGATGAGAACTCTTCCGAAGAAAGAGAAGAAGGCGAGGGATTGCCTACCTTAGGAGAATCCAGAGACAAAACTAGACTGCCCTCTCCGCTGGCTCCTCAACTTCGACGTTCCACCAGATTGAGGCTTCCTCCCTCAGAGTGGATCAACAGAAGAGTTTATTACAATTCTAAGGTAACTCATTATCCTATTTTAAATTACTATTGTGTATCTAACACTTCCTCAAGCCATCAAGGGTTCTTGAGTGGCATTGACTCATCACAGGAACCTAAGGCTTTTGATGAGGCAAATACCAAACCCGAATGGAGACAAGCTATGCTTGAAGAACTAGATGCATTGAATAAAAATGGGACGTGGGAGATTACTACTCTCCCTAAGGGAAGAAAGGCTGTCGGGTGTAAATGGGTGTTCAAAATCAAGTATAAAAGTGATGGATCCATTGAACGCTATAAGGCAAGACTTGTAGCCAAAGGATTCACACAAACTTATGGAGAAGACTACACTGAGACTTTTGCCCCTGTTGCCAAAATGAAAACGATAAGGGTTTTGATGTCAATTGCAACCAATGGAGGATGGCCAATGTATCAAATGGACGTGAAGAATGCTTTCCTTCAAGGGGACTTAGACGAAGAAATCTACATGCAAATTCCCCAAGGGCTAGATGAGGATTCAAACATCAAGGTGTGTCGTCTCAAAAAAGCAATCTATGGGTTAAAACAATTCCTCGTGCCTGGTATGCAAAATTAAGTTCAGCACTTCTTGGTAATAACTTTAAGAAATGCATTAGTGATTCCTCCATGTTTACTAAAGTTAACAATGAAGAAATCACTATTGTTCTTATTTATGTAGATGATATAGTTATTACAGGAAGTGATATGAATGGTATTGATCAAGCTAGAAGTTTCCTTAAATCTACTTTTGAGATTAAAGATTTAGGAAAACTAAAGTACTTCTTAGGAATAGAGCTTGCCTATTCTCATAAAGGGCTAGTTCTATGCCAAAGGAAATATGTACTTGACCTTTTGCAGGAAACTGGAAAGGTAGGAGCAAAACCAGCAGCAACTCCTATATCCACAGCAGAACGAGCAAAAGGTGATGAAGAAATGTTCCAGGATATTCCTAGATATCAAAGACTTGTGGGGATGCTCATCTACCTCACCATTACAAGACCAGATATCACCTATGCCGTCAGCTTAATCAGCCAACGGATGCATGCTCCAAGGATTCAAGATTGGAAGGCAGCGGAAAGAATTCTCAAGTATTTAAAGAGCTCACCAGGAAGGGGAATTCTTATGAAAAACAACCATAGCATGGAGATTTATGGATACTGTGATGCAGATTGGGCTGGGGATGTCACGGATAGGAGATCCACCACCGGCTACTGCATGTTCGTGGGAGGAAATCTTGTAACATGGAAAAGCAAGAAACAATCTGTTGTATCCAGATCAAGCGCTGAGGCTGAATACAGAGCAATGGCAACGGCTACAAGTGAAATAGTTTGGCTAAAGGCATTACTTGAGGAGATGGGATTTCCTACTATTGCTCCTATTCTTCTACATTGCGATAATCAAGCAGCTCTTCATATTGCTGCCAATCCAGTATTTCACGAAAGAACGAAGCACATTGAGGTTGATTGTCATTATGTTCGAGAAAAATTAGAAAATAAGACAATTTCAACCGCATATGTTAGAAGTGAAGACCAGCTAGCTGACATTTTCACTAAGGCAACAACCGAGAAACACCTTCAACACATCCTTAGCAAGTTAGGGTCCATAGACATCTATGCACCCAACTTGAGGGGGAGTGTTAAAAATAAGGGAGAAGATGAAGATAAGTCTCAAGGTATTCAACTTGAAAATATGATAATGTCATAAACATTTGGCTTTTTATTTTTTAATGTTCAGAATTTTGTAACATATTTATGACCCAAAATACATTCAAAAACAAGCCCAATGAAGCCCAAAAGTATGAAGGAAAGTCTAAGAGGTATAGCTAGGGGCAGTTTGGGCAATGTATATTCCAACAGTCCAAAAACTAGCTGTTGGAATTCCTTGGGGTTTGAGTCCCAACGGGAATATTGTCTTTGTTCTCTCTCTACTGGCTATTTTTCTCCCATTGCCTATAAATAGAGCTATTGCTCTCCTTGTAAAAAAAAAGAGAGGAAGATAATCTCTCTTCCTTTGTATCATTCTACTACATCAATAAAAGCCAGAAGTTTATTAGATTTCTCTACTCTTCTTAGTCAAAAATTCAACATTCATGACTAAATTCGTCGCTAATTGGTAATGAAAAATTTTCTTTGCAAAATTCATTGCTAATTAGTGATGAATAGAAATTTCATAGCTAAATTTTACCATAGATACTATTTCCGTCACTAAATTTAGCGATAAAACAATTTCGTCGTCAAATTTAGAGATGAAAATTTTTCGTGGAAAATTTCGTCGGTATTGTTACAATAATTTTTCGTCGTTAATCAGTCACGAAAAAAATATTTGTAACAAAATTTAGCAACAAAATCCAAAATTCGTGATCAAATTCGTCACCAATTAGCTATAAAAAAATATTTGTAGAAAAATTCGTTACTAATTAGTCACAAAAAAATATTCATGATTAAATTTATCACTAATTTATTATCGGTGTTTCAAAATTCATGACTTATTTCCAAGTAAAATTTCTTCTATACTCTATAAAAAATTATTTTTAACTGTATCTCTCTAACATATTATAAATAATGAAATTGAATTAAATACATAGTGAATATAACAATTCTCATTAAATTGACAATTTTCAAGAATAAATAATTTAATCAATTTGTAACAAACAATTTTCAATTAGTCGCGACTGTTGAGTTCACCTTTCATGTTTTTTGTCTTCTATATATCCATTCGCTTCTATATATCAATCGTCTTTAAAAGTTCAATTGTTCATATTTATTCGTTATTGTTATCAACAAAGAATACAATAGATCATACATCCACCTCGACGATCTATCTCGTCTTGCAAGTAAATCAAACAGTAGCTTTCGGAAGACAACGGTAGTGAGACGGATGGCTACTGATAGGCAGTTGTCCATTTACAGACTATTCTATGGTTTAAAAAAAATAATAATAATATTAATAATAAAAAAATAAAATAAAATATAAAATAAAAAAAATAAAATATAAAATGTTAATTTAAAAAAAAAAAAGATTAAGTTAGCAACGGATTTCATAATCCGTTGCTAAACTTAATTTTTTTTTTAATTAGCATTTAATATTTTATTATATTTTATTATTCTTTTATTGTATTAATTTATATTAACAAATCATATTTTTTATTTTATAAAATTTTAAATTATCATTTTATTTTATAATTTTATTATTTATTTTTTTAAAGAATAATATTATTTTATTTTTTAAATCTTTCATTATTTAACGACAGATTTATTGAAGGATTCGAAATTCGTCGCCAAGTTTGTGACTGATTGAGTAATCCATCACTAACTTAGTGACAAATTCGGCAATCCGTTGTTAATTTAGTGATAGATTTGGAAATTCAACGCTAAGTTAGTGACGGATTTTAAAATCCATCGCTAAACTTAATTTTTTTTAAATTAGCATTTGATATTATATTATATTATATGAATTTATATTAAAATATCATATTCATTATTTTATAATATTTTAAATAATATTTTAAATAATATTTTAAATTAACATTTTATTTTATTATTTTATTATTTACTTTTTTAAAGAATAATATTATTTTATTTTTTAAATCTTTTATTATTTTATTTTAAGCTAACAATTTATTATTTTATAAAAAAAATAGCATTTTATATTATTTTATTATTCTTAGCATTTTATATTTTATTTTATTTTATTCTTTTATTTTTCATTTTATTGTGTAAATTAAGAAAAATAATTTATGATAAAATTAACAAATCATATTCTTTTTATTGGGTAAATCAAGAAAAATAATTTGTTGTTCGATCTTAATTTATCAAAATTTTCTTTTTGGCTCAAAAAATAATTTATTTATTTATTTAGCACCAATTTAATCAAAGTCGCACTAAGAAACATTCAATGAAAATAGAACAGCAAATTGGTTAAAAGTTAGGGGTCTATCTTATATTGTGATAATCGAAATTTAGATTGGTTTGGTTCTGGTAAAATTAGAATCCCTAAGCTTTAAAATAAGGTATGACACAAAAATTTCCATTAAAAATGTGCTTTATAGTGATTTTTGGAAAGGGACAGCTAAATGACATGTTTTGTTTTTCATCTTCTGTGCAAGGCTATTATGTTGTATAAATTTTTAAAATATATTCTGTACAAAATTTACAGAAACTTAAAACTTCAAAGTTATAGCGCTCTGTCTTATCTTTAAAATGGGATAAAATTCACTTGAATTGGAGTAGTACACCGGATGTTATGATATTTTTACTAAAACTATGCAGAGCATAATTTAGAACTAGAACTGAGACAGAAATAAAATTTTATGAAATTCTACACTTAGAATAAAAGTAAATACTGAACATGAAAGTTGTAAAACTGTCTCTTATATTTCAATAGAACTTGGAATCATGTAAATCGGAGATATATATACTGAGATATAAATTTTCTACCAAAATTATGCAAATTTAGTTATATAAGTACGAACTGCATTGAAGATAGATTTTTATAAATTCGTGCAGTAGGAATTTGGAGATGAGTTGATCACAAAAATTGTAAATATATGTCTTAGCTTTAATTAGCAATTTAAATCATTTGATTCTGAGTTATATAGAGAAAGTTATGATATTTTTCCTAAAACTGCACAAGAGTAGATTTGAAAATCTGAATTTTTGTGGATGTATGAGCGTAAACAAATTAGGGTGAATTGGAATTGGGCATGATCAGATTGACATATATATATATATGTTGTTGTCTTAGAAGTAGACGACTATATGATGTGATTATCAAGACTGCAAGAAATTTACAACCTTCAACTCAAGTTCCAGTTGGGCCAATAACAAAAGTTCGAGTTAAAAGGTCCAAAGAACTACTGAATAAATTAATTCAGAGGGTTTTACAATAAGAAATTAGAGCCCAAATGAATGAAAAACCAAAAGGGGCCTCAATTATGCTCATACAAGCCCAGTTGGAAGAATAAAATGTCCAAAACTACCCAAGATCAAGGGAGGACGAAAATGAAGAAAAATAGCAGCAAGACTTGGTCAAAATAGTTTGAATTATTTAGTTTTCTAATTTTTTTTGTAACTTATGTTTAGTTTCATAATTTTTTATTGTTTAGGGAGTTACTAAATTTTTAGTTGCCAATTATGTTTTACTTTTAAACTATAAATAGGCCATTATACATTGTGTAAAAGACAACACTTTTGAGAGAATTAATAAAATTGTCAGGATTCTTCACACAGGTCTTGTTCTTTTGAGAACTTGAACTTATTCAAGATATGAGTCTTGTTTAGTTCTTTGACTTATCAATCTAGGTTTCAAACCATCTAGATTGTGGCGTCATTCATTCAATCTTTATACCAAGGTTCTTGATCTAGTGAGAAACGGGTTTAAGCTCATATACCTTAGGTTCTTCCTCCTTTAGGGCAAGGGTTGAGGTTTTAAATTCCACCGGTTCAAATAATTCGTTGGGACGATTTTTTGGGCTAAATTAACTTGTTCGTGGGTTCTAGGGTTTTTATACCTAACGGGTTCACATCAGTTGGTATCAAAGCAATTTCGGGTTACCCTTCGAATTGTTCATATTTGTCTATAATTGTTCATATTTGTCTATAATTTTTCATAAAACAATAGTAGTTTCCAATTTTTTTTTTCTTTTATTGTTTCTTCTTTATTTCTTATTTGTTCACCTTCTTTATTTTATTCCTTTATTCACTTTCTTATTCAATTCATTCCATATTTGTTTCTTTCTTAATTTGAAATTTTTCCAAATTTGCGACTTTCTTATTTCTCACTTATTTTTCTTCTTTATTTTTCTTGTTATTCTTTCTTTGAATTTCACAAGACAATTATTTGTAACTTAAATTCAAAGAGTTGTTGATTCATTAAGATGGTAAGAGACATGTTCGAGGGATTGAATTCATCGAGACTTTTTCCAAGCAAAATGCGGTTGCGGATGCATATTCACACAGGTGACGATTTGGGGACAAATCGTTGTCAAGAAGGGGGGAATGATGTGATTATCAAGACTGCAAGAAATTTACAACATTTAACTCAAGTTCCAGTTGGGCCAGTAACAAAAGTTTGAGTTAAAAGGTCCAAAAAAGTACTGAATAAATTAATTCAGAGGGTTTTACAATAAGAAATTAGAGCCCAAATGAATGAAGAACCAAAAGGGGCCTCAATTATGCTCATACAAGCCCAGTTGGAAGAATAAAAGGCCCAAAACTACCCAAGATCAAGGGAGGACGAAAATGAAGAAAAATAGCAGCAAGACTTGGTCAAAGTAGTTTGAATTATTTAGTTTCCTAATTTTTTTTGTAACTTATGTTTAGTTTCCTAATTTTTTATTGTTTAGGGAGTTACTAAATTTTTAGTTGCCAATTATGTTTTACTTTTAGGCTATAAATAGGCCATTATACATTGTGTAAAAGACAACACTTTTGAGAGAATTAATAAAATTGTGAGAATTCTTCACACAGGTCTTGTTCTTTTGAGAACTTGAACTTATTCAAGATATGAGTTTTGTTTAGTTCTTTGACTTATCAATCTAGGTTTCAAACCATCTAGATTATGGCGTCATTCATTCAATCTTTATACCAAAGTTCTTGATCTAGTGAGAAACGGGTTTAAGGTCATATACCTTAGGTTCTTCCTCCTTTAGGGCAATGGTTGAGGTTTTAAATTCCACCGGTTCAAATAATTCGTTGAGACGATTTTTTGGGCTAAATTAACTTGTTCGTGGGTTCTAGGGTTTTTATACCCAACGGGTTCACATCACTATACTACACTCGAGGGGTGGCTCAATTGAGTATCGAAGTTCTATAGGAGTGGGGTAACATGCTTTATGATAAATGGAGTGTCCTAAAATTTCAAAATATGTATCCATGAATTTTGATAAAAAATATATGTGCCATGTTTTAAATCATGGAATATATTTTGATGATATATGCTATAATATACTATATTAGATTTTCATGATTTTCCTCGACATGTATGGTACAGTTGGTTTATTGATGATTTTGATGCAAAATTAGGTACTCGGGCATTAATACCTTAATCCTCTTGATCGTAGATCGGTGATAATACTTATAGCCATGATACTATGATATGATAGGCATCGTCTCGCACAGACTCACCTCGTATGCTATAGCAGACCAGTCTCATTATATAAATTGTCGCATGTTTTCGATGTCTCGAGACGCAGACACTCCACATGGTTAGGTAACATGTATATGATACTATATTTCGGACTAACCAAGTTGAACCAAAAGGGGAGGACTGAATGACGTTTCAGTCTAGCACTTGAGGAGGCTAAACGCCAATGTCAAGGTTTTGGGGTTATTTTTCGTTTACATACAAAAACCCCTTGGTGGCTTATCATTGGTCAAGGTAAACCTTTGTCGAGAACATGATTTGGCATGATCCTACGATTTATGATATGAGATTTTGGATGCATATATTTAGATTGGATGGAAAACTGTGTAGAAAATTACTATGATTTTGATAATATGTCTTGTATAGATATACATATATATATATATATATATATATATATATGACTTTGACACTTCGTTCTCACCTCACTTATTAATTACCTATCACGGATTTCTCACTCACTGAGTATTTGATTATACTCACCCCTCAATATTTTTAAATCTATACAGAGTTAGTCATTTGAGAGACACATTAACTTATTTCATGTACGTAGTATCGAAAACCACTTACGTAATTATCTTCCGCTGTATCTTTGAGGATATTAGTTGATCATGTCGGAATGACTGTGTAAAACCAAGGAAATTTCATTTGTAGTATATATATATATATTTGAGTACTTTTGTATTTTAAATACTAATAAAATATTTGTAACTGAAATGTTGATTAGCCTTGCGTTACCTTGAACCGGTGTCCGAGGTAACGAGCAACTGTTCATGACCTCTAGATCACAGATTGGGGTGTGACAAGTAGTGTTATAAAACAAAAGGGTTGAAAATCCCTTGGCGGGTTTCCACCGAGGTTTGGCCAAACTTGGGGCAGAAATGGATTCTTTAGGGAGACACCATGAGTTTTGGAAAATATAAACTTGTAGATGCATCTTTTTATTTTTATTATTATCAGGATTATTTGAAATTATTTACAAATTGATGAATTGTTTGAAAATAATGATTTTGACATTCCTACATTCACCTCTCATTTATTGTCATAACCATGTCATTACATTTCACTCACTGAGTATTTATATACTTACTCTCCTCTCTTCCATTTTTTCATAGGAAGCTTAAATTAGAGATTCTTGCTAACGCTAGTGCTGGATTTTGCCGAGTCCCATTTTTTTAGAGCGTCTTACGTCCAGTACTAGATCTTACTTGAGCTGAGATTTTAAAGAAATTAGTTGGACCCATAAGGAAAGTGTATATATATACACATATATTTGGAATTGTAATTAAAAACTCCATTTTGTAAACTCATTTGGATTTCTAACTTCAAATTGTATTCGAATGTTTTACATGGAAATTTTATTGGATTTAGAATGGCCGGGTTGATCTTATGTATGCCTTTTGAGACAGAAATGAACCGAGTTAGTCCTTTGGATTTTGTTGAGTCGTTTTGAAAGTTGATAGATATTGAGGAATGTCTTGTGTTATCCCAGTATACGAGTGGGGCTTACTCATATTTTGGGGTGATGCAACAATTGTTACGAGCCTAATTTGACGGTCGGGACGTGACAATTATATTTCATGCACTACCTATGATATACTTGTTATGTATTGTGTGAATGCCTTCAATGGATACTTGCTCGGCTCAATAATGGTTTAGTTGACATTTGCTTATCCATCTTTTCAAGTGTTGTGTGAGAATGTTTGGGATATTGAGGATAATGACTACTAAGCCAAGGAAACTAGATCCCTTTTTTTCTTTTGATATCAACCCTTTTGTAGTTCTTCTTAAGTATGACAAGGATGAATATTTTGCATAGTAGCTTGTACTTACTCCCGCAAAGCAAGCTGTGATATACACATTTGTCATCGTGCTTTCATAGTTTAATTGATCAACATATCTCACAAAAATTGGCACTATTCGGGGTATTGAGAAAAACAACTACTAAGCCAAGAAATAAGATCCTCTTTTCTTTTGATATTAACCCTTTCGTAGTTCTTCTTAAGTATGACGAGAATGATTGATATATGTTGTTCATGTAACATGATGTGAATATTTTTGCTAGTAGCTTGTACTTACTCTTACGAAGCAAGTTATGATATACACATTTTTCATCTTACTTTCTATAGTTTAGTTGGTCAACATATCTCACAAAAATTGGCACCATGTGAGGCATTATCTGGGAGGAGATGTCATACTCCATAATTGGCACCATGTGAAGCATTATCTCGGAGGAAATGTCATACTCCATATGAGATTGGCACCATGTGAAGCATTATCTCGGAGGAAATGTCATACTCCATATGAGCCCCATGATGGTAACTAGAGCTATCAATATGGCAAGTCACATAAGGCTGGCCCATCCTATCCCTACTCCAAATTTTTAGTCTCTTCTAATAAAATGGACAGGATAGGACAGGACGGGCTGTGTAACAGCAGAAACCCAGAAAGAGTGGATTGGAGTTATTATAACAATTTTATTCAGATTGTCAAGAAAATATTTTATTCAAATTGTCAAGAAAACAAAGTATGAAGAAGATAGGGGAGGTGGGGTTGGCAATTGAGAGGGTGGGTGCTTGATGCAAGTATGAATAGATTTAAATGATTAGGGTTAGAAGTGTTGAAATAAAAGAGAACTAAGTGTGGATAGCATAGGCCCCATTTCAAGCCAAGTTTAAGCCCATCCATGAGATGTATGTGGCCCGTTCTTTATGGGTTTTTT
This sequence comes from Dillenia suffruticosa, assembly GCA_033439265.1. Lineage (NCBI taxonomy): Eukaryota > Viridiplantae > Streptophyta > Magnoliopsida > Dilleniales > Dilleniaceae > Dillenia > Dillenia suffruticosa. The sequence continues at coordinate 20,901,259 of JAVTVX010000015.1, forward strand.
AGTCCTAAAAAAGGGCATTGTTAAGCCCCTAAAAGAAGCCCAAAATGGACTCTAAAAAGGGCAAAACGGCTAGTTCTTTTGAACTAGCCGTTGCACTGTATAACTGCCATAAAAATGGCTGTTATACAGTGATTTTGGGGACAGAAATTTGTCCCCAATGTCCCCCAACGGCTCCTTGAGACTTTGGGGAATACTTTGGGGAATATAGGGATCTATGGAATGAACTCAATCTCTTGAGGCCTCCTACTATAAATCTCAAGACCATTCTTCAAAGGAACGATGAAAATATGACCTTTGGTCTACTCATGGGTCTTGGAGATGAATATGCTCCAATTCGTCAAGAGATTCTTCGAATGAAGGTTTTTCCTTCATTTCAAGAAGTCCAATTCATGGTGCAAAGAACAGAGGCTAGCTTAAGGCTTGAAAAATCTACCAAGCTTAAATCCGACTCTCAAGCCTTCCAAGCTGTCCACGAAGAGCATCCGGCCAACAACACTCAAAACTTTGCAAAAAGAGACATTTGCCCACATTGCAAGAAGTCCGACCATAAGAAAGAAAATTGCTGGTTCCTACACCCACATTTGAGGCCGAAATATGTTAGGAAAAATCCGAAATCATCTTCAAATGCTCAACAAGTGTCTCAAGTGGCAGCACTCGAATCCAAGATGGAGGAGATGCATAAGGAATTCAAACGACTTGTTGGGCAGATTAGTCACCATTCTGGTAATTCCTTATCTTCATCTATTTCCAATTCTTGGCTCATAGATTCCGGATGTGACGATCATATGGCAAAAGATAAAAACAAAATCAACAAGTTTATTCCCTTGACCAATCATAAATTAGTTAAAGTAGCTAATGGTCATAAGTTAAAAGTTGATCACTTAGGAGAAATTGAACTATTTGGGAGAAAGACTAAAGCTTTATATGTTCCAAAGTTCAATTCAAACTTACTTTCTATTAGCAAGATAACCAAAGAGCAAGATTGCAAAGCTATTTTTGATCCTAACCAAGTAATATTTCAGGATCGCAAAACGAACAATTTGATTGGCAAGGGAACTAGGAGGAACAACCTCTATTACTTGGATCAAGAGAACCAAGCTTTTGCTGTCCGAAACATATCCTCCTCTTTATGGCATGAACGTCTAGGGCATCCAGGAAACCTAGCTTTGAAACGCCTATTTTCGAATAGTAAACTAGAAGATAGGCATTGCAAAGCTTGTGTACTTGGAAAACAAACCAAAGTGTATTATCCCATTTCTGAAACAATATATAAAGAGGCTTTTGAATTAGTTCATTCGGATGTTTGGAATCTCCTTTAGTCTCCCATAATGGTTTTAGATACTTTGTGACATTCATAGATCACAAAACTAGATACACTTGGGTTTATCTCTTAGTTAACAAATCTGAAGTATTTGAGGCATTCAAGAGCTACTATAGATACATAACAAAACAATTTAATGCTAACCTAAAGATGTTTAGGTCAGATCATGGAGGGGAGTTCACTAGCCTTGAGTTTGAAAAATTTCTAGAGGAAAAAGGGATCATTCATCAAAAGTCTTGTGTGTACACTCCTCAACAAAATGGAATAGCCGAGAGAAATAATAGACATCTCTTGGAGATAGCTTGATCTATGATGTTTCACTCAAACTTAGCTAAGGAATATTGGAATGAGGCCATTAAGACAACTGCTCACCTTATAAACCTCATGCCATCCCAAATCCTAGGAGGAAAGTCATCCCTAGAACTACTCCTTGGAAAGAGACCTAGCATTGATCATTTAAGAGTTTTTGGTTGTGTTTGCTATGTCCACATTCCTAGTCATCTTAGGAGCAAACTAGATGCCAAGGGAAGAAAATGCATCTTTCTAGGATATTCCTTTTTTGAAAAAGGCTATAAATGTTATGATCCTCTAACCAAGAAACTATACACATCCAAGAATGTGATATTTGTGGAAAATGAGCCTTATTTTGCAGGTCAAAGAAGAGAAGATCAAACCAAAGAAAACTACCAGCAAGAACAATGTAATGTGATTCTGCCAAAAATCAATGAAGTTCCTGCCGAAAGCAATGAAGAAACTCACCAAAATGATCCAACTCAATGGAAACCATCACCCTCTCATTCAGATCATGAAATAGAAGAAGATCAAGAGGAAGGACACTCAGACTCAGGGGGAGCTCTTGATACAACCGAAGAGCATGAGGAGCAGTCTATGGATGAACCCCCTCCTCCTCTTCGAAGATCTACAAGATTTGGACTTCCTCCCTCGGAATGGATCAATAGAAGAGTCTATTTTAACTCCCAGGTGACTACTCATCCAATTTCTCAATACTACTCAATATCTAACATGTCTTGCAGTCACCAAAGATTCATCAAGAACATAGACCTTCACCAAGAGCCTAGAACATTTGAGGAGGCAAAGGATCAACCTCATTGGGTTCAAGCAATGAAGAATGAGTTGGATGCTTTGGCTAAAAATAACACTTGGGAAGTGACCTCTCTACCAAAGGGAAAAAGAGCTGTTTGATGCAAATGGATATTCAAGATCAAACACAAGAGTGATGGAAGCATAGATAGATTCAAGGCAAGATTGGTGGCCAAGGGCTTCACTCAATCATATGGCATAGACTACAAGGAAACGTTTGCACCCGTGGCCAAGATGAACACCATCCGTGTCTTTCTCTCTCTTGCTATAAATCACTTATGACCATTATTTCAAATGAATATTGCAAACGCCTTTTTACAAGGAGATTTGGAAGAAGAGGTGTACATGGAAGTGCCCCGTGGTTTCTCCCATCATGACAACAAAGTTTGCAGACTAAAAGAAGACAATATATGGCCTCAAACAATCACCTAGAGCATGGTATGGAAAACTTAGCACTACTCTCCTTGAACACTGTTTTAAGAAATGTGTTAGTGATTCATCTTTATTTGTCAAGAACCTAGGAGGAAATACCATTATCATTCTTTTTTATGTAGATGATATAATTATAACAGGAAATGATATGAATCTCATTAACAAACTTAGAACATTTCTTCAAACTAAGTTTGACATCAAAGATCTAGGGAAACTAAAATACTTCCTAGGGATAGAACTTGCCTATTGTTCCAATGGGATTGTTCTATCACAAAGAAAGTATGCTCTTGACCTTTTGCAGGAGACGGGAAAACTAGGTGCCAAACCAGCTTGTAGTCCGGTAAGCACATCCTTAAGTCACAAAGATGATGAGGAGATTTATGAAGATAAGCAATGATATCAAAGACTTGTTGGAAGATTGATCTACCTAACCATCACTAGACCGGACATCTCTTATGCCGTTGGGCAAGTTAGCCAGCAAGCATTGGAGGGCCATTGAAAGAATTCTTCTCTACCTAAAGGGAACTCCAGGAATGGGAATTCAAATGAAGAAGAACGAATCTTCTCAAATCATAGGGTTCTGTGATGCAGATTGGGCTGGTGATTCAGAAGATAGGAGATCGACTTCAGGGTATTGCATGTTTGTTGGAGGGAATCTTGTTGCTTGGAAAAGCAAAAAATAGCATGTGGTATCAAGATCAAGTGCGGAAGCGGAATATAGAGCCATGGCAACCGCTACAAGTGAAGTCGTGTGGTTGAAAGCCTTGATTGAAGAATTAGGGTTCATAGTCCCTACTCCAATCTCCCTACATTGTGATAACCAATCAGCCATTCACATCGCCTCAAACCCGGTTTTTCATGAAAGGATAAAGTACATTGAGGTGGATTGTCACTTTGTGAGGCAAAAGGTTGAAGAGAAGCTCATCACTCCAAGATTCACTAAAAGCGATGATCAAATTGCCGACATCCTCACCAAGCCTGGGACCGCCAATCATATACAAAGAAACCTGGTCAAGTTAGGTGTTATAGATACATACACACCCAACTTGAGGGGGAGTGTTGAAATAAAAGAGAACTAAGTGTGGATAGCATAGACCCCATTTCAAGCCAAGTTTAAGCTTATCCATGAGATGTATGTGGCCCGTTCCTTATGGATTTTTTAGTCCTCAAAAAGGGCATTGTTAAACCCCTAAAAGAAACCCAAAATGGACTCTAAAAAGGGCAAAACAGCTAGTTCTTTTGAACTAGCCATTGCACTGTATAACTGCCATAAAAATGGCTGTTATACAGTGATTTTGGGGACAGAAATCTGTCCCCAATGTCCCCCAACGGCTCCTTAAGACTTTGGGGTCTTTTTCCCTCTCTTTCTCAAGTAATAATCTCTATAAATAGGAGCTTGTATGGGATATTCAATCTATGAAAAAACAATACTCTCATTGTGTACTCTTTCTTCAAATAAAGTTCTTTAAGTTTTCATTCAATCCTAGTTGCTTGATAGCTTGAAATCTCAACAAGAAGAAGGGATTAGAATGATTATTGAGTAGAGAAAGTACGGAGAGAGAGCAAGGTTATAAAGAGAGGGGGGAGAGATTTCAACAATTTCCTTGTATTGATTCTTGATTTTACAACATTTATACATTTGTTTGCCCAATTCTAACTATTCCAACAACATTAATAGATTTCGATTGTTAATTGATCGACTAACTGAATTTAACAAACCTCAACCATTTGAACCAGCTATTAAATTAAAAAAGCAGTTGTTAGTTGTTATAACATTTCCCCCTTTTGAAGACCATCCTTGTCCTCAAGTATGAAATGCCTAAAGTTATGCATGAAGGAAATCTAGATCCTCCCAAGTTGATTCTTTTGAGCTGAAATTGACCTATTTGATTAGTACCTGTGTCATTGACTTGTTATTTCTCCAAATAACATGTCTTTTAAGTATTGCTTCTGGTTCCACCAAAGCTTGCTTGTCATACCAAAAGGGTAAAGTCAGCATTGTGGTGTAACTAGGTCCAAGCTACTTCTTTAACAGTGAAACATGAAAGATTGGATGGATTTTTGAACCAAGAGGAAATTTTAGTTTGTAAATCACTTTTCCAGTTCTTGCTACTATCTGAAAAGGCATATAAAGCTTGGAGGAGAGCTTAAGCTGCCTTCGTAGCTCAACAAATTGCTATCTATAGGTTTTAGCTTCAAAAAAAATCATATCTCCAATCTAAAACTCTTTCTAATTAGTTCTGATTTGCATACACCTTCATCTTATTCTGGACCTTGGGCAAATGATCACGTAAGATCTTAAATGTGTTTTGTTTACTTCTAATGAATTCCCCAGCAACAAGGGTAATTGTATGAACATAAGGGTCTAAAGGAATCTGTCTAGGTTGATACCCATATAAGGTCTCAAAAGGAGACATGTGAATGTTGTTATTGTAGTTCGGGTTGTGCCACTATTCAACCAAACTAAGCCATTGTAGCCAAAATGTAGGTCTTTTTGATATCATACACCTTAGATAGCACTCTAAACAATGATTTAGTCTCTTACTTTACCCATCAGTTTGGGGGTCATATATACTACTAAGTTTCAATTTGGTTCCCGTAAATTTGAATATTTCTTACCAAAATAGTCTAGTAAAAACCTTGTCCCCATCTAAGATGATGGAATAAAGAACACCATGTAATCTGAAAACATTATCTAGAAATAATTGAGCTACTTTGGCAGCAGAGAAAGCAAGGCCATGAAGTGGTCGAACTTAGTAAGAATGTCAATGACTATTAAGATGGTGTTATAGCCTTGAGAATCAGGTAACCCTTCAATGAAATCCATACTTATCTGTGACCATGCTTGAGTTAGATTGGGTAATAGCTATAATAATCCTAAGTAAGTAGTATTCTCATGTTTATTCCTTTGACAAATGTCACACTCTTGCACTAGGTCTTCTTCATTAGAGGCTAGGAGAATGCTGATTTTACCCTCCATAATGTCCTTTTTTGCCAAGAGTATCCACCAATGGTTGAGTTGTGCATTTGTTGCACTATCTTCTCTCTGAGTTAGGAATCATCTCCTACCATAATCTTCTTTTTATACTTCGGAATCCCATCTTGGTACTGAAAATCAAGTTTGTAATTTGTTTAAAGGTCAGTTGAGCTATTAGACTTTGGCATCCTCATCATCTTCATAGCTTTGTAGTACCTCCAAAATCCATTTAGGTTGGACTGCAAAAAATGCTAAAGGGGTTGATTCTGAGCATTCTTCTTCTTGAAGTTCTCTTCTGGAAAGAGCATCAACTACCTTGTTTTAGATAGTCCAACCCATTAAATTTGCCAACCACTTATGCTGCAAGGAATTGGTGATTTTATGCTCTAATAAGTTTTCCAAACTTTGGTGATCAGTCTTAATTATGAAATGATAACCCATCAGATAATGTTTCTATTTAGTGACTGCCATCACAACTGCAAGTGGCTCTTTCTCATATATGAAGAGCCTCCAACTTTTGGGTGCCAAAACTTTACTCGGGTATGTAATAGGTTGTCCTTCTTGCATCAGCTCTACTCCCAAAACTTGAGAACAAGCATCAATTTCTATCTAAAAAGTTTGGAAAAATCAGATAGCCTTATTACTGGTAATGTACTCATGGCCATTTTTAATTGATTGAAAGCCTTCTTAGCCTCCTCATTTCATTTAAAGCTATCATTCTTTAGGAAATCATTTAGGAATCTAGTTACAATCTCATAGTTCTTCACAAATCTCTTGTAATATCCAATCAATCCTAAAAGTCCGCTCAAAGCTTTGACTGAAGTCGGAATTGGTCAAAAAGCTATACATTTTGTCTTCTATAAGTCCATCTTAACTCCATCTCCTATGACTATATGCCCAAAGTATCCAACTTGAGTTTGTGTAAAAGTGCATTTGGACAATTAGCAAAGAGTTGTGTTGTCTGAGTTTAATTAGGATTGTCTTAATGTCTTGAGCATGAGTGTCGATATTTAGGCTGTAAATCAAAATGTCATCGGAGAAAACTATGACAAATTTTCTTAAATGGTTAAGTGGTTGAGCTGCGTATAATCCACATAGAACTATCACGTATCATCCTTCTTCTTAACCAATAGGACTAGAGAGGCAAATGGACTTGTTCTGGGTTTAACAATGCCATTATTAAGTATCTCCTACACTTGTCTCACCATATGTGATTTTTTATAGTGAGGGTATCAGTAAGGCTTAAGTTTGAATGGCTGTGATTTTGGTTTTAGAGGGATAGAGTGATCATATGGTCTTTCTAGGGGAGAATAGTTAGTGTTGAGAAGACTTCTTCAAATTCAGACAACACTACAGAGATTGCTTCTGGTGTTTAGAAGTTGTTGGATTCAGTATTGATGGTAAATATCACGCAACTTTGTAGTTATTGTTGCCTGAATATTTTTGTATCTTTACCCTAGACCAACTTCATTAGAGAGTACTCCACTTTTCCTTCTAGAATTACTTATCTCCCTCATTGATAAGTCAAACTTGTAACTTTGTAAATTCAAATGAGAATGGACTGTAATTATACATCCAATCCACACCTAGTATCACATCCCACCTTCCTAGAGTAATTACTCTTAAATCAAAGGGGAAAATATACCTTTAAATGATCCATTTCACATTGCTGACTTTAGTAGAACTAGTGATTTTGTTTCCATTAGCTATCTATGTTCGGAGAATGTCTGCCGATTCAGTTGGAAGTTTTGGTTGTGTAGCCACCCTTTGATGTAAGAAGTTATTGGATCTACCTATGTCTACTAGGATGGTTATGTTCAGTCAATATAGTATACCTTGTGAGGCTATAGTTTGCCTATGCAAGTGATTGCAATATTTTTATATTTTTGAATTTTATTATTTTAACCCATATTTATGAATTATAGGATTGTTTTAAACTGAATTTTATGATATTATGCTAATTAATTTTGTGAGTTTTGTTTTAGGAAACTTTGGCCTTATTTAAAGAAATACGGACTACACAGACAGCTATTAGTATTTTAGGCATAACTTTCTTTTTTTTATGTCTGTTTGACCTGATTCTTGTGGCGTTAGAAAGAAAACTTCAAGGCCTACAAATATTGTGAAGAGTGCAGAAGCTGATTCAGGCCAAAAGATGTCTGAAAATTGAAAACAATCTGCTACAATGCTGAACTTTAAGAAAGAGAAGTCCTTGTTGAAGAGAGAACCTAATTGAGCCTATCTAATGAGATAACTTTTGGGTAAAGTTGCTTATAAGTTCAACAATCTTCTAAAACAAGGATAAAGATGATGTTTCCAAATCTTAGAAAAGAAAGAAGATAATGCTTATCACAATAAGAACAAGTCTCCAAATCTAACAACAATACCAAGTTTTCAAGATTCAACTCCTTAGCATTTTAATCCTATAAATATAGCACACCCTAGGCACGAAAATGGCATTTCTCACACACATTCTCTCCGCATAGATTTTAGAGTTTTACTTTTCTTGTTTTTCTTTATTATGTTTAGCTAGATTTCTTGTTCTTAGGAATTGATAGATTTTGTTTTTTGATTAATAGTATGGTTTCATTTATTTCTTTCTCTTAAATATTTATTGATATGATTATTATTTGATGAGATTTTATTATTGATTTTAATGATTCAAAATGTTTAGCTCTGCGTTTTATATGATTTAAGATTGAATATATACATGATCAATATAATTGCATGCGATTAGTCCGAACAATATAATTCTTATGAGATTATGAGAATGACCATTTGATTAATTTCCTATGTGGATATTTAGGAGAAACCTTAAACTACAAATAATCCATAGAACTTAATACAATTTGGTTTAATCAAAATTGCATGACCATTGGATTTTGATTAGTCAAATTAGGGTTTCATTGCATGACCATTGGGTGAAACTAATCTAGAGAAATCTGTCATCATCAACAATGGGATTTGAAAGAATTTGACCATGTGAAAAAAATTAAAAACAGATGAAATTGATATTCTAAGATTTTATAAAATTAGAGTTTTCATCCATTAATTTTTGTTGTTAATATTTTTGTAATTTTTAATATTTTCATAATCTTGATTCATTTTGTCTAATTTAGATAGGATAATTTAAAATTGGTAATACAAAATATTCTCATGGGAATGACACTTATCTACACACAACACTCGACTAGATTATATTTGCCCGAAATTATGATACACCAAAATCACGTATCAAGTTTTTGGTATCATTACTGGAGATATCTTTGTATATCAATCAGAATAATTTTGTTTGAAATTTGACACTATCTTTTATATTTCTTGATACTTTCTTTCTTATATTTCTTGGTATAGTCTTTCAAGGTTATATAGTCACCGTTTAGGGTTTAGATTTGATTTGGATTTGGGAATTTTTGGGGTCTAAAATTTTTTTTGAGATCTAGGGTTCTGCGACCACTTTTTCCAAAAGATCATGACATGTTGAACAAAACTCATATCTTTGCCATGGGCATCACCCTATTTTCGCTAAATTTCATTGTTTTCATTGGTTTTTCTATTTTTCTTTGAGTTTTTCTTGATTTTTAAGGTTTTTCGATTATCTTCTTGAGTGTTTTTTTGCATTATTTTGCTATTTTCTCATGATTTTATACTTTTATATAGGTGATATAGATTTTCTTGAGTGGTTCTTGCATTATAATTTGTAGATCAAATTTTGTGCTATTTTTGGTATCCCTACAGTGCATGCTGCAATCAAAAAGTATTGACCTAACCGAGTTTGATCCTGAGATAGAGAGAACTTTGAGATCCATTTGCAAATAAACTAGAGAAGTCAAGGAATAAGCAATGGCATAGGATGATAAAGCTATAAGGGAGTATTCAATGTCTAGACTTCAAGATATTCAGACTAGCATCTCACGACCTACCATAGAAGCAAACAACTTTGAGCTCAAACCGAGTCTCATTGGTATGGTGCAAGCTGATCAGTTTGGTGGAGAAGCTTTTGAAAATCCAAACAACCACTTGAAAATTTTTTGGGAGATCAGTGACACAATCAAACTAAAAGGAGTTAGCTCTGATGCGACAAGGTTATGACGGTTTCCTTTCTCTCTAAGGGAAAAGGCAAAGGTATGGCTTAACTCTTTCACTCTTTCATTGCTAATTACTTTACAAATTGGAAAATTTTATCTCAAGTATTTTTATCTAAATATTTTTCACCTGGTAAGATAACTAAATTATATAATGATATTACTAGTTTTAGACAGTTCGCGGGTGAGTCTTTATATAACACTTGGGAGTGTTTTAAAATTTTGATTAGGAGATATCCACATCATGATATACATGACTGGTTAATTTTGAAAACTTTTTATGATGATCTTTTATGTTCTGTCAAAATTACCATTGATGTTGCAGCTGGAGATGCATTTATGAGCAAGTTGACATAGTTTACTAGGATGGTTATGTTTACTAGGATGACCCTAATTAGGTTGGTCATCTGTTAAGAAGAAGAATTTGGTACTCCAGAATTCTTGCTTCTAACAATGGCTTCCCCAAGATTCCAATGTTTTTGCACCCTAGTCCTTCCTTTCTTGACATGCTTAAGAGATTGCCCTTGTAAAATTGCAACCTTGAAGAGACTTGTGAGCTTCGTCATTCCTGGCATGGGCTTGATATCCTCCCTTAACCCACTAATGAAGCTTGAAATGAAATATGACTCGGTTGGCCTAGGTTTGTTTGAAGCATTATCGACCATAATTCCTCAAATCTTTCTTGAAATTCTGCTAAAGATTCATATTCTTGAAGTTTGTTGAATTCCACAACTTCACCTTGCAAACCTTTTGTTTCAAATCTTTGACATAATAATTTTGAGAATTCTTTCCAATCAATGTCTTTTTTAATCAGTTTCAGGCCTTGAAACCATATTTCTGCTTTCCTTCTAAGTACATTTCGATAGTGTCCACTTCGATAGTGTCCACCCATGTATGATTAGGTACTTGATGTACATTGAAGAATTTGTTACACTTTCTCAACCACATCCTAGGATCCTTCTAACAAAGACCGAAAGTTCAACTCTTGGCGGATTTGGCATAAACGACAATTACTAGGGTCTTTCCTCAATAATTGTGATCCCATCTCTATTCTTGACCTCTCTTCTGGTGGGCGGGGAAGAATAGGAGATTTAGAAGTCTTATCCATTTCTAGCTCTTCAACTTTTTCTTTATTTAACATTTTCATAAAGGAATTGAATCTAGCATCTACATTGGTCATAATAGCTTCTAGCCCTTGGTTTTGTTAATTTATTTTTTTGTACATACCTTCCAGCTTCTTGTCCACTTTTAATCAATATCTTTGGATTTATTCACCAATTCTTGTAGTTTGGCTTCTTAATTTCTAAGTTGGTCCTCATTGACTTTCTGTAGAGTACCCTCTGCCATTAATTTTGCTTTATAGCTAGGAAACAATCACTCTAGTACCAATTTGTAATAACCCAAACCTAGAAAAAGTGGATTGGATCATTATAGCCCAAAATATAAAGAAAATAGGGGAGGTCGGGTTGGCAATTGAAAGGTTGAGTACTTTGGATGCAAAGTATGAATGGATTCAAAGGATTAGGGTTAGAAGAAGGGATTAGAATGATTATTGAGTAGAGAAAGGATAGAGAGAGAGAGAGAGAGAGAGAAACAAAGGGAGAGGGAGAGATTTCAACAACAATTTCCTTGCATTGATTCTTGATTTTACAACATTTACAGGGGTGAATAGGTTGTTTTCGGCACTTTAAGGTTTTTTGGATTTTGAGGAAGTTTTGATAAAAAAGAAAGAAGAAGATTGTACACTCAAGATTTATAGTGGTTCCACCATCTTTGATATTCCACTCTCAGTTTATATCTGGATTTTTAATCCACTATTTTTCAAAAATAATACGATGCCCGACTAGCTTATCTAGGTGCTAGTCAAATCATACAGTATTTATCCCAAACATTTCCCATAGTTTTGTACAGGAACTAGTAAACTTAATTGTGTTTCACTCAAACACTTTTAAATCCAGACCAAAAGAACCTTTTCTTCTGCTCTTTTACAAGGATTTACATGTGAAACTGAAATAAAAGAAAGAAGGTTTAACTTCAAATATGTCGTTAAAGCACATAAGGAAAATACAACACAAAAAGAAAATTAAGCTCAAAATAAGTTTTTAGATTGTTGTTGCTCAATGGTATTCAATGTTCAAAATGTTGTCTTCTTGCCTTCCAAACATTGTATTTAAAGCAGTTAAGATGAAATAGACATCGAGTCTTATTAAATGCTCCAAAGATAGTCAATTCAAGTAGTTAAGCTTCATTTAATGTTTCAACAACTTTTTTTATCAAGTAACCATTACTCACATTGAGTCGACTCCTTCTTTTAGGTCAACTAAGTTTTGTTTTCTGTAATGTCTCAACTAGTGTAGATCGACTTCATACGCATGCTAGGTCAACTTATATTTCATTATGCTCGAGTATTTTTACTTTGCTGCTCATGCAAGTTGGCTTGTGCATGCTTCAGGTTGATATGAGTTTCAATCTATTTAAGTGTTTTTCACTTTGTTGCTTGTACAATTCGACTTGTATATGATTCAGGTCGATTTTGTGCTTGATGCTATTTAAGCATTTTTACTTTGTAGCTCTTGTAGGTTGACTTATAATAGTTTTAGGTCGACTTGTACTTAATAGTACTTAAGTCTTTCCCTGTTATGCATGTATGCAGGTCAACTAGTTAATTTGTTTGGTCGACTTATTCTCTTCTTGACTTAAGCAATTTTTAATTTAAAGCTCATGCAAGTTGCTTGTACAAGTCGACTTATATATGATTCAGGTCGATTTTGTGTTTGATACTACTTAAGCATTTTTACTTTATAGCTCTTGTAGGTTCACTTGTAATAGTTTTAGATCGACTTGTACTTGTTAGTACTTAAAAGTCTTTCCCTATTATGCATGTATGTAGGTCGACTAGTTAATTTGTTTGGTCAACTTATTCTCTTCTTGACTTAAGCAATTTTTAATTTAAAACTCATGCAAGTTGACTTGTTTTAACTTTAGATCGACCAGTACAAATGCTTTGTGAAGTCTTTGTTTAGGCAAGTCGATTCATGTGATTGTCAAGTCGACTTATGCACTGATTGACTTAAGCATTTTCATTTAACTACTCATATGGGTCAACTTGTGGTTAATGTCATTTATGCTTATCACGGTTTTGTGTTCATGTAAGTTGACTTGTATCGTGTATAGGTTCACTTAAGTTTGAGCTTTCCTTGGATTTTCTTAAGTCTAATTTATGCAAGTTGATTTATACCATGTGGTGAGTCGACTTGATCTAGAGGTTCACTTAAACTTTAAGTCCTAACTTGTGTTTATAAGTTAGTGAGTCACTTATGTTTTGTTTTCTATAAACATTTCTAAGTGCTAATGTGGTAGGTCGATTTGCGAATCCACCGGCTGACTTGAAGTTTGTATAGGTTTATTTACTTTAATTTTTTACTGTTAGGCTTTTAAATTTTCGATCGTTACAATTTCAAATTTTTGAATTGTCAATACATGCATTGTTCAAGTCAACTTATCCTTTAGGCAAATCTACTTATACTAAGACTTAAACTTAATTTTATTTTTAGTTTGTTCTTTTAATTGACTTGTCACCTATACAAGTCAATTCGTCAAACTTTCTATTTTGCTTAGAAAGTTGATTTTCACTTGGCAAGTCGACTTGCTTCATGCACGAGTCAATTGTTCAGATCTGCAACTTAATTAACTAACCTTAAACATTTTCAAATTTGTTTACTTCCTATTTAATTTTTCATAAGTATAACATAGATTTATTCAGTTTTGCTTAGCATCAAACATATTTTATTTATCATCAAAACATATTTTATCAACAATAAACTTGTTTACTGAATTCTCACTATTCTAATAACATTTAATAGATTTCAGTTATTGATTGATTGATTAACTGAATTTAAACTTCAATTATTTGAACTAGATGTTAAATTCAAAAACCAATTGCCAGTTGTTGTAGGTGGAGACAAGACGGGTATGTTCTGTTCGGCCTATGAAAAATAAAAAAGAGCAATGGGCAAGGACAAGATTGCGAGGATCATGTCACACAACTCATCTCTCTTTGTCCGTGACTCCCTCTCTCTCTTCCAAGCGATGGCAACAATCTCTCTTCTCCTCTTCAAAGATGATCCAGTGATGGTGTCAATGACGATTTCTCTTCTGATCCTCTCGAAGACAAGCTCTCTTCTCCACCTCAAAGATGATCGCTCTTTTCCTCCTCGAAGACAAACCTCAGTGAAGTGATGATCAAAACTCTAGGCTTTATATCTGTCCTCCTCGAAGACAATCAAATTTGATAAGGTTTATCTCTCTTTGTCTCTATCTCTCTATTCTCTATTCTATTCACTTGGGGTTTCCATTTTTCTTAATTTCTATCGATGTCTCGTAGGTATTTATTTTATGTTCATGTCTCTCCTAAAAACCGATCGACTCTGATAAGCTTTCTCTCTCTGCGTCTCAATCTCCATATTTTTTATTCTCTTAGGGTTTCTGTTCACTCTCTCTCTATGTTCTCTATTGTGTGTTCTTTTGGGATTTTTGTTCTCTCTTCCATGGGTTATTTACCAAAATATTGGCATTAAAAAATTATTTAAATATTATAATTTTTTATTCCTAAAATATCGATTTCGCACTCTGAGAGTGCGAAATCAAGGTTTTTTGTTATTTTTAAAGTTTTTTTACCTTTTTTTTTTGGAAATCCAGTTTCACACTCTGGAAGTGTGAAACCTGCGGGCTAAATGCCTATTTCCAGAACGCGAATTCATTTTGCTTCTGTTCTCCTTCTCTGCACTACGGCGACTCCCTGCGAAGGTCTAAGGCCAAAGGTCGGACTGCTCTCATCTCCAATAGTGAAGATCATCTATCCAAGGTAGATCATTGTCGTTTTGACTCATTTGCGTGGTTACTTGAATAGTTTATGTTTCAGGGTTCTGTCATTGTTACGCGAATTCAATCTGTTAAGGTTCTGTCATTGTTATGTGAAATCATCATGTTAGGGTTCTGTCATTGTTACGCGAATTCATCATGTTAGGGTTCTGTCATTATACAATAGCAAGCGAAATTACGTTTGTAATTTATGCATTTCCTTGTCTAAATTGTTTATGTTTGAGGGTTTTGAAATTATGGTTTTAAATTTAAAATTAGGGATTTGAAAATAAAATTATGGTTTTAAAATTGAAATTAAGGTTTTGAAAATGAAATTAGCGTTTTAAAATTGAAATTAGGGTTTTAAAGTTAAAATTAGACTTTTAAAATTGAAATTAAGGTTTTAACATTGAGATTAGGGTTTTGAAACTAAAATTAGGGTTTTAAAATTGGGATTAAGGTTTTGAAATTGAAATTATGGTTTTGAAATTGAGATTAGGGTTTTGAAATTGAAATTAGGGTTTTAAAATTGGGATTGGGGTTTTGAAATTAAGGTTTTAAAATTGAAATTAGGGTTTTAAATTTAAAATTAGGGTTTTGAAATTGAAATTAGGGTTTTAAAATTGAGATTCGGGTTTTGAAATTGAAATTAGGATTTTAAAATTGGGATAAGGGTTTTGAAATTGAAAATAAGGTTTTGAAATTTAAATTATGATTTTGAAATTGAAATTAAGGTTTTGAAATTAGGGTTTTAAAATTGAAATTAGAGTTTTAAATTTAAAATTAGGGTTTTGAAATTAAAATTAGGGTTTTAAAATTGGGATTAGGGTTTTGAAACTGAAATTAGGGTTTTAAATTTGTTCTTGGGTTTGTTTTGTATTATTTAAAATGTTTTTCGGTTTTATCTATCTAATATCGTTCAATATACTGTTGTCATATAATGATATTTCATTGTTGTTATTATAGATAAAAAAAGAAACATGAGTAACGACCATGTGAGATTGGTATTTTATTGGGGAGGTGTAATTTGTGATGTTGAAAACGAGTATCGATATAGTGTTGGACCAAAAATGGGTGTTGTGGTTGATAACAGAATTAAATGGTAGGAGTTTATTAAAATCTTGCATCGCAAGAGCGGGTTTGATTGTAGGCAATTCAAACTGAACATTGCATGTAGATATCCTCTCTGATTTGGGCAATCTCTCTCTTATTGTGTATTTCCTATGGAGAATGATGAATTTTTACCGGAGGTGTTGTCACTTCCGAAATAGAGGCAGAACCAATGGTGTCTCGACCTGTTGACCCACCCATGGTGGGTTGCTCAAATTGGGGTAGAGAAAATGTGGATGACATCCTGGATAGTTCTGAACCGATTAAAAGTAGTCCTGACGTGATGGGGTAGTGAGAGAAATTTTGGTTATTACACTAAGCTATTGAGTAGTGGGAATGTTGAAAATGATTAGTTATAGTACGGTGCATTTCTTTCAGATAATGTTGCTTTGGGGGCTAGTACGAGTACACCTTATGAGGGGCAAGAGACAGATCCAGTAAATGCATTTATTGTTAAAGAATCGGAGGATAAAAGTGATGAGCAGAATGTTGTTAATGAAGAATATGAAGTTGTCGAAGAGGAAGAAAATCAAGTTGTTGAAGAGGAAGAGGAGATACCATACTTATACACTATGGATGAAGGGACCATGATGGTTGATGGTATAATGACTATGATTGACCAACGTGGGATAATGATCAGACATTGGAGTTAAAAGTTAGGATTGTCTTTGCTTCGAAAGAGCAAGTTCAGCGTGATGTTAAGTGTTTGTCGATGCGAAAGTACAGGTACTTTAAAGTGTATGAAAGTTCTCCAACCATATGGTTTGTGAGGTGCTCTTTGTACCATGAAAATAATTGTTTGTAGTATATTCGGTCTAAACTAAAGAAGAGTCATCAATTTTGGAAAATTACGAGGTTGAAAGCAAAACATACATGTTTCCCTCAATTGCTTTTGGGGGATTATCCGAATGTGGACTCGAACATGGTAGGTCGTATTATTAGAAGTCATATCAAAGAAAATGTCGATTACAAAGTATGTGACGTGGTTGAAGATACGAGTACATACGGGGTAATTCTATCTTACAAGGCTTGGATGGGACGTCGAAAATCCATTGAAATGGTGTATGGTAATCGGGAGACTTCTTACATATTATTACCACAGTTTCTGGATGCTGTGTAGATAAAAAATCCAGTTATAGTTGTTGATTTGAAGTTTACTGAATTATCGGGGGGTAATGAGAGGGTCTTTCTCTCGATTTTCTGGATGTTGAAACTATGCATTGAAGCATTTAGACATTATAAGCCGGTATTAGTATTGATGGCACATTTCAATACGGGAGATATAAGGAGAAAATTTTAATTGCCATTGGAACTGATACAGCTAACCACATTATTCCTTCGTGTTTTGCTATTGTCGATAAGGAGACAATTGTTAGTTGGAGTTGGTTTTGGAGAACTTAAGAGTGCATATTATTGGTGATCGGCATATGGTGTGTTTGATATCAGATAGAGTGCTGGGTATAATGCAAGTCATAGAGTGGAATGCTAATCTCCAACCACCACTTATCTATCACAGACTTTGTTTGCGTCATGTGAAAGCTAATTTTAGCTAACGATTCAAGAATAAACCACTAACGGAGTTGATGCATAAAGCAGCTGAACAAAAACATATAAGAAAATTTTATGCCGTGATGAACAAGATGAAAGAGCTTAGCGAGTCGGCTTATAGGTGGTTGATGGATATTCCGCTTGACAAAATGTTGAGATTTCAAGCTATCAAGCAACTAGAATTGAATGAAAACTTAAAGAACTTTATTTGAAGAAAGAGTGCACAATGAGAGCATTGTTTTTTTCATAGGTAGAACATCCCATACAAGCTTCTATTTATAGAGATGATTACTTGTGAAAGAGAGGGAAAAAGACCCCAAAGTCTTAAGGAGCCGTTGGGGGACATTGGGGACAGATTTCTGTCCCCAAAATCACTGTATAACAGCCATAAAAATGGCAGTTATACAGTGCAACGGCTAGTTCAAAAGAACTAGCCGTTTTGCCCTTTTTAGAGTCCATTTTGGGCTTCTTTTAGGGGCTTAACAATGCCATTTTTGAGGACTAAAAAACCATAAGGAATGGGCAGAATACATCTCATGGATGGGCTTAAACTTGGCTTGAAATTGGGCCTACGCTATCCATACTTAGTTCTCCTTTATTTCAACACTCCCCCTCAAGTTGGGTGTGTATATATCTATAACACCTAACTTGACCAGGTTTCTTTGTATATGATTGGCGGTCCCAGGCTTGGTGAGGATGTCGACAATTTGATCATTGCTTTTAGTGAATCTTGGAGTGATGAGCTTCTCTTCAACATTTTGCCTCACAAAGTGACAATCCATCTCAATGTGTTTTGTCCTTTCATGAAAAACCGGGTTTGAGGTGATGTGAATGGCTGATTGGTTATCACAATGTAGGGAGATTGGAGTAGGGACTATGAACCCTAATTCTTCAATCAAGGCTTTCAACCACACGACTTCACTTGTAGCGGTTGCCATGGCTCTATATTCCGCTTCCGTACTTGATCTTGATACCACATGCTGTTTTTTGCTTTTCCAAGCAGCAAGATTCCCTCCAACAAACATGCAATACCCTGAAGTCGATCTCCTATCTTCTGAATCACCAGCCCAATCTGTATCACAGAACTCTATGATTTGAGAAGATTCGTTCTTCTTCATTTGAATTCCCATTCCTGGAGTTCCCTTTAGGTAGAGAAGAATTCTTTCAATGGCCCTCCAATGCTTCTTCTTAGGTTGATGCATGTGCTGGCTAACTTGCCCAACGACATAAGAGATGTCCGGTCTAGTGATGGTTAGGTAGATCAATCTTCCAGCAAGTCTTTGATATCGTTGCTTATCTTCATAAATCTCCTCATCATGTTTGTGACTTAAGGATGTGCTTACCGGACTACAAGCTGGTTTGGCACCTAGTTTTCCCGTCTCCTGCAAAAGGTCAAGAGCATAATTTCTGTGATAGAACAAGCCCATTGGAACAATAGGAAAATTCTATCCCTAGGAAGTATTTTAGTATCCCTAGATCCTTGATGTCAAACTTAGTTTGAAGAAAAGTTCTAACTTTGTTAATGAGATTCATATCATTTCCTGTTATAATTATATCATCTACATAAATGATGTAAATCAGTTGGGTATAAAAACTCTATAACCCACGAACAAGTTAATTTAGTCCAAAAATCGTCCCAACGAATTATTTGAACCGGTGGAATTAAAAACCTCAACCCTTGCCCTAAAGAAGGAAGAACCTAAGATATATGATCTTAGACCCGTTTCTCACTAGATCAAGAACCTTGGTATAAAGATGGAATGAATGACGCCACAATCTAGATGGTTCGAAACCTAGATTGATAAGTCAAAGAACTAAACAAGACTCATATCTTGAATAAGTTCAAAGTTCTCAAAAGAACAAGACTTGTGTGAAGAATTCTCACAATTTTATTAATTCTCTCCAAAGTGTTTTTTTTTGTATATTGTATAATGGCTTATTTATAGGCTAAATGTGAAGACTTAATTGGCAACTAAAAATTTAGTAACTCCCTAAATAATAAAAAATTAGGAAACTAAAACATAAGTTACAAAAAAATAAAAATTAGGAAACTAAATAAATCAAACTATTTTGACCAAGTCTTGCTGCTATTTTTCTTCATTTTCGTCCTCCCTTGGTTTTGGATAGTTTTGGGCCTTTTATTTTTCCAACTGGGTTTGCATGAGCATAAGTGAAGCTCCTTTTGGTTCTTCATTCATTTGGACTCCAATTTTTTATTGTAAAACCCTCTGAATTAAGTTATTCAGTACTTTTTTGAACCTTTTAACTCGAACTTTTGTTACTGGTCCAACTGGAACTTGAGTTGAATCTTGTAAATTTCTTGCAGTCTTGATGATCACATCATTCCCCCCTTCTTGATAACGATTTGTCCCCAAATCGTCACCTGTGTGAAAATACATCTGCAACCACATTTTGCTTGGAAAATGTGTCAATGAATTCAATCCCTCGAACACGTCTTTTACCATCTTAATGAATCAACAACTCTTTGAATTTAACTTACAAATAATTGTCTTGTGAAATTCAAATAAAGAATAACAAGAAAAATAAAGAAAGAAAATAAGTGAGAAATAAGGAAGTCGCAAATTTGGAAAAATTCCAAATTAAGAAAGAAATAAA
Organism: Dillenia suffruticosa; assembly: GCA_033439265.1. Lineage (NCBI taxonomy): Eukaryota > Viridiplantae > Streptophyta > Magnoliopsida > Dilleniales > Dilleniaceae > Dillenia > Dillenia suffruticosa. The sequence goes on from JAVTVX010000015.1 coordinate 20,921,309, forward strand.
TATGGAATAAATTAAATAAGAAAAGTGAATAAAGGAAGAAAATAAAAAAGGTGAACAAATAAGGAAAAAAGAAGAAATAAAGAAGAAACAATAAAAGAAAAGAAAAAAAATTGGAAACTGCTTTTGTTTTATGAAAAATTATAGACAAATATGAACAATTATAGACAAGTATGAACAACTCGAAGGGTAACCTGAAATTTCTCTGATACCAACTGATGTGAACCCGTTGGGTATAAAAATCCTAGAACCCACGAACAAGTTAATTTAGCCCAAAAATCGTCCCAATGAATTTTTTGAACCGGTGGAATTAAAAACCTTAACCCTTGCCCTAAAGGAGGAAGAACCTAAGATATATGACCTTATACCCGTTTCTCACTAGATCAAGAACCTTGGTATAAAGATGGTCCCCCATTTGCTGGCCCTAGAACCCATTGGGGGACCTGATGGTCCCCCATTTGCTGGCCCGGGCTGGGCCCGAACAATCCGGGCAAGGCCCATTTAGGGCCCAACTTAGAAACCTTAAAGGGATTACAAAGAGAATGAAAAATCTATCCAAATTAAAACTATACATTTAGACTTCATTCCCTTAGTACATAAACCCTAATTGTCCTTTATTTCAACACTTTGTGTTATGATGGTGGGCATAAATGGGGAATATGATCACCAATCGATCGAAATCATTTAATGATGTGCTTAGGGTGCAAGAAAGCTGCCAATAACTGCATGTGTACGAGCGAGATTTTACCGCATTATTCAATTTTTTAATAAGAATCGAGAACAAGCAGCTAATAATATAAGTGACGGCAATATGTGGTCAACAAATGTTATAGAAAAATTGGTGAGAATTGAGCAGAAAGCCAAATTCTATCACGTCATTGCGTTTTATAGGTCCAATGGTGAGTTTGAGGTCATAATAGGATTTCATGTGGAAGAGGCGGAAACAACCACACAGTCCTATTAGATCTCCCATCATGTATATGTGGAAAATATATAATATTTAAACTTTCTTGCTCACATATATGGAGAGTTTGTACGAATATGGGTAGGGAGCTTAGAACTTTTGTAAACAGCCTCCATAGTTATCGATCTTTAGAGCTAACATATTGTGGGAGATTTCATCCTCCTCCACACAAGGACTATTGGCCCCCTGCTTATTTCATCCTCCTCCAGGTAGACCTCGAAGTATGCGGATACACAACGAAATGGATAGAAGAACTCAACATTTTAAGGCATGTAGTGAATACGACCATAATCATCATCATTGCCCAAATATGGCTCGTTTACAAGCGAGGGCTAAACAAGATTGAGGAGGTTGGTATAAATACGTTATTGTTTTCATATTACGGATATTAAACATTTCATAAGTTACGATTTAACGTGTTCATTTCATTTCTTACTTGTCTTGACTAGTTAGGAATGTTATTCTTATTTAATTTGGTTGTCCTCTTAGATATGGAGTACACTGCTACGGACTTTACTCCAACCCCTCAGGATCCTAATGTCCTGACCTTACAGGCCACACACCGGTTTCATTCTATATGGGAGACTGGGAGTGATTCCCCTCTAAAGGTGCGACGTTCAAATCGTGGATTTTGTTGAAATAAAAGAGAACTAAGTATGGATAGCATAGGACCAATTTCAAGCCAAGTTCAAGCCCATCCATGAGATGTATTTGGCGCGTTCCTTATGGGTTTTTTAGTCCTCAAAAGGGTATTGTTAAGCCCCTAAAAGAAGCCCAAAACGAGCTCTAAAAAGGGCAAAACGGCTAGTTCTTTTGAACTAGCCGTTGCACTGTATAACAGCCATTTTTATGGCTGTTATACAGTGATTTTGGGGACAGAAATCTGTCCCCAATGTCCCCCAACAGCTCCTTGAGTCTTTGGGGTCTTTTTTTCTCTCTTTCACAAGTAATAATCTCTATAAATAGGAGCTTGTATGGGATGTTCTATCTATGAAAAAATAATGCTCTCATTGTGCACTCTTTCTTCAAATAAAGTTCTAAAAAAGTTTCATTCAATCCTAGTTGCTTGATAGCTTGAAATCTCAACATGGTATCAGAGCAGGCAACGATACCTTCCTCTTCCGGTCTTAATGACCCTCCACCAGAAATTTGTTGAAAAGAGGAATTAATCAACCTATCATCACATTTCTAAAAGGGGCCTTCCCAAGAGTCCAACAAGTTCTTCTCAAGGATAGAGCCTTAAATTGGGCTGGCCCGCAGAATTCGGGCCCAGCCCGGGCCAGTAAAAGGGCCCTTGACAAGCAAAGGGGGCCCAATTGGGCCCCAACGGCTAGTAGAGAGGGGTCTTAACCCCTCTCTTGTTCTTTATTTTTGCTCTCTAATTCTCTCCTTCATCTTCTTCTATAAATAGGCTTCTATGTATTCAAGCAAAGGCATGAACAAAAGTTCAAAACTATGAATGTTATTTGCTTTCTATTTCAATAAAATTCAGAGTTATATTTCAAGATCTCTTGAGTTCTTTCTTTGATCTTTCAACATGGTATCAGAGCAAACGATCCCATCCTCTTCAAGGTTGGGTGACCCTCCTCCTTCCATAAACTTTTCCCAAATACAAAGTATATCCTCTAACCAATTGAAAGGGGGGAATTACTATCAATGGGTAAATGTAATGAAGAGGGCACTCAACCTTCACAACCTAGAGAGTCATGTTCTTGATGATCCACTTGAAGAAACAGATCCATCCTTTCGAGAATGGAAGAAAAGGGATGATCATGTGTTTATTCTTCTCCCTAACTCTCTAGATGAAACTCACAAAGCAATGGTGTCATGCGCCCCAAATGCAAAAACTTTGTAGGATGAAATGTTCTCTCTCTATGGCTTGGAATCCATCTTTGGGAGAATCTTTGAGCTTAAGAGACAAATTGCTTCCATAAAAAAGGAAGGTAAATCTCTTCCTCAATACTTTGGGGAGTATTCAGATGCTTGGAATGAGCTGATTACTTTACGGCCAGATTCCATAGACCTCAAGGTCATTCGAAAAAGAAGAGAAGAAGATAAAATATTTGGTCTTCTCATGGGTCTAGATTGTTGAAATATCAAAAAATAAAGCACAAGAAATGAAGAATACTTCTGAATTTTATTGAAGAAGAATGAGAGCATACATGAACAGATTTGAGAGCATTTTTCTCATGGTTTTTTTGGAGATACAATGAGGCTCTATTTATAGAGAAAAGGGAAAAATAGCTAGTAGAAAGTGATTCAAAAGTAATATTCCCGTTGGAGCTCAAACCCCAAGGAATTCCAACAGCTAGTTCTTTGATTGTTGAAATATATGCTGCCCAAACTGCCCCTAGCTATTTGGGTTTGCTTCCTAGACTTTTCTCCAAACTTTTGGGCTTCCTTGGGCCTATTTTTTAATGTATTTTGGGTTGGTTTAGGCTGCCCAAATGGGCCATGCTTGCTGGACAATGCATGCTGATTTTTGGACTTCTAAGTAGATGCACTTGGTTGGTGATGAAGATGGGTTAAGTTATTCTTCTTTTCAACACTCCTCCTCAAGTTGGGTGCGTAAATATCGATAGTGCCCAACTTGTTCATGATTTCTTGAAGATGCATTGCAGTTCCCCCTTTTGTGAAGATATCAGCTAGTTGCTCTTTTCCTTTGATGTATGGAGTGGCTATAAACTTTTCTTCCACCTTTTGTCGAATGAAGTGACAATCAACTTCTATGTGTTTAGTCCTTTCATGGAAGACCGGATTGTCACAATATGAATCGCCGATTGATTGTCACAATGCAAGTTGATTGGTGTAGAAACATTGAACCCTAATTCCTCTACTAGAGCCTTCAACCATACAATCTCACTGGCTGCTGACGCCATTGCTCTATACTCAGCCTCTGCACTCGATCTTGACACCACATGCTGTTTTTTGCTCTTCCATGCTACCAAGTTGCCTCCTACAAACATGCAGTACCCGGTGGTAGATCTTCTATCCTTTGAATCGCTCGCCCAATCTGCATCGCAAAAGCCTTCAATTTGGGAGCTTCCATTGTTCTTCATCCAAATACCTAGTCCTGGTGATTTCTTGATGTAGTGAAGGATGCGCTCAACTGCTCTCCAATGACCCATCTTTGGAGAATGCATATGTTGACTAATTTGGCTCACGACAAAGGCTATGTCTGGCCTAGTGATGGTGAGGTAGATCAGTCGTCCTACAAGTCTTTGATATTTCTCTATGTCCTCAAATGGCTCCTCATCATCTACTAGAGGTCCAGTTGTGACAATAGGGCGACAAGCTGGCTTTCCTCCTAGCTTTCCTGTTTCCTGCAAAAGATCAAGTGCATATTTCCTTTGGGATAGAATTAACCCATTATTACAATAGGCTAACTCAATTCCTAGGAAATACTTTAGTCTCCCTAAATCTTTAATTTCAAACCTAGAACTCAAGAAATTTCTAACTATATCTATTAAATGCATGTCATTTCCTGTAATGATGATATCATCTACGTAAACTAAGGCTATCACTATTTTATCATTGTTTTTTCTAATGAAAACAGAAGAGTCGCTATGGCATTTAACAAATCCACTACTAAGGAAAACATGGCTTAATTTTGCATACCATGCCCTTGGGGATTGCTTCAGCCCGTAGATAGCCTTGCGTAGTTTGCACACGTTTCCTCCTTGTTGTTGGAACCCTTGAGGAAGTTGCATGTACACTTCTTCTTCGAGATCTCCTTGAAGGAACGTGTTTGCTACATTCATTTGAAACATGCTCCATCCATGGTTCACCGCAAGAGACATCAAGACCCTAATTGTATTTATTTTGGCAACGGGTGCGTATGTCTCTTTGTAATCTATCCCATATGCTTGAGTAAATCCTTTAGCCACAAGTCTTGCCTTAAACCTTTCAATTGATCCATCACTTTTATATTTGATTTTGTATACCCATTTGCATCCGACGGCTCGCTTGCTCTTTGGAAGAGAGGTGACTTCCCATGTACCGTTCTTGGTCAATGCATCTAGCTCTTCCTTCATTGCCTTTCTCCACCTTGGGTCCTTGGATGCTTCATCATATGTCCTAGGCTCCTGTTCTTTATCTATGCCACTCAAAAAATTTTGGTGGCTCAAAGAAACATGTGAGATGGTATAATAATTAGAAATCGGATGTGATGTTATCTTGGAGTTATAGTAAACTCTACGGTTAATCCATTCCGAACGGGGAACCCTAAGCCTCATGGATCGCCTAAGGTGAGGAGGTGGTGCATCCAAATCTCCCTCTACATGCTCGGATTCTTCCTCTTCGGTTTCTTGATCTCCCCCTGAAGTGTGGGCTGCCTCCTCTTCTATGGAGTTTGATCCTTCTTCTTCATTATTTTGAGATTGCTCATTAGTCTCTTGGGAGATTCCTTCTGCAATTGGTGGAGATGATTGATTCGGGAGAAGTAAGAAATTCCACGTGCTTGGAGTGCTCTCTTCTTCTGATGATTGATGTTCTTCATTATCTACAAAAAATGACTCATTCTCCACAAATATCACATCTTTAGATGTGTATGTTTGGTTACTTTTAGGGTCATAACATCTATACCCCTTTTCAAAGGAAGCATACCCCAAAAATATGCACTTTCTACCCTTATGATCTAACTTATCCCTCATGTGTGCTGGAATATGAATGTAACATACACAACCGACTGTTCTAAGATGAGATATCTTAGGTTTTCTATCTAGTAGGGCTTCTAAGGATGACTTGCCATCCAGGACTTGAGATGGGATAAGGTTTATTAGGTGGACAACGGTTTTTATTCCATCACACCAAAATTTCTTAGGCACATTTGCATGAAACATCATAGCTCTAGTTATTTCTAATATGTGCCTATTTTTCCTTTCGGCCACCCCATTTTGTTGAGGTGTGTACACACAAGACATTTGATGTACAATGCCATTCTCTCTAAGGTAGTTTTCAAATGTCAAACTAGTGAATTCTCCACCATAGTCCGTCCTTAGAATTTTAATATTAGCATTGTAAAGTTTGGTCACATATCTCTCATAGCTTTTAAAGGCTTCAAAAGCTTGATCTTTGGTCACATATCTATCATATCTCTCATAGCTTTTAAAACGCTTGATTTTTCTTCTATCCCTTACCATATGATGGTCCGTTCCCGAATCAATGAGAAAATCTTCGAAATTGAATGAGGATAAAGTGTTTTGATTTTTACCATTGGAGGGAGCAAGTTGTTGAAATTTCTTGGAGATGTCATTGAGTTGACTTTGAAGAGCAGCAAAATCAGCCATGGTAGGTCCTTGAAGCTTGGTGTGAAGTACATTATGCTGCTCGGAAAGTTGCTCCCTTGGTTTGAAGGTCTTGGGCTTTAAATGAGGATGAAGGTTCCAACACTTCTCCTTCGTATGTCCTCTTTTCTTGCAATGGGTGCATATATCAATTTTCTTTGGAACTTGATGTGCTTTGGCAGCCATGTGCTCTTCAACGGTAGCCATGTGACCTTGAGCTTCAAGTCTAAGTTTGGAATTTTCTTCCAAACGCATGCTAACTTCTGTTCGTTGGATCATATTTTGCACTTCTCCAAATGAAGGAAATTCCTTCATTCGGAGAATTTCTTGTCTAAGAAGAGAGTAGGAATCATCTAGACCCATGAGAGGACCAAAGATTTTATCTTCTTCTTTCCTCTTTTGGAGGACTTTGAGATCTATGGAATCCGGGCGGAGAGTGGAGAGCTCATTCCAAGTATCCGTATATTCTCCAAAGTATTGAGGAAGTGATTTCCCTTCCTTTTTTATGTTTGAAATTTGTCATTTGAGCTCAAAAATTCTGCCAAGGTTAGATTCTTGGCCATAAAGAGAAAACATTGTGTCCCATATTAGTTTTGCATTGGGAGCACAAGTCACCATAGCTTTGTGTGTTTCATCCATGGAATTGAGTAGAAGAAAAAACACATGATTGTCCCTCTTCTTCCATTCTCTGAAGGAAGAATCCACCTCTTCAAGTGGTTGATCAAGTATGTGACCCTCCAAGTTGTGAAGTTCCAGCGCCCTTCTCATCAAGGCTGCCCATTGATAATAATTTCCTCCTCTTAATTGAATGAAGGATATATTTTGAAATTGGGTAAGGTTGATGGAAGGTGGAAGGTCACCCAACCTTGAAGAGGAAGGGATCGAAGTTTGCTCGATACCATGTTGAAATATCAAAAAATAAAGCACAAGAAATGAAGAATATTTCTGAATTTTATTGAAGAAGAATGAGAGCATACATGGACAGATTTGAGAGCATTTTTCTTATGGTTTTTTGGAGATACAATGAGGCTCTATTTATAGAGAAAAGGGAAAAATAGCCAGTAGAAAGTGATTCAAAAGTAATATTCCCGTTGGAGCTCAAACCCCAAGGAATTCCAACAACTAGTTCTTTGACTGTTGAAATATATGCTGCCCAAACTGCCCCTAGCTATTTGGGTTTGCTTCCTAGACTTTTCTCCAAACTTTTGGGCTTCCTTGGGCCTATTTTTGAATGTATTTTGGGTTGGTTTAGGCTGCCCAAATGGGCCATGCTTGCTGGACAATGCATGCTGATTTTTGGACTTCTAAGTAGATGCACTTGGTTGGTGATGAAGATGGGTTAAGTTATTCTTCTTTTCAACATAGATGATTCATATTCTCATCTAAGGCAAGAAATTCTTCGAATGAAGGACTTTCCATCATTTGGGGAAGTCCAAAATATGATTCAAAGTGCTGAAGTGAGCATTAGATTGGAAGAAAGCTCTAAGCAAAAATTGGAAGCTCAAGCATTCATTGCCTCTACAAATGAAGTAGTTGCTGCCAAAGTGAATCAAACTCAAAGGAGAAATGAGATATGTTCTCATTGTAAGAAAAGAGGCCATTCAAAGGATAAATGCTAGCTCTTGCATCCCCAACTAAAGCCCAAAGTATTCAGGCAAAGGGACCAGCAAGGAGCTCCAAACGGATTCGGTTCAGGACAGCAAGCTGCTGCCCAATTCGTAAAGGTTCAAGCACCATCCTTGGCTGACTTTGCTGCACTCCAAACTCAACTAAATGAGGTTGCACAAAAGCTTCAACAAATAGCTCCTTCATCCGGAAAAAATCAAGAACCTTTCTCATATTTAAATTCTGAAAATTTTCTCATTGATTCGGGAACCGAATGTCATATTGTTGAAATTCCAAAGAAGCAAGCAATGAGAAATGAATAAGAACTTCAAGTACTTTATTGATGTTTCAAAGAGAACATACAAGAGGTTGAAGGCATTTTTTCATACCTTTTAAAAGCAACTAGCTGTCCTATTTATAGAAGAAGAGAAAGAGAGTTGAGAGGAGAAAATGAGAGGGGAAGAGAGGGCATTGCCCTCTCTATCCGTTGGACCCAATGGCTAGTTCTTTTACTAGCCGTAGGGGGCCTTTGGCCCCCAATTTTGCTGGCCTGGGGTGGGCCCTTCGGGCGCAGCCCGAAACCCGTGGGCTAGATCCATTTAGGGCCCATTACATTGCCTCCCTTTTTACTTTACATTTGGGTCTTGTTCTAAGAGTACAAAGTTTACTGGATTGGGACAACCAAATGCCCTAATTGTGCTTTATTTCAACACATATGGTTCAGGATAGAGCAAAAATAAAGAGATTTGAAAACCTTCCAAACCATATGACTATTCGAGTTGCAAATGGACAAGATTTGAGAGTAAATCAAGTTGGGGAAGTTGACATTTTTTGAAAACCAACCAAGGCTTTATATGTCCCCAAACTTACCTCAAACCTACTGTCCATTAGCAAGATCACCAAGGATTAAAAGTGTTGAGTTGTTTTTGACCCCAATAATGTCTCTTTTCAGGACCTCAAGTCGAATCAATTGATTGGCAAGGGTTCTAGAAGAGGAGGACTTTATTACTTGGATCAAGAACAAAATGCACATGTAGCTCATGTTAAGGAGGACCAATCTCTTTGGCATAGACGCTTAGGACATCCTAGTGATCGAGCTTTAAAACGTTTATTCCCAACTTTAAATTTTGAGAATAGACATTGTAAAGCTTGTATTTTAGCAAAGGAAACCCGAACAATGTATCCTATTTCAGAAACAATATATGAAAATCCTTTTGATTTAGTTCATTCCGATGTTTGGACTTCACCCATCATGTCCCACTTAGGTTACAAATACCTCATTACTTTCATTGATCACAAAACAAGGCACACATGGGTGTATCTTCTAAATACCAAAGACCAAGCTCTTGAAACACTCAAGAGCTATGTGAAGTATGTAACCAAACTATATAATGCCAATATAAAAGTCCTAAGGTCAGATCATGGTGGTGAATTTACAAGTCTTAATTTCGAAAATTACCTTAAGGACAATAGCATTATACACCAAATGTCATGTGTTTACACACCCCAACAAAATGGGGTAGCAGAAAGGAAGAATAGACACATACTTGAAATATCTAGAGCTATGATGTTCTATGCAAACATGCCTAAGAAATTTTGGTGTGATGCGGTTAAAACCGCGGTACATGTGATCAATCTTATGCCCACCGAAGTTTTAAAAGGGCAATCTCCCCTTGAGGTTCTCCCAGGAAGGAAACCAAATATTTCCCACCTTAGGATATTTGGTTGCACATGTTACATTCACATTCCTACGCACCTAAGGAATAAACTAGAACATAGAGGGAAAAAGTGTATATTTCTTGGATATGTAGCCTTTGAAAAAGGCTATAGGTGATATGATCCTACCACTAACCGAACATACACATCAAAAGATGTGATATTTTTAGAAAGTGAGTTCTATTTCGTAGGAAATGAAGAAATAAAGGAAGCTCCAAAGACTGAAATTCCTCCTAGCACTTGGGACTTCCTCATATCGCCTCCTCAAGAAGCTGAACAAATCGAAGGAAACTCCACCTCTGAAACAAGCCATAACTCTCAAGATGATAATTCAGAAGCTTTAGAGGCTGAACAACCAATTGTTTCAGGGGGAGAAAGTGATACAAATGAGGGGAAAACAAACAAGGAGGAATCTCTTGAAATCGAGGAGGAACCGGATGAACCACCACCTCAACTAAGAAGATCAACCAGGCTTAGACTTCCTCCATCCGAATGGGTCAATCGAAGGGTATTCTATAACTCTAAGGTAACCTCCCATCCTATTTATGATTATTATACCACCTCACATGTTTCCTTGGACAACCAAGCTTTCTTGAGTAATCTAGATAAAGAAATGGAACCAACGTCATTTGAGGAGGCATCAAAGGATCCAAGATGGAGAAAAGTAATGGAGAAGGAACTAAAAGCTCTATCAAAGAATGGGACATGGGAAATCACTTCACTACCAAAAGGGAAGAAAGCCGTAGGATGTAAACGGGTATACAAAATCAAGCACAAAAGCGATGGATCAATTGAGCGATTCAAAGCAAGACTAGTAGCCAAAGGGTATACTCAAGCATATGGGATTGATTATAAGGAGACCTATGCTCCGGTTGCAAAAATGAATACTATTAGAGTCCTCTTATCCCTTGCGGTGAATCACGGTTGGAGCCTATTTCAAATGGATATAGCAAATGCTTTTCTCCAAGGAGATCTAGAAGAAGAAGTCTACATGCAAATACCAATGGGTCTTCAATCTCAAGGAGGAAATGCATGCAAACTTCATAAGGCAATTTATGGTCTCAAACAATCTCCAAGAGCTTGGTATGCAAAGGTAAGTCATACTTTCCTTAGTCATGGATTTCATAAATGTAATAGTGATTCATCTCTCTTTATTAGAAAAACTAATGATTATATCACAATACCACTAGTTTATGTAGATGACATTATCATCACAGGTAGTGATTTGCATCAAATAAACCTAGTTAGAAATTTTTTAAAGTCCAGATTTGAATTTAAAGATCTGGGAAAACTAAAGTATTTTCTAGAAATTGAGTTAACCTATTGTCCCAATGGACTAATTCTCTCCCAAAGAAAATATGCTCTTGACCTTTTACAGGAAACAGGTAAGCTTGGAGCAAGACCAGTTTGCAGTCCAGTTTCCTCTTCCGGTGCTTTAGCCGATGATAATGATCCTCTAGAAGACATTGAAAGATATCAAAGGTTGGTTGGGAGACTTATCTACCTCACCATCACAAGGCCAGACATAGCATATGCCGTTAGCTATGTAAGTCAATTCATGCACTCTCCAACAAAAGGCCATTGGAGAGCAGCTGAAAGGATCCTTCATTATATCAAAGGATCCCCAGGGCTAGGCATTTGGATGAAGAACAATGGAAGTTCAAACATTGAAGGGTATTGTGGCGCTGATTGGGCTGGTGACTCCACCGATAGAAAGTCTACCACTGGGTATTGCATGTTTGTAGGAGGCAACTTGGTAGCTTGGAAGAGCAAAAAATAGCGGGTTGTATCTAGATCAAGTGCGGAGGCCGAGTATAGGGCCATGGCAGCTAGTGCAAGCGAGATAATATGGTTGAAGGCTTTAATAGAAGAGCTAGGGTTCACAGTCTCCACTCCAATCAAGCTCCATTGTGACAATCAATCAGCAATTCACATTGCCACTAATCCGGTCTTCTATGAACGCACCAAGCACATAGAAGTTGATTGTCATTTTATTCGTCAAAAGGTAGAAGAAAAACTCATTGTGACTCCTCATATCAAAGGAGAAGATCAGCTAGCGGATATCTTCACAAAAGGAGGAACAGCAGCTCACCTATAAGAAATGATGGGCAAGTTGGGTACTATAAATATCTACGCACCCAACTTGAGGAGGAGTGTTGAAAAGAGGAATTAATCAACCTATCATCACATTTCTAAAAGGGGTCTTCCCAAGAGTCCAACAAGTTTTTCTCAAGGATGGAGACTTAAATTGGGCAGGCCCGCAGAATTCGGGCCCAGCCCGGGCCAGCAAAAGGGCCCTTTTTGGCCGAGCAAAGGGGGCCCAATTGGGCCCCAACGGCTAGGCAAATCTAGCCGTTGGAGGCTGTCCAACAGCTAGTAATTCTAGCCGTTGGAGACAGCCTCCAACGGCTAGTAGAGAGGGGTCTTAACCCCTCTCTTGTTCTCTCTTTTTGCTCTCTAATTCTCTCCCTCATTTTCTTCTATAAATAGGCTTCTATGTATTCAAGCAAGGGCATGAACAAAAGTTCAAAGTTATGAATTTTATTTGCTTTCTATTTCAATAAAATTCAGAGTTATATTTCAAGATCTCTTGAGTTCTTTCTTTGATCTTTCAACAAAATTAGCACCTCAATGTTCACCTCCTTACTTATAGATTCCACAAACTACAATGCTTGGCAAGATACCATCAAGAGGTCCCTAAACTTCTTCAACCTTGAAAATCATATCTTTGAAGAACCTCTTGATGAAGCCAATCCATTATTTAGAGTATGGAAGAAGAAAGACGATCAAGTGGTGGTGCTCCTTCAAATGTCTCTTGACAAAACTCACAAGGCTATGGTCACATGTATTCCAAACGCAAGAGCATTATGGGAGCAAATGCAATCGTTATATGGTCAAGAATCCAACACCGAAAGAATCTTTGAGCTGAAAAAGAAGATCTTCAAAATTCAAAAGGGAGGTAAATCCATACCCGAATACTTTGGGGAATATAGGGATCTATGGAATGAACTCAATCTCTTGAGGCCTCCTACTATAAATCTCAAGACCATTTTTCAAAGGAACGATGAAGATATGACCTTTGGTCTACTCATGGGTCTTGGAGATGAATATGCTCCAATTCGTCAAGAGATTCTTCGAATGAAGGTCTTTCCTTCATTTCAAGAAGTCCAATTCATGGTGCAAAGAATAGAGATTAGCTTAAGGCTTGAAGAATCTACCAAGCTTAAATCCGACTCTCAAGCCTTCCAAGCTGTCCACGAAGAGCATCCGGCCAACAGCATTCAAAACTTAGCAAAAAGAGACATTTGTCCACATTGTAAGAAGTCCGGCCGTAAGAAAGAAAAATGCTGGTTCCTACACCCACATTTGAGGCCGAAATATGCTAGGAAAAATCTGGAATCATCTTCAAATGCTCAACAAGTGTCTCAAGTGGCAGCACTCGAATCCAAGATGGAGGAGATGCATAAGGAATTCAAACGACTTGTTGGGCAGATTAGTCACCATTCTAGTAATTCCTTATCTTCATCTATTTCCAATTCTTGGCTCATAGATTCCGGATATGACGATCATATGGTAAAAGATAAAAACAAAATCAACAAGTTTATTCCCTTGACCAATCATAAATTAGTTAAAGTAGCTAATGGTCATAAGTTAAAAGTTGATCACTTAGGAGAAATTGAACTATTTGGAAAAAAGACTAAAGCTTTATATGTTCCAAAGTTCAATTCAAACTTACTTTCTATTAGCAATATAACCAAAGAGCAAGATTGCAAAGCTATATTTGATCCTAAACAAGTAATATTTCAGGATCGCAAAACGAACAATTTGATTGGCAAGGGAACTAGGAGGAACAACCTCTATTACTTGGATCAAGAGAACCAAGCTTTTGCTGTCCGAAACATATCCTCCTCTTTATGGCATGAACGTCTAGGGCATCCAGGAAACCTAGCTTTGAAATGCCTATTTCCGAATAGTAAACTAGAAGATAGGTATTGCAAAGCTTGTGTACTTGGAAAACAAATCAAAGTGTATTATCCCATTTCTGAAACAATATATAAAGAGGCTTTTGAATTAGTTCATTCGGATGTTTGGACCTCTCCTTTAGTCTCCCATAATGGTTTTAGATACTTTGTGACATTCATAGATCACAAAACTAGATATACTTGGGTTTATCTCTTAGTTAACAAATCTGAAGTATTTGAGGCATTCAAGAGCTACTATAGATACATAACAAAGCAATTTAATGCTAACCTAAAGATGTTTAGGTCAGATCATGGAGGGGAGTTCACTAGCCTTGAGTTTGAAAAATTTCTAGAGGAAAAAGGGATCATTCATCAAAAGTCTTGTGTGTACACTCCTCAACAAAATGGAATAGCCGAGAGAAAAAATAGGCATCTCTTGGAGACAGCTAGATCCATGATGTTTCACTCAAACATACCTAAGGAATATTGGAATGAGGCCATTAAGACCGCTGCTCACCTTATAAACCTCATGCCATCCCAAATCCTAGGAGGAAAGTCACCCCTAGAACTACTCCTTGGAAAGAGACCTAGCATTGATCATTTAAGAGTTTTTGGTTGTGTTTGCTATGTCCACATTCCTAGTCATCTTAGGAGCAAACTAGATGCCAAGGGAAGAAAATGCATCTTTCTAGGATATTCCTTTTTTGAAAAAGGCTATAAATGTTATGATCCTCTAATCAAGAAACTATACACATCCAAGGATGTGATATTTGTGGAAAATGAGCCTTATTTTGCAGGTCAAAGAAGAGAAGATCAAACCAAAGAAAACTACCAGCAAGAACAATGGAATATGATTCTGCCAAAAATCAATGAAGTTCCTGCCGAGAGCAATGAAGAAACTCACCAAAATGATCCAACTCAAGGGAACCCATCACCCTCTCATTCAGATCATGAAATAGAAGAAGATCAAGAGGAAGGACACTCAGACTCAGGGGGAGCTCTTGATACGACCGAAGAGCATGAGGAGCAGTCTATGGATGAACCCCCTCCTCCTCTTCGAAGATCTACAAGACTTAGACTTCCTCCCTCGGAATGGATCAATAGAAGGGTCTATTTTAACTCCAACGGCTAGCAAAAAAACAGCCGTTGGGGCTGTCCCCAACGGCTAGTAAAACTAGCCGTTGGGACAGCCCCAACGGCCATAATTGGAGAGGGCACAATGCCCTCTCCTCTCTCTCTTTTCTTATCTCCTTGCCCCTCTTCTTGTTCTCTATAAATAGGGCTTATATGTTTCTTTGGAAGGTATGAAAAATATGCCTTCATTGCATGTAAACTCTCTTTGAATTCTCAATTAAATTCTTGAAGTTTCTTTATTCATTCTTAGCTTGCTATATTTAAATTTCAACATGGTATCAGAGCCATCTTCGATACCTTCATCTTCCGGTGTTGGTAATCCTCCACCACAAATTAGTACTTCCATGTTTACTTCCATTCTCTTAGATTCATCAAATTACAATGCTTGGCAAGACACCATCAAGAGATCCTTGAACTTCTTCAATCTTGAAAATCACATATTGGAGGATCCCTTAGATGATGCCAACCCTACGTTCAAATCATGGAAGAAGCAAGATGATCAAGTGGTGGTGCTGCTTCAAATGTCTCTTGACAAAACCCACAAAGCAATGGCTACTTGTATTCCAAATGCAAGGGCTTTGTGGGATCAAATGCATGCTCTATATGGGCAAGAGACCAACACCGGACGAATCTTTGAGCTCAAAAGAAAAATCTTCAAGATTCAAAAAAGAGGTAAAACTCTTCCCGAATACTTTGGGGAATATAGGGATCTTTGGAATGAGCTTAATATTCTTAGGCCTCCAACTTCTAATCTCAAGACCATTCTTCAAAGAAATGATGAAGACATGACCTTTGGTCTTCTTATGGGTCTTGGAGATGAATATGCTCCAATTCGTCAAGAAATCCTTAGAATGAAGATTTTCCCTTCATTCCAAGAAGTTCAATTTATGATTCAAAGGGCCGAGACTAGCATGAGGCTAGAGGAGTCTACCAAGCTCAAATCCGAAGCCCAAGCCTTCAAGGCTGTTCAAGATGATCACATGGTCAACAAAGCTCAAAATTTCTTTAAAAAGGATGTTTGCACAAATTGCAAGAAGCCCGGCCACAAAAGGGAAAGGTGCTGGTTTCTCCACCCTAATTTGCGCCCAAAGAACAACAAGAAGGAGGTGGAACAACCAGCTCATGCTCAACAAGTCTCCCAAGTGGCTGCACTCGAATCCAAGATGGAGGAGATGCAAAAAGAGATGAAAAAGCTCCTTAGCCAAGTTGCCCTTCACTCCGGTAACAACTTGAACTCATCTCATTTAAATAAATGGTTGATTGATTCGGGCTGTGACAATCACATGGTAAAAGATAAAGACAAAGTTAGGAAATTCATTCCTCTATCTAGTTATAAGATTGTCAAGGTTGCTAATGGTCAAAAACTAAAAGTTGATCATCTAGGTGAAGTTGAACTCCTAGGAAAGAAAACTAAAGCGTTATATGTACCAAAATTCAACTCTAACCTCATGTCCATTAGCAAAATTACCAAAGACCATAATTGCAAAGCCACTTTTGATCCTAACCAAGTTATCTTTCAGGATCTCAAAACGAATCACTTGATTGGCAAGGGGTCTAGGAGGAACAACTTATATTTTTTGGAGCAAGAAAATCAAGCTTTTGGAGTTCAAAGTCAAGCGTTTTCTATATGGCATGCCCGTCTAGGTCACCCGGGAGATTTAGCTTTGAAACGCCTATTTCCAAGTCAAAAGGTAGAAAATAGGCATTGCAAAGCTTGTATTCTTGGAAAACAAACTAAAGTGTACTATCCAATCTCAAATACAATATATGAAAATGCCTTTGAACTCATTCATACCGATGTGTGGACTTCACCCATGGAATCTCATAATGGCTTTAAATATTTTGTAACCTTCATTGATCACAAAACTAGATACACTTGGGTGTACTTATTAACTGCCAAATCAGAAGTATTTGAAGCACTTAAGAGCTATTATAGATATGTGACCAAGCAATTCAATGCAAATATCAAAATCCTTAGATCGGACCATGGGGGGGAATACACTAGCCATGCACTTGAAGATTTTCTAGAAGAAAAGGAAATTATTCATCAAAAGTCTTGTGTTTACACTCCTCAACAAAATGGAGTTGCCGAAAGAAAAAATAGACACTTACTAGAAACGGCTAGGGCTATGATGTTTCACTCCAATATACCTAAAAAGTTTTGGAGTGAAGCCATTAAAACCGCTGCCCACCTTATAAACCTTATGCCCTCTCAAGTGCTAGAAGGAAAATCCCCTTTAGAACTACTCCTAGGAAGAAAACCTAGTATCTCACACTTAAGAGTTTTTGGGTGCATTTGTTATGTGCATGTACCAGAAAACTTTAGAAATAAACTAGATGAAAGAGGGAGAAAATGTGTATTTTTAGGATACTCTACCTTTGAAAAAGGATATAAATGTTATGATCCTCTAACCAAAAAGCTATACACATCCAAGGATGTGATATTTGTAGAAAAAGAACCTTATTTTGCAGGAAAAGAGGATCAAGAGCAACCAAAGGAAAGAGGAGCACAAGACCATTGGAATGTAGTCCTTCCCTCAATCAAAGAAACCTCTCATCAAAATGAAGAAGAAGAACAACCAATCCAAGCTGAAAATGATCCAACTCAAGAACAATCAACCTCATCTCATTCTGATCATGAATCCATCCAAGAGGAAGGGGGAGACAACTTAGATCAAGGGCAAGTTATAGAGGAAGTAGAACAAAGCATTGAGCAGCCGCCTCCTCCTCCTCTTCGAAGATCAACAAGGCTTAGGCTCCCTCCTTCAGAATGGATCAACAAAAGAGTTTTCTATAACTCAAAGGTAACATCTCACCCCATTTCCCAATATTATTCGGTTGCTAACATGTCTTGTAGCCATCAAAAATTCATCAAGAACTTAGACCTTCATCAAGAGCCTAGAAACTTTGAAGAAGCCAAACAACTTCCTCAATGGATCCAAGCAATGAAAGATGAGCTAGAAGCCTTAGAAAGAAACGGAACTTGGGAGTTATCATCTCTTCCTAAAGGAAAAAGGGCAGTAGGATGTAAATGGATCTATAAGATCAAGCACAAAAGTGATGGAAGCATTGATAGATACAAAGCAAGATTAGTGGCAAAGGGCTTCACTCAAGCTTATGGAGTAGATTACAAGGAAACGTATGCTCCGGTGGCCAAGATGAACACAATTCGAGTCGTGATGTCCCTTGCAATCAATCACTCTTGGCCAATGTTTCAAATGGACGTAGCCAATGCTTTCCTTCAAGGTGATCTGGAAGAGGAAGTGTACATGGAGATTCCACCTGGCTTTTCTCAGCAACTCAACAAAGTTTGCAAACTTAGGAAAGCAATCTATGGTCTCAAACAATCTCCAAGAGCTTGGTATGCCAAACTTAGCTCAACTCTTTTTTATCATGATTTCAAAAAATGCAATAGCGACACTTCTCTCTTCGTTAAGAAACTAGATGGAAAAATCATTATAGTGTTAGTTTATGTAGATGATATAATCATAACCGGTAATGATTTAGATTTAATCAACCAAGTAAGAGGTTTCTTACAAACAAAATTTGATATTAAGGAATTAGGGAAACTAAAGTACTTCTTAGGGATAGAACTCGCCTATTGTCCAAATGGGTTTGTTCTATCACAAAGGAAGTATGTGCTTGATCTCTTGCAGGAAACCGGGAAGTTAGGTGCCAAGCCCGCTTGTAGTCCCATTAGCTCCTCTTGTGGCCTCAAGGATGATGATGTAGATTATGAGGATGAACCAAGATATCAAAGGCTCGTAGGGAAATTGATCTACCTCACCATAACGAGACCGGACATCTCCTTTGCCGTGAGTCAAGTTAGCCAACATATGCACAAGCCAAAAAGAAAGCATTGGAGAGCCACCGAAAGAATCCTCCATTATCTAAAGGGTACACCAGGCATGGGAGTTTGGATGAAGAAGAACAACAACTCACAAATTGTAGGATATTGTGATGCAGATTGGGCTGGAGACTCAGAAGATAGACGATCAACCACAGGATATTGCATGTTTGTTGGAGGAAATCTAGTATCTTGGAAAAGCAAAAAACAACATGTGGTGTCAAGATCAAGTGCCGAATCTGAATATAGAGCAATGGCAGCCGCATCAAGTGAGATGGTTTGGTTAAAGGCTCTAATTGAAGAACTAGGGTTCTCTGTTCCTACTCCAATCCGACTCCATTGTGATAATCAATCGGCTATTCACATAGCCTCAAATCCGGTTTTTCATGAAAGAAAAAAGCACATCGAGGTGGATTGCCACTTTGTGAGACAAAAGTTTGAAGAAAAACTCATCACTCCAAGCTTTACACGAAGTGATGATCAAGTAGCGGATATCTTCACCAAGTCAGGAACCGCCAATCACATACATAAAAATATGGTCAAGTTGGGTGTCATAGATACATACACACCCAACTTGAGGGGGAGTGTTGAAATAAAGGACAATTAGGGTTTATGTCCTAAGGGAATGAAGTCTAAATGTATAGTTTTAATTTGTGTAGATTTTTCATTCTCATTGTAATCCCTTTAAGGTTTCTAAGTTGGGCCCTAAATGGGCCTTGCCCGGATTGTATGTCCTAAGGGTTTATGGGCCGGGCCAGCAAATGGGGGACCATCAGGTCCCCCAACGGCTAGCAAAAAAACAGCCGTTGGGGCTGTCCCCAACGGCTAGTAAAACTAGCCGTTGGGACAGCCCCAACGGCCATAATTGGAGAGGGCACAATGCCCTCTCCTCTCTCTCTTTTCTTATCTCCTTGCCCCTCTTCTTGTTCTCTATAAATAGGGATTATATGTTTCTTTGGAAGGTATGAAAAACATGCCTTCATTGCATGTAAACTCTCTTTGAATTCTCAATTAAATTCTTGAAGTTTCTTTATTCATTCTTAGCTTGCTATATTTAAATTTCAACAATCACGGATTTTCTCGTTTCACATCCTCTGGAACCGGACTCAGATACGACAGTAGTGGAGTTCCACGTATGAGGTCACATTATGCAGCTATTGGGTACTCTTTTTGGGGATCAGTCGGGATCGAGGGTTAAACTTTGTTATCTAGAACTTTTATGAGATTTAAAGTACGCGGGACAATATAGTTGGGACAGTGCTATCTCGGCGACATTTTATAGAGCCCTGTGTTGCGCGTGTGTTGATAGAGTTAGACAAATCTGTAGTCCAGTTTTACTAATACAGGTACTTTTTCTCTACTTTATTATTGAATTCTTTTTTTTAACAATACTTTATATAAATAATAGATCATTTATTCAATATATTTTCTCTTATCAACTTTGGACATAGAAGAGAGTTTCCATGTTTACCCTGATAAGGCATTACCATGTTGATCTGATACTATCTGCTCCACACCTACCCATAGGACATAAAGGATCACTATATGTATTGTTGATTTATTTTATTTGTAATTTATCTAAACTATGTTAACTTTGTTATTTTTAAGGTTGACACTATTTTATTTGTATATAGTTTGGATGTTTCACGTAGTTATGTACATACAGGACAGTTTGTTTTTAGAACGTACAAAGACCAGTTGGATCATATGGGAGATACAGGGGTGAGTAAAATTTTCTTTTATTGACATGTTATTCAATTTATATATGTTTTACTAACACAATAATTTATTTTAGTTCATTTGGATGCCAGATTCGTATGCCGACTTGATTGTGTTGCCTGCGTATTGTCTCGTCCGTAGTGATATATGGCATGCCGAGATTCCCTTGATTTGTTTTGAGATAGTCGAGTATCATTACCCTCAAAGGGTTATGAGACAGTTCAGACTTCTACGGCATGTTCCTTTACTGGCACCTACGAACCAGGAGTTACATCTGACTGATCAACGAGGGAGGCAAGGGTGCAATTGGACGAGGAGACATGCTGTACACTTACAAATGTGGAACAACCAAACATACCACTTTGTACAGGGTGATGACTCTTTTGACAAGCCGAGGACCACATCTGACTATATGTGGTAGTATCGTCAGATCACCCGTTTATATATTGCATCTCTTGCCCATCGTTATTATCATGGAGACCGACCTACTGCGACATAAATGAAGTATCTCGTAAGTCAACACATGTTTTTAAGTTTTCGTTATATTTTATAGTTATTCTGCGTGTCCTGCCAATTTATTTTTCTATAGTTGATGTAATATTTATTACCTTTTATCTTTTGTAGTGCTTTGAGCTAGAAAAGACGCACTTAACGGCGTCAGATGTACTCGCTGAGGAAGAAGTGGATCCGAGATTTGGACAGTTCAGAGATGCGTCATGGAGTGCACTTCAATATGTCGGCCATGCGCCATTTGATGACGCCGCTCCTTCGACATCCGTGCACAGACACTCCTTCGATATATCTTTGACCTCAATTGCTGCGGATGATTATGATGAAGTGACAGAGGTAGTTCCATCATCTTCCTACCCCACTCTGACTCCGATATGTATCGATGATGTCAATGAGCAGCCATGACTTAGTGTTACGAGCAGAGAAGTCGTCATCCCCGACATTCGGTTGATGTTCCTCCAGTTGCATTTTCCGAGGTGGATGAGGGTGCACCGTTATACGATATACCTCCACCTACACCTAGTAGGCTAGCTTATATTCTTGTGAGGCGTCAGCCGCGACGCGATGTTGGACGAGCTCCTTGCAGCACTTAGTATACATTTCCCAATTGATTTGTATTAAATTTAAATTTTGTAACCATTAACTTCATTTTTTTATAAAGTAATTTTTTTATTATCTTCTTCTTCTTGTATATTTTTTATGTAATTCAACGTTTATAAATATTTGAGTTTATGTTAATTGTTGTATATTTTTTTTAAAGGTGATGTATTTTTATTGACATTACGTGGTGATTTTAGTTCAAAATATTGTGTTATTGATTCATGGTATTTCTTTTGTTGGTGTTTAATTATCTTTGCTTCTATTCATCTAGTACTCTAGAGTACGAGTGATGGTACTCACACTATTTGTTTGGTGGTGTTTTGAGATTGCTTTACTTGTTTTCGGTATAAGTGGACCAGTGATGTTTTCACTGTTTCAATGGGTGAATTTTATTTTTTGACTGTATACAAGTAGGTGCACTTTCTGGATGTGGGTAAGGGCATGGGCTACGGATGTGCGTGCTGGTAATGGGAGATGCATGTTTCGCACTCTCTTAAGTACGAAATTGAATTTCTAAAAAGAAATTTTAATGGTAAAAAATCCTAAAAAATAACAAAAAAAAACTCTTGATTTCGCATTCTCAAAGTGCGAAATCGATATTTTAGAAATTAAAAAATTACCATATTTAAATAATTTTGGTAAATAACCCGTCTTTGTGTTCTTTGTTTTGTAACTTAGGGTTTATGTTGTCTGTAACCTAGGTTTTATGTTCGAACAACTTATGTTTCTATATATGCTGCTATCTGGTTTGTATGATAGGTGATAACTAATCTCCATGTAATGTGCTTATGTTGTTAACGGAATTGGTCTTCCTGCTGCTGCTGTAATACAGCTTATCTCCATGGAACAGCTGATCATATTTATTAAAAAAAAAAAAGTGTTTTTTTAAGGTACGGGATGAGGGGCGCTGAGTTTTTGCCTATTGTAAGGGACGAGACAAACCCTTTTACTTATTATCCTCTCCAGGCAGAGACGAGGGGACAGGGATCCCTTATTGACCTATGAGGGTAACGCAAGAACATACATTTTTGTGTACATTTTTGTGTGTGCCAGGGCAGTGGTGATTGGCTCATGGTAACTTTTTTCTGTTTTTTTTTTTTCCTTGGCAATTGATCAAAGGGAGATAACAAGCTTCTAGAATGTCAACGTAAAAATTTCAAATGAAAGAGAAAAAAATTCACCAAAAATGGTAAAATTTTTGAATTTAGAAATAGAATTGGATTGTTGTTTGGTTTTAGAAATAGAATTGGACTAATATGCACGGATCTTACGGTTTGGAGAAAACATTGTTGAACGTGTTAAAAGCGATCTGGTTTGCTGAATTATTATATTTTTTAACATTATTAAAGCTAATATCGAATTGAAGGATGGTATTCAAAATTCAAGTTGATAATGATATTTTGGAGTTAAAATGCCTCGCCTCGTGCTCAAAATTCCCAATCATTCAGTAATCATGCACATGATATATATCATTGCCTCCCCATATAAGTTCTTCAAATTAATTGACATGGAAGTTGTATCATCAATTTGACCAATCGCCGGTTCAACCGCAGTTGAACCAATGACCCCTCGACTCACTTTTGGTTCACTAATTGCTTGAAAAGATAAATTCTAAATGAGAAAAAGGACTAGCCGGCAGTTGTGACAAGTGCTTAATAGAAGTAAATCTAGACTTGGTTTTCATATTTGGTTCAGATTAGTATTCAAGACTAGTGTAACAGCAACACTAAGAAATTTGAAGGAAACAGCTAGTAAGGGAAGCAAGGAATGTCAGGATAACCAAAATCAGTTGTAGCTAGTTGAGGAAGTTAGGCAGTTAGTTAGTTCCAAGGAATGTCAGTTAGGATAACCAAAATCAGTTGTAGTTAGTTGAGCAAGTTAGGCAGTTAGTTAGTTCCAGTTAGTTAGTTCATCTTTGCACAATGTAATAAAAGGGGACCTGTATCAACCAAGAACAACAGCAAAGAGTATTCTGTTGAAATCTCATTCTTCTTTCTTTCTCTCTCTCTCTCGCTCTCTCTCTCTCTCTCTCTCTCTCTCTCTCTCTCTCTCTCTCTCTCTCTCCTTCTCTCCTTCTGCCTCTTCTTAACTCTCCTTCATCGTTACTACAATCTCTCATCTCCAGTCATCTCAAGTTTCAGACGTATTTGACATAACTTAGATTCCTGCAGACTGAGGCAATCGAGTTGAGTCTCTACAGTCTGAGTCTTGCGCATTTGGAAGTTAATTCATAACAAATTGGTATCAGAGCTGTCCTTCCTCGGATAATCCATAGTTATGGTGGAGGGAACCAGATTCAAAGCACTTGAAGAACAATTAAAGAAACAAGACTCAAAGATACAAGAAATGCAGACTGAATTGGAACGAAAAATAGATGTGTAGTCCCAAAGAATAGAAGCTCTTGCGGTAGATATGGATAAGAAATTTAATGCCATTATGCATACGATAAACAAAGATAAAGGAGAAGATTTAGAAGCTGATAGAATAATCAAAACACCAATACTTCCAACTCCAAAAGAAGGAAGACTCAGAAGTGATACAGGAATACAGTAGCACAAGAAGGATATCAGTTGGAAGAACAACTTACCGAATCCACCTAAGATTGAACTTCCTATGTTTGATGGAGATAATCCTAAAATGTGGATAAGGAAGTGCCTTAAATTCTTTAAAGTGTATCAAGTACCACACTGTAGTTGGGTGGATACAATCAAAATGTACTTGGAAGGAAAGGCAGAAATCTGGTTCCATGGAGTGAAATCATTCAAGAAAGAAGTGGATTGGGAGGAGTTTACCCAACAATTATGCCAAAGATTTGAAGAAAAAGGTGTTAGGGATGTTGTTGAAGAATTCAACAAGCTGTCACAACAAGGATCCATGTCAGAGTACTAGGAGAAATTCGAAGAGATGTGGTCTCTCATGCTCCAGGTAAATCCTAAATTGATAGAAGCTTACTTTGTGTCTAGCTTTATTAGTGGTGTTAAAGAAGAAATAAAGCATGTACTAAGGATGTTTAAACCTACAACCTTACTGCAAGTATTTGAAATTACCTCTCTACAAGAGCAATCATTAGAACTCACCAGAAAC
Source organism: Dillenia suffruticosa (assembly GCA_033439265.1). Classification (NCBI taxonomy): domain Eukaryota; kingdom Viridiplantae; phylum Streptophyta; class Magnoliopsida; order Dilleniales; family Dilleniaceae; genus Dillenia; species Dillenia suffruticosa. The sequence goes on from JAVTVX010000015.1 coordinate 20,945,732, forward strand.
AAAAAGGTTAGTGTGAGTAAGAACTGGGATCCTGGAGAAGAAATAAGGAGAAACAGAAATATAACTACACTTAACACTGGCAGTAGAACACCAAGAGTATCTCCACAGAAGTTGTAGTACCGCAGAGTTAATAATCTCTATTTTAAGTGTGGTGAAAAATACTCTCCTGGACATCAATGTAAGTTCAAACACCTGAATGTAGTCATTACAGCAGAAGAAGAAGAGGAGTTAGTTAGTAATGAAATTAAGGAGCAGGAGGGTTTGAATGATGAGACAATTGATATACCTCTCTGTGTTTTCGCTGACTCCTTGGAAAGAAAGACCATAGTCCTTCAAAGAACTATGAAGGAAGTTACAATTAACATACTAGTGGATACAGGAAGTTCAACTAGTTTTATCAATCGCATATTGGTAGAAAGAGTGAAAATGAAATCAGAGGAAGGTGAAACTTTACGGGCAATTCTAGCAGATGGCAGCAGAGTCACTAGTAGTTCCAAAGTAAGAGGGGTGAAGTGGAGTATACAAGGATACCATTTCTCTTTTGATCTTAAAGTGATCTCTCTGGGGAATTGGGACATCATACTGGGAGTTGACTGGATGTACAACTTCAGTCCTATAACCTTTGATTTTAAACAAGTCAGGTTAGCTGGTGAGGCAGGTGAGATGGTGCTAGTAGGGATGGTGAGAGACCCTCAGATGAAACTAATTCGTGGGAAGAATACTAAGAAATTCAGGACACAACAACTTCTGAGTTGCAACAACATTTCAATAGCTACAGAAGATCTTCAAGCTCCAATGCACCAGTCCATTTCTATTCTTCTGCAGCAATTCGAAGATGTCTTCTGCACACCTACTTCATTACCTCCAAAAAGATCCCAGGATCACTCCATACCTCTGAAGCAAGGAGCTCAACCCTTCAAGCTACATCCATACAGGTATCCTCATTCCCAAAAATTGGAGATAGAAAGACAAGTTCAGGACATGCTCAGCCAGGGAATTATTAAGCATAGTAACAGTCCTTTTGCTTCTCCAGTTTTGTTGGTCAAAAAGAAGGATGGTTCATAGAGATTTTGTGTGGATTATAGACAACTTAACAACATTACCATCAAGGACAAATACCCTATCCCAAACATTGATAAATTACTCAATGAGTTACATGGTTCAAGGTTGTTTTCTAAGATTGATCTTAGGGCTGGCTATCACCAAATTAGAGTAAGACCAAAAGATGTAGCCAAGACAGCATTTCAAACTCACTATGGGCATTTCGAGTTCTTGGTAATGCCTTTTGGTCTCACAAATGCACCAGCCACATTCCAGTCATTGATGAATCAGATATTTCAGTCACACCTCAGAAAATTTGTGTTGGTCTTTTTTTATGATATCCTAATCTACAGCCCTAATTTGCAGTCCCATATTCAGCATCTTAGAGTGGTTCTTCTAGTCCTGAGACAGCACCACTTATATGCCAAACTATCTAAGTGCTTCTTTGGTCAATCACAAGTAGAGTATCTGGGGCATATTGTGACAAATTTGGGAGTAAAAATGGACCCACAGAAGACTGATTGCATCATGACTTGGCCTACTCCAACAACTGTCAAGAATCTGAGAGGCTTCTTGGGTTTGACAGGATATTACAGAAGATTTATTAAAGACTATGGAATTATAGCAAAGCCTCTTAATGATCTTTTTAGGAAAGACAGCTTCAAGTGGGGTGAGGAAGCTGAGAAAGCCTTTCAGCAGCTGAAACCCAGCCAATAAGGTAAATATAGTTTAGGTACTACACTTAGCATATAATTGACTCTAGATGTATACAAAAGATCTCACAATATGAAAACAATTCATATTCCACTACTTAGAAATTTTTCTAAATGTTGTAGTGTGATCATTTAGGCAGATTTGGATAGTCATATCTTTTTATGTGTTAAACTATTTCTAAAATCGAAAATTATGTTTCAAAGAAGGTGTGTGGAACTTCAATTTCAAGCATTTACAGTACAAATATCTTGTGGATATGTTGAAGAAAAATAAATTGAAATTTGGTTGGTTACCTATTTTACATAGCAAAATTATTTGTCAGAAAATGGTTCTCAAGGGATATTTGGCTTTCGATATTTTCACCATTGGTTTTGGACTTGTGAATTTAATTATTCTATATTATAATACTATAGTTGAACAACAGATATGATAATTTATGATACAATTATTTCGAGATTTTGGTAGAGAAATAAATGGGCAAAGTCAGCTATTTGTTTTGAAAATGTCAGAACTGGGATTGAACTTTTGGTGTAATTTTTGAATTTTATGGAAGAACAATCATTTGGATATAATCAAAACAATTCTTGAATATAATAGAGGGATATTTAAAATTCAGAGGAAAATTATTTACTATTGATAAATATCAAAATTCATGAGAATTTGAAGTCTATTTTCAGGATAGTTGTTGAGCTTGTTACAGTAACTTTAGAGACTTTTTACTGCAGTTTGTTGAGTTTTAATGGTATCAAATAAAGCAGTAATTCAGCAGGTTTCAAAACAAAATAATAGTGGTCCAATGACAATCATCCTTGAGACTTCATAGCACCAAAAAAATCAAGAAAAAATTATGCATCATGAGATACAAAAAGAGCTTGTTGCTGTCATTTTCATTTACATATTCTGTAATCTTTTGATTAAACATTTGTGTAAGTTGTCTTCCATTATTGGACGAAACAATTTTCATAGTGTGAAGACTAGAAGTCGACAAGTAGATGTACCTGTTGTTTTGAATTATAGTGAAAACTAGCAGATTGCTAGATCCCGGCTTGTTTGGCTAAAAAAAATGATGTAGGTATAAGGCCGAACCACTATAAGCCATATTTGTTTCCTTACTTTCTTTTTTAATTTTTACTATATATTCTATAAATTGACCATAAATTCAATTAGATCTAATTGGAGTTAGAAAAAAATTTGAAAAATCAAATTTTAGAGAACCAATTCAACCCCCTTCTTAGTTGTCTTAGAGACCAACACATAACACCAAGAATTTTTATGTGAAAAACCCTCAAAATAAGGGGAAAATCATGGAATCCAGTCCAGTCAAAAATCCACTATACAACAAAGGGTACAACATAAGGTTCACACTCTAGAATCTGCCTATAATCACAGATCTATATTCCAATGAACATTAGGGTACACACTCTAACGTATAAAACTTGTAATATGAGGAAATGGAAGAAGATAGACTCACAAAGTCATAGAACAATATGAGGTTGGAATCACCAAGCAAACAAGCTGTGAAGAAAACACTAAATTTTCCCTTCACTTCTCCACCTTCGGTCACTCTTTTTCTCCTCTCTCTGTCTCCCTTTTTCCTTCTTACGAAAGACAGCAGCTTGCTGTTTTTTTTTTGTTTTTGTTTACTTTTTTTCTTTTCTCATTCTCTAGAAGATGAAGCCAATCACATTTTCAAAGAAGCTCTTGGTTCCTTATGTTGAAAGATCAAAGAAAGAACTCAAGAGATCTTGAAATATAACTCTGAATTTTATTGATGTAGAAAGCAAATAACATTTATAGTTTTGAACTTTTGTTCATGCCTTTGCTTGAATACATAGAAGCCTATTTATAGAAGAAGATGAGGGAGAGAATTAGAGAGCAAAAAAGAGAGAACAAGAGAGGGGTTAAGACCCCTCTCTACTAGCCGTTGGAGGCTGTCTCCAACGGCTAGAATTACTAGTCGTTGGACAGCTTCCAACGGCTAGGTTTGCCTAGCCGTTGGGGCCCAATTGGGCCCCCTTTGCTGGGCCAAAACGGGCCCTTTTGCTGGCCCGGGCTGGGCCCTTCGGGCCCCGGCCTGAATTCTGCGGGCCAGCCCGAATTAAGGCTCCATCCTTGAGAAGAACTTGTTGAACTCTTGGGAAGACCCTTTTTTAGAATGTGATGATAGGTTAATTAATTCCTCTTTTCAACACTCCCCCTCAAGTTGGGTGCGTAGATATTTATAGTACCCAACTTGCCCATCATTTCTTGTAGGTGAGCTGCTGTTCCTCCTTTTGTGAAGATATCCGCTAGCTGATCTTCTCCTTTGACATGAGGAGTCACAATGAGTTTTTCTTCTACCTTTTGACGAATAAAATGACAATCAACTTCTATGTGCTTGGTGCGTTCATGGAAGACCGGATTAGTGACAATGTGAATTGCTGATTGATTGTCACAATGGAGCTTGATTGGAGTGGAGACTGTGAATCCTAGTTCTTCTACTAAATCCTTTAACCATACTATCTCGCTTGCACTAGCTGCCATGGCCCTATACTCAGCCTCTGCACTTGATCTAGACACAACCCGCTGTTTTTTGCTCTTCCAAGCTACCAAGTTGCCTCCTACAAACATGCAATACCCAGTAGTAGACTTTCTATCGGTGGAGTCACCCGCCCAATCAGCGTCACAATACCCTTCAATGTTTGAACTTCCATTGTTCTTCATCCAAATGCCTAGCCCCGGGGATCCTTTGATATAATGAAGGATCCTTTCAGCTGCTCTCCAATGGCCTTTTGTTGGAGAGTACATGAATTGACTTACATAGCTAACGGCATATGCTATGTCTGGCCATGTGATGGTGAGGTAGATAAGTCTCCCAACCAACCTTTGATATCTTTCAATGTCTTCTAGAGGATCATTATCATCGGCTAAAGGACCGAAAGAGGAAACTGGACTGCAAACTGGTCTTGCTCCAAGCTTTCCTGTTTCCTGTAAAAGGTCAAGAGCATATTTTCTTTGGGAGAGAATTAGCCCATTGGGACAATAGGTTAACTCAATTCCTTGAAAATACTTTAGTTTTCCCAGATCTTTAAATTCAAATCTGGACTTTAAAAAATTTCTAACTAGGTTTATTTGATGCAAATCACTACCTGTGATGATAATGTCATCTACATAAACTAGTGCTATTGTGATATAATCATTAGTTTTTCTAATAAAGAGAGATGAATCACTATTGCATTTATGAAATCCATGACTAAGGAAAGTATGACTTAACTTTGCATACCAAACTCTTGGAGATTGTTTGAGACCATAAATTGCCTTATGAAGTTTGCATGCATTTCCTCCTTGAGATTGAAGACCCATTGGTATTTGCATGTAGACTTCTTCTTCTAGATCTCCTTGGAGAAAAGCATTTGCTACATCCATTTGAAATAGGCTCCAACCGTGATTCACCGCAAGGGATAAGAGGACTCTAATAGTATTCATTTTTGCAACCAGAGCATAGGTCTCCTTATAATCAATCCCATATGCTTGAGTATACCCTTTGTCTACTAGTCTTGCTTTGAATCGCTCAATTAATCCATCGCTTTTGTGCTTGATTTTGTATACCCGTTTACATCCTACGGCTTTCTTCCCTTTTGGTAGTGAAGTGATTTCCCATGTCTCATTCTTTGATAGAGCTTTTAGTTCCTCCTCCATTACTTTTCTCCATCTTGGATCCTTTGATGCCTCCTCAAATGACGTTGGTTCCACTTCTTTATCTAGATTACTCAAGAAAGCTTGGTTGTCCAAGGAAACATGTGAGGTGGTATAATAATCATAAATAGGATGGGAGGTTACCTTAGAGTTATAGAATACCCTTCGATTGACCCATTCGGATGGAGGAAGTCTAAGCCTGGTTGATCTTCTTAGTTGAGGTGGTGGTTCATCCGGTTCCTCCTCGATTTCAAGAGATTCCTCCTCGTTTGTTTTCCCCTCATTTGTATCACTTTCTCCCCCTGAAACAATTGGTTGTTCAGCCTCTAAAGCTTCTGAATTATCATCTTGAGAGTTATGGCTTGTTTCAGAGGTGGAGTTTCCTTCGGTTTGTTCAGCTTCTTGAGGAGGCGATATGAGGAAGTCCCAAGTGCTAGGAGGAATTTCAGTCTTTGGAGCTTCCTTTATTTCTTCATTTCCTACGAAATAGAACTCACTTTCTAAAAATATCACATCTTTTGATGTGTATGTTCGGTTAGTGGTAGGATCATAGCACCTATAGCCTTTTTCAAAGGCTGTATATCCAAGAAATATACACTTTTTCCCTCTATGTTCTAGTTTATTCCTTAAGTGCGTAGGAATGTGAATGTAACATGTGCAACCAAATATCCTAAGGTGAGAAATATTTGGTTTCCTTCCTAGGAGAACCTCAAGGGGAGATTGCCCTTTTAAAACTTCGGTGGGCATAAGATTGATCACATGTACCGCGGTTTTAACCGTATCACACCAAAATTTCTTAGGCATATTTGCATAGAATATCATAGCTCTAGATATTTCAAGTATGTGTCTATTCTTCCTTTCTGCTACCCCATTTTGTTGGGGTGTGTAAACACATGACATTTGGTGTATAATGCTTTTGTCCTTAAGGTAATTTTTGAAATTAAGACTTGTAAACTCACCACTATGATCTGACCTTAGGACTTTTATATTGGCATTATATAGTTTGGTTACATACTTCACATAGCTCTTGAGTGCTTCAAGAGCTTGGTCTCTGGTATTTAGAAGATACACCCATGTGTGCCTTGTTTTGTGATCAATGAAAGTAATGAAGTATTTGTAACCTAAGTGGGACATGATGGGTGAAGTCCAAATATCGGAATGAACTAAATCAAAAGGATTTTCATATATTGTTTCTGAAATAGGATACATTGTTCGGGTTTCCTTTGCCAAAATACAAGCTTTACAATGTCTATTCTCAAATTTTAAAGTTGGGAATAGACGTTTTAAAGCTCGATCACTAGGATGTCCTAAGCGTCTATGCCAAAGAGATTGATCCTCCTTAACATGAGCTACATGTGCATTTTGTTCTTGATCCAAGTAATAAAGTCCTCTTCTAGAACCCTTGCCAATCAATTGATTCGACTTGAGGTCCTGAAAAGAGATATTATTGGGGTCAAAAACAACTCTACACTTTTGATCCTTGGTGATCTTGCTAATGGATAGTAGGTTTGAGGTAAGTTTGGGGACATATAAAGCCTTAGTTGGTTTTCAAAAAATGTCAACTTCCCCAACTTGATTTACTCTCAAATCTTGTCCATTTGCAACTCAAATAGTCATATGGTTTGGAAGGTTTTCAAATCTCTTTATTTTTGCTCTATCCTGAACCATATGTGTTGAAATAAAGCACAATTAAGGCATTTGGTTGTCCCAATCCAGTAAACTTTGTACTCTTAGAACAAGACCCAAATGTAAAGTAAAAAGGGAGGCAATGTAATGGGCCCTAAATGGATCTAGCCCACGGGTTTCGGGCTGGGCCCAAAGGGCCCACCCCGGGCCAGCAAAATTGGGGGCCAAAGGCCCCCTACAGCTAGTAAAAGAACTAGCCGTTAGGTCCAACGGATAGAGAGGGCAATGCCCTCTCTTCCCCTCTCATTTTCTCCTCTCAACTCTCTTTCTCTTCTTCTATAAATAGGACAGCTAGTTGCTTTTAAAATGTATGAAAAAATGCCTTCAACCTCTTGTATGTTCTCTTTGAAACATCAATAAAGTACTTGAAGTTCTTATTCATTTCTCATTGCTTGCTTCTTTGGAATTTCAACAATATGACATTCGGTTCCCGAATCAATGAGAAAATTTTCAGAATTTAAATATGAGAAGGGTTCTTGATTTTTACCTGATGAAGGAGCTATTTGTTGAAGCTTTTGTGCAACCTCATTTAGTTGAGTTTGGAGTGCAGCAAAGTCAGCCAAGGATGGTGCTTGAACCTTTACGAATTGGGCAGCAGCTTGCTGTCCTGAACCGAATCCGTTTGGAGCTCCTTGCTGGTCCCTTTGCCTGAATACTTTGGGCTTTAGTTGGGGATGCAAGAGCCAGCATTTATCCTTTGAATGACCTCTTTTCTTACAATGAGAACATATCTCATTTCTCCTTTGAGTTTGATTCACTTTGGCAGCAACTACTTCATTTGTAGAGGCAATGAATGCTTGAGCTTCCAATTTTTGCTTAGAGCTTTCTTCCAATCTAATGCTCACTTCAGCACTTTGAATCATATTTTGGACTTCCCCAAATGATGGAAAGTCCTTCATTCGAAGAATTTCTTGCCTTAGATGAGAATATGAATCATCTAGACCCATGAGAATACCAAATATTTTATCTTCTTCTCTTCTTTTTTGAATGACCTTGAAGTCTATGGAATCTGGCCGTAAAGTAATCAGCTCATTCCAAGCATCTGAATACTCCCCAAAGTATTGAGGAAGAGATTTACCTTCCTTTTTTATGGAAGCAATTTGTCTCTTAAGCTCAAAGATTCTCCCAAGGTTGGATTCCAAGCCATAGAGAGAGAACATTTCATCCCACAAAATTTTTGCATTTGGGGCGCATGACACCATTGCTTTGTGAGTTTCATCTAGAGAGTTAGGGAGAAGAACAAATACATGATCATCCCTTTTCTTCCATTCTCGAAAGGATGGATCTGTTTCTTCAAGTGGATCATCAAGAACATGACTCTCTAGGTTGTGAAGGTTGAGTGCCCTCTTCATTACATTTGCCCATTGATAGTAATTCCCCCCTTTCAATTGGATAGAGGATATACTTTGTACTTGGGAAAAGTTTATGGAAGGAGGAGGGTCACCCAACCTTGAAGAGGATGGGATCGTTTGCTCTGATACCATGTTGAAAGATTAAAGAAAGAACTCAAGAGATCTTGAAATATAACTCTGAATTTTATTGAAATAGAAAGCAAATAACATTCATAGTTTTGAACTTTTATTCATGCCTTTGTTTGAATACATAGAAGTCTAATTATAGAAGAAGATGAGGGAGAGAATTAGAGAGCAAAAAGAGAGAACAAGAGAGGGGTTAAGACCCCTCTCTACTAGCCGTTGGAGGCTGTCTCCAACGGCTAGAATTACTAGCCGTTGGACAGCTTCCAACGGCTAGGTTTGCCTAGCCGTTGGGGCCCAATTGGGCCCCCTTTGCTGGGCCAAAACGGGCCCTTTTGCTGGCCCGGGCTGGGCCTGAATTCTGCGGGCCAGCCCGAATTAAGGCTCCATCCTTGAGAAGAACTTGTTGAACTCTTGGGAAGACCCTTTTTTAGAATGTGATGATAGGTTGATTAATTCCTCTTTTCAACAGAGTAATCATTTGCAATGGTATACCAGTCAATCAATGGTTGATCAGATGGATTAACCTAAGTCCAGAAGAGTCTACATGGGAGGACATGGATTTTATTCGGTCCCAATTTCCAGACTTTAAGCCTTGAGGCCAAGGCTTTCGAAGAAGGGAAGAAATTGTAACAGCAACAGTGAGAAATTTGAAGGAAACAGCTAGTAAGGGAAGCAAGGAATGTCAGTTAGGATAACCAAAATCAGTTGTAACTAGTTGAGAAAGTTAGGCAATTAGTTAGTTCCAAGGAATGTCAGTTAGGATAACCAAAATTAGTTGTAGTTAGTTGAGCAAGTTAGGCAGTTAGTTAGTTCTAGTTAGTTAGTTCATCTTTGCACAATGTAATAAAAGGGGACCTGTATCAACCAAGAACAGCAGCAAAGAGTATTCTGTTGAAATCTCATTCTTCTTTCTTTCTCTCTCTCTCTCACTCTCTCTCTCTCTCTCTCTCTCTCTCTCTCTCTTTCTCTCTCCTTCTCTCCTTCTGCCTCTTCTTAGCTCTCCTTCATCGTTACTACAATCTCTCATCTCCAGTCATCTCAAGTTTCAAACGTATTTGACAGAACTTAGATTCCTGCAGACTGAGGCAATCGAGTTGAGTCTCTGCAATCTGAGTCTTGCGCATTTGGAAGTTAATTCATAACAACTAGTTCATAAATAACTAGAGTTGGGCGCATTCAAAAAACTCATAGAACCTGTGAACCAAATCGAACTTTGCAACTCGACCTTGAAAATTAGGTCAATTAAGCTTAAAATCAGCTTCAGCTTGAATTACACAAAAAAAAATTTAAATTATAAGTTCAATCTCATAATTTAGAGATAGATTAAGTGAATTGAACGAATCTGATTTATAAGTTCAATTTTAATTAATCTGAACCCAATGATATATGGCCCCAAGGCCCATTACCAAAAAGATCAAAACCTTACCCTGGGTCCATTAAACCAAATGCACCCACAACTCCTCGGTCCCCTATCAACCCTCTATTGAATTCTACCTGATTGTCGATCCTTGACTATTTGCCCAATGTGCGGTAGGCATACTAAACCCGTTCCCTCACACGATCGGACAACAAAAAATCATCATCGTTACCATTGAGTACTTCACCAAGTGGGTAAAAGCAGAGCCATTGGCCCATATCACAACCGGAAAGATACCGAAGTTATCTGGTCATCGATAATCACAAAATTTGGGCTACCTCGCTTCTTAATTACCGATGGTGGAAAGTAATTTGATAACAGGTAGTTCAAAGAATTCTGTGATAAGTTAGAAATTCAACATCTGTTGACATCAGTCACCTATTCCTAATGCAATGGCCTCGCTGAGATAACAAACCGAACAATTCTACAAGGGCTCAAAACCATGCTGGACAAAGCGAAAGGTCATTGGGCAGACGAACTCTATGGGATTCTTTGGCATACCTTACTATGCTAAGAAAGGCTATTGGGGAAACGCCCTTTAGCCTAACATACATGTCAGAAGCAATACCACCCATAAAAATAGGAATTTACTCCCTACGGGTAGAATTGTACCAAACGAGTTCGCCCTACGGGAACAACTAGACTTCCTATCAAAATTAAGGGACATTGTATCTACTCTATGGTGGCCTACCAACAACAAATAGCTTGGTACTACAACAAGAGGGTCAAGCCTAAAGCATTCAAACCCAGAAATCTGATAATCCGAAGAGTGAAAGTGATGTGAACCGTTGGGTATAAAAACCCTAGAACCCACAAACAAGTTAATTTAGCCCAAAAATCGTCCCAACGAATTATTTGAACCGGTGGAATTAAAACCTCAACCCTTGCCCTAAAGGAGGAAGAACCTAAGGTATATAACCTTAGACCCGTTTCTCACTAGATCAAGAATCTTGGTATAAAGATAGAATGAATGACGCCACAATCTAGATGGTTCAAAACCTAGATTGATAAGTCAAAGAACTAAACAAGACTCCTATCTTGAATAAGTTCAAAGTTCTCAAAAGAACAAAATCTGTGTGAAAAATCCTCACAATTTTATTAATTCTCTCCAAAGTGTTGTCTTTTACACAATATATAATGGCTTATTTATAGGTTAAAGGTAAAAACATAATTGGTAACTAAAAATTTAGTAACTCCCTAAATAATAAAAAATTAGGAAACTAAAACATAAGTTATAAAAATAAAAATTAAAATTAGGAAACTGAATAAACCAAACTATTTTGACCAAGTTTTGCTGCTATTTTTCTTTATTTTCGTCATCCCTTTGTCTTGGATAGTTTTGGGCCTTTTATTCTTCCAACTGGGCTTGTATGAGCATAATTAAGGCCCCTTTTGATTCTTCATTCATTTGGGTTTCAATTTCTTATTGTAAAACCCTCTGAATTAAGTTATTCAATACTTTTTTTTATCCTTTTAACTCGAACTTTTGTAACCGGCCCAAATGAAACTTGAGTTGAATCTTGTAAATTTCTTGCAATCTTGATGATCACATCATTCCTCCTTCTTGACAACGATTTGTCCCCAAATCGTCACGTGTGTTAAAATGCATCCGCAACCGCATTTTGCTCGGGAAAAGTCTTAATGAATTCAATCCATCAACCATGTCTCTTACCATCTTAATGAATTAACAACTCTTTGAAATTAACTCAAAAAAATAATTGTCTTGTGAAATTAAAAAAAAAAAAGAATAACAAGAAAAATAAAGAAGGAAAATAAGTGAGAAATAAGGAAAGTCACAAATTTGGAAAAATTCCAAATTAAGAAAGAAACAAATATGGAATGAATTAAATAAAAAAGGTGAATAAAGAAAAAAAATAAGGAAGGTGAACAAATAAGGAAAAAAGAAGAAATAAAGAAGGAACAACAAAAGAAAAGAAAAAAATTGGAAGTTACCTTTGTTTTATGAAAAATTATAGACAAATATGAACAATTATAGACAAGTATGAACAATTCGAAGGGTAACCCGAAATTGCTCTGATACCAACTGATGTGAACCCGTTGGGTATAAAAACTCTAGAACCCACGAACAAGTTAATTTAGCCCAAAAATCGTCCCAACGAATTATTTGAACCGGTGGAATTAAAAACATCAACTCTTGCCCTAAAGGAGGAAGAATTTAAGGTATATGACCTTAGACCCGTTTCTCACTAGATCAAGAACCTTGGTATAAAGATGGAATGAATGACGCCACAATCTAGATGGTTCGAAACCTAGATTGATAAGTCAAAGAACTAAACAAGACTCCTATCTTGAATAAGTTCAAAGTTCTCAAAAGAACAAAATCTATGTGAAAAATCCTCATAATTTTATTAATTCTCTCCAAAGTGTTGTCTTTTACACAATGTATAATGGCCTATTTATAGCCTAAAGGTAAAAACATAATTGGTAACTAAAAATTTAGTAACTCCCTAAACAATAAAAAATTAGGAAATTAAAACATAAGTTACAAAAATAAAAATTAAAATTAGGAAACTGAATAAACCAAACTATTTTGACCAAGTTTTGCTGCTATTTTTCTTTATTTTCGTCCTCCCTTTGTCTCGGATAGTTTTGGGCCTTTTATTCTTCCAACTGGTCTTGTATGAGCATAATTAAGACCCTTTTTGGTTCTTCATTCATTTGGGTTTCAATTTCTTATTGTAAAACCCTCTGAATTAAGTTATTCAATACTTTTTTTGATCCTTTTAACTCGAATTTTTGTAACCGGGCCAAATGAAACTTGAGTTGAATCTTGTAAATTTCTTACAGTCTTGATGATCACATCAAAAAGCAATAAGACAATCATAGCTCGGGAGCAAACTCGCACCCAACTGAGAAGGCCCATACTAAGTATGCTGAGTATTTCGACTTGGAACTTACCAACTCAGTCATTTGGACAGTTTAGCCATATCATGCACATGGAACTCTAAAAACTTGCGTATTTATCTTCAATAAGTTTCACAATCCTCTTATCTTAGATATCCATTACTTCACAAATCATCAATGTTAATAAAATGTTTTCAGCACAATGAGCATGCATTTTTTTGGCCAAGCAACCCGTCATCCTCCCACCGCGAAGTTAGCAAGACCTAACATAAAACATTTACAAGGTGCAACAACTCCGAGTACTCACAACAGAATACCCGGTACGCTATACGTTAACAAGGCGCAACGCCTTTTGAGTACCTCGACACAACACCCGGTACACTATACGTTTACTAAACGCAACGCCTCCAAGTACCCTCTACAAAATGCCCGGTACGCCATGCATTTACTAGGCGCAATGCTACCGAGTACCCTTGGTGTAATGCCCAGTACGATATACATTTACAAGGCGCAATGCTTCCGAGTACTCTCGGTGCAACATCTGGTATGCTATACATCTACATGACGCCTTTAAGTACCCTCGAGCAATGCTTGGGCATCTCCAATCACTCATCAACAGACTGCAAGAATAACATATAAACAAAGCAATTCAAGAGGAAGAAAAGGAAATAGACGCGAAGCACGTCAATGAAACCAAGCAAGAAAATTATCAGGTACACAAAATAAAGGAGAAACTCTTCACATTCATTTCTCAACAAAATCTTTACACAAAAATTTAGAAATTATACTAGCATCCAAAAACCTAAGTACAACGGTTAGGAAGAACAAAAAATAGAAAGCGGAGAGACAAAAGCTCTCTTCTCAAATCAAGTTCTCCCATCCTCTTTACACCCCTAGGAGACGCCAATTTTGAACTTAGCTCCCCCTTTCTCTTCGTTCCTAAACCTAGGGACACTAACAGTGAACCGCCAGCTAAGCATAGGGCTCGACCGTCTCCGTCAGACCTCACAAGAGAGGGACTCCCTAATCCTCCAATTTGGAATACAAAAAGGAGACGGAAATCCCACAAGATGCGAGGCGTCTTCAGGAACTCCAAAAACCGACCATCATGGACTTGGATCACCAAATGCAATGATGGGGCCTTGTGTCGACAATCTCAAGCACTAATGGAATCTCACATCGACAGCACCCGAAAAGCACAATAGACCTACCGGACAAAATCTTTCATCTTTAGTTTACACAACTGTTGAAAACCATCACGGGCTTGGATCGCCAATTGCCATGTTGCTTGGTTTGAAAATCTTATAAACTTTACTTTTTCGATTACTTACTAACTCATGGGACGAAACTTAACCTACAGATCCTTATCACCTTTCCCCACCATTAATAGCCAATACCTTAATGATAGACCCAGTAAATGAAGCAACATGCTTCGAAAATGGAACAGCTACTTTCCCATTAAATAAAAGATCGACTGTCCAACTCCCATAGTAATAGCAAAACTTATAGCCCGTCTTTTCTGCCTCATGATAACATCTACGTTTAATGTGCCACAGCTTAACTCCTATAACCGTTCCACTACCCCTATAAACTTGACGTATGTTCTCAAGTAAGAGTTATGAAAGCATTATCTCTACTCCTAATACTACCTCTTCAATCTAGCCTTAGGAGTGGAAGGCAAATGATGGTACATGCCCAAGACCCATTACCAAAGAGATCAAAACCTTACCATGAATCTATTAAATCGGGCCAATTAAACCAAATGCACTCACAACTCCTCGGTCACTTCACTCCTTAGCAAATGTGTGTCATAACTATAATTCATTCGATCATATAATAAACACCACTCAAGATAATCCATGAGAGAAATAAGTCTTTTTTTTTTATATAAAAGAATATATATATCAAAAGAACAAAAACTACACGGGTACCAGGAGAAGCCCTGAGATACCCAAAAAAATCAAGCCGCCCACAAGGCCGACAAAACAAAACTAAGATCGAGGACCTGCTACTGGTAAGACTGCACTAACAAAAGCTGCAATAATACGAGGCGGTAACTGACGATCGCCAATCCGTCTCTTGTTGCGCTCCATCCAAATGTAATAAATACAAGCGCTGAGGGAGCATTTGAAGATCTTGTTCCTCCTGAGGGGGTGCCTCGAAGGGGAAAGCAAGCTCGAACGAATGCCAGACCAAGAGATAGGGAAAGACGCAGGAACAAACTGGGCCATAGATAATTGCCAAACCTCTCTAGAGAAAGGACAGCGAAAAAATAAGTGATCACAGGTCTCCCTCCGACAGGAGCAGAGAGGACAAGTTGAGGAGTTCGCAATTCTGAGGCGGAACAAGTGAGTTGAAACTTTTTTTATGCGGATGAGAATCTTCCCCATTCTCAGAACGGTCTCGCAAAACAAGAAAACATATCTCAGTAGGCACTCCTAATAAGGCATGAAGCCCCCAAAACAGTTGGGACTTTCCCCAATCAATGAGATAATATATCTTTAAGAGACTTTTGACTATAGGTTTTGCAATTTCGGAAATTCTCAATAATCTCTCTATAAGAAAATTAGGATTTCAATACCCCTAATGTTTTACGGAGCTTTACAAGAACCATGGATAAATAAGCACAACATCAACCACCACCTAGGTAAGTTCACAGGAACCCTACACATCGAACACACCGGCAACACAAAACCGAAACAACCTTCTTCTCGGTTTGTTTTCCATATTCTAAAACCTCTTTCTAAGTTGAGTGTCGGAGCATTCTCCGCTCAAGTATCCTCCGGCGGTATTTGCAGGTTTCAACCCTCACGAAGTTTTGAACCACCTCTCAATCTAGGACTCCTACTCAAAGAGACAGAGCAAGTATCTATAAAAAAAAAAAAAAAAAAAAAATGAACCACCTCCATTAGAATCTATACTTTTATGTGTGTTTTAATAACTTATATACATAAGTCAATTTTTAAAATTATTTTGATAAAATTATATTATTTCATCCGATTACAATATCACTTAAAACCTAATGCAAAAAGTTTATATTTGATCAATTATTTCACTGATGTCTCTATAATCAATCAATAAACATATTATAATAAATTTATTATAACAAATTTATATAAGATAAATTCATAGATAGATTACAATAAAACTATATAATATAAATGATTACAATAATTAATCAAATAAATTCATATAAGATTAATTTATAAATATATTACAATAAGATTATGATGATAACAAATCCATATAATAAAGTTCATACATCTATTTCAGAAGCCAGCAAAGGACAATCGAATTGAATTCTAACAACTTTATCCGGGATCAATTAATAAACATTATAATAAGTTTACCATAGAATGTCACTAAACTATAACATAAATTTAAAAATCTATAACAACAAATCTATAGAATGTAAATTAATTTAACAAAATTTATGCAGAATTGATGAATAAGAGTGTTCAAGTATGCATGTATAAAATGAATTAAAACAAATTTTTGTTGATAACACTAAAGAAAAATCTCTATAACTCATTAGCATGTATACAACAAGTTTATACAAAATAAATAATAATAATAATAATAATAATTAAATCCAAAGAGAGCTTGGATTAACGAGTAACTTCAAAAATAAACTAATTAATTTAATAAATCACCCCAATGGATGAACAAAATTGTATTAAATGCTGATTAAATATTTTTAATCGGTTATTTTGTTGAAATGTTAAAATTAAATATCAATTATTTATTAATTTAATAATCTTTTCATATTGTCAACTCCGCTTAGTAAAATAAAAGTCTGATCATTGTTATCAAGTGAGCATGCAATATGAAATAATATAATAACGCAAAAGAATCCACATAACTGACCTTATTTAATGTGATAAAGTCCTGATTGTTGTTTCTGTATATAGAATAATTGAATAAACCTTTTGAGTAGCATGACTAGTATAATTTCAATCAAAAAAATAAATCATTGCAGCCACAATTAAAATAAGTTATTTGATAGCTAGACAAATTGATAATTGTGCATTTATCAAGAGTCTTATTACCCAATCGAGTGAGATATTTACATACAATTAATCACTTACAAATTGTGGATTAATAATTTAATAGGACAAATATATTAAAAAAATAGAAAAAAAATTTTAATTGTATGGTATGGATCATTGTTTTAATTATGGCATGCATTAGTATGGTTTCAATTGTAAGTTTAATAATGGAAATAATATCCAAATTCATGTGATTAATTATCAAGGTTGACTTTTAGGTAATACCAAACTTCAACCTGAGGCTAACCTTAACCATATCAAGTTCAGGTTCAAGGGAAAATTTTCAAGTTACCAGACCTAATCCTAACTATATTAGTGTTATGACCGGACGTATTTACGAAGAATAAAAGAAAGTATGCATATGGAGTTTAATGTTCGCATTAACATACCCCTAAATTACCAAAGGAGGATGTCATGCAACCATAAAAGAATCATAATATGTACCCGACTGTACCATTTTTCTTTATGTACAATACAAATACCTGTGCAGTCAACATTTATAAGTTAATAAATCCAATTTTACCATCTTAGTATGTACATGACACCTTGAGTAAATCCAACACTCACAATCAACATAGGTTGTTATCAAAATCACTTCCCTGTTTCCTTTTCAAGGATTTTAGACACAAGACTAATAGTCCATACCACAAAGTACTAAAAAATGTAAAATAAGTAACTGCAAAAGGGATGTGCTCTCATTGCCCTAAATAATAAGTTAACCATCTTTACATCTCACAGCCTCAAGAAGGCAAATCGGAATGTGTTGGAGGGTACATTAAGGTCTTCAAACCATACCAACGAACCAAAAATCATGACTAAAAAGGAAAGAAAAACTCAACTGTAAAATTTGAACTGCACAAACAGCGAAGCTACTGCCACCGTGATAAAAGAGCACATCCCTGGTAAGTTTCAGTCTGAGCATCTTCTGTCTCTGGAAACAGGAACCAAACATGTACAGACTATGGATAACTAAAAGGGACGAGGAGTGTTCATAGAAAAGGTTGAAAAGCTTACATTTACAGGTTGTACAAACAACAGCAAAGGGTCCACCAGTATGATACTATATATAACTTTTGCCACCCTTGATTAGTGAGCTAAGTAACATGCTAAGATTTAGGATTGATTGGTGGATCATCTTTCCATCCCTTGGTAAGTAAATCATAGTTGATTGATGCAAGCTGAGAGAGATTCTGATTTGGGAAAAGGAAAAAGACATTGGTAAGGAAGGGCTCAGAACATTGATCCTCAAAGATCATACAAAGAGTGACAGATAGCTGCCAAGGTCAGAGATACTGCCAACCTGCTTAGACATCCATGGATCCTTTTCCGTGACCCTAAAATAGTGAAGGTAAACCAATCCTCCATTTACAAACAACCTAATTTGTGCAGAAACTCCTAGAAATGAGCACATCCATATTGTGTCTCTATGTGACACGTTCTTTAAACACAAGAGATATGACCCATTTAACTTACAATACTGTAAAATTTTGATGTAATGTAGTGTCTGTGTCATGTCATGCGTCTAGTGTCCCTTGTTCACTTAAGTGTCCATGTTACAATGGTAAAAGACACTGCTATTTACACAGTTATTATTGTCTAAGGTTTGGAGTATGTAAAATTACAAACATGATACGAATTTCCCGTTCTTCACAAGGAAATCCACACAATAAATAACTGCAATATTGTATCCTGTTTTAACATGAATTCGTCAATTTATTGAAGAACCACCCACTAACCATAATCATAGACATCAAGCAAACACTTGAATGTGCAACAAAAATAAACCTCCATTGCCTGTCCCTGCACTTCATAAGAGCATTGTTTTTCAATTTTTTTTTTTTTTTAATTAGTTGCTCCACTATACAAAGGGTGCTGCACTAACATGGAGCAATTTGTCCAGCAAAGTGCGGCTCATGAACTAAAATAGTTTTGAGAACAAATAGAAAATAACATCTCCAAGAATGACATTTAGTATACAATGAGTTAAAATAGAGGGAAGAAAAAATGCAAGGCAAACTGATATGACAATATCACTCGGGAAAAAACTAGGGAGGTCAAATTTAGCATCAACATACCTTGAAAGAAAAATTACTGAAGGAATAATTGACAGATGACCCAGACTCAAACTCAGCAAGACCCCCACATTCATCTCCCTGTTTGACAATTGTAAAGTTCAGTCAACCACTCAAGATATGAAACAGATATTAAAAGCTTTTCCTAACATTTTCTGGAGGCAGAACATTTCAATTAGTAATACCAGTTCATCCTGGCGATTGCTTGGGCAACTACTGCTATCACTTATGCTCCCACTATCACTGGAACCCTCAAAGTCACTCGCTCCATACGGATGGTCATCAGCAGTATTCCACGAGAAGCGACTTGTAAAGTAACTAGTATCAAATGCACTTTCTGATGAGGGAACAAATGCAGCCTGAGAAAATAGAAATATAAATGAACAAACGGTTATTCTGAAGTTTGCATCATGCAGTTATGAATTTCAAAGAATAATGTTACTACACCTTCTGCCTTGCAAGTGTGTCCCAGTTGATGTCTTTGAAGAATACATGCTGCTTCACCTGGATCACAAAAATTTAACACATCACTTGTACCGTACGAAATTAAAAAAAGAAAAAAAAAAGATAAAGAAAGCACATTCACTAATGTCAAGCATTGACTAAATTCAAATAATAAGCAAAATCACCTCAGACGCTCCTCTAGCTCCAAGTCGCTGATAAGGATCTTCTGTCAATAATCTGAAAATAGAACATACAAGCCGCTCTCCCGTTACATAAATAATTGCCCTCTTTGCAGCTCTTAATTAATTAGGAATGACAGGCTATAGACCAACAGAAATAGCCAACTTATTGATTAACAAGTAAGGTTGTTGGATGAAGGGTGGCAAAATTCAAACAAAGAAGACCCATTCTAAATTCAACACACAATAACCTCACGAGGTACCTATTCTCCCTCTGTATTCACAAACAACAGTAATGGACAAAAAAAAAAAGAAAAAAACAAATATATCTTACTTGTCAATTAGATCTTGTGCTTCAGGGCTCATTTCCTCAGGTACGCGTGGCCAAGGTATGTTACGGTTGAGAATATTGTCAAATATAGTCTAAAAGATGGATAAGGAAATACTGTAAGTTGTTGCCTAAACCAAGATGCATAAAACCATGGTGATAGCCTGTATTCCCACCCTCTAGGGAAGTGTGGAACAATCAAAATAATAATTAAAAATATATATATCGGAGATCCATTTTCCAATAGAAGCACCTTATGTTTATAAGCAAACACTTTAAGCATCAAAAGTCTTTTCTACAATGAAAAAATGTCAAGATGAAAAAAAATACAACTAAATAACAATGTGACAGGAAGGACTAGTATAGTCCGGCATGTGAGAAAGGACAACTAAGTTTTTTTTTTTTTTTTTTTTTTTTTTTTCACCACCGGTATCCGGGATTTGCCCGACTAATCCAGT
This sequence comes from Dillenia suffruticosa, assembly GCA_033439265.1. Lineage (NCBI taxonomy): Eukaryota > Viridiplantae > Streptophyta > Magnoliopsida > Dilleniales > Dilleniaceae > Dillenia > Dillenia suffruticosa. The sequence continues at coordinate 20,966,138 of JAVTVX010000015.1, forward strand.
TCGAGCACTGTAGGACCCATTTTAGGGGTTGGCTCTCCCAAATTCTTTTTCGCCATTTGTAGGACTAGAATTTGAGATCTCTGGTTAAGGGGGTAGAGTGCCCGATGACTCAACCCAAAAGAGTTTGGTGACAACCAAGTTCCACAATTGCCTTTGAAACTATAATTCAAAGTACTGATGTTCTTTTATCCCGCAGAAAGAGGGAGGGAACCCTAAACTATGGTCAAAAACAACTTTTGGCCCCTAACCTTTAAAAAAGAACTCTTAAGATTCCTACTCTATACAAAAATCGCCGCCTTTGACCATTAGATATGTTAATATCTGCTGGCATCACTTTTCCACAACATTAAAATCCTCACACGAAATTTTCACAGCATTAAAAATGAAAAATAAAAAAAAAAAAGGAAAAATTATTTTTTATTTGGATAAAGAAAGAAAGCCTTGCCCCACAAAAAAAATAAAAAATAAAAGAGAGAGAGAGAGAGAGAGAGAGAGAGAGAGAAATACACAGATGAAGAAAATCAAAATATATGTAAGAGAGCACATTTAAAATTGAAGTATACAACCTGAGGATGTTCTGCGTTGAAAGGGGGAATTCCAACAATTAATTCAAAAAGAATAACTCCAACAGACCACCAATCAGCAGATGTTCCTGTGTCCATTATTCACAATGTAAATCCAATTCTCTAATAAAATTCCGTTTTCCATCAAATCATTTAACAACAACAATAGAAGACACCAGCTTCATCTGATGACAAGCCTAAGAAGAACATGCTGGTTATCCACACAATATATGAGATTGGGTTCTAAGCTTGTAAATTCTTTTCCACTTCAAGAAAAGATAAATTTCAACTAATATTCAAGATCCAAAATTTAACACCTGAAGTGAATCGTTTGAGCGAGCAGAACTGACTCTATATTCTCCTTCTAACATGATGAGCCCGTGAAATGTCATACTCACCATGTCCTGTCCCTAGAAGTATCTCCGGTGCCAAATAATCTGGCGTTCCCACAGCAGAACGTTTCTTCCGCCTATCTTGTTGCCTCTCTGATACAGGTAATTGGGGTTGATCTTCTCCAAGTAGAGATGTCCCACTAACTGCTGGACCAGACAAATCATCAGTGCTGTTGATAAGGCCAACCTTTGAAAGACCAAAGTCTGTCAACTGTGCAGATAGGATTAGGTATTCTTGTAAGTTCACTGCAACGATAAAGTTGAATATGATGACAGAATAGAATAAGTGCACAAACAAGACCTGAACAATCAGGCCAAAAGTAGCAAAGTTTTAGAATATGTAGGACATAAATTAGCTTAAGACAGTTAAAAAGATACCTAAAGCAGGACATGTAGGCTACCTAACACCATTCATGTCATTTCTTGTAAAGGAAATATCAAGCATGAAAACCAGGTTGCAACCAAAAAAAGAGGAAAGATTTAGACATAAGAAGCTCTTATGAGATCTATGATGAAGAAGAAACAAAAAAAAAAAATCAGGAAATTTGCTTTCTTAATGTAGAACAACAAACAAGGAGTCCCAGAAATTTGGTCATTTAAGAAAGTTATACCTGACTAATAACAGTTACTTTATTCAATCCACTAGCATGCATGCAATGCCATAGATTTTTCTTTTTTTTTTAGAAAAAGAAGTATATATTAGAAGAATGAAAGAATGTACAAAACTCCTAAGCATAAGAAATCTTCAGAAATAAAAAAGCGTGATTAAACAACAAAACTAATGCAATATTGTTCTCTATTCCCTCTTCAAATATTTCAAACTCTAATGGGTTGTGAAGCTACAAAAAAGTATAAAAAACAATTGTCCCAGGAAGGGAGCCAACAATCCAATTGCAAAACACTAAGTGACGGCCAACAATGTACATTTCCACAACATCCGACCATCTTTCTTACCTCCAAAACCTCTAAAATTTGTGAAGAACAAGTTAGGAAGACTCCAAGGAAAACCAAAATATTGTCACGGAAAGCAATGAGGTGATTCCATATCTTTCTTGCATATTGGGATTAACACTCGGTTTGTTGTTGTTGTAGTTGTTGTAGTTTTAGAATTGGTATAACACGTGATACAGATATCCATGAGATAAGTTTATAAGATCTCCTTTTTTGAAGTAGCCAAGCAACACAAACCAAACAAAAGCCTAGACCTTGCTAGAAACCTTGGTGTTTGAAATAAAATTATTAAGGTAAAAGGGAGGGTTTTGGAGAAAACATATTAAATGATTAAAGAGATATCTACATAAAAAAAAAAGCACCCAAAATACAAGCCTTATAACATCTCCCTTGCAATCCCATTAGAATTAGACAAGCAAGCACACATAAATCAAGAAAATTGAGCAGCCAATGCACAAACTCCGACCATGAACATATTAAAGGAACTACATAGCAAAATCAACAAATGCAGTACAGACCTTGATATGACCATCATGAGCAATCAATAGATTATCAGGCTTCAAGTCACGGTGAACCACACGAAGCGAGTGCAAATATTCTAAAGCAAGAACCTGCAACCAACTTACATGTCATAAGTTTAAGAATCAGACACATCAGTAGGGCAGTAGAAGAGTAATACTATACTGAAAACAACTTACAACTTCAGCAATATATACGCGAGCTACATCTTCATCCAAACAACCTAAATTTCTCAACAATGAATATAGATCTCCTCCATTTAAATACTCCATCACCAGATACAAGTTTTCTCGACAAGTAAATGAATAGAAGAAACGAACCTGACAGTTGACACTCAAATTAGAAAAAAAATAATGTTTTTTCTTGAGTCAAAAAATTGATAATTTAAGAAAAACAAATGCTCACCACAAAGGGATTGCGTACAGAAATTAAAATGTCACGCTCTGCCAAAATACTCTCAACAGCATTTTTGCGAATCATGTCTGCCTTTTTCAAAACCTGCAATGATAGCTCAACGCACTCATAAATTGTTCCGAAAGTGTCGATTGGCTGTTCAAGAAGTGTTTGAGAAATGTCCAACAACTAAAAGATTAACAAAAAATTTCAGACATATGGAGTGTGTGATACGTCTAGCAAGTGCCATACATGGACATAGCTCCCATTTTGAAGCATCATATGGTTCTGATGCTCACTTTGGGAGGATCATTGGATTCGGTGGTCTCCCCTTTCCATCACTTGAACTTGACTCTATTGGTTGTTTATGCTTCATGTAGTTCCTATCAAAAAATTTCTATTACCAGGGTCTCGGACTTTTTGTTTCTTAATAAACCTTAATAATGATGAAGTTTAGAATTTTCCTCCTTTATTTCCTTGCTACAAGGAAAAGAACCTCCTCCAATGCACCTAATACTTTCACTTGCAAATCTTTCTTCCCTGATCTCATTTTCCATCTCTACACTCCTCTTTTTCCAACCAAATTCAGTTTGAACACAAATGTTCCAACAAAAGTTAAGATTTTACTTTGTTTCATGTGTTACGTGCATTATGCACTAAAGACTACCAGCTTCTGCATTGTCCTATTATGCGAGAGATATCGAATTACCTCTTTGTTTCGCTTTGTTTTGATAATTATTCATTCTATCCCAGAAGTCTTCCTAATTTGCATGTGGCACAATTTAGAAGTTTTGAAAGGCAAAAAGATGCTTCTTCACTTTGAAGATGCATTCATACAACTATTTCTGGATGTATTTCAAGGAAGCATAATGTTACAATTTTAAGAAATGAAATAATTTGTCTCTCTCCACAGATAAGATTGGTTTTCATGGTTCTCCATGGGCTCATATTTTAAGTGTCTTTACACACTACAGTTTAAAGGAGTTAAAGAGGGGCTGGAAAGCAGAGCTTCCATTGTTCCTATTTGTTCCCTTGCTTTTGAGAACTTCTTTTCCTCGAAGCCTTATGTATTTCTTTAATAGATATCTAATACAATTAAATTTTTTGCATCAAGAGAAGGGGGGATTCATTAGGCAAGAATATGATGCCTAGGAACTTTGTGGAAATTGACCTCAAGACAACATAAGATCAAGGATTACGTTCTTTGGCCCCTCCAAAAAGGATATCATCACCCTTTTATGCTAATTTAATGCAGCACACTGAAATGAAATAACTGTCACTGGCTCATAATTACAAACAAGTTGCTAATATCACAAAACAGATCCTCAAGGGTATCAAGGAAATAGAGTAATGTAGTAAATGTTAAATAGTTTTCTTCATATTATTTTGATGATTTGAAATAATATTTCTAATCCTTTATCATAATTTAAGACTATCAAACTACATATCTTTTTTCTAGAGTTTGATTTCACTCATCTTATAATTTGCTTAGGAGTTAATGCCAAGGGTTATTTGCAAGGACCCGATGATTATAGTTTACTAAGAATATTGTGCTGAAATTTCTTTGGTATCATGATCTCTGCTCTTTTTCCATCCTTACTTCTTGTTGTCTCTGTAGTCTATCTGAGAACTTTCTCCCCCTTTTCTCCCTATCACTTCCTCCATCGGTCTTCCCTCCATTACACCTTATGCTCAAAGAATATTACATGACATGTGCAATCAAGGATGAGCAATGTTCAATTAAATCTACATTCTTTATTAAATAAAGGAAAGGTTGCTTCCAAAAATTGAATCTAATCCCTCAAAGGAAAGAAGAAAGCAACATTTGCGGAATTTTCTTTTTCTTCTCTTTTATTTGGGTAACGTGGCGAGGGGAGTCAAAAATAAATTATTCAATTTTATGGAAAGGCCCAAAATAATTCAAGCCTTTGGGTTGAATACCACGTCAGCAACTTATTTAAATTTTTTATTTTGGAGACAGTAAATGATGTTATTTGTCATAATGTTTTATGAAAAAGTCATTCTAATTGATGCCAAAATCAAAGATCAAAAAATTTCGTCAAACAAATACAACTGCAGATGGGTGCATTCATGTCGGATTCAGACTGAAAAATCACAAACTAGGAAAGTTTGGTAGATCAGTCCTTCAATCTGACATTCCTGAGTTCATTCACTAAGGCATCTTCATTACAACTTCTCTAAATCCCCATCCTCTATCCAGATCTGTCTTATGAAGAGGATATGTCAGAAATCATCTTTAATCTCCTTAGTCAAAAAATAGAATAAGAAGATTAGCATGTGGATTACATTTTCTATAACACAAAAAAGGACCCACCAGCGGATGTCCAGCTCAAAGACATAGCATCCATTGTTCCCCAAGATAATTAGAGCAGCAAAATTACCGCATATCGTAAAAGATTTAACAAAGACCAAAAGACCATGTTAGTTTATCCATCACTCCATATTTTAGCATCTATATCTTACCAGAACCACAAGTAACAATTAATAATCCAAATGGTATTAAATTTACTAAAAAAACCTCCCAGCATGCGCCCATTTTCAAGTTGCCACCATGTGATTCAAAGAGTTGCATCTAACTGCCATGTCAGATCTTTCCTCAGAATTTTGCCACCTTCTGTTCAGAACCCTAGCTCAAAATTACCACTGACAATTCGCCTCGATCAAATTGAGAATCACACTCTAGGTCAATTTGAGAACACACTATTACGGACCCACGTCTCAGAAGATTACGGCATGATATCTCAAAATTTATGATGATTGCAAGGATTCACATTCAGTCAATTGCGGCAACTACAGCTTAGTCTTGCTTTATTATAATCTTTTTTTTTTGTTACAAAAGATTTGAACCCCGGATCACGGGACTAGGGGAGGGGATTGTGATCACTAGACTATCTCCTTAGGAACTTGCTTTATTATCATCTTTCATAAGTGGTTGGAGTCTTAAAATTTGCTTTTCAAGGCTTATTATTATTTTCCCAGCCTGGCTATAATATTGATTTCTAATCTTTTATTTGTAACAAAGAATAAAGGAATTATTATGTTTTCTTTTTGAATTTAAAGCAAGATTATCAATGAGAAAAGCAAAGAGAAGTTCCCTTCCCTCAAGATCTGAGTCCCTTTAAAACAAAGAGATTGTAAGGTTCTCCCAGCTGAACCTTAGAAATTGTAGAGTTCTCTATGACAAACCCTTATTTTACTAGTCAATATATGTCACAAGGGCTTAAGCAAAAGGAAGAACAAAAATAAAAGGCCATAGAACAAAAGCACAAGATAAAAAATGAGAGTAACAAAGAGAAAGATGGAGTTGCGCCTATCAAGGAAAAATTATGGAAAACACGATTAAGATTGTACAACATGTACATAGACGACTGATAGAGGCTCCAGTTAGGCGGTGAGAGATTATGACAAGTACTCATATTAACCGAGGGACAGAGAGACCTAGAAAAGCTTAGATGACAATAATAAAATATCATATGAATTATCTAAATATAAAATATGATATGATATAGGATAAAGTACAATGGCGTAGAAAAATCCATATAGCCGACTCCACTTAGTAAGATAAAGACTTAGTTATTGTTGATCTTTTGTTTGTATCAGGAATATAAAGGATATTATTATGTCTAGCATTTGTATTTGCTTTTCTAATCAAAGGAAGATTGTCGACAAGAAAATATGTAGAAATCGTAGCATTCTCTCAAACAGGAATTAGAGATCGAAAGGTTCTTTCAAACGAGCACTTATTTTGTTAATCAATATAGGTCACAAGAGTAAAAAATATTTATAAAAAAGTGAAAAGCCAACCAGTCACTACTATGATTTTTAGGTTAATTTCTCCATAACTCAAGTCCAACCTCAGAAATGGAACAGACACTAATTTATTACAATCTACTAATTAATGAATACAATTTTTTCTATTTAGGGTGTCTCCAAATTTTAAATGGGTACAAATCATTAAATTGAAGGTACACAATACAATAGTCATGCAAGGCACAAGACTTTTCTATCAAATTTTCCTACGGAGAGTCGGTAGATACAATGGGAAAACTCAGGGAATTTAGTTGTAACTTTTTGAGTCACATTGTGAAAACTTTAAAATGGCCCAACCATAGTGAAGATCTCCCAATCTTTTTGTTGTGTTTTGCTGATATACTTGGTAGAGTAAATCTAATCCCAAAAACCCCACTTTTATGATTGTCAACCCACTGATTTTCAATCCCAATTCACTAATTGAAATGTGATTCCTCAATCATGACAATTATGAGGGAGAGAGAACTCACTTGAGTGGTAGTTGGCAACTGTGTGTCAGTAGTTGTATCCAATTAACAATTCTCCTTTTTGTTTTGTCCTTTGAAAATGTCAATTAAGATGAGGATTTAAGAAAGTGTTAAAAACAAATATTGTTTCTAAGTGTCTCCATTTTAAAGGGGAACAAAAATGGTTGAGGAAGTCAAACTCCAAAGGCCAGAATTATTTCGGGCCTAATGGCAAAAATCGAATTAATATATTTTCTAACCCAAAGAAAAAGTTCCTCTGTAACTTTAACAAATATTAATCCAAAAAATAAAATAAAATAAAAACATGAAAGTGTATAAAATTTTAGAAATTTCAAAAAGACTTATGAAACACCTACGGGGTTGAGGAGACTAAAAAAGATACTTCTAACATCAATTTTTTTTTTAAAAAAAAAAAAAAGGCAAGACTTGAAACCTATCCAATATAAGTAACACAAAGTTTCTAAATAAGAACACGCAAGTCACTTCAACCTCTAAAACAATGAAAGCTACAAACAATGGTGCAAGAAAAACAGTGAACTAAAACAAATACCAAAGCCTTGGTTAAGAGTTTGCAAACCAATCAAAATAACAATAGGCAAAAGCATAGCAAAAACTTCAAAAAGTAGTAGCGAAGAAAATGAATAGTAATAAACAAAAAAAAAACGATTACCTTTATGGCAAAAAGATCTCCTGTTGTCCTCTTCTTCGACAAGAAAACTCGGCCAAATGCACCACGACTAATTGGCTTAATTATCTCAAAGTCATCTATGGATGTTCGGTCCTTTGAGGCTGAATGGATGGGACTTGTTCTCAAGCTACGGACCATATCATCTTCCAAAGGAGTGTCTTCATCAATTACTGTACTTGTTATGTCAATCTTCTCATCCTCGACAAGCTCACATAGCTGCAAATATTTTTCCCTAGAGAACCAAAATCACAACATCTCATAAGCAGCCATGAAATCAAAACTCACACGTTCGACATAAATCCTGAATGAAGAACAATGACTAAAAGTATTTGCAAAGAATTTCTTTCAATAAAGTATAAGTTTCAAGTGGACAAAGAGATACAAATGAGATCAAAACTGCAAAAAGCAACCAGAGAACTAACCGAATCAACTTCTCAATACGTGTCCCAAAAGTCTCAACTGTGAGGGCATCCAGCTTTCTCCTATCAATGACAACCCTCAAGTCTTCTAGACAATTAAGCAAATAAGCTAAGGAGCGGTCATCATCTAAGGGTGTATTAGCTACACATCGAGCAATTTCAGCAAGCTCATTCATCTGAGACAAGAAGATAAAATCATTTTATTACCAAACATTAGAGTTTTAAAACCATTCCAATCATAACTAATAGCATAAGTCCATTTAAGAATGTAAAACATTCACAAACAAACAAACCTAGCATGTATATGCATGGGGAAAAAATACATGCAAAGGGAAGTTTATGGCAAGTTTTTCTCGGGCCGTAATGTTGCACCATGACACTTTTTACTTCAGCATGCACATCCAGAGGCAAGGTTATGTAGCACAAGAACTAGAAGGCAAGCAATTGGGAGCAGAGGGGGAGAAGAAAGACTGGAGACCGAGGGGAAGGAGACAGACAGATAGACAGGTCTACAAAGATAATAAAGAAAATCAATAGATAGATTTTTTTTAGAAATACTTGATAAAAAGGTTTGAGCCAATTTACCAACAAACATTGTCAAACTTCAGATACTACACTAAGGAAATTGGAATCCCAATTAAAATCTAAAGCACTCTTGCAATAAGAAAAAATCATATCAAATCTATGAAAACAAATATTCTTCTTTTATTACTGGCCTTCATCATATGGTTTTTCAAATATTTTCTCGCATAATTAGGCCTAGATTCCTCTAGTGTTCCATATTATGTTTTTATAGTCAGAATAACAGTTTCAATTGGGTTGCTTGTCATTACTACCACAGCTGCACCGTCTAATTCATCTGAAACAATCCACATACAAATAAACACTTCTTCTACCAATACCATAGTTATGGAAACATGAAACCAATTAGAGGATTCAACATATGCCTCACAATATACCAACTCTAATTTTCCCTTTCTTTCATATGTAATGCGGGAAGACCAACATAGCTCTGCCAAAAGGTCAGAGGCCACTCTCAAGATTCCAAAACCAACACAAACAATTTGAAGAGTCAAAAAGATTAAAAAAAAAAAAAAGAAAAAAAAAAAAGAAGGCGAACCTGCAGATGCATCAGTTGCATAATTCTTGCACAAATGCATCACAGGTTTACATGGAGCTTAAGGCCAAGTTTCCGCCACCAAAGTAGTTTATATGGATTTTGTCGGTACATAGCCATCATTGCCAACTGTTTGCAATGTCAAAATGCCACATTTACCAACCCCAGCTTTGCCTGCTCTATGACCCCATTTATGTGGGGACCCAAGCATGCTTCAAAGATATGAATCAAAGTCAAAAGAATGAATTTTTTCTTTTTTTTTTTTCTTTTGGTATGCTTCCTCTATTTTTTCTATAAAGTAAAAGCCAATTTCCATCAAGTCCACAACTTTTAGATTGCCATTCACCTACCCAAGCCACGACCAAATAGCTACTCCATTAGTAGTTCAAGGGATTTAGACATATCCCAAAAGCCATTCCACTGCTAGAGTAATTTACTTGAAGTAGTCTAAGGATTCACAGCCACCTAGAGTGTGCTAGATGCCTAGGATGAAGTATTAAAAATCCTTGCTTCCTGCTTCAGCCAAGGAACTACCCGGCAAGTTAAATCAAATCAGAGAACGCATGGATTAAAATCACATTTCTTGCCATTGCAACCATAAAGGTATTGTAGACGATTTAGAAAATAAAATCCACACATCAAACAGCTTTCTTCATGGTAATGCCTCATGGCAGCAGTGTCATGGTTGTTTCAGAGACCTGCCACATCCCATAACAGCATAATGACCATGTGTGTTCATATTGCGACCAATGCAGCTTACCATGGCCATGACAGACATTGCAACCCACAAAACAGTTGTGGTCATGGCTGATATCTTTACACAGTTGATATTCAAGTACTTGGAAAGACCTCTTTTCTGGACAAGAAGTTTGGAAGATTTTGTGGTTTCTTTTGTTTGGAAAGATGTTTTAGAGTTGAATTTACTTCAGAATACCTTCAAATGAGATATAATTTTGGAAAAAAGGATGCCCTTCATGCAAAAAACTAGCTTGGGTGAAAGTACTATTTGTTGATTCATTGCCATTGCATTGGCCATCTTTGGGAGCTTGTATTCTCATTCTTCACACATTTAGGATGCTTGGAGGGAGGCAAACATGAGAACATTTTAAGGATTGGAGAGACTACCATCCAGTTAGGTTAATGTTTCTCCTTTTGGCACTCCTATATAGGTTCTTTTATTCCTGGTTAGTATTGTAACTGTTTTGCATGGGCTGTACATTGTATTAGAGCAATTTTTTGGTGCTTCTTACAATTTGTCTTTGTATGAATATTATCCTTTTTTATAGAAAAAGGTTAAAAAAGAATACAAAAACCACCAAACACAGCCTCCCATACGGAACCTGTTGTTCAATGAAGGGCCACCAAATGCACAAGAATATGCCATTGCATGTGGAGGTTTAGGGAGGGTTAACCATTAACCATGCATATCAGCCAACGAGAAGTATCCATCAATAACATGCTTAATTTTTCTCTGTCAAATAGAACAAACAAGCATGAGTGGCTCATGTAATACTGTAGCAGATCAGTAGTTTCTTTCTCTTTTAATGTATAATAATTTGTAGAACTCATAATAGTTGTCAGAGATTCAATAAAATAAAGGTAATAATAATATGAAACTAAATCTATTAAATTTGGATAATGAGAGATTTTCTAGCCTACTGGCACAATAGTACCACCTGTCTCCTACTCAGAGTGGGATAGAGTCCCCCACCCCCAAAAAAAATTGCCTTAAAAAAAAGAGTTAAACTAAAATGTAAAATAACAAAATAAATAATTGCTCTCACTATTGAAGGCAACAGTTTAAATGTTAAGAAGAAAGTAGTAACATATATAAATAAATTATATTCAAACACTAATGAAACTACCTCTTTTCTTTAATAATGTTTGTGCTCAAAGTCGAGCTGCAATAAATAGTACAATGAAAAGTTTTGGACATCAATCAATTTTTTGAAATTATAAACACGTATTTAGCAAACTTTATCATAACTGTTAATGTGATTAACTATAGAATAATATTGCCAACACCAAAAGGCAAATGATGGAATCTACGAAATTTTATGTGTCGTGATTTATGGTGTTATAGAGTTAAAAGATTTCATCATGTGTTTTGCATGTTTAATGAAACCATTTGAAGATGGATTTGACTAATCTGATCATTATTTCCCTTTTCGGGTCATAATAGCTTCAATTTAAACTGAATGTACTAATATTCAAATCAAGACACTTGTAATTGTTGAAAGAACATACATCTTTGAAATGATTTTAAATTGTTCCAGAGTAGAAACACATCACAACCCAAATTTCCTCTTTCTCACAAAATTTTATGAGACAAGGGCACAAGGAATATATGAGGCCCTATCATACTAAGCTCAAATGAAACACATAATTCAGCACAAACACAGTCCCTCAAATGGAGAGCCCAACCAACGCCCAACAGTCAATTTAGCTGAAACCTTCTACTTTATCAATTTAGGAGGCTTCATTGAGTACAAATGGCAAATCTCTAGGACTTGCTGCAAGACTTATGGAGACATATGGTTTACACATGTTCATTTATTTAATAGAATTAGAAACAATTAAATACTCAAATATGGATACTTATGGTTAATGCCTCAAGCATGGAGACATACCTAGAAAAGTTGCAGAGTTATCTTGCTTTAAAATTAATGGCCTAAATTAGCCACATAACTAATTCCCTTTATCACAAACTTCAAAAAGTAACTCAATTACAAGTGAAAATTTTAGGATACCACTAAATACCAACTCTGAAGAGGACAAAAAGCTCTTCCTTTCTGAAACTAGGCTCTCTCATCTCTTTATTGACAAGTACCTTTTCTAAGAGAATGGAAAGCAGAGACTAAGTTCTATTGTTATAAATGAAATCCCAATTTCATTCCTCTGCTTAAGAATCAACTTTCAAAGAAGCAAATAAATAAAACATATGAAACAAGAATACCTGTTGAATATCATCATGTTCAGAGTAAGCACCTTTTCCGGCCAAAAGCAGGTCAATCTGGCTGGTCCTAGGTGTCAATAGTGGAGATCTAGGAGTCATGCTACCAGCTGATGATGTTGTCATTCCTTGATCAGACTTGGGACCAAATCGAGTTCTACATGACATTGATGGTAAACCCTTCAAATCATCAGCAAAAAGAGGATTATCAACTTCAGGGAAACAATCAAGCATGTCCTCTGAGCCACGATGAGACCAATCACTCAGCTTCGGAGAGAGACCATCAGATTCTTCAGTGACACTTGAATTTGACACTTTTGCAACATCCGGGCTTCCAACATGTTGATAATCCTTTGGAGAAAATGACTCCATCATCTTCTCAAGAGTTTCAGAAATTCTGATCAGACGCTCATTAACATTTAAACCCTTCTGATCACATCGATCAGAAATTGCACATATTCTTGAGTGGTCCTCCACATGTGTAGTTGGAACCTCCTCCTCACATATACGACAAATTATTGAATTCTCATCGATATTTGTTTGATCACCCCAGTATCCCCAAGAAGCTTTATGTTGGTGCTTAGAAGAAATAGAAGAATGGCCATGAGAATCTTTAGATGAAGGAACCTCTGAAGGCTTAGCAATTGGCATATCAACATCAGAAATTCCTCTCCCATTGTTTGACACCTTCAAAGATTCCATCCTAGCATCATTCTGCTCATCCTTCAGTTGAACAGCTTCTTTTGGGATTTTCCCAGCCGGAGATGGGAGCTTCTTCCAAGAAGCTATCCGTTCCCTACTTGCACGAGAATCCAAATTCTTTGCAGTTTCAACGGAAAAAGAAACAGCATTCCCTGGTTGTACAATATTTTCTCTCTTCCATCCTAATCTATGCTGCTCCTCACTGTATGATTTCCTTGTTGAGGCTACCCCTAAGGCCTTCACGGTACTAGAACTTTTCCCATCTCTCCCCAACCCTGACGGGATTCGCTTGTCAGCAGAATGCAAGATTCGAGATTGACGAAGTTGAAGAACATGTTCATCTTCAGCTAACCCACTTTCTTTGTGAAACTGCAATAATCTAGTGCACCTTGTCAGGATGAAAAGCATGCGTGTATGAAGCTGTTTCAGCATCCCCATGGGAAGTTCTTGGCGTCTATCATCCAAATCTTGAACTATACCTTCACACTGAAGCCAAAACTCCCCAGGTGATGTCATAGCGCATCTCCGAGCCAATACTAACAAATCCTCAATAGTTTCCTGCCACTCAGGATGGCTCTCTGCATTTTTCTCAAGTATTCCCACAAGATCGGCCGCAAAAACAGCCAAATCAGAGTTAACTTCTTCTTTGGCTTTGTCAAATTTGGCCCGTATAACAACTAGAACCTCCTGTGCAGTTTAGCAAGGTAATTGAGATAATTTCAGCAGCTTTCATGGGCAGGACGTATAAAGAAAATTTAATTACCTCAAGATTATTTAAACCACGAGGCTTCCAAAACGGAAAAGGTCGTACACCTTTTGAATTCAGTTCATGAGAGAAACTTTTGATATCAGCAGGGAACCTCTTTCTAGGGGCATTCGTAATACGAAGTATGGCTTGAAATCGAGGAGATTCAGACTCCTTTGGATTATCATAATCATATGCAGTCTGGTAGAACAAAATGAAAAGGAAAAGATTGCAACAATACCAATAGGATCAGTAGAGTAAGGAGCAAGAAAATTTCTGACTAAAACTTATTACCTGAGTTTCTGGGATACAAAAATCAGAATCTCCTAAGCTTCCAGATTGGGCCCACGAAGATGGATTATATCCCCCTATTAAAAAGGCCAAACTCATCAGAAACAGCTTTCCAAACTACTACATCTGCCATTTCATAATACATATATAGCACACACATGAGGTCATAATTGTTCAAATCTTGATCCTATCTATACAATATTACAATGATTTCAATTAAAAACTGCAAGATAAACACGATAATACAGTCTTACCCTTAGTAATAGTTAGGAACTTGCAGGAGGTAAATACGCAAATATGCACTCTGAAAAAAATGTCCTAATAGTTGGCATCAGACACTAACAGTACACCATTCATAAGGAATTGCACTTCGTAAAAGCTATTTATGTACCAGCGATCTTTACAACTAATTATACCCTTTCTTCTTCCACTGTTTGTGCAAGATAAGCTTTACCTCTTAACAAAGCATATATTATTCATAAGGAATTCCATTCCATAGAGCGACGAGAATGGTAAAAAAGATAATTAGTTTGATGTGCTTCATGTCTTTGCGTTGCAATTGCATTATTGATGTTGTATATGAAAGTTTGAAACAATTTAAAATGAAAGAACATCCAGTAGCTCCCAACTATCGAATTCAAGGTATTTTCTGAATATGTGTGATATAAGCCTAGTGCAGGATCTAGTCACACGATACCCTACACGGAAATCCTCTCTTCCCTTGCTAGAGTTTTTCCCCCTCTTAGACCGTATGACTGCAGTCTGGAAACCTGTTCCCTAAACAGACTTCCTACCACAATTCTTTTAAGAGAATTAGACTTGTTTCTAATTCATCATACCCTCTTTAATAAGAAAAATAAAGTTTACAATAGAATAGATTTACTTCTAAAACAAACTCCTAAAATTATTTCTAAAATTAATAATTCCCAAAATAAGAAACTATTATCTAAAGAGACAACTATCAACCCTCTAAATATTCTTTTAAGAGATAACTATCATATTCTAAATATTCTCCAAAAATATTTCTTTCCTACAAATGCAAAACTCGAATTCAAGACAGGTATTCTCAAAGTCGTAAAAAAACTCCCAAGAAAGCCTCCTCCCTCATCCTCTTCGTCCTCTTCATCAGACTCTTACCAATTCTACCCAAAACAACTTCTTGCATCCATGTCTCCAAGAGAATGCTCTCACAATTGAAGAAAAGCCCCTTTGCCATTCATTCCTCCATTTCCACCTTAGTTAACTTCTTAAAAAAAAAAAGGCATGTGTGCTCCCGGCACTGGATGCAGCCCTAGAATTTCCCTTTCTTGCTGCTGTCCCTCCAGTGGTTGTTTTTGGACGGCTACACGCAGGTGCTACCTTATGGTTCCCCCCCCCAAAAAAAACAGCCAGGCTGCCCCTTTGTTCCTTTTCATAAGTGTGGACCAAATTCATAGCTGCTCCTAAGTTGGCGGTTGCTACAATTCTACCTCTAGCCACAGCCAAGTGAAAGATTGATCTCTTTGTAGTGAGCTCCATGGTGCGGGCCAACAAAGATTGGAATTCCTTCTAATAATCCTCCACCATCATTGTTTGTTTAAAGTTGGCCGACTTGCCAAGCGGGTTGAGGCTCGAGTGGGGCTGAATCTCAAGTGCCACAGAACAGTAAATGTCTCCCAGTTCATGTTTGCCCCTTCTTGCTTCACCTTAAAAAGCCACAGCTGCACTTCTCCATTAAAGATGGAATGCTGCCAGCCCCACCTTCTCCCCTCCAAATGTTCTTTGATTTTGAAAGAATTGCTCACACCTATGGATCCAAATCAAGGGATCCTCAATACCATCATATAACGGGAATTCTAGTTTAGAAAACATTGGGATGGCAGTCCCTCCTTCCATCCAGGTAATTCATTCCTCCCCTTGGTCTCTAGGGGTGCAGCTATTGCTCCCCACCTCAATGTTCTTGCTACGCCCCTGCAGCTCTTGCACAATCCCCTCCAACTGAGAATTCATCAGTGTCTGTTGTTGTCGAAACAACTTCTCGCTGGATTGCTAGCATCCTTCCACCATAGACAATCGTTACTCAACATCCCTCATGAAACCCTCCATCCGGCTAGGCCATTCTACAGAGTTTTCCATAACAGCTAGCTCTGATACCAAGTTGATATGAGCCCTAGCGCAGGATCTAGTCACAAGATACCCAGCAGGGACATTCTCTCCTCCCTTGCTAGAATTTTTCCCTCTACCCTATGATTGCGGTCTGGAAACCTATTCCCTAACAAACTTCCCACCACAGTTCTTCTAGGAGAATTAAACTTAAATTTTGATTCATCATACCCTCTTTAAGTAAGGGAAAATAGATTTTACAATAAAATAGATTTTCTACTAAAACAAACTCCTAAAATTACTCTTAAAATTAATAAGTCCAAAAATAAGAAAATTATTATTTTAAAGAGATAACTATCAACTCCCAAATATTCCTTTAACAGATAGCTATCATCTCCTAAATATTCTCCTAGAATATTTCTTTCCTATGAATGCATCATACATATCAATGTGGTACTTCGGACGCACAAAGAATTTTTTTGGGATTGGCCGTCGACGGTGATTGTCATCCATCATCACTGAAAAGGGTGCTTGTGGCAGCAGGTGAGTTCTTGAGTTTGTCTCCTTTTCACTTTCATAGTGCTCCATACCAGTTCTATCTCTCCTCCACTCTGCTCTGGGTTGGTTCAGGAATTGGGAGGTTCATTTTTCTTCTACTCTCTGGTGGTAGCTGAATTCGGTCTCATCAAAGTGCAGGTCAAGTGAAGCTGTTTCTGGAGTTATTGCTAGTTGAGGGGCAGTCACTGTTCATTCTCTGTTTCTTCATTTTGTGGCTGCTGCTGGTTTGGAAGATTGGTTGTTGGATTTTTTTTTTTTTTTTTTCCTCTGATCAAGTACAACACCTGTTGTTGTTAGCGGAGATGATTTTGATTCTCCCATAAGGGTGATTTGCTGCTGCCGAACTGTTAGTGGAGTTCTGATGAGGATCTTGTGGGATGTTTCCTCCATTCGCACATCAGTGGAGAAGAAATCTTTTGATTTTTCTGTGGAGATATGGGTGGTGAGGAAATTATCCACATAACTAATGATGGTCATAGTAACAGGAGGTCCATTTTCCTTCACGCCAGAGAGAGCCTGAATTATTAGTGTTTGGAGTAAATTTTGGCACAAAAAAGGGGACTCCCCAAGGTTTAGAAGGATAAAATGTCATGATCAGTCCATGAATGTGTTTGAAACATAACAAATTTGGGAGATTTTTGTCTTAATGGAGATTGAACAATCCAAGACGAGAGCATGTGAAGAGGTTGTGCTTTGTGTGGACACGTTTTAGGGTCATCAAATGGACATGTGAAGGGGGAATCCGATGGACAGTCTTTTGCGGTAGTGTTGGAAGGCAGATCAAGATGGGGATGATTCCAGAGTCCCCAGCAGTGAGAAACCAGAACAATACCGTGAAGGTAACTCTTAGAAGATAGAGGGAGTGAGTATGCCCAGACTGCAGGTGTCATTTCAACATTAATATGTGATGAGAAGTGGGGAAGGGATAAACAGGGCATGGCAGGGTTATGCAATTTGGGAGAAAATACTTGAAATAAGAAGCGCGCCATAGATGCTTCAAATGGCTGAGTGGGAACGATACTCAAAATTTTCTGGCATCCAGGACAGATTGTCCATAAGTGGGGAGAATCAGGCTTCCAACCAGGTTGGTAATAAAAAATAGGCTAATTCTGGCAGAATGAAATCATATAAGGAGCAATTATTAGGAGCAACCAGAAATTACGTTCATAGGCCTCTCCAGAATGGACCAAGGCTTTGGCTTGGCCACCCATTAAATATGATCTGAATCCACTCCCTCTAGTTTCAAGCCCTTCGGCAATAGTTATTTTGGGCCCTTTCACTAATTTAAAGAGTACAGGATCAACTATTTTTGGCAAAAACTTACAAATGAGAGGTGAAGAAAGGAGCTCAAGGCAATGTCCTCTGCCAGGCCTGGCCATGTAGATGACTTGGCCCAAGATGATGCTAATGGTAATAGTGGGAAGCAGTAGAGAATGGGTGCGATAGCACTCGATATGAAGTGACAGAGGTGAGGATGCTAGGGCAGTGACTGAAATCAGTTGGGCTTCTCTGGAGGCCAAGGTGGAAGAGGTCAGGTACGACACTAGTGCAGAGAAAAGTGAGTTGATTTGCAGATTTTTGTCGCGGGAGAGTCACCCCCCTCCCGCCTCTAGAGTAGGGAGGCAGTAGTTAGGTGATGATAAGGTTTTGGTTATGGTGGATAGCTGGATCGGGTATTAGAATGGGTCCAACATAAGTTAAATCGGGTGTGCAAGGGGATTGGTGTGTCAGCAGAGGGGTTTGATAATAGATTGCTCAATCCTCTTGATGAAATGGAGGTAAGCAAAGATGGTGAGAGTGAAACATCAGCAAGTAAGAGGAAGAAAATGGTACATGATAATTCAGAATTTAAAAAATTGGAATGGAAAGGGCTTTATGGGAAGGATACTCCTCTAGGGGAGAGACGTGTGGTAACACAGGAAAAGAAGTGATGATGGCATAATGTCAATGCTGCATATTTTACATCGAATGTAAGGGGTGTGATAATCCTAATAAAGCTGTAAAGCATTTCATTTTTTTTTTTATTATTGAAAGAATTGAAAGTGACGCTGGGCAGCCTAGGAAGAAAGCTGTCTCCGAGGGATTCATGGGGGAATTAGGTTCTATGTTCAAGTGTAGAGAATTAGGGTATACTGCAGGAAATCAGCAATTAAATTGAAAGAAAATAAGCAATAGATGAGAAAAAAAGAGGATAGATTTACTATCATCACACAAGTAGATCCTTAGATATCACACCTAGGGCAAGAAAGAATCACCCCTTTTAGGGTTTGGGACAACTCGAAGAACAAATTCAAAGTATCATTCTTTATTCTTGTAATAAGATAATAAACCATTAAATAGAGAATTACCCTATGAAAATAGAAACTATAATTAGGACAAAAATTTAGAAACTAAGTAGTCCTAATAATAACCCTACAATGACTAGATAGAAATAACTTAATAAATAATTAGATTCAAAAGAAAATAAAAACTAACTTAAATAATAAACTTCTAAAACTAAAAGATTTTGCAACTTTCTAAAAAATAAAAATTTCTAAAAGACCTTTAAAATAAATTTCTGCAACTTTATAAAATAAAATAAAGACTCAATATAACTTAGTTAAGCTTCCAACTAAACTTCTTATCCTTCCAACCTAAAGCTTGAACATTGGATCCACTATTAGTAGTCTTTCTAACAGGCTTTGAAGGTTTCTGGACATTTTCCATCATTTCTCCCCAGCTTGGCAAGACTCGACTCCGGCGAGTTAAAAGCATGAAAAGCATCATAAAGTTTGAATCTCCAAAACTTTTGAAAAGTTTGAAAGTGAACTTCTAAAATCTCCCAACTTCAGTTGAACGTGTGCCAACCCATAGTAAGCCGATACAAATTCATGAAGCTTATTGCTTTCCTTAACAGATGCCATGTAGTGCATTCCAGCTTTCTCATAATCCCCCTTGCTATGGTAACAGTGTGCCAAATTGAAGTACGAATGTGACTTTGTTGGTCCATGATTGGTTACAGCAAGTGCAGTTTCAGTCAGCTGCTCAACTAAGAAGTGCTGACTAGTGAAAAAGAAGTGATTTTCCGGATGATTCAAGGCCATAGAAGAGTTGGGATATATCTCAAAAGCTTCTTTGCATCTTCTCCATTCCATTTCTAATACCAGGAGCTTCATTCGTTTGCGAATCCACGACTCCAAGTGCAACAACAGCTTCAACATTTTCTGAATCCAAATTTACCACATGTTGAAATGCCTGTCGAGCCTTCTGCAAATTACTTAATTTGTAGTGACAAAGACCTATACCAAGCCTGAGAGCTCCAGGGCAATTAGGATACACTTACAAGACCCTCTTATAAAGCTCCAGTGAATCTGAATAACGCCCCAATTAAATTGAACACATGCCTAGCTGAGGAGAGCAGGAAGATGAGGTGATCTCCATCCAGCACAATTTCAAATGGACTACATCCAGGGTTTCAATTGACTGAACTGTAATAGATAAATTCAGCCATGGGAAGAGCTAAATCCCACTTATATGCAGCATTAATGAATCCCATCAGGGCAGAATTTCCGGTATCGAAACGTATTCCTTCAATTTCCTCATATACCTTATCATGTTCGATATAGGTTCAGAATCAACTGCCACTATTCCCTCTCAAAATGAAGCATTAGAAAGAGGTGAACCAACAATCAGCCTTCATGTTCTTGTCAAAAATCGATGGACCCTCCAAGTCCACTAGTATTCCATGTTTTTGAGTCCTTAAAAAGTCCCATGAACATCTCATCTTCATCATCTGGGTCTGGCTTCAACCAAGTTACCCACAACTTGACCCAGCAGAAATTTTCATGTTCCAAGCATGGAACCTAGGCATTGCATCCACAGTGTCATAAACAGCCCATATCTGCCCAACGGCAAAACACCCTTCTGCCCTATCCTTGTTGGAGTCATTGAAATCTGGATCGGATATTCAAAGAACTCTGGATCTGGAAACTTTTTGTGACTCAGATTTGATGTAGAAGCTCTCTCGCCGTCTTATGCTGCCACAGCCTTGCCTTTCATCTTCTTGTTTTCATCTTTGCCATTAGATAGTTGTCCTTCAAAAGAGCCACTCTTCTTGCTCATTCTTTCTGATCTTTCAAGTCCACAGCCAAGCCAACTGGGTTCCCAGATTTGGGTGGTTGTACCGTCCACAGCCAAGCCAATCTCAATATATGCTCCATCATTCTCTCCCACAATTCCATAATATGACTAATAAATTTAATTCCTATGCAATTAGAACAGTCTCATATGTCACCATTATTCTTATATAGTAGTACAAGTGTGTTCTCCCTCCATGTTTGAGCCATATTTTCTCAAATTTTGTTAAAAAGATTCATCGGCATTCCCATATCCACTTCACCCAAACACTTCTACACCTTAACACGGATGCCATGGGGTCCTATGACTTTATAATTCTTCATTTTCTTTAAGACCTTCCTTACTTCATGAGTACAAATCTTACATTTTAAATCCTCATTGATCTCTTTTACAGATATTGCGATATCATAGATATCTCCAATATCCTCAATGTTAAAAAGGTTATCAAAATAATCCCTGCAAGGCATTCTTATGTCTATATTCCTTACAAGAACACTATTGGTCTTATTTTTAATGCATCTACTACCATTTAGATATTTTCCCTTCATGTCCCTTGGTTTGACAATTCTGTAAATCTCTTTTTCTCTATCCTTAAATTCTAGTTTGTTATATAATTTATTATACACCTTACTTTTGGAGTCGCGAATAATCATTTTCACCTCTTCTTTTTTTGTAATTTTGTACTTTTCAAACGCATCATTACTACTCTTAATTTTAAGGTTCCTAAAACACTCGTTTGATTCGTATAACAGATTGGATTTCCATTTCACCACAATCACTCCTTGTCTATCGGTGCCCGATCCCTAAATATGTCAAGAACCCCCTCCTTATTTAAATTCTTAATATTATTAAACAATTCTACACATGGTTTCTGAATCATCATTAACAGACCAGATAGCCACTTGGATTAACTTCTCTCTAAAAGTTATCATCTTTTCTTCTAAGATTTCACCACTTAATTCTTTGACTCCATAAATTGACTACCCTTCTTTTACCTTCTAAGCACATGCACATCTAAAACTAAAAGCCTATATTGAGTTACTACACTCTCCTTTCATATAACCTTGCAGTCCCTACATATCATCCTATCACTCTTCCTGATAAGAAAGAAATCTATTTGGTTGACATTCGATACATTTTTGTATGTAACTATATGCGACTCTTTTCCTAAAAAAAGTGTTTTCGAGTATCAAATCGAGTGTTGTGATAAACTCTTAAATGGTATCCTCCCCCGCCTCATTCTTACTACCAAAGTTAAAGTTTCCATGTACGACTTTAAATTGCTCATTATTCTCACCTACATATCCATTTAAATCTCTTCTAAAAATAACTTCTCTATTGGTTGCACTTACACCTATTCGAAATGTATAAATACTAATTATATTAATTATGTCTTCTCCACTAACTAACTTAACAAGTAAAATTATATATCCCTTCCTTCCGATTTCCACGACATACTCTTGTAAATTCTTATAGACAATTATTACAACCACATTCTTAGTTCTATCCTCCCCTATATACCAAATCTTATAACCATAAGACTATACTTCTCCAGCCTTCTCTCCCAACCATTTAGTTTTTTGGAGACACATAATATTAATCCTCCATCTAGTCATTATTTTTCTCATCTCTCTTAACTTACCAATTAAGAATTCTATTTTTCAAGTGGTTAGGCAAATCCTACCTTCGTGTACTAGCTTCTTTACCTGCATCCATCCACATGTGGGAACCCTTGTTTACTAACACCACATCTAAACCGCAATGTGGTGTTTCGCTTTTAGATGACGCCCTAGAGACCCTTGCTAGTTTGTCATTGTACCTGGGATCCAGCGCAACACGTCACTACAAAGCGAACACTCGCAAATGAAAAGATTCAAAAAAGAAAAGAATTAAAAAAGAATTTTATTTTTAGAAATTTTAATTATTTATTAATTTAAAAAATTATTTATTAATTTAAAATTAATTATTTAATTATAAATAAAATAATAAAATAAATAAATTATAAAAAAGATATATAAAATAGAAGTTGAGGAGATTGGATTTCTACCTATGGAAACCATAAATTTCACACACAATAGATAGATATGATATCTTATTTTATTTTTAGATAGCGAAGTGAGCTCTACCATTCTATCTAGTATTGATGATGGATACTGATAAAATTTTTTCCTTGTTTTGTTCCGGTCCATGATTTGAGCGAGTCGCACATACACCCTAGTACATGTTCCTCGAATCCTGCTTGGACGAAACGGAAGATATTGTCAATAAATAGAAGTACGTCTTGTTCATTAACATCTCGAAAATATTCCGCCATAGTTAGGGAAATTAAACCAACCCTCATACGAGCTCCTGGCGGTTCATTCATCTGATCGTAGACTAAAGCCCCAATGAATTTCCTATATTGGTATCTCATGTTGTTGACAAAAATTTTACGCCCCAAAGAAAAGCTTTCTTTTCTAATGAAAAAAAAAATGTACTTAATCCTTGTGGGATAAAATTTCATCTTTTTTGCACTTATATTGGCCGACTTCAAGCAATGAGATGAGTGGGTTATGGATTTGGAATAGTGTGATGGTCTGTACAACAAGGAAAATCGTCTGGATTCTTCCTCTGGCCGTGTTACAGTTGCTTTGCAAGGAAACAAATAGACAAGTTTTTGAGGGGGTAGGAGTTTTGCTTAATAGCTTTTATGGACAATTTTTTAAATTTTTACATTATTGGTTGCCTTCAACAGGAATATTTTGAAAATGCAGTTTAGTACGTTTGGGAAAGCACCCAGTTGGCACATTTCTCTGTTTTTGTATTTTTCCATGGTGAATAGAATTTTTTCTTTTCCAATTAAATAGAAAAAGGATGTCCACAAAAGGAAAAGGCCAACATGCTTCTGCCTCCTCAACAATTTCCCAATTATGTTGCCTCCTTGGAAAAATGTTTTCGCAACTTTAATAAAACAAGACAAAGACTTGAATGAAAACCACATATATAGATTTAAAACCATCAAGAAATTCAACAATTCAACAATTATGCTGGATGAGGGTTACTCAACCCTTCAAAAATTCAACAATTATGCTCCCCCAGAACCAACCAAAAAATTGGCGGGGGATGATTCTGTAAACTCCTCTCTTCTGTATAAAGACTCTCAAGCCACTCCAAACACTACTCGTTTTTTGGTTAAACAATAAGGGTCAGTGGGCTTTGCCTCAAAAGTTAATCTTATGATCAAACTAGATTCAATGAAACTCAAAAATCTAATGAGAAGATGAACCATTGAGACATTTCACTCATCTAGCGTTTACACCTTAATTATTCAACATAGAAGGATCCTCGGGAGCGTCAATTTGGTTCATAATTTAAGTGCCCAAATACTGGAGTTCAGCTGGAGTTCAGTGAATTGACAGACAATATGATTTCCAAAAGGAAATTTCTTAGTCAGGAGCATTTATTCGTATCTACCACCACAAAGACAATCAATCAAAGACACATAAATGCTACAAGTTAAAAACAAAAGGATATATATCCAACATACCCGCATTCCCGGTTGTC
This sequence comes from Dillenia suffruticosa, assembly GCA_033439265.1. Classification (NCBI taxonomy): domain Eukaryota; kingdom Viridiplantae; phylum Streptophyta; class Magnoliopsida; order Dilleniales; family Dilleniaceae; genus Dillenia; species Dillenia suffruticosa. The sequence goes on from JAVTVX010000015.1 coordinate 20,990,468, forward strand.
AAAGATTCACCAGGATTAAGCAGAGACCGAGACTGAACGCTCGGACTTTGGTCTCTGGACTGCCCACTCTCAACCGGCATATTCTCCCAGTTGTCAACCAGATTTCCCTCTCGTCCACCCCCGCCATTTTTCTTGCTCACCTCCTTCTTCTTGAGAGCACTCTTTGCACTAGAACCCAACCCCGGACTCGAGCCAGAAGACGAGCTTAGGGCAGAGGGTTTTGACAGATTACTCGCGCCGAGAGCCACAGAAGCCTTAGATTCTCCACGGAGTCCGAAGAAGCTCTCCTGCAGCAATGGCCCAGAGCGGGTCTTTATGCGATTCAACCCTAACGAGGAAGCCAAAAGAGGGGAGACAGAAGAAGAAGAAGAAGAAGAAGAAGTGGAACCGGGCAGAGATTTCTGCAACTTGGAAGTGAGCTTGGTGACAGAAGAGGACTTGGAAGGAGATTGGATCTCTTTGCCCTTTGAGGGTTTGGATTTCTTCTTGTCAGATCTGACAGGAGAATCGGAGTTGACGGATCTAGGGCTGTTAGTGTTTGATCCATCGGGACTAGAAGGGTCAGATTTCTTGGAAGAGAAGAACCTGCCTTTGAAGACCATATTGGAGGATCCAAATTCAATTCCAGGGTTTTACTGTCAAAAGCATCGTAGACGAGGAGGCATGAGTTTAGATTGTTAGTGAGAGTAAATTTCGCACAATTTTAGAGAGAGAGAGAGAAATCGGAAGATGCCTGCAGTTTTTTGGTTTGCCTGCGGTGCATGGAGAGAGAGGGAGAGAGTATAAACAGAGTGAAGATACGGAGGAAATAACTAGACAAAGACGGCGTCTTGAATTTGACCGCAGGAAGCACGTGGCGTGTGATCATTATCCTAGTCCTCAGTCGATTCCCACCAACTTCAACTTCCCTTTTTTGCTTTTGGTTTCATGGGAACGGAAGAGAAACCAAGAAAAAGAGAAAAAGATAGGCCAGAGGGGAAGAAAAGGGAAAAAGAGAAAATATTTTTTTATTTTTAAATTTTAATTTTTATCAAATTAGATAAATATATTTTAAAAAAATTAGAACACTTTTCTAATTCAAAAAATGCTTTAAAATTAGAAAATATGTTTTTCTTTTTAAATTCTTTGTTTAGAGAAAAATAGCAAAATTGAAATTGGATTTAAGATAGAGGTATTTTCCAAATAATTCTTCACATTGCGGCATTAATAATTTTTATCACTCTTATCAATTTAATATTTTATTATTTTATCAGGTTTCGTTTCTTATTCGATTTTATAAATATATGTAATATTTATTGAACCTTTGTTATATCTTCTTTTTCTTGATCAAATGTTTAGTAAAGGCTATTATCCGTGACAAGTATAAACCAAAACATTTCTCTTAGTTTCTTAGATTGTCATATGGCATTTACAATTTTTACATGAGGACTATTATAAAACAAACACAAGCCTTACTTTCTACAAAACAATGACTTGATCTTCAATGACTTCCCTAACCAAGTTCTTGATGAATATTAATGGCTTTTTTATAGTTGTTAAGCCCAAATTTTATATTATTTTACTCATCATCTTAATGGGATTTTAAGCATTTTTTATGACTTTTGTCTCATATTTTTATTCATTTTCATTGGTTCTCTTTCTTAGACATTTGGGCGAATCTAGCTTACTCATTTTCATTAATTTTCTTTAAAAGACTTTTGGGTGAATTTAGAAGAAAATTTAAAGAGTTGATGTCAAATCTAAATAGGAGGCAAAATTTCAATTCAAAGTTTGAGTGTTCATTAGCCTCACAGGAATTCATGGGAGGATGGTGCCTTCGAATGGTTAAGGAAAGGAGGTCAGCATAAGCACAAGTTGGACTTGGAAGGGAAGGACTTGACTTTCCTGATTACCGCGCGACATATTTGGAAGGACAGATCCTATATGGTTCACCAGAAGAAGTCAGAGCTGCCCTTCGCTATCATCAACCGGGTGATGAGCATGGTTAAGGGGAGTGGGAGGTCAGTAAGTGAGGTTAACAGGAGGAGGGAGGAGTTGCATATGAGTTGGAAGAAGCCTCCTGAAGGTGTAGTTAAGCTCAATGTGAATAGGACAGAGATGCTGGATAACGGCCATTGAGTGCAGGTGGCATCTTTAAGAACAACAGGGGCAATTGGCTTTCTGGGTTGTTGGGCTAATGTGGGCTTAGCCAACTAATACATGGCAAAACTATGGGGGCTAAGGGAGGGTCTGGGGATGGCCATGATGAGGAAGTAGGGGCCTCAGATTGTGGAGAGCAACTCGCTAGTCTTAATCAATGCAATTAATAGGAGTGTAGGAGGGAACCACCCTTGGAGGCATATGGTTCAAGAATGCAAAGATTCCATGAATGCTTTGGGAGTGGCTAAGCTAAGTCACGTTTTTAGGGAGGCCAACAAATGTACAGAAAAGTTGGCAGAATTGGGCAGAGAGGCTAAGCTATGCATTCATGTAGGCAACACCCTTCTAGATGAGGTGGAGTTGATTTTGTAGTAGGACACTGCTGGTGCTTCTTGGGTAATGAAGAAGATTGTTTCTCCTCGGCGACCCCTTCGCGGGCTTTGTTTTTTCCTCTTGGCATTTTGTCTAGTTTTTCTCATTATGAACCAAAAAGAAAAAAAAATGAGCCTCACCAAAAATGGAGTACAACACTTTTTTCCAAATAAATTAAGCAGGGAAATAATGTTGTTTTCAAGATTTGTATCTTCTTCTAAGTCCTTGGCATTTTTGCATTTACATTTTGGAGAATCAAAAATCTGTATTTTATATCTCAGCATGGCTTGCGTAGCATTTTTCAGCTTTAGTGATTGCACCTACTTACCATCCTTGGAACCCACTAGCACTCAAACTTATGTGTCGAGGAGTCCGCATTAAAGATGTCTTCTAACCAACGTTGCTGCATTCAATTCAAAGGGATCACACATTTATGAACATCTCTCAATCAAAAATTCAAAACTCGGCTGTACTAATCAGATTAAGGAGATTCTAAAGCCCATATATTGATGACTTTGTCAAATTTAAACTACAAGAGGGAGAATATATGTAACACTGATTTTCGGTAACTGTGTATCATGTACCACTCTTGATAGTTTTATATATATATTAATATTTTTTTGAGATATCTAAAATTTAATTTTAATTATCTATTTATTTATTTTGAGTTTTCGGCTCAAAATCGTTAAAATTAAAAATTTTATCAGTAAGTCAATTTTATGATATTGTGGTGACCCCTTGATAGATTTTACCTTAATTAGGCCAAATTATGGGTAGAATACGATTTTGACACCCCATACATGATTGATGATAATGATACATATTATTTTGAATTATATGATATGTTATAAATGAATATAATTTGAAAATAATGATTTGACTTGTCATTTTCACAAATTCATTTATTATCATTATATAGTTCTTATATTTTATTCACTGAGTATATGGATTATACTCATCCCATCATATTTAAAATTTTCAGCTTATACTACACTTGATTTAAAAATGATGATTTGATTTGTCACTCTCACAATTTTATTTATTGTCATTATATAGTTCTTATACCTCACTCATTGAGTATGTGTATTATACTCACCCCTTCATATTTAAAATTTTCGGCTTATACTGCACTTGATTTATTTTGGGGTACTGATCTACGAGTTTTACTAAGAGACACTATTGGATAAGTGTTCATGCTCATCTTTGTTTATAATTGGACCGTGCATATAAATATTATATATAAATTGGAGTCAAATATTTAAAAAAAAAAATTCTAAAAAAAAATTCTAAAAAAAAAATCTTCTTCAAATCTTTCACTGTATGATTGATTTAGGATATCAAGTAGGATCTTAATATTAGTTAAGTACTTAGCCTTGCATCGCCTCGATGTGCGAGTAGGGTATACCCGTACTTTGAGGAGTCGCAGCGATCTATTTGTATGCTCGACCTACGGGGGGCGTGACAATATAATAGTAATTTGACTTTCTCAAATATAAACTACATATATTGTATAATAAAAACTTCTATGCATATCATGTTTAGATACCATTTTAAAGTTTTGGTTTTACATGTAGTCACTTGCTCTCATTGCGAGGGTAATAATATAATAGTAATTTAAAATACAAAGTTTTGTCCATATATTCAATATGCATTAGTTTTACATACAGACTTCTAAATAATTCCTTCCATTTAAGCATAACAATATGAAAACATCATAAAATTTTCTCTTTACGTCTGTCATTTGGTCTCCTTATTACAAATAAATTAAAACTTTTTGTTGGTAATAAAACAACAAAATCAACATTTCTAGAGTGAAATGTTTCCCTTTTAATCCAACTCATTGACCCCTCAATTTATTGTTGTATGGGAAAGAAAGGAGCAAATATTTGTGACAAGAAAATTTTCTCTTAACCTAAAGGGTCCCTTAATATATTTAATCGAGTAACAAGAGTTAGACCGAATGTAGCAAGTAAAACAAGATCTAGTCATTAGACAACATGGAAGATTAATCCACTTACATTTCATGCTTGCGTAAAATATCATAAATATTTAGTGTAGTTGCGTGTGTTTGTGTGTATTCTAGTATTTTTGAATTTTTTATGTTAAAACTGGGAGAACATTAGTGAAGAAATGAAGATAAATGCAATTAGACAACTTAACATTTTCATTAGAACAAAAAGATCCAAATATATCATTGAAAAAATAAAGGGACTACCCTAACCCTGCCTTTGTGCTTCATATTAGTTTGGGGTTTGTGGAAGATCCACCAAAACTCTCTAGGGAGAACACTATTGCCTTTGCAATGCCTTCGTTGGTGCATGCTTGATGGCTAGCTCTTTTGGTGCTAGTGGTCGGATAGTTGTGAGGGGACTCAATCGAATGATGATAGTGACCTAGAAGAGTAGCCATAATGGGGTCCTGTGGTACTGGTGGTGGTCACTGTAGTGTTGTTGTGGTATGATTCTTCTCTACAAGAAAAAAACAATTCAAGGGACTAGACATAATTGGCAATTCTTCTAGTGTTAGTAGTGAGGTTGTTGATGAATAATTCTTATTGTTTATGTTAGCTATGAGAGAAAGAGAGAGTTGATCACATAGGGAGAAAAACCATAGAAGTGATATATGTTAATTTAAAAGGAAAAAGTTGGGAGAAAGTGAGTGTGAACGAAGTAGATCTTTGTGAAAAGATTAATTATTTTGATTGATATACAAGATTTCGGGTGTAATAAATCATAGGTAAGAAAATTATGGTTATATTAATTAAATGTTAATTAGTAGTTCATTAGAAATTCAAAGGGAAAATTAGTTGTTAATTAGTAGTTCCTCCTCTTCTGAACATATCTTTAGCTCATCGCTATACAGTACAACAAAAAATTGATATATAAATAAATAAATAAATATGTATATGTTACTCATGTGGCCTAAAATGTGACTTATTGTTGCATCCCAATAAAACAACGAGAGCGAGAGAAGTGAGAAAACCTTATCAACAAAGCCTTATGGCAATTGTGGTGGTGGTAGTGGTGATATTGATGATGAATTATTCTTGATGTCTATATGAGTCATGACGAGTTTGATAAAAAAGACAGAGATTAAAAATTTGAGATTCCTTTCGGTTTGTGCAATGAGTGAAAAGTACATGTGAATACTGGCCAAATTTAAAGAGCAATAAAGGGAGAGAAATGGTCATTTATAAAATATAAATTATTTTTGTCACATATTACTTGTTTTGTCATAATAAATTATCATTAATTTAATTAGGTTTTTGAAAACTTACTCCTAATTAAAGTAGTAAGTTTAGTGATTAAAGGGAAAATTTAGATTCAAAAAGAATTAAATGATAAAGAAAACATGATTGTTGTATCACATTTTGGAGAAATAAAGAAAGAATAGGGACACATCTTTACTCGTATTTTTAAGAAAAATATTTGATTTTTTCTTAATTAAGCTGGTACATAAGTACATTTCTAGTCTTATTTCTCCAAATCCAGCTTCCTTGGTATTAAAATAATTTTGACACTTTATTTCTCAAAAAAGCTATTTTAATATTTTCATTTTGTCCAGTTTTGAAAATCCTTCATTTGTTCTTCTTTACTCTATGTCTAAGCAACATATTTGTATCCTTTAGAAATCATTTTACAAGTATATGCATACATAATGCATTTCTCTGTATCAAAATTAAAGGTAAGAGATAAAGAAACAAATAATAAAAAATATAAATAAATATAGATGGTGATTATTGGATTTTAATTTGACTTCCACTATTTTTTGTGGAATAGGATTGTTGAAGCCGCATTTGACTCCATAGTAAATCATCCCTCTAGCTTTAACGAGGAATCGGTGATGTCACACTTACTGGATTGTCTTCGGAGAGTAGACCTACAAAAAGCAGCCAGAGTTAGCTCCGGCAAGGATGCTTCGATACTCAAATCAGAAAAAGAGGTAACGCAAAAGAAAGATTTAAAGAGTCTGAACCCTATGTAGTCTCTATATGCTGCTATATGTAGAGTAAAAGTATACATACCTGGTAGGTTATCTTTAAATAATATATATAGCATGCATGGCGAGTCCCATATCTGTTTAGGGATGCAAAAACCTTACTTACCTTGTGGAGAGGTCACTGGAGATCTTTCAACAATGTAGGAATCGTAGTCTTATACTTTTTGTAAATTTAGAGTCCTTTAAGAAAGGAAAATTCTAATTATTGTCATAAAGAGAAGGGAAATCACTGTTGTTAGGAAATTTACTTCCTAATATAAAGAGATCACGGTAGATTCGTATCAAACTAAGGAATGTTCAAACTTAGTAAAGATTTACATCCCTATCAGGTAGTTACAACTTAGACTCATCGAGTAATAAGAATTATCTTTGTGAGGATTGAGAGGTCAGAAGGTCGAGAGGTTATAGGGTCCAGTGATCAACTATGCTGAGAGAAAGAAAGAGAGAGGATCAAGCAATGTGTGGAGGACCCAGAGGGTCTCATCGAGAGACTCAAGTTAAGAGGGAGACTTCGACCAAGAGTGCATTTCCCGAGAGTATAAGAGTGCTTACTAAGAGACCACACTTAGAGGTTTGTGGACTTTATGATTATGGGCCTACTAAGGCTTCGTGGTAATGGGCCGACGGATCATGTATTATCATTTGCCCCTGGCTTCTAATGTTGTTTTGTAGAAAGGGTATTAGGAGTAAAGTTTAAGTTAAAAGAATTAGGGAATTCAATTGGAATGAAAGTGGAGCGACTTTGAGTAAATGAAAGAACTCGATCGCGGATATTAAATGCAATAAATATCGATGGTTTGAAAAGTTCTAAAATTGAAAAGACGCAGAAGTGGTGTATGTCGGTGAAGCGAAAAGGGCACGAGAATGGAATGATTGTGAGTAAGTGGAAAAGATGTCATGCCCCGATCCTTGATCCGAGACCGTGAACAGTCGCTCGTTTCCTCGTATACTACCCATAACGCGACACGTATCTCAAGATAACGCAAAGCTATCAAAACATAGTCTTTCAAAATGCATTTTCCCAAGTAAACATTTACAATTAACAATGTACAAGTATGTAAATCAGTATGAGAGTCACAATTCATAACATGAATACAGTCATACCATACATGGTCAATCTAAAATCCTCACATATATATATTCAGTGGAAGATGGAAAAGTACCATGTCTAAGTCTCTGATAAGTCAAGTACGTCGAAATTCTCTTAACGTGTCCCTCTATCAGTCTATCTCTATTACAATTTCAGGAGTAGGGGTAAGTATTATGAAATATTCAGTGAGTGAGAGGATAATATCATGAAATTAATACGTGTGATGAATAATGGAATGTCAAAATCAGTATAACAGATACATTTCAAAATTTTATATGAAATTTTCAAACAATATGTTATGTTCTACGCATACACTTCAAATTATTCATATGCATTCCAATCACTTTTAGAAATTGATAGAGCTAGCCAGAAAATCGTTCCCAGCAAGGGTCAACTACAACCAATGACAAGCGCACCGAGGGTTTTTTTTCATATGCCAGTATTTTCATATTTTGTTTTCTACCTCGGTGTTGGCCACGGGCCTCCCCCAGTGCTAGACTGTTTATGCTGACGGCCCTCCCCTTTCTGTTCAACTGGGATAATCCGTAATCTATAAAATCACATATGGGTCCAACCCATGTGGTACGCATCGTTTGTAGGATATCTCCTGCAGAAAGCTATCCAGACACACATGGGTGCCTTGACAAACGTACCCGTAGTTACGACTGTTCCTTAGGGACTATATCATATCTGTCAATTTCCATGGACTCTCAATTCAAGTGCCAACTTAGTATCAATCAAACGTGCCAAGATGTATAATTATATTAGAAATCATATTTTAGAATTTCAAAACACGGCACGATATCATTTAATAATTCATATGGATACATATTATCAACTCATTTCTTTAGACATTTCACTTATCACAAAACATTTATCAAAATCTTTAACAACATCATTTTTCACACGGATAAATCATGACATTTCTAAAAACGATAAAATATGGTTTGATATTAATAATATGGTATCGTAAATTATACTCACACATATAGGGAGGGTACGCCACTCCCCTATCAATCTTGAACTCGACCAAATCTCTCATCGTGTGTAGAATAATAATTTACCCCTAAAACAATAATATATACGTGTAAATTTTTTATTGCTTTACAAGACTTTCATAATTTTGATTGGGTTTAGATTTTTTTGGGCCACATCTCCATTATGGGTTTTGGGTTGTTGGATTTTAAAGTTCTAATTGGACTTGGGCCCAATACTAAGATTTTGTGTTTTGGATCGGCCTAATATAAATTTGCCCGAGTGGTTCAAGTCCAAACATTTATAAATTTTCTAACACTAAATTTTTCAGTTGCGCAGTTTTAGAAAAAATGCTATAACGTTTTCTATATAATTCGGAATTGAGTGATCCAAATTGCTACTTAAAATTAAGACATTTACCTACATTTTTTTATGTTTAGCTCATCTTCCGATCCTTACTGTATGAATTTATAAAATTTTATCTTTGGTCTAGATTGGATTTTTATAACCCAATTTGCACAGTTTCGGTAGTTTCCTCATATCGCCTAACATATAACCCCAAATTGATTAATTCTAGTCCCATATGAAAGATAAGAGACAGTACTATAAATTTTATTTTTAGCATTTCCTCTAATTCTAAACACAAAATTTCATAAATTCAAAACTTTGTCTCAATTTTGTTCTAAACTCAAACTATATCATGTCTCAGTAAAAGTGCTATAACGTTTAGCACACTACTCTAATTTAAGCGAAATTTGAATATGATAAAGATGAGACAGAGACCTACAATTTAGTGTTTAGGTGTTTCTTAATTATGTCTAGAAGAGGATGGAAATTGGTCACTAAAAATTCTACTAATATATGGTCGAAAAGAGAGGAATACTCTACACAATCTTGGAAGAATTACCATAACTTTTGATATATAAATCAGATTTAGGGGATTCTTATCTCGTTAGAAAGACAAGACCTAGAGCTACAACATTTGTGTTTAGCACTTGATCAAATTCTGTCGGGAAGATATCTTATATCTTAGAGGATTCTCTATTGAATATAGGACAGAATGGAGTTTCTTTCTCTTCCCATGGTCTTTCTAACCCTAGGCCTCCTCATTGTTCACCAAGTTAAGCCTCTCCTTTTGGCTCCAAATTTAGATATGTTGTGTTAGGGTTTGAGGGGAATGATTCTACATAAAAATTTCAAAGTGTGGTTTAAAGAAATCATACATTTCTTCAAGAATGTAACTCACAGCCCCCTTGACTCTTCACCAAACAAAACTCTTCCTTTTGCTCCAATTTTTGGATATGTTGTAATTGGGTTTAAGAAGAATTGATTTATGCAAAAATATTGTGGTGGTGTTGTAGAAAATATTTGAGTTCCGTTCTCATGAATCTCACGATTTTGAGAGAACAATGAGAGAGTTTCTTGTTTCTTAGTTTAAAACTTCACGGTTTTGGAAGGAAGAAAGCTAATCATTTAATTTATTTGAATTTTGCTCCATTTAATTCTAGATTTTGGATATTCCCAAGGTAAATTTTTTAAGCCCTTGGATTTATTTGATTATAACAATGTGCACTCTTTTTCTCTCTCCTACGTTTTAGCCATTCTCTCATACTACAAATACTCTTTTCTCACACTACACTCAAATCTTCATTAATTGTATGTCTCCCAACAACTAAGATTCAAAGGTCTACAATTTTTATCCAATTCTAAATTAAATTCTTACCACTGATTTGTTGTCAAGGAAACCCATACCCTATCACTCAATGAATAGTATTCTTTGTCTCCTACTAACTAAATCCAATGGTCCAAATTAATTCACCCGACTTCCATTCAATCTTCACACTTGGATTTTTCTTCTCAAAACCAACAAAATCTCTTCTCTTCTCACACATCATGACAGGCCATCACCATCTCCTATTCTTTCTCTCTTGGTTGCTCATGGTTTGGGGAAAGGCACACTTGTGCTAGTTTGTTTCAATCTCCACCATTGATCATTCAAGGTTTATTCCTCACCTTTGGATCATTTTTCACCAACAATAATTTATTTTCACTTGTTCCATTTATTCAATGGTTAATATTCTAATCACAAATCAAATCAAGAGTCCTAATTATCCATTCATACTATAACTTTATTATCTTTTTTTCTAAATCTTTGTTAATATCAAATAAGTCGCTTGACTTATAAAAATTTTATTTTGATTCCGAAATTTTTATAATTCTAAGTTAGACTCAAAATCTCAAATTAAGTCTGGTTTTACCGATTTTTTAAAAAATTTACGATTTAACTTTATGAAATAAGATCTACCCAAATTTGAGATTTCTATATACTGTAGAGTCATTCTCATTATTATTGGATCATTGGTGGTCATTTTAGAAATTTTTTTTACTTCCTAATGATTTGGGTCGAAATTTTTCGAGAACAGTTTTAGTAGAAAATTTTTTAGAGAATTTTCTATATAGAACATGAGCAATATCATATATAAAACGAAGAGAAGTACAATAGTGAGTACACCAAAATGTCGGTATTACAAAAGACACAAGACTATGGCATTAAATGTGAAATGCGATATTTCAATTTCGAAGCGTGCCACTTCGAATCACTAAAAATCATATTCAACACACCTCCTTGTGGTTATAAATAATAGAGAGTGGTTGTTAGAGGTTCATCAATTTACTGTGTGAGATGAAGTTATGTGTGGGTTCTGATCATAGGGAATTCTTAATAATATTTTAATATTGGCAAGCTCGGGGACGAGGGCTTTGTACGGTGATTCTTCTGCATCCCACCATGAACGGGATGCTTTGGAGAATTCTTTGTAGGGTAAGATTGTGGAGAGGGTGTGTGGACTGTCAATACGTGATTCCATCAGTAGGGAAACTCCCGATGCGAGATTCCATCACGGCATTCGAAAATACGATATCGTGATAGACCCCATCAGTGTTTCAAGTGACCTTGCATTGGGTGAGACATTCTCCCTTCCTTTCACGAGTCCTTTGGAAAGTGGAGACCTTTTCCCTCTTCAAGGTCATAGGGGAACAGTTGGGCACTAATTGCAATAGGTGGCTTGGCGTCGATGTTTCCTGGGGTGAGAAATGAAGAGAAGGGTGCAAGTAATCTACCTATTTCTATTTTGGTACTTAAGACTTTCCATAATTCGGTAAACTACTTTGAGACTTGACTTAGTGAGATGAGAGCGGGAATGGCAAGAGGAAAGTGGTACACAAAGTATGCATATGCCATGTTAGGGAGATGAATGTGCACGAATAACCTCCATACAGTTGTCTATTTTAGTAGGGTGCATGAGATCTTTAAGATAAAAACAGGCCATAGATAATGCGAGAGGTATGAAATCGAGAGATGTTCAAGATGTCGGTCGAGAGACTAACTGTCGTATCCGTGTCAAGTCTTGCTCAAGACAAAGAAGGAATTAAGGAATTTAGGAAGAGCACCCTGATGTAGCCTAGCCTTCTCTTTCTCCTCAATTTCCACCTTGTATATTTTATTCCCTCTATATTTCCCTTTCCTAACTTATGTATTCTTGATACGTAAATTCCAAGTTATTTCTGGTTTTACTTGTATGGGTTCTAAGCTGTATGAAAATTTGGATGAATAAGTGAGTAGAGAATTTTCTTCCTTGTTACTGTCATGTTTTTATTACTTGATCATATGTTGGGATAAAAGACCTAAGTTTAGCATTCCTTTAATTGCTTATTAACCGAGAGGTCATGCGAGATGTTTGAGATGTCGATTGACAGACTTACTATCCTATCAGTGTCAGGCCTGGTTGGCAAGTCAAAGATTGAAACGAAGAGTAATTTGTTAACAATGGAGTCACCTCTCCATTCTCGTGCGCTTTACTTACTGTATAACTTGTACTTACAATCTTTGGATGTGTTGTTCCTGAGATGCAATTGTTGTATTATGTTGAAATGAAATTTTTTTGCTGCTCATTGTCTTTATTTGTTTCACTTGCATGAATCTTGTTTCTTTTGAGTTCCACCTGCCACATAAAAATTTTAACGAAGGCATGCATAGTGTCTTTCTTATAATTACCATTGTGCTGTCCTTTTAAGTTTGCATGTTAAAGGACTTGAACACAGAGAGAGGGTTTCTCTTAAGTGAGGAACCCTTGGGACGTGTTAAACTGAGTCGGGCAAAGGCCTTGGACCATTTGTTACATCTTATTGGAGTGTTTAGACCTTGGTGGGGGGTAATGAAAGCATGCTGTAAGATGCATATAATCAAGAAGATTTCAAAAATATGTTGTACAGAGCCTTTTGCCTTTGTAGAATTGAGAGAATTCCACTATGTTGCAATTAGAAGGCTTGTTGGCATTGCGCCAAGTGAGAGTGTTGCGGCATTACACCTAGAGGGCTTATTGACGTTGTACCGAGAGGGTTCGTTGTCATTGCGCTTAGCGAGAGTAAAGTTCTACGAAAGAGAAAGTGATATAATATAGGGGTCTGTAGGTGCTGGGGCTTGGGTTGTTCATTATATAGGAAAGTGCAATATATTATTGATAAATTGTAGAATGATAAATGTTCAAAATAAGAAAGCGATAAATGTTATTGATAGGGGATGCACAAATTCTCCAAGTTTCGTGTTTTAGGTACAACTGAACCATCTAAATTGTTACATTGATACGCTCGGGATGAACCACTGAACGTAGTTGATACGGGCCTTCCCAGTTCAATTAGGGTTATCCGGTGGCTTTTACCCTTCGATGTACTAGATCTCCTAATCTAAAAGCTCTGGTTCTCACTCTTTTGTTGTTGTGTCAGGCTATTTGTTGTTAGCAAGCTGTCATTTAAGCGGATGTGGTGTCTTGCAATTTTGATAACAAGTCCAACTGTTCTTACAGTGCAGACTCATTTAGCTCTTGTTGATATTGATTAGCTTTGTAATGAGTGGATTTCTATTTCCACTGGTAGGACTGCTTCACATCCATATGTTAAACTGAATGGTGTTTCTCTTGTGGTCATCCTAGGTGTAGTATGATATGCCTAGAGGATTCCGTTGAGATCGTCCACCCAATGACCTTTTGCATCATCTAGTGATGTTTTGATTCCTTGGAGGATTGTTGGGTTTGTTACCTTGGCTAGGCCATTAGCTTGCAGATAAATGATAGAGGTGAAGCGATGTTGAATCTCTAGCTCATTATAGATTTCTATGAATTTATTGTTATCAAATTGCTTGCCATTATCGATGATCAGAATGCGAGATAGTCTGAACCTGGTGATTATGAATGCTCATATGAAGGTTTGTATTTTACAAGTTGTGATTTGGGCTAGTGGTTCGGTTTTTACCCATTTGGTAAAGTAATCAATAGCTACAATACGAAATTTCCATTGTCCAGTGGCTTCTGGGAATTGTTCTAGTATGCCCATCCCCCATTGTGTAAATAGTCATAGACTTACAATTTGCAAAGCTCGGAGGAAGGTTGATGAAGCACCAAGGAGCAGCGCCGACACTTGTTATATTTTTTGACATAGTCCTTAATATCAGCTTTTATGATAGGCAAAAAAAATCATTAACGTAGGACCTTGTTAGTGAGGTTCCGAGTGTCTAAGTGGTTACTACATACTCTTTCATGAATTTCTCAAATGATGTAATTTCTTTCGTTGGGCGTTAAGCACTTCAGATAAGGGTGAGTGAAAGATTTCTTGTAGAGGGACCCATTAATGACAGTGTAGTGTGCAGCCTTGCGTTTTACTTTCGCCGCTTCATATAATGTGTCTAGCCATTGTCCATGCCTTAGGTAGGCATGTATGGGATCCTTCCGGTTCGACGAATCATCTACTGATAGAATTTGCTCAAGCTTGTCAATGTTTAGGTAGAGAGGCACTCGATGTAGACTATTTGGCTGATAGCAACTAAATTTGAGTTAGCAAGTTTAAAGAGCTTGTCGGCTCTAGCCTTTTATTATCTAGGGATCTGATGTACATCAACTTTGTTGAATTCGTTCATCACTTCCTGGAGTTTAACTAGATATTATGCCATCATGGGTTCTTTGGTTTCATAAGTTACTTCAATTTATTTGATCACAAGCTAACTATCTGTGAACACCTGAATGTCCTAAGATCCCAATGAGGCTATGATCCGCAATCTTGTTGAGAGCGCTTCCTATTCGGCCTGTTTGATTTGGAAGTCAAAACAAAGTGCATATTCTGCTTCAAAATTGTCGGGGCCCATAAAGATAACTCCAGCACTACTTCTTAATGAGTTGGAGGATCCATCTATGTATACGTCCAGGCTAGCAACATGCATCCTTCTTGGTGATCGATGAAAGCTCGCTCGGGGATAGTCAAGAGTGTGCATTCAAAAATAAAATTGGCTAGAGCTTGACTTTTGATGGTAGGCCTTAGTTGATATTCAATATCAAATTTTCCAAATTTGATCTCCATTTGATGAGTTGGCCTAAGATGTCTTTTTTTATGGGATCTGCTTTAGCAGTTGGTTGGTCAGTATCACAATAGAATGTACCTAAAAATATAGGCAAAGACATTGAGCAGTTACAAAGAGAGCAAAAACCATCTTCTCAATTGGTCTGTATTTGATTTCTGATTCTTAGGTACTCGGCTAACATGGTACATGAGCTTTTTGTACAGCGAGATCTAGTCTTACTAGTACAGAGCAAAGAACTCCGTAAAAAATAGATAAGTAAAGGTAAACTTTCTTACTAGAGATAGACCAATAGAGCAGCAGGAGAGACTAGAGGTATTCCTTGAATTTATCAAAAGCTATATGACATTCCATTGTCCACACGAATTTTTTAGACTTCTTTAAGGCATCGAAGAAGGGCTTGTATTTTTTAAACTTCTTCAAAGGCCGAGCTGCTTGCTGAAGACCTTATTAACAAGTTGTTAGAAGGTTGCTCCCACGTTTTTAAGCCAAACAACATGACCTTTGTAGCAATAAGTGTCGAATTTCGTAATGAAACTCGTCTTCTCTTTATCTTCCGGGGCCATGCACACTTGATTATAACCAGGATATGCATTCACGAAACTTAAGAGTTAGTGACCTAATGAGTTATCCATAAAGTTGTCCATGTTAGGGAGCAGAAAGTTGTCCTTTGGACTGGCTTTATTAAGATCGGTGAAGTCAACACACATCCTCTATTTGTCATTTGTTTTCTTCACCATTATCACATTTGCTAACCATTCGGGGTGTCTAACTTCTTTGATGCAGTTTGCCACCAGTAGCTTTTGTATTTTTTTCTTGCATCGTTTGTTGGTGTTCTAGCACAAATACCGTTTTTCTTATGTTTTACAAGCTTGCAGCTAGAATCTACTATCAGTTTATGGACAATTACCAAAGGGTGTATTCCCAACATATCTTCGAGTGACCACATAAAGACATTAGAGCCACCACAAGCATTCAATTATGGTGTCTCAAAGAGAAGCCAAGAGATAGGTTCAGATCTGAATTGTCTGACCAGGAATATCGGTGATCTAGATCTTGACCACTTCTTTACCAGGCTTAGCTTTAGTGGATTGCTTGATATTGTCTTTGAACTCCATGGTGTCTATGGTGAGAGAGTCTTCCTTTCCTTCTCCGACGTAGAGGTGCCAGGGATTCAGGGTTGCAAATGAGTGTCCCAACGCCTAAAGGCATTTTGAACTCGATTTTCATATGTCTAGTGCTCGACAAGACTTATAAACTGTTCAGGCTGGGATAACCCAAGACAGCATTATAGAGAGATGGCAGTTTGACCAAGTTGAAGATGGTTTCGACAATAGCATGGTTGGTGGTGCCCAAGGATATAGGGAGTGAAATAATGCCCTTGGGATATAGCCACTCATCCGAAAATCTTTTCAAAGGTCCGATAGAAGGTTGAAGATGTATTCGATGGAAATCCATTTGACAGAAGACATCCCAATAGAGAAAATCATAATTTGTCCATTGATTGACTAAAATTCTCTTCACAATGTATTGGCATATTTCGATAGTGATGACCACAGACTTATATCAGCTCGGGTCAACCCCTTCTAAGTCGTCATCATCAAAACCAATCATTGGCCTTTTTCTTTTCAATGATATATCGATCGAAGAAATAAAGCATATATTTTTTTGGGCTAATCAATCAGTCCTTCCTATGGACAACACCAATTTGTTGAAGCCAAATTTGACTCCACAATAAATCATCCATCTGGCTCGAATAGGGAATTGATGATGTCACATTTGTTGGATTGTCTCCAAAGAGTAGACCTAGCAAAACCCGACGGAGGTAGCCCGGACAACTGAGGTTCTGACGCTCAAGTAAAAAAAGTGGTAAGGGGAAAGAAAGACTAAAAGAGTTTAAACCCTATGTAATTTTTGTGTGTTGTATGTGGAGTAAAAATGTATGTACCTAATAGGTTATCTCTACATAATATATATAAGACGCATGGCGAGTCCCGTATATGTTTAAGGATATAGAAACCCAACTTACCTCGTAAAGAGGTCACTAGAGATCTTCCAAGATTGTAAAAATCGTAATTATAGACTTTCTCTAGATTTGGAATCCTCTGAGATATGAAAGTTCCAATTATTGTCATGGAGAATAGGAAAATTTCTATTGTCAGAAGATTTACTTCCTAATCGAGAAAGCTCACGGTAGATTTGTATCAGACTAAGGAAGATTTAAACTTGGTAAAGATTTCTTTCCTTATCAGGTAGTTACAACTTAAATCCGTTGTGCCGAGAGAAAGAATGATCAAGCAACATGTAGAGGACCGAGAAGGTCTCGTTGAGAGACTTAGGCAAAGAGGGAGACTTCGATCAAGAGGGCGTTTTCTCAATATTATAAGAGTGCTTACTAAGAGACCAAACTTTACAATTTGTGGACTTTTTGATTATGGACCTATTGAGATTTCATAGTAATGGGCCGATGAATCCTATACCATTAAGAATGATAAAATAATTAATAGTTAATCGATGATAATCAAGTAGTTACAATCCGAATAGGTCTTGCTATCTTAAAGTAAATTATGCATGTGTGACTTTGGCTTTTGTTGGCAATACTTGTTATTTTAATAATTCTGATTTTGAAGATTCTTATTATTGTAAAGTTTTAAATAAGTAAAATTTTTATTAGTTATAAGAACTAGAAAAGGGACCATTATGAAAATTTGAGTTAGATTTTTCTTAAACAGAAAAGGAAAGAACACAACTAGTCTTGTAAGATTGTTGAATCAGATTTTGTTTTAAACTTGTTGTATTGATAATTAATTAGAATCGATCATCTCACTAGGAAACTATGAAAAAAATCCTACTAAAACAACATTCAGAAGTGAGCACTATTTGGTTATAACCAATTAACTATGGAAAATAATTAATTAACGGAGCAAAATTCTCTAGGGAGATCACTATTACCTTTGAATGTGATAATAATAATTTTATACACTTAAATTATATTATTTTTATGTCATATTTATGAATTTTAGGACTGTTTTAAAACTTTATTTTATGATATTTCATTAATTAAATACATGGGTATTGATTTAGGAAATATTAGACTTGCTTTCTAAATTCCAGACTAGACACATAGTGGCTAGTATTTTGGTCTTTAATTCAAACAAAAGCATATATAAAATTTAGGAAAAAATTGCTACATTGCTAAAGATCAAATTCGGGCTGAAAAAGAAAACTAAGTACACATGTTAATGTAGTGATTTTTGGAAACAATCTGCTATTATTTCTCAGAAATATTCCAAAATCAGAGGAAAGCTTGCTAATTCATGGAAATGCTAGAGATCTCTACCATTACAATAAAAGGAAGTGTTCAAAACCAAAAAAAAAATCTGAAAAATTACCTACAGTTGATATTTTAATTAAGTTTTGGTCTTATAAATAAAAGCTCTTCTTCAAGGACGTAGGGGATATAAAAAAATACACAAAAAACACATTAGAAACTATGCAGAAAGGCGAAGAAAGAGAGAAAGGAGTGAAACTCTAGAGGCCATCATTGGAGAATACAATTTTCATCTCCTTGTACAGAAATGGTTGTAATATTTTCTTTTCTTTTCTTTTCTTTTTTTCTTTACTATGTCTAGCTAATTTCATTTGTTCCTAACACTCGATAATTATATTTTAATTAATTATATAGATTGATTTATTTCTTTTTTTAAAGATTTATTAGTATAATTATTATTTGATTAGATTTTATTATTGATCGTAATACTTCAAAACGTTAGGATCCACTTTTGCATGATTTGATATTGATTACATGTATAATCAATATAATTGCATCTTTTTAGTCAGTAATAATAAAATTCATACGAAATTATGAAATGGATGGAAAATTAATTTCATGTTATGGAAATTTAAGGTAAACCCTAAATTACAGTTCTTCCATAGAATTTAATATAATTCGATTTAATCAAAATTGTATGACCATTGAATTTTGATTACTTGTATTAGGGATTTTATTAAATGACCATCGGGTGAGATCAAGTTTTGGAAAAATCTGTCTTCATCAATAATAATTCATTAGTTAGTAAATTTTTGAGATTTGAAAAGATTATGCTATGAAATCGATATTTTAGAGATTTTATTGATTAGGATTTATGTCAATTAGGGTTTATGATTAATATTTTCGTAATTTTTAATACTTTCATAATTTTGATTTAATTTGTCTAACTTAAATAGAATAGTTTATAATTGGTAATACAAAATATTCTCTTCACTATATGTAACATTTGACTAGAGTATATTTGCTCGAAATCTTGATATCAAAATCATTTAATAAGTTTTTGACGTCATTGCTGAAAATATTCTTGTATATAAATAAAATAATCATATTTGAGATTGGACATTGTCTTTTATATTTTTTGTTACTTTCTTTTTCAGATTTGCAATCTTTTAGGTTATACAATCTATAAGAGTTTCGATTTAGTTTGAATCTGGGCGGAGATTTTTTATGTCTGAAAAACTGTTTGGGATTTAGTGTTAAGCGATCACTTTTTCTATAGGATTTCGATGTGCTGATCAAAACCCGTGATTACCATAGGCACCACGTTATCTTGACCGAATTCCATCTTTTTCATAGATTTCTCTAATTTTTTTCTTATTTTTCCATTATTTTTAGTTTTTTGGTTACTTATTTGGGTTTCTTTTATGCATTATTTTACTATGTTTTCTTGATTTATATTCTTATGTAGGTGATATAGATTTTTTTAGTAGTCTTTGCAATTCATTTTGAAGAATTAATTTTGTGCTATTTTTGTGTTCATACAGTATATGCTACAAAAATCGAAGAGTTTTGACCTAATTGATTTTGATCTCGAGATAAAGAGAACTCTAAAAACCATTCGTAAACAAACTAAAGAAGTCGAGCAATGTGATGAAGCAATGGCTCAAGAGAATAAAGTTATGAAGGAGTTCTTGATGCGCAGACTTTAGGACATGCATACTAGCATGTGGAAGCAAACAATTTCAAGCTTAAACTGAGTCTCATTGGTATGGTGCAGGCGGATCAATTCGGTGGAGAAACTTTTGAAGATCCAAATAGCCATCCGAAGAATTTCTTAGAAATGTATAATACAATCAAGCTGAATGGAGGAAGTTTTGATGCAATACGGCTACGATTATTTCCTTTCTCTCTTAAGAGAAAAGCAAAGGTATGGCTTAATTCATTCCATGTTAATCACTTTATAAATTAGGAGAATTTTTCTCAAGCATCCCTAACTAAATATTTTCCATATGGTAAGATTGCTAAATTATATTATGATATTATTAGTTTTAGGCAATTTGATAGTGAGTCTCTGTATAATGCTTGAGAACGTTTTAAGAACTTGATTAGGAGATGTTCACATTAAGATATACCTGATTGGTTGATTTTATAAATTTTTTATGGTTGTCTTTTAAATTCTGTTAAAATCACCATTGATATTACAGTTGGGGGTATTTTTATGAGTAAGTCCTATAATGAAGCATGTGCATTACTTGATAATATGACTTCTAACCAAGATGATTGGTCTAATAAATGTAAAATTTTTAGACAGAGCCGGTATACATAAGATTAATAGTTTTACCATACTTAATATGAAAATTGATTTCTTGATTAAAACTATGACAACTAATCAATTTAATACTGTGACTAACCAAATTTTATATTGTGATTCGTATGGTGATTCTATTCACATGACTTTTGAGTGTTTGTAGGTACAACAAATAAACTATATTTCTAATTTTGGCATATCTCAGAATAACCCATATTCCAATAGATATAATCCTGGGTAGAAGAATCATTCTAACTTTTCATATAGTCAAGGAGTATCACCATCAAATAATCTACCAAATTATAACTTGATAATACAGCTTCTAACCAGTATGATTGGTCTAATAAATATGAAATTCCTAGACAGAAAGCCGGTGTACATAAGATTGATAGTTTTACCATACTTAATATGAAAATTTATTTCTTGATTAATACTATGACAACTAATCAATTTAATACTGTGACTAACCAAATTTTATATTGTGATTCGTATGGTGATTCTATTCACATGACTTTTGAGTGTTTGTAGGTACAACAAACAAACTATATTTCTAATTTTGGCATATTTTAGAATAACCGATACTCCAATACATATAATCCTGGGTGGAAGAATCATTCTAACTTTTCATGTAGTCAAGGAGTATCACGATCAAATAATCTATCAAATTTTAATTCAGGGAATCCGCAACTACAACAAAGGGAGAACATGGCAACGTGGGCAATGACATTTGAATGTTTGGCAACAAGGACAAATGAAAGGATCGAGAGGATTAAAAGTAAAATTGATTAATTGGCTAACACCTTGCATTCTCGTGTGCTAGGTAGACTATCTAGTGATACTAAGAAGAACCTTGGAGAGTAGACCAAGGCCATTTCATTGAGAAGTGGGAAGTAATTATAGAAGATGTCAATTCGGTCCACGAATGGAGAGAATGAATAAGAGGCCGAGAAAGAGATCAAGCAGCCTGAGAAATCTAAGGCACCAGATTCAAAATAGGGAAGTACTTTACTTTTGAATGAATACAAGCTCCCTCTCCCTTTTCTTAAACGTCTTTTACATGCTAATGCAAAAAAGTAGTTCGAAAAGTTTTTAGAAATCTTTAATAAATTGAACATTAGCATTCCTCTTTTGAATGCCATGAAATAAATGTCAAGTTATGGGAAATTTCTCAAGAATGTGATCATCAATAAGAGGAAGCTAGATGATATTTCAATAGTCAAGCTTACAAAGAAGTGTTTTGCAATTCTACAAAGGAAACTTCGACCAAAACTTGAGAATCTAGGGAGTTTTTCTATTCCTTATACTATTGGTTCTACTGATTTTTTTTTTTTTTTGATATTGTATATGATTTGGGTGCTGGTGTAAATCTCATGCCTTATTTTGTGCTCATGAAATTAGAAATGTAGATCTACTAATATTTCATTGCAATTGACTAATAAAAATATAAAGAATCCAAGAGACATTGTTGAGAATATACTTATTAAAGTTGATAAATTTGTTTTTTCTATTGATTTTATCATTTTGAATATGGATGATGATGAGAGTCCCTCTTTGACTCTAGATTGACCTTTCCTTATGGCTCCACATGCTTTGACTAATGTTTATATTGGAAAATTAATTTTGAGAATTAATAATGAGAAAATTGAGTTTAATGTTTTTTATTTCATGAAAAATTTTGATAAACAAGAAGTTTTTAGAGTTAATTGCATTAAGAGAATTACTGAATATGATTTTAATATCTTTTACTCTAGTGATCCTATTGAAAATTATATTGCTAATTCATTGCAAGTGAATCCAAGAATGTCTAGAAAATAAACATGTTGATGCATGTGCTATTTTGAATATGAACTTAGGTGAAAATTGACTCCTGCACGATATGAGAGTTTGAAAAGTGTCGAGGAGAAAAGCGATATCTCACAGCAAGTTGTTAAGTGATAAAAATGAGTTGATCCCTACGCGTGTTATCACGGGTTGGAAGGTTTGTTGGATTATAGAAAGTTAAATGATACTATTAGGAAAGATCATTTCTCCGTCCCCTTTCTTGATCAACTTGTTGAAAAATTAGCTTATCATACATTCTATTGTTTTCTAATGGTTTTTCTTATTATCTGCAAATTGCCATTGATCTTGCTTATCAAGAAAAAATCACATTCACATGTTCATAGGGTACCTTTGCATTTAGATGTCTGCCTTTTTATCTTTGTAATGCTCCAGCTAATATGCTTGATGTCCATATGTGCCAATTTTATTGATGACTTTACGGAGGTCTTTATGGATGACATTTTTGTGTTTGGTTCCTCATTTAATAGTTATTTAAAAATTTTGGAGTGAGTTTTAAAGAGGTGTAAGGAAACCAACTCAATACTTAATTGCGAGAAATGTCTTTTTATAGTAAAAGAAAATATTATTTTGAAACATAAGATATCTTTAAGAGGAATAAAAGTTGATAAGCAAAAGTCAAATTAATTGACAAACTCCCTCCCCTAAATCATTAAAAGATACTAAAAGTTTTCTAGGACTTGCAGATTTCTATCATAGACTTATTAAGATTTTTTTTTTAATTATTAAACCTTTAACCAATCTTTAAGTAAAAAATACACCTTTTGTGATTGATAATTCTAGCTTTAATACCTTGAATTGCCTAAAGCTTAAATTGATTGAAACTCTTATTGTGCAGCCACCCAGATGGAATGTACTTTTTGAGATTTATTATGATGCATGACACTGTAGTTACAATTTTGGGTCAAACTGTAAATAAGAAATTTCATGTTCTTTATTATGCGCGTGGGACTATGAATAAGGCACAAAAATCATACACCACTATTGAGAAATAACTACTTGTAATTTTTTCACTTGAGAAATTTCATTTTTACTTGTTGCTTTTCAAGATTATTATTCATACTGGCTATTTTGTACTTAAATATTTAATTTCATACAAAGTTCAGGTTGTTGCGTTGGATCCTTTTGTTGTAGAAATATGACATCAAAATAGTGGATAAAAAAGAAGTTGATTATGCAGCGGCTAACCATTTATCTCGATTGCAGGGAGATTTCATTGAGACAATAATTGATCATCCTTTAAATGACTCTTTTTCTGATGAACCATTATTTTTTGTTATTCAAATTGATGAACCATGGTATGCTGACTTTGTTAATTATCTCATTTGCAGGATTGATCCATGGAGATTAACGTGATAGCAAAAAAAAAGAAATTTCTTTCCAATGTATGCCACTATCTATGGGATGAGCCCTACTTTTATAAGGTTTGTGGTGATGGTATTGTTAGGGGATATATGCCTCAATAGGAGGTAAGTAATATCTTTAGTTTTTGTCATGATAAAGAAGTTGGTGGTCATCATGGACCATCTCGTACAACAGTTAAGATACTTTAATTTGGATTTTATTGGTCAGCTTTGTTTAAGAATGCTCATTTTTATGTCCGTTCATGTAATCAAAGTCAAAAAACTAGGAATATTTCAAATCGTCATAAAACGCCCTTAAGCAATATTTTAATCGTGGATATTATTGAAGTTTGGGGTACAGATTTCAAAGGTTCTTATCTAAAATCTTGTAATAATTAATTTATTTTTGTTGCTATTGATTATACGAATAAATGGGTAGAGACAATTGTATGTGTAAAAAATAACTCTAAAACAATATGTAAATTTTTAAAGAAAAATATCTTTTCCCGTTTTAGTGTCCTTGGAGTCATAATCATTGATGGAATTTTATATTTTCACAAAGATTTTGAAAATTTTTTGACTAAATATGGTGTTACCCATAAGGTTGCTACACCTTACCATCCTCAAACTAGTAGGTAAATTGAAGTTTCAAATCATGAATTAAAAAGCATCTTGGAAAATATTTTGAGTTTTTCTTGTAAAGATTGGTCCATAAAGTTAGATGATGCACTTTGGGATCACAGAATGACATATAAGTCTTTGATTGGCATGTCACCATATCATTTGGTTTATGGTAAGACATGTTATCTTCCTATTGAGTTAGAACATAAAGTATATTGGGCAATGAAACATCTAAACTTTGGTTTATCTTTTGCAGGTCAAGAAAGGAAGATGCAGTTAAATGAGATGGAGAAATGATGGAACGAGGCACATAAGAACGCTTGAATTTATAAGGAAATGATAAAAGCATGACATGATGCTATGATCAAGAAGCGAGAGTTCGATATTGGTGATAAAATTTTATTGTATAACTCTCGTTTAAGACTTTTTCCAAAAAGGTTAAGATCAAGATGGTTTGGATCATTCGTGATTACACAAGTTTCCCTGCATGGAGTTATAAAACTTTCAAACGAACAAAGAGAAAATTTCAAAGTTAATGGGTATCATTTGAAACTCTATGAGGATGGGATCAACTTGAAGGATGGGTCCACCATTTTCTTAAATGATTCATGAGCATAAAAAAACCTTTGGACAAGAGAAAGAGAAGTTACTACTAAAAAGGAGGCTACAGATTCACTAGATTTTTCAGGAGAGTTTTCTATTCTCTTTTACTTTATTATTTTTATTTTTCTTGCACATTGCGGATAATGTTTAGTTTAAATATGGGGGTAGCTTTTTGATTTTTGATTTTTCTTAGAAACATTTTGAAAAAAATTAAATTTTTGCAAAAAAAAAATGAGTTTTACTGAATTTTTCCTATATCAACAAAATTTTCTGATGATTTTCTAATTCTTGTCTATTACTTGATTTGAGTTGGATTCTATGAGAATGATTGATATTAATGGTTCTTAGGCACAGATTACTATTCATATTTTGATGGTCGAATTGAAAGATAAGCATACAAAATTTAATACCAAATATACCTAAGTATAAAATTAAGTTTTAAAAAACAATTCATTATGCTCTCATCATTTTTCTTATTGAGTGTATATCACATATGGAATGATCATTCTAAAACTTGTTTTGTTATGCATGTCAACATAATATTTTTTATTTTTATACACTAAAATGATTAAAACACTTACATTTACATCCTTTTTACTTTCGAAAAATACGATTTCTAACATTTTATATCTCCACCCATTTCTAGATCTTTTTTTTCTTAAAGTACTCATATGATTTTCCCCATGACTTATTTTTTCTAATTCTTGATTTTAAATCCAAATTTACTAAGAAACTTATAATTGATAGTATGATATTATATTTTTATATATGTTAGAGTCTCTTATTTTTCTAATAGTATAACAAATTGTAACTCAGTGCAAAAAAAAAAACAAAGAGAGAGAGTGTGTGTGTGTTGAGTTGAAAAAAAAAACAGCCAAATGCAAAAAGAGAAGAGAGAGAGAGTGCTTAGTTAGAATTTATATTATTTATTTTGAAGTAATGATACATTACATATTTGGAGTTGGATGTTATTACATATTTTGGGATTAAAAGTTAGTAATACTACATTTTCTTTACTCTAAAGGTGTAAAGAATGTCATATTTTGAAATTTGAATATTTTTAGTAAAATTTTTATCCAAACATTTTTCTATTTATCTTAGCCTTAATTCTAACCATATTACAACCACATAAAAGATCTTTTGATTGGTATATGAATTTCACATATTCGGTGATAGAAATTTGATATATTAGTTAATTTATAGTAATATCATCTTATTGTATTGAATTGAATGATGCATATACTTTTCCATAAAATTGAATGTATTGAGTAGTTAAAACTTATTTTTCTCTATTCTATTGAGTGAATCCATTGTGAGAGTGGCTGAATTTTGCATTATTTTTTTATTTCAAAGAGACTATAGGAGATATAATAGTTGCTCTAGTGCTAAAGATTATGAAATATTAATATCTTGATTGCAATTTTGGTTTGAACTCGTCACACGCATGATTAGAATTTTAGAAAAATTGAATTGATTTTGAAAGAAAATTGTTTAGTTATTTTTCTGGTTTGAAAACAAGTAAATATTCAAGTGTAGGAGTATTTTGTAACAATGATTTTAAACACTTGAAATATATTATTTTTAGGCCATATTTATAAATTTTCGGATTGTTTTAAAAATTTATTCTATGATATTTCATTAATTAAATTCATAGGTATTTATTTATGAAATATTAGGTTTATTTTCTAAATTTCAGACGGATGAGTAGCAGTCAATTTTTTGAGCTTATCTTTTTACTCTGATACTCGATTGGGCTGATTCTTATCGCATTGGAAACTAGATTTCGAGATCTACAAATCTTATGAAGAATTCAAAAGCTAATTCAGACAAGAGCAAATACAAAATTTAGGAATAATTGCTGCGGTGTTGAAGGTCAAATCCGTATTGAAAAAGAAAACTAGGTGCACATGTTAATAGAGTGATTTTTGAAAATAAACTACTGTTATTTCTAAGAAATATTCCAAAATTAGAGGAAAGGTAGCTAATTCATGGGTATGTAAGAGATCAATATCATTACAACAAAAGGAAGTTTACAAAATAAAAGAAAAGAGAAAGTTTCTAAAAAATTACCTGTAATTGCCATTTTGACAAGAGTTTTAGTCCTATAAAAAAAAACCTCTTCTTCAAGGATGTGGGGGATATTGAAAAATACACAAAAAAAACACATTAGAAACTATAGAGGGAGACAAAGAAAGAGAGAAATGGGCAAAACCCTAGCAGCCAATGTTAGAGAATGCAATTTTCGTCTCCTTGTTGTGCAAAAATTCTTTTCTTGTTTTTCTTTAATATGTATCTCATCATCAATCGCAATATTCAAAACGTTAGGATCCACTTTTGTATGATTTGAAATTGATTATATGCATGACTAATATAATTATATAATATTAGTCTGAAATAATAAAATCCATATGAAAATCTGAGATCGACGGAAGATTAATTTTGCATGTGGGAATTTAGAGGGAAACCCTAGATTACAAGTTTTCCATAAAATGATTTAATCAAAATTGTATGACCATTGGATTTTAATTAGTCGAAATAGAGATTTCATTGCATAATCATTGAGCGAGAGCTAGTTTTGGAAAAATTTGCTTTCATCAACAATAATTCATCAGTCAATAAACTTAAAAATTTTAAAAGATTAGATTATGTAAAAGATTTAAAATAAGATAAAATCGAAATCTTAGACCTTTTATCGATTAGAATTTATTTCAATTAAGCTTTATGATTAATATTTTTATAATTTTTAATGTCTTTAGAATCTTTATTCGATTTGTCCAACTTAGATAGAGTAGTTTATAGTTAGTAATATAAAATATTCTTATAAAAATAATACTTAATCTCATCAATATACACAATGTTCGACTAGAGATATTTGTTCGAAATCATAATATCAACATCACGTAAAATAATGGTGGGAACATGGAGCCTTCATTGATGCACACTCAGTAGCTAGCTCTTCTGGTACTGGTGGTTGGATAGTTGTAGGGCAACTTTGAGCCCAATGATAATAGTGACCCAAAAGGTGGGTCTTGTGGCGCTGATCATGATTGTTGTGGTGTGATTCTCTTATATATGAAAATACCAATTCAACGGAATAGCCATAATTGGCAATTCTTCTAGTGATGGTTGTGAGGTTGTTGATGGATAATTCTTATTGTTAATGTTAGCTATGAAAGAAAGAGAGAGTTGATAACAAAGGGAGAGAAGTCATAGAAGTAAGATTCTTTTTTGTCGGTGCAATATGTTAGTATTAATTTAAAAGGAAAAAGTGGGGAGTGAGTGTGTGTGAATGAAATTGATCTTTGTGAAAAGATCAATTATTTGATTGATATACAGGATTTCGGGTTTAATAAACTAGAGTTAAGAAAATTATGATTATGTTAATTAGATGCTAATTAGTAGTTGATTAGAAATTCAAAGGGAAAAATTACTATGAAGTCAAAAAAAAAAAGAAAGGAGTAGGAGATTTCTATATATTACAACAAAAAATGACATATTAATAAATAAATAAATATGTATATATTATTAATGTGATCTAAAATGGGACTTATTGTTGCATCCTAATAAAATAAAGAGAGGGAGGAGGAGAGTAGTCATGGAACCGGGCCGGGCCAGGTCGGTTCCAGTCCAGTTCAAGGCCGGTTCCCGGAACCGCGGGCCAGGCTGGCTGCGGTTCCTAGGCCAATCCGAGCCGGGCTGGACCCGGTTCTGCCCGGTTTTTTTAAACTTCTTTTAACTCTATTTTTTAATTTTATTTTATTTTTGTAACTCCATTTTTTTTAATTTAGTTGTTGTTTTTGTTTTTATTTTCTTATAATGATTTATTTATTTATTTTGTCCTTTTTAATTCATATTTTATAAAAAAAATAAATTAAAAATTAGAGACATAAAATTTTTAGAGTGGTTCTACCGAATTCGGTGTACGTCCACTATCAACTTCATCACTTGGATTTTAGAATTCACTAACATTTTTTTTACATTATTTTGATTTTTATATCATTTTGATTTTTTTTTGTTACATTATTATTATTTTTCTTTTTCTTCTACTTCTTGTTCATTATCTTCCGAGACCTTCATGATTCCTTACATTCTTTTTTCTGCATCTTTCCAATCTTTAATGCAAATTAAGGTTTCTAAAATATCGTCCGTTAAATTTGTACGTTTTTCGGTTAACATTCAACCACTTGCACTAAAAGCACTTTCCGATGGCACTATGGATACCGGAGGGATTAATATATCTTTAGCCATTTTGGCCAAAATTGGATAATACGATACATTATTTTTCCACCAACCTAGTATATCATATAAATCAGTATTATCAAAACATTATAATCTAGGTGTTTGTTTATATAAAAGTAATTCATTAAATGATAACGAAATTTTTTATTTTTTTCCAAAAATGTGTAAAGGATTAAATGAAAATGAAAATGATTGAGTGGTATTACTACTATTACCTACATTATTAGTATTTAAATTATTTTTTTTCTTTTCATATAGTTCAAATATTGATTGTAAAATAAAAGATATTTGCTGTTTTAAAAAATATGGATTAATAGACGTTTCTGATGGAAAACCTTATACGAAACAATCAATTAACATTTCAGTACCTTCAACTTTAACACGTGAATCTAATACACATGCAACTAAATATAAAATTAGAATTTATTCATAATATTTTAAAATTTTTGTTTTCATAGAAAGAAAAATTTCACCAAATTTTTTTTCATTTTTAAATTCATTAAATATATAAATAATTTTACAAAAATTTGGTAATATTAAATGAGTAGTTGGATAATAATATCTGGATAATAAATTTGTACATAAATAAAAAATTTCTAATAATTTAGTACGTGTAAATAAAAAATCGAAAACGTTATTATCGATAAAACCATATTCGTAATTTGAATTTACAAATTCAATTAAAATATTTTGAAAATGAAATATATCTTGTAACATGTCATACGTTGAATTCCACCTAGTGTCACATTCCATTTTAAATTTTTTAAATTTTTTATTATGTAACAAATATAATTGTCTAATTTATTGGGTTTTTACAGAAAAATTTCTTATTTGATGAATTAAATCCCAAATGGATTTTAAAAATAATTCTCTTCTTGCTAAACCATCCTTAATACATAAATTAATTATATGGCATGCACATCTAATATGAAAAAAAGTTCCATTTAAAATTATGTTTAAAGAATTTTTTAAACTATTAACTGCAGTTGTATTAGGCGAAATATTATCAAATGAAATAGAAAAAATTCTATCACTTATTCCATAGTCATAAACAACATTTGAAATTATTCTAACTATATGTGTATCGGAATGTGAAAATTTCCAATGTTGAAAAGCTAACATTTTTTTTTCTAAAAACCATGAATTATTTATCCAATGACATGTTATTACAATATAATATTCTTTTTTATGTTTATTTTTTCAACTATCCGAAATTAATGAAAATTTACAATCACTAGTCATAAATTGTGTAATTATATCATTTTTTTAATTCTTGATATCGATCTAATAATCTCCTCCTACCGAATCTTCTACTACTTTTTTTATAATCGGGTTGTAAATATTTTTGTATATATTTTTCAAATACGCGACATGCAACTATGTTAAGTGGTAATTCTTTTCTTGCTAGCCATTCTATTTGTCCAATTTTTTTTTATCCGAATTATATTTAAATATATCAGTTATATTACATTTTCCTGTATCAATTTGTATTTGTCTTGTTTGTGGTAATTTATCCGAATGATTATTAACTAAATGTGTTCTAAGTATGCCTACCCCCAACCCTTCAAAAATTTATATTTTTGATAACAAATTTTACAAATTGTTTTTTATTCTTCATGTTTTTTCTCAAAAAATATTCATATATTAATATCATCTTTTTTAGTCCATGTTGTATTAGATTCTGTATTACTAGATTCAGTTTTTTCGAAAAGAGTTTCAATATCTATATTATCAGGAATTTCATTTTGAAAAAAAAAAATGGAGGCATAGGAGATTGTTGAGAAAATTGTGAAGAGTGTGTTCTGGCTATTTTATTAAAAATTTAAGAATAAATTTTTAAAATTAAATATATGATTAAATTTTTAAAATGAAATTTAAGATTAAATTTTTAAAAAAACTTTTAAAATTTAATTTAAAAAAAACGTAATGCAAATGTAATGCAAATACAAAAAAGATGCAAAAAAATTAAATGTACTGACTTGACAGATATCACAGTTGTTTTTTATAAAATCTTGAATTTGAGCTCTCAATCTTGAAATTTTGCCAAATCTTGATCAATGTTGAAGGTCATGGAAAATTTGTAATCCTCCCTTCTCCACCCAGACCATTCTGTAGCAAGAGTACCAGGAAAGTTCCCAGATAAGAGGTGGAGCTCATCTGTCGCTCGTCTGTCCTCGCTTAAGTATCTCTTTTCTTCGATAATTAATTGCCTCCAAACAGAGCTTTTCTAGAAATGTTATGCCGTTGCATACTGAGTCAATGGATTTCATAAAAGTTTAGAATACAAAAATGGTGAAAAGGATAATGGAAATGATAATGGTGAAAAGGATAATGGAAATGATAATGGTGGAAATGATAAGGGAAATGGTGTAGAAATTGATAGAAATTGTATAGAAAATGGTATGAAGAATTTAAACAATGGTGAAAAGGAAATGATAATGTGTTTAACAAAGATAATGATAGAAATAATAATGGAAATGGTGTAAAAATTGGTGGAAATGGTATAGAGAATTTAAAAAATGGTGAAAAAGAAATGATAATGGAAATAATAATGAAAATTGAGAAAATATAGTAATATTGAGAGAATGTAAATGTGAGAGAAAGAGATATTTTGTTGTGAAATTTTTGAAAATGACTTGTAAGGTATTTATAGGAAAACCTTTTGACCTTATAAACTAAAATAACCTCAAAATTAACCGTTTTATAACTGTTGGGAGGGGTAAAATTGAAAAAAAATTCAAAAAAAAGGGGGTATAGCCGTTGGAACCGCTGGGCCGGGCCGGTTCCGTGCCGAGCCGGGCCGGTTCCATTCTCGGGCCGATTTTGGGCCGGTTCACAGTTCCAAAAAGCCCTAAATCGGCCCGACCTGTTACAGTAACCGGTTTGGGTTGATTCGAGTTACTGTAGTATCAGGCTGGCTCGTGGGCCGAGCTTTTTCGGGCCAGTCGGGCTGGTTTTCGGGCCCAAACCGGCCCGGGCTCATGTCTAGAGGAGAGAGAAAACCTTATCAACTAAGCCTTATGGTGATTGTGGTGGCAGTGATGGTGGAGGCGTTGTTAATAGATTATTTTTTATATTTATGTGAGTCATGACGAGTTCTATCAAAAAGATAGAGACTAAATATTTGAGATTCCTTTTGGCTTGTGCAATGAGTAAGACGCGCATGTGAATTCCGGCCAAATTTAAAGAGAAATAGAGAAACGGTCGTTTCTAAAATATAAATTATTATTATCACATATTACTTGTTTTGTTATAATAAATCATCATTAAATTAATTAGCTTTTTGAAAATTTACTCCAAATTAAAGTAGTAATTTTAGTGATTAAAGTGAAGATTTAGATTTTAAAGAGTTAAATCATAAAGAAAACATGATTGTTGTATCAAGTTTTGTAGAAATAAAGAAAGAATAGAGACACATCCCTACTCTTATTTTGAGAAAAGATATTTGGATTTTTTTTTAATTAAGTTGGAGCACAAGTACATTTCTACTCTATTTCTCCAAATCCAGCTCCCATAGTTCTAAAATAATTTTGACAGTTTATTTTCTAAAAAAACTAATTTGATTTTTCCATTTTTGGCAAAATTTGAAAATCCTTCATTCGTTGTTCTTAACTCTATATCTAAGTAACACATAATGTATCTTTTAGAATTCAATTTATAAATATATACATTTATATGTCCATGATGCATTTCTCTATTTCAAAATTGAAGGTAACCAATAAAGAAACAAATAATAAAAGATGTAAACAAATATAGATGGTGATTATTGGATTTTGATTTGTCGACCACAATTTTTTGTGGAATAGAATGAAAAAATAATTTAGTCAATCAATAATGATCGAGCCATTACCATCCCATTAGGTCTTCTTACCCTAAAGTAAATTATGCATGTGTGGCTTTGGTTTTTGTTGGCAATTGTTGTTATTTAATGATTCTCATTCCAAAGATTCTCACTATATTAAAGTTTTTAATAAGAAAAATTTTTATTAGTTATAAGAACTAAAAATAGACCGTTATGAAAATTTGAGTCAGATTCTTCTTAAATTAGAAAAGGAAATAAAACAACTAGTCATTTGTTGAATCATATTTTGTTTAAAGCCTTTGAAGAAACAAATGTGAACTATTTGGAGGGAGTGAATATGTTATTTTTGACATTTTTTGATTTTTGAGATTTTGATAAGGTTTTGATGAGCGAAAGAGAGAAAAATTTTATACATGGGATTTATAGTTGTTTCACCTCTCTAGTATACATCCATTCTCAAATTTCACTAGTATTTTGATACCACTATTTTACAAATATAGTACAACAATTAATTAATTTACACACTAATCCAACCCTTTATAGTATTTCCCTCAACACTCCTCACTAACTTCTACAATATTAGTTTACCTTACATATTTCATTCAAACATTTTGATCTTTAGACCAAAAGAACCCTTTGTTTTTTTGGTCTTTCACAATGATTTACAAATGAAACAACTATGTAATAGTGAAGTTTTAACCTTAAATAGATTGTTAAAGTATAGAAAATAAAATTACAATAGAGAAACAAAATTTGCTCCATAAGTAATGATCAATGTTTGCTTCATTATCTCTCCACCTCTCTTGCATTCAATGAAGCATTGTATTTATAACAGTGACATGAAAGAGACATTAAACTTTAATAAATGTTGCAAACATATACAATAAATACAACAAACATAGTGGTTAAAGATAGTTGAGAGTCATTTATGTTCAATAGCTTTTCTGCAGGCACTAACCGTTGCTCACATAAGTTAACTCATTCTTCCTTAAGGTTGACTTGAGTTTTGTATTTTGTAAAGTCCATGCTAATGTAAGTCAACTCATATATATGTTAAGTGGACTTATACTTAATGATATTTAAATCTTTTATTGTTATGCATGTATTTAAATCGACTCATATTATGTCTAAGTCAACTTGTGTTTAATGACACTGAAGCTTTTCCCTATTCCGTGTACATATGGGCCGACTCCTATTATGTCTGGACCGACTTGTGGTTACTAACACTTAACTTTTCATTGTTTTATATATATGTAGGTCGACTCCTATTATGCTTATGCCAACTTGTATTTCACTGTTTCTTTATTTACAAGATTTTCAAAGTTTTGATCTTAGACAAATTGACTTGTCTTACAGTTAAATTTTCTTGTGTTTTAGCTTTCTTTAAATTTTCTTAAGTTAATTTTATGCAAGTCGACTAGTAATTTTGCAACTTAATTGATTATTTAAATTTCAATTATGTAGGTGGACTTATAGATAGTATAGGTTGACTTAGTATAATTTTTTATTATTAGACTTTTAAATTTTTGACTGTTAGAATTTTAAATTTTTTATTTCTCAATACTTCTATTGTTCAGGTTGAATCATTCTTTTAATAAGTTGAATTATCTAGCCTTATTATTTTGCCTAATAAATATAATTCTATTGGTAAGTCAACTTATTTCCATGTGAGTCAACTTATTGTTTTCTGATTAACTTAGTAAATTGATTCAAATATTTTCTAACTTGCAAATTTATTTTTCATAAATCTAACATAGTGCCCATTCACTTTTATGAATCACATTCTTTTTTAAGCTTGTTGCATTGATGATTAATCAGAATTGATCATCTCAATAGAAAATTTTGTAAAAAGAAAGAATGAAAAAAATATTCTCAATGTGCCCATTCAGTTGAAGACATTCACATTATAACCCTTCCTTCTTCTTTTTTTTTTTTTTTTTCCTTTTCTTCCTTTTGTCTGGAGGAATGCTGAACAATGTCTCAAATAGAGAACCATCACCTGATAGGGCTAACACTAAGGATACTTTTCACCTTTTAAACATCTTATATATACTTGTATCTAACACTTGTCTGATAGGGCTAACCCAGAGAATAATTTTTCACCATTAGACACCGTTGGCGAAATTCTCTTCAAATACACTCCTATTGCTTTAAATATTTATTGATTATTATGGATTCCATCACAAATGATTATTATTTACTGAATTCAAAAATTTTTAGTAGATTAATTTGAAAAATGATGAAAATTACACTTTACACCAAATGTACTATAAACATGATAAAAATTCCTTACCATGGCCGACCCAAACTCATGCCGATCTATTATCAAAGCCTTGTATTATAATCGAGCAAGCATTTTGGCATAAAAATAAAAGGAAACCGTTAATTATGTTTAAAATATTTTATTTCGAAACTGCAATCTCAAAACCCATTTGATTGAAGATTAGAAAGCAGAAATAATAATATTAATCCAAAGAGAAAGAAGAGACACTGAATGACTTTTGGAAGGAGATGAAAGAAAGAGTGATGACATTGGAGACGATGGCCAATGCAACTCAAGAGCGACAGTATATGATTGCAATAGCAAATCCCTCTGAGAGAGAATGATGAGAATGAGAGACATCATAGAGATGTTGAGATGGAGTTGGAGATGGTGGTAATGTTGTACCACATCATAATGGTTCATGTCGATCTCCCAGAACTCCTATCCACATCAGTGACTCGCCGAGCCTGCCCAATGATTAGCTCCTTTTTTCTTCCCTTTCTTTTCTCATTATAAACACATCTCTGCTTCTCATTCAAAAATTGAGACACCGCGCGCATTTAACCAGTTTTGAACCCTTCATTTCTATTCAAATCAATAGGATTGAACGTAAAATATATTTACAACAAGTCTTGATACGAGTAAGATATAATATAAGGACCAAGAGCCTTTTGTTTTTAAGACCAACAAAATTTCACTAAAAGACTGCCCACATAAATTAGGTTGGAATAGTATGAACAGCTACAAGGCTTCTGACATTTTTGTGCCGGTCCACGTTATAAATGAAGACACTATTTCATGTATTTACAACCTCCATTAATCATCACAAAAATAACTTTCTCCTACTTGCAAATTTCAAGGAAAGCATAGTAGGTTTAATATGAATCTTAATCTTAGAGTTTGTGTAAACAGTCATAGTAAATGTAGGGCCCTAAAATCTATATTTGTAACTCTTCTTTTGCACCTAAATGAAAATGACTCTTGTGGAAGAATTTTAGCGACAAAAGAAGAGTAGTTGAGATCCTTTGTTGATACTTGAGAGCCGTAGCCTTCTAGACAGCTAGTGTTAATTCTTGCCATAAGCGATCAGCTTTGGAGGCTTCAGACACAAGTCTAATACCAGATAAACACCGCCAACTCCATTTGCAAATTTTTATTCTGTATCCTTAGTCTTATCCATCAACATAACACTAAGCCAACAAATGAACATTTAGATCGTAAAAGTAGAATTGATCCATAGCAACTTAAACGAACTTCAAACATTGCAAGGATAATGCTATATGATTGTTGTAGCAGATAAGTCTCGTGATCTACACAAGAGCAAACAAGTCTAAATTAATTATTTTAGACTAGGACACTTCATAGGGTTAATTAAGCATAGAAACAAGACTAGATAGAGTATCCCTCCAATATTCTTTAGGGTGAACCCTTGCATCTAACAGAGGTACATTTAGAGGGACTGGTTCAATTCCAAAAAATGTTAGATTAATTAGAAGAAGCTCAGGGGCGGCTCACTGGTATGACAAGAAATTAGAAACAAAGTAGAAAATAGAAGAAAAAGTAGTTAAGAAATGAGATTATTCATCTCCTGGGCAAAATATGTGAAAACAAAGAAACGAAAATGCAAAAGCGAAATATGTGAAATCTCATCTGTGCAAAACCAATTCAACTCTCTTACTCTTGCCCTCACTTGCACACCACAATCAATTTTCCTTATAATTGCATGAAGATAGAAAAGGGACTTCCACTATGCATAAGAAGCGAGAGACAAGAGAGAGAACAGAAATTTGCGCAAGGAAGAAAAAAAAATCATCGATAGGGAATCATAGAGGATTTTTGACGAGCTTACAAAACAAGCTGTTTTTAGGGCAACAATGAGAAGTAGGATAGCTGAAGAAATTGTCAGTCATGAGTATACAGTTAAGATGATCAAATACATTAGTGAAGTTGAGATCCTATGGTTTGTTTCGAATCTTAGAGCTAGCTGGATATGGTTTTAAAATCTCTGTTAGATACATTCTATCAATGGAAGAGACACAGATAATAGAGACAATTATGAAATCTCATTGTAGTATTCGTATGACCTAAAAGTCCTCTATTGGATAGGAGATTTTGAGTCCAAGAAAGGATGTATAGATCTTGGTATGGACAATCATTAAGTGAAAAGTAAGTTTGCAATTCTCAGATAAGAGAAATCCTGATGACCAGCCTATTGGAAGTGTTTCCTATATGGGCAAAAGGGTCATACTCAGAAGAATTATCTAAAGTTTCTAGCCTAATGGATACAACGGTAAAGTGTGACTGCAATGGGGAAACTTTTTTTTTTTTATGAAAATAATAGAATTTTGGTATTGAAATATGTATTATTAGTTCTAGAAATTAATAGATTAATTGGTTTTTATCATCTATTGATATTGGTATCTTAATCTGTTCCAGTATAATATATGAATTTTATTTAAATTTTATTATTATCGTATTTTATGATATAGAGAAGGTAAGTTCAAGTTCTCATAAGAAGAGATATTTCTTCTATTAATAAGAGGTAATTTTGATATTCGAAATTAGATTACATCAACGATTCAGTAGTTAGTCAAGATTTGATCTTTTGGTCCAGCAAATCTTGAAAAACTATCTCAAAATGAATCGCATCTTAAAGATATATGATCATCATGTCATTTTCTAATAAGAGTCATGTATTGGATTTAGTACACATTGAATTGTGTGATGCATGAACTCGCAAGTTCAGTAAGATATTCAACATCTGGTGACTGTCACGAAAATTTGTGGAGTGTTTGAGCATAGCTTCAAATACTCGCGTTGCTCAGAATACCTGAAGAGAATGGCAATTCCGGTGCTCTAAGCATCTTCAAGAATCCTGGATGAGTTTTCATCAAGAAGGGCCCAAGTTCCAACAGCTGGCGTATGCTCCTGTCCCACCACCATTTCTCATATTCGAAATATCCACGCTCTTAAATGTACTGTTTGAAAGAAGGTGATTAAAGGTGGGGAAGCAAGGGGAGCGGCTTCTCATCAAGGAGGGAAAGGGAACTGGTGAATAAGAACATTCCCCGAATGGAAACAACTTTTTCAAGAATACACGTTCTGTCGATTTGGGAAAGTCTGAAAGAGAGGATTTACATTTTTTAAAGAAAAAAAAAATAACAAAATTTTTTTTTCCTTTCTCATTGATAATTTTTTAACATGCAAAGGCAATGTTTCGATGCATCCCTTCCCTTATGAAACTTGCCCTCTCCTTATAACTC
Source organism: Dillenia suffruticosa (assembly GCA_033439265.1). Taxonomy (NCBI): domain Eukaryota; kingdom Viridiplantae; phylum Streptophyta; class Magnoliopsida; order Dilleniales; family Dilleniaceae; genus Dillenia; species Dillenia suffruticosa. The sequence continues at coordinate 21,028,998 of JAVTVX010000015.1, forward strand.
ACAAACAATGCATTAAATTCTCCGAATAACTTGTTTTTTTTTATACCATGTCTTAGACACCGCCCGCTATTCGAAATTTCGCCCCAACTAATCCGAACCGACTGCTACAATGGCTCCTTTTCGGATGGCGGGTCTCCCAACGGAGAACGCTCCATATACATGAGAGTTTGATACTCCCGGCGAGAATCGAATCTCGATCATATTTAAAGAAACTCAATCGTATATTCAGTTAAATCAATCCACGTTATTTGCTATTTTAAAGATAGCCTCTTTCATTTAGTAGTTTCTGCATCTAAACTTTTGTTTGTTTCTTTTATCATTTCATCCTTAAAATTTGCGACTTCCCAGCTAAGTACCCCCACCAGACTGCAAACCGTAGGGCTGCAGCCACACGCACAGGCCAAGTTAAGACTGTCTAGGGCAATCGGCCTTATTGGCCGGTTCGGCTGTATTGCCCCTTTACGGGTATTTGTGCCTCCTAGGTTTACCATTAGGCTCCCATTCGTGGGCCAAGTCACCTGGGAATATGGGTCGCCAGGCCTAATCGGGCAAACCCAGCCCCAGTTCTTGGGCTGGTTTCCATTTCTAGTTTTGCACACTCGGCAAATGGCCTGTATTGGAACAGGTTTGGGGCCATTCATATGTTTTTTGGGGAGTTGAATTCGTCATCTTAGAATACTTGTCCTTAGTGGTATTTTTCTTTTTAAGTATAATACTTTTGGTTTTATATAGATATATATACTTGACTACCGATGACCGAAACCCAACTAATCCAATTATGATTCAAGTAACTATAAAATCTAATTTAAGAATTAGACTCTCTTAGAGTCTACTTTTTCATTTTCAATTTTCAAGACTCGATGGCTTGGTTAATGGAGTAATAACCTACCACTAGCGAACGTTGATTTAGTACTTATGTTTAATGTACATTTAAAATACTTAATAAGACTTTTCCAGTTTCAAGTTATGGACCTCTCAGAAATTTAAGTACTTCCTATAAAATTTTGTTATTAAAATTTTAATTGTTTCCGTTGCCTCTTTAGTTTCCACGCACGTGGACTTCAATTTAATACCGATTAGCAAAGTGGCAGTGATCCAATGTCGACGGTCTATTGATGGACTCGTCGGTTGAAGCTACGGAAGCTAAACAGGAGTAGAAGCACGGCCAAAAGAGAGGAGACCTTTCCGGAGGACTGCAATGCTTCTGCTTCAGCTGCATAGCTAGTAGCATTACCCACTCTAGCACCTATCTAAAATTTCTCCCCAGATGACCCAGTTTAATCTCAAGAATCTCAGAATCTTGCATCCTAGAATACAATAGTCAGCGTGCAGACATTATACATTTACTACACAAATAACCGAGCATAAGGCTGTAATCAGGGAATCACATATCAATGTGAACATGTTACAAAACAAGTACTCAGTTACATTTATATGTTCTTCCTTTCCAATTTTTAAGCCTTCAGAATCCCATATCAAAGTCGGTCAACAAGCGTGACTACGCATCCAACACTCCTATAGATTATCTATTCTTCTGCATGGTTGCCTGAACCCAACTTTTCTATACAATTGCGTACAACACTTATTGATCAATATAAAGGAACATATTATGAAGAAAGCAGCATAAATTGACACCATGGAAGAACTCCCTGATCGGCAAGGCCTCTCAAGTAATGAAGCTGTTCCAATGCTTACAGTTGCAAACCCTTCCCTAGACTGCCTCTTCCTGAGAATTGTGCAATACTTAGGGAATGCATTTCTATGAGATAATTAAATTGCTAAACATGTTAGTTATGAAAGGTCAACAAAACTTTCAAAGTTCTCAAAAGCAAGATGCTTCTTCCTGTTCTCCTATTTTGCCAATAGATCCATTTGTTTCATGCAAAGTAACTTCCTATGTTTGGCTACTGGGAAAAATAATTTTTCCACAGTCAACAGACAAATTAAATCAAAATTTGAAATTCAGGAAAATGACCTCAAGAAAAGATTTCCGGAGGTTAATCTTCACCGCTGACAATATCTTACCCAAACAACGAAAATCTATTTTGCTTTCTTGGAAAATCAGATAACCTTTAGGTTGATTATTCAGAGAACAGGTCAAGCCTAGATAGGATTTCCCGGTAAATTTGGAAATCAAGGCAAATTTTGAGAATAGGAATTCTGGCAAAATTTCAGGCGCCCCTTATAAAAAATTCCAAATGAATTAGGAATAATATTAGTGTTATTTCATGCAAACAATAAAAGATATTTACCATCTAATATTCTTGGGCAAATATTTTCCTCGGAAAGGTGACTTTCCACAAATTTATATTGCTGAGATCCAACATGTGCAGAGTTCAAGATATAGCATAAAGAGAGGATTTATTTTTGTGTAACACAACATTGCTAAGATCCAACATGTGCAGAGTTCAAGATATTGCATTCATGCTGTGGGTACTACTACATGCCTGGGAACACGTTCCAGGTTCCAGTATATCATACCGAACAGAATGTCAATGCAAAACAGCATGAGATCAACCAACATGAGGCCTCCTAATACGGAATCTGGGTAAAGAAGTTCAGCAATCTGGGATTGTAGGCGTGCGCATCCAATATGGATTCTATTTTAATTTTCTTTTCTTTTTTAAACTTTTATTGTATTCCATCCTGGGATCTAGTGCCACTGTGGGCCTCATGCTATAACTATTTGACAAACCATCACCTATATGAAACAACCAATTGCTCCAACATATTTAAACATATGGAGAATGGTAACATCATAACATTTTCTTTCATGTGTGAGCATATGATAACTTATGGTGGGTGTCAAATGTGTAAAACATCAAATGGAGTAAAAGGGCCCATTAATTTTGAACTCATGAGCTCCTATTTTGATACCGTAGAAAACAGCCAAATGGTTTCAGATCTTCAGGTGAAGGAGAACTTAACAATCTTCCATGACATTAACAAGGTAACAGTAATCTGTAAATATACTAGTAGCTTATTCCAGAAAACTTCTAAACAGCAGAATAACTTTATGATTTCCATGGCAAAACTCTCAATAGCATTAGCTAAGCTAGAAACTGACAAGAATAAATCATGTTAATCAGATCGTTTGAACTAAAGCCAATAAAAGATCTAAAAGAAAACTAAAGATTTACTATAGTTATTGCACATACCCCAACAATTCCTTGATTGCAGTCCAGAAAGATGCAACACGACTGCCTCCATGGTCTTGAAAGTGTCTAGTCTTTTGAGTGTCAAACTGAGAATTTATTGTCCCTGAAACAGGTTCCGGCAGATAAAGCAAAAGGCAAGTCTCCTTCAGAAAAAGGAAAACCACAACCAGAATGCATGCAACTTGGTTGAAACTAAAAGTTGAATTAAATCAGACTGAGCACCTTTAGATGGAACTGAATGGCCTTTCTGGGAGGCCCTGAGTGAAGCCAACTGTTCAACAAGTGCTCTTTCCGCATCACTGTCACGACAATCAAATGATCAAACATGAAGGTGGGTGTACTTTCCTTTGACAAGACACAATGACTATGGGCTGATCATAGAAATAAGAAATTGTATAGAGTTTTCGATTCCTAAAGAATAGTGGGTCCAGGTTCAATCAAGATTTTAAAACATGGTTTCTAGCAACAGGATATCATTTCTCCTGAAACCAGCTCTCATGACGTGCAATCAGAATGATTTTCAAGATCGGAGCTATGGCTCCTTATGGAGAATAGAAGAGAGATAGTAATATTAGGATTCAAGACTGTAAAATCAGAGACAGAAGTTCCCTAATTAACAAAACATTATTTGATGGGAGGATCACACGGAAAAGCTAGCTCTTGATAATTACGTCTGCAGAAAGAGCAACAACTCAGACAATTGAACTAGAAAATAGAAACACAGAGAAACTATGATGGTCCAAACCTTAATTGTTTTGGGATCAAAACGTTCACAATAAAGTTGTGATGACCCCGTATAACAGGTCTATTGATGTCTGGAACACCCATGTAAGGCATTATGACTTTTTCCCCTGGCTGAACGCCAGAAGGAATCGCAAGATCTCGCAAACCTTCAACTGTTTCCACCTGAAATCAGTATGAGGCATAAAAAATAAGTCTTCTTAGGAACAATTTAAGTATCAAAGATTAGAAAGAAGACCCTGTGCTTTGCGAATGAAATGGAATCACAATTATCAACACAAATTATTATATGGCTTACCTCAAACTGAAATGCCCAGCAAGGTACTGAAAAGCCTTGCTTATTTTATCAAGAATGTGTTATGGTCCCATGTTTGAGACAGTTATAGGGCAAGTTTAACTTAATACTCAAAATAGGAATTGGTTGGCTCAGGGTTGCATAATATGTGGCTTGTTACTGTATGTGATACGAGTTCGGGCATGGGTACGGTAATTTTGATCATTCGCAATATGGTTGGTTTGCTTTTCCAATTCAAAGTGCAGTGTAATTCGCTTGAATTTAAATACACGATAACATAAAAATAGGAAAAGCGTCAACAATACCAATAAACTTTGGTTGAAAAATTAAGATAAGTCATTCAAAATCCCAAGTTCAAGTAGCAAGCAAGTTTCACCATTGGAAGAAAACATAAAAACATAAAATGCATCAATCAATCAATTGCAGATGTAAAACAATTAGAAAAGCACTAATTCTAACCTAATATAGGCATAGAGAGAGAGAGTGGAACTAGAACAGAATACAGACCCAGTACCTTCAAAATGAAAAAAATAAGTATCGTAAAACAAATTATCCATAAGGATATAAGTGTCAAGAATTTAATTAAGAAAATAACTTTAAATAGAAATAAGTAATGTAGGACAATCCGAATCAGTTAAATTAATGCACCATCATCATCAACAACAACAACAACAAACCAAGCCTTATTCCCAAAATTTGGGGCCAGTCATTTGAGAAACAAATTTATATAAGATAGAAAAAAGAGAAAAACAAGAATAAAATATATATATAGATAAAAATAAATAAAAATAAAATGAAAATAAAGAAAATAAAATAAAAGAAAAATAAAATAAAAATAAAATAAAAATAAATAAAAGTTAATAGATAAATATCATAAATATATTGATTTAATTTGTGCGGATTCTATTACGCCATCCATTTCTATCTAAAACCATTTCCTCTTCTAAACCCTTAGCCTTCATGTGTTTACGGATAACTTGCATCCAAGTTTTCAATAATCTATCTCTACGTTTTACTAGATCTCCTATAATTAAATTCTTTGTTCTCCTAACTGGTGCATCTTTAAGTTTTCTTTGCACATGCCCGAACCAGCTCAAACGACACTCTCGCATCTTATCCACAATAGAACTAACTCCCAATTTGTTACGAATCTCTTCATTTTTAATTTTATCTTTTCTAGTTTTTCTACACATCCACCTAAACATTCTCATTTCTGCTACAGCTATCTTTTGTTCTTGTTATTGTTTAATAACCCAACACTCAGTACCATACAATAGTGTAGATCAAACTGTGGTTCCATAAAACTTTCCCTTCAGGTGTAATGGTATCGTCCGATCGCAAAGAACTCTGGATGCCTTTCTCCATTTCATCCAACCCGATTGAATTCTATGGTTCACATCTCCATCTATATTGTCATCATTTTGAATAATAGAGTTTAAATATCTAAATCGGTCATTTTTGGGGACATCTTGCCTATTTAATCTAATCGTTTCTTCATCATTCCTATAACTATCGCTACACCTAAATCTCATATATTCGGTTTTTGATCGACTCAATCTAAACCCTCTAGATTCTAGTGTGAGTCTCCATAATTCTAGTTTAGCACTAGCACTCTCTCTAATTTTATCAACTAGCACTATATCATCTGCAAAAAACATACACCATGGTATTTCATCTTTGATATTTTTTGTAATTCCGTCTATCACTATTGCAACAAGCCGAATCTTGATAGAGTCTAATATTAATAGGAAAACTATCGCTCAAACCCCCACAAGTTCTAACGCCGGTTGTAGCTCCCTCATACATATCTTTAATGTGATTAATGTATTCCAAAGATATCCCTTTTTTCATCAACGTCCACTACAATAATTCTCTAGGAATCATATCATATGCTTTTTCTAAATCAATGAATATCATGTGTAGGTCTCTCTTTTGTACTCTATATGTCTCCATCAAATGTCTTAACTAGTGGATTGCTTCCGTGGTAGATCTTCCTGGCATAAATTTAAATTGATTTTGAGATACAATTATCTCCAATCTCAATCTATACTCTATTACTCTCTCCCATAATTTCATGGTATGACTCATAAGTTGGTATGACTCATAAGTTTAATTCCTCTATAGTTGGAGCAATCCTGTATGTCTCTTTTATTCTTATAGAGTGGTACAATTACACTCTTTCTTCATATTTGGGGCATTCTCTTAGTTTGCCAAATTTTATTGAAAATATCCGTTAACACTTTTATACCAAATTCACCCAAACATTTCCATATTTCTATAGGAATGTCATATGATCCTACGGCTTTATTATTTTTCATCCTCTTTAGAACCTCTTTCACTTCATGAGGGCGAATTTTACGTTTAAAATCTCTATTAATTTCGTCTACAGGTATCTTGATATTTCCTATATCTGTTATACTCTTAACATTAAAAAGATTATCAAAATAATTACACCAACGTCTTCTTATATCCTCATCCTTTACAAGTAGACTATTAGTTTCACTCTTAATACATCTAACACCATTTAGATCTTTACACTTTCTTTCCCTTAGCTTAGCAATTCTGTAGATCTCTCTCTCTCTTTCTTTAGTCTCCAATCTCTTATATAGTTCATTATACACCTTTCTCTTTGACTCATGGATAATCTTTTTCACATCTTTTTTTGCGTTTTTGTATTTGTCATATGTATCGTTACTACTATTACCTTTAAGATTCCTATAACACTCGTTTTGTACGGATAGCCGTTTGAATTTCTTCGCTCCACCACCATGATTCTTTGCCTATTGGGGCCTGACCCTTAGATACACCAAGAACCTCCTTATCAACACTCATAATGTTAGTCGATATCTCTTTCCATATTGTTTCCGAATCATTATTAGTTGACCAATTTGCCATTTGAAATAATTTATCTCTAAAAGCCGTTATATTTTCTCCCTTCAAATTCCACCATTTAATTCTTGGCTCTACAAATGGGCAGTACTTCAAAAAATAGTTTATTTTTATTCATTTTTTTCATTATTTATTTTTTAGTTTTATTTTCTTTATTTTTACTTTCAAACCTTATTATTATTATTATTATTTCTCTCACCTCTCTTCTATATTGATCTCTCAAATGATCGATTCCAAAATTTGTGATTAAGGTTCGGTTTGTTGTAGTCCAATAAGAAATCTGCAGAAGTCATTAAAAGACTTGACTATGTTAGTGGATAAATATATTCATACATGCAAAAAAAGAGGGGGAAAAACAAAGTGATGTGCAAATATAAATCTATAAATATGACCCCACACACACACACACACACACACACACATCCATCCAAGTTTCTAGTACTAAATTGAGGCCAATATCAAACTAAGAGTAAGAATTCGGTTCATCTTCCTAAATGCCATATTCTTCCCTTAGTATGAAGGACTATAAAACAGTTATCTGGTAGGGCCCTGATTTTGGGGGAAAATATGAAGATGAAGAGGTTTGTGAACAGATATAACTTGTTTTATCACTGCAAGAGAGGCCAAGAGGTTGGAGATATCTGAGGGAAATTCTTCTGGGGTCAATTTGGAGGATGCCTCATTTGGTAAAAGAGCCTTCAAACCTTTAGCAATTCAAGAAGCTCTTTCATAAAATGATCGTGAGGGTTTATGACTGGGAAGAAGATCGAAGCAACGCACAAGGTGAATTTCAGTAAAGTGGTTTCCTTTATAGTGGGAGAGGGGTCACATATGCGGTAGGCAGTGATGCTTGATGCAGCGCATAAAGACCATCTCCTGGATGATTTTACTTTGGCTAGAAAAGGAGTGGAAACAATGAGCTCTTCCTAAGTCCTTCATGGAGGTGTGCTGTGCTGGCCAGTTAACATCTTTTGTCAAGCTAATGATTGGGAACTGGAAAGAATCTTCTCTTTCTTTGAGCTGCTGGAATGTGTGAGCGAATTGGTTGTGATGAATGAGTTTTCTACAAGTTTTCAAGATTTGGGAGTTTGAGGTTAAAGGATTCTACTAGCTTTTAAATGGAGCAGAGAGAGGGAAAAAGCTGGCTCTTTCCCTTGTAAAGCAATCTGGAAGTCTGGTGCTACTTCAAAATTGGCTTTCTTCATCTCGGAGGCAACCCAGTAACTCCGCCAAATCCGGTACCAAGCTCGGATAAAGGAGGGGGATTGCACTAGATTGACAGTCATCGTAAAACCCCTTCTCAAAACCAAAATGAAAGACAAATATATAAAATTCGTTGGGACGTTCCCTTCTCAGCGATGCTCTGCATCGGATCCCAGGTGTATTGACAAGTTAGCAAGAGTTAAAGCGTCGCTCAGAAGCAACGCGCCACATCACCAACTAGATGTGGTGTCAAATAGGCAAGGGTTCCTGTATTTATGTATTTATGTATTTATGTATTTATGTGAACGGATGCTGGTAAGGAAGTTAGCCCATAAAGATAGGATTTGTCTGGCCACTTGGAATATAGGATCCTTAACCGATAGACTAGGAAAGATAGGAGAGATAATGACTAGACGGAAGATTCATATTATGTGTTTTCAAGAAACTAAGTCGGTGGAGGAGAAGGTTAGAGTGGTAGAGTTTTATGGTCATACACTTTGGTACACAAATAGGGATAAAACTAAAAATGGAATAGAAATAATTGTTTATAAAGACTTACAAGAAAACGTAGTGGATAAGAAGAAAAAAAGATAAAATTTTGTTTGTCAAGTTAGTTAGTGAAGAAGATGTAATTAATATAGTCAGTATTTATGCACCTCAAATAGTATAGATGCCATTAGTAAATAATAATTTTGGGAAGATTTAAATGAATTTAAACAAGTCATGCCTAGTGGGGAGAATCTATTTATTGGAGAAGATCTAAATGGATATGTACGTGAGAATAATGAGGGATTTGAAGCACAACATGAAAACTTTAGCTTTTCTGGTAGGAATGAAGTGGGGTATCATTTTAAAATTTGTTACAACATTTGATTTGATTCTCGTAAACACTTTCTTCAAGAAAAGAGAGTCGCATATAGTTACATATAGAAATGAGTCGAATGCCAGCCAAATAGATTTTTTCCTCATCAGGAAACGTGATAGAATGACCTATAGAGATTGTAAGGTTATATCAAGTGAGAATGTAGCAACTCAACGTAGGCTTTTAGTTTTAAATGTGCCTATGCCTAAAAGACAAAAGAAACATCACCAATTTATAGAATCAAGAATTAAGTGATGAAATATAAAAGAAGAAAAAGTGACAACTTTTATAGACAAACTAATTCAAATAGCAATCTGGTCCACTAATGATGATTTGAAAATTATGTGGGCAAAAATGTCTAATAGTATTAAAAATATAGGTACGGAAGTTCTTGACGTATTTAGGCATCGAGTTCTAATAGGCAAGGAGTCATGATAGTGGAATGAGAAAATACAAACCGCTATATGAACCAAGCAAGAGTATTATAGAAACTTTAAAAGTAAGAGAAGTGATTCATTTGAAAAGTATAAGATTGCCAAAAAAAAATGGATGAAAAACATTATTCACTAATCAAAAATAAAATGTATAAAATTATACAAGAAACTAGAAACTAAAGATAGAGAAAAAGAGATTTACATAATTGTCAAAGTAAGGAAAAGTAAAAGGAAAAGATCTAAATCGTATTTGGTGTGTTAAGAGTGATGTCAATAGTATCCTTGTAAGGAATGAGAATATAAAAAAACGTTATAGAGATTATTTTGATAATATCTTTAATGTTGTTGACAATACAAGAGATATTGATGATATTGCGATACCTATAAATGAGATCAATAGAAATTTTAAACGCAAAATTCGTTCACATGAAATAAAAAATAAAGAATAATTAAGCCATATGACCCGATGGCATCCTTATTGAAACGTGGAAGTGTTTGGATGAAGTGGAGATAGAAATGTTAACGGATCTTTTTAACAAAATTTGATAAATCAATAAATTGCCCTAAAGATGGAGGGAGAGCACACTTGTACCATTATATAAGAATAAATAAGGCATACAAGACTGTTCCAATTAAAGGGGAATTATGAATCATATTATGAAGTTATGGGAGAAATGATAAGAACATAGATTGAGATTGGAAATAAGTGTTCCAAAATCAATTTGGATTCATACCAAGGCAATCCACCATTAAAACCATTCACTTGACGTTTAGAACACAAAAGAAAGACTTGTATATAGTATTCATTGATTTTAAAAAAACATATAATAGGATTCCTAGAGACATTGTGGGCGTTCACGAATGGGATCTTCTTGAGATACATTAATCTCATCAAATATAGGTATGAAGGAGTTGTTACCAACGAAAAACTTGTAGGGGTTTTAAGTGAAAACTTCCTAATTAACATTGGATCTCATCAAAATTTAGCATTAAACCCCCTCTTTTTGCAATAGTGATGGATGAAATCACAATGAGCATCCAAGATGAAATACCTTAACGTATACTTTTTGTAGATAATACAATATTAGTCGATAAAACTAAAGAGAGTGTTAGTACTAAATTGGATTTATGAAGGGACATACTATAATCTAGAAAATTTAAATTGAGTAGATTAAAAACTGAGTATATGAGATATATATTTAGTGACAATAATCAAAATAATGAAAAAACGATTAAGTTAAAAGGACTTGATATACCAAAAAGTGAACGTTTTAAATATCTTGAATCTATTATTCAAAATGATTGTGACATAAATAGAGATATGAATCATACGATCCAAATAAATTAGATGAAATTGAAAAATGTATCATGATTTCTTTACGATCACATGATGCCATTGCATTTGAAGGAGAAATTTTATAGAAAAGTGATAAGATCTATATTATTGTACAGTACGAAATGTTGGGCCATTAAACAACATGAATATAAAATAGTTGTAACTAAAATGAGAATGTTCAAATGGAGATGTGGTAAAACTATACGAGATAAAATTAAAAATGCAGAAATACGTATTAAGTTGGAAATAACTTCAATTCTGGATAAAATGCGAAGGTATCACCTAACGTGGTTGGGCATGTGCAGCAAAGACCCCAAGATACATTAGTTAGGAGAAGTAAAACCTTAAATGTAGGAGATATAGTGAAACGTCAGGATAGACTGTTCAAGAGTTGACTTTAGATAGGAATAAGTGACGTAAGAAAATCTGAAACAATTAAATCATCTCTCTTATTATTTTAAATTTCTATGGATAATTTATTTTTATTTGTTTTTTTCATTATTGTTATTTTATTTTTTAGTGGTATTTTCTCTTTTTGTTTTCAAATTTTAATTTTATATTTTTTTTTCTATCCTATATTTATCTTTCAAACGGCCAACCCCAAAATTTGGAAATAAAGCTATGGTGGTTGTTGTTAGGAGGCAACCTGGTCTGAGATTGAACCTAGAAGACTTAAATCATAATGAGCATAGTTGTTGTGAACAGACCCCGTCTTTGTAGAAACAAGCAAAGGCATCAAACATCCCCTTATCATTACAAGTGGACAAGAGTGATTGGAATCTGGTCCTTTCTCTTCTCCATATCCATTGTGTACCTGTGAAATCTGCGCATAGTGAATTGGAGGCATGAAAGATGTGGGGAGGGGTACAAGAAATAGCAAGCTTGTTCATTTGATCCTGCTCACCATTTTTTAGTTGGTGTGAAGGGACAGAATAAGAGTGATCGAGGAGATTGGCACATAGCAGGTTAGTTCTGTTGATATTTAGTTTAATCTTTTAGCTTTTTTCATTTTCTGTCGAGAACTATTCGTCCTTTAATGATCTTGCATCATTCATACATATTTTTTTAATTTCTTAGATGTATATCCTTTGCACCATTTTGGTGCTTTCTATTGGGGGGGGGGGAGAAAAAAAGAAAAGGACTTGTGCTGAGATGTCATCAAAGAGGTTAGACTCTCCTATGAAGCCAAATCATAACTTGAGAATCAGGGTGCATCATGGTAACCCGATCGTTGTTACTTGGGACAGATTTAGATGTTTGAACAGCTATGTTGGGCAGCAGTTTGCCTCTATTTAGGTGTCTCGCAGGCTTTTATCAGAGTTTATAGCTAGGTGCATGTAACATCAATTTTGACGGTAAATGAAGAAAAGTTTTTGACAAAATAAAGAATTGTATTAGATAGAGAAGACATAATAGATAAGATTCAAAGGATATAAAATCCTGAGTCAAAAGAAACAAAGATACAAAATAAAAACTAATGAAGAACACAGGTCCAATCTCTCTTTAAAACATCTACATTATAATCTCTGAACTCCTTTGACATAAGCCCAAATATAAGTGTAGAAGATAATCTTTGGGACAATAAAATGATTTCTAAAAATACTAACATTTTGCTCCCTCCAAATACACCAAGGATTAACTATTAAGGCACATTTCGAAAGCCAAGAAACATCTTTCCATCCTTCAAAACAATTTTGTCTGCGGCATATCACAGACACTTCTACAAGAGACCCACAAATTATTGCATATAGTAAAGAGGCAATTCCACATCTCCCAAGCTATACAACAATGCAAAAGTAAAGGATCTCTAGTTTCAAGATCTTTCCTGCACACAAAACAAATACTCCTTCAAAACATTTGCTTCTTCAGTCAAATATTCTCTTCCCTTTCTATGTCTACTGCTTGCATTTTGTAGATTTCTTGAAACTAATAACAAATTTAGGTCGTTTGTTTTGGTGATCCAAATTGCAAAAATACCACGATTTGGATTGGAAAATCTCAACCATACATCATGAAGGAGTACAGTAATCCGAGTACAGTAATCCAAGTAACTACTATCCGAAGAATAGGCAATTTCAAGGGTGATTTGACTGACATGGTGATCAACAATGATTTGGCTACTTCTTAGAAAAATTTTTGAGTTTGCCATGTTGTTTCTTATTACACATCACGAGAACCATCTATATATCAGTCCAGCTTTGTGTTAAGAGAGTTGATTATGAAGTTCTTTTGCCACGTTAATCTTGTATCAAGAGAGTAGAGCAATAGAAGTGGGAATGGGTCTTCAATTTCTCAATTAATGCTCTTGAGCATCACGTTGGTGTTTGGAATCATCTTGATTTTTCCTCAGGTCAGAGCAAAAGTCTAAGTAGAAAAGCACCAAGGGGAAAAACTGCATCATCCGTTGAATGCACTAGAGAAACAACCATGAGTATGGCATGAAAAGACTAAAACATAAGTTCTGAAAAAGCATCCAATGCAGGTGGAGAGACCATAGTAGTAGGAAAAATCGTAAATGGACTAAACAAGCTATTTTCATAATATTAGTTTGTATTGCTGGGATATAGCCAACTATTGGGGCTTGACACACATCAAGGAAGGAGCACACAAAAATAAGTCTTATTGTTATTATCTGTCAGACGTACATCACCTTTTTGACAGTCCCCAGTATAGCCTCACTGAAGTCAACATCAATCGTTGAGTAAAGATTGAGTCCATCCCTCCAAATTCCATGCTTTCCATCAACATGAAGGACTATATAGAGGTCACCAGCTACGCCCCTGCTTTAAAGAAAAAGGGGATCATAGACAAAGGGGATACAAAAAGATACAACTATAAGATTTAATTAAAGAGTTGACAGGACTATCAAACAAAAGACCAGGCACTCACTACAGAGAAAACAAACCAGGCACTCGCTACAGAGAAAACAAGGGAACTAGAATTATTTAAAATGAAAAAGAAGAGGTCTCAGCTTTTCTATAGGGAAATCAGGACTCAACAATTGACATGATAATCAATCTGGCCATGTAAATAAAACATCCACTACATATGTCGTCTCACTAAGGAGTGTCATGGGTGAGCAAGGCACTTCAAAACCAAAAAAGGGGGGAAGCCTTTTTTGGATAGAAAAGAGGATATTAATGATCAACAAAGAAAAAACAACCTAGGAGATAAGGAATCCACCCTTTAAAAGAAATACAGACAGGTACAAAAAGGAGACAAAAACATCAAGAAAAGCACTCCAAACCCACATCAAATTCACCAAATACTTGTCCTGAATGCCCCCATTACACAAGACCATAGGCATTGAGAACAATTGTCTCATAAGACAGCTAGAAATAAATTCATTCTTGAAAATCCTGACATCGTCTCAATTCCAAAGCGGCAAAATAAATTTTTCCACCACTTCATAATAACATATTTTTCTTTCGACTTCCAATCCTTCAAAATCCTCATGAGTAGATCAATCTCAGTCCTAGAACAAGTCCAATTCTCACCAAATATATAAAGAAAGCATTACACATTCGTGAAGACGATGGTCAAAGGCGAAATAGATGGTCCCTTGATTAATTACTATCATGAAGCATAAACCAAATATCAGAGAACCATTTTCTAAAGGTCGCCTCTTCTATAATAGATCTTTTGTATAGAGGTGTTAAAAATAAAGAAAACAAAATTTAGGCCCATTTAAGGATCCTTAACAGGCCCTAAATGGGCCCAGGCATAGGGTCCTTGCGACCCCAAAATAGGCCCAGCTTGGCCCTTGAGAAAGGGCCCAGCTGGGCCCTCCAACAGCTAGTGGAAACTAGCCGTTGGAAGCTGTCAGGCAGGATAGGGCAGTGCCCTCTCCTGCCTCTCCTCTCTCTCCTCTCTCTCATTTTCTGTCTCTCTTATGTGCTTTTTGTGTTCTATAAATGGCTAAATCTTTCTCCCTTGTAAAGCATGAACAAAAGTTCAAACAATGCAAGCTTCTTGTTCTCTCAATGCAATAAAATTCAGCAATTTCTTTTCATAGTTTGTGTTCTTTCTTTCAAAATTTCAACATGGTATTAGAGCAATCGATCCCATCCTCTTCAAGGTTGGGTGACCCTCCTCCTTCCATAAATATCACCCAAATACAAAATATATCCTCCATCAAACTAAAGGGGGGGAATCACTATCAATGGGTAAATGTAATGAAGAGGGCACTCAACCTCCACAATTTGGAGAGTCATATCCTCGATGAGCCAATGGAGGAAACAGAATCTTCCTTCAGAGAATGGAAGAAACAGGATGATCATGTCTTTATTCTTCTCCTCAATTCACTTGATGAAAGCCACAAAACAATGGTGACTTGCACTCCAAATGCAAACACCGTGTGGGATGAAATGTTCTCTCTCTATGGCTCAGAATCCAATCTTGACAGAATATTTGAGCTCAAAAGGCAAATTGCATGCATCAGGAAAGAAGGCAAATCACTCCCACAATATTTTGGGGAGTAAGATGCATGGAATGAGCTCACACCACTCCAACCAGATTCCATAGACTTAATGGTTATTCGAAAAAGAAGGGAAGAAGATAAGATCTTTGATCTTCTCATGGGGCTTAATGATTCCTACTCCCATCTTAGGCAAGAAATTCTGAGAATGAAAGATTTTCCTTCATTTGGCGAAGTGCAAAATATGATTCAAAGGGCGGAAGTAAACATGCGGTTGGAGGAAAGCTCCAAATTAAAGCTTGAAGCTCAAGGATTCATGGCCACAACCGAGGAGTATACAGCTGCCAAAGTCCATCAAACTACTAAGAGGGCTGATGTATGCTCTCATTGCAAGAAAAGGGGGCACACAAAAGATAAATGTCGGTTCCTCCATCCACACTTGAAGCCTAAAGCACTTAAATCAAGGGAGCAACAAGGGCCTTTAAACCCTTTCAATTCTGGACAGCAAACCAACGCTCAACATGTAAAGCTTCAAACCCCCTCGATAGCTGACTTTGCTGCACTTCAAAGCCAATTAAATTATGTCACAAAAAGACTCCAACAATTTGCATCTTCGGGAGGTAATAATCAAAGTTCTCTCTCTTATTTAAATTTTGAAAATTTTCTTATCAATTCTGGAACGGACTATCATATGGTTAGGAATAAGAGAAAAATTAAAAGATTTAAAAATCTTCTCAACCATAAGATAATTCAGTTTGCAAATGGGCAAGATTTGTAAGTTAAGCAAGTAAGGGAAATCGAACTATTTGGAAAACCTACAAATGCTTTATATGTCCCCGAGCTTACTTCAGATCTCTTGTCCATTAGCAAAGTCACTAAGGACCAAGAGTGTAGAGTTGTTTTTTACCCAAACTCTGTCTTTTTTCAGGACCTCAAGTTGAATCGGTTGATTGGCAAGGGTTCTAGAAAAGGGAACATATATTTTTTGGATCAAAATCAACATGCACTTGTAGCCCACATCAAAGAAGATGTTGCTTTCTTGCACAAGCGACTTGGACATCCTAGTGATCAAACTTTAAAACGTCTATTTCCAAATTTAAATATTGAGAATAAATATTGTAAAGCTTGGATTTTGAGAAAAGAAACCCGAACGATGTCTCCAAATTCAAAAACTATTTATAAAGATGCTTTTGATTTAGTACACTTTGATGTGTGGACTTCTCCTATAATGTTTCATCTAGACTACAAATACTTTATTTCATTCATTGATCAAAAAACTAAATACACTTGGATTTACCTCTTGCATTCAAAGGATCAAACTTTTGAAACCTTCAAAAGCTATATAAAATATGTGATCAAGTTTTACAATACCAACATAAATGTCTTGAGAACCAACTATGGTGGTGAATACACAAGCCACATTTTTGAAAATTATCTTAGGAATCATGATATTATACATCAAAAGTCTTGCGTATATACTCCCCAACAAAATCGGGTTGTTGAATACAAGAATAAGCACATCTTGGAAATAGCTAGTGCAATGATGTTTCATGCAAATATACCCAAGAAATTTTGATGTGATGCAGTTAAAACCGCTGTCCATCCAATTAATCTAATTCCTTCTGAGACACTAAATGGGATGTCTCCTCTAGAAGTCCTATTAAAAAGAAAGCCAAACATCACTGACCTTAAAACCTTTGGATGTGTTATCTATCTCACCATCCCTAGACCAGACATTGCTTATGTCGTAAGCTACATAAGCTAATATATGCATGCGCCAAAGAAAGGTCATTGGAGAGCTGCTGAACGGATTCTTCACTATATCGAAGGATCTTCCGGATTAGGTACTTGGATAAAAAATAATAAAAGTACTGAGATTGAAGGCTATTGCGATGCTGATTGGACAGGGAATTCCACAGATAGGAGATCAACAACAGGATATTGCATGTTTGTAGGAGGCAACTTGGTAGCTTGGAAAAGCAAGAAATAGAGGGTTGTGTCTAGATCAAGTGCAGAAACCAAATATAGGGTTATGGCAGCAGGCGCTTGTGAGATAGTATGGTTAAAGGATCTAGTAGAAGAGTTAGGATTTAGAGTCTTAATACCAATCAAGCTTTATTGTGACAATTAATCCGCAATTCATATTGCCTCTGATCCGGTTTTCCATGAGCGCACCAAACACATAGAAATTGATTGTCACTTTATTCGACAAAAGGTAGAAGAAAAGCTTATTGTCACACCTCATATCAAAGGAAAGGATCAATTGGCTGACATCTTCACCAAAGGAGGAACATCGACTCATCTTCAAGATATAATGGGCAAGCTGGGTACTATAGACATATTCGCACCCAACTTGAAGGGGAGTGTTAAAAATAAAGAAAACAGAATTTAGGCCCATTTAGGGATCCTTAACAGGCCCTAAATGGGCCCAGGCATAGGATCCTTAAGACCCCAAAATAGGCCCAGCTTGGCCCTTGAAAAGGGCCCAGCTGAGCCCTCCAACAGCTAGTGGAAACTAGCTGTTGGAGCTTCCAACGGCTATAGTTTCCACTAGCCGTTGGAAGCTGCCAGGCAGGAAGGGGCGGTGCCCTCTCCTGCCTCTCCTCTCTCTCCTCTCTCTCATTTTCTCTCTCTCTTATGTACTTTTTGTGTTTTATAAATAGTTAAGTCTTTCTCCCTTGTAAAGCATGAATAAAAGTTCAAACAATGCAACCTTCTTGTTCTCTCAATGCAATAAAATTCAGCAGTTTCTTTTCATAGTTTGTGTTCTTTCTTTCAAAATTTCAACAAGAGGACCAAAGACCATCAAAAAGCCTAAACTTGCAAAGGAACCTTTGTTTTCCAAATGAACCTAGGAAGAGGGAAATGAGTATCCGGTGATCTAATCAAATGATATTAAAAGTATTTACAAGAACAGTTACCTAAGCTAGATTTTAAATTTTTTTCCTAGCACAAAAAGATGAAAGTGTTGCACATCTTGTAATAAAGGAATTAATTAAGTGCTATTATGCTTCTGTCATTAAGATTCCTAGACAAACAGAAATCCCAACAATTTGGGCATCAGAATCCACAAGAAAATGTCAAACAATGGGGTGTTGCTAGTGACCCTAGACCCATTCAACTTATCCCAGGGAAATCAAGCTATATTAAATCCTCGCCATCAAAGCACCAACTGTATAAGCAAAATCTATACACCGAATATTAACTCCTCCAACAAAGAAGGTGGCTTGGCCACTTCAGGCCACAAATAGGCATGAGCCAACTGCGGTTTTGCCTCTGACTTCAGGGTGAATAGAGAGTGAATAAACCCAGAAGCTAATTATGTACACTAAATTCCTTGTGTCCCACATAATCAGCATCCCCCCTCACATCCCAAAAAACAGAAGACAATTCCAAACCTTGTATCCTGAATCCCAGATAAAGTTGATCATGGCCAAATCCAGAGTTTCAAATATTAGTCTCCTCTGCTCAAAATCTTCATTCATTAACTATAGAAACTCCACCAAACAATCTTCCCCAAAAATTCTCTGGTGCCAATATTTTTTCTTTTATTTCTCTCCATTTTCTTTCTTTTCTCTGCATTCACATGGAGAGGAGCATCTATTTTCATCTCATACCCATGTAATAAACCAATTTCCAGCATAATTTTTGAATCTCATACCCCTGAGAATTTGCCACAGTGCAACTACTCTTGGAGCCTAACCATGTATGCACTTTCTCTCAACAAATCATGACCATAGAATGCCAAGATTAGTTTGATTGTTCCTGTCATAACCATGAATGGAACAAATTTAAGGAGGGAAGTTGACTGCCCAGTGATCAGTACAAGAATATAAGTAGGAGGAGAGGCTGCCCAAAGATTTAAGTAACAAGAAACTTTGTGTCAGAAAAATTTTACTCTGCAACTCTGGATTTACAGTGATCAAGTCTCCTCCCTGACTAGTCAAGATCAAAGTGTCTCAGACAAAATTACTTCTTCATTACACATAAAGCTTTCCAAATCATCTCATTCCACAGGTGATGTGTCATTATCCCTGTTCCAATCATAGTCACTGGAGTGAAGAGTTGGTTTCTCCTTTTCTACACTCTTGTCATTCATCTTCAGACAACTTTTCCACTACCAACTTCACCCACAATTTGCACAGGTCATCCTTGTTGACTGAACGTCATGGTAATCTTGAAGTAGATCGCAAAACTTCTTCCATCAATGTCCATCTGAATGTCAAAATTGTATATGATTGACTTCACCACCACGATAAATGATATCTAGACATTTTTATGCTTGGCAGCCCAAATCAACCAGCTAATGCTCCCTAAGCTTTGGCCTTGACATCAATCCTTGGAATATCTACCAGTTTATCAAAACCTAAGAAAACCTCTGTATACAATCTAATCAATACATATAGAGCCAACACATCACTAACCCCTACTTTCAATTGATTGACAATCTTTTCAAAAGTCACCATAAGAAAAATACAAGAACCAGAGAAGACAACAACAGTCTCTCCCAAAGCGGACAGCCATTCCTCTCTCTAGGTCAGGACCTTTTCACATGACCACTTTGACAAAATTTCCATAATTACTTCTTCAAAATTCTAAATTGAGACAGGCAAAATAATCAGCGTAAGCCAATAACTGTTGTAGATATGCACAAAGGGGGCCATTAACTCTCTATCACAACTGCAGCACACATGAATAAAACAGGACATGCAGAACAAAAGGGAATTCAAATAAGCATGCTCCAATTAGATACCTTTTTTCTGTGTTACGCCTCCAGGTAGATACTTGTTTCAAAACATTGAAGTCAGAGGTTTATGTCAAGAAGACAAAAGTTCTAACGAAATTTCAGTTGATCACACACCTTTCTTTGTCAAAGTTGCCCTCTCCTTGAAGCTGCATTGTGGCACCATCACTGACACCGGGTGGTATGACCACTTTGACACTCCGCTTTGACCTAACATTACCAGTGCCACCACACTTTCGGCAATTATCAGTAATAACATCTCCTTCGCCATCACACTTTGTGCAAGTACTTACCTACAGTATAGAAACCTTTAAATTAATTTTATTACAAGCCAAACAGACAAGATTTACAACACAAAATAGCCACTTTTTACATCAAATATGAAACCTACCAGCTTACACATATATTTTTGTTCCTAGAAAGAAGAAAATGAGGTCACTTTGCAAGCTAGTTACACAGAAGGCCTACTTTAATTGGGGACTGCCTAATGAATATGTATAAAAGGGGGGTTCTACCAGTATGGGGAAGAGATGAAATATAAAGTGTATATTGACTCTATCCTTTACTCTTTTGGTGAATAAATCTGTACCTGGCATTTTCTTCTTGTGACAGTGCTTAGACAGAGGGATCTGTTTCAAATTTGCACTAGACATGGGGCTTTGAGTCATGGATAGGCAAGAAGGGAGATCAAGATTTCCAATCATTTGTACGCAAAATACATGCATGATCTTTTGAGATGCTGAGGTAGGGGAAATTCTCTACACAATCTCAGGGTTAAAGGTGAATATCATGAGGGTAAGCTCATCTCAATGGAGACCAAAGTGGATCCTAGCTCCTTAAGCTTTAAGAAGAGATTAGCTGGGTGGAGAAGTTTTCTCCAAGGGAGTGAGCCTCACACGGATAAACAAGTGGAGAACTTTTCTCCGAACCCTCCTCAACTTCTTTAATCTATGACCTTTATAAATGCCTGAGACTGCAGTCCACAAAGAACTATAAAACACTATCTAAACCCATAGAAGAGAAAGTCAATAGTCCTTGAATATTTGACATTCTGCATCCTCCCAATATCTCAAGGTTGCCCTTCTCCAATTAAAAACTTTCACTGGGTGCCTGAGCTAAACTTTTTGAAGCTCTAAAATCTCCTCACCTCCCCTCACCTTTGTATTCCTTTTCATCTAGGTTACACAGACCAGAATAGCAGAATTAGCTTCTATAGGGGCCACACCAGCTTCAGACAACCCTCAAGTTTAATTTGTTAAAAGAGATTGTTCCCTGCTATCCTTACCACCCTCTAAGACAGAAGCTATGGGTGGGTTACCTAGGGAATTCAAATCTCTGGAGCTATACCCCAACACGTAGCAGCATCATTCTGAAACTCCTGTCCTAAAGTTGATTCATTCAGCTAGCTGAAACTCCTCATTCAAACCCTTGACATCTAATTCACCAAGATTTTTATACCCACGTTCCCTGTGTTCCTCCAGTTGCATTCCATCATCAGACCCCACACAATCCACAAATAATTCTCCCCATCACTATCCACCTTGTTACCAGGAACTCCCTCAATTTCATGCTCAGATCTTTCATCCGGACAAAGCGATGTGTATCTCAATTTGAGCTGTCGATCAATCAAATCATCTGCAGATCTTTTCAACAAAGTTAATTGCTTGTTGACTCCAATATGGGACCCCCACTGCACCCAGAGCAACGCCTTTCTGTTTTGATAATTACAACAGAATTTATTTGTTTTCATCTCAATGAAGCATCAACTTTATCAGAAAGATGGCCTTTTGTGCTCAAATGGGATTTGGATGATTGAAACAACACCCTCTTCATAGTCAAAGCACCTGCAGAAGCTGATCCAGAAGCATCGTGCAATGTTAATGGCGGAGTATGAGTATGTGTTGGAGATTATATGTGGTGCTAGATAAGACATTTTCCTATAACCAGAGTACTTTTTATTCAGGCTAAGTAGATTTTAGCTGTTGCCTCTGTGGCTAATGTGGTTGTCAACTTTGCTGAGAAAAATGGTAGGGGTGTTGTTTTGAAGGAAGATTTTGAGAAAAATTGTGACAACGTTAGTTGGAGTTTCATACATAATTTGTTGGAGAATGAAGGGCTTGGAATTCGCTAGAAAAGATGGATTAGAAAGTGTTCTTAGTTTCACTTGCCCTCCTGTCATTATTAATGGAGAACCCAAAATTTAGTTCTCAACATGATTATGACAGAGTGACCCTCTTTCTCCTTTTCTTTTTACTCTTGTAACAGATCTTTTGAGTAGGATGATTGAGAGATGGACTATTGCTAATATTTTATATTAGGGAGTGATGACATATACGTGTTTCATCTTCAATTTGCTAGTGGTACGGTGAGGATTTTAGGGACATAAATCCCTTTTCTTAATCTTTTTGAAAATATTTTTAGGCTTAAAATCAATATGTCCAAGAATGAACTCTTGGTATAAAAATCATTCGCGATTCCTTCTGGCTGGCTGCGCTAAGGAGTAACCTGATTTCCATCTAGCGGTTCCGTTCAGGGGTAGTTTTAGAAGTGTCCATTTTTGGAACTTTATTATGGATGGAATCTGTAAGAGTCTTAACGGTTGGAAAGGAGCATTTTTTAACCTTAGGCAGGTGTATTATCCTGTCCTCTCTTGTTTATCTAGTATACCTTTATATTTCCTCTCCCTTCTCAAAATTCCAGTGGGATCACACATGAGATAGAAAAATTGAGGAGAGACTTCTTCTGGTTCGGGATTGGGTTAGCTAAGAAAAAACATTTGGCTAGAATGGTTAACTCTTCGTAATATGGTATTGAAAAACATCTCTTTAGCAAACAAATGGCAACAGAGATTCCGTTAAAACCCAATTCTCCTTGGCCTAGGTTTATAAAGAGCAAATATTCTTCTTTTTTCAATCAAAAAAGGATGAAGAACCAGCCCCTCCAACGAAGAATCTCCAATTTTGCTATCGGTGGTTTTGAGATCCCTTTTCATTCATTAATCTCATTGGGTTTGGTCCCTTCCAACTAAAATGGACTGGCTGACCTTCTCACTTCTGGGCTTTTTCTTTTTTAATCTAGTAAATCCAGCCCAATTTTTCCCACCCAAAACAAAAAAAGAACCTAGGTGCATCATCTTCTTTGACGAATTCCTATAATCATGCCAAGCTCCTGACTTACCAAAAGCAATCGAACATAACACCCATAGTCATTGAACTTTGAAATTAAATTATCTATCACATTCACCCTTTGATGTCAGACATCAATAGTACCATTTATTCAGCCAACTTTCCTTTCTGAGACCAATATTGTCCAAAAAAAAAAAACCTTTAAAATTGGTTCTCCAAAAGAATAATTATGTAAGGCATAGAAATTTCTATTAAGTCAAAATTGGGATAACAATAATTATGTAAAAGATTTTTAATCTTTTATTTTTTAATGAAAATTAATTACCGCAACTCACATTAGTTTTTTTATTCATAAAACTTATTTAAATATTTTTTTATTTTCTAATGACGTGGTAGATATGGAAAAGCGACTTAGATAGGTAATGGCTACACTAGCAGAAAAATAAAAAATGACACATTTTGAATAAGAAAGTAATGTAGAATGGCAATAAAACAGAGAAACGGAGAAGAAGGGAGAGAAGAAACAAGAGAGGGGAAAGGGACTATCAAAATCCGCATATAACATGGAAACAGAAATCAATCCACTTCATCAATCAAAGCATAACAAATAATAACCCTAATGTTTAAATATATAGATAAAACTCTAAAATAAATATGCAAATAAAATAAAAGAACAATTTACAAATAATTAGAAATAAACTAACAAAGAATATTTAAAACTCTAAATATTGAACAATACCAAATAATATCGAATTAGGAATAGGCGAATAGAGAGAAGCACGTGAAGAAGAGAGAAGAAATTAGAAAGACAAAGACAGGGAAAAAAATGGTTTGCAATTATTAGAATCAACCCAAACTAAATTCAATTGATTAATTAAAGCACAACAAATAACAAAACTAGTGCCAATATTATACATGTGTGTGTCTGTGCTCACTTGCTTGCCCAAAGCCCCAAAACAAACATGGAGATAAAATAAAACTGCAATCTAGAAATAAACTTAAAATAGAATATTTGAAAAACCCCAAAATATTAAATAACTACTAACGTATTCTACATTATGAACATCATATATACCTCAAGAACTCTTTTAAAGCTCCCAGTTAAACCTGGCTTTTGCACATAGTTTAATGCCAAAAAAAGGATTGAGCCAAAATAGTAAAGGCAATCAAAAAAATATGTCATTAGTAAACTACAATGATTAACTTAATGCTTTTACAATAACACAACACCTGAGACACTATGCCAAATGGTGTCCTCTGGGTTTTGATGACCCCTCCTTTGCCTCCACAAACATCACAAGTTTTAATGCAACTTTTAGATTTGGCACCTATTCCATCACAAGAATCACAAGTCTCCAAACATGAGACTTCAATGTCTTGCTCTCCTCCAAAAATTGATTCTTCAAAGCTCAACTTCAAGTCATATCTGCAACATGAAAAACCTAAATACTCAAGATAGATAACCATCATAACCTGGGGAAGAAGTTAGCTTGATCAGGGCATTCAAGAAGACTTATTTTTTAGGGTAAAAAAGTTACGTCATTTTAAGAGAGAAAAAGAAATATATGGCTAACTACTCTCTCAATGACGAGAAGCAAATATTTATGTATACATAAACACATTTAATGACTTTATCCAAGTTTTAACTGCACTTATTCAGAACTATCCAATCCTCATCTTGCATCGAATCCTTCAAACACATTCACAAAACCAGACAATGAAGTTTAATTACCCATTGCATTAACTCAAGCCACCAAGTGGATCAAATGCAAGGTCATGATTTGCCTAGAAATAAAAAAGTCCAAAGACCATAAGCAAAATAGTACATGGCCATGATGAGCCAACATCCTTGGCTGATTAATTCAATGAATAGCTCCATCAATCTCTACTTTTTGTCCTGTTTCTCTTGAAAAAGGAAATGAAAACAGAGAGAGAGAGAGAGAGTAAATAAAAATTCAAGCAAATACCTATTTCTCCAATCATTTGAAAAACTCTTAAGAGACCACATTAATCATATCCTCAATATTGATTTGAGCTTCAACAATTACAATAACTAAATACCATTACTGAGCACTTTACTTTCTGCATTTTAAAAAATACAAAACAAGCATAATGAAGCTGCCCTCAATGGAGATTACATGTCCCGTACACACAAGCTCTCCTAACCAAACAACAACACACCACTTTCTTAAGCACCATGGCCAAACAATAAAATCAGAGAAAATAGATGAAAACATGGAGAAAGCAGAGCACAATTCAGTCCATGCAATTGTTTTATTTTTTTTTTTCTTATTGTCAAGCAAACAATTAAATTTGATGGTAATGCAAAAGTAACGATAACTACTTTATTTAGAGGGGACTTGTGCAGTCCAAAGAGACAATTCATGGACTTGATCATTTACAAAGGAACCATTTCTCATCCCATTTGTAGGAATTAGATGATCTAGAAAAAAATAAAAATAAAAATCCCTAACAAGGACGCATTTCTCATCCCACCTGTAGGAATTTGATGATCTAGAAAAACAATTAAAAAAAAATCCCTAACAAATGATCCTTTTAAAAATGACAACCGAATGTTTGATATTGGATTATTTTGGTAGAATTGTCATATAATAAGTTTAATCTTTTTACATCCCACACCTATTTTTTTGGCAATGCAATCACTCACACACACACAAAAAAACTAAAACCCAAAAAAAATCATTACAAAGTAAGCAATCCTCAAAACTCCCACCAAACCCCCCAAAAAATAAATAAATAAAAAGGAAGGAGAATAGAAACAAAATATGATCTGATCTGAGAATTAGAGCAGGAAAAAAGAAACAAAATATGATCTGATCTGAGAATCAGAGTGGAACTCCCATAGAATATGACTTTTCTTTTCCTTCTCACCGCCTGCCATATCCTCAATACACTTTTCGCCTATTTCTGTGACATTTTCCCAAACCACTTTTCCTTTTCTCACAGAATTTAGGTGACATATGCACCCTAACTTCTACAATAATAGTTTGCTATCTGATAGTTTGGATATGATCCTTAAATCTCTGTCATACCCCTATGGTTCGGTAATCATAAAGTCACCAAGCATTTTTCTTCCCTTTGTCATGGTAGAAAAACTTAGAGAAAACTTTAGGAAAGGTTTTGTGAATTATATTAGTGAACATCACTCAGCACTCTAATATTTATATACAAAGAATTGATTGTTTTCTATGAGCCTGATGCTATTCCCTAAAAACATTAACTTTAATAAATATTATGGCAACTATTCAGCACTATAAGAACATTAACTCTCATATGGTGACAATTCAGCATTGTGAAAATATTAACTCTCATATGATGACAATCGACTACTCTCAGAACATTAACTCTCACTAATACATTAAACAATATCACTATTTCCAATACTCCCCTCACGTTGGTGCATATACATCATAAGCAACCAACTTGTTACATAAGTACGTTATCCTTAGGGCCCGAAGAAACTTCGCAAAGAGATTGGTTAGTCGATCATTTGAGTTCACAAAAGAGGTATTTATTTCACATTACACAATCTTTTCACGAATGAAATGATAATCAATCTCTATATGTGTGGTTTGTTCATGAAATATTGGATTGGAAACAATGTGCAATGCTGCTTCATTATCACAAATCAGCACCATGGATCATATCTGGCAAAACTTTAATTCTTGAAAAAGTTGTTTTAACCATGAGTTCACACGTAGTAATAGCCATACCCAATATTGCTTCTGCGTTTGACCTAACAACTATACTCTGTTTTTTGCTTTTCCATGAGATGGGATTTCTCCAATAAGAACACAATCCCCACATTCTGTTTTTTGCTTTTCCATGAGACGAGATTTTCCCAATAAGAACACAATACCCCAGAGGTTGACCTCCTATCACTATGAGAACATGCCCAATCAGCATCTGTATAAGCAACAACGACTGCAGGACCCCTATTTTCACAAGCCAATCCCTTTCCCAGAGAACCTTTGACATATCTCAAAATCTGAACAACAACATCACAGTGACCGTCAAGGGCAGAGTTAAGAAACTAACTTACAATACTAACAGCCAGACATATATCATACCTAGTCATAGTGAGATAATTTAATTTTCTCACCAGTTTTTGATACCTTTGTGGATCTAAATATGGCTCACCCTGGTCGTGTGAGAGTTTGGCGTTCAGATTCATAGGAGTGTCGACTGGTTTACAGCCTAGCATCTCTGTTTCTTCAAGAATGTCAAGAGCATACTTCCTTTGGGAGATAGAAATGCCAATCTTTGATTGGATTACTTCAATCCAAAGGAAATATCTTAATCAGCCCAAGTCCATAGTTTCAAAGTGTCTGAACAAGTATTGTTTCAGACCTCGAATGCCTTCATGATCATCGTCTGTGATAGCAATATCATCCACATAGACCAAAAGATAGAAGCAGTGATTAGAGGATGAATGTTTATAAAATAAGAGTGGTCAGTTTCACTCCGGACCATACCAAACTTTTATATAACTTTGTTGAATCTGCTGAACCAGCACCGAGGAGATTGTTTAAGGCTATAAACGACTTGTGCCATCTGCAAACTAACGTGGCTCCCCGTGAACAACAAACCTAGGTGGTTGCTCCATGTAAACTTCTTCAAATTTACCATGGAGAAAAATATTTTTGATATGCAGCTCATATAGGGGCCAATGCTACGTAGCAGCCATGGATAAGAAAAGGCGAATAGATGCCATTTTAGCAACAGGAGAGAAGGTGTCACCACAATCAAGACCAAAAATCTGAGTAAAGATTTTAGCTATAAGGCAAGCTTTCAAGCGATCCATCTTACCATCAGGACCCATTTTGACAGCGAAAACTCATCGACACGCCTGAGGAGGTTGTGAAACAAGAGTCCATGTTTGATTGGAATCCAACATTGCCATCTCATCAATCATAGCCTGTCACCAACCAGGATGGGAAAGTGCTTTGCGAGCACTTTTAGGAATACAAGTAGATGACAAGGCAGAAATAAAGGCACAACAGGATGAGGACAAATGATAATCGCTTTAAAAATTATAGATGGGATCAGGATTGTGGGTATAATGTGTACATTTACAAAAAGCAATTGGTAACTCAGCAGGAGACGCTGGTAGCACCAAAGTAGGGGGGGATGTCGAAGCAGTAGATGGATCACCGGACTTAGAAACAAGGACAGCCTTTGGAAGCACACAATGGGGTTGATGCTGAAAGGTGATAAACGGTCATGAAGAAGACTGCAATGGTTGGGAAGGAATTTCTAGCACTTGAGAATTCGGAAGTTGAGGGACAGAGACAGGTGTACCAAGGTAAGGGGCCGGTAAGACTTGAGAAACAGAATCTGGTTGGATCCAGGTGATGAAGTAAGGTGTATTCTCAAAGAAAGTGACTTCAGCAGAAAAACATAAGCAATGTGTCCGCGCAGGCAGGGGGGGGAATAACACATGTTTCCCTTTTGAACTCGAGAATACCCAAGAAAGACACATTTGACAGCATGGGCAGCTAACTTATCCAAACCTGGAGAAAGATCATCCATAAGCAAGTAGAACCAAAGATACCAGGAGGAACCTTGTAAAGGGGTTCCTTCGGAAACAAAACTTGGTTATTCGAAACAGAAGATGGCATCTGATTTATTAAATATCCAACAGTAAGAACAAAATCCCCCAAAACTTTTAAAGTGCATTAGCATATAATAAAAGAGTACGAGCAGTTTTAATAAGATGTAGATGTTTTCTTCCAGTAATGCCATTTTATTGTTGTGTATCAGGACAACCGGATTGATGGAAGATGCAATGATATGCCATGAAAGAACTAAAAGGGGCAGAAAAATACTCTCTTCCACTATCACTATGTAAAAAACAAATAGTTTTCCCAAATTGAGTATGAATTTTGGTACAAAAGTTTTTGAAAATAGTAAACAACTCTGATCGATCTTTCATTAAGAAAATCCACATAGACCTTGAGAAATCATGAATGAAAGTAGCGAGGTAACAATAACCTCAAATGGAACTGACACTACTAGGACCCCAAACATCGGAGTGAATGATACCAAAAGGAGATGCTGCTCGACCACTGCCTTGCTTGGAAAGGTAGCCCGAACATGTTTTCCAAGCTAACACGACTTACACTAGAAAGACTACAACTAAGAGAGATAAGGCACCATCTTTTTCAATTTATTTAGACTTGGATGACCCAAACAACAATGAAGGAGAGGAGGAGACTCTGTGACAGCACATATGGTAGAAGACGGAGGCTAGAGATGATAGAGTCCATGTGATTCAGACCCTGTGGCAATTGTCTACCCTGCACCCCTGTCTTGTATTTGGAAACAATTAAGAATGCGAGTAAGATGACTTATAGAAGTTAAATTGAAAAGAAAACCAGGTATAAAAGAACAGAATTCAAGGTGGGCATTGTGATGTGGTGTCTGGAGAGATGACAATTTTGAGAAAAGAGAAGGAATATCAGTTATATGATTGAAAGCACCAGAATTCAAAATCCAAGGTCCAAAAGACAAAGAATGAGAGATGCAAGCAATAGAATTACCAATATGGGCTACAGTGGTTGAAAATGAGGCTTGCTGAGTTGCCTTTAGTTGAAGATACTCGCATATGCTCATTATCTGACAGATTATTTTAATTATCACCCATAGACTCATCTTTTTCTCAATATCAGGTACTTGAGATTGAATCACATTAGCAGACTTTTCTGAAAACCATGCAGAGAATAACACCGATCCTGAATATGTCCCAAACGTTTACAATAGGAACATTGAGGACGATTACGACGGCCTCCTCTACCACCACCAACACTACGGCCTCAATATCGCAGTTAGCTGAATTAGAGACAAAAACTAAGGATTCTGAACCTGTTTGAGAACGAATCCCAGTTCGTACCTTCGACGAAGGAACTCACAACAAATGATTAATGAGGTACTCCGCCGAAGGGATATTTGGATTTGTTAGGACTTGGTTTTGAATACACTCAAAATCCTTATGAAGACCATGGAGAACAAAGGCCCTATACATGTTGTCAAGTTTGTCCATCATCTTCTGAAGATTATCACTAGTCAAAATTAACTTGATTTGTTGAATGGGGTGGTCTGTACCATGTTAAGATAAGAAGGTAGGTCATGATCTGTCATTTGGAGAGATGCAAGTTATGGACTGTCATAAAAGCGCTGAATATCATTAGCATAGGCACTTCGAGCCTTCTTCCATATGTCATAACACGATTTGTAAGAGCAATAGTGCACAAACAGTTTTGGGTCAACAAACTGCCATAATAAAGACACCAACTAATAATCAGCTTTCAGCCATTCTTCATGCACACTAGCATCAATCTCCTCAGCCCTCTTAGTTAAACGGGAGACCCTGATCTAAAAACCACACACCAACAGCAGCATATCAATCTAAGTAATTCTTACCATTTAGTTTCTCAGATGTTACTGTGGAGTGCCTAAGAAGGCAAAGGAAATAAGTCCATTTAGTGGGGGCTGAGAGATGACAGAGGATGATCGAGAGGACCCCAAAGCCAATTCAAAACAGTATACAAAGGCTGTTTGAGAAAAAGAATAGACAAGGGTTGAGGACAGAACTGAAAACTTTAAACGAAGAGAAAGTTTAATTTGATGAATGCAACCGAATGTGCTGAACTAGATTAGTTAAGGCAACGGGGAAATTTGGGTGGACTGAGACAAGTCAATTGAATACGGTGAGGGTTTTAACCTACTTTGCTGAGATAATTGAAACATTTAAACGACTTGGGTACTCCTAAGCCAAAGAGCTGGAAAAACCTGCTGTGATACCAAGTAGAAAAACTTGAAGGAAAGCTTTAGGAAAGGTTTTCTGAATTATATTAGCAACCATCACTCATCGCTCTAATATTTATACACAAAAAACTAGCTAATTTCTATGATTCTGATGTTATTCCCTAAAACATTGACTCCTTATATTTACCATGGAGACTATTCTGCACTCTGAGAACATTAACTATCATATGGTGACTATTCAGCACTCTAAAAACATTTTCTCATATGTTGATTATTCAGTATTCTAAAAACATTAACTCCCAACGATACGTTAAACACTATCACTATTTCCAACCGTACAAAACAGATACACTGTGAGCATTATATCATTAGTTATAATATTCATTATATTCTTAAAAGCATTTGTTGTCCTAGAAGTATCCAAGGAGCATCCAAGAATGTGTAGTGTACAAAAAATAACAAAAGATTAGACATGCCATACGGCATATCCGACAAGTATCCAAGGTGTTAGACATGAAGACACGGCTTCCATTTGAAGTGTCTATGCATCAGAGCTCCTTGGCTAGACTTTTGAGGTGAGGCCCCAGAGTGATATTATGAACTTAATCTATGTATAGGAGAGCCCAAATTGAGTACATAAAGTTTTTTTTTTGTGCTTCCTCAAGCTCATCGATCAAAGATTGTATTATGCTTTCAAGTTAGAAGTATGGAAACCTCATCCACTCAAGACATCGTCCACATTAGATAATAAAGGGTTCCAAGCACGTCCATCACTTCTTTTCATCCTAAGATCTTAGTCTCTTAAAGCTCAATGCTCATGTTGTTAAAACAGAAGTACTTGAGCACTTGTTGAGTTGTTGGTATTGATGTTTTCCTGATTTTATTACTTGAGTTATCACCTATTCCATGAACACATATATCTCCTTTTAGCCTTTTAGCTGATCAATTGGTCAAATCGTTGCATCATTCAGCAACCATTTTTTCTCACCCATTATATTTTTAAAGACTTCAAAAAAGGAGAACGAATTGGTAGAAGCTATGGGTAAGGGGGTCCATATTACCAATATTTGAGTAAGATATTTGACCCTTGTCTTCTCAAGTTGCAAACTCTTACACCGGCACTATAATATAGGAACATGTTTGGAAAGATATCAAATTGGATTAACTTATCTCTACTTTGTTTTATTTTATTTTCAATTAAAACAGAAAATTTTTTGTAGGAAGTACAGGGTTTTGCCCCAGAAGTCTTAACTTTTTTATAGGATGGTCGAAAATCATATTTATATCAATAATTTGTTGCATTAGAAACTTAATCTCAACTCGGTGTTTCTAGCCTCAACTTTCCTAAATAGAAGCTTGGTCAAGTGGATAAAGAGTCTTAAATAGTTACAAGAGTGTTTCCGAATTGGTAAGGCTTAGGAAATAGGCCAGGAGTACTATTTTTTATAACAAAAGAAGCAGTATTAGATGAGAAGAAGAATATACACGAGTCCAAAAATTAGAAATCCTATAAGAAGAAAGACAGGATTAGACCACAAACTAATGGATAACAGATGTGGAATCCCTCTTCAACTTCTTTAAACCATAATTTTTATAATTCCCAAAGCATCCCACTTCAATTTCTTTAAACTATAATGTTTATAAATTGCCAAAATATTAATTCAAAGAGAAGTATAAAAAATGACATAATCCCTATTTCTGAAAATTATGGTATTTTGTCCCCTCCAAATGCACCGAAAAAATAGCCAAGAACGTGCACCTCAAAAACACGCAAGCATTTTTTTCCCTCAAAATCTTCTGGACTTCACAAGGAGCAAATCCTATGACAGACCTAATAATTTGTAACAAATTGACCATATTGATCTTGTTAATCACCATGGTCAAATAGAAGTATTAAGCTTACTAGGAACCTTTGCCTTCAAAGTAAAATTATTTAATAGAAAAGAAAGGAGATGGGGACTACTAATGAGGTGAAGATATACAGATTTGCAAAGAAACGAATTATCTGGTCTCCAAATTCTAGTATCAATGACAATGTAAAAGGTGTATTCCTTGTAAGAGGAAAATTAGAGAGGAAAATTAGAGAGCAAAATTCTAAACTTCTCCATTATTAGTATTTCTTAAAAAGTGAAAATCCCAAAAAATTGAATAACCCTCCCAACCGTAAAGAGTACCTTCCTCTCTATAGAAAATAAAAAAAAAAAAAAAAAAAAAAAATTGTCTCCATTTTAATTATAGTTAAGCATCATTTTATTATGCTTTGGTCCTACACCTCGGCAATGTACGGATTCTCCAACAACAACAGCAACCAAGTCTTTATCCTACAAAGTGGGGCCAGCTATGTAGATCCTTCTACGCCATTGTACTCACAAACAATCTTTCAATAAAGAATTTAAAAATGCGCAGTCATTAACATTCATGGTGTTATTTAAATATTAATGCTAAATTATTAAACTTAATTTTGAAAATTTTACAAATCTTACTCAATTTAGCTATATAAGAAGTAACTTCAATGATACTTGATCATAAACGTCACAGAAAGTACTAATTCTAATTTTTACTAAAAAAAAAAACTCAAAAAATGTGGATGTGACATATGACACATCATGCTTCAGTGTGAAATATACTTTATAGATTCAATTGTTTGATGAAAAGCATCATTGTTAATTAGGCTATGATATACATTACAATCATATAAAGCCATACAAAATGATTTCTCTCTGAAATGGATTGACTTGGACCTATTCAAGAGAATGCTGCTACTTCCACATATGCATTGGGAGATATTCTAGCTCCCAATACTATATATTTCCATTAAAACGAATTCCAATTTAAGACCTTATTAGATATAGAGAGTGTTACAGGAACCAAACTCTTATCCGAACCAAACGAGAGAGTTATAAAAACCTTAAAGGTAATAATAGTAGCAATAAATATGAAAAATACAAAAGTGCAAAAAAAAAGTGAAAAAGATTATCCAAAAATCAAAGAGCAAAGTGTATAATGAACTATACAAGAGACCGGAAACAAAAGACAGAGAAACAGAGATCTACAGAATTGCCAAACTAAGGGAGAGAAAGGGAAAAAAATCTAAATGGTGTTAAGTATATTAAGAGTGAAACCAATAATATACTTATAAAGAATGAGAATATAAAAAAGCATTAAGAGGTATTATTTTGATAATCTCTCTAAAGCTAAGAGTACAACAAATATAAGAAATATCAAAATATCTTTAGAAGAGATTAATAGAGATTTTAAACGTAAAATTCGTTCTCATTAAATGTAAAAGATTTTAAAGAGAATGAAAATTAATAAAATCATAGAACCTGATGACATTCCATAGATATGTGAAAATGTTTGGATCAATTTGGTACAATAATATTAGCGAATATTTTCAATAAAATTTGACAAACCAAGAGAATGCCCCAAATATAGAGAAAGAGTATAATTATATCACTATATATGAATAAAAGAGACATACAACATTACTACAACTATAAAAGAATTAAATTTATAAGTCATACCACGAAAATATGGAAGAAAGTGATAAAATATAGATTAAGATTGGAGATAAATGTATCTCAAAATCAATTTGGATTTATGTTAGAAAGATCCACCACAGAAACAATCTAGTTATTAAGACATTTGATGAAAATATATACAGCACAAAAGAGAAATTTACATATGGTATTCATCAACCTATAAAAAACATATGATAGAATTTCTAAAGACGTATTATGATGAGCGCCGATGAAAAAAGGCATCTCTTTAAAATATATTAATCTCATTAGAGATATGCATGAGAGAACTGTAACCAATGTAAGAACTTGCAGGGATTTAAGCGATAGCTTGTGCATTAACATCGAGCTCCATCAAGATTTGACATTAAGTCACGTTCTTTTTACAATAATGATAGAAAAAATCACAAAAAGTATTCAAAATGAAATATTATAGTGTATATTTTTGCAAATGATATAGAATTGGTTGATGAAACTAGTGAAACTATTAGTGCTAAATTAGAGTTATAAAAGGTCACACTAGAACCCTAAGAGTTTAAATTGAATAGATCGAAAACTGAATATATGAAATATAAGTTTAGTGAAATTCATCAAAATGATGAATAAACGACTAGATTAGATGAACAAAATGTATCAAAAAGTGAACGATTTATATATTTTGGTTCCATCATTCAAAATGATGGCAATATAGATGGAGATATGAATTACAGGATTTAAGCGGGTTGGATGAAATAGAGAAGCGCATTCGGAATTCTTTGCAATTGTACAATGCCACTGTATTTGAAGGGAAAATTCTATAGAACGCTGTAATGCCTGCACTACTATAGAGTACTAAGTGCTAGACTATTAAACAATAACAAGAACAAAAAATAGTTATAGCAGAAATGAAGATATTTAGATGGATGTGTGAAAAAACTAGAAGAGAATGAATTAGAAATAAAAAGATTTGTAACAATTTGGGAATTAGTTCAATTGTGAATAAGATACAAGAGTATCGTCTGAGATGACATGTGCAAAAAAAGACCCAAAAATGCACAGATCAGAAGAATCGAGAACTTCAATATAGGATATATAGTAAAACGTAGAGATATACCGCTGAAAACTTGAATACAAATTATCCATAAAAATATGATAGTTAAGGGTTTAGATGAGAAAATGGTTTTGGATAGAAATAAGTGGCGAAAAAATAGGAAACCACCGGTTCATGCTTTTCTTAGCAATTAAAAGTCAGAAAGCAGATCATCTAAGGGTATAAACCCACTCAAATGGATCTCCCAATATGACAAAATGATTCTTTCCCGTTCATCACACATCAAAAAATTGACACATGAGTGAATCATTCCCTCCCATATAACTACCCACAAAGAGTACCATTAAAATGTTTTTTTCACAATGGATGGTCAAGCCCATACTGGACAAAGTAACCTATGCCACATGTATTCAGCCAAGAAGTCCCACACCAAGCACTATACAATACTACCTCTTCACACTAAATGATACCAAGGAAGACTCCATTGAAACAATCAACAATTTAACATCTGTTTCTTTTTTTTTAGAGAAACAAAATTAGTATATTCAAGAGAAAAGAGTGGATAAGGAAAAGCATACAGGATGAGAAATAGGACTAAAACAACACCTAAAGATAATTTCAAAAAAATAAAATAAAATAATAAATAAGGACTTCTTTCTAATCTCGCTTCAACTAGCCCTCACATACCTTTGCACTGTGGCCTATGATTACTTTAATCTCTCTTCAGCTAGCTCTCACATAGCTTTGCACTGTGGCCTATGCTTACTTCAAAGCATGTTTGCATATGGTATCTACCTCTCTTTAACTCAAAAAAACATAATGTTTTGAGTAACTAGTAAAAGGTTAGAAATTTCTAAACTTAAATCATCAACCTGAACTGCCCAAAAGCATTTTCTGATGCACAGCATTGCCCTAAAGAATCAAGATATTATCTGTCGACATTGTCAACAAAAAGAAAACAGTATCAAGATAATAGGATCTGGTTGTCGCAATCCTGTACATGAGCAAAAGATGTTTATCATACATCTTTTAATTACATGGCCTACCAACCAATTTCTTAATCCAGAACCCAAATTTTTCCGGTATTAACAAAAGACCAAATTCACATCATCATATGACACTTACAGAACCCCATTACTCTTTTGTTTTCATCTTGGAGTCCACCACTTCTGGTGCAATTAGAGCTACATAGATATTCTATTCCTCCCTCACCCCCACTCCTCCCCAAAACAAAACAAGACACAGAGAGAGAGAGAGAGAGAGAGAGAGAAAGAAGAAAATGCATTAATATATGAGGATGAGTTTGAGCCAGATATCCACTAGTCTAACAGGTAAAAAATCTTCAAACCTGACACTATCAAACACTTTTACCATTGGCAACTTCGTAGATGGCCAGAAAGGAAAATTTACATAAGTAGAAGGCAAAAACAACCATAAGTCCATCAAAAATAGCTCCCTCCACCTCATAATGCTCCAACCCTTCAGTTATTTTGTCCATCATTTTTAATTGTCATACAAATGCTTATGGAACCTCGAGAGCATATTGAGCAAATATGTAAACCAAACTGAACTTTAGCATGAGCTAGAAGTGTAACAAGATTTAATTTTCCAAGGACTTTCATGGCCCACATGGCAAATATTGGTTGTATTTCCATTCCCAGTCTTAAAGATTACCTTATGTCAAGATCTTGGTCGCCCCTCTTTCTCAAATTGAAGCTTTTGAAATCACCCTTGCCTCCAAAAAGTCCATTTGAGTCACCAAAAAATGTATCAAAGAATTCAAATGGATCCACCTAGGAAAACAAAAATATTCAAAAGTCAAATACAAACTGCAAGTCAAATTCTGCTAATTATTAGCAAATAAGAATAGAAAACCCTTTTACACAGAATCACCCATTCCCACTCCTAGAGTCTAAGACG
The DNA here is from genome assembly GCA_033439265.1 of Dillenia suffruticosa. Lineage (NCBI taxonomy): Eukaryota > Viridiplantae > Streptophyta > Magnoliopsida > Dilleniales > Dilleniaceae > Dillenia > Dillenia suffruticosa. The sequence continues at coordinate 21,066,458 of JAVTVX010000015.1, forward strand.
AAAATGTTTAATAACAGGTATAATACAATCATACCCTGGACGAACTGAAGCCTGATCCATCATATTCACCTTGTAAACCTGCCTCACCAAAGCGATCATATAAAGATCTTTTCTCATCATCTGAAAGAACCTACAAAAATGCTTTATTACGACATCTAATCCTATTGATCAAATGCTAAAGATCCAAAAAACCAAATAGGAAGAGTTCAAAACATATAAGCAAAGTGAGTTCTAAAAATTTAGAACAATAGATAGCCAACGAATGTATGGATGATCTAATATAGAGGCCATCCAACAAAGGTATAGCTAGATGAGAACAATACCTCATATGCAGCACTTATATCCTTGAATTTTTCTTCTGCCCCAGGGCTTTTGTTCAAATCAGGGTGATACTAAGCAGGAAAGATCAGACGTCAAAAGTAGTCAAAAGAAGTCAGGAATCTTTGATAAATATAATGTACAAGTAGCTTATAACAACCTGAAAAAAAAACATCTAAATGCCAATTATTTGCGGCAGATAACAGCAAATCTTCAGGACTTTTCTCTTATAATTGTTATCTCCCTTAAATAAAGGAACTATACAGCAATCATCTTAAAAGAGGCACTTCCTTTTAGAATCAAATAAAGCAATTAATTATTCTAAAGATGGCAAAACTTTGCAATTGATTCGAAGAGACTTTATTATATGGGACTGTAGTTCTTGGCTGGTTCAGTAATCAATTAAGTATCGGATTCTGTTCTTCGCATGGCCCTTCTTGGTCCATGTGGTGCACGCTTTTTATGTTTAAGAAGCTGGAGGTGGGCTTGATCCAAAATCTGTGGTAGAGACTAGTAGCGACCAAGTTTAGAGATTTCGCAGAAGAATGCTAGTTTTCGTGGCTTCAAAAGAATGTGTACACAACCCATTTGCTCCAATGCCCCGGAGAACACAAAACAAAGATTACCTTACGAGCGAGTTTCCTGTAAGACGACTTGATTTCCTGCAAACTGGCATTTCTGCTGACCTTGAGCGTCGTATAGTAATCGGATTTAGCCTGAGCCTGTGCCGCTCTGACCACTTTCACTTTCTTCAGAAACCTACTACGCCAATTCCTATTTGGGAAATTCAGGCTCCCAAAGCCAAAACCCATGCCTGCTCCATGCGACATTTGCAAGGTTGCCCACATGTTTCCCTTTCAAATGGAGCTCTGACCGTCTCGATACTCCTTTTTTCGTGGACCTTTCTAGGGTACCGTCGAGGCTTTAGCTTATACCAGAACGGCACCAACCATCGTTTTTATTAATTTCTTGAAGTTTAAATTTTATATAAAAAAAATACCCATTACTAATTTTAATTTTAAAGTTAAAAAATAATGTAAATCTAATTTCAACGTCCCTCGTAACTTATTATTTTGTCTTATTAATTTGATAGGTTATGTCAGCACCATATTTATACCTAATATTGGTTTAATTAAAACTATATAAAGTCTAAAATAGAAAATTTTATTTTTTTACTTGATTATCACTATTCGAATTATCTAATTAATCTAATTTGAGTATTGTGAAATCTAAATTAGAAGTAAATTCTTTCTGTGCATATTTTTCTATTTTAAAAATTGAAATCAAAGAATCTACTAACCTATCTCTACATTCACACAATATTGGTTTGATAAATCTATAATATAAGGATTCAATTTCATATATTTAATTGTGTATAATCTATATATCTATGGTTGCGAGTAAAACTGATTTATAGGTTTGTTAGTTAATCTAGTTACAAAACTATCACCCCGTGAGCTCTTTGCAACCCAACTTGATAAGTAGAAACTTAACATGTGGGGTGCTTCATTTGATATATTTGTTATAGTTGCAAAGAATCCATCACACGAGAACACTCATCCTACACCAAAGAAGGCTCAAGGTCGCCCGCGTGGTAAGGACCATAAGCTCCCTAGAAAATTTTGAGAGATCAACCCCAAGTCTCAAACCAATAATAACCATTGCGGTAGGATTGATAAAGTTCTCTCTCTCTTTTTGATGGTACATTTTGGATATCTCTTAACTTTTTTTTGGTACCAACTTAATCACCATTAAATATCCATAATTTCATACCAACTAATCTGAATCAACTGTTATAGGGCCCACTTTGTGGGCGCGGTTCTCCCAATATTGTTTTTTTATACCCAAGGGGAGTCGAACTCCCGATCTGATTAAAAAATGAAGATATCTATTCCACTTATACCAACAAACATTGGTTCTCTCTTTCATAGGATATCTCTTAACCTTTAGATGAAGTTGTTTGAGTGCATTTGTGAAACTTTTCACTTTCATAGGAAGAAAACTAGTATATGAAAATTACTTTTTAGATTTACTTTCTATATAGTCAATACTAACCAAGGGTCCCCATTTTCCCATCAAACCAAGAATTGGGTGGATAATAATCATTAAATCTATCACCAACGAAGGGAAACTGATAGAGATAAATTTAGTATAATATTTGTGCTTTCTTTTATATTATTTTTGGATTAATATTGCGCTAATTTTAGATATTTGATGTATTAGATTTGTTGGAAGTCATTTATGAAAGAAAGTGGAGAAATTGAGCAAAATCGGTAATGATGCATACAAAGAAGGAATTTGGATAGCAATACGTGATTATTAGTACGTGGGCACGCAGATATCAAGGGAGTTGGATGAAAATTGAAAAATTGAATGTTGAAATTCTGTTGCTTAAATTAAATTTTGGGAATTTAGAAATTTGTAATATTTTTGTAATTTTATTTAGTTTTTAAGTTGTAGCCAATATTTGGAAATCTCCTCTTCTTTATTTTGACAACTTAGAACCCCAAGTTTTATTTACCTTTTAGTAAAAAAGGTAAAAAAAAAGTGTCATTCCTTATTTATAGGTAGATAGTTGATTTAGAGTTTGATTTTGTTGCCAATCACGTAAGCAAGTAGGACATTCACAAAAGGAGGGATTTTGAGATTATTTAAAGAGGGGAGGTCATTCATTAGAGAGTCATTCTCTTCTCTCTGACCGTTGCTGTTTAGAGGGAGAAGCGAAGGCTACCCTTTTGTTTAATTCTCTCAATTGTTCTGCAACTTTAATATTGAATAAAATTTTTGTAAGTTTTTATTTTCTAATGTTTTTATTTTAATTTATTTTCTAGTTGAAGGTTAATGGAAGTTTTGATTCATGATATTGTGAGATCTAAATGTGCTATTTTTTTCAACAATTATAGGTATTTATTTAATTTTTGTATTTCATGGATCATGATTTTCTAAAATTTATTGAGTAGTAGCCAATATTTAATAGTTCTATATTAATCTCTAACTAATTAAAACGGTAAATTCGTAATTCTTTGTTAATTTTAATAAAGTGATGAATGACATTTATGTCATAAAATTGAATAATCTAATTTAAATGAACCCGTCGTATGTTTTTTAATTAAAATTGGGTTTCTCTAAATTTTAATGCTATTGAGACTTTAAATTCTAAAAGTTTCTGTAGGGTTGACTCTCGATTAGGGAAATAATTAACGAAATTCTCTTAATTATTGACGAAATAAGGAGAGATTAGTCATTTGGCGTATGTCGACGACTATAACTAATTTATTTATGTATTGTTGAATTATCCTTAAATCAAGAATCAATCGATTGAATCAAAATAGAAACGAACCCTTCAACTAGGTTATTTTATCGTGACTTTTAATCCTTTAATTTTGCCTCACCTTATTTTGCCGATTGTTAATTTAATTTTAATCCGTTATTTATTTTAATTTGTAGGCTATTTAGTTAATATGAAACCCTTGAATCCTGATTTTTATTTTGTTTTCTCAAAAGAGATAAATCTCCTTTTTTCCTATGGATTCTACACTATTTATCCTAAACTTGTCTTTTGTGAAGTAGGCATTATTTTTTATTGTTTAACGATACACCAAATTTTACCACCGTTGCCGGGGAAGAAGGTGTCAAAAGATTTATTTATTTTAAATTTTTCCTCTCTATTGTTGGTTTATGCCTCGTTCTACTCATACAGGTGAATTAGTTTTTGATCCAGAGATCGAAAAAATAGCCCGAAAACTGAAAAATGAGACTCAAGAAACAAAGAAGACAGCACTTGGAAACAATTTGGCCAACCAACTCTTAAACTCAGACGTTGATGTTGAAGAGAATGAGGTCAAAGAAACAAACATGGCAGCCCAACAGATTTAAAGGGAGTTGGCAACCCCTGAATTTAATCAACAACCTTTGTGTATTAATTTTTCCAATATTACAATGTCATTCGAATTAAGATTTGGACTGATTCATTTATTGCCTAAATTTCATGGTCTTGCAGGGGAGGATCATCACAAATACTTGAAGAAGTTCCACATTGTCTGTTCTACCATGATACCACAAGGGGTAACTGAAAAACAACTTAAACTTATTTTTCCTTTTTCTTTGGTAGATAAGGCCAAGAATTGGCTCTTTTATTTGTCTTCTGGTTCTATTACTAATTGACCTGATTTGGAGAGGATGTTTCTAAAAAAAAAAATTTTCCAACTTCCCATGCAGCTACTATTAGAAATGAAATTTGTGGAATAAGGCAGTTCAACGGGTAAAGCTTATACAAATATTGGGAAAGATTTAAACAACTATGTGTTAGCTGTCCTCAACATCAGATTCCAGAACAGTTGTTGATCCAATATTTCTATGAAGGTTTATCCCCAATGGAACGGAACATGATCGATGCTGCGAGTGGAGGAGCATTGGTGAACAAAACACCTAATGACGCGAGAAATTTGATCTCAAACATGGTAGCCAATGCCCAACAATTTGGAATAAGGCAAGAAGTTCCAAAGAGGGTCAACAAGGTAAGTGATTCTTCCCTTGGTCAAGAATTGAAAGAACTAACTTCTCTTATGCATAATTTTATTATAGGACAAATACAACAGGTCAAGGTATATGGAGTTTGCTTTGATTATGGTCATCCTACAGATTTATACCCTACCCTTCGAGAAGATTCAAACTAACAAATCAATGCAGCGGGAGAATTTCCAAAACAACCACAACAGAAGTATAATCCCTATTCAAACATCTACAACTTAGGATGGAGGGATTACCCAAATTTTATTTATGGGAATCGACAACAAGGAACCACAATCTCGATCGCAATTTCAACTACATCAACCCGTTTCAAATCAAGATATGTCTCTAGAAGAGATTGTTAAAAGTTTGGCTAACAACACTCAACAATTTCAGTTAGAGACAAAAGCCAGCATCCAAAACTTAGAAAATCATATGTCACAATTGACAACGACCATGAGTCGAATGGAGAAAAATAATGAGAAGCTACCTTCTCAAGTAGAGATTAACCCGAGAGAAAACGTGAGTGTTATGGCAATCAAGAATGAAAGGAAAGTGCAGGACAACTCATCGACAATTGAAAAAGATAAAGAGGCCGAACAAAACAAAGTATCAATATTAAATGAATCGGCCATGAAGATAAGTAAAGAAACCAATACTTTTAAGACTAAAATTGTAATTCCACATCCTTTTCCTCGCAGGCTGGCAAGATCGAAGAAAGAGAATGAAGAGAAGGAAATCTTAGAGACTTTTTGAAAGGTGGAAATCAACATCTCACTCTTAGATGCGATCCAACAAGTGCCATAATATACAAAATTTCTCAAAGAACTATGCACTAGGAAGACAAAGCTAGGGGGCAGCGATCAATTTGTATTAATGAGAATGTTTCAGCCATCATCCAAAGAAAATTACCTCCTAAGTGTAATGATCCGGGTATGTTCACCATACCAATCATCATAGGGGTCAAAAGTATAGAGAAGACAATGGTTGACCTAGGTGCATCAATCAATGTTATGTCCTTAATTGTTTTTAGGTACTTAAATTTAGGACCTTTGAAGAAAACTAATGTGATCATATAATTAGCTGATAGGTCCACGTCATATCCCGAGGGAATTGTTGAGAATGTCTTAGTCAAGGTCAATGAATTGATTTTTTCGGTTGATTTTTATATCATTGACTAGATAATACTTGTTCACCAAACCCTACTCTCATATTGCTTGGAAGGTTTTTTATAAAAATAGCAAAAACTAAGATTGATGTTGATAAAGAAATCTTGTCGTTTGAATTTGATAGCGAGATTGTCACATTGAATATTTTTCATGCCATACAACATTCAAATGACTCGGAATCCATTTTTCATGTTAACAATGTTGATTCTATTGTATATGAGAATGTTGAACAACATTTGGTACTCGATAAACTTGATCTTATGCTAAAAAAGGGATGGACTGATAAACAAATCGATATAACTCAAGAGAAAGAAACAGATGAAGCTATCATGGATTTGCAGTCCACACCGGAGTTAACTCTCAGGCATGTAAGTAATTTTCTGCCATTACCTCTTTCTAATGAGAAAATTCTTCCTTCTACAATGTAGACCCCAAAGCTCGAGTTAAACCCCTTACTTGAACATCTCAAGTATGCATACTTGGGTAACGATGAAACCCTACCGGTGATCACCAAAGACTTGATCGAAAATCAAGAAGAGAGCTTGATGCGAATATTGAGAGAATACAAAACTATCATTGGATGGACCTTTGGAAACATAAAAGGTATCAACCCTTCTGTGTGTATGCATCGAATTCTGTTTGAACCCGATTTCAAACCAATAAAAGAACTTCAACGAAGACTCAATCCTACCATGAAAGAAATTGTTTTAAAAGAAATTTTAAAATTGTTAGAGTTAGGAATTATATATCCGATTTCTGATAGTTGATGGATAAGTCCGGTTCATGTTGTTCCCAAAAAGAATGGATTTCAATTGGTAAAAAATACGAATAATGAGTTAGTGCTAATGATACTTCGAATCGGGTGGCGAATGTGCATTGACTTTAGAAAATTAAATACCGCCACTCAGAAAGATCATTTTCCTTTACCCTTCATTGACCAAATGCTCGAATGATTGGCGATAAATTGTTTTTTTGTTTCTTGGATGGGTACTTGGGCTATTACCAAATAGAAGAACATCAAGAAAAAACCACTTTCACTTGCCCATTTAGAACTTTTGCATATCGTAGGATGCCATTTGGATTTTGTAATGCACCGGGAACTTTTCAAAAATTCATGATGAGAATATTTTCTGATTTAATTGAAAATTATATTGAGATCTTCATGGATGATTTTACGGTGTATGGTGATTCATTCAATCAATGTTTAGATAATTTGTGTAAGATTCTTAAGAGATGCATTGATACTAATTTAGTCCTTAACTATGAGAAATGTCATTTCATGATGAAGGAGGGAATAGTGTTAGGTCATGTAATTTCTTCAAGAGGCATTGAAGTTGACAAAGTCAAGGTAGATTTAATTGCTAACTTGTCATATTTTACTAACGTATGAGAAATTCATAGTTTTCTTGGTCATGTAGGATTCTATCAACGATTCATCAAGGACTTCTCGAAATTAGCTCAATTACTCTCGAAATTGTTGCAAAATGACGTTACATTCGATTTTGGAAATGAGTATAAGGAATCTTTTGATAAATTGATAACTTTACTAACTTCAACTTCAATTTTGCAAGTACCCAATTGGGATCTACCGTTTGAGTTGATGTGCGATGCTAGTCACTATGCCGTGGGAGCCGTTCTTGGACAAAGGGAGGGAAAATAGTCTCATGCAATTTATTATACTTCTAAAACACTCAATTCGGCTCAATATAACTATACCACCATAGAGAATAAGCTTTTAACTATTGTGTTTGCTTTTGAAAAATTTAGGTCTTATTTATTAGGATCTAAAGTCATTGTGTACTCTAATCATACAGCTCTGAAATACCTCTTGGCGAAGAAGGAATCGAAGCCACAACTCATTCGATGGGGTTTTACTTTTGCAAGAGTTCGATTAGGAGATTAAAGATCGGAAAGGAATCGAAAATTCTATGGCTGATCACTTGAGTTGATTGGTACGTGACGAAGAACCCTTCCTAATATCTGAGACATTTCCGGATGAGTAATTGTTTGCCCTACAAGATAAGACAAGTAAGGAATCTTGGTTGCTGACATTGTAAATTTTCTTGTGACTGAGATTCTTCCACATGACCTAAGTATTACATAGAAGAACAAGCTTAGGAATAACTCGAAGTACTATATTTGGGATGAAACATACTTGTGGAAAATAGGATCTAATCAAATCATTCGTAGATGTGTACCTAATGATGAAATTCATTCCATACTTACTCACTGTCATAGTCATGCATGTGATGGTCATTTTAGTCTTAAAAGAACAGTTATGAAAATTCTAGATAGTGGTTTTTACTGGGAGACTATTTTTAAAGATACTTACCAATATTGCAAAAGTTGTGAAAATTGTCAAAAGATTGGTAACATATCTTCTAGAGATGAAATGTCTCAAACCCCTATTCTAGTTTATGAGATTTTTGATGCATGGGGTATGGATTTTATGGGACTGTTTCCTAATTCATGTGGTTGTTTATATATTTTACTTGCAGTTGATTATATTTCGAAATGGGTAGAAGTAAAAGCTACCTGTACTAATGATTCTAAGGTTGTTATAGGTTTTCTTAAATCTAACATTTTTAATATGTTTGGGGTGTCGAAGGCAATTATTAGTGATCAAGGTAGACATTTTTGCAACCGCACGGTGGAGGCCTGAATGCACAAGTACGGGGTGAATCATCGAGTGGCTACCATGTATCATCCACAAATTAATGGGCAAACGGAAGCTTCCAACCAAGAAATCAAAAGCATCTTAGAGAAGACGATGAATCCAAGCCGTAAAGATTGGAGTTTACGATTGGAGGATGCCCTTTGGGCATATCGAATGGCATACAAAACCCCTATTGGAATGTCACCTTACCAACTAGTTTTTGGTAAGTTATGTCATCTACTGGTTGAAATTGAACACCGTTCTTTTTGGGCAATCAAGCAATGCAACCTAGATGCTAAGAAAGCCAGAATCGAAAGGAAATTGTAACTTCAAGAGTTGGAAGAGATTCGCTTGGAGGCATATGACAATGCATGGATATATAAGGAACGGACAAAATATCTTCATGACAAATGCTTGAATCAGAAACAATTCTCGGTATGGCAAAAAGTTCTCCTTTATAATTCAAGGTTGAAACTCATGTCGGGTAAGTTTAAATATCATTGGACGAGTCCATATGTTATTGTACGTATCTCTTCATTTGGTACGATTCAAATTCAAAGTCTTGAAACTAACAAGATTTTTCAGGTTAATGGACATAGACTCAAACCTTTTATCAAAGGTTTTGATGTCTCTTTTGTAGAGGAGATCCAGTTAACAAACTCGGTCTATGTTGAAGAATGATCCGAAGAAGCAATGTCGAGACAATGACATTAAACAAAAGCGTTCATTGGGAGGCAACCCAATACTCCTATTTTGTTTTGATTTATTTATTTATTCTCCTTTGTTGTTTTGATGTTTATTTTCATTTATTTAGACTTGATTTAGGAGTGATTTTTCTTTAAAAAAAAAAAGACAACCTTGCTTTGCTGTTAAGGCGTGCACACGCCTTAACAAGCCTTCACTTCTGCCTGGTTTTGCCTATATAAGTGACCAGAAATGGACCCTCATTAGGGTGTGCCACGCCCTAACTCAACTCTAAGGTTGTCAATTTCAGACATGGCACTTGCAACATATAGAAAAGGACCTTTGTTAGGGCATGCCCACGCCCTAATGAACCTCCTAGGCTGCCCATTGTTACCTCAATCACGAATATGACTAGACAATCACCCTTCTTAGGGCGTCATGCCCTAAGAAGGCTTTATTTCTGCCAATCAAGTAATTTCCCCTTAAAAAAAGGGGCAGGGTTAATCTGATTTCCCTCTTTCTCACATTCGTGTTTGTCCTTATTTTAGTGCTCTTCCTCGTGAAAACAAGTGAACAGACTCTTTCAAGTGCAAACAATCATCCCAAATTATAGCAAATCAGTTAGGGTTTCTTCATCAATCCATCATCTCACACCTCGTGTCATCATCAATCGAAGAGATCGCTGAAGTATCATTCACGACTCCACCCGAAACCTTTTCCGACTTTTTCATCTTCCTCACTCGATCATCGCCGTCGCAAGACCGTCCTCCTACAGTAGCCTTCGACACTCCATGCAGGCAGAAACATTCGATGAATCTTCGATTTGGCTTGTGAAATTGAGAAGCGCTTGTTCAACCTTCAATTGCGCCACCTTCACTAAAACAATCGAAGCCCCTCTAGGTTTCAATCTCTTCAGATAGTGATAGATCATCTAGTTCTTCATCATCATCTGCCTCTCCGCAGTTCGACTCATCGTAGTCCCACGAGAGACCAAACCCTAAGAGATGCAAGGACGATTCTTCTTCGATTTGTCATCATTCGTCAGAGCAATCCTTTGAACACGATGTAACCCCTGTTGCTACCATGCCTATTAAGCTATACCCTCCTACAAGCACTTCCTCTCAGAAACGCCTTTCTCGTATTCGATCCAGAATTGCGAAAGGGAAAGCAGTATTACCACCATCAAAGGCTCAACTTCGGTCTTCTTTGAAGTTCAACACGGCCGATTCGCGAAAAAAGTCCTTCACAAAATACTGCCGATCCTTCTCCTTCGGGCCAGTCTTCTGCAGACCAGTAGCGAGCAATTGATGAGCGTTTAATGCATTTAGAGCAGAACTTGATGACGTACTTTGAATTTATTGGCTTTCATCCTCTGTTTCCGCCTCCACCCTAAGAGAGTATTATTTTATCCTACTTTTTAGTTTGTTTCTTTATTTTTGCATGTTTTCTTATTTTCTTTTGATCTTTCTTCACTTAGACATATATTGGGGATAATGTATGGTTTCGGCGTAGGGGAGGTTAGCATTCTTTTAGGTTCATACATAGGAACATTCTTTATAGGCATTTCATTCGTTTGAAATTGTTGAGTTCTGATTCCATAAAATAAAATTAAAATTAAAATTAAAAAAATCCAAGTTCCCTTTGTTGATATATACTATTTGGGTGGCAGAAAATATATGAAAAATAGCTTGTGTTAATGGAATTTTTATACTTGAGATGGCTGCTCATATTTTTAATAGTTTTCTTTGAATGATAAACATGTAAGATTTAACACAAATCCTACTTAAATAGTGAGTTTTGAGCATAAAACGAGCAAATTCATTCTTTGTACTCGGAATTTCTTTTCTTTTTGAGTGAATATCACACTTGGATTGATTATTTTAGAACTTGCAATGTTATGCATTTCGAGATCACATCTAGGGTTTCATACATTAAAATGATAAAGGCAACTAGGTTTTACCTCATTTTGACTTTCGTAAAAATCCCTACATTGATTTATAATCCCCTTAGTGAACCAATTTGAGACTGAGACCCTTTCTTTCTTCAAAACCCTTCAATACAATACTATAACTCTATTTTGGCTAGCATTTCAACCCTTGTACCAAGGATATATATAGTTAATTGCACAATATTAGTTATATGATTGCCTCATGAGATATGTATTGATTAAAGTTTTGAGGATGATATTTGCTATATATGAAAAAGGAAAGAAAATGTTTGCTTTTGTTCATCTTTGTGCTGAAATATTCTTAAAAAAAAAAAAGATGGAAAGAAAAAAAAAAGCAGCAGCGAAAAAAAAAAAAGAAATACTACATTTTTTGAGAATTTCATTTCAATCATGGGTCGTAGAGAAAAATGTTGGCATTTTTTTATGTGATTTGGAATGTTGGCTTTATTGAGTACATGTGGGTAGCAAGATCAAGAATTTTTTGTGTGTTAATTGTGTGGGGTCATGTGTTATCGGAGAAAAATTATGTGGTTAGTTGTATATTTTCTTTGGTACATTTTAAATATTTGATATACTCTTTTATTCTACCCCTAACTCTAACCACGTTACAACCAAATGGAAAACATTTAAATTGATGCATGGAATTCAAAATTTTTAAGTGGTGGAGATTTGATATATTTGTAAATATATGATAATATCAATTTCAATGTGTTGATTTGAGTGATATTGATATATTCTTCACCTCATTTTCGAATGCATTTGAGTGACCCCCTTTGGAGAGGATGGTTGGATCTTGCTGTTTAGATTTCATAAGAAGCTATTAGGATATGTGGTGTTGTTTTGATGCAAAACACTGTGAAGTACTTACTATTTTGATTATGTTTTCGGTTTAACTTTCATAATGTTTATTGATTTGATGATTTGGAAGAAAAACAAGTTGTTAGTTCTAGTTTTATATTAGTTAGGAATACTTGAGAACAAGTATCATTTAGATGTGGGGGAATTTGATAGAGATTAATTTAGTGTAATATTTGTGCTTTCTTTTACATTATTTTTGGATTAATATTACTCTAATTTTAGGTATTTGATATATTAGATTTGTTGGAGGCCATTTATAAAGGAAAGTGGAAAAATTGAGCAAAATCGGTAATGATGCATGAAAAGAAGGAATTTGAACAGCAATGTGTGATTATTAGCATGTGGGCACGCAAATATCAAGGGAGCCAGATGAAAATTGAAAAATTGAATGTTGAAATTCTTTTGCTTAAATTAAATTTTGGGAATTTAGAAATTTGTAATATTGTTGTAATTTTAATTAGTTTTTAAGTTGTAGACAATTATTGAAAGTCTCCTCTCCTTTATTTTGGCAACTTAGGACCCCAAGTTTTATTTACCTTTTAGTAAAAATGGTAAAAAGAGTGTCACTCCTTATTTCTAAGTAAATAGTTGATTTAGAGTTTGATTTTGTTGTAAGTCACGTAGGCAAGTAGGACATCCACAAAAGGAGGGATTTTGAGGTTATTTAAAGGGGGGAGGTCATTCATTAGAGGGTCATTCTCTTCTCTCAGACGACTGCTGTTTGGAGGTAGAAGGGAAGGCTACCCTTTTGTTTAATTCTCTCCATTGTTCTACAACTTTAATGTTGAATAAAATTTTTGTGAGTTTTTCTTTTTTAATGTCTTCATGTTAATTTATTTTCTAGTTGAAGATTAATGGAAGTTTTGATTCATGACATTATGAGATCTAAATGTATTATTTCTTTCGATAATTATAGATATTTATTTAATTCATGCACTTCATGAATCATGATTTTTTAGGATTTATTGAGTAGTGATCAATATTTAATAATTCTAAATTAATCTATAACTAATTAAAACGGTAAATTCGTAATTGTTTGTTAGTTTTAATAAAGTGATGAATGACATTTGTGTCATGAAATTGAATAATCTAATTTAAATGAATTCGTCGTGTGTTTGTTAATTAGAATTGGATCTCTCTAAATCTTAATACTGATGAGACTTTAAATTTTAAGAGTTTCTGTAGGGTTGACTCTCGATTAGAGAAATAATTAATGAGTTTCTCTTAATTATCGACGAAATAAGGAGAGATTGGTCGTTTGGTGTTTGTCGATGACTATAACCAATTTATTTATATGTTGTTGAATTATCCTTAAATCGAGAATCAATCGATTGAATCAAAGTAGAAACAAACCCTTCAATTAGGTTACTTTATCATGACTTTTAATCATTTAATTTTGCCTCACCTTATTTTGTCGATTGTTGATTTAACCCATTATGAATTGAGTGACCTAGAATCTATATGTACAACTAGAACATATTGAATAACTAAACAAAACTTTGTACTATAACTTGGTATTATACTATTTCACTTGCAACAAAAAAGGTCAAGAGACGGCACTCAAAAGAGGAATTTAAAAGTTTTATGGTTTTTCTTTTTACTCTAAATAGGATGTAATATTCTAGTGATTCATATGTAAACTTAATATGTGTTTAATAAGTAAAGTGTTGAGTACAAAAATTATAAATGTACATATTTATATTGGCTTGATATCCTAAAATCCATAAACTTAGCATGTCTTAAAATATTATTTATTGAAATTTAGCATTATTATTATCATTTAAATTGATTTATGTATTTGTGTTCTCGAGTTAATAATAGTATCATGTAATCTTTGTTAACTACTCCCACACCCCATAGTAAGGAAAGCCGATGGCCGCCTCTAGCCCTAATTCATCACAATATGACCATTTTGTGGAACACGCTATTGAGCAAACGATATTCTCTTTTTTTTTATCATCCGTATTCAGAATTTGTCAAACTAATCTAGTTTAAACACTGTAGAGTTTATTTTTTTTAGGGATTGACTCTATCAAATTCTTTTTTGTCATTCTCAGATTTTAAACTCGACACCACTAATTAAGGGATAGAGTGTCATTAACCACTCAATTTAAAAAAGTTTGGTGAGCAAACAATATTCTCAGTATCAAAATTTGTGGTGACAAGTGCTTTTGTTTCCTCGTGTTATGATTTGTTATGCTTGCTTTGTGTTCTTGGCGATCTTTTTTTAGCCTTCCTCTTAGATCTGGTCTAATATTAGGGAGTTTCTAGTAAACTAGAATACTTCAACGAAAGTGAGGCCATTTAAAAATTTGAGTAATGTGCCGAAATAATATAAAAAAAATTTTAAATAACCCAAACGGAAAAATATTTCCGTTTCTAATCCACATTTATCGGGAGTTTGATACGCGATACAGTTTGTCGCGTCTTCAACCCACGACAAAGTCTAGAGAGAGAGAGGAGTCGCAGGGGAGGGAGGAAGAGAGGGGGGAAGCGGCAGGGGGGCGGAGGGGGAAGGAGAGAGAGGGGAGGACTGCAGCAAGGTGCGGAGGGGGGAGGGAGAGAGAAAGAGGGGAGGGCGGCAGGGGGTACGCCGGGGGAGGGAGAGAGAGAAAGAGGGGAGGAGAGAGACAAAGGGGAGGACGGGGGGCGGAGGGGGGAGGGAGGGAGAGATAGAGCCACAGAGGAGGAGGACGGCGGCGCCACTCTCCTCCCCTCTTTCTCTTTCTCCCTCCCCTAGCAAACCCCCCACCGCCCTCCCCTCTTCCCTCCCTCCCTCCCTCCCCCTCCACCCCCTACGGCCCTCCCCTCTCTTTCTCCCTCCCCCCTCCGCACCTCTCCGCGCACCTCCACTCTCTCTCTCCTTCCCCCCTCCGCCCCCCCCCCCCCCCCCCCCCGCCGTGCTCCTCCCCTCTTTCTCTCTCTCCCTCCCCCGACGGACCCCCCGCCGCCCTCCCCTCATTCTCTCCCTCCCTCCCCTCTCTCCCTCCCTCCCCGCTCCGCACCCCGCCGCGGTCCTCCCCCCTCTCTCTCCTGCCCCCCTCCACCCCCTGCCGCGCTCCTCCCTCCCCCTCCACCCCTCGCCGCTCTCTTTCCCTCTCTCTCTCCCTCCCCCGCGGACTCCTCTCTCTCTCTCTCTATGGATTTTGTCGCGGGTTATAAACGAAAATATTTTTCCATTTAGATTATTTAATTTTTTTTTAAGTCATTTCGGAACATGTTTCTAAAAATTTGGTTAATAATTTGGCTAATCTAATAGAAGAGTTTGGGATACACATGGCGCGCGCGCGCGTGTGTTATTGTATACACTTGTCCGAGTTAAGAATTTTTATTTAAAACCTAAAGGTTTTGTGGATATGATTAGAGATTAGTCTCTTGTATTCAAACTCAACTATTTATGTTTAAAATTATTAAAATATTCCTTTTAATTTTGTAATTCTTTTCATATTTATGTGCTTCGTTCTGTTCAGCGCAATTCAAAAGTGATTTATAATTGTAATTTTTACAAATTGTATTTTGACTATACACATTATTTAAGTATTTAAAAAGTGATTTAACATTAAATATTCTAAATTAAAATAAAACATATCTGTATAATATTAATATCTGTGTAAAATTTTAATTGTGTAAATATTAAATTGAAATTATAATATTTAATAATTTAAGTGTAAAAGAACTTATAAATATTAATATTTAATTAAAAGTTTGTAAAATCTTCAATATATAAAAAATAATTTAGTTATTTAAAAACTTAATATATTTTTAGTACTTTAAGTTTAATATTAGTGACAGAGTATGGTGGCTTTCATAATTAAAAGTAATTTGAAAAATTAAATATCAAAATTAACAATTTATCCGAATCAAATATTAAATCCTAAATTAAATATTGTTTAGCGCTAAAAAACTGGCAAAATAACTTTGGTAGTTCTACACTATGCAGAACTATCAAAATAGTTCTGTCAATTTTATTGCATATTTGTAATTTTTTAATCTAAAAATATCTATAATGCCTCACTCGATGATTTTTTTATGGGCTAAATTTGTAAAATTGATTGTTCCAAAAACAAGAAAAAAAAAAAGCCAATTCATATTACAAAAAAAAAAATCTCAAAAAATGCTCCCAAATTTGTGGAAAGTCTAACCAACATCTTCTTCTTCTTTTTTTTAAGCTCATAAATAATAAATTTTTTAAAGTATAAAAATAGAAAAAAAAATTAATTATTTATATAATATAAAAACAATAATTTGAGAGAGGGGGTGTGGTGGACGAGAGCTGCAGAACTTGAAGTTATGCATTGCAAAACTTGGTTCTTCTGTAATGCAGAATAAGGTACAGAACTTGGTCGTTCTGCATTGCAGAACAAGGTCGTTTTGCATTGCAGAACAAGAAAGTTTTGGAAGTAGAATTTCAATGCAGAAGCTGGTTCTGTGCTGCAGAACTATGTAGTTCTGCTTTAGTGCAGAAGCTGGTTCTGTACTGCATAACTACGTAACTACGTAGCTCTACAAGTGCAGAACTACGTAGTTCTGCGGTGCATTGTTTTTTGTTTTCTCTTTTCATTTTTATTTCTTTAAATTCGATCTAAATAACCTAAATTAAAATAAAAAAAAATTCTGCATAATATTAATATATGTGTAAAATCTAAAATATATAAACAAAATACATGTTCTGAGGGGCTAAATTATAAAAAAAATATCTAAAATATTTCTAATGCCTTCGTAGACAAATTAAATTTTTTTAGGGGCTAAATTATAATATTTTGCAATTCTGTACCGCAAAACATGTAAAACTTAGTTCTACAGTGTAGAAACTTTTAACACTTTCAATTTTATTTTTTTTTTTTACTTTTCAATTTAACACAATCAAATATATAAAATAAATTAATAAATTGATAGTTAAGATGTATTTTGATCATATTTTTAACAACGGCATTGTTGTTGCACAAGAATATATATATATTTTTTAATTTTTTCTACCTTTGGTAGTTTTGTGGAGAACTCTTTTTAATAATGGCATTGTTGTAATATTAATAACTCTCTTTTTTATTTTTAATAATTTTTTATAACAACATTCTTTTTTTTATTTTTATTTCTCAAAATTTGTTTATAATGGTTTTCTTGGTAACTTTTTATATATTTTAATATAATGATATTTTTGTAATATTAGTAACTCTTTTTTAGTTTTTAATAATTTAAACTTTTAAATATTAAAAATTCATAAATATTAATATTTAATTTAAAGTTTTCAAAATATAAAAATTTTAAAATTTAATTTTAATATTTAAATATTTATATAATATTAAAAGTAATTTGAAAAAGTAAATATTAAAATTAACACTTGATCTGAGTTAAATATCAAACCCTAAATTAAATATTATTTATCTTCAAAAAAGCAGAATAGTTCTGCAAATTGTAGAACTACCTTTGTATAGTATTGTACTTCACATAACTATTTAGGTGGACGGTGGGGAGAGAGAAAAAGAGAGAGGGGGAGATGGGGAGAGAGAGTGGAGGGAAGTTGGAGGGAGATGGGGAGAGAGAAGGGGAGAGAGAGAGAGAGAGACTGAATGTATGTATTTAATGCATGCATTTAAATAAAAATATTATGTGTGAATTAGCACTTCATCTGAGTTAAATATCAAACCCTAAATTAAATATTATTTATTTTGAAAAAAACAGAATAGTTCTGCAATTTGCAGAACTATCTTTGTATAGTATTGTACTTGACAGAACTATTTAGGTGGAAGGTGGGGAGAGAGAAAAAGAGAGAGGGGGAGACGGGGAGAGAGAGAGAGTGGAGGGAAGTTGGAGGGAGATGGGGAGAGAGAGGGGGAGAGAGAGGGGGAGAGAGGGAGACCGAATGTATGTATTTAATGCATGCATTTAAATAAAAATATTGTGTGTGATTCTTTTTTTATAATATTATTAAAATATTAAATAATAAACTAAAATTATATCATTCAATAATTTAATTTAAGTAAACTTTTAGATATTATCATATAAATTAAAATTTTATAAGAATAAAAACATTTAAACATTTAAATATTTAAATATTAACATAATTGTGTAAATATTATCATATAATTTAAATATTTGTATAATGACATGCAGAACTATTTCAAAGTATGCAGAGCTACTTAATGCAAATGCAGAACATTTTTTTTATATATATAATGGCATGCAAAACTACTTATTTGTTTATTTGTTTTGTCTATATTATTGTTCCGGAAAAATTCAATTTCCATTCACAATCACAATGCATAAGAATACAATCTCCTCCTGTTTTATTTGGCTATAACTTTGTTCCATTTTCTAAAATGTGTGTTTTATATAAACGGCTAATAATTTGTTTCAAACTTTCTTTCAGGGACTAACACGTAGAAAATTCGATTATTTAATTGCTTCATTATCTTGAGAAATAAATTGCATTTTCATTCCTCGTAGAACATGTATCCCAACTTTGTTGGAAAAAGTGCTTGTACTCGGGTTTCGAACATGAGACGCATTTTGATAGTTCTGCACTGTGCAGAAATCAGTTCTGTAGTGCAAAACTTAATTTTGCAATGTAGAACTTAGTTCCGCAGAACTTTACTTCTGCATTTTTTACAGTACATGCAGAACTTAGTTCTGTCGAGTTCTGCATCTTCTGCAGTGCAAAATCACAGAACTACAAAGTTTTGCACAGAACTCGCAAAACCAACGTTCTGCACTACAAAACCAACGTTCTGCACTGCAAAACCACACTTTTGCAAAATCACGGTTTGGTTGTTCCGTGAAATAGTAGTTCTGTGATTGTAAAACCACTGAATAGTTGTTTTACGAAATAGCAATCACAAAAATACTTTGATTTAATGTTATGATATTAGAAAAATTATAATTTTAAAAATACAAAGAAAAAATTATTTTGAATATATTTTTATATTAAAAAAATACAAATACTAAAATTGATAAAATTACTTGCGAAATGCAGAATCACCAGGGTGGTTCTGCGAAATGCAAAACGACCCTTGTAGTTCTGCAAAGTACAGAACCACGATGGTGGTTCTGCGAATTGCAGAACTACCATTGTAATTTTGCAAAGTGCAAAACCACCAAGATGTTTCTACGAAATACAGAACTACTCATATAGTTTTGCACATCTACCAACGTAGTTTTGCCAAGTTTAAAACTATCAAGATAATTTAATATTCAACTTAATATTTTATAAAATTTTTAATTTTAATTTAATATTGCAAGTAATCATGCCTTCTCCCACGAGACCATTATCTTCTCAAATCCATTCCTACCTACACTATGTTCATACATGAGGATAAAGAAACATATCCTAAACAAAAGCTCTAAAACAAGAACATATTATTTATACATTAGTTGTACGAAGTGGAGCCATTACAAAACTGACCTATTGCAGAAAAAACTACCAAAGTGTTATTGCAGAACTACAAGTAACTACACACCAAGTGTAGAAGTTCAGAACCACCAAGTTGGTTTAACGAAGTGCAGAACTACCCATGTAGTTCTGCATATCTACCAAGATAGTTCTGTCAAGTGCAGAACTACCAAGATAATTTAATATTCAACTTAATATTTTATAAAATTTTTAATTTTAATTTAATATTGCAAGTAATCATGCCTTCTCCCACGAGACCATTTAATATTAAAGTTTTTCTACGAAAGAACTGACTATAGTCTCGTGGTATTGTGATTGCACTTCTGTGATTGCGAAATCATAGTTTTCTGTATCTGAAAATAAAAGGAAAAACTTTTCAAATAGATGAAGAACAAAATTTGCAATAAATAATGTAATCAAACAAAACCCTCAACCGAGAAAAGCAATGAAATCCCACCAAGCACACTTCAATAACCGATTCAGTGACTTAAAAATAGTCATCAACTAAATTCCAAAAAAAAATCCAACCAAAAGAACAAACTCTAAATTGATATTTAAATCAACTATTTTCATATATATATATATACAAAATACAGAAATCACATAAACAGAAATACTAAATCGTAAACGACTCTTTACAATCAATTTCGCAATATCACATACTTACAAACAAGAAAAGGCAAACACAAGTTTTTATAGGATCATTTCCATAAAAACAAATGTTTAGAAACATAAATCTTCAGAATAGAGAAATCGCCACTATACAGCACAACCATTATTGTTAGGCATACTACATTCCTCAACAGGAACAAAAAAAGTAATATTTTTATAAATTAAAAATAAATACGAAGAGTAGCAAGCAGAATAAAGTAGAACAAAATAAATATTTAGAAACAAGAAAACAAACCCAAATCTTCACAGCAGAGAGCAATTCATAATGAGCAACTGAACGTCTCCATTTACCCCACTTAGAGAGTGAGAGTGAGTAAGAGACAGAGAGCGCAACTGTCCCTTTTTATAATGACTACAAGATTATACTATTCTATTTACATGGCAAATAAAATGAGAAGAGAAAGTCTAATCACACAGAATACAATGAGTGCAAAAGGAATGACCTCATCTACTTTTATTTTCCTAAAAGCAGAAAGGTAGTTAAATATATAGAAATGTCCAAACTCTCAAATCATCACAGGAGGGAAGTAAAAAGTCCATTAAAAAAAGGGTAAAAAAGTAAATTATTAAAGGGTTCTCCCAACCACTGCAAGCATGCCTTCCGTGAAATCAATAACAAAATCCACCTCATTAATGTATCTAAAGATGAAGATGAGTGGTGACATAGGGTTGTTGACTTATATGGTAAAAAAAAAATTTAAAAAGATATTAAATAAAGATGAAGATGAAGAAAAAAAAAAAACAGACTACGTCAGCTCCACCTCACCAATAAGCAATCACATTCTGTCAATTAGAGGATGACGAAATCCATGTGGCAATGAGTTTTTCACGCTTATATCTATATGGTTAATAATTAGCAGAAAAGATGGCACTAATTGCTACCTAGACATCTATAAGGGAGCAGTCTAAATTAGTAAATAAGGCTGACACTTTGATATGGATTGAGGGAGCACCTCAGAAGGGCAAGACAGTCCAGTGGAATCCCTTAGCTCTAATTACATAGAGGATAACTCTATACTAATGAATTTTGACTAAAATGATATATTCTCCCTTCTTCGTATAATAGATTCGCATTCGAATTTCAATATATATATATATATAAAATAGAGGATAACTCTATGTACGCGCCTTCTTTATCTTCATCTTATTCTTAAGCAACTCCACCTGAATTTGCACAAAGTGTTTAAAAAAGCACAGAAGGCTTTTAGTTCATATATTGAAGAACAAAAGGTGCAAAGAGAGGGCAAATGAACGTTTGCAATCACTCATTGAAATACTTGCATAGAAAAGGATCTCACTGGTCGGACAAATAATGATTTTATATTTGAAACTTGTTATTTTAAGACTTATTTGAAATTTGCCATATACTTCATTCTACTTTCCTAGTTTGCCATAATTATAATATTAAATGATTATATTAGATTTGGGATTATGATTTTTTAATCGGAAGGATATTTTTATATATATATATTTTTTGTTTTATCCAACATATGGAATTATTTTATCAAACATGTTCAAAAGTAAATGTTACAACGATCAAATATAATCAATAAAATGCAACTAAAATTACTGATTGATAAATCTATCGGTTATATAGAATATTCACTTATTACTGTTGGATTTAGGATTAATCTATTGTATTTGTTTCATTCAAATATCAAAATACATAGCGAAATAAAAATCATAGAATGAAAAACAATATTATAAAACATATAAATATAGAAGAAATTACCAATCTCAAATCTATAATAAAAAATTCCTATGATACTCGTAAACAAGACCTCACATCTCATTCTTCTTTCATATACCTAACTCAACTCTTGTATAATTTTTTGAGCGAGTAGAGCGATGAATTCCAAATTTATCTCTATTCTTTGTGTAGAGAATCTCTCCAAAAATATCTAAATGATTTTAATTGGGTTAGAAGACTAAATAGCTTAAATGAGAGTTTTTAATTAAAGAGTTTAATTAAAACACAAAAACCTTTAGAGTTTGCATTTCTTGAAAATTATAAAACCATCCCCCATACCTTTCAAAATTACAAAATAGCCTCAATGATTTTCCAAATTTTAAAATAGAATAAAATAATTTCAAAAATTATAAAATAAGACATCTAGGTTTTCGCAATTATAATTCAGGATAAAACATTTATGCCCTGTAATGATGCTACCATGACTAAATTATATATATAATTATATATATTTAATTTATACACATCTTTAAAATTATAAATACTTGACTTTAATTTTTTTATATAATTAAATTTACTCTCAACACCAACAGTGTGACGATGCTACCATGACTAAAAAGTAAAATTCACAATCGAATAAGATTTTAGAATTTTTATCGCAATTGTAAATTTTTAAAATTAGAGAAAAACTGAAGCGGTCAAAATGTTTTTTTAAAAGTATAGTAGAATCCAATGCTTTTCAATATGGTTGAATTATATAATGTAGAAAGGGGTCATTTGATATATAAAATATTCCCCAACTTAATATGACGATAGGGGGAGAGGTAGACGTATATGTATGCAACCTTCCATTTATATTTTCTTTACAAAGAGACTATTTCTACATCTCGAATCCGTGATCTCAAAATCACCAAAGAAGAACTCAACCGTTATATAAAAATTTGCCCTTTGGTTAAATTATGTAGTACCAATTTAAAAAATTCACATTGCCTCGATTTATTTGTGATCTAAATATTTTTTATTTAATTAAAAGTTCTAAATACAAAATACAAAATACAAAATTTGATAAGTAGAACTTAATTTCTATTTTTTCTTTTATTAAGAAACTAAAATTATTATTATATCAATAAAATATTTTAAAAGTTTACTTAATCTCAATTGTATTTTATGATATACCGAAACTTCTCAATATTAATGTTTTTTCGTTTTAGAAATATTTTCTGTTTGTAAACCATTTAACTATATACTAAATTAATTTATTTTAGGTATAGCAGATAATAGGATACAATTGAGATTAAGTAAACTTTTTAAAATAAATATTAATATAATGATAAATTTAGTTTCTTAATATCAATTATTAATATCCAATGAGCTAATATCAGTTATCTATAGATACAATTTGTATCTATGGATAGTCTAGACTTTGTTGGGTATAGCAATACTAAGAGCATGTTTAGTCCTTTTTTTTGTATTAGAAGTTCTTTTTTTGTTTATAAGTTAAAATGCAAAATAAGAATTTTAAAATTAAAATAAGAAGTTGTTTGCCTGTTTGATTAAAAAAAACTCTTTTTAAATATATTTTGTGACAAAATAATTTATATAAAATTTAATATTTAATGAAATTACATTAAATGACAGCTGATATTAAAGTTTTATAAATAATATATAAAATAAATAATTTCATAAATAATACTAAAATATTAATAAATTAAAAATAAATATTCTAAGTTATAAATATTCTAAAACATTCTCACATTTTTAATGGATAATTTCATAAATAATTAAATTAAATATATTTGACAAAATATTTTTGAGTTTATTCAAATATTTTTTAAATATTCATAAATATTAAAAAATTTTTTAGATTTCATTTATTAATTAGTAATGTTAATTGTAATTTTAAATTTAATTTTGGCATAAATTGTTAATAATAATTTAATTTATATGTAAACTTGAAAATATTGAATATTAAATATTTATAAACTAAATTAATATAAAAGTAAAAATATATTTTTCAATATGCAATATAAAATTTTTCAAAGAAAGAAAAAAAAATGTAAAATTTCGGGGTCGGGTTGTATGTCTCCGGGTCGAATATGCGGAAACTACCTCAGAGCCTCTAATCAGCGGCCACGACTTACTTATTTACTAAAAACTGATCCGAACCGTTCAAGTGCGTTAAGCCACCAAAACCCTACAACTACATTAAGCCTCTAACCCTACTCGCACTCGCCTCCATCCCCGTCTCTCTCTCTCCCCCTCCCCCCTCCCTCCTCTCTCTCTGCGCCTGCCGCCCTTGGAGGAGCTCGCCGAAACGAGGTGAGTGTTGCAGCTTCTCATCTGATGATTCATGTTGTGATTGATCTCTTCGGCATTGTACTGCTAACCCTGAGCCTAAACCTTAACCATGGAGTTGTTTTGTGTGTATTCCTGTTTTATTTTTGGTTCGCAGATCTTCGTGTAGTAATTAGCGTTTTTGAAATGCTTTACCATCTCTCTCTCTCTCTCTCTCTCATTTTGAATCTGTTTGTTAAATGATCAAAAGTTTTAGACAGATGATTATGTGTTTGTAGATATCGTGATTAAAGGTTTAAATTCAGCCAAAAAAAAAATACCATCGGATGGGGTTCCTATTTGTTTCTAGTGTCTAGATTTTCATATTTATTGGGTTTGTGTCGAGGTCGTTAAATCTATAAGAATCGATTTCTTTGATGGAATTAATAATTGGGTTGGGGATGCCCTGTGAATTCTTCCGATCTGGCTAATGTAATTAAGGATTGTCAAACCCGTGTAATGTATCTTGAACTTATTATTTTTACTTTCTTAGTATCAGAATCGTTTTATTTGTTGCTATTGATTGTCTTGGTAAAGTATAGGTTGTGTGTAAGGATTTTAGGATTGTTTTCGAATTTCATTCAAATGAATTGCTAGATGTGGTCCTCTTTTGTTGTTTTAATATTGGGTCTGGGTTCTTAAATAAGCTTAATTCTTGATCATGGAAATAATAAATAGAAATGGGTGAAGAAGTCAAGGCAGTGGTTCCAGAGTCAGTTTTGAAGAAGCAGAAGAGGAACGAGGAATGGGCTCTTGCCAAAAAGCAAGTGCTTCTGGCTGCTAAGAAGAAGAATGCTGAAAACCGCAAGCTTATCTTCTCCAGGGCCCAGCAGTACGCCAAGGAGTATGAGCAACAGGTCAACCACTCTACTAGTGATGCCCATTTTTGGTTTTATGTAACATGTCATTGCCAATTCCTAAATTTGGTTTTGTTGCATTGCTTCAGGAAAGGGAGCTTATTCAGTTGAAGCGTGAAGCCAAGTTGAAGGGTGGCTTTTATGTGGATCCGGAGGCTAAGTTGTTGTTCATCATCCGCATTCGTGGGTATGTTATATCTTTAATTTAATTTGATGTTGATTGTTTGATAATTACTTTGTTTGGTGTTGATTGTTTGATTTCCGATTCATTATTTAAGTTCTTATATGTTGTAATTTTGATTTTTATAGTATCAATGCTATGCATCCTAAGACGAAGACAATCTTGAGACTCCTTCGTTTGAGACAGGTATTTTCTGTGTCGATTATTATATGAGTTGTGATAACTAGCTATGCATTAGTCAGATTTAATCTAAGTTCTGTATACATGTCTGTGCATGTTTGCTTCTGCAAAAAAGGGATTGGAAACAGGTTTTTCCAAGAAACTGGCAAAATCTGGTTATTTATTTTTTAAATAATTCATGCAAGCCATAAGAAGTTAATATTGCCTAAACTGTTGTATATCATTTGCTATTATGTAGTATCCAAGTGTGCAATTGATTGAAAGGAAAAGAGGCTTTCGCTTATAGATTCAAAATGGAACTTTTAAGTTATGGCACATTGGGTTTGGAATTCATCAATATGTTGGATTTTAAGATGTTCATTGGTTTTCAGAGAAAGAGAAGATACCAAATAAAAAATTTGAGTTCTTTCTCTGGGTCTTGGGGCATTTCAAGTATGGATGGAGATTGTTAGGTGTTTTGCAGATATTTTAACTGAAAAAAAGTTATTCATCCTGTTAACTTGTATAGACTAGAGAAATTGGAGAGTTTTTTGCCCCCCTTTGGGGCAGGGATTGGTAAAGGTTAAATTGAAAACGTTAGTTTCTTTTGCTTTCTCTTGTTTGGATGGATAAATTGGAAAGACAGATGTCCTTCCCGTTTTTCCCTCTTTATGAAGCTGGCCTTGCAGTGAAATTGTTGGATGTGTTTATCCTTCTCCAAATTCTGTCATTTAAATATCTTTCTTCCCTTCCACTTTTGAAAGTGAATTATCCTTAGATTCTTATTTGCTTTTCTTTAGAAGGGACTGTGATGGATATAACTGCTTTTATTGGCATGTGTCTAAAGAAGCTTGTTTATGTACACCCATAATGTGTTTGTGTAAGATTGACTCTGCCCATGTTGACCTCTACTTGCATTCAAGGTTGTAGCTTACATTTTACTTTGTAGTGTTATGGTGAAGTAATCTTTAATGGCGGACATGCTGCATGCGTTTTAATGCTTAACATCTCTTTAATGGGGTATTTAACATGAATATTTGCCTGCATCAATATGTTTATGCAGTCATTCCAATGTATCAAATGGGCTTAAAAAGCTTTGTGCAATAAGATGGACTTGCTTTTGGGAAGAATTATTTTTCTTTATTGTTTAATCCTTGATGTGGTCTTTACCTTTTTGTGTTTTGATGCAGATCTTCAATGGTGTATTCCTGAAGGTCAACAAAGCAACAATGAATATGCTGCATAGGGTCGAGCCTTATGTGACCTACGGGTAATGTTATGTTATGTATCAGGGTTTCTGGTATCTAGTTTGCCTCCTGCTTTATCTGACTGAAGTCAATGTTTGCAGGTATCCCAACTTAAAGAGCGTCAGAGAATTAATCTACAAGAGGGGTTATGGGAAGCTTAACAAGCAAAGGATTGCTTTGACTGACAATGCAATTGTCGAACAGGTTTGTCTATGTTTTTGCTTGTGTAAGATAATTCGGTGTGATTTCATGCTTTATCTTGGTGCTAATATGATGCCATATTGTGATAACAGGCATTGGGCAAGTATGGCATCATCTGTGTTGAGGATCTTATCCATGAGATAATGACTGTTGGACCTCATTTTAAGGAGGCCAATAACTTCCTGTGGCCATTCAAGTTGAAGGCTCCATTGGGTGGTATGAAGAAGAAGCGGAATCACTATGTAGAAGGTGGTGATGCTGGAAACCGTGAAAACTACATCAATGAGTTGATCAGAAGAATGAACTAGGAATCCAATGTCTCTGTTTTTTGTTAGTTTGATGTTGAATTTTAGTTTCGGTGAGCAGATTTTATTTAGGTTTTTAATCCAGAAATATCTGTTTCTTCTCATTTGGAATTTTGAACAATTCCTAAGAGAGCACAATGCTATATGATTTTGTTTTTGGATCTGAATATTTTGGATATTTTATGGAGCCTTTTCTGTTCTCTGTGTCTTGTTCTCGTGTGGGCTGCCAATTGAGCCCCCAATTTGTTGTGCAGAGTGCAGGGCAGGGTTTAGTGGTTTGAATTTGGGGTATATTTTGTCTTATTGAAAATTTATTTATTATAAAAATTC
Organism: Dillenia suffruticosa; assembly: GCA_033439265.1. Taxonomy (NCBI): domain Eukaryota; kingdom Viridiplantae; phylum Streptophyta; class Magnoliopsida; order Dilleniales; family Dilleniaceae; genus Dillenia; species Dillenia suffruticosa. The sequence goes on from JAVTVX010000015.1 coordinate 21,093,963, forward strand.
CCATCCAGTAGCTATTTGTACTTCTCTTTAATAACAAATTATTGTTTTTAACAAATATTTGAAATTCTTAAAAATGGTTAGCCTCGCATCTCCTAGTGCTGAGGGGGTTTCGCAAAATGGAACTGGCCGGGTCCTTTATTTAGAACTTGTCGTCCTGCCTTGAGATCTAAAAGGCTAATCCACTCATATGCTTTCTTAGTCGATATTTCTATTTGCTAAACCCTTCTTACCCTTTGCTAATAATTTTGAGGGTTGTGTCATTAACCTTTTAGGACCCCGAATCATGATGCCCTTTACTTAATGAGTTAGATTTAATGTTACCATTGCTGGGTTATTTAATATTTATAATTTGAAATGATGAGTCATCTATTTTTTTTAATAATTAATTAATATTTAAAATTATATTTCGAATAATCTAATTTAAATAATGTTGGGTTCAATTTAAGGATGAATTTTTTTTAATATAGTTTTTTTTTTTTAAATTTTTTTTTTATTTTCAAGTTTTGAATTCGATACTTGATCAAGGGATTTGATAGCCTTACAAAACTAATAGAGACTTGATGCCTTCACAAAACTAATTGTTTGTTGGTGAGATATCAAGGAACTAGAACAAGTAGGCAAGCTTTGAATCCCTAAAATGAGACCGGTGGTTCGTTAGTTTGAATGTGGTATGGGAGAGGAAGGCTTGAAAACCGCTGGTCTTTTGTTTTATTGGGGTACATAATCGGATTTAAATATGAATTTATTACATTGGAGGGAAAATGTACCACTTGAACCAAAATTCATTGGTAAAAAAAAAAACCGCCGGTCTTTGGAGTAAACTTACAACCATTCTCCATCAACGCTCTGCTCAACAATTGGGTCCGGTGGTATAAGCACTCATAATATCACTAATTGGAGGTTAAAGTAATTATTTATATCAAGATTTTTTTTTTTTCTAAATGGGTTCTAATTCCATAAGCATGTGTGGTACAAAAATAATTTAAAAATAAAATTCACTCTCTCAAAAATTTTACTCTTATAAAGTTTATTCTGTTCCTTTATATGGTTGGATCAGAAGAAATATTTTTCTGATTTAAGTTTCGTATACTAATTTCCACATATTTTCTATTTTTTAAAGAGGGAAAGATCCATAGTGAAAGTTATTATTAAAAAAGAAGGAGAGAGACAAAATTTTATCAATGTTTTGTTAGTTCAATGACTGGACACTGATATCTCAAGTGATGTCCCTTAATCAAGGTGTTAGATTTAAAAAAAAAAAAAAACTTTTTATTTTTGGCTTTGGCCTCAATTTGCCCCGTCACTTAACCTAACTACGGGAATAATTATTATCCAACATTTTTTTTAAGAGAAGAAAGTTGTTGCCTAGTGAGAATTGCTTTCTAGGTTGATTGACCACCGAGTTAAACCCATGTACAATGTTTTGTCTTTTAAAGTCTTTTCTAAACAACACATTCTTCTTGGCTGGTGAGGCTGAATAATAATTAAACATCAAAATTTTTACTAAAAGAAGAGAGTTATCATCTAAGTTGCACACAAAAGGAAACCAAAAAAGAAAATGAAAACTGATTCGTAATAATATAAAAAAATAACAATTTTTAAAAATATATATAATGAAAATGTGAGAAAACGCATAAATTATAAATATTAACTATTTTATGAAAAAAATAGGATAATTATCTTTTATAATAAAAATTTAAAATAATTAAATATATAATTATTAATTATAAGATAAATAATCTAAAAATAATAATTATAAGTAAATAAGTAAATAATTTATTAAATATGAAAAATATATAAATATAAAAATATAAAAAATTTTATATAAATATTAATTAATTTAAATAGTGTTGGTTTCTATTCACAAGAGGTATCACTTCCTTTGGCAAATGCCTACTCGGGAACACATGTTTCCTTGACAAAGCCAGTTGGGTTCTTCCAATTACCATGAAGTACGAAATGAAAGGGGAGCCATTGGAGACCGAACTCCTTTTAGTAGTTGAAGATTTTAAGGCTCTGGACCGCCAGCATTAATAGTGTTGACTGGACAAAAAATTTGATGGACAGTTGGTGTGAATCAATATCACATTAAAAGTCCCCATTTAATTCTTAAAACTACCTCATGTTCTTCACCCCAAAGGTACTCCCACCTCCTCCATTAATAGCTATGGCTTGCTCGTACAAGTGAAAGAACCTTTAGTGTTTTTGGTGAAAAGATGGAAGACGAAAAAAATCAATAAGCGATTAATTTAATGGATAATGATATTAAATTTATTAATTAAATTTTAGATTTAAAATATGAAAATAAAAAATATTATATTAAAAAAATTTTGTTTAAATTAAGTCTAATAATATTCTAATCAAATTAATTAAAATATAATTTTAAATACTATTTGATTTTAAAAAATAAAATAATAAATGTGTGGTAGGAGGCTAGGGCATTATTACCCTCAATGGAGTTTTCGCTGGATCCTAAATGGTAAAAAATAAAAATGGGTAGTCACATAATTCAAAAACTACAATAGTCTTACTATAGTTTTAATTGGCCAATCAGTCCATACCACCTATGACATTTTAGAAATCATAACCAAAACGAGCTGTGCATTCATTCGGACCTATGTTTGGCTAAAGATGCAAATGAACCGTTGCAGGGCATGTATGGCCACTCCTATCCTTGAAAAGAGTTACAAGCCCAAAAGACTTTTTTTTTTTTTTTTTAAGTGAATACATAGGGATTCAAAATCGAACATGTTAGATGAGGAGGGGAGGGGGAACATACCATTTGAGTTGAAGCTCGTTGGCCAAGCCCAAAAGACATTGCCTCCTAAGCTGCGCGAAGAGATTGTTGACATTATATATATATAACACCACATAGAAAATGTGGAGTGTGTACTCTAGCTTTCGACCTTGTCAAATGATGGCTTCTTGCAGATCTTTTCTTTGGCAAGTTGTAGCACTAACCATTTTCCTAGTCTCCGTGCCTTTGTCTTCTGCTTCTACTCCTCACTCACATCCCTTCAGAAGAATCTATGCATTTGGTGACTCCTATACAGATACCGGAAACACTCGGTCCTCCACCGGCCCAACTGGTTTCAATTATGTTTCAAGTCCTCCTTATGGAAGCACATTTTTTCACCACCCGACAAACAGGTACTCTGATGGACGGCTGGTGATTGATTTTGTTGCAGAAGCACTCTCTTTGCCATATTTGCCTCCTTATCGGAACCACACGGCAGATGTATCCAAAGGTGTGAATTTTGCTGTTGCCGGCAGTACTGCAATACCACATGATTTCTTTGTTAGGAACAACCTCACTTTTGATATTACTCCCGAGTCTCTCCAAACACAGCTTCAGTGGTTCAGTAAGGCCTTGGAAAGTCAAGGGTGTAGAGGAAACTTGACAAAGAGCAAGTGCAGAGAAATACTCGATGATTCTTTGATCTGGGTTGGGGAAATCGGAGCCAATGATTATGCATACACCGTTGGATCTTCTGTTTCTGCCAAGACAATTCAGAATCTTGCTATAGAAAGTTTCACTGGATTCTTACAGGTTGTTAACTCCAATTTTTTGCATGGCTCCTCTTATTTCGAAAGGCATATCCATTGATTTATTTTCGTGTATGAATGCTTGGTGCTTGGGATCTACAAGTGCCTTAGAAGTACTTTTTTTTTGGTGATCATGAGATGGTGAATCTTATTCTCTTCATTGGAGATTAGGAGAAAGGAAAATGGAACCAAAGCTCATTAGAGAACAATGTAGATTGTTGCTCAGATAAAAAGTTGTATCATTACATTAAAACGTGTGCAACAATCTTATGTCAGGCACCACATATGACCCGAATAAATAACATTTTTCATTCTTAATCAGTTGGATTTTTCATAGGCACTGATTTCTCTTACCATGTTTTGTTTAAGTATAGGCATTGCTAGAAAAGGGTGCAAAATACATAGTGGTACAAGGTCTCCCACAAACTGGTTGCCTCCCACTAGCCATGGTAATAGCTCCCGACACAGACAGAGATAGAACAGGATGCGTAGGGAGTGTCAGCAGGCAAAGCTACGCTCAGAACTTAGCCATTCAAGCCAAGATACATGGATTCAGGATAAAATTTCCTCACGCTGTCATAGTATATGCAGACTACTGGAATGCTTATCACACAATTATGATCAATGCTAGCCAGTACGGTTTCAAGGAGCGGTTCAAGACATGTTGTGGATCTGGTGGAGGAGCCTACAATTTCAATCTCTTTGCAGCCTGTGGCTCAGCCACTTCGACTACTTGCCAGAATCCTGCACAGTACATTAATTGGGATGGTGTTCATCTAACTGAGGCAATGTATAAAGTGGTCTCAGATATGTTTCTTCGAGGAAAATTCAGTCATCCTCCTTTCAATTACTTGTTAAGCAGGAGACTGCGTTCTGGCTGATCAACTATATGGTACTAGGTTTAGTAAAGGCTAAATCTAAGGTGTTGCTCTCTTTTGTTTTTCTTCCTGAATATGTTTGTGCAGTTTGTCAATACTTTATCTGAGAATCAAGGGTTCTTCGTCTTTTTACTAGTAGTTTGCACAGGTGAATTTTAGATTCAGAATTCCTGCTTTGTTTTGTGATTTACTAGAATCCGCCGGTATGACTAACCATAGTAATTAGAATGGAAGAATAACAAGAAATTCCATTATGGGGGAATTAGTGCAATTACTAACTTTTATCAGCAACAATATATTGGTAAGATCAATATTTCATGGCGCTGAGATTTCACCATTCAGAGTACAAGCACAATCTGCAATATTTCAAATACAAAAGAACTCTATCTATCCTTCTCCCTACATAGTTATCAGTCTTTCGATTTTCACTTCCTTTCCTTTGTCCCATGACTAGCTTATATTGCTTGACCTTGAAAATATACCCCTGGAGTGAGGCAACTCATAAATGTTTCAGGAAACTCAGTTCTAAGACAGGTCTTCATCATGCAGCCTTACCAACTATGAAGACTGCGGAATGTGGTGTTTAGAAAAGATTTAGATACAGTGTGCATAGGTGTTCCTCTCTCCCTCCCAAAACCTACTTGTATGGTTCCTTCTAACACACGATCACAACCCTTTCAGCTGACTCTTTTTTTGCGATGACCAAAGTGTGAGTAAGAGAATGAAGTAAAATCTTCAGAAGAGGAAGCAACAACAAGATATGCCATCATTACCTTAAACTCCTGGCTCTGCTATTATTTAACTGTTTATACTACCAAACCCTATTGTCGAGCATCGGCCAACTAAGTTGCTTAAATGGAGAATGGTTGTGATTTAACAACAAAAACAGGGTGCTCTATACTTTTATGGTAAACCCTCCTCTCCCATGTCACATATTAAGCTGTTGTTCATCCTACCAGTCTCATTTTGGTACCATCTACTTCCCCAACAAGAGAGTGGATTCAGAACTTACCCTCTTGTTGTAATTCCTTATAGATTCTCATGATTCAAATTATTAATCAAGTTACATGCGCTGATTTGCCAAAATAGCCTGACAGGTGCTGGTCTACCACAAACAAGACCCTTCATGAAATACTTGTACCTTAGTCCATGGTAAATTGCTACAAGAAGCATAGGCAAAAATCTGGGACTCCCCAAGAAAGAACTGAAAAAATGACAAATCTCATGGACTGAAACCAGAAAACATGGATTGCTGAGCCGATAACTTCAGATACATTCATAATATCAGCCATCTATTAGAAATTAGAGACAAAAAATGGTCAAGATCATATTCACAATGTGAGCAAGCTGTTGCACTCGTGAGTTCATAAAAAATACAGCTATAGTGAAAATTGAAACGGACCCAACTTGATAGATTTCTAAATGCATTCTCTCTCTCCCTCCCCCTTGAATCAAACCTCGTAGTTTGCCGGGAAATGTGCAAGCTGTTGGAGTGACCATGTTTTTATAGAATTTCATGTCTTTGGAAGGCAGGTTATGCATGACCCCGATGACCCAGTTTATAGGCTGAGCCCTTCGGTAGGGTCAATTGCTTGCTTGTACTAGTACTAGGATTACAGACTACAGTGTAGCGTATTAAGACTACTTTCAAGAGTAGAGTGGAAAATAATAATCAAGGGAATATGAATAATTACCTGCACAATAACAATATTGACCATCAAGAAGAATTATAATTTTTGGTGGCTACGAGTGAGAATCATGTCGAAGTTTTGTTGACGGACGAACTTGTCGCCAATACAAAAGCTGACGACCCGCAGTTGATATTGTTAAGGAGATACAAGTTTATGATGAAATTGCCACGGAGTTAGTAATTGTTAAGAAAATTCTCAATGCCTTGTCTATACAAAGAAGACTAAACTTTTGGTATCCATTATTTCTTGATTATGATAGCTTATTGGCTTTGATAAAATTTGGCATTGGCAATATTGATAATCAAAGACTAAACTTGACATGGTAACACTTGTAATTTGGATGATTACAAAAGGAATATTGAATCTTTATTAAGTACTTGATGTGAAGATTGAGTACATAGTGACAATCAAAGACTAAACTCGACATCGAAAGCCTTTTGAGTTCAGTGATATCAAACCCCTATCCGTTCTCACCGACGCAATTTCCCCGCTTTGTATAAAAAAAAAGGCTAAACTCGACAATATTAACACCGGAACACACACCAAGTGAACAACAACTAAAATTGGGTAAAGAAAGAAAAGATAGAAAGCTCTAAACAGAAACTAAGAAGCTGGTAACTGAAATTTAGACACCCTTATTAGGGCTTCCACAGTGCAACTATCAATTTCCTGCTCGCTTACAACACTTTGTTGATAGTTTTGATAATTTCCCTAGTAATGAAATTTTGTAAATTTTGCTATATTTGTAGATTATGATCCAATTAGTTTTGAAGAGACCTCTAGTGATGCACATTAGGTGAAAGTAATGGATGCAAAAGATTCATGAAATTGAGAAGAATGGCATTTAAGAGCTTACAAAATTTTCAAGTGGGAAGAAGTCAATCGGAGTTAAATGAGTCTACAAGACTAAAGTACAAGCCCCGTCCTTTGCTACAAGGCAGGAGTGGTCACAGATGTATTGACTATTTTGAGATATTTGCCTTTGTTGTTTGGCTTAATACCTCTGATAAAAGGATGACTAGTTGTGAGACTTACGCGGCCAGGCATAGTTTTGTTGGAAATGATTAAACTTGAAGACATGGCTCGAAGGAACAAGTCACTGCACGAGCCAGCATACGCCAATGCTCAAACTAGGGTGCCACAGCCTAATGCCACAGCAAAAGTAGACCAGTACCAGCACACAGCGTAACGGCCCAGCAATCGGAAGGTCATGAGTCACCCATGCAAGAACTACAATAATAAATATATATTCATTCGGACATATGAAGAAACATTTAACTGCCCATGTAGTTATTGTTAGTTATTAGGGTTATTAGATGTTATTAGAAGTCATTAATGTCTTGAGTTCCTTGGAGTGCAAGGACTTGTGTGAAGAGGCCTTGAACCTCGCGCACCCCATCTATAAATAGGCCACTTCTCAAGTATTGTAATTATAATCGATCAAGGAATGAAGAGAAATACAATTTCTCTCTCCTTCTATCTTTGAGAGTGAAAGTCTAGTTTAATTATATGGTCTTGTTGTTTTCTTCCCACCACGCTAGCCACCTTAACACCCAACAAGTTTTACAAACTCATTTTTGGGCCGATCAAAAAGAGTAAGAAAACACCCAATGGTGAAGGCCAAAAATCACTGAACTGGTTAGACGGTCCTCAGAATATTGGGAGAGTTAGTGTTGATTGGTTGAGGCCACATTAGAGATGGAAATATATTGATAGAGTGTAACAAGAGGAGACAGGATTGGTATAACATAGATGCCAATAGCTTTTGCAGAGTTGAGTATCCAAATAATGGATTAGTATAGAACTTCAACTACCATTGGGGGGTGCTTCTTCAATCTTGGGACAAGAGAGCACCCTCCTTATTCTTTAATTTTTGAGATTTATAGGGAAGAATAATGAGTACTAAAATTTAAAATTATTTTGTCAAACAATGAATAACTATTTTCTTTTGTCAAAATGACAGCTCTTGGCAGCATTGATTTTTGCACTTCACTATGTCTCTGCTGCTCTTTTTTGTTGGGATTAAATCTTAATTTTCATTAATTTTATTATTTTATATGTTTAAAAGATTATTATTAACTTCTCTGTATTAAAATAATATTTGATTTAGTTATTCAATTAATTAAATAATTTTATATATTATTTGTGTGTGTTTAAGATTCAACGTGTTGATATATGTGTTTTGTGTATATGATCGAGTTGAAGGTGCATACCGGAGATATAAAATTATGGGCACATAAATCAAAAGTAAATAGTGCATAGCTGACCAATGAAATTGCACACTTTCTCATGTAAAGACCACAGCTTGTGAGTATTGAGCTAGTTGAAGATGATTTAGTTTGATCATCGGATGAGATACGGATTCAATTGTGGCCGGTATAAGTGGGTAGTACCGAATAAAGCGATTTTCTAAAATGTACTATGAGTAGAAATTAATACTTTATAATTATAAATAATTTATGTGTTTTATTCTTAAGTTTATATAGATAAATTTGTAAAATCAGAATTATTTACCTTGATATATTATAAATGAAATTTTTATGCGTTAAGAGATTTGTACATTAGGTATATGGTGTTGATTAATTGAGACATATATATATAATAGAGAATCTATATTAATTATGTCATAAATTATATTGATTGTGTCATAAATCATCTTATTGGGTTATTCTACTTGATTATCTAGATATTGAATTCACTAATATAATTTTGTATCGTATCAGATATTTTTTATTTATTTTTTTATTTTATCAGCTAATGGAAGACATTGAACATTTTTTATATCCTTTAATTTGCATGAACAACCCAAAGTATTAACTAATTGAGGGGATGATAGTATATTTACTAATATTTTGTCTGACCTCAATTACATGTATTACATAAATGGTAGCATACCAAAACATATATAGGTTAGCGATAAGTGGTAAATGTTTATTTATCGATTTCTATAAATAATCCAATATTTATTTTGGGGGTGAAATTTTAATTATTTAATAGAATTAATTAGAGCAAATAATTTTAATGCAATTACTAGATTGCGGATTGCATTATAATTATTTTGAAGGTAGAATGAATATCCCTTAAATCCTTTTCTACCCTAAAAATTCAATATGTATTTTATTACTTACACATATTGAATTATCTTTGTATTAGATTAATTGAAAATGAAGAATGATATAGAGAGAAGTTTGTGACTAGTTTGCAATTTCATAAAAAAATTTTAACCAGTTTGAAATTTTAGAAAAATTAATTATCCTGAATTTTTAATTTTGAAAATTGTTTTTTTCCTTATTTTTTAACTTCAATATTAATTTTAGGGTTTGGGTTGCTTTAAAATTTTTGAAATTTTCAAAAATGTTTTATAATTTTGAAAATTACTAAACCCCAAGTAAATAATTATTTTGAATAATATTCTTTATTTAAATTTTAATATTTCTCTGTAGGATATTTAATTTTTTATTCAAATTTAAAAACTGTTAGTTAAAAATATGGAATCCAGGGAATCCATTGTACATTAGAATTCTACTTTACTATCCATTCACTTAGAGAAATATACGAGAGTTTGAGTTAGCATTTTGAGAAGAAAAACCAAATTTGAGATCTTCTTAACAAGACATTGCAGAGTACTAGAGAAAGATTAATCACAAATTAGGGGTTGCACACGTCCCATGAGTAAAGCAATGGAATTGAATTGAGTCGCAAAATAAAGAGTATCTTTTTTTATTTTTATTTTTATGTGATTATTTTCGTATCATGTTTTAATATGTTATTTTTCATTTAGAATCTAGATTATTCCGTTGCTATATTTGATTTTGTGAATAAAACAAATATAAGTTGTATCCTAGATTCAATACTTCTGAATTAATCTGAATGATTTATTACATTACATACGTATGTAGAAGCGTATAAATTAAAAATTTGAAATTTTGGTATAAATACTTAAATATGTAAATCTCCAATAAATCAATCGAAATCTCGTAATCTCTCGTATCATCGCTCGGTCAGGATAATAATCACAAAACGAACCACCACCACTTTTTCACGACACCTCAATTCTAAGTCCAATGACTCAATGACGGGAGAAATTTTCTTTCACGAAAATTTCTCAATCTTTCAAGATAATTTTCAATCTAAAAATATTTAATTTGCTCTCAATTTCTCTCTAGGCAATGTGTTCTTCAAGTATGAATCACAATTGCCTTCATTTATCCTCTGAATATTGAACCTTTTCTCGACTGTTTGTGTAAGACACCGTGAAGGCATAAAAAAAGTAGCGATGGGAAGTTACTTGCCAACATGAGAGGGAGAGATCACTTGTCATTTTTTGGTTAGGGAGTTTTTGCATGGGAGGTTATTAGTAAATGTAATTTCCCTTGACATATGTTCACGTGGGCAAAACTAACATCTCCCACTTGCACACGAGAACATTTTATGTCCGTCACAAGATCACAAAACATGCGATCTACTATATCACCCTGTTAGACTTTCATATAGGATTGGACGTCGTGCGACCGGTGAATATACCTGCAAGCAAAGATTTATAGATATACCTGTTAGGATGATCGAGAAGCCATCATTAGTACAAAAAAGAACTCGCTGTACTCAAAACTCAACGCTATTATATTCATCAAACTACTTTGCTAATTGAAAGTGATTCTCAATCATTTGCTCGACTGTGTATTCACTATTATGTTTGAATCCCAATATGGATTAACATAACAGGTCGACCGGTGAATATAATACCATGATATAATGCCGATTGACCTTTATTTCATACTACTAACTTTCAATCTCATCTTAGTTGCTTTCTTAGACATACACGGTCAAACCGAATCAATCATGGTTTCTTGGTGACATGCTAAAATAGCAACACCAAAATAAAATATTAAGAGACAGACGAAAATTATAATGGTACAAAAGATTCTATCCAATGGATCTCGGATTTTACATAGTGGAAACGGAGATCTTTAATCTTACTGTCGTCTCAAATAACAGCTTCCATTATCCCTTGGTTGTCTTATCACATGCGGTATGAAATATGTGCCACAGTATTATTCCCCAATATCTCAAAAGGACATATGTCAGATTTCTTTAACATTATGCAAGTATGGGTCTCAGTCTACATAAGACTTTATTCCAGAGATCTCAGTGAGAGTATCTCAGAGACGATATCACTTGACGCATGTGATATCTGAGATCTCAACTTGGCTTTTACAGGCAATATGAATGCGGGTATGTCTATGTCGGTCATATCGCATATGACCTCATTCTAAACACATATCAGAGCGACTTATATTATAGTAGGACTACTCTCAAAGCCTCTTACGACTAGAAACCGTCTCATCTTTACTTAGAGTTGGAGGTAGTCACTCGTGTGATTGAGTCGACTACGCCTACCTGACATATCTTTTATCATAACTTACTACATAATATATGACAATCAACTAGTGCCAGAAATCAACTTGTGACTATATGATACAAATATGTCATATATATCAATAAGTATCAAAATTAATACATAATAAGAAATATCAAATTACATGTAAACCCAATGATTCTATATGTCTCACAAAAGAATCTCTCACAATGGATTTGGTGAAAGGATCAGCCACCATACTGTTTAAAGAAAATATACTTAGATATCACTACACTCTTGTTGGTGATATCTCTCACAAAATGGTATCTGGTATCAATGTATTTGGTTTTATTATAATACTTAGGGTTTCGGTTGTAGGCAATACCAGCCTGATTATCACTAAAATATCATTATTGACCTTCCACTTTCTACCATAACCCCTAAGTCATCCAGAAATCTCTGAAACCAAACACTTGAATTGCAACTAAGCATGCCATCTGCTTGGTCTCTATTATAGATAGAGATATACAGATTTACTTCTTATTTCTTGCTTCTCCAAGAGATGGTACCATTTATTCAACAGAAAACAAACACTGATGTCGATTTGCGTCTATCCAGATCACTACCCCAATTGATTCTGAATACCCAACAAGTTGTAAATCACCTCCTTCATAACATAAGGAGAGGTCCGCAATTCCCTTGAAATATTTCAGAATCCTTTTTACTACTTTCTAGTGATCCCTTTTAGGATTCAATTTATACCTACTCACCAAATCAACTGCAAAATAAATGTATGGTTGTGTATGCCTTATCGCATATACTAAGCTACATATTGTACTAGCATAAGGGATTCTACTCTACTCGCTTATTTCTTCCTAAGTTATAAGGCACATTTCAAGATTCCGATCTTCACCTTTCGCGATAAGAGTTTCTAATGGGTTGCAATCGCTCATCTCTAAATGCTCAAGAATCTTTCTGATATAGAACTCTTGTTAAAGAGTCAATCTTCTTCTCGAGCAATCCCTCTGGATCTTTACTCCAAGAATGAACTAAGTTTCACCTATGTTTTTCATGTCAGAACTCGACAGTAACCATGTTTCAACGGTTATTTGATATTCTTTGTTATTCTCAACTAATAGAATGTCACGTACATATAAAAAACATGATCACAAAAGAGTTACAAGAACGTTTCAGATAGACGCAATGATCCTCATTGATTATTATAAAAATATAAAATATCACTTCCTCGTGAAATTTTAGATATCACGTCTGGATGACTATTTTAGGTCGTATAACAACATCCAATTCGATAGACCTTACTCTCATAACCCACTATAACGAACACAGAGAGTTGCTTTATGTAGATCTACTCATCCAAAACTTCCATTTACAGAAGACGATTTGTACGTCCATCTAGTGTAACTTCAAATCCATGTTCGTGACAATTGTTAAAAGTAAATGGATCAAGATAAATTGGACTACGACTCCTCGGTAGTCCAACCCCTTAAAATGATTGTAACCCTTTGTTACTAGAGGGCTATATACCTCTCAACCGATCCATCGACTTTTCTCTTGATCTTGAAAACCTTCTTGTTTCCAATGGTCCTCCTGCCCTTAGGAAAATCAACTAGGTCCTTGAGAATTTACTCGTTCTTAATGGTTTTTCTGCCATCAGGCAGATCAACTAGGTTCCATACCCTGTTGATTTTCATCAACTCCCTTTGTTCATCTATAGCCTTCAATAAATGGTTCTTTGCAAAAACCTACGAGAGCCTGTAGGACTGCTTTGAATTTCGCATCATTCTCAAGAGTTATAATGAGGGTCTCACCCTCGTTTGGGAAGAGACGCTTAAGTACGCGCCCTCAATACTTCTACGAGGAGAGACAACCTCTTCACCTTTAAATGGATCGCTCCCACTAGAATCAAAATCCATAATGGGTTTTTGAATCCCACCATTAGACTCACCTGAGTCACTAGCCTCATCTATCTAATAGAAGGTAAAGTCCCGATGATTTCTCCTCTTGATGGATCGCTACCATTGGGACAAAGATCCATAATAGATTCTTGTATCCTGTCGTGCGGCTCACTTGAGTTACTGGATTTGTCCATCTCATATAAGGTAAAGTTCCGATGGATTTCACTTCTCGATGGATTGGGGACGAAGATCCAATCAGTTCTTTGGTCCTGCTACTGGACTCAGCTCAGCTACTAAGTTCATCGATCGAGTAAAAGGTAGAGTCTTAATTGACTTATCCTCTCTTAGGGAAATCATCTTTAAGAAATTTGATATCACGAGATTCAATTTCAGTAATAGTATCGTCCATATACTCACCTAAGAACATATACCACTGGAGTGTTTTGAATATTTTATAAAGATATACTTTTTTTTTTCACGGGTCTAACTTGCCGTGTGAATACAAGAAAACGTGATCATATGCGGCACAATCCTATAACCTCAAGTGGCTAAGGTCAGGCTACCTCTCTGTCCAAAGTTCAAATAGGGTACTGAGTGCGGACTCCAATGAGATATGGTTGAAAACGTAGGTTACAGTCAATAAAACATCTCCCCAATGGGAGATTGACAAATTGACCTACACCATCATAGATTTCACTATCTCCAACAAAGTCTTATTTCTCTTCTTGGCTACTCCATTCATTTGGAAAATAGCAAGAATAGTTAGCTGTGTCGTAATACGCTTCTTAAAACAGAGCTCTCTGTGTAGTTCTGACAAATACTCATGTCTTCATTGGTTCTGAGAGTTTTCACTCTCAAATTTAATTGATTTTTTCAATCTCATTAATAAATCTCTTAAAGTATTCCAATACCTCAGATTTATGCGAGATCAGATAGATGTGATCGAAACACGTATATTTTTCAAAGAATATAATAAAGTACACAACTCCATTTCAGATTCTTATATTCATAGGGCCATAGATATTGGAGTAGACCAACTGCAATGGAGTTTCACCTTTCATTGCATTGCCAAATTGTTTTCTTGTAATTTTGTCGACTAGGTAAAACTCGCATACGGACAATTTGAACCTGGTTAGGGGATCCAACAAGCCACTTGCTACTAATTGATTCATCTTCTTTTACCCTATGTATCGAAACTTGCTATGTTTCACACTTATATCATCATCTACACAATCAGATGTAAAAATAATAGAAGAATGACAAGAAAACCATTAAAAGAAATAACTTGTAATGTGTAAATATCGGTACTTTTCTTTAGTAAGTTAGTGACTTAGTAACTAGTAACATTTGAAAACATAAATATCTCATGCGAGTAAATAAGGAATGTGTAGTGATGTTTTAAAACATCTCATGCGCGAGTAAATAAGGAATATTTAAGATGGAGACTACTAATCAACCCCAACCGACTTTGACTCCTTACAACTATTATCCACCGTTTATATAGAGTTTACCGTCTATATATATTATAGAGTTATATTGAGTGTGTTAATTAATTAATATAAGGGTTGTTTTTGTGAGTGAGAGGGGATAAAAAAGTAATAAGATACAAAGGTGGAAAGGTTATAAAGGTGATAAGGTATTGTGATGGTAAGTTGCGATAAGGTATAGTAAGGTGGAAAGGTTATAAAGGTGATAAGGTATTGATATGGTAAGTTGCCGTAAGATATGATAAGATATGGTAAGTAAAGGTGGAAATGTTATAAAGGTAATAAAGTATTGACATGTGGTCAGTTGTGGTAAGATATGATTATGGTAAGTGTACGATATGTAGAATATGGTATAGAATATGGTAAGGTTGGTAATGGTAAGAGTTGGTTGGTAATGGTAAAGTTGGTCTTTTTTCTATTTGTATTATATACTTTA
The DNA here is from genome assembly GCA_033439265.1 of Dillenia suffruticosa. Taxonomy (NCBI): domain Eukaryota; kingdom Viridiplantae; phylum Streptophyta; class Magnoliopsida; order Dilleniales; family Dilleniaceae; genus Dillenia; species Dillenia suffruticosa. The sequence continues at coordinate 21,109,273 of JAVTVX010000015.1, forward strand.
ATAATCTCTCTTAATTTTTTATTTTTCTAAATTTATGAAATATATTTGTGTGTCTATATAATTTATATGTGGAACTTATATGGTATCCGAGGATAGTTGTAAGTTATATATATATATGACATTAGAAATGAATTCAGCAAAAATATGATACTATTATATTATATTATATTATATTATATTATATTATATATACAATATTATATTATAATAATGTAATAAATTATTATATATATATTACATTGTCATGTGCCTGCGCGGTGCAACCGCGGGTGTCCGTGCTACTCAACCGCGAGGGCAATAATACATTTCTATATATTATTATATATTAATACTATATTACTATATATTACTTCTATATTATATTATATTTATGCAGATAATATATATATATATATATATATATATATATATATATATATATATATATATATATATATATATATATATAATATGTCATAGCTACTCTTATATTACTATATATTAGAGTCATATTTATTATATATTACTATACATTACTACTATATTAATATTACATTTATATACTATTACTTATATATAATATAATAGTTACTATTATATTACTATATTAGTATAATATATTACTATATATATTACTATACATTACTAATATATTAACATATAATATATATATGTAATATATAGTTGTATTATATTTATATATTATTACATATATATATAATATGTTACAGTTACTATTGTAATATATATTTGTATTATGTAATATGTAATGGGAAAATTCATGGTGTTAATTAATTATTATAAATGTTGTTTTTGTGAGTGAGAGGGGATAAAGAAATAATAAAATATAAAGGTGGAAAGGTTATAAAGGTGATAATGTATTGAGATGGTAAGTTACGGTAAGATATGGTAAGGTGGAAAGATTATAAAGGTAATAAGGTATTGACATGGTAAGTTACGATAATAATATATTTTTATATATTACTATATATTACTACTATATTATATTATATTTATGTAGACAGTATATATATATAATATACTATGGTTACTATTATGTTATTATATATTAGAGTCATATTTACTATATATTACTATACATTACTACTATATTAACATTACATTTGTATGCTATTTCTTATATATATATATATATATATTATATATAATAGTTACTATTATATTATTATATTAATATAATATATTACTATATATATTACTATACATTACTAATATATTAACAACCCTAAACCCTAACCAACCCTTTTGCAAAGAAAAATTCATCGCTAGACTTCCAACTTTGTTTGGGGAGAGAATAAGGAATACTATTCATAAAATATTTAGAAATCATATAGTCTCATATGACTAACTCACTTATGGTGAATTGGTTAGTTTCATGCAAAAAGAATGATTAAAAATATGTCAAAATTTAAAACTCCAAAAACATTTAAGATGAGAAATAAAGAAAACTAAAAAAGAATTAGAATCATTCTGTGAACAGTTTGATTTTAATAAATATAAAACGTGTAATGTAGAATATAGTAAAAAATGCACAAATAAATTTTTTAAAAAAGAATATTCCAAAAAATATAAAATCTCAAAATACAAAAGATAAAAGGAAAATTATTATACGAAATCTTATATAAAAATCTAGTAAAAACCGAAAGCATAAAAATCAAGAATGTCCTTCAACATCAAAACCTTTGAAAGACATCACATGTTTTAAATGTGAGAAAAAATGACACACTTCAAAATATTGCAGAGTGTTTAAGAAAATTAGAGAATTTCACTTAGATGAAGAAACTCTAAGTAAAATTTCAGCTTTATTAGAAGAAAGCTCTGACATCGAAACAATTAGTTCAGAAAGGTCTACTAGTAACCCTCAGATCGATAAATTAGATACCGATTCATAAAAAACACAATCAGATTCGGATTTAAATGGAATAAATATGTTAACCAAAGAACAAAATCTAATCCTAGATGCTATACAATATATAAACAATCCCGAAATTAAAAAAATGCTTGGATCAATTAAAATAATCTTTAGAAGAGCCAAAAATAAAACATCCAGAATTAACTTCTACTAATGCTGGAGTGTATGACATTATTTCTATATTTAGTAAAAGAAAATTCAATAAGAAATCAATTGGAAACATCCAAAAACTATAAGAAGAGATAAAAACAATTAAAAAGAAATTAAAAGATCTAAAACAAAGGCAAACAGAAGATTCCAAAACAATCTCATTCTTATTGAGTCAAGTAAAAGGTAAATCTCTAGATATTGAATCAAGTAGTGAGGATAAAAATCCATTGGAATACCAAACCATAGAATTTCTTGAAAAAAACCAATAAAAAATTTTCTGAAGAAATTCTCTTTGTTCTAAAGGAAATAACCTCCAGAAAATATCTTCTAAAAATAACTTTAATATTTTCCAAAAATTTCAAAATCGATACAGTCACTCTCTTTGATACTGGAGCAGATTTAAACTGTATAAAAACAGGAATCATTCCTAAAAACTTATATGAAAAAAGCCAGTGACAAATTATATTCCGCAAACAATTCCAAAATGAACGTAATTGCTAAAATAGATACAGGAATCCAAAATGAAAGATTTCTGATTAAAACATCATTCATCTTAGTAACTGATATTCGACATATAGTAATACTAGGTACACCATTCATTAATTTAATAACCCCCTATAAAGTGATTTATAACGGAATCAGTTTTAAAACAAAAGAAGAAAAATTATTCTTTCTATTTTTGGAAGAACCTAAAATTAAGAGTTTAAATATTGTGAAAGCAACCTTTACTCATGATAACTCAATAAATCTATTAATACAAAGAAAACAATTCGCCAGATGTTATTGAAAACAAAATACTAAATTTCAAAGAATTGAACAACTAAAACATGAATCTATAAAACAAAAAATTTTTAACTTTCAGAAGTTAATTGAAAAAGAAATTTACCTTCCGAATGCTTTCTAGAATAGGAAGCAACATATGGTTGACCTGCCATATGAAAAAGGATTTGACGAATGAAGTATTCCCACTAAAACTAGACCAATTCAGATGAATGCAGAATTGGAACAATATCGTAAAAAGGAAATTCAAGACCTTGAATCCAATGGATTGATTTCAAAATCTAGATCTCCATTGAGTTGCGCAGTTTTCTATGTCAATAAAGCTTTGGAAATAGAAAAAGGAATTCCAAAATTAGTAACAAATTATAAACCTTTAAACGAAACCCTAAAATAGATTAGATATCCAATACCAAATAAAAAAGATTTGTTGTAAATACTTAATTTTGCAAATATTATCTCAAAGTTTGATATGAAATCTGGATTCTGGCAAATACAAATCCATCTCGATCATAGATATAAAACGGTATTTACTATTCCATTTGTACAATATGAACGAAATGTAATACCATTCGGATTAAAAAATGCCTATTTTGAATTCCAGAAAATTATGATTGATATATTTAATGCATACTCTGAAATTTGCATAGTATATATCGATGATGTGCTTATAATTTTATTATCAATAGAACAATATTTTAAAAATCTTGAAATATTCTTTTATATTTGTAAAAAGAATGGTCTAGTATTATCGGCAAAAAAGATATCTTTATTCCAAACAAAGATCAGATTTTTAGGTCATCACATAACTTGTGGGACCATAAAACCCATAGAGAGATTCTTGGAATTTGCCAACAAATTTCTAGATAAAATCTTTGATAAAACACAATAACAAAGATTTCTAGGAAGTCTAAACTATATTCTAGATTTCTTTTCGAATATAAATAAGATAGCTAAACCTTTTCACAATAGATTTAAAAAGAATGCTAAACTATGAATAGAAAAACATATTGAAATTGTCCGATTTATTAAAAACCAAGTATTAGAAATACCATGTCTCCACATAGCAAATCCTAACATTCCTAGAATTGTAGAAATGGATGCTACTGATTAGGTTATGGAAGAATCCTAAAACAAATCCAAAACAATAGAGAAGTCGTAGTACAATATACTTTTGGTCATTGGAATGGAGCCCAGAAGAATTATTTTACTATTAAAAAAGAAATTCTGTCTATTTTTTTATACATTACAAAATTTCAAAGTGATTTATTAAATTAAAAATTCATACTTCGTATTGATTGTAAATTAGCAAAAGAAGTATTGTAAAAAAAAGTTCAAAATATAGTTTCAAAACAAATCTTTGTAAGATGACAAGCTATTTTATTTAGATTCGACTTTGATATTGAATATATTAAAGGAAATAATAACTTCTTGTCAGATTTTCTAACTAGAGAATTTCTGTAAAATATATAAAATCTCTATAACTTGTTTTATGTAGATGACTTTTCAAATTTTAGCAAAGATCATAAAATCTTCCTAGCAAGGGTTGAAATCAAGGCTCTAAAGGAGCGATGCAAACATGAATAGAGATCGACGTATTATAACATATTCTGTTCAAAAATTCAAAACTTTGAAATTCGAATTTGGCTCATAGAGCTCAAGATGAAAGAATTTACCTTTTAAATTCTAAAATTACTCTTTATATTGTGCAGATAAAATGCCCTGAAAAAATCCTGGTAAAGGCAAAGCCAAAATTGAGGCAGATCTTGTAAAACCTATATCTTCGACAATGCCCATAAAATCATGGTATGATATGGTGATCGAAGAAGAAGAAGTAGAAAAAAAGGGCCAAGGCCCAAAATGAAACCCAAATTAAAACAAAAGCCCAGTCTGAAGACATGCTATCCTTGATCCAGAAATGGGTCGAGTCGGTTCTAGACAGTCAAAACTATGGAGTCCAAAACTATTCTGCTCCCTAAAGGCCTCTATAGAAATGGTTCAATCCAAGATCCTAGTTCAGGCCCAAGGGATAGGTAAAACTTCTACTTTAGTTTCTACAATCGAGAAAGGAGAATCTTCATCCTCTAAAACCCTTTCTTAAACAGATCCTAAAATTTTAACTACCACTTGTAGTAAAACTCTTATTTTGACGGATCCAAAATCTTTAAACACTTCTCATTTTATTGAAAAACCTTTTTCTCAAAATATTTTGACTATTGAAGAGGGATTTTTTTTCATAAAAATCCTTTCAAGACTATGAAAGGATATTTTCTAAAAAATTGATTGTATGAACCATGAGATTTATCCAAAATAATTGATTATTATTAGACTATTTTAGAATTTACAAGGAGTGTTGAATTTAAACACTTTAAATTCTCAACAGATCAGCCGAATCTTTCTTATTCAACCTGTAAAATTCTACAAGTTCTCAATCCTTCTGATTGGGGGCAGGAACTTTCCAAACCTAAAACCTTCCCTGCAAACCTGAAAACCAAAATAAAATTTTGTCAACTTTTCTCATACTGGGATTATGTTCTAGCCTGATACAATACCTTTCTTATCCAAAATCATAAACGAACCCATTCATGACTATTTTTCTTCCGTGGAAAAACCCAAATATCAAAATATCCGGCTTAGTTCACTCATTGGTGGAAATTTTTCGGTTCCATGCCAAATATCCTTATTCCTTCGGTTACAGAATCCTTTGACCTTTTTAAAACCCATTATAAACTCTCAGAGGTAGAAAAGAAATTTTCGTCTCTATGTTTATTTTGTGCTAAATTCTTTGTACCTTGAATTAGCCATGGTATTTAAATTATGCCATCTCTAATGGAACCACCGTTCTTTTAAGAAAATTCAAGATTAAACGGTGGAACTCCTTTAGAGTCCCAGATAAAATCTTAATACCATCCGTTTCTGTCTGGTTAAAATCTCATGGGCTTCTAAAACCAAACCCTTCAGACAAAACCTTCTTAGCACAAAAATCTCATGCACGAGCCCCTTTGGCAGTAGCAAAATCCAAGGAGGAATATGTCCAAATCTTGGAGCAATTGCTCTAAAGTGAAAAATGATCATCTGTCAGATCCGAATCATCTAACTTTGAGTCAGAACCCACGGCTATCCTCAACAATGATGATTTGGAGGATTTTGACGTATTATCTTCTCTAAAACGATTATAAAAAAAAAAAGAAAAAAGAGAGGCTGGATGGGGTAAAAATTTGACCCATGCAAAATTAGCCCAATAGCTTGATGGGTTGAAAACTCAAAAGGACAGCCCATGCAAAATTAGAGCTCAGGTTGAAAACCCGAAAGGCCATCCCATAAAAAAAAGTGTGTGGCTTTAATACCAATACGCCCCAGGAACTAAGGGGTATAAATAAATAGATAAATAAATAACAAAAGAAATAAATATCAAAAGAAATAAATAAAAAGAGAAATAGACCAAAATAAATAATAGGCAATTAAAAATAAGGACCAGAGAAGGGATCCTTAGGCGGCAGAGCCAACCGCTAATCACCACACTCTGGAAATACAGACAAATATAAAAATGAGATCCTTCGGCGACACCACTAATCCCCACTTTGAGCAAATAAATAAAAGAAAATAAGATTAGAGATTTATGGACGGCGGAGCCGACCGCATTTTGGAAAGAGAGTTAGGAGAAGAAAACGGTTAGATAATATAAATGAAATATAAAATTCTTTATTCATTAAATAAATATTTACATAAGATAAAGGACTTACAATGAAATCCTTGTGCCTTGAATTTGATGAGATTTTACAATAAATTTTCTCTAAGGAGGGAAAGAAGAAAAGTGAAAAAAAGTGTACACTCAAGAGTGTTTTAATGGAACACTCAAGAAGATTTCATCATGCTCCCATATGCTCTCAAGCTTCCTTTTACTTAATAGTCTCTTTAAATGATAAAAATATTCTAAAATCTTTGATTTTACAAATTAAAACATATGATTATGATATGATAGAGGGATCAATTCCAGTCGCTGTAATATACAAAATACATTATAAAATCTTGACAACGGCCTTTGGCTCAAAACATAAAATCCATCATAAAAAAGGAGAAACACTATTACTCTAAACGGATATTACTAAATCTAACTTGATAATTTCAAAACCCATTAGATCGGAAGAAATTACTCTTTCAGAAGATTGGATGTTGAAAGGAACGATTCAACCATAAACAAATAATAATATTCCAGAACCAAATACAAGGATAAAACAAATAACACAATATACTGATGAAAATGTAAAAATAAGCTTTGATAGACCATCCTATACTTCAAGGTTTTTGGATTCATCAACGTCATCCTCCGAATACAAAGATTTGGGAAGAATTTTAAAATTACATTCTATTATAAATCTTCATGATAAAATCCCAATAAAACCTCCAAGATACTCCACATCAGATATACCTTCAACATCTCTTAAAAACATAAATTTTGATAAAAAAAAATCCCATAAGCAGTATACATGAGTTTCCAAACAGAAGATCAAAATCAAACTTCTCAACTCGGTATTGAAAAGAAGGATAACTCAACCCATCTTCATCACCAACCAAGTACATCTACTTAGAAACCCAAAGGTCCAAGACCTAGTTCTCTACTAAAAGTCCAGAAATCAACCTGCATTGTCTAGCAAACATGGCTCATTTGGGCAGCCTAAACTAGCCCAAAATACTTTCGAAAATAGGCCCAAGAAAGCCCAAAAGTATGGAGAAAAGTCCAGGAAGCAAACCCAAATAGCTAGGGGCAGTTTGGGCAGTGTATATTTCAACAGTCAAAAAACTAACTGTTGGAATTTCTTGGGGTTTGAGCTCCAACGGCCATATTGTCTTTGAATCTCTATCTACTAGCTATTTTTTCTTTTTCTCTATAATAGAACCCCATTGTATCCCCTAAAACTATGATTCAATACTCTCAACCACCAATGTATTCTCTCATTGTTTTTTTAATAAATTCAGAATTTATTTCATATTTTCTTTGTCTTTAGACTTTGATATTTCAACGTGGTATCAGAACAAATTTCGATCCCTTCCTCTTCAAGGTTGGATGACCCTCTACCTTCCATCAACATCACCCAATTCCAAAATATTTCCTCCATTCAATTAAAAGGAAGAAATTACTATCAATGGGCTAGTGTGATGAGAAGGGCTCTAAATCTTCACAATCTAGAGGGTCACATTCTTGATGAGTTACTTGAAAACTCCGATCTAACCTTTAGAGAGTGGAAGAAGAGGGACAATCATGTACTGTTTCTACTTCTCAACTCCATGGATGGAACTTACAAGCCCATGGTGACGTGTGCTCCAATTGCCAAAGTAATATGGGACACAATGTTCTTGCTCTATGGTCAAGAGTCCAACCTTGAAAGAATTTCAAACTCAAAAGGCAAATTGCAACCATCAAGAAAGAAGGAAAGACACTTCTTCAATATTTTGGAGATCTCATCGACATGTGGAATGAGCTAATGACTCTTCAGTTGGACTCCATCAATCTAAAGATCATTCAAAAAAGAATAGAGGAAGACAAAATCTTTTCTTTGCTCATGGGGCTAGAAGAGTCATACACACATCTTCGGCAAGAAATACTTTAAATGAAGGAATTTCCTATATTTGGAGAGGTTCAAAATATAATTCAACATGCCAAGATTAGCATGCGAATTGAGAAAAACTCAAAGCAAAGGATGGAAGTTCGCATTGCGGCTGCCCAAGAAGAACTCACGGCTGCCAAGGTGCTTCAAATGCCCAAAAGAGATGTATGCTCTCATTACAAGAAGAAGGGTCATACAAAAGACAAATGTTGGCACTTGCATCCACACTTGAGGCCAAAATCATTCAAGCCGAGATATCAAAGTGCTGTCCTCACTTCTTCAAGCTCCGGCCCTCATGCCATGGCCCAACAAGCTGTCACTCAAACACCCTCTATGGTCGAGATAGTAGCCCTCAAAGCTACTCTTGAAGACGCAACAAAGAGACTACAACAGCTCACCCCCTTTGTTGGTACAATTCAAAAACCCCCTACTCATTTAAATTCTGAAAATTTTCTCATTTATTCGGGCACCAATCATCATATGGTTAACGATAAATCAAAAATCAAACATTTTAAAAAAATCTCTAACCATAAGATAGTTCGGGTGGCAAATGGGCAAGGTTTGAAAGTGAACCATATTGAGAAAATTGATATTTTTGGAAAAACAACTGATACTTTATATGATCCCCAACTTACTTCAAACTTGTTGTCCATAGGGAGAATCACTAAGGATCAAGAATGTAGAGTTGTTTTTGATTCAAATTCTGTCTCTTTTCAGAACCTCAAGTTGAATCGATTGATTGGTAGGGGTACTAGAAGAGGAGACCTCTACTTTTTGGATCAAGAACGACATACATTCATAGCTCACGTCAAGGAAGACTCATCTATTTGGCATGGGAGATTAGGGTATCCTAGTGATCGAGTTTTAAAACGTCTATTTCTAACTTTAAATTTTGAGAATAGATATTGTAAAACTTGTATTTTGGCAAAGAAAACTCGAACAGTGTACCCAAGATTTGAAACAATATCTGAAAAATGCATTTGATTTAGTACATTCTGATATTTGGACTTCTCCTATCTTCTCACACTTAGGATACAAATATTTCATTACTTTCATTGATCATAAGACTAGATACACTTGAATTTACTTTTTGAACAAGAAGGACCAAACTCTTGAGGCTCTCAAGAGCTATGTAAAATATACAACCAAACTTTATAATACCAACATAAAGGTCCTTAGATCAGATCATGGGTGGAGTATACAAGCCACAACTTCAAGAACTTTCTCAAAGATCATAGCATTATTCATCAAATATCTTGTGTCTACACACCCTAACAAAATGGGATAGTCAAGAGAAAAAATAGGCATATTTTGGAAACTGCTCGAGCCATGATGTTCTATGCAAACGTACACAAAAGGTTTTAGTGTGATGCAATCAAACAGCTGTCCATGTTATAAATCTAATGTCCTCTAAAGTATTAAAGGGCATGTCACCTTTAGAAATGCTTTTAGAAAGGAAACCTAAGATAACATACCTTAGGACATTTGGTTGTGTGTGTTTATTTATATATCATCACATATGAGGGATAAGTTAGATCATAAGGGTAGAAAAATGCCTATTCCCAGGGTATGCTTCTTTTGAAAAAAGATATAGGTGTTATGATCCAAGTACTAATTGAACATACATATCTAAGGATGCGATATTTTTAGAGGAAGAATTCTTTTTTATATGAGAAGAAACACCCAAAGCATTAAGCAAAGAAGATTCTCCTTGCACATGGAATTTCTTGCTCCCTTTAGATCAACCATCTCCATCGATTGAAGAAGGCACCTCCCAAGAGACTAGTGATCACTCTCAAAGTATTGAAGAAGGATCAAACTCCATAGAAGAGGAGGTAGCTCACACTTCAGGGGGAGGGCAAGAAATGGAACAAGAGGAGCCTTTAGAACAAGTTGTGGATGAATCCGTTGAGCCCGATTAGCTACCTCCCCAACTTAGGCAATCTATGAGACTTAGGGTCTCTCCATCAGAATGGATCAACTGAAGAGTTTATTATAACTCAAAGGTAACATCACATCCCATTTCCGATTACTATACTACCTCATATGATTCTTTGAGCAACCAAGCCTTCTTGAGTGGCATAGATAAAGAACAGGAGCCTAGGACATTTGATGAAACATCTAAGGATCCAAGGTGGAGAAGAGGCAATGAAGGAGGAGCTAGATGCCTTGACCAAGAATGGTTCTTGGGAAATCACCTCTCTACCTAAAGGCAAGTGAGCTATAGGATGCAAATGTGTGTACAAGATCAAATACAAGAGTGATGGGTCAATCGAAAGGTTCAAGGTAAGACTTGTGGCTAAGGGATTTACACAAGCTTATGGGATAGACTACAAGAAAACCTATGCTCTCATCGTCAAAATGAACACGATTAGAGTCTTGATGTCTCTTGCGGTGAACCATGGATGGAGCATGTTTCAAATAGATATAGCAAACGCATTCCTTCAAGGAGATCTCAAAGAAGAAGTGTACATGCAACTTCCTCAAGGGCTCCAACAACAAGGAAGAAAACATGTGCAAGCTAATCTACGGGCTGAAGCAATCCCCAAGGGCATGGTATGCAAAATTAAGCCTTGCTTTTGTTAGTAGTGGATTTGTTAAATGCCATAGCGACTTATCTGTTTTCATTAGAAAGAATAATGATAAAATAATGATAGACTTAGTTTATGTAGATGATATCATCATTATAGGAAATGACATGCATTTAATAGATATAGTCAGAAATTTCTTGAGTTCTAGGTTTGAGATTAAAGATTTAGGGAGACTAAAGTATTTCTTAGAAATTGAGTTAGCCTATTGTAATAATAGGTTAATTCTATCCCAAAAGAAATATACACTTGATCTTTTGCAGGAAACAGGAAAGTTAGGAGGAAAGCCAGCTTGTAGCCCTATTATCACAACTGGACCTCTAGTGGATGATGATGAGCCATTTGAGGACATATAGAGATATCAAAGGCTTGTAGAATGACTGATCTACCTCACCATCTCTAGGCCAGACTAGCCTTCGTCGTTAGCCAAATTAGTCAACATATGCATTCTCCAAAAAAAGGTCATTGGAGAGTAGCTGAGTGCATCATTTACTACATCAAGAAATCTCCCGGACTAGGTATTTGGATAAAGAACAATGGAAGCTCCCAAATTGAAGGCTTTTGCGATACAGATTGGGCGAGTGATTCAAAGGATAAGAGATCAACCACCAGTTACTGTATGTTCGTAGGAGGTAACTTGGTAGCATGGAAGAGCAAAAACAACATGTGGTGTCAAGATCAAGTGTGGAGGCTGAGTATAGGGCAATGGCATCAGCGGCTAGTGAGATCGTATGGTTGAAGGCTCTAGTAGAGGAATTAGGGTTCATATTACACCAATCAACTTGTATTGTGACAATCAATCGGCCATTCATATTACATCCAATCCGGTCTTCTATGAAAGGACTAAACACATAGAAATTGATTGTCACTTCATTCAACAAAAGGCAGAAGAAAATCTTATAGCTATACTCCACATCAAAGGAAAAGAGCAACTAGCTGATATCTTAACAAAAGGGGGAACCGCAATATATCTTCAAGAAATCATGAACGAGTTGGGCACTATCGACATCTACGCACCCAACTTGAGGGGGAGTGTTGAAAAGATGGATAACTCAACCCATTTTCATCACCAACCAAGTGCATCTACTTAAAAGCCCAAAGGTCCAAGATCTAGTTCTCTACTAAAAGCCTAGAAATTAGCCTGCATTGTCCAGCAAGCATGGCCCATTTGGACAGCCTAAACCAATCCAAAATACATTCAAAAATAGGTCTAAGAAAGCCCAAAAGTATGGAGAAAAGTCTAGGAAGCAAACCCAAATAGCTAGGGGCAGTTGGGGTAGTGTATATTTCAACAGTCAAAAAATTAGCTATTGGAATTCCTTGGGATTTGGGCTCCAACGGCCATATTGTCTTTGAATCTCTATCTATTGACTATTTTTTCTTTTTCTCTATAAATAGAGCCCCATTGTATCCCCTAAAATCATGACTCAATGCTCTCAACCACCAATGTATTCTCTCATTGTTTTTCAATAAATTCAGAATTTATTTCATACTTTCTTTGTCTTTAAACTTTGATATTTCAACACTTGGGAATCAAAACCATTCTGAACCTACTTCGCCAATAGCATCAACTATTACAGAAAATGTAGGTAACGAAAAAGAATTATACGTAATAGAAAAATATCAATTAAATGTCTATGAAAAATTTGATATTTTTGATAAAAACAATATTTTTGAAAAATATGATGATTTTAAAATAAATAAAGAATATTTGGAAAAAGATTTTTATTCTAAAAAAAACAAAGAAAAAAGGGAATGGTATTTCAAAACCTTTGCAAATAAAAAGGATAAAATCCAAGAAAAACATTATAAGTTTTGTAGAAAAAACAAAATAAATATTTTATTTTTTACATGACTAGAAATGTATACTAAAAGATATAAAATTAAATATCCATTTAAAACAATTGACCCTATAACTATAAGAAAGAAAATGACGTCATGGGAAACACCAGATGGTCAAAAAATAGAGTCTGATCATCCACCCCTTTGAACAATCAAAATTATTGTAGGAACATTAAAAATAGAGGCAAGTCCTTATAAAAAATCTCAGGATAATGATTCAGTAAACTTAAAAAATATAATTATTCAAAATAATTATACAAACGCACATCTAAACTCAATCGGAAAATAACTATCCAAGATAGAAAATTCACAAAAACCTGGAGAACTTTTTGAGTCAAATAAAATAGAGAAAATTAAAAGTTTAAAAAATCCGTTCTCCCAAGGATGTGTCCTCCCAAGGTATGTCCTCCCAAGGTATGTAATGTCCTTGCTTCCCAAGAGAGGGGGTCTTTAAATAGAAATTTGGAAACTCTTGTTACAATACGGATGAATAGTACATGAATATTGTTACTGTTACAACACGGGTGAACAGTTCCGTATATATGAATAGTATTGTATGAATAGTACACGGTGAATAATATCAAAATGACTGTTTTAAATGGTTGTTTTACAAAGGGTTTTCTTCTTGAATGATTTATCAGTTTTAAGATAACTGATTGACTTTTGAAAGTTTTTATCAGTTTTAGGGCAACTGATTGACCACACACTTTTTTTTATGGGATGGCCATTCGGGTTTTCAACCCATCAAGCTCTAATTTTGCATGGGCTGCCCTTTCTGGTTTTCAACCTATTGAGCTATTGGGCTAATTTTGCATGGATCAAATTTTTACCCCATTTATCCTCTCTTTTTTCTTTCTTTTTTTTAATAATCGTTTTAGAGAAGATAATATGTCAAAATCGTCTGGATCATCATTGTCGAGGTCGGCCGTGGGCTCTGACTCAGAGTTGGATGATTCGGATCTGGAAGATGATCTTTTTTCACTTTGGAGCAGTTGCTCCATGATTTGAAGATATTTCTCATTGGATTTTACTGCTGCCAAAAGGGCTTGTGTATGAGATTTTTAGGCTAACAAGGTTTTGTCTGAGAGGTCTGGTTTTAGAAACCCATGAGATTTTAACCAGATAGAAACAGATGGTTTTAAGATTTTATCTGGGACTCTAAAGGAGTTCCATCATTTAATCTTGAATTTTCTTAAAAGAACGGTAGTTCTATTGGAGTTGGCATAATCTAAGTACCATTGGTTAACCCAAAGTACAAAGAATTTAGTACAAGATAAACATAGAGGCGAGAATTTCTTTTCTATATTTAATGGTTTATAATAGATTTTAAAAAGGTTAAAGGATTCCGCAATAGAAGGAATAAGGATATCTGGTAGGGAACCAAAAAATTTCCTCCAATGAGTGAACCAAGCCGGATATTTTGATATTTGGGTTTTTTTTCATGGAAGAAAAATAACCATGTTCGTTTATGATTTTGGATAAGAAAGATATTGTACCGGTTTTGAACATAATCCCATTATGAGAGAAAAGGACAAAAATTTATTTTGGTTTTAAGGTTTGCAGGGAAGGTTTTTGGTTTGAAAAGTTTCTGCCCTGAATCAGAAGGATTGAGAACTTATAGAATTTTACAGGTTGAATAAGAAGGGTTCGACTGATCTATTGAGAATTTAAAGTGTTTAAATTCAGCACTCATTGTAAATTTCACAATAGTTTGATAATAATCAATTGTTTTAAATAAATCTCATAGTTTATAAAATCAATTTTTTTAGAAAATATCTTTCTATAGTTTGGAAAGAATCTTTATGAAAAAATCCTTTTCAATAGTCAAAATATTTTGAGAAAAATGTTTTTCAATAAAATGAGAAGTTTTTAAAGATTTTGGATCCGCCAAAATAAGAGTTTTACTACTAGTGGTAGTTAAAATTTTAGGATCCGTTTGAGAAAGGGTTTTAAAGGATTAAGATTCTCCCTTTCTCAGTTTTAGAAACTAAAGTAGAAGTTTTACCTATACCTAGGCCCTGACTAGACTCTTGGATCGAACCATTTCCATAGAGGCTTTTAAGAAGCGGAAGAGTTCTGGGCTCCATAGTTCTGGATTGTCTGGAACCGACTTGACCCATTTCTAGATCAAGGATAGCTTGTCTTCATACTCAGCTTCTGTTTTAATTTAGGCTTCATTTTGAGACTTGGCCCTTTTTTCTGCTTCTGCTTCTTCTTCTTCGGTCACCATATCATATCATGATTTTATGGACGTTGTCGAAGGGATAGATTTTACAGGATCTGCCTCAGATTTGACTTTACCTTTACTAGTATTTTTTCGGATCATTTTATCTGCACAATATAAAGAGTAATTTTAGAGTTTAAAAAGCAAATTCTTTCATCTTGAGCTCTGTGAGCCAAATTCGGATTTCAAGGTTTTGAATTTCTGAATAGAGTATGTTATAATGTGCCAATCTCTGTTCATGTTTGCGCCGCTCCTTTAGAGCCTTGATTTCAACCATAGCAAGGAAGATTTTATGCCTCATCTCTGCTAAAGCTTAAAAAGTCATCTACATAAAACAAGTTAGAGAGATTTCTTCTATTTTGCAAAAATTCTCTGGTTAGAAAATCTGGCAAGGAGTTATTATCTCCTTTAATATATTCAATATCAAAGTCAAATATAGATAAAATAGCTTACCATCTTGCAAGAATTTGTTTTGAAACTATATTTTGAACATCTTTTTGTAAGACCTTTTTTGCTGATTTACAATCAATACAAAGTAAGAATTTTTGATTTAATAAATCATTTTGAAATTTTGTAATACATAAAACAAAAGACATAATTTCTTTTTTAATAGTAGAATAATTCTTTTGGGCTCTGTTCCAATGACCAAAAGTATATTATACTACGACTTCTCTATTGTTCTAGATTTGTTTTAGGATTCCTCCATAACATATATCACTAGCATTCATTTGTACAATTTTAGGAAGGTTAGGATTTGCTACATGGAGACATGATATTTCTAATATTTGTTTTTTAATAAATCGGACAATTTCAGTATGTTATTCTGTCATGGTTTAGGATTCTTTTTAAGTCTGTTGTGAAAAAGGTTTAGCTAACTTATTTATATTGGGAAAGAAATGTAGAACATAGCTTAGACTTCCTATAAATCTTTATAATTGTGTTTTATCAAGGATTTTATCCAGAAATTTGTTGGCAAATTTTAAGGATCTCTCTATTGGTTTAATGTTCCAGCAAGTTATGTGGTAACCTAAAAATCTGATTTTTATTTGGAACAAAAACATCTTTTTTGCCGATAATACTAGAGAATTCGTTTTACAAACATAAAAGAATGTTTTAAAATTTTTAAAATGTTGTTTTATTGATGATGAGAATATAAGCACTATCGAAATATACTGTGTAAAATTCAGAGAATGCATTAAATATATCATTCGTGATTCTGTTGAATTCAGAAGAGACATTTTTTAATCCGAATGGTATTACATTCCATTTATATTGTCCAAATGGAACAATAAATGCTATTTTGTATATATGATCGGGATGTATTTGTATTTGCTAGAATTTAGATTTCATATCAAATTTTAAGAAAATATTTACAGAATTAAATTTTTGCAACAAATCTTTTTTATTTGGTATTGGATATCTAATCCATTTTAGGAATTCGTCTAAAAATTTATAATTTATTACCAGTTTTGGAGTTCTTTTTTTCTATTTCTGAAACTTTATTGACATTGAAATCTGTACAACTCTATAGAGATCTAGATTTTGAAATCAATTCCTTGGATTTAAGGTCTTGAATTTCCTTTTTACAATATTGTTTTAATCAGCATTCATCTGAATTGGTCTGACTTTAGTGGGAATATTTCATTCGTGAAATCCTTTTTTATATGGCAGGTCAATCATATGTTGCTTCCTATTCCAGAAAGCATTCGGAAGGTCAGAACAAATTTCTTTTTCAATTAACTTATGAAAGTCGAAAATTTTTTGTTTTATAGATTCATGTTTTAGTTGTTCTTCAATTCTTTGAAAATCAATATTTTGTTTTAAATAGCATATATTAAATTGTTTTCTCTGTATTAATAGATTTATTGAGTTATCATGAATAGAGACTGTTTTCACAATATTTAGACTACAGTTTTAGGTTCTTCCAAAAATGGAATGAATAGTTTTTCTTATTTTGTTTTAAAATTGATTCCGTTATAACTCACTTTATAGAGGGTTATTAAATTAATGAATGGTGTACCTAATATTACTGTATGTCGAATATCAGTTATTAGGACGAATGATGTTTTAATCAGAAATCTTTCATTTTGGATTTTTGCATCTGATTTAACAATTATGTTCATTTTGAAATTGTTTGCGAAACATAATTTTTCACTGGTTTTTTCATAAAACTTTTTAGGAATGATTTCTGCTTTTATATAGTTTAAATTGCTCCAGTATCGAAGAGAACAACTGTATCGATTTTGAAATTTTTGAAAAATACTAAGGTTATTTTTATAAGGTATTTTCTAGAGGTTATTTCCTTTAGAATAACGAGAATTTCTTCAGGAAATTTTTTATGGGTTTTTCCAAGATATTCTATGGCTTGGAATTCCAATGGATTTTCATCCTCACTATTTGATTCAATATCTGGGGATTTCCCTTTTACTTGACTCAATAAGAATGAGATTGTTTTTGGAGTCTTCCATTTGCCTTTGTTTTAGATCTTTTAATTCATTTTTAATTGTTTTTATCTCCTCTTGTAGTTCTTGGATGTTTCTAGTTGATTTTTTATTGAATTTTCTTTTATTTATTAAGTATGGAAGTAAGGTCATACATTCCAGTATTAGTAAAAGTTAATTCTAGGAGTTTTATTTATGGTTCTTTTAAAAATTGTTTTAATTGATCTAAATATTTTTTCTGGATTTCAGAATTATTTATATGTTGTATAACGTCTAGGATTAGACTTTGTTCTTTCGTTAACATATTTATTCCATTTAAATCCGAATCTGATTCTGTTTTTGATGAATCAGTATCTAATTCATCGATTTGAGGGTTACTAATACAGTTTTCTGAACTAATTGTTTTAGTGTCAAAGCTTTCTACTAATAAAGTTGAAATTTTACTTAGAGTTTCTTCATCTAAGTGAAGTTCTCTAATTTTTTAGACACTCTGCAATATTTTAAAATGTGTCCTTAGGTTTTAATGTTGAAGGGTTTTCTTGCTTTTTATGCTTTCACGCTTTATTGGATTTTTTTTGTAAGGTTTCTTATAATAATCTTCATTTTGTCTTTTGTATTTTGAGGTTTTATATTTTTTGGAATATTCTTTTTAAGAAAATTTCTTTGAGTGTTTTTTACTGCATTTTCCATTACATGTTTTATATTTATTAAGATCAAACTGTTCATAGAATAATCCTAATTCTTTTTTAGTTTTCTTCATTTCCCATTTTAAATGTTTTTGGAGTTTTATATGTTGGCATATTTTTAATCATTCTTTTTGCATGAATCTAATCAATTCACCATAAGTGAGTTGGTCATATGAGATTATATGATTTCCAAATGTTTCATGAATAGTATTCCTTACTCTCTCCCCTAACAAAGTTGGAAGTCCAGTGAGGAATTTTTCTTTCCAAAAGGGTTGGTTAGAGTCTTCCCTAAACATTACCCTAATTAGAAAGGTAGATTTGTACCATTGAAAATTACTTAATTTTTTGTATCTTAGATTTGATGATAAATCAGTATTTTTATCTTTTAAATGGGATGAATTTTCAAGAAAATGGTGGGTTATGGTAAATATCAAGGTGGCAACTGCGTCTTGAATAGGTTCTCCTAAATAATTCAAAATTGGCTCACATTCTTCACCAGTTTCCTTTGACTGTTTCCCAAACTTAATAGTCTCTTTAAATGATAAAAATATTCTAAAATCTTTGATTTTACAAATTAAAACATATAATTATGATACGATAGATGGATTAATTCTGATCGTTTTAATATATAAAATACATTATAAAGCGATGACAACGGCTTTCGGGTCAAAACATAAAATCTATCATAAGAAAAGAGAAACACTATTACTCCAAATGGATATTACTAAATCTAACTTGATAATTCCAAAACCCATTATATGGGAAGAAATCACTCTTCTAGAAGATTAGATGTTGGAAGGAGTAGTTCAACCATAAACAAATAATGATATTCCAGAAACAAATACAAGGATAAAACAAATAACATAATATACTAATGGAAATGTAAAAATAAGTTTTGATAGACCATTCTACATTTCCAGGTTTTCGGATACATCAACGTCATTCTTCGAATACGCAGATCTGGAAAGAATTTCAAAATTGTCTTCCATTATAAATTTTCATGATAAAAGTCCAATATAACCTCTAAAATACTCCACATCAGATATACCTTCAACATCTCTTAAAAACATAAATTTTGATAAAAAAAATCCCACAAGCAGTATACATGAGTTACCAAATAGAAGATCAAAATCAAATTTCACAACTTGGGAATCAAAACCATTCTGAGCCTACTTCGCCAACAATACCAGCTATTACAGAAAATGTAGGTAACAAAAAAGAATTATACGTAATAGAAAAATAACAATTAAATGTCTATGAAAAATTTGATATTTTTGATAAAAACAATACTTTTAAAAAATATGATGATTTTAAAATTAACAAAGAATATTTGGAAAAAGATTTTTATTATGAAGAAAACAAAGAAAAAAGGGAATGGTATTTCAAAACCTTTGAAAATAAAAATGATAAAATCCAAGAAAAACATTATAAGTTTTGTAAAAAAAACAAAATAAATATTTTATCAAAATTAAAGTAGAAGTTTTACCTGTTCCTTAGGTCTGAATTAGACTCTTGGATCGAACCATTTCCATAGAGACCTTTAGGGAGCGGAATAGTTCTAACTTACGGGACCATAAACCCATAAAGAGATCCTTGGAATTTGCCAACAAATTTTCGGATAAAATCATATATTTATTAAGATCAAATTGTTCACAGAATGATTCTAATTTTCTTTTAGTTTTCTTCATTTTCCATTTTAAATGTTTTTGAAATTTTAAATCTGGACATATTTTTAATCATTCTTTTTGCGTGAAACTAACCAATTCACTATAAGTGAGTTGGTCATATGAGATTATATGATTTTCAAATGTTTCACGAATAGTATTCCTTACTCTCTCCCTTAACGTCGTTGGTTAGTAGTCTTAAACCAGTTTAGACTAATCCTATATGGACATATTTATAACCTTGATTATATGTTTTTCTAAGGATCTTTTAGAAAATAGCTGTATGGTTTCGAAAGATTTTAAGAGTTGAATATCTTTTTCTTCGGTTTTAATAGTATAATCTATTTTAAAGAAATTTATTTTAGGTGTTTTATATATTTGGTCTATACTTATTTTGGGTATCTCCCATTCATCTATTTCTTTTTCAAAATCTTCAATTGTTATTTTTTCACTGTTTATTATTTCGTTAGTTCTGGAAGAACTGGATATATAACTTGAAGAGCTAATAGTTCTACAGAATATAACATTCATTGTTTTAATTCTATACTTAAAACCTAAAGATACACCTACGGAACACTGGTTGAACCAACAGACTCACTACCCTTCCTGGGATTTACTGTCGGGACCACCAGTCTGTTGGTTCAGCCAGTGTTCTGTAGGTGTATCTTTAGATTTTAAGTCTAGAATTAAAACAATAGTATTCCTTACTATCTCCCTTAAGAAAATTGGAAGTGTAGCGATGAATTTTTATTTTCAAAAGGGTTCGTTAGGGTCTTCCCTAATGAAGTTTTACTTGTCCCTTGGGCCTAAACTAGGTTCTTGGATCGAACCATTTCCATAGAGGCCTTTAGGGAGCGGAATAGTTATGGGCTTCATAGTTTTGGACTGTCTGGAATCAACTCGACCTATTTTTGGATCAAGAATAGTTTGTCTTTATATTTGGCTTCCGTTTTAATTTGGGCTTCATTTTGGGACTTAGCCATTTTTTCTACTTCTTCTTCTTCAGTCACCATATCATACCATGATTTTATGGACATTGCCAAAGAGATAGGTTTTACAGGATTTGCCTCATATTTGACTTTGCTTTTACCTGCATTTTTTCAGGACATTTTATCTGCACAATATAAAAAGTAATTTTAGAGTTTAAAAAGAAAATTCTTTCATCTTGAGTTCTATAAGCCAAATTCAGATTTCAAGGTTTTGAATTTTTGAACAGAGTATGTTATAATGTGCCCATCTCTGTTCATATTTGTGCTACTCCTTTAGAGTCTTGATTTCAGCCCTTGCAAGGAAGATTTTATGCCTCATCTATGCTAAAACTTGAAAAGTTATCTACATAAAACAATTTATAGAGATTTTATCTATTTTGCAGAAATTTTCTCGTTAGAAAATCTGGCAAGAAATTATTATTTCCTTTAATATATTTAATATTAACATCGAATATAAATAAAATAGCTTGCTATCTTGCAAAAATTTGTTTTGAAACTATATTTTGAACATCTTTTTGCAAGACTTCTTTCGCTAATTTATAATCAATACGAAGTAACACCTTTTGATTTAATAAATCATTTTGAAATTTTGTAATGCATAAAACAATAGACAAAATTTCTTTTTTAATAGTAGAATAATTCTTTTGGGCTCTATTTCAATGACCAAAAGTATATTATACTACAACTTCTCTATTGTTCTGGATTTGTTTTAGGATTCCTCCATAAACTATATCACTAGTATCCGTTTAATAACATGAGAAATAGACCAAAATAAATAACAGAGAATTAAAAATAAGGACTAGAGAAGGGATCTTTGGATAGCAGAGCCGACCGTTAATCACCACACTCTAGAAATATATGCAAATATAAAAATGGGATCTTTAGGCAGCAAAGCCGACCACTAATCACCATTTTGAGCAAATAAATAAAAGAAAATAAGATCAGAGATTTATAGGCGGTAGAGCCGACCGTATTCTAGAAAGAAAGTTAGGAGAAGAAAATGGTTAGATAATATAAATAAAATATGAAATTCTTTATTCATAAAATAAATGTTTACATAAGATAATGGACTTACAATGAAATCCTTGTGCCTTGAACTTGATGAGCTTTTACAATAAATTTTCCCTAATGAGGGAAAGAAGAAAAGTAAAAGAAAATGTACACTTATGGGTGTTTTAATGGAACACTCAAGAAGATTCCATCATGCTCCCATATGCTCTTAAGCTTTCTTTCTCCCAAGGGTGTGTCCTTCCAAGGTATGTAATGTCCTTCCTTCCCAAGAGAGGGGGTCATTAAATAGAGATTTGGAAGCTCCTGTTACAACATGGGTGAACAATACATGAATTGTGTTATTGTTACAACACAAGTGAACAATTCCGTATATATGAATAGTACCGTATGAATAGTACACATGAATAGCATCGAAATGACTGTTTTTAATTGTTGTTTTACAAAGAGTTTTCTTCTTGAATGATTTATCAGTTTTAAGATAACTGATTGACCTTTGAAAGTTTTTATAAGTTTTAAGACAACTAATTGGCCCCACATTTTTTATGGGATGCCCTTTTAGGTTTTCAATCCATCAATCTCTAATTTTGCATGGGATGCCCTTTCGGGTTTTCAACCCATCGAGCTATTGGGCTAATTTTGCATGGGTCAAATTTTTACCCCATCCAGCCTCTTTTTTTTTTCTTTTTTTTATAATTGTTTTAGAGAAGATAATACGTCAAAATCCTCCATATCATCATTGTCGAGGTTAGTCGTGGGCTTTGACTCAAAGTTGGATGATTCGGATCTGGAAGATAATCCTTTTTCACTTTGAAGCAATTGCTCAATGCTTTGGAGATATTCTTCCTTAGATTTTGCTACTGCCAAAAGGGCTTGTGCATGAGATTTTTGGACTAAGAAGGTTTTGTCTAAAGGGTCTGATTTTAGAAGCCCATGAGATTTTAACCAGACAGAAATGAATGGTTTTAAGATTTTATTTGGGACTCTAAAGGAGTTCTACCATTTAATCTTGAATTTTCTTAAAAGAATGGTGGTTTCATTAGAGATGGTATAATATAAGTACCATTGGCTAACCCAAGATACAAAGAATTTAGCACAAAATAAATATAGATGTGAGAATTTCTTTTCTATCTCTGAGCATTTATAATAGGTTTTAAAAAGGTCAAAGGATTCCGTAACTGAAGGAATAAGGATATATGGGATGGAACAAAAAATTTCCACCAATAAGTGAACCAAACTGGATATTTTGATATTTGGGTTTTTTCATGGAAGAAAAATAGTCATGAATGGGTTTGTTTATGATTTTGGATAAGAAATGTTTGTACCAGACTTGAATATAATCCCAGTATGAGAAAAGAGGAAAAAATTTATTTTGGTTTTAAGGTTTGTCGGGAAGGTTTTAGGTTTGGAAAATTCCTGCCCCTAATAAGAAAGATGGAGGATTTGTAGAATTTTATAGGTTGAATAAGAAGGGTTCTGTTAATCTATTGAGAATTTAAATTTTTTAAATTCAACGCTCCCTGTAAATTCCAAAATAATTTGATAATAATCAATTGTTTTGAATAAATTCTATAGTTTATAAAACCAATTTTTTAGAAAATATCTTTTCATAGTCCGGAAAGGATTTTTATGAAAAAATCCTTCTTCAATAGTCAAAATATTTTGAGAAAAAGGTTTTTCAATAAAATGAGAAGTTTTTAAAGATTTTGGATCCGCCAAAATAAGAGTTTACTACCAGTAGTAGTTAAAATTGTAGGATCCATTTGAGAAAAGGTTTTAGAGGATGAAAATTCTCCTTTCTCGGTTTTAGAAACGAAAATAGAAGTTTTACCTGTCCCTTGGGCCTGAACTAGGCTCTTGGATCGAACCATTTCCGTAAAGCCCTTTAAGGAGCGGAATAGTTTTGGGCTCCATAGTTCTGGACTGTTTGGAACCGACTCGACCATTTCTGGATCAAGGATAGCCTGTCTTCAGACTAGGCTTCTGTTTTAATTTAATTTGGGCTTTATTTGGGTCTTGGCCCTTTTTTCTGCTTCTTCTTCTTTGGTCACCATATCATACCATGATTTTATGGGCATTGCCGAAGAGATAGGTTTTACAGGATCTGCCTCAGTTTTGGCTTTGTCTTTATCTGTATTTTTTCGATGCATTTTATCCGCACCATATAAAGAGTAATTTTAGAGTTTAAAAAGAAAATTCTTTCATCTTGAGCTTTGTAAGCCAAATTCTGATTTCAAGGTTTTGAATTTCTGAACAAGAGTATGTTATAATGCGCCCATCTCTGTTCATGTTTGTGCGGCTCCTTTAGAGTCTTGATTTCAACCCTTGCAAGGAAGATTTTATGTCTCATCTCTACTAAAGCTTGAAAAGTCATCTACATAAAACAAGTTATAGAGATTTTATTTATTTTGTAGAAATTCTCTTGGTAGAAAATCTTGCAAAGAGTTATTATCTCCTTTAATATATTCAATACCAAAGTCAAATATAGATAAAATTACTTGCTATGCTGTAAAGATTTGTTTTAAAACTATAGTTTAAACATTTTTTTGCAAGACTTTTTTTGTTGATTTTCAATCAATATGAAGTAAAAATTTTTGATTTAATAAATTAATTTGAAATTTTGTAATGCATAAAACAATAGACAATTTTTTTTTAATAGTAGAATAATTCTTTTGGGCTCCATTCCAATGACCAGAAGTATATTGTATTACGACTTCTTTATTGTTATGGATTTGTTTTAGGATTCCTCCATAACCTATATCACTAGCATCCATTTCTACAATTTTAGGAATCCTCCATAATCTATATCACTAGCATCAGTATGTTCTTCTATCCATGGTTTAGGATTCTTTTTATGCCTGTTGTGAAGAGATTTAGCTACCTTGTTTACATTGGGAAAGAAATGTAGAACATAGTTTAGGCTTCCTAGAAATCTTTGTAACTATATTTTATCTAGAATTTTATCTGAAAATTTGTTAGCAAATTCCAAGGATCTCTCTATGGGTTTTATGGTCATGCAAGTTATGTGGTGACCTAAGAATCTGATTTTTATTTGGAACAAAGATATCTTTTTTGTCGATAATACTAGACCATTCTTTTTAGAAATATAAAAGAATGTTTTAAGGTTTTTAAAATGTTGTTCTATTGATGATAACAATATAAACACATCCTCGATAGATACTATACAAAATTTGGAGTAAGCATTAAATATATCATTCATGATTCTTGGGAATTCAGAATGGACATTTTTTAATCTGAATGGCATTACATTCCATTCATATTACCCAAATGGAATATTAAATGCCGTTTTATATCTATGATCGGGATGGATTTATATTTGCAAGAATCCAAATTTCATATCAAATTTTGAGAAAATATTTACAGAATTAAGTTTTTGCAACAGATCTTTTTTATTTGGTATTGGATATCTAATCCATTTTAGGGTTTTGTTCAAAGGTTTATAATTTATTACTAGTTTTGGAGTTTCTCTTTTTATTTCTAAAGTTTTATTGATATAGAAAGCTGCACAACTCCATGGAAATCTAGATTTTGAAATCAATCCATTGGATTCAAGGTCTTGAATTTCCTTTTTACAATATTGTTCCAATTCAACATTCATTTGAATTGGTCTGGATTTAGTGGGAATACTTCATTCGTCAAATCCTTTTTCATATGGCAGGTCAACCATATGTTGCTTCCTATTCCAAAAAGCATTCGAAATGTCAGAACAAATTTCTTTTTCAATTAACTTTTGAAAGTCGATTTTTTTTTGTTTTATAGGTTCATGTTTTAGTGGTTTTTCAATTCTTTGAAGATTAATATTTTGTTTTAAATAGCATATCGAATTGTTTTCTTTGTATTGATAGATTTATTGAGTTATCATGAATAGAGTCTGCTTGCACAATATTTAGACTCTTAGTTTTAGGTTCTTTCAAAAATGGAAAGAATAGTTTTTATTGTTTTGTTTTAAAACTGATTCCGTTATAAGTCCTTCATAGAGGGTTATTAAATTAATGAACGGTATACCTAGAATTACTGTATGTCGAATATCAGTTACTAGGATGAATGATATTTTAATCGCAAAATCTTTCATTTTGGATTCCTACATCTGTTTTAGCAATTATGTTCATTTTTGAATTATTTGTGGAACATAATTTTTCACTGGTTTTTCATAAAAGTTTTTAGGAATTATTCCTGCTTCTATACAGTTTAAATCTGCTCTGGTATTGAAGAAAGCGACTGTATGGATTTTGAAATTTTCAGAAAATACTAAGATTATTTTTATAAGGTATTTTCTAGAGGTTATTTCCTTTAGAACGAAGAGAATTTCTTCAGGAAATTTTTATGGGTTTTTTCAAGATATTCTATGGCTTGGGATTCCAATCGATCTTCATTCGGATTTTCATCCTCGCTACTTGATTTAATATCTAGAGATTTACCTTTTACTTGACTCAATAAGAATAAAATTGTTTTGAAGTCTTCTGTTTGCCTTTGTTTTAGATCTTTTAATTTCTTTTTAATTGTTTTATCTCTTCTGTAGTTTTTGGATGTTTCCAGTTGATTTCTTATTGAATTTTCTTTTATTAATTATGGAAGTAAGGTCATACATTCCGATATTAGTAGAAGTTAAATCTGGGGGTTTTATTTTTGGCTCTTCTAAAGATTATTTTAATTGATCTAAGCATTTTTTTTCTGGATATCGGGATTGTTTATATGTTGTATAGCGTCTAGAATTAGACTTTGTTCTTTGGTTAGCATATTTATTCTGTTTAAATCCTAATCTGATTCTATTTTTGATGAATTAGTGTCTAATTTATTGATTTGAGGGTTACTAGTAGAGTTTTCTGAACTAATTGTTTCAGTGTCAGAGCTTTCTACTAATAAAGCCGAAAGTGAGTGTTTTATATTTTTTGGAATATTCTTTTTTAAAAAATTTCTTTGAGTGTTTTTTATTGCATTCTCCATTACACGTTTTATGTTTATTAAGATCAAACTGTTCACAGAATGATTCTAATTCTTTTTTAGTTTTCTTCATTTCTCATTTTAAATGTTTTTGGAGTTTTAAATTTAGGTATATTTTTAATCCGTCTTTTTGTGTGAAACTAATCAATTCACTATAAGTGAGTTGGTCATAGGAGATTATATGATTTCCAAATGTTTCATGAATAGTA
The DNA here is from genome assembly GCA_033439265.1 of Dillenia suffruticosa. Lineage (NCBI taxonomy): Eukaryota > Viridiplantae > Streptophyta > Magnoliopsida > Dilleniales > Dilleniaceae > Dillenia > Dillenia suffruticosa. The sequence continues at coordinate 21,136,331 of JAVTVX010000015.1, forward strand.
TTCCTTATTCTCTCCCGTAACAAAGTTGGAAGTCCAGCAAGGAATTTTTCTTTCCAAAAGGGTTAGTTAGGGTTTAGGGTTGTAAATATATTAGTAATGTATAGTAATATATATAGTAATATATTATACTAATATAGTAATATAATAGTTACTATTATATATATTATATATATAAGTAATAGCATACAAATGTAATGTTAATATAGTAGTAATGCATAGTAATATATAGTAAATATGACTCTAATATATAGTAACATAATAGTAACTATGACATATTATATATATATATATATATTATCTACATAAATATAATATAATATAGTTCTTGCACTTCACTTACTAAGTATGTGGATTATACTCACCCCTTATATTTAAAATTTTCAGCTTATATTACACTTGACTTACATTGAGGTACTATTCTACGAATTCTAGTGAGAGATGTTATTGGGTAAGTATTCATACCTATCTTTGTTTACGATTGGACCGCACATATAAATATTATATGTAAATTTAAGGTAAATGTTTTAAAGAAATTTCTAAAAAATATTTTTCTTCAAATGTTCCGTTATATGATTTGATTTAAGATACAAGTAGGGTCATGATATTAGTTATAATATTAGTTTTACGTCACCTCGGTGTGCGAATAGGGCATACCCGTGTCTCGAGGAGTCACGGCGGTTTGTTCACGTGCTTGATCTGCAGGTCGGGGCATATATACTCTATTTCAGTAGTATCGGAGCCTAGATTCTGTATTTACTTTATTTCGCTTCCGGTGTTTATAAAATGATTTTCAAAGAAATTATAATATGCCTCCTATGGTCCTATAACGTTAATCCTTATTAGGGGGTTAGGTTGGCATCTAAGTACTAAGTGTAATCCTTTATGTAGAACTATACACTCCCGAAAATGATTGAGGCATCCTACTGAGGTCCCTTTTGAGGCCACGTCATCGCCTGAAGCACCTCAGGCCCCTCCTGCTGGAGAGGTACCTCTACCATACCCTATGCTGCAGGAGATGATGGAGTGGTGGACAGCCCACTGAGACCAGATGAGAGCACCACCTGTACCGGCGATTGAGACTCTGTTTGTACTTGCAGCGGCACCAGTGCGTACTCCTATGCTGACGACTATGCCGGCTACTCGACAGATGACAGAGGTCTCCACCTTGCTGAAAGAGGCTAGGAGTCTAGGGTATGAGTCCTTTCTGGACCCACGACCCTGTTGTGGCTAGAAAGTGGCTCAAACGAATCAAAGAGGCTGTGGAGGACATGAGAGTTAAGGATAGACTCAAACTAATAATAGCAGTTAGACTGCTAAAGGATGATGCCCATGATTGGTAGGACGCCGTCAAAGATAGAGTGGATGAGCTGCTCACTTGGGATGACTTTCTGAGGAAGTTTGATTCCTAGCATTATATGATATTCGACCATGACATGAAATGACAAGAGTTCTTGGAATTGAAGCAATGGCAGAATTCTGTGTCAGAGTATGAGATTGAGTTTAGCAGACTAGCAGCATTTTTCCCCGAGTTAGTAGTGACTGAGGAGACTAGGAGATTCAAGTTTGAATATGGACTAAATCTCGCCATCAGAGACTGGATGACAGTCTCCGAGGAGGATACATATGTTAGAGTTCTGCAATCGGCACTAAAGGTATAGTAGAATATCAAAGAGCAGAATAGACTCTACGAGCAGCAAGACCAAAGGAAGTGGCCTAGATTTGGGTAGGGATAGAGCTCCAAGAGGAGCAGAGGCCAAGATTTATATAACGACAACCCTAAACAAGGGCTTGGGACTACACCTCATGGGCAATATCGGCAGTAATCAGCCCCAATGAGTATATTGGGAGATAGCTCGGGCACTGCTTTATGGTTCGAAAGAGCGCAGAGAAGGTCCTACCCAATTTGTAAAAAGGCACATCCAGGCCCATACCGATTTTCTGACAGATGTTTCATTATGGAAAGGAGGGACATTTCAAGGATTGTTGTCCCGATCTGTGAGCTGAGGGATATAGTCATGCCCTAGATCAGAGCTTTCATTAAGGCCTAGGTGGCAGCTTAGTGCCTTCTACGGCACCTCCTCGTAGCACCATAGGAAAGTCTTTCACTGGGAGTATATGCCTGCTCCACCTCCTCGTCAACAACTTAGGACACAAACTAGACTATATGCTATGACCGATGAGGAGGCACAGGCCAGTCCAAATATAGTAACAGGTGTTACCCCCACTTCTCATCGTGATGATATACAGAAACTTTAGACTATGATGTATTTAGATGAATTTTGAAAGATGATATATATATATATATCCATTTTGAGATCTTATCTTTAAGTAATTTTCAATTATTTCAATAATATCGGGCTAATTGACTTTATAAATTTAATGATAGGTACTATGATTATCTTTGGAAGAGACGCTCGTGTATTGGTTGACACTAGGGCAAATAGTTCTTTTGTGAGCACGGATTTCGCTCACTACGCTGACAAGGTTCTAGTACCACTGGATAAAGCGTTATTAGTCATTACTCCCTTAAGGGAACATATTGTCAGGAAAGAGGTGTACTGAGACTGTGGAGTCGAGGTGGAGAGCACAATGTTAAAAGCAGATCTGATTCCACTAGACATATGGGACTTCGATGCCATCCTAGGTATGGATTGGCTATACTGGCACAGAGTTTCAGTGGACTATTTTGCTAAAACAATCAAATTTTGGAGACCAGGGTGTCTAGTATTGGTTTTTCATGGAATTAGATGGGTTTTCCCGAATTGTGTGATATCAGCTTTGGAAGCCTGTAGATTGATGAGTAAAGGCTGTACAGCATATTTGGCACATGTTGTGGACACTACAGTGGAGGGACCAAGAATAAATGATATCCTAGTGGTGCAGCATTTTCCTGATGTATTCCCTAAGGAGCTACCCAGATTACCTCTAGTCCGGGAGTTTGATTTCGCCATTGATTTGGCTCCAGGCACTACGCCTATCTCCATTCCGCCATATAGGATGGCCATAGCAGAGCTGAAAAAACTAAAAGTCTAGTTGCAAGAACTGTTGGATAAGGGCTTCATCAAACCAAGCACTTCGCCTTGAGGAGCTCCGGTATTATTTGTCCAAAAGAAGGATGGTACTCTCAGACTATGCATAGAATATCGACAGTTGAATCAAGTCACCATTTAAAATCGATACCCATTACCTTGGATTGATGATCTGTTTGACCAGCTATAAGGGGCTCGGGTTTTCTCTAAGATCGGCCTGATATTTGGATATCATCAGTTACGGATCAAGAAATGTGATATTTCTAAGACAGCCTTCAAAACCCTGTACGGTCACTTTGAGTTCTTGGTGATACCGTTTGGGCTAACTAATGTCCCAGGCAATTTTTATGGATCAGATGAACTGAGTATTCTACTCATTTCTAGATAGATTTGTTATCATCTTCATCGACAATATTCTTGTATATTTGAGGATATGAGGAGCATTCTCAGCACCTACGAGCTGTATTACAGACACTCCGTGAGAAGGAACTATATACCAAGTACTCCAAGTACGAGTTTTGGTTGAGGGAGATTGACTTTTTCGGTTATGTGGTTTCTACTGAAGGGATCTTTGTGGACCCGAAGAAAGTTGAAACTATTTTGAAATGGGAGCAACCACGGAGTGTTACGGAGGTAGGGAGTTTCCTTGGATTGGCAAGATATTATCGGAGGTTTGTAGAGAGATTCTTCTAGATTGGCAGTATACATCGTACTAACGTCAGCACCTATCCTTGCTCTCCTTACTAGCAATGGTGAGTACGAGGTATACTGCGTCGCTTGCTGACAGGGACTAGGTTGTGTCCTGATGCAGAAGAGTCAGGTCATCACTTACGCCTCCCGATAGCTGAAGATGCATGAACTTAATTATCCTACCCATGACTTACAGCTTGCTGCTATTGTATTCACCTTAAAAATTTAGTAACACTATCTTTATGGGGTTACTTGTTAGGTGTATATAGATCACAAAAGCTTGAAGTAACTATTCACTCAAAGGGAGCTCAATCTCAGGCAAAGGAGATGCTGGAGCTTCTCAAAGACTATGATCTGATTATTGACTACCACCCGGGGAAAGCAAATGTTGTTGCGGATGATTTTAGAGCACTTTTGGCTAGAGCACTTTTGGTCAACATCCACCGAGAGTTCTTATCCCTCATGTCTTATTGGACTCTGCTCCCTAGGAGTCAAACTGACTATATATGATTTTAGAGCACTTTTGGTTAGATTTGAGGTGAGACTGACTCTGCTTGATCATATTCGGAAACTTCAGTCGACTGATGAGGAGTTTCAGGGAATTGTTGAGATGATCAACAAAGGGGAAGGCGGAGATTTCAGAACTAGGGATCAAGGCTTAGTAGTTTTTAGGATACGTATCTGCATTCCCAAGGATGATGACCTTAGATGTGCCATCTTGGAGGAGGCTCATTCTTCAGTCTACGCTCTGTATCCTGTAGTACAAAGATGTACCAAACGATTTGAGAAAGTTATTGGTGGGCGGGCATGAAGCGTGAGATAGCCAGTTTTGTTACCCGGTATTTGGTACACCAGCAGGTGAAGGTTAAGCATTAGCAGCCAGCTGGTACACTATAGCCTCTTCCTATTCTTGAGTGGAAGTGGGAACATATTAGCATAGATTTTGTAATAGGTCTTCCACGAACTTTGGCATGACACGACGCTATATGTTATTATCTGTTAATTGGACTATTGTGGTTAGTTTAATAGTAAATGTCACTATCCTTTTATGATGAGAAACAAATAATTTTGCTACCTTTGACATGTGTTATTGTAATAGTAAATGTTACTATTTTATAGTAAATGCTATAATTTTTTATTGTGGTTACATAGTAATTGTTACTATACGTTATTATCTTGTAATTGTACTATTGTGATTTGTTTAATACTAAATGTTACTATCCTATCATGAGAGACAAATAAATTTACTATTATTCACATATAATAGTAAATGTTAATAATCTATAGTAAATGTTATTATTTTGTAATAGTAAGCGTTACTATATTATAGCATGCAAGAATGCATGCACAAGCCTAAATAGCAGTGCCATGGGGCAAGGGCGGCTGTGTCGGGCGTGAAATAACGCAAGCATTCTCAGGCCTGGACGGCTGTGCCGCAAGGGCAGCGCGGCTATGCCACTGGTAAAATAATTCTTGCGTTGGTACGCACGGACGACTGTACCGTGAAGGCCAGCGCAGATGTGCCACGCATGCATGAATGCATGTGTACGTACGCGAGAATGCATGCGTACGTATGCGAGAATGCATGTGTACGTACGCGAGAATGCATGCGTACGCACGCCTGCACGGCTGTACCGCCAGCATTGGCGTGGCTATACCATCCAGACATTTTCGCGTGCATGGTTTTGAAAATTGAATTATATTACATATACATCCTAATGTGTGATAAATGTGATAAATATAAATGTGCTAAATTTGGTGTGTGATAAATGTGATAAATATAAATGTGATAAATTTGGTATAGGTGGTTAGTAAGTAGATTGTGATAAATTTAGTGGATTGTGAGTGTGGTAAACTGTAGTCTTTGATTCATATGTAAGATGATTAGTTAAGATTAATACTTAGTGGTAAGTTTGATTCATATCGCTGCACGGTGGAGAAGAAAAATGATCTGTATTGATATTTAACACCTGGTTCATCCTTTATTCAGCCTACTTTGACTCATCCTAGGTCTGATTTATCATTTGATGGTAGGATTGGTGGAGAAAAAAATTTCTTTTATTGAAATTGAATTTAAGTAGAGAAAAACCTCCGATGATTACAATTTTGAAGAAAATGATTACAATCTGAAATTTAAGAGATTCACAATTTTTGTTTTCCTTTGTACATTTTCCTTTCTTCTTCTGATCCTTGTTTAATTTTTTTTTTCTCTTGCTTTTTCCATCTTGGCCATAATTTCAGGACGAACAATATTATGGTGAGACATGAGAAATTTAAGAAAATATTCTTTTATCAAGAAATTAAAATCCTACAATAAATCAATCATAAAACTATGAGCAGATAAATATAATTTGAGAATATCAAAACAAGAAAACAGTCAGAGACAACTTACTTCTTGAGTGAGTAAACTTATAATCATGCCCGGTTCCCATATTTCCAAAAATCTCATAACAAAAATTCCACAATCATTTCTACAAATAAAAATTATATAAATAAATTTAGATATAAAGTCTAAAGTCTAAAGTCTAAAGTAACAGTTTAAAAAGATGTAGTATGAGTAATTAAACTTATATTAATCTTAATTTTACGTGTTAGGCTGTTGTGAAACTTGAACAAGCACAATCTGAGAGATAATGAAAGAATTTCCATAAATTTTCTCAATACAATCTTTCTACAAGACAAAAATGAAAAATTGATAGTTGAACCTATTTAAAAATTTGATATTTATATAATAAATAAAATTATCATGAAAGTGTGTAGGTGATAATCTTCATCATGTCTAAAGCAAGATCCTGAATCCAGAATATATATAATTTGCTTCGCCAAATGAAGAGCATAACAGAACCAATGTTGTTTGAAAATCATGGGAATAAAAACCTATAATCAAAATATAAAGTGGAATAGTATATTTAGACATGTATATGATATAAATGTATGACTTTGATGTAAATAACACACTAAGTCACAGAAACAGAAATCAAATTCAAGCGCTTTCTGTGACAAGGAACTCTCAACCGTAGAAAATTCCCAGTTAGTTTTATTGCTTTTGGTTTTTTGTTTTGTCTCAAAGGCAGAAACCATGACATCTGTTAAGAGAGGAAAAATAAAATAAAATATGTAAGAAAATAGAAAATTAAAAATAAGTACAACCGAATAGAAAAAAGGAAATATGTTTCCAATATAAAAAATAAAACACTGATAATTGCAATATATTGTATTATATATATATATATATATGCATATTAATAAGATGTGCACCTTATACCTATTTGGTGGAGTAGTATCTTTCTCGAATAATGGAAAAAGAAGGCAGACGTTGATGGAATAGGAAACAATAGGAAGGATGAAATATATAGATAAATATTTCTTACCGAAAACCATATTGGAAGAATGCATCTAAACTTGTTGGTATCGAAGGTATTGGTGTTGAGGAAACGGATGTAGCAATCCATAGTCTAAAAAAATATATAATTTCATAATCATAATATAATCATCGTAATATTAAAAAAAAGTAGCAATAAATTTATAAATTCATACTAGTGTCCCAATCCAATGAGGGGGAAGCAATTCATAAGCATCACTCCACGACATGTAGCTTCTAGAAATATTACACAAAATTATTCTATCAAATATCATAAAATTTGAAATAAGTAAGATGTATGACAATCAAAGATCAAATAGCATAAAGGACAAACAATAGAAATGTGAAATGAGAAATTTGTACACTTGCCTTGCATTATTTTTTATGGCTTTTCGTCCATAGAAGATCCAAACAATTTCTTCTTCCTTTGAAAAATTCCTAAGGTTAGCAAAGGGAAAATGAGAAGTTGTGTATTTTTTCGTTTCCTTCATTTCACTTAATGTATTGACTACTTCATATAATTCAGGATCTGTATCTTTATTTTCGTCCTCATCTTCATCTTTGTCTAACCTTTCCTCATCTTCAAAAAACCTATCCTCCTGTGGCTCCAATACCACATTTCCTTTCCTTTGCTTCTTTTGCTTCTTTGCCCCCTTCCCTTGTTCATTTTCTATTTGTTTCTCTTCTTTATGTACATCCTCTATATCATTGTCATTATCTTTATCATCATCTTCTCAGCATAATCGATTCAACATATTAGAATGCATTTGAACTAGCTTGGAGTGAACTTGAACAGACTCCTTGAAGAACTTTTTAAGTTCCTCTTTAATGCCTCTCTATCAAAAAAGAGATAGTACGATTAGGATAATGATAAGTTTGCATTCACATACTTACAGAGATGGGTGCTTTTTAAGGAAGTTTACCTTCAATTTTTGGCCCTAAATTTTGTCTTCACTAGCATCTAGTTCAACAGTAGTTTCTTTTTTCAGAGACAGCAAACCCTAGCAACAAGTTGATGAAATATATTGATGACATATTGAATAAATATATAAACAGGTAATTTATTTATAGAGAACATTGATGATTGATTTCTCTATATATAAAGTGATCTTTAACTTACATTCACACGCTCAAATCCAATTCTTCTATTAACCTGTTCAGTACTCCAATAATGAACGGGTAGTTTGGTTCTCTCCCTCCCCAAATCACCAACCCTCACTTTTTCAAAATAAAAAAGCTATGTAGAAACCACAAACCACAGATGATTTACATGACAATATATCATATATTTCTAGAGTAATATTTATAAATATTCAATTGCATTGATTGAAAGGAAACTTACCATAAGTAGAAATAAATAGCCACCGATACTTGTTTTTTTCCTCTCTTCCTCTCTTCCTCCTCTCTTCTTCCTGTCTTTAGAAGACCATTGAATTGGCACACTTCGTCGGCCAAGCATTGTAATACATACTCAGCCCAGTTATATTCTCCAACATTATCAAGATCAATGGTAATGGTAACAGAAACTTGTCTCGAAGTAGGAAATACGTTGGTTGTAGGACACAAAAAGCACCCGAGAATAAATAATATGAAATATCTTTTGAAGTGAGGGGAATAGACATCTTCAGTATTCATCATCATCTCTTTTAACTGACTATGCTTTATTTTTGAGAAAAACTTTTTCATATTTAAGGATTCCTTTGATGATTCATTGAGAGAACCCAAGACATCACATCCCCTATAAGGAATACCTAAAATTTGTCCTACCTCTTTTGAAGTTAGCTTAAAATTTTGATTTCGGACAATGCAAAGATGTTTTTCCATAGGTTCAAATCTCATGACAAGTTCTTCACATTATTTTCTACTTAGTATGTCACATCTAAGATTCAAAAGTTTCTCTAATCTCATATTTTGTACAACTTTCATCTCATCGGTCAAGGCATTGTTTCTGTGTCTTCAGTATTAACCTCTGTTTTCTGGGACTGTGTTTTCTGTGTTCTCCTCTTTGTTTCTCCTAGTTCTTATTTTTTGGTTTTTGGTTTTCCCTCTGCTCTCTCAACTTTTTGATCTTCCGAAACTGTGACTCCTCCCTCTCATTCTGTCGGTCTTCTTCTTTCTGTGTTGTGGTTTGCAAAACGTATTCTGCTTTTGGAAAAGTTGATCTTCGTTGGCGGCGGAATCGTGGGTTCGTGGGTTTGTTCATTCGTGATGGTGGGTTACGGTTGTCAAATTATTTGTGAATAGAAATCGTAACTGTCGATGAAGCATCCATCTACGGTGAAGGTGAAGCATCCATCTTGAGTGAAGAAGGAAAAGGGTGATGAAAAGACATTTCCTGCAAAAATTTTTTGAAACCCCAACCATACCTATCGTAGCCATTAATTGTAGGCTTTAATCGCCCAATTAAAATATCATTATTATTATATTTTAATTTCATGACCCTAACTTAAAATTTGTTAACAATTACAAACTAATTATATAATATATAATAACATATATATATATATATATAATATGTTATTACAACTATATAATATATAATATATGTGATTATATTTATATTCGTAATATATCTTTTTTGTAATAGAGTAATTATTAACATTACATTTACGTAATAATAGAGTAAAAGTTACTATTATATTACTATATATTATTATTAGTATTAAGGTAATGAACTATCACATATATAGGTAATATGTAATTAGTAATATTATTAATATATTATTCTATTATATTACAACTACATCCCTATATATTACTATAATATTATATTATATTGTATATTATAATTATGATGGTGATATATATTACAATAAAGTAACAGTTACTATGTTATTATATATATTGTAAGGGTTACTACAATATTACTACATATATTGTAAGAGTTACTACTATATTACTATTATGTTATTACATATATGGTAAGGGGTTATTACTATGTTACTATATATTAGAGTAATATATCGTTAACATTACTATTACATATATATATAATAAGTAATAATATGGAGATTGTATTCTTCTATTATATGATATTACAACTATATCACTCTCTATTACTATAATATTATATTATATTTAATATATTAAATTTATATTGTTAATATATAACGGTTACTATTATGTTATCATATATTTTATATAAAAGTTACTATTAGGTTACTATTATGTTACAATAATGTAAAGTTTAATTAGTACACATTGTTCAAATTTTTTGACTAAAGGCTACAAATGTGATGTATCGGCAGCAAATGTGCGAAGGCTGCCGTGTACAAAAAGGATGTGCAGCAGGAACAAAAAAATTGTGCAGCAGGCATGTGCAGGAGTTTGAAAATCAAACACCAACTGAACGGATAAGACGAAAGGAAAACAAATAAAGTTATGTTATTGCAAAGTTAGCCTGACAACTCTACTACAACTCTACCACAACTCTAATACAACTCATTAAATCACATTAAACACTCGCTCAACTATGACCATTTATTGGTTATTAACTTAACTATTAATTGCCCTTACTCTTATTGTTGCCGGATTAACATTGCACACAATCTCCTATCTCTCTCTCTCTCAAAACACTGTAAACCTGTGATCTTCTTCTTCTTCTTCCTCACACAAAATCACGAAGAAGGCTAAATCTATCTCTCGGCTCTCCTTTTCTTCATCTTATTCTTCCTTTGTGGATCAAATAACACATTGTTACTTTCCATTCCATCAGATATATCTCAAATCGCAGATATAACGTCTTCTCGAAAACGGAAAAGGGTTATCATTGAACGACAAAATTACAACGGCAATTACTTTCCTTCATTCAGAAAAAGCAAAAATTTTGACGAGGTATTTTCTGATAGAAAAGTCAATTATGGTCGTTTTATTAATTGGAATTATTTGGATAAAATAGGTTTTCTGCACGCAAGTTTTATCAAACATATATGTCCTTCTTGGCTTGTTCACCCAAATAAAAAGGTTTATGAGCATGCCGTTAGAGTTTTTTATAATAATATAGAACCAATTCATGGTGAGCATGACATTGTTATTAATGGTAAAAATATGGCATTGCTTTTGGAAGTTATTTTTGTGGACAAAAAATATATGTTGATCCGACAATGATCTGCAATGAAGGAGGTATTCAATGGGTTGACTATAAAGAATGTGCCTGGTATTTGGAAACTGACAATGGATGCTCGAATAGTTTTTGATGATTACAGTTTAGAGAGTTTTAGTACAAATGCTTCATACTTAAATTTTCATGAAAAAATTCTTCACTTTTTAGTAATACATGTTATGAAGCCCCGCGTAGGAAATTTTGCCTCTATTACTCGTGATGATTTCTGGTTGATGGCTCGAATTATAAAAAGAAAAAATCCGGATTTGCATTTTTTGATTCCTCACTTTATGATAAGGAGCAGCCGTTTTTCAAATAATTTGGCATATTGCAGCATGGTTAGGGGAATTTTAAAAGTTAAGGAATAAATTTAAGGAAAGAAGACCATGTGCAATTAAGTATTACACATTCCATAAATGAGAGAACAGTACGAAGAGCTTCTTGGATTATTGAAGATGGTTCTTGGATTAATGTTAAAAGAAGAGATGCAAATGATAGGGTAGAAGCAAAGACAGATGAGACAGTAGCTGCAGAGCCAAAGAGTGGGAAGGAAACTAAGAATGATTAATGGACTAAACTGATTGAATCTATTAATGGTCTCAAAGTAGGGTTCACGGATGTTGATAACAAATTTGATGAAGTTCGGAGGGAAATGGAAGACATTCGAGGAGAAATGGCAGAAGTTTGAAAGGAAATTGGTGAAATGAAATAGAGTTTTTGTCAGTACAAGCACCAAAATAACAAATTCCAGGAACGAAATGAGGAACGGTTTAAACAACTTTTATTTGAGTTGACGCAAATGAGTGATGTTGCAAGAATAAATTCGAATTTTATTATGTCCTTAAGGGATTGGGTCATAACCATAGGTAGAGCTGAACGCTCTTCGTCTTCTACACCTCATCCTCAGTCTACTTCAACTGCTTATCCATTTCTGATCCGACCATTTGGTTCTCCCCCGAGATCTTCATTTCCTCCTGGGCATAATCCATTTCATATTCCTGCATCTGTACTGCATCTGCATCTGTACCTACTGTTGCTGCTCCATCCTCTACTGCTCCACCACCATCCTCTGCTCCATCTTCTCCTGCTGTACCTCCTACACCATCCTCATCCTCTTCTCCTGCTGTTGCAATTGGATCCTCTACTGGAAGTCTATCCCCTTCTCTTCAATCGAAAAAATATGGACCCAGAGTTAAATTTAGATAATTTTCACTTTATTAATTTGTATTTATTTATAAATTTAGGTTTTTAATTTGTTTCTTGCTTGAATATGTAGTGATCAAGATGTATCAAAGTATGAATGTATGTCTGTACTTTCCAGCTTTTTTCATTTGTAATTAAATATAATTTTATGTTCTATGATTTAATTAATTAATCCTCCCGGCTCCAACTTCCTTGTGCCGCCGGTTCATGCCTTGTGCCGCACCACTCTGCCCATGCATCACCTGGTTATGCTGGCGGTTCATGCCTCATGCCGCACCACTCTGTCCAACCATCACTTGCTTGTGCTGGTGGTTCATGCCTCGTGCCGCACCTCACCGCCCCGCCCCGCCCTGCACATAAATTAAATTAATAACATTATTAATTTAATTAACAAAATAATAATAATATTATTTTGATACTATATGATATAATGATGTGAAATATAAAATTGCGTTATAAATTTTATTATATACAATTTGTATTTAAATTTAATTATTTCTGACTTATTTTCCTTTTATTATTATATTACTATGAGTAACTAATTTTACATCAAATCAAATTAACACAATCCTCCCACTTCCCTCTCCTCCCTTATCATCTTTGGCGCCATTTATTGGTGCCAAATAAAGAGGTGCGAAAAGTTTCGCGCTAATGCTATTACGTATTAGTTTTGTCCATATTTAGAATTTGTCACTGCCAAGAAAATATTATCTATTAATTAATCTCTCTCCTTCTGCTATTCTCTCTGAATTTCATTTGCTTCTCTCATCTCATATTTCATTTATTTCTCCGCTTTACTTTTGCAATGGATAAGAGATGGATGTATTGTAAATCAAGGGCATGTGATGAATATATTAGTAGAGTTAATGTATTTCTTGAATTTGTATCTACGAATATTAAATATGTCGATGGGAAGCTATCATGTTCTTGTGCAAAATGTTTCAACACTTTCAGATTTCGTACACATACCATTTTCAATCACTTACTACGTTATGGTTTTCAACGGGATTATGATAACTGGATATATCATGGGGAGGGTAAGGAAAATTCTGTACCTCATACCTCTCATACATCTTATTCATCCACCTTAGACGATAATATTTTTTTTACCATGATATGTTCGGTATGTTACGTGATACATTCACACATTTACCACCTGAACCAACCTCACACCCATCCCAACCAACCTTTTATCCATTTAAGGTCAATGAATCAACTTCAACATCACTTTCAACTTCAGATAAGTTTAATGAATTACTTGAGAAAACCAAAAAACCAATGTATCCAAATTCCAAATATACCATGCTGGCAACTATCGTGCACTTATATCATTTAAAGTGTTTATGTGGGTGGACCAACAAATTTTTTTCATTACTCTTAAAGTTGTTAGCAGAATTGTTATCTCATAAAAACATATTGCCAAATAGTTACTCTCAAGTGAAAAAGACAATTTCAGCTTTAGGGTTGAAATATGAGAAAACACATACTTGTTCTAATGATTGTATGTTGTACTAGAGGCATAGAGTTAAAGATGATGCATGTTATGTCTGTGGTATTTCCAGATGGAAACCAAATAGAGATGGAAAAAAAAAACCTATCAAAATATTGAGATGGTTTCCCTTGATTTCTAGATTGCAAAGACTATTTTCATGTGTTCAAACTATTTCTTTGATGAGATGACATCATGATAAGAGAATAAAAGATGGACTCCTAAGACATCCAGCTGATACTCCTGCATGGAAAGAGTTTGATCGGTAATTTCTTCTGTCTTTTTCTGTGAATGTAGATTTATTGGAATATATGTTAGGATTATTTGAATATATCTGCGACAAGAATTTAGAGTTTAGGGTTTAGTACAATACAAACCGAATGTAGGTATATTTGAATATATGTTGGGGTTATTTGAACATATCTGACAATAACTTAAGATTTAGGGTTTATTGCAATGTAGGCCAAACATAGGGCTCTTTGAATCTATGTTAGGGTTTTTCTATGAATTTAGGGTTTGTTCTCTAAGGTTTCCTATGAATCTAGGGTTTATTTTGATGCTCAATGGATTTTTTATGCTATTATATGCTTTGATCTTTCGAATCTAGGGTTTTTTCTATGAATATAGATTTATTATATATTTTGTTCTAATGTTCTAATACTCTATGGTTTCTTTAAATTATTTATACTCTACGAATCTAGGGTTTGTTCTAATGTTATAATACTCTTCGAATTTTTTATTATTATATGTTCTACAAATCTAAAGTTTATGCTTTTATATGCTTTGATTGCAATACATTTGTATTTGGTGTTTGCAATATATTTGTAATATATTTGTTGTTGTCATTCTATTATTGACTAAATATCGTTGTTGATACTTTGTTGCCATATATTGGTTGCATTAAAAAAAAAAGAACATGTGGGGTTTGCATTATAGTTATTGCCGATACTCTATTATTGATGCTTTGTTAGAATTAGCTCCAAAGTTGCTAATAATGTATTTGTTATTGTTGTAATTGATAGAAAAATGGAACATGGGTAACAATTGAGTGAAATTGGTGCTTTATTGGGGTGTAATTGGTGAGTTTGAAAATGAGTATTAGTATAATATGGGTTCAAAAATAGATATTGTAGTTGATAACACTATTAGATGGCAATAATTTATAAAAATCTTGCATCACAAAAGCGGGTATGATTCTGGACAATTCAAGCTGAATGTGGTATGAAGATATTCTCTCTGATCTGACCAATCTCTTTTTTATTATGTATTACTTGTGAAGAACTATAAATTCTTGCGGAGGTGTTGTCACTCTCCGAATATATCTCAAGTTTGATGGCAATTGAACTATTCTTAGAGACAGAAGCAATTGTGTGTGTACCTATTGACCCACTAATGGTGGGTTGCTCAACTTGGGGTAGACAAAATGTGTCAAACATCCCAGATAAATCTTCTAGGACTCAAAATTGTCATGACGTGATGGTTGATATTGGGGGTAAGACAAATTTTGGTTTTTATACAAAGATATTGAGAAGTGAGAATATTGGAGATGAGTGGTTACAATACAGGGCATTTATTTCAGATAATATTACTTTGACTAGTTTTCATGAATAAGTTATGCTTATCGCAAGTGAGTATGAGAAGACTAGTACTAGTAAACCCTATGAAGAGTAGGAGACAAATCCTGTAGATGCATTTGTTGCTGAGGAATCAGATGGTGAAAGTGAGGAAGAGCAGAATGTTGTTGATGAAAAAGATCAGGTTGTTAAAGAGGAAAAAGATTGGGTTATTAAAGAGGAAGAAAAAATACTATACCTACATACTATGAGTGAAGGGCCCATAATGGTGGATGAGTATAATGACTATGACCGTCGAGTAGGGAATAATGATTAGATTTCAGAGTTACAAGTTAGGATGATCTTCACATCCAAAGAGAAAGTTCAATATGCTGTCAAGTGCTGATCGATGCAGGAGCATAGATATGTTAAAGTCTATGAAAGTTCTTTAACATATGGTTTATGAGGTGGTCTTTGTATCGTAAGAATAACTACTTATAACATTTCGGCTAGACTAA
Organism: Dillenia suffruticosa; assembly: GCA_033439265.1. Lineage (NCBI taxonomy): Eukaryota > Viridiplantae > Streptophyta > Magnoliopsida > Dilleniales > Dilleniaceae > Dillenia > Dillenia suffruticosa. The sequence continues at coordinate 21,152,276 of JAVTVX010000015.1, forward strand.
AGAAGAGCTATCGTCTTTGAGAAATTACAAGATTGAAAACAAAACATACTTATTTCCATCAATGTCTTTGGGGGATTATTCTAATGTGGACTCGAATATGTAAGATCGTTTGATTGGAAACCACATAAAAGAGAATATTGATTGCAAAGCGTATGAAGTGATTGAAAATATGAGATCGTATGGGGTAAACCTGTCAAACAAAATGACTTGGATGAGCCTCCATGACTTGATATTTACGAGCGGTAACGGCGTTGTCGTTGACATTTTGATAATGTTGGTACGATTGCATTTCCTATGGTTGATAAGGGTACACAGATATATGATATATCTCCACCTCCAATTGGTAAACAGCTCATTTTCCTATCAGACGTCAATCGCGACACAATGTTGAACGACCTCCTTATGTCACTTAGTTTAGTTTAGCATTTTATATGTATTACATTTAAATTTAATATACATTAATTTGAATTTTTATCAAAATTTTTTTATTATTATCTCCTTGTTGCGTTTCTTTTTTTATATCATTTTAACGTTTATAAGTATTTTCGTTTATGGTTGTGTTTGGTATTTGGTTGTTAGTTTTTTATTATACTTGGTGTTTGGTATTTAGTTGTATTTGAAAATCTTGTTGGTATTTGGTTGTGTTTGGTGTTTAGTTGAAAATATTTGATTGTTGGATTGAAGATATCCAGTGATATGAATTATGGTCGTTGGTGTTTAGAGTATAGTTATTTAGTAATGTTTTGGAGTATGGTTATCCGAAGGTTGTATTTTGAAGCATGGTTTATTTAGTGTGGAGTAGAATAGTGGTTTTTTAATTATTTGTAAGTTGATGTGGATTATTAATAGTGTTTTAGTATGTATTATGGTGAATTTTAATAAAATAAATATGAGTATATTTTGGATTGTAAGTTGGTATTTTAGATTGTTATTTTGTAAGTAGGGTGGGATGTATGGTGCAACAGTTTGTGTGGGGGGGGGGGATTGGGGTGTTGTGACTGTGAAATTAATAATTTTAAAAAATTAATTTAACAAGTTAAAAAAAAGAATAATTTTTGTAATTTCTAGTTTGAGAAAATAATAAAAATAATGATTAAATAATTTTTGTTAAAAATAATAATATTTAGCTAAAAAGTTCATTACTATTAAGTACAATCAATTATCAAAGGATGATTGATGATCTTGAATTATCATTGCATAATTATTGATTATTTATTTTTTCATTGGACAATAAACTATTAGAGATCTAGAATGACTTGCGCTTGGGGAGGATGGAGTTGGTGTTTTAATCATAGAAATATCTGTCGACCGGCGAAGCACAGAAATATTTCTCCACACAAATGTAGAAGATCAATCAAAAATCAATAAACGGATGAGAGTGACGTCAGATCCGTTTCACCTGCCTCAGCCCCCTTCCACTCCCACTCCCACTCCCACTCCCACTCCCACCCCCATTGATAAAGCTTGTATATAGATCAGAAATACACACACACACACTCTCTCTCTCTCTCTCTCTCTCTCTCTCTCTAAAGCGTAAGCAAGAAATGGGGGATGCGCCAGAGATCTTTGAACTCAAGAATGGTAGCATTGAGGTGAAGATCAGCAACTATGGCGCCACCATCACTTCCTTGTCTATCCCTGACAAACGCGGTTTCTACTCTCTCTCTCTCTCTCTTATATTGACTTACAAAGTGTGATGATCCATCCATTTTGTAGGAAAGTTGGCTGATGTGGTGCTTGGATTCGATTCCCTCGAACCATATCTTGTGAGTTGCAGTTTCTTTACCTTTTATCCATTTCTGGTTTTCCTGCAATTTATTCTGATCATTGATTGTATAATCAATTAGGTTTTTTATTTTTATTTTTGATGGAATACTTGTGTGTACTGATTGATGATCAGTGAGAGAAAAATGGATCTCCTTTGATTTTCATTTTGTGTAATGAATTTTGTGTTAGTGGTCATTTTGGTGATATTTTTTAAACATAATTGGAATGGATGAACACATGGAACAGAAAGGAGCGGCCCCCTACTTTGGGTGCATTGTTGGTCGGGTTGCAAACAGAATCAAAGAAGGCAAGTTCAGTCTCAATGGGGTCGATTACTCTTTGCCAATCAACAACCCCCCTAATAGTCTCCATGGTATTGTCAGAACCCTTCTTTCTATTTTTCTTTTTAATTATGATTCTACTCAATGTTTGAAATTAATTCCTGCTTGTTTGATGTATTATTCTCTTGATAATGGTTTGCCTTGCAAAGCTATTTCCATGGAACAAGGCTTGAATTGAGCTGATTCTTAGGTTAACATGAGTTGAATGATACTACATTGAGGTCTTCGATCATACCGAAACATAAATTGGATAAATTTTTTTTTTCCTTTTAAATCTTGAAATGTTATAATATTAGTGAAAATGGGGTTAAATCAAATACATTATGCAGAAAACAATTTACAGATTGTTAATGGCGTCCCTTAATTGAAACAGCCATACAACTGATTCTATTACTTTCAGCAAACACAGTTTAACCTTGGCTCTATCCTTTCTTCTGGGATTAAAGTGGAAGGGGCAATCGAAGTAACCGAAGCAAAAAATTAACCTTGAATCACCGTGATCATAAGATTCCTCCTAATAGAAGCTCCATGAAATATCATATCTTGGAGAGCACAAAATCTAAATTAGGAGCATTGTGTGTGTGAGATTCTATGCAATTTTTAGAAAATAAATCAAGGGAAGAAAGTCGAGCATTAAGCTAATGTGCCCTATGAATATTTCCATAGCATATATCCTCCCACATCTTCTTTTCCTCCCTTTGTTTTCCAAATATCTGTGATGTTTTCAGGGGTCTAAGTTACTGTCATTTACTGGTTGCCTTTTACCACAAGTATACTTTCCCCCACTTGATATTCTGGTCTCCAATTATTTCCTATTTAAAATTGAAAGGTCCAGAGTTCTGCTTCATATATATGATCTTATGATCTTGCGCATTTTGCATGCTCTAGGTGGATTCAAGGGGTATGATAAGGTTGTATGGAAGGTAGCTGAACGTAAAGAAGGTGAAAACCCATCGATTACTTTCAAATATCATAGCCATGATGGGGAGGAAGGTACTCTCTCTCTCTCTCTCTCTCACAGTAAGTGAAGCTTATGTTGGACTGGTGGAGAATTGATGTCTTTTACATTTAATTAGCTGTTGGATTTCAAACACAGGGTTTCTAGTTCTTTGGTTCTTTTCACATGAACCGGTAACTACATCAAAATATGTAAGTTAATTTGACATGATGCTTGAACAATTATAAAAAGGGTTTAGGTTTAAGTCCACAACAAGGATTTCTGGGCCAGTTCTAGACACAATGCATGATATGATAAGGTTGTAGCAAGTTCACTTAATGTTTTATACCTGTATTTGTAAAACATATCCCTCTATGTTATCACAAAATTATCAAAATGTATAAATTTCATGGCAAATTTTTCAACCGTATGCACGTATCCTCCATCCTCCCCTTTATGATGCATGTCCTTTCTCCAATGATACAAATATCACGGCATTTCCACTGCATATATTATCATTCTTTTGTTTCTTGTGCTAATAGGATATCCCGGAGATCTTTCTGTAAGTGCAACCTACACACTTACTTCTAGCACAGCTCTAAGGCTTGACATGGAAGCTGTCCCAGGGAACAAGGCAACTCCAGTCAGCTTAGCTCAACATACGTACTGGAACTTGGCTGGCCACAACTCAGGCAACATCCTTGACCATTCAATACAAATATGGGCAAATCACATCACTCCTGTGGATCAGAACACGTTCCCAACTGGTGAAATTATGCCAGTCAAAGGCACAGCATTCGATTTTACTACTGAAAAGCGGGTTGGGGACGACATCCAGATGGTGGGCTTAGGATATGACCACAACTATGTGCTTGATGGCGGGGAAGGGAAGGGTGGTTTGAAGCATGCTGCAAAATTAAGAGACCCATCAAGTGGAAGGGTCCTCAACTTATGGACAAATGCTCCGGGCATGCAGTTTTACACCGGAAACTACCTTAATGGAGTTGTTGGAAAAGGTGGAGCAACTTATGGAAAGCATTCAGGCCTCTGTTTGGAGACTCAGGGGTTCCCTAATGCTATCAATCAACCAAATTTCCCGTCTGTTGTTGTTCAACCTGGTGAAAAATATGCACACACCATGTTGTACGAGTTTTCAGTCGAGTGAATTGTGTTGAAGGAGATGTTATGTAAAGTAGATCCAACAGACTTGAGTCTGCGAACCAGGAATGATGAAATAAGTCAAATAACGCAACAGCATTATCAGATGCACGGTACTGTATACCAGAGTCTTAAAACAGATCACCAAATAACAGATTACGTGTCTCGACGATAGTATTCAGAGTGCAGGGCCACATTCGGTAATTCAGGCCACATCCAAATTATCAGGACTGTCTTACAACCAAAGCATGGTATCTTACTGGGGCGTCAATGTGATGCCTTCTATCAACCCCTAATTTAAGTTTAAATTCTGAAATGATTCGAAACATTAAATTAAATCAAAATCCTTATTTACTTTAAAACTCTAAATTAATTTAAATCTCAATTTAATTCATTGGGATTTAAAGTAAATTAGGGGGGTTTCTCGAATTGGATGTAGATATGAATTAAGGTTAGTAAATAATAGTTTTGATATAATTTAGTATTTTGAATCGATTTAGGGTTTCAATTTTGTACATAAAAGTGCCCACATAAGGACATTTAACTCAAAAAAAAATTTGTTTGAGTTTAAAATTTGAAATTAGGGAATAGGTGGTCAACCCATTATCCCAACATTCCTAATTTACTCCATATTTTTTCATATTAATTTCTTAATTAATCTCTTAATATTCTTTCCGTGCATTATGATTATCTCTTAAGAACAGCACCATTTGTTGAAAACGAGAGAGTTCTGAATTTTAGAAAAACACTTTCTTTGATTGAGGGATTAAGAAAAAATTCTGAATAAGAAATTTTTTTATGTCACTTTATCACCAGATCAAGAGTTACGGTATTATGATATTGCGGTGATAATCGCTCAATGTGGTTATCATCCTGACGGCAAGATCGATCAAAAAAGGGCTCGTGGTTCCTGATTTTTTCTGTGTTTCATTCACCAAAGCACACCCGAAACCCCAAACATTTTATTATTTTGAAAAACCTATCATGCTTCCGCTTGTGTATAAATTAAATCTAACATTGATATCAGAACATGTTGGATTTATTAAAGTAAATTTTCAGAATTTTTTGGGTATAAAATTTAGGGTTTTGATTACAAATAAATTTCGTGAATTCAATTACACCATGATGTTACCATGATTTGTAGATCACAAATCTATTTTTTTCATAATTTTTTGAGTATGTTTAAGTTTGAAATTGAAGGTCGAAATTTTCGGTTCTAATGGTATTCGAAATTTAAAATATTAAATCTGTCAAGTTAGAAAACTAACTGATCTATAAAAATGGCATAAATATATTTCTCATGTGCTGATATACACTTTAACATATATATTGTTCATTACCATTGCAAAAAATTAGGTTGTCTGACATAGTCGTGTAGGGCCAAAATTTTAAACACTTGATTCGCCGAGATTAGGGTTTGAATCTTCCAAAATTTGAGTTGAGGATGATTTTGGGAAATCCAATTTTATTTTTCGGACCAAACTACTATAAAAAAGTAATCGAAAATGAGTTTTCTGGAAGCCAAATCAAAAGACCTAATTGCAAACTCGTCGGGCAAAAAAGAACTGCCCCTGACCCACTAGCATGTGCAACACATGCACGCAGAGATGCGTCAAGCAGAGGGCTGATGGCGCATAACTCTCACGCACAGAGTGCTCTGGTGGTCCAGGTCGGTTCGGACCCGAATCGAGTTCGACCCGCTCAGCGGCACAGGTTATGTTGGTCAAGCGCGTGGGCGAGCGTGAGGAATGCACCGGGCATCTGGAGAGTGTACCTCGGCACGTGACAGCTCGTGGTAACCCGTTGCCGACGCATGGCGGCGAGTCAAGTCGTTCAAAATTGGATTTTTCCAATTTTTTAAGGGTCTTACATCCGAATTTGTGACTATTTATGAAATTTTATGTGACGAATCTAAGTCTGGATTGTAAGATGTGATCCCAGGTTGTGGTGTATGATGTCTATTGACTCATACACTCGCCTTGGAGTCTATACACAAATCATTTATGATTTGATGATTCGTAGAATGTACAAAATTGTGAAAATAAGTATTACTAATCACTATCGTCTCATTTTCTATGTAACACAGACAATGGCTACAACAAAAACTGTCGTGCTTGATCTTGTGAAAGGAGACAAACTAAACGGTGACAATTATGTTATCTGACACTGGAAGATTCAGTTTGTTTTCGAGGAACAGGATCTAGAAGAGATTTTAAAGTACGAGATGACAGACCCTGTGGAGGGTACCATGGCTCAGGTGAGACGGGATCAGGAGGCGTATCATGCTTGGAAGACAAAGGATGGCCAGGTTATGGCAATCCTTCTGAGCAGCATACATGATGACATGACCCCAATTTATAAGCAATATCCTACTACGATATCGGTTTAGCTTGCTTTTAAAGAGTATTTTGATTGTCGATCAACTCCTAAGTTGAGTATATTGACCTATAGGTTTATTACATATAAGAAGAGATCGGATCATATTATGAAATAGCATCATATGTACATGTCGAATATGATCGCCTCTTTGAAAAATATGGGAGAGCCAATATCAGATGAGTTGCAGGTAGTGGGGATAATCCGATCTTTACCTGACTCCTGGGATGTAGTTAAGATCTATTTCATACACATTGAGAGTATTCATACTTTTATGGATGTACGTAGACATTGTGAACTCGAGGAGAAGTGCCAAGAGGTAGTTAGGTTTGCTTCGGATCATGCTTATATGGCGGAGTCGAGCAAGGGCTCTTGGGATTTCAAGTGCAAGTAGTGCAAGCATGATGGGAAGACTAGAGGTCAAGGTAAGAAGAAGTGATCTGCTAAGACCGACAACAAAGGACAGAAGCATAGGAAGAAGGAGCTTGATAAGAGTAAAGTCAAGTGCTACATATGTGGCAAGTTTAGGCATTTCACAAGCGAGTGTGGTGAGCGAAAGGTATGTCCTTTTTTCTTATATGGTATAAATTATGTTTCATCTACTATGATAGTTATTGACTCCTGTCTTTTGCGAGTCATAAACTCAGGAGTCATCAACCATGTAACTCACGATACGAGAGTGTACATGGAGTTCTGCTGATTAAGTCTCCATGCGAGTATGTTGTTTATGGAGAATGGAGTATTTATGGTTGTAAGGGGGATTGGTACATACATGCTGATGTGGCGAAGTAAATAAGTCCTATATTTACATGATATTTTGTATGCTCTCAAGATTTGGTGGAATGTCATATCTGTATTTTGTCTTACTCGCTTAGGATATTCTATTTTATTTGGAAACTTGAGTGTTTCTATTTCATATGACAGTTTTTTGATATGTACTAGTTTAGTCCATGATGGACTATATGCATTGGACATTATTTCTTTTAATAAAATTTCTCATTTATCTTCTATTGAATATACATTTGATAACGTAGTTAATGATGTTACTATTTGGTATAGTAAACTTGGCCATATAGGGTAAGAGAAAATGAATCGATTAGTTGTGAGTAGCTCGTTGGGCCTACTAACTAGAGTCGAGTTGCTTCTATGTGAGTTTTGCCTGGTCAGCAAAGCAGCGAAGAAACCATTTGGAAAGATAATGAGAATTTGGACTCCATTACGGTTGATCTATTTTGATATTTATGGACCTATGAATGTAAAAGCCCGAAATAGAGATTCATATTTCATTACGTTTATAGATAATTACACGCATTTCGGTTACGTCTCTCTGATCTCGCAGAAATCTGAGGTATTTGAGTGATTCAGGAGGTTTACAGCATAGTTGAGAATTAGTTAGACTTGAGAGTTAAGACTCTCAAAACTGATCGAGGGCACAAGTATCCGTCTAAGCAGTTCAAAGAATTCTATTTCGAGAAGAGCATTATGAGACAATTGACTATTCCTACTACTCCCCAACAGCATGGAGTAGACGAGAGAATGTATAGTACTCTGTTGGAGATTGTAAGATCTATGATAGTACAAGCTAATTTGCCAATCTTCCATTCAAGAGATACGTTATTGACTGCAGGCTACATCCTCAATCGAGTTTCAACAAAATCCATAGTTAGTACCCTATACGAGTTTTGGATATAGAGATAGCCTAACCTTAGCCACTTGAGGCCATGGGGCTGTGCCGCATATGTTCACGAGAAAAGAAGTGTATGTTTATAAGATACTCTAAACATTCTAGGGGATGTGTTCCTAGGTGAATATACGAACGGCATAATCACTGAGATTGAATATCGTATTGTTCTGTTCCTAGAAAATGATTTCTCTAAGAAGTAAAATTGATCGAGATTTCACCTTTTATGAGATGAGTTGAGCCTAACAGAGCAGTTGAGTCTAGTAGTAGGGCTCAAGAACCTGTTATGAATTTTGGTTCTAGTGAGAGTGGTCTATTTAGAGGTGATGAGGCTCCCCCTTCTCGTAGGAGTAGTCAAGGATATGTACCTCAATTTCATTTTCTGATTAAGGATGAGATCCTCATTATGACTTCCGCGGACAATAAGGAACCCAGGACATTTAAGGAAGCTCTTAAGGGTCTTATGAAGGACCAATGGTTAAAGATAATGCAGGAGGAGATGGAATCTATGAGAGTTAATGGGGTCTAAAACCTAATTGACATACGTGAGGATAAAAAGGTCATTGGGAACAAATAAGTTCTCAAAATCAAAAGAAAAGTTGACACATCGGTAGAAAGATACAAGACCCGTCTAATAGCCAAGAGTTACATGTAGACAAAGGGTATTGACTACGATTAGACTTTCTCTACTATAGTCAAATTTATATCGATCCGTTTACTTTTGACGATTGTCGCGAGTATGGATCTGGAGTTACACTAGATGGACATAAATACTGTATTTCTTAATAGAAATTTAGATGAGAAAATCTACATGGAGTAACTCCCTAGATTCGTTCTAGTAGGTCAGAAGGATAAGGTTTGTTAAATTCGGAAGTCGATATATGGTTTAAAGCAGTCATCTAGGCAGTGGTATCTGAGATTTCATGAGAATGTGATATCTTATAATTTTACAATGATCGAGCATTATCATTATGTCTATTTGATATATTCTGATAACTCTTTTGTAATCATTTCCTTATATGTGGATGATATAATATTGGCTAGAAATAACATTGAATATCTGATGACTATTAAGACATGGTTGTCATGGAGTTTTGATAGTAAAGATATGGGTGAAACTAAATTCATCCTTGGAGTTAAGATTCAAAAGGATCACTCGAGATGGATGTTGACTCTCTCACAAGAAACCTACATTAGATAGATTTTCGAATACTTTGGGATGAGTGATTATAAATGTTATAGATACTCCCATTACTAAGTATGATGCTCTGAGTTTTGAGATGTGTCCCAAAACTCAGGAAAAAGTAAGGGAAATGAGTAAATCCCTTATTCAGTGCAGTGAGAAGTTTAATGTACGCGATATTATGTACACGATCGACATGTGTTATGCAATCGGTCTGATAAATAGATATCAATCAAATTCTGGAATTGGTCACTAGAGAGTAGTAAAAAATTTTTTTAGATATTTCAAGGGAATTGCGAACTTCTCCTTATATAATGAAATAGGTAATTTGCGTCTTGTGGGTATTCGATACCGATTGGGGCAGTGATCTGGATAAATGCAAATCGATGTCAGGTTTTGCCTTTTTACTCAATGGTGGTACCATTTCTTGGAGCAGTAAGAAACAAACTTGTGTAGCTCTATCTATGATAGAGGTTGAGTTCGTGGCTTGCTCAGTCGCAGTTCATGAGATTTTTTGATTCCGAATACTATTGGATGACTTAACGATTGTGACTGATAGTGGGAGGTTAGTGATAATCTACTATAATAATCAGACCGCTATTGCCTACACTCGAGACCTTAAGTATTATAGTATAACAAAATATATTGACACCAGATGTAATTTTGTAATAGACATTATCGAGAAGGGTGAACTGACCATCATGTATATTTCGATATACAGTATGGTGGCTGACCCTTTCACCAAACCCATTGTTAGAGACTCGTTTGTAGAACATAAAGAGTCATTGGATTTGCTTACATTTTGATATTTCTTATTTTGTACTAAATTAACGATATGATACTTATTATCTATATATATGATTCTTATGCATTATTCAGTCACACATGAGTTATTATATTTATTATAAATGTATTTGTTTTTTATCATACATTTTGTGATGTAATATGAGAAAAAAAATATGTCAGACAGACGAGATCGACTCTCGGACACGAGTGACCATCTCCAGATCTGAATGAGTGGAGATGAGATAGTTTCTAGATATAAAAGGCTTTGAGAGTGGCCCTATTAGAACATAATTCGTCTTGGTATGTATTCAGAATGAGATCATATATGATATGACCGACATAGAGATACCTACATTTATGTTGTCTGTAACTAAGCAGATTTGAGATCTTAGATATCACTTGCATTTAGTGATATTATCTCTAAGATACTCTCTCTGAGATTTCTGGGTAAAGTTTTATGTGTAAACTAACTTTCATATCTATACAGTGTTAAAAAAATTTTACATATACCCTTTGAGACATGGGAAATAACACTGTGACACGTATTTCATACCGTATGTGATATGACAACTAGGGATAGTGAGAACTATTATATGAAACAATGATCTGATCATGATCTCCGTTCCCACCGTGTGAGACCCCATATCTATTGGTTGGGATCTCTTGTACCCTTATTATTTTTAGCTACTTCTAAAAGTCTTGATCAGTGTTCGTTATTTTAGTCTGTTTACTTATAGGCCGAAAGATAAATTGAGGTCTAAAGGGTAAGTTTAGGAAAATAGCTAAATTAAGACTGATAGATTCGAATTTGGGAAAAGAAAAACTAATCGATATTAAATCATTGTGTTATATTTACCAATCAGTCTATTATATTTATCAATGTTGAATTTTAAATATAATAGTGAATATACAGTCGAACAATGATTGGAAATCACTTTCGATAAGAAAAATGACTCAATAGATGTAATTATGTTGAGTCTGGAATATAACAGGTGCTTTTGGTATTAACGGTAACTTCTCGATCATGTTAACAGGTGTATCGAGAAGTTTTTGCTTACAGGTGTACTCACCAGTCGCACAACGCCCAAGTCTATATAAAAATCCAGTAGGGTGATATGAAAAATCGCATGAGTTATGATCTTGTAACGAATAAAAATGCTCTCGTGTGTAAGTGGGAGATGAAGATAAAAGTACCCACATAGGGGCATTTACCTCAGTAAAAAAATTTATGTGCATTTAAAATTTGAAGTTAGGGAATAATAGGTGGTCAGCCCATTATCCCAACTTTCCTAATTTACTTCTCATTTTCCCATATTAACTTCATAATTAATCTCTTAATATTCTTAACCTGTATTATCATTATCTCTTAATTATAGCACTATTGGTCGAAAATGAGAGAATTATGAATTTTAGAAAAACATTTTTTCTAATTGAGGGATTAAGAAAAAATTTCAAATGGAGAATATTTTACGTTACTTTGTCATCAAATTGAGGGTTACGGTATTGTGATATTTCGATTATAACTCTCTCAACGTGGTTATTATCTTGACGGCAAGATTGATCCAGAAAGGATTCATGGTTCCCGATTTTTTCTATGTTTCATTCACCAAGACATACCCAAAAACTCAAATTTTTTATTATTCTGAAAAACTAATCATACTTCCGCTTGTGTATAAATTAAATCTAACAAATTTTAAATTAAGACTATGAATTAATCTAGAGCAATTAATTTAGTACATCACTCGTATGCCACATCATCACTATTATGAGGTGACATTCATGTTGTAAAAATGATCTCACATGATATACGCCACCTTAGCACATTATTGCACCTGTAATATCATGTGAGTATGCAAAAATTCAACTAGTATATTATATCATGCGTCCACGCTGTTAATAACAAAAGGATTTAATTACATCACTTTTGAAAATTTGAATCCTCTATTGGCCGAAATTAAAGTTCGAAAATCCATTGAATTTTATTGCAAAGTTCAAGGCTCAATTTGCTCTTATTAAAGTAATAATAGCAGACTCATGGGGATTGCTCTTATCAAAAGCACAAGGGCAGCATCTTTCTCCTTTCTAAAATGAATCAAATGTTTATGAGCATAGAAAACAAAACAGAAATAAACCCAGGTGCACTATTATCCATGTTTCTTTCATATCATTTCTTTCCATTGATCATGCAAAGTTTAAATTATACATGTAGAGTCACTTTGAGAGTTTTGAAATTTTCTAGATTTATTTACACACGAAAAACCTTTTGATTGAAATGGTAACTGAGAGATCAGATACTTGCATGGCATTATTTTGTTCAAAATAGCTCGAGTTGTGCGCTTTCCACTGCCGTCTGCAACAAGATAAAACAACATAAGCTTTGGGAGTGAATCATTGAAAACAAAAATTTGAGTTGACGCACACCCAGAGTCTAGGAATTTTGGGAATTGACTTGGAATGCACTTTGGATAGATCAGACTGAAAGCCGATCATTATCGAAAGCTTAAACTCAATCAAAAAAGGGCTGCACACAAAACACAAGGTTCCACTAGCTTCAGCTTATAAATAGATAATTACGTATTGCTGGTAAATGATGCCCACGAAGGGGCTTTTACCAAATAGTAAAAAAGTCATTTTTGAATTTAAACTTTGAATTTGAGACATAATGGGTAATCACCCATTATCTCAACTCCCTTAAATTTATCTCCCCAACTTAATCATACGTGAGTGTGCGTTTGTGCCTATATGTTTTTATTCAATTGTGTGAATCGAAAAAAAACACACAAGAAAAAGAACATTCAAAGGGGAGAATTTTTTCTTTGAGAGAAAAACATATTTTGAGGATTAACAGAAAATTTCGAGAAGAAAATTATCTTGTCACTTTCATCATCGGACTTGAGGATTACGGCATCGTGATATTGTAATGATAATTCATAACATAATTATCGTTCCGACTGTGAGAACGTTCGAAGAAAGTATCATGGTTTCCTAAATTGCTGCGTTTTAATTTACCGAGATAACCTTAAATTTTATTCTTTTTATTATTCTGAAAATTTCTACCATACTTCTACTGGCGTGTTTGTGTATTAAAATTCCAACGTTAGTTTCAGAGCGCATGTTGATTTTATTAAATAATTTTTGAAATTTTTCGGGTATAAAAATATAGGGTTAAAAATTTAAAATTGGGATCACGAATGAGTTTCATGAATCTGATTATACCATGATGTTACCCATGTTATGTAAATCATAAATATATATTTTTTTGGAATTTTTAGAGAATGTCTTAGCCATTAAATTTAAATGTCACGCCCCGACCCACTCCCGAGCCAGGCACGCAACGAGCCCGCCGCGGCACCTAGATGCACGGGCACCACGTCCCGCACATCAAAGCACCGTAAGGCTGTAACATTCACATAATCCAAGTTTCCAAATCACAAAGATCCCCAAGTGATAAAAATAATACATGTATGCCTCAATGTAAATTAAAATGAGTGAGAGTGAACCTTATACAGACCAGAAGAATTATAAATACAGTCATCCCAATTTAAACAAATACAATGGTCATCCTAACTTTTTCAAGATAAAACAATAACCTTAATATATAGCGGAAGAGCGGGTAGTCATACCCCGGCCCAGTAGTCTCCAAAGAATATCCAATACAACAATGCACACAAATCTCTCGGTCCGAGTCTACCCCTGTAGGAGGGAAATGTGAGGGGTGAGTACCATAGAGAGGGGGTTGGTACTCAGCAAGTCGGAGGGAATGACATGCTACAATTAATTTTTGGGTGAATTAGGAGTGCCAAAATTATGTCCCAATAAATCCATAGTATGCAAAAAAAAATATTATGACATCTCAATAAATCATTCACAGCATACGTATCAAATCAAATATGCATCCAGTATGTATGTCCATTATATCGTATAGAGCCAGCCAAAAATATCCCGGCAAGGGCCGACCATGGCCAAGGACGGGCAACGTTGGGGGTTTTCACAGTGCAAGTAATAAAATAAGGCTCTCTACCCCAACGTTGGCCACAGACTACTCCAACTAGCCTGTATATATATATCGTACACGTATCAAGGATCAAGCGTGTATGAAAACCCGCCGGTGCTAGACCTACCAAGGTCCTCCCCGGAGTGGTTCAACCGACGACTGTCCATACAATATGTATGACGATCTGGCGGATACCCCCTGCAGAGGCGTATCCGGGCACAACAGGTGCCTCTACCAAATGTCCTTCGTAGCTACGGAATGCTATAGGAAGCATATCATCATCATTACAGTATCCATAGGGGCATCCAGCCCAAATCACATATCTTAAGCCAAATCATCAAGCCTTATCATGTCAAAAGCATGTGCCAATATGCAATGAAAGTATAAAATCATGTGGATATATCAAAGTGTGGCACAATCATCAAGTATCAAAATCATGGATGCATATCGATATAAACAAGTTGGGACACTCCATATATCACAAAACATTTTCATAAATCCAGGAGAATAGATTAATCATACCATTTTAAATCATGCTTTTGAAAGCTTTTTTAAAACACGGTATTAATTAAAAGTAGATGTCAAGTCCCACTCACCGTTAGGGGAGGATAACGCACTCCCCAATATTTCCACAAAGCGTAAATCAAGTGTCCCCTCCGTTCAACTCAAATAACTCTTAGGGAGACAAACAGTCCGCAGATTTTTAACCTGCGCAGTCATGGAAAATAGACTATAACTTTGGCTATACCAATCCAAATCAGATGATTCTTATCTCATTTTAAAGCTAAGGGATAGCACTATAACTTTCATTTTGTACACTTCCTCAGATTCAAATCACAGAATTCCCGGTAAGCCTCATTTTGTTACAGCCATATTTAAGTTTCAGATTCTGTCCAGTTTTCGTACAGAAGCTATAACTTTCATCCTACTCATCAAAGTCTAATGAAATTTTAACATGTTATAGCTAAGATGTAGATCTACAACTTTCGTGTTTTGCGTTTTATCTAAATATGTCTGGAAGGGGTTGAACAAAATTCATGAACAGGACAGATACGTTTTAGTGAAACATACAGTTTCTGTCAACACAGTTTTAAGGCAAAATTGTATAACTTTCAATATCCTCATGCGAAATGGCTGAAAGTTTTATATGTTATAGACAAGGCATATGTCTATAACTTTCATGTTTTGTGTGTCTTCAAACTAAGACTGGAGAGGGGTCGTTTTTACTCACTACTGTCAAGGTTCGAAACAGGATGCTTCTATGTCGAGTTTCAGGAAACGTGCCATAACGTTTGGCACAGGCATCAGAATTTGGTGATTCTTACCTCGTTGGAAAGATAAGACTTAGATCTATCACATTTTCAAATTCTGGCTCTAAGATGCCTTAAAACAGAGATGAATCACGGACAGAAATAACATTTAAAGTAAGACAGGATAAAATTTCTTACCTCACTTTCTTTGTCTTCCTCTCTTGCTTCTCTCCTTGTTCTCACGAATTTGGGAAGAATGAACAAGCATTCTAAGGCCTTCTTCTTTTATTATTGTGTTAATAAGTCACCACCCTTGGATCAAATCTCCAATTAATCTAAACCATAGGATCATTTTGACTATTGCATGTGTTTTGATTGGTTCTTTTTTTTTTGTGTGCATGTGTTCTCATTGGCCCACCTTGCCTTTCTCATCTCCATTTGGCCAACACTTGTCCTCCTCACTATAACACTTGTTCAACACAAGAATACACTTGTCACATTTCATTTATGTTTTGTTAATTGCTAACAAGTCCTTTGACTTATAAAAATTCTAATTTGACCCCTAAAATTTTCATAATTTCATACTAGGCCCAAAATCTTATATTAGACCTAATTTAATTTATTTAATATGAAATTAAGGTTTTGAATCTCTTTGAGTCAAAATTGATCCGATTTGTATTTTACCGTCAAATATCATTTTTTTTTTGTGAAAATTCATGAACCTGTAGTAATAGAAACAACATATATGTATATATATATGAAATGGAATTCACTATAGAATACACCGAGGGTCGGTGTTACATTTTCCTAACCCCCTAAAAAACAAGTTTCGTCCCCGAAACTAAAAGAAAACCATATAGGGAAAGGAAAATTACTCAGTAAATAAATGAGGGTACTGTCCCCTCATAGTCTCCTCGGAGTCCCAAGTCTCCTCCTCGACTTGGTCATTACACCACAAAATGCGTACTAACGGGACATCCTTGCTTCGCAGTCTACGGATCTGCTTGTCAAAGACTGCTACTGGTTGTACAGGTAAACTCAGGTCCTCCCATAGCTCAACTGGTGGAGGTTCTAAAACATGAGAAGGGTCAGGCATATATCTCCTAAGCACCGAGACATGGAACACATCATGAATACGTGCCAACTCCTCTGGCAGGTCCAATCTGTATGCCACACTTCCGATCCTCTCAAGAATACGGAAGGGCCCAATATACCTGGGGCTCAGCTTGCCCCGCTGCCTAAAACGGATCACCCCTTTCCAGGGTGAGATCCTCAAGAATACCATGTCTCCTTCCTGAAACTCCAGTGGTCGCCGCCTACGGTCTGCATACGCCCTCTATCGATCCTGGGCGGCTCTCATCCTCTGTCGGATGATCTTGACCTTCTCTCTCGTCTCCTTAACAAGCTCCACACTACTGAGGTGCCTCTCACCGACCTCGTCCCAACATAAAGGTGTGCGGCATCGCCTCCCATACAATGCCTCGTATGGAGGCATCCCAATACTCGCCTGGTAGCTGTTATTATATGCAAACTCTACAAGTGGTAAGTGCCGATCCCAGCTACCATAAAAATCAATAACACAAGCCCGAAGCATATCCTCAAGTGTCTGAATCGTGCGCTCTGACTGGCCATCTGTCTGAGGATGATAGGCTGTGCTAAAGTTCAGTCTAGTACCCAATGCCTCCTGCAAACTGGGCCAGAACCTAGACGTGAACCTGGGGTCCCTGTCTGAAACAATCGACACAGGCACCCCGTGAAGTCGTACTATGGTGTCCATATAGAGACGTGCCAGTACCTCCAAGGAGTAGTTACCACGGATGGGGATAAAGTGTGCAGATTTGGTGAGTCGATCGACAATCACCCAAATCGCATCATGCTGCGTGAAAGTTCTCGGTAACCCCATCACGAAATCCATAGTAATATGTTCTCACTTCCACTCAGGAATAGGAAGTGGCTATAAAATACCTGCTGGTTTCTGGTGCTCAGCCTTCACCTGCTGGCACACCAAGCACCGTGCTACAAACTCTGCTATCTCCCGCTTCATGCCCGACCACCAATAACTGCCTCTGATGGTGCGGTACATCTTTGTACTCCCGGGATGCATAGCATAAGCCGAAGAGTGTGCCTCCTCAAGAATAGCACGTCGAAGCTCAACATCAGCTGGAATACACACTCTGTCTCTGAGAACCACGAGTCCATCAGTACGGACTCGGAAATCCCCGCCCTCTCCTCGGCGAATCTGATCGTGAATAGCCTGGAGCTCTACATCTGTACCCTGAAGCTCTCTGATGCGGTCAAGTAGTGTAGGCTGTACTTCAAATCTGGCTAACAGTGTACCCTGCTCATCGCTAGCCAAGCTGACTCCCAAAGCTCGGAGTCCTACCAAGCAGGAGATGTAAGCTCTCTCTGTTGCCTGAGAAGTGGTAGAAGGAGATGACTTCCAGCTCAAGGCATCTGCTACTACATTTGCCTTGCCTGGATGATAGTCAATAACCAAGTCGTAGTCCTTCAGCAGCTTTAACCATCTTCTCTGTCTCAGGTTTAGCTCTCTCTGAGTAAATAAATACTTCAAACTCTTATGGTTTGTGAAGACCCTGCAAGTAACTCCATATAAGTAATGCCGCCATATTCTCAGTGCGAAGACTATGGCTGCCAGCTCTAGATCGTGAGTAGGGTAGTTCACCTCATGCTTCTTCAACTGTCTCGAAGCATAGACGATCACCCGTCCATCCTGCATCAATACGCAACCCAACCCCTGCCGGCTGGCATCACTATACACAACATCCTCTCTGCCACTGGTAGGGAGAGCCAAGATAGGTGCCGACGTCAGTTGTTGTTTGAGCTCTTGAAAGCTCGCCTCACAGCGGTCATCCCAACAGAACTTGACGTCTTTCCTCGTCAATCGGGAGAGTGGAGCAGCAATCTTCGAGAAACCCTCTACGAATCGTCTATAATAACCAGCAAGTCCAAGAAAACTCCGGATCTCAGTAATGGTCTGCGGCTGCTCCCACCTCAATATGGCCTCTACTTTCTGCGGATCAACAAAAATCCCCTCTGCAGAAACAATGTGGCCTAGAAATCCAATCTCCCTTAGCCAAAATTCACACTTGGTGAATTTGGCATATAACTGCTGCTCACGGAGAGTCTGTAAGACCACCCTCAGGTGCTGTACATGCTCCTCATCACTCCGTGAGTATACCAAAATGTCATCAATAAAGACGATAACGAAACGATCCAAATAGTTATGGAAAACCCGGTTCATCAAATCCATAAAAGCCGCTGGAGCATTAGTCAATCCAAACGGCATCACTAAAAACTCAAAGTGACCATAGCGAGTGCGGAATGCAGTTTTGGGCACGTCCTCGGCCCGAATCCGTAACTGATGATAACCAGACCGCAAATCGATCTTCGAAAAGACCCGTGCACCCTGAAGCTGGTCAAATAGGTCATCAATACGTGGCAGAGGATACCGGTTCTTGACGGTCACCTTATTTAACTGCCGATAATCCATGCACAGTCGTAGGGTCCCATCCTTTTTCTTTACAAACAACACCGGAGCACCCCAAGGCGAAGTGCTCGGACGGATAAAGCCCTTGTCTAGTAATTCTTGCAACTGGACCTTGAGCTCTCTCAGCTCAGCTGGCACCATTCTGTATGGCGGAATAGATATAGGGGCGGCTCCCGGAGCTATGTCGATCTCAAAGTCAAACTCCCGAGCCGGTGGAAGGCCGGGTAGCTCCTCAGGGAAAACATCTGCAAACTCTTGTACTACAGGGATATCCTCATTCCTAGGTCCCTTCACAATAGTATCCACAACATGGGCCAAGTACGCCGTGCAGCCTTGGCGTATTAACCTCCTGGCATCAATTACCGAAATAACACAGCGAGGCAATACTCTCCTCTCACCAGAAAATCTCAAAGTAAGCCCCTCTGATCTCCGAAACTCAACTTCCTTAGTAAAACAATCAACGGAGGCTCTGTGTTTGCTCAGCCAATCCATGCCAAGGATGGCATCAATATCGGTCAGGTCCAAAGGGATCAAATCTGCCTGAAGTACCGTGTTTCCAATCATGATCTCTATCCCTCTATAGACTGAATCTCTCAAGAACTGTTCACCGAGAGGAGTGAAAACCAATATCTCATCTCGAAGTGGCGTCAAAGGCTTACCCATCAGGTGGGCAAAGGACGTTCTCACATACGAGTAGTTCGACCCGGTGTCGATAAGGATACGGGCGTCGACTCCATAAATCCTCATAGTTCCTAAATGTGGGGAAAGTAAATAGATCACTTTAAATAAAGGTGGTAATAGATACTCATCATGTATATCTCAAAAGTATATGTATCTCAAAAGTAGGTACAGCCAACATAGTCAAGCCTCTAAGGCTTTGGCTTATGATGAGTCTCAAAATAAAACTATAGAGGAAATCTCTAAGTGTGTGAGTCAGAAAGGGGGAGTACCAATAATGACATCGGGGTTCGTCTGCGCATCCTCCTGCGTCATCGCGTACACTCGGGCCTGAGCCCTCGGCGGTTGCCGCGATGGTCCTGGTGCCATACTACTCCCAGCTATTGCTCGTGGGGCTGTGGGGGTAGAGTGTGCCAGTGCTCCCTGCTGTCCCTCTCGTGGAGCACTAGACTGAATAGAAATTGCCGGACCCCCTGCTCCAAGATCAGGGCACTGGCTCTTGATGTGCCCCTGTCTCCCACACTGGAAGCAAGTCACTGTCACCCCGCAAGCTCCGAAGGGGTGATGTCTGCCGCACCGACGACAAAAAGGGTGTCGTCGGGCTATAGTCTGAGTAGAGGCACTCGGGGTTGGTGCTCTAAACCCCTGGGACTGTGATCCCTGCCTCTGGGAAAGATCTCCGCGAAACCCTAAGGTTCTCCCTTTCTTCGAACTCTGGCCCCCAAAAAACTCGGGCCTCTTCCTCCTCTGCTCCCTCCTCTCTCTCTGTCGTCCCTCAGCATGGACGATCTCCTCAGCCCGAAGTGCTGAGTCTACTATCTCTGGCAATGAGAAGTTAGGGGTCACCGTCATATACCTCCGGACGTTCAAGTTGAGGCCATCCTCAAACTTGAACCTCAACTGACTGGGTGTGGCTAGGTCCGGAACAAAAGCGGCCAGTCTCCTTAACTCGGCCTCATACTCGGTCACAGTCCGAGTCCCCTGCCGCAGGTGGTGGAACTCTGTCCTCTTCTTGTTCTGCTGGAATGCTAAAAAATATCTGCGGTTGAACTCCCGCAGAAAGTCCTCCCAACTCCTGGGCTCCGCTGCATCATCACAAACTGCCTCCCACCACGAGAGGGCATCTCCATCCAATAATCTCTCTGCCACTCGGAGTCTGAACTCCTCACTCAAGCCAAGGTCTGTCAACACTCGGCGGGTGCGGTTGATCCAATGCTTCGCAGCAGTAGAATCACCCACCCCAGAGAACTCAATACAGCCTAGCTGTCTTGCCTCCTTCACGAGCTGGGTGAGCTCGTGAATCCGTCTCAACGTCAAAGAAGTACTGTCGCTGGGTCTAGAAATTGTAGATGGACCAACAACCGGTGGAGGCTCTGGTGTGACTGGTCATGGCATGGCCGTAGGGGTTGGCTCAGCCATCGGTGGTGGTGGTGGCGGTGGCATCTGAATGCCGTGGGCAGCGTACCACTCGAACACCTGTCGGTAGGCATCCAGTGATGGCGGTGGTGGTAGATCTGCAGCCGTGGTGGTCGGTGGTGTAGGCACTGAAGGAGAACCGTGTGAGGAAGACACGTCCTCCGGTACACTAGGGGGCTCAGTAGGTAAGAAGTGGGTACCTCGCCTAGTCGTCATATTTCTGCGAGGAAAAAGGCACTAATCAGGTAGATATATAAGAATTAGGGTTAGTTATGGAATAACTAACCCCCTAAAAGAAATCAACTTGGTATCGGAACCAATGGATAAGGTATGCTAGGTTAGATATGATCCGTGTCCAACCCTCTAAAATGGATGAACTCATCTGCCTATGACCATGTATTGGGAAATGACTGTACAGTAACTTTCACATGCATTGAGGACTTTCAAAATCAGATTTACTTGGGGATATATATATATATATATATATTTTTTTTGAAATCAGTTTCTCAACTCAGCTCGAACCAAGGGCTCTGATACCAACCGAGGCCTGTCACGCCCCGACCCACTCCCGAGCCAGGCACGCAACGAGCCCGCCGCGGCACCTAGATGCACGGGCACCACGTCCCGCACATCAAAACACCGTAAGGCTGTAACATTCACATAATCCAAGTTTCCAAATCACAAAGATCCCCAAGTGATAAAAATAATACATGTATGCCTCAATGTAAATTAAAATGAGTGAGAGTGAACCTTATACAGACCAGAAGAATTATAAATACAGTCATCCCAATTTAAACAAATACAATGGTCATCCTAACTTTCTCAAGATGAAACAATAACCTTAATATATAGCGGAAGAGCGGGTAGTCATACCCCGACCCAGTAGTCTCCAAAGAATATCCAATACAACAATGCACACAAATCTCTCGGTCCGAGTCTACCCCTGTAGGAGGGAAATGTGAGGGGTGAGTACCATAGAGAGGGGGTTGGTACTCAGCAAGTCGGGGGGAATGACATGCTACAATTAATTTTTGGGTGAATTAGGAGTGCCAAAATTATGTCCCAATAAATCCATAGTATGCAAAAAAAAATATTATGACATCTCAATAAATCATTCACAACATACGTATCAAATCAAATATGCATCCAGTATGTATGTCCATTATATCGTATAGAGCCAGCCGAAAATATCCCGACAAGGGCCGACCATGGCCAAGGACGGGCAACGTTGGGGGTTTTCACAGTGCAAGTAATAAAATAAGGCTCTCTACCCCAACGTTGGCCACAGACTACTCAAACTAGCCTGTATATATATATCGTACACGTATCAAGGATCAAGCGTGTATGGAAACCCGCCGGTGCTAGACCTACCAAGGTCCTCCCCGAAGTGGTTCAACCGACGACTGTCCATACAATATGTATGACGATCTGGCGGATACCCCCTGCAGAGGCGTATCCGAGCACAACAGGTGCCTCTACCAAATGTCCTTCGTAGCTACGGAATGCTATAGGAAGCATATCATCATCATTACAGTATCCACAGGGGGCATCCAGCCCAAATCACATATCTTAAGCCAAATCATCAAGCCTTATCATGTCAAAAGCATGTGCCAATATGCAATGAAAGTATAAAATCATGTGGATATATCAAAGTGTGGCACAATCATCAAGTATCAAAATCATGGATGCATATCGATATAAACAAGTTGGGACACTCCATATATCACAAAACATTTTCATAAATCCAGGAGAATAGATCAATCATACCATTTTAAATCATGCTTTTGAAAGCTTTTTTAAAATACGGTATTAATTAAAAGTAGATGTCAAGTCCCACTCACCGTTAGGGGAGGATAACGCACTCCCCAATATTTCCACAAAGCGTAAATCAAGTGTCCCCTCCGTTCAACTCAAATAACTCTTAGGGAGACAAACAGTCCGCAGATTTTTAACCTGCGCAGTCATGGAAAATAGACTATAACTTTGGCTATACCAATCCAAATCAGATGATTCTTATCTCATTTTAAAGCTAAGGGATAGCACTATAACTTTCATTTTGTACACTTCCTCAGATTCAAATCACAGAATTCCCGGTAAGCCTCATTTTGTTACAGCCATATTTAAGTTTCAGATTCTGTCCAGTTTTCGTACAGAAGCTATAACGTTCATCCTACTCATCAAAGTCTAATGAAATTTTAACATGTTATAGCTAAGATGTAGATCTACAACTTTCGTGTTTTGCGTTTTATCTAAATATGTTTGGAAGGGGTTGAACAAAATTCATGAACAGGACAGATACGTTTTAGTGAAACATACAGTTTCTGTCAACACAGTTTTAAGGCAAAATTGTATAACTTTCAATATCCTCATGCGAAATGGCTGAAAGTTTTATATGTTATAGACAAGACATATATCTATAACTTTCATGTTTTGTGTGTCTTCAAACTAAGACTGGAGAGGGGTCGTTTTTACTCACTACTGTCAAGGTTCGAAACAGGACGCTTCTATGTCGAGTTTCAGGAAACGTGCCATAACGTTTGGCACAGGCATCAGAATTTGGTGATTCTTACCTCGTTGGAAAGATAAGACTTAGATCTATCACATTTTCAAATTCTGGCTCTAAGATGCCTTAAAACAGAGATGAATCACGGACAGAAATAACATTTAAAGTAAGACAGGATAAAATTTCTTACCTCACTTTCTTTGTCTTCCTCTCTTGCTTCTCTCTTTGTTCTCACGAATTTGGGAAGAATGAACAAGCATTCTAAGGCCTTCTTCTTTTATTATTGTGTTAATAAGTCACCACCCTTGGATCAAATCTCCAATTAATCTAAACCATAGGATCATTTTGACTATTGCATGTGTTTTGATTGGTTCTTTTTTTTTTGTGTGCATGTGTTCTCATTGGCCCACCTTGCCTTTCTCATCTCCATTTGGCCAACACTTGTCCTCCTCACTATAACACTTGTTCAACACAAGAATACACTTGTCACATTTCATTTATGTTTTGTTAATTGCTAACAAGTCCTTTGACTTATAAAAATTCTAATTTGACCCCTAAACTTTTCATAATTTCATACTAGGCCCAAAATCTTATATTAGACCTAATTTAATTTATTTAATATGAAATTAAGGTTTTGAATCTCTTTGAGTCAAAATTGATCCGATTTGTATTTTACCGTCAAATATCATATATATATATATATTTTTTTGGTGAAAATTCATGAACCTGTAGTAATAGAAACAACATATATGTATATATATATGAAATGGAATTCACTATAGAATACACCGAGGGTCGGTGTTACATTAAAACCAAAGTTTTCGACTTTAATGGTGTCCGAAACTTAAAACCCAAGATCTGTCCATATAGAGAGATAATTGATATATAAAAATGACATATTTGTGATCCATGTATGCTGATCTACATTGTGACATGAATTTTGTGAATTGTCGATGTCGGAAACTAGGTTTTCTGGTATGGTCGCGATGAGCCAAAATTTTGGATATTTATTCCACCGAGTTTAGGGTTTAAATCTCCCAAAAAATCGAGTCTAAGATGTTTTTGGGAAGTCTAAAATTATTTTTCGATTGAAATCACCATCGAAAATGTGCCGGAAATAAGTTTTCTGGAAACCGGGTCGAAAGACCTAGTTGTAGATCCGTCGAGCGAAGAAGACTCGCTCCAAACCCGCGGGCACATGCGTATCACACGCGCAGAGGCGTGTACCGAAGGAAGAAGCGGGCACATGTACCTGGGTTGTGTGTACTATTTATAGGATTTTGTGTACCGAATTCAAGTCCGGATGGTGAGATACAATCTTGGGTTGTACTGTATGGTGTCCATTAACCCATACGCTCGCTTTAGAGTCAATACTCGAATCATTTTTGTTTTGTTGATTCATAGGGTGCGCAAAATTATAATAATAAACATTATTGGTGACTAACGTCTCTTTCTGTGCGACAAAGACTATGGCTGGGACAAAAAGTATCATACTTGATTTCATGAAGGGAGATAAGTTGAACGGTGACAACTATGAAATTTGGCACCGGAAGGTTCAGTTTGTTTTCGAGGAATAGGACCTAGCGGAGATTCTAAAATACGAGATGTCGGACCCCGGGGAGGGTACTACGCCTCAGGCTAGATGGGATCAAGAGGCGTATCGTGCATGGAAAAATAAGAATGGCCAAATTAGGACAATCATTCTAAACAGCATGCACGACGACATGATCCCAGTATATAAGCAGTGTCCTACTACAATATCGATTTGGGTTGCTCTAAGAAAGCACCTTGGCTCCCGGTCAGCTCCTAAGCGGAGGATGCTGACCTATAGGTTCATTACTTATAAGAAAAAACCGGATCATACTATGAAGCAGTATCTAATGCATATGCCGAGTATGATCGCTTCTCTGAAGAACATGGGAAGCCGATGTCTAATGAGTTCAGGTCTTGGAGTGATCCAGGTAAAACTCTTGAGATGTGGTGAAGACCTATCTCATACACACTGAGAGTATTCGTACTTTCATAAATGTAAGTAGGCATTGTGAGCTCGAGGAGAAGCGCCAAGAGATGACTAGGTCTGTTTCCGGTCATGCCTATGTGATGGAGTCAAGTAAGGGCCGTTGAGGCTTCAACTGCAAGTGGCGCAAGCATGACGGAAAGACCAAAAGCCAGGGTAAGAAGAAGCCATCAACAAAGACCGTCAGCAAAGGACAAAAGCGCAGGAAGGAGCTCGATAAGAGCAAAGTGAAGTGCTACGTTTGCGGTAAGTTTGGGCACTCGTGAATGTGGCGAGTGGAAAGTAAGTCTTTCTTTCTTACATGGTTTGAGTTATGTTTCATCTACTGCGATATTCACTGACTCCTCTCCTTTGTGGATTGTAAACTTAGGAGCCACAAACCATATAGCTCGTGACAGGAGCGCGTACGTGGAGTTCTGCCGATTGAGTCCCCATACAAGGAGGCTGTATGTGGGGAACGGAGCATTTGTAGCTGTGAAGGGAATTAGTACATGCAAGCTAATGCTGCGAAATTACCAAATCTTATATCTACATGATGTGTTATATGCTCATGAAATTTAGCGAAATCTCGTATCTGTTTTTTGTTTAAATCGTTTAGGATATTCTGTTGTTTTTAGAAACTCGAGTGTTTCCATTTCATATGATAATTCTTTATTATATACTGATTTGGTTCATGATGGACTTTATGCGTTGGACATGGTTTTCTATAATAATATTTCTGATTTATCTTCTATTGTCTATTAATCTAATAATATAGTTGATAATATTTCTGTTTGGCATAGTAGACTTGGCCATATAAGGTAAGAGAAAATGAATCAGTTAGTAGCGAATAGCCTGTTGAGTCCGCTAATTCGGGTTGAGTTGCCCATATGTGATGTGAACCCGTTGGGTATAAAAACCCTAGAACCCACGAACAACTTAATTTAGCCCAAAAATCGTCCCAACGAATTATTTGAACCAGTGGAATTAAAAATCTCAACCCTTACCCTAAAGGTGAAAGAACTTAAGGTATATGACCTTAGACCCGTTTCTCACTAGATCAAGAACTTTGGTATAAAGATGGAATGAATGATGCCACAATCTAGATGGTTCGAAACCTAGATTGATAAGTCAAAAAACTAAACAAAACTCATATATTGAATAAGTTCAAAGTTCTCAAAAGAACAAAACTTGTGTGAAGAATCCTCACAATTTTATTAATTCTCTACAAAATGTTTTTTTTACACAATGTATAATGGCATATTTATAGCCTAAATGTGAAGACTTAATTAGCAACTAAAAATTTAGTAACTCCCTAAACAATAAAAAATTAGGAAATTAAAATATAAGTTACAAAAAAATAAAAATTAGGAAACTAAATAAATCAAACTATTTTGACCAAGTCTTGCTGCTATTTTTCTTTATTTTCGTCCTCCCTTGGTTTTGGGTAGTTTTGGACCTTTTATTCTTCCAACTGGGCTTGCATGAGTATAATTGAGGCCTCTTTTAGTTCTTCATTCATTTCGGCTTCAATTTCTTATTGTAAAACCCTCTGAATTAAGTCATTCAGTATTTTTTTGAACCTTTTAACTCGAACTTTTGTTACTGACCCAACTGAAACTTGAGTTGAATTTTGTAAATTTCTTACAGTCTTGAGAATCACATCATTCCCTCCTTCTTGACAACGATTTGTCCCCAAATCGTTACCTGTGTGAAAATGCATCCGCAACCGCATTTTGCTTGGGAAAAGTCTCAATGAATTCAATCCCTCGAACATGTCTCTTACCATCTTAATGAATTAACAACTTTTGAATTTAACTCAAAAATAATTGTCTTGTGAAATTCACAAAAAGAATAACAAGAAAAATAAGGAAGGAAAATAAGTGAGAAATAAGAAAGTCGCAAATTTGGAAAAATTCCAAATTAAGAAAGAAACAAAAATGGAATGAATTGAATAAAAAAAGTGAATAAAAGAAGAAAATAAAGAATGTGAACAAATAAGAAAAAAATAAGAAATAAAGAAGAAACAATAAAAGAAAAAAAATTGGAAGTTGCCTTTGTTTTATGAAAAATTATAGACAAATATGAACAATTATAGACAAGTATGAACAACTCGAATGGTAACCCGAAATTGCTCTGATACCGACTGATATGAACCCGTTGGGTATAAAAACCCTAGAACCCACGAACAAGTTAATTTAGCCCAAAAATCGTCCCAACAAATTATTTGAACCAGTGGAATTAAAAA
This sequence comes from Dillenia suffruticosa, assembly GCA_033439265.1. NCBI lineage: Eukaryota > Viridiplantae > Streptophyta > Magnoliopsida > Dilleniales > Dilleniaceae > Dillenia > Dillenia suffruticosa. The sequence continues at coordinate 21,180,098 of JAVTVX010000015.1, forward strand.
CCTCAACCCTTGCCCTAAAGGAGGAAGAACCTAAGGTATATGACCTTAGACCCGTTTCTCACTAGATCAAGAACTTTGGTATAAAGATGGAATGAATGACGCCACAATCTAAATGGTTCGAAACCTAGATTGATAAGTCAAAGAACTAAACAAGACTCATATCTTGAATAAATTCAAAGTTCTCAAAAGAATAAAACTTGTGTGAAGAATCCTCACAATTTTATTAATTCTCTCCAAAGTGTTTTTTTTACACAATCTATATGACCTATTTATAGCCTAAATGTGAAGACTTAATTGGCAACTAAAAATTTAGTAACTCCCTAAATAATAAAAAATTAGGAAATTAAAATATAAGTTACAAAAAAATAAAAATTAGGAAACTAAATAAATCAAACTATTTTGACCAAGTCTTACTGCTATTTTTCTTTATTTTCGTCCTCCCTTGGTTTTGGGTAGTTTTGGACCTTTTATTCTTCCAACTGGGCTTGCATGAGCATAATTGAGACCCCTTTTAGTTCTTCATTCATTTGGGCTTCAATTTCTTATTATAAAACCCTCTGAATTAAGTCATTCATTATTTCTTTGGACCTTTTAACTCGAACTTTTGTTATTGGTCCAACTGGAACTTGAGTTGAATTTTGTAAATTTCTTGCAGTCTTGAGAATCACATCAATATGTGAGTTTTGCGTGACCAGCAAAGCGACGAGGAAACCATTTGGAAAGGTAATAAGAGTTAGGACTCCATTGCAACTTATTCACTCCAATATTTGAGGCCTATGAACGTAAGATCCCGAAATGGAGTCACGTATTTCCTTACGTTTATAAATGACTACACGCGTTTCGGTTATATCTATCTGATCTCGCACAAGTCTGAGATATTAGATTGTTTCAGGAAATTTATCAGCAAGATGAAAACTCAGTTAGACTTGAGAGTTAATACTTTTAAAACCGATAAAGGACACGAGTATCTGCTTGGGCAATTTAAAGATTTTGTTTCGAGAATGACATTACGAGATAGTTAACTATTCCTGTTATTCCCAGCAGAACGGAGTAGCCAAGAGAAGGAACAAGACTCTATTGGAGATGGTGAGATCAATAATGGCGCAGACTAATTTGACTATCTCCCATTGGGGAGATGCATTGTTGACTGCTGTTTACATTCTCAACTGTGTTTCAACTAAATTCGTAGTCAATACCTCATACGAGTTTTGGATAGAGAGATAGCCTGACCTTAGCCATTTGAGACCATGGGATTGTGCCGTATACGTTCACGATTCATCGCACCCACATGGCAAGCTAGACCCGCGAAGAAAGAAGAGTATCTTTATAAGATATTTTGAACATTTTAAGAGACGTGTTTCTAGGTGAACGTACAGACGACACTGTTTCTGAGATCGAATCCGTGATACTACATTTCTGGAAAATGATTTCCCTAAGAGAGGTGAAATCGATTAGGACTTTATCTTTTATGAGATAGGTGAGCCTAACGGCTCAATTAAATCCAACAACGAGACTCAAGAACCTATTATAAAGTTTGGTTCTAGTGGGAGTGGCCCATCTAGAGGTGAGGAGGCTCCCCCTCATCGTAGGAATAGTTTAGGAAATATACCCTAACGTCATTTTGTGATTGAGGATGAGATTCTCATTGTGACTCCCGAGGATAATGAGGAGTGTCGGACTTTTCAGGAGGCTCTCGAGTGTCTTATGAAGGACCAATGGTTAAAGGTCATGCATGAGAAGATAGAATCTATAAAAGTCAAGGATCTAATTAACTTACCTGAGATATAAATGCCATTGGAAACAAGTGAATTCTCAAAATCAAAAGAAAGACCGACAGATCGGTAGAGAGATACAAGGCCCGTCTAGTAGCCAATGGTTATATACAAACAAAGGCATTGACTACGAGAAGACTTTTTTCTCTGTAGTCAAATTTATATTGATTCGTTTACTCTTGACGATTGTCATAACCATGAATTTAGAATTATATCAGACGATATAAAGATTGCTTTCTTTAAAAAAAATTTGGATGAATAGATCTATATGGAGCAGCCTTCTGGATTCGTTCTAGTAGGTCATGAGGATAAGATTTATCGATTTTGGAAGTCACTATATGGTCTAAAACAGTCATCCAGGCGGTGGTATCTAAGATTTTACGAAAAGGTAATATCTTATGGTTTTACAATTATCAATGAGCATCATTATATCTATCTAATACGATCTGATGACTCTTTTGTGATCATGTCCCTATATGTGGACGATAATTTTGACCGGGAACAACATTAGTATCTGATGACAATCAAGGCATGGTTGTCATCGAGTTTTGACATGAAAGATATGAGTGAAATTGAATTCATCTTGCAATTAAGATTCAGATGGATCGTTCGAGATGAATGTTGACTCTTTCACAAAAGACCTATATTAGAAAGATTCTCGAGTACTTAGGGATGAGTGATTGTAATCCCATAGATACTCCGATCACCAAGTGTGATAGTCTGACTCTTGAGATGTACCCGAAAACTCAGAAAAAAGTAAAGGAGATGAGTAAAATCTCTTATTTCAGCGTAGTGGAAAGTTTGATGTACTTGATGTTGTATATACGATCAGACATATGTTATGCATTCGATCTAGTAAGTAGATATCAATCAAATTCTGGAATGAAATATTGGAGAGCAGTAAAAAGGATTTTGAGATATCTTAAGAAAACTGCGAGTTTCTCATTGTGTTACGACGGAGGAGATTTGTGTCTTGTGGGATATTCAGATTTTGCCTTCTTACTCAATGGTGGTGTCATTTCTTGGAGTAGTAAGAAATAAATGTGTAACTCTATTTACGATTGAGGCTGAGTTCATGGTTTACTCAGTTGCAGTTCAAGAGAGTATTTAGCTTCGAAAACTATTAGATGACTTAGCAGTTGTGACTGATAGTGGGAAGCCAGTGATAATCTATTGTGATAATCAAACCGCTATCGCCTACACTCGAGACACTAAGTATCATAGTAGAATCAAATACATCAATACCAAATATAATTTTGGTAGAGATATCATCGAAAAGAGTGAAGTGACCATCAAGTACATTTTGACACATAGCATGGTGGCTAACCCCTTCACCAAACCCATCGCTAGAGACTCATTTGTAGCACATAGAGAGTCATTGGGTTTTGATATATTTTGATATTTCTCATTTTGTACTGAATTGACAATATGATACTTATTACATTTATATATGATTTTGTGCATTATTCAGTTACACTTGCATCATTATTTTTCTTAAATAATGCACTTGTTTTAGATTATATATGTTTTGATGTGATAAAATATGTCAGGCAGGCGAGATCGACTTTCTTACACGAGTGACCACCTCCAACTCTAAGTGAGCGGAGATGAGACTGTTTTTAATCTTAAAAGGCATTGAGAGTGGCCGTACTAGAATACAAGTCGTCCTTATATGTGTTCACGATGACGTTATCTGAGATATGACTGACATAAAAATACCAACATCCACGTTGTCTGTGGGTAGTAAGATTTGAGATTTCAAATATCACACACGATAGTGATATTATCTCTGAAACTCTTTGAGATCTCTGGGTAGAGGTTTATGTGTAGACTGAGTTCCGTATTTGTACAGTATTAGAGAAATCTGACATATACTCTTTTGAGAAATAAAGGATTAACACTGTGGCACACGTTTCATACCGCTTGTGACGAGACGACTATAGGATAGTGGGAGCTATTACTTGAGACGATAGTGTGATCGTTATCCCCATTCCCACTGTGTGAGACCCGAGATACATTAGGTGGAATCTCTTATACCTTTATTACTGGTATAACGAGTTCTTTTTGATACTAACAATGACTGATCGATCATTTTAACAGGTGTATCGAAACGTTTTTACTTGCAAGTGTACTCGCCAGTCGCACGACGTCCAATCCTGTATGAAAATCCAGTAGGGTGATGTAGTGGATCGTATGAGCTATGATCTCGTGACGGATGTAAAATGCCCTCGTATGCAAATAAGAGATGTTGGTAAATGATGCCCACGAAAGGGCTTTTACCAAATAGTAAAAAAATCATTTTTAAATTTAAACTTTGAATTTGAGAGATAATGGGTGACAACCCATTATCTCAACTCCCTTAAACTTTTCTCCCCAACTTAATCATACGTGAGTGTGTGTTTGTGCCTACATGTTTTTATTCAATTGTGTGAATCGAAAAAAAACACACAAGAAAAAGAACATTCAAAGGGGAGAATTTTTTCACCCATAGGCCGAAAGGGTCCACCCATAGGCCAATTAAGGCAAGGGACACTTGATAAAGAACAACGAATCCCTTTGCTTTATGCTATGCCCATATGAGCAACGGCCATGAGTCTCCCTTATTGACTCAAAGGGTCTATAGATACCCCATGCGTCCCATTGATAAGGGGCTTTCGAATGACCAGGAATTTATCTTTCTCATAGTCAAAAGATAGATTTGAAAAACTGAACAGCTACAACAACAATCTCCCCTCACAAGTGATCTCCAACTAGTGATCCTCCCACTCAAATTATATCTCCTCTAGACACAGAGGTACTTTGATCCCTCCATCACCTCAAGCCTCTATAGTCCCCCCTTGGCTTGCTCTCTGTCTCAAGCTTTAACCTGCCTCAGACCACCCTACCTTTAACCAACCTGCCATGGTTAAATATTGATGAGTGAGAGGAGAACACGACACCCATTGAGGACAAGTGGAACGCTTGGTGGATTTTCACCTCCACATGTAGAAGTTAAGATTATTTCTATTGCTAATCACCGGAGCAGAAATATTTCAAGGTTATGTGTCAAGCAAAAATATCAAAAACAAAAGGACAGTGATATGGTTTTGCACGTCTTCATGCCTTGTCTCTTTCATAGGCAGCATATTATCATTCGCTATCAACAAAATGCATCGTTAATAAACTACCCATTAACTTATCTTGTAATGTTCGGTGCTCGTCTTCTTCATACCTATTAGAAAAAGATAAATAAATAACCAATTGAACTAAGCTTTCAACTCTTTACTGGGTTTGTTTTAAAGTTACCATTACAATCTTTTACCACCTTGATACATTTTTGTTTCTCTTCTATTGCGTCTTTCTCCACATCTAATGGCACATTTCTCTCTGTAGGATTTATTATGCAACATGCGCATGCGGAACCGTATAAATTATAATTTTAGAAATTTTGAATAAATATCTCGATATGTAGGGCAACAATAAATCAACCGAAATCTCATAATTTCTAGTACGGATTGTTCGGTCAGGATGGATGGTGATCACGAAATGAACCACCACCATGAATCCACATCACCTCAATCCAAAATCTAGTGAAACAACGGAAGAAGAAAATTCCCTCGTGAAAATTTTCTTGATCCCTCATCTTTTCTCTCTCTCAACTTTTTTCTCTTGGGAATCATGATCTCAAGCATGATTCAATCTAGCCTTCATTTATTCTCAGAAGAAGCAAATCCTTTTATGTGATCTCTATATCATTCAGGTACACATTCCAAACAAAAGAGAGAGAGAGCAGACCTATCTTGAAAATTTTGGGAGTTGGGTAGTTATCTTTCGAAATTGGATAACTATCCCTAATTTAAATTCCACGTGGGCATTGTAAAACCAACATCTCTCACTTGCGCATGAATGCATTTTATATCCGTCACAAGATCACAACTCATCCAATTTTTCACATCACTATACTAAACTTTCATATAGGATTAGGCGTCATGCGATCGGTGAATACACCTGCAAGTAAAGATTTCTCGACACACCTGTTAGGATGACCGAGAAGTCACCGTTAGTATAAAAAAAACTCGTTGTATCCCAGATTCAACGTAATTACATCCATCGAGCCACTTTCCTCATTAAAAGTGATTTTTAATCATTTGCTTGACTGTGTATTCACTATTATATTTGAATCTTAATATGGATTAGTATTACAAGTCAACTGGTGAATACAATATCATGATATAATACTGATTGATCTTCCCTTTATACTACTAACTTTCATTCTTATCTTAACTACTTTTCTAGACATATACCGTCAAATTGAATTAACCATGGTTTCTTTGTGACATGCTAAAGTAACAATACCAAAATCAAATCTCAAGATACAGACAAAAATCATAAGGGCATATGAGATCCTACACAATGGATATCGGGTTTCACACAGTGAAAACGAGGATCAGAACCACACCATCGTTTCAAATAATAACTCACACTATTCCTTGGTCGTTTTATCACACGCGGTATAAAACACATATCACAGTGTTATTCCCACATCTCTTAAAAGGCCATATGTCAGATTTCTCTAACACTGTGTAGGTATAGGTATCAGTCTACATAAAACTTTACCCTAAAGATCTCAGAAAGAATATCTCAGAAATGATATCACTTGATGCAGGTGATATATGAGATCTCAACATATCTTCTCACAGGCAACATGGATGTGGATTATCCATATTGGGCATGTCGCATATGATTTCGTCCTGAACACATATCAGGCTAACTTATATTCTAATAGAACCACTCTCAAAACTCTTACAACTAAAAACCGTCTCATCTCTGCTCACTTAGAGCTAGAGGTGGTCACTCGTATAAAAGAGTCGACCACGCTTATCTAACATACTTTTATCTTAACACACTATAAAATATATGATAATAAATAAGTGTTACAAATAAACTTATGACCGTAAAATGCACATGTGTTATATATATCAATAAACATCACAATCAATACATAATGAGAAATGTCAAATTACGTGTAAACCCAATGATTTCTTATGTTTCACAGAGAAATCTCTCACAAAGGGTTTGATAAAGGGATCGGCCACCATACTATATAAAAAAATATACTTAGATATCACTACACCCTTCTCGGTGATATCTCTCACAAAATGATATTTGGTATCGATGTGTTTGGTGTTACTGTAATACTTAGGGTTTCAATTGTAAGCAATACCGGTCTGATTATTGCTATAAATCATCACTGGCCTCCCACTTTCTACCACAACCCCTAAATCATCCAGAAATCTCTAAAATCAAACTCTCTCAAATCGTCATTGAGCATGCCACAAGCTCAGCCTTTATCATACATAGATATACACAGATTTGCTCCTTACTTTTCCAAAACATGGTACCATTTATTGAACAAAACAGTAAAAATTGATATCAATTTGTGTCTATTTAGATCGCAACCCCAATCGGCATCTGAATACCCAACGAGATGCAAATCACCTCCTCTGTAACACAATGAGAGGTCTACAGTTTTCTTGAGGTATTTTATAATTTTTTTCACTACTCTCTAATGACCGCTTCCAGAATTCGATTGATATTTTGTTACCAAATTGACTGCAAAATAAATGTCTGGTCGTGTATGCCTCATCGCATGCACTAGACTGCACATTGCACTTGCATAAGAGATTCTACTCAACTCTCTTATTTCTTCCTAAGTTATAGGGTATATTTCAAGATTCAGATTTTCGCTTTTAGCGATAAGAGTATCTAATGGGTTGCATTTGTTCATTTTGAATGATCAAGAATCTTCCTAATATAGGACTCTTATTAAAGATATCATTCTCGAGTGATCCCTTTGGATCCTTACTCCGATAATGAACTAAGCCTCATCTATATTTTTTATGTCAGAACTCGACAATAACCATGTTTCAACGGTCATAGATACTCTATGTTGTCCCCAACCCACATAATGTCACACGTATATAAAAATATGATCACAAAAGAGTCACTACAACATTTCAGGTAGACACAATGATTCTCCTAGATCATTATAAAATCATAAAATATTACATTCTCATGAAATCTTAGATACCACTGTCTGGATGACTATTTTAGACTATATGTTGATTTTCAAAATCGACAGATCTTATCCACCTAACCAATTAGAAAGAGCTTAGAGGGTTGCCCCATATAGATCTTCTCATCTAAAACTTCCATTTACAGAAGACGGTTTTTACGTCCATTTAGTGTAACTCCATATCGATATTTGTAACAATCGTTAAACGTAAATGGATCGAAATAAATTAGACTATAACTTCTCAGTAGTCCAAACTCTTAGTTTGTATATAACCGTGGCTATCAAACGGGCCTAATGCCTCCCCATCGATCCGTTGCATTTTCTCTTGATCCTGAGAATCTACTTATTCCCAATAGTCATTCTGCCCTTAGGCAAATCAACTGATCCTTGAGAAACTAATCGTTCCCAATGGTCTTTCTGCTTTCAGGCAAATCAATTAGGTTCTTGAGAATTTATTCGTTCTCAATAGTCTTTTTGCCCTCAGGCAAATCAACTAAGTCCCAAACCCTGTTAATTTTAATCAACTCCTTATTTTCATCTATGACATTCAATAAATTGTTCTTTGCAAAAAAACTCATGAGAGTCTTCAAGATTGATTTAAATTTCTCATCATTCTCAAGAGTTATAATGAGGGTCTCACCCTTCACCCCTAAATGAATCGCTCCCACTAAAACCAAAATCAGTAATAGGTTCGTGTGTCCCACTGCTGGGCTCACTTGAGTCGCTAGACTCATCCATCTCATTGAAAATAAAATCTTGATCGATTTCACCTCTCGATGAATCGCTCCCACTAGGACGAAGATCTTTAATCGGTTTTTCGGTCCTGCCGCTAGCCTTAGCTAAGCTATTAAGCTCATCTATCGAATAAAAGGTAGAGTCCTAATTGACTTTTCTACTCTTAGGGAAATCATCCTTAAGGAATGTGGTATCACGAGACTAATATCAATAACACTGCCATCTGTATGCATAGCTAAGAATAGATGCTTTCTGGAGTGTTCTGAGTATCTTATTAAAAATATATTTATTTTCTTGCGGACCTAACTTGTCATGTGGATGCGAGAAATCGTGATCATACGCGTCACAGCTCCCTGACCTCAAATGGCTAATGTCAAACTACCTCTCTATCCAAAACTCAAATAGAGTACTGACTGCAGACTTTAAGTAGATTAGTTGAGAACATAGACTGCGTCAATAAAATATCTCCCTAATAGAAGATGAGCAAATTGACTTGCACCATCATATACCTCACGGTCTCCAATAAAGTCATATTTCTCTTCTTGACTATTCTATTTTGCTGAGAAATAATAGAAATAGTCCGTTATCTCGTAATACTTTTCTCAAAACAAAATTCTCTGTGTGGTTCTGACAAATACTCACGTCTCATAGGTTTTGAGATTCTTCACTCTTAAATTTAACTGATTTTCAAGCTTACTAATAAATCTCCTGAAATATTCCAATACCTCATACTTGTGCAAAATCAAATAAACGTAACCGATACGCATATAATTGTCTACGAACGTAATAAACTACATAACTCCATTTTAAACTCTCATACTCATATGGCCACAGGTATCAGAGTAGACCAACTGTATTAAAGTCTCATCTCTCATTGTATTGCCAATTGATTTTTTTTGTAGTTTTGTCAACTAAGCAAAACTTATACATGGACAACTCAAATCTGATTAGAGGGTCCAACAAAACACTCGCTGCTAACAGATTCATTCTCTCTTACCGTATGTATCCAAGTCTACTATGCCACTGATTTACTTCTCAATCAGCACAACTAAATGTAGAGCAAATAGAAAAATAACAAAAAATACTATTAAAATGAGCAATATCTAGTGCATACAATTCATAATTGATAAAAGCAGAACAATCGAAAGAATTGTCGTAACTAATAGAAACATTAAAGTTTCCAAAAGACAAAAGCAATGCATATCTTTGACAATCCAGACAAAATACTAAAATTAAGTTCCGTCAAATATCCGAAACGCAAAAAACTTCTTTTAAATACAGAGTCTATCAACATTGCAACTCAAAGTTGCAAGTGTCAATCCCTCTACTAACAATGACAAATGCTCGGTTCCTCATGTGAATCCTCCTAGTATGAGCACTCACTCACCGGAACTCTACATATGCACTTCTATCTTGAACTACGTGATTGGTAACTTTTGAATTTACAATCCATAAAGGAGAAAAATCCATGAATAACACAATAAATGAGTCAAAATTCAAACCACGTAAAGAAGAAAAATATTTTTTTTACTTGTCACAGTTAACGAGCAAAATGACCAAAGCTACCTTAGGCGTAGCATTTCGTATTGGTCTTATTAAAATTTTTTTTCTTGCGTTTTTGTACTTTGTTGTCGGATTTCTCAGATGGTTTCATCTTACCTGGATCTCGGGTATTCTTCTCATGCTTATGCCATTTGTATTTGGTATCACGGAAGTGCTTACTCGACTCCGCTGCATAAGCATAACCCGAATATGGCCTATTAGCCTCCAAACGCTCCTCATTGAGCTAACAATGCCTATTCACATCATTGAAAGTATAAATACTCTCGTCATGCGTGAGATAGGTTTTCATAATCTCCCATGAATCAGGTAAAAAATTGGATCACACTCAATACCTGAATCTCATTCGAAATGGGCTTGCCCTCATTTTTTGACTCGACAATCATACTCGACATTTGTATCAAATGTTACATCATTGTATGATCAACTTTTTTTAATAAGTTATAAACTTATAAATTAGTTTCTTCACCTTAAGAGCTGAAAAGAATACCACAATACTTTTTCAGGGTAAACCAAAACCGACATATTCGTAGAATACTACTCATAGATCGGGATCATGTCATCGTACATGCCATTGTTAAAAATTGACCCAATTTGACTATCATTTTCTTCAACACACAATAGACCTCCTTATCCTATCTATATTAAGGTGTGGTACCCTCTTTGGGGTCTACTATCTCATATCTCAGAATCTCATATAGATCTTACTCCTCGAGAATAAACTGAATTTTTCGGTGAAAAAATTTACAATTGTTACCATTTAATTTATTCTCCTTGTAAAGATCTATTATGACAGTATTTTATACAGTTAAAGAGACTTTAGCAACTTATTGATATTTATTTTCACATTTTATATACCCTTCGAATCAACAAATCCCAAATAATTCAAATATAGACTCTAATTTGAGTGTATGAATCAATGGATATCATACACCACAAAACGGAATCGCATCTTACCATTCTGAATTGAATTTGGTACACAAAAGCCCACTAAAAGTCATAAATTTGGGTGCAGGATTGTTAGAAATTTTAAAAAAATCAATCCGGCTTGACATCACGAGCCACCAAAGGTCCCATGCGTCGCCATGCGCTAGCGGCGCATAGCCAGGCACCTTCACGCTCCAGCTATGCGCTGGCACACACGCCAAACGCACAGCCATATGTTACACCACCACATGCAAGAAAATATATTTATTTTGCTATGACTCCATACTACAACGACTTGCTGTAGTCGGTGGTTGGGGCGCGAAAATAAGTCACGCAACCTCGGATTCAAGTTTGGGTGCTGACATTTCTGAGCATTTTTTTTTCTTAAAAGGTATGGAGCGTGGACCAACCTGAGTCTAACCCGGATTAGGACTCGGGTTGGATCACATGTCCTGGTCATAACCGAGTCGGGACACCCAGACATCGTTCATGTGCCGCGTTGCCGCATGAACTGTACACGCCTATTGGTTGGGCCGGGTATTTTTTGCTCAACGGGTCTGCAACCGGATCCTTTCAACTCGAATATCAAAAAACTCATTTTCAGGCTATTTTTCATGCGATTTTCACTAGAAAATTGCAATTAAACTTCCAAAATTATCATAAACATGATTTATTAAAAAATTTGATCCCCTAAACATAACCATTTAAATATTCAAAGTTTCGGCCCTTCACGGCCATTGTAGAAACTTGTCATCCGACAACCATATCACACGATTCATATGTCAAAATGTAGATCTGTGCATGACAAATATTTTTATACCATTTTTACATATCGATTCATCCTTAAATTCGACAGATCTAAGATTTTATGTCTATAGGGTTGAAAATTTCGACCGGACATTTCATGATCTCATTGTGCTAAAAAAATTCAACAAAAATTATATTAATGATTCTTGGGCTATGGACATTCTCGTGGTACTCTTGGATTTCGACCGAATTCTAAACTTTTGTATCCTACATATTTTATGCCAAAAAATTTTGAAACAATTTTGAAAAATTTTTTTAAATAAATCCTAAACCCTAATGATGTTTGTTTACAATGCCCACGTGGACATTTAAATTAGGGGTAGTTATCCAATTTCAAAAGATAACTACCCAACTCCCAAATTCCCCAAGATAGGCCTCCTCTCTCTCCTTTTTGTTTGGAATGTGTACGTGAATGATGGAGATCATAAAACAGAATTTGCTTCTTCTAAGAATAAATGAAGGCTAGATTGAATCATGCTTGAGAACATGATTCCCAAGAGAAAAAAAAAGTTGAGAGAGAGAAAAGATGAGGGATCAAGAAAATTTTCAAAAGAGAATTTTCTTCTTCCGTTGTATCACCGGATTTTGGGTTGAGGTGTTGTGGATCTGTAGTGGTGGTTTGTTTCATAATCACCATCCCGGACCAAGTGATCTGTATGAGAGATTATGCGATTTCGGTTGATTTATTGGAACCCTACATATCTAGCTATTTACCCAAAAAATTTCAAAATTTTAAATTATACACTTCCGCATGCACATATAATGTAATAAATCCAACATCGGTATTAGAGCGACGTTGGATTTATTTAAATTTTTTTTTGAAATTTTTTTTAACATAAAATGTGTAGGATACAAAATTTAGAATTCAGATTACGGATGAATTTCGTAAATTCTAGAGTGCCAAGAGAATACTCATGACCCAAGAATCATGAACATAATTTTTGTTGAATTTTTGAAACATGTTTTATCCATGAAATTTGAAGTCAAAGTGTCAGACCCTAATAGTGCCTGAAACTTAAAATCTTAGATCTATCGAGTTAAAAAACTAGTTGATCTATAATAATAATATAAATGTGTTTCTTGCATCCTGATCTACATTTTGACATATGAATTATGTGATTTGGTTGCCGGAAATAAAGTTTCTAAAATATCCACGAAAGACCAAAACTTTGAATATTTAAATGGCCAAGTTTAAGATTTCAAATCTTCCAATAAATCATATTTAGGATATTTTGGAGGTTTAATTGTAGTTTTCCGATGAAATCTGTGTGAAAATCCTATCGGAAAAGCATTTTCTGGCAGTCAAGTCGAAAGGATCCGATTGCAGACCCTGCCCAACCAATAGGTGCATATAGTTCACGCGCTCTCACAGCACGTGATCAGTGTATGGGTATCCCAGGTCAGTTACGACCCGGACACGTGAGACCTGCCGCCCGACCAATAAGTCAACACTCCATATCTGTTAAGAAAAAAAAATACTCAAAAATGACACTGCCCAAACTCGAATCCGAGTTTGTGTGACCCTTTTGAGTGCCCCAACCACCAGACTACAACAAGTCACTGTAGTGTAAGTCATCGAACAATAAATATGTTTTCTGGCGTGTGGTCGTGTAACACACGTGTTGCGCATCTGGCGAGTACAACATGCTACTGCTAGCGCATAAAAGCGCTTGGTTGTGCGCGTGGAACCATCAACGGTGCATGATGTCATGCCGGATTAGTTTTTTCTAAATTTTTTACGGTGTCATATCCATATTTATGATTTTGAGTGGGTTTTTTGTGTTGAATCCAACTTCAAATGGTAAGATGCGATTTCGATTTGTGATATATGAAGTCTGTTGACTCATACACTCAAATTAATGTCTATACTCGAATCATTTGGGATGAAGGGTACACAAAATGTAAGAATAAATATCAATAAATCACTAATATCTCTCTAGTTGCATAGAACATTATCGTCATTAATTTTTACAAAGAAAATAAATTAAATTGTGACAATTGTGAATTTTTTTATCGGAAGATTTAGTTTATTCTCGCATTGCAAGATCTGTATAAGATTCTAAGGTATGAAATGATGAGCCATAGGAAGGATACCACATCTCAGTATAGACGGGATAAGGAGCTCTATTGTGTTATAAAGAAAAATGATAGCCAAATTAGGACAATCTTTATCAATTGAAAGAACGGTGAATTGATCCCGATTTATGAGTAATATCTTATGGTTATGTCGGTTAGGCTCATCTTAAAATAGCATTATGATGCTCTTTTTCAGCTCCTAAGATGATGAAACTAATTTATAAATTTATAACTTATAAGAAAAAGGTTGATTATACAATGATATAACATTTAATACAAATATCGAGTATAATCGCTGAGTCAAAGAATGAAGGCAAGCGCATTTCGAATGAAGTTCAAGTACCGGATATGATCTTGAGGAGGAGTGCCAAGAGGCGAGTAGATTGTACTCGGGTCATGCTTATGTAAGGGAGTCGAGCAAGGGATCCCATGGTACCTAACACAAATAGCATAAGTATGAGAATAAAACTCGAGATTCAAACAAGATGAAACAATTTGAGAAATCTGACAGCAAAGTACAAAAGTGCAAGAAAAATGAACTTGATAAGACCAATTTGAAATACTATATCTGAGATAGACTTGGTCATTTCTCTCATAAGTGTGATGAGTGGAAAGAATGTCCCTCTTCTTTATATGATTTGAGTTGTGACTAATTTATCGTATTGTTCACTGATTTCTCTCCTTTGTGAATTATAAATTCATAAGCCACCGACCATGTAGTTCAAGATAGGAACGCGTACATAAAGTTTTGCTGAGTGAATCCTCATGCTAAGAGGATTCACATGAGAAAATGAGCATTTGTTATCATCAGCAGAGGAATTGACATTTGCAAGTTTGAGTTGTAATGTGAAAAAACTGTATTTAAATTACGTTCTTTGCATTCCGAATATTTGACTGAACTTAATTTAAGTATTTTGTTTGGATTGCCGAGAATATGCTTTATCCTTTTTTTTGAAAACTCTAATGTTAATTACAACAATTCTTTCGATTGTTCTGATTCTATCCATTATAAACTGTATACACCGGATATTGTTTTTTTTAATGGTATTCTTGTTATTATTCTATTGTTTTTATATCTGGTTGCACTGATTGTGATGTAAATCAGTGACATAGTAGACTTTGATACATATGGAAAGAGATGATGAATTTGTTAATAGTGAGTGGTTTGTTGAACCCTTTAATCAGATTCAAATTGCACGTACGTAAGTTTTTGCTTAGCCGACAAAATTACAAGAAAATCATTTGGCAATGCAATGAGAGTTAGGACTCCATTACAGTTGATTTACTCTGATATCTATGACCATATGAGTACGAAAGTCTAAAATCGAGTTGTATAGTTTATTACGTTCGTAGATAAACGCATATCAGTTATATTTATTAGATCTTGTACAACTATAAGGTATTAAAATATTTCAGGAGATTTATTAGCGATATTGAAAATCAGTTAAACTTTAGAGTAAAGATTCTCAGAACCGATGAGAGCGCGAGTATTTGTCAGAACTACACAGAGAGCTCTGTTTCAAAAAAAGTATTACGAGACAACTGACTATTCATGTTACTTCTCAGCAGAATGGAGTAATCGAGAAAAGAAATATGACTTTGTTAGAGATAATGAGATCCATGATGGTGCAATCCAATTTGCTCATCTCCTATTGGGGAGATGTTTTATTGATGACAGCCTACGTTCTCAATTGTATCTCATTAAAAACCGCAGTCAGTACCCCATTTGAGCTTTGGACAGAGAGATAGTCTCACCTTAACCACTTGAGATCAAGGAGTTGTGCTGCGTATGATCACGATTTCTCGCATCCACATGATAAGTTAAACCCGCGAAAAAAGAAATATATCTTAAATAAGACACTCAGAACATTCTAGGGAGAATGTATTCTTAGGTGTGCATACAGATGGTAGTATTACTAAAATTAGTATTGTGATATCATATCCCTTAAGGATGATTTCCTAAAAGATGTGAAGTCAATTAAGACTCTACCTTTCATTCAATGGATGAACTTAGTAACTCAGCTAAGCCCAACGACAGGACCGAAGAATCGATTAAGGATCTTGATCTCAATGGGAGCAATCCATCGAGAGATGAAATCAATTGAGACTTTACCTTCTATGAGATAGATGAATCTAGTGACTCAAGTGAACCCCACAACGGGATATAAGAATTCATTACGGATTTTCGTTCCTGTGGGAGCGATCTATCTAGAGGTGAAATCGAACTAGACTACCTTCTATGAGATAGATGAGTCTAGTGACTCAAGTGAGCCCCACAGCGTGATACGAAAATCAATTATGGATATTCGTCTTAGTGGAAGCGATCTATTGAGAAATGAAATCAATTAGGACTTTACTTTCAACGAGATAGATGACTCTAGTGACTCAAGTGAGCCTAGTGGTGGGACACAAAAGTTCATTACGGATTTTGATTCTAGTGAGAGTGATTCATCTAGAGGTGAAGAGATTCTCTCTCCTCGTAGAAGTGTTGAGGGCACGTATTTAAACGTCGCTTCCTGAATGAGGGTAAGACCCTCATGGTGACTCTTGAGGACGATGAGAAATTTAAAGCAGTCCTAGAGGCTATCGTGGGTTTTTACGAAGAACTATTTATTGGAGGCTATAAATAAAGAGAAAAAGTCGATAAGAATCAACAGAGTTTGGGACCAAATTGATTTACCTAAGAGCATAAAGACTATTGGAAACGAGTAGATTCTCAAGAACCTAATTGATTTGCCTAAAAGCAGAAAGACCATTAAGAATAAGAACGTTCTCAAGGTCAAGAGAAAGGCCGACAGATCGATGGAGAGATACAAGGCTCGTCTGGTAGCCACAGTTATATACAAACTAAGGGTTTAGACTATCGGGCAATCATATTCCAATTTACCTCAATCCGTTTGGTTTTTAACGATTGTCGCGAATATAGATCTACAGTTATACCAGATGGACATAAAGGCCACTTTCCGTAATGGAAGTCTAGATTAGACGATTTACATGGAGCAACCCTCTGGGTTCGTTCTAGTAGATCTTGAGGACAAAATCTGTTAATTTTGGAAATCGATATACGACCTAAAACAGTCATTCAGATGGTGATATCTAATGACCATTTAAACATGATTATTGTCGAGTTCTGACATGAACATAGGTGAGGTTTAGTTCATTCTCGAAACAAGGATTCAGAGATATCGCTCGAGAAGGATATTGACTCTTTAACAAAAGTTCTATATCAGAAAGATTCTTGAGCATTTGAAATGAACAAATGCAACCAATTAAATACTCTTATCACTAAAGACAAAAACCTGAGTCTTGAAATGTGCCCTATAACTTAGTAAGAAATAAGGGAGATAAGTAAATCCCTTATACTAGTATAATGTGCAGTCTAGTATATACGATAAGGTATATACGACCAGACATTTATTTTACAGTCGATCTAGTAAATAGGTATCAATTGAATCCTGGATTGAGTCACTAGATAGCAATGAAAAGGATTCTGAAATATGTCAAGAGAACTGTGAACCTCTACTTTTGTTACAGAGGAGGTGATTTGCGACTCGTTAAGATTTAGACGCCAATTGGAGTGGCTATCTGAAAAAACCAAATCGACATCAGTTTTTGTTATCTTGCTCAATAAATGGTACCATATCTTGAAGAAGTAAGAAATAAATTTTTGTATTTTTATCTACGATAGAGACTGAATTTGTGACATGCTCAGTGACAGTTCAAGAGAGCGTTTGGTTTCGGAAATTTATGGATGACTTAGAGATTGTGGCAGAAATGAGAAATCAACGATGAATTATAGTGATAATCAGGCTAGCATTACCTACAACTAAAATCCTAAATATCACAGTAAGACCAAACACATTGATATTAGATACCATTTTGTAAGAGATATCGTCGAAAACGATGTCATGATGTTTAAGTACATTTTTTTTATACAATATAGTGGCTGATTCCTTCATCAAACCCATTGTGAGAGATTCCTTTGTAAAACATACGGAATCATTGAGTTTACATGTAAAAATGACATTTCTCATTTGTACTATATTGATATCTTTGATACTTATTGATATATATATATATATATATATATATATGACATATGTATATTATATAGTCACAAGTTTAATTTGTTGTACTTGTTTATTATTATATATTTTATAGTAAGTTATGATAAAAGGTATGTCAAGTAGGCTTGATCGACTCTCTTACACGAGTGACCACCTTCAGTTTTGAGTGAGCAGAGGTAAGACGGTTTCTAATCGTAAGAGATTTTGAAAGTGACCCTACTAGAACATAAATCGCCCTGTTACGTGTTCAGAATGAAATCATATGCGATATGATCGACATAAACATATCCTTTAAATGTCCATGTGGGCATTATAAAACCAACACTCCCAAACAAAAAAACAATGCAGTAACAGATTCGATAATTACTCCTCCATATGGATGAACCATCTTAATATAGTTCTCTTCATTAGTATTGAACTAAAATTACATGGATTTAACCATCCCAAAAGCCTTAGCCAAAGGTAAAGCCATATGCTGCATTTTGTCCAAAATTGAAGCCACTCCAGATAATTTGGAACGCATTCATTTTGAACTTTATAGGTTTTTATTATCAAGATCATTGTTACAACTAGATAGATGCTCAAATAACAGCAGTTCATCCTTGTACACCAAAAGAAGTACATAGCCTATCACCATCATGCAAATTTGTGGAATTCTTAAATGATTATTATCCTAAGATGCAATAATATAAACACTCAGTCATGTTATCTGCAGCATTACAATCCTGACCAAACCCTCCAAGATATCCTCATTTTTTTTCCCAGGAGTTTTTAAAGTAGCCTCATAGAGAAACTTTTTTGATTAACCCCCTCAAAACTTTCTGCTCTTCAAATATTAGGCTTTGTGTCTCCTGTACTAAAATGCCAAGTAACATGTTGGCAGAGGCAGGCAGCAAAAAACTAATAATGCAGCTACTGGCAGAATGTTTGTTGCATGCTTCAAACAAGATTTCAATGGAAGTAAAAAGGATTCAAGCATTTACATATTTTCTATGACTCATTAATGTAACCAAATAATTAAGATCTAATTCATGAAGCATGAAAATTGGATCATGAAAACATAATGAGAAAAATTGTAGGCACTCTCATAGTTCAGAAATGAATGGAAAAAAATAAAGAATAAATAAATAAATAAAGCCCTAAAGCTGCCTAGTTTGTTGCAAATTTTGCATGTAATGGAGGAATACTTCATCTTCTGTGCTCACTGTCATACATGCAGTATGAAAACTTAAGTGCATCTAACCAAAACTGCAGATTATTTTAAAATGCTTATCAAGAATAGTCAATATTGAATAATGTTGTTGACCCTTCAAGGCAAAGATGCTCATATATTATTAACTAAAACAGTGAAAGAATGAAAAGAGCATGCAAATTAGGTCAGAAACTCACCCAGCTAATTCTGTTGGACAAGTCAAAAGGCATGGAAGTATGACATATATGGGCAAAGTCATGTTCGACAGACATCTCCATCTGCCATCCAGCAAATTAAAGGGAAAAATATCCCAAATAACATTATTGCCTTCCAAAACAGTATGATGAGGTAGGAAATATATTTTCTTACCTGCGTAGTTTGGACTGAAGTAGTCACAGTGACAATCATTTCACCAACTAAGACTGACTCCACACAGAAAAGGTGAATATTGATAGACACTGCAGATGCTTCTACCGTAAGTTGTCCTGTTCTGATAGAGCACACTGACAGAAGATTTTTCTAGTCACTTGAAATCCACCTGTTCAATCACATTTCGAATCACCAAAGGAACAATGCAGAAACATGTTTCAGAGACTAGAAATTGTGTAAGGTGTAACAAGATCTCAAAGTGCTAATGCAAATTTAGAAACTTTAGATCATGCAAGTACAAACCGATCCTGTTATATATAATTTAAAAGCATCTGGAAAAGGTAGGAATTAGGATCACATTAAAAATAAACCTGATTTTACTTCACGGAATAATGGATGCCTTTGTGTATCCTGAGTGATATCAAAGACGACCATTTAAGGAGAAACCGGTGAATCAAGAAGATTATCTAAATAAAGAAAAGAAAAGAAAAGAAAATTTAGCTCAATCACACAAAAGAAAAAGGTTTGGGATGTAAGATTATCATTACCATTTTCAACTATGAACTCGGCTGTGGAGGTTAATGCTTTATACAAGTACCCCCTCATTATCTTGCGGTAACCAAATACTATTACAACAGATATTAGATGAGCAGCATTCCACATTTGCAACAAGTAAATATAAGATGGAATGCTAAAGATGCAAACTTGACAACTTGCGAACTAATAATGGGTACAATAAAAATGTAAACCATTACTCTGATAGATCATTACCTGAATACTTATATTCACAACATGAAATGTCTCATAAAATTTTTCCAAATTTTCCTCACCATGTTGTCTCAAAACAACTGAGAATGGCATCTGCAGCAGGGAAAGAATAATAATTAGAACAAAGGAAATGTTTTGTTGTTATCCTTTTTTAGCTTTGCAACAAGACAAAAATTACAGTTCTAGTCAAATAAATCTAAGAAAAAAAATCCTTGCTCAGAAATGAGATAAACTTAATTACAGGAGAGAGAAAAACTATTATTTGCTGGAACTACTGCACTACCATCAATGACAATCAACTGTATTGGAACTTATAGTAATTAAACTAAATGATGAATTTAGATCACTAGTTCAGAAAAGTACCTCTGTCACTCCTGGAGTGATCTTTCCAGAGGTTTTAATCACAAGGCTCTTATTCCTGCTTACCAGATCAGGAAAGAAATCATGAATCATCTAAGGCAGACTACACCAAAAGCTGGAAGGAAATTTTAAATCAGGCACAAATATATGGGTGACAAACAAATACTTATGATTGTTGATTAATAAACATCATTACTACTTGAGGTCTATCTTGTCAGTAACAAGTTAAAAAGTTTATGTAAAAGGCTTGAGTACTTGTGACTTGAGAGTCTTATGTTTCTCCAATAGATTTGAGAACAAAGTCCTGGGCAAAAGAGGGCTGCATCTTGTATATTTTGAGTACTTGTGAGCTGGGATTAACCTATCTTCAATTCTTCCGATTGCATCGGAACCAGTCTTTAGAACAGCACATCTAAACAAAGTCAAATTCACAATAAAGCTGACAGAAGATACTTGAGTCTTTGGCAGTGTCTGAAGGAGCTTCTTGACATGACTTTATTACCTGATGTCACACTGTAATTTTCTTGCAACTCTCAACAATGGATGCTAACAAAAGATCTGACTACACATTTATCAGCCCCAGGGGTACATGCCTTAATATCCGCATGCATGTTAACTAGCCTCAAAAGATGTATAACTGGATGAATCGAAATGACTTAAAAGATGTATAACATGGATTGCATAGTATAGGTACGAAATTCTAATAAAGAATAAATTCACTTAGTCTGAAATAAGCCAAAATCACTTTCCTAAATTGTGGTTCAAAAGCATGTTAAATAGACTGTCTCACTTGATTATCTAAAGTGACAAATAGTACTTGCTTTTTGTATTTTGTTTTTGCTTGGTAGAAAGGTTGGCAGGAGGTGACCGGCATTGTCAAGTGCTTTCAGTGTTGCCATGAGAATCTGCATCCTCTATAAAATACGTCGAGCAAGACTACTACTCTAGGGGCGTGCTTATTACCGTAGCCCCAACAAAGTAGCCAGAATTCTCTTTATAATCTTAGGAGCTATTGAGCACATTTCGCAAGCAATTTGGTTAAACCTAATTTAATTGCGAGACCTCAAGTTTATGAAATGTTTACTACATACACTTGGGCAACCACGTCTAGCATAAAACGACCCATCATGCATTACTTCACATTTAGTTTATTTTCACTTTCATGGCATATCAATTAGACAAGTAACACCACCAATCAGCCAATTCATTCATTTGGCGGCACATTTTGGTCTAATTTGAACACCAATGAAGCCAGCAACACTGTTAGATCAATTGAAGCAAAATGCAACAAAATGGTATGAACTTTAACGTTAAATAGGCTCCAAGAGCACGTATAGTTTGAAGAAATTAGGGATTTACACAATGGTGATAGGCTTGACAACACCATAGAAAGCCTCGATTACACCTGCTGAGCCTCCACGAACCTAAAAAAGAACATGGGACTCAGACTCGGACACAACGAGGGAGAGAGAGAGACCTGCAGATTGACAGACCCATAGATAGCGAGGCGAATGCCATAGTGAGAGATGGAAGAATGGGAATTAACGATGATTTTGCCTTCAATTGGTTCCTGATGGATTGAGAGACAGAAGTCAGAAACCCAACATCAGATCCAATTGATTAGTGGGAGAGAAAGAGAGATAAACAATTACCGTAGCACGATAGACACGGTTTGATCGAGAAAGTTTGAGCTTAATTGACATGGCGAAGATTGTACTAACAGGAATAAAATTACAATTACTCCGTATTCTTGAGAGGGAGTGAGTGTTGGACAACGGTAACTTGGATGCATTAATGGTTGGATAACATAAGAAAACTTCAATAAAAAGAATTTTTATTTATATCAATATTATTTTAAATTTAATTCATTTAAAATAAAGTCAGACATAGTATTTTATATAGGGCTGTTATGACACCCGGGTCGAGCCCGGGTATCATAATACCTGAGCTCGGCTCGAGTTTGCGGGAGGTGAGCTCGAGCTCGGGCTCGGGCTCGAGCTCGTCGAGCCTGTGATTCTAGAACTCGAACTCAACTCGAAGTGTCATCGAGGAACTCGAGCTCGAGTGTCGCGGGCCTCTGACAAGATTGTGCTCGAGCCCGAGCCCAAGCTCAAAACTGTATCCAAACCCGAGCCCAAACGGAAACCCGAAACTGGGATCACGACACCCAAGAGCTTGATGGGGAGAGCAGAACCGGAAGGCCGAAGGCGGAAGGCAGAACTCAGAGAGAGAGAGAGACAGAGAGAGAGAGAGAGAGAGAGCAAATCTGGAAAACCCTAGAATGAGAAGGAGAGCAAATCTAAAAAACCCTAGAGAGAGAGAGCGAGAGTTTTACCTTCGAGGAGATGATCGTCGCACACAGAGATTGAAGGAGACCTTCGAAGTCGATGAGAGTTGAGACCTTAGAGAGACAGAGACATGAAACCCTAACCCTAGAGAGAGAGAGAGAGAGAGAGAGAGAGAGAGAGACAAAGAGAGATAGAGTACCTTCGAAGAGACCTTCGATCGCGATGGTGAGATGAAGAGGAGAACTTCGATCGCGATGGTGACAGGAGGAGAAGGCCATCGCCCATCGCGCAATGGTCAAAGGAGGAGGAGACCATCGCGCGATGGTGAGAGGAGCATAGACCTTCGAATCGAAGTAGGCGATCGCGATGGCGAAGGAGCAGAGACCTTCGATCGCGATGGTGAGAGAGTAGACCTTCGATCGCCTTTCGCCCTTCGCCCTTCGCCCTTCCCCTTCGCCCTTCGCCCTTCGCCCTTCGCCCTTCGCCCTTCGCCCTTTGCCCTTCGAGCAGAGACTGGTGTGCGGGTGTGCAGGTGTGTGGGAAATGAGAATAGGAAGAAGGGATTAGGTTTTGAGAGGGACGGGTAGCTCGACGAGCTTCGGGCCTGAAGAAATGTGGGCTCGAGCTCGAGCCCGGGCTTTGACCGGGTAGTGTCACGGGTACCCGTGACACTACCTGGGTGTCATAACAGGCCTAATTTTATATATATTCAGTACAATATTTTTTGAATTAAGTTTAACTGATTCACACCTAAAGCCACCAACAACTCCGGTAAGAAAGAAGATACCATATTAGGTATGAAATTTGAAACTTCATCCAGAAAAATTTGAAATTCTCTCTGCTATCGATTTCTCTCAACGGTATCGACCGACCTCTAAATTGGAGTGAATGAATGAGAAAGAGGATCTAATTTTTTTTTTTTGGTATTTTGGTTAGGCTACCGTCCAGTACCCAGAGTTTTATCATAACTATTCTAGACCGATCATTATAGGACCCATTTTATGAGAACAAATCTCTCAATATTTATTTTTTTCGCTTTCACCCTAAGTCGAATCTCAAAAGTGATGATCATAATTATTCTGGATCAATCATTATAGGACCCGCTTTATGGGGACATATCTCCTAATATTTATTTTTTTCACTTCCACCCTGAGTCGAACCCCAAAAGTGATGGAATGGTGCAGTCCCTTGACCAGCTGCACAACCAATGTTGGAAGAGGATTTATATGTATAGTATGGTATATATGTATGGCTTGAGTAAGTTTCTCAAAACTTACAAAAATAGAATGTATAAAACTTTCACATTAATCACGTTTAGAAAATAGTAGTTTTATTAGCGCTGTTATATGATGGTATCCAATTTTTTTGATTTAGTGCAATTTATGATTGATTTATCATTTATGGACATTGATAAAATCTTTCCATTTAGCAGTAATTTTTTTATTCAAGTCTATATGAGAGACCAAGTGCGAAGTCAAATTTTGAATGCAAGCTCGCAATTCAAAGTCACATGCATTCAGGGGCTTGTATCTAACAAATGGTTTTGCAAGACCAATGGGTGTGAAGTCCGGGAGTCAAGGGAGCTCACTCCTCGAGACCCATGCTTGTAGCATGGGCTTATGCCCAACCCCAAGCATGACCACTACCTGCGCTGTGTGCTTAACCATGTGCTTGAGCATGGGAGGCCAAATGCAATGCTCGTTGGATCCATGGGTGCCTGCTCATGATAAGCCCACCAATAAACCCGAAATTAAGCCTATTAAAACTTTATTTGATTTTTGAGTTCACTCAAAAGCTCCCGACATCTAATTAATTTCGGCATACACCAAAAATACCAAACCGTAGTTGATATTCATACTTTCAAA
Organism: Dillenia suffruticosa; assembly: GCA_033439265.1. Lineage (NCBI taxonomy): Eukaryota > Viridiplantae > Streptophyta > Magnoliopsida > Dilleniales > Dilleniaceae > Dillenia > Dillenia suffruticosa. The sequence continues at coordinate 21,204,939 of JAVTVX010000015.1, forward strand.
ATCTTTTAATCTTGAAACTCCTTTTCAAATTAAAAGTTTTGTGATTTCTCATCACATGAAACTCATCTCTACTCTCATCGAGACAAGTTTAGGATCCAATTCTGTAAACTAATTTTAGGTTATGCTCGGCCCTTAAGAATAAAACATCTTATCAATCACTTAATGATGTATTTAATTTAAATAACGAAATATTTCTTCAAGAGAATTTTATTTAAAGATAATAACCTTATTGTCATTAGTGATATAAACTCGCATCGATTGCTATCGTTATTTTCCACTCTATATTCTAGATAGATAAGAAATAATTGATTCAAAAATATTATTACTCGTAAATAATATAATTATCTTATCACTTCAAAATTCAAAAATTTTCGTTACCTCCCACCCTACTTCAACGGTGTTTGAACCCAAAGATCCGGATATCACCCCGTGCTTGGAAACCACAACATACTAATATTCACTAAGATTAAAAAAATTAAAATCAAATAGTTGAAACAAATTTCTTGTGAAATCTAACATTACTTATGATATTTATATGTATGCATTCAAGTATACGTCCATATGTAAATTTGTGATAAGATAGTTCTTCTGATAGGAATAGTTCCTGAGGGCATTCTTCACCACTTCTAAGCCTATCTTGTTCAAGCTCCGGCAAGAAAACCTTTCTTCTCATCCCACTTGGTATGGAGGAAACTCAATCTAATTAAGTCGTATTGTAATTTACGTGTAAATAATTATGTACAATTTTAATAAACCGTAAATAGTGGAAGTAGTGGGTAGACATTTTTATTTTTTGTGTAATTGTGTAAGTTATAAATAACCACTTTTAATATAAATAATTAGGTATAATTCATGTAATAATGGGAATAATGGAGGTCTAAATTACCTAGTAGTGGGGTGAGTGGCGATCACAATTTTCTCCACCATTGTGGGTATCAATCCAACAAAAAATAAATCTCTCTTATTTCAAACAATATAAATATAGTGCGAGTAGAGTCGTATCCACAGGGAACGACAAATCTATTTCTTTTAAGGAAAATAAAAATGTTGGGATTTTGAGAAATTATCTAAAACTAACAAAATAAATAATTCAATAAAATTAACTAAAATAAGAAAATTAATTATTATCAATTAAAAGAGAAAATATCAATCAAAAGAATCAAAACCAAAGAAATTATTTCCATCTTGATTTCATGTGATTGATCATCAATTTACGTAAAAATTTCAACAACTATAGATAAATTGGCTATAACTGTTAAGTACCACAAAACGATCAATCTCTCATTATTTTTTTGAAAATTAAGATACATTCATTAATTATTTCTTTAATCGAAAGACAACCCAAAACACTCTCGTTGGATATAATTTTTCAACAGTATTAATATCTAGAGAGACTCAATTCTAAGTGGCAAACACACAAGAGAATTGTTGAGTTTAGATTATTCAATTCCATGATATAGATGTCATTCACCACTCGATTAAAAATAAACAAATTTTACTATTTTTAAATGGTCGTAGATATTTTAGAACTGTTAAATATTGGTCACTATTCAATAAATTCTAGAAAATTATGATCAATGAATCGCATGAATTAAATAAATATATATAATATGTTGAATTAATATACCTAATTAGATCTCACAATTATTGAAATCAAGATTTCAATAAACTTTCGACTAGAAAAATAAATTAAAAATGAAATATAGAAAAGAAAAACTCACTAAAATGATTTTCTTGTGCTGGAAAAGAATGTGCCCTACAAAGAAAATGTGCTTTTCGATTGTAGGTAGCTACTGCCCCCTTAGGAGCTACCTCCCCAAAACAAAATGTAACGCCCAAGTCAAGAGAATAGGAAATATATATATGTGTGTGTCTAGGAGCTGGTTGCAACCCTAAACAAGATGGATTTTTTCCCCTATTTTTACCTTAGAGAAAATTATTCATATCCCTAAAAAATAATATTTTAGAAATTTTAAATAAAAGAAAATTTCTTAAAAGATAAAATAATTTGAGATTTATATTTTCAAAAATTCAATTTTCTAATCAACATACCCACGTGCTAATGAAATAGTATTGGTATACAATTTTCCATCATTTACATAATTATTCCAATTTAACTTATTTTTCTTCACTTTCCTTAATTAGTCACTTCCATCAATTTTAACATATCAAATATCACAAAATATAAATATTAGTATAATATTTATTCAAAAATAAAGTAAAATAAATTACAAATATTATATTCATTTAAACCCCATCAAATTCACCTACACCTAGATAATACTTGTCCTCAACCATCCCTAACTCAAATAAAATTATAACTGTCCACATATTTTTCTTCCAAACTCTCAAGTCAATAAATATCATAAAAGTTAAATCGAAAACATAATCAAAATAACAAGTATTTCACAGCATTCTATACTAAAACAACCACCATGCATCCCAACAGCTCCTAATGAAATCCAAATAGCAAAATTCGACAATTCTCTCTAAGGGTTCATTCAAATACTCTCAAAAGGGTAAAAAATATATATTTTTCAAATCAACAATATAGAATGATATTACCATATGTTTGCAAATATATCAAATTTCCATCACTTAAAAAATTGAATTTCATGCATCAATTTAAAGATTTTTTATTTGGTTGTAGCAGAGCTAGAGTTAAGGATAAGATAAATGTGATATTTGGGTATTAAAAATGTATCAAACGAAATATATAATTAATCTACATAATTCTCATGACATCAACTAATTTTTTGCTTCAAAAAAATTGCAAACAAAATTTGACTTCTTGCTATTCAAATGTATAGGCAATAATAAACGATACACAAGAATATCAAATGTTTTTTCAACTTTCCATAACTGAATTGTAAATGATAGAATTTTCAATCAAAATACAATATTTATCTTTCTCATCCCTTTTTTTCTTTTCCCTTTTTTTCTTTTTTTTTCTCTCTTTTTTTTTTCTTTTTTTTTTCGAATGAAATATGAAAATATCAACATCATCATCTTTCTATTAAGCCAAATATAAAACCAAAATTATGCAATTAACTATATAACCTTTAGTACAAGGGTTTGAAACGAAAACTAAAATAAAAGATTTGGTGTTGTATTGAAGGGGTTTTAAAGAAGAAAATTGGGTAAATGCTCAAATTGGTTAACTAAGAGTTTATAAAATCAAGGTAGTGAATTTTAAAAATCCAAAAAGGGGTAAAATCTAAGTGTTTTTGTCATTTCGATGTATGAAATCTTATAATGTGGTCTCAACCTACATAACAGAGTAAGTTTTAGAATGTGCAATCCGAGGGTGTTCATCACTCATCAAGAAAAATAATTTCGAGTATAAAGAATGATTTGCTTGTTTCAACTCAAAATCTCACTATTTAAGTAGAGTTTGTATCAAATGTTGCATGTTCATTATTAAAAAAAAACTATTAAAGACATGAACAACCATTTCAGATGCAAAAAAAAAAACCATTGATACAATCTATTTTTCATATATCTCTAACCAACCAAATAGTATATATCAACAGTGAAAACTCAGAATTTTTTTTATTATTTTTTTTATTATTTTTTATTATTTATTTTTTTGAAAAAACAAAATCTAAACTAATGTGTTAAGAAAACAAATATAGTGTCAAAAATAAAAAAGAAAACACCTAACATCCCCCATACCTAATCATACAATGTCCCCAATATATGTTTAAGTTGAGAGATTAAAAAAAATGTATAAAATTAATCAAGCAAATAAAAGAAAAAGAACAAAGATATAAAAGAGAAATGTGAGAACAATACTCCCATAGGGTAGAGCGAAAAACGGAGGATCAATTCCAACGAATTCGAAAAAAGAGCTAACGCATGGTTTCGCCTTAAACTTCAAGCACTTTGTCTATTCTTGAGACTTAAAGGTGGAGAGAGAACCCTAAAAAAATAGAAGTGCAAATGTTAGGATAGAAGTGTAATTTGATTCTCTTTCACTTTTTTTTGGCCAAAAATGAAAGTGGTTTAGGACTTGGGCACGCCCTAAACTAGGAGTGTTTTTCTTCATGCAATGAAATGTATGCTCTCTTGGCAGAAATGAAATTAGTTTAGGGCATGGGCATGCCCTAAACAAGGAGCATATTTGTCAATGTGTTCCTGTGTTAGCATAAATGAAGTTGACTTAAGGCGTGGGCATGCCTTAAGCAAGGAGTGCTTTCGTCCATTTGTGCTCTTTTTGGCAGAAATGAATTTGGCTTAAAGCATAGACACGCCGTAAGCAAGGAGCACTTTTAGTTTTTTTTTTTATACAAAAGTGAAGTGTGTTTCTGTCCAATGTCTTTGGTGCGTGTAGAAGTGAAGTAGGTTTAGGGCATAGGCACTCCTTAAAGTGAGAGTAAATCTATCCATTAATCCAGTGTGGATAGAAATGAAAGTTTGTTAAGGCGTGGGCACGCCTTAACAAGAGACCACTTCTATTTTTTTTAAATCAATCATAAATCAAACCTACATAAATGAAAATAAATAACAAAATAACAAAATAACAAAATAAAATAAATAAATCATAAAAAAGAATATTGAGTTGCCTCCTAATAAGCGCCTTTGTTAAGTGTATTTGGCTCGACGTGATCTCCTCACTTTAACCTCGCTCAAATATCGGTTCAGTCCATTTAGACTTCAACTTGTCTGATATGAATTTCAATCTTGAAATGAAATGAAGGATTGTTTGGCCTACCATGGATTGCTTTCGGTAAAGGAGTTTATATTGGAAAAACTTGTTCTATTGTGCAAAATGATTTGTAAAATTCTCCTTAAACACAAAACCCAATTCATTTTGCACAAAATTAGCACGTACAATAAAATCCATCTTCTTCTCATCATCTTATTTCTTAGAATGCACCAACCTACAAGGAAAATGAGGAAAAAGAGTTTGTTCCGAATTTGAATCATTTTGTACCTCACTTACTTTTTCCGGTATAGCATCAAGAGACATTGTTTTCTTTTTGTTTTCTTCTTCTTTGTGGGCCTCTTTTAATAAAAAATTCTGCACTTCTTTTTCACTTCTGAATAGCATAGCGCTTTCATTCTCCCTTGGATGAATCTCAACTTGAGACAACAATTTTTCTTGATGAGCTTCGATATTGCTTATTGCCGTCGTCAATTGTGATATTTGGATACCGAGAATTTGAATTCTTGTTCTTGTTTCCTGCATGAAACTTTTAAAAAGATCCTTAAGATCCTTAAAGACCAGTCCTCAGTTTTGTAGAGGTTGTTGCGGTTGGAATGGCGATCTTCCATAAAATTGATGCGGAAATTCTTGTGGTCTAACCCCATAACTTAGATTTGAATGATCTCTCCAACCTTGGTTATAGGTGTTTGAATAAGAATCGTGCATTCTATTAGGTTGCCATGAAAATTCACTTACAACATTCAATTGTGTATTAAACTCATCTTGAAGGATATGACACATGTCAGTTGGGTGACCCATACTCGAGCAAACTTCACATGCCTTCACTTGTTGTATCTGTCCTACAACCAACCTTTCCACCATATAAATTAGAGAATCTAACTTGTGGTCAAGGAAAGAAATACTCATCTCATTAATGTTTTTTGAAAATCGTGTTGTCCCCCAAAATATTGTGCATCTATTGTTATATTAAGAAAATCATTGCAAAGAGAATGTTCATTAAAATCAACGAATAATAACTCTCTTAAAGTCTTTTGGGTAGCCATGACTTCATGTCTAAGTCTTTCTCTTTTGTCCTTCACAATTTTCAACAAGTTTACTACAAATGATTAGTCTTAAAAACAAGGAGAAAAGAAAATTTAAAAGAAATAAATTACTTAACACCATTTTCTAGCAACGGTACGAAAATTTGGTGGGTGTCAATTAATCAAAAATAAATTTCTACTACTTCAAACAATATGAGTATAGTGCGAGCAGGACCGTATCCACAGGAAATAGTGAATCTATTTTTTTAAGGAAAATAAAAATGTAGAGAGTTTGAGAAATTATCTAAAACTAACAAAATAAATAATTCAATAAAATTAACTAAAACAATAAAATTAAATACTATCAATTAAAAGATAAAATATCAATAAAAAGAAACCCTAACCAAAAGAATTATTTCCACATTGATTTCATGCGATTGATTATCGATCTATTTAAAGATTTCAACAACCATAAATAAATTGGTTATAACTGTTAAATACCACGAAATGACCTATCTCGCCTTATTTTTTCAATAAATAAGATAAATCATTAATTGCTTCTCTAATCGAAAGACAATTTAAGAGACTCTCGTTAGATTTAATATTTTGACAGTATTAAGATCTAGAAATCCAATTCTAAGAGACAAAAATACAACGAGATTATTAAGATTATATTATTCAATTTCATGATATAGATGCCATTCACCACTCTATTAAAAACAAATAAATCTTACTATTTTTAAATGGTTATGGATTATTTTAGAACTATAAATATTGATCACTATTTAATAAAATCTAGATAATCATGCTCCATGAAATGCATGAATTAAATAAATATCTATAATATATTGAATTAATATATCCAATTAAATCTCACAATTATTGAAATCAAGATTTCAATAAACTTTTGACTAGAAAAATAAATTAGAAATGAAACATAGAAAAGAAAAACTTACTAAAATGATTTTATTATGTTGGAAAAGAATGTGCCACTATAAGGAAAATGTGTTTTCTGGCTGCAGGTAGCTGCTACCCCCTTAGGGGCTGCCTCTCTAAAACAAAATGTAACACCTAAGTCAAGAGAATAAGGAAATATATGTGTGTCTAGAAGCCGGTTGCAACCCTAAACAAGATGGATTTTTTTTTCCATTTTTATCTTAGGAAAAATTATTCAAATCTCTGTAAAATAATATTTTAGAAATTTCAAATAAAAGAAAAGTTTCTAAAAAAATAACATAAGATTTACATCTTCAAAAATTTTTTTTCCTAAATATTATGAATGGAATAAAATTCTTCAATATCTTCAATTCCATCCAAATTTTCTCTTAAATGTGCAATTGGGAAAGAAAATTTTATTACAGTAAATTTTTAAAACTACTTGCATTGTCTCTTGTAATCAACATGTCCACGTGCTAATGAAAGAGTATTGTTGTCCAATTTTTCATCATTTGCATAATTACTCCAATTTAACTTATTTTTCTTCACTTTTCTTAATAAGTCTCCTCCATCAATCCTAACATATCAAATATCACAAAACATAAATATTAGTACAATATTTATTCAAAAATAAAACAAAATCAATTACAAATATTATACTCATTTAAGTCTCATCAATACCCCACTTAATGAGTTAAGGCTTTTGTGCACCTATAAATAGGAATCTCATTTTCAATTTTCTAATATATATCTAATCCTATAAGTATACCAGAGAGAGAATATTGTTAAAGTGAGGTGTTTTTTTAGTATAGTTTTGGGTTTAATAATTTGTGTAGATTTTTTTGAATCAAATAATAAATCATTGAGCTGTTATATCCCGGAGGGGACAAATCAAGTAAATTCTTTTACACCGGTTCTTGGGTTTTTTCTGGCTATCGTAGAAGGCTCGAATATCCTTAAAGAGAGCGAAATATCTATGCCTCAACCTATGGTTTTTCCTTTTTATATAATTTCTCTACACTTTGTAATAAATTATTATTTTATATTACATTATTCACCAACAATTTTAAGGAGATTCGATATGGAAATTGCACAAAAAAAGCCCATCAACCAAGTTAGAAATCTAACGAACCCTTCAAATTTCATGGTACTCACTTAAGGAGATGAAAAGGAAAAGTATTGTTCTTCCTTAAGCTTATCAAGGTGGCTTATGTTCTCACCGAAAAGAATCCAACAAGGAGAATATTGAAGGCATGTCGGAGGATGAACAAATCAAACATTTAGAGAGATTGCACAATATGAAATAAATGAGTATTATTGTCGTCATTTTCTTTTAAATTGCATTTATGATCAATTTTATGATTACTATGACCACACTTTCCCTACTGTTAAGAAAATATGGAAGGCTTTACAACTCAAGTACGACACCGAACAAGCAAGTGCAAAGAAGTATGCAGCTAGTCGCTTCTTTCGCTACCAAATGACGGATGGAAAATCTATGGTGGACCAAGTGTAAGAGTTTCAAATGATTGCTCATGAGGTGCGGTCTGAATGAGTAAATTTTGGCGACAACTTGATAATTATTGGAAGGAGAATTTCAAAAGATCTTACATCACAAACAGAAGAACATCAGTTTGGAGGATCTAATCACACGTATCCGTGTGGAGGAGGAGGCAAGAGGCCAAGATGCAATGGTTCAAAATACAAATATGGACTCCACTAAAGTAAATCTCATATACTCAAATAGTTTGCCCAACAATTCCCGAAATACATATTTAAAGCCAAATAAAAATTTTGGAAACAAATATGATAAATTTTACAACAAAAAGAAAAATTTTAATCACATGAGAAAGAACCATGACCACCATTCGTATAAAAAACCTATTATATGTTATGTTTGTGGCAAGAGTGGGCATGTTGCTCAAATTCACAAATTTGAGAAATGTGTGGGTTCCAATCAAGCCAACATTACCAAAAAACCCTTTGTGACTGTGGTGACAAACATATTTTTAATAAAAAATTCTAAAGGGTGGTGGATAAATTCTGATGCCAATAGGCATATCTGCCATGACAAATAATGGTTCAAAAAATATGCACCCTATGAAGAGTCTAAAATTGTTATGCTCAGTGATCTCACACTATTCAAGCATTGGGGAGTGGTGAAATTGAATTGAAATTTACATCTGGAAGGGTATTGCTTTTAAAAGATGTGATGTATGTACCCTCCATGAGAAAGAATTTTGCATCAAGTTTTCTTCTAAACAAGGCTAGTTTCAAACAAATTATAGAGTTTGATCAATATGTGATTTTGAAAGGGGGAATTTTTGTTGAGAAAGGCTATGCTTATGATGGAATGTTTAAATTGAATATTAAAAATAAAGTATGCAATACTTCTGCTTATATATTGTCTTGCATTAAATTTTGACATGCTTGTTTGTATCATATCAATTCTAGATATGTGAGTGTGATGAGTAAGTTAGGATTAATCCCAAAACTAAACAAAAATTTTGAAAAATGTGAAACTTTTAGTAAGACGAAAATCACAAAAGGACTTCACAAAACTATTGAAAGAAAAACTGAATTATTTGAATTAATATATTCTGATTTTTGTGAATTTGAAAGAATTTTGACTCGATGGGGAAATAAATATATCATTACTTTTATCAATGATTTTTCTAAATGTACTTTGTATATTTGATTAAAAATAAAAGTGATACACTTGAAATTTTTAAATCTTACCTCCTAGAAGTTAAAAATCAGTTTGGAAAAAAAATTAAAAGAATTCGAAATGACAGAGGTCGTGAATATGAATCCATTGGATTCAACTCATATGTTCAGTTTTTAGAAATAATTCATGAAACTATACCTCCATATTCACCGGCATCAAATGGTGTAGCAAAAAGAAAAAATAGAACTCTTATAGAGTTGTGTAATGCCATGTTGATTGATTCATGTGCGCCCAAAAATTTATTGGATGAAGCCATTTTGACAACATGTCATGTGTTGAATCGTGTGCCACATAAAAATACAAAAATAACTCCTTATGAGTTGTAGAAAGCGTATAAGCCAAATTTGAGATATTTGAAAGTTTAGACTTGTTTGACATATGCTAGATTACCTAAAAGACTCAAACGAGGTGTGAGAGCTGTCACTTATATTTTTCTTGATTATGCAAAAACTAGTACAACATATAAGTTTTTTTATATTGAAAATAATATGATTTTTGAATCAAATGATGTTATTTTTCATGAAAAAAATTTTCATTACAAACTCAAAAATAGTGGGGACAATTTTAGTTTACAAAATAATTTTAAAACCTCTACTTCTACTTCTAATTTACAAAATCAAGAACATATTTCATCAATTCAGAATTTAGAAAATTTCAAAAAAAATACTTTTGAACAAAAAAGAAGTAAAAGAGGTAGAATTGAAAAAGATTTTGGTTCTCACTATTTTATACTCAATATTGAGAAACTTATAACTTTATAAGAAGTCTTATATTTTGAAAATGTTATGTTTTGAAAAGAGTCTGTAAATGATGCAATAGAATCTCTAATTTCAAATCAAATATGGAAATCAGTAGATTTACCTCCAAGGTGTAAAACAATTAGTTGCAAGTGGGTTCTTAAAAAGAAATTAAAACCAGATGGAACCGTAAATAAATATAAAGTAAGACTTGTGGCTAAAGATTTTACACAAAAGGAAGAACTTGATTTCTTTGATATATTTTCTCATATTACAAGAGTGACATCTATTAGGTTTTTGATTGCCATTACTGAATTCATAATTTACATATTCTTCAAATGGATTTCAAAACTGCTTTCTTAAATGGAGACTTGGAAGAAGAAATTTATTTGGATCAACCTGAGGGATTCATAGAGTCTGGAGGAGAAAATAAAGTGTGTAAACTTGAAAAATCCCTTTATGGCTTAAAGCAAGCACCCAAAATGTGGTATGAAAATTTTGATTCTTATATGATTGCTAATGGCTTTAAAACAAACGGGTGTGACAAATACATATATTATAAATCTTTTGAGAATTCAAATGTGATTATTTGCCTCTATGTAGATGATATGTTGATTTTTGGATCAAATATATTATCTAATATACCAAAGATATACTTAAGAAACATTTTGATACGAAAGACTTGGGTGAGACAAATTTTATTTTGGATATGAAGATCATTAAGACTAGTAATGGCCTTTTTCTTGATCAATCATATTATGTTCAGAAAATTTCAAAAAAATATAATTTTGAAAATTGCAAATATGTGACTACTCCTTTTGATTCAAGTATTTCTTTATTTCCTATTGAAAATGAGAATGATGTTTACAAACAAAAGAAGTATGCTAGTATGATTGGAAATATTTAACTGATTGTACAATACCCGGTATTGCATATGCAGTAGGAATGCTTAGCAGGTTTACTAGCAAGCCAAGTAGGGAACATTGGTATGTTATGGAAAGAGTAATGAAATATTTATTTGGTACCAAAAAGTTTAGCTTGTTTTATAAAAAGTATCCTACTGTAATTGAAGGTTATAGTGATGCCGATTGGAACACATTGTCAGATAATTTTCTCTTTATCACTGGTTATATTTTTATGATGTGTGGTTGTGCTATATATTGGAAATCTAAAAAACAAACTATAATTGTTAATTCTATCATAGAGGCTGAGCTAATTACATAGCATCGCAAGTGTGGAAGCATGTTGGTAAAGAGATTTATTGTCTAATATTTCTATTTGGGAAAAACCAATTCCTCCTATATTTATTCATTGTGATAGCACTGCTACAATTGGTAGAATAAAAAACCATTATTACAACTGTAAATCCAGATCCATCAGAAGAAAACATGGTATTGTAAGATTATATTTGACCAATGATATCATTAATGTGGATTATATTAAATCTTTTGATAATTTTGTAGATCCATTTACTAAGACCTTGGCAAAAGAAAGAATCTAGAGCACATCGAGCCTAAGAATCTGGATTATATTTGAGCAATGATATCATGAACCACGTATGAGGATACCCAACCCGAGGACTAGAGATCCTGTAATCGGGTTCAATGGGAAGAACAAATCATATGGTGGTCATAAAAATGAATTTTTTAAGCATCATTCCCTATGATGTGCTACATTTTTTCCTGTAACGATTAGAGGGTTGAGTTATTAAACTCTTAATGAAATATGTATCTCCTATGATTGGGGTATCAAAAGTTACAGGAATACCCTTGACGGATTTCACCTATGTGAGTGTGGAATTGGGGTCTCTTCCAATGATAATTGGGCTTATTCTAAAAAATACTCATAAAAACCAGGATAGCACAAGACCATAATGTGCTAGCAATTAAAGCTCATGTCAACACCTAGATTATTATGTGTGAGCAATAATCTTCATTTCTTAAAAAGAAGTTTTAGTTCAATATGGAGCATACTCTGACTCTAGAGTGATGATTTTTGTTACACTAAGTGAAGGTTCAATGCAGAACACACCTTCATGAAGCATTAAAATCTATCTTTAACTAGTATTCTCTTTAAGTGTAACTCATATAATAGAGGGATAGTGGGGGTATAAATTACCTATTAGTGGAGTGGGTGGTGGTTACAACTCTCTCTACTATTAATACCTCACTTAATGAGATAAGAATTTAGTGCACCTATAAATAGGGGTTTCATTTTCAATTTTCTAATATATATCTAATCCTACAAGTATATTTGAGAGAGAATATTATTAAAAAGAGATGTTCTTTTGATGGAGTTTTAGATTCAAACATTTGTGTAGAATTTTTTTAACTAAATAACAAATCGTTGGGCTATTGCATCCTGGAGAGTACGAGTCAAGTGAATTCTTCTGCACTGGTTCTTGGGTTTTTTCTGGCTACCGTAAAAGGTTCGAATTTCCTTAAATAGAGCGAGATATCCGCGTCTCAACCTGTGGTTTTTTTATGCAATTTATCTATATTTTGTAATAAATTATTATTTTTATTACATTGTTCACTAACAAGTGACATTGAAAAGGAACACAAAAGGTCTTATTCAAGAGTGGGCCTAGATTTTACTTTTGCTAATTTTCAAAATAAATACAGTTTGTTATTTTAACAGGATCTTTGTTACTTATATATTCTAAGAAAATTAATAATAGATTAATAATGATGTACAGATTTACTATGAAGTCAAATAAGAAATAAAAATTGATAACCGGATAAGTAATTAATTACTTGTCTAAATCTACAATTAATTATTCATTAGAATATTAAAGATCATGAATAGAATTTTATTTTTTGGAGATAAATTACAGATATATGAAAATTATATTGAATCTAATTAAATTCAGCTTGGGTCAGGTTAGACATTTAAATGGGTAAAACTCTCTTGATTCTTATTTTCTTAATATATAAGACTCGATAAATGATCAACGAATATCTTAATTACGAAAGAGTGATGGAGAAATTACTACAAGAGTTTGCATTCTTTGTTTCTAAAAGAAAAAATTTGTTGACCAAAAAAAAAAGAACTATTGAGACATTTTCAAAAAGTTTTTGTTGTTTTCCAAATAATAAGACTCTTTTACATAATTTTAGAAAGTGGGGCTATTTGAACTCCTATTTATCTATTCACACTCTTCATTTTTTCTATTTTAATGATGCTTTCTAACTTTACCATTATTCAAATGCAAAAATCAAATCTCATTTATTTTATTATCGCTCCAAATTAATCTATATACATTTCAAAGTAATTATAATTAATTTACAATTCATATTCAATTTAGCAATAACAAACACGACTCTAAATTATATTTCAAATTTAAGAAGAAAGAAATTATTTAATATCACAAGATGAAAGGCTCAACGTTTGCAACTTACAATTCTTACAATTGCGTCCTCACCTTGTGTTGCACTTGCCTTAACCAAGAGCTTGGGTGTAGGAAATAAAATCACTTTCTTAGAGCAATAAAATTGTTATCAAAATAATTAATAAAAATTGTATAAATAGTTATTTTATTTTATTTTTAATTTAATAAGAAAACAATAATTTGTCATAATTTAATTTCTTTGCCACATTAAACTTTTTTTTTCACCACTGCTATTAGTCGATTAATTCGATTCAAGACTATATGGCCTATTTTAGGGGTTAGCTCTCTCAAATCTTTTTTCGTCATTCTCAGAACTCGAACTCGAGATATTAAAGAGGCAGAGTACTATTGACTATTTAATCCAAAAGAGTTTAGTAATGATTTATTATCATTAAATTTAGCAAATTTAAGGTTGTCTACTCACCTCTTTTGTTTTTAAGCAAAATATTTTCTTATATATTTTGATTATTAATTTTCACTACCAGATACGAAATCTAAAATTATCATTTTTTTATACCAATAAGCTAAGCTAAAAATGTTGTTTCTCCTATAGACTCCCTTAATGACTTTGTTACAGAGAAGAGAGGACCTAGAGTATGTGAAAAGAGTGCAAAAGTAAGAGGAAAACCGAAAGTATTAATGCATAAATAAATGTCATTTTTTATAGAGGCTACAGTGATAAAAGAGTTTCTTAATTTATACTAGTAAGAATTTCAATTACTATTTTCTTTAACATGCACAAAAAGGGTTGTGGTGACACAAGAGTTTCTTAGTTTATAATAGGAGAATTTTGATTACAATTTTTTGAGTATGAACAAATAAATTTATCAAGTAAAAATAATAATTCATAAATTATAACTATTGCACAAGCATAATTTTGTATGTAGCTTCAAATATTCCTATTATAATTCTCAAAAACTGAACGTTAGACAATAACTAAAGAAGAGCGTGTTGTTTACCAAATTAGTCTTGAATTAAATGTGGCACTAAAGTTTTGATTGATAAGAAATTTTGGAGAGAGGTTATTGTTACTCTTTTTTTTGGGTGCACTGGCTTGGAGTTACCACTCAGTATCTAGAGTTTTATCCTGATTAATGTGGATCGATTTATGGTTAGGCCTCAATCAAAGGGAGGGATCTCCTAGCGTGATTTTTTTCATTCCCATAATGAGTCAAACCCAGGCAAGATTAAGGGGTCTCAGCGCCCTATCCCGTTGAACCAACCAACGTTGGTGGTTATTGTTACACTAATGGTTTTATTGATAAATATGCCCACTTAGGGGTATTTTACCACAAAGTTAAAATTTTAAATTTTAAAATATGGGAAGTTATCCCACGATCTCCACAACTCCCCTATAATCTCTCTTTTTTTTGAACACATTCAACTAATGGAGATTAACTACTCCAATGTGAATTTAGAGAATTCAAGTGAATGAATATATTACGAGAATATGGTGTGCCATAGAGAATTGCTTGAGAAAGAGAGTTTAATTGAGAAATTAATTGAGAGATTGAGGAATTTTTAAATAGAAAAATTTATCTCATCATATTGGATCATTGGACTTAGGATTGTAATGTCATGGATCTGTGGTGGTGATTCGATTTAGTATCACTATCCCGACCGAGTGATCAGTTTGAGAAATTACGCACTTTTGGATTTTTGAAAATCTACAAATCAAGATATTTATCCGAAAATTCTAACTTTTAATTTACAAGCTTCCATATGTGTATGTAGAGAATAAATCTAATATTGGTATCAGAACACATTAGATTTATTAAAATATTTTTCAGAATTTTTTCGGGTATAAAATGTGTAGAATATATATTTAGAGTTCGGATTATGAATGAGTTTTGTGAATCCAAGAAAATAACGAGAATACGCATGGTCCAAAAATCATGAAAATAATTTTTGTTGAATTTTTTGAGCTTCTTTGAGCCATGAAATGTAAGGTTGAAGTTTCGGCCTAAATTATGTCCGTGACCATTGAAATTTAGATTTGTTGAGATTAAGGACAAATTGATCTATCAAAATGGTTCAGATGCGTTCCTCATAACTTGTTTTGCATGTTTGATATATCAATTATGTGATTGGGTTGTCGGAATGTGAGATTCTTCGTTGGCCACGAAGGGCCGCGATGAAGGTTGTTAGAATCACCGTGTTTAGAGCTTGATTTCTCCAAAATTTCAGTTAAGAATGAATTGGGGATGTTCAATTTTAGTTTCTAGGAAAGATTCGAGTTGAACATGATCGGAACATGGGTTTTCCAATGGTCAGGTCAAGAGGACTTGGTTGCAGACTTCTCAGGTGGAGAAGACCTAGCCCAAACTCACAGGTGTGTGTAGTGCACACGTGCTAAGGCACGTGAAGCCCGCAGGTGTAGGCACATGGAAGTCACACGTGCTGAGGAGCGTGATGGGGTCGGAGAAGAGATTCGGATTGATCTGACCTAGAACTGTGTCTGACCCAGGATGCGATCCAGCGCACATCGTGTGCTAGACGTGCATATGGTGCGTATAGTAGCATGCTACTAACGCATGTAGGCACGTGGCAGCACATGGCACTTCTGGCAGTGTGTCAGGTTATTCTGTATTGATTTTTTCTCATTCTCTGAGGGTTCCACATCATTATATGTGATTTTTTATGGATTTTTGTTGTGTCAAATCCAACTCTAGATAGTAAGACGTGATCCGGAGTTGTAGAGTATAGTGTCTGTTTGCTCATACGTTCACTTTTAGGTCTATACTGGAATCATTTAGAACTTATTGATTTATAGGGTATACAAAATATGAGAATAAGTATCAATAAGTTACTAACGTCTCTATGACTGCATTGAGGATTGTCGTTCTATATTTTTGTAAAGAGGAATAAGCTGAATGGTGACAATTACGGCATTTAATACTAGAAAATTCAGTTTATTCTTAAGGAGTTAGATCTGTTTGAGATTTTGATACATGAGATAGTGGACTCCGGGGAGAGTACCATACTTCAAGCTAGACGAAATAATGAGATCTATTGTGCATGAAAAAAGAAGAATAGTCACACTAGGGCAATCTTGATTCATAGCATGCATGGTGGCATGATCCCAATCTATAAGCAATATTCTATAGGTAGGTCCGTTTGACTTGCCCTAAAAGAGCATTATGGTTCTTTCAACTCCTAAGGTGAGAATATTGACTTATAAATTTATAACTTATAAGAAAATAGCTGATCATACGATCAAGTAACATTTAATGCTAATGTCGAGTATGATCGCCGGGTTAAGAAACGTAGGTGAGCTCATTTCGGATGAAGTTCGGGTATGGAATGTAATCCAGTTTTTACCTGATTCATGGGAAACTATGAAAACCTACTTCACACATGACGAGAGTATTCGTATTTTTGGTAATGTGAGTAAGCATTATGAGCGCGAGGAGGAGCGCCTGGAGGTGAGTAAGCTGGACTTGGGTCATACTTATGCTGCGGAGTCGAGCAAGGGCTCCTGTAGCACCAAACACGAATGACATAAACGTAAGAAGAAAACCCAAGGACTAAGCAAGAGGAAGCCATTCGAGAAGTTCGACAACAAAGTACAAAAAGCGTAGGAAGAAGAAGTTTAATAAGACCAACGTAAAGTGCTATATCTGTGGTATATTTGATCATTTCGCTCGTGAGTGTAATGAGCAGAAAGTATGTTATTCTTCTTTATGAGGGGTGAGCTTTCTCTTATCTACGGTGATACTCACTGATTACTCTCCTTTATGGATTGTAGACTCAAGAGTCACCAACCATGTAACTCGAAATAGGAGTACATATGTGGAGTTCTACCGAGTGAGTTCTTAGGCTAGAAGGATTTACGTGGGAAACAAAGCATTTGTCGTTATTAGAGGGATTTGTATTTGTAAGCTGGAGTTGCAAAGTGACCAAACTCTATATCTACATGATGTTCTTTACACTTTAAATATTCAACGGAATTTGATTTTAGTACTTTGTTAAAGATCATCTAGGATGCACTTTATCTTTTTTTGGAAACTCATATGTTTCTATTAGTTACGATAGTTCTTTTGTTTGTTTTGGTTTTGCTCATGATGGACTGTATGCACTGGATGTTTTTTTTTTAATAGTATTTCTTATTATTCTTCTATTGCCTTCACATCTAATTAAGTAAATAATGATATGAATGTATGGTATAGTAGATTTGGACACATCGGTCAAGAGAGGATAAATTGGTTGGTAGCGAGTAGTCTGTTGGTCAAACGTGTATAATCATTTATAAACGTAATAAAGTACACATCTCTATTTTAAGCTCTCTCTTTCATAGGGTTACAGATATCAAAGTAGACCAAGTGCAATTAAGTCCCAACTCTTATTGCACTTGGTCTACTTTGATATCTGTAACCCTATGAATAAGAGAGCCCGAAATGGAGATGTGTACTTTATTACATTCATAAATGATTATATGCATTTCGATTACGTCTATTTGATTTTACACAAATATGAGATATTGAAATATTTTAAGAGATTTATTAGCTAGATTGAGAATCAATTAGAGTTGAAAATGAAGACTCTCAGAACCAATCAAGAGCGCGAATATTTATCTGAACAATTCAGAGAGCTCTATTTTGAGATGTATGTTACGAGATAGCTGACTATTCCTATTATTTCACAGTTGACTATTTCTACTACTCTTTAGTAGAATAGAGTAGTTGAGAGAATGAATAAAACTCTATTAGAGATTGTGAGATTTATGATGACGCAAACCAATTTGACCATTTCCCATTAGAGAGATGTTTTGTTGAGTACAATCTACATTATCACCGTATCCCATCAAAATCCATAGTCAATACCCCATATGAATTTTAGATAGGGAGGCAGTCTGACGTTAACTATTTGAGGTTATAGGGTTGTACCGCATGTGTTTATGATTTCTCGCATTCACATGACAATTTAACTCGTAAGAAAATAAGTGTATCTTTATAAGATACTCAAAACACTTCAACGAGTATATGATTTTAGGAAACCATAGAGACAACACTGTACTGAGATCGAATCTCGTGATACCACATTTTTTTAGAATGATTTCCCTAAGAGATATAAAATCAATCAGAACTTTACCTTCTATGAAATGGATGAGTTTAGTGGCTCAAGTTAACCTAGTGGCAGGACCCAAGAATCCATTACAGATCTTGATCTTAGTGGGAGCGATCTAGCTAGAGGTGAAGTGGTTCCACCTCCTTGTGGGAATAGTCAATGACACGTATCTAAACATCGCTTCCGATTAAGGGTGAGATCTTCATTGGAATTCCTGAGGATGATAAGGAATCCAGAACAATCCAGAAGGCTCTCGAGGTTCTATGATGGACTGTTGGTTGAAGGCCGCAAATGAAAAGATGGAGTCAATGAAGATCAACGAGTTTGAGACCTAGTTAATTTACCTGAGGAGAAAAACCTCATTGGAAACAAGTGGGTTCTCAAGGCCAAGACAAAGGCTGACGGATTAGTGAAGAGATATAAGACCCGTCTAGTAGTCAAGGATTACACTCAGACTAAGGAAGTGAACTACGAAAAGACTTTCTCCTCGGTAATTAAATTTATCTCAATTCGTTTACTTTTAATGATTATCGCAGATATAGATTTGGAGTTATACCAGATGGACGTAAAAACTGCATCTCTTAATAGAATTTTGGATGATGAGATTTATATAAAATAACCATCTGGCTTTGTTCCTGTAAATTAAAAAGAGAAAGTTTGTCGATTTCGAAAGTTGATATATGGACTTAAGCAATCATCTAGATAGTGGTACCGAGATTTCATGAGCAGGTGATATCTTACGATTTCGTTATGATCGAGGAGGATTATTGTGTATATTTGATACATTTTTTTTACTCTTTTGTGATCATATCCTTATATATGGATAACATTTTATTGGTCGAGATCAACAGAGAGTATTTAATGACCATCAAAATATGGTTATCGTCGAGTTTTGATATGAAAGATATAGGTGAATCTCAATTCATTCTCAGAGTTGAGATCCAGAATGATTACTCGAAATGGGTATTGACTCTTTCACAAGAGTCCTACATTAGGAAAGTTCTCGAATATTTCGAGATGACTGATTGCAATCCCATAGATACTTCCATCACTAAAGGTGAAAGATTGAGTCTTGACATGTGTCCTAAAACTCATGAAGAAATAAGGGAGATAAGTAGAATCCCTTATGTAAGTGCAGCGGGCAATCTGATGTATGCAATGATGTGTACATAACCAAACATTTGTTTTGCAGTTGGTTTAGGGAGTAAATATCAATCGAATCCTGTAAAGGGTCATTGGAGAGTAATGAAAAGTATTCTGAATATCTCAAACAAACTGCGAACCTCTCTTTATGTTATGGAGGGGGTAATTTGCATCTTGTTGGGTATTCAGAAGCCAACTAGGGTGACGATCTGGATGGATACAAAACAATATCAGGTTTGCTATCTTGCTCAATAACAGTATCATATCTTGGACTAGTAAGAAGTAAACCTTCAATAGTAGTTTAGGAGAATATTTGGTTCCGGAGATTTCTGGATGATTTAGGAGTTGTAATAGATAGTGAGA
Source organism: Dillenia suffruticosa (assembly GCA_033439265.1). NCBI lineage: Eukaryota > Viridiplantae > Streptophyta > Magnoliopsida > Dilleniales > Dilleniaceae > Dillenia > Dillenia suffruticosa. Next base: position 21,224,995 of record JAVTVX010000015.1, read on the forward strand.
TGTCAATAATTATATATTGTGATAATCAAACCGTCATTGTCTATACCCAAAATCCTAAGTATCATAGTAGGATCAAATATATTGATACCAAATACTATTTTATGAGAGAAATTATCGAGAAGGGTGAAGTTATGATTAAGTATATTTCTACACACAGCGCGGCTCATCTCTTCACCAAATCTATTATGAGAGATTCATTTGTAAGATATAGGGTTCAAGTGTATTTTGATATTTCCCACTATATACTGATCATGATACTTATTGTTCTTATATACATGACATATGTACATTATTTAGTCACTTATTTGTTGCACTTGTTTTGTCATACATTCTGTAATGTGTTGTGATAAAAGATATGTTAGACAGGTTTGATAGATTCTTTCACACAAATGACCATCTCCAGTTCTGAGTAAGCGAAGATGAGATAGCTTTTAATTATAAGAGACTCTGAGAGTGGTCCTGTTAGAATATAAGTCACCTTGATACGTGTTCAAGATGAGGTCACATGCGATATAACCGACATTGATATGCCTACATCCATGTTGTTTGTAAGCAGCCAATTTTCAGATCTCAGATATCATATGCATTTAATGATATTGTTTTTGAGATACTTTCTCTGAGATCTTTGAGTAAAGTTTTATGTATAAATTAAGTCCTGTACCTGTACAGTATTAGAAAAATCTGACATATACCTTTTGAAATATAAGGAAATAACACTATGACATGTATTTCATACCATGTGTGAAAAACTAACTAGGGATAGTGAGAGCTATTATTTGAGATGATAGTATGATCATGATCCTCATTTTCATTGTGTGAGATCCGAGATCTATTGGGTGAGATCTTTTGTACCCTTATTACTTTCGACTATTTCTAGAAATCTTGGTTCAATGTTTGTTATTTTTGTATGTTTACCTAGTGTCCAAAAGATATTGAGATTTAAGAAGCAGGTATAGGAAAACAACTGAATTGATGCTAATAGATTCGAGTTTGGGAAAAAGAAAATCAATTGACATTACATTATTATATAGTATTTACCGGCCGATCTGTTTTATTTATCCATGTTAGGATTCGAACATAATAGTGAATACACAATCAAACAATGATTATAGATCACATTTAATGAGTAAAGTGGTTCGATAGATGCAACCGCATTGAGTTTGGGGTATAACGAATTCTTTTTAATACTAACGGTGACTCTTTGATCATCCTAATAAGTATATCAAGAAGTCTTTGCTTGCATGTGTACTCGTCAGTCGCACGATACCCAATCCTATATGAAAGTCCAGTAGGATAATGTTGTAAATTGTATGAGTTGTGATCTTATAACAGACATAAAATGTGCTTATATGTAAATGGGAGATATTAGTAAATATGCCCATGTAGGGGCATGTTGAGATGAATAAATTTTGGTGATGATAAATTGGAAGAAAATAGAAAAAGCCATTAGAAAACAGAACTTTGCACAATTTGTCAACATGCTTTTCATACACATCGACCTGTCTCTCAGGTCCACCAATTTAAGATCTATGTCGATCAATTTTAGTCTAACCGTAAACACGTTAACCTAATGTGTAACCCTTGTCGACCTGAACAAAATAAACATAATACATTTTGCTAAGTAAATGTATGTTGATATTCCTGTGAACACATCAACTTGTCTCACATAATGATATGAATTCTAGCAGATATCAACCTGTTAACCTCAAGTGGACAAATTTAGAATGTCACTGTTAGGGAAATTGTTGTCAAACCATAATATATTTTGATGATAATAAAACTTTATATATGTTTCTAATAATTTATCAAGTGTATAGACATTTAGAATATGTAATGCAAGATTATATATATACATCTATACCAATGGTTAGAGAACACTGTTACAGGAGCAGAGTAGAAGCAGTAGAGTTTCAGATAAATTTTTAATTGCTATGATTTTGTTCTACTTTCAAGCCTTAACTTAGCATTTTAAGTACATATTGAGAGCTGTACTTAACCATGAAGTCTATTCTAATGGGTGATTCAAATTTAAGTTCAAAGCAGACTTTTACGGGAGGTGAAATCAAACTTAATATTTGAATTCAACATTTCTGAAATTCAAACTAATTTTTAGGAGGTTTTTGGTCTTATATATCTTCTCCAACTCTTAAGCTTTTTGAATTTCAATTTCTCCTCATAATAAGAGTGTTGTTAGACTTTAAATTAAAAAAGTTACAGCAGTAAAAAGTTTTTTGAAGCTCCTAAACTGAAGACTGAAAATAAGAATCTGAAAGCAGTCAAGACTAGTTCTGAAGGCATAGTGAAAGGCATATATCATTTCGAAACAAGTTTATTTATGCAGAACTCGAATTGAACATTGAAGAACAATATTCAATCCCTATTTAGAATTTTTTATAGAATATTTTTGGGATTTGGGTTGAGAGAAAACAGAACCCAAAAACCTCTACTCGATCATACTTTCCGCTACATTTTTCTGCTGCCGACTGAGTTGATTCTGTTTTGTACTTTCTAATTTTGTATTTGTATATTCTCACAAATCTAAGGGGAATATTGGGAATATTCTCTTGGTTTGATAAGCTAGGTATGAGAGAGTTAGACTTGGGTAGATGTTGGACTAAGACATCTTCAAGAAGGAAGGTGCATATTGTCAACATTGAAGCCATATACATATGTTTGTAACTCTCTTTGTTCATATTGGAAACTAGCTATTGCTGAACTGGAAAAGTGGACGTAGGCACAAGGCCGAACCACTATAAACCGGGCTTGATCTCTCTATCCTTTCTCTTTATTTTTCTGCATTTCTATATATTTGCATTTACATGTTCCATCTAGTTTGGTTTTAGGTTTTAAACTAGATTTTAAGTAGAGTAAAATGTACAATTGAAACAAACCAATTCAACCCCCCTTCTTGGTTTCATTGGGACCAACAAGTGGTATTGGAGCGGGTGCTCAACTCCATAAAAGAGCTGTCTTTTGAGCAAAAAATCCAATGACTTTATCATACACTCTTGGTCAATGCATACTTTGATGAAGTTAATTTCCCTGATTGGAAATGTATATTAGAGACATTTATTCAAGTCACGAATTATGAAGCTTGGGAAGTAATTTCATAAGAAAACTTAGATATAAAAACCCCTATAGTGACTGAGGAAGACAAAAAGAAAATGTCCATAAACTCTCGAGCAAAGCACCTGTTGTTATGTGCAATCACTCCTACAGAATTTAACTTAGTTTCTTCTTTTTCTGTAGCCAAAGAAATATGGGACAAACTCTGTGTCACTCATGAAGGCACTAGGATTGTGCAAGACACCAGAATTAACCTTCTTATACAGGAATATGAGCTGTTTAAGTTTCAGTCCAGAGAACAAGTGAAGAATATGTTCAACAAATTCACTTCCATCACAAATAAACTGGAGTCTCTTGGAAATCCCTTCTCAAACACTGATCTTGTTAGAAACATTCTAGGGATTCTTCCCGGAGTTTGGGATGCTAAAAAGACTGCCATTAAGGAGGTACAAGATCTCTCGAGACTATCCTTGAATGCGTTGAGAGGAAAGCTAATGGCATATGAAGCTGAAGTGTATCATTCTACTGAATCTGAAGGGAAGAAAAAATTTATTGCATTTATTGTAGAGGAAGAGCCTTCAGAGGATGAATGCAATAGAAGTGAAGTCAATCTTCTAGTCAAAAGATTGTCCAGAGTTCTTAAAAGAAAAGGTAAAAATTTTTAGAAATTTTCAAAAATGAATGTGTCTCCAAAGTCTAAATCCTATGCAGGAAAACTCAACAAGAACAAGGATAAAAAGAAAGACAAAAGAAGTTGTCTACTATAAGTGTAAAAAACCAGGAACATCAAATATGAGTTCCCAATTCTCTTGAAGAAAATCCAAAAATTTCATAAACAGGGAAAGGTATTATTGATGACTACCTGAAGTGATTTGGAAGATTCAGATTCAGATTTTGACTCAAAAAATTCAGAAAATTCTGATGAAGCAAATATCTGTCTGATGGCTGATTCACAGGTGAAATCCGATTCTGGAAATTATGAAAACGATGTTTCTGATGAAAATGACATACTAAATCTGATTTCAGAGTTTAAATGTAAGATACTAGACTTAGAACATGAAAAAGATCTTCTAAAACAGACTAACATGCTGCTGAATTCTGAAAATGATGCTTTTAAATATGAAAATCATGTTCTAAAATCTGAATTATCAGGTTAAGATCTGAAAATGTAGCTATAAATTGAAAAATTCTACAATAAATGAAGAAATATATTTGCTGAAAACTAGAATAGATGAGCTATCTATGTCCATTAAAAATACAGTTCAAAAGTTTAATGAAAGTGATCAAAAACTAACTAGACTTCTTGCAATTCAAAGACATAACTCTTCTAAAAATGGTTTAGGGTACAACTCTGAAAATGTAACTCAATCACAAGTCAATAAACTATATTTGTAAGTACAGGAAAAATTATAGAAAACAGAAGGTTTCAGACTGCAAAAATTAAACGTAGAAACAGTGGTCATAGAAGCACAGTATATAGGGATAGAAAAAGTTATTATCCTGCCAGTTTTAACAAAAATTTTAGAAACACATCAGAACATAAAAAATCTGATTTTTTACAAGTTAAATATAAATATTTGGATAATTTTCATAAAAGGAAAAATAGTTACACTTATTATTATTATCATAAATTAGGACATATTGTTAAATTTTGCTACTTAAACAAACTTAATTATACTCGAGAAAAATTTATTCCAAATACAAGGTTGTTATCTAGAGGACCCAAGCTAGTTTGGGTTCCTAAGAACAGATGATTCATTTGTTTAATTTGTGCAGGAACATGAAGCTAAAGTAAAAAGAAAATGGTATATCGATAGTGGTTGCTCAAGACATATGACAAGTGACGTTTCATTGTTCAAAGAATTAGAAAAGAATGAACAACTAATAGTAACTTTTGGAGACAATAAAAAGGGAAAAATCATCGGTAAAGAAACAATTGGCATTAACTCAACTTCCAAAAAAAATATTCTATTTGTTGATAGGTTAATGCATAATCTTTTGAGTGTTAGTCAATTATGTGATTTGGGATATGATGTGCGTTTTAAGAAAAATAAATGCATAGTTTTTGAGAGTATAACTCAAGAAAAAATATTTGAAAAAATTAGATATGGAAATATCTATATAGTAAACTCAAAAATCTTAGATAGTTTAAAAGAAAATTGTTTGATATCTATAAAAACTGACATTTATGCATGACATAAAAAATTAAATCATGTGAACTTTAAACAATTGGAAATTTTGTCTAATAAAAATTTAGGTTTATCAAGAATAACTTTAAAAGATCACATAAATTGTAATATATGCTCACTAAATAAACAAATAAAATCATCATTTAAAAATAAGGATTACATATTAAATCTAGGCCTCTAGAAATTTTACATATGAATTTGTTTAGACTCATTAAAATTCAAAACTTAAGTGGAAATAAATATAGTCTTGTAATTGTGGATAATTTTTCAAAATGTATTTGGATTTTAATCTTAGCTAATAAAAATAGTGCATTTGAGGCATTCAAAATTTTTGTTAAGAAAATACAAAATGAAAAGGATCTAAAAATTGTCGGATTAAGAACGGACCATGGTAGAGAATTTGATAACATAGAATTTCTAGAATATTACAATAAGGAAGGAATAAATCAAAATTTTTCTGCACCCTATACATCTCAACAAAATGAAGTGGTTGAAAAAAAAAATAAGACAATTCAAGAAATGACTAGAAAAATATTAAATGAGAGTGGTATAGGAAAATATTTTTTGGCCGAACTCGCTTCTACAGCTTGTTACATAATAACTAGAGTATATCTTAGATCTATGACTAAAAAATCTTCCTATGAATTGTTTAAAAGAAGAAAATCTAATGTGTCTTAGTTTCATACATTTGGATTCTCATGCTATATTTTGAAAATAATTTGAATACAATAAGTAAATTTGATGAAACAGTAATAGAATAAATCTTTTTACGTTATTCATTGAGTAGTAAACCATATAGAGTTTTCAATAAAAAATCTAAAATTGTTGAAAAAATTATTAATGTAAAATTTAATGAAAATGATTTTCAAAACCAAGAAGATAAGGATAATAGTACCACTCTTAAGTTAAATGAACTCCTTCATGAAAATAATAACAATAATAAATTTCAAAATGAAAAAGGACATAGAGATGAAATCATGAAAAATTGAAAATTTCTACCTAGTCACTTACAAAAAGATTTTATTGGTGATATAGATGAACGCATAAGGACTATATCAAGTTATAGAAATCTAGAAAATCAATTTTTATTTTTATCTCATATAGAACCAAGGAATATAAAAGATCTTAAAGATAAAAATTAGATAGAAGCAATGCAAGATGAATTGAATCAATTTAGAAGAAATAATGTGTAGTCATTAGTGTCTAAGCCAAATGATAAGACAATAATAGAAACAAAATAGGTCTTTAGAAACAAAATGGATGAAAATGAAAATATCATAAGAAATAAATCTAGATTGGTAGTAAAAGGATATTCACAAGAAGAAACAATCGACTATGATGAAACATTTGTGCCGATAGCTAAATTAGAAGCAATTAGACTACTTTTAGTCTATGCATGTTTCAAAATTTTTAAATTATTTCAAATAGTGTAAAAGTGCATTTTTAAATGGATATATAAAAGAAAAAATTTATATTAGTTAACCCCCAGGATTTGAAAAACCTAATAAAGAAGATCATGTTTATATATTATACAAGGTATTGTATGATTTAAAACAAGTATTTAGAACATGGTATAAAAGATTAAATGATTTTCTTGTGAAAAATAATTTTAAAAAAGAAAATATTGATACTATCTTATTTATAAAATATATTAATGATGATATTTTGATTGTTCAAATTTATGGTAATGATATTATTTTTGATGTTACAAATAAATACTTATGTGATGATTTTAATAATATGATAAAAAGTGAATTTGAAATGTTTTTGATGGGTGAACTGAATTTTTTATTTTTCTTGTATCCTTCATTTCCCTTAATGGAAGCTGCATTTTCCTTCTTCGTAAATGCCTCATTTATCTACTGTTGTTGTTTGTTTTTTATGAAACATAAAGGGGGAGATATAATAAAATATGCAAATGTGTAAATATTAAGTGGGAGATGACAGGTTCTATATATTATTTATGTTCACTTATTCATGAATTAAGGGGGAGAATGGGGAGAATATAATATGTTTCATATCATATTGTACTGAATGTAATGAACACATACTGTGTTGTGAGCATATCATTCTTTATTGTGAGCATATCATTTTTCATTTTATTTAAAGTTTTGTTATCATAAAAAATGGGGAGATTGTTAGGGAAATTATTGTCGAACCCTAATATATGTTGATGATAGCAAAACTTTATATATGTTTCTAATAATTTATCAAGTGTGCGACATTTAGAATATGTAATACAAGGTTATATATATATACATCTATACAACTGGTTAGAGAACATTGTCACAGGAGTAGGGTAGAATCAGTGGATAGGTAGAAGCATAGAGTTTTAGATAAATTTTTAACTATTGTGATTTTGTTCTACTTTTAAGCCTTAACTCAGCATGTTAAGTACAGATTGGGAGCTGTATTTAACCATGAAGTCTATTCTAATGGGTGATTCAAATTTAAGTTTAGAGCAGACTTTTACGGGAGGTAAAATCAAACTCAAAATTTGAATTCAACATTTCTGAAATTCAAGCTGATATTGAGGAGATTTTTAGTCTCATATATCTTCTCCAACTCCTAAACTTTTTGAATTTCGATTTCTCCTCATAATAAGAGTGTTGTTAGACTTTAAATTCAAAAATTTACAGTAGTAAAAAATTTTTTGAAGCTCCTAAACTGAAGGTTGAAAATAAGGATCTGAAACAATCAAGGGTGGTTCTAAAGGCATATTGAAAGGTATATATAATTTCGAAACAAGCTAATTTTGTGCAGAACTTGAATTGAACATTGAAGAACAATATTTAGTCCCTATTCAGAAGTTTTTACAGAATATTTTTGGGTTTTGGGTTGAAAGAAAATATAACCCAAAAATCTCTACTCGATCATACTTTCTGCTGTATTTTTTTGCTGCCGACTGAGTTGATTCTATTCTGTACTTTCTGATTTTGTATTTGTATATTCTCACAAGTCTAAGGGGAGTGTTGGGAACATTCTCTTGGGTTAATAGGCTAGGTGTGAGAGAGTTAGATTTGGGTAGATGTTGGACTAAGCATCTTCAAGAAGAAAGGTATAGATTGTCAATATTGAAAAATGTATATATGTTTGTAACTCTCTTTGTTCATATTGGAAACTAGCTATCTTTGGACCCTACCTTGCTGAGTTGGAAGAGTGGATATAGACACAAGGCCGACCACTATAAATCTGGCTTGATCTCTCTATCATTTCTCTTTATTTTTATGTATTTTCATATATTTGCATTTAAATGTTTCATCTAGTTTGGTCTTAGGTTTTAAACTAAATTTTAAGTGGAGTAAAATCTGCAATTGAAGCAAATCAATTCAACCCTCCTTTTTGGTTTCATTGGGACGAACAATCACGTTGACCAATTTTAAAAGTATGACGACCCACTTTCTAACACATTGACAAACAAGGCAAAAGTCTAAAGAGGTTAACATACTTGATAATTTGTCGATCTGATTTCTTTATTTCTTAAAAAACCACAAGATCTATTTGTTGACCTTGTCTATATGAAAAACACATCGACCTATTTTAAAAGACATGTCTACCAATTTTAAGATAACATAGAAGCATGTCAATGTGAGTATGGATCATGTCGACCTGATGTAAGGTATTACTTAGATATCACACATCAACTTGCATTTTAATCATGTCCACATACACAACACATCAACCAATTTCTGAGAACATGTCCACAAATTTTGTGTACACAGAGTGGTATGTCGATGCCTTCCAAAGCATGTCAACATGATATTAGTTAACTCTCAGATATCACATAATGACCTGAACTTTAACCTTGTCAACACACCTATCACATTGATCAATTTTAAGTGATACGTCCACCAATTTTTAGTAGACACAGGAATGTGTCAATGTGGAGATAAAGCTTGTCGACTTAAGCTATTGATTTTCAAGTATGTCATGTCGATATCAATTAGAATCATGTCGACATATCAGAACATATCGATCAATTTAAATCTACATATCCACCTATTTAATTTGGTACATATTTTTGTCGACCTAGATACTCTCTTATCGACCTCATTTGTTAATAACACAATACTGAATTTTTAGATTTAGGTCGATGTGTCATTTAGTCCTATAAACCCGAAATTGTCAGAGAATAAATTTTTGAAACAGATTTGAATTCAACCGTCATCCTCTTTTTCTGATTCTCTAAATATTTCCATTTTGATCAAACATAATATTCAAATGCAGCAAAAGCAAACTTTGATTAGTTAACAAGAAAGTCGCGTCAGTGAGAGAATTGAGATTCAGCGTGAAAAATAGGTACTATTGTAAAGCATTTATTTATGAATATTTATGAGCATCGTTCGGTTTCAACAACCCTTCAACAGATTTCTTAATGCCACAATAAATACTAGAGAAGAAAAATAAAAAATAAGAGATGCTCGATTAAGTTCTAAACAACTTCATTTCTTGTATTGATTGCTCTTTATACTCTGTTCTCATTTCTTTATCCTTTCAGGATGTATTTAATTTGAAATTAATTTTGTCAAATCTAAGGATTAAAGCTTCTCATTCTTGAGATTCATTTCTTACTTGTAATGAGTGTTTAAAAAATCAAAGAGTGTATGTCACTACTTTGCGTGTAGTGTGAGAGAAAGCCAATGTGTGTGTAAGGTTGGGAAATTGATAGTGAGAATAATCACTGTAAATGTTTAACTTGAACCTATAATCAAGTTTGTATTATTGAGTTGATAGTGAAAAATCTATGAGGAGCCTAAGAGTGGTCGTGGAACTAGTTTTGTGGAACCACTATAAAAAGTTCTGTATATTTTTTACTTTTTTGTTTTGATTTTCAAACTGCTTAGTGTAAGTCTTTTTTAATTATAATTTTTTTTAATATTTATATTCAACTATTTATCCCCTCTAGTTGAATATCATTTGTATCAGAGTTGGTGTGTTGATAGTGAGCTTAACATTTTAACACCAAATATCCAAATGGCCATTAACGAAGACAATGTTCCAGTAAAAGCATATTCAACAAATCGTGTACTCTTCTTCAATAGAAGCAATTTCAGCTATTGGAAGTAAAGAATGCACAATTTCATAATTGTATAGGATCTCAATGCTTGGGAAATAATCGAAGAAGGTATTGAATTTCCCACAAAAGCGGTTGATAGTGTACATGTGCAAGTCAAGTTAAAGAACATGACAATGAAACAGAAAAAAGCCTATCAAGATAACTGTATGGCTATAAATCTCCTTTATCTTACCCTAAGCGTCAACGAATACAATTGAGTTTTATCATGTATCACAGCAAAAGAAATTTGGAAAAGACTCGAAACTACTTACAAAAGCACTAATCAAGTTCGCAAGAGCAAAATCAGACTACTGCAACAAGAGTACGAAGTCTTCAAACTGAAAAAAGGAGAAACTATTAGCGAAATAATAACAAGATTCAATAAGGTAACTAATGAATTAAGGTTACTTGGAAAGGGAATTCCTAAAGAAGATTTGGTGGACAAAATTCTGAGAAGTTTGGCAAAGTCTTGGGAATCTAAAGTTATAGCAATAGAAGAGTTCAAGAATCTTAAAACCTTGACTATAGATGAACTCATGGGGTCTTTAATAACCCATGAGATGAAGTTGAATGTAAAGGAGTCAAGAAAAGATGAAAGAGGCAAAGAAGTGGCTCTTAAAATTGACAGTGACGACAGCATATCAAACTCAAAAGAAGAAAAGGATGAAGAAGATGAAGCACTGCTAGTTAGAAGATTAAAAAAGTTTATGATGAGAAGAAGAAATAAAAACAAATCATTCTTCAAAAGGTCAAAAAAGAAAGAGGAATTAGGCGCTTCGAGTGCAAGAAATTGGTACACATAAAAGTTGATTATCCTTAACTAAAAAAGGAAGAAAAGAAAAATAAAAAGGAAAGAAAAAAGAAGAAAAAGAATAAAGCACTTACAACTTGGAGTGATAAAGACTCTTGCTCAAGTGGAGAAAAACAAGCAAAGGAACAAGCTAACGTATGCTTCATGGCCAATGAAAAATTTTCTGATAGTGAGATAAATTCTACTTCGTATTCCTCTTGTTCTAATTCTTATGAAAGCAACTTTACCATCACTGAACTACATGAAACATTACTAGAATTACTCAAAAAATTAAAAAGATTAGAAATGAAAATAATTTATTAAAGAAAGACGTGACTGAAATATTAAGACATTAGAAAAATAAAAAATAGAAACAAATGAATTAAGAGAGAAAAGTGCTAAATTAGAATTGAAAATTGCTGAGATCGAAAAAAAAATTAGAGAATAAACAACTCGATCAACAAAATGAAAGGACAGTAAAAATCAGATGAATGAAGACATAGCTCTAAGAAAAGAATTAACTGAACAGAATGAGAAGAATGTTAGGCAAAGTACCATACTAATGAAATTCATACAAGATCAAGAAAAATTAAATGTCATTCTAGGAGCACAGAGAGCGGTGCTTGATAAGGTTGGGTTAGGATAAAATCTCACTCAAACAAAAAAAAAACTATATAATTTCTTTACACATAGTTCAAAAACTGTTAAGTTACAAAGATGTCATACTTGTATGAAATTAAGGCATAATGAATAACTGCAAACTAAGGAATAAATCTTCTATCACTACAAAAAACACATGAGTAAATAATCACAAATATACTTTCTATAAAAAATTTGGACACTCAGTTTACACTTATTGGTTCAAAAACTCATCGATAATAAATTTAAAATGGATTCCCAAGAATCAAATCAAAACTAACTCAGTCAAACCCAAAAGATATGGGTACCAAAGGCAGAAAATGTGATTGAATCTTGTTACAGGTCTGTCTAAAGTCTAGAGAATCTCCCGAAAAGTTAGTCTGATGCATTGATAGTGGATACTCAAGGTATATAACTGAAGATATCTCAAAATTCTCATCTCTCAAAAAGAAGAAAGGAGAAAATTGGTGACAACTCAAAAAAGGAAAAGTCATCGAAATAACCAACATTAAAGGTAAGTCCACCGACTCTCAAATTCAGAGTGTTCTTCTCATTTCTGGTCTTAAGTTTAGCCTATTGAGCAAGTCAACTGTGTGATAAAGATTATAGAATGATATTTGAATCCAATGCATGCTCTATTATCGACAAAACTTCTAGTAACGTTAAATTTAATGACCTTAGGAGATGAAATATCTATATAATTGATTTGGAACAATTAAAAATTTAAAATGAATCTTATTTAATTGCATTAAGTAAAAACAATTCATGACTATGGTACAAGAGATTAGGACATGCAAGCATAAACACCATTTCAAAACTACTTAAGAAAGATATTGTGAAACGTCTGCCTAAGTTCAAATACGACAAGGATAGGTTGTGTAATGATTGCATGAAAAGAAAACAAACCAAAATTCCTTCAAGTCTAAAAACTGTGTCTACTAGCAACCCTCTAGAATACCTTCACATCGACTAATTTGGACCAACTAGAACTCAAAATTTATGAGAAAAATTTTATGGTTTTGTAATCATAGATAATTGTTTTAGATACACTTTGATTTTATTCATTGCCAAGAAGGAGGAAGCCGGTAAGACTTTCATCAAATCATGCAAAAAAATTTAAAATGAAAAAGTAATATCAATTAAATGCATTAGAAATGATCACGACAAACAATTTAAAAATAAAACCATTGAAGAATTCTGTATCAATCATGACATTGATCATAACTTTTTAGCATTTAGGACACCTCAACAGAATTGGGAAGTAAAAAGGAATAATAGAACACTTTAAGAAATGGGTAACACCATACTCTTTGAGTATAATCTATCAAAATTCTTTTGAACAGAAGTAGTAAATACTGGTTGTTATATCTTAAATAGGGTTTTAATCAGATTAATTTTAAAGTAACTCCTTATGAGCTTTACAAGGAAAGAAGCCCAATATAGCCTATTTTAGAATTTTTAGATATAAATGTTTTGTTCTGAATAATGGAAAAGAAGTCAAAACAATATTTGATACCAAAAGTGATGAAAAAATCTTCTTAGGCTATTCGACAGTGAGTAAGTTATATAAAGTTTATAACAAAAGAACCATAACGGTAGAGCAATCAATGTATATAGAATTTGACGAAAAAAATAACACTGATCAAAGAAGATCAAATGATAAAGATTTATCTTAAAAGTTTAATGATTTAAATCTTACAGAAAATATAAATTCTCAAAAAGAAGAAATAAATGAACTCACAAAATAAGAAGAAAAGATGAAACATAACAAGAATAAGAAATCAAATATTCTCAAATCAGGAAAGATGTAAACATTAAAAACATAATAGGAGATGTAGATTCAGGTGTTAAAACCAGATCAGTCTTACAGAATCAATGTGAATATATAGTATTCATCTCTCAAAATAAACCTAAAATTGTGTAGGACGTATTAAGAAATGAAAATTAGATAATGGCAATGCAGAATGAATTAAATCAATTCAAAAGAAACAAAATATGGAATTTTGTCTTTAAACCAATAGATCAATCTATGATAGGAACTAAATGAGTATTCAGAAATAAACTTGATAAATATGGAACAATCATAAGAAAACAAAGTAAGATTAGCGGCCAAAGGATATAATCAAGAGGAGAGAATTGACTTCAATGAAACATATGCTCCAATAGCAAGATTAAAAGCAATTAGAATGCTTCTAACATTTTCCTATTATATGAACTTCAAATTATATCAAATGAATATTAAAATATCTTTATAAATTCCTATTTAAAATGAAACTATATATGTAGAACAATCATCTAAATTTGAAAATCCAAAATTTTCAGAACATGTCTTCAAACTGACCAAAACTTTATATAGTTTAAAACAAACTCTCTGAGTTTGGTATGAAACGTTCAGTAATTTCCTAATTGAAAATAATTTGAAAAGAGAAAAAATAGACATAACTCTCTTCATCAAAAGAAAAGAAGATAACTTTCTGATAATCCAAATATATGTAGATATAATTTTCGGAGAAATTATTATAAAAATGTGTGAAGAATTTGCAAGAGAAATGCAAAGAGAATTTGAAATGAATATGATAGGAGAATTAAATTACTTCCTAAGACTTCATATTAAGCAATCAAAAAAAGAAATTTTCATTAATCAATCAAAATACACAAATGATCTAATTAAAAGATTTAGATTCAGTGAATGCAAAGAAAATGCCATACCCATGGGCATAAGTAATGTAACACCAAGCTTAAAAAAAAAAAAAAAAAAAAAAAAAAAAAAAAAAACAATATTTGGAGACGCAGCGTTTTGGGACAAAACGCTGCGTCCCCAATTGGGGATTAGGGTTAAAACCCTAACCCCCTTTCTCTCTCTCTCTCTCTCTCTCTCTCTCTCTCTCTCTTTCTCTCTCCCCGACGTTCCCTCTCCTGCGGCTGTTCGCCTTCTCCCGCGGCCGTTCGGCTTCCTCCGCCACAGCCGCCGCCGCCGCCATTCTTCTTCTTCTTCTTCTTCTTCTTCTTCTTCTTCTTCCCTCTCGCGATCTCCCACCATCGCTCTCTCTCCGCCTCGCCGCACACCGCCGCGAGCCTCCGCGCGCACTACCTTCCGCCACCACACGCGACTGCAGGGCCTTCTGCAGCGCGATCTCCCAGCAACAGCACTAGCCCAGACCGCAAGCGCGAGCGCAGGAGCGCAGGAGCGCGAGCGCAGGAGCGCAGGAGCGCAGGAGAGCAGGAGCGCGCGAGCGAGCAGGCGCGCGAGCAGGCGCGCGAGCAGGCGCGCGAGCAGGCGCGCGAGCAGGCGCGCGAGCAGAGCGCGCGAGCAGGCGCGCGAGCAGAGTGCGCGCAGAGAGCGCGAGCAGAGCGCGCGAGCGCGCAGGGGCGCGCAGCAGCGCGCGAGCGCGCACGAGCCAGCGTGCGAGCGCGCACGAGCCAGCGCAGCGCACGGGCGTGCGCCAGCACACGGGCGAGCACTGTCAGCCCGCAGGCCCATCAGCTGCAGGCCCACCGGCCCATCGGGCCGCCAGCCCGCTGGCCCGCAGACCAGCGAGCCCGCTAGCTGTAGCCCACGAGCCCAGTCCGGCCCGTGGCCCACGAGCCGCGACGGCCCGTGACGGCCCACGAGCCCGTGACAGCCCACGAATCTCCACGCAGGTAAATGACTTAGGGTTTTGCTTCGGATCTATGTGTTTGGATCTAACAAATAAATGTTGTTTTGATAGGACACCCTACAGACTTTGGAGTGACCGAAGCGACTTTCGGACGAGACTCGGCGCTTCGAGAAAACCCTAGGTGAGGAGATTTCGACTTTAATTGATAAATTGGATGAATCTATGATTGAATCTAAGATGAAAGGTGTTGTATATGTTTAGAGTGTAAGTGGAATGCGAATAGAATACAGTTTATAAAATGATTATATATGAATTTAAGGTTAAGTATAGAATGTTACAGAAATTTGATGATCTGATTTAGGTTGATCTTTTGGAGACTCGAGCGGTCAGATCCGATTTGGCTTGTCAGTAGGGAGTGACTTCCCTCCCGTAGAACTGTGAGTGGGACTTTGACATTCGCTATTGATTGAAAACCATGTTTCAAAAATATCATTTAAATGACATGTTTCTGCAAAATGTATGATTGTTATGACTTTCCAATATTTGATGAAATGTTTTGTGACCTTTGGAGTGTCTTAACTGCCGACTTTATTGATATGCATCCATGAGTTTTGATAAACGTATATTGTGCCACATTTTCGACATATTGATATGTTTTAATGCTTCCACTGCATTGGCACATGGTTTTAAATGGATTTATTTATACATTTGGGCTGTATGCCCGGCCGACTTTATGATATTATGTTTTGGGCTGTATGCCCGGCCGACTTTATGATATTATACATTGGGCTGTATGCCCGGCTGACGTTATGATATTATGCATGGGGCTATATGCCCGGCTGATCTGGTGATGGGATGCATGGGGCTACGTGCCCGGCTGATATGATATTGTGATCCGTAGCTACGAAGGACATCTGGTAGAGGCACCACTTGTGTCCGGATACGCTTCGGCCGGAGGTATCCGCCAGATTGTCGTGTGTATGGGTGTCCCAGGTTGACCCTCATCGGAGAGGACGTTGAGTACGGCTCCGTCTAGCACCAGGCGGGGGCACCATACACGGCTGACTAGTTATATGTACATTATTATTATTTACAGGCTAGTTGGGGTAGTCTGTGGCCAACATTGGGGCAGAGAGCCATTCTTTAATACTTGCATTTGAAAAAAACCCCCAATGCGCCGTCCTTGATCGAGGTAGACCATTGCCGGGAATATTTCATTGGCCAGCTCTTCATGACATTGAAGTGAATAGTGGATGCATATCTTGCTTTCTGATGTGTGCGTATTATATATGATTTTGAAATAACATAATCGGTTTGCACACTGTGGATATTTTCTTATCTTATATTTTGACACTCCAAATTCACCCCGATATTGATAGTATGATGTCAATCCCCTCACTTACTGAGTATCCTCCCATAGATACTCACCCCTCACTTTGTTTCCCACAGGATTAGTGTTGGATCGAGGAGATATCACTGGGCTTGGGTATGGATATTTTCCATCTCTTCCGCTATGATGATTGGTGATATTATTATGTATTGGAGGTTTTAGATTGACCAATGTATTTATATAAATTTTCTGGGATGACTGTATAAATTATGGACTTTATTTCGCGAAACTCGCGTGTTGATTATTTCGTTGCATTGAGGCATTTGTAAATATTTAAAAATAACTTGGGAATTTATTTTATATATGCGTAGAATTTAAGTCCGCTCGGTGTGGCGGCTGCTCATGCTCTAGTTGGGCATGACAGTAGAGGTCTGTTGCTAGGACTGTTAGAAACTTTATAGCCTTGCGTTGCTCTGGATGTTGGCTGTGGATATTGTTGATTTTGGAGAGGCCGGGATGGCCAATTGTTTATTTGTACTGGATGAATGTCATATACAGGTGAAATTGTACATGGGAAACCTCCGATTTATGGGGAGGTTCTGCCCGATTTTCTGTAAAAATCCAGCCGGCATCCAGGGACAACGGGCGGCTGTTCACGATCCCGGTTCGGGGCGTGACAAGTAAAAATTAGATAAAGATGAAAATGACAAGCCAGTATGTCAAAAATTAAATAGAAGTATGATTGGATCACTTTTATGTCTCACTATTTCAAGATTAGACATACAATTCAATGTATGTTTTTGTATAAGATTCCAATCAAATCCAAAAGAATCTCATTTGGTAGTAGTTAAAAGAATCTTTAGATATCTAAAAGACACTATACATCTAGACATTCGGTATGACAGAAACTCAAACTTTCAGTTACATGGATTCTCTGATACTAACTTTGCGAGATGCAAATTAGATAAAAAAAAAAAAGTACTAGGGGTACTTGCCAATTTTTTGGAAACATGTTGGTATCATGGTCTTCCAAGAAATAAATCAGTATGGTATTGTTAACAACTGAAACTGAATATGTTTCTGCGTTTCTGCTGGACAATGAACTGTACAAATCCTCTAGATTAAATATCAAATAAAGGATTATGGCATAGATTTCGATTGAGTTCCTACCAAAAGTGATAACACAAGTGCTATAAATCTAACTAAGAATCCAGTCTATCACTCTCGAAGCAAACACATTGAAGTGAGATATCATTTCATCAGAAATCATATCCTGAAAAATGAAATTGTTTTTGAGTATATAGAAACTCAAAAACAAATTACTGACATTCTTATAAAACCATTGATAAAAATATATTTTGTGAACTAAGAAGATAATTAGAAATAATTAAAATGGAGAAATATGAAAAACAAAACCTAAGTTAAATTTCTGAAAATGAATTCCAAGTCGACCTATTTCTCAATGGTGTTAACAAATTAAAATTGTAAAACTTTGTCAACCTACCAGTCATTGAATTAAAAAGTCTTGTCAACCCATAGTTTAAAATGAAAAATAGACATAAGTTTGTCGATCTAAGAATAAGAATGTCGACCGCATAGCAATGGAAGTCAGGTCGATATCCTTAAAAGCATGTTGACCTGATTACATTTAAACATTCTCAAAACAGGTCGATGTGCATAGAAAGATGTCGACCTATGACATGCAAAATGAAATATGAACGGTTGACACATCACACTGTCTCACTACTTATCACCAATTCTTCCCATTTCTAATTTCCTTCTTTCTCTCTGAAACCTTAGGCAATTCTCCTCTATGAAACCCTAATCAAATATGACTCCCGAGATGAAATTACCTGTTTCCAAGCAATCCATATCCTTTATGTCTCCTTTGAAACCTACAACCAAAGCCTCCTTTTCAAAACCCTCGACTACGAAATCTCAATTTGCGAAACCCCCTACGCCTCCTCCACAACCAGAGCCAATCCTACAATTCAATAATCATGAATTAGAATCAATTAAACATAGCGAATTGTATAAAAAGGTGTTTTCGAGAATGAAGGTCAATCATGGGAGGTTAATCGATTGGGTTTTTCTGAAAATGGCTAATTTCAAGTATGAAAAACATCTAAATGAGGTATACCCTAATTGGTTGATGATTCTGAACAAATTCGTTCATGAAAAGGCAATTAAACTATTTTATAATAATATTACAGTGATTTCTGATGGAGATGAGAATGAATTTCAGATCATCCTAGTGATTACTCTGTCTCATGTGCATTTAAGACTTATGTGAATGAAAATTGATTGAAGTCACTCCTAAGATTGTATGCAAAGAAAATGGACTTGCATGGGTGTCTTATGATAAATGTGAGCCATCTTTGAAGTCTATTTATTTGGAGAATGCTAAAATTGTTTTCGATGATGAAAACTTAACTGTTGTGAACACTAATGCCACAGAATTAAATTTTCATGAAAATGTATTCCGCATTTGATTATGGCACATATGTTGAGATCTAGAGAAGGAAATTACACAACCATTTCTAGGGGAGGTTTTCTGGTTAATGACCTGCACCATAAGTGACAAGAATCCCGAATTACATTTTATAGTTCCTTATTTCATGATTGTTGCGCATAGATTTGAGAACTCACTTTTACCATATGCCAGTATGATCTCTGAAATCTTATCTTGTAATCAAGTGGAGTTGGACAAGGACATGGTGATTGAGTTAAATGAAAAGAATAAAATCAATGCATCCTTTATACTCTGAGCGAGATGGATGTTTAATAATGAATGAGAGTGGGTTAGAAAAGAAGGAAGAGCCAACAAAAGACAAATGGAGGAGATAGGAGAAGACATTGAAGAAACAACAGAAAATGAGCCATGGAAAAGAAGGAGAGAAGATGAAGGGCGACCATCAAGCTCACAACTTATCATTCTTGACATGATTTGAGAAAAGTTGAAGAAATTTGAGAAGAGACAACTTCTACAAGGTCAAATGGGTTGTGTATTGATGATGGAATTTCAAGACATCAAGAAAAGACTAGAATCCCTTGAAAAAGACAAAAGAAAACTATCTTATCCTCCCAAACCCTCTCATTCATGCTGATATGCTTTGTATCATTCTTTTTAATTTCTGATTTGATACCTTATGTATGGTTTATATGTGATTTTCTTGCTAGTTTCTAACTGATGTTAGTTTATTATTGTTTACTATATACAAATTCTAAAATTGGCTATGTATTTCTTGTGCTATCTCTTAAACTCTGTGAAGTTTGTGAATGCATTGCTATATGAGGTTTGTGTATGCATGCTGAAAATGACATTGGTATGTGATCTATGTTATTATGAATGAAATTGGTTGTTAGGGTATCCATTTGAGGAGGAGCAGTTTACTAATATAGTTAATACAAAATAAGAGAAGTCAGTATTGCGAAAATTAGTCTAGAAGTTATTGATGGGGTTTGTGGATTCAATTGGTCTATGATTTGTGGGAGGCTAGTTTAGGATTTTAATGACCATTTTTATTAATGACAAAAAGGAGGAGAAAGTTTGATGGGTCTGCTATTTGCTATCTATTGAATAAGGTAGTTTGTGAATGGAGTCTATGGTATGGAGTTTGGTCTAATATTGCTGTAGTCTAATGCTGCTGTTTGATAATTATTAAAATGGTAAAAATATGGTGATGTCGTATGGTGATGCTGTTGATGCTACAGTAACTACAATATATTGCTAGGTGAAGTGCTGAAGTGCAGAGTGGTACTTATGGTTATCCTCTTTTTGATTCTCTAAATATTTTCATTTCGATCAAAACTAGCATTCAAATACAATAAAAACAAACTTTAATTGGTTAATAAGAAAGTGGCGACGGTGAGAGAATGGAGATTTAGTGCGAAAAATGAGTACTGTTGTAGAGCTTTTATTTACGAACATTTATGAACAATGTTCGATTTCGACAATCCTTCAACGGATTTCTTTAATACTACAATAAATACCAAAGAAGAGAAATAAAGAATAAGAGATGCTCGATTAAGTTTTGAACAACTTCATTTCTTGCATTGATTGCTCTTTATATTTTATTCTCATTTCTTTATCTTTTCAGATTGATTTAATTTGAAATTAATTCTGTCAAATCTGAAAATTAAAGCCTCTCATCCTTGACATTCCTTTCTCATTTGTACTAAGTATTCAAAAGATTAAAGAGTGTATGTTATTGCTTTGCATGTAGTGTGAGAAAGCCAATCTGTATGTAAGGTTGGGAAATTGGTGTTGAGAAGAAATACTGTAAATATTTAATTTGAATTTGTAATTAAGTTTGTATCATTGAGTTGATAATGAAAAATCTATAGGGAGTTTGAGAGTGGACGTACATCTAATTTGTTGGAATCACTATAAAAAATTCTATATTCTTTATTTTTCTATTTTGATTTTCAATCTGCTTTATTGTAAGACTTTTTTAATTATAGAAAATTTTTTAATATTTATATTCAACTATTCATCTCATTTAATTGATTCTCAGGTAAAATGTGGGAAGTTATCCCATGATCTCAACAACTCCCCTATAATCTCTCTGTTTTTTTTAACACACTCAACTAATGGAGATTAGCCTCTCCAACTTGAATCGAGAGAATTCAGGTGAATGAACATATTATGAGAATATGGTATGCCAAAGAGAATTGCTTGAAAAAAGATAGATTAATTGAGAAATTAATTGTGGGATTGAGAAATCTTCATGTAGGAATATTTTACTCGTTATATTGGATCACCGGATTTAGAGTTATAGTGTCGTGAATTTGTGATGATGGTTCGATTTTGTGATCACCATCCTGATCGAGTGATCCGTTCGAGGGATTACGTAGTTCTGGAATTTTTAAAATCTACACATTGAGATATTTACCCGAAAATTCTAACTTTTAATTTATACACTTCTGCAAGCGTATATAGAGAATAAATTTAACAGGTTTTAATTGTTCCTTAATGCTTAACCATGCCTATAGCATGGTGAGTACATTTGTAACTCCGTCCTACGAAATCATGGCTTACCATAGAAGTAATGAACACCAAAATATATAAAGTGCGAGCAGTTGAAGTCATTTAGAATTTGATTGTAATCTTTATAAGAGATGAAGATGATGAGTTAGTTTTACAAAACACAAACAAGAACAAATAATGGCTTTTAAAATATGGAAACTTGCTCTTCCATAGAGCCGATTTAACTTGAAAAAGAACTTCAATTTTAATATTCATTGCTATGGTTATGTTTATTGAATATTAAGAGAATATTGACTACATAATATCTATTGCTAGAGTTCGGGTCTCGGCCTGCATATCAAATAATACACAATAATACCCTAAACCATATATACTTTCTCTTCATATTTTATCGAATAATACCCAATATTTCTCGATGTACTCTTTTCTTAACACTAAATAAGTTATGCTAACAATTTTTAGATTCCAAAAGTAAGAAATTAGGACAAGTCGAGCACACACTACATTGAATATGAGAAAAACTTTAATTTTCTCTTGCTATACTCGTGTGGTACATTGAACCAGGACAAAAGGCAGGAGGTGCCTTGAATGAAAAAAAAAAAAAAAAAAAAAAAATTGTTCATTAAAAACTATTTAAGCAGTGCACTGAATATGAAAAGATTTTTATTTTATCATGCTATACTCGTGTGGTGCCTTGAACAAGGGCAATGACTCCAAATAAGTTTTGCCGATTGTTTTTAAATTTCAATGGACCAAAACCTTGAAACAGAAGGTGTTTGATAGTAATGTTGTACGGAAACGGAAACGGAAATAGAAAAATCGAAATGAATACGAGAAAAAACGCGTAAATATAAAAGATAGGAAAATTTTATGTAATATTACTTTTTTCTTAAAATATATGGCCCATACTCATAATTAAGATAAGATAAAATATAAATAAGTGTACTATAGTCTACTCAATTATTTAATATGTTAAATTTCATGTTCAAAATAGAGGATATCTAAATATTATTTGATTTTAAATTAATTTTTATTATACTCTTACATTTTTTAGGAGAATTAAAGAAGAGAGGTAATTTCGTGGCATGGAACTAATTGAGAAAATCATTTTTCACTTGATGGAGTAGCTTGGCATGTTAGTTTTAGGAGTTATAAGTAAAAAGGTCCATGATGCACCTAAGAATCCCACTCTCTAGGGCCGAAATGAGTTCTTGAACATACTCGGTGGACATATAATCTTCTTGGACACCACAGACATGGCAAGACCAAGAGCAGTTAAAAGGAAAAAGTTGATGAGATTTTTGAACCAAGACAGGAGGAACATCACGTATGGGCTAAGGTATGCCCGTGACCCCACAGTTGCCACCACATATTGCCTCACCAATGCCGCCTCATATGCCTTCGCAAATGTAGCCCATATGGTCATGCAATGTCTGTACTACTATTTTTTAATAATCAAATGATATCTTAAATTATATTCTAATTATTTCGATTAAAGTATTATCGGATCCAGTTTAGAGAGAACTCCCTCAACGTAATTTTTTTCATTTCCAAATTTTAAAACTAAGATTTGATTAAATGATCTAAAATCATTACCAATTAAACTAATTATCCGTTGGTATGCCTCCACTACTACATTAACCTTACTCTCGACCTACCATTTCTTAATCTACGATATCTGATCTGCCATATCATGGATCATTTTCACCACCAACGTTATGTTTGTTTTGTTTTTCATTGTGTTATTTTTATCTAATTTAATTGTGTATATATAATTGAATTTAAATTGTATTGTAAATTTTATTTTCGTCGACTTATTACAATTGATACTTAATTTTTATAGTACTTACATATCAATATGCAATGTCTTTGGTAGTTACTAATCACCCTAATTTTTAGTAGCACAGACTCTTCCCGAGCTAATAAAATGAGCACCAAGGAGGTGTTGGTTACAGTTTCCAGGGGTGTTTTTGTATGATTAACTTTTTTAACTCCTAAAATGCGTGTTTGGTGAATTGAGTAATAGCTAATAGAATTCTAGCTAATAATTCAAAAGGTGCTAAAAAGCCATCAACTATTCAAAATAGTTTTTTGACTTTTCAAAAGCTATTTTGGACATTTTTTTATTATTTTATTGTTTTTACATTAAGGTCAACAAACAATTTTAAATAGTTAAAAGTTATAATGGTATATATTTAGATTAATTGATTATTTTTCTTTCTATTTTTTTATGAGATAAAATTTAATTTATTATTAGGGTATATATTTAGATTAATTGATTATTTTTTAAATAGTTGAAAAACTTGTCTTTTCTTATAAAGTTATTAATATTTAGATGATTTGCATCTTTTTTATAATATTTATTCGAATTAATTATTTCTATGAAAATTATTGATTTAAATTTATAATGTTTATATTTCAATATATAGTATAAAAAGAAATATCTTATAAATAAAATAAATTTAATTCACATAAATTTGTTTTTTTTTGTTATTTTATCTAAACAATACCTGATATTAATTAAACAACAAAAAACTAATATCAATTAACAACAACTATCGGCTGACATAACCGGTTATCAGCTATCAACTATCAGTTGTCAGCTAAATTTTAGATAAACCAATTAATCTAAAATAACAATAATTATGAAAAGTAAGCAAATGCGATAGTTTGCACACAAAAAAGGTCTAAAGGATAGCTTGAGTGGTATGGTTACACTGATTCTACTCTATCATATGAAAATTTGATGCTCTGGTAAACATGCATACACTGCAAAAGAAATGGCTTATGGAGATGGACGAAAACCATGAGGAAAATGTGATAAAACCGTCGATAAAATCTTCTCCGACAGATAGAGGTTCAGTTGGTTATACACGGGATCGAGATAGACCTATCCCGATACTTCTCTGATCGTTGGAGCATGTTCAACTTCCGAACGGTTAAAAAAATATCGGTAAAAATCAATCTTATATCATCAGTTGTAAAGAGTTAATAAAAATTACTACTTTTATCGTTATTTTGTAAAGAGTTAGTAAAAATTACTACTTTTATCGTCACCTTGTTAAGGGTTAGTAAAAGTTACTATATTTATCATCATTCAACATAAACGTTATGAATTGTTACAACTATTTATTCCCAATTACAGAATACGTATGTTAGGAAATGTCATTACTTTTATTGTCAGTAAATACAAATGTTAGTAAATATTACTACAATACCGTCGTATCTTACCACATAGAAAATGTTAATACTTTATCGTCACTCACTATAACTGTTAATAATTGTTATGCTATTTATTATCGGTAAATATAGAACCAAATATGTTAGGAAATGTTATAATTTTTTTTTGTCGGTTATGATAAGTGTTGATAAAAATCAGCTTTTATCATCTATTTAAAAGTGTTGGTAAAAGTTACTACTTTTATCGTCACCAATTACAGAAATGTTACTAACTGTTACTACATTTATTGTCCAAAACTATAGTTGTTAAGAATTGTTACTACATGTTATTACTTTTATTGTCAGATATTACAAATATTAGTAAATATTACTACAGATATCGTCGTTTACCACGTGTATAGGAAGTGTTACTAGTGTCGCTTACCACGTATATAGGAAATGTTACTACTAGAAATATTACAATTGTCACCGTAACTGTTAATAATCATTATGCTATTTATTGTCGGTAAGTCATCATAACCGTTAAGAATTTTATACTATTTATTGTCAGTAAGTACAGAGTTATATGTTATGAAATATTATAAAATTTTTGTTTGTCGGTTATGATAAGTGTGAATAAATGTTACTAATTTTATAGTCGATTATCACAAACGTTATAAATATTATTACTTTTATTGTCATTAAGAATTGTTAGTGTTATATATTGTCGACTATTAGTAAATATTACTATTTTTATCTTGGATAGACAGGTGTTACAAAATTACCCTTTTATCATCAGTTACACAAGTGATAGTAAATGTTACTACATTTTATCGTCGTTACCATCATTTTATTGTAAACATTTATCATTGGTTACTATTAATTATCACATGTGTTAGTATAAGTTACTGTCATGTATCATCGATTACTATACTCTCTTAGGAAATTAGGAAATGCACTCCCTGTTATCATGTTAGGAAATGTTACAAAAATATTTACTAAAGACGATTTTTTAAAGATGGTTTAGATTTGATTGCTATAAGACTAGAAAATTAAGAAATTATAAAAATAATATAAACAAAGAATGTTAATACATTGATTTCTAAGCAAAATGATATATACATATAAGAACAAAAAAAAAATAAATAAAAAACAGAGATAAGATTTCAAGTTCTACAATTGCATGTCTTATAAGATGTTACCATCACAATTGAAAAGTATCTTTATCCACAATACTTCCTTCGTGTCAATCTATTTATAAAAAATCTTAGTGAAATTAATATAATGATATTGTAAAAAATGATTGTAAATAAAAATATTACTTTTTGGAGTCAAGTATGATGATGATGGTAATGATGATGATGATGGTTGAATTTTATGTGTATTCCCAGCATAGTAGTAAGTGAGTGGAGTGAGGTAGTGATGTGGATAGTAGTGAGGTAGTGAGTGATTGAGTTGAGTCAATGGTATTGATGATGATGGTTGGGTTTTATGTGTACTCCTGCTAGTGAGTGAGATGTTTAAATGGGTTAGGGTAGAAGAGATTTCGAGAGAAGGAGAAGTTTTGAGGGTGAAATTTCATGTGTATGATTTATATAATATATCATATTTACAAATAAAATTTCAAAACTCGCTCATTTTTTCCGCCTCTTTTTTCATTCTTTTTTTTTTCTATTACCGTGCATTGTTTTTAATTCTTCACATTTTTTTATACTTTTAAACTTTTAATCAATGACGCCACGTGTCTTTCCACTTAAAAAATCACTTACTTATTTTTACTACTTATTATCTTACTATTACTACATATTAAGGTTCAATAATTTTTAAGTGACATATCATATGTTTATATTTCAAGTGACATATTATAGAAGCAAAATAAATATTGAAAATAAATTTTCAAAAGAGCCATTTTTCATTAGAAAAATTTTTATGAGATGCGTCATTATTTTTTATCGTCTTTTTTTTAATCGTATCATTTTCAGACTTTAGTAATTGTTTTAGCCCTCTTTCTTCTTTTCTTATATGTTTCGAATGTTTCCATATGTGTTATTTTTCCATTAGTTTGTGATTTTTAAAACTTGTTACGATTACATACAAATGCAACATATATGTTTTGTACAAATTTTATACAATTATTGTATTATCATTGCCTTACCACTTGTTACCAGACACTTATTACCTATTATAGATCACTTGTTATCACTTGTTACTATATCCTTATTATACAAATTTTATATAATTATTGTCTTACCAAGATCACTTGTCATCACTTATTACCATGTTGGAGAATAAAAAAGTCACTTGTTACCATGCCAATTTTATACAATTATACCAGATGTTGGAGCAATTGTATCACTGTACGCAATTGTATCACTGTGCTATTACCATGCCATATCACTACACATATGGATCATCCCTGCTCGTGCATGCATAGTTGTGCCGCGTAGGCATGTGCAATAAATGTCACATGCCCGCGCGGTTGTGCCACATGGGCATACACGGTTGCGCCGCATGGGTATGTGCGGTAAATGTCACATGCCTGCATGGTTGCACCGTGCAGGCATGTGCGGTAAATATCACATGCCTGCACGGTTGCGCCGCACAGGCATGCGCGGTAAATGTTACTATCTTATTGTTAATAAATGTTACTACCTTTAACATTAGTTACACAACCGCGTGATTTGTAGTAAATATTACTATCTTTTATCATCATTTATATATATGTTAGTAAATGTTACTGTCTTTTACGTTAGTTACACAACCATGTTAGTTACTGTCTTTTATATATGTTAGTAAATGTTACTATCTTTTACCACGCGGGCATGCGTGGTACCACCGTGCAGGCAATTCTTTGCCTTGTTTTTTTTTTTTTTTTTTTTGCAAAAAATTGATGCTAAGGAGTTTTGTACCCAAGTTGTGAGTTCTAGAGCCAACCCCTATGCCACTATGCCAAAGTATCCTGTGTGGGTATATATTTTTTTTGTTTGTCTCTTCATATCTACTTTTATTATTATTATTATTATCATCTCACTCTTACATTTTTTTCTCACTATTTTTTTTCTTCACTTTGGGTCATTTTGTTTTTTTTTTCATTTTGTATTCATGATATATTCAAACCGTGATAATACAAATAATTATAAGTGAATTATAATAAATGAATTGTGATTTATTACTATAATATAAATTGATAATTAATTAACTTATATAACATCTCTACTAATATTATATTATTGATAATTACATTATTTAAATTAATATTAATAATTATAATTTTATATTATGATACTAAGTTTCCACTCATCCACTCATCCAAATGAGGTTGTCATCAACATGAGGATATCCAACATGAGATTGTATCACCTAAATTGGTCCAATAATTAGATAATGTAATTTATAGTAATACATATAATAATATATATAGTAATATATATGTATTATATAGTAATGTAATATTAATATCATTATATTATTGAAAATTTGTTTTTGGTGCTAAGAAATTAAATTTTGTAGAGAGATTTTATAGTGATAATATTATTATATATTCGATACCATTATTTTTTATTCGATTCAAGTTACCATCCTTACCACTATTATTATTACTTTATGTATTCGACTTACCACCGTTACTACCGTACTTACTATCATTATACAAGTTAGATGTCATAACATCAATGCTAATAATAATATCCCAATTTTACCATTTATAATTATGGTTAGCTGATGAAAGTGTGGTAATATTATTATACATTCGAATTCGAGTTGCAATCATTATGATAACAGGTTATAAGTGTTATAACTATATTATAAGTGTTATAAGTATTATGATAACTATGATAATTATGATATTATGATAATATTATAAGTATTATAATTGTTATAAGTGTTACAAGTATTACTATGAAAGTGTGTTATCATAATTATGATAATTATGATAATATTATAAGTGTTATAACTGTATGATAATTGATGGTAAGTCATGGTTTACCAAATATTATCACTATATTACCACTAGTTACGAACTTATCACAAGTTATCATAAAAAACCTATCATCACTATATTACCAGTTGTTATCACAAATTTACCACTAATTATAACTAATGAATAATAATATTATCAGACTATATTAATTATCAGAAACTTACCATTAGATAATAATATTATCATCATATCATTATATTACCATCAATTATCATAAATTTACTATGAGTTGTCATTATATTTCACTCAAAATCCGCCCATTTTTCTTTTGCGCCTTTTCTCGCATTTTTTTCATGACCTACATTGTTCAAAATCCACCGATTTTTTCGTTTTGCGCTATTTTCCTGCCTTTTTTTCATTACCCGCATTGTTCTTTATTCCTCACATTTTTTATACTTGTGACTTTTTTCCCTCCTGTTTTTTCATTAACTGCGTTCTTAATTCCTCAATTTTTTTATATTTTTAATTAATGCCACCGTCTTTTTAGTTGAAAAAATCACTTACTATATTTCATTTCATTTCATTTCATGTAATTTTTACTAATTATTTTACTATTACTACATTTACTATATAACGCATGCCTACATGGTCCTTACCATGAACACTGTGCTCTGTTAATTATATCCATTTGATTAATCACGTGACAATTTAATATAAAGTTATTAATATTATTAATTTAAATAGTATTAAATTATTAATATTATTAATTTAAATAATGTAATGATATGAAATTATTAATTTATATAATATAGTGTTATTTATTAGAAATATGTTTTGATATATTTGAATGATATTTCATGTAGAATAAATGAATAAATTATGAGTTATTAATGTTATATATTTTGAATAACTAAAAATTTGTCATTAAATATATTGATTTTTTAAATTATTAATATATTAGCAATATTGTGTAAACAAAAATAAAGAAATCAAAATATTGAAATCTGTTGCACTTCGAGCACTGTTATCATGAAATTACCATACTTATCCAATAACTGTTATCATGAACTTATATTACCACTAGTTATCTGATAACTGTTATTATGAAGTTACCATACTTACCCGATAACTAGTATCATGAAATTATATTACCACTAGTTATTTGATAATTGTTATTATGAAATTACTACACTTAACTATTATCATGAAGTCATATTACCAACTATGATAACTATTATCTTACCACACTAGTTAACTTATTGCAATTTATTGTTATTTACCACATATTATAACAATCCACCCCAAATTAGATAACAACATTCAAAATAATTTTTTTTAACTTATTTGAAACAATAATAATCTGTATTAGTAATTCTAATAATAATATATTGATAATGGATAAAATTCTTACCACTATGCACAACGTTACCATGCATTATTACATGTTACTAATAACCATACAATTATACACATTTGACTCAAACTAAGCATGACCACTTGTAATCTTACTATTTTTATTTTATGACAAACTTATCAATTTTAATAATAATATTATCAATTTTACCTTCACAAACTTATCATAACTTATCTCAACGCACCACATTACCTATTATAGTAACTTACCATCTGTTATCCCAAATTATCACCAACTTACCCCCAAATATTGTAAATAACAAAATTTTAAACTATTCAAATACTCAATATAGATGACATATATAAAGAATGTTTTTAAACCGTTCTAAAAGATTGTCACATTTATTGACACCAGTGATAACAGTGATAATCGTGAAAATTGAATATAATTTTTAATGACTGTGCAATATATGGTTAGTATAAATATAAAATATATGCCAACGGTATGATTAAGCAGACAATAAAGATAAGTCATATAGAGAATATTTTCAAACTGTCCCTAAATAACGCAATATTTACTTACCACAACCACAATCACAATCAAGTTACTATACTAACCACCTATACTACTAAATTTACCACAATCACAATCAAGTTACTATACTAACCACCTATATCTAATTTACCATACATCACTCCATTCCTTATCACCCTTACCTTACCACTTACCATACCACCAATTTACCATACACTTATTGCTTACCACCCTACCACCACCTTACCCCACACTTACCACATGCATCGATTACCACCAATGCACTCACAACATCCTTACCAATTTTATTTTACTACCTTTTATCACAAATTATCTCTTTTCTATTATAATTTTTTATCGTAATATAACTTATCACACTCACTTCTTTAACCACTTAACTTATTAGATTTTTAATATTTACGATATATATACACTTTTTTTTTCTTGAAACATTTTTATGATTGAATTGAATAGTAATAGAATTGTATATGTCATTGTTAATTTAAAGCCACTGTAAGAGAGAAATGATATAATATAATTCAATATTTATAATCAACGGATGAGCTCATGCTTGCACGGTACAGCCACGAGGGTATCCACGGTACAGTCGTGCAGACGTGTGCTCACATGCATTCTTGCATGCGCGGCACAACCACGTGGGCCCTTGTGGCGCACCCGTATGGGCATGCGCACGCATGCATTCTTGCATATGCAGCACAATCATGTGCGAACGCATGCATTCTTGCAAATGTAGCACAGTCATGCGAGCCCCCGCGGCATGGCCTCGCAAGCGTGCTCAGGCATACATTCTTGCATGCACGGCACAGCCGCGCGGGCTTCCGTGGCATAGCCGTGCAGGCGTTCGCACGCATGCATTTTTGCATGCGCGGCATAGCTACGCGGGACACCACGGCAAAGCCGTGTAGGCGTGCTCATGCATGCATTCTTGCATGCGCGGCACAGCTGTGCAGGCATGCGCACGCATGCATTCTTGCATGTGAGGCACAACCGCATTGGCTCTCGGGGCACAGTCGTGCAAGCGTGCGCACGCATGCATTCTTGCGTGCGCACGCATGCAGCAATCGCGTAGGCCTGCACATGCATGCTCTCCCCGTCTCTTTTTTTTCTCTTTTACTTTCTATCACTCTCTTTTTTTTTCTCAAATTTCTTATCTGGCTACACCTTTCTTCGTTTTCCTTATATCACCCTCACTCTAATTTTTTTCCTTTTCTCTTTTTTCTCCATTCTATCACTCTATTTGTATAATATAATATTAGTATTCCTTAATTATAAAATTTAGAATATAATTTATAACTTAATTATAAAATCTAAAATATAAATTATCATATGAATTCAGTGTAATTAATATTAATAATTTAAATAATGTCCACCACATTCCTTATTTATAAAAATTTTGAAATATAAATTAAGTTTGATGATATAATTAATACTAATATTTAAAATAAGATAGTAAATTTTTATGTAAATATCAAATATAGTAATAATAAGCTAAAATACAGTATAATATAGTAATCTAGTAGTAAAATTTACTAGTGGTAGTTATATAGTAAAATGTAGTAATATTTTCTAGTAGGAATATAGTAATATGTACTAATAACATAAGATTATGCTTCATCCGTAGATTAAATATAAAATACAATGTACTAATATTAAGTATTATAGAGTAGTAGTGGTACATAGTTGTATTGTAGTAATATTTATTACTTCTAATATAGTAATATAGTAATAATAAAATAAGATTATGTATGGTCGAGACGCCTAAAACAATGTAGTAATATTGTAATAATATTTACTAGCAGTATAGTAGTAGTGGTGATATAGTACACAACAAAAAAAGACAAATTTTGTGACAAAATTTGGGACGAAATTGTAAGAAAAATTCGTCGCAAAACACATTTATGACGAATTTTGCAACAAATATTTTTTCGTTGCTAATAAGTTGTCGCAAAAATTTGTGACGAAAAATTAATTATTCATTGCAATAATTTGCAACAAATATTTATATGTTGTGAAATTCGTCGCGAATTTGCAACGACATTTGCGACGAAAAAAATATTCGTCGCAAATTTGCCACTAATACAATATTCGTCGCAAATTCTGCAACGAAACCAATTTCGTCGCAAATTTTGTGACGAATGTGACGAATACATTTTTCGTTCCAAAATTTGCGACGAAAAAAATTTTATTGCAAACTTTGCGACGAAAAGTAATTTGTCGCTAAATTCGTCGGAAAAGGTGCGCGAATACTATTTCATCGCAAAATTTAGCGACGAATACTGTTTCGTCGCAAAATATGCGACGAATACTATTTCGTCGCAAAATCGCGACGAATCTTATTTTGTCCCAAAATTTTGTGACGAAACAATATTTGTTGCTAATTTTGCAACGAATAAGTTTTTTGTCGCAAATCCCCAACGAAAAATAATTTATCGCAAATCGGCGACGAATGTTTTTCGTTGCAAAATTCATCGTAAATCAAAATTTATATCACCATGAGCATTATTTTTTGGAACAAAATTTGTCACGAATATATAATTTACAACGAATACAAATTTTATTAACATATTTGGACAAATTTACTTGCTCACCCAACCTCATCAGCAATATTATCATCCAAATCGTTTTTAATATAAAATTTAAACAATCTATACTCATATTTATAACTATCTATTCAATAAGATCAATAAATTAAAAATTTAACAAGCAATCATATTTATAATATCAAACAAAAAAGCAATATCAAAACTAAATATCGAAATATTAATAACCATACATTAAAAAAAATCAATGTAACAATAACATAACAGTTCACAATTTCAAGTATGACCTCCACCATCACCATCATCATCATCATCATCAAAGAAATCATCACCCTCATCACCCTCATCACCATCGCAAGCATTATCAGGAGGAGAAATAGAGGGGGAATCTGATTTGAAGCGGAGACTAACTGAAAATGCTGCATGATTAACATTTGCTGCGTACGGACCTCGTGCAATTCTTGCGTGTGCTTTGCTTGAAATTCATTGAATGCCTGATCTCTTTGCAGTAGCAAGTCCTTCAAATGGCTCACCTCTTCATTCAATTGATTTATTTGTGCTCTAAATGCTGGTGGTGTGGAAGAAGATGAACCGGCGATTTTGTATGTTTTGCTCAAAGAACCTAGCTCAACTACTCTATTCCCTTTTCGTCCACCAGTCACCTCGAGCCATGTATTCATGTTATCAACAGATGGCTCAAATCCGCCAGTATCTTCACTAGCACTCGAACTTCTACATGCTAGCTCATCATATTCCTCCTACATTGTCATGAGAAAAATTAAAATAAACTTACAATAACATTATAATACAAACACATAATCAAGGAAAATAAAAAATTTTGTAACATAAATCATGACACCATATAAGATCTAAATTATGAACATTCATATTAACATTGAATAAGTTGAAATTTTAGGAAAAAAATAAAAGAGAATCTGTAGCAAGTAATTCATTAGAAATCAAAGAATCAAGTCAACAATAAAAATAAACTTGAGAGAGACTAACATAAAGAATTCATCTTCCTACATTGTTATGATATGCTCAACATAAAATGTCCATATCAGTATTGAAAATGTACATAAAGTAATTGGAAAATTTGAAATTACAAACCTTAATTGCTCTAGCTCTCTCCCCGCTCCAAGTCTTGTCTTTTTTCGGAAATGTGCGCATGAAAGTCTCTATGAATGAAGCCTCGGTCCCCATTTCCTTTGCCTAAAATAAAAAAACACTATTAGAAATAATGATATACTTTAAATTAGATTAAAAAATTAATATTTGTATAAAATTACCAATCTATTTCTATGTTCACCGTTAGTGATCGAGCCTCCCGCATACGTCGCAGACGATTCCCCTGAATTATAAGCTCGATTTTTTTATTTTGCTCACTCCTTCGTTGGCTCTCCTCCGATTCCCAAAAATTCAGAATCCTACCCCAATTTTGCTCAGTGATGCAATTGGGCTTTTTTACATGTCTCTTTGCATGATTTAAAACGTGTCGAATGTGATCGCCACATTTTTTCTTGAAAATCCTTCTTACTTCCAACTATTCAGTCTCGTCCCAAGTGAATACTCGCTGCAATGGAAAGAAACCAATAACTTATAAAGCTATTAACTTAATTTCATATATAAACTGATTGGGATAACTTACCTTGAACTCGTTCCACCATAGTTCTTTTGTTTCATCCGGAGTGCTTGTGTAAAACATCGAAACCCCTCCCCAATGATTATTCACAATTCTATTCAGTTCGTAAATAACATGTACAGAATTTGTAAATCTATCGTAAAGTTTCAAACAAACAATGTTAAATAAATATGATAGTTAAAAGAAGAAATTATTTCATAAATAAAAGAAATAATACATCTATAAATTTAAAATTTAGTACTTACGAATCTCCATAAGGGGCTATTAACTCTCGATTGTCTTCTCTATCGGCATACGACTGTTCCACCGAAGGGACTGCAGAAGGTACATTGCTAGCGATGTGTTGAGAATGTGAAGGGCCTGCCACAGAAGGGGTAGGCGAAGGTACATTGCCAGCAAGGGAATGCGATTGCGAAGCTGCCGAAGCGGACTGCGATGGTGAAGAGTGTGAATTTCCATCAGAATTGCGTCTATGGCCGCCACGTCGAAACTGTCAACCATAATACATTTTAACCAAAAAAATATAAATTGCATAATCATCATATACATAATGAAGAACATGAATAAACTTACCATATTTAATTTGATAAATTAGTGCCGACGAAACAAGGTTTCAATATGTGAAGAAATTTTCTCTAACGACCTATAGAAAAAAATAATAGTATATTAACAAATCCAATATATAAATTTAAGAATGAGACAGTAAATAAACAAGAAATTGAGTAAAGAAATTTGCAAATTATACGTGTCGACTAACTTACCCACTTAAAAAAAATATATTATCATATATCAAGAAAAATATCCGATTTTTATTATATGAAGAGAACAAAATTTACCCGTCATCAAAAATCAAAATCGTCATTGTCATCCTCATCGTCATCCTGTGTCTCAAAATTAGACTCTTCAACATCATTTTTATCATCCTTTTCCTCATCCTCATCAGAATCCTCATCCTCATCCTCATCCTCATCATTTGTCTCAAAATTAGATTTTTCATCATCTTCTTCATGAATTTCACTTGCATCCACATCTATCACTACTCCGCTAGGATCTCGTAACGTTGGAATATTATATTCCTTGGTCTGAACTGTATTGACAACTTGCTCTTGTTGATATGCTGTCTCTTCCCAATGTTCTTCAATTTTTTTTCGTGCTTTCGTTTTAAAAACAGCCCACCAATCAATTTTGTCACGTTTCAAACTAGGATATGAAGCATAAAATACTTGAATCGCTTGTTGTGCCAACACAAATGGTTCATATCTTTTATACAATTTCTTATGATTTATTTCAACCAAATTAAACTGTGGATACACTTTCATCCCTTTCACAGGGTCAAACCAGCGACACATAAATAAAACAACCCATAATGCTGGCCCAAGGTACTCTACCTCAACGATTTCATCCAACAAACCAAAAAATCATTTTAACCTCCACCATCATTGGATGACTGAACACAAACTACACTATTCATTGTCGTTTTGCCCACTCCATATTCTTCAGTATGAAAATTATAACCGTTTATAAAATAGGATGGCCAAGTTTGTACCATTCGCTTTTGGACCCCATGACAGATGGATTAACAATTATTGCTGAAGTTGAGCTTGATTATCATGGACCTAAAGTTAAATAAATATGTTAATATGTTTTAACATAAATATTTAAATAATTGATAGTCTATTTACATATTTTTTGAACCATGGTGCAAATTCCTCATTGCAGTAACGATCAAACTCACTTCTGGACAGTTCAGTAAGATATATGTGTGGGTTGCTCGTCATTCTTAATCAGTTAAATATCTACGCTTACATGATCCACTTGATCAACCAAGGTATTTAAAAATTGAGAATGAATTCAAATTGGGATCAATAGGACCCTCATCATTTCTTCCTGCTCTCCGCCTCTTGCACTGAACGTGAGGTTCAAAATAATATGATGCAAACGTTGTTACTTCCTCCACAATATATGCATTGACAATAGAGACTTCAACACGTGCCTTATTTTTAACTTTCTTTTTCAAATAATATAGGAATCTAATTGTAATAAAACAAAATGTTTTAGAAAATTATATGTAATGAAATTACAAAATTTATATGTCTTCATAACGAAGAAAAAAAGATGAAAAACTCACCTTTCAAATTGATACATCCACCTAAATTGGACAGGACCTCCAACTTTCGCCTCATATGACAAGTGAACCAAAAGATATTCCATGGAATCAAAAAATGACGGTGGAAATATCCTTTCTAAATTACACAAAATGATTGGAATCTCTCTCTCTAACATCTCCATGTGTGAATATTTCAACACTGTCGAGCAAATATCATGAAGAAAAATGCTTAGCTCCGTATGGCACCCCAAACAAAATTCGGTAAGAGTTCCTTAAAAGCAATAAGAATTAGTCTTTCCATAAATATATGACAATCATGACTTTTCAAACCAATTAACTTACATTCCTTTAAATCGACACATCTTCCAAGATTTGAGACATAACCATCAGGAAATCTCAATGATTTCAACCATTCATAAACAAGCCGTCTCTGATCCTTATTCAATGTATAAACTGCTTTTGGTTTTGGTCCCCTACTAGTTTCATCGACATCAAGAGTGGTTCGTTTATAAAGGAGTCGCATATCTTTTCTTGCATTCAAGTTATCTTTCATTTTCCCGGTCATATCCATCACTGTATTTATCAGATTATCAAAGACATTCTTCTCGATATGTATTACATCGAGATTATGATGAATCAACTAAGTCTTCCAATACGGTAAATCCCAAAATAAACTTCGTTTAGTCCATTTATGCGAATGTCCATAGCCATATGTTGTACCATGTGGCTCTTCAATAACAGATGGAAAGTTAATGACTCTATGCCAAATTTGTTCACCGGTTAATCTCAGAGGAGGAGGTGTTCTTTCAATTCTATTCTTAGTGAATTTTTCTTTATTTTTTCTGAATTTATGACTTAACGGTAAAAATTGTCTATGACAATCAAAATAACTCGCTTTCTTTCCATGTTTCAATCTGAATGATTTTGATCTCTCTAAACAAATTGGACATCCTAAAATCCCAGTGGTACTCCATCCCGATAACATACCATACGCTGAAAAATCATTAATGGTCCAAAGAAGAGCAGCCTTCATTACAAACATCTGATTACTATGAATATCATATGTATGAACACCTTCATCCCATAGTTATTTCAACTCCGCAATCAATGGTTGCATGTAAACATCTATTAATTTCTTTGGATTTTGTGGGCCAGGCACGACCAATGTTAAAAACATATACGGTGTCTTCATACACAAACCGGGTGGAAGATTATACGGAGTTAAGATAACTGGCCAACATGAATAATTTCTTCCTGATTTGCCAAATGGAGCAAATCCATCAGCACAGAGACCTAATCTAATATTTCGAGTCTCTCTCGCAAACTCAGGATATGTTCTATCAAAATATTTCCACGCTTCTGCATCTGAAGGATGACACATTAACCCATCTTCTGTTTCATGATTTGCATGCTAGGTCATGTGTTTAGCAGTGGTTTCAGATGTATAAAGTCTTTGTAACCTAGGAGTTAAAGGCAAATAAAACATTTGTCTGTATGATTTACGCTGCTGATTACGACCCAACCTCCGAGAACTCTTGTATCTACTTTGATTACAGAATTTACAAAAATCTGCTTCTTTATCATCTCCCCAAAATAGCATACAAGCATCTCTGCAAACATCTATTCTCTACACTGGAAGACCTAATTCTTTTACAAGCTTTTTCATACTACAGAAGTCATTGGGCATAATATGATCACGCGGCAATACTTCTCCAATAACTTGAACAAAATCATTAAAACAATTCTCAGACACATTATGTTCTGCCTTGACATTCAACAATCTTGCGGTTAGAGATAGTTTAGTGTGACTGTCACAACCAACCCACAAAGATTCATCTGTAGCTCTTAAGACTTCCTGAAATTGGAGAGATGATTCATTTGACACATTTTCATCAACACCTACTACTTCTACCTCCTCCAATGGTGATGCATAACTAGTATACCCATGTTCAGATGTTGGAGCAAAACTAGAACTTGCAGCGATTGGATCGGGAACAATATTCGGACCCACTGCATCAATTACCATCCGCTGATATGGATTCAATTGTTCATAATAACTCCGATCCCCACTAACTGAGAATTGTCTATTTCGTCCAAACTCCTCATCAGAAATGAATGGTTCACCATGGCATGTCCAATTATAGTAATTCGGGGTAAAACCAACTCTACAAAGATGTTCCCTAACTTTATCACACTGCAAAAATTTACCATTCCGACACCTTTTACATGGACACCTTAGCTTATTTCCATCCATAAAATCAACTTGAGTACAAGCAAAATTTAAAAATTGCTCCAACCCAAAAATAAATTCATCAGTTAAACCCCGACGATCAGATAAGTTCTTCTTATACATCCAACTTCTTTCGTTCTGCATTTTTCCTGTCTCCAAATTTAAAATTTTTTAAATATTAATAAAATCTACAAACAAAACTACTAAATCATCAAAAGTTATAACATCAATATTTCCAACTAAATTCATATAACAATAAATAATAACGTTAATTGTACAAAACTCAAATCATCATTAATACAAAGATTAAGTTCACAAAAATTAAATATATAACATTAAATATTATCATAAAATTAAATAAATTATCAAATATTAAACATTTAACAACATTGATTATTTAACAAATCGATATAAGATTTAATATAAATTGTTGAGTATTGTTAATCTAATAATTCTCATAATCAATTATCACATAAAACTTACTATAAATTGCATTTTAACATCATTACAGTACATAATAAAACATTTTTCACTACCAATTAAAAACTCACTGATAGAGTCCGATATCAACACCAATAATAGCTTCCAATCCAAATATTCGAGAATCGCAAAACCTAACACATAAAAAAGATTTATAAATAACTAATATATTATTAAAACAATATTATAAAAACATTTTTTTAAATAACATTTCTCAAAAAGTTTTTTTTTAAAAAATCAATTACATTAAATTTTTGGACTGGCCCGGTTCCAATGGGCCCATCAATAGCCCAGGCCATTGGGCCACGATGGGCCGCGCAGGGGACATCGTCCCCTTCGCACAGCAGGGCCGCGAAGGGGCTGCGCAGGACCTTCCCGCGTCTGGGCCACGCAGCCAATGCTGCCCCTTCGCGCGGCGGAGGCGTAAAGGGGCTAGCGGGCCCATCGCGCGTCTGGGCCTCGAAGGGGCCGCGTCCCCTTCGCGCAGTAGGGCCAGGCAAGGGCTGCACAGCACAAAGGTTCGTCTGGGCTGTGCAGCCGCCGCTGCCCCTTCACGTGGCGGAGGTGCAAAGGGGACAGCGACCCCTTCTCGCGGCTGAGGCGCAAAGGGGACAGCGGCCCCTTTGCGCGTCTAGGCAGCGAAGGGGCGACGGCCCCTTCGCGCACCTGGGCAGCGAAGGGGCGACAGCCCCTTCGCGCACCTGAGCAGCACAGGGGAGGCGGCGCCTTCGCTGGCAGTCCGATTTGCTTTCTACAACTTAGATCCAGCGGCTGGCCGCCGGTTCTGCCATCTTCGGCAAAGACAGAGAAATAGAGAGAGAGATTACCTAACACTATCGTAGATCCGGCAGATCCGGCATCCCTTCCGCCATCCCTTCGCAGTACCCCTTCGCGGCTACTCTTCACAACTGAGATGAACCCGAGAGAGAGAGAGAGAGACACACACACACACACAGAGAGAGAGAGAGCGTTAAAGTGAAGGAAGGAAATGAAAATATCTTGAATTTTGCTTCAAAAAAGATTTTGTCCCAAAATTCGTCCCTGAATCGGGGACGAAAATTTTTTTCGTCCCTGAATCA
The DNA here is from genome assembly GCA_033439265.1 of Dillenia suffruticosa. Taxonomy (NCBI): domain Eukaryota; kingdom Viridiplantae; phylum Streptophyta; class Magnoliopsida; order Dilleniales; family Dilleniaceae; genus Dillenia; species Dillenia suffruticosa. Next base: position 21,265,719 of record JAVTVX010000015.1, read on the forward strand.
GGGATGAAATTTTTTTTTTTGTCCCTGATTCAGTGACGAAATCGTTTTTTGAGGATGATGGAACAAGGTACAACAAAAATTATCTCGCTTGATATCACAACTCAATTTTATATTTGATATTATCAACGATCAATTATCAACGGAAACGTTTTAAATATATCGCTTGATATCACAACTCAATTTTATGTTTGATATTATCAACGATCAATTATCGACGGAAACGTTTTAAATATATTTTATTTGTTTAATTAGTTTAAAACAAAATTATACTAATAACAAAATCAAAACGGAACGAAAATATCGCATTTGCTTATAGGTTTTTAATTTTTTCGGCGATTTTTTTCTTACTCACTAGTACCCTTCAATTATGTTACAAAAATATAAACTTCAATTTTTAATAGTATTTTCAAACATTTTACTAAATAAACAAATTCAAAATTGAATTTAAGTTTAGTGGAACAAATTAATGATAGACTATAATGTTCCTCCCGAAGACAGACTTGAGTAGCCCACTGATTTTCTCGGAAACCATTCCATTATATTTTGAATTTTGCTTCAAAAAACTTTTTGTCCCAAAATTCGTCCCTGATTCTGGGACGAAAAACTTTTTCATCCCTGAATCAGGGACAAAAAAATTTTTTCGTCCCAGAATCAGGGACGAAATTTTTTTTTTGTCCCTGAATCGGGGACGAAAAATTTTTTTTGTCGCTAAAATCTACGACAAAAGAATGGTTTTATCGCTAAATTTCCGATAAATATATGTTTTCGTAGCAATTTGTAGTAAATTTAACGATAAATAATTATTTTCTTTACAATTTACAATGATTTTTGCAACAATACGTATGGTTTCTGATACATAACTCTTTGAATACAGTAAAATAGAAACTAAATCGATAAACTATTAACAATATTGGCGTACTATGATATAATTATAAAAAAATATTCAATGTATTGATTATTACTTAACAAGTATTTCTACTTTAACTCTTCATTTAGTTTATCAAATATTTAAACAAATTTATAAAATAGAATTATCAGTGCTAGAAATGGAAAATTAAACAGATAATGAATAAAAAATGAATATACTAATAATAATTTTTTGTAACAATTTAAAATATTATACTATATTATTATTCTTTTATATAAATAGACAATGAATGAAAGATGTTATTTAAAATATTTTGAACATTTTAAGATTTTTATACGCGAATACGGTGTATAACACCGTTTTCAAATCATTTTTTATATTAGAAAATGTTTATCATACAAGAAAATGTTTCTAATTACTGAAAAATTAATTTTAGCGACGAAATTTGCCAAAAAATGTTATATTTCTCACTCATTTGCAACAAATTTAGCAACAAATAATCGAATTTGTTACGACGAATATAAATATTCGTCGCTAACTTTGCAACGAATTTAGGATTTCGTCGCAAATTTATGGACAAATTCATTTTCATCCCAAATTTAGGGACGAATTGAGAAGTTCGTCACAATATGTTGGGACAAATTTTTTTTTGTCCCGAATTTAGCAACGAATTTTATATTCGTCGCAAATTTAGGGACGAATTACACGGGACGAATATCACATTCGTCGCAAATTTATGGATGAATTTAATATTCATCGCAAATTTATGGACGAATTTCACATTCGTCGCAAATTTAGGGACGAATTTCATATTCATCGTAAATTTAGGGACGAATTTCATATTCGTCGCAAATGTTGTGACGAATTTTTAAATTCGTTGCAAATTTAGCAACGAAATATTTTTTCGTCGCAAATTTGCAATGAATTGTGCTTCAAAAAATTTTCGTCACAAATTTGCGACGATTTTTGTAACGAAAAAGTTTTTAGTTGCTAAATTTGCGACGAAAATATTTTTGTTGCTAAAATTATGGTTAATTGGAGACGATAACATTTTTTGTTGCTAAATTTGTTACAGATTTGCGACGAATATTTCTCGTTGCTAAACTTCGTCGCTAAAATTTGCTGTTTTTGTAGTGGTAATGATAAGATAAGTATAATGTAGTAATATAGTAATAATTACTAGTGGTGATACTTGTAATATAGGAATATTTACTACTAGTAATATAGTAATATAGTAGTAATAAGATATTATGCGCGCACTAATAAATTTATAATATTCTTATTTTTAATTAATATAATTAAAATTTTTAATATTATTATTTTTAATAATGCAATGATATTAAATTACTAATTTATTTCATATAGTGTTATAATTTATTTTTAATTATTAGATAATATAGACCATAATAATCATTATTTATTAATTTTGAATATTATATAATTTTATATAAATTCTTAAAAAACGGTTTACTATAATTTATTTTAATTCATATTTAGGATCTATATAATTTCAATAATAACTTTATAATAAAATCACAATTCCATAATAAAATCTCTAATCTTCTTCGCGTGTCAGAAAAAATTTTTCTATCCTCATCCAATTTTGAGGTCAAATCTAATTTAATCAAATTTTCCTTTTTTATGCCAATTTTCAGCAAATTTCTTGGCACTCAAAACAATTTAACCGACAAAACTATCTATAACATATGATATGAGTAAGTTATACTAACAACTGATAATCAAAGGTAGTAAATTTATTGATACCTATATTATCCGATCCGATGATTAGTAACATTTATTAACATATGGGTAGTAACATTTACTAACAATATAGTAACATTCACCATAAACACAATGAATGAAAGGTAGTAACATTCAACAGGTGAAAAGTAATAATACTAAAAGGTCACTCACAGTAAATGATATTTCCTATTCTAACCATAAATATACATATTTTACACTTATCATATCTTATTACATTTACCATGCATTACTACACTTACCATATCTTTCATATCCTACACTTACCATACCTTACTATATCCTATATGTTCTATACTTGCTATACCTTACTACACTTACCATATCTTATAATAACTTACCATCTCAATATATTATCACATTGATAACCTTCCATATCTTATTACTTCTTTACCCCCCTCTCACTCCCTAACACAACCCTTATACTAATTAATTAACACACTCAATATAACTCTATTAGACGGTGGATGATAACTGTTAATATAACTATAAGTCACTACTCACTAAATCACTTAGTAAGTTACCAAGTTACTAAAAAAACTACCTATATTTACCCATCAAGTGTAAACATACAACATTACCTATACAGACACCTTTTCATATCGTCACTAGAAAATCTATATTTACCGATCACAAGTTATAGCGTCGCATCAAAAATTCATCTCTTATAAATCTGAATAGCACTCGTTAAATTAATTAGAAAGAAAGAAAATCAGAAGGTAGAGAAAGAGATACGAGAGAAAAACTATGAAATTGGTGAGAGTAGATTTTTTGACATTAGGAGCACCAACAATGCTAATGAAAAGAGACAATTGGTCTTCAACAACCCTATATTCCTCATTAAGCTTCTCCAAAGCAGTCTCATACTTTTTTCAGAAAATCTTGTCTGAAAATTGAGAAATTAGCCTTTTCTTTGTACTTATCATCCAAGTGGTTTGTTGAAGGGAAAATGGACCGGTGGTGGTGTTGGGTAATTCATAGCGGTCATCATTAAAATTAGGGCTTGAAATTTTAGGAGTTGATAGCAGTGACATTGAGGGAAAATAAAATAAAATAAAATAAAATAAAAAGGGCAGATGAAGAGGGAAGGAAGGAGAAGATAAAGTGGTTGATTTATTTGAGTTGAGTATAAAATAATCGATTCACAATGGATTTAATGAATAAAGATATTAACTTCTTTAAATAAATCTTATGCTTAAAATTTAAAAATAAAAAAAAAATTATATTAGAAAAGTTTTTCTTATATTAAATTTGATAACGTTCAAATCAAATTAATTAAAATATAATTTTAAATATCGATCGATTAAAAAACAAAATACAAAACAAGCCGGAGTACAAGATTTTTCTTTTCCAAATTACTTTTATCCGGAAGTGTCAAGTCAAGTCATATGCCAAGTGCCTAAAAAATGCTAAAAAGACAAAACAAAATTACGATTTGCTCCTTCTCAACACCAAAATAAAGATTTTCCTCCCACAATAAATATTACTTTTATAAAATTTACTTTCATAAGAATTTTCCCTTCCTTTTATGTAGTTGGTTTAAGAGGGAAAAGTAGGGAAAGAGAAAATTTGTGAAAAAAGGAAAAAACAGTAATTTTTTTTTATATATACAATACATTGTTATTATTTTCTTTTTATATTTCCCTTCCTTTCACCCTACTCAAATTAGAGTAATATTTACACTCATTTTGAAGTAGTTATTATCTCGTCTTATAAGGAACAGTTAAAAAGGAGACTAATATTTCTCTAATTAAAAATAATTGATGAAATTTGATAAAATTTTGGGATAATTTGATAAAAATAGATAAAAAAGTCATCTATCATTTTTGTTATATTTGAAATCAAATCAATTTTATAAAAATTATGAAATTCAATCATCTGTCAAATATAATAAAAACCCATTTTATTCAATTTTATTCTATAAAGTTACAAATTTGTAAAATAGTAAAAAAGAATTGATTCAAAAATAACTTTACAAAGTTTGTGAGTTGTATACGATCTGTATATTAGTACTTTTAAATAATAAATTTAAAACTAAATTATAATGCTATTTTATTATTTTCCATTAACGGAATTCAATTAAATTTCACGTTTCTTTCTTCGACTCTACAATAACAATAACTAAACTTTTATTTCACTAATTAAGATCGATTATATAAAATTTTCACATATATTATTATTTTTTTATAAGATAACAATAATTATATTTTTATTACACTAAGTAAGTCGACAATATGAATATTTTTACATTATTATAATCCATATTGTATTATATTTTTATTTATGTTTAAATAATTTATATTTTATTTTATTGTTATTATTCAATTCTTTTTAGATTTTCTATTTTTTATTAATACGGGTATTTATCATAATTTCGTATTGTCTGATGGGAAACTTATTTGTTTTCGTCTTGACTCTAAATAAGAAATTTATTTAAAAAATGAATTAAATTAAAAATAATGTGAATTTATTTCTAGTAAAACGCTTGTAATTCGGGGCAAATAGCATGACCCACCCACCTATAGGTCGAGATTTACCGTTGCTTGGTTGGAAGATGACGTAGCGGAGTTCGATTGGTTGACATGCTTCTTGGAACGTGGCAGCTCGACGAAAAACGTACTCTCTCTCTCTCTCTCTCTCTCTCTCCCTCTGCAGTCTGCACACATGAGATTATCATCTTCGTAGCGAGGAAATCCCTTCAAAGAAACGAAAAACAGAAAGCCAAAATGCGTCTCTCTCTCCTTTCTCTCTGTCTTTGTCTCGGTCTCGCACTCCTCCTTTTCTCTCTCCTCCCTCTCTCTACCTTGGCTCGTCCCTTCGTCCTTGTCCTCACCCAAGAAGACATCAAGGACGCTTCTTCTTCCTCCTCCTCCGCCGAAGAAGACCCAATTTCCTCTGATTCCTCATCTTCCGATTGGGACGATTTCGACTCCTCCGAGACCAAGCCCGATGACGAGCTTGATCCTGGCTCATGGCGTCCCATTTTCGAGCCTGGTGACTCTGATTCCAAGCCCAAGACTGAGTCCGAGCTCCTGTACTACTCGGGAGTGTCGAAGATGGTGTCGGCAGCCAGTTCAGGGGAGCCGAGGCTTATGGAGGAGGCTGCGGCCGAGATTGAGGCGGCTGCCGAAGGAGGGAATGCTCACGCGCAGTCGGTGTTAGGGTTTTTGTATCATATGGGAATGGCGAGGGAGAGGAGTAAGGGCAAAGGGTTTTTGTATCACTGGTTTTCTGCGGATGGCGGCAATGCCCAATCCAAGATGGCTCTTGCGTATACCTACTTGAGACAAGATGTAAGATCCCGCATTTCTCATCACATTTCACTCATAATCCCCCAATTGCTTCTTGTTTGTGATGCTTTTGATATTCAAACCTTAGGTTTTGAGTCGCAATGTTATGCTATTGATGCCATATCTTGATGTTTGTGGCTAGTTTTACTCCCTAATTTTATGGAGGGATTTGTTCCTGCTTATTATGTTGAGATCGAGGAGAGGTGGAAAATGGAAGTAGTCCTTTTGCTTGATCAGATAGAATCAACGTCTTAATTAAGCAAGGTCGATTCAAATTATACACCTCAAAAATTTGATTTTTTTAGCTCTGACGTTACCCATTAAATCTATTGTGTCAAAAACTAAAAACCCTTAACCTGACTTGCTTATTATAGGTGTAACCCAAAAGCATGCACACTAATGAGATTTAACTAAGTGGTTCTTTTATTATAAGATTTAATTAAGTATTCTTTTTAACCATATGATGTATATAGTAGAGGTAGCAAAGAAAGATTGTATTGTATGTTGGAAATAGATTATTGAATTGTAGTCGACTCAAGAAAGTGCCTGTGTTACACGGTAGAAATAAAATGTTGGATAAGAGTCAACTAATTGTTATGCATTCTATTTTACCTTTTTTTTTTTTTGAATTTTTTCTCAATCCTCTAACTTTGTTATATATTTTAAATGTTCACTTATATATGTTTCTTTTTGCTAGTTGATAGGTCAAAGATTGAAAACAATAAATAGATATTAATCATGTGCAATAGTGTTAAACCAACTTATAGCAGGTTAAATTTGGGTTTTTCAGTTTAGCAGGACAAGCAGCAAGCAGATACAAATTTTTTCAGTTAATAATCTGGTCTCCCTATTTTCGGCCCTGACATATATTATATATGGCAAACCCAAAATCTCCTATTTCATGTTAGGTTCGAGTCGTCTTCGTGGGTCTTGTCCCAAAATGCCACCATAAATTTAATGGGGAAGCTGTCCAGTCTGACCTAATTCCTTTAGATGATCTGCCCTAATGAGGCTTAACACCCATCAGTAGTTTCTCCCACAATTCTAGAATATTTGCTCCCAAATAAGTAAACATCTTCTTTATGGTTAAATTCTTCGGAAAAGGGTTTGCATCCTTAGAAACATTTATATTCAATTCCTCGTCATTGGGAGGGGATGGACAATATCTTAGTTCACTCCATGAAACATGATCATTTTAAGTTGTTTTTTGAGTTTTGTTCTTAGGGGATGTTTTGAAGGAATAGTAAAACTCTGAGATTCCCAGAGAGGATTACTTTGTTGGTGTTAGATTTTACTTGCACATTAGCTTGGTGGTTATTGTTTAAAAATCCTTACTGAACTTTTGGTCATGAGTTATATTCGACGTGATATGTTCAACCTATGGGAAATACAGACAATTAACTGAAGTTTTTTTAGATAAATGCAACAACAATAACAACCAATCCTTTATTCTACTAAATCGGTTGACTATATCGATCCTTCTACGCCATTATGTTCTACTTCATGTCACATGTTCATTTATACGATTATTTTCTTTATATACTAACAATAATCATGTTTTTATTCCACTAAGTGGGGTCGGGAATATGGATGCTTTTATTACGTCTTTGTACTCTAACTTGTATCATATTTTCATCTAAGATAATTCATATCATATTTTATTGTCGTTATCTAAGTTTTTTTAGGTCTTTCTCTCCCTTGGTTAATATGAGTATTTGTCATAATCTCACACTGCCTAATTGGAGTCTCTATTGGTCGCCTATGTACGTGTCCATATCATATTAATTGTGTTTTCCTCAATTTTTCTTCGATTAGCGTAATCCTAACTTTCTCCCTAATACACTCATGTCTTGACTTGTCCATTCTTGTCTGTCCACACACCTTAACTTTTTCATTTCCGCAACTCTCATCTTTTGCTCGTACTTTTGGTTTATTGCCCGATATTCAGATCCATACAATAAAGCAAATCTAATCACCATCCTCTAAAACTTCCCTTTAAGTTTTAGAGTTATCTTTTGATCCCAAAAAATATCCAATCCACTCCTCCATTTCAACCATCGTGGTTATATTTTTTGTGATACTTTTTTATTAATCCCTCTGTCTTTTTGTAAAATTGATTTTGGGTATTTAAAATTCTCACTTACAAATAATTCATTATCTTCTATCTTAATCATTGTCTCACTAATACTAATATTGCTAAACTTAAATTCTATATATTCTATTTTTGCCCTTGTAAGTGTAAAGCCTTTCACTTCCACCATTTCCATCTAAGATTCGGGTTTAGCATTTACTGCTTCACGTGTCTCATCCATCAAGACAATGCTATCTGCAAAGAACATGCACCATGGTACTATGTTCTGGATGTGTCTGGTGAGTTCATCTATAATTAGTGTAAAAAGATAGAGATTTAACACTGACCCTTGATGTAGCCCTATTTGTATTAGAAACTTTTTAGTTAATCTACTTGATATTCTCACTTTTGTCATCACGTCATTGTACATATTCTTGATCGTTTAAATATACGCTACTCTTACACTCTTCTTTTCTAAAATCCTTCACTTAGTTTCCTTGGGGATTTTATCATACGGTTTGCTAGGTTGATGAACACCATGTGTAAGTCATGCTTTTCTCTGGATACTTACTTAACTAATTGTCTAAAGAGGTGTATGGCTTCCATCGTAGACCTTTCAAGCATAAATCCAAATTGATTTTCAGTCACTTTGGTTTCTTTTTGTAGTCTTCTTTTAATCACTCTTTCCCCCAGGTGAAAATGAGTTGGTGGGTTATCATTAACTGCTTTTAGTAATTTTTGTTGTTGTTGTTGTAAGTATTGTTTTCGAGCATTGGGGGGGTGTTGCACTGGGGTAATCTCTTAGCTCCTTTCAGTGGGTGATCTTAGTATGATATAGGAAGGATATTGATAGGAATTTAAGATATGGAGACGAAGAAGTGGAGGCTTATTTTAATGCTTAGACTTTTTCTACTAAGATGCAGCATATGTAGGATTGTATGGGAGGAAGGGTCAAAAAGGGAAAGCAATGTAGGATTGGTAATTTATCCTTATCTTTGCCTTGTTTGAACGTCTTAGCTATCGCTAGACGAAAGAGGCAATTTGTTCTTTCCAGTTACGAGAATATCCTCTACTCTTAAAAGTGATGTAGATTAATTGGGCATGTACCAGACAGTTATTATACAAAGTAAAGCATGGTTGATGTCTTGGATCAGATGCTATTTGACTTGTCAGAAGAGCTAAGGAAATGTATACTGGCCTTCTGAGTTATCTGTAAAGTGTTATCATGAACTCCCATACTTTCAAAGTAACACTGGTTCAAAAACCGGAAAGAACATGTCAAAAACTACAGGTGTCTATTTTTACGGGCAAAAGACTGGCTTTCTTTCCTCTAAAATCATTTGACTTGAAGGTCATAGTCTAAAGAGCTCAAGTTTGTTCTGTTGTCTTTTTAATTTTAGACACTGATTGCCTTGACCTTTGGATTTAATATTGTTCGTGGTGCATGCTGGGTCTCCTGAATCATTTGCAACATATGGTTGCTTCCTTATGTTTAAATTAATTCCCAAATGCTGAATTAGCAATTTTAATTTTTTTAACATGTTAATTTTTTATTACTCAAAATATCTCAAGTTTAATATATATCTATGATCTATCTTCTTTTTTATTTATTCATTTATTTTTTGTTGATGCATAACCTTTTTTTTTTTTTTTTTTTTTTGCCTTTTTAGATGCATGAGAAAGCTGTTAAACTGTATGCTGAGTTAGCAGAAATAGCTGTTAATAGTTTTTTGATTTCCAAAGATTCGCCTGTAATCGAACCTGTAAGGATCCATAATGGGGCTGAAGAGAATAAGGAGGCCTTAAGGAAGTCCCGAGGTGAGGATGACGAGGATTTCCAGATTTTGGAATATCAGGCACAGAAGGGGAATGCTGGGGCCATGTATAAAATTGGGCTCTTCTACTACTTTGGCTTGAGAGGCTTGAGGCGTGACCATCCAAAGGCATTATCATGGTTTTTAAGGGCTGTGGAGAAGGGGGAACCGAGATCTATGGAACTCCTTGGGGAGATATATGCAAGGGGAGCTGGAGTTGAGAGGAATTATACAAAGGCACTTGAGTGGTTGACGCTTGCATCCAAACAACAATTATATTCCGCATATAATGGGATGGGATATCTGTACGTTAAGGGGTATGGAGTGGAAAAGAAGAACTACACCAAAGTAAGGTCTCTTAAGCCCCTCTTGCTCTGCTAGATTGGAGCTCCTATGGTTCTTTGTCATGCTAATAATAATTTGGTTTTGCTTGTACACAAATTGACTAAGCTTTTGTATCCTTTTTTTGGTTGTCTCCTTATTAAGTTCATGGATATATACAAGTTCTCAACATTGGCTTCAGAACATGCCCCACAGTTAAGATATTGTTCCTAAATATCAATAACTCACTGGATGAGGTTTGTGGAGTTTTTTACTACATATAGAAGTCATCAGCTTTTCTTTAACAAGTAATAAGCAGATCTTTAGTACAGCTGCAGCATGCAAAAGCTGAAAAATAGCCATTGCCTATTCCATCAGTCTGTAACTATGTCTTAAACAAACACCTAAGAGCAGAAATGCAATAAGCAAGAGTAAGACAACGGAGTATATGAAACATATTAGATACATATTCATTAATAGCTGCACAGTTATTTTTAAAACCTATGCTCATTTTTTTTTTTCATTTTGGTTTTCTGGGAATTGTTGTGGATGAGCTTATGCATAAAGGTTTTTGATTTCCCAAGCTTTACCTATCAAAGCTTGATAAATTTTTGCCAAAGCTTTCTTGACCACTATTCAAATTTGCTCTTGGCAAGCTAATTGTTGGACGCCAGCGCTTTACATAACTATTTTGCTTAATGAATTGGTTTTAGGAGATGCCACTGTTGACTGTGAAAGGGCTCTAATGAAAACCTAAGCTGACAGACTCATCTTTTCCTTGGTTAAGAATAGAAGTTGAATTTATGTATAGGATCATGATGTTATTTTTAATGTTGGTAAATTTGGGTGGCTTCAATTAAAGTTTGTGGAATATAATTCTCAATTCTTTTCACCACAGGCAAAAGAGTATTTTGAGAAGGCTGCTGCTAACGAGGAGCCTGGAGGTCACTATAACTTGGGTGTGTTGTACCTCAAAGGGATTGGGGTAACGAGAGATGTGAAGCATGCGTGCAAATATTTCATTTTTGCTGCAAATGCAGGCCAGCCGAAGGCATTTTACCAGTTGGCAAAAATGTTCCATACTGGTGTGGGGCTTAGAAAGAGTCTTGTAATGGTAACTATTTCTTACCCTTTTTTTTTGTTTGTTTTCATACCCTGTGTTTACCCCTAGTCCTTCTCTAGTGGGTGAACTTTTTATGTTCCAATACTTCGGCATGGTTTTATGTGCATCGTTTGAGTTTAAAATGGATGTTTATGCAGAACTTTGCCAAGATTTGGATCATTCTAATACCATGGGATAGCTTCAGTGCCAAGCTCATTGTTTTGGCCCCTTAGGCAACCGGACTGGCTACTGGTCATTTGTGGTCATTCTAACAACTCTAGGAGTTCCTTTGGTGGTTTCAAGTGATTATTTTGTTTCAAATATATGTTTTGAAGATCTCTCTGTATTTTATTTATGCTCCTGGAAGATGAACTTTCAACTAATGAATGTTCTTTAGAAACCTGTAATACGCAAGCACGACTATAGGACTGAGTGGATGGAACTCTGTAACTAAGAATTGGTCTGATATTGGTGCAAGGTAGCAGTACTTCAAGGAGATATTCTGAAACACATTGCGTATTGTTTGGGAGTTTTAAAGTGGAGGGAAGGGGGGTTCATAAGAGGGAAGAAGATAAATTTGTTTTGTTTTTTTTTCCCCCTTTAAATAATGAAAATCTAAACCCCGCCCCCCCCCCAAAATCAAAGGGGATGACTTTCTGAAGAATTGTGGGTGATTGGAGATTATCCAAAACTTTAAAAGAAGAAGAAAGAAAGAAAGAAAGAAAGAAAAGAGAAAATCCCAGACACAAATAGTGGGTTTTCGTCTCTCCCCTTCCCTCCAATCCCCCCCTTTGAAACGGTATGCTAGAGTGGGCCAAATAAGGATATTTCAGTGATTTTTTACACTACCAGAATGACCTTTTTTTTTTGTGGGTTCTTATTATTATTATTTTTTTGGGGGGGAGGGTTAATGGGGTTCAAATACTATTTTCCATGGATCTTGGCTTTGGTTGAGATTCATTGTACTGAACTCTTATTCAAATGGTTTTAATATGGTAAAGTGCTTGGATGTACTGGCAGATGGCAGACTTTTAGCGTCTGTAATGAGTGTTTCATGAAAATAACTCATATATCCGATAATTGAAACTTGGATTTTTCTATGATGTAGTATCAGCCGGTGCTGGCTTTGAGAGAAGGAAATCTTTCTGATGATGTTTAGTTACCTACCACTTTCCCTAAGACTATTTTGCTTAATTCAAATGATGTTCAGTTATTTAAAAGCTATGTATACATTAATACTTTTCTTGTAGCCCTGCTATCCTGCTCATAAAATTCCAAAAAATGGTGGGACAGAGTGCATTTCTTTTGTCGATTTGGGTCTCTAGGTTACTTTTAGACTTTGGCCATGCAAGACAATGAGGTTGCTATATACTTGGATTGGAAGTCATCGGTAACTTTAAAGTCTGCTTCCCTAGTTAAAGAGATAAGGTTGTGTAGTTCTGGCACTCCCAGACCACCGAACTACTGGATATTTCTGTTTTCAGAATATTCAAATAAAAGGCTAAGGGCTGCTCCGGGTTGGTAAGATGATAGTAGTTGGAGAAAGTTCTCAGCTGCTGTTTGGGCATGTGTATTTCAGACATTCTTGAGAACAGCAATTTTGATGAGAAAAAGAGGGGAATAACTCAAAAGGATAAGAGGGAGATAGGAGTAAGGTCTTTAAAAGGAAGTGGTCCATAGGAAAGCAATTTTTGTAAAAAGTAGGCGGCTTCTTTAGACTTTTCTTATTGTAATAGAGTTTAAGATTCTTGGTTGTAAGCTAGTATTACAGGGACTGCATCAACTTAGGACTTGTAATCTATATTGATGGAGGATGTGGTTTGGTGAAAGATGCTGGCTTGGACATGCATGTGAATTTGTACAATTTCTCTATGCATAATCTTCAACAGACATATCCTGGGCTTGTTTGGTGATTTTAGAGGATTTAGGGTTAGTGATACCTAGTTGCCTTTGCTCTTCATTTTTTTTTTGTTGGCTTAGGTTGGTTGGTAAGAGTGTCTTTGCAAAGGTTATCAATGGGAATGATTCTATGGAACTGGCCAGGAGATCCTCATTTGCTTTTTGTAGGTGATATTGTCATCTTTCTCTTGTGGTCTTTGATCGCTCTTCCATTTCAGATTCACTTTTGTTGTTTTAAGGTGTGTTCCAATGGCAGTGGATATTGAGTGATTATCTTACTTTTGGGGTAAAATTTGGATCTTCTTAGGTGGCAATTTTAAGAGACTTGGAGATCCTGTTGTTTGAGAGGTTTGAAGGAAGTTTGGCCTAGTAGAAGGATTTCTTATCTAAGAACAAGAGGCTGACTCTCATTAAGATCACTTAATGAACCATCCTGTCTAATACATGCCTTTGTTCCATGTTAGCTTCAATGGCCAAGATTTGGAGATCCACAAAGTTTTTCAAGAGGATACTTAGGTGACTTCTTCAATGTGTTTCAAGGAGAAAAGGGGGCGAAGGGGGGATTATCAAGTTGTCCTTTCTTGTAGAAGATTGTTTGAAATCATTGGTAGCTCTATTGAGAAAATGGTTACTTGCGGAGATTGGAGCAGATATGAATGAGAGTACTTTGGAGATATATTGGTGTATCATGATAGGAAGAACAGTATTGTGTCGAGGGGATCACAAGGGTAAGTTGAGCTATTAGAAAGTATTGTGACTAATTTAGCACCTTCTTAGTGGTACGGATGGATGATGTGGATTCTCCATACTCATGTTTGGCTTGATGACTTCTACAGGGATCTAAGTATGTGTTTCATGTTTCTTCTTGTTGTTAGGAATCAACTAGTCAGGAACCATCTATGCCACCCATACCTCACAATATTACTATATAAATATAACAATCTTCGATATTATCATCAACTTCATTAAGCACATCCTCTTTGCAAAGCCTGAAGCTTTTTTTTTGTTTGAAGATTATCAAGTCAAAATGTGGACCTGCCTTTTGAGGAGAATTCTAATAGTAGGATTATTTTTTGGCTTTGAGACCCAATCACTTTGTAAACCTGGCTCTTCCTTAACAAGTAACAGGCAAGAAGAAATCAGGAAAAGGTTCCTTGAGGTATGATTGATTGCTTCAGGCCTTACAGTGTTATCTCATTGAGGTCCCAGATCCAAAGTTGTAATTGTGTTTGCAATTGTGATTGGAGTGGGTGTTACATAATCAAATTGACCATTGTGACCTAAATAGAAGTTTTCTTTCTGATTGCATCAAAACTCGTCTTTCTTGTTTATTTAATATTATATATATTTAATAATATATGTATGTATATGTTATCTAATATTTTCTTTTTCTAGAAATGAAACTTATATGTGCTTTTATTAGGATTGGAATTTGACAGGATTTGTTTAAACAAAATGTCTAAAAGGGAGGGAAGTATGCTACAAAATGTGTGTTTTTCTTCTTTTTTTTTGGGGGGGGGGGGGAGTGGGCTGGTATCATTGAGCAATATTATTTCCAAATCTCCTTTTGGTTGAATTGAAATTTTATTTGAGACAAGTCAAGGGCTCAAATTAATCAATGCTGATAGATTAAACTTATGGTATCTGCTGCGGCTTTCACGCAATCTGTCGAGGACAAAATATTTTCCTTTAGAGGACCTGTAATCGCTGGCCATGAGTTCAGAATATCAGTCCCTAAAAGCCATATTGACTATAATGGAACACTATCACTGTGCACCAATAATGGTACATCCTGTAATTTGGATGGGGGAGGGAGATAACGAGTTTCTCTCCCGTCCTTGTTGTGCAGCAAATATGTGAACAATAAAACTTCCCATAACTCAGTCTGGTTAGACCTCTTTAGAAGTGCTGGAGGCCTTTGGGTATTTTAGATGACGACTCTTTGCCACTGGAAAAGCCCTTGCCAGAAAAGAGAATCGTACTAATTGAATGAAAACTCCCCATTCTCTATCTATGAGGATCAATGAAGTTTAAGGCCATTTCCCACAATTCTACCGCCGAGCGAACAAGGGTATAGTTCTAGTTTTTTGCTAGTTGGAGTCACAATTGTAAGGTTGTTTATCCATTTCCCTAATTTAATGAGAATTGAGGCAGTCATTTCTTTTAAACGAAAATGAAGTGGCCAAGAAAAGTCAAAATTAAGATAATTCGAAGTCTCCTCTTTTGCTCTTGTAGAATTAGCATAATCTCTTATGTAAAACAAAAATATTTCCTTGGAGTGTTGATTTTATCTGGATGTGGACAATTCCCCACCTCCACCCCCCACCCCACACCCAAAAAAATTAATAATAATAACTTTTATCATTCTCTACTGCTAGGTTTTGTGGAACCAATGCAGTTGATGTGAATTTCCTTAATCTTTTTTTTAGAGGATTTCTCACAGTCAAACTAAGTTTCATTTGCCTATGAAATACCAAACTTTGTAGTTAAGTGCACCCATGAATTTGAATTTATGCTTGTTCTGACATTATTTTGGGCCCCATCAAAACATAAACTTTAAATTGGAATGCATTTGTATTATTTTGGAATTCCTTTTGTGGCATTCTCAAGATGCTTTACTTTGTTTCAGGCTACTGCTTTATACAAATTGGTTGCAGAGCGTGGTCCTTGGAGTTCCTTGTCACGATGGGCTTTGGAATCATACTTAAAAGGTGATGTTGGCAAGGCATTTCTCCTTTACTCTAGGATGGCTGAGTTAGGATATGAGGTGGCACAAAGTAATGCTGCTTGGATCCTTGACAAATATGGGGGGCGTAGTATGTGCATTGGGGAGTCTGGATTTTGCAGTGATATTGAAAGGCATCAACGTGCACATTCCTTGTGGTGGCAAGCTTCTGAACAGGGTAATGAGCATGCTGCACTGTTGATTGGCGATGCATATTACTATGGTCGGGTACGTGTCCCGCATCACAATAGGCCTGTTCTTACCTGTTCAACAGATGTCTTTATAAGTTTTAGTCTCAGTTATGCATGTGAAATTTCACATTCAGTTTTCCTAATTTCTTGTTGATGTTTCACTTTTGTTATTTGCAGGGTACTGAGAGAGACTACCATCGTGCAGCAGAAGCCTACATGCATGCCAAATCTCAATCTAATGCACAAGCCATGTTCAACCTTGGATACATGCATGAACATGGCCAAGGACTACCATATGATCTTCATCTTGCCAAGCGCTATTATGACCAAGCATTAGAGATTGATCCGGCAGCAAAGCTACCTGTTACACTGGCACTTACTAGCTTGTGGATGCGAAAAAATTATGCCGATACTTTCCTGGTAAGCTTCTTTCTTTCCAATCTTTGAAGTCTAAACAATCGATTGGAGTTTCTAAAGTTTTCAGTTGTAACCATAGCAGAACAGAGCATACTCCTTGTTTTATACTCCCCTGGTCCTATTTTATTTGTCCCCTTTCCTTTTACCGCACAGATTAAGAAACATATTAAACTCTATGTCATATCATCTAAATTTGTAGTAATGCTGGCATGCTACCCTTTTTTTAAAATTAAAACAAAAGTAAAAATAAAAATGTTTTGATGTTTACATTTTTTAAAAGAACCTTAGTTGGCCAGTTATTATATTGGATAAATATCAACAAATCAATAGAGAGGAATGGGTGGCAAGCACCATTTCCTCAAAATTAATGAAGTGATAAAAATATTGAGTTGCCAAAATTATTGAAGTGATAGAAAAATTTGAAATAAGATGGATTTAAAAAGGGCATAACAGGAAATTTAACATTTTGGAATATCCCAAAATGTTATGTGGACAAACATTTTTTGGCATCCCTAAAAGGAATAGAGGACAAACAAAATGGTAGGAAGGGAGTATTATATGTCTGATTATGCATCCTTAACTGTTTTTGCAGCCTTAATTTCAAGATGAATCATCCATGTTTCATTTGGTGAAGCCGTAATGCTTGTGATGAATTTCTTTTTAAGACATGCTGATGCTAAAACTAATATTTAGGATCTGAAAGATGCTAGAGAAACAGGAGATGCCTCTTTGACTAGACTTGCAAATTAGTTGGTGGAATAATGACAATATCCATATGAATAGTAATGTACAACCCTAAAGCAGAAAAATCTTGTCAAACTACTCACAATTTTTTCTTTTTCATTTGATCCATCTCTCATTCAAGTGATCTTAAGTTTAATTTATGAGGTTCTTTGAACCAAAAGGTGATCTAGTTATTGGTTGGATAATTTTAATTACAGACTGTTGAAGATGAAAGCATGCGTCTGAATCTGTCCTGAATTCTGCTTGTGGCTGAGATAAGGGAGGCAAATTCTGGTTGGGGTGTTGGAATTAATTTGAATATAGATTTTGATGTTGGATCAATGTTATTTTTAGTCAAATGAAAATAACATTAGAATCCAATGATAATGATAATCCCATTAGTATTAGAACTTACTAATTTTTATGTTTGTGTTGGAAAAGTTATTAAAATTTTAATCTCTTAATCATTAATATGGAATAATATTTGTTTAGACTCATCTCCTATCTGTATTGTGTTCCTTCTTTAGATATTGTTGTGTTCCGTTTGCATATTCCCACTTGTATGTGTCATAAGGTTGACAGCCTTGCCTCACTTTGTGTTGGCTTTTTCAACGGATCTGAAGTGAAATTTCAGTTGTCTGCTGCAAGCTGACTGTTGTAATTGCTGCTGTTTTATTTTGGTTATTCAGGTTGAGCTGATAGATTCACTCCCCCAAATATATCCTAAAGTTGACGCATGGGTGGAGAATGTGCTACTGGAGGAAGGAAATGCTACAATACTCACACTATTTGTATGCCTGCTGACAGTTCTTTATCTTCGTGAGCGGCAACGACGGAATGCATTTGCTGCTGCTGGGGAGGTGGCTCTACCACAGCAGCCTGGCGATCTTGTTGCCCCACTGGCTAATTAGTTGTGGTGCTCCTTGTCTCATAAAAATAGAGATCCCCGATGCATTGTCCACACATGGAGGGCAGAGTTCATATCTGTGAAGTCACTATGTTATAGGTTACTTCATCTCCTTATTCCAAAGGCTGTTTTGGGTTGGGGATCCAATGTACAATATACAGGGTTTGCGGAGAGGCCTTTTCTTTTCCTTTTTTTTTTTCAATGGGAAATATGTAATTATGATAGATTTATTTTTGACAGGAAAATACAGCAGATCATCCTGTAGTTTCCTTGGAATCAAGTTGGTCCAGCGGGTCATTGCTCTACCCAAGTGTGCTGTTGGGCGAAAATGTTACTTGGAGTCACTTTGACAATTTATTGACACTCCTATCAAATACAATTTCGCTTCCTGGGTTATTTTTAAAAAATCCAACAATTTGATTGAAAACAAGCTCCTAAATCGTATTTAAATCACGAGGGCTCTGTAGATGACCCTCGCTACTTTGATGAAATTCATGAAAAATTGTCTACATGTGCAGCTTCATCAATCACTTGGATCAAAAACAATGATCTATGCAAACTACGAAGAAGGCATGTATTTGTTGGGCCTGCTCTTATTAATCTATATGATAATTGTAGGGATATGAGAATTTTTTTTTATGCAATGTAGGAATGGTGAAGCTTAGAAGAGGAGATGGAATCAACCCTTGGTCATGTGTGATTGTGGAGGGAGGAAGGTCCTCCCAAGTTGCTAACTTGTCACATTACCCTAAGTTGCTAACTTCCATCAATGTGTTGACGGGAGAATCTTATATGTTACTAACATATAAACTAAAACATTGTTACAAAATGGCGTTAAGAACCATATTTGTTACCATTCACATGGTTCGAAACCTCAGAAAGTAATTTGCTCGATTTAAAGTTTAGAGATTAGTGCAATGTTGGGTGCTTTTTCATCTAATCCCTCCGTGGCACATTTAGCCAAGTCAAGAGAACCTTAAACAGAAATACTAGTATAAATTTTCGTATATCACAGATGTGCCTGTCACTGTAAAAACTGCGGCAGTATGCAGTTAAAATCTCTAATCTTCACACATCTAATCAGAAACACAAACTCTACCAGCCTTGATATTTACACAAACATTGGTAATCTGCCAAAGTAAAGGCTGATCGAATACACAGGCTGCACACCATGGAAGTAACTCGGAAATATTCGGTATGAATTTTCATATATAACAAATGTGCCATGCCAAGACTGCCGTAAGCCTGTCAATGTAACAACTGCG
Source organism: Dillenia suffruticosa (assembly GCA_033439265.1). NCBI lineage: Eukaryota > Viridiplantae > Streptophyta > Magnoliopsida > Dilleniales > Dilleniaceae > Dillenia > Dillenia suffruticosa. The sequence goes on from JAVTVX010000015.1 coordinate 21,285,073, forward strand.
GCCGTATGAAGTTAAAATCTCTATTTTTCCTACATCTAACCAGAAACAAGAACTCTACCAGCCCTGATATTTACACAAACATCAGTAATCTGCCAAAGTTAAAGCTGATCATATACACAGGCTGCACATCATGAACTATTAAAGCTATGTCATTAAACCACACCCGATGGTCTAGTGCCAAAGATTTAAATATTTGCTGCATCCCCAAACATCAGTTTCGACAAAAATCCAGATTTTACTGCAACATTGTTGCCATGGTTGTGGTGCATCTCCTGTTTCTTTGCCATCTTCACCCTTAATTACTTCAAGCAAGCGAACTGGTCATTTTCCAGAGAAACCAATTAAAGTTGTTGCTAAGGCAACACACCGTACAGAAGCTATTTATCATCAAACTACTCATCCAGCAGCCTTGTGCCAAAGATACGATACTTCCTGCTTCCCCAACGATCTGATTTAGTTTGGTAATAAGATTTTATGCAACATTGAATCCATGGTGGATTTCTGGGAGCACCCACTATTTCTTTGCCATCTTCACCTTTGGTTATTCCAAGCAACTTGTTTATTTTTCTCCTCATCACATCAATGGTTGGATAACCCCCAAAAAACTTCTTCTATCATGGTTGAAAAAGAATTCTATCAATAGCATCCTAAATGTATCAGAGTGATAATATGACCTTAGATCACAACGAGATATTACCCCATCTTCTGCATACACAAATGCATGAATTCTTGCGGTGGGGTCCTCCAGGGTTAGCCTAATCCTGTATATCCCCCGAGGAGAAAGGAAGTCCTCAGCTTGCCATGGACATGCAGCAACAACACGAACTATGCACTTGAATTTGCATGTCACCTACATAGTTTTAAAGCATACCAGGCAGAAGTCAAATGTAATGGAAGAATATGCTATTACAAAGGAACTACTGTTCAGGCCTGTATTTTTCAAGAGAGTCCAACAAGCATACTCAGCTTATATCTTCGTCCACAGGGGTATCATTGTATCCTCAAAGAGTTAACTTATTAAAATGTATTCATCAATTGCATTAAATAAGTTTACTTAAAGTCCAATGTTTAATTATCTATCCAAGTATAAAGTAAAGCAAGGTGCCCCTTGTGCTGTTAGATGCTGATACAAAAGACTCATATGCAACTCATAGTGATCACTTAAAACATTAAACTTCAATTTCTACAAGAAACATGTATGCACAGTGTGTTACTTAAGAATAGAAAACCATAATGACCTTAGGTATGCCGTATCCAAAGAGAGATTTTAGTCCAACTAAAGTTGAGCTTCTAGTCTCTTTTTGCAGTTCTCGCATTAGCACATGCCACTAAGTACCCTCTATTATTTCTTTGGTATGAACTTATATCCATTTTCATACACTTTCTTTATTCTAGTCAAGAAGCTGCAATTCTTTTGGATGATTAATTGATTTTATAGTCACCTTGATAAAGTTGACAGGCTTTTTAACATTTGCTAGCCTATGCATTGATGAAGTATATCTGAGTTTGGTTCTATCACTAATGATTTTAACTTTTTCTCTTATTATAGAGGACACATATCATACTTACGTTGTGTTAGCCCATCATTCTTTTCAATTTAATTTTAAAACTAACAGAAGTTAAAAGGTCAGAATCTAAAATAATAGTGTAATGCATGAAAGCTAAACAAATAATTTAATATTTCATATAGTTAGTACTTTCTTTTAATGGAACAAAGCTTTCGTAACTATGAAAATGCCGCTGTCCCTGACAGTGGTGTTATCACAGCTTCATTTTTTTCCTCCCCTCAATTTCTCCCTCCTTTTCCCCTTTCCAGCAACACAACCCAGAAACTTGGGACTGAACTTAGGAGAAAAACAAAGGGAAGATCAAATCAGACTCAGAAACAAGAGAAAGTCAAAGAATGAAGCAATAAGATCCTGGATAGAGAGCAACTTTTCAAGAGATCTCTTCCCCTCCCCCCCAGCAGCACAGCCCAGAAACCTTGGATCAAAGTGTTGAAATATGGAGTGCAGAAGCTTTGGTGGTTGAGTTAGGGTTTTTGTGTTTGAGCAATGGACAGATTCTGAGAACAATTCTGGACAGATTATGGGCCAACTTTGAGGGCTTGTTTTTAGCTCATTTTGGCCCCTTTTTTCTTCTTTTCTCGGACTTTTGATACACATTTGCTATCTAAGGTTTTGGCGGATTAGGGCAATATACTCGGGAGGCATCCATTCGCATGCCTCCTTGAATGCTTCATCGTCACTTTCAACAAAAAGTGATGGAAAAAAAAAGGAAGAGAAGATCAAATCAGATTCAGAAACAAGAAGAATGAAGAAGCAAGAAACTGGCTAGAGAGCAACTCCTTAAGAAACCTTCTCTCTTCTTCTTTCTCCTCTTTCTCTCTTCTTCTCCATCACTTCTACAGAAAGCTTCTCCCTTTCCGCAAGTTCCAATCTCCCTCTCTGTACTCTCAGCTTCCTCTTCTTCCACCAATCTGATTTGCATTATCTCACTTCTTCTCACTTTCCTAGCAAGTTCTCTCAGCTGCCTCCTTTTCTGCTTCTTCACTGCTTTCCTCTGCTCCTCCCTGCTCATCAAATCATATTTTTGTATCAATCACTTCGATGATTCCAGTATGTTGTTTCTCTTCTCCTCCTCCTTCAACAATTAATTGTGTCATCTGAATTGGTTGATTTTGGAGTTTGAAATTAATCGGTAATTCTGTCAGTTAATTTTGGGGTTAATTTTGTCACCTTATCCTCATCCTAATCTTTAGGAGAAGAACCCAAAATTGACTGGTAATTCTGTTAGATTTTGGCCAAATTTGATCAACAATTCTATCATCTAAATCCTGATTTCAATTAACAAACACGGTCGATTGATTTAGGGTTTGGGTTAAATCTACCAGCTGAATCCTCACAATTAATCGATTGTCATCTGAATTAGCTTGTGTAGCCATAATTAGGATTGAGGAGAGAGAGAGGCTTTGCAAAGTGATGGAGAAGAAGAGAAGGAAAGAGGAAGAAGAGCAAAGGAGATCTCTTGAAGAGTTGCTCTCTAGCCAGCCTCAAAGCTTTTGGGTTGTGCTGCTGGAGGGGGAAAAAGAGGGAGGGTGCATGACAGGGAGAAAAAAAAAATGAAATGATTGAAGATTGCCTTACCTAACAACAGTTTTAAATCATTATCCTGGATTATTGTTTTAAAATCATTAGAACATAGCGGTTTTAAGTAATGGTTGCAACGCGCGCGAGGGTGGGGGGAAGCTCCTTTAGGGTGGCACTAACATGGTCAGTTGAACCCCCTTCACTAATAGCTTGAGAGCAACCTCAAAATGATGATTTTACCCAAAAATAGGAATTTTTGTCCCAAAATTAGGATTTTGCATGAAGCAATGATGACAGCCAAATTGAACCAGGACAAAATTAAAACTGGTATCCAAGTAGAAACTAAAAAAAGAAAAAGAATTAACAGTCACAACTCAAACATAGGGTGGAGGTGGCATCATTATAAGTTTTTATAAAAATAAAAAGGCGCCTGCATTTGCTAATTAGAAAGAAGCCAACATATTTCTAAAAAAGATGACAAAGTGGGATAATAGGGAATATACATAAAGAGACTTGGTGTAGGTATCAGGAAGGGTTCTGAATTCACTTTATATGCCTTTAGGACCCTAAAGCTAAGCTCAAGTATCCTGCGTCTTTTGCCTCTCATCAAAGGTTGGCCTGACTTAATGTAATTCTCCCACATTCCATGCTTACATATTTACCCTTTTTTTAGGGGTGGGGGGGGGGGAACTTGGCCTGGAATTAATATTCCTCAATATTCTAGGGTTTTCTAAGAACCTCTTATTTTTCCTTGGTGATTTGATCCATTGGATTCTGTTCTTTCTAAAATAAATGATATGTCAAATTTAATACATGTAATTCACTATTTAGATAGAATTTCAGTTAGAAAAATCATGTACACTTTTAACAGTTATGGACAATAGCACAAATATGCTCATACATTTAGATCTTGATAAAATTGTTTCATTTAAGATACCTGGTTGAGATATTTCATGCTAGCAAGACTAGGTCTAGACTAGCAAACAAATTGTGATCATCTTTGAACCCAAGCTTTCACGTGTAAATACATATGTCCAGGGCCTAAGCTAAAACAACAAAATCAGAAATGTCTGTTTCCAAATTCTTCAAAGGAGGTGAACAGATATATCTTGTTCAGTAGGATCAGAGGACCATTTTAAGAGTTTTTCTATTAGTTATCTTAGCCTCATGGCTGTCAGCAAACTTGCATCTAACAGGCCTATGAGCTAGTTTTGGTCCCATACAAAGTCGGTCCCAGCTTAAGAAAGGCTCCGAGTCACACAGACATAAGGCCCACCCTTGAACTTGCTATATACACGCAACGAAATATTTTCAGGGTAAGCTGAAAACTCTTGTTTTCAACTTAACAATTAAAGATTTAATAGGACCAACCTCCTTTTCTAGGACATTTAGTGTTTTCTAGCACCTTGCAAGTTTTTTTGGTTAAAGAGACCTTAGGAGTCAGATTGTCCTGGCAATCAAATAATTAAACCTCAAAAAAGCAAGGTTGGTGACTTATACCCTTCCTTTGAGTTCTAAATTTCTGAAACATCCCAAGTGATCCCTCTTGGTCTTAGCGTTCACTTAAGGTATTCAAGGTAACTCATTTACCCTCGAAGGATATAGAATTACCCTTTTGTGTAAAAATATAAAGTATGATTACCAGAACCATACAAGTATCTTGTTTTATTGAGATTTAACCCTCAAATTCTATATTTTTCCCAACAATATCAACAAGCATTAATTTACTAAAGCATGAGAAGCGTATATCTGACCAAAGATCAACATCAGCCTCAGTATAGACAGAATAGATGCACATTGAACAAAAATGAAAAAACAAAGTGCCCAGTTAAACAAAGTGCCCAGTTAAACAAACCAATAACATAGGACAATTTTCTCGAGCAAGAGCGCAAACTCTAATTTCGACCCCATAGCAATTATTTTAATTATTTTCGATAGCCAAAAAAAAAAAAAAAATTGTATAAGAGAAGAATGTACATAACTCCAACGATAAGAAATCCTCGGAAGAGAACCACAAAGTCTTGAACTAATGGGAAATAACTCGTAGATGTCTTTTCAACTCTTTAAAACCACAATCTTTATAAATCCTGAGTCCACACAGAAATATAAATATTATCCCAAAGAAGAGAAGAGACAATAAATTGATTTCTAAAAATTCTGGTTTTGTATCCCTCGAAAGATAAACGAGCATCTTTTTTGCTTCCAAAGTCTCTGAACTTTGTAAGGAATAAATCAGGGACCTAGGACAAAGTCAATCATTGTAGGCAGTCCCACAACTCCCAAGATTAATCTAATTACACATTAGGATAAAAGCTCTAGAATGGGGTGGGAAAACAAAATGCCAGAAACCAGTGGAATTGGTCCGAACCACATAGTTATGGGCATTCTCTAGTTAGCCTCCAGTCCAAGGATTAACAAAAACTGAAGTTTTGGCCAGCTCAAGGTTTTATGTATTCTCTGCCTAGAGATTCCTAATGTTGATTTTGCTCAGTATATTCCACCTGAAGTAGTCATTCAGGGGATCTAACAATTTCCAAGTAGGTCCTTGAGTTTGAAGAAGACGCAGAAACGAGCAGAAACAAGAAGCAGAAACAGAGTCATGAAAGAAGAAGAAAAGGGGGGCAAAAGAAAAAAGGAAGGAAACTAATTAGAAGAAGACAAATAAAAAAGAAAGAAAATACCAGACCAAGAAACAGGACAGGATAAGAAGGGTAAGAAAAAGTACTTGACTGAGACATAGTAGGATCAGAACTTCACTGAAATCAATTGCAAAAATCAGATCTCGTTCTTCTCTTTTTCTGTTGTCATGTCTTGGAAGACTCTCAATTGTATTGGAAGAAATAAAGAACCAATACCCCCTCTATAGCCAATAAACAGCATGTTCTGAAACTTTTCAGTGAGAAACTCACCTGGGTGCCTAGGCGAGTAGACAAGATCCTTACTAATGGCACCTCGACTGAGACACTTCCAGGCACTAAGGTAGCACCTTGCCTGACCTATGTGCCCAGGCGAGCCATGCAAGCACCTTTATCAACACTACTTATATGTGTTAACCAAAAATTCTAGAATATATGACTGACAAACTAATTTTGGAACCTTAACAAGAGAAACATAAGAAATACATGATACCTGTGAACACGTCAGAATGTCCATTAATGTAAGGAACCCTGCACTCCCATTATCTGTCACTGGAGAGAGAGAGAAAGAGAAACCAAGTTAGATGTTTGATCCAGTGCACTAAAAAACGAGAAATTTTTATCATAATAACTGAATCATGAAACACTTAAAAGAAGAAGGAGGAGGAGGAGGAGAAGAACAGGACAATCAGTATAATACCAGTTATCTGAGAAGGCCAAGGAAAGCTTGCTGTTGGCATCCGGTCCCACTTATTTGTTAACCTCTCACCAAAGAGCCTAGCCAATAAAATTAGTGCACCAAATAAACATAATATGAACTAGCAATAATACAATTCGGAACTATCATTTTTTACTCTTGTAATAACAACCTTCGCCGATGTACAACGACCTGAGCTTCGTCAGGCACAAAACGGAGTCTGCTGGAGGGCACTAACACACCACGCCATAATCCAAAATGCACTTCACATTTAATGTTAAGGAATCTCACCCATCTGCCAGTAACTAGTAAATGCAGGCCAAACTTCTCATTTCCTTGATCAATATCAACTGGTAAAATTGTTCCAATAGGAGGAAATGTGCAGAGTGTGTCCCTATTTAGGAGTGAGGGATTCAGTCCCAGAGGAAGTGGATCTTGCTTTTCATCTTCTAGCCTGCCGCACAGAAATACCAGTAACACGATTTACATTGAGGAATACTGGATAGTTAATGTCAGACAAGTCAACAATGTAACATAGGATGAAAGAGAAAAAGAAAAATCAACCCATGACAACACAGGTGATGATGCTCAAAATTATACCCCTCTTTTCAATTTGAGCTCACGCAAGGTGTATCCTGTTATCTCAAAATATCATAAATTTAGGATCAAGAGCCTTGCCATCATGATACCATATGACAAGGATTTTTCTTTTCTTTTTTTTTTTTTTTATTTTTTTTTCCTGTTGAAAAGCATGAGTTTACAAGCTACTAAAATGATCACACACAGCATTCCAACATGATGTAATTTGTAAGCACAGAAATTTGGAAGAAAGGTGAAAGGAATTGCACCTTCTCACAGAGAGCAGAGAAAATAGAAAGCAAGACATGTTAACCTAATTACAGAATTTGATAAGTCATGCTATTACTCGGTTTAATGCTTATTTAGGACGATGACCGGAAAAGATAAATTGATATAGACGACAAAGGTTTAGTGAGTAGAAATGAGAGAGTATATACTTATCAATAAATGACATAAACATCACCTTTTTTGAATTCCAACTGGTGGAGCATCGGTTCCATCCCAGATGAAGATTGTCCACTTGCCTTCAGCAGCCTCACATGTATGGAGAATCTTAACAAGATCAATTCTTAGAATTAGATAAGTCACAAATAAGATTCCTATTTACAAATCAATAAACTATAAAGCCAATTAGTAGCTCTATATGATGGCAGGAAAAAGTCATATTGACAAATAGTGAGCTAATTTTCAATATAGAACCAGCAATAATATCAGAATACCTTGCAAACCAAATCAGCAAATTCACCTTCCTTAATCTCTCTCAATGACAAGAACTCGTTCAGCCCTGGCAAGCATGCATCCCTTGCAAGTTAGTGCTGTGATAAAGAAGCAGAAGTAACACAGTTTATGAAAGAATTAGCCTCGTACAATGAGCAGCATTTACTAAGACAACTGCTAACAATCACTACTACTAGGATTCCAGGTGAATTTTGATGCTCGAAAAATTTATAAAAAAAAATAAATAAATAAACTGGAATTTATGAGAATGGTTAACTAGCTCACCACCAAAGGAATCCACCTAAGGATACAGGGCTAGACTACTAATTTGCATGAGGAATCCACCCAATGTTAAGAAGTATAAGAGAATGTTCTCTTGGAATGAAATCAAATATTACCGTTAACTCACTTTGCCCTTTCAATGGTTACAAGAGGGTTTTATATTATAGAGTCAAAGACTGATCATGTTCCTACGTTATTAACTCCTAATACAAAGAAGAGAGAGAAAACACAAGACTCATTGGAAACAACAAATGGATAATGGTAATCTAATTATTATTGCCTTTAAGACATGACTCATTGGAAACTACATCCATAAGCCCTTGAAGAGTCTTATTTGGACCCATTCAAATGCTTAGATGACTATCCAACTACAGCTGAGAATGCATTAAGTGCCACACAATGATTTTGTATCAGTCTCCCCCGGTTGAGAGCAAACTTGTCCTCAGGTTGGGTTCATCATCATCAATGTAAGGAGAAAGATTAGTGATATTGAATGTGGAAGATACTCCATAATCTTTGGGGAGCTTGACTTTGTAAGCATTTTCTCCAATCCTATTTAAAACCCAAAAAGGACTGCCAGCTCTGGGCTTTAGTTTCCCAAAATGTCCAAGAGGAAACCTCTCTTTTCTAAGATGGATCCATATAAGATCACCTTCTTTGAATGCAGCCGCCTTCCAAAATTTGTCCGCTTGTTTCTTATGCTTCTCATTTTACTTGTTAATTTTCTCACGAACTTGTTCATGAAGTTTCTTAATGTACATTGTCCTTTCTCCAGCGTCTCCACTATAGGAATGAGTGATTGGAAGTGGAGCCAAGTCCAATGGACTAATAGGATTGATCCCATATACCACTTCAAAAGGACTTCGGCCAGTAGTTTGACTTTGAGAGCGACTGTAAGTGAACTCAGCCTGAGCTAATTGGAGATCCAATTGCCGAATGTTTCCTTTGATTAGGCTCCTCAAAAGATTTCCCAAGCTTCAGTTGACAACTTATGTTTGTATGTTGGCTTGAGGATGATGGGAAGAACTAAATTGAAGATTAGTGCCGAGTTTTTTCCATAGAGTGCGCCAAAAGTGGCTCATAAATTTTGGATCACTATTTGAAGTAATGCTTTTAAGGATTCCATGAAGTTTGACAATTTCTTAGAAGTATAAGTCTGCCAGATGAATTGCATCCAAGGTCTTGTTACAAGGAACAAAACACGCCATTTTCAAGAATCGATCAACTATGACCATGATTGAATCTTTGTTTCGTTGAGTTTTGGGAAGGCCCACTACAAAGTTGACACTAATATCTTCCCAAGGCACATTAGGAATTGGCAAACGGGTGTATGGTCCACTATTGATTATGTGATTTTGCCAAACAACAATTTCGGCAACGTTCAACATGCCTAGCAGCATCATGGGCCATATTGGGCCAATAAAACTTATCTTTGATCAAAGATAAAGTCTTATCCCTTCCAAAATTTCCTCCCAGTCCTCCACCATGAGCTTCATTTGACAATGGACTCTGTTAAAGAGCATTGAGAGATACACAACCTATTATCCTTAAAGAGGAATCCATCTTGGAGCCGATCATGAGAGCCCTTGGAACATTTCTTCCATATCTCATCAAAATGGGGATCTTTCTTATAAAGTTCCTTTACAACCCCAAATCCCATGATGCTTACAGTCATGGATGAAATCAAAGAGTGTCTTACGCCTAAAGCATCGGGAACTCATTTTGAGCCCCGGCCTTATGCTTTATCACAAAAGTGTAGGCTTGAAGAAACTCGACCCATTTTGCATGGTGGCTATTAAGCTTATGTTGACCATTCACATGCTTCAATGCCTCATGGTATGAAAAGAGAACAAATTCCTTTTGTATGAGATAATGCCACCAATAGGTTAAGGCCTGAATAATGGCATAGAACTTCTTGTCATATGTAGAGTATTTTCTTCTTGAGTCGTTCAACTTTTCGCTAAAATAAGCAAGTGGCCTTCTTGAGAGAGAACAGCCCCATTTCCCACATTTGATGCATCACAGTTTACTTTGAACACCTTATCAAAGTTTGGTAGAGAAAGAACCGGTGCTTCTATCATCATCTTCTTTATAAGCTCAAAGGCTCTTTGTGCTTCATTGGTCCACTCGAAAGATTCTCCTTAAAGGCATTCAGCAATAGGAGAAATAATGGTACTGAATCCTTTAATAAAATGCCAATAAAATAAAGCAAGGCCATGGAAACTCCGAATGTCTTGGAGAGTCTGCGGAATAGGCCATGCCACAATAGCTTCAACCTTGCCTAGATCCACACAAATGTCTTCCTTATAGACAACATACCCCAAGAACACAAGGCCACTGTACAAAAATGACACCTCTTAAGGTTAGCATAAAGATGTTGTTCTTTGAGCACTTGGAAAACTCGTCGCAAATAATTGAGATGCTCCTCCAAACCCGCTAAAAATTAAAATATCGCCCAAGTAAATGACAACAAATCATCCCAAAAATAATTCTTGAATAATGAATCATTAGATGCATGGAATTGCTGGGTGCATTTGAAAGACCAAACGGCATGACTAGTCATTCATATAAACCATCCCTAGTCTTGAATGCGGTCTTCGATTCATCTCCCAGCCACATGCGTATTTAATGGTAGTCACTTCTTAGGTCAATTTTAGAGAAAATAATGGCCCTACAAAGTTGATCAAAAAGATCATTAAGTCGAGGGATGGAAAAACAATATTTGATAGTGATCTTGCTCATAGCTCTATTATCGATACACGTGCGCCACGTTCCATCTTTCTTCGGGACAGGGACACCCCACGGACTTAAGCTCTCACGAATTAGTCCTTTTTCTAAAAGTTCATCGACTTGTCATTGAAGCTCCTCATACTCCTTAGGACTCATTGGGTAGGCAGCCTTGTTGGGAATTAAAGAGCCAGGCAAGAAGTCGATATAATGTTGGATCTCAGACATAGGAGGAAGTCCGGACGGATTTCGTCAAGTATAACATCATGGAATTATGCAAGAATAGGCTGGAGGGTGGTAGAAATTTCATGGGTTGCATTATTCTCTTCCAAGATTATAAAAGCATATACCTCATTGGAGTCTTTAAGAGTCTCACAAAATTGGGATCTTGAGAGGAGATTGCTTCCTTTGCCCATTGAAGGCTGGGGTGGGTCCTCCATCTTGCATGGTCCGAAAACCATCTTTATTCCATCCTTGAAAAAAGAATAAATATTCTTGTATCTGTCGTGGATCACTCTCCGATCATATTGCCAAGGTCGGCCAGGAGTAAATGACATGTATCCATATGCACATTATTACACAACTTCATCTTGATAATTTTTGCCTATAAAAAATTTGACCAAGCATCATTTGTTTACAGTTACCTCATTTCCTTGCTGCAACCATGATAGTTTGCAAGGATGTGGATGGTCCTCTACTTTGAGCTACAATTTATCCACCATGACAGCTGCCACAACATTTTCGCAACTTCCATCATCAATGATGACGTTGCAAATTTAGCCTTGTAAGGTGCATTGGATGTGGAAAATGTTGTGAAGCCATGAGTCATCTTTCACGACCTCAACATTGAGAATCCTTCTAACAATAAGGACCTCTCCTTGATCTCTGAAGGTGATGTCTTCTTCAAGTTCATCTTCACCTTCATTGGAATGGGGCTCGTAGTGGGGTTCAGCTACACTCTCTTCTTCTATTAGAGAAATAATCTTCCAGTTTGGGCATTCAGAGGCTATATGACCATATCCATGGCACTTGAAGCATTGCTTACCACGTGAGTTAGAAGGGCCAAGCTACTTGGGTTGGATCGCTCCCTTTGATGAAGCGGACTTTATGGGTGTTGATCTTGAAGCACTCCCCTGGTTGGATGATAGCTTCTTTCCAGAAATCGTATTAGCTTTCTCCTTTCTTTTTTTCAATTGTTTTTTAACCTTGTAAGCCAACTTAACGACATCGTTGAAAGTCCAGTATGGCTCTAGGTGGACAATATCTGAAACCTCCGAGTGTAGTCCCCCAATGTATCGAGGAATTGTTTGCTCTTCCGGTTCGGTAACATCGCATCAAAGCATAAGATGCTCAAATTCCATTGTATACTTACCCACAGATTTTATCTCTTGCCTTAAGTTATGGAACTCAAGATAAGCATCATGCATATAATTCTCAGGCAAGAACTTTTTCTTCAATTCCTTCTTCATCTTTTCCCATGTCTCGATCTGCCTCTTGCCCTAGCGCTCCCTCCTTTTCTTCATATTCTCCCACCAAATTGAACCATGTTTCTTTAGTTTGATAGCCACGAACTATACTTTTCGATTTTCAGGAATATTCTTATAGTAGAGTATCCGTTCTACAGTATTAAGCCAATAGATGAGCTCTTCGGGTTGCATCATCACTTCAAATTCTGGGAGATCAACCTTGACATTAAAATCAGGACAACGATCACGATTTCTTTGGCCATGATGAAAATAGGTTGTCTCTACAGATGCTTCAGATTGTGCATCGTGAAACGGATTGACATCCTTTTCTGCTTCTGAATAATCATGAGTGGAAGCATGAAGAGGATCTTTTTCTTGCACCCCTGAGGTTGTAGTTGCAATTGCTGGACTTGCCTCCTCAATTCATCGATCTCGACATCACGAAGATCTCACTCTCGGACTGCATCGTTTTCAACATTTTGACAGCAACGACGGCCAGACATCCTAAGCTCTAATACCAAGCCGACAGAAAAATTTATAAAAAAATTATAAATAAATAAACTGGAATTTATGGGAATGGTTAACCAGCTCACCACCAAAGGAATCCACCTAAGGATACAGGGCTAAACTACTTCTTTGCATGAGGAATCCACCCAACATTAAGAAGTATAAGAGAATTCTCTATTGGAATGAAATCAAATATTATTGTTAACTCACTCTACCCTTTCAATGGTTACAAGAAGGTCTATATATAGTTGAGCTAGGGACTAATTATGTTTCTACGTTATTAACTCCTAATACAAAGAAGAGAGAGAAAACACGATTCATTAGAAACTACAAATGGGTGATAGTAATCTAAATATTCATTGGAAACTGCAAATGGGTGATAGTAATCTAATTATTACTGCCTCAAGATGACTCCAAATTATTTAAGACATGACTCATTGGAAACTACATCCATTAGCCCCTCCAAAGAGTCTTATTTGGACCAATTCAAATGCTCATATGACTATCCAACTGTACCTGAGAATGCATTAAGTGCCACACAATGGTTCTACATCAGATTTCTTTGTAATCCAAATGCTCTACCTATAATTTTCCATTCTAACCTTTGAAATTATGGAAAGATGTTGCCGATGAGATAAATACTTGAGTAATAAGCAACACTTCGTAGGAAAGCAAATTATTAGAATCAGAGAATATAAGAAAAAATATTGTCCCAAACAAAATTAAGGTAAAGGTGCCAAAGGAATATGACATCAAACACTAGAACCACTTAAACAAAAAGTAAAACCCAAACATGTAAACCCTTGACCATAGAGATTATATTATTAGCTCCTTTTCATGTTTTCTTTCTCCCCCCATTATTGATAGAAGCAGCCCATTTCCCCATTTCTTTTCCAATCTATCCCTTCCTGAAGAGATATTAAAATAATTTTTCCCTAGATAATTTCTATCACCACCAACAGAACACAAAAATTGCAGGAACTATTGCTCAAGATGCATAAAAAGTTCATTATCATTCGATCTCTCTTTAGCTTCCTGGATATAAATACAATAGTCTGTTCTTTTTGTTATAGATGGAGTTAACGGAATACAGAAAAAATCACATCTCTCTCTGTCAATTCAAGGCTTTAAAGAAATCATGACTTCACATGGAATGAAAGCAAAAGCACTTAGGTTCGAATCCAACAAGGTTTCCCTATTTCCAAGTGCAAGCCCTTTAAGGAGTCACAACAATAGGAGAACACTTTAAGGGGAGTGTGACAAACAAAATAAGCATTCTCTTCTAGCTAAAGCATTTGGAGTAATAGGTTATTTCACAGGTTCACATCACTTGTTTTTTTCTACACACTGATTACTGGTCCCCCATAATCCATAAAACTCAAAGCAATGTTGATAATAGAAACTCTGGCACAATTATAGGAAGTGTAGTCCAGCTCATTTAACTGCCTCATAAGCTACCAGGCAAGAAAGTAAGGATAGCACTTAGCATTTATACATCACTGAACAAATAGAGCAGCAGATTTGCCATGCTATATATCATGCTATCATGCCACTTGAAAAAAAAAAATATATATATATATATATATATATATATATATCTGACAACAATCAAAATTTTGCGGTTAATTGAGGACTTCGTGTTCTTGAAATACCTGCATCAAATTGAAAATCATCCATCCAGTCCCTAAGCCTTGTTATGAACTTCTTGTCCTTGTCCTTCGAATGGAATTTTGAAGAAACTTGATATGGCATGTAGTTTTTACTACATTTTCCTTCGTATAAAGCAAATGATGAGAACTTCTTGTTGAAAAGAGCATACACCTCCCGCGAATGAGATTTAATCTGCAGGAAGAGATGACCATATTTTTGACAAACTCAGCAAAGTTCACTTTCAAACAAATCAAATTACCAATTAGAATGATTAAGGGACAGTGATAAACCCAAGAAAGAACAACATAGCAACATGATCTTTTATTGTGTGTTAAATCTCTCTTTTGATATTAAAGACATCTATCTATAGAGAATATTGTATGAGAAGGAAGAGAAGAACAATTAGTCACAAGCATCAACGAGTAACATTTACTGCTTAATCATAATACAATGTCATCAAGTGCTAAAATTTCACAGTAAAGAAAATTTCACTAGTCTCTGAATGTAGATAGTTCATGTGAAAATTTCATGATTGATTTCAATTTTGCAATTTTTTTAGAGAAAGGATGGAAATTTTTATTTTGGTAGCAAAATTTATATATGGTAATCTTATTTTCGAACCAATCAAAATTAATTCATATTACAAACCATATTAAATTTTATAATATTAGATAAATGCCAAAACTCATGAAATCAACCAATGATGAACAGTTTTCCATCTAACAACCAAAAAGCTAGAATGCCAACCCCAACCTCAAATTTTAAAATTTTAATAAAATTTTTACTATTAAGGGTCCCATAAATATTTTACTCATAACCCATCATTAGTTAAATTGACTCTTTCTTTCATCTCTTCTTTTTAACTCCCCATATCTATTTTTTTTTTTCTGTTCCACATCCAATGTGGGATATGGAATATTGTCACTCATCAAGACAATATCACCTATTTCCTCTCATATGGCCACAAGTACGAAAGCAATATAATTTTTTCAATGTCTATTAAATTTGAATTGTGTTGTAAATTTAGTAAATGATTAAGCGTAACTAAATTGGTGAAAATAAACTTAAAATTTTAGAAATATAGTGATACTAACTTAAAATTTGTGAACAATGTTAAAACAAATTTATAAAATTAAGGTATTTATTTTTCTTTATTTTTGAATCTACTTATATTTTTTTGATTTAATTAAATTCATTATGAAATTGTACAATTACAAATGACCTAAATAGTGTGCATGTGAATGTTAGAAATGAATTCTATAACTCTTCCAATTGAAATTATCTAAGTATTCTCCATTTTAAACCGTGTTTTTCAAACAACAAATTTATTCAAAAAATGAACTGAATTGTATAAAAATTATTTCAATCATTGAAATAAACTCTATTTTCATTTAAGTAGAAATACTACTAAATGACGAATTTTTCATCATACTAATTGCTGGTTTTGTCACTCCATTTTGTCACTTCATAGTTTGGTGCGTATCTTTTTTCCTATACATACATATGTATTTACAATTTCTAGACGAATAGACATTTATGCAATGTAATCAATTTGAGTGGCAGTATAGCCTGAAAATTATAGTGCTTACAAAAACACCATTAATTTAATTCATATGATACTGCAACTAACTACTAGTTTTTATAATCTAGCATTTGGTTTCCTGTCGAACAATAAATTGAATGGGGTGAGTTAGGAACTACCAACAAATTATAGTGAGAAGCCATATTCAAAGTGAAAAATGGTAGTCATGGATTTTGTAGAATGTATGACATCCAATATCTAACTTAGGAACAAATGCTGACAAAAATTAAACTAATGCTAGAAAAAACAAGAAAACAAAACTTCATGATTACTAAATTAGCATGAAGAGAAATTAGACATGACAAACATCTGCTTGAGTTGAATCACATTTGAAAAGTAAAGCCACGTGAGGATAACCAAGTGTTGTTAACAACAGATTATGGAATGCGGTCACATGTACCATGGTAGAAGAAGCATGATGTAGAACTGCGTTTGTAATTTTAAGCTGGAAGTCCTTAATTCTAATAGTTATAGATTTAATAGAACTAGCGTTATTTAAATTTATTTTTAAAATATTATGAAATTTAAAAGTCTGCATTTTTTGAATTTAAAATTTTTTTGCATATTATTTTATCAATTATATGTATATATACACTCATATTTAATATTACATAATTAATTATATTTATATTATATAATATTTTAATACTCAAGCTGTTCGGCCACGGTCGGACAACTAAACTGTGAACCAGTGCCTTGACACATTCAGTAACGGGTCTCCTTTTCTAAACATTAATATATACGTAAAATATTTCACCTGTACATTTCTGTTCGCACCTTACCATTCAAAGAACTTTTGAGAAAAGTTCTATTTATTTTCTTTTTCTTTATTGATAATTAACTTTATTAAATAGTTATTGCTTAGACCATATAACTGCTAGAGAAAAAGGAAAAAAAATGTAGCATTTAGTCTTACCGTGCCAAATAATTCCAAAAAGAAAAAGAAAACATACGGGGTGAATCCAGATCCTCCACAAAGGATTGATATGATAGTGTCGAGAACAATATTGAGCTAGGATCCAAAGACAACTTCTTCCGAAATTCATTATGATCTGAATATAAGGAAAGGCATATAGATTTAGAAATCTGATCATAAGAAGAGACTGTTTTGGTAGATAGGTGTTTGTTATGCAGAAGCTTGCTTCTTCATTGCACTCAAACTGAGTCTCTATAGGGAAAATTTTCTATCTTTTAAGCTTATGTTGGGTGACTTCAACGTTAAAGGCAAGTTGTGCTCTTTGAGTACTGAGTGTTTGCAGAACAAAGAGACCTGTCCAAGATACTTCCTTTAGTTGTGAAGGTTGGTCTGGAATGAGAGGAATAGAAGAATTTTTTAGAACGTGGAGATCTCTTTGGGGGCTGTTGTGGATAAATTTTTTAAATGTTGTAGAGTTCATAAACTCTCTTCCATCACAGTCCTCATGAGTGAGGACTTCCTTGTGCTCTTCCAAGCTTTTTGTCTTGGTTTTTATATGTGGATAAAATTCCTTTTCCTGAAATCTGAATATAATAAACAAGAATTTTATTTTTCTTCCCTGGGTCATAGTATCTTGGTTTTGGTCTTCAGATCTTTCTTTGAGAACATAAATATTGTCAAGTCTTATGTTGAGAAAACAAGAAGCTTGTAATGCTGGAAGAAATTCATTTGATAAATAAATTATATAAATAAAGAAAAGCTCTTTCACAGCCCTCAAAAGCGATGCTCAATGTATCTTATTGAAAAGAAAGATGATTTATCGACAGCATCAAGACGGTGCATGAGAACAGACTATCAAATAGATAATGAATCAACAAAACTAGCAACATCCAAAAAGGAAACACCAAAGTTAACTCAAGTTGCCATCTCATCCCAACAACCTGTGAAGCATGATAAAAAACATGGATGCAAGATCTGAAATCACAATAGAAAGCTTTAAAAGATGAATAAATGAAACAAAATTGAAAATTTAAGGTCATGTTTCTTCCATCATTCTCTCATATTATTCTTGTACTACTCGCAGTTATGGAGCCCATGATGATTTATCTTATTAATATCAAGGTGTTCTTGAATATGTTTTCTTTTCATTGCAGCCATTTCTTTGGTGCTCTGACTTGCTTGCTCCATCACATCCATCCATGTTGTCATTCTCAATGTCATCACTTAAGGCTACACACATGCTCAAGAGAGATTCAAAATCTCCAAAGGTATGTTTCTGCATCAAGAGAGAAATGATGCAGCATGTATTTAGATGTTACCTTAGCATCTAGTTTTATGTTTATTTTAGATATTCCCAGTACTAGTTTTCAGTGTTATTGCTATTGTTCCATAAATGATTTAGGGTTTATTCTATAGGTTCCATCTTCCCTATCTCTTATCTCTCTCCCTCTTGTTAACTTATCTCTCTCTCTCTCCATCCTCAGGTTAGTTTCAGCCCCTTAGATTCTGCTTACCGTTTCTGTGTTTTCAACTTCTCTGCCCTCATGGTTTCTTCCTGAGGGAGGAAACAACATTCAGAGCAAAAGAGGTGGTATTTAGATGCTTTTACTCTCACAGTTTGTCAAATCTCTATCTTTTTGTCTTTTTTTTTATAGCAAAAGAAGTTATATTAGATCAAAAAGAATGTACCTAACTTCAAGGATGAGAAATCCTTGGAAATGAAAAGAAGATCAAAACAAAAGTAATAAGATAATTGCTCTCCAATTCCTCCTCAACTCTTATAAATTATAATTTTTAAATATTCCTTAAACATGAGCCCACAGATAAGGATAACAATCTTATCACATAATAAGAATCAATGAACTGATCTCTAAAAACACTCCCTTAGAATGCATCAAAAGAACATCTCCAAAGTAACCAAGCATCTTTTTTCCTCTCACGACTTCTGAACTTTGTTAAAAACAAATCATGGAGGCTCTTAGGACAAACGCATACATTGTCACCCATAGCAAAAGGGCAGTTCCACATATAGTCAAATCTCTATCTTACAAATGATTTTTGTTTATGGGCTACGGCTTGGGACAGGTACCTATTTCCTAATATTGTCTAAATGCAAGAGGATAAAGAGCACCAACATCCCAATGAACCTAAGGTCAGTTGCAAAGTGACTCCATCAAATTTAATTTCATAAAATTAAACTTTAAAACTTTAAGATTTTGTGAAATTGGTCTATCTAATTTTCTATCATAGTTAACATGCATTTTCGTGTTTTTCTCACATGACTTCAAACCTAGATAAATATAAAAAAAAAAAAATAGACAGGTGTTCTAGAATAGAGAGAGAGAGAGTAATGGAGTAGCAAAATAAAATTGTAGAACACTTTGCTTCAACCCCAAGTTGAACTTCCTCTTGCTGGAAATCATGGTTGCAACCTCACATAACAACATTTTCAATGCATTTGACAAGATAATGAAACTCCTCAAGAACCACTCTACTCTCAACAATACATTCCATCAGTCTGATTTCTTGGTGAGTAAAAACAACTTCATTTTGACTTAATAAAACCAACTGAAATTATTTTGTGAATCAAAATCAAAAAAGTACTTGAAGTGTATTTTATGTTGATTCATTTTAGCAATCAATTGTCAAGATGTCAAGTTAATAAACTTTTACCAAAATTCTAAAGATAAGAGAGTAAAAGCTAATAAGCATGGTAATAATCACATTAGGACTTGGCCTGTACAAGAGTGGGAGAATCACTTAGCTCAAAAATTTTTGGGCAAACTAGAGTTAGGTGAATGAGGCAATGGAAACTCAAATGGCCTTGAGTTGTAAAGATAATTCCATGTCACAAAACGGTTTATGGCTCCAGAGCAAGAGCTTTGTAATCACCTCTGCATCATTTGAAAGTTGTTTAAAGTACATCCCGCATTTGGTAAATTGGATACGGTTATGAGAATAATGGGCTCTTTAGTGATTTCCAGGTGTAGGTTTGATTCTGTTTCAGCAGAATATAGGCAGAGTGGAATTCCAAGCAGTGCATTGAGCCTTCTGAGTGTAACAGGATTGAGGCATATTTGTGTTTAGTGTCCAAGAAGAGGATTGTGGGGAACTCCACCACAAATAAAATCATGATTCGGCATGGCAAATGCTCATAAATTGCAAGAGGGTCATACTACTCAGCCAGTGTAGACAGTTTTCTTACTTGGAAGATTCTTCATGTGCAAGATTCCAGTGTTTATGCTCTTGCTTGTAATGATTTTTGTTGTTTCACACCATTGTTGATATCTTTGCCCAGATTTACCATATATTTGTCTTATCTAAAGGTTACATGCAACTACACAGCTTTTAAACTGGACAGAAGACAATCTACAAAATGTTTGCTGGTTTGAGTTTCGAAAATTTGGAGTGCAGGGCACGAATTTACGATGCAGTTGACCTAAAGACAAGGAGGTTTTGGTGCATTTTATCTTACACAAACTGAATTACAGACTACAACATTATGACACAATAATTCAAGAAGTATCAATTCCTCACATCAGAAAATATCCCAGGTCCAGATATCAATACCATTGGCTAATCTCCAAACTTACAAAAATGCATATAGTAACACATGCACATGAAGACTTAATGAGGACTCACAATAAGGAACTACCACAACACGAGAAAGTTGAACTATATCTCCAGCTGATTCAACACACGGCAACTTGTCCACTGTTTCAGCAAAAAAATTAACTGCAATCCCAGGACCTTTATATGATTCATCAATGATCTTCAAAGTGCAAAACCAATCTGCATTAAATAAAGAATACCAGATTTTATTAAAGACTTAGTAGCAAGTAAAGTACTTGGAGATGTATTTCACTCAGAAGAAGCAACAGATACTGAGTTACCATCTATTTTAGTGCTCCATGCCTGTGCTAAAATAAATGTTGCATCATGTTAAAGCACTCACCCATGTTTCATAAATGTGGACAATTCCCTTTTATGAGGGGAATGTATCATATGATAAGGATGGGATTAGCTTAAAATACAAGAGCAGAGATGAGAAACAAAAGGTTTCTTCGTAGTTGACCCGAAGTTATTGAACAATTTCCAGGACAAGGAGAATAGGAAAACAAAGAAACAGAAGATTCGTTATTTTATATAGAACCTCTTGACAGTGGAACTAGGAGGTTTTAGTTATGTATACATGATTCTTGGAAGACAGTGACAGAATACAAGGATCATATAAAATCATCTTCCAGTGAACCTGATCTGTTCACATTCTCCAATACTTTAAAGGTCACATTGCAAGAAAATAAGCTTATACAACAAGTAAATTTGTTCTTGAGTTGCAAAGCACAATTCAGTGTTAAGCAAGCCTTGCACCATGGCATCCTATGCCTCTTTTAACCAAAACATTTAGTCTTCATTT
Organism: Dillenia suffruticosa; assembly: GCA_033439265.1. NCBI lineage: Eukaryota > Viridiplantae > Streptophyta > Magnoliopsida > Dilleniales > Dilleniaceae > Dillenia > Dillenia suffruticosa. The sequence goes on from JAVTVX010000015.1 coordinate 21,306,338, forward strand.
TTAAGTCATCATAATAAGAGAACTAAATCAGTGAACTTACAACCATGGAGAGAGTACTAAGAGTAAAATAATTAAAGCAAGGTAAAGCACACATCTTAAGAAAGGCACAAAGACGGTCTTACTACAAATGATCATATGAAGAAATGGAAGAAGAAGAAGATTTCAAGGCATCTAAAAAAGTTTAAAAGGGGCTGCCCATAGACCCTAATTTAAACAGGATTTGTTATTGAGCACTGGTTGAAACACTTTATCCCACACTAACCAAATAAACTTATTCCCAAGAAAACAAAAAGTGATGAAGATATAAAGATCTCAAAGAAAACTTGCTAGCCCAAACATCATACTAAAACTGCATAGAAAGAATTTAGTTAATTGGTTAAATGCATTTAACTAATAATTAAATTAGTAAAGTGGACTTGCAATTTGATTTACAAGATTGCCATTACATCATGAAGTCAAGTCCAAAAACTTGGCATGGAAAGGAGAGGATAATTAGTGTTTCTTTGAATTTTTGCTAATTGAATTAAATAAAATAAATAAATAAAACTAGATTAGGATTCCTACTAGCGTTAGGAAATCTCAGTGAGATAAGGCATTCCATTGGTGTTACAAAGTCCTAACTAGGATTAAGAATCCCACTGGCATCAGTAATCCTATATGCATTTTGAATTCCAAGGGTGTTCAGAATTACACATGCATTAGAATTCCTAAGGTGCTCCATAGGAGTTAGGATTCAAAAGGAGTTAGGAATGGAAGATATCCAAAGACCCTAGTGAAGTCAAATATAAAAAGCGTAAACTAAGTCAAAGAACAAAAACCATTAGATTCATAAAAGGAGAGGGGTGGCCACACATATATCATGGAAAATATATGCAATATTTGGCCAGCCCCATCAACACTCATAAAACCATAGCATACTCACAGCTCAAGGAAAATTGAAAATAAAAAAGAAGGGAGAAATGCATAGACTCCTATTCTCTCTCTCTCTCTCTCCCTTGTCTCCTAGCTTGGCCAATCGCTAAAGAGAAGTTTACAAGGGAATCTTGGCACAAGAACATTTGTGTAGGAGGACTATAGGCTCTATGCTTGGAGAGCAATCGACAACAAACAATCAAAGGATCTATGATACAAGAGCTAATAACAAAACCCCCACCTTCAATATGTTTGTATGTTGCTAATAATAACAAACTTGTTTCTATTTGCAAAGTTTAGGCTGAAACTATGATTGTATATTTGATATACAATCAATCCACTATTCTTGTTTGTTTGTAAAATTTTAATTGTTATGTATTCAAATCCCTCCAATGCTCCTGCTGTGCATAGAATGCAATTAATCCTTTCACCATTTTGATGATTTGGATAGTGTACACCATCTAAAAGTCCCTAGGAAGTTTCTGAAACTTTAAAAAAATAAAAAAAAAATCCCAAATCAATTGTACCCTTTATATGTAAATCTCTCCTGATAAAATGGGGCCAACACATGCTCCCCAAAAAAAAATGCAATTGATTGCTTAAAAAGTTCAGGCTGTTCACATCTATTGAACCACAAACAGCAACTCTCTCGAAACTGACTTGAGGTCATACATCCAGGTTTATGATAACTTTTATGACTCACCTAAAGCCCTTAGAGAGAGACACAGATATTCCACACGAACAAACACTAGGCCCTTTATGAAGGACACGATAATTGTGTCCATATAGCAGGTTTGCAGCCTTCTGGTCAATTAACTATGCCTGGAAACAAACATCCCTAAGCAAAAGACTGCTAAGAAGCATGACACTTCAAAATTAAAATACTTGTACCACTACTACCTTGGATAGAATACAGACCCAAAACTTAGCAAATACATATAGACACAACACATGGTGTACTTAATTTTTACATGCCAAATCACATTTTAACCCCCACTAACATGTAATCTTAATATCGCTTTTTGTACAATCCATTCTTTACAATATTAGAAAAAATTTTACTTCTGCCTCTATCAAGCATAATGTCAAAATATATAACAAAAAAATGTCATCATGCTATGTTTGGTCACAACACTAAAAAACAAGAATTAGAAGGGGAAAATATTCAGACATGGTTAGCCAAAGAAAGACAATAGTATTTATCATCAAAATAAAGAGGAAATTCAGCTTCAGAGTTTAAATGGGAGAAATATGGGGCTCCTAAACTTATGATGAGGAGACTCTTAAGCAAAGCGATCGAAGGAAAAATTGAAGAATGCCTGATTTGTGAGGTTGAGAAAAAGAAATGATCAATGACTAAGACAATGACAATGAGTATGTCACAGTAATATTGTTCTAACAGGTTTTAGGCGCCCTTCATGACCTAGAAATGATGATAAGATCATATATGTAAAATAAAATTATGTTTTCTAAAACCATATCAATTAGGACATAAATCATTAATCAACCAAATTATTCTTCACAGTTTTTAAAAAAAAAAAAAAAAAGACATATAAGAGCTTATATATAAGTACCGGATATGCATTACCACTAGAAAACTTTTACAAACCTTATAAGCATTATTATTGCTATAATTTTTTATAGTTATTAAATGTCATTTAAAGTTTGCAGTAAAGAATCAAATACAAAATTATGTCTCACTTTTTGATGACTAATAAAATTATATGGTTCATGAGGGAGGCAAAACCGCACAGAGACCAAAAGTGAAAAAGAAAATAAGGTCAAAACAGAGAGGGTGAATAGGAGGAAAAATCTTGAAAGCATACTCAATCTACTTAAAATTCGATAAGGCATTTACCTAGTGGCATCTAAGTGTAAAAGGCACTGGGCAGCACCTTGACTGCCAACAAACCTTTGACAACAGACAACAGTTCTTTTAGCTTATCAATGCCACCACCAAATCGCTCACCAAAAACCAGATGCCTTGTTTTTGTTTTTCTTTTTAAAAAAAAAAAAAAAAAAAAACATATCAGAGAGAGAGAGAGAGAGAGAGAGAGAGATTTCTCATACTTAAGTTTCCTATCTTTCAAACATACATCTTTTCTCAAAGGATTCGTGCAAGCTGATATGTCATTAGCCATGAATAGTATCAACAATATGTATAACTACGTTTCCCTAGATTATGTAAATTAGCATATCATCATTTTCTTGATGACAAAGAAACACTACCCTGTTGAACACTTAATGTTCCAAATTCATCTTTCTCAAGCCCCAAAATGCCATGTGTAATAGTGCTCTATTGCAAAACTAGCTTTACAAAAAGATTTCACAGTGCACATATTGATCTAATTTCTAGCAATGATGCCAATTCATGCAAATCTTCTTGAGATTTCCATCATACATTCTCAAGATTCTTAACCTAGCTTTTCAGGATGCTGATGGCAAATGTTTCTTTCATTTAGATGTATATTAAATTAAAGGTAAATCTCATAACTAGTCACTTTTGAACTATGCAAATTTCACACACTAAGCTAGAAATATTTATTTAAAAAAAAGAAAAAAAGTTACAAGAAAATCAAATTTCATCATTGCAGACATCAAAATCATTTGTAGACCTCAAAATGACAATGCCGTATTAGTACCACATTCTGTTTGCATCCTGTGTTTATCTATGCTGCATATCTAGCAATGCATATGTCAACCTAATTATGTAGCAATAATCACCAGAAAAGTGCTAACTTCAAAAAAAGATCCAGAATATATGGTCCTGAAGATACTTCAAGAAGTTTTAGTGGTAGAGAACCTGAATGTTGTATTACATAATATGCCTATTCATGGTAGTTAAAAGCGCACTTAAAACACGAAGCGCAGGTGTTGGGCTTTTTCAAGTGAAGCGCAACGCATATGAAGAAACACAATTGCAACACGCTGAAACGGCAAAAGGTGCATAAAAGCGCAAAGCGAGAATAAGCGACACTTTATCTCTCACCGGCAAGTCTCTCTCTCCTCGTCCTTGTCTTGTCTTCCTCTTCCTCTGCTCTCCTGTGTTCCCATCTCACCTATAATCTCACGTTTGCTACTATTAGTCTCTCTCCTCTTCCTCTTCCTCTTCCTCTTCCTCTATCGTTCTCCATCTTTCTTCTTCTGCTCTGTCCTCTTCCTGCCTGTCTCTATTTTTTTTTTTATTTTCTCTACTTGCACGTCCTTTATTTTTCTTCTCCTTCTGATACTGCTCCTTTTTGTAATCTGTCCTCTATTGATATTTTCTTTTTCTGTCTTAGTGGTAGAGAACCTGAATGTTGTATTACATAATATGCCTATACATGGTAGTTAAAAACGCACTTAAAGCACAAAGCGCAGGTGTTGGGCCTTTTCGAGTGAAGCACAGCGCACATGAAGAAGCACAATTGAAGCGTGCTGAGACGGCAAAAGAAGCATTAAAGCACAAAGCGAAAATAAGCGACACTTTATCTCTCACCAGTAAGTCTCTCCCTCCCCTTCCTTGTCATGCCTTCCTCTTCCTCTGTTCTCCCATTTTTCTTCTTCATATCCATCATTCTTATGCTTCGTCCTCTTCCTGTCTATCTCTATTTTTTTTATTTTCTCTACCTGCACGTCCTCTATTTTGCTTCTCCTTCTGATACTGCTCCCTTTTGTAATTTGCCCTCTGTTGTTATTTTCTTTTTCTGTCTACGCTCTTTTTTGTTTTCTTTCCAGTTGCTAGTAACTTCAACTATAATTTGATTTGTCTCTGTTTTTGGTTTTTTCCCCTTCCGCCTACACCTCATTTGTTTTACCTTTTTTTGTAATATCTTCTTTCTGTAATTTGATGCTGCTGCTTCTTCCTTTCTATAATCTGATGTTGTTATCTTTCACATGGATGATGAAGAGCTTGATTTAAATGATGATGTTGAAGAGGGGGATTTGGAGGACTACAAATCAACTCATGATAATGAGGATGATGAGATTGAATTAGAGGAAGACAAAGATGATTAGTAACTAGGACCTTCATAATCTTTTATGACTTTTCTTTCTTTATTTTTTTATTTATTTTTATTTTATTTTATATTCTACTTATTGTTGATATTCTAGTGTTATAACATATTACATTTGCTATTATTGTATATAAATATATATTTTGATTTTGTGCCTTGACCATGCTTTATATGATAAAGTCCACGCCTCACTTTGCGCTTTGCGTTTAAGCCCCAGGAGGGCCTAACGCTTTTTTGCACTTTTCACTTTTAACTACTATGTGCCTATTACAGTTTTTCAATTAAGTGCAAATCTCATTAGCAGCCGCTTTTAAACCATCTTTGACAGCTACCCAAATATTACAAGCATAGGGAAGTCAATAACCCCATAAGTTTGAACAACTTTCCAAAACAACTTTTATATTCCCACCTCTTTCATTTCACAAAATTACAAATGCAAACAAAATTACACCATTTTCTTTACTTTATGATTATGTTCCCCCCATACCTATTCTTATGTAGTACATATCCCCCTCAAAGAATTTTCTAGATCCACCATTGATTAAAAAAGAATTATAAATTGAAAACTAGAATTTATCATTAAATCCACAAGAACATAATTATTTTGACCACATATCTCCAACAACTATAAAACAGCAAGAGATTGCCCACCGTAATTATATTGTTCTGTGACCAGCTTCTTTAACATGCCAGAGTTTAATGTGTTTTTTTTTTCTTTTGGATAGAAAACAGAGATACAAGTATTGCTTTTGACTATATTCAATTAATTATTAAGGTGCCCACCCTCTATACTTGAACACCAAACAAGAGTCCTCCAAAGATAACCCTACGCATTTCAACCCCAAATGTTTCATCATACCTTGACTAATCATTGAAATATCAGCCTTTGAAAACTTAAATTAAAAATATATATAAGCTTTTCCAATTTTCCCATATTATATTAATTGCATCAGATTCTCCTCTCACCTTCCACCAAAGTAAAAAGGCTTCCTACCAATATTCAGCACAATGGAAACAATTTCAAAGTGGTTGTCCGATGATCATGACATCTGTTTCTTATAACGTTGGAAATTGAGGTTCTTAAAACACTTCTAAACCTAATTTCAGGGGTTTGTTCTTTCTATAAATCGTAAAAATTATGTGTCAGATTCAGGTTACTCCTTTGGTGATCCCTGTTCAATAAGAAAACTAATATACATGCAATTTCCACAAATATCTACTCCGTCCTCCATATTATAAAGATGGAAAACACCAACAACCCTATAAGACGAGACAAGAATGCAAAAGCAGTTTGCGCCATCAGCCATGGACACGAAACTGATCATCAGTCTTCTAGAGACCCTCAACTGCAAATATTTTAGTCCCAAAACAATTAAAGCCCAAAAAATATGAACCGGCTCAGAAAGCACCTTACAATTAGTAACATCATTCTACTACCAACCCACATAAAGGGTAGGGTAGCAGCCGTAAGTCCGGCCTTTTTGTCCTCACAGCCAGTCTTTGTTCCTTTGCCTTAAAAAACTCAATTTTGAAGAGACAGAGAGAGACAGAGAAAGAGAGAGAGAGAGAGAGATAGATACCAGAGCCTTTGCTGCGTTTAGGGACGCCGAACTCGAGGATGACGCCGATGAGATTGACCCTCTGGTTGATACAAGTTATGGCGTCTTTGACCTGTAAATATTTGTAATCATCCTCCATAGACATTTTCTCTTTCGGTTTCTGCTACCTCTCCACTCCTATATGAAGCCCTACACGGGTTGCCCTTGCCTTGCCTTGCCTTACATACCCGAGCTTTGTACCAAAATAACCTTTTTCTCAAAAGGAAAATTATTAAAACAACCCCGTTGATAAAAAATTTATAAAGATAACTCACATATTTTAAGTCACTCCACGTATATATGTAATTTTATTCTCAAACACGGTGTATATCATATCAAGTTTTGAAAACTCAACAAACTTTAAAACACATATGAATAATATATGTCATGTTAAGTCACAACATACAGTAAACAGTATATATCGAGTTTTAAAAACTTAATATGTAGTTATCTTTATAATATTTTTTTCAACAATATTGTTATTGTTCAACTAAAAAGAGAGTGAATAGTTGAATATAAACTTTTATAATTTTTTTTAAAATTTGAATTAGTAACAGAAACAATAAATAATTAAGAATAGATAACACTAAAATTTTTTTATAGTGGTTCCACCAAACTTAATGTATATCCACTCCTAAACTCTCTCTAAAAACTTGATTACAGATTCAATTTCAATATTTACACTATTTCTAACCAATACTTTGTTTCAATCTTTCACAAATTGATTTTTCACCTTTTAACACCTAAAGCAGTGATATACACTCTTTAGTTTTTTATATTTATTTGCATCGAAAAAGGAATATCAAGAGTAGAGGATTTTATCTCAGATGTGACAATTTGTGAATAGATTTTCTAAATTTTTTAGATAGATGGAAAAATTTTAAGAGTACAAAATAAATATAGTAAGGATTTTTCTGAGAGTTCTATCGAGTATTCGATTCATAACCCTATATTTTTCAACTCTTTTGTATTTATTGAAGTATTTAATGGATCCGTTGAGAGTTGTTGCGTTCAAACGTTGAACAATTAATTTCTACCATTAATGTTCTGTAACAATACCCATTCTTCGTGTTGAGTTTCTACTCTTTTACCCGTGCCACTTTTTTTAGACCAATCAAAACACGTTTATGCTACATTTGAATGTTAGTTTTGATAGAAATGAAAATATTTCAGAAATCAGAAAAACAAAGTGATTGTTTAGTTCAAATTTGTTTCGTAGATTTGGTTTATGACAAACACAAGTCAACATGTTTAAGAGAAATATCGACATGAATTCAAAAATTTATAGTGTATTTTTGGATAAATCAGTCGATAAGATTGCATTCAGGTTGACAAGGTCATTTTACTAAATAGAATAAATGGACATATATATTTAAATTGGTCAATATGTGAATGCATGTCGATAAGAGTGATTACAGGTCGATGTATAATTTCAAGGAATTAATAAATATCAGGTCAACAAGTCTTTAGTTTGCATCGACATATTCCTATGCAAGTAGGAAATTGGTGGGCATGTACAAACAAATTGGTTAATGTGTGTCTGTTTGTCGACAAGTATAAGATAGGTCGATGTATGATTTTAGGAAACAAAATTTGTCGGATCGACGTGTTGTCCTCTTAGGTGGATGTGTCACGATTTAATAATAAAATAAGTGGACCTGTTATCTAAAATTGGTGGATGTATTTTGGGTATGTCGATAGACCCTAGAATCAGGTCGATATGTCAAGATGTGTTATATTTAAGCACATTACTTCAAGTCGATGTGTCTTGATTATACATCGACATTTATCTATTCCTTCTTAAAATTGGTGGATAAGGCAAACAAAATAGGTCGATGCATTTGCTTTCATGTCGACAAGGTTAGTAATATGTCAATGTGTAATGCTTAGAAAATAAGTATAACAGATCGACAAGTTTTCGGGTACATTAATATCCTAGTGTTTTTGCTTAGTGTGTGTTGATGTGTATAAAGGATGAATCGATGTGATTATAAAATTAGTCTATATATTATTCTAAATTTGTCCACCCGAAATTGATCAATCGACGTGTGCCGAAGTTTTAGGTCGAAGTGAAATGTGGATCAATGTGTTAACAAAGTGTGTCAATGTATTTTTACTTATCTATTTTTATAGTAATCATATAACTCAGGTCGACCATGTAAGCTTATCAGGTCGATGTGTTTAGGGTTGAGTTGAAATTGGTTGACATGATACTTAAATCGGTAAACCTGCGATACAGGTCGATGTATTCTAAGGTCAGGTCGATATGATGACACTTAAATTGGTGATACTTAAATTGGCTCCTGATTTCTTGTTACTTTTCTAATTTACTTTAAACTTATTTTCTTTTTTTCTTTTATCATCAAAACTTTTCTATCTTAACAATCTTACCATTTTTGTTGATGACAAAACTTCCGATACTTTATCTATACACTTTGATCCATTTTTATTCAAACTAGAAGACATTTGTCTCACTTAGCATTTTGGAAGTCTGCACTTGAACTATTTGTCTGCACATTACATCTCTCCTTAGTTGTTTGCACATTACATCTCCCACACATTTTCATATTATCTCACAATCTCACATTTGAACATTCTACATCACTTGACACTCCTCTGCATGCTTGATCTCACTTTACTTAAACATTCTGCAATCCCTTTTTGTCATCAACAAAAAAGGTATAGGCACACTCATTATAGCACACTACACTTACCATTTGACTGCATACTTAGCTTCTGTATGCACCATAACTACAACACTCACCATGCTCACCAATATAGTCTGTACACACCATACTCCTATTATTACACACTAGCACTCTTTAACACTACACACTATACTCACTATATCTACTTAACACCTAACATACCTAGTGTGCACAGTACACATACTCCATACACTTTTCATCAATACTTAGCCATTTCAGAAGGATCAGTAGAGACACCTCCATATATTAGACACTCAAACAGTATCATTGTATTAAGCATAACAAAGTATCAATATATTAGCAATCGATGGACAAATATGTGAAAAACTATAACATAGCATTCAAAGAAAGTTTGCACATTACATGAAGAAAAATCTGAGAGCATAAAGTGTAAGGATGAAGCAAGTGAGAAGATAACAAAATCTTTTGCTGATAAGATCTTGATAGTTTGGGATCTTTCTTTGATTTGCCTTTTTCCTTGACCAAAAAATCAAATTTCTCTGACTCTTTCAATTTCTATCTTTTCAAGACAACTCAGTTGGCCAATTAAAGTTTGCATTCTTTCAATATTTTGCAATTTATCTCAAATCATTTCAAGGGTGATTGGTTGGATGCTTGAAGGTTCACCTTCGTCTGTTCTTCTTTCTTTTCTTAATGCATTCTCATTAGCTTCTCCAGCATCATCATCAACCTTTTCAACCTGTCACTTGCTAGCTCCCCCATTTTTTCTTACCCATTCTTCTTCACTATTGCTCATCTATCTATCTCTCAATATTGAAGATGCATTGGTTGCATTCTTCTCACTCAACTCAATAATTGTGTTTTTATCTAACTTCACATGATTTTTCGATATGACGTCAGTAATCATAGAAGCATATGGCAAAAGAGAGTTCTCGAACCTATGTGCAGCTATCATGAAGTGAGGAACAATGTAGTGCAGTCCACGATTCTTCTTACTCATGATATAAGCCATTAACTAGAAATCTTCTCTAAAAACAGTAGTGTAATTTCCTCATCTAGGTCTTAACACATAAGAAACAATTAAGTGCAGAATACATTCATGGAAACCAAGCTCTGTGGCATCAGTATTTACCACAGTCAAGTTCTCATCACCATAGAAAATCCTAACATTATCCAATTAATTAGATTTCATATAGGGTTCACATCATAGGAAACCCAAACAATACCATTTTCTTTACATATATTTCTAGGAGTAACTTTAACTTCCTTCCCATTTTCAAAAGTTTTGAACACACATGAGACATAATGATCATTCAAAATAATTCGAGTCTCATTCTTAGTTTCATCAGAAATCACTTCTAGATTATTGTAGAACATTTTAACTTCCTTCTTATGAATGTATTTGTTGGGGTTCAAAAGTGAATTAGTGCATACCTCAAGTAATGTTCTTCATATTTGAAGTTCACCTTTTTTAAGAACACCTAATCGATCAATTTTCCATGATTGACCATTCTCTTTAAAAACACCTTGTCATATAGTTCACTTTGCTCCATCGATGAAACTCATAAGTATTGAATTGCGGTGTTGGTTGCGGAGGAGGAGTGGAGGGTTTCACGATTTTCGCAAAAAAGGATTTTGAAGACGAACCTTTAGCCATAGGTTTCGTGGAATGTTTTGACAATTCCGATAGTTTCTTGATCGATAATTTTATCTTAGGAGCCATTGAAGTTCGATTCTTTTAGAAATTAAATGATCTAGGGTTTCGATTAAGGGATTAGGGTTTCGAAATGGATAGATTAGGGTTTCGGGGGGGGAAGATGGAAAGTTTGAATTTTGGGATGAAAGGTTACATGGTCGACGTGCCGACTGTTCAAATTCAATTACGTATGTTTCAGGTCAACATCTTCACACGCACATCGACCTGTTTAATAATTTTGTGAGTTATCGGGTTGACACATTAAGAAAGCTATCAACCTGCCTACTCATTGCTGCGCAAGTTGACATACATATGCTCGGGTTGATGTGTTATCTTCTGATTTTTATTCTAAGTGTCAGGACGATATCAAGTCGACAAGCCTTTTAAATCCAATGACTAATAGGTTGACACGTCTTTACATTTTTTTAATTTGTCGACATATTTTAGAAAATAGATTGGCCTAAAGATTGTTTTTCAGAACTGTAAGTATTCTGTTTTTCATTCCTTCTTTTCTATTTCTTTATTTCTAACATTCCTATTTTTTTTTTGAGTTCACAAAATATATTTTTATCTATGGGTTTAATAAGTATCTCAGCAATTTATTTTTGAGTCTTAATATATTCAAAAATAATTTTATTTTTTAGAACATGGTTTCTGATTAAATGATATCTTACTTCTATATGTTTGGTTCGTGAATGATGAACTGAATTCTTTGTTAAATTTATTGCATTTGTGTTATCACATTTGATTAGAATGCAATCGAAATATAGCCCATAACCCTTAATTTGGTGCTTGATCTAAAAAATCTATACAATATATTATCCAGCTGAAATATATTATGTTTTTATTATTGATAATACTACACTGTTTTGTTTCTTGAAAAACCATGATATCAATATACTTTCAAAGAATTGACAAGTACCACTGATACTTTTCCTATCTATTTTGTATATGGCAAAATCAATATCACAGAAACCATACAACTGAAAGTTTGAGTTTTTGTCATACAAAAAACCTAAGTGTGGTTTCTTTTAGATATTTGAAAATTCTTTTGACTGCTATTAGGTGAGATTCTTTTAAATCTGATTGAAATCTAGTACAAAGATATATACTGAATTGTATATCAGGTCTTGAGATAGTGAGATATAATAGAGATTCAATCATACTTTTGCATAGTTTTTGACAAATTGATTTACCATTTTCATTTTTGTCTAATTTTTTTATTTGTGTTCATTGGAGTAGCATTTCCCTTGTACTCACTGAATCCAAATCTTTTAATAAAATCATTTGTATATTTTAATTGATTTATGAAAATTTTACTCTTTGATTGTTTAATTTGTAGTCTAAAGAAATAGTTCAATTTTCTTGTCATAGTCATTTTAAATTCTCCATACATTTTAGTTATAAATTCTTTACACATTTTTATGCTATTTCCTTCGAATATTATGTCGTCTATATATATTTGGATTATTAGGAAGTTATCATCATTCTTTTGATAAAGAGAGTTATATCTATTTTCTCTATTTCATAATTGTTTTCAATTAAGAAGTCACTGAACTTTTCATACCAAACTTTAGAAGATTGTTTTACACCATACAAGATTTGGTTAATTTGTAAACATATTCAGGATATTTTGCATCTTCAAAACCAGATGGTTGTTCAACATATACTGTTTCATTTAAATATCCATTCAGAAAAATACTCTTAACATTCATTTGATATAGTTTAAAGTTCATATAACAAGAGAAAGTAAGAAGTATTCTGATTGCTTCTAATCTGACCACTGGTGCATAAGTTTCATTATAGTCAATTCTCACCTCTTGGCTATAACTTTTGGTCACTAATTTTATTTTATTTCTTGTGATTGTACCATACTTATCAAATTTATTTCTGAAAACTCATTTCGTTCCAATCACAGACTAATCTGTTGGTTTAGGAACAAAATTCTATACTTTATTTCTTTCAGATTGATTTAATTTATCTTACATGACCATTATCTAATTTTCCTCTTCTAAGACTTCTGCTACATTTTTAGGTTTATTCTGGAAGATGAAGGCTACGTATTCACATTGGTTTTACAAAGTTGATCTAGTTCTGACACCTGAGCTAATATTTCCTATTTTGTTTTCTGAATTTACATCTTTTCTGATTTCGGCATACTTGATTTCTCGTTCTTGTTGAGTTTCATTCTTTTCTTCCTATTTGATGATTTCATTTGCTTCTTCTTTTTGGAAATTTACTTCATCAGTAAAGTTCAGTTCATTTAGTTTTTCAATAATATCTTCATCATCCAATTTTTTTTTATCTAGATTCATTTTCTTCATCAAATTCTATATGAATTGACTCTTTTATTGTTATGATTCTTTTGTTATGAACTCTATATGCCTTACTTGTTATAGGATATTTTAAGAAAATTGTTTCATCACTTTGGCATCAAACTTTCCTAATGTTTCTTTCCCATTGTTTAAGATAAAACATTTACATCCAAAAACTTTAAAATAAGTTGTATTTGACTTTCTTCCTTTGTAAAGTTCATAAGATATTTTCTTTAAAATTTGTCTTATTTATGCTCTATTCAGAATGTAACATGTAGTATTTACAGCTTCTACCTAGAAAAATTTAGATAGATTATTCTTGCAAAGTATTGTCCTAACTATTTCTTGGAGGGTTTTATTCTTTTTCACGACCACCTCATTTTGTTGAGGTGTTCTAGGTGTTGAGAAATTATGGTCAATACTGTAACACCGACACTACGGTATCCGTAATATTGTACCATTTTTGAAATATATATATATAAATAAGATATTCCTTAGTTTGTTTATATAGAGAGAAATTTTATTTATTTAAATTGATTTTTGATTTTGGGGTATTTAAATTAAATTTTTGGTATATTTTAATTTGCCGAATCCACGAATCTAAGCAAACCCCGTTTTTATAAAAAAATTTAAATTTTAGTGAAATGTGTGTGTGAAGATATATATATATATATATATATATATATATATAAATACAAACTTAAAAAAAAAAACAGAGGAGTGCTGCGTTTTGAGCCAAAACGCAGCACCATCCCAAATTGGATTAGAGTTAAAAGCCCTAATCCCTTTCTCTCTTTCTCTCTCTCTTCCTCTCTTTCTCTCTCTCCCCGACTCTTCATCTTCCCGAGGTCTCCGCACTCTCTCCGCCTTCCTCCCGCGAGCGCACCATTGTCAGAGCTCGCCACCTCTCGTCTCTCCCTCTCTACTTCTCTCTTTCCCCTTTCGGCCGCAAGTCTCACCATCTCTCTCCCTCTCGCTGTCGCTCTGTCTCTTCGACTTCGCCACTCCGCCGCAGTCTCTCTCCCTTCCGCCACCCACCGCCGCTGCTCCTTCCTTCCGCGAGCACCGTATTTTAGCGCGAGCACTTTACAGTGTGATCCTCCCTCCCGTGAGTGCGCCAACCTGCAGCGCCTCCTTCCTTGCGCTAGCACGCCACAGCGCGCGACCGTGCGAGCGTACCACAGCGTGAGCACGCCACCCTGCTCGCGAGCGCGCCTGCATATGAGCGCGCGACAGCCGGTTAGCGCACGCAGCCTGCGAGCCCATTGCGGCCCGCGATGCCACTGCGGCCTGCACGCCCACAAGTCTGCTGACCCGCTAGCCCACTATAGCCCGCGACAGCCCATGAGCCCGTGACAGCCCACGAACCTCTGCACAGGTAATTGACTTAGGGTTTTGATCCAAATCTAAGTGTTTATGACCTAACTAATAAATCTTATCTTGATAGGGAGCATTGCAGATTTTGAAGTGATTGAGGAGACATTCGGATGAAGGTCTGCGCTCCAAGAAAACCCTAGGTGAAAAAAATTTCTTACCCATTCGATTTATTTGAATGAATGTTAGGGTTAAGTTTAGAAATGAGGGGCAATGGTTGACGTGCAGGCGCTACGCGCCCTGGGTGTTGCGCAAGGGCACTGTGCACCCTGCACATAGGCACTGCACACCCTATACATGGGCGCTGCACGCTGCATAGAGGAGTGCTGGGCTGTGGCCCTGTTGGGCCTTAGGTGCGAGCGAGAGATTGGATTGGTGTGATCCCTATACGAGATTGGTTAAGTACCAACACTTAAGTTTTGTAGACATGTAGTATGCATGAAAAATAAATACGAGGAATTAGGGTAGGGTTTTAAAGGATTTGAACTACCTGATTTGCATACGTGTATTAGAAGTGATAGGCTATTTTCTATAACTGCATAGGTTTAAAACATGTTGATTTTTTTTATATATACATTCGTAGGTGTTGGGTGCCTTGATTTAAGGGAACACTTTTCTTCGCTTCGTGGTGTTATTGGGGAGTGTGTTACCCACCCTCATACTATAAGTGGGATTTTGACATCTACTATTGATTGACAAATTATATTTTATCGATTTTCAAACGACATGATTTCTATACGCGTGAAAACTAAATTTTTGGATTTTGATAGATATATTTTTGTGACCATTAGAGTGTTTCAACTATTGATTTTATTGATTTGTATCCATGAGTTTGATAACCGGATACTGTGCTATTCTTTTTGACATATTGACATATTTTAATGTTTATACTATATTGACACGTAATTTTAAATGGATTTACATGTACTATTTGGGCATACGCCCGGCCGACATTATGTTATGATGCTTGGCGCTATATGTCCAGCCGACATGATGATGTGATGCATGGGGCCACGTGCATAGCCGACTTGGTGATATGGTGATATGCTTCCTATAGCATTCCGTAACTACGAAGGATATTTGATAGAGGCACCTCTTGTACCCGGATACATTTCGGCCAGAGATATCCGCCAGATCGTCATATGTATGGGTGTCCCAGATTGACCCTCATCGAGAAGGACGTGAGTTTACCTCTGTCTAGCACTGAGCGGGACACTATACACGGCCGACTATATATATGTATTATTATTATTATTATTTACAAGCTAGTTGGAGTAGCCTGTGGCCAACATTGGGGTAGAGAGTCATTATTTGATACTTGTATAGTGAAAACCCCCGATGCACCCGTCCTTGGTCGAGGTAGACCATTGCCGGGGCTGTTTGTTCGGCCGGCTCTACATATATGACTTGATATATGGATGGATGCATATGTTATTTTCTGATATGTGTCTTGAGATTTGTTTTACTCTTGAAACAATACATTATTTTCGCACACTCGATATTATGTTACATGTTTTGACATTTCAAGTTCACCCTTGATATTTATAGCACGATATCAATCCCCTCACTTGCTGAGTATCCTCCCATAGATATTCACCCATCACTTTCTTTCCCACAGGATTAGTCTCGGACGGAAGAAAAAATTTTGTGATTTCATACTTTTGACGTGGACTTGATAACACTGGATTTGGGTATGGATGTTACCATATCTTTCGCTACAATTATTGGAGATTTTGGTTTGATTAATGTATTCATCTATTTATTTTCTGGGATAACTGTATAATTATGGACATTTATTTGAGAAACTCTCGTATTGACTCGGTTTACTTGCATTGAAACATCTATATGTATTTAAAATGTTAACTTGGGAATTTATTGTACACGTGTATAAACATTTAGATCCGCTCGGTACGGCATCTGCTCATACTCTAGTTTAGCATGACAGTAGAGGTATGTGGCTATGACAGCTAAAAATTTTTATAACTTTGCGTTGTCCTGGTTGTCGCCTGTGGTTTGGTTAATGGTTGTGAGGTCGGGATGACCATTTTATTAAATTGACAGGATAGTTGTGAATATTACAAGTTAAATTGTACATGGAAGACCTCTGAAATATGGAGAGATTCTGTCCGATTTTTTATAAAAATGTAGCCGGCATTTAGGGCAACGGGTAGCTGTTCATGACCCCGGTTCGGGGCATGACAAATACCATGATGGTTACAGAATTCTTCCATGGTCTTATTTTTAAATTCTTTGCAATGGTTACTTCTAATGCTTTTAACTAACATTCCCTTTTGATTTTGATCTTTTTTACACAATTTGATGAAAGCTTCACTGCCTTCCTCCTTTTTGGCAAGAAATAGAACTCATGTGTATCTATAGTAATCATCAATGATTACAAAACTATATTGTTTTTCACCTAAATTTTTAGTTTTAGTTGGTTCAAATAAATCAATGTGAAGAAATTCTAACGTGTTACTAGTTGATATACAATTTTTTGATTTGAAGGAGCTTTTAGTTTGTTTTCGCTTCATGCAGCCATCACACAATTTATCATTTTTGAATTTCAATTTTGGTAAATCTTTCATTATATCTTTCCTAACTAATTTTTAGATTGTGTCCATATTTACATGCCCTAATCTTCTATACTATAGTCATGATGTGTTTTTTCTTACAGCTATTTAACATGATTCATACCAATGGACAGTTGGTCTAATGGAATGCGGTGCTAAATCTCTTAACCAAGTTCCCGAGTTCGACTCGCGATTTGAGTATGAAAAAAATTACGTTGGGAGAGTAGCCTCCTTAAATAGGCCATTTCAAGTCCCAAACCAAATTAATTGAAATATAATTTCGAATACTAGTTTGTATAGTATCAAAATTTAACATGACTCATTTGAGATTTCTAAGTGATTTAAATGTATCACATATATGTTTTCTTTTCTTTGACCAGTTAACTTTACAGTACTAAAGAATTTGTCAATAATGGAATATGCATCATATTCAAACATGACTAAATAACCTTTGTCACACAATTGGCTGACACTTAACAAACTAAATTTAAGTCTAGAAACAAGAAGAACATTCTGAATATGAGAGTCAGATGACTTACCTCCAATATTGTATATTCCGATAAATTTTCCTTTTAAGTTGTCACCAAAAAGCAACCTTTCCTCTTTTTTTGTTCTCGAGATACAAGAATTTTGAGATGTTTCCAGTCATGTGTCTTGAACAGTCACTGCCTATGTACCACACTGATTTCCCGGGAGACTCTCTTGATTTCAAACATAACTACAACAAGATTTAATCACAACCTTGCCTTTGGTACCCTCATCTTTTTGGGTTTGACTAAGTTAGCTTTATTGATTTTTAGGAATCCATTTTAAGTTCATTTTTTATGAGTTCAGAAATCAGCAAGTGTAAATAGAGTGTCCAATATTTTTGCAATAAGTACAATAGTTGTTAATTATACTTGTGCTCTTAATGTTATCTGAAGGTTTGTTTAAGTTTAAACTCTCTGACTTGTACCCAATTTTCATGTATGTATGGTATCTTTGTAATTTGATATTCTCAGAACTTAGCACAAAAAAATTATATAGCTTTTTCTGAGTTTGAGTTGAGTTATATTCTAATCCAGCCTTATCAAGCATGGCTCATTGTGCTCCTAGTATAGTATCTAGTTTTTCTTGGCCTTAAATGAACTTTATCAGTATAATGTTTTGTCTACGGTTTTTTTCCTTTTGTTCATTCAGTTCCTTTTTTAGAACTATATTTTCATTTGTTTGTTTCTCACTATCTTTCTCTATTTGTTTATCATTTATTGCTTTTTCAAATTGAGTAACTTTCAATTATAATTCAATAATTTTTCTTTCTTAATATACTTGCTTCATTTTTTGACTCTTCTTAAATCCTGACAATTTTAGTTAATTCTTTCTTTAATAAATTATTTTTTATTTTTAATCTTTTTGATTCTTTGAGTTATTCTAGCAATACTTCATGTAGCTCATAACGGTAAATTTGTTTTTAGAATCAGAACAAAAGGAATAGGATGTAGAGTTTATCTCACTATCTGAGAGTTCTTCGTTGGTCATGAAACATATGTTAGCCTATTCCTCTGCCTTTTCTTCATCACTTGAGTTAGAGTTTTCATCACTTCAAGTAGCAAGTGTCTTCTTATTTTTCTTTCTTTCTTATATTTCTTTTCGTCCTTTTTTAGAAAAGGACAATCAGCATTTACGTATCCCAACTTTTTACACTCAAAGCACCGATTTCCTCCTCCTTCTCTGGCTTTTTGAAAAATGATTTGTTCTTATTTGTTTTTTTTATCATGAATTTCTTGAATTTTCTAGCTAGGAAAGCTTCATCATCTTCTTCTGAGTTTGATGTGCTTTCATCACTATCAGTTTTAAAACCACTCCTTTGCCTTTTAATTCTTTTGTAGGCTCCATCACATTTAGCTTCATTTCATGGGTTATCAAAGACATAATGAGTTCATCTATTGTCAAAGTCTCAAAAATTTTAAATTCTTCAATTGCAGTGACCTTAGACTCCTATGATTTTGGCAGACTTCTCAAAATTTTATCCACCATATGTTCCTTAAGGATTTCCTTTCCAAGCAATCTTAGTTCATTTGTTACCTCATTGAATTTCGTTATCATTTCGCTAATTGTTTCTCTTTCCTTCATGACTTCATATTCTTGTTTTAACAGTCTAATCTTACTCTTGCGAACTTGATCAGTGCCTTCATTAGTAGTTTCGAGTCTTTTCCAGTTTTCTTTTGCTATTATGCATGATGAGTTTTTATTGTATTCGTTAACACTCAGTGCAAGGTGAAGTAAATTTATAGCTTTAAAGTTGGCTTAATCAGCTTTCTTCTGCTCCGTTGTCATGTTCTTCAATTTGACTGATACACGCACACCATCAATTTCTTTTGTAGGAAATTCAACTCATTTTTTGATTATTTCCCATGCATTTAGATTCTATACAATTATGAACTTGCGCATTATTTACTTCCAGTAGCTGAAATTGCTTCCGTTGAAAAAGGGTGCACGATTTGTTGAGCAGGCTTCTACTGATACATTTTCTCCATTGATAGCCATTTGGATCTTTAGTATCAAGCTATTAGGTTTTTTAGCAATGCATATGTTCTGATACCAATTGTTGTTCAACTAGAGGGGGTGAATAGTTGAATATAGACTTTTATGTTTTTTTTTTTAAATTTGAACTAGTAACAGAAACAAATAAATAATTAAGGACAGAGAGTACCAAAACTTTTTATAGTGATTCCACTAGAATTAGTGTACGTCCACTCCCGGACTCCCCTTAAATTTTTTACTACTAACTTGAAAATACAAACTTGATTGCAAGTTCGAGTTCAACCTTTACACTGTTTCTAACTAACACTCTGTTTCAATTTTTCACAGATTGATTTTTCACTTTTAAGACATAAAGCAGTGATATATACTCTTTAGTCTTTGACACTTCTTTGAATCGAAAAAAGAATATCAAGAGTAGAGGTTTTTATCCTCAAATGTAACAATTTGTGAACTTTTAAATTTTTGAGACAATTAGAAAAATTTAAGAGTACAAAATAAATACAGTAAATAAGGATTTTTCTGAGATTCTATCAAGCATTCAAATCATAACCCTATCTTCTTCAGCTCTTCGGTATTTATGGAAGTATTGAATGAATCCGTTGAGCATTGTTGAGAGTTGTTACGTTCGAACGTTGAGCAATTAATTTTCGCTATTAATATTCTACAATAGTACCAATTCTTTGCTCTAATGATAGAGAACACGAAGACTTTTTATAGTGGTTCTACCAAACTTGGTATACGTCTACTCCCAGACTCCCTTTGGATTTTTCACTACTAACTTAAGAATACAAACTTGATTGCAGGTTCAAATTCAACATTTACACTGTTTCTAACCAACACTCCATTTCAATTTTTCACAGATTGATTTTTTACTTTTAAGATCTAAAATAGTGATATACACTCTTTAGTTTTGATACTTATTTGAATCAAAAAAAGAATATCAAGAGTAGAGTTCTTTTTTATATTTCTTTTCATCATTTTTCAAAGAAGGACAATCAGTCTTTACATGTCCCAGCCTTTTGCACTCAAAACACCTGATTTTCTCCTTTTTCTCTGGTTTTTTGAAAAATGATTTTTTTTTTATTTTTTTATTTTATCATGAATTTCTTGAATCTTCTAGATTAGAAAGCTTCATCTTCTTTATCATCTTCTTCTTTTGAGTTTGATGTGCTTTCATCACTGTCAGTTTTTAGAACCACTCCTTTACCTCTTAATTCTTTTGCAGGTTCCTTCCCTTTAAGCTTTATCTCATGGGTTATGAAAGACATCATGAGTTCATCCATTGTTAGAGTCTCAAGATTTTTAAATTCTTTAATTGCGATCTTAGACTCCTATGATTTTGGTAGACTTCTCAAAGTTTTATCCACCATATCTTCCTCAGGGATTCTCTTTCCAAGCAATCTTAGTTCATTTGTTACCTCATTTCGCTGATTGTTTCTCCTTATTTCATTTTAAAGATTTCGTATTCTTGTTTCAACAATTTGATCTTACTCTTGCAAACTTGATTGGTGCCTTCATCAGTAGTTTCGAGTCTTTCCCAGATTTCTTTTGCTATTATACATGATGAGACTCTATAGTATTCGTTGACACTCAGTGCAAGGTGAAGTAAATTTATAGCTTTACATTTGGCTTAATAGGTTTTCTTTTACTCCGTTGTCATGTTCTTCAGTTTGACTAATACACGCATACCATCAATTTTTTTATGGGAAATTCAACTCCTTCTTTGATTATTTCCCATTAATTTAAATCCTGTGCAATTATGAAATTGTGCATTCATTGCTTCTAGTAGCTGAAGTTGTTTCTGTTGAAAAATGGTGCACGATTTGTTGAGCAATCTTCTACTGATATATTATCTCTATTGATGGTCATTTGAATCTTTAGTGTCAAGCTATTAGGCTTTTTAGCAACACACATCTATTGTGATACCAATTGTTGTTCAACTAGAGGGAGTGAATAGTTGAATATTGACTTTTATGATTTTTTTTTTAATTTGAACTAGTAACAGAAACAAATAACTAATTAAGCATAGAGAACACCAAAACTTTTTATAGTGGTACTACCAAACTCGGTGTACGTCCACTCCCAAGCTTCTCATAAAATTTTTATTACTAACTTGAGAATACAAACTTGATTGCAGATTCAAGTTCAACTTTTATATTGTCTCTAACCAACACTCCGTTTTAATTTTTCATATATTGATTTTTCACTTTTAAGATCTAAAGTAGTGATATTCACTCTTCAGTTTTTGACACTTCTTTGAATCGAAAAACGAATATCAAGAGTAGAGACTTTTTATTCTCAGATGTGACAATTTGTGAACATGTTTTCTAAAATTTTGAAATAGATGGAAAAATTTAAGAGTACAAAATAAATATAGTAAATGATGATTTTTCTGAGAGTTCTATCAAGCATTCAATTCATAACCCTATCTTCTTCAGCCTTCGGTATTTATTGAAGTATTGAATGGATCCGTTGAGAATTGTTGAGAGTTGTTACGTTTGAATGTTGAGTAATTAATTTCTGCTATTAATATTTTGTAATAGTACCCATTCTTTGTGCTGAGCTTCCACTCCTTTACTGGCACTACTTTTGTTTAGGTTAATCATAATATGTTTATACTGCATTCGAATGTTAATTTTGATAGAAATGGAAATATTTCATAAATCCGAGAAACAAAATTGTCAATTAGTTCAAATTTGTTTCGCAGATTTGGTTTCTGACAAATGTAGGTCGACATGTTTAAAAAGAATATCGATCTGAATTCAAAAATTTATAGTGTATTTTTGGACAAATAGGTCAACAAGATTGCATTCAGGTCGACAAGGTCATGTTACTAAATAGAATAGATGGACATACATATTTAAATTGATCGATGTGTGAATGCATGTCGACAAGAGCGATTACAAGTCGATGTGTAATTTCAAAGAATTAATAAACATCAGGTTGACGAGTCTTTAATATGCATCGACATATTCTTATGCAAGTAAAAAATTGGTGGACCTGTACAAATGAATTGATCAATGTGTATTTGTTTGTCGACAAGTATAAGGCAGGTCAATGTGTGATTTTAGGAAACAAAATTTGTCAGGTTGACATGTTGTCCTCTTAGTTTGATGTGTCACTATTTAATAATAAAATAGGTGGACCTGTTATCTAAAATTGGTCGATGTATTTTGGATATGTTGACAAACCCTAAGATCAGGTTGAAGTGTCAAGATGTGCTATATTTAAGCACATTACTTCAAGTCGATGTGTCTTGATTATACATCAACATTTACCTATTCTTTCTTAAAATTGCTGAACAAGACAAACAAAATAGATCGATGTATTTGCTTTCATGTGACAAGGTTAGTAACATGTTGATATGTAGTTAACAATATAGATATAAGCGTGAAAGATCCCTGCCACCTGGATTTCATTGTCCTCTAGTTGGCCAAAGGTGATTGCTCGTTGGTGAGGGAGAGCTGACGTGGTCCTTTTTTTCTTTCTTTCTCTTCATTTAATTTTTCTATTTTAAATTTTTTTAATCATATAAGTGTCAACAATCTTCTGCTACTTGTCTTCATCTTCATCTTCATCTTCAGGAACATTAATGAGGTAGATTTTATCATTGATTTCGCGGAAGGCATACCTGTAGTGGTTGGGAAGACTTTTTATTAATTTACCTTTTTGCCCTTATTTTTTTTAATGGATTTCTTACCGTCCTTGTGTGATGATTTGAGAGTTTTAGTATTTTTGTGAATTTACCTACCTTTGTACTTTTGGGGAAAAAAAGTAAATGAGATCATTCCTTTTGGTACTCATTGCTAGCCTTCTATGATTAGATTTTTTCTTCTCATTTTATTTACCGTGTAGATAGAGTAATGTAATCTTGTTAGTTATTATAAAATGGGATCTCTCTGTCTCTTTCTCACTCTCAGTGGGGCAAATGGAGACGTTCAGTTGCTCATTATAGAAGTGATGTGAAAGTTTGTGTTTGTCTTTCTCGTTTCTTAACATTTACTTTATTTCGCTTTATTCCACCTTTATTCTGCTTGCTACTCTTTGTATTTATTTCTGATTCAAAAATGTTACTTTTTTTTAGTTCTTATTGAGGAGGGTGGTATGTTTAATAATGATGATTGTGGTGTATGATGACGATTCCTCTGTTTTGAAGGTTTATATTTCTAAGCATTTGTTTTATTTTGCATTTGTTTTGCTAATCTTCGTGTTTACTATTGAAGTTTTTTTTTTCAACTCCTGGAGAGTGGTGTTATTTATGATAATGATATGGTGTATGGAGGTTATCCTATAAAAGCTTGTGTTCGTTTTTTCTTGTTTCTAAATATGTGATATCGAAAAATTCGGTTCTCGTGTTGATTGTAAAGAATCGTTTATGATTTAGAATTTCCGTATATATGATTTTTGTATTTTGTAGGATATACGAAAATAGTTGATTTAAATATCAATGTAGATTTTGTTCTTTGTGTTTGATTTTTTTTATAGCTCAGTTGATGATTATTTTTAAGTCATTGAGTCGGTTACTAAGTTAATGAATTTCTCATTTACTTAAGTGTTCGGAGCTTTGTGAAATTTCATTGCTTTGCTCAATTGAGATTTTTGTGTTTGGTTACTGTTTTACATTATTTATTGCAAGTTTTGTTCTTCATTTATTTGAAAAGTTTTTCCATGTATTTTCTAGTATAATATTTTAAATTTGTTAATAAAATTATGGTTTCGCAATTAAAAAACTGTGATTTCGTAACTACAGAACCACAATCACAGAAACACAGAAGCCTAATTAAACAGTATATCAAATATATTGATAATTTAAAAAATTTATTTATCTAAATAATATAATATGATTCAAATATATTAAAATCTAATTCAGATAATATATTTGAATATATCAAGATTTACATCGAAATTAAAGAGTAAAAAAGTTCAATTAAAATAGAAAAGGAAAAAAAAGTGACCCGAGGTGAAGGAAAAAAAAGGAATAAGAGTGAGAGCGAGATAGAATAAAAAAAATGTGAGAGTGAGATAGAAAAAGTGGTCTTGCAAATGACAGAACTACCAAAGACAAAACTGTAGAAAAATTATAAAAAAATAAAAAAGGTGGTTCTGCAGAATTGCATAACTATCACAGTGTATAGTTCTGTATTATTATAAGAATGTCGTTATAAAAAAAAGGTAGTTTTGCAGAACTGTAGAACTACCAAAGTGTATAGTTTTGCATTATTACAAAAATGCCATTATAAAAAAAATTAGTTTTGCACGATAAAAAAAAGTAGTTCTGCATGATAGGAAAAAAATGAAGTAGTTCAATGCTATTATATATATATAAAAAAATAGATTTACATGATGGGAAGTGGTTAATTTGTTCTATAAGCATGATAGTTCTGCATATTGCATTATTACAATAATGCCATTATAAAAAAATAGGTAGTTTTGCATGATAGGAAATGGTAAGGTATGTTCTCCATGGATGATAGTTCAGTATGATTATATTATTACAATAATACCGTTATAAAAAAAAATTTGTATGGTTACATTATAACAAGAATACCATTATAAAAAAAGTAGTTCTATAATATTTGGTTCAGTTAAAGTGTTTATTTTAATATTTAATTTTTCAAATTACTTTTATTATTATATAAATATTTAAATATTTAAATTTAAAATTAAATTAATTTTTTTTTTTAAATTTCGAGTGGTTTTGCGAAATGCAGAACTAGTAAGATAGTTCTGTCAAGTAAAAAATATTCTGATTTTTTGTTGGCAAACAATATTTGATTTAGCATTTAATATTTGGTTTTGATAAAATGTTAATTTTAATGTTTAATTTTTTAAATTACTTTTATTATTATATAAATATTTAACTATTTAAATATTTAAATTAATTTTAAAAGTTTTTATTTTTTAAAAACTTTAAATCGATTATTAATACTTATGGATTTTTAGTAGTTAAATTATTAAATATTATAATTTTATATTAAACCATTAAAGCGGTGTTGGCCTAAGTGTTTTTGTTGTGGTTTTGGTCGATGGAAGCTCAGCTTTTGGTGGACTAAAAGAGGACTTTTGCCGACCAAGCAAGGGCTTTGGTTGACAAAGAAGAAAAGACTGACTTTAGTCGACAAAACGGTCTACAAATTTAATATTTTATTTAAATATCATATATCAAAAAATTAATATTTAAGTAATTAATATTTCAAATTATTATTTAATATTATATAAATATTCAAAAATATTGATTATTATTTTTTTATCTTTTATATTTTAATTATTATATTAATATTATAGTTTTAGTTTATTATTTAATATTTTAATATTTTGTATTACAATTTAATATTTTATTTAAATATGAAATATCTAAAAATTAATATTTAAGTAATTGATATTTCAAATTATTATCTAATATTGTATAGATATTTAAATATCTAAATTACTTTTTATTTTTTATATTTTAAATATCTAAATTATGATATTCTAAATATCTAAATTGTAGTTTTGCATGGTTAGTAGTTATTACAATATCTCTCTCCTTTGAAAATATCCTTGTCCTCAAGAATGAAAATTTAAGAATTGAGATTTAAATTCATAAATCTTGTACCAAGGTTTGCAGTTGTATTGAAAGATAAGGTGATGGAGATGAACAATGAATATAACTTGAATTGCAATGAAAATAATAGGAGAAAAATAGGGACGAAGTTTGATAGAGGCTTTTCTTAAACTTCTTGGTGGTGAAGAATTTCGCAAGACAAATAATGGAAGTTTAATCTTTGAAGAGTTTGAAAAGAACCTACTATCAACAATTTCTTGTTTAGACATCCAAGATACTCCTTCTATCTTCAAATTTTCTTCACTAGGAGTAGATGATGAAGGATTTTGCAAGATGAACATTGGAATCTCAATCTTTGGGGGGTTTGCCAGGAACTCACGATCAACTTCTTTCTTGAACATGCAAGATCTTCTTCTATCTTCAAACTATCTTCACTAAGTGTAGGTAGAGTGAAAAATTGAAAAAGTATTTCAATGCCTTGCTTTTCATGCTTGTTTTCATCCATCATCTTTAATAAATTGTTAAATTTTGCTTCTAGTTTAGCAAAAAAAAACTTCAAGTTTTTGGTCAATTTTTTTTTTCTAGTTCATCTAACCTTTTATCAACATATAGTCGCAATTCGTCGATTTGTTCTTCAAATTGAGCTTCCTCTACCATTCTTTAATTGTTTTGCCAAAAATCGTGAGTTTTGATACCAATTTGTAACAATTCACTCTATAGAGAAAAAATGTATAGAGAGATAGAAAGGGGAGAGAGAGAAAGAGAAAAAATACAAGAGAAAGGGAAATTTCAATACAATTCAATATATTCAATTACATGCTCTAGAAATTACTATTTATACTAATTCTACTAACAATTTCATTTAACTACTAATCAAATTTTGTTAACTACTAAATAATTTAACAATCACAATTAACTACTAACTATTCCTATTAATTATGATTAACTACTAACCCTATACTTAGTAGTTATTACAATACGTAGTTCTGTGCTCCGCAGAACCATATAGACATTCTGCGAAGTGCAGAACCAACTGTGGTTCTGCGAAATGTAGAACCATCTTGTTGTTCTGCGAAGCACAGAACAGTACAGAATTACGTTGTGGTTTTGCGCAGTGCAGAACTGTAAAATAAAAAATAAAAAAAAAAGCGTAAACAATGATATTTAATTCCATTTTAAAGACATTTTTAAAGTTAACATATAACCCGCATACTATATTTGGACACAACCTACATTTTGTCACGCCTCTTAAAAATCTATCAACGTCTCTTTATATAAAAAAAGCCAATCACAATCTAGAATAATATATATATATATATATATATATATATATATATAAGTAGTCAAAAACAATTATATTTTCTAAACATAATATTTCATAATATCACACAGATACATTTTTTTCAGATATAATTGATTTAATACATAATTTATTGAGTGTTAAATAAATATATACATATTTATATTAGATATTTAAATATTTTTATTGTTATAACATTTTAAATTGCATATTAATATTTATAAGTTTTAGTTTTCGTTTGTTTTTTAATATTATTATATTTTATATTATGATTAACATTTTATTTGAAATTCGAATTTCAAAAGGATTTGCATAAACAAAAATTAAATCTATAAAACTTTTAGATAAACAATAATTTTTAAAATCATTGAAACTATAATTTAAAAACTATGTAATTGAATACCAACCAAAAAAGTAGTTAATTTATTCTATTCTATGAAATATTTATAACTAAATTATGCTTGATATTTTTTATATTTTACAAACTTTAAATTAAATATTAATATTTATGTGTTTTTAGATTTAAATTATTAAATATTATAATTTCAAATTAATATTTGTAGTTCTGCACTGCATAAAATCACGTTGTCGTTCTATACTGAGCGGAACCAAGTTGAGGTTCTGCGAATCGCAGAACCACGTTGTCGTTCCACGAATCACAAAACTACGTTGTCGTTCTGTAAAACACAGAACTACTATAAAAAATTTAAAAACAATAAAAAAATAATAAAAAAAAAAAGAGTGACCAATGATATCTAATTCTATTTTAAACACTTTTTTTAAGTTGACGAATAATTTTTAATATGTAACATGCACATTACGCACACTACATTTGGACACTGGCTACATTTAATATATAACCACATAACATATAATTAAACATGTTTAAATATAACATTATACAAATATTTTTTTACATTTTAATATTATATATTTAATATTAAATAAAAATGTAGAAATTTCATTTAAAAAAATTTTATTTGTTTTACAAAGTAGTGGAGAAATTCAAATTGATGATTAAAAATTTATTGAATAAATTACATCTCTAAGATACTAAAACCTTTATGGGAAAGACAGGCAATTGCTTCTAAAATTTTAAGAAAAAGATTTAATGTATGTAATTTAGAAATTATAAGTCATTAAAAAAATTAAAATCCAAAATGGACACAGGAATATACTATACTCTTTCTCGCTTTTTCTGTCTCTCTATAAGTGAGGCAGATGGAGATGGTGATGACCGCAGAGATATTTTACGTTCTGTTTGGATACTTATGTTCTTTTTTTATTTTGTCAGTGATTTTCGTTATTATCATTATGCTAGCTACTCTGCTTACCTAATTAATGTGCCAACACTTTATAAATTAATCTATAATTAATTTGTTATATATGTCCACTGCTACTAGCAAGTTAGAAATTTAATATTAAAAAATTTCCATATTAACGCTTTTAATATTAAAAAAATGAATTCCTATTTTCGGAAACATATTTTACCTAAAACAAAAAAGAAAAAAATTATTTTGCCTAAGAAACTTGATTTTATAAGTTTTATAATTAATTTGTTATATATATATATATATATATATATATATATATATATCCTAAACAATGGCAATTTTGGGTGAAATCTCCACTTTTCTTTTTCTTTTTTCTTGTTTACTGGATTTGTTTTCTTTCTTTTAATTATTTAATTTGTTTTATGATGTCTAATTTAATATTATATTATTTTAATTATTTAATTATTTTAATCAATTTATTATTATATTATTATTTTCTATTTAAAATCCTTAATTTCAAATTTTATTAACATTAATAAAAAATAATTCATTGAAATCATTTAAATATATCCAAAAAAATTAATATGGAGTGAGGTAAGAAAAGAAAAAAAAAAAGAAATAACCAACACTTTACAACATATAATGGACATATTAAAATGCTATTGAAATCTCACTCTCTTGTATTCTCTCTCTCTCTCTCTCTAAATCTCCCTCTCTCTCTATTTTCTCCCCCTAATCTCTCTCATTCTCTTGATCTCACTCTCTCTTCCTCTCTTTCTTTAGTTGGTTCATAACAAATTGGTATCAGAGTATACGATTTTTGGTATAATCCATGACGGAAGATGATTAGAGTAAAAGAATTGACGCTATTATGGTATGCATTGATGACAAATTCAACATCATAATGAAAATATTTGGTATCGAGGAACATATCCAAACTTTGGTGGAAAAAAAGCAAGAAATTGAAAAGCAACAAAACAAATCAAATGGTAGATGAAGCAATACCAAAATCCATGGAAAAACAAGGTATTGAATCACTTTCTAAACCCCTCATTTTATTTACTCCTAGTGAAGAAATATTGAGAGTATAAGAATTTCAAATGTCCAAGAAAAAAGGATCTTGCATGATCAAGAACAATGGGTCTTGCATAATCTTACTGTGGTGTGACGGTTGTTTGTTCTTCACTATACTTCAATATTACAAGAACACTATTGTAAAATTACCAATTTGGAAGAATACCATTGTAAAACTAACAATTTACAAGAATGCCATTACAGAACTACAATATTACAAGAGTGTTATCGCAAAACTACCAATATTACAAGAGTATCATTGTAGAACCACCAATATTACAAGAGTGTCATTGCAGAACTACAATATTACAAAAGTGGCATTACAGAATCACCAATATAACTATCAATATTACAAGAATGCCATTACAAAACTACGAAAATAATACAATTTTCATAGTTTTACAGAACTACCAATATTACAATAATATCATTACAGAACTATTAATTTATAAGAATAGTATTGCAAAACTACCAATATTACAAGAATGCCATTGCCATAGTTCTACGGATAGTTCTTCACCATGTTTCAATATTACAAGAATGTCATTGCAGAACTACCAATATTACAAGAATGTCATAATAAAAAAATTTATAAAAAAATATTATAATTTTATTATATACAAAATATTCGTGCATATATAAAAATACTTTAATACTAATATTAAGATATTAAAAAAATTATGATTTCAAAAGTACCAAGTAAAAAAAAATTTTTCAAATATTTTTATATTAAAAAATATCTAAAAGTGTTATATTAAAATAATATATGATACATAAATTTTTTTTATAATGTGATACTAGAAAAATATTTTTAAAAATACCAAATATATGCAAAATAATCATAATTTTATTCAAAAAATTTATGATTATTCTAAAAATATAAAAAGAATTTGAATTAAATGATGTATAGTAAAAATACTTTAATACAGATGTACTATTATTCAAAAAATAAATATTTAAATATTTAAATATAACATTATACAAATATTTTTTTCATTATAATTTAATATTTTTAATGCTAAATAAATATTTAAATTAAATATTCTTATAAAATTTTAAATTAAATAATAATATTTATAAGTTTATTTAAATTAAATCATTGAATAATAATATTTTTTACTGTGCAGAACTGCAGAATTACCAATATTAAAAAAAATGTCATTATATTAAAATATAAAATAAAGTAATTCTGTAGCTATAGAACTATAAAAGAACTATATCAAAATTACAAAAAAAAAATAAAAAAAGTAGTCCTGGGCTAAAAAAAAAAAATCTTCAATATGCTGAACTACAGAACCACCAATAAACATATCTTCACTTTAGTTAGATTTTCATTTAACACTAAATATATTATATTAAAATTTAAAAATACATTAAAATGGAAAAAAATGCATGTTATATTTAAATATATTTAGATTTAATTTGTTTATTTAAATACATTTGGATTTAAATTTATGTATTAAAAGTGTAGTGTATGTGGTGTGCCTGTTATATATTTAAAATTATATGTTAACTCAAAAGGAGTGTTTAAAGCAAAATTAAATATCATTGTTCACTCTTCTTTATTTTTTTAATTTTTTTAATTTTTTTAATTTTTTTAATTTTTTTAATTTATTTTTATTTTTTTTAGTTGTTCTGCACTGGTGGCCCTGTGGTTTGGAGATTGACAAGGTAGTTTTGCGTTTTGCAAAATAGCAATGTGGTTCTACGCTTAGTAGAATCACAACACACAAAACCATAACGCGATTCTGCGGGTCGCAGAACGACAAGATAGTTCTATGTTTTGCCGAACAACAACGTGGTTCTGCGCATTCCAGAATTACTAAATATTTAAATAGTTATTTAACATTAAGTATCCTAAATTATTTACTAAATCATAATTTTTACTGATTGTATTTCTACTATATACACTATTTAAATATTTAAATAATTGTTTAACATTAAGTATTCTAAATTAAAAGGGAAAAATATTTGTATAATATTAATGTTTGTGTAAAAATTAAAATATGTAAATATTAATTTGAAACTATAATATTTAATAATTTGAATCTAAAAAAACTTAAATATTAATATTTAGTTTAAAGTTTGTAAAACATACAAAATATCAAAAATAATTTAGTTATTTAAATATTTCATAGAAATTAGAATTTAGAATAAAATGTTAATCGTAATATAAAATATAAAAATATTAAATAACAAACAAAAACAAAAACTTATAAATATTAATATACAATTTAAAATTTGATATTTATGTAGATATTTATTTAAATATTTAATGTAAATATGTACATATTTATTTAACACTAACTAAATTATGTATTAAATTAAATATATCTGAAAAAAAATGTATCTATACAATGTTATATAATGTTATGTTTAGAAAGCATAATTATTTTTTACCGCTTATATAATTTTCTTTTCTTTTTTTGTTCTAGGTTGTGATAGGCTCTTTTTTATATATAATACTTTGACAGAGATATTAATTTTTATATTTATATATTAAAGTAACCCCCCAAACTCTTTTTTGTCCACCTGGACTAAGTTTTTCGGCCTTCGTCAACAATATTTTTTTTTGCTTTTTGTATATAAAAAAATATTATTATAGCTATTTTTAACTTTTATATTTAAAAAATTTTAGATTAAATATTAATATTTATAATTTTTTACATTTAAATTATTTAATATTTTGATTTTAAATTAATATTTATATATTTTATAAATTTATTTTTTTTTTAATTTTGGGAGAGGGCCTTCGTCATCGAAAGTATTAGTTCGTGCAAAATGCATAACTAGCAAGGTAATTTAATATTCAATTTAAAATTTTATAAATTTTTAAATTTTAATTTAATGTTATAATTTTAATTTAATATTACAAATTAGTATTAATACAACAAAAATATTAATGCTGTAAGAATTACAAATTTAAAATATGTAATATTTTATTCTAAAATTTGAAGTATTAATATCTAATATATTAAAATGTTAGAGCTAAAATTTATATATTAAAATTTTTTACAATTAGCAAAAAATCAAAAAAGAAAGAAAGCAAAAATATATATATAAAAAAAGTAAATTTGAAAAATTATTAAAAGAAAGCAAAAATTATAAAATTTTAATTTTGTATTCAAATTAAAATATTATGAAGAAATACAAAATCAACTTCAAAATGGTAATTATAAATATATTGATCATGATTTTTTTTTTTAATTTTAAAAAAATAAGTATGATGATGATTGGTATTTTTATTTTAATGTTATGCAAAATTTTTAGTGTACATATAAAAATACTTTGATTTAATATTATGATATTAGAAAAATTATAATTTTAAAAATACTAAGTAAAAAACATTTTACAGATATTTTTAAATAAAAAAATACAGATAGACACTAAAATTTATAGAATTACGTGCGAAATGTAGAACTATCTAGGTAATTTAATTTTCAATTTAATATTTTATAAATTTTTAAATTTTAATTTAATATTATAGTTATAATTAAATATTACAAATTAGTGTCATTACTAAAAAAATATTAATGTTGTAAGAATTAAATATTAAAAATATGTAATATTTTATTCTAAAACCTGAAGTATTAATATTTAATATATTAAAATGTTAATGTTATAATTTATATATTAAAAAGTTTTACAATTAGCAAAAAAGCAAAAAAGAAAGAAAGCAAAAATATAAAAAAAAATAAATTTGAAAAATTGTTAAAAGAAAGGAAATATTATAAAACTTTAATATTATATTCAAATTAAAATATTATAATTTTAAAAATTATTAAGATTTGTAAGTTGATTACTTTTAATGTAAATTTACTATCTCCCTAAAATACTTAGCTTTTGTTGACGAAAGCGTGTAGTGCTACATAACAGAACTGTGAAGTTCTGTTATGTAGCAGAACTACATGGTTCTGCTATGTAGCAAAACTTGAGTAGTAGAACAATATAGTTCTGCTATGTGCTTTGTAGTACAACTCCAAATATTATGACGATCGATATTTTTATTTTAATGTTATGCAAAATTTTTAGTGCATATAGAAAAATACTTTGATTTAAGGTTATGATATTAGAAAAATTAGAATTTTAAAAATAATACGTAAAAATTATTTTATAGATATTTTTAAATTAAAAAAAAAGATATGTACTAAAATTGACAGAATTATGTGCGAAATACAGAACTATCAAGGTAATTTAATATTCAATTTAATATTTTATAAATTTTTAAATTTTAATTTAATATTATCATTTTAATTGAATATTACAAGTAATCAACTAAAATTTTAATATTACAAATTATTATTAATACTAAAAAAATATTAATATTGTAAGAATTAAATATTTAAGATATATAATATTTTATTCTAAAACCTGAAGTATTAATATTTAATATATTAAAATGTTAATGCTAAAATTTATATATTAAAAAGTTAATGCTAAAATTTATATATTAAAAAATTTTGCAATTAGCAAAACATAAAAAATGAAAGAATACTAATATTTTAGTATTTAAATGATTTACCAAATTATGGTTTTTAATAATATCCCATTTTTTGTTAAAAGATTTAATATATATAAAAAAGAAAAACTAAATTTATTTTATAGAAACAAATCAAATTTAATTTTTTTAAATATTTAAATGTGATTTCTAAAAAATTTACACCATCAAAACCCTAAACAAAAGAAAAAATATTTTCGGGTGCTTTAAAAATCGTAATAATTTTTTGGGAGATTAAAAAAGTTTTTTTTTGGAACAATAACAGAACCATGAGATTCTGCATAGTAAAACAATGTGCAGAGCAAAACCATGTGGTTCTGTTAACAAAACAATGTGGTTCTGCATAATAGAACCACAGAACCATGAGGTTCTGCATATCACCTTATTATTCGAATATTCAATTTTTTATAATATTTAAAATAATTTATTTGGATATTTGATATTTATTTAAATAAAATATGAAACTATAACATTAAATGCGAAAATATTAAAGGATGAAACAAAACAATATTATTAATATTTTTATTTAAATAGACTTATAAATATTTTTATCATTTAAGATTATATAAGAATAAAAATTAATAAATTAAATATATAATTTTTAATATATAACACGCACACTATAAGTTACCTTTTGTCACACCTCCCTCTATATAAAGAAAAGACCTGAAAAAAAAAGAATATACAAACACTCAAAAATAATAATGTCATTTAAGCATAACATTAAATAATATTACACATATAATTTTTTTCCAAATATAATATATTTAATATATAATTTATTTAGTTTTAAATAAATATCTACATATTTAAATTAAATATTTAAAAATTTTTATTCTTATAAAATTTTAAATTGCATATTCATATTTATAAGTTTTTGTTTTTGTTTATTTTTAATATTTTTATATTTTATACTATGATTAACATTTTATTTGAAATTTCAATTTTTAAAACTTTTAGTTAGACAAAAATTAAAATTATTAGAGAAAATATTTTAGATAGACAATAATTTTTAAAAGATTAAAACTCTAATTTAAAAACTTCATAATTAATTCTAGGCAAAACTTATAGAATTAGATCACTTATATATAAATTGATCGACATAAACTCATATTGAATGCCACCCAAAAGAATATTTAATTTATTGTATAAAATCTTTAAATAACTAAATTATTTTTTATATTTTACAAATCTTAAATTAAATATTAATATTATGTCCATGTTTTTTCATTTTAATTTAGGATGCTTAATGTTAAATAATTATTTAAATATTTAAATATTATGTACCTTAAAAATGCAATCTATAAAAATTATAATTATAAAAATATCTATAATACGTAGAGTTACAACGTTCTGCGCTCCGTGTATAAAACTACAGCGTTCTGTGCTCCACAGAGATATAACGTTTTTGCTATTCCATAATTCTGTGCATTTCATTGTTCTGCATTCATGGTTCTGTATTTATATTTTACTTTACTTTTAATACTATCAAAATATTTTAGTATTTAAATTATTTACCAAATTAAGGTTTTTAATAATGTCAAAGGATTTAATATATATAAAAAAGAAAACTATATTTATTTTATAGAAACAAATCAAATTTAAACTTTTTAAAATCATTTAGATGTGGATTTTAAAACATTTATACCATCACAACCCTAAACAAATAGAGTACTTAATTTATTCTATTAAATATTTAAATAATTAAATTATTTTCAATATTTCGTATTTTTTACAAACTTTTAATTAAACATTAAAATTTATGTATTCTTTAAATTAAAATTATTAAATATTATAGTTTCAAATTAATATTTATATATTTTAATTTTTACACAAATATTAATATTATCAAGATATTTTTTGCCCTTTGAATTACAATACTAAATGTTAAATAATTATTTAAATCTTTAAATGGTGTGTATAGTATACACACAATCAGTAAAAAATATAATTTAATAGATAATTTAGGGTATTTATCATTAAATGATTATTTAAATATTTTATAGTTCTGCACTACGCGGAACCACATTGTCGTTCTACGAAACGCAGAACCACCTTGTCATTCTGCACCTTGTCATTCTGCTAAGCGTAGAACCACATTACGGTTCTGCGAAGTGTAGAGCCACTTTGTCGTTCTGAGAACCATAGAACTACTTTATGGTTCTGCTCAGCGCATAACTACTTTGTGGTTCTACTCAGCTCAAAACCACTTAAAAAATTTAAAACAATAAATACATAAAAAAATTAACCAATAATATTTAATTCTGTTTTAACAGATAATTTTTAATACATAACATGCACACTACACACACTATATTTTTAATATAGAAATTTAAATACAGATGTATTTAAATAAACAACTCAGATATAAATATATTTAAATATAACATACTTTTTTTCTCATTCTAATCTATTTTTTTTATTGTGATATAGTATATTTAATGTTAAATGAAAATCTAATTATTTAAATTAAATATCTTCGTATTTTTCTTCTTATACGATTCTAGATTAGATAAAGATGTATATAAGTCTACTTGAATTACATTAAATATTAAATAATAATTTAGTTTTGGTTTATTATTTAATATTATCATATTTTATTTCAATTTAATATTCTAATATTGTCTCAAATATCTAAATATACATATTCAAATATATCACATGTGATTCTGCCAAACGCAAAATCACCTTCTGGTTCTCCAAAACGCAGAACCACCTTATGGATCTGTGAAACGCAGAACTTCGTTATCATCCTGCACAGCGAAAAACTATTTTAAATAATTAAAACCGATAAAAAATTAGAAAAAAAATGAAAAAACATATTTAATTCCGTTTTGAACATTTTTTTTGAGTTAACATATAATTTTTAATATATAACACAAACGCCACGCATACTACATTTTTAATATATACATTTAAATCCAAACGTATTTAAATAAACAATTTAAATCTAAATATATTTAAATATAACATACATTTTTTTCATTCTCATGTATTTTTTTATTTTGATATAATATATTTAATTTAAATGAATATATTTAAAATATATTTCTCTCTGTCTTTTTTTGGTTTCATTTTTTTAGTATTATAAAAAAAAATTATACGTGTCCCAAAACTGAAACTAATCCGAATTTCACTAAATCATACCGAGCAACTCCCCTCATTTTATAGCCAAAATCAAAACTCTACATCGCACAATGCGCGGTGTACACCTCCTAGCACTTAGAAAACAAGTATAATAAGTCGACAAGTTTTCAGCCACATTGATGTCCTAGTATTTTTGCCTAGTATACTTCGATATGTATAAAGTATGGGTCGATGTGTTTATAAAATTGGTCAACATATTATTCTAAGTTTGTCCACCCAAAATTGATTAGGTCAATGTGTGCTGAGGTTTTAGGTCGAAGTGAAATGTGGATCGAAATGTTCACAAAGTATATCGATGTGTTTTTACTTATCTATTTCTATAGTAATCCTATAACTTAGGTAGACAAGGTAACCTTATCAAGTTGATGTGTTCAGGGTTGAGTTAAAATTGGTCGACATGATACTTAAATTGGTGGACTCGTGATGCGGTCGATGTGATGTGCAAACTCCTGATTTCTTGTTACTTTTCTGATTTACTTTAAATTTATTTTCCTTTTTTCTTTCATCATCAAAACTTTTCTATCTCATTGTTTTAAAAATTTTCTTTTAAAAATAAAGTTATTTTCATACAAAATTCTTATACACTCTCTTCCCAATTATTGGAGGAAAGATGAGTTTCATATCATCATTTTCGGCAAAGGTACTCTGAGTTCATAACTCTTTTTATTTTTAATTTTAAATAATTAATACTATTATTTAGAAAATTGTTAGTTTGTCTTATTTTATGCAATTTTATTATCTATTTTATTTTATTTTTATATTATCAAATAAGAATTTTTAAATAATGTTTATAAGTTGTTAGAAATATAATTAAAATTATTATTATATTAATAATTTTTTATATTGAAATCTCATATAAGTTTTTAAATGATTCAATTATTGTAGTGTGTTTAGAAATATTAGGGATAAATTCTAAATAATGGTGAAATTGTTAACCAATGTCAAATATTTGGAGAAACCGAGGAGATAAGTTAAAAGAATATTAAAATTGTCATTTAAAACATAGTTTATGTATTTTATGGGGATAAAAGTATTTTAGTTATTTTGTCTATTATCTAAACTATATACATATATATAATTAAACACGTGTAATGGGGTATAGTATTTTCAAAATCTTTTCCTCTCTCAACATGATATTAGAGTTAGATAAATTTAGAAAAAGAAACAAACACTAAAATCTCTTCCTCTCTTATATCTTTCTCTCTTTGTTTTTTTTTTTCAACTTTTCTCTCCATTAGTCTTGTGGGTTGAAGACTTAAATTATCTACATTTTCTCTATTTCTCATTTTTCCTCTAACGCAATCTAGGAGGTGGTTATAGATTTATGTAAGTATATGATCTAGGTGTTGTCATGACTCTTTCCTGGTATCATTAGTAATCAAGTAAAGAATTAGTGAATATCCTACTATTATGTGAGATAACTGACTATAGTGCTGCATGTTACTCTAGAATCATTAATTGATTATTGATTGGTAGATAAAATTATTTTCAATGGAAAAAGACAATCATGAGATATTTAACATATTATGATTTGTTGGATAATCTAACTAAAGATAAAGTGAGATTGGGTAATTAAAAAAAAAATGGCAACTCTTCAACTAGACTAAAAGGAGTTAAGATAATTAGGTAGCTATATATTTAATCATTGTAATACAATGAAAAATTTGTAGGAGTATGCTTAGTTATTGGATGCAATTAAATAGGATTTATTTTTTATGTATAACTTGATACAAAGTGTCTATAGGAATTATCAAATGCAAAAAATCTTTATTTAAATATAATAAAGATGTGAATAGGCTTTTGATGTTTCCCATTACTTGTGATATTCAAAAGATATAAAAATAGTATCAGATATAAGTAGTGCAGGTTTTCTTACAGGATTAGACGTGGAATAGGAAGGTCATTTTTACTCATTTGCTTGTTGAAAAGAAGATTTCTACCATGTTGAGTAATATTTGATGTTATTCTGACTTAATTGTTGAAAAGAATATTCTTACCATATTAGTAATATTTATACTGATCTTTTTTCATGTGAATAAGTACTATTAACTCTTCAAAGAGAGCTGTATCAAGTGATGCTTCAACATTGATAGGTGCAAATCAAGGCCTCAGAGTTCCCAAGGAGGTAGGGGTGGTAAAGTAGGTGGTCGAGATAACGGTTCTCATATTTCCTTTGGTTGTTGGGAACCGGAACATATAATGAAAAATTATTAGAAATTGCACGAGAAATCTTCGCAAATATTTGATTAGAGATATGCTAATGTTGCCACCCAGTAAGGCCTTGTACCTACTCTGGCTATATTACTACTCGAACCATAGATTACAATTTGAGTTAATGAGTATGCTTATCTTACCGGTCATCTTTTAGAAACAACCGGAGCTCTTCTCTTTGGCATAAAAGTTCTTAAAAAATTCTAGCCAATGTAATCTCTACTACATGTTTCTTAATAAATTAGATTGCTTTCATCTATTTTGGATGATCAAATACATTATTTAACTCTATTTCTCTCATATTTTGTTTTCTTTTTTCCCTTGTATATTTGGTTACACTTGTTTTGTGTGAGATGTTCAACCTTGAGTTTTAAATTGGACACAGAACCCTTAAGTACATATTTTTTGATTATTCACATACTTAAAAAGGATATCATTACTTCTCTCATTCTTTGGATCGATTTTTAGTGATTGCAAATATGACTTTTATTGAATCCATTACCTTCGCAATTCGTCTCAGGTCCCCTTTCCCCTGAGCTTGAGGATGAATTTTTAATTTATAGAATTTGATACACTTGTAGTCAAATAGCAGAAACTCTTTCTATAGGTTTACCTGGTCGTGTTTGGTAAACAAATGTGGCACTCACTTCTAAAAATGACTTACTACTTTGTCATGAAATCCATCACTAGCACACTTGCTTTTTGATCCTAGCCTTAGACACTTTCATTGCTTGAAAGGTAACAATTTGTGCTTATCATATCTCTTTATTTATGTTAACTTATCATCCTCATTAAAGTTTTCTATTGTTTCTCAAAATTCTATCATAATTTCCCAATTAGCTATAGAAATATTGTTTTATCCAAGATGGTGTTGCCATAGAACAAGAAATGAGAGCACTCAATCATACATGGGAGCTTTGTTCTTTACCAAGTGAGCTATTGGTTGCAAATAGGTTGCTACAGTAAAAATGAATCTTAATGGTCTATAACATAATTGAAAACTCATCTCATTGCTTACAGATATATCCAAACATATGGTATTGATTAATAATAAGATATCTTCCCCCCATGGCTAAATTGGCCTATGTTCACTTGTTTTTTTTTCTTGTCTTGAAGCCATGTATAAGCAGTCTTTACAGTAGCTTGATGTGAAAAATGCTTTCTTGAATGATAATCTTCAAGAGGAAATGTATTTGGAGTAACCGTAGGAAAGATTTCATGGGGAGTTGAAGTTAACAAAAGTTTTTATATAGGTTAAAGTAGTTTCCAAAGAACTAGTTTGGGAGATTTAGTATAACAGTCATTGAGTTTTGTTTACAAAGAAGTGTTTATGATCATTCAGTCTTCTAAAAGCAACCAAGATGTATCTTTCTAGTGGTTTATGGTGATGATATAGTGATTATTGGTGTGATACTAATGGGATTACTACATATAAGGTTTTTTTACACACTCAATTTCAAACAAAGGATTTGGGTATCTTAATGTATTTTTTGATTGAGGTATTCAAAAAGAAGAAATTAATCTTTCATCTTCCAAAGTCTTGTTAAATTTTAATGATGCGATGCTTCTATAATACCTTATATAAAATTGATAGTTAATGATAAAAATATATTAGATGATACAGAGAAGTATAAAAAGATAATTAGGAAGCTAAACTACCTTATAGTGACTCATCTATAAATAGTATTTCCAATAAATGTTGTAAGCCAATTCATGTCATCACCCAAAAATGTTCATTGAGATGTTGTTACTCATATCTTAAATTTGAGATGCCTTAAAGTCAACATATCATCATCTGACTCATAATAATATATATAATTCTCAAAATCTGAGTTGAGACATTAATTTTGTGCATAATTGATTAAAAATTTACTGATGTCTACATATTCATACAAAAGATGTAAGAATACAGAGAATCTGGTAGCACTACTTAGTTATGCATGCATATATATGATTAGAGATATAATATCCACCACTCATGGTAAAATACAGATAAGTTCCTATAACTATCCTAGTTGACACTTGGTGGATATTGCTTGGTCACGCTATAAAAGAAAAGACCTTTGACAATAGTCAAAAACCACTAATAAAGACCAAAAAAAACCACTGACAAAGGATGTGTGGTTTTCTCCATTTGTCAATACTTTCACTGGCTATGCTCCATAAATAAAGGGCTACGCGAGGAAACACCACTTAGTTATGCATGAAGATAAGTGATTAAAGATATAATATCCATCACCCTCTTTAAAATAGAGATAGGTTTTTTTGACTATCTGAGTTG
The DNA here is from genome assembly GCA_033439265.1 of Dillenia suffruticosa. Lineage (NCBI taxonomy): Eukaryota > Viridiplantae > Streptophyta > Magnoliopsida > Dilleniales > Dilleniaceae > Dillenia > Dillenia suffruticosa. The sequence continues at coordinate 21,348,319 of JAVTVX010000015.1, forward strand.
GCATTTGGTAGATATTTCTTGGTGACACTATAAACAAAAAACATCTTTACCAGCAGTCAAAAACTGCTGATAAAGACCCCAAAAATCACCGACAAAGGGTGTGATGTCTTCTCCAACAGTCAATATTTCTATTGGCTATGTTCGCATTGGTAAAGGTTTATGCCAACGGACAGGTGACTGCTAGCATAGATCCCGAGCTATGCCAGTGGCTAGATGATCGCCGACATAGATCATGACCTATGCAAGTAGTCCGCTAACATAGGCCGGGAACTATGCCAATGGTCACTTGACCACTAGCATAGGTCGAGATCTATGCCAACCGTTACCTGGCCGCTGGCGTAGGCCGGAGTATTTGCCTACAGTTTCTTAACCATCGACAACGATCGAAAAATATGTTAGTAAAGATTTATAAATATTATATTTTTACCACTCCAACTTATCTATGGAAATCATATATCATGTATATTATTTTCTAATATAATTAATATTTAAAATAATAATATGTGAATGAATTTTTAATAAATGTGTTTTTTAATAAACTAACTTTTAAAATATCAATAGATCATGCATTTATAAGGCATGGACTTGTATACAAAATCATTATAAAACTAAAATCATATCCTAAATCCAAGTTATTACAAATTATCAAAAAAAAAAAATCAAAAACCAAGTCATTACAAAACCATTCTGAATCCATTTGTCCATACTCCCATCTACTTCCCTACCAACAAACAAGTCATATTCTACTATCTGCACAGATTTAATAACATAAATTATATCCAAATGGTATTTTTGCTTATAACAACTAAAATCAAATTAATATGACTATTGTTAATTGAGAAACCACTTTAAGGAAGAGCATTGCTTATAACAACTAAAATCAAGTTACCATAACTATAGATTTTTAGATTGGAATTGCAACCATAAAATAACCCAAAGTGTTACATTTTCTCTCACAATCGTGTCAAAAGTCATGGAAAGTGCCTTGTTTGTGGGCACTTCACCTAATGTATGATAACTATGCCTTATTTACTAGTAGTAGCCAATTTTACCCCAATCCACTTTTAGTTCTCACATTTCCAACTTTAGTTACCATTAGCAACTACTAATAAATTTAGTGCATTTTTTGTGTTACTATTAATAAAGCCTTTTTTTAATTTATATTAAAGGGCTACTTCTACTTTAGAATGATCTTATGAGGAAACAAAGCAGGTCAGAAGTTGCCATCATTTTGCAGTACTAGTACACACTCTGTTTAGACTTTAGAACTTTCCATGCAACTTCTTGATGCTAGAAAATTCCGACTAAACAAACTTATTCAACATTTGCAATGACACAACCACTTTGGAAGTAATCTCTCTACATATCAATTTTCCTCGATTCATGACTCTCAAACTCACAATTTGGTGTCTTGGTTTGTACAATCAAGCCAACTAAAAGAGTAAAACACATAGGTTAACAAAAACTAAGTCAAACCAATCAAGCCAACAAGCCAAAACTGCCTACTACCTAGAAAACAAAGTCTTAGACCTAAACAAAGCTTAGAATACTTAAAAACTTTAAAGCAACAAAAGAAACCCAACAAACAGCAAGACAATGATGCAAACTCCAGCAAGAATCGAAAAAAGGAGAAATTCGCAATAGAGAACAAAGTAACTGAGATAAGCCAAAATAGATTGATAGCTAGCTAACAAGTCTTATTGTGATTTGTATGCACTATGACCTAATGGAATCTAGTAATAAAAAAAAAATTTATGAGTATTATATTTTAAGAAAATATGATTACAAAATTGTGATATCAAAATAGTATATATATTATATTACTAGTATGTCACAAATTTATCTTGCTTCCATAAGAAAATTAACTACACGCTCATCATTACTACTATAAAGTACTTTTCAAAGAGTGTAAATATTGAATTATTGAATTGAATAAAATCTTTTTTAACTTCTTATGCTACCGGTGCTTTATCTAGATGTGATTGTGATGATGTAGCTCTTGAAATAGAGATAACAAGTTCTATGCATCTGACTCTACCTTTACCCTCAATGCCTTTGACTTAAGTAAAAACATCATTCTCTTGAGTGTTTGAATTAATTAGTCTTTCTTTACTTTGGGATTGAGAGCATTCAAATTCTTTCCTCATCATCTCCTAAAATGTCATATGAAAAGAAATTGATGAAGAGAATATTTGTAAATCAATTTATTAAAAATAGACATAATTGAAAGAAAATAAACTAAAATATACCACAACTTCTGATACAGCGTTACTCACATTGGACCCATTATTTTTTGTTCTACTCGCTATATACAATTCTACTCTACTAGAGTTAGTACAATTTGACTGCTTTTTCTAACAACAATGAAATGCATAAAAAAGATATTATCATTAGTTATTAAATAATTTACATATATATACAAAAATAAAATAAACAAACAACCTTTTCATCCATAAATATAGGAAAAGATCTTGATCCAAGGCAATGGCATTCCTAATTTTTAGAATAATATTCTTTGTTTCTAACACTTATTCTCTATTTAAACAAAAAGTTAAGTTTACTACAAATATCATATAAAACAATAATATTCATATTAATATATCACTAATTTTGATTTATATTATATATATATTTCCTCGCTTTCCCTCCTCGCTCTTTCAATATCTAACAAACTCTTCAAATTGATCAAGATTGACTCGATTATCTATAATTTGAACTACCATTTCCGCTAGCTCAAGCGACTAATCAAACCATTTCAACTTTATTACATTCTTTCAATTTCTCCACTTCTCTCCCATATTTTTCATAACCCATGTTCAAACTTCTTGGTTGTTTACTCAAAATGACACTTTGAGTATAATTAAATCTAATGTTAGCACTGAAAACAAATATAGATAAAAAAGTTTAAAAGAAGTAAAATATATATCGATATGATTTCTTACATGTCATCTTTATTTTGTTTAGGAATATTGGGCCAATTCAGATAATAGATTGAAGTAAGACTACTTAACCTCACAACCAAACCAAGAAAAGTAGTAAAGCATTTATAACCCTCCTCATATAGATGGTTGCGATCAGTAAACCTAGCATACATGCGCTTGTCATCTCCGAAAGATCAAACTTTAGCAGAATGTGTTGGACTTCTCATTTTTCTTGCAGGAATTTGTTTACCTACATCATTGAATTGATAAAACCACATGAAAAGAAGTTAATATGAAAGATGTTAAGAAGACAAAACTTGAGTGTAAATTATCACATATTGCATCGCGATATGCAAGTTTGTCTTTATCATTGAAACTTTCATTCAAAGGTTACATCTCAGATTGATCATCTAAAGGTGGAGCTTCATCCTCACATATACAATACATGGATTACCTTTTTAGCTTAGCATACCTATTGGTTAAAGGAATAGAATTAGTAACAAACACTTGATAAAATAAAAACATTTGATAAATAAAGTAATTATCAAAATCAAATATTCGGTTAATAAAGAAACTAACAAAACCAAAAATTAAATATAGTTAGATCTTCTATCCCTTATACTAGTATAACTAATAGTTTACGTTGATACACAATACCACTATTCTGAGTTTTTAGGTATTTCTCACGGTTTGTGATATAAAATCTAAAGCTATTACTCATATAACCATTGTATAGTCTAACCCTAGCACTTGGTCCATCCGCACTAGCATCCTCCAATAGATGATCTACCTAAAATATTGATATAATTGTCAAAAAAAAATTTAAATTAAAACTATTACCAAACGTTATGAATTTTGTTATACATGCCCTTCGTTTCAACCAATCAACAAATATTTGTGAACGAAGTTTATCAATTATATAAAGTACCAAATATTGTGCGCGATTTTGTCTCGGTACATTGTATGTGTTCTCTAAAAAAGAAAATAAATATTAAAAATAGATTCAATAAGGAAATATTGTAGTGATGTACATATCAAAAGTTTGAGTTAAGAAGATAATTTTACTCTCGAAATGACGTCATTACATCAGAATAAAATAAAACATATCTATATGCTTGTTGTAATGATTTATCAACAAGAGATATCATTTTAACATGTTTTCATTTTTTGACATCACTTACCTTTTGTATCTTGCCATCTGAAAGTCATCCTGATATAACAAACAAAGCCAATCTTCATTAAGTAATTGGCGAGCATTGTCATCGTTTTGTAAGAGATGATTCAACCAAGTTTTGATTCTCAATAAGTACTGCAAACAAAAGATTAAACATTCATTTGCTATGAACCATATGGTTGAGATCTATTATCTACAAAATACTTAAAAATCAACAAAAACATACAACAATATCTTACTATGTAATAAAAACGTAAGTGGGGAGGAATTGCCATCTCGGATGGGAACAATTTACTATTGTTCCTTTTTTTTTGTTTTCTTCTTTCTTTTTTTGTTTTTTGTTTTTACTTCTTTTTCTTTTTTTTACCTTTCATCTTTCACCTTTCTTCTTTTTTTTTTTTTTTACTTCTTTCTTTTGGGTGTCACTATTACCGGTTTGCTATTATTCATTTTTTTTACTTGTTTTTTTATTTCTTATTTTTCTTTTTTACTTCTTTTTTTCACCCTACCCCATTTTTTCCTTATTAATCTATCTCTTCTCCTCTCTGCTTTTTTTTTCACTTCTTTTTTTATGTGTTTCGCTATTTTCATTTTTTTCTACATATATATAACCAGCTAGAAGACTTCTTCCATATTCAACCATGTGTTCTTCTTGGAATATGGCATGTTGCCAGCAAGGTTACAAAAAAATGGAGGAGAGTTAAAAGACATTTTTTTATCACCTTCACACTCAAAAGACTCGATAATGATGCATTTTTTTAATTTAATTTAATATATAGTGGTCAGCAAATATTGAGGTTAAATAATTTGTTTTCCTACCAAACTGGACATGTTTTGTTAAGTATGTATTTAATTTGTTTCTTAGTTTAATTTAATATATTAAAAACATATTTTTAAATCTAATTTAATATACAATGGGTAGCAAATATTTTTATGTTAGTAATCCTATAAAATCATTATTCAATTCATAAATAATATTTTTAATTGTTTAATTTGATTTCATAAAAAAATAAATTTTGACATAAATATTGACATATTTTTGTACAATTTAAACTATGATTGCTGTCAAATTAAATTTTGGTGATGGCTTACCATTATAAAAAAATACGGTTTTAGTGATAGATTTAGTGACAAAAATTTTAGAAAAATTCGTTGTTAAAAATATTAGCGATAGATTTAGTAACGAAAAACTTTTCGTTACTAATGACGCGTCGCAAAAATTTAGTCACGAAAATTAGAAATCTGTTACTAAAATAACAATAGATTTAGCGACGAATAATTTTTCGTCACTAAAATTAGCGTCGAAAAATTACGTTTTTATAATTTATAATTTTTATATTTTCTATTTATTATATATTTTATTTAATATATTATATTTTATTATATATTTTTTATTTAATTATGATATTAATATTATATTTTATTTAATTATATTGAATTAGCGACAAATATTTGAATCCGTCACTAGCGTAGAGACTCATCTGCACGTGCGAGCATGAGCCCGACTCCTACTCCCGAGCCTGCACACACCCTAGCCTATTGGCTCTCGCTCACGGCCACGCGTGTGCCCACACCTGCCCCCATACCTGCCCACTCACGCGCCCCTACCTGATCCCTCCCTGCGCTCACCCACTCATGCTCGCTTGCCCGCCTACTAACTTCCTTTATTTGGCGAAAAATGCCTCTAGCGCTCCTCCAGCCGGATTCGATTCTGCACAGGAAAAAATGTTAAAATTACCACAACCATCGGACTACAATGAGTTATCTATCTTTTTTTTTATTATTTGTTATCTTTTTCTCATTTTTTTCAATAATAATAAAATAATATAAAATGATAATTTGTTAAAAAATAATAAAATGTTAGTTTAAAATAAAATTTGAAATGATAAAATAAAAATAAAATATAACATATTAATTAAAAAATAATACTTTTTTATAAAAAAATAAAATGCTAACATAAAATAAAATAATAAATGAATTAAAAAATAAAATAATATTATTCTTTAAAAAAATAAAATATAAAAAATAAAATGTTATTTTAAAATTTAGGGATGGATTTGGGATTTTTGTCACTAAATTTAGTAATGAAAATCCCTAATTCATCACTAATTAATATAATTAAATATAATGTAATATTAATATAATAATTAAATAAAAATTAATTTAGCAACGGTTATATATTTTATTTTTTAATTATTATATTAATATAATTTATTAATATAAAATAATTAAATAATTAAATAATTAAAATATAATTTGTTAATATGATTTTTTGTAATTTGTTAACTTACGCTCACATTTTAATAATAATAATAAAATAATATAAAATGATAATTTGTTATAAAATAATGAAATACTAATTTAAAATAAAATAATAAAGGATTTAAAAATAATATAATTTTATTCTTTAAAAAATAAAATATAAAAATTGTTATTTTAAAATATTATTTAAAATATTATAAAATAATAAATATGATTTTTAAATATAAAATAATAAAATAAAATAAAATATAAAATGCTAAATCCGTCATTAAGTTAACCTTTTTTTTTAAATTAGCATTTTGTATTTTATTATCTTATTTTTCTTTTATTTTATTATCTTATTATTTTTTTCTTTTTTATTTTATTTTTTTTGAAACCATAGAATAGTCTATAAATGGACAGTCGCCTATTAGTAATCATCCATCTCACTACTGACAACCTCTGAAAACTATTGTTTGATATGCTTACTAGACGAGATAGATCACCGGACATGGATGTATGATCTACTGTCTTCCTTGCTAATGACAATAATGAATGAATACAAACAATTGAATTTTTAAAAATATTTGTAGTATATGAAAGAAGCGAACGGATATAAAAAATAAAAAATATGAATGGTAAAATCGACAGTCGCGACTAATTGAAAATTATTTATTACAGATTGATTGAATTATTTATTATTGAAAATTATCAATTTGATGAGAATTGTAATATTTACTATATATTCAATTTGATTTCGTTATTCAGAATAAATTAAAAAGAAAGACATGGTTGAAAATATTTCTTAATAGAGTATAGAATAAATTTAATTACGAAATTAGTCATGAATTTTGAAATACCAGTAATAAATTAGCGACGAATTTAGTTATAAATATTTTTTGTAATTAATTAGCGATAAATTTTATCACAAATATTTTTTGGTGGCTAATTAGTGACGAATTTAGTCACGAATTTTCAAATTCGTTGCTAAATTTTATGACAAATATTTTTTTTCGTAACTAATTAACGATGAGAAATTTTTATAGCTAATTAACAATGAAATTTGTTACGAAAATTTTTCGTTGTTAAATTTAACGACGGATAACAGAATCCGTAATAAAATTTAGCCACGAAATATTTTGCAACGAAAAATTTTTCATTACTAATTAACGACGAATTTAGTTACGAAAAATTTTTTGTCACCAATTTGCGATTAATTTAGTCGTGAATAATGTATCCATTGCTAATTGAGTCACGAATAATTTTTTATTGCGAATTTCATTGCAAAATAGCATTAAAAAAACTTTTCGTCGCAAAATAGTGATTAATTTTTTCCGTCGCTAAAACCGTTTTTTTTTTAGTATATGAAAAGAAGAACTCATGATTGACTAATGTAAGATATGCTCTGACAATACAAAAAACAATTAGAACGACTTCCTAAAAAAAGCAAACGTTGTAAATTATTAAATTGTTTGACCAAAAACAGAGCAAACAAATAAAACTAAATCCGTACATGTTTTGTCTTTTGTGCTTTTTCCTATATTGTTTAAGACACCAATCATAAAATACTCAAATAGAGTATTTTGAAATTATAAAACACAAATTAAACTTTTTTATATTCAAATCTATTAATTATTACTTCATCTGAGTAAAAAAATAAAGATTGAAACAGAGTATAAAAACTCCCATTTGTATCGTTCCTCCAATTATACTTGTATTTGTGACAATGGCTAGATTGAGAGAGAGGGGGTAGCGTTAGAGATATAAACAATAATTACAAATAAAAATATAAAATTTATTATCTTATAGTTTCATTTGATTAAAAAACAAAACTTATGTCAATAAGTTTTTTTAATTAATAATAACTGAAGTTGTGCTTTACAACAATAGTAGTAAAAAATAGCTCTCTTTTTCCAAACAAGTTACAGGATCTTAAAAATTTTAAATCAATACACAAATATATAAAATCAGAAATATATCAAATAGTTTTTTTCAAACAAAATAATGTTGAGTTCTAATAATAATTATAAATTATTTAATAATTTTATGAGAAAGTTCACTTTCATTGTGTAATACAATACCTACATACTTTGTTAATAAGTAATAATTCAACTAATACCATTCCTATCTCTTAGAGATTTCAAACCCGACCCTTTCTTATGTACTAAAAAAAATAGTAACTATAGGCTTTCCAATGAAAAAAAAATTAAATCGTACAAAAAATTTTCAATAAGAATAATTTAAAAATTAAGATATATAATAAATTTGTAAGAACGTGCTTCAATGTCAATAATTAAAAAAAATTCAAAGTTATATATATTATATATATGTATATTATACAATTTATAGATAAGAAAAAAAATTAAATCTACTAAAAAGACATAATTAGTTTACACGAAAAGATTAAGACACGTTTGCTATCAACAATAGATTTTTGACCAGAATTATAAATATTATTTAATTTTCATTGAGTACAAATAAAATTATTTAAAAATTACAAAAATTTTTACGCCTTGCCGCACCTTGTGCGGCCAGCGCCCACCTATTAATACATAATAAGAATAAATATTTAAATATGGAACTAGCTACAATAGACTATCTATACAAGAGTTTCAAAAGCATACTATTTTACGAAATACATCCATCTATATATGACTGGACCTCCAATTTTAGTTTCTGTTGTTAAATGAATAAGAAAATGTATCATACTTGTGAAAAAAGTTGAAGGAAAAAATTTTTCTAAAGCACACAAAGATAAAGGAACAAAAGATTCCAATTGTTCAAAATCTTTAGAGTCAAGAACGCTAAAGTAAAGAGTTTTAAAAATGTTACAAATATCAATAATAATTTTGCCAACTTTATCGGACAATGATCCTCTTATTGCAATTGGAAGCAACTCTTGTATTAGGATATGACAGTCATAATTTTTAGTCCAATTATCTTTCATTGTTTGATATGAACACATCTTGATATATTGGTAAAATACTCATCTAGAAGTTTCAAATCATTCAGCACTTTAGGAAAGTATCTTTCTCCCTCAATCTCATTTGATAACAAGCATGAGGAAGATATTTAATATTTGAATTGAGACAAGCCACAATGTGAAGATTACTCCTTATTCTTATCTACTCAAAATCAAGTCAAGACTTAAAATTGTCCTTGGACTTGCTCTCTTGACCCATAATTATGTCCACAAATATGTCATACCAATTTTTCTCTATATATATCATATCAATATTGTATTATATTAGATTATGCTCTCAATATGGCAATTCAAAAAAGATACTAGATTTTTCCATCATTGTAACTCATTTGCATTTATTGAGAAGTCAATACCCTCCAACTCTCTCAAAATGTCTATTCTCGAGCATTCTTTGGATGCAAACCTAAATTCTTGAGTCCCATTAAAAGATTGACTATCATATCTAAATTTATAATTCATATCTAATCATCCGAGATAACCTACGTAACAATACTTCCGACATTAGTTAACTATCAAGATTCTGTATTATCACAAATAGGACATGCAAATTTTCCTTTAGTGTCTATCCTAATAAATTGGCATATGCAGAGAAGAAATTTATGGTCGACATCAATGCTGTATGCAATTGAAATCTCATTTTATTGCTACAATCAAATGTTTTGACAACTACGTCATACAACGCCTTCAATCCTTCCACCAAATCCTATCACCAAGGATTTTGGGACTAGAAAGAAGCAGTGAAAGTATGAAATTATGTGCTTTCATGCATAATCAGGGAGACAAGTTGAGAGGAATAAGTATAATAAGCCATGTGGTATGATTAACATTCATGTTTTTAAAAGAATCGAAACAATTAGAAGTTAATGCCAACTGAACAATACAAGGATCATTAGAAAATTTAGGAAATAGAGAGTCCAAATCCTTTTAAGCAACAGAGACAACTACATGCCTTAAAAGACCATCGTTAATATGACCTTCATAGTGCCATCCCAATAGTGCAGCTGTCTCGAGGACTTGAATAGCTGTTGGAGCCTAGATACTAGAGAAAACCATCTCAAAACCTTGACAGGTTTTTCTTTCTCTTCATAATTGTGTATTATTCATCATTAATTTCCGAATCATCTACTATTTCTATCCACCTAAAAGCACCATACATATTCATTTTTCTCCTTATTTTTCTAAAATAACATGTAATCATCAGGACAATTATGAATTTGTTCATACTCTAGACCCAAAATTGAAATAGTTTTCTTGAATTCATGAAAAGTATTTGGCAAAGTGTTTCATTTAGATAATAAGTCCTTTAAGAACTCTAATAAACTGCTAAATTAGTTATTTGTCTACCTATTCAACATTTAAGAGAGAACAAGTTAACATAGTTGAAAGTTTAGTGTGTCTGCTACAATTTGGGTATATTGGTTGCTTAGCATCTTCAAGCAACTCAAAAGACTTGTGTGAAATTTTAGAAGTTTCAAAAGTTTGGTTATTTTCTCGACTCATATTCTTATCCCTTGTATCCTCCACCACAATTGAAATGAAAGCATCATACAGCAAGCCATGCATATCATGGTCAAACAATTATTCATCTATCATAGATTTGACATTGGAACTACTAAGCACCAACATGATCCTCAACTTAAAAAATCCAATTGACATAACTTTTCAAAAAAAAAAAACATTCCATGTAATATGATCCAACACAGTAGTTCTGGGAAACAAGTATGTATTGAAACATTTAACATATGGACACAAAAATTTTCCATTAAGGGGTTTACTTTTAAATACAAAGTTTAAAAACTCAATAGCTCTTTTAACATATTATGGACTTGATTTTTGCATTCGGATATATTCATGATTTATCAATTTTATGATAATGATCAAGGAACTGACACATAATATAAAATAAAATTTATGACTATTTTATTAGCAAAAAACTTTCATAGTTGTTGCTGAAAAAGGTTGGATGACACAAGATTTATTAGCAAAGAAAAACTCCTAATCAAGCAGGAGACACAAAAAGACAGGTGAATTAAAAAAAAAAAAATTAACCAGACAGACAAGGGCGAGACAATAAAAAAAATAGCTGGAACAGGCACATAAAGGAACAAGAAATTCAAAAATAAATCTCAAGAAAATCAAACACATTAAATTTTTTTATGATAGCTCACCTAGAAGATAGGACAAGAAAGAGAAACTCTAAACACTCACCAAAATTTTCAGTTGGATCACTTCCTCTTTTAGCTTAGAAACTTTAGCTTGCAAATGAAATAGCAAGACATATAAGTAACTCTGAGACTATTTTATTAACAAAGCAAACTTGACTGATTAACAGTAAATTGAGTTACTAGGTTAGAGGTGAGAGAGAAGAGAATTCATTGAAAGTAATTGAGAAGAGGGAGGAATTTTATGTAGGAATTTGAGTAAAAGCAAATTGAGAAGCAAGGAGCCGTGAAAGGAATTTCATTAAAAAAACAAATTGAGAAGTCATAGGAATTTCATTAAAAGTAAATTGAGAAGAGAGAGCCATGAAAAAAAAATTAAGAAGGAACAGGAATTTCAAAGCAAATTGAGAAGAGGGAGGAATTCTATGTAGGATAAAACAAATTCAAGATCTGGGAGCCATGAAAAGAAAAAAAAAATTGAAGTAATAGAAATTTAATGAAAAGAAAATTGAGAAGAAAGAGGAATTTTAGGTAAGATAAAACAAATTGAGAAGTGTTAGATTATTTCATGACTCTATCATGCAGCGTAAGCATTAAAAAATTTCGGAATTAAAAGTGTAGGGTTTTGGTAATACCTTAATGAGCGATACAGTAATATTTGGGGAACTAGGAAATCCACGTCTCGATCTACCTCGTAGTCGGGATGATAATCACAGATCAGATTATCAACACAGTTCCACGACGTCTCAACTCTAGATCCGGTGATGGAAACGCCGTGCAACAAAATCCCTTAATTTTTCTCTTGTGCAAAATGTCAAAATTCTCTCTCAAGTTTTTGAATTCCCAGATCCAAATCAGTTTATTGTCTTCTTACCTTCCAATATGTTTTGCTATTTTTGGTGGGCAAATCAATTACCCAGAATTGATTTGGAAGATCACCATAAATGTAGGAGTTATAACCAATGTCTTCCATATTTGAAGATGCCCCACGTGGGCATATTTGACCTTCATCTCCCACTTGCACACGAGGGCATTTTACGGTCATCTCAAAATCACAACTGATGTGATCTCTTCACATCACCCTACTGGATTTTCATACTGAGTTAGACATCGTACGATTAACGAGTACACCTGTAAGTAAAAGACTTATCAATACATCTGTTAAGATGATCGAGTAGTCAATGTTAGTACAATAATAAGCTCGCAATACCAGATCCAAGACTAATTACATCCATCGAGCTACTTTCCTTATCGAAAGTAATCCACTGATATCGTTTGACTATGTATCTACTATTATGTTCAAATCCCTACATAGATGAATATAAAAGACCAGTCGGTGAATACAACACAATGATGCAATGTCAATTGGTTTTCCTTTTCCCAAACTTGAATCTATCAATCTTAATCCAGCTGCTTTCCTAGACCTATCCCTCAGACCTCAATTTATCTTCTGGACCATCGGTAAACAGACTAAACTAGTAAACACTGAATCATAATCTCAAGAGACAGCCGAAAGTAATAAGGGTACCAGAGATCCCACCCCTGGATCTCGGGTCTCACACAGTGGGGTTTGGGAATAAAAAATTTTTAATCAGTACCTTAAACTTAAGGGCTCCTACTATCCCTAGTCGTCTTTATCATACGCGGTATGAAACGCGTGTCACAGTGTTATTTCCTATCTCTCAAAGGTCGTATGTTAGATGTTTCTAACATTGTGTAGGTATAGGATTCAGTCTACACATAAGACTTTACCCAGAGATCTCAGAGAGAGTACTTCAAAGGCAATCTCACAAATCGCAGGTGCTTTCTGAGATCTCAAACCTGGCTTCTAGCAGGTAACATGGATGTGGGTATTTTCATGTCGGTCATATCATATATGACCTCATCTTGAACACATATCAGGGCGACTTATGTTCTAGCAGGGCTACTCTCAAAGTCTCTTACAGCTAGAAACTGTCTTATCTCCTTTTGCTCAGAGCTGGAGGTGGTCACTCGTGTGTGAGAGTCGATCTCACCTGCCTGACATCTATATCACATCGCATAACATATATATGATAATAAAAAGTAAGTATTAAATGAAAATACAACACAAAAGTAACTGAATAATACACTATAATCATATATATAGAAAATCAATAAGTATCAATGTCATCAGTACAAGATGAACAATGTCAATAAACTCTCAAACCCAATGACTCTCTATGTTCTAAGAAGAAGTCTCTAGTAATGGGTTTGGTGAAGGGATCAGCCACCATGCTGTGTGTAGAAGTATACCTGACAGTCACTTCACCCTTCTTGATAATGTCTCTTACAAAATGATATCTAGTGTCTATGTGTTTGGTCCTACGATGGAACTTAGGGTATCGAGTATTGGCAATAGCGGCCTGATTATCACAATAAATTATTACTGACCTCCCACTATTCACTATAATCCCTAAGTCATCTAATAGTTTTCAGAGCCAAATACTTTTCTGAACTGCAACAGAACAAGCCACGAACTCAGCCTCCATGGTTGATAGAGCAACACATGTTTGCTTGTTACTGCTCCATGAAATGGCCCCGTCATTGAGCAAGAATGCAAAACCTGATGTCGATTTGCGCTTATCTAAATTGCCTCCCCAGTCAGCGTCCGAATAACCCACAAGGCACAAATCGCTTCCTCCGTCGCATAGAGAGAGGTTTACAGTTCCCTTAAGATATCGGAGAATCCTTTCACTACTTTCCAGTGACCCCTTCCAGGATTCACCTGATACCTGCTCACCAGACCGACTGTATAACTTATATCCGGTTTTGTATACAGTATTGCGTATATTAAGCTTCACACCATACTGGAGTAAGGTACTTTACTTATTTCCCTCACTTCATCCTGAGTTTTATGACACATTTCCAGATTCAGGCCTTCACCTTTGGCAATTGGAGTATCTATGGGATTACAATCACTCATCCCAAAATGTTCAAGAATTATTTTAATATATGTCTCTTGTGAAAGAGTCAACATTCTTCTCGAGCGATCCCTCTGGATCTCAACTCCAAGGATAAACTCAGTTTCACCCATGTCTTTCATGTCAAAGTTGGATGACAACCATGTTTTGATGGTCTTTATATACTTAATGTTGTTCCCAACCAATATTATATCATCTACATACAATGACAGGATCACAAATGAATTATCATCCCGTATTAGATAGATACAATGATCCTCCTCGACCATCATAAAACCATAAGATATCACAGCCTCGTGAAATCTTAGGTACCACTGCTTAGATGACTGCTTTAGGTCATATATCGACTTCCGAAGTCGACAGACCTTGTCCTCTTGACCTATTAGAATGAACCCCGAGGGTTGTTCTATATAGATCTCTTCATCTAGATTTCCGTTAAGGAAAGCGGTCTTAACGTCTATCTGGTGTAACTCCAGATTCATATTAGTGACAATCGCCAAAAGCAAACGGATCGATATAAAATTGACTACTAAGGAGAAAGTCTCCTCATAGTCAATATCCTTTGTTTGTGTGTAACCCTTGGTTACAAGACTGGTCTTATACTTTTCGATCGATCCGTCGGCCTTCCTCTTGATTTTGAGAATCCACTTGTTCCCAATAGCCTTTCTTTTCTCAGGCAGGTCAACTAAATCTCAAACCTCGTTGACTCTCATTGATTCAAATTCTTCCTTCATGGCCTCTAACCATTGGTCCTTGGCAGGACCCTTGAGAGCCTTACTCAATATCCTTGGCTCCTCATCATCCTCGGTAGTAACAATCAGGATCTCATCCTCAATCGGGAAGTGACGACGTGGTACGTGTCCCCTATTACTCTTACGAGAAGGAGGAGCCATTCCACTTTCAGATGGAACACTCCTACTAGGACTAAGATTCACATCACGTTCTTTAGTCCCGCTGCTGGGTTCGGCTGAGCCGTTAGGTTCATCCATCTCATAAAATGTGATATCTCGATCGATTTCACATCTCTTAGGGAAATCATTTTCGAGAAACGTAGTATTACAAGACTCTATCTCAGTCATTGTGCCGTCCATATGTTCTCCTAGGAACACATGTCCCTTGAAATGTTCAGAGTATCTAAGAAAAATACACTTCTTTTCTCGCGGGTCTAACTTGCCATATTTATGTCAGGAATCATAAACATGCACGGCACAGCCCCATGGTCTCAAATGGCTAAGGTCAGGTTGTCTCCCTATCCAAATCTCGTATGGGGTACTGACTATGGACTTTGTTGGGACATGGTTAAGGACGTAGGCAGCAGTCAATAACGCATCCCTCCGATAGGAGATGGGTAAATTGGTCTGCGCCATCATCGACCTCACAATCTCTAAAAGAGTCATATTCATTCTCTCGGTTACTCCGTTCTGCTGAGGAGTAGCAGAAATAGTCAGCTGTCTTGTAATACCTTTATCAAAATAGAGCTCTTTAAATTGTTCTGACAAATACTCGTACCCTCGATCGATTCTAAGGGTTTTTACCCTCAAGTCTAGCTGATTCTCAACCTCGCTTATAAATCTCGTAAAGTACTTTAGTACCTCAGACTTATGCAAGATCAGGTAGACGTAACCGAAATGCGTGTAATCGTCAATGAACGTAATAAAATATACGCCTCCGTTTCTGGATCTCACATTCATTGGTTAGCAAATATCGGAATGGACCAATTGCAATGGAGTCTCAGCTCTCATTGATTTCCTGAATGGCTTTCTAATAGCTTTGTCTGCAAGACAAAACTCACACATGGGCAATTGGACCTTGGTTAGCAGGCCCAACAAGCCACTCGTAGCTAACCGGGTCATTCTCTTTTGCCCTATATGGCCAAGTCTGATATGCCATATAAACATATCATCCACAACACTATCAGATGCAAAGGCAATAGGAGATGAAGGAACATTTTCATAAAATGTAATAAAATTCAGTACATAAAGTCCCTCGCGGACTAAATCAGAACAAATCAAAAGACTGTCATTATCATAAATGAAAACTTTAGAGTTTTCCAACAAAACAGAATATCCCAACTGGTCTAAACAACGAAAAGAAATGAGATTCCGCCAAATCTCATGAGCGTACAATACATCATGTAGATACAGGGCTTGGTCATTACGAAGCATCAGATTGCATGTGCCAATCCCTCTTACTTCCACAAATGCTCCGTTCCCCACATATAATCTCCTCGCATGGGGACTCAAACGACCGAATTCTACAAATGCGCTCCTGTCACGAGCTACATGGTCCGTGACTCCTAAGTCTATAATCCACGAAGGAGAAGAGTTAATGAGTATCACACTAGATGACACATAACTCAAACCATGTAAAGAAGAAGGACTTACCTTTCGCTCGCCACACTCGCGTGCGAAATGCCCATGCTTGCTGCATATATAGCATTGGACCTTGCTCTTGTTGAGCTCCTTCTTCTTGCGTTTCTATCCTTTGTCATCAATTTTGGCAGATGGCTTCGTCTTGCCTTGGCCCTTGGGCTTCTTCTCATGTTTGCACCACTTGTGCTTGATCCCTCGGGAGTCCTTTCTTGACTCCGCGATGTTAACATGAGTGGAAGTGGACCTCATAACCTCCTGGTGCTTCTCCTCGAGCTTACAATGCCTACTCACATCCCTGAAAGTACGAATACTCTCAGTGTGTGTGAGATAGGTCTTAACCACATCCCAAGAGTCAGACAAAGACTAGATCACTCCCAACACCTGAAGCTCGTCAGACATTGACTCCCCCATACTCTTCAGAGAGGCGATCATACTCGACATGTGCATCAAATGCTGTTTCATGGTATGATCATTCCTCTGCTTATATGTAATGAATTTATACGTCAGCATCCTCAAATTAAAAGCTCACGCGGAGCCAAAGTACTCTTTCAGAGCAAGCCAAAGCGACTTTGTAGTGGAATATTGTTCATAAACTGGGATTAGCTCATCGTGCATACAGCTAAGAAGGATTACCCTAACTTGGCCATCCTTCTTCTTCCAAGCACGATATACCTCCTGATCCCGTTTTCCTTGTTCTATTGGAACCTCCCTTGGTTCCACCATCTCGTATTGAAGAATCTCCCCGAGTTCTTGTTCCTCGAAGACAAACTGAATTTTTCGGTGCCAGATGTCATAATTGTCACCATTCAGTTTCTCTCCCTTAACGAGATCCAGAACTATAGTTTTTGTAGCAGCCATGTCTCTGTTACACAGAAAATAAAGATGTTAGTGACTAATGATTCTCATATTAATAATTTTATGTACCCTACAAATTATCAAAACCAAAATGACTCGAATACAGACTCCAAAACGAGTATATGAGTCAACAGACACCATATACCACAATTCAGGATTGCAACTCACCATTCGGACTAGAATTCGGTATATAAAAAACCCACATTTAGTCACTTTTTATCATAAAACCCTTAAAAATTTGGTGAAATCCAATTTTAGGTGAACCTACGCGCCGCCGGAAGGGTCCACGCACCTCCACGTGCCTCCACGCCCCTCCACGCACCTTCACGTGCCCCAGACGTGCCTCCACACGTCGGAGACAGCTCTGGCGCGTGCTTAGACGTGCTGCGCGTCAGGCACGCGCCTACACGTGCTTGGGAGTCTATCTCACACGCGCCCGATGCGCAGGAGCGTATGTCACGCGCTCACACGCACAGACCGGTCGGACCGGGGTCAGGTCGGACCGAGTTCGGGTAGGACGGGGGTCTGACCTGCCCAACCGCCTCACGCGCCCTCGAGAGCGTGAGACTCACGTGCCTGCAACCGTGGTTGCCATACACCTCAACGCGTGTGTGTTTCACATGCCCGCGAGTTTGGCCCTTTCTTCTTCGCCCGACGGGTCTGAAACCGGATTTTCTGACCCGATTTCTGAAAAACGCATTTCCAGTCTGTTTTTCACGGTGATTCTTGTCGAAAAATTAGTTTGGACATCCCAAAAATATCCTAGACTTGATTTTTTGGGTTATTTGCGTCCTAAACTCGGCGAAATATATATTCAAAGTTTTGGTCTTCCGCGACTTCGTCGGAAAACCCAGTTTCCGGCAACGACAACATGCAATATGCATACCAAAATGTAGATTTAGATACCAGGAACTCAAATTTATAATTTTTTGTGAAGATTCCTCCTAAATCTTGACAAATATGGGGTTTATTTGTCGCGATCACTATTCATGGCCAAAAAGTTTGACCGAAATTTTGATAGCCTAATCGTGTTTAGAAAATTACAAAAAAAATCATATTAGTGACCTACGTAATAAGGGTAATATCATGGTATTTTCAGATTCATGAAATGCATCCGTGATCCGAACCCCAAATTATACATGCTCAAAATTAATTTTGAAAAGTTGTTTTAAAATACATCTAACATGGCTCTGATACCAATGTTAGATTATTTCATGATTCTATCATGCAGCGGAAGCATTAAACAATTTCTGAATTAAAAGTGTAGGGTTTTGGTAATATCTCAATGAGCGATACAACAAGTTTTGGGGAACCACGAAATCCACGTCTAGATCTACCTCGTAGTCGGGATGATAATCACAGATCGGATTATCAATACAGTTCTACGACGTCTCAACTCTAGATCCGGTGATGGAAACGTCATGCGACAAAATCTCTTAATTTTTCTCTTGTGCAAAATGTCAAAATTCTCTCTCAAGTTTTTGAATTCCCAGACCAAATCAGTTTATTGTCTTCTTACCTTCCAATATATGTTTTGCTATTTTTGGTGGGCAAATCAATTACCCAGAATTGATTTGGAAGATCACCATAAATGTGGGAGTTACAACCAAGGCCTTCCATATTTGGAAAATGCCCCATGTGGGTATATTTGACCTTCAAGAAGCAAGGAGCTAAGAAAAAAAATTGAGAAGCAGCAAGAATTTCATTAAAAGCAAAGTAGGATAAAGCAAAGTGAGAAGTAAGAAGCCATTGAAAAAATATAACAAATCCCTATCACCTTTTTGCTAATATAACAAAAACGTAACAGGAAGTATCAAGTAATATAAATCGCATCCAAACTCATCTAAAGTAGCTTGAAAGACTTAAAAAGACCTATGAAAAGTAATGTATGATGTGACTATTTTACTGTGTAGTTGCACATTTATTTCATTCATCGAGAAATGACTCTTCATCTGGTTTTCCATTAGTGTAGTTGCACATTCATCCATGTCATCATACTGGTTATATTAAGAAGGTTTGAAAGTATCAATTTCTTGTTTTCGTTCGTGATGGTTTCAGTTGTAACTTTGTCGGTAGTTACTCGAGCTTGGAACTACTTCAATAGCAACCGATCCATCTGGACTGTGCAATTGAAGTGGAACTATTTTGAAACAATAGCATCAAGCTAACCATATTTGAAACTATTGGTTGATGATATGCCTACGCGGGGCATTCAACTACAAGAGATAAAAAATTTAAAATTTTTACTTAGGGAGATAATGGGTGGTTAAACCCCATTATCCCAATCACCCCATAACTCTCATATTTTTCCTCCATCAATTAACCTACGTGAGATTGTTATAGTAGTGTGTGCATTCAAGAGGAGAATAACAAAATATGAAAGAGACCATTTTTTTACACATTAATTATTGAGAGGAAGAACATCATTTTTTAGGGTTTACAAAATTCCAAGAAGGGAATTTTTTATGTCACCGTCGTCACCAGATTGAGGGTTGACACGTCATGATTTTGTGGTGACAGTTCGTGTAACGTGGTTATCATTCTGACTACGAGATCGATAAAGAAAGCATTATGGTTCCCAAAAACTGCGTATTTAATCACCGAGATATGCCCCGTATTTTAATCGTCTTTATTATTCCGAAAATTTTCATTGTGCTTTCGCTGCATGTATGTACTTTAAATATTCCAATATTGGTATCAGAGTATGTTGGGCCCTAAGGATGCCCGGAACTAAAAACCTAGATCTGTCCATATAGAGGGATGGTTGATCTATAAAAATGGCATAATTGTGTTCCACATATGCTGATCTACATTTTGGCATGAATTTTGTAACTTGTCGCCGAAAACTTCCGGTTAGGCCGCGGAGGGCCAAAATTTTGGATATTTATTTCGCCGAGTTTATGGCTCAAATAACCCAAAAATCAAGTTTAGGATATTTTTGGGATGTCCAAAATTATTTTTCGGTTGGAATCACCGTGAAAAACAGGTTGGAAATGGGTTTTTCAGAAATAGGGTCAGAAAACCCAGTTGCAGGCCCATCAGGTGAGGAAGAAAGATCCAAACCCACGGGCGTGTGCATGACACGCGCGGAGAGGCACGTCTAGCAACAACTGGCAAGCACGTGCACCTCACATGCTAGCAAGGCGCATGAGGCGGCCAGGGAGCCGAACGAGGTCGGGGCTTGACCAGCTCCAACCCATGAACTGACAGGTGTCGGATCGGAACCTAACCCGTTGACTACAAGTTGGGTCAACCCTAACCCGTTTGACCGACCTGTTGACCCTGCTCTATGCGTGTAGGCTCGTGAGACGTGCACCATGAGTGGGCGCGCGTGAGCCTAGCCGAGCAACACCAAGTGGGTGGCGGCACGTGTGAGGCGCGCTGCGGTCTGGCGCCTGAGCCAAGCTCCTGCTGGCACGTGGAGGCACGTGGCAAGGCCGGCAAAGGCACCTCCGGAGTGTGGCGGCGCGTGGGGACCTTGGCGGCGTGTTAGGCCATCCGAAATTGAATTTTTTCAATTTTTAAAGGATCCTATATCTATTTTTATGACTATTTATGAGATTTTGTGCACCGATTCCAAGTCAGATGGTGAGATGAGATCCTGGGTTATGGTGTATGGTGTCCATTGACGCATACGCTCACTTTGGGGTTAATACTCGAATTATTTTAGATTTGATAATTCGCAGGGTGTGCGAAATTATGTGAAAATAAGTATTATTAGTTACTAATGTCTCTTTTTTTATGTAATAGAGACAAATGGCTGCGACGAAAAGTATCGTACTTGATCTCGTGAAGGGAGACAAGCTGAACGGTACAACTATTAGATTTGGCACCGAAAGGTTCAGTTTGTCTTCGAGAAACAGAACCTAGTGGAGGATCTAAAGTACGAGATGTTGAACCCCGGGAAGGGTACTACGCCTCAGCTAGACTGGATCAAGAGACGTATCGTGCATGGAAAATGAAGGATGGCCAAGTTAGGGCAATCCTCCTAAACAACATGCACGACGACATAATCCCAGTGTATGAGCAGTATTCTACTGTGATGTCAGTTTGGGTTGCTTTGAGAGAGCACTTCGGCTCCCGATCAGCTGCTAAGTTGAGGAAGCTGATCTATAGGTTCATTACCTATAAGAAGAAGTCTGATCATACTATGAAGCAGCATCTGATACACATGTCGAGTATGATCGTTTCTCTGAAGAACATGGGGGAGCCGATGTCTGATGAGATTCAGGTGTTGGGGTGATCTAGTCATTACCTGACTCCTGGGATATGGTTAAGACCTATCTCATACACAGTGAGAGTATTCGTACTTTCATGGACTTGAGTAGGCATTGTGAGCTCGAGGAGAAGCGCCAAGAGGTGCCTAGGTCTGTATCCGATCAAGCTAATGTGGCGGAGTCGAGTAAGGGCTTCTAGAGCTTTAAGCGCAAGTGGCGCAAATTTGACTGAAAGGCCAAAAGCCAAAGCAAGAAAAAACCATCAGGAAAGACCGACAACAAAAGACAGAAATACAGGAAGAAGGAGCTTGATAAGAGCAAAATGAAGTGTTACGTTTGTGACAAATTTGGGAATTTCGCTCGCTAGTATGGCGAGCAGAAGGTAAGTCTTTCTTCCTTACATGGTTTGAGTTATGTTTCATCCACTATGATACTCACCGACTCCTCTCCTTTCTGGATTGTAGACTCAGAAGCCATCGACCATATAGCTCACGATTGGAGCGCGTATGTGGAGTTCCGCCGATTGAGTCCCCATGTGAGAAGGTTATATGTGGGGAATGGAGCATTTGTGGCCATAAGGGGGATTGGTACATGCAAGCTAATGCTGTGATATAATCAAATTTTGTATTTACATGATGTATTGTATGCTCCTAAGATTCGGCAGAATCTCGAGTGTTTCCGTTTTGTACGATGACACTCTTCTATGTACTAGTTTAGTTCATGATAAACTTTATGCTTTGGATATGGTTTCCTATAATAATAATTCTGATTTATTTTCTATTGTCTATACATCTGATAGCGTAGTTGATGATATTTCTGTTCGGCATAGTAGACTTAGCCAAATAGAGCAAGAGAGAATGAACCAGTTGACAACGAGTGGCCTGTTAGGCGTGCTAACTCGGGTTGAATTGCCCCTATGTGAGTTTTGCCTAGCCGGCAAAGTGACGAGAAAACCATTTGGAAAGGCAATGAGAGCTGGGACTCTATTATAACTGATTTACTCCAATATTTGTGGGCCTATGACTGTGAAAGCTTGAAACGGAGTCACGATTTCATTACGTTTATAAACGATTACACACGTTTCGGTAATATCTATATGATCTCGTATAAGTCTGAAACATTAGATTAATTCAGGAGATTTATCAACGAGGTGAAAAATTAGTTAGACTTCAGAGTTAAGACTTTTATAACCGATCGAGGGCTCGAGTATCTGTCTGAATAGTTTAAAGAGCTCTGTTTCAAGAAGGGTAATATGAGACAGTTGACTGTTCATGCTACTCCCCAGCAGAACGGAGTAGCAGTGAGAAGGAACAAGACTCTGTTGGAGATGGTGAGATAGATGATGGCGTAGACCAATTTGACTATTTCCCACTAGGGAGATGCATTGTTGACTGCTACCTACGTTTTTAACCGTGTTTCAACTAAATCCGTAGTCAGTACCCCATATGAGCTTTGGACAGGGAGGCAGCATGACCTTAGCCATTTGAGGCCAGGGGGTTGTGCTGCATACGTTCACGATTTCTCGTACCCATATGGCAAGTTAGGCTTGCGAGAAAAGAAATATATCTTTATAAGATATTTTGAACATTCCAAGGGACATGTGTTCCTGGGTGAACGTATGAACGACACGATCTCTGAGATCGAATCTCGTAATATTACGTTTCTGGAAAATGATTCCCTTAAGAGAGGTGAAATCGATCAGAATTTCATCTTTTATAAGATGGGTGAGCCCAATGGCCCAATTGAGTCCAGCGGTGGGACTCAAGAACCTGTCATGGATCTCGTTCCTAGTGGGAGTGGCCCATCTCGAGGTGAGAAGGCTCCTTCTCCTCGTAGGAGTAGTCGGGAAAAAGTACCTCGACATCGTTTTCTGATTGAGGATGAGAGATCCTTATCGTGACTTTCTAGGATGATGAGAAGTCTCAGACATTTCAGGAGGCTCTTGAGAGTTCTACGAAGAACCAATGGTTAAAGGACATGCATGAGGAGATGGAATCTATGAGAATCAATGGGGTCTGGGACCTAGTTGACCTATCTGAGGGTAGAAAAGCCATTGGGAACAAGTGGGTTCTCAAAATCAAAAGAATGGTCGATGGATCGATAGAGAGATACAAATCCCGTCTCGTAGCCAAGGATTACATACAGACAAAAGACATTGACTACGAGAAGACTTTCTCTCCAATAATCAAGTTTATATCGATCCGTCTACTTTTGGCGATTGTCGCAAACATGGATCTAGAGTTATATCAGATGGATGTAAAGACCGCTTTTCTTAACGAAAATTTGGATGGGGAGATCTACATGGAGCAGCCCTCCAGGTTTGTTCTAGTAGGTCATGAGGATAAGGTAGGTCCATATATGGTCTAAAATAATTATCCAGGCGGTGGTACCTAACATTTCACGAGAATATGATATCTTATGGTTTTACAATGATCGAGAAGGATCATTGTGTCTATCTGATACAGTCTGATAAATCTTTCGTGATCTTATCACTATATGTGGATGATATCATGTTGGCCGGAAATAATATTGAGTATCTGATGAAAATTAAGGCATGATTGTCATCGAGTTTCGACATGAAAGATATGGGTGAAGTTGAGTTCATCCTTGGAGTTAAGATCCAGAGGGATCGCTCGAGACGAATGTTGGCTCTTTCACAAGAGACCTACATTAGGAAGATTCTCAAGCGCTTTGGGATGAGTGATTGTAATTTCATAGATACTCCAATCGTCAAGTGTGATGACCTGAGTTTTGAGATGTGCCCGAAAACTCAAGAAAAAATAAGGGAAATGAGTAAAATCCCTTATTCCAGCGTAGTGGGAAGTTTGATGTACGCGATATTGTGTACACGACCAGACATATGTTATGCAGTCGGTCTGGTGAGTAGATATTAATTAAATCCTAGAAGGGGTCACTGGAGAGCAGTGAAAAGGATTTTGAGATATTTTAAGAGAACTGCGAGCTTCTCCTTGTGTTACGTAGGAGGAGATTTGCATCTTGTGGGATATTCAGATACCGAATGGGGCGGCGATCTGGATAAACACAAATCGACATCAGGTTTTGCCTTTTTGCTCAATGGTGGTGCCATTTCTTGGAGCAGTAAAAAACAAACCTGTATATCTCTATCTACGATGTAGGCTGAGTTCGTGGCTTGCTCAATCGTAGTTCAGGAGAGTGTTTGGTTCCGAAAATTATTAGAAAACTTAAGGGTTGTGGCTGATAATGGGAGACCAGTGATAATTTACTATGATAATCAGACAGCTATCGCCTACATTCGAGACTCTAAGTATCATAGTATAAGCAAATATATCGACACCAGATATAATTTCTTAAGAGATATCATTGAGAAGGGTGAAGTGACCATCAAATATATTTTGACACACAGTATAGTGGCTAACCCATTCACCAAATCTATCGCTAGAGACTCATTTATTGCACATAGAGAGTCATTGGGTTTGGTCATGTTTTGATATTTCTCGTTTTGTATCAAATTGACGATGTAATACTTATTACCTTTATATATATGATTTGTGTATTATTCAGTCACACTTGAATTATTATTTTTCTTTAAATAATGCACTTGTTTTTGTGTCATATATATTTTGATATGATAAAAAGATATGTTGAGTAGACGAGGTCGACTCTCTTATATGAGTGATCAATTCCAGCTCTGAGTGAGTAGAGATGAGACGGTTTCTAGTTGTAAGAGGCTTTGAGAGTAGCTCTGTTAGAATACAAGTCGCCCTGATATGTGTTCAAGATGAGATCATTTGGGATATGACCGACATGAAAATACCCACATCTATGTTGCCTGTAAGTAGTTAGATCTAAGATCTTAAATATCACCTGTGATAGTAATATTATCTCTGAGGCACTCTCTCTGAGATATTTGGGTAGAGTTTTATGTGTAGATTGAGTCATGTATCTGCATAGTGTTAGAGAAATCTGACATATGCCCTTTTGAGAAATGAAGGATTAACACTGTGTCACGCGTTTCATACCGCGTATAATGAGACGACTATAGGTTAGTAAGAGCTATTATTTGAAATAATAATATGATCTTGATCTCCGCTCCCACTATGTGAGACCTAAGATCTATTGGGTGGTATCTCTTGTGGTCTTATTATTTTCAGCCGTTTCTAGAAGTTTTGGTTTAATATTACTATTTTAGTCTGTTTACTTATGACTCGAAAGATAAATTGAGGTCTAAGAGACAGATTTAGGAAAGCAGTTGAAATGAGACTGATAGATTCGAGTTTGGAAAAATGAAGACCAATAGGCATTGCATCATAGTATAGTATTTACCGACCGATCTGTTATGTTTATCCATATTGGGATTTAACATAATAGTGAATACACAGTCTAACATTGATTGGGGATCACTTTCGACAAGAAAAGTGGCTCGATAAATATAATTGTATTGAGTTTGGGGTATAACGAGTCCTTTTGATACTAATGATGACTCATCGATTATCCTAACAAGTGTATCGAGAAGTTTTTGCTTACAGATGTACTCGCCAGTCGCACGACGTCAAATACTATATGAAAGTTCAAAAAAGTGATGTAGTAGATCGCATGAGTTGTGATCTAGTGATAGATATAAAATGTTCTCGTATGCAAGTAGGAGATATTGGTTGATGATATGCTCACGTGGGGCATTGAACTACAAGAAGTAAAAAATTTAAAATTTTTACTTGGGGAGATAATAGGTGGTTAAACCCCATTATCCCAATCACCCCATAACTCTCCTATTTTTCCTCCATCAATTAACCTTCGTGTGAGTGTGTTCTTGTTCTAGTAGTGTGTGCATTCAAGAGGAGAATGACAAAATATGAAAGAGACACCATTTTTTTGGTGTGGGAGGAAGAACATCATTTTTTAGGGTTTACAAAATTTCAAGAAGGAAATTTTTTGTGTCACAGTCATCACCGGATTGAGGGTTGACACATGGTGATAGCCCATGTAATGTGGTTATCATCCCGACTGTGAGATCGATGAAGAAAGTATCACGGTTCTCAAAATCTGCGTATTTAATCATCGAGATACGTCCCGTATTTTAGTCGTCTTTATTATTCCGATAAATTCCATTGTGCTTTGACCGCGTGTATGTGCATTAAATATTCCAACAGAAACAGTTAATAGACTTAGGACGTTAATAGGTTATTGATTTTGTATATTAGGTAGTTTAGAACATACTATTCTATATGTTAGAGACCTAGGAACACATGATTGTTCTCTCTATTTATACCCCTTTTTAATGAAGGAAAAAGGAATGGTTTAAGAAGAATCAAAAGCTTACACAATCAAGTACTAGAATTCAAGGAGAGCCATTCAGTAAAGAGAGGAAGAGGTAGTTATTAGAAGAGAATAAAGGAAGGAAAATAGACTAATCTTAGATGCAATTGGTAGAGAATTCGGTAGAGAAGCAAGCATTATTAGAGAAACCCTAAAAGTCTAAATCAAAGTCCAATAAATTATATTCGATATCCTCATTTTACAATAACTTCTCTTTTATTTATTCTTATAGGTCATAAATGCTAAATACCAAAAAGTCTAAATCAAATCAAAATCGTTAACAATTAGAGGAAACTAAATACTTTTTAAAACCCTAAAAGAATGAAATAAAAAAGATATGGAAATGTTCTAGAACATCTCCCAAATAAAAGTCAAATAAAATCATCCCCTTGTGTTGGATCAAGAATCAGCAAATTTCGAGACTTTTTGGGAGAGATCGGAGAAATAGATTGAAATTTAGCACAAAAAGGAGGAGAAATTAGGAGAGAAGATGATGATGATAAGAGTGATGAGAGCATCGCCATTATTAGAGTTGATGAGTTCAAGTCAACCATTTTTTGCAAACAAACACTAATCTCAAAAGTAAAAGAGAGAGAGAAGAATTTGAACGGAAGGCTGACGACGATGAGGTGAAAAAGAATTGTCGTGTACTTCGTCAATTTGGTATTTGGAGATGAACCTGAAAGAGTGAACGGGTAGAAAAGAGAAGATTAAGGAGAGGGAAAGAGATTCGTGATTTCTAGATTTTAAAATGACTTAGTTGTGAAGCCGCTGGCATAGGCCGCAAGTTATGCTAATGGTCAAAATTTAGTAACCACTGTCATATGTTGTATCTGAACTTACGGTCCGGAAAAAATCATCAATACAGAATGGAACCATGCTTGCGGTTAAATGAAACTACTGACATATACCATACTTTTACTAGTGACTTACTATAACTGCTAAATGCCAACTATTTTGCTAGCCATTGGTAAAGGTGGCTGCAGGTAAAGGACTTTTTTGTGGTGTCGAGGTAAACTAATTTAATTAGAAAAGAGTTTCTAAGTTAGAGTATATCAATTAGAGAAGACATAAAATTCAAGCACAAAATGTTTGACTAAAATCCTAATCTTGATTAGATTCGAAATCTTGAGATGAAGAGATTTGAGTGCATGGTAACTGTAATCGAAGATTTTATGTTCTAGCTTCATTTTAAAAAATTCATTAATAAATGAGTAATTAGAAATATTATACAAAAAGTTTAAGGGTGATTCCATAATATTGCCCCAGGGTTTGGAATATGTTTCTTTGATGTTATTTTAGTGATATTCTTCTCATTACCATCTAGCAACTTAGTTGTCAATCTAGAAAAGTCACAAGATTCTTAGCATAACCTACGGATTAAGAAACCAAATTCTAAGTCTAAGTCTAGATGAGTCGAAAGAATTAATTAAATTAGAAAATTTTCTAAAAGGTGAAATTTTTTAATTTAGAAACGAGTTTTAAAATTAGAAGATTTTGTACGCATGAATATCAACTAGGGTTTTCATGCTATAACATGAATTGAAATTAATCAAACTATTGAAAAGTTTTTTACTTATTTGAGGAGTCAAATAAATCAATTTTTGAGACCTCATGAGCAAATGTCCATGGGTTCTACTAGCATGACATATGGCCATGCTTGTGCCCATGCTCACACACATGGAAAGATTATTTTGAGATTTTAAAAAAAATTTAGAAATCTTGTACAAAACAACAACCAAAGTTTTAAACCCAAATTTTGGTGTCGATCATTTGAGAAACAAATTTAGAGTAGTTAAAAAATTAACAAACTAATTATCTATATTAATCTACAATGACAAAAGGATGATTTAACTTGATATAACTTTCCTACACCGCTTATTTTTATCTAATGTCATTTTCTCATTTAATCCCTTGATTATCATATCTAAACCTTGTACAAAATTTTAATTTTAAAATCAACTCTAACAAAAAATATATGATATTACGTGATAATATTATCAATAAAGAACATGAAATATGGGATATTTTACAGCCAAGAGTTTCTTAATATATGGAAGTATTTCAAATATTTTTGTAAAATGAATATTTCTAAAGAGACTATATAATAAGACTATGGTTTCAAAGTGCAAATAGTTTATGAAATTATAAAAATTACAAAAAATTACAAAAACAATTTCAACATTAATCTCAAATTTTAGATCGGTCGTTTAAAAGACAAATATAGGAGAGAGAAACGAGAACAACTCATAAAATTAAAGTTTGAAAATAAAAATAAAAACCGAGATAAATATAGGAATTTTTTTTTAAAAATAACATTTTAAAAGCTTTTATGATATAAATGTATTTAAATGTATTATATTAGGACATAATATAAGAAAATATGATGCTATTTTTGGGATTAACTCTTCATTTTTCATTAATTTTATTATTTTATATACTCGAAACACTATATATTAAGTTGTCTGTTTTGTAATATTGATTTATTTATTAAAGTAGATAACAAATTTTTATATTATTTATACATGCATAAAGTCTCTAGGTTCAAAAAAAAATGATTTATTCATGTTATTTGGTTGATGAGATATATAGTTTGTATAATTCATTGCTACATCAAGTTAAAGTAGAGTTCATACAT
This sequence comes from Dillenia suffruticosa, assembly GCA_033439265.1. Lineage (NCBI taxonomy): Eukaryota > Viridiplantae > Streptophyta > Magnoliopsida > Dilleniales > Dilleniaceae > Dillenia > Dillenia suffruticosa. The sequence goes on from JAVTVX010000015.1 coordinate 21,378,119, forward strand.
GATCGATGAGTTTAAACACATGTATAGACTATAGTATAAGAGTTTTTTGTTAATCAAAGTTGTTCACCATTATCATCAGATATGATCCAAATTCAATAGAGGTTAGTATAGGTAGCTAGCACTTAATAGGATGTTTAGAGTAATTTTCTTAAATATATTATGAAATATTTTGATATGTCTTTAATCTTGGGCATATGGATAAAATCGCAAATCAATATTAGATATTTTGATATATTATTTGTGAGATTTTTATGAGTTAAAAGTTTTGTATGTATGAAATGGTGATTAGTTTGTATATACGTATACAATATGGTATTTATGTTGGATATCACCCTCTTGGATTATCATAATTGATTATCCATAAATTAAGTTTAGAGATATCATATTCCATCATATCATATGTTTTTAGAATTTATCTAATATAATTGGCGAACAAGAGACACATTGATATCCTCTTTTAGATGACAGACAATGGAATTAAATAATTAAATAGATAATAACACATTTAATTTATTTGGTTTCAATTACATGTGTTAGGTAAAGGGATAGCATCTATGGGTCAAAGACAAAGTAATTACTTATTATTTGTTGACTTACATAAATAATGCTATATTTATCTTTAAAGTGTAATTCTAATTATTTAGTAAAATTAAATAGAGTTAAAATACTTTTAATATAACTAATGGTTTAGTATATTAATTTATAATTATTTTAGAATCAAAATAAATGAGATGTTGCTAATATGATGAGTTTTTTTTTTTTTTAATTTATGATTAAGTTTTATCGTTTTGTAAATAATAATAACAATTAAAAAATTATCAAAGCCATGATGGCAGCCACCTTGCATACGGTAGTAGCCAGCTATTGCTAATGCACCTTCAGCACATTAGTAGCCCGTAGCTAAGGCCACCAGCATTGATTGTGAGGCAAGCCATGTGGTAACCACACCATGCTTGTAGCTTCCTTGTTCAATGTGATCTTCCTACATAAGGGTGGTGGCCAACTGTGGCTAACGAGCCATCGGTGTGTTGGCAGCGTGCAGTTGGCTACCATGACTAGGCTCGTAGCTTCCTTATTCATGCCGACCACCCCACAGGCTATATCAAACATGCCTTGTAGCGTTCAATACTATTATCAAAATGTCATTTGATTTTATAAACTCATTTACAGTCAATGCGTTTCTTGTCCGATGAAAGAAGCATAATAGATCATATATTTGTTGTTTCAAGGACGGTCAATTCTATTTTCATAACTTCTTACCACTCAATAACTCATACAATTTGGATAAATGTTTTGGATTCTGCAATAGAGATTAGGGCACCAAGAAAAGCATAGCATCCGGAAGAAAAATGATGGAAGGAAATATAATCTTCCAAAAGATATTGAGTACATGAAAAAATTGAAAATGGTTGATGTTGAAATTGAGAGCAATGATAGTTTTGGTATTTTGTTGAAGGATGAGTCACTCGTTGTGAACAGCGAATGGGTGTTATAGAATGTGTAGTAACGGGTTCAATTTGGAATTTGTAAGTAGATAAGTTGAGTCCCTACTTACAATAATAGTATAATTTGCATAGAAAAATATTTTCATGAAACACGAAATCTTTACTTACATAAATTGTTTAAGACTTAAAATAAACAATCTTAAATCACTTTTGGCCACATGGGTAACCAACAAATAAACCTGGAAAATCATGTGAATCAAATTTATATTTAGAATGATTATTTCAACAAAAAATGAAACAGTCAAATGGTGATATGTAAGTATTTTGTGAAACAAAAATTCACAATGGGTTTTGCCATGAAAAACGGTACTTACGTTTGATAATCTCATTTTGTTAGAGTGTGTAAGAATAACTATGTTGATGAAGGACACCAAAAGAATTAAAAAAACTCGTTGGTGTCATGATTGAAAATTCAAATGCATTGTCACTACACATTTGGCGAATGGAGAAATCAAAATATGTTTTGACCATAAAAAAGAAATGGTATATATGAGCAAAGGTTTGGGATTTTAAAATGCATCAAATATATCCAAGTAGTGCATGAAAATCATCCACTATTGTAAGAAAATAGTATGCACTAGTAATAATTGGAGTAAAATATGCCCCCCAATATCGATATGAGTTAAATCAAAAAAAGATTTAGAAGAGAAAGAACTATATAGAAAGGGAAGTCATGATTATTTTGCTAAAGGTCAAATCATACAAGTACATTTAGATAAGAAACTGATACTAGGATCTAAACAATAGAATAAATGTGAAATACTTGAACTGGGATGACCAAGACAATAATGCCATAAGTCGGGTTGGATTCAACCAGAACAAAACCCGTGACCCTCCCGAACCTGAGGTGATCAGGTTTGGTGAATTCAGGTTTTTTTACTAGGGCGAGTTCAGGTTGGAAATTAAAAAACTCGAATTAACCCGACCCATCCGAATTAATCCAAATATATTTGTAAATATATTATAATTATAAGGGTAAAAATGGAATTAGGGCAAAAAATATTATGCAGGACATATTTCTTTTAGAAAAAACAAATCAATCACTCTCTCTTTATCGTCTCCAACTCCAATTGTGTATCTCTCCAGTCTCCAGCCATCTTTCTCTCTCTAGGAACATCATTGCCAGTCATCTACTGACTTGTATGGTAAGTGATCTTGGAGACCATCTTTCTCAAATTTTGGCATTTTCTGCTATCTATTTGTTTGAAATCCTATCAAACAAATTCAAAGATTTTTCTACAATTCTCATAGTTGTTGCCATTATATTATCATCAAACCCAATGACTCTCATTTCGTAAAAGATTGAAAGTAAAATAATCAGTAGTTATTAAATGAGGATCAAATAACTACAAAGCCAACAATATCAATTCTAATGTGGATTATAGAATGACCTTCCAAATTCAATGCACTATTTCGTTCTTTTGTTTTTCCTTATAAACTTTTTCTTTATGGAAAATATTGATCTCATTTTTTTGCAATTCTTTCTATTTTGTTCTATGTTTGCAAATTTGCAGATAAGGGCAATGAGAAAGAGAAGTGAAAACAAACAACCCAAAGAGGAGAGAGCAAGGTGTAGAGGTATGTTTCAATTTTTTAATATTTTACTTACTAAATTATTATTAATTATGTATTTTGTGCTTTTGCATGAACAAGGTCTTTAGTTGAAGTTAAGGAGCTTATTATGAAACACAAACCATTAGACTATTCAAATTAGTAGAACAATTGTCTTGAATTATTTTAAATGTCTGTAATTTTAATAGTAGAGGCCTTTTTGAAAGGTTTATGTAACTTGTATGATTGTTGCCAACCTGACTTAATTTTGTGCCTGGCGAAATGAAATTGGCCCCGAGGGAGGAGATGCAAATCGTGTAGTTAGATCATTTGCATAACCTGTGAAACAAAAAACCTAACATCTGTGTCCATTATTGTACAACAAAGTTATACCCAATCGAACCTTTTCATCTTTGGAAAAAGATTCACTATTGCACAATCATCAAGAGTACACAATAACTTTGTCCTACAAAAAAAAATAAATTTATATAGTTGATTTTGTAATAAGAAATTTTACTAAATTTTTTTTATAATAACAAATAAATATAAATCAGTATGTTGGTTGACCTACTTTTTTGTTCATAGTTGTCCTATTTTAATTTGCACTTACTGTTCATAATTGTCCTATTTCCCACTACTACTACTTATTTTAATTTAACTATCACACTTGTTATTAGGTCATTATAGAGGACAGCTCTTCAAATTCCCTTTCTCCTCATCTGGCATTGCGGGTGACAATCCAGTCAGTGTTAGACCTCCTTTATCAAACCAAAAACTAGGTAAAGAAGTTCACTTTATGTTTATGGTATGTGAATATTTTATAAAATTACTTTTTGATGATAAATATGAAATGAAAGCAAGTTGTAATTATTATGATAAAAAGTTTAAGTGTTCTACTGTTAATCGTACTAACAGCTTGCGATATCATCTCACAAGGTGCAAGAAATATCCTCACAATAATAGAGATAAAAAACAGAGGACTTTGGCTTTTCAACTTGGCAACAAAGAATTCTTTGATAGTAGTAGTAGTGGGAGTGGGAGTCAACTTATAGTTTTGAAATTTGATCAACAATTATATAAGAATGTATGCACCAGTTAAGATGATAATAATCGATGAACTGTCTTTCAGAATTGTTGAACATGAGGGTTTAGAGATTACTCAAATACATTGCAGCCTAGATTTGTTATCCCTACACGCAAAACTCTTGCAAAAAAAATTTGTTAAGCTTTTTTTTGAAGGAAAAAACAAGCTGAAAAGTTACTTTAAGGAATCAGGACAAAAGTGTATCTTACAACTAATGTGTGGACGTCTTGATGGAATTTAAGTTATATGTGTTTAATTGCTCATTTCATTGATGGTGATTGGAAACTACATAAACGCATTTCAAATTTTGTCCCTATTTCTAGCTATGCTGGTGAATTTATTGGTGAAACAATTGAGAACCTTTTGCTTAATTGTGGTATTGATAAGGTGTTATGCATGACAGTTGACAATGTCAGCTCTAATGATGTGGGAATGCAATATTTGAAACGAAAAATTAATAATTGGAAAGGTAGTGTGTTAAAAGGAGAAAATCTTCACATGAAATGTTGTGCTTATATATCAAGTTTAACCATGGAGGAGGGGTTAAAAGATATGGATGATTCAATATTTAGAATTCGGTCTTCTGTGACGTATGTGAGATCTTCTCCATCAAGATTGCAGAAGTTTAAAACTTGTGTGACTCAAGAGCAAATTTAAAGTAAAAGCCTAGTGTGCCTTCATGTTAATACTAGGTGGAATTCAACTTATCTTATGTTGGAGAGTGCTGTTAAATTCCAGGTTGCATTTGTCAAGTTGGAAGAAAAGGATTTAAAATATAGAAATGACCAACAAGGGACACAATAGGGGTTTGCCAACTGCTGAAGATTGGAAGAAATGTTTTAACAGCTATTAGTTATTTGTATGAAGAACCTAGTGTAAAAGTATTAGAAGAGAGGGTGAATGACACTTTGATGCATTATTTTGAACAATATGCAAGTGCTCATTGTATTGTTGAGAATAAAGGATGTACTCCTAGTTTAAGTTTGTTGAAAATATATAGGCCCACTTGGGCTCAAAATTTCTGGCTCAAGTGGGCCCATGACTACAACGGCTATAATAGCCGTTGCACCTCCAACGGCTTCATAGCCGTTGGAGGAATCCCCCTTTTGCACCTTCAACAGCTACATAGCCGTCGGAGGATTCCCCTTTTTCTTTTTTATTTTTTATTTTTTATTATTTTTATTTTTTCTTTCTCTCTCCTCCATCTTCTATAAATAAGATCTTTCTCCTCTCTTATATTCACAACTTGGAAGGCAATCTCTCTTCCAAAATCTCTCTTCTCTTTTTATCTGTTTTTGTAATATTTAGATAATTTCTTTTTCACACTCAATAGAAGAAATTTTCTTCATTCTTCAATTTCATTTTTTCTTGATAAATCTTTCTCCTTATTTTTCTTTTTACTTGATCACATTTTTATCTCTCTTTGTCCATATTTAAATTTGTGCTCCGAACTTTAGTAAAACCCATTCTCTAGTATGCGATGGCATAACATGTCTAGGAAAATTCTATCAAATGACAAATATTTGTCCAAAGAAAGAGGTTCTTAAGTGAGAACAGACAAACTCCACCTCTTTCTTGGGAACTTTCCTGGTACTCCCGGTTACAGAACGGTTTTGGTTGAATTTAAATAAGGTTTACAAATTTCTACATGGTATCATAGCAGAATTCTATTATTTCTCACATGGCAAATCCTCCGTCCTCATTTACTTCATTTCAAACCTAACTTTTTTCTTCCACAATTCTAACCTCCACAAATTATTTCCAATGGGTAGGCCACAAAAGATTACTTAATGCTCTGAAACTCTTGAAGTTTATAACGAGTGAATCTCTTGATGTTACCAACCCTGCATATGAAGAATGGAAAGAAATAGATGATCAAGTCTTCATTCTTCTCCTAGTGTCATGGATCAAACTCACAAAAATATGGTGTCATCTTGTCCAAACTCTAAATTTTTATGGGATCAAATGTACAATCTATATGGGCAAAAATCTAATATGGAAAGAATTTTTTAAATCAAGCGGAAGATCGCCAACATTCAAAAGGAGGAGAAAATTCTTTCCCAACTATTTGGAGAATATGAAGATCTATGGAATGAATTGGAGATGTTAAAACCTCACACATGTGATTTGAAGATATCGCTGAAACGAAAGGATGAAAATAAGTCTTTTGGCCTTCTTGTCTCTCTTGGTGAACGCTTCTCAACTGTTCGCCAAGAAATCCTTCGAATGAAGGACTTCCCTTCATATCAAGAAATCCGATTCCTAATTCAGAAGGCTGATGTTAGTATGCGGCTTGAGGAGGCTTCACAATCAGTTCACAGATTTAAAGTTGAGCAACAAGTTTCTATTCCTGTACCAGAACCCATTGCCAACAAAGTCTATCAACCTCCTCATAAGAAAGGATGCTCACATTTCAGGAGATTAAACCACACCAAAGAGAAATGTTGGTTTCTTTATCCCCATCTCAAACTAGAACATCTCAAAAGGAAAGAACAAGGAGCACCAAAAGTAGCGCAAAATGTGGCATTGGAAACGGCTCTTGAAGGCATCACTAAGCTACTGAAACAAGTCACCAATAATTTTGGTAACTCCTCAAACTCCACTTATTATTCTTAGATTTGGGATGTGACTATCATATGGTTAAGGACAAAGAAAAGATAAAACGTTTTAAACCTCTCATCAATCATAAAATAGTCAAAGTAGCTAATGGACAAAATTTGAAAGTTAAAGAACTTAGAAAAGTTGCATTTTTTGGAAAAAAAAAACTCAAATGCTTTATATGTTCCTAAATTTACCTTCAATCTTATATCAATTAGTAAGTTAACTAAGAACCAAAATTGTAAAGTTATTTTTTATCCTGATACTATTGTTTTTCAGGATCTCAAATCGAACCAAATGATTGGCAGAGGATCTAGAAAGAACAATTTATATTTTTTGGATCAAGACAATCAAGCTCTTGTAGCATGTAAAGGAGATAATCAATTTTGGCATGCTAGATTAGGTCATCCAAATGATCAAACCTTAAAATTACTTTTTTCAACAAAATTTTGTAAAAATGATCATTGTGAAGCATGTATCTTTGGAAAACAAACCCGAGTATTATCCAATTTCGGAAACTATTTATAAAAATGTCTTTGATCTTGTGCATTCAGATATATGGACATCCCCTGTTGAATCTAGAAGAGGTTTCAAATATTTTATATATTTTATATATCATAAATCTAGATACACATGGATATACATGCTTCACACTAAGGCACATGCTTTCGAAGCATTTAAAAACTTTAACAACTTTATCTTGAAATAATATGATACTCATATTAAAACACTTAGAACTGATAATGGAGGTGAATATATGGGTAATAAATTTAAAAAATATCTAGAAAACAAAGAAATCATTCATCAAACCCTATACTTCACAACAAAATGGAATAACCGAAAGAAAAAATAGACATTTACTAGAAATAGCAAGAATCATGATATTTTTTGCAAATATGCCTAAAATATTTTGGAGTGATATAATTAGTACAGCTGCACATATAATTAATTGACTTCCCACGAAGACTCTTAAAGGAAAATCTCCTTTAAAGATATTTAGAAAAGAAAAACCACCCTTATCTCATCTTAAAATATTTGGTTGCACATGTTATACTCATATTCCTTCTCAAATAAGAGATAAGTTAGAAAGAAATGGAAGACGTTGTGTTTTATAGGTTATGCATAATTTCAAAAAGGATATTTATGCTATGAACCCAAAACTAATAAAGTCTATATATCTAAGGATGTAATATTTTTTGAAGATAAATTCTATTTCAAAGAACATAGCAAAAATAAAAATTTCATAAAAAAGGATTAACAAATCCTTTTTTGGAAATCTCCAAGAGTTGAAAATAAATCTCCCCAAGAAGTAATTCTAGAACAAAATAATGAGCAAGGGGGAGAACAAGTTAATGAAGAAAATGAGAAAATTCTTATGGAACCATCCTCACCACCTCCTCCACTTAGAAGACCAATTAGATTAAGACGTCTTTCAGAATGGTTAAATAAGGAAGTTTATTATAATTCCAAAGTTATATCTCATCCTATCTCTAATTTTTATACAACTAATAATATTTCTTCTAGTTATCAAGAATTCTTGAATGGCATTGACCAAGTGCAAGAACCTTTGAGTTATGAAGAAGCTAATGCTCATCAAGAATTGAGGAAGGCTATGAATGAAGAATTGGATGCTCTTACCAAGAATCAAACTTGGGAAATCACCACTCTTCCTAAAGGAAAGAAAGCGGTAGGGTGCAAGTGGCTTTACAAGGTCAAGCATAAGAGTGATGAAACAATCGATCACCTCAAAGCATGATTTGTAGCCAAAGGCTTCAATCAAACATATGGAGAAGACTACACTGAAACTTTTGCTTCGGTCACTAAAATGACTACAGTCCGAGTTTTATTGTCCCTTGCAACAAATTGGAGTTGGCCGATGTTCCAAATGGATGTGAAAAATGCATTCTTGCAAGGAGAATTGAAGGAGGAAGTTTACATGCGACTTCCTCAAGGACTTGAAGGCAAAGATGGACAAGTATGCAAGCTCAATAAGGCCATCTATGGTTTGAAACAATCTCCCCAAGCTTGGTATGCTAAATTTAGTACCACTCTTCTTAGTTATGATTTTTCTAAATGTAACAGTAACTGATCTTTATTTATAAAATTTTTTAATGAAAATGTCACCGTTGTACTTATCTATGTCGATAACATAATTATAACCGGGAATGATATAAAGCAAATAGATCATGTTAAAATTTTTCTTAATTCTAAATTTGAAATTAAAGATTTAGGAAAATTAAGATACTTTTTAGGTATAGAACTTGTCTACTCCTCTAAAAGGCTTGTTCTATCATAAAGAAAGTATATGTTTGATCTTTTGTAGGAAATAGGTAAAATAGGAGCTAAACCAGCTTGTAGTCCAATCTCAACTTTTGAAGAAGAAAAGGATAATAATCAATTCTTTACTAACATATCGAGATACCAGAGACTCGATGGGAAGCTCATTTACTTGACGATCACCAGACCAGATATATAATATGCGGTTAGCCGAATTAGCCAGCATATGCATAATCCAAAAATAAGACATTGGAGAGCAGCCGAAAGAATCTTAAGGTACCTAAAGGGCTCTCCTGGGCATGGAATATGGATAAAGTGTAACCAAAATTCTAAAATTATTGGATATTGTGATACGTATTGGATCAGAGATTCTCAAGATAAAAGATTTATAACAGGTTTTTGTATGTTTGTGGGAGGTAATTTAGTGTCTTAGAGAAGCAAGAAACAATCAGTAGTTTCAAGATCTAGTGCAGAAGTGGAATATAGAGCTATGCCAGCATCGATAAGTGAGATTATATGGCTTAAAACCCTAGTTGAAGACTTGGGGTTCAAGGTCACAATACCAATTCAGTTTTTTTATGATAATCAATCGGCTATTCACATTACCTCAAATCCAGTGTTTCATGAGCGGACCAAACATATTGAAGTGGATTATCATTTTGTGCGACAAAAGATTGAAGACAAAACCATAATCACTTCTTACGTGAAGACTAGTGAACAATTTGCTGATATTTTCACCAAGAGAACTACGGCTAGTCACATAAATAATATTCTCGACAAGTTAAACTCCATCGATCAATATTCACCAAACTTGAGGGGGAGTGTTGAAAATACATAGGTCCACTTGGGCTCAAGATTTCTGGCCCAAGTGGGCCCATACTGCAACGGCTATAATAGTCGTTGCACCTCCAACGGCTTCATAGCCGTTGGAGGATTCCCCTTTTTTGCACCTCCTACGGCTACATAGCCATTGGAGGATTCCCCTTTTTCCTTTTTATTTTTTATTTTTTATTATTTTTATTTTTTCTTTCTCTCTCCTCCATCTTCTATAAATAGGATCTTTCTCATCTCTTGTATTCACAACTTGAAAGACAATCTCTCTTCCAAAATCTCTCTTCTCTTTTTCTCTATTTTTGTAATATTGAGATAATTTCTTTTTCACACTCAATAGAAGAAATTCTCTTTATTTTTCAATTTCATTTTTCTTGATAAATCTTTCTCCTTATTTTTCTCTTTACTTGATCACATTTTTATCTCTCTTTATCCATATTTAAATTTGTGCTCCAAACTTTAGTAAATCTCATTCTCTAGTATACGATGGTATAGCATATCTAGAAAAGTTCTGTTAAGTGACAAATATTTGTCCAAGGAAAGAGATTTTTAAACGAGGACAGACGAGCTCCACCTCTTTTCTGAGAACTTTCCTGGTGCTCCTTACTACAGAACGGTTTGGGTTGAATTTAAGTAACATTTACAAATTTTTACAAAGTTCACTTGGAATAGATAATGTGGAAGGTGAGAAGCATATATTGGATCCTTTTTCTAAGATATTAGGTATATTGGAAGAAAAAGAAAAAGTGAAGGAAGTGTAGCAAAAAAAAAAAAATTCAGAGCTTTACGTTTACTTATCGGAACCAAGGGAGCATAATGTGTTGAATTTTGGCATTTTAAATTGACAGAAAGTGAATAACTCCAAGTTTCCGATCCTTGCATCAATGGCCAGAGATGTTTTAGCTATTCTAGTTTTGACTGTAGCTTCTGAGTCTACATTCAGCACCGGAGGGAGAATTCCTGATACCTTTCGTAGTTCATTGAAATCGAAAATTGTAAAGACTTTGATTTGTTGTCAAAATTGGTTGATGTCTACACCGATTTTTTATATTGAAGAATAATTTGATAAACTTGAGAGCATTGAAGCAGGTATGATTTTGTTTCAAAAGCCACATACTTTATTTACTTAACAAATTTATTACTTTATAATTGCATTTTCTTTGATTAACTATTGCTGGTTGTTGTGGAACTTAGCCAACTGATGATTAATGAGCCAAACATGCTTAGCATTGATGACTAAAGGACACCTTGATTTCCTAAGGTTGGTTTCTTTTTTATTAATTTTGATTATTTAATTTTTATTGATTACTCTAATTTTATTTGGTTCTAAATCTTTATTAATATTTTATTTTTATTTTCAGACTATGCACAACATTTGGATGATTAAGAAGGAAATGATTGGAAGAAAATCACATCCAATGGCTTGAAGAATTTTGTTCTAAGTTTTATTCTCAAATATCTTTAAATTTTATTTTCAAATGTACTACTTATTAGGTTTGGTTTATTGTTATATTTTATATTATGTATTTACTATTATTTTCAAATGTTTTTTTTTAAAGTGTTCAAACCCAATCAGGGACTTATTATGTTATATTCAAGTTAAATGTCAAATATTCCAAACTCAAGGGGCTTATTATGTCATATTCAAGTTTACTATTATTATTTTCAGATTTAATGTTATTATATAGGGGTGAATCAAACAAAAAAAAAAAGAAACAATGATGAAGTTGTTACACTTTTTTTTGTTTGTTATGTTATTTTTTTGTAATTTTAAATGAATTTTGTTATTTATTTCAAATTTGTTGTGTAAAACTAGATAAAGTGAATTTAATTAATATTATAATTATTATTTGATGTGTTTATAATTTGTATCTTATAAAATAAAGAACTTTATTAAAAAAAGAATTTTCGGGTCCGGGTACTTGCCCGAATCTAAATAATTTGTTCAGGTTCGGATCTAGGATAAAAAATGTAGCCTATCTCAGGTTCGGCTTAAAATAGGGTGTTCAAGTTTGGGTATCTAACCCGGACACAGCCCTAGCCATAAGTCTTCTTTTTCTTTTGTAGTAATGGATGACAAAGAGGTATTGTGGTTGGTTTTTAGATCAAGGTAATAAAAATCATCACGTTCTCTCCCAAATCCAATCATTTTCTTCATTTCCAAATCCTGAAAAACACAACAATCCGAGACGAAAGTGACATAACAAGTAAGAGTTTTCTGATTTTGCTAATAGATAAGTGGTTAAATTTAAAAGAAGGGACATACAAAACATTGTTTAAGAAAATATCTAATAAAAATTTAATGGAATTTAAGTGAGTTACTAGAATAATGCTACCATTTGAGAGTTTGCTAGTTGGCTATAATGGTAAGAGGCATCATGTAAGGAATTTAAATTATGAGTCATATGATCACTGTATTCAGGTTAGCTAAAGAATGAGAAGGGGTGGTGTTATTTGATTGGATTAAGAAGAGTAGTTGCTATAGTTGTTCCTCAGTGAAAGACAAGCTATGAAAAGAAAATGGAGCACTATTTGCAACAACTGCAATTGGTCGATTATGATTTGGTGCATAGTTTTTCTCACGCCAAGATTTATCTCTTCTCGACTGGTTGGACATAGCCGAACGCATATTAGTTTGTTTCTTATGACACTATTCTCAATGTATCCATCCCTTTCACAATAATTATAGTATTTGTGATGTTCTGATTTATCTAGACATAGAGAAGAAGAATTTTGTCTTCCATGGTGAGCCACGAACACATATTGGTCTGGTATGGGAGTAGACATTAGTACTGACGTTTGTCATTCTTTTTGCTGCATAAGTGCATACGTTTGTGTGACAGATGGAAAGGGGTTCATGAGTAAGATTTGACTCTTTACTAGTACATATGTATCATTTAAATCCATAAAAAAATTGGATAAGACGATCACGCTACTGATATATTCTGAGTTCTTGAGCAGCACCACAAGCATATGTAGTGGATGATTTGTAAACATTGAGTTCATCTTATAATGCCTTCAAACTAGTGTAGTAAACAACCATGGAGTTATTTTATTGAAGATGATTGACGATGGCTCATTGGATTTCAAATATCCATGGACTATTTTGTTGAGAGAAACGATTTCGAATGTCATGCCATAAATCATGGGTTGTTTTCATGAAAATGATGCTACTTGCAATTATTTTGCAAATTGCATAGAGAAGTCAGGATAATGTCATGTTGTTGTAGCGACTCCAAAGGGTGAAGTTGGGTGAACCTAGCTCTGGCTTCACAATCAACTCGTCTAAGGATCCTAATTTGTTTTTTTGTCTCAAAAGCATGGTAATGGCACGGCACCGAATTGGATAGTTATCTCCAACTAATGATTTGGAAATTAACATGGTACTTAGATTGTTTGAATGGTGTAAGAAGTGTGCCATTGGATTTGGCATTACCAAGGAAGAATGAGGCGATTAGGTTTTACATGTCGAAACCTACTCTGATACCATGATAAGATTTGGCTGTGAAAAAAATTTATTTGAACAGTACAAGATGGTGTTATATGAACAGTGTTATATGAATAGTACCATATGAACATTGTTATATGAACAGTATCGGATACGGCTGGTTTTAAGATTTTATCAGGGATATTGAAGGAATTTCACCATTTAATTTTAAATTTTCTAATAAGAATGGTGGTTCCATTGGAATTTTTGGCATAATCTAAGTACCATTGACTAAGTCAAGATACAAAGAATTTTGCACAAAATAAACATAAAGGTGAGAATTTTTTTCAACCTCTGAGACTTTATAAAGGGTTTTGAAGAGATCAAATGATTCTTTTACCTCTAAAATAAAGATATCGGGTAAAGAACTAAAAAATTTCCACCAATGGGGAAATCAGACTGGGTATTTATTTATGTGGGTTTTTCCAAATAACTATGTGTGGGTTCGTTTATGATTTTGAATATGAAATGTATTATACCAAACTTAAATATAGTCCCAATAAAAATAAATATAACAAAATTCAATTTTGGTTTGGAGATTTATTGGGAAGGTTTTTGGTTTTGAAAGCTGTTGTCCCCATTCAGAAGGATGCAGGACTTTTAGAATTTTACAAGTTGAATAATAGGGGAATGGTTGTTCTGAAGAGAACTTAAAATGATTGAATCCAGCACTCTCCGTCAATTCCAAAATAGTTTGATAGTAATCAATGGTTTTGAATAAATCCATCGGTTTGTAAAACCGGTTTTTCATAAAATGTCCTTCCATTGTTTGGAAAGAATCTTTATAGAAAAATTCTTTATCGATAGGTAAAATATTAAAGTCCAAGGAAGCCCATGAACCAAAGGGTCTTTCAATAAAATTTGAGGATTTTAAAATTTTTGTATTTGTTGAAATAGGAGTTTTTCTACCAGAGGTAGTCAAAAGATTCAAATCTTGTTGAGAAAGGGTTTTAAAAGGCGAAAATTCACCTTTCTCGGTTTTAGAAACTAGTATAGGGTTTTTACCTGATAGTTCAGCATTTGATTTGCCTTTGTCAAAAGTCTTGAGGGGTATTTTGTTTGCACAAAACAAAACAAATAAAGATTTTAGAGATTTAAAAAGCATATTCTTTCATTCTGAGCTCTATAAACCAGATTCTGGTTTTATTGTTTTCAATATTTGCATAAAGAATGTTACGATAAACTCATCGCCTTTCACGTTTTAACTGTTCTTTTAAGGCCTTGATTTCAGCTTTTGGTCGGTGGATTTTATTCCTTATTTCAAACAATGTACTCCAATAAACCATCTACAAAAGAGGTTATAGCAGTTTTATCCATTTTGCAGAAATTCTCTGGTTAGAAAATCAGGTAGAAAATTATTATCACCTTTAATATATTCAATATTAAAATCAAATATAGATAATATAGCTTGCCAGCGTGCAAAAATTTATTTAGAAACAATGTTTTGGACATCTTTCTGTAAAATTTCTTTTGTCGATTTACAATCAATGTGTAATAAAAATTTTTGATTTAATAAATCATTTTGGAATTTTGTTATATATAAAACAATTAACAAAATTTTCTTTTTTATGGTAAAATAGTTTTTCTGGATTTGATTCCAGTGAGCAGAAGTGTATTGGACTACGACTTCTTTATTGTTCTGGATTTGTTTTAAGATTTCTCCATATTCTAAATCACTAGCATCTGTTTCAACAATTTCGGGGAGATTAGGATTGACAATATGAAGACATGGAATTTCCAATATCTATTTTTTAATGAGTTGGACAGTTTTAGTATGTTCGTCTATCCAAACTTTAGAGTTTTTCTTCGATTTGTTATGAAGAGATTGTGCAATTTTGTTGATATTTGGAAAAAAATCTAGGATATAGTTTAGAATTTCTAGAAATCTCTAAAGTTGAGTTTTATCAAGAATTTTATCTGGAAATTTGTTTGCATTCCAAAGATCTCTCAATTGGTTTTATGGTTCCACAGGTTATGTGGTGACCTAAAAATCTTATCTTCATTTGAAACAAAGATATCTTTTTATCTGATAAGATTTGGCCATTCTTTTTACAGACATAGAAGAATATTTTAAGATTTTTGAAGTGTTATTCTATTGATGATGAGAATATAAGCATATCATTAATGTACACAATGCAGAATTCTGAATATGGATTGAATATATCATTCATAATTTTCTGAAATTCTGAAGGTGCATTTTTTAAATCAAATGACACAACATTCCATTAGTATTGTCCAAATAGAACAATGAACGCCATTTTATACCTATCTTTAGGATGAATTTGGATTTGTCAAAATCATGATTTCATATCGAATTTAGAAAATATGTTGGCTGAGTTTAGTTTTTGTAATAAATCTTTTTTATTGAGAATTGGATATCTGATTCGTTTTAAAACTTCATTTAGAGGTTTATAGTTTATAACCAACTTTAGATTTCCTCTTTCTATTTATGAGATCTTGTTTACATAGAAAGCTGCACAACTTTATGGAGCTCTAAATTTTAAAATTAATCCCTTGAATTCAAGATTTTGAATTTCTTTTTTGTAATATTTTTTTAATTCAGTATTCATCTGAATTGGTCTGGTTTTAATAGGAATATTACGTTTATCAAATCCTTTTTCATATGGTAGGTCGACTATATGTTGCTTTCTATCCCAGAAGGTATTAGGAAGATTAGAACAGATTTTTTTTTTCGATTGTTTTCTGAAAATCAGAGATTTTTTGTTTTATGGATTTAGTTTGCAATTGTTGTTCAATTCTTTGAATATCAATGTTCTGTTTTAAATGTAATTGTCGAATTATTTTTTTTGTATTAAAAGATTTATTGAGTTTTCATGGATAGAAACGGCTTTTATTAGATTTAAGTTTCTAGTTTTAAGAAGTTCTAGAAATGGAAAAAAGAGTTTTTTCTTTATTGGTTTTAGATTTAATTCCATTATATTCAACTTTATAAGGAGTAATAAGATTGATAAATGGAATTTCTAGTATCACTGTTTGTCGGATATCAGAAACTAGGACAAAAGTTGTTTTAATCATGAATTTTTCATTTTGGATCCTTCATCCATTTTGGCAATTATGTTCATTTTAGAACTATTTGCCGCAAATAGTTTTTCACTAATTTTTTCATGAAATTTTTTTGGAATGAGATCCGTTTTTATACAATTTAAGTCAGCTCCGATATCGAACAGGGCGACCGTATCAATTTCAAAACTTTCAGATAATAGTAGGGTGATTTTTATAAGATATTTTTTGGAAGTGATTTCCTTTAGAACAAATAAAATTTTTTCAGAAAGGGTTTTATTGGATTTTTTAAGATGTTGGATGGTCTGAGAATCTAAAGAATTCTATCCGAATTTCCTTCGTCACTACTGGAATTAGTAACTACATTTTTTGCTTTTATTTGAGATAATAAGATTGAAATGATTTTAGAATCTTCCACTTGCTTATATTTTAAGTCTTTTAATTCTTTTTTGATTGTTTTTATTTCTTCTTGTAATTCTGGGATGGTTGCAGAAGATTTTTTATTGAATTCTTTTTATTTAGTAAGGAAGTAAAATTGTATATTCCGGTATTAGTATGAGGAGTATAGTGAAGATTTTCAGAACTTTCTTCTAAAGATTGTTTTAGTTGATCCAAGTATTTTTTCTGGATTTCCGGATTCTTTATATATTGAATGGCTTCTAGAATTAGACTTTGTTCTCTGGTTATCATGTTTATATGACTTGAATCTGAAGAGTCGGAATCAAATTCTGTTTTATTGGAACTGGTTATGAGTTCATCAATTTGATAATTACTAGTAAAAATTTCTGAACTGATTGTATCGGTGTCAGAGTTGTCTACTAATAAAATTGAGATTTTATTTAGAATTTTTTCATCTATATGATATTCTCTAATCTTTTTGGATACTCTGCAATATTTGGAAGTGTATCATTTTTTTCCACATTTGAAACATGTTATATCTTTTAATGATTTTGAGATTAAAGGTTTCTCTTCCTTTTTATATTGCTTTGTTTTACGGATTTTCTTATAAAATTTCTTATAATAATCCTCTTTATGTTTTTTATAGGGTTTAAATTTCTTAAAATATTTTTTTTTAGAATATCTTTTGGATTGTTTCTTACTGTATTCTCAATTGCAGCCTTTATGTTTATTAAGATCAAATTGATCAGAAAATGATTCTAATTCTCTTTTAGTTTTCTTCATTTCCCATTTTAAATGTTTTTGAAGTTTTAAATCTTGACAGATCTTAAGACCTTCCTTTTGCGTGAAACTGACCAATTCACCATAAGTGAGCTGATCATATGGAATAATATGATTGCCAAAAGTGTCACGAATGATATTCTTTACTTTCTTCCCAATAAAGTTGGAAGTCCGGCAAGCAATTTTTCTTTCCAGAAGGGTTGGTTAGAGTCTTCTTGGAGCATAACCCTAGATAGAAAGGTTGTTTTATACCACCGGAAGTCATTGAGTTTTTTACATCGAAAATTGGATAATAAATCGATGTTTTATCTTTTAGATGGGATGAGTCGCCGATGAAATGAAGTGATATAGTAAATATGAGGGTTGCGACAGTATCTTAAATTGGTTCACCTTCTTCACCAATTTGAATTGCATTTAGAATTCTCAATTGTTATTCTTTAGTGAGATGAAAATCCTACCATCCTTTTAATTAACTAGAAACTGCGATAAGAAATTCTACGACTGTTTTATCGATTGTTCCTTGTTGGGTTTTATAGGTATTGGATGTCATAGTTATTTGTTGTAATATATTTAAAATTTGATATTTACTCATTCCATCTATATTTCATACATAGATAGAGTTAGCGTTGTATTTTGGTTGGACCAATATTTCGAGTTGATTACCGATTTCTAATTCAAATAATCTGGTTTTAACATATTCAAATTTGAGAGTTTTCCAAAGAAGTTTGTTTATTTCAGAATTCTGTTCCTGAAAAGTTTCTTATTTATCCTCAACTAACTCGGATGAAAGGGTTTTATTTAGAACTATAATATCTTGATTTACGGATTGAGGAGTGTCAGGGACAACTGGATTGGATTGTTCTGAAAATGACTCGATTTTACTGATTTAGAGTTTTATAGCTTCCAAGAATTCTTGCTTATTAGTTTTGATTTTTTTGTTTGCTTGGTTCGAAATTTGATAGGGTTTGAAAATAAGGTTTTTGGATTTTTTTTAATTTTTTCTATTTTATTAGACTCAGTGGGTTCTTGAGTCTTCTGACATTTTTCGATTTTGGAAAGTTGTTTTCCAATTGTATGTAAATGTATATTTGTATAATTATTTTGAATGATAAAATATTTTAAGTTTACAGAGTCATTTTCTTGGGTTTTTTTATAAGAACTAGTCTCAACGTTTTCTGTACCAACAGGAATCTTGATTGTCCGAAGAAGTGGATGATCAGACTCGATATTTTCATCATTTTTTGTTTCCCATTAAGGTTTTTTATTTCTTTTTGTGATATAATTGGTTGTTTTAAACGGATATTTAATTTTATGTTTTTTAGTGTACGTTTCAAATTATGTGAAAAATAAAATATTTATTTTATTTTTTTTTACAAAACTTAAAATGTTTTTATTGAATTTTAAAAATGTTTTCTCCAAAAATTTTAAAAAACCAATTTCTTTTTTTTCTGTTTTCATCAGAGTAGAATTCCTTTTTCAAATAATTTTTGTTTATTTCAAAATTATCTTGAGTTTTAGAAATATCATTTTTTATGAAAATATTGAGTTTTGTCAAAATCTCATCCTTATAATATGTTTTATCAAAATCATTTTTTTTCTTAAAACGTTTAATTCATTCTCTCTGCCAACATTTTCTGTTATAACTGAAGGTGTTGGAGATGTTGGTTCTGAATTAATTTGGTTTTGTTCTTCTGTCTGAGAATGTATATAAACTGGTTGTGAGATTGTTTTTCCTAGGTCTATGTTTTTAAGGAAAGTTGTTGGAATATCTGAGTTCGAATATCTCGAAAGTTTTATTGGACTTTTATCATGAAAATTTATAACGGACGGTAATTTTGAAATTCTTCCCAGGTTTATATATTTGGAGGATGTCGTCGATATATCCGAAAATCTGAAATTATAAAATGGTCTGTCAAAACTTATTTTTATATTACCATATGTATATTATGTTATTTGTTTTATTATGATACTTGGTTCTGGAATATCATTGTTTATTTTTGGTTGAACTACTCTTTCTAGCATCCAATCTTCTGGACGAGTTATTTCTTCCCATCTGATAGGTTTTTGAATGACCAAGTTGGATCTTGTGATATCAGTTTAGAGAAAAAGAGTTTCTCCTTTTTTGTATTGAATTTTATGTTTTGAACCGAAAATTGTTATCATGGCTTTATAATATATTTTATATATTAGAGCGATCGGAATTGATCCCTCTATCATATCATAATTATGTATTTTAACTTGTAAAATTAAGAATTTTAATAAATTTTTATCATTTAAAGAAATTATGAGATTTGGAAAACAGTCGAAGGAAACTGGATCTTGTATAAACTGGATTCAACAGTTCCTAATAAGAAATTTGAGAAATTATTATGTATAACATCTCTAAAAGTTACTAAAATAGAAGTGTTTAAACTTTCTCTAGTTAATGGTCTAAAACCGATTTGAACTAATTCGATATACATATATTTATATTTTTTAGACATAAGTTTTCTTAAAGATTTTTTGAAAAATAGTTGTATAGTTTCAAAAAATTTTAAAAGTTGGATATCTTTTTTTTTCGGTTTTAATGGAATAATTTGTTTTAAAGAAATTTATTTTGGGTGTTTTGTATATTTGGTCAATACTTATTTTGGGTATTTCTCATTTATTTATTCCTTTTTCAAAATCTTCGATTGTTATTTTTCACTGTTTATTATATTTTTTGTTTTTGAAAAACTTAACATATAACTCGAAAAGTTATTAATTTTACAGAATATAGGGTTCATCGTTTTGATTCTGTACCATAAATCCAAATATATACCTACAGAACATTGGAATGTCCAACAGCCTTATTTCGTCTGGACCACCGGTGTCTAAAGGACTCGATATATAATTAGATCTGAGTTTAGAATTTCAAACAATTTAATCTATACTCTGTATAATATTATCCCCGTGACTCTGATACCAACAAGCCCCAGGGAAGGATTTAAATGAAGTTCCTGGGGTTTATATATATATATATATAAAAAATTGGTAAACACATTTATAGAATATAAAAGAGTCACTAAGTAATAAAAGGGGAAAGAGAATCAATTAAAAGAGAAAAGTCAATTAGATAACTAAAAGAGAAAGAAAATATATAGATATTAATGAGATCAAATCTTATCTCTATAATCAAACTTTTCATTTGTTATTTTCTATTAATAAAAAGGTATCTAAAATAAAAAAAAGAAAAGAGGATCACATGCTCTTCTCTACCCAATGTCTTGACTCCAACACCAATACACTATGAAAGCCAAGAGGTGGGAGAACTCA
Source organism: Dillenia suffruticosa (assembly GCA_033439265.1). Taxonomy (NCBI): domain Eukaryota; kingdom Viridiplantae; phylum Streptophyta; class Magnoliopsida; order Dilleniales; family Dilleniaceae; genus Dillenia; species Dillenia suffruticosa. The sequence goes on from JAVTVX010000015.1 coordinate 21,398,946, forward strand.
GAGCTACACAAGAAATTCAATGTCTCACTCTTGAAAATGCTAATCTTCACACAAAATATGTAAATATTCAGAGTGATATTAAACTTTTTATTTCAGCACGGCTCAGTTGATTCGAAAATTGACGTCTATTAATCATGATCGGGAGTTCGATCTCTCATGAGAACGAAAAAATCAGTCTGAGAGACCTATCCCTCAATTAGACCCTGCAAGCGATCGATTCAGATTAATTAAGACGAAAATCTGGATACTGAGTTGATAACCTAACCATGATACAAAAAAAAAACTTTTTATTGTAGTATGTACAAATCCCTCGGCCTTCTTTTTATCGGCCTCTCTGGTCTCCTCAACCCCCTCAGCTCTATCTTCAGTCCCATGCCCATCCCAACCCTCTCATTTCCGGTCCCCTCACCCTATTAAGTTTGATTTAATATTTTTTTAATGACAATGATGGTCTTTGTAATAATAATTTGACGTATCTGGAACTGTTTTTTTTTTTAGACATTTTTTATATTTTGGTTATTATGCATTTCAATCATGCGCTTATTTTTGGTTTTTTATCTACAAATATATATATATATATATATGTATATATAATTTTCTTCTTTATTTTTATGTTAATGCCTTTACTAATATTTAGTTTTAAATTTAATTTCAATTAAATAAATTCATGTTTTAAAAACAATGATAATAATTATTTTTCAAAAAATAATTAACCACAATAGCAACGCACTTTGAGATACATCTAGCATTGCTTCAGTGGCGGCACAAAGAGTGGTGCGAAGTGGGTGCCGTTGATTCCATTGACGATTAAGTGTCGCTGCCCTAACAACATAAAAGGCAATGTCACTGGCATGTCACTTACTGAACAAACGACATGGCTCATCAGGTGTGTCGCTATTTGATTAGGTGTTGGAAAATTTAGAGATTCACATGGGAGTTGCTATTTTCCGTTTGCATCGATGACACACTTTTTGCCGGATAAAGCGTCGTTAAATAGGTGATGCCCCCATGACTAAATTTTGTGACAAAACACTTTGCGACCCTTTATTTTTTTTATAATTATTATCGAAATAATATTTTGATTAATTTGATTCAAATATTATCAAACTTAATTTAAAAAATTCTCATAATATAATTTTTTTCAATTTTAAGTTTTAAACTCAAAATTTACTTTAAAGACCATGCAAATAAACATTTATGGTTTTAAAAAATTTTATTATATATATATATATATAATAATTCTTATTATTGATATTTTAAAATAGTACAATCAATATTAAAAATCAAATCGATGTTATTTATGGTTACGAAGAGATTAACTCTATTTGTTATTTGGATATATTTTTTAATTTTTTTCTTTAAAATTTATTTGAAATTTTTTATTTTCATAATTTATCAAAGATCAAATATCTGCTTTTTGTTTATTATTTTCAAATATGAAAATTTGCAGGAACGTTGGGGGAAAAATGGGGAAAAGAAAGTGTAGCAAAGGGCAAAATTGAAAATTAATAAATAGGAGGATGAGACGGAGGAGGAGTTCTTTTAGGGTTTTATCTTTTTCAAAGTACTATAAATATAAGGTGGAGGGAGCGGAGACGAAAAACCCTAATCAAATCCCTCGACTCCTTTCTCTGTCTTTTAGAGCGGTGCTGAGAGAGGGAGAGACAGTAAGGCTCGAAATTCGTTTGGCGTTTGTGTGCGAGGGCCTCTCTACATCTACGGCGCAAAGCAAAACCTATCTTCAGTCTCATACTAGCAATGGCGAAGTCATCCACCAAGACCAAGAAAGGTTTGTTTCAACTTCCCGCTTCTTTCTTCAATTCGATTTTGTGTGAGTGGGTATTGTTAATGATGATGATTTTGTGGCTCTTCGGCTTCAGGGAATAAGAGAGAAGCTGAGGAAGAGATAGAGAAGCAAGTGAATGCGAAGAAGACCAAGGTTGATGTCCAGGTGGATGAGAAGAAGAAAATCGAAGCAAAGAAACCTACCAAAAAGAAAGTTGAGTCGTCTTCTTCATCATCATCGGATTCTGATTCCGAAGATGTAAAGGTTTGTGCTCTGCACTTCTTAACTTTGTTTGTCATATATGAGACAGAACCAGTGTTTGTGGTTAAATTTGTGTCACTTTCTTAGCTTAGTACAGTATAAAACTTGTGGGTGAGAGAGAGAGGTTTTTGTTTCTGAATTCGTGGAGCTAACGTTCGAGAGAGAGAGAGAGAGCGAATTTTTATTGCTGAATTCGTGCAGATGTACTCTGATGTTCTTAGCATGATACAATATAGTGCTTGTGGGTATCTGTGTGGGAGAGAGAGAGAGAGAGAGCTGTGTTCATCAAGTTTGCACTAAGTTCTTAGCACAATAGAGTATAGTTCTTAGTGGTCTATGCTTGGATTTGTTTTGATGTGGTGACTAATGGGCATGCATGTTGTGTTTGGTATAGGTTAATGTATCGACCAAGAAGGTGGCACCTCAAAAGAAACAGGCATCCTCTAGCAGTAGCAGTGATGATTCATCATCTTCAGATGAGGAAGTAGTTGCAAAAGTTGCTACTAAGAAGACTGTGATTCTTTCTCAAAATCAAAAGAAACAGGCGTCCTCTGGTAGTAGTGATGATTCATCATCTTCCGATGAGGAAGTAGTTGCAAAAGTTACTACTAAGAAGACTGTGCCTGCTTCTCAAAATCAAAAGAAACAGGCATCTTCTACTAGTAGTGATGATTCATCATCTTCTGATGAGGAAGTAGTTGCAAAAGTTGCTACTAAGAAGACTGTGCCTGCTTCTCAAAATCAAAAGAAACAGGCATCTTCTAGTAGTAGTGATGATTCATCATCTTCCGATGAGGAAGTAGTTGCAAAAGTTGCTGCTAAGAAGTCTGTTCCTGCTTCTCAAAAAAAAAAGAAACAGGCGTCCTCTAGTAGTAGTGATGATTCATCATCTTCCGATGAGGAAGTAGTTGCAAAAGTTGCTACTAAGAAGTCTGTACCTGTCTCTCATAATGGCCCCACTGCCAAGAAGGCAGCCTCTAGCAGCTCCGATGGTGATTCATCATCCTCTGATGAGGAAGTAGCTGCCAAAGTTGTTGCTAAGAATACTGTGCCTGTCTCTCGGAATGGCCAAGCTGCAAAGAAGGCAGCCTCTAGTAGCTCTTCTTCTGATGATTCTTCTTCTGAGGAGGATGAGGTATTGGCTATGGTTTTCTTTTTAGTTGAAAACACAAAACAAGAAAACTATCCCATCTTGCTATTGTATTTGTAACCAACATTCCAATACTTGTTTCCGTAGAAACCCAAAGGAAAAGCAGCCGTTTCTCTTCCGAAGAAGAAGGTTGAATCTAGTGATGATTCTGATTCTGATTCGGATTCGAATTCCAGCTCTGATGGTGATGATGTGAGTCATTTATTGGGTGCTTTTTTTGTTAACTTAATTTTTAATCACTTTGTTTCAATAATAATTTAAACATTTTTGTGAAAATGCATTTAAATTCAAGGAAATGTTAGAGGTGGATTCTCTGGACTATTGTATATTTTCATGTTTATGACTTTGGATTTTTTTTCGTTTTTGATTCTCCTATGGTTTTGAGTGATTATTTTGAGTTGTATACTTGGTGGTTTAATTATTTATTGTTTCTGATATCTGTTAGCTTATGAACTTATCTGTTTATTAATTCCTTCACTGATTGTTGGAACACAAACTATGGCTGAAGGCTCCAACCAAAGCACCAGCTGGTTCTGAGAAATCTGCCTTTGTATCAGCTACCAAGAAAAAGGATTTTAGTTTTTTGGGGAATTAGGGAAAAGGTAATAAAATAAATTAAATATTTATTAAAGCTAAACTCATAGGAATGAACATGGGTACCAGGCATGAGTGCCAATTGTGCAATTAGCAGGTTCCTCTTTAACAACTTAGTAAATGATTGTGAGCCATCATGCTAAAGGATTTCTGCCAAGCATTGGTAGAATTTTGTGATGTACTTAATTTTATTGGAACTGACTACACAAGCACCGCTTCTGTCTACTAAAATGTTCAGCATAGTTATTGGTTTTTTTTTTTCCTTGAATTTTTTTTCCTTGAAATTTTTTATGTTGTAGTTTGCTTGCCAATAGGAATTCTATTATTTTGCAGGCTCCTGCAACCAAGACTTCTGCATCTTTGAAAAGGCCATCGTCAGCAAATGAAACAAAAAGCTCCATACAGGTCAGATTTGTTCCTTTTTGTCCTCTTATCTTATAATCCTTATTTGATGTGGCATATGTTGGCTATGATATTAATGAACCCATAACTTGAGGCCTGGTGTTAGTATCATTAGTTGTTTTTTGTGGCATTATTTTTTTGAGCAAGTAATGAATGTCACAAGCTTGTGGTTTGTATCTAATGGTCTTCCTGATGACCAATTTAGACTTTAGAAGATGTCAGTCGTACATGAAGTAGCCTCAAATTTAGGTTGCTGCATTACATAGAATGAGTTTAGTGACATGCATGTACATGTATTGCTGGTAACTGTGATGCATTAAACTTACTATTATCCAATTTTTCATATGGATCTCACAGAAAAAGCCAGACTCTGAAAATGAAGACAGTGATGAGGAGAGTTCGGAGGAAAGCGATGAAGAACCTCCAAGCAAAAAGACGAAAGCAACTGTATGTTATGCTTAAAATTCCATTGTGATGCTGTAACTTTTTGTCCTGTGTTTTGTATAGAGAACTACCTCATGCAAAAAAAATATCCTGCTGCAGGTTCCTCCAAATGATGGCAAAGGTGTTAAAGGTGCAAGTAGTGATGATGAGAGCTCTGATGATGATAGTGAGGAGGATGAGCCTTCCAAGACTCTGAAGAAAAGTGTGAGTACCACTTTCGAAATACTCAAATAGAATTTACCGAAATCAAGAGTTCCCCTCACTTTCTAATTGGTTTGTGATGGATATATATATTTCCACCGACATAAGTACCATTCCTTACATCTATTTTACTCTACTATGCTCTACGCAGAGTCGTGCTAATGTGTTGTAAATATTTAACTTGTTTGGATGAAAACCTAGGTCTGGTCTCAAATAATTATATGCTGGTAATTAAGTACGAATTGGATTTTTTGTAGGAGTAAGTTTATTAAACTACATGATAACACACATTCTCCAAAAACCATAATAATAGACAAAGGTTAGCTGTGTAATATATTACAGTCAGGTGTCAGTTACAAGCTTCCTTATTTAGTTCTTTCTCATGTTAGATGTGCTAAATATAATGTAGTGGTAATCTGATTTTCCCCCCATTTTGGAATAACAGGATACTGATGTGGAAATGGTTGATGCAAAATCACCAAAGACAGAAGGCAAACCAAATTCAAAATCTGGGAAGAATGCTGTAAGTTCTGTCCTATAACTTGTTTTTATGGCTTTGCAATGTGATTAGTGCTGATTGTCTTATTGCTACTGATGCAGCCCACAACCCCAGCCACCCCTAAAAGTGACTCGTCAGGTCCAAAGACAGTTTTTGTTGGCAACCTGAGTTATAGTGTTGAACAAGCAGATGTGTATGTATATTCATCTTTTAGATGTGATTTAGTTCTCTACTCATTAAATTATGTCTTGACTTTTTTGAATATGGTGACAGGGAGGAGTTCTTTAAAAAGTTTGGGGAGATTGTTGGCATTCGTCTTGCATCAGATCATGAGGGTAATTTCAGAGGTTTCGGCTATGTGGAATTTGCAACTGAAGAAACAGCCCATAAAGTGAGTTATTTTTCTCCTTTTATATTTCATCTATTTTGTAGCTAGACCCTTTTGTATATAATTGTGTGTGTTGGACACAAAAATTTTTCCTGTCTTTAAAAGATGTGATAAGACTCTCCAGATATGTCCACCCCCTTGAACACTTTTAATGATGCATCTCATGTAATGATCTTGAAAGTGTATAAGCTTACACGCCGCATTAATTGAAGAAGTGAAATAAGTTGGGTGAGAAATTGTTATACACAAATCTTGCTTGCTATCTCTCTTACAGATGGATAAAAAGAAAATTGTTATACACAAATCTTGTTATATATTGACACAATTCAAGTATCTTTGTTCCCTTTAATGATTCACATAGTATATACAGTTAGTCATTTCAGTTTGCTTGTACACTCTGTGTCCCATGTCCTTGGCTGGGTCGTTTCTTTGATTTAGTCATTTCTAGTTTTTTCTGTCTAAAGCCAAACACATAATTGTTCTCTGACAAGAAAAAATTATTATTTAGAGTTCTCTAAAAACATCAATTGGGAGTTAAAGAAAAAAACCAAATTTAGATTCCCTTTTTAAAACTAAACACTAGGTAAATAGATGTGCAAATATTAATATGGCTATTTATACCTTACTTTACGTAAAAAGTTTATGGTTTAGGCATAGGTAAACGCAACCTAACCCAACTTTGCTTGGTTCCAAATTTTTTTGACCCTTTCTTTCCTGTAATCAATTGGAATCAACCCAAACCTAGCGCAGCCCAACAAAGTTGGGTTGGTTCCTGGGTTACACAATCCAAAACACACTCCCACTCCACATATATATATTATATTATGATATTTAAAATCAAAACTGGCAGGTTAAACTCAATTATATTATAGATTTGGCATGTTTTTCGAAAAGGTTGATTATGCTCCAGTAGCTCCAAATGAGTTACACATGCTATAAGATATGAAAGCTTTTGTGCCTGCTAGGTCTATAGATGCTTACGCATTTTAGACACCAACTTATGCGTATCATGTATTCTTCATGCTATAGTTGCTCACAAGTAATTGTTTTTAATCCTCAAAATTGAGTGTTAACCTTTCCCAAGTATATGTATGATAAGTATATAAGAAAGTAACCGTAGATTTGACTGGGTAAAATCCCACCTTCAAACTGCCAGTAGGTTAAAACTTCTCATTACAAGACTTTGCATTGTTGCAGGCAGTCAAAGCCAATGGTCAAGAATTATTGGGTCGTTCTCTGTGGATTGATTTAGACACTGGTAGGCGGTCAAACAATCCACATAGCAGGTACTAGCTTCTTCAGTTATAATTACAATTTGTTGACCTGTTTATTCTAGGATTTTTGTAATTAGGTATTCACTTCCATTATGCAGCAAAAATGGCAACTCCTACCAAAAGTTTGGGGGAGGGCAGAAACAAACCATATTCGTTCGGGGTTTTGATCCATCTTCTGAAGAGGATCAGGTAATGTGTGCAGGTTGTTTGATTCTAAATGTGCATCTGACAATTAAACTATTATTGTTTTTGCTAATGGATTGCAGATCAGGAGTTCTCTAGAAAAGCATTTTGGTTCATGTGGAGAAATTTCAAGGGTGTCTATTCCAAAAAATTACGAGACTGGTGAAATTAAGGGGTATGCATGTATCTTTTTAACTTCAAATAATAAATATGCCATTGTATGAATCTCCATTAAAAGGGAGAAAGTTGGTAGTTTTTAAGTTTCTGTGTTTTGTGGTTTCATGCATTTATATGGGATTCTGGCTTTCTGTATTTTACTATATATAATAGTGCATCAACATACTTTTGCTATCTGATATAGCCTTGTGGATGTATGATATAAATGTATTCAATCGAATGGATATGCCCTTGTGTGTGTGTTCTTATATGCATGTGGAAGGATCTGGATACATGTGTGTCATGATTAAGTTAACATTGCTGCTTACACAGGGTTACTGAGATGCACCTAAATGTAGAAGTAGCTTGATGCAGGATAGACAGTATCTAGGAGATGTTTTCAAAATGCTTTACTGGAGAAAAAAGGGATTCTGACTACATTTATGCATGTAATGTCTATTGCAGTAGTGTGATCATGTTGTGTTTGCTCTCTCTTCACAATAGCGATTGCATGATTCCATACTTATGCTTATTTAACATCAGCTGGATTTTTCCCTTTCTGTTGTAGGTTTGCTTACCTTGACTTTAAGGATGCTGACAGTTTGAACAATGCATTGGAACTAAATAATTCTAATCTTGGAGATGGTGTGTTGACTGTTGAAGAGGCTAGACCACGAGATGATAATCGAAATGCATCTGGTGGTGGCCGAGGTGGACGCGGTGGGAGAAGTGGTGGCAGGTTTGGGGACAGGGATGGTGGTGGCCGTTTTGGTGGTAGGCGAGGAGGTGGTCGAGGTGGTGGTAGAGGACGAGGAACACCAAACAAACCAAGCATGGCAACACCTGGAACAGGTTTGCTTTTCATCCCCTTTCTGGGTTTGTTTTTGTCCATGTTTTTGATCAATGCTTTTGAGCCCTTGGGAGATGAGCCTATTTGTGTCTCCCAGGATGCATATTGCGGCTCCCAAGCCCATGTCCATGCATAATCGATCTCGATCACGCACTTATATCTATATTAGTAATTGGTATGCCTGGGCTTAAGTTTGAATGTTCCATTAGATGCCTGTTATCACATTAGGACTTGTAAAGGTTCCCTTCGGGGGGGCGACATCTTCTATCTATATTAGTAATTGTCATTTCCAATCACTGGTTTATCCTGAATTTTGTGTTGTGATTTCATATTTCCTTTGTGCTTTGCCCGATTACTTACTGAAAAAATATTTGTTCCGATGCAGGAAAGAAGATTACATTTGATGATGAGTAAATTGAAGACTTAAATATTCTTACAAAGAAAACAATATAATATTGTGATCGAGGTTTTACTCCCATGACGACAGCATGGTCAGTCTGATATGCGGCAATATGTCACAATTTTGCTGCAGAATTGTCTTTTTGGTCGCTATAACCTATTTTTGAGCCAGATCTTGGTTAATGTTTCTTTAATGAGTATTTCTTAGTTTATTTTCTGGTAATAATATCTTATTTATGGACAAAAATACAAGATGGCTGTAGGATAAGCTTTTGTTTTTTCTCTCTGTTGAAAATTCCTTAAGTGGGTTCCAAATCTCATTCTCTTTTTGTTTCTTTATTTTTTTGTTCTACGGTTTTTCAATTATACCTACCAAATTGTGTGGACTGGAGTGTTGCTATAAACATGTAACAAGAATCAAGTAGAACATAAATTTCATAAAATGAAATATTATTGTTTGATGTTCTGGTCTTACAAAATAAGAAAAAATAGAAGTTTTGAATTAGGGAACAGACGAACGAAATGTCGATGAACTGAATGTGGGAACAGACGAAAAAGATATAGATGAACTGTTCGATCAAATGCTACAATGGTTTATTTAATAAGAAGAATGTCCAATCCATTCTGATTTACATTGCAAAGAGCTATCCATCTTGAAAGATGATAGTTTTAAAATCAGTAGCTACTGATGAAAAAGGCATTTGAGTTTGCTCTTCGGGGAAGATGTTAAATGTGTATGTTTTTGGATATCGGTTACTTTCATGAAAGACCAAACTCACAACGGTGCGGTAGAGAGGGTAGTCCAAGGTGAAACCAGAGTTCAAAATTACCGTCTTAAAGGAGCCATTGCAGTCAAACTGCGGTGACCCTTTGGATGGTTGAGTTGGATATTCCTTTCCAATGGCAGCCGGAAAACCTTTTGTTTTTTCTTGTATTATATCCACTAATATCCAAAACTATATTCTGATTGTTGTGGTTCGGGATTTATAGTAGTTAATGTAAAAGAATTATTCTCTCAACATAGTTTGACTCAAGTCACGAATCGAATTCAATATTTTAATTAAAAGATTTAACATCACATCCGATTAGATCAATTGATCGTTGGTGTAATCGGGAAACTCATGAATTCAAGTTGCTGCGACTATGGGTGACGGTGATGGAAGCGAGAGTGAAATTCAAAATCAAGTTTATGGATTGAATTAGAAGTGAATTAAAATAAAAATTCATAAAAACAAATCTCCGTCGCCAAAATGGGAGTCTAGGTATGGTGGCTATGGAGTTTGCCAGCGGGGATGGTTTTGTGATATGGATAAACATTTTTTTTTTATCTCTTTTTCATTAACAACGTGACTTGCATATGCCAAGTTAATGGAAAATACTAAAAAGGGTAAACCAGGTTTCAATTGCAAAAATAACGAACACAAGAGCATTGTTTTAGAAGTTTTTACAAGAGCGCATTTTGTCTCTACAGATACATTAATAAGAGAAGAAGGGTCACCAAAATAATAGAGATTCTCAAGTAAGCATCAGATTGAGAGTAAGATTTATGCATCTGTACCTTTTTTTAGAAGACCAAGTTTTAAAAAACATTGTCTAATAAAAAGTTAAGCTTTCAAGAGTTTTTCTCACCCAAAGGATTTTGGCATGAACAATATATGTGCTTGTATTTTATTAGCTATTGACCATGCATTCAATAAAACTCACATGTATGGATGCCTTGCTCCAGATATAATATGTATTTCTATGCCTTTGGTACGCATTTGCTTGCCTCCGTGGATGTGTTTGCGGGATATTATTTTGCTCAACTAGCTGGTATAGGATAATGACAGTTATATGAAAATCTAGTTAATTTGATTCGAGTTGTTGTGAAGTTCAATTTAAAAATTGTCTCTTTTTGAACTTATTTTTTCATTTTTAAGAGTTGAATTTAAGACTTTTATTAAAAAGAATCAAATAATCTATCACTATATTTGATTTTTATTCTTCTAAGTACGCAACTAAGTTAATTTTTGTGTTTTATTTTACAATAATGCAGTGAGACGACTACGGAGCACCCAATAGTAGCCCAGGCCACAGGCTGAGGGGTCGCTAGCCCGCTGTTGGCCCCTTTTTTGTGGTTTAGACTTATCATCTTGGATTTCATGCGTTTAGGCTTCAAGTTCAGAACTTTAACGAATAATATGCTTTTGTTAGGTGACAATGCCATTGTCGGAATGTCTCTCGGAAACAGTTTAAACGATAGAATTTTTTTATTTTCATCTTCTCTTATCCGGTTTGATTCCATTTGATTGTATCTTCTTGTACAAAAAAAAAAAAATACTATTGCTAGAGTGTAATTACCTGTGCTTGTTTGGTTTGTTGGTGTTATTTAAGTTTAGTGGAAAACAAAAACTCTTTAAAAGCTAAAATAAATAAAAAAGAAAAAAAGAAAAAAAGAGACAAAAGAGATTTACAAAGGCTTTGGTAGTTTTGGAACCCAATCAACCTCCCAAGGTGGTACCCTTACTAGAGCCAAGCCATGCTTTGGAATTAGTTTAACAGGTTTGAGAATAGGTTTTTCCCTGTCTATAGAACTTAACATTATGTAAGAACTTCGATGAGGTGGTATAGTTTGTAATCAAGCGATATTTTCTGCAAAATTTTTTATCAAAGGATTTTTAGAAGTTTAAGTCTCAATTTTCTTTTCTATTCATGCTTTCACATGCATGACCGGCCTGGTGCTTGTAAATTTTGCCCTCTATAAAAATTTTAATAAGCTAATTGATTAATTATTTCTCTATTTATAAGAATACTCAAATCTTTGACCTATCGTTGCTCTTATAAGGACATTCAAATAGTAAAAAAATTTTTATTTAAATATTTTTCTTTTAGATTTAGTATTTGAATTTTCTGAGAATACATATATTTTCACAATTTTTCGTAATTCTATGTAATAAAAGAAATAAAACCTTTGACCTATTGCTTGTACGAGAGTGTTGAACAGTGAAATCTAACATTTGGTATATAAATTTTGAATACTTTTACTTATTTATTTTAATATATGTATTATATGATGAGATGATAAGTGTTTTTTTTTTTGGTAGTACATGTGATTTTCTTTCTTTGAATTCACATCATTGTGTAAAAATCTATTGATTCATTTGTTTATATTTCATAAATTTAGTTGTTATTTTTAACTTTTAAATTGTAAATTTTTAGTATATATATATTTTAAAAATAATATATTCTTTTAAATATTAAACTTTTTAAGCGTTCAAGCTATGCATCTTATACTATATTCCATTCTTTAATTTTTTTTTTTAAATTTCTGCTTCTCCTTCTTATTACATTATCTGAGTTCCGTTGGACATTGCTTAAATTTCAATTACTTTGTTTCTTGTGTTTTGTAGAATGCAAACTTTTATTTATTTATTTTATTTATTTTTAGTTTTTTCTTCGTGTTATAGCTTCCGTTTACAATTTCTACTCTTCATTTCGATAAGAAAGCTTAAAATTTTGAAACATTTTTTTACACAACCTTGGCGTAACGATTGAATTACTCATTTAGTGATCTCGAGATTATGGGTTCAAGACGTGGAACAGTTTCTTTACAAAAAAATACAAGGAAAATACTGCATACATATACACTCTCCCTCCTCCTATCCCCGTACTAAATTGGGGATCACTTTGTATACCGGTTAATTGAAGAGTATAATTATGCCGTTATAAAAGAAAGAAGACATACAAGATTACTCCAACTATAGAGAAATTAAAGTTATGAGCCATATGATGAAATTATGAAAGAGAGTGATAAAATATAGATTAAAATTAGACATAAATATATCTCAAAATCAATTTGGATTTATACTTGAGAGATCTACTATGAAATCAATACACCTGTTAAGACATTTGATGGATACATATTGAGTATATAAAATAGACCTACATATAGTATTCATTGATTTAGAAAAAACATATGATAAAATTTCTAGAGACATATTGTGATGAAAGTTGATGAAAAAAAGGATTTTCTCGAAATACATTAATTTTATTAGAGATATGTATGAGAGTGTTTTAACCAATATAAGAACTTGCGGGAGTTTGAGCGATAGTTTCCCATTAATATTGGATTCCATCAAAATTCAATATTAAGCTGTATTCTCTTTGCAATAGTAATAGATGAAATCACAAAAAATATCCAAGATAAAATACCATGATATATGTTTTTTGCACTAGAGATGATATTAATACCAAGTTAGAGTTATGAAGGGTCACATTAGAATCTAAAAAGTTTAGATAGAGTAGATCAAAAACTAAATATATGAAATTTATATTTATCAACAATTATCGGAATGATAAAGAAACGATTAGACTAGATGGACAAAATCTATTCAAAAGTAAACGATTTAGATATCTAGATTCTATCATTCAAAATGACGGCAATATAGATGGAAATGTGAATCATAATATTTAAGCGAGTTGGATGAAATGAAAAAATATATCTGGAATTCTTTGTGATCGCACGATACCAATGCATTTTAAGGGAAAGTTCTATAGAACCGCGAATAGACTTATACTATTATATAGTATTAAATGTTGGACTATTAAATAGCAATAAAAATAAAAAATGACCGTAACAAAAAGGAGAATGTGTTAGGTGAATGTGTGACAAAATTAAAAGAAACAGAATTAGAAATAAAGAAATTTGTAATAAGTTGAGAGTTAATTTAATTGTAGATAAGATGCAAGAGTGTCGTCTGAGATGATTTTTGTATATGTAAAGAAGACACAAAAATATACCGGTTAGGAAAATCAAAAACTTAAATATAGAAAAACTAATAAAACGTAGATGTAGAATATTAAAAATATGGATACCCGTAAAAACATGATAGTCAAGAGTTTAGATGAGAAAATAATTTTAGATAGGAATAAGTAGTGCACAAGATCCGCATAAATTAAACTAACAAATTTTAGATATTTATTTATTTTATGTATTTATTTATTCTATTTTTCTTTTATAATCATCAATAAATTTGTCAATCAAATGGTCACTTAAAATTATTGGGATTTACTTTGATAAAGGTAGCAAATTTCAAATCACAATAAAGTTTCAAAATTTTAATTTATAAAGTTGGATCGAAGAAAATAGCTAATGAGCAACCTTATGAATATCAAACGAGTATTTGCACTTTTGATTGCTTTTTTTTTCCCGTAAAATCTTAGTTAATACTTAATTGAATTTTAAAAACAACCATTTCATTTTCAAAAGAAACTAGACATGCTCTAACTTATTTTTATTAAATTACGAGTCTAAGGGTTTTCTTCTTTTTTGTTTTTTTAAGAGGATCGAAACTGAGGATTTGTCACTATTAAGCAAATCTTGGTACTATTTGACACTTTAGGTTTTTGATTTATTGTGTTAAATTAATTATTGTGATATTACTATTATGTTAAATTAATTAAAAAAGAAAAATAATATACAAAGAGATTTATTGAATTCTAATTTTTTTAAAACTATTACAAACATTTTTTAGTTTTTGAAAAACTATTATGGCTAATTGTAATTTTGAAAATTTTTTGTTATTGTTTTCTAATTTAAAAATAATTATGACTATTTTATAGTTTATAAATTATAAAAGACATGTAAATTTTAGTATTTTTTGTATCATATTTAAACACAGTTTTTAAACCCACAATCCTTTTTTAGGCGCCTCTCTCTCTTTTTTAATTAAAAATATATAACTAAAACTTGGAATTACTATGCACCCAAAAAATCTATTCATATATATATATATATGATACAAGGTCCAATACCCTATGACCATAAAGTCCAAAGGCAACAAAGCCCACAAACCACCAAGAAGCTTTTCGGTGAGCACCCAAGAGAACCGAGCAAGTGCTCAGTCGAGAACACTCTCGGCTACTGCTTAGTTAAACCTTTCTGTCACTGCTTGGTTAAGCCTTTCCGCTACCACTTAGTTAAACTCTCTCAATTAAAACCCTTGGCTACTGTCGAGCGAATGTCTTCACCAAATAAATCAAAATCGTGATCACCAGAGATTTGGACCTTCCATAATCCCGAAAGTAATCTTTCCTAAAAAAGTAAGGAAACTTATATATTCTCTCATAATAAGGAAGGAAACCTCTATAATCTCACCCGATAAGATTGGGAATTTCCGTGATGACTTGAACTTTTCTTAATTTGTAGGAATCTAATTCTCTTAAAGATTTCTGACTATAGTTTTTATGGTTCAAAAAATCTCTAGCGATATCTACATAAGGTAGGTAGGAATTTTGCACTCATGAACAAGAGATTTGTCATGCATATACATGCTATATATACGAAGTAAAGACAATCCAACAGATGCGTTCTTAACACATTATTTACATATATTTTACAAAGACTACACAGCCTAATCTAAAACTCTACTCACTCTATTCTCTCTCTATCTTACTTCTCTTTCTAACTTGAGTATCAAACCTTCCTTCGTCAGACTACTTCCAGCAGGTATTTGCAAGTTATTCCATCTACAAAGGTCTTAAGGATGTCCAGCACGGGTTTCCTATCAGCAGAGCAGTTTATCTATGGAGCCAACATATGTATGCATACAAAGATTAATAAATATAGAAAATAGATTAGGGAATAGAGAAGAATGATCGATATGAAGTGCTATATAAGATTTCAAATTTATTTATAATAAAAGAAATCATCGTAAATTTGGAACAGTTGAGATTTTTTTGGAAAAACTAAAACAATCAAATAATAGAAAGAAAAGTAAAATTATTTTTAGTTTTTAATGATTATCTTTTTCTTTATTTTATTCAAATATTAATTTTTTAAATCCACTACATATTTTGTTTTATTAAAAATGGAATAGATATCAATTAAAGCATGATTTTATTTATTTTTTTGAACTCATAGTTTTTGAAATATTTTGGAAAATAACATTATTTTTTTTATTGGGGATTTATTGTTTTCAAACAATAAAAAAAAATTGTTGAATGCCATTATCAGAGGCTCATCATTCATAGGTACTACTAGCGGCCACCATGGTTGTTTCCTACCATGTTGGAGGTTGCAGACGCAGTTGTGTGTCTTACTGTTCGACGACCGAGTAGTTGCTATTTATGGATACCACGGTAATTTTTGCCATGGTGGCAACCGTAATTGCATTTGGCCTCCTTCTGTGAGTGGGAAAGGCTCGGTACAAGCTTCGTTTGCGGCTAGATGCTTTTTTTTGCTTGCTAGTGGAGGAGAAGAATTGGAGTTGGAGACAATAGTTATGAAACATTGCCCTTGAGAGGACTTAAGAGAGTCTCAAATGCATTTAGGAGGAGAAGAATTAAAGTTGTTGACAATAGTTTACGACCATAAGCGATTACATTTTGTTTCTGTTCAATTTTTGAATACTTGTAAAGATTATTTTATAACAATCGAATATGGAATTTTATACTTAAAATTGAAATATCAAAAATTAATTTCCCAAAATCTAGGGTTGAATAACTAGCCCTTTTTATGCATAAGTCTAAAGAGCTGTCACATACGAATCTGTTTTTGGTTTTCACAATCGAAGAGTTTTGAATATGATATAAGATTCAGATCTTCAAGAACCCTCAAGTGTTGATGTTTCCTTCTTTTGTTAAAATGTATATCAATTTTTTTATCTTTTTTTTTACACAAAAAAGAAGAGAGAGCAAATAAAGATAAATATCTCACATTTTATTTACAAAGAAACCAACTTGTTTTGAAATTCAAAATAAAGGGGAGTTATGAGTTATTTTTTTGCATAAAAAAACTACTCCTGCCTTTTTTTATTTAACCCTTGTAATTTGAATTTCAAAAAAAGTGTTAGGTTGGGTCAAACCCACATAGGCGACCCAGTACTCATTTCCAACATCTCTTATTTGCACATGAGGGTTAAACCAATATTTAGTTTAGTCATTTTCATATACCATCAATTTTATACAAGCAAATGGATCATGTAATCAATGAACACATCAAAAGCGTAGAACTATACATCGATTAAGGATATATAGCAACTCACAATTTAATACAATGAGAACATCAAGTCTCGCTATACCCCAGATTTCTTTTTGCCATACACAGTCAACGTTTTTTTTTATCTCTAAAACAATACAAATAAGAGAATATTTAACTCAACTCAAATTATGCATTCATAATTACGTTTTAAAAACACTAAGTCAAAAAACATAATTGGACCTGTGAATACAAAATGACGTATCAGCTATAAGATAGTTTTCCTTTCACACTATTATCTATCTGCTCCATTTTACCTACTTACCTAGACATGTCTTTTGATAACATGTTAAAGTAGCAATACTAAAACAAAATTTCAATAATCATGTGAACATCATAAGGGTATTGAATAAAATTAAATATAAACATTTGGATCTCACACAATGAGGTAGATGGATTCATTAACTTATTACCCATAGGATCACAAAAGCACACGTGACATAAAACACATATTATGATACATTTTCTACTTAATTAGAAGTATATGTTTTTTTTCAAAGAATGTAATATATCGTGCAGGTTTTAGTCCAAGTGTACCACAACACTCGACTTGACTTTCTCGTTTTATAAATCCTCCATAATTATCACGATTTCAATAGAAAACTACACTTGGCTCGTAGACAAGTGTAATAGATTATGAAAAATCCATTTCAATTACCAAGAAAAAATATATAAATGGTAATCTCATCTTAATTCTCTACTAAATCGGCATACATATGTTAATTAACCACAAATTAATTGTCTCATATTTACATATCACACAGACATTAAAGGTAATTGCTCGTGTGAGAAAGCCAATCTCCAAAACTTGTTCAACATACTTTTAAATCAAAACATAAAAATTTGTAAGTACAAAACAAATTCAAATAGTATAAAATTATGAGTATTACATCATAATCATTGTATATAGAAATACAATTACATCTCACATAATCCGAGCTATTTTATATGTTTTAAAAATACATCTCTAAGTATAGGCTTTATGAATGGATTAGCCACCATCAAATGCGTAAGCATACACTTCAACATCTCCCTCTTTTCAACAATGTCTTGAATAAAATTAAATTTGTATCTATATGTTTGATTCTCTCATGATATTTGGGATCTTTCATGTAAGCGATAGCTGATTGACTATTACAATAAATTGTCACAATTTCCATTGAATTACTTACGATACCTAAATATTGTAAAATATTTCTTAACCAAACACATTCTTGAATTGTAAAAGTACAAGCCACAAACTCTACTTCCATTGTGGATTGTGATATACATAAGAGTCGATGTTATTATTTAGCAAGAAAACATAACCTGAGATGGATTTACATTCATCTAAATCGCCACCCCAATCAACATCTGTGTATCCACTCAATAACAAATCATTTCCTTGATAATAAAGGGAATTGTTTGCAGTTTTTTTCAACTATCGCAAGATCCTCTTTTCAGTAGTCCAGTGCCTCCGACTTGGATTGGATTGATTTCTGTTGACCAAACCTATGATATAGCAAAAGTCAAGACGAGTACATATCATAGCGTATATCAGACTTCTAATAGCATTGGAATATGGTACTTTTGATATCTCATATTTTTCTTTGGTAGTTTTTGGGCACATCGCTAGCCTTAAACTTTCGCGTTTAGCCATGAGAGTATCAATAGACTTACAGTTGTCCATCTTAAACCGTTCCAGAATCTTTTTAATATAAAATTCTTGAAACAACGCTAATAATCTCTTACAATGATCTCTATGGATCTTAACACCTAGTATGCATTCTGCCACACCCAATGTGCATTCTTCCCCACTCATGTCCTTCATCTCAAAATTTGATAACAACCACTTCTTGATACTCAAGAAATACTCCATACCGTTTTTTGCTAACAATATGTCATTGACATATAGAAATAGAATTACAAACTTATTATTGGACTTTTTTACATAAACACAATTGTTTTCATTTATCATCATGAAATCGTAAGAGATTACAACTCTGTGAAATCTCAAATACCATTGTTTTGAAAACTATTTAAGATCATAAATTGATCTATTCAATTTACAAACTTTGTTTTCTTGGCCTTTAACTCTGAAACCTACTAGTTGTTCCATTTAAATTTCTTTTCTAAGTTCTCTATCTGGTATAATTCTAAATCTAAATTATCTATAATAACCAACAATAGGCGAATAGAGACAAATCTCACTATTGGTAAAAATGTTCTTTCATAATCAATATTCTCTTTTTGGGTATAATCTTTTACCACTAATCGAGTTTTGTACCTCTTAATTGTTCTATCAGTCTTACGGTTAATTTTGAGAACCCACTTGTTTTCAATAGGTTTACAACCAAGTAGAAGATCAACTAGTTCCCAAACTTTGTTAGATTTCATCGACTCCATTTCATTCTCTATTGCTTTCACCTACTCATCCTTGGCAGGATGGGACAAAACCTCACTAACATTTTTAGGCTCATCCTCATCCTGTGGAGAAATGATAAAAGCACTCCATTCAATTCTGTAATAACTTTTGGGCACACTTTTTCGAATTGATTATTCGGTTGGATCATTAAAACTTGAATTTCTTCCACTAAGATCATCTAGAGATTCAATTGCTCATAGTTTCCTTGATCCATTTGGCATAGATCTATCATCTGAATTATTTAATTCAAACAAAGACTCTCCTTTCGCTATGTCACATTTGCTAGGAAAATTATCTTTCAAAAATATCACATTTCATGATTCAATTTCCATTATAGTGTCATCATCACGTTTACCAATGAATATATAACTTTTTGAGTGATTAGAGTATTTAATAAAGATACATATCTTTCCTCAATGACCAAACTTTTCAAACTTATTGGAAGAATCATGAATATAGGTTGCCGATCCCCAAAATTTGAGACCATTCAAACTAAGTGTTTTATCAATTCAAAGTTCGAACGATGTAGTTGATACTGATTTTGAAGACATCCTATTCAAAATATAAGTCACAATTAATAATGCATTTCCCCAAAAGGAAATAAGAAGTTAGCCTGCGTCATCATGGATCTCGTCATATCTAACAATGTTTTATTTCTTCTCTCAACAACACTATTTTATTGAGATGTATAAGAAATAGTTAATTGTCTAATATTCTCTTTTCACTACATAGATCTTTGAATTGATCTGATAGATATTCACATTTTTTATTTGTTCTCAAGATTTTAATTGTTTTGTTTATTTAATTCTCCATTTCATTCATATAATATCTAAAACACTCAAGTGTTTCAGATTTTTGAGAAATCAAATAGATATAATCAAATCACGTGAAATCATCTATGAATGTAACTAAATATGACGCTCCATGTTAAGCTTTCTCATTCACTAGAAAAACAAACATTTAACGAAATATAATGATCAACATAACAGTTGAAAATTTGTTTGTAACAATCAAAAGTGATAAAGTCATGCATGAGATGTTCAGAACCATAAAACACACCATTGTAATGGATATACACCCTATTACGAGAAAAGTTCAAGTCATAACTAAATCTAAGAAAAACAATAACAAAACTAAATTTCATCGAATTTTCGGTACATAGAGAATATCATACAAGATTAGGGTTTGGCCATTTCGTAACTCTAGTTTATAAGTGTCAATATCTTTGACCTCTATTTTCGTATTGTTCTTTATATATATATATATCTATCTTATACCAGGAGGAATTCGACAAAAATCTACGATTTCTTCCCAATCTCTTTTCACATGGTTTGTTACTTTTGGGTCTATAATCTACACAGGATAAGAGTCAAAAAGTAAAACAGTACTAGAGACATTTATAACACTTAGAGAAGTATAACAAGGTGCTATCTTTTTTAGCTTGGGGCATTCTCAAGCGAAATGACTAAGAGTTTTACAATTGTAACACTTCAACTTGCTCTTGTTCTTCTTCTTTCAAAATAGCTTACGTTTGTTCTTGCGATTGAAATTGTTCTTCTTGGACCTTTCTTCAGCTTCCTTCCCTTTCTTGCCTTTGTTCTTGTTCTTCTTGCGCTTAAAGTTTAGAACTTTCTGGGAATTAGATTTAACTACAAAGACACTAGAAATTGATCTTGCAATACCAAACCGCTTATCTTCAAGTTCCACGTGGCGAGCAGTATCAGAAAAAAGTCTTAATACTATCATTATAAGTCAGATTGACTTTCCAGTTCTCCTAATAATCTGGAAGGGATCAAATTAAAGTCTGAATCTACTGCTCATCAGAGAGAACGTGACCAACAGATTTCAATTCCATTATCATGTTTAACATGGTCCTCATATGCTATTTGATACTGTGATCATCTTTCCTTTTATATATATCAAACTTGATTGTTAACTGCCTTAAATGGGTCACAATAATACCTCCTTACTTTTCTCTGAGGTACACCCATATGTCATAAGCAGTAGAGATTGTTTACATTTGTGAATGAGAATATCAACAACAGAGTAACCAGGATGCCACATATAATGGAATCTTTTTTTTCCACACTTGGTAAACTTATTGATCTCTTCTGTACTTATAAGTGTTTCCTCTTCTAGGGGCGTAATATAGTTGATCCTCTCTAAGGTGTTTTGCTTTTTTAACACATACTATATCTTATGACGCCAAATATCATAATTGTCGCCATTGAACTTTTCACCTTTTTAAAGGTTTGCTATTATGGAGTTTGATGTTATAGTATGGGTTTTCAAAGAGAGGTAATCGTAAGTTTTCATATTCAAATAATGTATATAATTATGTACTTAAAATCAACATTTATGATAAACAAATACAAGATATAGACTCGAAAGTTCACTAAATTCCCACTCATCATTCATGATCCAGATGTTTGATTACCATAAATTTAATTTTTTAAAACAATGAAAATCAATAGATTTTAGATAAAAATTATTTAAATTCTTTCAACCTAAAAACCTCCCACTAGAACTACTACATGTATTTAGAATCATGCGAAATAAGAATACATTTTTTCACACACATACATATGCATCGCTTTGATATATTAAAGACATTCTTAATACATACTAAACAAAAGGTCTATTACACATGTTGATAGATTTCTACTATTCATAATTATAGTGCACAACTATGTAACAAAGAAAGGAAAAAAAAATACATTAACCCATCCTTTCTTTTCTTCCATATGCATGCGAGTAACCATATTGACTATTCCTTTTGAAAGCCTATCAATGGGAGCAAATCTCCTAATAGCATGTGGTGTAGAACCGTTTATCTTTAAAAATAGTGATTTTATCATCTTAATCTCTATTTGCTTAACTCTGCACATTTTAAGTAATCTTAGTCTGAAATTCTTGAGAATGATCTGTTCATTCTCTTCTATTATTGAATCAGTCATTCTAGCCAGATTATTAGGGAAAGAATTCTTTATTATATTAATTTCAACTTTATTTCCCTCAAACTAGTGACCCAAACGTAGAAATTTATAACGTTTTCGACTCAAAACCCTCAAGTGTTGTGGCAAAGTATGCATTGAGTTCATTTTATAATTCATCATTATATCTAACTTTGTTAAATGCTTGGAGTCCTGTCCTCTTTATGTCTCCTCCGAAAAATAACAAGAATGCATTTGATCATCACCATATCCTAAAAATAGGATAAATATCAGATTAGTCATGAAGCCAATCACAAAAATTTTTAAATATCATTTCTAATGATTATACTCAAACATTCAATCAATTTATATTGAAAAACAAATTTTCCATACTTAAATCAATGAATGCATAATCAAATAGGTATTGAAAAATTTAATTTAGGTTGTCAACTATTACAAAATAATTTTCTTAACATACAAAAAAATTTCAGAAATTTTTGAAAGTAAAAATTAATTTTTCTATATTTTTTAAAGGATTTTATTAATTTAAAATCAATAAAAAATATTTTTTATTTCAGAAAAATAAGGTAAAAATTACAAAAAAACCACAAAAGATTGAAAATTATTTTTATAAAATTTACAGCCAGAAAAAATGTCTCACGTACCCTCATGTGCCATCAGGAAGGGCGGGCAAGCTAGGCCATGCGCCCAATCGCCCAGGGCGCAACATGACCTCCAGGCACCGCTTCCAAGTGGATTGAGACCCCCCAAATTCCAGGTAGCTACATTTTTTGTATCTCAATTCCAATGGTGGTCTAAATTTTTGGGTCAGACACCTAGAGCATAGTGTTTGGGTCACATGCATGCACAACAGTGGGATTATCACAGATCTACTGTTCATCTTCTTCTTCCCTACCCAAAATTTCTGTTTCTTGACCTTAACTTCAAGGCCATTTCTCCTTCATTTCTAAACCATTCTGAACGTTCTTTATATGGTTGGAAAGGGTTTTTAATAAGAAATCTAACCATATAAATATTAAATCATAAAACACATTATATTTAGAAATATAAGCATATAAAATTTCGATTAGGGTTTCATGTATCTCCAACAATACTAGACGTACATGCATAATTTTTTACAGAATTATTCCTGATGTTATAGACATTTTTCTGTTAAAATTTCAGAGTATTTCATAGATTAGAATGAATGTTACCATTAACAATTTTTTTAAAAAAAAAACATTGTATTCGGATTGCTCTAACATGACATTTAATTTGATCCATTTTATTTTCTCACATCAAAAAAATTAGGAAACAACCTTTTCATGCTCTGATACTATTAAAGATCATTTTTAACAATTGAACATGGAATTTCATACTTAAAATTGAAATATCAAAAATTAATTTTCTAAAATCTAGGGTTGAATTATTAATCCTTTTGATACATAGGTCTAAAGAGCAGTCATATATGAATCTATCTTTGATTTTCACAATTCAAAAATTTTGAATGTGGCATAAGATTCAGATCTTCAATAATTCTCAAGTGTTGATGTTTTCTTCTTTTGTTATAATATATATCAAAATTTTATCCCCTTTTTATACAAAAAAAAAAAGAGAGAGAGCAAATAAAGATAAAGATTTCACATTTTATTTTATAAAGAAACTAACTTGTTTTGAAATTCAAAACAAGGGGGGAGTTAAGAGTTAGTTTTTTTGCATAAAAAACTACTTCCCCCTCTTTTTATTTATCTCTTATAATTTGAATTAAAAAAAAAACGGTGTTGAGTCGGGTCAAACCCACATGGGCAACCCGGTACCCATTTCCAATAGTTTTAATTTACTACCTTCAATAGTTGTTTGGGGAGGAAGATGAGTGGAGTAAAGCGTAGCAATAGCAGACCTGATCTTGATCAATATCTTTAGTTTGCTTTGTTTTTGCCACATTTGTTGATTTACTATATTTATGAGTTTTTTGTTTTTGTTGATTACTTTTTAATTGTTTAGTTAAACTTATTAATTATTCAAAACCTCTGGACTAGTTTTCACTTTAATTTCTATTTATTCAATTTCAAACTTGGCTTAATATATGGTTTATTCATCCAAATTTGGTTAATTTTATGGTCTCTCTCTCTCTCTCTCTCTTTGGCATTTTACGGTTTTATTCTCTCTTTCAAATACTATTGAATTTTTGGGTTTTATTAATTTCAAATTTGATTAATTAATTAGTTTACGAGTTTGATTGATTCAATTACTTTTCCACAGTTAGGTTTACTGTTTTGTTTATGCAATTAAGCATAATCAAATTTTCCAAACCCTTTCGCTCTTTGAAATAATGTTCAGGCAATCTAGATCGATTGATAGAGAAAATTCCTCAACTCTTCTATAGTGTAGAGATCCAAGAAATTTTACTCACACATCTATATTTCTTGAAATTATTGGTGCAATTACCGGTGTGAAAGTATGGTTTCTCGTGTAATAAATGAAATGCTAATGTTATGGTGTGAGTTTTTCATTGTAATTTTTGCAAATTCATCTCTCAATTATATCATTCTTTTTATCCTTCCCTATCTTTTAAAATGGTCAATCATTTTCTTGTGCATTTCTAAGGGGATCCTTAGATAGGGGCTCTTCATTTCAAATCAAGAGAGCAAAAAAATGGCCCAAGATTAAGGTTATTAACAGATTGCTAGGGGAACTAAACTCCCCCTTATGATTCGCCTCCGTGCCATATTGAAAACTATAGAAGATGGATAAAGATTGAAACACATTTGAGCATTAATAGAGGTGGATCCTAGGAGAATATAGAGAAAAGTACATTACATCGTTAACAGAAGAAGGTAAAAAAAACATCTTTATATTACATAAAGCATAACTAGTTCACTTGACAGAAAAGAGAGAAAAACATCAATTTCTGATTTTTTGTTGGAATTTGGCCTTTCTCTTATCCTTGCTAGTAGAAGGGGATGTACCAATGTCAAAGGAGATAGTATCTAATGCAGACATCATAGAAGACATAGACGAAGTGGTGGATGCCTAGTAGTAGGGTGAAAATTGAATAAAGGAATAGTGGAACAGCTAATGGATTGACTAAAGAGTCTTGCACAGAGAATGTCTTAGGCAGTGGGGCTAGAGTTTGGATAACAGAAGAAGAAGATATGTCCCTTGTTGCTAAGTTATCATTTATATTGCAAATAAAAGTAGAGTTGAGCTTCAAATCAACAGACATGCGCATTAGCTTGTACTACATGTTTCAATATTCTTCCTTAGATTGTTGCTTAAATTCTCTTAGACTAGTTCTAATTTCACCCATATTTTTCACAAACTCAGATACTCTGTAGGCCAAATTATCATATTTCTCTATAAACTCATTTTTCATGCCATTAATTCTATTAATACTTTTTGACTCCATGGTTTCCATTTTTTCAAAGAATTCGTTCCACTTTCTCTCAATATAGGAGGGACCTTGAGTAGTTACGATTTCCATGTAGTAGTTTCTCTCAGTCCTAACATCTTTATCCTCATCTGTTTCTTTGCTCCTTCTCTAGTATTGCACTGCATCTCTTCCCTGTCCTTTCAAGTTTACTCACTCATCATTCTCAAAGATCCAATTGGCTCTATGCAGGGTTGTAGCATTTGTACTATTTTTTATGCTTAACTTTACTTTATTTTACCTCATTTGACCCCTTAACTAACTAAAGTGCATGTAATCATGCTAGCATAGGGCAAGTTCGAGCTTCTAGAGGTTTTGGCAACTAACATAGAGTGAGGGATTAAAAAATGAAGTCCTAAGTTCTTTCTATTCATAATACAGACCATAATCCAAAAGTCCTCTCTAGTGATTAAGGTGTAATTTCCTCCCTTAGGTCTTATGAAGCATGTTACTAGAAAATGTAAGATCCTTTTATAGAATCCTAGATTACTTGCATTATTACTTACTTCGTCCATCCTGGGATCATCAAAAGCAGTTCTAGCATTCTTGATCAATTTAGCATTCAAATAGGATTCACATTCACTATATTCAATTCTCTATAACCCATTTTCTTTATATATCATCTTAGGGTTTACCTTAATTTCCTATCTATTGACATAAGTTCTAAATGCACAAGGGAATAGCTCATTCTCAATTATAAATTAACTAACCTTATCAATCTCTTTCCCAACAATATATATTACTAAAGAAAAGCCTGGTTGACCATTCGTAAATTTTTTATTTGGATATAAAATCCAATGAGGATAAACTTGATCCAAAAATTTATCATATTTAAAATTAATTGACCTTAAAAACTCCCAATCTACAAGTCTTCCATGCATGACATTTCTATCCAAGAAGTTAATCGAAAAGCTTACTTCTTTCTAAAGACTAGAAATCCTTTTCATTATACTTTGTCATAGCATATGGTTCTACTTCAACAGTGATTTCTTTCCCCCTTTTGCTTTTAGGTGCCATCTAGGTTGTGCAGATCTAAACTAAGTTTAGTGGATCTTGAGAAGTTTGAGAGAAAATGAGGACGATTTCAAGATAAGAAAGGAGAAAGGATTTGAGAGCTAGAGAGATTTCGAGATTTTAAGTTGGAGAGATTTCAGCCAAGATAGGGGAAGGAGAGTAAGTTTGAAGGCTAGATAGAGGAAGAAAGATATTTTGAGTTGTGAAAATATGAACAAAGTGCTAACTATTTATATATGGATGTCCATATACCCCAGTCATGTATGGCATATACTTGTGTGTTCATTTTTATGCATGTGTGATACTTGAAGTGCATGTATGACTTAACTTTCTTTGGAGTTATATTTGTCTCTAGATTGGATGCTTTAAAAAAAATTGTTAAGTCTCTTATTGAATTGATTTTAGAGAATTTTATATTAATCAAGTGGTTTAATCTAAATGTTATTTGTTAAATTTTCATTTAAATGATTTGATTGAAATGATTTTAAAAAAGATTTAATACTTTAGATACATACGTTTGACCATTTATAGTACATGGTTGACCGTTTGTCTCCCCTCAGTCGACTGTCATTTCCTTTGATGGTTGGTCGTCTATCTTTTAAGGTTGGCCATTCTCTTATAGATTAGAAATTTGTTTAGGCATTTCGTCAGTTCAACTATTTTCTTTAATGGGTAACTCTTTCTATTTTTCGATTGGTCGCACATCTTTCATTTTTTTATTAATTTCCTTCTAAGTTTCAGTATCTAAATTTCAATACCTAGAAAGCTAGCAAAAAGATTTTCAACTTTCACTTTTTTATTAATTTCCTTCTAAATTTCAATATCTAAATTTCAATACCTAGAAAGCTAGCAAAAAGATTTTCAACTAACATTTTTTATCAAATCTTGTGATTTATTAAGCTAAGGTTGGATACATTTAATTGATTGATGTGCAAATATGCTTTTAAATGAAAAGATAGCATTTAGTATGAATGCATTTTAACTAGTTATGTCATGAGCAAATGTGTAACATTCATAAGCAAGATACAATAATTGCGTACTTAACGCAAGTCATTTTTCACATCTTGGCATTCAACTAAAGTAAATCAAAATAGTTTCGATTAGTTTAGAGTTTAGACAGATTTATGATATATAAAGAATGATTTATTATTGTTGATTTGTTTAATGCTCATGCTCAGGAAAATTGAATATTCTTTAAACCCTTGAGATTCTCTCTTTCAATTGAAATAGTTCGTTTTGGATTTGGAAGAATTCATTGTCTATATCTTCATCGTCCTGTTGTGGTGAGTCTATTGGTTATAATGGTTGATGAAGAACTTGATCTGAATTTTGAGAATTATTTTATTGAGGTGTTTTAGTAGCTTCACAATTTTCACAAATAGAATAGACCTAAACTAAGGATAATTTCAATAATCAATGATGCATATGGAAGATGTCCCCTTTTTACTGTTCCTATCTCAGTCATCATTAGAGGAATCAGATAATAAAGTCCAGGATTTTTGTTTCTCATAAACATGCCATGATCTAGTAATATTCTCTTGTTATAGAATCGAGTCTTACTCTCTTGGGCCTAAGATAGTGAATAACTATTTAATGGAGCAATCTCTCATAGGGAGGTAAAGATGATACTTTGGTTTCTATCGTGGTAAGCTGATTGTTGTTAAAAACAATTCTAGTATCATGTAGTATATTTGTTCTAAGGTTGGCTCACAAGCTCCACTTGGCACTCATTTTAGATTATTGATATTACAAATGAGTTTGGATGTTAGCTCCATTCCTCTAAGAAAAGTTTTAAGCGTACAGATGTGATGATATATCAATATGAACACCTCACTATCTTTCTTTTCCTTGATAGTTCCATTATGGTCTTTAAATTATTGTAGAACAGTTTTATTAGCCTATCGTATAAAGGTGAGAGTGAGAATATGAGACTAGAAGGACAGATTTGTCTTATGTATACTCCATATGAGAATCCTATGTTTTATAGAAAGTCATAATTTATGATTCTGCCCAAAATAACAGATTTGAGGAGAAAGTTTGAGAAGAAGGACTCACTGTGGTGCTTGGATGGGAAGGCAACTTAATTGAAATTTGAACTTCTTCTAGCCATGATCGAAAACAGAGGCGGCGCAAAATGTTTATCTTTGAGTGTAAGAGAGAAGATAGGTTCCGTTTTGGGAGGATTTGTAGCTTATTGAGAATAAGAATGGAAATTGATTTTAGAGATTGTGTGGATTTTCAGATCTAAAGGAATAGGGACTGATATTTGAACAAGAATTGGGAGATAAGAAGGATTAGAATAAGAGAGACCCTTATCTGATTTATAAGATACTCTTTTAATTCGTCTGTTTACCCATGTCACAATAAGATCAAATGTGTGTTTTACACGAGTAAATTTATGCATATAGAGGATTTACTGTTCAAGGCTTTATCTTTTCTTAAGAACTTTTCATTTATTAGGATGCTAGTGCAGATGTTATAAATAAATAGAACAACAATTTTAAAGATCTATTCTTATATTAACAAAAAATATATCATCAAAGAAGAAACAAAACTTCATAGTATGGTTCTTTTCGTTTGTTGAGAAGTATAGTTTGAGTTAAGTATTTTACTCTTTTTTTAGAGACTTTTTACCCATTTTCTTCGAGTTTTATTTATACCCTTCCCTTTGATTTCCCAATTTCCTTTGCTTTGACATTATTGGCCTTCAATAAATTTTTGGGTACCCATTTTAGTGTTATCTTGGGTGTTGAGTTCTTATGTCAGCACATATTTGAGTGATGTCCAATTTTATGGCAATGTTTGCATTTTTGACTCATAGATGAACTTTTGATTCTTTGTTCATTGCTCTGTTTCCTAAGTTTGCAATAATAGGCATTGTATCCAACTTTTACCCAATAATGATATCTAATTTTTGTTTTGAGATTTTCAAAATTAAGTGCAAACAAATTTCAAAGTTTCTTTTGGGTGATAGTAGATTTATAACCTAGTCCTACCTTGTCGTATACTGCTATCTAAGGTCCCAGCATTAGATTAAAATTTTTTTGTCTCTTAGTAAATTTATACAGTAATGTGTCTAGTCTATTATTCTTTTCATTTTCTTGTTTCAGTTTATTTTTTGGGTTTTTTTATTAAGTATTTGTTTTCCTTTATAATGTTCAGATTTTCATTGATATGCAATTTATCTTCTTTTAATTTTATCATTCTCCCTTTTTAATTTTTCAGTTTCTGCTTTATGTTTGTTCTTTTTATCCTTTACAATTTTGTTCTCTTCTTTCAGTTCATCCAAATTATCATTTAAGAAGCAGATTTCTTCTTCCTTTATCTTCTTCTCTACTTTTAGTAAATGTTTTTCTTCTTTTAGTTCATTATTTTCTATTTTAAAATTTTCATTTTTGGATTTGAGTCTTTTATTTTCTTTAGCAAGTTTATTGTTTTCAATTTCTAACGTATTCATCATCTTCTTTAGGTTTGAGTTGTTTTCATTCAATCTGTAAATTTTGTTAAGGGCTAGGAGTAAAGCTTCTTTGGCTGAGATTTCATTTGGGCAATCATCGTTAGAATCATTACTAACTGAGTAGGATGGGTTATCAGAGCAACTTACCTCATTTTCATGCTTGATGCTTACTTCTTGTTCATTCTCATTCACGGTTTTCACAACTTCTAGGCATCCTTTTTGGATGTGTACTCCTCTTTTGTTTTCAACACTTTTTCTTCTTAGGAGACCATGTTACTTGCTCCATTTCGACCTATTTATGTTTTTCTTTTTGTTTATAGTAAGGATTATGGGCTCACTATTTGATGAGAAGGTTTCAAGTGATGAATTGGTTCTCTCTATTTCCATTTGTGATTTTGATAATGAGAAGAGGATCTTTGGTCTACGGTTGTAAGACTTAATACTACACTAGACACCTGTTCTGATATCAATTGTAAATCAACTAGAGGGGATGAATAGTTATTTTCTGACTTTTAGAAATTTTTTGACTGAGTAAAGTAAGATTAAGGAGCTAAAAATAAAGAGGAGATCAGACATAGAGATTTTTATAGTGGTTCTACCAATCAGAATACGTCTACTCCGAATCAACATACTCGATTTTCATTATTTCTTAAAATATTACAAACCATTTGCTTTTCTGGTATAAGTGAAAACTTACAAGTAGTTCTCCCTAAAGTACTTTCTCTCTAAAAACCTAGATCATGAATCCACATGATCTACAGACTTCTTTTTAGAAAACAAAGGAGTGTTACAAAGTATGAGACTAATTCTCGAATGTAGTAAAGTTCAACACAAGGAATATTATAGAAACTGTTCCATAGATGAGAAAAATTCAATATACAGTTAAAATTAAAGACACATAGAGAGAATACAAAGTGAATTTAATATAGTGTGCGCTTTGAGTGATAGAGTAAGTGTTTTTGCTTGCAACAGTAGTTCTTTCTCTTAATTATTTCATTTCTATATTCTTCTTTTCCTTTGCATTTAAAGCTCTCTTAAAGAACGCCATTGAGTGATACGTGAATTTGAGCGTTTGAATTAAATATTTTTCACCTTCTTCTATTAATGTCTTCGGCAACATCTCAATTAATGCTTTTACCCGTTATCATCCTTAAAGTAGTTTACTTCTTTCTATCGAATAAATCATGTTTTAAGAAGATTTGAAATGTCTTTTTGCTGTAACGGGAAAAGTTAGTTTGAAAACAAAGAGAGATTTTCAAAACAATGCAATATGATGACTTTGAATTCAAAAAATGAGGAATTTGATTGATCCATATCATCATATTTTAAACAGTCAATAAATATTTTTAATATCTATGTTGTTTCTTTCTTGGACTATCTCTGAATAAATGGATGACTGAGATTGGTTGGATTTTTGAAATATGAAGTGTTTCGGTTAGTCGTATATTAGGTTCGATTGATTAGATAAGCATATTGTTTCTTTTATGTGATTTACCGTTTGAATTATCGGTCAACTAAACAAGTAGAGCGGGTTGTTTATATGAGCATATTAGGCTGGCCGCTTATATTTAGTGGTTGACTACTTGTACATCCTATGTCATTTTCGATTGGCCATGTGTGTTAAGTGGTTGACCGCTTAAGTGCGTAAAGCACTCATGGTAGACTAAATTGAATTTGCGGTAGGCCGTTGGAATACTACTAGTAGACTATATGTGTGTTTGTGGTAGACCACATACATGTTTGCAATAGATCGCATGTATATTTGCAGTAAACCATGCAAGTGCTCATGGTAGACCATGTTGTTGCACGGTTGGCCGCCTATGAGCACATAGTATGCTCACAGTAGACTACACATGTGCACGGCAAACCACGCTTGCTTCCATGGCAAACCATGTTTAGGCGAGCAACAGACTGCTTACGGTCTATTGTAAACCATGCTGAAGCGTGCGGTGGACCATACGTGTATACGACATACTATGAGTAAATTAGAGTGTTTAATTGTCTTTTGGTCAAATGATGACAAATGGGTAATTATGCACAAGGAAAGAGATGATTTAGATTGAGAGACTTAGAGATTGAGAAAGAAGCTTTTAGTGATGTATACATGTGGAGGAAGAAAATGTGAAATGATTTATGCCCATGGTGAAGATGACACATAGCTAGCCCACTTTAAAAAAAGTAAATATAAAATATAAGATAGTGTAGAGATAGAGTGTACTTTATTAAGTACATGTGGTGGTGGAGAGAAGTTAAATGCATGTGGTTTTTACCAAAAGAAATTAAATGCATGTGGCGGTGGACAAATATGGTTGAAAAAAAAAACCACTCGGTCAGCTATGCAAATACGTGGCTGATCATGCTATGCGCGGTTGGCCGCATTACTCATGCAGTTGGCCGCATGAGTATTGCGATTTACCGCACAAGCTTGCAGTCAACCATTGTAGTTCAAGAGGTCAACCGTTTGGGATTTTTCAATTGGTCATCTGTAAATTATATTTAACCCAATTTTTAAATCATTTCTCATTAATTTCTTAACGTGTTTTTCCACTTAAAATTTCTTCAATTTTGATTATCATCAAAATCTTATTTGTCAACATCGTGCAAAAATTAATTTTGAGTATAATTTTATATATAAGGGGAGATACAAAATTAATAAAATCATTAGGTAATTCAGTTATATTTTATATTAAAATTGTATACATTTTGACATGATAAAATTAAGTAACATTATTATCATGATAATCAATATAATTTCTAACATTAATTAGAATATAACCACAACATCCATAATTAAGTAGAAAATTCTATATAAATGCATAATGACATTAAAAAAAGGATACTCTACCATGAAAATTATTCTTATATAATGAATTTTATCTCCCTTGAATTTTTGTTATATAAAAAATAAAATTGGAGATAAAATATCAAAATAGTTGTCTTCAGTAGTAATCTACTTGATTGAAATCCATTTCTATGTAATACTATAAGTACGGTTGATCTAATGCATGTTTAGATCAGTTCTATCAAAAAGTTGAAAATAAATTTAAGGTTGGTTAGTTTTTAAGCGGTTTCATATGTCTTACCTCCTACTTGAGAATCGACCTAGCGCACTAGAGAGATCATCTTATAGAACTAAATAGAAAATGATAAAAAAAAACTACCTATTAATAGTTTTTTAATTAGCCCCACAGGTATTAGGAAATGAGTTATTTTTAATAAATTTTATTATAAAATCAAATAGATCTAGTAGAATTAAAAATTTAGTACACAAATAATTTTTATGCTATAGATTTATTTTCATACATTTGTATTAGTAGATATATATTAAATGTCTCATATATAGTTAGTAAACATATTTATTTATTTTACAGTATTTCAAACCATAAATTTGAAATCTAATTTTTTTGAATTAACTGAAGGAAACTATAAGGAGCACAGGGAGATCGTCGTTCTTCATCTAAGATGTGTAGACATTGACTATACTATCTAGAAAGACGAGTCACCTCTAGTAACTGATACCAGCTCTAGGCAAAAAAGACTCCTTATGAACAGTGGGAGCGCTCTAATCGCTTTAATACCATGTTCATAAAAAGTAAAATTTTGGTTGGTATTCGTAACTCAGTCAACCAACATATCAATGTTCGTACTCTTCTTAAAGTTATAAATGATCAATTTTCAGTATTTGAAGAAGTGTTTGGTCAGTACCCTCATTATGTAGTTCTCTTCCATGAGGCTAATTATTGTCCACGATGTGCGCGAACATATCATGCAGGTATGGGATATTGTGACTCAATTAAAGAACCTAAAAGCTGAGATATCCAAATCTTTCCTTATGCACTTCATTTTGAACACTCTCTCACAGCCATATGGTCCCTTTAAAATCTCTTATAACACATATAAGGAGAAATTGTCCATCAATAAATTGATGACCATGTGTGTACAAGAGGAGGGAAAGCTGCTTATGAAAATGAATGAGGGATTTGCAAGTACACATATACAGTCCAAGGAAAGAGGAAAGACAAGTTCAAACCAGTACAAAAAGGCACAAAACTAAATCTTGATATCAAAAAGGGTCCAAATGCTTCCTCTGTAAAAAGAAGAGACACATGAAAAATGACTGCATCAAATATCATCGGTGACTTGAGAATAAAAGTATGAAAATCTTATTAGTTTGTTTTAAATCTTTTGTGACTAAGATTTCTCATGATACATGGTGGATTGATTCTGGTTATACCATCCACATTATGAATATATTGCAGAGCTTGCAAAATCTAAGTAAACCAGTGGATCTTGAATAACTCATCTATTTGGACAACAAGATGAGGTCACGAGTAAAGAACATTGATGATTGCGAGCTCCTTCTAGCTAGCAGATATGTCTTGAAATTGGACAGAGTTGTTTTATGTATCTAAGTATTCCAGAAAATTAATTTTCGTTTCAAAACTTATATAATTCGGTTACTCTTTCCAATTTACTAATAAAATGACTTTATTTTTTGCTTTAAATGTAGTTGGTTATGATTCATTATTTGATGGATTGTATAGTATTACTAGATAAAACAATACTTGTATGAATGTAACACGTATAGGAGTTTAAAGAAATGTCGTTGAGGAAAACTCTTTCATATTATGACACCAATATTAGGACATATTTCTATAAAGAGGATAGAAAAATTGGAAAAGGATTACATACTTAATACCCTAGAGTTTAACAACTTTGAGATTTGTGTGGACTGTATTAAGTAAAAGTAGACCAATAAGACTCAAAAAGGTGTTAAAAAGAGTTTAGAATTGTTTGAGATTATGCATATGGATATTCGTACTTTAAATACATACTCTGTGATCATAATTATTTTATCTCATTTATAGATGACTACTTACAATATATGTATATCTATATCTTTCGTCATAAGAACGAAACATTAGATGTTTTTAAAATTTTCAAGACAAAAGTAGAAAAACAATGCGGTAAGCAAATAATGGTCGTTAGGTCAGATAGGGGTGGAGAATATTGTTGAGCAAAATAAGTTTTGATAATAATTAGGAGTAATAAAAGTTAATTTTGGGTAATTAATTTAGATTAGAAAGAAATAAGATAAATTGTTAAAATTGAATTCTATATAGGCAAGTCACCTTATCTATATAGAGTAAGACGACCTATGAGCTTGATTGAGAGAAACTTGGCTAAGTCAATACACCTCATAGAAATCAATGTCTGCACACACTCAAGGTGACCTGACCACCAACATAAGATGACCTGAGGGAATCAAGTCTTAAAAGACTAAGTCTGCAGAACATCTAAGATGATCTAACCATTAGTATAAGATGATCTAAGGAAGTCAAGCCTTAAAAGTCTAAGTCTGCACAGCATGTAAGATGACTTGACATTTAAAATAAGATGTCCTGACAAATTTGGGTTTCAGAAGTGTAATTCTACAAATAGCTAGGACGACTCAATCTTAAGTACAAGACGACCTAACCATACCTAAGATGACTCAATCTTAAACACAAGACGACCTTGGAAAGATAGGCCTCAGAAATATTACTTTGCACAACATATGAGGCGACTCAAAAGACAACATATTTAATGAATTTAATCATGTAAATCGTCTTACTCACAAACACAAGTCGCCTTGTAAATTAAAACTCGAGTTTGAAGTGACTTATCATTTCCATAAGAAGACTTATGTCTTGACAAGGCCACTCATAGTATAGACAAGTCATTTTATCTCTCACATTTAAATCTTTAACAAGTAGTTTCAAGCATTCATCAAGGTGACCCAGGAATTTAAAATGTAAAGACAAATCCGCTTATAATCTCGATAGATCGACCTGCTGTGTCTAACATTCATTTGTTCAGAAAAGCTATCCAAAATTAAATGTATTTTTCACCTACCTCACCAAACATTGCTATGCATTCAATGGTCTCCAACCGCTAAACCTTATTCTTTGACTATAAAAACAACTGAAGAATGAAGGAGGAAAGGAGGAATCCGGAACAATAATCAGAACATCATCGACAAGCTCGGTTATTTATTAGTTTGTACCTATCTAGTTTGAAACGAGAAATCTGAAGGTTAAGAGCTTCATCTCACTTTTCATTTTTCTCTCTACTTGTTGTATAAAATCAGAACTACATTATTCTGAGTCTTAAGTGTAAGTGAAAAAGAGGGATATCATATTAGATTTGTTTGATCTTGTAAAAATAAAGTTAAAGTGTTTGGAAAAATACTTGTATGGTTCACTAATATTACGGGAAGCTAGTTTGTAATTCTTTGGATAGAATAATGAATTTAAAAATTCAAGTAAAGTCTGGAAGTAGATATACACCAAGAATGTGGAACCACTATAAATATGTATATCAATCTCTCTTTAAATTTCTTCTGTTTATTTTTGTAAATTATCCTTTAAACCTAGAAATTAATCAAACTTGTAAATAACATATTCACCCCCTCTAGATTATCATATTTAGTGTCAACAAATATTATGAAAGGTATACAGATGATGGACAAATAGCAGATCCAATGTCTGATTTACCTGATTAGAATAAGATAGTTGAAATAAAGAATATGATCTTACTTGATATAGTTAGCAACATGATTGTTATCTCCAAATTGGCTAAATTCTTATGAATTGAACCTCTCAAGACGGTCGTATATATTCTAAATAGGGCTCCAACTAAGACTATAACCAAAACTCTTTTTGATTTACTTAAGGGTTGAAAACCTATTTAAAATATATATATATAAAAAAACCTATAAAGATAAAGGTCTATAATCCACAAGAAAAGAATCG
Organism: Dillenia suffruticosa; assembly: GCA_033439265.1. NCBI lineage: Eukaryota > Viridiplantae > Streptophyta > Magnoliopsida > Dilleniales > Dilleniaceae > Dillenia > Dillenia suffruticosa. The sequence goes on from JAVTVX010000015.1 coordinate 21,435,582, forward strand.
ACTCAAGAACCACGAGTAGATAATTTATTGGTTATGCCGATAAGTCCCGGGGATACCAAGTTTATTATCCATCCTACTATACTAAGTTTGTTAAATCTAAAAATATTTAAATTTCTAGAGAATGATTTTATCAGTAGGAGGGATTACTTTTGGGACTTAATATCTAAAAGGAACCGATCAAGTATCCCATTAAGTTCAAGTACTAAGTTACTTTTCATTCAAAATGAGCCTCAAGTGTCTATGGATATAACTTAGCGTACAAATGATTGTCAAGAAATTCCACAAATGGCTGATCAAGATTAAGTTGGTCAACTTTCTTCTACGAAGATTGTTGAACCAACATTAAGGAGATCTACTTGAGAAAAAAGATCAGCTATATTGATAATTACGTGGTATACCTCCAGGAGTCTGAATATAACGATAGAGCCATTGAGGACTCGAAAAAGTTTTCACAAGCCATGAGTTCTAAGAACTCGAACTTATGGTTGAATGCTATGAAAGATGGCATGGACTCTATGGGAGCAACAGAGTTGAAATCTTGTAAAGTTGCTAAATGAAATAAAACCCATCATAGATAAATGAGTTTTCAAAACTAAGACCGACTCATTAGACAACATGAGAAATAAAAACTAGATTCGTTGTTAAATAGTTCATCCTAAGGGAAGGAATCGATTACTCAAAAACATTTTCTCTAGTATCTATTATAGATTCACTCCACATCATTTTGACACTTATTGCATATTTTGACCTAAAGTTGCAACAAATAGATGTGAAAACGGCTTTTCTTAATGAAAAACTACAGGAAGATGTTTATATATGTCAACCTAAAAGACTCTCCTCGAGTGGTAGTGAGCATTTGGTATTCAAATTCAAAAAATCCATATATGTGCTGAAACAAGTCTCTCATTATTGGTATTTGAAATTCTACAATGTATTAACTTTATTCAATTTTAAAGAAAACATTATTGACAAATGCATATACCTTAAAGTCAGTGGAAACAGGTTTTGTTTCCTTGTCTTGTATGTGAATGATATATTACTTGCCATAAATGATAAAGGGATGCTATAAGAGGTGAAACAGTTTCTCTCTAAGAACTTTGAGATGAAGGATTTAAGTGATGCATCTTATATAATCAGTATAAAAATACATAAAGATAGATCTTTTAAGATCTTGGCATTATTTCAAGAGATATGTATCAACAAAGTATTTAAAATATACATAATGGAGAATTGTCTACTAGATATAGCTCCGATTGTCAAAGGAAATAGATTTAATTTAGATTAATACCTTGAGACAGATTGGGAAAGAAAACAGATTACTAACATTTCATATGTTTTCGTTGTTGGAAATTTCATGTATGTACTTGTCTGTACAATACTTGATATAGTCATACTATGGGGATGTTGGGTAGATATCAAAGTAACACGTATTTAAAATATTGATAGATTGCAAAGAAAGTGTTAGGGTATCTACAACGCACCAAAAAACACATGCTTACATACAAAGGAATCGAGAGTTTAGAAATGGTTGGGTACTCGGATTCGGACTTTATCGACTATGTAGATTTCAAGAAATAACGTCGGGTTACATCTTCATGATAGCCAATGGAGCTATATCGTGGAGGGGAGCTAAGTAGATATTGATTACAACTTCCATTATAGAAGTTGAGTTCGTAACGTATTTTGAGGTTATGTCATATGCGTGGGATTCAAAAGTTTCATATTCGAGTTTAGAATTTTAGATTCTGTACTTAAGTTATTATATATATTTTATAATAATTCAGTTACTATATTTTTTGTTAAAAATAATAAGAGTGGTAGTTGAAGTAAATTCATTGATATAAAGTATTGAGCCATTAAGAAAAGAGTGTTGGAAAATAAAATTATAATCCAACACATTAATACTAATTTTATATTGGTTGATCCCTTAACCAAAGGCATGTCATCAAATAAATTCAGAGATTATGTTATAAATATGAATTTATTGCGCTATTTGAATGAAACTCAAAATTATATTTTCTCAATAAAATAATATATATTTTTGTTTTGAGATAAATTCATCAAATTAATATCCCAAATAAACGTAGGGTTTATTTATAAAATAAACATTATCATCAGATTAGAAAATAGAGTGAATTGCGGTGCACGGAAAATGATACTCGCTTTTAGAGAGGTTATTGTCGTACTTATGTACTTCATTTTCATAAGGAATTGAATTGGTTTTGAATTCAAGTCGATTTATTAGGTCAAGTGGGAGAATATTAGAAATTCTTTAAAAAAAAATCAAATTGTATGATTTAATGCATTCAATGGGACAAACATAATCGTAAGAGATTAAATATGACAAAAAATAAAATAAATTTGAGTTGAATTACATTTGATCGAATTTTGATAGCCTATTCAAACTTCCACACAATTAGTCTTTCTTTGTTTTGAATTGTTAATTGTCTTTCCATAATATTCAGCAATAATTAATGGTGACAATTATAGAGTTTTAATGGTTTTTTGTTGGTTAAGAGTCTATAGAACCTCCTCCCAATATTTTGGATCACTAAATTCAAATTTCTTAACTTAACATTATCTATTGAGTGAAATTGAGAGTTTATAAAATTTGAGTACGTCCCAAAAATCATTTTGGTGATTTTTGCAATCGCCCGAAGTGAATGACAAAAGTATAACCGAAATTAACTCTAAATTTCCTTTTTTGTTTCTATTTTATTTTTTCCCAATTTATGCATTAGAAATATGCATTGAGTTTGTCATGTATTCCAACGAGATAAGCTTTTTTAAATGTGGGTGACAATAATTTTGTTGTATAAACTCATGAGTTGTTTTTTACCGACTACAGTAATTTGCTTTCAACATTTAAATTTGTGTCGATTTGTTATCGCAATTGGTTAGTTCGCACTCAATGATCATAATTTCATTTGAAATAAAAAATTTTAAAATTAGATTTAAAATATTTTTATTTTCGGTTAGATTTTAAAAATCTCATAATTTAAGAGTTTCATTCTTAAAACTCACTGCACTTTATTAATCCAAATAATGATATAAATTTCAATTCGATTATTGATTCCGATTCATTTTAATTAAGCACTCTTATTTTTTTGTGATAAGATTTTTTTATATAGTTTTATGTAGATTATTTATAAAATTATGGTTTAGAGGGGAGTGGGAAACAATTATTCATTACTTTTTTTTTTTTGTAATGGATATTATTTTTCCTCTTCAAAATAATTCTTATCCTTAATTTTGAATATTCTTCTTTCTACTTTATTGAAATTCTTTTAAGCCTCTTCTAAAATCCACCATTCGACCGACATAGAAACGTAAAACCATCGAATGGAAACACCCATCGCGTCTACACTCCCCCACTTCAAAAAGGAAAGAAAAGGACAAATTCACAAAACTCTTAGAAAACCACAAGTGGCCTTCCAATTTCACCATGAGAAGAGCTTCAACGCTAACCTCGTCTCTCCTCTCTCGTGCTTTCTTCACCACTTCCACCACCACCACCACCTCCTCCTCCTGCACCACCAACGCCCTTCTTCTCCATCCAAAGCTTCTACACGCCGCATTCTATCGCACAACTGCGGCTTCCAACGCCGCCGCAAATGGCAGCAAAGGCTTCGGATACAGAGTCGCTTCTCTCGGCATCGCCGGAACGCTCTCCTCTTTGGCCGCCGCATCCTTAGTGGACGAAGTTCACGCCAAGGAGCCTCCTCCGCCGCAGCTCGTTCCCAAGGAGGTTGTTCTTTATCAGTATGAGGCTTGCCCTTTCTGCAATAAGGTTAAAGGTATCCTTCATCTTGATCTTGTCGTCTTTGATTTTAATTTTTATTGATTTTGAATCTGTATCCGGCATCTTGTTTTCTAACCTTTTCTTTTGTTGAAAAGGGTATGTTTGGAATCTCTGATCTATGCTAAAGTTTGAATGTAACTCTAATGTTATAAATGGTTTCGTCACAAAATTTAAATGTAGAGCATAATTGTTGGTTTTTGGACCGAAACCATTTATCCTAATGCCTAATTAGATTCAAATTATAGTTTTAGCCGGACATAATTTCATATGGGTCTATTAAGTTAATTAGCTGTGTCATTTATAAAAGAAAATTCTTAGCTGCCCTAACAACTGTTTGATATGAGATGGTCAAAATGAAGTACACTGTTAAATCATGGCTAGAGGAATGCCAGACACTTCTATATAGTAGTGCGTTACAGTTTTGATCTTCGATAAGAGGCTTTGTGAATATGTTGTCCAAAAGGTCAACGGAATGCTAGTGGGGAGTTTCAGAGTGGCGGAAGGCTGCATGCGCGAATTTTCTGACCTATTTTCCATGTAAAATTTTGCTGGTTTTGTTGCTTGTAACATTAACATTTTGATTGCAGCATTCCTGGATTACTACGATATACCTTACAAAGTAGTGGAGGTCAATCCTCTTAGTAAAAAGGAGATTAAGTGGTCGGATTACAAGAAGGTTCCTATCTTGGTGGTGGATGGTGAGCAACTGGTGGATTCATCCGGTACATCTTCTTTTGTTCATTAGGACTCTGATATACAAGCTTCCAATATGTTTAGGAGGTTTACATTGATTGTATTGTTGAGTCTATGTGTGGTGGTTAATTTAAAATACATGTACTTGCATGCAGATATAATTGATAAGATGGAAACAAAAATTCATCCTGAAAAAAATGTTGGTTCAGATCCTATTGAAGATGAAGAGAAGAAGTGGCGTGGGTAAGGTTCTTTCTTTAGAAGCAAACTTAGTGACTTATCCTGCCTGCATTTTATTCTTCCAATTATGTTAGTTTAGCTCCACTAACCACGATTTACTTTGCAAACATTAGCTGGATAAAACCCAATCTAGGTTGCATGTCTTCATCCAACACATCTACCCTACATCAGTTCAAATCCTTATTCGAGATAATACTTGAATTTTAGCATTTTATGATTTTCTAGAGCTGATGCCCTTCTGCTCTGCCTCTTTTTCATAAACCTTGTGCTTCAGTACATTTTGTTGCAATTTGGCATATATTCGATTGTCATTTGTTTGGCCTCAGTAGATGTGGAAATTTATGAGACCGCTAATATCCAGTTTATGTCACTTTTTTTTTTTTTTTTTTTTTGCTGATAACTAGAAGCTTCATGATGCAGATGGGTTGACAATCATCTTGTTCATGTCTTATCCCCAAATATATACAGAAGTACTTCTGAAGCTCTTGAGTCCTTTGACTATATAACAAGCAATGGTAAGATATGTTTAGAACTGTTCATATGTACATTGTTCTTATCACTGGGCAAGAAACTACAATTTTGGAATTCATTCTGCTCCTCGTAGTGACTCTGCTGGTTGACTGGTATACAGTATTACTTGGTCTTGAGGAAAGCAAAAGCTTTTCTCAAGAAACGGTGAACTCTTTACTTAAATTTCTAACTTATGCTTAAATGTGTAAATTTTGTTCATGATATGGTTAGTTTTCTGGCAATATTCCTTGTTCATTAGATCTTCGAAAGTAATTATGCAGTTCTACATACTCCTGAACAAATCAAATTTCTCCAACCTTGTTTTGCTTTAGTGCATTGTCCGCAGAATATCCTCTTTTGTCTTGCTCTTTGCCATCCACAGCTAAATTTTAGTCTGTACTTGGATTTTTTCTTGGTTCATTTTTATCCTCAGTTATGCCTCTTTCACTCCATTGCTTGGACTCTGATAGTTCCACACCTTTCCATTATTTTTACCATTTGATAAACCTTTTCATAGGCTGCACTGATCCAGGATCCCAGGTAATCTTGTTGTCAACCATCCACAAACTCTTCATGTAGAAGCAAGGTTTTTCAGAAAAATAGCTATAATGGGGGATTCGATAGTTTGAAATATTAGAAATAATTGAAAACGCAGTGAGTAGAACAATTTTTCAATTTTGTGCATGATTGATTTGTGAAACTTTTTGGTTGTTGGAAGAGCTTTCTAAAGAATAATTCTGACTGATCAATTTGATAGTTTGCAGTTCCCACAGTTTCTAAGCCTTGGACTGCCACAGGATAGGATGAAAAGACCTTGGCATTTTGGTTTCTTTTATTTATTTCTTGATAATGCTGAAGATCAGAGAACATATGATTAGTAGATGTGGCAAGAGGCCATCATTAATGGGGATTCCAGATATGCATGTAGCAATTTCCTTGCCTCAATTCTGGAATATCCTAGTCTGGCAATTTCTTAATTGCTTGAAAATATCCATTTTGGGGCTTGATTCTTCTGCTCTTGACTAGCTCTGGTAATGGTAGAATCAGTTTGTACAAAAGCAGATGTTTGCTGCTGGTCACCGTGATGGTCAAAAACCTCTTTCCCTCGTTATCTCCAAGTGATGTTTTTCATGTCTTTCTCTTTTGTTGTTTTGCCAGAGTAGATAAGAAAATGGAGAGAAAGACATGTATCAGCATTGCTCTTAACCCTATATTTGGCACTAATACTTTGGGAACAGGCAATAGCTTACCATGTCAGATTAATAGTCAGAGTAGATAATAGTCAGCATTGCTCTTAACCCTATATCAGCATTGCTCTTAACCCTTACAAAGAAATGAATATCCACCATAGCAATAGCTTACCATGTCAGATTAATAGTCAGCTAACAACACAATTGCCTGTAGGAGTTTGAAATTATTGCAATCTTTTTATTTTTGGAGTCATTTCTTTTTATTTAATTTTTATTTTTTTAGCAGCAATTTTTGCCCTTAAATACCGAAACAGCAGCTTTAGTGCTAGTAATTTTTGAAAAACTGAAATGGTGGTTTATCTTAGAGAATAGTTTTCCTATCCTATCCTGTAAAATCTATTTTAATTAATGCCTTGTTGATTAGCATATGATGGTTAAAACATCTTTTTTCATGACGTCACATATTCTTAGATGCTATCGTTGAACCATTTCATTATATATTGTTTTTCATTGAAAATTCTTTGGATCACCATTTTGTGATGCACTTCCCATTAGTTCTTTACTGCTTAACCTGACTGATATAACCCTTATCCAATGAGTTGTGTTGCAGGTAGTTTCAGCTATACTGAAAAATTAGCAGTGAAGTATGCTGGAGCTGTGGCTATGTACTTTGTCTCCAAAAAACTGAAAAAGAAATATAATATTACTGATGAACGTGCAGCATTATATGATGCTGCAAATACATGGTTTGAGGCTCTAGAAGGGAGGGAGTTTCTAGGTATCTACCCTTGCACACTTTCTTATTCATAGTTTAGCATCAAAAATCACAAGCCTCTTTGATTGGCAGGGGTAGGCGACTTCATATGTTTTCTGCATGCCGCAAAAAGTTCTAACATCTAGTGGACAGTCTTATCTTTCGATAATCACCTTTTTAATTGTTTTAGCTTCTTTTAGATCCCTTACAGGCTGTAGGGAAGCATTTGTTGTGACGCACTTGAACTTTTATTGCCGTTTTTTTTATTTAATTTAGTTAAGTGGGAAATACACATTTTGTATCTTTTAAAATGTTTCCCCTAAGATATCTCCCTAAAACGAGTGAATTCTTGTTTGAACACTTATTTTGTTACTGTATGCACTCTCTTCTTTCCTCAGATAATAATGAATTAACAAAATACATTAAAAGATCAACAAGGGTTTTGACAACCTAGAGAATAAACAAGGACATCCTCAAGAGTAACTAAATACGGAAAACCGAAAAGCAAGGTTTTTAAAACCAGACTGGACATCAATCCTGAAAAGGCTCTGATTTTTGGTTCATCTGTTCAACAAATCGAACCAGTGTAGTAAGCATGACCGTCATTAATAATCTCAATGATTTTAGAAGTATTTAAGTTTTTTCAAGCCTTCTGTTTTTTCTTTTTGTCTTTGTGTGTGTGTGTGTGTGTGTGTTTTTAATTTTTATTTTTGAAAATAACTGCAAATTAACTCTCTTTCTGATTGATTGTTCTTTGTTCTCGTATTTGTAATAGTATAGGTAGAATACAATCTAATAATTACCACAAGCATTTATGTGCATAATATTTGCATAAAAACAATTTAATTTTTACTTTCTTATATGTGAATACGTCAGGAATGGGTCATCTACATTATATTGCAAATCTTTTTATAGCTATTTGATTATGGTCATATATTGTGTTTTCATTTTATATTTCTTGCCTGAGATTTTTAGTTGTCTCATATTTTAACTTATTTTCCAAATAATTTGTATTGTAATTATGCAAATTTCTTGATAGTTGATACTGCTGTTGATTTCATTAATTGTATTGGTGCATAATTTTAATCAGTTCGTTAAGCTGCCATTATTTGACATTAATTTCAATCTGATTTTTACTTCTTTTTTTTTGGGGGGGGGGGGGGGGGTTAACAAAACTATGATGTCTGAATTTATTGTAGTCTTTTTTGTACTTCAAGGGACAGTGTTTGTCTGGGGGGCTGTGGCTTCCACTTACAAAAATAGAAGAGTTGGATACTCACCACCTAACCCCCAAAAAACTACCACCCACTCTTAAGAATGAGAGATACACCTTGGTTGATACTAACACGGAACATTTAGGGGAGTTGCTAGTAGAGAAAAATCAAAGATATGTTTGAGAAGCAACAGGAAACTGGTTGAATTTGTTAGGCTTGGCATAATTACCCTTTGCAGCCAGCATAACTTGCCAATTCAAGGTGCGGCTACTCTCAAAGTTGGTCCTAGTAGTGTCATTCATGGCATTGACGCCCTGTGATTGGTGTTGTACAGTGGGTCCAAATCATCTGACCTGTCGTTGCCCTACACTAAGGATGTGCTGGTAATTGCCCATCTTGTGCCAGATCATTGAGTTGGCAACCCATCCGAGAGATGCAAGTCTAAATGAATTTTCTATATCAGTTAGCAATTTTATTTTGTTCTAAATTGCAAATCCCTACCCCTGGCGTGTGTGGTCACAGTAATGAGGTGTCCTAGTCATCATGGCTGTAATTTTGCATCTTTTTATTCCATCGGTTGGACTCTTGAGCTCAAAGTTGTAACTATGGTCAGGTTGGGATCAGTTTCTGTGCTTTTAGGAACTGAACCAACCGAAACCAATTATGAAAGCTTTGGCCAAATCCTTGTCTGAATGGAAACTTGATCCCGAACAACTCGAACTGAGCTAGTGTTCTTCTGTTTGTGCGATTTGTTATTGTGGAAAAGCTACTCCATTGATTGAAAGAAAATAAAAATGAAAAATAAAATAAAAGAGTGTGGAAGCAAAGGTAAATTGGTCCACTAATGATGATTTGGAAACAATGTGGAAAGAGATCTCCACTAATATTAAGAATATAGGTAGGGAGGTTCTTGGTATATCTAAGGGCAGGTCCTAGTAGGCAAGGAATCATGGTGGTGGAACGAAAAAAATACAAATTGCTATTCGGACCAAATGAGAGTGTTATAGGAACTTTATAGATAATAGTAGCAACGATGCATATGAAAATAATAAAAGTATAAAAAAAAAAGATGAAAAAGATTATCCAAAAATCAAAGAGTAAGGTATATAATGAACTATATAAGAGATTTGAGATTAAAGACGGAGAAAGAGAGATCTACATAATTGCCAAGGTAAGGGAAAGAAAGGGAAAAAAATCTAAATGGTATTAGGTGTATTAAGAGTAGAACCAATAATATATTTGTAAAAATGGGAACATAAGAAAGCGTTGGGGGATTATTTTTATAATCTCTTCGATGTTAAGAGTACAACAGATATAGAAAATATTGAGAAACTTATAAAAGAGATTAATAGAAATTTTAAATGAAAAATTCGCCCCTATGAAGTGAAGGAGGCTTTAAAGAGAATGAAGAATAATAAAGTCATAGGACTGATAGCATTTCCATAGAAGTGTGGAAATGTTTAAGAAAATTTGATATAATAATGCTAGCTAATATTTTTAACAAAATTTGGCAAACCAAGAGAATGCTCCAAATATGGAGGAAGAGTATAATTGTACTACTATATAAGAATAAAAGAGATATATAAGATTGCTTCAACTATAGAAGAATTAAATTTATGACCCTTACCATGAAACTATGGAAGAGAGTGATAAAGCATAGATTGAGATCGGAGATAAATGTATCTCAAAATCAATTTTGATTTATGTTAGGGAGATCAACTACGAAAGTAATCCACTTATTAAGACATTTGATGGAGACAGAAAGAGCACATAAGAGAGACCTATATATGGTATCCATTGATCTAGAAAAAACATATGATATAATTCCTAAAGACGTATTGTGGTGGGTGCTGATGAAGAAAGGGATTTTCTCGAAATACATTAATTTCATTAGAGATATGTATGAGGGAGTTGTAACCAATATAAGAACTTACGAGAGTTTGAGCGATAGTTTCTCTATTAACATTGGGTTCTATCAAGATTCGGCATTAAGCCATATCCTCTTTGTAATAGTGATAGATAAAGTCACAAAAAGCATTTAAGATCAAAGATTATAGTGTGCGTTTTTTGCAGATGATATAGCGATAATTGATGAAACTAGAGAGAATATTAGTGTTAAATTGGAGTTATAGAAGGTCAAACTGGAATCCAGATGGTTTAAATTGAGTAGATCGAAAACTGAGTATATCTTGGTTTCATTATTCAAAATGATGACAATATAGATAGAAATGTGAACCATAGGATTCAAGCAGGTTGGATAAAATGGAGAAAGACATCCAAAATTCTTTGTGATCGCACGATACCAATGCATTTAAATGGAAAGATCTATAAAATCGTGGTTAGACTTGCATAATTGTATGATATTAAGTGTTAGGTTATTAAACAACAACAATAATAAAAAATGACAGTAGTAGAAATAAGAATGCTTATGTGGATGTGTGGCAAAAGTAGAAGAGATGGAATAGAAATGAAGAGATTTGTAATAAGTTGGGAGTTCAATTGTGGAGAAGATATGAGAGTATCGTTTGAGGTGATTTGGGCATGTGTAAAGATCCAAGGACGCATCGGTTAGGAGAATCGAGAACTTAAATATAGGAGATTTAGTAAAATGTAGAGGCAGACCGTTGAAAACTTGGATACAAGTTATTCGTAAAGACATGATATTAACTTTTTAAATGAGAAGATGACCTTGGATAGAAGTGAGTGGCGTAGAAGAGTCCGCACAAATCAAACCAACATATTTTAGATATATATATATATATATATATATATATATATATATTTTTTTATTGTATGTATTCATTCATTTATTTTTTTAATTATCTCCAAACTTGTCTTTTAAATGGTCGACCCCAAATTATTGGGTTTAAAACTCAATTTGTTGTTGTTGTATGGAAGCAAAGGCAAAAAGTTTAACCAGGAGTTTCTTTATGTTTCAAACAAGATTTTCTATGACAATGTTAGACTTATCAAACCAACTTCCAAAAACATAAATATGATTTTTAGATTGATATGTTTAACAAAACCATAAGCAGATGTGAGACGATTTAACAATGTAAACCTCAAACTATGGGTTTATCGGCCCCTCAAATTTGTACTTGGTGTGCTAAGTCTCACATATGGGGATTGTGAGCTTGCTAGGAAGTGATTGAGGGAAAACTCACCTATAGGCTATGAATGAGAAGGGGAGAGGCACACCAAGGCTTAGAGGAGAAATGAGAAAGGAAAGTTTCCTTGCTTGCCCTACGCCCTAATGCCTTGAAAGAAAAAGATGAGAGATGAGATTCTTGTTCGCTTGCTTAAGCCTTAATATGTGTGGCAGAGCAGGTGTGAGGCAGAGTGTTCATGAGTAAGTATAAGATTAAAAAAAAAAAAGTTGGTTCTTTTGGTGACTGAAGAATCAAGTTGCCCCTCTATTTGAGGTTTATTTTTGAAGTAGAGGATAATGGTGCAAAGTAAGTATTAGCTTGGGTTGATAGTTTGTGGTCAAATATGGTGGCAACTTTTGTGTGGTCAAATTTTTGATTGTGTTTAAATGGACCGGGATCTGTCTCTATTTGAGGAGCAAGTAGTGGAGGCTTTCTTAAATCCAGGAAGGGGGATTAGATCCTGGGGAGGGGATAATTTTTTCATGATACCTTTAAAACACATGTAGACTGGTTGGAGATGGATATGATATACACTGATTACGAAGAAAACAAAGTTAGATCCAAGCATTCAAAAGATGCAATCCCATGTTAAGAACATTAAATTCTCAGATTTGCTTACCAATGAGTTAAATTAATTGGAACATTATCAAATCACCTATTATGATGAATTTAGAATTGCTGTTGCAGTTTTGATTAACAATTACAAGTTTAGAATTGCTGTTGCAGTTTTGACTGTTTGACAGTATAATGTGACCAAAATTGCCTATTGTGATATTGATGGGTTTTCCACTGTGAAGTTGTTGAAGTCATGACAATCTTGTAATAATCCTTTGCGAGGGACATATGTTCAAACAATCTAACATTTAGCTATTGCACACTTTATCACAAGAACACAAACCATATCTACATTTTTAAGGAAAAAAATTCAATGCTGTGATACAAATTCAAAGTTGTGTGCTCCAATATGTCCCATGTCATGTTTGCCAATACTCAAATGAGCAGGACACATCATGACACCAGAGCCGAGATGCTTAGATTTGGCATATTCTCACAATGGTATTTTGGAGTTCCGCATCATCCTTCCCCCTGTTTTTTCATTGGTTGTGGTTGCCTTATGTAACAATCTGAACACTCCTTAAAAGTGTTCTACTTAAGTATCTGTTACTTGGTCACATTTTGATTGCGCGACACAATTCACCCTTTTTCTCAATAAGCTTTACAGCCACCAAAAAGGGAACAATCTAACTGATATAGAATTATCCCTTTTCCAGCAGCTCCCTAACAATGTAATTTGTATTTCAAACATGTTTTATTTTGGACATATACCAGCGTTGACATGTTCTTTTATATTTAGTTTGCTTTGGTAGGCTTAAATAAGTGAAACTACAAAGGCTTAAGCCATTGAATAGATTAATTATTTTCTTTGCAATGCCAGTGGGCCATTGATTGTCCAGATGTCCCCTATGATCGGTCCTGGATGGTGTTTGTTTGCTTAGAGGATGTTTCCAGTAACTCCTGAGAGAGATTTTTCTCATCTCTCAAGGTGGTGAATTTTTGGCATTGCCCACACATGATCCTTCAATAACATGTGGAAGACGCATAGGAGGGAGATACAGTTGGTAGCAATTCTGTAAAGAGTAAAATGAAAGGTGGCCATGGGATTGAATCATGAAGAGTAAGGATAATTTAGTCTGAGATACTGTTCAAATGATAATTTAGTCTGAGATACTGTTCAACATGCCTCTTTTGTTGCAAGAAATGCTTCTCCTGAATGTCTTGTGACAAAATGTGATCCACTGTAGGTGTTTGCTAGGGAAGCAATGCATTTTAAGGGGCCTGAACTTTCCTCTTAAACTAGTTTTAGCTTGCGTCTCAACTTCTTTGGTGAATTTAAATCTTTATCAGTTGGAAGTCTTTCAGATCAAGAGGCTTGTGCTGCATGGTTCACTTCTTTTTTTTTGGTTTATTATATGCATGTTTCTTCCTCTCTCATGTATATCCTTATATGCATGTAGAAGTTGCATTTCATTCATTCATTTCATTGTTTCAGGGGGTTCGAGACCTAATTTGGCAGACCTTGCTGTCTTTGGAGTATTAAGACCCATCCGTTACTTGAGAGCCGGTAAAGACATGGTGTTGCATACACGCATTAGTGAGTGGTATGATAGAATGGAAAAGGCCGTTGGAGAGTCTGCTAGGATCAAGGTTTAATCTGGAGTTACTTATACCTGGGTTATAGTACCGAACCCTATGTCTTAATCTTGCATTTTGCACGTAGGATGGTCATTTGTTCGGGCACAACCTAAAATACAAGGGTTTATATGGAAAAGATTGCGCCTTTTTGAAAATTTTGCCTGTGAATAATGATTACTTTGGTTTTATCCACAATCTGGTACTGCAGCTCAATACGATTAGGAAATTTTTCTTCTCGATGAAGATTTGAGAAAACTATGTAATAAAATATAGCATCCTTGTTGTAGTTAATTTTTTACTTCATGACTTGGTATTTTTCATATGCATTTTTTGGGGCCTCTACTGAGAATAAAGATCAATGTTGAAAAAATATAAATTATTACAAGAAAATAAAGTTAATAATGTCTTCATGCTTGAATTCAACTGAGCTAGTTATTTGATTGTATATCTTAATTACTTTCAGGTTGAATGAAAAGAAAATTTAAAAGCTAAGACAATGCTGTGGCACAAAATGTAGGTTTCTAACATTGTATTTGTGGAGTAATGTATGAGCTATTACACACAAACTATAATGGAGCTTTGGACTTTGGAATAAAGACTTGCAGGAAAACATGTCTAGGGATGAACCATTAGTACAAACAACACCAAGGTAAGGGGTACAACAAACAAATCGATAGAACCATTTTTAGATTGAAATCAATTGGTTTCCAATTTTGATATACAAAAATTTTTCAACAATAATATTTCATTATGATGTATGGAAAATTTTCATCGTTAATGTATTCTCTTTTATGAAACACTTCAAGTTAAATTAATTAATATTTTTATAAAAATTTTTAAATTTTTTATATTTACACATTTTTCAGATTTAATGATTTCATAATTTTAGATTTTATTATAAAAAATTACTATTTTATTATTTCAATAAAGTAATTAATACTTATATAAAAATTGTTATATTTTTTATATTTATATACTTGCCCAAGTTTTTATTTATGTTTTCTATATTTTTACAAAATGTCATTTCTCATATTATCGTTGAGTGCGACCTAGGTTTACATTTCCTCACTTAATGTATTCTTCCATCCAAAAAAATAAAATAAAATCATTAATATTACTATTTGGAAAATACCAATTACAAGTTTTTAACTTTTTTCTCATAATGAACGCATGTTTAAAAGCAATGGCAAAATAAAATAAAAGAGTGATGTTATTTACAATTTTTCACTTGCAAAAAGATAATTGAATCATTAATTTTGAAATCCTCAAATTTACAAACTCATAAAATAACTCTTGGCATTTTTTATTTTTTATTTTTTATTTTTTATTATTTTTTTCATCTTAATGGATTGCATATTTTGAGCTTTAAATAATGTTGAAATAGCATCTTGAACCAAATATGTATGTGTGAATAAGTTGGATACTGTTTGTGAAAATTATTTTTATGTGTCTTTAAAAATCTTATGTTAATAGTACAGTGGAAGGTAAAAACAAAGGAGTTAATATTTTTCGGTTTATATCAAACAGAAACTGTTGGAATATTTTAATAAAAATAAAAATATTATTTCATGATGATTTTTCATTAAATGCATATAAATTGATTAATGGTTATGCATCTCAAATTAATTTTTTTTTTTTTATTACTAAATCATATATATATATATATATATATACAAAATATTAATCATTATATATGTTAATACAAAAAAATTAAAAATTATTTATTTTGCGAATTAATCTCTTTAGCTTCTTGTCAAACACAAGAAAGATTGTGGTTGAAGAGTTTTACCTTCCAAAATATACGATTGATGGAAGTGGTCCGGTGTTGTATGACAGAGTTACACACTATGAAGCTTTTGCACCAGATCATAAATTCGATGAGGGGTCTGAAATATCAACATTGGTGGTACCTTGAATATTTTTGGGGTACGACAATTTCTGTTTGGTTTCAAATTTTATAATTTTAGTTATCGGAATTACGTAATAGAAATTTTGCAGCGAAGCCATGTACAAAGATGAAACTATTATATTATTTATTTATTTTTATCTAGTAAAGGAATCATTTAAAAGAAGTCAAAGGATCTAACATTGAAATAATTATCAGAGAATTTCCTTGGGTTATTTACAAAAATATTATTTTTTTAATTAAAATTATTTAAATACTATTATTTTTTTTCTTTTCCAAACTATTGATTTCATACTCAAGTGCGAAATCATATTTTATTTTAAATTTATTAAAAAAAAAAAATTCGTACTCTTTGAGTGTGAAACTAAATTTCTACTTTCAGAGTGCGAAATCAGTTTCACGTTTTGAGATTGCAAATCTGATTTCACGCTCTCAGAGTGTGAAAAAGATTTCACGCTCTGAGAATACGAATTTACAGACACCAGAACCCATGGCTTCTGCCCACATTTTGCATGACCAAGGCAAATATAATACGTCGAACCCATGGCTTCTGCCCACATTTTGTATGACCAAGGCAAATATAATACATCCACTATAATATCTATAGTTTCTATCCACTTTTCATGACAAACGAAATACCAAATACACCTACTCCAACACTTAAATATCACTACTCCACTTCACACGAAATGCAAATAAAACTACTTCCAAATAAACAATACTCAATCAACCAAATATAAAAAAATTACAACGAAATAAGCATACTCCAAAATATCACCACCAAATACCGATATTGCAAATACTAACAACTATACTCGAGAGTACAAGACAACAACAACCAAACACAATTAACAGAAATACCAACAACCAAAAACAAAACCAATTTAACTATGACCACCATCTAATGTAAATCAAAATACATCACTTTCAAAGAACTGATAAAGAAAATAATATAAATAAAAGTATTTATAAATGTTGAAATAATATAAGAAATGAATCACAAGAAGAAGATCATAACAAAATTTTTTTTATAAAAATTGAAGTCAATGATTACAAAATTTAAATATAATACATATAAAATGGTAAGCGTAAACTAAGTGTTGCAAGGTAGTCGTTGAACATTGCGTCGCGACTGTCGTCGAACAGAAACACGAGCCGGTTTACTAGGTACAGGTGGAGATATATCATATAACGGTGTACGCTCATCAATCTCGGGAAATGTAACCGGAGGAACATCATCTAAATGTCCAGAACGATGACGTTTTGGCTCGTAAACACTAAGTCGTAGAGATTTATCGACATTGTTTGTACAAACCGGAGTAGAAGTCGGATAGGAAGATAATGGAGGTATCTCCATCATTTCATCATAATCATCCACAGTACCAGAGGTCGAAGGTATATCTATAAGTTCAGTAGCTCTCTGTGTGAATGTCGAAGGACGGTACTCGTCAAATGGCACATACCCGATAAACTAAAGTGCACACCATGATGCATCTCTGAAATGTTCAAATCTAGGATCCTCTCCTTCCTCAGCAAGAATGTCCGACGCTAGTAAGTGTATCTTATTCAGCTTATGGCACTGCAAAAGAAAAAATAAAAGAAATATTATATAATCTATAAAACAATATTAAATGGTAAAGTTATCTTGACTTATGAGATACTTTATTTGCGTCGTTGTAGGCCGGTATCCGTACTGATAACGATGCGCAGGACAGACAATGTATAAACGCATGATCTGACAATACCACGACATATAGTTAGGTATCATTCTTGGCTCACCGAAAGTCTTGTCACTCTCTACAATGTGGTATCTACGGTTATCCCACAATTGTAAGGGTACAACATGTGTTCTTGTCTAATCGTGTCCATACCTCCCGCGTCGATCAATCTAGTACAACTCCGATCTGTATATACTGGTAAAGGAAGACACTGCGGGAGTCCGAATTCTCTCACAAACCTATGAGGGTAATGATACTCGACGATGTCAAAGTAAATCAAGGGGATATTGGCACGCCATATGTCGCTGTCGACGAGACAATAGGGGAGCAACGCTATCAGGTCGGCATATGTATATGATATCCAAATGAATTGAAAAATAAAAGAAAAAATGGTGTTAATTTGATCTATAGTAATAGAAGTGTTTGGCCAAAAATGAAATTTATACTCATTCTAATATCTCCCATATGATCTAATTAGTCCCTATATATTCTAAGAACAAACTACTCTGCATGTCTATAACTATACGGAACATCCTAATTACTTACAAATAAAACAATATCAACGTAATATAGACCAAAGTAAAGAGAATAGAGAAAATAATACGAATAAATGAATTAAACATTACATACAGTAATCCTCTAGGGTTGGTGAGCAGGTGTGGAGCAAAGGGTATTAGATCAATAGTGTGATATCTGATCAGGTTAAATATGGGTTCTCTCTCCCATGCGCAAAGTTGATAAAAGAAAAATTATTGAATAAATAATATAATATGTAAGTATTATTAAATAAAAATTAATATATCGAATGGACATAAAATACTTGTATAAGCAAGATTGGACCACAGATTTGTCAACACCATCCATAAAAGCCTGACACATGGCTCTGTAAAGTGTCGTTAAGACACCACTGTCTCAACTATATGTCCCGAGCAATCAAGATTTCGTAAAAGTTCCAAATATATGAGCTTTTTCGATCCCGATTGGTCCTCGAAAGGACTACCAAGCAGCTACATAATGCGATCACGTGCGTGAATGTCACATCTGAATCCCGATCTAAAGGATATGAATCAAGAAAATCCATAATAGCCCGTAATTTAAGAGTTTAAAAAAAATCCTTTGGTCTAGGAAAGAAATCTAAGAGACCACGACAAATGTTCTACCACTCAATGATAGAACGAGAGTAGTCTATACCAATAACTGCATCTCTATCTATAGGCAATCCGAATAGGATTGAAACGTCCTATAATATAATCGTAGCCTCACCAATATGTAAGGAAAGGTATGAGTCTTCTATCTCCATCGCTCGACAAACGCGATAATAAGTGTATGATCGTACTGAATATGCCCACACCTATAGAGATCATAAAACCCAACCTGCAACAAAATCTTTGTACCCTAATATCAAGTGGTTGAGCAACCAAAAACCTACGATCGGCACGATGCACCTCTACGGGGGTATCACTCCTAGTCTCCCATATAGATTGAGACCGGTATATGGCCTACAAGCTCAAGATACTAGGGTCCTGGGGATCTAAAGTAAAGTCTGAATGAGTGTAGTTCATAACTATGATGACAAGAAAAAAAAAAATTTCTAATTAGTTAAATCAAATAAGAAATGAATACATAAAATAATAAGTTGTGAAAATATTGTATATCGATAATAATTGATTAATTTCATTACATAATATGAGCTTATTTACATAACAGCCTTGTCTCGCCCTCACTTGTAACCGAGCCATATTCGGGCAATGATGACTATTATGCCCGTGTTCACTACATACCTTTCAACGCTGAGCTCTTCTTCTATCCATTGCATTATGAATTTGCGTATTTCGTGGTCTATTTGGTTGGTTATTAAACCGTGAAATATTGTCTAACAAACAAAAAGAAAGAGGGGGCCAATAGTTCTTATGTAGAGGATGATGGAATTTCCCACCATATGTAAACTCCATTGATTGGCAATTATGGAATCTATCTATAAAAGTCCTAAAATCACGACCTATATTAATAGTACAGTGTGGTTGTTTCCACCTTTCCCACCATAAAAATCCAGTTATCACCTCATATTCACCTCTATACCTATTAAATGCAATGACGGATGGAATTTGGCTTTTTACTCAATTCTAACAAATTTTTCCATAACCAATGTTGGCCATATATTATTTTCTTTGATATTATTAACAGCTTCTTCTCGATTTTTATTGAAAAATCAAACCATGTAGTATAATGTCATCTGCACACATATAGTTATTGGTAATTTTTTGTACCTTTAAATACATTATTAAATGATTCTGATCAATTGGTAGTCATGTTTCCCCATCTGTGTCCCCATCATAACACAAAATCCATTTGTTAAGCGGAATCTCCATCAACCAACTATATAGCAACTCACTAATCTCTTTCATCTTGTTCATTATGACATCAAACTTTCTTATGTGTTTTTGCTCAGCTGCCTTATGCATTAACTCTGTTAGCGATTTGTTCTTGAATCGCTGGCTGAAATTAGTTTCCACATGATACAAACAAAGTCTCTGATACACAAGTGGTGATTGCAAATGACTATTTCTTTCTATGGCTCGCATTATGTCGGTTGTCCTATCCAATATCAAGCACACTCTATACCGATCATCAATAATGTGCACTCTCAAATTCTCCAAAAACCAATCTCCGCTAACAATTGTCTCATTATCGACAATAGCAAAACACAAAGGAAGAATATAGTTAGCCGATCCATTCCAATTACAATTAAAATTTTCTCCCTATATCTCCCTTACTGAAATGTCCCGTTAATATTTATCACTAGTTTGCAATATCTAAATGTATCAATGGATGGTTTGAAAGTCCAGAAAACTGAGTGAAAGACTTGTCATTAGACCCCGATAATTTAATAAATCTCCACTCAACAACCATTCTAGGATTACTTATTTGCACAATATTTAAAAACTGAGGCAACAATGTGTAAGAAGTCTCTTAATTATCATACACCATTTCTATAGATTTTCGACGCCTTATCTAAGTTTTTTTATACGATAAGTTTACCCCATACGATCTCATATTCTCAATCATATCACACACTTTGTAATCGACATTCTCTTTTATGTAACTTCTAATCAAACGACCTACCATATTAGAGTCCACATTAGAGTGATATTCCAAAAGCAATTGAGGGAAACAAGTGTGTTTTGCTTTCAACATTGTAATTTCTCAAAGGTGATGACTGTTCTTTAGTCTAACCCAAACATGTCACAAGCAATTATACTTACGGTACAAAGAATAATTCACAAACCAAATGTTTCGGGAACTTTCATAGACTTTAAAATACTTATGCTCCCACATCGACCAACACAACCATCCCAACTTGTAATTTCGATGTCTAATCATTGTCTCCTACCCTTCATAAGGTCTACTCATACCACCCCCCTCATACCCACTAGCGATAAGCTTAGTTGATTCATGAAAACTAACCAAAGCAAACATCATCTGAAATAAATACATCGTATTTTAGCTACTCATCTCCAATATTCTCACTTCTCAATATTTCTGTGTAAAAACCTAAATTTTTCTCACCCCCAATATCAACCATCGTGTCAGGACAATTATCAGCCATCATGTCAATAGGTGTAAACACAATTGCTTCTGGCTCTAAGAATAATTCAACTGCTGTCAAACTATGGATATATTTGAGGAGTGATAGCACTTCCGATAAGAATTCATCATTCTCCACAAATAATACATGATAAGAAAGTGACTGAATAGACCAGAGAAAATATCTACATGCAACATTCAATTTGAATTATTTACAATCATACAAAGTTTTGCGATACAACATTTTTATAAACTCCTGTCATCTAATAGTATTATCAACCACCACACCAATTTTTGGACCCATACTATACCAATACTCATTTTCAACCCCACCAATTACACTTCCTCAATAAAGTATCAGTCTCACACGATCGTCACTCATGTTTCTTTTTTCTATCAATCACAATAATAACAAATATATTCTTAGCAACTTAAACTCTAATAAAGCAACAATAACAAATAATCAACAACAACTATAATGCAACAACAACAAATATAAATATATTGCAAATACCAAAATGAACAAATGTATTAAATTATATGGGAAATGATTGTTGGCATTTATGCCCTCACATGGCAAAGTTCACACCCCCATCAAACTCCTAGGGAAGAAGCACATTGTTATCATATTTTAAAAAGAGAGTTATATTCTTTTTGCAATAAAAAAATTAAAGAAACTAATATTACTGACGGCCAACAACATATCACCTTGCAATATCCTAATTACCATTGTGTGAGCTCAAATAGTTCATGTTTCTCAAATGACTATAAAAAGGACAACTTTATTTCTTTCAAATTAAATGGCTATATTAAGGATAAAGACATTCCATCCCATGCTCCAAAATGAACAAGGGGGTGCAGCCATCATTTTAGAATGCCCCGATCAAACTGTTAGGGTTTATTATGAAT
This sequence comes from Dillenia suffruticosa, assembly GCA_033439265.1. Lineage (NCBI taxonomy): Eukaryota > Viridiplantae > Streptophyta > Magnoliopsida > Dilleniales > Dilleniaceae > Dillenia > Dillenia suffruticosa. Next base: position 21,457,445 of record JAVTVX010000015.1, read on the forward strand.
ATAAATTGTTTGGGCTCTGCTTGCATGGGAAGTAAATGTGATGACACCAACCATAGTCCAGCTACATCAATCAGAGAGTAAAACAAGAAGCTACTAATTGAGGTGAAATGATTTGCAATAGCTTGTGTCAGTTAGAATTGATTCATATTTGTATAATAATCCAAACATGTATGACAAAAGATTATATAACTCGTGGTTAGAGATATTGCATGTACAAGTAGAATGTCTGACACATTTTGTCTGTCCCAACTTGAGCAACCCACCATGGGTGGGCCAATAAGTGCACACACAATTGCTTTTGACTCTAAAAATAGTTCAACCACCATCAAACTCCGAATATATTTGGGGAGTGATAACACATCCGGTAAAAATTCATCATTTTCCATAGGTATTACATAATAAGAAAAAAACCGGCCAGATTAGAGAAATATCTACATGCTACATTCGGTTTGAATTGTTTACAATCATACCAAGCTTTGCGATGCAATATTTTTATAAACTCCTGGTTTCTAATAGTGCTATCAACTACAATACTCATTTTTTGACCCACAGTATACCGATACTCATTTTCAACACACCAATTACACCTCCCTAATAAAGTACCAGTTTCACACGGTTGTCACCCATATTTCATTTTTCTATCAATTACAAAATAACAAATATATTATTAGTAACTTTAATTAACTCTAATAGAGTATCAATAACAAAGTATGAGCAACAACTATAATGCAAACCCCACATGTTCTTTTTTTTAATGCAACCAATATATGGTAACAAAGTATCAATAGTGATATTTGATCAACAACGGAACAACAACAACGGAACAACAACAACAAATATATTACAAATATATTGTAAACACCAAATACAAGTGTATTACAATCAAAGCAAAAATTAGAATAAACTCTAGATTTGTAGAGCATATAATAGCATAAAAAATTCGTATATCATTAGAACATTAAAACAATCCCTAGATTCACAAAGCATAAAAAATTCAAAGAAACCCTGGAGTATTAGAACATTAGAACAAAGCATATGATAAACCGACATTCACACAAAAAAAAAAACCCTGGATTCAAACAATCAAAGAATATAATAGCATAAAAAATTCATAAAGTATTAGAACAAACCCATAGATTTACAGGAAATCCTAGAGATTAAATCCTAAATTTACAGAAAAACCCTAGAGAACACTATTCTAGTTTTGAATTCAGAATCAAAAATTGATCAATAGTTGTTTGAACCATAAATTATAGTTCAGTCTAGTCTAATTTCATGGTTTGGTTCGAATCATGGTCATGTTTAGTTTAGATCACCCTTCTATACATACAAAGAGTGTGTCTCCATGATATTTTGCTTTTATTTTATTTGTAACTTTTTAAAGGTGAATTACAAAAATCTTGCCAATCTTAGATTCCATTTTAGGGGAGTAGCCCTAAATCTTTAAAGTCACATTTTTCTAATTCCAGACCTTTCCAACTTTTTTCTCCATTTTACTATTGATACCTTGAAGAGAATTGTTTAATTATTATTTTTCATTTTTTAATCCCTATATTTTGAGAGAAAAAGTTTACGATTTTAAAGGCAAAATATAGGAAATGGATGGAGTCCGTTTACTATTTTGATTTTGATTGAACTTTGCAAACATTCTCAAAATTTGAAAGAATACTTTTGACTAACTCTATAATAAATTTTTTTATGAAAAATCCTATTTCTCTTTTATCAAACATAAAATAATTACTACAATAAATTTACAGAAGGCAACATTTTGCTATATTACGCTTTGTCCCATGGAGTTGATTGTTTCACAAGATTGTTCCTTTACAAGGTCTATCATTCTCTTTCTCAAAACGTCTCTCTTTTACTTAGGGGTTTCTTTCCTTTACATGGAATGGTCAGCATAAGCAGTAACAAAAAAAAGAAAGAAGAAATTACCGAGAAGGAGAGAAGTTCTTGTCGCAGAAGGAGAAGGAGAAGCAAATTAGTAGCGAAGAGAGCTTGTTCTAGTCGTGGGTTGGCTAGGTTTCATTTGCCAAGAAGGAAAGGCAGCACCCATGCGGTGGAGAAGGAAAGAAAATGGTCGCGGGTTGGCTAGGGTTTGGTCGAGGAGAAGGAAAGGCAGTAGCGGCGGAGAGGGAAGGAAAATGATTTCGCAGTTTGAGTTTGTGTTAATAGTCTGATGATTTGGAATTTTGAGAGTACGAAATTAGTGTCGTACTCTGTTAGTGCGAATTCTGTTTTCCACTCACAGAGTGCGAAATTATCAATTTAAAAAAAAAAATTAATGACTTTAAAAAAAGAATAATTTCACACTCTCAAAGTGTAAAATCAGTAGTTTAGAAAACAACAAAATAACAATAGTTAAATAATATTTATTAAAAATAATAATATTTGGGTAAAAAGCTCAAATTTCCTCATTACTAATTAAAAAATATAAGAAAAGAAAATTGTTAGAAAAGAATGATACAAGACAAATGGAGGTAGTTGGCGAGTACAATTATATGTATTTTTTTATGGTTAGTGAGGTGGCACATGCCTCCATAGATCTATATGCCTCGAATCACTTTTATTTTTGTTGGTCCACACTCTAATTAAAAGAAAAGGGTTTTGCTTCGCTGGGTCTTCACATTCACATCTCTCTCTCCCTCTCTCCTCTCTTTACTCATTGAAAACGATTGTGTGATGGGGCAATCTCTCCTCCTTGAAGATAACCGTGGGACGATAGTAATCTAGATAGTGAAAGTGACGATCGTACCTCGAAGATGATAGAACCTCATCATCTTTGGCAGTAATGATCGAAGATAATCTAGACACCTCAATGATGACTAAGGTTTCACATCTCTCTCATCCTCGAAAACGATCGACCCTCTAGACTAGAGTTTAGAGGCAATCTTTATCTTTCTCTCTCTCGAACCTCTATGTTTAACTACATTGCTTCCCAAATAGATTCCTCAAAGTAAAAAGATAAAGTAGACCAATCTCTTTTGTAACAAAATTTTAGCTATTTAGACATTCTAAATATTCTGTAGCTATTAATGTGGGCCACGTCATCATTTACATTCTAATCATTCTAAACAATGATGCAGATGCATTCTATGTGTTGTTGAATACCGATGAAATACATTGAGTATTTTTTTTCACAAAATTTAACTAATTTTATGGTATTATCCTAAATTCTAAATTGTTCATGACTGAAAAATGTAAGGATTTTCCAAGAATTTTCAGATAAAATTTGATATTGTATTGGAAAGAGAGTTTGCTAAATAGTTTAGGAAATTTGCAAGTATTATCCATCATAATGTTGTTGAATCTAATATTAATTGTGTATCTATATGTACTTATAACTATTCTATGTTTTATGTGAATTACATATATGAGACAAACAATAATATATCAAATGAGCAAATAAACAAAACGGGTTTGCTTGCTCATGTTGGTTCATACATACTTATAGCTTTTTATGAAAGAGTTCAAATTTGACACTATTGCTCATAATAAACAAAAAATGTATTACTAATATGGTGTACACATAAAAGGTTCAAACTATGATGAAACAAAATATAGTAGATTACTATGGGAAGCTGAAAGAAGTAGTAGAATTGGAGTATCCAAGATTTCCAATAAAACGGGTTTGCTTGTTTTAGTGTGATTGGTATGATCGAAGGAAAAATGTGGGTGTGAGAAGCGATGCAAAGTATAAAATAGTTGACATTAATTAGAAAAGATTATGGAACCAGAGTGAGCCATTTGCATTGGCACATTAAGTTATCCAAGGATACTTATCCCATACCCAAGTCCAATGAAGGATAATATGAAATGGTTGCATGTTTGTCCGGTAGCTAGAAGAACCTTGCAAACGATGTCTATGGATTAGTGTTTTACAAGAAGATAAAGTTTTGATATTATGCACGATCAATTAGATAGTTTTCTAGATTTTAGTGGCAATTTTGAATCATCACTATGAAAGTTGTAACCATCTCAACCACAAACAGTTCGCGAGGATAATTATCACATTCACTCTGGGGGAATGGGTTGGACGGATTTTATGATTTTTTATTAAAAGTTCATTTTTTTGCTCAATCATAAAAAGACAAGAAATGAGTTCAAAGTACTTTTTTAAAATCCTTTTCACTACTACTGTAGAAGCACATTTAAAGTATGAAAGTGGAGAATGTTTTCTCTAATAATTGTCTTTATTAATAATTTTTTTTTACGTAACTTGAATTGAAAATTAATTTTGAATATAACTGAATTATTACTTTTATAATCTTTACTGTCTTAAAATCTTGTAAGCGTAAATTATCCGATTATAATAAGTTTTTGAAAATTTATTATTTTCTGGTGATCATAATCTTTCTTTAAATTTGTTAAAAGATATCGTATATTATAATAATATTTAACTTTATTAAAATATATTATATATCAAAATCAAATCAATAATATATAATATCTTGTAACAGCTCTTCAAATTTAATATAATATAATAAAAACCAATTGAATTTGAAAGAGACCATAAGTGTATTAGAGAGTAGTTTGAATATAATTCTGGTTCTCTCGTATTAGAATGATAAAAATGCGATTCTGATACTATGTTAATAATAGGAAACAATATAATAATATTAAATCTAATGGTTTATTGTTTTATTGAATTATTATAATACATTAAGTTCATATAGAAAATTCATTGTCATAAATATGAAAATATAATATAACAAATATAGAAATATAAAAATAAAAAAAAGTCAAATATTCTCAAAATCAAATCAATAATTGATTTGATTTTGATATATAATATATTCTAACAAAATTATTCTAAAGAAAAGTGAATATTTTTTTACGAAGTATTTAGTTTTCAAATTTTCATGATTTTATAAAATTTATAAAATTTGACATGATGTAAACTAATATAAATAATAGTCGTGATAAATATTAATGTAGAGTTAAGATATAATAATTTTGAAATAACACAAACAAACAACTAACATATGAATTCTCACAACCAAATAGAAAATATTACAATTTAAGATATGCGAAACTATAATAAATATAATAATATATAAGCAATGATAAAACTGCATATAACATATATATATCTTCATTGGAATTTTTTTATGAGATAAATGTAGGCATTATTTAACTTCTTTTTATTTGCTATATCGTAGCATAATTCATGTAGTGTTATATAAATCATGATACAAAAGAAAGAAGGAAAAAAAAAGGGGTAAAGGGAACAACAATTATGCAAAGTAGGAACTATGTGTAGTTGTAGTGGGCGGAATTACATACATTCATACTTACAAATATATACATAGATATTATGTAATTATGTAAAATGAAAAAAAAAAGTATAAGATAATCGTTATATCTTGAGTGCGAGGTTTTACGACTTCACAAACAATATCGTATTAATAATGAATGATAAAACTCGAAAAAGTATATCGAATTCAAAAGAAAATTTAATAAAACATGTAGAAGATAGAAAATAATTTTCTTTTTATATAAATTTCTTTAGAATTTGCATATTATTTATAAACTTTCAAGCAAAATCTTTGAAATAAATGACTTTAGAGTTTACATTTAAATTCTATCACCTAAATTTGACATGGTCGGTCTCAAACCTAGGTAAAGGAGAAAAGTTGCATTAGGCAGTCAGTTAGTGTAAAACTAAGGTAAAAATTTATGTATAGATCCTTTATAATATTGCACTAATGTTAAGTTGTTCCTGGATATGAACACGTTGCATGTCTGATTACAATGTCTTGGCGAGGACCGATAGATCTCCATAAGAACTTGGGTGTAGTGTTAAGTAAGCAAGAGTTTTCATATCTATAGAGTCAGACCGTAACGTTTAGGCAAGGATTGCTACATCTCCATGGGAATTTGGATGTAGTGTTAAATAAGGAAGAATTCCCATGTTGTAAGTTGAACAAGAAAAGATAGCATGTATTAGATTTGGAACTTGGAACCAAGGAACTCTTCGTGGCCAAACCATGTGGATTGACTTTAGATCGGAGATAATATTATCATAACCAACAAGGTTTTCAGAAATAGAAAAAAAAAACATTTGGATACTTTTAAAAATGGGAACAATAAGTAGCAAATTGTCTTCTTATTGTTAGAAAGAATGATAAGAAAAATTGTAAGAACTGCAAAGTTATCCCGTGAGAGATTTTAACCACCCAACACAGGTTAGTGGTGTTGAACATGCATATCAAGCATAGTATTCATAAATAAAAAGTGTGCATAACCCCTAAAATTAATGGTAGAATTTAAAGAATGAGAAACAAAACAACTTTAAGGAGAGAGTAGATAAACAAAGTTTAGGAGAACTATATAGTGACCCTAATATGGTATGGGAGAAGATGACATTTCACGTGAAAACGGTATCTAAGAGCGTATTTGGTGAGTCAAAAAGACGTGCACATCTAAATAAATAATCTTGGAGATGGAAAAAGGACAAGAGAAAGTAAAAGTGAAAAAGATTGTTTATAAATTACTCTACACTAGTGTTTATAAATTACCCTACATTAGCAAAACTAATGAAAATTTAGAAAAGTACATAGTAGCAAAGGAAGAGGCGAAGAGAGTAGTGAGTGTTGTAAAAAATGAAACTTTCAAAAACTTTTATCAATAACTCAATACAAAAAAGAAGAAATGAACATCTATAAAACAACTAAAGCGAGAGAGATAAAAACAAAAGATCTTATACAAATAAGATATATTAAAAATTAATTAAATATGGTATCAGTGAATGATGGAGAAATAAAAGAACGATAAAAAGGGTATTTTTATTAATTGTTTATTAAAGGTTAAGATGATCAAGTTAGTTTAGATGAACTAAGTAAGTTAGAAGAGCATAAAAATATAAATTTTTATTGGAGAATTCTACCCTCATAAGTTAAAGAGATTTTAGAAAAGATAACAATAGAAAAAATGATTGGATCCGATAATATTCCGATAGAGGTATAGAAGTGCCTAGGGAAGTAGGGTATTGGATGAGTTACAAAATTGAGCACGAAGAAAATGCATGATCAGTGAAGATAAAAGCATTTTAATACCTTTATTTAAAAATAAGGGCAACATATAAAGTTACACAAATTATAGGAGTATTAAATTAATGAACCATATCATAAAATTTTGGAAAAGAATGATAAAAAGAAAACTATGGTAAGAGACCAAGGTGACTGAAAGTCAATTTGGACTTATGCTTGGAAGATCAACTATGGAAACTATACACCTCTTTAGATAATTAGTTGAAAAGTTTTGAGGAAAAAAGTAGAATTTATATATGGTATTCATTGATTTAGAAAAGTTGTATAACAGTGCATGTTGTTTGTACTATTATATCAATAAAGATATGGTTATATCAAGGATTAATATTAACTCCCTATCTTTTTACATTATTTATGAATGAACTCATCAGACACATCTAGAACATGGTATCATAGTGCATGTTGTTTGCAGATGCATTGTTTTGGTCGATGAGACATGTAAATGAATAAATATTAAACTCAAATCTTGAAGGAAAGTAGTAGAATTGAAAAGATTTATATTTGAAAAGAAAAATATAGAATATATAAAATTTAAGTTTACAATACTAATGTTAGTAAGGCAATGGTTAATATACGAAATGATGATTATATAAAAGTAAGAGTTTTAAGTACCTAGAATCAATTTTACAAAAAAATAAGGGATTGACATAGATGTATCACTTAGAATACAAGTAAGATAATCAAAATAGAGAAGTGTATTGCGTATTCTATATGATCAAATGGTATTCCTAAAACTTAAAAGGGAGTTTTACATGATGATGATTATATTTGTTTTGTTATATAGATATACACATTGGACAATGAATGGACAAGAAATGAAATGAGTGCATGAGGGAGAAAGATGGTCTTGTGCCTCTCGAAAACAATTGAGAGAATTATGATTAAGATGGTATGAACTTGTATATAAGTGATCGATAGAGACTCAAATTAAGTGGTGTTAGCTACCAACGGAAAAGAGAGCTAAGAAGAGTTAGAAAACGACAATAAAATATAAAAGAAATTATTTAAATAAAAATAAAGATATGATATAAGAGAAAACACAATAACGTAAAAATATATTTATTGTCAATCTCACTTAGTAGAATAAAAGTACGATTATTATTATCATATAAACAAAATAATCATATAGATGAATATGCAGTATGAAATAAAGTATAATGATATAAAAAGATCCATATAACCGAATCCATTTAGTGAAATAAAAATTTGATTATTGTAGTTATCGTTGTTGTTATTATATTTGAATTCTATAACCTTTGTTTATATGGCATAAATTGAAAAAATAAGAGAAAGTAATTTCATTACTTTATAAAATTTTTGATAAATATTAATATCCACGTATCTTTAATATTTATAGTGGATATACTATTATTATTCCTAAGATGTTTTGAACTAAATAGTGAGCTTTTTCTTATTATTATGATTAATTTTAAATAATGAAAAAAAATTAATTTCTCGACAAAATAAAAAAACAATAAACAAAAAATAAAAATTACATCAGAATTAAATATAATTTTTTTTAATTACCATTAGAAGATTTTCCCACTAGTAATATTCGAGGGCTTTAAATTTTCCACTAGTAATAAAAATCTAATCAGAGGAAAGACTTTAGATTTTCTGCGAGCGATAGGATAGGAGTCCCACGGGTTTCAGTTAGGGCCTGCCATTGTCTAGTCGAGCCGAAGAGCCCTCTCAGTTTTGATATTTATAGAACATTCCGAAGTTGAGATTAAAGAAAAAACACAGGGGAACTGACCTGAGACGGTGTCCCAGATAAGTTCCGTCTCCTCCAGAGCCCACATCCTTTCCCCTGCCTTTGCCTCGATTAACTCTCTCTTTCTCTCTCTCTCTTCATGGCTTCTTCCTCAGCCAACCTATGGGTCTTATTGGGTCTGGGTTTGGCCGGAATACTCCTCATGACAAAAAGATTCAAGAGAGTAATCAAAGAAGACTTTGGAGCTTTCATCCAAAAGTTTCAACTTTTGCCGCCGCCTCAGCCTGCTCCTCCCAAAGCTCCTCATCCTCTCACTGGTCTCACTTTTGCCGTCTCTGATGTGTAAGACAATAACTTTTTTATTTTTTTATTTTTTATGTTCCCAATCATGGGGTTTTTATTACTTGTCAATCCGCCGCCTCAGCCTGCTCCTCCCAAAGTTCCTCTTCCTCTCACTGGTCTCACTTTAGCCGTCTCTGATGTGTAAGACAATAACTTGATTTTTTTTTAAATTTTTTTATGTTCCCAATCATGGGGTTTTTATTACTTGTCAATTCTCTCTTCCCATTTTGTGAATTGGGTTTTACTCGTTTTTTGGGTTTTTTGGCATAAGGTTTTAAGTGTAGTTTGGAATGTTGTTCTTTGTGTTCATTTTCTGAAATTAGTAAAGTGTATTTCAATTTGCCGCGTTTTGTTTGACTTGTAACTATGTTGGATTAAAGTTTGTGTTCTGCTGAGAATACAGTATGATGGTAGGTGCAAATATGGGTCTGTACCCTGCAACATCTGTTTGGGGTGGAGTTGTGGAATGAATTCAATTCAATGAACGCCCTTGCTAATTGGGCTGATTTAGTGATGCACACTGTGGCTAATGTTGTTTAAACTGGGCTTATCTGCGCCAGTGCTCCTCATTAATTTCCAATTTTGCCATTGGTTGCCCGGACCTCACGGCTATAGAATCATTGAAATATTTCGTATTCATTGTTTATTTTCTTTTTCTTTTTTTTTTGGGGGGGTGGGAGTTTGCATATCAATTGGCTAAAACAGTTTCTCTGCTAGTTAAATGACTTGCATTCTTCAAGAGAGGTTGCCAGGAATTAATTCAATTTTTCCTGTCTATGCTCTTTATGTTTATGTAGTATTTAATTTTCCTGTCTATGATGCTTCCAGTCATTGCAATGCTGTATTTAATTTGTGTTTTTGGTTTGACATACTTAATGGACTTGCTGTTGGACTGCATATGTAATAAGAACCTCTTAATGTGGGCAACGAGAGTCTTGGTGTTTTGAATATCTTACTTACTTGATCTGCATTTCACATTGGCAGGTTTGAGATCGAAGGGCTTGTAACAGGGTTTGGAAATCCAGACTGGGAAAGAACACATGAACCTGCTAGTCGGACAGCACAAGTTGTTTCATCTCTTGTGGATGGAGGGGCTACATGTGTTGGGAAAACTGTAGTGGATGAAATGGCTTTTAGGTATTAAAATCTTCAGCTTCTTATTTTCTTTTTAATTTTTTTTAACATATACTTGTGGGCTTTCGTTACTGCAAAAAATACAGATCATAGGGATACATCTTTTGTTGTTGAGAAAATTGTCAACTTCAGCATATGATGGCTCAGTTTTGTACTTGTGGACATTTGATTTGATAAATATTGTGTTTTCCTCATTGTTGATATGGTGGATTATGGTTGTGATGTTTATTTTGAATTTATGTCTATGGCTTGGGAATATAATATTTTCAGTATCAGTGGAGAAAATAAGCATTATGGTACACCGACCAATCCTGCAGTTCCTGCACGAGTTCCAGGGGGATCTTCTAGTGGAGCTGCTGTGGCTATAGCAGCTAATCTTGTTGACTTCTCTTTAGGTGAGCTTCTTAGAACATTTCTCATTGCTTCTTTCCTAATTTCAAACGTCTTTTTTTCTTTTTTAATTACTGCTAGCTTGGGAGTGTTTGAGCTTGAGAATGCCCCCTTCTCATAATAAGTGGTTGACACACCACTTCTATATCTTGTTTGTTTAACATTTGATGGGATACTTATGGAACTTCTCACCGGGTAATGTTAAATCTAGTTCTGTAATTTCACCTGTAGAACTTGGTGGCATACGCTTATGCATATGTAGAACTTGAATTTTGCAGGGTAATTATTTCTTCTATTGGCTGGAGATTGTATTATTTATTTATTTATTTCTAGAAAATATATGCATCAAGCTTGAGTTGTAATATATATTACAGCAACAACAACAACCTGTACCTTAATCTCAAATTTTGGGGTCAGCCATGAGAAACAAATATTGGGGATATAAAATAAAAATAAAAATAAAAATAAAAATAAAGATAAAGAAAAAAAAATGTTGATTTAATTGGTGCGAATTCTCCTGTGCCACTCATAGGAGAATTCGCACATAGATTTTCTTTTTCTTTTGGAGTTAAAACTTTACTGCACGTAGTTTTAGTTGAGAGAAAAAGGTAAATTAGAACATGCAATACCTTGTGTGTAGTGAAACACTTCATTCTCATTTCAACATGTAAGTATAAGAACGAAGCTCTAATTGTCCATAAAAAATGTTGTTTAGAACTAATGAAGAATTTGTTGATCAATTTTTTTTTCTTAATTCTTAATTCAGTAGTGAACACTTCTTGTTGGAGTAATTAGAGGGGGAGAGTTGCAGGTGTGAGAGATTTGAGTTGTGTGCAGAGAAGAGAGAAAGGACTGAGCAGCTTTAATCTCTCAATGTTTGATGTGAAGGAAGCCAATGAGACTTACTAGTGAATGGAAGAATAATTTTCAGAGAACAGAAATTATCACTCTCGGAGTAGTTATACTTGGAATATATATATGGTCGGTGTAGGAATCTCTGTTTATGACTTTGTTGGACCTTCCTTGTCCACTTGTTTGTAGTTCACCTGTGTCTAGTTGGTTTATTCAGTGATCCATAAAATTAAGTTCGTGTAGTTTGTTTTATGAATTTTAAGAGTAAACCTGAATATTGAAGCTAGAATTACAAATTTAAACTTATTTCGTTGCATATGAAGATGAGAGGGACACCCTTCGAGCTAGTTAATCAGAGTTTATAAACTTAACAATATTATCATCTTTCTCATTTTGTGATTAGAAATGGATTATGCAACTGCTGCATCTCCCATGTTGAAGATTGTGTGGTGTAGAATGTTCTTTAAGACATGCTCTTGGTTTGGTGTAGGAATTGTTTCACAATTTTTTTCCATGGGAGTAGTGGATTTGTTTGGAAAATGCCTAGAAATATAGGGGTTTAAGAGGTAGTGGTGTGTTGTGGTGGCTATATCCTTGGAAAAGAATGCTAGGATTTTCAGGATATAAGTGCTTCTTATCTTTGTTCTATGGGAGAACATGTATTTATGTTTTCTTTAATTTATTTTTTGGAGACTTTGTGCTGGGTTTCTAAGAGAGTGTTTGTGAAGGATGTTTAAAGAGATTGAGAAGGCTTTTTCTCATCATTTATTTATTTATTTTTACCTCCATTCAGCTTTAGAGTTGATTTCTTCTTTCTGCTTCTGGAAGATTCTTATGCTACTTGTACTTGGAAAACTGTTTTTCAATATTTTCACCATGATATGGATTTGGATAGAGGAGTGCGAGACAAGTTAGTCAGGAGATTAATCTTTAAGGAGTCCCTTTAGATGTTTATTGGAGTGTGAGATAGAGGGGCAGGATGGTTTAAAACTGAGAGGAAATTCCTTTAGTCTCCCTCTGTCTCTGTCTCTGTCTCTGTCTCTGTCTCTGTCTCTGTCTCTGTCATTTGAGGTCAAATAGGAACTTGTTTGATACACTTTCAGATTTGCTGTCTTTCAGTGGCATTACTGATGAACTTTTTAGATACCTCCTTTTGTTTCTAACCACTTGGTGCCTGGTGCCTGTAATTATCTCAATTCACATTATTATCTCTTCAAAGGAAGAACCTACATGCTATGGATATGACTACATCCATAGGTTATGTCTTCATTCTAGGAGCTGTTTCCTGACAATCTGTATTTTCAACTTTGATACAACCAATTTTATAGTTGTCTTTCTTGTTGTCAGATCATAGGGTCACTCCCATTTGGTTCTTTAGTTCCTATTTTTCATTGACTTAAAGTAGTAAATAGTGATCATCCTTTCTCCATGGATTGAACTGTTTTCATGAATCATTTAAGTTTGCATATATGGTAAAAGAAGTTCTGACTTTTCCTAATATCCTGTTGTTATCTTAGTTACTCACATGGCTTGAGAAGAAAAATATTGGTAGACAAGGAATTCAGAGTATACCTTGACACTGCAAAAGCTGGTTGATAGGTGCCACCAATATTATCTTGACAAAAAGTCTGTGTTAATCTTTGCCCTTCGAGAAGCAAAAAAGGCATTAACAAAATTGATGGAGATTGTTGAATCATCTGCTCAATGATTGAAATAAAAGTAGCACCATTAATTATGAAGACATTACACTATTACTATCACCAAAATGATTTCTTTTCTTTTACCCTATCAAGTAGGGGAGCTGATAGTAAATTTACTGTTTGGAGCCAAACACCCCCCCCCCGGGGGGAGCACTGGGGAACATCTTTTTCTTGATTAAATTGTCCTTGTGTGCATTTTTTCCTTTTGGAAACTGGGGCAATAAGACACTTTTTTCATCGCTCTTTCTCAATTGTACTCCATGGGCCTTTAAGAGGTTTCCTATATGAATTTGCGCTTATGAATATGTGTTTGGCACTTATGAATATGTTTCAAATTTTCTTCACAGGTATCGATACTGTTGGTGGTGTAAGAGTCCCTGCTGCATTCTGTGGCATAGCAGGATTCCGACCTTCACATGGTGCTGTTTCCAATATGGGAACCATTCCTGTTTCATCGAGCCTTGACACTATTGGTATGTATGGGAAAAAACTTAGAATATCTATCAGCAGTTTCATTGCCTGCTATGGGAAAAAAAAAAGAGGATACATCAGTTCATGAACTGCAATGTGACTTTGGTATCTTAGTATTTGTAGAAATAGCATTGAATGTTCAACTGCTTTGATATTTGGAAGCTAAGTTTAGAAATGAATTAGTGAGCAGATTTGAGAAGGCTTGAACTTGCTTTTGACATGCTCTTTGGTGCTAGGAATGATACAGGTCTAGAAATTTAGTCTCAGAATTTCCTTTGGTCCAGAGGAAACAAGTTTTCCTTCCCATCTCTGCATTTTCATATTTAACTATAGCAGCTGGTATGCAGCAAAATTCTGCATTTCTAATAAGAAAACCATATCAACTGAGAGAAAAAGAAAAATAAAACTTATGACTTAGTGTTAGTAAATCACATAATAGAGCTCAAGCGTTCCCCCCCCCCTTTTAATTTAAATGTGGAAGAGAAAAGTAATAAGGATGGAAATCACAATTTGTCTAGCCATCTAACTTTTAACAAAGTAATTGATGTTAATCTTGTTATGAACCACTGTCCTCAACTAAAGCTTTCACATTAGAGGAAACTATGGCTTTGTCATTGAGTTTCCCAGAGCCAGGCAGGGTTTATGAAGTTCCAAGCCCGCCATTTTGTAGACAAATATAGTAAAAACCATCCTGCAGTTATCAAATGTCTAACATTTACAGATAATTATACGTGTGTTCCCCCCTATTTTGACAACTTTTATTTCGATTCCTTTTCATTTTTTTTGCCTCAACTATTTCTTTTTAATACAAATCTTCTTCCCTCCCCCCATAATTGCCCATTCTTTGAGTGATTAGGGTGAATGGTGTAAATGGTCTAATCTGAGCTTTTGTTGGAATCCATTTGGACACTGCACTTCTCCAAGAGTTCATCTTCTTCTTATTTTTATTTTATTTTATTTTTTTCTTTTTCTGTTTGGGAGAAAATGAGGGCAAACCTTGGTGCAATAGTTGAGTTGCTCCTTTGGTGATCTCGAGGTCACAGATTCGAGACGTGGAGACAACCTCTTAGTAAAAATGCAAGGGGAAGGTTGCGTGCATATACGCCCAACCTCTGCCTACCCCCGCACTAAACGTGATAACACTTTGTGCATGGGGCGAGCCCCTTTGTTTGGGAGAAAACATGGTATTGAACTCTTATCCATATTTGGCAACATTTTCTGGAATAAGAAAAAGAAGAGCCCTTATTTCTAACTGATTGATCCTATATTCGGGCTTCAAGAGTGTGACTCATCATTTTTAAGTCAAAAAAATAGCAAGCCCACTAAAAAAAAAAGAGAGTGAAAAAGGAGGGCGAAGCAAACTCAGCAACCTACATCTTGATTTATGTTTAGAAAAAAAAAAAAAAACATTAGTTGAATCGTTTGTTTTCTTGTTCAGTAGGTATGGAATCAGTTTGCCACGTATCATGGTAGTGGATGATATAAAAAAAACAGAAGTTTTGCTTCTGTCCAGACGTACATGTCGTATAATATACTTGAATTAAGTTTCAAAGGGTAAGCTTAGATAACTTGTCAACTACAAGACAACACAATTTGTTTGTTAATGTAACTCTATCTTTGGTAAACCTCTTCTTGGTTAGAGAATAGCAGAACCTTGTCTTGATCTTAAAACATTAACACTTTTTCTAGGGAAATAAGAAAATTTTGTAAATTTGAAAAGAAGAACTGGAATTTGACTGAATAACTGATGAATTCTTTGGGTTATCTTGTTACGAAATCTTCTATTGCTGAACAGATGACTTTGTTGCCTATGTATGAAAATATGATAAAAGTTCAATACTTGTTTGATTTTATGTGGTTGCAATTTTTGTTTGTTTGTCTGTTTTTTATTTATTTAATTATTATTTTTTTTTGAAGTTCCTTGAAAAGAAAAACCAGTAAACATAACCATGACTGCAAATGACCCATTGCAGATAAGATGTCCAAAAGACCAACTCCTGTAACACCAACTATGCACAACCTTAACAGATTATCTATTTCTTGTTACTGAAAGTACTGCACTCTTTATTTAATAATTGTCGTGTTCTCCTTATGCATTGTCTAGAGATGATGACAATTATCTTCTCTTTAATCCATAATTCTACTTGATTAGGCAATAATTCAATTTCTACAGTTCCCCTTTTTCGATGTCTTACTACTTTTCGTCCGCAAACCTGCAAAATTACAGGATGGTTTGCTAAGGATGCTAGCATTTTGCGCCGTGTTGGACATGTGCTGCTTCAGCTTCCATTTGCAGTTCAACGTAACCCCAGGCATATGATCATAGCAGATGACTGTTTTCAGCTTTTGAAGATTCCATTGGACAGGGTTGCGCAGCCAATTATTAAATCCACAGAGAAGCTATATGGGAGTATGATTGCTTGCTAGATTCATATTTTCATAAGTTGATGAAATTTTCTTACATATTTTCCTTTTTCATTTTGTACTTATTATAAAATCTCAGTGTGTAATTTGTCTCTTCCATTGCTTTAGGACAAATTTTGAAGCATGAAAATCTTGGATATTTTCTCAATTCGAAAGTTCCAAGCTTGAAAGCATTTCTTAGTAAGACAACAAATGGTGAACTGAGTGCTTCTTGGATAAGACAGCTTGGAAGTGCAACCCAAACTCTCCAAAGGTTAGATTGCCTTCACAATCACTCCCTCTTCCTTTAATGGATGGTATGTTTTAGATGATTCCATTACAAGGCTCAGAAAGCAACTATAGTGCTATTAAGCCAGCTTCTGATTCCTTCTCTTTCCTTTTCTCCCTATACATTTTTTCACACAGTTCTATGGTACACTTGTGATTGTACTGGCATGTACTACCTTTTGTTATAAATGCATCTATTCATTGACTGATGGGGTTCGTTTGGAATCTGCTTGCCAAGTTTTTTCATCAAATTTCACTTTTATAGGAAGAGTTGTTAAAGAAATGGACTAGTGATGAAGATAATGGAAAGATTTTAAGTGCCATCACGGATCAGTCTTTTATTTAGGAATTTTTAACGTTAAAGCAATGACAGAGGAAACACTTTTTTTTTTTTTTTTTGGGTTAATGACACACAGGGTTCTGACTTGGATGACAGATCATATGACAAAGTTATTTCTCAATTGAAGCAGAAAGAAAATGAAAAGGGAATAATTAAATACTAGTACTCAGCAGAGCATTCCCACACCAAAGCACAAGACCTTCGCCCAACACTGGATCTCCTTCAAACCATGAGCTAAGTATGTTGGGTCGGTTGCATCATCCTTATGGTAGTCAAAGACCAAAGCACCAGCATTATGCATGCTCTCCCTAACAAAAGATTGGAAGTTTTGAGCTTTGAAAGAAGGAATGTAGTTCCCTCTATGTTCTTTATTCATCTTTTTTCTCACCCTTAAAGCTCGGGTGTCAACAACTTGATCAACCTCTTCCCCCAGGTAAAAGCTGCTTCTTGTCAAAAGGAGGTTGTTCCTGAAGTCTAAAGGTGTTGAAAATGTCAAAAATCTTTACAACTTGGTCATCAACTCTCTCATCATCCTTCCCACCTTCATCTGAAGGGTTACCACCAATATCAACATCTGCTGCGCCTTTAACAGCCCATGACCCATCCACTTCCCGAAAAAGTCCATTTTTGATTTCCTCGTTACAAAATGAGTCCGAGAAGTGCTCATCACTGGTGAGAATGTCCTGTTGGATGAGCATGGTGCAGGACTTGTTGGATCACTCTTACAAAGACTGAGGGGAGAGAAACAAAAAGCGGTGATAGAGCAAGAGTCAATAATGGCAAACAAATGCTTGATTATGTAAGAGGCCGAAAGCAGCTTTCCTGATGGTTCAAATAAGAAATGTCCGTGTATTGGAATAAGACATCCTCCTGGAAGCTAAAGAGAAGTAAAGAAATGGGAAGAAGAAGAACTCTAAGACCACATATGAGATTGCAGTAGATAATCGCATAATAGTGTTTTCCAAATGGGCAAGGAACTGCATGGGGAAGTGTGTTTCCAGTTAAATTCTTTTGTCTCTGCAAAAGCTCTTCATTACAACCACTCTTCCTCCTTACTTATCCGTAGTTCCAAAACCTTTACAATTTAAAGTACAAGATGAAAAATATGCATTCCCAGATATGCCGTAGGCATAATCAAAAGATCTTAATTTTTGTATCGTCTCTAAATCTTCTAAAGTTTTTGAATATTCTTACACTGTAGCACCACAAAGAAGTTAGACCTCGATTTCAGCCCATATAAGAGGGAAAGGGAGCTTGCTCCCCATTTATCTCATCATTCAGTTGCAGTCGTGAGCACCATAAAGGAGACCACCTTGCATCTACACAAGTTCTCTAAAATCCAATAGATCAAAAGAATAAATTTTCTTTTCTATGCGTATATGCAAAGAAGCTTTGTTGTGAATCTACTCCTTTTTGATAATTCTTTTCCTCTTTTGTGGGATTTGTATGGGAGTTTTTAAAAGTATGTCTAGCCTACAAATAGGATGACACCCATATGCCATTTTATGATTACTTAATGAAAGGCCTAGGTTGAAAGATCCAAAAATGCAGTTGTTGAAAGGACTATGACCATTAGGGTTGAATACTTTTAAGAGAACTAAAAGTGCAACCAAATAAAGATATTGTTTTAGATAGTAACAAATGAAGTGGAAAGTGATTAAATTATTGTTGGGGGTGTAGGGATAAGGTTGTTGTGGAGATTAACACAACCATATCTGTCAAATACTTATGGATGCTCATCATGGAGGGGAGCACTTTTGTTGGATTATCAAGGTGAAGTTGGGGGTGGGGCCCAACTGGTGGATGGCCAAGGATGTTATTGGTCCTTCTAGTGTTTCTATCTGAAGAGAAATGAGAGGTTTTAAGGATTTCTTGTGTGGTTATTTTGACAGGGTCTGTTAGCAAACTTGGAGTCATCCTTACAGCAAATGTAATAGGTTAGTTTTAGAAGGGGCCAAGAGATCCCTATCCATTTTTCTTGGCCTTTTGGTTTAAAATCCTTTCTTTAGATCATCTTTCAAGGCTTTAGATTCAGAAGCTGGTGTTGGGCTCTTTGGTAAGTCGTCAGTTCTCTAGGTTATATAGTTTTATGCAGTTGGTGCTCTTTCAGAACATCTATATATCTTTCTGATCCAAAGTAGGATATCTATCAGTCCATGATAACATGCTGTTTAGATGGATCAGCTCACATGAACTACACAATTAGGAGGTGTCTGACCCTCAGGACCCATCAGTGCCTTTTTCTACTAGTTGAGGTTGCTTCGAAACTTTTTGTATGACAACCAGTTGAAATTTTGAATCAAGCTATCTGATACCTCCATATCTGGGTTTAATGCATAAACAATCTACTTATTCTCAGTATGCAATTAACTCTTTTTTTTTTACTTTGTAGAGTCTAATCCTTGTACCCTTGTAATTGAATTATGTTTCTCTTGCATTAGCAATCACACTAATTGTTTCAGTTTATTCCTCCATGTTAATCCTTCATTGATTTCAAACTTGTAATAGCTGACCTGTCCCCTTTCCCTTTTGTAAACCCTAGATCTGTAACCAAGCCCTAAAAATAGTTGCATATGTTGATACTAGAGTTAAAGAAAAGGAAAAGATAGCATACACAAAGCATACCGCCCAAATTTATGTTGCTTTGGGATCAGCAATTTAAAACATTGACACTTTCTCTCTGCCTTTCCAATCAAAGCACACATGGACACAGGCACAGATGGGCACACATACGCACTCTGAGCGAGAGTTGCTATTAAGGTCCTCCGTAAGGATTCTAGAAAAATAATTATCCTGTATTCAATTAAATTATATCTAAATGGTTCAGATGCAAGATCAGTTCCCTTTTCTTTCATTTGCTCCTATTTATAACCCCCGGATGATCTATTTGTATATTTGTTTGTATTGTACTTGATGCAGACATGAATTTAAACATAGCCACGAGGAATGGATAAACTCAGTAAAGCCTGTTTTGGAACATGTCATCCTTGCACAAAATGAAGCTCAGATAGAAAATAAAGAAATTGAAGGCATTCAATCTCTGAGAAATGAACTACGTGTGGCTATGAATCTTCTTCTGAAGGTATGAGCATGCAGAGATGAATTCACCTTTTTAATGACATACATATTATTCTGTCTTGCTTGAAATTCTTAATTGAGGCATTCTCATGCTCTGCTTTTTTTCCTATCAAAAAGACTGGTGAAGATGTTCAGGAAAAGTGGTATGAAACAAAATAGAGGGGCTATTAAAGTGATTTGGATAAGTTTGGCCATTTGTAGCCTGTCCTAATATTTTTTGTTCCCTTCGCCTTGGCGAATCACAATCTTAAAGTTTCAGTCTTTTTGCAACTGCAACTTAAAACCACTTCTGAAACTCAATATTAAGAGTAATATTAATGGTAATATCAATCTTGTTATTAATATTGATACTATTACTACTAATATTACTATTTTACTATTACTATGAGATAAGAAGATTATAAGAGATGTAATTTATTATGGTATCTGGTGGCATTGTCCTCTTGTACATTCACATACATAATATATATATAATTATATATACACAGACAACAAAATGGTTTATCTGTTGATGGGCAAGCAACGTGAATTGAATCTGTGCATGGTGGATTCACAATCTTCTCCCTTGATCCACTTGGCTACATTTGCCCCTACCCTTGTACAAGTTGATGCGGTAATAGATTGACTTTCATGCTAGTTCTTGCTCCAGCATGAAAATTCCATTTTGGTGAAGGACAATGTACCATGATACTTTCTGTTTTGTTGAGCCCTGCTTTGGTTTCTGGTTTGATATAATACGAATTAGTTTCAGGTTAAAAAGGAGTTGATTGTTGTAGTTCACAAGCAGCAGACAATTTACAAATTTCTTGATTATCTTCTCATAAGGAAACACCCATCTTATATTTTTGTTCAGAAGTAATATGTTGCTCATGCTTCTAAACTACCAACTTTCTGAACAGGATGATGGGCTTTTGGTGATTCCTACAGTTGCTGATCCACCTCCAAAACTTGGTGCCAAAGAGATCTTATCGGAGGAGTATCAAAATCGTGCATTTGGTTTATTAAGTATTGCAAGCATGTCAGGTTGTTGTCAGGTAACTCTCTTCCTATCCCTCTCTCCCCTCCTCCCCCCCATCTCCCTCCCCCCCTCCCTCCCTTCTCTCCCTTCTCTCTGTGATGGTTGTGCTTGTGGGAAGGTAAGTCATTGTCAAAGTGAAATTTCTTCCCGTTTGCATCTAGAAGTTTGTGTCCAGCACATTAGAATGAAGGGAAAATTATGGTTTTGAACTATGGTGGACTTATAATTAGGCACTTCCTACAGTGGGTAGCTTCACTTCACTTTGCTATGGACTAAAGTGCCTTCTGTAAGCTGCAAAGGGAACCTAAAGAGCCATGGTCTTGTTAGATGCCTCAAATACTTTGCAGTGTCTAATGTGCTGCTCATTACCATGCAGATACACACTATGAATCTTAGTATGTGTGACAAGCCTTGCTGCTGGGCCTGCAATTAGGTCTTGTTGGAGCAGAACCCTAGCTGTGATAGGCTCAGTAGGGGGCTCTCTTTGCTGCTCATAATCCTCTCTGCTTTCATTTTTTCTTAGCCCAATCAATGTATAGCAATTCACCAATGAAAGAGGAAAAAAATGTAAGTTTTGCTCTCTCCTTGAGATGACCATTTTTGGGGAATATTTACAAGTGATGGTTGCTGGTTAAAAAGCATTGAATCACAATGGCCAATCCTCTTCAATGCAACTCAACTGGGAAAATATAGAATGACTTTTGAAAAGTCTCAGTTTTGTAGAAAATTTAGAAGCTAGAAGCCTACTCCTACCCCTGAAGAGTAAGAGAGTTCACCCTGGTATTTTATTAACGTTCTGCATAAGCATACAAACGATAAAGCTCATTTGTACCAATCAAATGTACAGTTTTGACGGACATACCTAATGATGCACCTTACATATTAGTATCATTTTTTTCTTTTTCTAAATATTAAGATTCTGCTGCTCTAACTTTCATCTGGTGCCATGTCTTTCTCTAACTTTCGTCTGGTGCCCTGTCTATCAGGCTACACTACCTCTGGGGTTCCATGACAAATGTCCGGTTTCAGTGTCCTTCATTGCAAGGCATGGTGGTGATCGCTTCTTGCTGGACACAGTGCAGGCTATGTATACTTCTCTTCAAGAGCAGGCTGAAGCAGCCGTCAAGTCCAAAATCACAAGTAAAGCTGTCAGCAATGAAGAAGCTGCTGAGATCGCCAAAGGAAAGGTTATTACTTATTAATTCTTAGTTCATGACCTTGAACTTAATAGGATCACTGGATGAGCCAGTCATAAATTTATGTTCTGCAGTGGAGTTAAATATTCATGTCGTGCGCTTTAGCACCAAGTATTGTGGATGGATCTCTTTATTGGTCAATCTCCAGGGAATTTGTTGTGCATATAAGAATTCCCTAGTAGTAGGAACAAAATATCGCTGCTTTAGATAGTTGAGGTTGTAGTTGATGGTTGATGGCTGTGAAGGCTATATGTGTCTAAGTTTGGTGCATCCGTTTTTACCTCTTTCAGAGATTGAACCACGGCCACCTTTCTTTTACCTTCTTGTTTCGTCTTTTTGATCTTCTTAATCAATCCTTTCTTACTCTCTCTCCAATTTCTTTTTTCATTAGTGTTTACAACTGTGGTTTTTATTGCCAAGGAAAATTCATGTGGGAAGTGGGCATAACTTTTGTTCATGTACATTTTTCCTAGCTGTTATTGATCATTTTATCTATTGTGTGTTTCCTGAAGGTTGGTTGTTATTTAGAATAGATTGTATGCTCTGATCACAACCCCTTCTGGAAGTTGTTTGTACCCACTTGTATTTATGATGATCTCAGTGATGTGTATTTTTTTGATCATGTATAGCATGTAAAACAAACTACATTAACTTTAGTAGGTTGCCTTTTGGTCATAGGGTCAGTTTTTCCATTTCTTATCCATAACTCATTTTTGGCACATTATTTTCTGAGATAGGGAAATGAAGCATTCAAGAGCAAACAATGGCAGGCAGCTATCAACTTCTATACAGAGGCAATCAAACTTAGTGGAAATAATGCAACCTACTACAGTAACAGGGCTGCAGCACATCTTGAACTTGCAAGGTATCATCTGTTCTCTGAAATGTAATACCTGATTTAGCTGTCTATGTGATTAACATTTTTTTTCCCCTCTCACTTTACATCCAGATATACACAAGCAGAAGATGATTGCACCAAGGCCATCAATCTTGACAAAAAGGTAATCTTGACTGATGTTATTGGGATTTTGGTTTTGAGCTGAAAGAGTGGCAGATAATATTAATCCTCTTGATTAATGATTGGGAAGATGGATCCACTGACACCATCTAACTTCTTGATTAACTTCTTGTCAATCAAATTAGATATTTCACAGAAGCCTTAACCTTTATTGTATACTTACCCAGTCAACCATGTTAATGGCTCCACTTCTTTACAATAACAACCAAGGGACTCTGCAGTATTAATTTGACATTTTCATCGAAGTGATCAGCATGTCTAGATTTCCAATGTGTAATGTTGCTAGCAACATCTAAAATAAGCACTTACAAGCGTTGATTGGCTGCAGATGCTCTTATCTGTATTCAAACCTTATTGCTCTTCTATTTTGTGTAGAATGTAAAGGCCTACTTGCGGAGAGGAACTGCTCGAGAGATGCTTGGGTACTACAAGGAGGCAATTGAAGGCAAGATATTTTGACTATTTGAAGTACCTGTCTAGCTGGTTTAATTCTTCTTATCCATAATTGACTTCTTAGCCACCTAAGCAATAAGACTGTTGACATTCTAGTATCCTATTGGAAGAGTAAGAACATAAAGCTTACTAGAAATGGTATGCATTTTAGCTGTTGGACTGGGACTTTAGTTCGTGATTTAATTTTCCTGTGGTGGTGCATATTGATTTTTAAGAATAGGTTATGACCTATAACCATTCTAGCATGCAGACTTTGAGGGATACTTTGCATTACACATTGCACAAATCAAGTCTGGATCTTTGAAATTTGCAGATTTTAATTACGCACTTGTTCTGGAGCCAACCAACAAGAGAGCATCAGATTCTGCTGAGCGGCTACGAAAGTTGTTTCAGTAGGTTGTCAATGTAAAAACACTTCTGGGGTTTGGCAGCTGCATATCACATGAAATGGTTTCTGTTGACTCATCTTCCTCACATTCTTTGCTCTCAATGGAGGTTCCATGAAAGATGCAGAAAAGCATGCCGGTCGGGGGTGCTCAGAAACAAGCATACTTTTGCCTGTTAAGGCATTTTCAGAATTTTGCTTGCTTGGTCAGCGGTTCACATTGTAGCCATCCTGGAGTTACTGCAGTAGTTTTGTCTTTGTAGTTGGATTTGCATCACGAGTGATGAATATTTATTCAGTTGCCTGTCTTAAGCATTGGGAGGTGCTCATGCTTATTAATTTTGGTCGAGTTTTATATAAAAATGATTTTTTTTTTCACAAATAAAACTCGATGACTCTTTAAATTACGGTATGGCCAAATGTCCTTATCATTCTTCAATTCCGCTAGTTCTCATCTGTATTCTTCTGCTCTTAAGAGATTAAAGATTGTATAACAAAAGACTTATTGCATGCTGGCAGTTTGTTTATTTGATTTTGAAGTTGTTGCACCGGACAAAGGAAAGTACAATGTTCATACTTCTTTCTTTAGCATTGAGATTGCCATCATATTCTTGGTATATAAAGGTATCCATCAAGGATTTACGTAGTCGATGGCAACTACTAGTACTGCTGATGATACTGTCGATCACCTCGTGAGGTGCTATGGGTCTGTTGTTTCAGATTGCAAGATCTGTTGCCTTATCTTGTTTAGTGTTCACGCCCAAGGCAGTAGCAAACGTTAATTGTTACTGTCATTGTTTTGCTTAGCAAAAAGAAAAAGGGGGGGGGGGTGAATGGCTTACAATTATTTGTGCTCAAGCAGTTATATTATGAGTCCGAAATTAACGGGACAAGTGGTGACCCTGGTGGCAATGTAGAGAGACCAACCTGATTGTCTAGACGTTTAATACAAAAGCATGAGCTTTTTTACACCTTAACTGCACAGCTTAACATCAGACTAATTTCTTTCAAAATTGACGTAGCATAATACACTAGCAGCCTCAGGACATGCAAGCATCATCCTCACAATCAGAAACTAAAAGCTCATCTAGCTGTTCGTCTGTCCACTGGGGGAGTGAAGCCCTTATGTTAGGTGGTATTTCCTGGCTACCATCATTTCTTTTCCTCTTCTTTAGATCCCCGTGAACCTCACTTTTGCCTTCGTTGTCGCTGCTACAATAGGTACTGCTTGCCTGATGATGATCTTCATCCCGTTTCTTGAAACAATTGGAAACCCCATGGACGTTTTCAGCTGTTTCAACACGAACTACTGCTTTGAGAATTCTTTCAGCAACATGTTGTCTAGCCTTTACATTTTCTTTCTCCATGGCATCTTTTGCCTTTCTGTGGTTTATGGCATTGCTGCGGTCATTTCTTGGTGTTGCATTACCATCTTTTATCTGTAGATCAAATTGGACCCTCTGTAATTCTGTTGAATCTTGTCCACTCTTGTTTGCAGATTCTCCTATCATTCCTTCCACCAGATCGCTTGTCTCTTGTAGCCGCACTATTTTTTATATGCACATTGACAAAACAACCTAGATCATTAGATGGACAACGCCATGAGTGGTTTACTTTGCATCTACACAAAATAGGAACTATGGGACAGCACATCACAACAGAAAGTTACTAGTAACATAATCTACCAGTACGAGATGTCTGATTGACTAAAGAAGCAACAGAGTTTGGATTAGAAAGACATCCACTGTCCTTAGAGATGACCTGAAATGCGAAAAATCAATAAGACCTTATGATAAAGAAACTGATCGAGCAAGCATACCTAAACAAAATTTAGTATTCATACAAATGGCGCAGATACTTTAAACATTGCATAGATTACGAAACTCTGCATCAGCAAGTAAGAGCTTGTCTGACATTTTTAATTGGTTATGCATGACTATAGTCTTCAATTTAGAGCATAACTACAAGTTATTCATGAGAAATGTCCTCGTTTTGTCATTTTGGGATGAGATGTCCATAAATAGAACAAAACACAGAAAGCTATTTTATGCAACTGACACCTGGATTCAACTTTTTAGGTATTATGTCTAGAAGGGAAACAATTGCAAAAACTTTAGGCATCTTAGATTTCGTGTAACACTTTATATTGAAGAATCCACCTCAGTCAAAGTCCATTTCCATTTGGACATGCCACAAGTGCAAGCCAACAGTTTCATCCATGTAGATAGACTGAGTTGATGTTATCCACCAAAGTGTAGGAAAAGTTTCCAAGAAATCTGTAGATTCTCATCAGATATACTAAAATTTTAATTGAGAACACAGTTGTTTAATTGAAGCCGCAGCTTTTTTCCTTATTTTACCCCACTCTAGTCAATTTTTCACTCTTATAGTATCCTTCTATTAGGCCATTGACATTAAATTGAAGAAGAGAAAAGACATGTCTGGCGTATATTGGTTGACCAATTAATTGATGATCCATGTAAAATGTCAACCAGTTCAACTAGTAAAGACCATACATAGTACCAAAAGAGCTTGGAATCAAATCCTATTTGTGCTAGGGAAGGTCTATGACTAATGGAAGAGCTGCCACCCCTCCCTCCCCACCAAAAAAGAAAAAATAGTTATTCATGGCCTAATTAAGAAACATGCATTCCCAACTTCATGGAATCAATTGCATTATACTATTAATTGATGTCAATGGTGGCCTTCGATCCCATTTGCAATCTTGAGATGGAAGTTGCAACAGCTTAGCACCACCTTTTTTTTTTTCTTCCTCTTTTCATCTTGGGTCCTTTCTCTATCTCCGCCCCTTCCAGCAAGTCACTCTCCACTTTCTTGTACTAATGTTGTATGAGGACTGTTTCAAGCATTACGGTAAATAAAACATGCTCCAAAACAGCTGGGTAAATCTTGAAAGCTATATGTAAGTGCAATATAGGAAGCACAGTTTTTATTAACACCAGCAAGCATGGCCCCAGCTGTTTTCTGGGTCCTTTCTGGCATGCAAATAAAAGTTGAGATTCTTTTGCAGTTGGCTCAGACTTAGTGAGGTTTGTATTCCTTTTATTAGTGTGTGGGTGTTGTGTTTTCTTCCCCCCCATCTTTTCCCCATGTAAAAGGCTCCTGAGACTGCTGTTTCTAAAGGGATAATGCCTTAGTAATGCAAGGTGGTTTGTCATGAGCATAGAAAGCTAATGATTGTGCCTATATAGAAGGAATGATGTGCAAGTCAGTGACATTAGTTGCACTGAAGGAAAAATACAGCAAACACCAAATAAGATCACCAGAATCAAAAGATCGGAGTAGAAACAACCCAAAAGGCAATTAGTTTGATCTGGGGAAACATTAGTTGACTCAGCTGACATTTCAAATCATTATATTCCTACTCTGTGGCCAGTCCTGATTCAGTATGAGAACTTCCTCTAAGTTTTAGCAAGTCAAGAAGCATGCTGGTGTTGATCATATTATATTAAATCTTCTTAATCTTATTATCTTTTATCAACAATACAGTCTGCTCTAATGTTCTTATGAAATTAGGCATGTGTGTAAGAAGTCCACAAAGGTGACTTAGATGCTTGCTGAATTAGACAGAATGTGGTGAAGACATTAAAAGAATCTACAAGACAAGAAAATGATGTCAATGAATAGGGGAATACAGTCTTCAACTGGATTCATCCACAGCTCTTGGTAGCTTGGAAGCTTAGCACCAACCAATGAAGAGTTGAAATTGTGAGAGAATTTGAATATGGAAGCAATATAAAGATATGAAACCCTAGTAATCCATTTTTTCATTAAAATATTACAATAAATTAGTTTTGTATAAAAAACTCATTATTACAAATATGAAAATATGTAAATAAAAAAGTCAAATATTCAATCAAATCATTACAATCAATCATCTCTAAGTTATTCAAAATATTAGACATTCCTTAACACCCGCCTTTAAACTCAATGTGGTATGATGCATTGAGTTTGAAAGAGGCCATATACCATGGAGAGGATCGAAGAGACCCAACACAAAGGAGAGACCATACACAAGGGAGAGGATCGAAAATGCCATACACAAAGGAGAGGATTGAAGAGGCCAAACACAAAGGAGAGGCTCTCATACCATGTTAGAACATAAGAAGGAACAGGCCACATGGAACACATTGGCCATAAATTTGGATTTGATACCATGCCAGAGAATTTGAATATGGAAGCAATATAAAAGTATGAAACTTAATAATCTATTATTTTACTAAATTATTACAATCGATTGTACGTATATAAAAAAACCATTATTCCAAATATGGAAACATGAAGTCTGAAAGTCAAATATCCAATCAAATCATTACAATCAATTATCACCAAGTTATTCCAAATATTCAATATTTCTGAACAAAAATCTTAAAAATAGCAAGGTGTACATGAGTATCAAGCATCTTTTTTGGCAGAGAATATAAACTTGACCATGGCTCTTGGATGCCCATTAACTTGTTTCAGTGCAATGAGAATGATGAGAGTGCACAAAAGTTGAGAAGGCAATAGCACCTTGTTTTAGTGCATCAGGATTGATGGCTGCACATCATGCAGGACAGAATCTAGCTAAAAGAGAAAACTGAATATAAAGGGACCCGATTTTACCCAACATTATTTACACGCCTAGCAAACAC
The DNA here is from genome assembly GCA_033439265.1 of Dillenia suffruticosa. Taxonomy (NCBI): domain Eukaryota; kingdom Viridiplantae; phylum Streptophyta; class Magnoliopsida; order Dilleniales; family Dilleniaceae; genus Dillenia; species Dillenia suffruticosa. The sequence continues at coordinate 21,485,934 of JAVTVX010000015.1, forward strand.
ACGCATACACAAAGTAGTAACTTTTAACAACAGTAACTAGTCTACAGAAAGGTTATAGTGGACTAAAATAGCAGTTATGCATCTATAGTTCCCAGCCTCAGGAATTAAATTCGAAGACATATATTGCACCATGGTCCTCAAGATCAAAGCACTGTTTGATCCATTTTAAAGATTGGGGAAGTAAAATATAAATACCTTAATGACATTGTTCAGTGTTATGTTGAGATAATGGGCTGCACGGGAAGGGGAGAAAATGGCAACCTGAGAACATGATGGTCTTGTCAGTACTTATAACCATTTTCATCAATATTAATCACTAAAGAAGCATACAACACTAATTCTTCCCTTCAACTAATGACAGCAAAATGATGAACAAATACCTTCTGAAGTATCATAACTGCCCCAACAGATATGTCCTTTGCAAATTCTTCCTGTGACAGGACTTTCCGATGAATAGTAGCACCAATTGTGCCTGTAGGATCCTTCATTTATAAAATTGATGCAATTGTAAAGTTAGTATCCACACATATCAGACCCAGAGAGGAAATTTTGTTTGATATACCTTAAGAGTAATCATCAAGTCACCAAGACCATTTGGTGTGGAAGATTGGATAATGGCCACAACCTAATCACAACACCAGCATGTTCCACAAAATTTCAAACCTAAAAAATTTGATTATGGGAATTGGGTTTTCATTGTTATAAAAAGAAATTCAGATACTACCAGAGGTACTCTGTCATTGGCCGGGCATTTCTTGACTGAATCCAGTGGTATGCTACTACTCACGCCATTAATCCCACCTGTGTTGTATAATCCACAAAAAATGAGTAAATAAAAAACTAGGGTTTGCACAATTCAATTCAGCTACATCGCAAAATAAGCAAACCTTGAGAGCGAACAAAATCGATTGCCAAAAGCCAAGAATTGCTCGTAAAATCATCATCACGCGCAGAATCATAATCAATGCTTCCGAAATACTCCTGAGTAGAAATTGGATTATTGCAATTAGTATTACTGTCAGCTCGAAAGGGAAAGTTTCCGGAATTAAAGTTTCTTCTTCTGTGCATTGCGGCTTGAACGGCTCCGGCAGGTCCAGGAATCAGACGGCATGAGAAAGAAGAAGAAGAGAGAGAATGAGGAGGGTTTTGGTTTTGAGGAGGGGAGAGAGAGACTTGGGTCTGGTGCTGAAGGCGTTGTCTGCAGGGGCGAAGGAGAGGGATAGAGAGAGGCAGAGGAGTAGGAGAGAGATCAGAGTCATCGATGTCAAGAGCTTCTTCCCATGGTGACGGTGATGGATCCATTTCTTCTCTGTCTTCATGTGAGGCTTTTGTTTTGTTCGCTTCGCTCCCTTCTTTCTGCGCGGGAATTTGGTGAGTCAATTAAATTTTATTGGACACTGCTCCCGGGTTGGGCCGGGTCAAGCCCATACTTAATATTTTAAGTCCAATTTTTTTTTTCTTTTTTCTTTTAAGTATTTGATCAACGGTATCCAAAAGTTCGATTAATTTAATTTGAGCAGTTGTAGACTATAATTTAGGGACCGGTAAGAAGTTCATACGGTGGAGTTTTAGGAAACTCTTCCCTTTTTATTCATTTTTTTTAAACTTCACAAATTTTAGAATATGTTAGGTCTTTGCACAATTTAATTTGCATATTAATAAAATTTAATCCAAAATTGAATTTTGTTGTTGGATGAATAATATTTTATGCATGTGACATTCTATGTTCGACACTAAATAGCAATTTTACATCATCAAACCTTTGATGATGGTAGAACTTTTTATGTATATGAGATATAATTACCAAAATATCTTGAATATTATAAGTTATATTATGACAATCTAATTAGTGATAAATAATCGTATCATTCAAGAGTAAATTCTAATCATACATACAATGCACTTGATTTCTTTTATTTCAAGATTTCGATTCGTTTAACGTTATGATTAGTATAAAATCTTAATTGACAAATCATGTCACTCATAATTTTTTCGATTGACAAAACCTTTAGTAAAAGGCTATGGCTCTAATCCTATGTTGGAATATCGATGAAAGATTATTTACAGAGTCAAAAAAATTTCATCTTGACACCACATATCTCCTATATGCACTTAGTGCCACAAGCTACCTCTTTGCTTATGTCTATTTAGCACAAAACTTGATGTTCCCAAAAGACAGTTTAGTGATTACAACACTCCTTCCCTAACCCCGTGATCTCGAATTCCAACCGTGATGTAACAAAAAAAAAAAAAAATATTTAGCGCAAAACTTGATACCTACAAATCCATAATTGCTTGAATATGAGATAATATATTATCTCATGTCAAAAAGCTAATAAACCATATCATGCTTGGAGTGACAATTTGTTGGCATAGACAACTCACCATGATATTGTCATTCCTATGTCACATTTGGTCTACTTATTTCATAAGTGTTCATGTGTTTGACAATCTCTAAAATTAAGATGTCCGGCTATAAATACTAACCATTGCAAATGATTTTAAGTATTTAGATTAAATTGATTTGTTATTTATATTTTCAATTCCTTAAAAATGAAACATCTCTCGCAATTTAAGAGATAAAATTCTTATTGAACTAAAGCCATTTTAATCATATAAAATTTTATTAATGTCATTTGTAATTACATGAATACCATTTTACCTGCTTTTAGGGTACACATTTATTATTATTCCTAAAGTTTCTTTCATCAATTGCAAGTTCAAAACAAAATCAAATTGCTCCATATTATCTATCAATCCATTAGCTTCACCTTGCTATTCTTGAGTTAAATCATCTTCAATAACTACATCAATTACCCCAGTTATAGAAGAGAACAATTGAATAAGATTGAGCCATGCGCAATAGTGAGAACTCCAACGTGTATCTGTTAGCTTTTTTAAAGTAATTTCTTGATTTAAACGACTACCACTAGAGATTTCACTAGCTTGCAATGCTTAACAAATTTCATTTTTGTATTGCTCGCGAAACAAATCATGAATTTTGCACGAAGCACCAACAACATTATATATGCTGTGGACTAAATTAAAAAGAATAGCAATTTGAATGTGATTTTTTGTTGCTACAACATGTGTCAATTGAAGTTAATTCGCAAAACAATGAACATAATGTGTAGATGAATTCTCCTTTAAATTAAGTGTTTTAAGACCATTTAACCCACTTTGTATGTTGTTAGCTCCATCATATCCTTACTCATGCATCTTTATTAAAGCTCAAATCATGTTTGTTAAGCATTGAAACAATAACATCTGTGAGTGTTATACTAATTGTTTCTCTAACATGTGTAATTCTAAGAAAATGCTTAATCACGCGTTCTCATTGATAAACATAACAAATTGTTAGCATTAGCTGATCTATCTTGTGATTCATCCACAATAATAGAAAATAATGAATCTTCAAGTTCTTTAATAATTGCATTAATGGTTTCTATTGCTCCAACATTTATTCTTTCTAAATTTTAGGTGAAGTTATCTGAGCTATTGAAGGAGTGTTCTCAAATACCACCTTATCCATGTGCTTATTATGATCGGTAACAAATCATAACAATTCAAAGAAATTCCCTTGATTTTGGGAATCATTAGATTCATCATGGACATGAAAAGCAAGCTCTTGTTTTCATAGAAAACTGACGGAGGGGGTTTTCTCCATAGATACTTGCTTTGCCTCTCTGAGTAGGAGTCTTGAATTGAGAGGTGGTCTAAGGCTTTGTGAGGGATGAAATCTGCAAATACCGCTAGAGGGTGCTTCGATAGGGAAGATTCCGACGCTCAATTTAGAAAGAGCAGTTTCAGAATATGGAAAATAAGTTGAGAAGAAACTCTGTGTTGTTAGTGTGCATGATGTATAGGGCTCTAGAGAACTTACTTGGGTGGCGGCCGATGTTATACTTATATATCCTTGGTCTTTGGAAGGTTTCATAAAGCGTTAGGGGTGTTGAAACCCTAGTTTCCACTTGGAGAGATTTTTGAAAATTTTCGACAAAAATTATAGTCATGTTATCTCATTGATTAGGGAAAGTCTCAATAGTTGTGGGAGTTTCATACCTTATCAAGAGTACCTGCTGAGATATGTTTCCTTGGTCCGTGGGATTGTTTTGAGAATGAGGAAGATTTCTATCCGCATGAGAAAAGTTTGAATTTACTTAAAGATCTACTTTCTTCATGGATTATCTCAAATCATATGTTTATCATGTGATCGAATGAATTATAGTTGCCAGGATGCATTCATTGAGGAGTGAGGTGATCGAGGAGTTTGAATATGGAGGATTAGAATGACAAAGGAGCTATGGATGCATTTGGTTTGGTGTACCCAGTTTAAAGGACCTAGCATAAAGGTTCTAATTTTTGGTAATGGGATCTAGACCATGTACCATCATTTGCCCTCCACTCCTAATTGGGGTTTGGTAAAAAAGGCATTTAGGAGCATGATGGAAATTCAAAAGTTACATAGACGAAGCATTTCCTTCTTTGAGTGGGATAAAGGCGAAAGAGGGGCATTTAATGCGGGTCTTGTCCATTTAGTTTTCTCGAATCTTCTCTTATATGTTCCTTCTATTTGCCTTGGGCTCAGTTGATGTGCTTTGTGCTAAAGCTCACTCGGGTTTGTAAGTCTATGGAAGGAGACGCTTGTGTTTTTGGTGTACTCTGAGTTTTATTGTAAGGATTAAAGCATATATTCTGATTTATTTGTTATGCACAATTTTATTGCAGATTGGCTCTTTAATTTATCCCCATTTCTCTAAATTATTTTGATTGGGCCATGCAATATTTGAATTTCAAGTGGGAAGGTGTCTGTTTTTGCTCTCTTAAGTTTGATGAGCTTTGATGAAAATGTTTTAGCCGGATTTCATAAAAAAACTTTTCTTTATTAATACACAATTGAAATTAGGGAGAGAATTCAAAAAAAATAATAATAATTACTTTTTCTTTTGCTATGCAGGAGAAAGACGATTTGCTGGTTATGGTATTACATTGAGTGAATTTGAGAGATAAGACTTATAACTAAGTTACAAGTTTAGTACAAATAACCATTGGTTATTTATAAATGTAATTAGTACATATTTTTATATTGTGTTGCATATGCGTTTGACGATTTTGAACTCTTTTAGCATTTTTAGATAGAAATTATGGTGAAAACTTTAGAGCAATATTTATTTATTTATTTATTTATGGTATTTGAGCAATGACATTTGAAAACTCGATTAATTTGGTTCGAATAATTATGAACCACAATTAGAGGCTTGTTAAAAGTAAATACCATAGAGTTTAGAAAAATAGCAAACTCTTTTTTTTTTTTTCATTTTTTGAAACTTCACAAATATTAGAATATCTTAGGGTTTTTGTAAAATTTAATTTGCATATTCTTAAAATTCAATTCAAAATTCAATTTTGTTGTTGGATGAATAATGTTTTATGCGTTTGACTTTCTATGTTCATCACTAAATAGCAATTTTACTATCATCAATCCTTTGATGAGACTAGAACTATTTATGTATAAAAAATATAATTACCAAAATATCTCGAATCTTATACTTTAAGAGTGATATATTATGACAATCTAACTACTGATAAATAATTATATCATTCAAGAGTAAATTCTAATCATGCATACAACATACTCGATTTCTTTTATTTCAAGATTTTGAATTGTTTTATGCTATGGTTAGTATCAAATCTTAATTGACAAATCATACGCCACTCATAATCTGACAAAGCCTTCAATAAAAGGCTATGGCTCTAATCCTATGTTGCAATATCGATGAAAGATTATTTACAGAGTCGTAGAATTTTATTCCATAGGAAAAAAAAATCTCATTTCGACAGCACACATATCCCATATGCATTAACTTAGTGCCACAAACTACCTCTTTGCTTATACATATTTAGCACAAAACTTGATACCTACAAATCGATAATCACTTGAATGCGAGATAATGCATTATCTCATGTCAGAAGACTATATAAACTTTCATGCTTGGAGTGACAATTTGTTGACATACACAATTTAAGAGATAAAATTCTAATTGAACTAAAGCCATTTTAGTCATATAGAATTTTATTAATGTTATTTGTAATTACATGAATACCATTTTACCTAGTTTTAGGTATACATTTATTACTCCTAAAGTTTTGTTCATCAATTGCAAGTTCAAAAAAAAAAAAAAAATCAAATTTCTCAATGTTATCCATCATCCATTAGTTTCGCCTTGTTATTCTAGAGTTAAATCATTTTCAATAACTATTTCAATTACCTCAATTGAATAAGATTAAGCCATGCACAATAGTGAGAACTCTAAGTGTATCTATTAGCCTTTTTAAAGTAATTTCTTGATTCAAACGACTACCACTAGATATTTCATTAGTTTGCAATGCTTCATGAATTTGATTTTTGCATCTTCACGGAGCAAATCATGAAGTTCACACGAAGCACCAACAACATTATATATGCCATGGGCCAAATAAAAAAAGTAGCAATTTGAATGTGATTTTTTGCCACTACAATATGTGTCAATTGAAGTTAATGTGCAAAACAATGAACATAATGTGTAGATGTATTCTCCTTTAAGATAAGTATTTTGAGATACCAAACTCTTTTGAATTGAATGATTGGACACTCTACTCCCTCAACTAGAGATCTCGATTTCAAGATTTGGGAATGACAAAAAAGGATTTGGGAGAGCTAACCCTTAAAATGGGCTTATAGTGCTCGAACCGGATCAGTGGGACAAAACTCAGATACCAATACTGAAAACAAAAAAAAAAAGGTATTTTGAGACCATTTAACCTACTTTGTATGTTGCTAACTCCATCATATCCTTGCCTATGCATCTTTATTAATGCTCAAATAATGTTTGTTAGGAAATGAAACAATAACATCTCTGAGTGTCATAGCAATAGTGTTCCTAGTCATAGCAATAGTGTTCTTAATATGCATAATTAAAAGAAAATGCTTAATCACGCGTTCTCTTTAATAAACATAATGAATTGCTAGCATTGACCGATATATCTTGTGATTCATCCACAATAATCGAAAATAATGAATTTTCAAGTTTTTTTTTTGTTTTTTTTTAGTTGTACAAGGATTTGAACTTAGAATTATCAGGTTGGGGGATGGGGTTTGTACCACTAGGCTGTTCCCTTATGAACAATCTTCAAGTTTTTCAATAGTTGCATTAATGGTTTCTACTGCTTCAACATTTGCCATTTCTTTCTAAATTTCAGGTAAAGTCATCTAAGCAATTGAAGGAGTGTTTGAGTGTTTTCTAATACCACCTTATCTATATATTTATTATGGTCTGCAACACATCATAACAATTCAAAAAAAAAAAATTCCATTGATTTTGGGAATCATTAGAGTCATCATGGTCATGAAAAGTGAGTTCTTGTTCTTATAGAAAACAAATACAATCAACTATGCAATCAAGTGAATACGATATACAACCACTTCACAATCTGTTACTTTCTCAGTACTGTATAAATGTTTTGACTTTGCTTCATTAAATCCTTATATTTTCGTCACGCTTGGTTGTGTGAACTGCTTCGAGTACCTACATGCTTCTCTTTTGTAAATTTCTTTTTCTACCGATCCAAATTGAATTCCAACTCTAACTTCTTGCCTTTTCCTTTCCAATCTCTCTCTCTGTTTTTGATTGCATGTATATTTCCTGCAATGCTAGTGTTCCTCTTGTTTTGAATGCCGCACATGCTTGTTCTTTGTTGCAATTGAGATGAGAATGGACTTGAATATGGGCTTGAATGCATTGGGCTTGTCTTGAGGATGGATGGAATGTGAACTTTGCATCACTTGGTATTGTGTACATTGGAATGATTTTTTATTTTTTATTTTTTTTAATATTGAGTTATACTCTTACTAATCTGTGGATCCTTTATAGAAGAAATTCTTCTAATATAATTTTTTTTCGTTTCTAAGATTTGAATAAACTTTTGATTAAAGGATTCAGTGTCCTTTCTAGTAGAACAACTGTCCAACAGTATAAGAATGGATTTTGGTTGTTCAAATGTTACCAATTTGGCTAAAATACCTAGTTTTATGTTTATGGTCTACACTTAGTGAAAAATTTATTGAATTTTCAATTTGAATTAGCTTTTCTTGGAAACACGAAAGTTGTAGAGTTTGATTTTATCTTTCTAATTTCACTTAATCAAAGTTAATTGAAGTTTTCTATCTCTTTCTACTGAGACAGCTCCATCAAAATTTTTTTCTAAATTTAAGCATTAAAACCCTCCTAGGGGATGGGCAAGGGCAATGGGTTAAAGAACGCAAGAGTTGAATTCCTTCAAAAAGTTCTTTCCAACAAGGATGATTTATAAGAAGATGACAAAAATCCAAAGATAGTATAACTATTGCTCTCGATTATGAAGTGGTTTGCTTTATCACTTTTCTTCTTAATTTATCCTCATTTGATATTGTTAAGTTTTATTCTGTTCATATGTTATTTGATATCTCAAATTTCATATGATGATATTTTCTTTTTCTTTAATTATTTTTCATTTTTTCCACGTTTGTATTATAATCTTTTTTAAACTATATGCTAAGGCAGGATTGAATTCTAATGTAAGCTGAAAATATCAATTACATCAAATTGTGTCTTCCCTCCTATGATATGAAGCTCATTTGGCTTTGATAAAAATCCTAGATTTTCTCTTCCACCAATGCAAGTAGCCCTATTGAAATTATCATCCATGTACTATATAACTCTATTTTTTTAGCACCACTAGTATTTAGGGTCATAGTCCGATTAATCCGGTTTGAATGTTTATGGGTCTTATCTAGGGGCAGCTCTTCTAATGTAGTTAATAACAATTACTTTTATACACTTGGATTATATTATTTTTGTCTTTATTTATAATTTTAAGACTATTTTAAACTTTATTTTATAATATTACATTAATTAAATTTGTGGATTTTTATTTAGATAATTTTGGATTTATTCAAAAAAATTCAGATTGAATAGATTGATGTTAGTATTTTGAGTATAACTTTCTTCTTCGACATCCGATTGGTCTGATTCTTGCTGGAAAGAAGATTTTGAGGCCTGAGTCCAATAGCTAATTTAGGTAGGAACTTATCCGAAAATTGGGCCGAATTTGTGCATATTAATAAGCAGAGGATTTCAGGATTCAGTTCCTACTTACTTCAGGAGTCTCCATATTCAAGGAAGAGAAAGTTTTCGAGTTTTGGAAAACCAAGAGATCCATATCACACGTACAATAGCAAGTTTTCAAATCAAATACAAAACTCTAGTTTTCTAAAACTTCACAACTACTAATTCTTTTAGGTTTTTAATCCTATAAATACAACACTCCAGGGTGGATAGATTCATTCATTCCTCTCTCATGACTTTCTCTACACAGATTTTAGGGTTTTATTTTCTTTTTTTAGTATGTTTAGTTAATTTTTTTGTTCTTAGAACCCGATGGATTTTATTTTTAATTAATAATATGGTCAGAATTTATTTCTTTTTTTTTTAAGTTTTTATTAGCATGATTATTATTTGATGAAATTTTATTATTGATTTTAATGTTTTAAACGTTTTAGCGCCCTACGTTTTGATGAATTGAGATTGAATACATGTATAACCAATATAATTATAGGATTTTAGTTCAATACAATAAAATTCACATAAAGTTGTGAATTCAATGGATGATTAATTTTATGTGTGGAATTTTTATTAAATTACAGATTTTTCACAAAACTTAATACAATTCGATTTAATCAAAATTGCAAAATCATTGATTTTGATTAGTTGAATTAGGGTTTTATTACATGACCATTAGGTGATTCTAATTTTGAAAAAATCTGTCATTATCAACAGTAATTCTTTAGTTAATAAATTTAAGGAATTTGAAAAGATTTGAGCAAGTGAAATATTAAAAACAGATGAAATTAATGTTCTAGGGGGTTTTATCCATTGATTCAAGTTTTTCTAATATTTTCATAATTTTTAATATCTTTATAATTAAGATTTGATTTGTTCAACTCAGATAGCGTAATTCACAATTGGTAATACAAAATATTCTCGTGGGAATAACACTTGCTCGGACTAAATAACACTCGACTAAGATATATGTGCACCAAATCGTGATATCAAAATCACATAGCAAGTTCTTAGCACCGTTGCAAGGGATATACTTATATATTAACCAAAATAATCTTGTTTGAGATTGAATACTATCTTTTATATTTCTTATCAGAGTCTTGTTCATATTTCTTGGTATACAGTATTTTAGGTTTACATAGTCGCTGTCAAGGTTTGAATTTGGTCCAGATTTGGCGGAAAAATTTAGGCTTTCGAGAACCAATTTAGGATTTAGGGTTGGGCAACCAGTTTTTTCAAAGGATTTTGGGTTGCTGATCAAAATCCATTGCTTTGTTACGGGTACCACCCTATCTTGGCAAAATTCCATCATTTTCATTATTATTTTTTTATTTTTTCTTGATTTTTAGTGTTTTTTAATTGTTTTGTTGGCGTCTTTTTATACTATTTTGCTTTTTTCTTGTGATTTATACTTTTATATAGTTAATATGGATTTTCTTGAGTGATTTTTGTAAACTATTTTGTAGATTGAATTTTGGACTCTTTTTAATATCGATACAATGTATGCTGCGATTTAAAAGTTTTGACCTAATTGAATTTGATCCTAATACAGAGAAGACCTTGAGAACCATTCTTAAACAAGTTAGGGAAGTCAAGGAAGAAGCAATGGCATGAGATAACAGAGCAATAAGGGATTTTTTGATACTTAGACTTTAGGATATACAAACTAGTATTGCACGACCTATAGTGGAAGTGAATAACTTTGAGCTAAAACCAAGTTTCATTGGCATGGTGTAGGCAGACCAGTTCAATGGAGAAGTTTATGAAGATCCAAACAACCACCTGAAAAACTTTTTGGAGATCATTGACACAATCAAGTTAAAACATTCTGGAGATCAGTGACATAATCAAGCTGAATGGAGTTAGCTCTGATAAAATAAGGTTACGACTATTCCCTTTCACTCTTAAGGGAAAGATAAATGTATGGTTTAGCTCATTCCTTGCTAATTATTTTATAAATTGGGAGAATTTGTCTAAGGTATTTTTAGTTAAATATTTCTCATATGGTAAGACGGCTAAACTATGTAATAATATTATTAGTTTTAGATAATATGAGAATGAATTTCTATAAAATGCTTGGGAGCGTTTTAAGAATTTGATTAGAAGATACTCATATTATAGCATACTTGATTGGTTAATCTTGCAAAGCTTTTATGGTGATATTTTACATTCGGTAAAAATTACTATTGATGCTATGGTAGAGGGTTCTTTTATTAGCAAATCATATAATGAAGTATTTATATTACTTGATGATATAATCTCTAATTAGCATGATTAGTCTGATGAACATGAAATTCCCAGACAAAATCTGGTGTGCATGAGATCGATAGTCTTACCATGTTTAATGTAAAAATGGACTCCATAATTAATGATATTAAAGCTAATTAAATCAATGATGTGACTAACCATATTTTATCTTGTGAATCATGTGAAAATTCTACTCATATAGTTTTTGAGTGTCTGTAGGTACAACAAACAAATTGTATCTCTAATTTTGGTAGGTCATAGGACAATCCTTACTCCAACATGTACAACTCTAGGTGGAGGTACCATCCCAACTTTTTATGAAGTCAAGAAGTACCACAGAGAGTGAATCCACCAGACTTTGATTCAGGGAATCCATAGCCAAGGGACAACAATGCATCATGGAAGATTGCAATTGAATGTCTGACAACAATGACTAATGAAAGTCTTGAGAAACTTGAAAATAAAATAGATCAACTTCGTTATATGTTTTGAGATTATATTTTTGATTTTTATGCACTAAAATTATTAATGCATCTAAATTTATACACTTTTGGATTTCGAAAAATATCATCCCTAATATTTTATATCCCCTAGTTAACCCACTTGAGTCTAAAACATTTTTTTCTTAAATTACCCACATAATTTACCTTATGACCTATTTTTTCTATCTCTAGATTTTGAACCCGAATTTACTCCATGCTTTTACGGATTATGTTCTTTTTAAATATGGGGGTTTTATATATGTTTTCAATCATGTTGAGTTACAAAAAAAAAGTGAAAAACAAAGTCAAATATATAAAAAAAAGAAAAAAATGAGAACAAGCATCTTTTTATTTTTGAATATTTTTAACTCTTATAATGGAATTTCATTTCATATTCTTTGTTTTAGAGAAGTGATATATACATATTTGGAGTTAGAGTGTTATTATATATTTTTGAATGAGAAGTTATTGATGTTACATATTTGGAAGTGTGAAGAATGTTATATCTTGATATTTAAGTTTTTTTAGTGAATTATTTTTAACTCAACATTTGTGTCTATTTATTTTACCCTTAACCTTAACCCTACTACAACCAAATAAAAAACTTTTTGATTAGTGTATGAATTTCATATATACGAGTGGTGGAGATTTAATATATTAGCAAATTTATACTTATATCATTTCATTGTATTGATTTGAGTGATTCGAATGTTGCATCGTTTTTAATTTTAAAGAAACTATAAGACATGCAAAAGTTATTCTAATACTGAATGCTACGAAATATTAATTGTTTTATTTGTAATTTTGGTTTGAAATTGTCATATGTATGGTTAGGGAGTTGGAAATGTCGAATTAGTTTTGAAGAAAATTATTCTTGTTTGAGAACAAGCAAATATTCAAATGTGAGAATAATAGATAACAATAACTTTTATATACTTGAATTATATTATTTTAATCAGTGTTTATGATTTTTAGGATTATTTTAAACTTTATTTTATGATATTACATTTATTAAATTCATAGGTTTTTATTTAGATAATTTTGAGCTAATTTAAAGAAATTCGGATCGGACATACAATAGTTAGTATTTTAGACATGACTTTTTGCTTAGACGTCTGATTGGTTGATTCTTGCTGCGTTGGAAAGAGGACTTCAAAGGCTACAAATTTTGTGAAGAGTCTATAGACCAATTCAGGTAGTAACTTACTTGAAAATTGGGCCGAAATTGCTGTTGTATGTTGAAAAGTCAATGCCATGCTAAAAAGGAAACTTGAACATATTGAGAAAAGAATTTCGAGATTCAGTTCCTAATTATTTCAGGAGTCTCCAAATTCAAGAAAAAAGAAGTCTCCAAGTTTTGAGAAAGTAAGAAATCTTTATCACATAACAACATCAAGTTTTCAAATCAAATAGAAAATCTTAGTTTCCTAAACTCTCGCAACCACTAATTCTTTTAGGTATTTTTGTCCTATAAATACAACACCCCTAGGGCATACAGTTCATTCATTCCTCCTCCATGATTTTCTCCACACAGATTTTATGGTTTTTTTTTTCTGTATGTTTAGTTAACTTTTTTTGTTCCTAAAACTCGATGGATTTTGTTATTTGATTAATAGTATGGTCCGAATTTATTTATTTTCCTTAAATCTTTATTGGTATGATTATTGTTTGATATGATTTTATCATTGATTTTAATGCTTTAAACCAATGTTATTAAAACCGGACCGAACCGCCGGTTCAACCCTTCTTTTAACAATTTTGCGGTTCGTTTGAATAAAATTACGGTTTTACAATTGAACCGGACTGAACCGGCGGTTCAACCGCGGTTCAACCATGAACCGAGGTTGAACCGCCGGTTTTAAAAAACCGCGGTTTAGGGTTAAAACCTAAAAAAATATTTTTTTAAGATTTTTTTTAATTTCTATGAGATGTGAGACTATCAATTTTTGATATTATGATTTTAATTTATATTTTATATGATTTTATAATTTAGTTATTTAGTTCTTAATTATCAATATGAGTTTTAAAAGTAATTATTGATTATATATATATATATATATTTAATTATTATTAAAAAATCAGCGGTTCGACCATATTGATCCACGGTCCAATCGGTTCAACCATATTTTTGAATTTTACGGGTCAATACATGGTACAGTTCTGATAACATTGCTTTAAACGTTTTAGAGCCTTATGTTTTGATGATTTGATATTGAATGGATGCATGACTAATATAATTACATGAGATTAGTCCAATACAAAAAAATCAACATAGCGTTATGAGATATCAGATAATAATTTCAAGTGTGAGATTTTTAGTTGAAACCTAAATTACCGATTTGCTATAAAATTTAATACAATTCGATTTAATCAAAATTATATGATCATTTGGTTTTCGTTAGTCAAATTAGATTTTCATTGCATGACCATTTGGTGAATCTAATTTTGAACAAATTTGCCATTGCAACAATAATTTTTTAGTTAATAAATTTAAGAGATTTGAAAAAATTTGGTTAAGTGAAAATTAAAAATAGATGAAATTGATTTCATCGGGATTTTATCTATTGATTCAAGTTTTTCTAATATTTTTGTAATTTTTAATATTTTTATAATTGAGATTTGATTTGTCCAACTTAAATAATATAGTTCATAGTTGGTAATGTAAAATATTTTCATATGATCGATATTTGCTCGCACTACATGCAACATTTGATTAGGGTATATTTGTTCAAAATCGTGATATCAAAATTGTGTACTAATAGTTTTTTCTATTTCCAATTTTTGAATTCAAAACTTAGTCAAGAGATCTAATTTTCTATCTTACTAAACTGACCATTCGTTAGTTGTACCGGATAACACTATTTCCTTAGATTTAGGGGTGACCGTAGTTCATTCAAACCGTGAACCGAACCGATTGTCCCAAAATCGAATCAAAACCGATTTTTGGTTCTACTTTAAAACCAGAACTGGAACTGAAGACTTATGACTTGGTTCTGGTTCTTGATTTTTAAAAACTAGAACTGGAACTGAACTAGGACTGGAACTAGAACTAGAACCATGACCAGGACCAGGACCAGGAATGGAACTGGGATTAGGACCGGAACTAGGACTGAATCTTTTTTTTTTTGGGTGAAATCGGAACAAAATATTTGAAAGCAAGTGGTTTTTGTTTTTGCATAAGGATTGAATTCACTTTAAAAAATGGATTGGAATCCATTCACTACAAAATTAAATCCCTATACTGAGGTAACTTTTATTGACGGTAACATTTAATAACGGTTTCTTCTTGTCTATGCCGACGTTTTTTTATAAAATCGTAGAAAAATATATACATATTTCAACGGTATAAATTATAACGTCGAGAAAAGTTTATAAACCGTAAGTAAAGTTAACACAACCGTCAGTAAAAATGATATTCAATTTCTGATGATTATCATTTGTGGTTGGTAAATATAACATTTTAAGGAACGGTTTGAAAATAATCAGGTCTACTGGATCTATGTAATCCATTATAATTATGATAATTTGTATTCTACTGTTTGTAAATGCTGTATGTCTATATATATTTATATAATTTTTAAGAACAGTTTAAAATTTTAGAGTTAATGTAGAAGGGAATAATTTATGATAACGTGTGTTGTGTGTGTTGTAATACGTTATAAGCTATGATATTATAACTTATGATAAGTAATGGTAACAACTGATAAGTAGTAGTAAGTTGTTATAACATGTGATAACTTGTGATAAGTAGTGGTAATAATTTGCGAGAAATCTGTAAAAGTATAAAAAATTTATAAAAAAAATTAGAATTATCTCGAAATACATAATATACAATTTTCTAATAATATATACATAATATTAGTACTGTATATATTATCATAAATTATAAATTATTAAAAAATATATGTTAGTTAATATTAATTTAAATTCTTTTATATTAACAATTTAAAAAATTTAAATATTTTTGTATAAAAAAAAGAAAAAAGAAAAGTAGAAAAAAAAGTGGAAGGTTGAGAAAAAAAAAGAAAGAAAGAAAAAAAAAAGAGATAGAGTCAAACTCCACAGTTCAAATCCATTGGTCGCTTTTTTTTCTGCTATTTTTTGGCATTTTGGCAACGAATATTTTTATTAATATGAAAATGAGAAAGGTAGAGACTAAAAAAAAAGAAAAGAAAAAAGGGACACATGGCAAGTTGTGGCGTTGACATGTCAAGCTTCCAAATGGAGAGAACGGGTTCGTGGTAAGTTTATGATATATAGTCGTGGTAAATGATAAATAGTAAGTGGTAAGTAAATGAATGGTAAGTAGTAGTAAATTAAGTTTTATTTTAATTTATAATTCAACTATTACATTTTATTATTTTATATTTTCATTAATTTAATTGTATTTGTATTTGTATTTGCATTTCTTATTTTGTGTTTTTTATAGAATTTATATAAATCATTTCAAAAATAAGTTGTGATAATTTATAGAATTTATAGAATTTTTTTAATTTATAATAAGTTGTGATAAGAGAGTTGGTAATTGTGATAATAAGTGGTAAATAATGATAATTTTGAATGAATGATATTATTATGTTAGTGTGATAATATAAAATGATGGTTATTAATATTAATTTAAATTATAATATATTAATAATTTAAAAAATTTATATATTTAATTATAAATATTTACCAAAATATAAAATATATTAGTAATAATACATTAATTATCAATATTATATAATTTTATAATAAATTCTAAAAATATTTAATTTACAAATTTAACTTTTTAATATTAAAAAATTGATAACTCCACAATAAAATTATATTCTCGTCAAAATCAATTTTTTAATTTAATCAAATTTCTATTTTTCATGTAAAAAATACTTTGTTTCTTGATTCTAATGTAATTATTTTTTTTGCCAAAAACAATTAATTCATTTTAAACAATTCAAAACAATAATTTCTTTTTTTGCGCCACATCACAAATTAACAATCAAATTTGATCAAACGAAAAAAAATTTTATTATTTTATTTCAAATTCAAATAATTCAACTCTTACAAAAACTGGTGGTATAATACATAGTAACAAATGGTAACAAATAATAATAACCGGTAACAAGTGATATGATACGTACATTTAATTTAAAAAATATTATTATAGTTGTTGGATTAATTAGTGATAATGAAAGTGTAAAAACATTACAAAAAATTTAGAATTATTTTCAGATATAAATGTACTATTTTCTAATAATATAATAATAACATCCGTAAATTATTATATAATACACACATATTACTATATATATTACTATAAATTATAAATTATATTATTATTGAATGGAGAATATATGTTAGTAATAATATAAAATGATGATTATTAATATTAATTTATCAACCGCCCCACGTGCCAAAATGATGGAACATATTGGTGGAGCGCAATTGGAATAAATATATCGGTGGAATTATCAACATTATATAATTATATATAAATTTTAAAAAGAAAAATTATTTAATATACGAATTTAGCCTTTTAAAATTTTTCAGTGATAATTTCACAAATTCACACCAAAATCAAAAACAATTCAAACAATGATTTTTGACACACATCACAAATTGGCGGTTAAATTTGATAAAATTCCAAAATATTTTATCATTTTATTTCAAAATTAAGTAGCAAATTTTGTGAAAATTCCAAAAATATTTTATCATTTTATTTCGGAATCAATATATCCGCTAAAAACTTTTTATTTATTTTTTGTTTTGAACAAGAATTTAATTTTGGCACCAATTAATTTCTCTCTTTTTGTTTTTTTTTTCTTTTTTATTCTTTTTACTTGATTCTATTAAAACGAAAATAATATAAAATCGTTAAATTAAATTTAACCTACATATATTTATTAATGTTAGTGAAATCAAACCACCTTACCATCATATAAATATAAAATTTATTATCTTATTATAATATGATTACAACATAAGGTGGATTTGGCAAAATTAATCAAACCGTCTTACCATTGAAATGTGCTGTCTTTCAAAAAATTGAGATGAAAAGTTTGGATTATTTAGATAAAGGAAGATTATTTTATATTACTTTATATTAGCGAGATTAGTATGATAAATCAAGAGATATTATTCTAATCTTATACATAATCTTAATATTATTTTCTTACAATGTTTTGGCTTGTCACAAGTATAAATTTTAAAATATTTTTTTACGATTTAAAATGCTAAATTTTTTATGTTAGCGTAGGAAATGTAATTTTGTTTACATATTATCTAATCATTCTACTTTTTTATATTTTTTCTCTATTTTATTTCGTGTACCATGGTATAATACATGGTAACAAGTGGTAACAAATAGTAATAATCGGTAACAAGTGAAATTTTTATAATAAGTGATAAGTGGTAACAAGTACAATAACAATGTAAACAAGTGGTAACAAATAGTAACAACCGGTAACAAGTGGTAAGTGGTAATAAGTGCAGTAACAATGTAGTAATAATGTTAATAAAAACAAAAATACAAAAAAATTAAATACAAAAATTAAAAAATAAAAATTCTTAGGTCCATAGGTTTTAGATGTATGGTAACATACAAATTCTACCGTTTTTTAAAATTATATTCAATTTTCACTGTTAGAACAAATCGTTTGTATAAATTTTATTTATATTAATCTATATATTGTAACGTCTATAAAAAACTAAAATTGTTTTTATTTTTGTATCATATTTAAAAATAATTTAGGTGGTAAGTTATGATAAATTTATGATAGTGGTAATTTAGTAAGTAGGTGATAAAAGTAGGTAAGTAGGTGATAAAAGTAGGTAAGTAGGTGAAAAGCAAGCATGTAAGTTTATATAGTGATAAGTTTGTGATATATAGTTGTACTAGATAGATGGTAAGTAATAGTAAAAGATGGTAAGTGATACTAAGTAAGTGATGGTAAGTGATGGTAAGTTATATAACCCTATATAACTATATGGATTTTTGTAATTTTTTTTTTTTGCTTCTCTACATGGTTTTTTTGCAATTTTTTTTATTCTCTAAACAATGTTTTTTTTTTTGAAAATTTTTTCTTTGCATTTGCATGAATGTCCATTTTCCATGAATATTTTCAGTTTTGCAAATCATGATTATTAATATTAATTTAAATTATAATATGTTAATAATTTAAAAATTTATATATGTAATTACAAATATTTACCAAAATATATAATATTAATAAAGATAAAAAAAAGAAAAGAAAAAAAGAAAAAAGTGTCATGATTTGCATTTTGCATTTTATATTATATATTTACAAAAAAAGGAAAACAAAAATATTTACCAAAATATATAATATTAATAAAGATAATTACAAATCATGAATTTTTGTTTTGCAATTTTATAAAAAAAATTTTTTCTTGTAAATTTTTTTCATTTTTATTTGTGCAGAAATTTCAAATTGTTTGTTTGGCTCTACTACTTGCATTTTCTAGAGTTGTGTGATTACAAAATAGATGACTTGTACAGACTTTCCTATAAAAACTCAACTTTCTGTCCAAGGACCTAATTTAAAGTTTTCTTCAGAACAACCAACACTTCAACTTCAGTTGCACACCCGGGGTGCCCGTGCACGCCAAAATGGGAGGAATATATTGGTGGAGCACGCCAAAATAGAAGAAATATATTGACATAATGATTAAATTTATTTATATTTATATTAGCGAAATCAAACCAGTTTATCATAATATAAATATAAAATTCATTGTCTCATTATACTATAATTACAAGATGATGTCGTGGTTTTGATAAAATTAATCAAACTACCTTATCATTGAAAATGTGTTGCCTTTCATAAAATTAAAGTAAAAAGTTTGGATTAATTTAAACTAATTTATATTAGCAGATGAACGAACCAAAGGATAATAAATCTAAACATGTGGCATGACAACAAGTTTATTTTTTAATATTGGTTACTTTAATAATCATCTAATTAGATTAATATATCTATCCAATATATCTATCAAGAATAATGTTAATAATGTTGTACAAAACAATGTTAATAATGTTGTTAGTACAATATAAATTTTATCTCGACCCCTAATAACATTAATTTTGTCTTGGCGCGTAAGTGTCAACAATAGTAATCGAGCAAGCAGTGATTGTGCTGTACAACTAATGCACAAGAGAAGAGAAGGATGTTGTTAGTTGATAGTGTTGCACAACTTGATATTATTCTCTTAAATATTATTGTTAATTGATGTTGTTAATGGAGTTTATTGTTTAATTTTGTACATAATATTATTCTCTTATAACTTTTGACTTGTCTCAAGTGAAAACTTTAAAATATTTTTTATGGATTAAAATCCTAAGTTTTTTTATTCTAGCATAGGAAATGTAATTTTGTTTACACATTATCCAATCATTTTATATTTTTATATTTTTTTTCTATTTTATTTAGTGTTTCATAGGACAATGCATAATAACAAGTGGTAACAAATAATAACAATAGGTAACAAGTGATAGTGTATCATATTATAATAAACATGTGGTATGGCAACAACTGTATTTTTTAATATTTGTTACTTGAATAATCATCTAATTAGATTAATATATCTATCCAATATATTTATGAAGAATAATGTTAATAATGTTACACAAAATATATTAATAATGTTATTAGTGCAATATAAATTTTATCTAGACCCCTAGCAACATTAATTTTGTCTTGACACCTAAGTGTCAACAATAGTAATTGAGCAAGCAGTGATTTTGCTGTACAACTAATGCACAAGAGAAGAGAAAGATGTCGTTAGTTGATAGTGTTGCACACCTTGATATTATTTTCTTAAATATTATTATTAATTAATGTTGTTAGTGGACTTTATTGTCTAATCTTGTACATGATATTATTCTCTTACAACTTTTGGCTTGTTTCAAGTAAAAACATTAAAATATTTTTTAATGGATTAAAATCCTAAGTGTTTTATTTTAGCGTAGGAAATGTAATTTTGTTTACACATTATCCGATCATTCTATATTTTTATATTTTTTCTTCTATTTTATTTAGTGTATCATGGTATAATATATGATAACAAGTGGTAACAAATAATAACAATAGGTAACAAGCGATAGTGTCTCATGGTATAATGTACGGTAACAAGTGGTAACAAATAATAACAACCGGTAATAAGTGATAGTGTATCATAATATAATATACGGTAACAAGTGGTAACAAATAGTAACAACCAGTAATAAATGATAGTCTTATAATAAGTGGTATAATTGGAATACGTGTAGTAACAATGTTAACAGAAACGAAAATACAAAAAAAATCAAATACAAAAATTACAAAATAAAATTCATGATATAATAATAAAAAAAATGGTAAACCAAGATAAAATTAAACTCACAAAAGATAAAGATACACTATACATCAATGTGATAAGTGTATTCATGAAAAGAGTAATAAAAATTTATATGGATCTAATATATCCAATTACATGATAATTTTTTGAACATGATATGTTTGGAATGTATGATTCCTTCAAAAATTTACATAATTATTCAGTCACGACCCAAACCGGGATCGTGAACAGTCATCCGTTGCCCTTGGATGCCGGCTATATTTTTATAAAAAATCGGGCAGAACCTCCTCATAAATCGGAGGTTTCCCGTGTACAATTAAACCTATATAATCAAAATCAACCTGTAATTTAAACAAATGACCATCCCGATCTCTCCAAAATTAACAAATTCCACTCCAAACATCCAGGACAACGCAAGACTATAAATTTTCTAGCAGTTCTAGCCACAGACCTCTACTGTCATACCCAACTAGAGTATGAATAGCCGCCACACCAAGCGGACCTAACTTTTATCTTATATACAATAATTTTCCCAAGTAACATTTAAATATGTACAATCGTCTCAATGCAAATGAAATATGAGAGTCATTCCAAAATAAGTACACGGCCAACTACGGACCTCAATATTAAGATCTCGCAGGGTCAAAACTAAATTAAAGATTTCATATTTCTATTTGAAGTAAATCTCACCGTCGTGAATGCCAAATCCACCCTAGAGTCTGTAACGTCGCTCTATCAAAATCAACCTGTCTGAAGAGGGAAAAAAGAGGGGTGAGTATCATGGGAAGATACCCGGTGAGTAAGGGGGAAAATGTCAAGCATAAATAGCGTGGGTGAAATATTAGAGTGTCAAATAATATCATTTGAAACAAAAATTTACATTTTACATCAAAACATGATATGTTTAGAAATTTGAAATCATTTAATCAATCACACGATAACAAGTATGTATGCATCAATTTAAAATCAAGTAATATCATATCGAGTCAAAAATGGTCCTGGCAAAGGTCAACCGTAACCAAGGACAGACGCATCGGGAGTTTTATTATGCATAGATTTTAAAACGCTCTCTACCCTGACGTTGGCCATGAGTTCGCTGTGGCTAACTCATCAACGTATATAGGACCCGCCCGGTGCTAGACGGTGGCGTCACACACGTCCTCCCCCTACGTGGGTTCAACCGGCCGCGCCTATAGCCCTTAGAATAAATGACGTTTGCGGATACCTATTGCAAAAGCGTATCCGGGCAACCCGTGCTTTTACAAACGCCCTTCGTAGCTACGGAATCATCAATGTCATCATCATAGTATCACAAGGGCACAACGTCCCACGGCACAACGTCCCACAAGTAAAACCATATCATCGCATAACTAGTGGGCATCTGACCCACATAGTTTATCAAAACATTTTAAATCTACGTGCCAATACGTTTTATCAAATCATTTTAAAACAGCATATCAATGCAACGATAGAAAATGAAATTTATCAATTTTCAAGTAATGGCATAAGTTTTGTTTTCATTTCAAGCCATGGATGCATAGTTATCGTAAACATATTTCAAGACATTCCAATATTCACAAAACAGATTTGAAATTTAGTATCATACATCAAATCAATGCAAATTAAAAGTATGTTTTATCGAAAACACGACAGAAAACACATTTTACTATTTTATGTAAGAGATTAGAGTCCCACTCACATATCTAGGGAAGGTGGTCACTCCCTATTTTTCAACGAGTCTCCAAAGACAAATCTAATCAAATCGTCAAATTTTATATCAAATAAAACCCTAATAAGGGATTTTTAACAAATTTTATTCAAACTTTGAAATGGGTGCGTTTCTCTCACCTAGGGTTTCTCGGGTTTCAGAACTAGCTGTCGTTCGCTCGTCGAATTGATCTAAAACCTGTAATATTTTCAAATTTTAAATATATTAGCAACAACTAAATTTCTAACACCAAACCTTAGAACTTCAACCAATTATAGTCGTTACCTGCAGTACAGAAGAGGCAAGTGAGCTCTCGAAGGGAATTGCTGGTCACGGGCTCGTGAGCCGTCATGGGCTCGCGGGCCAGTGGCTGGCGGGCTAGCGGGCTGGCCCACTGGTGGGTTCACGGGCTCTTAGCCCTGCTTGTTGGCCGCAGCGGGCTTCGTGGGCCGCAGTAGGCTCGCGGGTCAGCAGTGGGTCGCGTTGGACTGGGCCTTGGGCGGCTGGTGGGCTCACGGCTGGTGGGCTGGCCCGCTCAGGGGCTAGGGCTCATGCTCGCTAGCTGGATCGCGCGCTGGAGCGCGCTCGAGCTCGCGCTCGTGCTGGGGTCGCGCGCGCTCTCGCTGGGGTCGCGCACAGGGTTCGTGCAAGGGTCGCGCTAGAGCTCGTGCGTAGGCGCGCGGTCGAGCGCAGGCGTGGTCCCGAGTAGGCGCACGCTTGCGCTGTAGAGCGCTCGGGCAGAAGATTCAGCGCTGCTCGTGCGAGGAAGAAGGTGCTGCAGCGACGGCGATCGCGGGAGGAAGGAGCTGCTCGCGGGAGGGCATTGCAGCGGTGGGCGGCGGCAGCGGGAGAGGAAGAGAGAGAGAGAGAGAGAGAGAGAGAGAGAGAGAGAGAGAGAGAGGAAAAGAGATTAGGGCTTTTTAGCCCTAATCAAATTTGGGAATTTTGATTTTTTTTTTTTTGCTTTTTCGGTGTTCATTTTCTAACCCCCTAAAATCAAGTTTCGTTCTCGAAACTAAAAAAGGACTAAACTCTAAATAAATGGGGGTATGTCTCCTCATAGCCTCCTCAGGCTCCCAGGTCTCCTCCTCGACCTGATCACTCCTCCACAAACTTTGACCAATGAAATTTCCTTACTCCGTAACTTTCTGACCTGTCGATCTAGAATAGCTACGGGCTGAACTGGAAGACTAAGGTCCTCTCATAACTCAAGAGGTGGAGGCTCAAGTATATGAGAAGGATCGACCAAGTATTTCCTGAGTACTGAGACATGGAATACGTCGTGAATACGGGATAGTTCATCTCGCAGTTCCAATCTATATGCCACACTTCCAACCCTCTCATGGATACGGAAGGGCCCAATATATCTGGGGCTCAACTTGCCCCGCTGCCTGAATCGTATAACTCCCTTCCAAGGAGATATCCTCAAGAAAACCATATCTCCCGTAGCAAACTCAAGAAGTCGTCGCCTATGATCAGCATACGTCTTCTGTCTGTCTTGGGCCGCTTTTATCCGCTCACGGATAACCTTAACTTTATCCTTTGTTTGCTCAATCAACTCAATGCTGTTGAGACATCGCTCTCCGACCTCATCCTAGCATATCGGGGTGCGGCACTTCCTGCCATACAGTGTCTCATACGGGGGCATCCCTATACTCGCTTGATAGCTGTTATTATATGCGAATTCAACCAGTGGAAGGTGCAGGTCCCAACTACCCCAGAAATCCATCACACATGCCCTCAGTATGTCCTCAAGGGTCTGAATGGTCCTCTCAGACTGGCCATTTGTCTAAGAATGATATGCCGTACTGAAGTTCAATCTAGTATCCAATGCCTCCTGCAACTTGGGCCAAAACCTATATGTGAACCTGGGGTCCCTATCTGAAACAATCGACACGGGCACCCCGTGAAGTCGAACTATGGTATCAATGTAGAGACGTGCTAACGCCTCTAAAGAATAGTCACCGCGTATAGAGATGAAATGTGCAGATTTGGTGAGTCGATCGACAATCACCCAAATCGTATCATGCCGTGTAGAAGTCCGCGACAATCCCATCACGAAGTCCATAGTAATATGCTCCCATTTCTACTCAGGAATGGGAAGAGGCTGCAGTGTGCCTACTGGACGTTGATGCTCGGCCTTTACCTGCTGGCACACTAAGTATCGTGCCATAAACTCTGCTATATCCCTCTTCATGCCTGACCACCAATAGCTACCCCTGATGGTCCGGTACATCTTTGTACCCCCGGGATGCATAGCATATGCAGAAGAATGTGCTTTCTCAAGGATAGCATGCCAAAGATCACTATCGGCCGAGACACACACTCTATCTCTAAATACCATGAGTCCATCCTCATAGACTCTGAAGTCTCCGCCTTCAACTCTGCGGACTCTATCTGCAATACCCTGGATCTCCTCATCTGTACTCTGGAGCTCCCTGATACGGTCGAACAAAGTTGGCCTGACCTCAAATCTAGCTAATAAGCCTCCCTGATCATCGTTAGTCAAACTGACTCTTAAGACTCGGAGTCCTACTAAACAAGAAAGGTAGACTTTCTTTGTCGACTGTGAGGATGATGCTGACTTCCAACTCAAGGCATCTGCTACAACATTTGCCTTGCCCGGATGATAGTCAATAATGAGATCATAGTCTTTCAATAACTCCAACTATCTCCTCTGTCTGAGGTTCAACTTCCGCTGGGTGAACAAGTACTTTAGACTTTGGTGATTCGTGAATACCCTATAAGTCACCCCATAGAGATAATGCCGCCATATCTTTAATGCGAAAACTATGTCTGCCAACTCCAAATCATGTATCGGGTAATTAACCTCGTATTTCTTTAGCTGTAGCGAGGCATATGCAATAACCCGACCATCTTGCATCAGCATACAACCCAATCCCTGTCGGCTAGCATCACTGTACACTGTATACTCCCGACCACTAGTGGAAAGGGTTAAAATAAGAGCGGATGTCAACCGTTGTTTGAGCTCTTGGAAGCTCGCCTCACAACGATCATCTCAAACAAACTTAACCCCCTTCTGGGTTAATCTCGACAATGGAGCAGCTATCCAGGAGAATTCCTCTACAAATTTGCGATAATACCCGGCCAAACAGAGAAAATTATGAATTTCGATAACTGTTTGTGGCTGCTCCCACTTCACTATAGCCTCAACCTTCCGCAGATCAACATAAATATCCTCCGCAGAAACAATGTGCCCCAAGAATCCAATTTGTCTCAGCCAAAACTCATATTTCGAGAATTTGGCATATAGTTGCTTCTCACGGAGTATCTGCAATACCACCCGAAGGTGCTCAACATGATCTTCATCACTCCGTGAATATATCAAGATGTCATCGATGAATACGATGACGAACCGATCTAATTAGTCGTGAAAAACTCAGTTCATCAAATCCATGAAAGCAGCTGGGGCATTAGTCAGCCCAAATGGCATGACTAGAAACTCGTAATAGCCGTATCGGATGTGAAAAGTTGGGCACATATTCGGCCCGAGTTCTCAACTGATGATAACCCGAATGGAGATCAATCTTAGAGAAAACCCTGGCTCCCTGCAGCTGATCAAACAAATCATCTATGCGTGGCAGGGGATATCCGTTTTTTATGGTGGCTTTATTCAATTGCCTGTAGTCCATACAAATCCGAAATGTACCTTCTTTTTTCTTTACAATCAGCACCGGAGCGCCCCAAGGTGAGGTTCTCGGGCGAATAAACCCCTTGTCCAAAAGTTCTTGTAACTGAGTCTTAAGCTCTCTCAGTTCAGCAAGCGCCATTCTGTATGGTGGAATAGAAATAGGATTGATCCCCGGTACTAGAACAATTTTGAAATCGAACTCCCGAATTGGTGGTAATCCGGGAAGCTCCTCGGGGAACACATCTGAAAATTCCTATACCACAGGGATATCTTCAAGTCTCTGTCCCTTAACGGTGGTGTCGGCAACATAAGCCAAATAAGCCGTACAACCATGGCGTACCAAGCGTTTGGCCTTCATAATCGAGATAATACTGCGGGGCAATACTCGTCTCTTACCCCAGAATACTAACGGTGGCTGCTCGAACTTCCTAAACTCAACCTCCTTCGTGAAATAATCCACGGAAGCCCGATGTAAACTCAGCTAATCCATCCCTAGGATGGCATCGAAATCCGTGATAGGGAGCGAAATCAGATCTGTTTCTAATATTGCCTCCCCAATACCGACCTCACAGCCCTTATAGATTGTATCTCGAATGATATGCTTGTCAAGAGGAGTGACTACCATAATCTCCTCATCAAGTGGTGAGAGAGGTCTATCAGAATGGCGAGCGAACGTGTCGCTCACATAGGAAAAATTCGACCCGGTATCTATGAGAATACTGGTGTCGATACCGAATATTCACATGGTACCTAAAAGTAAGAAAAAGATCAACAGAATTTAAAATACGAAGAAAAAGTGAACGAATATATATATATCAAACTAGTTAAGATTCGAAAACTTTAACTAGTCAAAACTGTACATCGAAATCATGATATACAAAAAAAAAATCATACTGAAAGTACAACAAAAGTACTACACTGAGGGGTCTGCGGGAGGATTACCCATAATAACATCAGAGTTTGTTTGTGCGTCCTCCTGTGTCATCGCAAATACACGAGCCTGAGCCCTAGGCTGCTGTCGCGACGATCCTAGCACTATATTACTCTCGGTTGTAGTCCGGGGAGCGATAAAAGCTGAGTGCGCGGTGCCCCCTATTGGCCTGTGCCAGATGTACCAGTACGACTCTGCAAAGTCGATCCTCCTCGACCTAAATCGGGGCAGACACTCCTAACGTGATCTTGTTTCCCATACTGGAAGCAAGTAACTGGTACACTACATGCCCCAAAGGCATGATAGCTGCTGCATCTACAGTAAAAGGGCGGTCTTTGTGTAGTAAACTATGTAGAGACACTAGGCGCTGGTGCCCCAAAACCCTGTGGTCGAGATCCCTATCCCAGTACTGCTGGTCTGAAGCAAGAAGAACTTCCGGGATATCCAAAACATCTACCCCTCTTTGACGACTGTCCACCCTGTGACCCAGTCTTCCTCTTCTGGTAACTCTCCCTCTGTTTAGCCTCTGCTCGGACGATCTCTTCCGCCCGATACGCTGAATCAATCACCTCTGATAGTGTAAAAGAGGGAGTCACCGTCATATACTTCCTGATACTCAATTGGAGGCCATCTTCAAACTTGAACCTCATCTGAGCCGGTGTAGCCATGTCGGGGACAAACGCAGCTAGTCGTCTAAGCTCAGCCTCATACTCTGAAACTGACCTTATCCCCTAACGCAAGTGCAGGAACTCCATCCTCATCTGGTCCTACTGGAATGGGGTGAAGTACCTGCAGTCGAACTCTCATAGAAAGTCCTCCCACTGCAGGGTCTGTGTAGTACTATCACGGATAGCCTCCCACCATGAGAGGGCATCTCCGTCGAGGAGTCTCTTAGCAACTCTCAATCCGAGCTCCTCTGATAACCCCAAATCTGTAAGAATCCTACGAATTCTATTGATCTAATGTTTCGCCACTACTGTATCACTGGATCCTGAAAAGTCTGTGCTCGTGGATACGCCTCAAAGTAACCGACGTCTCATCGGTCGGTATAGAAACAGAAGGACCGAGTAGGAACCGGTGCCGTAGGAGCAGGTACGGCCGCAAGTGCGGTCGCTGGAGTCTGTAGTGGATGTGGAGGCATCTGCGCCCCATATCTACTGTACCACTCCTGCCACTGCCTCAAGGCATCGAGTGGTGGTGGAGGAATCTCGGCTGTAAAAGCCGGTGAAGGTGCTGGTGGTGGCGCTGGTGAGCGTGCTTGAGTAGAGGAAGCATCCTCTGGCACTCATGGCGTCTCGGGTGCCCTAGGTGCATCAGGCACTGAAAGACCCTCAAGTGAGGCGAATTTAATACCTCTCCTACCACGTCTAGGTGGCATAATTATGTAAAAAAGAATACATTGTTATTAGATAAAAATCAAGAGTTAGGGTTAGTTGCTTCGTAACTAACTCCAAATGAACTATAATTCAAAGCATTTGAATGCGAAATAACGAGTTAGAAGCGTTAGGTATCCAACTCCATAACCTAGAAGAACTTATATGCCTATGGCCAAGTATGAGATTTTAAATGACTGTATGAAATTCTCTAATGCATTGAGGACTTTTCATGTACTTGGAAAGACTTTTACTACTATATTTTCTCTAACCTAGACGCTCTGATACCAATAGAACTGTCACGCCCCAAATCGGGATCGTGAACAGCCGCTCGTTGCCCTTGGATGCCAACTGTAATTTTACAAAAAATCGGATAGAACCTCCCCATAAATCGGAGGTTTCCCGTGTACAATTAAACCTATATAATCAAAATCAACCTATAATTTAAACAAATGGCCATCCCGACCTCTCTAAAATTAACAAATTCCACTCCAAACATCCAGAATAACGCAAGGCTATAAAATTTCTAGCAGTTCTAGCTACAGACCTCTACTGTCATGCCCAACTAGAGCATGAACAGCCACCACAACGAGCGAACCTAACTTTTATCTTATATACAATAATTTTTCCAAGTAACATTTAAATACATATAATCGTCTCAATGCAAATGAAATATGAGAGTCATCCCAAAATAAGTACACGGCTAACTACGAACCTCAATGTCAAGATCTCGCAGGGTCGAAACCAAATTAAAGATTTCATATTTCTATTTGAAGTAAATCTCACCGTCGTGAATGCCAAATCCACCTTAGAGCCTGTAACGTCGCTCTATCAAAATCAACCTGTCTGAAGAGGGAAAAGAGAGGGGTGAGTGTCATGGGAAGATACCCAGTGAGTGAGGGGGAAAATGTCAAGTATAAATAGCGTGGGTGAAACATTGGAGTGTTAAATAATATCATTTGAAACAAAAATTTACATTTTGCAGCAAAACATGATATGTTTAGAAATTTGAAATCATATAATCAATCACACGATAACAAACATGTATGCATCCATTTAAAATCAAGTAATATTAGAGTGAGCCAAAAATGGTCATGGCAAAGGTCAACCGTGACTAAGGACAGGCGCATCGGGGGTTTTATTATGCATAGATTTTAAAACGCTTTCTACCCCGACGTTGACCATGAGTTCGCTGGGGCTAACTTATCAACATGTATAAGACCCCATCCGGTGCTAGACGGTGGCATCACACACGTCCTCCCCCTACGTGGGTTCAACCGGCCGCGCCTATAGCCCTTAGAATAAATGACGTTTGTGGATACCTCCTGCAGAAGTGTATCTGGGCAATCCGTGCCTCTACAAACGCCCTTCGTACCTACGGAATCATCAATGTCATCATCATAGTATCACAAGGGCACAACGTCCCAGAGCACAACGTCCCATAAGTAAAACCATATCATCGCATAACTAGTGGGCATCCGACCCACATAGTTTATCAAAACATTTCAAGTTTGCGTGCCAATACGTTTCATCAAATCATTTCAAAACAGCATATCAATGCAACGATAGAAAAGGAAATTTATCAACTTTCAAGTAATGGCACAAGTTTTATTTTCATTTTAAACCATAGATGCATAGTCATCGAAAACATATTTCAAGACACTCCAATATTCACAAAACAGATTTGAAATTTAGTATCATACGTCAAATCAATGCATATCAAAAGCATGTTTTATTAAAAACACGGCAGAAAACACGTTTTACTATTTTATACAAGAGATTAGAGTCCCACTCACATATTTAGGGAGGGTGGTCACTCCCTATTTTTCAACGAGTCTCCAAAAGACAAACCTAATCAAATTATCGAATTTTATATCAAATAAAACCCTAATAAGGGATTTTTAACAAATTTTATTCAAACTTTGAAATGGGTGCATTTCTCTCACCTAGGGTTCCTCGGGTTTCAAACCTAGCTGTCGTTCGCCCGTCGAATTGGTCTAAAACTTGTAATATTTTCAAATTTCAAATATATTAGCAACAACTAAATTTCTAACACTAAATCTTAGAACTTCAACCAATTATAGTCGTTACCTACAGTACAGAAGAGGCAGGTGAGCTTTCGAAGGGAACAGCTGGTCGCGGGCTGGTGGTTGGCGGGCTAGCGGGTTGGCCCGCTGGTGGGCTCGCGAGCTCTCAGTCCGGCTTGCTGGCTGCAGTGGGCTTCGCGGGCCGCAATGGGCTCGCGGGTCAGCAGTGGGTCGCGCTGGACTGGGCCTTGGGCCGCTGGTAGGTTTGCGGCTGGTGGGCTGGCCCGCCACCGGCTAGGGCTCATGCTCGCAAGCTGGATCGCGCGCTGGAGCGGGCTCGTGCTCGTGCTGGGGTCGTGCGCTCTCGCGCTGGGGTCGCGTGCTGGCTTGCGCTGGGTCGCGCGCAGGGCTCGTGGGAGATCGCGCGCAGGGCTTGCATCGGGGTTGCGCTGGATCTCGTGCAGAGATCGCGCAGCTCGTGTGTAGGCACGCGGTCATGCTCAAGCGTGGTCCCGAGCAGGCGCACGCTCGAGTTGTAGAGTGCTCGGGCAGAAGATTCAGCGCTGCTCGCGCGAGGAAGAAGGTGCTGCAGCGACGGCGATCGCGGGATGAAGGAGTTGCTCGCGGGAGGGCGTTGCAGCGGTGGGGGGCAGCTGCGGGAGAGGAAGAGAGAAAGAGAGAGAGAGAGAGAGAGAGAGAGAGAGGAAAATAGATTAGGGCTTTTTAGCCCTAATCAAATTTGGGAATTTTGATTTTTTTTTTTTTTTTTGCTTTTTCGGTATTACACATTCACAAATTTACATGAATGTAGATAAACCAACTTCTCATGCATTTAATGTGAATGAAAATAAGTTTCATGAATTATTTTTAGAATGTCAAAAAACCAATATATCCAAATTAAAGTGTACTATACTAATTTTAAATAATGTTACATGTGAAATATTAGTGGTTGAAATATGGTTGAAATTAGTGGTATATATATATGTGTGTGTGTGTGTGTAATATGTCGAAGTTGTGTATATGGAAATTGTGGAGTGTCTATAAAATATTAAATTTTTATTCATTTTGGATTATGGTTTGTAATTATAAATTGTGATTGAATTTGAGACTCAATTTCTATCAATACAATAGATACAAACTTTAGTATTTTTCATTAATTATTCCAATATAATTAATTACACCATTACATATAATTACATTATATTGTCATATTTTCAAATTATACTTAATAAATTTTCAAAACTATAACACTAATTGTATTATTTAAATTAATAATATTAAAAACTCTCTTATCATCGAATATAGAATATATATTATTTTTGATTAATCAAATAGATATAATATTAATTAAATATAGTAATTAGTTAGTAAGTAGTTTGTTAATAAATAGTAAAAATTATGAGTGATTTTTTCAAAACACATATGAAAGACACATGTGAAAAATTAAAAAACACAGTAATGAAAAAAGAGGCGGGAGAAAAAGCCCGAAAACGGAGTTTTAAAAATTTGTTTGTAAAAATTATATATTATAAATCATACGTGGGCGAAAGTTCCATAATCAAAATTTCTCTATTTTTTCCTTGAAAACTCTTCTCCTCTGACCTATTTAAAACTCTCACTCATACTTTACAAAATTTTATCAAAAGTTAATCACGTTTGGTATTTTAAACATTTAACTAATGATGGATGGGTATTGTATGAAAAATCACAACTATTCCAAGAAAAAATAAGTTCAGTCGAACAAGTTCAATCATCCAAGATATTATTTAGATTTTAAAAATAAACATCTTATTTTTATTTTAATTTGAGATTTAATATTAAAATATCATTTTTAATTTTTTAGTTTGAACAGTTGTGAAGAAATATAAATATCAATACTATCAAAATGTTTTGGATTTAGAGAAAGGAAACGTTCTCTACTTACTTCTTTGATAATATTTTTATTTACATTTATTATTTATTATTTATAATGATTTCACTATTTTACTATTGATTTTTAGTGAACAGATTGCCACAAAAGATTGTGGATAAAGATGCCTTAAAAAATTGTGATTGTGGATAAAGATAACTTCAGAAACTATAACGAACATTTTTAGTTTGGAACATCTCAGAAGACATGTAGTTGTGAGACATGTAATATTTTTTCTATTTTTTTGTCTTATATGTATCAATCATTCTAGTTTATATCAATTACAATTCTTATAATATTTATATTATTTTTGTAATTTCTTTATTTTTCAGTGTTTTAATTTACCTATCATCTTTTTTTAAAAAAAAGAAACCGTCACTATTGATATTATGTCGTAATCATATGGTAACAGTGTTAACGAGTAATAATTTAGTGGTAATTGAAATAATAATTCTTTTTAACATTTGTAATAACAGAAAATAAAAAAGAATGACATTTTTAACCTAATATGATGATAAAAGAGAGAGAATAACATTTTCTGATACTTGTGTAACCGACGGTACAAAATACTAATCATGACGATTTGTAACCATGTGGTAATCGATAGTAACCATGGTAACTGACAGTAACATGTAGTAATTTACAGTAACCTTGTAGTAACCTACAGTAATTTATATTAACATTTTCCAACGGATAAAAATAATAATTTTTTTCAATTGTGGTAACCGACAATACAAGCAGTAACTTATACTAATATATGATAATTGAGTGGTAATCGACGATAAAAGATTGTAACATTTTTTAACATATATGGTAATCGATAATAAATAGTAGTAACATTTCTTAACGGTTGTGGTAACCGATAATAAAAGATAGTAATTTTTATCGATATTTTGAAACCGATGATAAAAGTAGTATTTTTATTAATACTTTTATAACCGTCATTATAAATCAATCACATGTTCCAACGGTTATCAAAACTGTCGAGATAGATCTATCCCGATTGGTGTATAGCCGACTGAAAGCGTATCCGTTGGAGAAAGTTTTGCGGATGGTTTAAGTATGTTTAGCAAATGGTTTTCGTCTGTCTGATTAGTGCATTTGTTTTGTAATGATTGTTTTTGACAAGTATCAAAACCATTTAAAATTTAAATTTTTTTATTGTTCAGTCACAACAATGAACATGCACAAAAGCTAAAATCATTTAAAATTAAAAAGTTTTTATGATTATGTCACAACAATGAACATACACAAGAATTAAGATAATTCAAAATTTAAAATTTTCATTATTGTGTCACAGTCGTAAAAATAAACATATATGATGAACAAAATCATTTACAATTCAAAATTTTCACTATTGTGTTAAAAGAATAAACATGCACATGGATCACAAATCATTCAGAATTCAAATTATTTATTTTTGTGTGACAATCACAACATTAAACATGCAGAGGGACCAAACTCATTTAAAATTCAAATTTTTCATTATTGTGTCTCAATCACAACGTTGAATAGTACTATGATTATGTCACAAAATTCAAATTTTAAATTTTTTATAATTATTTTTATATCCTTCAAAACTAGTTATTATACATCTTTTAAAAAAATGAAATCTCTAAAAATACTACTTTAATTTCATTTTCATTCACAAATCAGTTTTCACTTGTTATTTTTTATTATCAATATACTCTCACAATTTCATTTTAATTCACACTCTTGATTTTTCAACTCTCAATTAATATTTTCAATTTTTCATTTCCTCTCATATTCAATTGCTCATTTTTTTTTCAATTTATAATTCTATTTGATTTCATTTATCAAAAAAAATATGTTGAGTGATTGAGATAAGAGTAACATTAAAAAATCTTTCCAAAATGAACAATTTTACCTTGAGAATTTTCCTACATATGAATCTCAACATATCAACATTAAAACTGAAAATGATGATTAAGAAGAAATGTGTATAGAAAAAGAAAAACATGTTGAAATTCAATATTTTTAAGGTACATTTTAAAAAAATCATTTGACAAATGGTTCAATACAAATTATTTACAATTATTATGGGTAATAATTCAAATTAAAAAAAGATGAAGGATATGAGACATTTAGAAAACATTTGAATAATAAATATTTAAGTGAAACTGGTTTTGATAGAATATAAACTCAAATATCCTGATTTGCATATTTTAATCCTTCTTCTCTTTTTTATTTATTTCGATTAAAAAATAGGGAAGAATTAGTTAACATGATTGCTATTGATCATTTATCTTTTAATTTTGGCGAAAAATAGGATTTATTAATTTGTCAAAATGTTTTAAATATTTATGCAAAACATGTGTTTAGAACCACTGTTATACATACAACTTATAAACTTTATAAAAGGGAGAAAAATAATTTATAAAAGTTTTTCAAAAATTTTAATGGTCAAATTTCTATATGTAGTGAAATTTGGAGTGATCATTGACAAAAACATTCATATATAGTTATTACATATCATTGGGTTAATAATAATTTTAATATCCTAAAAACATATCATTGCATTGCATTTAGAGCTTTTGATGAAAAACATATAGTATAAAATATTTATAAAATTATTAGTTTAATTTTACAAGAATATTATTTTGTGAATAAAATTTTTTTATTGGTTTTGATAGTACTTTTGCTAATACTGCTTCTATTAAAGATTTAGAAAATAGTTTTGGTGGTAAATTTTTCATATAAAATGTTTATGTCATGTATTAAATTTATGTATTCAAGATGAATTAAGATTTCTTGAAATTTATCTTACCCCTATTAAAAAAACAATTTCTTATTTATGGAATCATCCGCAACTAATGAAAGATTGGGTTAGATTTTGTAAGGAAAATGGAAAAAAATCTAAAAGATTTTCTAAAAATATTTGAACACATTGGAATTCAACTTATGATTATTAAATGAATCATTTACTTTTAGACAATTGTTATGTGCTCTTTTTTTTTTCCCTCCAAATAATGTTAGTTCTATTGTTTTATATCCACAAAAATGAAATATTTGTGAAAAAATTTAAATTTATTAAAAGTGTTTAATGATGCTGCATATACATTTCTGGTGTTTATAATCTTACATCTTCATTATTTTTACTAGAAAGTATTAATATTATAAATGCTACGCAAGAGTATGAAAATAACGAAAATTTAAAAGATACAATTTATCTAATAAAATAAAATGGTGCAATTATTTTTATGAAATTTCTTATATTTATCATATTATTATTTTTGATCCTAGATGTAAATTTTTAATTTATTTGATTATTTAACTTTCTATGTTTAATATTTAGGAATAAATGATTATGATGTTGTACAAAAAATAAATTATATTAGAAAATTAATTTTGATATATATGTTGAATTTAGTGTGACATTTGATAATTCTACTCAACAATCTTTCCGATTTAAAACTATAATTTGATATATATTTATCAATAAAACCTATGAATATTGTGGAATTTTCTAAATGAGTAAAACTAAACAACAAATATTTCAAAGAAAAAAGAAACCAAGAGATTCAAATTCTACATTTTAAAATGATTTATATTTTACAATTTCTTTTGAGTTTAATGTCTGCCTATCTTTAAAAGATTTTCCAATTATGGAACGATGAAAAATAATTTTTCTATATTATCACAGATTACTAAACAACTTTTAAAAATTCCTGTCTCAATGTGGTAGTTGAACAAATATTTAGTGCGGCAGAGAACATTTTAGATGTGATGTCACGCCCCGAACAGGGGTAATGAACAGCCTCCCATTGTCTTGGATGTCGACTACATTTTTACAGAAAATCGGACAGAACCTTCCTATATTTCGGAGGTCTCCCAAATACAATTTAACTTGTATATCAACATTCATCCTGTAAAATAAATAAATGACCGTCCTAACTTCTCCAAAATCAACCAATGCCACAGCCAACATCCAGAACAATGCAAGATTATAAAAATTTCTAGCAGACCTAACCACAGGCCTCTACTGTCATACCGAGCGGACCTAAAATTTTACATAATATACAATAATTTTCCCAATTGATATTCAAATACGTACAATCGTCTCAATACAAATAAACTATGAGAGTTTCACAAATAAATATATATAAATTATGCAGTCATCCCAAAAATAAATAAATGAGTACATTTATCAAACTAAAATCTCTAATAATCGTAGCGGAAGATATGGTAACATCCATACCCAAATCCGGTACTATCAATTCCACGTCGCAACACAATAATTTTTCTTTAGTTCAAGACTAATCCTGTGGGGAGAAAGTGATGGGTGAATATTTATGGGAGGATACTCAGTAAGTGAGGGGATTGACATCATGCTATAAATATCAAGGTGAATTTGGAGTGTCAAAGCATGTAACAAAATATCGATTGTGCAAAAATAACGTGTTGTTTCAGAATAAAATATATCTCAAGGCACACATCAGAAAATAATATATACATCCATCTATATATCAAGTCATATATGTAGAGTCGACCGAATAAACAATCCCGGCAATGGTCTACCTAGACTAAGAACGGGCGCATTGGGGGCTTTCACTATGCAAATATCAAATAATGGCTCTCTATCACAATGTTGCCCACAGACTACTCCAACTAGCATGTAAATAATAATAATGATATATATATATATAGTCGGCCATGTATGGTGTCCCGCCCAATGCTAGACAGAAGTAAATTCACGTCCTCCCTGATGTGGGTCAACCTGGGACACCCATACACATGACGATTTGACGGATACTTCTAGCTGAAGCGCATCCGGGCACAAGGGGTGCCTCTACCAAATGTCCTTCATAGCTACGAAATGTTATATGAAGCATATCACCATATCACCAAGTCGGTCGGGCACGTAGCCCCATGCATCACATCATCATGTCAGCCGGGCATATAGCTCCATGCATCGTAACATAATTTCGGCCGGGCGTATAACCCAAATAGTATATATAAATACATTTAAAACTACGTGCCAATACAGTAAAAGCATTAAAACATGTCAATATATCAAAAAGGTGGCATAATATCAGTTATCAAACTCATGGAGGCATAATCTATAAAATTAGCAATTGGGATACTTCAATGGTCACAAAAATATGTCTATCAGTTTTCATATGTATAGAAATCATATCATTTGAAAATTAGTAAAATATGATTTGTCAATAAAAAAAAGATGTCAAAGTCCCACTCACTGTTCTAAGGAGGGTGGTCACTCCCTATTTTTAAAACAAATCCAATCTGACTTCTCGAGTCTTCAAAAAGATCAACCTAATCAGATCATCATAATTTAATATCAAATTTCAAGTATTATAGGGTTTATCTATTTTTCCTAAATTTGTACAAATCTTAATTCTTCAATTTATAAATACATTCTAATGTTATCAGTTGCATTTCATTTATAAACAATTAACGTACCTTTAAACCAAGTCAAATTCAACCCTAAAACCAGTTAAGGTATGAAATAAACCTTAAAATAAATAATTTTCCTATAAGATGGAAAATCTTTAAAAAATCATATATTTTTCGATTTCCATCCAAATGTTTCAAGCCATATGTCATTTTCAAGGTATATGAGTCTATTTTCATAATACGAATATCGTATTTAAATTGTCTATAAACAGAACAATTTATAATGAGAAAGGCTGCATCAACCCTTGCACTCAAATCCCAATTTCTGACTATTTTCATGCATAGGTCAATTTAAACTCAATGGGAAACTATTCAAATCAACTTAATTTGATTCTATCATCCTGAACAGTCCAATTTCATATAAATTCCTACACTTAACCTAATGAACTGTATATAATGTCCGAAAATGCATTCATTGCAAATCTAGTTTACATTTTAGCATATACGAGACTTCTTATTTTAAATTTACCCTAAATTTGATAACCAAATCGAATGGGTTCGAAATCACTCATCTAGGGTTTTTCTCATATTACAGACCTTTGTCCGAATGTCTCCTCGATCACTCCAAGATCTGAAATGTTACCTATCAAGACAGGGTTTATTAGTTAGATTCAAACACTTAGATCGGAAGCAAAACCCAAAGTCAGTTACCTGTGCAGAGGTTCGTGGGCTGTCACGGGCTCACGGGCCGTCGCGGGCAAACGTGAGCTCGCAGGCTACAATGGGCTTGTGGGTTCGCGGGTCAGTGGGCCAGCAGGCCAGTGGAGTACAGCTAGCAAGCTCGTGGTCTGTGGGCCAGTGGGTTAACAGGCCAGCAGGCTTGCTGGCTGATGGGCCCGCGGGCTGGCGGGCCTATGGGCTGGCGGGCTTGCGGTTGATGGTCTTGCAGGCTAGCGGGCCTACAGTTGATGGGCCTGCGGCTGGCGGACCTGCGGCTGATGGGCTTGCGGGCCAGCAATGGCTCATAGGCCGCAGTGGCTTGCGGGCTAGTTCGCGTTCGTGCGCTGGTACGCGCTAGTGCGCGCTCGTGCGCAGGTTGGCTCGAGCTCGCGGATTGGGTCCTGCTTGCGGGCTGGCTCACGCTCGCGGCCTGAGGCGTGCTCGCTCGTGGGCTAGCTCGGTCGAGTGCAAAGGCGCACGCTTGCGCTGTAGCGCGCTGGCGGGAAGACGCGCTGTGGCTCGATCGCCTGTAAGCACTAGGTTGCACTCGCGGAGGCTTGCGGGAGGAAGAACAGCTATGGCGAGCGGCGGCGATGGCGGAAGGGAGAGAGATCATGAGAAATCGCGAGAGGAAGAGACTGTGAGAGAGTAACCGAGAGGGAAAGAAGAAGAAGAAGAAGAAGAAGGCTGTTGGCGGCGGAGCTCGTGGTGAAGGAGGAGCGACGCAGGAGTGACGCCGCGGTGGGG
This sequence comes from Dillenia suffruticosa, assembly GCA_033439265.1. NCBI lineage: Eukaryota > Viridiplantae > Streptophyta > Magnoliopsida > Dilleniales > Dilleniaceae > Dillenia > Dillenia suffruticosa. Next base: position 21,525,576 of record JAVTVX010000015.1, read on the forward strand.
GGAGAAACGAAGGGTCGGGGAGAGAGAGAGAGAGAGAGAGAGAGAGAGAGAGAGAGAGGGAGAGAGGGATTAGGGTTTCCAACCCTAATCCCCAAATCAATTTGGAGACGCAGCGTTTTGCCCCAAAACATTGCGTCTCCATTTTCTTTTTCTTTTCTTTTTTTTCTTTTTTTAATAAATGAATAACTATGTATACATTTATACATATATATTTCCACACCCATATTTCGTTGGAATTGCGAATTTCTAAAAATTGGGGTTTAATTTAAATACCCCAAAATCAAAAAAATCAAAATTTATCTCATTTTATATATATATATATATATTTGAAAAATGGTACTCTTCTACGGACGCCGCAATGTCGGTGTTACATTTTCTAACCCCCTAAAAATAAGTTTCGTTTTCGAAACTAGAAAAAAACAATACATTGAATAAGTTGGGGTACTATTTCCTAATAGTCTCCATGGGCTTCCAAGTCTCTTCCTCGACCTGGTTATTCCTTCACAAAACTCCGACCAATGAAATTTCTTTGCTCCGTAGCTTTCTGACCTGTCGATCTAGAATAGCCACAGGCTGAGATGGAAAACTAAGGTCCTCTCTGACTAGTCGTCCGTTGCCAGTCGTTGTTTGAACTCCCAAAAGCTCGTCTCATAACGATCGTCCCATAAGAACTTGACACCCTTCGTGTCAGTCTGGAAAGTGGAACAGCGATCTGGGAGAATCCTTCTACGAACCGCCGATAATACCCTGCAAGACCAAGGAAACTCCGCACCTCGGTCACTGTCTGTGGCTGTTGGTGTGTTGGTAAGCTCAAACGGCATGACCACAAACTCGTAATGTCCATATTGGGTATGGAATGCGGTCTTGGGCACATCCTCAGCCCTAATCCGTAATTGATGATATCCACATCGAAGATCGATTTTTGAGAAAACCCGCGCACCCTGGAACTGATCAAAAAAATTAGCAATACACGGCAGAGGGTACCGATTCTTGATGGAAACCTTGTTTAGCTGCCTATAGTCCACACACAATCTTAGATTCCCGTCTTTCTTTTTTCACGAATAACACCGGAGTACCCCAAGGCGAAGTGCTCGAACGGATAAAACCCTTGTCCAGCAATTCCCGCAACTAGACCTTGAGCTCTCTAATCTTAGCTGACGCCATTTAGTATGGCGGAATAGATATGGGAGTAGTCCTTGAAGCTAAGTCAATCTCGAAATTAAATTTCCGAACTGGTGGTAGTCCAGGTAGCTCCTCGGGAAATACATCTGGAAACTCCTGCACCATTGGGACCTCCTCAAACCTCGGCCCCTCCACAGTGGTGTCAATAACATGAGCCAGGTATGCCGTGCACCCTCGGCGTATCAATCTCCTGGCTTTCATCACCGATACAACACAGTGAGGTAATACTCGCCCTCTCATGGGAACCTTAACAATGGCCCCTTGGGTCTCTGAAACTCCACTTCTTTGGTAAAGCAATCTACTGAGACTCTATGCATACTTAGCCAATCCATCCTTAGGATGGCATCGAAATTCGTCATTTCAATTGGAATCAAATCTGCCTTAAGTACCGTATCTTTGACCAGACCTCGCTCCCTCTGTAGATGGAATCTTTAAGTATCTGCCCACCGAGAGGAGTGATGACCAATATCTCCTCATTAAGTGGTGACAAGGCTTACCCCACCCGTGGGCAAAAGACGCTTCTCACATACGAATAGTTCGACATGGTATCAATAAGGACACGAGCGTCGACTCCCCATATTTTTGTAACTCCTAATGTGAGAAAATAAAAAGATCAGTTGATAAATATGAAAGAAAATATATGCTTTCATATATATATATATATCAAAATGTATATACATACCAACATAGTTAAGTCTCTAAGGCTTTAACTAGTGATGGTATTCAAAAGAAGGTACATAAAAAGAAAATATCTCTAAACATGAGGATTAGTGGGAGGAGCACCAATAATCACGTCAGGACTCGCCTGAGCATCCTCCTGCGTCATGGAGTATACACGGGCCTGTGTCCTCTGCTGCTGTCAGAATGGTCTTGGCACTGTATTGCTCCCAACTGCTATCCGTGGAGCGGTGTGACTCGAGTACACAGATGCTCCCTGCTGTCCTCCTCGGGGAACACTCGAGTGTCTTGAAGCCATCTGACCTCCAAATCCCAACTCAGGGCAGGCGCTCCTGATGTGCCCAGCCTTCCCATACCAGAAGCATGTAATAGACACCCTACACTCTCCAAAAGGGTGGTGTCCATTACATCGACGGCAAAAGGGGTGCCGTTGATTTGAAGCCCGAGTAGTGGCACTAGGGGCCGGTGCTCTAAATCCCTAAGATCGTGATCCCTATCCAGGATGTGCTTGTCTCGGTTGAGAAGAGCCTTCCTAATATCCTGAACTCCTGCCCTTCTTCGAGCCCTGGCTCGAAGAAGCTCCAGATCTCTTCTTCCTTAGCTCTCTGTTCTCCCGCTGTCTGCCCTCAGCACGGACGATCTCCTCTGCCCTAAGTGCTGAGTCCACTACCTCCGCAAATGAGAGACTAGGAGTCACTGTCATATACCTCCTGATGTTCAAGTTGAGGCCATCCTCAAACTTGAACCGTAGCTGTTTTGGCATCGCCAAGTCTGGAACGAAAGCAGCTAGTCGCCTCATCTCCATCTCATACTCTGTCACTGTCCTGGTTCCTTGCCACAAGTGCAAAAACTCTGCCCTCTTGCGGTCCTGCTGGAACTAAGAGAAGTACCTGCGATTGAACTCCTGCAGGAAGTCCTCCCATCGTAGCGGCTCAGTAGGATCATCACAAATCGGCTCCCACCAAGTAAAGGCGTCACCATCCAAGAGTCTCTCTGCTATCCGAAGCCGATAGTTCTCGCCCCAGATCAGTCAAAATTCTGCGGGTGCAGTTGATCCAGTGCTTCGCTGCTATGGGATCACCCGTTCCCGCGAACTCCGTGCAGCCTAACTACCTCGCCTTCTTCACCAACTGGGTGAGCTCGTGAATACGCCTCAAGGTGGAGGAGGTAGTGTCACTAGGTCCTGAAATAGTGGAAGGACCAACAACTGGGGGCTGATCTGGTATAACTGAAGGTGGCACGGCCATAGGAGTCGGCGCGGCCATCGGTACTGGTAGAGGTGGCAGACCGTAGGAGTCGGCACTGCCGTCGGTGGTGGTGGGGGTGGCATCTGAATCCCGTGGGAGGTGTATCACTCATACACCTGCCTAAACGCCTCAAGGGACGGTGGTGGAACCTCGGCTAGAGCAACCGGCTGAGTAGGTGCTGCAGGGGGCGCTCGTGAAGAGGAAGCAGCCTCAGACACTCCAAGGGTCTCAGGTCCCCTCGAAGGGTCAGGCACTTGAGGAGTCTCGGGTAGCACGAGTCTAGTTCCGCGTCCTTCTGGTCTACCGCGTCTAGGCGGCATAATTTTGCAAATGGAGAATTTTTCATTAGATATATTTTTAGAGTTTGGTATGATTGAAAAATTAGGGTTAGTTACGTAGTAACTAACCCCCTAAAATGAATGAAATTATTGGTTTACGACCATATAGGGGACTTTAAATGAATGTATGAAACTTTCTAATGCATTGAGAACTTTTAAATATACTTGGGAAGACTTGACTTTTATTATTATCCTTTCTCTAACCTAGACGCTCTGATACCAACCAACTGTCACGCCCCGAACCGGGGTTATGAACAGTTGCCCGTTGCCCTAGATGCCGGCTACATTTTTACAAAAAATTGGACAGAATCTCCCCATATTTCGGAGGTCTCTAAAGTACAATTTAACCTGTATATCAACATTCATCCTGTAAAATAAATAAATGGTCGTCCCGGCCTCTCCAAAATCAACCAATGCCACAACCAACATCCAAAACAATATAAGGCTATAAAAATTTCCAGCAAACCTAACCACAGACCTCTACTGTCATGCCCAACTAAAGTATGAGCAGCCGCCATACCGAGCAGAACTAAAATTTACATAATATACAATAATTTTTCCAAATGACATTCAAATACGTACAATCGTCTTAATACAAATAAACTATGAGAGTTTCACAAATAAATATATATAACTTATACAGTCATCCCAAAAATAAATAAATGAATATATTTATCAAACTAAAATTTTCAATAACCGTAGCGGAAGATATGGTAACATCTATACCCAACCCCGGTACTATCAATTGCACGTCGCAACCCAATAATTCTTCTTCAGTCCAAGACTAATCCTGTAGGGAGAAAGTGAGGGGTGAGTATATATGGGAGATACTCAGCAAATGAGAGGATTGACATCATGCTATCAATATCAAGGGTGAATTTGAAATGTCAAAGCATGTAACAAAATATCGAGTGTGCGAAACTAACGTGTTGTTTTAAAATAAAACATATCTCAAGACACACATCAGAAAATAACTTATGCATCCATCCATGTATCAAGTCACATATGTGAGCCGGCCGAACAAACAACCCCGGCAATGGTCTACCTAAACCAAGAACGGGCGCATTAGGGGTTTTCACTATGCAAATATCAAATAATGGCTCCAGCCGAATCATATCCGGGTACAAGGGGTGTCTCTACCAAATGTTCTTCGTAGCTACGGAATGCTATAGGAAATATATCACCATATCACCAAGTCGGCCGGGCACGTAGCCCCATGCATCACATCATCATGTCGGTCGGGCATATAGCCCCATGCATCGTAACATAATTTCGGTCAGACGTATAGCTCAAATAGTATATGTAAATACATTTAAAACTACGTGCCAATACAGTAGAAGTATTAAAACATGTCAATATATAAAAAATGTGGCACAATATCAGTTATCAAACTCATTTTGGCATAATCTATAAAATCAGCAGCTGAGACACTCCAATGGTCACAAAAATATGTCTATCAAAATCCAAAAATTTAGTTTTCACACGTATAAAAATCATGTCGTTTGAAAATCGGTAAAACATGATTTGTCAATCAATAGAAGATATCAAAGTCCCACTCACTATTCTAAAGAGGTAGTCACTCCTTATTTTCAAAACAAATCCAATCTAACTTTTCAAGTCTCCAAAAAGATCAACCTAATCAAATCATCATAATTTAACATCAAATTTCAAATATTATAAGGTTTATCCATTTTTCTTAAGTTTATACAAAGCTTAACTCTTCAATTTATAAATATACTCTAATGTCATCAGTTGCATTTCATTTATAAACAATTAACGTATCTTTAAACCAAGTCAAATTCAACCCTAAATCCACTTAAGATCTGAAATAAATCTTAAAATAAATAATTTTCCTATAAGATGAAAATTTTTTCAAAAATCATACACTTTTCGATTCCCATCCAAATGTTTCAAGCCATATGTCATTTTCAAGGTATATGAGTCTATTTTCATAATACGGAGATCGCATTTAAATTGCCTATAAATAGAACAATTTATAATGAGAAAGACTGCATCAACCCTTATACTCAAATCCTAATTTCTGACTATTTTCATGCATAGGTCAATTTAAACTCCAAGGGAAACTATTCAAATCAACTTAATTTGATTCTATCATTCTGAATAGTCCTATTTTATATAAATTCCTACACTTAACCTAATGAACTACATATAATATCTGAAAATGCATTCATTGCGAATCTAGTTTACATTCAAGCATATACGAGGCTTCTTATTTTAAATTTACCCTAAATTCGATAATCAAATCAAATGGATCCGAAATCACTCACCTAGGGTTTTTCTCGGATTGCAGACCTTTGTCCGAATGTCTTCTCGATCATTCCAAAATCTGAAATGCTACCTATCAAGATAAGGTTTATTAATTAGGTTCAAACACTTAGATCAGAAGCAAAAGCCTAAGTCAGTTACCTGCATGGAGGTTCGTGGGCTGTCACAGGCTCATGGGCCGTCGTGGGCTATAGCGGGCTTGTGGGTTCGCGGGTCAGTGGGCCAGTAGGTTTCGGCCAACGGGCTCGCGGTCTGCGGGCTAGTGGGCTAGCGGGCCGGCAAGCCTGTGGGCTGATGGGCCTTCGGGTTGCCGGGCCTGCGGGCTGGTAGGCTTGCGGCTGTTTCATTTCTCTCACCTAGGGTTTCTCGGATCTTGGATCTAACTTTCGTTCGCCCGTTGGTTTGGTCTAAAACCTGAATGTTTCCAAATTTGAAACAATTGCGAACAATTTAAGTCCAATTACTAAAGAATTTCGAAACCTAAGTGCGAAAATCAAAACTTAGAGTCATTTACCTTCGCAGAGGCTCACGGACTGTCACGGGCCATCGTGGGCCGTGGGCCGCAGGCTGGCGGGCGATGGGCCTGGGGGCCTGATGGGTCTGGTGGGCCGCGGGCCGGACTGGGCCGCAGTGGCTAGGGATTGCGCTTGCGAGCTGGATCGAGCACACGCGCAATGGGTCGCGCGCTGGAGCGCTCGTGCTCGTGCTAGGGCGCGCTCGAGCAATGGATCGCGCGCTGGCTCGTGCTGGGGCGTGCTGGAGGCGCGAAGGGGCTCGTGCAAAGGTGCGCAAGGGCGGGCTGGCGCTCATGCAGGAGCGTGCAGAGGCACGCTGGGGGTTGCTCGTTGCTCGCGTTGGGCTCGCGCGCTGCTCGCGCCTCCCTGGCTCGCGCTGGGCTCGGGCTGGCTCGCACGGGCTCGCGCTGTCGTGCGAAGGAGAGCGCAGTGGCGCTCGTGCAGGGAGGAGCTGCAGCGGCTCGCTCGCGGGAGGGAGGAGCTGCGGCGGCTGGGTGCGGTGGCGATGGTGGTGACCGGCGGTGCTGGCGGCGGCAGCGGGAGGGGAAGAGACACGGCGGCGGGGAAATCGGGAGAAAAGAGAAGAAAGAGAGGGAGAGAGAGAGAGAGAGAGAGAGAGAGAGAGGAAATGGAAGATAAATTAGGGCTTTAAGCTCTAATTTTAAATTTCCCGTTTTTTTATTTTTTATTTTTATTTTTATTTTTATTTATTTATTTATTTTTTCTGGGTATTACATATATGACATCACAACCGAAGGCACATCAACTAGACAACATTTCAGAATAAATTAAGATAAGGGGGGTCATAAATCCAAATGCTAAGTGAGCTATGAGGGCTTTGATTCCATTAAACCCTAAAAGGATAAGTAGGTAACTTAATTTGTATAAATTAAGTTCAAGACCCTTTTTATTTTTTATTTTTTTAATTGTAAAAACAAAAAATTAAATATGTGATATATTTTAATTATAAAAATGATAATATATATATTTTTTGATTGGTGATGTGAATTTGTTGATCAAATATATTTTGATGAGAATATTTTTATGATAAATATTTGATTTAAAGAGTTACATAGAAGAAATAAATTGACCTAAGCCAAAGGTCCACATGCAAAACTTGAGTTTAAACAAAATTTAAACATAAGACAATTTAATTTAACATAAGTTGACTAAGTTAATGAAGTAAAAAAAATATTCAAGTCGACCTATTAAAGGGATGAGAGAATTGAAATTAAATAATTTAAATTTTGATTCCAAATTGTTTGAACTGGAATCGAACCATGAGGAACCAAAACCGAAACTGTTGGTAAGCGATTCGGCTCAGATCCGGTGGATGATGAACCAAAACCGGTAATTCTGGCCACCCGTTCTTCAATTGCTACATATTACCTTTGAAAATCACTCCCATATGAATTTCCCTTAATGCTTTTCTCATGGGTTGGGTTATGAACTCCTTAGTCTCATTAATGGGACATGAACGTATCCCCCATAACAAGAATATTGTTAGTTCTTAATATTCTACGGCTAACATCAACAAATTCTAGCAATTGGATCAAACATGTTTTGATCTGGTTTAGTATTTATAACTTATTCATTTAATTTTATATTTCTGTTGTTAACTAGTTCCCTTATTCTTTAACTTTTATCATCAAATTAAAAGAAAATTCTTTTGTTAAAATTGCTTCCGATCATTCATTATGTATTTATTTAACTATTTTGTAAATTACTAATAAAATGTTTTATTGCCCTTTATTATAGAAATTAAAGCTTTAGAACCCTTCATAGTCCTCTTAATTTTTCCCTTCATAACTAAAATTTATCTTGAGTACTTAATCTCTCTCTTCCCTTCTCAAATGAACTTTCCCTCCCATTCTTGTTCGGTATTTCTAGTTTTTCATCTACTCGTAAGAAGAAAAAAAAAAAAAAAGAATTGATCATATATTTAAGGTTGAGTTAGACGTGATTTTTCATTCTTCCATATTTTTTAGTTCTACATTAAGGTAAGTACTATAATTATGTTTAACGTATTTTTGAAATGCTCTACTTCAAGGTATTAGTAATAAATATGTTCAAAGTTATGCTCAAAGTTATCTTTAATATAAGGAGAAAAAAAAAAAAAAAAAGAATTCCAACCTTGACAAGTATTTTGAAAATGTGATCCAAGTTATTCATGGGCGAAAAGCATGTTTTGAAAATTCTGAACTTCGATATCTGAAAAGTCCGAAAAAGTCTCCCATTACTTTCTAGCGTATAAGAATGACTTAAAATAAAAATAAGAAAATAGCCATCATGGTTTTAGTTGCATTACAGACCTTACTAACATAAATCTTTCATTATATGTATATATTGCATATTACAGGTGAAAATAAGAGGGTATAGTGTGATTATTCTATTGCAACTTAGAAGCTGAATGTTTACCACCAAACTCTTTTGAGTTGAGTGGTCAAGAACACTCTATCTCTTTCACCAAATGTCTCGATTCAAGTCATGAAAATGATGAAAAATGATTTGGAAGAGTTAACCCTTAAAAAGGATGATACAGTGGTCGAATTGGCACACCGGTGGTGAAAACCAATAAAAAAAAATGAAGTTGAATGTTTACCTCCTCAGCCGAACATGAAACTGGCTACCCCATCCCCATTCCAAACAGAGAGCCCAGTCTCAATACCGCACAAAGCTAAACAAGGGCAGTTGGTGAATCCCACTTATAGACAAATTTCTTAGTGGGATTTTCTATCATTTCATGTAAAATCAATGGTGGAATTGAAAATTGCAAGACACATGAGATAGAAAATATAAAGAGAAGAGAATATTTGGAGGTTTTACTAATGAGGCGCCATCCAAAAGTTGAAGAAGAAGAAGTCCCCGTTGAGATTAAAAGTAACAAAGAGTTGCCCTTATCCAAGCTAGAGAGAGAGAGAGAGAGAGAGAGAGAGGCATTTGTGTAGTGGAGTTAGAATTTGATATCTTCTAATATTAAAAATTTCTTAATTAAATTAATTTTGATTTCATCTAATTTTAAATTAATTTGTGTTAGTAAAAGATTATTTCTTAATTAACCGAGAGACAATTTTTCTTTCTTGATAAACAAAAATAAATATGTTGAATTATTTCTTAATCAAAAGATTTACTCTTTATTTATTTAACCAAGAAATATTTAATTTAATAAAATAGATGAAATACGTTCTCTTTTTTATATGTTTGTACTCGGGGAAACACATTTACACTCGGGAAAAAAGTTCGTATTTGTTGCCTTTTATATTACTACCGTATTACATGAATGTTGAAACTCTATTTTCTATAAAATGAAGGACAAGAATATAAATTTTACTTTTATACATGTTAAATTTAATAAATTCGTACAAACACAAACCAAACAAGAGAGAGGGTTTATAATGTGATGGGAAAAGAAAAGCAATGGGAAAAAAAATGCAAAATGTTTGTGTTGGGAAGAGGAAGAACACACTTGCTTTCAGCAATTACTGTTATTTTTATTAACTCGATTCAAATTATATAGCAAAAGACTGCATGGCTTTAAAGTGACCAACTTTGCCATGATTCAAATTACTATGAATACATTGGTTCTCAAAATTTGAATGAGAATGAGAATTATTCTGATTTGCCATCACCATTTAAGAAAAATAAAAAGAAGATGAAACGGCAAGGTCATGATGGAAAATATGAAATAATAGCAAGCTTATAGTCCATTTACTACTGTTGCACTTTATAATTAGAGTCACTACTGATAATTTTGCATGTTTTTCTCAGCCCCACATCAGAGTACATTATTTGAAATTCGGACAAAAAATGGAGTGCTATACTGGATGTCATAATCCAAGTTGGCAAAAAATTGGGACGGCCATATCTGTATGAGGGAAGAAATACATTAAATTAGATGGCAGAACTCAAATGCTCAAACTAACTAACGAGGCCTTTTTACTTGAATCTTTCAATCATTGCTGCCATAGTTTTTGCAGGAGACACCACTTCTATTCTTTTCATGACTTAAAAGGTGGTCCGAATTCTTCACTTAGCTTGAGACACTTATCTACCACACACAACTGTTAGAAAGGAGAATAAGCCCTTTTTGACGAAGGCCTTGATGCATGACCGGTGGGATTGGAAATGGAATCAATATTAAACAAAACTACCTATGAAGTTTCTAATTAGGGACTTCTTCTTCTTTCTTTTGTTCTCATAATCCAGAGAGGAAACTCAGAAAAATTCAAAAAACCAATAAAATGATATGGGATATTTGATTGGGTAAAACAATATGTCTTCTTACCCAAAAAAATGGAAGATCTAAAAAGGTCCCTCTCAATACAAGAAAGAGTTCAAATTGTTCTTAGCTTTCTTCTCGACCATAATTTTCTCGTCGTTCATTTCCATTTCCATCTTCTTTTCCTTTTTTGCTCCGGGTTTGCCTTTCCCACTCCATCATAATTTATTTTTCCTTTCATAGCTATTCTCCCTCTATCTCCCTCTCTCACCAAAATTACTTTGCATATGCACTCTGTCCTACAATCCAATCAAAATACAAATGGTGGCGAGGATCTTGTATTGCTTCCAACATATCATATCGCGTTGCACCATTTTAACCAATATTTGTAAATTTCTGACTATTCAGGGCTTATTCTAACTACTAATCAAACCGGCAGAGCTAAAAATGCCTACCTTTTCATGAGAACATGATTAGAGCTTGAATCTTGCCATCGATGGCTGCATAAAGATATTGATTTAACTGCAAAACCAGTTATAGTTCTGTTTTCACGTTTTGGCATCACCATTACAATTGCCTTTACTTTTTGACTCCTTTGTTGGGTTTAGATTGCTTTGTTGGGTTCAGATTGAAATAAGTTGAGACGATGTAAGAGTGGGGGAAGGGACAACAATCTTAACCCCAACATCTTAAAAGTTGAGTCTAATGAGACAGGGTGGGCTATAATTGTATCATTCTTTTTTGGTTTTTGCGAGGAAAAAGGGTAGTAAGACGACTTAGGTTGTTAACCATTTAGAGTTGGTCATAATTATTTGTTATCATCGAAACTCTCTTTCTTGATGTAAACTATGTGTACGAGAATTTTAAAATTTAAATAATAAAATAATTTCTATCAAAGAAATTAGAAAATAATAAAATAATAAAATAGAAATAAATTGTGACAAATTTAACTAATATATATAATTTCTCAAGGAAGACCATTAACTCTTAAACAGAATATGAGAGGAAGAACTCTTCTTGACATTGTTTTATTCCTAAATCTATGCACATCCTTTTATCGTAATTTTGAGAAATGGTTTTTTGTATAATTTTTTTTTTTTTTTTTTGTTTCCACCACTGGTTTTTTGTATAATAATATAGCAACTTAAATTTCGAGTGAATTATAAAAATAAGAGCTTCTTTTGTATTTCATTCACAATTAAAGTAAACGTACCATTGTATAAAATGAATTTATTTTTTGAAAAAAATGATTCTCTCTCTCAATTTTTATTTTTTTTCCTTTTTCAGGATATATTAATTTTCTCTTTTGGTCGTTATTTGCTTTCTTGATCATCTAATATAAAAGTTTTTGAATAAATTAAATGCGACACGATATGAAAATTAATCCAACAATTAAATATAAGTCGTGATTTGGTAAAATGTTTAGTATTGTCTTTATTTCTAGGAAAAAAAAAAAAAAAACTTTGATATAAAGGATAGGCAACAGTAGCAAAAAAGTTTTGATTTTTTATGAGTTCATTTTGTTTGGATATATAACAATTGGCTGCCTCTTTTGTTTGGCTTTTGATCATGATAGGTCACAAACAATACTATTTTCTATTTTTTAAGCTACTGTCGGCCATGTTAGACAGTGAAGTAGGTCTTTTTTTTTTTATATATTTTTTAAATCAGTTGGTATATAAAATTATATATTTATTAATTCGGTCTGAGTGTTATATTTTTTCTTTGGTACTATATTAATCGATATCCGAAATCATATTTTTACTGATTCGGTTTAGGATTTATAGTGATTTATTTATGAGGCTATTTTCTTAACGTAATATATTCTATTTTCAAGTCATGATTAAAACTCGAAATTTTGATTAAAAAATTTAGTATCATATCTTAGTAAATCAATTGGAGCGTTGATAATACTTGTGTGTGCGCCATTGCAGGGATTTATCCGGTTTAATTTAAAAAAAAAAAAAAACTCTTTTAATATAGAATTTTATAATTTTAATATTTAAATTTAAAATTTGATTGGAATGTTTCGTATTTTTATTTATCAGATCGATTATCTGTACTCTGTGAAATAGTAGGACATTTAAGAGATGTGGTTGCTGGAATGGGTCGAATCTAGTTGACCAGCCGCCGTTCACTGTGCCTCACCATTTGGCAACTTTTGCTTTTAACGTGCCAACATAGTCTACTCAATTTGACTATGATTTGATGTAAAGAGAATTCCCAATAATCACGACCTATCAATTTGACTATGATTTGATGCGAAGAGAATTCCCAATAACTACATTTCCATTACTTTTACTTTTAGAAATATAGTGTTAGAAAGGAGAATAACACCACTCCTAACAACCAACTCATTTACCCGGTCGGTCTTGTGTGGAACCCTAACAACCAACTCATTTGGCATCTAAATCGCAGAATGGACCCACATTTTTGGATCCCCTTTGATTATTTTGTTTAGTTACTCAATAATTTTAATCCTATAAACAAAATAAAACAAATAACACAATTATTCTCGTGAAAAGATTATATTTTTACCGATGCGATTCAAATTGTATAACAAAATACTACAAGGCTATAGAATGACCAACTTTGCCATGATTCAAATTAATATGGATACATTTTTATTTCTAAATATCATTTTGAACATTGTCTAACTTATAAAATGCAAATCATGAAGGAATCCATGATAACTCAAAATAGCATAATTTCTACTATCTATTGGCACAACAGGAATGGTTTTCCAATATTGGTTCTCAAAATTTGAATGAGAACGAGAATTATTCTGATTTGCCAGCACCATTTAGGAAAGATAAAAAGAAGATGGAACGGCGAGGCCATGATGGAAAATGTGAAATCTTAGCCATGGCACTTGAAATAATCACTATTTTTAAGGAAATTATGTCCCCACTATATTACTAGCTGCATTGCGGCAAATTCCTTTAGAATATGCAAGTTGAAACAGAAATTTGAGACCACAAATTTTCAAATTTCTCCCAGAAACGAAATACAAATTTTTAGAAAATAAAAAGTTTATTTTATTACCAATGATGGAAAATTTTGAAGTTCCAATGGTGAAAGAGAATATTCATAGAAAATGAAGACTTACAATTATGAGATATCCCTTCATTTAAAAGGCATAATGAATATATTCTTTTGATTTAAAAAGCAATTTGTTGAATAAAGAAACATCACTTGATTATTAGAAAATGATATTTTAATCAAAAGATATCAATTTATTTAATTTTCAAAATTATGCCTTTTGAATTAAATAATAAATAATCAAATAAATACTTATTTTCTAATGTCCAAGTGCTTCAAGTGCTTAAGTGCCCTATTTTTGACCACCCATAAATAATTATTTATTTTTTTTAATGGTTATTTGATGAAAATTATATTTTTCCCTCAACACACAATTTCAACCAAATTCGAATGGTTTAAAATTTAATGGGTTATAAACCCATCAAATTTTCTTCAACTTTTCAATTTGGGATAAATGTCCCTAACATATTTCAAACTATATCTAACAATCCCCAACTTTGTTTATATCTATTAGCAATACAATTTTTTTTTTGGAATTATCTCCACAATAGATGTCTCTCGACATAAATCCAAAGGTAGTATTAATATTTTCAAAAATTTGTCAAAATTTAAGGTGAATAATTACTAAAACTCGAGTTTTCATGACAAGATCGAAAAAGATAATACTAATAATTCTTTTCAAATCTCTAATATGTTCACCGTGAGATTTATCACTATAATATGGTCGTGTGTTGCCTCCTGAATTTATAAATACTTATAAAGTTTATTCTCAAACTTTGTTAGAAGCAGCATCACTTCTTATATTTCTATAGATGAAGTTTGAAAATCTCAAATTTGGATTTTATTTTTTCTTGATCCAAACAAAATGTCATTAAAAATAAATATTATTCACCCTCATTTTTTTAAACATTACAAGTTCCGATGCTTGTTGCCTAGTACTAGAGTAACTTGTTGCTATCTTTTAAGTCTTTACAATTGCTAAACAATAAGAAAGATAAGGTTCATGTTACCGGTGATAAATTAGAATTATCTTAGACCCATTTCATTTGTAGTATTTTTGATTCTATCTCTCGAAAATCCTTTGGTTAATGGGTTAGCAAGATTACTATTAGATCTTACATAGACACCTGCGATGATACTATCAGAAATCAATTGTCTAACATATTTATATCTTAAAGTAATATGTCTAGATTTACTGTTATAAATTTTGTTGAATACTCTAGACATACTTGGTTTGCTATCACAATGTAAAGAGACTGCTGGCATTGGTTGTGACCACAACTCGATTTCTAACAAGAAGTTTCTTAGTCATTCTATCTCTTTACCTACTGCTGTTAATGCAACAAATTCTGACTCCATGGTTGAATGAATAATACACGTCTGTTTCTTGGAGGCCCAAGAAATTGCTTCTCCAACTAATTTAAATATCCAACCAAATGTTGACTAGTTGTTATTAACACTAGTTATCCAACTAGCATCAGTGTAAATTTTTAGTACCGAAGGAAATTTGTTATAAAATAGTTCTAGAAATTTGGTTCTGCTAAGATAACCAAGAATCTTTTCAACGGCTCTCCAATAATCTCTAGTGGGATTATGTGTAAATTTTGAAAGTTTACATACTGTAAAAGTAATGTCACACTACAAAAAAACACGATT
Organism: Dillenia suffruticosa; assembly: GCA_033439265.1. Lineage (NCBI taxonomy): Eukaryota > Viridiplantae > Streptophyta > Magnoliopsida > Dilleniales > Dilleniaceae > Dillenia > Dillenia suffruticosa. The sequence goes on from JAVTVX010000015.1 coordinate 21,540,739, forward strand.
TTAGTGACGAAAAAAATTGGTCGCTATTTTATGACGGATTTAGAGACGAAAAATTTTTTCGTTGCTATTTGTAACGAAATTAGTGACGAAAAAGTATCCGTGGCTAAATTAGTAACGGATATATTATTCGTGGCTAAATTCGTCGCTAATTCATAATAAAAAAATTTTCGTCGTTAAATTCGTCGCTAATTAACAATTTATTTTATTATTTTATATTTTATATTTTTTAAAAAATAATATTATTTTATTATTTTAATATTTTATTATTTAGCGACGGAATTTGCGAAGAACTAAAATTCTGTCACAAAATTTAATGACGAATACCATAATCCGTCACTAAGTTAGCGACGAATATTACAATCCATCTCTAAATTAGCGATGCAAAACGCAATCTGTTGTTTAACTTAATTTTTTAAAAATAATATTTTATATTTTATTTTATTTTGTTATTTTATTATTTTATTCATTTATATTTTCTAATCATATTTATTATTTTATAATATTTCAAATTAGTTTTATTTATTATTTATTATTTATTATTTTTTTAAAATAATATTATTTTATTTTTTAAAAAATTTTATTATTTAGCAACTGATTTGGCAATCCGTTACTAAGTTAGCGACGGCTACCACAATCCGTCACTATAGCGACGGATACCGCAATTCGTCACTATGTTAGCGACGGATTCCTCAATCCGTCGCTAAACTTAATTTTTTTAAATTAACATTTTATATTTATTTTATTTTATTATATTATTATTTTATTCAATTATATTATCTAATCATATTTATTATTTTATAATATTTCAAATTAGTTTTTTTTATTATTTTATATCTTTTATTTTTTTTAAAATAATATTATTTTATTTTTTAAATATTTTATTATTTAGCGACGGACACCGCAATCCGTTGCTAAACATAATTTTTTTAAATTAACATTTTATATTTTATTTTATTTTATTATTTTATTATTTTATTCATTTATATTATCTAATCATATTTATTATTTAATAATATTTCAAATTAGTTTTTTTTATTATTTTATATCTTTTATTTTTTAAAAAATAATATTATTTTATTTTTTAAATATTTTATTATTTAGCAAGAGGATACCACAATCCGTCTCTAAGTTAGCGACGGTTTCCTCAATCCTTCGCTAAACTTAATTTTTTTTAAATTAATATTTTATATTTTATTTTATTTTGTTATATTATTATTTTATTCAATTATTTTATCTAATCATATTTATTATTTTATAATATTTCAATTTAGTTTGTTTTATTATTTATTATTTATTATTTATTAAAAAATTTTATTATTTTAATTATTTTAATATTTCAATATTTTATTATAATAAAATATAAAATGAGAACATTAATGTTGTGCAGTACACTTTCACATTTAATTTTTTTTGGCACTATTAGCCAAATGTAGAAAGTTATCTAATCATATTTATTATTTTATTTTTTAAAATCTTTTATTATTTTATTCTAAATTAGTATTTTAATATTTTATAACAAATATTATCATTATTATTTTGTTATTATTAATAAAACATGAGAGTAAAATAACAAATTAAAAAAAAATTTAAAATAGCATTTTATTTTACTTTTAGGAATAAACTTAATATATTTTTATTATTTTACAAAAAGTTATCATATTTATTATTTTTTAATTAATATTTAATATTTTATTTTTTAATCTTTTTAAAGAATAATATTATTTTATTTTTTAATTCATTTAGTATTTTATTTTAAGTTAGTATTTTATTATTTTATAAAAATTATTATTATTTTAATTAATATGTTATATTTTATTTTATTTTTTCTTTTTCAAGAATAGTATTATTTTTTTTGAAACTAACATTTTGTTTTTTTTATAATAAATATCATTTATATTATTTTATTATTTTTAGAAAATTAATAGAATAAGATAATAAGTAAAAAAAAAGAAAGAATAAAACTAAGGCAACTTGTGTAGTGGTTGTGTATTTTAACTCCTTTACTTGTGCGCAGGTTCGATCCACGGGGAAAGCAAATAGAGCCAAGTCAAAGGGGGTGGGCATGGATGCAGGTCGGGTGCAGACTCGGGTGGGGAGCAAGATGTGCGAGCGTGGGCTGGGCGCTGACTCGGGTGGGCCCGGCGTGGACTGTGCCCACTTGGGTTGGTGCTATAATGGGTGGCGGGGTTCAAATCCGTTGCTAAATTTAATATATTAATAAAATAATTAAATAAAATAAAATTTTAATATAATAATTAAATAAAATATATTTAAATTATAAAATATAAATTAGCGACGAATATAGGAATCCGCAGTTAAATTTAAAATATTAATAAAATAATTAAATAAAATATATTTAAATTATAAAATATAAATTAGCGACGGATTTGAATCCGTCACTAAATAAATATGTAATTAAATAAAATAAAATATTAATATAATAATTAAATAAAATATAAATTATAATTTTCGCGACGAAAATTAAGTATCCGTCGCTAAATTTAACAACAGATTTGAGATGTTTGTTAAATTTAGCGACGAAAAAGTTTCTGTTGCTAAATCTATCGCTATTTTAACGACGAATTTCTCGTTTTCGTCGCTAAACTTTTGCGATGAGTCATTAGCGATAAAAAATCTTTCGTCGCTAAATCCGTCGTTAAAGTTTTTAGCAACGAATTTTTTTAAAATTTTAGTCGTTAAATCAGTCGCTAAAACCGTGTTTTTTTATAGTGTCAGGCCTAGTGCAATGCATAACATATATCAAGTTATCAATTGTATTAGCATAGTCTAATTGACTAATAAACCTTCCTGAATTTGTCATTAGTTTGACAGAAATATCAAATGAGATATTAATTTCCTTAATTCCTGATTAGTTAAATTTTGAAAGTATTTTATTCACATAATATGATTGACACAAAGCATAAGCCCTACGATATTTTTTATTTTTGATTCTTAAAATAGTATCGACTTCTCATATATCTTTTATTTTGAATTAATGAGTCAGATACCTTTTAATATCATTTATACCTGCGTGTTAGTCCCAAAGATTAGTAAGTCATCCACATAAGAACATATGATCACTCTAAAGTCTTTTGTAAATTTAGAATAAATGTACTTATCCGCTCCATTATATTTAAATCCATTTGATAATATCACATTATCAAATTTTTCATGCCATTATTTCGGAGCCTACTTTAAATCATACAGGAATTTTACTAATTTATGAATTTTCTTTTCATTACTAAGAAGGGCAAATTCTTCTGGCTGCTTCATATATACCTCTTGATCAAGATCATCATTTAAGAATACTGTTTTAACATCTATTTGATGGATATGTAAATCATAAATTGATATTAAAGCAAACAACACTTTTATAGAAGTAATTCTAGCAACATGAGCATATGTATCAAAATAATTTATACCTTCCTTTTGTTTAAAACCTTTAGTAACTAGTCTTGTTTTAAAAATTTGAATAGTATTGTCAGTATTATATATTGTTTTCTATGTATCCACTTATATCCAATTTGTTTTGAACCAGAAGGTAGATCTACCAATATCCATGTATCATTTGCTAAAAGAGAATCCATTTCATCATTTATTGCTTCTTTTCAAAAAGCAGAATCTTTTGAAGCTATTGCTTCATTATATATTTTGGGATCATTCTCTAAATGCAATACGATTGGTATTTTATTTAGTATCTCAGTTCTATTTACTTTAACCAAGAATGTTGTTGCTTGTGAAGAAATAAAGTCAGAACTAAAGTTCTTTTCTTTTCGCACCATTTTACTTCTTCTAGGATCCACACACATGTCAATTAACTTTCGTTTATAGAAAAAATTGGTGTACAGCAGTATTCTGTGCCAAAGTAGGAGAAGAAATTCTTTTATTTGATTGTGGATTCATAATTCAATCACCAAAAAATGTAGTTTCTAACAACTCAATATCTCTTAACTCTATAATTACATTATAGTCCAAATCCAGCGATCTATACACTTTTGAATTCTCAACATATCCCACAAAGACAGTTTTAAGAGTTTTAGGACCCAATTTTGTTCTTTTGGATCTGAAACTCTATAATAGGCAATGCGTCCCCCTCAAATAACTCAAATTTGATTTCCTTCTTTTCAAAGTCTTGTATGGAGAACTTTTCATTTTCTTTGAAGGCATTCAGTTGTGCACGTGATAAGTTGTTAATAAAACTTCTCCTCATAAATTTGTTAGCATTTTGATATGCATTAACACAGAATTAACTATATCAACTAATACTCTACTTTTTCTATCTGTTAAATCATTTTGTTGTGGGGTATATGGTGCAGTTGTTTGATGAATCAAACCATTTTCTTTACAAAAATTAAAAAATTCAGCTGAAAAATATTCGTCACCACAATCATTTCGTAGTATTTTAATTTTCTTTTTCAATTGATTTTCCACCAAAATTTTATAACATTTAAACATGTCAAATGCTTGATCTTTTATTTTCATCAAATAAGATGAATGAATCTGGAATAGTCATATATAAAAGTTATAAAATACTATTTTCAGCTCTAGTTAAATGACTATTTAATTCATATATATCAAAATGTACAAATTCAAATAATTCTGAAATCCTTTCATTTTTTGGGAATGGTTTCTTAGTCATCATGGCTTGTATAGATATTTTATATTTTCTTGATTCTTTATTGGCATATGAAATGAAACCATATCTAAACATAAATTTAATTGAATAAAAGATAACATGAGATAAACGTGCATATCATAAATTAAAAGAAGATTCAACAATATAAGTAGAAATTTTAATTTTATTAATATTTAATTTGAACATGTCATCACATGAATATCCCTGTCTTATGAATATATCATTTTTAGATACAATGAGTTTTTTTGCCCTTATGACAACTTTCAGACCTTTCTTACAAAGCATACTTTTAGAAATTAGATTTTTTCTCACATCCGGAACATGGAAGACATTTGTTAACATCAACTTCTTTCCTGAAACAAACTACAATTCGACAGTTCCCTTTCTCATAACTTTGGCTGTGTCATGATTCCCCATAAAAACATTTTCATCCTTGGTTGCCACTGTGTAAACTTTGAAAAGATTTTTATCATTGCAACTATGTACAGTAGCACCGGAATCATACCACCAGTCAGAAGATTTTTCTGTTACCGTCATATTACATTCTGTAACCATATTGATATTGAGTCCTACAATCACGACAATAATTTCTGTGGTGCTGGACTAATATTCAACCATCTTTGCCTTCTTGTTCCCGGTGTTTTTCGCTAATTTCAATTTCTTGTAGAATCTATATTCTTTCTTAAAATGACAATTCTTTCAACAGAAAAAATATGACTTGTTTTCTCTTGTTATTGTTCTTGCTGTTGGTAGGTCCATCTTTAGAGATATTATCATATTTTCTTTACTTTCCTCTGTTCTTAGTGTTAGACTTAACTTGATTTATCTTATTTTCAAATTCCAAAACATATTTATTTTTGTGATTTCGAGTTTCCTTTTCAATTCTAATATGCTTTAGGAGTTGGCCTATAGTAAAATTTTTAGAAGCATGCAACAATTTTTTCAATAATTGTTCCAAATAATTGGTAATTTTGAAATAACTGCAATCACTTGTAATTATTTAGACATTTTACTTTGAAATCATTGATTGTAAACACTAAGACCAGTAATTCATCCATTTGGTCTATGACAGGTTTATTATTCACCATTTAAAACTCAAAAAATTTCATATTAAGAAATCCGTCTGTACCTTGCTTTACAAAAGTATACTTGTTCTCCAATACTTTCCATATTTCTTGTGGGATCTTGAGTGGACGAAACAAATCATGTAATCGATCAGATAAAGAATTCAGAATGAATCTTCTGCAACGAACTTCATCATCGTGACGTTTTTAATATTTTTATAATTTTTAATATCTTTATAATTGAAATTTGATTTGTTCAATTTAGATTGTGCAGTTCATAGTTAGTAATATAAAATATTCTCGTGGGAACGATACTTGCAACATTTGATTAGGATATACTTGCCCAAAATCATGATATCAAATCGCGTGCCAGCAGTTTTTTTTATTTCCAAATTTCGAATTCAAAATTTAGTTAAGAGATCTAATTTTCTATCTCACTAGACTAACTGTTCATTGGTTGTACTTCCTTAGATTCAAGGGTGACTACAGTTTGGTCCGAACCGTGAATCAAACTGGAATTGATTGTCCCAAAACTAAACCAAAACTGATTTTTTTTGTTTTGGTTCAAAACCAAAATCGAAACCGGAAACTTATGGCTTGGTTCCAGTTCTTGATTTTTAAAAAACTAGAAATGGAACTGGAACTATAACCGAAACCAAAACTGGGATTCGGATCAGAACCGGTACCAGAACTAGAACTGGGATCGGAACCAGAACACTGGAACCAAATATTTGAAAGCAAGTTGTTCTTGTTTTTGGACAATGATCAAATTCACTATAAAAATTGGATTAGAATCCATTGTTTTTGCGCAAATATTAAATTCATTTAAAATTCAAATTATTTCATTGTTTTGTCACAACAATGAATATGCACAAAAATCAAAATTATTTAAAATTTAAAATTTTTATGATTATATCTCAATAATGAACATGCACGAAAATCAAAATTATTCAAAATTCAAAATTTTTATTGTTATATCACGATTATAGCAATAAACATGTACAAGGAATAAAATTATTTAAAATTTAAAATTTTTATTATTGTGTCACAACAATAAATGTGTACATGGATCAAAATCATTCAGAAATCAAATTTTTTATTGTTATGTCATAATCACAATATTAAGCATACACAAGGACCAAACCATTTAAAATTTAAAATTTTCATTATTGTATCATAATTACAACATTGAATAGGGTAATGGTTAGTCACAAAATTCAAAATTCAAATTTTTTATAATTACTTTTATATTCTTCAAAACTAATTATTATACAGTGTTTAGAAGAATAATTTTGGTTTAAAAAAAATGAAATGTCTATAAATATTACTTTAATTTCATTTCCATTCACAAATCAACTCTCACCTTTTTACTTTTAATTATCAATATACTCTCACAATTTCATTTTAATTTACACTCTCAATTTCTCAACTCTGAATTGATATTTTCAATTTTTCATTTCCTCTCATATTCAATCACTCTTTTTTTTTTTCATTTTCTAATTCTATTCAATTTTATTTATCGAAAAAGGATGTTGAGTGATAGAGACAAAAGTAAAGTTAGGAAATCTTCTCAAATGAGCAATTTTACGTTGAGAATTTTCCTACATATGAATTTCACCACATCAACATTGAAATTAAAAATGATGATATGTACAGAAAAAAAAAATGTTGAAATCCAATTTTTTTAATGTACATTTAAATTGTGAAGTAGTTAGATAATATTACAATTTCTGTTTGAAATGCCAAATTATTCAAAAGAATTTATAATAAAATCACACAATTTTACATATACTTTTATTAATTCTATTATTTTATATCCACAACAATGGAATAATTGTGAAAAAAATTTAAATTTATTAAAAGTGTTTAATGATACTACATATACATTTTTGGTGTTTATTATATTACATTTTCATTATTTTCTAGAAAGTATTAATATTAAAAATACTATGCAAGAGTATGAAAATGAAAAAAATTTTAAAAACACAATTTATCTAATGAAAATAAAATGGTACAATTATTTTTATGAAATTCCTGATATTTATCTTGTTGCTATTATTTTTTATGCTAGATGTAAATCAGATGGTTTGTTTGATTATTTAACTTTCTATGTTTAATATTTAGGAATAAATAATTATGATATTGTACAAAATATAATTATATTAGAAAATTAATTTTTGATATATATGTTGAATTTAATGTGATATTTAATAATTATACTTAAAAATCTTCTCAATCTACAAATATTGTGGAATTTTCTAAATGAGTAGAACTAAACAACAATTATTACAAAGACAAAAGAAACCAAGAGATTCAACTTCTATATTTTAAATTGATTTTTATCTGACTATTTCTTTTGAGATTAATGTTTGTCTATCTTTAAAAGATTTTCTAGTTATAGAATGATGGAAAAATGATGCAAATAATTTTCCTATATTATCACAAATTGCCAAAAAAATTTTAACAATTCCTGTTTCAATTGTGGCAGTTGAACAAGCATTTAGTGTGGGAGGAAACATTTTGGATTTGACAAAATCATGTATGACTCTCAAATCATTTGATACACAAACTTCTCAGAATGATTGGGGTAGAATAGATCTTACACAACAAGACATAATCCAGAAGAATAATGAAGATTTATACGACATTACAACCGAAGGCACATCAACCAATATCTCTAACAATATTTCAGATTAAGTTAATGGAAGGGGGTCATAAATCCAAATGGTAAGTGAACTGCAAGGGCTCTGATTCCTTTAAACCCCCAAAAGGACACGTACGTAACTTAATTTTTATAAATTAAGTTCAAGTCCCCTTTTTTTTCTTTTTTTAATTGTAAAAACAAAAAAATTAAATATGTGATATATTTTAATTATAAGAATGATGATATATATTTTTTTGCTTGGTAATGTGAATTTGTTAATTAAATATGTTTCGATGTGAATGTTTTTATGATAAATATTTGATTTAACTAGAAGAAATAAATCGATTTAAGCCAAACTCCCACATTCAAGACTTGAGTTTAAACAAAATTTAAACACAAGATAACTTAAGTTAACATAAGTCGACCGAATTAATGAAATGAAAAACAAAATAATCAAGTCGGCCTATTAAATGAATGAGAGAATTGAAATTAAATAATTAAAATTTCGGTTCCAAACAATTCAAACCGGAGTTGAACCACGTTGGTAAGCGATTCGATTCTGGTTCTGATCACGAATCGCGATTTTGGATTGGGAACTGAACCATGAGAAACCGGAGCTAGAATCAGAATCGTTGATAAGCAATTTGGTTATGGTTTTAGTGGATAATGAGCCGGAACCGACGGTTCTAAAACCATGGTCACCCCCACTTCAATTGTTACACAATTCCCTTTGAAAATCACTCCCATATGAATTTCCCTTAATGCTTTTCTCTTGGGTTGGGTTATGAACTCCTTGGTTTCATTAATGGGACTTGGACATATCCCCATAACAAGAATATTGCTAGTTCTTAATATTCTACGGCTAACATCAACAAATTCTAGCAATTGGATCAAACATGTATTTATCTAGTTTAGTATTTATTACTTATTCATCTAATTTTGTATTTCCGTTGTTAACCAGTGCCCTTATTCTTTTTAGTTAATTATTGTCAAACTAAAAGAATTTTTTTTTTGGTTAAAATTGCTTCCAATCATTCATTATGTATTTATTTAACTGTTTTGTAAATTACTAATAAAATGTTTTATTGCCCTTTATTATAGAAATTAAAGCTTTAGAACCCTTCATAGTCCTCTTAATTTTTCCCTTCATAACTAAAATTTATCTTGAGTACTTAATCTCTCTCTTCCCTTCTCAAATGAACTTTCCCTCCCATTCTTGTTCGGTATTTCTAGTTTTTCATCTACTCGTAAGAAGAAAAAAAAAAAAAAGAATTGATCATATATTTAAGGTTGAGTTAGACGTGATTTTTCATTCTTCCATATTTTTTAGTTCTACATTAAGGTAAGTACTATAATTATGTTTAACGTATTTTTGAAATGCTCTACTTCAAGGTATTAGTAATAAATATGTTCAAAGTTATGCTCAAAGTTATCTTTAATATAAGGAGAAAAAAAAAAAAAAAAAGAATTCCAACCTTGACAAGTATTTTGAAAATGTGATCCAAGTTATTCATGGGCGAAAAGCATGTTTTGAAAATTCTGAACTTCGATATCTGAAAAGTCCGAAAAAGTCTCCCATTACTTTCTAGCGTATAAGAATGACTTAAAATAAAAATAAGAAAATAGCCATCATGGTTTTAGTTGCATTACAGACCTTACTAACATAAATCTTTCATTATATGTATATATTGCATATTACAGGTGAAAATAAGAGGGTATAGTGTGATTATTCTATTGCAACTTAGAAGCTGAATGTTTACCACCAAACTCTTTTGAGTTGAGTGGTCAAGAACACTCTATCTCTTTCACCAAATGTCTCGATTCAAGTCATGAAAATGATGAAAAATGATTTGGAAGAGTTAACCCTTAAAAAGGATGATACAGTGGTCGAATTGGCACACCGGTGGTGAAAACCAATAAAAAAAAATGAAGTTGAATGTTTACCTCCTCAGCCGAACATGAAACTGGCTACCCCATCCCCATTCCAAACAGAGAGCCCAGTCTCAATACCGCACAAAGCTAAACAAGGGCAGTTGGTGAATCCCACTTATAGACAAATTTCTTAGTGGGATTTTCTATCATTTCATGTAAAATCAATGGTGGAATTGAAAATTGCAAGACACATGAGATAGAAAATATAAAGAGAAGAGAATATTTGGAGGTTTTACTAATGAGGCGCCATCCAAAAGTTGAAGAAGAAGAAGTCCCCGTTGAGATTAAAAGTAACAAAGAGTTGCCCTTATCCAAGCTAGAGAGAGAGAGAGAGAGAGAGAGAGAGGCATTTGTGTAGTGGAGTTAGAATTTGATATCTTCTAATATTAAAAATTTCTTAATTAAATTAATTTTGATTTCATCTAATTTTAAATTAATTTGTGTTAGTAAAAGATTATTTCTTAATTAACCGAGAGACAATTTTTCTTTCTTGATAAACAAAAATAAATATGTTGAATTATTTCTTAATCAAAAGATTTACTCTTTATTTATTTAACCAAGAAATATTTAATTTAATAAAATAGATGAAATACGTTCTCTTTTTTATATGTTTGTACTCGGGGAAACACATTTACACTCGGGAAAAAAGTTCGTATTTGTTGCCTTTTATATTACTACCGTATTACATGAATGTTGAAACTCTATTTTCTATAAAATGAAGGACAAGAATATAAATTTTACTTTTATACATGTTAAATTTAATAAATTCGTACAAACACAAACCAAACAAGAGAGAGGGTTTATAATGTGATGGGAAAAGAAAAGCAATGGGAAAAAAAATGCAAAATGTTTGTGTTGGGAAGAGGAAGAACACACTTGCTTTCAGCAATTACTGTTATTTTTATTAACTCGATTCAAATTATATAGCAAAAGACTGCATGGCTTTAAAGTGACCAACTTTGCCATGATTCAAATTACTATGAATACATTGGTTCTCAAAATTTGAATGAGAATGAGAATTATTCTGATTTGCCATCACCATTTAAGAAAAATAAAAAGAAGATGAAACGGCAAGGTCATGATGGAAAATATGAAATAATAGCAAGCTTATAGTCCATTTACTACTGTTGCACTTTATAATTAGAGTCACTACTGATAATTTTGCATGTTTTTCTCAGCCCCACATCAGAGTACATTATTTGAAATTCGGACAAAAAATGGAGTGCTATACTGGATGTCATAATCCAAGTTGGCAAAAAATTGGGACGGCCATATCTGTATGAGGGAAGAAATACATTAAATTAGATGGCAGAACTCAAATGCTCAAACTAACTAACGAGGCCTTTTTACTTGAATCTTTCAATCATTGCTGCCATAGTTTTTGCAGGAGACACCACTTCTATTCTTTTCATGACTTAAAAGGTGGTCCGAATTCTTCACTTAGCTTGAGACACTTATCTACCACACACAACTGTTAGAAAGGAGAATAAGCCCTTTTTGACGAAGGCCTTGATGCATGACCGGTGGGATTGGAAATGGAATCAATATTAAACAAAACTACCTATGAAGTTTCTAATTAGGGACTTCTTCTTCTTTCTTTTGTTCTCATAATCCAGAGAGGAAACTCAGAAAAATTCAAAAAACCAATAAAATGATATGGGATATTTGATTGGGTAAAACAATATGTCTTCTTACCCAAAAAAATGGAAGATCTAAAAAGGTCCCTCTCAATACAAGAAAGAGTTCAAATTGTTCTTAGCTTTCTTCTCGACCATAATTTTCTCGTCGTTCATTTCCATTTCCATCTTCTTTTCCTTTTTTGCTCCGGGTTTGCCTTTCCCACTCCATCATAATTTATTTTTCCTTTCATAGCTATTCTCCCTCTATCTCCCTCTCTCACCAAAATTACTTTGCATATGCACTCTGTCCTACAATCCAATCAAAATACAAATGGTGGCGAGGATCTTGTATTGCTTCCAACATATCATATCGCGTTGCACCATTTTAACCAATATTTGTAAATTTCTGACTATTCAGGGCTTATTCTAACTACTAATCAAACCGGCAGAGCTAAAAATGCCTACCTTTTCATGAGAACATGATTAGAGCTTGAATCTTGCCATCGATGGCTGCATAAAGATATTGATTTAACTGCAAAACCAGTTATAGTTCTGTTTTCACGTTTTGGCATCACCATTACAATTGCCTTTACTTTTTGACTCCTTTGTTGGGTTTAGATTGCTTTGTTGGGTTCAGATTGAAATAAGTTGAGACGATGTAAGAGTGGGGGAAGGGACAACAATCTTAACCCCAACATCTTAAAAGTTGAGTCTAATGAGACAGGGTGGGCTATAATTGTATCATTCTTTTTTGGTTTTTGCGAGGAAAAAGGGTAGTAAGACGACTTAGGTTGTTAACCATTTAGAGTTGGTCATAATTATTTGTTATCATCGAAACTCTCTTTCTTGATGTAAACTATGTGTACGAGAATTTTAAAATTTAAATAATAAAATAATTTCTATCAAAGAAATTAGAAAATAATAAAATAATAAAATAGAAATAAATTGTGACAAATTTAACTAATATATATAATTTCTCAAGGAAGACCATTAACTCTTAAACAGAATATGAGAGGAAGAACTCTTCTTGACATTGTTTTATTCCTAAATCTATGCACATCCTTTTATCGTAATTTTGAGAAATGGTTTTTTGTATAATTTTTTTTTTTTTTTTGTTTCCACCACTGGTTTTTTGTATAATAATATAGCAACTTAAATTTCGAGTGAATTATAAAAATAAGAGCTTCTTTTGTATTTCATTCACAATTAAAGTAAACGTACCATTGTATAAAATGAATTTATTTTTTGAAAAAAATGATTCTCTCTCTCAATTTTTATTTTTTTTCCTTTTTCAGGATATATTAATTTTCTCTTTTGGTCGTTATTTGCTTTCTTGATCATCTAATATAAAAGTTTTTGAATAAATTAAATGCGACACGATATGAAAATTAATCCAACAATTAAATATAAGTCGTGATTTGGTAAAATGTTTAGTATTGTCTTTATTTCTAGGAAAAAAAAAAAAAAAACTTTGATATAAAGGATAGGCAACAGTAGCAAAAAAGTTTTGATTTTTTATGAGTTCATTTTGTTTGGATATATAACAATTGGCTGCCTCTTTTGTTTGGCTTTTGATCATGATAGGTCACAAACAATACTATTTTCTATTTTTTAAGCTACTGTCGGCCATGTTAGACAGTGAAGTAGGTCTTTTTTTTTTTATATATTTTTTAAATCAGTTGGTATATAAAATTATATATTTATTAATTCGGTCTGAGTGTTATATTTTTTCTTTGGTACTATATTAATCGATATCCGAAATCATATTTTTACTGATTCGGTTTAGGATTTATAGTGATTTATTTATGAGGCTATTTTCTTAACGTAATATATTCTATTTTCAAGTCATGATTAAAACTCGAAATTTTGATTAAAAAATTTAGTATCATATCTTAGTAAATCAATTGGAGCGTTGATAATACTTGTGTGTGCGCCATTGCAGGGATTTATCCGGTTTAATTTAAAAAAAAAAAAAAACTCTTTTAATATAGAATTTTATAATTTTAATATTTAAATTTAAAATTTGATTGGAATGTTTCGTATTTTTATTTATCAGATCGATTATCTGTACTCTGTGAAATAGTAGGACATTTAAGAGATGTGGTTGCTGGAATGGGTCGAATCTAGTTGACCAGCCGCCGTTCACTGTGCCTCACCATTTGGCAACTTTTGCTTTTAACGTGCCAACATAGTCTACTCAATTTGACTATGATTTGATGTAAAGAGAATTCCCAATAATCACGACCTATCAATTTGACTATGATTTGATGCGAAGAGAATTCCCAATAACTACATTTCCATTACTTTTACTTTTAGAAATATAGTGTTAGAAAGGAGAATAACACCACTCCTAACAACCAACTCATTTACCCGGTCGGTCTTGTGTGGAACCCTAACAACCAACTCATTTGGCATCTAAATCGCAGAATGGACCCACATTTTTGGATCCCCTTTGATTATTTTGTTTAGTTACTCAATAATTTTAATCCTATAAACAAAATAAAACAAATAACACAATTATTCTCGTGAAAAGATTATATTTTTACCGATGCGATTCAAATTGTATAACAAAATACTACAAGGCTATAGAATGACCAACTTTGCCATGATTCAAATTAATATGGATACATTTTTATTTCTAAATATCATTTTGAACATTGTCTAACTTATAAAATGCAAATCATGAAGGAATCCATGATAACTCAAAATAGCATAATTTCTACTATCTATTGGCACAACAGGAATGGTTTTCCAATATTGGTTCTCAAAATTTGAATGAGAACGAGAATTATTCTGATTTGCCAGCACCATTTAGGAAAGATAAAAAGAAGATGGAACGGCGAGGCCATGATGGAAAATGTGAAATCTTAGCCATGGCACTTGAAATAATCACTATTTTTAAGGAAATTATGTCCCCACTATATTACTAGCTGCATTGCGGCAAATTCCTTTAGAATATGCAAGTTGAAACAGAAATTTGAGACCACAAATTTTCAAATTTCTCCCAGAAACGAAATACAAATTTTTAGAAAATAAAAAGTTTATTTTATTACCAATGATGGAAAATTTTGAAGTTCCAATGGTGAAAGAGAATATTCATAGAAAATGAAGACTTACAATTATGAGATATCCCTTCATTTAAAAGGCATAATGAATATATTCTTTTGATTTAAAAAGCAATTTGTTGAATAAAGAAACATCACTTGATTATTAGAAAATGATATTTTAATCAAAAGATATCAATTTATTTAATTTTCAAAATTATGCCTTTTGAATTAAATAATAAATAATCAAATAAATACTTATTTTCTAATGTCCAAGTGCTTCAAGTGCTTAAGTGCCCTATTTTTGACCACCCATAAATAATTATTTATTTTTTTTAATGGTTATTTGATGAAAATTATATTTTTCCCTCAACACACAATTTCAACCAAATTCGAATGGTTTAAAATTTAATGGGTTATAAACCCATCAAATTTTCTTCAACTTTTCAATTTGGGATAAATGTCCCTAACATATTTCAAACTATATCTAACAATCCCCAACTTTGTTTATATCTATTAGCAATACAATTTTTTTTTTGGAATTATCTCCACAATAGATGTCTCTCGACATAAATCCAAAGGTAGTATTAATATTTTCAAAAATTTGTCAAAATTTAAGGTGAATAATTACTAAAACTCGAGTTTTCATGACAAGATCGAAAAAGATAATACTAATAATTCTTTTCAAATCTCTAATATGTTCACCGTGAGATTTATCACTATAATATGGTCGTGTGTTGCCTCCTGAATTTATAAATACTTATAAAGTTTATTCTCAAACTTTGTTAGAAGCAGCATCACTTCTTATATTTCTATAGATGAAGTTTGAAAATCTCAAATTTGGATTTTATTTTTTCTTGATCCAAACAAAATGTCATTAAAAATAAATATTATTCACCCTCATTTTTTTAAACATTACAAGTTCCGATGCTTGTTGCCTAGTACTAGAGTAACTTGTTGCTATCTTTTAAGTCTTTACAATTGCTAAACAATAAGAAAGATAAGGTTCATGTTACCGGTGATAAATTAGAATTATCTTAGACCCATTTCATTTGTAGTATTTTTGATTCTATCTCTCGAAAATCCTTTGGTTAATGGGTTAGCAAGATTACTATTAGATCTTACATAGACACCTGCGATGATACTATCAGAAATCAATTGTCTAACATATTTATATCTTAAAGTAATATGTCTAGATTTACTGTTATAAATTTTGTTGAATACTCTAGACATACTTGGTTTGCTATCACAATGTAAAGAGACTGCTGGCATTGGTTGTGACCACAACTCGATTTCTAACAAGAAGTTTCTTAGTCATTCTATCTCTTTACCTACTGCTGTTAATGCAACAAATTCTGACTCCATGGTTGAATGAATAATACACGTCTGTTTCTTGGAGGCCCAAGAAATTGCTTCTCCAACTAATTTAAATATCCAACCAAATGTTGACTAGTTGTTATTAACACTAGTTATCCAACTAGCATCAGTGTAAATTTTTAGTACCGAAGGAAATTTGTTATAAAATAGTTCTAGAAATTTGGTTCTGCTAAGATAACCAAGAATCTTTTCAACGGCTCTCCAATAATCTCTAGTGGGATTATGTGTAAATTTTGAAAGTTTACATACTGTAAAAGTAATGTCACACTACAAAAAAACACGATTTTAGTGACGAAAAAAATTGGTCGCTATTTTATGACGGATTTAGAGACGAAAAATTTTTTCGTTGCTATTTGTAACGAAATTAGTGACGAAAAAGTATCCGTGGCTAAATTAGTAACGGATATATTATTCGTGGCTAAATTCGTCGCTAATTCATAATAAAAAAATTTTCGTCGTTAAATTCGTCGCTAATTAACAATTTATTTTATTATTTTATATTTTATATTTTTTAAAAAATAATATTATTTTATTATTTTAATATTTTATTATTTAGCGACGGAATTTGCGAAGAACTAAAATTCTGTCACAAAATTTAATGACGAATACCATAATCCGTCACTAAGTTAGCGACGAATATTACAATCCATCTCTAAATTAGCGATGCAAAACGCAATCTGTTGTTTAACTTAATTTTTTAAAAATAATATTTTATATTTTATTTTATTTTGTTATTTTATTATTTTATTCATTTATATTTTCTAATCATATTTATTATTTTATAATATTTCAAATTAGTTTTATTTATTATTTATTATTTATTATTTTTTTAAAATAATATTATTTTATTTTTTAAAAAATTTTATTATTTAGCAACTGATTTGGCAATCCGTTACTAAGTTAGCGACGGCTACCACAATCCGTCACTATAGCGACGGATACCGCAATTCGTCACTATGTTAGCGACGGATTCCTCAATCCGTCGCTAAACTTAATTTTTTTAAATTAACATTTTATATTTATTTTATTTTATTATATTATTATTTTATTCAATTATATTATCTAATCATATTTATTATTTTATAATATTTCAAATTAGTTTTTTTTATTATTTTATATCTTTTATTTTTTTTAAAATAATATTATTTTATTTTTTAAATATTTTATTATTTAGCGACGGACACCGCAATCCGTTGCTAAACATAATTTTTTTAAATTAACATTTTATATTTTATTTTATTTTATTATTTTATTATTTTATTCATTTATATTATCTAATCATATTTATTATTTAATAATATTTCAAATTAGTTTTTTTTATTATTTTATATCTTTTATTTTTTAAAAAATAATATTATTTTATTTTTTAAATATTTTATTATTTAGCAAGAGGATACCACAATCCGTCTCTAAGTTAGCGACGGTTTCCTCAATCCTTCGCTAAACTTAATTTTTTTTAAATTAATATTTTATATTTTATTTTATTTTGTTATATTATTATTTTATTCAATTATTTTATCTAATCATATTTATTATTTTATAATATTTCAATTTAGTTTGTTTTATTATTTATTATTTATTATTTATTAAAAAATTTTATTATTTTAATTATTTTAATATTTCAATATTTTATTATAATAAAATATAAAATGAGAACATTAATGTTGTGCAGTACACTTTCACATTTAATTTTTTTTGGCACTATTAGCCAAATGTAGAAAGTTATCTAATCATATTTATTATTTTATTTTTTAAAATCTTTTATTATTTTATTCTAAATTAGTATTTTAATATTTTATAACAAATATTATCATTATTATTTTGTTATTATTAATAAAACATGAGAGTAAAATAACAAATTAAAAAAAAATTTAAAATAGCATTTTATTTTACTTTTAGGAATAAACTTAATATATTTTTATTATTTTACAAAAAGTTATCATATTTATTATTTTTTAATTAATATTTAATATTTTATTTTTTAATCTTTTTAAAGAATAATATTATTTTATTTTTTAATTCATTTAGTATTTTATTTTAAGTTAGTATTTTATTATTTTATAAAAATTATTATTATTTTAATTAATATGTTATATTTTATTTTATTTTTTCTTTTTCAAGAATAGTATTATTTTTTTTGAAACTAACATTTTGTTTTTTTTATAATAAATATCATTTATATTATTTTATTATTTTTAGAAAATTAATAGAATAAGATAATAAGTAAAAAAAAAGAAAGAATAAAACTAAGGCAACTTGTGTAGTGGTTGTGTATTTTAACTCCTTTACTTGTGCGCAGGTTCGATCCACGGGGAAAGCAAATAGAGCCAAGTCAAAGGGGGTGGGCATGGATGCAGGTCGGGTGCAGACTCGGGTGGGGAGCAAGATGTGCGAGCGTGGGCTGGGCGCTGACTCGGGTGGGCCCGGCGTGGACTGTGCCCACTTGGGTTGGTGCTATAATGGGTGGCGGGGTTCAAATCCGTTGCTAAATTTAATATATTAATAAAATAATTAAATAAAATAAAATTTTAATATAATAATTAAATAAAATATATTTAAATTATAAAATATAAATTAGCGACGAATATAGGAATCCGCAGTTAAATTTAAAATATTAATAAAATAATTAAATAAAATATATTTAAATTATAAAATATAAATTAGCGACGGATTTGAATCCGTCACTAAATAAATATGTAATTAAATAAAATAAAATATTAATATAATAATTAAATAAAATATAAATTATAATTTTCGCGACGAAAATTAAGTATCCGTCGCTAAATTTAACAACAGATTTGAGATGTTTGTTAAATTTAGCGACGAAAAAGTTTCTGTTGCTAAATCTATCGCTATTTTAACGACGAATTTCTCGTTTTCGTCGCTAAACTTTTGCGATGAGTCATTAGCGATAAAAAATCTTTCGTCGCTAAATCCGTCGTTAAAGTTTTTAGCAACGAATTTTTTTAAAATTTTAGTCGTTAAATCAGTCGCTAAAACCGTGTTTTTTTATAGTGTCAGGCCTAGTGCAATGCATAACATATATCAAGTTATCAATTGTATTAGCATAGTCTAATTGACTAATAAACCTTCCTGAATTTGTCATTAGTTTGACAGAAATATCAAATGAGATATTAATTTCCTTAATTCCTGATTAGTTAAATTTTGAAAGTATTTTATTCACATAATATGATTGACACAAAGCATAAGCCCTACGATATTTTTTATTTTTGATTCTTAAAATAGTATCGACTTCTCATATATCTTTTATTTTGAATTAATGAGTCAGATACCTTTTAATATCATTTATACCTGCGTGTTAGTCCCAAAGATTAGTAAGTCATCCACATAAGAACATATGATCACTCTAAAGTCTTTTGTAAATTTAGAATAAATGTACTTATCCGCTCCATTATATTTAAATCCATTTGATAATATCACATTATCAAATTTTTCATGCCATTATTTCGGAGCCTACTTTAAATCATACAGGAATTTTACTAATTTATGAATTTTCTTTTCATTACTAAGAAGGGCAAATTCTTCTGGCTGCTTCATATATACCTCTTGATCAAGATCATCATTTAAGAATACTGTTTTAACATCTATTTGATGGATATGTAAATCATAAATTGATATTAAAGCAAACAACACTTTTATAGAAGTAATTCTAGCAACATGAGCATATGTATCAAAATAATTTATACCTTCCTTTTGTTTAAAACCTTTAGTAACTAGTCTTGTTTTAAAAATTTGAATAGTATTGTCAGTATTATATATTGTTTTCTATGTATCCACTTATATCCAATTTGTTTTGAACCAGAAGGTAGATCTACCAATATCCATGTATCATTTGCTAAAAGAGAATCCATTTCATCATTTATTGCTTCTTTTCAAAAAGCAGAATCTTTTGAAGCTATTGCTTCATTATATATTTTGGGATCATTCTCTAAATGCAATACGATTGGTATTTTATTTAGTATCTCAGTTCTATTTACTTTAACCAAGAATGTTGTTGCTTGTGAAGAAATAAAGTCAGAACTAAAGTTCTTTTCTTTTCGCACCATTTTACTTCTTCTAGGATCCACACACATGTCAATTAACTTTCGTTTATAGAAAAAATTGGTGTACAGCAGTATTCTGTGCCAAAGTAGGAGAAGAAATTCTTTTATTTGATTGTGGATTCATAATTCAATCACCAAAAAATGTAGTTTCTAACAACTCAATATCTCTTAACTCTATAATTACATTATAGTCCAAATCCAGCGATCTATACACTTTTGAATTCTCAACATATCCCACAAAGACAGTTTTAAGAGTTTTAGGACCCAATTTTGTTCTTTTGGATCTGAAACTCTATAATAGGCAATGCGTCCCCCTCAAATAACTCAAATTTGATTTCCTTCTTTTCAAAGTCTTGTATGGAGAACTTTTCATTTTCTTTGAAGGCATTCAGTTGTGCACGTGATAAGTTGTTAATAAAACTTCTCCTCATAAATTTGTTAGCATTTTGATATGCATTAACACAGAATTAACTATATCAACTAATACTCTACTTTTTCTATCTGTTAAATCATTTTGTTGTGGGGTATATGGTGCAGTTGTTTGATGAATCAAACCATTTTCTTTACAAAAATTAAAAAATTCAGCTGAAAAATATTCGTCACCACAATCATTTCGTAGTATTTTAATTTTCTTTTTCAATTGATTTTCCACCAAAATTTTATAACATTTAAACATGTCAAATGCTTGATCTTTTATTTTCATCAAATAAGATGAATGAATCTGGAATAGTCATATATAAAAGTTATAAAATACTATTTTCAGCTCTAGTTAAATGACTATTTAATTCATATATATCAAAATGTACAAATTCAAATAATTCTGAAATCCTTTCATTTTTTGGGAATGGTTTCTTAGTCATCATGGCTTGTATAGATATTTTATATTTTCTTGATTCTTTATTGGCATATGAAATGAAACCATATCTAAACATAAATTTAATTGAATAAAAGATAACATGAGATAAACGTGCATATCATAAATTAAAAGAAGATTCAACAATATAAGTAGAAATTTTAATTTTATTAATATTTAATTTGAACATGTCATCACATGAATATCCCTGTCTTATGAATATATCATTTTTAGATACAATGAGTTTTTTTGCCCTTATGACAACTTTCAGACCTTTCTTACAAAGCATACTTTTAGAAATTAGATTTTTTCTCACATCCGGAACATGGAAGACATTTGTTAACATCAACTTCTTTCCTGAAACAAACTACAATTCGACAGTTCCCTTTCTCATAACTTTGGCTGTGTCATGATTCCCCATAAAAACATTTTCATCCTTGGTTGCCACTGTGTAAACTTTGAAAAGATTTTTATCATTGCAACTATGTACAGTAGCACCGGAATCATACCACCAGTCAGAAGATTTTTCTGTTACCGTCATATTACATTCTGTAACCATATTGATATTGAGTCCTACAATCACGACAATAATTTCTGTGGTGCTGGACTAATATTCAACCATCTTTGCCTTCTTGTTCCCGGTGTTTTTCGCTAATTTCAATTTCTTGTAGAATCTATATTCTTTCTTAAAATGACAATTCTTTCAACAGAAAAAATATGACTTGTTTTCTCTTGTTATTGTTCTTGCTGTTGGTAGGTCCATCTTTAGAGATATTATCATATTTTCTTTACTTTCCTCTGTTCTTAGTGTTAGACTTAACTTGATTTATCTTATTTTCAAATTCCAAAACATATTTATTTTTGTGATTTCGAGTTTCCTTTTCAATTCTAATATGCTTTAGGAGTTGGCCTATAGTAAAATTTTTAGAAGCATGCAACAATTTTTTCAATAATTGTTCCAAATAATTGGTAATTTTGAAATAACTGCAATCACTTGTAATTATTTAGACATTTTACTTTGAAATCATTGATTGTAAACACTAAGACCAGTAATTCATCCATTTGGTCTATGACAGGTTTATTATTCACCATTTAAAACTCAAAAAATTTCATATTAAGAAATCCGTCTGTACCTTGCTTTACAAAAGTATACTTGTTCTCCAATACTTTCCATATTTCTTGTGGGATCTTGAGTGGACGAAACAAATCATGTAATCGATCAGATAAAGAATTCAGAATGAATCTTCTGCAACGAACTTCATCATCGTGACGTTTTTAATATTTTTATAATTTTTAATATCTTTATAATTGAAATTTGATTTGTTCAATTTAGATTGTGCAGTTCATAGTTAGTAATATAAAATATTCTCGTGGGAACGATACTTGCAACATTTGATTAGGATATACTTGCCCAAAATCATGATATCAAATCGCGTGCCAGCAGTTTTTTTTATTTCCAAATTTCGAATTCAAAATTTAGTTAAGAGATCTAATTTTCTATCTCACTAGACTAACTGTTCATTGGTTGTACTTCCTTAGATTCAAGGGTGACTACAGTTTGGTCCGAACCGTGAATCAAACTGGAATTGATTGTCCCAAAACTAAACCAAAACTGATTTTTTTTGTTTTGGTTCAAAACCAAAATCGAAACCGGAAACTTATGGCTTGGTTCCAGTTCTTGATTTTTAAAAAACTAGAAATGGAACTGGAACTATAACCGAAACCAAAACTGGGATTCGGATCAGAACCGGTACCAGAACTAGAACTGGGATCGGAACCAGAACACTGGAACCAAATATTTGAAAGCAAGTTGTTCTTGTTTTTGGACAATGATCAAATTCACTATAAAAATTGGATTAGAATCCATTGTTTTTGCGCAAATATTAAATTCATTTAAAATTCAAATTATTTCATTGTTTTGTCACAACAATGAATATGCACAAAAATCAAAATTATTTAAAATTTAAAATTTTTATGATTATATCTCAATAATGAACATGCACGAAAATCAAAATTATTCAAAATTCAAAATTTTTATTGTTATATCACGATTATAGCAATAAACATGTACAAGGAATAAAATTATTTAAAATTTAAAATTTTTATTATTGTGTCACAACAATAAATGTGTACATGGATCAAAATCATTCAGAAATCAAATTTTTTATTGTTATGTCATAATCACAATATTAAGCATACACAAGGACCAAACCATTTAAAATTTAAAATTTTCATTATTGTATCATAATTACAACATTGAATAGGGTAATGGTTAGTCACAAAATTCAAAATTCAAATTTTTTATAATTACTTTTATATTCTTCAAAACTAATTATTATACAGTGTTTAGAAGAATAATTTTGGTTTAAAAAAAATGAAATGTCTATAAATATTACTTTAATTTCATTTCCATTCACAAATCAACTCTCACCTTTTTACTTTTAATTATCAATATACTCTCACAATTTCATTTTAATTTACACTCTCAATTTCTCAACTCTGAATTGATATTTTCAATTTTTCATTTCCTCTCATATTCAATCACTCTTTTTTTTTTTCATTTTCTAATTCTATTCAATTTTATTTATCGAAAAAGGATGTTGAGTGATAGAGACAAAAGTAAAGTTAGGAAATCTTCTCAAATGAGCAATTTTACGTTGAGAATTTTCCTACATATGAATTTCACCACATCAACATTGAAATTAAAAATGATGATATGTACAGAAAAAAAAAATGTTGAAATCCAATTTTTTTAATGTACATTTAAATTGTGAAGTAGTTAGATAATATTACAATTTCTGTTTGAAATGCCAAATTATTCAAAAGAATTTATAATAAAATCACACAATTTTACATATACTTTTATTAATTCTATTATTTTATATCCACAACAATGGAATAATTGTGAAAAAAATTTAAATTTATTAAAAGTGTTTAATGATACTACATATACATTTTTGGTGTTTATTATATTACATTTTCATTATTTTCTAGAAAGTATTAATATTAAAAATACTATGCAAGAGTATGAAAATGAAAAAAATTTTAAAAACACAATTTATCTAATGAAAATAAAATGGTACAATTATTTTTATGAAATTCCTGATATTTATCTTGTTGCTATTATTTTTTATGCTAGATGTAAATCAGATGGTTTGTTTGATTATTTAACTTTCTATGTTTAATATTTAGGAATAAATAATTATGATATTGTACAAAATATAATTATATTAGAAAATTAATTTTTGATATATATGTTGAATTTAATGTGATATTTAATAATTATACTTAAAAATCTTCTCAATCTACAAATATTGTGGAATTTTCTAAATGAGTAGAACTAAACAACAATTATTACAAAGACAAAAGAAACCAAGAGATTCAACTTCTATATTTTAAATTGATTTTTATCTGACTATTTCTTTTGAGATTAATGTTTGTCTATCTTTAAAAGATTTTCTAGTTATAGAATGATGGAAAAATGATGCAAATAATTTTCCTATATTATCACAAATTGCCAAAAAAATTTTAACAATTCCTGTTTCAATTGTGGCAGTTGAACAAGCATTTAGTGTGGGAGGAAACATTTTGGATTTGACAAAATCATGTATGACTCTCAAATCATTTGATACACAAACTTCTCAGAATGATTGGGGTAGAATAGATCTTACACAACAAGACATAATCCAGAAGAATAATGAAGATTTATACGACATTACAACCGAAGGCACATCAACCAATATCTCTAACAATATTTCAGATTAAGTTAATGGAAGGGGGTCATAAATCCAAATGGTAAGTGAACTGCAAGGGCTCTGATTCCTTTAAACCCCCAAAAGGACACGTACGTAACTTAATTTTTATAAATTAAGTTCAAGTCCCCTTTTTTTTCTTTTTTTAATTGTAAAAACAAAAAAATTAAATATGTGATATATTTTAATTATAAGAATGATGATATATATTTTTTTGCTTGGTAATGTGAATTTGTTAATTAAATATGTTTCGATGTGAATGTTTTTATGATAAATATTTGATTTAACTAGAAGAAATAAATCGATTTAAGCCAAACTCCCACATTCAAGACTTGAGTTTAAACAAAATTTAAACACAAGATAACTTAAGTTAACATAAGTCGACCGAATTAATGAAATGAAAAACAAAATAATCAAGTCGGCCTATTAAATGAATGAGAGAATTGAAATTAAATAATTAAAATTTCGGTTCCAAACAATTCAAACCGGAGTTGAACCACGTTGGTAAGCGATTCGATTCTGGTTCTGATCACGAATCGCGATTTTGGATTGGGAACTGAACCATGAGAAACCGGAGCTAGAATCAGAATCGTTGATAAGCAATTTGGTTATGGTTTTAGTGGATAATGAGCCGGAACCGACGGTTCTAAAACCATGGTCACCCCCACTTCAATTGTTACACAATTCCCTTTGAAAATCACTCCCATATGAATTTCCCTTAATGCTTTTCTCTTGGGTTGGGTTATGAACTCCTTGGTTTCATTAATGGGACTTGGACATATCCCCATAACAAGAATATTGCTAGTTCTTAATATTCTACGGCTAACATCAACAAATTCTAGCAATTGGATCAAACATGTATTTATCTAGTTTAGTATTTATTACTTATTCATCTAATTTTGTATTTCCGTTGTTAACCAGTGCCCTTATTCTTTTTAGTTAATTATTGTCAAACTAAAAGAATTTTTTTTTTTGGTTAAAATTGCTTCCAATCATTCATTATGTATTTATTTAACTGCTTTGTAAATTACTAATAAAATGTTTTATTGCCCTTTATTATAGAAATTAAAGCTTTAGAACCCTTCATAGTCCTCTTAATTTTTCCCTTCATAACTAAAATTTATCTTGAGTACTTAATCTCTCTCTTCCCTTCTCAAATGAACTTTCCCTCCCATTCTTGTTCGGTATTTCTAGTTTTTCATCTACTCGTAAGAAGAAAAAAAAAAAAAAAAGAATTGATCATATATTTAAGGTTGAGTTAGACGTGATTTTTCATTCTTCCATATTTTTTAGTTCTACATTAAGGTAAGTACTATAATTATGTTTAACGTATTTTTGAAATGCTCTACTTCAAGGTATTAGTAATAAATATGTTCAAAGTTATGCTCAAAGTTATCTTTAATATAAGGAGAAAAAAAAAAAAAAAAAGAATTCCAACCTTGACAAGTATTTTGAAAATGTGATCCAAGTTATTCATGGGCGAAAAGCATGTTTTGAAAATTCTGAACTTCGATATCTGAAAAGTCCGAAAAAGTCTCCCATTACTTTCTAGCGTATAAGAATGACTTAAAATAAAAATAAGAAAATAGCCATCATGGTTTTAGTTGCATTACAGACCTTACTAACATAAATCTTTCATTATATGTATATATTGCATATTACAGGTGAAAATAAGAGGGTATAGTGTGATTATTCTATTGCAACTTAGAAGCTGAATGTTTACCACCAAACTCTTTTGAGTTGAGTGGTCAAGAACACTCTATCTCTTTCACCAAATGTCTCGATTCAAGTCATGAAAATGATGAAAAATGATTTGGAAGAGTTAACCCTTAAAAAGGATGATACAATGGTCGAATTGGCACACCGGTGGTGAAAACCAATAAAAAAAAATGAAGTTGAATGTTTACCTCCTCAGCCGAACATGAAACTGGCTACCCCATCCCCATTCCAAACAGAGAGCCCAGTCTCAATACCGCACAAAGCTAAACAAGGGCAGTTGGTGAATCCCACTTATAGACAAATTTCTTAGTGGGATTTTCTATCATTTCATGTAAAATCAATGGTGGAATTGAAAATTGCAAGACACATGAGATAGAAAATATAAAGAGAAGAGAATATTTGGAGGTTTTACTAATGAGGCGCCATCCAAAAGTTGAAGAAGAAGAAGTCCCCGTTGAGATTAAAAGTAACAAAGAGTTGCCCTTATCCAAGCTAGAGAGAGAGAGAGAGAGAGAGAGAGAGGCATTTGTGTAGTGGAGTTAGAATTTGATATCTTCTAATATTAAAAATTTCTTAATTAAATTAATTTTGATTTCATCTAATTTTAAATTAATTTGTGTTAGTAAAAGATTATTTCTTAATTAACCGAGAGACAATTTTTCTTTCTTGATAAACAAAAATAAATATGTTGAATTATTTCTTAATCAAAAGATTTACTCTTTATTTATTTAACCAAGAAATATTTAATTTAATAAAATAGATGAAATACGTTCTCTTTTTTATATGTTTGTACTCGGGGAAACACATTTACACTCGGGAAAAAAGTTCGTATTTGTTGCCTTTTATATTACTACCGTATTACATGAATGTTGAAACTCTATTTTCTATAAAATGAAGGACAAGAATATAAATTTTACTTTTATACATGTTAAATTTAATAAATTCGTACAAACACAAACCAAACAAGAGAGAGGGTTTATAATGTGATGGGAAAAGAAAAGCAATGGGAAAAAAAAATGCAAAATGTTTGTGTTGGGAAGAGGAAGAACACACTTGCTTTCGTAAAGAGCCTGTCTTTCACTTTGAATGCACATAATGCTGCTGGAGACCGGTGCACCATTTGTTGTCATATATCAAGGAGCTGAAACACTGCCTAATTACCATGATCTCAGATCATGAAGAGCTCTCTCCTGCAGTGAACACAATAACTTTCAAAAGGATAGGCAAAAGTTCTCTTCCTTTGTGAACAAAAAATTGTCCTAATTTTTTCTCATCTTTACTATGAACATTTTATTGATCTACTTGTGACATACATACAATCTTTAGAAAGGAGATACCATGGGATTGGACATGGAGTTCACCATTACCCAACTCCTACTAAAACAAGAACCAAGTCCAATCAAAACCTATCATTTTGCATTGTCTGCGCGAAATCCTATCAAGTTTTGTATAATTCTTTTTATGCGTATTTTTATTTTCATGCTTAATCACCTCAAACAAGTCTTTCATGCAAAAATCAACACTCTTTTTGCTATAGACGAGCAAGCATTGCTTCTAAGTTTTTAAAAAGAAAGGTACTTATTCCACTCACAACGCATACTTGCCATCCAGGCTAAGATCACCAAATCAGGCAGTACCCTGTTGCAAATCATCCTGAAAATAGAAGAGTAAATCTTTAATATCATTGCATGATTGGAGTAATGTAAGTTCTGGAAAGAAATATAAGAAGTGGACTGAATAGTTTTTTTACCATTTGGACCCGGATCGGCCTCTTCCACCTGGCCATACTCACAATTACTACCACATGAATCTCGTTCTTCATACTTATTAAAAACATGACACATGCATTTCTCCAAGAATCCTTAAGAAGTAAAGTCCAAAATACTCCCCAAAATCCAAAAATAAATCCGAACACCATAGAAACATAGAACCCCAGATTAATTATCTCACTCTTCTCTTCCTGTGCTTCTGCATCACCATTGCTGTTGGCATCAGATGGGCTTTCGGGTGGACAATCCCTTGTGAGTGGAGGCCCACAGAGTCCTTTGTTCCCCTCATATGCAGAAGCATCGATGGTATCTAGGTGAGCGCTTCTAGGAATTCTACCTGACAAATTGTTGTTTCCCAAATCCAAGCAGCTTAGAAAATTCAGACGAGAAAGGCTTGTTGGAATGGGTCCATGCAACTTGTTTCTGGAAAAGTCGAGAGATTCTAACTGTTGCATCTGTCCAATTTGGGAAGGGATTCGGCCGGTCAGATGGTTTGTTGAAAGGTTCAACGAAATCAATCCAATAAGAAGAGTGATTTCCTTTGGAATCTTTCCACTTAATTTGTTGCTTGATAAATCGATACTCTTCACTAGTCCCAGAGTGTTTTTGTATAGAAATTCCCGACGTTTCAGTGCTAGTTCTGCATAATCATTTTTAGGATACGTGTTATAAGATCCATCGAGTAGACCCATCCTAGTTTTGGTGTTGATAGCAATGGTTAAATCTGAACTCCTAGAGTGAGCCATTGTTGTAAAATTGCTGAAGCAGGTTGGTATGGAACCAGAGAAGTTATTTGAAGAGAGGTCCAATATCTGAAGTTTGGTCAAGTTGCATAGATGAATTGGAATGCTTCCACCAAAGTTATTAGCTTGTAAGCTTAGAATAACCAAATTTAGTTGGTTTTCTCCTATCCACGCAGGTATACTCCCCAAAAATTTATTCATTCTCAGGTCCATCACTTGTAGCTTCTCACAATTCTTCAATTGCCAAGGCAAAACTCCTGTAAAATTGTTGTTCTCCAAATGCAAGCTTTCTAGTTGACAAGACGAACCCATGAGATTTGGAAATTTACCAAAAACACTGTTGTTTGCCAGATTTAGCATAACTAATTTAGGAAAACTTGTTTTACAACCATGAATCTCCCCCGATAATAAGTTGTTTGAAAGGTCAAGCATTTCCAACATGGGAAATTCAATCAGACATAGGGTGGAAAGTGGTCCCGAAAACCGATTGTTGGATAGATCTATGTAGGTAGAGTTTGCATGAAACGTTGGTACCTGACCCTCAAAGTGGTTATAACTCAAGTCCAAAGTGACAATCTGTTTTGGATGACTTGCAAAATGAAAAGCTAAGCTTGAAATGGTGCCCCACATTTGGTTGCCAGACATGTTCAAATAAAGAAGCTGAGGAGTTAGCTCCTCCCAAAACCAACTAGGAACTGAATTTCGAATTCCAACATTAGAGATATCAAGTTCAGTGAGATTGAATTGCCTTTGTAACCAATTGGGAAAATCAGGACCCACGTTACAATGGCTCAGATCGAGAGTATACAGTTGAACTGGCGGAATCCAGTTGGAACTAATGTTGATGATCAACAAATTATTGTGAGACAAAAGCAGTTTTTTTAAACTGGAAAGATTGGACATATGGCTTTCGGACAATGTACCTTGCAAAAAATTCTGAGAAAGATCAAGATATGTAAGTGTGGAAATGTTTCCAATACTCCAGTGTGGAAATCCTATAATCTCTGTTAGATTGTTGTTGGACAAATCTAAGACAGCTAAGATGCTCATATTTGCAAAAGATTTTGGAATCCCACCTTGGAGATGATTTTCAGAGAGAAATAGGAGTTCAAGGGAGATCATGTTTCCAAAAGAGTCTGGAAGTTCACCATCCAACTGATTGCTGCTCAGATCAACATATGATAATGTGTTACCACAATTGAACAACCAATTGAATATGGAAGACTGGAGATTGTTTTGACCAAGATAAATTTCTTGAAGTGTTTTGGAAGAATTAAAATGTGATAGAGTTGGAGGAAAGAGTACGTTTGGGAGTGAGCAACCGTACAAGGACAATGACATCAAGGATGGAAGAGTATTAACTACTTGTAGCCAATCAAATGCAGTAGTGAGGTTAGTACCAGTCAAATCAATGTAGATCAAATTTGAAAGACTTGAAAGCCACTCAAGCTTGGTTGAACTTAAGGCAAGATTGAAGCCAAGACCCAAAACATGCAAGGTTGAAAGATTCCCAAGTTGATTTGGGATTTCTCCCACGAGATAGTTGAAAGACAGGTCCAAAACCCTAAGAGCATGAAGATTTCCAAGTTGAGTTGGGATTTCTCCCTCAAGATTATTGCTAGAGAGGTCCAAAACAGTTAGACCATGCAACTCAACCAATGAAGTAGAGATTGGACCTTGCAAAGACATAAGGGGCAGATTGAGTTCAACAACGTTATCGGTTTGGTTGTTACAAGAGACTCCCAACCAGTTGCAGCAGTCTTTCTTCTCTGGTTCGCTTCCCCAGGAGGAGAGCTGACCAGAGTCATTGAGGAGGCCTTGCTTGAATTCAAGAAGAGCTTGTCTCTCACTGTGGATGCACTTAATGGGGGTGGTTGGGGATACAGCCAAAACATTTTTTGTGATATTACACACCAAAAGCAGTGTGAGACACCATGGAAACCACAGGCTAATTCCCATGATCCCAGATCAATCAACAGCTATTTCAATTATGTTTGAGGATCTTCAATGGCAGTGAATATATATATACATGAATGGAATCTATAAATTCTTTTAAAATGTTTTAAATTATTAAATTGTACCTTGGCTCCACGACATTTCAATTGCCTTTACATTTTGACTCCTTTGTTGGGTTTAGATAACTTTGTTGGGTTCAGATTGAAATAAGTTGACACGTTGTAGGAGTCGGGGAAGGGATAACAATCTGAACCCCAACATCTTAAAAGTTGAGTCTAATGAGACAGGGTGGGCTATAATTGTATCATTCTTTTTTGGTTTTTGCCGAGGAAAAAGGGTAATAAGACGACTTAAGATAGTGTTAGAAAGGAGAATAACTCCTTTTTTTTACCAAATTCTAACAACCAACTCATTTACCCGGTCGGTCTTGCATGGAACCCTAACAACCAACTCATTTGGCATCTGAATTGGGTCCTTTGATTATTCTGGTTAGTTACTCAACAATTTATGCTTATCAATAATTTTAATACTATAAGCGTGGCACGGAGACAAAAAAAAAAAAAATAACACAAGTACTCTTATAAAAAGATTACATTTTTATTAATGCGATTCAAATTATATAGCAAAATACTACATGGCTATAAAATGACAAACTTTTCCATGATTCAAATTACTATGAATATATTTTTATTTCTAAATATCATTTTTGAGCATTGTCATGCAAATCATGAACCAATCCATGATAACTCAAAATATCATAATTTCTACTATCTATTTGCATAACCGGAACGGTTTTCCAATATTGGTTCCCAAAATTTGAATGAGAATGAGAATTATTCTGCTTTGCCATCACCATTTAAGAAAAATAAAAAGAAGATGGAACGGCAAGGCTGTAATACCCAATTAAATTTAAAAAAAAAAAAAAAAAAAAAAAAAAAAAGGGAAATTAAAATTAGGGCTTAAAGCCCTAATTTTCTTTTCTCTCTCTCTCTCTCTCTCTCTCTCTCTCTCTCTCTCTCTCTCTCTCCCTCTTTCCCTCTTTCTCCTCTTCTCCTCCGCTGCGGCCTCTCCCTTCCGCCACCGCACCAAGCCACAGCGCGACCTCCTTCCCGCGAGCACGCCACTACGCAGAGAGGAAACTCAGAAAAAGTAAAAGAACCAATAAAATGATATGAGATATTTGATCGGGTAAAAGGCAATAGATGACAGAACGAGTAGAATATATCTTCTTACCAAAAAATAGAAGATCTAAAAATTATGGGATAAAACTATGGTGCAAAGTGTTAGGAAAATTTGAAGAATTTTACAAAATTTGAAGGTAGTTAGTCGTGAAATAATCACTATTCTTAAGGAAATTATACATTCATTATATTGTTGTCTGCATTGAGACAAATTCCTTTAGAATATGCAACTTCAAACAAAAATTTAAGATAAGAAATTCTCAAATTTTTCTCAGAAATGAAATATGGATTTTCAGAAAATAAAGAGTTTATTTTATTACTGACGATGATGAAAAATTTTAAAGTCTCAATTGTGGGAGAGAGTATTCATAACCCTTCATCTAAAGTAATCAAATTTAATATAAGTAATCAAAGAATTAAAGTAATCAAATTTTGTATAGCAATTAATATCAGTAAAAACAAAAATTTTGTAGATTTAAATGTTTTTAAATCAGTTAAAAAATATTTCAAATAGTAATATTCAAATTTATTATTTAATTTTGTATTTATTTAGTCTCTGAGGCATTATCTAATCTAAAATTCCGAGCCAGGAAGTGTTTGTTTTCGTCTCGATTAAGTGAATGTGCTTCCATTAAAAAAATAATAATAATAAATTTAGATAAAATATTTTTATAATTGCCCTCGGAAGAGGTAAAAAATATAAACAAATAAATAAAGGACAATATCCTTGCATCCTGACTCAGGATTGGGTGCAGTGTGTTCAATTAGCACTACAATCACATCTCACCGACAAAATCCCTCTAAGCGGTCAGATCTTAATCCACAAGCTCCTGATTCTGACACGTGTCAATTTTTTTCTTCCTTCACCTGATTGGGAAAGAAAAACTACAGTGTTTCCGTCAATTGCGCGAGAAAATATCAAGTGGTTAAAAACATAACCACGTGGATTATCCGGAGCCGTGTTAGTTTAATCAAGGCTGATACAAGATTCTATTTCCGTACTCCTGTGTGGCAATATCCGCTGCCGATTTATTAAAAACCACTTGTGCGAGAAAATTAAGTTGATTTGAAGTTATGTAACTAATTTGTAATTATTGGGACAACAATTATAGGTATGTAACAATTACAATGAGTAAATTAATTTTTGATATTGTATAAAAAAAAATTAAATTATATTAAAAAATTAATTTTTGATATATATGTTAAATTTAGTGTGACATTTAATAATTCTATTCAATAATCTTCTCGATCTATAAATATTGTGGAATTTTCTAAATGAGTAAAGCTAAATAATAATTATTTCAAAGACAAAAATAGAAACCAAGAGATTCAAATTCTACATTTTAAATTAATTTATATCTAACAATTTCTTTTGAGTTTAATGTCTACCGATTTTTAAAAGATTTTTCAATTATAGAATAATGGAAAACGCATGAAAATAATTTTCTTATATTATCACAAATTGTTAAATAAATTTTAACAATTTATGTCTCAATTGTGACGATTGAACAAGCATTTAGTGTGGGAGGGAACATTTTAGATGAGACAAGATCATATATGGCTTTCGAATCGCTTGAGGCACAAACCTCTTTGGATGATTGGGATAGAGTAGCTCTTAGACAATAAGAGATAATCAAGTAAAATAATGAAGATTTATACGCCATTACAACTAAAGGTATATCTACCGCTACCTCTACTAACATTTCAAATTAAGTTAAGATAAACAGGTCATAAATCCAAATGGTAAGTGAACTACAACGTTTTTGATTCCTTTAAACTCCAAAAGGATACGTAGGTAACTTAATTTGTATAAATTAAGTTCATGCCCCTTTTTTATTATTTTTTAATTGTAAAAACAAAAAATTAAATATGTGATATATTTTAACTATAAGAATGATAATATATATTTTTTTGTTTGGTGATGTGAATTTGTTGATTAAATATGTTTCCTAAGAATGTTTTTATGATAAATGTTTGATTAAAGAGTTACAAAGAATAATAAATCGACCTAATCGAAAAGTTTAGACGCAAAATTTGAGTTTAAACAAAATTTAAATACAAGACAATTTAAATTAATATAAGTCCACCGAGTTAATGAAGTAAAAAACAAAATAGTCAAGTCGACTATTAAAAGGATGAGAGAATTGAAATTAAATAATTTAAATTTGGGTTCCAAACGGTTCAAACAGGAATCGAACCATGAGGAACCAAAATTATTGGTAAGCGATTAGGTTCTGATTCCAATGATGAATCGCGGTTTGCAATTGAAATCGAACCGTGAGGAACTGAAACTAAAATCAGATCCGTTAGTAAGTGATTTGGTTCTGATTCTTGTAGATGAAGAACTAGAACCGGTGGTTCTGAAACTATGGCCACCCCTACTTTAATTGCTACACAATTACCTTTGAAAATCACCCCCATACGAATTACCATTAATGCTTTTCTCAAGGGTTGGGTTACGAACTCCTTGGTTTCATTAATGGGACTTGTACATGTCCCCAAAACAAGAGTATTGCTAGTTCTTAATATTCTACGGCTAACATCAACAAATTCTAGCAATTGGATCAAACATGTATTTATCGAGTTTAGTATTTATTACTTATTCATCTAATTTTGTATTTCCGTTGTTAACCAGTGCCTTTATTCTTTTTAGTTAATTATTGTCAAATTAAAAGAATTTTTTTTTTTGGTTAAAATTGCTTCCGAACATTCATTATGTATTTATTTAACTGCTTTGTAAATTACTAATAAAATGTTTTATTGCTTGTTATTATAGAAATTAAAGCTTTAGAACCCTTCATAGTCCTCTTAATTTTTCCCTTCGTAACTAAAATTTAATCATTTAATTTTCTTTGGTTTATCTTTATCTTGAGTACTTAATCTCTCTCTTCCCTGCCCAAATGAACTTTCCCTCCCTTTCTTTTTTCGGTATTTCTAGTTTTTCAATTTTTCTTGAGTACTTAGTCAATTTTGTATCTTTGTATCTTTGTTATTATCTTTATCTTGAGTACTTAGTCAATTTTTCGACGGATTTAACGATGGAAAAAATCCATCGCTAAAAGTTCATTTTCTAATAGTGGAATTTGATATCTTCTAATTTTAAAAATTTCTTATTTAAATTAATTTCGATTTCTTCTAATTTTAAATTAATTTGTGCAAGTAAAAGATTATTTCTTAATTAACCGAGAAGCGATTTTTCTTTCTTGATAAACAAAAATAAATAAGTTGAATTCTTTCTTAATCAAAAGATTTACTTTTTAATTATTTAACCAAGAAATATTTAATTTAATAAAATAGATGAAATACGTTCTCTTTTTTACGTTCTCTATATTACATTACATGAATGTTGGAACTCTATTTTCTATGAAATGATCGACAAGAAATTTAATAAATTCGTACAAACACAAATCAAACAAGAAAGTGGGTTTATAACAAGAAAGCTTTTAGAACAAGAAAAAAAAATACAAAATGTTTGTGTTGGGAAGAGGAAGAGCACACTTGCTTTTAGCAATTACGCACTTGTTTTTGTAAAGAGCCTGTCTTTCACTTTCAATACGTGTAATGCTGCTGGAGACTGGTGCACCATCTGCTGTCAGATCAATGAAGAGCTCTCTCGACGTGCAAGTGTCTTCAAAGTTCATAAATTAACTGCAGTGAACACAATAACTATCAAAAGGATAGGCAACAGTTCTCTTCCTTTGTGAACTCAAAAAATTGTCCTAATTTTTTCTCATCTTTACTATGAACATTTTATTGATATACTTGTGACATACACGATCTTTAGAAAGGAGATAACATGGGATTGGAAATGGAGTTCACCATTACCCAACTCCTACTAAAACAAGAACCAAGTCCAATCAAAACCTATCATTTTGCATTCTCTTCCAGTAATTCTATCTAGTTTTGTATAATTCTTTTTAAGCATATTTTTATTTTCATGCTTAATCACCTCAAAGAAGTTTTTCATGCAAAAATCAACACACCTTTTGCTATAGACGAGCAAGCATTAGTTCTAAGTTTTACAAAGAAAGGTACTTATTCCACTCACAATGCATAACTGCCATCCAGGCTAAGTTCACCAAATCAGGCAGTACTCTGTTGCAGCTCATCCTGAAAACAGAAGAGCAAATCATTAATATTATTGCATGATTGGAGTAATGTAAGTTTTGGAAAGAAGTATAAGAAGTGGGCTGAATAGGTTTTTAACCCTTTGGACCTGGATCGGCCTCTTCCACCTGGCCATACTCACAATTACTGTCACATGAATCTCGTTCTTCATACTAAAAAAAAACATGACATGCATTTCTCCAAGAATCCTTAAGAAGTAAA
The DNA here is from genome assembly GCA_033439265.1 of Dillenia suffruticosa. Lineage (NCBI taxonomy): Eukaryota > Viridiplantae > Streptophyta > Magnoliopsida > Dilleniales > Dilleniaceae > Dillenia > Dillenia suffruticosa. Next base: position 21,577,421 of record JAVTVX010000015.1, read on the forward strand.
GTCCCAAATACTCCCAAATCCAAAAATAAATCCGAACCCCATAGAAAATAGAACCCCAGATTAATTATCTCACTCTTCTCTTCGTGTGCTTCTCTGCGTCACCATTGCTGTTGGCATCAGATGGTCTTTCAGCCACTTCATCTCCTGGACAATCCCTTGTGAGTGGAGGCCCGCAGAGTCCCTTGTTCCCCACATATGCAGAAGTATCGATGGTGTCTAGGTGAGCACTTCTAGGAATTCTACCTGACAAATTGTTGTTTTCCAAATCCAAGCAGCTTAGAAAATTTAGACGAGAAAGGCTTGCTGGAATGGGTCCGTGCAACTTGTTTCTGGATAAGTCAAGAGATTCTAACTGTTGCATCTGTCCAATTTGGGAAGGGATTCGGTCAGATGGTTTGTCGAAAGGTTTAATGAAATCAATCCAATAAGAAGAGTGATTTCCTTCGGAATCTTTCCACTTAATCTGTTGCTTGAGAAATCGATGCTCTTCACTAGTCTCAGAGTGCTTTTGTATAGAAATTTCCCACGTTTCAGTGCTAGTTCTACATAATCATTTTTAGGATACGTATTATAAGATCCATCGAATTGACTCACCCTTGTTTTGGTGTTTATTAATTAATGCCCACGTGGGGCAAATTATGAAATTTAAAAATAAAGAGGGTGATGGGTAGTTACCCATTACCCCACTCTCCCCTAATTTCACTCTCCAAAATAACTCCTAAGGGAGTTATGATTCAAAAGAGAACATGATTTTATTTTAATTGTTATGAACATTAGAGAGATAAATATCACGAGAGGTCAATTCCGATCAACGCAAAAATCATCGGGTTAAAGGTTGGAACGTTGTGGTATCGTGTTAATAGTTCGTCTTACGTAACTATCATCCCGACTGCGAGTTGCTCCAGTTCAAAGTTTACGGTTTCCGAAATTATTCGAATCACCGATTAAGATATACCGTAAACTTGATCTTTTATGATTCTGAAAAATGTTAATTATTGCTTCCGTTGCGTGATTGAGTCACCATAATCTAACATTGGTATCAGAGCAAGGTTAGATATATTTTTAAATAATTTTTCAGAATTTAATTTTGGTATAAAAAAATATAGGGTACAAAATTTGGGGTTCAGATCACGAATGAATTTCGTGAATTCGATTATACCACTGTGTTACCCAACTCACGTAGAACACGAAAATAATTTTTTCGTAATTTTTTGAGTACGATAGGGCTAAGAAAATTCCGGTTGAAGCATTCGGCCGTGAATAGTGACCGAACACTTCAACCCCAGATTTGACGAGTTTTAGGTCAAATCAGAGCATGAAAATGGTAGATCTGTGTTTGCCTCTCCTAGATCTACATTTTGATATATATATTGCATGTTGTTTATACCGGACTGCGAGGATTTCGGAGACGGGTTGAAAAAACCCGGTTGCAGACATCTTCGGGCGAAGACGAAGGCCCAACAGTGCGGCGCGTGCACAACACGCGCGCAGTGGCGTGTCTGTGCAACAGCCGTTGGCGCGTGTTCCTCACGCGCGCGTAGGGCGCGTGAGGCCAACCGGTCCAGACCGGGTCTGGACCGAACCGGGTCAGACCCGACCGCTACAGGGATTCGGACCAGAATCCGGGTTCCGATCCGGGCCCGCGTTCGGATCCGACCCGGCGAAGCGGCTGCGCGCGTGCAGGCGCGTCGCACGTCCCCCCGCGCGTGAGGCGCGTGGAATCACACGCACAGAGCGCGTACAGGAGCGTACGTCACGCGCTGCGCGTCTTGTACCCCCCAGGCGCCTTCCCCGGCGCGTGAGAGCGCTTGGGACGCGCCGCCGGGGGTCCGGTGGCGCGTGAACCCTCATGGCGGCGCGTAGGCTGTCCAAAAAAATTGGATTTTCTAATTTTTGGGGGATTTGTGATAAAAAGTGACTATTTGTGGGTCTTTAATGCACCGTAACCCAATCCGAATGATGAGAGGCAATTCCGGATTGTGGTGTATGGTGTCCGTTGACTCATACGCTCGTCTTGGGGTCTGTACTCGAATCATTTTAGATTTGATGATTCATAGGGTGCATAAAATTATAAATTTAAGTATCAATTGTCACTAATGTCCTTCTTTTACTGTGTGACAGAGACATGGCTGCTACGAAGACTGTCGTTCTAGATCTCGTTAAAGGAGATAAACTGAACGGTGACAATTATAATATTTGGCACCGGAAGGTTCAGTTTGTCTTCGAGGAACAAGAACTCGGGGAAGTTCTTAAGAACGAGATGGTGGATCCCGGGGAGGGTACCATGGCACAAGCACGACGGGATCAGGAGGTGTATCGTGCTTGGAAAAAGAAGGATAGCCAAGCGAGGGTGATCCTTCTTAGCTGCATGCACGATGAGCTGATTCTGATTTACGAGCAGTATCCTACTGCACAGTCGATCTGGCTTGCTCTGAGAGAGCAATATGGCGCCCCGTCAGCTCCTAAGGTGAGGATGCTGACCTATAAGTTTATCACTTATAAGAAGAGACACGATCATACAATGAAACAGCATTTAATGCATATGTCGAGTATGATCGCCTCTCTAAAGAATATGGGAGAGCCGATGTCTAATGAGCTTCAGGTACTGGGTGTGATCCAGTCCTTGCCTGACTCTTGGGATGTGGTTAAGACCTATCTCACGCACACTGAGAGTATTCATACTTTCATGGACGTGAGTAGGCACTGTGAGCTCGAGGAGGAGCGTTAGGAGGTGGCTAGGTCTTCTTCTGCTCATGCTAATATTGCGGAGTCGAGTAAGGGCTCTCGGGGTTTAAAGCGCAAGTGGCGCAAGCATGAGAAGAAGGCCAAGGGCCAAGGCAAGAAGAAGCAACATGCCAAGACCGACGATAAAGGACAGAAGCGCAAGAAGAAGGAGCTCGATAAGAGCAAAGTCCAATGCTATGTTTGTGGCAAGCTTGGGCATTTCGCACGCGAGTGTGGCGAGCGAAAGGTATGTCCTTTTTCTTTACATGGTTTGAGTTACGTGTCATCTAGTGTGATGTTCATTAACTCTTCTCCTTTGTGGATTGTGGACTCGGGAGCACGGACCATGTAGCTCGGGACAGGAGCACATACGTGGAGTTCCGCCGTTTAAGTCCCAGGCGAGGAGGCTGTACGTGGGGAATGGAGCATTTGTAGAAGTGAAAAGGATTGGCACTTGCAAGCTATTGCTACGAAGTGACCAAGTCTTATATCTTCATGATGTTTTGTATGCTCCTGAGATTAGGCGGAATCTAGTATCTGTCCGATATTTGGATTTGTTAGGATATTCAGTGTTGTTGGGAAATTCTAGAGTTTCCATTACTTATGACAGTTCTTTAATTTGTTCCGGTTTGATCCATGAGGGACTTTATGTACTGGATATGATTTCATGTTATGAGATTTATTCTTCTTCTACTATTGCTTTTGTATCTGATAGTGTAGTGGATGATGTGAATGTATGGCATAGTAGGCTTGGCCACATAGGGCAAGAGATGATGGCCCGGTTAGCTACGAATGGCCTGCTGGGCCCGCTAACCAAGGTCCAGTTGCCCATATGTGAGTTTTGCCTTGCGGGCAAAGCCATTAGAAAACCATTTGGGAAAGCAATGAGAGCTGGGACTCCATTGCAATTGGTCCATTCCGATATTTACGGACCCATGAATGTGAGAGCCCGAAACGGAGCCACGTATTTTATTACGTTTATAGACGATTACATGCGTTTTGGTTACGTCTACCTGATCTTGCACAAGTTTGAGACACTAGAATGCTTCAGGAGGTTTATCAGTGAGGTTGAAAATCAGCTAGACTTGAGGGTGAAAACTCTCAGAACCGATCGGGGATGCGAGTACCTGTCTGAGCAATTTAAAGAGCTCTGTTCCGATAGAGGTATTACGAGACAATTAACTATTCCTGCTACTCCTCAATAGAACGGAGTAGCCGAGAGAAGGAATAGGACTCTGTTGGAGATGGTGAGGTCGATGATGGCACAGGCCAACCTACCTATCTCCCATTGGGGGGATGCGTTGTTGACTGCGGCCTACGTCCTTAACCGTGTTCCGACAAAGTCTGTAGTTAGCACCTCATACGAGCTTTGGACAGGGAGATAGCCTGACCTTAGCCACTTGAGACCATGGGGTTGCGCTGCGTATGTTCGTGATTCCTCGCATCAGTACGGTAAGTTAGGCACGCGAGGAAAGAAGTGTATCTTTATTAGATACTCTGAACAATCCAAAGGATATGTGTTCGTAGGAGAACATACGGACGGTACTGTCACTGAGATAGAGTCTCGTGATATCACATTTCTCGAAAGTGATTTCCCTAAAAGAGGAGAAATCGATCGAGATCTCACCTTCTACGAGATGGATGAGCCCAATGGCTCAGCCGAACCTAGTGACGAGATTCAAGAGCCGATTATGGATCTTGATCTTAGTGGGAGCAATCCATCTGAAGGTGTGGGACCTCTCTCTCCTTGAAGGAGTAGTCGGGGACAAGTGCCGCGTCGCCGTTTCCCGATTGAGGATGAGATCCTCATTGTGACTCCTGAGGACGATGAAGAGCCGAGGAATGCACAGGAGGCTCTGGAGGGTTCAGCAAAGGACCAATAGTTACAGGCCATGCACGAGGAAATGGAATCAATGAGAGTCAACAAAGTCTGGGAGCTAGTTGACTTACCTGAGGAAAGAAAGGCCATTGGAAACAAGTGGGTTTTCAAAATTAAAAGAAAGGCCGACCGATCGATTGAGAGGTACAAGGCCCGTCTGGTAGCCAAGGGTTACACGCAGACCAAGGTTATTGACTATGAGGAGACTTTCTCCCCAGTAGTCAAATTTACTTCGATCCGTTTACTTTTGGCGATTGTCGCTAGTATGGATCTTGAGTTACACCAGATGCACGTTAAGACCGCTTTTCTTAACGGGAGCCTGGATGAGGAGATCTACATGGAACAGCCCCCTGGTTTTGTTCTGGTAGGTCAAGAGGACAAGGTCTGTCGACTTCGGAAGTCGATATACGGTCTAAAGCAATCATCCAGGCGGTGGTACCTAAGATTTCACGAGGAGGTGATATCTTACGGTTTTACGATGGTCGAGGAGGATAATTGTGTCTATCTGATACGGTCTGATAACTCTTTTGTGATCCTGTCGTTGTATGTGGATGACGTAATGTTGGCCGAGAATGACATTCAGTATTTAATGACCATCAAAGAATGGTTGTCATCCAGTTTCGACATGAAAGATATGGGTGAAGCTGAATTCATCCTCAGAGTTAAGATCCAGAGGGATCGCTCGAGAAATATGTTGGCTCTTTCACAAGAGACCTACATTAAGAAAATTCTCGAGCGTTTTGGGATGAGCGATTGTAATCCCATAGATACTCCGATCGCCAAAGGTGAAGGCCTAAGTCTGGACATGTGTCCGAAAACTCAGGAAGAAGTAAGGGAAATGAGTAAAATACCTTACTCCAGTGCAGTGGGAAGTTTAATGTACGCGATATTGTGTACGAGACTGGACATTTGTTATGCAGTTGGTCTGGTGAGCAGATATCAGGCAAATCCTGAAAGGGGTCACTAGAGAGCAGTGAAAAGGATTTTCCGATATCTAAAAGGAACTGCAAACTTCTCCTTGAGTTACGGAGGAGGCGATTTGCGCCTTATGGGCTATTCGGACGCCGATTGGGGAGGTGATTTGGATAAGCGCAAATCGACATCAGGTTTTGCTTTTTTGCTCAATGGCGGGGCCATCTCTTGGAGCAGTAAGAAGCAAACCTGTGTTGCTCTATCTACGATGGAGGCTGAGTTCGTGGCATACTCAGTTGTAGTTCAGGAGAGTGTTTGGCTCCGGAAACTAGTGAATGACTTAGGGATTGTAGCGAATAGTAGGAGACCTGTAATGATTTATTGTGATAATCAGGCCGCTATCGCTTACACTCGAGATCCTAAGTTTCATAGTAGGACTAAACACATCGACACCAGATACCATTATGTTAGAGACATCATCGAGAAGGGTGAAGTGACCGTCAAGTACATTTCGACACATAGCATGGTGGCTGACCCCTTCACCAAACCCATCACTAGAGACTCTTTTTTAGGGCATAGAGAGTCATTGGGTTTGAATATCTACTGACATTTCTCATTTGTACTTAATGATGACGTTGATACTTATTGATTTTATATATATATGACTATAGTGCATTACTCAGTCACTTTTGTATTATATTTTTCATTTAATGCACTTACTTTTAATTATCATATATATGTTCTGTGATATGATAATAGATATGTCGGACAGGCAAGGTCGACTCTCTCACACGAGTGACCACCTCCAGCTTTGAGTGAGCGGGGATGAGACGGTTTCTAGCTGTAAGAGATTTTGAGAGTGGCCCTGCTAGAACATAAGTCGCCCTGATACGTGTTCAGGATGAGGTCATATGCGATATGACCGACATGAAAATACCCACATCCATGTTGCCTGTGAGAAGCCAGGTTTGAGATCTCGGATATCACCTGTAATTTGTGAAATTGTCTCTTAGGTACTCTTTCTGAGAGCTCTAGGTAAAGTCTTATGTGTAGACTGCGTCCTCATACCTGCACAGTGTTAGAGAAATCTGACATATGCCCTTCTGAGAGATGGGGGAGTAACACTATGACACGTGTTTTTCATACCACGTGTGAAAAGTCGACTTGGGATAGTGGGAGCTATATTACTTGAGACAATAACTTAAAATTTATCCCCAAACCCCACTGTGTGAGATTCGAGATCCATTGGGTGAGATCTCTTGTGCCCTTATTACTTTCGGCTGTCTCTTGAGATCATGATTCAGTGTTTGCTACTTTAGTCTGTTTACCAATGGCCCGGAAGATAAATTGAGGTCTGAGGGACAGGTATAGGAAAGCAGCTGAATTGAGATCGATAGATTCGAGTTTGGGAAAAGGAAGACCAATTGACATTGCATTGTTATGTTGTATTCACCGACCGGTCTTTTATGTTTATCCATGTAGGTATTTGAACATAATAGTGGATATATAGTCGAGCGATATCTGGGGATTACTTTCGGTGATAAAAGTAGCTTGATAAATGTAATTAGTCTTGGATCTGGGGTACAGCGAGCTTTCTTATGATATTAACGGTAACTACTCGATCATCCTAACAGGTGTGTCGAGGAGTTTTTGTTTGCAGGTGTACTCACTAGTCGCACGACGTCCAACCCTGTATGAAAACTCTGTAGGGTGATATGGTGGATCGCATGAGTTGTGATCTTATGACGGAAATAAAATGCCCTCGTGTGCAAGTGGGAGATATTAATTAATGCCCACGTGGGGCAAGTTATGAAATTTAAAAATAAAGGGGGTAATGGGTAGTTACCCATTACCCCACTCTCCCCTAATTTCACTCTCCAAAATAACTGTAATACGCAATTTAAAAAAAAAAAAAAAAGGGAAAAATAAAAATTAGGGCTTAAAGCCCAATTTTCTCCCCTCTCTTCTCTCTCTCTCTCCCTCTTCTTCTCTCCCCTTTTTTTCTCTCTTCTCCCGATCCCCCGCCGCCGCGCCTCTCTCTCTCCCGCTGCCGTCCTCCGCCGAGCGCGATCGCTGCACCACAGCGAGCGCTGCACCACAGCGAGCCAGCGCACGCGATAGCAGCAGCGAGCGCGACAGCACGCGAGAGCCCAGCGCGGCAGTGCGAGCCCTGCGCGAGCTCAGCACGCGAACCCAGCCTGCGCGCGAGTTAAGCGTGAGCAGCGCGCGAGCCCAGCGCGAGCAGCGCGCGAGCCCTGCGCGAGCAGCACGCGAGCAGCCGCGATCCCTGCGCGCCTCTGCACGCCTCTGCACGAGCCCCAGCGCGCCCCAGCACGGGCTCCCCTGTGCCAGCGCGCCCTCCAGCACGTCCCAGCACGAGCGCGAGCGCTCCAGCGAGCGACCCATTGCGCGAGCACTCGATCCAGCTCGCGAGCGCGAGCTCTAGCCACTGCGGCTCAGTCCAGCACACGGCCCAGTCCGGCCCGCTGCCCACCAGACCCATCAGGCCCGCAGGCCCACCAGGCCCGCCAGCCCATCAGCCCGCCAGCCCGCGGCCCACGGCCCGCGACGGCCCGTGACAGTCCGTGAGCCTCTGCGAAGGTAAATGACTCTAAATTTCGATTTTTCGCACTTGGGTTTCGAATCTCTTTAGTAATTGGACTTAAATTGTTCACAATTGTTTCAAATTTGGAAACATTCAGGTTTTAGATCAAACCGACGGGCGAACGAAAGCTAAATCTGATATCCGAAGAATCCTAGGTGAGAGAAATGAAATCTCTTCAACCCTTGAATAAACTTTGTCAAATTAGGTAGCATTAGTTGATTTGTTTATAAATTGAGGAATTTAGGTTTCGTACGAAATTAAGAAAAACGATAAACCCTGAAATAGTCGGAAATTGATAAAAATCGTGATGACTTGATTAGGTTGGCTTTCTTGGTGACTCGATTGAGGGGCGCCTTGTTTTGCGTATTTTGGTGTTATTGGGGAGTGCGCTACCTTCCCCAAAACAGTGAGTGGAATTTACTTCAATGCTTTTGTTTAATATGTAAATCCTATTTTACAACATTTTGATAATGAGCATGATTTGTCGTATGTTGGAAATGTTTTGATTGGTTTTAAAATTGACTTTTGTGAACCGTTGGAGTGTCCAAAAACTGTATTGAATTATGAAATTATGCATCCATGTGGTTGAAATGTATAATGTGCCATTTTATGCTATATGTTGCATTGGTTTATGAACCTGATTTCGGCACATTTTGATATGATATTGGTTTTGGCCTTGAGGGCTTTGGATTGTATTGTTCCGTAGCTACGAAGGACACCGTGAGAGACGCTTTGGTGGCGTCCGGATATGCCTAGGCCTGGGGTATCCCACGAGTTGTCGTGATTTGATTATCGACACGGTACTAGCCAGGTTGAACCCGAAAGGGGGAGCATTTGGATTTGGATTGGATATCCTCTCCAAGTCTAGCACCTGGACGAGGTTCGTCGCCAACGCCGGGGTAGAGAGCACTTTAAAGAAATTTGCATATAACACCCCCGGTGCGCCTGTCATAGGTCGCGGTAGACCTCTGTCGGGACATTTTCGGCTGGCAGCTCTATGATTTTAAATGATGGTACTTTGGATGCATATTTGACTTGAAAATGCGTGAAATGATATATTGTTGAAATGAAGAGTATGATGATTTGAAATATGATTTATATACTTATGTTTTGACACTCCAGTTTCACACTCTATATTTGACGATTGCATTGACCCACTCACTCACTGAGTATTCTTTCCCGAGTACTCACCCCTCATTTCCCTTTTGTTTCAGAGATAGTATTTGAAAAGGAGTGTCGCTTTTAGGACGCTCAGTATCTTTGGGAGATCAGGCCTGGATTTGAGGAGTCATTGTGTATTTTCGCTGCAAAATTTGTATTGGTGATGTATATGTATTTTGAGGTCTATAGATGACCATTTTTATAATTCTGGGATGACTGTATAAATATGGATATTTAATTTGTGGAACTCTCATGTCACTGCATGACATTGCATTGAGGCATTTCTTTTTTATTGCGTCTATATTTGGGAATGCGTCATGTCTTAGAAGTGTCCTCTAGGATCGCTCGGTGCCTCCTCTAAATCACAGGAGGGGCGACTGGCGGCTGTTCATGCCTTTGATGGGGGCATGGCAGTAGAGGTCTGTGGTTAGGACTGTGGAGAATTGTTTGTTAGCCTTGCGTTGCCCTGGATTGTGCAGTAGGATGATCTGGTTTGTTGTTAAGGATAATATATGCATTTTGAGGCCGGGATGGCCCCTTTTGGACAGGTAACAGGTTTATTTTAATATGGGAGACCTCCGATATATGGGGAGGTTCTGTCCGATTTTCTGTAAAAATACAGCCGGCATCCAGGGTAACGGGCGGCTGCTTACGCTCCAGGTTTGGGGCGTGACAATAACTCTTATGGGAGTTATGATTCAAAAGAGAACATGATTTTATTTTAATTGTTATGAACATTAGAGAGATAAATATCACGAGAGGTCAATTCCGATCAACGCAAAAATCACCGGGTTAAAGGTTGGAACGTTGTGGTATCGTGTTAATAGTTCGTCTTACGTAACTATCATCCCGACTGCGAGTTGCTCCAGTTCAAAGTTTGCGGTTTCTGAAATTATTCGAATCACCGATTAAGGTATACCGTAAACATGATCTTTTATGATTCTGAAAAATGTTAATTATTGCTTCCATTGCGTGATTGAGTCACCATAATCTAACAGTGTTGATAGTAATGGTTAAATTTGAACTCCCAGAGTGAGCCATTGTGGTAAAATTGCTGAAACATGTTGGTGTGGAACCAGAGAAGTTATTTGAAGAGAGGTCCAATATCTGAAGTTTGGTCAGATTGCATAGATGAATTGGAATGCTTCCACCAAAGTTGTTAGCTTGTAAGCTTAGAATAACCAAATTTAGTAGAATTTCTCCTATCCATGCAAGTATGTTCCCCAAAAATTTATTCATTCTTAGGTCATCACTTGTAGCTTCTCACAATTCTTCAACTGCCAGGTAAAACTCCTGTAAAATTGTTGTTCTCCAAATGCAAGCTTTTTATTCAACAAGATGAACCTATGAGAATTGGAAATTTACCAAAAAAATGTTGTTTGCCAGATTTAGTATAACTAAGTTAGGAAAACTTGTTTCACAACCATGAATTTCTCCCGATAATAAGTTGTTTGAGAGGTCAAGCATTTCCTACACGGGAAATTCATTCAGACATAGGGTGAAAAGAGGTCTCGAAAACTGATTGTTGGATAGATCTATGTAGGTAGAGTTTACATGAAATGCTGGTACCTGACCCTCAAAGTGGTTAGAACTCAAGTCCAAAGTGACAATCGATTTTGAACGACTTACAGAATGAAAAGCTAAACTTGGAAATGGTGCCCCACATTTGGTTGCCAGACATGTTCAAATAAAAAAGCTGAGGAGTTAGTTTCTCCCAAAACCAACTAGGAACTGAATTTCGAATTCCAACATTAGAGATATTAAGTTCAGTGAGATTGAATTGCCTTGGAACCAATTGGGGAAATCAGGACCCACCTTACAATGGCTCAGATCCAGAGACTGGAGATGAAATGGCGGAATCCAGTTGGAACTGATGTTGATGATCAACAAATTATTGTGAGACAAAACCAATTTTTTTAAGCTGGAAAGATTGGACATGTGGCTTTCAGACAATGTACCTTGCAAAAAATTCTGGGAAAGATCAAGATATATAAGTGTGGAAATGTTTCCAATACTCCAATGTGGAAATCCTATAATCTCAGTTAGATTGTTGTTGGACAAATCTAAGAAAGCTAAGATGCTTATATTTGCAAAAGATTTTGGAATCCCACCCTGGAGTTGATTTTCAGGGAGAAATAGGAATACGAGGGAGATCATGTTTCCAAAAAAGTCTGGAAGTTCACCATCCAACTGATTGCTGTCAAGATCAACACCCGATAAAGTGTTGCTATAGTTGAACAACCAATTGAATATAGAAGACTTGAGATTGTTTTGACTGAGATAAATTTCCTGAAGTGTTTTGGAAGAATTAAAATGTGATAGAGTTGGAGGAAAGAGTACATTTTAGAGTGAACAATCGAACAAGGACAATGACTTCAAGGATGGAAGAGCACTGACTGCTTGTAGCCAATCAAAGGCAGTAGTGAGGTTAGTACCATCCAAATCAATGGAGATCAAATTTGAAAGACTTGAAAGCCACTCAAGCTTGGTTGAACTTAAAGCACGATTGAAGCCAAGACCCAAAACAAATTTTTTTGAATATAATTTTTGAAAAAAAATTATTCTAGGTTTATTTATTTTCTTCTTCTTCTTCTTCTTCTTCTTCTCCTCTCTCTCTCTCTCTCTCTCTCTCATATCTATTTTTTTTCCTTTTTCATGGTATATTAGTTCTCTTTTTTGTTCATTATTTGCTTTCTTGATCATCTAATATAAAAATTTTTGAATAAATTAAATATGACAAGATATGAAAATTAATCCATCAATTAAGATATAAGTTGTGATTTGTAAATTTTTTACACATGTTTGGAGCTTCATAATATTTTTCAAACTTTTGAAACTTCGTCCCTAATTTTTGCTAAAAAAAAAAAGTAGAAATCTAGTACTTTAACTATTAGTGCATGCATAAATCAAAAACACGCTTGTTGCTATAGTCGAGCAAGCATTTGTTTCAAGTTTCCATAAAGAAATGACTGTTAGAAGGGAGAATAACTCCTTTTTTACCAAATTCTAAATTGGAGAACACCACTTCTATCAACCAACTCATTTGGCATCTAAATTGGAGAATGGACCCACCATTTCTGGGTCCTCCTTTGATTATTCTGATTAGTAACTCAACAATTTATGCTTGAAAAAAAAAAAGTAAAACAAATAACACAATTACTCTTATAAAAAGATTATATTTTTAATTAATGCGATTCAAATTATATAGCAAAATACTACGACATGACTATAAAATGACCAACTTTGCCGTGATTCAAATTCCTATGAATACATTTTCATATCTAAATATCGTTTTTGCAGGAGACACCACTTCTATTCCTTTCATGACTCAAAAGGTGTCCTAATTCTTCACTTAACTTGAGACACTCATCAACCACACAACAGTTAGAAAGGAGAATAACTCCTTTTTTACGAAGGACTTGATGCATGACCGGTCGAATTGGAATTGGAATCAATATTAAACAAAACTATATACCTATGAAGTTTCTAAGTAGGGACTTTTCTTTTCCTTTTTTCTTTTTTTCTCACAATCGAGAGAGGAAACTTATAAAAATTCAAAAAACCAATAAAATGATATGGGATATTTGATTGGGTAAAAGGCAATAGATTGCAGAATGAGTAGGATATGTCTTCTTTCCGAAAAAATGAAAGATCTAAAAATTAAGGGATAAAACTATTGGGTAAAAGGCAATATATATATATATATATATATATATATATATATATATATGATATGTTGGGAAAATTTGAAGGACTTTGAAAATACAAAATTTGAGGATATACAAATCGAAATAGAAATTTGAGATAGTAAAATCTTAAATTTTTTCTAATAATGAAATAGAGATTTTTAAAAAAATGAGGAGATTGTGATGGAAAATTTTGAAGTGAAATTTCCCAATAGTGAAAAAAGAGTATTTATAGAAAACGAAAGTATGCAATTATGGGATATCTTTTTATTTAAAGGGCATAACAAATATATATATATTTTTTGATTTAAAAAATCATCTGTTTATTCAAGAGATATCACTTGATTATTAGAAAATGATATTTTAATTAAAAGATATTAATTTATTTAATTTTCAAAATTATGTCTTTTAAATAAAATAATGAACATCCAAATAGTCACTTATTTTTTAATCCCCAAGTGCTCCAAGTGCCTAAATACTCTATCTTTGACCCTTAAATAATTATTTATTTATTTATTTATTTTTAAGGATCATTTGATGAAAATTATATTTTCCTTTCAAAATATCATTTTAACCAAATTCAAATGGTTTCAAATTTGAACCCATTAATTTTTTTTTCAATTTTTCAATTTGGGACAAATACCCTCAATGTATTACAAATTATATCTAACAATCTCCAACTTAGTTTATAATATTCATTAACAATACAATTTCTTTTTTGAATTATCTTCACAATAAATGTCTCTCGACCTAAATCTAATGGTAGTATTAATATTTTCAAAATTTTATCAAAATTTATGGTGAATAATTATTAAAGTTCAATTTTTCATGATAAGATAGAAAAAGATAATACTCATAATTTTTTACAAATATCTAATACATTCACCGTGTATTTTATTACCATAATATAGCCGTGTGCTTCCTCTTGAATTCATAAATATTTATAAAATTTATTTCCAAATTTTATTAGAAGCAGCACCACTTCTTGTGTTTATATATATGTGAAGTTTGAAAATCTCAAAATTGGATTTTCCTGGTTCTTGAACCAAACAAAACTCCAATAAGAATAATTATTATTCACCATTATTTTCTTAATCATTAAAAGTTCTAATGCCGGTTATCACTTGAGTAATTTGTTGCTACCTTTTAAACCTTTAGAATTGCTAAGTAATAAGAAAGGTAAGATTCTTATTACCAGTGATAAATTAGAATTGCTTTAAACCCATTTCATTTGTAGTATTTTTGATTCTATCTCTCTAAAATCCTTTGGTAAATGGGTCAGCAAGATTGCTACTAGATTCTACATAGATAATTGTGATGATATTATCGGAAATCAATTTTCTAACATATTCATGTCTTAAAGCAATATGTCTAGATTTACCGTTATAAATTTTGTTGAATACTTAGACATAGTTGTTTCGTCATCACAATGTAAAGAGACTGCTAGCATTGGTTGTGGCTACAACTCTACTTCCAACAGACATTGGTTGTGGCCACAACTCTATTTTTAATAACAAGTTTCTTAGTCATTCTACCGCTTTACCTACTGCTTTTAATGCAACAAATTCTGACTCTATGGTTGAACAAGTAATACACGTCTATCTCTTGGAGGCCCAAGAAATTACTCCTCCTCCTAGTTTAAATATCCAACCAGACGTTGATTTGTTGTAGTTAACATTGGTTATCCAACTAGCATCAGTATAAATTTCTAGTAACAAAGAAAATTTGTTATAAAATAATCCAAAAAAATTGGTTCTTTTAAGATAGCCAAGAATCCTTCCAATGGCTCTCCAATCATCTACATTGTGATTATATGTAAACCTTGAAAGTTTACATACTACAAAAACAATGTCAGGCTTAGTGCAATGCATAACATACATGAAACTACGAATTGGACTATCATAATCTAATTGACTAACTAATTTTTCAAAATTTTCATGTCATTATTTCGGAGTTTGCTTTAAACCATACATGGATTTTACTAAAAGGGCTCACTTGATGTACAAAGTGCTCCCCGGTTTAGGCGGGGGTAGGAGAAGAGTGTGCATATATGTACGCAGTCTTCCCCATTACTAGGAAGGACAAATCCTTCTGACTGCTCCATATATACCTCATCATCAGAATCAACACTTAAGAATGTTGTTTTAACATCCATTTGATAGATATGTAAATCATATATTGATACTAAAGCAAACAACACTCTTATAGAAGTAATTCTAGCAACATGAGTATATATATCAAAATAATCTATACCTTTCTTTTGTCTAAAACCTTTAGCAGCTAGTCTTGTTTTAAATGTTTGAATAGTACTGTCAGTATTATACCTTTTTCTAAATATCCACTTACATCCAATTGGTTTTGAATCAAGAGGTAGATTTACCAACACCCATGTACCATTTGCTAAAAGAGAATCCATTTCATTATTTATTGGCTCTTTCCAAAAAGCAGAATCTTTTGAAACTAATGCTTCATTATATGTTTTGAGATTATTCTCTAAATGCAATAAGATGAGTATTTTATTTAGTACCTTAGTTCTATTTCTTTTTACAAAGAATGTTAGTGCTTGTGAAGAAATAAAGTCAGAACCAAAGTTCTTTTCTTTTCGCACCCTTTTACTTCTTCTAGGATCTGTAGATAAGTTAATTAATTTTCGTTTATGAAAAAAATTGGGATGTATAGCAGTATCCTGGGCCAAAGTAGGAGAATAAATTTTTTCATTTGATTGTGGATTCATAATTCAATCACCAAGAAATGAAGTCTCTAAAAACTCAATGCTCTTGACTCTATAATTATATTAGAGTCCAAATCCAACAATCTATATACTTTTGAATTTTCAGCATATCCCACAAAGACACTTTTAAGAGCTCTACAATCCAATTTTGTTCCTTTTTTATCCGAAATTCTATAATAGGCAATGCAACCCCATACCCTTAAATAACCTAAATTTGGTTTTCTTATTTTCAAAGTCTCATATGGAGAACTTTTCATTTTCTTTGAATCTATTCGGTTGTGTATGTGATAAACCATTAATAAAACTTCTCCCTATAAATTTGTTAGTAATTTGGCATACATTAACATGGAATTAATCATATCAATTAATGTTCTATTTTTTGTTTCTGCCAAATCATTTTATTGTTGGGCATATGGTGCACTTATTTGATGAATCAAACCATTTTCTTTACAAAAATTAGAAAATTCAGTTGGAAAATAGTCGTCACTACGATCATTTTGTAGTATTTTACTTTTCTTTTCTAATTGATTTTCCATCAAAACTATATAACATTTAAACATGTCAAATGCTTGATCTTTTGTTTTTATCAAATAAATATGAGTGAATCTAGAATAGCCATTTATGAAAATTATAAAATATCTATTTCCATCTCTAGTCAAATGACCATTTAATTCACATATATCAGAATGCATAAGTTTAAGAAATTTTGAAATCTTTTCAATTTTTGAGAATGGTTTCTCATGACTTGTATGCATATTTTACATTTTCCTGATTCTTTATTGCCGCATGAAATAAAACCATGTCTAGACATAAATTTAATTGAATTAAAGTTAACATGGGATAAGTGTGCATTGCACAAATCAAAAGAAAATTCATATAAATAGAAATTTCAACTTTATTAATATTTAATTTGAAGGTGCCATCACATGAATTTCCTTATCCTATGAATATGCCATTTGCTTGCTTGTGCCCAGTGTTTTCCTCTAATTTGAGTTTCTTGTAGAATCTACATTCTTTCTTAAAATGACATTTCTTTCCATAGAAAAAACATGACTTGTTTTTCCTGTTGTTGTTCTTACCGTTTCCTTTCCTAAACCACACTTGATTAGGATGCAGGGACTCGGGGATAGATTTTGGTTCAGATTAAGGGTTTTGCACAGATGATACAGCCGGTGGAGTATATGTTTCTAAATTGGACTAAAAATTAGACTAAGGGTGTTTTGACACAGGTGACACAGCTGGTGGGTGAGATGACAGATCGAGAAAATAAAAGTCCTTATCTTCCACTGTAGAGGACTCCTCATGAAGATAAGGTTTAATAAAATATGGTTTCCCTTCTATAAAGGTGACATCAACTGAGACATAGAATTTTCTTATGGGTAGATGGTAGCATTTGTAACCCTTTTGTACGGCTCTTGGATCTAACTTTTTTCTGTTATGGCTGTGGATATGGACAAATGAAGTGCACTCAAAAATTCTAGGAGTAAAATTGTTTGTGGTATGAATATGAGGGTAGAATATCGAGAGTGTCTTGGACTTTTGAGCTCTAAAACCTGTGAAAGGAGAAGATTTATGATTTATGCAGATGTAAGAATTGCTTCCCCCTAATATTGTTTTGGTACATTATGATAAAACAACAGTGCTCGGGCAGTGTTTAGGAGATGACCATTCTTTCTCTCGACTACGCCATTTTGCTGAGGTGTATTAGTGTAAGATAATTCATGAATTATTCATTCTTTTGTGAAAAAATGAGACAAAATTTGACTAAAATAATTTTTTGCATTATCCGAGTGAAAATTTTTAATTTTAGTACTAAATTGGTTGTGAATCATGATATGAAAATTTGGAAAAACAACACTCACATCTGATTTGTTTTTTAGCAGAAAAATTCAAAAGACTAGTGCAATCATCAATAAAAGAAACAAATCACCGTGAACCCGAAACATTTGGAATCATGGAGGGTCCCCAAATATTACTATGAATTAAATGGAAAGGAAAAAAACTCTTTTTATTACTAATGGGAAAAGATAAGATACACGAATGTGTTTGATATATTTGCAAATATCACAATAAAATGTTCTAATATCTAATCTCTTCGAAAGAGAA
This sequence comes from Dillenia suffruticosa, assembly GCA_033439265.1. NCBI lineage: Eukaryota > Viridiplantae > Streptophyta > Magnoliopsida > Dilleniales > Dilleniaceae > Dillenia > Dillenia suffruticosa. The sequence continues at coordinate 21,595,225 of JAVTVX010000015.1, forward strand.
GGAAACATAATCCTTAAAACAGTAAACGAAGAATATCCTAGACAGAAATGGTGCAGCCATATGACATCTTTATTAGATGAAGAAAGAAAGGAAGATGATAAATTTGTTTTGGAAAGAGTCGGCATCTCAAGATAGTGAAATCCATCTTTTTCTTTGGCAAATCCAATCCTCTTTCCCGAGCCCTGTTCCTAAAAAACTACCACGCCCCAAACCGGGTTCGTGAGTAGCCGCCCGTTACCCTGGATACTGGCTGTATTTTTACAGAAAATCAGACAGAATCTCTCCATATTTCGGAGGTCTCTCATATACAATTTGACTTGTATATTCAAAATCAACTTGTCAAATAAACAAATGGGCATCCCAACCTCTCCAAAATCAACAAATCCTACCGCAAACATCCAGGACAACGCAAGACTATAAAATTTTTAGCAGTCCTAGCCACAGACCTCTACTGTCATGCCCAACTAAAGTATGAGCAGCCGCCATACCGAGCAGTCCTAAATATTTTTATAAAATGTACAACAAATTTCCCAAATTAACATTTCAAATATTTACAAGTGCTTCAATGCAAATAAAATGAGTCTACACGAGAGTTTCATGAATAAATATCCATTATTCATACAATCATCCCATAAATATATATACGGCCAACTACGGAACTCAATATCAAGATCTCGCAATATCGAAATAAAGTAAGAAACTCATCTTTCAAATTTAACTTAGAGCTCACCATAGTAAATACCAAATCCACCGAAACTATCAAAAACTTTTAGAACCTTTAACGTCGCTTTATCACAATAATCCTGTCTAAAAAAGGAGAAGAGATGAGTGAATATCAGGGAAGATACCCACTGAGTGAGGGGGGTTAATATCAAGCATAAATAGCTTGGGTGAACCATTGGAGTGTCAAATAATATTTTTCGTAAGCAAAAATTCATAATTTGTAATGAAACATAATATGTGCCGAAATATGAATTCATTTAATAAATCACACGATATCATACATATATGCATCCATATCAAACATTTTTTTTAGAAAATCCTGGGGTCCCATCGAAAACACTTCCGTCCCAGGTTGGTCGAAACATAGACGAAAGCTCGCCAAGGGTTTTTCCATCATGTTTCAAAACATATCCCCTTCCTTGGCGTTGGGTCGTGCCCCACCGGGGTGCAACTGGACATAGCCCGACCTATCGTAGAGGGAGACACGTCTGTCTTTACCGTCAAATATAATCCAACCCTCATCCACGTTGCCCCGTCGGGTCGCGCCGTAGGAGGAATGACTACAGCCATTAATCATGCACAAGCACCAATCATTTCACAAATATCACATAATTAGCAGGCATCCAACCCGCATAGTTTATCAAAACATTTCAAATTCGTGTGCCGATACATTTCATCAAATCATTTTAAATCAACATGCCAATGCAATAGTAGAGTAGAAAACATTCTAGTTCTCAAATAATGACACGACATTGATTCATTTCAAATGATGGATGCATAGTCATCGAAAGTATAAATTTATGACACTCCAAATGTCACAAAACAAATTTTGAAATTTAATACCACACGTCGAGTCAATGCATATCGAAAGCATGTTTTATTAAAAATATGGTAGAAAAACAAGTTTATTATTTTATGCAAGAAATTAGGGTCCCACTCACTTTTTTGGGAGGGTGGTCACTCCCTATTTTTAAAACAAATCTAATATGACTCCTCGAGTCTCCTAAAAGATTTCCCTAATCAAATCATCACAATTTAATATCAAATAAAAGTCTAATAAGGGATTTTTTATTTTTCTTTCCAATTTAATACAATCTTAATTTACACAATTTTCTTTCTAGATTCCCGTTTTATCAATTTTGAATCATTTGGGTTACCAATGATCAAATTTCCAATATTTCTCATTTTTTCTAATTTTTCTCGAATCTAACATATTTCAGAGTATATATATAGCTCCTGATGCAAATTTCAACCTAAATTTGATAAAATTTATTTCAAATGTTGAAGAGATTGCATTTCTCTCACCTAAGGTTTTCTCGGAGTGGAGACCTTCGTCCAAATGTCTCCTCGATCACTCCAAAATCTCTAATGCTCCCTATCAAGACAAGATTTATTAATTAGGTCATAAACACTTAGATTAAGATCAAAACCTTAACTCAGTTGCCTACGTAGAGATTCGTGGGCTCGCGGGTAGCAGGCTAGCAGGCTTGCGGGCCGCAGTAGGCTTCGCGGGCTGCAATGGGCTCGCGGGTTGCGCGCGCTCGTGGGTTGCCCGCGCTCGCGGGTTGCGCGTGCTCGCGGGTTGTGCGAGCTTGCGGGCTGGCGTGTGCTCATGCGCAGGTGCGCACGCTAGCAAGCGCGCTGTGGCGTGCCCAGACTGTGGTACGCTCACGCACTCACGTGCTTGCGCTTGTGCTATGGCGCGCTGGCGGAAGGTCGCGTGCTGTGACGCGCTCACGCAAGGAAGGAGGCACTGCAGGCTAGTATGCTCGTGGGCTGGCAAGCTCATGAAAGGTCCCGCGTAGTGGGGTGCTCGTGCGAGGAGGATTGCGCTCGCGCTCGTGCAGGGAAGCTTGTGCTGTGGCGCGCTCGTGCGGGAGGGAGGAGCAGCGGTGGAGAGAGCGGCGGATTCGGGCAAGGGAGGGCGGCGGGTCGCGGGAAGGGGAAGAGGCGGAGAGAGAGAGAGAGAGAGAGAAAGAGAGATTATGGCTAAAAACCCTAATCTGATTTGGGTGGGGGGTGTTGCGTTTTGGCTCAAAACACAACACTCATCTGTTTTTTTTACTCTTATTATTATTATTATTTATATGTATATATATATATATATATTTCTTTTTATAAATAAATTTATAAATAATTAAATTTGTAAATAAAATAAAAAAAATTTAATAAATGGTTGAATAAATATATATATGTATATTTTTTTATATTCATTTTACACTAAAATTCGTGGATACGACAAAATTTAAAATATACAAAAAATTCAATTTAAATACCCAAAAATCAAAAATCAATATAAATAAATAAAATTTCTCTCCACACATATATATATAGACCGAAGAATATTTATTAATATATATTTTTCGAGAATAGTACACTATTACAGACACTGTAGTGTCGGTATTACATTTTCTAACTCTCTAAAAATAAGTTTCGTCCTCGAAATTAAAAGAAGGCTAAACAGTAAACAAATGAGGATACTGTCTCCTCATGGCCTCCTCGGACTCCCAGGTCTCCTACTCGACCTGGTCACTCCTCCACAGAACTTTGACCAACGGGACTTCTTTGCTCTGCAGCTTTGTGACCTGCCGATATGGAAGAACTTCTTGAGTACTGAGATATGGAAGACGTCGTGAATACGGGATAGTTCATCTGGCAGCTCCAATCAATATGCCACACTCCCGACCCTCTCAAAGATACGTAAGGGCCCAATATATTTGGGGCTCAACTTACCCCGCTGCTTGAACCGTATAACTCTCTTCCACGGAGATATCCTCAAGAAAACCATATCTCCAGTGGCAAACTTAAGAGGTCACCGCCTACAATCAACATATGCTTTCTGTCTGTCCTGGGCGATTTTCATCCGCTTACGGATGATCTTAATTTTATCTTTTGTTTCCTCAATTAACTCGACACTGCTGAGATATCGCTCTCTGACCTCATCCCAGCATATCGGGGTGTGACACTTCTTACCATACAGTGCCTCATACGGGGGCATCTCTATACTGGCCTGATAGCTATTATTATATGCAAATTCGACCAGTGGAAGGTGTCGATCCCAACTACCCCGAAAATCCATCACACATGCTCTCAACATGTACTCAAGGGTTTGAATGGTTCTCTTTGACTGACCATCTGTCTATGGATGATAGGCCGTACTAAAATTCAGCCTTGTGCCCATTGCTTCCTGTCAAAACCTGGAAGTGAACCTCAGGTCCCTGTCTGATACTGTGGACACAGGAACACCATGTAGCTTGACTATCGTATCAATGTAAAGACGTGCCAAGGTCTCCAAAGGATAGTCGCTGCGAATAGGAAGAAAATACACGGACTTGGTGACTCGAGCTACAATCACCCAAATGGCATCATGTCGTGATGAAGTCCGCGGTAGCTCTATCACAAAATCCATAGTAATGTGATTCTACTTCCACTTCCACTCAGGAATGGGTAAGGGATGTAATGTACCAACCGGCCGTTGATACTCGACCTTCACCAACTAGCAAACTAAACACCTAGTCACAAAATCCGTGATTTCCCGTTTCATGCCAGGCCACCAATAACTATCCCGAATGGTTCGATACATCTTGGTACCACCTAGATGCAATGTATAAGTGGAGGAGTATGCCTCCTCAAGTATGGTCTTGCGGAGATCTGAATCAGTGGGAATACAAACCTGCTCCCTGAACACTATCAAACCATCTCCTCGGATCCTGAAGTCTCTGCCCTCAGCTCTACGGACTCTATCCACAATACTCTGAAACTCCTCATCTATACTCTGGAGCTTTCGGATACGATCGAGTAAAGTCGGTCTGACCTCAAATCTGGCTAGTGAGTCTTCTTGATCATCACTAGTCAAACTGACTCCCAAGACTCGGAGTCCCACTAAATAAGAAAAGTAGGCTTTCTCTGTCGACTGTGAGGATGATGCTAACTTCTAACTCAAGGCATCTGTTACAACATTCATCTTGCCCGGATGATAGTCAATAATGAGGTCATAATCTTTGAGAAACTCTAACAATCTCATTTATCTCAAATTCAGCTCCTTTTGAGTAAATAGATATTTCAAACTCCCTACAGGTCACTCCATAAAGATAATGCCGCCATATCTTCAATGCGAAGACTATGGCTGCCAACTCCGAATTATGCGTCGGGTAATTAACCTCGTGTTTTTTCAGCTGTCGCGAGGCATACGCAATAACCCGACCATCCTGCATCAGAACACAACCCAAACCCAGTCGGCTATCATCACTGTATACTGTATACTCCCGAATACTAGTGGGAAGGGATAAAATAGAAACAGATGTCAACCATTGTTTGAGCTCCTGAAAACTCGCCTCACAACGGTTATCCCAAATAAACTTGACACCCTTCTGGGTCAATTTAGACAACAGAGCAACTGCTTTAGAGAATTTTTCTACAAATCGTCGATAATACCTGACTAAACTGAGAAAACTACGGATCTCAGTAACTGTTTGTGGTTGCTCCCACTTCAGTATAGCTTGAACCTTTCGCGGATCAACATAAATACCTTTTGTGGAGACAATATACCCGAAGGTGCTGAATATGATCTTCATCACTCCGTGAATATACCAAGATATTATCGATAAATACGATGACAAATTGATTCAAGAAATCATGGAAGACTCGGTTCATCAAATCCATAAAAGTAGCTGGGGCATTAGTCAACCCAAACGGTATGACTAAAAACTTATAGTGGCCGTATCGGGTGTGAAAGGCTGTCTTGGGCACATCTTCGGCCCGAATCATCAGTAATCCTCAACTGATGAAAACCCAAACGGAGATCAATCTTTGAGAAAACCGTAGTTCCCTACAGCTGATCAAACAAATCATCTATACGTGGCAAGAGATATCTGTTTTTTATGGTAGTTTTGTTCAACTGCCTATAATCCATACAAAGTCGAAGTGTACCATCTTTCTTTTTCACAAATAATACTGGAGCGTCCCAAGGTGAAGTGTTCGGACGAATAAATCCCTTGTCTAGGAGTTCCTATAATTGAATGTTAAACTCCCTCAATTCCGCAGGCGCCATTCTATATGGCAGAATAGAAATGGGATTGGTCCCCGATACTAGATCAATCTTGAAATCGAACTCTCAAACTGGTGGTAATCCGGGAAGCTCCTCGGGGAATACCTCTGGAAACTCCTACACCATAGTGACATTTTCAAGTCTCGGTCCCTCAACAGTGGTGTCGACAACATAAACCAGATAAGTCACACTACCATGGCGTACCAAGCGTTTGGCCTTCATAACAGATATATTACAGCGGGACAATACTCGTCTCTCATCCCAGAATACTAATGGTAGCTGCCCGTGCCTCCGAAACTCAATCTCTTTCGTGAAACAATCCATGAAAGCCCAATATAAACTCAGCCAATCCATCCCTAGGATGGCATCAAAATCCGTGATAGGGAGCAGAATCAGATCTGCCTCTAATACCACCTCCCCAATACCGACCTCATAGCCCCTATAGACTGTATCTCGAATGATATGATTATCAAGAGGAGTGACTACCATAATCTCCTCATCAAGTGGCGAGAGAGATCTATCAGAATGGCGAGCGAGCATGTCGCTCACATATGACAAATTTGACCCGATATCTATAAGAATACAGATATCGATACCAAATATTCGCATGGTACCTAAATATAGGAAAAAGATTAAAGATATTTAGAATGCAAAGAAAAGTAGACATATTCATATATATATCAAACTAGTTAAGTTTCTAAAACTTTAATTAGTCACAACTATACATCGACATCATAATATATAAAAAGCTCATACGGAAAGTATAACAAAAGTACTATACTGAGGGATCTGCGGGAGGATTACCCATAATAATATCAGGTTGTTTGTGTGTCCTCCTTCGTCATCGCAAATACACGAGCCTGAGCTTGGGCCCTAGGCTGTTGTCGCGACGGTCCTGGCACTATATTACTCCGGCTACAGTCCGAGGAGCTGTAAGAGCTGAGTGGGTAGGTGCCTCCTGCTGGCCTGTGCCAGAAGTATCAGTACGACCCCGTAAAGTCTATCCTCGACTCAAATCTGGGCAAGCACTCTTAAAGTGACCTTGCTTCCCACACTGATAACAAGTAACCGGTACTGTACATGCCCCATATGCATGGTGGTTGCCGCATCTACGGTAGAAAGACTGTCTCTGTATAGTAGACTGTGAAGAGACATTAGGGGTTGGTGCTCCAAAACCCTGTGGTCGAGGTCCTTGTCCCGGTCTTTCTGTCTGAAGCTAGAAGAACCTTCGGGATGTCCAAAACCCCTACCCCTCTTTGAAAACTATCCACCCTGTGACCCGGTCTTCCTCTTCTGGTGACTCTCTCTCTGTCTAGCCTCAGCTCGGACAATCTCCTCTGTCCAGTACGCTGAATCAATCACCTCTGATAGTGTAAAAGAGGGAGTCACCATCATATACTTCCTGATACTCAATTAGAGACCATCTTCAAACTTGAACCTAATCTGAGCTGGTGTAGCCATGTCGGAGACAAAGGCCGCTAGTCATCTGAGCTCATCTCGTACTCTGAGACTGATCTAGTCCCCTGGCGTAAGTCAAAAACTCTGTCCTCATATGGTCCTGCTGGAACGGAATGAAGTACATGTGGTCGAACTTGCGTAGAAAGTCCTCCCACCGTAGGGTCTGTATAGCACTATCACAGATAGCCTCCCACCACGAGAGGACATCTTCATCGGGGAGTCTCTCAACAACTCTTAACCTGAGCTCCTCTGTTAACCCCAGATCAGTAAAGATCCTGCGAGTCTTATTGATCCAGTGCTTCGCTGCTACGGCATCACTAGATCTTGAAAAGTCTGTGTATCCGAGCTGCCGAGACTCTTTCACCAACTGAGTAAACTCATGGATGCACCTCAAAGTAACCGATGTCTTATCGGTTGGAGTAGAAATAGAAGGACCGGCCATCGGAGGAGGAATCGGTGCAGTAGGAGCAGGAACGGCCGCAGGTGCGGTCGGTGGAGCCGGTGGTAGAGGTGGCTACATCTGCACCTCATATCTACTGTACCACTACTGCCACTGCCTCAAGGCGTCGAGTGGTGGTGGAGGAATCTCGGCTGTAACAGCCGGCGGAGGTGCTAGGGGTGGCACCGGTGAAGGTACGTGAGTAGAGGAAGCATCCTCTGGTACTCGTGGAGCCTCAAGTGCCCTAGAAGCTTTAGGCTATGACGGACTCTCCGATGGTGCATTGTGCCTACCACGTCTAGGCTACATAGTTCTGCAAGGTGAGCACCGTTTCTTTAGATAAAAGCAAGGATTAGGGTTAGTTAGTAACTAACCCCCTAAAAAGAAATTGAGTTACGGATTAAGACATGTGAATGTGAAATAATAGGATAGGTGCATCATATATCTTACCCTCTACAATAGATGAATTTATATGCCTATAGCCATGTATGAGACTTTAAATAATTGTATAAAACTGTCTAATACATTGAGAACTTTTAATGTATTTGAGAAGACTTTTTATTACTATCATTTCTCAAATCTAGACATTCTGATACCAATAGAATGTCACGACCCAAACCGGGTTCGTGAGCAGCCGTCTGTTACTCTTAGATACCGACTATATTGTTACAGAAAATTGAGCAGAATCTTCCCATATTTCGGAGGTCTCCCATGTACAATTTTACTCGTATATTCAAAATCAAGCTGTCAAATATACAAATGGCCATCATAGTCTCTCCAAAATCAACAAATCCTACTGCAAACATCCAGAACAATGCAAGGCTATAAAATTTCTAGCAGTTCTAGCTATTGACCTTTACTGTCATGCCTAACTAGAGTATGAACAGCCGCCACACCGAGCGGTCCTAAATATTTTTATAAAATGTACAACAAATTTCTCAAATTAATATTTCAAATATTTACAAGTGCCTCAATACAAATGAAATGAGTCTACACGAGAGTTTCATGAATAAATGTCCATTATTCATACAGTCATCCCATAAATATATATACGGCCAACTACGAATCTCAATATCAAGACCTCGCTGAGTCGAAATAAAGTAAGAAACTCATATTTCAAATTTAACTTAGAGCTCACCGTAGTAAATACCAAATCCACCGAAACTATCAAAAACTTTTAGAACTTTTAACGTCGCTCTATCATAATAATCCTCTCTAAAAAAGGAGAAGAGGGGTGAATATCAGGGAAGATATCCAGTGACTGAGGGGGGTTAATATCAAGTATAAATAGTGTGGGTGAACCATTGAAGTATCAAATAACATTTTTTGTAAGCAAAAATTAATAATTTATGACGAAACATAATATGTGCCAAAATATGAACTCATTTAATAAATCACACGGTATCATATATATATATATATATATATATATATATATGTGCATCCGTATCAAATATCTTTTTCAGAAAATCTTGGGGTCCAATCGAAAACACTTCTGTCTTAGGTTGGCCGAAACCCAGACGAAAGCACGCCAAGGGTTTTTCCATCATGTTTCAAAACACACCCCCTTCGCGCTGGGTCGTGCTCCATCGGGGTGCAATCGGATATAGCCCGACCTACTGCAAGAGAGACACGTCTATCTCTCTTGCCAAAATATAATCCAACCTTCATCCACGTTGCCCCGTTGGGTCATATAGGAATGACTATAGCAATTAATCATGCACAAGTACCAATCATTTTGCAGACATTACATAACTAGCAGGCATCCAACCCGCATAGTTTATCAAAACATTTCAAATTCGTGTGCCGATACATTTTATCAAATCATTTTAAATCAAGATGCCAATGTAATGGTAGAGTAGAAAATATTCTAGTTCTCAAATAATGGCATGACATTGATTCATTTCAAACCATGGATGTATATTCATTGGAAGCATAAATTTACGACACTCCAAATGTCACAAAACAAAATTTGAAATTTAATACCACACGTCGAGTCAATGCATATCGAAAACATGTTTTATTAAAAACATGGCAGAAAAACAAATTCACTATTTTATGCAAGAGATTAAGATCCCACTTAATTTTCTGGAGAGGGTGGTCACTCCCTATTTTTAAAACAAATCCAATCTGACTCTTCGAGTCTCCCAAAAGATTTTCCTAATCAAATCATCACAATTTAATATCAAATAAAAGTTTTATAAGGGATTTTCTATTTTTCTTTCCAATTTAATACAACCTTAATTTACACGATCTTTTTTCTAAATTCCCATTTCATCAATTTTAAATCATTTGGCTCACCAATGATCAAATTTTCAATATTTCTTATTTTATCTAATTTTCCTCAAATCTAACATATTTCAAAGTATATATATAGTTTTCGATGCAAATTTCAATCAAAATTCGATAAAATTTATTTCAAATGTTGAAAAGATTGCATTTCTCTCACCTAGGGTTTTCTTTCTGGAGGAGACCTTCGTCCGAATATCTCCTCGATCACTCCAAAATCTATAATACTCTCTATCAAGACAAGATTTATTAGTTAGATCATAAACACTTAGATTAGAATCAAAACCCTAACTCAGTTACCTGCGCAGAGGTTCGTGGGCTCACGGGTCAGCAGGCTAGCGCGCCCTTGTGCGTAGGTTTGCTCGCGAGCAGGCACGTTGTGGCGCGCTCACGCTATGGTACGCTCGTGTGGTCGTGCACTCACACTTGCGCTGGAGGAAGGTCACGCACTGTGGCGCGCTCACGCGAGGAAGGAGGCGCTGCAAGCTGGTGCACTAGCGGGCTGGCGCGCTCGCGGGCTGAGGCGCACGCTCTCGAAAGGTCGCACGTAGTGGCGTGCTCGTGCTCGTGCAGGGAAGCTTGCGCTGTGGTGCGCTCGCGCGGGAGGGAGGAGCAGCAGTGGAGAGAGCGGTGGATTCGTGAGAGGGAGGGCGGTGGTTCACTGGAAGGGGAAGAGGTGGAGAGAGAGAGAGAGGAAGAGAGAGAGAGAGAGAGAGATTAGGGCTAAAAGCTCTAATCTGATTTGGGTGGGGGATGCTACGTTTTGAGCCCAAAACGCAGCACTCCTTTGTTTTTTTTTTTTACTCTTATTATTATTATTATTATTTATATGTGTATATATATATATATATATATATTTCTTTTTATAAATAAATTTATAAATAATTAAATTTGTAAATAAAATAAAAAAATTTAATAAATGGTTGAATATATATATATACACATATATATATATATATATATATATATTTATATTTATTTTACACTAAAATTCGCAGATACGACAAAATTTAAAATATACAAAAAATTCAATTTAAATATCCCAAAATAAAAAATCAATATAAATAAATAAAATTTCTCTCTCCACACACACACACACACACACACACACGCATATATATATATATACTGAAAAATATTTATTTATATATATTTTGCGAGAATAATACACTATTACGGACACCGCAGTGTCGGTGTTACAAAACACAGTAAGCAGAATTACATGTAACTTGATAGTGTAAGTCTTTGGTAAGTTTTTGAATAAACACGAGATTAACAGACAATTTTGAAACATATAAGATATTTTTTAGGACAAGATTAGGGTTTATCTGGACATCTCCTAAACCTGCTATTGTGGTTGTGATTTCATCTGCAACTGTAAATTTTCTATTGCTTGGACATGATGTATAGGTGCTAAAATGGTTAGAGACATGTGTCATGTGGTCTGTGACCCCCTGAGTCTAGAATCCATGAATTTCCAAACACTTTATCAAATACATTTAATCTAAGAGAGTTTGAAGGTTTACTTGAAAATGCTAAGGAGCAGCCACTAGTAGCCGATTTTTCACGGGTTCCCAACAAATTTTTCAGGTTATCTATTTCTTCAATGTTAAAAACTCTAGATTCTTTCTGCTGTTCATATCCCCTCTATGTGGTCATATGAGCTTGTCCTGAATTCCTTTGCTGTTATCCCCCTTTGTTTCCTCATTTTTTGTTAGAAGTTGGAGGTTTTCCATGTAATTTCCAGCAACGATCCTTAGTGTGTTTCAGCTTTTTGCAGTATATACACCAAAGATTGTCCCAATTGGCATTCTTTGACAATTCTGGCTTCCCATGCTCCGGAATTTGTGGCTGTTCCGGTGTTAATCCTTGCCGTTTATTACCAGAAGCTGCAAGCGCCGAGCCATCGATAGTTTGAGGCTCAAGCATGACTCCTCTTCGACTTTCCTCAAGCATGACTCCTCTTCGACTTTCCTCATTCATAATCAGCGAGATTACCTCATCTAGAGTTGGTAATTCTTTACGAAAAATTTGAATCCTTACCTGATCAAATTCAGGATTCAACCCAGAAAGAAAATCATAAATACTACTTCTCTTGATGAATCATTTAATAATTGCTGCACAATCACTGCACTTTAATTCAATCACTCTATAATGATCCAGTTCCTGTCACTAGTTTTGCAAAAAAATTGCATATTCTGTCACGGATTTGCTGTCCTGTTTCATCGAAGCCGTCTTAACCTTGATCTCATAGACTCGTGCTGCATCATTAACCTTAGAGTATGTCCGATTGAGAGCGTCCCAAATAGCCTTAGCGGTTGAAAGAAACATACATATATCACTAATTTCGGGTGTCATAGAGTTTCACAACCAAGACATGACCATTGAATCTTTCTCATCCCATGCATCAAAGCCTTCATCTCCTTCCTTTGGTCCTATCCCAAGAAAATGACTTAGTTTTCCCTTTCCTTTTAGAAAAGTTCGGACTAATTGAGACCATTTCAGCTAGTTTTTTTCATTAAGATGATACGCTGTTGAATGTTCTGTAGGTCGCCAATTGCTGGTTGAAAATTTTGCTGGTCGCTAGATGACTATTGAATCTACACTTGGTCTTCCATCTGAGTGAAAGATTACATATATCCTTGCAGAACATTTCCATTTTTTATTTTTTTATTCTTTTCCTTACATTTATATATAAGAAAAATACATTTTCAAAGTACGTTTCCAAAAGATACAAATGTGTTGCTTTGAGATAGAGTTAAAAGTAATGAATAAGGATTTCAAAAAGTCACGAAAACGGAAATAATTATTTTTTACATGTCAAATTTATTTGGAGAATTAGGGTTAGAAATATATTTGGTTACTCACAGATTTAATTAGAAAAACTATTCATCCTTCCTCGAAAGAAAAACAACGGGCCTGTCAAAATTAGTTCTTTATTACTAAAGAACTTAAACAATAACGATATTTTCTTCTTAATTTAAATATTTTTTTAATAATTTTTTCTTTATTAATAAAATTTACTACCTTAAATAGGAGTAAATATTCAAAATCTTAATTAATTTGACCCTAATCTTCCAACTTGGTCGATTATACCAAAATCCTATAATATCTAACAATAATAATAGACATCGGGTCCATTTCTCTCTCTGTCACCGATTTTCTCTTTAAATTAACCTCATCTATGCATATGCCCATACTGCACACATATTGCCTCTCTCTCTCTCTCTCTCTCTCTCTCTCTCTCTCTCTCTCTCTCTCTCTCTCTCTCTCTCTCTCTCTCTCTCTCTCTCTCTCTCTCTCAACTCTCTTTATTATGGCCTATACGAAGAATAATAATGATCCATCAAAAGCCCTGACACCACAAGTGCCGATCATGGCTATTCCATTGAATTGGTACTTTCCAGGAGACAAATACCACAGAACAACATTCTCGTCAACACCACCATCAGCACCTACCAATGGGCAAGGAAGGTTCAAAAATGCAAAGGGTTAGTCCCCCCCCCCCCTCCCCCCTTTTTTTGGGAACCTTACTGTCTTTCTGTTACGGCATATAAGAAATCTTATTTATCATAAATTATTATATCATTACTCACAAGTTTTAATTACAATTGAGATCCATTCTTTTTGCATAAAATTTATTTAGTTTTTTGTCATGTATAAAAAATACATTACACGACAAAAAATATCATTATATTTTTTCAATCAATAACAAATAGCATTATTCTCATTCTCATATAAAAATAAAGAGTAAAATTGATAGTAAACATGCAATATCTCTCAGTATTGTCACAATAAAAGTTAAGAATATTAATGGTGGAGGCGAGAGTAGGAGATGGCCATGGTTCGAACCGAGCCATGGAACCGAAACATAGTCAACGATTCAAAAAACCATCGATCAGTTCATAGTTCTAGAATCAGAACCAAAACAATTTCTAAATGTTCAGTTATTTTTCCTCATTTTGAAGAATTGGGAATTGGCAATTTTTTAAAATATTTTTCCTTTAGTTTGCTTGCTATAAAATAAGTCACATTAAAAATTGAAAAATAATAAAAAACTTTTATTGTTAGTTTGAACGTAAAAGTAGAAAATTTTATATTTTATTTAATGTTGAATTTAATATGATTATTGAAATTCAGTTAAAAAATGTTTAAAACTTTTATATTAGAGAAATTAATTTAAATAAATATTTTACAAATTTAATCAAGAAAATAAATGTTTACCATAAAAAATTATTATATATAAATAAATTAGTCCCCATAAACAACGTGAAAGTGGGTTTTAAATATTCACACCCGAAATGAGCTCATCAACAAAGAAGAAATAATTGGTTTCCAATTATATTCACCTCGTCATTAATTTTCCATATTTTTATATTATTTTTTATAAGAAAAAAGAGAAAAAAATCTATATTTATCTTTAATTTATTTATTTTACTTTTAATTTTATAGTTTTAGTTCTAGAATTACAATTAAAACCATTTGTTATTGAAACCGAAACCGTCTAAAATCAGAACCGTTCCTATAAGGTTCAGTTTCCATTCCTCTAAATTAAGAACTAGGAAACTTTGATTCCATAAGTGAAACCGGTGGTTCCAAAACCATGACCTTGCTATTAAGAGTTAATCCATATCTAGTGATGTAGCTCACATAACATATATAGATATAAATATATATATATATGTGTATATGCATATCTGCAAGCAACTGAATGCTTCCTTTTTCCTCTTAAATAAATTCATGTAGGTCTGCCATGCATGCATATCTCTTTATATCGTTGACACAATCCAATTTATCTTTACTCGTAGGATCTTCCAAGGGTGAGAGCCCAAACCATCAGCCCTACGATACAACAAGCTTTTATAGAAAGGCATGGGATGGTCTGATGAACCTGCACTACCATGGTAAATTAGTCCTTTTGTATTGATTTTAACTTACATGCACTAGCACATCAATAACCTACTTTGCACCAAATGTCTTTTCTGCATGCATGCAGGGGCCGAGAAGGATTGACGATGAGCAAACATTGAATTCTCAGATTTTTTTTTAATGCTCCTATTTTAGTGTGTGTTTGAATAAAAAGTTGGAATAAATGTTATTTTATATTTTTATAATTTCCTTCTCTAAATTTTGAAGTTCAGCAAATTAAGCATTTTGTCCACCATGAAGTGAAAATATTGAAAATGAGGTTGAATCCATTTGTTTACAACTCACTAATATTGAAAATTAGTAAAATTCGGAGTTCTCCATTGTTTTTTTTTTCAGATATAAATTTAAAAATTTATCTGAAAAATGAGGTTAAATACTTCATTTAATTCGTCCAATATTTATATCTGAAAATTTTAAAAATTTTCAGATACCCATTTCCGGCACAACCCAGCACAAGAGTGACTTTTTATTAAAAAAAATGCGGTAAAAATATTTTTTTGTTTGGTGATGTTGATCAAATAGGTTTTGATGAAAATATTTTTACGATAAATGTTTGATTTAAAGTGTTACGTAGAAAAAATAAATCAACCTAAACCAAAAATCCACATGCAAAACTTGAGTTTAAACAAAATTTAAACATGAGACAATTTAAGTTAGCATAAGTCGACCGTGTTAATGAAGTGAAAAACAAAATAGTCAAGTCGACCTATTAAAGGGATGAGAGAATTGAAATTAAATAATTTAAATTTTAGTTCAAAATGGTTCGAACCAAAATCTAACCATCAGGACCCGGACTGTTGGTAAGCGATTCGGTTCTGGTTCTGATCATGAATTGCGGTTTGGAACTGGATGATGAGCCGGAACCGGCAGTTCTAAAACCATGGTCACCCCCACTTCAATTGTTACACAATTACCTTTGAAAATCACTCCCATATGAATTTCCCTCGATGCTTTTCTCATGGGTTGGGTTATGAACTCCTTGGTTTCATTAATGGGATTTGGACATATCCCCCGTAACAAGAATATTGCTAGTTCTTAATATTCTATGAGTTTAGTATTTATTATTTATTCATCTAAGTTTGTATTTCTGTTCAGTACAAAAAAACACATTATCGGCAACGAAAATCCTAGAGAAATTCGTCGCTGAATATTTCAGCGACGAATATGGTGACGAAAATTTTTTGTCGCTGATAAGACATCGCAAACGTTTAGCGACGGAAAAGAGAAATTTGTTGCCAAATAAGCGACAAAAAAAATTTCGTTGCAAAATTTCATCGCTAACTTAGCGACGGACAGAGATGTCCGTCGCTCACCTCAGCGACGGACATAGCGACGGAAGCAATCGTCCATCGCTTACATTAGCAACGGAAGCAATCTTCCGTTGCTACCGTTAGCGACGGACATCTCTATCCATCGCTAACGTTAGCAACAGGCACCTCTCTCCGTGGCTAAACTTAGCAACGGAGAGTAATGTCCCTCGCTAAACTTAGCGACGGAGAGCGCTGTCCGTCGCTAAAATCAGCAATGGATATGCATTTCCGTGGCTAAGCTCTACAAAGCATCCGGCTCTCACTTCAGCGACGAACGCAGCAACAAATCTGGAAATTATTTGGCGACGAACTTAGCGACGGATCTGTAAATTTTGGAAAAAAAAATTTCGTTTGTTTTTAATGTTTCTCCCTATTTAGATAAAAAAAATAATAAAAATAAAACTATCCAACCAGCATTTATCCAATTGAATCCATCAATCAAAATCCAATCCAATATAATTTCGAATCCAGCCAAATATTCCATTAATATCGAATGGAACAAAAAAGCCATCGATATTCATCCAACGAATGGTCATAGAATAAATTTACAAATTTTGTAATCCAACCAACATCCGTCGAATAAGAGTTTGTGTATTGAACAAAATGTTAACAAAATAAAAGTGAAACAAATGTTAACATGGTCTAATATCCGATATCGAAAATATTAATAATAAAATAAATATCGTCCAACATCCCATAAAACAGTAAGAATAACATTTAACAAACATCCATCAATTATCATGTTGTTCATCAGCATCGGGGTCAGCGGTAGAGGGTATAGAAGGTGGAACCTGACTCTGCGAAGGGACAAATTGACTTGGATCCAATTTGAGATGTTGTAACATTAGTCGCTACGTTAGCTCAAGCGATTGTTTGAGTGTACTCATTTCATCATCTTTTTTTGCAAGTTGCGCATTGAGACTAAACACTTCTTCATCTAATTGCGCTTGTTTCATTGAAATGGCCGTAGTGGAGCATGAAGGGCCAGGTGTGTACACTCTGCTCAGTGATTCCATCCCAAATATTCTTCCTTTTTTAACCCTGCCAGATGCCTCTATCCACAATGTCATATTATCAATGGATGACTCAGATGAGCCACCATCATCAGCACCACTAGAATGAGTTAGTAGTTCATTATATTTCTCCTGCATTTTTATGATGTCAAAAGGAAAGTCAAATAAGGTAGTAAGAATGAACAATTAATACAAGTTCATCGAAATATATACAAATAATATAATGAAGTTAAAAATGTCCACCAAATCATACCATCCGAAATGAGTCTAAGAAAATAAGGCACTAGAAAAACATAATCCCAACAAAGTTGCCAGAGTTTCAAGTAAGTCTCGTAAGACTTGTGTATCTCTTTCTACTGGTCTAATATCACTTCCTTCAAGCCTTGGAATTTTTTTTTCTCTTACTAATATTAACTAAAATTTTAAATAACTTGAAGGCAAACAGAGTATTAAATTCATTTTATTTAATAATTTTTTAATTTTTTTCTTCTATGATCTACGATTTTCGTTTCATATAATTCTTTTACAATTTTTTTTAACTAAAGTCTACTATTCACTCTCAATTTCACATTTAAAGACTCTTGCAAAGGTGTTGTGGAACTTGGGAGAAGGGGGAGAACAAAAGGCGTTGTTTGTGGTGTGAGGGAAAGATGCATTGGAGCAAAATATCAAGGGCAAAAGCATGTGTTGGGTGTTCATTGCGTGTAGGAAGAGAATGTGCAGAGAACTCCACGCTTTGAAGGACACACTGACTCAAGGATTGATAAACATTAGCAATTATTTCTTTTTCTTCCATATCAGTCTAGAATTATAGATGTAGCAATATAGCTTCATTTACTATTTCACTAAGATCATAAGACAGTGTAAACTAGAATCTTTCATATGAACATATTGGTTTTCAATCACCATACTGATTAAATCTTTGAGTTATCCTTCAGGTGAAAGCATCTGTAAGAGGTTAGCAATGGCAGAAAGATTGCTGCAAAAGAACAAGAGCACGAAGTATATCATCTGTAAGCCTAGTCTTTTAAAATTCCATTTGTACAAAGTTTGTAACACTTAGGTGAACAAAAACCCACAATTTTAGTATGATTATCACTAAGGACATTTATCTTTATTTGAATTGGACTAAACAATTGCCAAACAAATATAGAATTAATTAAAAGTTGGTTTGGTTGACTTGGGCTATATTTCATATGATGGATATGTGGTTAGATGATAATTCATTTCATAGAAATTGATCATTTTGTAAAGTTGTTTGCGCTAGCAGGTTTTGGATAAAATAACCACCATATTCTGCAGGTTGTGTTACAAGGCATGATTCCACTCTTTTTCTGTCCATAGATATTCAGAAGCAAAGGAGATATAGGTGTTTTCTGGAATAACAAACGGGAAATGACAGTACCAAAGGTATTGCTACGCTGGCTTCCTATTCAAAAATACTTGTTAATTGAATATTTGGGAGCTTATTGGTGGATAGTTTAAAGTTGACACCATTTACAGAAGTTTAATTTTCAGACAGACAAAAGGAACCAGCAAAATCCATCAATAGACCTATTCAGTAAGGTAACAAAATCCACCATTTACAGGTACACTTTTAACTCTTACTGAGTTATTATTGTTTTGAATAAGGGCTCAAAAGAGAACACTTGGGGTCCTTTGGAATAACAGGTATGCTTATCTTGCATGTAAACTTAAAGTTTTAAGGCGGGGGTCGGCACTGCAATTATATCTTAGTTCTGCTTTTTCATCTTCAGTAGTTTTATGCATGTAAATTACCGGCAGGAAGTTTTCTAGTTTATGGTCTGTAATGTCACCACTGTTTCTGTAGATAACAAATGGGTTGCAAGGAAAACTCTCTACAATCGGGGAGCGAATAGATAGGACTTTGTGGAGGGGTGACAGAAATTGATTTGCAGCCCAGCTTGGGCAGCAGGTATCTGAACTTTGAACCATGTGTAATGGCTTACATTTAAATTTGCTAGATTTGACCCTTCAAAATTGCCTCAGGAGGTTGGGCATTTGGTGATCATCAATAAAAGAGACGTGGTTGTAGATACATGATCTTTCAGATAAGGAATTTCTGCCATTTTTACTGGTCAATATAAGTTTGGCGGATATAATGTAATTTAGATAATATAATTTTCAGAGACCTAAGCACAAGGTTCAGGCTAGAGCTTCTATATATATAAAACACAAAACTACGAAATTTGTCGATTACATACCGAGACAGCTTTTGCTTTCTCCCCACTCCAAGTTTTGTCCTTCTTCTAAAATGTGTGCTCAAAAGTGTCCATATATGAAGGCTCATATCCCATTTCCTTAGCCTATTGAAAATAAATAAATAAATAAATAAACTCACTCTGTGTTACCATTAATTACAGAGTAAGAACACAAATTAATTGATTTAAAGAAATATAGGTATTTTTATTAAATTACCAGCCTTTTTCGATGTTCATCGATATTGATTGAACCCCCCGCATAAGTGGCAGACTCTTGGCCAGAATTACATGATCTATTCCTCTTATCTGCTCACCTTTTTTTTTGCTCTCCTCAGACTCCCAATCGCCAACATTTTCATCCAATTTTCTTCCGTGATACAATCTGGTTTCCTCTCAGTTGTTTTCGCTTTATTGATCACATTTCGAATGTGATCACCAACTTTTGTGTTGAAAATTCGTCTTATTTCATTATCGTCCGATTCATTCCAAGTAAAGTTTCGCTGTAATAAAAAAGAAGGTCTATTTAACATTATTAAAACATAATCTTTATTTAAGGTATCAATTGAAAGGCGAAACTTACCTTAAACTCTCTCCACCATAACTCCTTCGTTTTGTTCGAAGTGCTTGTGTAAGTGAGTGATGCGCCTCCCCAATGGTTATTTACAACTTTATTGAGCATACGCACAACATATACTGAATCTGAGAATCTAAATATGAAGAATTTACAAATGAATAATGGTAAATAACAAATATAATTAAAAGAACCATATATATAACAAGAGATCATATTAAATAAATTTATATAATAAAATACTAACGAATCTCCACATGCGGATATGAAATTTTGCATATCCTCTGTGCATATGTCCCCTGCATTATTTGATTGTTGCACTGAAGGTGCAACTGAAGAGGATGGAGCTGTAGCAAATTCGGAAGTAGAGGGGGATGGGGACGGTGCAGGGGATGGGGACGGCGCAGGGGAAGGGGAAGCTGAAGTGGTAGATCGTTCTTGTCGAATTCGTGCGTGTCCTCCACGTTTATACTGAAAAATACCCACAAAGTTAGATAAATTAGTAAAATAACAATTACATGTTTTAGGAATTGATAAGAATGTGGCTTAAGAAGCTTACCATGTTTAAACTTTTGTAGCTGACACCAGATAAGAATGTGCCTCAAGAATTGATAAGAATGTGCCTCAAGAATGTGCCTCAAGTTTATCACCAGATACAATAAGGCTTTGCATGTTGCACATGCTCAAAGCAAAGGTAAAGTATAAACATTCATAATTTACATGTAACCATTATGTGCCTTTCGAGGATACATAATTAAAGAAAGAGACGTGACCAAGAGTAACATGCAACCATTATGTGCCTTTCGAGGATACAGGAACCAAGTTCCAACATGTCACAAGACTTCAGACACTTTGCTTCTCAGTAGAGTATGTAAATTAAAATTTGGAAAATATAATATTATTTGGGTAAAACAAAATATAAACAAAAAAAAAGAAATGTGCACATATAAACATGTTTTCCCACTCATTTACCTTACCTTTGCCTCCCTCAGTAATTGTACCAAAGCAAAGGTAAAGTATAAACATTCATAATTTACATGTAGTCATTAATGTATAATATTGTAACAAAAATTGAATGTGCTGAAAAATATAGATAAGGTGGGCTATTTCATTATGCAGATGGTGTAGACAAGTTGTTAATGTTGTTGGGGACTTTAGGTGGTATAGGAGATGGACTCATGACAACACTCCCAATGGCTAAAGAACTACTCTAACTTCTCATAGTATGCACGCAGGCTGCTTTATGTTGCTATTTTTGTTGGCTGATCTGCTTTCATTGGTAAGGCGAATTCTCTCTCCTACTCTTACATAAGTTGCACATATATATAAATATCATAGTAGATCATATTAGTGCCGACCTTGAATTGAATTTCAAAGAGTAAAGTATCATGGTACTATTGTAACTGACCAAGAGCAGGGTAACTCCTAGGTTTTAGACATTATATTCATAGTACTTGAAATAGATTGCATGTTGTGTTAGGTTGGTAACAAAGCAATTGGACCCGTATGTTAGTTTTAGTTCAACCAGTGAACAACTACTAAAAAAATATAGAAGCCTGCAAAAGTGTAAGCTCTCAAATAACAGGTATATTCCAAAGGACAGATATTGAAACAAACAATGTGCAATGTGCAAACACAAGGAGGGAGGGAGAGAGAGAGAGAGATACCCTAAGAAGCTGCTCCAGTATATAGGTCAGAGAAGGACTGCCAGGATTGAGAACAGTGAGAAATTTGGGAACAGGTTCGCTGACGACTCCTTTCCAGCTTGTCTCGGAGATGAAGACAATGTCAATAAATTGTTCAAAATTCCCAACCCTTAGTTTCAGCAATAATATGATTATGAATAAGGCTCGTACAACTTCATGATACTAAAGCCACACCGTACCAACAATGTGGTCAAAGCGCAACCAGCATTATTAAGTAGAAGATAAATTACATATAAACATATCAGAAACAAATTACAGCAACGTAAACAAGAAAGAATTCTATACAATGTACCTCAATGAAATCCGCAAGTGGCATCATAATCCAACATTTTCATTGTCATCTCCACTGTCATATTCATTTCCATCTCCATCATCACTCTCACTGTCTTCGTCATCCTCATCCTCAACCTCATTATCTATTTCAAAATCAGATTCGTCATCATCATCCCCCTATACTTCATTTGGATCCACGTCTATTATTGCTCCAGATGGATCACGTAAAGTTGGAATATTATACTCCATAGATTGACTCGTGTTTGTAACTTCTTCTTGTTGATATGCTATATCAACCCAATGCTCCTCAATTTTTTTTCGTGCTTTTGTTTTGCATACAGCCCACTAATCATTTTTGTCACGTTTCAAACTAGGATATGATACATAATATGTTTGAATTGCCTGTTGTGCCAATATGAAAGGTTTATATTTCCTATATTTTTTCTTATGATTTATTTCAACAAAATTAAACTTTGGATGCACCTTCATGCCTTTTACGGGATCAAACCAAGTGCACTTAAATAATACTACTCGCAATTCTACTCCAGGATATTCTATCTCTATGATTTCATCCAACAAACCATAAAAATCACCAATTGCACTTTGATCATTGGATGATCGAACACACACCCCACTATTCATTGTGGCTTTTCCGATTCCATATTGTTGGGTGTGAAAATTAAATCCATTGATGAAATACGCTGGCCAAGTTCGTATAGCTGAATTTGGACCCCATGATATATGATATAGCAATCCTTGCTCCATTTGATCATCATTACTTTGAATCTAAAGGAAAGTGACCAAACTAGGATATATTAGTTAAATAATGATTATAAAACAAAATACGATGGAAACTTGATACCTAGGTCACTTACATATGTTTTGAACCATGCTGCAAATTCCTCATCGCGCATACGATCAAACTCATTGTCATGCAGTTCGGAGAATGAATTTTGAAAAATCCTATAATGAAATATCACTCATAAATTGCATAAACATCGGAGCCACACAAAATACATATGTTCATAAATGTATACTTACTCGAAGTATGGTCTCACATCTGGACAATTCAATAAAATATAGGTATGAGCTGCTCGCAATTCTTGCCCAGTTAAATATCTTATGTTACATGTTCCATTAGGTCGACCGAGATAGTTGAAAATAGACAATGGTTTCGAATTTGGATCGATAGGGCCCTCATCATTTCTTCGTGCTCTTCGCCTCTTACACTGTACATGAGGCTCAAAATAGTACGATGCAAACGTTATCACTTCCTCCACAATATATGTATTAACAATAGATGTTTCGACCCTTGCCTTATTTTTAACTTTTTTCTTCAAATGATTTAAAAATCTAGTAATAACAAGAACAAAGAGATTATTACAATCACACACCCTAAGAATTGAAATTTTCAAAGAAATAATATTAATATTTCACCTTTCAAAAGAATACATCCATCGAAATTGGACAGGACCTCCAACTTTGACCTCATACGGTAAGTGAACCAAGAGATGTTCCATAGAATCAAAAAATGATGGAGGAAATATCCTTTCTAAGTTGCAAAGAATGATCAGAATATCTCTCTCTAGTTTCTCCACGTGTGATACGTTCAACACTGTTGAGCAAATGTCATGAAAAAAAATGCTCAACTCTGTAATGACACCCCATACAAAATTTGGTAGAAGTTCCTTCAACGCAATTGGAATTAGTCTTTCCATAAAGATGTGACAATCATGACTCTTCAAACCTGTCAACTTGTATTCCTTCAAATCGACATATTTCCCAAGATTTGATGTATATCCATCAGGAAATCGCAACGATTTAACCCATTCACAAACAATTCGTTTCTGATCCTTGTTCAATGTATAAATTGCCTTTGGCTTTGGTCCCTTACTGCTTGCATCCACATCTAGTGCAGACCGATTACAAATAACTCTCATATCTTTTCTTACACTCAAATTGTCTTTTGTTTTTGCAGGAACATCTATTACCGTATTTATGACATTATCAAAAACATTTTTCTCAACATACATCACATCGAGATTATGACGAACAAGATGGGTCTTCCAATATGGTAATTCCCAAAATATACTTCGTTTCGTCCATTTATGTGTACTTCCATATCCGACAGTCATACCATTAGGGTCTTCCATAGCTGATGGAAAGTTATGCACTCGCTCTCATATTTGATCACCGGTCAATCTCAATGGTAGAGGTGTTTTTTCAACCATATTTTTAATAAACTCAACCTTATTCCTTCTGAATAAATGATTTAGTGGCAAAAATTGTCTGTAACAATCAAAATAGCTGGCCTTCTTACCATATTTTAATCTGAATGATTTTGATCTCTCCATACATATCGGACATCCTAAGATCCCAGCTGTACTCTATCCATACAACATGCCATAAGCTGGGAAGTCATTTATTGTCCAAAGAAGAGTAGCCTTCATTACAAACCACTCATCGGCATGGACATCATATGTAGGAACACCTTCATCCCATAGTTGTTTTAACTCCACAATCAGTGGCTGCATATAAATATCTATTAACTTTTTCGGATTTTGCGGTCCAGGCACGATCAATGTGAGAAACATATATGGTGTCTTCATACACATACCAGGAGGAAGATTGTATGGAATTAAGATAACTGGCCAACATGAATAAGTTTTTCCTGATTTGCCAAAAGGAGCAAAACCATCAGCACAAAGACCCAATCTAATATTTCGAGTCTCTTTTGCAAACTCAGAATATGTTCTATCTAAATGTTTCCATCCCTCTGCATCTAAAGGATGACACATTAGACCCTCATTTGTTTCATGATTTGTATGCCAAGTCATGTGTTCAGCTATGGCCTTTGATGCATAAAACCTTTGCAATCGGGGGGTTAAGGGCAAGTAAAACATTTGCTTCTTTGGTTTACGCTTGTTACGACCCGTCCTCCCACTACTCTTGTACCTACATTCATTACAAAATTTACAAAATTCTATATTTTCATTATCTCTCCAATATAACATACAACCCCGACTACATACATCAATCCTTACCACCGGAAGATCCAAGTCTTTGATTAGCTTCTTCATATCGTAGAAATCAGTTGGCATGATGTGATCACGAGGCAATATTTCTCAAATCACTTGAATAAAATTGTTAAAACAATCCTCAGACACATTAAACTCTGTCTTGATGTTTAACAATCTTGTCGTCACTGATAACTTTGTATGACTGTCACAACCTGCCCACAAAGGTTCATCTGCAGCTTCCAAAACTTCCCCAAACCGATTGGATATAAATGTCTCATTATTTGCATTTCCATCAATAGCTGTTCTGTATACCTCGTCCGATGGTAATGCATAACTAGTATACTCTTGTTGAAATATTGGACCACAACTGGTACTTGCATGGTTAGATTGGGAAACAAAATTCTCACAAGTTGCATCAACCACCATTCTTTGATATGAGTTTAATTGGTCGTAATTATAATCTGCTCTAACAAAAAATTGTCTACTTCTTCGATTCTCTTCCTCAGATATAAAGGGTTCACCGTGACAGATCCAATTATAGTAATTCGGAGTAAAACCAAATCTACAAAGATGTTCTCTAACTTTATCAGACTCGTGAAACTTACCATTACTACACTTTCTACATAGACACCTTAACTTATTCTCATCCATGAACTCAACTTGACTACTAGCGAAACCCAAAAATTGTTCCAACCCAATACGAAACTCATTAGTCAATCCTTGACGTTCAAGTAAGTTCTTATTGTACATCCAGAGTCTATTGCTTTGCATTTTCATTATCTACATATGCAACAAACACAATCTTTAACAAGAGCCAAATTACTTATATGAATGAAAATTCTTAAAAAAATTCATAAGAAATGATGATGATGATGATATGATTCATGGGAAAAAAGGACAGTTGTCTTGCAATTTTCTTAATTGAATACAATATGAATTGGGAAAGAAGGACAAAATAGAAATATACCTTCAACTTTGGTTATTGTACTGTTTAACTAATCTTCAGTCTCAATCAAAACAATGTTTGATGGATCTGAAATTAAAAGAATTAATTAGTGTAAAATAAGGCTTGTGTCTTAGAATTGAATGGAATGAGTTTTTGAAATTAAAACAATGTTTAACTAGTATTTCTTAGATAACTATAAGAAAGTAAATTTACCCTTGCCATTCTTGAACTTGGGTTTCTTTAAACTTTTTCCCAAATGCAACGATCCTAAGTAAAAAGATTCACTGCAGCAAGATTAAAATGAAATCAGCAACAAACATAGGTAAATGGACAATAAGAAAACCCAAGTACAATCAAACCTCCTACACCGGCTTAGTTAAAGAAGAAATATTTTACTAAAATTTAGTACATGGACGGATGCCATGTACTATTGTTTTCCCATACAAGTTGGACTTTGTTTTCGTAGGAGTGAAGCCGAAACCTCTATGTCTATGATAATCGCAGGCAAAAAACAAATATCAACGAGGCCATCTTGTTTGCCCAAATCAACAAAAATCATACATATATGACTACACATCATTCTCAACCAGCATATGATTTTCATTTGTTTCTACAAAACGTAATTTCTATCTAATATTTTTCTTTTGTCATTTTTTAAATAAAAATAACATTATGACCCAGGACATGATTGACCAAGAAATATGTAGTTCCCATTTTAGGCCATGCCTTAATTCACAATTTTAAATACCTACAAAGTTCACTTACTCCAAGTGACTAAAACTGAAAGAAAAGGAATGCACAAA
Organism: Dillenia suffruticosa; assembly: GCA_033439265.1. Classification (NCBI taxonomy): domain Eukaryota; kingdom Viridiplantae; phylum Streptophyta; class Magnoliopsida; order Dilleniales; family Dilleniaceae; genus Dillenia; species Dillenia suffruticosa. The sequence goes on from JAVTVX010000015.1 coordinate 21,621,974, forward strand.
AAGTTGCACTTTGCACAAGTATGATCATCAGGTACAGAAAAGTGTACAAAGAATGAGGGGAGAAACTCCATGGCCAATGGGTGCACAAGGGAGGATCCAGTAAGTGATGGTGGTCGAACAAGTTATGCTGGTGTACATCAAGGGATGGGAAAACATTTGTCTCAAGTTGGTCATTTATGCCTTTTCTCTCTTTTAGATTGTGGTCTTACCTGTTTTCACCGAATGAAATGCTTCTCTCTTTGTTGAACATGCTTGCTTCCATAACTATAATGGTTGGTATTGAGTGACTACATGTTTCACAGAAAGTAACTACTTGGCAAGCAATTTTCCCTGTTTTTCAATGTTTGGGTGCTACTGGTCAAAGGACAATATTTTCCTTCAACACCAAAGGAAAAGGAGGGAAAAAGGAAAAGAAGAAGTTCATGAAATCAGCTTACTGCAAAATTTTCCTTGCGTCATTTTCTGCTCTACTATCTGTTTGCAACTGGATCTTGTAAAACCTTTTCCCAAAGAATGCTTTCCACAATATATATATATATATATACTCCCATGAAAATAATTTCCTTCAAAGGGCGATTTTTCGTGAAACGGATGGGGTATTATCTCTCTCTTTCTCTCACACACACTCACTCTTTCTTTGGGGAGGTGGAACTAAATGGTTATACTTTTTTCAAATTTTAGGGTAAATATTGTACCATGTTCAATAAATAGATAGAAGTTTGAGCCTGTCACGTTACTCACTAAACTTAAAATATGCACTACCATATTATAAGAGATAACTGAAAGTTTCTACGGCTTGTATTCCGACCTGCATTTATTCTTTAATTTTAAGTTTTGCAGGCCATAACTGAAAATAACTTTTTGTTCTTTTAAATACTAGACACTGCTAGGATGCCTTTTGGGCACTTCAATGACACTTCTAAAACACCTTTTAAGTATTTAAAGAAACTTTACATAATAATTATTTTTTAACTAACAGACTACTTACATGTCCGTGGTCGCACCTGTGTCCTTGTCCATATCTATTTTGAAGGTAATTTTTGTAGGTGCTAACAGTTTTGGAGGTTGTTTATTTATTTATTTTATATATATAAAGAATTGCATTTTGTAGGTAATTGCACTTTGCACAATATTCTGTACCAAAAGATAGTACACATCACCACACAGTCATTTCATCAAATAGGTTGAAGGCATAAAAAATGATGCATGCAACACTTAGCATACGTTGAAATGCCATCTTCCTTTATTTCACAAATCTTTCACACTCACAGCACACTCGTAGCATACGTCAGATTCAGATTGCAGAGGGGAGAAAATCATATCCAAAAATAGGTATCGGATGAGAAACTTCAAAAAATTCTGCTTCGATAATAAATTTTGAAAAATGGTAAAATTTTTCATCAAACTCAGACCATAAATATAAGGATAATTGGCCAGTAGTTCGCATATACTGAAATATCTAAGTTCAAATCTACATATTCGAGTTAGGGTTTCCAATCCTAGGTTTTACTATTCGGGTTGCTAATATGCTTTCTCACATTTAGGGCTGTCGATTCGACCATCAAGAATTACGAATCAGACAAGAAACTATTACCATTGTCAACATTGGAAACGTATGTAATGTCGGAAAACCCACACTATGTCAAGGATTCAAACAAGAGAGAAAGGGAGAGGGAGAGACAGAGTATCTTTAAGAACAGCGACTACAACTTAGATTCCACGCACTGATGCAGTAGTTGAAGGTCAAAGGCTTGGAAGGCGATTCATGAAGTGTTCGGGCGAAGAAAAGGGAAAAGCAGTCGAGAGGAGAGAGAGAAGATTAGGGCAACGCATTATATATAGAAGCTCTTAGTGACGGATATAAATCCGTCACTAAGTTTGAGACGGATAATAAATCCCGTCGCTAACTTAGCAACGGAAGAGCTATCCGTCACTAACTTCTTTGTAACGGATGAGGAATTCCGTGGCTAAGTTAGGGACGGATAACGAAATCCGTCGATAACCTAGCGACGGATAATGAAATCCGTCGCTAACCTAGCGACGAATTGTCTTCTCCGTCGCTAAATTTTTTTTTTTTTAAATTACCATCCTATTTTTTTAATGTTTTCTCTAAAAATTTTATTTTAAACTTCTTCCTTTTATCTCATTATTTATTACTCTCTTTATTTCTTATTTAATTTATTTGTTGAAAAGTGAGATTCTTGTAAAAAAAACATGAGTCAATACCTCATATCATGGGTAGCACCAACCAAATGACCAAAGGAAGTCGGATCATCTTATATTCAACTGATTGTATTTTACAATGAAAGGAACAACTGATTTTCTTAAATATGAAATGAGTTAGTTCAAATGTGAAATAAAACTCCATCTAAGAGTTCTCACGTTTGTTTGAAAGACAATTTGTGATGGAAGTTTGCCAATGAAATAAAAAAGGGAAAACAAATCTCCAATTCTAAACCTTGTAAGCATCCGCTACCTTGAGAATTTAATCTACATACTTTGGGTTGCAAACCTAGCATAATTACGGAAAAATATAAAGAATCTATCTTTTTTGGCCCGGACAAATCTGAACAAAAATTGAGAGTTTCATGGTGACTGATAAAAAATTGTTTGTTAGAGATTGAATATAAATTATTTATTGTTGAAAATTATTTATTTTGTCAGAATTATAATATTCACTATGTATTAAACTCCATTTTGTTAGTAAAAAAGAGAGATATGGTTGAAAATAATTCGTAATAGAGTACTGAATAAATTTAACTATGAAATTAGCTATTAATTTTGAAATACTTGTCACGATTTTGCGATAAATTTAGTTACAAAAATTTATTTGTGATTAGATAGGGAAGAAAATGGGATTCATTAGCCACGAATTTAGTGTAACTTTTGTAGCTAATTACTGATAAAATTTCCCACGAAATAAGATTTGTGACAAAATTTAGCCATGAAATTTCAATTCGTGGCTAATTGACGACGAATTTTGCCATGAAAATATATTCGTCGCCAATTACTGACGAATTTAGTCACAAATGTTTTATTCGTCGCTAATTTGGCGGCGAATAGTTTCTGTTGCAAATTTCGTCGGAAATTGGCGACGAAACGCATTTCCGTCGCTAATTTCATCGCTAATTTGCGACGCAACTCTTCCGTCGCTAAATTCCGTCGCTAAACCCGTGTTTTTTTGTAGTGGTTGTTAACCAGTGTCCTTATTCTTTTTAGTTAATTATCATCAAATTAAAAGAAATTTTTTTTTTTTAAATTGCTTCCGATCATTCATAATGTATTTATTTGACTGCTTTGTAAATTACTAATAAAATGTTTTATTGCTCTTTATTATAGAAATTAAAGCTTTAGATCCCTTCATAGTCCTCTTAATTTTTCCCTCCATAACTAAAATTTAATCATTTAATTTTCTTCAGTTTATCTTGAGTACTTAATCTCTCTCTTCGCTTCCCAAATGAACTTTCCCTCCCTTTCTTTTCTTTTCAGTATTTCTAGTCTTTCATCTACTCGTATGAGAAAAAAAAAAAGAATTGATCATATATTTAAGGTTGAGTTAGACGTGATTTTTCATTGTTCCATATTTTTTAGTTCTACATTAAGGTAAGTACTATAATTATGTTTAACGTATTTTCAAAATGCTCTACTTTTCAAAGTATTAGTAATAAATATGTTCAAAGCTATGCTCAAAGTTATCTTTAATATAAGGAAAAAAAGAGAAAAGAATTCCAACCTTGATAAGTATTTTGAAAATGCGATCCAATTTATTCATGAACGAAAAGCATGTTTTGAAAATTCTGAATTTCAATATCTATTATTGGTATGGTATGTGTGTTTTTTTTTTTCTCTTTTTTGGTATATGTGTTCAAAGCATGTTTCTTTATTGGTATGGTATGCTCAAAGTTATTCATTCTTCCATAATTACAAATCCTTTTTCGTCATTTCTAAAATTTGAATTCGAGAACTTTGATTAAAGGTATAGAGTGTCTGACCACCAATCTAAATAATTTTGGTTGGTATGGTATGTGTGCGATTCAAGTACCCACGATTGCACATCGCATGATTTCTGGATACTCAAAAGTGCCAAATCCTGTATTAATTCTTGTTAATGAAGTACGTGTTTTTATCTGAAAAGTCTCCCATTATTTTCTAGTGTATAAGAATAACTTAAAATAAAAATAAGAAAATAGCCATCATGGTTTTAGTTGCATTAGAGACCTTACTAACATAAATATTTCGTGTTATATATATTGCATATTACAGCTGAAAACAAGAGGGTATAGTGTGATTATTCTATTGCAACAGCTAAATGTTTACCTCCACAGTTGAACATGAAACTGGCTACCCCATCCCCATTTCAAACAGAGAGCCCAGTCCCAATCCCACACAAACCTAAATAAGGGCTGTCGGTGGATCCCACTAATAAACAAATTTCTTACAGGGATTTTTCTATTATTTCATGTAAAATCAATGGCGGAATTGAAAATTGCGAAGACACATGAGATGGAAAATATAAAGAGAAGATAAATATTTGGAGGTTTTAGTAATGATATGCGCCTTCCAAAAGTCAAAGAAGAAGAAGTCTCCATTGAGACTAAAAGTAACGAAGAGTAGCCCTTAACCAAGCTATAGAGGGAGAGAGAGAGGCCTTTGTGTACGGGAGTTAGAATTTGATATCTTCTAATATTAAAAATTTCTTAATTAAATTAATTTTGATTTCATCTAATTTTAAATTAATTTGTGTTAGTAAAAGATTATTTCTTAATTAACCGAGAAACAATTTTTCTTTCTTGATAAACAAAAATAAATATGTTGAATTATTTCTTAATCAAAAGATTTACTTTTTAATTATTTAACCAAGAGCCTGAAAGTTCATAAATTAAGAATTGTCCTAATTTTTAATAAATTCGTACAAACACAAATCAAACAAGAAAGAGGGTTTATAATGCGATGGGAAAAGAAAAACATTGGGAAAAAAATGCAAAAATCCATGCAGGCCAGAGAAAGCTTTTAGAACAAGAAAAAAAAAAAGCAAAACGTTTGTGTTGGGAAGAGGAAAAGCACACTTGCTTTTAGCAATTACACGCTTGCTTTTGTAAAGAGCCTGTCTTTCACTTTCAATCTCTCTCAATGCACGTAATGCTGGTGGAGACGGGTGCACCATCTGTTGTCATATATACAAGGCGCTGAAGCACTGCCTAATTACCATGATCTCAGATCAATGAAGAGCTCTCTCAACGTGCGAGTGTCTTCAAAGTTCATAAATTAACTGCAGCGAACACAATAACTATCAAAAGGATAGGCAACAGTTCTCTTCCTTTGTGAACTCAAAAAATTGTCCTAATTTTTTTCTCATCTTTACTATGAACATTTTATTGATATACTTGTGACATACATACAATCTTTAGAAAGGAGATACCAAGGGATTGGAAATGGAGTTCACCATTACCCAACTCCTACTAAAACAAGAACCAAATCCAATCAAAACCTATCATTTTGCATTGTCTTCCAGTAATTCTATCAAGTTTTATATAAATCATTTTAAGTGCATTTTTATTTTCATGCTTAATCACCTCAAACAAGTCTTTCATGCAAAAATCAACACACATTTTGCTATAGACGAGCAAGCATTAATTCTAAGTTTTCACAAAGAGAGGTACTTATTCCGCTCACAACGCATACTTGCCATCCAGGCTAAGTTCACCAAATCAGGCAGTACTCTGTTGCAGCTCAACCTGAAAACAGAAGAGCAAATCTTTAATATTATTGCATGATTGGAGTAATGTAAGTTTTGGAAAGAAGTATAAGAAGTGGGCTGAATAGTTTTTTTACCCTTTGGACCTGGATCGGCTTCTTCCACGTGGCCATACTCACGACTAGTGCCACATGAATCTTGTTCTTCAAACTAATTAAAAACATAGCACATGCATTTCTCCAAGAATCCTTAACGAGTAAAGTCCCAAATACCCCCCAAAATCCAAACATAAATCCGAACCCCATAGAAACATAGAACCCCATATTAATTATCTCACTCTTCTCTTCCTGTGCTTCTGCATCACCATTGCTGTTGGCATCAGATGGGCTTTCAGCTACTTCATCTCCTGGACAATCCCTTGTGAGTGGAGGCCCGCAGAGTCCCTTGTTCCCCTCATATGCAGAAGCTTCAATGGTGTCTAGGTGAGCACTTCTAGGAATTCTACCTGACAAATTGTTGTTTCCCAAATCCAAACAGCTTAGAAAATTCAGAAGAGAAAGGCTTGTAGGAATGGATCCATGTAACTTGTTTCTGGATAAGTCGAGAGATTCTAACTGTTGCATCTGTCCAATTTGGGAAGGGATTCGTCCGGTCAGATAGTTTGTTGAAAGGTTCAATGAAATCAATCCAACAAGAAGAGTGATTTCCTTTGGAATCTTTCCACTTAATTTGTTGCTTGATAAATCGATGCTCTTCACAAGTCCCAGAGTGTTTTTGTATAGAAATTCCTCACGTTTCAGTGCTAGTTCTGCATAATCATTTTTAGGATACATGATATAAGATCCATCGTATCGACCCACCCTAGTTTTGGTGTTGATAGTAATGGTTAAATTTGAACTCCTAGAGTGAGCCATTGCCGTAAAATTACTGAAGCAGGTTGGTATGGAACCAGAGAAGCTATTTGAAGAGAGGTCCAATATCTGAAGTTTGATCAGATTGCATAGATGAATTGGAATGCTTCCACCAAAGTTATTAGCTTGTAAGCTTAGAATAACCAAATTTAGTAGGTTTTCTCCTATCCACGCAAGTATCTTCCCCAAAAATTTATTCATTCTTAGGTCCATCACTTGTAGCTTCTCACAATTCTTCAACTGCCAAGGCAAAACTCCTGTAAAATTGTTGTTCTCCAAATGCAAGCTTTCTAGTTGACAAGATGAACCAACGATAATCGGAAATTTACCAAAAAAACTGTTGTTTGCCAGATTTAGCATAACTAAGTTAGGAAAACTTGTTTCACAACCATGAATCTCCCCTGATAAAAAGTTGTTTGAGAAGTCAAGCATTTCCAACTTGGGAAATTCAATCAGACATAGGGTGGATAGAGGTCCGGAAAACTGATTGTTGGATAGATCTATGTAGGTAGAGTTTGCATGAAATGCTGGTACCTGACCCTCAAAGTGGTTAGAACTCAAGTCCAAAGTGACAATCGGTTTTGGATGACTTACAAAATGAAAAGCTAAACTTGAAATGGTGCCCCACATTTGGTTGCCAGACATGTTCAAATAAAGAAGCTGAGGAGTTAGTTCCTCCCAAAACCAACTAGGAACTGAATTTCGAATTCCAACATTAGAAATATCAAGTTCAGTAAGATGGAATTGCCTTTGTAACCAATTGGGGAAACTAGGACCCACCTTACAATGGCTCAGATCCAAAGACTCTAGTTGAAATGGCGGAATCCAGTTGGAACTGATATTGATGATCAACAAATTATTGTGAGACAAATACAGTTCTTCCAAGCTAGAAAGATTGGACATGTGGCTTTCAAACAATGTACCTTGCAAAAAATTCTGGGAAAGATCAAGACATGTAAGTGTGGAAATGTTTCCAATACTCCAGTGGGGAAATCCTATAATCTCAGTTAGATTATTGTTGGACAAATCTAAGAAATCTAAAATGCTCATATTTGCAAAAGATTTTGGAATCCCACCTTGGAGTTGATTTTCAATGAGTAATAGGAATTCGAGGGAGATCATGTTTCCAAAAAAGTCTGGAAGTTCACCATCCAACTGATTGCGGCCAAGTTCAACAACTGATAACGTGTTGCTATGGTTGAACAACCAATTGAATATGGAAGACTTGAGATTGTTTTGACCGAGAAAAATTTCCCGAAGTGTTTTGGAAGAATTAAAATGTGATAGAGTTGAAGGAAAGAGTACGTTTTGGAGTGAACAATCGAACAAGGACAATGACATCAAGGATGGAAGAGTATTAATTACTTGTAGCCAATCAAAGTCAGTAGTGAGGTTTGTACCAGTCAAATCAATGTAGATCAAATTTGAAAGACTTGAAAGCCACTCAAGCTTGGTTGAACTTAAAGCATGATTGAAGCCAAGATCCAAAACAAGCAAGGTTGAAAGATTCCCAAGTTGATTTGGGATTTCTCCCACGAGATAGTTGGAAGAGAGGTCCAACGCCTTAAGAGCATGAAGATTCCCAAGTTGATTTGGGATTTCTCCCACAAGATTATTCTTAAAGAGGTACAAAGCCCTAAGAGTATGAAGATTCCCAAGTTGATTTGGGATTTCTCCCACAAGATTATTCCTAGAGAGGTCCAAAACTGTTAGACCATGCAACTCAACCAATGAAGTAGAGATTGGACCTCGCAAAGACAAGAGGGAGAGATTGAGTTCAACAACGTTACTGGTTTGGTTGTTACAAGAGACTCCCAACCAGTTGCAGCAGTCTTTCTTCTCTGGTTCGCTTCCCCATGAGGAGAGTTGACCAAAGTCACTGAGAAGACCATGCTTGAATTCAAGAAGAGCTTGTCTCTCACTTTGGATGCACATAATGGTAGTGGATGTGGATATAGCCGACACATTTTTTGTGATATTACATACCAAAAGTAGTGTGAGACACCACGGAAACCATAGGTTAATTCCCATGATCCCAGATCAATCAACAGCTATTTCAACTATGTTTGAGGATATTCAATGGCAGTGAATATATATATACATGAATGGAATCTATAAATTCTTTTAAAATGTTTTAAATTATTAAACTGTACTTTGGCTCCATGACATCTCAATTGCCTTTACTTTTTGACTCCTTTGTTGGGTTCAGATAGCTTTGTTGGGTTCAGATTGAAATAAGTTGAGACGTTGTAAGAGTCGGGGAAGGGATAACAATCTGAACCCCAACGTCTTAAAAGTTGAGTCTAATGAGACAGGGTGGGCTATAATTGTATCATTCTTTTTTGGTTTTTGCCGTGGAAAAAGGGTAGTAAGATGACTTAGGTTGTTTAACATTTAGTGTTGGTCATAATTATTTGTTTTAATACAAATATATCATAGAAACTCCCTTTCTTTATGTAAACTATGTATACGAAAATTGTAAAATTTGAATAATAAAGTAATTTCTATCAAAGAAATTAGAAAATAATAAAGTAATAAAATAGAAATAAATTGTGACAAATTTAAGTATTATATATAATTTCTCAAGCAAGACCATTAACTCTTAAACAGAATATGAGGGGGAGAACTCTCCTTGACGTTGCTTTATTCCTAAATCTATGCATATCCTTTTATGAGTTCATTTTGTTTGGATATATAACAGTTAGCTGCCTCTTTTGTTTGGCTTTTGATCATAATAGGTCACAAACAATACTAGTTTCTGTTTTTTAAGCTAGTGTCGGCCATGTTAGTAAGTGAAATAGGTGTTTTTTTTTTTAAATAATTTTGAATCAAGTGGTATATGGAATCATATTTTTACTGCTTCGGTTTGAGTATTATTCGGTCTAATTGAGAAAAAACTCTCTTAATATAAATTTTTATATTATTAAGTTTTAAATTTAAAATTTAATTAAGATTTTAATATTCTTATTCATAAGATGGATTGTTTATTCTCATTGAAATAGTAGTATATTTAAAACAAGTGATTGCTAGAATGGGTCGAATCTAGTTGACGAGCCGCCATTCACTGTGTCTCACCATTTGGCAACCTTTGTGTAACAATCTGCAACACTCACTGAAGCAAAACCAGATATGGCAACTAAAGAATCAAACTCTAATTGTACATAACTTCCTAGCTAACTAACAAGACAGCAACTAAATGAATAACTGAACTCAAGATTAGTTAGTTTGTTAGCAAAGTATGAGGGAATTCTTGAATTGTATATAAGGATAACACCTCTTGATTCCTCTTCTTTTCTCAGCTTCTTCTTCTTCTTCTTCTTCTTCTTCTTCTTCTTCTTCTTCTTCTTCTACTTCTTCTTCTTTCTTTCTTAGCTCTGTATTCTGTAACTCTCAAACTCTCTATCTCTCTATTTCTCTCTCTCTAGCCCCATTGCTCTCTATTCAGATCTTGTAATAAGTAGTTTAGATCACCTCTTTGATCTAAACGTAGCAGAAATGGTGTTGTCACACCACTACCCAGAAACAGTCGACTTATTTTCTCTTTGTCAGTCGACATCCTAATTGGGTTATAACAACTTGGTATCAAAGACCTTTCCATTCTCGATCAAGTAACTTCCAGAATGGCAGAAAGCACTAGATCTAAAGCCATGGAGGAGCAATTCAAGAAACAAGAGATGCGCATACAGGAGTTAGCTGTGGAAATCAAAGAGAAACACATCGAAACTGAAAGAAAGTTCGAAGAACAGCAAAAAGAAATGAGACAAAGCATCGAGGAACATTTACAAAGGTTGGAGTCCATTGTATATAATTGGGAGAATAAAATGTGAGGTTTGATTAAGATGGCAGTCAAAGAAATGATGGAAGAATGCTACCACGAAAGACACTCTAAATCACCTATTCTAGTTGACAGTAACTCACAGTGGAATAAGAAAGAGGGAAACAACCGTGTAAATATACCCAACCCACCAAGACTTGAACTGCCCATATTTATTGGGGAAAATCCAAGAATGTGGCTACGCAAATGTCACAAATTTTTTACAATTTATCAAATACCAGTCACTTCTTGGGTAGATACTGTCGAGATGTTCCTGGATGGGAAGGCTGAGGTATGGTTCCAAGGCTTAAAGATGATCAAAAACACAGTGGAATGGGAGGAATTTTCAAAACTAATATGTCAAAGATTTGAAGCAAAACGCATCCAGGATGAAGTGGAAGAGTTCAATAAACTACAGCAGTATGGTTCAATGGTAGAGTACCAAGAGAAGTTTGAGAAGTTGTGGGCCATCATGCTCCAAAAGAATACTAAACTATCAGAATCTTACTTCATCCCCAGTTTCATCAGTGGAGTGAATGAAGAAATTAAACCAGTTCTAAGAATGTTAAAACCCACATCCCTGTTCCAAGCATTTGAAATTGCTATGTTATAGGAACAATCCTTGGAGTTGGCTAAAAGCAGAAGGGAGAGACTAAACAAAGTGGGAGAATGCAACGAGAATAAAGTAGGGGACAGAAGTACAGAGAAAGCAGCTGCTAGCAGTAAGCAAAATGGCAGTAAAGAAAAAGGGTGGCCAGCAGTAGTTGACGCTGAGAGAAGAATGACTAGAGTGACACCGCAGGAGATTCAATTCAGAAAGGCCAACAACCTTTGCTTCAAATGTGGGGATAAGTTCTCACCAGGACATCAATGTAGCCTCAAACATCTGAATGTAATAATAGCAGCTGAAGAAGACTCCGAATCAGAGGATTCAAATGAAGAAACAGTTGAGGTATCACTTTGTGCTCTCTCCAGTTCTATTAACAAAAAAACTATATCCTTGAAAGGATTATTATATGGAATGGTAGTGTCTATCCTAGTAGATACAGGAAGTTCTCATAGTTTCCTTAGACAAAAATTGGTCAAGGACTTGAGACTGTAGGTGGAGCAAGAGGAACCATTGCAAGCTATACTTGTAGATGGTAGCCAAATCTCTAGTAATACCCAAGTCAGGTGTGTAAGGTGGAATATACAAGGATATAGCTTCACATTTGATTTGAGGGTGATTAATTTAGGAGAATGGGACATTATCTTAGGAGTAGACTGGATGCACAATTTCAGTTCTATAACATTCGACTTTAAATTACTGCACATTAAGCTAGCTGACCAAGGAGGAGAGATTGTGTTAGTTGGCAATGCAGTAGACTCCAAAATGAAGTTGATTCGTGGGAAGGATACTAGAAAGTTTAGGAAACAGCAATTACCAAGTTGCAACACACTTTCACTGAACTCTGGGGGCAACTTAGGGGGCAACTTAGAATCAATACCACAACCCATCACTGTACTACTTGGACAATTTGGGGAAATCTTCACACCACTAAATTCTTTGCCACTTGTACGATCCCATGACCATACCATACAACTTAAACCTGATGCACAGCCCTTCAAATTGAGACCATATAGGTATCCCCATTCCCAAAAGACTGAGATTGAGAAACAGGTCCATGAAATGTTGAGCCAAGGCATTGTTAACATAGTACAAGCCCTTTTGCATCTCCTGTACTGCTAGTGAAAAAGAAAGATGACACATGGAGATTTTGTGTAAACTATAGACAACTCAACAACCTCACCGTCAAGGATAGATATCCAATTCCAAATATTGATGAGTTATTGGATGAACTCCATGGATCTAAGCTATTCTCCAAGATAGACTTGAGGTCTGGATACCATTAGATCAGAGTTAAGCCTCAGGATGTACATAAGACTGCATTTCAAACTCATCATTGCCATTTTGAGTTTTTGGTGATACCCTTTGGCCTAACCAATGCTCCAGCAACATTTCAATCACTCATGAACCATGTTTTCCAACCTTACCTCAGGAAATCAGTCTTGGTATTTTTTGATAATATCTTGGTATATAGTCCTGATATTCAGGCACATGTCCAGCACCTGAAGCAAGTATTCTTACTGCTTCAACAACACAAACCGGTGGCCAAGCTATCCAAGTGTTCATTTGCACAAAAACAGGTGGAATATCTAGGCCATATTGTATCCATTGAAGGGGTCCAAATGGATCCTCAAAAGAAAGATTGCATCACTTCATGGCCAGTCCCAACATCTGTCAAGGATCTTAAAAGTTTCCTGGGCTTAACAGGCTGTTACAGGAGATTTGTCAAGAATTATGGACTTATAACTAAACCCCTCAATGATCTTTTAAAGAATGACAAATTTTTATAGACTAGAGAGATAGAACAGGTTTTCCAGTACCTAAAAGCAGCAATGAGCATAGCCCCAGTCATGAGACTTCCTGATTTCTCTAAGCCATTTATCATAGAGACTGATGCTTGTTCAACAGGATGGGGAGCAGTCCTGATGCAGGAAGGCCAACCTATTGCCTACTTAAGCAAGGCTTTAGGACCAAGGAAACAAAGACTTTCTACTTACGAAAAGGAGCTTCTAGCAGTGGTCATGGCAGTCACCAAATGGAAGCATTACTTGATAGGTTATCACTTCATTATCAGAACTGATCATCAAAGTCTGAAGTTCTTACTGGAGCAGAAACTAACTCACTCTTCTCAGCATAGATGGCTAACCAAACTACTGGGATTAGATTATGAGATTCAATACAAGAGAGGAGCAGAAAACAAGGTGGCAGATGCCCTTTCTAGACAAAAAGAAATAATAGAGGATCAGCATCAGGGGACGGTAATGGCTATTTCAGTGATTCAACCTCAGTGGTTAAAGGAAGTAATTCAGAGCTATGAAAGGGATGAAGTATGCCAGACTCTGATAGCTCAGTTAACAATTGATCCTAGCAGCAAAGAGGACTACCAATTGCAAGACGGAATACTGAAGTATAAAAGAAAAATATATGTGGGAAGTAGCTCTCAACTGAGAACAAAAATTTTATAACACATGCATAGTTCAGCCATTGGTGGATACTCAGGACAGATTATTGGCCTTCTCTGAAGACTGCAGTTATCAAATTTGTGCATGAGTGTGATGTATGCCAAAGAAACAAACATGAGAATAATCTCTACCCAGGACTGCTGCAACCATTGTCCATTCCCACTCAGGCTTGGACCCAAATTAGTATGGATTTCATTGAGGGTTGCCTGAGTCCCAAGGATGCAATACCATCATGGTAGTGATTGATTGACTCACTAAATTCAGCCATTTTATTGCATTACAGCATCCTTTCACTGCGGCAAAGATAGCGCAGTTATTTGTTGATTGTGTATTCAAACTCCATGGTCTGCCTGATGCTATTGTTTCAGATAGAGACAAAGTCTTCACAGGTCTTTTTTGGCAGGAATTGTTCAGATTATTGGGAGTGAAATTGAACTTAAGTAGTGCCTATCATCCACAGTCTGATGGCCAAAGTGAGAGACTGAATCAATATTTGGAATGTTATTTGATATGCATGATAGCTGACAGGCTTGGTATATGGGCACAATGGTTGAGCATGGCTGAATGGTGGTACAATTCTAATTTTCATTCTAGCATTAAAATGACTCCATTCGAAGCATTGTATGGCTATCAACCTAGATCTATTCCTGCTGGTCCATTTTTAGACACTCCTAATGCTGTAGCTGTAGGATTTGTTCAAAACAGGCAAGCCATGTTGCAGATACTTCATGATCACTTATCCAAGGCTTAAAATAGGATGAAGGTAAATGCAGATCATAAGAGGTCTGAAAGAGAGTTGGAAATAAGGGACTTGGTGTACTTGAAACTTCAGCCCTATAGACAACAGTCAGTGGAGGTTAGAAAGCAACTCAAGCTCTCTTCAAAATTTTATGGGCCATTTCCAATAATAGCAACGGTGGGTCAAGTAGCATATAAGTTGCAACTGCCTCCAGGATCAAGAATACATCCAGTATTCCATGTCTCTTTGTTGAAGAAGAATTGTAAAACCGACAAAGTCAAAAAAAAAATATATGGATTTTGGGAAAGTTACTTTCCTAATTCACTTTCTCCTTCTCCCTCAATTTCTCTCCCCCTCATTCTCTCCCGCGTTCTCTGTCTCTCACCCTCTCACAAATCTCTCCCTCCCTCCATCACAAGCTCTCTCTCTCTCACCGATTGTCTCCCTCCATCATTTACAAGCTCTCTCTCTCTCACCGATTCTCTCTCTCTCTCTCCTACGGGCGCTGCACGGCCCGCAGCGCGCGGCTTCCCTCCCGCATTGCTATAGCCCGCAAGCACAGCGGCTCCTACCCACGAGCAGCTCCATCTCGCGAGCACTCCAACACGTGCCAGCTGCGACTCCTCTCCCTCGCGTGCGAACAGCCCACTGCTTCTCTCCCTCGCCTGTTCACGTGTTGCCCTCTGTCGAGACACTTGCTGCAACCTCAAAAGAGACCCCAACTCGACAGTCATCGCATTGCAGGTTTCGAATTAAATCGAACATCGCACGAAGGTTTAGTAGGCAAATATGAAAACCCTAGGTCTGAATCTGCACTCCTTTCTCTGCACAGGACAATCCATTGGAGTTTGAAAGGAGATTTCTTGAGTATGGATAGGGTATAGGGAGTGAATACCCTCTCTAGAGGTGAGTGGATGGTTTATTGTGTTCATAAATGAGAAACCTGTTTTAAAATTGTTTTATAAATGATTTTCGAAAGATTTTACGTGATTTATGCAAATTGTTTTGTGACTGTGGGCTGTCTGAACTGAATTATAAAGTATAAATGCATCCATTGTGTTTAAAAATGATTCTGTGCCATATGTTATTTGATATTGCTCTATGAATTGATTTGGCATGAGATTGTTGATTATTTGATGGAAAATTATTGCACATTGCTTGTGAACTGATTTATTTAGAAATGAAGGGTGCCGCAGATGAATATAGTCATATTCCCACCACGGAGCGACCTGACGGGGTGGCATGGTTTGGGGTTTGGATGTACAGGGGAGTTAGACGTCCCTCCCTCTGCCGAAATCATACTATATCTGGTACACCCCGGTGAGGTACGAGCCAATGCCAAGGTAGGGGGTTTGTTTTGAGACCTTGGATAGAAAAACCCTTTGCGGGATTTCGTCTGGGTTTGGCCGCCCTAAGACGGAAGTGTTTTTCGATGGAACCCCAAGATTTTTTGAAATGATAATTGACATGGATGCATATTTTGTAAATTGTGACTTATTGAAATGTTTTATGCATATGAACTGTTATTTATGAGATATGCTTTGACTACCCCACATTTACCCCTTATTTATGAACACGATCATACCATTGCACTCCACTCACCGAGTATACCCCTATACTCACCCCTCTCTTCCCCTTTTTCAGAGGAGATTTAGTTGGGAGACTACTCGACGGAGATTGTACAGTATTTTTGAGGATTGTATAGGTATTTGGCACATGCAGGGTTACTTTTGTAGATCTATAGATCTCAAACCATGGAAAGAGAAGACTGTACATCCCCTGTCATGCGGATTTCATTGATACTGGTCAAGTTATTGGCAAATATTGATAAAATCCATTGATTTTTGATTTGTTCTTTATTACCTTAATTACTCGATTATTTTTATAAAAACCGTTTATATCTGTATTGGGACATTTGGACTATAAATCTTAATTTCGATACTTTTCTCTGATTTTATGAAGTTCTGTACAACTCATACCATTAGGACTCTACCGATACTAGCTTTTCTTCCTCAGGTAAGTGTTGGTAAAATCCGACGGCTATGTTTTAGGACTTCTTGTTTGTCACACGCTTTATTGAGGTGAGAATTCTGAATGGCTAGGATGGCCACATCGCATGCGTGCTTGTGCAGGATCCCACTCCCCGGTATGTGCCAATGTGTGTGTTTGAATGTTCAGGGATGAGCCGGATGGACTCCTTGCGTGTGTATTGTTATATGATTTCACGTTTTGAAGAGTCTTATGCTTTCGATGATTTTTTGTAAATTTGATAGCCTTGTGGAGTCCTGATATAAGGAGAGGTTCTGCTCGTGTATCGATACGACGCGACGGTTATCGCGTGGTCGATCCGAGGATCGGGGCGTGACAGCTTTATTGATATCAGAGCCCGGTTCACGATTTTAAAGGCCTGATGGTTTTGAAATGTTTTGAAATGTTTCCAAATGTCCCGAAAGTTTCTAAAGGTTTTGAAATGTTTAGTTTTTGAAAAAATGTTAAGCTCTTTTAAAGGGTTTTCGAAAATTGTACAGAACTTTCCATAGTTTTCTTAGGGAATTAAGAATATTTTTTTAAGGGGTTAAGTCTTAGTCTTCGCTTAACCCTTGACTTAATTTTAGTTTCTTATTTTGTATAGGTTGCAATGCCTCCGCGAAGGAAAATGAGGAATGTGAGTGAAATTCCTCCACAGGAGCACGAGGATGAGTCGTCCTCGCATGCTCTTCCTCCACCTACGTCCACACACCCGGCTCCTTCTACTGGGCTTGCTCCTCCTCCTGTCGCTGCTCTTCAGGAAGTTATGGAGTGGTGGAGTACCTTTGGAGCACAGTACCGAGCTCCTCGGCCGACTGCAATTCCACCACCTGTTCCTCCTTCGGTGCCAGCTGCTGCACCCAGTGCCCCACTAGCACCCACTCCTCCGGTTGCCACTCCAAGTAGCCGCTCTCCAATTCAGTTGTCCAAGTTGATTAAAGAAGCAAGGCAGCTTGGTTGTGAAACCTTCTCGGCATCTGGTGATCCTACGGAAGCAAAGAAATGGATCAAGAAGGTTAAGAAAGCTTTGACAGACATGGGGATAGAGGACAGCGTGAAGCTCCTAGTAGCCACAAGACTATTGGATGACGATGCCAGCACATGGTGGGACGGATTAGAGGAAAACGCAGTTTCACCTCCCACTTGGCATGACTTCCTTAGGGAATTCGCCAGAGGTTCTACACCCGCTTTGATCGGGACTTGAAGAGGAGAGAATTCCTTCGGCTTCGTCAAGGAAATATGTCTGTGACAGAATATGAAGCCAAGTTTAGAAGTCTATCTTCCTTGCACCTGAGTTGATCACCTCTGAGGAGTACAGGCTTTTTAAGTTTGAAGATGGCCTGAATCTAAACATCCGAGAGAAGATGTCCGTCACAGATGAGCACACGTATGGGAACGTATTGCAATTGGCCTTGAGGGCCGAACAGAAGGTGTTGGAAAGGGAAAAGGTTAAGGACCACAGTGGGAAGAAGAGGTCCGGCAGGTTCACACCGGGCCAGAGCTCTAAGAAGGTCAGAACTACAGGCTTCCAAAGTGGTGGATTTGCTTCGGGATCGGTTGGATTCCCTCAAAGCAAACCAATTCATAGATCGAATGCTCCTGGTGTTGAAAATGTTGGATCAGGAGCAAGACCCAGAGGAGGTGGAATGCAGACTTGCCTTACTTGTAAAGGGTATCACATGGGTCCGTGCAGAGGACCTAAGAGGTGTTATCACTGCGGGAAGGAGGGACACCTCCATTATTCTTGCCCTGAGTTGACAGAAGAAGGGCAAGGGAGTCGGCAAGTTAGAGGTCCCTCTAGCGGCTCCAAAACTGCTCCAGCAGGTTCGGTGACACCTTCCACTGTACCATCCCTAGGGCGGGCATAAGAAGCAATACAGTAGCTACCCCCTCTCAGTGACCTCAGCCGAGAGCTCCAGCTAGGGTTTTTGCCATGACGAACGAAGAAGCTCAGATTAATCCCGACGTAGTCACAGGTAAATTTTCATTTAAATTTAAGTTTGAAATTTGAAAATGTGATATCTATGGATTATAACTATAATTTGATGATTTGTGATTATGAATGAAAAAGTATGATGATATGATTATGTTTATGGTTTACATTTATATGTATGATGAAAATTTTTGGAGTGGATGCTCATATACTCATTGATACCGGATTGAATAATTTATTTGTAAGCTCGGGATTTGCAAGACATTCTGATAGGGATTTAGTTCCTCTTGATGAAGAACTGTTGGTCATTACTCTCTTAGGAGAGCATATGATTCGAAATTTTGTACATAAGTCTTGTAAGGTGAAAGTCAGTGAAACAATCCTCGAAGCGGATTTGATTCCGTTGGATATGAAGGACTTTGACGTCATCCTAGGCATGGATTGGCTAAGTCTTCATCGAGTTTCAATAAATTGCTTCACTAAAGAAGTAGAATTCCGTAGAGTAGGACATCCACTACTTGTGTTCGCTGGTGAACGGCGAGTATTGCCGACTTGTGTGATTTCAACTTTTGAGGCATGGAGATTAGTGCATAAGGGCTGCGAAGCGTATTTGGCTCATATCATTGACACTACGGAAGCAAGCCCTGATCTGAGCGATATCCTTGTAGTAAAATGAGTTCCCGAACGTCTTTCCAGAAGAGTTATCGGGGTTGCCACTGATTCGGGAGTTTGATTTCACTATAGATCTTGTTCCCGATACAGCATCAGTCTCCACTTCTCCTTATCAAATGGCACTGGCAGAATTAAAAGAGCTGAAAGTCCAACTCCAAGAGTTGTTGAAAAAGGGATTCATCCGACTGAGCACTTCACCTTGGGGTGCTCCAGTTCTCTTTGTCAAGAAAAAAGATGACACTCTTCGATTGTGTATTGATTATCGACAATTAAATAAGGTGACCATCAAGAACAAATACCCCTTGCTGAGGATTGATGACTTGTTTGATCACCTCGAAGGGGCCAGTGTATTCTCCAAAATAGATTTGAGGTCCGACTATCATCAGTTGCGGATAAAGGAAAATGATGTCCCAAAGACTGCGTTTAGGACGCGGTATGGGCACTATGAATTCTTGGTGATGCCTTTCGGCTTGACGAATGCTCCAGCAGTTTTCATGGACCTAATGAATCGAGTTTTTCACTCCTATCTTGATAAGTTCATCATTGTTTTCATTGACGACATCCTTGTGTACTCCAAAAATGACGAAGAGCATTCAAATCATCTTCGGATTGTGTTGTAGACTCTCCGAGATAAGCATTTGTATGCCAAGTTCTCAAAATATGAATTTTGGTTGAAGGAAATTAGATTCTTGGGACATGTAGTATCCGGAGAAGGGATATTTGTTGATCCGAAGAAAGTTGAGGCAATTTTGAAATGGGAACAACCCAAAAACGTCACTGAGGTGAGAAGTTTCCTCGGATTGACGGGTTACTATCGAAGATTCGTAAAGGGTTTTTCCAAAATTGCATCTCCGTTGTCTGGTTTGACGCAGAAAGGAATCAAGTTTGAATGGACGGATAAATGTGAGCAGAGTTTTCAAGAACTCAAGAAGAGACTCACAACGGCTCCCATACTTGCCCTTCCTACCCTCGGTGATGATTATGTTGTCTACAGCGATGCCAGCAAATAGGGGTTAGGATGCGTCTTGATGCAAGGTGGCGGAACTATCGCCTACGCTTCTCGACAGTTAAAGAAGCATGAGCTAAATTATCCTACATATGATTTAGAATTGGCTGCGATTTTATTTGCATTAAAGATTTGGCGCCATTATTTATATGGAGTGCCACTTGCAGAATCTTCACCGGCCACAAGAGCCTCAAGTACTTGCTCACCCATAAGGAGCTCAATTTGAGGCAAATGAGATAGCTAGAGCTGATTAAAGACTACGATTTGGTGATTGATTATCACCCGGGCAAGGCAAATGTAGTTGCTGATGCCTTAAGTCGCAAGTCCTCATCTTCTTCTCAAATTCAGGGAGACGCTTACCTCTCATGCCTGTGGGATTTCATGCTCTTGGAGCCAAAATTGCTTGTGATGACAGTGGTGCATTATTAGCGAAATTTAAAGTTCGACCAACCTTGGTAGACAGTATTAAAGAATTCCAAACCACTGATGAAAAGTTAAAGCAAATAGTGGAAAAGGTTCGCAAGGGTGAAACTAGTGATTTCCATGTTCGGGAGGATGGTATAGTCATGTATGGGAAATGGATTTGTGTTCCAAAAAATGATAAGCTTCAGAAGGCTATTCTGGAAGAAGCACACTCTTTGGCTTATGCTATGCATCCCGGAAGTACTAAAATATACCGAACCATCAAAGAAACTTATTGGTGGTCAGGCTTGAAACGAGAAATAGCCGAATTTGTAGCAAGATGTCTGGTGTGTCAACAAACCAAAGCTGAGCATCAAAAGCCAGCCGGAATGCTTCAACCATTGCCTATACCTGAATAGAAATGGGAGCATATTACTATGGATTTTGTGGTAGGATTGT
Organism: Dillenia suffruticosa; assembly: GCA_033439265.1. NCBI lineage: Eukaryota > Viridiplantae > Streptophyta > Magnoliopsida > Dilleniales > Dilleniaceae > Dillenia > Dillenia suffruticosa. The sequence continues at coordinate 21,642,702 of JAVTVX010000015.1, forward strand.
CACGTACTTCGAGTCGTCACGATGCCATTTGGGTGATAGTAGACAGACTTACAAAATCGGCGCATTTCCTCCCAGTTCAGAATACTTATTCCTTAGAGAAGTTAGCAAGGGTGTATCTTGATGAGATTGTCCGACTCCACGGGGTTTCGATATCGATTGTATCAGATCGAGACCCCCGATTCACATTCAGATTCTGGCCTAAGTTACAAGAGGCCTTAGGTACCAAACTGAAATTCAGCACTACATTTCATCCGCAGATAGATGGGCAATCTGAACGTACAATCCAAATGTTGGAAGATATGTTGAGAACGTGCGTTATAGATTTCCATGGGAGTTGGGATAGGCATCTCTCGCTGATTGAATTTGCATATAACAATAGCTACCAAACTAGTATTGGAATGCCTCCCTATGAAGCTCTCTAAGGAAGGAAATGTCGGACTCCACTTTGTTGGGATGAAGTTGGAGAACGCAAAATTGAAAGTATAGAATTGATTGAAACTATCAAGGAAAAGGTAAAGCTAATTCGGGAAAGAATGAAGGCAGCTCAAGATTGGCAAAAGAGTTACGCCGACAAAAGGAGAAGGCCATTGGAATTCACAGTGAGAGATATGGTATTCTTGAAGATATCTCCTTGGAAGGGCATAGTTCGATTTCAGCAACGAGGAAAATTAAACCCTCGTTATATCGGACCCCTTTATCCTTGAAAGAATTGGAGCGGGGGTGTCAGAATTGCAGAGAATCCATGATGTTTTTCATGTGTCGATGCTGAAAAAGTATTTGCCGGATCCCTCGCACGTATTGGAAGTTCCTCCAATAGAACTGAAAGAAGACTTGAGTTTCAAAGTACAACCGGTGAAAATCATTGACCGACAGATCAAACAGTTGATGAGTAAGCAGATTCCTATAGTTAGGGTGCTGTGGAGAAATAATAAAGTAGAGGAACGGACTTGGGAGACTGAAGAATTAATGCAGAAGCAACAACCGCAACTTTTTGATGTATAAATTGTATTTTAAAATTTCGAGAACGAAATATATATTTAGGGGGCTAAGAATTGTAAAACTGACAAAGTCAAAAAAAAATATGGATTTTGGGAAAGTTACTTTCCCAATTCACTTTCTCCTTCTCCCTCAATTTTTCTCCCCCTCATTCTCTCCTGCGTTCTCTGTCTCTCGCCCTCTCACAAATCTCTCCCTCCCTCCATCACAAGCTCTCTCTCTCTCTCTCTCTCTCTCTCTCTCTCACCGATTGTCTCCTTCCATCATTTACAAGCTCTCTCTCTCTCACCGATTCTCTCTTTCTCTCCTGCGGGTGCTGCATAGCCCGCAGCACGCGGATTCCCTCCCGCGTTGCTACAGCCCGCGAGCACAGCGGCTCCTGCCCGCCAGCGGCTCCTGCCCGCCAGCAGCTCGATCTCGCGAGCGCTCCAACGCGCGTTAGCTACGACTCCTCTCCCTAGCGCGCGAACAACCAACTGCTTCTCTCCGTCGCCTGTTCGCGTACTGCCCTCTGCCGAGACACTTGCTGCAACCCCAGAAGAGACCCCAACTCGGCAATCATCGCATTGCAGGTTTCGAATTAAATCGAACAGCGCATGAAGGTTTGGTACGCAAATGCGAAAACCCTAGGTCTGAATCTGTACTCCTTTCTCTGCGCAGGACAATCCATTGGAGTTTGAAAGGAGATTTCTTGAGTATGGATAGGGTGTAGGGAGTGAATACCCTCTCTAGAGGTGAGTGGATGGTTCATTGTGTTCATGAATGAGAAACCTGTTTTAAAATTGCTTTATAAATGATTTTCGAAAGATTTTACGTGATTTATGCGAATTGTTTTGTGACTGTGGACTGTCTGAACTGAATTATAAAGTATAAATGTATCTATTGTGTTTAAAAATGATTCTGTGCTATATGTTATTTGATATTGCTCTATGAATTGATTTGACATGAGATTGTTAATTATTTGATGGAAAATTATGGCATATTGCTTGTGAACTGGATTGATTTAGAAATGAAGGGTGTCGCAGATGACTATAGTCATATTCCCACCACGGAGTGACCTGACAGAGTGGCGTGGTTTGGGGTTTGGATGTGCAGGGGAGTTAGACGTCCCTCTCTCTGCCGAAATCGTACTATATCTGGTGCACCCCGACGAGATACGAGCCAACGCCAAGGTAGGGGGTTTGTTTTGAGACATTGGATAGAAAAACTCTTGGCGGGATTTCGTCTGGGTTTGGCCGCCCTAAGATGGAAGTGTTTTTCGATGGAATCCCAAGATTTTCTGAAATGATAATTGACATGGATGCATATTTTGTAAATTGTGATTTATTGAAATGTTTTATACATATGAACTGTTATTTATGAGATATGTTTTGACTGCCCCACATTTACCCCTTATTTATTAACACGATCACACCATTGCACTCCACTCACTAAGTATACCCCTATACTCACCCCTCTCTTCCCCTTTTTCAGAGGAGATTTAGTTGGGAGACTACTCGACGGAGTTTGTGCAGTATTTTTTGCGAATTGTATAGGTATTTGGCACATACAGGGTTATTTTTGGAGATTTATAGATCTCAAACCATGGAAATGGATGACTATACATCCCCTGTCGTGCGGATTTCATTGATACTGGCCGAGTTGTTGGCAAGTATTGATAAAATCCGCTGATTTTTGATTTGTTCTTTATTACCTTAATTACTCGATTATTTTTGTAAAAACCGTTTATATCTGTTCTGGGACATTTGGACTGTAAATCTTAATTTCGATATTTTTTCTCTGATTTTGTAAAATTCTGTACAACTCATACCGTTAGCACTCTACCGATACTGGCTTGTCTTCCTCAGATAAGTGTTGGTAAAATCCGACGGCTATGTTTTCGGACTTCTTGTTTGTCACACGCTTTATTGAGGTGAGAATTCTGAATGGCTAGGATGGCCACATCGCATGCGTGCTTGTACAGGATCCCACTCCCCGATGTGTGCCAATGTGTGTGGTTGAATGTTCAGTGATGAGTCGGATGGGCTCCTTGCATGTGTATTGTTATATGATTTCACGTTTTGAAAAGTATTATGCTTTTGATGATTTATTGTAAATTTGATAGCCTTGCGGAGTCTCGGTATATAGGGAGGTTCTGCTCGTGTATCGAGACGACGCGCGCGGTTGTTGCGTGGTCGATTCGACGATCGGGGTGTGACATTAGTACCCGCTCAAACAGTCATGCCTAACCTACCGTTGATTCGAACAGACAAGCAAGCTGTGGTGGAACCAGAAGCAATTCTGAGGAGGAAAGTGATCATGAGAGACAAACGACCAGTCACGCAATGGTTGATCAGATGGATCAATCTCAATTCTGAAGAATCTACTTGAGAAGACATGAGCTTTATTAAAGCTCAATTCCCTAACTTTAATCCTTAAGGACAAGGATGTTTTGAAGAAGGAGGGTACTATAACAATCGGCAACACTCACTGAAGCAAAACCAGACATGGCAACTGAAGAATCAAACTCTAATTATACATAACTTCCTAGCTAACTAACGAGACAGCAACTGAATGAATAACTGAACTCAAGATTAGTTAGTTTGTTAGCAAAACATGATGGAACTCTTGTTAGTTTGTTAGCAAAGCATGAGAGAATTCTTGAATTGTATATAAGGATAACACATTTAGAAGAATAAGGCAAGGAAAAGACAACTGCATTCTGATTCCTCTTCTTTTCTCAGCTTCTTCTTCTTCTTCTTCTTCTTCTTCTTCTTCTTCTTCTTCTTCTTCTTCTTCTTCTTCTTCTTCTTCTTCTTCTTCTTCTTCTTCTTCTTCTTCTACTTCTTCTTCTTTCTTTCTTAACTTTGTATTCTGTAACTCTCAAACTCTCTACCTCTCTATTTCTCTCTCTCTAGCCCCTTTGCTCTCTGTTCAGATCTTGTAGTAAGCAGTTTAGATCACCTCTTTGATCTAAACGCAACAGAAATGGTGTTGTCACACCACTACCCAGAAACAGTTGACTTATTTTCTCTTTATCAGTTGACATCCTAATTGGGTTATAACACTTTGCTTTTAATGTGCCAACATAGTCTCCTCAATAATTTATCAATTTATCTATGATTTGATGTAAAGAGAATTCCCAATAACCACATTTCCATTGCTTTTACTTTTAGAAAGACACCGTTAGAAAGGAGAATAACTCCTTTTTTACTAAATTCTAAATTGGAGAGCACCACTTCCAACAGCCAACTCATTTGGCATCTAAATTGGAGAACCGTAACAGCCATAATTCCATTCCACATTTTGTTTGGATATATAACTCCTTTTTTACCCGGTCGGTCTTGCATAGAACCCTAACAACCAACTCTTTTGGCATCTAAATTGGAGAATGGACCCACCATTTTTGGCATCTACATTTTTATTAGTATTCCGGCAACTTACTATAAATTATTTTCAAAATAAAATATTTAACAATTTTATAATGTGTTAATATAATCGGTCAAAACTTTTTAAGAAAAAATAAGTTAAAAATAAAAATTATTTATATATTTAAAGTTATAAATAATATTTAATAATTTGGTCATCATTCTTGACAAGTTGTTTTAAAGTATTATATAGTTAATTTTCACACCAAACAAGGAGCACGTTTGGAGAGCTTTTTTCCACCTTTGTCTTCCCGATTTACGGAGAATTATAAATTAATTTCTTTTAAAATAAAATTAAAAATTATATTATATTTTTATTTTTTAAAAATAATTTCTATATTCTTTTTTATAAATAAATTGTTTGACAAAATATTTTTTTATAAATTTATTTTTAATGAAATTAATATAAAGAGTATACATATAAAATATAATTTTTTCTTTTTATTATCGAATGATTAAAATTCATATATCTATAAGTGAGGGCTGTCTATGACAGATGAACACATTTATAGTATTTGAAATTTTGAATTTTTCAAGTGAAAATATAAATAAAATAAGAGACCATATTAAAGATGTCTCCTACTTGGTATGATTAACAAAATGACAAAAGAAAAAAAAATTCACCAAGAAAATTAAAAAAGTCGACAAATAAGAGACCAAACAAGTTATACTTGAAAGTATCCGAAAATCCACCCCCACCCCCCAATCCTTTAGTTTCAACCTGTTCTCAATTTACTATTTTTATTGCTACTGTGTTTTGTTTTATCACTGGAGAGCCGTAGTTTATGGCACCCACACAGTAATTTGGATGGTAAGTTGTCTTGTTAATATCAAAATTAAAAAGTTGAATAATTAATGTGATTTTAAATTTTTCTCTCAACCCTATCTCCTCTCTATGTAGCATTGGCTATAATAACCAACGTTATAAAATATAAATGTTCAAAATTGAAATTAGGTCTGATACAAACAAGCATAGTCCGGTAATAGTACTCTCGATATAACTTCCTTTAGCGAGCACATTTAATTCCTTTTAATTTAATAATTATATAGAAAGATTACTCCATTCTATAACCGTGTCCTAATAATTATAATTTTTTTCCTTGTTATGGATTAGACATGATTATTGAGAATAACCTCCTTTTTGACGGACTTGACGCGTGACCAGTAGAATTGGAAATGGAATTAATATTAAATAAAACTGCCTATGAAATTTCTAATCAGGGACTTTTTCTTTTTCTTTTTTCTTTTTTTTTTCTCAAAATCCAGAGAAAAAACTCAAAAAAATTTAAAAAACCAATAAAATGATATGAGATATTTGTTTGGGTAAAAGCCAACAGATGACGGAATGAGTAGGATGTCTTCTTACCCAAAAAAAAAAATGGAAGATAGTGACGTGAGTTGAGCCAATTGGATATAGGTTGAGTATTTTTAAGCATGATTGAGATTTAATTTTCGTTGGAAATATCGGATTTTTATGTATATGCAACGTTTTTTGTTAGGAGATCCACCCTCTGAAAAAAATTATTATAATGATCGATCTGAATTAGTTCGGACGAAACTCCGTATATAAGACGGTATCCAAGATCTAAAAAGGCCCCTCTCATTGAGTAGTCCAATCAAGTTGTTGGAAATATGACTCGGTCACCAAACTTGGGCCTGCTGAAACTGCACAATACTTAAATGAGCTGAGGAATGCACGCGGGAGGAGGAGTGAATCGCGTACCGTGCGGTATTGTCCAGGCCAAGGCGGGTTTATGGAAAAATGGGTGACACGTGTCGGTAAAAAGAAGAGTTTTATACGGAGTGGGGTCCAAACAGTGCTACAGCTAGCGGCTTTTGCAGAGCATAGCCGCCGGTTAACAAATGGGCGTGGGCGTGCTTTTTCTAGGTCTGGTCTGGGCTGGGCTCTCGCGTGTTCTTCTTTTTTTTTTTTTTTTTTTTAATGAATAACGAAGAACGAAAACACAAACAACAAAAGAAAAACAAGAAAACCGAAACCGCAGCAGCTCCACGAAGAACAGGAAGCTCAAGCTTTGCTAGGAAACCTCACGAGGGGAGGACTGATCTTCTTTCTTCTTCTAGCCCACTGCACTCCCAAAGCGTCGAATGCCAGAAGGGGGAGCACTTCAGGCGGAGGAATATTAGATTCCACAAGGCCAGGTTGGATATTCTTATCAAGCTCTACTCGTTTGTCAGCACTTCTATTGGCTTCTCTATAGATATGAGTAAGTTAGATACGAACAAATCCTGAATCAGATCTCTGCAGTCCTGAATAACATTCCACCAAGGATGATTTTCGCCCACTCCCCCCGTTCACTGCAGAGGTGACCTTAAATGAGTCGCATTCCACCTCCAAATCCCGATACATTAGGACTTTAGCTATCTTAAGACCCTCCCTTAGCTCCCACAGCTCTGCCAAGTCAACCCCTGCAGCACCCACATTGGCCCAAAATCCATGGAGCCATTCACCTCTGCTATCTCTGAGTAGGCCACCCGCACTGGCGCGAACACCCTCTAGACTAGCTCCACCATCAACATTCAATTTGATCCTCCCTTCAGCAGGCTTAGACCAGGCTACCGGGATCACCTCCTCTCCATCCTTTCTGTTGGGAAATATGGTCGCGATATCAGAGATCATACTGCGGGCCCTCATGCGACTTGCTGCGGTGGCTCAATTATGTTTTGGAATGAACCGCAGCACCTAGATTTCCATATGACCCACACTATTATCGCAAAAGCTATTTCTTCCTTCTCTAGACTGAGATTATACTTTCTTGAGGTTCCCTTCTTAAGCCACACCTTCCCAGCATCACTCCGAAGCTCCTCTCAGAATTGATGTTCTACATCAACTGCCTCCAAATACTTGAAGCATGAGAGCAGTCCCTCACTATATGTTCAAAAGTTTCCTCTTTACATTTTACATTCATGAAAGTGACAACTGATTTCAACCCTCTGAATCAATTTCAATGCCTTTTTTTTTGTGCATAATTTCAATGCATTTTATTTTCATCATCGATATCTAAGTTTTATCCGATTAATCTAATTTAAATACTATAAAGCCTATTTTAAGAATTAACTAATTTCAATGCTTTGATTGTGCCGTAATTTTGCGAAATAAGATGAGCCCTCAAAATATATTAACAATTATTTCAAATTTTTAATTTATCAAATATAATTCAAAATATGATACGGTTCTATCAAATATAATTTTTTGTTTTTCACTCCAAAATATTAGTGCTGAGTTATAGGCATGTTTCAATTTTTAAACATATCATTCTATCTATGCAACGAAAGAGTTCAAATAGTTCTCAGCTCTCTTCTCGACCATAATTTTCTCTTGTCGTTCATTTCATTTTCTTTTTCTTTTTCTTTTTTGCTCCGGGTTTGCCTTTCCCACTCCATCATAATTTATTTTTCCTTTCATTGCTATTCTCTCTCTATCTCCTTCTCTCACTAAAATTACTTTGCAAATGCACTGTCTTACAATCCAATCAACATACAAATGGTGGCAAAAATCTTGTATTGCTTCCAACATATCATATCGCGTTGCACCATTTTAACCAATATTTGTAAATTTCTGACTATTCTAGGTTTACCTTAGCTACTAATCGAACTGGCAGAGCTAAAAATCTCCACCTTTTCATGAGAACATGATTAGAGCTTGAATCTTGCCATCGATGGCTGCATAGAGATATTGATTTAACTGCAAAACCAATTATAGCTTTGTTTTCACGTTTTGGCATCACCATTAAAGAAAAACAAAAAGAAGTTCGCGCGACGAGGCTATAATGGAAAATGTGGAATCTTAGCCATGTCACACCCATAATATAAAACTATAAAATAAAACATTATGTAATAAGAGCAAACTCATTGTCCATTTAATACCATTACAAGAAAACATAGTATCAGCGATAGTAAAATCTATCACTGAAAGTAAAAAATCCATCGTTGAAAGGATCAGCAACAGAAAATTTCCATCGCTAAATCCAATACTAAAACCTACCCCACTAATTATTACTGACAAAATATATCCATCACTAAAATATCCATCACTAAAATATCCATTGGTAATCCGTCGCTGATATCAGCGATGGATTAGCGATAGAATTTTTTCATTACTAAATATTCTGTCGCTAATAGTTCGCTATCAGTGACGAATAATATTTCTGTTGTTGATTCTTAACACCCAAGAACTCGTTTACGCGCTCAGCGACGGATTAGTGATGAAATTTTTCTGTCGCTAAACATTCCATCCCTAATAGTTCGCTATCAGCGACATAATATTTTTGTCGCTGATTCTTGACACCTGAGAGCTCGTTTACGTGCCTTACAGGCAATCGCCGCACCTGATCACACGCTCATGCGTGCCCGCTCCATAACCGGTGCCCACCTGCACTTGCTCACATGCTCTCATGCGCGCCCGCCCTAGCCTGCTCACCCACTCCCTTACGCGTGCGCCCACCCACCGGCCCACCCAAGCCTGCTCACCTGCTCCCTCACGCGCAGCCTTGCTCCCTCATGCATGCGCTCGCCCGCTCAAGCTACTCACATGTGTGCCCGCTTGCCCGCGCACCAACAACGTGAAATGTAAATTGTCCAACCACCATGCCACAATCTGTTTTGTAATATTTTTTTTATTTATTATCTAACTCTCATTTTTTTTCGTAATATTAATCTCACTCTCACATTTTTTTTTTTTAAAAGTTATCTTAATCTCACATTTTTGTTCTCATCTCACTCTTATCTCTTTTTTTTCTTTGCCTTAGGATAATTTTTTTCATTGAATATTTTCACTAAATAGAAAATTATTTTTTTATTTACCCATTAAATTAAATAATAAATTAATAGAATAAAAGAAAAAAATAAAATAAATAAAAGAAAAAAAGAATTATAAACTAATAAAAGAGAAGAAAAAATTTAAAAATTTAAAAATTTAAAAATGCGTCGCTAAAATTTTCGTCGCTAAAATTTCCGTCGATAATTTATCGCTAAAATTTAGGTCAATAATCCGTCGCTAATAGTTGTACATATATTTTTTTTTTACCCTTCACCACTGTACCAGTAGATTAGCGACGGATATTTTCTGTCATTAAAAATTCTATCGCTAATCTCTCAGTATTCCATCCGACGTTAATCTATCGCTATTTACAACGGAATTTTTTTCATCGAAAATTTTTCGTCGCTAAAAATCAGTTTTGTTGTAGTGTACCATTTCAACTGTTTTTCTCAACCCCACGTCAGAGTACATTATTTGAAAATCGAAGAGCATGTGATTGGGGAAAAATGGATGCCAGATATCATAACATAGTCCAAGTTAGCAGAAAATGGCACGGCCATATTTGTATGAGGGAAGAAATATATGAAATGAGATGGCAGAACTCAACTGCTCAAACTAACTAACAAGGTACCTTTGCCTAAGCATTCAAGCATTGCTGCCCCAATCCTTGCATGAGATTCCCCTACCGTAACCCCAGCTTCCCTGAGGGTCATGATTTTGTCTTGTGCTGTGCCCTTTTCCACCTGACACAATTGCTGCACGGACAAGAAAAGCACAAATGATGGACAAGATTCACTATGTTAAAAACCAGTAGCTATTGTCTTTTCTGCACTAATTGTCTTTTCTGCATGCATGCAGGGGCCGAGAAGGATTGACGATGAGCAAACATTGAATCCTCGGATTTTTTTTTTTAATGCTCCTATTTTAGTGTGTTTTTGAATAAAAAGTTAGAATAAATGTTATTTTATATTTTTATAATTGTTTTTTTTTCTTTTTTTTTTTGCTCTTGCTTTCTTCCTAAATAGCAGATTTAAATTGAAAATGACAAAGGAAAATCTGAAATTTTGTTCATCTTTCAATGGTTGATCTCTTCATTTATTAACATTAAATATTATGAATTTTGTTTAATTACAAATTAAAAATGAAAAAATTTGAAATTTATATAAATAAAAATTAATATATATACATATATTAAAATACTTATACGATTTTATAAAAATAACAATCTTATTTTAATTTAAAGAGAGGGGCTCAAATCTTGAGATTTTCTTTTTCTCTGTAAAATCAACGGTTTCTATTCTAAAACAACTCCATAAGACTCTCTCTCTCTCTCTCTCTCTCTCTCTCTCCTAGTCCTAGGGAATAAATTTATGATATGTACAAATGATGGAGATCTAAAACTAAAAAAAAAATTAAAAAAAACACGTTTTATCAATGTCGATTTGTGAAATTTTTTTTAAAAATTTTTGGGTCGTTAATTGTTTTGTGACCTATTCCGGGACACAGCAAAGTTGGGCTTCCATGACCTTTACTGCAAATGTTGAAGGTTGCTTTCAACAACAAAGTGCACATGCTTGGGATCTTAGCGATGCAACCATGTCGTCACTACAAAACAACTGCCCAATCTAGACAAATGAAAACCATCTGCATAACCCACTAAAACCATCGACAGAGCATTTTCCAATGGATGGACCTTTAATTGGCTATACATCAGTAGAGATAGGTTTGTCTCGATAGTTTTGATCGCCGTTGGAGCATGTACCGACTTTATACTGAAAGTTAGAAAAGCATCGGTAAAAGTTACTTTGTTTTATCGTTGGTTACCACATGCGTTTTTCCTTAAATTAACCAGACTAACATTTTATCTAAATTTAAAGACAGTTTTATATTTAACAAGTCGACTTATATTTGTGAGTGAGTTGATTCTTTAGTTCCATGTTTCAAATATGCGTCTTTAAACATTCTCAAATTCATTTTAATTTCTTTCAAATTAATTTTTCATTAGTCTAATCTATTTTATTCATCATTTGCTCACTTTTGCTTAACATTTGTTTATCATTAAAACTCAATTTGCCAATTGAAGTTCTTCAAAATTTCCTTTACATAGCCTTCTTGAGAGAAAAAAAAAAAGTTATCTTCCATTTGCTTCATCTATGGACCCAAATAGCAGAACATTAGCCCATTATCGGTCATTTCAATTCCAAACATAGCCTTCTTGGATTCTTCGAAATAGTTAGGATTGTTGCAGATGAAGATAAGTTCATCCATATAAATACAAGCAAGCAAAATATCACTATTATTGGACATTTTAACATAAAGAGAATATTCACACAGGTAACGAAGAAACCCACTGTCTTGAAAGTGCCTGTTAATGTGGCTATTCCATGCTCATAGAGCTTGACTCAATCCATACGATGCCTTTTCAATCTCAATACTTTATCTTCATGTCCCTTAATAACAAAAACTTCATTCTATGGATATATGCAAGCGATTGATTTTCATGCAAACACAGGAGCAAAAACTTCTTTATAATCTACTCTATGCTTTTGCTTGCAACCTTTAACCACAAGTTTCACTTTACATTTCTCTACTTCTCTTTGCGCAACTTTCTTTGCCTTGTATACCCATTTGATGCCAATAGCTTTATGATAGCACCAAAATGTTGATATTTCCTAAGCCCGGTTTTCTCAATGGCATTAATTTCTTCCTCCATGACTTGCCTCCACCTTTTGCTTTTCATGGCCTCCTCAAAGTTCATGGGTTCACAATCAACAACAAGACAAAACCTTAGTTATCTCAATCCAAACGAACCAAATGTATTGCTAACAATACCAACGTCTGATGGCTCAATTAGTTCGGGGACTGAAGCTCTTTAATCATGGTCGGGAGTTCGATCCCCCATGGGAACAAAATAATCAGCGCTGGGAGACCTGCCCATCAATTGGACCCTACAAGCGGTCGACCCAGATTAGTCAGGACGAAATCTCGGATACTGGGTTAGTGGCCTAACCATGGTACCAAAAAAAAAAAATGTATTACTAACAATACATGAAGAAGATCCTTTTTTTTTTTTGTTTATATGCTTCGTGTTTGATAAAGAATGAAATATTAAATAATCTACTTTTTAAAGAGTATACTAAATGAGATAAGAAAAATTATTTTCAAATGATTAATGTCTAAGAGCAAATAATGAAGAGATATTGTATTATAAGTGTAATTTTTTTTCATCTGAAATTCATCCTCTTAATCCAACTTATCATATCAAACAAGAGGAATATTTAAGAAGTAAAATTTTGCTCTTTGAAATGAGAAACATCATGGAAGATTTTCCATCAGAATATTTCTCTTATGTCTTTTTTTTTTCCTTCCACCATACATTCCTTAAAAGAAAAAAAGAAGGTGGACCAAACCCAAGTTGAACCATAAGAAACATTAAAATAGGTGCCAGTGGGCCGCTCTAACCTTGGCGAAGAGGGCCTAGGAAGACAAGCCCCAATAGTTGCCTTACACTCGGTGACTTAGTACAAGTATAGGATTATTTTTCCAAAAAGTTTGATTCTTGTCATGTGATTGCTGCCTAGGAGTTAGTATAATGTTTCATGCATTGCATAGTATAAAGATTTTATTGGTATATCTGCTGAAAACTCTCAGGAGACAACTTGTCTACTAGGAATCACTTGAGGGTTTAAAGTCTTGTTGTATATATTAAATTTAACATTGATGCCTATGAACGGGAGTTAGAATTTTTATTTTTAGTTTTAACTTAGTGTCACTGATTTAAGTATAGGGGTATTTGAGGTGCATGTAATTTATATATATTTGTATATGTCAATCACATAGCTTTTAGTTCAACATTGTAGAATCTTCGACTAATTTTTATCATATTTTCATTTATGTGTTCTAGGAAGGATTTGGAAATAATAAATTATTATGTGTTTAATTATTTCTAATTGGTTGATCACTTTTAGATTGCACTGGTTCAGGGATTAATGAATAAATTTAGGAATAATTAATGTATATTAGATGTATAAAAGAGATTTATTACGTGACATATATAATTTTTTAGGAAACTTATTCTAAATCTGTTATTTATAATTAAATTATTGCTATAGATATGGAGTTATTATATAACAATAAACTCTGTAAGACTTGAGAGAGCGACAAAGGTAACTTCATGTTTTCGATTGCCAATTCATAGAAAATTAAATCAAGATTAAACTTTTAGAAGATAAACCACATAGAGAATAGAATCAAATTTTCTTGTGATATTTAGTAGGTCTTTTGGCTAGAAACCTATATACATCGAATCGTAAAATAAATATTTTTTGGTATACATCCATAATAAATATTTTCTAATTAACTTGTATATAAGAATGATTTTTTCTCTCAAGAAGTTTGTTTGAATATACCCGTGGAGACTGTCATTTGACTTCTTCTTCTTTTATAATTTTTAATGAATTTTTAACTTTTCAAACCATGATTATTTTAAACTAACAATAATTTTAAAAAATTTTATTAATTTAGTCTAAGATATGGGACCCAATTAGAATATTTTTTTCATCATATATACAGTATATGAAAGAAAGACATGGATTGGTATACAGTTAAAGAGAGTTTAAACACTACAAAAAAACAAGTATTTAGCCACAAATTCTGCGATGAAATTTTAAGAAAAATTCGTCGCTAAATTATTTTGCGACAAATTTTTCGACAAAACAGAATTTGTCGCTAATAACTCGTCGCAAAATTTTGCGACAAAAAATATGATATTTGTCGCCAATTAGTGACAGATTATATTTCGTCGCTAAATTCGTCACAAAAATTAACAACCAAAACTTTTTAGTTGCAATTTTCCGACAAAATTTACGACGAAATAATTCGTCGGAAAAATTTCCAACAATAAAATATTTGTTGCAAAAATTGTCGCAAAAATTAGCAACCAATATTTTTTTGTTACAATTTTCCGACCAATTTTGCGACGAAATAGTATGTTTCAAAATTATCCGTCGCAAAATTCGTCAGATAAATTAGTATCAAAAAATTTTTTGTTGTAATTTTGCGACCAATACAGCGACGAATATTTTCTGTCACAAATTAGCGACGAATTTTGTCGTTGCAAATTTCCAACAATAGTTTTTTTGTTGCTAATATTTGCAACAAATTTTGCGACGAAATTATTTTCGTTGCAATTTGTGACAAAGTTTATTTATCGTACAATTTGTAGCAATTCTGCGACAAAATCGGCGACGGATTTTGCGACGAATTTTGCAACGAAATGTTAAAAATTCAGTAACAAATTTTGCGACGAAAATCAAAATCAGCGACGAATTTAGTAACGAATCTAGAAAATTTGAGACAAAAAAATTTGATTTGTTTAATTTTTACACCAAATTTCCATATATATCATATTCCTCCCTGATAGTCTCAATCAACCAGTTTATGAACTAAACCGCCAACATCATCATCAACAAATCATCCAGGGTACCATCCAACAGCCAATAATACGAAATTTATGCAGTTTCTACTCATTCAAACAACTAGCCATCTAATAGTATCAATGAAATAATAATTATAAAAACACTACCATCATCATGAAATAATAATAAACAGTAATAAATAAGTTACAGAATATCAAATATGTAGAAGTATAAACGAAATTCTAATGAGAAATCTAATTAAATATAAACGTGAAATAAAACTTATTTCAAGAAACATTATCACCATCATCGTCACCATCACCATTACCGTCACCGCCACCATCACCATCACCAAATATGTCATAATCATCATCACCATCGTTTGGAGGAGATAGAAAAGGGGGAATCGAACTTGAAGCGGAAACTAGCTGAAGATGCTGCATTATAAGGCTCTGTTGTGCGCGAAACTCTTCAAATTCATTGTCTTTTCGCTACTGTTCTACGCGCATGGCTTGAACTTCATTGTCTCTTCGCTGCTGTTCTACGCGCATGGCTTGAAGTTCATTGTTTTTTTGTGCTAACAGCTCCTTCATGTGGCTCAGCTCTTAGTTCATTTGCATTAATTCTGTTCTTATTGGTGTCTGGGCGGAAGAACTTAGACCACTGAGTCTGCAAGTTCTACTCAACAAGCCTATCCCAAGTACTCTTCCCTGCTTTGCTCCACCAGTTGCCTCGAGCCATAAAGCCATATCATTAACAGATGGCTCAGACGTAGCAGCATCATCACTACCACTGGAATTTTTAAGTAGAAGCTGATTATATTTTTCCTGCATTATCATATAAGAAATTAGAAGAAAATTAAAATCACAATATACTAAAATATCCAACAAAAGAAATAGAAGTGTCAATTAACAGTTTAACAATATAATAAAAAATCTAACAAATAAATTTAGAATACAAAATTGTATTCCTTATTAAGCGATTGACAGTAAACAATAAGACACAAAAATTATTCTTGTCAATCAAATATTATAAATTTAATACACTTATGGAATTCAAATTACACATACTTATATTTATATATTTAGTTGGTTAATCCATTAGAATGATATTTAGATAATGAGGAGTGTTGTAATTGAAATTAAAATTCTACTACTATTACGAGTTTGAAACTATAACAGATCAAATAAAGGAAAAAATTATACTATACATAACATAATGAACCAACCATTTGGAATTGACGTAACAAATTTGATATTATGTATTCTCTAATTTTATTTAATAATGAAATATATATATATATATATGTTAGAAATGAAAAGTTCAATTTAAGTATTTGAAAAATTATTGGAATAGACAAATCTATTAAATTCTTGTTATAATGTTGTTATGATAAATTGAGCATAATATGTTCAAATATTTGTTATAAAGTTTTTATAAAACAATTTAAATTTTTGAAATTACATACCATAACCTCTCTAACTCTCTCCCCACTCCAGGTCTTGTCTTTTTTCTGAAAAGTCCGTGCGAAAGTCTCTCTAAATGATGGCGGTGATCCTATTTCCTTGGTCTAAAAAAAAACACTGTTAGATGAATAAATGAAAAAATAAATGAATTAAATTCCAAAAAATATTAATTGAACCAAATTACCATTCTATTTCTATACTCATCAATATTGATTGAGCCTCCCGCATAAGTAGTAGATGATTCCCTAGAATTATAAGATCGATTTATTTTATTCTGCTCACTCCTCCGTCGACTTTCATCGGAATCCCAGAAATTTAAAATGTTGAGCCAATTTTCTTCGGTGATGCAGTGTGGCTTCTTTCGGCTCTTTTTTGCATGATTTAGTACACCTCGGATGTGATGATCGTATTTTTTTTAAAATATTTTTCTTCTTTCAAGCTCCTCGGTCTCATCCCAATTGAACTTTCGCTTAAAAAAAAATAATTTGTTATATTTAAATTATACACTGATTTTTATATTTAAACTTAGAGGCCTCATTTACCTTGAATTCTCTCCACCATAACTCTTTGATATCATCTGGAGTACTTGTGTAAGACATCGATGCTCTCCCCAATGGTTGTTAATGATTCTATTCAGCTCATAAATAACATACACAGAATTTGTGAATCTATCATAAAATTAGAAACAAAAAAATGGTTAGTAAAAATAATATTTAAATAAACTAATCAGCTATATAAATAAAGAAACAATTGTGATAATATTTCAAAATTTAATACTTACGAATCTCCGCAAGAGGATATCACCTCTCGCGTATCTTCCCCTTCAACGTGTGAATCTTGCATTGAAGATACAATTGAAGGTGCAACTGATGGAAACGGTGAAGGTGTATCAGTACAAGGCGAATGGGCATGGGAAGGTGCAGCTGAAACAGAGGGTGACGCCGAAGAGTTTGGTCTTGCATCAGAAGATCGTCTATGTCCTCCACATTGAAACTGTAACAAGAGTTTTTTCTTGCAAGCAATGAAAATTGCATGATTATAAAAAATATAATAGAGTATATGAAGAAACATACCATATTTAAATTGTCATCCGAAATGATCTATAAAACAAAAAAACATATTAGCAAATAATATTTCGAAAATAAAACATGAGACACTAAATATAACATACAAATTAAGAAACGAAATATGAAAATCTAAATGTATTTTCACATTGAAACAGTAAAATAAAATTTAATCTGATGTTAGACAATTATAATAAATCTTAAAAAAATAAGACTTTCCGACGATAAAAAATCAAAGTCATCATTGTTATCATCATCCTCATTATCAGATTCTTCAACATCAAATTCATCCTCATCTTCATCATCTGTCTCAAAATCAGGTTCTTCATCGCCAGACTCATGAATTTCATTTTGATCCACATCTATCATTACTCCACGTGGATCTCGTAATGTTGGAATAATATATTCCTCAGTCTGAAACATATTGGCAACTTCCATTTGTTGATATGACATGTCTTCCCAACGTTCCTCAATTTTCTTTCGTGCTTTCGTTTTATAAACAGTCCATCAATCAATTTTGTCACGTTTCAAACTAGGATATGAAACATAATACACTTGAATTGCTTGTTGTGCCAATACGAATGGTTCATATCTTTTATAAAATTTTTTATGATTTATATCAACCAAATTAAACTTTGGATGCACATTCATCCCTTTTACGGGGTCAAACCATTGGCACATAAATAAAACGACTCGCAACTCTGCTCCAGTGTACTCAACCTCAATAATTTCATCCAACAAACCATAAAACTCATCTTTTACACCTCCATCGTTGGATGACTGAACGCAAACATCACTATTCATAGTAGCTTTTCCGGTTCCATATTCTTGAGTGTGAAAATTATACCTGTTTATAAAATACGATGGCCAAATTCGTACCGTTGAATTTGGACCCCATGACAGATTAAGTAACAATTCTTGTTCAACTTGATATTGATTATATTGAACCTGAAGTAAAATAAATGTGTTATTTTTTTAATAATCAAATATTTATAAAATTTAAAATTCACAAAACTAACATATGTTTTGAACCATGCTGCAAATTCTTCATCGCACACACGATTGAACTCATGCATCGATAGTTCAGACCGTGAATGTTGAAAAATCCTACGATTAAAGAAAACGATTTATGTCAACAATTTTATCAAAACAAAGAATACATTTTTTATATTTGAGAAAAAAGGACTTACTCGAAATATGGCGTAACTTCTGGACAGTTCAGTAAAATATATGTATGGGCTGCCCGTCATTCTTTCGCAGTTAAATATCTAACCTTACATGACCCACTTGATCGATCGAGATAGTTGAAAATAGAGAATGATTTTAAATTAGGATCAACTGGACCCTCATCATTTCTACCCACGTGCCATCTCTTACACTGGACATGAGGCTCGAAATAATATGAAGTAAAAGTTGTCACTTCCTCCGCAATGTATGCATTAACAATAGAGGTTTCAACCTGTGACTTATTTTTTACTTTTCTCTTCAAATGATATAAAAATCTAATTGTAATTATATAAAGTGTATCAGAAAATGATATATAATGAATTTAGTACAATGACATGCACTATAAATATTGTTATGATGAGAAGGGGCAACAGTTACCTTTCAAATGGATACATCCATCGATATTGGACGGGACCTGTAACTCTGGCCTCATAAGGCAAGTGAACCAAAAGGTGTTCCATGGAATCAAAAAATGATGGAGGAAAAATCCTTTCTAAATTACATAAAATAATAGGGATATCTCTCTCTAATTTCGCCATATGTGATTCCTTTAATACTGTCGAGCAAATATCATGCAGGAAAATACTTAACTCTGTAATGACGGCCCATACAAAACTAGTAATAGTTCCTTAAAAACAATCGGAATCAATCTTTCCATAAATATGTGACAATCATGATTTTTCAAACCAATCAACTTACATTCTTTCATATCGACACATCTCCCAAGATTTGAGGCATAACCATCAGGAAATCTAAGCGATTTCAACCATTTACAAACTTTCCGTCTCTGATCCTTATTTATTGTATAATTGCCTTTGGTTTTGGTCCCTTACTACTTCCATCCACATCAAGTGTAGGCCGATTACAATGAAGCAGCATATCTTTTCTCGCATTCAAGTTATCTTTCGTTTTTCCAGAGACATCCATCAATATATTAATCACATTTTCGAAAACATTTTTCTCGATATACATCAAATCGAGATTATGATGAATCATATGGGTCTTCCAATATGGTAAATCCCAAAATATACTCTGTTTGGTTCATTTATGCACACTTCCATATCCGTACGTTGTACCATGTGGGTCTTCAATAACAGATGAAAAGTGAGACACTCGCTCCCAAATTTGTTGACCAGTTAATCTCAACGGAGGAGGTGTTTTTTCAACTTTATTTTTCGTAAATTCTTCTTTATTTCTTCTAAATTTATGATTTTGTGGCAAAAATTATCTATGACAATCAAAATAACTCGCCTTCTTACCATATTTCAATCTGAATGACTTAGATCTCTTCATGCATATTGGACATCCTAAAACCCCATCAGTACTCCATCCCGATAACATGCCATAAACTGGGAAGTCATTTATCATCTAAAGAAGAATTGCCTTCATTACAAACATCTGATCAGTGTTAACATCATACGTAAAAACACCGTCATCCTATAACTGTTTTAACTCCTCAATCAATGGTTGCATATAAACATCTATCAACTTCTTTGGATTTTGCGGGCCCGGTATAACCAATGTAAAAAACATATAGGGTGTTTTCATATACATACCCGGAGGAAAATTATACGGAGTTAATATCACTGGCCAACATGAATAAGTTTTCCCTGATTTTCCAAATGGAGCAAACCCATCAGCACAAAGACCTAACCTAATGTTTCGAGTTTCTCTTGCAAATTCAGGATATGTCATATCAAAATTTTTCCATACCTCTGTATCCGAAGGATGACACATTAACCCTTCCTCTATTTGATGATTTGCATGCCAAGTCATATATTCAGTAGTAGCTTTCGATGCATAAAGTCTTTGCAATCTAGGAGTCAAGGGCAAATAAAACATTTGCTTGAATGGTTTACGTCGCTGATTACGACCTGCTGTCCTAGAACTCTTGTACCTACTTTGGTTACAGAATTTACAAAATTGTACATTTTCATCAGCTCCCCAAAACAACATGCAACCATCTCTGCATATATCAATTCTTTCCACCGGAAGACCCAAGTCATTCACCAACTTTTTCATACTATAAAAGTCATTCGGCATTATATGATCACGAGACAATACTTCTCTCATTACTTGAACAATATCATTGAAGCAATTCTCAGACAAATTATACTCTGCCTTAACATTTAACATTCTAGCCGTTAATGACAACTTAGTGTGGGTGTCACAACCAACCCATAATGGTTCATCTGCAGCTCTCAACATTTCTTGAAATTGGTTAGACAAATAATTCTCATCTTGCAGCATAACTTGTATGTACATCTTGATTTGTTGGTACAGAACTAGAACTTGCATAGTTTGTTTGGGGAACAAAATTTTGACCCGCTGCATCAAATATCATCTGCTGATATGGATTTAACTGATCATAACAATTGTTATCCCCTCTAACTGAATAATCCATATTTCACACATACTCTTCATCAGATATAAACGGTTTACCATGACAAATCCAATTGTAGTTATTTAAAGTAAAACCAAATCTACAAAGATATTCCCTAACTTTACCACATACATGAAATTTGCCATTACCACACTTTCTACACGGACACCTTAACTTATTTCCATCCATAAACTCAACTTTACTAGTAGCGAAATTCAAGAATTGTTCCACCCCACAAATAAACTCATCAGTTAAACCACGACGATCAGGTAAATTCTTATTATACATCCAATTTCTTTCGTTTTGCATTGTCGCTATTTAAAAAAATAAAGATTATAAAATATTAATAAATTAATTATTAACAAACTATATATTATACTGAAAAAAAAACATTAATAAGAAATAATGAACATCTAATAACAAAACATTTTAAAATTATTTAACATATTTTCAGAAAATTTAACAAATATAAAAACGTTGAGTTGGAAAAAATAACAAAATAATTTATAACTATTGCATTTCGCGAATATACAACATACATACATTGAAATTAGGAATAAGGGATATAAAACAAAGAAAATAAAATAAAATATACGAAAAAAATATATATACCTCGACCGCTTCAAGACAAGAATTTATCCCCTCTAATTGAACAACACGTCCAATCAACGCAAATACATCTGCAATGTAAAACCATTAATGTTATTTAGAATTAATCTAATATTAAAATATATTATATAAGATTAACAATATATATTAACTATATATAGCATTATATGTATTATAAATTTTTAATTATGTAGAGAACATTATCCATTTTAGTGCTTCTTTATTTTTCTTTTTGCTGAAATTACGGTTTTAATTTCTATTCTATTGGGCTTTAAGGTTTGTCATTGTCATTGTCCAATGTAACCAAAAGTAGTAATTTTGCCAATGTTTGTATCTATAGACTGTCTCAGTCTATCCACTTGATACATGCAATGATGGGGTAAGTGACATTAACGTTGAAAAATACATAAATATAAATAATATAAATAATTTAATATAAATATTAATTAATTTAATTTGATAAAATGTTTTAGAGAAGGAAAAATATTAATACCAAGAAATTTTTGTGTATCAAAGTCTCTTTTTATACGATATTGTTCAATTTGTATGCTTAAAATCATTCAAAATTGTTTACTAAATCAAACCTTAGAGTAAACATTAACCCCACCAAAACCCAATCGTCAATTCATATCATCGGGAGGTTGAACAATTTGACTTTTAAATTGTCCAAGTAAATAGGCATGAAACGTGTCAATACGACGTCCTTTCACACTACATTATAAGTTTATACCCCCTGGTAACATCAACTACTTACTCATGATAACATGGATGCAAGTAAAGGGTAATTTTTACTGTGAATAGTCCATCTTACTACGTAATTTTCCTAAAAAACCCCAAAGTTTAAGATATGTATCGGTACGTATCTCCCATAGTCGAAACTCTAGAATCCACATACAAATCCTTAAGCCCAAAATCATCATGATGCTTCCCACACTAATTTCCTTTGATTTATTTCTACCTATAGTCATAACCTTACACTAATATTCAATCACATATTGCAAATATTTATTGATGTAATAATCATTTTAATTTTAAATAGAAAAATTAACTTTGAATTTTTAGTACAAATTGAGAAAAATGTTTTATGATCTGCACGCATTATGGCTTCCCACAAATTGTGACCCTATATTCTATTAAGAAGTTAGACATGTGAAAGAGACTAATTCAGCATTACCCTATTGATTGATTTAATGCTAATGGAAGTCTCTAATCACTCAAGGCTTATTGAAAATGCAAAGAGATGGCATTAATGAAAGCACATGCAACAAACAAAGGAAAGTAAAGAAGAAAAAAACAAAGAGAATAATGGGCGTACCTTAACACCTCGTCCTAGTAGAGGCTGCCAACTTTAGTCAGAGATGAAATGGGACACAATTTGGATTTTAGGTGATGCCTAAAGTCATACCCCCATAAAGGCAAAGTCTAATGACCTCTGGTCCAAGTCCCTGTCACAGATTCATGACCATAAAGAATGTTACATGGTGAGATTAACATTTGAAACATAATCACTCAATAGAATTCATATTTACATACATACGTCACAACACAATATACATGAATTTTGATGTTAGAAAACAAACACAGAGGTTTCCCCATTTTCAAAGAATAAGATGATGCAACAAGGAAATGTGGTGTGAACTTCCTCTAAACATCAAAGTGAAATAAAGTTAGGTAGAGTTTGCATGAAACGCTAGTATCTGACCCTCAAAATGGTGCCCCACATCTGGTTGCCAGACATGTTCAAATAAAGAAGCTGAGGAGTTAGTTCCTCCCAAAACCAACTAGGAACTGCATTTCGAATTCCAACATTAGAGATATCAAGTTCGGTGAGATTGAATTGCCTTTGTAACCAATTGGGGAAATTAGGACCCACCTTACAATTCCTCAGATCCAAAGTCCGCAGTTGAAATGGTGGAATCCAGTTGGAACTAATGTTGATGATCAACAAATTATTGTGAGACAAAAGTAGTTCTTTTAAGCTTGAAAGATTGGAAATGTGGCTTTCAGACAATGTACCCCGCAAAAAATTCTGGGAAAGATCAAGATATATAAGTGTGGAAATGTTTCCAATACTCCATTGTGGAAATCCTATAACCTCAATTAGATTATTGTTGGACAAATCCAAGAGAGCTAAGATGCTTATATTTGCAAAAGATTTTGGAATCCCACCATGGAGTTGATTTTAGAGAGAAATCGGAATTCGAGGGAGATCAAGTTTCCAAAAGAGTCTGGAAGTTCACCGTCCAACTGATTGCTGCTAAGATCAACCTATGATAACGTGTTGCTTCAGTTGAACAACCAATTGAATATTGAATATTAAATAATCTACTTTTTCATCTGAAATTCATCCTCTTAATCCAACTTATCATATCAAACAAGAGGAATATTGATTTTGTATAAGGTCTTTTTTTTTTTTTTTTGCTTTTTTTAAATTTTATGTATTCTCGTGTTTTTGGGCTTTGCTTGCATAATTTACTAATGCAATAGGAAGTGTAGCATCAAGAGCAAAGCAGGCCAGCTAGTATGAGATGGTTCAGATAGGTAAGTAGCAATACCTTTATATAAATGTTTATTTTATCTTTGCATTACTGATTTGTTTTATTTTAAAATATTCTGTAATGGCTTTGTTATTAAGTGATTAAATGATATAGTAAAGACAATTGAAAATGGGATTTCTACAACTAGAGTACGATATTAGATGAGGCTAACCCAATGATGAAGCAATAGTTTGTAGTAATTTCAATTTTTTTCTTTATATTGTTGCATTATATATCACCTTAAGCTTTCGATTTAACTTTTTTGTTTTTTGGTCTACACAGGTCTCTTCCTCAACTGCCTAGTGTTTGAGATTTCATCTCGATTAATTCGGACCAACTTGTCTGGAGGTTTCCCTAGGGAGAATGGGGTCTCACAATGTAGTCTGTTATGTGCCCGAGTCGTGAGTCAAACTCAATTCTTTGGTTAAGGGGCCGAGCAACCTTATTCACTTGACCAACTGACCGTTGGTTCGATTTAATTGTATTTAATAATTTTATGCAAAGTAGGCCAATTTCAAGTAGCACGAAGTTCACGACAAAAACATTTGGAAAAAATTCAGAGTCAAAGTTAGCAAATTCATGGGAGATGAAGCGAAAAAAGCTAGAGGAAAGGGGAAAAAGTTCATCGGAGGGCATGGAGTGTATGCTGGGGGGTCGAAGAGCATCAACGCTTATGGTGATCAGTTTTTCAAATTCATCTTTAGTACTTATTTTAAGTGCTCATTCTTCGCTTTGTTTGAATTGTTGGCACACCGATATATAATGTAACTATTTCTATTTCTATGTATTTGAGATACTAGGAACTAATTTTGACACACACATTGTTTTTCTTTTGGTTTATTTCTTCAGTCTTTTCCTTAAATTTATATATAAGCAAAATACATTTTCAAAAGACATTTCCGAAGGATACGAATGTGTTGCATTGAGATAGAGCTAAAAATAATGGATACAGGAATTCAAAACGTCACTGAAACGAAAATGATTGTTTTCAATGTGTCAAAATTATTTGAAATTCTAGGGACATGGATGAGGAGAATTAGGATTAGAAATGTCTCTATGTGCGAACTGGTTTAAGAAAAAACTTTGCATCCTTAAAAGAAAAACAACGGCCGTGTCAAAATTAGTTCCTTATTACTAAAGAACTTAGAACAACAACCATATTTTCTTTTCAATTTAAATATTTTTCGTATCGGTTTTTATATTAATTAATAAAAATTTACTACCTTAAACAGGATTAAATCTTCATGATTCTAATTAATTTACACTACTAGAAATTTAAGTATCGGGGATGAAAATATTCATCGCTGAAAATAAAAATCCGTCGCTAAAGGGTATTAGTGACGAATTTTTTTTATCGCTGAAAATTACTCCGCTAAATAATGCCGACGGAATACTATCCGTTGCTAAATATCCCGGACGGATCAATAACAGAAAAAATCCGTCGCTAATCTGTCGTTGATAATTAAAAGATGTAAAAATATCTGTGACGAATTAGGGACAAAATTTTTGTGACGAATTAGGGACAAAATTTTTCCGTCGCTAAAAATTCCGTCGCTGATAATTCATTATAAGTGACAGATATTTTCCGTCGCTAATTCTAGAACCCTCATGCGTGCGAACAGACCCAAACGCCCACCCCACACACACCCACACGTGCGGACCCGCATGCGACTTCACGCGTGCACGCACCCTCACACGAGCCACTCGATCGTGCGAACACACCCACACCCTTCCACACGCACGCCCAATGTACCCGCCCGACCGCTCGCCCTGCATTTTACTGCAAAAATGTGTCTTCACTCAGAATCGAACCCGCACGGTGGAGATGAAATATGAGTCGTCCAACCACCATGCCTCAATCCGTATATTGTGATATCTTTTTCTTATTATTATTTATTATCTAACTCTTATTTTTTTTAATATTAATCTCACTCTCATTTTTTTTTAATTTATCTTACTCTCACAATTTTTTTTAATCTCACTCACATCACTTTTTTTTCCCTTTATATTGGGATAATTTTTTTCATTAAATTTTTCTAACTGTTTAAATTTAATATTGATTAAATTTACACTAAATAAAGAAATAAAATATTTTTTGATTAATTAAGATAGAATAGCAAATTATTTTTTTATTTGCCCATTAAATTAAATAATAAAATAATTGAATAAAGGAAAAAAATAAAAAAAAATAAAAGAAAAATAAAAAGAATTACAAAATAATAACAGAGAAGAAAAAATAAAATAAAAAAAAATAAAAAAGAAAAAGAATTATAAAATAGTAAAAGAGAAGAAAAAATAAAAAATAACAAAAATCCGTCGCTAAAATTTCAGTCGCTAATCCAACGCTGATAACTGTACATAATTTTTTTTATTTTTTTTCTTTCACCAATACACCGACAAATTAGCGAAAAAAATTTTTCGTCACTAAAAATTCCGTCAGTAATCCGTCGCTGATAGTTTAACAATTTTTTTTTCACTGTGGACCACTTTAGCGACGAAAATATTTTCGTCACTAATCCGTCGCAAATCTCTTGATACTCTATTTGACATTAATCTGTTGTTATTATCGATGGATTTTTTTCTATCGATAATTTTTTATCGCTGATGACGTGTTTTCTTGTAGTGCTGACCTTAGTTTTCTATCTTCGTTGATTATGCTGAAATCCGGAAGTATCTTCCAAAAATAATTGACGTTTACAAAAATCGTGTCCATGTCTCTCTCTCTCTCTCTCTCTCACTACAAGAAAACATACCATCAGTGACGGAAAATTACCGACGAAAAAAAATCCGTCACTAATAGCGACGGATTAACGGCAAATAAAATACCAAGATATTTACGACGGATTAGCGACAGAAATATTTCCGTTGCTAATCCATCGCTGTAGTGGTCCATCATAAAAAAAAAAAAAAAAAAAAAAAAAAAAAAAAATTGTAAACCGATCAGCGACGGATTATCGACGGAATTTTTAGCGATGAAAATTTTCCATCGCCAATCCGTCGATGTATCGGTGAAGGGAAAAAAAAAAAATATATATATATATATATATATATATAATATATCTACAGTCATCAGCGACAGATTAGCGTTGAAAATTTTGGCGAAAGAAATTTTAACGACGAATTACTGATGGATTAGCGACGGATTTTTTTATTATTGTATTTTATTGTATTTTATAATTTATTTAAGAATTCTTTTTATTTTTGTTTTATTTTATTTTGTTGAAGAATAATATTATTTTATTTTAAGCTAAAATTTTATTATGTTATTATTTTTTTATTTTATAATAAATTATCATTTTATATTATTTTATTATTATTAAAAAATATAAGATAAAAATAATAAATAAAAAATATATATAATTAGATGTCGAATTGTGATCCAGTGATTGTGTTGCTTTTAATGTTTTACGCGTGCCAAGGTTCGAATCTTGCTGAAGACGTTGGAGGCATTTTTCACAAATTAAAGGAAGCGGGTGGGCGGGAGAGTTAACAGGAGTAGGGCGTGCGTGTGCGGGCACATGCGCAAGTGACGGCGCACGTGGGGTGCATTCATGATTGAGGGTTCAAGAATTAACGACGGAAAATATCCGTTGCTGATATTTTTACATATTTTCTTCTATTAGCGATAGATTAGCAATGGATTTTTTCCGTCATTGATATCATCGACGGATAGTATTCTGTCGGTAAAATTTAGCGGGATAGTTTTCAGCGACGAAAAAAATCCGTCACTAATACCCTTTAACGACGGATTTTTTACTTTCAATGACGGAAATTTTTGTTACTGATATCTTATTTTCTAGTAGTGTCTCTCTCTCTCTCTCTTCACTTTTCTCTTTAAATTAACATCATCTATGCATGTACCCACACTTCTCACATATTGCACCAACCAAATATATATATCACTTCTCTCATCTCTCTCTCAACTCCCTTTGTGATGGCTGATATGGACAACAATAATGATCAATCAAAGGCACTAACGCCACAAGTACCGATCATGGCTATTCCATTGAATTGGTATTTTCCAGAAGGCAAAGACCACAGAACAACTACCTTCTCCACACCGCCATCAACACCTAGCAGTAAGCAAGGAATGTTAAAAAAGGCAAAGGGTTAGTCCTTTTTTTTGTAACGTTACTGTCTTTGTTTTATGACAATGTTATTTATGATAAAATTTATTGCTTTCAATACATCGTGCTATCAAAAATATCACTATATCTTTTTCTTTCAATAACAAATACCATAAACATGCAATATCTCCTAGTATTGTCACAATAAAAGTTAGGAATATTAATGGTGGAGGTAATAAATATGTCTAAACATCTGTGTAATTTCGTATTGTCCTTGAGAGTTGGACACAGCCACAGTTCAAACAAGCAATGGAACAGGAAGGAACCAAATCATTGTCAACAATTCAAAAAATCATTGATTAGTTCACGGCTTTCAAATCAAAAGTGAAACCATTTCTAAAAGTTCAGTTACGGTTCCTTGTTTTGAAGCATTCACGATTGAGGGTTCAAGAATTAGAGATCGAAAATATCCGTCGTTGATATTTTTACATATTTTATTCTTCAATGATAAATTAGCGACGGATAGTATTCTGTCATTAAAATTTAGTGGAATAGTTTTCAACGACGAATTTAACAATGAAAAAAATCTGTCGCTAATACCCTTTAATGACGGATTTTTCACTTTCAATAACGAAAATTTCTATCGCTAATACCTTATTTTCTAGTAGTCTCTCTCTCTCTCTCTCTCTCTCTCTCTCTCTCTCTCTCTCTCTCTCTCTCTCTCTCTCCACTTTTCTCTTTAAATTAACATCATCTATGCATGTACCCACACTTCTCACATATTGCACCAACCAAATATAAATGTCACTTCTCTCATCTGTCTCTCAGCTCCCTTTGTGATGGCTGATATGGACAATAATAATGATCAATCAAAGGCACTAATGCCACAAGTGCCCATCATGGCTATTCCATTGAATTGGTATTTTCCGGAAGGCAAAGACCTCATAACAGCTACCTCGTCCACACCACCATCAGCGCCTAGCAGTCAGCAAGGAAGGTTAAAAAATGCAAAGGGTTAGTCCTTTTTTCTGCAACGTTACTGTCTTTGTTTTATGACAATGTTACTTATCATAAATTAATATATCAGTAATCACAAGTTTTAAAGACGAATGAGGACCATTCATTTTGCATAAAATTTAGTTTTTTCCGATATCATTCATTGCTTTCAATACGTCGTGCTATCAAAAATATCACTATATCTTTTTCTTTCAATAACAAATAGCATAAACATGCAATATCTCCTAGAAATGGTGGAGGTGATAATAAGTCTAAACATCTGTGTTATTTCGTATTGTCCTTCAAGCAACTTGATGCTTCCCTTTCCTCTTAAATAAATTGATGTTGGTCTTTCATGCATGCACTACCTCTTTGTATCATTGAAGCAATCCAATTTATTTTTACTTGTAGGATCTTTGAAGGGAGAAAGCCCAGACCATCAACAAAATGCAAGAACAAGCTTTTATAGAAATGCATCGTACGATCTAATGAATTTGCACAACCAAGGTAAATTTTTCCTTTTCCATTGATTTAACCTACATGCACTAGCACATTAATAACCTGCTCTGTACTAAATGCCTCTGTCTGCATGCATGCAGCACCACCGGCCGAGAGGGATCGACTATGAGCAAACATTGAATTCTCGGATTTTTTTTTAATGCTCCTATTTTGACTGTTTTTGAATAAAAAGTTGGGAAGAATGTTAAATTGATCTCTAAATTTTGTGTCATTATCAAATTATTCTATAAATCTTATATTTTAACAATATCCTCCTCTGAACTTTGAGATTTGCCAAATTTGGCCCTCCCATCATGTTTTCTATTAAAATTAATTTGTTACTTATAATTTTATAATTTTCTCCTCCAAATTAATCATTTTGTCCACCATGAAGTGAAAATGTGTCTATAGCCCATTAAGAGAATGCTACTATTATAGGAATCATGTAAAATTAATAATAAAATAATAAAAAAAGCAAAAATATTGAAGAAATAAAAAACTTAAAATAAGGTTTAACCCATATGATACAAATCAATGCGACTCATATGACAGGCATCACATGCATGCAGATTATATGACATTTGATTAGCCCACAAATAGATACCATATGCATAATGCAGCATCAAAATATTATAACGGGATGAAAGAGATTGTAAATCAGATCACACATAGTTAATAAGGCCACACACATGCCCGTTCTTTACCACATAAGGCAACAAGCACAGAATAGGTAACCAAAACACAAAATCCTAATACAAAAATCATAGATATCACAATTACAATAAAGAATTATCCAAGAGAGTAGACAAGGGTTTCCTTCATAAGATATCAAGAGGCAAAATTAGTTGAATAGGTTAAACAAGACCAAAAGTCAAGTTCGGTCAAACTACTTTAATTGGATAGACATGGGTCAAACAACAAGAAACTGTCCCAACCAGGGTTAGTCTAGTCTCCACATGATCCAAATAGTATGTGTCACATAACGACCTCAGGGTACACCCATGCTCAATGTAGCTATGACAACTACTTGTGCACGCAAACCCCATGTACGCACTAAGCATGTCGGAAATCCATCGGTGATTATTCCTTTTCCATATACACTTATCTGACGCAATTCTGTCGGAAATCCAACACTATTAGTGATAGATTTCTTCCATTGCTGATATTCCGTCACTGAATCTCTATTTTCTAGTAGTGTTATATCAACCCTCTTCGCATAGAAAATACTTTTACCAAAGCCGATACAATAGATATGCAAGTGTATACCTAAAAACACTATTTAAACTCAAAACCCCTTTTACCAAGCATATAATCCAGAAAGTCCAAAGAGATGCAACATACGCCTTTCAAAAGTCAAATTTCAAAAGAGCAACAGCCTAACAAAAAAATTTTGAATTACGAATAATTTCATTTGCAATAAGAGCGCCATCTAAAATTTATCATCATGAAATGAAAGCCATTTGAGAATCATCTACAACTGAATTCGTCATGGGCACATCGAGTTAGCTAACACCTATGCAAAAATTTTATAGACATAACCATTACATGGATTGATGATTATCAGATAAAATAGATGGGCAAGAGTTGTTGGAAATCAAAGTAATAAAAGAAATATTAAAAACTATATTTAAAGTATATGTCCAATGAAAAGAGTATAGACTGCAGAAGATTATCAAGAACAAAGCTTCAATTGTCTTTAATAAAATTCAATTAATTCTTTCATAGAGAACTTTGTCTCAAGAAAGGTATATTGAATATTATATAAAGATTTAATAGAGTAAGAAGGCAAAGTAAGTTTGAGCTTAAGTTTGGCAATGATGATGGAAATGATCCACCACAGTTTTCCTTATATCACATACTAAAGTAAAAGTTATGCTATCAGTAGATAAATGACTAAGATCATTCTTATGAAAACGATACTTAGCCATAGCATGCAAACAAGAAGTGCTTCTACCTCTAGATTCAAGCCATCGAGTATAGGCTTTTTTATGCCATTGGGACTCCAATTAGACACCCCAAAAAACCCCTAAATAATACAATCCAATGAAGAGGAGATCTTACAACAAACTTGTGTTTACAAAACATTACTAGTTCAGACTTGTGTTTACAAAAGTAGTTTTGCTTTGTCTTCTAGTAATTCTATCATGTTTTGAATAATTCTTAAGCACATTTTTTATTTTCATGTTTAATCACCTCAACCTAGTCTTTTATGCAAAAAATCAATACACTTCTTGCTATAGTCGAGGAAGCATTGGTTCTAAGTTTCCACAAAGGAAGGTACTTATTCTATTCACGCTGCATGCTTTCCATCCATATTAAGCTTGGCCAAATTAGGCGTTGCTCTACCGCATCTCATCCTAAAAACATGAAAACAACATTTAATATTAATTCATGGTTGATGTAATATAAATATTGGGAAAGATGTATAAGAAGTTATTACCCTTTGAACTTGGATCCATCTGTTCAACTTGTCCATACTCACAATAACCACCACATCAATCTCATTTTTCATACTTATTAAAAACATGACACAAGCATTTATCCAAAAATCCTTAACAAGTAAAGTTCCAAATACTCCCCAAAAAACAACTATGAATCCAAACCCCATGCAAACATAGAACCTCAAACTAATTATTTCGTTCTTCTCTTCCTGTATGTGTGCATCACCATTGTTGCTGGCATCAGATAGACTTTCAGTATGTCATCTCCTGGATAGTCCTTTATGAGTGAAGGCCTACAGAGTCCCTAGTTACCCTCATATGCAGAAGCATCGATGGTGTCTAGGTCAACGGTCCTAGCTATTTTACTGACAAATCATTATTTCCCAAATTCAAGCAGTTTAGAAAATTCATACGAGGAAAGGCTTGTTGAAATAGGTCCATACAACTTGTTTTTGGATAATTCGAGAGATTTTAACTATTGCATCTGTCCAATTTGGGAAGGTATTTGTCCAATCAAATTGTTTGTTGAAAGATTTAATAAAATCAATCCAATAAGAAGAGTAATTTCCTTTGGAATTTTTCCATCATTTGTTATTTGATAAATCGATATCCTTCACTAGTTCCAAAATGTTTTTATATAGAAATTCCCCACCTTTGAATGCTAGCACTGCATAATCATTTGCAGGATACTCAACATAATAATAACTATTGGAATCAATCACTGTGATTTATGGTTAAATCTGAACTCCCTGAGTAAGCAAAATTGTTGAAACAGGTTGCTATAGAACCAGAGAAGTTATTTGAAGAGAGATTCAATATCTGAAATTTGGACAGATTGCCAAGATGAATTGGAATGTTTCCATCAAAGTTATTAGGCTGTAAGCTTAGAATAACCAAATTTGATAGATTTTGTTCTATCCACGCGGCCATGTTTCTTGAAAATATATTCATTTTCAGGTCCATCACTTGTAGCTTCTCACAATTCTTCAACTGCTGAGACAAAAATCCTATAAAATTGTTGCTCTCCAAATGCAAGCTTGCTAGTTGACAAGATGGACCTATGAGATCCAAAAATTTACCAGAAAAACTGTTGTTTGCCAGATTTAACATGGCTAAGTTAGGAAAACTTGTTTTACTCTATATTGGCAATGTTATTGGGAGATTTGCTGAGAATGAATAAAAAATGGGTAATAATTATTAAGTCAATACACTGAGAAAGTTTAATACTCAGCAAAATATTTCTTTTTTGATAACTAAATAAAACCTAATTAAAGTAAAAATAAAGACTAGCTAAGAGCGGAAAGACAGAAAGGGGATATTTTTGAAATAAAAAGATATAGTAAGGTATGGAGTATGAAAATTAGGAGATGATGTTAAAAAAGTGTAATAACCATAGGTAATATGTGATGCATTATTTTTAAATTTCTCTCATTTCGTTAAAATGAAATAGTGCATAGAATATGAAAATAAAGTGAAGATACTATAAAAATAATAAAACAAAGATAAGTAATATGTCACATGTATTTTTCTTAAATCTCACTTATTGGCAAAAGAAATGATATTAATTTTGTCACAAAATTTAGAAACCAAATAAAAGCAAAAATAAAATAAAATAAATCAAAAAAGATTCCAATATAAAATTACATGCTTTTGAAAATATAACTCAAATATACGCTGGGGAGTAAAAAAAAAAAAAAAAAAACTTTCAAATTCATATGAATACTAAATTTCAGACACATAAAGCCATATAAAAAAAAGTGATTTTGAATTTTAGAACAAAAAAAGTGGAACTATTTTGAAAAGTTCACTAATAGTGTCATTTAAAACTGAAATGATTTTTTTTTAAGGTAACTTCATCGTGGAATTTTCTTATTATTTTCTGTCAAATCTATTTTTATTTTATATTTTATTAAATTAATCTATAAACACTTTTTAAGAGAGAAGAGGAGAGACGAGAGAAAACATAAGAGATTAAAACTTTTTTTAATAGTCTAGAAGTTAATTCAAGTCAGATAATATCCAAAAATTGAAAAAAAAAATTGCTACATCAATGATAGGGATGAAATTTTTAAATTTTGGGAAAATAAGAAAATAATATTTATCAAGAATAAATCTTCAAACCAAACTTCCAAGAACTCACAAATTTTTGTTAATTTAGGGTTTTAATTCTATAAATAAGAGGTAAACCTCCAGGGTAGACACACCTACACATGTCCACACAGATTTTAGGATTCTATTTTCTTGTTTTTCTTTATTATACTTAGTTAATTTTCTTATTTTTAGAACTCGATAAATTATATTCTTTAATTAATAGTATTGTTTGAATTTATTTCTTCTTCTTAAATGTTTACCGGTATGATTACTGTTTAATGAAATTTTATTGTTTATCATAATAGTTCAAATGTATAAAATCCTACATTTTCATAATTTGAAAATGAATGTATGCATTGTCACGCCCCGAATCGGGATCGTGAACAGCCGCCCGTTGTCCCTGAATGCCGGCTATATTTTTACAGAAAATCAGACAGAACCTCCCCATAAATCGGAGGTTTCTCATGTACAATTTCACCTGTATATGACATTCATCCTGTAAAAATAAACAATTGGTCATCCCGGCCTCTCCAAAATCAACAATATCCACAGCCAACATCCAGAGCAATGCAAGGCTATAAAGTTTCTAACAGTCCTAGCAACAGACCTCTACTGTTATGCCCAACTAGAACATGAGCAGCCGCCACACCGAGCGGACTTAAATTCTACACATATATAAAATAAATTCTCAAGTTATTTTTAAATATTTACAAATGTCTCAATGCAATAAAATAATTAACACGAAAGTTTCACGAATAAAAGTCCATAATTTATACAGTCATCCCAAAAATTTAGATAAATATATTGGTCAAATTAAAACCTCCAATTCATAACAATGTCACCAATCATCGTAGCGGAAGAGATGAAAAATATCCATACCCAAACCCAGTGATATCTCCTCGGTCCAACACTAATCCTGTGGGAAAGAAAATGAAGGGTGAGTATCTATGGGAGGATACTCAGTAAGTAAGGGGATTGACATCATACTATCAATATCGAGGTGAATTTGGAGTGTCAAAGCATAAGATAAGAAAATATCCACAGTGTGCAAATCGATCATGTTATTTCAAAATCATATATAATACGCACACATCAGAAAGTAAGATATGCATCCAATATTTACATCAATGTCGCGAAGAGCCGGCCAATGAAATATTCCCGGCAATGGTCTACCTCGACCAAGGACGGCGCATTGGGGGTTTTTCCAAATGCAAGTATTAAATAACGGCTCTCTGCCCCAATGTTGGCCACAGACTACCCCAACTAGCCTGTAAATAATAATAATGTACATATAACTAGTCGGCCGTGTATGGTGCCCCCGCCTGGTGCTAGAAGGAGCCGTACTCAACGTCCTCTCCGATGAGGGTCAACCTGGGGCACCCATACACACGACGATCTGGCGGATACCTCCGGCCGAAGCGTATCCGAGCACAAGGGGTGCCTCTACCAGATGTCTTTCGTAGCTACGGATCACAATATCATATCGGCCGGGCACGTAACCCCATGCATCCCATCACCAGTCGGCCGGGCATATAGCCCCATGCATAATATCATAACGTCGGCCAGGCATACAGCCCAATGCATAATATCATAAAGTCGGCCGGGCATACAGCCCAAATGTGTAAGTAAATCCATTTAAAATCATGTGCCAATGCAGTGGAAGCATTAAAACATATCAATATGTCGAAAATGTGGCACAATATACGTTTATCAAAACTCATGGATGCATATCAATAAAGTCAGCAGTTAAGACATTCCAAAGGTCACAAAACATTTCATCAAATATTTGAAAGGTCTAACAATCATACATTTGCAGAAACATGTCATTTAAAAGTATTTTGAAATATGGTTTTCAATCAATAGCGAATGTCAAAGTCCCACTCACCGTTCTAGGGAGGGTGGTCACTCCCTATTTTCAAAACCAATCAAATCTGATCTGCTTCCTCGAGTCTCCAAAAAGATCAACCTAATCAGATCATCAAAATTGAATATCATTTTCTTAAGCATCTTTAGGCTTTATCCGAAAGATATGAAATATACAATATCTTCCACTTTACTGCTCATTTCAATCCAACCCTACAACCCAGATACTTTTATGTATATTCCAAAGTTTAACTCTAAAGAAACTATTTGAATTCACTCGACATGATTTTGTGATTCTATAATACGCTTCTTTCGTATCAGATCATTTAATTCGTATCACATTTTATACTTAACTTTCAAAGTCACAATAATCATCTCATAATTTGTATTCTATTCACATTCCACTTACACTCTAAACATATACAGAACATTTCATCTTAGATTCAATCCTAGATTCATCTAAAGTATCAGTTAGAGCCGAAATCTCCTCACCTAGGGTTTTCTCGAAGCACCGAGTTTCGTCCGAAAGTCGCTTCGGTCACTCCAAAGTCTGTAGGGTTTCCTATCAAAACAAAGTTTATTTGTTAGATCTAAACACATAAATCCGAAGCAAAACCCTAAGTCATTTACCTACGTGGAGGTTCGTGGGCTGTCACGGCCGTCACGGGCCGTCGCGGGCTCATGGGCTATAGCTAGCGGGCTCGCTGGTCTGTGGGCCAGTGGGCTGATGGGCTACGGCCGGTGGGCCTGCAAGTGATGGGTCTGCGGCTGACGGGTCGATAGGGCTGGTGGGCCCGTGGGCTTGTTGCTGATGGGCCTGCGGGCTGGTGCTTGCCCATGCGCTGGTGCGCTGTGCTGGTGCGCGCTCGTGCGCCGGCTCGCGCGCACTGGTGCTCCCGCTCGTGCGCTGCCGCGTGCTGGGCCTCGTGCCCGTGCGCTGGGCCGCGCTCTCGTGCGTTGGGCCGCGCGCCTGTGCACGCTCGTGCGCTGGGCCGCGCACGCTAGTCGCTCGCGCTCGCGGCCTGGGCTCGCGCTCGTGGGCTCAGTCCTGCTCGCGGCCTGGGCTCGCGCTACGGCTGGGTCCTGCTCGCGGCCTGGGCTCGCGTTGCAGGCTCGGGCTGGGGGATCGCGCTGCAGAAGGTGCTGCAGTCGCTCGCTATGACTGAAGGCGATGCTCGCAGAGGCTCGCAGCATGCGGTGGTGCTCGATCGTGGCTAGCGGTGGTGTGCGGCGAGGCGGAAAGGGGGCGATCGTGGGAGATCGCGAGAGGGAGAGAAGTCGGAGTGAGGTAGAGAGAGAAATGCGAGGGAAGAAGAAGAAGGAGAAGAAGAAGGCGGCGGTGGTGGCGGTGGAAGGCGCGGGCCAGCAGCCGAAGGAGGAGAGCCGCGGGAAGATGAAAGGTCGGGGGAGAGAGAGAGAGAGAGAGAGAAAGGAATTTGGGGCTTTAGCCCTAAATCAAATTTGGGGAGGGCCAAAACGCTGCGTTTTGGCTCTCTCTTTTTTTTTTTTTTTTTTTTTTATAACTTGGTGTTACATGCATGACCAATATAATTGTAGGGGATTACTCCAATATAATAAAATCCATATTAGGTTATGAGATCGAAGGAAAATTAATCATGTGTATGAATTTTATGGAAAATCTTAAATTACAGATATTTCATAAAATTTAATGCAATCTGACTTAATCAAAATTGTATGACTATTAAGTTTTGGTTAATCGAATTAGAGATTCACTGTATGATAATTGGGTGAATCTAATATAAAGAAATATGTCATTATCAACAATAATTTTTTGTCAATAAACTTGAAGGAAATAAAAACATTTGACCATGTGAAAAGACTAAAAGTAGATCAGTTGACATTTTAGGATTTTTATTGATTGATTCAAGTTTTTTTATATTTTCTTGATTTTTAATAATTTTATAATTGTAATTTGATTTGTTTAATTTAATAAAGTAATTCATAATTGGTAGTATAAAATATTTTCATGGAAACAACACTTATTTTGTATTATACACAACACTCAATTAGAGTACATTTATCTGAAATCGTGATATCAAAATCGTATACCAAGATACTATAAAAATAATAAAACAAAGATAGGTAATATGTCACATGCATTTTTCCAAAATCTTACTTGTTGGGGAAAGAAATGACATTAATTTTATCACAAAATTTACAAACCAAAAAAAGCAAAAATAAAATAAAATAAATCAAAAAAGATTTGATTATAAAATTACATGCTTTTGAAAATATAATCAAATATACTCCCACGAGTAGAAAAAGATTTTTAAATTCATACGAATACTAAATTTTCATATATATGGAATTAAATAAAAGAAAGTGATTTTGACTTTCAAAATGAAAAAAAATAGGACTATCATAAAAATTAAATGTGAAATGAAAATAAAATCTTTCGTCATTTTTGAAAAGTTTACTAATTATGTTATTTAATGTTGAAATAAAATCTCTCGTTACGGAATTTTCTTATTATTTTCTATCAAATCTATTTTGTTATATATTTTATTAAATTAATTAATTAACGTTTTTTTAAGAGAGAAGAGAAGAGATGAGAGAGAACAGAAGATATTAAAACTTTTTTTTTTTAGAGTTTTGAGATTATT
Source organism: Dillenia suffruticosa (assembly GCA_033439265.1). Classification (NCBI taxonomy): domain Eukaryota; kingdom Viridiplantae; phylum Streptophyta; class Magnoliopsida; order Dilleniales; family Dilleniaceae; genus Dillenia; species Dillenia suffruticosa. The sequence goes on from JAVTVX010000015.1 coordinate 21,681,165, forward strand.
TTAAAAATATTTTAGGTCACTGTCATAACAATTAAAATTTTTTATATTAATTTTAAAATAAGGGTATTGAGAGTATCTTAATATTAAATAATATCTCCTTTTAAATAACATCTCTCTCTCGCTCTCTCTCTCTCCACGCCTTCTAGGGTTTGCGTTTAGAAAGAGGTTTAGGGTTACAAGCCGCGAATTAGAAAAGGTACGCATCTTGATTTCACGCATCTCACTCAATAGAATCAATGGTTGTGAATTTGTCAATAGCTTAAAATGCTAATTAACGCTTTAAATTGTTTCACTAATTCATATGATCTTTTCTCTCTTGAATCAATTTTGATAGATTAGCATTAAAACACGGTATTGAGTTGAAATTCAATTCTTAGTTACTGATTCTTATGATCTTGTATCATAGATCCATAAAAATATGACATTGATAATCAATTTGTTGAATAGAGTGTAGAAACTTACGTTTGGATGTAGATTATAGTGTTTATTGGGGTTCAAATTGGAAAATTTTCGTTTGTAAGATCCATATGAGATTCATATGGTAAATATGTGTTTAATTGATGTAAAATATATGTGTTGAGAGGAATTTTCATTAAATGTGACATATATGCTGATAATGTAATGTGCTTTGAGTTAAACATATTCAACATTAAACTTTTCCTTCTGACCTGCTATGTATGACTTTTATATCAAATATTTTGTTGTATTCAAGCAATTTTTGTGGTCTTCAAGCAATTTGATCAATTGGGGTGGTCTAGAGAGCTTGCATCTATACACCAGCAACATTTTTTCGTCGGTTAGATTGCATATTTGTATTAAGCAACCTACTTATCTGAGATTTTTGTGCTTCTTTGCATGACGTAAGTTCATTAGATTTAGGTCCTAATAACAGAAAGATTTTATGTCTATGTGTGTATTGATGGTTTACCTTGTTGCTTCAGTTTCACTGTCACAATTCCATTTGTGGGAGTATGTAATGATTTAAATGCCTATTGTGTATCAAAGGATCTTGAACGGTCCTTTTGACACTCAAAAAACATTGAGTGGGATGGTGGGTGGGAAGGATCATGGCACCATCTGTATTGTTTCATAAAGGTTTCAAAGGTGGCTGGTGCAGACCCATTTAAATCCATTTGTATGTTGAATATGGGAAAATTGGAATCGAGAGAGAGGGGGTTGGGGGAGATCTGTGCAGCTAAGTTATACACACCTGCAAGGATCAATTTATTGATGGTAGTTATATCTAGCCTATCGCAGGGCTATGAGAAAGTTGCTAATCAACCCTTATTTATTTCTTTTTCTCTTTAAGCTCTAAATTGTAGATGTATATTGATAAATTTCTCAACCGAATAAATCCATATTTCATAATAAACAAATGTCTCTCACAAAAGAGAAGACAAGAAGTATTAATGATATCTATCTTAATTGCATCCAATAGTTTAACAATAAAAGGAAGAGTTTGTTTTGAAGGGTTTGTGATAGCCTGATTGTGACTTCCCAATATTTTATTCTTAACATTCTCCCATTTGGAGCTATGAAAAGTTGCCGATTATCCTCTAACTGTTTTTTCCTCTTTAAGCCCTAAATTGTGAATGAATATAATAAATTTCTCTACTGAATAAATCCATATTTCACAAAAAAAAAATAATAAAAATAAAACTATCTCTCACAAAAGAGAAGACAAGAAGTATTAATTGATATCTATCTTATTGCATCCAATAGCCTAATTTCGACTTCTCAATATGTGTGAAATCTCTAGCACATGCCCAATGCTATTGTTAACATTAATCTCTTATTTAGAGTTTTTCACAAATTATGTTATTTCAATAGCTTCATATGAATTCTCAACTTTCTTCATTTTTTGAGTTATTTTCTTTAAATTTGTTAGTGATTGGCCAACTGCCTTGTTCATTTTTTGAGTTACTTCCTTAATCTAAGCATATGAATAGGTTAAGAACTCCTTTTTTTCTTCATCTATGTTCTTTTCTTTAAAATTGTTAGCTTTTTAAATTCCTTCTTTACATTTACGAACTTCTAGTTCTTCCCATATATGTGCGTACCGTTTCTATTCTTGCTTTTATGGCTATCTTATTTCTTTATCCAATCATGCAGTGTTTTCCTTCTTTTCTGGTTCTTATTTCGTTTATCCCTTTTATATTTTAGTTATTTATATGTTTCAGCTTGTAGACTTTTCTTCTCTATTGCTGATACCCAGATATGTTTTGTTTTTGCGCCTCTTAACAATCATACTAAATGAGACTGTGTACTCTTATTATTATTTTTAATAGTAAAAGAAGCAGCCTCATCCAAAACCTCCAAGACAGTGCAAAATGCTAATAGCAAGAAGGAACATGAACAGAAAAAATTAACTAAATTCATCTTGGTCACACAGAGTCTAACATGTTAACACAAAGATTAGTGGAGCTACAAACCATTCCTTTTAACAGCTGCATGTGATTATTAAGGTGCTTTTGGTATTACCAGCCTCGTAGTTCACTATTTTAACCAATCAATATTGAATGAAGATAACATTCCAATTTACTTTTCCTTTTCAGTTTTGTTATTGCAGAATTTGAGGTGTGTAATGGTACAATGCTATGGTTGCTCAATATGGCCCTAGAGGTAATGTGTTTGAATTATGGAAACAAACTTCTCTTCCTGCTAGTATGTTTAAATCACTATCTGCATATAACTTTCTAGATAACCATTTTTGTGTGAGCCTCTAGTATGTTTAACCCTGTGTGCATATAACTTCTCTTCCTGCTGGTATGTTTAATGCTAATTTCTAAATTTTGACTAGTTTTCTGAATAATAGAAATGTAATCAGGGTTCCACTACTATTAGAACATATTTATTTAGTATATATCCTTGGTGATTTGTTTATTTATTTCTTTTGGATAAACGAAGAAATCATTAGATTGAAAACGAGAATATACTAGACATCCTCTAAGATACATCCCCCAATTTAAATTTATGATTAAGAAATATCATATAGCTTACTTTTCTTGTAACATATTTATTTACTATATGACTATCGTGTTTTATTTATTTAATTCTTTTGGATAAAAGAATAATTCATTAGATCAAGAAAGAGAATATATAAAGGGGAGATACTATTTTTGAGGTAAAGAAATAGGAGGTAAAGCTGAAAACTAAAACTCAGCTCAATTTAAATTCACGTTCGAAGGAGTCTAAGCCTATCCTACTAGTCTCCTATCTCATATTCTACTTATTCTGTGTATGTAAAACACTTATCAATTGTACCTTTACCATTGCAATAAAATGACAGAAAATTACTCAGCCAAATACTTAATTGCCTTGTTGTAGCAATGTCCTTATTATTAATGTCCATGGTTTCCACGTCTTCCGGTTCTCCCTCTTACCACATCTTTTTCTCCAATTCTCTCCTTCAATCCACTTCGAACAACCTTCACTCATTCTGTTCCTTTTCTTCTTTGGCATTCTTGGGTTCTTTCAATTCTGTGTGGTCATGACTTAGGCCCTTCATCTCAGCTTCTCCTCTCCACATCCTAAATTCCTTCTTCCAACAAGTAATACAGAATTTACACCTTCTCCTAGTCCTCTGATTTCCTAACTTGGCAATGACGAGATCAACTCCTTCTCAGTTGGCTGCAATTATCCCTTCCCGAGTCTACTCTTGCACAATTTTTATGTCTGTCTTCCTCTCGCAATATCGGATCTGCTCTTGAGTGATTCTCAGTCCCAAGCCTGAGTTATGCAACTGGATCTCCAACTTCAGACCCTCAAAAACACATATATAGTAAAATTATTGTCTATTCATTAAAGGGGAAAAAAAATTCAGACCCTCAAAAAAGAATCTCTCTCAATTAGTGAGTACTTTCAAGAAAATGAAATCCATTGCTGATACTCTTGCTTTTGCTGGAAATCTTGTTTCTGTTGATGTTCTTAATCTCCCTACATTCACTGGCCTTGCTCTATGCTACCTGTTTTTGGGTGTGTACCCCATCCTTACAATCTCCACAAACTTTAGTATCGTTCCTCTCCATGCATTTTTATACACTATACTTTTCTCACTTGCGGTACAAATGCTTTGCTCCTACAACTTGACTCATATACATTAGCGGGAATGTATTATTTAATGAAAGCTGTTTTCCCCATGCGTCCTCCTTCCTATTCTCAAACTTTCTCCATGCCTTCCCCAAGGTCCATCTTTCACTATTCTACATTCTACGGCTTCTCCACCTTCAAACACAAAAGCCTCTTCCCCAATGCCAAAACACTCTCCCCCTTCGAATGCAGACATCTATTTTCTTTTGACTCTGCCTCTAACTCTTCACAGTTTCTGCCGTTTGCTAGTTCTCTGCCTTCATTTGATTTATCTGTTAATTTCTCCCTTACCTTCTAACAACCCACTATACAAACCAACACTCACCCTATGAAAACAAGTTCCAAGACAGCAATGAATGGTCTCCACACTTTCCTTATCACTAATCACTCCCTGCCTTCCCCTATGACTGATTCCGAACCCTCTTGTTTTAACCAAGTTGTCAAGTTGTCAAGTTGTCCCACTGGCATAGGGCTATGACTGAAGAGTGCAATGCTCTCCTAAAAATTGGAGCTTGGTCACTTGTTCTGCCTCCTCCTTCCTGCAATGTTATAGGCTCTAAATGGGTGCTTTGTACAAAATGCTGCCCCCACAGCTTAATTGAGCACTGCCCTGGGGCCTTGCGGACAAAGATTTTTACTAGTCTTCCGGTATTGGCAACAATGAGACATATGGTCAGGTGGTCAAACCCACAACCATCCAGGTAGTTCTTGGACTTGCTTATCCCCCAGATGGTCTCTTTGTCAACTTGATGTTCATATTGCTTTTCTGAATGATATTCTTACAAAAGAGGTCTATCTTCAGCAACCGCCTTGCCTTGTTGATTCTCAACACCTAACTCATGTTTGTTGTATTCACAAAGCCCTCTATGGTCTCAATGCCTTTCATGAGCTGAGTTTTTTCACTTCCTGAGTTGGGTTTCTCAGGTTCTGCCTTGGATCACTTTCTGTTTATTGGCCACTGTGACTCTCACACAACAATTGTTTTGGTTTATGTTGACAATATTATTGTCACGGTAGTGCTCTGCATAATTGCTTATCTAAGTCAACACTTTACTTTAAAGGATATCTATCCCCTACACTTGTTCTTGGACATTGAAGTTCACTTAAGCTCACTGGTCTGCATTTGTCTCAAGCACACTATATTCGCACTATTCTTCAGCGGTTTAGTATGAGTGGTTCCAACCCTACAACACTTCTGTGTAATGAGTCCAAGTTATCTAGACAAGCAAGTGATCCAACACCTTACCCAATCCTCTATCTGTGTTGTTGGAGCTCTTCAATGTGCCACAATTACTTGTCCGGAAGTTGCCTATATGCACCAGCCCACCACAACCTATTGGACTACTGTCAAATGAATTTTTTTTTTTAGTTGAAGTGAACCCTCTCCCACGGCTTAGTACTTTGCCTATCCTCCTCTCTTAACCCACAAGCCTTTATTGATGCAAACTAGGCAGGATGCCCTGATAATTGCCACTCCACTAGTGGCTATTGCATATCCAAGGGCTCTAATTTGGTCTCCTAGTCATCCGAGAAACGACATATAGTGGCTCCCTTTAGCATGGAATGCTAGTATCGTGGGATAGGCTATGCAACTACTGAACTTATTTGGCTGCAATAATTAATCAAGGAATTACATATCTCTCTATCACAAACTCCCACAATATGGTGTGACAAACTTAGTGCCACTTATATCATGGCTAATCCTCTATTTCATGCTCACACTAGCCTCATAGAGGTCAATTTTCATTTGTCTACGACAAGGTAGCTCAAAGGACATTGATGTTAGGTACATTTCCACTATTGATCGGATAGCACACATCATGACCAAGGGTCTACCTTTAGCTTGATTTCAGCCCTAAAGGACCATCTAATGGTAGCTTCATTGCCCATTTGCATGAGGGGCCATGTAGAAGATATTATCACAACGCCAACAAATCAACTCTATTCAAATTCAGATTTGAAGGAGTCAAAGCCTATCCTACCTGCCTCCTAGTATCTCTGGCTTCTATCTTATATTGCACTTATCCTGTGCATGTAAAAATGACATATAAATTGTACCCTTATGATTGCAATCAAATGACCAAAAAAATACTTAGCCAAATATTTAATTGCCTAGTTTACACCTGCACCCTAAATAGCTAGTTTAGAATAAATCCGCAGAATTTTGCACCCTAAATAGCTCTCTCAAACCCCCACAATAAGTAGCTTACGGAGATGTTTTTTTTTTTTTTTTTTTTTGGTCGAAATACAAAAGTAATGCTCGGATTTCAAATATGAAATATGCATATGCATACTATCTAAAATTAAGAGTCAATATAGGTGCTTCCTCCATTTGTCCCATGTTAAGTGTCAAAGTTGCACAATGACATACATTAAGAAGAAAAGGTGTTAAGTGCTTTGACTTTATTCCCTAATAGCATTTTTATTCAAAGCTCTTGGGTAAGTTGCTCAATCTTTTTTATAAAAAAAAAAAGGAAATCATAGGTTTTTTATGCAGTCTAAATAAACCCAAAAAGAGTCAATGGAGGGAGTACCTAATGTTATGATCAACATTGCCTTTTTCTTTCTATAAAAAAAAAAAGAATATATCAAATGCGTAAAGGAATCGACAAAATTTCCTAAAAATGAAGATCTTTAAAAAAAAATAATAATCAAAACATTATAAAAGTACCAATATACAATTTCTCTCCAATCCCTCTTCAAATCTTCTAAATTGTAGACTTTTTTAAATCCAACGTGTGACTAAAATAAAGGAACTTCAAGGATCTGATTGCTGAACATGAATATTCAGGCATTACGTTTTCTCCAAATGCAACATGCGATGGCCAAAATAATGCATTTCAAATGTAGCCAATCATTTTTCTTCTTACTAAACCTCTAAATTTTGTATTTGAGTAAATAAGGAATTTCTCTTGGAGACCTAAATATTTTCATAGTAAGCATAAATGTGGTTCAACATTATCCAGAAATGTAAAAATAACTGCTATCTAATTTTAACACTGTTTTCCAACTGAACCAAACTGTGGGATTGTTTGAGCATAGTAAAATTTTTCTCCCCTTTCTTTTAATATTTCTTTTTTTTTAGGTCCTCTGGAGAGAGAGGGAGGGAGAGGAGAAAAAAAAAAACAGAGAGAGAGAGAGAGAGAGAATATATACAAGTTGTCCTTGATGGTGAACCTCTATTGTGTTTTCTTTATCTTTGAATGTAAACCAAAATAGAAAATACATAGGCATGTGTGCTTGATTTATTTGTACGTGTTTTACACTTTTCTATTGCTTTTTTATATGTTTATTGGTTAAATATCTTGTTCCGAATGTGTTCAACAAATAAAATCCAAGATCTCAAGTAATATTTGAGCAACTTTAACATAAGGCTATGGTTCACTCGTTTTTTTAATTGACTTGTGGTGAAGATATTGAAAATCCTCCTTGAAGCATGAAAAGACAAAATCCAGTGATGCTAATCAACTAGATTAGAATGAGTAAAACATTTAAACGGATGACAATTAACTTTACCAAGAGCAATTTGAGAATCCATCTCCAGTGGCTGCATATTAACAATACCCAATGGGCCAAACTCAACCCAGCCATAAAATCCATAACTCCGCAATACGAACTGAGCAATTACCTAGATTCGCCAAGAAGCCCCCAACCGAACCTCCCTCACCATTTCTAATAACACCTCCTGCAACAGCCATCCCCTACCTTAGACCACCAGCCACATTAAGCTTAAACTGTCCGCACAAAGATGACACCAAGAAATATGAGCCTCCCTCTTTAACACTAGTGAAGTTCTAGTTCCACTCGTGTCTTTCAGTTCTCTAATCTACTTAAACGTGCTCGAATTATCTGTGAGAGTGATGTGATATTAGAAATGCATTTCATTTATCATGTTGCTTTTAAAGTATAATGTGAGATAATACATGTAACACAATTTGGCATGTGCAGTTGAAATATTTTTTCTTTGAAACGCAAGCATGGATTTATGATCAGACAAGCAATTTACCAAGTGCCTACTATATACTGTATAAAGATGGTAAGATTCTTCTTGATTACGAGTATGCAAAATATAAAAACTCTTATACCTTATGTTTCTTGACAAAGTCCTATATGTGTTTTACTTTGTATTGAACACAACATGCGGTGTGTTCAAAATTTTATTTTTGCTAAAACCTTTCGTGCCACATATTGTATTCAAAATTTTATTACACATTTATTTTTGCTTTCAATAAAAAACAAAAGTTAATATTTATATCACATTTATAATATGTAATTTCAGTTACGTTTTATGTTTTGAAACCAAATAACATCAAATAAAAGAAATAAATGATCAGGTGGCATTAACATACAAACACTTCCACTATTCTTCGTAATAATGTACTACTAGATCTCTTTGAAGGATATTATTTTCTGTTAGATGATGATTACATCATTATTGATCAAATTCTCTTGGGTGCAATAGTTTTTTATCTCAATACTCCAATTGATACTTAATTTGCTCTCATCCTGCCAAAATGGATTTTCTCATTAGTCATGTATTTATGGTGCCCACTTTCAACCTCATTTATTTCTAGAGGTTGAATGTTTCAATGATATCTGATGGACATTCCTGGCATGGAGATATGCAATTCAACACTCTAGATCTTTAAAAGCCTAGAATTGAGTTTCTTGTGCATTCTTTATGCATGTATGATAATAAAATAAAATATATATTTCTTAAAAAAAGAAGGATTGAATTTGTAACCTCATAAGAGGTCCCTATAAAGCAAGTTCCTGCCGTGTTTGTCATAAAGCCTATGAAAGCAAGCACTGTAATAAGGCAAAATCTTCTGAAAATTTATTAATGGTGTGCATAAGTATCTGAAATCAATAATGCATTCTTTTCTATCATGAGGTATCACTTGTCACACTAAAGATTTCAAATGGCAGACTGCTCCCAATACCTTGGTGGTGGCAAGTGTTGAAGTTCTCAAACCAGGGGTTGCTGCTGCACAGCACATCTCCCAGGTGATTTAACTACAATTGCTATATTTGCTTTATGGAGTTTAACATAAATCTTAATTTGCCCGCATGTTGCAGTACAGTGCAGAACCTTTTGTAAGTTTTACTTTTTTAAAATTTTTTGTAACTACTATTGCTATTTTGTGGGTGATGAATTTCTTTCTTTTTTTTTTTAACTTTTTTAATGAAGTACTGTCTATTTGATGTAATATTATTTTAACCGTTTACTAATAACTCTCTTTTTATGTTAGACTTCACTATTTTTATACTCATTCTATTTAATATGTCAGTGTTTACTGGGGATCTTTATGCACATTAAACTCTATTGTTTCTTAAGTCACGTGGTAAATGTTTCATTTAAAACTATCCATGAACTTTTTTATATTTACTTTAGAGATAAATTGATTTCCTATTTTGAATTTAATTTCTTATCCCTAGTTAGATATAATATGCTTACTAAAATTCAAAGTATATTTTGTTTATTCTCTTAATTCACCTTATAGATAAGTTTATCAATGATTGATTTCCTCATTTTTCATCACCTTCATCTTTCATTGATATGTATTAAGAGAAAAGTTAACTTTTGCTAATAAGAGTTAACATCATAAAATTTTTAACTTTTAAGTTTTATTTCCAAATCTTTCTTTATTTTTTCTTTTCCTCTATGTGTGTGTGTGTATTTATACACATATCTCATCTTTCATACATATTAAAAGTGCTACTTCAATTTTTGATAATCACTTGTTATTTTTTTATATTTTATAATTTTTTTTCAAACAATCCTTTTGCTTGTATTCTCTTAGATTTGCGAGTTAAAGAAACAATATTGATTTTTTATTTTATATTTCAGCTTCTTTTCGTCTTCCATACACTCAAGAGTAAGCCTCTTCAATTTTATTGCACTTTCTTTTTCCAGTTTCTTCCCCCCCCCCCAAAAAAAAATTATTTATGTATAGATGAGACTATGTTTTTCCTTTTTTCTTTTTTTTTTTAAGACAAAGTCTTGGTAAATTGTATAATTTGTCAAGACATTGAATTTTTCTTTTAATAATTTCTATATATTCTCCTTGTAATTTTTCTTTTAATAATTTATATATATTCTCATCATGCCTAATTTTTTGTCCTGGTCTTTTTTGGATATGAATGAGACAAAAAAAGAAAGGATTTTTCCCATTTATTATAGTCATTATTTGTAATTTTATTGAATTTATTACCTAAAATTATGGTGGTGTTAATATCTCAGATCCACAAAAATAATAGTAAAAGAAACTCTATTATATGTGAATTTATTTCTTATTGATTGATTTATTTTTTGGATGAAACACACACATCCATTAATTTATCTTAATTTAAATTTGTTGTTTTAACTTTAATTTTTTTTATATATTTTCTCAGTTTAAAAATTTCTTATAGCAGCAGAAAATTTAAATTTCTACTCTCTTTCCCTGGTCCCCAAATCCTAAAAAATCAACAGGAACGGCATATTGTGTAGAATCTAAGGAAGCAGTGGTTCAGATAACTCTAAGCAGACAAAAACCAGCAGCACACCTGCAACCACGACCGCAACAGCCCACCACAGATATCATCTTCGCAGTCACTTCAAAGTCGAAGTACATGCCCAATGAAGATTTTCAGCCGTTGGATTCTACTGTGGCCAACAATAAAAATGAAATTGTGTCTGATGCCAATTTCCTGGCTATTGATGAAGTGTCATAGTTTGCAATTTTTACACCTATTTTGACAAGCGGTCGCATCTCATCCATAGGGAATTTTATTCTGAAATTCAAAACTTAGTCTATTTAGAATAGTTTTATGTAGTGTTAGGCTTATTTTGTAACAATGTGAGGTGTTTGTTCACTTTCTATTTTTATGTGTACTTAATTTTATAAAATTTTTGGAGTTCTGAGGGCTTATAAAATTTGGGGAAATGAAAGGCATGTGGCATTACCTATTGTAATGGTGTATAAAGTTTGGTTATGAGAAAAACTCTCTTATTTTGAGAAGTTGTATATGGCTTGTTAGATATTTTGATGTTTCCTTTTATGGACATGTAAGAGCTTAAAAAGCTTTATGAGAGGAAAAGAATTAGCGATTTTGAGAAGGAAACTTGTCAACCCCTTCTGTAATATGTTTTGAGTCACTTGACTGGTAAGTTGCGGTTCTTACAAGTTTGTAAAGTTTATTGTTGATTTTAATCATTTACTATTTGTTTATTTGATTTGGGCATTATTTCTTTTTTGGTTGTATAAGAATTTGAATCTGAAATCATCGAATTGGGGGAGGGAGATTTGTATTACAAGGCTATCCCCTATTACTCGGTATTTATGAACTCAGAAGTGCTACATTATGATTCTACAATACAAGAGTTGGCTGGCACTCTTAGATTGTTGTGTTCAAATGTATGCTAGGAAAATCTAGATCTCATATTAGAGTCTTGGTTGAAGCCAAAGTGAGACGGTGTCTGGTTGGGTAAGAGAACTTGATGGGAGCAAAGCTAAAGTGACAGTGTCCAGTTGGGTGAAAGAACTTGGTGAGAGCGGGCATCACTTCTAGCAAAGAGATCAAGGCACCCGAGGAGTGCATTGCCAATTGGAGGAAAATTATCATAAAGTCAGATTATGTGGCAGAAAGGGGAAAGGCCCTTGAAAGCGACCACTTCAAAGACATAGGAGGGGACTAAATTCAGAGAAGCTCTTCAGAGCAAGGTCAGGGAGTTGGTACCAAGGTTGGCCCCTTGTTGCGTGCAAAAGGTGCGAAGGTTGGCCCCTTGTTGCATGCAAAAGGTGCGAATGACTATTCGAACTTTGAGCAAACCACAGTGTGACTTTTGAAGTCACGTCCTTATGAGGGAGGGCAAGATGCCAAGGAGTTGGAGATTTTTTTTTTTTTTTTTTTTTTTTTTAACATTGAACAATATTTTAAGCCATGAAGATTGATCTCCAGTTTCTTGTTGGCGATACATTCTCTGAGGAAATGATATCTTGTATCAATATGTTTGCTTTAATCATGGAACACAAAAATTTTAGCCAGGGCTTGTGTGGATTTATTGTGAATACAAATTTTTGTGGCTCCCACTTGGGGCAAGCACAATTCCTTCAATAGTCTTTTAAGCTAAACTGCATGACAAATGCAAGATGTTGTAGCCATATATTCAAATTCACAACTTACAAGTGTGACAATAAAATGTTCCTTAGAATACCATGTGATGGCATAGTCTCCCAAAAAAAAATTACAAAAGCGATGGTCCTCTTCTTGTATCATTAACATCTCATACAAACTCACTATCACAAAATCCCACAAGCTAGAAATCAATAGATGTGAAATAAAATTGCCCAAAATCAATGGTAACTTTTAGGTTCCGAAGAATTCTTCTAGCAGATTTTATGTGAGTGCTGATAGGAGTTTCAATGAAATGAAACTTGCTAAAAGAATTTTGAAAAGAATGAGATCTTCTTGTTTCTCCAGCGTCGAACTTGGACAACTTCACTCCGAATTCCATGGAATTTCATCATAGAATTGCAATCAAACATTTTGAAGCTCTTCAGAATTTCCTTTACATAACCTTCTTGAGAGATAAAAATGTTATCTTCTATTTGCTTCACCTCTGGACCCAAATAGTAGGAGATAAGCCCAATATTGTTCATTTCAACTTTAGCTTACTTGAATGCTTCAAAATAGCTAAGATTATTGCCGATGAAGATAAGTTCATCCCCATAAATACAATCAAGCAAAATATTGCCATTATCAAATATTTTAACATAAAGAGAAGATTCATGGTGCCATGAAAAACCCTTTGTACTTGATAATGTGGCTATTCCATGCTCATGGAGTTTCATTCAATCCATACAATATCTTCTTTAACCTCAATACTCCATCTTTTTGTCCCTTGACTACAAAGCTCAATGGTTGATCTATATAAACCTACTCTCTTCAAGATAGCCATTGAGGAATGCCGACCTCATATCAAATTGACAAATCTTTTACACTATTTAAGCCGCCAAGGATATAAGCAAGCGCCGGAGTAAAGACTTCTTCACAATCTACTGTATGTTTTTACTTGTAATCTTTAACCTCAAGTCTCACTTTATATTTCTCCACCTCTCTTTCTACAATTTTCTTTACCTTGTATACCCATTTGACGCCAACAGCTTTATTGTCTCAGAGAAGTGTTCACATTTCCTAAATATTTTTTTTAATGGCATTAATTTCTTCCTCGATGACTTGTCTCCCCCTTTGGTCTTTTATGGCCTCATCAAAGTTCATGGGTTCACTATCAACAAAAAGACAAAACAAATCGTGCATATCAGCATTAGTAATTTCCTTGATTGCAACATAATTCGTATAAATATTTCTCATTTTCTGTAATCTTTTATTTTTAGCTAATTTTTAGAAGATGGCGATGTAACATTGGTTGACTGAGAAGTAGTACTGTTTCTTGCATTGGTACCAAGGTCTATTGATCTTCTTCTCCAAATTATGGAGAGAAATCATAGACTTCCTCTTCTTGTGTTTTCCAATTTCAAACCTATTCTTTATCAAATTTATTGTCTCTACTCACCACTATTTTACCATAACTTGGGTTATATAATTTGTAGCCTGTGAAATTTGTTTCATAGCCAGTGAAGACATGTTTGACACTCTGATCATTTAGTTTGGATCTCTTTTGTTGTGGAACATGGCATATGCAACACTTCCAAAGATTCGCAAGTGATCAGCAATTGGCTTTCTTCCGCTCCATGCCTCATGGGAAGTCCCATTTTTGACACCTTTTTGTTAGAGACGTGTTGGACAAGTATACAACACTAAGAAATAACTTTTACCCAGAATTACTTGGGCATTTTTTTGGCTTTCAACATACATCTAAACTTGATAAATATAGTTTTATTTTTCTCTCTACTACGTCATATTGTTGTGGTGATCTAGAGCCATTAAGAGACGGTAAATTTTATATAATTTACAAAAGTCATTAAATTCTTTAAAAGTGAATTCGTCTCCTCTATCGGATCCTAAAGATTTAATTCCAATGATATTGTATTTCATCCAAGTATTTTACTTTGCTCCTTAGGTAAGTTGGTTTGTGCACTCTTCAAGTCTGACTTCTGCTTATTAATACTTAAGCATTTTTACATTGTGGCTTCTGTAGGTGGACTTTTTGCACTTCTTGAATTCAACTTCTGTTTGTCGATACTTACGCATATTACTTCATGGCTTATGCCCGTCGACTTCATATTGCTTTCTAGTCGACTTGTGCTTGATAGTATTTAAGCATTTTTATATCGTAGCTCATGCAGGCCAACTTATGCTATTCTTTAGGTCGATTTTTTGCTCATCAGTACTTAAACAGTTTTGCTTTGCATCTCATGTAGGTCAACTTGTTTTGCTTCTCTGGTCGACTTGAACAATGATCTGTAAAGTTCAGCTTAATGCAAGTCAATGGTTTGATTGTCTGGTCAACTTGTGCTTGATTGGCTCAAGAGACTTTGATCTTTTTGCTTATGCGCATCGGTTTGAATTTACTTTAGTGGATCCACATCTCAAGAAAACTTCTTAAGAAAATGACATATTTTAACATTTGTAGGAACTTCTATAAATACCTTGTTAGATTTTTGTATGTTGTCTATTCACTATAAGCAAAAATTGAAATTTCGCAACTTAACAAAATAAAAACTTACCAATATACTACCTTTTAGTTGCCACAACCATGCCGACAATAGGAAAGCAACCGATTGGGGATGGGGAGTATTGATTAGCTATTGCTAAATAGATTCAGGGAGATTTTAATAGCTGATAGTGCTAAAGTAATATAAAAGGAGCAAAGGGGTAAAAAATCTACCCATAGTCACACTCCACAGCAATATATTTTTAGCTCTAGTTTAGTTTCCATCGTTATTTTTAGTCGCAACATTTACTTTTCAATATTTATCAGCTTTTCTTTATTTTTTTAAATAACACTTTTAGTTTTATTGGATTTTATAATCCAATTTATGTTATTTTGTTGATATTATTATATTTCGAATCTGGTGTCGAAATATTATTTGTAACATTTCTTCAACAAGTACTCATTAATTTGTAATTACCTGTACACAATTCATCAATAAAACCCATTTTCTTTTTGTTCATTTTCAATTAGAACATCTGGTCAAGTATTAACCTACTTCTAAGAACTTTTTGGAGTAGTTTTGGACTCCATATTGGTAGACAAGATCTTTTTACCGATATAATTGTGTAACTTAAATAGATTAATAAAGTTCTAGTTGCCAATCAATCGACTAATACTAGTCAATTTAATCAATCAAGCAAAATTAACATAACATGTTGTAATTGAGCCACACAATTTGTCTCTACCATTAGTCTCTTCTAACTCTAATACCATTGTAATTTGATCTAAAAGCTTTTACCCATTAAATTAGTTGAATTTGTTACAAAATGTAATTTTTTAATTCTATATTGACAATGTTATTGTGAGATTTGTTGAGAACGAATAAATAACCCAACTATTTTTATATCGATACATTGAGAAAGTTTAATATAAAATAAAATATTTCTTTTCTATAACTAAATAAAATCTAATTAAAGTAAAGAAATAAAGGTTAGCTAAGAGCATAAAGGCATAAAGGGGACATTTTTGAAAAAAAAAAAAAGATATAGTAGGGTAAAAAAGAATAAAAATGAACAGTGTATTGAATAGGAAAATAAAGAAGAGATACTAATAAAATAATAAAACAAGGATAAATAATATGTCATATTCATTTTTCCTGATTCTCACTTGTTTGAAAAGAAATGATATTAATTTTTTCACGAGATTTAAAAATAAAAAAGATAAAAATAAAATAAAAAATTGAAAAAAATTCAATTTTAAAATTACATACTGTTGAAAATATAACTAAAATATATTTCTATGAGTAGAAAAAAGATTTCAAATAATAAAAGAAAATGATTTTGAATTTTAGAACGAAGAGAGTAAAGACTATCATAAATATTAAATGTGAAAGAAGAGTAGAATCTCTCATCACTTTTGAAAATTCTACTAATAGTGTCATTTAATATTGAAATGGATTTTTTAATATAATTTTAAGGTAGATTTTTTTATTATTTTTATCGAACCTATTTTTATTATATATTTTATTAAATTTGTCAATAAATTGTTTTTAAGATAGACGAGAAAAAATTGAGAAAGAACAGATGAGATCGAGGAGATTAAATTTTTTTTTTTTAAAGAATTTTGAGGTTATTTAAAAAAAATTTAGGTCTCTGTTATATAAATTAAAACTTTTCATCTTAATTTTAAATAAATGTGCTGAGAGTATCCTAATATTAAATTACATCTACTTTTAATTCAAATCATTAATTTTGTGTTCTTTATATAACCAAATAATGTAATGGCATCGATAGATACAATTCATGTTCTATTCCATGTAACTCCTCTCTCTCTCTCTCTCTCTCTCTCTCTCTCTCTCCTCTCTTTTTAGGGTTTGCGTTTAGAAAGAGGTCTAGGGTTCCAAGCCACGAAGTAGAGAAAGGTACGCATTTTGATTTCACACATCTCACTTAATAGAATCATTGGTTGTGAATTCGTCAATAGCATAAAATGCTTATTAACTCAATTAGTTGTTTCATTAATTCATATGATTTTTTTCTCTTTATTTATTTTTTGTTTTCTTAAATCAATTTTAATAGATTTACTATAAAACATGGTATTGAGCTGAGATTCAATTCTTAATTACTGATTCTTATGATCTTGTATCATAGATCCATAAAAAAATGTGACAACAATTATCAATTTGTTGCAATCGAATAGGAAAATTTTAGTTTGTTGGATCCATATGATCTCTAGATTGAGAATGCTTTGAGAGGAATTTTCATTGAAAGTCATAAATATACTGACAATGTAATGTACTTTGAGTTAAATATGCCATTTATGCCTGTCATATCGATTTTTTTTTTTTATTCAAGCAATTAGGTCAATTAGGGTGGTATTGAGAGCTTACATCTATACATCCGCAACGTTTTTTCATCAGTTAGTATGTATATTTGTATTAAGCAACCTACTTATATGAGATTTTTGTGCTTCTTTGCATGACATAAGTTTATAAATTTTGGTCCTAATTACAGAAAGATTTTATGTCTCTCATGTGTATTAATGGTTTATCTTGTTGCTTCAACTTCATGGACACAATTGCATTTGTGGGAGTATATAATGATTAAAATTGCTATTGCATACCAAAGGATCTTGAACATGCCTTTTGACACTCATGAATAATATGGTGGGAAGGAAGGATCACGGCACCATCTATATCGCTCCATAATGATTTCAAAGGTGGCTGATGCAGGCCCTTGTAAATCCATTTGTACCTTGAAGATGGGAAAATTGGAATTGAGAGAGGTGGTCGGTGGAGATCTATGGGGCTAAGTCATTCACACTTGTAGGGATCAATCTATTGAATTAGCCTATCACATTTGGGGCTATGAAAAAAGTTCTCAATTAGCCCTTAATTTTATTTTTCTCTTTAAGCCCTAAATTGTAAATGAATATAATAAATCTCTCAACTGAATAAATCCATATTTCACAAAAAAAAAAAAAAAATATGTCGCTCACAAAAGAGAAGACAAGAAGTAATAGTGATATGTACCTTAATTACATCCAATAGTTTAACAATGAAAGGAAAGTTTGTTTTGAAGGGCTGTGGTAGCTTGATTTTGACTTTCCAACATGTAAGAAATCTCTATCTCATTGGTCTTTTATTTACAATTTTTAACAAATTATGTTATTTCAATAATTTCATATGAATTTTCAACTTTCTTCATTTTTTAAGTAATTTTCTTTAAATTTGCTAGTGATTGGCTAACTGTGGTGTTCATTCCTTCATCTAAGCATATGAATAGCTTTAGAACTCTTTTTCCTTCATCTATGTTCTTTTCTTTAAATTTGGTAGCATTATTTGAATTCCTTCTTTAAATTTACATACTTCTAGTTCTTCCCGTATATGTGTGTACCATTAATATTCTTGCTTCTATAGCTGTATTATTTCTTTATCCAATCAAGCAGTGTTTTCCTTCTTTTTTGGTTCTTATTTTGATTATCCCTTTTATATTTTAGTTATTTATTTGTTTCAGCTTGTAGTCTTCTCTTCTCCATTGCTGATGTTGCATCCCAGCTTTGCTTTGTTTATGCGCCTTTTATCTTTGACATTGGTTAGGGGTAGTATCAAGAACTGTCATGACACTACAAAAAGCTAACAGGAAAGATTAGCTAAATTCATCTTGGTCACACAGAGTCTAACATGTTAACGCAAAGATTAGTGAAGCTATAAAGCATTCCTTTTAACAGCTGCATCTATTTATTGAGGTGCTTTTGGTATTACCTCCAGGTTGTATTTCACTATTTTGACCAATCTTTACAAATGAGCCTAGTCTTCCATACTGAATGAAGATAGCATTATAATTTACTTTTCCTTTTCATTTTGTTGTGTGCTTGCAGAATTTGAGGTGTGTTATGGTTTAATGCTATGGTCGCTGGATATCACCCTAGAGGTAATATATTTGAATTATGGAAACAAACTTCTTTTCCTATTGGTATGTTTAACGCTGTATGAATGTAACTTTGTAGACAGCCATTTTGGTGTTGGCCTATAGGAGGCTCTATTTTCCGAATTTTTTGCTCAAGTTCTATGAACTTTATGTTCTCATGGAGATTTAGCCAATGAGAGTTGGCTACCTCAGCATCATGAAATTTGAAGAGTTAGCTGTGTTTAATGGGATTGGAAATCAAATTCTATAATCTTCTAGTTTAGATAATGTAGTTGTGTTTAATGGGAGGGGAAATCAAATTCTACAATATTCTAGTTTAGATAATGCTAATTTCTAAATTTTGACAAGCTTTCCGAACAATAGTATAACTAAAAGTTAAAAAAGAAAAATACTTTAAAGGCTATTTTATGTAATGTTAGTTTTTTTTTTGGTGAACTATTAGTATATTAGTAGGGTTAGTTTAAAATTTTCATATTTTATTTTTTATTTGAAATTTGAACGTTGAAATTTTCAAATTAACATTTAGTAAATTATAAATATTAATGAATTTTAAATTTTAAAATTGCAGTTTATAGTTATACATTGATGTGAATGATATATAAACAAAAATTGAAACTATCATTATTTATGTCTTTTTATAGAGATTTCAATAATTTAGTTAATTTGGATAACCGAACCAAATTAACAGCCTAATTCGATCAAACCGAATTATTGGTTTTTGGTCTATTAGGTTAGTTTATGGTTATGATAATTATATAATCGAATTAAATCGGTTATTTCAATTTTGATTATCTTGGTTATGATTTGACTGAATACTCACCCCTGCCACAGAATTTTACACCCTAAATAGCTCTCTTAAACGCCCTCAATACGTAGCTCATGGTATTTTTTGTTGAAATACAAAAGTAATGCTCAGATTTCAAATTTAAAATATGCTTATGCATACTATCTAAAGTTAATGGTGCACTTGCTCAAATTTGTCCCATTTTAAGTGACAAAGTTGGGCAACGACATATATTAAGGAAAAAAGGTATTAATTACTTTGACTTTGTTCAATAATAGCTTTTTTAATCAAAATCCTTGATTAAGTCAAAGTTGCTATTTTTTTATTTTATTTTTTTTTTAAGGAAATTATCAGTTTATTATGCAGTCTAAATACACCATCCACACTCATTTTTGGATTAGAAAGGGGGAAAAAAAGAGTCAGTGGGGGTACTTAATATTATGACTAACATAGCCTTTTTCTTTCTATAGAAAAAGAAGAATATATTAGATGTATGAAGGAATATGCAAAATCCCCTAAAAATGAAGATCTTAAAAAAATTATCAAAACATTACAAAAGTACTAATATACAATCTCTCTGTCCCTCTTCAAATCTTCTAAATTGTAGTCTTTTTTAAATTCCAAAGCGTGACTATAATAAAGAAACTTAAATGATCTGATTGCTGAATATGAGAATTCACGCATTACATTCTCTCCAAATGCAACATGCTATGGCCAAAATAATGTATTTCCAATGCAGCCAATCATTTTTCTTCTTACCAAACCTCTAAATTTTGTATGAGTAAATAAGGAATTTCCCACATAGACCCAAATATTTTCATGGAAAGCATAAATGTGGTTCAACATTACCCTCACAATAAAGCAATGTAAAAATAACTGCTATCTACTATTGACACTGTTTTCTAATCGAACCAAGCTGTAGGATTGTTCGAGCATGGTAAAAATTTTCTTCACTTTTAATTTTTCTTTTTTTTTTTTGTGGTTCTTTGGGGGGGGGGAGAGAGAGAGAGAGAGAGAGAGAGAGAGAGAGAGAGAGAATATATACACAAGTTGTCCTTGATGCTGAATCTCGATTGCATTTTCTTTATCTTTGAATGCAAACCAAAGTAGAAAATGCATAGGCATGTGTGTTCCATTTATATGTATGTGTTTTACACTTTTCCATTACTTTTTCATCTGTTTATTGGGAAAATACCTTGTGCCGAAGGCATTCAGCAAATAAAATCCAAGATCTCAAGTAATATTTGAGCAACTTTAACATAAGGCTATGGTTCACTCTTTTTTTTTTCAATTGATTTGCAATAAAGATATGAAAAATCCTCCTTGAAGCATGAAAAGACAGAATTTGGTGACACTAATCAACTAGATTAGAATAAGTAAAGCATATAGACGGATGACAATTAACTTTGCCAAGAGCAAGTTGAGAATCCATCTCAAGCAGCTGCAGATTAACAGTAACCAATGGGCGAAACTCAACCCAGACATAAAATCCATAACTCCGCATTAAGAACCGAGCAATTATCTGGATTCGTCAAGAAGCCCCCAACCCAACCTCCCTCACCATTTCTCATAACACATCCTTCAATAGCCATATCCTAGACCGCCATCCACATTAAGCTTAAACTGTTCTCCCAAAGATGACACCAAGAAATATGAACCTCCCTTTTAACATAGGCGAAGTTCTAGTCCCACTCACGCCTTTTAGTTCTCTAATCTGCTTAAACGTACTTGAATTATCTGTGATAGAGTGATGTGATATTAGAAATGCATTTCATTTATCATGTTGCTTTTAAAGTAGAATGTAGGATATAATACATATAACACAATTTGGCATGTGCTGCTGAAATATTTTTCCTTGGAAGGCAAGCATGGATTTATGATCAGACAAGCAATTTACCAGACGTAGTGCCTGCTGTATTGCATAAAGATGGTAAGATTCTTCATGATTACAAGTATGCAAAATATGAAAATTCTTATGCCTTATGTTTCTTGACAAAGTGGTGTGTGTGTTTCACTTTTTATTGAACACACCATGTGGTATGACCAAATTGGGATGATTGTTTAAAAACACTATACTTATATGACACTTTGAACATTTTAGAAATAGCTTCATACAGTTATCAACAATAAGATTGGATTTCTAGCATCTATACTATGTACGAAGCTAAAACACTTAAGGCCACATATTGTATTCAAAATTTTATTACACATCTGTTTTTTTCTTTCAATAAAAAACAAAAGTTGATATTTCTATCACATTTATAGTGTGTAATTTTAGTTATGTTTTACGTTTTGAAATCTAATAACTACAAATAAAAGAACTAAATGATCAAGTGGCATTAACATACAAACACATCCACTATTCTTCATAATAATGTACTACTGGATCTCTTTGAAGGATATTATTTTTTGTTATGAATTTACTATAAAAATTCTATGTATAGGCATTGTGGATGACTTGCTGTATTAAGTAGTTTAAAAATGAAATCATTATTTTAGAAGCATTTGAATTATACAGATAGTTCTTTTTTTTTTTTTTTTTTTTTTGACCTCGAAATATTAATAAAAAATGAGCTATTGATAGGATGAAAACTTAATAGGATATAAAAGTAATATCCATGGTTATAAATTTTTTAAAGTGTGTTTTAAAAGTATATTTTAAAATATCTAAATCATCATATCATTTTAATTAAGGATGATCAGTTAAACCAAACTATACTAGCTAACACTTTCAGTTAATGCTCAATAGCAAAATTATGTATGTTTTCCTTATAAATTTGATTGTACCTTTTTAGATGATGATTACATCATTATTGATCAAATTCTCTTGGGTGCAGTAGGTTTTGAACCCAATACTCCAATTGATACTTAATTTCCTTTCAGCCTGCCAAAATGGATTTTCTTATTAGTCATTCATTAATGGTGCCCAGTCTCAACCTTATTTATTTCTAGAGGTTGAATGATTCGATGATATCTGATGGACATGCCTGGCTTGGAGATAGGCAATCAGACACTATAGATCTTTAAGAGCCTAGACTAGAATATCTTGTTGTGCTTTCTTTATGCATGTCTGATAATAAAATAAAATATATATTCCTTAAAAAATGAAGGATTGAATTTGTAACCTCATTAGAAATTCCTATACGGTAAGTTTCTCCCACGTTTGTCATAAAGCCTATGAAAGCAAGCACTGCAATAAGGTAAAGTCTTCTGAAAATTTATTAATGGTGTGCATAAGTATCTGAAATCAATAATGCATTCTTTTCTATCATGAGTTATCACTTTTCTCTCAAAATTTTCAAATGGCAGACTGCTCCAAATACCTTGGTGGTGGCTAGTGTTGAAGTGGTCAAACCAAGGGTCGCTGCTGCACAGCATATCTCCAAGGTGATTTAACTACAATTGCTATATTTGCTTTATGGAGTTGACATAAATCTTAATTTGTCGGCATGTTGTGGTTCAGTGTAGATGCAGTCACCTTTTGTAAATTTTATTTTTTAAAAGTAATATTTATTTTTTTGTAATCCCAATTGCTTTTTTGTGGGTGATGAATTTCTTTATTTTTATTTTTTATTTTTTATTTTTTACAAAGTACTGTCTATTTGATATAATATTATTTTGACCATTTTACTGATAACTCTTATTATTATATTAGACTTTACTATTTTTACACATTCTATTTAATATGTAAGCATATCTCTTTGCACAATGAACTTTCTATTGTTTCTTGGTATCCATAATTTTTTTTTTTATTTACTTTAGAGATAAATTGATTTCCTATTTTGAATTTAATTCCTTTATCCCTTGGTTAGATGTAATATGCTTATTGAAATTCAAAGTATATTCCGTTTTTTGTATTAATTTACCTTATAAATAAATTTATCAAGGATTCATTTACTTTTCTCATTTTTTCATCGCTTTCATCTTTCATTGATATGTATTTAGAGAAAAGTTGGTTTTCACTAATAAGAGTAAACCTTATAAAAATTTTTCACTTTTAAGTTTTATTACCAAATCTTTCTTGAATTTTGCATTTCCTCTATGTGTGTGCGCGCGCGCGTGCGCTCGTGTGCGTGTATCTCATCTTTCATTCATATTAAAATTTCTCTTTCAATTTGTGATATTCAATTGTTATTTTTTTATGTTTTGTAATTTTTTTCGAACAATCTTTTTCACTGTATTCTCTTAGATTTGCAAGTTAAAGAAACAAAATTGATTTTTTATTTTAGATTTGGCTTCTTTTCATGCTCCATACACATAAGGGTAAGCCTCTTCAATTTTATTGCACTTTCTTTTTCCAGCTTCGTATCCAAAAAATTATGGATGTATGGATGAAACCATGTTTTTCCTTTTTTTTTTTTTTTTAAAAAAAAAGAAGACAGTCCTGGTAAATTGTATAATTTGTCAAGACATTGAATTTTTTCTTTTAATAATTTTTATATATTCTCCTCATGCCTAATTTGTTCTTTGATTTATTTTGGATATGAAAGAAACAAAAAAAGAAAGGATTTTTCCCACTTATTATAGTTATTATTTGTAATTTTGTTGAATTTATTACCTAAAATTATGTTGGTATTAATGTCTCAAATCCACAAAAATAATAATAAAAGAAACTCTATTATTTGTGCATTTATTTCTTATTGATTGATTTATTTTTTGGATGAAACAAATAAATTTTCTTAATTTAAATTTGTTGTTTGAACTTTAATTTTTTTTTAATATTTTCTCAGTTTAAAAATTTCTTATTTCAGCAGAAAATTCAAACTTCTACTCGCTTTCCCCGGTCCAGGAAAATCAACACGAACGGTGTATCGTGCAGAAGCTAAGGAAGCACCTCTTTAAGTGGACAAAAACCAGCAGCACCCCTGTAACCACGGCCGCGACAGCCCACCACAGATATCATCTTTGTGGTCACTTCAAAGTCAAAGTACAAGCCCGATAAAGATTTTCAACCATTGGATTCTATTGTGGCCAGCAATAAAAATGAAAACTTGTGTCTGATGCTGATTTCCTAGCTACTGCCGAAGTGCCATAGTTTGCAGTTTTTACACCTATTTTGACAAGCGGTCACATCTCATCCGTAGGGAATCTTATACTGAAATTCGAAACTTAGTCCATTTAGTGTAGTTTTATGTGGTGTTGGGCTTATTTTGTAACAACGCCAGGTGTTTGACCATTTTCTTTTTTTTATGCGTATTTAATTTTAGATGATTTTTGGAGTGCTAAGGAGGGCTTATAAAATCTGGGGAAAATGTTAAGGCATGTGGCATGACCTATTGTAATTGTGAATAAAGTTTGGTTATGAGAAAAAAACTCTCTTTTATAAAGTCGTATATGGCTTGTTATATATTTTAATGTTTCCTTTTAAAATATATAAGATCTTAAAATGCTTTATAAGAGAATAAGAATTAGTGATTTAGAGAAAGAAATTTGTCGACCCTTTGTGTAATATATTTTGAGTCACGTGACTAGTAAGTTGCAGTTTTGCAAGTTCCTAAAGTTTATTGCTGATCTTAATCATTTACGATTCATTTATTTGAATTACTTACTATTATATTGCTCGGTATTTATGTATTGAGAGCACTGCATGTTATGATTTGGCTGGCGCTCTTTGATTGTCATGTCCAAATGTATGCCAGGAAAATATAGCTCTCACACTAGAGTCTTGGTTGAAGCCAAAGTTAGACGGTGTCCGGTTGGATAAAAGAACTTGATGGGAGCAAAGTTAAAGTGAGACAATGTCCGGTTGGGTGAAAGAACTTGGCGAGAATGAGCATCTCTTCCAGCAAAGAGCGGATCAAGGCACCTGAGGGGTGCACTGCCAATTGGAGGAAAAATTATCATAAAGGTAGGTTGTTTGGCAGAAAGGGGAGAGACTCTTAAAAGCAACCACTTCGAACACATAGGAGTGGACTAAACTCAGAGAAGCCCTCAAGAACAAGGTCACGGAGTCGAGTACCAAGGTTGGCACCTTAGTGCATGCAAAAGGTGCGAATGACTATTTGAACTTTGAGCAAACAAGTGTAACTTTTGAAGTCACGCCCTTATGAGGGATGGCGAGATGCCAAGGAGTTGGCGAATTTTTAATTTTTTTAATTTTTTATTTTTACATTGAACAATACTTTGAGCCATGAAGATTGATAAGGAGACAGATGTTTCACATATTTGATCTCTAGTTTCTTGTTGGTGATACATTGTCTAATGAAATGATATCTTGCATCAATATGTTTGCTTCAATCATGGAATACCAAAATTTTAGCAAGAGCTTGTGTGGATTTATTGTGAATACAAATTTCTGTAGCGACCACTTGGGGGAAGCACAATTCCTTCAATAATCTTTTAAAACAAATAGCATAAGTGCAAGATGTTGTAGCCATACATTCAAATTCACAAGTTAAAGTGTGACAATAAATTGTTTCTTAGAATACCATGTTATGGCATAGTCTCCCATAAAAAATACAAAAGCTATAGTACTCTTCTTATATCGTTAACATCTCCCACAAATTTACTATCACAAAATCTAACAAGTTAGAAATCAATATATGTGAAATAACATAGCACAAAATCAATGGTAGTTTTAGGTTATGAAGAATTCTTCTAACAGCTTTTATGTGAGTGGTGTTAGGAGTTGAAATGAAATTGAACTTCCTACATGAATTTTGAGAAGTATGATGAGATATTTTTCTCTCCATCATCAAACTTGGAAAACTTCACTCCGATTTCTATGGAATTTCATCATAGAATTGCAATCAAACATTTTGAAGATCTTCAAAATTTCCTTTACATAGCCTTCTCGAGAGATAAAGATATTATCTTCTATTTGCTCCCCCTCTAGACCCAAATAGGAGGAGATAAGCCCAATATCAGTCATTTCAACTTTAGCCTCCTTGAATTCTTCAAAATAGCTAGGATTATTGCCGGTGAAGATAAGTTCTTTCACCGACACTTGTTGATGTAAGTGGGTGGATACTTTCGTCTCTTAATCAGGTCAGGGGTTAGACTCTCCCTGTACACGAAAAAAACGGAGACCTACCCTAGGTCGGGCCCTATAACGGTCGATCCAGATTAGTCGGGACGAAATTTCGGATACTGGGTGATGGCCAAACCAAGGTAAAAAAAAAAAAAAAAAAAAGAAGAAGAAGAAGAAGAAGAAGATAAGTTCTTTCGCATAAATACAATCAAGCAAAGTATCCCCATTTTCAAACATTTTAACATAAAGAGAATATTCATGGGGCAAAGAAAAAACCCATTGTCTTGAGAGTACTTGTTAATATGGTTATTCCATGCTCATGGAGATTCATTCATCCCATATAGCATCTTCTTTAATCTCATACTCCATCTTTATGTCTCTTAACCGCAAAGCTCAATGTTTGTTCTACATAGACCTACTCTCTTCAAGATAGCCATTGTGGAATGCCAACTTTGTATCAAGTGGACAAATCATTTACATTATTTGAGCCGCCAAGGATATTAGCAAGCGAATATTTTCTATGCAAACATAGAAGTAAAAACTTTTTCATAATCTGCTATATGCTTTTGCTTGTAATCTTTAATCACAAGTCTTGCTTTATATTTCTCCACTTCTCTTTCTACATTTTTATTTGCCTTGTATACCTATTTGATTGCAACAGCTTCATGATCTCAAAGAAGTATTGATATTTCCTAAATATTTTTTAACGACATTCATTTCTTTTGAAAGAAACCTAAAGGGTTGAATAGATTTGTTTAAATAATTTTGACACTAATTTTGGATTTTAAAATGATTTTTATAGTTTTTAAGTATAAGTAGAATAAGGTGGAAGGAAGAGAAATTAAAACAAGTAGAATAAGGTTGAAGGAAAAGAAATTAAAATAGAGGACACAAAAGGTTTTATAGTAGTTCCTATCAATCCCGGTGTACGTCTACTTCCAAATTTCACTTGAATTTTCATTATTTTCAAAATAGTTTGTAATTAACTTGCTTACTAGATGCAAGTTAGACCTATAAGTGTTTTTTTAAACACTTCGCATAACCCCAAGTTGTGAAGCTTTCTCTCACTAAAAAACCCAAATCCAACAATCACACTTAGATCTTTGTACAATTAATATTACATGAAGAGAATGCTACAATAATGAGCCTTTGATCTTTAGATGTAACAAAATTGAAGTGTAATAAAAGAGGTTACAATTGGACAATAAAATAGAGTGTAACACTTTAAGAACACCGTGTAGAATTGAATGTATTTGTGAGAATCAAACGCTTTCTCTATTGTCTTGTATATATTCTTCTTCTTTAATACTTATATTTTTAAGCAAACGAGAAATCCAATAGTTGAAGTAGGTGATGACTTGAATTTTAAATATTAATCTGCATGAAATGTTTTCACCAACCAATCAACTTTTGAATTAATACACACGGTCTTTATTCAAAAATAGCCATTAAAGTTTTCATGTCGATATTGTTATTTCCTTATGTTGACATGGTTAGCAAAAATTAACCAAATATTTTTTCAATAAATTTGACTTGCTATTTGTTAAAAAAAATTCATATTGTTTATATTGCCGTGTTGGTATCAAATAGCGTGTTGAATAGTCTAGGTCAAGTGTTGAACACATCTCTTTCTAAGTTCTAGGATATGTGTCATTCTAAAACACGTGTCGATATCATAATGTCTTGTGTCGACATCTAATAGTATGTCGAATATTCTAGGTCATATATCGGACACGACTCCTTTTGGGTCTAAGGAACATCGACATCCTAATATCTTGTTTTGACATTTGGTAGCGTGTTTAATATTCTAAGGCATATCTCGATATGTCTATAAAGTGGTGTCAATATGTTTCTTTATGAATTCTGTATCCTTTGAAAAATTTTCTAAGTATTGAATGTGTCGATTGGGTTAAAGGTTTTATTCAACATTGTTGCTCATGTTGACTTGTCTAAAAGGTGGTGTCGACATGTTTCTACGCTTATTCTCATAAGGACTTTGGGTTTAAATTTTTCTATAA
Organism: Dillenia suffruticosa; assembly: GCA_033439265.1. NCBI lineage: Eukaryota > Viridiplantae > Streptophyta > Magnoliopsida > Dilleniales > Dilleniaceae > Dillenia > Dillenia suffruticosa. The sequence continues at coordinate 21,709,555 of JAVTVX010000015.1, forward strand.
TAGACTCTTTCAAATTCTTCATAATCATAATTAACATTAAATATATTAATTGATTCATCATTAAAACACTTAATGTCAATGTCTTCCTCAATGACTTGTCTCCCTTTTTGTTCTTTTATGGCCTCATCAATAGTCATGGGGTTCACTATCAACAAAAAGACAAAACAAATTGTGCATATCAACATTACACTACAAAATTAAATCTTTATACTGATGGTAACTTTTATTATCGGTAACTTTTAACAACGGTTTCTTTTTACCTATGCCGACGTTTTTTACAAAAATATAGGAAAATATACACATATTTCAATGATATAGATAATAACATCAAGAAAAGTTTATCAACCGTGAGTGAAATTAACACAGTCGTCGGTAAAAATGATATTCAATTTCTGAAGGCTATCATTTGTTATTGATAAATATAACATTTTTAGGGACGATTTGAAAATAATCTGTAAATGACTCTTCTTTAGGGTCTACTGGAGCTACTTAACCATATCGTCTGTATAAATCTATAATTATGATAACTTGTATTCTACTGTTTATAAATGATATATAAATTCTAACGGTTTTTAGTCTATATATATTTATATAATTTTTAGAAACAGTTTAAAATTTTAGAGTTAATGTAAGAGGGGATAATTTATGATAACGTGTGTTATAATACGTTATAACCTGTGATATTATAATTTATAATGAGTAATGGTAATAACTGATAAGTAGTGGTAATAACTGATAAGTAGTCGTAAAATATTATAACATGGTATAATTTGTGATAAGTAGTGGTAATAACTTGTGATAAATCTATGAAAGTATAAAAAATTTATAAAAAAATTAGAATTATTTTGAAATACACAATATACAATTTTCTAATAATACATACGTATTAGTATTGTATATATTATTATAAATTATAAATTATTGGAGAATATATGTTAGTTAATATTAATTTAAAATTTCTTATATTAACAATTTAAAAAATTTAAATATTTTTGTATAGAAAAAAATAAGAAAAAAAGAAAAAAGTGTGAAAGGTTGAGAGAAAAAAAGAAAAAAAATAAAGAAAGGGATAAAGTCAAACTTCACGGTTCGAATCTGTTGGGCCACTTTTTTTCGCTATTTTTTGGCATTTTGGCAACCGGTTCAAGCATACATGCAAGTTGTGGCATAGCGGTTGACATGTTAAGCTTCCAAATGGAGAAAACGAGTTTGAATTTCTGTGTTACATTTTTTGCATGAAAAATAAAGCAGGGGTGCTAATGGCTTTGCTTGCGCACGCGGTTGCAAGCGCTCACCCCGCAGCTGCAACCACGCATGCGGGGGCATGCAGCGCCCCTGTGCGCGGTTGCATCTGCGCTCCCCTCGCCTGCAACCGCGTGCATGCGCGCATGCCCAGTGCCCCGTGCGCGCTTGCAACCACGTAAGGGGCAGTTGCAACCGTGGGGCATTGCTGTTCCCTTTTTTTTTTTTTTTTTTTTTGGTTTCTTTTTTCTTTTTTTTTTACTTCTTTTTTTCACATATTTATCTTTTTTTGCTTTTTTTTTTTTTACTTTTTTTTATCCTTCACCATTCCCTTTTTTTTTTTTTTTTGTTTTTATTTTTTTTACCCTTCACTCGGTTATTTTAACTTTTTTTTTGTTTTTTCTTTTTCTTTTTCCATTTTTTTTTACTTTTGTTTTTTCTTCACCTTTCACCCTTCTTTTTTTTATTCCTTTTTTTTCTACTATTATAAGTTGCGCCAAAATGGAAGAATGAGAGAAATATATTGGCAGAATGATGATAATAATACATTAATTATCAATATTATATAATTTTATATAAATTCTAAAAAAATAACAATTATTTGATTTACAAATTTAACTTTTTAACATTCAAAAATGATAACTCCACCATAAAATCTTTAATATTCTCGTCAGAATCAATTCTCTAATTTAATCAAATTTCTTTTTTTTTTCATGCCAAAATTTTTGTTTCTTTATTCCAATTTAATTATTTTTTTGTCAAAAATAATTAATTAATTTTAGACAATCAAATTTGATCAAATGCTAAAAAATTTTATCATTTTATTTCAAATTCAAACAACGGTGGCAAGTGGTAACAAATAAAATTTACTAGATATTGTTGTAATCAATTATAAATAATGAAAATAATGAAAAGTTGAATAAGAAAAAGATAAGAAAAAAGGGTGGGAGGTGATTAGAAATAATAAAAAAACAAATAGCCAAATGAAAAAAAAATATGTAATATAAAAAAATAATTTTACTAGAAAATTTTGTTTTTTTGATACAAACAAACAAATAATAGAGAAGAAAAAATTTGAAATTCAAATCACATGCCAAATGTCATAAGTAATACGTAATAATAATGATCATGAAATGAGTTGTGATAAAAAAGTTTGTGATAAATAATGATTTTGAGTGATACATGTAAGTTGGCTATAAGTAAGTGGTAATAAGTGGTAAGTAATGATAATTTTGAGTGATTCATGTAAGTTGATGGCGGTAGATAAGAAAATGGTAATTAATAAATAACTAATAAAAAATTTAGTAAATTTAGTGTTATGAAGAGAAAATTTGGATTTATAATGAGTTAAGAATTGTATAACAATTTTATAATTTTTTAACAAATTTTCTTTTACCTTTTCTCTCATTTTTTCTCCGCTCTTTTGTCTGAATTCCTTCAAACTTGATTTTCTTTGTTTCCTCAGTGTTCATCCTCATGTTGGATATCATCTCCGCATGGACCGTATTATGATCAGACATTAGAAGTTTGGAAAAATATTATTTTCTCAAGAAATTAAGATCTTGAATGCATTTGCACAAAATGAAACAATTAATAATTTTAATACAAATACAATACAAAATTGAAATACGGTGTGAGAGAACATACTTCTTGACTTGATGTACTTAAAAACATTCCCGGTTCCCATATTTCCAAAACCCTCATAACAAATATTCCGCAATCATTTCTAATATATAAAAATTATTTTATGTATGATTATCATAAAATCAAAATTATGTAGTAAATTGTATCTAATTTACGTGTTAGGCTGAGGTGGAACTTCAACATGAACAATGTTGGAAATATAGAGAGAATTTCCATAAATCCTTTCAATACAATTTTTCTGAAAATTAATGAAAATATTATAGTTTAGAATTGAATAAAATTTGATATTTAAATATATTAAGTAATAATTACCATGAAAGTTTAGAAGTTAATACTTTCATGACCTTTATAACCAGAGTCTAGGTAGTACATAATTTAATTGTATAAAGTATAACAAAACCAATGTTTCTTGAAAAGAATAGGGATGAAAACCTGAAAAAAAATAATATATTAATATATACGCTATTAACAGAAATGTATAATAGTGTCTAATGTTAAAGTATTCACTAGGTTATGCAATCGATAGTCGAATCCAAGTACTTCCTTAGACAAACAACTATCAACCATCAAAATATTCTAGTTATTTTGATTGTCACACATAGAAACGACAGACATCTACATTAGAAATCATTACATCTACATGAGAAAACTATGATTAGACTGCATTAGACTACGAGAGAAAAGAAAATAATGCAAGGAGTTTATGTGTATATGAATATAATAAGTGGTCTAGTAAAAAGAAACTATGGTGGCAATTGACACTTAGGTGTTAAGAAAAGATTAAGTATATATCAAAGAAGATAAAAACATAAACAATACTTATAGAAAACCATAATGGCAAAACACATCTAGAGAAAGTACAGTAGATGATGTTAAGTAAACGTATATAGCAATCCATAGTCTGCAAACATAATATTATATAATTATAATCATAATTATGCGATCATAATAATAGAAAAAAAAATTTGATAAATTTATATCAATGTGTCAATCCAATGAGGTGATACCAATTCATAACCATCGCTCCAGCTCATGTAGTATTCATCAATATTATATAAAATTGTTCTATCAATTGTCAAAAAAAATAGATTTAGTAACATTTAGCACAATAATAACAAATGAGAACAATTATAACACTCTTACCTGTCATTATTTTTTATGACTTTTCGTTCATAAAAAAGCCAAATATTTTCTTCTTCATCAGAAAAAATCTTAGGGTTAGCAAAGGGAAAAGAAAAGTTAGAAACCATAGAAAGTGTTATATCCTTATCCTTCATTTCAGTTAATGTATTCACAACTCTATATAATTCAACATCATTAGAACGCGGCTCATCTTTAGGCTCCTCAGGCTCCGACCCTTTATCTTCATACCTTTTATTCTCCAAACTATCCTCCAAACCATCTTGGCCTTTCGCTGGTCCTTATTAAAATGACTGTCCTTACCCTTTGTTTCATCTTCTTCCTCCTCTTCTTACTCATCATCATATTCAGAGAGTTTACGGAATAAATCAGACTGGAGTCGTAGTAGATTTGAGTGAATTCGAATTGACTCTTTCAAAAAATTTTTAAGTTCCTATTTTATACCAATTTTCTACAAAATTGAGATCACAGAGTAAGTTATTGGTAAGTAACTACACTGTGGTGAGATAGTAATGTTTGTAATTTTACCTTTTTTATTTTTTCTCCAGCCATTTCAACAGTTTCAACAGATTTTGCAACAAATTTTTTCACATTAGACAATAAACCCTATAGTGAAATAACTCAAATTACATACGATTCTAAACAAATATAAACCACTTAAATCAAAGTTCAGATTTCAACAATACAATACAAACTTAACTTACATTTCCACGTTTGAATCCCGCTCTTCGATTTACACGATCCGTCGTCCAATACTGAATAGGTTGTTTCGTTACTTGTCCTCCTAAATCACCAACTTCTATATTCTCAAAATAAAAAATCTGTGCACAAAACCAATATTATTATGGATATATTATTAATACTAAATTATAATATTTATAAAAAATAAATTAAATTATATTAAAAACTTATCATAAGTAAAAATAAACAACCACCGATTCCTGTTTTCTTCCTCTCTTCCTCCTCTCTTCCATTATTTATAAAATCTTTGAATTGATAGACTTTATCAGCTAACCATTGTAAAGACAAATTTAGCTCAATTGTATTGGTCAGAATTCTCCACATCAATAGTAGCACTGATGTCACGCCCCGAACCGGGGTCATGAACAACTGTCCGTTACCCTATACTGATGTCACGCCCTGAACCGAGCAGAACCTCCCCATATTTCGGAGGTCTTCCATGTACAATTTAATCTGCATAATTCATAACCATTCTGTCAATTTAAATAAATGGTCATCCCGGTCTCACAACCCTTAACTAAACCACAGCAGACAATCAAGACAACGTAAGGTTATAAAATTTTCTAGCAGTTCTAGCCACAGACCTCTACTGTCATACCCAACTAGGGCATGAGCAGTCACCATACCGAGTGGACCTAAATTTTTATACACATGTATAATAGATTCCCAAATTAACATTTTAAATACATACAAGTGTCTCGATGCAAGTGAACTGAGTCACTATGAGAGTTTCACGAATAAATATGCATAATTTATACAGTCATCCCATAAAATAAATAAATAAATACAATCAAACTAAAATCTCCAATATTCGTAGCGGAAGATATGGTAACATTCATATCCAAACCCGGTGCTATCAAGTCCACGTCGCCAATATACAATCACAAAATTCTTCCTCAGTCCACGACCAATGCTATGGGAAAGAAAGAGAGGGGTGAGTATCTATGTGAGGATACTCAGCAAGTGAGGGGATTGATATCGTGCTATCAATATCGAGGGTGAATTTGGAGTGTCAAATCATGTAATACAATATCAAGTGTGCAAAAACAACGTGAAATAATATTAATAATATATATATATGTAGAGTAACATATGGGAGGATATGTAGAGTAACATATGGGAGGATATATAATATCAAGTGTGCAAAAGTAACATATGCATCCATCCATGTATCAAGTCACATATGTAGAGTCGGCCGAACAAACAACCCCAGCAATAGTCTACCTCGACTAAAAACGGGCGCATTGAGGGTTTTTACTATGTAAATATCAAATAATGGCTCTCTACCCCAATATTGGCCACATGCTACTCCAACAAGCTTGTAAATAATATTAATAATATATATATATATACTCAGCCGTGTATGGTGTCCCGCCCAATTCCTATGGGAAAGAAAGAGAGGGGTGAGTATCTATGGGAGGATACTCAGCAAGTGAGGGGATTGATATCGTGCTATTAATATCGAGGGTGAATTTGGAGTGTCAAATCATGTAATATAATATCAAGTATGCAAAAATAGCGTGAAAATTTACATAACTCAAGACACAAATCGGAAAATAACATATGCATCCATCCATGTATCAAATCACATATGTAGAGTCGGCCGAACAAATAACCCCGACAATAGTCTACCTCGACCAAGGACGGGCACATTGGGGGTTTTCACTATGCAAATATCAAATAATGGCTCTCTACCCAAATATTGGCTACATACTACTCCAACAAACCTGTAAATAATATTAATAATATATATATATATAGTCGGCCGTGTATGGTGTCCCGCCCAATACTACACAGAGGTAAACTCACATCTTCCCCGATAAGGGTCAACTTGGGACACCCATACACATGACAATTTGACGGATACCTCCGGTCGAAGCGTATCCGGGCACAAGGGGTGCCCTATCAAATGTCTTTCGTAATTACGGAATGCTATAAAAAGCATATCACAATATCACCAAGTCGGCTGGGCATGTAGCCCCATGCATCACATTATCACGTCGACCGGGCATACAGCCCCATGCATCATATCATAACATCGGCCGGGCGTACAATCCAAATAGTATATGTAAATCCGTTCAAAACCATATGCCAATACAGTGGGAGCATTTAAAACATGTCAATATGTCAAAAAGGTCGCACAATATCTAATTATCAAATTCATGGATGCATATCAAATAAATCAATAGTTGGGACACTCCAATGGTCACAAAAATATTTCATAAAATATTCAAAACTCTAATGATCATACATTGTAGAATCATGTCATTGAAAAACATTTTTTTTAAATATGGTTTTCAATTAATAGCAGACGTCAAAATCTCATTCACAGTATGGGAGAGGGTAGCGCACTCCCCAATAATACCACGAAGTGAAAAAAAGTGCTCCCCTAAATCAAGGCACCCAACACCTATGAATATATATATATATATATATATATATAATCAGCAAGTTTCAAATCTACGCAGTTATAGGAAATAGACTATCACTTCTAATACACTTGCAAATCAGGTAGTTTGAATCCTTTAGAACCCTACTCTAATTCCACATATTTTATTCATGCATACAATATGTCTACAAGACTCAAGTGTTGGTACTCAACCAATCCTGTACAGGGCTCACACTAATCCAATCTCTCGCTCGCACCCAAGGGCCAATAGGGGCACAACCTAGCGTTCCTCTGTGCAGTGTGCAGCGCCCATGTGCAGGGCGTGCAACGCCCTTGCGTAGTACCTAGGGCGCGCAATGTCTGCACGTCAACCATTTCTCTTCATTTCTAAACTTAACCCTAACATTCATTCAAATAAATCGAATGGGTAAGAAATTTTTCACCTAGGGTTTTCTCGGAGCGTAGATCTTCGTCCGAATGTCTTCTCGATCACTCCAAAATCTACAATACTCCCTATCAAAACAAGATTTATTAGTTAAGTCATAAACACTTAGATTAGGATCAAAACCCTAAGTCAATTACCTGTGCAGAGGTTTGTGGGCTCGCGGGCAAATGGGCCGTCGTAGGCTCATGGGCTACAGTGGGCTCGCGGATTCATGGGCTCACGGGTCAGCAGGCTAGTGGGCTTACGGGCCGCAGTAGGCTTCACAGGCCGTAGTAAGCTGGCGGGCCTGTGGACTTGCGGTCCTATGGGCTGGGGCAACAGTCGCACGCTCTATCGCATTGTGCCGCGTTTGGGAGAAGGCCGCGCGCTCGCGAGCAGTCGCGCTAGTGGGCTGGCGCGCTGTTGTGGAGCTGGCGAGCACTGGAGGGAGAGGGAATGGCTGCAGTCGCACGCTGTGGCTCATGCGGGCAATCACGCGCTCACGAGAGGTCGCGCGCTGTGGCGCGCTTGCGCTAGGGAGATCGCATTGTGGAGTGCTCGAGCGGGGGAGATCGCACTATGGCGCGCTCGCGCAGGGGAGGATCGCGCTATGGTGAGAGAGCGGCAGAGGGTGGCGGATCGCGATGGAGGGCGAGCAGCGGTGAGAACGGAAAGATGAAAAGTTGAGGAGAGAGAGAGAGAGAAAGGAATTAAGGTTTTAAACCCTAATTCCTAAATTTGGGTTCTTTTCTTTTTTCTTTTTTGTTTAAGGTTTGTATTTATATATATATATATCTTCACACCCACACTTCACTAAAATTTATTTATTTTTTGTACAAACGGGATTCACTTCGATTCGCGGATTCGGCAATTTAAAATATACCAAAAATTTAATTTAAATACCCTAAAAATCAAAAATAAATTTAAATAAATAAAATTTCTCTCTATATATATAAATTGAAGAATATCTTATTTATATATATATATTTCGAAAATGATACAATATTACAGACACCACAGTGTCGGTATTACAATTGAGGTGTCTTGAAGTAGGGTAAACATTTGTTGTGGGACATAAAAAACATTCGAGCAGAAATAAAAGAAAGTATCGTCTAAACTTCAGAGATGAGGCATCTTCCATCTGAATCTCTTGCATATATTGTTTTAATTGACTATGCTTAAATTTTGAAAAGTTTTTTCTCATCTCCAAGGATACAGTAGATGAACAATCCAAAACATCCCGTCTTTTATAAGGGATTCCTAAAATTCGGTCCACATCTTTGACTGTGAGCTTAAAATTCTGGTTTAAACCATTAGAAAGACGTTTTTCTATAAGTTCAAACCTCATTATCAATTCTTCATATAATTTTTGACTCAGTATATCATAACTAAGTTTCAAAAGGTTACCGAATCCCGTATTTTTAACTATAACTTTCATATTATCAGTAAGGGTAGAAAATAATTCTTTTACTTGCTTAGGAGAGCACCTCGTTTGAATCAGTATCGTGGTCTTTACCCTTGTACTAATCAATATTGTTTCATACTTATCGCTTTCCTCCTCTTCCCATGTCTATTAAAAAAATCACATTTAAAAACTTGTATTAAAAACTTTATTCAATTCAAAATATACATAATCAAAATATAAATAATAATAATAATTATAACTAACGGTTATCGGAAGCAAGTGCCATGTAATTTTCTTCTTGGACTCCTTTCTGAGAACATGCGAAAGAAACTCAAAATTAATTTAAATTAAAAATTTGTTTATATTTAAAATCATAAATCACATGAAAATAGACTAATATAAATTAAAAAAAAATTAAAAATTAGTAAGAATTAACTAAAATTATAACTTAATTAACCTAAAATTAAAACTTAACTCACCTTTTCTCGGATGCCTCCTTGTTGGTGTTTCTAACTGTGTCTTTCATTTTTCCTTTGTTTTTTGATTTTCTTTTCAAAACTACCAAGAGTGGAAATCTTTTTCTCAATCACAATAACAACGAACCAACCGGTTCTTCTTTCTTCTTCTTTCTTCTTTCTTAAAATTTTCAAAAAATAAAATATTAAAATGTTAGTTTCCCACCGTTAGATCAAATGTTAGTAATTCGAGATAATTTTAGTCGTCGGATATTATATTGATGTTATCTGAAAAGACAATAGCCTGGAAAATTTGAAACCCCCGACAACAAAACCCAACCATTGGATTTAAAGCTCCCAATAAGAAAACCAACCATTGGATTTAAAACTCTATCAATTATCGCGTTACCACTGTTTTTTATCCAATTATCACTACTTACTAGTTAGTGCCCATTACCACTGCTTATGCTTGCTTACTTTCTTACTAGTTACTATTGGTTACTACGGCTTACTACTATTTACCTGGCTGCTTGCTTACTAGTTACTACTGCTTACTACTTACCTATTATTACTTACTATATACTACTTACTACTTATATAGATGACTAATATATATAATTATATAATACCCAATTGAAGATAGGAATTCAATATAAAATAAACTTCCACAAATTATGAATGAGATTATAAAATAATTCTACATTATAAATTAATTAAATATAGATATAAATCTAATTACATAAAATTAATAATAATAATAATAATAATAATAGAGTATAATAATTTAATTATTAATTTAAAGAATATATTATTAGTAATCTAAGAGTTTTGAATAAACCAACAAATTGTATATATATATATTCTATATTCTTATATATATATATTATATATGGTATATATATTATATATATTATTTATGGTATGTTAATGAAGTTGTATGGAATTTTTATTATTTTTCTTGAATGCACTCTACACCTTGCCTACACATATATCCGCAAAGGACTATTCATTTACATTTACGTATGAAGTTCACTTGCATGTCATATGCAAACAAAAACCTAATCTATAGCTATAGGTACAAATTTGGACAACAAAAAAACTATTCATATTCATTTAGTGTTCACATGTGAGCTCGGCATATGCAAACCCATAATATCCATCTTGACCACAAATGAAACAAACAAAAAAAAAAGTTGTATTCTGAAAATTGTCTTGACCATTTACAAAACAAATAAAAGAAAAAAAATTGCTCCAAGCAAATCTTGACCTTTCACAAAAAGAAACAAAAAAACAATAATAAAGCTTCAGTGCATAGTATTATTATTTGGAAATTTCTTGCCAACAACACTTTTTTCACACTATTTTTTCACTCACTCACACATATAACAATTATCCTTCTCTCACGCAAATTGTTATCATCATCAAACTCTTACTCTAAACTCTCTTGTTCTTGTTCTCTCACGCCTCTTCTCCTTCTACTTCTTCTTACCCTTCTCACTTTTCACATTTCACTCACAAATAGAAATGGGCTCTCGGAAAGGAAAACAAATTTTGAGGGAATTAGAGCAATATAATAGAAGGGAGTTTCCATCTCCTAAAAGAAGCAAAGAATTTGACCAGATATTTTTTAATCAGAATATTAGTGTTGGTCGTTTAATAGATTGGGAATTTTTGGATAGTATAGATTTTAAGCACGGAAGCTTTTTAAAAGAAATATGTCCTCGTTGGATTCTCAATCCAAAAAAAAAATTATGAAAATGTTGTGAAAATTTTTTATAATAATATGAAAAAAAAATTAATAGTGAGTATTTTATTGATGTTGATGGTAAAATTAATTCGTGTTGGTTTCAAACCTATTTTGAGGGGAAAAAATTGAAGTTAACCCACAAATAATATGTACAGAGTGTTATCTTCCACGGGTGGATTATGAAGAATGTGCTCCATAACGGACGCTCAAATTATTTTTAATAATAATAGTTTAGAAAGTTTTAGTAGAAATGCAACAGATTTAAATTTGCATGAAAGAATTTTTCATTTATTAATAGTACATGCTATTAAGCCACGCAGAGGTAATTATACATCCATTACTCGAGAAGATTTTTGACTAATGGCACGTATTATTGAAAAACAAAATCCTGATTTCCATTTCTTACTTCTCTATTTTATGATATCCATAAGAGATTCAAATTCAAATTTATCATTTTGTAGTGTGGTGAGAGGTATTTTAAGAAATAAATGAATAAGTTTGTGAAATGAAATAAATTTAAAATTAAATTTTTAAAATTGTATAAATCATAAAATGTTGGCCAGAGTTTATTGGATTTATGAGAATGATATTTGGATGAATCTAAAAAAAAGAGATTTAGAATACAGGGGAGAGGGTGAGACAGTGGGCACAGAAATGAATGTGGATGAAGTGAATGTGGAAATGAATATGGATGAAGTGAATGTGGAAGCTGAGCCAGAACCAAAACATGTGAATGAGGAGACCCGTGAGAATGTAAGGTGGGAGCAACTTTTTGAATTGAAGAATGCTATGAAAACACAATATCTAGTGTTGATGAAAAAGTTGACCGTCTTGATTAGAGAATTGATTGTCTTGATCAAAAAGTTGATTGTCTTGATCAAAAAGTTGATTGTCTTGATCAGAAAGTTGAAAGATATGGGAGAGAAATTGGAGAAATAAGAGATAATTTCACTGAATTCAAGAAACACAATCATCAACAGCATCTAAAAATGTCTCTTGACTTGATGAACATGACTAATGATATTGAAGTAAATACTAATTTTATTTACTATATTAGAAATCATTTACAACTGTGTAAAGTTCCTTTGAGACCGAGTGTGCCTTCTTCCTCTCATCCAGCAACTGGAACCGGTGGAACATAACCTCCTCCTCTACAACCCTCAAGCAACCCATTTGCTCTACGTCCATTCGGATCATTCGGTTCACCTCCAAGAGCGTTTGGTTCATTCAATTCACCTAACCGGACTAATCCATTTGACATTTGCGATTTTATGAAAGGAGCATCACCATCGCCCTCACAGTCTAGGAGTGCAAGTGCATCATCTTCGAATACCAGCAAAGAGAATGAAAAAAAACATTTAGACCTAAAGTCCAATTTCCCTAGGTTCCAATTATTTTTCTTTTTTTTTTCTTTTCCAAATTCTGGAAATTTTAATTATTTTTTCCTTTTTTTACTTTTTCTTTGTTGCTATTGTAGTATTAATGTAATATTAATGTAATGTAATGATATATATATGTATATATTATTATAGAGTGTTATTCTTACTTAATTTTTTATTTCTTTTATTTCATATTTTTCCCATTTTTTTTAAATATGGAATTTTTGGAGCGCAAGCTTGCCTGCGCATGCAGCGACTTAAACCGCACATGTGGGGGCATGCGTACGGCTGAAACCGCACATGCCCGGGCATGTGCGTGGCTTCAGGCATGCCCCACGTGGCTGAAACAGCGCATGCCCGGGCTTGCGTGCAGCTAAAACCGCAAATGCGCACGACTTCAGCCGTGCACTTGGCGGTTGAAACCGCGTAGGCCCTAGCATGTGCGTGGCTTCAACCACACACCTGCAAGGCTGAAGCCGTACAGGCCAGGGCGTGCGCGCAGCCATGCGCTACTAAAACCGCGCAGGCCCTACTGTGCGAGCGGCATGCGTGGGCTGCGCTTTGCTTAGTATTAATATTATAATGATTTTTAATTATATAAATATTTGAAATTTTTTTAAATTCTTAATATTATTATTTCAAAATTATGATGATATTAAATTATTATTTCATAGTATATATTTTATTGATTATGATATATATTAAGTTTTTGATTTCCAAACAACTCATAATTAACTAACTAACAATAATAGACTTAAAATTTGGTAGAATTAAATTGTGCTCAAAACAATTTTCTTTTTTTCATTTCCTTTAGCTAACTCTAAACAAGCAAAAACTTTTTTGGCGCCATTAACAAAATTTTTATGGCTTTAAAATTACGTTGATTTTGGCGTCATTGTTAACACAATTTTCACAATATCACTTATCACTTATTTCATTTATTTCTCTTCACTTCTTTTTTTTCTTTATTTCTTTCGCAATCATTTATTTCTCTTCTTTTTTCTAATCTGTTTCGTTCCCAATTCCTCTTTATTTCTTTTATTTCTCTCTTCGCTTTTGCAATTTTCTCATGATAGATAGGAGATGGATGTATTCTAAATCAAGAGCAAGTGATGAATATATTAGGAGGGTTAACGTTTCTCTCGAATTTGCATTTGAAAATATTCAATCGATTGATGGGAAGATATCATGTCCTTGTGTTAAATGTTTCAATACATTAGGATTTCCTAAATACACAATATTCAATCACTTATTACGTCATGGCTTTCAACATGGATATGAGAAGTGGATATATCATGGAGAGAGTAACAAAGAGGGTAATAAGGAGAGTATTGAAAATGGATCCGACAACAACCTTGATAATCTTTTTGACCATGATATGTTTGGCATGTTACATGATACATTCACATATTTACCTCATGATTCTTCCTTCAAAAGTTCTCATCAACCAAATTCTCATGCATCGATGGTGGATGAATCAACTTCAGTTTCAGATAAGTTTCATGAATTACTTGAAGATGCCAAAAAACTCATATATCCAAAATCGAAATATATTCTGCTTACAACTATTGTACATTTATATCATTTAAAGTGATTGTCTGGGTGGACCAACAAACCTTTTTCATTATTGTTAGAGTTTTTGAGACAATTGTTACCTGATGAAAACATATTGTCAAATAATTGTCATGAAGTGAAGAAAACTATTTCAGCTTTAGGGTTGAGATATGGGAAAATGCATGCTTATTCTAATGATTGTATGTTGTACTGGAAAGATAGATCCAAAGATGATGCATGTTATGTGTGTGGTGCTTCTAGGTGGAAACCAAATGGAGATGGAGATTAAGATATTAATAAAAAAAATGTCAAAATATTGAGATGGTTTTCTTTGATTCCTATATTGCAAAGACTATTTACATGTAGTCAAACTACTTGTTTGATGAGATGGTATCATGATAAGAGAACAAATGATGGATTAAGACATTCAGCAAATTCTCCTATACGGAAGGAGTTTGATTTCCTATACCCTACCGTCTCTTCTAATCCAAGAAATCTTCGATTAGGGTTGACAGCTGATGGTTTTAATAAATTTAAAACAATGAATGTTACACATAATACTTTGCCAATACTCATCATACCATATAATTTACCACATTGGTTGTACATGAAATCTACAAGCTTCATACTGACATTACTTATTCCTAGTGTTAAAAGTTCTGGCGACAAGATAGATATATATATATATATATATATATATATATATATGCTACCACTAGTAGAAAAATTGAAAGAATTGTGGAATAAAGGAGTAGACACTTATGATTCTTCAGTTGGTGAAAGATTCAAAATGCATGCAACACTATTATGGACTATTAATGACTTCCCTGCTTATGCTAATCTATTTGGATGGAATACTAAAGGTAGATTTGCATGTCCAGTATGCGGATATGATACATGTTTTCAATGGTTATGTCATGGCCAGAAGTATTGTTATATGGGATATTGAAAATGGTTAGAGTCAATTCATCCATTCAGATATAATAACTATTCTTTTGATGGAATAGAAGAATTTAGACTTGCTTCTAAGCAACGATCTAGAACCGATGTATTACAATAATTAGATGGAATTGACTTAACAAGTATCAATGATATGCATGGATGGTAAAAAAAGAGTATATTGTTTCATTTACCTTATTGGGAAAATGTTTTACTTAGACATAATATTGATATGATGCATACCGAGAAAAATTGTTTTGATGTAATTGTTGGTACAATTGTTGGACAAGAAGGAAAATCTAAGAATAATTATAAGGTCATACTTAATCTTAAAGAGATGGAGATAAGAAAGGATCTACATGCATGAAAATCAAATTCTACAAATATACTTTTACCTAAGGCATGTTATCAAATGACTTTTCAGGAAAATGATGCATTTCTTAAGGTTTTGAAAAACTTAAAACTTTCGGACGCGTGCTCTATAAACATCTCTAGATGTGTTCAATTGAAGCAGAGGAAGTTAATAGGTATCAAAAGTTATGATTGTCATATTTTAATGCAATAATTTATTCCTATAGTAATTTGTGGATCATTGCCCAACAATGTTAGCTCTCAATTCATTAAAATTTGTAACATTTTTAAATGTCTTTGTTTTAGGGTTCTTAACTCAAGAGAACTAGATCAATTAGAGGCAGCAGTTTTGCAAATTATGTGTGACTTTGAAAATATTTTTCTTCCTTCATTTTGTACCAGCATGATACACTTGATCGTGCGCTTGACAACTGAAGCAAGGATTGGTGGACCAGTGACATATAGGTGGATGTATCCAATTGAAAGGTTTATTTTATTTTGATCACTTATTTAACAATTGATACTTATTTTATTTAATAATCATATATATATATAATGTGTATATATGTATGTAGATACTTGTTTCAACTCAAATCCTATATACGTAGTAGAGTACGGCCTGAAGGTTCTATTGCGGAAGGTTACATAGCAAATGAGTGTCGCTGTTTTGTTCAAGATATTTAGATGGGATTGAAACAAGATTTAATCGCGTATTGTGGAATAATGACAACCATGTTATGTTTGAAGAAGATGAGTCAACTTCAACCACTATTGGAGGCCTTTGGGAAGAAGAACTATTAAAAGACAAAAAGGAAAAAGAAAAATAATATCCTGAATTTGTCTTGACGAGAAATCATTACAGCAATACCATAGATACATACTATTTAACAGTGACTCAATTGTCTTCTTTAGAGTGTAAGTATACATTGTAGTATATTTTTAAATATTAGACTCTAATATTATATTATGTAATTATATAATTATATATGTATTGTTTCTATTTGATATATGAAACATATGCAATATGTTCGAAGAACAAATCATGGAAAGAAATTAAACACTTTCCAAATTAATAAACTTCATAGTAAAGACTTTATTATCTGGTTTACTCATCGTGTAAGTATCAATATTTAATTTTTTTATTATTATTAATTTCTTCTAGTTAATCTTAGAATATTATTAATTTCTTCATTTCTTTTTTCAGGTTATGAATCCAAAATACCCCGAGAAGATTACTGATGAAATTAAATGGATTGCTCATGGACCAAATCCATTGGTTAAAAATTACAATGGGCATGTAATCAATGGATATCGATTCCATATACAAGATCAGGACAAATGCCTTCAGACTTAGATTCAGGCATTATGGTAGTGGTGAATGATATTAGTTATGCAAGTGTCAGAGATAAAACACTCATTCAAGTTACAGTTAATTATTATGGAATATTACGGTAAATTATTGAAGTAAACTATAATAGAATGTATACGTTTGTGTTATTTCGGTGTGATAGGGTTGACCTACAACGAGAATGCAAGAAGGATGATTTGGTTCAACACTTGTAAATTTTTCATATCTCAATCATACATGTATGGATTTGTTGGATGATTCTTATGTGTTGGCATCTCAGGCAAAGAAAGTATTTTATGTAGTGGATGAAAGAGACAAATGATGGCTTGTTGTAAAGCATGTTAAAATTAGAGATGAATTTGACATGAGTGATGAAGTAAACCTGAATTCATAAAGTAACCCTTCCAACAATCAGTAAGTGTGGGTTCGGAGTAATATTGATGAAGATGAAGGGATGTATCAATAGACATGACTGATGATGATGATATTGATAGAGTAGGATGAGATGAATATTTGTATGAAATGTAATTTTGTTAGATTATATAATCATTGTTTTGTTTTCTCCATCTAATATGCTGTAATGAATGGTAATGGTAATATGTAGTGCATAGAAATGGTAATAAGTGATAACGAGTGATATTGATCATGTGAAGTGATATGAGTATAATAGATGGCAACAACAACAAATGATCACAAGTGGTAATAAGTAATAACTGATATTTCTCAACAAATGAGCACGGTAACAAGTGGTATATTCAAATAGTAATAAGTGGTAATAAGTAATATTCCTTGTGCATGATAACGAGTGACAAGTGGTATATTCAAATAGTAACAAGTGATAACAAGTTTGAACAACAACACAAATATTGTTATTACAAAATATTCAGTTTTTATATAAATATTTAAGTGAAAACTATATTTAATCTTTATTTAAATTTAATTAAGCAACAACGAAAACTTTGCAAGTGTTTCGATTATAATTATTAATTATATGTTATGTAGTAATTGGAATGTGAGAAATCGTAATAATATATAATACATATGGACATAAGTTAACACGTCATGATCATATGTGAAAACATATGGATCTAAAAATAAGAGTGTGTAAAGAAAAAAACGATAAATATCTCATTTTTCATTTTTAATTAATATAATAAAATAATAACTACCAACATAATTAAATAATATTAAATATAATGTAACATAATTAATTATATCATTACATTTCATTTCATAATTTCATCCTCAATTATAAAATCTAAAATTAAATAAGTATAGTAATATATATGGTGTAATAAGTATTATTGGTATAATTATCGCTAGAATGATATAGTAATGATATAGTAACAAAGATATAATATAATATATTAATATTATAGTGATAATGTAGTAATAAAAGAATTTAATAATAAAGTAAAAATATAGTAACAAATAAAAAGATATGTGTGTATGTGTAATAATAATAATGATAAAATGGAGGTAAAGGAAAAGTGGGTAAAGAGAATGACAATATTTTCCAAATTGCATATATGCATATATGTGTCAAGTAGTCATTGCACCACTCCTCTAATCCTCAGCCAAAATCACATTTCTATAAAAAAAAATTAAAAATTGAGTTAGGAAAATCCAAAATCACATTTCTATAAAAAATTAAAATATGAGTTAGATAAATGATTATATAATTAATATTATTAATTTAAATAATAAAATAACAATAATAGAATAACAATAGAGTAACACTATTATAATAAGAAGTAAGAAATGTTGTGAAATTTTAAAAAATGGTAAAATATTAAAAAATGAGGTAATAAATAAAAATGTGAAAAAAGCAGAAAAATTTGCGCTATAAATTATTATACAAAATATCAAAATTTCTCTTTTTTCTCCAAAACATCTCTAAATATATTATAAATCATTCATCTTTTTCCCTCCAAAACTCTCAAAATATATATTAGAAATCATTCCACCTCCAAAAACTCTCCAAATATATATTAGAAAATTTTCCGACTTGTTCTCTCATAAAAACTCTCCTCTGCTCAAAACCTCTCCTCCTCTCAAAACTTTTAAAACTTCTAACTCAACCAAAATTTTATTCCTATCAAATAAGTCCTTAATCACTCTGAAACACTTTATAATATATTTCCAAAATTTGTTGAAAAGGTAATCATTTTTTTCAATAACAAGTTGGTTGCACTGTATTTAAAAAAATTTAAAATTTTTTTAGATTATGATATATAAGAGACAAACTAAACGACAGATGAATATTGTGGTTGATCACGAAGAATCACAACCATTCTAAGAACAGGTTGAGTCTGAAGAACTTCAGTCATCATCCCAGGATATTACCCCAAGTTTGGTTTAAAAATAAATACATTATTTTCTTGTGAGGTGATTAATAATTATTATTTCTAATTTTTTATTTTTAACAGTTGCCAAGAAACGTAGAGATTTAACGTACTGTCAAGATATTTTGGATTTAGAAAAAGGAAAATGCATGATGGTTAAAATGAACGAATTAAATCAATCAATAGGAATTGATGGTACAATTTTTGTCAAATTTCTGGACTTTATAGTCAAAGTGCATTACATTGCTCTAATAAACTATAGGATTTGGCATGACATACCAATAGAGTATAAAGAGGACATGTAAAAAATTGTATAGGTATTTAGTTTTATTAATCGTATAATGGTTAATAGTATAGATGGAAATTAATAAACCTAATTTTATTTTTTTTATTGTACTCAAAGATTACTTTCAAACTACTCAAAAATGAGACTAAGAAATGAGTTATTGCAAATTTGTATCACAGATGGAAGAGTTTTAAAAAATTTTTGAAATCAAAGTGGTTCGATGATTCGTTTGAAATAAAAAAAAATATCAAGAGAATGAGAGATGACATGATTGATCCAAATCAGTACAAGGAGCTTGTTACTTTTTGGTTGAGTGACAAAGGAAAGATACAAATCACTTGTATTCTAATATTTCTTTTTTCTGTGTTAGGAAATTAGTAAAAAAAATTCAGAATATCGTACAAAGTTGACAGATTCACATAGTTTAGAATCTAAATCATTTGCCAAACTCATACATGAGATATATTTCTAATTAATTTTACTGCATAATATTTCAAATACTTCAAAGTAAAACTCTAAACCACTTTTATCATCACAGACACAATCTGCGACCAAATCTTGTAGAGCTGATCTTAATATTACCAGTAGAACCAAATCAGATGATAATTTAGTTTTTACGAAAGTATCAGAAGTTATGGTATGGATGACTATTTTTATGTAATTGTATTTCATATATTTATGGATATTAACATTTCATTACTTCTGACAAAAAATAATGAAAGATGGAATGGAGTCTACTGATAATGAAGAAGGGCAATTAGAAAATGAGACTTTATCTTGGAAAAGTGATATTGTATCTAAAGTTATAGGATCTGATTCAAATGGAAGAATCAAATGTGTGACAAAAGTTACAACTCCATCACAACGCCTGCATTCAACAATACATAATGGAGATGTGACTGTCACTACCAAAAAATACGGTTTCAGCGACGAAATATTATCGACGGAAAAATATTCGTCGGTAATAGTGACAGATTTACGACGGATTAACGTCAGATTTTTTAACGAGAGATTAGCGACGGATATATTTCCGTCGCTAAACCCTTAAAAAAATAAAAATATATATATTATAAAATTATCAGTGACGAATTACCAACGAAATTTTTAGCGACGGAATATTTCCGTCGCTAATTTTGGTCGGTGAATTGATGAAAGAAAAAAAAATTAAAAAAAATATATTTACAGCTTTTAGAGACGGATTAGCGATGGAAAATTAGCGACAAATTACCGACGGATTAGCGACAGATTACCGACGGATTAGCGACTAATTTTTTTTTTATTATTCTTTTATTTTTTTATTTTTTTATTTTTTTATTTTTTTATTTTTTTATTTTTTTATTTTATTATTTTATTATTTTATTTTATTATTTTATTTATTTTTTTTTTACTTTTTTACTTTTTTATTTTTTTATTTTTTATTTTTTTATTTTTTTTATTTTATATTTTTTTATATTTTATTTTATTTTTTATTCTTTAATTTTATTTAATAATTCTTATTATTATTATTTTTCAAAGAATAATATTATTTTATTTTTGCAAATGTTTTATTTTTTATTTTAAGTAAGAATAAAATTATTTTATTATTTTATAATAAATTATTTTAAAATTTTATTTAATAATTCTTATTATTTTTATTTTATTTTGTAAAGAATAATATTATTTTATTTTTTTAAAATTTTTTATTATTTTATTTTAAGTAATAATAAAATTATTTTATTATTTTATAATAAATTATAATTTTATATTATTCTAATATTATTAAGAAATAAGAAATAAAGATAATAAGAAACCAAAAAAGAAATATAAGTAGATGATTTGTTTGATTTAGTGGCAAGAGTGTTCTTAAACCAACATTAGCGTGCGGGTTCAAGTCTTAGCGATAGCATGTGGGCGAGAAGTGGTCTATGCAGTTTTTTTTTTCATAACTCAAATTAATGACGGATCCCTATCCGTCGCTGTTTTTTTTTTCGGTTTTAGAGATGGATTTTTTTCCGTCGCTAATCTGACGCTGATATTTGCGACGAAAAAAAAAATCGGTCGTTAAAAATTAGCGGAGTCACTTTTTATGACGGATTTAGTGACGAAAAAAAACCGTTACTGAAAGTTCATTTTCTAGTAGTGTATTATGATAGAATGATTAATGAAACAAAATCATAATCTTACTAATTTGGTAAGTAATGTTCTTATACATGTCGGAAGTTCATAGCAAGATGAATTAATAAACCTGGTTAATAAAGCAAGGCTTGTTGGTGTTCAAGTAAGGTTTCACCACAATTTTACTAATTTCATTTTTATCTTTAAATAATAATCCAAATTATTTGTATTATTAGATTTTTTCAATACTATCAAATGCTGGGAGTACACATGAAGCCAACTATCATCATCACCACCTCACTCTATCCCAAAAGGTAATATTTTCATTTATAATTATTTTTTATAATGTACCAATATTTATTTCACTATTTCACTGGTTACTGGTTTTTATGAATAGACTGAAGGAATTTGTATAAAGTTAGTCTTATAGATTATGCCGGATGTTGGGATTCAACTTTCAAATTGTGTGATGGTAACATTTTTGGTGATATAAGTTCGTCACATACTACTGCTGGTGGTGGTATTGGTGGATTTTGTTTTCAAATTATGATGATGACAATTTTTTACTGGACAACATCTTAAAACATGACATGTGATCTTTTTTTATATATATGTATCTATCATTTTCATATATTTTATATTATTTTTGTGATCAATGCTATTCTTGTGATAATCGAAAGATTAATTTTCCTATAAAAATATTTGTCTAAACTATGATGATGATAATATAGTTACAACTAAATAACTTCTCTAGTATTTTGGTAACCAAATAATATTTTTTCACACTTGTAGTAATTGATAGTAAGTTATAGTAAGATATAGTAAAATGTATAGAAATAGTAACTTATAGTAAAAAATGGTAACCATGGTAACCAACAACAAAGAAAACAGTAATATTTTCTAACCATGTAATAACCAATCCCAATAAAATTAGTAATTTTTCCTAACACTTCGTAATGATGATAAATTCATTAACATTTTTCTAACACATATGTAACCGACAATAAAAACTTAATTCGTAACACCTACATATCCAATAATAAAGTAATTAAATTACAAACATTTGTGATAACTGACGATAAATAACACTAACAATTCTTAACATATGGTGATCGACGATAAATATAGTAATATTTTCTACCATGTGATAACCGATAATAATAGTCAGTAACTTTTACTAATTTTTTTTAAAACCGATATAAGAAAATAACAATTCTTAACCTTTATGGTGATCAACAATAAATGTAATAATATTTTCTAACACAGTGATAACTGACGATAATAGATAGTAACTTTTACCAACGTTTTTTAAACCGATACAAAATAATAACAATTCTTAACACTTATGTGACCGACATAAATCTAGTATTATTTTTCAATACATGTAATACCCGACGATAATAGGTAGTAACTTTTACCATTACTTTTTAAATCGATACAAGATAATAACAATTCTTAACACTTATGTGACCGATGATAAATCTTGTATTATTTCCTAATACATGTGATAACCGATGATAATAGGTAGTAACATTTACCAACGTTTTTTAAACCGATACAAGTTAAGATAGTTTCTCAATACTTCTTTAACTGTCTGTATAAGTCGGGACATGCTTCAGCGGTGACTGGAATCGTTGGAAGAGACCAATCTCGACTAGTGTATAACCAACCGAAGATGTATCCATTGGAGAAAGTTCTCTCGACGGTTTTACTATATTTATCATACGGTTTTCGACTGTCTGCATAAAGCATTTATTTTGCAGTGTTAGTAATCTCCACGGTTGCATCATAAATCTCATAAATATTTCTCATTTTCTACAGCCTTTTGCTTTTAACTATTTTTTAAAAGAAATCGATGCAACATAGGTTGATAAAGTAGTATTGTTTCTTGCATTGGCACCAAGGTTTACTAATCTTTTTCTCCAAATTATAGAGAGATCGTGGACTTCCTCTTCTTGTGTTTCCCAATTTCAAATTGCTTCTTCATCAAATCTATTGTCTCTACTCATCATCATTTTACCATATCTTGGGTTATATAATTTATAGCTTTTGAAATTTGTTTCATAGCCAATGAATACATGCTTAACACAGATCATTTAGCTTGGATCTCTCTTATTGTGGAACATGGCATATGCAACACTTCCAAAAACTCGCAAGTGATCAACAATTGGCTTTCTTCCGCTCATGCCTCATAGATTGTCTCATTTTTGACATTTTTTGTTGGAGATATATTGGAAAAGTATACAACACAAGAAATTGTTTATGCCCATAATTACTTGGGCATACATATGGCTTTCAACATATTTCTGGCCTTTATAAGTATAGTTTTATTTTTCTCTCTCTGTTATGCCATTTTGTTGTGGGGATCTAGAGCCGGTAAGGGATGGCAATTTATATGTAATTTGTATTAAATTCTTTAAAAGTGAATTCGTCTCCTTTATCGGATTTTAAAGATTTAATTCCACTAATACTATATTCTATCCAAGTATTTTTACTTTGCTTCATAGGCAAGTCGGCTTGTGCACTATTTAGGTCAACTTTTACTTATTAGTACTTAAACATTTTTACATTGTGTCTTGTACAGGTCGACTTTTGCTCTTCTTTAGGTCGATTTTTGCTTATGAGTATTTAAGCATTTTATCATTTTGGTTCATGCAGGTTGACTTGTGCTCTTCTTTAAATCGACATCTATTTGTCAGTACTTTAGTATTTTTACTTCATGGCTCATGCCGATCATCTTCATATTACTATCTAGTTGACTTGTACTTGACAGTGTTTAAATATTTTTGCATTGTGACTCATGTAGATTGACTTGTACTCTTCTTCCGGTCATTTCTGCTTGTCAGTAATTAAGCATTTTTGCTTTGCATCTCGTTCAAGTCAACTTGTTTTGTTTCTCCGGTTGACTTGATCAATGATCTTTAAAGTTTAGCTTAATGCAAGTAGATTGGTTTAATTGTGGGGTCAACTTGTGCTCTGATTGGCTTAATGATCTGTAAAGTGATTTTATTTTTTTGCTCATGCAAGTCAGCTTGAATTCACTTTAATAGATCCACATCTCAAGAAAGCTTCTTGAGAGAATGATATACTTCAACATTTATAGGAACCTCTATAAATACTTTGTTTGATTTTTGTATGCTTTCTATTTACTATAAGTAAAAATCAAAATTTCATAATTTAACAAAATAAAAATTACCAATATACTACCTCTTAGTTACCACAATCATGCAGATAATAGGAAAGCAACCGATAAGGGATGGAGAGTATTGATTAATTGTTGCTAAATAGATTCAAGGGGATTTTAGTGGCTGATGCTATTGAAGGGTATGGCATTGAGTAAACTATATTGACAAAAAATTGCCAAAGTATAAGGTCATTGACCTATTTTCAAGGAACAAAACTTCTCTTGAAAATATGGCTAAGGATCCAAAGTGAGTGGAAGGGTTATACAATCTTGAGAAAAAAATGAGTTTAGGCATGAGCAATTCACCAACATCTCAAGTGCAGAAGTCAGTATGGAAATAAGTGTAGAAATCAATAAAAGTCAGTAATATAAACATGAGGTAAATGCAAAGAGCCATGAACAGAAATATAAGCATACACTTGAGCATTAGATTATTATCCAACATCAATCAAGACATAAACTAAGTTTTATAACCATCACAAGTCATCAACACATAAAATTTGCAAAATATGCCAAGGGAGACAAATATTACACATGCAATGTGGTGTGAAGGAAAAGAGTATAGTTAGAAATCAAAAGTTCATTATCGATGAGCTATATATCCATTACGTTTGGCCTAACTTTGCTTTTAGTCTTCTTTCTGGTGGTGATGGAGCAGCATCTGATTCAGTAGGAGATGCAAAAGTTTGGGGTGTAGTCTAAGACACAAACTTAAGTGTGAGAGCACAAGTGGTGGCAAAGATAGCAGAGGTAGTGGCTCTCACACTAAACAGATTGGGAGAAGAGACTTGAATAGAGAATGGATTAGGAGGAGTAGGGGTGGAGCTCGAGTTGACAAAGCGAATGAGGAAAGTCTAGGACCCATGGGTCTCATAGCATTTACTCTTTGCATGAAGCTCATGATGACTTTCTGATCATTTCCCACATCATGCAATTTAAAAATTATGCCCTTGTGATCATCAATTATCTTTTGCCTTACATTACTGTAGGCGATTCTTATGTTCTTTTCTACAAAAAAAAAAAAGTTTATTATCTAGTGTTTCATCCATTTTTTTCTCTACCTCTCTTAACTTATGATCTAAGTTCTCATAATTCTCCTTCACTTTGGTTTCCAACCCCTTAAGCCTCTCAATGATCTTTGTTTGCATAATGTAATCTGTATCTTCTCTAGAATCTCATTCAATTTAGACTCAAAAGAAGATGTCAAGTTGTTATCATCTGTAGAGACTTCTCTGCTACTATCCTCTCGTTCCCACACCTCTACTCCTATCACACACCAATTCCATCTCCACCGTCATGCTAAAATAACATATTTTGTTTATTTTAACCACTATATATTACAAAAGTCTTCTGTATATGGTAAAGCAGTGGAGCTTCTATTGGGGATGTTATCCATAACAAAGATACATCTATTGAGTCATCTAACTCTCCTAGACTTGGATTCCTGTGTGGCCAAAAAATAATTTTTTGTATGAGTTTGACAACCTAGTAAGTTTGCGTGTGTAAGTGCGATTAAATTTTCAATACAAGCAAGCAATATGTAATAGTGATAAAAATTAACGATAGTAATAGCACAATACAAGAAAGAATACAACATTGATTGTTAGTGACGAGCCAATTCTACCTTATACTACTAGTCTCCTTATTCCTACATATAAATGGTCAATTCTAGAAAAGTTTATCAGTTTCCACCTTATTAAGTAGACAATCCTCCTATCCACATAATAAACTACTATCAATATGTATTTCAATATTCGATATAGCCCTTGCTTGTTTGATTGATCTCAACATATACTGGTTTATCAATAGCACTAGTATGATAAAATGCACAATTGGCATAACAATCACATACAATCATGCAACATATAATACTTATAAGCCAAGATAACTGTGGGTAATCAATTGAGATAAAGTACACATCCAATGTCACAACACATGACCTAAAGTTATGCAATATCAAGAATAATCTCTCACTTTATTTAATTTTTAGTGTGCAAATAAGAATGCAAGTCTGATAATATACATGAAATAGAAGAAATAATATGCACACAAAGATGTATGAATACAATGGACACTCACCTCAAATAGTTGTCTTAACCAAGAGTTTACTCAATTGATTTGCTTTTTCATTTCTACTCGCTTTCTTGGAGCAATACTTCTCATTTTTGCTCTCTCTTTCTTTTCTCTCTCTTTCTCTCCCTTTTTTTCTTTTTCTTTTCTTTCCTTCTCTCTCTTTTCTTTTTTTCTTTTTTCTCTTGGCTGAGTTGGGTTGGAATGGGAAGGGGTAGAGCTATTTATAAGCCACGGTTTATGGATGAGTCATCACTCCTTCATATGTTGTTGACATGTGGAGACACGTATCAAATATGTATGACATGTGGCAAACATGAAAGATACATGTTAAACAGGTGTTACGTGTGGAATGTATAAATGTCTAGATCGATAGAAGGTTATCTAGTTCATGTCAGCAGAAGATTATGTAGACTACATTTGAAGTACTTATTTATGGGTAATATGAACTTATTTACATGTAATGTCATTTACGTAAATGTCTTTACATTATTTAAGTAAATGGATATTAAAATAATATAATGACATTTACTTAAATGACATTACATGTAAATAAAGAAATATCTCTCATTTGGATCCAATAGAAATTATTTCAAATCTAATTCTTTAAGGATAAAAAGTCAACTCTCTCTTCTAACAATAAAATTTATAGTGGCTAATTTGGATGATATTATTTGGAAGGTTAACAATTTAGAAAATTTCTAGAAAAATATGTTTTAATCTAATTCAATCATAAAAAAATAATTAGAGCTATTTTTCCTTCTCATTTTCTTAATATTTTAAATACCTAGATTTTCGAGTATTTAGTTTCGAGTAAGTTGGTCAAATCGAAGCTTTTAATATTCAAAGTATCAGATTTCGTACCCAATTCACTTGTTTGAGTAACTTCCACTATTAATAATAAGATATTTTCTGCAATTATATGCAACCAAATTGAGGTATACGACACCTTTCATTTACTATACTAGATTTGCCTTCGCGTCTTCTCTTTTTTCTATTATTAGTATTTAATTCTTCTTTTCTTAGCCATGACTTGTTTTCAACTTTGTATACGCATTTGGATTTATCAATAGTGGAAGAATTAATCACATGTTTCTTTTGGAGCAAAATGTGGTCCTCATTTTCTACATTAACCCCATACTAGTTTAAAATGTGAGTAATAAGACACGCATAAGATAACTGAAACTTCTTGTTATTCATTACCATTCTCATGAAGTAAGGGAACAGAAAATGCATCCTTGGATTCTTTCCTCCATGAAACATCTCATAAATAAAAAATTCTCAGTGAAAATAGTAGTATAGTTTCCTACTCTAGATTTGAATACATAGGTCACAATTAGATATCAGATTCTCTCATGAATATTTCACTCCCTAACACTAACATTCATAGTATCTAAATTAGAGGAATTGAATGCTATCCTATAGTTTTTCACAGTGAGAATCCCTAGATATATTTTACATTCTTTGTAGGGAACTCACTCTATATCGTGCATCTTCACAATTGTTCTAGAGATTATTTCAATTAAATTCCTTTTCACATGAGTCTTAAAGGCACATCATATTCTCTCATTATTTATGCTAATAAATAGTTCAGATTCTTCTCCATTATCAAACACTCTTATCTTCTTCATATGGTTATAAAATAACTTAACCAAATGCTCATAAATGTAAACATCAGCGTTCACCAAAGAATGACGCATTACTTTATATATGTTAGATCCATATGGGAACCCAGTACTCTTCAAGAATTCTCAATCCACTATCCTTTCTAAGTTTACTGCCTTTTTTGAAAACTCCTTAAATTTATTTTCTTTGGTGGCTGACATGAAATTCTCATGATTGTAGCTCACATTCACGTTCTTAGTTTTTGATATCTTCATAACTTGGGGCTGGAGAAATCTAAAGATTTTGAAAGAGATTTTAACAGTTTTTTCTAAGGTTTATGGTTTCAATATATGAGAGAGTGATTTAAGCAATCAATTTGAAAATTAAACAATTGTTTTGTTTGATTTGGGAGAGATGACTTTAGGGTTAAAGTTTTAGATGAGAGAATTTGAAATTACCTTTGAGATATTTAAAGGCATGTCAAATCTCTACCCTAGCTATTCGAATCCTAACCGGCATGTCGACATCATAAATAGATGTGTTGAGATGTCATTTATTATATGTAAATGTCAACAATATATGATATGTATGTAGACATGAGGAATTCATTCCGCTCTATTCGACAAGTCCTTTAGAATGTGTCGACAAAACATCTCACATATCGAACATCATGTTTCAAACAAATATGTATTCGACATATTGACCAATGTGTTGACAAAAATGTGCATATAAATACATAGATTGTTTGACATATCCAATAAACACATTTGTTCACATTTAGCTAATGTGTCAACACGTCATTGATTAAAACATTTGATATGTCGAAAAATATGTTTAAAGTACCGACACCTACTTCGACACAACTCTCTTGTTTTTCTGATGCTTTGTTCTTCATTCAATTTCATCTTTCTCATTTTTAAGACTTAATTTTTTATTTCTATCATTCGTAACTCTCCCCTCAAGTCATAGAATTTATTTTATCTAAAGATTTGTAAATATATTCGTAATTTATTTATTTGATTCAACATATTCCAAAATCATGTTTTTTTTAAACACGTGATCTCTAATAAATTGATATCTCACTTCAGTACGTTTTGTTCTAAAATGGTGAATTGGATTTTTGACTAAATTAATAACGCTTGTGCTGTCAAACTTAATAGGAATGTTATTTAATTAAATGTTAGATTCTCTAAGATGATGCTTAGTCTATAGGATTTGAGCACGGCATTTTCCTGTAGTGACATACTTAACTTCTGTGATTGAAGTGATAATACTGTTTTGTTTCTTAGATGACTAAGAAACTAACGCGCTTCTAAAGAATTGATAGGTGCCACTAATACTCTTCCTATTTATTTTGTATCTAGTAAAGTGAGTATCGAAATATTTATATAATTTGAATGAAAAATTTTTATCATACTATAACCCCAAGTTATAAATATCCTTCAAATATATAAAACTACAGACATATGATTCCTTAGGATTTGCTTGAAATTTAGCACATAAACAGACACTATAAAGTATGTTAGACCTAGAGACGGTTAGATACAACACTAATCCCATCATATTTTTATACAGTTTTTGACATACACTCTTGTCATTCTCATCCTTATCTAGTTTGATTGTTGTGCTCATAGGAGTGTCATTTCCTTTTGCCTTACTTAAATCAAAATTTCTAATTACTATTAAAAATTCATTCTTTTAATTGTTTAATTTGTAGTTCTAAAAAATAATTAAGTTCTTCAATTATACTCATTTCAAACTCCATCTTCATTTTCTCAGCAAAATTCGTGACAAAGTTTTTTAATTATGGCACTAAATACTATTTCATCTACATAGATTTGTACAATTAGCAAGTCTTTGTTCTTTCTTTTAAAAAACAAGATTGCGTCAATATTGTCTCTCTAAAACTCATTCTCGATTAAGAATGAATTGAACCTTTCATACCAATCTCATAGAGATTGCTTAAGACCATGCAGTACATTGGACAGTTTAAACACATGGTCTGAGTACTTTGAATATTCAAATTCTAGGATTTTTCTACGTAAACAGTTTCATTAATCACCTCATTAAGGAAAACACTCTTTATATCCATTTGATATAACATAAAGCCTATACAGGAATGTTTAAAACTTATAATTATCGGTGTGTATTTAAAACTTATCTTGGAAAAATGGAGATAATTGTAGCTCTTAAACTCATTTGTAATATAAGCAACTTACAATGGGTACCCAACGGGGAATATGAGCATCTTGGAACTAAAATTCAAAACGATACTAAGATTGTGTTAAAAAACAATTAATTTAAAACAGTTAACTGTAAAACTTCATCCTTAGTTCTTCATAAGAGATTCTTTCATAAGATAATTATTTACTGTCTTAAACTTAGAGTAGTAAGGCATGACTTCATTGCTTGAAAAGACTATTGGTTAATGGCATGCTTTATGCAGGATGAAAATCTAGAACTCCACTAACTAATTTCTCTCCAAATGATAAAAATAGAAATTTCGAAAAAGGAAAATCTCACATAAGCTCTATTGATTACTGAAATTTTCTTTAGTTATGGATAGATGTTTCTAAAGTAATAGGTATCAAACCCAATCTTAGTATTGGAGCCTCCTCTCTTCTAGAAAAACTCTGAAAATCGTGAACTATTCCAATCTCTTCAGTCTTCATTCCCACTAAATACTCCTCAATCGTCTAACTCAACCCCTTTCCAACTAATGGTTTCCACATATCAGGCAAATGAAGAATTGGAACACGAACTTCTTCAAATCCATATTGACTTATCTTGTTTGGAAGAAAGGGTTGTCAAGGTAGAAGAAAGGTTGAACATTCTAGAAGATAGACACTTATCTAATGAGTAAAGCTAGTAAGACTATCTTCATGTGAATTTGAATTCTTGTGTGGTTAGATGATGTTTGGATCTACTAAAACTTTGTTTGAATTATAATGTGATGTTCTAGTACTGTGTTATTTTGTAAACTTGTAAGAAATGTTTGCGTCTTATAAACCTTTCTAAATATGGTAAAACTAATAACATATGTTTTCTTAATGATGATCTGCTTATATTTATACTTTTATTGATGACTTTTTGTATTTGCTTTATGATTATATTTTTGATATTTGCACTTCTTTATTTTGATTTTTGCACTTGAGATGTTAGTGAATTGGTCATGCCGTTGATGATTGGTCATGCTTATATAGTTTTTGCAGTTAAGATTGCACTTAAGATTACCATTGATATATGTACTTGTTAGATTAGTCATGCCTAAATTCAATGACACTCAACTACGTAGGCATATTTTTAAGAAAAGTTTTGTTCCTTAAAAATAGATCAATGACTTTAAGTTTGGGCCATTTTTTGTCCATATAGTTTACTCAGTTCCATTCACCCTTTTTGTTGATAACAAAAGGGGAGAAAAATACTAATAATAACAAAAATGGGGAGTCAACAAAAAAGGGAGAGATGTACTAATAATAACAAAAATGTGGAGAAATACTAATAATATAAGTAGAAAAATACTAATAATGTAATATGACTCTTAGTACGACCTTGGAAAAGTTTATGTGTGCTCATCGCACATGAAATACAGAGAGAAAATCCAAACACAATGAGTTCAAAGTAAGGGGAAACTTAGAAAAATAATTCTGAGGAACAATCACAAATTGCGATAACTTCTAAATTTTAGGAGGGTTTTGTCATAAAAAAAATGGGAGAAATTGTTAATATTAAGTGTTTTGATGATAAACAAATTAGCATACTAATTGTTAACTACTATTAGGAAAAATTTGGAAGGATCTAAGATAGAGAAATTTAAAATCAAAAACCTTACGAGGATAACCATAGAAATATGTTGATACCACCTTTTTGACATGTTAACTTGAACAACAATGTCGAACAGAATCTCTAGTTCATTTGACACATCTAACACTTAAAGAATTTTTAAAGGATGCATAATAAATTAAGAAAAAATGTCGACACCACCTTATTGACATATCTACATATGGCTTAGAACACTAAACGCTCTACTAGATGTCAATGTGAAATATTAGGATGTCGACACGTTCTTTAGAACTCAAGAAGACTCTAGATGTTGACACAAGCTTTAGGATTGACACAAAACATATAAAGGATAATGTTGATGCAAGATATTATGAGGTCGACACGTGATTTAGAATGGACATAGAACACACAAAAGTTCATGTCGACAAGAGCAAAGAAAGATGTCGATAGCTGTCCTGGAATTTAAAAAGAAATATGTCCAATATTTGACTTAAAATATTCAACAATGTCAATATAGGAATATTAAGATGTCTACATGAGCAATATAATTTTTTTTTTTTTTAAGTTTAGCATGTTGAATTGCAAGTTGAATTTATTGAATATATAAACATTTAATTTTGTTAACCATGTCGACATAAGAAAGTAACAATGTCGATACGAGCACTTCAATGGCTATTTATGAACAAAGGATATGTATATTAATTCAAAAACTAACTGATTAGCGAAGACATTTAATGAGGATTAGTGTTCAAAATTCAAAACACCACCCATCTAAATGGCTCTATTTTTTTCATAAATACAAGCATTAAAAATTGAGTGCAATCAATGAAAAAATTAATCATTTATTCTGAGCACTCAACGAAATATATTTTGTTGTTTAGTAATTTGTAAATTCTCTTGAGTTTTAAATTTGTTACTTTTGAAGTCAAAGTTTCATCAAATGTAACATTTATTATTCTCCTAGAGAAAAAGTATAAATATTAGAGTTTGTTCTCTAGATCTGGGATTTTAGAGAGAAAAATAACTTGTAAGATTGGGGTTTGATAGTATTTGTGGAGAAACACTATAAATGTTCACTTGAATTTATAATCAAATTTGCATTATTTAATTTAAATAGTGAAAATTCAGAAGGGTGTTTGAGAATAGACGTATACCGAGTTGGCAGAATTATTATAAAAATTTATGTCTTATATTTTATTTCTGCTTTCACCACTCCACAACATTCTTCGTCTTTTACAAAGTGTAAAAACTTGAAAACAATATAAAAATTACCAAACAAGATATTTGTTACTCTGTAAATTGTTTTATAAAGAGGATATTTTTGTTATAAGAAAATATAATAGATATTTTTAGAATGAATAAAAATGTATAGTGCATAGAATAGGAAAATAAAGACAAGATACTATTAAAATAATAAAATAAAGAAAAGTAATATGTCATATGCATTTTTCCCGAATCTCACTTGTTGGGAAAAGAAATAATACTAATTTTATCACAAAATTTAGAAATAAAAAAACTAAAATAAAATAAATAAAAAAATATTTGATTATAAAATTACATGTTTTTAAAAATATAACTCGTAACATATTCTCACATAAAGAAAAAAGATTTCAAATTAGTATGGATATTAAATTTTCAGATATATAGAGCCATATAAAAGAAAGTGATTTTGAATTTTAGATCGAAGTAGTGGAGACTATCAAGAAAATTAAATACGAACAAAGACTAAATTTTATTATCATTTTTAAAAAATTTATTAATAGTGTCATTTAATATTAAAATAGTTTTTTATGTTAATTTGACAGTGAATTTTTATATTATTTTTTATCGAAATTTATTTTTATTATTTAATTTATTAAATTAATCAATAAACATTTTTTAAAGGAGGAGGAGGAGAGATGAGGGAGAACATAAGAGATAAATTTTTTTAAAAGATTTTTGAAGTTATTTCAAAAATATTTTAGATCTTTCTTATAAAAATTAAAATCTTTTATCTTAATTTTAAAATAAATGTACGGAGGGTATCCTAAAATTAAATAACAACTCCTCTTTTGTTTTGCAACATTTGCATAACCAAATAATGTTATCGCATCGACGGATACAATTCACGTTCTATTCTCTGTAACTCCTCTCTCTCTCTCTCTCTCTCTCTCTCTCCACTTCTTTTAGGGTTTGCGTTTAGAAAGAGATTTAGCGTTCCAAGCCATGAAATAGAAAAGGTACGCATCTTGATTTCACGCATCTCACTCAATAGAATCAATGGTTGTGAATTTATCAATAGCTGAAAATGCTAATTAACGCAATAAATTGTTTCACTAATTTATATGATCTTTTCTCTCTTGAATCAATTTTGATAGATTAGCATTAAAACACGGTATTGAGTTGAAATTCAATTCTTAGTTACTGCTTCTTATGATCTTGTATCGTAGATCCATAAAAAATATGACATTGATAATCAATTTGTTGAACAGAGTGTAGAAACTTACGTTTGGATGTGGAATATAGTGTTTATTTGGGTTCAAATAGGAAAATTTTCATTTGTAGGATCCATTTGAGATTCATATGATAAATATGTGTTTAATGGATGTAAAATATATGTGTTGAGAGGAATGTGATAAATATGCTTTGGAGACATGTACTGTGCTTTGGAGACATGAACGGAATTAACCTAATTTTAAAAAAAAAATTAAAAAAATTAAAAAAAATTATATTACAAAACTAGTTCCAAATCTAAGCTAGGATGCTTGAGTGTTCAACACTCGACCAATATTCGTCAGGTGTTGAAAACTCGATGAATAGGTTCTTCTGCTTCAAACATGGGTTTCGTGTTCGGGATTATGAGAGAGAGAGAGAGAGAGAGAGAGAGAGAGAGATCTGCACCTGCAACTTAGCATCAGACATGGGCTTTGTGTCCATGGGCTTCGTCTTTGATCTTCCGCAAATCATCCTGTTCTTCTTGCAAGGTTTCATGGCAAGAGGTCTGCACTTGCAACTCTGCTCTCTCTCTCTCTCTCTCTCTCTCCTTGGGGAAAATTTCTTGGCAAGTGGCCTCTATTCATGGTGGAGGTGTTGGTCGAGTGTTGAACACTCGACCAATAGTGTTCGTCGAGTGTTGAACACTCGACTCTTCTAGTTTAGATTTGGAATTAGTTTCATGATAGAATTTTTTAAAGATTTTTTTTCTTTTTGTTTTTTTGTTTTTTGTTTTTTAAATTGGGTTAATTCTGTACATGTCTCATGTTCTTTGGGTTAAAACATATTCCACATTAAACTTTTCCTTCTGACCCGCTATGTATGTCTTTTATATCGAATTTTTTATTGTATTCAAGCAATTAGGTCAATTAGGGTGGTCTAGAGAGGTTGCATCTATACACCCGCAACATTTTTTTCATCAGTTAGTTTGCAAATTTGTATTAAGCAACCTACTTATCTGAGATTTTTGTGCTTCTTTGCATGACCTAAGTTCATTATATTTTGGTCCTAATAACAGAAAGATTTTATGTCTATGTGTGTATTGATGGTTTACCTTGTTGCTTTAGTTTCACTGTCACAATTCCATTTGTGGGAGTATGTAATGATTTAAATACCTCGTGTATCAAAGGATCTTGAATTGTCCTTTTGACACTCAAAAAACATTATGACTGAGATGGTGGGGGGGGGGGGGAAGGATCATGGTACCATCTATATTGGTTCATAAAGGTTTCAAAGGTTGCTGGTGCAGACCCGTTTAAATCCATTTGTATGTTGAAGATAGATAAATTGGAACCGAGAGAGAGGGGGTCGGAGGAGATCTATGGGGCTAAGTTATAAACACCTACAAGGATCAATCTATTGAATGACAGTTATATCTGGCCTATTGTGGGGCTATGAAAAAGTTGTCAATTAACCTTTAATTTATTTTTTCTCTTTAAGCTCTAAATTGTAAATGAATTTTAATAAATTTCTCAACGGAATAAATCCATATTTCATAACAAAAAAATGTCTCTCACAAAAGAGAAGACAAGAAGTATTAAAGATATCTATCTTAATTGCATCTAAAAGCTTAACAATAAAAGGAAGAGTTTGTTATGAAGGGTTTGTGATGGCTTGATTTTGACTTCCATATACGTTATTTTTGGAGCTATGAAAAGTTGTCAATTAGCCCTTTTTTTCTCTTTAAGCCCTAAATTGTAAATGAATATAATAAATTTCTCGACCGAATAAATCTATATTTCACGAAAAAATATAAATAAAACTGTCTTTCACAAAAGAGAGGACAAGAAGTATTAATTGATCTCTATCTTATTGCATCCAATAGCTTGATTTTGACTTCCCAATATGTGAGAAATCTCTAGCACATGCCTAATGTGATTGTTAACATCGATCTTTTATTTAGAAATTTTCACAAATTATGTTATTTCAATAGTTTCATATGAATTTTTAACTTTCTTTATTTTTTGAGTTATTTTCTTTAAATTTGTTAGTGATTGGCTAACTGCCTTGTTTATTCCATCATCTAAGCATATGAATAGCTTTCGAACTCTTTTTACTTCATCTCTGTTCTTTTCTTTAAATTTATTAGCTTTTTTAAATTCCTTCTTTACATTTATGAACTTCTAGTTCTTCCCATATATGTGTGTACTGTTTCTATTCTTGCTTTTATAGCTGTCGTATTTCTTTATCCAATCAAGCAGTGTTTTCCTTCTTTTCTGATTCTTATTTCATTTATCCCTTTTATATTCCAGTTATTTATTTGTTTCAGCTTGTATTCTTATCTTCTCCATTGCTGATATCCAGCCATGTTTTGTTTATGCGGATCTTATCTTTGACTTTAGTTAGGGGTAGTATCAATCATGCTAAATGAGATTGTGTACTCTTATTATTATTTTTAATAGTAAAAGAAGCAATCTCATCAAAACCACCGAAACAGTGCAAAATGCTAGTAGCAAGAAGGAACATGAACAGAAAAAATTAGCTAAATTCATCTTGGTCACACAGAGTCTAACATGTTAACACAAAGATTAGTGGAGCTATAAACCGTTCCTTTTAACTGCTGCATGTGATTATTAAGGTGCTTTTGGTATTACCCGCCTCGTAGTTAACTATTTTAACCAATTTAATAAATGAGCCTGGTCTTCTATAATGAATGAAGATAGCATTCTAATTTACTTTTCCTTTTCATTTTGTTATTGCAGAATTTGAGGTGTGTTATGGTACAATGCTATGGTCGCTCGTTATGGCCATAGAGGTAATGTATTTGAATAATGGAAACAAACTTCTCTTCCTGCTAGTATGTTTAAAACACTATCTGCATATAACTTTCTAGATAACCATTTTGGTGTGAGCCTCTGGTATGTTTAACCCTATCTGCATATAACTTCTCTTCCTGCTTGTATGTTTAACGCTAATTTCTAAATTTTGACAAGTTTTCCGAATAATAGAAATGTCATCAGGGTTACTAGTATTAGAACATATTTATTTAGTATATATCCTTAGTGATTTGTTTATTTATTTCTTTTGGATAAACAAAGAAATCATTAGATTACAAAAGAGAATTTACAAAGAGGACTAGACATCCTCTAATTCATTTATGATTAAGAAATATCATAATAATAGAAATATCATATAGGCTACTTTTCTTATAACATATTTATTTACTATAAGATTATCGTGATTTATTTATTTAATTCTTTAGGATAAAAGAATAATTCATTAGATCAAGAAAGAGAATATATAAGGGGGAGAAATTCTTTTAAGGTAAAGAAATTGGTGGTAAAGCTGAAAACTAAAACTCAGCTCAATTCAAATTCACATTCGAAGGAGTCAAAGCCTATCCTACTAGTCTTCTAGTACCTGCATGTACCATCTCATATTCTACTTATTCTATGTATGTAAAACACACATCAATTGTACCTTTACCATTGCAATAAAATGACAGAAAATTACTCGGCCAAATACTTAGTTGCCTTGTAGTAGCAAAGTCCTTGGTATTAATGTCCATGGCTTCCACCTCTTCCTGTTCTCCCTCTTACCACATCTTTTTCTCCAATTCTCTCCTTCAATCCACTCGAACAACCTTCACTCATTTTGTTCCTCTTCTTCTTTGGTGTTCTTAGGTTCTTTCAATTCTGCGTGGTCATGACTTAGAGCCCTTTATCTCAGCTTCTCCTCTCCACATCCTAAATTTCTTCTGCCAACAAGTAATACAGAATTTACACCTCCTATTCCTAATCCTGATTTTCTCACTTGGCAACAACAAGGTCAACTCCTTATCAGTTGGCTGCAATTATCCCTTCCTGAGTCTACTCTTGCACAAGTTTTATGTCTGTCTTCCTCTCGCGATATTGGGTTTGCTCCTGGGTGATCCTTCTCTTCTCAGTCCCATGTCTGAATTTTGCTACTGGATCTCCAACTTCAGACCCTCAAAAGCATCTATGTAGTAAAATTATTGTGTATTCATTAAAAGAAAAAAAAAGAACCCTCAGAAAGGGATCTCTCTCAATTAGTGAGTACTTCCAACAAAATGAATTCCATTGCTGATACTCTTGCTGCTGCTGGAAATCTTGTTTCTGCTGATGTTCTTATTCTTCCTACATTCAATGGTCTTCATTTCAAAGGGTCTAAGCAACTTACTTTCTGCTCCAGCTGTCTGCTACGCAACACTCAGCATCTTTATTTTTAATATTCCTCTTCTATTTTTGTCAATCCTCTTAACCTTGTATTCTCTAACGTATGGGGCCCTTCCCCTGTGATTTCATCTGTTGGCAATAAATATCATGTTATTTTTCTTCATGACTTCGGCAAGTATATATTTGATTTTTCCCTTGCACAGTAAACCTCAAGTTTCCAACCTTGTTGAAAACCAACTTAACCACAAAATTAAGGCCATACAAACTGATTGGGTAGGGAAATATTGCCCTTTCACTTCTTTTCTTAATAAATGTGGTATTCTCTACAGGATATCCAACCCTGACGCTCTGTTCTAAAATGGCTCTGCCAAGCACTGCCACCGTCTAATTGTAGAAACCGGTCTCACTCCTCTTCCCAACACCTGCCGCAAAGAAGCCTTCACCACTGCAGTATTTGTCATCAATCACTCCCCGCCCTTGTTCTTCCTAGCATATCCCGTTGTCAAAAACTTTTTACCAACACCCCAATAACTCTCTGCTAGTGTTTTTGGGTGTGTATCTCCATCCTTACAATCTCCACAAACTTTAGTATCTATCCTCTCCATGCATTTTTATACACTATACTTTTCTCACTTGAGTTACAAATGCTTTGATCCTACAACTTGGTGCATATACATTATCGGGCATGTATTATTTGATGAAAGCTGTTTTCCCCATGCTAACCCTCCTTCCTATTCTCATACTCTCTCCATGCTTTCCCAAGCTCATCTTTCACTATTCTACGTTCTACCTCTTCTCCACCTTCAAACGCACAAGCCTCTTCCCCAACGCCAAAACACTCTTCCCCTTATGCAGAAGTCTCTTTTCCGTTAGACTCTGCCACTACACAGTTTCTGCCCTTTGCTAGTTCTCCACCTTCATGTGATTTATCTGTTAATTTCTCCCTTACCTTCTAACAACCCACCACACAAACCAACACTCACCCTATGAAAACAAGAATGAATGGTCTCCACACTTCCCTTATCACTAATCACTATGCCTTCCCCTCCCACTGATTCTGAACCCTCTTGTTTTAAGTTGTCAAGTTGTCCCACTGGCATAGGGCTATGAATGAGGAGTGCAATGTTCTAAAAAATGGAGCTTGGTCACTTGTTCTGCCTTCTCCTTCCTGCAATGTTATAGGCTCTAAATGGGTGCTTTGTACAAAATGCTGCCCCCACAGCTTAATTGTGCACTGCACTGGGGCCTTGTGGACAAAGAGTTTCACCAGCATTCCAGTATCGGCAGCAATGAGACATACAGTCAGGTGTTCAAACCCACAACCATCCGGGTAGTTCTTGGACTTGCCTTATCCCCCAGTTGGTCTTTTTGTCAACTTAACGGTCATATTGCTTTTCTGAATGGGTATTCTTACAAAAGAGGTCTATCTTCAGCGACCACTTTGCCTTGTTGATTCTCAACACCCAACTCATGTTTGTTGTATTCAGAAAGCCCTCTACGGTCTCAATGCCTTTCATAAGCTGAGTTTTTTCACTTCCTGAGTTGGGTTTCTCAGGTTCTGCCTTGGATCACTTTCTGTTTATTGGCCACTGTGATTCTCACACAGCAATTGTTTTGGTTTTTGTTGACAATATTATTGTCACGGTAGTGCTCTGCATAAGTGTTTATCTAAGTAAACACTTTTCCTTAAAGGATCTCCGTCCCCTTCACTTGTTCTTGGGCATTGAAGTTCACTTAACCTTACTGGTCTTCATTTGTCTCAAGTACACTATATTTGCACTATTCTTCAGTAGTATAGTATGAATGATTCTTACCCTACACCACTTCTGTTTAATGAGTACAAGTTATTTAGACATGCTAGTGATCCAATGCCTCACCCAACACCCTATCTCAGTGTTGTTGGAGCTCTTCAATGTGCCATAATTACTCATCTGGAAATTGCTTACTCTGTTAATCATGTGAGTCAATTCATGCACCATCCCACCACAACTTATTGGACTACTGTTGAATGAATTTCTTTTTAAGTTGAAGGGAACCCTCTCCTACGGCTCAGTACTTTGCCTATCCTGCATTCTTCACCCATGTGCTTTTATTGATGCAAACTAGCAGGATGCCTGGATGATTGCTGCTCCACTAGTGGCTATTGCATATTCAAGGGCTCTAATTTGGTCTCCTGGTCATCCGAGAAACATCATATGGTGGCTCCCTCTAGCATCGGGATAGTCTATGCAACTATTGAACTTATTTGGCTGCAACAATTAATCAAGGAATTACATGTCTCTCTATCACAAACTCCCACAATATGTTGTGACAAACTTAGTGCCACTTATCTCACGGCTAATCCTCTATTTCATACTCACACTAGACACATAGAGGTCATTTTTTATTTGTCTATGGCAAGGTAACTCAAAAGGACATTGATGTTAGGTACATTTACACTAT
Source organism: Dillenia suffruticosa (assembly GCA_033439265.1). Classification (NCBI taxonomy): domain Eukaryota; kingdom Viridiplantae; phylum Streptophyta; class Magnoliopsida; order Dilleniales; family Dilleniaceae; genus Dillenia; species Dillenia suffruticosa. The sequence goes on from JAVTVX010000015.1 coordinate 21,750,730, forward strand.
TGATCAGATAGCACACATCATGACCAAGGGTCTAGCTTTAGCTTGATTTCAAACCTAAGGGACAATCTGATGCTCACTCCATTGCCCTTTTTCATGAGGGGCCATGCAGAAGATAATATCACAACAAGAACAACTCAACTCAATTCAAATTCTGATTTGAAGGAGTCAAAGCCTATGCTACCTGCCTCCTAGTATCTCTGGCTTCTATCTTATATTGCACTTATCCTGTGTATGGCAAAATAACATATAAATTGTACCTTTTTGATTGCAATTAAATGAAAAAAAAAATACCTTGCCAAGTACTTTATTGCCTAGTTTACATATGCACCCTAAATAGCTTTCTCAAACCCCCCTCAATAAGTAGCTCATGGTGATTTTTTTTTTCCTGTCGAAATACAGAAGTAATGCTCGGATTTGAAATTTGAAATATGCATATGCATAGTATCTGAAGTTAATAGTCAATATAGGTGCTTACTCCATTTGTCCCATGTTAAGTGGCAAAGTTGCGCAACAGCATATATTAAGAAGAAAAGGTATAAGTGCTTTGACCTTATTGCCTAATAGCATTTTTACCCAAAACCTTTGGTTAAGTTGCTCAATTTTTTATTTTTTATTTTTAAAGGAAATCATGGGTTTATTATGCAATCTAAATAAACCAAAAAAAGTCAATGGAGGTAGTACTTAATATTATGACTAACATTGCCTTTACCTTTTTTTAAAAAAGGAAGAATATATTAATTGCACGAAGAAATATACAAAATCTCCTAAAATTGAAGATCTTAAAAGAAAAGAATTAATCAAAATATTATAAAAGTACTAATATACAATCTCTCTAATCTTTCTTCAAATCTTCTAAATTGTAGTCTTTTTAAATTCCAAGGCGTGACTACAATAAAGAAACTTCAATGATCTGATTGTTGAATATGAATATTCAGGCATTATGCTTTCTCCAAATGCAACAGGCGATGGCCAGAATAATCCATTTCCAATGCTGCTGATCATTTTTTTGTTCTTACTAAACCTCTAAATTTTGTGTTTGAGTAAATAAGGAATTTCCCTCGGAGACCAAAATATTTTCATAGAAAGCATAAGTGCGGTTCAACATTACCCAGCAATGTAAAAATAATTGCTATCTGATTTTTGCTATCTAATTTTAACACTGTTTTCCAACTGAACCAAGCTGTAGGATTGTTTGAGCATAGTAAAATTTTTCTCCCCTTTCTTTTAATATTTCTTTTTTTTTCCTGGTCCTTTGGAGAGAAAAACAAAGAGAATATATACAAGTTGTCTTTGATGATGAATCTCTATTGTGTTTTCGTTATCTTTGATTGTAAACGAAAATAGAAAATACATAGGCATGTGTGTTCCATTTATATGTACGTGTTTTACCCTTTTCTATTGCTTTTTTATATGTTTATTGGAAAAATACCTTGTGCCAAAGGCGTTAACAAATAAAATCCAAGATCTCAATTAATATTTGAGCAACTTTAACATAAGGCTATGGTTCACTCATTTTTTAATCGACTTGCGATGAAGATATGGAAAATCCTCCTTGAAGCATTTAAAGACAGAGCCCGGTGACACTAATCAATCATTTAAACAGACGACTATTAACTCAGTCAAGAGCAATTTGAGAATCCATCTCTAGCAGCTGCATATTAACAATACCCAATGGTCCAAACTCAACCCAGCTGTAAAATCCATAACTCCGCATTAAGAACTGAGCAATTATCTAGATTCATCAAGAAGCACCCAACCCAACCTCCCTTGCCATTTCTAATAACACTTGCAATAGCCATCCCCTACCTTAGACCGCCATCCACATTAAGCTTAAACTGTTCCCCTCAAAGACGACACCAAGAAATACAAATCTCCCTCTTTAACACCGGTGAAGTTGCAGTCCCACTCATGTCTTTCAGTTCTCTAATCTACTTAAACATACTTGAATTATCTCTTGTTAACACTGATGCAATGACCTACAGGAGGTGAATATGTTATTGGCTAATTTTGGTTTTTTTAAATTTAAATAGGAATTTACATTTTGGATAAATTGAAAAATGAGGAAGAGTAAAGAAAGAATAGAGGACATTCGAATTTATAGTGGTTCCACATTCCTTGGCATATGTCCATTTCCAAACTTCACCTGAAGTTTTCAATCCACTATTTTCTCAAGAAATAGTACAAGCAACTAGCTTACCTGGGTGCTAGCTAAACCTCACGTGTTTTTCTCAAACACTCCCCACTTGCTTTTCACAGGTGCAAGTAATCCAAATTGGTTGTGTTTCACTTACAAAAATTTAACCCCACATCAAGAAGACCAATCTTCTAATCTTTTACAAGAGTTATAGAATGAAATGAAAAAAAACAAGTTGAAGCCATGAACTTCTAATATGTTCTTAACAAGCTCAAAAAAAAAAAAAAAAAAAAAAAAAAAAAGTAAAAAACAGATACGAGGATTTATAGCCAGATACGATGATTTAGCCGTTGAGGTAGGTGAGAACTTGAATTTCGAACGTTGATCTGCATTAATTGTTTTCACCAACTAGGCAGCTTTTAATTTAATGCTCTAAGCTTTGTTTAGAAATGGCCGTTGAAATCCTTGTGTTGATATTGTCATTCTCTTATGTCGACATGGTTAGCAAACATAACTTGTATATTCAATAGATTTAGTTTGCTGCTCAACACGCTAAATTGAAATGAACTTGAGTTACATGTGTCGATGTCACATAGTGTGTTAAGATTATTGGTCATGTGTCAACATTGTATACTATCATGTTCGACATGGTTAGTCAAAGATAAACACTCAAATGTTCAGTATCATCTCTTAGTGATCGACACCCTATATCTTAAACCTTTGTCCAATGCCTCGACATCATTAAACTGCTGTGTCGACATTCTCTAGCCCTTAGGTTATGTCAAATACTCTAAAGCTCATGTTGGACCTAGGCCTTGTTAACTATTTGTTCTAGTTTCAACATCCTCATGAGATATGTCGACATGGTCCGTTGTCACTAAAAAATATTCTAAGTGTTTAAACGTGTTGGATAGGCTAGACTTAGTATTCGACATCTAGTTGCTGTATGTGTTGACATTGCTAGATTGTAGTGTCGACATGGTGATTGAGTGTTTGACTTCAGGAATGTACCGATATTATAAGTTCTTGTGTCAACATGATCTGTTCAGTGTTCTATCTAATATGTGTCGATATCTTAACATCTTGTGTCGACATCAAATTTTTATGTGTTTTATGTTCACAAGTGTTGACATTTTATAGTCTTTGTGTTGACATCAATATTCCAAGTTCTGTGTCGAGCATCATTCCTAATGGCGTTTTTTTATGTCGACATTTGGTGTTCTAAAGTGTGTGTCGGCATCATGTTACTCTGTGTTGACATCTTAGTAGCGTGAAAGTGTGCTTGAGTTCTAATTGCTTTGAGCTGTGTCGACATGTCTAACAAGTGGTGTTGACATGATTTTTTGCTCATCCTCACAAGGGTTTTGGGTTTGACATTTTCTATCTTTACCTCTTCCAAATTCTTCCTTATTGTAATTAGCATTAAGTATGCTAATTTGTTTATCATCAAAACATTTAATGCCAACTATCTCCCCCTTTTTTTATGATACAAAATCTTTCTAGAATTTGGAGGTTGTCATGGTTTGTGACTGTTTCCCAAAATTTTTCTAAGTCTACGCCTTACTTTGTACTCTAGTTTCGTAGAGTTTTCTCCCCTTTATTTCTTGTGCTATGAGCACCTAAGAATTTCCTTAAGGATCATACTATCTCAGAATTATCTGAGCTTGTGCTATTTCGTCCTCCTTATTGTCATTTCTCCCCTTATTGTTATTTCTCCAAATCTTTCACGCCAATTCTCTTCCTTTTTGTCATCGACAGAAAGGGTAAGTGACAGAGTAAACTATATGGGCAAAAAAAGGCCCAAGCTTAAGGTCATTGACCTATTTTCCAGGAACAAAATTTCCACAAAAAAATGTGTTGATGTGCCCTACAAGTATGTGTACTTTATGATAAAATTTCTTAAAGAAAAAATTCCCTTAAAATTGTTGATCGAGAGACGAGTGATTGCAGATGTGAGAGCAGAGATTTCAGCAAATGAACAAAAAGAATTCAGCAGAAATATGGCCATGACCCCAAAATAATTAGAAATGCAGAAATTCCATAGTAATGAACAACAAGAACTCAGCAGCATAAACACAGAAGTGAGCATAAGTAGGAAGATAATGCATAAAGTGCAATTCAGGGATTATTATAAACAGTAGTTGATTCAAAAAGCATAAACATGAGAATCCTATTTAGAAAATATATTAAAGTACCTAGGCCATTACAGGCCATATGAAAACATTCTTAAAGCATTTATAGGGCATTACAGTTCACAAATTTACCAAAACATCAACAAGGGTTTCAAGTTTGGATGTTCATCAGACCACATCAAATTACACAAGTAATTCACTATTGATCAGATTATTGTCTGCCCAGATCATTGATCTTTTCTTCTACTGTGGCATTCTTGTTCTTTAAATGAGCCAATTCATTCTTTATCGGAAGGATTGCATGTGTTAAGTCATCATCTGGTTGTCGGGAAGTCCCAGCTTCATTGTCAAGAGAGTTTGAGGATTGAGGAGCTATAAGATTTGTGGGAGTTGGATTATAGTCACTACGGAGAGATGAAGCTCCAATAGTAGAATTTGGCTCAGGGTCTACTCTTGATTTTATTGAGAGCTCTACTGCAAACCTAAAGAGAATTTCTGTGATAAGAGGAGCATAAGGCAGATCTCCTTCTTTGGTTTTTCCTATTGTTTGCATATGAAGAGAAACTAGGAAACAGAGTCCTGGATTCTTGTATTGCATAATGCATCCATTATTGAGTAATCCTTCCTAGTGATTACGTGATGCTTGTTTGTCCTTGGTTTTAGGCCGTGAATAACTATTTGGTGAAGCAGTCTTTCATGTAGATGTAATGATGCTGCTTGATATTTAACTGCTTTAAGGTGCTTATTTTTTAATACAATCCTAGCATCTTCTATAATGCTGGTCTTTAAGTACTCCTCACATTCATGATATGGAATGCACTCTCGTCCGCTTATTTTTTATGTTCTAAAGTGTGTGTCGACATCATGTTTCTTTGTGTCGACATCTTAGTAGCATGAAAGTGTGCTTGAGTTCTAAGTGCTTTGAGCCGTGTCGACATGTCTAACAAGTGGCATCGACATGATTTCTTGCTTATCCTCACAAGGGTTTTGGGTTTGACTTTTCTATCTTAACCTCTTCCAAATTCTTCCTTATTGTAATTAGCATTAAGTATGCCAATTTGTTCATCATCGAAACACTTAATGCCAACATCTCTAATAGAGTGATGTGATATTAGAAATGCATATCATTAATCATGGTGCTTTTAAAGTAGAATGTGGGATATAATACATGTACCATAATTTGGCATGTCCAATTGAAATATCTTCGTTGGAAGGCTGGCACGGATTTATGATCAGACAAGCAATTTACCAGACAGAGCATCTACTATGATTGATAAAGATGGTAAGATTCTTCTTGATTACAAGTCAGCAAAATAAAAAAATTCTTATGCCTTGTGTTTCTTGACAAAGTCGTGTATGCGTTTCACTTTGTATTGAACACACTATGTGGTGTGTCCATTGGGTTGATTGTTTAGAAACATTATTTATATGACACTTCGAAGATTTTAGAAGTAGCTTCATACTATTATCAACCATAAGATTAGATCTTCGGCATCTATACTATGTACAAATCTAAAAAAACAGAAGTAGTAAATGATTGAGTGGCATTAACATACAAACACATCCACTATTCCTCGTAATTATGTGCTACTAGATCTCTGTGTAGGAATTTTTTGTTATGAATTTATTATAAAAATTCTATGTATGGGCATGGTGGATGGCATGCAGTGTTAAGTAGTTTAAAATCAAATTAATATTTTTGAAACGTTAGAACTACACAGATAGTTTGTTTTTTGACTTTGAAATTTTAATAAAGATGAGCTATTGATAGGTTGGGGACATAAAAGTAATATTTATGGCTATGAATTTTTTAAAAGTGTGTTTTAATATATCTAAATCATCATATAATTTTAATTTAGGATGATCAGTTAAACCAAACTATACTAGATGATACTTCGAGTAAAATATATATTCCTTAAAAAAGGACTGAATTTATAACCTCATAAGAGATCCCTATACAGTAAGTTCCTCCCATGTTTGTCATAAAGCCTACGAAAGCAAGCATCGCAATAAGGTAAAGTCTTTTGAAAATTTATTAGTGTTGTGCATAAGTATTTGAAATCAGGTGGCGTTTGATTCGCACTTGGGAATTGGAATCGGAATCGAGATAAAAAACCTTAGGAATCAAAATCGGTATTGAAATCCGATACCCCTTGTTTGCCCTTGATAAAATATATTTTTATGATTTAAAATATTTTTATATTAAAGAAATAGAAACATTGCCCTTGATGAGAAATATTGCTATTTTTTATTAAAAAAATATAAAAAAATGAATGAAAAAATATTGTTGTTTATTAAAGAAATATTGAAAAATTACAAAATTATCTCTTAATTTATTATTATTATTATTATTATTATTATTTCTTTAAGAAATTGCTTTCAGCCTTGTCTACCTCCCTTTGCATTTCTGCCACCTTGAGTCCCTTACCTTTCGAGCTTGTCTATAAGAAATTGCTTCTTCTTCTCCAGTGACTCAACTTCACTCATTGCAGTGTGCTCCTTCTCCCATTCCACAATTTTGGCATCTGAAATTTCAGCCTGCAGTCTGGCCCTCTCCATCTTTTCCTCCAAATTGGTGTTCTTTGCGTCAAGCTTTCGAAGAGTTTTGCTTGCTTTCTTCAACAGACTATTGGTGTATTCCACAGCTGACACCATCTCAGACAGCCTTTTAGCACTGGTCTCCATAATTTTTATCTCCTTTCTTTCTACTTCCTGCAGCTGCAGTTTCATTTGGTTACTTTCTTTTATCGTGCTAGTTGCCTGCCTAACATACTGACTGGTCCAATCTTTCCAATCTCGCAGCTCATTCTGCAGCTTGTCAATTTTAGGAGCCAACTTCAATATGAGATCATCCTCATTTCGTGGGACATATGCACCCAAAGTCTCATCAATTGGAATCCCATCATAGTAATCGGCAGCAGTCCAATTCTCAACTTCAGCCTCAAAATCAGAACCCTTGAGCATAAACGAGCTGGGGAGGAAACCATTGGATCCTGTAAATATAGGTAACTTAGAATTCACATCAATTGCGTGAAAATAATGGAAGAATGACTTTGGAAAAACATACCTTCTTCTGGGGTCAGCCATTTTGGGCACTTTTTGAAAACCTGGCTATTTGATGCAGCCTTTTTGGCATTATTGGAAAACCTTGTTAACACTGACTTTGCCATAAAACCGCTCATGATTCGTTGCCTCCTGCAGCCCATTTGAAAATTCAAATGTTGGCTACACAGAATTTCCACAAGTCTTGAAGACTCTCCCACAGTACCTGAAGAGAAGGTGGGAATTTTGGAAGGTTAAAGGAGCATTATCAGAAGTACCCGGGGCTTTGGAATACAATGTCTATGGTTCATTCCCATCTTGCTTGAATATTAGGACTACCAATTGGTTTCAGAAACACAGAAATTCACTTAATTCCCCAAATAATTCCTATCCTCAAAATGGAGATGAAGAAAATTGAGAAAAACAAATTAAAAGGAGGGTCAGATTCAGGTTACAAGCTTCACTAGGGAACCTTATAAAAAAGAGAGAGACAATAGATGATGTGAATCCGTTGGGTATAAAAACCCTAGAACCCACGAATAAGTTAATTTAGCCCAAAAATCGTCCCAACGAATTATTTGAACCGGTGGAATTTAAAACCTCAACCCTTGCCCTAAAGGAGGAAGAACCTAAGGTATATGACCTTAGACCCGTTTCTCACTAGATCAAGAACCTTGGTATAAAGATGGAATGAATGACGCCACAATTTAGATGGTTCGAAACCTAGATTGATAAGTCAAAAAACTAAACAAGACTCATATCTTGAATAAGTTCAAGTTCTCAAAAGAACAAGACCTGTGTGAAGAATCCTCACAATTTTATTAATTCTCTCAAAAGTGTTGTTTTACACAATGTATAATGACCTATTTATAGCCTAAAGGTAAAAACATAATTGACAACTAAAAATTTAGTAACTCTCTAAACAATAAAAAATTAGGAAACTAGAAGTTACAAAAAAATAAGAATTAGGAAACTAAATAAATCAAACTACTTTGACCAAGTCTTACTGCTATTTTCTTTATTTTCGTCCTCCCTTGGTTTTGGATAGTTTTGGGCCTTTTATTCTTCCAACTGGGTTTGTATAAGCATAATTAATGCCCCTTTTGGTTCTATATTTATTTGGGCTCCAATTTCTTGTTGTAAAGCCCCCTGAATTAAGTTATTCAGTACTTCTTTGAATCTTTTAACTCGGGTCTTTGTCACTGGCCCAACTGGGACTTGAGTTGGGTCTCGTGAATTCCTTGCAATCTTGATGATCTCATCAATAGAGGATTCAGAAAAAAAATGGGGAAAAAAAAAGGAAAGCCATAGCAGTATGAACAATTGATTGATTTGAAATGGGTAAAAAGGCAGGAGAGTCAACATGATATTAGTAAGGGGGACAGTACTGTTGCATTTGGATTTAGTTCCATCAGCCAAAACCACATTATCCTGCAATCAAAACCTCAGATAATCAAAAGCACATGTACCCATTATTAAAGATTTCACTGGGAAACAAATTGACAAGAGATCCACTTAGCTATACCACCGAATGACGCTTGCAGCAAAGTTGCACCCATCAAAACCCAATTTCAATTAGCTCAAATTAACCTCAGGAATATGGGTATTCTCTCGGAAAGCTCACACTAAAGCCTAGAATTCAGTTGGTCAAAGGATACTTAAGAGGAAGAGAGCGGTGCCAATAAGGGATCCACTGACGCGGTGAACGGTGTCGGGCTTGCCGGTGGAGAACAGGCTGGAGATGAAGCAAGCGGGATCAGAGGAGAGGAATTGTATGGTGACAAGGAGACTGATTGGGAGGAGTAAGTGACCCATTGGGCTTAATAGCTCGAAAATGGCTTTGGTGATGGCTTCACCATCGCTGATTAGGATGGTAGTCGCCATCGCCAGAAAGGGTGTTGGGGGTGGGGATGGGGGTGTGGGTGACGCAGAGGGAGAGGATTTGGAATGTGGGTTTCAGACATGGGTTTTCATTGAAACCACCATTTTATTTGAATTTTACAAAACCCATACATTGAGGGTTTCAGTCCCAAACCTTTATTCCTATTTCATTAACCAAACAACTAATATGGATTTCATTCCCATTCTTATTTCCCATACCCTTTAACCAAACACCTTCTCAATAATGCATTCTTTTCTATCACGACGTATCACTTATCTCACTAAAAATTTCAAATGGCAGACTGATGGAACTGTTCCCAATACCTTGGTGGTGGCTAGTGTTGAAGTTCTCAAACCAAGGGTTGCTACTGCACAGCATATCTCCAAGGTGATTTAATTACAATTGCTATATTTGCTTTATGGAGTTAACATGAATCTTAATTTGCCCGCATGTTGCAGTACAGTGTAGATGCAGTCACCTTTTGTAAATTTTACTTTTTAGAAGTTTTTTGTAACTACGATTGCAATTTTGTGGATGATGAATTTCTTTCTTTTTTATTTTTTTATATAGTATTGTCTATTTGATTTAATATTATTTTGATCGTTTTACTAATAACTCTTTTATTATGTTAGACTTCACTATTTTCATACTCATTCAAAGTCAGCCTTTACTGAGGATCTCTTTGCACATTGAACTCTTATCGTTTCTTAAGTTAATGTGGTAAATGTTTCATTTAATTCTATCCATGAACCTTTTTATATTTACTTTAGAGATAAATTGATTTCCTATTTTGAATTTAATTACTTTATCCCTTAATTAGATATAATATATGTATTGAAATTCAAAGTATATTTCGTTTTTCTATTAATTTACCTTATCAAAGGATGCATTTGCTTTCCTCATTTTTCGTCGCCTTCGTCTTTCATTGATGTGTTAAGAGAAAAGTTGGTTTTCGCTAATAAGAGTAAACATCAAAAAAATTTTCACTTTTAAGTTTTATTTCCAAATCTTTGTTGATTTTTTTTCCAATAAAATAAAAATATATTTTGCTTGCAAGGACATGAATAAGAATTATTTCAGTCTGAGATCTATTTTTTTTTTCTTTTCTTATATAACAAAAATATATGTATACATATGTATGTGTGTGTGTATATATATATGTATACACATCTCATCTTTCATACACATTAAAAGTGCTATTTCAATTTTTGAAATTCAATTGGTATTCTTTTATGTTTTATAATTTTTACCAAACAATCTTTTTGACTCTATTCTCTTAGATTTACGAGTTACAGAAATAAATTTGATTTTTAATTTTATATTTCGGCATCTTTTCATGTTCCATACACATAAGAGTAAGCTTCTTCAATTTTATTGCACTTTCTTTTTCCAGTTTCTTACCAAAAAAATTATGGATGTGCAGATGAAACTATGTTTTTCCCTTTTTTAAAAGACGAAGTCTTGGTAAAAGGTATAATTTGTCAAGACATCGAATTTTTTCTTTTAATTATTCTATATATTCATCTCGTGCCTAATTTTTTCTTGTGATCTTTTTTGGATATGAAAGAAACAAAAAAAGAAAGGCTTTTTCCCATTTATTATTGTTATTATTTATAATTTTGTTGAACTTATTACCTAAAATTATGGTGGTATTATTGTCTCAAATCCATAAAAAATAATAAAAGAAACTCTATTATAAGTGGATTTCTTTTTTATTGATTTATCTATTATATTTGAAACTCTATTATAATTTTATTAATTGATTTATTTTTCGTTTTTCAGGTTTTCCCGGTCTAAAAATTTCTTATAGCAGCAGAAAATTCAAATTCCTACTCTCTTTTCTGGCTCCCCAAACCAAGGTGTATTGTGTAGAATCTAAGCAGTGGGGCGGAGAGCTCTAAGCAGACAAAAACCAGCAGCACCCCAGCAACCGTGACCGCGACAGCTACCACATATCATCGTTGCCGCAGTCACTTAAAAGTCAAAGTACAAGCCCTACGATAATTTTTGGCTGTTGGATTCTATCGTGGCCAACAATAAAAACGAGATCTTGTGTCCGACACCAATTTCCTGGCTACTGCCAAAGGGTCATACTTTGTAGTTTTTACACCTATTTTGACAGGAGGTCACATCTTATCTGTAAGGAATTTTATTCTGAAAATCAAAACTTAGTGTATTTAGAGTAGTGTTATGTAGAGTTAGGCTTATTTTGTAACAATATCAAGTGTTCGACCATTTTCTATTTTTATGTGTATTTTGTTTTACATAATTTTTATAGTGGTAGGAGGGGCTTATCAAATCTGGGGAAAAAGTAAGGCGTGTGGCATAACTTATTATAAGTGTATAAAGTTTGGTACTGAGAAAAACTCTTGGCATATTAATTATTTCTTAATGATGAGTAAATTTATCGTATGTTATTGTATTTTTTTTTTGTTTTCACTATTGATATTTGAGTTTTACTTGATTAATCCGGTTTGAGCATTGTTTGATCTATTTTGGGGTTAATTTTTTCAAATCATTTTTCGTCGGATTCAAACTTGAGATATCTGGTTAAAGGGTAAAGTGCTATTGATCATTCAATCCAAATAAGTTTGGTATGTTATAGCATTATACGCAATATAATTTTTCTTGATGCTCGGATGTAATGTACATTTAAGGCTTTTGTTTATTTTATAGTCATATTTCAGGCAGATTCTTCTTTGCAGTGGAATAGAACCAATTGATTCCATGACTTTTGTTTTGTGTCTTGCAAATTGATAATATACAAATCACTACTTTTGTTTTCGGTTTGATATGTTTTATTAAGTATTTTTTATTTTCTTTATTTGATTAGTCATTTTAAATAAAATGGAAAATAAGTTATATTCACATTTATTCATACTGCTAAAATAAATTAATTAAAAAATGTAAAATTTCTTTCTATACTGTGACCAATTGTCCCCAAACTATTTTTTCTTAGAAATATCTTCCAATCAACTTCAAACCATACAAAATTGATTCTTTCGTCCGTTCATGGTCATATCCTACATTGAAATCATCCACGAGGTACAAAAAAGTTGAAAAGTAGTAGAAAATATAGAAAATATCTTTTCTTTTCTCCTCTCCCTTAACCTTCTCCCTTCGCTGGGAAGACACAGTGGTTTTCATTTTTCAGCAGAGACATGATAAGAATAGGTTGAGTCTGAAGATGTGTGGTGGATTGAAGTAGAGACATGATGTTGGGGATGGCAAGAAGGGTAACCATAATGGTGGCGGGAAGAGAGCTAAAGGCGACTACTTCTTGGATGTCTTCATCATCATTGATGTTTATCTCATCCTCTTCCTCGAGTCCCTCATTGTAGCAAGCAACATCATTTTGGTGATGATCTTCTTCACTTTTATCAGGATTCTTTGTCAAATGCATTTTGATGTTCTTCACAAATCAATAATGACATGACCAATAGATCCGCTTTGATCTTTGGCTATTAGATCAGTTTGGTCCAAGGATCAGGTTGGTCTTCCTGGACCTACCTTGATCTCTAGGATCTGTTTTGATCTTCTTGTTTTTTGTTCGTGGCCAATGGATTTGCTCTTTATGTTTTGATCTTCTTGTACTTTGTCTAGGCCTTGATAATTCTTTTGGTTGCGGCTGTGTAGTCTTTGTATGATCATGTCCATTGATCTCATCCGGTGTGTAATGACCTGCCTATGAAAAGGGTCTAATTGGTATGATAAGAATCAACATATTGGGAAGCTAAATGGAAGTCAAAATGATTAAAATTTAAGTGTTAAATAACGTATGATTACTGGTCATCCTTCATAAATTAGATATTGTCAAAAGCATATAACTCATTAAGTATAATTATTATACCTAACTATTTACATATATATATATATATATATATATATATATATAGATTTTAGGGAATATTAATCTATACCATTAAATAAAAATAATGCCTTATGGAGGTTGTAGGGAGTGTCATGTAAGAAAATAGGTATATATATTTTTTTATTTTTTAAAAAGATTAGAAATTTAATTATCTATTTTTCTAGAGACATGATTAAACAAATTATTTGACATTACAATCATGAAATTAACTAATGTTATTAGATATATACTATGTATTAAAATAATGTAGAAATGTATTTCTTTTTATATTTAACATTTTTCTTTTTTTTTTTTCACTTATCTGCATCCCCTTTATCCTCAATAATCTACTTTTCAAAATATTTTTCTTTCACTTTGAGGCAGAAATAAGAAAAGTAGTGCCTTATAGAGGTTGTAGAGAGTTACATTCCGGTGGTAAGGATAAAAAATTGTTGATCAGTAAAAATCAATTTTATATCGCAATTAGGTATATTATTATTTTATTTAACTTTATATCATTATTATATTTAATTTATATCATGATAAGGAATTCCACCCACAGTGTAAGTGCGGACTTGTGATCCGGTACTTATGAAAGTAAACAAATATTTAGAAAAAGGAGTGTGTGTGTGTGTGTGTGTGTGTTTTTTTTAAATATATATATTATAAAATTATGTGGCCATACAACTAACGCACATTATAGAATGCTCGTAAACAAACCTAAATTGAATACTGAATTCTAACAAGACTCAAGTAGTGGCCCTAATGGCCTAATTTCCGTACAGAACTTTGCTCCCCACACGTCGCCACCCTTTTGCCGTGGGATGATAAATCCACCCATTAACAAGAATTTATACAGAATTTGGCACCTTTGAGCATTCAGGCTTCATACAATGTGCAATGGTGGGCACTTAGAATCACACACACTTACCATACCAATAATAGATATCAAAATTTAGAATTTCAAAACATGTTTTTAGCTCATGATTAACGATCACATTTTTAAAATACTTATCAAGTTTGGAATTCCCTTTTTTTTCTTCTTTTTTTTTTCCCCCTCATATCAAAGATAACTTTGAGCAAAGCTTTGAACATATTTATTACTAATGCTTTGAAGTAGAGCATTTCGAAAATACCTTAAACATAATTATTGTACTTACCTTAATGTAGAACTAAAAAAAATATGGTAGAATGAAAAATCACGTCTACCTCAACCTTAAATACATGATCAATTTTTTTACTTTTTTTCATAGGAGTATATTAAAAGCCAGAAATATCTAAAAAAGGGAGGGAAAGTTCATTTGCGAAGGCAAGAGAGAGAACAATACATAATGAATTGATCCGAAGCAATTTTAATTTGATACGTTCTATCCTTATACCTTAATCATTTTTTTTTGCTACTAAACGTATATGTTATATACTTAGTTTTTGACATACTCAATTTAAATTTTCTAAATTTTAGTGTGTTTTTCTATAACTTCAATTTAATACTAATATTCTCTTTAGTTTTATCGACTAATACTATATCATCTGTAAAAAATATATACCATGATATTTAATTTTGAATGTTTTTTGTGATTTCATTTATCACGATTGCAAAAAGGAGGGGATTTAATATCGAGATTTGTTGAAATCCAATGTTAATTGGAAATCTATCATTTAAACTCTAACAGTTTCTTACATTGGTAACAGATCTCTCGTATATATATCTTTGATTAGATTAATATATCTCAAGTAGATCTCATTCTTCGTTAACACCCACTACAATATGTCTTTAGGGACTCTATTCTATGCTTTTTTCAAATCAATAAATACCATATCCAAGTCTTTCTTCTACACTCTAAATGTCTTTATTAAATGTTTTAACAAATGAATGAATTCAGTGGTAGATCATCGTGACATAAATTTAAATTGATTTTGAGATACATTTACATCCAATCTTAACTTATACTCCATCACTCTCTCCCTTAACTTCATAGCACGATTCATAAGTTTAATTACCCTATAATTTGAACAATCTTATATATTTTCTTTATTCTTATATAGTGATACAAGTGTGTTCTCCCTCATAGTTGGGGCACTTTGTTGATTTGCAAAATTTTGTTAAAAAAATCCATTAACATTTCTATCCCTACTTCATGTACTTCATTTCTTTAAGACCTCCTTTATTTTATAAGAACGAATCTTGCATTTAAAATCCCTACTGATATTCTTTATAGGTATTGCGATATCGCTGATATTTCATGTACCATCAACGTTAAAGTGATTATCAAAATAATCTATTTAACACTTTTTTATATTCTCATTTCTTACAAGGATACTATTGCTCTCACTTTTAATAAATCTAACATTATTTAAATCTTTTCCTTTTCTCTTTTTAGTTTGGTAATTTTGTAAATCTTTTTTTCTCCATTTTTATTTTTTAGTTTCTTATATAATTCATTATACATTTTAATTTTTGATTCATGAATAATTTTTTTTTACTTTATTTTTTGTAATTTTATACTTTTCAAATGTATCGTTGCTTTTATTACTTTTAAGGTTCCTATAATAGTTTTGTTTAGTTCTATAGTAATTTGGATTTCCTTATTCCACCATCACAACTTCTTGCCCATTGGAGCTTGATTCTTAGATACACCAAGAGTCTCCTTACCTATATTCTTAATATTATTAGACATTTATACTCATATGATTTTTGAATCATCATTATCGGATTAGGTTACCATTTGCATTAATTTGTTTCTAAAACTTATCACTTTTTTTTTTTCAGATTCTACCACCTAATTCTTAATTTCACAAATTTGTGATACTTCTTTTACTTTTTAGATATACGTACATATAAAACTAAGAGTTTATACTAAGTTACTATACTCTCGCTGATACTATCAACTTATATTAAATATAATTGATATTATCATCTTATATTAAACATTAAGGTACATAGAGTCTCTATCATCAATTTTTATACATATTGATTTTGAATTATTTTCACATTCCTCTAGGAAGGAATTCAATCCTACCTTAGCATATAGTTTAAAAAAGATCGTAACACAAACGTGGAAAAAACTCTCACGATGAAAAAAATTAAAGAAAAAGAAAATATAATATATGAAATTTGAGATATCAAATAACATATGAACAAGATAAACCTAACAATAGCAAATGAGGATATATTAAGAAGAAAAATGATAAAAGCAAGCCATGTAGTTTCAAAACTTTTGCATTCTTTAACAAATTGCCCTTGCCCTTCTTCGAAAATGTTTTATAGTGGTGATATTTTCAGAACTCTTTGAAATATTCTCTAAGGGGATTTGTCCTCTTGTTTATATTATGAAACTATGTATAATAATGAAGCCAAGTCCTCTGATACACATTAGGTCTTCATGGTTGTTTATTATTATTATTATTATTGTTAGATTTAATTCATGAATTCGGAAATATAGAAAATCACAAAGTTAAATGGGTTGGAATTTTGGGATAAATATATAAATGTGTAGATATTTAAAAATATGTAAATTGGGAAATCTCTTGAACAAAATGCACGATTGAGATGGTGATCACAAAATCGAAACACCACCACTATACCACGACATCTTAACCCTAAATCCGTGAGTCTCAAACGATTGGAGAAAATTTCTTACTCAAAATTTTCTTAATACGCTCAATAATTTCTCATATTTAGAAATTAATCTCTCTCTAGAAGATAGTCCTCAAAATGCCATGATTGTTATTGTTCTCAACAACGTACAGAGACCGATATTTCATTCAAAACTCTAATTGCCATTTTTTTTAACTCATGTAGGAAAGGAGAGAGATATATGATTAGTGGGGATCATGAGAGTTATCCCAAATTAAAATTTAAATAATTTGAATTATCTCCTAATTAACAAAAAATGCCCCTATATGGACCTATTAACCAACATCTCCTAATTGCACATGAGAGCATTTTACATTTGTCACATAATCACAGTTCATACGATTTTTTATATAACCTTACTGGATTTTCATATAGGATTAGACGTCGTGCGACTGATAAGTATACTTGTAAGCAAACACTTCTCGATATACTTGTTAGGATGATCAATGAATCACTATTAGTACAAAAAGAACTCGCTATACGTCAGACTCAATGCATTACATTTATCGAGTCACTTTTCTCATCGAAAGTAATCGCCAATCGTTACTTGACTGTATATTCACTATTATGTTTAAATTCCAACATAGAAATATAACAGGTCGACTAATAAATGCAACAAAACAATACAATATCGATTGGTTTTTCTTTTCCCTACTAGAACTATCTATCTCAATTCAGTTACTTTCTTAAACTTGTCTTGCAAACCTTATTATCTTCCAGACTATTGGTAAAAAGATTGAAATAACATATACTGAACCAAAATTACAAAAAATAGTTGAAAGTAATAAGGGTACCGACAGGCCTTTCCAATGGGTCTTTGGTCTCACACAATGAGCACGAAAATCAATATCATATTATCGTTTTAAATAATAACTCTTACTATCACATGATCAATTTATCACACACTGTATGAAATACGTGTCATTGTGTTATTTCCCTATCTTTCAAAAGGGCATACATTAGATTTCTCTAACACTGTACATGTGTAGAACTTAGTCAATACATAAAACTTTACCTAGAGACCACAGAAAGAGTATCTCAGGGACAATATCACTAGATCTAGGTAATACCTGTAATCTTAAATCAGGCTACTTACAGGCAACAAGATGTGAATATGCTCATGTTAGTCATATCGCATAAGATCTTATCCTGAATATGTATTAGGGTGACTTATGTTTTAGCAGTGCCGCTCTCAAAGACTCTTATGTCTAGAAACCGTTTCATCCTGCTCACTCAGAACTAGAGGTGGTCGCTTGTGTGAAAGAGTCGACTTCACTTAGCTGTCATATTTTTTATCACATCACATCACAGAGTAATAGACTCTTTCACACAAGTATAGGAATCTCTTGTAATAGACTTGGTGAATGGATCGACAACTATGTTGTGTGTAGATATTTACTTGATCGTCACTTCATCCTTCTTGATGATATTTCTCACAAAATACTATCTAGTATCATGTATTTGGTTCTACTGTGAGACTTAGGGTCATGAGTATAGGTAATGGTGGACTGATTATCACAGTAAATCATCATTAGTTCCCACTATCTGTCATAACCCCTAAATCATCCAGAAATCTTCGGAGCCAAATACTCTCCTGCACTACTGTTGAGATCACCACAAACTCAACCTCTATCATAGAAAGAGATACACAGAATTACTTCTTAATGCTTCATGAAATGACACCGTTATTGAGCAAAATAGCAAAACTTGATGTCGATTTGTATCTATCTAGATCACCACTCCAATCGGAGTCTGAATATCCTACGAGATGTAAATCACCTCCTCCGTGATATAAGAAGAGGTTTG
This sequence comes from Dillenia suffruticosa, assembly GCA_033439265.1. Classification (NCBI taxonomy): domain Eukaryota; kingdom Viridiplantae; phylum Streptophyta; class Magnoliopsida; order Dilleniales; family Dilleniaceae; genus Dillenia; species Dillenia suffruticosa. Next base: position 21,769,213 of record JAVTVX010000015.1, read on the forward strand.
CAGTTCCCTTGAGATATCTTAGAATCATTTTCACTACTCTCTAGTGACCCATTCCAAGATTCGATTGATATCTACTCACCAAACTAACTGCAAAACAAATGTCTGATTGTGTATACAACATTGCGTATGTGAGACTGTATACTACACTGGCATAAGAGATTTTGCTTACCTCCCTTATTTCTTTCTGAGTTTTATGACACATGTCAAGACTTAGGCCTTCACCTTTAGTGATAGAAATATCTATGTGGTTACAATTGCTCATCTTAAAGTACTCAAGAATCTTCCTGATGTAAGACTCTTGTGAAAGAGCCAACACCCGTCTCAAGTGAACCTTTGGATCCCAACTCTGAGAATAAACTGAGTCTCATCCCATATTCTTCATATCAAAACTCAATGATAAATACATTTTAATGGTCATCGAATACTTTCTGCTGGTTCTTGCTAATAGAATGTCATACACATATAAGGACATGATCACAAAGGAGTCAGTGGAACGTATAATGTACATGCAATAATCCTTCTCGATTATCACAAAACCATAAGATATCATTTTCTCGTAAAATTTCATATACCACTGCCTGGATGATTACTTAAGTCTATATATCAACTTTCAAAGTTGACAGACCTTATCCTCCTAATCTATAATAACAAATCCAGATGGTTGCTCCATGTAGATATCCTTATCCAAACTTCCATTCAGGAAGGCAGTCTTGATGTCTATCTAATGTAACTCCAGATCTCTGTCTCCGATAATCGCTAAAAGCAAACGAATCGTAATAAATTTGATTACCGGGGAGAAAGTCTCCTTGTAATTCACGTCCTTAGTCTAAGTGTAACCTTTGACTATCAGACGAATCTCATATGTCTCCACTGGATTCACTTGGCAGTTAGAAGGAAGGTAGAGCTTTTATGCCATCTCTTTGTACTCAACCGCGATGGGGTAGCGACCGTAGTACTGGACTTTGAGCTTCATAATGGCCCGCTTTGGGTCTCTTTTCTTTGTGTGGATGTAAAAAGGTATACCCATTCTTTGACTTTGAAATTATCTCTGAGCTGAGTAAAGATGAAGTCAATATAATCATCCAATGGTTTGGCCTCCTCTTCGAGTTGGTAAAGGACCTTTTAGTGGGAATACTTTCTTGGACCGTATGTCTTGGACTCCTTTGGGTCTTTGGTTTTGAGTCATTGGTGTCACATATCCTAATTTAGTTGCATATAGCAAGGAGAAATAACCTATTATTAATAGTGGGGTAATGATACTAGTCAAGCAAGTGAATTAGATAGAAAATTGGATACTTAGAATGTTAACAATATAAATTCGACCATTTAAAATATTAAGAAAGTGAAAAATAAAAATGGTGATATTTGTTCTCCACATATGAATTAGGTTAAAATCTTCATTTAGAATTTTTCTAAATTGTCAACTTTCCTAATAATATCCACCCATGTTAGACATTGCAATCAAAAATTAAATTTGTTCTTTAAAAGAAAAGTTAATTTTTTATCTTTAAGGAATTTGACTTTAAAACAATTTTATTGAATCCTGATAAGGGGGTATTTCCTTATTTACTTGTAATATTTTAAGTAAATTGACATGTGAAATTTCAAAAATATTTACTTGAATGATATTATACGGAAATAAGTATTAAGTGATGTATACATGAAAATTTTGTGGCCCAAATAAGATCACTTGAACGTGATGACTCAAGTTTCAAATAATAAAAAATTTCTACTACCTTACCATCACATGTCATGTGTCCGTACACATGTCTCCTCCATATCTCTACAGGACGTGTGTTTGGACACATGTCAACATCTTCGCCACGTGTCCTCAGTTTGTCCATGAACTTGTTGACTCATTGTCTTCCCATAACTATAAATACCCTTGTCCCTTTCCCCACCTCAACATAACCACAACCAGCTTGCGAGAGAGAGAGTGAGTAAGGTGAAACTACGAGAAAGTGAGTGAAAGCGAGAAGGAAATCTCTAACCGAGATCAGTGAAAGATAAGACATATAGAAGCAAGAAAGCACAAAGAAGGTAAATTAGTTGAGTAAATCTCTTAGTTTATAACATCTCTTTGAGACGAGTGTTCATTGCATTTATATAGCCTTGTATGCATTTAATTACCTTGATTTACTAGTGTTATATATTTCATCAGTTTCTTTAGTACATGTATTTGCACTTGTTATGTAGTTGCGTATTTTATCATACTAGTATTAGTAATAGCGAGTATTGTATTGAGATCTGTCGGACAAGCAAAGGACTTTGCCAAACATCACAACACATGCTAGCAATAGCCCATTACTTAGATAAGAGGACTATCCATTTAATAAGGTGGGGAGCAATAGACTTTTCTAAAACTGACCTCTTAATTAGAGTAATAAAGCTACACTAGGAATCAGTGTTGTATTTTTGAAATGTGTTATTATTATTATCATTTTGTGCATGCTATTGTTAAATACTTATTGCATTCTTATATCGAAAACTTTCTTGCATATGCACATACGGATTTCACTAAGTTGTCAAGCTCACATAAGAATATTTGCGGACCTTGCAGAAACCAAAGATAAAAAAGTGTAGATTACCTAACATATGGAGTGGTGTCCTGTGTTATAGTAAATATCTCTAGTACAAATGAAGTTCTAAGAATTGTAATCATTTCGCTACCTTGCACTACTAGAAAATGGACTTTCAGTGACAGATTTTTTCCGTCATTAAATCCGTAGCTGATAGTGACCCCGTTAAATATTAGCGATGGAAAAAATCCATCGCTGATATTAGTGATAGAAAAATATCCATCGCTGAAAAAAAAATCAGCAATAAATTCCAGTCCGTCGCTGATTTTTGAGTTCTGAAAAAAAAAAAAAAAGTTTGCAGCTCCAAGTACTTGACCCACCGCCCAACCCAACCCGTCCGCCCACCCAGCCCCGCCTTTAATTTGTGAAAATTGCCTTTGGTACGCCTCGAACCCACACACAAGTAAAATGTTGAGAGCGAGCCAGCCACCAGACCAAATATGTTATCTAACTATATTTCTTTTTTTTTTTTACTTATTATCTTTTTCTCATATTTTTTAATAATAATAAAATTATATAAAATTATAATTTATTATAAAATAATAAAATAAATTTATTTTAGCTTAAAATAAAATAATAAAAAATTTTAAAAAATAAAATAAAATTAGAATTATTAAATAAAATTTAAAAATTTAAAAATTAAAAAATTAAAAAAAATTAAAAAAATTAAAAAAAAATTAAAAAATAAAAAATAAAAAATAAAAAATAAAAAAATACGTCGTTAATCCGTTACTAATTTTTCCATTGTTAATCCGTTACTAATGGCCATATATATATATATTTTTTTTTCCTTCACCAATTCACTGACGGATTAGTGATGGAAATATTCCGTCGCTAATCCATCGCCAATAATTTTACAATTAAATTTTTTTTTTTTAGGGTTTAGCGACAGAAATATTTCCGTCACTAATTTTCTTCACTAATCGATCACTAATCCGTCGGTATTCAGTTCGTTAGTAATCCATCGGAAATCTTTCGTTATTACTGACGGATTTTTTTTCCGTCAGTATTTATCTGTTGTTGATACTATTTTTTCTAGTAGTGTTGCAATGTACATGTGATTGTTACATGGGTGTGGTTAATTAACAAAAGATTTTTTTTTTAACATGATTTGAGTTACCTAAGTGAGTCCTGGCGAGACCTAGGTAGTCCGTCACCAATGAAGCCTTACTAAAGGGTGGAGTTGGGGTGTGACAATTGGGCTGCTCCTTTGGATCACCAAATTAGGTCTTCTTTTGGACCAATGTTGTAGAGTAGAATTGTTCCTTTGGCCCACTGGATTTTATCTTCTTTTGGATCAGCATTGTGCATTGGTCTGACTTTCTTGGGCTACTGGATTTTGTATCCTTTTGGGCCGACATTGTGGAGTGGACTGATACTTTAGGACATTGGATTTTGTCTCCTTTTACTTTGGGCTATAGGAGGTGGTCTTGCTTCGGGCTTGCAGGTTTGATATGATGGCCAGAGGTATTACAAAAACTATGATATTTTGTTGGGTTTCAAGTGCTATTGTGAACATCTAGCCAACAATGACATGGTTCTCTTTGACCATGCTTTTAACCATTTCAGTGATTGTGAGCATGTTTTGCTCAAGTTGGGCAAAATGTTGATTGTCCTCTTGCTTTGCTTTTTCGACAGCTTCAAGGTGAGCCCCAATGGCATTAATTCTCTCTCTGTGTAGGATCTTTTCGACCATGGTGATGATTGGATGAAATGTAAAGGGCTGTATTTTTTTTCCCTTTTTTTTCCTTTTCTGTTTTCTGGGGAATAAAAGGGTGTGTGTTATGGTTAGAGGATAAAGGATAAAAGATTGCAAGGATAGGTGTGTGGTCTAGGGGTGAAATGGTGTAGGGAAAATATATGAAAAAAAGGTGTAAAGGTGGAATGGATGCTCTCTCAATAAAATTCTGTCAATAAAAGTACCAATTGATTGGTATCTGAGTTTACAGTTAGTCTAGAACCTCAAATTGATTAAGTGTTGGCTTTAGGATGGGTTGTTAGGTTGGAGTGCATGACCTCCATAGCACCTATATCACACGAAAGACGTGGGCTTGGAGCTAAGTGGGCTTAACTTGAGGGGTCTTGAAGATGGGCCTTGAGAAAGAATCATGAGCCTATCACTACTTTGCACCACAGGGATCATTCAAGTAATGGTGTAACTTAAGGAAAGGCTTGATTCTCTAAACTTGTAAAGATAGATACTCTTTCAATGTATAAGAGAAACATTTATTTTTTCTTGCTTCTAGGATGATTTTACAAGCTTGAGGGGTTGGCCTACTTATAGGCTTGGGGAAGAGAAGACCAAAGGTTATATTACATCCTAACTGTCCATCAAAGGTAGTTTTTGATCTCCCTTATTATATGTTCTAACTTTTACTTTTCCCTCCTTTTATTGCACATTGTTACATTTATTTCATATTCCCTCCTTAACTTCTCAATACTCTTGGCCTTCTAGGAAGATTCTTTCCATTGGGCTGTGGGGAAGCTTGGACTTGTACTCTTGGCCTTGTATGTTTGGCTTTAGAGCTATGGGCCTTATTGTGTTTAAAATGGCTTCTTGAACCTAGTTGGCTTCTAAACCCCATAAGATGTCTGTTGAGATTTACTAAGTCTTGAGCATTTGTGGATGGTCATATTAGGGTTCATAACACATAAACCATGACTCATGCCATGGCACAGGCCATGACATGAGCGACAAAATGCTGTGACATGAGCCATGCCACATTCCATAGCATAGGACATATGCCATCACTACAAAACAAATGCACTATTCAAACGGACGAAAACCGTATGCTAAATATACTAAAACCATCCGCAGAACCTTCTCCAACACATACGCATTCAGTTAGCTATATACCAGTCAGGATAGATCTATCTCGATAGTTTTGATGACTGTTGGAGCAAATGATTGATTTATAATGATGGTTAGAAAAGTGTTAACAAAATTATTATCTTTTATTATCGATTTAAAAAGTATTGGTAAAAATTATTATTTTTTATCGTCGTTTATCACGTGTTTTAGGAAATGTTACTAACTTTTATCGTCAATTACCATGACCGTTAAGAAATGTTACTGCCATTTATCATCGGTTGTCACATATGCTAGGAAATGTTAATACCTTTTACCGTCGATTACCACTCAGTTATCACATGTTACTATTTGTATAATCGGTTACCACAAGTGAGAAAAAATTACTGTTTTTATTGTCGGGTTAGAAAATGTTAATATAAGTTACTGTAGATTACCACATATTATTATCGGTTACCACATGGTTTGTCTTGTATCATCATGGTTACTGTTTTGTATCGATATTACTCTCTCTCTCTTTTATTATCATATTAGGTTAGAAATGTTACTATTTTTTATTCTTTGTTATTACAAGTGTAAAATGTTACCACTAAGTTACTGCCCACTGTTACCACATTATTACCACATGATATTAATAGTGACTATTCTTTTTTCTAAAGATGGTTGGTAAATTAAAAGATTGAAAAATAAATAAATTATAAAAATAATATAAATATAATAAGAATTATAATTGATACAAAAAATAAAATGATTGATACATATAAGACAAAAAATAGAGAAAAAATTACATATCTCACAATTACATGTCTTCTGAGATGTTTCAAACAAAAAAATATTCATCACATATTCTGAAGACATCTTTATCCACAATCATAGTTTTTAAAGACATCTTTATTTATAATCTTTCGTGTCAATCTATTCACTAAAAACCAATTGTAAAATTGTTGTAAATAATAAATAATGATTATAAATGAAAATATTACTAGAGAAGAGAGCATGAGCGTTTCCTTTCTCTAAATTCAAAATATCTTGATAGCATTGATGTCTATATTTCTTTACAACTATTCAAAATAAAAAATTAAAAATGATATTTTAATATTAAATCTTAAATTAAAATAAAAATAATATGTTTATTTTTAAAACCTGGGTAACATCTTAGAGGATTGAGATTGTTTGATTTAACTTGTTTTTTCTTGAAATAGTTGTGATTCTTCGTAAAATGCTCATCCGTCGTTCGTCAAATCTTTTGAATATCCAACGTGATTAACTTTGATAAAATTTTACAAAGTGTAAGTGAGATGTTTAAATGGATTAGGGGAGAAAAGCTTTCAAGAGAAGGATAGAAAAACTTTGATGGTGGAGCTTTCACCCGCTTATGATTTACAATATATTATTTTCATAAATAAATTTTTAAAATTCCACTTTTACGCTTTTTCTCCCGCTTCTTTTTTCATTACCGTGTTTCTTAATTCTTTACAATTTTTTTGTACTTTTAATCAATACCGTCATGTGTTTTTCATATGCATATTTAAAAAATCACTTATAATTTTTACTACTTATTAACAAACTATTTACTAAGTAGTTACTACATTTCATACATTTCATGCAACCACATGCGCGATCCCTTGCCATAACCTTTGTACTATGTTAATTATATCTATTTGATTAATAAAAAATAATATATATTCTGTATATGACAATAAATTTATTAATATTAATATTGTTAATTTAAATAATATAATGATATGTAATTAGTAAATTTATATAATATAGTATTATAGTTTTGAAACTTTATTGAGTATAATTTGAAAATATGACAATATAATATAATTGTATATAATGGTATAATTAATTATGTTGGTATAATTAATTAAGAATATTAAATCTTGTATTTATTGTATAGGGAGAAATTTGGTCTCAAATTCGATTACAATTTATAATTACAAAACATAATCCAATAAAAATTTAAACTTTCATATTTTCACACTCCACACAATTTTCATATACACAACTTCCACATATCACACATACACACATATACCATCAACTCCAACCATATCTCAATCACTAATATTTCACATATAACATTATTTAAAATTAGTATAGTATACTTTAATTTGGATATATTGGTTTTTTGGCATTCTAAAATAATTGTTGAAACTTACATTCATCCACTTAAATGATGAGAAGTTGGTTCATCCACAATCATGCAAATTTGTGAATGATTATCTAAATCTATAAATGAATCATACATTCCAAACATATCATGGTCCAAAAATTATCATGTAGTTGGATACATTATATCTATGTAAATTTTCATTACTCTCTCCATGAATACACCTATCATGACTGATGTATAGTGTATCTTTATCTTTTATGAGTTTAATTTTATCTTAATTTACAATTTTTTTATCATTACATCATCAATTTTATTTTGTAATTTTTATATTTGATTTTCTTTGTATTTTTATTTTTGTTAACATTGTTACTATATTATTATTGCACTTGTTATCACTTTTCATAAGAATATCACTTGTTACTAATTGTTATAAGAATATCATTTGTTACCTATTATTACTATTTGTTACCATGCATTATATTGGTTATTATTAGTTGTTACCACTTGCCGCCAGTTTTTTGAGAGTTGAGTTGTTTAAATTTAAAATAAAATGATAAAATTTTTTTGTGCTCGATCAAATTTGATTGTCAATTTGTGATGTGGCTCCAAAAAAGAGATTATTGTTTTGAATTGTCTAAAATAAATTAATTGTTTTTGGTAAAAAAAAAATTTAAATTGGAATAAAGAAACAAAATATTTTTGACACGAAAAAGAGAAAATTGATTAAATTAGAAATTTGATTTTGACGAGAATATTAAAGATTTTATTGTAGAATTACCATTTTTCAATATTAAAAAGTTAAATTTGTAAATTAAATAACTGTTATTTTTTAGAATTTATATAATATTGATAATTAATATATTATTATCATCATTCTACCAATATATTTCTCCTATTTTGACACCCTTTACCAATATGTTCCTCCATTTTGACGCAATTTGTAATAGTGGAACAAAAAAAAATGAATGAAAAAAAGAAAGGTGAAGGGTGAAGAAAAAACAAAAGTAAAAAAAAAAAGAAAAAAGAAAAAGAAAAAGAAGAAGAAATCAAAAAAAGTTAAAAAAAAGGGAAGGGATATGGGTAAAAAAGAAGGAGAAGAAGAAGAAGAAGAAGAAACAAAAAAAAAAGGAAGGTGAACGATAAAAAAAAGTAAAATAAAAAAACAAAAAAGGGTAAATATGTGAAAAAAAAAGAAGTAAAAAAAAAAGGAAAAAAAGAAAGAAGAAACCCAAAAAAAAAGAGAGAGAGAGAGGGAACAGTAGTACCCCCTGCGGTTGCAGCCGCCCCCTACGTGGCTGCAACCGCGAGCAAGGCGCTGGCCATGCGTGTGCGCACAGTTGCAACCACGGGGCGCGCGGTTGCAACCACGCACGCAAGCAGGGGCGCTGCCCCTGCCTTTTTTTCATGCAAAAAAGCATCACGAAGGATTTGAATCCGTTCTATGGATTTAAAAGCTTGACATGTCAACCACTATGTCACAACTTGTCACATATCCTTTTTTTCTTTTATTTTTTGTTTTACTCTCTACCTTCCGCATTTTTATTTAATCTCACTTTCACCTATAAAAATAAATTGTGATGAGTTATTAATATTACATATTTTGATAAATATTTATAATTAAATATATAAATTTTTTAAATTATTAATATATTATAATTTAAATTAATATTAATAATCATAATTTTACATTATTACACTAACATAATAATATCATTCATTCAACAAATAACATAATTTATAATTTATAATGATATATATAGTAATATGTATATTATTAGAAAGTGCATTGTATCATAATTTTTTTTGCAAAGTTTACGATTTATAATTTATAATAATATATATAATAATATATATATTATTAGAAAATATATTTTTTTTTTGCAAAGTTTACCTGGCACGGGCATGTGCAAACAACTTATCACTTACTACGAAATTATATGATAATTTACTACTTACCACTTATCCTTATCACGAATTTACATGATAACTATGATAATTTATTATTTTACGGCTTATCACTTACGACTTACGACTTATCACGAATTTACATGACCACTTACTATTAATGCGTGGTAACAATCAAAGTGTAACATGAAATCATCCTACATAATTTTTATTTTGTGATAATGTATATCTAAAATAATTTTTATATTTCAGAAATGATTGCAAAATATTTATTATGAGATTTTTAGAAATATGAGAATCGGAAATGTTTTTAAGTACATTAAGTCAAGAATTATGTTTTCTCACAATTTATTTCAATTTTATATTGTATTTGTATTAAAATTGTTAATTGTTTCATTTTATGCAAATGCCTTCAAGATCTTAATTTCTTGAGGGAAGAATATTTTCCCAAACTTCTGATATCTGACCATAATACAGTCCATGTTGAGATGATATCCAACATGAGGATGAACACTGAGGAAACAAAGAAAATCAAGTTTGAAGGAATTCAGACAAAAGTTGAAGCAGAACAGAGAAAATTGAGAGAAAAGAGAAAAGAAAATTTATGAAAAAATTATAAAATTGTGATACAATTCTTAATTCATTACAAATCTAATTTTTCTGTTAGCACTAAATTTACTATATTTTTTATTAGTTATTTATCAGTTACCATAACTTACTTATTATTACTTACTTACCACCACCAAATTATCATCACCAATTACCATGTATCATATGTCATTCAAAATTATCATTACTTACCGCTTGTTATCACAATTACCAACTTTCTTATCACAACTTACCACATTTTTTCACCTAATGAAACTTCTCACGTACTCTGTTTCATGACCATTATTATTACTTGTGACATCTTATCACATGGCCATGTGATCTGAACTTCAAATTTTTTCTTCTCAAAAAATTGTTTTATTATTTTATTATTTGTTTGTATCAAAAAAAAAAATTTGTCTAGTAAATTTTTTTTTATATTACATTTTATTTGTATTTTTTTCATTTGGCTATTTGTTTTTTATTATTTCTAATCACCTCCCACCATTTTTCTTCTTATCTTTTTTCTCATTCAACTTTTCATTATTTTCATTATTTATAATTGATTACATCAATATATATATTTTAGATGATTTTGTATTAAATATATAGAATTTTTACTGTTTTAATTTATTTATTTATGAAATGGCTTATATAAATTCTATAAAAAGCACAAAATTAGAAAAAAAATACAAACACAATTAAATTAAATGAAATAGAATTAATAGAAATATAAAATGATAAAATGTAATAGCTGAAGTATAAATTAAAATAAGACTTAACTTACTACTATTTACCATCCATCTACTTACCACTTACTATTTACCATTTATCACTATTTATCACAAGTTATACCATATTATAACATTTTACCACTACTTATCACAAACTTATCGCAAGTTATTACTACTACTTATTACAAATTATATTATGTTATAACATCACAAGTTATATCATGTTATAGCAACACATGTTATCCCATATTATTGTAACTTATCTCCTATCTTAACTCCAAAAATTTTAAATTGTTCCTAAAGATTATATGAATATATATAGACTAAAAACCGTTAGAATTGTATATAGCATTTACAAATAATAGAATACAAGTTATCATAATCATAGATTTATACATACGTTATGACTAAGTAGACCCAGTAGACCCTAAAGAAGAGTTATATACAAATTATTTTCAAACCGTCTCTAAAAATGTAATATTTACCAACGACAAATAATTGCTATCAGAAATTGAATATCATTTTTACTGACGGTTGTGCTAACTTTACTCACGATTGATAAACTGTTCTCGATCTTATAATTTATACCGTTGAAATATATATATATATTCGTATGGTTTTGTAAAAATCGTTGGTATAGGTATGAAGAAACCGTTGTTAAAAATTACCGACGATAAAAGTTACTGTCAGAATAGGGATTTAATTTTATAGTGCATGGTATAGGCCATGACATACGCCGTGACACAAGGCCAAGTCGACGCACCTACTGTAGTAAGTCGATACAATATCTCTAGCATGCTCTATAGCTTATGAGACATAGACACAAGTCGACTCGCGCATTCTAGACAAATATTTTTAATAGGCCATAGCATAAGTCAACACACAGACCTTGCTAAGTCAACATGACATGTCCTGAATGATGTAGGCTCATAGGACAATAGGACAAGTCGACTCACACTATATCACTTGTCAACTTGCATGAGTATTGAATGTCACAAAATACTCCACTAGGCTTCATGCATGAGCAAACCATGTTGCACCAAAACAAATGACATATGGCCTAAGCCAAAGTGCACTAAGTCGACACAATGCACTTAGTAAGTCAAACTACATATTGCACAATGATACACACTTAAGCAAAAGTAGGTGGAAGTCAACTTATCAAGAAATCCAAGTCGACTCGTACAGGATAAAGAACAAAAATGACTAAGTCCATCAAACTTGTGTCAACACAAGATAGAACATAAGTCGATACACACAAGCTCTACAGGTCAAAAGTTTAAGCAGAATAAGGAACAAGTCGATTTGTACTAGGAATTGAAGAGAAAAGTTTAAACATGGAAAGGCATAATTCGGCAGAAGAAAATCAGTATATCAACACAAGAAGAGAATCTAACACAAATTTCTAAATAGACTCAAGAGGCAGTCAACTCATGGCAAAGAAGCAGTCAACTCACACAGGCACAAAAAAAAGAAAATTCAATATCAATAGACTCATGAAAGAAGTTGACTAGCTGTGTGCATTGATCAGTCATCCAAAAAAGTTATTTGAGCAATAAATGAGCTCTTAACCACCTCAACAGTTACAAATGTGCATTAAATGATCTCCAATGGCTATATCATTAATAAGGGCTATAAATACAACACCAATTGAAAATCAAACAACCTTTTGGAACATTAATTGAGCTCATCTACTTTCATGATTTTCTGCAACTTTTAATTTTCTATCTTATATAATTATGGGCTACAAAGATCACATCTAAACTTTGAGCTTCAAGATTGTAACTTTTGTTATCACTTTACATCCTTGTAAATGATTAGAAAAAAGAGTCTTTCCGGTCAGGGATTAGATTGCCTTGGTGAAAACAAATTAGGTTTGCTATCACTTATGTAAACTAGTGGTGAGTGATCGAGTAAACACTTGTGAGTTTTGACTAACATCTATCTAAGATAGTTGGTTATACTATTTCAGTTGAAAATAGTGGATTCAAAAATCAAAGTATAGTCTGAGAGTGAATGTAAATTAGAAAGGTGAAACCATTATAAATCCTTTGTATCGATTTTTCTTCCTCTCAATGTTTTAATCTCTTAAACCTCCAAAAAAGGTCAAAAGTGTCAAACAACCTATTTATCCCCTAGGATTTTAGAATCTGATCTTTCAATTATTTCAATCAAAAGCTAGAAAATTCAAACCACATAATTAACAACGCAAGAATACTATTGTAAAGTTATTATACTTGAGATTCTATGATTCAATAATGGATACTTCCATCAAACATCTCTTCTTCAAATCCTCTACAAGAAGAGTAAGATAAAGAAATGTTTGAATAAGCATAAAACTCATCATATTAATGTATATATATAGAATTTCCATGTCATTCAACTTAAAGGACTATACATCTAAGCATGATCACAATTCATTTATACAATGATATAACATATATTATTCTCAATATGATGAGGTAATTGATCGAACACTTACATACAATAGTTTAAGCCAAAGAATCCATAAAATGAATGCTTTCATTACCAATGTTAATGCTCAAATCATAAACAAAGAATTTTATTGATGAATCAAAGATAAAATATAATAAGAATCAAGAAAAATACAATAATCAATAAAGAGTTTATAATAATTACAATCTTTAAAACTGAAACCCCCAACTTGATTTTGATTTCTTCCATCACCAAATTTACATCTTTTCTCTCTTCCCAAATCTCTTGAATATCTTAAATTTAAAAACTTGGATTTAATATCTACACACTCTTTCTCTTTACTATCCTATTTCCAGAGTTGGATATTGAATGAACTGAATGAATGTGATTGTAGAGAGAATAAAGAGCTAATATAATGCCCAAAAAAAGGTCAGTTTGACACGTTCCTAGGGCACTAAACCCTATTCATGATGGAAGAATTGAGAAACCTAAGGGGGTGATTACCCAAGAGCAAGATCAATATGACAAACTCGATGAGAGTTAAGATAAGGACCCGTTAAAGTATCGGAATGAGGGTCACTAAAAGGAATAGTTTGGAAGACAATTTTCTATTTTAAGTTCTAGGCTTTGCTTGAATGGATGGCTAACATGAATAAGAAGTTGTAAGTGAGTAATGACTGGATTCAGGATTAGACACCACCAGTGGCTAGGCTTATGCACCCCTTCTAAAAAGATGATTGTGGTCAAATTCATCATATGGTTAACAACATCTCTCCTAGGCCATTTCATGGTATGATTAACCTTACCACCATAGTCTTAGATTCATGATAAGGAGCCCATATTTGAGTACGTGGCATTTCATCCTTGTTACTAGGTGAAGTTTGACTCATTGGTTGGTTGAGACCATGAGAGTTTAAAAGCTTGTGACTTGGAGCATCCAATTTAGGGAAGGCATTAGTACAATTGGGTGGATTGATTTTGCTAATGTATTCCAGGATGACTTTGTGCCATTGCCCTACCAAATGTTATGGGAGGATAAGTTTCGATAGTATTCACAAGGTGACAACATGAATTTCTAGTATGTTGAGTAGTTTAACTGCTTGTCTCAGTTAATCACAAATTTGCATTTGATCAAGGACTAAAGGTTGCACATATCCATTCAAGGTTTGTTGCCTAAGTATGGGAGTTATATGACTAGCTTGGGGACAATATATGATCAAGTGTACCAAAAGGCTTAGAGATTGAGCAGATTTAAACTGATCAGAAGAGGAAGACTGAGGCACAACCTGCCATTGGTTACCGCTTACAATAAGAAAAGAGAGTTAGGCATGAAGGCAGAGATCGTCGGGATTAAAGATGCGAAGTTAGCTAAGAAGTGTGGATGATCCATATATAATATATATAGGAGATAACACTAGGCATGACAATGCAGAAGGCACAATAGAAGCTTATTTTGAGTATGGTTAGACATTACATCATCGGTATGATTAATGATATTTAAGGCGTTCTAGGATAGGAGGCATCTTGAGGGTTAGATAGAGTTAACTGAATATATCATCTTACTCCTTGCTACCACAACCAGCCCTGATCTATAGCTACCAGCCTTAGAGGTTAAAGTTCTCGGTCGATGGTTTTGGTCTATAAGTAGAGGAGGCCCGAGCCTTCCCTCATGTCATCACAAGTACAAGGAGAAAAGTTATAGTCCTACAATCCAATTCCACTCATTTCTTCATGGTTATATGTTTTGTTATATTCTCTGATAGAGCCCTAATGTTATTGGATAGTGTTTTCCTACGGTTACTCCTTTAAGAGAAACCATGCATGTTTCTTTTATATTTAGGTTGTATGATAGGCTTTGGTGGTAAGGAGCACTCTACAAAACTTGTTCCTCTTTTATTAAGCGATCTAGATGTAATTGGGTATGGGCTGGTTATAGGCTATTTTTACGGGTGTCTACTACTAAGAGAAGATTGTGAATTTTCATCTCCCATACTAGCCTGAGTTTGTGTTGGTGGATGACCGTGTTGTGTCAACCCTTCAAACCATTTCTTTCCTTAAAATGAGTTCTTTGCTAACTAGAGGGTATCAAGTTTTCTAGCTCACATAGTTGAGAGATATGCCTATGGTTAAAGAGTTTGGAGATGTAATACCGACATCTCGATATCCTCACTATTGTACTCTTCTTCATTTTATATATGCTATTACTCATATTCATTGTAGAAAATCCACTAAGAAAAATTTCCGTTAAAATCGCTCCCGAAAAATTTCAGCCCAAATCTCTGGAAATAAAAAATTTCCAAAATGACCACTGATTGTCCAAAAATAATGAGAATAACTCTAAAGAGTATAAAAACCTCAAATTTAGATAAATCTTACTTTGTAGAGTCGGTAAAATCCTAACCGGGTCGAATATGTCTCGGAAAGGCAAAATGACTACGAATTGACGTGAAATAAATTAAATTAGCACTACAAAATTATATCTCTATACTGACGGTAACTTTTATTATCGGTAACCTTTAACAACGGTTTCTTCTTACCTATACCAACATTTTTTACAAAACCGTAGAAAAATATATACATATTTTAATAGTATAAATTATAACGTCGAGAAAAGTTTATAAACCGTGAGTAAAGTTAACAGAACCGTCGGTAAAAATGATATTCAATTTCTGATGATTATCTTTTGTCGTTGGAAAATATAATATTTTTAAAGACGATTTGAAAATAATCAGGTCTACTGGATCTACTTAACCATACTGTTTATATAAATCTATAATTATGATAACTTGTATTCTACTATTTGTAAATGTTATATTTCTATATATATTTATATAATTTTTAGAAACAGTTTAAAATTTTAGAGTTAATATAGAAGGGAATAATTTATGATAACGCGTGTTATGTGTATTGTAATACGTTATAATCTGTGATGACGTTATAATCTGTGATGTTAATAACGTGTGATAAGTAATGGTAACAACTTAAGTAGTGGTAACCTATAACTTGTGATAAGTAGTGGTAATAATTTGCAAGAAATTTGTAAAAATATAAAAAATTTATAAAAAAATTAGAATTATTTTGAAATACACAATATACCATTTTCTAATAATACATACATAATATTAGTACTGTATATATTATTATAAATTATAAATTATTGGAGAATATATGTTAGTTAATATTAATTTAAATTCTCTTATATTAACAATTTAAAAAATTTAAATATTTTTGTATAGAAAAAAAAAAGAAAAAAGAAAAAAGAAAAGTAGAAAAAAGTGTGGAAGGTTGAGAGAAAAAAATAAAAAATAAAAAAGAGAGATAACTTTTTTTTCATTATTTTTTAGTATTTTGACAACGGACATTTTTATTAATATGAAAGTGAGAAAAGTTGAGACTAAAAAAAAAAAAGAAAGAAAAGGGACACGTGGTAAGTTTATGATATATAGTTGTGGTAAATAGTAAATAGAGTGGTTAGTATATGGATGGTAAATAGTAGTAATTTAAGTTTTATTTTAATTTATATTTCAACTATTACATTTTATCATTTTATATTTTCATTAATTTAATTTAATTTAATTTAATTGTATTTGTATTTTTTTTCTTATTTTGTGTTTTTATAGAATTTATATAAACCATTTTATAAATAAGTTGTGATAATTTATAGAATTTATAGAATTTTTTTAATTTATGATAAATTGTAATAAAAAAGTTGGTAATTGTGAAAATAAGTGGTAAGTAATGATAAGTTGTGATGAGTTGTGATAATAATGTTGGTAATTGTGATAATAAGTAGTAAGTAATAATAATGTTGGTAATTGTGATAATAAGTGGTAAGTAATGATAAGTTGTGATAAGTTGTGATAAGAATATTGGTAATTGTGATAATAAGTGGTAATTAATGATAATTTTGAATGAATGATATTATTATATTAGTGTGATAATATAAAATGATGGTTATTAATATTAATTTAAATTATAATATATTATTAATTTAATAAATTTATATATTTAATTATAAATATTTACCAAAATATAAAATATTAATAATTTATCATAATCTGTAGAAGGTAGAGAATAAAAGAAAAAAAAAAGAGAAAAATGAGACGCATGGCAAGTTGTGTCATTTCCGTTACTTCCATTTTTATTTAATTGTGTCTCTTTATTATTTGTTTTAATTTATTTTTTCTAATTTTTTGTTTTTCAAATGATATTTGTTTGTGAAAAATTACGTCTGCAAAATTTATCTAAAATTTATTTGTCAATGATAATATAAAAAATCTATATTTTCTTCAAATATAATATTCAGCTAAACAATTATATATTATATTTAAATACCTGAAATTTGTAAACTGAAAAAAAAAAAGAGAACAAAAGGTTGAACGAGAGTGAGATAAGGAAAAAAAAAAAAGGTGGCAGATAAGAAAAAAAAAGGAGAGTGAAATAGAAAGAAATATCATCGGATTTTTGAAAAAAAAAAAGAAAAAAAGAAAAAAATTGGAAGATGAAAAATGTGTAATGAAAAAGGGCAGGAAAATTGTGTAATAAAAAAATATCCGGAAAAAGAGATTTTAAAATTTTATTTTGAAAATTTGTTTGTTATTAATTTAATTTGAAAAAGTGGTATATCCAAGAAGGTAAAATGAAAATGTAAAAAAATTACAAAAAATTGAGATACATATTCACCATTTTCCAATAATATAATAATATCAATCTTATATTATTATATAATATATATATATATATATATTGCTATATATATTACTACAAATTACAATGAATTTTAATATGATAATTATCGATATTAATTTATATTATAATATATAAAAAATTAAAAAATTTAAATATTTCATTACAAATTTTACCAAAGAGAAGAAATTTTATTTTATGGGTGAGAGTGGGATTAGAAAAAAAAAATTGATAAGAGAAAAAGAGAGAAAAAGGAAGAGAAGAGAATGAGAAAAAAAAAAAAAAGTTTGCCAGAGAAAGGGTCCGGAATCAAACCTGGGCATTGGACATGATATCAGAAGATTCAACCACTACACCGCTTAACAGATGTAGCGTAGTGTGGCCTTTGCCTTATATATTTTCTTCGTTTCCTCAATTTTTTGAATTCCCTTGCGCGGTTGAAGCCGTGTGCCCTGCGGCTGCAACCGCGAGTGTAGGGGCATGCCAGAGCCCTACGCGCGCTTGCGGCCGTGCCCCCCGCGGCTGCAACCGTGAGCACTATTGTTTATCTTTTTTTTTTTTCTTTTTTTTTAACTTCTTTTTTCATATATTTACTAATTTTTTGCTTTTTTTTTTTACCCTTCACCCTTTCCTTTTTTTTTGAACTTTTTTTTTTCTTTTTCTTCTTCTTTTTTATTTTTATTTTTATTTTTTTTACCTTCACCCTTCCGTTTTTTTAACTTTTTTTTGTTTCTTCTTTTTCTTTTTTTTTTTATTTCAGTTTTTTCTTCACCCTTTAATTTTCTTTTTTTTTTATTCTTTTTTTCTTCTGTTTCACTATTACAAGTTGCCCTTGTGTAGTGCGCCAAGAGAAATATTGATAATAATACATTAATTATCAATATTAATTATCAATATTATATAATTTTATATAAATTCTAAAAATATTTAATTTACAAATTTAACTTTTTAATATTGAAAAATTGATAACTCTACAATAAAATTATATTCTCGTCAAAATCAATTTTCTAATTTAATCAAATTTCTCTTTTTTGTGAAAAAATATTTGTTTTTTTATTCTAATCTAATTATTTTTTACCAAAAACAATTAATTCATTTTAGATAATTCAAAACAATGATTTTTTTTTTTGCACCACATCACAAATAAACAATCAAATTTGATTGCAAAAAAATTTTATCATTATTTCAAATTCAAACAACTCAACTTTATAAAAGCTGGCCGTATAATACAGAGTAACAAGTGGTAATAAATAGTAATAACCGGTAACAAGTGAGATATGATACGTACATTTAATTTAAAAAATATTATTACAGTTGTTAAATTAATTAGTGATAATGAAAGTATAAAAAAATTATAAAAATTTTAGAATTATTTTCAGATACAAATGTACTATTTTCTAATAATATAATAATAACATTCGTAAATTATTACATAATACATACATATTACTATATATATTACTATAAATTATAAATTATATTATCGTTAAATGGAGAATATATGTTAGTAATAATATAAAATCATGATTATTAATATTAATTTATCAATTGTCCCGCATGCCAAAATGATGAAACATATTGGTTGAGTGTATTTGGAATAAATATATTAGTGGAATTATCAACGTTATATAATTTTAAATAAATTTTAAAAAAAAATTATTTAATATACGAATTTAGTTTTTTAAAATTTTTCAGTGATAACTCCACAAATTCATGCCAAAATAAAAAACAATTCAAATAATGATCTTTGCACCACATCACAAATTGGCAGTTAAATTTGATAAAACTCCAAAATATTTTATCATTTTATTTCAAAATCAAGCGGCAAATTTTGTGAAAATTCCAAAAACATTTTATCATTTTATTTCGGAATCAATGTACCCGCAAAAAACTTTTTATTTTTTTGCCCATTTTCCATGAATATTTTTCATTTTACAAATCATGACTATTCATATTAATTTAAATTATAATATATTAATAATTTAAAAATTTTATATATTTAATTACAAATATTTGCCAAAATATATAATATTAATAAAGATAAAAAAAAAAGAAAAGAAAAAAAAAAAAGAAAAAAGTGTCATGATTTGCATTTTGCATTTTACATTATATATTTACAAAAAAAAAAGAAAATATTGTTTTATCGTGATAACAAATAATACCAACATGTAAGATAGTGTATTAATGTATGGTAATAAGTGGTAACAAATAATAACAATCGGTAACAAATGATAATATATCATAATATAATGCATGATAACAAGTGGTAACAAATAGTAACAACCGGTAACAAATGATATTCTTATAATAAGTGATACGATTGGTATAAGTGTAGTAAACAATGTTAACAGAAATGAAAATATAAAAAAAATCAAATACAAAAATTATAAAATAAAATTCATGATGTAATAATAATAAAAATAGGTAAAACAAGATAAAATTAAACTCACAAAAATAAAGATACACTATACACCAGTGGGGATAAGTATATTCATGAAGAAGAGAGTAATAAAAATTTATATGGATCTAATATATCCAATTACATGATAAGTTTTTGAACATGATATGTTTGGCATGTATGATTCATTCACAGATTTACATGATCATTTACAAATTTACAGATAAACAACTTCTCATGCATTTAATGTGGATGAAAATAAATTTCATGAATTATTTTTAGAATGTCAAAAAACCAATATATCCAAATTGAAGTTCACTATACTAATTTTAAATAATATTACATGTGAAATATTAGTGGTTGAAATTAGTGGTATGTGTATGTGTGTAATATGTAAAAGTTGTGTATATGGAAATTGTGGAGTGTCTATATAAAAGATTAAATTTTTATTTATTGCAAATTATATTTTGTAATTATAAATTGTAATTGAATTTGAAATTCAATTTCTACCGATACAATAGATGCAAAATTTAGTGTTCTTCATTAATTATACCAATATAATTAATTACACCATTACATATAATTAAATTATATTATCATATTTTCAAATTATATTCAATAAATTTTCAAAACTATAACACTATATTATATAAATTATTAATTTCATATCATTGCATTATTTAAATTAATAATATTAATAAGTTTATTATCATCGAATAGAATATATATTATTTTTTATTAATCAAATAGATATGATATTAATCAAATATAGTAACTAGTTAGTAAGTATTTGTTAATAAATAGTAAAAATTATAAGTGATTTTTTCAAAATACATATGAAAGACACATGTGAAAAATTAAGAAATGCGGTAATGAAAAAAGAGGCGGGAGAAAAAGCGCGAAGGCTGAGTTTTAAAATTTTGTTTGTAAAAATTATATATTATAAATCATACGTAGGCGAAAGTTCCACAATCAAAATTTCTCTATCATTCCTTAAAAGTTCTTCTCTCATAACCCATTTAAACCTCTCACTCATACTTTGCAAAGTTTTATCAAAAGTTAATCATGTTTGGTATTTGAAAGGTTTGACGAACGACGGATAAGTATTGTATGAAGAATCACAACAATTCCAAGAAAGAATAAGTTCAGTCGAACAAACTCAATCATCCAAGATGTTATTCAGGTTTTAAAAATAAATATCTTATTTTTATTTTAATTTGAGATTTAATATTAAAATATCATTTTTAATTTTTTATTTTGGACAGTTGTGAAAGAATATAAACATCAATGCTATCAAGATATTTTGCATTTAGAAAAAGGAAACGCTCTCTGCTTACTTCTCAGGTAATATTTTCATTTACATTCATTATTTATTATTTATAATGATTTCATTATTTTACTATTGAGTTTTAATGAACAGATTGTCACGAAAGATTATGGATAAAGACGTTTTCAAAAATTGTGATTGTGAATAAAGATATCTTTAGAAACTGTAACGAATATTTTTGGTTTGGACCATCTCAGAAGACATGTAATTGTGAGACATGTAATCTTTTTTTTATTTTTTTGTCTTATATGTATCAATCATTTTAGTTTGTATCGATTACAATTCTTATAATATTTATATTATTTTTATAATTTCTCTATTTTTCAGTATTTTAATTTACCTATCATCTTAAAAAAAAAAAAAGAAACCGTCAATGTGATAATCATATGGTAATATTGGTAATGAGCAGTAATTTAGTGATAACAGAAATAATAAATTTTTTTAACATTTATAATAACTGAGAAAAAAAAGAATAACATTTCTAACTTAATATAATAATAAAAAAGAGAGAGTAACTTTCTGACGCTTGTGTAACCGACGGTACAAAATAGTAACCATGACGATTAGTAACCATGTGGTAATCGACAGTAACATGATAATTGACAGTAACATGTAGTAATCTATAGTAATCTTGTAGTAATCTACAGTAACTTATACTAATATTTTCCAAACGATAAAAACAGAAATTTTTTCTCGCTTGTGGTAACCGATAGTACAAACAGTAATTTATACTAACGTGTAATCGACGATAAAAGATAGTAACATTTCCTAACATATGTGGTAACCGATGATAAATGATAGTAACATTTCTTAACAGTTGTGATAACTGATTATAAAAGATAGTAACATTTCCTAACTCATGTGATAACCGACAATAAAACTTAATAATTTTTACTGATATTTTGAAACCGATGATAAAAATTAATATTTTTACTAATACTTTTCTAACCGTTATTATAAATCAATCACATGCTCCAACGGTCATCAAATCCGTCAAGATAGATCTATCCCGACTGGTGTATAGCCGACTGAAAGCGTATCCGTTGGAGAAAGTTTTGCTGACG
The DNA here is from genome assembly GCA_033439265.1 of Dillenia suffruticosa. NCBI lineage: Eukaryota > Viridiplantae > Streptophyta > Magnoliopsida > Dilleniales > Dilleniaceae > Dillenia > Dillenia suffruticosa. The sequence goes on from JAVTVX010000015.1 coordinate 21,791,858, forward strand.
GTTTTAGTATGTTTAGCAAACGGTTTTTATCCGTCTGAATAATGCATTTGTTTTGTAGTGTAGCCTTAAATGAGGTTTTGAGTCTAACTTTAAATTTTAAAAATTTTCGGGATCAAAATGTAATTTTCATAAGTCAAGCGACTTATTAGCAATTAACAAGAATTTAGAAATAATTGGTAAATGGCCCCTTCCCCAAAACCGTAGAGAAAGAGAGAGAGAGAAGAGATTTTTGGGTTTTTGAGAGGTAAATCCGGTGGAGATTGAATTGAAATTATATGAATTAATTTGAACCATTGGATGAGTTAGTGGGAGACAAGATACTATTCATTGAGTTAAATGCATGAGTTTTCTTAGGAACAAACCAATGGTGAGAATTTGATTTGAAATGGGATAAAAATCATGAGCCATTGGATCTTGGTGATTGGGAGATAAGCATTTAATGAAGATTTGCGCTTGTAGTGAGAGAAAAATGTTTTGTTGTGTAAGAAGAAGAGAGAGAATATGAGAGGAGCAAGGAGAATTGTGCTTGTGACCATGTGATCTAATGGTTAAGAATTGATTTTGAAAAGGATGGATGGCTAGGAATTAATGACATAAGAAAATAAAGCAAACACTTAGACTTTTTGTTCTTCAAAACCGTGAAGTCCCAAAGAAGAAGCAAGAGCTCTCTTCTGTTTTTCCTCTCAAAGTCGTGAGTTCAAGGTAGAGTTGTAACGGGGCCGGGCCGGGTCTGGTTCAAGGGCGGTTCCTGGAACCACGGGCTAGGTTGGTTGCGGTTCCTTAGCCAGTCCAATCTGGGCCGGGTCGGTTCCAAAATTTTTTTAGTTGAACCGGCTCGGCCCGCTGAATGGAACCGGCAGGCCGGTTCACACCAAGTCAGGCCCGGTTCAGCCCGAATTTTTTTTTTCTCTATTGCCTTTTTTTAACTCTCTTTTTTTTGTAACTCTTTTTTTTTTAATTTTATTTTATTTTTATAATTCCATTTTTTTTAACTTTGTTATTTTTTTACTCTCTTGTAATGATTTATTTCTTCAATTTATTTTTTTTAATTCACTTTTTATAAAAAAATAAATTAAAAATTAGAGACACAAAATTTTTAGAGTGGTTCCACGGAATTCGGTGTACGTTCACTACCAAACTCATCACTTGGATTTTAAAATCCACTAATTTTTTTTTGTTATATTATTTTGATTTTTATATCATTTTGATTTTTTTTCTATTTACAATGATTTTTATACAAAAAATTATTATTATTATTATTATTATTATTCTTTTTCTTCTTCTTCTTCTACTTCTTGCTCATAATCTTTCGAGGTCTTGATGATTCCTTGCATTTTTTTTCTGTATCCTTCCAATCTTTAATGCAAATTAAGATTTCTAAAGTGACATCCGCTAAATTTGTACGTTTCTCGGTTAACACTCGATCACCTACATTAAAAACACTTTCCGATGGTACTGTGGATACCGGAGGGATTAGTACATCTTTAACCATTTGACCCAAAAGTAGATAATACGATACATTATTTTTCCACTAAACTAATATATCATATAAATTTGTATCATTAAAATCTTCTAACTTAGATGTTTGTTTATATAAAAGTAATTCATTAAATGATAATGATAAAATTCTTTTTTTTTTCATAATTTGTATAAGAGATTAAATAAAAATGAAGAAGATTGTGTGGTATTACTACTACTACTAACTACATTATTAGTATTTAAATTATTGTTTTTCTTTTCATATAGTTTAAATATTACTTGTAAACTATGAGATATTTGTTATTTTAAAAAATGTAAGTTAATAGACGCTTCTGATGGAAAAACTTGTGCAAAACAATCTATTAACATTTCAGCACTTTCAAACTTAACACGTGAATCTAATGTACTTGCAACTAAATATAAAATTGGAATTTTTTCATAATATTTTAAAATTTTTGTTTTCATAGAAAAAACAATTTTACTAAATTTTTTTTCATTTTCAAATTCATTAAATATATAAATAATTTTACAAAAATTTGATAATATTAAATGACTAATTGGATAATAATATCCGAAAAATAAATTTGAACATAAATAAAAAATTTTCAATAATTTAGTAAGTGTAGATACAAAATTGAAAGCGGTATTATCAATAAAACCATATTCGTAATTTGAATTTATAAATTTAATTAAAATATTTTAAAAAGAAAGTTATCTTATAACGTGTCATATGTTGAATTACACCTAATGTCACATTCCATTTTAGTTTTTTTATATTTTTTTATTATGTAACATATATAATTATTTCATTTTTTGGGTTTTTATAGAAAAATTTCTTATTTGATAAATTAAATCGCAAATAAGTTTTAAAAATAGTTCTCCAATTGCTAAACCATCCTTAACACATAAATTAATTATATGGCATGTACATCTAATATGAAAAAAAAATTCCATTTAAAATTATTTTTAAAGAATTTTTTAAACTATTAATCGCAGTAATATTAGCCGAAACATTATCAAATAAAATAAAAAAAATTCTATCACTTATTTCAAGTCATAAATAACATTTGAAATTATTCTAGCTATATGTGCACCGGAATGTGAAAATTCTCAACGTTGAAAAGCTAAAATTCTTTTTTCTAAAAACTATGAATTATTTATCCAATGGCATGTTACTATAATATAATATTCTTTTTTATACTCATTTTTTTCAACTATCCAAAATTAATGAAAATTTACAATCACTAGTCATAAATTGTGTAATTATATCATTTTTTAATCTTGATATCTATTTAATGATTTTCTCTTATCGGATCTTCCACTACTTGTTTTATAATCGAATTGTAAATATTTTTGTATATATTTTTCAAATACGGGATATGCAACTATGCTAAATGGTAATTCTTTTCTTACTAGCCACTTTATTTGTCCAATTTTTTTTTCGAATTATATTTAAATATACCAGTTATATTATCTCCCCCTATAATAATTTGTACTTGTCTTGTTTGTGATAATTTATTTAGATGATTATTAACTAAGTGTCTCTTAAATTTATAGTTTTGATGACAAATTTTACAAATTGATTTTTGTTCTTCATTTTTTTCTAAAAAAATGTCCATATATTAATATCATCTTTTTTTATCCGTGTTGTATTAGATTCTGTATTACTAGTATCAGTTTCTTCAAAAAGAGTTTCAATATCTATATTATTGGGAATTTCATCTTGAAAAAAATGGAGAAAGATGAGATTGTTGATAAGATTAGAAAGAGTGTGTTCCGGTCATTTTATTAAAAATTAAGAATAAAATTTTAAAATAAAATATACGATTAAATTTTTAAAATGAAATTTAAGATTAAATTTTTTTTTAAAAAAAATTAAGATTTAATTTTTTTAAAAAAAGTAATGCAAATGTAATGACAAATGTAAGAAAATAAAGATGCAAAAAAAATTAAATGTACTGACTTGACGGATATCGCAGTTGTTTTTTGTAAAATCTTGAATTTGAACACCCAATCTTGAAATCTTGCCAAATTTTTATCAATGTTGAAGGTCGTGAAAAATTTGTAATCCTCCCTTCTCCACCCAAACCGTTCTGTAGTCAGAGTACTAGGAAAGCTTCTAGGTAAGAGGTGAAGTTTGTCTGTTCTCGCTTAAATACCTCTTTCCTTCAATAATTAATTGCCACCGGACAGAACTTTCTTAGACATACTATGTCGTTGCATACTGAGTCAATGGATTTCACAAAAAGTTTAGAATACAAATTTGAAAATGTGTTTAATGAATAAAATGATGGAAATAAAGATAATGGTGGAAATGTAGATAATGGTGGAAATGATAATAAAAATGGTGTAGAAATTGGTATAAATGGTATAAAAAATGGTAATAAAAATGGTATAGAGAATTGTTAAAATGGTGAAAAGGAAACGATAATGGAAATAGTAATGAAAATTGAGAAAATATAGTAATATTGAGAGAATGTAGATGTAAGAGAGAGAGATATATTTTGTTACGGAGATTTTGAAAATGAGGTATAAGTTATTTATAGGAAAATATTTTAACCTTATAGATCAAAATAATCTCAAAACTAGCCGTTTTATAGCTGTTGGGAGGGGTAAAATTGGAAACAATTCAAAAAAGGAACCGTTGGAACCGGCCAAGCCAGGTCGGGTCGGTTCTGAGTTCCAAAATCGGTTGAATCGGCCTGAACCGCTACAGTTTCCAGTTCGGGTTGGGCCCGGTTACTGTAGCTTCAGTCCGGTTCACAAGCCGGACTTTTTCCTGGCCAGTTGGGCTGGTTTTCTGGCCCAAACCGGCCCAGACACATCTCTAGTTCAAAGTAAGGGATCCAAATTTTTTTCTACAATACCATTCAAATTTTTTTATATAAATCAATCCCTTTCATGCCTAATTATAACATATCCAAAAATTAGAGCTAAAGAAAGAGTTTTGCATAGTGGACTTCAAAGGACAGCCAAGAGTTGCAAGAGGAAGGGAAACTAGGTTTTTCTTCAATATTCGTTCAATATTTTTAGGTAAGGAACTTTCTTTCTTTCACCCTCTAGTATGACATCTAATTTTGGAGCCAAGAGGAGATGTCTAACTTCGTGAAATTTTGTTGACCGAGAGTTAGGAAATAGGAAGGAAGGAAGTTCTTTGAAGATTGGACTTGATTTGGGCTTGAAACATCGAGAGTTGAGGTAAGAAAAATTCTGCACCTTGCTTAATTTTTGAGAACCTTGTATGAATGATTTAATTTGATATTCTAGCATGATTTCTATCACCTAAAGTCTAGGTAGAAGCCAAATAAAACAATAGAGATGTGTTCAGAAATTTTAGGCTTTGTGATGGCCGAGAATTTGATCGAGAAATGTATCTTGATGAGCTGAAAATTTAATTACAAATGCCTATCATGTGTGCTCAATTTTAATGCAAAGATGATGGATATATGTGTTTGTTTGTTGGTTGAAATGATGTGAGAAAAGTGTGTGGAAATTTTTAGTGTTTGGCTGAGAATTTGGAGGAGAGAAAGGTGAAATAGTGGGCTGAAACTTGTGTCCTGCAGCAGTAAATTTTGTGTGCAGAAAAACTGAATGAAAATGGTGAATTTGTGATGTGCATAGTGGCTGAAAAACATGGGAAAAACAGAATGTTTGTTGGCTGAAAAGAATGGGTTGTAGTTGTGCAAGAAAGATACTTTAAAGGTCAAGGAATGAGGTGCATTATGTGCAAAAATTTTCTACACTAAAATAAATTGAAGGAAGGCTATTTTTATGCTAACCAATAAGAGAATGTTGAGGAAAAGAGGCAAAATGTATGCAGAATTTTGTGATGAAATAGTGAAAGTGTGTGTGTGTATTAGAGGCCATGAGAGTGAAGGATTATGTGTGTGTGTGTACAGAATTTTGGGATCAAATTTATGTGCATGTGTGTGTCTAGGTATCTTGGCCGAAAGCCCCGAAGAGAATAAGAAATTTCATGCTGCCCGAGAGAAATTTGGGAATGATATTGGCATGCAAATTGGAGGCCTATATGTGTGTTGTAATAAATAAATGTGTGTGCGTGAATAGTTAGTATTGGAGTACTAAAATAATGTGATAAAATGTGTATTTGTAAAAAATCTGTAAGAGCATGTGTAGGTATAATGATTGTAGAAATGTAAATTCTTATAAGAAGTAATGAATTTAATTGATATGTTAGCATCTAAAATTTTAAGGGATGAATTATATATTGTGCAATGTGAATGTGGGCTAATTATGCATAAAGGTGGTGAGATTTTGAGCATACTAAATTTAAAACGTTGCGGACAGTTCTGGGGTATACAAAGAGATAAAATATGGGGCGACGGTTTTGATGATTTAAAATTGGTATTGTTTTGTTAAAAAGGTATGGGAGACGTTAGAAACCTACCTATAATTGCCCTAAGTTTTGATCCTAAATTTGGGGTTTATTTGTAATACAAATTTAACATAATAGCTTCTAATTTCATGACATTTTATATATGATATGTTACCATTGCAGTGACACGCTTGGTGATCGATCAAGGGGAGCACATTTCTTACTTATTGTAGTGCATTTTAGGGAGTGTCGTACCCTCCCGTATACAGTGAGTAAAACTTTGACATTGTGTTTTTGATTAAACAAAAATCCATGTTTTATAGTTTTTTAAATTACATATTTAATGACATGTGTGAAATCATAATATTTGATTTATATTTTATAATGCTTATCTTTATGATCATGAGAGTGTCTCAAATGAGTTATTTAGATGATATGCATCTATGAATTTTGTTGAAACGATATCGTGCCGCTTTTTGAGAAACTTGACATGATTTATATACTTTCATTACATTAGCACACAAATTTGAAATAGTTTAATTAAAATGTGTGGGCCAGATGCTTACTTATAATGTGATGATATTCTTGGTGGACTTGATGTGATGATGTTCTTGATAGACCACCATAGCTACAAAGGGCGTTTGTAAAGATACCCATTGTGTCTGCAGGAGGTATCCTCAAACATCATATGTATAGTTGCGGCCGGTTGAACCAAATCGGGGAGGACATGTGTGACGCCACTGTGTAACACCGGGCGAGATTCTATACATGATTGATTATATATATTTACATAGACACGGGCTAACCGGTTAAACCGTAAAGGGGGGACGTGTGTGACGCCACTAGCTAGCACTTGGTAAGTCCCGTGGCCAATATTATGGTAGAGAGCTAAATGTGTTTATACTTGCATATGAAAAACCCCCAATATACCCATTATTAGTCGTGATAGACCCTTATTGGGAATATTTTATTGGCAAATTCTAAATGATTTGGAAATATAAATGGATGCATATATTGATATTATGATGTATGATATATAGTCATCTAATTTATAGAAATATCATACTTGATTTTGATATCATTATGTTTTAAAACGTGGTTTGACACTCTGTGCTCACACATGCTATTAAAAATATAATGTCGATCTGCTTACTCACTCAGTATTTTCTCATAATATTCATCCATCACTTTTCCATGATGACAAATATAGGTTTGGCAGGGAGACGTGTCGAGAGATCTTCAACACACTGGACATCCCTTTGGAGATGACGAGTGTTGAGAATAGTATCAACCATTCTTCCATAATGAAATTGGAAAATTGTATATATTTGAGATCCATAGAGTGATCATTGTATATTTTATGGGATGACTGTAAATATATTATTATATATGTAAATTAAAACTCTTGAATTTGTTATATATTCATGTATTCAAGTAAAATATTGAATTTAAAATTTTTATTTTATTTAGGAAATGTTATTTAAGGAAAAACAGGTTTTAACATATGAAAACGAATGCCTTGAGTTGTCTCGGTATATGGGGAGATGCTACCCGTATACCGAGATAATACAGCGGTTGTTGTGTGCTCGACTCGAGGGTCGGGACGTGACAGGAGATGTGTTTCCTTGTGGGCCTATTAGGGTTAGATTGACTTTACCATCGAGTTAGCATTAGGGCTGCACCTATCTCTATCTCACCTTTTAGGTTCGAGTGAGAAAAGTCAAAAGAGTTAAAAGTAGCAGTTAGAGAGGATCTATTGAAGAAGGGGTATAGCATGTTACGTTCGGGAGGATCGATTTTGTTTGTAAAGAAGAAATACAAGTCCACGGGGTTGTGTATTAATTATACACAGTTGGATAAGATTGCTGTCAACAAGAAGTAACATCTTCCATGGACTGATATTTTTTGACGACGAACTATGAGGTGTTTGCTTGTTCTATAAGATTGATTTGAAATCAGATTACCATCAAATTCAAGTTAAGGAAGGTGACATACAAGAGTTGACTACCAAATAGAGATATTATGGATTTGTAGTCATGTTTTTTGATTTAACTAATACTCCTGCAGTTTTAATGGAGTTGGTGCATTAGATCAGAGATTCATTGAACCGATTTGTGATTGTTTTCATCGATGCCATCAGGAAAAGGACTCGAGGCATTGTTATTTGGTCTAGCGTAGATTGAAGGCTAAAGATTTGTATGCCAAGTTTAGCAAGTGTTAAGGTGGTCGTTCTTGGGCATGTAGTTTCAAGCGATGGTATCACAAATTTAACCCACTTTTAATACCTCAGTGGAAGTGTGAGGACATTGCCATGAATGTTTGTGTTGGGCTTTTGAGATGCCACAGAGAGCATGATATGATTTGGATCATAGTAGATTGGTTGACATGATGTGATTTGGATTTTGGTAACCTTTCTCGGGCTTTTGGCTGAGATCAAGTGATTTGGATTATAGTAATATATGCCTAATCTTAACAAAATCATAAGGATTAAATGAATCAGTTGTTTACCTGATACTCGATGTTGACATATTGTAACCAATTCATGTGATCAATTGTAATTAGAGAAAAAAAAATATTTGAATTAACATCTAGAAACATAATCAATAATATCATATGTTATGAAAATAATATACTATTAATAATTAACATTGTATAATGCAAAACATCATATTGGCAATAAGCAAGATTTGATACCAATAATCACACTTCAGAAATTCTATTATTGCAGTGAATTTATACAAAAAAGTATTTTCAATTTTAAAATTTATAAACATGAGAGTCATATTAAACTCATGAGGAAATAGAGAAGGGATGTGGGAAGTGGAGTGAATCTTTTAAAGGAACATGTTGGCAAGTCATGGCTGGAAGAATGCTTTGGCTCATACCTTTCTCGGCCTTTTGGCTGAGATCAAGTGTAGAATGCTTTGGCTCTTTCGCCAGAACAAAGCCGCCTTAAATTTGTTGAGGAAGTCTTCCCATAAACATGAAACACCATTGTTATTAGCTTCCCAGGTTTGCAGTGATATGCAGAGTAATGCTCAGGACACACACGAGCATTCAGAGGTTGTGGGCCATCACATGCTGAGAGTTTGTTTATGTAAGCAGTCTAAAGCCTCTCCCTCAGACTCTCCACGGTCTCACCTTCGATCTGAACCATTGAAATCATTGGAAAAGATATCAACGAACGGTCCAGTAGAGTCTAAATCTATTAATCAAATATCGCTACCAGACAAAGAACTTTCAATGACAGAAAATTATCGACAGATTTTTTTCCATCGGTAATAACAACGGAATTACGACGAATTACCGACGGAAATTTTACCAACGGATTAGTGACAGATTTTTTATAATTTTTAGTTTTTTTTTTTTAATTTTTTGTAAACTATCAACGACAGATTTTTTTTTTTTTTTTTTTTGTAAACCTATTACAATGGATTACTGACGGACAAATTAGTGATGAAAAAATTAGCAATGGATTACTGACGGATAAATTAGTGACGGATTACTAATAGATTAGCAAAGGATTTTTTTTTATTTTTTTATTTTTTTTTATTTTTAATTTTTTAATTTTATTTAATATAATATTTTTATTTTATTTTGTAGAAGGAGAATATTATTTTATTTTTTAAATTTTAAATTTTTTTATTTTAAGATAAAATAAAATTATTTTATTATTTATAATAAATTATATTTTTATATTATTTTATTATTTTATTATTATTAAAAAATATGAGATAAAGATAATAAGTAAAAAGAAAAAGTAAGATGATTAGATATAAAGTATGTCTTGGTGGTTATGTTGCTCATGAAATTTCTCTTGTTCCCGGGTTGGAAGGTGGTTGGCGACGTTTTTTCACAAATTAAAGGAAATGGGTAGGCAGACTGGCGGGTTGACAGGGGCTACCTAGAGCATATTTTTCTTTTTGAGAAGTCTAAAATCAATGACGGACCTACTCTGTCATTGATTTTTTTTTGTAGTATAGGAAAAAATCCGTCGCTGATATTTAATGAACTCACTATTAATGACGAATTTAGCGATGAAAAAAATCTATGTGATGAAAAATAGACTTTCAACGATAAATTTTTTCGTTGTTAAAATTTTATTTTTTAGTAGTGTATTATATTCAAAATTTGGGATGAAAAAAAATATATTTTGAGAGCTGTTCTGAATGAGTCTGTTCAAATAGGATTAAACGGAGTACGGTCTAGGATATTGAGCGTATAATAAGAAAAAACAAAAAAAGGGAAATCATTGGATATAGCGGCCTTTTGAAGCTCAAGAGAGTCAGCGTTGACAAATTCCCCCCGGGGGGGGGGGTGGGGAAGAACCTTATTTCTAAATCTCTCTCACTGTTGATCATCTCTCTCCCCTTCCCGGTGGAGAAGAAATGAAGGCAGCGTTCATTGCCTTATTTTAACTTTTTTCTTTTTTTTTTTTTAAATTACATTACTTAGCGGCGAAAATGGAAGAAGTATCTTAATTTTAGAAATAAAAGTTTTTTCTTTAATTTGGCTTTTAATTTATTTAATTATTTTATTATTTAATAGTAAAATTTAAATGATTTTGGACCGAAAGATCAAAATTGTAATTTTTCATTGTTGAGACGTAAAATAAAAAAAAAAAATCCAGACACCCATTTATATTTTACAGTAAATTTAGTGTTAAAATTGCTCTTTTCCCCAAAAATATATTTAAAAATTATTTATTTTCATTAAAAAATAACTTAACTTTTATATCCGGTATAATAAAAAAATAACTAATTTTTTTTTTTTTTTTTTTTTTTTTTTTATAATTACAAGCAAACAAAACACGGCAATTGTTAAACCAGCATCTTCAAACGGTACAACAACATCTTCATTTGGTAGAACATATTTGAATTTTAATAATTATAATTTACTCGGGAAGAGAGTTATGATCGTTACGCCAACTAAAAAAGAAAAAAAAACTTATATATCCTTTTAACAAATATGTGCACTCCTCCATAACTAGGTTTTTTTTTTTCCTTTTATTGTAAGAGTTTTGTTGTGAAAGCTTTGAGAATACAACCTGTCGCAACTTAAAACCAATTAACAAATTAAAAGAACATAAAAAAAAACCCTCCATGGAAATTGGAAATTGGACATTGGAGATCCATTCATTTTCTATAGCGTTACATCCGTTAGTTTCCTCCACGGCACTCCCTAAAAACACCTTCAAACCAATAAACAACGGCTCAACCCCTTGTAAATTTTCTCTCTCTCTCTCTCTCTCTACAAATACCCTTCTCTCTCTCTGTCTCCTCCTTCTCAGATTGTAGAAGGAGAATAAGAAGAGAGAGAAAATTCTGACATTAAAATCTTCTGACATCCGCACAAAAGATTGCACTTGCACTGCATGCAGATATATCCAACATATCTTTGAAAATAGGTCGGGCTCGTATCATCAGCGTTCTTGGAAGACTCTTTGTAGTCTCAAATACCAGGAGGTAAGATGAAGTTTCTATTTATTTGTTTATTTAATTTTGAATAATTGTTCTTCAGTAAAAGTCAAAACAAATAAAAGATGATGAAAAAGGGAAAATGATTTACGTTGAAAAGAAGAGAATTAATGGGGAAATGCAGGGATTATAAAAAGAAAAAGGGTGGTAAAATGGATTCGCCGGCGTCCCCAGAAGAGTTCAACAACGGAACATCGCTCATGGAGAACATGTTGGGTCTCCTCCGTATTCGCGTCAAGCGTGGCGTCAACCTTGCCGTTCGCGATGTTCGCAGCAGTGATCCTTATGTCGTCATCAAGATGGGCAGACAGGTCTCTCTCTCTCTCTCTCTAGAAGTTGACGAATTTTGTTTTATGATGATTTATCTTTGATGGGTTTTTGCTTTTGTATCATTGGTACCAAGTTTTTGAGGTTGAAATTGAAAATGATTAGCTTGGTTTGTTTGTTTGGTTGATGATTTTGGTGATCTGTTTCTGGGTTTGCTCTTTTTTTCTATCTATTTTTTTGTCGATCTTTTCTTTGTGTGTTGAACTTATAATTCAATCGGAAAATTTATAATTTGGTCAACTTCTCCATCTCTTGTTTGAACCCAATGTTCAATTTTTTTTTTCAAAAAGAAAGCCAAATCATGATACTGCCATAAGTCCCATCACTTAAATTTGAATTTTTTGAGAATACCGGAGCTTCTCTTTTGAAAAATCCTGAATTGAATTGCACGCAAAAGAAAATAACATCATCGTCATGTAGATGCACACGTAACCTTCTTGCAGTTGCTTTTGGAGGAACAAAAGGTAATCAATTATAGCTAGTAGCTATGTTTAGAGGAAGACATGGGGGCTCATTTTACTGCCATATCCTGGAGAAAAGATGCATTACTGGGATATGAAACCCTGTTTTTACTGGAAGGACTTGTAGACATTTAAGAAAAAAGTTCAGTGGCATCACAACAAGGAATTGAATAATAGAACATAGTTATAAGTATTCTTCGCAGACATTGGTGTTCAGGTTAGACCATTTGACACGTGAAATCAACCGACTCCCTGTGAAGAGCTTGGACATTGAGATAAAGGTCTAACAGTATGTATGCAGATGAGCAAGGTATTTCAGCTTATCATGATGGATCTACAAACTGTGGCCGAAGGATATTAGAGAAAGACGATGAATGTGCAAGGCATATGCCACTCCCCATCATTCACCATGGCTAACATCTGTAGTTCTAAACTGCCTCTTAAGAATTCATAGAGCTATGTGGCTGAATTGGTCAAAAAGGCCTGCGTCCTCAAAGGGATACAGAAGAAAAAATTGATTTTTAGAGTCAACTCCTGAAGTTCGGAACCCTAGCTGTAGCTTAAAGTTTGTTAGGGAAATAGTCATTCAATTTTGAAGTTGGTGTATAGATGTTAAGCTTGTCCCTTACTATTAGGTCCTTGGTTTCCAATTCTCCAACTTCTGCTGTAGCCCAATAACTTAGCAAATTTTACATCAGATTCCAAATTAAGGACTCTGGAATGCTGGGATACTCTGTCTTCTTGCAAAATTCTCTTTGTTAATGGATTCCATATCTAAACCTTCTTATTCCTTTATCTCCATGGCTGACAATTGTTAATGGCAGACGAAAAGGACACCCTAATGCAGATGGTCATAGATTGACATAAGACATTGTGAACGGTGAAAATAATTAACTTAGGGTCAATTTGTGATCCAAAATGACTTCATTTTGACCCATCATAAATTGTGAATGCAGTTCTACAATTTGGAATGATCTTGTTACAAAATATCTAACCGGCAAGGAAATTGATAGTAGTATCTTAGAATTGAAGAATTTCTCTTAAATACTGGAAATGTCTTCCACCCTTCTCCCATGGCTCTTAGGTCGTAGGCTTGTGTGAATCCCAGTGTCATTTTTAGTTCCATGCTTATACACTCAATACTTCATAATACCAGATTAGGGTGATTGAATTTGGCTCTTATGCAATAGGCTTGTGTGAATCCCAGTGTCATTTTTACTTCCACGCTTATACACTCAATACTTCACACTACCAGCTTGGACATGAAAAGGCTGGATGTTTTAGATCAGAAGTCCAATTATTATCTGACTAAGCCATATATACCTTGGGAGTGTAGTTCCTTGGAGTCCTTTGCAATCCTTCATTGAATATTTCTGTCATAGAAACAGTTTTGGTTTTATTAGTCGGTCTGGAACTCCCAATTTGGCATATTGTACACACTAGGAATCAGTAATTACTGTTATTACAGATGTATTGGTGAAAATATTAACAGTCAATCGGTTTCGTCTCTCTTCATATCTTTAAGCTTATTTCTTCTCCCTTTACATTTGTAAGCTTAGGGTAAGTTAATAAAAATATTTTTGTCATGGTTACATCTCTTTAGCAGCATCCATGATCTTCTTTGACATCAGGGCTGTTGGAACACTCCATCCCAACCAACTATTAACCATTTCTTTTATAAAATTTAGTGCAAGGCACAGATTTTGCTGGAAAAAACACTAATCAACTTTGAGAACAATTTCTCACTGGTTGCACAATTAGGGAATAGGATATTGGGACCTATTTAAATGTCTAGAATGGTAACTAGAGTCTCTAACCTAGTGCTGGTGTATCATTCCATGAACTGTAACCATGTGGGAGTATATTTCACCTGGTTAATGCTTAATCTAATAGCCACCTTAATATCCAAGAATAAGAAAATTGGCTCCAGAGTTCAATGTTTTATGATATTTCTGATGTAAGACACTAACAAGTGACAAGATGCATTTTTACCGACTATTGTTTTTAAATAACAATTTTGTTCATTTATTATTCCTTTTGGCAGAAACTGAAGACTCGTGTTATGAAGAAGAACATCAATCCTGAGTGGAATGAAGATTTAACTCTTTCTGTTTCAGATCCCCGTCTTCCAATTAATTTGGTATGTTGCAGCTTTAGTCCTTGAAGAACCAATTAGATTAAAAACATTCTTGCAGACAAATAATTGAAAACAAGTTTCTTTTGGCTTTTGGAAATTGGTAAGGCTATAGATTCAACTGGAAATAAGATATGGGTTACACGCTTCTGCCTTGTGTAAAATCATTTTGTATAAGTTATGGAAGATAACTTGTGTTCTTGAGTAATAACGAGATGGTGGAAAGTAACATTAAAGTTTCTAGGGGCCAAGAAGTTAGATCTTCAAGTAGGAATGATGAGTTTTTATGATACCGAAATGCAATGTGCATATGTAGGCCTTGACAAACATTACAAAATGGTATGATACATTAGCATCTGCAAACACTTCAAACATTTACTGTATTTTCATGCATTGTTCTACTGTTTAAATGACTGCCCTTTTAGCTAAGTTGTGGTGTCCTTCCTTGTTTAAAATTGGCCAAGGTTGAGGCTTTCTCTACTCATCCTATCTGTTCCCACCCACTTGGCTAGGATTAGCTCAATTTTTAGAATGATTCCCATGGTTTCGGCTTAGCCCATGTGAAGCCCACCTCCTCATCTAGATCGTAGTGCTTTATATAAAATAAAGTCCTGGCCCTGTTTTTGCAATGACTAGGATATGTCTAGGATAAGCAAAATGTTGCTTTTGAGAAGGGTGTCACTGTGACTTGCTTATAGGATTACGTCGGACTGTCTTCTGTTGAGTGAGATACTTTGACTGAAATATTAGCTTAATCTTGGATGATGAGCAAGCAACCAATTTGTCCTGATTGGAAAAGCTTGAAGACAAGAAGAAAATGGCAGACCTTTTGTGAGGATCATCAAAACCTTGGGCTTGAAGGAGAACAAAGTGGGCATTTCCCATTCTTCCATGTTGCTATACATGCTAGTTCTGCCTGGCTAAATTGCACCAGTGAATTTGTCTAATGCCTGCATAGGAAAAAACGTTAATCATAAAATAAAAATTATCTGCTAAACCTAGGATTGTTGGATACCTATGATTGTCCATACATACAAAAGTTTAATTTGTTCATATGTTTTGCACAACATGGGAACCTAACTTGAAATCATTTAGTGAAATTAGTTGCAAATCCATCACTTCTCATTGGGAGATGGCATTGTTGATTACGTGCTCCCAGGTTGGTAAAATTGACCGTAGGAGTGACTGAATGCAACTCTTAAGAAATTCTCAACGGTTCTCATTTGTTTGAAAACTTTGCGATAGACAGCGGTCCCCCTAGAATTTGACAGTACCCTGCTGAATTATGGGGTGAGAGTTGGTCTACAGGCCAACATTTTCCCTAGATAAGTGTGACAGAAACAACATTCTCCCTCATGCGACCGAATTACTTTTCATTATGGTCTGGACCGGCCTTTTTTTGTGTGTCTGTCTTTGTGGACTGGCTATTTTGTTGTCTTTTCTTCTGTCAATGTTAATAGTAAATGGTTTTTTTTTTCTTTTTCTTTTTTGGTGTTGAATTCCAGACTGTGTATGACCATGACACATTCAGCAAAGATGACAAAATGGGAGATGCAGAATTTGACATAAGAGCATTTATCGACGCGCTGAAAATGCACTTGCAAGGCCTCCCCAGTGGCACCATTATTACAAGAGAACAACCGAGCAGGAATAACTGCTTGGCTGAAGAAAGCTGCATTTGCTGGTCTGAGGGTAGGATCATCCAAGATCTGTGCCTTAGATTGAGAAATGTAGAATGTGGTGAAGTTGAAATCCAGCTCCAGTGGATCGACCTTCCCGGTTGCAAGGGACTGTAGATTCTCAACATCCTCCTCTTTCATGGGTCTAATTTCCGTTTATTTCCCGTTCGTTGAAATGAACAACTTGTCCTTTGGGATTGTACCTGCTGAGTAAATAGACTTGGTATTTTCTTTTTTTGGGACTTCTTTTTTTTTTTTTTTTTTGCTTTATTTTATTTTGATCTGCATAAGGGGATATGGATTCAAAAGCAGCGAGACAGCGGAAAAAGGATTGACATGTTTGAGTTGCAGATGTGCTATATATACTGGAATAAGAAAAGAACGTGTTGGGATGCGAATGTGAATGAAGAAAAGCAATATGTTTTACCATGTTTGTTTTGATTAAGATAAAGTTGCTAAAAAGGTGAATTTGAGCATGCTGGTTGATGCTTTTTAGCATGAAGAGACGTGGGTAATTGAATCTCTTTAGTGTTAGGTTTTGGATTGCTTTGTCTATTCAAGATCCATATCTTGAGATCAAGAGAGTGACGCTTCATACCAATCTACAAGAATGCAAGGAACCCCTTAATGCTTTTCTCTTTTTTCTCTTTTGACTCAACCAATCATCATCTTCTTCATAATGGAGTAGGAAGGGGGTGTAAATTCACAGTTGCTCTTATTAACCAATGCAAATGGGAAAAGGTGGGTCCCAAATGATATTCATGATTGGTCAAACTCAGAACAAGCATATTATTTTTTTCTCTTCTTTTTGACTTCATATTCCGCTAATGCTAGGTTTTTCCTGATAGGAACCCATTGCTGGGTTCGACTGCATCGTCTCATCAAGGACTGCTACGTCTATACGTGAACATCGGTGTGGTGTTAAGTATACAAGAGGTTCTCATTCTGCAGAGTTTGAATACGACGGTCTACAATTGTCTCTGAACTCAGATATAGTGTTAAATAAATAAACGTTTTCATATTCTAAGTTGAATAAGAAAAGACAGCATAGGACTGGAATGGTATTGGATTTAGAACTCAACCTAGGAACCCTCACTAGCAATGTCACGAAAGTAGTGGATATAATGATTAGAAAAATAATTAATATTTTGCACTTACAAGAGATGGAATGGGCAGGTGAGAGGATAACAAACATTAGCGATTTTAGGTTTTTAAGCTACGGTGCACAGAAAAAGACCAAAATAAAAATAAAGTAAGTACTCTTATAGATAGTTTGTGGAGGGATCAAGTAGTAAGAGTAGTTAGAAAATGAGATAGGATTATAGTTTTTAAAATAATAATAGCAAAAGAAACTATTACTCTATTTAGTGTATATGCACTTTAAGTAGAATTAAATGAATCCACTAAAAAAGGTTTTGGAAAGACTTAGACGAGGTAGTATAAGAAATTTTATAAAATGATAGGATTTTAATATAAGAAAATATAAATGGGCATGTAGGAGAGAGAAATAAGGAATATGGAAGGGTATATTGGGGTTATGATCTTGGAGGAATAAATAAAGAAAAGAAAGCCGGTTTGGATTTTCCAAGCGTATATGTATTTATCATAATTAATACGTTTTTCAGAAAAACAGAAAAATATTTGGATAGGAAAACTTATAAGAATTGTTGTCTAAAAGATTGACGATGGAAACCATAAACCTTTCTCAACAATTAGTTGAGAAGTATCAGAGGAGAAGAAACAAAACTTGCACATAGGGTTTATCGACTTAGAAAAGACGTATGATAGAGTACTTAGAAAAATTATGTAGAGAATTTAAAAAATGTGCATACACACAAGAATGGATAAGATAAAAAAAAATGAGTATATTAGTGAAAAAATTGAGATTGTGGCTATCGAGAAAAATTGAGGACAACACGAATAAGATGATATAGATATGTATATAGACGACCAATAATGATTTTAGTTGGGTTGTGTGACAATTATTCATATTAATCCAAAGAGAGGGATATGAAAGAAAATTTAAATAATAACAATAAAATATTATACGAATTATATGAATATAGATAAAACTATAATACAAGATAGAATATAATAACGTAAAAAATATCTATATTATTGAGTCCAATTAGTGAGATAAAAAATACGATTATTATTGTCATAAAAAATAATAATAAAATTAAACCTGCGATATGAAATAAAATACAATATATAAAAGAATTCATATAATTGATCCCATTTAGTGAAATAAAAGTTTGACTGTTATTATTGTATTTGACTTGATAACAATAAAACAATATGATAAGGTGATTCTATTTATAAATTAATAAATTATAATACCGATTTAAATCTAATTCGAGAGAACAATTTTTATTATTTGAATTAGTTAACATAAATAAAAACCATCATCGGAACAGATTACTCAATAATCAATGCAAGTTCACTTTTTTTTTTCTTTTTTTTTTTTAAAAATGATATAAGGAAGAATTTAGGGACTTCATTCTCAAAGTAAATCTCATTTTCAAAATATTTAATTAAAAAGAAGGGAATTAGAAGGTCAAAATAGAATTTTTCTTTGTGTGTATTTAATAGGTCAAATCGAATTAAATTATCCATGTCAATATAAATATAATAAAAATTCTATCGGTGTCTAATTGGTATAATAATTAGATACTGATTTTTTAAACTTAATCAGATTTAATATGATTACCTGATATCAATAATTTATAGAGTGTTCTGAATTTTTAAGACAATTTAAATTACAAATTTAATCTTTATGATAGTTCGGATCTAAGATGTTAGATCTTAATTTGTTTAACTTGTTTTAAAAAATTATGTTAATATTTTAAAATTTTTAACGATTTTTACACAGAAGATAGTAAGAAAATAAAAAATTCCAACCAAAATTTTATCATTATAAAATAAATTGACTGTTTTATGAATAATTTATTCGTAACATAATTTCCTAGAATTCAAAAATACCGAATTCAAGAAAAGGTTCAATAAAGATAGGGTGGGGTTGTGAAAACGAGTCATTGGGGTGATTAATCTAAGGGTGAAAAGTGCGCCCACCGCAAAGCATGCAGATTGAGGGAAAAGCAAATCTTTTTGGGAATCCAAATGGAGGGGTTTGCTTTGTTGAGAGCACAAACACCGCAAAAATCAAATTCAAGTTCACGCTCACTTCTTCGATATTTTTTTTATCGGACTTTGTAAGATTCGATTTAAATTTTTTCAAATTTAATTAAAAAATTTCATTTAACGGAATTTTTTTAATTTTTAATTTTAAATATAAAATTTATTTAAAAAATATAACACTTTTTCTTATAAAATCAAATATTCATTAATCTAGTTCTACATTATTCACCTCTCAAAATTTCAAAGCAACCAGTTCAGTTTTTTTTTTTTTTTTTTTTAACTATACCGATTGATATTTAGAATTATATTTTGACTAATTTGATTCGGAATTTACAGTGACTCATTAAGGGGGTTATTCTCTCAACGTAGTTTTTTCCATACCTAAATTACGAATTGAAATAAAAAATTTGATTAAGAGATGCAGTGTTATATCTCATTAGATCAATTATCGTTTGGTTTTGTGAATAGGTTGTGAATATCAAAAGTGGGTTGTGAGGTTGCCATTGCCACCCCAATCTTTGCCTCCCTTTCCCTTCATTCTTTGTTCATTTCAATGCATTTTTCTCTTACTTTTCTTTCCTCAAAAGTGAACTTGGTTGAGTTATTTACTTAGATTAAAATAATATAATAAGTATGTTATTTACTTAATTTCTTCTCATATTAATACTGGATGAATTAAATATTTGTATGAAAATTAATATAAATATATTTTTGATAAATTTATAAAATCAAATTATAATATGAATTAGCCAAATATGCTTACATCGATTACTAATTAAGCATATGATGAATTAAATCCAAAACTCATTTAGTCCATTAAATATTATTTTTGGAATATCTTACCTTGTAATGCTTATTGAATAAATACATGTATTAGATATCAAAACAGCTCATAAAATACGAATATGTAAAAGTTCTTATATTTCCCTTTTAAATCAATATAGTACTAGTTGCGTAATAGTTGGAATGCGAAATAGTTAGAAGAGGAAGTATAGTTTTGCAGAAAATATTATTATCAATATATATTTTTAGACTCATCGGCAAATCAATCAGGGTATTGATTTTTTTTTATTATACTGATCGGTATTCGAAATTATATTTTAACTAATTCGATTCGAGATTTACAATGACTCATTTAAGAAGTTATCCTCAAAACGTAAATTTTTTCATACTCAAGTTACGAATTGAATTCGGGAACTTAATTAAGAGATTTAATATCATATTCTATTAAGCTAACTTTCCGTTGATTCTGGGTATTGATTCTCGTTTGTAAAGAAGATTTAATTACTCATGATTTTGTTTAATTTTTTTTATTATATTAATCGATATCTGAAATCATATTTCGATTAATCTAATTCGGGATTTACAGTAGTCCATTAAGGGAGTTACAATTCTAATATAATTTTTTTTATACCCAAATCATGAATTTAATTTAGGAATTTGATTAAGAATTCTAATGTTACGTATTACTATATTGACTGTGGGTTGATATGATTTTGTTTAAATTAATAAAGAATAATAAATCTAAGGAGAGAAGTTTAGAAAGAGACACGAAGGCAAAAGAAAATCACAGAGAATCTTTCCTTTAAACTCTAGAACAAAGTCACCAAAGCGTGAGCGGAGAGCGGGAGCGAGGGCGCGAAAGCTTGATTCGTATAAAGGTACACAACCTTCCAAAACCTCTCAAGAACGTTTATAAATAAAATAATAAAAATATAACATACTTATGTTTCAATAATTAAATACTAAAATATAAAACATTTCATTAACAGAACATTGTATTATATTAATAAAACACGAAGTGCATGTCATTAACGGCCAAAAAACAAAAAAAAAAAAAAAAAAAAAAAAAAGCAAAATAGAGTACGTGTATACTCAAGAACACATTTCTTGGCAGACAAAAAGCACTCTCTTTGTTAATAGCAAAAAACAATACAAGGAGCCTTTTGTCCTAGCATGACTCCAAGAAACTGTGCTCTCATATGTGAAAATGTCCATGTAAAAGGATCTCCTCTGCGCCCAAAATAGAGTACGTGCATACCTAGTCACATATTTTCTCAGAGGAGTAGATGTAAGTACATCATAGTCCAAAATATTATCAAAAGGAGAACATTAGGTCCGAAATATATCTTTAGACTGATTGTTCTGAATTTTCACATGAAATATATTTAAAAATAAAGTTTAATAAATAGAGTAGTGTTAATAAAGAGAATTTATGGGGAAAAGGCTTTCTACAAATAGAAAATCCCAATAAATATATATATCAGTTGAAATTTAAAATTGATGACCGATAAACAAAATAAATTTAATAATTTTCATGAAAATTTAGAAAAAAATACAGAAATTAATTTGTATAAATTATCTTTGGGAGATTACAGTTGGCTGCATAAAAGACTACGAATCTTATTATTTGGGTGGAGATGCCAATCTTATAACTTGGGTGAAAATTTATAAAGATTTGTGAAGTCTGGAGTGAATTTGGTGGAGTGAAGATTCTAACGAGTGTTTGAGTAGAGATAAGGATGAGAAAGTCTTAGAACAACAGATGGTAACCAACGGTCGCTGTTCTTATTAATTATTCTCGAAGTTTTTTAATATGTAATTATAAATTACAAATTTACTAACATATCTTAATTTTATAGTTTGTTATAAACAAAACAAGTTGAAAACATAGTAATTTTGAGTAAACAAATCTGATTCCTAAATTACATCTCTACAAATCGTAAATTCTATACTATTAAATACATATTCTAACAATCTCGAATTCACAAATTTAAATATATCAATTAGTGAATTTAGAATTTATAATTCATAAATTTAAAATTTTCAATTCATGAATCGGTCATGAATCTGTACTCTTAAATTCGCTAATTAGACTACAATTCGGCACATATTGGGACGAATTCTCTGAGTAATCTCTAGAACCTATGATTCTCTCATAATTCACAAAAGAGTTTTAAATTTTTTAGAAAATATAAAACAACCATAGTCAAGAACTCCACGTTATTGCATTTAAGTCCTCAGCAAACTAATCTCCATTTTTCTTTGATTATTTCTAATTGATTTAATACCAAAAATATCACATATTGAGTAAATAATTAATACAAATAGAGTTTTGTGGTAGAGAAATGATTAAGGTCACATCTTTTTTGATTTATTTTTACTCCAAAATTGTCACGCCCCGAGCCAAGATCGTGAATAGCCGCCCATTGTCCTAAATTGTCGGCTGTATTTTTATAAAAAATCAGACAGAATCTTTCCATATTTCAAAAATCTCCCAAATACAATTAATTCTGTATAAATCACAATCATCTTGTAAAATAATCAAATGACCATTTCGGACTCTCCAAAACCAACCAATCCCACAGCTAACATCCCGAATAACACAAGACTATAAAATTTTCTAACAACCTAACCACAGATCTCTTCTGTCATGCCCCCGTCAAAGGCATGGACAGCCGCCAATCGCTCCTCCTGTGATTTAGAGGTGGCACCGAACGATTCTAGATACATTTCTAAGACAACACATTCCCAAGTATATACACAACGAATAAGAAATATCTCAATACAATATTATGCAATGACATGAGAGTTCCATAATTTAAATGTTCATATTTATACAGTTATCCCAGAATTACACAATGGTCGTCTATAGATTTCAGAATGCATATATATTACCAATACAAATTTTGCAACAGAAATATATAATGATTCCTCAAATCCAAACCAGATCTCCCAATGATACTGAGCGTTCCAAAAGCAACGCTCCTTACCAAATACTATCTCTGAAATAAAAAGGGAAATGAGGGGTGAGTATTCGGGGAAGAATACTCAATGAGTGAGTGTGTCAATGCAATCGTCTAATATGAAGTGTGAAACTGGAGTGTCAAATTATAAGTTTACGAATCATATTTCAAATTATCATACTTTTCATTTCAACAATATATCATTAGCACGCATTTTCAAGTCAAATATGCATCCAAAACACTGTTACAAAATCATAGAGCTACCAGCAGAAAATGTCCTGGCAGAGGTCTACCGCGACCTATGACAGGCGCACCGGGGGTGTTTTATGCAAGTTAATTTAAAGTACTCTCTATCTCGACGTTGGCGACAGACCTCGTCCAGATGTTAGACTTGGAGAGAGTATCCAAATTCTCCCCCTTTCGGGTTCAATCTGGCTAGTATCATGTCGTTAATAAAAATCACGACAACTCATGGGATACCCCAGGTCTAGGCATATCCGGATGCCACCCAAACGTTTCTCACGGTGTCATTCGTAGCTACAGAACAATACATACCAAATCTTTCAAGGCCAAATCCAAAATCGTATCAAAATTTGTTGAAATCAGGTTCACAAACCAAATGCAACATATAATATAAAATAACACATTATACATTTCAATCACATGAATGCATAATTTCAATATTTCAACACAGTTTTTGGACACTCCATTAGTTCACAAAAAATCAATTTCAAAACCAATCAAAATATTTCAAGTATGCTACAAATCATTCTCATTTATCAAATATTTTAAAATAGGGTTTACACATTAAATAAAAGTATTGAAATAAATCACATTCACTAATTTGGAGAGAATAGCGCACTCCCTAGTAAAACCACAATACGTAAAATCAAAACCCATCTTAATCGAATCACCAAGAAAGCCAACCTAATAAAATTATCACGATTTTCATCAAATTTCTAACTATTTTCAGGGTTTATCATTTTCCTTAAGTTCGTACAACCCTAAATTCTTCAATTTATAAATATACACCAATATTATCAATTTCGTTCTATTTATAAGTAAATAACCAAATTTAAATCAAGTTAAATTCAAAACTAAATTCGACAAAATTTAAATTTACGTATGGAAATAATTTCATTTCCCTCACCTAGGTTTACTCAAATTTCAAACCTAACTTTCGTTTGCCCGTCAGATTAATTTAAAACCTATAATATTTTCAATTTTGAAATTACGTTAGCGACTAAATCAATTTTTAAACACTAAACCACATTTAATACAGTCGTTACCTGCAGTGAAGGATTTCTGCGAGGATGGCAATGGCTCTCAAAGGGGAAAGCTGGTTGCTGGCTTGCCGGCCGTCGCGGGCTCGAGGGTCGGTGGGTTGGCGGGCTGGCCCGCTGGTGGGCTTGCGGGTCAGCAGGCTAGCGGGCTGGCCTGCTGGTGGACTGGTAGGTCAGCAGACTAGCGGGCTTGTAGGCGGGCACGCTCACGAGCTAGGGGCTCGCGCTCGTGGGCTGGAGTGCTCACTCGCAAGAGACTGTAGTCGCGCGCTGAGGCACGCTCGTGCGAGGGAGGTCGTGCTCGCACAGGGTAGGTCGTGCAGGGGCACGCTGGCGCTCGTGCAGGGGGGTCACGTAGTCGCTCTCTGTCGAGCGCTGTTGCGCTGTGGCACGCTCGGGCACTCGCGCTTGTGCCATGGCGGAAGGCGCTGCAGTCGCGTGCTGTAGCGGAGGGAGGCGCTGCAGGCTGGCGCGCTCGCTGGAGGAGGTGAGGGAGTGCGATTCACGGCTTGCGACGGAGTACGATCGAGAGGGACGGAGATCGCGAGAGATAGGGAGAGAGTGATCAGCGGAGAGAGAGAGAAACTGAGAGGGAAGGATAGAGAGAGAGAGAAGAAGAAGAAGAAGATGGTGGTGGTGGTGCGTGGCGGCTTCGGGCGAGGGAGGGGCTGCGTGGGAGAGGAAGAGGTGGGGGGAGGGGAGACGAAGAGTCGGAGAGAGAGAGATAGAGAGAGACAGATTAGGGCTTTTAGCCCTAATCTGACAAGGGGAGTGTCGCGTTTCGAGTCGAAACACTGCGTTTCCTCCTTCCTCTCTCTCTCTTCTCTTTTTTTTTTTAAAAGAATATATATATTTCAAAACCAATATATTGTTCGGGCATCGAGTGTCAGTGTTATAAAAGTAAATATAATGAAATCCACTAATCCATTAAACAAATTAAAATTATTCTAATTTTATTTAATTTCACAAAATAATTAATATTGCACTACAAAATAAATATTGTATTATTTACAGAAGTTAACAAAATTATTTATTATTTTGTTTTCGATTTATATGTATTTCTATATGCTAATTATCTCTGTGAGAATGAAATATCACATTCTCAATTATTTAATTCTATTGAATTTCTCATCTAAAAATAGAATATTCAAAAATATCTGACTTATTTCCCATTGGCCAATGGTACTAGATAAGTTTTATATTAAATATGCATCTCTCAACTAGTCAACACTATATACCTAATATATGAAATTGTTAAACTTATAAAACTCTTACTCATGATACACTACAAAAAAAACCTCAATTTGTGACAAAATTTGCGACAAATTTGCAAGAAGAATTCGTCCCAAAACAAATTTAAGGCGAATTTTGCAACAATTTTTTTTCCTTGCTAATAAGCCGTCGCAAAATTTTGAAATGAAAAATCGTCGCAAAAATTTTCAACAAATATTTTTTTGTTACAAAATTCGTTGTAAATGCGTGACCAATTTTGCAACGAAAATTTTATTCGTCACAAATTTGTGACAAATAAAATTTTCGTCACAAATTTGCGACAAATAAAATTTTCATAAAATAATATTTTCGTCACAAATTTTGCGACGAAAAAAAATTTGTTGAAAATTTTGCAGCGAATAAGTTATTCGTCACAAATTATCAACGAAAAATAATTCGTCGTAAATTTGTCACAAAATATTTTTATTGCATATTTGCCATGAATCTAATTTTCGTCACAAATTTGCGACGAATAGTTTTTTTCGTTGGAATTTTTGCAACGAAATGCAATTCGTGACAAATTAGGAACGAAAAAAAAGTCGTCGCAGAATTTGTCACAAATAAGCGACGAATGTTTTTCGTTGCAAAATTCGTCGCTAATCAAAATTTACAATTCAATTTTAGTAACGAAATTTGCGAAAATTTTGTGACGAATATGTAGTTTATGACGAATATAAATTTTATTGGTATATTTGGACCATTTTTCCCTATATAACTTGTATTTATACCTACTTATCCAACTCTATCAATAATTAATCATTCAAATCATTTTTTATATCAAATTTCATCTATCTATACTCATCAATATAACTAACTATTCAATAAAATCAATAAGTTAAAAATTCAACAAAAAATCATGATAGTAATATCAAAGATAAAAATAACATCAAGTCTAAATGTAAAAATATCAATAACCATACATAACAAAAAAAATCAATGTAACGAGTATCAAAATGTATTAATCAAATAACAGTATACAATTTCAAACACGACTTCCACCACCATCATCATCATCATCATAATCGAAGAAATCATCACCTTCATTACCATTGCGAGCATTATCAAGAGGAGAAATATAAGGGGGAATCTGACTTGGAGCGGAGGCTAACTGAAAATGTTGCATGATTAACATTTGTTACGTATAGAACTCGTTAATTTTTTGCATGTGTTTTGCTTAAATTTCATTGAATTCCTAATCTCTTTGCAACAGTAACTCCTTCAAATGGCTTACCTCTTCATTTAATTGATTTATTTCTGCCCTAACTGTTGGTGGGGTGGAAGAAAATGACCCAGGGATTTTGTAAATTCTTCTCAAAGAACCTAACCCAACTACTCTAGCCCCTTTTGGTCCACCAGTCATCTCGAGCCATGTTTTCATGTTATCAACAGATGGCTCAAATCCGCCAGTATCATCACTAGCACTCAAATTTCTGCGTGATAGCTCATCATATTTCTCTTGTATAGTCATGAGAAAAATTAAAATAAATTTACAATAACAATATAATACAAGCACATAAAATCTTGATTAGATATATATATATATATATATATATATATATATATATATATATATATGAAGGAAAATAAAAAAAAATTTGTAGCATAAATCATGAGACTATATAAGATCTAAATTATGAACATTCATATTAACATTGAATAAGTTGAAATTTATGAAAAAAAAAAAAGAGAATCTCTATCAAATAATTCATTAGAAATCAAAGAATCAAATCAGCAATAAAAATAAATTTGGGAGAGACTAACCTAATAAATTCATTTTCCTACATTGTTATGATATGTTCAACATTATATGTTCAAATCAATATTGAAAATGTTCATTAAATAATTAGAAGTTTTGAAATTACAAATTTTAATTGCTCTAGCTCTCTCCCCGCTCCAATTCTTGTCTTTTTTCTAAAATGTGCGCGTGAAAATATCTATAAATGAAGGCTTGGTCCCCGTTTCCTTGGCCTAAAATAAAAAAATACTGTTAGAAATAATGAAATAGTTTACATTAGATTAAAAAATTAGTATTTATATAAAATTACCAATCTATTTCTATATTCATCGATATTGATTGAGCCTCCTGCATACGTCGCAGACAATTCCCCTGAATTATAAGTTCGGTTTTTTTTTATTCTGCTCACTCCATCGTTTGTTCTCCTCCGATTCCCAAAAATTCACAATCATGCCCCAATTTTACTCGGTGATGCAATTTGGCTTTTTTCCGTGTCTCTTTGCATGATTTAGATCGTGTCGGATGTGATTGCCACATTTTTTCTTGAAAATCCTTCTTACTTCCAACTCTTCAGTCTCGTCCCAACTGAATAGTCGCTACAATGGAAAAAAACCAATTGATTATAAAACTATTAACTTAATTTCATATATAAACTGATTGGGATAACTTATTTTGAACTCGCTTCACCATAACTCTTTTGTTTCTTCTGGAGTGTTTGTGTAAGTTATCGAATACCCTCCCCAATGGTTATTCACTATTATATTAAACTCGTGAATAATATATATAGAATTTGTAAATCTATCATAAAGTTTTAAACAAATAATATTAAATAAACAAGATAGTTAAAAGAATAATTTGTTTTATAAATAAAAGAAATAATACATCTGAAATTTTAAAATTTAGTACTTACGAATTTTCGTAAGGGGCTATCAACTCTCGATTGTCTTCCCTATTTACATACGAGTGTTCCACCGAAGGGACTGGCGAAGGTACATTACTAGCCATTTGTTGAGAATACGAAGGGCCTACAACAGAAGGGGGAGGCGAAGGTACATTGCCGGCAAGGGAATGAGATTGCGAAGGTGTCGAAGTGGACTGCGATGGTGAAGAGCGTGATCTTCCATCATAGTTTCGTCTATGACGGCCACGTCAAAACTGTCAACCATAATATATTATGAACAAAAATAAAAAAAAATAAAAATTGCATGTTCATCAGATGCATAATGAAGAACATGAATAAACTTACCATATTTAATTTGACAAATTAAATGCGACGAAATAAGCCACTAATATGTCAAGAAATCTTCTCTAATGACTTATAGAAAAAAAGATAGTATATTAACAAGTCAAATATATAAATTTAAGAATGAGACAGTAAATAGATAAATATCTGATTTTTATTATATTAAGAGAACAAAACTTACCCGTCATAAAAATCAAAATCCTCATTGTCACCTCATTCTTATCACGTGTCTCAAAATTAGACTTCTCAACATAATTATCATCAACATTCTCATCCTCATCCTCATCATCTGTCTCAAAATGAGATTTTTCATCGTCTTCTTCATGAATTTCACTTACATCCACATCTATCACTACTCCGCTGAATCTCGTAACGTTGGAATATTATATTTTTCAGTCTGAAATGTATTGACAACTTCCTCTTGTTGATATGCTGTCTTCCCAATGTTTCTCAATTTTTTTTCCATACTTTCATTTTATAAATAGCCCACAAATCAATTTTATCACGTTTCAAATTAGGATATAAAGTATAAAATACTTGAATCGCTTATTATGTCAACACAAATGGTTCATATCTTTTATACAATTTTTTATGATTTATTTCAATCAAATTAAACTGTGGATGCACTCTCATCCATTTGACAGGGTCAAACCAGCGACACATAAATAAAACAACCCGTAATTCTAGATCAGGGTACTCTACCTCTATGATTTCATCCGACAAACCATAAAAATCATTTTCACATCCACCATCATTGGATAACTTAACACAAACCCCACACTATTCATTGTCGTTTTCCCTATTCCATATTCTTCAATGTGAAAATTATACTCATTTATGAAATATGCTAACCAAGTTCGTACCATTGATTTTGGACCCCATAACAGATGGATTAACAATACTTGCTCAGCTTGAGTTTGATTATCATAGACTTAAAGTCAAATAAATATGTTAATATGTTTTAAAGTAAATATTGAAATAATTTATAGTCTACTTACATATTTTTTGAACCATGGTGTAAATTTTTAATCGCAGAAACGATCAAATTCATGTGTCGAAAGTTCAGAATATATGTTTTGGAAAATCTTACTATCAAAGAAAATAAATTTTAACACAAACAATTTATGATATAAGAAATACATAAAATAGAAAATATATACTAACTCGAAATATGGCGTCACTTCTGGACAGTTCAGTAAAATATATATGTGGACTGCCCGCCATTTTTGACCGGTTAAGTTCTACGGTTACATGGTCCACTTGCTCGACCAAGATAGTTAAAAATTGAGAATGACTTCAAATTGGGATCAATAGGACTCTCATCATTTCTTCCCGTTTTTCGCCTCTTGCACTGAACATGATACCCAAAATAATATGATACAAACGTTGTTACTTTCTCCACAATGTATGCATTGACAATAAAGGTTTTAATACGTACCTTATTTTTCACTTTCTTCTTCAAATAATATATAAATTTAATTATAATAAAACAAAATGTAATAGAAAATTATATATAATGAAATTAGTAATTTTATATGTCTTGATAACGAAGTATAAAAGATGAAAAACTCACATTTCAAATGGATACATCCATCGAAATTGGACATAACCTCCAACTTTCGCCTCATATGGCAAGTGAACCAAAAGATGCTCCACGGAATCAAAAAATAACGATAGAAATATCCTTTCTAAATTACACAAAATGACTGGAATCTCTCTCTCTCTAACATCTCCATGTGTGAATGTTTCAACACTGTCGAGTAAATATCATGAAGGAAAATGTTTAACTCCGTAATGGCACCCCAAACAGAATTTGTGAAAAGTTTCTTAAAAGTAATAGGAATTAGTCTTTTCATAAATATATGACAATTATAACTTTTCAAACCAATCAACTTACATTCCTTCAAATCGACACATCTTTCAAGATTTGAGACATAACCATCAGGCAACCTCAATGATTTCAACCATTCACAAACAATCCGCCTCTGATCCTTATTCAATGTATAAACTGCCTTCAGTTTTGGTGCCATACTATTTTCATCTTTTATCGACATCGAGAGTGTGCTGTTTACAAAGGAGTCACATATCTATCTTGCATTCAAGTTGTCTTTCATTTTCCCAGTAATATCCATCACTGTATTTATCAGATTATCAAATACATTCTTCTCAATTGCATTATATCGAGATTATAATAAACCAAATGACTCTTCCAATATGGTAAATCCCAAAATATACTCCGTTTAGTCCATTTATGCGAATGACCATAGCTATATATTGTACCATGTGGCTCTTCAATAACAGATAGAAGTTAAGGACTCTATGTCAAATTTGTTCACCGGTTAATCTCAATGGAGGAGGTGTTCTTTCAATTCTATTCTTAGTGAATTTTTCTTTATTTCTTCTGAATTTATGAGTTAATGGTAAAAATTGTTTATGACAATCAAAATAACTCGCTTTCTTCTCATATTTCAATCTGAATAACTTTGATCTCTCCAAACATATTGGACATCCTAAAATCCTAGCGGTACTCCATCCCGATAACATACCATAAGACGGAAAGTCATTTATGGTCCAAAGAAGAGCAGCTTTCATTACAAACATCTGATTAGCATGAACATCATATGTAGGAACACTTTCATCCTATAGTTGTTTTAACTCCGCAATCAATGGTTGCATGTAAACATCTATTAACTTTTTTGGATTTTGCGGGCCAGGCACGACCAATGTTAAAAACATATACTATGTCTTCATACATATACTGGGTGGAAGATTATACGGAGTTAAGATAACTGGCTAACAAGAATAAGTTCTTCCTAATTTGCCAAATGGAGCAAACCTATCAACACAAAGACCTAACCTAATATTTCGAGTCTCTCTCGTAAACTCAGGATATATTCTATCAAAATATTTCCACGCCTCTGCATCTGAAAGATGACACATTAACTCCTCTTCTGTTTCATGAATTGCATGCTAGGTCATGTGTTCAGCAGTGGTCTCAGATGCATAAAGCCTTTGTAACCTAGGAGTTAAAAGGCAAATAAAATATTTGTCTATATGATGTACGTCGCTGATTACGACCCGATCTACTAATACTTTTGTATCTACATTGATTACAGAATTTATAAAATTCTGCATCTTTATCATCTCCCCAATATAGCATATAAGTATCTCCGCAAATATCAATTCTTTCTATCGGAAGACCTAATTCTTTCACCAGTTTTTTCATACTATAGAAATCATTGGGCATAATGTGATCACGCGGCAACACTTCTCCAATAACTTGAACAAAATCATTAAAACAATCCTCAGATACATTATGCTCTGTCTTGACATTCAACAGTCTTGCAGTTAGAGATAGCCTAGTGTGGCTGTCACAACCAGCCCATAAATGTTCATCTGCAGCTCTTAACACTTCCTGAAATTGAAGAGATGATTCATTATTCAAATTTTCATCAACACCTGGTACTTCTACCTCCTCCAATGGTGATGCATAACTAGTATACCCATGTTCAAATGTTAGAGCAAAGTTAGAACTTGCAGTGCTTGGTTCGGGAACAAAATTTGGAACAAAATTCGAAACAAAATTCGAACCCGCTACATCAATTACCATCCTCTGATATGGATTCAATTGATCAGAATAACTCTGATCCCCACTAACTGAGAATTGTCTGTTTCGTCCATACTCCTCATTAGAAATGAACAGTTCACCATGACATATCCAATTATAGTAAATCGGGATAAAACCAACTCTACAAAAATATTCCCTAACATTATTATACTACAAAAATTTACCATTACGACACCTTTTACACGAACACCTTAGTTTATTCCCATCCATAAAATCAACATGACTACAAGCAAAAGCTAAAAATTGTTCCAACCCAAAAATAAACTCATCAGTTAAACCCTGATGATCAGATAAGTTCTTTTTATACATCCATCTTCTTTCTTTCAGCATTTTCCTTGTCTCCAAATTTAAAATTTTTAAAATATTAGTAAAAACTACTAAAAAACTATTAAATCATCAATAATAATATTATCATTAATCCCAACTAAGTTGATATAACAATAAATAATAAATTATTCATAATTTTATATAAAAAATTAAAATTAACAAATCCAGAAATATCATTAAATCAACAACTAAATATAATAAAAATAAACTAATATAGAAATAAAAACAATAAAAACATACAAATTAACATAATTGCATCAATTCTAATAATTACAGTACAAATTAAAACATTTTTCACCGCTAAAATAATAATTCATCGAAAGGCTCAGGTATTAACAGCAACAACAGCTTTCAATCGAAATATTCGAAAATCGTAAATTTTGACACATAAAAAAAAATAATAAATAACTAATATATTATTAAAACAATTTTATAAAAATATTTTTAAATAACATTTCTCAAAAAAAAAAAAAATTGTTCATAAAAGTGACAATGATGGGCCGAGCCGGGCCCAATGGGCCTACCCGGGCCGTGCAAAGGCCCAACCCCATGGGCCACGGCTGGGCCGAGCAGGGGCTGTGGTCCCTTGCCATGGCTGGCCACCAGATCTGAGATGTAGAAGGCAAGATCCGACGGCTTGCTTCTTGTGGCAGAGAGAGAGAGAGAGAGAGAGAGAGAGAGATTACCTATCACAATCGCAGATCCTTCATCCCTTCGTAGAACCACCTTCGCGGCTATTCGGAAATGAAAAAAGCGAGAGAGAGAGAGAGAGAGAGAGAGAGTAAGTGAGAGTGAGAATGAAGAAAGAATGGCTAAGTGTTGAATATATTGAAATTAGAGACAAATTTTTTGTCTCTTAATTCGTTGCAAATTAGAGACGAAAAAAAAAATTCATCCCTGAATCATGGACGAAAAAAAAATTTTGTCCCTGAATCAGGGACGAAAACAAAATTCGTCCCTCAATCAGGGATGAATTTTTTTTTCGTCCTTGAAATTCAGGGACGAAAAAAAAAATTCGTCCTTGAATCAGGAACAAATTTATTTTTCGTCACTGTTTCAGAGATGAAAATTTTTTTCTTCGCTAAAAACTGTAACAAAAAAATGTTTTCGTCATTAAATTTGCAATGAATATTTGTTTTTATCACAATTTGTAACGAATTTAGCGACAAATAATTTTTTTCTTTACAATTTGTAACGAATTTAACAATAATACTTATGGTTTCTGACAAATAACTCATTGAATGTACTAAAATAGAAACTAAATAGACAAACTATTAACAATATTTGCATAGTATGATATAATTATAAAAAATATTCATTATATTGATCATTAATTAACAAGTATTTTTAGTTTAACTCTTAGTTTAGTGAATCGAATAGTTAAACAAATTTATAAGATAAAATTATCAGTGCTGGGATGTGCTACTTCTACCAAGTCCATGTCGCAGGATGTGATACTTCCTCCCATGGAGAGATATGATGGGTGACTGATCCTTGAGACCATATAGCACATTTTATGATGATAATGTTTTCAAGAGACATGTTTGATGTAGCCATTACAAGCATTTCCCTACAAAATGCTTTGACATGGTTTAACTCTTTGCCATCATTTGGCATCAAAAGCTTTTCCCAATTGAAGGAACAATTCGAGATCCATTTCGTGATCAGTCAGGGGACTAAGAGAAAATCCATTTTCCTCTTCTTGTGACGACAAAGAGATGATGAGCCCTTGAAGGATTTTTTAGAGAAGTTCAAAATAGAGATGATGAAGGTTCTAGGCTTGGACTACTCCATAGCCTTGGTTGCACTATTAACAAGATTGAGGCCTTTAGGCATGAAGACCTCAATCATGAAGAACCAACCAAACACAATACAAGAATTCAACTCACGAGCTGAAAAGTACATAGCCGTCGAGGAAGCTAAAGTATTCGACAACCGTCAATCCAATCCAAAGAGGAATGAACACAATTAATCTCCTTGACAACACTCTCCTAAGAAAAGCCGATCAACACTATCACCTCATCACAAGTTCAATCACTATACACCATTGAATGAAACTCCCAGTCAGATCCTATTGCAAATAAGAGACAAACCATATATACGATGGTCGGAGAGCTACCCAGGTGACGTTGTTAAGAAAGACCGAACCAGGCATTGTCTTTTTCATCGAGATTATGGCTATTTGAAAAATGAGTGCCACAAGTTGAAAGACAAACTTGAGATGTTAGTCCGCGATGGTAAGCTCCAAAGTTTCATTCATGATGACCACGATAATAACTCTCGCTGAGCGTTACAAGGGGAGGAATAAGGGGACGTGATGCATGAGCATCGCGACCCAAAGGCTACAAGAGGCCAAGCAAACAGGGTGGCCCTACACATAGGAACCTAGAGTCTACCCCTAGTGGTTCCTTTACCCAAGGATAATCTGATTGTCGTACCATTCGACAACATGATCCTAGCCCTAATCTTTCAGATTGCTAGACCATCAAATTCTAATAAAGTTCTCTCAACTCACGTTAAAAAAGGGCAAACTCCCAAAAAGCCCATGATAGGTTTTGATGCCGACAAGCTTGTCAGAGTTCAATCAAGTTGTGATGATCCCTTAATTATCACAATAATGATTGGTTAATTTATGGTCAAAAGAGTATTAGTTGATCATAGAGTACGATGCAACCTCCTATAGTGGGATGCCTTCAAACAAGTAGGATACGATTGCTCACATCTGCAACCTCATGGCAGACACTTTAAAGGGTTTTCAAACAAATGGCTATATCCAGAAGGGATTATTTTCCTAGCGATTACATTGACCGCCAAACCATTCTATTGCGACCGACACTTTCAATATAGTGAAGTTCCTATCTTCTTATAATGCGATCCTATGTTGACCGAGCCTGAATGCCCTAGAGGTGCTACCAAGCACAAGGCATATAAAAATTAAGTTCAAAATGCCTCTCAGTATTGGAACACTCAATTGTGATCAAAACCCCTTTGCTCCTCTTGTTTAGTAAATTTGATGAATTATGCTCTTTTACTGGTGGCATTATGCCACATATCAAGAGATTTCATTTGCTTCTTTATTATTCTTGCTTTAATATCTTAATAATAATATCCTGATTTCTTATACTCTCTTATACCAATTGAGTACACTAACTTGTATCACTTGTGAACAACTGTCATGGGACACATACAACGAGTACTCTCACATAACACCTAGTATGCTAAACAATCTCAAGGCACAATACCTTTAAGTACTCTCGGTGCAACAGCCGGTATGCTAAACAATCTCAAGGTGCAACGCCTCTGAGTATCCTTGGCACAATGCCTTGTACGCTAAACAATGTAAGGCACAATGTCTCCGAGTACCATCGATGCAATGCTTGGTACATTAAACAATCCCAAGGCGCAATGCTTCAGAATACCCTTAGTGTAATGTCTGATAGACTAACCAATGTCAAGGCGTAACCCCTTCAAGTATACTCAGTGCAACGCCTGGTACGTGAAACAATCTCAAGGCACAACGCCTCCAAATACTCTCAGCACAACTCTTGATAGGCTAAACAATTTCAGGTTGCAACGCTTCCAATCACCCTTGGCGCAAGGCCTAACACCCAACATACCCTACAATGTTCCATATGCTATACATTTGGTATACCATCTCAATGCTCCTTGACGCAATAACAAAGGCACTACAACTATCACACCTCGGTTAATTCTGCGTAATGCCTAGCTACTATTTGACAAAAGGGTATCGATAACAAACGCAACGTCGTCAACGGATTTCCCCTCAAGAATCTCATGATGATAAAGGAATAACAAGCAAAATACTCAGCAATATCAAAACTTAAAGATCTTATCATTGCAAGACATTTACGCGATAAGAAGAATATAAACAGAAATGACAAAACAAAGATAGATTAGGGGGAAGGGGTAGGCCGAGGCCTCTACCGAAACTGGTCAAAGTAAGCCAAAAGAGTCGAAATAGATGTATTAGTAGCGAAAGGGCCACCTTGGGGTTCTAGCCAAGTTTGTACTTGGGATACTAGAGGTACAAACATTTCCTTCGTCTACAGAACTGCCTCTTAAGTATCGAATGGTTTCCTAAACTTAGTGCAGCTTCCTAGAGAGCTCCCGATGATCCCGTTCATAAATTTCCCTCAGCTTTACAAAGGCCTCTGAGACGACTTGCCTGCCTATCAGTAGGAAGATGTCTCAATCGTTTGCCCTCTTTCAAGGCGTTGTCGGTGATCTCATACGAATATTCTAGGTCAGCTTCTAAATCTTTATCATCTTTTCCTTTTTATCAAGAGCAACAGATGTTGTCTATTTCTCCTTGGCCTCATTTTCACCTTCAGATGGTTTATCATCCAATTCACCCTTTGGATGGTCTGGTCCTTCTTTGTTCATTGGAACTTAGCCATTGCTATAGTCCATGGAAAAACAAATTAGATTTACCATTGTAAAGATTTTCTACCAAGACAGAATCCACTACAAAACCGGTACCTGAAACAAGAGGGCAATAATGGGATCATCCCTTTGCTTCATCGACAGGCGCTTCAGCTCGGACTCCGCCCGATGGAAGTCTAGCTTATCTGTAATCCTCACGTCTCTGCAATATTGGCATAGCAAAAATGGTGGTCACCCAACTTATAATAATAGTACCCCTCTGCAAGAGGGCAATAATGGGATCGAGCAACTGAACCGGAATAGGAGGAAGTGGGGCCATCTGCTCCGGCATCTTTCCCTTGCCTTTTCGAACGTACAAATACTCCGGTAGGACACTAGAAGAGCCCAACTCCACTATCCCTTAAAAAGCAGGTGCTAGAGTGGTCCCTCCCACAGCCGAAGGAGGGTCCTAAGGTAACTTCTTGGCAACTCGTACCTCCTCGGTACCCGCGATAGGCCCCAGTAGCCTACTCCTTTTTTGTTGAGGGATGAGTGTAGCAATTGGGCATTCATCGCTTATCCCATTATCCATAGAGCTCTCTTTCTCCTCGGTCATAGTGGGTGATGAAACGAATGACCTATTGTGGGAAGTCTTTCTCTCTCGGAGTCCCACTTTTCAACAACAATGATAGAGTTCTCAAGATCCGGTGCTGCCGCCACACCCGAACTCAACTCAACGTTGTCATCTCCCTAGTTGATCGGTGTCCACACAAGCCTACTCCCGCTCATCCCATTATCCATAGAGCTCTCTTTCTCCTCGGTCATAGCGGGTGATGAAACGAATGATCTATTATGGGAAGTCTTTCTCTCTCGGAGTCCCACTTTTCAACAACAATGATAAAGTTCTCAAGATCCGGTGCTGCCGCCACACCCGAACTCAACTCAACGTTGTCATCTCCCTAGTTGATCGGTGTACATACAAGTCTACTCCTTCTCAGGGTAACATGACCCAAGAACATGTCTTCAGATGCACTCCTTTCATCCCTTTTTCCAGCTTGAGCCACCTTGATATGGACCCTCATAGCATTTAAAGTAGTAACTCGTTCTAGATCATCTACCTTACCAAAGTCGACGACATCAACCAGACCCTTAGACCTCTTCTCTTGTATAAATGGCCTTCAGATTTGTAGTATTTCATCGAACAAAAGATCAGCCAACTTAAGCATTTCATCCTCCACAAGGGTGTCTACCCAAACTGCCCTACTGGAAGCCTAACAAAAGTCACCAATAGATCTGATAAAACTCAAGTAAAGAGAAGGCACAGGGGCTCTCGACCTAATCGAGGGCTCCACATTGGGTATCAGCAATAGCTCCTTGTCCACAACCTTCACAAAGAAAAATTTACTCCTTCAAGACTTGTTTAAGGTCTTCTTGTAGAAAACTTCCAATTTGACTAATGCTCGGTCAGAATGCAATACCATCGCTTTGTGGGGCTCCATCCCTGCATTTCCTTAAACAGAAAATAAAGAATAAAATCTCAAAATTAAACTTCAATTAGCATAAGTTCAGTAAACTATCCATCACTATCATTAACCGCTAAGTGTTAGGGATCACAAGAGTAGGGAATACACTCTAACCCTCTCAAAACATTAGATAGAGGCTCCAAATAGGGGATCCATAATCCATATCTAACATACTCGCTCTACATGGGACACAATTGATGGGTAGTTCGTTAGCCCTCTCTAAACCCAGGGGTAACCTCAAACAAAAATTCTCACCAAGATTTATATTTTTTTACATGAATTCTATCTCTTTCTCTGAGATTACACTAACAATTTCATTGATCTTGCAGTGCTTGTGTGAATCAAAACCTTAAGCCATGATCGTCTACGCAGAACTGCAAACCCTAGAAATCACTCGTTTTGTTACAAAAATATGCCAACTAGACCTAAGGCCAAGAGGTGAAATGTTTGAGAGAAGACTTGAGAAAACCGAAAAGACATGACCCGCATTAAATGTCCTACTTTTGTGCCTATCCCATTAGGCAAAGAAAACACTTCGTCTGCTCTCTGGAATCTTATCCTACTCCTAAATGTGGTTTTTACAAAACTCCAATTAGGAGTGGGGGCAAATGATGAGAAATTGCCCCGAACCCATTACCAAAGAGATTAAAACCTCACCCTGGACCCATTAAATCGGGGGCACCTAACGAAACTCTCCCGTAACTCCTCAATCAACTTAGTCCTTAGTACTCAAGCTCCTCAATCATTCCATTCCTCTGTGGATATGTCTTGCAACTATAATTTACTCAATCAATGTGATAAGTATGGATTGGGATAATCCATGAATGAAACAAATGTTTAAAGTAAATTCAAGATTTCTTTATATGGATGAGGATCTTCTCATTCCCGAATTGACTCCTCAGAATAAGGAACCATGCCTCAATAGGTACACTAGATTAGGCAGGAAGCTCCTATGATTAAGGGACTTTCCCTAACCACCAAGATGGTGTGTCTCTAAAAGGTCTTTGACCATAGTTTTTGCAATCTAAAAAATTTTTAACAATCTCTCTACAAGAAATGTCACGCCCCGAACCGGGATCGTGAACAGCCGCCTGTTGTCCCTGGATGCCGTCGGTATTTTTATAAAAAATCGGACAGAACCTTCCCATAAATCGGAGGTTTCCCATGTACAATTTCACCTGTATATCACATTCATCCTGTAAAAATAAACAATTGGTCATCCCGCCCTCTCCAAAAATCAACAAATACCACAGCCAACATCCAGAACAATGCAATGCTATAAAGTTTCTAACATTCCTAGCAACAGACATCTACTGTCATGCCCAACTAGAGCATGAGCAGCCGCCACACCGAGCGGACTTAAATTCTACGCATATATAAAATAAATTCCCAAGTTATTTTTAGATATTTACAAATGTCTCAATGCAATGAAATAATTCAATATGAGGGTTCCACGAATAAATATTCATAATTTATACAGTCATCCCATAAAACTTGATAAATATATTGGTCAAACTAAAATCTCCAATACATAATAATATCACCAATCATCGTAGCGGAAGAGATGGAAAATAACCATACCCAAGCCCAGTGATATCTCCTCGGTCCAACACTAATCCTGTGGGAAAGAAAGCGAGGGGTGAGTATCTATGGGAGGATACTCAGTAAGTGAGGGGATTGACATCATACTATCAATATCGAGGGTGAACTTGGAGTGTCAAAGTATAAGATAAGAAAATATCCACAGTGTGCAAACCGATCATGTTATTTCAAAATCATATATCATACACACACATTAGAAAGTAAGATATGCATCCAATATTTATATCAATGTCATGAAGAGCCGGCCAATGAAATATTCCCGGTAATAGTCTACCTCGACCAAGGACGGCGTATTGGGGGTTTTTCCAAATGCAAGTATTAAATAATGACTCTTTGCCCCAATATTGGCCACAGACTACCCCAACTAGGCTGTAAATAATAATAATGTACATATAACTAGTCGGCCGTGTATGGTGCCCCCGCCCGGTGCTAGACGGAGCCGTACTCAACGTCCTCTCCGATGAGGGTCAACCTGGGACACCCATACACATGATGATTTGGCGGATACCTCCGGCCGAATTCTATCTGGACACAAGAGGTGCCTCTACTAGATGTCCTTCGTAGCTACGGATCACAATATCATATCGGCCGGGCACGTAGTCCCATGCATCCCATCACCATGTCGGCCGGGTATATAGCCCCATGCATCATATCATAACATCGGCCGGGCATACAACCCAAATATGTAAGTAAATCCATTTAAAACTATGTGCCAATGTAGTAGAAACATTAAAACATATCAATATGTCGAAAATGTGGCACAATATTTAATTATCAAAACTCATGGATGTATATCGATAAAGTCAGAAATTAAGACACTCCAAAGGTCACAAGACATTTCATAAAATATTCAAAAATTCTAACAATCATACATTTTGCAGAAACATGTCATTTAAAAAGTATTTTTGAAATATGGTTTTCAATTAATAGCGAATGTCAAATTCCCACTCACAGTTTACGGGAGGGAAGTCACTCCTTACTGACAAGCTAAATCGGATCTGACCGCTCGAGTCTCCAAAAGATCAACCTAAATCAGATTATCAACATTTAATATCAAATAAAAGTCAAATAAGGGATTTTCAATTTTTCCCTTCCAAATATATACCACATAATTTACAAAATTTCATTATAGATTCTCGTTTCCTCAATTTCGAATCATCTGACTCACCAATGGTCAAGTTTCTAATATTTCTCATTTTTTTGTCTAATTTTCCTCGAATTTCACACATTTCAATATATTATGTAACTCTCGATCTAAATTCGACCTAATTTCGATAAAATTAATTCAAATGTTGAAAAGGTTGCATTTCTCTCATCTAGGGTTTCTCGGATTTCTGGATCTAGCTTTCGTTCGCCCGTCAACCTGGTCTAAAACCTACGCAGAGGGTCATGGGTCGTCGTGGGCTCGCGGGCCATGGGCCGATCTGGGCCGCGGGCCGTACTGGGCCTGCGGGCTTGGACGGGCTTTCGGGCCTGGTGGCCCGTGGGCTTGCTGGGCCTGCGGGCTGTAGTGTGTGCGCAGGCACTGGCGTGCACGCAAGCGCTGGCTCGCACACGAGCAGGGGCTAAGGCGCTCTGTGAGCAAAGGCGTGCTGGAGGGGTGCGCGGCAAGGGCGTGAGCAGGGTGTGCGTGAGTAGGGCACGCTCTTGCTGGGGGCACATTCACGCGCAGGGCTAGAGCGCTCACGCTCGTGTGCTCGGCCGAGCGCTCGGGCTTGCAATGTAGCGCACTGGAGCTGGAGGGCGCACTCGGTGGCTCGATCACGCGAGGAGGCAGCAATCGCGTGCTGTGGCGCGATCGGGCTCACGCGGAGGAATTGCACTGTGGAGCGCTCAAGCTCGCGCAATGGCGGCAGAAGGAGGGGGTTGCTACTGGTGGCGGCTGTTCATGGATGGAAGCGAGATCGCGCGCGGTGGCGGCACGCGGCGGAGCTTGCGAAGGAGATGAGATCGCGAACAATCGCGACTGCAGAAGGAAGAGAGAGCCACAGGAAGAAGATCACTGCAATGGCGGATGTTCGCAGATGGAAGCGCGGTGGTGGCGTGATTTCTTTGCAGGCTTTGCTCGCGGCGGAGATCGCGATGAGAGATCGCGAGGAAATGAGCCACGGGAGAAAGAAGAAGAAGTAGAAAAAGAAAAAGAAGAAGAAGAAGAAGAAGGAGAAGGAGGAGCCGGGAAGAACCCACGGCGGCGAGGGCACGGGAGGAGAAGCGCGGCGGTACAGAAGGGGAATCGCTGCAGAGGAGAGAGAGAGAGAGAGAAGGGGGAATTAGGGCTTCAACCCTAATTCGATTTGGGGAGGGTTAAAACGCTGCATTTTGGCTCTTCCTTTTTTTTTTTTCAAAAATAAATAAATAAATATATATATATATATATAAAATTTCGGTGTTACATTTTCTAACCCCCTAAAAACAAGTTTCGTTCTCGAAACTAATAGAAAACTATTCAGTACACAAATGGGGGTATTGTCTCCTCATAAAGTGGCAACAGAGGCTTACTCAATCTGTGGGCAAAAGACACTCTAATATACGAATGGTTTGACCCGGTGTCAATAAGGACACGAGCGTCAACTTTCCATATTTTCATAACTCCAATGTGAGGAAATAAAAGATTAGTTGATAAATATGGAGCAAAATATGTGCTCACATAGAGATATATATATATATATATATATATATATACCAAAATGCATGTACAAACCAACATAGCTAAGCGTCTACGGCTTTAACTAGTGATGGTTCTCAAAAGAAAATACATGGACATCTCTAAACATGGGGATCAGTGGGAGGATCACCAAAAATCTCGTCAGGACTCGCCTCAGCATCCTCCTGCGTCATCGCATATACACGGGCCTGTGTTCTCTACTGCTATCGTGATGGTCCTGGCACCGTGTTGCTCCCGGCAACCGTCCGAGGAGCGGTGTGACTCGAGTGCACAGGCGCTCCCTGCTGTCCTCCCCGGGGAACACTCGAGTGTCCAGTAGCTATGTGACCTCCAAATCCCAACTCAGGGTAGGTGCTCCTGATGTG
The DNA here is from genome assembly GCA_033439265.1 of Dillenia suffruticosa. Taxonomy (NCBI): domain Eukaryota; kingdom Viridiplantae; phylum Streptophyta; class Magnoliopsida; order Dilleniales; family Dilleniaceae; genus Dillenia; species Dillenia suffruticosa. The sequence goes on from JAVTVX010000015.1 coordinate 21,834,661, forward strand.
CCCTTGCTTCCCACACCGAAGCATGTAATGGGCATCCTACACTCTCCAAAAGGGTGGTATCTACCACATCGACGACAAAAGGGGTGCCATTGATCTGAAGTCTGAGTAGTGGCACTAGGGGCCGGTGCCCTAATTCCTTGAGATCATGATCCCTATCCAGGATGTGCTTGTCTCGGCTGAGAAGAGTCTTCCTGATTTCCTGAACTCCTGCCCTTCTTCGAGCCCCGGCTTGAAAAAGCCCCAGATCTCTTCTTTTGCTCCCTGTTCTCCCGCTATCTGCCCTCAGCACGGACGATCTCCTCCGCCTTAAGTGCTGAGTCTACAATCTCCGCAAAGGAGAAACTAGGGGTCACTGTCATGTACCTCCTGATATTCAAGTTGAGGCCGTCCTCAAACTTGAACCATAGCTGCGTCAGCGTCGCTAAGTCTGGAACAAAAGCAGCTAGTCGCCTCAACTCCATCTCATACTCTGTCACTGTCCTGGCTCCCTGCCACAAGTACAGAAACTCTGCCCTCTTGCGGTCCTGCTGGAACTCAGAGAAATACCTGCGATCGAACTCCCGTAGGAAGTCCTCCCATCGCAGCAGCTCGGTAGCATCATCACAAATCGCCTCCCACCAAGTGAGGGCGTCACCATCTAAAAGTCTCTCTGCTATCCGAAACCAGTAGTCCTCGCTCAACCCCAAATCAGTCAAAATTTTGCGGGTATGGTTGATCCAGTGCTTCGCTGCTGTGGGATCACTCATCCCTGCGAACTCTATGCAGGCTAACTGCCTCGCCTCCTTCACCAGCTGGGTGAGCTCGTGAATACGCCTCAAAGTGGAGGAGGTAGTGTCGCTAGGTCCCGATATAGTAGAAGGACTAGCAACTGGTGGCTGATCTGGTACAACAAAAGGTGGTACGGCCGTAGAAGTCGGCACGGCCGTCGGTGGTGGTGGTGGGGGTCACATCTGAATCTCGTGGGAGGTGTACCACTCGTACACCTGCCTAAACGCCTCAAGGGATGGCGTTGGAACCTCGGCAGGAGTAGCCGGCCGAGTAGGCGCTGCAGGGGGAGCCCGTGTAGAGAAAGCAGCCTCATGCACTCCAAGGGTCTCAGGCTCCCTCGGAGGGTCAGGCACGTGAGGGGTCGCAGGTAGCGCGGGTCTAGCTCCACGTCCTGCTCGTCTACCGCGTCTAGGCCGCATAACTCTGTAAGGGAAAATTATCATTAGATATAAAGTTATAGCTTGTCGAGATTTAAGAATCAAGGTTGGTTACATAGCAACTAACCTCCTAAAATGAATGAAATCTTGGATCTAAGAATTTAATAAAAAATGACATACTAGGTTAGATACGAATCGTATCTAACCCCCTAAATGTATAACTCATATGCCGAAAACTACGTATGGGACTTTAAATGACTGTGTGAAACTCTCAAATGCATTGAAAACTTTTAAAACCAAGTTACTTGGTAATGTTTTCAAATCATTTTATAAAACATAACTCTAAACCAAGAGCTCTGATACCAACCGAACTGTCACGCCCTGAACCAGAATCGTGAACAGCCGCCCGTTGTCCCTAGATGCCGGCGGTATTTTTACAGAAAATCGGGCAGAACCTTCCCATAAATCGGAGGTTTTCCATGTACAACTTCACCTGTATATCACATTCATCCTGTAAAAATAAACAATTGGTCATTTCAGCCTCTCCAAAAATCAACAAATACCACAGCTAACATCCAGAACAACGCAAGGCTATAAAGTTTCTAGCAGTCCTAGCAACAGACCTCTACTGTCATGCCCAACTAGAGTATGAGCAGCCGCCATACCCAGCGGACTTAAATTCTACGCATATATAAAATAAATTCCCAAGTTATTTTTAGATATTTACAAATGTCTCAATGCAATGAAATAATTCAATACAAGGGATCCATGAATAAATGTTCATAATTTATACAGTCATCCCATAAAACTTGATAAATATATTGGTCAAACTAAAATTTCCAATACATAATAATATCACCAATCATCGTAGCGGAAGAGATGGAAAATAACCATACCCAAATCCAGTGATATCTCCTCGGTCCAACATTAATCCTGTGGGAAAGAAAGCGAGGGGCGAGTATCTATGGAAGGATACTCAGTAAGTGAGGGGATTGACATCATAATATCAATATTGAGGGTGAACTTGGAGTGTCAAAGCATAAGATAAGAAAATATCCACAGTGTGCAAACCAATAATGTTATTTCAAAATCATATATCATATACACACATTAGAAAGCAAGATATGCATCCAATATTTACATCAATATCATGAAGAGCCGGTCAATGAAATATTCCCGGCAATGGTCTACCTCGACCAAGAACGGCGCATTGGGGGTTTTTCCAAATGCAAGTATTAAATAATGGCTCTCTGCCCCAATGTTGGCCACAACTACCCAAACTAGGCTGTAAATAATAATAATGTATATATAACTAGTCGGCCGTGTATGGTGCCCCCGCCCGGTGCTAGACGGAGCCGTACTCAACGTCCTCTCCGATGAGGGTCAACTTGGGACACCCATACACATGACGATCTGGCGGATACCTCCGGCCGAAACGTATCCGGACACAAGGGGTGCCTCTACTAGATGGCCTTCATAGCTACGGATCACAATATCATATCGGCCGGCACGTAGCCTCATGCATCCCATCACCATGTCGGCCGGGCATATAGCCCCATGCATCATATCATAACGTCGGCCGGGCATACAACCCAAATATGTAAGTAAATCCATTTAAAACCATGTGCCAATGCAGTAGAAACATTAAAACATATCAATATGTCGAAAATATGACACAATATTCAATTATCAAAACTCATGGATGCATATCGATAAAGTCAGAAATTAAGACACTCCAAAGGTCACAAAACATTTCGTAAAATATTCGAAAATTCTAACAATCATACATTTTGCAGAAACATGTCATTTAAAAAGTATTTTTGAAATATGGTTTTCAATCAATAGCGAATATCAAAATCTCACTCATAGTCTACGAGAGGGAAGTCACTCCTTACTGACAAACCAAATCGGATCTGACCGCTCGAGTCTCCAAAAGATCAACCTAAATCAGATTATCAACATTTAATATCAAATAAAAGCCAAATCAGGGATTTTCAATTTTTCCCTTCCAAATATATACCACCTAATTTACAAAACTTCGTTATAGATTCTCGTTTTCTCAATTTCGAATCATTTGACTCACCAATGGTCAAGTTTCTAATATTTCTCATTTTTTTGTCTAATTTTCCTCAGATTTCACACATTTCAATATATTATGTAACTCTCGATCTAAATTCGACCTAATTTCGATAGAATTAATTCAAATGTTGAAAAGGTTGCATTTCTCTCATCTAGGGTTTCTCGGATTTCCAGATCTAGCTTTCGTTTGCCCGTCAACCTGGTTTTAAACCTACGCAGAGGGTCACGGGTCGTCGTGGGCTCGCGGGCAATGGGCTGGACTAGGCCGCGGGCCGTACTGGGCCTGCGGGCTTGGACGGGCTGTCGGGCCTGGTGGGCCCGTGGGCTTGCTGGGCCTGCGGGCTGTAGTGCGTGCGCAGGCACTGGCTCGCACACGAGCAGGGGCTAAGGCGCTCTGTGAGCAAAGGCGTGCTACAGGGGTAGCGAGCAGGGCGTGCGTGAGCAGGGCGCGCGCTTACTGGGGGCACGTTTACGGGCAGGGCTAGAGCGCTCGCACTCGTGTGCTCGACCGAGCGCTCGGGCTTGCAATGTAGCGCATTGGAGCTGGAGGGTGCACTCGGTGGCTCGATCGCGCGAGGAGGCAGCAATCACGCGCTATGGCGCGATCGGGCTCGCGCGCTGTGGCGCGATCGGGCTCGCGCGGAGGAATCGCGCTTTGGAGCGCTCAAGCTCGCACGATGGTGGCAGAAGGAGGGGGTTGCTACTGGTAGCGGCTGTTCGCGGACGGAAGCGAGATCGCGCTCGGTGGCAGCGCGCGGCGGAGCTTGCGAAGGAGATGAGATTGCAAACGATCGCGACTGCAGAAGGGAGAGTGAGCCACAGGAAGAAGATCACTGCAATGGCGGATGTTCGCGGATGGAATCACGCTGTGGAGCGCTCAAGCTCACGTGATGGTGGCAGAAGGAGGGGGTTGCTGCTGGTGGTGGCTATTCGCGAACAGAATCGAGATCGCGCGTGGTGGCGGCGCACGGCGGAGCTTGCGAAGAAGATGAGATCGCGAATGATCGCGACTGCAGAAGGGAGAGTGAGCCGCGGGAAGAAGATCACTGCAATGACGGATGTTCGCGGATGGAAGCGCGGTGGTGGCGTGATTTCTTTGCAGGCTTTGCTCGCAGCGGAGATCGCAAGGAAATGAGCCGCAGGAGAAAGAAGAAGAAGCAGAAAAAGAAGAAGAAGAAGAAGAAGAAGAAGGAGAAGGAGGAGCTGGGAAGAACCCACGGCGGCGAGGGCACGGGAGGAGAAGCGCGGCGGTACGGAAGGGGAATCGCCGCAGAGGAGAGAGAGAGAAAGAAGGGGGGAATTAGGGCTTTAGCCCTAATTCGATTTGGGGAGTGCCAAAACGCTGCGTTTTGGCTCTTCGTTTTGTTTTTTTTTTCAAAAATAAATAAATAAATAAATAAATAAATATATATATATATATATATATATATATATAATTTTGGTGTTACAAGAAAACTACAGTTTGAAGATACCCTACACTCTACGGCACTTTCCAAAGGTCTGGTATACATGCATAACATTGGCTGCCACCTAGGTAAGTGCTTAAGAACCTTACACATCAAGCACATCAACAACATAGGGTCGAGACACATTTCTTTTAAGTCTATTTACCATATTCTACAAACCTTTCTTTCTAACTTAACTATCAGAGTTTACTCTGCCGAAACCCCATCCGGCGGTATTTGCAGGTTTCAAGCTTCGAACCACATCTCACTTTCAGACTCTTGCTCAGACAGGTAGAGTAGGTATCTGAGGAGAAAACCTACCTCCATCAACTGTGAATGTATATTGAGATAAAATACTGCCTAGATATTCATGACATATAATGCTAGATGCCAATATTGACTTCTGAAAGCCATTGTTGAGTTGTTAGCGTTATCCTCAATCATCCCATAACATCAAAAGTGTTGATATTATAATTTTCATTTCATTTAGTTGAAAACCTATAAAATCACATCAAATTTGCAGTAAATGGTCGATAATTAAATTCAATTAAAAGACCTTTGACCGTAATTCCTGCAATCTCAAAGATTCTCAACAATATCAGCACAGGAAAACTAGGGTTTCAAGACACCCTACACTCTATGGCACTTTCCAAGGGCCGCAGGTATATATGTGCAACATTGGTTGCCACCTAGGTAAGTGCAATTTCAAAAATTCTTAGCAATCTCTCTACAAGAAAATTAGGGTTTCAAGACACCCTATACTCTACGGCACTTTCCAAGGGCCGCAGGTATATATGCACAACATTGGCTGCTACCTAGGTAAGTGCTCAAGAACCTTACACATCAAGCACATGAGTAATACAGGGCTGAGATACATTTCTTCTCAGTTTGTTTATGATATTTTACAAATCTCTCTTTCTAGTGTGAGTGTCAGAGTCTTTTCCGCTGAAACACCCTCTAGTAGTATTTGTGGGTTTCAAGTTTTGGACCACATCTCACTTTCAGACTGTTACTCAAACAAGCAGAGTAGGTATATGAGAAGAAAATTCACCTCTATCAACTGTGGGTATATATTTAGATAAAACACTACCTAGATATCCATGACATATAATGCTAGATGTTATTATTGACTTACGAAAGCCATTGTAGAGTTGTTAATGTTGTCCTCGATCATCCCGTAACATTAAAAAAAAAGGTGTTGATATTATAATTCTCATTTCCATTTAGTTATAAACCTGTAAAGTCACATCAAATTTGCAGTAAATTGCCGATTGTGTACAAATTGTTCACCGACATAGTGAGGCGAGGGTATATTTCTTTATATATATGTTTGTGTGTGTGTGTGATATATACCTACCTGTTGAAATTTTTTTATCATTTCAACGGTAACAATTAACAGAATAGTGGATTTTGGGTTTGCCTTGACACACATTTTAGCTCTCGAAAGAATAACCTGGCCTTCTATCTTAAGAATAACAAAAAGATGTGATGAAGAGAACATCATTTTTGTTCATTTTGACGCAAACCTGTCCTGCTAGGTGCCACTATAAGTTTAACCCTATGCTTTATTCGTTTTTTGAACATGTATTTTCATATGAAATATATTTACATATTTCACACATATGTGTGTGTTAATATATTGTGTATAGGTATGATATTTTTCATCTTCATAGGCTAATCTTTTATTTCTTTTTTATTTCTTTTTGGTTAAGTAGTCAAATTTTTTATACTCACAATTTAGAAAAAAAATATTCATCAATACGTATAGAGTGATAAAGACAATTTTTTTTTTATATAAAAGAGATTTAAATTCGAAACTTTTAAAGAAAAGAAAAATGATATCAGTTGAATTATCACTGAATAGAATGATAAAGATAATAAAAGTAAACCCTGCATACCCCCACATTTGGATATCAATTTTATCATTTTCATCTTCCAATCACTGATCACAAAAGTATTTTTGATTCCAAAAATCATAAATTCGAAACCCCATGTACCAAATATTTAAAGAAACTCGGGTAGCAATATAATTGTGTACTTAATAATTTCTTTTAATGGTGCAGTATATCAATAGCTAATAACTTAAATTATTTGTATTGAAAAAGTTATCTTTTATTATATAATTCCAAATAATGAATTTCTTAGTAATTAAAAAAAATCTAACAATCAACCAGACCTTTGGTTTTCTAATCAAACAAAATTTTCTCTCTTTCTACTCAAGTAGTCGTAGAAGTTACATTACATCTCTTTCTTCTCTTAATGATAAAGATTGTAGATAGATATTACAAAGTATACTTCTTTTTTATTTTCCCTTTAGCCCACATACTCAAAACTCAATAGATTTTTGTAAGCCCCACTTAATACCCAATTATTCACCTTCACTTTCATGCAATCTTCCAACACAATTTCAATTATTTGTTTGATTTTGTTATTTCCACTTCCTTCCGCAAAACTACATGGTTTAGGCTTCATTTGGATGCCACTTCTGTTGCCAAAAAATTGTCCTTAATATCAAAATATTTCTGTATAAGAACCGGATGGGTATTTAATAAACAACCTTCATGAGATTTTTGAAAATCTTTGAGTTTTCATATCATTCGCTCTGTAATTAGAATAATACAAAATAGAAAATTTAGCATCAACAAATAATTGATCTATAATGGGAAAGACGATGAATCCCTTAACTAAAATTTAGGTTCGAATTTTAGTAATGGAAAGAATTACGTTGGGGGAGTTTTCCTTAAAGAGGCTTCAACAATTTTTCGAGTTAAATTAATTAAAATATGATTTCAGATATTGATCGGTCAAATATATAAAATAAAATAAAATTTAGCGAACGGCAAACTCTGTCAAATAAAGACTTGAGAAATGACTGTTTCTTCGATCATGTTTTGTGTAATAACTTAAGATATTACTTAATGACAAGCAATACTCGAGAAATTAAAGATAGAATAGCTTATTTCTTATTTCTTAAAAATATATCACTATAATTTAGACACGTCATTTGCATTGGAAACCATCTGTTTTGAAGTATCATAGCTCGTGATTGTTTGTCTTTGCTTTTTCAACTTTTGGTATTCTTTATTTTGGCTTATGAAAATAGTGGGATATCTATTTTGAGTAGAGGAGCCTTTACCCTTCTGCAAAAGTCCATGGTGCTCAATAACTTTTGCTCAAAGTTTGTTCATTATGTCTAAGATGCTTCTGCCCTACTCTGCGTTTTTCCAAAATCTGATCCTTTGCATAGCCTTTCCCCAAACTTAGGAATTGCTGTGAAAGTAATTTCCATTTTTGTAAGAATAAAATATTCAAACTTTGTTGTTTAGCCCACAACCAACTCATCCTACATTCATGGCTTTTATGTATAGATAGGAAATTGTGGTAGAGAGAGAAAATATCAATTTAGTGAAAGAAAAGGTAATTTAGTAAAGACTAAATAATATTTGATTGCATCACTATTTCTGTGCAAAAAACTTAAACAACAGATTAAAAAAGGAGCGGAGGTAATGTATCATATCAATCATTGTTAGAGCATATCACGTCCATCATTTTATCTTAATTGTTGAGTAATGGGAAAAGATATTTAATGATAGTTTAATTAAAAGAGAATTGATGTAGATATAGAAACTTGGTGGAGTTAAAGAAATTATTAATTAAACGAGCAAAAAGAGTCTCGAGTACTGGTATCTAGATTTGGCATTCGAATATTATATACGAAAAGAACAAGCACGAGAGAGTTTTGTTCTTTTAAAAATTCAATCCAACTCGAATAACATTTAGTTAGATTTAAAATAATTACTGAATATCAGCGTTTATTCTAAAAAATAATAAGAAAAAACTACATTTTTGCATAATTGTGATCATTTAATTATTTTCTTAATTCATGTGCAAAAATCTTAAATGGCATATTTAAAAAAAAAAAAAAAAAAAAAAAAAACCCATCAACAACACAACTAACTTAGCTCCACTTAGTTATGACTTTAGCCAGAATTAGATTGGAATTAGACACTTAAGATTGATTTTGTCTTCATATATATTCCTTTGCTTAATTAACAAGTGATGTGACTCATTTCTCTTATTTATAACATCCTGACTTTGGGAAAGCATATACAAAGGATTAGAGAAGCATTACAATTGCTTGGAGCTATAGCATGATGTAGATGGGATTGAATGGCAAGGTCCTACCAAAATTAGAAATATTTTTCTTTAATTAGCTTCCTCAGCTATTTGATGCACTCAAAAATCTGCTGGTCCTTGAAAATTAATAAAAGGGTCAGTGATAAAAACTTGTGGAGAGTGAAGGAATATTATCTTGTATCCCATCTTCGGTAAATATCTTCCCTTATTTGTAATGAAAAGAAAGGAATAATCCCTATATACAAAGCCATGAACCACCGCAACCCATGAGGAAAAAAGGAGAATCCTAGAAGAAAGGAAAGAAAAAGGAAAGCAGGGAGGGCGAGAGAGAGAGAGAGAGAGAGAGAGGGAGGGAGGGAGAACCCCCTATACAAAGTTATTTAAAAAAGAAGAACTCTCTAAACAAAGTACGTAAAGACACACCACCTCCAACCAAAATGCTTTTTCTACACTTTCTACCACCATTAATCCTTCGAAGATAGAGCCACATACCCACTTATCAATAACTTCAACTCTCTCTCTTTCTTTCTCTCTCAAATCCAAACAAAGCTCAAAACAAAGAGAAAAAAACAACGGGAAAATAAAAAAGGGGGAGGGGGACTGTGCTTGGGAGACTGCAAGTGCGCAAGCCTTTGCTCCCAACCCAACTCTCAAAGCTGTTTATAGTGTAGTGTGAAAATATCAAATAATATCATCTACTCACTACCCCATAAACACATGCTCTACTTCCATTCCCGTACTTTTCTTCCTCTCATCAAAGCCCTCTTCTTCTTCTCCACTTTTTTCAATCAATCTTCTACTTCTCCTAGTTATTCACACTCTTTTCTGAATTAGGTCATCCATATTTTCCAAGATGATCACAGCAAGGGACTTCTACAATGTCATGACAGCAGTTGTGCCACTCTATGTGGCTATGATCTTAGCATATGGCTCTGTGAAATGGTGGAAAATCTTCTCACCAGACCAGTGCTCTGGCATCAACCGATTCGTGGCGCTTTTCGCAGTTCCTCTTCTTTCCTTCCACTTCATATCCAAAAACAATCCATACACAATGAACCTCAAGTTTATCTTGGCTGATACGCTTCAAAAGGTCATGGTACTTGTGCTTTTGGGTGTGTGGAGTTATATTAGCAAAAGGGCTAGTTTGGAATGGGCTATAACTTTCTTCTCACTAGCCACCCTCCCTAACACTCTTGTGATGGGCATTCCTTTGTTGAAAGGAATGTATGGAGAGTTCTCAGGAAGCTTAATGGTTCAAATTGTGGTCTTACAATGCATTATTTGGTACACACTCATGTTGTTCATGTTTGAATACAGAGGAGCCAAATTGCTCATCTCTGAACAATTCCCTGACACTGCTGGCTCTATTGTGTCTATTCATGTTGATTCTGATGTCATGTCCTTGGATGGAAGACAACCAATTGAAACTGATGCAGAAATCAAAGAAGATGGGAAACTTCATGTGACTGTCAGGAGATCAAATGCTTCAAAATCTGACATCTTCTCAAGAAGGTCACAAGGTCTGTCTTCCACAACTCCAAGACCTTCAAATCTCAGTAATGCTGAAATCTACTCCCTCCAGTCCTCAAGAAACCCAACTCCAAGAGGCTCTAGCTTCAACCACACTGATTTTTACTCGATGGTAGCTGCTGGGAGGAACTCCAATTTTGGATCTTCCGATGTTTATGGACTTGCCGCGTCGCGGGGTCCGACACCTAGACCTTCAAATTACGAGGAAGATGGGAAGCAGAGGTTTCACTACCATGGAGGGGCAGCAGGCGGCGGAGCAGTGCACTATCCGGCGCCGAATCCGGGGATGTTTTCGCCTAAAACCAGCGCTGGAAATGCAAAGAGCAAGGCAAATGGGCAAGCTCAAGCAACCAATAGTAAGGGAGAAGAAGGGGGTAGAGATTTGCATATGTTTGTGTGGAGTTCAAGTGCTTCTCCTGTTTCAGATGTTTTTGGAGGTCATAATGATCATGCAGCTGCTGCTGATCAGCCTGTGAAGGAAGTTAGAATGGTTGTTTCTCCCGGAAAAGGTAAGGTTTTGTTTTGTTTTTCCTACTCCTTGTTTAGTCTAGTCTCTTTCATCATCAGTATTATTTCTTTTTTGATTTTTTGATTGATGACATTTTATTTTATTTTGTTTTTAGTTGATGGGAATAGAGAGAACAGAGAAGATTATTTGGAGAGAGATGATTTTAGCTTTGGAAATAGAGGATTAGAGAATAACATGAACCGTGATGGTGATAAAGTTGGAGATCACAAAGCCAAAGCCATGCCTCCTGCAAGTGTCATGACTAGACTTATACTCATTATGGTTTGGAGGAAACTTATTAGAAATCCCAACACTTATTCCAGCTTATTTGGCATTACTTGGGCTCTAGTCTCATTCAGGTCCTCTCTCTCTCTCTCTCTCTCAATCTTAATGCTAGCTAGTCCACTAATGCCTAGTCATTTTAGGTCGTGCATATTTTATTTCATTTTAATTTGGATGGATTTATGTTTTGTTTTAGAGCCTAACAAAAGAATTTGTTGGGGTTGGGGTTGCAACATGGGGATGGATGGATTATTGAATACTGCAGGTGGAACATGGTGATGCCTGCCATTATAGCCAACTCCATTGCCATACTGTCAGATGCAGGCCTTGGCATGGCCATGTTCAGTCTTGGTCAGTTTTTCTCTCTCTCTCTCTATAAATAAAACATGCCCACTTTTCTTTTTATTGTAATGTAATTTTCACTTTTTTCACTGTTTAAAGTCAATCTTTTAAAGCGAGAGGGAGAGGGCAAAGCAAAGAAAAAAACAGTTTGTTGTCATCATGTTTGTCTGCCTGTGCCTGTGCTCTTAAGAAGAAAAGTTGCATTTTTGTTGAGAGAGAAAGAGGAGTCTTGGTGGTGTGGTGGTGCTAGTGATGATGAAATGTCTATCAGAAAAGAAAGAAAAGAATGTCTTGCTTTCTTTTTGTTTGTGTTTATCTTTTTTTATATTGGGAAAAATGAAAAAAAAAACAAGAAAAATTGAAATGGGAAACACAACATCAACAGGATTGTTCATGGCATTGCAACCAAGGATCATAGCATGTGGGAATTCGGTAGCAGCTTTTGCAATGGCTGTGAGATTCCTTTCAGGTCCAGCTATCATGGCAGCTGCTTCCTTGACTGTTGGGCTTCGTGGAGTCCTCTTACACGTTGCCATTGTCCAGGTCACTTTTCTCTCTCTCCCCCTCCCTCTCCCCCTCCCCCCCCCCCCTCTCTCTCTCTCTCTCTCTCTCTCCACTCCTTCCGACACAACCAATCCTCATTTCTACTATTTAATATTTACCTAAAATTAATTATTTCTTTTATAATTTTTTCTGTCTTGAGATAAGGTTTTAATAATTAATGACAAACCAATATACATACCCAGATCACATTACTTTTTTGTTCACTTGCTTGCATTTAGTACTTTGTTTTTCTTGCGGATTTGTTTAGGGAAATGAGCATTGAAGCACAAAGTTTTGAAGTTTCCCACAATGAAGTCATTAGAAAAAATATAAAATTTTCTTGGATTTAGCGAAAGAATCTTATAAGGCTGATTGAGTGACATGTATAATCATTTCATCACTCGGTTGCTTTAGATTTTGGGGTCAATTAGCTGCAATATACAGTACTAAAGCATTAATATGTTTTTTCTTTGTCCCAATTTTTTCTTTTTCCTTTTCTTTTTGTGGGGGTTGGATGGAGGACAGGCAGCTCTTCCACAAGGAATTGTTCCTTTTGTCTTTGCCAAGGAATACAATGTCCATCCTGATATTCTCAGCACTGGGTAAGTATATTTTCCGTCAAATCTCCTTTTTTTTTTTAACTTTCCTGGGTTCTCTATATTCTATTGATTTTTGGTGGGTTTTTTTCCTAACCATTGATTTTTAATCTTTGTAGGGTCATATTCGGGATGCTAATCGCTTTGCCTATTACACTTGTCTACTATATCTTGTTAGGGATAGGACATGGAAAATAAATTTGAAAAAAAAAAAAGAGCAAAATGTGTCATCTAGCTGGCCATGAAGAAAAATTCTAAGCCATCGGAGAAGAACTCTACCATGGAAAAAGAGATGGAAAAGCAAAAGATGGAGCAACGGAGGAGATGAATGAAGAATATTTGTGTCAAGGGTTGTCTTTTGTTCCCTAGTAAAAGTGTAAAATCTTCATGTATGTAGTCAAATTATTATAAGATAAATTTGAATTGAGAAGGAAAAAAAGAAGTATTTTATGCCTTATCATGATGCATTTCCTTTCATGTTCGTGGATTTTAATTATAATATTAAAATTTTTTAATTAAAATCTTAAATTTGAATTTTAAAAATCGAAAAATAGATTCTAGGAGATTTATCTCTTAAATTAGGTTTCAAATTAGATTAGTCAGATTTTTAAATATCGATGATCAAATATAAAAATTTAAAAGGAAAAGAAATTATAAATAAAAAGATGAAAATTAAATGGAAACTTCTAAAATAGCGGATTGAGATTCAATTATAGGCACGGTGTTAAAAATTTAAATAATTTTACAATGGCATTGTTATGATCTATCAAACCACTTTTACCACAAAATACTTTGAATATAATTCTAAAATAAATATTATTTATATTTTTAAAATCATAATCAAGGATTTTCAGTAATTATATCTTCCCGTTTTGTAATTTATAGAACTATTTTAGAAATTTCAAAATTGTTAATTTTATTTTATTTTATTTTAGAAAATACTATAATATGGTTCATGATTATGTTAGAACCTATACCTTATATTGACTTGAAAGTTTGGAAATAATACAATAAAACTAGGGAAAGGCATGTGATTTAAACCCTTATCACAGATATTTCTTTTCTCTGTTTGGATCAGAGAGGAGTCATAAGCCCAAAACATGAAGAGAAACTCAAGGGCTAAGCGAAAGCAGGGCTGACAGATGACAATCACTTTGAGTAAAACCCAGAAATCCCATGGTAGGATTGTTTGTATTTTTTTCCTTTGTGCCCAAAAATTGTACTTGTTTATGCCTGGTTTTTAAAATAAATGTATTCATCAAAATGGAAAAAGAATTCTGTCACGCCCCGAACCGGGATCGTGAACAGCCGCCCGTTGTCCCTGGATGCCGGCTGGATTTTTACAGAAAATCGGGCAGAACCTCCCCATAAATCGGAGGTTTCCCATGTACAATTTCACCTGTATATGACATTCATCCAGTACAAATAAACAATTGGCCATCCCGGCCTCTCCAAAATCAACAATATCCACAGCCAACATCCAGAACAACGCAAGGCTATAAAGTTTCTAACAGTCCTAGCAACAGACCTCTACTGTCATGCCCAACTAGAGCATGAGCAGCCGCCACACCGAGCGGACTTAAATTCTACGCATATATAAAATAAATTCCCAAGTTATTTTTAAATATTTACAAATGCCTCAATGCAACGAAATAATCAACACGCGAGTTTCGCGAAATAAAGTCCATAATTTATACAGTCATCCCAGAAAATTTATATAAATACATTGGTCAATCTAAAACCTCCAATACATAATAATATCACCAATCATCATAGCGGAAGAGATGGAAAATATCCATACCCAATCCCAGTGGTATCTCCTCGATCCAACACTAATCCTGTGGGAAAGAAAGTGAGGGATGAGTATCTATGGGAGGATACTCAGTAAGTGAGGGGATTGACATCATGCTATCAATATCGAGGTGAATTTGGAGTGTCAAAGCATAAGATAAGAAAATATCCACAGTGTGCAAACCAATCATGTTATTTCAAAATCATATATAATACGCACACATCAGAAAGCAAGATATGCATCCTAAAATTTTACATCAATGTCATGAAGAACCGGCCAATGAAATATTCCCGGCAATGGTCTACCTCGACCAAGGACGGCGCATTGGGGGTTTTTCCAAATGCAAGTATTAAAGAATGGTTCTCTGCCCCAATGTTGGCCACAGACTACCCCAACTAGTCTGTAAAAAAATATATAGTGTACATATAACTAGTCGGCCGTGTATGGTGCCCCCGCCTGGTGCTAGACGGAGCCGTACTCAACGTCCTCTCCGATGAGGGTCAACCTGGGACACCCATACACACGACAATCTGGCGGATACCTCCGGCCGAAGCGTATCCGGACACAAGTGGTGCCTCTACCAGATGTCCTTCGTAGCTACGGATCACAATATCATATCAGCCGGGCACGTAGCCCCATGCATCCCATCACCAGATCAGCCGGGCATATAGCCCCATGCATAATATCATAACGTCAGCCGGGCATACAGCCCAATGTATAATATCATAAAGTCGGCCGGGCATACAGCCCAAAACATAATATCATAAAGTCGGCCGGGCATACAGCCCAAATGTATAAATAAATCCATTTAAAACCATGTGCCAATGCAGTGGAAGCATTAAAACATATCAATATGTCGAAAATGTGGCACAATATACGTTTATCAAAACTCATGGATGCATATCAATAAAGTCGGCATTTAAGACACTCCAAAGGTCACAAAACATTTCATCAAATATTGGAAAGTCATAACAATCATACATTTTGCAGAAACATGTCATTTAAAAGATATTTTTGAAACATGGTTTTCAATCAATAGCGAATGTCAAAGTCCCACTCACAGTTCTACGGGAGGGAAGTCACTCCCTACTGACAAGCCAAATCGGATCTGACCGCTCGAGTCTCCAAAAGATCAACCTAAATCAGATCATCAAATTTCTGTAACATTCTATACTTAACCTTAAATTCATATATAATCATTTTATAAACTGTATTCTATTCGCATTCCACTTACACTCTAAACATATACAACACCTTTCATCTTAGATTCAATCATAGATTCATCCAATTTATCAATTAAAGTCGAAATCTCCTCACCTAGGGTTTTCTCGAAGCGCCGAGTCTCGTCCGAAAGTCGCTTCGGTCACTCCAAAGTCTGTAGGGTTTCCTATCAAAACAAGGTTCATTTGTTAGATCTAAACACATAGATCCGAAACAAAACCCTAAGTCATTTACCTGCGTGGAGATTCGTGAGCTGTCACGAACTCACGGACCGTCACGGGCCGTCGCGGGCTCGTGGGCCACAGCTAGCGGGCTCGCTGGTCTGCGTGCTACGGGGTAGCGGGCCGGCGGGCTGGCAGGCCGATGGGCTGAACTGGGCCGCGGGCCGTACTGGACCTGCGGGCTTGGACGGGCTGTCGGGCCTGGTGGGCCCGTGGGCTTGCTGCTGATGGGCCTGTGGCTAATGGGCCTGCAGGCTGGCGGGCCTGCGGGCCGACAGTGGCTCGCGGGCTGGTGCTCGCCCGTGTGCTGCGCTGGCTCGTGCGCGCTCGCACGCTGGCTTGTGCGCGCTCGCGCGCTGCTGCGCGCCCCTGCGCGCGCTCTGCTCGCGCGCCTGCTCGCGCGCTCTGCTCGCGCGCCTGCTCGCGCGCTCTGCTCGCGCGCCTGCTCGCGCGCTCTGCTCGCGCACTGGGCCGCGCGCTCGTGCGCTGGGCCGCGCTCGTGCGCTGGGCCCCGAGCGCTCGTGCGCTGGGCCGCTCAAACTCGTGCGCTGGGTCGCGCGCCCGTGCACGCCCGTGCACTCTGGGCCGCGCACTCGGACTCACGCTCGCGCAAGAAGGGTCGCGCGCTCGCGAGCAGTCGCGCTCGCGCTACGGCGTGCTCGGGTGATCGCGCGCTCGCACGAGGGAGGGAATCACTGTTGCTGTGGTGGTGGTGCCTGCGGAAGGTCGCGGGTGGTGCGATTGTGCAGGGAAGCGGGTCGCGCGGTGGCGCGCGGAGGAGGGTAGAGAACAACGAAGAGAGAGCGATCGCGAGAGGGATCGCGAAGGGAGAGAGAGAAACCGAGAGGGAAGAAGGAGGAGAAGAAGAAGAAGAAGAAGGAGAAGAAGGAGAAGCTGCCGGCGGAGCTTGCGGTGAAGACCAACGCCGCGGTGGGGGAGGGAGGCGAAGGGTCGGCGGAGAGAGGAGAGAGAGAGAGAGAGAGAGAGAGAGAGAGAGAGAGAGAAAAAACGAATTAGGGCTTTAGCCCTAATTCAATTGGGGGGAGGGCCAAAACGCTGCGTTTTGGCTCTCCCTCTTTTTTTTTTTTTTTTTTTTTTTTTTTTTTTTTTTTTTTTTTTTTTTTTTTTTTTTTTTTTTTTTTTTTTTTTTAGGCTTGGTGTTACAAATTCTCTCTCTCTCTCTCTCTCTCTCTCTCTCTCTCTAGATTAGCTGAGATTTGAGATGGGGACTAGTACCCCCTGGTTTGGAATGCATGTTTGTGGGGGAGGTGAAGGGGGGGGGCCCTCCATCTTGGGATGGGGCTTGATTTGATCTCGACATGTTTAGTATATGGGGAGACAATAGTCACGTCCAAAGTATTTTTTTCTTGGATTTTGCTTACCATTCGATATCTAAAATGTCGTTCTAACTATCCAGATCGAGTCAACTAAAATCTCTCTTTGAGAGATAAGACTCTCCCAACGTAATTTACTCCATTCATAAAATTCGAATCCGAACTCTTTAATTAAGAAATGAGGTGACCTACCCACCACACCAACCAACCGTTAGTAAGCATTTTTTTTTTCTTTTTCTTTTTTTTCATTTCTTCGTCGTGCTCCTTAATCACTTGATGCCGATGTTGCTGAAAATTTTAAATAAATCAACAAATATAATTTTCAAGTGAAAAATTCACGAATCTTAAGCAGATAAAATCATTTATTTATTTCTGATGATTAGAGATTTTAAATCAAGAGAATTTCATAAAATTGGATTATCCTCTATTATTTCACAATTCAAATACCTTTTAATGATAATGATCAATCACATCAAAGGCTTCACTTTTTTATATTTCAATGGGTGAAAATCTATCACTTCTTTCACACTCTTAAAGGCATGTTACGTCACTTCTTTTTCATTTTCACATAGGAAATATGTTTTTTCATACAACCAACTTGGAAGTTATATGGAAAAGAGAGAGAAGGGGAAAGGGAGTTATTAGAAGAGAGAAAGGGAGGGAGTTATCAAAAAAGAAACTACCCTATCCCATTCAGAATTCAAATATAAAATGGGTTTGGATCTACCCTCATGGGCGAATTCGACCAATTTTTCCAACAGTTGCCTTTATTTGACCCATTTGCTTTCCAAGTTCCAAACCCAAGTGTTTGGTTTTACTCAAAATGAGTTTGAATTGGGCTATTCTATGCTTGATTTAGGGCTTTTCGTTTAAAGATTAGGTTATGCCCATAAGGAGCGCTTCCAAAGGGCCGCATTAGCTCTTTCCTTTTATCCTAGATTTAAGAAGTATTCTCAAAATGAGAGAGAACCAACAAACAGTTGATTTAATAAAAAGAATACTAAATCTTTTAAACAAAATTTGAATTCAAAATTTGAATTCAAAATTTGAAAATGAAAATAGTTATGTTGGAAGAGATTACTCTTAAAGAGCATTCAATAGTAATTCAAATTGAATTAATGAGAATATATTTTTTCAAACAACCAAGTCGGAATTTATATGGAGAACAGAGGGGAGGGAAGTTATTGGAAGAGAGAGTTATCAAAAAAGAAACTATCCTTTCCCATTCAAAATTCAAATATAAAATGGATTTGGGTCTACCCTCATGGGTGAACCCGATCCATTTTTCCAACATCTCTCACTCGCATAGGAGGGTTAAACTCGCTCACAACATGATTATTACAATCGAATATCACCAATTTCATACATGCAAGTGGATCGTGTGATTCGCGAAAATATCAAGAGCTCTAGGGCTATACACCGGTTAAAAATATATATAGTAGCTCACTTTCGATATGGTGATGAGAACGTTAAATCTTGTTATACCCGAGACCTCTTTTACTAGATACAGTCAACGTATTTCTTATGCTTAAAAAAAATATAATAACATACTTAACTTAAGTCTATTCATTTATTCACAATTATGTCTAAACACTAAATCATAAACATAATTGACCAGTCTGTAAATACAGAGTAATGTGTCTGTCAAAGATAGTTTTTCTTTCATACTATTAACTTTCAATCTTATCTTAAGTGGTTTTCTAGACATGCACTGCCAAACCGAATCAACTATGGTTTCTTAGTGACATGTTAAATTAGCAATATCAAAATAAAATCTCAAGAGACAGACGAAAGTTCTAAAGGTATAAATTGAAGTTAAATATGAATTTCTGAGTTTCACACAATGAGATAAAGAGGAATATACCATCTCATTACCCATATGGTCACATAAGTACGCATGGTATAAAACATATGTTACGATACTCTTTCTTCACATCTGAAAACGTATGTCTTCTTTTCTAAAATTAATATATCGTATAGGTTTTAATTAAAATGTACACAACACTTGACCTAAATTTTTCTTCATACAATTTCTCAAAAAATCTTTCAAGATTAAGAAAAAAACTCACACCTAACTCTTAGACAAGTTCAATAGGTTGTGGGAATCCATCTCAATTACCACATATGTATATGTAATCGGTAATCTCATCTTAGTACTAACTAAGATGACATATATATATTAATCTACCACAAATTAATATTATTTCATCTTTACATATCACATAGATATTAGAGGTGATTGCTCGTGTGAGAAAGTCAATATCAAAAGTTGTCCCGCATACCTTCAACCGTAGACACAAGAATTTTGGATAGAAAAAATAAAATTTAAATGTTAATAAATATGAACATTGCATCATATGAACTCTGTATATGATTACAATTATAATCATAATCACAATCACAAATACTATCACAACTTACGTAACCCAAATATTCTAACATATCTCACAAATATGTTTGTTGGTATTGGTATCGTAAAATGATCAATCACTATCAAATACGTAGACATATAATTCAGTTTATTTTCCTCATTTTAATCATGTTTTTGACAAAACTGAATTTTGTGTCTATATATTTGGTTTTTGCTATCATGTTTGGAGTTTCCAGCATAAGCAACAGCTGATTCATTGTCACAAAGTCATGGCTCTCACTAAATTGCTTACTACTCTTAAATATTACAAAAATCTACACAACTAAACTTCTCTATGAACTGTGGAAGTACATGCCACAAAGTGTACTTTTATCATAGAAAAAAATACACAGATTTATTTTTTACTACTCTATGAGATAGTGCTATCATTGAGTAAACAAATATAACCAGAGGTACATTTTCTCTCATCTAAATTACCTTCCAAATCACTATCTATGTATCATTTTAATACTAGATCCTTTCCTTAATGACGAAGAAAATAATTTACAGTTTAGTTCAGCTATCTCAATATTTTATTCATATACCTACTGACTAAACTCATAATATAATAAATATTTGGATGAGTATACATCATAGCATATTTCAAGCTACTATGTTCTGGACATTCATCTATTCATTAGGAGTTTTAGGGTATTTTGTATCGTTTGAGTCATCGCCTTTAGCCATAGGACTATTAATGCATTTACAATTTTCATGTTTGTATCGTTCGAGAGCCTTTAAAATATAAGACTTTTGAAATAATCACAATAATATATTGAAACAATTTTATGGGTTTTAATTCCCAATCTATCTTAACCTATATCATTCATCTCAAAAATTAGAAAACAATGATTTCAAAATTTGAAAAACATACTCCTTATCATTCGCGGCTAATTGTGTGTTCTCGACATATAGGAATAAAATTACAAACTTGTCATCGGACTTCTCAACATAGATATAATGGTTTTCGTCCATCATGACGAAATCGTAAGAGATCACACCTCTGTGAAATTTCAAATACAATTCTCTAAAAAACTATTTAATATCATAAATTGATTTTCTCAATTTACATACTCTATTATTCTGGCCTTTAATGACAAAAGCCTCTGATTGTGTCATATAGAATTCTTTCTCAGATTCTCCACTGAGAAAATCAGTTTTCATATTCATATAACGTAATTCTAAATCCTAATTGTCACTGTTACTAACAATAGACAAAAGGAGATAAATTTCATTACTAGAAAAATTTTCTCATAATTAACACTTTTTTACTTAGCGTAACCTTTTGTTACCAGTTAAGTCTTATACCTTTCAGTAGTTCCATCTGTCCTATACTAGATTTTGAGAATCTAATTATTATCAATAACTTAGCGTCCCGATCGAAGTTCAACGAATTTTTAAAGTTTGTTTGGATCTCATTGACTCCAATTCTTCTTCCAATACCTTTCCATTCATCCTTGACAGGTTTAGATAGAAACTCATTTTTATTCTACGGCTCTTCTTCATCTTTTGGAAAAATAATAAAAACATGTCATTCAATCTCAAAGTGACACTTAGGTACGGTTTTCCTAAAACTTTTATGAATTTGTAACTCAATTGGATCACTAGAATTTAAATCTCTCCATCTGGAATCAATATCATTCTAATGATCTACTTTAAACAGAGTCATCCTTTAAATTAACTAATTCAAATAAAAATTTTATATTTTTCGAATCACCTTTGTTAGGAAATTCATTATTCATAAATGTGATATTTGTGATCCAATATCTGTTACGGTGTCATTTTCTCGTTCACTAATGAACACTTAACTTGTAAACTGGTTAGAGTATCTTATAAAGATACTCTTATTTTTATGGGGCCTATTTTTCTAAACTTATTGAAAATCTTAAATAGAAATGGCCGATCTCCAAAGTCTGAGATTACTTAAACTCGGCTTTCTACCAGTTCAAAGTTCATATAATGTCAATGGTACTGATTTTGAAAATATTTTATTTAAAATATAATCTACAATTAACAAGACATCTCCCTAAAAGGAAGTCAATAAGTTTGCCTGTACTATCATGGATTTTGTTATATTTAACAATATCGTATTATTTTTTACTACAACACACTCTACAAAGGTGTATAAGGAATGGTCAAATATTGGAATATGCATCTCCTTAATTGATCTATTAGATACTCACGTCTTCTATTTGTTCTAAAAACCCTTTATCATTCTATTTATTTGATTTTCTACTTTACTCATATAACGTCTAAAGCATTTATGTGCTTCAAACCTGTGAGAAATCGAATAGATATGGTCAAAATGTGTAAAATCATCTATAAATATAATGAAACATAAAATTTCATGTCTTGCCGACCACAAATGTTCAAATGGATTAACCGTAATAAAAATTCAGTCCAAATAGTCTTTTCAAATAGTTTCTCGTCATTATACAAGCTTAACAATATTCAAACTAATAATTAAACATTCGTTCATCACATTGCAATACCATCACATTCGTTCATCACTCAGGTATCATATCCTTAATCACAAAGTTAACCAAAATTGCTCAAATTGTGAAATCTATTCTTTTTTACCCTTGGTAAGCATCTTGTTCTCTCCACTGCCGAGCAACATTGTCCACACCAAAATCCTACATGACATGCTTGATACCTTCTAAGCTATTTTGTTCTTTCAGTACATTTCACATTTTATGGCGTAATATCTTATAATCATTGCTATTCAATTCGTTACCTCTATTCAAATCAGTAATAATGGACTTTGATGTTATGGTTTAGATTTCTAAGAGGATGGACACTAATACTAATACTCATATCGTACACATAATTTTATATTTCAAAATTAATATTTATGACAGATCGACATTAGGTATAGAATCGAAAATTCACTAGCTTCCCAATCATCATCTATGATTCTAATATATCATCATCATAAAATTAATTTAAAATTACAAAATCCAATAGGTTTAGGTAAAAATTTCTCAAATTTTTGTAACAAAAAATCTCTCACTTAAATACACAAAGTATTTAAATAATTTTACAATTCTTGATGAGAATTACTCAAATTCTATCGATTCGAAATTTTCATTTAAATGTACAAAGTATTTAAATAACGTTTCAATTTTGAATGAAAATTACTTAATTCTACAAATCCAAAATTTTAATTCAAGAGACCATAGTTTTCTTTTGTCTACTTGATCATACAAATTAACAATATAGCAAACAATTATTTAAAAGAAACTTTATATTAAAAAATTTAAAAGTTTCTCTATTATATGATCATATTCCTAACCAACAATCATAACACGTAAAAAATATATATATAAATAAATTATCTCGTTTAGGATAAATCCATTCGAAATATCATATTTACAATTCTCTTAGATAGCTTATCTCTAGTAGTAAATCCGTTTACGTCTCATGAGGAACTATTTATATTTTGGGATAGTTTTTTTTTTTTTTCATTTGGATCTCTTTATTCTTAATTTCCCACTTTTCTATTAATAATTGTCTCACATCGTCAAGAATCATATCCTCGTTCTCGGCAAACAACTTATCAATTATGCTAACCCAATAAGAAAGCAGAGAATATCTTAGTAAGTATACATCATCTCCCAAAAGGCATGACCTAATTGAATAAGTTCTAAACATTTCTCTTCTATAATCTCAAGATGATCTGACAAACTATGAGATGGGTTCATTTTATAAGTCAATAATGGACCTAACTTATCAAACGCTCTGAATTTATTAAATCTCTTTCCTTCCATCAGAGGTCCGGAAGACTTTCAAGAATGCATCCGATTATCACTATTTCCTTGAAAATGGGAACAATATTAGTTAGACACGCAACCAACAATAATATTCTAATAAATCTTAAAATATTTATTTTAAATATATTTACTCAAATTTAAAACAATTTTATATTAAAAAAACTAATTTTCAAATATAAAAAATGAGTAAAAATACAAATAAATTATGGGTGTGAAAAAAAAATTCCACCCGAGTGGCCAAAAATTAAGAAAATAATTTTCTAGACTTATATAAAATTTTCAAAAATTTTTTATCACTGAAAATAATTTTTTTATAATTTTAAAAAATTTTGAAGTTTAAAAATCAATAAAAATTATTTTCGAAATCTAAAATATAAATTAAAAATCACAAAAAATTTTGGAGAGAATAGAAATTATTTTTTATAAGAATTTCGACAGAAATGGAGGCTGCATGTGGCCCCACGCACCTTCGGGATAGGCTGTCCAAAATGGACACTCGTCTACTCTCCTTGGGTGGCACGTATATTCCACGCGCCGCCTTCTTGTCGACCACCAAATTTTAGCTACCCCAACATTTTCGATATCTTTGAATTCAATGGTAATCTTGAATTTTTAATCGGATGTTTCTAACCTAGGGGTTGGACTTCACATGACGCAATCGAGAATGGGAAAAGCTAAAGTATTGTTCATCATCTTCTTAAAATTTTTAGTTTTCGACCCCAATTTCGAATGGCCACATCACTTTCAATTCTTTACCATTTTTTACGATCTTTATATGGTTGGAAAGTATTTTTTAAGGGAAATCTAACCATATAAATTTCATATCACGAGATATAGTATTTTTAAAAATACAAGTACATTAAATTTCAACTAGAGTTTATAATATGGCATAATACTCTCATCCGATGCATGCCAAATTTTACAAATTTAATTCTCATGTTATAGGCATACTATTGTATAAAATTGAAAACATTCTGTTGAACCAATTTCAAGTTGCCATTAATGAACATAAAATATTATTTATGACTTTCTTCATTATTAATACCAAACAATAAGGTACGAAACACCCTAAAGATTTTGATACTAATGAAAGTTTTAAACAAATCAACAAATATAATTTTCAAGTGAAAAATTCTTGAATCTTAAACGGGTTAGAATCACTTATCTTTTTCTGACGATTGGATATTTTAAGTCGCGAATATATCACAAAATTGGATCACCCTCTATTGTTCCACAATCTAAATACCTTTTGATGTAATGATCAACCACGTCAAAGCCCTCACTTTTTCTATATCTCAATGGGTGAAGATCTTTCACTTCTTTCACACTCTTAAAGGCATGTCACTTCTCTTCTTTTTCATTTTCATGTAGAAAATATGTTTTTTCAAACAACCAAGTTGGAAGTTATATAGAGAAGAGAGAGAGGGGGAGAGGGAGTTATTGGAAGAAAGAGAGAGAGAACGAGTTATCAAAAAGAAACTATCTTCTCGCATTCAAAATTCAAATATAAAATGCATTTAGATCTACCCTCATGGGACCTTTGTTTGACCCATTTGCTTTCCAAGTTCCGAACCCAAGTGTTTGGTTTTACTCAAAATGAATTTGAATTAGGCTATGCGATGCTTGATTTAGGGCTTTTTATTTCAAGGTTAGGTTATGCCCATAGGGAGCACTTCCAAAGGGCCGCATTAGCTCTTTCCTTTTGTCCCAGATTTAAGGAATATTCTAAAAATGAGAGAGAACCAATGAACAGTTAATCTAATAAAAGAATGTTAAATCTTTTAACCAAAATTAGAATTCAAATTTTAAAAATAAAAAGTTACTTTGGAGGAGCTTCCTCTTAAATAGAATCCAATAGTAATTCGAGTCGAATTAGTCAGAATATAATTCCGAATATCGATTGCTCAAGCACAAAGAGAGAAACAGAGATTTTC
Source organism: Dillenia suffruticosa (assembly GCA_033439265.1). Classification (NCBI taxonomy): domain Eukaryota; kingdom Viridiplantae; phylum Streptophyta; class Magnoliopsida; order Dilleniales; family Dilleniaceae; genus Dillenia; species Dillenia suffruticosa. Next base: position 21,859,953 of record JAVTVX010000015.1, read on the forward strand.
TCATCATCTCTGCATTTTATCTATTTATCTTTATTAGACCAAATACAATCATACAAATTATAATCTTATGCTAGTGGAACAACTTAGACTTGAGTTTTCTAATTGTATAACTTCACGCTTTATCATCTTGTGAATTAATATAATAATAACTTTACATGAAAATAACTATCTAACTTATTAATTGAGTAATACATATCAAATTTCACCATCTATAAGATGATATTTTTCCTTCTTCCCACTATATGTAAACTAAAAAATAACAAGAAAAAAATCATTGTAAGGATATATAAAATCAACATGTTAAAAAGATTGATCAATTTTTTTTTGGTTTTGTCTTTTTTTTAATAGAAGAAAATGATTTATATCAAAACTATAAAGTTTCAATTGCCAAGCAATAATAGTGATAGTTGAGACCTTAGATCGATATAAATTAAGCCGCATATGAAGAAATACTAACTCAAGAACTAACTTGCTAAGAGTATGAACCACCAAGGTTGAGGTGTTTCTAACTTGAGAACCACTAAAAGATCAGAACTAGAGACTTAAAGATTCAACATCAAGGGCTATGGTTCTAGCTTCATTGAACATAGTTTTAGGTCTACAGATAGGAGCAATAGCAATTGGGCTATCCAAGTCAAGAACCATATTCAAAAACTTATATTGAACAGCCAATTAGACCCCTCCCGAGTAGCCAAGAACTCCACGACCACAATCTCTGTTGAAGCTTTCTAGCTATCAATGGCCGAGCAATCCACTATCCTAACACATTAAGCAAGTTTGCTCCAATCCCAACTTCTCCATCCTTCATGACTGCTTCACAATTAATTTTAAAGACACCAATATGATAAGTTTGAAAAATGAATGCATCTCGTGCATTTTTATACATATTTTTTACTTTTATTTTCACTACTACTCCATTGTTTTTATATTCGTTTTCATGCTTTTGTACTTTTCAGGTCAAAATCCCTAAAAGCAACGTAGATGATGTATTGGTTAAGTTAAACAGGGGATTTTACCAAGTGAACTTTGTACTTCTTGACATGAAGGTAGAAAACTTATCCAACGATCCAATTGTGATCATTCTGGGCTATTCTTTCTTAGCAACTACAAATGCAAAAATAAGCTATAGAACTAGACTCAAGGAGATATCAATTTTAAATATTAGGGTTAGGATAAATGTTTTTCTTGGGTCTTTAAGCATTGTTGAAGAGAGAGTTACACTTTGTTTTAGGGTGGATACTTTTATTATCAAAACACTTTTATATAATACTTTTATTATCAAACAAACTGATCACAATATCCATCATGCTTGTCCAGCACAACACATCATAACATATAAATATGATATAAATAAATTATATATAAGGCTCTCCTTGACCAACAACTAAACATCTAGATATATAATATAACTCAGACTACCCAAAAGAATACGAATATTACATGTCTTAACCAAAACAAAAGGTCAAAAATGAGTAAGGATCTAAATCTCTTTGTAACGCCAATTTTGTGATGCCGTATTTTTATACGAGAAATTATATTTATTTATATTGAATTTTGATTTTGGAGTATTTAAATTAAATTTTTGGTACATTTAAATTTATGTCGTATCCGTGAAAATTTGTGTAAAATGAATATATATATATATATATATATATATATATATATGTATGTATGTAAATAATAATAATAATAATGATAAAAGAAAAAGAAAAAGAAAAAGAAAAGAAAAGGAAAAAGAAAGAAAAAAAAGATCCCCAAATTGGATTAGGGCTAAAAAGCCCTAATCTCTTCTCTCTCTCTCTCTCTCTCTCTCTCTCTCTCTCTCTCTCTCTTTCTCCCTCTCATCTCCTTCTCTTCCTCTCCCGCAGCCGCGCCATCGCCGCCGCCCACTACCTCGCCTTCCTCCAGCGATTGCCGCCACTGCAACGCCTATCCGCGAGCCAAGCGTGCCCTTGCGCAACCTCCCTCCCGTGAGCGTAGTCTCCCGGCGAGCGCTAGCCTGCAGCACGGTCCTCCTTGCACCAACGCGAGCGCACGTTTCCCGTGCCAGCGCACCGCAGCACAAGCACTAGCGCGCGACTGCCCGAGCGCGCGCCTGCTCGGGAGCGCACCTGCGCACGAGCGCAAGCGCGCAACCCACTGCGCGAGTGTAGCACGCTACCCTGCTCGAGCGCACGCGACCCCAGCACGAGCGCGAGCGTGCTCCAGCACGCGACCCACTGCGTGAGCGCACCCCAACACGAGCGTGAGCGCGCTCCAAAGCGCGACCCACTGCGCGAGTGCGCTCCAGCGCGCGACCCACTGCGTGAGAGCGCGCGATCCAGCTTGCGAGCACGAGCATGAGCCCTAGCCCGTGAGCGCCCGCTAGGCCGTGAAGCCCACTACTGACCCGCGAAGCCCACTGCGGCCCACGAAACCCACCGTGGCCAGCAAGCCGGGCTGAGAGCCCGCGAGCCCACCAGCGGGCCAGCCCGCGAGCCCGCTAGCTCACCGGCCCGCGAGCCCGCGACGGCCAGTGAGCCCGCAACCGGCTTTCCCCTTCGAGAGCTCACCTGCATCTTCACTGTAGGTAATTATTATGATTTGGTTGAAGTTCTAGGATTTGGTTGAAGTTTTAAGGTTTGATGTTAAAAATTTAGTTGTTAATAATAACATTCAAATTTGAAAATATAACAAGTTTTAGACCAATCCGATGGGCGAACGATAGCTAGATCTGAAACTCGAAGAACCCTAGGTGAGAGAAATGCACTCACTTCAAAGTTTGAATAAATTTTGTTGATTTTAGATTGAATTTAAAATCGAAAGTTATATATCTATTCGGAAATGTGTTAAATTAGAAGAAAATTAGAGAAAATGAGAAATATTAGAAATTTGATCATTGGTGAGCCAAATGATTCGAAATTTGATGAAATGAGAATTTAGAAATGATTGTGTAAATTAAGGTTATATTAAATTGGAAAGAAAAATTAAAAATCTCTTATTAGGGTTTTATTTGATATAGAATTTGATAATTGATTAGTTTTGTCTTTTGGACATTCGAGAAGTCAATTGGATTAAATTGAAAAATAGGGAGTGATCACCCTTCCTACAAATGTAAGTGGTACCCTAATCTCTTGCATAAAATAGTAAAACGTGTTTTCTGTCGTGTTTTCGATAAAACATGCTTTTAATATGTATTGATTCGACGTATGATATTAAATCTCAAATCTGTTTTGTGATTATTGGAGTTTCTTAAATTATGTTTACGATGATTATACATCCATGGTTTGAAATGAAATAAAAATTATGCCATTACTTAAAAATTGATAATTTCCTTTTCTACCATTGCATTAATATACTGTTTGAAATGATTCGATGAAACATATTGACATGCAGATTTGAAATGCTTTGATAAACTATGTGGGTTGGATACCCACTAGTTATACGATGATATGATTTTACTTGTGGGACGTTGTGCCCTTGTGATACTATGATGATGACATTGATGATTCCGTAGTTACGAAGGATGTTTGTAGAGGCATAGGTTACCCAGATACGCTTCTGCAGGAGGTATCCACAAACGTCATTGATTCTAAAGACTATAGGCACGGCCGATTAAACCCACGTAGGGGAAGGACGTGTGTGACGCCACTATCTAGCACCGGGCGGGATCCTATACACGATGATGAGCTAGCCCCAATGAACTCATGGTCAACATAGAGGTAGAGAGCGATTTTAAAGTTATGCATAATAAAACCCCCGATACACCTGTTCTTTGTCATGGTTGACCTTTGTCAGGATTATCTTTGACTTGCTCTACTATTATTTGATTTCTAAATGGATGCATACATGTTTGTATCTTGTGATTGATTAAATGATTTCAAAGTGCTATACATATTATGTTTTGCAGCGAAATGTAAATTTTTGTTTCAAATAATATTATTTGACACTTCAATAGTTCATCCACACTATTTATGCTTGACATTTTCCCCCTCACTCATTGGGTATCTTCTCATGATACTCACCCCTCCATTTTCCCTCCTGAGACAGGATTATTGTTGTGCTGGAGCGACGATTCAGATCTTAGGGATTTTGGTGGATTTGAGTGATTCACGACAGTGAGATTTAAGTTTAAATTTGAAAGATGAATTCTGTAATTTATTTTCAACCCTACGAGGTTTTGACATTGAGGTCCGTAGTTGGCTATGTACTTATTTTGGGATGACTGTATAATTTATATATATTTAGTTATGAACCTCTCATATTTCATTTGCATTGAGACGATTGTACGTATTTGAATGTTATTTAGGAAGGACTGCTAGAAACTTTATAGTTTTGTGTTATTCTGGATGTTGGCTGTGGTAATTGTTGATTTTAGAGAGGTCGGGATGGCCATTTGTTTATTTTACAGGATGAATATGATATACAGGTGAAATTGTACATGGGGAGATTCTGGCTGATTTTCTTTAAAAATACAGCCGGCGTCCAGGGGCAACGGGTGGCTGTTCACGATCCCGTTTCAGGGTGTGACAGTTCTATTGGTATTAGAGCATCTAGGTTAAAGAAAAGATAGTAGTAAAAGTCTTCCCAAGTATATGAAAAGTCCTCAATGCATTAAAGAGTTTCATACAGTCATTTAAAGTCTCATACTTGGCCATAGGCATATAAGTTCATCTATTTTATGGAGTTGGATACATAACGCATCTAACCCGTTATTTCGCATTCAAATGCTTTGAATTATAGTTCATTTTTTTAGGGGGTTAGTTACGAAGCAACTAAGCTTAATCCTTGATTTTTATCTAATAAAAATGTATTTTTTTTCGCAGAATTATGCCACCTAGACGTGGTAGAAGAGGTGCTAGATTCGTCTCACTTGAGGGTCTTTCAGTGCCTGATACACCTAGGGCACCTAAGGCGCTACGAGTGCCAAAGAATGCTTCCTCTACTCGAGCACGCTCACCAGCGCCACCCCCAACACCTCCATCGGCTGTTACATCGAGATTCCTCCACCACCACTCGATGCCTTGAGATAGTGGCAAGAGTGGTACAGTAGATATAGGGCGCAGATGCCACCACCTCCACTACAGACTCCAGCGACCGCACCTGCGGCCATACCTGCACCTATGACACCGATTCCTCCTTCGGTGTTCGGTCCTTCTGTTTCTACTCCGACCGATGAGACGTCAGCTACTTTGAGGCGCATCCATGAGCTCACTCAGTTGGTGAAAGAGTCCCGGTAGCTCGGATGTACAGACTTTTCAGGATCTTGTGATGCCGTAGTAGTGAAACACTGGATCAACAGGATTCGTAGGATCCTTACGGATTTGGGGTTGTCAAAGGAGCTCAGATTGAGAGTTGCTGAGAGACTTCTCAATGGAGATGCCCTCTCGTAGTGGGAGGCCATCCGTGACAGTGCTACACAGACCCTGCGGTGGGAGGACTTTCTACGAGAGTTTGACCGCAGGTACTTCACCCCGTTCCAGCAGGACCGGATGAGGACGAAGTTCCTACACTTACGCCAGGGGATGAGGTTAGTTTCAGAGTACGAGAAATTATATTTATTTATATTGAATTTTGATTTTGGAGTATTTAAATTAAATTTTTGGTACATTTAAATTTATGTCGTATCCGTGAAAATTTGTGTAAAATGAATATATATATATATATGTAAATAATTATAATAATAATGATAAAAGAAAAAGAAAAGAAAAGAAAAGGAAAAAAAAAGAAAAAAAAAAAGATCCCCAAATTGGATTAGGGCTAAAAAGCCCTAATCTCTTCTTCTCTCTCTGTCTCTCTCACTCTCTCTCTCTTTCTCCCTCTCATCATCGTCTCTTCCTCTCCCACAGCCGCGCCGTCGCCGCTGCCCACCGCCTCGCCTTCCTCTAGCGATCGCCGCCGCTACAACGCCTTTCCGCGAGCCAAGCGTACCCTTGTGCGACCTCCCTCCCGCGACCGCAGTCTCCCAGCAAGTGCCAGCCTACAGCACGGTCCTCCCTGCACCAACGCGAGCGCGCGTTTCCGATGCCAGCGCACCGCAGCATGAGCGCTAGCGTGCGACTGCCCAAGCGCGCGCCTGCTCAGGAGCACACTTGCGCATGAGCACGAGCGCGCTCCAGCGCCCAACCCACTTCGCGAGCCCAGCACACGACCCCTACGCAAGCGCGCGCAAACCTTGCTTGAGCATGCGCGACCTCAGCACGAGCACGAGCGCCCTCAGCGCACGACCCACTGTTCGAGCGTGAGCGCACTCCATAGTGCGACCCACTGCGCGAGCGCACTCCTGCGCGTGACCCACTGCGCAAGCGCGCGACCCACTGCGCAAGCGCGAGCGATCCAGCTCGCGAGTGCGAGCCCTAGCCCGTGAGGGCCCGCCAGGCCGCGAAGCCCACTGCTGACCCGCGAAGCCCAATGCTTACCCGTGAGCCCACTGCGGCCCGCGAATCCCACTGTGGCCAGCAAGCCGGGCTGAGAGCCCGCGAGCCCACTAGTGGGCCAGCCCGCTTGCCCGCCAGCTTGCTGGCCCGCAGCCCATAACCGGCTTTCCCCTTCGAGAGCTTACCTGCATCTTCACTGCAGGTAATGACTATGATTTGGTTGAAGTTCTAGGGTTTGGTATTAAAAATTTTGTTGTTGCTAATATCGTTCAAATTTGAAAATGTTACAGGTTTTAGACCAATTCGACGGGCGAACGAAAGCTAAATCTGAAACCCGAGGAACCCTTGGTGAGAGAAACGCACTCACTTCAAAATTTGAATAAATTTTATTGATTTTAGGTTGAATTTAAAATCGGAAGTTATATATCTATTCGGAAGTGTGTTAAATTCAAGGAAAATTAGAGAAAATAAGAAATATTGGAAATTTGATCATTGGTGAGCCAAATGATTTGAAATTTGATGAAATGAGAATTTAGAAATGATTGTGTAAATTAAGGTTATATTAACTTGGAAAGAAAAATTGAAAATCCCTTATTAAGGTTTTATTTGATATAAAATTTGATGATTGATTCGGTTTGTCTTTTGGAGACTCGAGGAGTCAATTGGATTGAATTGAAAAATAGGGAGAGACCACCCTCCCTAGAAATTTGAGTAAAACCCTAATCTCTTACATAAAATAGTAAAATGTGTTTTCTGTCGTGTTTTCGATAAAACATGCTTTTAATATATATTGATTCGACGTATGATATTAAATCTCAAATCTGTTTTGTGATTATTGGAATTTCTTAAATTATGTTTACGATGATTATGCATCCATGGTTTGAAATGAAATAAAAATTGTGCCATTACTTGAAAATTGATAATTTCCTGTTCTACCATTGCATTAATATGTTGTTTGAAATGATTCGATAAAACGTATTGGCACGCAGATTTGAAACATAAATCTAGGTTGATAAAGCAAGATTATCTCAAAAAAATTCCACAAATTTCGTTCAGAATCAATTTTGTCCAAAACCCTAACTTTCTTTCTCTACAAATATCTCAAATCCAAGCATAAAAATCAAATTCAAGAATAATGGAACTAAACCCATGAAAAGGAAGGGAAAATCACCTTAATTTCGTGTTTGTATTGAATCTTGAATGTTTGGTTTCAAAAACCTTAGATTTCCCGCTCTTCAAGCAAACCCTAGTTTTCGTTCCCCAAATCTATGCCAATCCAAGTGTTGATTGAGGATTTTGAAGTTTTATAGAGGGGGTTTGAGGGAGATGTAATTGATTTTGGGAGAGATCGAGAGTATAAGAGAGTGTTGAGAGGGAGAATGAGAATCAAGAGATAAGTGTCGAGAGTGTTCGTGCGATGAAAAGGGAGAGAATGAGATTTGGGGCTTTATTCAAACCTATTTATAGTAGAAAGTTTATTTACCATTTTGCCCTCCATGACTCAAGAGTGTTGATGGGTTGGTTATCCAATTTTGTCATTTCGCAGCCCTTTACACTCATAAGTCTACTTGCAATACAGTACAAGTCGCCTTATGTGTCTAAGGTTTTCAGAGGCCAAATCCCATCGTTATCCAACAAGTCGTCTTGATCTTTGTTTTATCAGGTCCTTAAGTTGACTTGAATATGGTTCAAATGACCCAAATTTCTTATTTTGTAATCCACAAGTTACCTCACTTCTTTGGTGAGTCACCTTGCTTTAGTGCAGACATGATTCTTTGAGACTTGAATCAGACGGGTTGGCTTGTGCTGGCTACAAGTGGCCTTATAGACACATAGTCAGGAAGCACGAGTCGACCTATCATTGGGGCAAGTCGACTTATCTTTGTGTAGAGTTAAGAATTGTGAGGTCTAATCTCCTCAGGTCACCTTGGAACTTCCTCAGATCGTCTTGGTGATTTCTATACTTGACTAAATTTCAATTTTTGAACTCTAAGTTGCATTATCATGAGTTTAGTAGACTTGGTTTTTCTTAATTAACTCCAAATAAGTTTTAATTGTCCCGAATTATCACCCAAACATCTCCAAATAAAACTTTATAAGATCTTCATTGATGAGTCAAAATTAATTATTTAGCCAAAATTTAGCAAAAATTTTCTAACTCCGAATTTTCAATATTATAATACTTAACCCGCTAAAAAGAAATTTCGTTCTCAAAATTTAAAAGAATGTTATATTTTTAAAAAGGTGGGGGAGTTGTTTCTCACGTTGACTCTTCGATCTTCCACGTTTCTAATGGTATAAATTGGCCTTAGTTTTAACACTATAGTCTCTAAGATTGTATCACTATCAATTTCTATGTCTTACAATACAATATAGCTACTTTTCCTCATGTTCCCAAAATTTGCAAGTTTTCCTTCATCTCTAACAATCCCATTTAGATAAGTTTCCCTTACCACCACTAATTTGTTCTTATATAAAATTCTCCTAAAAATCATTTCCACCAACAAAAGAGTTTTTTTTTTCATAAATCATTTCAAAAACTTACTTTCAAACTCAATTATATCTTAAACAACCATTTTTCACTAGTAGCCTAACTCTCAAATGTTTAATAGTTATGAAATATCTAGAATTTCAAAAATTTTAGCACGTAGAGACTCAAACTCAATTCGTTAAACTCCTATATAAGTAGATAACTGAAATAATAATCAAATGATCACATTTCCAAAATTATACAAAGGTAGACCTTACATAACTTGATTTGACTCCAAAAGAATAAGAAATTTATCTGACGCTATTTCAGATTCAATATCTTCAATAAAATCAAATAAAATACTCTCACATAATAGAAATCAATTATTTATATGCGATGGTAACTGCTGCAACAATATGAAATCTATCACTTCCTCAAAGTGTCTCTTTTTTTACTCTCCCAAATGCAAGCTCGTAAATTCTTATGGGGCAAGCAACTCTTACAACTGTGCTCACTAACATCTCACAGTGAGTGGAATGCAATAACAAGCTGAATATGAATGAGAAGTGAGGGTGATGATGATGGTACCAAATCCATATGTCAAAGTATATTCCAATGCAATTATGAAAATCAATTGTACAAGATAAATTTCAGAATAAATTTTCCATGACTCATAATTTGTTCATCAACAATCCATTTTCATTTTCCTTTCCAAATTTTTTCTTTCGGATTGTCAAAATCAATGTCCCATCATTGGTAGTTGGTAGGATCCACTAAAAGATTTTTCATAATTTTCATAAAATAACCCCTCCTTGATGTTGGTTTGGAGTTCAGTGGGCTGCCGACACATTATCAGAGGAACAACTTGAGGAGTCTCTCTATCCTGCCTACCACCAAACCAAATGCTAAACCAGCCTTGACCATACCGCCCCGATATCACGATTCGTTGAAGACTTATCAAACTATAATCTTTTTCTAGTACCATGTTACAAGAAATTCATTTAATTATTCAACATTTGTGCTCATATACAAAGGAAAACAAATTTCACAATTCACAATAAATATTCCATTGTAACACACTGCAAATAGATTCATAGATAAAAAAAAGAGTCATAAATTTATCAACAATTTTATTTGGGCGCACCACAATTACAAAACATTTTAAATCCATTTCAAATTTCTTTCAAAATTCAATTTACAAATCATAATTGAAAATATTTTTATCATCCACATTAAGCATAACTATCCACTCACTTTTTAAGCCAAAAGTTACAATCAATGATGTACAATCCTTTATTACTCTCAGGGAACGCGTTCGACAGTATTCATAGCCCCTTATCTCAATTTTATTTCATTCCATTGTATTTTCAAATTCAAAAACAAGTTGGCTCAGCATTTCGATAGCCTAACCTTTGGTGCGTAACACCTATATGATTTCGAGAGAAAAATTAAATGACAGTTCAACCAACTCTCAATCAAGGTATATGGTCATCATTACTACCACAAACTACCATAAGTCATAAAAATCGCATCCCCCAACTTCACTATCATATGATATCATCAATATGTATCCAAATCAAAATCATGCACACAATAACTACACAGTGTTTGTGTCAAAATTTTCTAAATCACCAAATCCAAGTCTAAGCGAATTTACCTATGACTATGTCTGGTTGTTTTGGACAACTTCATTAGTTATCATATAGCTTCTTGTTTGAGACATTGTTTGCGGACATTGGGTTAGATCAGCCACCGTGTTGCTCCCGATTACTGTCCGTGGTGTGATATTAAGGAAAGAAGTAGGGGTGTTGACTTGGCCACCCATGGATCCGCTAGGGCGATCTCCGCTTAATTGGCTTCCCCGTCACGAATCTGGGCAAGAGTTGTAGAAATGGCCCTCCTTTTTACATTGATAACATCTCTAGGGTGCATGACAAATTGCTAAATGATAGTTTCCACAATGTTTGCACTGCACTTTTTTGTCTCTTGTCGATTTACTCCCAGAGATGGTATTAGATGTAGGGGGTCTAAAATTGGATGGTCTGGCTTTGTAGGGTACAAACGAGTCTAGAAATGGAAATGCCACTATAGGGGGTCTATGCTCATATTCTTCTTGGGGCTTTGCCTTGAAGTGAATTTAAAGTTCTTTCTTTTGTCATGCCTTTCTTGTATGTATGGGTTTCAGTCATTGACATCTTTTCTCTTATATTCAAATTCAAACTTGCTTTATATTTAGTTCATAAGATTTCTTTAGAGTTGAGAAACTCTGAGACATATTTAGATAATTCCCTAAACTCTATCTCATATTCAATCACCGTTTTGTTTCCTTGCTCAATCATGAAAAATTCCTCCGCTTTTGGTCTCTATAGAAGCGGGTGTCATACTTCTCGTTGGATTCCCTAAGGGATGAGTCCCAATTCAAATGAGAAGCTGGTGGAGGAATTAAGATTTGATGTGGAGCTCGTAATTGAGCTCCATAAGTGTTCCACCACTCCATCACCTACTGAAGGGCAGCTAAATGAGGAGCAGGAATTCCGATTAGAAGAGCCGAATGTATCGGTATCGGAAAAGGCACATGCGAAGACGATGGGGCCTCAGGTTGGGAAAGAGGAGTGAAAGGAATCTCATTCGGATTTCTCATTCTTTGTCTAGGAAGTATAGCTCTACAAAAGAAAATCTCAACTTAACAATTGCAATAATAATTAAACTAGGTGCTTAACCCTTAAAATAATTTTCCTAACTTCATAGGACCCATAGGAGGTTTCTAAAATCATTTGAAATATTCTGAATATCAAACTTTTCAAAATAGTTTGAAAATAATTGAGAACCTTTGTAATACTTATGAAACTTTTTAAACATTTTAACACATTCTCAATTCGAAAACATAGACTCTGATACCAATAGAATTGTTATGCCCTGACTCTCGAATCAAACACGCGACAACCGTCACATTACCACGAAACACACTCTACTCCGTGTTCTGAGATACCGCAAGGTATTCCAATATCCACTCATTTTTCAAAAATAATATAACCATAAAATAAACCAGCATACATTCATTCGTACAATCAAAGTACCAGCTTGGTCCATCCCTACTCAAAACATGCATGTGTTCGGTCAACTCAGTCATTCAAATCAAATTCACAAAGTATAAACAAATCTCTACTCGAGAGATCCACATAAAATTCCTTCAAAACAATTCTCAAAGAAAATTCAAGGAAATAAAGGAAAATGGTCCTCATTTTAATTTTTCAAACCATAATCAGGTTCAAAACCCAAATAAATATAGTAGAAAATAAGTTTTCAAAATAAATACACGATTTGTCTCCATTTTGGTCTACAAATATCTCAATTCCAAATGAAAACTATTACCCGAAAAACTCTGACAAACAAACTTCTTCAAATCACCCTAGGTGTCCACAAGCCTCGACTAAGCTTCCTCTGTGAAAATGGAAGCAGAAGGGGTGAGTATATAATTTACCCAGTGAGTGAGATACAAATTATACAAAAATAAAATTAGTGTGATGGATATATCAAATGTATATATTTCAAACCATCATATCATTCGCAATTTTATCCAATAAAAAAATAAATTCAAAACATTGTTTCCAAAATCATCATAATTCATAATGGTCAAAATTTAATTTTATATACATCCAACAATTTCATAATTTCAACACAGGGTGAACCAGAATCACTGTTCCCAACCTCATGACCTAGGGTGGAACCGTCAAAGATTTTAATAATTTTCATATTCTAAAATACCCCCATCCTTGACGTTATCCATGGACTCTCATTAGAGGTGCATCCAACTATCCCATGCCTATAGGCATTACATCCAGCCATGAATGTACGCCACATGTCTCGACATCCATACGAGCACGGGTACATCCCATGGTCTACCAACCACACCTGTGGATACTATATCTAACCATGAATGTATCCTACGTGTCTCGGCATACCATACATGCATAGCTACATCTCATGGTCTACCAACCCCACTACGTCACCCTATTGGGTCGCTCCATAATGGGAAATGACAAGTTATTTAATAGAGATTTAGGCTCTCACTCCAAACCAAATCATATGCATTATTTCAGAAAATCATAAATCAAATCATGTGCCATCAATTTTAACAATTTCTCAATAGTAATCATAATACCAATGGATTCAAAATTAACAAATTCACATAACACATTTGTTCATTCGAAATATAGAGAATGCACAATAATTCTAAATCAAATTTTTGGGATATCCTACACACACTAAAGTATTTAAATCCAAGTTTTCCAAATCATTTAGAAACTTAAATAAAAGTATTTTTCTTATTTAAGTACAATTATGAAATCACTAATCTCTTGAGAGTGTAATCACTCCCAATCCACAATCAATTCAAAATAATCCTTTCTTGGATTCCAATTCAATTATTCTAAAACAATAAATATAAATTCGATGTTAAATCACATCTAAAATTACGATTTATGAGTTTTCCCCAAACACCTCACAATCCTAATTTCTAAAAGTTAAGAATTTATGTTTTCATTTCATCAACCACATGTCATTTGGATTTATATACTATTTTCATACATAATTTCCCAAATCTCACATTTATAAACTCTAGATTTAATTTTCCCAAGTCAAATCTCACAATCCAAATTTGATAATCCAATTCATGTTAGAAAACATAAATTGAGGTTGAAAGAGCAAAATTACCTTAAAAGAATTTCACAAATTACATCTGAAATCAAATTTGTCCAAAACCCTAACTTTTTCTCTCTATAAATATCTCAAATCCAAGCATAAAAATCAAATTCAAGAGTAATGGAACTAAACCCATGAAAAAGAAATGAAAACTACCTTAATTTTGTGTTTGAATTGAATCTTGAACGTTGGGTTTCAAAAACTCTAGATTTTCCCCTCTTTGAGTAAACCCTAATTTTCTTTCCCTAAATCTATCACAATCCAAGTATTGATTGAGGATTCGGAAGTTTTATAGAGTAGGTTTGAGGGAGATGTAATTGATTTTGGAAGACATTGAGAGTGTGAGAGAGTGTCAAGAGGGAGAATGAGAGTCGAGAGTGTTCGTGCAATGGAGAGGGAGAGAATGAGATTTGGGGCTTTATTCAAACCTATTTATAGTGGAAGGTTCATTTACCATTTTGCCCTCCTTGACACAAGAGTATTGATGGGTTAGTTGTCCAATTTTGTCATTACGTAGCCCTTTACACTCATGAGTCAACTTACAATGCAGCACAAGTCGCTTTATGTGTCTGAGGTTTTCAGAGGCCAAGTCCCCTCGTTGTCCAACAAGTCGCCTTGATCTTTGTTTTATCAGGTCCTTAAGTCGACTTGAATATAGCTCAAGATGCCCAAATTTCTTATTTTGTAACCCATAAGTCACCTCACTTCTTTGGTGAGTGGTCTTGCTTCACTGTAGACATGATTCTTTGAGACTTGAATCTAGTGGGTTAGCTTGTGCTGGCTACAAGTGAACTTATAGATACATAGTCAACAAGTACAAGTCGACTTGTCATTGGGGCAAGGCAGCTTGCCTATATATTTTGGAAGCACAAGTCAACCTGTCATTGGGGCAAGTTGACTGTCTTTATGCAGAGTTAAGGATTCTGAGGCCTAATCTCCTCAGGTTGCCTTGGAACTTCCTCAGGTCGTCTTGATGATTTCTATACTTAACTAAATTTCAATTTTTGAGCTCTAAGTCACCTTATTACGGGTCGAGTCGACTTGTCTTCAATTAATTGACTTCAAATAAGTTTAATTGTCTTGAATTATCACCAAAACATATTTTTCTCCAAATAAAACTTTATAAAATCTTCATTGATGGGTCAAAATCAATTACTTAGTCAAAAATTTAAAGAAAATTTTCTAACACTGAATTTTCGGTATTACATTCTTTGCTTCCAGTAACTAAAGTTGCTTCCATTAAAGAATGATACATGATTTGTTGAGCAAACTTCTACTATTACATTATCTCCGTTGATGGCCATTTGGATCTTTAGTGTCAAGCTGCTAGGCTTTTTATCAATATACCTGCTCTAATATCAATTGTTATTCAACTAGAAATGAGGTGAATAATTGAATATAGATCTTTCGTGACTTTTTAAAATTTAAGAACTTGCAACAAAAAAAAATTAAGAATAAAGAACACCTAAAACTTTTTATAGTGGTTCCATCATACCAGTATACATCCACTTCCAGACTCTCCTTAGATTTTTCATTAACAAGTTAAGGATACAAACTTGATTGCAAATTCAAATTCAACATTTACAGTATTTCTACCCAACACTATATTTCAATCGTTCACAGATTGACTTTTCACTCTCAAGACCTAAAGCATTGATTCACACTCTTTAGTCTTTTGACACTTTGATCGAATTAACAAAATGAATGTCAGGAATGAAGGCTTTCTACCCTCAGATGTGACGAATTTTGAAGAAGTTCTTGAAATACAGAGACAGACTAAAGAATTTAAGAACACAATTAAATACAACAAAGGCAAGTGAGAACTTTTTAGAATATTCAATCAAGCATTCAAATATCATTGTTGTTCAACTCTCTGGTATTTATTGAATCATTGACAAGATCCGATGAGGGTTGTTGAGCTCGAATGTTACACAATTAATATCCGTCATTAATATACTATGCAACAGTTTCAAGTTTCAAGCTGAACCTTCATTCCTTTAATGGCGAAACTTTTAATTTAGCTAATCAAAGCTAGTTTGTGCTGCATTTGAATGTTAACTATAATAGAAATGGAAATATAATGGAAATATTCAGAGAATCAGAGAAAAGAAATGGTCATTAAGTTCAAATCTATTTCTCAAATTTGGTTTCTAACAATCTCGGGTCGACATGTTTAAGAGGTACATCGACCTGAATTCAAAAATTTGTATAGTATTTTTGGCCAATCAAGTTGACAAGATTATTTTTAGGTCGATAAGATCATGTACCAAATAAAATAGGTGGACGTACAGTTTTAAATTGGTCCATGTGTGTATGCATGTCGACAAGAGTGAAGACAGGTAAATATGTGATTTCAATGAGTCAATAAATATTAGGTTAATAAGTCTACTGTATATATAGACATATTACTATGTAAATAAAAAATTAGTGGACCTGGATTTATAAATTGGTCAATATGTTTTTCAGGTCAGCAACTTTATATATAAGTCAATGTGTGATATTTAAAAATCAAAAAAACTACCAAGTCGACATGTTTTTTTTAAACATCGACGTATCACTATTCAACACTAAAATAGGTCAACTTGTCTTCTAAAATTGGTTGATGTATTAAGATATATCAACAAGGTCATATAGCAAGTCGATACATAATACTTAAGCAATACTACATCAGGTCAACATGTCATAGTCTCACATTGACATGTCTTAGTCTTATATCGACATGTTCCTGTGTCTTTTTAAAATTAATGCACATGACTTATAAAATAGGTCGATGTGCTGCTATCACATCGACAAGCTTAATAGTAGGTCGATGTGTTCTAAGATCAAGTCGACAAGATGTGCAGACTTCTGATTTCTAATTTCTTTTCTGATTTTCTTTGAACTTGTTTTCTTTCATTCTATTATCATCAAAATTTTTCTATCTCACCAACTGCTTTCCCTACACGACTTCTTTTGCATTACTATGCATACATTTAAATTTAAAGAGTGGCAGCATTTCAATAGATTTTAGAGGCGAGTTCATGCAATGGCAAATTATACCTGGTACTTGCAAAGCTTCTCCTGTTATGGCCAATCAATTCTCTATAAATCTCTATCCATGAAGGTCTCAAAACACAAGGTCAAATGGCTTGGAAAGGAAGCACAAGTACTGAAAAAGAAGAACCTAATGAAAAGTATGAACCATTTCAGCTGTGTACCCGCAGGTCTTATGTACCTGTGCTGATGAAATACATGCTGGCATTCTACTAAATATATGCATGGCTTGCCCATTTTCTTCAAGACTTCTCAAACCTCTTGATGAATTATCTACACGATTTTGTGCAGCCTGCATTGTTTGTGCCTTGGAAGACTTGCACAAGGTTTGATGTTCATCTTATTCCTCATTCCATTTATTTGGCAGTTATAGTTAAATCATATTTTCTTGGATTTTTTGAATCTTAGGACAGTATTCTTTTTAGAGGCATATCTCTTGACATTCTACTGTTTGACCAAACAGGAAATATATAGGTTCGATTATGGTATAATTTGGCTATTATTTTTTTATATAGACACATGTATTCTCTTTTTCCTTTTACTACAAACAGGAGGGTTCTGCAATTGCATTGCATCATTCTCTGATTTTTATCTCGATGTATCACAACTAATAGACTTCAGATTTGGGAAGAAATTATCTGATGGGAGGACATTCACCATATGTGGATATGGATGACTCTCTGGCTCCAGATATAGTCTAAGGGAAAAGCCATGGTCTTCCTGTTGACTAGTATGCCACTACTTGAGCTCCATTTGCTGTTTAGCATTTGTTGCCTTATTTTACATCACTGAACCCATTTTTGCATTCTAACATCCCCTATGGTACTGTGCCTGCATGAGCTTGTTTCAATTCAAAGCAGTTACAAGCATTTTTTTAACACCCCCGTCCCCTTTCTGATGAGGTCATCAATATTGTAAGGAATTCACAAGATCCAACTCAAGTTCCAGTTGGGCCGGTGACAAAGGCTCGAGTTAAAAGATTCAAAAAAATACTAAATATCTTAATTCAGAGGGTTTTACAACAAGAAATTGGAGGCCAAATAAATAAAGAACCAAAATGTGCCTTAATTATGCTCATACAAACCCAGTTG
The DNA here is from genome assembly GCA_033439265.1 of Dillenia suffruticosa. Taxonomy (NCBI): domain Eukaryota; kingdom Viridiplantae; phylum Streptophyta; class Magnoliopsida; order Dilleniales; family Dilleniaceae; genus Dillenia; species Dillenia suffruticosa. The sequence goes on from JAVTVX010000015.1 coordinate 21,877,604, forward strand.
AAAGAATAAAAGGTCCAAAACTATCCAAAACCAAGGGATGACAAAAATAAAGAAAAATAGCAGCAAGACTTAGTGAAAGTAGTTTGGTTTATTTAGTTTCCTAATTTTTATTTTTATTTTTTTGTAATTTATGTTTTAGTTTCCTAATTCTTTATTGTTTAGAGAGTTATTAAATTTTTAGTTGCCAATTAAATCTTTACCTTTAGATTATAAATAGGTCATTGCATATTGTGTAAAAAGAGAATACTTTTAGAGAGAATTAATAAAATTGTGAATATTCTTTACACAGATCTTGTTCTTTTGAGAACTTTGAACTTATTCAAGATAGGAGTCTTGTTTAATTTTTTTACTTATCAATCTAGATTTCGAACCACCTAGGTTATGATGTCATTCATTCTATCTTTATACCAACGTTCTTGATCTAGTGAGAAACGGGTTTAAACTCATATACCTTAAGTTTTTCCTCCTTTAGGGAAAGGGTTGAGGTCTTTAATTCTACCAGTTCAAATAATTCGTTGGAACGATTTTGTTTTGGGCTAAATGAATTGTTCGTGAGTTTTAAGATTTCTACACCCAACGAGTTCACATCAGTTGTATCAGAGCCAATCCTGGTTTTTTTTTTCTTTCATATTATTCTTATTTAATTGTTTTCTTTTTTATGTCTGAAAACTCTAATTCCAATCTCGATTCATCATTTTGACCAAAACTCTTCATTCGTTGGTTTATTTCTTATTTTTTGTGTATTTATTCTTTATTTTTGTGCTGCCATATTCCAAAAAAAAAAAAGAAAAGAAGAGGCCAAAAAAAAGGGAGAAAAAAAAGACCCATAAAAAAAGGAAGAGGCCGTGAAAAAAAGGGGGGGCATTTCTTAAATTTTGCAAAATTAATAATTCTTCATTTTGTGATCTTGTTCACATTTGGCAAGTTCTAAAGTGTTATTGCCAAATTTGAATTAGAATTTTTTAAATTTTTGGTTGGGTTTGAAATATTTTCTTATTTGTGCACTTACCAAAATTCAAATCTTCCATATTTGTTCTCCTTTCTTGAACATCTTTCTTATTTGTTCACCTTCCTTATTTGTCTCATTCCTTGTCTGTTTTCTTTCTAATTTAGAAATTGTTTTTTAAAATTTGCTACTTTCCTTATTCCTCATTTTTTTCTTTCCTTCTTGCTTTTCTTGTTATACTTTCTTCTATATAAGTCATTGAATTTCACAAGACAATTATTTTTTGCGTTGAGTTCTCGAGTTCAATAAAGAACTTGATTAAGTGAAGTAGAGTGGTAAAAGGCAAGAGAGAATTCATTACAATTAAAAGCCAAATTTAAAGAGTGAAACATGAGTGGATTTGAGTGAATCATTATTTTTGAGTGAAATACGTGAGGGAGTGTGGTGAGCTTCTTTCTTATTTTCTAACATTGTCTTGCAGATTTCAATCATGACTCAAAATCAAAAAGATAACATAAGTGAGGAGGTTCAACAACAGGTTGGGTCGAATCTACAACTACAAGCATTTATGGGGGAGATGAGACGGATGATGAAGAGGGAGTTAAATCTTATACATGAAAGGTTGGATAGGGTGGAAGAGGGGTCGCAAGGGGACAACCATCAATAGTGCCAATCCCCTCCAGGAGGAATATGTTTTATCAAAGAGAAACTAAAGTTATGGATGAGTTTGAAGGGGATGGGTTAGAAGAGGAGTTTGATAAGTTGTCAGTGAGTAGTCATAGAAGACTTGGTCGGAATAGAGAAGTTAATAATCGGGTAGACAACAACTTAGGTAGTATCAAGATGAAAATTCCGTCGTTTCAAGGAAAAAGTGATCCCGAAACATATCTTGAGTGGGAAAAAAAGATTGAGTTAGTTTTTTATTGTCACAGCTATTCCGAATTAAAGAAGGTTAAACTGTTGTTATTGAGTTTACTGATTATGCAATTGTATGGTGGGATCAGTTATGTATCAATAGATGACGAAATGGGGATCGACGTATTGAAACTTGGGGTGAGATGAAGAGGGTGATGAGACGACGATTTGTGCCAAGTCATTACTATAGGGATTTATATCTCAAGTTGCAGAGTCTCCACCAAGGTAATCGAATCGAAGATGAGTTTTACAAAGAGATGGAGATGGCTATGATTTGAGCCAATGTGAAAGAAGATAGAGAGGCGATGATGGCTAGATTTTTGAATGGTTTAAATCGAGAGATTACCAACACGATCGAGTTTCACTATTATGTGGAGTTGGAGGATTTAGTACATATGGCAATCAAGGTTGAGAGGCAACTCAAAAGAGGCAACATACGACCAAAAGCAACACCATAGATTCCGAATGCAACATCTTGGAGAATGAGCTACCCGAAGAAAGAAGAAAATTCAGCTATCTCCAAAGTTAAGCCTGAACATAAACTAGTTGTCTCCACCATGACTTCTCAAAATAAGTGAACCCCTACTTTAACTTGATCTAGTGAGATTAAATGCTTTAGGTGTCAGGGAAGAGGACATATAGCTAGCCAATGTCCAAACAAGCAAGTTATGGTGATTCGGGAAAATGGTGCAATCGAGTCTGAAGATGAAGGTGACATTGATTGTTTGCCTCCATTGGAAGACATCCCCATCGGAGCTGAGGAGTATGGAGCTGAACATGGTGAGATGTTAGCGCTAGTAACATGTCAAGCCTTAAGCTTTCAAGCCAGAGCAGATGAAGAAATACAACGGGAGAATATCTTTCACACTCGTCATGTGAAAGACAAGGTTTGCATTTTGATTATTGATGGTAGTAATTTTACTAATGTTACGAGTAAGACTTTAGTGAAAAAGCTTTATTTGTCAACCACTAAACATTCTCAACCATACAAGCTACAATAGTTGAATGATAGTGGAGAAGTGAGGGTTACAAAGCAAGTTGTTGTGCCATTCCGGACTGGGAAATATGAAGATGAGGTGTTATGTGATATGGTGCCAATGCAGGCTGGGCATATTGTGTTAGGAAGGCCTTGGCAATTTGATCGACATGTGCAACATGATAGCTTCACCAACAAATATTCATTCATGTTCAATCAACAAAAAATCACTCTAATTTCAATAACATCAAAACAAGTCTATGAAGACCGAATGAGCTTGCAAAAATTGAGTGAGCAACAGGAACAGAAAGATCAAAATGGGTTAAGAGAAGAGAAAAAAGAGAGAAAAGAAGAGAGAAAGGCTGAATTTTGTGAGAAAGAGAAAAGAGAGAAAAGTTTGGCCAATGAGGCAAAATCCGAGAGAAAACAAAAGAATTTCTATGCCAAAACAAGTAAGGTTAAGTGAGCAATACTCTCAAGACGGCTAATGATTGTACTTATGTACAAGGAATTCCTTTTAAGCACTGACTAACTTAACCCTTTTTTGTCGAGTGTTATTGTTTCTCTTTTGCAGGAATTCGAAGATGTATTTGTTGAAGAGCTACCCCAAGGTTTGCCACCTATCCGAGGAATTAAACATCAAATCAATTTCATACTCGGTGCATCAATTCCAAATCGTCTAGCATATAGAAGCAATCCAGAAGAGGCGAAGGAGCTTCAAAGACAAGTCGAAAAGTTGATGGAAAAAGGATATGTGAGAGAAAATATGAGTTCATGTGCAGTTCCAATGATTTTGGTACCTAAGAAAGATGGGACATGGAGGATGTGTGTTGATTGTCGAACCATCAACAACATAACGGTAAGATATCGACACCCTATTTCTCTTTTAGATAACATGTTAGATGAGCTGCATAGTGCTTTGTGTTTTCTAAAATTGACCTTAAGAGTGGGTATCATCAAATACGAATGAAAGAAGGAGATGAATGGAAAACAGCATTTAAAACTAAATATGGATTATATAAGTGGTTAGTTATACTCTTTGGATTAACCAATGCTTCTAGTACATTCATGCGCTTAATGAATCATATTTTGCGTGTTTTTATTGGTAAATTCGTAGTTATTTATTTTGATAATATTTTGATATATAGCAAAAGTTTGTAAGATCATGTTTTACATTTGCATTCGGTTTTGGATATACTTAGAAAAGAAAATTTATATGCTAACCTCAAAAAGTGTACCTTCTGCACCGACAAGCTTGTTTTTCTGGGTTTTGTTATGAGTGCTAAAGGTATCGAGGTGGATGAAGAGAAGATCAATGCCATCCAAGAATGGCCGACCCCCTCCAATATAGGTGATGTTAGAAATTTTCATGGGTTTGCTAGTTTTTACATGAGGTTCATGAAAGATTTTAGCACTATCGTTGCACCGCTTACACAAGTCATCAAGAAAAACGTTACATTTCAATGGAATGAAGAGCAAGAGAAGGCATTTCAACTTATTAAATATAAGTTTACTCATGCACCTTTACTTGCTTTATCTAACTTTTCTAAAACATTTGAAATTAATGCTTCTGGTGTAGGTATAGGCGTTGTTCTTATACAGGATGAAAGACTACTTGCGTACTTTAGCAAGAAGTTAAGCGGGGCTTCACTTAATTATCCTACCTATGACAAAGAATTGTATACCTTGGTTCGAGGTTTGGAGACATGGCAACACTATTTGTGGTCGAAAGAATTTGTGATTCGTAGGGGTCATGAATCCTTGAGACATTTGAAAAGTCAACATAAACTGAATAAGAGACATGCTCGATGGATGGAATTTATCGAAACTTTTTCTTATGTCATTTGATATAAACAAGGTAAGAAGAATGTAGTTGCGGATACACTTTCACGCTGGTATGCCTTAATCTCTACTCTTGATGCTAAATTTCTTCGTTTTGAGCATATTAAAGAATTTTATCATGATGACCACGATTTTGGAGAAATTTATAATGCTTGTGAAAAATCTACAGAGGGCAAATTCTATAGGTATGAGAACTTTTTGTTTAGAGAAAATAAGTTGCGTGTGCCAAATTGTTCATTGAGAGATTTGTTAACTCGAGAATCTCATAGTGCAAGGTTAATGGGATATTTTGGAGTCGCCAAAACCTTGAAAATTTTACAAGAGCACTTTTATTGGCCACACATAAAGCAAAACGTTGAGAGATTTTATGGTATATGTATTACCTGTAGGCAAGCTAAATCTAAGGTTCAACCTAATGGTCTTTACATACCCCTACCTATTCCTAGTTCACCTTGGATTGACATTTCGATAAATTTTGTTTTGGGTTTACCTAAGAATAGATATGGACGAGATTCGATTTTTGTGGTTGTAAATCGATTTTCTAAGATGGCTCATTTTATTCATTATCCTAAGTCTGATAATACTTCTCATATTGTGGATTTATTCTTTAGGGAGATTTTGAGGTTACATGGGAAGCCTAGAACAATCGTTTTACATTGGGATGCTAAATTCCTGAGTTACTTTTGGAAGACATTATGGGAAAAGTTAGAAACGAAACTTCTATTTTCAACAACTTGTCATCCTCAAACTGGTAATCAAACAGAAGTAGTCAATAGGACTTTATCCACTTTGTAGAGGGCTATCATTAGTAAAAATATTAAAATTTGGAAAGAATGTTTACCACATGTTGAGTTTGCATATAATCGTGCTTTTCACTCTACTACTAAATTCGTACCGTTTGAAATTGTTTATGATTTTAATCCTTTAACTCCTTTGGATTTCTTACCTTTACCTATTTCTGAGCAAGTAAATTTAGATGGTAAGAAAAAGACAGAATTTGTGAAGCAATTTCATGAGAAAGTATAGTTCAATATAGAGAGGAGGACCGAACAATACATCAAGCAAGCTAACAAGGGACGTCACAAGTTGATTTTTGAATCTGGTGATTTGGTTTGGTTACACATGCAAAAGGAAAGATTTTTAGTACAGAGATGTTCCAAGTTGTTGTCCCGAGGAGATGGTCCTTTTCAAGTGCTAGAACGGATCAACGACAATGCTTATAAACTTGATTTACCAGGTGAGTATAATGTTAGTACTACTTTCAATATTACTGACTTGAGTCCTTTTGATATAAGTGACGATTTGAGGACAAATCCTTCTCAAGAGGAGGGGAATGATGAGGTCATCAAGATTGCAATGAATTCATAAGATCCAACTCAAGTTTCAGTTGGGCTGGTAACAAAGGTCCGAGTTAAAAGATTCAAAAAAATACTTAATATCTTAATTCAGGAGCTTTACAATAAGAAATTGGAGCCCAAATAAATAAAAAATCAAAACGTGCCTTAATTATGCTCATCCTAACCCAGTTGGAAGAATAAAATACCCAAAATCACCTAAGACCAAGGGCGGACGAAAATAAAGAAAAATAACAGCAAAACTTGATCAAAGTAGTTTGGTTTATTTAGTTTCCTAAATTTTATTTTTATTTTTTTGTAATTTATGTTTTAGTTTCCTAATTTTTTATTGTTTAGAGAGTTATTAAATTTTTAGTTGTCAATTAAGTTTTTATCTTTAGACTATAAACAAGTCATTACACATTTTGTAAAAAGAGAACACTTTTGGAGATAATTAATAAAACTGTGAGAGTTTTTCATACAGATCTTATTCTTTTGAGAACTTTGAATTCATTCAAAATAAGAGTTTTTTGACTTATCAATCTAAGTTTCGAACCACCTAGGTCATGGCGTCATTCATTCCATCTTTATATCAAGATTCTTGATCTAATGAGAAACAGGTTTAAGATCGTATACCTTAGGTTCTTCCCCCTTTAGGGTAAGAGTTGAGATCTTTAATTCTACCACTTCAAATAATTCGTTAGGACAATTTTTTTGGGGCTAAATTAATTGTTCGTGGGTTCTAGGGTTTCTACACCCAACGGGTTCACATCACTTTCCCATCCCCTTCTCCCACATCTAACCCTTAGCAACTTTTGCTCATGTGAACTGAATCTACTTCAGTTCCATTAATTTCAGTTCCACCTTCTTTGGTACAATAGTCAAATGATAAGGGAAACACATGTGAAGAAGATAACCGAGTATCGATATGCCCATGTGAAGATTCGTGAGTATTTTTTTTGTTTAGATTATATTTAATATCATTCTTTTAACTATCCTAAAAATCAAATTTATTTGTAACTTATTTGCAAATTCTCAAATGGTACATATGTTGTAAGACAACTTAATAAAATAGTCAATAACTGCTGGTAGAGGAGTGGATCAGTTACACCAGCACTCCAAAAGCAATTAAAGTCTTATGGTGGAATGAGTTTAACGTAAACTTTGTCCTTCTATTCTCTCACTAACTAAGTTCAGTATAAATCAATGTAGTTGTTTTTCTATTGATTGCAGCAGAAGTTTAAATGGGATGAAACAAAGGAAGATGAAGTGAAACGAATTTTTCACAAGAAAGTTAGAGATCATATATGAGATGTTATGAATAAAGCAAAAAAAAAAATAGAAAAGCCTGATTTTGTTACAGACAAGAATTGGATCAAAATAAAGAGGCACTAGGGAACTCAAAAGAACAAGTAAAGGAGTAAACAAAATAAGAAGAATCGAGCTTCTAATTCTGATGAACAGTTTGTCACCTATACCGGGGTTCTATCAATGTCGTTGAGCATATAAAAAGAATGGTAAGTGTGTTAAATATGTTACAGTTAAATTTGATTCAATTACTCATTTTTATTTTTTTATTGATTAAACTGAGTACTTAGATAATTTACTTATATTTCATATCTTATTCATTTGACTATGATACTACTATCATGGTTTGCCTCACACATTTGAATGTTTAAAAGTAGTGCTTACACTACAAAAAAAATACGGTTTTAGTCACGAATTTTCGTTTCGTCGCTATTTTGCGACGAATTTAGTGACAAAAACTTTTTTATCGCTAATTTTTCATAAAATTTGCAACGAAAAGAAAGTCGTGACTAAATTAGCGACGGACACATCATTCATAGCAAACTTCGTCGCTAATTAGTGATGAAAAAATTTTCGTGGCTAAATTCGTCTCTAATTAGTGACGAAAAAATTTTCGTAACTAAATTCGTCGCTAATTGGCGACAAAAAATTTTTCGTTGCAAATTTCGTCGCTAAATTATATAATTAAATAAAATATAATATTAATATAATATTTAAATTAAAAAATTAATTTAACAACCACTGGTAATTTAATTTAGCGACGGATTTCCAAATCCGTGGCTGATTCAGCGACGGATTCCAAATCCGTTGCTGAATAATTAGAATTTTATTTTATTTTTATTTTATTTTAATAATTTCAGCGACGGATTCCAAATCCGTCGCTGAATTTTATCTTCTTTTAATTATAATTTTATTTTATTTTTATTTTATTTTATTAATTTATATTAACAAATCATATTATTATTTTATAATATTTTAATTTATATTTTATTTTATTATATTATTTCATTTTTTTAGAAGAATAATATTATTTAATTCTTAAAAAAACCATATATTTTATTTTATTTAAATTATATATTTTTTTAATTAATTTATTATTTTTTTTCTTTTTTCTGATTTAATATTTTTTATTATTGTATAGGTAAATTTATTTTATTTGTATTATTTTATTCAATAATATAAATTTTTTAATTAAATATTAATCCAACCTGCGCGGGCGCCGGCCCATGCATGCACGGGCGCCTGCCTGCCTGGGCGCCCGCGCCCCGCGCGCGCCTTCATTATTTTAATACAAAAAATAAATTTATAGTTGAAGGGATTCAAATTTTAGATCTCTGATTTAAGAAGAAGACATATCACCACTAAACAACCGCTTAGTGTTAGTGTTGTATGATAATATTTGTTTTTTCTTTCTTCCTCCTCTTTGTTTTCTATTCTCACTTTTTTTTTCCTTATCTCTATTTTTGGGTTTTTTTTTCTTTCTACTCTCATTTCTTATATATAATAATTTTGTTATAATATATAATAATTTTATTATAACGAATAAAAATATTTTGTAATTAAATATATAGATTTTTTAAATTATTAATATATTATAATTTATTGATAATTATAATTTTATAGTTTTGAGATATTGTAATCCATTTTTAAATTATGGATTAAAAAATAAAATAAAATGAAAAAAATAATAAAATAATAAGATAAAAGATAAAAGAAGAAATCAAAATATAATATTAACATATTTTTTAATTAATTTATTATTTTATTTTAAATTAGTATTTAATTATTTTTTATTTTATTAAAAATTATCGTATTTATTATTTTTAATTAATATTATTTTAGGTGGGTGGTATAAATAAAAAAAATTATTATATTTATTATTCTAAATTATTATTATATATTCTTTTATTATTATTAAAAAAATGTGAAATAAAGATAATAAATAATAAAAAAGAAATTTATATCATAATAATATATTTGGCTCGGTAGTTTACAGGTTGCGTGTATGCATGCAGGAGTTCGGAGTTCGAACCACGGTGGAGGCAGAAGGCACGGCATTTTCCAGCAATTAACAGTGCCTGCGTGGGGGTGCTGGCTCGGGCGGGCGGGCAGGTTGCAGGCTGTTGCTGGCTCAGGTGGGCAAGGGTGGCACGTGCATTGGCTCGGGCGGGCGGGCAGGTTGTGGTGTTGGCTCAGGTGGGCAAGGGTGGCGTGTTGGCTCGGGTGGGCAAGGGTGGCACGGGTGACACGTGCGCTCCTGGACATTTTGACGGAATTTGAAATCAGCGACGGATTCCAAATCCGTTGCTGAATTTAGCGACGGATTTTTTTATTATTATAGATTTTTTTTCCTCTAAATTAGTGACGGATTTTAGCGATAAAAATTATCTGTCGCTAAATTTAGCGACGAATTTTAGATTTTCGTCGTTAAATTTAGCAACGGATTTTTTTATGTCGCTAATTTAGCGACGGATTTCAATTTTCGTCACTAAATTTAGCGACGGATTTTTAATTTTCGTCGCTAAATTTTTGTGACGCGTTATTAGCGACGAAAAATTTTTTGTTGTTAAATCCGTCGCTAATGTTTTTAGCGATAAATTTTTTTAAAATTTTTGTCGCTAAATTTGTGGCTAAAAGGCTGTTTTTTTGTAGTGTTATAGCAACTTACGCATGAATGAAGATGAATGTTGATCTTAGTATAAAGATGATCGGTGATATTTTTTTATATTTATATTTTGTAGGTAGATGAAATGGGAATTGAACCTATATATGGCCATGTTTGAATGGATATTTTAGAAAAAAGATAGGCATGGACCGGCAAGTGAGCTAAAACTATTAAGGTGCATAAGAGGATGCTTTGAATTTTATGGAAAATAGAATGCTAAGTGCTTTTAATATTAATGATATTTATATATATGAAGTCATGTGTATTTTCATCTTTATTGTTAATGCAGGAAAAGTATGATAAATTTCTAATGACTTGTTCTAGTAGTGATGATGGTATTGCTTTGTCTGACCTATCAGTTGATAATATGGTATAGTGGGTGGAGGCATCTGATAGCATAAAAAAAGGAAGAATATTCGGGATGGAGACCTTGTCAAGGCTATATACAAATACTAGTACAAGTTCATCCATCAATGCGGTTGCTTCAAGGAGAACATGACTTCAGGACCAAATGATTGAAGAATTGAGTCAACTGAAAAATCTACTTGTTGAAAGAGATGAAGAAATAAGAGTAGTCAAAGAGCAATACAGAACTCTCAAGTCAGAAAAAGATGAAGAAATCAAAGCCATCAATAAGCGATATATGTCATTAGAGACTCAAACACAATTCATATTACAACACCTTAATCTCACTCAATCAGGTTCCTACTTTCCCACCTCCTACTAGTCAACCAAGTGATGGGCCTAGTAATGACCTTCCAGATGATGAGCATGACAATGATGAATAGATTATTGATGATAGTTTCGTTTATTAATATATGTTTATTAACTGAATGTTTATTCTGGATTTGAAGACTTCTAATCTTGGATATTTATATATTATGGATTTTTTTTTTGTTTTTATAGTTTTGACTTTTGTTGATAAATGTTTATTCATATTGATGCATTTTTTTTTTTTTTTGGTTTAAGACTTCCGTAAATTCAATTTTAAGATAAGATGTGTGTATGAGGATTTCATGTGGATATAGTTTAAAGCTGAATGATTTCGTGTGGATATTATTTAAGGTAAGATTTTATGTGACTGATTAAATTTAGCACCCCAAAATGTTTTTCGAAGCATAAAAAAATTTATCGCAAAATTTGTGACTAAAAATCTATCGCTAAATTCGTGACTAAAAATTTATCATTAAATTCGTGACTAAAAATTCATCACAAAATTCGATACAAAAATTTTATCACTAAATTCATCACTAACCTTTTGTCTTAAAATTCATTGCTACATTTTTTATGAAAAATTCGTTATTAAGTTCGTCGCTAAATCATTGTTGCTAACAGTTTGTCACAAATTTCGTTGCTAAATTTTCATTGGTAAATTCATTACTAAGCGATACTTGCTATGTTCGTCACTAACAATTCATCGCAAAGATCGTGCCTAAACTTCCGTCGCTAAGTGTTTGTTACTAAATTCGTTGCTAAATTTCGTTACTAAGTTTGTCGTTAAATCTTCATCATCAAATTCGTGACTAATCACCGACAGATTTTTTCATTGCTAAACCATCACAGTTTTTTAGATGAATTTGTTCATTGCTAATTTGCGACGAACTTTGTCACCTAAATGTTTCATTGCAAATTTCAATGAAACTTTAAAATTTTATTGCTAAATTTTGTGACGCCAATTTAGTCATGGATATTTGTTTTTCGTGGATTTTGTTACAGATATTTTTTGCGATGAACTTTGTTCATTTTTTCGTCACTAATACCGTAACTAAATAAAATTTGTGGCAAAAATCTATCGCTAAATTCGTGACTAAAAATCCATCACTAAATTTGTGACTAAAAATTCGTTACAAAATTCTACGCAAAAATTTTATCACTAAATTCATTGCTAACTTTTCATCCCAAAATTCGTCACTGCATTTTCATCGAAAAGTTTGTCACTAAATTTTCATTGCTAATAGTTTGTCACAAATTTCATTGCGAATTTTTGTTGGTAAATTCATCGCTCAACGATACTTGCTACGTTCGTAACTAAATTCGTCGCTAACAATTCGTCGCTAACAATTCGTCGCTAACAATTCATCGCAAAGTTCGTGCCTAAGCTTCCATCGTTAAGTTCATCACTAAATACAGTCACTAAATTTCGTTGCTAAATTTCATCATTAAGTTAGTAGTTAAATCTTCGTTGTCAAATTCGTGGCTAATCACCAATGGATTTTTTGATCGCTAAACTGCCACAGTTTTTTAGATGAATTTGTTCATCACTAATTTGTAACGAACTTTGTCATCTAAATGTTTCGTTGCAAATTTTCAACGAAACTTTAAAATTTTATTCGCTAAATTTTGTCATGCTAATTTAGCCACGGATTTTTGTTCGTCGCGAATTTCGTTGCAAATAATTTTTGCGACAAACTTTGTTCATTTTTTCGTCACTAGTACCATGGCTAAATAATAACTTTTTGTAGTGAAATCGTTCTCCAAGGGAAATTTAGTTGAAATTGTATTGTGGTGAGTTGGGTGTTGGATTTTTTTGGTCTAAGTTTGTAGGACAATCGCCACCACAATCAATGAATTCTTCGTGCTCTCACCATAATCAATGGCAATAGAGCTTTTGATTAGTGTGCTTCTAGATTTGGGTTGGCTTTCCAATTTTTTCTACTTTCGAAACATGGCATTTTGTTTTATCTATGGCAAGTTGGTTTATTTTGTCACTGACAAGTTTTATGTTGATTGCTCAATGGTATGAGATAATTTATGTCGTATATACGGATGAGTGATGAATTTGGCTCTTTACCGGTAGCTCAGTGCTTGAAAGTTATATGCATTTTTTTTTTTTTTTCTAAATCTGTCATTTTAGTAGATAATCAGCAAATAGTGAATGGTGTTTCTTATTTGTTAGCAAGAGAATCGCATTCTGAGTTAGCGTTGCCTCTCATGTCATTGTTCTTACATTTTAATGTTATTATACTTTTTCTATTTTGGCTTAATCAAAAGACGAATTGATTAAAAAATTTAAATGAAAATAACCTAACATCGAACCTTGAAAGCTGCTTTCTTACCCGGCTAATATTGTTAGTGCATGATCTTCCCATTGCATGAAAGGGAACTAACATACACCAAGCATATCTTTAGGGATGCTAAACAAAAAATACTAACCAGAGAAAAGTGCAGAAACTAGCTTCTTGTATAGAACTAGATATTTGGATATATATCAATTAACAATAGAAAAGAAGAAAACAAACACATTAGTTGGGTATCCTAATAAAGTGCCCAACCCTTAAAAATTGGGTACCCTAAAGATACGGATTACCTGGTGCACGCACCTGTGGGCAGTGAATATATATATTATATGTAGAAAGTGGGGTTTGGCTGCAAACATTTTGTGAAATTAAGGACACAATGCCTCACAGAGAGCACTAACACTTTACAAAAGGGCAGGCAACGTCAGTGTTGCATAGAGAGAGAGAGAGAGAGAGAGAGAGGTGTCAGCAATACCAACGTTCTTAATAAAGTGATTTGATATTTAATTCCCTTAATAAAAATTTTAAATTTAAATTTTAAAAATAAAATAATAAATATGAAAAGAGTTAACTCGTAAAATAGGATTCCGAGAGTGTTAAGATATCAATTAGTCTAAACAAAGAGAGAGAAATCTGCAACTTGGCCAACGTTATTGATGTCTCCCACTGGCTTCTGTTGGGTCGGCCGTTCCGTAGACAAAACTTTGCGGGATTGTCCCGTCGGCATGAGGCCTATACCGCGTGCTCCTTCAATTTAGATTCTCTGCCACTGCACACTCCACATCTCAGTACTCGCAGCCTTGGAAGAATTTTAGTTTTACCAACAAATATTATATGCACGAATAACTTCATTAAGAACATATGTTCAAATTTCCAAAAGAATCTGCATATTTTTATTTTGACCCGCATGTATTTCATATTTGTATTTTGACCCCCCTGTATTTCATTTTCCCACAAGTAAATACCATATCATATATCTTATTTTTAATTAGTGCTAATTGTATTTCAATTAATAGAAATTTTTAAATTTGTGTCACGTGTGGCACATAATGACATGAAGCACTTTACTTCTGTACACGCGATACACCCTAGGCGCCATAGCCATGCCAAATGTCATTGTCCTAATTGTGACATTATTAACTTGTTGAATAGATCTCTCTCTCTCTCTCTCTCTCATAACATGTGGGGAGGGAGAGATGAAAGGATGGTGAGAGATGTGCATGTGTGTTTGTTTTGTAGCTAGTCTTGATTCCCATCCAAACTCTCAAAGAATGGTGCAAAGGATCTATTGAAAATGCTGCCCCTTCCATTATCAAAAGTCTCTTGTACTCTTTCTAATCTAACCTCCCCCCCCCCCAAAAAATCTTATGGTCTCTCTCTCTCTCTCTCTCTCTCTCATTTCCGAGTGGGGGGCAAAAGAATGAGTTGAATAGACATGTAGTATCTTCTACTATATCTCTCTAGTACATAGTGGAGTAATAATAATTGAAACATGGAATTCAGTTGTTGTATTTGCATTTGCTGTCTTCAAATTGTGGCGTGGGTTTTGGACACAATAAAAAGTTGGGAACTCAACCAGATTGGCTATTAAGTCCATTCAGTAAGTTACAAATGAAATGACTGCCCATTGCTCTCATGTGTATGTTCTTTTGTTCTTGTGTTTCTTTTGCATGATCTCATTGTGACTTGTCACATATACATGTACAGTAATACCAAATATTTATTATTTGATGTCAACCCACTTCCATCAGTCATGTCCTTTCTTATCTTTACTTTATTGAAATGCCTTTAATCAAAAGAAAAAGGCTGAAAGTTTAAGTTAAAAGTCATGGCTCCCTCAAAATAATAATTACTAAGAAGACAAAACGATTTAATGGGCACTATCATACCATATATGGAGCTAACCTACCTAAAATCATTAGGGCCATCCTAAATGTGATTGGGTTGCATACCCTTCTTTGAGATGCTAGAGTTTTGACATCAGTTAATGATCTTTCATCTAAAATTGTTAGGGTTATTGAGGATTTAATGGAGTATAAGTATATATTAGAGGAGATCCTGAATAATATATATATATATATATATATATATATATTAGAAAGGAATTAATGAAATAACATTTTTAGTTTATGATTTTGTTGATAATTTACCAAAAAAAAATAATTAAAAATATTTTCATATATATCTATATATATTAGAGCCAATCACAATTTACGGTGGACCGAAATCAAAATTTTATCCGTGATTCTAAGTTTAGTATTGTTTATTTAGTTTAGTTTCGATTTTGATTATTATTGTTAAGAAGAGAAAAAAGAAAGAATGAAAAGAAAAATAGTTCCACGACACTCAAGCTGTACAGCCGTCTACTCAATTTGAAGATCAATTTGAATCATGATTTAATCTTCAACTTCACTAACATAAGGTTGAAATTGGTCCTATTGATGATTCATATCATGATAAGGCTGAAATCAACAAATGAGTAATGTTTTTCTTGTTCTTTTAATAGATCTTCGAATCACTTATATTTTTCAAAATTTTCTAAGCAAAGATCAGTTTTAGCCTCCAATGTCGATTTTTGATCTTTCGATTTCGATGATAGATTTTAACTTTGGTTTTAGTCTTTTGCCTTTAGCTTCCCCCAAGATTGATTTCACTTTGATGATAAAAGTAGACGGAATGAAGGTTCAGAGAGATAAGAATGTCAGCTATATTTTTTTTAATTGACCACTAATATTTGGAAATTCAGCTATTCTGATTTGAGTATATGTGGGTTCAATTTAAGAATTAACTCTCCGATATCTATTTTTCTATTCATAAAAATTAAATTTAAAATTTTAGTTAATAAAGTATAGTATTATACCACAATATCCACAAACCATTAATATTATTTCTATAAATTGTGACATCAAAGACCACCTCTATTTTTTTTTTTTTTTTGTTATATAGGAATTCGAACCCTGAATTTCAGATTTAGAGGAGGAGTATTGTGACCACCAAACTGACCTCTTGAGGACATCAAAGACCACCTCTATGACACACGAAGTTACATCCAAGTGAATGGAAAAGCAATGAGAGAGAGAGAGAGAGAGAGAGCCATATAGTTGTTAAGGATTCAGAAAGGTGAGGGTTGAGTTTCATTTAATTAATAAAATGAGCCCAACAAATTGAGCAAAGTTGACCCCCACAAAGGAAGCAGCATTGGTGGGCATTAATCATCTAATTTCAAACAAAAGTAAGAGCTCCCCCTTCATCCAATGCAGCTTTGGTGCTTTTTTGGGGATAAGCTCAGCTAAGAAGTCATCATAAATCTTGCCCACAGTTACTTTTTTTATTTATCAATTAATTTTTTAGTTTTCTTGGCACATAGAATAGCTATTTAATGCGTAGATTATAAATATGACATATATATTATATATTATATAATGCCCTTTTTTCTTTTCTTTGTTGTAAAAGGAAATTTTAATGATTAAATTACACTTCAATTTTAATGAGAATGTGTCTAATAAACAAAATATCACCTTTAAACAAATATATATATTTTGGAATGCTGACCTAATTGCCCAGGGTCTCTCTCTCTTGCTCTCGACTTGGTTTATTTTATGAGAGAGAGTCAGTATAAACTTTTTTTTCGTTTTATAAATTATCTATATCGATTTCAACTAAATATGGTTCGAATCAAATTGAATTTTAAAAAAATAAAACTCTCTCCTAACGTCTATTTTTTCTATATATAAAATTTAAATCTAATTTTATTTAAAAAATATCAATATCTAACGATTAAACCAATTAAATATTAATTGCTACGTAATTTGTATATTCATCTTTGTTTTCGTGCCTCTATGCTCTTCAACTTGGTCTATCAGAATTAGTTTGAAAGCATAGCTTAACTCTTAAGGTGCCTCGAAATGAATTAAAACTGATAATATTAATTTAGCTATGTAACATCTTAATCATATATATAAATATTATATTTATATATATATATATATATATATATATATATATATTCATATACACACATTCAGTTTTAGTGGAAAGATGATAACATTTGTTTCTTTTTTTTTTTTTTTCATTATTCTTTCTGCTCCTTGTATCAAAAATCTCGGTTGTGACCTAGAAGGAGAAGGATCCTTTTCTAAGGGCTCAACAGTAATAGTCGATCACAATTTGCAAACAATTTTGAGTGTACGAGGTTAGGAAACCTACGAGGTTAGGAAACCATTGTTAGGAAGGATGTAACTTTTCATGAGATATAAAAACTGAATTTTGAAAGATTTTTAATTGAATATATAACTTTGTCATTAGAGTATTAAATGTCATCCCCACAAAATAATTTGTTGAAGGGTTCTCCGGTAAATAAACTCTTAGGATCCAACAAAACCTTCGAAAAAACAAAATTAAAAACTTTTGAACAATAATACAAAGGTTCTAATCTTTGAAAATTCCCAAAAAAAAAAAAAAAATGGGCCTAAACTCCAATAAGAGACAAAGGTTGGACACGGGCCCCTAAGAAGAAAGGATGGGGACAGATTTACGGAAAAGCAAGGGTTACACCGGATAGTTGACTTAATAGGATATTATGTCACGTTACTTAACTAAGTTTTATATTTCTTAACTAAGTTTATAAATTTAACTCATGATTTGAGTATGAAAAAAATTATATTAGGAGAGTAGTCTCTTAAATGACATATTATAAATACTAAACTAAATTAATCGAAATATGAGTTCAAATACTGATGTAAAAAAAAAAAAAAAAAAAAAAAAAAAAAGTTAAGCAACTAACAACTCAAGGGTATAGAGACACAGAAGCACCAAAACCCAAATCTAAGGAAGGTTCTAAACTTAAAAGTAAAACCCTTCTAAAATGAGTTAAAGTAACATTCCTAATTATGATGTACACCCTTAGACCCAAAGGGTACCATCGTGTAAAAATTATAAACGCAGGCATATGAAGCTCCTGCAACATAATTCTAGATTGTGTTCTGTTTTGTGTTACTTGGTTGTATAAATTAATTCGCGTTACATCATTTGAGATTTTCTAATGGTTTTCTACATACAATGTGTCTCAAGCAAGAAAATTATTAGCATACTACTTTGATGCTTGTTCAAATTTGTTGTCCCCCCCCCCCCACCTAAAAAATCTGTTGCATTCTTAATTTTGAATCATTTGAGCAATGATGTGTGGCTAGAATTCTGTTTTAGTTTCTTTAGTTGAGGACAAATAAAATATTTTAATGTTAAACAAGGATTTATAGTATTAACAGATAGTCAATCTAGTAGATAAAAAGTGATAAGTCCCTTCCAAATCTTGGTTTTGAAACTTAAAAATTAAAAAAAAAAAATTATGTTGTATAAATTATTCCTTAAAATGGATTTAAGAGTATTCAAACCGAATTAATCGGAAAAAAAATATATATAGTTTGTAGCAATTGAAGTCAAATCTAAACCCAATTTGAAATCTAAGCCCAAGTCCACTTAAATAGACAAGCTTAATTGAAGTGTACGTGAAGCCCACAATTCAAGCCAAAATCCAAGATGTAGCCCAAGTCCAGTTAAAAGGTCTAGCTTAATTCAATCCAATTTGAAGCCCAGTCGAAGTCCAATTAAATTCATGAAGCATGAAACCCATACATAGCCCGCAAAAATAAATACAGGCAATGAATTATCCCAACTAGCTCGTTACTTCTCTTTCTCATAAAATTCTCGAATTCAAACCGTTCTTAAATACCAAAAAAATAAATAAATACAGATAAATAATGCAGCAACAAAAGGCTTAATTAGTAACAACACAAAAATATTCATAATAATTGTGACGAGCACACCATGGAGTGGCATAAATAATTTTATTTTTATTTTTTTCGATATGCGCTGCTGTTGCAATGCGGATACATTTTCTGGGTCTGGGGGTGCAACAAATGAAGATGTTTCGTCGTTTGACCTTCCAAAGAATGTAGTAGCAGTTGAAATGTGCAAACAACTGGAACACAATTTATATATTGTCCAGCATCTTGTGGCTGAATATCAAAGATGACCATCCAGATCCTCTAACAAAATAAACATCTCCAATTCATCTCTCGCAAAGCTTAGAAGTATCGGTAAGCCCATTGAGAAGGTAGGGCACAATAACAATAATAACAATAATAACAATAATTTTAAAAATAATATATATAGACCAATAACCTATGGATATAGCGATCGACTGTGTTTTGAAATCTAGATTGAAGTACGAATCAGTCGCGTCAAGGGATTAATAGGTCATTGGGTCAAAACGGTCAGATCAGATAAAAAAATCGGATGACTTTATCATAACATCATAAATAAATTTAAATTATAATATATTAATAATTTAAAATTTCTGTATATATAATCACAAATATTTACCGAATCATGTTCAAAATATATAATATTAATAAAATACAATTCATTCATTTAAAATATCACATATCATTTAATACGAATCATCATTCGAATACATCAAAATTTCATTTAAATGGAGATGTGAACCATAGAATTCAAGCGGGTTGGATGAAATGGAGAAGGGTCTCCAGTATTCTTTGCGATCACACGATCCCATTGCACTTAAAGGGAAAGTTTTATAGAAGCGCGGTTAGACCTACACTATTGTATGGTACTGAGTGTTGGGCTGTTAAACAACAACAAGAATAAAAGATGTCTGTAGCAGAAATGAGGATATTTAGGTGGATGTGTGGAAAAACTAGAAGAGATAGAATAAGAAATGAAGAGATCCGAAATAAGTTGGGGGTTAGTTCAATTGTGGATAAGATGCGAGAGTGCCGTCTGAGGTGGTTCGGGCATATGCAAAGAAGACCCAAAGATGCGTCTGTTAGGAGAACCGAGAACTTAAATATAGAAACCTTAGTAAAACGTAGAGGTAGACCGCTAAAAACTTAGATATAAGTTATCCGCAAAAATTGGAAAATTAAGGGTTTAGAAGAGAAAATGGTTTTGGATAGAAATGGATGGTATAGTAGAATCCGCATAAATTAAACCAATACTTTTTAAAATATTTATCTATTGATTTATTTATTTATTTTTCATTTTATTTTATTTTATTTTATTTTATTTTATCTTTATTTTTATTTTATTTTTCTCTCATTTTCAAGTTTGTCTCTCAAATGGCCGACCCCAACTTATTGGGATTAAGGCGCAGTTTGTTGTTGTTATAATAGATTTAAACATATCAAAATTTAATTTAAATAATAAGTAAAGTCCAATGCTATATATAATATAATTCAATTATCAAAATCCAAATCATATTTATTATCATTTCTTTCTTCTTCTTCATCACCATCACCACTCCCACAACCATGTGTAACTTCAAAACATGACAAATCAATTTGAGTATCATTATCATCTTCATCTTCATCTTCAAGATTTATCAAAATAGAATTTTTTTTCACCTAAAATAAATTACAATACATATAAATAAAGCTAAATAAAAGAATAAATAAAAAACTATCTAAAAAGAGCAAAATAATATTCATCGTCAATTCCATCTCCATCAACGTCACCATCACCATTATCACAACAATCTCTAACTTCAAAACATGACAAATCAATTTGAGTATCGCCATCATTTTCATCCTCTAGATTTACCAAAATAGAATTTTTTTATGTAAAATAAATTACAACACATGTAAATATACCTAAATAAATAAATAACCATCTAAAAAATAAAATAATAATTTCTCACTTGGCTGGGAGGATCCTTCTTCCCCATACTTATGATACTCTTCTTCTATCCCATCCTCTAACTCATCAACGCCATGCTTTCCTTTGAATTGTTTTTCAATTATCCAAAATTATGTTTTATCAATTGACTCATAATCAATTGGATCATAACATCTCTTCCTATACATGAGTTTGAAAAAAACATAAAACTCAGATAATCAACTTTATACAAAATTTAATCATAACGACAATTATAAAATTTTATATTTATTACCTATCTTTCAAACAGAAATTATAGTAAACATAAACAAGTTCACTGAGCTTTTGATACTCCAATCTTTTTCTTTTTTATTGTATGGATGCACTCAAATACACTTCACTTACATTCATATCCCGAAGATGTAGTTTGACTAAAAATTTTAATTTTCATTTTTTGCAAATTTGGAGTATTAACAGCAAATAATCTCCACTATTCATTTATGTCATAATCATAGCATAAACAATATAAATAAGAAAAAATATCATATTGCAATATGATGAAAAAATATCATATTGCAATAAGATGAAAAAAATCATAAATTTGATTATGACATAAAATAACTATTAATCAATTTAGAATTTATCTGAACAAAAAGTTTCAGATGTATTTATAGTAAACTCAATCCCAGAACTTTTAATTTTTGTCTTAAATATTGTTATTTTATCCATCACATATTGTAATCTTTCAATTTTAAACCTTCCCATGACATTCAGCACACTTTTCCAAATTTCATACATATTACAATGACTGTGTTTCTCAAATTGGAATACGAAATTCAGCCAAAAAGTAGTAGAATAAAGGTCTTTCTTCAACATACTATCACATCTCTTATCGATAATATCAATGTAAGGTTGATATAATTTTTTCTTGTTTTGAAATAATTTTTTGATACCATTAACCACTCTCTACATGCCATTAAAAACCTGTCCCACTGAAAATTTTTCATCGGGGTCACATATACGCAACAAACGTATCATTGGGCCCATAATCTTCACACTAATCAAGCAAGTATTCCAAAATTTATCATTAAAAACAAATTATTTAACTTCTTTACATTTTATTAGTTTTCAACTCGTTCTTAAACTATATAGAAGTGACCAAAGTCTCCAAATATTCTTTATGATTATAAAGACTTTTTAATATTATAAATAAGGTATAAAACCTAGTTTTAACATGATGAAAAACTTTTCTCTAACCAAGTATTTTCTCAACCAACTGATAATCCATTTACAGTTATACACAAATTTTGTAACCTTAAAAGCAAGAATAATTGTGCTTGAAATTTTAGGCATTTCTCCAACATCCTTCATGATCAAATTGATACAATGTGTAGTGCAAGGAGACCAACTGATGAATGGATATTTAAGAGAAACTAATCTTCCTATGGCCTTATATTACTTGCATTGTCCATAACTATAAAAACAATATTGTCAACTCCAACTATTTCAACAATTTACAAAAACAAGTTATACAAGATTTTTGCTTTTGTTTCCATATTCAAAGTATCAATAGATTTAATAAATGCAATTCGAGTAGAACAGTAAATAAGAAAAATAATCAAAATTTTTTGTCTACCATCCTTTCAACCACCTCCCATAATTGTACAATTAGTTTCTATCCAATCAACAAATAATTCAACATGTTTTTTAGTATCTTTTAACAAATTTAACTTAAGTGCATAATAAATTTGATCTTTGTACCGATGATCCGTATATGCTATTCTTGATATTGCTTATTGAAAGTATAATGAATTAAGGGCAATGAAAGGAATGCATGCATCATAAAACCGCATAGCTACAGCTATATTAGTTTGAAGAGATTTTTCCTTACTTTGCATACAAGATTTGATATTTGGTTAAGAGGAATCAAAAGTTTTACCTAACAAATAAGATTCAATTCCATGGCTGGCCCTTTTTTTTTTCCTTTGTTTACCCCTTCGTTAATAGAAATTCCTTTTCCTCATCACTTAGATGCTCATTTGTACTTATCTCAAAATCTCCCCACTTCTCCTTTGCTTTTTAAACATTTTTCTTTCAATAAATTGCTCAATAATAATCTCACTTCAGGTGGCATTTTTTTTGCATGAAGAAACATTGCTTTTTACTTCTTCAAGGTGTTATTTCATTCTATTGATACCTCTACTAGCTAAAGCACATAGACAAAATCACAAATAATCAATTTTTTCCACTAGCATTTACCCCTTGTGTCACATTTTCAAATTAAATCAGTTTTTTGTCTCAAATTTTGTCTCAAATTAATTGATTCTTCATTACTAAGTGCGAAGCATGAATCAATAGTCTCCTTCATAGATCTTAATAGTATCAGCATGAAGTCCTCCACCTTACCATGTGTCAAGCATGCAAAGTCATCAAAAGATATATCATTGAGACTTTAATATTCCAAACAATATTGAAAATAATCTTTAGTAGAGGAAGAATTGACATTTCAGCTTTTTGTCTTGATTGTTAGGAATGAACAATCAAGAAATTTTAAATCATAGCAAAATAAAACATCTCTCTTGAATCTATGACCCTCAATGTATTAATTGATGGTTTGTAATATATTATTTCCCCCTTCAAGATTTTCATTGACATTATTTTTGAAATTTTCTTCCTTTGTGTTCATGTTGTTGCTTGTTGATTGTGATAATTCACAAGACTTCACCAGGTGCAACCAAGACAACCCTATACGCTAATATATAAAACCATTCAAAGAAAAATTCATCACTTCTATGCACACAATTTAGTTGCTTAATAAAGTACACAATGAAATATAATAAAACAAGACCTAGATCTTTAAATAACAATCCCAGACATCATCGAGAATATAAGAGGGTTGAGAGCAGACCAATCCTTCTACAAACAAGATGGTGAATTATTTATTCTTCATTATAGATGGGTCGATCGTAAATGTCTCGCCCAAAGATGAAAAAGTGAAACTAAAAATTGTGAGTAACTTGCACACACATAGTTACAAATATAAATACAAATTAATTATCCAGCATGGATTTTTCCACTTATTAGAAATTAATTACATATTCTTATGTTTCACATAGTTAATCAAATCACGAAAATTTTTCAAGTGGCCATGGGATTGTACATAATCACTAAAAGGATTGAAAGAAATGAAGCATTCAAGTGAAAAAGGCAACAATGTGCAGGCTAAGATTGAGATTGAGATTGAGATACACAGAGTAAATGAAGCATTCAAGGAAAAGGATTGAGATACATACATTCAAGATGGTGTAATTAGAGATTCAATATCTTGTCAGACATGTAGAGATTGAAATTTAGAACATCCAGATCTGGATCACTTGTAGAGAGAAATTACCTTAATTGAATGTGAAAGCAAATGAATCGAAGAGAGAGAAGCAGAGAGTTTAGTGAGAGAGTAAGAAGATGAAATAAAATATTCATTTAGATCGAATCTAACGAACAGTAGCAAGAGGGGACGCTAGAGCAAGGAATGGCAAACGCGAGACAAAGTGAAAACCTGAAGTGAAGATGTGAGCATGAGATAGAAAGAAAAGGAAAATCTGGGGGGTTGACTAGTTCAATTGGTTCAATCTGATTTTCAGTCCAATTCTGGTTTTGATCGGTTTTCCAAAATCCAATTATATTAAGAAACTCAAACCGGCTATTGGTCCATTTTCCAATTAGATCGGTCAGACTGGCCGATCCCATCCAAATTTCAAGACACTAACACTCGGTCCCTGGATCTCATTAACCAAGATTTCGAGTTTAAATCTAAGTATTGGGAGAGTCTACCCCTTAATGGGTCCCATAGTATTCAATCAAATTAGTCGGATTAAATCGGATACTGGTTGATGACAAATATTCACTTACACAAAAAAAAGAAAATGATGGCTAGTGTTGGCCAAGAGGGCAAAATCTCAAGAATATTGCTAAATCTATAAACTTGTAAGCAATTAAAATTTAATTAAAAAAAACAATTCTTCAGTTTATCACTCAAAATTGGTGAATCCCTAATTTGCATATGCTACTTGTCTAAATTTTGATCTCACCGAACCTAATGATGCATTTTTATATTTTTACATTTTCTTTTAGTTTTTTTCTCAATGAATGGGATTTTACTTGACATTTTTTCATGATGAAAATACAAAGTATATTTAAATATTCTAGCATTTTAGATATGAGTAGTTGTAATTATAAAATCATTACTTTTGAGTGTTTTATTTTTATTTTTTGTTAGTATTAATAACTAAGTAAAGTTTGGTCAAATTTAAAATGCATTTTCAAAATTCCAAATTTTCAAGCAAAGCGTTTTGAATTCGATTCAATATTAACAGTACTATCTCAAAATTCAACCAATTTGGTGTAAGCAATATTCCTTTGGCTAAATTTTTCCCTACCAACACTATTAGTATGTGATCCTCGGAGATAAGAAAGACACAATTGAGAAGGATATTAATTGTTGTGAAAGTTTACAACAAACTACGGGAATAAAACTCGGAGGGACTAAAAGATCAAATTAATCTGGAGATGCACACACTAGAATTTTAGATTTTCAAAATTGAAAATCAACATTTAATGAGAAAAATATAACTAAAATGAGTTAAATATGGATAAATTTGGAGAGTTTTGAATGAGAATTCATGTGATTGGAATTGTGTGGTCGATTCAAAGCTCCTCCCACATTCCTATGTTTTTTTCATTTTTGAGTGTTTAAACTCTTTCCTAAATGGACTATATCGAATTCTGATGACATTTAGGATGATTTAAGACTATTTGATGAGATAACACCATAAATAGGTCCATGAGCAAAAGAACTATAAGTCCAAAATTTAGAACTCTACACCATCAATTGAGTAAATTTGAGGGATTAGAAGGTTTTCTACACTCTTAAGGTGTATTGTGGTGCATTTACAGTTATTGGAGGTAAAGAAAAAAAGTGTAATCAGAAATAACTCAAATCCCATTTTTCGCTTCTCCTTTATTTTAACTCATTTTTGGCATTAGAATCATGTATTAGGACTGTCATGCCATTTAACATTTGATATCAGAATCAACTTTACCTTTATTTGCAATTTTTTGTCGAGAAATTCAATTTTTGAACTCTCGATTTTTTCAAAAATTGGCTTAAAATAATAAGTTTTTCATGTTTTTGAGATCAGAAATTGATTGAGTTTGAGTTTTCGCACAATCCAATATTTTCAAAATTCAAAATAGAGAATATTTTTAGTTTCTAGTTACAAGACCCAATTGGATCCAGGTCGAGACCCTCGGGGTCCATTCGGGTGAAGAAGACATGGATACTTTAAAATGTTGCAATTCGATACCTGCAACAATTTAAAAAAAAATCGATGAACTTGAAAATGTTACACATTGGCTCTTGGACTTAAAAAAAATATATTGTTGCAATTTGGTCCCAATAACATTTTTTTTAAATACGGTAAATTTTAAAATATTACATATTGATCCATTGAATTAAAAAAATAAAAAGTTACATAATTTTATATGAATCTTAAATGCATAATTTTTTTTTATTATTTTTGTATATACAGAAAAGTACGAAATTCGTAAAATGCTTTTTTTTTTTATGCATGAAAGGTTTTTTTTTTCTTTTTTTCTTTAAAGTCCAACTTCATACATAAAAACAAATACAAAATTGATAAAATACATAAGCGATATTTATTTCATTTGCATAAAATTTCCATACATTTTAGTATGACACAAGCATATAATAAAATATCATAATGGTCAGTGTATAATTTCTAATAAATTAGAATATAGTTACGGTAGCCATATTCATGATAGAAAATTATATATTATGATATGAATGATTATATTAGAAAGAGATATTTTACCATAATAATTATTTTATGTATGAATTTTATTTCACATGAATTTTTGCTACATAAAATAATAAATTTGATATAAGATATCAAGATAGCTAATTGCACATAATAGTCAACCAGATTTTAAAGTTTCGTTTTCTATGAAATATTATAAATGAGTTGATCTATTGCATGATCTAATTGCATAAAATAATATTAAGCAGTTCTAAATGAATGCAGCACCTACCTGAAAATTTATTTGGTGCACTAGAGATGTTATCTTATAGGATCTAATAGGAAAAGATAAAGTGATCAGAAACATGCTGACTATATGATAATTTCCTAATTAGTTCTCAGCTATTAGGAAATGAGTTAGCTTTGTTAATCCTATCATAATGTTAAATAAATTAATAGAATTAAAATTTTAATTCACAAACAATTTTTATATTATAGATTTATTCAATATATGTTTTATGTTGGTAAACATATACTAAAATTTTAACTAAAATTTGTAAACATTTTGTTGCAATTATACAAACTATTGATATCATTCAAATTTTCATATTGAATGGTGAGAAATATAAGTTGTGGAAGGAGAAGATTCTTCTCAATTCGGGATAGCGAGACTTGGATTATACCATAAGGCATGATGAGCTGCTTATGGTAACGGATGCCAGCACTACAACGGACAAACCTCTTTATGAGCTCTAAGAGTGATATAATTGCTTCAATATAATATTTATTAAGGATAAAATATTGGTTAGCATTTGTGACTTTGTTAATCAGTATAATGACATCCGTTCTCTTTTTAAGACAATTGATGAGTAGTTTAAGACATCTGATAAAGTTATCACCAACACCTTGAGTAGGAAGTTCTCATCAAAGAGACTCATCACTATCCATGGTGTGCGAGAGCATAATATGAGGATACAAGATATAGTGATTCAACTAAAAACTTTTTAGATGGAGAGGTCTGAATCATTTCTAATGCATTATATATTAAACACCCTTCCATAACATCACAGTTTCTTCAAAATTTTCAATAACACACAAGATGAAACTCCACTTACTTAATGTTACAATCTGTTATAAAAATTCAAAAGGCATTTAAGGTTGATAACAAATATGTAAATGAGATGACTCTATCAACAAAGGCCGCCAAAGATTAGGAATATGATAAGATGAAATTAAGTTGGATATTAGTCATAAAAATTCTATAGTTAAGAAATTGTAAACAGATATTGATTTAGAATATGCTAATAACATGTTTTTTCTTAAAATATTTTATAATACCACTATCAAATTATTAGGTTCATATTGTGTAATTGGAAATGACTATATGAAAGAAATTTATGGGATTTGCATTATTCTTGATAAGATATGTAAGAGCGAAAATACGGATATTGTTTCTATGACTTTTAAAATGAAGAGAAAACATGATAAATATTGGGACAATATTGACAAAATAAATATTTTCCTCTTTATTGTTATTGTTCTTGATCCAAAATTTAAGGTAAATTATGTCAATTGGGTGATGAGCATTCATTTGATGTTAACATGATTGCCCTCTTAAAAATAAGGTACAAACAATTTTGTTCTCTTTGTTTGAAACTTACAGAGTGAATTTATCACATCCTAAGCAAATTGTAAGTCCAATTGAGGAAAAATTTGCAATGGATGTTGATCAATTAAAGGGAGTTGATGATTACATGAACTTTTTGTATGATAAGAAACAAGTTGATGGGGATTGCATGAAAAATAAAACAAAGTTAAATATATACTTGCTAAAGGTAATGGTGGATAGAAATGATAAATCATTTGATATCTTAAAATGGTCGAAAACAAATAACTCTATATGTCTCATACTTGCAGTGATGGATTGAGATATGTTGGATATACCAGTATCTAATGTGGCCTCAATCTGCATTTAGTACAGGTGGTCGTGTTCTTGACTTTTTTATAACTCAGTGATAACAAGGATGGTGGAGGCCTTTATTTGCGCACAACATTGATTACGTACAAGTTATGAAATTTTTTAATTGGAAGAATGTTTGGGAGAAGTTGAGAAGTTAGAATTGGGTAAAAATTTTTTATTTCAACTTTTTATGACTATATTGTAATTTTTTCCTAATGTAATTTAATACTATTATCAATCTCTTACATTTTTATATTGTAGAAACACCCAAGCATGAAGAGTATCCATAATTAACATTGAAGAATGAGAATTAAAGTTGAAATCTTAATATTCTAGTATTAGAATTTGTTGGTTGTTATTTATTGTAATTACTGTGGTCTTTTATTATATTTTCTTAGATTAAGAATGCATTTGATGAATAGTTTATATAATTTTTATTTTGAATGTATATTTATAAAGTGGTATGTAATCTTTGATCATATTGTTTGGTTTGATTTTAAATGTTTAAAAATTACTTTTATGAATGTAAATTGTTTAGATAATAAAAATGAGACAATCAGATATAGTGTGCTACTTTTGGATGTGAAGATTATTAAAACTCGTTTAAATGTGGTAAAAAGAACAGGCGTATTCAAATATGATATCCGCAAATTTAATACACTAAATGTGGATATCTGCACTTGTGGATATCTGCACTTGTGGATATCATCATTTGTGAATACGGATTCAGATAGTAAAATTTAGAATCCACAAATACGGATTTTGAGGGTAAAAATTCCTTGCGGATCTGGTATCGATCTGCATGCACCCCTATCTCCAATCATAGATATATTTATGTTATACAATAGTATGATATGATATTTCTTTCATTTTGTTGGTAAATCACTATATATGTGCCAAAAAAATCAACTTAATCAATATGGCTGCATTATAGCATTTGTTTAGCAACATTTTGTATTGTGGTGTGTCTCGTAAGGCCTTTGATTTTGATATAATATAGTACTTTCTCTTTTATCCAACTTGTGCAATATCCACTATGATTTTTGTGGCTTGATGATCGGGTCGTTATACTTATAGTTAGTGTTAGAGCTCTAGGTTTATAATTTTTGGGCTAAAAGTTATTAGATTTAAATGTTTTAGACTGGTAAATTTTGGAATAAAAGTTCTTAGATTTAGAATTTCCGAATCAAGAAAGAGGGATTTTTTTATAGGGAACACAATTTGATAATACTTTTAATTCTAATGTTGCTACATGCATATATGTCACAATCATTGTATATATTTATCGGCAACCAAAATGATACCGGTATCAAAAGAAATAAGTGGTAAAACAATGAGTTTATTTACTCTTAGGACCAGAGGGAGAGATTTAATGTGTGATCATGACAAGTATCTAATCTATAGATTTGCCCTAGAGTTGTTATATTTTGCATGAGCATTTTTAAGGTTTTGCACAATCTATTGTGTGGTAAATTTTTGTCGAATAATTCTTTATATAATATTTGATATTAACTTGGTAAAATAACCTATCTAGCCTGAGTTTAATTCTTACTTATCTATTTAGTATTTGTTTAATTCACGTACCGAATTCTTTACAAAGGGAAAGATATAATAACCTAATTTTCGAATAATAAAAATTTTATTTAAAAACCCTAATAAATATTTTAAGTATTTTGGAGTTATTAAAAGTTATAAACAAATATATAGTATTTTTAACATAAAAATTCAAAATTTAAAATAGTTTAATTTAGAGGTATGAATCAATAATATAAACATTTTAGCGAAAACACATATTACAATTATCAAAATATAAATCTATATGCGAAAATAAGAGAGAAAAAACTCTCTTGTATGTTAAATATATTGATCAAATGAGATATTTAAATAAGTTGAGATATATACATTTAAAAAAAACCTTAAAATCATAAATTTTACCAACCATATATAGATATATTCCTAAAATCATATATTTTGTCTACCTAATACATATATATTACTAAATCAAGCTAATCATATACTATATCTACCAAATATAAATATGATAATATATACTAATAGATTAATGATATAATCGGACATATGTGGAGATATGTCGATAGAAGTAATAAATGGTGATAAAATATTTTAATAATGATAATGAAATTGTATATATTGACGCTTTAAAAGTATTAAAAAAGGAAACGAAGTAATATATGTAAACATTAAAAAATAAAAAGAGAAAAAAGATAGAAACCGTGAAAATAAAATATCCTAAGGATCCGCACAAGAGGTTGGGTGCACCGGCACAAGATGCATGGGAAAGGGCAAATGATAATCCCAACAATATACCTTATCTTAGAGTTTATGAAAATAATGGAGCAAGAGGTGAGATAAGCAGTGTGTATATATATATTTAAATAGTTATTTGATACCAATTGAGTTGAATTTTATTTGATTAAAAGGTTAAATTTTTTTTAATGTCTATTAAAATTTGATACGTGTCGGCTAGTTTGGAAATCACGTGTCAATGAGTCATTCCTCACATGTGATACTGTCAGATTCCCTGCATTTCTCTTTGGGTCCCACTCTCTTCAATTCTCCTTCCCGTTCCGCGATTTCCCACCGAGCGCCCTCTCCCTCTCTCTCCCCACCCTATTAATTTCTATAAAACGGAAAGAGGTCCAATCAAAGCCCTCAAGTTAGGGCACACACGCAGCTCAAAACACATCTATTTCGGAACACGAAAACACCACCACCGTAGAATCACAGAGAGATATATAGAGAGAGAGAGAGAGAGAGATTGTTGGGTTATGCGGCAAAAAGGGAGTCCCAACAACAGGAGATCACGAACATTTTCTAGATCTCGAATTGCCATTGAGGGTTGTTGAAAACAGGCAGTACAAACACACTCTCTGTGTTTCTCTCTATCTTTCACGCATACCTTTCGCTTGACTCGATTTGAGTTCTTGTGATCCGGTCAAGGAAGGCTGCAATGGCTGCTCAAGGTTTGTGATTTTTCTTTTTCAAAATTTTGGATTTTTGAATTTTTGAAAAATGTCGATAAATCTGGTTGTTTGCGATGTGGAATTGTAGTTGGAGAAGAGCGTCAGGCCCAGAAGAATTATTGGATGGAGCATTCTGCGGATTTGACTGTTGAGGCTATGATGCTTGATTCCAAAGCTTCTGATCTGGACAAAGAAGAGCGTCCCGAAGTATGCGTTCTCTCTCTCAATCTCTCTCATGAAATTTCAATTTTAATTATCTTAAATATATAGGATATGATTTATCAGAAATTAAACTGCCTATGAGATTTAATTTGAATATTGGCGATGATTAGATCTGTTTTGTATCCTTGTTAGAAATCAGTGTGATGAAAAATTTTATTGAAATGAAATCTAGGGATTTGTGGGGTTTTACCCTAACTATAGATCTATTCAATTCAGTTGGTTTGACCCGCTTCTGTTGTCTTCTCCTATTAAAAAATTAATTAATTAATTAATTAATTATAATGGGCTTCTTATATTAGTTTCTTGATCTGTCCTCTGTTTCTGTTAGATCATAATTTTATACGATGTTAAATCAAAACATGGAAAGGGTTGATCGAAAAATTCTAACGTTGGTCTATTAAGTCCTAGAATGGACAAATTTACATCTTTTAATGAAGGGTTTTACATTTCCTTCCAGTGTAGTAGAGGGTAAAGTGTTTGGGAAAATGGATTTTCTGTCTTTGTATATTATAATTGGCAATCCAAAAGCAAAAACTGTGGAGAAAATTTATTATGTCCTTACAGTTTTGCATAATTAGCATTCCTCCATGAGTGATCTTTCTCCCTAAAGCTTAACGATAATATACATGGTTTTTTTTAGAATTGTTATTGAACTATTTTTCAAAAAGATACTTCAACATATTCTTTTGAGTAATATATCTAATATTGTCAATTGGTTGTGTTTCTAAACAAAAATAATTTTAAGTTTACAATATTGGATAATAACTTGTTCAAATAACTTCAATGCAGCATATTTTATTAGGACATGCTGTAATTATGTGTATCTCATTGAGTACTTATCTCACATATTATACAATTTGCCTCAAATAGTAAACTAAATCTCCTATATTGAAATAATTATTTTTTTTATAAATCTTTTTAGTTTATTACATATTTCAGAGAAATTCACCCTCTCGTTTGGATGAAAATTGTGATAAAAATTGCAATATCATGTGTCAGGCATATCCTTTTAAAAAAGAAAATTTTGCAAAAAATTGTTTGTTGTTTTACCATTTGCCTTTCTTTTGAATGGAAAAATGAACCATAATCCCTCTTGCAAATTATCAAGAATTGATCAATTTCCTTCTACCTTAAGTAGAAGTATTGATTGTATGGATTTTAAGGTTTCTTGAGTGGCCAAATTTGTGGAGTTATTTGCTTTTTTTTTTTTTTTTTTAAATGTATAGAGGAACTTATAAATTGATTTGGTCGTTTCACATAAAAAATTATTTGGTGAACTATATAAATGTTTTTTTATCATTCTTTTTTAGTTGAGTGACCATACAGAATAAATGTTTGTGTTAAGTTTCATCATACATGTCTGAAATATGTTTCTTGTGTTGTTCCTGCTTTGGATGTTTGTTTCACTTTGCAATGGCTAAAACCTGTGATCTGTGTCACTTTCCTCTGTGGGCTGTCTTGAGTAAATAGGCCTTTCACCTTTAATTTTTGTTGAGATGTT
The DNA here is from genome assembly GCA_033439265.1 of Dillenia suffruticosa. NCBI lineage: Eukaryota > Viridiplantae > Streptophyta > Magnoliopsida > Dilleniales > Dilleniaceae > Dillenia > Dillenia suffruticosa. Next base: position 21,910,758 of record JAVTVX010000015.1, read on the forward strand.
GATTGATCGGGAGTGAAGCTTCTGGTTCTATGGGTAAAAGGAATATAAAATACATATATTTGAGTTTAATTCTAGATTGAGCAGGTTCTTTCACTGCTGCCACCTTATGAAGGGAAGTCAGTCCTGGAGCTAGGTGCCGGTATTGGTCGTTTTACCGGTGAACTGGCACAGAAGGCTGGTCAGGTTTTGGCTTTGGACTTTATTGAAAGTGTCATAAAGAAGGTATTGCCTGGTTCTGTGCCTTGATGAAGCTTTTTAACTATTGATTACATGACTGCTTGGTTACTTTGCTGCAATATTTGTTTGTGTGGAACTTTTCTAAACCTGTTCAATATCACCTTGCAGAATGAAGCCATCAATGGGCATTACAAGAATGTCAAGTTCATCTGTGCTGATGTGACATCTCCAGAGCTGAATATTACAGAGGGATCATTGGATTTGATTTTCTCCAATTGGCTTCTCATGTATCTGAATGACACAGAGGTAAACTTTTTTCCCGCTGCCTCTCCTTTGTAAAACTTTTCAAGGGTAATATGTTCCCCTTATTTTAACTGTGTATATATATATATTTATAAGAAGAGGATAATTAACAAGTGTATTCAAATATAGATTTTTGGGTTTCTGTGTTTCAAGGCAGTGTCATTTTAAAGTGCTTAATACCATTCAATAATCTTCAACCTTTTCTAAGTAGATTCATTTCTGTTGTTTCTGGGGTTCTTATTTTTTCTGATCATGATTCAAGAAGCTTTTTTGCTACAATGTTCTCAGAATCCTTTTTCTGTTCTTTTAGCTACCTCGGAATACCATATTCCAGACTGTTTCTTACACTGTTCCTTGTTATCGATGGACTGCAGGTACAGAATCTAGCGGAAAGGATGGTAAAATGGCTGAATGTTGGGGGCTTCATTTTCTTCAGAGAGTCTTGTTTTCATCAGTCAGGAGATTCCAAGAGGAAGTACAACCCAACCCACTACAGGGAACCCAGATTCTATACCAAGGTTTACAGACTATTTTGCTCATCAATGGTCAATAAAAATATAACTTTTTTTGTTCATATCTCCAGCTATATTCAATTTCGTCTTCAACTGAATGCAGGTGTTTAAAGAATGCCTTGCACAAGATAGTAATGGAAACTCCTACGAATTATCTCTTATTGGCTGCAAATGTATTGGAGCCTACGTGAAGAACAAAAAGAATCAAAATCAGGTTCATACGGTTTTTTTTATCATATGTTTTTCTCAATTGTACCGACATAAACATTTATATACGCATATGGATACATATATATGTTTCCTTGTCCTATGAAAGTTTACAGCAAGTGCTGAAACTTTGTTTTTATGCTTCAGATATGCTGGATATGGCAGAAAGTCAGTTCACAGGAGGACAGAGGTTTCCAGCGGTTCTTGGATACTGTCCAGTATAAATGTAATGGCATATTACGCTATGAGCGTGTTTTTGGACAAGGTTTTGTGAGCACTGGCGGAATTGGTAATTCTGAAAACCTAGCAGAATTACCTTCTTCTTTCCTTGTATTTTTGCATAACATGCATATACAATATCAGATATTCTTGGCCGTGAAGAAATAGTTGTTTGAAGATTTTTTTGCGTTTTTTGTGCTCCAATTTTGGAATCCCCAAACTTTGGAAATGGTCTCCATGAGGTTCTAGAGCTTCTCAATGCACAAGTTTGAGTTTGAGCTAAATTAAACCATTGTAGGATCAAGTTCATAGTTCTAAGAGATTGCTTAAAAGCTAGTTATCTAACTAAATCAACTATTCAGACTCCTATATACTAGATTGTAACTTATCATTTCTGATGACAGTCTTGTTCAGCAGCGGTTGGACTATAGTAGGAAAATACAAGGGACCATAGGACACTAAACTGAAAAAAGCACTTAAAAAGAAAACTAAAAGTGAACAAATATATGCACCATTCTATCACTATGAACATATGTTAACTGCCTCCTTCCCTCACTTGGTACAGACCCTAGTTCTTTTGGGAAGGGTATGAGGTGTAATTAATTGTCTGATCTCTCAACTTTATAAATAAGTCTTTATTTTTTTTTCCTTTTCTTTTTTGAGCAGATACAACCAAAGAATTTGTGGCCAAGCTGGATCTTAAGCCTGGTCAGAGAGTCTTGGATGTAGGCTGTGGAATTGGGGGAGGTGACTTTTACATGGCTGAGCACTTTGATGTTGAGGTTGTTGGCATAGACCTCTCGGTTAATATGGTGTCGTTTGCCCTTGAACGGGCCATTGGTCTGAAGTATGCTGTTGAATTTGAGGTTGCTGACTGCACCAAGAAAACATACCCAGACAACACGTTCGATGTGATCTATAGCCGTGACACCATTCTCCACATACATGTAAGTCTTTGTATTCTGTCTCATAAAACCAACTTACCATGCATACAGTTGTCATTCATTCTTGAATTATAAATATGCTTGCTATTTCTTGTCTTGCTATGTAATTAAATTAACCTTCACGTTCACAATCAAGGCTAAACATTTTTGGGATACCTTCAAAGGGTACCCCAGTTTTTATTTTGGTTTGCTATCCGATGAGGTCATGCAAGACATTACATTAAAATACAGAATGTGTCATCTTATCATTTTGGCAGATTTTGTTGCTCTGTTAAACATGTCTGTTTTGGATTCAGTATTTCAGATCAAGGATTCAGCTTTTCAGATCAAGGATTCAGCTAACATGTTATAAAATTCTTGCATCTATTCAGGACAAGCCGGCACTATTTAGATCCTTTCTCAAGTGGTTGAAACCTGGGGGTAAAGTTCTCATAAGCGATTATTGCAAGAGGGCAGGAACACCATCAGCAGACTTTGCAGCTTATATTAAGCAGAGAGGATATGATCTCCATGACATAAATGCCTATGGACAGGTAAAATTTTCCTTGACTACTGTGTCATTAACCCAAAATTAGTTTCTTATATTGTGCATTTCTGGAGAGTGACTTTACTTTAAAATTATTGCAGATGCTTAGAGATGCAGGTTTTGAGGAGGTCATTGCAGAAGATCGAACTGATCAGGTAGATAGATATTTGGTAATTTATTTTTTCTGCATTAATGGTGCAAGTGGGGTGTTTTTACCTTTGTGTTCGGTTGTGCTTTTAGTTCATTCGAGTCCTGGAGAAGGAACTCAAAAAGGTTGAAGCTAACATGCAAGAATTCATCAGAGACTTCTCAGAGGTATGTGGGCCTTCAATTTCAGTGTCCTGGATTTCTGGTTTATCTTCTTTGCCTTTTTTCCTTTCCCCTTAAATGATGAAGTGATTTTCAGGAGGACTATAACGATATCGTGGATGGTTGGAAGGCGAAGCTGGGTAGGAGCACGTCTGGTGAGCAGAGGTGGGGCCTGTTTATTGGGAAGAAAAAGTGATCCTTCACTAGTATTGTTTGTCAAAAAATGTGTTAGTTTTTATGCACCTTCTTCTTGATGGACTTGGTTGAATTTGGCATTATAATCTGCCAGTAATATGGAGTTGTAGCATTAGAAACTCTGTATTGTCTTGAAGCACGCTTGCGCTAGAACATTGCTTATGTTTCTTGTGTGTGTAGCTGGATTGGATGTATCTTCTAGACTGTGTTATCTCATTTCTTGAATAATAGACGTCAGGCATTTTATGCCATTCTCTTCTGCATTTTTTTTTACCTGCAAGGCATTTTAGTCAGATCACGGCTTCTATTATTTCTGATTTACCTATCTCTTGTTGTTTGTAGTATTTTCACTGAGAAGAAATTCATCTGTTGTTCAATGCATCATAATTGTATTTTTTTGTCGTTAATGCATGATGTTGAACCTTATATGAAAGGTTAAATGGAAGGGGAAACTGGAAGGATGCCTACTATGAAATGATAGAAATCCCTAAAGTGTCTTAAGCATAGGCTGAAAAAAGCATCTAAACCCAAGTAAAAATGCAGCCATTATGAGAAAGAAAAATGCAGATAAGGACTGAGATTTTCTGGACGGTTTTGCTCTGATAACCACGATACTACCTAGATTATGTCCGGCTATTTCTTGTTTGCATTCCACAATGGTTTATCTCTCGGCTCTAATTTTTGGACAAGAAACTTTCATTTTTCTTTGGCACTATGCAAGATAGCTAAAGCACATACTTATTAACATATACAGCCCGAATATGCAGAGTGAAATTACTAGCTCTGGTCCTTGAAGAATCGGTCTTAGAGGTTGAGCCTGGAGCCGTCACCTTAACGGTCTGGAAGCAACCTCAAAAGCGGATGACCTCAAAATCACGGAGGTGTGACATAACTATAATTCAGTTGAACCTTGTGCATAAAATCCCACCCTAAATTGTCTTTTGACGTACTAAGGAGAGATGTTTATTTTTGAGCAATTTAGAATCCTTACAGATATCGGTGTCAATGGATTCTTATAAATCCTACCCTAAATTAGTGGATTGTCATCCAAATATCACAATTTTTCAAAGTTTGAGGATGTTAACCACCTTTCCGAATCCCCATAAATATCAATACCTATGAGAACTGAGAACAGATGAGAATGTTAAATTTTGATAATAATAAAAGAAATAAATTGAAAAAAAATAGATTTAAATATATCATAAAACAGAATTGAAAATAATTAAATCTGTAGACTTTATAGACCTGTTAATAACACATGTTGACCTACTCATCTAGGTCTACCAATTTTTAGAGTTACGTCAACCAATTTTAACAATAACATGAACATGTCGAGTTGTCAATAATGCTTGTCGACTTGAATAAATCAAACAATGCTATTTGTCTAAGTGAGATTTTATCAACAATCTTAAAAGTATATTGACCTGACATATTCACTCATGCACCTTATCAACCTGAGTGAAACCTTGTCAATTTGCATTATATGTCGATCTGAAAAAAAATATACGACCTGTTGACATCAGGTGGACAAATTTAAAGTGTCAGGTCCATCAATTTAAGTTTTGGGTCGACTCATTATTACACATGTCGACAAGTATCTAGTAAAAATTATTAAAAATGGTCAACATACCCGACAACTTATCGATCTGTTTTATTTTTTCCTTAAAAGTCATACGACGACTTGCATTTCAATTATGTCGACACCTTAAGAATATCAACTAATTTAAAATGTCAGATCCACCAATTGAATATAGGAATAAGATTGTATCGATATGGATATTAAATATGTCGATCCATCTTTATATATCAACCAATTAAAATATATCTTGTCCACCTATATACTCCAAAACAGATTCATATCGAACTCAAATCTCTGATATATCAACAAAAGTTATTGGTCCCTATCTTAGACATGTCGATACCTAATTAAAACCATGTCGATACACCAAACCATATCGATTAAGCTTACTTGTTCACCTATTTATTTTTGAACATAACCTGGTCGACTCAAGTTCTCACCTTGTTGACCTGACCAATAAAATCCATATTACAAAATTTTGAATTTAGGTCGATATGTCAATTAAAGTTGTCAACCTAAAATTGTCATAAACCAAAAATTCAAAAATAGTATGAACACAACGGTCATCTCTTTTCTGATTTATCTGTTCATTTCCATTTTTATCAAAATACAACATTTAAATGTAATAAGATAATCTCTCAATTGGTTAAAAGAAAAGTGATGCCAGTAAAAAAAATAAGTTTAGCGCGAAACAATGAACAGTAATAGAACATTAATTGACGAACATTTATGAACAATATTCGATTTCAACATCTATACAGCGGATCTCTTCAACACTGTAATAAATACCACATAGATAAGAAATGAAAAAGTTAATGCTCTATTCAAAATCCGAGCCACTACGAACTCATTGTATTGCCACTTTGTTTTAATATTCATATACTCTATTTTTACATCAATTTTATTTTTCTTGAGTACAACTACCTGAAAGAGCCAAGTTTGTCTAATCCGAGAATTTAAACCTCACATCTTAGACTTCTGTTTCTTACTTATATTGAGCTTTCAAAAGGTTAGTGAGTGTGTCACGATCGTGAGTTTAGATAGAGAAATAATCAATCTGTGTAGAGTTAAGAAATTAGTATTTGAGAGAAATATTGTAAACGTCCTACTTGAAACTGTAATCAAATTTGTATCAATGAATTGATTGTGAAAAATTCAGAGAGAGTCTGAGAGTACACAGTACACGTATACCAAATTTGATAGAACTACTATAAAAACTTTTGTGTGTTCTTTATTTTTATTTTTAAACTACCAAACATTATTTTTATCAGTTTCATTTTAAAATACTTAAATAGTCAAAAATTTCTAGAAATATCTCTATATAACTATTCACTCCCTTTAGTTGTATAACAATTAATATTAGAATAGGTGGTGTGTTGGTAAAAAACCTAACAGCTTTAATATCAAATATACAAATGGCTATAAACGAAAACAGTGTACTGGTTGAAGCATACTCAACAAATCTTATACCTTTCTTCAACGGAAGCAATTTTAGTTATTGAAAACAAATGATGCGTAATTTTATCATTGCACAAGGTTTAAATACCTGGGAAATAATTGAAGAACGTGTTGAATTTTCAACTAAAGAGGTTGATGATGTACGTATACTAGTTAAAATGAAAAACATGACAATTGAGTAAAAAAAGGCCTATCAAGCTAATTGGAAGGTTATAAATCTCCTTCATCTTACCAATGAATATAACTAGGTCTCTTCATGCATCACAGTAAAAGAAATCCATGAAAAACTCAAATCTATTTACGAAGGCATTAATTAAGTTCGCAAGAGTAAGATTAGATTACCGAAATAGGAGTACGAAGCCTTCAAGATAAAGGAAGCAGAATATATCAATGAGATTGAAAAGATTCAACAAAGTGATAAATGAATTAAGATTGTTTGAAAAAAGAATTCCACAAGAAGATATGGTAGATAAGATTCTCATAAATCTACCAAAGTTTTGAAAATCTAAAGTCATTGCAATAGAAGAATCGAAAAATATTGAAATTTTAACTATGGACGAATTCGTGGGCTCACTAATAACTCACGAAATGAAGTTAAACGTGAAGGAATCAGGAAAAGAAAAAAAATGACAAGGAGTAACTCTCAAAACATGTATAGTGTACTAGAAATGACAGAGATTCTTATAGACACTCAAAAATAGAAAAGGAGTAGCTCTCATGTATTAAAAAATGAAATAAGTCTCGAATATATAGACACTAAAAAATAAATTACAGAGATTCTTAACAAACCATTAGATAAGAATAGATTTTTTTGAACTAAGAAGAGAACTATAAATGACAGAAATGGAGAAATAAGAAAGAAATCTGAAAAACAAAGTATGCCAAAATTTGAAAAAATAAATTTCAGGTCGACCTATTTTACAAGGACGTTGATAAATTAAAAAGTGTACAGTTTTGTCGACCTACTAACTATTGTTTTAGAAATCTTATCGACCTACTACTAAAAAACCATAAACATTCATGACCTTGTCGACCTGTATGTTAATATATCGATATGCATTACAGTCGAAAATAGGTCAATATCTTTAAAAATTTGTTAACCCACAAATCTTTGGATACCTTGAAAACAGGTTGACGTGTACGAAGACATGTTGACCCGTGACATACAAAATAGAATATGAACAGTTAACATATTGACCCGTTTCTCTCTATCCCCAAATTCGAATTTCCCTCATTCTCTCTCTAGGTGACTTTCATTCTTTTGAAACCCTAGTCAATTGGATTTGTAAAACTCTAATTTGTAATGGCTCCTAAACAAAAATTGTCTATCTCTATACAATCAATATCATCGAAACCTCCTGCAAAACCTATAATGAAGCCATCATCATCGAAACCCTCTTCTGCGAAACCTACAACTTCGAAACCTTCTTCACTGCCTCAACCAACAGAAGCCATTCCCAAATTCAACACTCATGAATTTCAATCACTCGAATAGAGCGAACTATACGATAAAATATTCTCGTGAAGAAAAATCAATCAAGGGAGGTTGATTGATTGGGCGTTCATCAAAAGAGTTAATTTTAAGTACGAAGAATATCTAAACGAGGTATGCTATAATTGGCTTATGATTCTTAATAAGTTCATTCATGAAATAGCTATCAAGCTATTCTATATTGACATTGAAGTAATATTTGATAGGGTTGAGAATGCGACACGTATCATTCTGGATAATCATACTGTGTCGTGTGTATTTAGAAATTATATGAATGGGAAAGTGATTAAAGTTACTCCTAGGAATATTTATAGGGAAAATGGTCTATAATAGATAATGTATGACAAATGTGAAACTTATATGAAATCAAATGACTTAGAGAATGCTAGGAGAGTATTGAATGATGATAACTTGACTGTTGTGAATACAAATGTTATGGACTTAGGGTGTTATGAAAGAATTCTCTATTTGATTATTGTTCATGTATTCAAACCTAAAGAAGGGAATTATACAACATTTTTAGGGAAGATTTCTTATTGATGGCATGCATCATGAGTAGGGAAAACGTTGGACTACATTTCATTATTCTACATTTCATGATTGTTGAACATAGATAAGAAAATTCACTCCTACCATATACAAGCATGATTTCTGAGATTTTATCATTCTATCATGTGAAATTGGATAAAAATATAGTGATAGAACTAAATGAGAAGAATAAAATTAATGCATCTTCCATGCTTAGAGTAAGATGGATGTGCAATAATAAAGGTGAATATGTTGGAAAGGATGTAAGGACAAGGAAAAGACAGATATAGGAAGTGGAATAAGAAGCAACTGAAATTCAGTAAGGTGGATAGTCATCTAGTTCTCAACCTATCACCTTAGAAATGATTTGGGATAAATTGAAAAACATTGAACAAAGCATAGCACTCTAAAATGAATGATTGAATAGACAAGTTCAAACTAATCTCATGTTTAGTATGGAGCTACACAGATTGAAAGAAAATTGATTCATCCAACAAAGGAAATACATCCCGCGACTCTAAGCCATCCCAGTCTTACTAATTCATCTCCTTGTTGTACTTAAACCCCTCATTATGGTTGAGTACTTTATTTGATTATACTTAGATCCTCATCTCATGTCCTTAGCTTCAATACCCTTTGTAATTTTTTTTGGTCATTTTGTGATTACATTATACTCTACTTATTTAATTGTCATTTTTGAACTCATAATGTTTTGCAATGATCACATATGTGACTTAACTTTAAATTCAAAATGTGTGTAGACAATGTAGGAAAATCTTAGGTTAAAATGTTGCATGTTGCCTATTGCTACCATATATCAAGTCTATAACACTTTAAGTTTGAAATATCTCACTTTTATATAGTTTTGAATATTCATTTTTTTAATGTCTTTTCTACTAAAAATGAATAATGTTTTAAACCTTATCTGCTGAAATGTTCATGTTGGTATTCTCACTCATGCAGAATTGCTATAAATTAGAACTAATAAGTTTAGTTTCTTTAATACTAACTTTGAAGTTGTTATGTTCAAATTAAATGATTATTACTCTTGACTTTTTTGATAATTTAGTTATATTCGCTGACATTCATATAAATAGTTGAAAAATGTTGCCATGTTGTTGTGCCAAGTTGATTGAACTCTAATGTTTCAATGATTGAGAGGGAGTAATAGATAAACTGATGCTAAGAGGTGCTAGCAAATAGATCACTGTTGCTAATAGATAACTGTTGAAAATCAATGTTTGCTGATATATTCTGTTGTTTGCTATTGTTTGCAACACTAGCTACCATTATTTAAGTTTGTCATTGTTTGTATTGTTTGAAGATGAGTTTTAAATCAAAAAGGAGTGTTGCAAATTGTAGAGAAGTATACTTATTGTGCAATACTAGTAGAAGAATGTTGGGTTTCAGCAATTTATGATAAATTCACTACTGATAGAGCATTGTTAATGAGATTGGTTTATTGATGCGTGGTGGGATGGTTGTTGATAAATGAGTGGTACTCTGGTTATTGTAGTTGAGCAGTGGGATGACTATGATTGGTTTAGTTATAGTGTAACATTGTTGGCCCTTTTTATTGATGATAAAAAGGGGGAGAAGCATTAGAAGAATAATAGATGATGGTAGACAAATAAGTCTCTATATTAAGATTGGTTAGTAGGAATGGTTAAGCAATAAAACAATGGTTCTGTTAGAAATGATTATATTGTTCTATTAGAAATAGGTTTTGATAACAGAGAATTTAGGAAATAGGCAGTGGCTCTGTGGTGATAACACTAAGCTAAGTCATGGTTCTGCAATTCTCATTGACACATCAAAAAATCAATTAAGCCTTCAGAAATAAAAGTCAATAGCCTCACAAGTCTTAGATAAGTGTATCAAAATTTTGTCGTAATTAAAAAAAGGGAGAAATTGTTGAGAATATTAGATTTTGATAATGATAAAACAAATAAATTGGAGAAAAATGGACTTAAGTGTGTCAGAGAACAGAACTGAAAATCACTAAATTTGCAGACCTTGTTGACCTGTTAATAGCACATGTCGACCTACTCACCTACATCCACCAATTTTTAGAGCTATATCGACCAATTTTAACAAATCATGAACATATTGACGTCTCAATAATCTTTGTTGACTTGAATAAATCAAACAATACTATTTGTCTAAGTGAAATTTTGTCAACAAACTTGAAAATATGTCGACTTAACATATTCACTCACATACCTTGTCAACCTGACTTGTTAACATATCTTATATGTCGACCTGAAAAAAACTATACATTGACCTGTTGTCATAAGGTAGAGAAATTTAAAGTGTCAAGTCCATCAATTTAAGTCTTAGGTGGACCCATAATTTTATAGGTCGACAAACATCTAACAAAAATTATTAAGAATAGTTGACATGTCCAACTACTTGTCGACCAACTTTCTTTTTTTCCTTAGGAGTCACACAATGACTTGTATTTCAATTATATCGACATCTTAAACATATCGATCAATTTAGAATGTCAGGTCCACCAATTGAATGCAAGAATAGAACTGTGTCGATGTGGATATTAAATATGTCACCCCATCTTTATATGTCGACCAATTAAAATATGTATTGTCTATCAATTTATTCCAAAACAGATTCATGTCGACCTGAAATTTCTGATATGTTGATTCGACACACCAAATTATGTCAGTCAATTTAAACTCACTTGTCCACCGATTTATTTTTGAACATAACCTGGTCGACTCAAGTTCTCTCCATGTCGACTTGACCAATGAAATCAACAATACAAAATTTTGAATTCAGGTCGATTTGTCAATTAAATTTGTAGACTTGAAATTGTTAGAAATCAAAAATTTGAAAATTGTATGAAAACAACGGTTATCTCTTTTCTGATTTATTTATTCATTTCCATTTCTATCTAAGTTTAACGTTTAAATACAATAAAATCATCTTTCAATTAGTTAAAAAAAAAAGTAGCACCAGTAAAAAAATGAAATTTCAGCTTGAAACAAGAAACAGTTGCAAAATATTAATTGGCGAACATTTATGAATAATGTTTGATTTCGACAACCACACAATAGATCAGTAAATGTGTCACAATCTTGGATTTAGAGAGAGAGAACCAATTTGTGTAGAGTTAGGAAATTAGTGTTTGAGAGAAACACAAAAAAAATCCAATTTGAACCTATAATCAAATTTGTATCAATGAATTGATAGTGAAAAATCCACAAGAAGTTTGGGAGTAGACATACACAAAGTCTGGTAAAACCACCATAAAATCTTTTATATGTTCTTTATTTTTATTTTTAAACCATCAAATACTACTTCTATCAGTTTCATTTTAAAATATTTAAATTGTCAAAAATCTTTGAAAATATCTCTATACAACTATTTACTCACATTTAGTTGTATAACAAGAACTATAAAAATATCTCATTTCCTAAGTGAATAAAACATGGTAAAGGGTTTCATTAACCAATTACATACTAGTTTTTTCACTTAATGTTATAGATCGCTAAATTTAGAGGCATTCTCTTAAACTTTAGATAAACACCCCGAAAAAGTTAGCATTAGAACTCGTAAGTGCCCACATCTGTTTTTGATATTCTCAGGCATACACAAAATGCTCAGTTTCATTCATTATGAATAAATCCTTCCAACTCTGCTCAACTTGTTGGAAGGATCTTACCAAGAGACGAGGCATTTTTGATTTTCACACAACTACTAGGCTTCTAAATTCAAATCTAACCACAAGTGGTTTGGTTCATGCCACTTATCGCTTCACCATTCTTGCAATATTAACAAAGCATCAATCTACTAAAATGATGCTGCAGATGCAGATGACCTCGAGTCGAATTCCTTCAATTCTCAGCTGTCATCTACTTCGTCATAATCAACATCCTCATCGGCTGTGGCATCCTGGTATTACTGATACTCTGCAACAAGATCATTCACATTGCTCTCTGCCTCCGTAAACTCCATCTCATCCATTCCTTCTCCGGTGTACCAATATAAGAAGGCCTTCCTCCTAAACATAGCAGTGAATTGCTCACTTACTTTCCTAAACATTTCCTGAATCGAAGTTGAGTTGCCAATGAAAGTCGAAGCCATCGAAAGCCCATTTGGTGTGATGTCACAGACACTAGACTTAACGTTTTCTGGAATCCATTCAACAAAGTAGGATAAACTTTTGTTCTCGACGTTTATCATTTGCTCATCAACTTCTTTTGTGCTCATCTTGCCTCTGAACATCGCAGGGGGGCTATGAGGTAATGCTCGTGTCTTGGGTCAGCTGCACACATCATGTTTTTAGCATCCCACATTTGTTGGGCCAATTCTGGGACTAAGTGCGCGCGGTATTGCTGTCATCTACGTGATGTGAGAGGAGCAAAACCCACCATGAAGAAGTGAAGTCGAGGGAATGGGATCAAGTTGACAACTAATTTTCGAAGGTCATAGTTCAGCTGAACGGGAAATCTCAAGCAACAAGTTACCCCACGCATTGTTGCTAAGATAAGTTGATTCAGATCCCCAACTGTATCGAAACAAGAAAAACAGAAAAGGATCAAAAGTTAACAACATCAAGGGTATATAATTGCCTTAGTAAATCATTTCTCTCTTTAACTCTTCTTCTTGCATTCACGTATAAACTTGTTCAAATCAGGCTAAATCTGGAGAAAACTACAATGCAAAGATATTTTTATGCATCAAAATGGATTACCAGAAAATAAGTGACCAGAAGATTTATACACATGTTAGCATGATTAACCGTGTTTCTTAGATACCGAGAATTTGTGTTCAAATATTTGGTTTGACCCAGATCAATTGCCCATAAATTTAGTACATGAATTATCATCTGAGTATATTGTTGTTTTGATTCAAAAGTGTACCATTGTTGTATTGAATAGAGGTAAAAGAATGCTTCCAAAAGAGAACTTTATTCAAGTTTAGGCTAATGAGATTTGTTTTTGATGACTTACAGTTTGGTGTGGTGAGCTTGAGAGTCCTGAAGCAGATGTCATAGAGAGCTTCATTGTCAAGAACCATACACTCATCAGCATTCTCTACCAGCTGGTGGATTGAGAGTGTGGCATTGTAGGGCTCGACGACAGTGTCTGATACCTTCAGAGATGGGAAGATAGAGAACGTGAGCAACATGCGATCTGGATACGTAAGAGTAAGAGTATGGAAATTTATTCTATGGCTTCTAAAATGAAGATAAAACATGATAAATATTGGGACAATATTGACAAAATTAACATTTTCCTCTTCATTGCTATTGTTTTTTATCCAAAATTCAAGTTAAATTATGTCAATTAGGCGATGAATATTCATTTGATGTTAACATGACCGCCCTCTCAAAAATAAGGTGCCAATAGTTTTGTTCTCTTTGTTTGAAATTTATGGAATGAATTTATCACGTCTAAGCAAATAGTAAATCCAATTGAGGAAAAATTTGAAATGGATATTGACCAATTAAGGGAAGCTGCTAATTACATGAACTCCTTGTATGATAAGAAACAAGATGATTTGGACTACACAAAAAATAAAACAAAGTTAGATATATACTTGTTAGAGGTAAGGGTAGATAGAAATGATAAATCATTTGATATCTTAAAATGGTAGAAAACAAAAAGTACTATATGTCTCATACTTGTTGTGATAGATTGAGATATGTTAGCTATACTAGTATTTAGTGTGGCCTCAGTCTACATGAGTCATATTTTTGACTCTTTTCATAGCTCATTGATTACAAGGATGGTGGATGGCTTTGTTTGTGCACAAGATTGGTTAGTACGAGTTATGAATCTCTTTACCGTTGGAAGAATGTTTGGGAGAACTTGAAAAGTTAGAATTAGGTAAAAATTTTTTATTTCAATTTTTTATGACTATATTGTAATTTTTTCTTAATGTAATTTAAATACTAATATCAATCTCTTGCTTTTTTGTATTGTAAAAACTCCCAGGCATGAAGAGTATCGCATAATTAACATTGAAGAACGAGAAATTAAAGTTGAAATCTTAATATCCTAATATTAGAGCTTGTTGGTTGCTATTTATTGTAATTGCTATGGTCTTTTATTATATGTTCTTAAATTAAAAATGCATTTGATGAATAATTTATATATCATTTATTTTTATTTTGAATGCATATTTATTAAGTGGTATGTAATCTTTGATAATATTATTTGGTTTGATTTTAAATGTTTGAAGATAATTTTTATGGATGAAAATTATTTGGATAATTAAGATGAAACTATTAGAGATAGTGTGCTACTCTTGAATGTGGAGATTGTTAAAACTCTTTTAAATGTGGTGAAAGAAGCACGTATTCGAATATGATATCTGCAAATTTAATACACTAAATGCGGATATCCACACTTGATATCATCATTTGCGGATGCGGATTCAAATTATAAAATTTAGAGTCCACAAATATGAATTTTGATAGTAAAAATTCATTTCGGATCAGATGTCAATCCACATGTACCCCTATCTCCAATCATAGATATATGTATGTCATATAATAGTATGATATAATATTTCTTTCCTTTTGTTGGTAAATCATTGTATATGTGCCAAAAAATCAAGTTAATCGATATGGCTCCATTATAGTCTTTGTTTAGCAACGTTTTGTATTGTGGTGTGTCTCATAAGGCCTTTGATTTTGATATAATATAGTACTTTCTTTTTTATCCAACTTGTGCAATACCCACTATGATTTTTGTGGCTTGATGATCGGGTCATTATACTTGTAGTTAGTATTAGAGTTTTAGGCTCATAATTTTTGGGTTAAAAGTTATTAGATTTAAATGTTCTAAATCAGTGATTTTTGGGATAAAAGATTTAGATTTAGAATTTTCGAATCAAGAAAAAAGAGTTTTTCATAGGGAACACAATTTGATAACACTTTTAACCTTGATGTTGCTACATGCATATGTGTCACAATCATTATATATATTCATCGGCAACCAAAATTATGCGGGTATCAAAAGAAATAAGTGGCGAAACAATGAGCTTTTTTACTCTTAGGACAAGAGGTAGAGATTTCATGTGTGATCATGACAACTATCCAAGCTATAGGTTTGCCCTAGAGTTGTTATATTTTGCATGAACATTTTTAAGGTTTTGTACAATCTACTGTGTGGTAAATTTTTGCCGAATAATTCTTTATATGATACTTGATATTAACTTGGTATAATAACCTATCTAGCATGAGTTTGATCCTTACCTATCTATTTAGTATTTGTTGAATTCACATACTGGAATTCATTAAAGAAGGGAAAGATATAAAACCTAATTTTCGAACAATAAAATTTTTATTTAAAAATCCTAATAAATATTTTGAGTATTTTGGAGTTATTAAAAGTTATAAATTGACATATATTATTTTTAACATAAAAATTGAAAATTGAAAATAGTTTAATTTAGAGGTATGAATCAATAATATAAATATTTTAGTGAAAACTGAATTAAAACATATATTACAATTATCAAAGCATAAATCTATATGTGAAAATAAGAGAGGGAAAACTCATGTTAAATATATTGATCAAATGAAATATTTAAACAAGTTGAGATATATATATATATATATATATATATATATATATAGGGTTTTTCTTCAATCTGTTATGAAGAGCTTTTGTAATTTTATTGATATTTAGAAAAAAATCTAGAATATAATTTAATTTTTTAGAAATCTCTGAAATTGAGTTTTATCAAGAATTTTATTTGAAAATTTGTTTGCAAATTTCAGAGATCTCTTAATTGGTTTTATGGTTTCACAGGTTATCTGATAACCTAAAAATCTTATTTTCGTTTGGAATAAAGATATCTTTTTAGCCGATAAGACCAGTCCATTATTTTTATAGATATAGAAGAATGTTTTGAGATTTTTAAAAATATTGTTCTATTGATGATGAGAATATAAGCATATCATCAATGTACACAATATAGAATTCTGAATATAAATTGAATATATCATTCATAATTCGCTGAAATTCTGAAGGTGCATTTTTTAAACCAAATGATATAACATTCAATTCGTATTGTTCAAATGGAATTGTGAATGTCGTTTTATATCTGTCTTTAGGATGAATTTAGATTTGCCAAAATCCTGATTTCATATCGAATTTAGAGAATATGTTGGCGGAGTTTAGTTTTTGCAATAAATCTTTTTTATTAGGGATTGGATATTTGATCCATTTTAAAGTTTCGTTAGAGATTTATAATTTATGACCAATCTTGTAGTTACTCATTCTATTTCTGAGGGCTTGTTTACATAGAAAACTGCACAACTCCATTGAGATCTGGATTTTGAAATTATCCATTGGATTCAAGGTTTTGAATTTCTTTTTTACAACATTGTTCTAATTCAGCATTCATCTGAATTGGTCTGGTTTTAATAGAAATATCACGTTCATCAAATCCTTTTTCATATGATAGGTCGACCATATGTTGCTTTCTATTCCAGAAGGTATTAGAAAGATCAGAACAAATTTTTTTTCGATTGTTTTCTGAAAATAAAAAATTCTTTGTTTTATGGATGATTCTTTTTCGATTGTTTTATGAAAATCAGAAATTCTTTATTTTATGGATTTGGTTTGTAATTGTTGTTCAATCTTTTGAAAATCAATATTCTGTTTTAAATATAATATGTCGAATTGTTTTTTTTTGTATTAAAATTGGTTCACCTAAATGATTCAAAATTAGCTCATTTTCTTCATCTATTTGAATTACATTTAGGATTCTCAATTATTGTTCTTTAGTGAGATGAAAATCCCACCATCTTTTTAACTGACCAAAAAATCCTGCTATAAGGAATTCTGTGACTATTTTATCAGTTGTTTCTTGTTGGCTTTTATAGACATTGGACGTCATAGTCATTTGTTGTAATATATTTAATATTTGATATTCACTCATTCTATCTATATTCTATACATAGATAGAATTAGCGTTGTATTTTGGTTGGATCAATATTTCAAGTTGATTACCGATTTCTAATTCAGGTAATCTAGTTTTAACATATTCAGATTTGAGAGTTTTCCAAAGAAATTTGTTTCTTTTAGAAATCTGTTTCTGAAAAGTTTTTTCTTTAGTCTCGTTTAACTCGGATGAAAGGGTCTTATTTAGAATTGTAATATCCTAATTCACAAATTGAAGAGTTTTAGCGACAATTAGATTGGATTGTTCTGAAAATGACTCGATTTTACTGAGTTGGAGTTATATGGCTTTCAAGAATTTTTGTTTATTGGTTTTGATTTCTTGGTTCGCTTGATTCGAAATTTGATAGGATTTGAAAATGAGGTTTTTAGATTTTTTAATCTTTTCTGTTTTATTAGAGTCAATGGGTTCTTGAGTCTTCTGAAATTTTCAATTTTGGAAAATTGTTTTCTAATTGTGTGTATATGTGCATTTGTATAATTATTTTGAATGATGATATCTTTTAAGTTTACAGAGTTATTTTTCTGGGGTTTTTTATAAGGGCTAGTCTCAACAATTTCTATACTAACATGAATTTTGATCGTCCGAAGAGGTGGATCATCAAACTCGATATTTTCACCATATTTGGTTTCCCATGAAGGTTTTTTATTTCTTTTTGTTATAGGGTTTGTTGTTTTAAATGAATATTTAATTTTATATTTTTTTAGTATATGTTTTAAGTCATGTGAAAAATAAAACATTCATTTTATTTTTTTTTACAAAACTTAAAATATTTTTCTTGAATTTTAAAGATATTTTTTTTTTCAAAAGTTTTAATATATATAAACCTTAAAATCATAAATTTTAGCAACCAAATATGGATATATGTCTAAAATCATATACTTTGTCTACCAAATATAATATTACTAAATCAAGCTAATCATATATTATATTTACTAAGTATAAATATGATAATATATACTAATATATTAATGATATAATCTGATATATGTGAAGATACGTCGATTAAGTAATAAATGATGATAGAATATTTTAATAATGATAATAAAATCGGATATATTAACATTTTAAAAATATTAAAAAAAGAAATAAAGTAATATATGTTAACATTTAAAAAAAAAAAAAAGAAGAAGTTGAGACGACGAAAATAAAATATCTTGAGGACCCGCGGAAGCCGTTGGGTGCATTGGCCCAAAATGCATGGGAAAGGACAAATAATAATTTTTTTTTTTGGTGATAAGGACAAATGATAATCCCGACACTATATCTTATCTTAAAGTTTACGAAAACAATTGAGGAAGAGGTGAGATGAACAGTGTATGTATATATAAAAGTGAATATTAGATATTAATTTATATTTAAATTTATTAAGAGATTAATTTTTTTAATATCTATTAAAATTTAATATTTGATTAAGTAACAAGAATAACACGATTATGGGTCATTGGCGAAGCAGACAGATTTACGAACCAAGACTGGTTGACCCGTGTCAATGAGCCATTCCTCACATGTGATACTGTCAGATTCCCTGCATCTCTCTTTGGGTCCCACCCTCTTCAATTTTCCTTTCCGTCCCGCAGTTTCCCTCCAGGCGGCCCCTCTATCTCTCTCCCCCTCCTATTAATTTCTATAAAACGGAAGGAGGTCCAATCGAAACCTACTGCTTAGGCGCACACACGCAGCTCCGAACACATCTATTTCGGAGCACGAAAACACCACCACCCTAGAATCACAGAGAGAGAGAGAGAGAGAGAGAGAGAGAGAGAGAGAGAGAGAGAGAGAGAGAGATTGTTGGATTATGCAGCAAAAAGGGAATCCCAACAACAGGAGATCACGAACATTTTCTAGATCTCGAATTGCCATTAAGGGTTGTTGAAAACACACGGTACACACACTCTCCCTGTTTCTCCCTATCTTTCACGCATACCTTTCGCTTGACTCGATTTGAGTTCTTGTGATCCGGTCAAGGAAGGCTGCAATGGCTGCTCAAGGTTTGTGATTTTTCTTTTTCAAAATTTTGGATTTTTGAATTTTTGAAAAATGTGGATAAATCTGGTTGTTTGCGATGTGGAATTGAAGTTCAAGAAGAGCGTCAGGCCCAGAAGAATTACTGGATGGAGCATTCTGCGGATTTGACTGTTGACGCTATGATGCTTGATTCCAAAGCCTCTGAGCTGGACAAAGAAGAGCGTCCCGAAGTATTCATTCTCTCTGTCTCTCTCTCTCTCATGAAATTTCAATTTTAATTATCTTAAATATATTGGATATGATTTATCAGAAATTAAACAGCCTATGAGATTTAATTTGAATATTGGTGATGATTAGATCTATTTTGTATCCTTGTTAGAAATCAGTGTGATGAAAAATTTTATTGAAATGAAATCTAGGGATTTGTGGGGTTTTACCCTAACTATAGATCTATTCGATTCTGTTGGTTTGACCCGCTTCTGTTGTCTTATCCTATTAAAAAATTAATTAATTAATTAATTAATTATAATGGACTTCTTCTATTAGTTTCTTGATCTGTCCTCTGTTTCTGTCAGATCATAATTTTATATGATGTTTCATCAAAACATGGAAAGCGGTTGATCCAAAAATTCCAACGTTGGTCAATTAAGTCCTAGAATGGACAAATTTGCATCTTTTAATGAAGGGTTTTACATTTCCTTCCAGTGTAGTAGAGGGTAAAGTGTGTGGGAAAATGGATTTTCTGTCTTTGTATCTTATAATTGGCAATCCAAAAACATAAACTGTGGAGAAAATTTATTATGTCCTTACAGCTTTGCATAATTAGCATTCCTTTGTGAGTGGTCTTTCTCCCCAAAGCTTAATGATAATGTACATGGTTTTTTCTGGAATTGTTATTTTGAAAACACTAGCGCAAGTGGCTGTGGAATTTAATTAAAAAATTTATTAAAATACTAGATTTAATTAATGACATCAAGTTGGTTGGGTATTTCACAATTTTAACAAACACGATTCCATTTCATCAAAACAAAAGATTTAGATAAGTTTTACGATTATATTACATCCATCGGACTTCAAACTTCACCCTAACAATAATCAAACATGTTATGAATGTTATTATTTTTCTTTGTTTTAACAAATTTAATGCTTTTGCTATTTCAAATTATATCTTGCAATTACAAAATTGGGCAAAGGTTCTTTTTCTACCAAGTTACGTCTTCATTATTGGTTGTAAAATATTTTTCAAAAAGATACTTCAACATATACTTTTGAGTAATATATCTAATATTGTCAATTGGTTGTGTTTCTAAACAAAAATAATTTTAAGTTTACAATATTGGATAAAAACTTGTTCAAATAACTTCAATGCAGCATATTTTATTAGGACATGCTGTAATTATATGTATCTCATTGAGTACTTATCTCACATATTATACAATTTGCCTCGAATAGTAAACTAAAATCTCCTATATTGAAATAATTATTTTTTTATAAAACTTTTTAGTTAAGTTCATATTTCAGAGAATTTCACCCTCTCCTTTGGATGAAAATTGTGATGAAAATTGCAATATCATGTGTCAGACATATCCTTTTAAGAAAGAAAATTTTGCAAAAAATTGTTTGTTCTTTTACCATTTTCCCCTCTTTTGAATGGAAAAATGAACCATAATCCCTCTTGCAAATCATCAAGTATTGACCAATTTCCTTCTACCTTAAGTAGAAGTATTGATTGTATGGATTTTAAGCTTTCTTGAGTGGCCAAATTTGTGGAGTTATTTGCCCTTTTTTTAATGTATAGAGGAACTTGTAAATTGATTGGGCTGTTTCACGTAAAAAATTATATGGTAAACTATATATATGTATTTTTTTCCTTCTTTTTTAGTTGAGTGACCATATAGAATAAATGCTTGTGTTAGGTTTGATCATCCATGTCTGAAATATGTTTCTTGTATTGTTCCTGCTTTGGATGTTTGTTGCACTTTGCAATGGCTAAAACCTGTGATTAGTGTTGCTTTTCCTCTGTGGGCTGTCTTGAGTAAATAGGCCTTTCACCTTTAATTTTTGTTGAGATGTTGATTGATCGGGGGTGAAGCTTCTGGTTCTATGGGTAAAAGGAATATAAAATACATATATTTGTGTTTAATTCTAGATTGAACAGGTTCTTTCACTACTGCCACCTTATGAAGGGAAGTCAGTTCTGGAGCTAGGTGCCGGTGTTGGTCGTTTTACTGGTGAACTGGCACAGAAGGCTGGTCGGGTTTTGGCTTTGGACTTTATTGAAAGTGTCATAAAGAAGGTATTGCCTGGTTCTGTACCTTGATGAAGCTTTCTGACTATTGATTACATGACTGCTTGGTTACTTTGCTGCAATATTTGTTTGTGTGGAACTTTTCTAAACCTGTTCAATATTTCACCTTGCAGAATGAAGCCATCAACAGGCATTATAAGAATGTCAAGTTCATCTGTGCTGATGTGACATCTCCAGAGTTGAATATTACAGAGGGATCAATGGATTTGATTTTCTCCAATTGGCTTCTCATGTATCTGAATGACACAGAGGTAAACTTTTTCCCCGCTGCCTCTCCTTTGTAAAACTTTTCAAGGGTAATATGTTCCCCCTATTTTAACTGTGTATATATATATCAGAAGAGGATAATTAACAAGTGTATTCAAATATAGATTTTTGGGTTTCTGTGTTTCAAGGCAGTGTCATTTTAAAGTGCTAAATACCATTCAATAATCTTCAACCTTTTCTAAGTAGATTCATTTCTGTTGTTTCTAACTTGGGTTCTTATTTTTTCTGATCATGATTCAAGAAGCTTCTTTACTACAATGCTCTCAGAATCCTTTTTCTGTTCTTTTAGGTACCACAGAATACCGTATTCCAGACTGTTTCTTACACTGTTCCTTGTTATCGATGGACTGCAGGTACAGAATCTAGTGGAAAGGATGGTAAAATGGCTGAATGTTGGGGGCTTCATTTTCTTCAGAGAGTCTTGTTTTCATCAGTCAGGAGATTCCAAGAGGAAGTACAACCCAACCCACTACAGGGAACCCAGATTCTATACAAAGGTTTACGGACTATTGCTCATCAATGGTCAATAAAAATATAACTTGTTTTGTTCATATCTCCAGCTATATTCAATTTCATCTTCAATTGAATGCAGGTGTTTAAAGAATGCCTTACACAAGATGGTAATGGAAACTCTTACGAATTATCTCTTATTGGCTGCAAATGTATTGGAGCCTACGTGAAGAACAAAAAAAATCAAAATCAGGTTCATTCGGTTTTTTATCATTTGTTTTTCTCAATTGTACCCACGTATACATTTATATGCGCATATGGATACATATATATATGTTTCCTTGTCCTCTGGAAGTTTACAGCAAATGTTGAAACTTTGTTTTTATGCTTCAGATATGCTGGATATGGCAGAAAGTCAGCTCACAGGAGGACAGAGGTTTCCAGCGGTTCTTGGATACTGTCCAGTATAAATTTAGTGGCATATTACGTTATGAGCGTGTTTTTGGACAAGGTTTTGTGAGCACCGGCGGAATTGGTAATTCTGAAAACTTAGCAGAATTACCTACTTCTTTCCCCGTATTTTTGCATAACATGCATATACAATATCAGATTTTCTTGGCAGTGAAGAAATAGTTGTTTGCTGATTTTTATGCTTTTTTTATGCTTCAATTTTGGAATCCCCAAACTTTGGAAATGGTCTCCATGAGGTTCTAGAGTTTCTCAATGCACAACTTTGAGTTTGAGCTAAATTAAACCATTGTAGGACCAAGTTCATGGATCTAAGAGATTGCTTAAAAGCTAGTTATCTAATCAAATCAACTATTCGGACTCCTATGTACTAGATTGTAACTTCTCATTTCTGATGACAGTCTTGTTCAGCAACAGTTGGACTATAGTAGGAAAATACACGTGACTACAGGACACTGAACTGATTATAGCACTTAAAAAGAAAACTAAAAGTGAACAAATATATGCACCATTCTATCACTATGAACTTATGTTAACTCCCTCTTTCCCTCACTTGGTTCAGACCCTAGTGCTTTTGGGCAGGGTATGAGGTGTAATTAATTGTCTGATCTCTCAGAACTTTATAAATAAGTATAAATAAGTCTTGATTTTTTTTTCCTTTTCTTTTTGAGCAGATACAACCAAAGAATTTGTGGCCAAGCTGGATCTTAAGCCTGGTCAGAAAGTCTTGGATGTAGGCTGTGGAATTGGGGGAGGTGACTTTTACATGGCTGAGCACTTTGATGTTGAGGTTGTTGGCATAGACCTCTCGGTTAATATGGTGTCATTTGCCCTTGAACGGGCCATTGGTCTGAAGTATGCTGTTGAATTTGAGGTTGCTGACTGCACCAAGAAAACATATCCAGACAACACGTTCGATGTGATCTACAGCCGTGACACCATTCTCCACATACATGTAAGTCTTTGTATTCTGTCTCATTAAACCAACTTACCATGCATACACTTGTCATTCATTCTTGAATTATAAATATGCTTGCTATTTCTTGTCTTGCTATGTAATTAACCTTCGTGTTCACGACCACGTCTACACATTTTTGGGATAGATCCAAAGTGTACCCCAGTTTTTATTTTGGTTTACCATCTGATGAGGTCATGCAAGACATTACATTAAAACACAGAATGTGTCATCTTATCATTTTGGCAGAATTTGTTGCTCTGTTAAACATGTCTGTTTTGGATTCAGTAATTCAGATCAAGGATTCAGCTTTTCAGATCAAGGATTCAGCTAACATGTTATAAAATTCTTGCTTCTATTCAGGACAAACCGGCACTATTTAGATCCTTTTTCAAGTGGTTGAAACCTGGAGGTAAAGTTCTCATAAGTGATTATTGCAAGAGGGCAGGAACACCATCAGCAGACTTTGCAGCTTATATTAAGCAGAGAGGATATGATCTCCATGACATAAATGCCTATGGACAGGTAAAATTTTCCTCAATAACAGTGTCATTAACCCAAAATCATTTTCTTATATTGTGCATTTCCGGAGAGTGACTTTGCTTTCAAATTATTGCAGATGCTTAGAGATGCAGGTTTTGAGGAGGTCATTGCAGAAGATCGGACCGATCAGGTAGATAGATATTTGGTAATTTATTTTTCCTGCATTAATGGTGCAAGTGGGGTGTTTTTACCTTTGTGTTCGGTTGTGTTTTTAGTTCATTCAAGTCCTGGAGAAGGAACTCGAAAAGGTTGAAGCTACCATGCAAGAATTCATCAGAGACTTCTCAGAGGTATGTGGGCCTTCAATTTTAGTGTACTGGATTTCTGGTTAATCTTCTTTTCCTTTTTTCTTTCCCCTTAAATGATGAAGTGATTTTCAGGAGGACTATAATGATATCGTGGATGGTTGGAAGGCGAAGCTGGGTAGGAGCACCTCTGGTGAGCAGAGGTGGGGCCTGTTTATTGCGAAGAAAAAGTGATCCTTCACTAGTAATGGTAGTCAAACAATGTGTTAGTTTTTATGCACCTTCTTCTTGATGGACTTGGTTGAATTTGGCATTATAATCTGCCAGTAATATGGAGTTGTAGCATTAGAAACTCTGTATTGTCTTGAAGCATGCTTGCCCTAGAACATTGCTTATGTTTCTTGTGTGTGTAGTTGGATTGGATGTATCTTCTAGACTGTGTTATCTCATTTCTTGAATAATAGACGGCAAGGCATTTTATGCCATCCTCTTCCGCATTTTTTTTTCCTGCAAGGCATTTTAGTCGGATCACAGCTTCTATTATTTCTGATTTACCTATCTCTTGTTGTTTGTAGTATTTTCACTGAGAAGAAATTCATCTGTTGCTCAATGCATAATAATTGTATTTTTTTCCCCTTAATGCATGATGTTGAACCTTATATGAAAGGTTAAATGGCAGGGGAAGCTAGAAGGATGCCTACCATGAAAGGATAGAAATCCCTGAAGTGTCTTAAGCATAGGCTGAAAAGCATATAAACCCAAGTAAAAATGCAGCCATTGAGAAAGAAAAATGCAGTTAAGGACCGAGATTTTCTGGACGGTTTTGCTCTGATAACCACGATACCACCTAGATTACGTCCGGCTATTTCTTGTTTGCATTCCACTAGGGTTTATCTCTCGGCTCTAATTTTTGGACAAGAAACTTTCATTTTTCTTTGGCACTATCCAAGATAGCTAAGGCACATACTTATTAACATAAACAGCCTGAATACGCAGAGAAGTTATTAGCTCTGGTCCTCGAAGAATCGGGTGTAGACACATTTTTATTTGAGGCAATATAGCTCTGGAGCCGTCACCTTAACGGTCAGGAAGCAACCTCAAAAGTGGATGACCTCAAAATCACAAAGGTGTGACTTAACTATAATTGAGTTGAACCTCATGCATGAAATCCTACCCTAAACTGTCTTTTGACGTTCTAAGGAGAGATGTTTATTTTTGAGCAATATAGAATCCTTACAGATATCGATATCAATGGATTCTTATAAATCCTACCCTAAATCAGTGGATTGTCTTCCAAATATCACAATTTTTCATAGTTTGAGGATGTTAACCTCCTTTCCGAATCCCCATAAATATCAATTCCTATGGGAACTATAAAAATGTCTCATTTCCCAAATGAATAAAACATGGTGAAGGGCTTCATTAACCAAATTACACACTAGGTTTTTTTTTCTCTTAATGTTATAGATGGCTAAATCTAGAGGCATTCTTTTAAACTTTTGAGATAAACACCTTGAAAAATTAGCATTAGAACTCGTAAATGCTCACCTATGTTTTCAATATTCTTAGGCACACACAGATTGCTCAGTTTCATTTGTTATGAATAAATCCTTCCAACTCTGCTCAACTTGGTGGAAGGATCTTAACAAGAAACAAGGCATTTTTTATTTTCACTCAACTACTAGGCTTCTAAATTCTAATTTAACCACAAGTGGTTTGGTTCATGCCACTGATCACTTCACCATTCTTGCAATATTAAGAAAGCATCAATCTACTAAAATGATGCTACAGATGCTGATGACCTTGAGTCGAATTCCTTCAATTCTCAGTTGTCATCTACCTCATCATAATCAACATCCTCATCGGCTGTGGCATCCTGGTACTGTTGATACTTTGCAACAAGATCATTCACGTTGCTCTCTGCCTCCGTAAACTCCATCTCATCCATTCCTTCTCCGGTGTACCAATGCAAGAAGGCCTTCCTTCTAAACATAGCAGTGAATTGCTCACTCACTCCCCTAAACATTTCCTGAATCGAAGTTGAGTTGCCAATGAAAGCTGAAGCCATCGAAAGCCCATTTGGTGCGATGTCACAGACGCTAGACTTAATGTTGTTTGGAATCCATTCAACAAAGTAGGATGAGCTTTTGTTCTTAACGTTTATCATTTGCTGATCAACTTCTTTTGTGCTCATCTTGCCTCTGAACATCGCAGAGGCTGTGAGGTAACGCCCGTGTTTTGGGTCAGCTGCACACATCATGTTCTTGGCATCCCACATTTGTTGGGTCAGTTTTGGGACTGTGAGTGCATGGTATTGCTGTGATCCAATCGATGTGAGAGGAGCAAAACCCACCATGAAGAAGTGAAGTCAAGGGAATGGGATCAAGTTGACAGCTAGTTTCGAAGGTCAGAGTTGAGCTGACCGGGGAATCTCAAGCAACAAGTTACCCCACTCATTGTTGCTGAGATAAGATGATTCAGATCCCCAACTGTATCAAAACAATAAAAACAGAAAAAGATAAAAAGTTAAGAGCATCAAGGGTAGATAATTGCCTCACTAAACTAATTGCCTCACTAAACCACTTCTCTCTTTAGTTCTTCTTCTTGCAATCGCAGAAGGTTTCAATTGAAGTACTCTGCGTATAAACTTGTTCAAATCAGGCTAAATCTGGAGAAAACTATAGTACAAAGATGTTTTTATGCATCAAAATGGACTACCAGACATAGGTGACCAGAAGATTTATACACGTGTCAGCAAGATTAACCATGTTTCTTAGATACCGAGAACTTGTGTTCAAATATTTGATTTAATTGCCCATAAATTTAGTACATGAATTATCATCTGAGTACATTGTTGTATTGATTCAACAGCGTACCATTGTTGTATTGAATAGAGGTAAAAGAATGCTTCCAAAAAAGAACTTAATTCAAGTTTAGGCTAATGAGACTTGTTTTAAATGACTTACAGCTTGGTGTGGTGAGCTTGAGAGTCCTGAAGCAGATGTCATAGAGAGCTTCATTGTCAAGAACCATACACTCATCAGCATTCTCTACCAGCTGGTGGACTGAGAGTGTGGTATTGTAGGGCTCGACGACAGTGTCTGATACCTTCGGAGATGGGAAGACAGAGAACGTGAGCATCATGCGATCCGGATACTCTTCCCTCATCCTTGAGATGAGCAGAGTTCCCATTCCAGACCCTGTTCCTCCTCCAAGTGAATGGCATACTTGAAACCCTGTTCAGAATTCAGGCTTAGTTAAAGAGAAATACAGTCAACCTAGGAGCTTTGCTCTCAGGGGAGTATGTTATTTTATTTATTTATTTTTGGTTGTGCACTAAGGGGAGTATAGTGCCATGTTGCCCCATGGTGCCCACCCCAGATGTGCCTAACCCAAATGGAAAAAATAAAATAAAAAATAGTGGGGCAAAGTCCACGATCAACATGGTACGGCCTCGAGGTGCCACATTCTGACTGGATCCCAGAAGGATGGGGTCCGAGGTTAGCTATAGCTTCACTTCTAATAAATCTGACAACTAAATCAATATTATATATTATGTTATGTTGATCAAGTACCCACATTAATGCACTAATAAATTTCGATTTGCTATAAAATTGTAATTAAGGTGCATTACAATATCCCATGTGAAAATGACATCCAGCTTCAATATATGATTATCAGGTGGTGGGGAGTCCAATCATGAACTCCACATGCATGAGTCCTACATTTGTACATGCAGATCAAGAAAAGATTTTTTTTTCTTTTTTACTTGACTATCGGTATCCAAAATTCTGACTAATTCAGTTCGTGTAGATATAGAGTTCGTTTAAACGGTGGACTCTCCCAGGATCAAGATTTTGTGACTATGGATATGGTATGAATCAAATTTTAAAAAATCGTACTCAAGATGTGACAAACCTTGCAAGCAATCACAATTTTCAGCCTCCTTCCTGACCACATCAAGGACAGAATTGATGAGCTCTGCACCCTCCGTGTAATGCCCCTTAGCCCAATTATTTCCAGCACCAGACTGTCCGAAAACCAAATTGTCTGGTCTGAAAATCTGCCCATAAGGACCGGCCCGGATACTGTCCATTGTACCTGGTTCAAGGTCCATGAGCACAGCCCGTGGCACGAACTGCCCGCAACTTGCCTGGTTGTAGTATACATTGACCCGATCGAGCTGAAGACCCGAGTTCCCAGTGTACCGCCCTGTGGGGTCGATGCCATGTTCGTGGCCAACCACCTCCCAGAACTTGGACCCGATTTGATTCCCACATTGTCCTCCCTGAATGTGCAGAATTTCCCTCATTTTTGGCTTGGTAAGTGGTTAAGGCCAAGGGTGAAACGGGAAGAGAAAGGATCTTTTCAACTGTCAAATGGGAGGAGTTGTGATGAATGGGGAAGTAGATGAGAATGCCGGTAACTTATACTTGGTGGTGGGAATGATGGGACGTTGGGGACTAAAGTTGGTGGGTGTGGGAAATTACTTATGGTGAAATAAGGGTGGGGATTAAGTTTGAGGTTTGTGATCCAATGGTGGAGGTGTGTCCGGCTTGGGGCCGGTTGGTTGTGTGTAATGCAAGACATTTGGATGTATTTCACCGAACTCGGTCGGCTTAAAAGTTCCGTTACAATTTGTTTGTTTCGATTCTGTGGAGATTATTGGGTAAATTAATGACAAACGATCACCATAATTAAAAACCTTAATCGGCATTTATTGAATAATCTAAGATGTTATAATGTAATTTGGTATAAATTGTTTAACGGGCCTTGTTTCTCGCTTAGGAGTGGTTCACAGGCGTCTCTTGTTAACTTTTCATTTAACCAATGATGAATGATCGATACGGTGAGATAAAATATTAAAATTTTAAATCAAATTTTAGATTTAAAACTTAAAATAATAAAAAGAAAATTATATTAATAGAAACAGATTGAGTGAGAGAATTTTGTAATGTTTTTTTGTTTGTTATGTATATAATCAAGAGAACGTACTTGACGGAGGGCTTTCATGGTGCATATATAATCTGCATGCACCGTAAGTTTCGTATACTACTAGAGTATAGAAATCCTAATTTTCTTATAAAAATGTCTCGAAATTACGGGGATCATAGTAAAAGATTCATAAGAGATTTATAATTCTACTAGTTAGGAAAGTCTAAATCGTTTAGAGATTTCTTTCTTTATCGATAATAGTTGAAAATTTTCTTCTTAATTATAGGAAATTGTTCTTATGATTTAGGGAAAAGTGAATATTATTTTGACGGATTGAATAACAATACCGAACATCAAGAAGGCATTGGAGTCGATCAGTCAACTATCGAGAAGAATCTTATCGACAGGTATTAAGAGAGTGGGTTGTGTCTACCCATCTGGGAGGTACATTCCATATCGATACCATGTTTCCATGCGTTTTATTTGTTGAGCTATAGGTTTGAAGAATCTCAAATCTTATGAAAATAGATTTTTAGATCATATTCCATTATTTTCATTAACTTGACATGAGCATGGAACCTTCAGATCTTATGTGTATCTGTTATTTCTTTGAGTATGTGTGATGGGACCCGTATTAGGCTGAGCCTAACTCGAATTTTTTCTATTTTGCTTTTATTTTGTTTTCCTCTGGGCGCGTCCTGGCCTACGCCCCCACAAAAGGGATGGAAATAATGCTCGAGTAAAATATTTTTTCGAATGGATAATCTTTTAATGAGTTTCATGATATTTAAATCGAATTAATAAAACACAACTCCAAAAAAAAAAAAAAAACTCTGACTAAGATGGCCAGCACTAAATCAAGTTTTTGTTATATGGATATTCTCTTAGGAACTCAAAAACCATACAAGCCTAGTCCAAGTTTTCTTAAGGAAATATATTATTATTTATTTAATAATAGGAACATTTTTGAGAGTACAATAAATCATGAATTATCATGTCATACCATTTTATAACTATTTTTTAAGTATATAAAAAATATTGAATTTTTATTTTTTATTTTTTTAAAAATAATTTTAATCTTCACGGGGGTATAAATGTCAAATGCATACTAAGTTCTCACGTACAACAACACACGTAACGATGAGATTATATTGCTAATATATATTGCATAAATTAATATCAGTTTTCCATTTATAAGATTGTATTTTAATTCACAAAATTGCTACACATTCTATTTTTTAGATTTGTTGCCATTGCCAAAAAAAAAAAAAAAAAAAAAATCCAAAATAACATTGTAAGTCATTACTACATGGATTACATACAAACGTCAGTAAAGTTTTTTTTTTTTTTTTTTTTTTAAATGAAATTTGAGTTAAACAATTTCCGTTACCACCCTAATTGCATGCCAAAGACTTTTACCGGCATATTTATCTAAAAACGACAGTAAAACCTTAATCTTTTGCCAACATTTAGTATGTAAACTTCGGCAAAAAATTTCCATCAGCGCTTGCAAATGACTTTTTCCCACATAATTGTCATTAAATGTCAGAATTTGGTTTTCTTGTCAATGTTTTGCTTCTAAAACGTCGGGAAAAGATGATTCTTACCCACGTCATGCTTGAACATTGAGAAAATTATGTTTCTTTGTAGTGTTAGTAGATAGATATAGATATAAGTCAGACTAGTACACGAAAATCATAATTTACGTATTTTTTTGTTGTATAATAATTTGAATTCGAAATCACCAAGTTGAAGGAAAGGGGTTTGTATCACTAGACTGTTTGTTTGGGGACAATCACAACTTATGTATTTTTACGCAAAAGCATGTCTGAACATAAACACTATACAAAATAATAATATAACAAAAATGAGAATAAAAAAATTGATCGCACAATGGGCTAACTAGGCCCATGCACATGCAAAACTAGGCATGAAAAGGATAACCGATAACATACAACAAGAAAAATAAGTAAAACGACATAAGACATCACTTAGTACTCATTCTTTGCTTAAGTCTCATGGATTCCTTAAGAGTATAGATCAAATTAAACATGAACTTGACATGCTATTAAACATCAAAACATGCATGCCTCTAACAAGGAAAGCATGACCTCAACACATAACATTAATTAGGCAATTGCACAAGGCAAGAACACACTACACAAATCTCTTCGACTCTTACACTTGTGCACTCGACCATCAAGGGTCAAACCTCAAACATCACATGTAACATAAGAAACACTATTTTTAAGGTCAATTTAAAGTAGATCATAAAATTTACTATCAGTAAGGCATAGATCATCAAACTAGCTTTATTATCATTAGAAACCTCATTTAATCACGTAAACATCTCATTTAGTTATGTAAATACCTCATTTAACATGTAAAACAGATTCAAAACCAAACAATCCATGTGCTGTAAAATTGAATAACAATAACAAATAACAATCTGAGTTTTAATTATAAATTTTTAGATCGACCATTTGAGAGACAAATATAGACAACACTAGAAAAAGAGTATACTCAATTAACTCATTCTAAGACATAAAAAAACTAAAATATATATATATAATTAAATTTTGAAAAAATAGAGAAAATAACGTTAAAAAGTTAAAAATGAAAATAATAAATAAAAATAAATTATTTTTAAAAACTTAAAATAATAAGAAAGATAATTTATCATTTTAAATTCTTTTACATTATTTATTTGTATGTAAAGTCATCTCTTTAAGCGATTAAAATGGGAAAATAATTCGTTCCTTATATATTGTTCATTCAATGGAACAAATAGGGTCCTAGTGCCGGCATTGAGGGTACAAAGTCTCAAAGAATGTAACTCATTAGACCCCCAAGTAATTTTGTACAAAAAGGAAAAAATATAGTGTTGACGAAGGATTGAATTGAGAAGGGAAAAATGTGCAGAAGCCAGAGAGAGAAAGAGGGAGAAATTCCAAATGGGACACTGTAACTGCGATAACACGTAAAGGTATTATATCATTCCCTCCTCCATATCATGCTATCGTAAAGGACAATCTTATTATCTGTTTTGTAACATTACTGCCATGAAAAACGCCCTTGTATTTTTCTGACAGTAAAGTGGACATGAAATGGATTAATGCAGTCTACTCATGCGAGGGTATTCATGGAATCTCAGATATTTTCCGTACAAATATATATATATATATAGAGAGAGAGAGAGAGAGAGGGAGAGAGAGAATGGAGAAGAAATAAAAGAGAGGACAGAGAAAAGAGGGGCAGTTCGGATTGAGAATAAGTGTGAAAGGGAAGAGACATGAGAGGAACAATAAATGAGCGTAAGGAGGTGATGAGGCTTATGATAGCCCTCATGATCGTCACGTCGTTTTTCATTCGCTTCTCCCGATAACTCCCAGAATTCCACGCTTCCTCTCTCCCCTCTTTCCCTTTGCTTCCCCTCTCTGCCTTTTTTAACTTTGTCTTCTCTCTCTCATTAGACAGCCTCAGTCAACCTTATGTCGTCCCTTACTTTTGTTCCAATTTAAACCAACAACAAACACCCCATCTCTTTCTCTCTCTCTCTCTCTCTCTCTCTCTCTCTCTCTCTCTCTCTTTCTCTCTCTCTCTCGCGATAAATCTCCCATGTCTGAAACTCAAAAACAGGCCTCATCTTCTTCTGCCTAAACCAAGAGTTAATATTGTTCTACTAGTGTCGCTGGTATTTAACACCTCCCCATACTCCTATTGCTTGTTCTCTTTGCATTCCTCCACAACCTAGCCTTTCTTTTGAGAGAGAGGGGGAGAGAGGGAGAGAGAGAGATTTATTCGTTCCATCTTCCCACATACATCATCCATACTTATATTTGTATTAGATATATCAAAAAGAAAGATGTGGATGATGAGCTATAACAACAACGAAAATGGAGAGTTGAACAACATGCATCATCAATATCATCAACACGGTCATCATCCATCCGATCCTTTCTCCGGAAGAAGATTTAGACCTCTCATTCCTAGACCTTCATCAACAACTCCTACCACTAACCCTGCATGCATATCTAGCCTCCATGGCTCTGATCAACTCTTTGCCCTAAATCATCATCTGGGTATGCTCTCTGTCTCTCTCTCTGTCCCTCTCTCACTCATTTTTCATGCTCACTAGGGTTTTAAATAGTTTTTTTTTTTTTTTTTTTTTTTTTTTTTTTTTAATTTTGTATAGCAAGTGTTGCTGAGCAAAGTAAGAAAGAGTACAGCACACAACAAGTTGTAGTGAGCTCAAGATGGAATCCAACGCCTGAGCAGCTGAGGACCCTGGAGGAGCTGTATCTGCGTGGCACTCGAACGCCATCTGCTGAGCAAATTCAGCATATCACTGCGCAGCTTAGAAGATACGGAAAGATTGAAGGGAAGAATGTGTTCTACTGGTTTCAAAATCACAAAGCAAGAGAGAGGCAAAAACGACGTCGTCAAATGGACTCACATTCTGACAACAAAAAGCAACA
This sequence comes from Dillenia suffruticosa, assembly GCA_033439265.1. NCBI lineage: Eukaryota > Viridiplantae > Streptophyta > Magnoliopsida > Dilleniales > Dilleniaceae > Dillenia > Dillenia suffruticosa. Next base: position 21,944,764 of record JAVTVX010000015.1, read on the forward strand.
GCAGCAACAACAAAGAGATATTGAAAATCTTGAAAGGAAAGATTCAGGTAATCTGTATATTATTTATCTTATATGTAAGTAAGCAGCATATAATACATGTCGTTTTGGAATAGTTTTTATCTTATCACCTTGCAGAAAATTCATGTCTAAAACAGTCATAGAGAGAGAGGGGGAGTAGAGAGAGAAGGATTTTGAATGTGGTTTTTAGTAAAATGCTTTATCTTTCTATTCCAATTTTTTGTTGTGAGATGTAAAGTTGTATTCTTTTTGTTTTTCTTTTTGTCTACAGGAGCAAATAGGACAAGTGAAATTGAACAGACCAAGAACAACTGGCCACACTCTACTAACTGCAGTACACTTGCTGAGGTCTCTATGTCTCTCTCTCTCTCTCGCTCTCTCCCCCCACATAGTCTAAGAATGGAAGACTAACACACTTTCTTTTTGGAACTCCCAATAATTCAATGGGTCTCTTAAGAAAAGCTATTAGACCCTCAATTAACAAGAGATAATTTCCATATGATTACACAAAAAGTTGATGTAATCCAATCTTGGGATTACAAGAAAGAAAAGAAAAACCAACATGGGGAGAGAGGGAGAGAGAGAGAGAGAGAGGGAGAGAGTTTGGACAAGAAAAGCTTTGTTTGTTGGGAAATGAAAAGGGTTCAAAAGCTGCATTCCTTCCTTTCTGTCGGGCTGCTCTTATGAAACAATGCCATGCTATAAGGGTCTTTGGGTCTTGTGCTTATTCAATTCACGTAGACCAACCTCTCTCTCCCTCTGCCTCTTGGCGCACACATTGATTCAATTTTTCCTTTTTCTTGTCAGTTTTGCCCCTACTACCTTTGTCCTTTTACGAAATCATATTAGGCATGCTAATGTCTCATATAGGGGTATCAATGGAACTTCGAAAAATTGGTTGATGTTATGTACGTTTTCAAATACTTTTTTTTTGTCAAAAAGAAATGCATGTAACCCTAGGTTTGTAATTATGTGAAAAATGATGATTCATTCAGGAATATGTTTCAATACAAAGAGCAGCAAAAGCAGCAGAACGTAGAACAGATCATGGATGTGTCCAATTCAATGACGAAGAATTACACCTCAGAAGAAGAAGAAGCAACTTGGTAGAAAGGAATAACACGTGGCGCATGATGCATTTGTCTCCTCACCACATCACAAACACCACCACTGCGACTACTGCTACCACCCCCACAGCTCCTTGTTATACCACATATTCCACACTTGCAGCAATGGAGCCAAAGCTCATAAAACCGGCTCAAGCTCAGGGTCATCTCAACATATTTATAACCCCTTACAGAGATCATCTTAAATACCTGTCCACTTGTGTCGGCAACTATGCCGGTAATGAAGAAGAGTATGAAGATGAGGAAAATGAAGATGAGGATCAGCATCCTGATGACGACGATTATGGTGAAGAGATTTGTGGAGAACATCAAACCCTAGAGTTGTTTCCGCTCCGAAGCAGAAACTTTGAAGAGAAAGAGAATGAGACATCATATATTGAGGATTCGAATGCTAATTTTGCTCCCTATCAGTTTTTTGAGTTTCTTCCATTGAAGAACTAAACAACTACTACTACTACCTTCTAAAACCCATGTGTGGGTGTGGGGTTTTCTCTACTAATTTTTTATATGTATGTTAGTGATGGGGTTGTGCTAAATAATGTTTTTTTTGTCGAAAAATGGAAGTGGATTTTAATGTTTATGATGTTTACATTTCCTTGAAAATGCAATCGATGTGGGGGGATGACTGAGGAATATGTGTAAGAAGATTTGCCTTAAAATGCATTAGGACCATGTTGGTCTAATCAATGAACAAAGCCCAATGAACAGAACCCATTTGAAATTTATGTTAGAGGCATTTCCTCCGGTCTTTGTTTAGCTCTTGTTTGAGTAATGTGACGTGCCATGTTTTTGTCTTTGTTTATAAGTGAGAGAGAGAGAGAGAGAGAAAGAGAGAGAGAAAGGTTATGGTTATTCAATGAACAGAAGTGAAATGGAATTCTAGATGTGAGACTTGATGTTGAAGGGGGATCTTAAATGGGAAATAGATGTGAAAGACTTTGATGTTGAAATAACTTAATATTTGGATTGAAGGGTGGGCTCTCTTCTAGGTTCTTTTTCCTTATTAGATAAAAATTTTGGGGCACATATTTAGTACTATTTCTTCTGCCAAGGGTAAACAAAATTGGGTACTGTAACAAACCTAATAAATTTCTGTGGGGGTAAGTGAGTTGCATTCATTTAGTAACAACGATCTTCGAACAAGTTCAGGAAGAAAATTAAGAAGCTATCCCTAGAAAATATCTGCAAGCACCTGAAACTATTATCCTTACTTTAGGAGTCACACTAAACTTTTAATATATGCTTGTACACCTAAATTAAAAAATGCAGACCGCCAACATATGCAGGATTCCATATGGTCTTTCATGTACTATTTCAAGTGACATGTATGTTTTCATCCATCTGTGTATCATCCATAGGAACACCTCTTAGCATGTACAATCTTATTATAGAGATAAGAGTGGGGGATTTGTAATGCAAGATACACGAAATGATCAAAATTTAGGTAAATAACTCTTTTACTAGCTTTATTCCACAAATATTTCTGTCAAGTTTGAGACAGAAAGGTGAATGTGCAGTTCATGCTAACACAATGTCAAGTTAGTTACCATTATCTTATTGGTTCGGTAGTAAGAGTACCGGATTCTCTAGACTAACATATCGTATCAAGTTCGACTCTTAGAAAATAATAAAAATAAGTGTCTCGTTCCATGGGTCTGATAATTAATTTGAATTGAAATAGTCGGGATCGATAAAATTGGTTACTAAATACCATTTTGTCAAAGGAAAAAAAAAATCAACTTAGCTATGGCCAAACCAAAACCAACGTGGATAGAATAAAAGAAAGAATAAGCTCATTTTCATGTTCTTAGGCTAATAATTTTTAGGTCAATCCTTGGTTACATATATTGCTTTTAAACATGGGATTCGGCTCTCCTCCTCCCTTCCTCTGTTAGCAATTTGAAATAGGAAAATAAGGTTACAAGATGTTGAAGTGTGTGCGAGAAGGTGGGTGTGGGCGCTCTCGGAGGTCACAAGCGAGGGTACAGGAGATCGTTTCATTTGGGGTGAAAAAGGTAAGAGAGTACTTGAAAGGGCTTTTTAGAGTTAGATCCTAGGATGCCAATGTGGCCTTGGTTTGACATGGCATAGGAATTGGACTCCTGCATTCTGACATAACATGACACATCAAGTGAATTATTGACGTCACATGCCACGTCATTATATTTTCACAAACACTAGTGTTGTATTAGTATTTTCCCACAACACATATATTAAATAGTATATTTTCATAACACATATATCACATCATCAAAATGCTAAGTTTAGGGCCCAAATTATAATCTCCGTATAAAGTTCATGAATTAGATACGTAATTGATCCTAAATTTTAAATATTAATTTATTTGAACATAATAATTTATTTTCAATAAAATTTCTAAAATTCAAAACATTAATTTAATTAAAAATTCTAATTTTATTTGAAATCCAAATCTAGTTCAAACCTTAATTCAATTGAAATCCTAATCTAATTTAAAATTTTCAAATTTAATTTAAAATCTCAATTTAATTCGAAACTCTAATTTGATTTGAAACTCAAATTTAATTTAAATCTCCAACTCAATTCGAAAATCCAGGTTCAATACGAAAGCTAAATTTGATTTAAAATCCTAATTTAATTCAAATTTCCAATTTAGTTTAATTCATATCCTTAATTTAATTTGAAATCCTAATTTAGAATGATTCAAAACTCTAATTTAAATTTGAAATCCTAAATAGATTCGAAACTCTATATCGAAACCCTTACTCACTATAAATTTTTAGATTAAATTAAATTGAATTGAGTATTAAACTAAATTAGGGTTTTAAATTAAATAAAATCGAGAATTTGACTTAAATTAAGATTTTAAATCAAATTAGAGTTTCAAATTTAATTAAAATTTTTGAAGTAAATTAAATATTTTAATTAAACTAGTATTTTAAATCAAATTATAATTTCAAATTGAATTGAGATTTTTAATTAAATTGAGTGATTTGAATTAAATTAAGTCCCAAATTGAATTGAGATTTTCGAATTAAATTGGTAGTTTGTGTTAAATTTGGATTTTGTGTCAAATTAGAAATTTGAATTAGATTAGGGTTTTGAATTCAAGAAGTATACTAAAAACGAATCTTTGTTTTCAAGTAAATTATGGTTTGCAATTTAGGGTAAATTACATGTTCATATCCCAAACTTAGCATTGAAATAACAATTGTATCCTTGAATTCAGCATTTTGATGACGTATCATTTATTATAACCACTTTCAATGGCGTAGTATAAGTATTATGAGAATACGATGACGTGGCATATGCCACATATCAATTTGATGATAATGTGGCACGTCATGTGAGCAATTCAATGACTCTATAAATCAACTTATACTCAGAGCAAGTTGACTTGTCAAATATAAGTTTTAGAAAACATGTCTGCTATATAAGTAAGTTGACTTACTAAGAAATTGAGTCGACTTGAGGGTTACACAAAGAGAAAATTGGGTCGACTTAATCATTATCCAAGTCAACTTGATCCACCGGAAACAAGACACATAAGTCAACTTGCAAGACCATAAGTCGACTTGAATTTTTTACAAGTCGACTCAATTTTGGTTACCCTTTTTTCGTCATTTCGTGGCCTTCCATGCTCATGAGTCGACTTATAAAAAATTCGAGTCGACTTGTAAAAAATTCAAGTCGACTTATATGTCTTATTCCTTTCGGGGTTAAGTCGACTTATGGTCTTGCAAGTCGATTTATGTGTCTTGTTTCCGGTGGATCAAGTTGACTTGGATAGTGATAAAGTCGACCCAATTTCCTCTTCATGTAACCCTTAAGTCAACTCAATTTCTTAGTAAGTCGACTTACTTATATAGCAGACATGTTTTCTGAAACTTATATATAACAAGTCGACTTGTTCCGAGTATAAGTTGACTTATAGAGTCATTGTATGGAAGCTCAAGTTGACTTATCAGTGGGCAATTTGACTTGCTTAAGTGTAGGGTTAAAAATTCTAAGACCTAAATTCTTCAAGTCGACTTAACATTTGGTCAAGTCAACTTGTTGATCTCTATTTAGCCAAAATTCAAATTTTTAACTCCAAGTCAACTTATCAAGGAGCAAGTCCACTTGTATCGATGAATTGATCCCAAATAAATTTTTAATTATCCTAAATCATCTCCAAAACCTATTTTATTCAATGGAAATTTATACAGCTTTTATTGATGAATCAAAAGCAATTACGTAGCCAAAAATTCAATAAAATTTTCTGACACCGAATTTTCGGTGTTACACTCACCTTTGATATGCATTCCAACCTTTGTCACTTGATATTTTTGTGCTTACTTGCACAACGAAACATTTCTAGAGTATAATTTTTATACAAAATGTTACTAGATTGTTTTAAATCTTTCTTACAAATGCCCCACACATACCTTTATAACTCCTCCACAATGCACATCCCAACCATTGTTCGAAATGGATCAAACTTTAACCTTTGTAGAGCCTTTGTGAAGATATCTACAAGTTGCTATGTTTTGCAGTATTCAAGTTGTATTTTCTTCATTTGTTTTAGCCTAGAATGTGTTTCGGAGCCTCTCTCTTTAAGATCATTTCCACGTCTCTGCAATTTTTTCTCTTTCTCACTCCATTTTGAAGAACACAATACAAACAACATAAAGGGGGTGAGTAGATTGTTTTTGCTACTTTTGGATTTTTCTAAATTTTAAGGAAAGATTGACTAAACAAAGAGAAAATTGACACTCTCATTTTATAGTGATTTTAACCTCAGTAATGTATGTCCACTTCCAAACTTCACTTGAATTTTCAAATCTACTATTCTTTAAAAAAATAGTACAACCAACTAATTTACCCAAGTGGCAGTCAAACCTTATAATATTTCTCTCAATTACTACCTACTAGTTTTATATAGGTACAAGTATATCTCCCGTGTTTCACTCAAATACTTAATGTCCAAACTAATAGAACACTTTTTTCTAGTTTTTTATAAAATGTTGCAAGTGAAACAAATATCCAATAGTGAAACTTTCATTTCAGATAGATCGTTAAAGTACAAAGAAAAGAATATAACACAAAAGAAAATTTTATTCAGAGGTTGCTCTTAGATCTTTGTTGCTCAATCATGTTCAATATTGTTGGATGTGTTTATATCTTCACTTGAAGTGTTGTATATATAATGGTGAGTACAAAAAAGACGTTGAGTTTCAATAAATGCAGCAAATATAGCCATTGAAGATAGTTAAAGGTCATTTAATATTCAATAGCTTTTCTGTAGTACGTAGCCGTTACCTATATCGGGTCAACTACTTCTTCTACAACTACTTTTTTTAGGTCGACTCGTGTTTTGTATTCAGTGAAATCCATGTGATCGAGTCATATCTATGCTAGGTCAACTTGTACTTTATTCTATTTAAGTTTTTTCACTTTGTTGCTTATACAAGTCGGTTTATATTTATTTCATGTCGACTTGTGTTTGGTTTCACTTAAATATTTTCACTTTATTACTCACACAAGTCGGCTTGCATTCACTTCAAGTTGACTTGTGCAGGTGTTCTCTAAAGTCTAGACTTGAGTAGGTCGACTCGTGCATTTGTCAAGTTGACTTGTGTTCGATAACACTTAAACTTTTCACTGCTATGCATGCATGTAGGTCAATTTCTATTGTGTCTAGGTTGACTTGTATGTAATGACGGTTAGGCTTTTCACAGTTCTTTGCATATGTAGGTCGACTTCTATTTTGGCCGGGATGATTTGTGCTTGGTAACACTTTTGTGTTTGGATGAAGGGTTTTGATGGGAAAGGACGGGAAAGATAGCATTTTTAAAAAATCTACCCTCTTGGTAAATCAATTTATTGAAGGGAAAGGTTTTGGAAGATTTCATAATATTGAGTTTCTTTATTAGTATGTTTTGATTATTTCAGACTAATATCAGCTTTTCCTTTGTGCCTAAGAAATAATAGAGATTGGTTGGCGGTGGTTCCAAATCAAAAATGAGAATCATTTCAAAATAAATCGATTGATTCAAACAAATATTTAACTAGAAATTCATTAAAATATTTTGATATCAACAGTCTCAAAATTTTCGTTGCATCTATCATTACTCTTTTCCTAGCGTTTTACTTGTTTTGCATGATTAAGCTATAATATGAACAAATGTTTGTAAAAATGCCAAGCTTGGAGTTTGTACATCCTAATTTACGAACCTCGTGGGCAGTGTGAGGATTTTCTTATCTAATTCTCTTCACAAATATAGTTCAATATGGAATTACTACACAAGCAAATTTAGTCCGACGTTTGACTCCTAATAATTCTGGTTCTCAGGGTTATCAATATTACGCAGTTCTAAATCCATGGATCTCCTAACAAATCCAAAAATACAAAAGAAGGGAGTTGTGTACAAACGAATTAACATTGTCGAAAATTTACGGGAGAGGAGATTTTTGGGTGAATCAAGGTTAGATACCTCTCAAACAAACTGGGGAAAGCAAAGAAACATAGCTGCGTTGTCGACTTGGATTGCATGGAGGCTTGACTGGGGCAAAGCCATCTTATGTGAAAAACGTGAAAAGCATGATGACACTGTTTTAGTTCTTTCAATTCTAGCACATGGCATACGGTAGGATGTTTCCTTTGCATTTTTCGATATTATGATGATGAAAATATGGGAGAGGAGGGAGAGAGAGAGAGAGAGAGAGAGAGAGAGAGAGAGAGAGAGAGAGAGAGAGAGAGAGGAAGTCAGGGAATTGGATATTTGTACTTGTTTGCATTAAATGCTAAACACTGAGGAGCCCATAAAGCCGTAGATTTTGAAAAGATTACGGTCGGTTTCCTCGGCAAAGGCCACATTCAAATCCATTCCCCCTTTTGCCACTTTCATCTGACCTTCTCTTTCCCCCACACACCACAGCTCTCCCCATAGCTACACCTGAAAATAACCACTGACCATTTACACCTATATCACCCTACGCCAACATCCACATGTTGAGAGAGAGAGAGAGAGAGAGAGAGAGTAAGGTCAAATGTGATTTTCAAAATACATATACAGTGTTCCAATTGCAACTCTTTTTTTCTTTTTTCCCCTTTTCCCAACAATCTTCATGACAAACTCTTTGTGTATTCAGCCTGGTGTGTGCTATTGCATTGGGTTTATCGTTGTTTTCGGCATATACGTCACAATCTGTGCACCGGTTGATTTATCCGTCCTTGCTCGGCACCCGTACGAAACAGTAAAATATATTTATATTATATATATATATATATATATATATATTACTTGTTAGGTTCATTCATGTAGGGATATTTATAATACCAGATCCAATAATTAAATATTAATATCGTTTAAATAATATCATGAGTTCAAATTTTATCTTTAATAAAAATAAATATCGAAAAAATTTTACTTTTAACAATTCAATCAGATTCGAATTGGATTTAATAAAGATAAAAGTGATTAAATCAGAGTCATTTATTCAAAAAATAGTGATATATACAATATTTCAAAACAAAGTGTATATATATATATATATACTAACTTTACTATATGCTATATATATAAGGTGACATATTATAGCATTTTTTGATGAGTTAATAAAAGATATTAAAATATAAATTAAGCCTCTTTGGTTATTACTCTAATTAATATCAATACTTTATCATAAAATATGATATATGATAAAATAAAGGGTGCAATCAAAACATAGACATGGCAACTAAGGAAGACTTCCTTTTGTACACATGACAACATAAACAAGTCGATACATATAAATAAATACATGTTCCAAATTTTAATTAAAACCCTCATGAAATCATTCCAAATCTTATTCAGGCCCGAATGTAAATCGATATGCAAATGAGATGAAGTATGTGATAATTTTTTTATATATATAACCAATCGATATATGAAATTATATTCTGATTAATTTGATCTGAATATTATTGTGCCCAATTTAGAAAGGTGCTCTTCGAACGTAATTTTTTTATTTTCAAATTTTAAATTCAAGATTTGATTAAGAGATATAACATTTTTGCTCATTAAACTAACTGTCTATCAGTGAAGTCTACGGTGATTATCCTATAAGTTGTTTAGGAGTATGTTATTACTACAGTTTGGAGGAATCCACGCTTAATGAGAAGCATAAACATTAAGCTGCTGAATGTGTTATCCTGGAAATTACCCCAAGTAATCCTAGCAAATTCAAGTACCCCAGTGAGGCTTAGCTTTGATACCAACACATTGTCATGCCAATCTCTGATATATATAACTTCCCTTTACCTTCTCACCTGGTCCTGTAATTTGTAGTAGTAGTTAATTTAGAAAAAGATTTTAAACATTTATATTTTGAGTAATCAATAAAAAAGAAAAAAAAATACCTTGGTATAGATTTTGACACCAAACAATAAATCCATGAAATTGAAGTAATAGAGAGGGGACTTAACCCTAGTCCACTCATGGAACAAATGGACATTTTGATTCTACTAGACTATGTTTAGTTTTATACCATGGGCTAAGATGATCATAAGTAGAAAGTTCATCTTCTTTTCATCAATAAACAATTTGTTGGACAATACTCAACGCAGTTACCACAAAATATATAGACTCCAAAATCAATACTATAATTAAACAATTGTTTCCCTAGATAGACAGTAGAAACTACCAAGCTGGAGTATGGAATGTTTTATTCCATCTCCACTTATGAAAGGGCAAGCCGACACAATCGGCACTACGATGCAAAGAGTTTTGCTTGGAGAAATAGAAAGAACATTTATCATGCGTGCTACTAATACACTTATTGCAAGTCCCAATACAAGAGTTAAAAGAAGGATGAACATCCATATGATCTCATAGATCTCTTTTAAGAATTCAAATTTTTTTAAAAAAATAGATATTTTGTATTTCAGTTGTATTAATTATCATTTCAACATTCAACTTCTCTCATAATGATATATATATATATATATATATATATGTTACCAATATCGTCATAATATTGCTAAATTTTCATAGGGTCTCCCCGAAATTTCTTCCGGAGTCTATTGAATATTTTTTATGGACTTCATCTTTTCACTTATTCGTATTAAATAATGAGCTAAGTCAAACAAACATGAAACAAATACTTGCATATTCGTTTATAGGTCAAATCGGATATATAATTATTGGAATAATTGTTGGAAACTCCAACACACTTGAGCTAATTTTATCAATTTGATTTTTTGGTGCACTTGGATTAGTTTCAATAAGAGGGGCTAATTGATCCAAGTTACTATGTCAAAAAACTCGATATTACTTAAAAATATAATCAACCCTAAGAGTGAACTAAAAATTCTCTTTTACATGTCATGTAACCCTAATTATTTACCTGTCAGGGTGTCGTGGTTAATAACGAAAGGAGTATTTCATTGCATGTAGGGATTGAAATATGCATTGACCGCATAATGAATGGAGTAGACATATAATTTTCTCATTTTTAGTTTTTCTTAAGAAAGAGGGTTTTCATTGCATGCAAAGGAGTATTTATAACAAATAAACTCTTGAGTTGGTGGGTTCCCCTTATAAAAATGATGTAGTATATTTCAAAACTATATAGTTTGATTATTTTGTGTTTGTTTGCAATTTTCTAGCAAAAAAGAAAGGAAAACCCAAAAAGAAACCCGCTCTAAGTTTCAAAAGTTTCTTAAATCAAGTAAAATAATTTCATTTCCCCAAGTTTTAAGGCATGTACCATCTCGCCATTATAGAACTTTGGAGTGTTATGCCCTGCATTCCTTCATCATTTTAAAATATTTTGGCATGTGGCCAGATTACACATGGTTGAGAGGATTGTCCAATAGAAACAGTAGAATAGAATGAAGAACGGGGAATTATAGCAGAGAGAGAGAGAGAGAGAGAGAGAGAGAGAGAGAGGAAAAGAGATGGCTAGTGGGTCTGAGGCTGCAACAGAAATTGACAATACCTAAACGAGGACAACGGCTGGACGTATGAACGGCTGCCCAAGAGGACAACACTGCTTCTCCGTATCTCTCTCTCTCTCTCTCTCTCTCTCTCTCTCTTTCTCTCTCTACAACCTCATCATGTGATCTCCCTTTCTCTCTCTATCCCTCTGTTTCTCTTAATTATGAGGTCATCATGCATGCATGTTTCTCTCTCTAGAATTTTGTCACATAGGGAGTGAAAAGACAGGCCTCTTTACACAGGGTAGTAAAAATTTGGTTATTTTTGCAGTTGATTGAATGCTGTTGGACTTTCCCAAATGTTTCATAGAATGGGCAGTGTTATTTATTTTGGGGCACATTTTCATTTGTTCCCCTATGACAGTGGCACGTGATTTCATACCAATTTCAAATTACTTTTCCCATTGATTAAACATTTGTTTGTGCACCCTACCCTCAATGTAATGTCACCGTGTCCCAAGGGAACTCCCCCTATTCAATAATTCCGCATCCAAATTCTAGAGTAATAAAAAGAAATATAATATTCCCATTTTTCTGAATAAATTATCATTTTTTAAAATTCATATTAAATTCAATTAAATTTAATTTAAAACGAATTAAATCTTTAAGGAATAAAACTCTTTTCATAACCGACAGATGATCGGTCTAATAAAATGAAATATTAGTTCCTTTAAACAAGTTTCAAATTCAAAATTTAAAAAAAAAAAAAAAAAAAAAAAAAAACTAGCACACCCAACTTTTGTGTCAAGGTTTTCTCATATTTATCTCTATTCTGTTTGTCTAAGAAAAATTGATTATGAAGTCAAATCAATCGTTCTCTGAGTGCAAAATTCTAAGATCAATACTTTGAACTTAATTAAGATTTGCACTTTGACTAACATATTTCCCTGTTCTTTGGTTCTTGAATAACACCCATGTTTTTCTCAAGTTAGGTTCATGCTGGAATGGAAAAGGCACGAGTGGTTGCTACATACAAAAACAGTGTATTCTGCTCTTATGATTCATCACCCGCCCCTCCCCTCCCCGCCCCGCCCCCCCCCCCCCCCCAAAATAAAAAAAACAAATGGAAAGGCCTACTCTAGTCTCTTTGCAATGATTTGTATTATATATGTGTTGTTATCAAGGCAATGTTTGTACCTGCGAACGAACGATTAGTTTAATAGGTAAAAGTGTTAGATCACTTTTAACACCGTATCTCACCACAAATAATAAAATCCAACATTGATTATAATCATTTTAGGAGGAACCTAGATTGACCAAACATAGTAAATTTTAGTTTCAATTTGCATCTCTGTATTTTGAACGATTTTTAACTAAATATTTTTTGAACTCATCAAAACATATTATTAATTTGATTAAAAATTGATCACTACATGTGATATATATAATCTACATATAAAATTTAATCAATTTGGTTCATAATTAATTTAAATAATTGGTATACCCACCTCGAGCGAACATGTTTAAATCTCAGTAGCAAATCTAATTTATTTAATTATTATATGAAAAAAAAAAAGTTATCACCTCCTGTGTCTCCCATTTGTTTATTTAATGTGGACCAGGATAAATAATTGGAATATACAAAAAGCGATAACCCTTTTTTTCATATAATAATTAAATAAATTAAATTTGCTACTAAGATTTAAACATGTTCGCTCGAGGTGGCTCAAGGTGGGTATACTAATTATTTAAATTAATTATGAACCAAATTACCAGGATCTCTCCAAGGAAACAGTCTAATAATATAAACCTCTCTCCCCAACCTGATAATGTCATGTTCAAATCCTTATATAACAACAAAAAAAAAAACACATGAACGAGGATACAAATCTAATGCAATGTACAACATCGGCCCTATTTTCCATTTTCCAACACAAGAGTCCATATTAGGTCCATATCAACCAAATTCAAGGGTGTGATATCGTAGCACCTTTGGGAAGTTTCAATTGGTATACACATTTCAACCAGCCTATGTATTCAAACAGTCATCGAGATCAATACCCGGAAGCAAAACCAACGGACAATCAATTTAATAAAATATGATACTAAATCTTTTAATCAAGTTTCGAATTCAATGTTTGAAAATTAAAAAGATTACACTGGAAAACAACTCCTAAATAGGACCCCCACGATACTCAAACCAGATTAATCAAAACATAACTCCAGATATTGATGGCCGGAAAAAAAATGCCAGGAAAGAAAACATCAAAAAATCATAATATAGTGATCAATACATACAACTTAGAAAAGAAAACTCTTAAGCACCATACAAGATTAAGATCCCACTGGAATTTCAGTACAAGCATTTTTAGAATTCTGGAATACAGCAAAAAGGAATATATGAAAGTCCACAGGCAAATTTTGATAGAAATTCTCAGATGAAACAGAAGATGAGAGTCTAATGACAATCCACATAGGTTAGGATACACTAACTATTTGCTCGTGATATCATACTTGTCTGAAAATTCCAGCAATACAGCTTCACAGAGGCCGAGTCTAATGATTATTAACCGCTTCCTGAGCGCACCTGAAAATAACAAAGAGATATTTTTTAAGTTCATAACAGAAAGATTGTACCTTAAAGAGGCATTGATTAGCATTCTAATCATCCTCAAAGAGGTTAGCAACTGCCTTCATGAAAAATTCAGAATGGTCTAAGCAAACAAACAGTGTAACATATCATAGGCCAAAATACATATATAACCTTAGTGAGTTTTACAACATTACCACCAATTCCATACACTTATACATATATTATATAATGTATATAGATATTATATATAATATGTATATAGATGTACATACATGCATATGGCTATGAAATACGAATATTGACATGTTACAAGAAAAGGACAGCTAAGCAATCCAAATAAAAAACACCAAATATAATACCTCAACAGTAACATAATTTTTTACAATCATGACACAAAATGTTGAAATATTGCATTCATGAAGAGAGAGACTGCCAGTTTTTGATATTTGCGCAAACCTTTAAGTGTCCATGCTTCATAATCTACCAACACTGAGGAATATATAGCATAGCACAATATAACACGACTCCTTATATATGACCATACATTTAAGAATATGGCACCACAGCCCAACTATGCCACTTCTTCCATTTAAGAATATGAACCTTTAAATTCTCCGATCAAGGATTTGATCACCTCTGCAACCGAAAAATGCTTACCTGGAAATCTAATATGATGATTTGAAATTAAAATGCCAGCTTAACACACAATGAAGAGCATTGGCAATTAAGATTAGATACCCACATTAACATGAAAATCTATTCATTGATATTATTTATTTGCATCTACTATGGTGGAATGTGTTTCATAATCATTCACCATGGAGGAATGTACAACTCACATATATGGGTGGGTCATTGAATGTGCTTTTTTACCTATATTTTACATTGATATGTGATTAATTCAAATCGAAAACTATCTTGCAATCAAATTTTGATCATTTTCTACTTAAATCTTAGTCCTAGTTTTCATGAATGAATTTATATTTAGAAAACAAATTAATAGTTGCCTACTCACAAATTTCAATAGAAATGACATAATTTTTCAAAGCAAAGAAACTTAGACAATGCATGTCCAACCTTTGAATTATCCTTATCATATCACTTTAGCAGTAAATTTATGGACCATTGCAATATTTGTTAATTTGCAAGAAAGCATTTAGCTTTCCTCTACAAAAGAGTACTTGCCACGTATGCTGTTCATTGCATGTTAACTTAGCATTTTTGTTTTTAAGTAATCATGCTAGATTGCCAAAAACATTTTTGGATACTAGAAACTAGTTCATTGTTTAGAAAACTTAAAACCTTGAGGTCCTTGAATTAAAGAAGTACCAAAGTTTAAGTCCTTTAAGATGAGTTCGCTTAGGAGAAAATTCCAATAACTTTTATGCGTGTTGATAAGCTAATACTCGTACTGAAAGGATGGCAAAAACTGCATCGCCTCTACAAACACTAGGCTAATAGCTTTGATCTAGGAAATTGAACCTCCCCTGGGACTACACTGATTAGACTAATAATGCAACCACTAGTAGACATACATGCACCCATCATACATAGTCAGACGTGCTTCTCAATGCCTATATGTAAAATCTGATATCTATAAATATACATTAAGGCACAAACTAGAAACAAAACTGTATATAAAAATCTTATGCATATAATGAAACAAATGTAGAAAGCCACATGCATAGTATAGATAAACAGGCAGTGCACACAGCATGAAACAAATGTATATAAAGCCGAGAATCTAAAAGGTAAGTTCATGGATCACCTCTATTATTGAACTCAGGTCCACTAAAACATCTATCATTTAAAGTGAAATAGAAAAATATTTAAGAATAGTGTGGTAGAAAACAGTATAACACAAATATCATAAAAACCAATTTAGTATAAAACTTAACTAGTTCGTGTTATTAATTAAAAAGAAATTTAGGTACAATATATAACCAGAACTTACAGGATGTTCAAATATTAAGAAAATAAAAAAAAAATATACATATTATTTGAATCTATAGAGTACAATATAGGTGTTTGATTAGTGCTTAGCAAGATCAATAATTTCACAATTTACAGGAAAACCCCTAAAATAATTTTGGAAGGAAATTTGTAAAAAGAAAGTATATCATAGGAACATTTGGAGGGAAATAGATTAGAGAACTAAATGGAAAACTGCAAACTAGAAACTGGTCATGGTTAAGTTCCTACAAAACCTGGAAAGAAACCTAGACTTGAACTTCCCCAAAAATTGCATATAAAGACCTGCCAAGTTTGGACCTCAAAATCCAGCAGAACCCCTGCAATATAATGTCATCTTCCGTTTTTTTTTCCTTGTCATTTTACACAGCCTGTTCTAGTTCTTACAATTAAGTCTTTGAATATAATGCAATATAGCATTCAATAGATGCAGGGAATCTATTCCCACCATTTGCCAGAAATAGCTCACCTGACGAGGAGAGGGTGATCTTGACTTTGGCCTACAAAGAGAGGGGAAAAAAAAGAATTCCTTTAAATGATGAACAGGAAAATGACTAACCATAGATGTGAGAGGGTGTGAGAGAGAGCAAAAACCTGGATTTCACTGGTGAGGGGGACCTGGATCGCACTGGCGATCTGGATGCAGATCGATCCGTTGATTTGCTGCCAATACATTATTTAAGTAAATAAATTTGAAAAGCTACACATACAAAAAAAAAAAAAAAAAAAAAAAAAAAAAAAAAAAAACCAGAGAGAGAGAGAGGAAGCATCACAAAATACCTCCTATTCCTTCTCACATTTCTACTTCTACTTCTACTGCGACTCCTGCTTCGGCTTCTTGATGGGCTGCCTTCATACTTCTTTACCTGATACAATTTATGGTGAAAATAGACAAAATAAAAAGGAATTTGGCATCTAATCTTCAGGCTCAACTCACCAAACCGGCAATTAATGAATATGAAATTAAATGACCACAACTCTTCTTCAAGCTTGAAATTTCTTGACACAAAGTGAGAAGAAAAGAGTTTGAGCACATCAAAAAGTTTCACATCGGAGAACTGTCATAACTTCTTCCCTGACTGTTGGGTCATTTGAAAAGAATGTAGCAACAACCATGACTTTAAATTAGTGATGCCAATGGGGCAGATACCTGGGTAACTTGCATGACTCATCATTCAGGGTGGGAACATGGAGTTCACAAGTGGGGAGAGGCAGGTAATATAAAGTACGGTGAAAAGTTGTAGCAAGCAGGCTGCATGTATGAGTTATGATGGTAATATATCCAGACCTCTTGACATGTCTCCCCTTTTTTTTTAACTATAATACTACCATAAACTTATAATTTTTGTTTTATAGTACATAAAGCAATAAACTAATACATATCATTACATAATTCTAATTTGTTGAGGGCAGAGATGGGTAAGTGCGAGGACAGAGATTGTTCACTGGAAAAAAGCATGAACAGAAGTTATCCCCATGTAAGGTGCAGGATGACCATGGGGATCATTTTCCTAGATGGGGTTAAGCTGCTCACATCCATCAGTTTTCAACACAATTAAGCCAAAACTTTTGAAGAGAAAGGGAAAAAGTTTTAATCCAACACAGAAATTACCCGAATATAAGCTCTTGCCCAAGGATTTCTGAATTCAGTGTCATCTAGCTTCCGGATCTGCCATAGAAAGACACCACATAGTAAGATATACGACAATAATCCCACTCTGAATTCCATACAAAGAAACAGTTTATGCAAAAACTTACAGCGTATTTCATGTCCTCATAATTAGCATAATCAACCAAACCAATTGTACCTGGATACAAAGAAATTTAGAGCAGTTATTGTGCATCAGCAAAATTAGAAGAACAAGTTTATGACAATATAATAAGATTTAAAGCAGCATATTGGAAATTATGGGCCATACATATTTTGAAATGAAGAATCACTCTCATGGATAACCTCCAGGAAGTAAAAAGAGATACATTCATAAACACAAGGCAACCAATCTGACTGAGTCAGAAATCTAGAAGTTCTAGGAAAGAATAATCATCTAATTAGGAATAGTGACAAGTGGTGAGGCTGAAAAGATTGATCCAAAAGACAGACTAGAAACCCAACTAAAATGCTTACACTATATGTAACTTCTTATCCTTTGAAAATGGGTAGACATATCATGGACATTCCTACAAACAAAATGGGTCGGTATAAGCCAAATTCAATCAGGGCCAATATAAATTTGCATCTTTTCAAAATAGGTCTCTTTCTCTCTCTCTCTTTCCCCCTGTGATTTGCAATTTAAAACGAATTGGGACTTGATAATTCTGTAAATAGATGCTTTGATCTCAAGAAAATCTCTAAGATGATCTTCCATTTCAAATATACTTTTCTATGGCAGTGCATACCAAGATGGACGGTGGAGAATTTCTCTGATGAAACAAAAGAAACATATATATATGTATATAAGACAAGGTCAAGGAACAAAGGAGATCAAAGTGAAATGCTGCTCAAACCAAGTAAAACTTCCTTACACCAAATATTTGAATCATACACTTTTCTAAAAGCATAATGATCATGCATATGTACTTGTTGGTAACAACCTATCACTTGGAAAGAATGGATGAAATCAATCGTGAAGAATTTGCTAATTTATGTCAACTATTACTTATGCTATAGATAAAAATTTCTTCTTAATTTTTAAATGAAAGTAAATCTTCTTAGAGAAAATAAATACTTTTGTGCAGTAATATTGCAAAATGCTATGCATATAAAGCTTAAATTCTACCACTTATGTTGGGCTATGGTGAGATTCAGTGAGAATATTGCAGCAAGATTTGAGGATTGGTAATCTTTTGCATTTGGTAGGAACAAAATATCAAGAATGGTGAGATTAGAAAACAAATTACACCCTTTCTCATCTTCCTTGCGATCCACTTCAATGAATATCACTACATCAGCACAACGGTATATTTATGCCATTTATCACCCCTTTACCAAATGCGAACTTGATCATGTCATAGAATATTAACTAAAAATACATCTAAATAGATGTAGATACATTCCAGACAGACATTCCACTCACAGAAAGTCCTATTCCCTGAACGTTCACATAACAGTCCCCCAGGAGAAAGTAATTCATCATTCCAATATTGCCAGATGGGAGACCATAAAAATTTATTTATAAAAAAAATGTAATGATGCCACAAGATAAGTATAGAAAGACATACCATCACCCTTGTGAAAGACTTCAGCATAACACACATCTCCAGCTTTTCGCATATGATCCTGAATCAATTCATCAACAAAGTTGAGCACCCGCAGCTCCCTAGAAACAAGCACTAAGGAGTACAGCGATTTCACCAACCTTCAAATCTTGCCATGAAGCTCTGTTAGGGAGTCCACGAACAATAACTGAACATGAAAGCTGGCTACTGTGAGAATTATGCACATCTAAGACTAAGACAACCGAATTTTTATTAAGAGTAAATAGTTCATAATCCATGCTTTGAGACATTCAGAAGCAAGTCTTATTCCTCAACGTACCTCGATACTCAGAATGGTGTGAAACCCCATATCGGCAGACAACCGAATTTTAATTAAGAGTAAATAGTTCATAATCCATGCTTTGAGACATTCAGAAGCAAGTCTTATTCCTCAACGTACCTCGATACTCAGAATGGTGTGAAACCCCATATCGACCCCCACCACTAGATCCATGGCCACCACGACGATCACTTGAAGAAGACTGGCCCCTCCCGCCATGGGCAAGTTCAACCTGTTTTTCAGCAAATGGACAACTAAGAAACAAGACAAAGACATGAAAGATTTTGAACTAAATCAAACAAGTTAGCACTTATTACCCTAAGACGGCATCCATCAAAGTTATATCCATCACGACCCCTGATTGCATCTTCAGCGTCCTGAGATTTATCAAACTACCAAATACAAAATGATGGGTGAGCTGATAAAATATAATAACAACCAAATATGAACCGCAAGTACATTAAATTATAGCCCATAACATGCCCTCTAGAATACCTCCACAAAACAATAAGAAGGGGGGCGTGGTGGGATCTTCAATTCAACGTCCAATATGCGCCCATACTGCAGAGATGAAGACGCTGGGTCAATTTTAAGGCACTCATATAAACAGTTAAAGTATAATGCATACATTTGCAACAAGTGACAAAGCTAAGAAATGGTGTCATCTCAAACCTTGTAAAATAGATCTTCAACCTCCCATTCTCTTATATCTGAAGGCAGGTTTCCAACATAGATTGTGCGAGAAAAACGGCCACTCATTGGTGATGCTGGAATAGTAACGCACAGAACAGATACTCTGTAGACAATGGTTGGTTAAAGTTAATTGGGCAGCAGTATCTCAAATTTAGAAATCAAATGACTCAACAGTTGCTTGATATAATCTGCATCCTAGGGTTTGACAAAAATTCATTAGAGAGAAACTAAACTATGAAGCAAACCAAGAGAGCAATCCTTTCTGTGAGCAGTGCTCCACAAGCTCCATTACTCACATGCTCCAAGATGCTCCAGAGCTATAATTAATTTGAAACAAAATTTTGCCTCCTCATGCTCTCGATTATTGCCAGATGTATAGATCTTCAGAGAGTGAGCAAAGACCTCCAAATTTTTTTAAAAAAATAGTTCCATTTCCACCCAGATTTCTCCCACTCCCATCCTACATCCCTATGAATGATTGCAAAGCTCATATTGTCCAAGCGCTCGTACATCTATCATAAAGAAAGCATCTTTGTCATGACACGTGTTAAGATGGACATATATTCCATGCACTTTACCTTACTCAAGCCTCTTTAACAGAACTGAAGATATTGCCCTGTAAAACAAAATTACAAAACACATCCCTGAGTTTCAATTCATGTCAGGACTTATTATGAGATCACTTCAGACTTATAACACGTAGCAAAAACACTGTTAGATTCCACTTCAACACATTATGCTGCTGATAGCAACTAGAAAGATGCAACGTTAAGCTGTCATTATGAAGAACAGAAACATGACACATAGTATAATTTTTAGCAATCAGACTATTGATTCTTCTCTTCATTGGGATAATATTGTTTTTTTATACATATCTGTAGGCTCACAACCCAAGGACCTATAAGGATTATAGCTTAAAAGAGATGAAAGCGATTGGACAGCAGAACTCCATTAATTTATCATGTTGTTCTTGATTTAATTCTAGATGATTTCTTATCCTTAGATATTTTCTACCGTCATTCATACATCTAGTATAACCTTCTTTTTCGAACAAAAGAAAAAGAATGTAAGCATGATACACAATCAGAGAGATTAAAAAAATTTTATACTATTTTAAATTACGAAGTGCAAGACAAGCTCAATACCGCCCATTTCCAAAAGTATCAAATGCAACAGAGTATAGGTGTTAGGTTAGGGTTACATTTGGTGCCCGGTAAATGGCAGAAGAATCACACAAGGCAGGTGGAGAAAAGGTGATCATAAGCCCATAATCAAATTTTAGAACAAGGGTATTTTATCTGAAACTCGTATTCAAGTGTCTGGGATACAATGCATCCAAGAACTCAACTACCAAAAATAACAAAGCCGAAGCGGCATACGTTTATTAGTCACTAAAAAGCAGATTGAACAATGAAATTACACGAACTCAGATTCGGTAACTAACACATTTTCTTGATTTAAATCTATGAAACCATCCAAGAATACTGTGGGGATTTCGATAGTTGAAAATTTAGAACATCAGGATGCCTAGAACAGCACTAGCATGAGCGACAATCAAAAACCCAAAAACCTTTCCCCTCAAACCTTCCATCTCCCCCATTAGTTAATCCAAACCCACGAAAAATCAAAAACCCAGAAAACAATTTGAACTAAAAACAAAAGTAAAAAGAGCTGAGATTAAATTACGTAAGATGATAGTTTCCTTGCCTTATAATGTTCCGCGTGCTCCGTCCCCGCTTCTCCAACACCGCCAACGACGACGACGACGACGATGATGAGGAGGGTTGATCTTCAAATCGCCGACCGCGACACCCCAAGTCGGCTAGGGCCTGCCTGGGATGGATTGTGCTTTCTCGTAACTTTATATGTAAGGGCATCTTTCGTAATTCTGGTATTAGACGAGGGTAAACGTTTTATAGATTCTTAGTGGATTATGGCCAGGCCCAGGCCCAATGATCATGCCTAGCCCATTAAACTAGTCCAGATCTTTTTTTTTTGGTTGGAACTAGTCCAGATCAGGATACTCTAATCTCTGGTTCTATGCTTTTTTTTTCTTAAATAAATCATGGATATTTAATAATCATATCGGATCCTATTAAATCTGATTTGAGACAAATTAGGTATTTAAAGTGCAAAACTCTTTCAAAATCAATTTTCCTCAAACGCAAACTCGAATATGAGGCTCTTTCTTGCTTTGCCTTTTTATTAATAAATCCGCTTTGCGCTAATGAGCTATAACTTAACCGGTATCATCTCTCCTCCTCTTGTAAAGATCTCAAATTTGAATCTCCCTGTATACCTAAAAAAAAGAAAAAAAATAAATCTAGTTTGCAAAAGTTCTGTTTTTTCATATGTTTCTCGTTATTCTGTATATTTTATGAAAATAGGTAATAAGTAAAAAACCAAAATTGTTAGTAAGAGTAATATTTTAATAAATACTAATAAATACTAACACTGGGTGTAGGTTGATATTAAATAGTGTGAGGTATGTTCTCCAAATTCATCTCAACTCAAATTCTCCGAGTGTTAGATGATAGAGGTCATCACAACTGTTTTGGTTATGAAAGATGAGAGCTTATCGGATTTTCTCTTATTTTGCCAAAAGGAAAGAAAAGAAAATAACGTTTACAAGACACAAACAACCTATTACAAAGATAAAGATAATTTTTGACATATGAGATTTGGACATTTAAGCAAGAAACTTTTTCAGGTTCTTGTATAGAAATGTCTAATCCCTAATATGTAAGGGATAGTTGGATCTTGGTCTCATTGTTTAGTTGGCAAACGAAGATTTTAAACAAACCAACAAATATAATTTTCATATGAAAAATTTATAAATTTTAAACAGCTTATAATCATTTATCTTTTTCTGATAATTGGATATTATGGGTCAAGAGTATGTCATAAAATCGGATCACTCTCTATAATTTATAATTCAAATGTATTTAGTGCTAATGATCAACCTTTATTCAAACACTCTCTTTATTCCTTCACATGTGAGAAGATGCTCTCTCCCCTTTTTATTTCGTTTCTCACTCTCAAAAAGGAATAAACATATTGCATTCTATCCACTTTTTTTCTTCTTCACATCACATCAAAAGAATTGGGAAGTTTTTCTTTTGTTGGAGAGAGTTTGAGAGGAAAGAGTCTGAGAAAGAGAGAGGGGAGTTAAGGAGTTGAGGGAGGGAGTTTTCCGATAACCATCCTCTCCACATTTGAAATTCAAAAAAAATGGAAGGATTGGGTCTACCCACATGGGTGGACCCGCCCTATTTTCTAATATCTCACACTCGTACATGAAGGTTAGAGTCGTACATAACGTGATCATTATAATCAAATACTAATTTTATACAGACAATTTGATTGTATAACCTACGAGAATACCAATAACTCTAGAGCTGTACACCGATTCAAGATATATGGCAGCTCACTTTTGATGTGGTGATGAGGACGTCGTATCTCACTGTACTCTAGATCTCTTTTACTTGATACAATCAACGTATCTCTCATCTTTCAAAATAATATAAGAGCATACTTGACTAAAATCCATTCATGTATTCACAATTATGTTTAAATACTAAATCATAAATATAATTGATTGATCTATGAATATATAACAATGTGTTGGTAAAAAATAATCTTCTTTTCATATTAATAATTTTCAATATTATTTTAACTATTTTTCTATACATACATCGCCAAACTAAATCAACCATGATTTCTTGGTAATATGTTAACATCAAAATAAAATTTCAAGAGATAGACGAAAGTTCTAAGGGTATAAATTGAGATTAAATATGAGTCTCCGAGTCTCACTTAATGAGATGAAGAGGGATACATTATCTTATTATTCATATACTCACATAACCACACGTGACATGAAATACGTGTTGCGATACTATTTCTTCTCATCTGGAACCGTATGTCTTCTTTTTTAAAATTAATATATCATACAGGTTTTAATCCAAATGTACATACACTTGACTTGAGTTTTTCTTTTTACAAATACTCAAAAAAACTCATGATATCAAGGAAAAAATTCACACCTGACTCTTAGACTAGTTCGATGAATTGTGAGAATCCATCTCGATTATCATATATGTATATACAATTGATAATTTCATCTTAGTAATTAATTATGGCGATATATATATGTTAATTCACCACAAATTAGTATTGTTTCATTTTTATATATCACACAGACATTAGAAGTGATTACTCGTGTGTGTGAGCCAATCTCAAAACTTGTCTGCCATACCTTCAACTATAAATACAAGAATTTTAAACACAAGAAACAAAATTCAAATGTCAATAAATATGAATATTACATTATATAAACTCTATATATGATTATAATAACAATCACAATTACAATTATTGTCAATATATGCAACCCAACTAATCCAACATGTCATTAAGTATTGGGTTCGTAAAATGACCAACCATTATTAAATGTGTAGTCATATAATTCAGTGTTATTTCTCTCATTACAATCATATTTTTGACAAGATTGATTTTTGTGTCCATAATTGTTTTTGTCATTATAATTGGAGTATCTAACGTTAACAACAGATAACTGACTATAAAAAAGTTATGGCTCCAATTGAATTGATTATTATTCTCAAATATTGCAAAATCTATATAACCAAATTTTTTCCTAAACTACGGAATTACAAATCACAAATTCTAATTCAATTATAGAAAGAGATACACTGATTTGTTTTTACTACTCTATGAGATAGCGCTATCATTGAATAAACAAATATAATCAGAGGTAAATTTTTTCTCATCTAAATTATCTTCCCAATTACTATCTGTATATCATTTTAACACTAGATCCTTTTCTTAATAACGAAAATAATTTGCAATTCAATTCAGATATCTCAATATTTTATTCACATTAATCCCATCACTTTTCTTTGAATTGGACAGATACCTACTAACAAAACTCACAGTAGACAAATATTTAGACGAATACATATTATAACGTACTTCAAACTCCCAATTGTGCTAAAATGCTATACTCTGAATATTTCATTTATTTATCAGGAGTGTTAGGATATTTTACATCACTTGAACCATCACCTTTAGCCACAAAAATATTAATGAATTTGCAGTTTTCAATTTTGTATCATTCTAGAACTTTTATAATATGGGACTCTTGAGATAATCCCAATAATATCTTGGAATGATCACTATGGGTTTTAATTCTCAATGTAGCTTAACTCATATCATTCATCTTAAAAATTAGAAGACAATCATTTCAAAATTTGAATGATATATTTTTTATCATTCACGACTAGCAATATATTCTAGATATATAGGGATAGAATTATAAATTTGTTTTCGAATTTCTCAACATGGGCACAATGGTTTTCATCCATCATGTTGAAATCATAAGAGATCACATTTTTGTAAAATCTCAAATACTATTGTTTCAAAAACTGATTAAAACTATAAATTGATTTACTCAATTTATGTACTCTATATTCCTTGTCTTTAATGACAAACACTCTAGTTATGCCATATAAAGTTTTTTTTTTTCAGATTCTCCACTTAAAAAGGTAGTCTTTACTTTCATTTGATATAATTCTAAATCTAAATTGGATACTTTTGGTAACAATAGGCGAAATGAGATAAAATTTTACTATTATGAAAAGATTTCCTCATAATCAACACTCTTTTACTAAGTGTAATCTTTTGTTACCAGTTGAGTTTTATACCTCTCAATAGTTTCATCTACCCTACGCTTCATTACGAGAATCTAATCGTTTTTAATAATTTAGCATCCTAGCAGAAGTTCAACCAATTCCTAAAGTATGATTGGATCTAATTGACTCTAACTTTTCTTCTATTGTCTTTTCCATTCATCTTTGACAAGATTAGACAGAGTTTTATCTACATTTTAGGTTCTTTATCATCTTTTGGAGAAACAATAAATGCGTGCATTTTAATTTCAAAATAATAATTAGGCACACTTTCTTAACACTTTTCTGAAAATGTAATTTAGTTAAATTACTAGAATTTAAATCTCTCTTACTGAAATCAATATCATTCCAATGATCTATTATAGATAGAGTAATCGTTTGAATTAATTAATTCAAATAAAGACTCCGTACCCTTTATGTCACATCTGTTAAAAAATTCAATCTCCAGAATGTGACATTTGTGATCCAATCTCCGTTACGATACCATCTTCTCATTCACCAATGAACACTTAACTTTTAAACTGAGCAGAGTATCTTATAAAAATACTTTTACTTTTATGGAGACCCATTTTTTCAAACTTATTGAAAATTTTAAATACAGACATCCGATTCCCAATATCTAGGTTACTCAAACTCGGCTTTCTATCGATCCAAAATTCATATAATGTCTATAATATTAATTTTGAAAATATTTTATTCGAAATATAATATGCCGTTAACAAAACATCTTCTCAAAAGGAAATCAACAAATTAGCCTGCACCACCATAGATTTTTTTATATCTAACAATATCATATTCTCTTTTATTATAACACCACTCTACTGAGATGTATAAGAAATGATCAAATATCAGATTATGCCTCTTTTATTACATAGACTCTTAATTGATCTAATAGATAGTTACGCATTTTATCTGTTCTAAACACCCTCTATCATTTTATCTATTTGATTCTCTATCTCGCTCATATAACGTCTAAAATACCCATGTACTTCAGATCTATGAGAAATCAAATGGATATAGTCAAAATGCGTGAAATCATTTATAAACGTAGTGAAATTCAAAACTACATATCCTGCCTTCCTATTTATTGGATCACAAATATCCAAGTGGAATAACAACAATAGAAATTCAGCCCACATAGCCTTTCCAAATAGTTTTTTGTCATTGTGCAAATATGACAATATTCAACTTAATAGTTAAATATTTGTCTATCGTATTGTAATACCATAAAATCATTTATAAGTTGTCTTAAACTAATACATATCATTCAATTGCAAATTTACCATGTTTCTCTGAAAGTTCAAAAAATATAGCCAAATTTTAAGAGAACAAGAACATATATTAAATTTTGTCAAATTTCTGGCACGTAGAGAGCATCATGCAAAATGAGAGTCCAACTACTTTGTAACTCAATTTACAAATGCCAACTCTTCTTATCTCCATTGCTGCATTGTTCTCCACATAAAATCATCTCCTACCAGAAGACACTTAATGAAAATTCACAAATGTCTCTCAATCTGTTCTTATATTCTGAATTGTTTTTTTTTCGTGATCCATCTTTAGTCTTCATTCCTTTCTTGCTTTCGTTATAGTCTCTCTCATGTTTAGAGTTTGAAACTCTCTTGAAACTAAACTTTACAATAAAAACATCAGCTGTTGGATCTTGCAGTCCTAAACTGCTTATCCTCAAACTCAACATGGAGAGTAACATCTGAAAAAAAATTTTACACTATCATTGTGAATCAAACTGACTTTCAGGTACTCTTATTTGGCAGGAAGGGATCGGATTAAGTTTTGAATTTTCTGTTTATTGGATAGGATACGACCATTTGACTGCCACTCTCTAATCATGTTAGACATGACCATTAACTGTTGTTTGATACTGTGACTTATTCGCTTTTAAGTATCAAATTTTATAGTCATGCGTCAAAGATGAATCACTAATACCTCTATATTTCTTCTTGAGGTACAACTGGGTCACATATTGATCTCACTCGGGTATCATATCATCAATCACAGAGTTAAATAGAATTACTCGAACAGAGGAATCTATCATTTTTTCACACCTAGTAAGCATCTTGTTCTTTTCTCTATAGAGCAGCATTGCCCACACCAAGGTCGTACATAACATGTTTGATACCTTTCAAAATAATTTGTTCTTTCAGCACATATTACATTTTATGGCATCATATTTCATGATCGTTGCTATTCAATTTGTCATTTCTATTCAAACCCACAATAATAGATTTTGATACTATAGTTTGGGTTTCTAAGAGAGTGGACACTAATACTATACTCATATCATACACATAATTTTATCAATCCAAAATTTTTATTTAAATACACAAATTATTTAAATAACATTTCAATTTTGAATGAAAATTAATCAATCCTACCAATCCAAAATTTTAATTTAAGAGGCCCTAGTTTTCTTCTACATATATGATCATACAATTCAGCAAATATAGCTAGTAACTACTTAAAAGAAAATTTACATTAAAAAATTTAAAAGTTACTCTATTACATGATCATGTTCCTAGCTAACAGTCATAACGCGTAAAAGAAAACATGTAAATAAATTATTTCATTCAGAACAAATTCATTTGAGATATTATATTTATAATTGTAACATTAATACTGCGGTGCCCGTACTATTGTACTCCTATTCAAGAATTAAATAAAATATTTCTCAGTTGTATATATAGAGAAATTTTTATTTATATTGATTTTTTATTTTGGAATTTTTAAATTTAATTTTTGGTATAATTTAAGTTGTCGTGTCTGTAAATCATAACGAATCCTGTTTTTTTGAAATTCGCAAGCTAGCAAAATGTGGGTGTAAAAATATAAGTATGCATGTATATATATATATACAAACTTAAAAAAAAAAAAAAAAAAGGAAGAGGGAAGCGTTGCGTTTTGATCAAAACGCAGCACTCCCTCAAATTAGATTAGGGCTTTTAGCCCTAATCTCTCTCTCTCTCTCTGCCTCTTCCCCTTCCCGTTGCCGCCTCACCTTCCCCCTCCGCCGCCGCTCTCCCTCTTTTCCGCCACCCACCGCCTCCGCTCTCTCTCCACCGCTGCTCCTCCCTCTCGCGAGCACAACCTCCTAGTGAGTGCGATCCTCCTCGCACGAGCGCGCGCCTTAGCTTGTGAGCTCGCCAGCCCGCGGCACTATCCTCCTCGTGTGAGCGCGCCACTGCCCGCGACCTTCTACCAGCGCGCCACAGCGTAAGCGTGAGCGCGCGACTGCCCACGAGCGCGTGCCTACCTACTAACGCGCACCTGCCTACGAGCACGCGACTGCTATCCAGCTCAGGAACGCACGCTCCAGCCTGTGAGCGCGTCAGCCCACTAGCCCGCTAGCCCGCAAGCCCGCTAGCCCGCAAGCCCGCAAGCCCGCTAGCCCGCAAGCCCGCAAGCCCGCGACAGCCTATGAGCCCGCACAGCCCGCGAGCCCACTATGACCCGCGAAACCCGCTAGCCTGCTGACCCGCAAGCCCACTGCAGCTCGCAGCCTGTGATAGACCGTGACAGCCCACAAGTCTCTACGTAGGTAACTGACTCAGAGTTTTGATTTTATTTTAAGTGTTTAGACCTAACTAATAAATTTTGTCTTGATATGGAGTATTACAGATTTTGGAGTGATTGAGGAGACATTCGAACGAAAGCTATGTCTGCAATCCGAGGAACTCTGGGTGAGAAATGAAATCTCCTCAACATTTGAATTAATTTTGTTGAAATTAGGTTGAATTTAGTATCGAAAACTATATATATATATATATATTCTGAAATACGTTAAATTTGAGAAAAATTAGAAAAATGAGAAATATTATAAATTTAATCATTTGTGAGCCAAATGATTCGAAATTTATGAAACGAGAATATAGAAAGGATATAGTGTAAATTAAGGTTGTATTAATTAGGAAAGAAAATAGAAAATCCGTTAATAGGCTACTATCTGATATTAAATTGTGATAATCTGATTAGATTGATTTTTTTGGAGACTCGAAAAGTCAGATTAGATAATTTTTTTACAATAGATTGTGACCACCCTCCCTAAAAATATAAGTGAAACCCTAATCTCTTATATAAAATAATGAAACTTGATTTTATCGTATTTTTAATAAAACATATTTGGAATGAAATGCAATTGTGTCATGATTTGAGAAATGAAATGTTTTATATTCTACCATTCCATTGGTTTGTTGAATTTAAATGATTTCGATGAAATATATCGGCACACGGATTTGAATTGTTTTGAGAATATGATGAAATGATTTGATTATATGGGTTGGATGCCTACTAGCTTGAGATGATATGATGATATGGCATTATTAGATTGATTTCGTGGCACAAAGGGCGTTTGAAGAGATACTAGATTGCCCGGATACGCTTCTGCAGGAGGTATCCACAAACGTCATATGTCTAATAGCTATTGCCGCAGCCGATTGAACCCACGTAAGGGGGAGGACGTGTGTGACGCCACCATCTGGCACCAGGCGGGGTCCTATACATGATGATGAGTTAGCCCTAGCGAACTCATGGCCAACGTCGGGATAGAGAGCCACTTTTGAGAACTCTTTGTATAATAAAACCCCTGATACATCTGTTCTTGGTCATGGTTGACATTTGCTAGGATCCTTTTGGCTTGCTCTATGATCTACTTGATTTTAAATGGATGCATATATGTATGTTATCGTATGAATGATTAAATGAGTTCATTTTAGCGAACATATTATGATTTACTGCAAAAATTTTGAATTATTGGTTATGAATGATATTATTTGACACTGTAATGTTCACCTATACTATTTGTACTTGAGATTAATCCCCTCATGCACTGGTTATTTTTCTTGATACTCACCCCTCTTCTTTCCCTCCTCAGATAGGATTATTGTGCTAGAGCGACGCTTCGGGCTCTAGAGGATTTGGTAGCTCATGGGCGAATTTGAGTGTTTTTCGATGGTGAAATTTAAATTAAGTTGAAATATGAGCTCCGCACTTTATTTTTAACCCTATGAGATCTTGACCTTGAGGTCCGTAATTGACCGTGTATTTATTATGGGATTGACTGTATAATTTATGTATATTTATTTGTAAAACTCTCATATTTCATTTGTATTGAGACAAATTATAGTGTTTAAATGTTAGCTTCGGAAAATTGATAGTAAATTGTATAAAACTTAGATCCGCTCAATGTGAAGGCTACTCGTGCTCTAGTTGGGCATGACAGTAGAGGTCTTTGGCTAGAATTGTTGGTAAGTTACATAGCAGGCGTTGTTCTGGATGTCTGCTATGGTTGGTGGGTTGTTATGAGATCGGAATGACCATTTTATTTTATTTATAAGATAATTTTAAATTAAATAGCTTTATTTGTATATGGGAGACCTTCGATTTATGGGGAGATTCTACCCGATTTTTTGTAAATATACAGCCGACATTCAGGACAACGGGTGGCTGCTCACGACCCTGGTTCAGGGCGTGACAGTTCCATTGGTATCAGAGAGTCTAGGTTAGAGAAACGATAGTAGTAAAAGTCTTCCCAAATACATTTAAAAGTCATCAATGCATTAGAAAGTTTCATACAGTCATTTAAAGTCTCGTACACGGTCATAGGCATAAAAGATCATTTATTGTAAAGGGTACGATATACGATGCATACATTCCACGATTCCATAATCGAATATCTTCATTCATAACTCGAATTCTATTATTAAGGGGTTAGTTATCCGGTAACTAACCCTAATCCTTGCTTATATCTAATGAAACAGTACTCTCTTTGTAGAATTATGCCACCTAGACGTGGTAGGCGTGGTGCACCACCGGAGAGTCCCTCAGTGCCTGAGGCTTCTAGGGTACTTGAGGCTCCACGAGTACCGAAGGGTACTTCTTCTACTCAGGCACCTTCCCCAGTGCTACCCCCAGTACCTCCACCGGCTGGTACAACCGAGATTCATCCACCACCACTCGATGCCTTGAGGCAGTGGCATGAGTGGTACAGTAGATATGGGGCGCAAATGCCACCACCTCCACTACAGACTCCAGCGACCGCACCTACGGCCGTACCTATACCTACGACACCGATTCCTCCTTCGGTGGTCGGTCCTTCTATTTCTACTCCAACTGATGAGACGTCGGCTACTTTGAGGTGCTTCCACAAGCTTACTCAGTTGGTGAAAGAGTCTCGGCAGCTCGGATGTACAGAGTTTTTAAGATCCAGTGATACTGTAGCGGTGAAACACTGGATCAACAGGACTCGTAGGATCCTTACGGATTTAGGGTTGTTAGAGGAGCTCAGATTGAGAGTTGCTGAGAAACTCTTAGACGGAGATGCCCTCTCGTGGTGGGAGGCTATCCGTGACAATGCTACACAGACCCTGCGATGGGAGGACTTTCTATGAGAGTTCGACCGTAGGTACTTTACCCCGTTCCAGCAGAACCGTATAAGGACAGAGTTTCTGCACTTACGTCAGGGGACGAGGTCAGTTTCAGAGTACGAGACTGAGCTCAGACGACTAACAGCGTTCGTCCCTGATATAGCTACACCGGCTCAATTGAGGTTTAAGCTTGAAGATGGCCTCCAATTGAATATCAGAAAGTATATGACGATAACTCCCTCTTTTACACTATCAGATGTGATTGATTCAGCATATCGGGTAGAGGAGATTGTCCGAGCTGAGACTAGGCAGAAAGAGAGTTACCAGAAAAGGAAGACTGGGTCACAGGATGAACAGTCTTCGAAGAGGGGTAAATGTTTCGAGCATCCCAGAGATTCTTCTAGATTCAGACCAGCAGGACCGGGACAGGGATCTCGACCACAAGATTTTGGGGTACCAGCCCCTAATGTCTTTACATAGTCTACTACACAGAGACTGCCTTTCTGCCAAAGATGCGGTAGCCACCATGCCTTTGGGGCATGTAGAGCACCAGTTGCTTGCTTCCAGTGTAGAAAGCAAGGTCACGTTAGGAGTGTCTGCCCAGATTTAGGTCGAAAAGGATCGACTTTACAGAGTCGTACTGGTTCTTTTGACACAGGCCATCAGGGGGCAGCTGCGCACTTAGCACTTACCGCTCCTCGAACTGCAGTCGGGAGTAATATAGTACCAGGACCATCGCGACAGCAGCCTAGGACCTAGGCTCGTGTGTTTACGATGACGCAGGAGGACGTACAGGCAAACCCTGATATTATTATGGGTAATTCTCCCGCAGATCTCTCAGTATAGTATTTTATTATACTTTCTGCATGAGCTTTTTGTATATCATGACGTCGATGTATAGTTTTGACTAGTTAAAATTTTAGAAACTTAACTAATTTGATATATATATGAATTTGTCTACTTTTCTTCACATTTTAAATATCTTTAATTTCTTTCCCTTCCTCACATTTAGGGATCATGAGGATATTTGGAGTTGACGCTCGTGTCTTTATTGATACCGGGTCAAATTTCTCTTATGTGAGAGCGTTTTTTACCCGCCAGATAGGTAAATCCTTATTGCCATTTGATGAGGAAATAATGGTTATCACTCCTCTCGGTGAGCACCTTGATAGAGATTCAGTCTATCGTGGATGTGAGGTCATGATAGGGGATGCGGTACTCAAGGCAGACTTAATTTCCCTTGAGATAACGGATATTGATGTCATCCTCGGGATGGATTGCCTGGGCAAACATAGAGTTTCAGTGGATTGTTTCACCAAAAAGGTTGAGTTCCAGAGATCAGAGGGATCCCCTTTGAGATTCTCTAGTGAAATGAGAGTATTACCTTGCTGTGTCATATCAGTGATGGAAGCCAGGAGGTCGATATGCCGAGGCTGCATGGTGTTCCTGGCTCATGTAGTTAACACCACCGTTGAGCGACCGGGACTTGAGGAGGTCCCTGTGGTGTAAGATTTTCTAGATGTGTTCCCCGAGAAGTTTTCTAGATTACCACCAGTTCAGGAGTTTAATTTCGAGATTGATCTAATATCAGGGACCAATCCTATTTCTATTCCGCTATACAGAATGGCGCCTGTTGAACTGAGAGATGTTAAGATTCAGTTGTAGGAACTCCTAGACAAGGGGTTTATTCGCCCGAGTACTTTACCTTGGGGCGCTCCAGTGTTATTTGTAAAAAAAAAGATGGTACATTTAGCTTTTGTGTGAATTACAAGCAATTGAACAAAACTACCATAAAAAACCGATATCCCCTATCACGTATCGATGATTTGTTTGATCAGCTACAGGGAGCCAGGGTTTCTCTAAAATTGATCTCCGTTTGTGTTATCATCAGTTGAGAATTTGGACCGAAAATGTACCCAAGACAGCTTTTTGCACCCAATACGGCCATTACGAGTTTCTAGTCATGCCATTTGGGCTAACTAATACCCCAGTTGTTTTTATGGATTTGATGAACCGAGTTTTCTACGACTACTTGGATCGGTTCGTCATCGTATTCATCGATAACATTTTGGTATATTCACAGAGTGATAAAGATCATATTCAGCACTTTCAGGTGGTATTGCAGATATTTCGTGAGAAGCAACTATATGCCAAATTCTCGAAATGTGAGTTTTGGCTGAGACAAATTGGATTCTTGGGCACATTGTCTCCGCGGAGGGTTATTTATATTGATCCACGGAAGGTTAAGGCTATAGTAAAGTAGGAGTAGCCACAAACAGTTACCGAGATTCGTAATTTTCTCGATTTGACTAGGTATTATCGCAAATTTGTAGAGGGATTCTCCCGAATATCTGCTCCGCTGTCTACATTGACCCAGAAGGGGGTCAAGGTTGTTTGGAACGACCGTTGTGAGGCGAGCTTCTAGGAGCTCAAACAACGGTTGACATCCGCTCCTATTTTAGCCCTTCCTACTAACAGTCAGGAATATATAGTATACAGTGATGCTAGTCGATAAGGATTGGGTTGTGTTCTGATACAGGATGGTCTGGTTATTGCATATGCCTCGCGATAGCTGAAGAAACACCAGATTAACTACCCGACGCATGATTTAGAGTTGGCAGCCATAGTTTTCACGTTGAAAATATGGCAGCATTATCTTTATGGGGTGATTTGCAGAGTATTCATAGACACAAGAGTTTAAAGTATCTTTTCACCTAAAAAGAGCTAAATTTGAGACAAAGAAATTGGTTAAAACTCCTCAAAGATTATGATATCATCATTGACTATCATCCGGGCAAGGTGAATGTTGTAGCAGATGCCTTGAGTCGGAAGTCGACGTCATCCTCACAATCCACAAAGGAAGCATACCTCTCTTGTCTGGTAGGACTCTAAGCCTTAGGAGTCAGTTTGACTAGTGATGATCAGGGAGGTTTACTAGCCAGATTTGAGGTCAGGCCAACTTTGTTCGACCTTATCAGAAAGCTCCAGGGTATTGCGGATAGAATTCGCAGAGCTGAGGGCGAAGACTTTAGGATCCGAGGAGATGGTTTGATAGTGTTCATGGAGCGGGTTTGTATTCCTGCTGATTCAGATCTCCGCAAGACCATACTTGAGGAGGCACACTCCTTCGCTTATGCATTGCATCCGGGTGGTACCAAGATGTATCGAACCATTCGGGA
Organism: Dillenia suffruticosa; assembly: GCA_033439265.1. Lineage (NCBI taxonomy): Eukaryota > Viridiplantae > Streptophyta > Magnoliopsida > Dilleniales > Dilleniaceae > Dillenia > Dillenia suffruticosa. The sequence goes on from JAVTVX010000015.1 coordinate 21,979,848, forward strand.
TAGTTATTGGTGGTATGGTATGAAACAAGAAATCGCGGATTTTGTGACTAGTTGTTTAGTTTGCCAGTAGGCGAAGGCCGAATATCAGCAGCTGGCTAGTACATTGTAGCCCCTCCCTATTCCTGAGTGGAAGTGGGAACATATCACGATAGATTTTGTGATGGGATTGCCTTGGACTTCAGCATGGCATGACGCCATATGGATGATTGTAGATAGACTTACGAAGTCTGCGCACTTCATTTCTATTCGTGCCGATTTCTCTTTGGAAATGTTGGCACGTCTCTACATTAACACTATTGTTAGACTTCATGGAGTACCTGTATCGATAGCGTCAAACAGAAATCCTAGATTCACATTTAGATTTTGGCCCAAATTACAGAAGACAATGGGTACAAAGCTGAATTTTAGTACAGTCTATCATTCGTAGACGATGGTCAGTCAGAGATGACCATTTAGACCTTTGAGGACATGCTGAGAGCATGTGTGATGGATTTCTGGGGTAGTTGGGATCGACACTTTTTACTGATCGAATTTGCATATAATAATAGCTATCAGGCCAGTATAGGGATGCCCCCGTATGAAGCACTGTATGGCGGAAGTGCCGCACCCCGATATGTTGGGATAAGGTCGGGGAGCGACGTTTTAATAGCATTGAGTTGATTGAGGAAACGAAGTATAAGGTTAAGGTCATCCGTGAGCGGATGAAAGCCGCACAGGACAGACAGAAAACGTATGCTGATCGTAGGCGGCGACCTTTTAAGTTTACTACTGAAGATGTGGTTTTCTTGAAGATATCTCCTTTGAAAGGAGTTATACGATTCATGTAGCGGGATAAGCTGAGTCTCAGATATATTGGACCCTTCTGTATCCTTGAGAGGGTCGGGAGTGTAGCATACAGATTGTAGCTGCCAGATGAACTCTCTCATATTCACGACGTCTTCCATGTCTCAGTACTTAGGAATTACTTAGCTGAGTACTCAAGAAGTACTTAGTCTTCCAGTTCAGCCTGTGGCTATTCTAGATCGGCAGGTCAGGAAGATGCGGAGCAAAAAAGTCTTATTGGTCAGAGTTTTGTGGAGGAGTGACCAGATCAAGGAAGAAATTTGGGAGCCCGAGGAGGCTATGAGCAGACAGTACCCCCATTTATTTACTATTTAGTTCTCTTTTAGTTTTAAGAACGAAACTTGTTTTTAGGGGATTAGAAAATATAACACTGACACTACGGTGTTCGCACTATTGTACTCTTGTTCAGAAATTAAATAAAATATTTCTCAGTTATATATATAGAGAAATTTTATTTATATTGATTTTTTATTTTGAGGTCTTTAAATTTAATTTTTGGTATAATTTAAGTTGTCGTGTCCGTAAATCGTTGCGAACCCAGTTTTTATGAAATTCGCAAGCTAGCAAAATGTGGGTGTAAAAATATAAGTATGCATGTATGTATATATATATATATATGCAAACTTTAAAAAAAAAAAAGGAAGAGGAAACGCAGGGTTTCATCACGAAGGTGAAGGGAGGGAGGAAGCAGAGATGGAGGGAGGAAGTAAGGCTAGGGTTTCGTCACAGAGAAGAGCCGCGGTGGAGGGAGGGAGGAAGGAATAAGAAATGTTTCTCTGCGTAAGCCCGACATGTTCGCCAACTTGTTTGCTGCGATAGTTTTGCACTCTCAAAGTGTAAAACTAGTTTTGCACTTCGTGAGTATGAAACTCTCAATTTTTTTTAAAAAAAATTAAAAATTGATTTCGCACTTTTAGAGTGTATAATCAATAATTTAGGAAACAAAAAATAACAATATTTAAATAATTTTAATTAAAAAAATAATATTTTGATAAAAACTCCATTACTCATTTTTGAGATAATATATCGATTCAAGTTTAAAAAAAATATTTATGCTATCATATTGAAACAATGATTTCCCGATATAAACATATTACGATGTTGGAATTATGTGCCAACGTGGACATATGGGGTAGTTACCCCAATTAGAGAGAGAGAGAGAGAGAGAGAGAGAGAGAGAGACACCACTCCTATAACTCCCTAGATATCATTCTCTCTCTCACTCTCGCATTCGTGTGTGTGTGTGTGTGTTTGTGTGTAGAAAATGGAAAAGCAGTAAAACAAAAGCATGCACTCCTTATAAGTGTAAACCGTAGAATGATTTGCTTTTTTGGATGCAATTAAGACCTGCCTTGTACATGGAACTTGTTTCTTGCAAATGGAGAGAGAGAACTTTTGACATATATTAGGGCTTGAGGAATTTTTTAGAATGAAAATTTCTTCCATCATTTGGATCGTCATTTGGGTGATCAGATTTTAGATTGAGGCGTCATGGATCTATGATGGTAATTCATTTTGTGATCACCAACCTGACTGAGCGATCCGTACGAGAGGTTATGCGGTTTCGATTGATTTATTGGAACCCTTCATATTGAGGTATTCATACCAAAATTCTAAACTTTTAATTTATACACTTTCACATGTGCATATAGTGTAATAAATCCTTCATTGGTATCAGAGAAACGTTGGATTTATTTAAAAAAAATTTTGGAATTTTTTTGGCATAAAATGTGTAGGGTACAAAATTTAGAATCTAGATTATGGATGAATTTCGTGAATTTAAGAGTACCACGAGAATGCTCATGACCCAAGAATCATGAAAATAAATTTTGTTGCATTTTTGAAATATATTTTGGCCATAAAATTTGAATCCAAAGTTTCAGACTCTAATCGTGCCCAAAACTTAAAACCTTGTATCTATCGAGTTAAAGGACTAGTTGATCTATAATATTGGCATAAATGTATTTCTTGCATCCTAATCTACATTTTGACATATTAGTTGTGATTTTTGAGTTGCCGGAAAATCGATTTTCTAAATTGGCCGTGGAGGGCTGTGAAAGCGAATTTCAAATTCACCCGATTTAAGTTATTTTTCAAATAGATCAAGTTTAGGATGAATTGGAAATGTGAAATTTTGAATTACAGTAGAAATCCATGCGAAAATAAAACTGAAAAAGCATTTTCTGGCATCCGGGTCGAAATGACCCGATTATAGACTCGTTGGGTGGAGAAGACCCGATCCAACCCTCGGGCGCGTGTCATACACGCACCAAGGAGTGTGAGCCTCCTGGAAACGGGAGCGTGCAATTTACGCACTCCGAAGGTGCTGAACAAGGTTTGGATGTCCGGTCGGTTATGACCCGTACCCGCTAACCAACCTGAGTCCTCGACCCGAGTCACGACCTGCTCTACGCGTGAAGGCCAGTGCAGGACGCGTTGCGCATCCTGCACGTGCAGCAGCATGCTGCCATGCATGTGTAGGCGCATGCCAGACGCTCTGCATATCTAGTGCATGCAGCATGCTGCTGCTGGCGCGTAAGGTGGCCTGGCTGAGCGTGGCGGCATGTGGGACCTCCAGCGGCGCTTGATGTCATGTCGGATTGATTTCGAATCATTTGGGATTTGTTGTTTTTAAAGGGGATATAAAATGTGAGAATAAATATCAATAAGTCAGTAAAATCTTTCTAGTTGCACAAAAAACTGTTGTAATAAATCTTTGTAATGAGAACAAATTAAATGGTGACAATTGTGAATTTTTTCACCAGAAAATTCAGTTTATTCTCGAGTAACAAGATTTGTGTAAAATTCTGAGATATGAGATGGTGGCCCCAATGAGCGTACCACATCTCAGTATAAACTGGATAATGAGGTCTATTGTGCGTTGAAGAAAAATGATAGCCAAATTAAGGCAATCCTTATCAATGGAAAGCATGATTACTTGATCTCGATCTATGAGTAATATTCTATAGTTATGTCAGTTTTGGCTTACCCTGAAAGAGTATTGTGGTGCTCTTTTAACTACTAAGGTGAGAAAACTAATTTATAAGTTTATAACTTATAAGAAAAGGGTTGATCATACAATGATGTAACATTTGATACAAATGTCGAGTATGATCGCCGAACCAAGGAATGAGGGCAAGCCCATTTCAGATGAAGTTCAGGTGTTGGGTGTGATCCAGTCTTTTACTTGATTCATGGGAGACCATAGAAATCTGTGTCATGTCTAACGAGAGTGTTCGTACTTTCACTGATGTGAGCAGGTATAATAAGCTCGAGGAAAAGTGCTTGGAGGCGAGTAAATCGTACTCGGATCATACTTATGCAGCAAAGTCAAGTAAGGGTTCTTATAGCACCTAACAGATAACATAAACATGATAAGAAGACCCGAGATTCAGGCAACATGAAACCATTTGAGAAATCCGACAGCAAAGTACAAAAGCACAGGAAAAAGGAATTTGATATTACCAGTACGAAGTGTTACGTCTAAGATAGATGGTCATGAGTGTGACAAGGAATATTCGTTTTTCTTTACATGGTTTGAATTTTGACTCATTTATCATGTTGATCACTGATTTATCTCCTTTGTGGATTGTAAACTCAGGAACTATTGACCACATAACTCAAGATAGGAGCTCATACATAGAGTTCCGCTGAGTAAGTCCTCATACTATGAGGATTTACATGAGGAACGAAGTATTTGTCATCGTTAGCAGAGGGATTGACACTTACAAATTTGAGTTGCAATGTGGACAAACTCTATATCTAAATGACGTTGACGAAACTTAATTTCAGTACTTTGTTTGGATTGCCAAGAAAGTACTTTGTTTGGATTGCCAAGAATATGGATTACTTTTTTTTTGAAACTCTAATATTTCTATTAGTTACGATAATTCTTTCGATTATTCTGGTTCTATCAATTATGAACTGTATGCACTAGATATTGTTTCTTTTAGTGGTATTTCTTATTATTCTTCTATTACCTCTATATCTGGTTGCACTGATTGAGAAGTAAATCAGTGGCATAGTAGATTTGGACATATAAGACAAGAGATGATAAACTGGTTAATAACGAGTAGCTTGTTAGACCCATTAACTAGGTTTGAGTTGTTTATGTGTGAATTTTTCCTAGCCGACAAAGATATAAGAAAACCATTTGGCAACGCAAGAAGGGTATTACAAGATAGCTGATTATTTCTGCTACTTCTCAAATGATTGGAGTAGCTGAGAAGAGAAATAGAACTTTATTAAAGATAGTGAGGTTTATGATAATGGAGGTCAATTTGTTAATCTCCCATGGGGAGATGTTTTATTGACTGTAATCTACATTCTCAACCGTATCTCATTAAAGTCTGCAGTCAGTACCCCATTTAAGCTTTGGATAGAGAGGTAGCCTAACTTTAGCCACTTGAGATTATCGGGTTGTGTCGCGTATGATTACGATTTCTCGCATTCACGTGACAAATTAGGCCCATAAGAAAAGAAATGTATCTTTATTAGGATACTCAAAACACTCCAAGGAGCATATATTCTTAAGTGAGCATACTAATGACACTATTACTAAAATTAAGTCTCGTTATACTGCATTTCTTAATGATGATTTCCCTAAGAGAGGTAAAATCAATTAAAACTCTACCTTTTATTCGATGGATGAGTTTAGTAGCTCAGTTGAGCCCAGTGGCAGGATCGAAGAACCGATTAAGAATTTTCATTCCAGTGGGAGCGATCCATCGAGAGGTGAAATCAATCGGAAATTTATCTTCTATGAGATGGATGACTCTACTGACTCAAGTGAACCCTACGGCGGGATACTAGGATCCATTATGATCTTCGTCCCAGTGAGAACGATCCATTGAGAGGTAAAATTGATCGAGACTTTACTCTCTAAGAGATGGATGACTCTAGTAATTCAAGTAAGCCCCGCCATGGGACACAAGAGCCCATTACGAATTTTGGCTTTAGTAGGATCGATCCATCTAAAGGTGAAGAGATTCTATCTCCTCATAAAAGTATTGAGAGCGTGTACTTAAATGTCTCTTCTCAAATGAGGGTGGGACCCTCATTGTGACTCTTGAAGATGATGAAAAATTTAAAACAGTTTTACAGGCTCTCATGAGTTTTTGCAAAGAACCATTTATTGAATGTCATAAATGAAGAGAATGAGTCGATGAAAATTAACAGAGTCTGAAATTTAGTTGATTTGCTTGAGAGTAGAAAGACCATTGAGAACAAATAAGTTCTCAAGGATATAGTTGATTTGCCTAAAAGCAGAATGACCATTGGGAATAAAAAAATTTTTAAGGTTAAGAGAAAGGTCGACGAATCGATGGGGAGGTATTAGACCTGTCTGATAGCCACGGCTATACGCAGACTAAAGGTTTGGACTATCGAGAAGTTGTAGTCTAATTTATCTCGATCCTTTTACTTAACACAGATCTGGAGTTATAGCAGATGGTCGTAAAAACCACCTTCCATAATGAAAGTTTAAATGAGCAGATCTACATGAAGCAACTCTTTGGGTTCATTTTAGTAGGTCATGAGAATAAAGTCTGTCGATTTCAGATGTTGATATACAACCTAAAATAGTCATTCAAACTGTGGTATCTAAAATTTCATGAGAATGTGATATCTTATGCTTTTATAATGATCAAGAAAGATCATTATATCTATTTGAAACGTTCTAATGACTCTTTTGTGATTATATTCTTATATGTGTGATATTCTGTTGATTGGGAATAACAAAAAGTATCTAATAACCATTGAAACATGGTTATTGTCGAGTTCTAACATAAAGAACATAGCTGAGGCTTTGTTCATTCTCGGAGTTAGAATATAGAGGGATCGCTCGAGAAAAATGTTGATTTTTTAACAAGAATCCTACGTCCGGAAGATTCTTGAGCATTTGAGATGAACGAATGCAACCCATTAGATACTCTTATCGCTCAAGGCGAAGACCTGAGTCTTGATATTACCTTATAACTTAGGAAAAAATAAGAGAGGTGAGTAAAATCCCTTATACCAGTGCAATGAGTTGTCTAGTGTATACGATGAGGCATACACGATCAGACATTTGTTTTGCAATCGATCTAGTAAGAAGATATCAATCGAATTCTGGAAAAGATCACTAGAGAGCATTTAAAAAGATTCTGAGATATTTCAAGAGAATTATGAATCTTTCCTTATGTTACGGAGGAGGTAATTTGCGTTTTGTTGGATATTCAGACACTAATTGGGATGACAATCTGGATAGACGCAAATCGACATCAGTTTTTATTATCTTACTCAATAAATGGTACCATATCTTGAAGAAGTAAGAAGCAAATCTATATATCTCTATCTACGATAGAAACTGAGTTTGTGGCATACTCAATGGCGTTCAAGAGAGTATTTGGTGGTCAGAGATCTTTAGAAGACTTAGGGGTTGTGGCAGAAAGTGGAAGATAAGTAATAATTTATAGTGATAATCAGGTCGGTATTGCTTACGACTAAAATCCTAAATATCACAGTAAAACCAAATATATTGACACCAAATACCATTTTGTGAGAGATATCACCAAAAATGGTGTAGTGATGTTTAAGTACATTTTTTTATATATATAGTGGTTGATCCATTTATCAAACCCATTGTGGAGATTCCTTTGTGAGACATATGAAATCATTGGATTTACATGTAATTTGACATTTATCACTATGAACAGATTGTGATACTTGACATATGTGCATTATAAATAGTCATAAGTTGATTTTTTACATTTATTTGTCGTCATATATTATGAAGTATGGTGATAAAAGATATGTCAGGCAGGCGTAGTCGAGTTTCTCATATGAGTGACCACCTTTAATCTTTTACATTATCACTTACAGAGAGAGAGAGAGAGAGAGGGTGCTAGAGACGAAGGCTACATCGGTGAATCTAGGGACTCAAATCTCCTCTTGAATAGTTATCCCACCGACTACGTTTTTCTAAACTTGAGCAATGAAACCCTAAATCTCCATTTTTTTCTTTTTTATTATTTTTTTAACAAAAAACAATTTTAATAGGATATTATGAAAATAAAATGTTGATGCCTTTAAAATTATGATAAGCACATATTTTTTAAAATTAATAGATATAAATTCACTTATTGTTAATGTTTTTCTAATTATGGTATCTCAAAATCTTAATTACAAAATTAAAAATATAATAATTTTAAAAAATATTTTTAACTTAAAAAGCAACCGGTCATATTAATAATATATCAACATTATATTAACACCAAAATTATTATTTCTAAATTATTTCTGGTTAACTATCTCACATAATGCAGGCGTACTCGGTGAGACCCATTAAAAATATTTTGAAGTTATTTTAAAATAATATTTTTATATTTTTAATTTTATAATTATTTTTCACCACCACCTAGATTGTCTTTTAAAGAAAATTGAAATATAATGAATCAGTGCTCTATGATGGCTTTGAGATGAGCAAACTAAAAAGCATTACATTTTTATTTCTCTCATCAATTTTGTTGTTTAAAAATTTATTAATTAATTATTATTTTTTAAAAAATTAATTATCATAAACTTCAGAAATGCATGAAAAGACCTCAAAAGTAGATAATTGAAACTACTCAAAATTAAGTTATTAATATAATAATAATAAATAGCTATTTTTTCAAAAAATTAATTTTTTAAGTAATTTATATTTTTAGAATAATTTTATATTTATTAAAATATTTTACGAAAAGAATACTATAACATGAAAATAAGACAATAATTAAGGAAAAAAAAAGTTACCAAACGATCAAAGGTCGGGACCTAATAATAGATGTAAAACGAAATAATGCAACACCTGAGTGGTCAGACGAAGCTAGTTACGGCAACCGGTTGACAGACATCAGAGCGTTAGCCTCCACATTTCAATGGGAAAGATCAAAGATGTGCCTGGAAGGGAGAGAGAGAGAGAGAGTTGTAGCAGAGCTGGATTCCCTAACATGTGAATTGAAATCATTTTTCTCGAGTGAAGACAAGCTATTCCCGGCCCCCAGCCCCCAAGAAAATATCTCTGACAACCTCGGATACTGAGCAACATCTCATCGTCTTTCCACCCAAAAATAACACCACCCTTCATTTCATATCGCTTCGTTTCCATATCTCTCTCTCTCTCTCTCTCTCTCTTTCTCTCTCTCTCTCAATTCGATATCCGTAATTTTATTTCGATTAATTTAAATTAATTTAATTATAAATTACGATTAATTTAAATTGATTTAATTATCCAACTTCTTATAAAGAGAAAGAACTTTATATAAAATTAACCTATTAAAAAATTTTAAAATAACTTTCGATCTAAACAAATTCCATATATAATCTCATTTATCACAGGTTGAATCCGTAATACGTTATGTCATGAGTTAAACCCGTAACAACACCACGTGACAACATCACATGTGTCGTGTTTATCCACTCGTGACACTCCTCCCTCTCTCCCCTGCGACCCTGCAACACTGCGCTCCTCTCTCCCTCCCCCGGGCGCTGCGCTCTCCTTCTCCCCCCTTTTGCGACGCTGCACTCCTCTCTCTCCCCCCACGACGCTGCACTCTCCCTCTCTCCCCCCACGACGCTGCGCTCCTCTCTTCGGAGACACTCCTCCCCGCCGTGACACTTCTCTCTCTCCCCCTCGCGACACTCCTCCCTCTTCCACTGCTATAGGAGTCCTCTCCCTCCCTCCCTCACTGTTGCGGGAGCCTCGCTCTCCCTCCATCCTCCACTGCCGCCCACAGCCGCAAAACCTCTCCCTCCCTCCCTCCCCCACCGCCGTAGGAACTGGGTAGGATGTCGGGTCTTCAAAACATAACCCATGTTATAAATTTAACTTAGGACATAATCAGTCACGAGTTAACTCCGTGATAAATGAAAATTATATATAAAATATTTTTTGGATCAAAAATTATTTTAAATTTTTTTTATTGGGTTAATTTGGTTCATGTCTCCTTAGGGAAGGTCTCTCTCTCTCTCTCTCTCTCTCTCTCTCTCTCTCTCTCTCTCTCTCTCTCTCTCTCTCCCTCCCTCCCGTGCTCTCTCTATAAGATGGTTAGTGACTTCCTACTTTTACACAAAAACGGTGATAGGCCCACCCACCATCCTTCGTTTGTCAGCTTTTGTGCACTATTTACCATTCTTATAGAAAAATCAATAAATCTATTAACCCTGTTTTTTTCCCCACCGCTTACCCCTTCTTCTTTTTTTCCTATAAAGAATTTTCCCAATCCTTTCTTTCTAGAAAAGAGAGCTCTCACAAGCTTCGGCAATGGCTTCACGGATGAAATCTCTCCCATCTCTTATCTTGCTCTCTGTCCTCTTGACCACGCACATTTTAGGTACTCTCTCTCTCTCTCTTTCTAGCCATTCTTCTCTCTCCTTTTCCTTTGTTAACTCCTAACATTTTGTGTTGTTATGTGACAATGTGGCATGCAGAAGAGGTCTCGGCAACATCGATCACACTCTACAACGAGTGTCGCCACCCTGTCTGGCCAGGGATCCAGCCCAGCGCAGGCAAGCCGGTGCTGGCCCGCGGCGGGTTCAAACTCCCGCCAAACAAATTATACACTCTCCGGCTGCCCCAACTCTGGTCAGGCCGGATCTGGGGCCGACACGGCTGCTCTTTCGACTCCACCGGTCGCGGGCGCTGCGCCACCGGTGACTGTGGTGGATCTCTCTTCTGCAACGGCCTTGGCGGCACGCCGCCGGCGACCCTGGCAGAAATAACTCTCGGGCAGCAGGACTTCTACGACGTTAGCCTGGTGGATGGTTACAATTTGGCGATTTCAATCACCCCTTTTAAGGGGACCGGGAAATGCAGCGTCGCAGGGTGCGTGAATGACCTGAACGAGATTTGTCCGGTGGGATTGCAGGTGAGGTCGAAGGACAACAGGCGTGTGGTGGCTTGCAAGAGCGCTTGCTCGGCATTTAACTCGCCCAGGTACTGCTGCACGGGGAGGTTCGGAACTCCGCAGGCGTGTAAGCCCACCGCCTACTCCCGGATCTTCAAGACCGCGTGTCCGAAAGCGTATTCGTATGCGTACGATGATCCTACTAGTCTTGCCACTTGTAGGGGTGGTAGCTATTTGCTCACTTTTTGCCCTCACCACTAGGTGTGAAAGTGGATATTTATGATACGGGGGTAGGGGTAGTAAGGTAATTATAAAATACTGAGGGGGATGATATTACGATGGGGAAGAATTAAAATATTTGGAGTCTATTTACTAATATTATATGCTAAATTAATGGGTAATTTGATGTTTGAAATGTGTGGTCAGCATTTATATTGGGTTCTCGGTTGTTTGGTGGACATTAATGGTTTTGGTGAATGTTTCTATTTTCCAATTGAAAAATAATTAGTGTTGCGCTAAGCATGTGTTCAGGTTCTTCCTCTTTGGGAAAGGGGAAAGCTATCGCCAGAGTGGTGAGGTTTTTGTGCGCGCTCTCTCTCTCTCTCTCTTAGCATGAGCGAATGGGTGCTTGCTGGGACATTGTGTAGTTAAACTCTTTGAGAAGTTTCATGTTTGGGACATGGAGCATTTATGTACCCAGTAAATAACGTCATGGTTTCAAATCCCGAGTGTAGCGAATGCAAACATGATCGATGGATGGAGTACTTGTTTTTCTTTTGGGAGTTTTATTTGGAGAAAAAAGAAGTGATTTGGGATGATTTAAACATAGAAAATTTTCTTCTCAAAAGTGGGAAGAAAAGGAGAGAGAGAAAAAAAAGGATGATAAAAGAATATTTAATTTTGATTAGGCTTCCTATCATTTTTTTCCTTTCCTAAAATTTTCAAATAAAATGAAAAGAAAATTTCTTCATCTTCCTTCTTTTCTTTTCTAATTTTTCTGTTCTTTCTTTTTTCTACCAAACTCTCAAACCGGGCATTAAGCATTTTATTCAAATTATTTTATTCGAATCGAATTTGATCAAATTAATATAATTGTTAATTACGTGTCTTTTATAAAAATGGAAATTGTATATATGTTGATATAATGAAAATTTTGTTTGGTTTTATAAAAAAAAAAATTGTCTTCTACCGTAAAATATTATATTTTTATTAATTAAATGATAGTGGCTATAAAATGGGAGTATGCTCGTTTATGTTTTATTCTAGACATGGTCACTATTGTATAACCATGGATTCTGGATTTTAGATTTAGAAGAATTGGAACCCCTTCTTGAAGGGGTGGTCGTGATTTTAGTTCCGATTCTAGAATTGCAGGTTTTTGTCTCGATTCCAATCGTTGTGAACCTTTTGTGATTCTGTCTTTAATAACGGCATTAAAAAAAGTAAAAGAAAAGGAAAGAGAGAGTTTAAATTCAACTTTTGTCTTCAAAAATTAAGTTACATATGTATCCTCACAATAATTTAGTGAGTGTACCTGAGACTTTTGTTCATTTTTATAACTTTTCTAAATATTACTTAGTTTTAAAATTAAAAACTAGAACCCAATGTTTTAAACCCGATTCCAGTTTTGAATTCATAATCAAGAACTATAGTTCAGTTTGGTCTAATTTTATAGTTTGGTTCGAATCATGGTCACGTCTAATTTAGATCACTCTTTTATACATATAAAGAGTGTATCTCCCTGATATTTTATTTTTATTTTATTTGTAACTTTTAAAAAGTGAATTATAAAAATCTCACCAGTCTTACATTTCATTTCACGGGAATAGCCCTAAAACTTTAAAATCACATTTTTTTTTTTTAATTCCAAACCTTCCCAACTCTTTTCTCTATTTTACTATTAATACCCTTAAGAGAATTGTTTAATCATTATTTTTTATTTTTTAATCCCTATATTTTGAGATAAAAAAGTTTAGGATTTCAAGGGTAAAATGTGAAAAATGGACGGGGTCCGTTTATTACTTTGATTTTGATTGAACTTTAAGAAATCATATTTACTAATATTCTCAAAATTTGTAAGAATAGTTTTTTCGAACTCTACAATGAATGGTTTTCTATAAAATTCTATTCCTCCTTTATCAAACATAAAATAAATAATTACTTCACCAATATATTTACAGAAGGCAACATTTTGCTATGTCATGCTTTGTCCCGTGATAGAATTGTTACATGGATCGAGTCAAATTCGAGTTACTCGTGAGTCGTTCGGTTAATGGCTTGATTTTAGTCGAATTTGATTAATTTCGACTTGAATTTGATCAATTTCGAATCGAATTTGACCGACGAGTCGAGTTTATCATATATCGAGTCGAGTTTAAATAGTAAAATTTTAGACTCGAAAACTTGATGAGTAGTTCGATTATATATATTAATATATAATATATATATATTTATATATGATTATAATATAAAAATAAAATAAAACAAAATATATTAATATATTATAAAATAATTGAGTTTTCGAGTCAAGTTTGAACAGTTTGTTATATAATCAAGTCGATTTTGAATTTTATTATTTAGTATTTATCGAGTTTAAGTTTAGTTCAAATGGGTTAAAAAAAATTGAGTTCAAATTTGAGTACAAAAGATATTTGAAATCGGAATCCACCGAATACACGCCTATCCCGTGAAGTTGACAAGATTGTCCCTTTACAAGGGCCATCATTCTCTTTCTCAAAACGTCTCTCTTTTTACTTTGGGGTTTCTCTCCTTCACATGGCATGGAGCACTTTTCACTTTTTGGGTCCCCGCTTAACATGTTTCAATTATTGCTGACTTTGATCGAATACGGCAGTGTCGCACGGCATGTTAACTTTAATTTTTAAAGGTGTTTTCCCCCACTTTTCCTTTAAATGGAGACAGATTAAAGCCATCATCTCGAATAATGATTTTAATTTTTTTATGAATAATTTATTTTTATATCTTTTTATTTATTATTTTTGTTTTTATTTTTTAATTTTATATTCTCTATTTTTACTTTTAAAATGTAATTTTATATTTTTTCTCATTTATATTAATCTCTAAAATAATCAATTTTAAAATTTAGAATTAAATCTTAACCTATTGTTATCGTTGAATCTCAAAATAAAAAATTAAAGTTTAACATTATAATCAAGATTTTTTTTTTATATGATTAAACGTAAACTCAATACGAGACTCTACCCTAGTTTCATTGTTTACTTTCTAATGGTGTGATGCTAGAACTTTTTATTTTCTTTTAATGTCCAAAAGCGATACTAGACATGGACCTTTTAATTATTTGATACAGTAGGATACGTGCATATCTGGTCCAACATGATCTATTGTAAGACATAGTCATGCGCACCAATAATCGTATTTTAGTGAAATAATATTAATTTTTTTATTTATAATTTTGAATTTCAGTCTTGATAATAGAAAAAAGAATAGACAATTAGATATTGAAAGATCTAACTTTTTAATTGAGTTTCATAATTATTCGAATCAAATTAATCATATCGTAATCAAAGAGAAAAAAAAGTTATTTGATGTGGGTGCACGCCAGCATGCCATGCATGCTCCACCTGAAGTGGACAATTGTGCTGCCCACCGTGTCAAGAATATAAATTAAAATCACCGACCCATCAGATAGTTTATCCGATCCATAAAACTCAATAGAACTCTGCAGATATGGTTCCCCATGTATCATGTGCAAACAGGCTAGCCAATTTCTTTGCTTTCCAAAATGATTAAAAGGAAAATGGAAAGCAATTAGATGCCCAATTGTTTCACTACTAGAAATGAAGCTTTCAATGACGGAAATTTTCATTGATAAAATATAATATTCTATCACTAAAAAGAAATACCGACGAAAATTTTCAATTGAAATTCCGTTGCTGAAAAGGACAATGCTAATGTTAACGACGAATATAAATCTATCAGTAAAATTTTCGATGGCTTTGCAAGGGTCACATCCATCGCTAACATAAGCACTCGCAAATCCGTCAGTGATGTAGCCTGACCTTGTTTGTTATTTAGCGGTGGATTAGAGATGGATTATATCCGTCAATGAGTATTCCGTCCCTAAACCATCGTTGATTTGACACATAATTTGTGACGGATTATCGATAGATTAATCAGTGACGGATGTAGTCCGTATGTAATCCCTCGGTAAAGGAGCAACCGAGCAGTGAGATTACGGACGAAATAGTGATGGAATTGTTGGCGACAGATTATGTCTATCAGTATTTCGTCACTGATACAAGCACATGTATTTATTATATAGCAACGGATTAGTCACCGATAGATTTTTTCTGTCGGTAAACTGTCAATACTTGAATGTATCCTACTCTATTCAACCCTAATCTATTTGATTTACTTGTTAACCTGTTTCCATTCAACCTGTTTTATTAGAATTATCGTATTACGAACTATATTAAAAAGAATCCCATTTGATTATTATAAAAGTCAACTAAAGTAGCAACATCCATGAAATAAATTCTCAAGTTACATATTACAGTATATATATCTAAGAACTGTATAAAATGAATTACAATCCGTAAAAAATAATAAAACTCAAGTACAGAGAAACCATATAATCACTTTCACATAGGTGGGTGATTAGAATCGGTGACTCATGCTATCTAGGCCAGGAGGTATTTGTTGGAAATGTATTTGTGATGTCACGAACTTGTGCCTTTGTTTCCACCCTCACTCGACTTTGTACTTGTTCTAAAATTTGGCTTTGTAGGTTTTCGATCATTTGACTTCTCATTTCGTCCATCATTCTATCTACTTCCTCTTTAGTATATATTTGAGATGAACGCATGCATGGAGATGAAATGATACCAAAGAAAGTAATCATCAAAATCGTCAAAATGCCTCTTCATGGGACCCCAGTCATCTCACACCATGAGTCAGCATCAAACCCTGGTTGAGAAGTGCTAATGGAGCCAAATTTTTCCTCAATCAATTGTCTATACTTACCCTACAATAAGCATATATAATTACAGTTGTGAATTCATAATGTTTAGATGATACAATAACAACAATAACAACAAAATAAATAATAATGAAATTGTCTTACAGTTATTATTTCTGATTTCTTGTCAATATACTATCATTTTCTCTTATCTCGCCTGTTAGAGCGATTGAAGAGGTCGAGATAGGAAACCGATTGGTACATTTCTTCAGCCCGTAAAAAAAGGAAATAAAACCATTAGTAATCTCACGAATATATAAATTATGAACTCACAATTAAAGAAAGAAATAAAAACATTTCATTCTCTTCATGTGGGTGGCAAATGAGATTGAACCGTTGTGTGCTTCATAATCTCCCATTTTTTTCTCTATATTTCTGGTTTGTTTTGTCACATTTGACTTCTGTTGCCACTTTGGCATGCTCCAATGTTCATCAATCCAACTCACCCCAAACAGCCGATGACAAGAACTTAGGTGGATGACCTTTCATTTCGGCTATATTTGTTGCACCAACAACTTGCATTGCTTGCTTCCTTGTTGCATCAAGCATATCGGAATATTTCCTTCTGCATGAAGCTTTCCAGGCATGATATATTGTAGGTGATTCTTTGTCTGGCCATGCAAATTTTTGCTGCGCATAAGTAAATAAGTGATTGATATTGTGAGTATCAAAACATTATAATGACATAGCATAGGAAGGGAAACATAAATCCCTCACTGTAAGCTGAATAACAAGTTGGATAAATGAACACGAAGAAGTAGAGTGAGGGCACTTCAGTCATCCACTTCCCTGCAACTTCTTTCTTGAAAAACAGCATACCTGTAATTGCACGTGACCAGTGAAAATGAAAATGACCATACGCACTCTGCATGCGCAGAGTAGACTCCCATAGAAATCACTCATATTTAGGGCAGGCTAAGAATAAAAATGCTGAATTTTTCCTTGTACTGGTTTAGTCATTGTCATAGTAACCTGACTTTGATATGCAGACATTCAGAAAGAAGGAAGCAACAGATGTCCTGGTATGCAATGTGCATGAGATGAAACCCTCATTCAGTTGGAAAAGTTCGGCTAAAGTTAGCATCAGTGCAGTATTCGCACAGATGTATAATCCAAATTATAGAGTTCATCCTGACTAGCAACCCATTACAAGTTCTATGAAGAAGGTAAGAACATATGAGTGCAGAACATAGAATCTGGCAGGAGTAAAATTGCTATAAACGGCAGTGCTTTGCATATTAGATAGAGGTAATTCTTTGTCTGCAAGAAAGGAGAAAATTTTTCCCCTTGGAAGACTTGTTATATTTCTATACAGTTGCCCCAACTGCAAAGAAGAGGATTTATGTGACACTTTGATGGCAAGGGAGTGGTTTACATATGACAGAGATAGTTCTTCTTCTTTGAGTTCATCTTTTGCCGATCATGACCACGAAAGCCATTTAACTAGTTGATGTCTGAAATCGTTGTGGTACAAACCCAGAAACTTGTATATACAATGTTTATGCAACGGAAAACTCAGGGTTTCTGGTGGTTGATGACATGCTTGTGTTAAGGCAGTTGGAATGTCTTCAAGATGGATATTTTGTTCACTACTAATGCTGTGTCATTTAGCAGAGAAGAAGGGACCATATAGTGAAACAGCTTGGTATAGGGTTTTGCTTTTTCAAACCGTGAATTTTCCAGTATAATTTTTGTTTTTTCATCTTTGCTGTGTCATTCAGTCATGCACTCTGAAATTGAATTACATTAAAAATAATATAGAGCACTGATGGAAGGAGGGGTTACAGGCACTTCTACTCAACAAAATAATGGCAGAGGAACAAAGTATTGATAAGCATCATGATTTCAATTTTTAGTTATGACTATCAGCGACCTTTTGGGGTATTCACATAATTGTTAGATTGCATCAACTCTGACAGAATAATGTCAGTGGTGAAATAGTAAAAGAAGACATAAGGGGGATGATTATGATCACAGCATGCGTGACACATGGCATGAGACCTCATTATTTTACTGTACACCAACCTGTGAGAGGATAGACAGCCAGAAATGCTAAGAAAATAAGAAAGAGAACGCAAGAACCCCGAATGTGTTTTGCACACAGACACCACCAACAGCAACAACAAAATAAATCTTAATCAAATTTTAATGGAAGCATTAATTTATATGCAGGCACCCCCAAATGAAAATTTTAGGGGGAGTTAACAACAAGTCACATGTCCGCTACCTAGGCCACAAAGTTCTCTTCAAGACGACATGCTTGTACAAACCCTGAATTTTCTCATTTAGTGAAACAGCTCCTGCTTATTTTTAACTTAAAAGGCAAAGGTGAACTTGGTATAAGGTTTTGCTTCATCATTTTTTATGGGATTTGTGATGCAGAAGTGGAGTGCGAAGCTGGAAGGATGAAGACAATCCCAGGTGGCATGCATTTCATTAAGACAAGAGGCATGACCCAGCTGAGGCACCTGTGCACATCCCCATGTGCAGGCACTGCTGAACTGGCTATGGTTGGAAGTACATGGAATACTGAATGGGGGCCTAAACATTGTTTAGATGAAAACTAGAAAGGTGCAACAGAGACTACAAGCGATGCCATCCCAGGCATTTGTACCTAACATGTTCAACTCAAGAGGTTGGAAATATGAGGGGAAAAAAGCATAAAAAATTTTGGAAAAACACCATCGGCACTTTTGATTCCAAACAGGAGAAGACTGTACATGCAGCTGGTATAGAATGGTTGGTGAATGATAAATAAAGAATTCAAATTTCTCAATGTTCAACAAGTTTAAGAAACAACCTTCGCCTCTTTCTTATGGCACATTCCTATCTATAGATATGGTAATATTATAGGATGCCTCTTATTATTGGCTTGTGTTGGGGATTATAAACAGAGACAATATGTAGAAGAAGAAGAAGTACTACCACGAGACATCCATAAGCCATTATTCTAGTCTTTACTAAGACAAATTTCATTTGCTTTAAGAACAATTACGTCTTAATGTTGTCCTTTCTCATTGTTGCCGATGGGAAGGAATAAAAGAAGACAAACAAATGGAGGTCCTCCATAAGAATGTGTTTCATTTTCCCCAACCGCGTACTGGTATAAATTTTTTCTTTCTTTCAGAGAAGGTATAAAAATTACTTTAAAACATTGAGACAAAGTAAAAGTCACTGTAGTGTTATCAAAATGCCTTTTAAACCATATGTTGAGCCTCTTTTGCTGATTGTACCTTATCCTCCTACATATATATGCAGCCGTAAATATAGATAAGTTATGAGTTTTTTTTTTTTTTTTTTTTTTTTTTTTTTTTTTTCATGGTGATAGGGAGTGTAATGTTTCTTTATTGAACAAACTTTGTTTCAAATAAATTGTTACCGAAAATTTCTCCTAAAACCCATCTTTGATATCCTTTGGCACCATGCACCAAATAGGCTATGCGTCAATAATATGTCCTTTAATATTCTTAGTAATGGAACGAACAACTTTAGAATAAACAAATCTATTGAAAAAAAAATTATTGAATTAGTATTCATTTTGCACATACGAAATGCACGAACATATAAATATAAAAATAAAATAAGTCTTTGCCTTACGTATGATTTGCGGCTTGAATTAAGGTTCTACCCCCCCGGATTGAGAGGCACCTCAGTCCTATGATTTGGGCCTCTACCTTGAGTGGAAGAGGAACCGACATTACCCTTATCCTCAACTCTTGACTCTTCTTGTTGAACAATGGTGACCGGGTTATTACTTACATGTAATGACCCTCGACTGCTCTTACTGCCTCTATTAGAGCTTCCCCCAAAGTTAGAACCTCTGCCTCTATCGTATTTGTTTAGCCGAAATACATTTGTTTATACAAATTAAAAATCAAAACTTGCGAATTAAGTTAACATTTTATAAAAACTTTTTGAATGAAAGTAAATTGAAGACATACGAATATCATCATAATTGATAAAAGACCCACAGCAGCAGTCGCATGTACAGAAACGAAGGATGAGCATCCAAAGGTAGCAGCAGCTGAACATGAAAGATGCAGAAAAGCAGAGTGAAATGAAAAGTATAGTGTGTGAGGAACACAAGTTCAAAATCAGTAGTGAAGAGGTATGGAATTATAGGCTTCCGATGTTAGCTTATTTCAATGAATGTACTCCATTTTTTTCCTCTCCTTATCTTTGCTACTTAAATAAAAAACAGTGCTAAACTTTCACCCATCATGCAGCTGCAATCTAGCATGCTCAACAAAATTATATAGCCTAGAACAAACTTTCACCCATCATTTTGGTCCTGCGTGGGCAGCACCAAGTATTTAATACTTAGTTCTCATCCGGCAACCACCCATTCAGACAGGCACTGCTCGTCAAGTGGACTCATTGGTAATACTGCTCCCCTGAAATTAACTTAATTCTACCTACTACCATGAGCTTCAGCAAGTACATGCTACACCTCCCACAAAACCATTTCCTTAGAACACATTTACAGCATTTGAAGTAATCTTAACCAGCTTTCGAAATACCAACAAAAGAAGGAAATAAATTATAAAAATGACGCAAACTGAAGAAAAGAAGATAACATTACAAATACCGTCACAAAAGTCTACAGGAATGAATTTCTGAGGTTTGCATCTTATATTACTAAGCAGTAGACACATAAAGCTAACTGAGAGAGTAGCCTTAGTGTTGTTTCTCATACTACTTTGTCGCAGCTATAGTGGAAGGAGATTAAAAATACAAGATCATTGCATGATGACACGATACTGTAGCAAGATCATAAATACATCCCCATGCAACAGTCAATACATTATCCAACAATAACTTCAAGCAGCGGCAAGTTACAGAAAAAGCTACAGCAAGTGAAGTCACATATAAAAATAAAAATTAGTTATCTTCGAAACTCCTAAGCTTGTCATTGCATTATTCAATATCATGTTTCAAATATTTGAACACTACATGCCTGCTCTTCATAATTGATAAATATTTGTCTAATAATTATGCGCAGTGAAGAGGTATTTACCCTTGTCCCATACCCCTTTTGCCTCCTACGTACTAGTCAAAAAAATTTGCCTCCATAGAACAAAAACATACTAACTGAGAAGCAAAGCCATGCATTTTCCATATTTTCTGGCACCCCATTTGCGTAAATGGAATAGAAGGATCAAAGATCAGGAAACTTAATTTGTGTCTACACTCAGCACTTAGTAGAGTTAGTATTGTTCCATATCCAACCATTTCTTTACGAGTATATGAAGAAACCCAATTGAAACATTATTGGAACAGAAAAATACCTTATGAATACTGCAATATGAAGTCCAAAATGATGTCGTACTTCCTGCGAAAATATAGGTAAATGAAATAAGTTCATAGTGATTGTATAAATATGAAATTAATAAAACAAAGGAGGTGAAAATTAACTACCAACTGTTCTATAAAGGTTCATATCATTCTAATGCTGCATAACCACCAATTAAAGCACATAAATCAGCAATAAAATTTTACCACATTCAAGGTTTTTTCGGTGAACTCTCAATTAAATTTAAAAGAGTAACATATAATACCATTTATATGGTAATGAATGGTATCTCTCGTGTTATATTAACTAGCAACTGTACCCAAGGGGAGTCCACGCATGACTTCTTGGTTAGACAAACAACATGATAATGACATAACAGGGAACATCATTAAGAATTTGCAAAGTAAAACTATGACAAAATTGAGAACAAGTTGAGAATTTGTGGAGTACCTGACATCTAGCATTCTACTAAAAATTAGACAGAGGGGAAACCAAATTTGACATGTATGATGGAAGATTACCTAATGTTTTTAAAAAGTAAACAAATAAGCAAACCACCAGCATTGCAGATGTAATCATTTCATGCCATCGTCACCACCATCAGAATCAATTTGTTCATTCCGCTCAGTTTCTGAAGAAGACAACTCTTCTTCTTCTTCTTCAATATCTGTTGACAAATCAAAGTGGTTGTCTTCATTTTCTAGAACTTCATTTGGATTTACAACTTCCATATCACCACCAATTAGAAAACTTAAATCATCAAATTCAGTTGTACGATCAACAACAAAAGGAATTGATAGTTCATCTTTTTGATAAAAGCTCTCAGATACAATGGAATTGTAAGTCCATCATTAGCTGTCTCTCAAACCTTAGTTTTACATACAACCCGCCAGTCAGTTCTCTCTCTTTTCTTAGAAGGCTATGAAGTGTAGTAAACTTCTTGTGCTAAGGTTGCCAACATAAAAGTCTCATTAGAATACAGTCTTGATTTATGATTAATTTCAATAAAATCGTGATGAGGGTACACCCGGACTCCTTTTTCAGTATCATACCAAATGCACTTAAATAACACAACCTTGGTACCAACTCCAAAGTATTCCAACTTTATGATCTCAAGCAACATGCCATAAAAGTCATGCTCAAAATCATTGTAACAACCCCCTTTCACACATACACCGCTATTTATTGTTGATTTGCCTATTCCATACTTGTGTGTGTGAAACTTGAAACAGTAAACAAAATATCTCTTGTAACATTTTATTGAGCATGATGGCCCTTGTGCTATATCCCTTACATTTTTATATGCAGAATTTCTCTATCTATTACTTATTAATAAAATCAATAAATATGATATAATTACATAAAATAATGATATACATCTACTTCGAAAAGGGGAACTACTTGGAATCATAGTGGTCTACATACAAATTGCCTCAACCAACTTTTGAAGTCTTCTTCGCATCTTTTCTCTACTTGCGCGTTTGTGATGTTTGCATTTCCTTGCCTAACAACATCATCAAACATCCTACTTAAAATAACGATATAACACGTCATTAACTTGTAAAGTCATTGTCAATATAAAAATTAAACGGTTACGAAGATACTTACTTAATAAATTCTGATAATTCAATACAATTCAATAACACATATATAACTGCAGTCTTGTGCTCTGATTTTGATAGAAATCTACAATGACATTCCCCAATTGCTCGATCTAAGTGAGAAAATATTGATAATCTCCTTATTGAATGAATAGATCCCCCATCATCATTTCGAGAAACTTGATTGAACTTTGTTTCAATATGCGGTTCAAAATAAAATAAGCAAAATGTCAAAATCTCCTTAATAATATAGTCCTTATAGATGGAACCTTCAACGTATGCTCGATTTCGCACTTTCTTCTTTAAACGAAACATACACCTAAACATTAAATCACTCTAATTAGAAAATTAATGTATAGTGTAAATTGAATAAAAGTTGTTGGCATTACCTCTCAAATGGGTACATCCATCTATATTGAACGAGTCCTCTAACCTTCGCTTTATAAGCTAAGTGAATAGGCAAATGCTCCATATTATCAAAGAATGATAAGGGGAAGATTTTCTCAAATTTACATAATGTCTCAATTATATTGCTCTCTAATAACTCCATATGCTTGATACGTAACTCAGTCGCATATAAGTTTCAAAAGAAATTACTGAGTTTTGTTAATACATTCCAAACAACGTTAGGCACAAAGTCACGAAAGGTTATATGGATCAATCTCTGCATGAACATGTGATAGTCACAACTCTTCATCTAATAAAATTTGCCTTCATTCAAACTCACATATCGAGCCAAGTTTGATACATATCCATTAGGAAACTTCAAGTTTCACCTAGTGACATACATAAAATATTTGATCTTTATTTAATGTGTATGATGCATTTTGCTTCTAAGTCCGCCCATTAGTTTTTTTCAATTCTAATTCCGCCAATTTGCAATCAACTCCAAATCTAGTTTTGCCTTAACATTGTCCTTCATTTTTCCTTTGACATCTATAATAATGTTAAAGACATTTTCAAACACATTTTTATCAATATACATTACATCCGAGTTATGATAAATAAGAAGTGTTTTTCAATAAGACAACTCTGAAAAAATACTTTTTTTGACCCAATTGTGTTTGATGCCAAAGTTTTGAATAGTTTGTTTACCATATTTTGTGTCAAATATAATCTCAGGAAGACAAAATACTTGATAACATATCTCCTCCCCCATTAGCAAGAACAAAAGACTTTGTGTGCTCCATGCAATAAGGGCATACTAACTTTCCATGAGTACTCTATCTAGATAACATCGCATAAGCAGAAAAATCGCTTATTGTCCGTAAAAGTGTTGCCCTCATATTGAAGTTTTGTTTTCTTAAAATATCATAAGTGTTTACACTTTCTGTCCATAACATTTTCAATTCTTCAATTAAAGGCTTCAAAAAGACATCAATATACTTTATCGGATTTTTTGGGCTCGGGATAATTAGAATCAAGAATATGAAGGGCTGCTTCATACACATAGAATGAGGCAAATTATACATAGTGATAAATACTGACCAACAAGAGTATGGAATAGTTGACTGACAAAAAAGGTTAAATCTATCTGTGTATAACCCTAACTGGATATTTTGAGATTTAGAGGCGAAGAATGGATGACTAAAATCAAAATGCTTCCATGCACGCTTCACTATGGGCCGAGTATGTTACAACTTCATCATCACTACGTTCATTTCTAGCATGCCATGTCATGTGCTCTGATATAACTCTTGACATGTAAAACCTTTGAAGTCTTGTTGTAAGAGGCAAGTATCGTAACATCTTGTTTGGAACTTTCTTTCGTCTTTCAGTAGCTACATTTCTTATTTTATACTGAGAATGACCACATACAATACATTTGGTCTTATCTTGATTTTGTTGATAATAGAATATGTAATAATTTTCACAGATATCAATCTTCTCGTATCCAAGTCCAAGTTTTTTTAAAAATTTCTTCGCTTCGTAGAAATTTGTTGTCAACTTTGAATTTTCGGGTAACATAGTTTGAATAATCCTGTTTAAGTGATCATAACATGCTCCACTCATATTGAACTCAAACTTACAATTTAACAATTGTGAGATAGCTGATAACGTTGTGTGCATTTTATACCCATTTCATAATGGTTTTTCGGCATTTCTCAATAACTCATAAAACAATTGTGCCTCCGAATTAGGTCGGTTAGTATTGTCAGCATTCAAGTCATCATAATTGCAATTC
This sequence comes from Dillenia suffruticosa, assembly GCA_033439265.1. Lineage (NCBI taxonomy): Eukaryota > Viridiplantae > Streptophyta > Magnoliopsida > Dilleniales > Dilleniaceae > Dillenia > Dillenia suffruticosa. Next base: position 22,004,635 of record JAVTVX010000015.1, read on the forward strand.
CAATCATATTGAGAGCCTAATGCATCAACAACCATGGATATAAATAGAGTCTCAACATTCTCTCTACATTTAGATGATTGCCCTTCAAATGATTCTCTGTTTCTATCTTCTCTGTGAGAAACCCATATAGTGTAACCATTAACAAACTCTCTTGAGTAAGTGCACTACCACATCATCTTGACTACAAAATTTATGGTTGCAACACTTTTGGCAAGGACATCTAATATTGAATCTATCCATTAACTTATATTGAGAGCAGACAAAATCCAAGAACTTATTAATACTCTCAACAAATTCATCTGTCAAGTATCCATTAGTTAAGTGATGATACATCCAACTACGATTATTGGACCCCATTTCGAAGTACACACTGTACAACAAATAATCAATGTAATATATAAAAATTATATAAAGAAATATAATTCGTATATCAAAATTAGTGATGCAAAGGATGGAAGTTTGTGAAAGAAGGTTGCAAAATTGAAATTAGAACTAGATGGTCTAAGTTGCAAGAAATGAAACCGGGGGAAAGAGAGGTAGACATTAGCACATCCCCATGAATATAGGACATTGTTTCATGCTTAAATGAATACTTTACAATCATGAAAGATGTTCTATAAATAGCCGCTCATTCCCCTAGAGTGTCACGCCCCGACTCTCCCGTCGAGCATGTAACAACCGCCGCGTTATCTCGGTATACGAGCATGACTTCCCCATATACCGAGACAGCGCAAAGCATTCCAATTATACAATAAATCTTCCAATACACAAATTCCATAAATAAGAAAATCATACATATACAACGCACATGCAAAGGACCCATTTGGTCCATCTCTGTACACACTAGCATGTATCGGCACACACATTTGGGAAGGGAGTTTCCGTACATGCACGCACCATCCTAGCCAATCCAGAATTCTTAGTATAAATAAAATATTCCAAATATATTTCAAATCAAAATGAAAAAAAATTCAAATCATAGTTGTACATTTAATATTTCAATCCAAATGTCCCAATATAAGATAAAATATTTTTCCAAAAATGGTTCAATAAAAATAATGAAGTCACAAATCATAATCGTCGGATTTTACCAATACTTGCCGAAGAACTCAACCAGTATCAGTAAAATCCATCCGGTATGAGATGTATAGAACTTTCTTTCCATGGTTCTACGTTCTACAATTTCCAAAAATCCTACATTACTAAATACCTATGCAAATCAGCAAAATATCTTTCGCAAGCTCCAACGTCCAATCTCTGAACTAAATATTCTCTGAAAAATGTGAGAGAAGGGTGAGTATTGGGGAATATTCAGTGAGTGGAGTGCAATGGTATGCGACATATGAATGAGGGGTGAGGGTGGTGATGCCAAATGCATGTATCAAATATCATTTAATACAATAGTGAAATTCATTCTCATAAAATCATTCGTATCGATCCACCATGACTTATATAATCAATTCATTAAGTCAAATATCATTTTTCCACAATTTTGGGGTTTACCGAAAATAATCTCCTACCAATGGCCGTTGGTAGGATGCGCCAATGGGTTTTTCATAATTTTCATAAAATCCTCTCCACCTTGGCGTTGGCGCGAAGCTCCATGGGATACTACTATGTTATCCGGCAGCCTGAGGAGGCTCTCCATTTCACCTACCACCAAGCTAAATAAAACAACCTTACCCACGCCGCCCCAATGGTTCGATTCACGGCAAGACTCAAACTATAGTCATTTTTCCCAACGCCATGTTACCAAACTCAATTTATCAATCAATGCATGTTCAAATATAAAGTAGAGCAATATTTTACAATTCACATGAGTATCACAAATTAATATGGTGCAAATAGGTTAATAATCAACTCAAGAGTCATGGATATTTCAAAATTTCATTTTAGGCATACCATAATCACAAAACAATTTTAATTCTATTTGCAAATTTATTTCAGAACTCAATTTATAAATCATAACTGAAAAAAGTTTACTCATTCATATGCACATAACCATCCACTCACCTACAGGGAGGGTATTCACTCCTTATTTCCATAATTCAGTGCAGTAAAGTCTTACTCCAATCCTCAATTGATTTTCTTAAATCCAAAATTACGATTATATTATCAATTTCCAATTAATTTTAGTGTTTATAAATTTTTCCGAATTTTGTATAAATCCTACTTTTCCAATTCATGAATACCATCTAATGTCATCAATTGTATTTTATTATAGATAAATAACATGATCAAAATCGAGTTTAATTCAACCTAAAAGATCACTCAAAGTCAAAAACAAATATGAATAATTAGTTTTTTACTATATAGAAATTCTTCGAAAAATCATAAACTTTTCAATTCTCATCCAAACGTTTCAAACCATATGTCATTTTCAAGTTGTGAAGATCTAGTTTCATAATACAGAGATTGTATTTGAATTACCTATAAACAGAAAAAATTAAAATGAAAAAGGTTACATCAATCCTTAAGCTCTAACCCCAAATTTTAAACTATCCTTCCATATACATACCGTTATGCAATTAACAACTCAAAAACAATCTAAGAAAGATATTGGATGCAACAATATCCTTCATTTTGCAGAATATTCCATTCCAACCCCAAATTCTAATATTTTCATGAACATTCCATTTGAACTTCAAGAAAAACTATTCAAATCAACCCAACAAGATTCTATTATCCTATAACATGTTTTCTCATACTAGACAACCTAAATTCCTATAGAATTTTGGACTTAACTCTAATAATCATATATAGAATTTCATAAATGCATTCTATTCAGATCTAATATACATTCTAGACATATACAAAACTTCTCACCCTATATTAACCGTAGATTCATTCAACTTATCGAAAGGATCAGAAATCCCCTCACCTAGGGTTTCTCAGTTAGCAGACCTAATTTTCGTGCACCGTTCGATTTGGTTCAGAACCTGTAATGCTTCCAAATTGAAACACATTTCAGCAATTAAACCTAATTACTAAGGAAATTTGAAACCTAGAGCTAGGATTAGGAACCGGTCCTTACCTGTGCAGAGAATGGAATCGTAGTTTTGCCTAGGTTTTCGAAAGTCTAAGATGGATGTTGGTTTGAAACTTCTACGAAAGCCTTAGAAGGGCTCTCTGCAGAGAGCAACATCGCGCTCGAGCGAAGAAGAAGGAGACAGAGGACTGTCGCACGTGAGGGAGAGGAGCCGAGGCGGTCGCACGCTCGCGGGAGGGAGAAGGATGGAGCCGGGACCGCCACTTGCGGTGGTGGCTTGGCAGTGTTCGGGGGAGGCGCGGCACCTGAAAGTTGCGGAAAGTGTGAGAACAGAGAGAGAGAGAGCGACAGCGAGAGGGAGAGAGAGTTTGTGAGAGAGAGAATGAGAGAGAGACGGGAGGAAGAGAGAGAGAAATTAGGGTCTTTTTGCCCTAACTTCACTCTTGGGGAGGAAGTGCAGCGTTTTGGTCTAAAACGCTGTGCTTTCTTCCCCCCTCCTCTTTTTTATTTTTTTTTTTATTTTTTTTTATTTTTTTATTTTTTTTTATTTTAAGGTATTACATAGAGAGTAAGTGTACGGATTGAAGGGAAGTTATTTATGTCGTATTGATCTAGGGTTAAGCGAATCTATGCATTATTAATAGTGGCTCTGCAATAAACTGCCCTTATAAATTATAAATTACAAAATTACTGGTGAAAAGGATGAAAGTTTGGCATAAGCTATACTATTTAAAATTTATGGAGGCATAAGAGAACATCATAAGCAACAATCTCAACAATAGGAACATACGTATCAAAATATAAAATACCATTTTCATATAGTTGCTTCACGTGGAAAAACATGTAGATAATGTTTTACTTCATGAAAAGAGATAAATGTGACATAAGGGTGAACTCCACCCATGATAGATAGCAGTATTTAAAAACAAACGGGTATGGATTAAGAACCTGTGTAAGTCAGGAGTGGTAGCTATACGCAGTAGCCAATGTACAGTTGGGATGAATGTTGACTGTTATCAAAATATTGAGTCGACTTAGTTACTACCAAAGACATTGCAACATAAAAGTGAAGACTTCACTCACTATTTCTTGCCCATTTACACTTACTATTACTTATCAACCGCATAAACATTTTGCAAATAAGAAACACCCCTCTTTAAAAATCTATTTTTTTGGCAAATTTTCATAGGTATTTGCGTATCCTATTCCTTTGACATCAATGAAGTTCAGATATGAAGGATTACTTTTGATTATGGAGGGATGGAATTGGTTATATTAGGACTTAATAACGGAACAACCATAATGGATTTATCTATACTCCCAGCGACAAGTAGCAGTTAAATCGAATAAATGGGGGAAAATGATGGATAACATGCTCCCAAATTTGGCCAGCATTAGAACACAGTTTCGAAGTCCATTAAAGCCAAAATGTTTATGTTTTCGAGCCTGAAGGAACAACATATTGCATTATTTAGTTACTTCTGCTTCTCGTAGATATAAAAAGGTAACATTTTGTATGAAACTAGATGACAACAGAGAATAGAATAGACATAAAATCTGCCTCATTGATTGTTGGAAACGGTATGACAAGGAAACAAAAACAAAAAGAAACACAATTATTGATTGCAACTTAGCTGAACTGAAAACAGCACTACTTCTCTTATTGCAAAGAAAGAATAATAACCACACCTCCTTTACGTATTTTATAATACTGAGGAAATTCTTCCGGTTCAAAAAGAAAGAAAGAAAGAAAGAAAGAAAGAAAGAAAGAAAGATCATCAAATCATTAACCCTGTTACACTGAGTGCTTCTATATCAGTAGCTGGAAAGTCCAGAAGGATGTTCACTTTTCAGTGTACATAAAATAACTTCCCTTCCCCTCGTCACAACATCAAGAATTGGCTTAAAGATTAATGAAATATTATATGCAACGTCTGTGTGTGGGTACATGAATGGGGGAGAGAGAGAGAGAGAGAGAGAGAGAGAGAGAGAGAGAGAGAGAGAGAGAGAGGACAAGGAAGAAGAAGCTGACCATGCTAAGGACAAATAAGGGAAAACAAAAGTATGTATGGAATCCGTCAAATAATGGACTGGAAATGACCAGAGGGAAGCATGGAACTTCATTATGATACCTTGGGATATTCATAACAATCTACCTCTGAGAAGTTATTCCCCCGAAAGGGAACAGTGGTCAATCACATTAATGGAAGCACAACACAATCGAGTATTTCACGGCTAGAATTTTCGGTCATAAAAAATTATTGACAGACTTTTTTTCATCGGTAATAATGATGGATTACCGACAAAAATTTTATTAATGGATTAGTGACAGATTTTGTATTATTTTTTTTTATTTTGTATTATTTTTTAATTTTAAGTTTTTTTTTTAATTTTTTTATAAATTTATCTCCGACGGATTTTTAAATTTTTTTTAAAATTTTAATTTTTTTTAAAATTTTTTTATAAACCTATCAGCAACGAATTATAGACAGAAAAATTAATGATGGATTATTGACGGAAAAATTAGCGACAGATTAGCAATTGATTTTATTTTTTTTAAAATTTTTTATTTAATATAATTATTTTATTTTTTATTTTATTTTGTAGAAGGATAATATTATTTTATTTTTTAAAGTTTATTATTATTTTATTTTAAGCTAAAATAAAATTATTTCATTATTTTATAATAAATTATAATTTTATATAATTTTATTATTATTAAAAAATTATAATTTTATATTATTTTATATTATTTTATTATTATTAAAAATATAAGATAAAGATAATAAGTAAAAAAAAAAAATAATATGATTAGATAACTATGATGGCTTAGTGGTTGTGTTGCTCATAGAATTTCACTATGCTCGGGTTCGAAAGTGACTGGAGGTGTTTTTCAGAAATTAAAGGTCGTCGGTTGGGGGTTTTTCGGAGCAAATTTTAATTTTTTTTGAGAACTTCTAAAATCAGTGACAGACCCAGTCTCCTGCTGACTTTTTTTAATTTTTTAATTTTATTATTCACGGATTTTTTCCAATCGCTAATATCAGAGACACATTTTTTCTGTTGCTAATTCGTCGCTGATATTAGCAACGAAAAAAAATCCGTTGCTGATATTTAGTAGGGTCACTATTAGTGACGGATTTAGCGACGGAAAAAATCCGTTGGCAGGGTCACTATTGGTAACGGATTTAGCGACGAAAAAAATCTATCGCTGAAATTTTAGCGACGAAAAATATACTTTTAGCAACAGATTTTTCCGTTGCTGAAAATCCATTTTCTAGTAGTGATTGTTACAACAAAAATCAAATCAATGTGTTTTGGGATAACCTAAAATTAGCTTTTAGGGATTTATTCACCTAGGAGCAAGGTGAGTCATGTGTAGCCATTGACGTGGGAACACGTGACTGCTGTGGCACCCATGTGGATCCCAAAATATCCCTTGACAATGGCATCCATGGGTCATTGCAAGATCTAATACCCTTCGGCCATGGTGGAAGACTTGTACTCCTAACCTTTTGCTAGTAGTAGTTGGTTGATAATGTGCTTTTAAAGTAGAAGAATAATTAAAACCATACAGTTTGATGATCCCCAAATAGACCCAAATGTTTGTCACAACAAACATTCCTATGTTCTACGAACAAACCCTAAACTAAGAAAGAGAGGAAAGAGAGAGAGAGAGAGAGAGAGAGAGAGAGAGAGAGAGGAACATGAAAGGACGAACGACGGCGACGATGAATATGTCTTCAATTGCACTCATCCATTTCATGGCTGACAAGACGTGGCGATGATCGTTTACCACCGCGAATTGTAGAGCGAGGGCACCGAGATACGGAGAAGGAGAGAGAGAGAGAGAGAGATGCGAGCGAAGGAAAGGGAGTTTTTGCAGAACTTAGGGTTTTTATCTTTTCTCATTAGCAACGGACTACCGAAGGAAATAATCCATCGGTAATTTCTGTCGGTAATCCATCGTTAATGATGTATATAGATTTCATCTGCGATGGATTATAATCCGTCTCCAGTTCCTTCCACTACAAAAAAATAGCGTTTTAGTCACAAATTTAGCGACGAAAATTTTAAAAAAATCCGTTACTAAAAACATTAGCGACGAAAAATTTTTCGTCGCTAATAACGCGTCGCAAAAATTTAGCGACGAAAATTAGAAATCCGTCGCTAAATTTAACGACAAATAAGTTTTCGTCGCTAAAATTCGTCACAAAATTTAGCGACGAAAAATTATTCGTCGCTAAATTTAGCGACAGATAATTTTTGTCACTAAATCCGTCGCTAATTTAGCGGAAAATAAACCCATAAAAAAATTATTCGTCGCTGAATTAGCGACGGATTTGGAATCCGTCGCTAAAATCCGTCGCTGAATTAGCGACGGATTCCAAATCCGTCGTTGATTCCATATGCCCTGCCCCTGTGCTGGCAGATCCACGTGCCCACCCACCCCAGCACCAACCTGCCCGCCCTGCAACCTGCCCGCCCAAGCTAGCACCCCCACCGGACCGCCCGCCTGCCTTGCAACCTTCCCGCCCCAGCCAGCAGCATCAACTCTTAATTGTTAGAAATGCCGCGCCTTCTGCCTCCACCGTGGTTCGAACTCCGAACTCCTACACGAATTCCTGCACACACGCAACCTGTAAACTACCGAGTCAAAGATATTATTGTGATATAAAGTTTTTTTTTTATTATTTATTATCTTTTTTTACTTTTTTCTAATAATAATAAAATAATATATAATAACAATTTAAAATAATAAATATAAAAGCTTTTTTTATTTATACCACCAACCTAAAATAATATTTAATTAAAAATAATAAATATGATAATTTTTAATAAAATAAAAAATAATAAAATACTAATTTAAAATAAAATAATTAATTAATTAAAAAATATATTAATATTATATTTTGATTTCTTCTTTTTTCTTTTATTTTATTATTTTATTATTCTTTTTCATTTTTATTTTATTTTTTTAATCCATAATTTTATAATGCATCTCAAAACTAAAAAATTATAATTATCAATAAATTATAATATATTAATAATTTAAAAAATCTATATATTTAATCATAAAATATTTTTATTTAAATTTCAATAAAATTATTATATATAAGAAATGAAAATAAAAAGAAAAAAAAAACCAAAAGAAAAAAAAAGTAAGAATAGGAAACAAAAATGTGGAAGAAAGAAAACAAAAATATCATCACATAACACTAACACCAAGCAATGGTGCAGTGGTGATCTGCTCAAATCCGAAATTCAAGATCTAAGGTTCTAATCCCTCCACCTGCATGTCTTTTTAGAATTAAAACAAAGGGCGCCCGCGCGCCTGCCTAGGCGCCCAGGTAGGCACTCCTAGGCGCGGACGCCCAGGCAGGCACCCGCGAGCGCCGAGACAGGCATGCGCAGAGCGCGGGCGCCCAGGCAGGCAGGCATGCGCCCGTGCGTGCATGCGCCCACGCAATCATTAATATTTAATTAAAAAATTTATATTATTGAATAAAATAATACAAATAAAATAAAATTATCTATACAATAATAAAAAGTATTAAATCAAACAAAAAAAGTAAAAAAATAATAAATTAATTAAAAAATATATATAATTTAAATAAAATAAAATATATGGTTTTTTTAAGAATTAAATAACATTATTCTTCTAAAAAATGTAATATAATATAATAAAATAAAATGTAAATTAAAATATTATAAAATAATAATATGATTTGTTAATATAAATTAATAAAATAAAATAAAAATAAAATAAAATTATAATTAAAAGAATATAAAATTCAGTGACGGATTTGGAATCCGTCGCTGAAATTATTAAAATAAAATAAAAATAAAATAAATTCAGCGACGGATTTTAATCCGTCGCTAAATTATCGGATATATGGATTGGGATTTTCATCTAGCGACGGAAAACAAATCCGTCGCTAAATTAATTTTTAACTTAAATATTACATATTAATAAAAGAAAAATAAAAATAAAAAAATAAAATTCTATTTAAAAAAGATTAAATTTTGGATGAATTTTAAATTTGTGGCAAAATTTTGCCCGATGAAATTTGTAACAAAAAAAATTTTTTTGTCCCCAATTAATGACGAATTTAGCGACGAAAATTTTTTCGTCACTAATTAGCGACGAATTTAGCCACGAAAATTTTTCGTCACTAATTAGCGACGAATTTTGCTACAAATGATGTGTCCGTCGCTAATTTAGCCACGACTTCCTTTTTGTTGTAAATTTTGTGGTAAATTTACGACGAAAAAGTTTTTCATCGCTAAATCTGTCGCAAAATAGCGACGATTTTTTTCCATCGCGAAAATCCGTGGCTAAAACCGTATTTTTTTGTAGTGTTCGTTCATCCGTCGCTATTCTCTTGAAAATAAGACTCACGGAATAATAATCGGTTTGGTGTGCGTATTTTCGTCAAATTTACCGATAGAAATTTTCCGTCACAGTAAATCACTCACTGATCTGTCGCCAATTTATTACTTCGTTTTCCCTTCCATCCTATGCAAATACGTTACAAATCCGACACAATTATCGATGGATATATTTATGTTGGTAAATACCCGTCGCTAATGCCCCCTTTTCTTGTAGTGTTTGGGCAAGTCCATATGCTACTTGAGCAAATCCACCCCCTTATATCCAAAAAAAAAAAAAAAATCCACCACCCAACTTATAAAGGATTTGGCGCTTCTTGGCATGTGTCTTGTGCTGACTAAGGCAGGGCTAGAAATCAGCATTGGACTATTTATCTCAAACTTGGGAATGTCAGCAGAAGTATTAAGCATGGTTGTTGGTTCAGCTACTTGTATTGAGGTATAGAAGGCTTTTACAAAATGCTCTTGCCTAAGGCTCACTAGAACATCAATGTACCTTACAATTAGTTCATATTCTTAAAATGATTTTTTCTTCTCTGAGAAATTTAAACTTGTGATGACACAAGTTTCAGATCTAATGTGAAGAATATACTGATAGGGACAATAATAAAAATTTTACTAGGAGCAGGTCATTTCTTATCTAGAGAAAAGGGTCTTTCACAATGTGGGCAAAGCTTTCAGAATCACAATAATTACACCAGAGTACATGCTTGTTTCTTTGCCCTTCTACTATGCTTGATTGCATACAATGGTAACTGAACAAGACCAACGTTGTGCTTTAGAGGAGTCTTTCCACCTCAAATGCATCATAACTTTGTCCTCTCATGTTCCTTTACCTGAAGGGGCTACTGAGGAACAAATAGCTGTTTACATGAAGTGGCATGAAACAGTTGTTTCAAATCAAAATGATGGATGGTATAGGCAGGTTATCAATTAGCTTGAAGGTCATGATTTTGCCATAGACTACGAGTCCCATGTTGACATAATACTATAGTCACTCCCTCCATTTTTTGGACAGTTTTTTGTGAACTTTTCACATGAACAAAATTGAGTTTTACTTACTGACTTAATAACATGCTAATCATGACTGAGAATGCTGTGACCAAATGGAAATCGGAGGAGTTCGTTCTTGTCGCATGTTCTAATGGGACTAGGAAGAGATTCAAGTACAGCAAAAGAGCGAAAGAAATTCCAACATTAAGCCCAAGAGTAATTATTAGTGAATAATATAATAAAAATAATAATTTATTACAAAATGTAAAAAAAATTGTATAAAAACTACAGATTAAGGCATGGATATCTCGCTCTTTTTAAGGACATTTGAGTCTTCTGCGATGGTCAAAACTCAAGAACCGGTATAATAGAATTCACTTAATTCATCCCTTTCAAGATACAACAATCCAACAATTTGTTATTTGACTTAAAACAATTCTATATAAATGTTTGAAACCAAAACTACACCAAAAAAACATCTCTCTTTCACTAATACTCTCTCTCTAGAATGTTTGTAAGATTAGTTATGTTGCAAAGATGAAAATGAAACTCTTATTTATAGATAAATAAGATTCTTGTCTCATTAAATATGGTGCCAGTGATAGAAATAATTGTAACTATTACTCACTCTACTATTAGGTAATTTATATCCCACTGCACCCATTATTTCATGAGTTACACCCCATTTCTCAATATTAAAAGTGCATATTTTGGAACTTACTCCATTATTCAAAAATAAGGTTATCTACCCCACTACTTCCAATATTTACATTCCTTTAAAATTGTACATAATTTATATGTAAATTATAATATTTCCCTATGTTGGAATTATTACAATATATGCACATACGGAAGTGTATAATTAAAATTTTCAGAATTTTGATATAAATATCTCGATATGTAGGGTTCCAATAAATCAACCAAAACCGCGTAATCTCTTATACGGATCGCTCGGTCAGGATGGTAATCACGAAACGAACTACTACTATGGATCCATGACGCCTCAATCCAAATTCAGTGACCCAAAGACAGAAGGAATTTTTCTATGCGAAAATTCCTCAAACCCTAAATTTATTTTCACTCTTGAGATTCTCTCACTCACTCTCATGGCAATGTACACAGAGATTTCTCTCTATCATTGTTGCATTTCCCCAAAAATAAAATTAAGGGGGGAACACCCGAGAGAGAGAGAGAGACTTTTCTTGGGAGTTATTTGTGTATTTTTTTTGCATGGGAGGTTTTTAGTAAATGTAACTTCCCTTGACACATGCCCACGCGGGGAAAACTAACACCCTACTTGCTTTTAATATTAGCATAAGTAATATCATGTTGAGAGAGAAAATACTAATTAAAGATAGAGTTTTATGTTCCATGAAGCTGTGTTGTACATTGAACCTTCACTTAGTGTAACAAAAATGTTCATTCTAAATCAGAGTGTGCTCGGCATTGAACTAAGATTTCTTTTGGAAAATGAAAATTATTGCTCACACATAATAATCTAAGTGTTGACATGAGTTTTAATAACTAGCACGTTACGGCCTTGCATTATCCCAGTTTTCACAATTGTTTTCGAGAATAAACCCAATTCTCATTGTAAGCGGTCCCACTTCCACACTTACATAGGTGAAATCTATCAAGAGCAATCATATAACTTTTTAATGCCCCACTTATCAGAGAAACAGATTTTCATTAAGAGTTTATCAACTCAACTCTCCAATCATTACAGGAAAACTACACCACATTATAGGGAAGGATACTTAAAAAAAATAATTGCATTTTTCCAACCACCTTATAATTTGTTCTTCCCATTGAACCCGATTATAGGATCTCTAGTTTTCGGATTTGCTGTCCTCATACGGGGCTCATGAATTTATTGACTTGAATCCCATCCTCCTCGATGTGCTCCAAATCCTTTCTCTTGGAAGGTGCATACATCACATCTTTAAAAAGTAATACTTTCACGCATGTAAATTTCAATTCAATTTCATCACTATGAAAAACTGGAATAGTATGAGAATCACCAAATATAATAGTCTTATACTCTTCATAGAGAGTATATTTTTTGAACCATTTTTTTGTCATAACAGATATGTCCATTGATATCAAAATTTGCCCACCATCTTTCAAATTTTTTCTCTAAAAATACGTTTGTCACCGCAGCCACAAAAGATTCTTTGATAATGTTGGTTTAAGGTGGAGTCTCATATTTCCAAGATTTGTGAATATGAGCAATATATCCACCTTTACCACAGACTAACATAAACCAGGTTTTTTAATAATGAGGGTGGTCATGGTTCCTACTCTCATGATTGAAGTTTTTCTTTTTATCGTGAGATTTACTATATTTGTTTCCAAAATTTTAATTTGGTTTCAAATATGTATTTCAGGAGTTATTGGGCAAATTATTTGTAGATATGAGATTTATTTTAGTGGAGTCTATATTTATATCTTGAACTATTGCATCTCTTCCACATGAATACGAGTGATTAGATCCTTCAAAGTGATGTCTTTCTGTTTGTGATGTAAGGTTTTTTGAAATTCTTTCCAAGTTGATGGCAGCTTGTCTATGATTTCAACAACTATCAAGTTGCAACCAAAATTTACTCCTTCAGACCATACCTCATGAACAATCATTTGAAAGTCTTATACTTGGTCCACTAAAGATTTTACATGTATCATTTGGTAGCAAAAGAAGCGATGAGCTGCATACTTCTTGGCACCAGCTTGTTCGTTGTTGTATTTGAATTGTAAAGCCTACCACATTTTCTTGATAGTACGGTAAGTATATTCAGAATAATCATAAAATTGATTAGAAAGGCAATTGAAAAGATAATAGTGGCAATTATACTTATCTATTTCATATTGTGCACATCTCTCTGAGTGTTCAATTTGTTCATCATTCGACATGCCTTCAATGTTCTCCTTGCTGGGATTTTTTTCAGTGAGAACATAAACCACCTTGAAAAGGTTAAGGTAAAACAATACTTTTCCTTCCAACTCCTAAAGTGAGCACCATGAAATTTGAATGATTTGCTGAGATCTCCAATTTGATCGATAGATTTTTCTTATGCACTTTTCATATCGAATTTTCTTAAAATTGTTAGTGAAAAATGTAATAAAAATAATAATTTATTACAAAGTATAGAGAAATTATACAAAAATCATGAGTTGAGATGCGGATATCTCACTCTCTTTAAGGAGATTCGAGTTTTTCTCAGTAGCCAAAACTCAAGAACGATGGTTGTAGAATTCACTTGATCATCCCCTCTAGAATACAACATCCTAATAATTTGTTGTTTGATTCAAAACAATTCTGTACAAATATTTAAACTCAAAATTCCATAAAAAAAACACCTCTCTTTCACTAATACTCTCTCCTAGAATGCTTACATGATTAGTTATACTAGAAATTTGAAAATGAGACTCCTATTTATAGGTGAACAAGATTTTTATTTCATTAAATAGGGTATTAATGATGGAGAGAATTATAATCATCATCACCTCACAACTAGGTAATTTACACTCCGCTACACCCACTATTACATGAATTACACCCCATTACTCAATATTAAAAGTGCCTATTTTGTAACTTACTCTATTATTCAAAAATAAAGGCGTCTACCCCATTACTTTCACTATTTACATTCCATTAAAATTGTACACAATTTATATGTAAATTAGAACACTAATGTATCTAAGGGCAAATCCAATAAAAAAGGTCATTATGTCAGACAAAGTTGTTTGTTACCTTTGGGGGAGGGATATTGGAAATGCAATTGCACTAAATACCTTGAACTAATAAAGGGCAAAGGTAAGAAATCTTCTAAAGGTAGGGGTCATGCAGCAATATTCACTTGTTGTCCAATGACTATGCCTTTCACCTTGATTCACCTTGCATGGGCGAACCTTGCAAATGAACCCTTAGACTTTTAGGGTATTGGATTCTCACTAATGTTTGTGTTACTCAAGACGACATTCTCGCTTTCGCTTCATCCAGGCCTGCTGATGCGGGTCTTCCCTCTAAGGTGAAACACTTCCCTACCAATCTATTTTTACATCCCACAGCTTCGGCAGATGACTTAACCCCATTCATCTTCATGACTCTAATGTCAATAATCATTCCAATATTGCTTAAGTTCTTGATATGGGTGTAATCTCACATATATGTGTATCTTTTCAGGTACTAGAACACAATAAAGACCGAGAAAGAATGGTAGCTAAAGGTTGGCAATAATGTAAGTGTTGGAGCCATGGCCATTAGTTTCTACATCATTAAAATTATGAAATTATGTTTTGTTATTAAATAATATATTCTATTTTCTCAAAGCCAATAAAAATCTAATTTCTATTTTTAGTCTTTTGAAAATTGGTTCTAGTTTCTTGTTTAAACATAAAGTCTCTAAAATTTATTATTTAAATAAATTTTTTAGCATGAGATATATGTATTATGCCATTTAGATAGTAATAAAAAAAACAACCCTAGGCAAATTGAGATAAATGTTGTAGGGATTTTTTTAAGAAAAAGTCAAACATACTTGGTATCTTAGATTAGGTTATAGTGCGTATAACAGAACACTGTTAGAAAATGGGCATGAGTCCGCCCATGAGGGTAGACCTATAACCCAAAACCCAACTTCCCATTTTGAATTTTGAATAAGGGGGAAGTTAAAAGGAGAAGAGAGTGGTTGTTTTGTAACCAGCCCCTCAACTTCCCCTCTCTCTCTGACTCTCACTAAATTTGGTTAGCTTCCCAATTTTTCTTCTTGGAACATAACCATGAATAAAAAAGAAGAATATACATGAATGTGGAATGGGAATGGATAACAAATAATTAGAATTGTGTTTAAGAAATTGGTGAGAGAGAAAAAGAGAAAGAAAAAGGATAATTGTGAAAGGGTTTGGTGATTATTCTCCACCATGTCATAAATAATATTTTATGTTCATTAATGACAACTTGAAATTAGTTCAACAGAATAACTTAAATTTTATACAATAGAATGCCCATAACATGAGAATTAAATATGTAAAATTTGGCATACATCCAATGAGTTCATTATGAGATATTACAAAGCCTAGTTGAAACTTAATGTACTCGTATCTTTAAAAATATTGTATTTGTCATGCCCAAAATCCATCCCTCACTGGGGCTTGGGGCTTCATTGGTGACGGACTGCCTGGTTCTCACCATAGCTCAGTCACTTGCATGGTAGTAGAAGTCATAATAAAATAACATATTTTTCATTTATTTAAATTACTACATATTATGAAAGTCTTCTATATATAACAAAGTAGCGGAACTTCTATACTAGAGAGATTATCGATAACAAAGCTATCTCTATCCGTTCATCTAATCCTCCATGACCTTTGTTCTTGCAGGATCTAAAAATAATTTTTGGTATAAACTTGATAGCCGAGTAAGATCTGCATGTGCATGTATAAAAAAAATTATTATAAAATTATTTGATAATGGGTTTATTGTAAAATCTTTTGAGAAAGCTTTCAATGTAGTAACAACATATATAATTTAATAATAACAATAACACAATACAATATAAAGTAACAGTTTACTTTCGTCTTATCTCTCTATAAGAACAATTTCCTTATCTCTCCTAGGAGGTCCGATTCCTGAAAAGCCTAACACTCTCCCCCGCATTAAGTGGACAAACCTTCTATCCATAATAATAGGGTGATACTAATATGTATTTTGATGTTTGACAAAACTCTTGGTTGCTCGAGCAATCTCCACACATATCAGTTTATATAACAATCATAAACATATATATTTATGTAACAATAGTAAATCATGATAATGGTAGTGAATCATAATAATAACAGTAAATCTAGAATCAGCAATAAATGATGGTTATAAAAAATATGATAGTTTTGCATAATATATATGAATATCAAGAACATTCACTTTGAAAACTTGTTTAAGATCTTCTTTCCTTCTTTTCTTTCTTTCTTCTTCTTTTCTTTCTTTCTTTCTTTCTTTTCTCTCTCTTCCTCACAGATTGTTTGATGGTTTTGGAATGGGAAAGGGAAAGAGGTATTTATAGGTATTGAAAAATGATGAGTGATCATCTTCTTTCAAGGGTTGTGGACATGCGTAAGACACTTGTTCATTATAGATGACACCTTCCATGGATTGTTGACATGTGTAGACACTTGTTCATTATGTAAGATACTTGCTCTTGATGTAAGACACTTGTTTAGACACATATTCATCTCATTTTTATCGTGGTTGTGGATGCTTTATCCTTTGGTTGGTGGTAAGGTGATATGTTGAGATTTAATGTACTTTAGGTATTTAGTAGTTCTGATTAGTTGTTTTGGGTACTTATTTTCGTGGTGGATGCTTTATTCTTTGGTCGGTAATAAGATGATGTGTCAAGATTCAATATACTTTAGGTATCCAACAGTTCTGATTAATTATTGTGGATACTTATTTATATGTAATATCATTTAAGTAAATGACATTTACTTAAGAATCATATGTAAATAAGAAAAAACCTCATTTGGATTTAATAAAAATAATTTTATGATCGAATTCTTTAAGAACAAAAAGTCAACTCTCTCTTTCAAGAACAAAACTCAAAACGGTTAATTTTAATGAATTTTATTCATAGGGCTAAGAACTTAGAAAATTTCTAAAAAAAATAGGTTTTAACTTATTTGGTATATAAGAAACAATTATCGGGACTTTTTCTTTTTATTTTCTAGACATTTCAAGTACGTTATTTTTTTGGAGTACTTTGTTTCCAATGAGTTGGTCAAATCTAGGTTTTTAATATCTCAAATCTAGATTTTATCCTTATCCTTATCCCTTTATTTCTTAACCTTCTAAATTCCTAATTACGTATTCAATTCAATTGTAGTATTATCGTTTCATTATTAATTATATAATTAAATTGTGGTATGTGACAGTATTTTATAATATGAAATTTATATATTTAGATTTCTCTAAAAAAAAACTTTCCAATCATATAAAGATCGCAAAAAATGGTTAACAATTGAGAGAGATATGACCATTTGAAATTTGGGTTGAAAACTAGAAATTTAAGGAAGAAGATGAATAGTATTTATGACCTTTCTTACTCTCGGTTGCAGTATGTGAAATCCACCCCCAAGGCTAGAGATGTTCGATTGAAAATTTGAGACCATCATTGAATTTAGAGATATCGAAAATGTGGGATAGTCAAAATTTGGTGGTAGAGGAAGTTCAAGAAGGCAGTGCGTGGAATACATGCGCCACCCAAGTTCCATGTGCCACCCAAGGAGAGTGGGCACGTGTCGATTTTGGATAGTTCACCCCGACGGTGCGTGGGACTGCGTGCAGCCTCTGCTTCTGCCGAAATTTCACAAAAAATAATTTCTATTTTTTCCCCATTTTTTGTAATTTTTAATTTATTTTTTGTATTCTAAAAATAATTTTTATAAATTTTTAAACTTAAAATTTGTTTAAACTTATAGAAAAATTATTTTCAGTACTGAAAATTTTTTGAAAATTCTTATATGAGTCTAGAAAATTATTTTCTTAATTTTGCTTACTTGTGTGGAAACTTGTTTTTCACATCCATTATTCATATGTATTTTTGCTCATGATTTATGTTTGAAAATTAGTTTTTCTAACATGTAATTGTTTAAAATTTAAGTAAATATCTTTAAAATAATTATTTCAAAATTTATTATAATATTATGGTTGGTTGCGTGTCTAACTTAATATTGTTCTCATTTTCAGAGAAAATGGTGATAATCGGATGCATTTTTTAAAGTCTTCTGGGTCCCTGGGGAAGGAGACAGGTTTAAAGTTTAGATCGTTTGATAAATTTGGGTCAAATGTTGATTTACAAAATGGACCCATCTTATATTATACCGGATCATCTTGAGATCATGGAAGAGAAACGTTTGAAATTTATTCAATTAGGTCATACATTTTGGGGGATGACGTGTACATACTGAAAAATTCTCTGCCTTCTTATTAGGTTAGCGTGGTTGATGAGTTGATTGTTGAGAATGGGCACATGATTCTTGATGATGTGAGGCCATTATTAATAGAAAAATGGGAAGTCAAGAATATAAAGATCTAAATGAAGAAAATGGTATCCTAAAATATAAATAACTTCTTACGAGCCATAAGGAAATTTACTCTTAAGGATAGACTATCTAAACGAATTGTAAATATGATATCCCGAATGGATTTGTTCTAAATGAGATAATTTATTTACATATTTTCTTTTGCATGTTATGACTGTTGGCTAGGAGTACGATCATATAATAGAGGAACTTAAATTTTTTTTTTTGTAATGTTACTTTCGAGCAATTATTGGCCAATTTGTTGAATTGTATAATCATGTAGACAAAAGAAAACTAGAGTCTCTTAAATGAAAATTTGGGATTTGTAGAATTTAAGTAATTATCATCCAAATTTGAAATATTATTTAAATAGTTTGTGTATTTAAATGAAAATTTTGGATTAGTGGAATTTGAATAATTCTTATCCAGAATTATAATATTATTTAAATATTTTGTGTATTTAAGTGAGAGGTTTTTGATAGGAAGAATTTGAATAATTCTTACCTATAATCTTTTGAATTTTGTAACTTTAAATTAAATTTGTGATGATAATACATTAGGACCATAAATGATGATTGAGAATCTAGTAAACTTTTGATTGTATAGCTAATATTGACCTGTCATGAATGTTAATTTTGAAATACAAAATTGCGTGTATAATATGAGTATTAGTATTAGTATTAGTATCCACCTTTTCGGAAACCTAAACCATAGCACAAAGTCCATTATTGCTAGCTTGAATATAGGTGACAAATTGAATGACGACGATCATAAGATATGACGTTGTACTGAAAGAATAAGAAACCTTAGAAAGTGTCAAGCATGTCATGTAGGATCTTACTGTGGGCAATGTTGCTTCGCAAAAGAAAGAACAAGATACTTACCAAGTGTGAAAAATGATAGATTCCATTGTTCGAGCAATACTGGTTAACTCTGTGATTGATGACATGATACTCAAGTGTGAGCAATATGTGACTACTCATGATAACTGGTGTCCCTAAAGGAGAAATATAAAGGTACTAGTGACTCATCTTAGATGCGAGACCATAAAGTTTGATACTGAATGAAAGTAAGGGTGGCCATAGTATCAAACAATAGTTAAGGGTCATGTCTTGTCACGCCCCGAACCGGGATCGTGAACAGCCGCCCGTTGTCCCTGGATGCCGGCTGGATTTTTACAGAAAATCGGGCAGAACCTCCCCATAAATCGGAGGTTTCCCATGTACAATTTCACCTGTATATGACATTCATCCAGTACAAATAAACAATTGGCCATCCCGGCCTCTCCAAAATCAACAATATCCACAGCCAACATCCAGAACAACGCAAGGCTATAAAGTTTCTAACAGTCATAGCAACAGACCTCTACTGTCATGCCCAACTAGAGCATGAGCAGCCGCCACACCGAGCGGACTTAAATTCTACGCATATATAAAATAAATTCCCAAGTTATTTTTAAATATTTACAAATGCCTCAATGCAACGAAATAATCAACACGCGAGTTTCGCGAAATAAAGTCCATAATTTATACAGTCATCCCAGAAAATTTATATAAATACATTGGTCAATCTAAAACCTCCAATACATAATAATATCACCAATCATCATAGCGGAAGAGATGGAAAATATCCATACCCAATCCCAGTGGTATCTCCTCGATCCAACACTAATCCTGTGGGAAAGAAAGTGAGGGATGAGTATCTATGGGAGGATACTCAGTAAGTGAGGGGATTGACATCATTCTATCAATATCGAGGTGAATTTGGAGTGTCAAAGCATAAGATAAGAAAATATCCACAGTGTGCAAACCGATCATGTTATTTCAAAATCATATATAATACGCACACATCAGAAAGCAAGATATGCATTCCAAAATTTTACATCAATGTCATGAAGAACCGGCCAATGAAATATTCCCGGCAATGGTCTACCTCGACCAAGGACGGCGCATTGGGGGTTTTTCCAAATGCAAGTATTAAAGAATGGTTCTCTGCCCCAATGTTGGCCACAGACTACCCCAACTAGCCTGTAAAAAGTATATAGTGTACATATAACTAGTCGGCCGTGTATGGTGCCCCCGCCTGGTGCTAGACGGAGCCGTACTCAACGTCCTCTCCGATGAGGGTCAACCTGGGACACCCATACACACGACAATCTGGCGGATACCTCCGGCCGAAGCGTATCCGGACACAAGGGGTGCCTCTACCAGATGTCCTTCGTAGCTACGGATCACAATATCAAATCGGCCGGGCACGTAGCCCCATGCATCCCATCACCAGTCGGCCGGGCATATAGCCCCATGCATAATATCATAACGTCGGCCGGGCATACAGCCCAAAACATAATATCATAAAGTCGGCCGGGCATACAGCCCAAAACATAATATCATAAAGTCGGCCGGGCATACAGCCCAAATGTGTAAGTAAATCCATTTAAAACCATGTGCCAATGCAGTGAAAGCATTTAAAACATATCAATATGTCGAAAATGTGGCACAATATACGTTTATCAAAACTCATGGATGCATATCAATAAGGTCAGCAGTTAAGACACTCCAAAGGTCACAAAACATTTCATCAAATATTGGAAAGTCATAATAATCATACATTTTGCAGAAACATGTCATTTAAAAGATATTTTTGAAACATGGTTTTCAATCAATAGCGAATGTCAAAGTCCCACTCACAGTTCTACGGGAGGGAAGTCACTACCTACTGACAAGCCAAATCGGATCTGACCGCTCGAGTCTCCAAAAGATCAACCTAAATCAGATTATCAAATTTCTGTAACATTCTATACTTAACCTTCAATTCATAGATAATCATTTCATAATTTGTATTCTATATGCATTCCACTTATACTCTAAACATATACAAAACCTTTCATCTTAAATTCAATCCTAGATTCGTCCAATTTATCAATTAGAGTCGAAATCTCCTCACCTAGGGTTTTCTCGAAGCGCCGAGTCTCGTCCGAAAGTCGCTTCGGTCACTCCAAAGTCTGTAGGGTTTCCTATCAAAACAAGGTTCATTTGTTAGATCTAAACACATAGATCCGAAACAAAACCCTAAGTCATTTACCTGCGTGGAGATTCGTGGGCTGTCACGAACTCACGGACCGTCACGGGCCGTCGCGGGCTCGTGGGCCACAGCTAGCGGGCCGGCGGGCTGGCGGACCGATGGGCTGAACTGGGCCGCGGGCCGTACTGGACCTGCGGGCTTGGACGGGCTGTCGGGCCTGGTGGGCCCGTGGGCTTGCTGCTGATGGGCCTGCGGCTAATGGGCCTGCAGGCTGGCGGGCCTGCGGGCCGACAGTGGCTCGCGGGCTGGTGCTCGCCCGTGTGCTGCGCTGGCTCGTGCGCGCTCGCGCGCTGCTGCGCGCCCCCGCGCGCTCTGCTCGCGCGCTCTGCTCGCGCTCGTGCGCTGGGCCGCGCGCCCGTGAGCTGGGCCGCGCGCCCCTGCGCTGCTGCACGCTGGGCCGCGCGCCCGTGCACACTCGTGCGCTGGGCCGCGCGCTCGCGGCCTGGGCTCTCGCTCGCGGCCTGGGCTCGCGCTCGCGGCCTGGGCTCGCGCTCGCGGCCTGGGCTCGCGCTCGCGCTCGCGGCCTGGGCTCGCACTCGCGGCCTGGGCTCGCGCTCACGGCCTGCTCGCGCGCTAGTGCGCTGGTGCACGCCCGTGCACTGATGCACGCCTATGCGCTGTGCTGCTGCGCACTCGGTGGCTCGATCGCGGCTCGCGGCAGTGTGCGGCGAGGCGGAGAGAGAGCGATCGTGGAAGATCGCGAGAGGGAGAGAAGACAGAGTGAGGTAGAGAGGGAAATGAGCTGCGGGAGAAAGAAGAAAAAAGCAGAAGAAGAAGAAGAAGAAGAAGAAGGAGAAGGAGAAGAAGAAGAAGATGCCGGCGGAGCTTGCGGTGAAGACCAGCGCCGCGGTGGGGGAGGGAGGCGAAGGGTCGGCGGAGAGAGGGAGAGAGAGAGAGAGAGAGAGAGAGAGAGAGAGAGAGAGAAACGAATTAGGGCTTTAGCCCTAATTCAATTGGGGGGAGGGCCAAAACGCTGCGTTTTGGCTCTCCCTCTCTTTTTTTTTTTTTTTTTTTTTTTTTTGTTAGGCTTGGTGTTACATGTCTAATATGATTAGAAAATGATAGTTAGCTGGTCATATTCTTTCTGATAAACAGAAAGTTCAAATGTTGATGTGATCCTTTCCTACTAAGTGGAAGTACTTGGAAGTTAGTTTGATTCACAATGACAGTATGAAGACTTTCTTGGATGTTACTATCTACGTTGAGTTTGAGGATAAACAATTTAAAACTGTAAAATCTACAACTGATACTTTTGTTGTAAAAGTATAGTTTCAAGAGAATTTCGAACTCCAAAGGAGAGAGAGACTAGCACAAAAGTAAGAAAGGAAATGAGACTGAACATGAATCACAAAAGATCAACTCAAAATATAAGAACAGATTGACAGACATTTGTGGATTTTCATCGAGTGCCTTCTGGTAGGAGATGGTTTTATGTGGAGAAGAATGCAAGAATGGAAATTAGAAGAGTTGACATTTGTAAATTGAAATTATATAGTGGTTGAACTCTTATCCTGCATGATGTTCTCTATGTGCTAGAAATTTGATGAAATTTAAAATCTGTTTTTATTTTTATTTTTTGAAATTTGACTATGTTTTTTGAACTTTCAGAGAGACAGGGTGAATTTGCATTTGAATAACATGTATTAATTCTAAACAACTTGTAAATGGTTTCATAGGGTTGCAATGCGATGGACTAATATTTAACTATTAAATTGAATATTATTATGCTTGCATAATGAGAGAAACTATTTGGAAAAGCCATTTGGGTTGAAATTTCAATGCTGTTAGTCTATTTGGACATTTGTGGTCCAATGAATATGAAGGTAAGACATGAAATTTTGTGTTTCATTACATTCATAGATGACTTTATGCGATTGGTCGTGTTTCTTTGATTTTTCATAAGTCTGAAACATTTGAGTGTTTTAAACATTATATGAGTGAGATAGAAAATAAAATGGATAGATAGTATGAATATCTATCAAATCAAATTAAGGATCCGTGAAACAAAAGTAACATAATTTAACATTTGACCATTTCTAATACACCTTAATAGAATGGTATTGTAGTGAAAAGTAATAAGATATTGTTAGATATAAAAAAATCCATGATAGTGCAGACTAATTTATCGATTTCCTTTTGGGGAGATATCTTGTTAATCACAGGATATATTTTGAACAAAAGGCCTTCAAAATCAGTACCATTAACATTATATAAACTTTGAATTAGTAGAAAACTGAGTTTGAGTGACCTCAGATCTTAGGAATCGGCTGCTTGTATTTAAAATTTCCAATACGTTTGGAAAAATAGGTCCCTATGAAAAGTATTTTTATAAAATACTCTGACTAGTTTAAAAGTTAAGTATTCACCGGTGAACGAGAAGATGGTATTGTAGCAGAGATTAGATCACGGATGTCACATTTCTGGAGAATAAATTTCCTAACAGAGGTGATATGAAGGACATAGAGTTTTTATTTGAATTTCTACTAGGGCGCTAAGTTATTGAGAACAATTGGGTTCTCAAAACCAAGCGTAGGGCAAATGGAACTATTGAGATTTATATGACTCAACTGTTGGTAAGAGATTACACTTTCTAAAAGAATATTGATTATGAGGAAACTTTTTATCAATAGTGAAATTTATCTCATTTCGCCTATTGTTGTAAAAAGTGGCCAATTCGGATTTAGAATTTTGTCAGATGGATGTGAAAACTGCTTTTCTCAGTGCAAAATTTGAGAAAGAAGTTTATATGGTACAACCAGAGGGTTTTGTCATTAAAAACCAGGAAAATAAAGTATGTAAATTGAGTTGATCAATTTATGGTCTTAAGCAGCCTTTAAGACAATGATATTTGAGATTTCACAAAGGTGTGATATCTTATGATTTCGTCATGATGGATGAAAGCTATTGTATCCATATTGAGAATTGCGATGACAAGTTTGTAATTCTATTTCTATATGTCAAGAACATATTATTAGTCACGAATGATAAAGAGTATATTTTTCAAATTTTGAAATGATTGTCTTCTAATTTTTTAGATGAATGATATGAGTTGAGTTAGATTGGAAATTAAAATCAATAGAGATTGTTTCAAGAGATTATTGGGATTATCTTAAGAGTCTCATATTATAAAACTTCTGGAACGATACAAAATTGAAAAATACAAACCCATTAATACTCCTATGGCTAAAGGCGATGGTTCAAGTTATGCAAAATGCTCTAAAACTTCTGATGAATAGATAACATGTCCAGAATATCGTATTCTAGCACAGTTGAGAGTTTGAAGTACGTTATGATGTGTACTCATCCAAATATTTGTCATGCAGTGAATTTAGTCAGCTAGTATCTATCTAATCTAGGGAAGAGTGATTGGATTGATATGAACAAAATATTGAAATAGTTAAACTGAATTGCAAATTATTTCCTTTGTTATTAAGGAAAGGATTTAGTATTGAAATGATACATAGATAGTGATTGTGAAGGTGATTTAAATGTGAGAAAATCTACCTTTGATTATATTTGTTTGCTCAATGATAGCGCTATCTTATGGAATAGTAAGAAATAAATCTGTGTATCTCTTTCTACGATGGAAATAGAATTTATGGTTTGTACTTTCGCAGTTTTGGGAGAAATTTAGTTGTGTAGTTTTTTATAATATTTGGGAGTAGTAAGTAATTTTAGTGGGAGTTATGACCGTCTATTATAATAATAAGTCAGCTATTGCTTATGTTAGAGGCTCCAAATATTATGACAAAACTAAACTTTGATACAAAAAAAAATCAATCTTGTCAAAGATATGATTGAAATATTAGAAATGACACTAAATTATGTGCTTATACATTTGATGGTGGTTGGCTATTTTACGGAACTAATACCTAAAGATATATTTGTAAGACATGTTAGAATACTTGGATTATGTAGGTTGTGACACTATTTGTGATTGTGATTATAATTGCAATCATATACAAAATATATATGATATAATTTTCATATTTATTGACATTTGAATTTTGTTTTTCTATTCAAAATTCTTGTGTTTGTGCTTGAAGGTATGTCAGACAAGTTTTCAAATTGGTTTTCTCACATGAGCAATCGCCTCTAATGTCTGTATGATATGCAGTGATGAAACAATATTAATTTGTAGTAGATTAATAGATATATGCCGTCTTAGTTAAGTACTAAGATGAGATTACCAATTGTATATACATATCTGGTAATCAAAATTGATTCTCTACAATCCATTGAGTTTGTCTAAGAGCTAGGTGTGAGTTATTTTTTTTTCTTGTTGTGAGTTTTGAGGACTTGTAAGAAGGAAAACTCAGGTCAAGTATTGTATACATTTGGACTAAAACTTGTATGATACATTAATTTTAGGAAAAAAGACAAACTTTCAAATGGCAAGAAAGAGTATCATAACATGTGTTTCATACTAGACGTGCTTATGTGACCATATGAATAATGAGATGGTGCATCCCTTTTCATCTCATTATGTGAGATTCGGAGGTTCATATTCAAATTCAATTTATACTTTTAGGACTTTCGTCTGTCTTTTGAGATTTTATTTTGATGTTGCTATTTTAGCATGCCATCAAAAAATCATGGTTGATTCAGTTTGGCAGTGCATGTCTAAGAAAGCAGCTAAGATAATATTGAAAGCTAGTAGTATGAAATGAAAATTGTCTTTAACCGACATATTACTCTGTATTCACAGACCGATCAATTATATCTATGATTTAGTATTTAGACGTAATTGTAAATAAATGAATAGAATTTAGTCAAATATACTCTTATATTGTTTTGAGGGATGAGAGATATGTAGACTGTGTCGAGTAAAAGAGGTTTAAGATATAGCGAGATACGACGTCCTCATTACCACATTGAAAGTGAGCTATTATATATCCTTAATTAGTGTATAGCCTTAGAGCTCTGGGTATTCTTCTGGGTCACATAATCCACTTGCCTATACGAAATTGGTGTTCGATTGTAACGATCACGTTATGTGCGAGTCTAACTCTCATGTGTGAGTCTAGCTCTCATGTGTAAAAGGGAGATGTTAGAAAATGGTTATGGGTCCACCCATGAGGGCAGACCCATAACCCAAAACCCAACTTCCCATTTTGAATTTTGAATAAGGGGAAGTTAAAAGGAGAAGGGACTGGTTGTTTTGTAACCACCCCCTCAACTTCCCATCTCTCTCTAAGTCTCACTAAATTTGGTCAACTTCCCAATTTTTCTTTCTTGGAACATAACCATGAATAAAAAAGAAGAACACACATGAATGTGGAATGAGAATGGACAACAAATAATTGGAATTGTGTTTGAGAAATTGGTGAGAGAAAAAAAGAGAAAGAAAAAGGATAATTGTGAAAGGGTTTGTGATCATTCTCCACCGTGGTATTTGGATTGTAAACAATAAAGGGTGATATGATTTTATGACATATTTTCGACCTAAAATCCCAACTGTTAGAAAGAGGTAATTGATTCTAATTTGTTTAAAATCCGAGAATTTTTCGCATGAAAATTATGTTTGTTGGTTTGTTTAAAACTTTCAAGCACTAAACTGGAAAAGTGAGAGCTCTACTCCCATCGGGTTCTAGAACTAATCTAACTTGTCAATCGTGTATATAAGGTAAGGTGGCGAGATTTCCTTTCGCTCGTAAAAGGAAAAAAGGGTAAAAAAATATCCTAAAACTT
This sequence comes from Dillenia suffruticosa, assembly GCA_033439265.1. Taxonomy (NCBI): domain Eukaryota; kingdom Viridiplantae; phylum Streptophyta; class Magnoliopsida; order Dilleniales; family Dilleniaceae; genus Dillenia; species Dillenia suffruticosa. The sequence continues at coordinate 22,031,855 of JAVTVX010000015.1, forward strand.
ATCCATAGTGATATATGTGGGCTATTTACACCGATGGTTTAAAGTGGTTTTCAATTCTTCATAAACTGGATTGATAATTATTCATGGTATGGTTACTTGTACTTAATAAAGTACAGATCTAAATCTTTTGAAAAGTTCAAGGAGTTTAAATTAGAAGTAGAAAACTAAACCATACCCCTTCGATTCAATTGAGGATGAGAAAACTGAGTATAAAGCTTGATCATGATAGGGTATCTTCTATGTTGTTCTCAATCACACAATAAAAGTTATGGCACGACAAAATCCCAAGTTTGAGAAATGAAGGTTTGTAAGTTATCCAAAAAATAGTTTTAGATATTTTTTTACTAGGGCTGAAATCGAGATAAGTCAAGTCAAGTATTCAAAATTTCATGCTCAATTCAGTCATATAACTCTAAAATCGAGCTCAACCTCAAACTCAAATCAAGTTTAATTTCCAAGTTTGAGCTCAAGTTTAAACAAGTGGGTCTAAACTTGGGCTCGACTCATGTAAGCTCGATATGTAATTCAAGTTCAAACTCACACTCGAGCCGAGCTCAAACTTGGATTCGAAATTAAAATTGCAAAAATAATCTTGTATATATAACATTCATATTTTAAGAAATAAACTGCTACTATATCAGTTTACATGTTATTGTCCATAAAAAATATCCATTTGTAAATTACATTTACTAAATGCTAACTATAAATCAACTAACTAAACCCTCAAGAGTCAACCAATCCATTACAAAAAGAAAGACAACCACTGGTAGTAGCATTCATCAAATTGCTCAAGTCATTTGCAAAACGCCATCTAAAAACCAAGCTTAGTCTAACTAAACATTGATTGTCCAGTTCATTTACAAAAAGAAAGCCAGAGATCTTTGGCTTGTTATCTTACTCCATTCCTTCACAAAGCTACATGCCAAGCCTTCGCAAGGCTACTTGCCAAAGCATAAATAATAGTATGACACTAAATATTAGAACTCTATAATCATAAATTTGGTATTAACACATAGCACATTACACAACAACACTAGAATAAAAAAGTAAGAAAGTACTTAACCATTTTATGTATTATATGATAGGAGAAATGATCTCTATTAGTTTTTTCTCCACCTACATGAGAAGAAAATATGTTTATCATGCAAGCACAAAAAATTATATAGAAAATAGTAAGTGATCTTAATTGACTTCATAAGGAACAAAAGAGTTAAACTCATTCCCCCCCTTTTGACTTATGTAGATAGCAAACCCAATCTCCTTCGCAAATCAAAACTTGTAGTGTTCTGGGCTCAAGGAAGCATGACATCGTTCAAAAACTCTACTGCTCCATTATAAATGAAACAGAAGCAAAATCCAACCAATCTCATTTTGCATTTTCGATTCAAAACAAGAGCTCCTGCTATCAACAAATTGTGCATACCCCAATAGTTATCAAACTTCTCTTCCATTTTCAAGACCATCAACTATATAACCTCATGTTCAACATAACACTTCTCATCTAGAATTTATTTGATCCTGTAGACCACTGCAAAATATAAATTTACCTCATAAAAAACCTCCAATAGTTCATAAACACACTATGTTTTTCTTGTCTTTTGTTGTTGGCAAATCTTGGAAACGCATCATTGAACTTCAATACCATAGATAACATATTATATGTAGAATTTTAACAAATAGGACAATCTAATATCAACTTCCTTGCATAAATTTGTAATGGTTGCACTATTTTAGAAAAAGTACTAATTCTTGTTTGGTTGATCCATTTAACACTTTCACACACATTTTCAATGATACTACTAATATGAAAAGACCATCTCACACCACCAAGTTCAAAATATGTGCACAACACCTTATGTGAAACAACTTTCCCCCACATGGTAGTTGCATAAACCTTGAAAAATTATCCCTTAAAACTAATATCGTAGTGTTACTATAAGAAGCATTCTCTATTGAAATTGTGTGGATTTTATTTTCAATCCCCCAACCTTTCATACATTTATAAATGAAATACAATCTAGAGGGGGTGAATAGGTTATATGACACTTTATAGAAGGTCTGAAGGTCTTTCAACTTATGCAAAATGACAATGAACTAAAGAAGTAAATGAATGAAAAAAAACAGAACATACACACAATTTTATATTGGCATTATCAAATCCAGTATACATCCACTTCCAGATTCCTCATAAATTTTTCACTATTGACCAATAGTACAAACTTGATTCAAAGTTTAAGTCAGACGTTTACAATATTCTTCCTAAACATTAGGTTTTCCAACCTCTAGAGGTTGATGTTCTCTCTCTAAACATAAATAGTGAATCCATTACCAATCTTTAACACTTTGGTACAATAGGAGAGTGGTGTCACAAAAAATGAGGCTTGATCCTCAGATATAATAATGTTTGAATTAAACAAATGATTACACTCAATAATGAATAGGAGAATAGGAAAACAAAGTGTAGTTTTCAAAGAACAATAGGCATTTAATTCGTTCAATGATCAAGTCCTCTAAGAGTTCACAACATTCTCTAATTCTTCTTCACATTGGCATTTGTAAGAGCATTCAAGAGAGCCGTTGAAGGGTTGGTGAAGATGAATGTTAGACATTAATGCTTCTTCACCTTCTCCATTAAATGTTTTAGCCGTTACTCATGAAAGCTTTTGATCCTCAAACTATTCAATAATGATTTTGCTTACTTTTGCTGCATAAGTCTAATTAATCTGATAAAATACTTAAGCAAGAATTATGTAGCGTGTTAAGCAAGGTTATGTGGTATTAATCATGTGTCCTTAAAGCATTAGAGCACTTAACTAACTTAGATTTTGAGTTGTTATGTCCATGGGTTGATCTATGGGTGCTCTAAGGTCAATATGTTTAAAAATGGGTCGACCTATATTATAAATTTTAGTTAAATTGAATCCTACGTTAAAATGTCAAAGTTATGGGTCGATTTGTAAATCTTATAGGCTCGACTTACTCAAACTATAGGATTAACCTGTGTGTTAAATTTTTTCTAACTCAAACTTTAGGTTGCCTTAACTTTTTCTAGATTGAATGATCATTTGGACTAAGTCAAATGGTGAACTGAAGTATCAACTTGTTTACATGTCTAAGTCATAGTCAAGTCGACCTATGTTATGTGTGGGTTAGCCTGTTGTGACCTAACTTAGTTAAACAAATCTTAGGTTGAAGGTTTAAGTATACGGTCGACATATCTATGGTTTCCTTTTAGCACAGGTCGACCGGTTCATTCTTATGGGTTGACTTTAGAAACCATGTCCTTATTTTATATGCGTAGTCTTAGCTCGGGTCGACCTGTGTGTTCTTTATTAACTTATTTGAGTTTAGGTTGAATGATTCAAACACTCTGGTCGACTTGTTTGAAGACTCTTTAAGGGTGGGTCGACCTGTCTTTCCTAGTAGGTCGATTTAAGGTTTGCTAATCCCTTAGATGTTTGTATCATTCTTTGCCCGGATTGACCTCTTCATGTGAATAGGGGTGAATGGTGATAATGACTTGCTAGAAAACCCTAGCCCATATGTTTATCGAGTAGATAGAAAACAAAAAATAAATTATAGAAATCCTAATTTGATAATGATGAGTTGGTACGATTTCATTTCGTTTTGTGAATTCCTAATCTAATTTGATAAGAGGTAGAGCAAAGAGGAGAGAATTGAGAATTTCAGGGTAAAGAGTTGAAAATGGAGTGTTGAAGAGAGTTCAAGAGATAAATTGCTCTCAAATTCTAAAATAAGGAGTCAAACTATTGTCTCCGATGGTCGACAATAGTTGTTTTACATTTGCCAATTTTTTAATATAAATCTACACTACAAAAAAACATGGTTTAAGGAATTGAATTTGGCAACGGAAAAAATTCGTCATTATTTTGCAATAAATTTAGCAAGGAAAAAGAATTTCATTGCTATTTAACGATGAAAAAATACTCGTGGCTAAATTAACAATGAATAATTTATTCGTGACTAAATTCGTCGCTAATAGATAATAAAAATGTTTTCGTTTCAAAATTCGTCGCAAATTAGCGATGAATAGAAATTTTGTGGCTACATTTTGCCACGAATTGAGTATTCGTCGCTAAATTTAGTGATGAATATACTTTTCGTTGCTAAATTTAGCGATGAATACTCTTTTCGTCACTAAATTTAGCAATGAAAAAATTTCGTGGTAAATTTCGTCTCTAATTAGCTACAAAAATTTTTCGTCGCTAAATTTATTGCTAATTAGTCAGGAAAAAAATATTTATCACAAAATTAGCAACGAACTCCAATATTCGTGATTAAATTTGTTACTAATTAGTCACAAAAAATATTCTGACTAAATTCGTGATTAAATTCGTCTCTAATTTGTTACAAAAAATATTTATAATTAAATTTATCGCAAATTTATATAGGTATTTCCAAATTTATGACTAATTTCGTGACTGAATTTTTTTTACAATCTATTATAAAATATTTTTAATCGTATCTCACTTTTTGACCATTTTTAAATAACGGAATCGAGTTGAGTAAATAGTGAATGTTACAATTTTCGATAATAAATAATTCAAACAATTTCTAACAAAAAATTTTCCATCAGATGTAGCCATCGTATTCATCCTTTGTGTTCTTCGTCTTCTCCACCCATTCGCTTCTTTTATCAATAGTTTAATCGCCTTTGAAAATTTAACCATTTATTTTCCATCGTCATCGTCATCGGCAATAATGATAGTAAATCAGAACTTTGCACAAAGTTTCCAAGCGATCATACAATAGATTAAACATCCCCATCCGATGATCCATCTTCCCTGGGAAGCAAACAAACAATAGTTTTGGAGGACGGTGATAGTAAAACGGAGGGCTACTGAGAGTGGCCGTCTGTTTATAAACTTTTCTAAGACTTCAAAAAAAAAAGTAAAAGAATAATAAAATAAAATATAAAATGCTAATTTCAAAAATAAAATAAAAAAGATTTAGCAATGGATTCAAGAATCTATCGCTAACTTAGCGACAGAAGTACAATTCCATTGCAAAATTTAGTGACGGATTTGTATTTTATCACTAAATTTAGCGAAGGATATGTATTTCCATCGCTAACTCACTACAGTAATTTTTTGTTAAAAAGAGATTTAATACTAATGATCAATTGTTTTCATTAATCAATAATTTTTTATTAAAAATAATTTTTATTATAATTCAAATATAAATTATTTTTAATTTTCAAACTAAAATTAAGAATTTGCCCGCAAGCATTTAACTTTTTATTTTCCCTTTTACATCTTTTTTTTGTAATTTTATGACATAACATCCTTTTATTTTCTTTTGTTTTTATTATTTTATTATTCATCTTATTGGGTAAATTAAGAAAAATAATTTATGATAAAATTAACAAATCATATTATTTTTTTTGGATAAATCAAGAAAATAATTTGTTCTTCTATCTTAATTCATCAAATTTATCTTTTTGTCTCAAAAAATATTTTATTTCTTTATTTAGCAACAATTTAATCAAAGTCGAATTTAAACAATAAGAAAAGTTCAATGAGAATAGGAAAGGAAAAAAAAATTTCCTCGAGGTAAAGGAAAAAAAATATACGCTAAGAAAAGTTTAATAAAAAAAAGACCCCTAGATGAAGAAGAAAAAAATAGAGATGAGAGTGAGATAAATATTAAAAAAAAAAGTGAGAGTAAGATAATAATAAAAAAAAGACTTCACAAAAGATATTGTGGCATAATGGTTATTATAATTCAAAATCATCTGGCATGAAAAAGTTCGAATTCAGGTGGAGACAATTTTTGAAAAACAAAAAGAAGGCAGACGGTTATCCGTCTTTAAAATTTAGCGATGGATCCTCTTTTCTGTCACTAGATTTAGCGATAGATTTTGATTTTCATTATCAAATTTTTGTTACGTGTCATTAGCGATAAAAGATTTTTCGTCGCTAAAAAATTTAGTGACGAATTTTTCTAAAATTTCTATTATTAAATCCGTCGCGAATGACATTTTTTTGTAGTGCTACTAAATAATATATAAATTTATATTTAAACTTACATACATATATTTGTTTATTATATCTTAACGAGCTTGCTTGTGAATTGAATTGACTAATTTAATAAACAAGTGAACCAAATCGAGTCCAAACTATTCATTGAAAGTTATTCTGATTTACACCCCAACCTTTACCTTCCAACTAAATAAACATTTGTAGTAAGCAGGGATGCAATATTTTTGGAAAATGAGTTTGTCCTAGAAAGTGATATCGGTAAAAAATTGAGTTAGATGAAGAGTTATCTGATCGACATGCTACTTATATGGTTGACCCATAAGAATAAAACATATCTCCTCTTAAGATATCATTCTACCTCATAAAAGTAGTAAAGTCTTTCAATCCTCCTCTGAGATGCAGCCTCCTCCATTAGAATAAATTGTTGATGCATAGAGATGGTGATCATAAAGATGATCCTACTACTTGTGAAGAAAAAATTCAAAATCGTCCTTCTATTCAAACAAGATTTGAGATTTTGTTGATTTAATTGAAGGTTTTGTACATGTAGGTAACAAATGAGTCTTCAAAAAGCACAAGATCAGTCCGCACGGCAAGGTTAAAGACTTATTACGCAAGGCTTGTCGCAGAATGTTATGGTCGAAGGCTAGAACTCAACTATGATAAGACTTTCTCACTTGTAGCATACTAGAATCGGTAAGGATTTTACTCACCATAATTGAACACTATGATTATAAATTGTGGTGAACAAATATCAAGACTAACTTTCTCAATGGATACATTGAGGAGGATATCTACACGAAATAACGTAAAGATTTTGAATCTTAAAATAGTTCCAAAATTTTCAAACTTAAAAGATCAATATATGGTCTTAAACAAGTATCAAGAAGTTAGAATCATTGTTTTGATGAAGCCATAAAGGGTTATGGAAGACAAGGATGAGACATGTGTACAACAAGTCGTATGGGAGCGCCATCACTTTTTTGGTCTTGTACGTATTTAGATGATATTCTATTGATAAGAAATGATGTTGGTATTTTAAGCTCTACAAAGATCTGGTTATCAAGCATATTTTCTACGACATGAGAGAAGCAATCTATGTACTTGGAATTTGCATCTATAGAGATAGAACAAAAAGGTTAATAGGTCTATTATAAGGTCTTATCTTAGAACAAATGTTGAAAAGTTTCAACATAGAAAATACCAAGAAAGGACTGTTACCAGTTAGGCATGATATTCATCTTTCAAAGGACATATCTCTTAAGATACTTGAGAAGAGAGAGAAAATAGCTAATGTTCCTCATGCTTCGGTGATTAGAAATCTAATATATGTAATATTGTGTACTAAGTCTGATATTAGCTATGTTGTGAGTATAACCACATTCCAATTTAATTGTGGATTAGACCAATAGACAACAAAAAAGAATATCCTTAAACCTGTGAATGACTAATGACATGGAATTAGTCTTCAAAGGAGGAGAGTCGATATTAAAAGAAGTCCCAGATTTTGACTTCCAATTTCATGGAAATGATAGATAGTCTAGCTATAGGTATGTACTGATGTGCTATAAAGTTGTAAGTGATGTAGCGCAATGCCGTTCAAGAAGATGTTTTATCTCATTGACTCCAAGATTGCACAGACTATTAATCGAAAATGACGACAAAACATATGATGTGTAATGCCACTTAAATTCCAAAACCTGGAGTAATGTCTAACTTGTTAGGTGCAGAACAGTAAAATAATGCAGCCAACATCGTTGATACCATTCTAGATATGCCCGATCAAATGAAGGATAACCTCAATATAATAAGAGATTTATATCATTTGTGTTATTTTCGTTCATTGGCAATACATTCCGCAAGCGCATGTCCAAAACCAAAAGCAATTTATTCCTTAATTAAAGACCAAAAGTGTATTGTTTGTGACTGGCTCAGAAATTTATAATTTCTAAATGGATATGCTTCAGATATTAGTAGATGCATCAAATATAAATGAGTCTTACTATAATATATTATTGGAAGTTTTCGATATGTTACATAATTTGGTTAATTTTAATTGTAAGAAAAATAAAGATGGCAATGAATTATTTTCCCCTTTTTATAGACAATAAGTGCATAATTTATATATTTTAAGTTTTTGAGATATTACAATTTTTTTTTTTTAAATTTTGATTGGAAGAAAAAAGAGTGAGAGAAAACCAACTTGCGACGACAAATAGTGATGACATGCACGTTTGTTATTCACACAACTATAGAATGATTTTTGATCGAACCGGCCGATGTGGTCTGATTTTAAAAACACCGGTGCAGAGTAGGCCACGCACGAATACAATGAGAAGTACAGGAGAAATCAGAAAAGTGGGACCAAGATTTTAGCATAGGGACATGCTCTTTATACCGGTGGATCAAAGGGCCTGGACGCTTATTGTGAGGAATTTGTAAGAATTTTAATATCTTATTTATTGATTAACAGGAAATTTGGATTTAAATTTTCTTAATTTAGGAGATGAGGCTGGGTCAAATGGCTTCCTATATTGAGAAGGTAAAAATTTGTAAGAAAATTTTCTTAATTTTCTTAATTTGTAAAAATTGTAACACTTGAGAAGGTAAAGTCCAACAGGACAGGGGGTACTTGTTTGGAGCCATATGAGATGCTGCCAACATCCTTAGCTGCCCAAACTATATGAAACAACGCCCTTGGGGCTACCCCATATGATCTGATACAGATTTGAAAATCTAAATAATTAAATTGTATAAAATTGTAAGAAGCCCATTAAAAGCAACACGAAGCAACTCAGTAAGTAAAAAAAAAAAAAAGAATTTTAAATTGTTCTCAATTTCCCTTCTTCACCATACTCATGGAGTCCTAACTATATCCTTGTTCTCTCCATTTAGTAATTCAAAATTTGAAAAAATAAATAATCAAATATATATTGCCTGAGTTGTAGAAAATAGAAGTACTCCATCCCCCACTCTTTACTTTCAATTTTCCTCCTTTTTCTTTTGATTTGTGCGCAGTAACTATCAAGTGAAAAAGCTAAAATACATAAAACGAGAGATAAGAGTTTGCATGATTATTAGTGAAATTGATTCGGCAAGGCAAAACTTGTAGATGGTGAATGCGACCATTGGGCAAAGAATATCATGAAAAGAAGATATTTCCTAAGTCACCAAAACCTTAACCCCTTCTACCATTTTCACGCTTTTAAACCTAAAATCGGAACTCACGCTCTTTTTCAGGTATAATTTCTGACGTAATACTTTATGTCATGCGATTGATAGTGTTTTATATATACATATACATATACATATAGTTCAATGAATAAAATAATATATAATATATATATTATATTATATATATATATATATATATATTTATATATATATATATATATATATATTTTTTTTTTTTCACCACTGGTATCCGAACTTTACCCGACTAATCCGATTCGAATATTGTGATACCTATTTTAGGGATTGACTCTCCAAGATCATTTTTTATCGTTTTCAAGGCTCAAACACAATAATGCCGTCTGCAATGCAAGTAACGCATCACCAAAGCTACATCGCCGAAACAGTCGGTACATGCCTAGCAAAGCATGTCACAGTTTTAGTTGCAAATATTTTGCGACGCAGAATTGCAATGCCAAATCGGCGTTGCTCGTTTTAGTGATGCCGTTGTTGCGAAACAATGTGTCACTATATCACCAATCATAGTAAAGATTCCGTCGCTAAAAAATATTAGCGACGGATTTTTTCCATCGCTAAATCTGTCGCTGAAAACTATCATGTTAAATATTAGTGACAAAATACTATCTGTCGCTAAACTACTAGCAACGGATTAGCGACGAAAATTTTTTGTCGCCAAAAACTCCGTTGTTAATCCGTTGCTGATAGTTCGCTATCAACAACGGATATTTTCTATTGCATCAAACCTATGCACACAATATGGATTATAAGTTGTCCAACCACTATGTCACAATCTGTTCTGTTATATTTTTTTATTTATTATCTAACTCTCATTTTTTTTATTTAATATTAATCTCATTTTTTTTTAATTTTATCTTGTTCTCACTTTTTTTTCTTATCTCACTCTCATCTCTTTTTTTTTTCCTTTACCTTGGGGTAATTGTTTATTGTATATTCTCATTGAATTTTTTTAACTATTTAAATTCGACATTAATTAAATTTACGCTAAATAAAGAAATAAAATATTTATTTGATTAATTAAGATAGAATAACAAATTATTTTTTTGATTTACCCATTAATTTGAATAATAAAATAATAGAATAAAAGAAAATAAATAAAATAAATAAAAGAAAAAAGAAAAAGAATTATAAAATAATAAAAAATAGAAGAAAAATTAAAAAATTAAAAAATAGAAAAAAATCCGTCACTAAAATTTCTGTCGCTAATCTATCGCTGATTGTACAACTATTAGTGACTGATTAGTAACGGATATTTTTCGTCGTTAAAAATCTGTCGCTAATCCATCGCTGATAGCTATATATATATTTTACCCTTCACCACTATATCGACGGATTAGCAATGGATTTTTTTGTCGCTAAAAATTCCATCGCCAATCCTGATAGTTTTATAAATTTTTTTTTAACTCTATACCACTACAGGAACGGATTAGTGATGGAAATATTTTTGTAACTAATTTCCATCACTAATCTGTCGCTAATCTCAAGGTGATCTATCCGATATTAATCCGTCACTATTTACCACGGATTTTTTTTTGTTAGTAATTTTCCGTCACCAATGCCCTATTTTCTTATAGTGAAATGATAATAAAATTTTATAATTTTCTAGATAGTTCTCGATAAATTAAGTAATTGGTTGAGGCTGCATGATGCGATGATAATAAAATTTTACAATTCCCTTGAAACGATGGGATTTAAATGCATGATATGCATGATTAGGGTTTACTTTTCAATGTTGCAGACAATTCTTATTAATCAAATAGTCATCACATACAATATTAGATGTCATTCATGACTTATGAGAACTAAGTGTATTTTAATAATTATACCCAAGCACAATGTTAGATTTATTTTACATGTATGCACATGCGGAAAAGTGAAAATTAAATCAGTCGAAATTTTTCGGAATCGTACCTTGATGTGTAGATTTCCAAAAATATATGACTGCGAACTTTCAAACAAATCACTCGATCGGGATGGTAATCACATAATCGAACCACCACCACAATACCACGACGCCTCAAACTTAAATTCGATGACACAATGATGATGAGAAAATTTTCTATTCGAAATTTTCTCGATTTCTTGATAGTTTTTTCACTCTAAAGAATGTGTTTATTTCTCAATGTATCTCTATACAATTCTAAATTGTCATGATGATATTCACTTAACCACGTATTAGAGAGCTTTAATCCCAATACCTTACGTATAAGATCATTATAGGGAGTTATGGAAAGTTATAGGGATAACGTTATCCCATTATCCTAAATTCAAATTTAGATAATTTGAATTATTTCTCAAAAAATGCCCCTACATGAACATATTAACCAAGATCTCTCACTTGCACATGAGGTCATTTTATGTTCATCATAACATCACAACTCATGCGATCTTCTATATCACCCTACTGGACTTTCATACAGGATTGAGTGTCGTGCGACCGTGAGTACACTTACAAACAAAAATTTCTCGATATACCTATTAGAATAATTGAGAAGCCACCATTAGTAAACACACTAAAATAGCATACACCGAACCAAGACTTCAAGAAATAGCCAAAAGCAATAAGCGTATTGGTGGGCCCATCCAATGGGTTCAGGTCTTACACGGTGGGAACAAGGATCAATATTATATCATCATCTTAAATAATAGCTTCCACTATCTCCTGGTCGGCTTATCACACACAATATGAAACACATGCCAAGTGTTATTCCTTCATTTCTCAAAAGAGTATATGTCAGATTTTTCTAATACTGTTCAATATGACACTCGGTCTATACATAAACTTTATCCAGAGATCTCAGAGAGAGTATCTTAGAGATAATATTAATAAACACTAAGTGCAGTGATATCTGAGATCTCAAACCTAACTATTTACAGACAACGTGGATGTGGGTATGTCCATGTTGGTTATATATCGTATATGATCTCATCCTGAATACATATTAAGACAACTTACGTTCTAATAGGGCTACTCTCAAAATATCTTACAATTAGAAACCATTTCATCCTCACTCTCTAAGAGTTGAGGTGGTCACTCATATGAGAGAGTCGATCTTAGCTGCTTGACATATATTTTATCATATCATATCACAGAATATATAACAACAAATAAATCAACTCAAAACATAACTAAATAATGCACATATGTCATATATAATAATAAGTATCTAAATATCAATATAGTATATATGAGAAATATCAAAATATATGTAAATCCAATGATTTCCTATGTCCTACAAATGAATCTCTTAGAATGGATTTGATAAAGTGATCAACCACCATCTATGTGCGAAAATGTATTTGATCGTTATTTCACCCTTCTCAATAATATCTTTTACAAAATCGTATTTGATATCAATGCGTCTGGTTCTGTTGTGATACTTAGAGTCTTGGTTGTAGGCAATAGTAGTCTGATTATCATAGTCAATCATCACTGACCTCCCTTTATTTGCCACAAGCCCTAAGTCATCCGAAAATCCCCAAAACCAAATACTTTTCTAAACTGCTACTGAGTACACCACTAACTCAAGCTCCATTGTAAATAGAGATATGCATATTTGCTTCTTGCTGTTCCAAGAAATGGTACCGTTATTAAGCAAGATAGCACAACTTAATATTAATTTACATCTATCCAGCTCACCATCCTAGTCAACGTTTGAATATCCAATGAGATGTAAATCACCTCCTCTGTAACACAAATAGAGGTCTGCAATTCTCTTGAAATATCTCAGAATCCTTTTCACTACTCTCTAGTGACCCCTTCCAGAATTCAATTAATACATACTCACTAGATCGACTACAAAATAAATGTCTGATCGTATACACAACATTACGTATATCAGACTACCATTTGCACTAGCATAAGAGATTTTACTTATTTCTCTTATCTCTTCTTGAGTCTTCGGGCACATGTTAAGACTTAGACACTCACCTTTAGTGATATGAGTATCTATGAGATTAAATCGCTCATCTCGAAGCGCTTGAGAACTTTCTTGATGTAGAACTATTGTAAAAGAGTTAACACCCATCTCGAACGATTCTCCTGGATCTTAATTCTAAGAACAAACTGAGCCTCACTCATATCTTTCATATCAAAACTCGACATGACCACGTCTTGATGGTCATCAGATACTCTTTATTGTTCCCAACCAACAGAATGTCATCTATATATAAGGACTTGATCACAAAAGAGTTAAAAAATGTATTAAATACATGCAATGATCCTCCTCAATAATCACGAAATCGTAAGATATCAACTTCTCGTGAAATTTTAGGTACCATTGCCTAAATAATTGTTTAAGGTCATATATCGATTTCTAAAATTGACATACCTTATCCTCCTAATCTACAGGAACAAAGTCAGATGATTGCTCCATATAGATCTTCTTATCCAAATTTTAGTTTAAGATGGCAGTCTTAACGTTCATCTGGTGTATCTCCATATCTATGTTTGTGACATTCGTTAAAAGTAAATGAATCGTGGTAAATTGACTATAGGGAGAAAATCACCTTGTAATTCATACCCTTAGTCCGAGTGTAACTCTTGGCTATCATGCAGGCCTTATATCTCTCCACAGATCCTTCGACCTTTCTCTTGATTTTGAGAACCTACTCATTCTCAATGACTTTTTTGCCCTCACCTAAATCAACTAAGTCTTAGACCCCATTGATTCTCATTGATTCTATCTTTTTATCTATGACTTTAACCAATGGTTATTCGTAGAATCTCGAGAGCCTCATGGACCATTTTGGGCTCCTTATCACCCTTAGAAGTCACAATGAGGGTCTCACTCTCAATCGGGAAATGACGTTTAGGTATATATCCTCGATTGCTCCTACAAGGAAGGGGAATCTCTTCATCTCTAGATGGATCACTCTACTAGAACCAAAAATCGTAACTGATTCTTGGGTCCTGCCACTAACGTCAGCGAAGCCACTAGGCTCCTCCATTTCATTGAAGATAAAGTCTCGATCGATTTCACCTCTATTAGGTAAATCATTCTCAAGGAACATGTTATCACGAGACTCAATCTCAATGCCAGTATCGTCCTTATACTCACCTAAGAACACATGGTTCTTGGAGTGTTTTGAGTATCTAATAAAGATATACTTCATTCTTCACAGGCTAACTTGTTGCGTGGATATGAGGAATCATGAACATAAGTAACACAACCCCATGGCTTCAAGTGACTAAGGTTAGACTGTCTTCCTCTCCAAAAAATCATATGGGTACTAATTATGGATTTTGTTGGAATACGGTTGAGAATGTAGGCTGCAGTCAATAATGGATCTTCCCAATGGGAGTGGGCAAATTGGTTTACGTCATCATAGAGTTTATCATCTCCAACAGATTCTTATTCCTTCTCTCGACTATTCTATTCTACTGAGAAGTAGCAGGAATAGTCAGTTGTCTCATAATATCCTTCTCAAAACAGAGCTCTCTAAATTGTTGGATACTCACGTCCCCGATCGGTTCTAATAGTTTTCACTCTTAAGTTTAACTAATTTTTAATCTCGCTAATAATCTTCTTAAAGTATTCTAATGTCTCAGATTTGTGCGAAATCAGTTAGTCGTAATTGAAACAGGTGTAATCATCTATGAATGTAATAAAATATACAGCTCCATTTTGGGATCTCATGTTCATAAAGCCGTAGATATCGGAGTGGACCAATTATAATAGAGTCTCAACTCTCATTGTCTTACCAAATGGTTTTCTTGTAACTTTGTTAGTTAGATAAAACTCACATAAGGGTAACTCGACCCTAATTAACGGGTCCAATAGAATACTTGTTGCTAACCGATTCATTCTTTCTTGTCCTATGTGTCCAAACCTACTATGTCATATATTCACGTCATCATCAACACAATCAGATGTAAAGACAATGAAAAAATTACAAGAATTACCATTAAATGAAATAGCATCCAGTGCATCACAGTAGATGATACAAATCTCAAACCATGTAAAGAAAAAAGACATACCTTTTGCTCATCACACTCACGAGCGAAATAACCAAATCTACTACATACGTAATACTTCACTTTGGTCTTATCTAGCTCATTCTTCATGCGCTTTTATACTCTACTGTCAAATTTCTCATATGGCTTATTCTTGCCCGCATCTCAAATCTTCTTCTCATGCTTCTTCCATTTGTGTTTGGTGCCACGAGAACCCTTGCTCGATTCCGCTATATAAGCATGATCCGAATGTGGCCTACTCACCTCCATACGCTCTTCATCGAGCTCATAGTGTCTACTCATATCAGTGAAAGTACGAATACTCTTGTCGTGCATGAGATAGGTCTTCATGGTCTCTCATGAATCAAGTAAAAACTGAATCACAATCAGTACCTGAAACTCATCCAAAATGGGCTTGTCCGTGTTCCATAGCCCGGCGATTATAGTCGACATTTGCATCAAATGTTTCATTGTATGGTGAGCATATTTCTTATAATGATAAATTTATAAATCAGCATCCTTACCTTAGGAGCTAAAAGAGTACCATAATGTTCTTTTAGGGCAAGTCAAATCGACATAACTGTAGAACACTGCTCATAGATTGGAATCATGCCATCTTGCATGTTACTAATCCGGATTGCCCTAGCATGGTTGTCCTTTATCGTCCATGCACGATAAACCTCGTGATCCCACTTAACATGAGGTATGGTACCTTTTTGGGGTCTACCATCTCTGCCTCAAAATCTCATATAGATCTTGCTACTCGAGAACAAACAAAATCTTCCGATGTCAAATATCATAATTGTCACCATTTAACTTATCCCCCTTGCATAGATCTAAAACAACAGTTTTCGAAACAGGCATAGTCTCTATATACAAAAAAGAGAGACATTAGTGACCTACTGATATTTATTCTCATATTTTGTGGACCATTCGAATCAATAAACATAAAATAGTTTGAATGTGAACCCCAAAGCAAATGAATGGATCAACAGACCCATCCACCACAACCTAGAGTAACATCTCACCACCTATACTTGGACTCGATACACAAAAATTCATAAAAAGTCACAAATAATGATGTGGGACCCTCAGAAAATGAGAAAAAAATCAATTCAAAAGGACCTGAAGTGCCGCCAGAGGTCCCACACGCCGCCAAGCACTAGCGGTGTGCCGTCACATGACTACACGCGCTGGCAGCAAGTTGCTGCACGCGCTAAACGCACAACGTATCTAGTATGCACCCCCACGCACGCCTGGGTAGCATCCCGGGGATGTGAGTCGGACGTGGATCTAGGGTCAAAACCAACTTGGATGACTGAGCGGATCTTCACGCGGCTTAGTGGGTGTGAAGCCCACGTGACTTCGCATGCGTGACATGCATGCGCTCAAGGACCCAAGTCGAGTCTTCTTCGCCCAACGAGTCTACAACCGGGTCCCACGACCTGGCTACTTGATAATGCCTTTTCTGGCCAGTTTTGAGCACTGATCTCACTAGAAAACTGAAATAAAACTTCTGTTATACATCCTAACTCGATTTTTGGAAGAAATAAGCACTAAACTTCATGAATCAAACACCAATGCTGCGGCCCTTCTCGACCATGTCGGAAAACCCAGTTTCCAGCGACCGCAACACACAATTATTATATAAAAATATAGATCAAAACATGATGAACATATACCATTTTCATAGACCAATTCATCTTTAAACTTGATAGATTTATGTTCTAAGATCTCGGTGTCACTGTTCATGGCCAAAACTTCGACTGATAGTTTCATGAGCTAAACATACTCTGAAAATTAAATAAAAATCATATTCATGATCTATGAGTCATGAGTAATCCATGGTATCATCACATTCATGAAACTATTCGTGATCCGAATTCTAAACTTTTACCCTATACATTTTATATCTGAAAAAATTTTGAAAAATTTTTAACAAATCTAAACATACTTTGATACCAATGTTAGATTTATTCTACATGTATGCGCATACGAACGCATGAAAACTAAATCAATCGTCAGGGTCGTACCTCAATGTGTAGGTTTTCAAAAATCCATGACTATAAACTTTCGAACAAATCGCTTGATTAGGATGGTGATCATGTAATTAAACCACCATTGCAATATCACGACGTCTCAATCCTAAATCTGGTGACACAATGATGATGAGAAAATTTTCTATGTGAAATTTTCTCTCTCTTGATAGTTTTCTCACTCTAGAAAATGTGTTTATCTTTCAATATATCTCTAAAAATTCTCAATTGTCTTGATGATGTTCACTCAACCACATATTAGAGAGGTTTAATCCCAATACCTTATGTGTGAGATCATTATAGGGAGTGGTGAAAAGTTATAGGGATAATAAGAGTTATCCCATTATTCTAAATTTAAATTTAAATAATTTGAATTACTTTCTCAAAAATGTCCTAACATTGGCATATTAACCAATGCACGGAATAAGGTATGCTTCGAATATCATCAAACTGTTGATGATGAAGGTTATATTGCTATGTAGTGGTAAATCTAGAAAATCACAAGGAACAAGATAGTATCTCTTATGTATTGAATTCTATTGAATAATCAATTTGTTGTGCAAAGATTCTAGCATGTTTTGATATTCAATTCAATGAAAGATCCAAAATATTTATTTTTTATAAATAGTTAGGAAAAAATTTATTATAAAAAAGATTTTATTACGGAAGTTTTCATTTTAGAAAGTTTCTTTTTTGAGAAATATTGCTAGTTGTTGAAAGTCTTTTATAAAATAATAACACCCGGTATGATTTAAAAAGGATTTGCAAACGTGGTCGTGAGCTCATGCACACGTGGTGCCCAATGAGTACTTATAGAGGCACACGCAAATGCTACATGCACATACATGCATGGGTAGGCGGTGCAAATGCAACGACTTACCTATCTCACTTGTGTACCCTTTTGGCCCTAAGAAACCCCTATAGAGAACCCCACAAACAATCCTGAAAAAATTTTGCAGGAGTTTTTTTTTCTTTTTTTATTATAAAAATCATGAAAATTATAGAAATACATACATTTATAAAAATTCTAATGCCAAATCTCCAAAATAATATTTAAATAAAATTTTTTTATCATTCAAATATTCCTGTAAAGAAATTTTCTAAGATTTGTAAAAGGGACAAATACTTGCAAATAGGAGGGATTTTAAAGAAATAAATCCTTTTGTTGGATTAAGCATCCGAGAGAGAGTTGGCTTTTCTGGCCTTAGTGGCACATGGCATTTAGAGAAGAATCGTCTTGGTTACATGAGTCCACGTGCTCAACAATCATGTTGGTCTTATATATTACAAAAATTCTTAGATTTTATTTAGAGATAATTACATATCCAATCCCTAAATTTTGTCTCTTTGTGACAAATTAGTCTCTACAATAAAAATGCTACCATGTGGTCCTTAAAATTCCAAAATTGTATCGAATTTGTCCTTCCATTACTGACAGTGATAAGGTGGCTGCTAAGTGCTGAATTGGGCTGACATAGCTGTCTACATGGTGGTATGGATGTTGACATATCATAACTATGTCAACTCCTATAGACATTTCATGTTGCCACATCAGCAATTTGTTGACGTGGCTATACCACCACTACAAGAAAACACGTCATTAGTGACGAAAAATTACCGATAGAAAAAAATCTATCAATAATAGCGATAAATTTGCGATGAATTAATGTCGGACAAAATACCAAATGATTTGCAATGGATTAGTGACGGAAATATTTTCGTCACTATAGTAATCAACCTAAAAAAAAAAAAAAAAAAAATTAAACCTATCAGCTATGGATTACCGATGGAAATATTTTCGTCAGAAATTTTTCGTCGTTAATCCGTCGGTGTATTTCTAAAGGAATAAAACTAAAATATATATATATATGTACAGCCATTAGCGATAGATTAGCGATTGAAATTTTAGTGATGGATTAGCGATAGAAATTTTATCGACGGATTAGCGATCGAAATTTTAGCGATAGATTAGTGATGGAAATTTTAGCGATGGATTTTTTTTTTAATTTTTTAATTTTTTAATTTTTAGATTTTTTAATTTTTCTTCTCTTTATTATTTTATAATTCTTTTTCTTTTTTCTTTTATTTATTTTATTTATTTTTTCTTCTCCTTTATTATTTTATATTTTATATTTTTCTTTTATTTTTTTATTTTTTTCTTTTATTCTATTATTTTATTATTTAATTTAATGGGCAAATAAAAAATAATTTGCTATTCTATCTTAATTAATTAAAGAAATATTTTAATTTTTTATTTAGTGTAAATTTAGTCAATATCAAATTTAAACAGTTAGAAAATTTTAATGAAAAAAATTATTCCAAGATAAAGGAAAAAAAAAGAGAAGTGAGTGAGATACAAAGAATTGTGAGAGTAAGATAATTTAAAAAAAAAATGAGAGTGAGATTAATATTAAAAAAATATGAGAATTAGATTAAAAATAAAAAGATCACAATAAGCTGTGCCGCATGGTGGTTGGACAACTCCTTCTACATCTCCATTGCACTGGTTTGAAACTTGGCGAAGACATATTTTTAACAATAAAATGCAGGGCATGTAGGTCGGGGTGCAGTCGCGAGGCTAGGTGCCCAGGTGCGGGTGGGCGAGCAGCGTAGGAACGGGCTGCGTACGTGGCAACGTGTGGGTGCGTGAGGAGCGGAGGGTCCGCGCGTGAGGCGCGGGGGAGCGCCTTTGGGAGTGCGCACGTGTGAGGTTTCCAACGATGGATTAGCGACGAATATTTTTAGCGACGGAAAAAATCTATCGCTGATATCAGCAATGGATAGTATTTTGTCGATAAAAATTAGCGGAATAGTTTTCAGCGATTGAAAAAATTTATCGCTAATACACTTTAGTAATGGATTTTTTACTTTCAACGACGGAAATTTTCGTCGCTAATACCTTATTTTCTAGTAGTGCACGCTATAAAATTGCTGACATGGCAGTGAAGAGGGCATTCTGATCTTTCCATCGTTATTGTGCAGCTTTACCTTTTCACTCCATTATAGTAGCTTCTTCTACTTCGATAAAAAGAGAGATTGAGACCTCGAATTAGAGAGAGAGAGAAAGCTTTAATCTCTCTCTTGATCTCGCACTTTCAATCTCTCTCTTGATCTCGCACTTTCAATCTCTCTCTTGATCTCTCTACTTTATTATAGTGGCTTCTTTTACTCATACTTTCAATCTCTGTCTTGATCTCTTTCTCAAAGTTTAGGGTTTTGAAATGGAAGAAACTCCATTGAAGTGCAGATGCAGTCATGATACTATCTTAGTGACTTCTAGACCTCTCGAAATCCTTCACAGAGGTTTTACAGTTGCCCTAATTTCTGGATAAGTTGAATAATTTTTTTTAAACCATAATTTCAAAATTTGAGTTAAGGGACATCTTCTTCATTTTTTTGAATTAACATTTTATATGTGAAATTTTCTTCCTTTTTATATAGGATGGAAATGCTTGTGATTTTCTAATGGTATGATCTACCATTGTCTGATTGAGCAATTGAGATTATCCTAGGTCTCAGAAACAAAATTAAGGAGGAAAAGACAAAATACAATTCTGTAGTTGCTGATTATAACATGAGGATGGAAGCTACAAGCACCATGATCGAGAGGTTTAAGAAGGAAAATCAGCTTTTGATTCTACAAAAGTTAGAGATTGAGGAAATATATTCGAAAATGAAGATAGAAAATCTAAGTCTGCAAAAGAATGATGTACAATGATAATAATGTTTTGGGGTTAGACATGTATGGGTAATTACTATTGTAATTTTAATATTTGCTCTTATGTTTAAAAATGAAATAAGTCCAAATTCAGTTCTGTCCTTCCCTGGAAAAATGTAAAAATGTTGTTATAAAATATAAATAAATGAAGGAATGAATGAAGTATTGTACTTGAATTTGTCCAAACGAGTTCATAAAAAATTGGTTAGAGTAGTGCATAAACCAATGTAGCAATTGGTTATAGTGGTGCATGAAGTAATGAAGGTTAATGCATGCAGTACATTGGTTATGACTGGAATTGGTTAAATTGGTGAATGAAGCAATGCAAAAGTTTACTACAGCACATCACATTAAAAAAACCTTAAAGCTTCAAACCTTACAACAGCTCAGCATGCAAAAAAACCTTACATTACAATAAAAAACCTTGCAATAGCTTAGTGTGTAGAAAAACATTTAGAATGAGTCAAATACATAACCTTCATTTAAAAAAAGAAAAAAGCCTTCAGTACATTGTGCATCTTAAATGACATCACAGTTTCAGAACATTCAATTTCACTATAGTTTTAGAATATACAATGAGTCAAAAATATTACATTGCAGTTTGAGAACATTCAAAAACATTACACTGTGGTTTTAGAACATTCAAAAACATTACATTTTGTAGTTTCAGAAAACTTGTGTTACAATCTCAAACAATTGCTTGGAACCATTACAATTTCAGTACAAAGATTCTATTTTGAAGGAGGTGTTGGATTAACGAATTGTGATTGGTTTTGGGAAACTTGAGGAGTTGTTTCATTAACCTTATGTGATTGGTGGTGGGAAGTGTCACACCCCGAACCGAGGTCATGAGTAGCCGCCCGTTGTCCTGAATACTGACTATATTTCTATAGAAAATCAGGTAGAATTTTCTCATAATTTGGAGGTTTTCTAGATACAATTTAACTTGTATATTAAACAACCATCATTTCACAAAAATAAATGGGTCATCCCGGCCCCACAACAGCCAACCAATCCACAGTGGACAATCAGGACAACGCAAGGCTATTATAAATACTAGCAGTCCTAACCACAAACCTCTACTGTTATGCCCAACTAGAGCATGAGCAGCCGGCACACCGAGATGACCTAATTTCTATACACATGTATAATGAATTCCCAAGTTAACACTTTAAATACTTACAAGTGTCTCAATGTACGTGAACTAAGTCACTATGAGAGTTTCATGAATAAATGTACATAATTTATATAGTCATCCCATAAAATAAATAGATAAATACATTAATCAAACTAAAATCTTCAATATACAGCGACATCACCAATCAACGTAGCAGAAGAAATGGTAATATCTATACCCAAACCCAGTGATATCAAGTCCACGTCGCAAATATGCAATTCACAATAATTCTTTCTTGGTCCAACACTAATCCTGTGGGAAAGAAAGTGAGGGGTGAGTATCTATAGGAGGATATTCAGCAAGTGAGGGGATTGATATCGTGCTATCAATATCGAGAGTAAATTTAGAGTATTAAAATATGTAACACAATATCAAGTGTGCGAAAATAACGTGCTGTTTCAAGAATAACATATCTCAAGGCACACATAAAGAAAATTACATATGCATCCAATATGTAAATCAAGTCATAAAGAGTCGGCCAATCAAACAACTCCAGCAATGGTCTACCTCGACCAAGGACGGACGCATTGAGGGTTTTTCTAAATGCAAGTATTAAATAATAGCTCTCTGTCCTAATGTTGGCTACATGCTACTCCAACTAGCCCGTAAATACCATATATATATATATATACATATAGATAGTCGGCCGTATATGGAGCCCCATCCGGTGCTAGACGAAGCAGTACTCACGTCCTTTCCGATGAAGGTCAACCTGGTGCATCTATACACATGACGATCTGGCGGATACCTCCGATCGAAGCGTATCCGGGCACAAGGGGTGCCTCTACCAAATGTCCTTCGTAGTTACGGATGCTATAGGAAGCATATAACAATACCATCATATCAGCCGGACATGCAGCCCACACACATATCCAGATCAAAATCACATAAAACCATGTGCCAATAGAATAGAAATATTAAAGCATGTCAATTTGTCAAAAGATGGTACATTATTAACTTGTCAAACCATGGATGCATATCCAACAAATTAAGAGGTGGGACACTCCAATGATCACAAAATATTTCATAAAATATTCGAAAGTTCTAACGATCATACATTTGTAGAATCATGTCATTGAAAAGCATTTTCAAAACATGGTTTTCAATTAATAGGGAACGTCAAAGTCTCACTCACCGTAGGTTGTAGGGTACGTCACACCCAGGAATACTCCACAACGAGCAAACGAATCCCCTCGAACAATCGAGTGCTATATCACTACAATAAAAGTTTATACATAACACATTAAAGGTGTTATAAGTCGCATTTTAACTATCCTTTTCAACTATCCAAATAACAACTCTAACCTCACATTGTCAGAGGTACCCAACACAATGAATGCGATGCTAACATCAACTATTAACATCATCATTCACATCTCCAATGTCTTCTCTAAATCATCGAAATGACAATATGGGGTACACACCATAAAAACACTCAACTCAAACTAAAACCAAAATGTTATTAACCATCAAATTCATCATTCATCTATCCAATGCAACACCATAGCATACATCTATCATATTTGCATACTCACACATACTCTTGTACAATCTTATCATTTACACATTTTCATATCACTTAAATACACCAATATTGGCTATACATGAACACACAATCATACATTCTTATACATATATATAAGCCTTCATTTTGCTTATTAAATACCATTCCCAATACTCCTAACAACGTGCTATGCTTGGATTCCCTCCAATGTACTTGGCCAAGACAATGCACATATATAGGGTCACAACTTTCACCTCAAGAATCAGCATGCATATACACAACTTCTCATGCTCATGCCCTAAATTTTATATGCATATGGTCACTAATGCACCACAAAAATCTGCTCACATTTGGACTCCAATTGCCTTATATTTTTACCACATTTTCACATGCCAAATGACCTCCATTTTTTTTGTCTCCTTTAGTGCAGAAAATTCTGCACTCATTCCTACTCTCTTTTATGCATTAACACACATACGTACACACCTTACTTCATGCCAAATTTCTGCACGTGTACTAGCACAAAAATCCTATATTTTAACACTCCTAAACACCCCAAAAATCATCCATTTTCATGTCCAATGTTATAAAATCTTCTGCACACAAAATGACATGGTTTCTCATCCAAATTTGTGATCATTCAATGCCTAAAACACACATTACACATGCTGAAAAATTCTGCACACAACAAGATGGCATTTGCTTGATTTTTAATACTAATACCTAAACTAACCTAAAATCAACTCATTTTCACATCAAAAGAAAGGTTCTCAAACTCCAACAATAGTGCAGAATTTTCCTTACCTTAGAACTTGTGCTTGACACCCCAAGAAGTCCTCTCCTTCAAAGTGCCTTTCTTCCTCCCTTGCTCCTTGTTTTGGGCCCTCCTAGAGCAACATGCTAGGATCCTTGGTTGGAACTTGAAGAAAAGTTGGATTGCCTTCTCTTTTTGGAACTTTGGCCTCTTTAGATCCACCAAGCTAGAGTTCCTCTTTTACCCCAATTCTTGAATATGTTATGCTAGGGTTTGAATGATGATGATCTATGAAAAAACAAATGGGTTGGTTGTTTGGAAGAATCACTCTTCCTCTTCAAGTGACTCATGGCCATGGAAGAGAGAAATGGAGATAAAGAGCTTTCCTTACTTCCTTAGGCATTCACGTTTTTGGGAGGAGTTGAAAAGCCAAATACAATTTTTTTTTATTCCAATTCCATTTAAAAAAAAAACCCTTTATAAATGTTGGCCCTGGATCATTCTTCAAAGACTTAATCGCAACCATCCATTTTAGGGTTACATGTCACAAGCATCTCACAAAAGTCAACAAAAATGGTTAGGGTGTTAACACTACTTTTTGATCCAAGGGCTCCAATGAAATCTTGATTTTTTTTTTCAACAATTGATCCTAGCCCTCCATTTGTTCCACACATTTCAACATTAATTTTTACATATTTCATTATTTTCCCAAACTTTTATTATTTACAAATAAGCCCTTTGACCCATAATTACTCGAAAGCCCTTTGACTGGTCAAAATTTCATCTTGACCCAAAAATTTATAAAATTCACCTATGAACTCAGAATTGCGTGCTGAGTTCAATGAAATTTGTCCCGAGTGAAAATGAGACCATTTGCTCAAGCAAATTTTGATCTGGCTCACAGATTTAGGACTCTTCAAGCAAAAATCTAGAGTACCGAAAAATTTTGTGCTACGACTTAAATTTTGACTTTTTATCTCAGGCATTCACTTTTAAAGTGAATTTGGCACATATAACCACACGACATCAATTTTACACGCATGGGTTTCATTTTAGCTCAGTAGGGTCAATTCCCATCCTACCAGGCGAATTTTGACAAATTTCTCAAAATCTCATTTTGACCGGTAAAAATTATTAGTTAGCTTAAATTAGGCTTCTAGGCAAAATTTCAAAAATTTCGTACAGGTAGATTTCAAGATGGCCTGGAAGGGTCCTTTTTTAGCCCCCGGCCCTATGCCCAAAATTCTTCTAAGGCATTTTGGCTCGGAAAAATTTTTGAGTGATTTTTTTTTCTATATGAATAAAAAAAATGTATCATATATGGAATAATGAGAAGTACAATATACAGTACACCACGTGTTGGTGTTATAGGAAGCCTAAGATGAACTACTTTCGTCCTGCAATAATTGAATGGATCGTCAAAAAAATGCGTATTGTACCCTTCGTCACAATTTCAGCATGTAGGATAGTATAGCTAAAAAAAATAACCTTATTCTTGCAAGATCTCTTGTTATGTCCAACTCCCCTACATATCGTATACTTGATTTTTGAACGAACTCTTGACAGTCGATGAAGATCTTTTGGTAGAATTTCAGTGCTTTCCTTTCTCCTTTTCTTTGAAGGACGCCTGGGTTTCCTTTTGTAGATCAGAGGCTATGTTGGGACATCATTTTTATCCCATACATTGGGACCATTGCAAGCGTAGACAAGCAGAGCTTAGCATTCAAGATAGGCAGAGGGATTATAGTAACTCGACATATATTTATCAATCTTATCCTTTAATGAAAAAATGTAGCTAATAGCATGAGGACATGGAAGGCCACATAATTCTTATTTTCTATAGTTGCATGTTATAGGTCCAAATCAACTATAAATTTGTTACTGAAGTTTGAAATCTCATAATATAACACCGACACTGCGGTGTCCGTACTATTGTAATTCTGTTCAGAAATTAAATAAAATATTTCTCAGTTATATATATATATATATAGAAATTTTTCATTTATTTTGATTTTTGATTTTGGGGTATTTAAATTGAATTTTTTTTTACATTTTAAATTTTTACCGTATCCACGAATTTTGATGTAAAATGAATATATATATTTATATGTAAATAATAATAATAATAATAAGAGTAAAAAATAAAAAAAAAGAGTGAGGAGTGCTGCGCTTTGAGCCAAAACGCAGCACATCAAATTAAGGCTTAAAGCCCTAATTCTTCATCTCTCTCATTCTCTCTCTCCTTCTCTCTCTATTCCTCTTTCTTTCTCTCTCCGCCTCTTCCCCTTCCCGCGACCCGCCGCTCCCTTCCACCACGCACCACCACCACCATCTTCTTCTTCTTCTCTCCCTCTCTATCTTTCCCTCTCGGATTCTCTCTCTCACTGTTTCTCTCTCTCTCCGCTACTCACCCTCTCTCTATCTCTCGATCGCACTCCGCCGCGAGCTTCCACACATGCCACCACCATGAGCGCATCACAGCCGTTGCAGCTCCTCTCTCCCGTGAGCGCGCCACAACGCGATCCTCCTTGTACGAGCGCGAGCGAACCGCAGCACTCGCTTCCCCGCGTGAGCGCGCCACAGCGTAAATGTAAGCGCCCGACCACGCGGGCGTACCACAGCGTGAGCGCCTACTCGGGAGCGCACCTGCGCACGAGCGCGCTCCAACCCACTAGCGTGCGCAACCCGAGAGCGCGCGACTGCAGTCCAGCTCGCGAGCGCACGTGCCAGCCCGCGAGCCCACTAGCCCGAGAACCCATGAGCATGCCAGCCCACGAGCCCACCAGCCTGTTAGCCTACCAGCCCGCAAGCCCACTACAGCCCGCGAAGCCCACTACGGCCCATAGCCCGCGATAGCCCGTGACAACCCACGAGTCTCTGCGTAGGTAACTGACTTAGGGTTTTAATTTTGTTCTAAGTGTTTATAACCTAACTAATAAATCTTGTCTTGATAGGGAGCAGTGCAGATTTTGGAGTGGTTGAGGAGATATTCGGACAAAGGTCTTCGCTCCGAGAAAACCCTAGGTGAGAGAAAAACGATCTATTCAACATTTGAAATAAATTTTATTAAATTTAGGTTTCAATACCTTTAAGATAACATTGGTGTATATTTATAAATTGAGAAATTAAGATTTATACAAATTTAGGGAAGATGATAAACCCTAAAAATAATTGAAAATTTGATGACAATTGTGATAATTTGATTAGGTTGACTTTCTTGGAGATTCGAGAAGTCGATCTGGTTTGATTTTGGAAAATAGGGAGTGACCACCCTCGTTAGGAATGTGAGTGGAACTCTAATCTCTTGCATGAAATAGTGAAACCTGATTTTATCATGTTTTTAGTAAAACATGTTTTTTTATATGCATTGTCTCGACGTATGGAATTGAAATTCAAATCTGTTTTGTGATTATTGGAGTGTCGTATTTATGTTTTTACGATTATGTAACCATATTTGAAATGAAATGAAATTGTGTCATAATTTGAGAAATGGAATGTTTTATATCCTACTATTACATTGGTTTGTTGAATTTAAATGATTTTGATGAAATATATTGGCACACGGATTTAAATTGTTTTGAGGATATGATGAGATGATTTGGTTATGTGGGCTGGATGCCTACTAGCTTGAGATGATATGATGATATGACATTATTTGATAAATTTTGTAACTGTGAAGGGCGTTTGTAGAGGCACCGGGTTGCCCGAATATGCTTCTACAGGAGGTATCAGCAAACGTTATATGTATAATGGCTATAGGTGTGGCCGGTTAAACCCAATGTAAGGGGGAGGACGTCTGTGAAGCCACCGTCCAGCACCGGGTGGGGTTCTATACACGATGATGAGGTAGCCCTAATGAACTCATGGCCAACGTCGGGGTAGAGAGCTACTTTTGAAAACTCTTTGCATAATAAAACCCTCGATACGCTTGTTCTTGGTTATAGTTGACCTTTGTCGGGATACTTTTGGCTTGCTCTATGATCTACTTGATTTTAAATGGATGCAAATATGTATGTTAACGTGTGAATGATTAAATGAGTTCATTTTAGCGAACATGCCATGATTTACTATAAAATTTGAATTATTGGTTATGAATGATATTATTTGACACTCCAATGTTCACCTACACTATTAGTACTTGAGATTAATCCCCTCACTCATTGGGTATCTTCCTTGATACTCACCCCTCTTCTTTCCCTCCTCAGACAATATTATTGTGCTAGAGTGACGCTTCGGCTCTAGAGGATTTGGTAGCTCGTTGACGGATTTGAGTGTTTTCAATGATGAGATTTAAATTAAGTTGAGATATGAGATCCACACTTTATTTTCGACCCTGTGAGGTCTTGACCTTGAGGTCCGTAGTTGACCGTGTATTTATTTGAGATTGACTGTATAATTTATATACATTAAATTACGAAACTCTCATATTTCATTTGCATTGAGACAAATCGTAGTGTTTGAATGTTAACTTGAGAAAATTAGTTATAAATTGTATAAAATTTAGGCCCACTCAGTGTAGCGGCTCCTCATACTCTAGTTGGGTATAACAGTAGAGGTTTGTGGCTAGAATTGTTAGTAATTTACATAGTCTGGCGTTATTCTGGATGTCTGCTGTGGTTGATGGGTTGTTGTGAGGCCGGGATGAACATTTTATTTTATTTACAGGATGATTTTAAATTATACAGTTTTAAATAGGTTTATTTGTATATGGGAGACTTTCGATTTATTGGGAGATTCTATCCGATTTTCTGTAAAAATACAGTCAGTATTCAAGGAAAGGGGCGACTGCTCACGACCCCGGTTCGGGGCGTGACACATAAATTCCACCATCATCCAATAAAGGAAACCAATGTTTGCTTTGCTTCTTTAAACTCTCAAGCCTTCCTTGAATGACAGGACAAATTTCACTTTCAAAAGTTGAAATCCTAATCCTATTTTCACTAAACTTGGCCATCAAAGCAGTTTTGATAGACTCCAATAAACTAATGATAGGCAACTCTATTGTATCCAGTATTTTCACTTTAAAAAACTCATATAAATTATTGACAAATGTGTTACATTTACTGAATGGGGAAAATGCTGATCTTATCCAAGTTTTTCTTCCCTTCTCTATTAACTATGCGTAGGCTCTTGGGTCAGTTCTGTAGATTTCTGTCATGGTTCTAAGAAATTCAGCCTCATGAGTGGCTCTTGCAGCAGTATAAAATATGTTCTTCAACTTTAAGTCTAGGAACTGCTTGTGAAAACTGTTATACATGTGTCTGATACAAAATCTATATTCAGATTAAGGGGACAATGCTGAAATTACATTTATCAATCCCTTGAAGACATAAATCTACTATTCAAAAGCAGGTTGAAGGAAAATTCTACTGTATGAAGGGCAAAATAGTATATAGAAATTCTGCTATATGTAACAAATGATCAGGAAATAATTCAAATTCTACTATATGAAAAACAACAGGTAGAAATTCTGTTATATGAAATAGTGGATAGAAATTTTCATGTTGAAAATTCTGATAGAAATTCTGTTGTTTGAGGAAAAATTATGCAACAAATTATTAAGGAGAACCAGTACATACCTTTTGTTGATTAGAAATGAAAGTCCACCTTCTGTCCTCCCCTAGGTCTGTTAGAAAATGATCCAAAAACCATCTCCATGAATCAGTCTTCTCTAGCTCAACAATAACAAAAGCCATAGGGAAAATTCTATTATTAGGATCTCTGCCAACTGCAACCAGTAATTGCCCTCCAAATTCTGTCTTCAAGAAACAGTTATCTAAATCTATGAAAAGCCTACAGGCTTCCAAGAATCCTCACTTGCATGCATCGAAACAAATGTACAATCTTCTAAAAATTGGAGTATTTGGGTATAGGACTCTCATAGGATACTCTTCACTAGTTTCAATTGAACCCTCAATCTTGTAAGTGCTCCCTTATTAGTTCTCAAAATTTCTTCAAAGTATTACCTTAAAAGGAAGAATTGCTCTATATCCTGCCCTTCTGCAAGTTCTTTGGCCATTTTTTTTTTTGCTCTCTATGCCTTCATTCTTGTACAATCTAACCCAAATTTATCTTTGTTTTTTTTTCTGGAACACATTCACTTTGATATTTGGATCATCTTTCACCTTCTTGACCTATTTTTTGGCCAACCAAATAGTTGCTGTATGTTTGTTTCCATGATCTTGCACAAGTATGTGTAGGCCTATATGTACCCGATAAGGCTATTTTCTCATCACCTAATTTTTTTTGCATAAACCAATTACAACTATCAACACACCCCATCCTAACCCTGGACTTGTCATTTTTTATATGTCTCAGGTCCTTCCCATTATAAATAACATAATCTCTCAACACTTGTTTAAAAAAGTCTAAACTTTCAAAATTTTGGCCCTTACCTAGTTCTATATTCCTAAGGTTGTAATCCTTTTTGAACTCCTCATAACCCATCCTATCCCCTTTGCCCTGCATCACTTCACCATCACCATCAATGTCAGAAATGGTATAATTTAAATATTCTTCATCATCCATAGAGGAATCATTCCAGTCATTCAAATCTACATGACCACCCTCATTTTAAGATTCATCTAACCACTATGTAGAAGGGTCCCTATCACTACCAAATAGGCCTGTCATTTTATCTTCATAATCACAATCTTCAAAGCTGAAACCTAGGACACTATCTTCAAAATCAGTAACTATATTCTCAAAATCACACCTCTCAGATTGGCCAACCTGCATCTCTTCTTCCTCCTATCTAATCTCACTTTCATCAACAAAATAAGACTCATCTACACTATGCTCTATGCAGAAATGAACTTCTTTATTTGTTTTTAATATTTTATCTAAATATTCCAACAATACAGTATCACTTAAAAAATGACAGAACACATCTCCATCAAACCATACCGATGCCCTTACAAAGTTTTTAAAACCTAATTTTGCTATCATGTTTTTCAATTCAACAAGTGACATCTTATCTCTATCACAATTGTCAAAATAGGTTAGGTCCCCACCCTCATATTTTTCATGTCTCACAAATTTAACGCCATGATGGACTATAGTAGTAAATTTTATAAAATCTATATCTGAAATGGAAATGTATAAATTATTCAACTATAATTTAAGTCACAGTCAATCAAATAAAAACCCTAATTTACAAACCATTTATTTGAAATTAAAACTCCCAATTGAAACCCTAAATTACGAACCCCTTATTTGAAATTGAAACCCTAAAATTGAAACGCTAAATTTGAAATTGAAATCCCTAATTCAAACCATAATTTTCAAACCTAATTCGATAACCCTAATTTCAAATTAAACCCCAATTTAAGTCATGTCAACCAAAATAAAAACCCTAATTTATGAACTCTTTATTTAAAATTAAAACCCCAATTGAAACCCTAAATTACGAACCCCTTCTTTGAAATTAAAACCCCCAATTGAAATCCTAAATTTGAAATTGAAATCCCTAATTCAAGCCCTAATTTTCAAATCTAATTCAATAACCCTAATTTCAAATTAAATCCCAAATTCATAAACCCCAAACAATTAATTTTTCAAACACTAATTTAAAATCCTAATTTAAAAGACTAATTTAAAACCCCTAATTTCAAACCCACAGTTTAATCACCTCTGAATCCATTCGTAAGACCCGTTTGTGAACAAGCAAAATCTAAAATTAAAAATAAACAAATCCAACTGTTAGATTACATACCTTAAAAGATTTCTTTGGCTTCACTGTCTGATGATGGAAACCCCACCTTTGGGACCACAATAAAAAATCAATAGATGTCTCATTGAATGCAATAAACAACTAATTTATTTTGTTCCCACACAATCTCTCTCTATTTCTCTCTTACTCTCTCTCACTCTTTCTATCGTTCTCTCTCTTTTCAACAGATTAAAGAAAATAAAAAAATTCCTCCTTTCGAGAAATGTAGAAACAAAACAAAAAAAAAACCATAAGGTCTTATTCTGGGCAGTGGAAAGACCAGTTCCACGTCAACATTTTTATAATGTGACATAACCACGTTAGCAAATTATTGACGTGACAACATATAATGTCTATAGGAGTTAACATGGCAATGACATGTCAGTATCCGTGTGACTGTGTAGATAGCCACGTTAGTCCAGGTCAATAGTCAACGGCCATCATATCACCATCAGTAACAGAAGGACCAACACGATACAGTTTTCAAATTTTGATGACCACAAGACAATATTTTTAACTATAGGGATTAATTCGTGACAAAGAAGTAAAGTTTAAGGATTAAATATGTAATTATCTTATTTTATTTATTGAACTTATCATTTGTGGAGGTGACCATAAAAATTACTAGGAAATGACCATTAAAATATAAGAAGACCTCCTCGTATGCCAATCCTACATTTAATCATCAAGCATACGACAATCACAATTAATGCATGTCTCATAACAACCGGGCTCTTGTATTTTACTTTTATATTTTTTAGTAATTCAGGAGTTCATTTGATTGTTGGTTGTTTTTATTTTTAAAATTTAAATTTAAGATTTTGATTAATAATATTTTATTATTAAATCTGTATGTTATTGATAGTTCATTTTTATAATAATATCCGAAGTAAGTGTATAGCATGAGTTTAATATATTTATACCTACTATTATCAAGTGTAATTCTAATATAATAAATTCTATTAAAATCTCAAAAACCTATAATCTCTCTCTAACTCTCCACTTACAGCTTTCATGTAAGTTCAACTAACTAGCTCCTTTTTTATAGACCAAATTAGAAAATAGGCGGAAAAAATGACAACATTTGAGTTAAGGAGAGCTTGATAAGTTATCTTAATAATGTTTTTAAAGTTAATGAGACTCAAAGATAAAAACGATAATTTTGGATTGAGCATATATTAGGCCAAATAACAAGTGTACCCTATAGTCCGTTAATCCTAATCCTATTGCAAATTTTAATTTTTGAATAAGTCATGTTGTGTCCTATTATTTAGGAACCAGTGATCTAGGTTGTTACTTTTAGCACTTAGTGCAAAACTTGTTAGTATGCATGTAGTCTTGTTTTCTGGATTTGGCTGCCATCTTTGGGTTGTATTATTGATGTTTTGCCTACATAAAGGCTATCATCAGTGAAATGAAGTATGCGTTCATATTTTCATATAAGATAAAATTTCGCCAATGGTATTAGAGCAGGTTCAATGATTGGTCCTGTTCAGATTTTAGTGCCTATCTTGGATGGCAAAAATTACAACCGGTGGAATGTTCGAATAAGGGTGCTTTTTGATTACCAAGAGTTGCTAGGTGTCATGCAGAAGTAGAAAATGCAAGTGATGCCCAAAAGCATGCCCATCGTGAGAACAAGAAAAAGGACAAGAAAGCATTATACTTCATTCATCAAGATGTGAATGATGAAGCGTTTGAGAAGATCACAGATGCAACTACATCAAAGCAAAATACATGGAGAGGAGTACAAAAAGCAGGTTAAAGTAGAGAAAATCTTACTGTCACTCGCATCAAAATTTGAGCACATCATGACAGCAATAGAAGAAGCCCACGATTTGGTCCGGATGACTGTTGATGAGCTGTCTAGCTCATTGGAGGCACATGAGCAATGAATGAATGAGAAGCAGGTAGAGATGCCAATTAAGCAAGCCCTTCAAAGCCAAGTTTCCGTCAAAAGGTGATCAAGGTGGTGAATCAAGTCAAAAGAAAGGTGGTGCTTGTGGTAGAGGATGAGGACGTCACTACAAAATTAAAGCGTTGTGCTGACGGTAACTTTTAGTGTCAATGAGTTTTAGTGATAGTTTTTATGGGTTATAGAGATGGTACATGACGAAACCGTCAGAAAATATAGGCATTTCCCAACCTACTAAAATGTCCGTGAAGAAAAGTTTATCAGCTGTCAGCAAAGCTACCACAACCGTCCCTAAAGCAATATTCAATTCTAATGGTTAAAAATTATGGTCAACAACTATAATAGCATTTTTGGCACGAATTAAAAACAATCTCAATATAAATCTTTTTTACTATCTACTTAATAATACCGTCTCCAAAGGTTTTAGATGTAGGTTAATACACAAATTCCCCCGTCTTTTAATACTATATTCAATTCTCACTGTTAGAATAAACCATTTGTATAAATTCTATTTATACTAACCTCTATATTTTGTAACGTCTATAAATCTAAGATTTTAAGATTATTATCATTTTTGTATCATAATTTAAAAATAATCTAAGTTGTGATAAATTTATGATAGTGATAATTTAGTAAATAGGTGATAATGATAAGTAGTAGTAGCTAAATAGGTGGTAAGTAGCAAGTAGATGATAAGCAAGTATGTTTATATAGTGATAACTTAGTGGTAAGTTTGTGACATGGTAAATAGATTGAAAGTGGTAAGTAGATGGTAACTTTATCGTAACTTCATAGTAAGTAAGTTAGTTGTAAGTAGGTGGTAACTTCGCTAAATCTAACTTTATTTTTATTTATATTTCAATTATTATATTTTATCATTTTTTTATTTCCATTAATTTCATTTCATTTAATTTAATTGTGTTTGTTTTTTTTTTTAAGTTTTTGATTTTTATGGAATTTATATAAACCAAAGAGTTTCATAAATCAATAAATGGAAACAAGTAAATATTCTATATATTTAATACAAAATCATCTGAAAAATATATATTACATATATAAGTTGAATGGGAAAAAAGATAAGAAAAAAAATGTGAGAGGTAGCTTTTGAGGGGGAAAAAAGGAAAATAAACGGTTTTCTAAAAAAGCGTAAACACCAAGCATGCAGCATGCAATCAGCTATGCAGGTGGCTGGCCATGCCAGTACGGGCGCCCGCGCATGCCACCACGCAAGCTCTTGCAGGAGACCAACCATGCCAGCGCGGGCACCTGCTCATGCAACCGCACAGGGCATACGGGCATGCAAGCGCCCACAGGCGCCCGACCATGCCAACGTAGGCGCCGCGCATGCCACCGCGAGTTGCATGTAGTGATAATACGTGTTTATGATACTGCTCACTAACTTCTCTTCTCACCCAAAAAAATATTCATAACTCTTTGTCAGTGCTCATGAAACCATACAGTATGAAGTTTACAAACTTCATACACAATTGCTTATTCCTTATTCCTGGTCCTAAAACAATAGATTTGTATATGCATTGATTTAAATTAAATTTAAGTGAAAACTAAATTTAAAAATAATCTAATGAACTGATAAAAAGCACAAACAAACTACAAGTGTTCTAAAAATTGCATGAAATGTAATAATTGTAATATAACAATTCGTAACAAATTCTAAAAATTATATTAGTAAATAAATGAGAAATAACATATATATGGGAAAGAAAGAGGAGTATTTATTAAAATTATCAATGATTAAAGTGTGTAATAAAAAAATTGTAAAGGGCGGAAAAAAACCGAAAAAAGTGGTTTAAATTGTGTAATGAAAAAAAGGCATGAAAAGAGATTTTGAAAATTTGTTTGATGTCCATTTAATTTGAAAAATATAATTGCATTGTTGGTGATATGTCCAAGTGGGTAAATGAAAGTGCAAAATAATTACAAAAATTTAGAATTATTTTGTTATACAATTGCACTATTTTTCAATAATATAATAATATCAATCTTATATTACTATACAATACATACATATTACTATATATATATTACTATAAATTACATTATTGGAACAATTTAGACACAAGTGGAGAATACTATAGTAGTGTTATAATATAAAATTATGATTATCAATATTAATTTAAATTATAATAATTAATAATTTAAAAAATCTATATATTTAATTACAAATATTTACTATTTAAAATATATAATATTAATAACTCATAATTTAGAAAGGAAAAAAAAAAGAAGTGAGATAGAGAGCAAGGAAGTGAAGAAAGAGAAAAAAAAAAAAAAAAAGATCAACCACACAAGAAATTGTGGAATGGTGGTTATCAATAGAAATAAGTTCTCTTCCGGTTCTGAGATTTGAGGTTTGAAGGCATGCCCGAGCGGGCAACCGCGCATGCATGTTGCCTGTACGGGCGCCCGGCCGCGCATGCAAGTGCCCGTGTGGGCGCCCAGCCATGCCAGCGCTGGCGCCCGGCGTTGCATGCACTCTTGCAAGTCCCCGCAGGCGCCCAGCCATGCCACTGTCGGTATGGGTCTAATTACTAAATTTGAATATTATTAAATTAGTAATTTGTATATTATTATTTAAAATTTTTAATATTATTATTTAAAAATAATAATGATATTAAATTACTAATTTATGTAATACATATAATATCAAAAAATTAAATATCAAAATAATATTATAAATAATTTATATAAATTCTAAAAAAACACGCACGGTCAAGCTAAAATATTTTATCATTTTATTTCATTATCAATCAATAACTCTCACAAAAACTGGCGACAAATTTTTTCAAAACTTCAAAAATATTTTATCATATTATTTCATTTCAGAAACTGTCAAAAACTTTTTATTTGTTTTTTGTTTGAACCGCAAATTTAGTTTTGAGCACTAATCATATTACTTAACTTCCCTATTTCTCTTTTTTTTTTAACTCTCTTTGCGAAAACAATTTAAAATAATTACTAAATTAAACTAAACCTACTTGTTAGCGAAATCAAATCATCTTACTATAAAATTCATATAAAATTCATTGTCTTATTACGATAAGATGATCAGAAGATGATGTATTGGCTTTAACAAAATAAATCAAACCACCTTACCATTGAAAAATAAAATTCAAGGATGTGATGCCTTTGATGGGGTGAAAAGTTGAATTACTTTGTTCTCAAACTTTGTTAAGTTACTTTGCAAGATGAACACCTTTTCTAAGATTGATTACCTTAAGAACTAGATTAAATCTGCCTTCCAATATATCTATCCAAGAGTAATGTTGTAACAAAAATTTTATCATGGCCCCTACCAACATTAATTTTGTCTCGGCGCCTTATTGTCAGCATAATTGAGCATAATTGAGTAACCTCTTCTACTATTTATATCATATATGACATCACCTATGCACACGAAGAACGATGTTGTTACCAGTTCAAATGTTCAGGTTTATTCTCTTAATCAGATTAGTTACTTTAATAATCATGTTGTTAGTGGGTCAAATGTTCATGTTAGGGGGATAAACCAAGAGGTATAAACCTAAACATGTGATGTAACAACAAATGTAGTTTTTTAAGATTGATTGCTTTAATAATCATTCAACTAGATTAATATATATATCCAATATATCTATCCAAGAATAATGTTGTTAGTGCAACATAAATTTTATCTTGACCCCTAACACCATTAATTTTGTCTTGACGCCTAAGTGTCAGCAATAGTAATTGAGCAATAGGAAGTGACATCTCTTGTACTATTGCATACGAGAGAAAAAAAGGATGTTGTTAGTGAATAGTATAACTAGTTAGTATTGCATAATTTGATATTATTCTCTTAAATATTATTGTTAATTGATGTTTTTGTGGGATTTATTGTCTAACCTCACAACCTTGATTATTCTCTTACAACCCTTTTGGCTTGTCTTAAGTGGAAACTTTAAAATATTTTTTTACGGATTAAAATCCTAAATTTTTTATTTTAGCATAGAAAATATAATTTTGTTTACAAATTATTCAATCATTCTCTATTTTATATTTTTTCTCTCTATTTTATTCGGTGTATCATGTGTACTCAGATGGATATAATGTATGGTAACAAATAGATATTCTTATAACAAGTAATATAATTGGTATAACTTGTAACAAGTGCATCTAATAAGTTTTGATATAAAAACTAGATTTAATCCTTAATTAGGTTTGCTTAATTAGGTTAACCTACCAATGACTAAGACAAACCATGAATACTCCAATTGTATGGTAAGAAGTTTTAACAATATTTTAAAAATTTAGATTGTATGAGAAACCATAACAAGTATCAAGAAAAAAAAAAAAGAGAGAGCCTAAAAAAATTTGAAAAAATTGTTAGCGCGCAAAATTTTCAAAAATTTGGCCGGGAAAAGAAAAAAGTTTTTGAAAATTTATAGGTAGTAAAAATGTAGTAATAATGCATGGTATGTGTATTGATATAGGTAGTAATAAAGTAGTAATAATGTATTAATAATGAAGAACTAATGTAATGTATAATAAAATAAATATGTAATAATAAAAAATTGGTAAAAGATAAAATCTAAAATATGCCCAATGGGCAAGTGTCCTCGTAGGCACTTGCATGCGCCCTTGCCCCGCGCTAGCATGACCGGGCGCCTACGCGGGCGCTGCATGCACAGTAGCACCATGCTTGCCAACATGGTGACATGCATGGGCGCCCGCACCGGCATGGTCAGGCACCCACGTGGGCGTTTGCATGCGCATACATGCCATGCCATCGGCGCACCACTACTTTATTATTTAGAATTATTATTTATTGTAATGTAACACAGTAACAATGTAGTAATAATATTGTAATACAGTAGCAATGTTATAACAAAAACAAAAATACAAAGAAAATCAAATATAAAAAATACAAAATAAAATTGATGATATAATAATAAAAAAGCGGTAAAATAAGATAAAATTAAATTCACAAAAGTAAAAAGGGATAAAAAAGTGGAAAAAAATGGCAGGTTTCTAAAAATTTATTTGAGCAGCTAAACCAAATATATAATAAATTATTTCCCACAAACTCTCTTTTCTTTCAAAATCTCTCATTCCTTAATAAGCTCTCATTTCTCAAAACTCAAACCTTGTGACTTAACCAAAATTTCATTCCAAAGTTTCTTAGTGCAATATGGGAAGAACTAAATAAATGATAATTATTATTGATGATCATGAAGAATCACAACCATCTCAAGACCAACTTCACTTTGAAGAAGCTCAATCATCTCAAGATACTACCCCAAGTTAGGTTTGGTTTAAAAACAAATTATCTTATCGTGAGATAAGTAGTTTTTATCCATCTCTAATATTTTTTTTAGCAGTTATCAAGAAATATAGAGACCCAACATGTTGGATTTAGAAAAAGAAAAATACATAGTAAATGAAGCAAAGCTTATTGCTAGTATCCACGTATGAATGTTATTTCTCTGTTTCACTACAATTTTACTAATTTCACTTTTACTTTTCAATAATAATTCAAATTATTTGTACTATTAGTTTTCTCGAATACCAAATGCTGGAAGTACACATAGAAATCAACAATCATCATCATCACCACCCAACCCAAAAGGTAATATTTTTTTTATAACTATTTTTAACATGTACTATTATATTATATTCATATCACTACTTATTTTTATTTTATCAATAGATTGACATACTCCATCAAAGGTAATATTTTTTATTTATAACCATTTTTTACGTATATCATTATATTATATTCATTTCACTATTTCTTTTTATGAATTAATAGATTGACATGAAGGTGGGGCTGTGTTGATAATCTTTTCGATATTTGAAGTGAAGCATATGTATGAGCATCTCAAAAGATATGGATTGTGGAATATATAATCTTTTTTTTTGTTAGCCTATTGTATCAATCATTCATCGAGGAGAATTACGGTTATAATATTTTACTAAAGTTTCTAACATTTCCTAACATTTTCTAATATTTTGATACGTAGTACATTTCCTAATCCAGTTTCTTTTTTTTTTTTGACATTTGAAGATATAAAATAGTAACTAATTATAATAATATGTGCTAATCGATAGTAGTAACTGACGATAAGAGATAATAGATAATAATATTTCCTAACACTTATACTAACCAACTATAAAATTTATAACATTTCCTCACATATGAACATATGTGTTAATGTGGTAACCAACCATTATTAACATTTGGTAACAATGTTGCGTCGTAATACTTCTTAGTAATAAGTGACTAGTAAGTGACGATAAAAATAGTAATATTTTTTAACACTGTGTGGTAACATTTCCTAACACTTTGATATCTGGTAACCAACCATAAATCATAGTAACATTTCTTAATAGTTGTATAACTGAAGATAAAAGTAATAATATTTCTAAACATGTCATATGTTATAACATGATAGTAACATAACCGATATAGTAGTAACAATATGGTAACCGATGATAAAAGTGGTAAAATTTTTCAACAATTGTAACCGACGATAAAAATAGCAATTTTTATTGATACTTTCAAAACGTATCATATGTCATAATATGGTAGTAACATAATATCACGTCCCAAACCAGGATCGTGAACAGCCGCCCGTTGCCCCTGGATGCCGGTTGTATTTTTACAGAAAATCGGACAGAATCTTCCCATAAATCGGAGGTTTCCCGTGTATAATTAAACCTGTATTATCAAAATCAACCAGTACTGTAAACAAATGATCATCCCGGCCTCTCCAAAATTAATAATTTCCACTCCAAACATTCAGGACAACGCAAGGCTATAAAATTTCAAGCAGTCCTAGCCACAGACCTCTACTATCATGCCCAACTAGAGCATGAACAGCCGTCATACCGAGCGGATCTAATTTTTGTCTTATATACAATAATTTTCCCAAGTAACATTTAAATATGTACAATCGCCTCAATGCAAATGAAATATAATAGTTAAATTACACAGTCATCCCAAAATAAGTACACGGCCAACTACGAATCTCAATGTCAAGATCTTGCAGTGTTGAAACTAAATTAAGATTTCATATTTCTATTTAAAGTAAATCTCACCGTCGGGAACACCAAATCCACTCTAGAGCCGGTAACGTCACTCTATCACAATAAACCTGTCTGAGGAGGGAAAAGAGAGGAGTGAGTATCATGGGAAGATACTCAGTGAGTGAGGGGGATAACATCAAGTATAAATAGTATGGGTGAACCATTAGAGTGTTAAATAACATTATTTGAAACAAAAATTTACATTTCGCTGCAAAACATGATATGTTTAGCAATTTGAAATCATTTAATCAATCACACGATAACAAGTATATATGCATCCATTTAAAATCAAGTAATATCAGAGCGAGCTAAAAAATGATCATAGCAAAGGTCAACCGTGATCAAGGATAGGTGCATCGGGGGTTTTAT
Source organism: Dillenia suffruticosa (assembly GCA_033439265.1). Classification (NCBI taxonomy): domain Eukaryota; kingdom Viridiplantae; phylum Streptophyta; class Magnoliopsida; order Dilleniales; family Dilleniaceae; genus Dillenia; species Dillenia suffruticosa. The sequence goes on from JAVTVX010000015.1 coordinate 22,073,272, forward strand.
TATGCATAGACTTTAAAACACCCTCTACCCCGACGTTGACCATGAGTTCGCTGGGGCTAACTCATCAACGTGTATAGGACCCCGTCCGGTGCTAGACGGTGGTGTCACACACATCATCCCCCTACGTTGGTTCAACCGGCCGTGCCTATAGCCTTTAGAATAAACGACGTTTGCGGATACCTCCTGCAGAAGCGTATCCAGACAACCCGTGCCTTTACAAACGCTCTTCGTAGCTACTGAATCATCATAGTATCACAAGGGCATAACGTCCCATAGTATCACAAGGGCACAACGTCCCACAAGTAAAATCATATCATCGCATAACTAGCGGGCATCCGACCCACATAGTTCATCAAAGCATTTCAAGTCTGCGTGCCAATATGTTTCATCAAATCATTTCAAAACAGCATATTAATACAACGATAGAAAATGAAATTTATCAATTTTCCACTAATGGCACAAGTTTTGTTTTCATTTCAAACCATGGATGCATAGTCATCATAAACATATTTCAAGACACTCCAATAATCACAAAACAGTTTTGAAATTCAATATCATACATCAGATCAATGCATATCAAAAGCATGTTTTATCGAAAACATGGCAGAAAACACGTTTTACTATTTTATGCAAGAGATTAGAGTCCCACTCACCGTATACGGGAGGGTGATCACCCCATATTTTCAAAACCAATTCAAATCTGACCACTCGAGTCTCCAATGAGATTTTCTTAATTAATCATCACAATTCGATATCAAATAAGGGCCTAGTAATAGATCTTTAATTTTTTTTTCTTTCAAACCAATACTACCTAATTTGACAAAGTTTATCCAAAGGTTGAAGAGATTTCATTTCTCTCACCTAGAGTTCCTCGGATCTCAGATCTAGCTTTCGTTAGTCCATCGGTTTGGTCTAAAACCTGAATGTTTTCAAATTTGAAACAATGGTGAGCAATTTAAATCCAATTACTAAAGAAATTTGAAACCAGTGCGAAAATCGAAATTTTGAGTCATTTACCTTCGTAGGGACTCGCAGACTGTCACAGGCCGTCTCGGGCCGCGAGCCGCGAGCCGCGAGCCGCGGGCAGCAGTGGGCCGCGGGCCGCAATAGGCTTGCGGGCCTGGGGCCTATGGGCTGCTGGGTCTGCTGCCTGGTGGGCCTACGGGCTGCTGGGTTTGCTGGCCTGGTGGGCCTTGCGAGCTAAGGCTCGCGCTCGCGAGCCTGATCGGGCGTTGGAGCGCGCTCGCGCTTGTGCTGGTGCTGGCTCACGCTGGGTAGCGCGTAGGGCTCGCTGGAGATAGCGCGCTGTGGTGTGCTGGGCTCGCACGCTGGTGCTGGTGCAGGGATCGCGCAGCTCGTGCGCAGGCGCGTGCTCGCGTGATCGCGAGCTCACGCTCGCGCGGGGAAACGCACTCTGCAATCGCGCTCGAAGGGGAGAGGGGAGCCACTACCGAGCGCGGTGGTGTGCGCTCGCGGGAGGAGGAGAGAGTGACGGAGGGATAGAGAGAGAGCAGCGAGAGATAGAGAGAGAGTGTGAGACCGAGGGAAAGAGGGAAAGAGGGAGAGACAGTGAGAGAGTGAGATGGTGGTGGTGGTGGTTGATCGCGGTGGAGGAGAGCCGCGGACTCGGCGAAGGACGGCGGCGGGTCACGGGAATGGGAAAAGTCGGGGAGAGAGAGAGAGAGGAAGAGAGGGAGAGAGAGAGAGAGAAAGGGGAAGAATTAGGGCTTTAAGCCCTAATTCGATTATTATTATTATTATTATTATTATTTTTTATATAGTTGGTGTTACACATAACTATATGGTAGTAATAATATAGTAACCGATGATAAAAGTAGAAAAATTTCCCAACAGTTAGATGATAAAAATAGCAATTTTTACTGATAGTTTTTAAACTGATAATGAAATGTCAAATTTTACTAACATTTTTTAATCGTCACTATAAATATAAAACATGCTCTAATGGTGACCAAGAGTGTCGGAATACACATATCCCGGCTGGTGTTTAACCAACTGAAATCCTATCCGTTAGAGAATGTCTTGCCAACGGTTTTACTAGATTCACTTGTTTTGTAGTGCGTGGTGGTACCTATTTCAACAAAGGTTGTGGTGATCATAGCAACAATCATGGTATGGGAGGCAATGACCAAGAGAAATCAAACTTTGGCTACCAGCAAAATTCAAAAGGTCGTGGTCGTGGACGTGGTAGAAGAAGGTATGATAAATCCAATGTTGAATGTTACCATTGTCATTAACGTGGCCATTACTCAAATGAGTGCAAATACAAGGATAACGCCCAAAAGGCTCACTATGTGCAAGGAGATGATGATGATGTTGATGGCGGCATGCTCTCTTGATGGTCACTGCTACCGGTGAAATACAAAACTACCACACATGGGTCCTTGAGACTAGATGTACCAACCACATGAGTGGCAAAAGGGAGTTGTTTGCTGATCTTGATGAGTCTTTTTGCACCGAAGTGAAATTTGCTGATGATAGAACTCTACGAGTGATAGGAAAAGGAAGAATCCATATCAACTTGAATGGAGATCACAAGTATATTTCTGATGTGTTCTATGTTCTAAGCATGAAGAGTAATTTGCTTAGTGTGGGCCAATTGCTTGAAAAGGGGGTATGTTATGAGCTTGCATGATCATCAATTCCCTATTCTGGATAAAAAAGATACACTAATTCTTAAAGCTCCCTTGAGCAAAAAATCACATGTTTTAAATTGATATCTCCCGTGAAGCTTATAATTGTCTGAGTGCAATTATAAAAGATGAATCTTTGCTTTGGCACTTGTGGTTTGGACATCTAAATTTTCATAGATTAGAATCGCTTGCTCAAAAAAATATGGTAAAAGGCCTACCTAGTATGCGTAATCCTGACTAGTTGTGTGAGGCCTGCACCCTTGGGAAGCATCACTGAATGTCTTTTGCAGCAGAACAACAGCAGCAAGCAACTCAACCACTCGAACTTGTTTATTCCAATGTGTACAGTCCTATGAATACGATGTCAAATGGCAATAATAGATATTTTCTTACCTTTATTGGTGATTTTACTCGGAAGATTTGGGTGTATCTTTTGCAAAGAAAGTCTGAAGTTTTTGATTGCTTTAAGAAATTCAAGGTGCCTATTGAAAAGCAAAGTTACCATCTTATTAAGGTGCTGCAAACTGATAGTGGTGGTGAATATACTTCCATTGAATTTAATAAAATATTGTGAAGAACAGGGAATAAAGCATGAAGTCATTTTTTCCTGCACTCCGCAGCACAGTGGTGTTGCTGAACGAAAGAACAGATCCAAAATCGATATGACAAGTTAAAGGCAAAAGGAATGCCCAATTCATTCTGGGGTGAAGCTGTATCGTGTGCTGTTTATTTGTTGAACATAACTCTAACAAGGAGTGTCCAAAAAATCACCCCTGCAAAAGCTTGGAGTCGTTTCAAGCATGTGAAACGTCTTAAGGTGTCTGGGTTTGTCGCTTAAGCTTATGTTCTAGCAGAGATAAGGACAAAGCTAGATGACCGAGCAGAAAAGACTATCTTTATTGGCTACAAGCGTGGGGGTACAAGTTGTTCAATCCTGAGACAAAGAAAGTGAATGTCAGCCAAGATGTAACATTTGTTGAAGAAGAAGTTTGGAATGGGATGTTGATACTTGTAAAGGCCCTCAAAATTGTGGTGTTTCTCTACTTGAAGTAGTTGAAGCTCCCTCTTCAGGCTTTGCTCAAGAAACCTGCTCACCACAAGCTCTGGCAGAATCTGGAAGGCCACAGCAACAAATCTCCAACAAAGAGTGTCCAAAAAATCACCCCTACAAAAGCTTGGAGTGGTTTCAAGCCAAGTGTGAAACATCTTAAGGTGTTTGGGTCTGTTGCTTATGCTAATGTTCCAGCAGAGAGAAGGACAAAGCTAGGTGACCAATGTTCAATCTTGAAACAAAGAGAGTGATTGTCAGCCAAGATGTAACATTTGCTGAAGAAGAAGCTTGGAATGGGATGCTGATACTTGTAAAGGCCCACAAAGTCATGGTGTTTCTGTACTTGAAGAAGTAGCTGAAGCTCCCTCTTCAGGCTTTGCTCAATAAACGTCCTCACCACAACCTCTGACAGAATCTGGAAGGCCACAGCAACAACGCCAACCGCCAATACACTTGCAAGATTACGAGGTAACACTTGATGATGAAGTTGATAACAAAGGACAGTTTATACACTTCGCTTTCTTTGCAGATAGTGAACCAGTGTCATTTGAAGAGGTAATTACATATCCTAAACGGGTAAATGCGATGAAATGAAGAGATCAAGGCAATTGAAAGGAACAACGTATGGGACTCACTGATATCCCACAAGGTTACAAAGCAATTCATATCAAGTGGGTTTTCAAGACTAAAATGAAGTCAAATGGTGAGGTAGAAAAGTATAAAGTGAGGTTGGTGGCAAAGGGATTTGAGCAGAGGCCTGGTTATAACTATCAAGAGGGGTTTTCTCATGTTGCCCGAACGAAGACCATCAGACTTTTAATTGCCTTCTCTGCACAAAATCAGTGAAAAATCCATCAAATGGATGTGAAGTCAGCCTTTCTAAATGGCCCCCTTGAAGAAGAGGTATATGTCAAGCAACCTCCTGGATTCATGAAAAAAGAAAGAGAAGACAAGGTGTACAGCCTCAAACAAGCACCACGAGCATGGAATAGGCGTGTTATTTCCTTCTTTCTTTAAGCCTGTTTCAAAAAGTACCCCTCAGAACGTGCTTTATGTGTGAAGGTTAATAATTTTGGTGATATGGGGTTGCAGTGTCTTTATGTTGATGATCTAATATTTACCGCAATGATTGAAGATTTAAAGAAGTCCATGATGGGTGAGTTTGAAATGACTGACCTTGATCTCATGTCCTATTTTCCAGGCATCGAGGTAGTTCAAAGAGAAGATGGGATTCTTATTTGCCAAAAGAGGTATGCCACTGAACCATTGAAGAAGTTCCATATGCAAGATTGTAATTGTGTAAAAACTCCTGTGGAAGTTGGTATAAGATTGTCAAAGAATGGAGAAGGGGCACCAGTTGATCCAACTTACTTTAAACAAATTGTTGGGAGTTTGAGACATCTTACATGCACAAGATCGGACAACTCTTATGATGTTGGGTTAATTAGCAGGTTCTGAGAAAATCCTTGGCAATCCCATATGCAAGTGGCCAATTATGAGGTCAATAAAGGGCACTCTTAATTATGGTATTTTTTTTCAACAAACAATTGTGCTCTAGATCTAGATGACCGGAAAAGCACTTCTGGATACTGTTTTATCTTTGGTGCTACAACCCTCTTGGTCATCAAAATAGCAGTCTGTTGTTGCTCTATCAACTTGTGAAGCAGATTATGTTGCTGCAGTCAAGTGCATGTCAAGCAATCTGGATACATAATTTAATGGACCATATTTGTACACTAGTGAAGAGACCAATGAAGATTTTTGTTGACGATGTCTCTGCAATAGACCTAATAAAGAATCCTTTTACATAGAAGAAGCAACCACATTGGCGTCTGATATCATTTCTTGAGAGATCAAGTTGACAAGAAAGCAATTGAGTTGGTTTACTACAAATCAGAAGACCAAGAAGCTGACATCCTCAGCAAGCCTTTGAAGTTTGAAGCTTTTATCAAGTTAAAAAGCATGCTTGGAATGACCACTTTGTCGAATCAGGATTAAGGAGGGGATGTTGGTTTGTTAATCCTGATCCTATTGCAAATTTTTGTTTTTGAATTAGTCATGTTGTGTCCTATTATTTAGGAACCAGTTATCTGGGTTGTCATCTTTTAGCACTTAGTGCAGAATATGCTAGTATGCATGTAGTCTTGTTTTTAGGATTTAGTTGCTATCTTTCGGTTGTATTATCGATGTTTTGCTTATACAAAGATCATTATCAGTGAAATGAAATATATGTCCATATTTTCATATGTAATAAAATTTCATCCTTTTTTCCGAAGAAAAATATGAAGGGACTAAAAGCCTCTCTCTCCCTCTCACTTTCTGCGGGTTATCCACTGAGAAATTGTCATTGATGTAATGAGAAGTTGTCCGCCCTCTTCCAAAGAAGGTGGCACCTAAGGATTAATAATTTTAATCCCACCCACTACCACTCCTCTCTCTCTCTCTCTCTCTCTCTCTCTGATTAAAAACAGATCCCAATAATTTTTTTCCTTTTTTACTGACTTCTAGATCTTCATAGTAGAAGATCTCAACGGTGCTGCAAAACCATATATTCGCCTCTTCCCAAAATCATATATTCGCCTCTTCCATATAACTTTGACGTGCAAACTTGGCATTTTATACTGATAAACAATTAACCTAATAAAAATATTAAATTTATTAAACAAATTTAAAATTTAAAATTTAAGAATAAAAAAAATTATATTAAAAAAATTTATCTCTAAATTAAACTTGATAATATCGAATCCGATTAATTGAAAAATAATTTTAGATACTGTTCGAGAAATTTTTAAAAAGAAAAAACATTTGGCAGGCTATGGTGGCCAAATGATCACACTTTTACCATACCAATAATAGATTTCAATAGTCAAAATTTTCAAAACACTTTCATGCTTTGAAGTTCGTAATTGAGTTCATGTGATAACATAATGTTAAAGTCACATATTTTAACTTAACTAAATTCATACTTGAAAGAGAGCAAGTTTCAAAAATATGAAAATTGAAAATATTAAAAAACTCTTATGGTTAGTCTGAGACAGAAATAGAAAATTTTCTATTTAAATTAATATTGAATCTAATATAATTATTAGAATTCAAAGATAAAAATATATATAAATTTTATATTACAAAGCTAATTAATTTAAATAAATTATTTTATAAATTTAATAGAGACAATAAATATGTATAACAAAAAATTATTATATATAAATAATCAGCTCTTATGGGTCGTAGTAAAGTAGCTTTCAAATGTTCACACTTGAATACAAATAAGACATAATGGACTTCCAATTAAATCCATTTCATCATTAATCTGTCCTATATTTTGTATTTTTTTAAAAAATAAAATATCAGTATTTATTTTTTATTTTTTCTATTTAAACATTACGGTTCTAAAATTAAAATTGAAACTATTTAAAACTAGAACTATTTAAAATTGAAATTGAAATCGATATCTCGACATCAACGTTTCCATAATTGGAATCAAAACTGAAATCGTAACGGCCCTTTTTTAAGGTTCGGGTTTGTCTGATTAAGGACCACGAACCATTGGTTCTAAAATTGGAACCAGCATAACAAGGACAATATTAAAGAAACAAATGCTTTCGTTGGATTAAGCATTCGTTTAACAGAATTTTTTTTCGATTTTTATCTCCTTATAATGAGAAAAAAAAATTAATAAATTTTAAAATAAAATTAAAAGTTATCTGATAATTTTATTTTAAAAAATAAACTGATTTTATACCTTTTGAAATAAAGTTAAAGAGTTAAAATTTAAAAATTAAAAATTAAAAGTTAAAGTTAAAGAGAAAAAGATGATAGAGAGTAAAAAAATTTATGATTTGGAAATATTTGAAATTTTATATTCTTTAAGGGAAAATATAAATGAAAGAAAAAAATGTTTTTTAAAAAGTTAAAAAAATATAAAAAATAAGAAGAAACAAAAATTCCTTTTAAATTTTAATTCATAAAAAGAGTTATTAGAGAGAATAATCTATTTGACAGGATGTTTCGTTACAAAAAGAAGAAAAGCTAAAATAAAAAACCCTATCAAAGCAGCCCGAAACATCCTAGGCAGAGACAACTTCATTTCGTGATCAACGAGAAGAATCTTCTTTGCTGCGGGGCTCCACGTGCTCGACAATTATCTAGGTCAGATATATTGCAAAAATATTTATTGGACCTATCATCTTGGTTGTTGTGGGGGTGAGGTGATGACAAATGAATAACAAATGAAGAATATGAAATATCTTCCATAAATAAATAATGGAAAATGACAAATATATTAAAATACAATTGGAATTACATTAATTAGAATATAAGAGACCCCCTCGTTTGCCCACCCTCTGGTTAACTGTCCTCATATTAATCATCAAGAAAACGACAATCTCAATCGGTGCACGTCTCATAACAATCAAAACTCTTGCGTTTTACTTTTGTAATAATACCCTAGAGTACGTGGGCATAGCATTAATATATGTATGCCTACTATTATCAAGTGTAATTCTAATAATATAAAATCTACCGGAATCTCAAGAAGTTTAAGAAAATTGCATAACATCGTTATCGTTCTACTCACTACTAAAAAATAAGTTATCAGCGACAAATTTTTTTATCGTTAAATCCGTCACTAAAAATCATTCCGTTAAAAATTATCGACAAAATACCATCTATCGTTAAATATCAATGACGAATTAGCTACGCAAAAAAATTTATCGTTAAACTATCCGTTATTAATAGATGAAAATATGTAAAAGTATTAGCGACAGAAAAATTTTATCACTAATTCTTGAAACCCTCACGTGCCTCCACCAGATCGCATACACCCCAGTGCCCACCCATGCCTGCACGCAACCCGTTGACTTCCTTTAATTTGCAAAAATTTCCTCTGGCGCCTCCGGCTAGGTTCAATCCCATGCACAAGAAAAATGTTAGAAACATCACAACCACCGGACCACAATGAGATATCTGACCTTATTTTTTTTATTTGTTATCTTTATATCACATTTTTTTAATAATAATAAAATAATAAAATAATAAAATGTTAGTTTAAAATAAAATAATAAAAATTTTAAAAAATAAAATAATATTATTCTTCTCAAAAATAAAAGAAAAAGAAAAAGAAAAAGAAATATTAAATAAAAAATAAAAAAATATCTGTCGGTAATCCGTCGTTAAAATTTTTATCAGTAATCCATCGTTAAAATTTCTGTCGCTAATTGATCACTGATAGCTGTACATTTTTTTTTCTTTTTACCCTTCACCATCATACCGACGAATTAGCGACGGATGCTTTCTGTCGCTAATAGGTTTACAGTTTTTTTTATTCTATATCACTACAGTAACAGATTAGTGACAGAAATATTTCCGTTACTAATTTCCATCACAAATCTCTCGAAATTATATCTGACATTAATCCGTCGTAATTTCGTCGCTATTACCGATGGAAAAAAATCTATCGGTAATTTTTCATCACTGATACCATATCTTTTTATAGTGACTATATCTCTCTTTCTTTCTCTCTCTCTCTATCTATTTATGATAAAAATGGATCCCAATAATTTTTTCATAGCTATAGATTCACACACATAATATAAATACGTATGGGCAGAGTATTTCAAAATAGTGAGGGAGATTTTTAAAATCATTTATCAACTTACATAGCTATGGATTCACATACAAAAGAGAATGGTTGTAAACATAGATGAACTGAGAAGAGATGGAATTGAAATAAATGTGAAGGGATTCAAGACCTGGCTCCTATGGCCCATTTCCCCGTATAGCACTCCGTTTCCCAACAATTTGCTACCCACTTACCCCGAAAATGAGTCTAAATAGAGCTATTACGACACTCAGGTAGTGCCACGGGTGCTTGTGTTACTACCTGGTCAAGGCTCGAGCTCGAGCCTATATTGTGTCGAGCTTGAAGGCCTATCGAGCTACCCGGTACATGCAAAATTACGTGTATACCCCTACTGTTTTTAACAAATTACATATAATAATTCTTAGATTTAAAAATTTAAAGGACAGAAATGTAATTTCACATTTCATTTCTCCAAACCCTTTCGTCATTTATCATTCTAGATCCTCGATGTGTTTTCTCCTCTCACGGTGACCTAGCAGAGCTCCTCTCACTGTCTCGCGTCTCATCCTTGGATCTTCGAAGTTCAAGCTCTGCGTATGACGAAGATCTTGTTCTCGTCTCCATCGCTGCTCCAATTTCATTACGCAGAGGTCTCATTCTGGATCCTCGATGTGTTCTCTCCTCTCATGGTGACCTAGCAAAGCTCCTCTCGCCGTCTCGCGTCTCGCGTCTCGGCTCTCATCCTTGGATCTTCAAAGTTCAAGCTCTGTGTGCGACGAAGATCCTGTTCTCCTCTCCGTCACTGCTCCAATTTCATTATGCAGAGGTCGATTCAAAGGTATTCTCTCTCTTTCTCTCTCTTTCTTTCTCTGTCTAGGGTTTTTACAAGATCTGTATACTTAAGGCTTTTGTATTTTTTTTTTCTTCTCCCTTAGGTTTTCGACGATTTGTTTGATGATTCGTTCCTTTCTCATTTTGACTTAACTCTCAAGTTTTCAATCATCCTAGAAAATTCTAGGGTTTTGCTTCCTGTCACTCTTGCTTCCTCTCTCTCTCTCTCTCTCTCTCTCTCTCTCTCTCTTGCTTCCTGGTTCGGGCCCAATCTTGCCCCGCAAGGCCCGCGACACTCGAGCTTGAGCTCCTCGATGACACTTCAAGTCGAGCTCTAGCTCTAGAATGACAAGCTTGATGAACTCAAAATTTTTATCATAATTGAGTTCATGTCATAATATAATGTTAAAAGTCACATATTTTTATCATAACTAGAAAATTCATACTTACCAGTTGTATTTTGAAAGAGAGTTTCAAAATTTTGTTAGCAACAAGTGCTGTACTCACATCAAACGCGACTAAGCCAAAACACGACAACAATGAAATTGTTGGATTTATATGCACATACACATGCGTAAGCGTGCGAAATTTTCGGAATCATAAAAGATTAGGGTTTTCGGGCATATCTCAAAGAGTAGATCGTAAAAAATCCGGGAAACCACGAATCTCGATCGAACGACCTCGCCGTCGAGATGATAACCATGAAACTCGAGCTATCACCGCAGCACCACAACACCACAATCGAAATCCGATAACACAAATTCTGTTCACAGAATTTTCTCCCTCTCTCTCAATCGTGCCTCTATACAATTTTTTGTGCAATGGTTGTTTTTTCTAGGGTTTGCCCTAGTTTCCATATACCTCCGTCACCACATATGGTAGGGAATTCAAATCTCATCAGTTACCATTTGTGCATATGGAAAGTGGGAAATTTCCAATTTCCAACTATGGAAAGATGCCCCACGTGGACATTAATTCCTTCATCTCCCACTTGCACATGAGAGCATTTTCATTCGTCACGAGATTACAACTCATGCGATCTTCTATATCACCCTTCTGGATTTTTATACTAGATTGGGTGTCGTGCGACTGGCGAGTATACCTGCAAATAAAGACTTCTCGATGCACCTGTTAGGATGTTCGAGAAGTCGCCGTTAATAATAAAAAAAATATCTCGCTGTACCCCAGACTCAACACATTTACATTCTTCGAGTCACTTTCCTCATCGAAAGTGATCCCCAATATATACTCGAATGTGTATTCACTATTACGTTCGTATCCCAACGTGGATATACGTAACAAACCGGTCGATGAATACAACACAACGATATAAAATGTAGATTGGTCTTCCTTTCCCAAACTCGAATCCATCGATTTCAATTTAGCTGCTTTCCTAGACCTACCCCTTAGATCTCAATTTATCTTCCAGACCATAGGTAAACAGATTAAAGTAGTAAACACTGAATCAAGATTTCTAGAGACAGTTGAAAGTAAAATAAGGGTACTAGAGATCCCACCCAATGGATTTCGGGTCTCACACAGTGGGAACGGGGATCATGACTAGATCATCGTCTCATGTAATTGCTCACACTATCCCTAGTCGTTTATCACACGCGGTATGAAACGCGCGCCACAGTGTTAATCCCTTATTTCTCAAAAGGGTATATGTTAGATTTCTTTAACATTGTACAGATACGGGAATCAGTCTACACATAAAACTCTACCCAGAGATCTTAGAGAGAGTGTCTTAGAGATAATATCACTATCGCAGGTGATATCCGAGATCTCAAATCTAGCTACTCACAAGCAACATAGATGTGGGTATTTCCATATCGGTCATGTCCCAAATGACCTCATCCTGAACACGTATCAGGGCGACTTTTGTTCTAGTTGGGCCACTCTCAATGTCTCTTACGACTAGAAACTGTCTCATCTCCACTCACTCAGAGTTGGAGGTGGTCGCTCGTGTGAGAGAGTCGACCTCGCCTGCCTGACATATATTTTATCACATCAAAAATATACATGATATATATAAGTGCATTATTTAAGGAAAAATAATTTTAAATGTGACTGAATAATGCACAAAATCATATATATAAATATAATAAGTATCACATCGTCAGTTTAGTACAATGAGAAAAGTCAAAATATTCCCAAACCCAATGACTCTCTGTGTGCTATAAATGAGTTTCTAGTGATGGGTTTGGTGAAGGGGTTAGCCACCATGCAATGTGTCGAGATGTACTTGACGGTCACTTCACCCTTCTCGATGATGTCTCTAACAAAATTATATCTGGTGTCGATGTGTTTGGTCCGACTATGATACTTAGGTCTCGAGTATAGGCGATAGCAGTCTGATTATCACAGTAAATCATCACTGGCCCCCCACTATCAGCCACAACCCCTAAGTCATCTAATAGTTTCTGGAGCCAAACACTCTCCTAAACTGCGACTGAGCAAGCCACGAACTCAGCCTCCATCGTAGATAAAGCTACACAGCTCTGCTTCTTGCTGCTCCAAGAAATGGCACCGCCACTGAGCAAGAAAACAAAACCTGATATCGATTGGCGCTTATCCAGATCACCACTCCAGTCGGCGTCTGAATATCCTATGAGGCGCAAATCACCTCTCCCATAACACAAGGATAGCTTGCAGTTCCCTTGAGATATCTAAAAATCCTTTTCACTGCTCTCCAGTGACCCCTTCCAGGATTTGATTGATATCTACTCACCAGACCGACTGCGTAACATATGTCTGGTCATGTACACAACATCGCATACATCAGGCTTCCCACTACGCTGGAATAAGGGATTTTATGCATCTCTCTTATTTCTTCCTAAGATTTCGGACGCATCTCAAGACTCAAGCCATCACACTTGGCAATTGGAGCATCAATGGGATTACAATCACTCATCCCAAAGCGCTCTAGAATTTTTTTAATGTAGGTCTCTTGTGAAAGAGCCAACATTCTTCTCGATCGATCTCTCTAGATCTTAACTCCAAGGATGAACTCAGCTTCACCCATATCTATCATGTCGAATCTCAATGACAACCATGCCTTGATTGTCATCAGATACTGAATGTTGTTCCCAGCCAACATTATATCATCCACATATAGGGACAGGATCACAAAAGAGTTATCAGATCGTATCAAATAAACACAATGATCATTCTCGATCATTGTAAAACCATAAGATTTCACCTCCTCGTGAAATCTTAGGTACCACTGCCTAGATGATTGCTTTAGGCTATATATCGACTTTTGAAGTCGACAGACCTTGTCCTCATGACCTACTAGAATGAACCCAGAGGGCTGCTCCATATAGATCTCCTCATCCAGGTTTCCATTAAGGAAAGCGGTCTTTACATCCATCTGATGCAACTCTAGATCCATGTTTGCGACAATCGCCAAGAGTAGACGGATCGATGTAAATTTGACTATGGGGGAGAAAGTCTCATCGTAATCAATACCCTTTGTCTGTGTGTAACCCTTGGCTACTAGACAGGCTTTGTATCTTTCCACCGATCCGTCGGCTTTTCTTTTGATTTTGATAACCCACTTGTTCCCTATGGCCCTTCTATCATCGATAGGTCAACTAGATCCCAGACCCCGTTGACCCTCATTAATTCCATCTCCTCTTTCATGACCTCTAGCCATTGGTCCTTCATAGGACTCTGGAGAGCCTTTTCAAAGGTTTGAGGTTCCTCATCATTCTCGGGAGTCACGATGAGGATCTCATCCTCTATCGGAAAATAACGTTGGGGTACATGTCCCCGACTACTCTTACGACGAGGAGGAGCCTCCTCACCTCGAGATGGGTCACTCCCATTAGGATCAAGATCCTTTTCAGGCTCTTGGGTCCCACCCATGGGCTCAGTTGGGCCATCAGGCTCACACATCTCATAAAAGATGAAATTCTGGTCGATTGCGCCTCTCTTAGGGAAATCATTTTCCAGGAACGTAGCATTACGAGATTCGATCTTGGAGACCATGTCATCCGTACGTTTACCTAGGAACACATGTCCCTTAGAATGTTCAGAGTACCTTACAAAGATACATTTCTTTCCTCGCAGGCTTAACTTGCCGTGTGGGTGCGAGGAATCGTGAACGTATACGGCACAACCCAATGGTCTCAAATCGCTAAGGTCAGGCTGCCTCCCTATCCAAAGCTCGTATGAGATACTGACCACGGACTTGGTTGGAACGCGGTTAAGAACGTAGGCAGCAGTCAACAATGCATCTCCCCAGTGGGAGATAGCTAAATTGGCCTGCGCCATCATCGATTTCACCATTTCCAACAGAGTTCTATTCCTTCTCTCGGCTACCCCGTTCTGCTGGGGAGTAGCAGGAACAGTCAACTGTCTCGTAATACCCTTCTCGAAACATAGCTCTTTAAACTCCTCAGACAAATACTCGCGTTCTCGATCGGTTCTGAGAGTTTTAATTCTCACGTCTAACTGGTTTTCTATCTCGCTGATAAACCTCCTGAAGCAATCTAATGCCTCAGACTTGTGCAAGATTAGGTAGACGTAACCGAAACACGTGTAATCATCTATGAACGTAATGAAATACATGGCTCCGTTTCGGGCTCTTACATTCATAGGTCCACAAATATCGAAGTGGATCAATTGCAATGGGGTCCCAGCCCTTATTGCCTTTCCAAATGGTTTCCTCGTCGCTTTGCCGGCTAGGCAAAACTCACATAAGGGCAACTTGATCCGGGTTAGCAGGCCCAACAAGCCACTCGTAGCTAACCGGTTCATTCTCTCTTGCCCTATGTGGCCAAGTCTACTATGCCAAATGGAAATATCATCAACTACGCTATCAGATGTATATGCAATAGGAGACAAATCAGAAATTTTATTAAAGGAAACCAAATCCAACGCATAAAGTCCATCATGGACTAAACCAGTACATAAAATAGAGTTATCGTAGATGACAGAAACACTCAAATTTCTGAAAATGACAGAGTATCCTAAACGATCTAAACAAAGGACAGATATGAGATTCCGCCGAATCCTGGGAGCATACAGCACATCATGCAGATATAGGACTTGGCTACTTGGCAGCATCAGCTTGCATGTACCAATCCCCTTCACAACCACAATGCTCCATTCCCCACGTATAGCCTCCTCGCTTGGGGACTCAATCGGCGGAACTCCACATATGCGCTCCTATCTCTAACTACATGGTCTATGGCTCCTGAGTCTACAATCCACAAAGGAGAAGAGTTAGTAAGTATCACAGTGGATGAAACATAACTCATACCATGTAAAGAAGAAGGATATACCTTTCGCTCGCCATACTCGCGAGCGAAATGCCCAGATTTGCCACAAACGTAGTATCGGACTCTGCTCTTATCGAGCTCCTTCTTCTTACGTTTTTGCCCTCTGTCACCGGTCTTCGCTGATGGCTTCCTCTTAACCTGGCTAGGTTTATTGTCATGCTTGCGCCATTTATGCTTGACGCCCTTAGAGCCCTTACTCGACTCCGCCACATAGGCATGACCGGAAACCGACCTAGCCACCTCCTGGAGCTCCTCCTCGAGTTCACAATGCCTATGCACGTCTATGAAAGTACGAATACTCTCAGTGTGCGTGAGATAAGTCTTCACCATATCCCAGGAGTCAGGTAAAGACTGAATTACTCCCAGTACTTGAAGCTCATCAGACATTGGCTCCCCCATGTTCTTTAGAGAAGCGATCATACTTGACATATGTATCAAATGCTGCTTCATGGTATGATCGGCTCTCTTCTTATAGGTGATAAACCTATAAGTCAGCATCCTCAGCTTAGGAGCTGACCGGGAGCCAAGGTGCTCTCTCAGAGCACTCCAAACCGACATCGCAGTAGGATACTGCTCGTACACCGAAATCAGATTATCATGCATGCTGCTAAGGAGGATGACCCTAGCTTGGCCATCCTTCTTCTTCCATGCACGATACGCCTCCTCATCCAATTTCGCCTGAGGCGTATCACCCACCCTGGGGTCTGTCATCTCGTGTAGTAGAACCTCCGCTAGGTCCTGCTCCTCGAAGAAAAATTGAACTTTACGGTACCAAATCTCATAATTGTCACCGTTCAACTTGTCTCCCTTAACGATATCAAATACGATATTTTTTGTCGCAGCCATTGTCTCTGTCGCACAGAAAGAAAGAGACATCAGTGACTAATAATGCTTATTTTCACAATTTCGTGCACCCTATGAATTAACAATCCAAAACGAATCGAGTATTGACCCCAAAGTGAGTATATGAGTCAACGGACACCATATACTACAACCTGGGATCTCATCTCACCATCCGAACTTTAATTCGGCGCACAAAATCCCACAAATAGTTACAAATATACACATAAGATCCAAAAAAATTGAAAAAATCAATTTTGGACGACCTGAAGCGCCGCCGGGGTCCCCACGTGCCGCCACTCACCGGCGGCGCGTCTGCAGGTCCTGCCACGTGCCTCCACACGCCGGTAGGAGCCTGGGTTACGCGCCAGACGCGCGGTGCGCCCTTCACATGCTGCCACGAGCCTAGCGCGGCTCTGCTCACGCTCGCTAAGTCGCGACGCGTTTCTCACGTGCGTCTACGCGCCAGACGCGGCTCGGCTCACGTGCACTCAGTCGCGGCGCATTTCTCACACGCCGCTACGTGCCTGACGCTGCTCGGCTTACGCGCTCCCAGTCACGGCGCGAATGTCACGCGCTGCCACGTGTGGAGCCGAGTCAGCCGGGTCGGTCAACGGGTCAGGTTGACCCGACTGTGGTAAACGGGTCGGGTCCAACCCCGACACGTGTCGGATCGCGGGTCGGATCTTGACCCGCTCCGGTTCCAGACCGGCTCACGCGCCTTGCTCGCGCGTGAGCTCCACGCGCCTACTAGACACGCTTCTGTGCGCGTGTCCTGCACGCGCCTGCAGGTCTGGACCTCTTACCCGACGGGTTTGCAACTGGGTTTTCGACCCGGTTCTCCAAAAACCCATTTCCGGCTTATTTTTTACGGCGATTTCTGCTGGAAAATATATTTGGACTTCCCAAAAATATTTCAAACTCCTTTTTTCTAAAAGATTCAAGCCCTAAACATGGCAAATCATATATCCAAGTTTTGGCCCTCCGCGGCCTAGTCGGAAAACCCAGTATCCGGCAACCATTCAATACAAAATGCATATCAAATCGTAGATCAATGCACATGGAACACAAATATGCCATTTATTTAGATCAAAAATCCCTCTACACGGATAGATTTAGGTTTTTTAAGTTTTGGGCACCCTTAGGGCTGAAAACTTTAACTTCAATTTTCATGACTAAAACATATTCCAAAAATTTAGAAAAAAATATATTTAAGATTTACGTGACATGGGTAATGTCACGGTATATTCGGATTCATGAAACTCATCCGTGATCCGAAACCCATTTTTGCAACTCCATATTTTTTTATACCCGAAAATATTCCGAAAAATTATCTAATAAATCCAACCCTACTATCTGATACCAATGTTGGATTTATATGCACATATACATGCGGAAGCGTGCGAAATTTTCGAAATCATAAAAGATTAGGGTTTTCGGGCATATCTCAAAGAGTAGATCGCAAAAAATCCGGAGAATCACAAATCTCGATCAAACGACTTCACCGTCAGGATGATAACCACGAAACTCGAGCTATCACCGCAGCACCACAACACCACAATTGAAATCCGGTAACACAAATTCTCTTCACAGAATTTTCTCCCTCTCTCTCAATCGTGCCTCTACACAATTTTTTGTGCAATGGTTGTTTTTCCTAGGGTTTGCCCTAGTTTCCATATACCTCCGTCACCACATATGGTAGGGAATTCAAATCTCATCAGTTACCATTTGTGCATATGGAAAGTGGGAAATTTCTATTCTCCAACTATGGAAAGATGCCCCACATGGGTATTAATTCCTTCAGAAATAGTAATGTAAAGCCAAGCACAGCTCGCAGAATAACCAATTCCCAACATAAAGTTTACTATAAATGACAGCTTCTCGCCTTCGACTATAACCTTTCCTTCAATGTAAACATAATTTTTGGAAGCATATTATCTTTTTTTTTCTATTGGGGGGGATGGGTTTAAAGCTTACAATTGTGTGCCACAAGTGCTACATTTTTTGCCCCACATCACCGCCCAAAGAAAAGAACACAAATAAAATATGTGACAATGGCCTTCATGCACGCGATTCATGCTTTTTCATGCACCCCTAACGTGTTCATTTTTTTCAAAAGAAATCACAATTTTTTGATTCCGCCCCGGGGGGCGGAGAGAGAGAGAGAGATACATTTTATGAATTTTAAGTAAAAAAATTCTATCCCATTTCAAAGTCAACAGGAAATTACAAAATTTATGAAATATAAATATTTGTTTATTTTAATTTAATTTTGTATAAATATCTGGGACAATATGTCCTGTAATATGAGGGAACCCGACAAAATTTCTTGACCATGAACACTAAAAACAAATAGTGAATCCTTTTTATGAGATACTTTCTCTTGTTGGGCGATTTTCATTACGATGAAATGTTTATACTAATATTACTTAGAAGAAAAATGAATAATTTATTTAATTTTAATTTTGACTTAAAAAGCTATTTTTTACGAAAATCTTGATTTTCTCATTTTAATCTTTGTCTTTGGATTGATAGAACATTACTTGAATGTTTAGACCAAAGTTCTACTTTCTAATTCATCATACAACGGTTGGAATGTCCCCGAGGATAGTCTAATGATCACAACCCCCTCCCCAACCTGAAGATTTTAAATTTAAATTTCTGTATAATAAAAAAAATACAACAGTTGAAATAATTGTAAGAGTATTTTACACTTAGATATAAAACGACTCTCTCTTCATTTAATATGTTTTGCAAAATATTGTTAAGCAATCGCAACGTATTCTTAACAGAATATGAAGCAAATGTTGGATCCATAATTCAAAATTGTATTTATATACGAATAATTATGTGTTATACATTAAATTTGAATACATTTAAAAATGATATACTAAAATTTTAGATAATTTGAAATCTACTATATGTGATAAGATATGATCTTTTAATTTATGAAGACTTTTTATGATAGGTTAAGATAAGAATACTAAATTATAAGATAGCAAAATTATTTATATATAGTGGTTATAGTACTCAAATCATATGTGATTTTCATTCTTTCTAACATCACATTAATTAGAGAGAAAATTACGAAAAAAGTTAAAAGATTTTCTTAGAAAAATGTGTAGATTTGGAAAGCCAACCACACGACTCTAAATAGTCATTGATCGTTTATAGATTCAGATACGGTTCTGTATATATATAATAATTACTTGATAGTTTAATGTGAAATTTTGGATATATAGATGACAGTTTTTATCAAATGGTTATTTATTTACTAACAAGTATTAGAATCTCCTCATATTGAATCATTAAGAAATAATTTTTTAAAATTTTCGAATGAATACAATTATGGTTATTTGTCTTGTTGATTTTAGATTTAGATTTATCGAATTATATTCATACATATAATAGTTATTGGTTGTATTTAGTCTTCTAATTAAAGAAAATTAAAAGAAAATTTTATTTTTTATCTTGTTTGATTTTGTTTTAATAGATTCAAAAACCGGGTTAATTTTTATTAAAAAATACAATTAAGAAAATCGGTTTAATGGCTTAAATATTAGGATTGTTTCTCTTAATTTGTGGCCACACATTTTGGGTTAAGGAATATGTCACTTTAATAAGATAAAGCCATATATATTTGCTTAAAATTGAGATTCTTTACCTAGATAATTCGTGGTTGGTTATTAGTTGTATCGGCAATATTGAGTCAACAGTGAAGAATTTTAAAACAAGCATGATACTATTACTCCACGAATAGCGTGACATGGTAGTTAGAAGAGTTTTATTTTATTTTGAACAATTAGATTTGGTCTATTTACGAACTTAAGGTTTATCAATCCAATCGGGATATAATTGGACCTAAATCCAATAATAGATATATTTTAATTACAAATATTACTATGGTTATATATATTTAAGATAAATCAATTGAAACAATATGCCACCAAGGTGACATCTTTTGTGAAAATTGATTTATTTTGAAATGTAAATAATTGTGTGCATACAACTTATGAATATTAGCTGCTTCAAAGAAAGGTTCATATTTAATAGAATTACATGTGCACCTATGATAATAAACACATGATAATTATTTTGTTATATGTGTGAACAATGAATAAGCTGAAAGGAAGGTTTAAAGTTTGGCATATTCTTATTGTCGGTGTTTTATTACTACACAAAGAAATCACTTACAAGTTAATATTTTAAGAAAAAATATTAATGGAGTATCTGGTTTCTTGAAATCGGGTTTACTTTTATTTGAATTTATTATTACTTTCCTTTAAGATTCATGTGAGCTTGTTTTCAGGATTATAATGGTATTGGTGGCCCATTTCGATCTTGAGTTACATCAAATGGACGTAAAGACGGTATTTATAAATGGCAACATTGATGAAACGATTTATATGATATAGCCAAAAAACTGTGTCCGAAGATCTAACGAATATGGTTTGCAAATTCAAAAAATCCATTTATGAACTCAAACAAATATCTCGACAATGGTATTTCAAATTTTATCATGTGATCATCTTGTTCGGTTTTGAGATAAATTTGGTCAATAATTACAAATACTAATGTTCTGTGGGAGCAAGTACTTTTGTATGTTGATAACATATTGTTTATCAGCAATGATATATGTTTGTTACACAAAACCAAGAGAGTTCTAG
This sequence comes from Dillenia suffruticosa, assembly GCA_033439265.1. NCBI lineage: Eukaryota > Viridiplantae > Streptophyta > Magnoliopsida > Dilleniales > Dilleniaceae > Dillenia > Dillenia suffruticosa. The sequence continues at coordinate 22,094,181 of JAVTVX010000015.1, forward strand.
TTAAAGATTTTGATATGGAAGATTATAGTGACATCTCTTTTGTTTTGGGCATCTAAATATATCAAGAACCCTCCGGGGATATTTTTGGATTTTCACAAAAAGACTTTATTGAAAAGGTTCTCAAGAAATATCATGCAACATTGCAAATCAGTTGGCATCCCTGTGGCTAAGGAGGACAAGTTTAGTCTAGATCAATATTCTAAGAATGATTTTGAGGAAATTATTTATGTATCAGTAGTATGGAGTCTTATGTGTGTTCAGATTTATAGGAGTTCAGATATTGCGTATGTTACAGGTATATTAGGCAGATACTTAAATAATCTAAGAGTAGACTATTGGAAAGTAGCCAAACGACTTGCACGGTACTTACAAAGAATAAAAAGAATACATATTCACGTATCGGAGTTCATATCAACTTGAAATCATTGAGTATACTAACTCCGATTTTGCATAATGCCAAGATAGCATGAAATCTATACTAGGCTATATCCACATATTAGCTAGAGTGTTATCTCTTAGAAGAGTGCTAAATGGTCTCTTACAACCTCTTTTACCATGTTTGTATATTGCATAGCATGTTATAAAGCATTCAATCATGGAAATATATGTGTTAGTAAATTCACAAAAGTTTATCAAATTATGACACGAGTAATCAAAATTTGTACCAATATTTTGTGAAGTTAGTAACAGTACATTAAATTCTTTTCACCAAACTCTCAAATTTGAGTCTTAAGAATAGAAATATAGATATTGGTAGAGTCTGTCCCTAAATTAAGTTTAACTATATTCGAACCGAATTAATAGAGTAATTTAAATACCGATAGCCAAATAAAAAAATAAGTAATCAAAATTTTTTTTGAGAAAAGAACAATCTTAAATCGAAAAAGTTTTCAACCTGCTGGGAGTCGTAAAATATCAAATTATATTTAAATTAATTTAGAATGTAATAAATCAATCTCTTAACAACTAATTAAAAAAATTGTTTAGATGGATAAAATCACATATAATTATAATTTGACATCCAATTAAAATAAAATTTTTTATACAAATATACCTAAATAATTAGGTTCAAGAGATACATGAAGGATATCATTCTTAAGTGACATTTGGTTCACACTCAATCGAAATCGAAATTAAAATAAAAAACTTTAGAAATAAAATTAAAAGAAAATGATTCCAATATCAATTGTTTTGTTTCTATATTTTTTGGAATGAGAATTGTTGAAACTAAAATTAAGTCCATAGTAGATCATCATTCAAGTCTAAATGGGAAACCAGTGATGTGGAGTGTATCGGGTCGTCGTCAATGTGAATCATGTAAAAAAAAAAAAAAAACCCGATGAAGATGGCTCTCAAGTCAGAAAGAGTAGTAAGAGGAATAAAAAACTAAAAGAGTTTGAGTTCTGTGTAATTTTTGTGTGTAGTATATAAAGTAAGATATACATATCTGATAGTTCGTCTCTACATAGTATATATAGTCATGAGCCATGAGTCTCGTATATGTTTAGAGGTGTCAAAATCTTACTTATCTTATAGAGAGATCTCTAAATATCTCCTGAGATTACATGAATCGTGGTGGTAAACTCCCTGTAAATTCGAAGTCCTCTAAGAAAGGAAAGTTTCTATTGTCGTCGCAGAGATCCGTAAAGCTTTAATCGTTAAGGGATTTACTTCCTTATCAGAAGAAATTATAATGGATCTGTATCGAATTAAGTAAGGTTTAAGTTCATCAAAAATTTCCTTTCTTATCAAATAACCATGACTAAGACCCATCATGTAATGGAAATCATCTTTGTAAGAACCAAGAGGTCCAAGAGACTGAAGGGCCTAATAAGCAGATGACCGCTCCGAGAGAGGGAGTGACTAAGCAATGTGTGGAAGACCAAGAGAACGTCTTTCCACAAGTGTAGGAGTATTCGTCGAGAGGCCATTTAGTAGTTTATAAGCTTTGCGATTATGGGCTTGTTAGGCTTAATGATAATGGATTGTTGGATTATGTATTCTCAAGAATCATATAATTATCAATTTTATCTTTCATAAAAGTTTTATTTCTATAATTGTGTTGTAAATATTTTAGTTAATATATTACAAAAACTGAAATGATATATGTCATTTATTCACAAGTAAAAATTATGAGTCATTGATAATTTATGAAATTGTAAATTAGAGAGAGAGAGAGAACCCTCAACCACCAACATCTCCACCACAACTCAACTATCTCTCTCCCTCCCCCTCCCCAAAAAATCCAAATCTTGGTAGTTGTTCCAATCACACCATTTATCTTAACTAGGAGGTGTACACCGCGCGATGCGCGGTGTAGTGTTTTGATTTTGGCTACAAATCGAGGGGAGTTGTCCGGTGTGGTTTAGTAAAATTCGCATTAATTTCAATTTTGATTTTGGCTGCAAATTGAGGGGCTAAATTTTATAAAACTTATGAATGACAACTGAGCAACATCATATGATAAGAATTTTTTAAATTTTACTAATCATAAATTTTTAAAAATATAAATTTTAGTATTAATATTTTAATAGATGAAATATTAATACTTCAGGTTTTAAAATAGAAGATTACATATTGTAAATATTTAATTCTTATAATATAAATATTTTTTAGTATTAATACTAATTTGTAATATCAAAAATTAGTGTTTAGTAATTTATCTATTAAACATAAAATTTTTTTTGTGTATATTCAAATTGCTGATTACTTGTAATATTAAATCAAAATTAAAAATATTTTAACATATTAAGTTGAATATTAAATTACCGTGGTAGTTCTAATTAAAAAATTTTATGATCGTATTTAACATATGTAAAATATTTGTAATGCGTTCGTGGAGGAAATTTTTTTTTATGTGGGGATAGATTTTGTAAAGTTTCTGAATGACACCCTACTAAGATCAAATAATATGAATTTTTGAAATTTTGCTAGTTGTAAAACTTTTTGATATATAAATTTTAGCATTAATATTTTAATATATTAAATATTAAAATATCAAGTTTTAAAATCAAATGTTACATATTTTAAATATTTCATTCATACAACATTAAAATTTTTTTAGCATTAATACTAATTTATGATATTAAAAATTAGTATTTAATAATTTATATATTAGATGTTAAATATTTTTTATATATATTCAATTTGTTGATTATTTATAATATTCAATCAAAATTAAAAATATTATAAAATATTAAATTGAATATTACATTATCTTGGTAGTTTTGTACTTGGCAGAATTATGTTAGTACTTGTGGGGAACCATGAGTTAGTTCTGTACTTTGTATTTTTGAAATTTTAATTTTTGTAATATCATTAGATGAAACGAAAATATTTTTATAGATTCACTAAGAGTTTTATGTAATATTAAAAATTTGGGTATTGTAAAATTTTGTCATATATAAATTTTAGCATTAATATTTAATGTTGTATGAATGAGGATTGGTAAATATTAATATTTAGATATTTAATATCCGAATATAAATTTAAATGGTAGTATAAAACAAATTGATAAATAGTTCCGTGTAATTTAAAACTGTGTAAGAATAAAAATATTTTGATATTTAGTTTAAATATCTGGATATTTATTTAACATTAAATATATTATATTAAAATGAGAAAAATATTTGTATAATTTTATATCTATATATTTAAATATAACATTAGCTACGTAGGAAAAGTTGAAAATTCTACTATGTAGTAGAAGTATATAGTTCTGTTAAAAAGCAGAACCATGATATTCTGTTATAGTTCTGCTAGATAGCAGAACTATGAAGTTCCGCTAGATAGCAGAACTACATAAATCGCTGGTAGTTCTGTGAATTTTAGTTTCTGTTTTTTTTTAATCTGAACATATTTGTAAAATAGTTGTTTGTTAGTATTTTAAAAAAATATAATTTTTCTTATTCATAAGAGTAAATGGAAATATTTTTATATATGCACTAAAAATTTTTCATAACATTATAATAAAAATATGAATTCTTACTAAATTTGAAATTTATTGAACACTGTATAAAATTTATACGGAACTAAATAAATGCGGGAAAAATGTATTTGTGGAATGTTATGTCGAGAGCATATAATAGTTTTTGGGGAGCTGTAATTTATTATTTTTTTGTTGTAAGGCGTGTTTGTGAGATCGGCAGAAGTTGGGTGTGGGGGGCTGCAGGTATAACCATTGTTTGTGTGATTGGTGGAACTGTTGTGGTTCTGCGGTTGGTGGAACCTCAAGGTGGTTGTACGGATGGTAAAATCGTGTTGTGGTTCAGTAGTGCGGAGAAGCGGTGGTGGATCCTGCCAAGGGAAGCACCAGATGTTTGTGGTACGAGTTGCGGTTTTTTAAAAAGGTAGTTTTTTTTGCGATATTTTGTAGGGTACATTTTATTTAAATCTGAAATAGTTATTCAATGTTAACCATCTCAAATGAAGTGGAAAAAAATAGTTGGATAATATTAATGTTCGTGTAAGAATGGAATTATATCAATACGAATAAATCTGTAAGGGAAATATTTGATAAAGTTAATTTTAGAAAATATAATATATAAAAGTTGAATGTTGTATGAAAAAAAAAAGGAGGTGTTGTTGATAGGATGGTATGTATGTAAATCTAAGAACGAGGGTTTAGGAGAATAGGGTATGTCAGTGGTAATAAATGCTCGGATAAATGGTAAGAAAGAGAGTTACGCAAAGGGCGTGATTTTCTAGAAGTTTTGATATCTTTTGGGATACGCCTTTTGGCTTTCTTCCTCTTGTTGTCTTTTCTGTTTCCTTGCTTTGTTTTGTTTGTATCCTTTTGATATTTCTTTATAGTATTTTTTTCAGAGCGTATTCTTTTGTTTGCTGGTTTGGTTTTTTTGTTCACAGGGTATTTCTTGTTTTGGCGATCTGCTCTGTTTGTTTCATTTGTTGTTTATCCAGAGGAAAGCACAGTGCAGAGAACAGATATTTTGAAGATAACGGTTGCGAAAACAAGTTCCAAGTAAGTATCGTTAGATTTATGCGGTATATAGAGTGTTATTGTTTGGGTGTCTTTGTTATAAAGTCAGCTATTTGGGAAAAACAATCAGGGATTTTCAAAAATGGATAAATGGATGCGGGAATCTATTAAATACGCTAAGTTAATGTATTGCTATTTGTTTTGTTGTCGTGTTCTGTTTGTTGCATATAGTGATTTTTTGGGTTATATAAAGCAGATCGAAAGAAAATAGCATAAACGCAGAAAGTATGTAACGGGGGAGGAATGTGGATTTGATGGAATTTTTTGGTCGTTTTTTTGTATTTTTTTTTTAGTTTATTTTGCGATAGACAAAAAAAAGCTTATGAAGGAAGACTACAGTATGGTCTGAGGCAAGTATTGTGATCTGAGTTGTATTTTATGGGATCAATGTTTTAGTATTTTCATGATGGGTGTTGGTACCGCTGACCATGTTGTTTGTTTTGGTTTTAGATATTGTGTAGAAAAGTAAAAAAGTTTAGGTTTAGTTTCAGGGATACAAGGAGTTAATTGCTGCGGCAGAATGGAAAAAGCAGGGAGCATTAGTAAGATCAAGAGCATAATGACGCGCAAAGAATTGGAAATGACAGCGAAAGAAATGGGTTTAGGTTCTGATTTTCGTTTGAGGTTGCCGAGAGGGGAAGAAAGAGCGAATCGAGTAGGAGAGAGATCCGTGCCCATGTATAAGGAGTATGTAAGATACGGTGTACGGGTGCCGTATTTAGGTCCATTGTCGGTTGTCCTAAAAGGTTGGAATATATTTCCAACTTTGTTCATTCCCAGTGCGTGGAGGTTGATAGTAGCTGTTGTCAGTTTGGTAAGTTTCTGTCAGTTGAGGTTTGATTTTGAAATTTTGCTCTCTGTTTTCATTCTAAGAAAGTGTGCAACGGGAGGTGCGAATGAGGATTGGTACTGCGTTCAACCACGTAAAGAGTCGAACTGGAAGTTTTATTATAGGGAGACTCTTGATAGATCGTGGAAGAGAAAGTTTTTCTTTGTTGAGTTTCAAAATGAAAGTTTGCTGCCTTTTATACCGTCAGAAGGGGAACCTTTCACATCGGCTTGCGACCCATTAACTCCTGTTTCTATGCATGGGGATTTTGTGAAATCAGTTGGTAGATATTGTGTTGGGAAGGGAAGTTCTATTTGGGTGGATACACTCATCTACGATGAGATGTTAATGTTTGCTGGTCTTTTGTTAAATGAGAAAGTGAATATTGAAAGGGGAATCTTGGTAGAGAAAAGAGCAATCGAAGTTGTCGACTCTCTAAGGTTTGCACAAGTTGATGACCTAGACAGAGTGATGACGATAAAAGAAATAAAGAATATGATGCAAAAAGAGTTGGAGGGGGAAGTAAGTCAGCCCGATGAGCATACACCAGAAGAGGGTCATTATAGAAGGAAAAGAAAGCTTGTCTGTAGATCTGGGAGTGACGAAGGGGATGAGAGTGAAGAGGTGAGAAAAGAAAGGGAAGAGAGTGGTACTGTTGGGACTGTTGGTGAGAACTTGAAGGATTTGGTCATTGTTTGTGATGAAAAGAATGATGGTCAGAGGAAGGCAGATCTGGGAAAAGAATCTGTTGCAGGGCGCATGGAATTGCTGGGAGAAAAAGAAACAGAGTCAGCAAACAATATGTTAATTGCTCAGGGTGGCTCGAGCAGTGTTGTTGCGCCTATGGATAGGTCCAGAGATGCGAAACAGACAGGAGTTGCTGTAGGCGGCCATCATCCAGAGTTTTGCCATTTGGATTTGGAAGAAGGGAGAAAGTTTGCGGATGGAATTGGTTTTAGTCACAAGGAAAGTTTATTGAACCAGTTATCCTTGGAAGAAGGAGACGATGCTGTCATGAATTTTTTGCTTCAGGTAGCTTTTCCATAGATGTTATGATTTTTGGGAAATATAACCCATGATATATTTGGTATTAAATATACAATGTGGAAATCAGAATTTTTTTACTTGTGTGTGTATATTTTTTTGAATTAGGCTGCCACATTTGTTAAATTCCAAAGACTGCGAAAGAGAAGAATAATAAATGAAATGCATGGGAAGTTGGAGGAGAATTCTGATCTGACTGCTGCTGCTGCTGAAAGGATAGAAGAGCTGACCACAATGTTAAAAAAGAAGGAAGGAATGTTGGAAACATTGAAGGCCGATCTTCAATCATCTTATGAAATCAGCAGTGCAGCTATATCAGAATGTGAGAAGTTGGATTCTATACTGAGAAAGGCTGAGGGTGAGTGGCGAGCTGCTTTAAAATTAGCAGAGAAGAGAGGCGATGCTCTGAAGGTTTCAGAGAAAAGGGTCTTCGAAATTCAGCAAGAATACGAAAGGAGGAATGAAGAACTCGTGGAGAAACTGAGAAAGACCGAAGAAATTGTCCAGAGAGCTGGACTGGAGGAACCTTTTCTGGGAGGCAAGGAAAACGAGAGTTCATCTGGATTGCAGGTTAAAGGTTTTGTTAGTTTTCTCGGTGAAGAAATCAAGGATATGGGTTCTCGCGTTGCTTTTCTTCGAGAAGATTTGAATCGGTTGAAGAAAAAATTTGATGGATCACAATGTGGACAGATTTCGTGAACACTGTTCTGCTGGTTTATAAATTTGGTTTGTACTCTTTGATTTTGATTGACAATGGGGTATAGTTTTCGGAAACAATGATCAGGTTTTTGTTTATTATTTTCCTTCTCTTTATGAGTTGTTTTTTTGTTTGGTTTGTTTTTTTTTTGCTTTGAGGTATAAAGGGGTTGTGTAATCAGGCAACAAGTGACGTGGTTCTGCTATGTCAGGGGGAACTACATGGTTCTGCTATGTAGCGGTGGAACTACATGGTTCTGCTATGTAGCGGAACTACATGGTTCTGCTATGTTGCCGAACTATATGGTTCTGCTATGTAGCCGAACTACATGGTTCTGCTATGTAGCGGAACTACATGGTGGTTCTGCTATGTAGCGGGACTACATGGTTCTGCTATGTGGGGGAACCACATGGTTCTGCTATGTAGCGGGACTACATGGTTCTGCTATGTGGGTGAACCACATGGTTCTGCTATGTAGCGGGACTACATGGTTCTGCTATGCAGCAGGACCGACATGGTTCTGTTATGTGGGGGAACCACATGGTTCTGCTATGTAGGGGAACCACACGGTTCCGCTAGAACCATATGGTTCTGTTATGTAGCGGAATCACATGGTTCTGCTATGGTTCTGCTATGCCACATGGTTCTGCTATGGTTCTGCTATGCCACATGGTTTTGTTATGGTTCTGCTATGTAGCAGAACTACATGGTTCTGCTACGGTTCTGCTACGCCACATGGTTCGGAACCACATGGTTCTGCTATGTAGGGGAACCACATGATTCTGCTATGTATGTAGCGGAACCACATGGTTCTGCTATGTAGCGTGTGGTTCTGCTATGTAGCGGAACCACATGGTTCTGCTATGTATGTAGCGGAACCACATGGTTCCGCTAGAACCACATGGTTCTGCTATGTAGCGGAACCACATGGTTCTGCTATTCAGCGGAACCACATGGTTCTGCTATTCAGCGGAACCACATGGTTCGGCTATGTAGTGTGGTTCTGCTATGTGGTTCCGCTATGTAGTGTGGTTCTGCCATAGAGCGAAACCACATGGTTCTGCTATGTAGGGGAACCACGTGGTTCTGCTATCTATGTAGCGGAACCACGTGGTTCTGCTATGTATGTAGAGGAACCACGTGGTTCTGCTATGTATGTAGCGGAACCACGTGGTTCTGCTATGTATGTAGCGGAACCACGTGGTTCTGCTATCTATGTAGCGGAACCACGTGGTTCTGCTATGTATGTAGTGGAACCACGTGGTTCTGCTATGTAGCGTATAGTTCTGCTATGTAGCGGAACCACATGGTTCTGCTATGTAGAGGAACCACATGGTTTTGCTATGTAACGGAACCACATGGTTCCGCTAGAACCACATGGTTCTGCTATGTAGCGGAACCACGTGGTTCTGCTATGTAAGGGAACCACATGGTTCTGCTATGTAGTGTGGTTCTGCCATGGAGCGGAACCACATGGTTCTGCCATGGAGTGGAACCACATGGTTCTGCTATGTAGGGGTATCACGTGGTTCTGTTATGTAGGGGAACCACGTGGTTTTGCTATGTAGGGGAACCACGTGGTTCTGCTATGTATGTAGCGGAACCACGTGGTTCTGTTATGTATGTAGCGGAACCACGTGGTTCTGCTATGTAGCGGAACCACGTGGTTCTGCTATGTATGTAGCGGAACCACATGGTTCTGCTATGTAGCGTGTGGTTCTGCTATGTAGCGGAACCACATGGTTCTGCTATCTACATGGTTCTGCTTTCTACATAGTTCTGCTATGTAGCGGGACAACATGGTTCATGGTTCTGCTATGTAGCGGAACAACATGGTTCTGCTATGTAGTGTAATAACACAAGTATTAAAATATTATTATACCATATTGAAAATGGAAAAGAATGTAGGTCATACTTAACTATATTTACATTCAGACTACATAGATCTATTTATTTAAAAATGGGATGCCAATATGTGCATTTAACAGGAAACATATAAAGTTTAGTGGGTAAAAAAAATGAAAAGTAAAGGCATCATGTTATGCCTTTATGTATTTGCCTTTTTAATTTGTTTTCTGTCATTGTGAAAGTAGTAGTTGTGTTTCTGTGGGTTGTAGAACCACGAGGTCATTCTGTGTTTTGCTGAATGACATCATGGTCCTTAAGTACAAAATAGTTTAATAATCATTTAAATAATGACAAAGAATATGGAATCGATGAGATATAATGAATGTGAAGTATGAACAGTTGGACAGAGAGCGAGAAAAGTGGAAGAATGAGATATAATGGTACGAAACGTGAAATGTGCCATTATTTTATATTCGTGAATACACTGAGTATGTATGATACCAAGGGAAAATTTTCTCTATTCCGTAGGGATCAAAAATGATAACACAAAATACTGTTTCGGATTCTGGAATGAAAACAAGGATATCATTATGATTGAGGTTATGTTTCAGAACAAAAGTGCTCCAGTTCTTCTTAATATGTGTTCCTTGGATTCCAAATTCAAGAGATTGTGTTCCAGTCTTCAAAATCAGGGATGGAGTTTTTTCACCATTAATAAAATAGTTGATGAATGGAGGTATTTTCTGATCATTGAAAAGGGAAAGAAGGAAAATGTCAATATGAAGAGGGGTAGGTGATGAATTATAAAAGGAGATATGTATTACTAATTTATATGGATCAGCCGCAGAAAATGCTTGATAAAAGCACACAGAATCCGAAATATCCTGAACACAATCAGCTTTCAGTGATGTAGAAACGACTTCTTTCAATAGGGAACAATCTTGTTGTCCTACAGATTAATATTCAATTAAATGATTAATATGAAGATATACATATGTATATATATTTGCATATATATACATACAGTATCATGATTACTAAAGGAAAGTTTTAAATATCTGAAACCTTGCTCTTCCAGAAAAGTGGGTAACGGAGTTGTCCAGCTTAGGTAAACTTGTTTTTGGAATTCACAGAAATGGATGACATGAAAGACAAGATTTTCAGCGTGTCTAAGAAATAAGGCGTGATGTTCTTTGATAAGATTGCTATCAAGGTATTCCCTTGAGGCATCTTCATAGAGGTTGTTTGCGAGATGAAAGAGCCAATCACGCATTCCATGCCTGAATGTTATTCTATCTTGGCTGTGCCGCTGCAATAGCGTCCGAAATTGTACAGGTAATACCTGCGTTTTTTAGGTAAAGGGATTTAAAAGATGTTATCTTTTGGTTTACATAAGCTGATAAAGGATAAATGAATCATACAAAATGTGGCAAACAAAAAGTGGATACCTGGTCTTTCCTGCAGCGTAGGAAAAAGCAACAGGGTTGTAAATAAGCATCCTGCGGAGTTGAAAGCAAAGCCATTGGTTTTTTTTTCTTTCAAGGAGTCACAACACACCGTTAGTTGTTTTAGTGATGATATTTTTCTTGTTCGGTCCTGAAGAAGAAAGACTGGAACAAATTATGAAGCCTAGGGAGTAGAAAGGATCAGGACGAATAACAAGAAACTGTAAAGAAAGAATATATTATGTTCTGTAGTAACCCGTGAGCTCTCTGGCTTTTATTTTGTTTTGTAGTAACCCGTGAATACATTTCATTGGATTTTTTTTTGTTGGATTTGACCTGTCTCTGAAGAAGTTTTACATGCCCCTATTGGAATATCCGTTTTATGTATCCGGACGGTGAAAGTGAATCCTGGCACATTAATAATTTTGCTCAAAAAATGTTTTAACAAAATACAATATCCAATAGGAAGTAATTAATGATTATAGAGTATTAGCAGGTAAAACTTAGAAATAATCGATCTGATGGAATACATAACGGTGATGCTTCCTATGTGTCTTCTTCAAATAGCAGGGGTTGAGTTAAGTTTTTATTTTATGGGAACATTAAGTTGTTTGGGTTGGGAAGGTTCCCTCGTATTTAGGCCACCCTTATGCATGTCATTAAAATGTTGAAATGGTTAAGTGTTGGTTGTGGACCAAGAAAGTGTTGTTTCTGAAAGAAGCAAGGTAGAACAATAAAGTTATCATATCATAGGAAGAAGAAGTAATGGTTGCTTTGTTTGGAAAAAACAGAGGTTTGTCCTGGATGAGTTCCCATGTTGAAAGTGGGAAAAAAAAAGGTAATATATTATCATATTTGATCCAAGAAAATATTATCCGATGGTAACAAAAGTGTAAACGCTCTATGGGAAAAATCTTAACTTGTAAAAATACATAATAGGTTCTTGATCGCAAAAACATTAAATCAGGAAAATGGATGCCTAAGAAAATAAAAAAAAGTTAGGAAAATATATCATAAGGTCCTGTTTTTAAAAATAGTTTAAAATTCACATTCGTACCTCTGAATCCATCAAAATGCACCTTTCATCTTTCGTTAGGGTATTTATCGATGTTGGAACGTGTTGTTTTTTGTGGACCGTTGTTATCCAAGGCGAGTTTTGCGTATTAGGAGTGATATATTTTCACCATAGAAAAACTGTGTATGTTGAAAAAAATGAAGGAACAAAAATATAAAACGTGAGGATATGATATTGAGGAAAAACAACCAAATAAGAGCGAAAAAAAATAAATTATATATACCAAAATCATGAAATTTATAAATCAGCAAGAGCAAATATTTCGGTAAACACAACATTTCTTGTTTTCCGATCGAATTTTACACCAGTAAATGTTCCAGGAACTATCAATACCTTAATCGCATCAGCTGATCTAGCTCTAGATAACGCAACATAGAGTTGACCATGCGAGAAAACAGGTTCTCGTATATATATTCCAACGTAATCTAATATTTGTTCTTGAGATTTGTTGATTGTCATGGCAAAGCATAATCAAACAGGGAATTGTGTCCTTATGAAAGGAATTCCATTTCTTTCATTGTCAGAGGTCTGGAGTGGGATTTTAGGAATAAAAACTGTTTTTCCTGTGTACTGGCCACAAGCAATCTCAGCAGAAATAGAATACCGTCCTAATTCCTTGCATATCAGTCTGGTTCCATTGCAGAGGCCTTCTGTTGGATTCAAATTTCTGAGCAGCATAACAGGACAGTTTTTTTTAAGTGATAATCTAAAAGGCGGTAGGCCTCTTGGATTTTGGCTGTTTAAAAAGTCTTCATAATCTCCCTGGTGGCGTTCGTCAACAGTCCTATCCGATACTATGTAGGTGTGCAGATCTCCAGGAAATCTTTCGATTATAAGTTCGTTAAGTTCATGAACAGAAGTATTCTTGGGAGCAAGAATGCATCTATTGATCATCTCATAAGGATCATCTGAATAGAGTGCCATGTCATGGAAAACATAATGTATCAATCTGTTTCAAACGAAAACAGATAGGTTGATAACAGAAAACATTATAAGTAATATCATATTGTGTCATTGGTTGTCAGTGCAGATAAGAATGGATTACCTGTCTAAAGACTCATTTCTATCAGTATATGGTATCACAATATTAGAAGGAAGTGTGACGTCTCCGTTTACGTCAGTTTGTTCTTTCCCTTCACCGATCCTCAATAAGAAATCACACAATTGTGGATCTGAAAGAGCTCTCATATTTTGTTTCAATGCTAATTTATACATATCTTTCCATAAAGGTGAATTTAAAAGGCTTGAGTCAATCAGAACCTGTTTAGAAGTTTGTTCTATGACTGGCAATGTTTGCCTAAAATCTCCACCAAATACAACTTTTCCTCCAAAGGGCATTTCGCAATCCATTAGATCTTTAAGCAAATCATTTAATGCCTCAATGGATTGTCTTTTTGCCATTGATGCTTCATCCCACAAGATCAGTCTTGATTGAATAATCAGTCTAGCAACGCAACTTTGTTTGCTTAACTGACAGGTTTTGACTTTTGAGAAATCCAAGGGTATCTTGAATCTAGAATGTGCAGTTCGACCTCCTGGAAGTATAGATGCTACCACACCTGATGTTGCAACAGCAATTGCGACATAACCTTTAGCTCTCAAGGTAGCAAGCAGTGATCGATAGAGAAAAGTCTTTCCAGTTCCTCCGGGCCCATCTATAAAAAATGATCGACTTTCGTTGGCAAAAACAGCATCCAAAATCAAATCGAATGCATATTTTTGGTCAGGATTTAGCCTTGAAGAAAGAAGCAGATCATCAGGATCAATTTGGATGCTTGCTTCAGTGTCAGCTTCTGTTGTGAGTTGTTGTTGATAGTAAAATTCATTGGGATCGTTTTCTATTTGATAATCAGCTAAACTTTTCCCCATTGAATAGAGTAGTCTATTCAAGTCAAATAGGACCTTGCGATTTACTTCGTAAGAATTAAGCTGTCCCAGTTTCACAGCATGGTTATAATCAGCAGAAAGATCACTTTTAAATTTCTCCCATAGAGACGGTGGGTCTGCAGGCGAACAATAACATAAAACAGTAGCAAACAGCAACCTAAAAGATGATGGCATCTGAAAGAGGACAGCCTCAGAGAGAGTTTCTTCAATATATTGATCATATCTTAATAGTCCAAGCCTTAGTGCTGCTTCTCTATAAGAATGAGTTTTTTCTCCTTGAATAGTCAACAGATCATCAAAAGATGCAGGTGCACGAATATAAGTGAGTAAAAGTCTTAGATAATATCGTTCGCCTTCCTTCGGACTGACAGTAACCAATCTTCCTATGACCATTTGTCGTTTTCTTTCTGACCATGCTTTTATTCTAGGATTCCAAACAAAATGTTCAGGAAATTCCTTATACAGGCATTTCAATTGTCGTGCTTTTTCGTTATCTGTATTCATTCTGAAAAATTCAGTTAACATGGTTGTGGAGAAGTCGACATTTCTTAGCAGATAGGTCAAATTAGATCTATTGTTGAATGAGACAAGCTAGTGATCCGGGAGATGAACCTGCAGAGTATAAACTGCTGGGGTCATTTCATTCAGTCGGAATTCATAAATTCGCCATAAAGCCTCAGGAGGAGAAATCCACCTTGCTTGCTGAAATTGTTTTATCTCATCAATATCATCAAGAAATCCTTCATCAACAATTTGAAAACTCACCAGGTCATGCCCTTTAAAAACATATTTGTAGAGATACTTTACAAGTTTCACAGTAGAACATATCTGAACATTTATATGACAATTCAGCAAGGCAAGTAGATATGGATTATAAGGCACGACCCATCGATTGTCTAAATCGTAACCTCGCACTCTAATCATTTTTCCATTATTTCTCCTTCTGTAATACGGATATGTATCTTCTCCATGAACCGTGTAATCAGAGAAATTCTTAGGATAATGATTTTTGCATATACCACCTTTCATGCAGGGACAATGTTTATTCATATTGCCACATGGACCATGAATCATGTGCTTAACAACAAGGGAATACAAGTAACCATTTTCTTGAGGTATTTCAGTACACACAATTTTATCATACGATTGTGGATTAAGTAACTTAGACTGCGGCTTCAATATCAGCAACAAGTGAGCGTGAGGGAATCCATGCTTTTGAAACTCGATAATATAAACACATGCTGCAACTTCTCCAAAGACTTGTTTTTTTAGAAGTTCATTTTTCAATATCTCAAATCTGGCTCTAAAAATACGAACCAACAGATCTGGCCTATCCTGTGGCTTTTCCTAATATTCCAAATTGTCCTGAATTTCCTTCCACATAGGATTACATGTCATTGTCAAGAAAATGTCTGGTTTTCCATATTTTTGAACCAAAGCCATAGCATCTAAATATCGTCGTCTCATATCTCGCGGGCCACCAATAAAAGAAGCAGGCAGTATTATCCTGCGACCAACTTGACGACCCTGTGTCTGACCAAGTGATATACTGTCTAAGACTCTTTGTAGAATCTCTGTTCTGATTTCTTTTTGTTTGTTTCTATAAAATTCAAGTCTGGATGTTTCTATTTTAATGTAGGTACCTACCACAAACTGTTGCAGCAGTCTAAGAGTATGTAATAACATAGAGTGGTCGTTATTTCTTATCTGAAGTCTGTAGCAGTAGTATTCTCTTGCTGAAACAGCATGCTCTCCATATTTGTTTTTCTGAACAACTAAAAAAAAAAGCAAATAAGGGGAAAATATTCCTGCTATAAGAATGGGAAGAGCAAGACAAAGATTAAAGCACCCACCTGTTTTTTCCAAGTTTATTAAATCGGTTGAATGTTCGATTGAGAAAGGATCAATGTTACAATTAGGGAGATCCGTGCATCTTCCTTTTTTATATAACCTCTTAATGCCATGATGCCATCCAGATTCCCCCCTAGGAAACAAAAGAGGATACTGCAAAGGATCATAGCATGCGTAATACGGTTGGACTCGATAGCTCGAGTTGGAATGACTGTAAACCTGGATGTGAGGGAGTAAATTAACAGGTTCTTCTGTTTCGGTCCAAATGGCAGCAACCTCGGAAGCAGTGGGAAGATTATAGACACGTTGATCCAATGTTGGATAACAGTTTAGGATAATTTTATAATCCTGCAGATCATGAAGAAATCTCAAGTCCCTGAAAAATCTTGCATAAGGATTGTGGGAAAGAACATCGAGAAGGAACCGCAAAATGTTTGGTCTCAATTTGTCAGAGTTTTTAGTTCTCGTCCTTACAGCTTCATCTGTATCATAAAAATAGAGTTGAATTCCACATGCTTTGTCCCCTGATGGCACCAAACTGTCCAGCATATGATAAACTTGTCCCTGTACGCGGAAAGTATAAACTCCATGCCTGTTTTTTGTAAGCTCCTTATCATATTTTGCGGCATATGATGTAAAAGCCAGATTATTATTATACGTACGGATATTTTTACGAAAGTGTTCACATTGTTCATCATGCCCAACAATCAGGTGCTTAAGAGAATAAGACATTGTTGGCGCTACTATAGATATCTCTCCTGTACGACAGCAAAATGATGGGGGTTCCAAATAAAATCGTTTAGCGGTACAAAATTCACACTCTGGAGCATCAGGAAGTATAAAGGTTTCCTGCGGAATATTGTCCAATAGAGAGTAGTTTGTCTTCTTCACTTGACGAGCTATAATTCCTTTTAAATTCAAGGACTGTGTTAGGCTTAAATCAAAGAGGCAGTAAATTAAGGAGAAAATGTGCATAGATGAACAATAACGAAAGCAGTCTATATAGGATTCAAATCGTAGAGGCATGAATGTGAGGTAGTAAATGTTTGATATGGATAACCATCAGAAGGCACAAAAAGCCTTTTCCGAAAACTGTAAAAATGAGGGAGGGGGAAATCAGTTAGATGCATAGACATTTGTTTTTTCTATTTTGGAAAGCAGGGAGGAGTAATTTATAAGTACATGCACAATTTTGTGAGCACTAAATACGAAGAAGAAAAGCAAATATAAGCGAGAATAAAACGGTTTAATTTATGGGATAGTATTTGAAAGGTTTAAAATTAAGAGGACAAAGTAGAAAACAGAAAGCCGAAGATATTTGAAGGACTTGCTCGTTGGAGTAGAAGACAATGGAGCTGTTGGATCCAAGTGAGGCGCTGGAGCAAAAGAAGTTTGGTCATTTTGATCAATGGAGATGGCATGACCAACTGGTTCAATAGAGTTGTCACCGTGTACACCATCAACGGTGTAACCTGTATCCTCAGTATTAAGACAATCGTTTGTATTTCTCTGAATGCGAATTTCATTATTATTATTTCTATTTCGTCTTGCAGCATAGGCCTCTCGACGACGACGTAAAAGTTCATCTTTTTTATGTTGCGCCATTTGCGCATATCGCTTTCGTCGTTCTGCTTTTTTATCGATTCTATCCATGTTTCTATCGGATCAGGAAAAAAAACAGCAAAGTATGAAAATGAAAGAGGAAAATAACAAAGTGTAGAGTTAGAGTTAGAAGAGCCGTAAAATATAAAATAAAGAATATAATCAGAACAATAGGAAAAAGGAAAAATGGCAAAGAGAAATGTCAGACAATACACAGTGTTTCTAGAGGTGCATATCACTATTGATATGTTGAGCACCAGAATTTCAAAGTATGCAATCATATTGTAAAATCTGTAGGAGTAAAGTTACCTGGTTGCAGAAAACAATGCTAAGAAGAATCGGGAGGGTGGATACTGAACCGAATAGAACAAGGAAAAAAGATAACAGGAAATAGAGAGCACAGACACTGCAAAACACATAAACAGAAGAAAATAAGATAAAAGGAGAAAGAATCGAAGGAAAGAAATTAGCTAGGTATCAACAGAAAAATCATCATACATATTCCAAATGAAACAGGGAAAAATAAAGAAAGGGGGTTGCAAGGGTTAGCAGGAAGGAAAAAGCACCTGTCAAAAAAAGAAGACAGCAAGAAGGAAGAAGGTGATGAACGTTTAAAAAAAAAAAGACAGGAAGTGTATCTCGATAAATAAACAGCAATCAGACTAAATGCTGAGTAACGTAAGATTTTTTTTTTTGCGGTACATCAACATGATGACAATTTAATAAATCTCGTATCAGTTCAAGACGTGTAAAGAAAGATGTTTACTTCCAGGAGAAAAGCAATTTGTTAAAAGATTATGGTTATTGGGAAAAAAAATTTTTCCCCAATTTTTTGTTGTGGTTATGTGCACAGAATGGACTTTGATGTCTCGAATGCATAGTGCTGATTGCGTGTTTAGCACAAAAATGATAAGACATACATGTTTATGACCACACGTAAGAACAGAAACACGATTTATATATATTGATATCTGACACGATTGATTTATCCTTCGATTCATTTATTATTAAGTAAGATAAAAAGAAACACTGAAACACACGCGATATATAACTATGATTGTCAGTTATATCTTTGCGAATGGTTCGAAACAACAAGATAGGAAAACACTGTGGGTCGGTGATAACACCCAACAACAATCAGTGTTGTCTATTTTTTTGTGTGGATAGATATTTTTTTATTGTAATCGTAAATATCCAGAGCCGTCTAGTTGTGCAATTCAGCAGAGGTACACCGCTTTCGTGCCGAGCTTGTGCCACACGGGAGAATATATAGTTTTGCTAAACAGAAGAATACATAGTTTAGCTAAATAGGAGAAGCATGGAGTTCTGGTGGATATTAAAAAAAACGTCCAGTTCTGTTATGGTTCTGCTATGCAGCGGATTCACGAGTCCAGAATTGTAGCAGAACTACAGGGTTCTGTAACGCGGGAGGGCCTCATGGTTCCGAGCCGTAGTCATGCTAAATAGTAAAACCATGTGGTTGTGGATGGAAGTAAATAACAGAACGCCGGGTTTGTTACGGTTCTATGAGGCAGCTAAACCGTGAGTTTTGCGATAGAGCAGAACCGCGAGGTGTGCACCGCAGCAGAACCATATCGCTCTGCTATGTGCCAGTCATATGCGTTCATGGAAAGAAGGTAAACTATCCAGGCAGACAGGGAATCAGCATCGTAAGCAATCAACCAATCAATATCAATAATGGTTCTGCTATGTAGCGGCGGACTATATGGTTCTGCTATGTAGCGGGACTACATCGTAGCGGGACTACATGGTTCTGCTATGTAGCGGGACTACATGGTTCTGTTATGTAGCGGGACTACATGGTTCTGCTATGTAGCGGGACTACATGGTTCTGATATGTAGCGGAACTACATGGTTTACGGTTCAGCTATGTAGCGGAACTACATAGTTTATGGTTTTGCTATGTAGCGGGACTACATGGTTCTGATATGTAGCAGAACTACATGGTTCACGGTTCAGCTATGTAGCGGAACTACATGGTTCATGGTTCTGCTATGTAGCGGGACTACATGGTTCTGCTATGTAGCGGGACTACATGGTTCTGATATGTAACGGGACTACATGGTTCTGATATGTAGCGGGACTACATGGTTCAGGGTTCTGCTATGTAGCAGAACTACATGGTTCATGGTTCTACTATGTAGCGAGACTACATGGTTTTGCTATGTGGCGGGACTATATGGTTCTGTTATGTGGCGGGACTACATGGTTCTACTATGTAGCGGGACTACACGGTTCAGCTATGTAGCGGAACTACATGGTTCATGGTTCTGCTATGTAGCGGGACTACATGGTTCTGCTATGTAGCGGGACTACATGGTTCTGATATGTAGCGGGACTACATGGTTCTGATATGTAGCGGGACTATTCTGCTATGTAGCGGGACTACATGGTTCTGATATGTAGCGGGACTACATGGTTCTGATATGTAGCGGGACTACATGGTTCAGGGTTCTGCTATGTAGCGGAACTACATGGTTCATGGTTCTGCTATGTGGCGAGACTACATGGTTCTGCTATGTGGCGGGACTACATGGTTCTGCTATGTAGCGGGATTACATGGTTCTGATATATAGCGGGACTACATGGTTCTGATATATAGCGGGACTACATGGTTCAGGGTTCTGCTATGTAGCGGAACTACATGGTTCATGGTTCTGCTATGTAGCGGGAATACATGGTTCTGCTATGTGGCGGGACTACATGGTTCTGCTATGTAGCGGGACTACATGGTTCTGCTATGTAGCGGGACTACATGGTTCTGATATGTAGCGGGACTACATAGTTCAGGGTTCTGCTATGTAGCGGAACTACATGGTTCATGGTTCTACTATGTAGCGGGACTACATGGTTCAGCTATGTAGCGGGACTACATGGTTCGCTATGTAGCGGGACTACATGGTTCTGATATATAGCGGAACTACATGGTTTATGGTTCTGCTATGTAGCGGAACTACATGGTTCATGGTTCTGCTATGTAGCGGGACTACATGGTTCTGCTATGTAGCGGAACTACATGGTTCATGGTTCTGCTATGTAGCGGAGCGGGACTATATGGTTCTGCTATGTAGCGGGACTACAGGTTCTACTATGTAGCGGAATTACATGGTTCTGCTATATAGCGGAACCACATGGTTCATGGTTCTGCTATATAGCGGAACCACATGGTTCATGGTTCTGCTATGTAGCGGGACTACATGGTTCTGCTATGTAGCGGAACTACATGGTTCATGGTTCTGCTATGTAGCGGGACTACATGGTTCTGCAATGTAGCGGGACTACATGGCTCTGCTATGTAGCGGGACTACATGGTTCTGCTATGTAGCGGCACTACATGGTTCATGGTTCTGCTATGTAGCGGAGCGGGACTACATGGTTCTGCTATGTGGCGGGACTACATGGTTCTGCTATGTAGCGGAACCACATGGTTCATGGTTCTGCTATGTAGCGGAGCGGGACTACATGGTTCTGCAATGTAGCGGAACTACATGGTTCATGGTTCTGCTATGTAGCGGAGCGGGACTACATGGTTCTGCTATGTAGCGGAACTACATGGTTCTGCTATGTAGCGGAACTACATGGTTCATGGTTCTACTATGTAGCAGGACTACATGGTTCTGCTATCTAGTGGCGGAACTATATGGTTCAGCTATGTAGCGGTGGAACTACATGGTTCTGCTATATAGCGGAACTACATGGTTCTGACTTTAATTTATTTATTTATTTTTTCCGCTTGAAAACATCCTCTTTTCAGAAACGGGCGATCAAATTAAGCGACGTCACAATATTAACCACGATAAAACATATTTATGTAAATAACGAACACAAGCGTTCAGTGATAAGTATATATCTGTCGACACAGCCTTGAGAAACCAAAAAAAGATTGTTTTTAATATGTACACAAGCAATGGCATTGTTATATGGACACAACAAAAAGACAAAAAGAAAGTTGATTTGGTGGTTCTCCACAGACCACCACAACAAATGCATCTTATCACGCTGAGTTCAGATCAGTTTTTTTTTCTTAGGAAGGTTTACATGTATGGGTTCCGGAAGTTCCCTGCTTTCTAGGGTATCATGTTCCACATCTTCAAACTTACGAAGCAGTGAAGCTTTGGCTCTGGAAGAAGAAGCCGTCGTTTCTGAAATCAGCAAAGCAGAACGGTGAATAGAATAACAAGGAAGAATCACAACACTGGAAAAATATATAGAAGGCGCACCTGGTTGGCATCGAGTTAAAGTAACCAAAGACGAAGAAGAAGGGGCCAACGGTAGATTGTTCAGAAAGGGAGGGTGTACATGGTTCAGATCCACTTAAAGCAACGAAAGAGGAAGGAGAAAGACCAACGGTAGATTGTTCAGAAAGGGAGGGCGCACCACCTGGTTCATATCCTGTTCAAGTAACGAAAGATCTGGTTAAAGTAAAAAAAGATGAAGAAGAAGGGCGAAGGGTTGATTATCGAGAAAGGAATAGACCATCAGAGTTATATTCAGACGCATCACAATAATATATGACCGTGAACCGCTGTTTTATATCCATTGATTCAGAGCAAACAGGTCTGATGTGCGCAACAAATGTTTTTTCTTTGAGTGCTTGGTGGACATCATTGAGCAGGAGTTCAATGTTCTTGTAAAAAAACCGGAAAAAATATTAGTATAGCAAATTCGAAAGGGAACGCGTATGATATACATTCAGTGGTCAGATGAAGAACAAAGAGTCTGAGTAAACTAATATCCGAAACAAATCATGCAGGAACCACATAAATAGAAACTTGGTAAAATGTTCCATTGCTTGAACAGCTGTGAAGCTCAGTAATTTTTCAGCTAACTCTCCAAATACAAATGCAATTATCTTGCCAGTGTCATCTTGTAAATCAACATTAAACCGACATCTATAAAGCACAAAGTATAAACACACAGGAAAAAGATTAGACAACGAAGCAGAGACATCGCAATATGGCTGGAAAAGTCTGACTAATAATTCAGGACAACACAAACCATAACATAAATCTGATTAAATGGTATCAAAAGATACCTTGGTTTGGCCGTTCCTCTTTGGTTGCACGAATTGCACAAGAAATCAACATCAAGTGAAGCTGAGGTGGAGTGGAAACAATTGCTACAGCCCATGTACCAATATTTTTGGAAAATGTGTTCAAAGGAGAGCTGCACCTTTACCCATGCTGTCTGAAATGACCTCATAGATGACATAAGCAAAATCCGATGGGTACGAAGAAACATTTATACGGAAAATCCTTTTGTTTTTTTTTGTTGGAGGAAATGGCTTACCCTTTGTGCTGCTGTTAGGTTACATATGCTGGTTATTTTTTCAGTTGCTGTGAAAGAGATATCAGGGTTGTAGTAATCGTATTTTTTATGCCGAATTATACCTGAAGCAATCCATCATTTCTCAGAGCCCTAAAAAAGGAATAATTCGGTAATATATAATATCTAATAGCTATATAGGTTAAAATCCAAATAACTTTACAAAAAACTCACAATTATTGCATAGTTTATATTCATAACAATTACCAGTTTTTTAGCTGTCGTGCTTCTTGAATTGGAGGATCAACAAGGATAGCCGAGTCAAACCAAGTAGAGAGTGCCACACCTTGTAAAAAGAAATCAAACAGATAAAATCCGCGGGTATAGGAAAAAAGAAATGAAAAGATAAAGGGAGGATGGATTTGTTTTTAATACCGTTGTAAGAATTTACTTTGAGTCTTCTCCCAACAATAACAGGATATGTACGGAGGTTCTGCAAGATCTGTTGTCCTTCATTATGGACGAAGTCATCCCAAAAAGATAACTTAAGGCTCTGAAAACTGTTTTTTTTGAAAAGATATATCGGTTAAGGACGCATTACTATTTTGTTACAGATGGAAAGACTAAGGGGCCTTACTCTTCATTCACAATCACAAATTTTTGAACAACACAATTCCTTTCTTGTCTAGTGATGTTTGTTGGATCCAACGCAGAAATGACAACGGCCAAAATATCTGGATGAAAAAGTAACCAGAAAAGAAGAAAAAGAATAAATATCCCAGTAAAAAGCAAAACATATATAAGACGGGAAAATAAATGCGTAGGAAAAGGCAAGATGGATCCACAAGTAAACATACCTACAGATTTGTCTCTCCGATCCATATACTGTGCCAAATCTGTAAATGGTGCATAATTAAACCTTACAGGCATTACATCATCTTCGTTGTTTAATTCCTCTACAAGTGTTCTCGTAGAAATCACCCATTGACTCTTGATATTGGAGTTCTGAAACTTTGGAGGAATTGGTCTTACGGCGGCATTTGATACAAGATAAGTTTTGTAGATCTGCAACATGGGGCCCATTCTAGGGATGTCTGCGTTAAACATTATTCCTTCCACTTGAGTACAGTATGCCAAAAGAGAGATAAGCACGAGGTTATACATCCTTATTTTATTTTTGAGCTAATTTTTTTTTTTTATAACCACGATGTTCAAAACGCTGCATGCCAAAAATTATAATTAAGTTGTAAAAATGCGGAATAAGCTCTTGCTTCCCAAAAAATAATATGATGGAGATCCATAGTCGTGCAAACAAAAGATTGAAACATATACGATAAGTTTTTTATTTCAAATAGATCCTAAGATAAAAATCCATACCTCTGAATCCACGAAGATGTATTTCTGCTTTTTCGTTGGGGTATTAATTGATGTTGTAACATGTTGCTTTTCTTGGACCGTGATCTTAGAGGTCCAGTTTTGCGTTTCAGGAGTGATATCTTTTATAAGAGAATAATTGGCCATCCTTTAAAAAAAAATAGCAACGGCAATAAAAGAAGGCAGGGGGAAAAGATCCTGGAAAAAAGTGTCATATAAGATTGGAATTATGGACATATGTACCTGAAGGAACAATGAAAACGCGAGAATTTATGGAGACTGAACATGATAATAAAAAACAATATTTTTTGTTTTACCGCCCGAGCTTAGATTATAAAATGTTTACATGAACAATCCAGAAACAGCACAACATTTAAGATGCTTCGCAAAAAAATTCTCCAAACAATTTGTTTGGAGTCCCACACCAATTCCATTGTCACAAACTTAACGTTAGAGGGTCACAGCAATATAAGTTATTGTAAATCCCAAACATACAGCCATACAAGAATCGGGATGTCAGAGACATAAGGGGAGAAGAGAAAAGAGAACGGAGAGTAGAAAGCACAAAGAGTACAAATACATCAAGGAAACAAAGCAAATCAATTAGCCGAATCATTATAAACGCGAAAAGAAAAAAAAAACCATCGTGGTAGAGATAAACAAGGAAAAAACAAGAACCTGGTCAAAAGAGAAGAGAAGGTCCAGAAATCTTCATGACAAAGAAGGAATCGATCGACATAGATATACACCAACAATATCACGTCCGTACGAAAGCAAGAACGTGGACTTCATGAACCGCAATCATAACAATAAAAAAAAAAAGAACTCCCGTCACCTCAATTTGCCCAAAAAAATAAAATTTTTGGGCAAAAGAAATATAATAAGGAATACTTGTTTGATTTTCTTATATATTACATTTTTTTATTATTTTTTTATGTGCTATATTATTTTTATTAATTAATAACAGAGAAGAGAAGAGCGACCCATTTTTGCGACGCGGAATTACGTGTTCAAGATCAAAGGTTATAACACGTGCGTGTTCAGGACAAGAGGTGACAACACAGACAGCATATACCTCCAACATAATTTTTTTTATTTAAATTTACCAGAGAAGACGTATCTGTGTCTGGAACACCTAGTCTCTATTGCGTGTTCACAAGAAGAAAGATTGCAACATATTCGTGTTTAGAATAAGAGGGCACAACAGACACACCATATTATTGTCAGTAACATCCAGATTTCTACTGCGAATGAAAGAACAAAACACTGAACCATTGCGTGTTCACGAGGACGCGATAGAACACACACAAACAACACAGGAACATTTATATTACTGTTTATGTTAGTAGAATCAATTATTCAAATACACGTGAGACACAAGACCATCCAACCACTCTTTGATAGCGACCACTCCTAGAGAATTAATTGTAAGAACTGCTACAGAAACGTCGAATGGCAGAATCTCATACCAGAAACTTTGACGTGTCCAATGCTGTATCACGAGTTGAGGAAGAAAGGTTACGACACATGCGTAGAAAACGCAAAAGGTGACAACATAAACACAATACATGGAGAACATAATTTTTTTGTTTTTTTTTTTTGGTTAACAGAGAAGAGGAATTGGTGTCTTCGATATACGGTCTCCATCGGGTGTTCACAAGAAGAAAGGTTGCAACATATCTGCGTTCAAGACAAGAGGCCACAAGACGGACACCATATCATTGTCGGTAACATCCACATTTCTTCTGTGAAAGAATAAGCAATGGAATCATTCCGCGTTTAGGACGAGATGATAGAACACACCGAAACAATATAGGAAGATTAGAGATCACTTTTTACGTTACAATAACCGACCATTCCAAAACAGGCGAGATACACGTCCCCCCAACCACTCCCTGATAGTAACCACTCCCACATAATTAACCGCAAGAACCGGCACAGGGACTTTGAATGTCAGAATACGATCCTGGAAATCTCATACGATCAGTAACATCACACATAATTAACCCATATGTCTTTTCCGAGGCTATGTATCCAGGGACAGTAGCTGTGTCGAAGATCGCTTATGCATCCCGATACTCAGTTGTAAACATCAGAATAGAAGTTTACCTATGTAGCACAAGAGAACAAGCCCTGCATATGACAACACAAGGAAAAGTACAATCATGTAGTGTACAACTAAATAATGTTCCACAACAGGATATTGCTAAACCACTTCTAAACAACTTCTAATATTTTTCGAACATACGACGCATATATCTTTTTCTTTTTAATTCAGGAAATTTAATCTAAAAAACCAAAGAGTTATAAAAAAAATCGGAAATGCAATATCTATATATCCTATCCAAACACAATCCAAATGGAATATCTGTAAGAGGAAAAAATATTTGAAATTTAAAAATACAAAAAACCATAAAAAGAAACAAAAAACAAAAAAAATCTTTTGATATCACATAATATTATAATACCAGAAATTCTATAATTAGATGGATACAGTCGTCGGTTGCGCAGAGAAACGTAGGTCTGCAATGCGCACACCCACGGTGTCCTCTGAAGAGAAGTACCATTTAGGTATGTACTGGGCAGAACCACGTAGACCTGTGCAGCGTAGGACCACGCGATCGCGCGCTGCCAGGCATGTGATTCTAAATCGTGCAGAACCAGGCGGTTTTGTGCACTGCAGAACTACTTGGAATCATGCAGAACCGCCCTTGCACAGAACAACGCGGATCAGCACGGCCAACCACGGTCGTTGTGGGCGAGCAACCGCGTAGTTCTTCATGTCGAGAGCAGAACTACCTTAAGTCATCCAGAGCAGCCATTGCACAGAACCACACTGTACTGCGAGGCAAACCATCTAGTTCTGCATTGCGCGAAACCATGCGATTCGGTTGTAACCAAAATCCTGTGCTGACCCATCATTTAATATTTTTACCTTGTATGTTACAAATCGATAATATAATTAAAAAAAAAAAAGAAAAAAAAAACGGCGAACCTGGATAGCAGAACCACGGAGTTTTGTTACATCGCAGAACAACGCCATACACCGCATAGCAGAACCACGGAGTTTTGCCATATTGCAGAACCTGATGATACGCACCGCAACGTAGTTTTGCAAAGCTACAGTATGAAATCCCCACGTTATGGTTCTGCTGAACAGGAGAACAATTTCGTCCGCCTCCCAAGTCCTGCTATACAGTAGGGCCACACCGTTCTTCCTGGGAAAGTTAGTTCTGCTACGTCGCAAAACCACGTCATCCTGCCGAAAACAGAACCACAGAGTTCTGCCATGGACGCAGCAGAACCTCATGGTTCTGCTCCGAATGTTCCGCTATATCACAGAAACGTCTTGTTCTACTATAGCACAGAACAGTAGGATATGCCATCTAGCAGAACCCTGTAGTTCCACACCGCAGAAGCACGGAGTCCTCTTTTGTAAATTATTTTGGAATGTACGCAAGTTTTTTTTTTAATTTTACTTTTGATCCTTCATGAAATTCAGCGCTCATTAAACATCAAATCCTTACAAGATCATTATCTTCGTTGCATTTTTTTTACCATCCTGCCTAGCAGAACCACACCGTTTGCTGCATAGGCCCTGCCACACAACAGAACAGTTCGTTCCACCATGTAGCAGAACGCCAGGAGCGATCAACCCATCGATAACAACACTTAAAATGGCATCCTTCTTTAAATCCGAACACAACGTCAGAGCAGTTTATTTATTTGGATCTTTAAATAACCATGCACGCAGCACAACCTCATAGTTCTGCTCGGAATGTTCCGCTATATGATAGAAACGTTTTGTTCTACTATAGCACAGACCATGCACGCAGCACAACCTCATGGTTCTGCTCGGAATGTTCCGCTATATGACAGAAACATTTTGTTCTACTATAGCACAGAACAGTAGGTTCTGCCATCTAGCAGAACCACGTAGTTCCACACCGCAGAAGCACGCAGTCCTCTTTTGTAAATAATTTTCGAATTTACACAATGGTTTTTTATATTTTTACTTTTGAGCCTTCATGAAATCCCTCGCTCATTAAATATCAAAGATTATCTTCGTTGCATTTTTAAAGCCATCCTACGTAGTAGAACCAAACCGTTCGCGGCATAGGCCCTGCCACACAGCATAACAGTTTGTTCGACCATGCAGCAGAACGCCAGGAGCAATCAACCCATCGATGACAACACTTAAAATTACATCCTTCGTTAAATCTGAACACAACATCAGAGCAGCCTTTTTTTTTATCTTTAAATAACGTTGCAATTATTTTTTTCTTAGCTTTAATTCCTCTCCTTTGTGGATTTTCTTGCCCATCAAATATCTAACCCTGTGAACATTAATATCTTCACAGGGAATTCAACCACAACACAAAAGATGTAACATTTTTTAACCAATCGTTGATTTTTTTTTTAAATATATCTTCAATTCCTTTCTCCCTTGAATTTTCTCACGCCAAACTTCCATTTTTCTCGACATTAATATTCCTGTCCCGGGACCTCGGAGTAAAAATTGTTTTATCGTTACCACAGAGCAGGACGGAAAAGTTCGGGTACGTAGTAGAACCGTCTTGTTCTGCTTCACGAGGTTAGTTCAGCAGTCTCGCAGAACCACATAGTTCTGCCGCATAGCGGAACCACAATTCTGCTATGCACCAAGCCACATGTTTCCGTTCTGCGCAGAACAATGCGGTTCTGCTCAGCATGCTCAGCCACACAGCAAAACCACACGGACCTGTTACACAGGGAAAACTCATATTCGTACAAGGCCATGCTTCTATCGCTCTGTCGACGAAGGCCAAATACTCCAGGCAGATCGTACAGTTCCTTCCGAAGAAGTAAACCAATAAAGATTGTCAGAGCATAAAATTTGACGCTTTCATTTCTTGCCTTCATTGAAGAATTCTTCCGCGAGACAATGTTTTGGCCACAAGGTTTTTTAACACACAAAATACCCGAAAACCAACAACGGCAAGACCACATCTCTTAAACCAGGACACAATACTAAACTCTAACACAAAGAGCAACTGCAAGAGCACGCAATACTGCAAGATCCCGGATACGACAATGGCCTGGAGAACCACCCACTGAGCCAGTGAAGTGCAGAGGTACAAACCTGTTGATTCCATGAGGATTGCTTCTGATAGCTGGTTAACTTACATCGATCGAATCCCATTGTTCCCTAGCCCACGCGAAAAGCACAGCCAACCAATGCAACCTAACCAACGATCAGAACAATCCCCATAGAACCAACATGCGTGCAGCTCTCCACTCCTCCGGGTCCATGCGGTTCTCCATTCACAGTCCGCCCAACACCTGCACAATGGCTGCAGAAACAAACCTACACCTTGCCAGCCCTGCACCAAATCTATGCGCCATCCGTCACTGCGGACGTCCAGTAGCTCTGCAAACACCCCATAAGCAACAACGTACCCTCCCTGCCGAGACACCTACAAGAAACAGCTAAAAAAAGCCCAATCAAAATAAGCCAAACATCCCAAAAGAGGACATCAAACATCCCAAAACAGGGAAAACAAACACAAACCCTCAACACAGAAGGAAAATAGCAATAGTAAACCTGTTGATTCCATGAGGAGCTCTCCACACCTCCGGGTCCACGCGGTTCTCCATTCATAGTCTGCCCAACACCTGCACAATGGCTGCAGAAACAAGCCTGCACCTTCGCACCCTACACCAAATCCATGCGCGGTCCGTCACTCTGGACGTTCAGTAGCTCTGCAAACATCCCATAAACAGCAAGGTACCCTCCCTGCCGAGACACCTACAAGAAGTAGCTAAACAAAGCCCAATCAAAATAAACCAAACATCCCAAAAGAGAGGATAAAACATCCCAAAACAGGGAAAATAAACACAAACCCTGAACACAAAAGGAAAATAGCAACAGTAAACCCGACCGCGTATCATCAGCAACATAGAAAAGCGGATCGCATAAAGAATGGGAAAAATGTCGGAGCTAAACGTCTCCATCCCCACCCCCCAGAAAGAGAAACCTTTATACCGAAAGTAAAGGCAAACCATCACAACATACAAGTATAACCTCCGCAACGCATCCCAAAACAGGGGAAAAACGCACCAACCCTGAACAAAGAGAAAGAGGATAAATATATTCGCCACACTGGGAAACTCTGCAAAAGAAAAGCTCAGTGGCCATCTCCAACAACACCCTGAACAACAGTCCCGCACGACTCACGGAGACAAACCTTCAAAAAGGAAAAACAAAAAGAGAAAGCATCAAAACAGAGAGAAGAAGAAAAGGAAAACCGCCATAATCGGACCTTTAAAAAGGAACACAAAGACAAACCATCACACCAGCGAAGAGAAGAGAAGAAGAAGAAGAGAAGAGAAATTGCCACAATCAATACCTGAAACCGGACCGATCCACTCGGCCCACTCAGAGAGCGAGATACAAAGAAAGAGAGCACCCGTCCTGCTTTTGTCAAGAGATGAGAACAGAAGACACAACAAAGAAAAATTAAAACGCAAAGGTCTAATCACAACGAGTACGAGTCCTCTCAACCACTCCAGACACGTCTTCCGCGAGATCCAGAACCAAATCTGGTTGATTAAGATCTCCGATAACGACAACAGACAAAGACAAACAAAATAAGAAAGAGAAAGTGCAGGAGAAAGAGGGAAAAAAGCAAAGAACGGTCCGTCACTCTAGACGTCCAGTAACTCTGCAAACATCCCATAAGCAGCAAGGTACCCTCCCTGCCGAGACACCTACAAGAAGTAGCTAAACAAAGGCCAATCAAAATAAACCAAACATCCCAAAACAGGGAAAATAAACACAAACCCTGAACACAAAAGGAAAATAGCAACAGTAAACCCGACCACGCATCATCAACAACATAGAAAAGCGGATCGCATAAAGAATGGAAAAAAGGTCGGAGCCGAACGTCTCCATCCCCACCCCCCAGAGAGAGAAACCTCTATACCGAAAGCAAAGGCAAACCATCACAACAAACAAGTATAACCTCCGCAACGCATCCCAAAACAGGGGAAAAGCGCACCAACACTGAACAAAGAGGAAGAGGATAAATATATTCGCCACACTGGGAAACTCTGCAAGAGAAAAGCTCAGTGGCCATCTCCAACAACACCCTGAACAACAGTCCCGCACGACTTACAGAGACAAACCTTCAAAAATGAAAAACAAAAAGAGAAAGCATCAAAACAGAGAGAAGAAGAAAAGGAAAACCGCCATAATCGGACCTTTAAAAAGAAACACAAAGACAAACCATCACACCAGCGAAGAGAAGAGAAGAAGAAGAAGAGAAGAGAAACTGCCACAATCAATACCTGAAACCGGACCGATCCACTCGGCCCACTCAGAGAGCGAGATACAAAGAAAGAGAGCACCCGTCCTGCTTTTGTCAAGAGATGAGAATAGAAGACACAACAAAGAAAAATTAAAATGCAAAGGTTTAATCACAACGAGTACGAGTCCTCTCAACCACTCCAGACACGTCTTCCGCGAGATCCAGAACCAAATCTGGTTGATTTAAGATCTCCGATAACGACAACAGACAAAGACAAACAAAATAAGAAAGAGAAAGTGCAGGAGAAAGAGGGAAAAAAGCAAAGAACGGTCCGTCACTCTAGACGTCCAGTAACTCTGCAAACATCCCATAAGCAGCAAGGTACCCTCCCTGCCGAGACACCTACAAGAAGTAGCTAAACAAAGGCCAATCAAAATAAACCAAACATCCCAAAACAGGGAAAATAAACACAAACCCTGAACACAAAAGGAAAATAGCAACAGTAAACCCGACCACGCATCATCAACAACATAGAAAAGCGGATCGCATAAAGAATGGAAAAAAGGTCGGAGCCGAACGTCTCCATCCCCAACCCCCAGAGAGAGAAACCTCTATACCGAAAGCAAAGGTAAACCATCACAACAAACAAGTATAACCTCCGCAACGCATCCCAAAACAGGGGAAAAGCGCACCAACACTGAACAAAGAGGAAGAGGATAAATATATTCGCCACACTGGGAAACTCTGCAAGAGAAAAGCTCAGTGGCCATCTCCAACAACACCCTGAACAACAGTCCCGCACGACTCACAGAGACAAACCTTCAAAAATGAAAAACAAAAAGAGAAAGCATCAAAACAGAGAGAAGAAGAAAAGGAAAACCGCCATAATCGGACCTTTAAAAAGAAACACAAAGACAAACCATCACACCAGCGAAGAGAAGAGAAGAAGAAGAAGAGAAGAGAAACTGCCACAATCAATACCTGAAACCGGACCGATCCACTCGGCCCACTCAGAGAGCGAGATACAAAGAAAGAGAGCACCCGTCCTGCTTTTGTCAAGAGATGAGAACAGAAGACACAACAAAGAAAAATTAAAACGCAAAGGTCTAATCACAACGAGTACGAGTCCTCTCAACCACTCCAGACACGTCTTCCGCGAGATCCAGAACCAAATCTGGTTGATTAAGATCTCCGATAACGACAACAGACAAAGACAAACAAAATAAGAAAGAGAAAGTGCAGGAGAAAGAGGGAAAAAAGCAAAGAACGACAAAAAAACAAACAATCAGCTCCACCTCACCAACGACAAGGAAACAAAGGGCCACATAAACTCCACCTCACCAACGACCAATCACCCCGCGCCAATTGGAGGACAACGAAATCCAGGTGGTAAGCGGAAGAAGTTCTCATGGTTTTCGTGGCGATGGCGATGGCGATGGCAATGATATTGGCAATTGAGAATCCTGTATTGTCATATCACAAGTGCAAACACGAAGATTTTGAGTATGACGCACCTCAGCCTCCTTTGACGAAGTCAAATACAGATGCCGACTAAGTAGAAGAGTCAAAGGACAAAAAGTGACTAATATTTTTCTTAAATTTTATCCGTCAATTTCAATCAAAATTCATTATTTTATTTTGATTTCATACTATCTATATTTTGAAAGTTATTTTCAATCATCATTCTCATTTTATTAATATAAATAATTTATATGGATTTTAGTTTTATTTTCGGTTCTCATATGGCTTGACCAAACACGAACTTAGTAGTAGTCCTGCCTCTCTAATATGTCGGCAAAGTAAATATATAAAAGAAAAATAAAAATAAATGAAAATAAATGATCCTTCATTATGGTGAAATATGCAATTACTTCCCTTGAATGGTCACAAATCACGCTTTAGGGACGGAGTGACCTAAAGTGATGTCTCCCATCACACATCAGACACGTGAAAGCCGCGTCCTCGCCTCCTCACAATTTCTAACTTGTCGCTCTCCGCCTCCCCTTCTCTGGTCCCCTTCTTTCCTCTGTTCCCATATATCCCTCTGGCCCCCTACATCCCCGTCTCCCTGTCTCGGGAATTTTCACAAACACTTAATCAACAATGGCGTTGACCAACAAATCCTCCTTTTATCTCCAAAACACCGAAGAGGTGAAGAAAGTCTTCGCCCGATTCGACACTAACGGCGACGGCAAGATTTCGTCCTCCGAGCTTGGCAATGTTCTCAAAGCCCTCGGATCCACCGTTTCTCAGGAGGAGCTTAGCCGTATGATGGAAGAGCTCGACACCGATCGCAACGGTTCCATCAGCCTCGAAGAGTTCGCCGAGTTCTGCAAAGGCGACGTCCCCGACGACGGACTCGGATCGGATGGTGGAGATCAGGAGCTGAAAGACGCCTTCGATATGTATGATCATGACAGGAACGGTCTGATCTCCGCCTCCGAATTGCATCTGGTGCTCAGTCGTCTCGGGGAAAAGTGTTCGGTGGAAGACTGCATCAGGATGATCAAGTCTGTCGATTCTGACGGAGACGGGAATGTTAGCTATGATGAATTCAAGAAGATGATGAGCAACCCCAAGCAGTGAGGTGTGAACGAGTACGTCTACAGGGTATTATAACTCCCAACTCCTCCTAATAGTAATAGTATTGCTTCTGATCTTGATGATCTAATCTGATTGATTATATTGAAAGGGAAAGGTATCTGTCAATGGTTTGATTTGATGATCGATCCGCGATGGCCAGGTTAGGGTTTTTTACAATTAAAGGAAAGATGTGATAATTGGGGAAAATCTCGTATGAAAATTGAGATTTTCGTAATTGGGAATGTTTCAACGAATTTAGTTTTGAATTTGAGTAGTTTAATTAAAAATTTCTAATTGTGGTTGTGGTAGTGGATGGTATGCTTCTGGTTAGTTCCTTTTTCTATATTGCGATATAGGATGAAGGAAAGAAAAGGGATTTAGCTTCCTTGATGCGATGACTGTTATATATGTTTTGTAGCAATCTATTTATTATTTTTTGCATCTATGTACTACCAACCTTTGGGTCCTGTCGCAAGACATTTGAGACATTAGACTCCTTTGACTAAGCTCTCGAAGGCCGGGAAGAGCCCATCCCTATATTGTGTTAATATTCAAATCGAATTAGTCGGATTAACCAGATAACCCGAATGTCTGTGGTTAAGTTAAAAAAATTTTTAAAAAAAATAATGAGCTCAATTTGAATATTAGGGTTTGGATTTGTTTGCATGAGTAGATTTATATCTTCTATTTCCAAACCTTCACCCACCCATCCTTCTAGATTCAAGACTCTTACGTGATGAGCTTTGTTGATATCATACATGCGTACACAAATATTACAAATGAATCACTAAACCCAAAACTAAGGTTTCAACATATGAGCCACTTGATCCAGAGTGTAGATGACCGGGCAAACGATAGCTTAAAGTCCCAACAAGACCAACAGAAGAGTAACTCCACTCGGGGCCGTGCCCCAACATAGGCCGTCCAACCAAGTTGCATGCAGCCCTTTGTTGTACACCCCAATACTTGCATGCAGCTCGTGGGTGCGGTGCTGCCCTGCACTCGCTGCAGCACCTCGGCACTATTGCCCCTCTTTTCTTAGTATATTCTGATTTATCTTCCGATTAATCCAATCTAGAACTTGTAGTGGTCTATTTAGAGAGTTACCTTCCTAACGTAGTCTACTCTATACCCAAATCGCAAATCGAACTCAGATTAACATATGGGTTTCAACAGTGCCTTCATCGGTGCTTAGGTAGCACTCGAAGGCTCAAACATTTGGGTTTCAATCATCTATTTTCTAGTTTCTTTTGTAACATTCTCTTGAGAACATGGAACATATCGGGTGTCCAATATTGTTCTTATCTTAAAAGGAAAAAGGATGAGAGTATTGAAGCACAAAGTCTCTCAAAATCACATTCACTTCAACTGTAATTGAGGCTTGGATTCTGGGAATGGGATTCTAGGAATGAGCTCCAATCTACGGAATCCCAAGTTTGATGAATCAAATATTCCTCTATCAATTGACGTTAAGCTTATAGTTAACATGCATGTTGAGGTGGTAGATATGCAAATTATGGTTATTCATGGTTGAAAGGAAACCTCAGCACCCCTTTAACAACACACCAAGTAATTGAGTAATAAAACTATGAAGATGAGAAATTAGATTGCTTCTTTATAATTTCTTCAACAATTTTAGACATCTCAACTCTAATTTTGAAACTTTTTCAGTGTGATGCTCTGTCTAATCTTTTGTCCATCTTTGGAACGAGAATGAAAGCATGGAACTTACAAAAAACGTGCAAGAAATATGATACATTTTTGTGCTATAACAATCGGTATTCGAAGTTATATTTTGTCTATTTCAGTTCGGAACTTACAGTGGCCGGTTAAGGGAGTTATCCTCCCAACGTGTAAGAAACATGATACTGCAACCTTTGCTTGTTTGATCCAACTTCTCATTGCTCCGCATCCATTTTATCCCTTTGTGATTCATTCCTCTTCCATTTTATCAAAAAATCTGTCTCCATGTCTAACCTTACAGCATCTAATCTTTCATCATGTTCAGGTGCTACTTGTCCAAGCAACAAATACTCACCCCTAATCCAAGGACCGGACTGTCCCTCATGGTTTTGGTCCCAGTTCATCTTCAGCTCGGCTCGGACTGACGGCTCCGGCTAGTTCAAGCCCATGAACAAGTTTAACAGCCCTTTTCTTGGCTTCTCTTAAGGTTAATAAATAGTTTATGTTTTAAATGCTTTTGCTACTTTAAAATAAAAAACAAATGTCATATAATCTAAAAACTATGTGATGCAATCAAGATTCTACAAATTCAAGCTGAAAAGCTTGGGACAGTCCAAAGCTATTTGTTTCCTTTCAATGTTCGGTTGGTTTAGTTGGATGTGACGTTAAATATTTTAATCAAGATCTCGGGTTTAACTCATGACTTGAGCATGAATCAGACTACGTTGGAAGGGTATTTTCGTTAAATAGGACTACAAGTCTCGAATCGAATTAGTTGAAATATGGTTTCGATTACTGATTGGTATAATACCATTAAAAAAAATGCTCTGTATCCTCACAAGAAGAAGAAAGAAGGTTCAATTTGTTGCATATAATCTTTAGGTTAATCCCGTTGAATTGTGGAAGAAAGAAAGTCAATTTTAGCGGGGAATCTCCTAAAGAATCATGGCATCTCTTCTTAATCTTTGTCCTCCATTTTGGGTGAGTGGGCACTAAACAATTTGACCAGTTTTCTAGTAATAGGCGCAACCGAACCTTGATTGAGTGAACTTACTTGGACCTTGTGTAATTTCTCAAATACTAATACAAAAAAAGGACAACTTAATATGCTCTACTCATGCAATACACATTTTAATAGGAGGTAATTTTTTTTTTTAATCATCACTATTTGAAAATTCGACTAATCTGATTAAAATACTGTAATGTTCAATTTAAGAATTAACTCTTCTAACATCTATCTTTTTATTTTTAAGACTCGAATTAAAGATTTTAATTAAGAAGGTTTCGTGTTTTATTATTAAATGGATGAGTCGTTGGTTATGGGTATATTTATCTTGCTTTTTGGCTAAATTGTTAATAACTATGGACAGAAAAAAAAAAAAAAAAAAGAAGAATAAATTCAATTGAAATTATATAAATTTAATGATAATTGTAATCTCTTTAAATTTGACTTTTAATGTAATACAAAATTATTTATTTTTTATTGAAAAAAAATATAATAATAAGTGACAGGCACTTGATTATTCATTTTCAAAGGCAGGCGCTAGGCTTTAATTTTCATGTCAAAGGTTACCAGTAGTTTGAATCCTTGGATCCCACATCTTGTACGATTTGACCAGAGCTGTTCAATGTGAAATTCGACTTTGGTTTTCTAACAATTCAGCAATTTTTTTTACCCATAAATATTCATATTCATATTTAAAATAATCTAATTCAATTATTATCCGATTTAATTTTTTTTTTTAAATTCTTTTAATATAATTTTTTTATTCTTAAATTTTGAATTTAAAATTTAATTAATAAATCTAATACTTTTATTTATTAGATCAACAATTACCTCTGTGGATGATGAGGATGTCCTTGAAATTTCATAGCCAATTACCATTCTTGGGAAGTCCAAATTTGGGTATAGGTATCCATTTTAATTCATTTTTTTTCTTATACTCAATTAAAATTATTTCAAACCTTTAAATTGAATCATGTACGATCAAATTTCAACTGTTATAATAAAAAATATACTTCTGTGTAAATATTAATTATTTTAATATATTAAAATATTTGAAAATAAAAAATATTAGTATTGAGAAATTTCTATAGTACTAATGGCTTAGCTTCGAGTTTTATCATTATCATATTTTATTACTTAGGTTGGGGGATTTAATTAATAAAAAGGGAAAACGTTAAAATTGAGAAGTTTACTGTCTTATCAATGGTTGGATCAAATTCAATTACTTAAAAGGTTAGTAAAATTGCCTCAAAAAGAAATTAAAGAGGGAAAGGGAATGAAGTGGAAAAGTCTCTTATCAAACACCTATAAAGTATATTTGGTAAAGTTTTTTTCCTCTTTATCTTCACGTTTTAAGAAAAAGTAAAAATCAATTACTTTTGAAATAAACTTAAAAATTGTTTGATATTTTTAGTTTTAAAAACCAATTCTATATATTTTTTTTTATAAATAAACTGTTTAACAAAATATTTTTTACAAATTCTATTTTTAATAAAATTATCATTAAGAATATATACATAAAGTATAATTTTTCTCCTTACCATCGATTTATTAAAATTTATATGTCTACATTTTAAAAATAAAATATATAAATACTAATAATTAAAATAAAAATAAATAAATTATTTTCTAAACTATTAAAATCACACATTTATAAATATAAAATTATTTTTATATAATATAAAAAACTATGAAATTTCATAAAGGCTCAAATATGTAAA
Source organism: Dillenia suffruticosa (assembly GCA_033439265.1). Lineage (NCBI taxonomy): Eukaryota > Viridiplantae > Streptophyta > Magnoliopsida > Dilleniales > Dilleniaceae > Dillenia > Dillenia suffruticosa. Next base: position 22,132,400 of record JAVTVX010000015.1, read on the forward strand.
AGATTAGAGGCCGACTGTGGTAGTAGATGAATATATTTATAACATGGATATATTTAAAATTTTACATGGTCCAAGTGAGGTTATAAATATAATAAAAAATTATGATTCTCAAAAAACTGGCGTATAAAAAGAGAGAGAGAGATGGAGAAGAAAAAGATTATCTCAAGAGTTTTTTCTTTAAAATTATTTTTTCTATTTTTCATAAAAAATTGTTTTTAAAGAGAAAAAAATTTGTTTTGTAGGAATTCTCCTTAAATAAGAGAAGTCAAAAAAAAATCCTACCAAACGAATATCGTCGTATCCAAAGATGTTTTCGAAAAGGAAAGAATATGAAATGATGATTAACTACTATTGCTTAGGGCACAATCGATCCGCCAAGAGGTGTTCATTGAAACAAAGCATCAGGGTAAGCAAGCATTGTATTCACAAAAAAGTTAGAAGAATCATCAATCACTTGAAAAGGCCAAGACAAATTTAATCGACCATAGTATTTAGATTATCTAACTAATTTGATTCGTAGATTATGGGAGTTTAATTTAGATGTAGACTTTTCCAATACATACTTTTTCATTTCTAATATTTAAATTCGTAATTTTGATTAAAAAAATTTAATAAACTATCAATAAACTCATGAAATATTGGTTAAATGAGACATGCTGTCGAGAAATACTTCAAACTCGACTAATTTCACTCATTTTACCCAAGTCAAGTTTGAGCTTAATAATGAGTTCATTGAATAAACCAACTGAGTTTGATATTTTTATTATTCTGACTCGAAAGCTTGCACATTGGGTCGTTATAATAAATATATATATATATTTATTTTTATAAATTTAAATTTAAATAAATATATTTATATAACAAATGCCACCAGTATCGTTACAAATATATATTACATATATCTTACTCATTCAAGCGACTTATTAAATATCAAACTTATTCGAATTGCATATCAAGTTTACACGAATTGAATACAAGTTTAAGTCCACTTGTTTTAAACTCAAACTCAAGTTGAGAAAGTAAACTTGATTCGAGTTTGAGTTTAAACTTGAGCTCAATATTAAAATTTTATGATCGAGTTGAGTTTGAAATTTTGAATACCCCACTCAATTACAACCCTGGTTTGAACATGGTTATACGCACATCAACTTATCAAAGGGGGTGAAAAGACACAATTTTAGCATAATTACTATAACAAAATTCTTATACGATAATTATCTTACAATTTAAGTAAGATTAAGTTTGACATAATCACCATCCTAAGCAATACAAAACATGGGCTGTGCTATGTTTTTGGGTAATTTTGGTATTTTATTTAGAGGAAATTTTGGTATTGATGTTATTAAATTATAGTGTTTGATTATTCAATTTTGTCTGTGGCTATCGATTTAAATTTGAGATTATTTAATTTTGGAACTAATAAGGGAAAAACCAACGGCAATAATAACAGTCAAATCTTTATCTCATTGGGTGGGTATAACGATATCAACACTAATAAAGACAGGGCAAAAATTAATAATTCTCACTAAAACAAAATGCTTTTAAGTTTTAATATTCTTTTATGTTTGAAAATAAAATATTAAATTTTCAGAAAAAAAGAATTACAAAAGCAAGATTATTAATACTAATGATATATTATTTAATTTTCGGCATGTAGGGTGTTTTTATCTAGAGACTTAGGAGAGAGAAAGATGGGAGAGGAGAGATGAGAGACAACTTTTTAAGGGCCTTTAGGTCATTTTACCAAAAATCTTAAACCTTAAATGCGAAGATTGAAGTTTTTATTTCAATCTTGAAGAGTAAATATACTTTCTAAACATTAATATTTTTTTATTTCAGCCTCGGGAAAATGATGTTTATAAGCCTACCGGCTAGGGTTTTGCCCATAAGAAAGCTTCTCCATATCATCTTTGAGGTGGACCATGCAGAAGTTTTGAATTTCTTCAACAAGTGTGATCAAAGAGTATTTATTTATTTATTTATTTTTAGTACAATGATATGCAACCAAGTAAATTTGAATCGAGTAAGGGATGATGGAAGTAAAAGGAGCCTATCACTTGAATTGTTCGTGAGGGACGTAATCAAAGATTATTTATGAACAAATGAACAAGACTTGAATGTGGGATAATCTTCCAATATTTGAGAGAGCTTTACAAGAGTAGAATGGGCATTGCAATGCCTTTTTACAAGAAAGAAAGAAGGAAGAAGAGACAGGGAGAGAGAGTGGGGTAGATTGTTCCGCGTTGGAAAAAGAATGTTCTGTAAAACTTCTTGACTTTTCTCCCTGCCGCAAATGAGAAGAGACACTTATTTATAGAAAAATGAGGTTTACTGGCCAGCAGAAAGTGGGAGAAAAGTACATATAGCTGTTGGAATCCCAACGGCTAGAATTCCAATGGGTGCTGTATGGCTGGTTTTCGTCTTTTGGTTGTATAAGAATTTGACCGGCTTAGAAGAGGGGAGTTTTCTTGCTGGTGGGATTATGTACTGCCCAAACTGTGTTTTTTTTTTTTTCATATTTTTTGGGTTCCTTGGACCTGAATTTGAATGTGCTACGGGTCTAGAATAGCTTGCATAAAGCTGCACAAAACCACAAGGCCTTGAAGATGGATTTTCGCTTTTTTTTTTTTTTTATAAGCATTTGAATATGAAATTATCATATTGGGGGAATGGGGTTTATACCACTGGGCTATCCCCTTGGGGACAGAGACGGATTTCGGCTCTTTGATGCACTAGACACTTTTCTGGGCCAACATTCCACCTTGATTTGGGCCGGACTGTGGAAAGCATTAGGCCTTGATTGGGGCTTTTTTTGGTTGTGTGTGTGTGTGTTGGTACTATGGTTCGAACTACGAACCCGAGGTTTAAGGTCCATGGGGAACCGTAACCAATGGGACAAAGTTCTATGGTAGGCCTTGATTGGGGCTTTGTGCTGAGGTCTTGGAAGCTCGTTTTCTTGGGCCAAAGATGGGCTGCTCATGCTGAAAAGTCCGGATGATGCATTGGCCAAATTGGACAAGGAATTGGGCCTGTTTCTGAGCTCTTGTTCTGGGCATCCTCTTCTTAAGCAGCCTGTGCCTCCTTGGGCCGGACCTTGGCTTGCTTTGGGCTACATGGTGAGGGCTTGGATGGGTGGTTTTGGTATTCTCAATAGCTGGTTTTGGTATTCACTTAGATGGAAGGTTGATTGTCTTTTTTTTTTTTTCTGTACTATATCGATTGGTATTCAAAATTATATTCTGATTAATTCAGTCAGGTATTTACAGTGGTCCATTTAAGGAGTCTACCCTCCCAACGTAGTCTATTCCATATCTGAATCGCGAGTTGAAATCATGATCTTAGTTAAAGAATTTAACACCATATTTTAATAGATTAACTGACCGTTGGTTATGGATGGTTGATTGTCTCCATCTTTAACACTCCCCTCAACTTTGGGGAATAGAAGACTATAGAGCCAAACTTGCTAAAAGTATCAAGACAATCAATCTTTGAATGCTTTTTGTTGCTCCATGGCTTTGTGGTGATGAACTTTTGATTGCATGAGAGGAGAGAGAGTCCATCAGATTTTGTGGCTTTAAATTTGGGATTATTCTTCTTTGGTTGGGTGATTACACTTGAATTATAGAATATTCTCTTATTCACCCACTCTGATAGAGGTAGCCTCAACCTAGTCAATCTTCTGAGAGGCGGTGGAGATGGTGGAAATTCCCTTGATTCCTCTTGAGCTTCCGTTGGAGCTGAATCCCTTCAGCTTCTTAGGTATTTTCCTCCTCCTTCTGTTCAGAAGTCTTTGGTGCTTCTCCCCCTTGAGTTGTTCTTTCCTCCTCATTGGATTGATGTGGAGGGACTGTTTGACACTTATGGAAAATAGTAGAAAACTTGCAGATTCTCTTGGTTTGGTGCCTCCTTCACACCTGTTTTTGCAAAATATTTATTTATACAAATATCACATCTTTCAATATATATATTCGGTTAGTTTCAGATCAAAATATATATAACCCTTTTGAAATTATCCGCAATGAAAGAAATCTAGAAGGAGTGAATAAGTTTATTTGAATAATTTTGACACTAATTGCAAATTTAAATAGAATCTAGAGAGTAGTGGTTAAAATAAAGCGAATAAGTTATAAAGATGAAATAACAGAATTTTTTTAATAGTTCCACTAAATCCGATGTACGTCCACTTCCAAGATACATTTATGGAATTTTTACTAATATCACAAGGCTACTCAAGTTAAAACATTAAATTGTTTCCCCTCAAACACAAACTCTTCAACGTTATCACTTTCCTTTCTAGACCAAAACTATAAATACATCACCAGTCTTTTGAAATGCTATATAAAAAGAATTAACGATACAGATAATGAAGTTTTAATCCTCAAATGTGACTATCTATGGACTTAAATCAATTTATACTCAGGAAAGAAGATTGGAATGGAAAACATAGTGTGCTTCTTTGAGAATAGAGTATTGATTGCACAATAAATTCGTGTTTGTTTTGTTTGTCCGCTCATTGTAATCGTTTGAGTTCACGACTACTTCTTTTGTCTTTGTTGTTTCGATATTTATATCTCTCTTGAAAATGCTGTTGTGCGATAGGTGAGTTTGAATATCAGACATAATGCTATTCATCTTCTTTTAGTTAAGGCTTTCGACTGTTGTTCATTCAATATTTTTGTCCGTTATCTACTTGTCACAGCTATTTCTCATTAAATGGAATTGCCCGTTACATGTTCTTAAAGCAGCTTTTGGGTAAGCAAATCTTGTCCATAGAAAATTTCAAAATGGTTTTTGTTGCAAAAGGAATGTTAGCATAGAAAATAAATGTTGACCTTAAATTCAAATAGATTTGAACTATTATTTCCATTTGACATGAGATTTACACGTTACCAATTTGGATTAGTAAAATAATTTTATAATGTACAATTTAAAAAATCAATGTACATGTCATTTTCGGAGAGTGCAAAATAAATAATGCAGGTCGGCCTTTGGTTTGTCTTGGTTGGCTAGAGGGGTGTGCACTATAATCTTAGCGGTAGACTGCTTAAGTATGGCAGCAACCGCTGGCAAGCTGTCTGCTTGAGCTCGTGGTCGCCTGTTGGAGCTTTGTAGGTCAACCGCCTAAGTTTGCAAGTCAGTGGCTAGAGCACTGCGGGTAAACTGCATGTGCGCGCGGTTGGCCACTGAGCACTACGAGTTGACAACTAGTGCTCACGGTCAGTTGCTTGAGTGCACTGTTCACTCACAATTGACCACGCAAGTGCACACAGTTGGCTGCGCTAGTGCACAAGGCACTCGTGGTAGATCGCGCAAGCACAAGCGGTCGGCCGCGCAAGCACAAGCGGTCGGCGGCACGAGCACACAAGGCGCTTGTGGTTGACCACTTGTGCTTTGCAAGTCAACCACTGAGCTTTTCATATCAACCATCTAGAATTGATGTTGGTAGCTAAATTTAAACTTAATTTATTAGATTATTTTTTGGATTATTTTCAAATTAAGTTTTTATTTAAATTTTTATTATCAAAATCTAATTTTGTCAACACATAGACTAAAATTACACATCATTTGCCATTTTGGTCTAATTTGTCCCTTAGTTGACTAGAAATATGCACATAATATATACAACCAAACTTTTAAATGATTAAGATTGGGTTTGGATTTTGTGAGCAACTCCAATAAGGATTTCCATTGAAGTATCATAGAGGGCAGTCTGTTTATTAGATGGCCTGCAATACTTATTGCATCACTCCAGTTATTTTTAAACATTTTTGCTTGGAAAATGATTGTCTTAGCAATTTATAGGATGTGTCGATTTTTTCTTTTCATTACACCATTTTGTTGTGAAGTATATGGACATAGATATTTGATGGACCATGTCATTGACTTTTAGAAATTTTCTAAAAGTATTGCTCATATATTACCCATGTTAATATCCTAAACATTTATTTTTCTATTAAATTGGTTAGAGATATATTTTTGAAAATTTTGAAAAGTCTCAAATTCTAGTGCCTTATGTGTGAGCAAATAAATTCATGTGAATCTAATTTTGTGGTCAATGAATGATACGAAGCATTTGAACCCACGCCTAGATTCTATAGATGTTGTCCATGCATCCGAGTGCACAAGCTCAAAGGGCTCTTTATCTTGGGTTTTAGACTGTGGATAGTGTGCCCTTGTTTCCTTCCAAATATGCATGTTTCACAATATATATCCTCACAACTTTTATTTGGGAATATTTTCTTCAAAATTTGACTATGAGAATGACTTAATCCAGCATATCATAACTTAGACCCATTTTCTCCATGCAACGCATGATCATTGAAGAGGAGTTGAGGTAAATACCTTGATCAAGCATTATGCCTTGCATTTGTTTGTGCAACATTATGATCCCGTCCATGGCTGCATTATAGGCTTGATGGTCCTTGGGATTCTTGAGTTGCATGATCAGTTTCATGACTCCTTCCAAGATTGCTTTGTCATTGACTTTCTCGAGCACCTTTAGAAGGAAGTCCAGGGCTATCATTAGGGCCGCTCCTTTGTTGGCTTGACGGAAGATTGTCTCTTTTTCCAGAAGTGTTTGGTCTTGAGATCTGGCTGAAGGCTCCAAAACCTATTTTTGGAGTGGCCCGCCTTCTTTCAATGAGAGTATCTCCTCTTGGCCTTTTGATTCGTTCTTGCAGAAGATAGATTGATCGAACTTGCTTTGACACCATATAGAAATTTTAAATTTCTTGAACAAGTATGATGAACGAATGAAAAACGTCTTCGTATTTATGAACAAGAATGTACGAGACTTGAACGTGGAATGATTACCCCATATTTAAGAGAGTTTTACCGGAGAAGAATGAGCATTACAATGCCTTTTCATAAGAAAGAAAGAGAGAGAGAGAGAGAGAAGAATAGATTGTTATGCCTTAGAGAGAGATTGTTCTTTTAAGACTTCTTAACTTTTCTCGGTGTCTCAAATGAGAAGAGAGGCCCTTTTGCTAGTAGAAAGTGGCAGAAGTACATATGGCCGTTGGAATCCCGACGGCTAAAATTTAACGACTAGTTTTCTAGCTGTAAGAACATGTACTGCCTAAACTGCCCCGGCAGGTTGGCTTTTTCTTCTTGGGCCTTTTTTTTCATTTTTTGGGCTTCCTTGGACCTAAATTTGCATGTGCTTCAGGCCTAGAATAGCTTGCATAAAGCCGGAGTAAGCTGGACAAACCACAAGGCGTGGAAGATGGCTTTCGGCCCTTTGATGCACTGAATTTGGGCCAGCGTTCTACCTTGATTTGGGCCAGACTGTGGAGAGCATTCAGGGCTTGATTAGGGCTTTGTGCAGTCTTGGAAGCTCCATTTCTCGAGCATGCTAGAAAGTCCGGATGACACACTGGCCACATTGGTCCAGAACATTGGGCCTGTTTCTGGGCTCTTGTTCTGGGCATCCTCTTGAGCAGCCTGTGCCTCCTTCTTGGGCTGGACCTTGGCTTGCTTTGGGCTACAATATCATACCATTATATGCAGCAACAATTGGTGTCTCAGTTGATTCGGGGACTGATGCATCTTAATTATGGTCGGGGTTTCGAACCCCTATGGGCACGGAAAAGCCAGTGTTGGGAGACCTGACCTCATTCGTGCCCTGCAATAATCGATCCAGATTAATCGAGATAAAACTCGAATACTGAGTTGGCCAAACCAATGTACTAAAAAAATTGGTTTTATTTGCCATAGATTGGGGGGGGATGGTGAGCTAAAATTCTGATTTGGGTTACTTTGAACCATTTCGCTGAGATGAGTTTGTCTGACGATCTAAATGTTATGTCAGTGATATATTAATCTACGGCCTATTTCAAATTATTTCTAATCATGGGGTTTACTGTCCCACGTGATACTGAAATATCATATCAAATCCTATTGAGTGGAAATAGTTGGGAAATGAACTAAAATATTAACACTATAAATCAAGATTTTGCCATGGAAAAAGTTTTAAATCGGCAGAATTAAAATATTAGATGAAAAGAAAATGTTACTTGATATTTAGAATGAAAAGAAAATGCTTTTAGGATGGGAGGATTTCGGGCAAAGGAGAGAAAAGAGAGAATGAGGAGACGAGAGAGAAACAGAGTCACCAAATAGGAGAGAGAAAGAAGATTGGAGAGAGAAAAATCCGCGGAGGAGGAGAGAAGAGAGGGCACCAAGATCTTTAATAATAATAATACTAATAAATCCAAACTTTAAATATAAAAATTGAATGTTAGTGTTGATTCGGGAAATGCTCCTTAATCATGGTCAGGAGTTCGATTTCTAATGGGAATAGAAAAATCAACACTGGGAGACCTAAATTGGGCCCTATAAGTAGTCGACCCAAATTAATTGGGACAAAATTCCAAATACTAAGTTGGTGGCCTAATCATGATATAAAAAAAATCCCCTTCATAAAAGCAGACATAGGCAAATATACATTGGCCCAAACTTTTCAGCCACTGGCCTTGGTTCAAATTCCTTTGACAAAGCGTCACATTCGCACCTTCTTTAACAAAGATTTTCCACTTTCCGTGCGTTAATTCCTTTGATCAAATCAAATGTGAAATTTAAAACTTAAAAATAAAAAAGGATACGTGAAAGAACAAAGATTATCTTCTTTTTTATTTTTTTTTTCTCTTTTTAAACTAAACTTTTAGAGATTGAATCCATTCAAATTCATTACAGGGCAATCACCGGTTCATGCTACTGCAGTGCACTTGGAGCCTTACTTGTATATGACATAACGCAGCGGGCAACATTTGAGAGGTTCAAGAAATGGTCACATGAACTAAGAGAGTTTGGGAGCTCAGACATGTTAGTTGTACATGTTGGGAACAAAGTGGACTTGGAAATCTTAAGAGAGGTTGACAAGGAAGATGGGAAACACGCACAATTGGTATAATGGATAGGTCGTTATACCTCTTAATCAAAATCACGAATTCGAATTCAACTTGTGATTCGAACATAGAATCAATTACGTTGAGAAACCCCTATCGTCAAGAGGAACCTCAATCAAGTAGACACAGATTAGTTTGGACGAAACTCCAAACACCATTTAGTGGGCCACGTCCAAGGGCAACAGGAAGAAAAATAAAAAAAATAATAAAAAAAAAGGGACGAGGAAGAAGGGAAAAGGCTCGCAGGGTTGGATGCCTGTGCTTCATGGAAACATCTGCTTCGGAGAATCTGAATGTTGAGGAAGCACTTCTACAAATGATCACTAAGATGCATGAAATTACAAGCCAAAAAACTCTCGAGGCAAAGCTGAATGAAACACCGAAAGGAACACTTCAAGGTGGTAAACAGATCATCAATATTGGCATCAATGAAGAAGTATCTGCAACCAAACACTCTACATGTTGTTCTCACCGAATAAATTCCATTTCTGTATAGAGATCTTACAGGAAAATTTTGGGATTTTTTTTTTATTTTATTTTAACCTTTCTTGAATTTCTGAATCATTGATGCTAAGTGTCGTTCTTCTACTTTGGCCCTTTCATCCTTTTTGTTGCCTCCCACCCTGCTCTTTCGGTGTAGTCTTTTCCATTCTTAAATTTCGAACTTAACACTTGGTTAAGAGACCTATCACTCCATCCTATTAGACTAACTGTCCATGAGTATATATATGTATGCATGTATAATGGAGCTCAATCCTTTTTTAATGTAGGAAGCAACAAACTGCAAGTCTACTCATCCATGGGAAAGCTCGAAGGATGCTTAATATATCACTCAAGTCCATTACAGAAGTAGCAAACCATCAGAATCACTATAGACCAAAAGATAAAAAGAATCACTATAGACCATACGAAAGCCCGAACAGCACGAGTCTGCACCACTCTATGTTCTGAACTGCTCATGTCTATGCTACATTCTTTGTGCAAAATGACCACAAAAATCCAAAAAATGCAGGTGCGTTATTACGTATAAACTATGGCAAAGCATTAAATCCCGCCATTATAGTTCAACAAAGTGCTATGAACAAATAATAAATAGCACCTTCATTCCCTTAACAAACATACAACACCAAACTGTTTCAACCGAAATCATACAAGTATTTGTGTCCAACAACCGCCTCAAGTGAATTATCCAGTTCCACCATGGCAAGTGTTCGCAGTTTAAAAAGAGATCACGAATCCTGAGGAACCTCAAACCTGGTCGGAGTGTCTATCCCCGCCATACAGCACAGTCCCGATATTAGGATTATAAGCAAAACCAGTCCCTGGAACATTTTACAAGTAATGCATCAGAACTCAATGGATTATAAATGAACCTGTATGCTTTTTCCGCACATTTAGAACATCCACCCGGCAACTTAGAATCAAGACCAACAAGACTAACATGCATGACTCAAGTGAAACAACTATCCTCGCTCATTTGAGAACTAATTGGAAACAAAGACAAATTAGTTGTGGAAGATACTCCAACCAAATCCTCAGATCTCATCAATGCATAAAAGGCTTTTGTTTTATTTAAATCCCTTGGTGATATAGTTTGACGATTTCCATTTGGGTCCCACACACAAAAAACCAAATATTGTGATTTGACCAAGTTGTTTTCTCCACAAGTTGAGGCATGGCCTGCATTATGGTCATAAATATTAATCGAAACGATTGAATCTTCTGGAAAAAATAGAATCTGGGGTTTCAACAATTCTATCAGAATCTTACTGATTGATTGAAATTAATTCGGGCGAAAGAGGCTTGACTATATATTATCATCATAATACTGTCACCCTTGATGACAACTTCAAAACAACTATGATAGATATCAGTTTTTACTACAAGAAAACACATAACACTAATGTTTTCTAAAGAGTTGACTTGATTGAGTCTTTTCCTTAAGGTGATGGTTTCTAAAATGCCATCCTTGTACAGTGAAGCAGTGAGCAAAATCCTCTTCTGTGGAAGTAGTTTCGAAAACCGAAGATCTCCATATATTTAGAAAAGACCACCTTGGTAGACCCAAGAACTTTGACTCAAATGGTGACCTAAATGACTTGAAATTATTGGTTGTGATTATGTTTGGGGTTTGAATCTTGTCCCCTTCCCTGTTGCTAAGAAAAAGAAATGAACAGCTTTTTAGAATTGAAGCATTTTGTCCTTGTCCCATGTCAATGCAATACAAAGATTTTAAGTAGTAGGTACCAAAGGAGTGGCACTCAGGTGTGGAAAGAAAAGCCACCTAGTATCAATAAATAAAGAAAAACCCCAGCTCTTTCCTAAACAAAAGGAAAGGGGGCAGGGAAATCTACAACGTGAATGAAATTCAAGTAGGAGGTACCAAAGGAGTGGCACTCAGGTGTGGAAAGAAAAGCCACCTAGTATCAATAAATTAAGCAAAACCCCAACTCTTTCCTAAACAAAAGGAAAGGGGGCAGGGGAATCTATAACGTGAATGAAATTCATCCACAAAAAAAAAAAAAAAAAAAAACCCACCCACACCCGTGTGACCACAAGCTGATTCATCTCAGGTAATAATCATCAGACCTAAGGCTAAAGAGATCCCACCGATTTTTGTGGGACTTCCTGCTTTCCTCAAAGTACCACCTGTAAATCACGTTTTCAAATCTCTTCACAGTAAAGATCCTTGATTAAAACTTCTCCCATTTAATTTACACCATCCCCGCTAATTCTACCTATTGTATAAGATCACAACAAAGTACAACCCTCGACTCCTACAAACCGAATCTTAAACCCAATAAGTTGGGGTCAATCATTTAAGAGACAAATTATGATTAAAAAGAAAAATAAATAAATAAATAAATACAAAAATAGAAATAAATATAGAAGATAATTAAAAAATAATAATAATAATAAATTAATAAACAAATATATATATATCTAAAATATATTAGTTTAATTTATGCGGATTCTTTTACGCCACTCATTTCTATCCAAAGTCATTCTCGTCTAAATCCTTAACTATCATATTTTTACTAATAACTTGCATTCAAGTTTTCAGTAGTCTACCTCTACGTTTTACTAAATCTCCCATATTTAAGTTTTCGGTTCTCCTAACTAGTGCGTCCTTAGGTCTTCTTTGTACATACCCAAACCATCTCAAATGACATTCTCGCATTTTATCCACAATTGAACTAATTTCCAACTTGTTACGAATCTCTTCATTTCTAATTCTATCTCTTCTATTTTTACCACACATCCAACTAAGTATCCTCATTTCTGCTACGATCATTTTTTGTTCTTATTGTTGTTTAATAGATCAACACTAATACCATACAATAATGCAGGTTTAATCGCGATTCTATAGAACTTTCCCTTCAAATACATTGGTATCGTGCGATCACAAAGAATTCCGGATGCATTTATCCACTTCATCTAGCCTGCTTGAATCTTATGGTTCATATCTCCATCCATATTGCCATCATGTTGAATGATGAAACCAAGATACCTAAGTCGTTCATTTTCCGGTATATCTTGTCCATCTAGCTGAATCGTTACTTCATTATTTCGATGATTATTGCTAAACCTATACTTCATATACTCAATTTTCAATCTACTCAATCGAAACCCTCTGGATTCTAGCGTGATCCTCCATAACTCTAATTTAGCATTAATACCCCACCTAATTTCATCAACTAAAACTATATTATCTACAAAAAGCATATATCATGGTATTTCATCTTGAACATTTTTTGTAATTTCGTCTATTACTATTATAAAGAGGAGGGGACTTAATGCTGAACCTTGATGGAGTCCGATGTTAATGGGAAAGCTATCGCTCAAACCCCCGCGAGTTCTTACATTAGTTACAGCTCTCTCATACATATCTCTAATGAGATTAATATATTTCGAAGAGATCCCTTTCTTCATCAGCACCCACCACAACACATTTCTAGAAATCCTATCATAAGCTTTTTCTAGATCAATAAATACCATATGTAAGTCTCTCTTATATGCTCTATATGTTTCCATCAAATGTCTCAACAAGTGGATTGCTTCCGTAGTGGATCTCTTAAGCATAAATCCAAATTGATTTTGAAAAATATTTATCTCCAATCTCAATCTATGTTCTATCACTCTCTCTCATAGTTTCATGGTATGGCTCATAAGTTTAATTCCTCTATAGTTGGAGCAATATTGTATGTCTCCTTTATTCTTATATAGCGATACAATTATACTCTTCCTCCATATTTGGGACATTCTCTTGGTTTGTCAAATTTTGTTGAAAATGTCCATTAACATTATTATATCAAATTCACCTAAACATTTCCACACTTCTATAAGGATGTCATCGGGTCCTATGGCTTTATTATTCTTCATTCTCTTTAAAGCCTCCCTCACTTCATGGGGATGAATTTTACGTTTAAAATCTCTATTAATCTCTTCTACAGGTATCTCAATATCTCATATATCTGTTATACTCATAACATTGAACAGATTATCAAAATAATCTCTCAAACACTTTCTTATTTCCTCATTCCTTATAAGTATATCATTAGCTCCATTCTTAATGCACCTAACACCATTTAAATATTTTCCCTTTTTTTTCCCTTATCTTGGCTAGTCTATAGATCTCTCTCTCATTCTTTTGTCTCCAATCAATTTATAATTCATTATACACATTACTTTTTGATTCTTGTATCATCTTTTTCACTTCTTTTCTTGCACTTTTGTATTTTTCATATGTATCACTACTACTATTATCTTTACGATTCTTATAACACTTTCGTTTGATTCGAATGACAGTTTGTATTTTTTCGTTCCACCACCATGATTCCTTGCCTATTGCCTACTGGAGTCTGACCCTTAGAGACACCAACAACCTCTCTACATATATTCTTAATATTAGTAGATATCTCTTTCCACATTGTTTCTAAATCAGCATTAGTAGACCAATTTGTTACCTGAATTAATTTATCTCTAAATGTTATCACATTTTCTCCTTTCAGATTCCACCGATTAATTCTTGACTCTACAAATGGATGATATTTCTTTTCCCTTGTAGACACGTATATTTAAAACTAGAAGTCTATGCTGAGTTGTCACACTCTCCTCCGGTATAACTTTGCAATCCTTACAGGTCATTCTATCGCCCATCCTAGTAAGAAAGAAATCTATTTGGCTAGCATTAGATCCATTTCTATATGTAACTAAGTGTGCGTCCTTTTTCTTAAACATGGAGTTTACAACTACCGAATATGGTATCTTCTGTCTCATTCTTACTACCAAAACCAAAGTTTCCATGTACGAGTTCGAATCCTTCATTCCTCTCTCCTACATGTCCATTTAAATCTCCTCCAATGAATAGCTTCTCTCCACTAGGTATGAGTTGTATAAATTTATCTAAATCCTCCCGACTCCTACTGCCATTTATACTAAATAAGCCAATATCCCACTAAATACAAGTAATATTCCTAATACAAGAACAAGCAACATTAAGCATGGGATCACAAGACAAAATAAAACTCCACCTCAAAGTTCTAATTACACTATTTAAGACAATTTCCTAGATCGCATGCAAGTGAAATCCGTCAAACAAGAAGTGGCATTAACTCTCTATTTCTACCAAAAAAAAAACAAAGATGATGCTCAAAATCTTTCCAAAAATGGGCAAGACCACTTATTGGATCAAATAAAACCAAATGCAATCCCCAACAATAGAGCAGCATCACCATTTAGTTGTTGCTAATAGCTATAGAAACTCCAATATTGTGAGATCCACATGGACCATTTTGGTCTTACCACAGGCTTAAAAACCTAGTTCCCTACTATAGACCTTAACAAGTTATCCCAATCCTGCTATATATCAACCCACTTCCTTATCATCAGCAGGAGATTGCATTCAAATCCCAACCAATCATTAGCTGCATTTTTTTTAATTTGCAGTTTTATTTTTACTTTTATTTTTATTCTTATTTTTATTCTTATTTTTTGTTTTTGTTTTTGTTTTTGTTTCTTTGGAATCCAGCAAACAAAGATGCCATCAAGAGCAACCCACTCAGCACCAAACCATATGGAAGACTGATCCCAACCAAAACAAACAATGCCAAATCTCAATGAAAAGCAAATGCTGCTGGCTAAAGCTAAGTGAAAGGTCCCAGGTAGAATAGGAAAAGAAAGCATGAAATACATAAGATCCAATAACTACTCTTAAGCTGGCACTTCTTCATCCATGAAAATTTCACCATCCTTGGTTGACTCCAAATGGAAGCCCAGGAATAACAACACCCAAAAAAGACTAGACTACATCTTTTGCCTCCACAGATGTTAACTTTCTCCTGGGCATCTCAATCATTGACCTTGAAACAATCTTAAGACTTACATATAATGGAACCAGTTGCTTCAATTCCTCCCTACAGAAGATATCATATCATCTGCAAAAGATGAGAATCTTCAATTCACCCTCTTGCCTACTTTCACCAACAGGCCATTTAGCTATTGAGCTCCAACACTTTAACAAACATCCTACTAAGAACCTGCAGAACCAAATACAAAGGTACATGGAAAAACTTGCCCCCCTTAACTTAATCCTCTGGGGTAGTACATCTAGCCTGGGCACAGAAACACCACCTAGAATTTTGCTAATGGACTATACTGCAAATACAAATCACATCAATAATTAAGAAAAATATATCTTTTAGGATTAGATTCTGTGGAACAGGACAATATATGTAACAGGAAAAAAAAAAAAAAGGTGCACCTTCAATCAGCAATTAGTGAAATATAATCTAAATTCAGAAATCTTGTATCACAAAACCTGTAATAATAATAATGATAAAAAAAAAAAAAACTTACAACTATAAGTCCTTCCAGAAGAGAAGCTTTAATCTGGCAAACTTCATCACAAGCGGAATTGGCTAACCCATTACCAGATGTGCCTTCGACAAGAAATCTTTCTAGATGTCTAGAAAATGGGTGATGAATTGACTTCAAGGGATCTGAAACATAAAGAACAGAATATGTTGCGCCAGATTGCTCCACAGAACTGATAACCTTAGAAACAATGTCACCTGCACATAAAATTATGATTTAGGCCTATATAACTTCTGGTGTATAAAGAATTCTAAACCCACTTCAGTGTTAGCTATTTTCAATTAAAATACCTTCAGAATCCTGTTCACCAAGTTTGTTAGGAAAACTAGAGCCCTGGTGACAGAAAACAACCAAATCTGCATCTCCATTTGATCTCTTTCCAATCCTTGAATTTAGATACTCCTGATCAAATTTTAGATATTAGGCAAAATTTTTTACCATTAACCATCTAATATTTATAATACTTTGCAGAAGTCAAATTGATGTACATGTAGTGATTGAAGGCTTGAAAGTCTGGTTAGATCTTCACCCTCTACAGAGCATGATTCTGTAACAGCAATATTACCAACTTGTATATCATTGCCACACATATCTATGAACTCTGAAATCAAAGAGCTTTCCATCGATGTACTCTCTGCAGCAGCAATGTAAGGGAATGCCATGGAGAGGTTGGACCTTGCGAAAGAATTCTGTTAAATTAAGGCAGTTAAGCCCACAAGTAGACGGGAAGGTGGGAAGAGCAATGAATGTTATGAGAAGCTGGTTTTACAAAAGCAAGCAGATAATTTACCTTGAGCAAATCAACAAGATCAGGGTCCGCAAATTTGTTCCCGGGAACATCCACAGTTTGCATCTAAGAAGGAGAAAGGATCCCAATTAGTATCCACAACCATAATGCTGCTACTCAAAAAATTTGATGAATTATTGTTTCCTCTGGTAACCAAGCTTTGGCCAGTGGCTATTGATACTGATTCATGGACAAATTAACTACAAAGAAACCCATCTCAATTATTCATGGCCATAAGAAGTGCTTAACGATGATTAGTTAATGGTTGGATCAGAGTTCAGAACTTATTTGCTGTGTTACACTGATGCATGCAAAAAATGCTGTTGCAAAATGTGCTGCTTAAGTAATAGTACAAGTAACTCAATGCTATTGAGACACCTAGGAGCAAACTGGAGGTTATTTCCTTTAAAAGAAAAGCTCTATTGCAAAGAGAGTCACAGAGGAAGGGCGTGTTACCAGAACATCTGAGCAAACATTATTTTGAAAATGACAAAATATAGGGAAAGCAAATGATTCCGAACAAATTATATAAAAAATCAAAAGAGCTCTCTCAAACCCACGGAACCCTTCCTTTTAATTTTCCTTCGGATAATCTAAAACGCAATCAAAGAAATAAGGGAAAGGTTCCCTCTTGTCTGCACCCATAAACACCACTCCATACATGAATTACAAAGAAAAGGTATCCTCCAAAATAATACAAAGACAACAAAGAAACAAACAGTGAGAATGCCAACAAAACAAGAGGAACGGCGAATGCTTTCTCAAGGTGAATACTCTTCTTTTAGAAAGGCAGATGGACTCTTACCTGACTGCCAACAAAAACAAGGGCAACTTCTGCAGATGCCTGGAGATTCTTCCTTGAGCACTATTGAAAATAAGACAGTGAATAAACAATTGCAGTTATTTTACTTGTCTCCAAAATAGAATATAAGTAATTCAAAGTTAGCAGCTAACAAACAAGGAAATCATAAACAAATTACCAATAAGCTTGACCAGCCTCCATCAGAGAAAACAGATTTTGCTAAATCCTTTGGAGAGATGGTTTGGTAATTCACAGCTTCCTTCATTTTGCTGTTTCAAAATTTAGAAAAGTTACAACATAGCAATATAAGACTTATTTATGACATCATTTACCAAATACACAGACCAAGATAAGCACAAAAACACCTTTTTAAAAGGAGATTCCCTATGGCCTAATTTAATAATTGAAATAGCATTCTATCAGAAATTTGCAATATCACATAAAGCAATGCCTTAAACTATTTTATGTGCCACATAATTTCAGGAAAATGTCATGTGGCATTTTACAGTTCTTTTTTTTCCCTCTGTTTCTGCTGCAACCTAAACCTAACAAAGGAATCACTAGTGTAGTTGTCAAATCAGATATAATAGAAGGTAGCTCAATTTTCTTTTATTTTTAAATCAAAATGTATGGCCGACCCCAAAATTTGGGATTAAGGCTCAATTTGTTGTTGTTGTTGTTATTTAAATCAAAATATATCTTATCATATATCATAAGGTTTTTTTTTTTAACACTATAATAACGTATCATATATTTCTTTATAGAATATACAGCATAACCACTCCTTTTTTCCTTGCTCTTGTGACTTTTTTTTTTTTAAATATATATATTTCCCACAAGCCATCACAATTTTAAAAAGATTATTTAAATATGCTACTGATACATATAATTTTCCATAAACCAAAGAATTAAAAATCCAAAAACAAAACAATATTTTTTATTATTCTTAAAATCTGAAAGCTTAAAGGAAATCAAAATTTTGCTACTATTTACCTAAAACTTAAAAAATGGAAAAACTCATCTATAGTATAAATCTAAAACTATTGTAGAAGTTCCCAAAAAAGAAATGATACTAAAATAAAAACAATCCCTTTAAGACAAAAGGCTGGTTTGAAAAGTATAATGAAATATATATTTTGTCTTAAATTTGTATAAAATTGTAAAATAAAAACTTTATTTAAGATAAAGGTGTAAGCTACACAGAAAATACTTCCGTTCAGATAAGTATCTTACATGTATGGTGCATTTAAGTTTTGACAACTATGATACCTCTAAATCAGAACAGGTGAGGAGGATAATATGAAACACAAAACTTAGAATTGAACTGTGTCAACTGACAACATTGCTGCTGGTGTAAACCAAAACATCACAAAAGGGTTCAATAAAGCACGAGGCGTCTATAAAGAGAGGTGTAATCCTAGAAAGAAAACCTTTTGGAATGCCATTAGAAAGCAGTACAAAGAGGTACCTCTATGTAGGTGTTGGCTTAATTAGATAGTCAAGTCACTAGGAAAATTTGCATGCATTTAAACTGTGTCAACTGACAATAATGCTGCTGCCTTAAACCAGAACATCACAAAAGGGTGCAATAAAGCTCAAGGCCTCTATAAAGAGAGGTGTAATTCGAGAAAGAAAACTTTTTGGAATGCCATTAGAAAGCAGTACAAAGAGGTACCTCTATGTAGGTGTAGGCTTAATTAGATGGTCAAGTCACCAGGAAAATTTGCATTCATTTAGTCCCTCACCATGCTCTTTATGTCGGTCTATTAATAGGTCTATAAAATGACATTTAACTAATAGTTGAACAACTAGGGAAAAGGAAAACATGTAGTTCTTTTACACAAAATATAACTTTCTATTTTTGTGGTTTAAATTTTTTCAATTTCATCAAATCTGCATTCAACATAGATTGCCCTTTCTAGTGATCTTGATCACAAGAAAGCCATATTTCAAATTACATGATTTAGATTGAGGATCACCCATAAATAGAGTGATGCCAGTAACATTGATTTCATTTAAGTTTTGATTGCAACAAGCTTATTGAGAATGTGCTGCTAATACCTTTTACGACAGTAAATGGAAATTCAACAATTGATGGATATTGAAGATTGCCTAAAAAGGGTTTAGAGCTTGAACAGCAATGAACTTGGCCTTGAAAGCCATATTTCCAAAGCTTTTAGTAAACATATTACCGGCCACTTGATTGTGTTGAATCTTTCATTACAGTCAATAACCATAGTATGATCTTTAACATCTACATTTTGGTAAAAAAAAAAAAAAAGGATCTAGCATTTAGACTAAAAGGAAATTTTTATGCAATGACTGGACTGGAAAACTGTTCGACTAAGTCGGACTTAGTATTAGAAGCAGTTTGTATTTTGATTTCGGTCGAAGCAAATAAAATGCTTGACATATTTATTCCTCAATATGACTCATCAAGTTGAATATTTGGTCAATCAAGGTACATAGTAGGTACGTTTGACTAACTTCTAAATAGTTACAGCCTGTCACAAGTAATATGTGCTTCATGCTCATTACAACCCAAGACTCAATTGCGATACTACGAAACCTCCCACAAAGTGGAAAAGCCTATCAATCAACTATAGGTGATTTCCGCTATGCTACGCCCATTACCACCTAGGACCATAACCACAGATTAAATTTATGATAGGGCCTCTTCAGTCACTCTTAACTTGTATCAAAAACTTATCACACTCAAACTTGCTCATTCATTTTCTTCAGAATAGTTTGAAGACATTTAGGTGCTGGGATCACTCTTGAGGGATTGAAGACTGGGTTCGGGATCACTAATTCTTTTTCTTAAAAAAAAAAAGAGATTGGGATCGCTCTTAAGGGATTGGGCGTTGGGTTATCAGAATGTAAATGTTTTGATAAGCAGTACAAATGATACATATTATAAAGGTTTGAAAAAAACTCAAACATGCTTACAGCGAGAATGAGGGCCATGGATGTTGAATGTTGAGCCTATGTAGGTACTTTGTGCTTCTATCTTGCTCCCAACTTGCCCTTACTTTATTTCACCATTTGATATTTGCATTGACTGATTGACTTTAGCACTTATTTTAGTTGGAGTTAAGACAAAAGGAGAAAGCATAGCATGGCTAATATAATTAATTCAACCTGACCCCGGGTGTAGTTGGGATTTTCAAGCTAGATAGGCAGAAACATATACCATCCCAAAGAATTCACAATAATTTGATTCAAGCTTGTGTTAAATGCCTCTTGGTTAACTGGTTACTCAAAATTCTCAATGAGAATGGCCACTAAGGTTATAGCTTAAAAAATGTAGAACAAAGAGGGAGATTTTCTTAGTCCACGTGGATCTTAAGAAAACAACCTTCTTGCTATTTGGATGGCATGGGTAACCTTAGGACTTGCGAGGCTGCCAGTTTGATGAGTGAGTTACAAATAGTTTTGAATAGTAAACCCCTTAGAAAATAAATGTGGGTCAATTTGCGAAGATGTTCAGAGTATTTCTTAATGCAGGTCACTTGGTAGCGCATCAAACACACAAGCTTCCAACCTTGCCTCTGTTTCTTGTTCTTCATTTTTGTTCTCTCTTAACATGACTGGCATTTGCAAGTTTTTTAATTCTCAAGTACAGTTTATCAACAAAACTGTATTTTCCAAGTGCATTTTTGCCCAATATCAAAATTTTAAAATAAAGACATAAATAATTCAGGATCAAGTTGGCATCATACATGCCCAAGAGTGACCAATGTTTGTAAAAAAACTTATATTTATCACCCATGCTGATCAAGAGTCAACTCTTATGACTTCAATTGATCAAAACCCTAATAACAATGCATGTTGTTGGAGGTCAGTGGGAGTGTTGAGTTAAATGGGGTGTTGGCTTCTCCGCGTTAGGCGGTTGGGATGTGTTTATTGCTAGATAGCCACAACATTCCGAAAGATAACATGTGAGATATCTTTATGAAGTTCACAAATAACATGAAGTATTAACAGTTTCATTTACAGCAATCCGTTAAGCAAACAATAGAATTGTAATAGGGGAATTCTGAGAATCACAGGTTTTACCTAAATATGCTTGTAAAATACCTCCATAGAAGAAGAAGCATATTAGAAAACTTACGAGTTTTGATGAGGGGACCAAAGAAAGGCAGGGACAATAGATGAACTTGACCCAATTGGGATCCAAGCTGCCATAACAAAGACTATAACAAATGCCATAGAGACTGCTTTCGTCTTCATTTCTTTCTGTCTGCACAAAATTACAGTATGAATGAATTAGTAGAAAACCCTAGAAATCAATAATTATCACAAGCACAGGCAACACCGCATTGATCATCGATATGAGATCAAAACAAAACCAAAATTTAGATCCCCAATCAGTTTTAAATGAATTCGTGGAATTGAGCATCATATTCAAAAGCAACGAGATAGAAACCCTCTTTGTGTATCAAATTGTTGGTCATCCACCGCCCTGCAATGGCAAGGAACAAGGGCGGCGAGACTTACCGACGGTCGCAGACGGTCACGGCTTCAAGGGATTCCGGCGATGGCGGTTCGATGCAGAAGAGAGGTATAGAGAGAACGATATAAGGATTGAGAGAGGGGGTGAGGGAAGGGGGTAATACGAATATATCCGGGGACTGATCTAACGGTGGTGTCGAGATTGTTAGAATCTTTAATGATGGACCGCCGAGATTAAATAGATTTGACAGTCAAGATTTACTTTTAAAATTTTTAAGGATGGACGGTCCCGATCAATTTTGTTTTTTTTTTTTCTTCTTGTTATTGGAAAAAGGAGCTGCATCCTAACAGGCTTCTCCTACTCTCGGATGTCCGATTGAAGCCGTAATTATTGCCCGTGGACTCATTATACAAAATTGGCACTACGTCCACGATTTCGATGGTAATATTTGATATTTCCTACTACTTTTAGGTGTGTGTATGATTCATTTAGAATTATTCTGAGTCGTTCGGCCTAAATGATACTCATTTTAAAAATTGACTTTCTTAACATTTATCTTATTATTTCTAAGAGTTAAATTCAAGAATTTATTAAATGGATCTAATCTCCAACCACTATAACGTCGAAACATTAATATATTTAATATTTCAATTATAAAAATATTACGCAATCATATAAGAATTTGTTTAGCATGATTCATGAAACTTATTTGATAATTGACGAGTGATAACTAATGATCAATAAGCGAATCAGCTGTAATTAAACTGATATCATCTCTTTTATTTTTAGATTTTAAATTTGAAATTTTAAAAAAATAATGATCGACAGCTATTTATTAATTAATATTAGTGTTTGTTTGAAAACAATTATTATTCATGTGTAAAATAATAAAAATATAAATCTATATTAATTAAATTTATTTGTTAAAAATATTTTTTATATTATTACTATATATTGAAATATAAAATTCATAATTTTTAGTAAAAATAATAATTATAATACATATTATAAAAATGATGCAAAACATATAATATTTATGGTTCTATAAGAAAAGATAATTTTTTTTAACTACCCTCTTATCTTATGAAAAAATTAAAGAAAGGTGGAGAAATGAAAATTTTAGTATTTATTATCATTAATATAAATTAAATAAAATAGTAAAAAAAGAAAATGTTCAAAAATAGTATTTAAAAGGTTAAAAGTTACTTTAATTAGCAGATGATTTACTTATGATTTTTAAATTATTAATTGAAGACGAGTCATTAAATATCTTTTTAAATCATTAGAAAATCTAACCGCCAAAGTATATCTCCTAATAGCTATATCAAATATTTGCTAAAATTATTTGTAAAATTGGATCAAGTACCTTCACTCACTTCGATTTGGTGTCACGTGAAAAAGGTGGTGAGCGAATAAAAACACCACCATCTTCCACGTGTTTTTGGATATTAATATAAATTTAATAAATATAATTTCATAATATAAAATTAAATAATAGAATAATAAATTATAGAGAAAACTCAATTTCAATAGACAAAACTACAAACAAAAATCATCAAATGCAAAGGCAAAACAATTGTTTGGAGGGTTCATCACTTTACCCATTATACAATGAATCATATACGGATATATACCAAAAATAAAAATAAAACAACCCCAACAGAAATTAATTTCATTTCTAACTACTATATGTCGCGGGTTCAACCCGCGACAAAATCACATGGCAGCCTCTGGATTGTGTCGTGTAACACTGATACTGCGGTGTCCATAATATTATACCATTTTCGAAATATATATATATAAATAAGATACGGGAGCGAAAGCGCACGCCTGCACACGAGTATGCTCCAGCCCACTAGCGCGCGCAACCCACGAGTGCGCCCTTGCGCGATCTCCCCAACGTGAGCGCGCCCCTGCACGACCCTCCCTGCGCAAGCGCGAGCGCGCCACAGCACGCCACCAACCCGCGCGCCTTCAGACCGCGAGGCCACCAACCTGCTAGCCGCCAACCGCCAACCCGCAAGCCCACTAGCCCGCGAGCTCACAGCCTGCGACGGCCCGCGAGCTCGCGACTAGCCCTACAGTCTCCGCAAAAACCCTAGATCGTGACTTTTTCACTGCAGGTAACGGTTATGTTGGTTGTATTCCTAGGGTTTGGTATTTAGAATTTGAGTTAGTTACTAATATTGTTCAATTTTGAAAATATTACAGGTTTTAAACCAATTCAACGGGCGAACGAAAGCGAGGTCTAAGATTTGCAAAACCTAGGTGAAAGAAATGCGATCTCTTCAATATTTGAAATAAATTTTATCAAATTTAAATTTCAATACATTTAAGATGACATTGGTGTATATTTATAAATTGAGAAATTAAGATTTATACAAAATTAGGGAAGATGATAAATTCTAAGAATAATTGAAAATTTGATGACAATTGTGATAATCTGACTAGGATGACTTTCTTGGAGATTCAAGAAGTCGATTTGGTTTGATTTTGGAAAATAGGAATTGACCACCCTCCATAGAAAAGTGAGTGGAACCCTAAACTCTTGTATGAAATAGTGAAACCTGATTTTATCGTATTTTTAATAAAACATGTTTTTGATATGCATTGTCTCGCCGTATGGAATTGAAATTCAAACTTATTTTGTGATTATTGGAGTGTCGTATTTATATTTTCTACGATTATGCATCCATGTTTAAAATGAAATGAAATTATGTCATGATTTGAGAAATGGAATGTTTTCTATTCTACCATTACATTGGTTTGTTAAATTTAAATGATTTCGATAACATATATTGGTACATGGATTTGAATTGTTTTGAGGATGTGATGAGATAATTTGGCTATGTGGGTTAAATGCCTACTAACTTGAGATGATATGATGATATGACATTATTTGATTGATTTCGTAACTACGAAGGGCGTTTGTAGAGGCACCGGCTTGTCCGAATACACTTCTGCAAGAGGTATCCGCAAACGTCATATGTCTACTGGCTATAGGCGCGGTCGGTTGAATCCAAGTAAGGAGAGGACGTATGTGACGCCACCGTCTAGTACCGGGCGGGGTCCTAATCACGATGATGAGCTACCTCCAGCAAACTCATGGCCAACGTCGGGGTAGAGAGCTACTTTTGAAAACTCTTTGCATAATAAAACCCCCGATGCGCCTGTTTTTAGTCATGGTTAACCTTTGTCAGGATTCTTTCGGCTTGTTTTATGATCTACTTGATTTTAAATGGATGCATATATGTATGTTAACGTGTGAATGATTAAATGAGTTTATTTTAGTGAACATATCATGATTTACTACAAAATTTGAATTATTGGTTATGAATGATATTATTTGACACTCCAATATTCACCTACACTATTAGTACTTGAAATTAATCCTCTCACTCACTGGGTATCTTCCTTGATACTCACCCATCTTCTTTCCCTCCTCAGATAGGACTATTGTGCTGGAGCAATGCTTCGGCTCTTGAGGAACTGGTAGCTCATCAACGGATTTGAGTGTTTTTCTACGGTAAGATTTAAATTAAGTTGAGATATGAGGTCCATATTTTTATTTTCGACCCTGTGAGATCTTGACCTTGAGATCTGTAGTTGATCGTGTATTTATTTGGGATTAACTGTATAATTTATGTACATTAAATTGCGAAACTCTCATATTTCATTTGTATTGAGGCAAATGGTAGTGTTTGAATATTCACGTGGGAAAATTGGTTGTAAATTGTATAAAACTTATGTCCGCTCAGTGCGACGGCTGCTCATGCTTTAGTTGAGCATGACAGTAGAGGTCTGTGGTTAGAATTGTTGGAAATTTACTTAATTTGACGTTGTTATGGATGTCTGCTGTGGTTGGTGGGTTGTTGTGAGACTGGGATGACTATTTTATTTTATTTATAGGATGATTTTAAATTATACAGATTTAAACAGATTTATTTGTACATGGGAGACCTCCGATTTATGGAGAGATTCTGCCTGATTTTCTATAAAAATACAGCTAGCATTTAGGGTAACGGACGGCTGCTCATGACCCTGGTTCGAGGCGTGACAGTTTTATTGGTATCAAAGCGTCTAGGTTAGAGAAAATATAGTAGTAAAAGTCTTCCCAAGTACGTTTAAAAGTTTTCAATGTATTAAAGAGTTTCATACAGTCATTTAAAGTCTAGTACACGGTCATAGGCATATAAGATCATTTATTGTGAAGGGTACGATATACGAGGCATACATTCCATGATTCCGCATTCGAATACCTTCATTCATAACTCGAATTCTATTTTTAAGGGGTTAGTCACCCAGTAACTAACCATAATCCTTGCTTATATCTAATGAAACGATACTCTCTTTGCAGAATTATGCCGCCTAGACGTGGTAGGCGTGGTGCACCACCGAAGAGTCCCTCAGTGCCTGAGGCTTTTAGGGCACTTAAGGCTCCACAAACACCGGAGGGTGTTTCTTTTACTCACGTACCTTCTCCAGTGCCACCCCCAGCACCTCCGCCGGCTGGTACAGCTGAGATTCCTCCACCACCATTCGATGCCTTGATGCAGTGGAAAGAGTAGTACAGTAGATATGGGACGCAGATACCACCGCCTCCACTACAGACTCCAACGACCGCACCTGCGGCCGTACCCTCACCTACGGCACCGATTCTTCCTTCGGTGGTCGGTCTTTCTGTTTTTACTCCAACCAATGAAACGTCGGCTACTTTGAGGCGCATCCACGAGCTCACTCAGTTGGTGAAAGAGTCTCGGCAGCTCGGATGCACAGGCTTTTCAGGATTTAGTGATGTCGTAGCGGTGAAACACTGGATCAACAGGACTCGTAGGATCCATACGGATTTGGGGTTGTTAGAGGAGCTTAGATTGAGAGTTGCTGAGAGACTCCTCGACGGAGATGCCCTCTCGCGGTGGGAGGCTATCCGTGACAGTGCTACACAGACTCTGCGGTGTGAGCACTTTTTACGAGAGTTCGACAGTAGGTACTTCACCCCGTTCCAGTAGGACCGGAAGAAGACTGAGTTCCTGCACTTACGCCAAGGGACGAGGTCAGTTTTAGAGTACAAGCCTGAGTTTAGACGACTAGCGGCCTTTGTCTCTAATATAGCTACACCAGCTCAGTTGAGATTCAAGTTTGAAGATGGCCTCAAATTGAGTATCAGAAAGTATATAACAGTGACTCCCTCTTTTACACTATCAGAGGTGATTGATTCAGCATATAGGGCAGAGAAAATCGTCCGAGTTGAGACTCGACAGAGGGAGTCACCAAATGAGGAAGACTAGGTCACAGGGTGGATAGTCTTCGAAGAGGAGTATAGGTTTTGGATGTCTAGGAGGGTTCTTCTAACTTCAGACCAGCAAGATCGGGATAGGGGCCTCGACCACAGAGTTTTGAGGCACCGGTCCCTAGTGTCTCTACACAATCTACTACATAGAGACAACCTTTATGCCATAGATGTGGCAGCCATCATGCCTTTGGGGCATGTAAAGCACCAGTTACTTGCTTCCAGTATGGGAAGCAAGGTTACGTTAGGAGTGTCTACCCGGATTTAGGTCGAGGAGGATCGACTTTGCAAAATCGTACTGGTACTTCTGGCACAGGCCAGCATGGGGCACCTGTGCACTCAGCTCTTACCGCTCCTCGGACTACAGCCGCGAGTAATACAGTGTCAGGACCGTCGCGACAACAACCTAGGGTCCAAACTCGTGTGTTTGCGATGACGCAGGAGGACGCACAGGCAAACCCTAATATTATTATGGGTAATCCTCCCGTAGATCCCTTAGTGTAGTACTTTTATTGTATTTTCTCTATGAGTTTTTTGTATATCATAATGTCGATGTACAGTTTTGATTAGTTAAAATTTTAGAAACTTAACAAGTTTGATATATATATGAATTTATCTATTTTTTTTCGTATTTTAAATATTTTTAATCTTTTTCCTATCTTTAGGTACTATGCGAATATTTGGTATCGACGCCCGTATTTTTATAGATACCGGGTTGAATTTTTCATATGTGAACGACACGTTTGCTCGCCATTTTGATAGACCTCTCTCGCCACTTGATGAGTAGATTATGACAGTCACTCCTCTTAATAACCATATCATTCGAGATACAGTCTATAGGGGTTATGAGGTCTATACTGGGGAGGCGGTATTAGAGACTGATCTGATTCAGCTCCTTATCACAGATTTTGATGCTATCCTAGGGATGGATTAGCTGAATTTACACCAGATTTCCTTGGATTGTTTCACGAAAGAGGTTGAGTTTCGGAGGTCCAGACAGCCACCATTAGTATTCCTGGGCGAGAGATGAGTATTGCCCCACTATATTATATCTGTTATGAAGGTTAGACGCTTGGTACGCCGTGGTAGTGTAGCTTATTTGGCTTATGTTATCGACACCACCGTTGAGGGACCGAGACTTGAGGAGGTCCTTGTGGTGCAGGATTTTCCAGATATATTTCCCGAGGAGCTTCTCGGATTACCACCAGTTCGGGAGTTCAATTTCGAGATTGATTTAGTACCGGGGACCAATTCTATTTTTATTCTGCCGTATAGAATGGCTTCTGCAGAACTGAGAGAGCTTAAGATCCAGTTGTAGAAACTCCTACACAAGGGGTTCGTTCACCTGAGCAATTCACCTTGGGGCGCTCCAGTGCGTTTGTAAAGAAAAACGATGGTACACTTAGACTTTATGTAGATTATAGGCAGTTGAACAAATCCACCGAAAAAAACCGATATCCCCTGCCAGATGATTTGTTTGATCAGCTGCAGGGAGCCAGGGTTTTCTCTAAGATTGATCTCCGTTTGGGTTATCATCAATTGAGAATTCGAGGCGAAAATATGCCCAAAACAGCTTTTCACACCCGATACGACCATTACGAGTTTCTAGTCATATCATTTAGGCTGACTAATGCCCCAGCTGCTTTTATGGATCTGATGAACCGAGTTTTTCACGACTACTTAGATCGGTTCGTCATCGTATTCATCGATGACATATTGATATATTCACGGAGTGATGAAAATCATGTTCAGCACTTTCGGGTGGTATTGCAGATATTCCGTGAGAAGCAGCTGTATGCCAAATTCTCGAAATGTGAGTTTTGACTGAGACAAATTGGATTTTTGGGACACATTGTCTCCACAGAGGGTATTTATGTTGATCCGCGGAAGGTTGAGGCTATAGTGAAGTGGGAGTAGCCACAAACAGTTACCAAAATTCATAATTTTCTCGGTTTGCCCGGATATTATTGCAAATTTATAGAGAAATTCTCCCGAATAGCTGCTCTGTTGTCTAAATTGACCCAGAAGATGGACAAGTTTGTTTGGGATGACCGTTGTGAGGTGAGCTTCCAGGAGCTCAAACGACGGTTGACATCCGCTCCTATTTTAACCCTTCCCACTAGTAGTCGGGAGTATACAGTGTACAGTGATGCTAGCCGACAGGGATTAGGTTGTGTTTTGATGTAGGATGTCTGGTTATTACATATGTCTCGCGATAGGTGAAGAAACACAAGATTAACTACCCGACACATGATTTAGAGTTAGCAGCCATAGTTTTCGCGTTAAAAATATGGCGGCATTATCTTTATTGGGTGACCTACAGAGTATTTACAGATCACATGAGTTTGAAATATCTATTTACCCAAAAAAAGATGAATTTAAGATAGAGGAGATAGTTAGAGCTTCTCAAAGAACCTCATTATTGACTATCATCCGGGCAAAGTGAATATTGTAGCAGATGCCTTGAGTCAGAAGTCAGTATTATCCTCACAGTCGACAGAGAAAGCCTACATTTCTTGTTTAGTGGAACTCTGAGCTTTGAGAGTCAGTTTGACTAGTGATGATTAGGGAGGTTTACTAGTCAGATTTGAGGTCAGACTGACTTTGTTCGATTGTATCCAAGAGCTCCAGAGTGCAGATGAGGAGCTTTAGAGTATTGCGGATAGAGTCCGCAGAGCTGAGGGTGGAGACTTCGGGATCCGAGGAGATGGTTTGACAGTGCTCAAAGAGTAGGTTTGTATTCCCGCTGATTCAGATCTCCACAAGACCATACTCGAGGAGGCGCACTCCTCCGCTTATGCATTGCATCCGGGTGGTACCAAAATGTATCGAACTATTCGGGATAGTTATTGGTGGCCTGACATGAAACGGGAAATCGTGGATTTTGTGACTAGATGTTTAGTTTGCCAGCAGGTGAAAGCCGAGCATCAGCAGCTGGCTGGTACATTATAGCCCTTACCCATCCCTGAGTGGAAGTGAGATCACATTACTATGGATTTTGTGACAGGGCTACCGCGGACTTTATCACGACATGATACCATTTGGGTGATTGTAGATCGACTCACCAAGTCCGCGCATTTTCTTCCTATTCACAACGACTATCCTTTGGAGACTTTGGCATGTCTTTACATTAATACGATAGTCCGATTGCATTGTATTCCTGTGTCGATAGTATTAGACAGGGACCCGAGTTCACTTCTAGATTTTGGCCCAAGTTACAGGAGGCAATGGGCACAAAGTTGAATTTTAGTACAGCCTATCATCCGCAGACAGATGGTCAGTCTGAGAGGACCATTCAGACCATTGAGGACATGTTGAGAGCATGTGTGATAGATTTCCGGAGTAGTTGGGATCGGCACATTTCATTAGTCGAATTCGCATATAATAACAGCTATTAGGCCAATATAGGGATGCCCCCGTATGAAGCACTGTTTGGCAGGAAGTGCCGCACCCCGATATGCTGGGATGAGGTCGGGGAGCGACGTTTCAACAGCGTTGAGTTGATTGAGAAAACGAACGATAAGGTTAAGGCATCCGTGAGAGGATGAAAGCCGCACATAACAGACAGAAGGCGTATGCTGATCGTAGATGACGACCTTTTGAGTTTACTATGAGAGATATGGTTTTCTTAAGGATATCTCCTTTGAAATGAGTTATACGGTTTAGGCAGCGGGGTAAGCTGAGCTCCAGATATATTGGACCATTCCGTATCCTTGAGAAGGTCGGGGGTGTAGCATACAAATTGGAGCTGCCAGATAAATTTTCCCGTATTCACGACGTCTTCCAAGTCTCAGTACTTAGGAAGTACATGGCCGATCCTTCTCATGTACTTGAGGCTCCACCTGTTGAGTTACGAGAGGGCCTCAGTCTTCTAATTTAGCCTGTGGCTATTCCAAATCGGCAGGTCATGAAGCTGCGGAGCAAGGAATTGGTCAGAGTCTTGTGGAGGAGTGACCAGGTCGAGAAAGAGACCTGGGAGCCCGAGGAGGCCATGAGGAGACAGTACCCCCATTTGTTTGCTGTTTAGTCCTTTTTAATTTCGAGAACGAAACTTGTTTTTAGAGGGTTAAAAAATGTAACACCGACACTGCGGTGTCCGTAATATTGTATCATTTTCAAAAAAAAAAATATATATATAAATAAGATATTTCTCGGTTTATTTATATAGAGATAAATTTTATTTATTTAAATTGATTTTTGATTTTGGGGTATTTAAATTAAATTTTTGGTATATTTTAATTTACTGAATCCGCGAATCGAAACAAACCCCGTTTTTAGAAAAAAATTTAAATTTTAGTGAAGTGTGGGTGTGAAGATATACATATATATATATATATATATGAATATATATATATAAATACAAACTTAAAAAAAAAAAAAACCAGTGGAGTGCTGTGTTTTGAGGCAAAACGCAGCACCCCCCAAAATTGGATTAGGGCTTTTAGCCATAATCCCTTTCTCTCTCTCTCTCCGCCTCTTCTCCTTCCCGCGGCCGCCTCACCTTCCTCCCCCTCCGCCGCTGCTCTCTCTCCATCACTGCTCTCCTCCTCGCGAGCGCAGCCTCCTGGCAAGCATGATCCTCCTCGGGCTTTTTCATTGTAGGTAATGGCTATGTTAGTTGTATTTCTAGGGTTTGGTATTTAGAATTTGAGTTAGTTACTAATATTGTTCAATTTTGAAAATATTATAAGTTTTAAACCAATTCGACGGGTGAACGAAAACGAGGTCTGAGATTTGCAAAACCCTAGGTGAGAGAAATACGATATCTTCAATATTTGAAATAAATTTTATCAAATTTAGGTTTCAATACCTTTAAGATGATATTGGTGTATATTTATAAATTGAGAAATTAAGATTTATACAAACTTAGGGAAGATGATAAACCCTAAAAATAATTAAAAATTTGATGACAATTATGATAATCTGATTAGGCTGACTTTCTTGGAGATTCGAGGAGTCGATTTGGTTTATTTTGAAAAATAAGGAGTGACACCCTCCCTAGAAAAGTGATTGGAACCCTAATCTCTTGCATGAAATAATGAAACCTGATTTTATCGTGTTTTAAATATAACATGCTTTTGATATGTATTGTTTTGACGTATGGAATTGAAATTCAAACTTGTTTTGTGATTATTGGAGTGTCGTACTTATATTTTCTACGATTATGCATCCATATTTGAAATAAAATGAAATTATGTCATGGTTTGAGAAATAGAATATTTTCTATTCTACCATTGCATTGGTTTGTTAAATTTAAATGATTTCGATGACATATATTGGCACACGGATTTGAATTATTTTGAGGATATGATGAGATGATTTGGCTATGTGGGTTGGATGCCTATTAGCTTGAGATGATATGATGATATGACATTATTTGATTGATTCCGTAATTACGAAGGGCGTTTGTAGAGACATCAGATTGCCCGAATACGCTTCTGTAGGAGGTATCCGCAAACGTCATATGTCTAATGGCTATAGGCGCTGCTAGTTGAACCCAAGTAAGGGGGAGAACGTGTGTGATGCCACCGTCTAGTATCGGGCGGGGTCCTATACATGATGATAAGCTAGCCCCAACGAACTCATGGCCAACGTCGGGGTAGAGAGTTACTTTTGAAAACTCTTTGAATAATAAAACCCCCGATACGCCTATTCTTGGTCATGTTTGACCTTTGTCAGGATCCTGTCGGCTTGCTTTATAATCTACTTGATTTTAAATGGATGCATATATGTATGCTAACGTGTGAATGATTAAATGAGTTCATTTTAGCGAACATATCATGATTTACTACAAAATTTGAATTATTGGTTATGAATGATATTATTTGACACTCCAATGTTCACCTACACTATTAGTACTTGAGATTAATCCCCTTACTTACTGGGTATCTTCTTTGATACTCACCCCTCTTCTTTCCCTCCTCAGACAGGATTATTGTGCTAGAGCGACGTTTCTGCTCTTAAGGAACTGGTAGCTTGTCGGCGGATTTGAGTGTTTTTCGACGATAAGATTTAAATTAAGTTGAGATATGATGTCCGTATTTTTATTTTCGACCCTGTGAGATCTTGACCTTGAGGTCCGTACTTGACCGTGTATTTATTTGGGATTGACTGTATAATTTATGTATATTAAATTGCGAAACTCTCATATTTCATTTGTATTGAGGCAAATCGTGGTGTTTGAATGTTCACTTGAGAAAATTGGTTGTAAATTGTATAAAATTTAGGTCTACTCAGTGCGGCGGTTGCTTATTTTTTAGTTGAGCATGACAGTAGAGGTATGTGGCTAAAATTATTAGAAATTTACTTAGCCTGGCATTATTCTGGATGTCTACTGTGGTTGGTGGGTTATTGTGAGACCAGGATGGCTATTTTGTTTTATTTACAAGATAGTTTTAAATTATACAGTTTTAAACAGGTTTATTTGTATATGAGAAACCTCCGATTTATGAGGAAATTCTGTCTGATTTTTTGTAAAAATACAGTCAGCATTTAGGACAACGGGCGGCTGCTCACGATTCCGGTTCGGGGTGTGACATGTCGCGTCTCCTAGATGAGACACTGTAGCTCTCCTCTACCTGCGGCGCTGTGTTCCTTCTCTACGGCGTTGCGCTCCTTCCTTGTGGCGCTACGCTCTCTCTCTCTCCCCCCGTGGCGCTGCGCTCCTCCCCCGCACACTGCGCTCTCCCTCTCTCCCCCAGCAGTGCTGCGCTCCTCTCTCCTTCCCCCCGCAGCGCTGCACTCTCCCTCTCCCCCCGTGGCACTGCGCTCCTCTATCTTTCTCTCTCTCTCTCCCCCCGCAGCACTCCTCCCCCGCCGCAGCACTCCTCTCTCTCTCTCTCTCCCCCTGCCGCAGCACTCCTCTCTCTCTCTCCCTCGTGGCACTCCTCCATCTTTCTCTCCTCTCCCCCGCAGCACTCCTTCCTCTCCCGGCGGGGGAGGAGAGAGAAAGAGAGAGCCACGGGCAGAGGAGGGAGAGAGAGCATCGCGGGCGGCGGCGAAGGAGACAAAGAGAGAGAACCACGAGCGAAGGAGGGAGAGAGAGAGCTGCATGGGGAGGGAGGGAGAGAGCCGCGGGTGGAGAAGCATAGTAGGCGGCAGGGGAACCCCATGTCATGGGTTCAAGACGCGACACAGAATGTCACTGATTGAACCAATGACATATAAGGGTTAGAAACAGAATTAATTTCCGTTAGGGGTTGTTTTAAAATTTTTTTCAGGTATATATCCGTACATAACTCATTATACAATTATGGAAATTTGGGTAACTAATTTTTAATGGTTGAAAATCAACACTTGAATTCTAGTTACATAGAGTTGGGAATGTTATGATATCATGTGCAGTCCAGTTGAAAGTTTTGTTTATTGCACAAACATCAAGAGAGAGTGTGTGTGTAAAAGGGAGATGGCGTAGAAGGAAGTACAATCATTAACTTTGTGGTTCCTATAAATCTGTTGGAATATTTCATCAACAAAGGAAAAAGAAGAACAATTATACACCAATTTTAGGAAAAATTAATTATCCAATTCTTGAACAATGTGAATTAATTCTCAATTAAATTTTTAAGTTTTAAAATACAATAATTAATTATTCAAACTTTACAATAAATTAGTCACTCCTTAATAATATTGACATGTTGACAATTGAAAATTAAATTAACTTATGTGATATTAAATGTGAAACGATAGTTATTGATTTGATATTATGTGATCTAAATTGTTGACTGATAAGCATCACATCATCCAATTGAGGACGTGATAAGTGATATACTAATGAATGATTGACTTTTTAAGTCATGTCTGTAATGTTGGATATGAAATTGGCACCAAATTTTTTCCTCCCTGCATTGGTTAGCAGATAGAGAGAGATAGAGAGTGACGATGGTGAGAGTCAAGGTGCGGGAGAAAGAGATAGAGTCAGAGAGAGAGAGTTATAATCTTGTGTAATGCAATTGTTCCTACTATTAGATACGTGTCAAGAGCACATATGAGCCTTGCCATCCCAAAATGAGAGACTTAAGTTTCAATTTCATGGTCCAATACAGCATTGCTTGATTTCATGTCTTTATGTATGACGTATGGGATGGAGTTATGGTGCAGAAAACATAGTCCTTTGGCTGCACCTCTCACTATCATTTTCCTTTCTTCCTATGTAAGAATTGGTCTGTTGCACATTTTTTCTCTTCCATGAAGCATCTCTTCAAGGCTTCCAAATTCCATAAATTCATAAACCATAAGCCTCTCTTCGTTAACCTTGTAATAGCTTAAAATAGGAACAAGGTTCGAATGCTTGATCTTTCCTAAAGTCTCCATCTCAACCATAAATTCTCTAGATCACAACTCAATCTTATGAGCTTCTTGATTGCAACACAATACCCGTCTTTCAATACAGCCTTAAAAACCTTATCCAAATCCGTTACTCCAAATTAGACTGGCAATTGAAAAGCCATTAGTAGCCTTAATGAGATATGAAAACTTAAACTTCCTCAACTGCCTTTGGAAAGTAGCAACATTGATACTTAAAGCCTCTATTTCCATTCCAATCTTCCAAGTTGTAGCAGCATGAGACGCTTGCAAGCAATTAAGCATTTTAGCATCCTCTACCTCCTTCCTTCTTACATGAAATGCAATTGCCCATGCAATGGCAATGCAGATAAAAGCATTGGTGACTAGAATTCCAAGCACGATGCTATTAGCCGATGAAGAAACATTGGTTCATGACCTTGTCTTTCACCATTATCACTTGATATGTTGTTGGTTGGTTGCTACTACTCTAACACTCTAGCAATGGAACTCCACAAAGTCGAGGATTATTTACATAGCGGCTTGTAAAGTGATAGCTCCCTAGACCTCAGTTATCGCCCTCCACATTTTGATTTGTGCAGTCGCTGTTTGAAGTTTTTGTTGCAGTCGTCTTTGATTCCCAGATTCAGTTCGTCATTTTCACTATTTAGTCGCTGACATCTTCATCTATGACACCTTCAATCTCCATAATTACCATTCGATTTCAGATTGCAGTTATTCTCTTTATCAATTTCGCTGGCTGCGTTCAATTCATCGTTGCCATCAGCATTCGAGATCGTCTTTGATTACTACGTTTACTTCACAGATCGTCTTTGATTTCCTAGTTTCTAAGTTTTCTTTTCTACTAACTATTTGTTTTCAACTCCTCCATCTCCATCCACTCTTCGACTTTTTCACCAAATTCCACCACTAGTTCATTGTTCTCTTCACTTCATTGCTCTCCTTCCATTCTATTCCATCACCACTCGATTGTGTTCCTTCACCCATCGGAGGAGAGAAAGAAGGAGAGAGAGAATCAAAGGGTAAGAGAGAGAAGAGAGTTGTTCAGCTTTGCTTGTGACACATTAGCTTTTTTATCTATGTGGCATTACCACATTAGCAATCCAACCACGTGAAATGATTGCTAAGGTAGCAGGTGCCACGTCAGTATTTTGATCCACGTGTGATGCTTGGTCAGCAAATAATATTCCACATTAGATGACACATCATGTCAACTCGTCATTAATAACTAATGTAACGCCATTTTGATGGAGAGACTACTTTGTTACACTTCTTGAAATTTGAGTACTCAATCATTGCGTTTTGTCAACTTACCATTTAATTGCCGGTATGATGTCATTACGATGGAGAGACCACTTTATTACACTTTTGAAATTTGAATATTCAATCATTGTGATTGAAGTTAAAGGACTTATTGTGAGCTAATCTTATAGTTCAGGGATTGGACAGATAATTTTTTCATATATGTTGCCAAAAACAAAAACCCACTTATTTAATCATAAATTGCATAAAAATTAAAAATAAATTAAAACATAAAAACAAGACGCGTATACTTTGGTGTGTTACCATATATTAAGCAATCTTGTAGAGAGAGAAAACTGAACAAAAAAATTAGATAATTGATAAGAAAAAATGATAGAAGTTAATAAAATAAGTTAAAACACAGCTAAGAAGAATTGTTCAAGTTGTAGAGTTTTATTCTTCTGTAATTAAAATATAAGTGTAATTAAAAATTAAGATTTTTTTTATGGATTTCAAAAATTTATTCATATCTACACATACATACATACATATATTATCTATCCACGTAAATTGAAATTGAAGAGTGAGTCAAGAATAGTGAAAAAATGGTTAGATTGGGAATTGTCTATATTAAATTCATAGAGATTACGACCATAAGAGATACATATTTCAACAAGTTAGGCTAAAGAAAAATCAAGTGAGTAAAGTTAAAATTTTCTACTAATTATTTTATCAAATAAAAATTTTTTTCATTACTTATACTGTAATACCAAGAAAAGTTAAAGAGTAAAAAAAATGGGGATTAACTTTTCATTTTCCTAATTCTTCTTTCTTATTCACCTGAAAACTCACCCCCTCCTATTTACATTATCTCTCTCGTCTCTCACCCTCAATCTCTCCCTCTCTCAATTTCTCATCTCTCGCTCTCATAGTTCTGTCTTTCTCTCTCTCTCTCTCTTGCTTTCTTCAACACTTTCTCTCTCACAAGAGGCAGAAGGTTAGGTTTCCCACACAAAGCGAAATTTGGGGATTTTTGGAATCTAATACCTCCGACTTCGAAACTAAGGTAATTTCTTACTCAGAACCTTGTATTTAGCTTCATTTATATTAGGTTTGGGTTTAATGTTAAGATTCGTGGATCTTGGTAGAGGAACTGAAAACCCTAGGGTTGTAAAATATTGGGTTTAGGGTTTTGATTTATGGAAATAGCATACTCAACGATCTAAATGTTGCCTGAATATTGAAACTGTTGGAATAAAATGAAAACCCTAAATTTTCTACAAGCTGGACAGTTCATACATGATGTGGTCTTTCCATTATAACCTCATCTATGTGCAAGAAAATTAAGTGAGATTTTCTTCTCATGAAACTAGACTTGCAGAGCTTTAAAATAATATATTACAAAAGACATTTCGATAAGAATTGAATTTTCTATGATTTTTCAAAGAGACCAATTCTGCAAAAGTACCATGTTCTATGTCTTGTTATAGTAGTAAGTTTTGCTACGGATTTAAGCTATATTCAAGGTAGATTTAGGTTTAACTCTGAACATGAAAGTTATAGATCCATGTTTTATCTTTAAATTGAGATTTAAATCACTTAAATCTGATATGTATGGTGAACGTAATGATAATTTTTCCGGGACTGCGCATATTGAGTTATAAATTCTGGTTTATAATGTTTATGAACTTAGATACTTTTTTACGATTTGAATATATTAAGGACATAAACATAAATGTTGTAATTTTATGTCTAAATTTTAAGTAAAAATTGGAATTTCCATGATCCGAGTAGTGTAGATCAAGATACGGTTATTTTTTATAATATGTTGTGTCAGAAATATATTAAAAAATTAGAAATTGTGATATATTGGAAAGAACCAATTCACTCTAGTATCGGTATACGATTTAATGATTAAATTGTGACCAATGTCTTAGGTTAAGACATTCCAAATCAGAGGAAGGGTTGGCTTTTGTTCGATTTAGGAATTGAGAGTGATTACCCTCCCAAAAGATGAGTGGATGGTTCATTGTGACCTTAAATTAGTAAAATTATTTAAAATTCTTTACAAATGATTTGTAATGATTTTTATACGATTGATATGAATTGTTTTGTGATCGTGTAGTGTTCGAAATGTGAAATTGAACTCGATATGCATCCATTATTTTTATAATTGAGATTGTGACATGTGATTATTGCATATTTGATTTATAAATGCTAAATTATGGTTTGATAACTGATTATTGAAATTTTGGCACATTGATTGAGAAATCGAATGGTTGTGAAAAAAAAAAAGAGAAATGGTGCAGTCTCCCCCCACGGAGCGACCCGACAGGATGACATGATTGAGGGTTGATCAGATTAGTAGGGGAGACAAATGTGACTCCTTGTACTGTATGTCGAGCTATATTTGGATGCACCCGAATGAGACACGATTCAACGCCAAGGAAGGAGATTTTAGTATTTGAGATATATGGAATGAAAACCCCTTGGCGGGCTTTCGTCTAGATTCAGCTAAACTTGGTACGTGAGTGTTTTCATAAAAGAACCCCATGATTCTAGGGAAATATGAATTAAATGGATGCATGTTTGTTGAATTATCCTGATTTATTGAAATGATTTATATATATATCTATAATGTTGTTTATGAGTTATGCATTGTCCTCCCACATTCACCTCTCATTTATTGTCACAACACCATTGCACTTCACTCACTGAATATTCCCAATACTCACATCTCTCTTTATACTTTTCAGAGGATACTTAGTATGGAGATTTCACTTGAAAGATGCGGAAAAATTATTTTTGTTGATTTACATAGATATTTAATGATGTAAGGTTTATTTTGGGATGATTTGTAATCCATGGAAGGGGAAACTTGTATTAATTTTTTGGTTTGAATTTAATCGATATTTATCCTATGACGAGGGGCAAGTATTGATAGAATTCATGCTTATTTATTGTGAAACTTGGTAATTTTTGTTTAGATTCTCCTTTTGCAAAACTTATTATTTCAAATGAGATATTTGGACTTTTAATTTGAATTTTTAGTTATATATGGATGAGAGGGTGTTGGAAACTGTCTGGAAAGTTGGGTTGACCAAGTTGCATGCGTGCATGTACAGGGATGAATCCGGTGGATCCTCTGTTTGTGTAACCTTGCATGTCTTTGATAATTAATGACCTAAGATGGTCATTTGAATGTTATCGAATTGTTTTTGAATCAGAATATACAGCTTGAATACCCTGCAGCATCGCGATATATAGGGAAGTTCTGCCTGTATGTCGGGATAAAGCGGCGGTTGTTACGTGCTTGATCCGAGGGTCAGGGCGTGACAACTTTAT
Source organism: Dillenia suffruticosa (assembly GCA_033439265.1). Classification (NCBI taxonomy): domain Eukaryota; kingdom Viridiplantae; phylum Streptophyta; class Magnoliopsida; order Dilleniales; family Dilleniaceae; genus Dillenia; species Dillenia suffruticosa. The sequence goes on from JAVTVX010000015.1 coordinate 22,172,408, forward strand.
TGATATCAAAGCCCAAGTTCAAATTCTTTTTAAAAAAAATATGTTTGAAATTTCAAAATATTTCCAAATATTCCCAACAGTTTTTCCAAAGATTTTGGAATACTTATTGTTTTTAAAAATTCAGATTTCTAAAAATTTTCAAAAATGTACAAAATCTTCCATAGATTTCCTAGGGAATTAAAAATATTCTTTTTAGGGGGTTAAGTAATTAGTCTTTGCTTAACCCTTTGAATTAATTATAGTTTTCTATTTTATAGATTACCATATCTCCACGAAAGAGAATGAGGAATGTGAACGAAATTCCTCCTCAAGCGCACGAGGATGAGTCGTCCTCACATGCTCTATCCCTTTCTGTGTCTACATACCTGACTCCTTCTATCAGGATTTCTACTCCTCCAATTGCCGCTCTTCAGCAAGTAATGGAGTGGTGGAGCACCTTCAGAGTACAGTACCAAGCTCAACATCAGACTTCAGCTCCTCCACCGGCTCCTTCTTCAATGCCAGCTGTTATACCTAGAACTCCAGTAGCACCTCCTCCTCTGGTTGTTGCACTAATCACCCGCCCCACAGTTGTCCAAGCTAATCAAAGAGGCGAGGCAACTCGAGTATGAGACCTTCTTAGGATCTGGTGATCCTGCGGAGGCTAAGAAGTGGATTAAGAGAATCCGACAAGCTGTGATGGACATGGAAATTGACGATAGACTGAAACTCACGGTGGCTATGAGATTGTTGGATGACGATGCCAGCACTTGGTGGGAAGGTGTGCAAGAAAGGGCAGCCGCATCTCTTATATGGGACGATTTCCTTAGAGAATTCAATGAGAGGTTCTATACCCGATTTGATCAGGACTTAAAGAGAAGGGAGTTCCTTCGACTTCACCAAGGAAATATGTTTGTAGCGGAATATGAGGTGAAATTTAGAAACCTATCCTCTGTAGTACCGGAGTTAATAACCTCCGAGAAGTACATGCACTTCAAGTTTAAGGACGGTTTGAATTTAAACATTTGGGAGAGGTTGTCGGTTACAGATGGGCACACGTATAAGAATGTGTTGCAATTGGCTTTAAGGGCCGAGCAAATGATGCTCGAAAGAGGCGATATGAGGGATCATCATGGAAAGAAGAGGTCTGGCGAGTTCACATAGGGCCAAGGTTTTAAGAAAAACAGGACCCCAAGTTTTTATAGCGACAGATTCGTTTCAATCTCGGTTGGCCTTTCTCAAAGCCAACGCAAGACTCAGTTTGAGAACCCCAATCCTAGTGTATCCTTGAAAATCAAATCAACAGGGAATATAAAGGAGAAATGTAGAACCTATGAAAAATTTCATTTTGGGGTTTGTCGAGCAGTCAAGAAGTGCCACCACTGTGAAAAGAAGGGTCATTTCAACCATATTTGTCCAGAGTTGGGCGAGGGAGTCAAGCAAGCCAAAACCATTCTAATGGATCTACGGGTGGCCAAGTCAACGCTCCTATCCCACCTTCAAATGTCTTTACATGGACAAAGACTGGGGACAATACTGTGGCTGCTCCAGCTTAGCGACCGTAAACGAGGGTTCAAACGAGGATCTACGCAATGACCAACAAGGATGCCTGGAACAACCCTAATATAGTTACAGGTATGATGAAAATTTTTGGAGCTGATACCCGTGTTTTAATTGATATGGGGTCTAATAATTTTTTTGTGAGCACTGAGTTTGCTAAACACTTAAATAACCCTTTGACCCCACTCGAATAGGAGTTATTGGTTATCATTATATTGGAAGAATGGTTAAATAGAGACACCATATTCAAGGCATGTGAAGTTATTGTAGAAGGTAAAAATCTTGAAGCAGACTTGATTCCGTTGGAAATAAGGGACTTTGATGCCATATTGGGCATGGATTGGCTTTACCTACACCGAGTTTCGGTGAATTGTTTCACTAAAGAAATATGAAGTGAATTATTCTACTCATAATTTGGAACTGGCTGCCATTGCCTTTGCCTTAAAAATTTGGCGACATTACCTATATGGGGTTACTTGCAAGATCTATACCAACCACAAGAGTCTCAAGTACTTACTCACTTAAAAAGAGTTTAATTTGAGACAACGAAAGTGGTTGGAACTGATCAAAGATTATGATTTGGTAATTGAATATTACCCGAAAAAAAACGAATGTAGTTGCGGATGCCTTAAGCCGCAAATCTTCATTTTTAGCATCCTAAGGGAGTTCTTACCTCTCTTGTTTAGTTGGACTTCGATCACTTGGAGTCGAATTGGCTAAGGACGATCATGGTGCATTATTAGCCAAATTTGTGGTAAGGCCTACTTTGGTAGATTGCATTTGGGAGTTTCAAGCTACAGATGATGAGTTGAAGGGCATAGTAGAAAAGATTCAGAAAGGGGAAGGTAGTGAATTCTAGATTCGGGATGATGGAATTATAGTTTATGGGAAACGCATATATGTCCCAAGGAATGAGGATCTCTGGAAGACCATATTTAAAGAGGCGCATTCGTTGGCTTATGCTATGCATCCGGGAAGCACGAAAATGTACCGTACTATCAAAGAAACCTACTGGTGGTCAGTACTAAAACGAGAAATATCCGAATTTGTAGCGAAATGCCTCATGTGCCAACAAATCAAAGCCAAACATCAGAAGCCGCCCGGAACACTTCAACCATTACTTATACCCGAATGGAAATGAGAGCATATCATCATAGATTTCGTGGTGGGATTGCTACGTATTTCGAGCAATCATGATGCTATTTGGGTGATAGTTGACAAATTCACCAAATCAGCACATTTCCTTCCGATCCAAACCACCTATTCTTTGGAGAGATTAGCCAAATTGTACATAGATGAGATCGTGAGCTTTCATGGAGTTCTGATGTCTATTGTACTGGATAGTGATTCTCGATTTACTTTCCGTTTTTTGCCAAAGCTGCAAGAGTCCTTAGGGACTAAACTGAAATTTAGCACTGCTTTCCATTTTCAAACCGATGGGTAATCCGAGCGTGCAATCCAAACATTGGAAGACATGCTTAGAGCATGTATCATAGACTTTAAAGGGAGTTGGGATAAACACCTTATGTTGGTTGAATTTGCTTATAATAACAGCTTTCAAGCTACCATAGGGATGCTTCCCTATGAAGCTCTTTATAGAAGGAAGTTTCAGACTCTATTGTGTTAGAACGAAATTAGAGAGAGAAAGATTGAAAGTGTATAATTGATCGAGGCCATTAAAGAAAATATGAAGCTGATTCAGGAAAGAATGAAGACGACTCAAGATCGATAAAAGTATTACGCCGACAAGAGGAGAAGACCTTTGGAATTCAAAATTGGAGATATGGTGTTTTTGAAAATCTCTCCTAGGAAGGGTATTATCCGATTTCAGAAACGAGGAAAGTTAAACACTCGTTATATTAAACCATTCAAAATAATTGAAAGAGTAGGGAAAGTGACATATCGGCTAGAATTGTTGTCGGAGTTGCAAAGGATCCATGATGTGTTTCACGTTTCAATGTTAAAGAAATATTTACCTAATCCTTCGCATGTATTGGAAACTTCACCGATAGAATTGAAAGAAAATTTGAGTTTCAAGGTCCAACCCATAAAGATCATAGATCGACAAGTCAAACAATTGAGGAGTAAACAAATCTCGATTGTTAAGGTATTGTGAAGAAGCAATCAAGTGGAAAAGGAAACTTGGGAGATCAAAGAGTTGATAACAAAATCCCTAACTTTTTGATGCAGAATTTTCTTTTAAATTTTGAGAACAAATTTTTTTTTAGTAAGATAAGTATTGTAATGCCAAGAAAAGTCAAAGAGTAAAAAAAAAGGGTCAACTTTTCCCTTTCCTAATTCTTCTTTCCTATTTACCCGAAAACCCACCCCCTTCCATTTACATTATCTCTCTTGTCTCTCACCATCAATCTCTCCCTCTCTCAATTTCTCATCTCTCACTCTCAAAGTTCTCTCTCTCTCTCTCTCTCTTGCTCTCTTCTACACTTTCTCTCTCAAAGAGGCAAAGGCTAGGGTTCCCACACAGCGAAATTTGAGGATTTTTGGAATCCAACACCTCTGACTTCGAAACTAAGGTAATTTCTTACTCAAAACCTTGTATTTAGTTTCATTTATACTAGATTTGGGTTTAATGTTGAAATTCGTGGATGTTGGTAGAGGAACCAAAAATTCTAGAGTTATAAAATATTGGGTTTAGGGTTTTGATTTATGGGAATAACATACTCAATGATCTGAATATTGCCTGAATATTGGAAGTATTGGAATAAAATGAAAACCCTAAAATTTCCTGCTAGCCGGACAGTTCGTACATATTGTAGTCTTTTTACTATAATTTCATCTATGTATAGGAAAATTAAGTGAGGTTTTCTTCTTATGAAACTAGACTTGCAGAGCTTTAAAATGATATATAGACATTTTGAAAAGAATTAAATTTTCTATGATTTTTCAAAAAGACCAGTTCTACAAAAGTACCGCTATTCTGTGTCCTGTTATTGTAGTGAGTTTTGCTACGGATTTGAGCTATCTTCAAGGTAGATTTAGGTTTAAGTCTAAACATGAAAGTTATAGATCCATATTTTATCTTTAAATTGAGACTTGAATCATTTAAATTCGATATATATGGTGAAAGTTATGATAATTTTTTCGGGACTGCGCATATTGAGTTATAAATTCTAGTCTATAATATTTATGAACTTAAATATTTTTGTACAATTTGTGTATGCTAAGCACATAAATATAAATGTTGTAGTTTTATGTCTAAATTTTAAGTAAAGATTGGAATTTCCATGATCCAAGTAGTGTAGATCAAGAAACGGTTATTTTTTTATAATATGTTCTGTTAGAAATGTATTGGAAAATTAGAAATTGTGATATATTGGAAAGAACCAATTTACTCTAGTGTCGGTATATGATTTAATGATTAAATTATGACTAATGTCTTAGGTTAAGACATTCGAAATCAGAAAAAGGGTTGGATTTTGTTCGATTTGGGAATTTGGAGTGATTACCCTCCTAAAAAATGAGTGGATGGTTCATTGTAACATTAAATGAGTAAAATTATTTAAAATTCTTTACAAATGATTTGGAATGATTTTTATACAATTGATATGAACTGTTTTGTGATCGTGAAGTATCCAAAATATGAATTTGAACTTGATATTCATCCATTATTTTTATAATTAAGATTGTGCCACGTGATTATTGGATATTTGATTTATGAATGCTAAATTATGGTTTGACAACTGATTATTGAAATTTTGGCACATTCATTGAGAAATCAAATGGTTGTGAAAAAAAAGAAAGAAATGGTGCAGTGAAAATGGCTATAGTCATTTCTCCCCCCACGGAGCGACCCAACGGGGTGACGTGGTTGAGGGTTGGACCAGATTAGCGGGGGAGACAGACGTGATTCCCTTTGCTGTATGTCGAGCTATATCTAGATGCACTCTAATGAGACATGATTCAACGCCAAGGAAGGGGGTTTTGGTATTTGAGATATATGGAATGAAAACCCCTTGGCGGGTTTTCAATCGGATTCGGCTAAACCTGGTACGGGAGTATTTTCATAGAAAAACCTCATGATTCTCGGGAAATATGAATTAAATGGATGTATGTTTGTTGAATTATTTTGATTTATTGAAATCATTATATATATATAATATTGTTTATGAGTTATGTTTTTATCTCCCCACCTTCACCTCTCATTTATTGTCACAATACCATTGAACTCTACTCACTGAGTATTGCCATTACTCACTCCTATCTTTATACTTTTCAGAGGATATTTAGTAGAGAGATTTCACTTGGAAGCTGCGGATGAATTATTTTTGTTGATTTATATAGGTATTTAATGATGTAGGGTTTATTTTGGGATGATGTGTAATCCGTGAAAGGAAAAACTTTGTATTAATCTTTTGGTTTGAATTTAATCAATACTTGTCCTATAACGAGGGACAAGTATCGATAGAATCCACGCATATTCATTTTGAAAATTGGTAATTTTCGTTTAAATTTTCCTTTTGCAAAACTTATTGTTTCAAATGGGACATTTGGACTTTAATTTGAATTTTTAGTTGTATATGCATGAGAGGGTGTTGAAAACTGTCTTGAATGTCGGTTGGCCAAATTGCATACGTGCATGTACAGGGATGGATCCGGTGGATCCTCTCTTTGTGTAACCTTGCATGTCTTTGATAATTGATAACCTAGGAGGGTCATTTAAATGTTGTCAAATTGTTTTTGAATCAGGATATACAATTTGAATGCCTTGCTGTGTCCCACTATATGGGGAGGTTCTACCCGTAAGCCGGGATAACGCAGCGGTTGTTGCATGTTTGATTCGAGCGTCGGTTGTTGCATGCATGATTAATTTTTCATGCTCACGTATATTAACTCTAAAACACATGATTTTTCATGTTCATATTTATTTGCTCAGAAACTCACAAACAAAGGTAGTCATGCAGGCATAAACATACCAAGCTAATCTTTGGAAAGTGTGTTTGTTCACATATAAAATATGATGTCTTTATAATGGCCTATAGATCAAGGTCTGGAATACTTCTTTCGAGCTCTTGATATCAAAATATAGGTGAAGTGTCTCTTCTTCAATTTTTTGCATGAGCATATTGTATAGGTGGCAACTCATGTTTTTTGTGATGCTTATGCATTGCACGTGCCTTCTCTATAACCAAGAAAATCGGTCATCATTTTGCATTGTATGACACGTAGCAAGGATAAAGACTTTTGTCCTACTGGGGATCTCATGATCTCTTTACGCATTAGATAGGATTTGGAAGTTTTTCTGTTGTGAGCTTTCAAAATTATACTGCTAAAAGTCTAAAATTTCTTTTAGCCCATCACATCTAGGAGGAAAAAGGGAAATGATGGCAACGTTGCACAAAAATAAATTTTGCAAAGTTCTCAATTGATATCATAGTTCCTGATGTAGGGCTTAATCTTTCTTTTTGATACCTAAATTCAGTTTTGGTTAACCATTTTTTACTTCTGTGTATGATTTTCTTTTCCAATTTCATATTGTAGCTTCATAATTCCTCATCTGATATCCAATATTAATAATGTTTATTTCATTGAACGATCCCCTTTAGGTGCGGAGATTATCTGAATTAAATGTTGGGTTGCATTTAGCGGTGATCGCTACTCATATTATGGGGTCAAACTTACTATCATGCATGCATACTCGGTAGTCCTGGCATAATATATGCACATGTTTCATACTACTATAAGTACAACATCTGTTATACTTAATCAATTCATTTTTTAGCTTAGTTTGTCTCCCCTAACTTGTTGATTTCCAGTAATGAACTAAAGTAAAACAGTGGAGGAAAGATGTGTCACTTTCTTTGTTTATCATAATATGAGATTTATGCATGACATGCTAAAAAGAATTATGATGGAGCTTCAATTTTTAACTTACCATAATTCAGTGGTTACCTATTTTATGTTTTGTATGTAATAGATGCTTGGATTATCCATGGCATTTATTTTTTATTTTTTACGGATTTTAACAAATAGAGAGTGACGATGGTGAGAGTTAAGGTGCGGGAGAGAGAGATAAAGTCAAAGAGAGAGAGTTATAATCTTGTGTACGTGCAATTGTGCCTACTATTAGATACGTGTTAAGAGCACTTATGAGCCTTGCCATCCCAAAATTAGAGACTCGAGCTTCGATTTCGTGGTCCAATACAACATTGTTTTATTTCATGTTTTTATGTATGATGTGTGGGATGGAGTTATGGTGTAGCAAACATAGTCCTTTGGCTACACTTCTCACTATCTTTTTCCTTTCTTCCCATGTAAGAATGGTTTGTCACACATTTTTCCTCTTCCATGAAGCATCTCTTCAAGGCTTCCAAGTTCCATGAATTCATAAACCAGAAGCCTCTCTTCGCTAACCTTGCAACAGCTTAAAATAGGAACAAAGTTCGTAAGCTTGATCTTCCCAACACAATACTCGTCTTTCAATGTAACCTTAAAAACTTATCCAAATCTGTCACTCCTAATTAGACTGGCAACTGAAAAGCCATTAGTAGCCTCAATGAGCTATGAAAACTTAAGCTTCCTCAACTACCTTTGGAAAGTAGCAACATTGATACTCAAAGGCTCTTTTTTCTTTCCAATCTTCCAAGTTGTAATAGCATAAGAAGCTTACAAGCTATTAAGCATTTTAGCATCCTATGTCTCCTTCCTTCTTACATGAAATGCAATTGTCCATGCAATGACAATTCAGATAGAAGCAATGATGACTAGAATTCCAAGCACGATGCTATTAGCCAATGAAGAAACACAGGTTCATGACCTTGTCTTTCACCATTGTTGCTTGATTTGTTGTTGGTTGGTTGCTACTACTCTGACACTCTAGCAATGGAACTCCACAAGGTCGAGGATTATTCACATAGTGGCTTGTAAAGTGATAGTTCCCCAGACCTCAATTATCGTCCTCCGCCTTTTGATTTGTGCAATCGCTATTTGAAGTTTTTGTTGCCATCATCTTTGATTCCCAGATTTAGTTCGTCATCTTCACTATTTAGTCACTGGCATCTTCATCTATGACACCTTCAATCTCCACAATTACCATTTGATTTCATATTGTAGTTATTCTCTTTATCAATTTCACTAGCTGCGTTCGATTCATCATCGCCATCAGCATTCGAGATCATCTTTGATTACTTTGTCTACTCCACAGATCATCTTCGGTTTGCTAGTTTCTAAGTTTGCTTTTCTCTTCTGCTAACTGTTTACTTTTTACTCATCCATTTCCATCTACTCTTCGACTTTTTCACCAAATTCCACCATTAGTTCATTGTCAATTTTTCTTTGCCGGTTAGTGTCTCTTCACTTCAATTGCTCTCCTACCATTCTATTCCATCACCACTCAATTGTGTTCCTTCACCCATTGGAGGAGAAAAAGAAGGAGAGAGAGAATCAAAAGGAAAGAGAGAGAGGAAAGAGTTGGGTTATTTACCTGATTATTGTAAATTTAAAAAAAAATACCTAAGGCTATGCGATATTAAACTGATAACCACTGGATCACAATATTTTGTGTGGTTATTTTATTTTATTTTATTTTTTCTCTCCTTGTTTTATAAAATAAAATAAAATTTTAAAATTTATATTATTTATTTGAATTGAAATAATATATATAAAGTTTATTATAAATCATATATGGTTTGTAATTAGTATATGCACATATATATATGTATGTATGTATGTATGTATGTATGTATGTATGTATATTTGTATGCATACATATATATATATATGTTATATTCGAGCACACAACATATATTGACACACTAACTAAAACCTTATTAGACCAAATAAATAAAATGCTATTGCATCGAGGGAAGCCCTAATATTCTTATTTTTTTTTATTATTTTTTTCCAAGTAAATAAAAAATCTTATAAAATGTCAAGTTAAATAGTGGTCCGGAATATTTTTTCTATACAAATAAAATTTTATTTATACAATAGAATTTATTACGTAGAAAACTAAATATACAAATAGAAAACAAAATTATGTACCCAAATTTTGTTTGTACAATAATAGATGTATAAGCCCTAGTCAATACAACAGAGCGGTGTAATCTTTTGAACAGTCCTGTGACTTGCTTAGCATGCTTTTGTCGATACAAAAATATTCTATAATTTATTTGAATTTTTTTATAATTATGAATTTTTAAAATTAATATTATTTTATTTTATTTATAAGGTTTTAAAATCCATATTTTTGTGTGATTTTAAAATAAAATTCCGTATAAATAATTATCTTGATGCCAGAAAATTTTTATTTTAAAAATAAAATTTCATATGAATTTTTAAGAATTAAAGTTTTATATAAACTCAAGATTTTAAATTTAAATTCAAATAAATAATATAAATTTTAAAAATTTATTTCATTTTAGAAAACAAGGAGATAAAAAAATAAAATAAAAAAAAACAAGCACACAAGATATTTTGGTCAAGTGGTTATCACTTCAATATTTCATAGCCTCAGGTCTAACACTTGAATCCACATATTTATATTTTTTGTAACAAAAAAAAGAGTGGATACGAAACCGGTGAACGATATTTAAATATATTTTTTTAAAATTTATAATAATTAGGTAAATAACTCGGAGAGAGTTGCTCAAGCTTTGCTTGTGCCACATTAGCATTTTTATCTACGTGGCATTACCACATTAGCAATCCAATCACGTGGAATGACTTAATGTGCTAAAGTAGCAGGTGCCACGTCAGTATTTTGATCCACGTGTGATGCTAGGTCAGCAAATGGCCAAGGTAATTAAATGACTAATGTAATGCCATCTTGATGGAGAGACTACTTTGTTATACTTCTTGAAATTTGAATCTCAATCATTGCGTTTTATCAACTCACCATTTAATTGCCGGTGTGACGTCATAACAAATGGAGAGACCACTTTGTTACACTTTTGAAATTTGAGTATTCAATCGTTGCGATTGAAGTTTAACGACTTGATTGTGAGCTAATCTCATAGTTCAGAGATTGAACAGATAATTTTCTCATACATGTTGCCAAAAACAAAAACCCACTTATTCAAACATAAATTGCATAAAAGTTAAAGACAAATTAAAACATAAAACATAAACATGTGTACTTTTGGTGTGCGACAATATATTAAGGAATCTTGTAGAGAGAGAAAACTGAACAAAAAAATTTAGATAATTGGTAGGAAGAAATGATTGAAGTTAATAAAATAAGTTAAAACACAACAAAGAAGAATCTGTTCATATAGTAAAGTTTAGTAAAGTTTTATTCTTCTGTAATTAAAATATAAGTGTAATTAAAAATTAAGATTTTTTACGGATTTCAAAAATTTATTCATATCTACACATACATACATATATTAAATTCATAGAGATTACAGCCATAAGAGGCACACGTTTCAACAAGTTAGGCTAAAGAAAAACCAAACAAGTAAAATTAAAATTTTCTACTAATTATTTTATCAAATAAATAAATTTTTCATTACCCATACATCATTAATTTTTCATGCTCATGTATATTAACTCTGAAACACATGATTTTTCATGTTCATGTTTATTTGCTCATAGACTCACAAACAAAGGCAGTCATGCATGCATAAACATACCAAGCTAAATCTTTGAAAAGTATGTTTGTTCACATATTAAATAGGTCTATATAATGGCTTATAGATCAGGGTCAGGAATACTTCTTTCGAGCTCTTGAAATCAAAATATAGGTGAAGTGTCTCTTCTTCAAGTTTTTGCATGAGCATTTTCTATAGGTGGTAACTCGTGTTTTTTGTGATGTTTATGCACTACACATGCCTTCTCTATAACCAAGAAGATTGGTCATCATTTTGCATTGTATGATACATAGCAAGGACAAAGACTTTTGCCTTGCCGGGAATCTCAAGATCTCTCTTCGTACTGGATAGGATTTGGAAGCTTTTTTGTTGTAAGCTTTCAAAATTTCAAAATTATACTGCTGAAAGTCTAAAATTTCTTTTGGGCCATCACATATGGGAGGAAAAAAGGGAAATGATGGCAACATGGCACAAAAATAAATTTTGCAAGTGTTCGGTTCTCAACTGATGCCATAGTTTCTGATATAGGGCCTAATCTTTCTTTTTTGACACCTAAATTTAGTTTTAGTTAACCCTTTTTTTCTTCTGTATATGATTTTCTTTTCCAATTTCATATTGTATCTTCATAATTCCCCCTTTGATATCCAATATTAATAATATTTATTTCATTGAACGATCCCCTTTAGGTGCTGAGATTATCTGAATTAAATGTTGGGTTGCATTTAGTGATGATCGTTGCTCATATTATGGGGTCAAACTTACTGTCGTGCATGTTTACTCGGCAGTCCTGACATAATATATGCACATGTTACATACTACTGTAAGTGTAGCATCTGTTATACTTGATCAACTCATCTTTGAGCTCAGTTTGTCTCCTCTAACTTGTTGATTTCCAGTAATGAACTGAAGTAAAACAGTGGAAGAAAGATGTGTCACTTTCTTTGTTTATCATAATATGAGATTTATGCATGACATGCTAAAAAGAATTATGATGGAGCTTCAATTTTTAACTTACCATAATTCAGTAGTTTCCCATTTTATATTTGGTACGCAATAGATGCATGGATCCATGGCATTATTTTCTATTATTTATTTATTATTTCTTACGGATTTTAGATCTGAATTTGCCTGTGCACAGGATGGTGTTTTATCTGCATGTGGCCATACTGGATTAGTTGACAGAGGAACATATTTATTTTATTCAGTGGAGCATGACTATGGTGTATATGCATGATTGATCTTCTGGATCTGGCTGGACGCTTGGAGGAGGCTCAAAATCTAGTGAGGAACATGCCTTTTGAGCCGGATGCAGTAACATGGGGTGCTCGTCGGGGTGCAAGCAACCCTATAAGGTGAGAAGGCTACTGAAAGAATCTTTGAAATGGAACCTGAAAATTCTGGAACGTATGTTCTCCTCTCAAATTTGTATGCATTTTCAGGAAAATGGAGTGAAGTAAATAAAATGAGATTGAAAATGCGGGAAAAAGTTGTGAGAAAGGTACCTGGGTAGAGCTGGGTTGAGGTGCAAAATAAAATTCATACATATCCGGTTAGTAATTGTTTCCATCCAGATTAGGAGAGAATATATGCTTTCTTGGAAGAGTTCGACTTGCGGATGAAGAAGGAGGGCTTTGTTTCCAAAACAAAATTGGTTTTACATGATGTGGAAGAAGAGGAGAAGGAGCACATGCTCAAATACCATAGTGAAAAAATTAGCTGTTGCGGTATACCGACAATACTAGCTGGTAGACCAATACGTGTGATAAAAAACTTACGGGTATGTGAAGATTGCCATAATGTAATCAAATTCATATCTAAGATTGTGGGAAGGTTGATTATGTTACCGTATTCTAATAATTTTCACCACTTCAATGGGGCATGTGTTCTTGTGGAGATTATTGGAAAAAGTGAAGAGATTTCAGGAGGTGAAATAGCTACTTGTGTTTTTTTAAGCAATCTGGCCAGTGATCCATTTTCACTTTTTTTTGTAGTTATGAAAGAACTGAAGACATGTGAAAGGAAACTCAACTCCATAGACACCCTTTTCATTACAATTGTTGGATGCTCATGGTACTTTTTTACTTTGTGGGGGAATAAAAAGAAGGAGAAGAGAAGAAAATTGACTGGCACCATTCAGGGTGGAATAGAAGCCAATGGCCATAAAGGGTTATCAGGAAAAGGGAATCTCCTGTGGCTTTCATTTGAAAATGTGATATGGATAGTCCTGATAGATGAGTAGAATGATATGTAAAGTATGTCTTCTAAGAAGACCAATGGATTTGCTTCTCACCATCTTTACAAGGAACCAAAGAAGAGAAACCCTTCTGGGGATCAGGATCAGCTCTCTAATTGTGACTCTGCTCCATTTCTTCTATGACATAGAAAGGGTATGAACTGATGACGGCCATACTCTTCTGTTTTTGTTGTAAATGAATTTTATTTTGACCCAGTAGATGCCAATTCAAACCTCGGAAGGAGAACTAGTTTTGAATCGAACTTGAGTTTATTTAGTGATTGTTTGGGAAAAAAAATTATCTCCTATTTGATAATAATAATTAAACAAGTGTCTTATGTCTCTAATTTGACGTTTGGAATAAGAAATTGAACGAAAACAAGGTTAAATAAAATGGTTCGGTGCATGCTTTTTAAGCGCTCAAGTGAGAGCAAGTCGAGGTTAAACTAAAATCCTTTTTTTTTTTTTTTTTCTGAGGTTAAACTTAGTTTTGCCTATTAAAGAAAAATCTAAAGACCTTGACACAGATTAAACTTAAATCCCCTTTTTTTTTTCTTTCGGCTTCTGCCCAATTTCTGTGGGACTTGGCAAAACCATAAACCCATCTCAATTTACATTTTTTTGTGTGTCAGTGTGTGGCCCCGGAAAGCTTAAGAAACTAGAGTATTCTTTTTGTTTTTTTTTTTTTTTTGCCCTAACCAACCGCTATAAGTCCCGTTTTGTGGGAACAGATTTCCCAACATTCATTTTTTTCGTTTCCACCCCAAATCTAACCCCGGAAGTGGTAGAATGGTACAGTCCCATTGGCCAGTTGCACCAACCAATGTTGGTATTAGAGTATTCTTTTACCAAACTCTTTTATATTGAGTGATCAAACACTCTATCCCCTTAATCATAAATCTCAAATTCAAGCCATGAGAATGATAAAAAGGATTTTAGAGAGCCGATCCCTAAAATAGGTTCTATAATACTTAAACCGGATTTATCAGGTAAAAATCAGATACGTGAAAAACCAAAAAAAAAAACGCCAGAGTATTCTTTTTTTTTTTTTCCTTCATACTTTTCCTTATAGATTGAAAAGTTGTTTTCTTGTCACATGAATAGGCAGCGTCTTGGGTGTCGTTTGTTTGATTAAACATTTGAAACTTAATTCATGGGAATTTTGGGTTCAAGATAGGTTAAGTTTATCAAACTAAATGATTGTTTTTCAGATGCTACAATCTTGTACAATTTCTCATGATTTGATTGATGAAAAGTAGAATTTTACATTCATTTGCTTGGATGGTTGTTTTTATTTTTTTTATTTTTTGGATTTAAAGGGACATATGAAAGGTATTGTCCAATGGGTATTAAAAAAAATGTTGGGTTTGTGTTTCTGTCCTGAGTTTCATTTGCTTGTCAATTGGGAATGTTTGGACAAATTGATAACAAGAAATAACCTAATTAGAGGATGTGAACAGAGCTGCAAATGAGTACCATAAGAATGAAAGAGAGAAATTGTTACACTAGAAGATGTAGGAATTGCTTACTACAGAGATTCTAAAATGTGCAAGTCCGCCACTGAAGAGCCACAAATGGCAGGACAAAAGTTTTACCAAGTCCAGATATATAATATTAGACCCAAAAACAGAAATGCAAATGTCACAGGATGGGATACAAGCATATACAGATGCTGCAATATTTTCTCTCAAAGCACACAATCAGACTAATGAACATCGAATCTGAATTGGTGTACTAGCAAACATGAGTAAGCTATTTAAAGGAATGCCATTTCTCTATGTTAACTGCATTAAGTTAGCAACAAGAATACACCTAATGTTAGCTCTACCCATTTTTCTCCGTCGCTTTCTTTCTCTTGTTTTGATTCTGTGAGCTCGGGAAAATTCTGTGGAGTCTTTGATGCAAGTTCAGTATGATACAGTACAAATAAGTTCTCTTCCACTTTGCACCTGCTTTTTCTCCCTTTCCCACAAGACGTGCCGCGGCCCAGGGGGGTGTGGTTTGGGGTGTTGGATGAAGGAACTGGCAACAAGGTTAGGCTTTCCAACTCTTTCTGCTCAGACTATTTGTGCCAAATCACGTTTTGAGCGCCGCAACCTTTTGTGACAATGCATCAGTTGACTCTTCTGTATTTTGCTCAATTGGCTCCTCCTGCAAGAGTAGAAACAAAAGTGAGCTAAGGACCACAAATGAAAGCATCCATTCGGAATTCAACATATAAAGTCTCCCAAAGGACATATCGAAGCATACCAATATTAACTGGGAACTATATATTAAGAATGGAATAGATCAATACATCAAAACAGACAGCAATCTTAAAATGAAAGTGAGCAACCACGTGGCCAAGCCCCTCCTACATATTGTTTGAAAGTTTTGAAGAGGAGGGGAGTCGAGAGGATCAGAATGAAGGGCAAGGTACATCCCATCTCTTTGTTTGGATATTTGAAAAATTATTCAAGGGAAGCCAAGGTAAATTTTTGTATACTACAAAAGCTTTCACGAAACATGAAGTGTCCCATCCAATTCACCCAAATCAGAGTGCATAAATTTTGGAAGCATTGGAAGCTATCTGCCCCCCCCCCCTCTAATCCCTTTCTCCTTCTCATCTAGAAAAAACAAAACTACATTAATAAGAAAAGGAAAAGAAAAAGAAAAACTTCCCAACACAACCAGGGTATCTTTCCTCCCTTTTCCTCCCTTTCCCCCAATATCCCCTCCTTCCAAACAATGAATCAAGGTTCCAAAGAGTTTCCGTATGGTTAAAAAGAAGAGAATGTTACTTGAATAATTCATAGGATGAATAATAAGCAAAGGATCACAATCCTTCAAGTACTTTTTTTCTGATAAAAAATAAATTTTACATCACAAAAGTGCAGATAATTGAAGAATCCATACAAAATATGAAAGTGAGGCAAATAATGGTGAGCACAGAAATGGAACACTCCTACCCACATACTCAAGCAGAATCAGTTTTGATGACGGGTGTAAGGAACTCACATATTTTACTTCTATGATTTTCAAACCCAAGTTCGTACTTTCATGACTGTTCATTTTCTATCCAAAAATGTTGCCATCCTCGGCATTAATTTCACCTCAACAAAGCCTAAAACTTAATTGAAATTCTTGACTCACCTTAATATTAAATACCCTTCAAAATGGACATTTGAACATGATTTAGCTATTGCAAAACCACCTCCATGTAAAAATACTTAAAACTTAGTTGTAATTCTTTACTCACCTTAACTGAGAATAGTCCTGTAAATGAAGCCTTAAACATAATTTTGCCATTTCGAATTACTCTTCCTCACTTCTGTGACACATCTGTCGATTTCTCAGTGTTTGAGACCAACTTTGTATATAAGTACATAGATTATACTCATGTAGTTGGCCCCAGGTAGTTTAGGAAAGACCTAAAGTATCTTTTGTGTAGATGTGTGTGGGTGCATTTGGATAGGAAAGGAGAGTTTATTAGATAAAAAATGGAAACATAACCAAGGAGGCGCAAACAAAACAATCCAAGTGATATACAATGGATCTACAGAATAAATGAGATCCTCTAGCATGGCAAAAACATGAGAAGAAAACCAAAAACAAGGTATTTTGATTCAAGAGTAAAGAAGGAAAGTGCCTTTCAACCCCCACAGAAACTTGATGGTATGGTAAAGTACTATTTAAGAAATGTATCTTCCGATACCTGAGAGAAAGCTTAGCTTAAGTATCTAATACAACTATAAAGAGAAGCCAGCTTTTGATGCCAAATCATGCTTTTCTTGGCAAAGTTATCCATAAAGACAAGAAAAATTGGTTCTTCAAATTAAAACAAGAAAAAAGAAAACCTAAAACAGCCCACTCTCAAAAAATAACTTCTCTATTTCAACCAAAAACTTCCCAACTTCTCCATTTTGTACAATTATAATTTTAGAAATTATACACAAGCATGGATTTCAAGGACAGTGTGTGGCCAAGATCCTAGTACTCATAGAGAAGAATGCAGTTTTTACAAATAATCCCATCATATCTTAGTCCTGTAATTCTACAAGTTCTACATATATCACTGCTTCACTAGAATTGCATGCCAGAAAAGGTCAATGGAATACATAAACTCATCAACAAATCATGTCCTTAATTTGGTAACTGAAAATGGGAGGGATGATGAAATGATCAGCAGGAAATACATAATGGTTTACCTGTGCAGTTGGTTTTCCATGCATGCCTAAGCACTTGGAAGCACTGATACTAGCACTTTTTAATAGGGGGTTTCGAGCACTACAATTTGGTTTGCTTGGTCCATTTTGAAAATTTGCATTTGCATTTCCTGAACCCTCAGAGTTCTGTAGCCCTGGAGGACTCGCAAGAGTGGTAGCAACAGAATCAGCAGTCTTCCGTTCAAAATCATTTTGACCAGCATTATCATCCTTAGGCATACAAACCCGCTCTCTGAAATTGCAGTAAAACGAAGTGGGTGACATAATTTGTTGGCAGAACAGCAACAAAAAAAGAACTGTTCATGTAACTAAATAATAAAATAGACTTGGTCAAAAGTCGACTAAATTTTTAGTTAGAAAAATGGCATTTGAACCAACTGATTTTGCAACCAAAATGACTAAATAAACTATCACCAACTCAACTCAACCTAGCTAAATGGAATGCAGTTCTAAAGCAATAAGCATGAAAAGATCCCATGTGTAATATTTTAATTCTATCAAACAGAGTAAAAAAAAACTATTGCCAGCATAGGAATGCTCTTTTAGGATAAGGACAATCCAAACCATAAAAGGTTCTAGCATGCAATTGCTTTGCAACAGAGCAGATTAAAGACAACCAACAAATCGTATGAAACGGTTTGAAGATTTTGATGTTTGAAGCCATTAAAAAGTTTTTCCAATGCAGCTGGCCTCATTTCTGGCTACAACATATGCTTAAAAAATTCAAATGAAGAAAGATAAAGAGTCCAAATATTAACACAAGTTACCTGGGTAAGGATGCATGTTGACGGAGGAGAGGTGTGCTACTTTCGCCTTTACCATTGTGTTCCTCAAGATGGGCAAACTGTCTCTTGAAACGATCAACACCACTGGTTTTATAGAAGATACACAATATCTGGTCATTATTTGGATTTTTGAACCAAGTGACAGAAAATAAACAGCCATCCCACAATAAGCCGGTAACCGCAATCAAAGTAGACGTGGCACCAGAAATGCAAGACAACTTCTGCCACTCTCTTAAATTTCTATGCAACAGTAAACAAGATCTAAGGTTGTGTACTCATGTACACATGGCATCTAATGCACTAGTTAATTTTTTTTTTTTTGGGGGGGGGGAATAAGGACTAAGATTGTGTACTCATGTAAATCCGAAGGTGGCATCCAATGCACTAGTACTTTTTTTCCACTGAGCAATTTACTAGTACTTGACTAAATAAAATGCGAGGCTTTAGAGTCTGTGGCAAGCATACAAGTCTATGCTGGTATTACTTGATTGAAGTTTATTACACGAGGACCATTTGCTTTCTCTAGGAAAATATCCAAGCACTAGAAAATTAAAGAAAAAACTGAAATAATTCTTTAATGAGATTTGGTGAATGATGGTATTAGAAGAATTTTACAGCAGAATGTGTTGTAGAACAGAAGACATAAACAAGTATACACAAAAAGGTGTAGCACATTGATTGTTTTTATTCAATTTCACATTGTCTTAAAAGAACCAGGTTATTTTTCCCACAACAGCCTCCCACCCAAAAAAAGAATTCTTCTTTTTATTCCTGTTACAAACAGAAGATAGAATACTCTAGTCCTATTTGATACACATAATTATCTATTTTTTCTGTCAGCCTAAATAACTGTACAGATTAATTTTATAATTACTCCTAACAAGCATAATGCTGAAGAAAAATCCAAGTGGCAGTAATTTTTTGAATATATGAAGGAGAGTGCTTTAAAAGAACTGCAGTAAAAACCTTCAGTTAGCAACCAAGTTTATTCTTTTCTGAAATAATAGATGACTGTAGCTCCTATCATCCAATATAAATAATGTTGCAGAAAAGTGAAAATTGTTCAATTATCAAACTTCTGTTAAAATTGATGTTCTACAGAATATAACTAGCTTCAAAGAACATATAGTGAGTTCCTAACCTTGGGTACATGAAACTAGTTTGTTCTGCACCTCGTAGATACTCCTGCAGCATCTGTGGATGATACTCTAGAATCTGTTTGCTTTAAACAAGAAAATATTGATTACTATAGCATGTAGATAATTCAATATATGTGTTCAGATCCACATTTATGATATCGTAAGGTCATACCTCCCGATAAATTAGCTCTCTAACATCATCTTTTGTCAATTTCCTCCTTTCAAACTCAAACTCAAGTTTTGAAATGGGTTGAGTGGATGGTTCACGATCCACATTCGCCAGACCAAGGAAGTAAGGATCAGCTAATGCCTTAGAATATCAACGGAAGAAATATTATAAACATGCTATTTCCCACATCAAACAGATGCTGCCAATATTCTCACACCTTAGATTTGAGAATAAACTAAAGGTCAAGTATCATATATTACCTCTTCAGCAGATGGTCTATCTTTGGGATCAAAAGCCAGCAAACGTTCCAACAGGCTTACTGCCAAAGGATCTGCATATGGGAACTTCTTTGTAAATGGAACTGTTGGTTTTCTCCGCATGCTACTAAGATATCTCCTTGCCTTTTCATTTCTAATCTGTCACCATAATGAACGACCGATCATCATCAAACATGAGGAAGGAATGAAATTGAGCAATTAGTTTGAGAAGCCAAGCAGGCAAAACAGCATTTAGACTTGAGAATAAATAAACTACCATTCTAAAAAATTTTACTGGTGAAAATGGAATGAATTTAAAAATCTCAGCAAAAAACTATAACAATTTTCTCATACGCTAATAAAAATAAGAGAAACTTTTAGCACTTGAACACCAACCCTGGCAATGGATTCAGGAGGAGGAGTCCCAAGCAAATCGGTCATAAGATCCAACTGGTGCACAACGTTTTTACCAGGAAATAGTGGTTTACCAGAAAGCATCTCAGCAAATATACATCCAATGCTCCAAATATCAATTGCAGGGGTGTACTGCAAACACGGAAGCATCTAGCTCTTAAAAACTGAAAATGGTCAATTTTTTTTTTAACAATTTAACATAAACTTTATTAACCAAAATTTTCTCCTTTCACAAATGAAGTAATCTTTTATTAGGTCATTGGACAGTTTACACATTAGTATCATCACAGCACTCCGTTTACAAGACTGTTATGCAAGTGAACCAAACATATAAAATTAGCTAGTCCATCCAAACTGCTGCAATCACTAACCAGGTCTTTTTCACATGCAAGCAATCTCAAACAAAAAAATTCTCTAAACTGAATTCTGCAGCAAAACCAGTGTGGAAAATGTACCTCGCCTATAATCCTTATACTGAAAAAACATTACTATGTCCCTAAAGTCTACCATGTAAACAGAAACAAAGAGCTAGAGGATACCTATAAGAACAACATGCCAATTGAAAGACCATTAAATTGACATTGAAGTAATTATGTAAAAAGCTGTACTTCTGAGCAGTTGTCAAACAAATTTGCTTCAAACTTGAAAGTCGACAGCATCTCATTCAAAGTTTTCCTGCTCCAATATTTGGACAAAGATAGCATTTTTAGGTTCTATTTTAATGTGGATAAATGGTGTTATTACTATCAACTTAACGAATCAGAATTCAGAAGAGTTGACTCTTACAACCCTTAGCTTTATCAAAATTTATTTTAAAAAAAATAGCAAGCATTAAAAGGCAGGAACCTCAGAAAAACAATGGAGAGATATTAGGGAACAGATCCATAGAACTCTGTTACAAAAAATGGTTCAACAAACATTACACCAATATTTGAATGAATGACTTATCTGTTACTAAAGAGGAGAGGTATTGAAAAGATTCAACACAGATGCAACAACAACAACAACAACAACAATCAAGCTTTATCCCATTAACTAGGGTCAGTTATATTGATCTTTTCACGCCATTGTACTTTATTTCATATCACATGCTCACTTATATGATTGTTTTCTTTATACGACATTCAAGATAATTGAATAAAAAATTTATGGTAGTAAAGAGACACCTTACTTTGGAGAAAAAGGAGCCACAAAGTTCGGGGGCACGATACCATCGAGTTGCAACATAGTCCTACAAGATAGCACAGAAACAACATAGAAAATGACACATAAATGTCTATTTGAAAGCTGAAAACATGGTTAATTGGCAATAGATAGAACAAATAAAATTTACCCTGAGAAATTTCAAATGAAAAACTACTTGAAATTATATAATTAACACAATTTCCAGGGAATAGGCACATACAGTCCAGAATATAGCTGATGGGGCATCATTAAATGACACACGAGCAAGACCAAAATCACAAATCTTCAACTTGCAGTCTGCATTTGCTAGAATATTTTTTGGCTTTAAATCTCGATGGAATACATTGGCTGCAAGATATCCCATCATATGTCTTCGTCAATTTTAGGACATAAAAACAAATAAATTTCAGAATACCACTCAAAGGGATCAACCTGAATGTATGTATTTTAGACCACGAAGAAGCTGGTACAAGAAAAACTGGTAGTGTTCAGGTGTAAGATCATCATTTGCTTTTATTACATGGTGAAGATCAGATTCCATCAACTCAAAAATAACATAGATATCCTTGAATTCTCTTCGAGAAGGAGGAAGCATTATATGCTTGATTTCAACAATATCGGGGTGACGAAGTAATCGAAGAAGCTTGATTTCTCTAAGAATTCTTGTTGCGTCAGAGACATGCTCAAAAACATCATTGATCTTCTTGATTGCAACTTTCTCTCCAGTGTGCGTGTCGATTGCAGAACCAACAACACCATAACTTCCTTTACCAACGACTTCTTGAATTTCATATCTACTTGCTTCTCCATATTCTGTGAAGAATTCTGTTTCATTGCCCTGTGAAAATGGCCAAGGTAAAAATGATAATGAAGAGATAAACATGAGATGAAGGTAAGTATGTCTATGCTCACACCCAAACAAAAATGTGCATATGCATGACACACGGACGTGAATGCTTGCCCATGCACACAAATACATTTGTGAGTCTAAAAATATTTTAAATAAAAGGTAAAGAGCCATTAGCTGCACACACTCATACACACATCTTTGTCTTTCAAATATTTTCTTCTTGACCAGAAAAAGAATTCCAAGATCCATCTGTGGAACTGGTAGGAAAAGTGACTTTTAAAGAGAAAAGATTTCCCAGCCCCAACCAATCAAAGCTTGAGGTCACTCACTTATACACACATGCGCACACTCTGGTGCAGCAAGGCTTGATCACAAAAGCTAACTACCGAAAGTCTTCTAATCCATTTAATACAAACAAATAGCCATAAGGAAACTGAATTCTTGAAGGGCCGAATCAAGCTACATATGCATAGAAGATGCAATTTCTCATTAAATCCTGTGACCCATTAATTTAATCATGTCATTTGTTTTATATAATAAGAGCTGAAAAATTGTGCAGAAAATAAATTGGTCATTTTCACATAAAATTCAGATTCCAGTGGAATCAAAAGTATCACTATAATTTAAGGAGCGCGGCAAGATAATCATATTGATATCACAACTTAAGTGGTGAAAGACAAGACATACACAAAAGTCTTAGGTTTAATGATGCAAATTATGGGATGGGTAAAGATGCTAACAATGAAACAAGTCCCAGATAACAATTACCAAATCCATTTCGATCAAGCCAAATGAATAAGTATTAATTACAAAAATGATTATGGGAAATGCAAATGATTTTGAAATAAACGACAGAATAGCACATTCCAGTCTCGATAACTGCGTCAGACAAGATCAAGAAAAGACGTCAAAGTTCTGAATCTCATGTTGTGGTTTTTTGAATTATTGGAGGCATATTCTACAAATTCCCAATGAATTATATTTCATGCAATTTGAACTTTCACCAATTTTTTATTTAGTAACAAACAGAGACTGAATTAAAGATCGAGAGAGAGAGAGAGAGACCTTTTTGTGAGTATCCATGAGGATTGGGGTGGGAAATTAGAATCAAAGCGGTAATGGCGTGGGTGATGAGTTATGTGAAGAAGATGAAAATGAAAAGAGGAAGTGGTTGATGAAGGAGCGTCAATCTCGGCGATCAGAAACACATGGCAACGATTGGAAATTCTCTCTTGCCGAAACCAACGACCAACTCCATCCATTCGTCCTCCCCATTCCCCCATATATATCTTCTCTCTCTCTCTCTCTCTCTCTGAAGTTTCGGAGGTGGTGTCCGATGAGCTCGCTCGGGATACTGAAAAGCCTTCCCTCCCCTCATCTGAGTTCCCATTCCCCGCTTCTTTCCTCCTTTTCTTCGTTAAGACGAGGGTGTTATGATACCTGGGTACGGGACCCGTGACACCACGTGGTCAAAGCTCCAGCTGGAGCTCGGTCAGCTTGAGCTGGGGTCCAGCTCGAACTCGGCTAGTCTTGTACCGAGCTCGAGCCCGAGTTTATAATGTGTCAAGCTTGAAGCCCGATAATTATGAAATTATGTGTAAACTCATACTTTTTTTAATAAATTACATATAATAATTCTTATATTTAAAAAAATTGATGGACGAAAATATCTTTTACCTTTTATTTTTATTATCCCATTTTCATTGCTCATTTTGTATCTGGAATTGGATCACGATTCACACTGAAGGTCTCCTCTCACTACGATGACGAATATCTTGATATTTTTGGACACATTTCAATGAGATTGAGAACTATAATTATTTAAATATTATCCATCCATATCCCTTCTACCATTCATTTTTCTTTTTCATACATTATCATTGAATCATTTCTGATTTTGATTCTTAATTTTTTTAACTCCAACTGTTTTGTTTTTAATTTTTGATTGTTTTAATCTTTTTTCTTTCTTTTTGTTCTTAACAAAAGAATAGATCCAAAAGTAAGTATAAGTAATGGTAAGAAAAAAAGAAGAATTGAATCTCAGGATACAGATCCAACTGAAATTTCGACTATACCCATTATTGTATCGACTGGTTCTACTACGCCTGTTGTTCAAAGAGGACAGAATGTGCAAATCCCATTTCAAAATGCTAATGACACATCCATTCCGAATAGAGGTAGAAATTGAACAATGGACCAATGAAATGCTGGAAGAAGGAGATGATGATGATGTTGAAGAAGGAGATGGTAATGAAATGGCAGCTCTGCGTACAGCTGAAATGATAAAAGATGATCTTTTTGGAGAGCAGCAAAGGGAAAAAATCATGAGTTTAGGAATACATTTCTCCTATTGGCCTTGTAGATAGTATAAAAAATGTGAAGTACAACATTTATGATTCCAAACTGAAAGTTCATAAAACTAAGTCAACAAGCACCTATATTAGACACCTAAAAAAATATCGATAGTTTGTGTAGAAAATGAGAAGTACACAATCTACACTTATCAATTTTAAACCAATTGGAGTTGTGACACCTTCTAAAGACTCTCAAATTGTTTCTGCCAAGTTTGATATGCAAAGAATGAGAAAGACAGCTACACATTGGATTATGATGTATGAGCATCCTTTTAGTATTGTGGAAGATGAGGGATTTAATATAATATATTGGTGTGAGATGCCAAAATGAAAACCAATACCAAGGCAAACAGAAAAAAACGATTACATGTTGATTTATAAGGCTGAAAAGAAGAAGTTGAAAAAAGTATTTGCAAATGTTGCAAAAATTAGTTTGACAACTAACTTTTGGAAGTCAAAGACTCAAAAAATTGGATATATAGTTGTGACGGGCTATTTGATTGACTTTGATTAGAATTTGCAAAAGATGATATTAAACTTTGTCAATATTCCACCGCCATATACGGGTAGAGTAATTGTAGTTATTTTCTTCAAGTGTACTAATGAATGAAAATTTAAAAATAAAGTGTACACCGTATCAGTTGACAATGCCTTTAGCAATGATTCCACTGTAACTATTATGAAAGAATACTTTTTTATCTATAGCAAATTGATGTGTGATGAAAAAATTTTTCATGTACGATACTGTGCACATATTTTGAACTTATTGGTTTAAGATGAGTTTGAAAAGATTTGTGATATTGTTGACAAGATAAGAGATATAGTTGATTATATCAACCACTCAAAGATTAAGGTAATAATGTATTTTGAATCTGCAGCTAAAAGAAACTTGGTTGGTTTTGGAAAAAAATTGATCAATGATTGTAAAAATCCATTGGAACTCAACATTTGATATACTGAGATGTGTTTATGATTTTCATATTGTTTTTTCTCATTTTAAAGAATAAGATTCCAGATATATTTATTGTCCAATAGTAGAGAATTGGGAGAAAGTTGTTAAGGTTTGTAATGTGGTTGAGTATTTTAAATCTACTACATTGCTTGTTTTTTGGACTGATGATATGATCGCAAATTTGTTCCTCAAGGAAGTAGCTTGCATAAAGAAGATGTTGGATGAAAAAATTTATGATTCGTATGATTTTATTGCAAGAATAATGAAAAAAAATGAAAATCAAATTTAATAAATATTGGGGTGAAGTTAATTTGCTCATGGGAATAGCAATTGCATTAGACTTTACAAAGAAACTAATTTTTGTTAAATATTATTATGAACTTATGGTTGGAGAGGATGTAGCCGATCAGTATGTTAGTGAGGTGTGAAATGTTCTATATAAGTTGTATGATGAATACGTTTCGGCTGAATCCTTGCACAACAAAGACTAGCTTCATCATGCCATGCAAGTTCTTCTACTCAGAGGTCAGAATTTCCTCGTGATACTGATGTTATACTTGAGGATTTTGTTAGGAGAAGATTTGGTACATATCCTTAAATCAATAAATTGGATGATTATTTGGCCAATCCTCCCAAAACAAAATCAAATAAGGATGAGAGTTTGGAGTGGTAGAAGGTAACAGAGTCACTTAAAAGTTTTATCTTAGATGGCTCTAGACATATTAGCCATTCTTCTTAGCACAGTCGCATCGGAGGCTATATTTAGTGTAGGAATACAAGTGATAGACACATATCATGGTTCTTTGTCTCCAAAAATAGTTTAGGCACTCATGTTTGGAGCAGACTGGTTGCAAAAATTTTATAGGATTAAAAACAAGGCAAAGGTAAGTATTAATTTTTGTTAAACAATTAATATATATTTTACTAATATATATTGTATTAATTTTTTTAAAAAAAAGAAAACTATTGTGTTAAATTTCATATAAATTTTGCTAATACATTCATTTTTGTTATATGCAGAAAGATATTATTATGGTGAAATAAATTCCGCTATTACGTCAGACAAAAAGTAAATAAATAAGTACGGTATAAACAATTAATCGACTTCATTTTCTTATTTTTGTTGTTGGCATGACTTTATTTTCATAACACTTATGACTTGTAGATTAAGTTGTTGATTGCTGGAGAATATTGTTAGAGGATACTGCTAAATTGTTGTTTAATTAACATAGCTTCATTTCCTGGATGTTGCTGTTGGGAAACTTGAGTTTTGGAGTTGAAAGATGTTGTTGGCTTGTTTTTTAAGGATGTTGATCTTAGAGTTCATTTGACTACCGTTATTTATATGATATCTTATTGTTGTTAGGATTTTGCATAGTTTTATTTCTAACAGAGTATTACAAATGTAATATGTAACTAATTATAATTTGTATGGTTGCAAACTTATATTGTTGGATTTATTCAATAGTTGTTATCGATTTTATTTAATATTGGTGTCGTTGGAAACTGACTTATGATTGGATTCAATTAGAATTTTCAATTAAAGCAGGTTTGAATTTGGAATATCCAAAAAATAGGTGAAATTCTGTCAATTTTGAAACAGGGAACTTGACTTTGATCTCGAGCTCGGGTATGATCCCAGGTTTGAGCTCGACTCGGGTATGATCTTGTGTTCGGGCTTGAGCTCGGTCTCGGGTATGATCTCGGGATCGAGCTCACAGTGACACTCGAGTTCAAGCTATTCGATCACATTTCGAACCGAGCTCGAGTTCTATAAATATAGGCTCGCCGAGCTCAAGCTCGAGCTCGAACTTAACCAAAAACACTCAAGTCTATCTCGAGTATCGCTACTACCCGATTCGACTCGAGTGTCATAACATCCCTAGTTAAGACCTCCGAAATTGAATAAAATAAAATAAATTTGAAAGAATTATTTGATAAAAGATTTTGCATATGGTATGGTATACGGGACACTTTTAATTTCATATTATTTTAAAATTTATTTTTGAAAGTTACCCTAATTTTTTGAAAGTTTTACCAAATATTCTCATTTTACATTGTAAATATTAATTTGACTGGAATAGTTTTATGAATCCAAGAGGGACTTAGAGTCCGTTTGGATGGAGAGAAATGGACGGAAAAGAAATAGTTCCAAAGGAAAGTGTCTTATTTTCCTTCATTTGAGAGTTAAAGAAGAGTGGAACTGAACTGATTTGAACAGATGAAAAAGGAAGAAAGATGATTAAAATGTTTCCATTGGAAAGGAAGGGACAGAAACAACTTTCGTGGCAAAATATTTTTTTAATATGACAAGTCTACCCTTATGATATTGATACAAAACAAATTCTTACTAGATATATTCCACTGGACCGTAAAATATAAACTACCCACTGAATTTGGAAAATATTAAGCTGATATTGAAATAATATGTCTGATAGTCTATTTCAGTTTATCGGGATCAAATTTAGCTTGATGATCTTTTCAATATAGTCAAATAAAATTAAAAGTTAGCCAAATGATTTTTTGAGGTCATCAATCTGCTTGGCAATTATTCATGATCAGTCGAATGAAAATAAAAATCAGTTGATTAGAATTTTAAATAGTAATCAACTAAGTTTAAAATCAGCTAATTGAACTAGAAAAATTGAAAATTCAACCGACCAATCTTAAAAGTCAGCTCCGATCTAGTTCAATAGAAACCAAAGTCAACCAACTGAATTTTGAACTCCTCAACTGATTTTCAAATTTCTCACATACTCGATCGGCTAAGTCAAGCTGAATTTTGAACACCTCAAGTTAATTTTTGAACTCTTCAAGCAAAATTTTGAACTCGTTAAACTGATTTTCAAGATTTTTACATACTCGGCCAACTGAAATTGTTGCTGACACTAACTTGTTGCAAAAATTGTTGTATTATATAAAGTTGTATTATTATAAGATCCTTGATTTAAATATGTAAAGTTAGATTCTTGATTTAAATTCTAAAAGAATAAATATATAAAGTTGTATAAATTATAGATTCGTTTTTTCTAAATCTCTCTATCTCTCAAACATGTTTCTTTTCCTTTCTTTCATTTAACTCCCAAACAAATTATGTATCTCCTGTCTTTCTTTCTTTTCTTTTCTCAAGTTGCCTTTCTTTTCTTTTCTCTTCCTTCCTAAACTTCCAAACAGGCTCTTAGACCCTCAACATCCTTTTAAGTAAGCAAGAGAGTGATTGTGGAAGCAAAGGATGGGAGGCCTCCTCTATATTTTGAATGAGCTAACCCAGCTGATGCAAGCATTTGCTTCTCTAAAAATATGGGTCCTCATTATCTTGGAGAAGTAGTTGATGAGTACTCTGATATGTATTTAGATATCATTGAACAAAATTATTTTAGAAAAAAAAAGAATTTTTAGAAAAATATTTAAAAACTAATAAAAAGAAAATATTTTAAATTAATAGTAATTTGCTTATTTTAGTTGATTGTAATTTTTTAAAAATTAGTAATTATCTTAATTTTTGAAATCCTTTATTTTAGTTGATTGCCTTATGGAGATATCTTCAGGGAGCTAGTTGATGATCTAACCATGCAAGTAGCTACCTATACACAGTGCAATACCTTGTTATGGAAATATATTATAATGATTTTAAATTTGCAGGAAAGAAAAATTTTGAGAAGTCTAAAGAAGAGGATGTGAGAGCAGACTTATTGGGAGCTTTTGAAGACTTGAGAAAACCTATCCTGAATTCAAGTTTGAGGACAAACTCTTTATCTAAGAGAAAAATAATGATAAGTATTCGAATATTATTGAAAAAGATTATTCTAAAAAATGCATATCATTGAAAAGAAAGATATTTAGAAACTAATAAAAATAAATTATTTTAAAAAGTAATAATAATTTCGCTATTTTAGTTGATTGTAATATTTTTAACACCATAGTTTTTGAATCAATTTCTATCATAAGATTTTTGGAATTCTCATCTACTGGGTTAAATGAATGCCCAAACTTCTACAATTTGCACTAAGTTTATGCCTGAATGATATCTAAAAAAATCCCTACGGTAGCTAGGTTGTTTCTAACACTTTCATCCATGTTAAGTTTGAAGAAAGAGTTTAAAATATATAAATTTCACTCTTTTTAACAAATTGAGATTATACCAGTATTTAAAATTTTCACAACAAGAGTAGTCTTCCAACTCTGCAGGAATTAAGATGTCCCAAATATTTCTCATAACAGGACAATCTCTCAAAGCATGAATGGATATTTCTGAGCCATAATTACATAAGGGCATATATCTGTATACAAGAGATTTGAGATTCTTTTTTTCTCATTTCTTAGGAGTCCATCCTTGTATTTCCAAGAGAAGGAAAGAACTCTAGGACATGCCTTTGTCTTCAATAGCTGCCTCCAAAGAGAGTTGTTATCAATATGAACATCTGCTTCCTCTTCTGCTTCCTCTTCTGCTTTCTCTTAAATGAGGGCTCTATATCTTTGCTTAACATTGCAGTCTCCAATATTTTTCTTACCTTAGATCAAGTAGTCTATTCTATCTTTTTCATCGGAAACATATAAGGCAATAATATTGAGATAGGTCTTTTGAGGTAGTCAAACCAACTACCATTCATAATACTCTTTATATCATCAATGGCGATAAGAGATATTAGTTAATAACACATAGTTTTCTTATTCCCAAACTTCCACCTAGTTTTGGAAGACAGATTTGACTCCATTGGAGAGTATGTAGCTTCCTCTGGCATTCAACTTCCTTCTGAAAAAGATACTAAAGGGAGAGTTTATCTATAACAACACAACCCTAGAGAGAGAGCTTAGTTTTCTATATTGCATATACAAAAATACTAAATAGTAATTTTAATCAAAACAAACTTCCACATGAAAGAGATTGGGCCTTCCAACTAGTTAGTCAGCTATAGACTTTGTCCATAATACTCCTAATAAGGATTATATACTTACCCAGAGTGTTTATGGACATAATACCCCATTTCTGTAGAAATTCCCACTACTCTATATATGGAAACATGAAGGGAGACCAAACTGTAGATTCATAAAGGTTGATTTTCTCAGAAATAAAGCAACAAAATTCATGAACACAATCCATAACTATCCTAATGATTTACTATCTTTTAATCTTAGTAAAATACAATATCATTAGCACATGATAAATGTGAAATATAAGAGCTTTTTTTTGAGCTTTTAATAGATTTTCAGTTTCTCTCATTTACTCTTTTTTCCAACAAACTAAATAATCAATCTAAATAAAGAATGAAGAGTTTGTCTTGAAAATTTAGGATGTTTTCTCTCCGTTCCTAAAAGAGATACAATAAAGTAGTGACACAAAATATCATTAACTTAATAAGATCTATGAAAAAAACAAAATCATGAAGAATTACCTCCAAAATATTCTACTGCTCTGTCAAGAGCTTCTCAAAATCAATCTTCAAGGACATTGCCTTATTAAAACCCTTAAACTTCTTTATTGTATAGATCAATGCTTGAACCATAATTATATTATCTTATGTGTAACGACCAATAATAAAATTAGCTTAATTATGACTAATAAGGGTGGAAGAGGCTTCCTAATCTTATTGGCTAGACCATTAGACAACACCATATAGATAGCATTGCAGAGACATAAGTCTGAGTTGATAAATTAATTCAACATTCCGTATTTTGGGAACTAGGGTGACTACAGTTTAGTTCTTGAGGGGATTCAAGTCATCCTCTTTTATGGATTGATCAATAAAGTGGAAAATTTTATCACCATAAGATTCATACTTTTTTTGTTATATAGTTTTAAATAAGAACATGTGGAATTCCATCACGACCCAAGGCTTTCAAAAGGCTTATACTTCAAACCACTTCGACATCCTCTTCCCTAGAAACAGGAGATTGTAAGAGTCTTGTATGTTCAGCTAAAAAGTTTATAGCATGCTAGTGACTCAGTTTGAATAAAAGAATTTTGATTTTCTACTATCCAAAATATACATAGGAAGAACATCACAGATTGCCTAAACTAATTATCATCTTTCGGCCAAATGGCATCTTCATATTGAATATGTGATTTATTCATTGTTTGATAATTGTTGTGGTTTGAAAGAATCTACAATTGTGGTCCCCAAATTGAGTCTGTTACATACTTGACTTTTGAAACCATAACTTTTTGTATTGATCTAAAATAAGATTGTACTCCTTAAGTCTTCCTCCAGTTTGTTTAGATCAGAATTATGGCTATCTGCAAAACTTTTTGAACCCATCTTAAGTACAGCTTCCAATTGTTTCTCTTTGAAAGATATTGCCAAACATTTGTTTACTCCAAATATTTAAGTTTTGCACATATTATTAATCCCAACCTAAATATCAAGACCAGAATTTTGCCATAGAGATTGCATAAGCCAATCAAAATTCTATTTTGTTGTTCATGCCCACTAAAATCTAAAGAGTCTCATACCGATGATGCTAGGACTACAAGCTTCTAAACAAAAAGGATTAAGCAGTGGTCAGAGCAAACTCTTTGGAGCTAGATAACATGTGCATTTGGATATCATAGTCTCTATGCTTTATTTGCAAAGAATCTGTCCAAATGCTTTCAAATTTTAGCTCCCCTACTCCTATGCTGCATCATGTATATTTAATATCAGAGAATCCCAAGTCCGTAAACCCACAACTATGATGCATCTTCTGAGACTATCAGAACCCACAAACCTAATAGAAGCGTTTACACTTTTGTTTCATGTGAAAGGATTAGTTTAAAGTCACCAACTACCCATGGAAGGTCACAAAAAGTAGATGTATAAGAAATCTTA
This sequence comes from Dillenia suffruticosa, assembly GCA_033439265.1. Lineage (NCBI taxonomy): Eukaryota > Viridiplantae > Streptophyta > Magnoliopsida > Dilleniales > Dilleniaceae > Dillenia > Dillenia suffruticosa. The sequence goes on from JAVTVX010000015.1 coordinate 22,204,844, forward strand.
GATATTTTTTTTTTTCTGATTTGAGGATTAGGATTGGCATTTTTTTACAATGAACTATAGCCTTCTTATATGGGTATGGATTAAGAAGGGAGTATAGCCAGCGTCAAACACTTCAATCCTATTCAGTTTCCAAAAGCCTGTATTCTCTACTCAAGCATGGCCAAGATAGCCAATTCCATTTGCCACTATATCTATTCTTCTACCATTGATGAAATCGCAAGCACTAGAGCAGATGGTTTATAGACATCCACATGTTTTCTCAAGTTTCTTCTGAACAAGATAGTAGTAGCGCCCTTAACATTCCAAAAGGGAATCTTCATGAGAGAAGGCATGAATGAAGAACAAGAGTGGCTAAGAAGACTATCTTTAATCCACCGTTAAACAGAATCCAAGATGATATCCTTAATTATTAACTTGATCATTTTTTTAATAAACTATCGGTATTTAATAATCAGATTGAAACTGATTAAATTCGGTTTAAATCAGATTGAACTCTTGAGAGAGCTCTCCCGGCATATGTTTTTATTATACATAAGATTTCAAGCTAACTTATTTAAAAGGTACCAGTGTGCAATCACTGGATCAACTAAGTATTGGTCAACTTGATCTTGTTAGTATCATTATATAATTTAGTTAATAAAAATATTTAATTTTAATACTTTTTTGTCATGTTCAATTATCAAAAATATAAAAAAAAGTACAAAAAAAGATGAATATGAAAAATAAATAAAAATGAATATGAAAAAATAATTTTACAAATAAAAGAATAAAAAAAATAATATTTTGACCTAATTTCTTAGAATTTGTATCTCCATCGTTGTAATTTTTATATATTTGAAAAAAAATAAAAAGAAATTCAAGTTTTCTTCTTTATGCTTTACTCTCGAATCTTGTTTAATTTGAGTGAACGAATTGATTAAAAATTTTATTTCTGATATATGTACAAAAAATCAATTTTTATTATATTAATGTTTTAATTAAAATAAAAGAATAATATTTTAGAGAAAGGTAACGAAAAAATTGAATTTTGAAAAACAATATTTTAATAAAAGCAAGCATTCATGTATGGTATACTTTTCAAAATTACTAAATAAGTGATAATAGCTTTCAAAATTATGAAACAATCACAACAATTTTTAAAAATTATAAAACAAATAAAATAGTTTTTGAAATTACAAAACAGTTATAATAGTTTCAAAGAGTTTCAACTTGGTCATAATATTTTCTAAAAATTACAATTTAGTCCTAAATTTCTCCCTAAACATTATTATTCTTTTTTAATTAATTAAACACAAAAGTAGTACTATATTTAGTAGGCAATCAATACTAATAGAGTTTTAGGACAGAAAAAAAATCTAAAATATATTTATTTTGACTGTAAAATAATTAAAATATAATACGCTAAATAATTGGTTATATTAATAAATATTTTAATTCTAAATAATTCCACTAAATAATTAAAATTACATTCCAAATAAATATCATATTTTTTTTTATAGAAATCAAACAAATAATTATTCATTCATTTGTTCTTAACCTATACATGTTTCTATATATCATCCCTCTACAATCCTTGTAATTGAGATCACATAAATTAAATATACTAACACCTTCTCAATTATTTAATTCTATTGAATCTCTCACCCAAAAAGAGATATCTAAAAGTATCAAACATATCTCTCATTGGTTGATGGTATTATAAAAATTTTAATGGTTTTTAAATTTATAAAACTGTCACTTATCCATCTTTTATCCATCTCTAATCACTATATTTAGCTTTTGGAGAATCAATTACAAAATAATCACCATCGATTCTATATAAAATTGGCCAATAGATATGAAATTAAACTTAGTGATATATAATTTCATATTACTAAACTTAGTTTCTGGATAATCAATTATGAAACAATCGACATACGGTATCCAAAAATGCACTTTCGACAAAATTTATGTCTCTTGTTAGGCAATGTTGTACTAAACAATATATCACTAAATTTCATTTTTGAATAATCAGTTAGGACAACCCAAAGGGGCAATATCCTACAGTGTTGGCATACTTTATATTGTATATGCATATTCCAACTAACTAATAGTACATACCTAATGTATGAAACTTTGGATTCATAAAAAGTTTCGCCCATAATATATCAAAATATATAATCTGCCCTCACATATTCCTCTACATATATTCAAAATTAAGCGCACATAAATTACATAGGTTTATGGAATACCTTTTTCATTTTATAAAACATTTATTAAAATTATTTTATATGACTTGTTCAATGCAAATTACCTAAACTAATTTCTATTGGGTGCGGAACATGTCCAATAATCAAAATAAACCATTTCAAATTAATAGAAAATACTCAAAGTGAGACTCTTAAAGTATAGTTTATATATGATGAAATGATTATTTTTTTAATTAGTCATGACCTTTATTTTAAGTTAATATAATCTTGATTTATACCTACTGTATATGTTGTCAACTCAATCACATCATTTTCATTAAAATTAGAGACCTTATACATACATAAATAATATGAAAATTCATTTATCTAATTTAATTTAATAGTTAAATCAAATATTATATTAAGACAAAAAAGTCAATATATAATTTTTGAGTATAATAAAATAAAATTTGTAAAAAAATTATAACATAATCCCTACAAATTTGTTTGTCTCTACGGTAGAGAGATTTCCACCCATAGGTTATTATAAATGGTATTCAAGTCAACATTGAATTGGAACTCCATTTGGATTGCTTCAACAACTCAAGTTGCCACCGTTAAAGTGAGAACTTTCATTGGAATCATCATGTCCATCATCATTGGAACTCTCTAATCCAGGAAAATTGGATCTAGTTTTAGAATGTCCAAGAATCTATTCTGATTGGTCTCCATTGAATAGTTGGATTTGGATTTATTCAGAAGGGCATCTATCATGGTTAGTTTTCATAGATGATTAGTTTTCATAGATTTATTCAGAAGGGCAAGATTAGTTGGGTTTGGATTTAAGTTTGGTGTTTTAGTTCACTACAGGGTTGGATTTTGTAAGAGTGTGACTCATCGAGGTAGAGTAAAGGGATTTATTATATCAACCTCTAAATGTTGGGTTCTCTTCCTAGCCTTCTTCATCAATCTTTGAAAGGTTAGCATTGAATTATCACTTTTGTAAGTATTTTCCTCATCAATTTAGCCCCACCAACTATCTTAGCAGAGTTGGAGCTGATCAACTACCCTCTTTAGTCATCTTTATACAAGATTCTAATAGATCTTGTTCAAAATTCCATATTATAGGCTAACCAAAAGAGATTGAAGCGTTTAAAGAGTTAAGATTACATGAAAATAGGGCTAAAGAATAACATAAGAGAGATAGAAGGAAAATAGAGTTTGCAAAAAGATAAAACCCTAGAACTTTCAGAAGAAAATTGTTACTCTAAAAAGAAATATTATTAATGAAGTTTTCCAAAATAAAAAAAATACTACAAGTATTTATAAGGTCATACAAACCCTAAAAATTAGGAAAACAGAAAAACTAGAAAACTAGAGAAACTAGAAAATTAGAAAAATTAAGAAATTAGAGAATTCTGACAATTAGAAAAATTAGGAAACTAGAGAAATTATTAAAAAGGCCGAAAAATCTCAAGTTAATGGGTCTCTTTCCCTTTCTTGAATCGATCTCACGCAATCCAATAATAATTTGAAAACTATTTCACATTAGTCCCCCTACCTAAAAAAGAACTTGCCCTCAAGTGATCTGAATACAGAGGGGTGTCGGAGGGATGATAATACTCCATGTATTCGACCTCATTAGTGTTGTAAATCAGAATATTATCAAAATAAATCACAACGAATTTACCGATAAATGGTTTCAGCCCCTCATTGATCAACTGCATAAATATGCTAGGGGCATTAGATAGTCCGGATAGCATAACAAGCCATTCATAGAGGCCCTCCTAGTCTAGAAAGCCATCTTCCACTTATCTCCTGATCTAACTCAGATCTAATGATATCCATTTTGTAGATCAATTTTTGTGAAGACTTTCACACCAGACAGCCTGTCAAGCATATCCTCAACTCTCTCCTTTGGTTTTTTTGCCCATAACATATGTTGAGCATTGTCATGACAAATATCACCACGAATGCTATTATAAGAGCTGCAATCATGATCACCAGAGTCATGTTGATCTTTTTGTCTTTTGGAAGATTATATGGATTGTTATGTGAAAATTTTCTCATGGCATAAAAAGGATATACATCAAATCTAAATAAACAATTAGGATTAAGAATTGAACCACCTTGTAACCTACCATAACAAAACTGAAAATCATTGATGGCCCCATAATGACAACTCGTGCAATCAATCTAACCCAAATCTAGTGTGCACTACACCTTGCCATATATTGATTGCAAGCTACTAAAATTCGCATTGTCTGTTACAAAATTCTTAACATTGTAAGTAGTATTTTCCAAAATAGTACTCACTGTCAGAGTCTGCATATTTTTGTTTGAAAAATCATACTCGTTGGTCTTAACCTTACGAGGTTATTCGGGTAACACCTTTACCTCATTTATTGTCTTGGTTTGCCTGCAATGTGTGCAATTCTATTTCTATCCGCTCCATTCGAATAAACAGAGTTTGGATGAGTTTGGAGTATAGCCATCATGGTTCACATCTCTTGAAACATGTCAGAAAGAGTACTACCTTCACTGCTTAGCTAGCCATCATGAGGAAAAGTCTTGACTCTGATACCACATAACATGGAAGATATAGAAGGAAGATAATAGAGTTTGCAAAAGAGCAAAATCTTAGAACTTTTAAAAGAGAATTAATACTCTAAAAAATATTATTAATAAATTCTTCCAAAATAAAGAAACACTACAAATATTTATAACAACAATAGAAACCCTAAAAACTAGGAAACTAGAAAAATTAGAAAACTAAAGAAATTATGAAACTAACTAAAAAGGAACTTAAAAGGACAAAAAAATCTAAAGTTAACAGATCCCTTTTTCCCTTTGTTGAACCAAGTTTGTGTAGTCCAATAATTATTTGAAACATATTCCACATCAAAGAACTATTCCCTTTTGATTGAGTGAGCACTCTACAATTTTTGAAGTAAGACTTTATGATTTGGCTTTGGGTTAGGTCCTTTATGATTTGGTTTCGGTTAGATCATGTCGCATCTTTTCAACCCACTTGCTTATTTGCTCGAGGAATATCGACAGATGAATTTTGTTAGGCCTCTTAAGGAGAATAAGCAACTACCTTTACAAGCCATCACCTTACATCCATAATAGTCACAAGTAAAGCATATACACATTATGGGTCGCTAATATCCATTTTTCTTCGATTAAAAACTTTTTATTTTCTCTTTTAAACAAGAAAGAGAGATTTGTGAGAGAAAAAGTGAATAAATAATAAGAATTTTAATAATTTAAAATTATATTCTTAGTGTCGTTTGGTGGAGTTTTTTTTTCAATTTCTCTTCTCCTTATGAGGAGAAAGCTTATCAAACGATATTTTTTTTAAGTTCTAAAACAGGAACTTTTTTCTATAAAGAAAAAAAAAATGAGTTTCACCAAAAGCTCCTCAAAGGAGTCTTTGCTTTTTCTTTTAAAAATACGCTAGCTTTTGCAGAGACATAATGCTTGTTTGTTCAGTTTATGCCTTCATTTCAAAATTATAATTTTAACTCTAACCTACTTTCAAAACCCTCCCACTGAATCTCTCCCCTTTGCCCTATTTTTTTGTTCCATATAAGAGCTCGATGACAGTTATAGAATATTTAGGATGGAATCACATATTGTGTGCAACCTTACACATTTATTGAAAAATAGAGGATTGTTACATACATCTAAAGACATGATAAAATTGGAGGCATTTGTTATGTTTCTTTGGTTAGAACTAAATAACTTAAAATAGTACATCTACTCATGGAAAAACATTGAAACTTTGCACGATAATTTACTGGATCTTATTTAGTTCAATTGAATTAACGTATTTTAGTTCCATTATATTAAAAATAATAATTACTTGAATTAAAGTAATATGATTTATATATAATATATGTATTTAATAGTTTAGAAAAAAATATTAATTTATTTTTATTTTGATCGTCGGTAATTATGTCTTTTATTGTTGATGCATGAATGGTTAATGTATACTCGTAATATATTTATACCATTTATGGTAATTTTAACTAAAATTAAAGTTTATGTAGATTATTTTGTCAAATAGCCTTTTAATAAAAAGGAGCAAAAAATGAGTTTTTAAAAATGAAACGGTTTTAACTTTATTTGTTTAAGATATTATTTTTAATTTAAACTATAAAATAAATTTTAAACTAAAAATAAATTCCGCCAAACAGTCTCTTATTACAAACATAAAAGGTGGGTCCCAATAATTGGATGTTTTATTAGAATTTAAATTTTAAAAGATGGGAACATTATTTAAAAAACAAGTAAGAGAAAAAAGGAGAATTGAGAAATATTATATATTATTTAGTATATAATATATAGTAAAGATAAGCTATATTTATACAGACTCAGTTGATAATCCTAATAGTAGTGAATATTTTGTAGTATATACAAAAATGTGCTCTCAATATTCTTACAATATAAAATGAATACTATATTATGATATTAATAAGTATTGTCTGAATATTATGTTTCGAAAATTATATTAATAAAACAGATGAAAATAGTAAAAGTTTGAAATTAATTACAATTGTTTACGAGAGAGGACAAAATTGATATTATTTTTTTTTATCTATAGAGCAATATTAAGAAATTAATAGAGATTTATGATTTTTTTCGATAATTAGGGATAATTGCCCCTAGCCCCGTTAACTCCACCTTTGCCTTTTTTTTTGGTCCCCCTATTTTTTTTTTTTTTTTGGTCCCCAACTCCACCTTTGCCAATATCCATTAATCCATACCTTAGAAATAAGAGGTTTACTAAGGTTCATTTCAATACAAAACCCAACATATTTACCTCTTGTACCAAGTAGAGATAGCAACCTCCCTAATTATCCCTTAATATTTCCAATAGCTATTCAATGGATAGTTCACAGAGTCTTAGCCATATTGCTTTAGTGGAATGTGAGGAAATAGAAGGCGTGAAATGAGAAATCTATGTTCTTACCCTAACCTCGTGTCTATTAATTTTTCATGGTACCCATAAGAATTTCGATGAGTTCGCATTCACAAACCTCTTTCCTTCCCCCCCTAATACACTATCGATATCTCCGATAATCTCTTTACCCCAAATAAATCCGATTCGAAGTGGATTGACTCTTTGAGAGGATCAAACTCTCTCGATATTTATTTTTTTCATATACAAACTTGAATTCAAAATTTTTTTTAAGATATATGAGTACCAAATCACTGAACGAATCAAGCATTGATATAGCAATCTCTTTGTAAGTCAATGAGTACCATGTCATCAGGAAGGCTTTAAAGAAGTTTAAGCTTTATTTTCAGGAGAATGTAGCTAATTTTAATACCACTTTAATAATTAAAGAGTTCCTCCATGGTATTCTAATTATTTTCTTTATATTTAAAAAGGAATATTAACAATGTGCATTTTAACTCTTAACTCACATTAAAATTAGAATACAAGTTAAACCCAACACCTCCTACTCTTTTTTATCTTATTTTATTGCAACATTTCTTATTTAGAATTAAAAAATTCAATAAAAATACAAGATTTAAAAAAAAAAATTTTTTAAGTGTAAAATGGTTATTAAATGATAAATTTAATTATTTAATGCAACCCCTTCCCGTTTACTAGAGAAGTGGTCATGCTCAAACACTTCTTTATTTGTTTGTTTTGATTATTTGAACCCTTAATCTCAGGATTTGGAGAGAAAAATTATGACCATCAACCTATCCCCTTAAAGACTCAAACACTTCTTTATAGTGTCATCTATCTATAATGGGCCCTGCACCTTTAAGATGCCTTATCCCTCATTTACATTGCGAATTCATGCCAGCATAGTTGCCCGTAAAACAACGTTTTGATGTTTTAGATTAGTAATATAATTTTCCGATGAGTTATAATTCAATTAACACCACCCTTTCCTTTTCGGTTTCAAGTTCAAATCTGATTTAAAAAAAAAGGATTAGTTAGCATAATCCAATGGAATGTAATAATTCTTTTCTAGATTAGCATGTAGTCATCTCATGTATTCTACCATTAAACAAGAAATACAAGTGCCAGACCGAAGGGAAGGGACAAATAGTGAGGAGAAGGTTCAACCCCAGATGAACCAATCTAAACCCTAAACTATAATATGTCAGTCTTCCTTTTTTTCCCTTACTCTGCCTTCTAGGGTATCCAATCATAAATCATAAACAAGTAAAAGCTTCCTTTATAATATTATCCACCTGGACCCCTTATTTTACAATATTCACATCCATCAAATACCTTATTGCTTCAATCCACTACTCCAAGTCCCTTCCACAATTCTTCCCTTGTTGCTCTGATTCGATTTCTACCAAGTTTGGGAGTTCTGCAACCTGAAAATTTTAAATTTCTGCCTACTTTTCCTGAATCTTGAATCTTGTAACCGAAGCATGAGAAACAAAAGAGAAGACCATCAGCTGAGAACAAACACGAATATAGACACCACATTTCAAAGAACAATAACAAGCCCTATTTTCTTATTAAAAAAAAGAACCAGTTACATGAAAACATGGACAAGAGTCAAAGTCATATGGTAGTTCTTAAAATCACAATTTTACAACTCAAATTGCAGCACATGGAAGAACAAAATATTTTCCAAAAATCTCTTTGGCAAGGGAAGATTTAAGATGCGACATTGTTGTATGTCCAACAAAATAATCTTTATTCATCTGCCTAATGTCAATAAAAATACTTAGTTTGCAATGTGTAGCCCAACTAGCATAAGCCTCAAACAATGAGAGCTAATCTAGTTGTTGCAGCAAGTACATAAGATTCCAAAATCTTGTTTATACCCAGAAAGCAAGCACCATCCATGAGCATACCACTTCCCTTTTCGTAGCCCACAATCTACAACAACAGAGTTTTTATCTTTATATTTCTCAACAAACTAATCGACAATATCCTCAAAAGCCTTTGTATCAAGAAGCAACATGGTTACATCCTTAATCAGAATCCCTTCACCGGACATTTCTATAAGAACAAGAATAGTTCAACCCACATAACATCAAGCAAAATTAAGCTTTTCAAAAAGGAGAAAAAAAAAGACCACATCAAAAGAACAGCACAAATTGTTTGGTTGGCAAAATCTCACAACACCAAGGTTATTACTCATCCTCTTTGAGTTACTTGATTATCAGCTGAAGACATTGTGATAATTTGATCTAAGTTTCCTTTCTGACTGTAGAAACCGGATATAAATTACAACATAATACACAAATGTGTCCTGACATAAACAAGTAACAACATCAATATTCAATTAAGAAACAATTAAAAGTTCAATGTGCAAAGCAAAAATTGATCCCAAAATGTAAAGGTTGATGGATTAAATGGGTTTGGTTTAGAAAATACTGCAATCATACATAACAAAAGAGCAATTGGCCAAAATATAGATTTATCGCATAGAAACTACTTAATTAAAACATTTATAATGCATGATAGTTAAGACAGATTGTTATATTACAATATTACATGGAAGGAACACAGAATGAAGATAATAAATATTTCAAATCTCTAAGTCATAATTTGAATTTAAAATATTTAACACAAGAAGTCTTCTACCTTGGCGTGTGTGTCGAATTATTATATTAATTTCATAATAAAAATAAAATTTAAAAAAAAGAAATTTAGTAGTACAATAATACAAATAATAATGGTATCATTAATATGTTAATAATGATGAATTAATTATTACTCCTATTTGATCTTATTTAATTCCAAAATGAAAAATGTTACTAAAATTACATGTCATAAACATGATATAAATATCAATTTTTTTTAAAGGAAAAAGGAAAATAAAAAAAGGTCTTAAAAATTTGTGAATACCACATGTAACATTAAGTGTTTCACATTTATACATAGTAGAGACACAAACAATCAGATCTTATAGATGATGACCATAAGAAGTTATTTCTAAAAAGTTTAAAGTGTGCTAGAAGTATGTGTTTCTCAAGAACCATAATAATTTTGCACACCATGTGGTATGTTTGACACAATGTGAGACACATTTACGACTTTATCAAGAAATGTAAGGCATAAAAGTTTTTATATTCTGCATACTTACGATAAAGAAGGATCTTACCATATCTGTTTAGCGCAGTAGGCATTCTATTTGGCAAATTGCTTATCCAATCATAATCCATGCAACCTTTCAAAATGTTCAACTATACATGTCAAATTAAGGTTAGACTTCACAATGAACTAATAATAAAATAAAATAATAATTAAAAAAAGAGTTAAGACTTCACATCAATGTGTATTGAATCCCACATTCTACTTTAAGACTATTAGCTACTCTGGCTCATCTTATGTTATTCCAATATTCTACGACAATTAAACAAATAAGTGAACCATAGCCTTATATTAAAGTTGCTTGAATCTTACCTATGATCTTGGTTCCTATTTGTCAAGTACTCAAAAGAATCGATGGGAGAAAAAAAGAGAAACCACTAAGCTGGATGAAGATGCAGGAAGAATCAGACTCCCAAAAATTGAGAAATTAGGATTTGAGAGATTTAAGGAATTGAAAGAATTTACTAACCTCATCGGAAAAATGAAGGAGAGAGATTCTTGAGGATGATTGAGATGTGGATTTGGGTGGAAATCATTGTTTTTATTGAAAAAGAGATTGGAATGATAGTTTTCTTGAACAGATGGAACACGGTTTTGTTGGGTTTCCTGAAGTAGAATAGTTCAAGAGTCAATAGGAAAATTTTAAAGGTTTAGGACTAAATCATAAAATTGGTAAAAAGTTGAGGACTCCGCATGTAATTATCCCTAATTTTTTTCTAATTTTGGTATACATTCAAAGAGGGGGAAAGGACGAGATATTCTTAATCAAGAAATCTCTCTATGCAACCAAAATAATGCCTTGATGTAGCCATGCAAAGAAATTACCAGCAGTGAAATAGTTGCTAATTAGAAAACCAAATAGAGATTGCACAGCTAGGAAATACTATTGCTCATGCTCACCTTCCCTTGACAATCAATGCTTGCAACTAAAGGAACCTCTGCAACTTCCTGCCCAAAAATCCGAACTACTCCAGCAGAACCAACAGTTGAAGTGCATGTACAGAAGGAGGATTTAGTATAAGAAAGCAAATTGTTGACCAGACAATCAAAGGAAAGTCAGCAAATTCTTGGTCCCTCACAGTCTTTCTGTAAGAAGATCAAATGAAAAATTGCGTTAAGATCAAACAGTAATTCAACTCTTATAGTGACTACAGTTAAAATGGCCTAGGTTCAATAATTATTATCCATTATCAGAAAATAACATTCACGGTCTTATAATTTTCACATGATGCTATTCCTCACTGAGGAGAAATGGTCCTAGAAATATTTGACTTTGTTAAGGTGTTTGATGCAATGCATAGAGCAGATATAATGACTTATTACTTAAGTACAATATCGGTTCGAGCCATGGGAATGGAGAAATGGGATTTATGAGAGTCAACCCCATAATGGGCCCCACAATGCTTGGATCGGATTAGACAGGTGAAGCCCAGATACCGATTGGTGGTAAGAAAAATCCGCTTACCAAAAAAAAACTATAAGTACAATATTGGATCTTATTGATGATATTGTACTACGTTATTTCTAAAAGGTTTGAAGTGTCAAAGAAGTATTAGTATTTCAAAATAATCATAACAATTAGGACACACCACCTTGTATGTTTGACACAAAGTGAGACATATATGACTTCATCGAGAAACATAAGGCATAAAAATTTCTATATTCTGCATAACTACAATCAACAAGAATCTTACTGGCATAGTAGGTATTCTGTTTGGCAAATTGGTTATCCGATCATAAATCCATGCTTCCTTTCCAAGGAAAAATGTTACCAACCACACATGCCAAATTGCGGTTAGACTTCCCGCATTAAGTTCTGCATTCTACATTAAAAGTAACATTATCAATGAAATGAATATCTAACATTGTATCACACTATTTCAAGATTGCTCAAGTAATTTTAAAACAGTGTGAGTAAACCATAGCCTTATATTAAAGTTGCTCAATCTTACTTGAGATCTTGGATTCTATTTGTCAACTGCATAGAATATAGGGTAATGTTTCCAATTAAACAGATTAAAAGCAAATGAAAAAGCCAGCATCCCTACTGATAAATGTAACATACTAAATTTTTTCTATTTTGGTATACATTTAAACGAGAGACCAATTGTCAAGAACAAACTGAATCCTATAGGCCAAAAGACCAAAAAGCATTCAAAAATAATGGATGGAAAGTTTAATTTGCTAAAAAAAGATACGGGATACAATGCCTTAGTTGGAAACAAGAGGAAAGAGTAAATGACTATATCAACCTTTAAATACTATCTTCTTTGACATTTTCTTTTCACTTTTTCTTATCCTAAAATGAGTATCAATGGTTTATTTACACAATATAATAGAAACATGATTTTACTATTATGCCTCGAAAAAGTAGATTGAGTAACTTGACTAAGGGATATTTTTTAAGTAATGGCCTTTAGTGAATAACGATGAAACAACTAATACTTTTTTGCTTTTGGCCATAGCTTTATATGGTACACAGAAAGATCTTTTAGCTTTGAAATCCGAGTATTACTTTATGCCATGGTGTATATTTTTCGCAAATGATATAGTGCTAGTTGATAAAATTAGGGAGTATTGGTGATAAATTAGAGTTATGGAGACTCACACCGGAGTCCAGAGTGTTTAGATTGAGTGGATTAAAAACCAAATATATGAGATGTAAATTTAGCGACAGTTATCGGAATAATGAAAAAAATATTAGATGAGCAAAATATATCCAAAAATTAACAATTTAGATATCTAAATTCTATTATCCAAAATGATAACAATATGAATGGAGATGTGAACCATAGAATTCAAACAGATTGGATGAAATGGAGAAAGGCATCCAGAGTTCTTTGCGATCACACGATGCCATTGTATTTGAAGGGAAAGTTCTACAGAATCGTGATTAGACCTACACTATTGTATGGTACTGAGTGCTGGATTATTAAATAATAACAAGAACAAAAGATGACTGTAGTAGAAAAGAGAATGTTTAGGTGAATGTGTGAAAACACTAGGAGAGATAGAATTAAAAATGAAGAAATTCGTAACAAGTTGAAAGTTAGTTTAATTGTAAAAAAAATATGAAAGTGTCGTTTAAGACGGTTTGGACATGTGTAAAAAAAACCCGAAGATATACCGGTTAAGAGAATCGAGAAGTTAAATATAGGAGACTAGTAAAACGTAGAGATAGACCACTGAAAACTTGGATGCAAATCATCCACAAAAATATGAAAGTTAAGAGTTTAGAAAAGAAAATGATATTGGATAAGAATGGATAGCATAGAAAAATCTGTACAAATTAAACCAATATATTTTAGATATTTATCTATCGATTTATTCATTTACTTTTATTTTTATTTTTCTTTTTAGTTTTATTTTATTTTTATTTATATATATATATTTTTTAATTTTATTTCATTTTTTTCTCTATCTTTTTCAAATTTGTCTCTCAAATGACCGATCTCAAATTTTGGATTTAAGACTTAGTTTGTTGTTGTTGTTGTTTATTTATGGGCAATTGAAATAGTTCTCTCTTTAGAGAAATTCCATTTTTAGACGAATAATATAAGGTCCTTATTTCTGACTTCTAATTTCCCTCTTGTCTTTTTTCTTTGATGGAAAGAAAAACAAAAAAGATGATATTTGAGAGATAAAATAATTACAATTAATAGTAGGAGACAATGAAAATATTCTCTCAGGCAAATCAATGACAACAAGAAGAGAAACGAGAAAGGTAGGAAGATAAAGAAAAAGAGTTTTCTGATCTCTTTGGTTATTTTGCAAGTAAAATCACAACGGACCATAATGATGCAAAGAAAGCAATCTCTCCCAGGATAGATGAATAGGAAAAATTGATCCTTAAACATCCTCATGTTCCTTTTGAACCACAGACTCTAATCACTGCAATCATGTAAAATTCCCAAGAGTTTTGGCATTCTTACTCAACTAAATACCCTCCTCTTCTCCCTTTCTCCCCTTATATATTTTTTTTGTCTTTATTTTTACTTTAAAAGATATCTCTCTTTATCTTTACTTTAAAAGATATCTCATCCTCCCCTTTGTATATTCTCTCTTTCTTGATCTAATTAATACTTCTTTTATCCAAATGAAATAAATATAAAAATTACCATGGATATATATTAAATAAGTATGTTATAATAATTTTGACCCTTATGGCAATTCTATTATTAGGAAATCTTATCACAATTTAATCATTACCATCATCTAAAATGGCATTAGGTTTAATTAGTAGGAAACTTGATTTTTAAAATAGTTGATTCTAAAAATTCATGTTTACGAGTACTGCAAATACAATATAAAATATAATAATTGTACAACTTATTTAGATTTGTTGTTTGTCTTTTAAAAGGTACAAACTATCAACCCTACAAGTCAAGAAGATGGAGGGTGAAGATCATTTATGAAACTTCTTCAACAGATAAATACTTTAAGCTCACTATTTCCGAAGATCTCCTGCAGCCAACTTCTTAAAAAAATTGACTATCTTACCCTTTCCCTACCATCCAACATAATCAACTTTTTGAATGTCAAGATGCTCAAGCAGCCAACTTTCATTAACTTATATTCCAAAACAACATAAACTCTGCAAAATCTTGAAGAAAAGAATTGTCTAATTTTAAATCAAATTATGAAAATGGAGCATCCTAGAGGCTCACATCAAAATGTGGGTAGAGATAGTTATATGCACATAGCATAAAAGATATTAGCAGAAAAATTGGTCTATTTTCATGATTTAAACCTATTTCCTCTACATCCCTACGGAGACCATAGCATTACACCATGACACACCCTCAAATTTTGCAAGTATGTAAGAAATGGTGAACCAAACCGGCCATAATGCCATTTAATTTGGCTTATTTGCAAGTATTGGTCAAAATGGTGAACAAACCAGTCATAATGCCAACTATCTAATTTTTTTAACACCTCAATTATCACGTACAGTTGTTATAATATATTATTTCTTATAGATTTATTTGTCATTGCTTTCCATAACTACAATGACCACAAGTCCTTTCAAATGCTTGCCAATGTGAAGCCTTCATATTCATGTTTATGATCGTGATTTAATCAAATATTAGAAATATGCCCCATGATTTAATCTAATTTTAGAAATATAAAGCTTAAACTTTTAATTTTGACATTAGATTCATAGATCGTTTCTTTCTATTAAATATAGTGTCAAATTTTCAAATCTTTTGTATCAAATGACCCTCAAGATAAGTACAAAAATTTAGACCGAAAAAGTATATAATATGAATTACATTATAATTCTAGACATAAATGAGGAAGGGTGCACTTATAGCATTCCCTAGGGGCACCATCACAACTCAAGCCAAATAATTTGTCCAAAAAATATTGAATAATAATAAATTCTCAAACCATTCAAGTAATTTGTCATGTTATATACAACTGCTGCTTCAACATCCAAACATAAGAGTTCAAACTATTTTTGCCTGACTTCTGGACCTGCATATTTATGGTTTAGAGGTAGAGGAAAGGAGGGTTAGATGCTTATCAAGCCACATACTTCAAAATTTTCCTTTACGATGTATAAAATTTGATGGAAATAAGTACATGTCAGCAAATCATAAGAAATTCCTCAAACTTCTTGTGAAACTTTATCGGGAAATGATATGCATTCAACTACACTGGACTAGTAAAAAATAGGAAAAAAATACTTGTGATTGTATCGTATCAAATTGTGATCAACATCGAAAGAACCTCAAGATTGTATAATTGAATCTACTTAAATTTTAAGTAGGCAAATCATCTAAGGAATAAAGAAGACACAACTTGAGGTCAAAGGCTTCTATAGAGTTATTTGGGAAGAGTTGATAGACCTGAGGGAGGGGGTTACCCTTGGAAGAACACCTAGATTCCCCTATGTGGAACATAGAATAGAGAAGGATCTTAACTTCAGGATAACTTGCAAGAAGGGGAATTTTCTTTCCTATGCTCCATACCATTAGGTGCATGCTCAAGATGTGTATGGCAAGGTTAAGGTTTGGAGCAATACGATGTTTTGTGTAGAAAGGGGATTGTTGGTCTAATCCCTTTTAAGTTAGTTTGGATAGAGAGGGAAAGTAGCCATTTTAGCAGCACTAATCTACAGGCTAGTGTGTTATACTCTAATTGTTGAGTGGCCAAGATAAAGATATCTAATTTTGGTTCATTTTCTTTCTTTTTAGTGGCTTTTTGCTCTGCTTAGGTAATTTTTTATAAAATTGCTTCCTATGCCATTAAAAATAGAAACATAACAAACTTGATTTAATAAATTAAAAGTAACAATAGATAGAGTACACACCTATAGAGGAAGAACTAGAAGTTTGTAAATTTAAAACTACTCAGAGACAAAGAAGAGAGAAGGGGAGATGTTTCAAAAAAAAAATAAAAAATAAAAAATCTTCACATAAGTAAAAATTGTCATGCAAGATCACAACATCTTCTGCATGATGTTGTGTATGAGACAGGATGCCATTGTCATGCAAGATCACAACATCTTCTGCGTGATGTTGTATATGATACAGGATGCCAAAATACTGGGGAGGACAGAAGAACGGAGATAAGTGTCTATGTTTCCCTTTTCTTGCAGAATATTATTATCTGTCCACGTCCACCAAAATATTCATATTCGCACATATGGGGGCTCAAAATGTAATACAGAAAATGAACCAAAATTAATATTCATTTAAGATTGACAAAAAGAAAAAGAGAGAATGAAAGGTACCCGTACTAGATACAATAATGGGTAAGGGTCAGGTTCCATAAGCTTGCAACTAAAGAAGAACAAAGAGCCCTCAAGGGCTCACCTCGCTCGGTTTCTTCACGTAGGATGGGATTATTAAATTCACAAGAGCTGAAAAAAAAGAAAAGAAAAAGGAAAAAGAAAGAAACAATTGATATACTTAGAAGGAGGTATCAGCTAGGCAGTTAAGCAATCACTAACAAATTTAAAGAAAAGAACCAAAACATGAAGAAAATTGAAATTTTATGTGAAAGTTTAAAAATAACGTAATTTGTCAAAAAGTTTAAATAAAAAGTCAAGTGAAATAATCACATTAGGCATATGCTAGAACTTTCCAAAATATTAGGGATTCAAAATCAAGCTATGAGCAGCCTTTGAAGTCAGACCCCTCCTTATGTTTTTAAATTATTGAACGAAATCAAGACAGTCATGATTAATTTTGTTTTCCACTCCTTCGTGAAAGACATTTTTTGTGGAATAATTTCATTTAGTTGAGCATTTTATTACATTCTTTAACATTTATTACTTAGCCCCTCCTAGTGAA
The DNA here is from genome assembly GCA_033439265.1 of Dillenia suffruticosa. Lineage (NCBI taxonomy): Eukaryota > Viridiplantae > Streptophyta > Magnoliopsida > Dilleniales > Dilleniaceae > Dillenia > Dillenia suffruticosa. The sequence goes on from JAVTVX010000015.1 coordinate 22,222,402, forward strand.
TATAACATGGCCTGAAAAACCTTTTCCGACTCTTCTCTCTCTCTCATTGTTCCAATTTACCCACTTCAAAATAGAAATGGATTTTAAAATGGGCCAGCAATAACCATCTTTGAAACCAGTATTAACCAATATAGATGGTGCATGATCTTTCCCTCCCACCAGTAATGCCTGCAATGCTTTCTCCGATTCAAGATCTTTTGGTACACAACAGCCACTTCTATCACTACCAAATGCCCCTTGCACTCAATACACAAAGAAAAGAAATCATGACCGTGAATTTGAAACTCCACAAACTATCAGAACACAACTACCATCTAGAGAGGGTTAGATGAAATCTAATAAAATTAGATTATGCAAAAGAATTAAAAAAAAAAAAAGATCTCAGATGAGCAAGTTGCATAACACAAATATGCACCCTAATTGATTAAAAAAATGCTGCCAATATATATATAACTGCAAGCACTCTATATCACCAAGCGGTTTCTTAATGAAAGTAGCAAAAGGCAATTTTGAAGTCTGGATTTACCATCTGGAGAGGGTTCCACCTCCCTAAGAGGGCAACCATAGATTCGTTATAAAAGACATACATAGACCAAATTATATATAAATTCATACACTCAGATTTAACAAATAGATAATAGATACCACATTTTTTACAGATCTATGATACATAACCTTAAGAATTAGAAACTAAGAATTAAATTTCAGCTCAAACACGATGTTTTAAAGCTAATCCACAAAAACTGATTCAAGAAGACGAAAAAAATTAGAAAGAGAAAAATATGTGAAATAGTGAAACAAATTATCGGGTTAATTGAAGAGACGATGCAATTTGTTTACGCATTTTATGCTATTGACAAATTAAAAACCATTGATTATATTGAATGAGATGTGTAACATCAAATCGCCATACCAGATTCTAATTCGTCCGCTGGAAACCCTAGATCTCTCTGTTCCTGTAAACCCTAAGAGCGGTGGAAAGAGAAGAGAGAGAGAACATAAGGAATCACGTAAAATGATATAAGAGAAACGTGCAATGTAGCCATCGCCGGTGCAAGTCATTGACTTCCTTATATCAAACAATATTTTCTATTTAAAGAAATTGAAATATATATATATATATATATATATATATATATATGTTTCAAAATATTTAAAAAATATTAAAAAAAACGTAAATTGAAATAATAAAAATTACCTATCAACACACAATCAGATTAATGGATAAAAATATTAAAATTTTTAATTAAATCTTGAAATTAAAATTTAAAAATGAAAAAAATTATGTTGGAATAGTTATCTTATAAAATAAATCTGATAAACATTTGAAGTGAATTGATTAAAATATAATTTTAAATACCGATCGATATAATTAAAAAATAATAAAAATTAACTATTCTTGTTTTATTATAGTAGCTCCCTTTGATTTTCCTATTCCACGTCCTATTCATTTTTATCTTTTAATCTAAAATTACATTATCATATCTTTTTTCTTTTTTCATTCCGACTCACCTCTATTTTTATTTTTATTAGTTTACATGTAATTATAGGAGATATTTTGTTAAAATAAATCAGAATAAAAAATAGTGTTAATTAATTTTCAAAAGTTATTTAAAAGAATTATTACATTTCAACCCTAAAATTTGGAATTAGGGTTTATTGATGTTATTATCGATTTTTTTTTGTATCATGTTTTGGAAATCACTCGGTATCTAGGGTTTTACCCTGACTAATCCGAACCGACTGTTACAGTAACTCCTTTTGGAGGACGGATCTCCCAACAGGGAATGCTCCATACACATAAAAACCCGATACTCCCAACGGGAGTCGAATCTCGATCATGGTTAAAGGTACTCAACCTCACATTCAGTTGAGTCAACCCATGTTGGTACACACTCAATTTTGAGAGGCCAAATGCAGCTTAATATTACAGCCAAAACCACAAAAAAAAATTACATGGAAGGGAGGGAGACCAGTAAGGCCAAAAGTGTGGCAAGATGTGAAAAAAATAATAAAATAATAAAAAATCTGATAACGCCAACAACCCCCCCAAAAAAAAGCTTATTCATATGGTCCCCCTCCCCAGAGGCGATTGACCCAGGACACTAAACACTGATGCATAGCCTATCCTTGCATATTTTAGAGCTGTCAAAAGCTAATTAACCACACCAATAGACCTCAGGATATTGTCCGTCAACCACATGTCAACCACCACAATTCTACAAAAACAGAACGTTAAGTAGTAGATAATAGTAATAATAATAATCGAAAACCAAAGCATGTCACAGCAATAACTTCTTCAGGTGAAAATGCTTGAAATTTAAAGGCAAATAGCTTAATCAGCAACTTCAACAACCACATTCGAAAACCCTATATAAAGCATATGAGAGGAGACACGTAAACACCTTTCAAAATAAATGCAACAACACATAGAATAATGACAACAAGAGAACAAAAGAAAAGGGCATTACATATTTAGAACTCCAAAAAGGCAAAAAAAAAAGACAATTTGGGTTTATTTTCTATTATGTCGACCTAGACTGGAGGCATGAAATTGAGAAGAAGATGAAAAACTCTATCAAAAAAGGATTACTTTAGTAATTACATGAAAAGAGAAGAAAAATAGAATATAACAAGAGTAAATTACATTTCCAATCCGTGAGATTTATAGCAAAAATATAATTGGATCTTAAACTGTAATTTCATTTTATAAAGAACTCAAACTTATAAAAGTGCTATAATTAAGTCCCTACATTGTTAACGGAGCTAGTGTAGTGGTTAAATGTTGAGTTAGCATTGCATTGTGTAAGAGTTGAATTCCTACATACTAATATGGCATGACTGGTGGAGCAACACTATGACATAACATGTGCTTATATCAGATTAGTTTACAATCTAACTCCCACATCATCAAAGTGAAGACATGGCGCATACCATATCAGTGTGCCACGTCATTAACCCAACTTCTACATCATCAAAGTGTAGATGTGGCTAGTTAGTCAAAACCCAAGTGCCAAGACAATGAATTACTGATGTGGCACATACCACATCATCCTAGTAGGCCAACTTCCACATCATCAAAGTAATCAAACAAAGTAGATAGTAGTGAAGACTGAAAACTAAATGTGACTTCTTCTCTGATGATGGTAGAATCAAAGGGTTGTAATTGAGCGTCTTAATTTCTTGAAGAGCTAACAAAAGATAATGAGGGGATTAATATAATCTTGGGGACAAAATCGAACAAAGGCAAAGGCTAAAATGAGAATCGATGGCAAATAAGACAAAAATAGTTCCAAGAAACTAAAATCGAATATTGGTAGTATAATCTAGTAATGAAATCAACAATGGTCGAATAGAGGAACTTTGAAGGCAATGAAATCGATGAAGAGCAAACCTTCTGTGACAAATCAAAGCAAGCAATTGACAAATGAAAATAGAAGGCATTTGCAAAATGCGTTTTGATGATAAGCAAAATTTACTAAAAGTAAATTACATGATAGCAAAAGTGAGTTAAATCAAAGAAAGATTAATTTGAAAGAAATTAAAACTACTCTAAGAATGTATGAAGTCATTTACTTTAGTTGTAGACATGAACAAGTTGACTTATCCTTAAAATAAGTCGACTCGCTAAGTAAAAATCAACTTTTGAAGTAAGAGGGAATGTTGGACAAGTCAATTCAAATATGAAGCAAGTTGACTCACCAAAAGGTATAACCTTTCTGAACTCAAATAGTAGGTTAGTCTAGTCGACTCACATAGGAAATCAAGAAGATTCACAGATTATATTGTGAAAAAGATTAAGTATGAGTTTGAAAACAAGTCAAACTACTTAAAACATAAGTCAACATATCTGATAGAAGTATTAGAGAAGTTACAAATTTGAACTTATAACAGTTGAAAATTTCTAAAATTAACGATTAAAATAAAATTAGGTCAAACCATGCCAAGTTTAAGTGAACCTGATATAATCATAAGTTGACTTGTCATACCAACACTTAGAAAATTTTGTGAAAGTTAAGTTGACTTACAAGTTAGGTCACAAGCCAAAAATAGGATAGGAGTTAGGACACAAGTCAGAAGCTAAAGCTTAAGTTCAAGTTGACTTACACATGTCATAAGTTGACTTGCACATTCATAACTTAGAATAACATAAGTAAGCTCAAACTCAAATCGATCTAGGCATTATATATAGTTAACCTACATATGTATATCACAATGAAAAACTCAAAAGATGTTGAGCACAAGTCAACCTGACCATTATTAAAGTCGACTTGCATAAAACACAAATTTCATATAACACTCTCACCACTCGACTCAAGTTCCAACAAGTTAACTTGCATAAACCACAATGAAAAATATACTAAACCAAGTGATACCAAGTCAACCTGTCATAAAAAGAAGTCGTCTTACACAAGTCATAATGCAAAAATTCTTAAACATTGTCAAACACAAGTCGACCTGCATAAGCTACCATGTAAAAATAAACTACAAACAAGCAGGAGTCAGTCTAGAGAGATCAAGTGAATTTTTTTCTTAATTGGACTTGCTATACTTCCTTTAACTACTTCTAAAAGATACAGTGGAAACATTTTGTTACAGTGGAGAGTAAGGAGTAAAAACATCAATGCAGTAGAGAATGACCTCATGAATCAAAATCTACTCGTGTTAAGACAGATGATCAAGAAAAAAAGGCTCCGCGTTCTCCCAGTGATTGATCTTATTGTGCTTGCCGCTACTTCATTTTGTATAATGATAATGCCAAAATTGTCCTCAAAGGGATGCGAAAAATATTTGAAACCACTCTTGAACCATCACACGGATTCCAAAAAAACTGCCCATGATATGGTAGGAGCGAATTGGAAAGGCAAAAAAAAAATGATTCTATATGCAGACTTGAAATGAAAGCTCTATTGATAGATACATTCTAGTTTATTTTTATTTAGAAAGAAACGATTCTCTATTGAGAATCACCATTCATGCACTATTCCTCCCTACTAACTAAAAAGAGCGACTAAAAATCTTGAAAATCTAGTAATCTAAAAAAAGAGTACAAGTCGACTTGCAAGAGCCACAATATGAAAATACTTAAGTATTGATGAGCAATAGTCGACTTCAAGAGAACACAAGCCAACTTATATGAATAACAAGGCAAAAAAAAAAATTCAAACAGAATATAACACAAGTTGATTTGATATACATATGAAGTTGACTTGCATTAGTCTTGGACAATACAAAATTCAAAATTCAGTCGACCTAAAGAAAGAAATAGTCATCTCAATGTAAGTAATGGCTAGTGATTCAGAAAAACTGTTTCAGTATTAAATGAAGTTCAACCACTTACAATGGCTATATATCTGCACTAAATGAAACTCAACGATAGGAGAAGATTAAACAATCTTTTGATATCTTTTGAACATATGTGAGCATTATCAAACGATGATCGACTGTTAGTTTAATTCTTTGTGTTGTATGCTCTTTCTAAGTTTTAATGGCTTATCCAAGGTTGAAACTTCATCCATTGAACTTTTGTTTCACCTCCAAATATTTGTAAAGGATCAAAAGAAATAGTTCTTTTGATCTGGACTTAACAAAGGTATTTGTGTGAAATACGAATTAGTTTTACTAACTCATGTACAAAACTAGTGGTGAGAGTTTGAGAAGTTTAATTAGCACGTGGATAAGTTAACTATGTATTATTTGTGAAAAATAGTATATTGAAAATTTTGGTGTAGTCTGAGAGTGAATGTATATCAGAAAGGGTTAAACCAATAATATAAATTAATTTGACCCTAATTGTATCCTAATTATTCCTTAATTTTGCCATAATGTTACCATAATATAAATTTTATATGACCCTAATTGAAAATTAATTTATCCAAATGTTATTCTATTATAAATTTATTTTTCCCAATTATACTCTAATTTGGCTTTACTTTTACCATAATATAATTTAATTTTACCTTAATTATGCCCAAACTTTATCCTAATATAAATTAATTTTGCCTTAATGTATCCTAATTTTACTGTAATATAAATTAATTTTACCCTAATTGTACTCCCGTTTTGCCTAATTTTTCCATAATATTAATTAATTTTACAATAATATAACCTTAATTTACCATAATTTTGTTATAATTTTGCTCTAATCATGTCTTTGTATCAAAATATATTTACTAATGCATAAACAAGATTATCAATGCATTCAGATTTGCACAAAAAAGACGAACTGTAGTCATGGTGGTACACCATTTCAAAGAAGGAAAAAGTACATAAAGGTTCTAAACAGAAGGGTTAGCTGGAGGATTACCCATAATCACATCAGGGTTCGCCTCAACGTTCTCCTGAGTCATCGCATATACACGGGTTTGTGCCCTAGGCTACTGTCGTGAAGGACCTGGTACTATATTGCTCCTAGCTGCAGTCTGTAGAGCGGTGGATACTGAATGTGTAAGTGCTCCCTGCTGACCTATCCGTGGTCTACCCGTGTGTGTCTGTGGCACCTGACCTCTGAAACCTAGGTTAGGACAGAAACATTGAATATGTCCTTGCTTCCCACACTAGAAGAATCTCATAGGATCTCCGCAAACTCCAGAATGACGTCGGCCACAGTTGCGATAGATAGGGTAGTGCTGCATTGTGGAATGACTAGAGTCCTGGGGCCAGTGCTCTAAACCCCTAGGGACGCGGTCCCTATCTGAACTGTGCTGGCCTAAAGTGAGAAGGGCCTCCCTGAAAATCTAAAGTCCTACCCTTCTTCGAGCCTTGATTAGCATGAGGCCCAACTTTTCTCTTCTTTAGATCTACGCTCTCCCTCTGTCTACTCTCAGCGCGGACTATCTCCTCCGTACAATATGCTGAATCAATAATCTCCAAGAGGGAAAAGCTAGGTGTCACTGTCATGTATCTCCGGATACTCAAGTTAAGGCCATCTTCAAACTTAAATCGCATCTGTCTAGGTATGGCTAGGTCAGGGATGAAGGCAGCTAATGTAGTGATATATTACTTGATCGTTCAAGGGGAAACTTTTTCTGTTGTCGTGGAGCATTTTAGAGAGTGACGTACCCTCCCATATATTGTGAGTGGAACTTCGATGTTATGTTTTTGATTGAACAAACTCATATTTTATACCTTTTCAAATGACATGTTTTATAGCATGTGATGATTTGTATAACTTCAACATGTGATGATTGAACAAATTCATATTCTACCGTTGCATTGGTATATTGATATGTTGATGAAATGTATTGCCACACGTATTTGAAATATTTTGATGAACCTGTGTGGGCTAGATACCTACTTGTGATGGGATGACATGATGAGATGATGCTATTTTTTAGGAATTCCATAGCTACGAAGGACATTTGTAGAGGCGCCCCTTGTGCGTTCAGATACGCTTTGGCTGGAGGTATCCACAAATGTCGCGATTGTGATATGTATAGTTGAGCTCGGATGAACCAAATTTGGGGAGGACGTGTGTTACGCCACAATCTAGTTTCGAGTAAGGTACTATACTTGATTATTGGATATACGTATAGACACGGGTTAGCCGGTTGAACCAAATATAGGGAGGATATGTGTTACGCTATTGTCTAGCATTTGGTAAGGCTTATGGCCAATATTGGGATAGAGAGCTAATTTTAAATACTTGCATATGAAAAACCCAATACGCCCTTCATTGGTCGAGGTAAACCACTGCAGGGAATGTTTTATTGGCAAACTCTATATGATTTTGGATATTGTAAATGGATGCATATTTGATATTATTATTATATGTAATATGTGATCACTTGGTTTCTAGACATGACATAATTGGTTTTGATATCATAGTGGTTTGAAATGTACTTTGACACTCCATACTCACACTTATATTAAGAACATATTGTCGATCCTCTCACTCACTGAGTATTTTCCCATAATACTTACCCCTCACTTTTCCCTGATTTCAGTTATAGACTTGGCACAGAGAGAGACATGTCGAGTGAGTCGACACACTTGATTTTGTTGGGAGAGCCCGGACTTGAGTATGGTATCGACCATTCTTCTGTAATGTTGTATTTAATGATGATGGATTGATGTATTTGATGATACTGTACATATTTGAGGTCTATAGAATAACCATTGTATATTTATATTGGGATGACTATAATTATATTATGTAATATGATTGAAATTCTCAGATGTGCTGTATAACTATGCATTGAGGCATTATCTTGTATTTTATATTCTTTATTTGGAAAATGATATTTTAAGAAAAACAGGTTTTAAAACAAGTTTTATACAAGTGTTGATGAGAGTCTTCGTTGTCTCGGTATGCATGTCGTAAGGTGGCAACATACGGGGTGACGGGCGGCTGCTCACGCCTCGGATTAAGGATCGGGGTGTGACACGAACTCATTTGTGGAAGCAAAGGAAGTGACAGTAAGGAGAGAGAGTAGTAAGAACAAGGAAGCAAATGGTGAGAAGAGAGAGCAACCCTCGGCATAGAGCAACCTCCTATAGTTTTGTTCGATGATGGGAGTGGGAAGAAAGAATAGAAGAGAAGAGATCTATTCATGAGTTTTAAAAGAATTTGCTAACATTTGGCCACAAAAAATATTGGCAAACAGTGAGGATACCGATGTTTTTAGGTAAAAACGTCGGCATCCCCCATTTCTCTCTCTAGTCTCTCTTTCTCTATACTTTCTCGATGTTTTGAAACTAAAAGGTTGATATCTCTCTCTCTCTCTAATCTCTTTTTCTCTATCCTTTCTCAACGTTTAATGAAATTGCTTGGAAATGATCCTTTGTATGACATTTTGGCAAAATGTCGACAAAATTGCAAATTTTGCTGATGTTTAAACAAAAAAAAAATTCAGAAAAGCTCAACGCTTTTGTCGATGTTTGGTGTAGAATCGTTGCAAAACTTCCTGCCACTGCTCATTTTTACGTGTCTGTGACTTTTCCCAACGTCTTGGTATCTATACGTTGCTAAAAAAATCTTTTTGTCAACATTTCATTATGAAAATATTGTAGAAAGAAAAATATTGATGATACAGTATTTAGATATTGAGAAAAAAATGTCAGAAAATGCTATATTTTTCTAGTGTACTGTTTGGAAAAACAACTTATATAAAATTTAATAACTAATAAAATTACAATAAGGACAATTGATATTAAGTTTCATAAATAAAATGATAAAACCATAATAGCTTAAATATTTAAGGATAATTTCATCTATCCAATCATTTTTTCCCTAAATAAGCTACAAGGTAGAGAATCAAAACATCTCTAAAAGATCTCTTTTTTCTTATAGAAGTTTTAGAAAATTCTATTTAACATAATTTTTAACTTTAAATTGACTTTTAATTGAGAAAAAAAGATAAACCAAATAATCACCGAAACTCTAGAAAAGATACTCCGACTAAAATCTAAATTATACAAAATTTTAAGACATCTTATTTTAAGACTACAAAGTTATTAAAAGTTTAAAACATTACAACCATAGGACCTGAGAGACCTTGTCAGCATATTTGAAGAGATGTCGTAATCATCAACTCTATGAGGATTTTTGTTTTGCCACTTAATAATTGATATTTAAAAATCTAAATAATTTAGTTTGATCAACTGTGCAATCCAATTTAAGAATTAATCCCTCGATATTTGTTTTTTCATTCATAAGATTTAAATTTAAAATTTTAATTAAAAAAATTAATATTTTATCATTAAATTCAAATACGTTAAAGAACAAGTTTTAAGATCTCTATTCTTTCGTGTCAAAAGACATCCATTTTTTTTATACCCAACAAATATGGTACCAAAACATTAATTTCTAAAATCAAAATACTAAAACCTAATCGTTCAAATTATAGTATAACACAATCTTGGTACTATAAAATTTTGTAAGACGACTGTTGCCCAAAAGAGAATTAATAATATTAAAAAAAGAACAATAATTGGGGTGGCCTAATTAAAGCAGCTAAAAAAGCATATCTAAGCTTTGACGGCTTTATCTCCCATATGGAAGGCACTCGCAGAGTAAACGTCACCTATCTCACCTTGATTTATGTTTTATTCATCGCCCAACCTCAACGGTCCGATCTCATCCAATCAACGTTCGCTTTTTTTGGGACCACAACTCAAAACCCCTAATTTCCCTAATTTCTCAAATTTCTTTTTCTCCACAGTAACAAATTAACCCCTTTTCCCCTGTCTCTCTCTTTCTTTCTCTCTCTATGGACCCCTCGACCTTAATCGTCACCACCACCGAGCTCCCGATTCTAAGCGCCGAAGTAGTAGCAGCTCCAGTAGCTCCAGCTCACATAGCTCAAGCTGCTAACCCAACACCTAGCCATGTCGTCGGCCCTACTCACCCACCCTACGCCGAGGTACCAATAGCAGTTTAAAATTTCTCTCTCTCTCTAGAAATAGAAACCCTAATTTGATTTGTTTTGGTTTGTTTGCAGATGATAACGACAGCCATCGGAGCTTTGAAAGAGAAAAACGGGTCAAGCAAGAGAGCAATAGCAAAGTATATAGAGAAAGCATACACGAATCTTCCTCCAACGCACTCTGCTCTGTTGTCTTACCACCTGAAGCGCTTGAAGAACAGCGGCTTTCTTGTCATGAACAAGCACTCTTACTCGCTTCCTTCTCTTGCTCCTAATCCTAGATCTGCTCCTACAACTCCTCTCTCTCCTACAGCATCATCTGTTGCTTCAGATCTCAAAAAGCGCCCTGGTCGACCGCCCAAGCCCAAGCCCAAGCCCAAGCCCAACACAAATAACCTTCCTGTTGCTGGGCCAGGCCTCGATGGGCCTCCTACTACACCGAAGAAACGCGGTAGGCCTTCCAAGCCCAAAGATCATGTTTTCCCTGTGACTGTGCCCGTGGCCGATGCTGATGTGCCTGTTCCTACCGCGACTGGAGTTAATGGGTCTGCACTTGGGCCAAGCCCGGCAGCGAAGAGGCGAGGCAGGCCTCCGAAGCCCAAGGTGGACGCGACAGCCGGAGCTGGGGTGGCTGTTGCGGGGGAGATTAATGGGGTGAGTGCGGATAGAAGGGGGCCGGGCCGCCCGCCCAAGTCCAAGGCGGTTGCAGATGTGATGGGCCCGGACGGGTTGAAGAAGAGCCCGGGCCGCCCGAGAAAGACCATGGCCCAGAAAGTGAGCGGGTTCGCTTTGGTCAATGGGCCTCGAAAAAGGGGTAGACCGAAATTGGGTTCTGCTGCCGGAAAGCCACGTGGGAGGCCGAGGAAGAATGTGGGTGTGGCTGTCGACGGGGTTGCTACTCCAGCTCAGATGCAGAAGATCAAGAAGCCTAGGAAGCTGTCTGGGAAGCCCTTGGGTCGTCCCAGGAAGGTAAACTCTCTGTTATCTAAGATTAATGCCTCTACTGTTTCCATGTATGTTGGTTCCAATAAGTAGAAGCTTTTACTGTTTGATTGAACTTTGCCACGAGGGGTCTCTGCATTGAGGATCTTAATGATGCATGGCAGTCTCCTGGGTTATAGTTGTGTACATTGTTGTATTAGCAAAATCCTTAGGAAGTCAGAAATTTGGTCTCACAGAATTTGAAATGAAAGGAGTCAAAACAATTTCAATAGACCACCTTAATATAGAAGTCTGCCTTAATGCTAAACTGTTTAATTGCTGAACCTACCAAAATTAGTGTAAAACTAAGTTAGAATTTTCTGGTTTATTGCTGAATGCTGTTAATGGTCAAAACTCAAATTGTTGATTTATATGTTTACATCTTTTGCAACCTTTTTTTTTCTTTTTCAATACTTGAAATTCATGTTAGTGTAGTTTGAATTTTACCAAACGAGAGCCTAAACTGGTAATATTAGTTATTCCTTATTTCCATCTGGGACAAAAATTACTTAGCCTTATAATCAATTTGGAAAGGCCTAAATTAATTTACATATCCTTTTATATGTATTTTCAGAAAATTTTTTAGTAAGAATCACAAAATCTTATATTCAACCACCATGTTCTATTAATTTTTTTTCTATGATAAAACATAAAAGTATTTAACCATTATTGTCTGATGGACAATTTTACTCCTGTCTGTTATTTCTTTTTGTGGTTAACAAATTATGCAGTTATATTTACCACCCAGTTGGCTAATAAATTTCCTTTCCATGTTTGGTGGCCACAATAGCTAGGATGAGAGCAGAAAAAAGAAAAATAGTAGCAGTTGTATTTTGTTTAAACAGTATTAGGTGATTAATAATGATTAACAAATAGTGAATTGCTTGTAAACAATGTACTTATAGTATTGTGCCAATGAGCTATAGCTCAATTGGCACTGTTCCCCTCTCTCTTATAAAGGTCTCGAATTTGAGTCTTCCTATATACTCCAAAAAACGTAATGTAGAGCCTAATTAGATTGAGGCTTCTACCACACAATAGCATGATTTTTTTTTTCAATTCTTTTATTTGCTATAGGAGTGAATGTGGACAAGAGGAGGAGACATTTATTATTCTTTTCTATAAGGCAAATTATGTTATAGTGTCAACATTGATGTTGTTGAGTTGGGGGTATGATAGGATCAAACTTTTCATGGAAAAGCAATTTAGAGGAATCAAGTTGTTTCTTTGTCTGGAACCAAAGGAGGACTGATTTCTAAACTAGATATTCTCCCATTTATGTGTTCCTAGATAAGTGTTATTAAATGAGTGAATCAAATCAATCATCTCCTCTCAAAAATTATAGCAATTAGGTAAGACAGATTTAATTTTAGCCTGTGGAGTTTTTGCTTATAATGTGCTTGACCAAAGAGAAACAATGGATGTGGGGGGTCTAGGCTTTTAGTTCTATATATTCTTGGTGTGCTCTCAAGCTACTTTGGTGTGGTCTCAAACAATAGATGTGGAGGGTCTGTGGCTTTAGTTCTATTTTTAAGGAGTTCAGTTCTAGCTCTCGGCCTTTTGGTGTGCTGTCAAGCAATTTAGTATCCCTCAGATAATCCAGAGATGTATGAGTCAATACTTTTGTATTGTGATATTAGATTCTTTATGATGTGCCTCTTTTCTTTTTGTTACTTGTATGGGAATTGTTGCTTTAGTTGCACAGAGTAAATGAGATGATGCAAATTTGTGTTATCTGCTAGATATTGCTGGGAACAGGATTTAGATATGCATGACTGCTTATGATATAGAAGTAAAAGCTTGAAATTAAGAGCATTTTTCGTATTTTTACTGAAGCAGGTTTGCTGTAATGTTTACTGAATGAATGACATCATGTTAGAGGTCCAAGAATTTTTTTGTGTGAAAGGGATTTCTCTGGAGAAAATTTAATCAATTTAAGCTTTATTTGCTTGGGGTAGCCCAGATATCAATTGAAGGGCCTCATCTTGACTACGTAGCAAAGTAGTACCAATCCAGTATTGTACTTGAGTTTGGTGAAAAATTGAAATTTAGGGAATACAATAGCTAAGTAAAAATTGAATTCCCAAAATAGATGAGAAGATGTTAGGTTGGCAGTATTGTATCACTATAGCTTGAAATTCATAGTCTCTTAGAAAAAGGATGTTCTCATTGTAGAAATGAAAGTCTGGCCAAGAAATTCTTCTTGATGCTGAAATATAAATTTGGTGGACTGTTCAATTACAAGGAGGAACATTATGTTTCCCCTCAACGCATTTAAATCCCTACTTCCAGTGTGCTAGGAATTGTGCCTGCTACCAAAACCATGATTTTGTCTGTCTCATCTATCCGATACTAATTTTTAGTATTGCATATGGAGTCACACACTTGATGAAAAAAGAATGATTACTGGAAAACCAGATTTTTTAAATAAGGTTTGGATTACTCAGTTCTTGGATAATGAAGCATGAAGACTTCATATGAAAATCATTTCCATGTGCAAATTTCACTCTCTGCTTGTCTTGTATGTGTTGCTTTGTTGTGTCTTTGTGATTTTGTCAGTTCTGTGCCATGGGCATTCTTGAGACACTTATCTAATATGCATGGAAACCTTCACATATATGGATTTTGAACAATGGAAGGAAGTGGTTTTGCACTTTTTTGTTATTGTTTTATTTTATATTTTTTACAAACTTGGATATGATAATGATAAGATATCGCATTGATTGGTGATTGGTGATTGGTGATTGGTGATTGGTGATTGGTGATGAATGTGTAAGTTTTCAAAAAGCAATCTTATTATTTTTAAGGACAATGAGTCTAAGATCAACTATCCCACAATAGTCCTTGTTTAAAGGGTACACATATATTAACCAGCATGACCCCCTCTTGGTAAAGTTATCTGGAGTCAAATTACGTGGGAATCTAAACTTCATGCTGGTAACTATTTTTTGCTTTTCTTGTTTGATGTTCTATTATAAATTTATTGTGGGTGATGTGGTGGGATTTCTGGAAGTGCAAAAGTATATCTTGGTTTAAGGAAATTCATATGATAAAACAACCTTCAACCTCCATGAGGTCATAATACTGTTGATATTGATGTCTTAATTCCCTTCCACTGTTGCAATTCCATTAAACTCTGTTGCAACCAATGTTTCCTGCTTGTAATTTTCACTCGCCAAGTTTGATGCTAACATATCATAGAGTGAAATTGTGCAAAAAGATTATGTCTATGTTCTCATTACTTTTGGACTTTTGTATGGGAAGTAGGATGACTCTTGAGATTGTTTCTTTGTGTGGAGAGTTGTGTATGATGGGTCCTCACCCAAGATAACATGCAAAGAGAAGTATGGTGCTTGTTAATAGATGCATCTTTGCAATCTTAACAAGAGTAATTTAGAATTGTTTGATCAAATTTCTGTACATCACCGCAGACTTGTGGTATTTTTGGGGGCTAACTTTTCTATCTTTTATTACCTTAGGCTGTGGTTGTATGGGTGGATTAAGAACATTGAACTTGGAAGGGCATTTTTTGTACCATATTAGGAGATTCTTTTGACTTATTCAGCCATTTCTTGTTTATTATGGAGGGAATGGAATCTGTTGGACTTTAGTTGAGAGATTTTTTCTAAGTAATTTATCAAACTCTTAGCTTGGAGTTCTGTTCCTCCGAGGTCCTTCATCATTTGATGGGGAATGCTTATAGCATTTTTACTGTCATATATATATTCTTTCTCGTAATTTGCAGCCCCATGGTTATCTTTTATCTACTTCCATTTAATAAATGAATTGCTTTGCTTGTGGGAGTCGGGTGAAATTTGATCCTCCTTAATTTTTATGTTCCTGATGCTTTTATTAATGGTGGTCCTCTTCTTATTTTCTTTTTTTTTTTTAATGTAATTATTTTGATATAATTCATTTTCCACTATATTTTTCCCTAAAGAAATTTTCCTGCTTTGGTGTGTGATGGATATGTACAACGTTGGATTTAGAGTTGTGAGGTACCCTCTGTTAAGTATGAATATGTTGAAAGAAGCACCCAATCTACATAAAACCCAGGATTAAGTGTCATGTTGGGACTTGCTGTTAGGGTCAGGGAAATGTTTATGTCCATTTCAGGCAACATGCAGTAAGATTGGTACTAATTACAAAGTTATTGTTATTTCTTTTATAAGAAGAGTTGCTATTTTGTTGGGTTTAAGGCTCGGTTTATTGTTGTTGTTGTAAGAAGAGTTGCTGTTAAACCTTTGAGAAGAATAAGTAGTTCTCATGGCATGAAGTTGGTTATGGTCACCATCGTAGATGTGTTTAAGTATAGAACTAATATAGATGTTGCATAATCATCATGACTTATGTGACTAAACATGTCCAGTTTTTATGGCGCAGTGATTTGTAAGGAAAGAAAAACGAGTTGAGGTGTGTTTTGTTAGAAGTTTGCTTTACTGTGCTTTAGAAAGTTTATAGTCTGGGGTGATTTAAGGTGCAGAGAGACTCTTTGAAGGATCTTCTCCTTAAAACTATCTGAGATTGCCAGGAACAAACAAGCTCTGGTGAGTTTGGTAGTTCTCAAAGATGTTTAGTTTCTTTTACAATCTTGCCTTATTTTGATTTTATTTGGTGTGATGTTATTCCTTGGCTCTATGATCATGATTTATATCATTGTGACAAAGCCAACACTTGGTCTTGTTTAATGGCAAGAGAATCAATTTGAAGCTTTATGTGGAAGGATGGTAAAAGGAGAAATTGAGTAAGCATCCTGAATCTGACATGAAACAACCTATCCGTGTCCTCACCCAGAAGCACTTTGAAGCTTAAAGCAAGGAGCATGGAGTTATTTATGATTTGGTGAAAAGAGAGGTGAAACAATCAGATTCTGGACAGCCTTTAAAGGTGTCAAAAAAGTAAAAGAACTACTATTTGATTTTCCAGATTTGATCCCTGATGAGTTGCCTAGTTGCCTAATGGAATACTTCCTATGTGTGATATTCAGCATGCTATTCATTTAGTTCCAGGTCATCACTTCCTATCCACTAGCTTACCACACTACATCTAATGAATAGGTCTAGCTGAAAGACAACTAGATAAGTTGTTGAAAAGGGGGTTTATTCGGCAGAGCTTAAGTCCTTGTGTACTTCCAGCTTTATTAACTCCTAAGAATGATAACAGTTGGCATCTATACATGGATAACACAGCATTTTGGCACATGGTGGAAAGCATAAATGGCATTGGTAGAGAGGCATTTGGCAAAATGGAGGATTAAACTATGGTTTGGGTTACGGGTAATGAGTGCCAATGAAGGAGTACTTGTATTTTTATTTTCCTGAATAATCTTTTATTCTTTAGAATTTTTTTAGAATTTTATTACTTCTAGTTTTTACTTTTCGAGTTTAGTTATATATAAACTTATTTCTACTTTTAACTAATGTTATCTTTTTTTATTTTAAGGGATAATTATCTATTTAAAGGCTTGTAAGCTTGTTATGAAGTTCGAATGAGATTTGAATTTTTCAGCAATGTTTCTTTGAGTTCTCTTAAACCTAAAAGGTCTAGTGCATTCTTGCTCTAGGTGTGATATCTAAGGATTTACTAATGTGATATTATTAATGGATGGCATACCCTAAAAGACAAGGATCGAACATAATCATATTTTAGCACTATTCAAGGACAGGATGCATCATGTGCTTCATATCTGTTCCTGCCCGTTATAAGTGCCTAGTGAATTATCGGCTGGTTGGTATGAGTTGTTATACAGGGTTATTCACTTTATTTTTCTGGCAATGGTTTGATTAGCGATAGACAGATGGAGAGTTTGTTAGGTTTCTCAACTCGAGCAAAAGTGTGATGTGTGTGGATTTTTGTGGATTGGTTAAACTTGCTTGATTTGCTTAAAAGCTAACAAGGTTTGGAAGCTAGGACGTCACCCCCTTATCCCCTGATGCCAATGAAAATGTAACAAGTTTTGCATATTCTTTATCTCTTGTTTAGATTGTAAAGGATGCAGAATTTGATGCTTTGCCCACAAAATTCTCCTTTTTTTTATTTTTTAAGACTAAGATACTTCTGGCGTACTTGTTGAATACTCATGCTATATTTCCATAGAAATAATGGTGATGGTTCTATCTTCAAATGGTATGGGTGATTTTTTATTTTTGGTTTTGAATTTGGTATATTAATGCTAACGGATATTTTCAATAAAATCTGGCAAACTAAGAAAATGCCTAAAATATGGAGGGAGAGTATAATTGTATCATTATATAAGAATAAAGGAGATATACAAGATTGCTCAAACTATCGAGGAATTAAACTTATGAGCTATACAATAAAATTATGGGAGAGAATGATAGAACATAGATTGAGATTGAAGATAAATGTGTCTCAAAATCAATTTGGATTTATGCCGGGAAGATCCACCACGGAGGCAATTCACTTGTTAAGAATTTGATGGAAACATATAGAGCATATAAGAGAGACCTATATATGGTATTCATTGATCTAGAAAAAGCATATGATAGGGTCCTTAGAGACATATTGTGTTGGGCACTAATGAAGAAAAGGATCTCCTTGATATACATTAATCTCATTAAAGATATGTATGATGGAGCTGTAACCAATGTAAGAACTTGCGGGGGTATGAGCGATAGTTTTCCTATTAATATTGGGCTCAATCAAGATTCGACATTAAGTTTCATCTTTTTTGTAATAGTGATAGACGAAATCACAAAAAATATTCAAAATGAAATACCATGGCGTATACTTTTTATAGATGATATAGTGTTGGTTAATGAAACTAGAGAAGGTATTGATGCTAAATTAGAGTTATGGAAGGACACATCGGAATCCAGAGGGTTTAGATTGAGTAGATCGAAAACTGAGTATATGAGATGTAAGTTTAGCAACAATGGTCAGAACGATGAAGAAACGATTAGGTTAGATGAACAAGATATACTAAAAAGTGAACGAATTAGATATTTTGGTTCCATAATTTAAAATAATGTCAATATAGATGGAGATATGAATCATAAAATTCAAGTGGGTTGGATGAAATGGAGAAAGGTATCCGGAGTTCTTTATGAACGCACGATACCACTATATTTGAAGGGAAAATTCTATAGAACTGCAGTAAGATCTGCATTATTATATGGTACCAAGTGTTGGACAATTAAAAAACAACAAGCACAAAAATGGCGGTAGCAGAAATAAGAATGTTTAGGTGGATTTGTGGTAAAACTAGAAGAGATAGAATTAGAAATGAAAAGATTTGTAACAAATTGAGAATTAGTTCAATTGTAGATAAAATGCAAGAGTGTCGGTTAAGATGGTTTGAGCATGTGCAAAGAAAATCCAAAAAAGCACCGGTTAAAAGAGTAGAAAACTTGAATATAGAAGATCTAGTAAAACGTAGAGGTAGACTGTTGAAAACTTGGATACAAATTATCTGTAAAGACATGATAGTTAAGGATTTAGACGAGAGAATGACGTTGCATAGGAATGAGTGGCGTAGAAGAATTCGCACAAATTAAACTATTATATTTATTTATCTTTTATCTATTCATTTTATTATTATTATTATTATTATTATTATTATTATTATTATTTTTATATATTTATATATGTATTTTTATATATTTATATATGTATTTTTATTTATTTATTTATTTATTTATTATTATTATTATTTATTATTATTATTATTTATTATTATTATTTTTTTAAATCTCCATGCTTGTCTCTCAAAAGGCTGACCCCAAATTATTGGAATTAAGGCTCGGGTTGTTGGTTTTGGTTTTGAGATATGCATACACCACTGCTACAAATCTGTATCTTTTGATTGATCTTGTGATTCCTTATCTCATCCTCAATCTTTGTTCTTGGGCAGTTCCACCTTGCTGCTGTTAATGGTTTTTCCTATTTTATTTTTCCTATTAAAAAACCACTCCTTTATTATAAAACAGCTGGACCCTTGTCACAATTTCTGCCCTTTTGGATTCTCAATTTTTTTTTTACATATTACCCCAACCATTCCTTCTTCTGCTGCTGCATTTTATCAAATCATTCACCTATAATCAATCTTCTCAATCAGATAAGTGGTGATATCCTATGAGGGAGTGGAGATGGTGATTGTAAATCCTTGGTTACTGATAGAGGGAAGAGGAAGATGATGCATTCAAAATTTAGACCAAGTGACTGACATGGAGAAGCCATCATAGGTTTTTTGTGTTGACTAAGTTAAAAAAAAAGTAAGTTTCCTCATATAGTCCTTGGATATAGACATTTATTAGTTTCATTGATAACAGATAAGGGGAGGGGGTAACTAGTTGAAGAATGAGAATTGAAGTTCAGAAGCGACCAGTTAAAGATTTGTGACTGTGTTGGATTGAAGCACATGGTAAAAAGAATGAGAAAATTGTCCATCAAAAAACCTAGAAGTTGCTCAATAGAAGTATAAGATCAAGGGACATTGTACCAAAATAGTTCGGTCTGGTCATTCTACTGAAGGATATTGAACATTAGTTAAAAAAAATGTATTATACTAATTTAGAGTCATTTTGATTGAAATTGCGATTAGAACAATTATGTGATAATAAGTACGGTAAGCATATGAATTATAAATATGTAGCTAAAAAATTTTGCGTGTTGAATGAGAGTAAGTGTTAAAGTGTTAATTTTGAAAAGAAAATAGTTTACTGTTAATTTAAAGTGCAAATGAGTTGATTTCAATCTTGATTGCAAATTTGAGTCTGAAATAATGCATGGCATCCTACAAAGGCCAAATACTCTGTTAATAGTACTCCAGAAGACGAATTCAGCTTTAAGTTGATTCAGCTATAATAACAGTAAAAGGACTATGTTGATGGCATGTTTTGCAGTGCATGCATCTTGATAAAAACTTCAGAAAAGAGGATTTCAAGTGAAGATGTGGTTTCCTGTAATTTAAATGGGAGAACTAAAGATATGTTTATGTTGGGTTTGTCCAACCCAAGTACGAAAAATTTGCACTTCTGGTGATTAAATGAAAAAAAGAAGGAAAGTTGTATGGTTGAAAAGAAATAAAAATAACAAACAATAAGTGTTTGCAGGACATTAAAAAAAAAAAGAAGATTGTAGGTGTAGAATAGCATCAGATCAAATGTGATGAGCATAAATTAGAAAGAGGCACTTAATTTAGGGAAGTGATGGTGGTATTCATGGGTGCTATATGAGAGTTTTCTTAGGGAGTGGAGATCTCTTTGAGGGCTTTTCTATATAAATTTTATGAAGTGTTTATATTTTGGCTTGATCAAGTATTTGGAATCTTTGGTAGATGTTAATTTGATGGACTTTCTTGCTTTGTAGTCCTTGTGAGTGAGCACTTCCTTCTTGTTGCATTAGATGAGAAGTGTGTACAAGTTGTACTCGCTAATAGAGTGGGAGCCATGACTGGAGAGACATTATTGATTTGTTGATCCTTGGAAGAAAATCAAAACTGAGAAATCCGGAAAGGGTGACATTTGCATAAACAAAGATCTTTGTCTTTTGGGGGCGGGTTCAAGAGTAATTTTCTTGGTATGCAAGGTTGTTACCTCTACAAGAGTAGTTTTCTTGGTTTGAGGGTGTGCCCTTAGGATTTTGATTTGCCTGGAGTGAGTGTGCAGCTAGGTCGAGAGCCTTCATGCTGTGCGAGGCTGACTAGGTTTAAGGGGTTAAAGTTGTTCCAAGTAGTTCTGTCACCATATGGAATATGGGTGGCTGTTTGAGATAACTAGCCATATGTTGTTGGTTAGTGTGTTACAGCTCGGTGACTAGTCAAATGATACTAATCTCTGAAGTTTAATTTAGGGTAGTTCGAGTTTTATCAAAGTTAGTGAGCTTTTTTTGTACACACTGAGGTGAGTTCAGGGAGACTTGATTTGTGTGAGAGATTATGGTAATAATGTGCTTTTGGGTTGAGTAGAATGTCTTAAGATTGCTTTGATTTTGGATGATTGTGATGCTGTGGAAGCAGATATGTTTAATTGTAGTGCATTAAATTTGGTATTCTGTTCTTATTGTTCTTGATTCATTTCCTGGTGTACGTATGGCTGTGTTTTATGTCAAGAGGGAGTGATTTTTAACCAGCAGTTTATTGTCTCTCTGTCCTTTGTTGGAGTAGGGAGTTGTGTGGTTCGGCCTTAACAAGTTGCTTAGAGTCTGTCCTAGTTTAGGACAGATTTTGAAACTGAAAATTGTGTTTAGCTCTTCATTTGATGACAATATCAAGTTGCAAAAATTAAGAAACTAAATAGCTGCAGAAATAAATGTGACAGTGAAGCGGACAAAGGCAGATGGCAAGTGTGCTGCTAAAACTAATTTACGTATGTACTTGTATCATATGCTGCTCCTGAGTATACCCAGGCAACTTTTTTGGTTGTCTTTTTGTTATCTTTTCTCTTGATGACAATATCAAGTTGCAAAGATTAAGAAAACTAAACATCTGTGGAAATAAATGTGATGTGAAGTTGACAAAGGCAGATGGCAGGTGTGCTGCTAAAACTAATTTATGTATAAACTTATATGCTACTCCTGAGTATACCCAGGCACCCTTTTGGTATTCTTTTGGTGGATTTTAAGAAAAGAATCTGTTGCAGAATGCAGAGAAGACGTCTGAAATGTCGCAACTGCAAACAATGTATGAAGATCTCAAGAGGAGATTTGAATACCTTGTAAGTGATTCAGTTTACACCATGTTTTCCCTTTGTAGTTTCTGTATCTTCTATTGATGTGATATGTATGTTACCTGCAGCAATCAAGAGTGAAGCAAGGCGTGGAAGTTCTACGGCCTCAGTTTACCAATGAAAGTGCAGTTTTTGCAGCTGCAGCATTACAAGAACTAGAGGAGCTTGCTGCTATGGATGTTAGTGCACCATTCAATGTTCAGAGTTTGGAGCCAAGCGTGACGGGCATAGTTCTTGACACATCACTCCAAAGTCAAGAACAGATGCACGTATCTTGAGTTGCCTTTCCCACTACTACCATTTGATTTTAACAACTTGGACAAAAGGATCTCCGCTAAAATAGACTGTATGGCCATGAAGTTGGAAATGAGGTGCTTACTGCATTTTTTTTTTCTGGGGGCCACACATGCTGTACTGTGCATTGTACCATGCTTTCTGGTTTTTCTATCTATTGTTTTTTTCCATTTAGTTTCTGGTTTGTTCCCCTTTGTGGATATTGGGTATGAATTGGTTAGAGATGTAACTTCTTGTAGTCTGTGATTAACTGATATAAACACAAGCAATCAATGTATGATTTCAATTTTAGAATCCGTATGCAGCTGTGCCTTAATTAATTGGAATACCAGTGCACCAGCCATTTGAAAATGCAGATCGATCCTTGAAGCGAAAAAAGTTTGGTATATTCGTGCCTTGAATTTGTGTGACTGAACCATAGGGGAGATGTCATGCGGCGGGCTTAGGGTGGCTTGGCTCAATCTAGTCCACACGAGATTTCAGTTCAATATGCCGCATACATATTGACAGACGATCCAGTGGGATGAGCTTATAAATATCTTAATTAAATCTTAAATTCGAAATTTGAAAATAAAAAATATTACGTTGTGAGAGTCGTCCTCTAAATAGATTTTCTGTAAACGTTCGAATCGAATTAATTATATTATGAATTTAGATATAAGTGATAAAAAGCAACAAAAAAAAAAAAAAAAAAGCTGTATACAAGTTGTACTGCATGGAGGCTACAGGGGTAGAGATCCGACCCATTTTAAAATTCTACAAAATACTTGCATGATATTGCTCCTATATAAATGATGTGTAAATCTAGTTACCACTGCACCACATGAATGATTGCACCAAAGTTGGTCACTTTGGCTTGAGTTGAGAGTATCATTGTCATTGAATTGACAAAGCTTTAAAGGAAATAACGTAGCTTTTGGCATAAAAAGCAGAGGGCAAGCAAAGCTCATCCGTGAACCACATCAGCTACTACTGCCTTAAAAAAGATAAAAAAAAAAAAAAAAAAAAAATACACATCCCTCGTGTTAAAGCAAAAAAGTCACAATGATGTTAGAATTCTAGTCCACATACTTCTCCCTTTACAACCGTGTTCATGTGTCACCCTTTTGTCCGCTGGCTCCGCTCCAAACACCATTCAACACCAAAGCCACAACCTAGCTTGTGGGACCCTATCATGTATACTTATACACTTAAACCAATCATCTTATTTCTTGATTTAACTTTTAAGAGATATAAATAAAAAGAAGCCACCAAGATAAAACTTCAATAATAGGTATTACATGGTATTTAGATATTAAGATATCGTGGGGTTGAGTATTTTTAAATATAATCGAGTTTCGATTTTCGTTGGGAGTATTGAATTTTTATGTGTATAAAGTGTTCCCTGTTAGGAGATCTGTCCTCCAAAAGGAGTTATTGTAATGGTGTTATTATAACAGTTGATCCAGATTAATCAGGATAAAATTTTAAATATCGGACGGTATTCAAGATATAATAAAAAAAATATTAAGATATCATAAACCTGAAAGATCAATAAGATCATAAATGTCATTGATACCGATAGAAACGGTAGAAAATTTCTTGATTGATATTTTAACCCCTTTTATAATAGAGTATGAGATTCAAACGGAGGAAGTCTCCAATATCAAATATATGACATATTAACCCCACTTTCAACCATAGTATTTTGGATGTATATCATATAAACATTATTTTATGCATTTTGGGCCGACTTTTTTCTTCATTATCAATGAAATTTTGAGGTGTAGGCCATGGATGATTTAAACAATTCTCCTTGGTTCATTCATAATATATATATATTTTGATACCTTAGCTAGGTTATCGTCCAATATCTAAAGTTTTGACATGACTATTCTAGATTGATCGCTATAAAACCCGTTTTACGGGGACAAATCTCCCAATATTCATTTTTTTCTGCTTCCACTCTGAGTTGAATCTCGGAAGTAGTAGAATGGTGCAGTCCCCTTGACCAGTTGTACCGACTAATGTTGGTTCATTCATAAAATATGTCATATGTGGACCAAACCTAGTTATTTTGCTGGATTTTTATAAAATATTTTTGCATAAGATCCCAAGTAACGATTCTCAACCTCATCTCTATGCCAAAAATCAAATTTAAAACATAGAAACTTCATGAATGGTTGGTTGATTGGAATTTTAGTCATAAAGTAGTTGAACTACAAACTATGATACATGTTTCATACTTTCTGTCATCACTTATCCAATTCCAAACAATGCCCACCGCCCAAATATCTTGTTTCCATCTTCCCCCGACTACCTTTCATTTCAATATACATATATATGTACATAATATATGCTGTAGGTTCAATAGTTGGGTAATATATTTTTAATTAAAATCTTCGATTCGACTTTTATGTATATTAAATTGTAATAATAATAAAATTTATTTTAACCCGGATTGTAACTCGTTTTTAGTAATATAATCAATTTAATTTTTTTATTAATAATAATCTAAATTAGCGATTGGAATTTATCATAATTTAGTTTTACAATCACCATACTTTGTCAAATTATTTGTCTTTTTTCTTTTGGAAGCATTTTTTCCCCTTAAAACCTATTTATTTTACTTACACTTTAGCTACCTTTTAAAGTAATCAGTATTTCAGAAAAAAAAAAAAAAAAAAAATTCTGTATCACTATTTACAACATCTGCAATGTACGTAGCGACGCCCCAGATGTCACTCTTCAATTTTTTTTTTTTTTTTAATTTTTATTATCGATATCTGAGATTTTTTCAATTAATCTGATTCAAGAATCATAAGATCCATCTTTTCAGTTGGGTCACTCTTCAATTCTCTAATCACATCGAGTCACATCGAGGGATTTGATTCTCCATTTACATCTCTTTGTCTCATTTCACATGAATTTCATCTCAACCTCTTGCTGTCTCTCTTAGTTTGCATGTCTCTCTCGCTCTCATGTGTGAAGTGCTTGTCTCTGAATCTCTTTCTTTTTATGCACTATCAGTTTATTTTTTATTCTTTACAACTTAATCACACAATTTAAAATTTTATTTTATTTACTATTAATTACAGTTTTTGATAATAAAAAATAATATCACTTTAAGTAATAAAGCTTAATTAATATTTCAACAAAATGTTTTCAACATAGATTAATTGTTTTTTTTTTTCTTTTTGGTTGTACTTATCATGATATAGTTGTTCTAAGCAAAGGAAATTTAATTTTAAAAGATTTTTCTCATTTAGCTTTCGTAATTCAAGTTATGTTATTAAAGAGACGTACTAATGTCTAACTCGAATGAGATTTAACCGATTTACTTTTACAAGAATGTTAACCAAATTATACAAAAATAGTTTAAGAAAAACTAATTTTTCTTGTTATTATTGTAAAATATTTCTTCTAAAAACTTGGTTCTAATTGTATTTACTATTTTTGTGTATACATTGATAGAGAAGTCCGAAAGAACTTCGCCATGCGAAGTGGAAGGGGAATAAAAAAAGACAAAAGGTGCAATGATCAAAACAAGACAAAAGAACAAAAATATCGTATTTTTTCTTTTAATAATTAATTACTGATATTTAAAAAATCGATTAATCTGATTCGAGTATTATGAAATTTAATTTAAAATTTAATATTTTTTATATTTATTTTTTTTATTTTAAAATATCAAATTTAAAATCTAAATCAAAAAAATTTAATATTTTATTATAAAACGCATAGGACATTGGTATATAAACATATTTCTTGCCACCAGAAATATCGAGAGAAAATGAGTTGAGATGGGGAGAAAGTTGAGTACAAAGAGAAGCGGAAGGGGAATAAAAAAAAAAGGTTACGAGTTCCGAGCAAAGGGCCATGCTCTCTACGTTGGGGGAACGAATGAGATAGTCTCATCGTGAGACAATTGCAAGTGCTATCGTGTCATTGATATTTGATGTTTTGTTTTCTTCGTGACAATGATGTTTCTTTTGTATAATCATGTGATCGATTACCGACGGGGTTCGTATAACAGAATATGGTATTAAATCTCTTAATTAAGTTTTTAAATTCAATTTACAGTTTGACTATGAAAAAAATTATATTAAAATGATAATTCTCTTAATAGATTACTGTAAATTTCAAACTAAATTAGTCAAAATATAATTTCAAATATTAATTGATATAAAAAAAACACGTAATATGAATGTTTTTGTTATATTATGTTAAATTAATTATGAGTTCGATGAGAAATAAAATTAATATTGGTTAATGAGTTTTAGTTCAAGTGGTATGTTTTTCTCTTTATGTAATAGATTCAGATTCGAATCTTAGTATGTATAAAAAAAAAAAAAAAAAAACTAATATTGTGATTTGAATCTAAGGTTGTTCCAACTTTGGGTCCACTTCCCCGCTAAACCAAGGCAAGTCGGGGGGTGGGGTTTGGTCCAACTGAAAACAATTAATTTCTAAAAATGTTTCTGCATAAAATTTATTGCAATTTTTTAAAAAATTAATTAAAATATTGCATAGACAAACAAGCAATACCAATAAGGGGATAAGCTCAAGTTGACCCTACAAAGTTGGCCTCAAAGGCACGGCATTGTGCTAATTGATTTTCATTCTTTTTTAAAGACAAATGAATGCCCCTCCCCATACTGCTGACTTAAGGATGTTAGGGTTTAGCTTAATATAAAATAATAATGATAATAATAATAAAATTTTAATATTTTTTAAAAAATAAATTGCTTAAAATTAATATTTTCTAGTTATTACAAGATGATAAAAAGTTGTTTTAATTGGAAGCATAACGACTAATTCTCCAAGTCCACAGCCATTTTCTATCCAATCCCAAAAGTACTATTTAATTAGTGGGTAACCCTAATATCATAAGTTACTCTTCTAGAGGTGGAAAGTCAATAAACTCTTTCGCTCTCTCTCTCTCTCCCTACTATGATAAGTTACCCTACGAGAGGTGGAAAGTCAATCCAAGAAACCTTGGGGTCAAGCATATTGTTATTAAGTAGAAGGGAGAAAAGTTGGATGCATGAGGCTAGAAGACATATCCATCATGCTTTGGGAAAGGGGCATATCCTAGTTCTTCTAAAAGAACAGTAGGACAAGAAAGAAAGGAAGGGAGTAAGGAAATGCTGTCATCAACCTTTTTCCTATCCAATCCTATCCACGTTTGGATAAAACAAAGACATCCACTTTGTGAAACTAAAGTAATTTTCAAGAATTATAACCAAGTAGGTCCAAGGTAATCATTTTTAAGAGACCTACATCCACTTCAAAAAGGGTCCATGTTTAGTCACTGTGAGGCTCTCACCGTTTCGTTGTGCCCATTCCAGTACAACTCCTATTCACAGATAAGGCATTATTCTACCCAACCTTTACAGGCATAATATACCAACACTAACCATATCGTGAATGTCGCCCCCCCCCCCCAGGTGCTCATGCACTGCCCAAACACTTCAAAACCAAGTTCATACTCTATAGTGCTTGGTCACAGCGTTTGATCTTAGCCAAAAGGTTGACAAAGGTATCCTGGGTCACATGTTTGCTAGGCCTAGGCACTTAATTATGGATGGGCTCACTTGTAGATCTTAACCGAAAGGTTGAGAAAGGTATATTAAGCCCTGGCACCAAAAAAACATCTTTTCTTTTTTTTTTTTTTTTTTTTTTGTATTTGGATCGACCAATATATGAAATTATACTTTTATTAATCCGACTCAAATTATTATCAAACTCTTTTTAAGAGAAGTTATCGTAATATAGTTTTTTTTTTTGTTTCTGAATTTTGATTAAAAAATTTAACGTTTTTTTTCAATAAACCAAATATCAATCGATAAAAAAACAATTATATCTTTCTTTATTTTTGATTTATTGTTTCACATTTAAGAAAAAACAATTATATGTGATATGTGATGCATGACAACAATAGCACGATTTTTGGGTGGAGTACTCCATTTTTGTTCTTTTGAAGTCTTTAATTATTGTTAATGTTTCCAATTTACTCACGTTTCATGGTAAAAGGCATAGTGGGATTAACAATGCTTTAGAATTTGAACAAGTTTTGATCTCCAATGGGCATTACAAAGCTCTCATTCTTTTGCATTTGCTTTTGCTTTAGAATGTGCTTTTGACCTTCTCGAAACTGTTTTTCAAATATTGATTCCATTTTTACATCCAAGTAATATTGCCAAAGCTTTACTCTTTATTAACATTTCCAATACATCGTCTTAAGCACACCTAATATAAAAACAATACCCTATTCACAATTACTAATTCTCACTTTATATTGGCTCTATAAATGTTATGAAAGATTTTGATTTTACAAAATGTTTTGGTTTGTTTTTTTTTTTTTTTTTACAAAAATAATATTCTTTTAATGCAAAATTATTTAAACAGTGTTGCTTTTTTTGTTCCAAATGTGGTGATGGGCCGCGGCATCTACTGTTCTTTGCGCCATTTACAAAAAAAATTCGATGTTGTAGTTTTAGACCGTGACCAATTGTTCATTCCGCCATTCATAAAAACATTGATATTGCAGTCATGGATTGCGACATCCATGTCGCGCTCACGGATTGCGACATCTACAGTGCACACTAGGCACTTCTGTCCTTAGCTCGACCGGTTGTTTTTCACGCACCTTGCGCATTATACATACATATAACCCTTACTCCACGTCACAAAATAAATTCAATCTAAAACAAATATAGTCAATCAAAACATCGACATATCAAGAACTATGACCAACTAATATATCAAAACACTAACAATCATGATCAACCACACTAACAACCAACAAAATATCAAAAGATCAACGGTGAAACAATTTTAACCATGATCACCAATACACCATATTAGAGTCTACAT
This sequence comes from Dillenia suffruticosa, assembly GCA_033439265.1. Lineage (NCBI taxonomy): Eukaryota > Viridiplantae > Streptophyta > Magnoliopsida > Dilleniales > Dilleniaceae > Dillenia > Dillenia suffruticosa. The sequence continues at coordinate 22,251,590 of JAVTVX010000015.1, forward strand.
TTGGCTGATTCTCCATGGATATTCGAGGAAAACAAGTACGTTTTGCATTTAACCTTGTAATTTCTTAAATGTTATGTCTCTTTTTTAGTTTTACCCGAACACATCACAAACAATTATTTTCATGGTACAATAAACATTTCACAAACCATATGTTCTAATTACTCTTATACACTTTAAAATACCTGTGTTGCACATGGATCAACACTTGACACGTATTGAACTCCCTCTTTGGATTTGAAAATCATGCTAACTTGTAACTTCGAAGTGTGACATCTACAGTGCACACTAGGCACTTCTGTCCTTAGCTCGACTGACTGTTTTCACGCACCCTGCGCACTGTACATACATATAACCCTTACTCTGCGTCACAAAATAAATTCAATCTAAAACAAATATGATTAATCAAAACACCAACATATCAAGAACTATGACAAACTAATATATCAAAACACCAACAATCACCAACAATCATGATCAACCACACCAACAACCAACAAAATATCAAAAGATCAACAGTCAAACAATTTTAACCATGGTCACCAATACACCAAAACACCAACCAACAAAATACAAAAACACAACAGTCAAACAAGTTCAACCATGACCATCATCAAAATACAATACATACCAACACTTGTTGGCGTAGATAGGATTTGTACCTTCGTCCCTTAACTAAATCGGGAGTTCGACTTTTCCTAGATACGAAAAAAACAATGTTGGAAGACCCACCCCCACAAAGTGGGTCCTGCAACGATCGATCCAAATTAGTCATGATGAAACTCCGAATATTGAGTAGTGACCAACCCATGGTACAAAAAAAAATACCAGCATACCAACAACCATGGTCAACCAAAATCGAAACCGAAACCATGAAAACGACATATATCAAAATAATTTATAAACGTTGAAATCAAATAAAAAAAGAAGTTACGAAAATTTATAATTAACAAATAATTATGAATAAAATTAGAAATTATAATTTACAACATTTAAATCTAATATATGTAATATGCGCAACCTGTTAAATGCCGCAAGAAGATCATCCAGTATTTCGTCACAACTAACGTTTGGTAGGAACTTGAGGCGGCCTACTCTCATCACTCTTGAGAAAGTCAATTGTAACAGTCCCAATATCATCTGAATATCAACGACACCGCCGTTGATAAACATTAAGTCACGGAGTCTCACTTGGTACAGTGTCATCAACATCATCAGTAACAGGTATATATGTCAGACTAGGAGTAGGAATCGGATACGAAAATGAAATAAGTATCTCCATATGCTAGTTACAGGCACCTACAGCACCAGAAGTGGAGGGAACTTCTGGATCAATAACTCTCTGTGTAGATGTCAAAGGACGGTAACCCTCAGGTGTGATATGTTCAAATCACTAGAGTGTCTCCCATAGTCTATCTCTAATGTAATCAAATTGAGGATCCATTTCTTTCACAGTGAGGACGTCAAATGTTGCTAAATGGATATTCTTGAGAATATAGTACTGCATCAACAATAAAAAATTGTAAGTATAAAAACGTTACGAATACAATAAAAGTAATATTAAACGACAGTTCTCTTGACTTACCAGATACGTTATGTCGTCTGTTATTGGCCGAAATCCCTGTTGATACCGGTAAGCAGGATTGCCAATCAACATATGGGTGATTTGACGATACCAAGTTATATAATCACCTGTCGTCGTGATATCACCATATCACTCCTCTCTGGTGATAATATGGTATCGACGGTTATTCCATAACCGTAAGAGTACCGCATGTTCCCTCATCCAATATCGACCAAGTCTCCCATATCGATCAGTCCGATACAACTCCATGTCGGTTTGCACGGGTAAAGGAATACCCTACTGCAAACTGAACTGTCTCATAACTCTCTCAGAAAAATGATACTCGACAATCTCGAAATAAATAAGGGGAGACACTAGTATGCCATATATCGCACCTGACGAGGCAATACATGGGCAAAGTCTTCGTGTTGGAATACGAATATGGTATCCAGATAAACCGAAGAAAAAAGAAGAAAAATTGTGTTACTTTGATTTGTACTAATAAAAATGGTTGCTATTGCCAAAAAAGAAATTTACTAATATCACTCTCTCTTATATGATCGAGTTGATCCTGATATGATCGAAGAACAAACTGACTCATATATATATAACTATGAGAAACATTCTAACTATTTAAAAATAAAATAAAATCAAGATAGAGTTATATAAAGTCAAGTGAAGAGAAAAAATATATAATAAGTGTAATAAATATTATGTATAGAAATTCTCGAGGACCAGTAGGTATGTTTGGAGCAGCAGGTATCAGATCAACGCCGTGACGTTCAGTCGGTATAAATATCGTCACTCTCTTTCATGCTCAAAGCAGAAAAGAGAACAAAAAATTGAATGAATTATATAATATCCATATAAAATATTGTTATGAAAATGATAGATAAAATGGAGGTACAATATTTGTATAAATAAACTGGATCAAAAATCTATCTAACACCATCTACTGAAACTCGACATGTAACCTTGTAAAGTGTCATTAAGACAGCACTGTTCCAACCATAACGTCTAACGCAATCAAGATCTCATAAGAACTCGAAATACATAAGCTTCGCCATTGACCTAAACTTGTCCCCCCTCAAAGACAACCTAGAAACTGTATAATGCGACCCTGTGCGTGAAGCTCCACTAATGTCCCATCTGACTTGGGCTCTAGAAGATGTGAATCAAGAAATGCCATGATCACCCATAATTTAAGTTGATTTCCATAAAAATCCTCTGAACTAGAATAGAAACCCATGAAACTACAATATAAATCCTGCCAGTCAGCGATGGAATGATTCGAATCTATCCCAATAACTACCTCTCTATCAATAGGCAAGCCGAAAAGGATTGAAATGTTCTGTAACGTAATCGTAACCTCACGACAGGTAAGTAAAAGATGTGAATCTCCAATCTCCTGTCTCTATCTCTCAACTAACACTGTAATAAGCACATGATCATACTGTATATACCCACACGTATATACTCCATAAAAATCCACCCGTAATAAAATCTCCTGAACTCTAACATCAAGTGGTAGAGTAGCCCAAAAGCCACGATCTGAATGACACGCTTCTAGGGGGTATCACTACCGGTCTCAGTCTACCGGTTTCCCATATAGACTGAGACTGGTGTGTGGACTGTAAAGTTAAAACACTAAGATTCTGTTGGGTCGGGGTAAATGCCATTTGAGAGTAATCAATATCTATTATGACAATGAAATTAAAGAAGAAGCAATTATTGAAAATTCTCAAGCACAAATGATAATAAACAATCTAATGAAGAATAATAACAAAGACTCTCAAATATGATATCTATGATCATATAAATCAATAAGTTTTGAAAAGTATAGAAATAGAAGATAATAGAAGACAACAGTGATACAATATGACACGAGACAAAACATATGGAACATTTCATTCTTGTCTTGCCACCTTCTCATGCAACCGGTCCATGTTCATGCAATGGTTATGATTATGCCCGTATTCTCCATAGGCTTTGCAGTGCTGAGTTCTTATTCTATCAAGTTTGTTACGAATTTGCATGCTATGTGGTCTACCCAGCTGATGGTTAAGATGTGAAATATTGGCCAACAAAGAGAAAGGAGGAGGAGGCCAATAGTCTTTGTGTAGAAGATGATGAAATTCGCCATCATATGTAAGAGACATTGATTGACAACTATGAAATCTATCAACAAATGTCATAAATTCACCTCCAATGTCCACACAGATTCTCCACATATGAGAGTAAGAAAGTTTGAAAATAGTATATTTCCCACAAATATATGATGAAATATCTATGACTATGATGTGGTTATTTCCGCCCCTTACCACCATGAAATCTAGTTATAACCTCATATTTCCCTCTAAGTCTATTAAATAGAATATAGCGGTCAAATTTTGATTTCTGTTCATGTCTAGCCAACTTTTTCATCACTAATATTGGTCATATATTGCCTTGTTTGAGTTTGTTAAATGTTTTTTCTCGATTTTTATTAAAAAAATGAACCATATGGTATAATGTTGTCCACATACATGCAGTTATTGCTAACGTTCTTGCATCCTTCGGCATACCATTAATGACTTCAACCGATTGATGGTCATATTCCCCCATCTATATCTCCCGTCATAACACAAGGTTCATTTATCGAGAAGAATCTCTATCGCCCACTATAAGTGGGCTCACTTACTCAACTCTTTCATATGCTTTGTCACAATATCAAACTTTCTAATTTCTGTTTGCTTAGGTGCCCTATGCATTAACTTTGTCATCAGCTTATTCTTAAACCGTTGGCTAAAATTAGTCTCAACATGCTACAAACAAAGTTTGTGATACACAAATGATGGTTGGAGATTACAATTCCTCTCTATATCCTACATTATACCGAGAATTCTATCTGATATTAAGTACACTCCATACCGATCACCAATAATGTACTCTCTCAAATTCTTCAAAAACCATACTCAATTCACAAATGGTCTTCCCATCGACAATAGTAAAGCACAAAGAAAGAATGTGATTAGCAGAATCAGTTCCAATAGCAAGAAGAATTTTCTTTCGATATTTTCCGTAGTAGAATGTCTCATCAACACTAATCACTTGCTTATAATGTTTAAATGCATTGATGCATAATTTGAAGGCTCCAAAAAACTAAGTAAAAAATCCTATCATTAGATTTCGATACTACACTAAGTCTCCAATCAACAACAGTTCCAAAATTACTCAATTGTATAGTAGCCATAAATTGGGGCAATAATATATAAGAAGTCTCTTAATACACAACATTCTAATCAAATTTGTATGACAGGTTTTGGAATGCCTTGCGCTATCCCGGTATATGGAGAGGTCATGCCCGTATGCCGATATAATGCAGCAGTTATTATGTGCTCGACGGGAGAGTCAGGGCATGATAGGTTTACCCCATAACCTTTCATATCCCCAATCACATTACACGCTTATAATCAATATTCTCTTTTACGTGACTTCTGATCATACGATCCACCAAATTAGAGTCTACATTGGGGTGATTCTCCATGGACATTCGAGGAAAACAAGTATGTTTTGCATTTAACTTTGTTATTTCCCAAATGTTATGCCTCTTTTTTAGTTTTACCCGAACACATTACAAACAATTATTTTTATAGTACAATGAACACTGCACAAATCATATGTTCTAATTACTCTCATACACTTTAAAATACTTGTGTTGCACATGGACCAACACTTGACACGTGTTGAACTCCCTCTTTGGATTTGAAAATCATGCTAACTTGTAACTCCGAAGTGCGATCATCATCCCATGTTGGATGGTTAAAGTCATTGTACTCATCGACCATCATACCCCCTTCTCCCATAGTGTATAGAAATGGAATGTTTTCTTCCTCTTCATCAATCCGATTTTCTTAGTCTACAACATTTGATCATCATCAGTTTCACTCACTGATTCCTCATCAACAAATGTTTTTACAGGATTTGTCTCCTACTCGTCATAGGGTCTACTGGTACAGGGCTCTCCATATTCATTTGTGATAGGCATAACATATTCACAAGAAATACTCAAGGCAACATCATCTGAAATGAATGCCCTGTACTGTATCTACTCATCTCCAAGATTTTCACTTGTCTACATTTGTGTGTAAGATCCAAAATTTGTCACTCCCTTAAATAAGTTACTTGGGACATCTAACTCATTTTCTACCATGGGTGGATCAACATGTATACTCATAATTAGTTCTTACTCTAAGAAAAGCTCAATTAATGTTAAACCTGAGATATATTTTGGAAGTGACAACACATCTGACAAAAATTTATCATTCTTTACCGGTAATACACAATACGAAAGAGAATGATCAAACCAAAGAGAATACCTATATGAAACATTCAGTTTGAAACATTCAGTTTGAATTGTTTAAAATCAATCCCATTTTTACGATGCAACATATTTATAAACTCTGCCCATCAAATATTATTATTAATCACAGTACCCATTTTAGACCCTCCCCTATACCAATACTCATTTTCTGGTCCACCAATTTGGCCCCGCAATAAAGCACCAGCCTCAAACAGTTATCACCCATCGTCTTTTTTCCTATCAATTACAATAATAACCAACACAAAATTAACAACTTTAGCACTCTGTATAATAGCATGAATATCAATTTTGATTAGCAAACAACGTGAACATCAACATTGATCGGCAAATAATATGAACATTTCATAATATTGATTGTAATTGATAAAAATCATGAGCATCGGCATGAACATCATGAACATCAGCATGAACATCATGAGCATCAGCATTCATATAATATCAATTTTTTTCTCTTTTCAAACATCCATAATATTGCAATATTAAAAACTCCGAGCGAATAGCATGAAAGAAAAGTTTCAACAAATTTTTTTTGCTCTTTTATTTTATTGTTCTTTTTTTCCAGCATAAACAACACACTACTAAAAAATACGGTATCAGCGATAGAAAATTACCGATGGACAAAAATCTGTCATTACATATAATATCAATTTTTTTCTCTTTTCAAACATCCATAATATTGCAATATTAAAAACTCCGAGCGAATAGCATGAAAGAAAAGTTTCAACAATTTTTTTTTGCTCTTTTATTTTATTGTTCTTTTTTTCCAGCATAAACAACACACTACTAAAAAATACGGTATCAGCGATAGAAAATTACCGATGGACAAAAATCTGTCATTAATAGCGATGGATTACCATCAGATAGAATACTATGAGATTTGTGACAGATCAGGGACGGAAATTTTTCCGTCACTAATCCATTGGTAAAGCCTAAACCCAAAAAAAAAAAATTAAACCTGTTAGCGATGAATTACCGACAAAATTTTTAGTGATGGAAAATTTTCGTCACTAATTTGTTGAAAGAAAAAAAATAAAATATATATATATTTATAGCTATCAGTGTCAGATTATCGACGGATTAGTAACGGAAATTTACTGACGATTACTAACGGAAATTTTAGCGACGGATTACCAACGGATTTGCTACAAATTTTTTTAATTATTTTTAATTATTTTTAATTTATTTTGTAGAAGAATAATATTATTTTATTTTTTAAATTTTTTTATTATTTTATTATTTTAATTTTTAAATTTTTAAATTTTTTTAAAATTTATTTAATAATTCTTTTTATTTTTATTTTTATTTTCTTTTATTGAAAAATAATTTTATTTTATTTTTTCAAAATTTTTATTATTTATTTTAAGCTAAAATAAAATTTATTTTATTATTTTATAATAAATTATAATTTTATATTATTTTATTATTATTAAAAAATATGAGATAAAGTAAATAAATAAAAAAAAGAAATATGATTAGATAAATAAGTTGGCTTGGTAGTTGGGTTGCTCTCATATCTCTCCTTGTGCATGGGTTCTCTCCTGAGAGGCAATTTTCACTCAAATAAAAGGCGGGCTGTGTGGGCAGGCTCTGGGGCAGGCGCTTGGAGCAATAGGTTTATTTTTTTTCAAAACTCTGGCAACAACGACGAAACTGGATCCATCGTTGATTTTTTTTTCAACGACGGATTTTTTTCCGTCGCCGATATTAGCGATAGAAAAATCCGTCGTTGATATTTACCGTGATCAATTTTACAGACATATTTAACGACGGAAAAAATCCGTCGTGGAAAAAATCCGTCGTTGATACTCTTCGGTGACGGATTTGTTCGTCGCTGATAGCGTGTTTTCTAGTAGTGACAAGAAAAAAAAATGCATTCACAGTTTGCATAAAGAACGTCAATCTGAGAACAAGAAAAAAAAAAAGGCAAATTCAACCCTAAATTGATTGAAGGAAAACAAGTATGTTTTGCATAAAGAACTTCAATCTGATGGCGTGTTTTCTAGTAATGACATGTTTACCCCATACCCTCTCATATACCCAATCACATTACACGCTTATAATCAATATTCTTTTTTATGTGACTTTTGATCATACAATCTACCATATTAGAGTCTACATTGGGGTGATTCTCCATAGGCATTCAAGGAAAACAAGTATGTTTTGCATTTAACCTTGTAATTTACCAAATGTTATGCTTCTTTTTTAGTTTTATCTGAATATATCACAAATAATTATTTTCATGGTACAATAAATATTTCATAAACCAAATATTCTAATTACTCTCATACACTTTAAAATACTTGTGTTGCACATGGACCAACACTTGACACGTACTGAACTCCCTCTTTGGATTTGAAAATCATGCTAACTTGTAACTCCGAAGTGCGATCATCATCCCATGTTGGATGGTTAAAGTCATTGTACTCATCGACCATCATACCCCCTTCTCCCATAGTGTATAGAAATGGAATGTTTTCTTCCTCTTCATCAATCCGATTTTCTTAGTCTACAACATTTGATCATCATCAGTTTCACTCACTGATTCCTCATCAACAAATGTTTTTACAGGATTTGTCTCCTACTCGTCATAGGGTCTACTGGTACAGGTCCATATTCATTTGTGGTAAGCATAACTGATTTACAAGAAATTCTCAAGGCAATATCATCTGAAATGAATGCCCCGTACTGTAGCCACTCATCTCCAAGATTTTCACTTGTTTACATTTGTGTGTAACATCCAAAATTTGTCACTCCTTTACATGAGTTACTTAGGACATCTGACTCATTTTCTACCATGGGTGGATCAATAGTTGTACTCATAATTAGTTCTTACTCTAAGAAAAGCTCAATTGATGTCAAACCTCAGATACATTTTGGAAGTGACAATACATCTGACAAAAATTTATCATTCTCTACCAGTAATACACAATATGAAGGAGAATGATTAGACCAAAGATGATATCTACTGAAACGTTCAATTTGAATTGTCTAAAATCAATCTAACTTTTACGATGTAACATATTTATAAACTCTGCCCATCGAATATTGTTATCAATCACAGTACCCGTTTTAGACGCTCTACTATACCAATACTCATTTTGAGGTCCACCAATTTGGCCCCACAATAAAGCACCAGCTTCAAACGGTTATCACCCACCGTCTTTTTTTCTATCAATTGCAATAATAACCAATATAAAATTAACAACTTTAGCACTCTGTATAATAGCATGAATATCAATATTGATTAGCAAACAGCATGAACATCAACATTGATTGGCAAATAGCATGAACATTCATAACATTGATTGTAATTGATAGAAATCATGAGGTCGGCATGAATATCATGAGCATCAGCATTCATATAATATCAATTTTTTTCTCTTTTCAAACATCCATAATATTGCAATATTTAAAACTTCAAGCAAACAGCATGCAAGAAAAGTTTCAACAAATTTTTTTTGGTCTTTTATTTTATTGTTCTTTTTTTTTTCCAGCATGAACAACAAGAAAAAAAATGCATTCACAGTTCGCGCAAAGAACTTCAATATGAGAACAAGAAAAAAAAAAGGCAGATTCAACCCTAAATTGAATGCAATGCCTTCACTGTTCAACCTTAAATTGATTGGTAGAATAAACGAACAAGAGAAGAAAAAAAAAATTGCATACACAGTTCGCACATTGTTGTTCAATCCGACAACAAGGATAGCAACCCTAAATTGATTGCGATGCATTCGCAACTTATTCTCAATTCAACCCTAAGCCAAAAGAAATTAAGCAGATGCGTAGAAACAGAGGAACCCTAAAAACTTTCACACGAATAAAAGAAAAAAAAACGAGTTGTGAATGTTATCCAATCAACACTTTGAAGCAAATGGTCACGAAATTGAAGCCAAACAACCACAATCTATGCTCTTGCACTTAGGGTTCCATCACGGGAGGGAGGGAGGTGGAAGAAGAACGAGAGAGAGAGAGAACGAGAGGGAGGCGGAACGAGAAAAGAACAGGGAGTTAAGTTTTTTTTAACTTTAGTCTGATGAAATCGAGGTGTAGGATCGCACAATTGATGTCGTGATTGAGACCATGACATCATATATTTTTTTAAATGTCGAAGTGATGTCGTGATCTGAGACCGCGATATCAATTTTTTTTTAATGAAAAATACCATTGATGTCGTTGATTTGAGACCATGATATCAGACCATGACATTATTAAATTTGGAAAAAAAAAAAAGAAACCCTATTTAAATAATTTGATATAAAAATAACATTATTTTAGTAAAAAATCTGTTTTGGTTTTTAAGACAATTTTTCTTTCTCTTTTAAAGGACATTTTTTTTAGTTTATAACGGTGAGAAAATTATGAATGGTCTACTTCACACCAGCCTTGCTCATCAAAGCACTCCAATTTTATTGCAAGCATAGATGTAAATCATCGTGATTATTTGATATAATGGAAATCTTTAAGGAATCGGCACTTTTTCACTTTATGAATTTCACTACAACAGTGTAATAAATTACACTACCAAGGTAGCAATCACCTTGCCATATTGTGTGATTTGACATTGGTTGTGTTGCTATTTTGACGAATTGTCTTGTAATAGCAAAGGATAAAATGATATTAAACCCGGATTGATTCTAGATGGTGTAAATATTTTGAGTCACTCATATAATCTCTCTTAGCATTTTAACAAACTTGATTATTTTCAATTGTGTAGCTAGAGATGCATTTTCTTTAAGTTAACTTGAGGAGACAATTGACAACCTTATTCATTTTGTGAAGTTGTCACAACAATATGGTGGTAGACGGCAATGTCACGGCCATGACAAAATTCTTAGTTGTTGTTATGCATGGCCCGTATTAGGGTTACCAAGTGCATATAAGTTGGGATACGATAATAATGAGTTTTCACGGCTGCAAAGAAAGAAATGGTGTTATACCCAAATTATTATTTTTTTTTCATGTTTTGGACACAACCCGATATCCAGGATTTTGCTCCGACTAATCTGGACCGACCGCTGCAGTGGCTCCTTTTCGGAGGGTGAGTCTCCCAATGGAAAACGCACATGAAGACCCGATATTTCCAACGAAAGTCGAATATCAGTCATGCTTAAAAGAATTCAACCCCACATCTAATTGAACTAACTCTCAATCAAACCCAAATTATTTTAGTTAACGCAACCCCTTTCTAAATCACTTATGTCATCTCTATTCATATTTTAATTAAATTGATTAACCTAATTATCATTGTGATTTGGTAAAAATTTTGGTCATTATTTTCGAGTTTGCATTAAGAACTCATCATATATATATATATATATATATATATAACAATCCACCATGTGTTCTGTAATTTTTTAAAATTGAAACTCAAACTTTGAATAGAGGGAAATGTATATTGTATTAGTTAATAAATTGGGATATGAATGAAACTAATCCGTTAGAAGGAAAAGAAAAAGACTAACTAGAGGAGAATCACACCTGTGATGTTTTTTTTTTTTTTTTTTTTGGCCCCGGGGGAAGGGGACTGGGAGGGGGGCTATTTGAATAAATGCGTCAAGCAGCAAAGTGGAAACACTGAGGCCCACAAAAAAAAAGAGCTTAAATTCCTCGGCCAGTTGGCAACTTTGTCAAAAAAGGCAAAATTACATGTTTACCGAATCACTTGAAAAAGCTTACGAAACTGGCCAATTATCCAATTAAATCCTTCTATTTCCATGTGATCTCTCTCTCTCTCTCTCTCTCTCTCAGCAATGTACGAAAATGACCCATTTTTTAAAAAAATTTTTTAAAAAAACCTGAGGGGGAAAATATTTCCCCAAATAACCCGTATTTGTCGCGGGTTGGACCCGCGACCGTATTTGTCGCGGGTTCAACCCGCGACAAAGCCACGTGTAGGCTGGGGAGGTTTCCGCGTCTTGGAAACGCGGAAACCTATTCCGCGTCTTGGAAACGCGGAAACCCTATTCCGCGTTTTGCAAACGCGGAAACCCCACAAACACACGCCATTACCCCAACCCCATTCCCTCCCAAAAACGCACGCTATTCCCTCCAAAAAACGCACGCCATTCCCCCCTCCAAATTGTTTTAATCTCCCAATTGTATTACCCCCTAATTATTTTAATTCGATTTTTGTAATTATATTTAATTTCGATTTTTGTAATTATATCTAATTTAGACGATCCAAAATTATGTATTATAATAATTAAAATAAATCAGGTTAGTTTGTCTTTATAATTTTATGAAAAATTATAAAATTAAAAAATAATTCTAAAAATTTTTAAAAATTAGAAAATAGTGACAAAAAATTCTCATAATTGAAAAAAATTGTAACATTACAAAATATTAGTATTAGTATCTAAAAATTATATGTTAAGATTCATTATATTTTAATATATTATTTTTCATTTTTGATTAATTTAATATAAAAATAATATCATATTGCATAAATAATCAAAATCAATAGAGTTTTAAAATAGAGAATGAAAAAAAAAACTATGATATATGTGTATTATCTAAACAGTTAAAGTAAAATAACAATTTGAAAAAAAAAAACTAATTTCTTATAAAACAAAAAGGAGAAACGAAACAAATAAAATCCGAGAAATAAACATATATAAATGAATCGAATTATTATTAATATAATATAGGATACAAAATACATAATATATAACTAACGTTGTCGTCGCCTTCTTGTATCATAACGTCTAACATCTAAATCTGTCCTGATATATGTAGTGTCGTCTTGAAACGATAAACCCATATCTATTATGTATTTTGTATATTATGTATTTTGTATCCTATATTATATTAATAATAATTCGATTCATTTATATATGTTCATTTCTCGGATTTTATTTGTTTCGTTTCTCCTTTTTGTTTTATAAGAAATTAGTTTTTTTTTAAATTGTTATTTTACTTTAACTGTTTAGATAATACACATATATCATAGTTTTTTTTTCATTCTCTATTTTAAAACTCTATTGATTTTGATTATTTATGCAATATGATATTATTTTTATATTAAATTAATCAATAATGAAAAATAATATATTAAAATATAATGAATCTTAACATATAATTTTTAGATACTAATACTAATATTTTGTAATGTTACAATTTTTTTCAATTATGAGAATTTTTTGTCACTATTTTCTAATTTTTAAAAATTTTTAGAATTATTTTTTAATTTTATAATTTTTCATAAAATTATAAAGACAAACTAACCTGATTTATTTTAATTATTATAATACATAATTTTGGATCGTCTAAATTATATATAATTACAAAAATCGAAATTAAATATAATTACAAAAATCGAATTAAAATAATTAGGGAGTAATACAATTGGGAGATTAAAACAATTTGGAGGGGGAATGGTGTGCGTTTTTTGGAGGGAATGGCGTGCGTTTTTGGGAGGGAATGGGGTTGGGGTAATGGCGTGTGTTCGTGGGGTTTCCGCGTTTGCAAAACGCGGAATAGGGTTTGCGGTAGGGTTTCCGCGTTTGGAAGACGCGGAATAGGGTTTCCGCGTTTCGAAGACGCGGAATGCCTATTCCGCGTTTCCAAGACGCGGAATAGGTTTCCGCGTTTCCAAGACGCGGAAACCTCCCCAGCCTGCACGTGGCTTTGTCGCGGGTTGAACCCGCCACAAATAAGGTCGCGGGTCCAACCCGTGACAAATACGGATTATTTAGAGAAATATTTTCCCCCTCAGGTTTTTTTAAAAATTTTTTTTAAAAAATGGGTCATTTTCGTACATTGCTCCTCTCTCTCTCTCTCTCTCTCTCACTCTCTCTATCCGGGTCAAGACGGTGCATTTTACGAATATCTGATGGGTGCTGATCGTTGGAAAATGAAACAAGAATTTGACTCTTCATTGTTGTGCATTTGTCTTTATTTGCCAAAGGATATTACCATGACCGAATACGACAAAGGATGACAGAAGTGAAATAGCAAAAACTGTGATGGAAATTGTTATCATCCCAGAAACAGGTTGGTTATTCAATATTCCAATTGTGTAGTGTACGGTCCACCACAGGTTTCCAACTAAGTTTTTTACTACTTTTTTGTTCTGGGACTGTCAGAAAAGAGAGAAATTGCAGCTGTGTGACCCATCTTAACAACTTTTTTCGGGGAGTGTGAAATCCTCTTTGCCTATTAAAAACACCAAGTGGGTAATGTTTTGCCTTTATTTTTTTTCCGTGACGGTCCTACTCTTCCACTTGTTCTTCTCTGTCTCTCTCTCTCTCTCTCATCAAATTTTGGGAAAGTCTTTTAAGACAACTGGGTAACAAGAAATTTTCAGTTTTGTTATTGATTTAAGTCTGTACAGGAGCAGTCCTTTATTGGGGGGTTTTTTTTGTTCGTATGTTCTTCAAGATTGTGTCTGTGATTAAAGGAAGGTTTTTATTTGCTAATTTGGGCATCTGGGTATCGTGGTATTGCTTCTAATGCAACTTGGGTATCTTGGTCTTGCTGATATTTAGCAAAGTTTTAGTGAACAGTTATTTTATGGAGATAGGACGTGGGTTTTATCAATTCGGTATCTGGGGTTTGTTGATATTAAGCAATCTCTTTTAGTGGGTATTGATTCAATGAGATGTTCTGCTGGCACTTAAAATTTTGATCTGTTGATTTGAAGTCAATCGTGAGGTGCAAGGGTCTTTGGCCCAAAAAAGGGTTTTTCAAGTTGTTCTCAAGTTCAACTATTGATCATTTCATGCTTGGTCAACGACAATGGAGGAGTCTTTGGTTGGGTTGGTTCTTATTTAGCGTCGATTATAACTGCTTATAGTATGTCATGAAGAACCTTCTAAAGAAGCTGCATATAACTTCGAATCAGTCGGGTGATAATGAGGGGTCATCTTCCTCTGTGAGCAGCAGACTCAGAGAGTGTTCTTCTCCAGATAGGCTTTCCACCTCGCGGTCCCATCGTGGTTCCGAGCACAAACCATTTTCAGGGTTGTCAAATTGGTTGAATTCTATGACTAATAGGCATAGTAGTCCTCCTTCATCCTCAAATGTGGTGAGAGGGGATAGGACTGAACAATATGATGCTGTAAGTACTAGTGGTATAGATGCTGTATCGGACAGTTTGAGGCGTGATTCAGGGTCTTCCAACTCCAGAGACCCTGATATAGAGGAGGAATTTCAGATACAGTTGGCTTTGGAGTTGAGTGCAAGGGAGGATCCTGAAGCTGTTCAAATTGAAGCTGTCAAGCAGATTAGTTTAGGGTCCTGCCCTCCTGAAAATACTCCTGCAGAAGTTGTTGCCTACCGTTATTGGGTGAGTGATTCACATTTCTACTTGCCCTTAGTTTTAATTTTATAGTGTGCTGGTCATTAATCTTCAAAAGATTTTTTTTCTCTCTTTTTCTGAATGGCCATTACTTTTTGTTTCATTTACAATCACAAGTAATTCTGAATCTGTGTATATTGGCTGCTCGGATGGTTTGTACCTTGAGCATATGTTATTTCAATATCATTGTCCTTGATATGTATGACATTGCCAACGTTTCATTTACAATCACAAGTAATTCTGAATCTGTGTATGTGGGCTACGTGGATGGTTTGTCCCTTGAGCATATGTTATTTCAATATGATTGTCCTTGATATGTTTGACATTGCCAATCTTAATCGATAAACACAAAGCAGTCTTCAAATGTATTGAGAAATTTCCTATTTTAATTCTTAACTGGTTTCAACTTACAAAGTTAGCCCAGGTGAATTTGTAACAAATCTACTAGGGCTAGTGTTGCCCGCCGTCAATTGGGATGTCATTGTCAATTTAACTTTGTAATGATGCAAGGGGAAATCAGAAACATATAGCAATAGCAGGACTAATTATAATGCTGGTATACTCAATGCCGGTTCTTCTTGTAGTCCAGTTAGTGAGAAAAATAGCTTCTATTGTTAGCATCAGACTTCCAGACCCTCAAGATTTATAGTGGCTTCTCATTAGAAGTTTTAATCCGCAATTCTTAGTGCCCAAGACACTGCTATATCAGAGATTAGGACCCCCTGCAACAGCAATTTGGAGAAAACATATCATGCTGCAGATGAGGTTAATGGGAACAAAAGCTATTGGGACTCTTTACTATTAGGAAATGCAGAAGCTATTTTTGTTTGTGCAAGCCTTGTCCAAAGTTTAAGTTATTTTTTTACTTAACAAACAGATAATATTATTTTTTTTTGTCTTTTTTTTGGGGCAGGGGGATAAAATTGAGATTCTTGATTTGTGTCTTTCTTAAAGAACTGTTCCTAGAAAGCTAAAATAACACTTTAGCCTAGTAGTTCTTATTGTGCACCTTAGTATGACTGAAACAAGGCAATATCTGTTTTCATGAATATTGATTATTAATAATTTTATTCCCATATCCCCATTTTTGTTCTCAAATTTGTGCTATAGCATTGGAGATTCTAGAAATGAAGTTATATTCAGCTTGCACAGCTTTCACGCTCTTTTTGTTTATTTGCCTTTTGGAAATATAAGTTTATATGCTCAGTTTTACTATTTTCTGCACAAGAAGCTGCAAAATAGAGCTACAACTCTTTCTCTTTCTTTGCTGTAACTTAGATTTTCATTTGCACTGCTACCATCAGCCTATTTCACTGGTACTATTAGTAGTACGCATATCAAATATGCTAATTGATCTTCTACTAGTTTCTAGTCTATTCCTGTTTATTTCTAACTGATCTCATATCATCGACTTATTCATGCTACAGAATTACAATGCTCTTAGCTATGATGACAAAATATTGGATGGATTTTATGACCTATATGGGATACTGACCGAGGCCACTTCAGAAAGGATGCCTTCTCTTGTTGATCTGCAAGGAACACCATTATCTGATAGTGTCAGCTGGGAAGCAGTTTTGGTTAACAGAGCGGCTGATACTAACCTATTAAAACTTGAGGAGAAGGCCCTAGTAATGGCTGTCAAGTCAAGGTCAGGTTCTATCATCTGTACCGAGAAAGAGTTGGTACAAAGGCTTGCTTCTTTAGTTGCTGATTACATGGGTGGACCTGTTGGCGATCCAGAAAAAATGTTGAGACAATGGCAAAGTCACAGTTATATTCTAAAGGCAACTCATGGGAGCATGGTGCTACCTTTAGGTTCTTTGACGATTGGATTAGCTCGTCACCGGGCATTATTGTTCAAGGTACTTTCTCTTCTATTTGCTACCTATGAATCCAGAATTGGGTTGATGATTTTGATATGCCCCTTTGTTTTGTATTTTTCCTTTTTCTTTTGAGATTGAAAAGAGAGCATATAACGAAAGTGCCAAGATAGTGCAAAGATTATGCAACCTGAAAGACTAAAAATAAAAATAAATCTATGGACCAAAGAAAAATCGTTAAAAGATAAGGATCTTGACATAAACAAAAGGCTAAGGACTTAAACCTGACAGCACAAAAAAAAAAAAAAAAAAAAAACTAATGGTTTTCTAATCCCCAAAATATTCTCCTTCTTTTTTTTTTCCTTCCCTTTTGTGGACACAGAGATTGTGAAGAAGATGTGATTTTTTTTTTTTGTACTTCTTTGATTTTTCATGTTTATTATTAGTTATCATTTATTTCATATATGTTGGTTGATATGCTAGTTCATTACAAAAAGTTGTTTGATTTTGACTGAGGGAAACATTTTATTGTTGCAATGGCCAACCTGTCTTCTTGTTATTAAGCACAAGCTAGCTTTGTTTTCTTGGTTAAATGGTTGCTAGTTTTCTTTAGTCTTGGTAATTTGGTGTCAAAATGCATTATTCTTTTAGGGAACTGGTGTGTCAGATCCAGACTTCCTTTCCATAAGGTGATTAGAAGTAACTTGGAGCAGTTGAATACGTATAATACACCTACCTTTCTTCATCTCATGTGAGTCATAAGGTGCTTGGTTTTACAAGTTTTCTATTGTTTTCTGCTTTGGCTCAATGCAAATATGCAATGTTTCGTCTTTTTTTTTTTGGGAAGAATTGTAGTAATGGTGCACTTCAACTTGCATTCTCTTGGCCTAATTTTCTGCATTCACGATGCCCATCAATGATCTTGAGACTTGGAACTTGATTTTGTTTAGTATTCTTTATTATAGAGAGACAAGGTATATAATACTGCTTTGAGATGTTCTTGTAAAATTGTGTCTGGCTTGGGGTTGGCTAATTAACTGTTGTCTTTAAAAAGAATTCAAAGAATCTCTTGCATATCTTTATTCAATTAATTTATATTCTTATTCCATACCTTCCCTTGTGACAACCTCAACTAAAGATTGCAAATTAAGTTGGTTCTTCTGTGGGGGCATTAGCCATGAGTTAAGCAAGCATGATATCTCATAATGCCTTTTATTCATTTTGAGAATTTTCTCTTTTGCACTGTTTAGGGCAGACTTTGGGTTTTTGATGAGCAATGAGTATGCTCAAGGAGATTGGAAAAACTATTGATGAACCGATTTAAAAATTTTGGAATGCGATTGTGATTGTAATGGAGGCAGTGATTTGGTACTTTTTAGTTCCAGAGAAATCTGGACATAAGTAACCTGCTCTGTGGCTGCTTGTGGGCAAATCCTTCTTGCTTCTCAATTCTTCTGGTACATCAACGTTGTCCTAAGATGATTCAATGACATTGTAAACTGAAGGCTGATAGGAGAATATAGATTTCCCATTCTTTAAACTATGCCATTATCCATTATAGAGGAATAGAGGAGAATGCTTATCATTATTTTCGCTCTTTATATCAAATGGATAAAGGATCACGATCCCATGCCATTTGGATGGTCAAATAGGAAAGGCTTGTATAGGTAATGATGAATTACTTGGCATTTGTAAATACGGCAAATAAAGTAATAAAAATTTAAGCACCTAAGATTTAATCAATGTGAATTTCATGAAAAACAAAGAAAATGCTTCTATTAGAACAAAAGAGGTAGAACTCTATCTATCATAAGGTGATGCATCAAGCAGTGTGGGGATTTTATTTTTTATTTTTTAATCTTTGTTGTTATATTTTTTTCCCTTAAGAAGGTGGATTGTCAGAATTATGAGGGAATACTGTTGTAGAAATTTATCAGAGGGTAAACTAGCAAGATAAGGAGAAACATTGATTAGAAATTTCTGGTTGTGGAATATGAGTGCAAGAAATGGCTATCGAAGGGTAGAGGAAAATGGCTTTTGTGTAGAAGAACCAATACAATGTAGTGGAGATCATAAATGACATGAACTGGTAACAGATGAAGGCCACAACGAAGATAAAAATGCTATTTTGATGCTAAGTAGGAAATTTATGATGACTTACATTGCAAGTTGCTTGTAAGAGTTAACAATAAGACGGCTTGTTGGTGAAATGAAAACAGATTTGAAAACTGATATCTAAGATAGGAGGCATTAATAAAACAAAAATGAGAGAGTTTTAAGAGTTGATGTTGACAGTCACAGGGATTTAGATTTGAATATGGTTTATTTCTTCTTCTTCTTCTTCTTCTTCTTTCTCTTTTTTCTTTTTGTTTTTTTGTTTTTTTGATGAAATCTATACAAAAGGTATACCTGAAGTTCTACCATCTTGGGGCCAAAGTTTGTTACATTGTTGAGAATCATGGGGAGAAATTTAAATCAAAATATTTAATGAAATGGATGCATGATGGAAATTTATTTAGTTTAAGGCCTTAATAAGAGATATCTCAATAGAGGATTCTTTGATATCATTGCATTACATCACCTAATGAAGTAATATGGTGGATATTAAGGAAGAAAACAGCAAGTTATTATTGTTTGACTAAGTAAACAGATGAATTTCTGATCATGGTTCGGACTGCAGATATACAAATGAGATTACAGAAGGGAAAGTCAATATGTGATATTATGAATTTGCAACATTTGACTATAATGGCGAAAATGGAGAAATGAATTAAAAAATTTTTGGGAATAAAAAGGTTAAGTGGAACATGCCATTTTTGTAAAAGTAGCGATGAAATGATCATTTTGTGAATTGGATGAAAAAGAAACAATTACAAATGGTTATCTTTTCATTGATGTATAAAACAATAAACATTGATAATGAAGGGTCCATGCAATTAGATTACAGTGGATGAAAGAAGAGGCGCTTTTAGAGTATTCAGTGATTATAATTACTTGTGCAAATTGTGGAGAAATAATCATATGGTAAGGAGATGAGAGGCATGTGGTGATGGTCAAAGAACATCAAACAGCTGCAAGGAGATAGAAATTTTAAACTGACATCTGTCTGAGACTACAAACTGTCAATGTGGGTTTTGTAAATCTCACTATAGCTTTTAATTATCATGCTGATCATGGATCTTCCCTCGCTTCTACTAATTACTATGTTCTTTAGAAGTAACTTCACCTTTTTTTGTAAGTGTACGGTCATTCTTATTGGCCCCAATCTTTACCTCTGTTTTCTGTTGCGTACAAATAACTTCAATAAAACTTTTAGCAAACTAGTTTTTCTTTGTTTTGTTAGAGATCATTCTTTTTCTAGTTTTAAGAAGTTTATATCAGCTAACTAAACAGGAAGCTCTTTACTCTACTGATTGTAGTCATGTTGAACAAATAAATGTTGAAGAGAACATAAGTTGCACATAGTGTTATGAAATACTCTCTATAGTTGACAGAGGAAGTCAAAGCAAAGTGATAAATTATTAAGATGATGATTCATGATTCTTGACAAAAGATGTGAAGAGTGACTACTGATCAAAATCTTTTAGCTTTCCTCTAATCAGAAATTATTTCTTGATATCGACCATTTAGCTCCATGGTTCTCTGGCATGTGCCTTTCTCTTTGCTATTGTTGAAGCATACCAGTATAAAACAATTTTTTTTTCCTGTGTTTCTCTTATGAACTTTATGCCTGTTGTTGGGGCTCATTTTTCTGCCATCATCATCTTTGAAACTTTGTATAAATTTCTTTTTTTTTTCCATGAATATTTTAAATGTTTATTTTAGTATGTTCTTTACGAATATAATTTATTTTGCTTCATTATCATTCTTATGAAGGTTTTGGCCGACCGCATGGGCATTCCTTCTCGGTTGGTCAAAGGACAGCAATACACAGGTTCAAATGCAGTGGCAATGAACTTTGTAAAAATTGATGACGGCAGGTAATTATTTGTACCTTCCCAGATCTAAGAAAATTATTTATCTTGTTTTGGAATTTTTGTTTCATTCCACCACATGAGAACAATATATATTTGGTATACTAATGATGGCCTACCATAATGTATTGCTTCTGATGGAAGTCAAGGAGATGATGCTTGTCCAGCCAATGGTACATGAGACTACAAAGCTTATTATATCTCATCAGGCCTTAAAGTTGAGTTAGCACACTCATTGTGAGACCATGCATTGTTGATCTTGAAGTTATCCTCTGTTTCTGCTTTTTATTTTTTACCAAAATTTAGTTATGTGGTTCCTAACTCATCAAAATCTCATCTACTTCAATTTTCATTTTGGGAATGATTATATGAGCATGTCATATTTGTCTGGGCAATAAATTCACCTGGAGTTCTTAAATGTTACTTGCTCGGTCTTATATTTATTTCAACTTCAGGGAATACATTGTGGATCTTATGTCAGATCCAGGCACACTTATCCCATCTGATGCAGCAGGATCACATTCAGAAGGTGAAGGATTACTCCTTGCTGCCAGTCCTTTTCCTAGGGACTTGGAGGCAACAAAGGTAGCTTCCTCAAGTAGTGGCCCTACAAGCTCATTTGAAGAACAGTCCAAGTCTGGGCCTTTTGATAAGCAGTCCAAACCTAGAAATCTTGCTGCCACAGGTAAGGAATCTGATGAAAGAGGTGAATTTACAGGTTCTATGGATTTAACTAGGCCAACTAAAGTTGTTGAAGATTCCAAGGTCTCCTTGGCTAATTACAAAGATCCCTGCAATGTAGAGAGGACACTGGTAGATGAGTTCCCAAGCAAGCCCTATTATCCTTTCATGCATGCAAGATCTCCTTCCTGGACTGAAGGTGTGAGCTCTCCGGATGTACGTAGAATGAAAGTTAAGGATGTGTCACAGTACGTCATTGATGCTGCAAAAGAAAATCCGCAGCTAGCTCAGAAACTTCATGATGTGTTACTTGAGAGCGGCGTGGTTGCACCTCCTAATCTGTTTACTGAAATGCATTTGGAGCAGATGGATGTTTCAAGGCTTGAGTCAAAGTCCCCATCTGATGATAAGGACAAGAAAGGGAAGAAGAGAGAAATGCATAGAGGCATGGTTCATGACGATGTAAGTGTGGCTCAAATGTTATCGCTTCTGCCTTCCCATGGGATGCACTCAAGAGCTAGTCATGTACAGGCAGACCATCTTAACCCTGTAGGAGGATTAGGACTGGACCAAAGGGAAGTAGCCGGACTGCCTGTGAATTCACAGCCTGAGTTAGTTCCTGTAAAGTTTGCTAAGAATGTACCTGTTGCCGCTGCAGCCGCTGCAGCTGCAGCTGTTGTTGCCTCCTCAATGGTAGTTGCTGCAGCAAAGTCAAGTGGTGACACTAACCTTCCTGTAACTGCTGCTGCCACTGCAACTGCTGCAGCTGTCGTTGCAACAACTGCAGCTGTAAACAGGCAGTATGAGCATCTGGAAACTTCTGCTCCTATTCCAGTTTCACCCACCGCTGCTATGTGTTTGAACAAAATGGACTACACACATAGTGGAGGAGCAGATACTGCTGGATGTGAGCCACGTGGAAGTGCTGACAGGGAGAATGATGCTACAGGGACCAATTCTAAAGACGAGAGAATATCCGATAGATCAGCTGGTACTGATAGCACGAAAGCTGATGTGGCTCTTGAGGATATTGCGGACATTCAATGGAATGAGATCAATTTGGGCGAGCGTATTGGACTTGGTAGCAATCTTATTGCTTACTATTTTACGTTTATTTTGAAGACATAAAGGAGAAGTGTGCCTATTTGTAATCTTGATATATTTATGTTTAATTTAATTTCTCCTTTGTGTTATCTTGTGCATCAGGATCCTATGGAGAAGTGTATCGTGGAGAGTGGCATGAAACTGTAAGTTTCTTCTAAATTTGTAAATTTGTTACTTTGTATCAGTGGTTTCAGTCTTTTCTGAGTTCATATGTTTGTTTGCTGATCTGCACGTTTGGTTAATTGGTTTTTATCAAGAACGCGTAGTGGTGTTATAGGTGTGCAGTGTTCAGGAGCAGCTACTTTCTACAACTTGAAATTAAGTCAGGAATGAGATCAAAGCTAGAACCTGTGAGTTTTAGACATTAGACAGTAGGGCTAACAAATACTTAACAACCTGGGTCGGAGAAAAACCAAATATGTGGTTGAGTTATGCTAAAGGGTTCCATCAAATGCTTGCAACTACAATTTTTTCTTTTTCGTACTTTCAGGATTTTCCATGCACTCTTTATACAATTCTTTGCACGCCATATCTCATACACTTTCCATCTTAACGGAGATGAAATATGATGGTCAATTTGTGCCTTGAAGTCAAAGATGTTGCATCATTTTCTCTGAATATTTTGGACCTAACCTCTGCTATTTGATATTTCAGGAAGTTGCGGTTAAAAGATTCTTAGACCAGGACATATCTGGTGAATCACTGGAAGAGTTCAAAAGTGAGGTACAAAAGCTAATCTTCTTGTTTCATGCATCCCTTTGTGTTCATTTTCTTGCCGATAATTAACATGGAAGGTCATGTTAGGCACTTAGTAGTAGTAATAGATTTTATAAGAGATTCCTCATTGGCCTGTCATAATGAAAGTTCTTATACATTACAGTAAGGAAATGATTGTCTTACTTTGTTTTCACTAGTTTATTTGACGCAGCCCTCATAAGCCTATATCCTTATTGTTTGTGATTTTTATGTTTTTATCCTGGAAATTTTAGATTTTTACTTTCCATGAAAATTTTGAATATCTTAATATGAATTAATCATGTTACCTGTTGCATTTCAAGGTTCGGATCATGAAAAGACTAAGGCATCCAAATGTGGTTCTATTTATGGGTGCTGTGACCCGTACTCCAAATCTTTCAATAATTACAGAGTTTCTGCCTAGGTATGTTGGCGGCATATGTCCTTTTTTTATTCAGACGTTTGGTATGTCGATGCTCAAAATCATTTAATTTCTAAAAAGAAAACAAAATGGATCATTTATTCTTGATGTTTACCCTTAAAGAACAGTTTTTGGATCCTGTGAGCAGTACTAGCAAAAAATACTATTTCAATATCAACTCCTAAAAACCTGATCAAGCTCTCAAAAAAGATATTAATGTTCATTGCCCCATCAAATCAAAGTTATGGCTAATTATACCAAATATTCAATCCTTTCTTCTTCTACACCAACTCCTAAAATGTTAATCAAGTTGTCAAAAAGAATACTTATCAAATCAATTCTTTGGCTGATTATATTTCAATTTTTTATGCCTTTAAAACTTGATCCCTACCTCTGGCTGTGTCAACCACATCAACCATTAAGCTGATCACTCAAATCCAACTCCTTGAAACTTGATCCCTGTAAAAACCAGCTTAATTTCAGAAAACAAGCTCTGATGGTAAGCTAGTAAAAAGGAAACTGCTCCAAAGTTTATTTATTTATTTATTTTTGGGAGGGGTGAGTAGGGGGATGTTAGAATAATTTGGAAGTCAAAGAAAAAGGGAAAAGAACTGTCCTGGATGGGGCAGAGGTTCCTAAAACAGTATAATCGAGTGTGGCTGACTCATCACCAACCGTCAAGTATATTAACACTTCACTCTATATTCTCATCGGGTTATTACCAGGGCAATCAGTAATCTCAGGTGCATCATTGACTGCTAGTGGGGCAAGCAATTATTTCATTGATGTTAAAGCCCCTAAGAGTTTTCAAAATTTTAGATTGGGCAATTATCCCTGTAAGTCCGGTTACCAATTTTTGTTATTCTGAGAAATATGCAGTGGCACTCTTTCACCAGATCAATGGTATACATTTGGGGTGAAAGAGAGATAATAAGAAAAAGAAAGTACCTGGGAACATAGTAGACATTTGATACTCTGACCTTTAATGCGCAGAATAACAAGCTGTGGCATCCGAGACATCAGCTAGCCAAGGTTGATGAAGAATTGGTTTGAACTGTCTAAAATTAAACTTAAGTATTCAGAAAATCCTAAAAATAATCAAACAACAAGAATATTATTCATATAGTGTTTTACATCAATACTTCCCTAAATAACACCAATGGATGGATGACCATGTGATCTAATCTTATGAATTTGTCACAGTTACCCCTTTCTTGATAAATTGTAATTTAAACCATAAAGATGACATATCTTGCAGGGGTAGTTTGTACAGATTACTTCATCGACCTAACAATCAATTGGATGAAAGACGCCGTTTAAGGATGGCCCTTGATGCAGTATGTCCCTCTAACCATCAAATTTCTGCTTTTGCATGCTAGTTGAACTGGCTATGATGTCTGCTGGTGTTGCTAAATTTTCAGGCTCGGGGAATGAATTATTTGCACAACTGCACACCAGTTATAGTTCATCGTGACCTGAAGTCACCAAATCTGCTTGTTGATAAAAATTGGGTCGTGAAGGTGGTGGTGGTTTTTTTTTTTCCTCCTTTTTTCCTTTTAATCTTGTCTTCAATAATTCTTCATTGTCATAATTTTATATTTAATGACAAATAGCCTTGTCATGATTTTCTGTCTGTAATCTAGGTCTGTGATTTTGGGTTATCACGAATGAAGCACAGCACATTTCTTTCTTCAAGATCTACAGCTGGGACGGTAAGGAGTGCTGATAGAACCCTTCCTGTGGTTGTAGCTACCGAAAATACAATCAGGTTTCTTTGATTAAGTTGTTTATCCTCCTAGCATTTTCTTAATTCTTGGTACTGGTTATAGCACCTTGCTTTCGTTCTTCAACTACGATTTGAGTAATCATCCTGCAATTCTAATACTTATTGTATATATACTGCCTGTTCTCTTTGATTAGCTAAGGAAACTTTAATGCATGCTAATAGTCTTTCATTGTTCATTGTTATTAATTCCCCAAAAAGGAAATAGTGGCTTCGCTGGCATCACGAGGACAGGCTTCCCGTAAATCATCATTTTATATCATGATTATGTTCGGTCAAGTAACAAGTAGAATAGACATTAGTAACATGTCTCGTCATATTCTTATCACTCCGTGTTTCTTTGCGTGCAATATGCTCCAATCTGAAACATAAGCAAGATGTTCTGATACTATATCTTCATATAACTCCTGTAGTGAATAAGATTCTTGCAGAGGGTCATTAGATCTTTGTTTGTGTGTGTGTGTGTGTGTGTGTTTGGCCGAGTATAACATCTGTGTTGGCTGCATGTTCTTGTAATGTTGAGACATCACTCTTGATGCATATGCTTGGTTGACACATTCATACATTTCCACAGTATACTTCATCTACTCTGTTTCATAATGCATTTCAGGATGCTGTTTATTTTTGAAAACCATAATGCTCCTCCATGTCACTTACACGTGTTTCTACCAGTCATTCTCTTGACTATTTTTCTTATCGGTTTTTCTTCTGATGTTTATTATATTGAGTATTCATATCATAAGCAGACAGTTATGTTATTTCCTATCCATTGGCTCTTCTATAGGCTGAGTGGATGGCTCCCGAAGTGTTAAGGAATGAACCTTCGGATGAAAAGTATGTACCTTTTCTTTGCCCATTGCATTATCAGTTTATTTTGGGCAAATGGTTTGGCTTCTCCATTTACATTGGACAATAATTTATTTTTTAAGTGGATAAACATGCAGGTGTGATGTTTATAGTTTTGGTGTTATACTATGGGAGCTGTTTACAATGCAACAACCATGGGGAGGAATGAACCCAATGCAAGTTGTCGGTGCCGTTGGTTTTCAGCATCGACGTCTTGACATCCCAGATGACATTGATCATGCCATAGCAGAGATTATTCGGAAGTGCTGGCAAACGTGAGTTTATTCAGAATGTATTCCTTGTTTCCTTTTTCTACTCCAAATCAGTATTTTTGGGGGGGGGCATATCCAGTCTCATTTCTGCCCTGCAACTTGTATGTTTGACCATGACTAGTCTAGTTTTGCGCTTCTTGATGTTTAGCCTTTGGTCAATGTGATCGAAAGCAGAGGCACACAACAATTGGATTGCATAAAAATGAGAACTAAAATGGTAGCTCATCACTACTTTGGGCAAAGCTAGAAATTTATTTTGAGGGTGGGAAGTACATGCAGCGGGCGAAGCAGTGGGCATTACAATTTCCGGGGATATAAGAGCATTCTAAAGGATTTTAATGGCATTTCTAAGACCTTTTGTGGCATTTTTGTGATTTCAGTGGCATTTCTGTGATTTTTAGTGGCATTTTTCTGAAATACCACTAAAAGTATACTTATTAAAATTTTTTTCTCAGTCAGTGGGGCAAGCTGCCTGCACTGCTCTTATTGTGCCTTTGACACTGCTTATGACACATGATAAATTCGATATACATTACCTAAATTATCATATTACTGAATGAGATAATTAATGATTAAATTCACATATGAGAAGGAGAAGGAAATCAGAAATCCAGGAAGTACATGCCCAACGTGAATAGAAATTTATTTGTGTGTGGCAATTAAAATCGGTATCTAGGTAATCTAAAATTCATCACCCAGGTGTCCTCATTTTGATCTTTAGGAACTTGATTGCCATTTGATTTTCATAATGTATAATCTATTCTGATTGCAATCTAGCGCAATGTGCCTATAAGAGCTTCAAACTGCCATAAGAGATTGAGAAGATTTGATGAACTGAACTCAGGACACAGCTGTAATGAAACTTAAGTTTTGTATGATCTCAGCCATCGCATGTAATCTTTTTTCTTTATTTTTTTTTTTTAAAAAAGAAATTTACTCTGGGTTTTGCGGTGGAAAGTAATCTTGATATAAAGATTCCTAGACCCATGACTTTTGGAAGTGATCAAAAAATCATAGCCGTTGTTACTTGTAAAGGATGCTGCTGATGGTTGTGTTTAATTTTTTTTTCCTTTTCCTTTTAAGTCTTTATTAGTAATCTAAATGAGCCAAATATTCCCCTGGTGCCTTTACTAAAGGTGAGCACAAGCGCCTGGTGTTGACCCCAGACAAGCAACCTCCTCTTTTGAAAATATACAACTAGCTGTGATGCTATCAGGCCTGGCGTTCCAGAAAAGTTTTTGTCGTGGATTTGAGATTCAAGATTTTGGGACAGGGTTTATGGAGTGGTCTTTTTCATTTTTGTTGTCATACATGTTTTTGATTTCAGGGCTACTTCTTTTCCTTTACCATGTTTTGAGTTTATAAATGAATTAAGGAATTTAGGTTATCTCTGTGTAAATTGAGTCATCAGAATTTGCTTGTCAAGTCCTTGCGAGGAAAAGAGTTTGAATCCAATGAAGAAAGAGTGGTGTTTGTAGGAATTTGCAAATTATTGTGTTCTAAAATTTTCTTTCTTTTAAAGATTATTCACCTTATACTCTCACTATTTATCAGGGCAAAAGATTTGCCAGGTTCAGTCTTTTGAGTGTTTGGTTTATTGCACCATAGCATTGTGCATCCCGTGGGGTTGTGATTGCTAACATCATTAGACATTAATACTTGGCTGAATGTCAAATTGTAGAGATCCAAAATTGAGGCCTTCATTTACGGAGATCATGGCCACTCTGAAGCCATTACAAAAGCCGATAACCAGTTCTCAAGTGCCGAGACCAACAACATCAATAAGCAGTGGTCAGGAGAAGGGCCAATCGAGCTCACAAGCAGCTCAAGACAATGCGGGCTGAAAATGGAACCAAGGATTAGATCGCAGCCTGCTGGTAGGGAAAAATGAAACTGAATCAAGATGATGCATGCCAGAAGTGGAGGAGTCCTGATTTAAGTTGGAGAAAAAACTGTGAAAAAGATTGATTGAAGATTGTGACAAACGTATACTTCAGATTTGGGATGATTGTGATTCTTCTTTCTTCGTCTTGGCTTGCTGATGCAGCCATCCCCAATGTTGTGTATTTATTTGTGAATTACATTTTGAATTTGATGTACCTTTTCATTTTCCTTTTCCCCCTTTTAATTAATTATTCTTGCTTTGAGAAGTGCACACGGATGATTAAAAATATGTTCTTATCACAAGTGGGTCTAAAATGATCTATATCCAGAGTATTTTGTTGTTCAAAGTTTTCTCAACACAAATTCTTGAAATTGTGAATACATCATGTTAGGATTGGTATGCGAATTGAGTTGAATTCGAGTCACTCACGACTTGATTGGTCAAAGGCTTGACTCCACTTAATTTTGACCGAACTCGAGTCGAGTTCGAGTGGTTTTATTATGTGATCGAATCGAGTTCGAGTAATATAATTTAGATTGAAAAACTCGTGGAGTAGTTCGATAATATATATTAACATCTATTATATATACATATATATTATTATAATATAAAAAATTAATCAAATAAAATATATTAATAAAGTTTTATAAATTAATAAAATCGAGTTTTTGATTCAATTTTGAGTTTATTAAATTATGAACGAATTGAATTCGAATCATATTATCATTACTTATCGAATTCGAGTACTATTAAAAAATTTGACTTCGGCCCGGTTAATCCAATTTGAGAATGCTAAGAGTTGAACACATTTGCAAGTATTTGAGTACTATTAACAATAAGTTTTGCTCCCTTGATAGTAGTAAAAATGATATTTGAAGAGTTCCCTATCAATTAGAACCCGACAGCAATTCGATTGAGATTAATTAGAGTAAAACTCCAGATACTCGATGGTGGATTAAATCCAGAAGACCAAAAAAAATACAGGTATTTGGGTTTGATCTGATTAATTTTATTTGAATATTGTAAAACTCATTTTCGAGATTAACTCTTCTAAATTCTTTTTCGTTATTTTCAAAATTCGAATTCGAGATTTCTGATTAAAAGAATAGAGTTTCTGATTATTTAATTAGAAAGAGTTTTTGTACACATTTATCACAATTTACCATTACCTTTTCTATATTTGGGAAATTGAGAATGCTGCGGAGTTTCTCTCAAATGTATGAAAAGGGATTTATGCTAATGAGTTTCACCTCAAATGTTATCAATTCCTCTTCTCTGGTAATAGATTTTGATTCAAATCTTATTGTGGAAAAAAAAAAAAAAAGGGAATTTACGCACGGATTCTCTTACAGGTACTTGTGCAAAACTCACAACAAAGTAAGAGCCCACCATTAGTAGTGTTAGTTTAGATGACAAAGTCCACTTAGAAGTTGTTCTTGTTGGACACCCGGTAGAAGTTGTTCTTGTAGGAACATCTGTAGGGAAAATCTTTTGCTTACGGTTTTTTATAGGAATATCGCATTTGAATTTTCATGTATATATATATATTTTTTGTAGTTATTGTTGTCCCGTGTAATTCAAAAAAAAAAAAAAAAAAAAGTACACTTCGGAGGTAACAAGAGGTTCTTGAATTAATTTTCACTTGTACGGTAGAACAGCCATCCCTATTATGAGTGAGTGAGAGCCCACAACTGAAAATCCTGTCTTGCGAGGAGTACAAGATAGGGGGCCAACCTCTTAACTTTTGCAGTAGCAAAGACCGTCTCCAAACTACTCATATATAACCACAAATATCTTGACCAAGATATTATCCCAAAATATGGCTACTTTCTTTGGATCTCCACCATTTCTTTCTCACCCACTTACAAGAACTCCTCACTTCTCTTCATCTTCACAAAACCCTCCTCCACCACCACCGCAACCAACTCCGCCTCCACAATCTCAACCTCCATCTCCGCCTCTAACAGCAACTTCTTCGGAGCAGCCAAGTCCAGCCTCAGTTGAAGTACAGCAACAAAAGACCACCAAGGCAACCGCCAAAGTTGAGTCCACTGACTGGATAGCTTCCTCCTTGACTAGGCGCTTCGGACTTGGTGCTGGCCTTGCCTGGGCTGCCTTTCTTGCTGTTGGTGTAGTCTCTGAACAAATCAAAACCCGCCTTGAAGTCTCCCAGCAAGAAGGAAATACAAGGTCTGCACTAGCCCTTTTCTTCCTTTTCTATATTGTTGTCATTTCATTTCAAATTTAAAATTTTTAAAGGTTTTGTATTCATTAAATCCCAGAACTGTCTGCCTTATCAATAGCCAAGAAAAAAAAAATGATGTTAGTGACTTAGAGTCTTTCATCCACAGGGATGTTGAAAAGATAGAAGAGATGGTGTTGCCAAATGGCATAAGGTACAATGTCTCAATGTCCTAACATTTCTTTTCCCAAATTTATTTCTATTGATCAATATGTGCTTACAATTAGCTAAAATTTTGGATAAAGGTACTATGAACTGAGAGTAGGAGGAGGCGCGTCTCCAAGGACAGGAGACTTGGTTGTGATTGATCTGAAAGGGACAGTGGAGGGCAGCGGTGAAGCGTTTGTTGATTCATTCGAAGGTGACAAGAAGCCATTGGCACTGGTGATGGGGTCTAGGCCATATACTAAGGGAATGTGTGAAGGAATAGAATATGTGCTGAGGTCTATGAAGGCTGGAGGCAAGAGAAGGGTACTAGTTCCTCCAAGTTTGGGGTTTGGTGAAAATGGTGCTGATTTTGGTTCTGGCCACCAAGTTCCTCCTCTTGCCACTCTTGAATATATTGTTCAGGTTGACAAAGTTTCAATTGGCCCAGTTTGAATTTTTTGTGTTATTGAGCATATCAATGCATTAAATATAAGAAATTAATAATTTCTAAGAAATATTAAGCATTAGGATAGCGGTTGATTTTGGTGAATGTTTTTGGTATAATGATTTATTTTGCAAATGCACAACACGTGATTGGGTTGACACCCATAATTTGGGATGTTCGATGGTCCATTTCGATCAGATTGCGGAGCAAGTAAAATTCAAATTGGTCATCAGAAGGATTAAATTTAATCGAGATAATCATGATTAGTGTTTGAGTTCCATCATGAGATTTGGGCAAATAGTTTGATTTAAAAGATGAATGCCGATCACATGTAAATAGAATCGAATCTGAGTTTGGCATACTATGAAAAGGCATCACACTAATCAGACAAGCGAGATCTAACAATGCAACCATGAATGCTTCTTTATGTAGTTTAAATTAGATTTTTTCTTTCTAGTCTTTCTTTCTTTCTTTCTTTCTTTCTTTTAGTAATCGGTAAATGATGCCGTTCAAAGCAAATTTGGGTTTTTAGAGTTTCAATTATCCCTGGTTTTGCAATTCATTATCAATAAAATTTGTGCTTGTCATCTATCACCCTTGCTTATCCATCTCTGCACACAATTCTAACACTAGGAACTCCTTTGAATATCCTGAGGACATGTAATCAACCGATAGAATCTCTTGCCGAAGGATAGTGGGAATCACACTTGACTGTAGCACATCTCTTACTATGTCTTCTTTAGTTACCCCAATGTTTAATTCCAAAATATAATTTTGTTTCTCAATTTGATATGAGATATTTTGATGGATTTAGCTTTTGTTAATATTTAAGAGTTAATAAAATTCATTCCATAGACTAGAAAATTTTATATGATATAAATAACTAATGAGATCAATAATTGAAATTTCTGTAACCATCATACTTACTGAAATGGGCAATTGGAGCATTGTATTTTGTTAGCAATCACATTTTATTTAGCTTCATCAAATTGCACACCAACTACCTCCCCCCTTGCATTTACTGTTTTATCTTTCAAATATAAATCGAATTTTCTCCGACAAAGGGTGTCATAAAGAAAACTTAATTTCAATCTTGAAAATTAGCCATCAGAGTGAAAAAATTTCAAATGGGTAGTTAACCCATTATTAAATAACTTCCCCAAGTATCTCTCCACGATATTATTTCTTTTGGTGTGATTTAATCCTTCTGGGAAGTGTACGTGAATAGTAGGATGACATTCTGTCTTGAGAGCACAATGTCATAGACGAAAAGAGAAAAAATAGAAAGAGAGATACACATACTCTGAGTGAGAAAGATCGAGGGTTTGAAAAATTTTCAAGTAAGAAAATTTCTCCCGTCATTAAGTTCATTAGACTTTGGATTGAGACTGGATTTGTAGTAGTGGTTCAATTTTGTGATCACCATTCCGATCAAACGATCTATATAAGAAGTTCGCAGCTTGATTAAATTTTTAAGACCTAAGCATAGAAATATTTATCTGAAAATTTCAATATATTTAATTTTTGGGATTTACCACGCTCCTGTACATGTGATTAAATTTAACATTGGTATCAGCTTGCTGCCATGCATGCAAGCGCGTGAGGGGCCGCCATCTGCGTGTGGCGGTGCGTCAGGTCATTTCGGATTAGATTTTTTCACTTTTTTTAGGGTCCCATACTATTAAATATGACTTTTAGTGGATTTTGGGTTGTAGTGCATAATATCCATTGACTCGTATGCTTGCTTTTGGGTTTACATTCGAATCATTTAAAATTTGTTGATTCGAAGGGTGTATAAAATGTAAAAACAAATACTAGTAAGTTACTAAAGTCTCTTTTACTGTATTGAATATTGTCATATCAGATAGTTGCAAGAAGGATAAAATAAATAGTGACAACTGTGAGATTTTATATCAGAAGATTCAGTTTCTTCTCAAGGAGCAAGATCTGTATGAGATTTTGAGTATAGTGCAAAAATAAAGAAGAAAATATCTAACATCCTCCCACACTTAAATCATATATTGTCCCCAATGTATACTCAAGTTGAGAGATAAAAAATAAATAAAATCAATCAAGTAAAATAAAATAAAGAGAACAAAGAAATAAAAAAGAAATGTGAAAACAATATTCTCCTAAGGTGGAGTGAAGAATGGAGGATCAATTCCAACGAACTCGAAGAAAGAGCTAGCATGAGGTCACGCCTTAAATATCAAACATTTCAATCTATTCTTGAGGCTTAAAGGCGGAGAGAGAAACCCTAAAAAAAATATAAAAGGCAAAATGTGACAAGTTAAGTTCAAATGTTTCTCTCTTTTTTTATTTTTTGGCCAAAAATGAATTTAGCTTAAGGCATGGACACGACATAAATAAGGAGCACTTCTGGGTTTTTTTTTACTCAAAAGTAAATCAAAATAAAGTCTAAATCAAACTAATATAAATGAAAATTAAAAAAAATAATAAAAAATTAAATAAATCATAAAAGAAAATATTGGGTTGCCTCCCAATAAGGGCCTTTGTTTCGCGTCTTTGACTCGACATGATCTTCTCACTTCAACCTCGCTCAAATATCGATTCAGTCCATTTAGACTTCAACTTGTTTGGCATGAATTTCAATCTTGAAATGAAATGAAGGACTGTTTGGCGTACCATGAATTGCTTCCGGTATGAGAGTTTATGTTGGAAAAATTTGTCCCATTGTGCAAAATCATTTATCAAATTCTCCTTAAACATAAAATCCAATTCATTTTACAAAAAAGTATTATATATAATGAAGTGCATCTCATTCTCATTATCTTGCTACTCGGAATGTTCCAATCTATAAGGAAAAGGAGGAAAAATAGTTATTTCCGAATTTGAATCATTTGGTATCTCACTTATCTTTTTCAGTGTAGCATCAAGAAACATTGTTTCCTTTTCATTTTCTTCCTCTTTTTGTATCTCCTTTGATGAAAAATTCTGCACTTCTTTTCCATCTTTGAGCAACATAGCACTTTTACTCTCCCTTGGATTAACCTCAACTTGAGAAGACATTTTTTCATGATCAGTTTCGATGTTACTTATTGCCCTCTCCAATTGTGACATTTGGATACCGAGAATTTGAATGTTTGTTCTTGTTTCCTGCATACAACATTTAAAAAGATGCTCAAGGTCTGATATCCGATCTTGAAGTTGCTGTGGTTGAAAAGGTGTCTTCGATAAGATTGCTGCAGAAATCCTTGTAGTCCATCGTCATAACTCAAATTCAAATAATCTCCCTAACCTTGGTTGTAGGTATTTGAATAAGGATCGTATTTTCTTTGAGACTATTCTAAAAATCCACCTACAACATTCAATTGTTCGTTAAACTCATCTTAAATGATAGGACATATGTTGGTTGGGTGATCCATACTTGAACAAATTCCGCATGCATTAACTTGTTATACCTGTCTTACAGCCAACTTTTCCACCATAGGAGTTAGAGAATCTAACTTGTGTTCAAGGGGAGAAATATTTATCTCATTGATGTTTTTTGAGACATTGTGTTGTCCCCCAAACTATTGTGCATCTGCTTTCACATTAAGAAAATCACTACAAAAAAAATGTTCATTAAAATCAGAGAATAATAACTCACTTAAAGTCTTTTGAATAGTCATATCTTCATGGTTTATATCCTTCTCTTTTATACCTTTGACAACTTTCGACAATTTCCCTACAAAGGGTTAGTCTTGAAACAATGAGAAAAGAAAACTTAAAAAAATAAATCACTAATACCATTCCCTGGCAACAGTGCTAAAATTTGGTAGGTGTTAATTCAATCAAAAATAAAAATACCCATTTTAAATAATATGAGTATAGTATAAGTATGGTCGAATTCACATGGAACGATTGATTTATCTCCTTCAAGAAAAATAAAAATGTGGAGGGATTGGAGAAATTATCTAAAACTAATAAATAAATAAAATTGACTAAAACAAGAAAATTAAATAATACCAATAAAAAGAGAAAATATCAATAAAAAGAAAACCTACCCAAAGAAATTATTTCCACTTTGATTTCATGTGATTGATCATCGATCTACCTAAAAATTTTAACAACCGTAGATAAATTAGTTATAGTCGCTCAACGAACGCCGAACAACCAATCTCTCCTTATTTCGTCGATAATTAAGAGAAATTTTTCTCTAACCAAAAGACAACCCTAAATAAACTTTTAGGATTTAAAATTTCAATAGCATTAAGATCAAGAGAGACTCAATTCTAAGTGGTAAATACACAACAGAATTGGTGAAATTAGATTATTCAACTCTATAACACAAAAGTATTCACCACAATATTAAAACTAACAAATAATTATGGATTTGCTGTTTTAATTGGTTGTAAATTAGTCTAAAACTATTAAATATGGGCTCATATTCAATAAATTCTAAAAAATCATGATCCATGAAATACAGAAATTAAATAAATACCTATGATATATTGAATTAATATACCCAATTAGATCTTAAATCATTGAAAATCAAGAATTCAATAAACTTTCGACTAAAAAAACAAATTAGAAATAAAACATAGTAAAATAAAACTCACAAAAAGGATTTATTGTTGTTGGAAAATAAAATGAAAACTACAAGTGGAATGTCTCATCCCGGCTACAGCTTTTCTCCATATTATGTGCATCTCCAAGTCAAGAAACAATAATATGTGCATCTCTTCCCTGTGCTGCCAGCTGCAGCGATTTTGGGGCTGCACACTACCAAAGAAATAATGTCTTCCCTTTATATAGGGACAAATTTCCTATTTGCAAAAGGGAAATTTTTTTAACTCTAGGTAACTACTAAATAAATAAAAAAAAGTAAAAAGTAAATTTCTTAAAAATTAATATTTTAAGAGATTTATATTTTCAAAAATTCATTTTCCTAAATATTAGGAATTGAATAAAAATCTTCAAAATCTCCAATTCCATCTCAATTTTCTCTTGAATGTGCAATTGGGAAAAAAATTTTATTGTAGTAAATCTTCAAAACCTTAAATTGTCTCTTGTAATCAATGTGCCTACATGCTAATGAAAGAGTATTGCCGTCTAATTTTCATCATTTGCATAATTACTCCAATTTAGCTCATTTTTCTGCACTTTCCTTAATAAACCTTATCTATCGATCCGAATATGGCAAATGTCACAAAATATAAATATTAGTGTAATATTTATTTAAAAATAAAGTAAAATAAATCGTAAATATTACACTCATTTAAGCCATATTAAATTCCCTCACACCTAGATGATGTCTGTCATCAAGTATCCCCAATTCAAATAAAATTAAAACTATCAACCTATTTTTCTTCCAAGCTCCCAAATCAACATGTGACATAAGAGTCAATCTGAATAAATAATCGAAATAACAAGAATTTCATAGCATTCTGTACTAAAACAACCACTACATATCTCAACAATCTCTTATGAAATCCAAATAGCAAGATTCGATAATTCTTTCCAAGGGTTCACTCAAATGCACTCGAAAAAGGTAAAAAAATGTATATATCTCTCAAATCAATAACATGGAATGATACTACCATATATTTGTAAATATATCAATTCTCCACCACTTAAGAATTGGAATTTCATACATCAATTTAAAGCTCTTTTATTTGGTTCTAACGGG
Source organism: Dillenia suffruticosa (assembly GCA_033439265.1). Classification (NCBI taxonomy): domain Eukaryota; kingdom Viridiplantae; phylum Streptophyta; class Magnoliopsida; order Dilleniales; family Dilleniaceae; genus Dillenia; species Dillenia suffruticosa. Next base: position 22,288,802 of record JAVTVX010000015.1, read on the forward strand.
GTTAGGGTTAAAGGTAGGATAAAAGTGATATTTGAGGGTTAAAGTATACTAAAGGAAATATATAATTAATCAACACAATTTTCATGGTATTGATCGATCTTTGCCTCAAGCAAATAGCATACAAAATTAACTTCTTGTTATTCAAATGTAAATGAATAACTCATGGCCAACAACATATAAGAATGACAATCGATCGTTCTAATTTTTATAACTGAAGTGTAAATAAATGATATTTCAATTAAGGCACAACACTTCTTTTTCTCATCTTTTTTTATTCTTTCTTTTTTTTCATCACTTTTTTTATTTTTTTTCGAACATACATTATTTCTATAAAAATGTCAATATCAAAATTCCAATCATTATCTTCCTATTGAGGCAAATATATAACTAAAATCATGCAATTAACTATATATACCTTTGGTAGAAGGGTTTGAAACGAAAGTTAAAATAAAATGTTTGGTGTAGTGAGTTTTAAAGAAGAAAAGGGGATAAAAACTCAAATTGGTTAACTAGGGATTTATAAAATCAGGATAGGGATTTTTAAAAAGTCAAAAGGGAGTAAAACATAATTGCCTTTGTCACTTCAATGCATGAAAATTTAAAATATTGTCTCGATATGCATAACAAATCAAGTTCTAGAATGTGTAATCCAAGTATGATAATCACTAATTAAGAAAAATAATCTCGAGTACAAAGAATAAAATTGCTCGTTTTGGCTCAAAAGTTCACTATTTAAATACGGTTTGTGTCAAATCTTACATGTTCATCATTTAAAGAAAACTATTAAAAACATAAATAACTATTTCAAGTACAAAAAACTATTGATACAAACCATTTTTCATATATTTTTAGCCAACCAAATAGCATGCCTCGACTAAGAAAGCTTGGAATTTTTTTTCATTTTTTCATTTTTATTTTTTATTTTTTATTTTGAAAAAATAAAATCTAAATTAATGTAGCAAAGAAAACAAATATAGCATAAAAAATAAAGGAGAAAACACATAACATCCCCTTACACCTAAATCATACATTGTCTCCAATATATGCTCAAGTTGAGAGAAAAAAATGTATAAAATCAATCAAATAAAATAAAATAAAGAGAATAAAGAAATAAAAGAGGAAAGTGAGAACAATACTCCCCTAAGGTGGAGTAGAAAATGGAAGATCAATTCTAACGAACTTGAAAAAAAAGCTAGCACGTGATCATGCCTTAAACATCAAACATTTCGATCCATTCTTGAGGCTTAAAGGTGGAGAAAGAAATCCTAAAAAAAATGAAAAGCTAAATGTGAGAAGTTAAGTTCAAATGTTTCTCTCTCTCTTTTTTTTTTTTAATTTTTTTGCCACAAATGATTGGCTTAAGGTGTGGGCACGCTTTAAGCAATGAACACTTCTGGTTTTTTTTTTTTATCAAAAGTAAATAAAAATAAAGTCTAAATCAAATTAACATAAATGAAAATAAAAAAAAACAATAAAAAATTAAATAAATCATAAAAGAAAATATTGGGTTGTCTCCCAATAAGCGCCTTTGTTTCGTATCTTTGGCTCATCATGATCTTCTCGCTTCAACTTGGCTTAAACATGGGTCTAGTCCATTTAGACTTCAACTTGTCTGGTATGAATTTCAATCTTGAAATGAAATGAAGGACTGTTTGGCGTACCATGAATTGCTTCCGATGTGGGAGTTTATGTTGGAAAAATTTGTCTCATTGTGCAAAATCATTTATCAAATTCTCCTTAAACACAAAACTCAATTCATTTTGCACACAAGTATTATGTATAATGAAGTGCATTTCATTCTCATCATCTTGCTCCTCAGAATGTTCCAACCTCTAAGGAAAATGAGAAAAAATAGTTAGTTCCGAATTTGAATCATTTGCTATCTCACTTACTTTTTCTGGTATAGTATCAAGAGATGTTGTTTTCTTTTCATTTTCTTCCTCTTTTTGTGTCTTCTTTGATAAAAAATTCTGCACTTCTTTTCCATCTCTGAGTAGCATAGCACTTTTACTCTCTCTTGGATTAACCTCAACTTGAGATGACAATTTTTCATGATCAGTTTTGATGTTACTTATTGTCGTCGCCAATTGTGATATTTGAGTACTGAGAATTTGAATGCATGTTCTTGTTTCCTGCATGAAACTTTTAAAAAGATCTTCAAGATTTGATACTCGATTTTGTAGAGGTTGGAATAGTGGTTTTTCATAGAATGGTTTCAGAAATTCTTGTGGTCCTGCCCCATAGCTTATATTTGAATGATCTCTCCGACTTTGGTTGAAGGTGTTTAAATAATAATCGTACTCTCTTTGAACATGCCCTGAAAATCCACTTACAACATCCAATTACTCGTTGAACTCCTCTTGAAGTATAGGGCACATGTTGGTTAGGTGACCTATACTCAAACAAATTCCACATGCTTATACTTGTTGTACTTGCCTTGCAACCAACCTTTCCATCATAGAAATTAGATAATCTAACTTATGTTCAAGGGAGGAAATTCTTGTCTTATTGATGCTTTTTGGGACATTGTGTTGTCCCCCAAATTGTGGTGCATTTACTGTAAGAAAATCAATGCAAAAAAAAAAAACTTTCATTAAATCAGAGAACAATAACTCTCTTAATGTTTTTTGGGTGGCATATCTTCATGTCTAAAATCCTTCGATTCAATGTCCTTGAAAATTTCCGGCAAATTCCTTACAAAGGGTTAGTCTTGAAACAAGAAGAAAACAAAACTTAAAAAAAAAAATCACTTAACACCGTTTCCCGACAACGGCGCCAAAATTTGGTGGTTGTCAATCCAACCAAAAATAAAAATAGTTATTTCAAATCATAAGAGTATAGTGCAAGTATGGTCGAATTCACAGGAAACGGTAGATTTATCTCCTTTAAGAAAAATAAAAATATGGGGGATTTGAGAAATTATCTAAAACTAATAAATAAATAAAATTAACTAAAACAAGAAAATTAAATAATAGCAATAAAAAGAGAAAATATCAATAAAAAGAAAACTTAGTCAAATGAATTGTTTCCACCTTGATTTCATGCGATTGATTATCGATTTACTTAAAGATTTCAATAACTATAGATAAATTGATTATAGTCGCTCAACGAATGTCGAACAACTAATCTCTTCTTATTTCGTCGATAATTAAGAGAAACTCTTTAACTATTTTTCTAACTGAAAGACAACCCTAAAGAAACTCTTAGGATTTAAAGTTTTGATAGCATTAAAATCGAGAGAGACCCAATTCTAAATGACAAACACACAATGAGATTGTTGAGATTAGATTATTCAACTTCATGACATGGAGGCCAATTACCACTATATTAAAACTAACAAACAATTATGGATTTGTCATTTTAATTGGTTGTAAATTATTTTAGAACTATTAAATATGAGTTTCTATTCAATAAACCCTAAAAAATCATGATCCATGAAGTGCAGAAATTAAATAAATATCTATGATTAGATCTCACGGTCATTGAAAATCAATGATTCAATAAACTTTCGATTGGAAAAATAAATTAGAAGTAAAGTATAGTAAAATAAAACTCACAAAAAGGACTTATTGTTGTTGGAAAATAAAATGAAAACTACAAGTGCAATGTCTCATCCCGGCTACAGCTTTTCTCCATATTATGTACATCTCCAAGTCAAGAAACAATAATATGTGCATCTCTTTCATGTGCTGCCGGCTGCAGCCTTTTTGGGGCTGCACACTTAAAAAAAAAACAATGTATTCCCTTTATATAGGGACAAATTTCCTATTTACAAAAGGTAATCTTTCTAATCTTAGGTAACTACTAAATAAATAAAAAAAGTAAAAAGTAAATTTCCTAAAAGATAATATTTTAAAAAATTTATATCTTCAAAAATTCATTTTCTTAAATATTAGGAATGGAATAAAAATTTTTAGAATCTCCAATTCTATCCCAATTTTCTTTTGAATGTGCAATTGGGAAAAAAGATTTTACTGTAATAAATCTTCAAAACTTTGTATTGTCTGTTATAATTAATGTATCCACGTGCTAATGAAAGAGTATTATTATCCAATTTTCCAAAATTTGCATAATTGTTTCAATTTAGCTCATTTTTCTTCACTTTCCTTAATAAACTTCCTCCATCAATCTTAACATGTCAAATATCACAAAATATAAATATTAGTGTAATATTTATTAAAAAATAAAGCAAAATGAATCGTAAATATTACACTCATTTAAATCATATCATCCTCGAGGAGAAAGATCTATATGAGATTTTGAGACACGAGATGGTAGGCCTCGAGAAGGGTATCGCACCTCAGATTAGACGGGATAAAGAGATCTATTGTGCATGGAAGAAAAAAAGGATAGGTAAGTTAGGGAAATCCTTATCAATGATATGCATGATGATATGATTCCGGTTTATGAGCAATATCATACGGTTACATCGGTTAGGCTCACTCTAAAAGAGTATTATGTTGTTATTTTCAGCTCCTATGGGGACGATACTGAAGAAAAATGGTTGATCATACAATGGTATAATATTTGATACAAATGTCGAGTATGATAATCAAGTTAACAAATGCGGACGAGCTCATTTTGGATGAAATTCAGATATTTGGTGTGATCGAGTTTTTACTTGATTCGTGGGAGACCATGAAAACCTATTTTACGCACGACGAGAGTATTCATACTTTCGCTGATATGAGCTAGCACTGTGAGCTCGAGGAGGAGTGTCTGGAGGCAAGTAGGCCGCACTCAGATCATACTTATGCAGCGGAGTCAAGTAAGGGATCCCATGACACCAAACAAATAGTATAAGCATGAGAAGGAGATACGAGGTCCAAACAAGAAGAAACCATCCGAAAAATTCGATAACAAGGTATAAAAGGGCAGAAAGAAGGAATTTGATAAGACCAATGCGGAGAGCAACGTCTGAGGTAAACTTGGTCATTTCGTTTGTAAGTGTGACGAGCAGAAAAAATGTCCTTCTTCTTTACGTTGTTTGAGTTTTGTCTCATTTATTGTGATATTCATTGATTTCTCACTTTTGTGGATTATAAATTCATGAGATATCGACCAAGACAGGAGCGCGTTTATGGAGTTTCACCGAGTGAATCCTTAGGTCAGGAGGATTTACGTAAGGAATGGAGTATTTGTCATTGTCAGAGGGATTGACACTTGCAAGTTGGAGTTACAAAGTAGTCAGTCTCTATATCTATATGATGTTCTTTACACTTTGGGTATTTGACGAAACTTGATTTTAGTACTTTATTTAAAATCAGCGAGAATATGTTCTGTCATATAAAAAATATCTGTTTTTATTAAATACGACAGTTTTTTGACATGTTCTGCTTTTATCCATGATAAATTGTATGCACTAGGTGTTACTTTTTTTAATGTATTTTTGTTATTTTTCTATTGTCTTTACATCTGATTACGTAGATGATGATATAAATGTATGACATAGTAAACTTGGACACATAAGACAAGAGAGGATGAATCGATTAGCAGCAAGTGGTTTGTTGGATCTGCGAATCTGGTTTGAGTTGTTGTATATGAGTTTTACTTAACCGACAAAATTACAAGAAAACCATTAGACAACGCAATGAGAGTTGAGACTACATTACAAAATGTAATTTATTATGTTCATGGACGATCACACGCGTTTCGGTTACGTCTATATGATCTCGCACAAATCTAAGGTATTAGAATGGTTCAGAAGGTTTATTAGCGAGATTGAAAATCAATTAGATTTGAGAGTGAAGACTCTTAAAACCAATCGGGAATGCGGGTATTTGTTAGAATAATTTAAAGAGCTCTATTTTGAGAAGGGTATTACGAGACATCTGACTATTTCTGTTATTTCTTAGTAGAATGGAGTAGTTGAGAGGATAATAGGACTTTGTTAGAGATTATGAGATCTATGATAGCGCATGTTAATTTTGTCCATCTCCCATTAGGGAGATGTTTTATTGATTGCAGCCTATGTATTCAATCGTGTCTTATTAAAGTCCGCAATAAGTACCCCATATGAGTTTGGATAGGGAGACAGCTTGACTTTATCCGATTAAGATCATAGGATTGTGCCACGTATGATCACGATTTCTTGCATCTATACGATAAGTTAGGCCCGCAAGAAAATAAATGCATCTTTATAAGATAGTCCGAACACTCTGGGGGTATGTATTCTTAAGTGAGCATACGGATGACACTGTTACTAAGATCGAGTCTCGTGATACACATTCATTGAGAATGATTTCCCTAAGAGAGATGAAATCGATTAGAACTTTATACTCTATGAAATGGATGAGTCTAGTGACTCAAGTGAGTCCAGCGGTGGTATGTAAGAATCCATTACGGATCTTAATTCTAGAAGGAATGATCTATCTAGAGGTGAAGAGATTCTCTCTCATCATAGGAGTATCGAGAACACGTACTTAAACATCACTTCCTGATTTAGAGTGAGACCTTCATTGTGACTCTTGAGAATAATTAAGAATCTAAAACAGTCCAAAAGGTTCTCGAAAGCTCTACGGAGGACCATTGGTTAAAGGCCATGGATGAAGAGGATGAGTTGATGAGAATCAACGAAATCTGAGACTTAGTTGATTTGCCTGAGGGCAGAAGGACCATTGGAAACGAGTAGATTCTCAAGGTCAAGAGAAAGGTCGATGGATAGGTAAAGAGATATACGACATGTCTGATAACCAAGGGTTATACTTAGAATACAGGTGTGGACTACTGGGGAGTCGTAGTCCAATGTATGTCGATCCATTTACTTTTAGCGATTGTCACAAATATGGATTTAGAATTATACCAAATAGACGCAAAGGTCTCCTTCCACAATGAAAATTTGAATAAGGAGATCTACATAGAGCAATCCTCTGGACTCGTTTTAGTAGGTCAGTAGATAAAATCTGTCGACTTTGGAAGTTGACATATGGCCTAAAATAGTCATTCGGACAGTGGTATCTAAAATTTCATGAGGATGTGATATCTTATAATTTTACAATGATCAAGGAGAATCATTATGTCTTTCTGATACGTTCCAATAACTCTTTTGTGATCATGTTCCTATTTGTGAGTGACATTTCATTGAATGAGAATAATAAAGAGTATCTGATGACTATTAAAACTGGTTATTGTTAAGTTTTGATATGAAGAATGGGTGAAATTTAGTTCATTCTCAGAGTTAGGATTCAAAGGGATCGCTCAAGATGGGTATTGGTTCTTTCACAAGAGTCCTACATCAGGAAGATTATTGAGCATTTCAAGATGAGCGATTGCAACATAATAGATACTCTTATAGTTAAAGGTGAAAACCTGAGTCTTGACATGTATCCTATAACTCAGGAGGAAATAGGGGAGATGAGTAGAATGTCTTATGCCAGAGCAATGTGCAGTCTAGTATATGCGATGAGGCGTACACGACCAGACATTTATTTTACAGTCGATTTGGTGAGTAGGTATTAATCAAATCTTAGAAGGGATCACTGAAGAGCTATGAAAAAGATTATGAGATATTTTAAGGGAACTGCGAACCTCTTCTTGTATTACGGAAGATGTGATTCATGTTTCATTGGGTATTCAAAAGCCAACTGTGGGTGGGTGGCGATCTGGCTGAATGTAAATCGACATCAAGATTTACTATCTTAATAATGGTAACATATTTTGGAAAAGTAAGAAATAAATCTGTACACCTCTATTTACGATAAAAACTGAGCTCGTGGCATACTCAGTGGTAGTTTAAGAGAGTGTTTAGTTCCAAAAATTTCTATATGACTTAGAAGTTATGGTAGATGTGGGAGATCAGTGATAATTTATTATGATAATCAAACTATCATTGTTAACAACCGAGATCCTAAATATCATAGTAAAACTAAACACATCGATACTAGATACCATTTTGTGAGAGATATCACTGAAAAGGGTATTGTGATGATTAAGTATACTTTTACACATAGTATGGTGGCTGATCCCTTCATCAAACTCATTGTGAGAGATTCTTTTATAAGATATGGAATTATTGGGTTTAGTGTATTTTGCTATTTCTCACTATGTACTGATTTTGATATTTATTGATATATATGACATATGTGCATTATACAATCACAAGTTTATTTCTTACACTTGTTTATTGTCATATATTTTGTAATAACTTATGATAAAAGATATGTTAAGCATGCATGGTCGACTCTCACACACGAGTGACCACCTCCAACTCTGAGTGAGTGGAGATGAGACGGTTTCTAGTCGTAAGAGGCTTTGAGGGTGGCTTTGCTAGAATATAAGTCGTCCTGATATGTCTTCAGGATGAGATCATATGTGATGTGATCGATATGAACACACCCACATCCATGTTATTTGTGAGTAGCTAGGTTTAAGATTTTAGATATCACTTGCGTTTAATGATATTGTCTTTGAGATATTCTCTCTAAGATCTCTAGGTAAACTCTTATGTGTAGACTGAATTCTATACCTGCACAATATTAGATAAATTTGACATATGCCGTTTTGAGAGATGAGTGAATAATACTGTGGTACGTATTTCATATGGCGTGTGATAAGACGACCATGAGATAATGAGAGCTATTATTTGAGATGATAATATGTCATGATCCCTCTTCCCACTGTGTGAAACCTAAGATCCATTGGTGAGATCTCTTATACGCTTATTACTTTCGGCTGTTTCTAGAAATTTTGATTTAGTGTTTGCTAATCTAGTCTGTTTACCTATGACCTAGAAGATAAATTGAGATCTAATGGACAAGTCTAGGAAAATAGTTGAATTGAAACTGATGAATTCGAGTTTGGAAAAAGGGAGATCAATCGACATTACATCATTATGTAGTATTCACATATCGACCTGTTATGTTAATCCATATTGAGATTCAAATATAATAGTGAATGCACAATTGAGCAAATGATTGAGCATCACTTTCGATAAGAAAAGTGGCTCGATGGATGTAAATGCGTTGAGTATAAGATACAGCGAATTCTTTTTATACTAATGATAGCTTCTCGATCATCCTAATAAGTGTATCGAGAAGTCTTTACTTGCAGGTGTGCTCATCAGTCACATGACGTTTAATCCTGTATAAAATTCCACTAGGGTGATGTGATCGATTGCATGAGTTGTGATCTTATGACAGATATAAAATATTCTTATGTGCAAGTGAGAGATGATGATAAATATGCCCATGACGGACTTTTACCACAAGTAAAAAAATTGAATTTGAAATGGGTAGTTAACCCATTATTAAACAACTTCCCCAAGTATCTCTCCACGATGCTATTCTTATGGTGTGATTTAATCCTTCTAAGAAGAATACATGAATAGTAGAATGGCATCTGTCTTGAGAGCACAATGCCGTGGACAAAAAGAGAAAAGTAGAAAGAGAGATACACATTCTCTCAATGAGAAAAATCGAGAGTTTGAGAAATTTTAGAATAGAAAAATTTCTCCCATTATTGGACTTACCGGACTTTGACTTGAGACGTCGTGGATCCGTGGTGGTGGTTTAATTTTGTGATCACCATCCCAACCGAATGATTTGTATGAGGAATTCGTGACTCGGTTAATTTTTGAAGACCTATATATTGATATATTTACCTGAAAATTCTAATATATTTAATTTTTATAATTTATCACGCTTTCGTACATATGATTAAATCTAACAGTCCATGTACATTTTCATTTTTATATACTACAATTTAACACACATAGATTAGGGTTTTGCTTGCCTCTATGGCCTTTTATCTTGCCGTTACAATTCTATTTACCACTCACTGATTGTAAGTTGGGCTAATTTTTGTGATCAATACCCTTTTAATTTTTGCATGTTATATAATACTCACAAAAAAATTAGGTAACAACCCAAAATGAAGGCTTCGAATTTTGATTGTACAAAGTTTTAATTCATGTCCCACTTTACATTTTTATCATTTTGAGAACAACTTAGATATCCGATACAAACTCAAATTACTATTTGCATATATGTCCACATATATCCATATATGTATCACCATTCATTACTATATCAGTTATTGTTCTACATATGTCAACAATATACTTGGTAGATTATTATGGTTAGTTTGATATTAGAATTTTTCCTTTATTGTACATACCATAACTTGTATAAATACCATATTTGCACAATATATCACATACGTAGAAATACAAAGAATTCATTTTCCTTCATTTTGTCTCTTTTTTAGATTTTTTTAATAATATTGAAGTTCCCTTTGCAAAAAGGGTTGTAAAAACACTTTTGAATTTTTAGTTTATTTGTCAGGTTTGGTGATATTTATTAGATCGTCTAGTAGTCATTTGGTATATATCAAATAAGTCTATTATTCAAGATAATCACACATTTAAGAACCAAACCTCTAAAAACCATCCTACATATCTGTACATGCCACCAGAAATCTCTGCAATAGCCATTTAAATTCTTGTAACGATTCCTCTATTTAGGCTATCTTTTCTTGCCTGTTGCCACTGATGAGATCATCCACTAATCAGTTTAATATGTACCAAACTGATTTATTTCTCAAGGCATTTCCAATAGTGGTAACAAGATCTTGAAAGACCCTCCACGTGCTCTTGTGCTCTCTCAGAAGACTCCTAATCTATTTTGAAAATTCTGTAATCACAAGATAGACACAAAATGACGTTGTTTTATTTATTCACCGGTCTCAGTCAAACGGGTCTAATTCAAATCTTTGACTAACTAGTTCAATCACTTTTCCATCGATTCCTTCATCAAACATACCGGTTCTTAAGGGTTTTTGGTGTCCTTAATCCATTTATAGGCTCAAGTTACTTCCATTTGTTGTGATTCTTTAGTGTTATTATTTCATATTTTAATTGTGAACACCATGGATATTTCCAAATTCTCTCAATACATTCTTCAACCAATCAATGTCACGTTTGATAACTCTAATTATGATTTGTAAGCTAAATAAATATGCAGTTTTCTCAAAAGTTGGCTTCTTTAGTGTATTGTTACCGAAAAAATTTCCAAACTTATACAAAAGAAAGAATAAAGGGAAGATACACTCATAAAACTTCTAATAACTTAGGATAGCATGAAGCATAAGATTCTAACATGATTTTAAAATGCATGTACTAAAGTTATTAAACTCAACTTCCAACATTTTGTTACTATTAAATAGGATGGAATTTCTTGAAAGCTCGCTACTTGTTCTCTAATGATATAAATCAATTCCAATTATATAGATATCTTCATCGTACATAACAACAATTTGGTTAAACTATCTATAATTATGTGTTTGAATTGCAAAAACTTTGGGATCAATTGGCACTTGGAGATCCCATACGGCTAAATATTAATGCAGCCGCTATATATGCTAATTGTCATGATCGCCACCACATATGTAGCTACCTTATCTATTATGATTGGACAGACAAGATGAGAGAAGGAGGAGTACCAGAATATGGTTAAAGTTGTTGAAGAAATATTTGAAGATCTTTTTTGAGAAAAACTTAAGAGATGTACTCTCTTGTAGAATCTCAGTGGTAGCAGTAACAATAGCAGTAGGCCAAATATGAAGAGATTTAAAAGAATTACCTTGTTTAAAAGTCTATTGTCCAGAGTTGTGTCTTAGCAATGTTTTGCATTCAGAGAAATATGACCTTTCTTGTTACAATAAATACAACGTCCTTTTTCGAGACTTCATAACTGATTTCTGAAAAGGAGAAGACTGATGAGGCAAGGTTTGAGTAGCAAAAACAATATCAATAGATGGTGTAAATTTCTCGATGCGAAAAGTATATAGATGAATTCCTTTTGTGATCAATTCGTTGATGATAGTATCGAGCTTGGGTAGAGAACCACGATAAAGAAGAGAACCGCAATTGGGTTTAAATTCATCTTGGACAGTCATAAATAAATGCCATATGTGTCGACGATTATAAAAATTAGCATATATAGTGGCTGCATAAGTACCAGGCCATGCAGGAACTCCAAGTGCCAATTAATCCCAAAGTTCTTGTGATTTAGACACATAAATATTGATACTTTGACCAAATTATTTTTGCATGCAGTGAAAACATCTATAGAGTTGAAATTGATTAACATCATCAAAAATAGAATACTGAATTTTTAAGAAATCTCATACCTTTTTTTACGATGTTAAAATATAGAAAGTTGAATTTGATAACTTTGGTACAAGTGTTTTGGAATCATGTGAGAATATGATGATTTATGTCATCTCAATTTACTAGATGCTCTATGAACACATCCACCTTCTTATCTTTCTTTTTTGTAGGTTTGCGTAAGTCTCTAGTAACAATATGCAAAAGAAATCTTTCTTTAAGAAAACTACACATTTTCTCGATCCATAGATCATAATTAGAGTTATCAAATGTGATATTAATTGGTTGAGGAAAGTGTTTGGAGAATTTGGAAACATTCATGATAAAAAAATACATAATAATATTACTTGAGATTCACAAGAGATGAAAGGAACCTATTTGTAGTGTTAGAATTTGGTCAGTTTGACCTATAAATGGATTCAGGACACTTAAGAAACTTAAAAACTAGTCTGATTGAAGAAAAAATAGTTGAAAATTTATTGAATTGGATAGTCAAATTGTGGTCAATGGTTGGATTGAGGTGTGAGCACACTAATATGACATTTGTGCTAACGTGTCGAATAAGAGGGTGACATGTTTAACACATAAATGTCAACATGGAGGACATGCAGTTGATGACGTGGTAGAAATTGCCCTGCTGGCTTGGCTGTTGATATGGTAGAAGTGGGTCCAGAGGTTTGACGTGATAGATGACGTGTCAATGGATGTTTCAGATGACATGCTTGCTGTTGGGCTAGTAATGGCCAATCAACAGATGACACATGGCAAAGTTTTGAGAAAGTGTGTTGAAGGATTGAAATAGTATCATTTTGTACTCATTAACTTAAAATAACGTCATTTGGTTTTTCTTCAATTTCTAGAGTGTAACTTTTGCCAAAACAGACCAGTGGCCTTCCAACAACACATGCAAGCACATACGTGGTTATATGGTAGTCTGATTACCATCATTGTAATTAGCGGGACACATAAATCAGTTTGGTGTACACCAATTGACTACCAGATCAATAGAGGAGTAGTAAAAGATAAAAAAAGACGCCGTGATCACAACCTTTGACAATACGTTAATGGCTATTCCAGGGAACTTTGGGTGGTGTATGAGAACTCGTGTGGTAAGTGATGAGGCCGAAATTTGTACTATCAACTATGCTGGAGATTGTGGTGTGCTCAGATGATTGACCATGCTATTTTGGACCAGTGGTGCGTGGGTGTGTGGAGTGTGTGCAACAATAATTTTGGCAGAAGCTACGGTAGGTTGTAAAAAAAAATGGATTTCTTGTTTTCCTATATAACTTGGTTAATAAAATTATATTGAAAGAATTATATTGAGAGAGTAAAAAAATATATAAAGATTTTTAGAAGTATAGAAAATTCTAGAAATATTTTTGCTGCCCTTTTTGTAAAGGGATCTCGCCACCATGTAGAAATTAAAAGAGATTTCTTGTGTATTTAATACATTAAACAAAGAGAATATTTATACAAGTTAAATTATTTACAGTATTTACATATAAGGAAAAACTCTAAAGTCAAATAAATTAAATATTCTTGCAAATATATAATATATAAATATATTGTGATAAAATGTTGATATATTATGATATTTATGATAATATAATTTGACATATGTGGAGATATATTTTTAATAGTAATAAATGGTTAATATAATGTAGTCACCTGTATCTTTAACAAATAGTCACAATCTATATGTACAGGGTATATATATATGAACCGACACACAAGCAAGCTTTTTTTGGGGGGGGGGATGGTTTCTTGTTACTCTTTGTAATTTGGTGTCAAAATGCACTAATCTTATAAGGAACCGGTATGCGTAGAAAAAGTTAAACGGGTCGGTTTCGTTTGACCGAGACTTCCTTCCCATAAGGTGATTAAGAGTCACCTTTGAGCGGTTGAATGCGTAGAAAATGTTGCGTGAGTTTCTCTCCTATTGGAGAGCCCAACAAAGAGGCCCACAAAGTGGGACCCAATGATAAGGTCGATGAAAACCTAATGTGCTTTACTTCTTTTTTTTTTTGGTGCTACGAAGAGGAAAAAACAAACAAAAAAAGAAACCAAACAACAACACTGCCAAAAGGCCACTATTGCTACCGTCTCCCTAAAGAATAGGGATGCATACTGCTCCTCCTAGAAGAATCCTTGCCTCTAATTCTCTCAAGCTCCATTTGATCTTCTTGCATTAGCTTCCCAACTTCAGTAGGGGATCAATGAACACAGTCCTTCCATAGCCATTGTTTTGTCCCAAAGAAGCGAGCAAATCAGCGCAGCGGTTGGCTTCCTTGAAGATATGAGAAATTGAGCTGTTCTCAAGGGAAGTTACCAAGTCCTGGCATTCTACAATGATGTAAAAGAGAGGATGATCTGCATGAGGAGGGTTCTTCATCAGATGGTTTAGCACGGCAGAGTCAATTTCAATATCCAACTGCTTAAATCCTCTATTTTTAGCCATGAACAATCCTTCTCTAAGCCCCCATAGCTCAGCTATGAGCACTTGAGCCTTGCCGATACTGACCATGAAGCCTGCAACCCAATTCCCTTCGCTGTCCCTGAAGATACCTCCTGCGCTAGCATGTTGAGACACGTTGGACATTGCCCAATCAGTGTTGAGTTTCAGCTTACCAGGAGGGGGTGCCAGCCATTTGACCTTCTTGATGCCTTCTAACTTGTTCTCCACTTTCTTCTGCCAAATCAGATTAGCCTCTCTCGTCGCTTGAGATGCAGTAGCTGCTAGATCTTTAGGCCTTTGCTTGATTCTTTGAAAGACTTCCTTGCACCTTCCCTTCCGAATAGTCCATATTGTGCTAGTGAAAATAGTACTGATCTTCATCTGATCACTAGTTCCTATCTTTATCCACTCAAAAGGATTGTGATAGGACCAAAACCAGGAACTTCCCTCCTCTGCCACCTTAGGCCACACCAATTTCCATGTCTCTGAAGCTTGGCTGCAGTCTCTCAACACATGCATGATGGATTCCTCCGCCATGTTGCAAAGAGGGCATGAGGTTTCCTCGCAGAATTTTCTTTTGTATCTCTCTACATTGATCATCAGTTTTCCAGAACTAACTAACCACACAAAGGTTCTAATCCTTTCTGGGTACTTGATTCTCCAAATCCAGCTCTAGTCCACTTGAATGTGGATGCTTTGCTGCCTGGGGACCGTCGATAACAAGGTTTTATAAGCTGAAGCTACAGAGAACTCTCCATTACAGGTGTCCCTCCAAATAAAGCTGTCCTCCACTCTCCCAGAAGAATTTGATCTCCTCAACTTTCTCTCTCGGAAGGACCGCAAGAAGAGCCTCTAAGTTCTAACCATCTCCTTCCGTCAAGAAGTTACTGACTTTTGCATTAGGGTCTTCAATAAACTGGGCCTGAGCTAAACTGTCCTTAAGGCAACAGTCTCCTACCTAGTGATCAGATCAAAACTTGATATCTCGATCGTTTCCTCTCTCCAAATCATGCCCGTCTTGATGCAGGTCTTGCTCCTTACAAGGCCTCTCCACAAGTTAGATCCTCCCAAGCTTCTTTCCTTGTGCATGAAGCTGTCATCCCTTAGGTATTTGGCCCTAAGAACGTTGCACCAAAGAGCATCTAGACCCTTCTCTAGCTGCCATCCTAGCTTCGCAAGCATAGCCATATTATTTTCCCTCACCTTCGTCAACCCCAAACCTCCCTCCTTCTTGGTCTTGAAAACCCTATCCCACTTCACTAGGTGCACTTTCCGACCTTCGTCTGTGCTGCCCCAGAGGAAGTTTCTGTTCAACTTGTCTAGCCTGCTGCAAAGGTCACTTGATAACCAAGCAGTCTGCATGGAGTAGACCGGCACCGCAGACATAACGGATTGAATGAGAGTTTTCCTCCCCACCATGCTAAGAATTTTAGACTTCCAGTTGCTGAGCTTCTTCTGAACTCTATCCAACACATGTTGATACAAGTTCTTTCCCATCCGCTCAGTAGTGATGTGAACCCCAATGTAGGATCCTATATTGTCTGACAGCGAAATTCTACTGACAGCTGCAAGAGAGTTCTTCAGAGTCCAAGGACCCCTTAGAGATATCCACAGCTGCGATTTGTTAAAATTCATGCACATGCCACTCTCTACCGAGAAGTCCTTTAAGCAACCCATGACTGCACTGAGGTTCAAGTGTTCTGTTTCAGCAAACAATATCAAGTCATCAGCGAAGAACATGTGAGAGATGGATGGTCCTCTCCTAGTAATTTTTACCGGGTTCCACCTTCCTTACTTAACTTTCTCTTGGATCATATACGCCAATCTCTCCATAACAAGAATACAGTGATAGGGAGAGAGCAGATCTCCTTAACGCAAACCTTTCCCTGTTTTCATAGCCGGCAGGATTTCGTCATTCCAGATGACAGAAACTTCTCCACAAGTAACAGAGAACGTAATGAGTTTAATAAGAGAGAAAGGAACATTGGCATCCTATAAAACTCTACCGAGGTAGCTCCAACTCACATTATCGTAAGCTTTTTTGAGATCAACTTTCAGCACCATGTTGTATCTCTTACTCTTAGACTTGCAGATGGCATGAATAGCTTATTGCATCACTATTATGTTATCCACCGTTCCTCTTTCGAGAAGGAAGCTGCTTTGGTGAGGACCTATGATTGTGTGAAGATAAGGTCTCAGTTTTTGAACAATCACCTTTGAAAGCACTTTGTAGGAGGTGTTCAGGAGCGTGATAGGCCTAAAGTCCTCTATAGTGATCGGCTTACTCTGCTTAGGGATGAGAACCATCAAGGCTTTAGCATGATCTGGATGAAAAAAGCCTTCCTTGATAGCTTCATTGACAAATTTGCACAGGCTCTCTTGCACAGTCTCCCACTGCTGTTGATAGAAAATAGGTTGGATACCATCCGAACCCGGAGCTTTCAACCATTTCATGCCAAAGACTGCGTTTTTCACCTCGCTTTCATGAACTTCTTTGGTCAAATTCCCATGCACTTCACTATCAAATCTCACCACATTTATACTAAATCTGTCATTTGGAGATTCCACAAGATTGTTGTCAAAGAGATTAGAAAAGTATAACAGGGAGTGACTTTTTAGAGACACCTGGTTATAGCTCCAAGCTCCCTCCACTTTGAGGCCTGCGATCTTATTCGATTGCCTTCTTATCTTGGTTAGAGTATGGAAAAATTTGGTGTTCCTGTCCCCATGAGCGATCCAATTCGCTCGAGATTTTTGAAACCAGAAAATTTCCTCTTGAAGAAGAACCTGATAGTAGTCACTCAGCAGATCATTCTCTAAGTGATGTAGGGATCTAGAACTGTTGTAACTTTTGGCCCTTTGGATACCCCTCAGCTGACCTTCGAGCTCTCTCTTGCGCCAAAAAATATTCCCAAAAACCATGTGATTCCAAGATTTTAGCTCCTCCACTGTATTTCTGATGGAGCTTAAGAGGGGACCATCGACTTCGGTCCAAGCTTTGGTGAAGACTTCTGCAAACTCTGGATGCTCAAGCCATGCCGCCTCACATCTGAATGGCTTATTGTGCTTATTTGGGGTGGAGGTCAAGCGGGTACACAACATAATAGGACAATGATCTCCATGTAAGCGGGTGAGCACCACTGCTTTATGCTCGGGAAAGCTGAGTCTGGCCTAGATGTTACATAAAGCTCTGTCTAGTTTCTGATGTAGGGTGACTTTGCCTTCGCATCTCCTAACCCAAGTGAAATTAGCTCATGTATGCATAGCTTCCAATAAATTGCATTTATCCTATCTGTCTCTAAATTTTTGGCACCTATTCCAAACTTTGGACTTCTTATTACTGGTGTCTTCAATGCTTGCTATGTCATTGAAATCCCCTATTACAAACCAAGGGTCTTCTATGTCTTGCGCTAACTCCACAAGCTCTTTCTAACACTTTTCTTTAGTAACAGAATGGGGCTGGACATAGACAAAGGTCATAATCCATTTGGAACTTTCATCCTTACCATAGTATGCACCCACTGATCCGAATGATTCATACTGGAGAGATTAATCTTGTCAGGATTCCAATTGAGCCAAATGCCCCCTCTGAAACCTGACGCGGGAACTACAAAATCTTTGCCGAACTCGTACTTGCTTAAAAACTTCGGCATGTTCGTACCGTCTGCTTTGGTCTCCAACAAATAGATAGTCGCCGGCTTGTGAATTTGGACCATATCTTTACAGACTCTTCTGAAACCATCATTCCCCACCCCCTGCAGTTCTAGGTAATCACTTTTGAATTCATAATGAAACAAACAATGCGAAAGGAGGCCAGAGATCTTACAAACTCTAGCGGCATATTTCTACCTCCATTCCCTCCTCATGAGCTGGCATCTCACCCTCTGCTGGTTCATTTTCTTTCTCCATTTCCATCTCCTCCTCTGCTGCAATCCAGAGCATGGATGAGATTCTACTGCCTCTAACGGCCGTTATATTTGAAAGAGTTTTTTGAGATGGACTACCATCTCCCGGGTCCATAGGCTCCTCTACCATTCGATTGTAGAAGAGCTCCTCAATCGATTTTCCTGGCTCGTTCTGGTTCTTATCCCTGCCGGTGGGCCTCACTTCCTCATTTAACCCATCCTTATAAAACCCCAGCCCATTCCCCTCATGAAGCTTCAGTCCATTCTCACTTGAAGGCCTCAGAAGGTGATTCCCTTCATTTAAGAGCCCGACCCCAAACTTGAAGCCCAATTCTTTGCCCTCCTTTCGGCTAGTTCCCTGCGGCCTTGTCACTGTCATTCCTAACCCTAGCTCTGACTTCCTTGGCTCCAAACTGATGTTCTGCAGTTGAGATCTCCTCGTAAGCCTCGAAGATATCCTCTGCTCCTCTTTCCTTTTCCTTCCCTCTGCTCTCTGTCCACCACTATTCCTCACCTCTGATTTGTCTCCTCTTTCCTGTCATTTGTTGGTCTTAGCTCTGATGTGTCGTGTTCTGAACACAGATCAGCGGGACCATCTTCCAAGAACCCGTTGACTTCCCTTAAGCTGCCAAAGTGATTCGGCTCTGTCTCCCTTTCTTGCTCTCTGTTACGGGGCTTTCCCGATTTGGAATGTTTATGCTTCCTCGAGACGAGCATCCAAGGGCCAAGCCCTTCATCCTTCACGGACGTAGCCAATGACTGGGGGTCATCGCTGGAGTGATCTTTTTTGGTTCCCATCTCTTGCTACTGTTTCCGGTGAGAGCCTCTGTTCTTTACAGTAGTCGCTATTATGACCTACTTTCCCGCAATTGAAACAGATTATATGTAAACCCTCGTATTCTAGTCTCTGTATTTTCTTTCTTATTCGGACTCGAGAGATTAGGGCTTTATCTAGGTCGACTTCTATGCACATCCTGGCATACTTCCCTCTCAGAGCATGGGCAGTATTTATGTCTACCTAGATCGGCTTGCCGATCTTCTTCCAATTTCGAATAAAATTTCTTCGTTAAAAAATTCAATCGGGAGTTGCGGGAGACGAACCCACACCACCGTAGACTTGATTATGTCTGTTGTAGGGGAAAACCACGGTTGCCATTTCCTAATAGTTAGGTAATGTTCATGAATCAACTATGGGCCCTCAGTCAGGACATGAAAGTAGTCCTATTTGGAGGAGAATTTAGCCAAGAAATACCCTTCACCCAAGTCTAGGAGCTCCAGGTTTCCTTCCAGCTTCCACATTCTAGTAATTTTTAGCAACATTAATTGATAGCCAATGTGTTTCCCTAGCAGTTTGATGATAAGTGATTGTCTCCATGGCTTCCATAGGGATTTGAGCTCGTCATTAGTGACGTTCACTGCGGGGATTTTCTGAATTTGTTCATCTTTTGGCATTATCTCCTCGTCAGACATCTCATGATCGAAGTCCATCTCCTCTTCCTTCTCTGCCTCCATTTCGATTGTCCTTGTTTTCCCCAGCAACATTTCCTTGAACGAGGGTTTTGCACTATTTTCCTGCCCTGTTTCATTTGCTTTTACTTTCTTGTTGCTCCTGAACAAGTGATCTTCCTCATCTATTGATAAGCTAGCACTGGCAGTGTCATTCGTACTGTTGCATTGAAGAGAACTTATTATGTTCTCCTACTTCTGACTTAAGTGATCTTTTACTTTCATTTGTTTTTACTTCTTGGTTTTTCCTTGCACATGACTAGCCATCGAAAAGGGGAAAAAATTACTTTTTTTTTTATCGTGGGGGCCGCCGAAACCAAGAGAAAAAATCAATGAAAATCAAACTCTTTTGAGTTAATTAATAAGATATTTTATCCCTTTAATCAGAAATCTTGAAATTTGACTGTCGAAACCAAAAGGAGTTGGTGAAAATCAAATTTCTTTGACTTAAGTGATCAGATATTATACTCTTTAATCAGAGGTCTCGAAACCTGGTGAAAAAAGATTTAGGAGAGCCAACTACTAAATGAGTTCTTCAGTGATCGAATCGGATTAATCGGATAAAATTTAAATATCGATGGTGAAAAAAAACAAAAAAGAGTTCGGGAGATTCCTTTGATTTTCCTTTCCGGCAACAACAGCTATTTGTATGGTCTTTCCTCTTCAACGAAAGCGTTCGAAGGAAAGAAAATAGTGATTTTGTTTAATTGCCTTCAGTGAAAAACTCTTATTACCCATCATTTTAATTTATTTTGTGATGAATTAATATTGAGTGAATCAAAATTTAATTTTGAAAGTTTAATTTGTTGATTTTTATTTTTTGAGGTTTTAAACAAAATACTGTAACCCTATTATTTATATAGGAAGTTTTTCTAAATTAGACCTTATGATTTTTTTACCTTCATTCCAGGAAAAAAATGTTATGGGGTTAGAGTGCCAGTGAATAGAAGAAAATGTATAGGCTAATTGGAGCAGTAAACAATAGCCATTCAGCTATATCAAATTCTGCACCGCATCCATTAACTTTTCATCTTCCGCTTTTGTTGCCACTACTACTTACATTAATAGATATATCTAACAATGTCGCAAGTTTTGCACATGCTGGGGTTTTTACTCATCTTTAGTATTTTTTTTTTGACGTAAATCAATTAGTATTTTAAATTATATTAAAATTAATTCGATTCAATTATATGAAACTTAATTAAGAGAACTAATAGCTTTATTTATTAGATTGATTATCCATTGATGCCATTTAGCTTTTTGTCTCACCGTCACAATCCCACGGCCACCGTTGCTCCCATGTATTAGTTGAGCCATTTTTGAGATCACCATTCTCTTGATTATGATTTTTAATTTAATGTTTGCACCAAATGTCGAAAAAGGAAGAGTTGTTTTCAACATTTAAACATGAAAAATATCAATAATACTCTACTTTTGTCAATATTTTTATATATAAAAGTAACGCGAAAGATTTAAGTTTTTGTTCAATATTTTTTCCTACTAATTAAACATCAAGATGTTTCCCAAATGACGCTTTCCTTGGCTCTTTTTTTGGTCATCCCATCATTTACTATATTTATAAAATGTTGGAATTTGTCAAAATAAAAGTTAGAAAAAGTCTGAATTTTTATAAGGTTATAATTTTATTAATTAGAGTACAATTTAATATATTCACAACTACAAAAAATCAAAATTAAAGCCTTCATACTTTATGGTCTGGGACAAAGCCCCCATTGTTTACATTTTGTCATCTTGGGCCCAATTTAGTACATTTTAAAAATAATATGAAATTATTAAATTAAATAACCTAATTAATTCTAAAATGAGAATAATTTGGGGTCATTGCCTTGACGACCCTCTCAGGGCCAAGCAAAGCATTATAAAGATACAGTTTTGGGAAGTGGAACGTGTTCAGTTTTGGGCCGCTCCTACAAGCGCAAAGGGAGAGAATTCCAACAGATACCAATTGAAAAGCTTTACATTCATAATTCATATTTTCCATTTTCCCACGAAATAGCATACCCATACCCAACACAACATGGGCACTGTGATCGACTCCCATTTCTTAGCTCTCACAGCCATCGTCACTGTACTCCTCTCTCTATACAAATTGTTGTTTCATTTCAGTTGAGGGAATTAGATTGAGGGCTTTTTTCTTTTTTTATTTTGTTTGGGCAGGTAGGTTATCAGTTCATTTTCTTCATAATCACAGCTCTTCTCAAGTTCGATAAGGTCACTGACTTCGCTGGTACTATACCCACAAATTCTTCCTTTTCAATTTTTATGATTTGAATTTATATTTGAAAATGGAACTTAGCCGGCAGCGTATAGTCAATAATTGTATTTGATTTCTGTACAAATTGGTGTTGATAGGAAGCACAAATTTTGTGATTATTGCTCTGTTGACTCTCATACTCAAAGGATCATGGCATTTTCGGCAGGTATGATTCCCCCCCTTTATCGTATTGTTGCAGTTTCATGCTTCTTTACCGTTCCTTGATGCTGCGCTTGAAATCCCATGACTTCCATAAAAATTGTAGAGTTAAATTTTATTTTCAGCTTTTGTTGTTTGGTTCATCACTGATTTCATAAAAAATGCGGATTTGTAAATCAACAAGAGGAGAAATAATTTCGATTGGAGCTCTGTTTGTGGTGTTTCAAGCAATAGGATTTAATTGAATTCCATATTTGCCTCTTTTACTCTAATATAAAGTGTTCATTTCAAAATAAAGTGAATTAAACAATTGAGTTGAATTGAATTTATTTTTTATTTGGTTCTAAGCGGAACACTAGAAAAGTGCTAATTTGCATAAATGGCAAACTCACTACCTAGAATTATTGAGTGTTACGTTGGTGATTATATTGTTCATAGGCCTTTTAAATTCAAAATAAATGGACAACTGCTTATCATGCTTAAAGTTTTGTTTCTAATGTATTATACAGTCAACCACTTATGTTGAAGAAATTGAATTATAATTAGCTTTCAACTTACTACTTTCCGCAACAATTTTTGGACGTCAATTGAAGTCAAAATATATGTCAGGATATCAGCCTTAAGATGTATTGAGTAACAGAACTAAACATACTTCTTCAAGATTGTGACCTTGCTATTTCTAGTAGTTTTCTTCTTTTCATGAAAAAATTTTTAGGGTTTTTGATCCTTCACTGTATTACCTCTTCCCTTGTGTAAGTTCACATGATAAGATTAGATGCGGAGACAAAACCAGAAATTTATATTACGAGCTAAAGTTGAACATGCATTTGGGGTTACCAAGGGACATGTGTTATATATATTCATACTTACATTCATATATACATAAACATACACACACATATACATACATATATATATTTAGGGGAAGGGGGAGAAATTCTCCCTGCTCGTTCCTTCGCCTTTATAAAAATGAGGGGGGAAGAGGCACCATCTTTTATACAAGTAAGGGTCTCCTTCCTGATATTATTTGGTAAACTTTCCTAATCAGACATTGGCAACAATGGAAGAGGTCTTATCATCAAGCTCTTCCATCTAAGATCTAGGTTTTTGAAGTTTATGTTACAAAAACAAACTAAATTCAGTCATGTATATCATGGATGTTATAAATTTGTTTCTTTTTGATCTATAATTAGGCCAAGTGGTTGGCGAATTCTATATTTAGTTGTATTCTAAATGTGGGTTTCCTTATTATTGTTGTCATTTTTTAGTGGGATGGTCTTTGCTATTCTTCACTTCCCATGTGATATTTCTTGTTATGTTTTTTCAGGTTGTTTTGACATTGCTTGTGCTAATATGGGGCTTTCGGTTAGGATTGTTTCTTTTAATGAGGTATGAATTACATTGTACAGAATCATATCTTTTGAATGTAATTTAATGTGTAAATTACTGTTTATCAAATGATGAAAAGAGATCAGAAAATTTAAATGTAGTTTAAATGAAATAGATGAAATTTTTAGCATATAGCTTGTGCCGACTTTCCTTATATATAGATCCCTTATCTCACAATCCCAATTTTGGAACTAATTATTACCTTCGGCTAGAAGAAATTGTTTGGAAAATTGTTGGTGGGCAGTTACAGTAATCTAGAAGTGAAAAAAAGTTGGAGCAATTTACGTTACAGGAAGGGCCTGAACCTTTGACCTTGTGGTTAACAGCCACACGCTTTAACCAACTGAGTTACTCTAGCTTCTATTAGAGAAAGAAGAAAGCATTAAGATGCCCTAGATTAGTCTGAATAGCAAATAAGTAGTTTAGGAAATTGTTGGTGGAAAATTATAGTAGTTTTTGAACCTTCGACCTTGTGGTTAACAGTTACATTCTAACCAACTGAACCGCTGAGAAAGAATAAAGTATTAAGGTGCCCTAAACCAGTTGGAATAGTAAAGAAGTAGTTTTAGAAATTGTTGATGGGCAATTATCGTAATGTAGAAGGGGAAAAAATTAGAATAATTTACACTAGAGGAAGGGTTTGAACCTTTGACCTTGTGGGTAATAGCTACAAGCTCTAGCTAATTAAAATGCTCTAGCTTTTGTGAGGGAAAGAGGAAAGCATTGGTGTCCCCTGAACGAGTCGGAATAGTAAAAAAGTAGATTGGAAAGTTATTGGCGGGGAATTATAGTATTATGACCTTGTGGTTAACAACCACACGCTCCTACCAATAGAACTACTCTAGCTTTTGCTAGAGAAACAAGAAACCATTAAGATCTCGTAGACCAGTCGGAATAGCAAAGAAGTAGCTTGAGAAATTGTTGGTAGGCAGTGATAGTAATCTAGAAGTAGGAAAAAAATTGGGGTAATTTGCGCTAGAGGAAGGGGTTGAACATTCAGCCTTGTGGTTAACAGCTATACGCTCTAACCAACTGAGATACTTAACCTTCTGCAAGAGAAATAAAAAAGCATTAAGGTCCCATAGACCAGTCAGAATGGTAAAGAAGTAGATTGAGAAATTGTTGACGAGCAATTATAGTAATAAAAAAAATTGGAGTAATTTACGCAGATTTACTCCAGCTTCTGCTAGCGATACAAGAAACTATTAAGGTCCCATAGACGAGTCAGAAGAGTTAAGAACTAGCTTGGGAAATTGTTGGTGGGCAATTGTATTTATCTAGTAGTGAAAAAAATTTGGAGTAATTTGCATTAGAGGATGGGCTTGAACCTTCAAGCTTGTGCATAATAGCCACACACTTTAACCGAACTACTTGAGCTTTTGCTAGAGAAACAATAAAGCATTAAGGTGCCCTAGACCGGTCAGAATAGTAAAGAACTAGTTTGAGAAATTATTGGTGGGCAATTATAGTAATCTAGTAGTGGAAACAAATTGGAATAATTTACGCTAGAAGAAGGGTTTGAATCTTCAACCTTGTGGTTAAGAGTCACACGCTTTAATCAATTGAGCTACACCAGTTTCTGCCAGAGCAAGAAGAAAGCATGTGCCCTAAACCAGTCGGAATAGTAAAAAAGTAGCTTAAGAAATTGTTGGTAGGGATTATAGTAGGCTTTGAACCTTCGACCATCTTGTTAACAGCCATACACTCTAACCAATTAAGCTGTTGACATAGAATAAAGCATTAAGGTGCCCTAGATAAGTCAGAATAGTTAAGAAGTAGTTTGGGAAATTGTTGGTGGGTAATTATCGTATTCTAGAAGTGGGAAAAAATATTTGAATAATTTTCGCTAGAGGAAGGGTTTGAACTTTCAACCTTGTGGTTAATAGCTACACGCTTTAAACAACTGAACTACTCCAGCTTTTGGTAGGGAAAGAGGAAAGCATTAATGTTCTCTAGACCGGTCAGAATAGTAAAGTAGCTTGGGAAATTGTTGGTGGGGAATTATAGTGTTAAGACCTTGGGGTTAACAGCTCTACACTCTAACCAACTGAGCTATTCTAGCTTTTGCTTGTGAAACAAGAAAGCATTAAGGTCTTGTGAACCACTCAGAATACTAAAGTAGTTTGGAAAATTGTTTGTGGGCAATTATAGTAATCTCAAAGCGGAAAAAAAATTTGGTAATTTGCTCTAGAGGAAGGGATTGAACATTCAGCCTTGTGGTTAACAATCACAAACTATAATGAACTGAGCTACTTCGCCTTCTGCAAGAGAAACAAAAAAACATTAAGGTCCCATGTACCGGTCAGAATAGTAAAGAAGTAGTCTAGGAAATTGTTAACAGGCAATTCTAGTAATATAAAAAAATTGGAGTAATTTACACTGAGTTACTCCAGCTTCTGCTACAGATACAAGAAAGTGTTAATGTCCCGTAGATGAGTCAGAAGAGTAAATAAGTAGCTTGGGAAGTTGTTGATGGACAATTGTAGTTATCTAGAATTGGAAAAAATTTGAAGTAATTTACGCTAAATGATGGGCTTGAACCTTCAACCTTGTGCTTAATAGCCACATACTCTAACTGAGCTACTCTGGCTTCTGCTAGAGAAACAATAAAGCATGAAGGTGCCTTAGACTAGTCGGAGTAGAAAATAAATAGTTTGGGAAATTGTTAGTCGGCAATTATAGTAATCTAGTAGTGGAAAAAAAACTCGAGTAATTTACACTAGAAGAAGGGCTTGAACCTTCGATCTTGTGGTTAACAGCCGTACACTTTAACAAACTGAGCTACTCTAGCTTCTCCTAGAGAAACAAGAGAGCATTAAGGTGCGCTAGACCAGTTGGAATAGTAAAGAAGTTGTTTGGGAAATTGTTGGTGGGCTTTGAACCTTCGACCTTTTGGTTAACTGCCACACCCTCTAATGAACCGAGCTGTTGTGAAAGAATAAAGAACTAAGGTACCCTAGACCAACCGTTATAGTAAAGAAATAGTTTGGAAAATTGTTAGTGGGCAATTATCGTAATCTAAAAGTGAAAAAAAATTCGGAATAATTCACGCTAGAGGAAGGGTTTGAATCTTTGACCTTGTGGTTAATAGCCACACGCTCTAACCAATTGAGTTATTTCAGTTTTTGCTAGGGAAAGAGGAAAGCATTAATGTCCCCCGGACTAGTTGAAATAGTAAAGTAGTTTGGAAAATTGTTGGTGGGGGATATAGTATTTTGCCTTTGTGGTTTACTACCATACGCTCCAACTGACCGACTCCAGGTTTTGCTCGAGAAACATAAAAGCATTAAGATTTCATAGACCAATCAGAATAGTAAAGATGTAGCTTGGGAAATTGTTGATAGACAATTATTGTAATCTAGAAGTGGGAAAAAATTGGGGTAATTTGCGTTAGAGGAATGGCTTGAACATTTAGCTTTATGGTTAAAAGCTACACGCTCTAACCAACTGAGCTACTTCACTTTCTGCAAGAGAAACAAAAAAGCGTTAAGGTCCCATAGACCAATCAGAAGAGTAAAGAAGTTGTTTGAGAAATTGTTGATGGACAATTATAACTATAAAATAACTGGAGTAATTTACACAGAATTACTCTAGTTTCTGCTAGAGATACAAGAAAACGTTAAGGTCCCGTAGACGAATTGGAAGAGCGAAGAAGCAACTCGGGAAATTCTTGGTGGGCAAATCTAGTTATCTAGAAGTGTTAAAAAATTTTGAGTAATTTGCGCTAGTGGATGGGCTTGAACCTTCAACCTTGTGCTTAACAGCCACACACTCTAACCGAGCTACTCCAGTTTTTGCTAGAGAAATAATAAAGTATTAAGGTGCCCTAGAACTATTGGAATAATAAAGTAGTGTGGGAAATTATTGATCGGCAATTATAGTAATCTAGAAGTGAGAACAAGTTGGAGTAACTTATGCTAGAGGAAGGGCTTGAACCTTCGACCTTGTGATTAACAGCCACACACTCTAACCAACGGAGCTATTCCAGCTTCTGCTTGAGAAAGAAGAAAGCATTAAGATGCCCTAGACTAGTCCGAATAGCAAAGAAGTAGCTAGGGAAATTATTGGTGGGAAACTATAGTAGTCTTTGAACCTTCGACCTCGTGGTTAACAGTTACAATCTAACCAATTGAGTCATTGAGAAAGAATAAAGCATTAAGGTGCCCTAGACCAATTGGAATAGTAAAGAAGTAGTTTCAAAAATTGTTGTTGCACAATTATCGTAATATAGAAGTGAGAAAAAAATTAGAATAATTTATGCTAGAAGAAGGGTTTGAACCTTAGACCTTGTGATTAACAATGACACGCTCTAGCCAACTGAGTTACTCTAGCTTTTGCTAGGGAAAGAGGAGAGCATTAGCATCCCCTAAACGTGTCGGAATAGTAGAGAAGTAGTGTAGAAAATTATTGGCGGGGAATTATAGTATTATGACCTTGTGGTTAATAGCCACACGCTCCTATCAACAGAACGACTCTAGCTTTTGCTAGAGAAACAAGAAATCATTAAGATCTTGTAAACCAGTGGGAATAGTAAAGAAATAGCTTGAGAAATTGTTGGTAGGCAATTATGGTAATCTAGAAGTAGGCAATTAACAGCTCTACACTGTAACCAGCTGAGCTATTTTAGCTTTCGCTAGAGAAACAAGAAAGCATTAAGGTTTCGTGGACTAGTTAGAATACTAAAGAAGTAGTTTGGAAAATTGTTGGCAAGCAATTATAGTAATCTAGAAGTGGGAAAAATTGTGATAATTTGTGCTAGAGGAAGGGATTGAACCTTCGGCCTTGAGGTTAACAACCATAAGCTGTAACGAACTGAGGTACTTCACCCTACACAAGAGAAACAAAAAACATTAAGGTCCCATGTACCGGTAAGAATAGTAAAGAAATAGTTTTAGAAATTATTGATAGGCAATTTTAGTGATAAAAAAATTGGAGTATTTTACATTGAGTTACTCCAGCATCTGCTATAGATACAAGAAAGCGTTAATGACGCATAGACGAGTCAGAAGAGTAAAGAAGTAGCTTGGGAAATTGATGGTGGGTAGTTGTAGTTATCTAAAAGTGTAAAAAATTTGGAGTCATTTATGGTAGAGGATGGGCTTGAACCTTCAACTTTGTGCTTTATAACCACATACTCTAACCGAGCTACTCTAGCTTTTACTAGAGAAACAATAAAGCATTAAGGTGCCTTGGACTAGTCAGAATAGAAAAGTAGTAGTTTGGGAAATTGTTGGTGGACAATTATAGTAATGTAGTAGTGAAAAAAAATTGGAGTAATTTACGATTGAGGAAGGGCTTGAACCTTTAACTTTGTGGTTAACAACCACATGCTCTAAACAATTGAGCTACACCAGCTTTTGCCATGACAAGAAGAAAGCATTAAGGTGTCCTAGACTAGTTGGAATAGTAAAGAAGTAGTTTGGGAAATTGTTGGTGCAAGATTATAGTAGGTTTTGAACCTTCGACTTGTGGTTAACAGCTATACACTCTAACCAATTAAGCTACTGAGAAAGAATAAAGTAGTAAGGTGCCCTAAACCGGTCGGAATAGTAAAGAAGTAGCTTGGGAAATTGTTATCGGGCAAATTTCATATTCTAGAAGTGGGAAATGAAATTGAATAATTTGCAATAGTGGAAGGGTTTGAACCATCGACCTTATAGTTAATAGCCACACGCTCTTACCAACTGAGCTGCTCTAGGTTTTGGTAGGTAAAGAGGAAAGCATTAACATCCACTGAACCAGTCAGAATAGTAAAGAAGTAGTTTGAGAAATTGTTGGTGGGGAATTATAGTGTTATGACTTTGTGGTAAACAGCCTATACTCTAAACAACTGAGTTATTCTAGCTTTTGCTAGAGAAACAAGAAAGCATTAAGATCTTGTGGACCAATCAGAATACCAAAGAAGTAGTTTGAGAAATTATTGATAGGCAATTATAGTAATCTAGAAGTGGGAGAAAATTGTGGTAATTTGTGCTAGGTGAAGGGATTGAACCTTCGGCCTTGTGGTTAACAACTACAAGCTGTAACAAACTGAGCTACATCACCTTCCGTAAGAGAAACAAAAAACATTAAGGTCCCATATACCAAACATAATAGTAAAGAAGTAGTTTGGAAAATTATTGATGGGCAATTTTAGTAATAAAAAAAAATTGGAGTAATTTACACTGAATTGCTCCAGCTTCTGCAATAGATACAAGAAAACATTAATGTTCTATAGGTGAGTCAGAAGAGTAAAGAAGTAGCTTGGGAAATTATTGGTTGGCGATTATAGTTATCTAAAAGTGTAAATATTTGGAGTAATTTATGCTAGAGGATGGGCTTGAACCTTCAACGTATTGCTTAATAGCCACATACTTTAACCGAGCTACTCCAGCTTCTGCTAGGGAAACATTAAATTATTAAGGTGCCTTGGATCAGTCAGAATAGAAAAGAAACAATTTGGAAAATTATTGGTGGGCAATTATAGTAATCCAAAAGCGGAAAAAAGGAGTGATTTACACTAGAGTAAGGGCTTACCTTTGACCTTGTAGTTAAGAGCCACATGCTCTAACCAACTGAGCTACTACAACTTCTGGTAGAGAAACAAGAAAAGATTGAGGTCCCCTTGGCCAATCAAAATATTAAAGAAGTAGCTTGTGAAATTATTGGTGGGTAATTATAGTAATCTAGAAGTGGAAAAAATTAGAAAAATGGAGGGTTTTAACCTTCGACCTTGCGGTTAGCAGTCATGCGCTTTAACCAACTGAGCTACTCCAATTTCTTAGGGAAACAAGAAAGCATTAAGGTTCCTTAGACCAATCGGAATAGTAAAGTAGTTTGGGAAATTGTCGGTGGGCTATTATATTAATCTAGTAGTGGAAAAAAAATTGGAGTAATTTGCAGCGGGCTTGAACCTTTAACCTTGTGGTTAACAATCACACGCTCTAACCAACTGAGTTGCTCTAGCTTTTGTTAGAGAAACAAGTAAGCATTAAGGTTCCGTATACCGGTCGGAATACTCAAGAATAAAGAAGTAGCAGGTTGAACCTTCAACCTTGTGGTAGTTTAGAATAATTTACGTTAGAGGAAGGCTTGAGCCTACGATCTTGTGGTTAACAGTCACATGCTCTAACTAACTGATAGTGAAACAAGAGAGCATTAAGTTGTCATCCCCTAGACTGGTTGGCATTGTGCTACTCCAGCTTCTGCTAGTGGAACAAGAAAGCATTAAGTTGCCGTCCCCTAGACTAGTCGGAATTTGTTGGTGGGCGACTATAATAATTTAGAAGTGGAAAAAATTGGGGTAATTTATAGTAGTGGAAGGGCTTGGACCTTCGAACTTTGTGATTAATAGCTACACGCTCTAACCGACTGTGCTTCTGCTAGAGAAACAAGAAAGCATTAAGTTGCCTACGCTGAAGGAAGGGGCATGAACCTTCGACCTTGTGGTTAAGTGTCACATGCTCTAACCAATTGAGCTACTGTAGCTTCTTCTAGATAAACAAGAAAGAGTGTTTGGAAGCTTGGGTAAAATTAAAAATTTCAACCAATTCAAATCTTTAGCTAAAAATTTCATTATAATCCATTTTTTAACAAATTAACGACTTTTGGCTTTTGAAATTCATGACTAGAATGCTTTTTCTTTCCAATTGGTAATTACCAAACATTACAACCATGTCTTTCTTAAAGCTTATTTCTTTATTCTACCTAATTATTTGGTTAAAGAAGGGATAGTGGCATTGGCAAATATTCTCCGGTTGAATTGTAGAAGATGAGAATAGCAGTTCTGCTGGTCTATTTAGATTTGAAGAGTGTGGATTTGAATGGATAGAAATTACATAGAACACTATTTAATTTCCTTGTATACTTCAATGTAGTCAAATTTATATGCACATAGGCATTTATTAATGCATGTATTTTAAATGGCTACCTATTACCTCTCAAAATATGATGCTAGGTCATGGTGTGGTTTTAACTCTAGTTGAGGTGCTTTGACTAGAAAATATCATAATCAAGTGTGGCTTTTCTGTAGAGACGATATCCAATTGTTTTAACCAAAATATAACTTAAGTTAATTCTGTCTCTCTGTTGGCTTTTAAGTTGTGTAACTGTGCTTCTTTCTCACTGTGACTAAAGTTGACCACCAAAGAGCAGTTGGTGATCTTGGTAACCAAAAAGGAAAGAATGAGCAAAGGTTTGTTTTCTATAAGTAAAATAAGATTTTAGAAATTGAAAATTTTGGAGAAATTAATGGTAGAGGAAGCGCTTGAACATTCACAGCTAGACCCTCTAACCAACTGAGCTAGTCTAGCTTGGGTTACAAAATGAGCAAAGTACGAATCTAATTACCCATTGTTACTGTTAACCACATGAAGCCAAAGAAATAAAAATGGAAATGAATCAATTGACTCAAATCTCAAGCAAAAAATTTCAATACAATCTATGTTCTTCCCTTTTTTGTTATAATCAAAATAATGTCTATTCTGCTTTCTAACTTCACGACTGAATTTTCAGCTTTTGTAGTTCATAGACCAATCTGCCGTTTTCAGTTTTTTACCCCCACACACCCAAAAAAAAAGAACTTATTGATTGAAGTTTTTATACAGTCTCCCAAATATTTGGTTGAAGGAGTAGCACTTGTGGGATTACTTTTAAATTGTGTAGCAGAATGCGGTCAACTGACAAAGATTTGCCCAGGGTTTTGGATTTTATATGGTATGGGGACTGAGAGTATAGCTAAATAGGGAATTAAGTTATTG
This sequence comes from Dillenia suffruticosa, assembly GCA_033439265.1. NCBI lineage: Eukaryota > Viridiplantae > Streptophyta > Magnoliopsida > Dilleniales > Dilleniaceae > Dillenia > Dillenia suffruticosa. The sequence continues at coordinate 22,321,335 of JAVTVX010000015.1, forward strand.
AGTGTAAAAAAAAAGGTTTTTAAGAATGTGCCTATTCCATTTCAGAATTCACATGCATGCTTATTCTGGGTCATTTACATTGGTGAATCAATTGTGATTTTACTCTTTTAACTTAGTTGTTACACGCTCTGAATGTTGTTGTGCATTCTCTTAGTTTGATGTAGTTCTGTTCTGTAATCCAAGTGATTACAGTGATGATTGTGAAGTTTATGTCTTACAAAATGCAATTCGAGAGTATACTTGACAGTAGCCACAACGCATTATTGTCTTCTCTTTGTATTGGCTATTCACAAGACGTAAAGCAAATATTGTTTAACTCATGGGTTGAGAAAGATATATAGATGCATTAAGAACTTCTGTGCATTTTCTTTTGCATTTTTTCTTTTTAATGACCTGGTCTAGTGGCTGTTGCCAGAGTTTCTTAGTTCAGCATTGCAAACAATTTTTTTACCATCTTTTTCTTACTTTCTTGCTTCTCTTTTGATGGATTGCTAAGCAGGATTTTGCAGTGGGGAGAGGATCGGCGTTTTGATGAAATGCGTAATAATTTGGGAAAATTGGCAATTTTCTGGATATTTCAGGTTCCATTACTTTCTTTGCAGTACAGTATATATATATATATATATATATATATTTTAAACATGTATTCTGGTTCTATATTATTTATGCCAGTGTATTTAATGGTATAATGTATCCCCTAATCACCAATTTGCTCTTAAATATCTGTGCAGGCCATCTGGGTGTGGACTGTGAGTTTACCTGTAACAGTTGTAAATGCTAGTGATGAGGATCCATCACTTCAAGCTGAGGACATTATTGGATGGATCATGTGGTCTGTGGGAATTATGGTGGAAGCAACTGCTGATCAACAAAAGCTTGCATTCAAAAACTCCCCTGAAAACCGCGGCAAATGGTGTAATGTTGGATTATGGAAGTTCACCCGTCATCCAAACTATTTTGGTGAAGTAAGTTCTTCTAATTTCTCTTAGCTTTTTCTAGTTGAATCAGGCAATGATTTTGTGAACAGAATGAGATAGAACCTTATAGCAGCAACTACTGAAAATTAGTGACCTGCTTTTGACAGCGGAACCAAGTCTTTTTATTTGGATTCATTGTATGACTTTTAAATCTACCTCTTATCAGTTTCTGCTTTTCGATGCTATGATGGAATTTAAATGTCTCTGTAGAACACTTCGGGATTAGGATATATAAGATATGTAACTTAGCTATCCAAAGAAATTTATTTAGGAATTAACTAATACTTGGATAGTCATGTTCTTTGACATCTTTTAAGGGCCATATCTCCAATTTTCGTTTCTTCAGATTTTCTTATGACTGCTGATTTAAATTCCAATTACTCTTACTGACTGGACATTGAGTAACAGAACTGCATATTGCAAATAAAAAATTTATCCTTCTTTAGGCTGCATCTTGATTCATTGGCAAGTTTAATTTAACCTAAAGTTACCCTAAATTACACCAAGTAGTGGTATTGATGAAGTTCATTTTGACAGTTTTTGTGAGAAAATTATGAAATTTATGCTTTTTTTTTTTTAATAATATCTTGATAAGCTACTACTATTAATGTTAAAGCTACTACCACTGTTGATGTTATTATAACTTTAGTGTTAGGCACATTAATATTGGATCTAAGTCTTATTGTAGTTTTTGGAAGTATATTTTAACCTCACTGGAGTTGAAGATTATGCAAGTTTGTTGAGGCTTTTCTCAAACCTGTAGTGGCAAAGATGGTACAATCTAGTAATGGGGTGAAATGGCCATTCTGCTATTAAAAGGGGTGATGATGTTGCTGGATGATAAATGACATGTGTAGCTAGTAAATTTGGTAACTTATTTCAAGAAACAAGTAGCATCATTAAGGACATCTACTTCTCAAGGAATATCTACAAATAAAAGTGGATATGCAAAAATGGAATATTATTGGATAGCTTGTTGAAGTTGGGTAGAAACTTTTAGGCAGGTTAGTTTCAATTGTAGCAATATCCTGCAACATATAATGCACATTCAGATGTCAATGTAGCAAATGAGCTTGCCTAATGGCAGAATGGAGAATAGGCGGAAGTAAGTTCAACAAGCTAAAATGCAAGTGAAATAGATCACTGTGGGAACTTATTTTAAGGCATACTTTATTAGGTTTTCCTAGGATAGCTTGTCAACTTGTCTGTACTTGTGAGAATGTGAATAAAGCACATCTTCTGTAGTGTGATTGCAATAGGCATATCCAACTAAGCATTTGTTAACATAAGGATTCAGGTGGCGTTGTATTTATGGATGTCAATTAAGTGTCATTTTATGAGGACGGATGCCATTAGCATTGTAGAGACTGACAACACCTTTCAAGGTACTTGTTTTATATGGACTCGAGGGGCCATTTAAATAGCTCAAGTGATGCGTTATGTAATGAAAGTTCACTTTATGCTGTTCTTGCAAAGAGAGGCATGCTTTTGAGTATGAGGTTTGGTGTGATGCTGTGTTTGACAAGAAAGGAGGAATTTTGTGTTAAAAGCAAAGGTTGGATATTCAAGAAGAATTCTTGTTACTCAGGTCTTTTGCATCAAATTTCCCCCATTTTATAGAATTGTCTCCTAGGAAGTTTGCTCGTTTAATATGTGTATGTGTGCATGAGAGTGAACCAGATTAGATATACAAAAAAGGGAAGAACTTGGAGGTAGGGGGATGGATGAGTACGGTTTATCATAATGGAATCACAAGATAAGCTTCAACAGCTTCTACTTATTTGGAGGATGTTTTGATCCAATGCTGGCAGAATTTCATTTATAGAATATTGAAAAGCTTTTCTTGTCGGTGTTATGTGCTGGAGATTATAGCTGATGGCAAAATCAGTCTCCTTGTGCTCCATATTATCAACAGGTTCGCTGAAGTTACCCATATTGTAACATGATTAGCCTTTTCTATTTTCCATTGTGATAAAAAATCCTAAGCATGTAGGAAAAGGAAGTGGAGATTATGCTGTTGCAGAGGAGACTGGACAATGGGTGCGGAAGACATTTCTTTATCAACAGGCTTGTTGGATACATTGCATTAGTGTAAGTACAAAGGTATAGATGTAGATTTCAGGGGACTCTGGCTATTCATCCACCTGCAGTACCAGGATGTATTTATTTGCAGTTAAAAACATGACTGGTTTAGCTGATTGGGGTTTCAATGAAAACTCACATAAATGAATGAGAAAGGGGATGAAAATTTTCCAGTAGGTAGAGTTCAAGAAGGAATTCGAGATTGGCTCTCATTTCAAAAGAAAATTTGTGGGATCACTCTTAATTATGCAATGATGGTGCATCGGGAAGCATCTTAAAGTACATGTATGTGCATTTGGAGTTTGGTTTCTACATATATGTTGCTTGAAGTGATGATTTAGCAGCCCAGAGAGAGCTGGTTAAGCCATTAGAGTGTCCACAAGAGGGAGGAACAAGCTATTCAAGGACCAAGAGCATGGGGGAGGGTATATGCCATTTCTAGACAAGATTTATAGAAGTGTCTGATAAACACATGGTAGCACTCATCTTGCTCTCAGCTGGGGCTCACCCGGTGCACGAATTGCTTCCCAGCTTAGTGCAGGGGTAGGGGAAGGGTGAGCATATATGTACGCAGCCTTCCCCTTGCATTTTTGCAAAGAGGTTGTTTTCATGTCTCAAACCCGTAACCTCGAATATTAATTGATCATTGCTCTTCTAAATTTTGTTGCGTCATACACCTCTGAACAATATTGATTCTCTCCTAGTGATCGTAGATATTTTATTTTGCAAGTCCCTCTTGTTCAATTTACCCATGTATGCTCTGGGCAGAAGTTGAGCAATTATTTTGGCCTCACATCTGCATCCATGATCCCTCTGGAGGAAAAAAAAAAGTGAGGAACAAAAGAAGAGACCAAAGTTGAGGTCCCTAACTAAATAATTTTTTTCTATCCTGGGGTTTACCTTATTTTCCCCCATGGTATTTCAGTATCTTCAACACAAATGAGAGGCCTTCATTAGTGTTCTTGACAGATTTTGCTTTGGTGGGGAATATTTGTGGCTTCAACACCTGTATTGGAAGGAGCAGAGTGGCTTGTAATCCTTGGTCCAATCTTCCTCACCTTGTTGCTTCTTTTTGTTAGTGGCATACCGCTGCTTGAGGTACAATTAACTTTTAAGTTTCTTTGTGTTTATTGCTTTCTTCCTGATATTTGCTTATGATATGCAACTGGAATATGACTGGAGGCAGGAGTCAGCTGATAAGAAGTTTGGAAATATTGCTGGATATAGAGTGTACAAAAGAACAACTAGGTGGGCTTTTATAATTTGTTTGTTAACTATGAGATCTTTTTTGTTTCACTTTTAATTGGAAGCTTTGGAAAGGAGAACCGAATTTAACTCTTACATGTCCTCCTCCAGCCCTCTCATTCCGCTACCTACTGCATTGTATGGGAATTTGCCTTCCTGGTTTAAAGCAGCCTTCCTCTTTGAATTTCCTTTCTACAGCAAGAATTTTCCTGGAGAAGGGGCAAACTGGTAACTTTACTCTCGGTCTCCGCAGATTCTAGTTTGCTTTCTTATTTGAGACCTGCATTCACTACCCATTTGTTCACCGAGACTTATAAGCATGATGTGAATGCCTTGCACTTATTTTTATGGTACTTGAGTTTGTGTATTATGCCCCTGGTTTATGCCCCTGGTTTCTTTAAAGCTTTCTTAACTCTGCTATGCTATTTGTTTTACTTTTATTATAATATAGGTGTGATTTAATCTCTCTCTAAGAGGGACCTAAGCTTTAGCATAAATCTACTTTTTCATATGTGATAGATTCATTTTTCCATAACTAATATGGGAAGGTGCAAATGTGAGGAGGAAAAAATTATTGCATGAGTGGAAAAAGAGTAATGGATCTGAGCTGGTCTTAGCATATAGAGGTGTGTATTATTTTTTGTGATGGCTTATTGTCATTTTCCTTTTTGTTGTGCAATGTTGGATATGGTTTTGTGCAACCTCTCTCTCTCTCTCTCTATTTCCCCCATTTTAGGTAAGGTAGAATAGCAATAGGAGAATATATTGGGAAGAGTGAAAAAAACAAGAGAAAGGAGCCAAGAAACATACAAAGAGGGACTATTGCAGACCACCAACATAAGTTAAGGGCAAACCTCAGTCTAATTCATTAATCAAAGCATCACAAAGAACACTAATGCCTCAATGTATAGACTAAGCTCTAAAAAATATGGAAATAATATGAAAAGAACAATTTCACAAAAGTTGGTAACAAGCTAAATTATAGAAATTGTGATGAAAACCTATATTAAATAATTTTTATTATATTCTAATTCAGTTCTCCCCGGCTAAAAGGACTCCTCGAGCGAGGTGGCAAAAGCTGTTCATCAAGGAGGGTGAATGAGGTAACTTTGTAGGTGAACTGCACGTGAAAACAGGCCCACAATCACAAATTTACAAATGTCATGATAGCAGTTAAAAATGTTATCAAAGAGAAGAAGGATTTGAAGTCTCTTTGTTGGTAATTTAACAAATTAATGTAAGTTCCATACCTACAAATGATATGTAGAAAAAGCAAAGGAGCAAAGGAAGAAACCTAGGATGACATGACAATTACTCACAATTCAAAAGAAAAGCATCTTTTTCAATAATTGTATCAAATCAATTTGCCTCACATTAAAAACTCATTCACAATTTTATATTTTTCACATCCATTTCAACCATTACAATATTCTCAATATTCTTGACTAGATCTGTTTCAAACTTTTCCTTTTCCTCTAGTGGACATGAAACAAGAATGTGATCAGCCATTGGTTGTGTCTCTTCAATTAGTGAGAACTCTCATCAACCATAAGGAGATTCATTAGATTCCAATTTTGTACCAGCCTCTAGGGATTCTGGATATTGTTTAACTCTTACCGGATTTGTCTAAGCTTACTTTTGAATTCTTTAACTGTCATGAATACATGTTGTTCTTCATTAGTGCATTCCATTCGGCAAATTATTTAAAACCATGATTATATGGCTGAGATGTAAATTCTCTCTTTATTTTGGTAGGGTATTCTACATAATTATGTGCAATTGAGTGTTGGACACCATAGTCAAAGAATCCGCATAAAAGGAGTGGGTCTCGAAAGTGTATGTGGGGACTTGTCTTGAAAAAGAGGAATAACATGAAGGATGAAAACTACAAAGAGAACTATAATCGTTATTGATGTGAGAATTTGCAATTGCAAAAGTTGCTCAAGTAATAAAGTAGTGAAGTAACGATTGTCCTCCCGAGGATTGCTAATTATTAATTTAGCTAACTATTTGTAATGTTTAGAATATGAATTTGATGACTAATGTATTTAGTTAACTAAAATCTACTAACTAAACTATAATGTATGAATTATTGAAAAATAAAGTCTACGAGATAAAGAAGGAAGATATTTGATGGAAACATTTAGAGTACATAAGAGGGACTTGCATATGATATTCATTGACCTAGAAAAAGCATATGATAGGATTCTCAGAGACAAACTTTGGTAGATGCTGATGAAGAACGGGATCTACGTGAGATACATTAATGTCATCAAATTATATGAGGTAACTGTTACTTATATAAGAACCTACAAGGTTTAAATAATAACTTCCTAAGTAACATCAAATTGTATCAAAGTTTGACATTAAGTTCTTTCTTTGCAACAGTGATGGATGAAATAATGAACAACATCCAAGATGAAGTATTGCAATGTATATTTTTTGCAGATGATATAATACTAGTCAATAAAATTAGGGAGGGTATTAGTGCTAAATTAGAATTATGAAGGGACACATTAGAATCCAGTGGATTTAGATTGAATTGATAAAAAACAAAATATATGAGATGTATATTTGGTGGTAGTCATCAGAAAAATAAAGAAACAATTAGGCTAAAAGGACATGATGTATCAAATAGTGAACATTTTAGATATTTTGAGTCTATTATTCAAAGCGATAGACAACATAGATGTGAATAATAGGATCCAAGTAGATAGGGTGAAATTAAGTACATCTGGAGCTCTTTGCTGTTGCATGATGCCATTGCAATTGAAAAGAAAATTTTATAGTCACAATAAAACTTGTATCATTTTATGCCATCGAGTGTTAGACCATTAAATAACAATACGAGTACAAAATGATTGTAACTAAAATGAGAATATTCAGATAAATGTGTGACAAAATTAAAAAAGATAAAATTAAAAATGAAGAGATTAGTAGTAAGCTGAGAGTGAATTAATTATGGATAAAATGAGAAAGAATCATCGAAGGTGGTTTGGACACGTGCAACGAATACGTAAAGATGCATCAGTTAGAAGAAGCAAAACCTTAAACGTAAGAAATTTTGTGATACTTCGGGTGAACTATTGAAAACCTAAATACAATTTATGCGTGAAGATATAAATGTAAAGATATAAATGTCAATAGTTTATTTGAGGGGATCACTTTAGGTAGGAATGAGTGGCGTAAAAGAATCTAAATTAGTTGAATTATTATTATCAGTATTATTATTTCGTTTTTACTTCTTTCTTTTCATTATTTTTATTTTTATTTTTATTTTTTAGTTTAATTTTCTCTATTTTTTGTTTCTTTATTTTTCTTTCTCCTATATTGGTCTCTCAAACAGGCAACCCCTAAATTTGAGATTAAGACAGCTTGTTGTTGTAAAATCTATGAGATGAAGTATTACTCAGACATCCTATGCCTTATGTGGTTTATTTTCTAAAGAATAGGTATTGATATTTTCTTTCTAGAGTTGGCAATCAGAATAATAAATTATATTAATCGCTTTCTCAAGTAATACCAGACTTATTGTTATATGATAAACCATATTTCTAACAAAGATTTAATTATAAACAAGACATTAAAGAACAAGTTCCTTGATTGGTTGTACATGTCACACATCAAATCTATTTTATGCATTCAACATATATTGATTACCTCTAAATCTATTCATAACAATTCCCTTCGTTCAGTATTATGAATGCTCAAAACAATCTAAAAGATGGCAAGTCAAATAGAAAAAACTAAGCTCATGATAATCAAGCAATTTATATGAATAAAATAAAAAATATTGTAATTAATAATTAAACTAATATAGTTTCTACAATAAAGTCTTAGTGACGGAGGAAATTAGCCACTCATGAGTGAAAAGTACAATTAAAATTAGAAGAAAACATTGAAGCAAGAAAAATAGAAAAGCCCCTTTTGTATCCTTCTCTCTTCCTCTTGTTGCCTTCTTACTTTCTCTCTTTAGAATGGCAAAAATCCTATTCTAATTTTCCTCTACATATTTATTTATTTCTCTTATTAAATTTGTTAACTAGGATTACAAAATTACTAAATATCTATGCAATCAGAACAATAAGAGAATTAGAAGTCAACAAGTCAAAGTGTTTCAAATTGGAATTAGCAAGTCTTTTCCGCCCCGGTACAATTGCACCCAACTGGTGCAACTACGACCGGTCGCTACTTGGAAAGTATGATCACTTTGTATTAGTCTCTGCATCAACTTGAGTTTATTCTTAATAACAAAAATATATAAACATATATATATTTCATGCACATCAGTAATCATATGTTAATCATAATACGTCTTTAACATGTGTGGCATAAGACTGATGACATATATAAGAATCATATTCTTTGTTCTTATTTCGTGTTAAGAATCATAATTATAACATCTTGATGATAATATGCCATGCTTGAGAACAAGGCCCTAATGGATCAAAGTGTCAATTTTTTCAATCTACACAATTAAAATTATAAACCAAAGTTTTCTATGCAAGAGTGTTACCCTAAATCAAAAGGTATGTTCTACATTTGCAAAATCAAGTAAAAACGAAAGAGAAAAGGTGGAAAGTTGCAAGAAACCAAAGCTGGTCGTTGTATTTTATCTCCATATTTATTTATTTATTTATTTTAATTATCTCTATATTTATCTCTCAAATGACCGACTCCAAAGTATTGGGATTTAAGATTCAGTTTGTTGTTGTAATTTCATATTTCATATAAAATTTTAATAAATATTAAAGCAACAATTACTCCTAAAATTTATATTAATAAATAAAAATAAAATAAGAAAATCTCTCTCCCCTCCCTAATTTCATAAAAATGATCGAAAAGTATAAAAAGGGACAAAGTACTCCCTCTCTCTCTAGTTTCTTGAAAATAGTGAGTAAGAGAGGGGGCAAAGTCTGAGAAAGGAAAAAAAAGAATCAGATCAAATTAAAGGAGAACTGTTGGATCAAAAAGGAATTTCCAAAATACGAGCTTAAGTAATTTCAAAAGCCCTATTAAAAGACGTGGGCCCATAGCAACAGGAATTCTAAAAGCCCTCTCTCTCTTTCGGGTTTGAGAAGGGAATTTCAAAAGAGGTGGGCCATAGCTTAAGAAATTTCAAAAGCCTTCTCTCTCTCTCTAAGAAATTGAAGGAAAGCATCACAGTAGATGACGGAAGCAGATCGCAAAGTTCAAGGAGGCTTCTGTTCTCTTTGACACGATGGCGATGGTATATCATTATATCATTGTTTCTTATAAGAATACTATTGGTTTCACTCTTAATATATCTAACATCATTTAGATCTTTTCCCTTCTTATCCCTTAGTTAAGCAATTCTGTAAATCTCATTTTCTCTGTCTTTAAATTTTAGTTTCTTATATAATTTATTATACACTTTACTTTTTGATTCTTGAATAACTTTTTTCACCTCTTTTTTTTGCAATCTTGTACTTCTCAAACTGATCACTACCTCTCTTACTTTAAAATTCTATAACACTCTTCTTTGGTACGTATAACAGTTTGGATTTTCTCATTCCACCACCATGACTACTTGTCTATTGGTGGTTGACCCTTAGATATGTTAACAATTTCCTTATCTAAATTTTTAATATTTAGACGCATATAGTTTCCGTATCATTATTAGCAGACTAGACCACGTAACTATTTGAATTAACTTGCCTCTAAATGTTGTCACATTTTTCTCCTTTAGATTTTCACTTCTTAATTCTTGACTCCATAAATTGATGATCCTTCTTTTGCCTTCTAGACATACACATCTAAAACTAAAACCCTATGTTAACTTGCTACACTTATCCCTAGTACAATGTTACAATTCCTAGACGTCATTCTATCACATCTTCTGGTGAATAACAGATCTATTTGCCTGAAATTTGACATATTTTTGTATTTAATCATGTGCGACCTTTTTCTTGAAGAAAGTGTTTATGAGTATTAAACTGAATGTTGTGGCCACATCTAAAATAGTACCTTTTACCTCATTCCTTTCCACTAGGTATTCATTGTATAAATTCATCTAGCATTTCTGATAACTATTGTTTACTAGTTGTAATTATACTTATTTGAGGTGCATAAACATTGACTATATTAATTGTTTTCTCCACAAACTAACTAGATAAGCAAAATTCTATCTCTATTCCTTCTTATCTCTACTACATATTCTTGTAAGTCCTCATGGATAATTATTCATAACTTGTTTTTAGTTCTATCTTTACCTGTATATTAAAATTTATGGTGATAAAACTCTACTTCTGTTGTCTTCTTCCCTACTCATTTAGTTTTTTGGAGACGCATAATGTTAAGCCTCCATGTATTCATTACCTATCATATCTTTGTTAACTTACCGGTTAAGGATTTTATATTCTAAGTAGTTAGACGAATAATATTTTTGTGGACTAACTTCTTTGTCTGCACCCGTCCATATAAATGCGAGAATTACTTGACACCACATCCATGCGGCGATGTGGCTTGTCGCTTCCAAGCAACGCCCTTGAGACCCTTGCTAACTTGTCACTATATCTGGGATTCGGTAGAGCACTTCGTTGAGAAGGGAATACCCCAACAAATTTCCCAATTTGGTCTCTTATGTTGTTGACAAAAGTTTTACGTTGACTGCCAACCTACTGCAACTAGGACTGACAATTGTATTGGGCCAGCCTGAGCTCGGCCCATTTGAAGGGCCGAGCTCAGCCCATTTTAGCGCTAGACCGAGCTCGGATCCATTATTTAGGCCCGTTTTAGTTACGGGTCGAGTCCGGACACCAATGGATTCAGCCCGTTTAAAATTTTTTTGGGAGGGGGGTTTACGGAGTGCATTCATGGCTCATGTGACATGTCCTTCTCTCTCTCTCTTTCTCTCTTTTCATTGTCTCTCTCTCTCTCTTTTCATTGGAGACCACAGGCAAACTCACAAGCTATAGAGCTCTTTCTCTCCCTCTCTCTCTCTCTCTCTCTCTCATGGCGTCCATGATAGATCTAAGTTCTTTCCGATCGATTTGTTCCTGCTTAATGATTTTTTGTCTTGTTGTTCTCTCATGTCAAAGATTCGGTTTTCAGATTGGAAGTTTAGGGGTTAGTTGCAATCGATCGATCATATTGAAAATTGAATTCTCGCCTTGAAGTTGGTTTCATGCAAACTCACCCAACTAAAGCCAGGTGTGCATCTTTCTTCATCTCCCGCAATTTCTCTCTCTTCTCACCATGATTCGATCTCCTTTTCTTCACCAATCCCTTGAATCAATCTTCGTTTCGCTTTCTCCTCTCTTTCCTCAATCGATTGAACTAGGTTTCATTTTTTTCTCTATTCTGTAAATCAATTTTCTAGGGTTAGGGTTTCCTAAAGTTTTTGATCTTTGATCTTCTGTTCCAAATCTGCATACCCTTTTGTCAGATCTACCGTTTTTGTGTTTGAATACATTGATTTCAGTTTTGATTTCGTCGATTTTCGGTCAAAATTTTGGGAATTTAGTGTTCGTGTTTTTTGTACAGAAGAGACCTTTTGCCTCTCTCTCTCTCTCTCTCTCTGGGTTTTTTGGGCTTAAAAACAAACTCGGGCGTGGCCTGAATGGGCCCGAGGCCCTTTTAATTTTTTAGGCTGAGCTCGAGCCTTGATTCTTTGAGCTTTCTTGAGCCAGGCTTGGGCTCGGACCCATAAAATTTTAAATGGGCTGAGCCTGAGCTTTGCAAAGCTTGACTCAGACACCTTGATTGCCAGCCCTAACCGGCACCCTCCTTTATTCAGCCTTTGGACTGGCCATGGCAGAGTTAATAGAAACCATTCTAAAGCCCTAAACATTAAATAATTTCTAATGTAATATGTGTCATTAGGTTTCGCCTTTTCTTTGACTAAAGAAAGGACCAATAGTGCACTTTTAGTAACCTACATAAGCACATTACTAGGGGCATCATCTGTGCTTGTGTAGGGAAGAAATGTGAATATATTGTGAAGCAGTAACCAAAACAATGCTAGTGGCTGATATGAAAACATCACTAATGTTGGTTTCTTTTTTATTTTCCTTTTTTTTCCCTGGATTTTGTTGATAAAAGGGTACAGGGGCCTTTTGTTTTTTTCTTCTTATGTTTCGTTTGGGGGGAGAGGTTGGAAGGAGAAAAGAGATCTAGGTTTCTATTTTGTTGTCAGTCCGACTTCAAATCAACAGAAGTTACTTTTAGCTGGATCAGTGATGTGAGACAGCATTTTTGTTGTCCACTAAGCTTGATGGTAAACTACACAGCTTGAATTACATTGTAGGTAAAGTCATATGTAGATTATACTGCAGGGGTTTGAGTGGAAGATAATACCTTGTTAGATATTTATGGTGTGTGAAAAAAGTGACCATCTTTCTGCGAAATAATCTGGGAATGAGTTCCTTTTAAGTTGATTCACTACAAAAAGCTCTATGGTGTCGGCTGAGTAATTAGCCAAACATAATTTAGCACTGTTCATATTTTCGCATTTATTTTTTCAGAAACGAATTCATTGTTCCATGCTAAATTTTTGCTATTCAAGTCTCTTAAATCATTTACCATTTGTGCAAGGTATAGAACAAGCCAAAATGAAAGCAGCAACCAACAGAAGCTGGATTAGCCCTTTGAAATTTTTGCATGGATTGTGTGTTGCAGCACTTGGTTCCTGTATTGCCCTAAACATACTCTCTGCACACCTTAGTTTGAGTTATCACTTATTACTCAAAAATGAAAAAAGTGCTTTTAGGAGACTCCAAATTTAGTTCAGGATATCAATTTTTTTTTTTTTTTTTTTGGTTTTTTGGGAAACTTGTAATGAAGGCATTTGAAATTGGAATGGGTTCAACATGAATTCTGTTAATCTAGACTTCATTTGTATTGTTTGGTTGGTCGATGGGAATGGAAATGCATATGATTTCCATTCACCATCTATTCTTCTAGTGTGCGGAAATGCCAAAAAATTATTTAAAAAAATAGAGGGAAGATATGGGACCTTGTTTTGCACTGGTTTTATGCACAATTGTTCAAAGGTGAGTTTTGAAGGTGTGTTGCGTCTGAGATATGCTAGCTCGGTGCAGTTTAGGTGTCTTAAAAGTTGAATTTAGTTGTGGGACACTAAATTAGTACATGGATATGTCAAAGCATTCAAGAACTAACCCGCTCAAACATATGATGCCATTAGAGAGAACAAAGCCATTTATTTTCTGAACTTCAAATTGAACTCATACATTTATTCTGCCATACGTTTATAGTGTGTTATGCATTTATTATTTTCCTTCATGTGCACAGAGAAAATCAGTTCAGGCCTTCTTAAACATAACTTTGAAGGGCTCATCACTCAAAGCCAACCTCCTAATTTCATCCTCAATGTAAATGCCAACATCCCCACAAATCACTCTGCATTCGTCACATACACTTGGACAGAATACAAGCTTGTAGTCATCATCATACTTCTCAATCTTGAACCTATTGCTAATTGTTTCACATACCGGATTCCCTTCATCCCCATCAGATCCCACAAACCTTTGCCCTGTTGCCTGATCATAGTCTTCAAGCTTCCAAACTGTGGACTGGACACAGATACCGGCAGCAGAGAACTTGATGTTCAAATCAGTTGATTCACAAACAACACCTTTAGGATTCACCGGAGTAAATGTTAATGGTAGGCCATTTGATACCTCTAGCTGTTCTTGAACTACATACAGCGGACACGTTTCATTTCTAACACATGCAAGAGTAACTCCGCCACCTCTTCCACGGAGCACTGGCAAGATATGGTAATTGGTGCCTGTTCGGATTATATTGCCATTTGTGTCGAGCACTCAAAATTACTGGAAATTTAGTTGTATTCAAAACTTTAAGAAGCAAAATTTTAATTGAGAAAGTTTAGTGGTATCAATCTTGTTTGATTTTCCATTGGAATAGCATTTGTCTCAGTCTAGATAAGGAAGCATAAGTTTCCTTTTCTATGACTTCGCTGCAGGTAAGAAGATTCAAGGGTGAAAATGTCAAAATCTGATTTTTATTTGCCGTACTCATCCGTACAATAAAGAATTTAGCTTTCACATGCAAGTTTAGATTTTGCTTCATCACACCTATACAAGTCACCAAAACAAAGGTGAGTTTCTTACAAGTCCAAGGCCGCAGCATGGGTTTCCCGGAACACAGTCTCCACCTCCCATTTGTCATTTCGTTCTCCCATGTAAATATCTTATAACTTTTTTAGCTCCTTACCAATGATTTAAGGTAGGATTAACGAGAGATCTACCACAAACATTCATAGTAAAACCAATGTGAGGACTAGTACAAACCTATGCATACTTGAGATTACTGTCACCAGGTATTTTTCTCACCATAAAATTCCCTATGATGCAAACCAGCTACTTGGTTTTAACAGTCCAATCTCCCTACTTTATCTGAATTTTTTGAGCGAGTATGGATTCTCAAATGACAACCTACCAAAAATTGTATTCTGAAACAATTTCAACCCACAATTAAGTGTGGAATTTAAGAAACCAGTAACATGGTCAACGAAACTAAGTTTTAATTTGTTAAAAATGAAGTAAGGAAAGTAAAAACAAATAAAAGAAAAAAAGACTTAATGTCTTAATCTTTTAATGAGGTTATTTTGTGTGTAAAAGGAATATGACCAAGTGTTTATGCAAAATAGTGAAGGAAGGAGTGATCAGAACACTTGAAACAAGACAACGATAATCAAGTCGATCAAACTGCCGGCTCCTGTCTGACTTGATGCTCTGAAGTTTGAGTAACAACACCAACCGTCGGATTTGTCGGCCAAGTAAGACAACTCGGTCAACTTTATGCTGTCGGATTTGTGCAGCAGCACCATCTATGGGCCAAGCGAAAAAACTACGTCAACCAAGGTGCTCCAACAGTTAAAATTTCAAAAGGTGCAAAGAGTCATGGTAGCTCATTTAATGAGTTCAATCACCTCCAACGTCTCTTTTCTTTCAAGCCCATAAATAAAGCTATAAAGGCCTCAGGGGGATAATGAACATTGAATGTTAAGCCTACCTCTTGCCATTTATTACCCTCATTATTGTGATTAGGTGTTGTTGAGCTTCACTTAATGTACTTATTGAAGAGTACTTCATTTCTTTATACACATCTTGCTATAATTCTCTATCGCGAGAGTGAAATAAAAGGGGTTCTGTTAATGTGTGATTGTATGTATTCAATATAGTGCTTAGTTGAGGGGAGTGTTGAGTAAACACTTGTAAAAATTGGACTAGTGCCTTAGAAAACTAGTGATTTGTACTAACTGATTTAATTAGTGGATTCTGAACTCTAATGTGAAATTTAGGAATGGAAGTACACTAAAAAACTCGAATCATTATAAATCATTGTATCAACTTATTCTCTTTTCGGCTAAATTCCTTCAAATTCATCTTAATCGTTTAGTACTTACAAAAGTGGGCAACAAAGATTCTCATACTTTTTGCAACAACCATTGTTGTTCTTTTATTCACAAAAGATGGCCATTGACACCCCGACCATTCAAAGGATACAAATAATTTCCTATGACGTGTCTAATTATGACAAGTGCTATTACGTGAAATATAGAAATAAAGAAAAAGGGTTTGAAAACTCATTGATCATTCTATACTACGGTATTTGGATTATGAAATATAGAAAGTAATATAATTTACGTGACATTTTCTTAACGTAGAGTACCCAACCGTCGGAAAGATATAAATGATTTTAATCCAATTTAAATTTGTCAATTTTCGCATATGAAAAATATTTATTGGTTTATATGAAAATTTTCATTCGTATCAGATTCATTTATGGTTTATCCTACATCTTTTGTTGGGTATTGAAAATGAAAATGCCTAAAATAATTTTCAAGGTTCATCAATGGCAATTTGACGTGGGCCTCATGAAATGCTCTCAATTTTATACAGTAGGATATTTGTTGTATGAGAATAATTTGCAAAATTTAGCAAGCATCTGATTAATATATTATGAGATATTGCAAACTTTGGCCGAAACTTAATATATTCGGATCTATAAAAATACAATATTTCATGATGTGAAATTTATATAGTTAGATTTCTTTAAAAAATTGCTTTCCAACCATATAAAAAATGCGTAAAATGGTTAAGAATAGAGAGATATGGCTATTTGAAATTTGGATCGAAAATCAAAAATTTGAAGAAGATGAACAGTTTTTGACTATCATTCCCACTCTTGGCTATGGCAAGTGAAGTACAACCCCTAGGTTAGAGGCCTCCAATTGACAATCCAAAAGCACCATTAAAGTTAGAGATATCGAAAATGTGAGGTAGCCAAAATCTTGGAGTTACCTGCCACTAGGAAGACAGCGAGTGCATGTTACGCGCCACCCAAGGAGAGTGGGCGCATGTCCACTTTGGACAGCAACTCTGGCGACTCATGGGGGCGCGTCAAGGCCCTGTGTCAGCCGGAATTTTCATCAGAATAATTATTTATTCCCTCCGGATTTTTCTGTAATTTTTAATTTATTTTTGAGAGCCGAAAAATAATTTTTAAAATTTAAAATTTAAAATTTGTTTAAAATAATAGAAAAAATTATTTCTGATGTACAAAAAAACTTCTGAAAATTTTATGTGTTAAGAAAATTATTTTCTTAATTTTGGCTACCTGGGTGAAGATTTGTTTTTCTCCCATCATTTGTTTGAATTTTTGCTCGGTTATTTATGTTTAAAAATTAGTTTTTCTAATATAAAATTACTTTAAATTTGAGCAAATATTTTTTTAAAAATAAATAATCTGATATTTATTATAATATTATAGTTGACTTGATGTCCAACCTAATATTGTTTCCATTTTCAAAAGTAATGGTGATTTTTGATGGAATGTCGTCTTTGGGTGAAAGTTAGGGTATTAAAAAGTTTAAAATATATGATAAAACTGGATCAAATATTTATTTATAAGATAGACGCATCTCATATTTTCAACCTAATATTGTTCCCATTTTCAAAAATAATGATGATTTCGAATGGAATGTCATCTGTGGGTGAAAGAGTATTAAGAAGTTTAAAATATATGATGAAATTGGATCAAATATTTATTTATAAGATGGACCCATCTCATATTTTTTCGTCTGGAACTTCTTAAATTAGATCATTTCTTTTTTGGAATAATGATATATACATTTAAAGAAATTTTCTAACTCTTTATTGGGTTTGTGTGGTTGATAAGATGAATGCTGAGAGAAGAAATATGAATCTTGATAATATGGGACCCATATTAATAGAAATATGGAGGGTCAAGAATCTAGAGATCCAAATGAATAAAAAGTTATCCCATAATATGAATAGCACCAACCCTCGTGCTAAAGGAGATTTTCCTCCTAGGGATACACAATCCAAGGGGATGGTGAATATGTTTACTTGAATGGACATATTGTGAATTAAAATAATAAATTTGCATGTTTTCTTTTGTGCACTATGGTTGTTTGTTTGAAATATGATCATATGTCAAAAACTTTTTTAAGTTTTTTTATATAAAGTTTCTATTGAAAAAATGATTGAGAATATTTGTTATTTTTATATGATCATGCATGCAAAAGAAAACTAGAGTATTTAAATAATTTGTGTATTTAAGTAAAAGGTTTTTGGTTGGAGAATTTGAGTAATTCTCACCTAAAACCTATTGAATTTTGTAATTTTAAATTAAATTTGTGAAAGTGATACATTAGAACCATAGATGATAATTGGGAACGTAGTGAACTTTTGATTGTATACCTAATATTGACCCATCATGAATGTTAATTTTGAAACACAAAATTATATGTATGATTTGAGTATTAATATAAGTGTCCACCCTCTTAGAAACCCAAACCATAACATCAAAATCTATTATTAGGGATTTTGAATAGATGTGACAAATTTAATGGCGACGATCATGAGATATGACGCCATAAAATGTGATATGTGTTGAAAGAACAAGATATCTTAAAAGGTATCAAACATGTCATTTAGGACTTTGGTGTGGGCAATGTTGTTCTGTAAAGGAGAGAACAAGAGATTTACAAGGTATAAAAAATGATAGATTTCATTATTCGTTCATCCCTGATTAGCTCTATGATTAATGACATGATATCCGAATGTGAGCAATATGTGATTGTTCATGACATCTGGGTGCACCTCATGATAAAACATAAAGGTATGAGTGACTCATTTTAGACAAATGACCATAATATTTGATATTTATGAAAAGTGATATTGTCACAGTATCAAACAGTATTTAAGGGTCACGTCTAACTTGATTAGAGAGTAGTAGTCAGCTGGTCATATCCTCTCTGATAAATAAAAAATTCAAATCTTGACCCGATCCCTTCCTAGCAAGTGGGAGCACCTGAAAGTCAGTTTTACTCACAATGACAGTGTGAAGACTATCTTGGATGTTGCTTACCACGTTGAGCTTGAGGATGAGCAGTTTCGTGTTGCAAGATCCACTTTGCAAATTTTCCATGTCATGACCAAATGTGTAGACTTGTGAGTGTCCAGACTTGCAAGAAAATTTAGAGAAAATTTTCCATGTCACGTTCAAGATCCTTTCTCGCAGGTCACGTAGACCAATTGAGGATTTAGAGAAAATTGATCCACTTATCAAAATTTCCATGTCACATTCAAGATCCCTTCTCGCAAGTCTTGCCACTTTCTATGTCACGTCATTTGGTCATGTCCATTCGGTGAACCCAATGACGGAAGAAATTTTTCTACTCTAAAATTGCTTCAACCCTTTATCAATCTCTCTCTTGAAAAGCGTGCACTCTCTCACTTTGCAATATGTAGGATTTTCTCTCACAGAGCACTAGCAAAACCAAGCCCCCTTCTCATATATACTCTGACGTAAAATTGTATTGGGGAGGAAGCTAGGGAGATAGTTATTAGTGGGATGATGAGAGTTATCCCATTATCCCAATATGTGTTTTTACTTATGGTAAAATGCCCTAAAATGTCCATACATGGGCATTTATCAACATCTCTCATTTGCACACGAGAGCATTTTACGTCCTTCACAAGATCACAACTCATGCGATCTTCACATCACCCTGCTAGACTTTCATAAAGAATTGGGCATCGTGTGATCGGTGAGTACACCTGCAAGTAAAGACTTCTCGAAACACCTGTTAGGATGACCGAGAAGTCACCATTGGTATAAAAAAGAATTCATTGTACCCTAAACTCAACGTAATTACATCATTCGAGCTACTTTTCTCATAAAAAATGATCCCCAATCATTTGCTCAACAGTGTATTCACTATTATGTTTGAATCCCAACATGGATTAACATAATAGATCGACCTGTGAATACAACACCATAATGTAATGCTGATTGATCTTTCTTTTCCCAAACTCAAATCATTGTATCTCAATTCAGCTATTTTTCTAGACCTGCCCCTTAAATCTCAATTTATCTTCTGGGTCATAGGTAAGCAAATTAAAGTTTCAAATACTGAATTAAGAGTTTTAAAAACAATTGAAAATAATATGGGCAAAAGAGATCCCATTCAATGGATCTCGGGTCTCACATAGTGGGAATGTAGATCATGATCATACTATTGTCTCAAATTATACCTCCCACTATCCCTTGGTCATTTTATCACATTCAGTATGAAACATGTGCCATAGTGTTATTCCCCTATCTCTCAAAAGAGCATATGTCAGATTTCTCTGACACTATGTAGGTATGGAACTCAATCTACACATAATACTTTATCCAGAGATCTCAGTGACAATATCACTAGTCGCAGATGATATATAAGATCTCAAACCTGGCTACTCACAGGCAACATAGATGTGGGCATGTCCATGTTGGTCCTATCGTATATGTCCTAATCCTGAATACATATCAGGTTGATTTACGTTGTAGTAGGGCCACTCTCAAAGCCTCTTACGACTAGAAACGTCTCGTCCCTACTCACTCAAAGCTAGATGTGGTTATTTGTGTGAGAGAGTCGACTATGCCTGCCAGACATATTTTTTATCATAACTCACTACAGAACATATAACAATAAACAAGTATAAGAAGTAAACTTGTGACTGTATAATGCACCTATGTCATATATATCAATAATCATTAAAATCAGTATATAGTGAGAAATATCAAAATATAGTAAACCCAATAATTCTATGTCTCACAAAGGAATCTCTCATAATAGGTTTGGCAAAAGGATCAGCTACCATATTATATATAAAAGTATACTTAATTGTTACAGAACCCTTTTCGGTGATATTTCTTACACAATAGTATCGGTATCAATGTGTTTGGTTTTAATATGATACTTAGGATTTCAATTGTTGACAATGGTAGGCTGATTATTACAATAAATCATCAATGGCCTCCCACTATTTATTACAACTTCTAAATCATCTAGAAATCTTTGGAGCCAAATACTCTCCTGAACTGCCACTGAACATACCACAAGCTCAGCCACTGAACATACCACAAGCTCAGTCTCTATGTCTGGAGCCCAATAAAACACAAATAACCTCTTTCATAACACAAAGAGAGGTCTGCAGTTCCTTTAAGATATCTTAGAATCATGTTCACTGCTCTCCAGTGATCCTTTCAAGAATTTGATTGATGTCTACTCACTAGATTGACTGCAAACAAATGTCTAGTCGTGTACGCCTCATTGCATACACAAAACTGCCCATTACATTGACATAAGAGATTCTATTCATCTCCCTTATTTTTTCCTGAGTTATAGGGTATATATCAAGGCTCAAGTCTTTATCTTTAGTGATAAGAGTATTTATTGGGTTGCAATCGCTTATCTCGAAATACTTAAGAATCTTTCTAATGTAGGACTCTTGTGAAAGAGTCAACATTATTCTCAAACAATCTCTCTGGATCCTAACTTCGAGAATGAGTTAAGTTTTACCCATGACTTTCATATCAAAACTCGATAATAACCATATTTTAATGGTTATCAGATACTCTCTGTTATTCCTAGCCAACAGAATGTCATCCACATATAAGAATATGATCACAAGAGTCATCACCTTCTGCCTTTAGGCATCACCTTCTCGTGAAATCTCAGGTACAACTACCTAGATGACTGCTTTATGTCGTATATCAACATCCAAAATCGACAGATCTTGTCCTCATGACCTACTACAATGAACCTAGAGGGTTGCTCTATGTAGATTTCCTTATCCAAACTTCCATTACAGAAGGTGGTCGTTACGTCCATCTGGGATAACTCTAGATCCATGTTTCTAAAAATTGCTAAAAGTAAATGGATCGGGATAAATTGGACTATGACTCTAAGATAGTTCACGCCCTTAGTTTAAGTGTAACCCTTAGTTACCAGACAGGATTTATACCTCTCCACCGATCCATCAACCTTTCTCTCGATCTTGAGAACCTACTTGTTCTCGATGGTCCTTCTGCCTTCAGGCAAATCAACTAAATCCTTGAGAGCCTATTCGTTCCCAATAGTTTTTCTACCCTCAGAAAAATCAACTAGGTACCAGACCTTATTGATTCTCATCACTTCTTCTCTTCATCCATGGTATTTAACAAATGGTCCTTTGTAGAACCCTCAAGAGTCTCTTGGACCATTATAGATTTTTCATCATCCTCAAGGGTCACAATGAGGGTCTCACCTCAATCAAGAAGCGATATTTAAGTTCGTATCCTTAATACTCCTACGAAGAGAGAGAATCTCTTTATCTCTTGATGGATCGCTCCCACAAGGACCAAGATCCGAAATGGATTCTTGTATCTGGCCACTAGGTTCACCTAAGCCACTAGGCTTATCTATCTCATAGAAGGTAAAATCCTGATCAATTTTATCTCTCTTAAGGAAATCATTCTCAAGAATTGTGGTATCACAAGACTCAATCTTAATGATAGTATCGTCCGTTTGTTCTCTTAAGAACACATGTCCCCTGGATTGTTTAAAGTATCTTATAAAGATACTTTTCTTTTCTCGTTGGCCTAACTTGCCGTGTGGATACGAGAAATCGTGATCATATGCGATACAACCCCATAACCTTAAACGGCTAAGGTCAGACTGTCTCCCTGTCCAGAGCTCATATGGGGTACTGACTGTGAACTTAATGAGACACGATCGAAGATATAGGCTGCAATCAATAAAACATCTCCCCAATGGGAGATGGACAATTTGACTTGTACTATCATAGACTTTACTATCTCTAACAAAGTCATATTTTTTCTCTCAACAACTCTGTTCTGTTGAGACGTAGCAAGAATAGTTAGCTGTCTCATAATACTTTTCTCGAAATAGAGCCCTCTATATAGTTCTGACAAATACTCGTGCCCCCGATTGATTTTGAGAGTCTTCATTTTCAAGTCTAACCGATTCTCAATTTTGCTAACAAACCTTCTGAAACATTCCAATACTTCAGACTTATGTGAGATTAGATAAATATAACTGAAACATGTGTAATCATCTATGAATGTAATAGAGTACACAGCTCCATTTCAGGCTCTCATACTCATAGGGCTACAGATTTTAGAGTGGAGCAACTGTAATGGAGTTCCAGCTCTCATTGCATTGTCAAATGATTTTCTTGTAACTTTGCCAGCTAGGCAAAAGTTACATACGGGCAGCTCAAACCTAATTAGCGGGTCCAACAAACCACTCGTTGCTAACCGATTCATCATCTCTTACCCTATGTGTCCAACTCTACTATGCCATTTATTTACATCATCATATATGCAATTAGATGTAAATGCAATAAAAGAATGATAGAAAACCATTAGAAGAAGTAGCACCCAGTGTGTACAATCCATTATAGATAAAATCAGAATAGATCAAAGAGCTGTCATATTTAATAAAAACAGATGATTTTCTTGCATATCCTAGGCATTCTGAGACAAAGTACTGAAATCAAGTTCCGACAATATCTGGAGCATAAAGAATGTCATTTAGATATAAAGTCTGGCTAATTTGCAACTCCAACATGCAAGTGCCGATCTCTCTGATGACGACAAATATTCCGTTCTTCACGTAAATCCTCCTAACCCGAGAATTCACTCAACGGAACTCCACATACGTACTCTTGTTTGGAACTACGTGGTCAGTGGCTCCTGAGTTTTCAATCTACAAAAGAAAGAAATTAGCGAGCATTACAGTAAGTGAGACAAAACTCAAACCATGTAAAAAAGAAGGACATTCTTTTTACTCGTCACACTTATGAGAAAAATGACCAAATCCATCTCAGACGTAGCACTTTGCATTGGACTTTTCAAAACTCCTTCTTGCACTTTTGTACCTTGTTGTCGGTTTTCTTAGATGGTTTTTGATTGCTTAGATCTTAGGTCTTCTTCTTATGCTTATGCTATTCGTTCGGTACCACGGGAGCTCTTACTCGACTTCGTAGTATAAAAATGACTCGAGTATGGCCTACTCTCCTCCAGGCACTCCTCCTTGAGCTCACAATGCCTACTCACTTCAGCAAAAGTATAAATACTCTCGTCACACATGAGATAGATTTTCATGGTCTCCTATAAATTAGGTAAAAAACTAGATCACACCTCCTTGCAAAATTTCACAGATCTCACCACTTAGTTTATCATCCTTGCAAAAATCTAATATAACAGTTCTAATTGCATTAAGAGAGATTTTAATGACTTAATGATGTTTACTCTCACATTTTATGTACCATATGAATCAACAATTCCCAAATGATTCAAATATAGACCCCAAAGTGAGTATATGAGTCAATGGACATAATACACCACAACCCAGAATCGTACCTTACCATTTGGACTTGGACTTGTATCCTATTAGCGTTAAGGTCCCATAGACGAGTCAGAAGAGTAAAGAAATAACTTGGGAAATTGTTGGTGGGCAATTGTATTTATCTAGAAGTGGAAAAAATTTGGAGTAATTTGCACTAGAGGATGAGCTTGAACCTTCAAGCTACTGCTTAACAGGCACACGCTCTGACCGAACTACTCTAGCTTCTACAAGAGAAACAATAAAGCATTAAGGTACCCTAGACCAATGGGACTGGTAAAGAAGTAGTTTGAGAAATTATTTGTGGGCAATTATAGTAGTCATACGCTCTAATCAACTAAGCTACACTAGCTTTTGCCAGAGAAAGAAGAAAGCGTTAAGGTGCCCTAGACCGGTCGGAATAGTAAAGAAGTAGCTTACGAAATTGTTAGTGCGAGATTATAGTAGGCTATAAACCTTAGACCTTTTGGTTAACATCCATACACTTTAACCGATTAAGGAACTGAGAAAGAATAAAGTGTTAAGATGCCGTAAACCAGTTGGAATAGTAGAGAGGTAGCTTAGGAAAATGTTGGTGGGCAATTATCATATTTTAGATGTGGGAAAAAATTTGAATAATTTACACTAGAGGAAGGGTTGAACTTTCGACCTTGTGGTTAACAGCCACACATTCTAACCAACTGAGCTACTCCAGCTTTTGCTAGGGAAAGAGGAAAGCATTAACGTCCCCTGGACCAGTCGGAATGGTAAAGAAGTAGATTGAGAAATTGTTGGCGGGGAATTATAGTGTTATGACCTTGTGGTTAACAGTTCTACACTCTAATCAACTGAGCTATTCTAGCTTTTGCTATAGAAACAAGAAAGCATTAAGGTCTCATGGACTGTCAAAATACTAGAGAAGTAGTTTGGAAAATTATTGGTAGGCAATTATAGTAATCTAAAAGTGGGAAAAAATGTGGTAATTTGCTCTAGAGGAAGGAATTGAACCTTCTGCCTTGTGGTTAACAACGACAAGCTGTAACGAATTGAGCTACTTCACCTTCCGCAAGAGAAAAAAAAAACATTAAGGTCCCATGTACCAGTCAGAATAGTAAATAAATACTTTGGGAAATTGTTGATTGATAATTTTAGTAATAAAAAAAATTAGAGTAATTTGCACTGAGTTACTCCAACTTCTGCTATAGATACAAGAAAGCTTTAATATCTCGTAGACGAGTCAGAAGAGTAAAGAAATAGTTTGGGAAATGGGAAATTGTAGTTATCTAGAAGTGGATAAAATTTGGAGTAATTTATGCCAGAGGATAGGCTTAAACCTTCAACCTTGTGCTTAATAGCCACATACTCTAACTGAGCTACTCCAGCTTCCGCAAGAGAAACAATAAAGCATTAAGGTGCCCTGGGCCAGTCGAAATAGAAAAGTAGTTTGATAAATTGTTAGTGGGCAATTATAGTAATGTAACAATGGAAAAAAATTGAGGTAATTTATGGTTAATAGCCATAAGCTGTAACGAACTGAGCTACTTCACCTTCCGCAAGAGAAAAAAAAAACATTAAGGTCCCACGTACCAGTCAGAGTAGTAAATAAGTAGTTTGGGACATTGTTGATGGACAATTTTAGTAATAAAAAAAAAGTAATTTATACTGAGTTACTCCAGCTTCTGCTACAGATACAAGAAAGTGTTAATGTCCCCTAGATGAGTCAGAAGAGTAAAGAAATAGTTTGGGAAATTGTTGGTATGCAATTATTTTTATCTAGAAGTGGATAAAATTTGGAGTAATTCACGTCAGAGGATGGGCTTGAACCTTAAACCTTGTGCTTAATAGCCACGTACTCTAACCAAGGTACTCCAGCTTCTACTACAAAAACAATAAAGCATTAAGGCCCCCTGGACCAGTCAAAATAGAAAAGTAGTTTGGGAAATTGTTGATGGACAATTATAGTAATGTAGTAGTGAAAAAAAAGTTGGGGTAATTTACGTTAGAGGAAGGGTTTGAACCTTCGACCTTGTGGTTAACAGCCACATGCTCTAATCAACTGAGCTACTCCAGCTTCCGATAGAGAAAGAAGAAAGCATTAAGGTGCGTTAGACCTTTGGAATAGTAAAGAGTAGTTTGGGAAATTGTTGATGGGAAATTATAGTGGGCTTTGAACCTTTGACCTTTTGGTTAACAGCCACACCCTCTAACCAATAGAGCTACTGAGAAAGAATAAAGCATTAAGGTGCCCTAGACTGGTCGTTATAGTGAAGAAGTAGTTTGAAAATTATTGGTAGACAATTATCGTAATCTAGAAGTAAGGAAAAATAGGAATAATTTAAGCTACAGGAAGGTTTGAATATTTGACCTTGTGGTTAACAACCACACGCTCTAACCTATTGAGCTAGTCCAACTTTTGCTAAGGAAAGAGGAAACCATTAACATACCATGGACTAATTGAAATAGTAAAGTAATTTGGAACATTGTTGGTGGGGAATTATAGTATTTTGCCTTTGTGGTTTATTGCCACACGCTCTAATTGACTGACTCTAGCTTTTGCTAGATAAACATAAAAGCATTAAGTTTTTGTAGATCAATCGGAATAGTGAAGAAGTAGCATGGGAAATTGTTAGTGGACAATTATAGTAATCTAGAAGTGGGAAAATATTGGGGTACTTTGCGTTAGAAGAAGGGTTTGAACCTTTGGCCTTGTGGTTAATAGCTATACGCTCTAACCAACTGAGCTACTTCACCTTTTGAAGCGAAACAAAAAGCATTAAAGTCCTATAGACTAGTTAGAAGAGTAAAGAAATAGTTTGGGAAATTGTTGATGGGCAATTATATTAATAAAAAAATTGGAGTAATTTACAGGGAGTTACTCCAGCTTCTGCTAGAGATGTAACAAAGCATTAAGGTCCCATAGATAAGTCGGAAGAGCAAAGAAGATGCTTAGGAAATTCTTGGTGGGCAATTGTAGTTATCTAGAAGTGGAAAAAATTTAGAGTAATTTGCGCTAGTGGATGGGCTTGAACCTTCAACCTTGTGCATAACAGCCACACTGTAATCGAGTTGGTCCAGCTTCTGTTAGAGAAACAATAAAGCATTAAGGTGCCCTAGACCAGTGGAAAAAAAAGTGGAATAATTTACGCTAGAGGAAGGGCTTGAACTTTCAACCTTATGGTTAACAGCCTCACGCTCTAACCAACTGAGTAAATCCAGTTTCTGTTTCAAAAAAAAAGAAAGTTTTACAGGAAGGGCTTGAACCTTCGACCTTGTGGTTAACTGCCACACACTCTAACCAACTAAGCTACTGAAAAAGAATATGGCATTAAGGTGCCTTAGACTAATTGGAATAGTAAAGAATTAGTTTGGAAAATTGTTGGTGGTCAATTATCGTATTCTAGAAATGGAAAAAAAATGAAATAATTTAAGCAAGAGGAAAGGTTTGAACCTTTGACCTTGTGGTTAACAACCCAAACTTTAACCAACTCAGCTACTTTAGCTTTTGCTAAGGAAAGAGGATAGCATTAACGTCACCTAACCAGTTAAAATAGTAAAGAAATAGATTGGAAAATTGTTGGTGGGGAATTATAGTGTTATGACCTTGTGGTTAACAGTCACACACTCTGAGCAACTGAGTTACTCTAGCTTTTGCTAGAGAAACAAGAAAGCATTAAGGTCTCATAGAGCAATCAGAATAGTAAAAAAGTTACTTGGGATATTGTTGGTCAATTATAGTAACCTAGAAATGGGAAAAAATTGGGGTAATTTGTCCTAAAGGAAGAGATTGAACCTTTGGCTTTGGGGCTAACAGCCACATGCTGTAACCAACTTAGTTACTTCACATTTCGCAAGAGAAATAAAAAAGCGTTAAGGTCCCGTAGAACTATTAGAATAGTGAAGAAGTAGATTGAGAAATTATTGGTGGATAATTTTAGTGATAAAAAAATTGTAGTAATTTATACCAACTTACTCTAGCTTCTGCTAGAGATATAAGAAAGTGTTAATGTCTCATAGATGAGTTACGAGTGTAAAGAAATAGCTTGGGAAATTGTTGATGGGTAATTGCAGTTATCTAGAAGTAGAAAAAATTTGAAGTTATTTACGCTAGAGGATTGGCTTGATCTTCAACCTTGTACTTAGCAGCCACACACTCTAACCGAGCCACTCTAGCTTCTGCTAGAGAAACAATGAAGCATTAAGGTGCCCTACATAGTTGGAATATAAAAGTAGTTTGGAAAATTGTTGGTGGTCAGTAATAGTGATCTAGAAGTGGAAAAAAATAAGAGTAATTTACGCTAGAGGAAGGATTTGAACTTTCGACCTTGTGGTTAACAGCCACACGCTTTAATGAACTGAGTTACTCTAGCTTTAGCTAGAGAAAGAAGAATGAGTGAAGGTGCCCTAGACCAGTTGAAGTATTAAAGAAGTAGCTTGGGTAATTGTTGGTGGGAAAGCCACGTGCTCTAACCAACTGAGCTATTGAGAAAGAATAAAGCATTAAGGTACCCTAAACTAGTTGGAATAGTAAAGAGGTAGCTTGGGAAATTGTTGGTGGGCAATTGTCATAATCTAGAAGTGAAAAAAAATTAGAACAATTTACGCTAGAGAAAGGGTTTGAAAGTTCGACCTTGTGGTTAATAGTCACAAGCTCTCACCAACTGAGTTATTCCAGCTTTTGTTAGGGATAGAGGAAAATATTAACGTCCCCTGAACGAGTCTAAATAGTAAACAAATAGCTTGGTAAATTGTTGGTGGGGAATTATAGTATTATGACCTTGTGGTTAGCAGCCACACGGTACCAACTGAATTACTCTAGCTTTTGCTAGAGAAACAAGAAAGCATTAAGATCTCGTAGTCTAGTCAGAAGAGTAAAGAAGTAGCTTGAGAAATTGTTGGTAGGCAATTATAGTAATCTAGAAGTAAGAAAAAATTGGGGTAATTTGCGCTAGAGGAAGGCTTGAACCTTCGGCCTTGTGGTTAATAGCTATACGTTCTAACTGACTGACCCACTTCACCTTTTGCAAGAAAAATAAAAAAGCATTAAGGTCCCATAAATTAGTTAGAGTAGTAAAGAAGTAGATTTGAAAATTGTTGACGGACAATTGTAATAAAAAAATTGGAGTAATTTACGCTAGAGGAAGGGCTTGAATTTTCAACCTTGTGGTTAACAGCCATACGCTCTAACCAACTGAGCTACCAACTTCTGCCAGAGAAAGAAGAAAGCATTGGGGTGCCCTCGACGAGTCGGAATAGTAAAGAAGTAGCTTGCGAAATTGTTGGTGCGTGATTATAGTTGGCTTTGAACCTTCGTCCTTGTGATTAACAACAACATACTCTAACCAATTAAGCTACTGAGAAAGAATGAAGCTTTAAGGTACCCTAGAACAGTCGGAATAGTAAAGAAGTAGTTTGGGAAATTGTTGGTAGACAATTATCGTATTCTAGAAGTGGGAAAAAAATTTGAATAATTTATGCTGGAAGAAGAGTTTGAACCTTCGATCTTGTGGTTAATAGCCACATGCTATAACCAACTGAGAAACTTCAGCTTTTGGTAAGGAAAGTGTAGCACCGAGAAAGAGAGACAAAAAAAAAAGAAGAAAAAAAGAAAAGTCAAAGCCACCTTTTATTCTCCCCTCACTTTCCCAATTCCTCACTTACTCGAAACCCAAACCCCCTTTTTCCATATTCTCTCTCTCTCATTTCTCATTCTCTCCCTCTCATTTGGCTTCTGTCTCCCCCGCCTTCATTCACTTCATCTCTCTTTTTCCTTTTATTCCTTTCATCTCGTTCTATCTTTCCTTTGCTGTTACTTGAAGCTGCTACCACTGCTAATACCCCTTTACCTGCTGCACGACCACAAACTGAGCATCACGACCATCTCCGGGCAGCAAGGATCTGTGAGTATTCTCTCTTTCTCTCTACTCTCTGCTCTCTACTCTCTTTGATGTGTGAGTGGGTGGTGCTCATTTCTTAACTGTGCGTATCTCTCTCTCTTCCTCTTCTAGACTTCTCTTCTACAAACAACAATAATAAGTTCCAAACCGAGGCTAAAAAGATCAAGGTAAGAGTCGATTCTCAAGTGGGGTTGTTTGATTATTGTCTCTTTTAGCTTCCGTTGCTATATTTGCTGTTGTGTTGGTGGTAGGTTCTGGAGATTATGTTTTTGGGGTTTGAGATTTTTATATTATGCTGAAAACTAAGTTAAAGATTAGATTCTTAAATTACTAGAGTAGAATGTAAAGTTTCATGTTGGACTGAAATCTATGAGTTTGCATAATGGGCAATTGAGTATGCTGTGATTTTTATATCATAACTTTCTCTTCACAAAAGCAAATCAAGTGTGACTTTTTACATATGAAACTAGACTCCCATATCTTGAAAATGAGGTATGATTCGTTGAAATCGGATAAAAATTGAATTTGTTATGATTTTTCAAAGAATTTGTTATGAGATACCTTTTAGGCTAAATTGGCTAAGCGTTGAACATGAAAGTTGTAGATCTATATCTTATCTTTAATTTGAGAAATGAATCATGTGATTTGGATGTATGTAGTGAAAGTTAGAGCCATTTTCCCATGACTACGCAGATTGAAAAATTTATTAGAAAATTAGAATTGTGAAAATATTAATGAGAAATGATTAGTCTACTGTTGGTATTTAATTTAATGATTAAATTATGGTCAATAAATTAGGTTAAGGTATTGGGAGAGCTGAAGGAGGGATAATTCTCATTTAGTTAGAAAATTTGGGAACGATTACCCTTCCAATAGGTGAGTAAATGGTTCGCCATGCCTTTAAATAAGCAAATTATTTTAAATTCTTTAATAAATGATTTTGAATGATTTTATATCTTTTATATAAATTTTTGTGATTGTGGGATGTCTGAAATAAAAATTTGAATCACTTATGCATTCATTATATTTATAAATGAATGTGTGTCATATGTTGTTGGATATTTGATTCATGAATGCTTTGGTATGATTTTGAGAGTTGTTTGTTGAAACATGACACACAGAATATGATTTGGGTATATGTGAAAAGATGGTACATGAGGTAAATGACTATTGTCATTCCCGCCACAGAGCGACCCGACGGGGTAACGTAGTTGGGGTTTGTAGCACCGGGACAAAGAAAAAAAGAAAGAAAAGTCAAAAAAATAAAATAAAACACACACTCTCCCCCCCCACTTTTCCAATTCTCTTTTCCCGAAACCCATTCTTCCCCCCCAAATCTTCTCCTTTGTTTCTCTCATCCTCTCCCTCTCTGTTTCTCTCGTCTCTTCCCTCTCTCGTCTCCCTCATCTCTCATCTCTCTCTCCCACCTTCACTCCATATCTCTTTCTCATTCTCTTCCTTCCGTCGTTCTTCTTTCCTTTACCTGCTGCACGACCACAAATGGAGCATCATAACCATCTCCGAGCAGCAGGTATCTGTAAGTCTCTCTCTCTCTCTCTCTTGATTATGCAATTATTGCAATTAGAGTTTTTGATGATTGAATCGGTGGAGCCTTGGAGTCTACGGTAATATCTTAGACATTGGAATTGGGTTTTTGAATTGTTGAAGTCGATGATGACTTTCTGTCTTAGAATTTCTACCATGGGTATTCAGACACTTGGTTTTATTCAGACTAGTTCGAATGTATGTTCTTATGTGGATGCGTAGACATTGGGTTACATAGTATCTTATACGCACAATTAAGGGTTTCTCTCTAGAACCTTACCTGTGTATTATTCATGTGTACGTTGGGTTTTCCACCTTTTGTTTAGGACCTGTACCTACAAATCAAGGGAGTCAACATAAGTTTTGGTTGATGGGGTTATGGGAAACATATGTTAGAACTCAGAACTCTGCAGGCAATTTTTGAATATGGGTAATTAGTTCTGACTTCTAGTAGAGGAATTTAAATTACTTTTCAAGAAATTTAAGAAATCACCAGTTGAAAAGAAGTTTTGGTATCCCAAGAACCCTTCCATGCCATTTTTTTTTCTTTTTTTTCCCCCTTGTCTTGCTATTGAATTCACTTTTCTCTTTTATAAAGATACTCCTAGTTTGTAGTATAACAGACCACTCTTCATTGCTGTATCGGTATAAGGGATCAAATGAATCCATGGGTCAATTACTGGTCTAGTTTCATGCCGGAGTGATGAATCCCACTTTGGAATAGATTTTGGATCTAGGAAAATTGTGAACAGAGATTTTATAATGATGCAAATGATGACAAATTGATAAAAATGAGAACAAGAACAAGAAAATATTCAAAATTTGGGTTTAAATAATATTAAAAAAATTTGTAAACCTTTGAATTTAAGGAGAAATGACACAAAAATTGTTATTGTTGGTTAGGATAATCTGTTGAAGCTTGAAAGGAGATTTCTTTGGAGCCGATAATGCCTAGGGAATGAATACCCTCTTCAGGTGAGTGGACAACTATGTTTCATATGATTGAGAAATTGCTTTTGTCCATGGTTTCTCAATTGAAATTTTAAATGAGTTTGTGGAATGAATTTATAAATGTTTTGTGATTATGGTGAGCTTTGAAATGGATTTTATGACAAAACCATGACTCCTGAATTTGAATGATGATTTATTTGCACCATGTTACGGTTGAATACTCATATGAGTTGTGAAATGTTGCTTTATTTTATACATTGAGCATGAATTGATTATGAAATTGAATGTGGTGACGTGGTGCTGGAAATGAAATGACTGTAGTCTAAGTCTTGCCACGGATTGGGCCATCGGGGCGGCATGGTTCAGGTTGGTTAAATTGTCTTGGGGGTAGGTGGGTTGGAGAGCCTTCACCAGCTGCCAGATAACGTGGTAGCACCCCACAGAGCTTAGGGTTAACGCCAAGGAAAAAAAGGGATTTTATAAAAAAACTGTAGAAAACCGCTTGGCGGATCCTGCCAACGGCCATTGGTAGGATAATATTTTTGGCACACCCCAAAATTGTGAAAAAATGAATAAAGACTGTTTGATTTGATTATATGAGTCATGGTGGTTTTATATGAAGGATTTTATGTGAATGAATTTCTTTATCATATTAAATTATATTTGATACACGTATTTGGTATCACCACCTTCATCCCTCATTTATATTCTGTATACCATTGCACTCCATTCACTGGGTTTTAAAAATACTCACCCCTTCATTTTTAAAAATTTTTTCCAGAGGAAGTATAGAGTGACGACGTCTACAGTACCGATTGGAGGACTATTTTTGGTTGATTTTGAGTAGGAATGGATTATGTAATCATTTTGGGAGTTGTAGATCATCAGACCATGGAAAGAAAGTTATGTACATCTCATAACGTGTGGATTTTACTGATACTGGCTTAATTTCCTCGAACAAGAATTGGAAAAATCCGAACGACTATGATTTGAGACTTCATTTTTTTGTATGAAATTATTTTGAGAAAATGTTTTATCTTATACTGGGACATTTGAATTATAATGATGTATTTCGATATATTATTCCGGTTTTATGAGTTTTAAGAACTGTCTGAGAATTCTGCATTGGCTGGGATGGCCACACTGCATGTATGTATGTATAGGGATTCCCCGATTGTGTGCCGATGCATGCATGTGTGCATAGGGATGGGCCGGATGGGTCTCTTGCATGTGTGTTGTGTATATGATTTCTTATTTGATGGATTTTATGTTTTGGATGATTTATTGTATAATTGGAATGCCTTGCGCTATCCCGTTATATGGGGAGGTCATACCCGTATGCCGAGATAACGCGGCGGTTGTTACGTGCTCGACGAGAGAGTAGGGGTGTGACAGGGTTGGATGAGCTGGGGAGGCAGACGTGGCTCCCTCTACTGAAATCGTGTTATATCTAGACGTACCTCGGTGAGATATTAGTCAACGCCAAGGAATGGGGAACTAGTATTGCTAAACAAATGGATTAAAAACCCCTTGATGGGCTTTCGTCCGGGTTCGACCAAACCTGGGATGAGAGTAATTTCTTATGGAGACCCCATGATTTTGGAAAGACTGAAATTTATAGATGTATATTTGTTTGAATTATTCTGAATATTGAAACTATTTTGTAATTAAAGAGTTGTTTATGGAATATGTGACTTCCCAACATTCACCCCTCATTTATTGACATAATCATGCCATTGCACTCCATTCGCTGAATATTTCCATACTTACCCCTCTACTCTATATTTTTTAGAGGAAGTTTAGGTGGGAGACGTCATTGGAGCCAGTTGAAGATACTTTTTTTTGCTGAATTGCTATAGGTATTGATTTTTTGTGGAACTTTGTAAACTTTTGCTTATATTTGTCTTTTGCAAAACTTATGGTTTCATTGGGACATTTGAACTTTATTGTGAATTTTGAGACATTTGGAATTTGTGAAGACTTTATTAAGAATTCTTTGAGATGGCCGACATGACCTTATACATGCATTTGATTTTGATTGACTGGGATGACCTTATGCATGTCTGTTGTGATAAAATGGACTGGGATGTTCCTTTAAATGTTGTTGAGCTGTTTTTCTAAAATAGGTTGAATAGATTTAACACCTTGTGGTATCCCGGTATATGGGGAGGTTTTGTCCGTGTACCGAGATAATACGGCCGTTGTCGCGTACTTGATTCGAGGGTCGGGGTGTGACAGAAAGAGGAAAGCATTAACATCCCTTGGACTAGTTGGAATAGTAAAGAAGTTGCTTGGGATATTGTTGGTCGGGAATTATAGTGTTATGACCTTGTGGTTAATAGCTCTACACTCTAACTGAGTTATTCTAGCTTTTGCTAGGGAAACAAGAAAGCATTAAGGTTTCGTGGACCGATCAAAATACTAAAGAAGTAGTTTGGGAAATTATTGATAGGCAATTGTAATAATTTTGAAGTGGGAAAAAATTGTGGTAATTTGCGTTTGAGGAAGGGATAGAACCTTCGGCCTTGTGGTTAACAACCACAAGCTGTAAAGAATTGAGCTACTTCACCTTATGCAAGAGAAACATAAAAACATTAAGGTCCCATGTACTAGTAAGAATAGTAAAGAAGTAGTTTGAGAATTTGTTGTTGGGCAATTTTAGTAAGCAAAAAAAAAAAAAAAATTAGAGTAATTGAAGTAGTTTGGGAAATTGATGGTGGACAATTATAGTAATGTAGTAGTGGGAAAAAATTGGAGTAATTTACGCTAGAGGAAGGGCTTAAACCTTCGACCTTGTGGTTAATAGCCACACGCTTTAACCAACTGAGCTACTCCAGCTTCTAATAGAGAAAAAAGAAAGCATTAAGGTACGTTAGCCTAGTTGGCATAGTAAAGAAGTAGATTGGGAAATTGTTGGTGGGAAAACCAGTTGAAATAGTAAAGAAGTAGCTCGGGAAATTGTTGGTGGGAAATTATAGTGGGCTTTAAACCTTCGACCTTTTGGATAACAACCACACCCTCTAACCAACAGAGCTACTGAGAAAGAATAAAGCATTAAGGTGCCCTAGACCAGCTGTTATATTTAAGAAGTTTTTTGGGAAATTGTTGGTGGGTAATTATCGTAATCTAGAAATGGGAACAAAATTGGAATAATTTACACTAGAGGAAGGGTTTGATTCTTTGACCTTGTGGTTAACAGCCACGTGTAATAACCAACTGAGCTACTCCAGCCTTTGCTAGGGAAAGGGGAGACCATTAACGTTTTCACCAATCGGAATAGTAAAGAAGTAGTTTGGAAAATTGTTGGTAGACAATTATAGTAATCTAGAAGTGGGAAAAAATTGGGGTAATTTGCGTTAGAGGAAGGGCTTGAACCTTCGGTCTTGTGGTTAACAGTTACGCATTTTAACCAACTGAGCTACTTCACCTCCTACATGAGAAACAAAAAGTGTTAAAGTCCTTAGGACCCATCAGAAGAGTAAAGAAATAGTTTGGGAAATTTGATAGGCAATTATAGTAATAAAAAAATTGGAGTAATTTATAAGGAGTTACTCCAGCTTCTGCTAGAGATACAAGAAAACATTAAGGTCCTGTGGATGAGTCGGAAGAGCAAAGATGGATGAGTCGGAAGAGCAAAGAAGTAGCTTGAGAAATTCTTGGTGGTCGATTGTAGTTATCTAGAAGTGGAAAAAAATTTGGACTAATTTGCGCTTGTGGATGTGCTTGAACCTTCAACCTTGTACTTAACAGCCACACGCTCTAACCGAGCTACCCCAGCTTCTGCTAGAGAATCAATAAAGCATTAAGGTGCCCTAGACCGATTGGAATAATAAAGTAGTTTTGGAAATTGTTGATTAGCAATTATAGTAATCTAGAAGTGGAAAACAAATTGGAATAATTTATGCTAGAGGAAGGGCTTGAACGATCGACCTTGTAGTTAACAACTACACACTTTAACCAACTGAGCTACTCCAACTTCTGCTTGAGAAAAAAGAAACATTAAGGTGCCTTAAACTAGTTGGAATAGTAAAGAAGTAGCTGAGGAAATTGTTGGTGTGAAATTGTAGTAGGATTTGAACCTTATGGGTTTGAATTTTTGACATTGTGGTTAATAGTCATATGCTTTAACCAACTAAGCTATTCCAGCTTTTGCTAGGGAAAGAGTATAGCATTAACGTCCCCTGACTAGTTGGAATAGTAAAGAAGTAGTTTGGAAAATTGTTGGTGGGGAATTATGGAGTTATGACCTTGTGGCTAACAGCTACATACTCTAACCAACTGAGCTACTCTAGCTTTTTCTAGAGAAGCAAGAAAGCATTAAGGTCTTGTAGACAAATTGAAATATTAAAGAAGTTACTTTGGAAATTGTTGATTGGCAATTACAGTAATCTGGAAGTGGGAAAAAATTGAGAAAATTTGTGCTAGAGGAAGGGCTTGAACCTTCGGCCTTAGGGTTTAATTTACGCTAGAGGAAGGGTTTAAACTTTTGACCTTGTGGTTAATAGCCACATGCTCTAACCAACTGAGCTACTCCAGCTCCTACTAGAGAAAGAAGAAAGCATTAATGTGTGCTATACCGATTGGAATAGTAAACAAGTAGCTTGGGTAATTGTTGGTGGGAAATATGGTAGGTTTTGTACCTTCGACCTTGTAGTTAATAGCCACACACTCTAACTAACTTAGCTACTGAGGAAGAATAAAGCTTTAAGGTGCCCAAGACCAATCGGAATGGTAAAGAAGTAGCTTTTGAAATTGTTGATGGGCAATTATCGTAATCCAAAAGTGGAAAAAAATTAGAATAATTTATGTTAGTGGAAGGGTTCCATACGCTTTAACAAATTGAGCTACTCTAGCTTTTGCTAGGGAAAGACGAAAACATTAATGTCCACTAGACCAATAAGAATAGTAAAGAAATAGTTTGGAAAATTGTTGGTGGGAAATTATAGTATTGTGACCTTGTGGTTAATAGCTAGACACGCTAACCAATTGAGCTACCTTAACTCAGGAAATTGTTGATAGGTAATTATAGTAATCTAGATGTAACACTGACACTGTGGTATCCGTAATAGTGTACTATTCTTAAAAAATATATATAAATAAATATTCTTCAGTCTATATATATATGTAGAGGGAAATTTTATTTATTTATATTGATTTTTGATTTTGGGGTATTTAAATTTGAATTTTTGGTATATTTTAAATTTTGTCGTATCCACGAATTTTAGTGTAAAATGAAAAAAAAAGAATATAATAATAATAATAATAATAATAATAATAATAATAATAATAATAATAATAATAATAATAATAAGAGTTAAAAAAAAAACAACAGAGCAGTGCTGCGTTTTGAGCCAAAATGCAGCACCCCCCAAATCAGATTAGGGCCTTTAGCCCAAATCTCTCTCTCTCTCTTTCTCTCTCACTTTCTCTCTCTCTCTCTCTCTCTCTCTCTCTCTCTCTCTCTCTCTCTCTTCCTCTCTCTCTTTCTCTTTGCCTCTTCCCCTTCCCGCGACCGCCCTCCCTTACCCGAATCCGCCGCCCTCCTCCGCAGCGCATCACCACTACCACCATCCTCTTCTTCTTCTGTCCATCTCTACTTCTCTCTTTCCCTTTCGGCGGAAAGCCTCTCTCTCACTCTCCCTTTCTCCCTATCGCTGTCGTTCTCTCTCTCCACCGAATCCACCACCCTCCGCTGCTCTCTCTCCGCTACTCCTCCTTCTCGTGAGCACAGCCTTCCCGCGAGCGTACCGCTGCACGAGCTTCCCCGTGAGAGTGCGCGACCTTCCGCTAGCGCGTCGCAACGCGATCTTCCCCGCACGAGTGCACCGCAACGCAAGCTTCCTCATACGAGCGCGAGACCCTCCGTGAGCGCGCGACTGCGGTCCAGCTCGCGAGCATGCGCCTCAGCCTGTGAGCGCGCCAGCCTGCAAGCCTACCAGCCCGTGAGCCCGTGACAGCCTGCGATCTGTTCTCTCCTTCGAGAGCTCTCCCGCGTGCGGGCCCCCTTGCTGCAACCCCAGCTAAAGCCCAAACCGTAGTCATCAACTGACCCCCGAACCCTAGGTCGTGGCTTCTTCACTGCAGGTAACGATTGCGTTGGTTGTAGTTCAAGGGTTTGGTGCTTAGAATTTGAGATAGTTGTTAACATAGTTTCAAATGTGAAAAGATTATAGGTTTTTTACCAATTCGATGGGCGAACGAAAGTTAGGTCTGAGATCCAAGAAAACCCTAGGTGAGAGAAATGTAATGTTTTCAACATTTAAAATAAATTTTATCGAATATAGGTTAAAACTTGCAACGGAAGCTATATATATATACTCTGAAATATGTTAAATTCGAGGAAAATTAGAAAAAATGAGAAATATTGGAATTTGATCATTGGTGAGCCAAATGATTCAAAATTGATGAAACGAGAATCTAGAAAGGAGATTGTGTAAATTAAGGTTGTATTAAATTGGAAAGAAAAAATGAAAAATCCCTTATTAGGCTTTTATTTGATATTAAATTATGATGATTTGTTAGGGAAATCTTTTTGGAGACTCGAGGAGTCAGATTGGATTTGTTTTAAAAATAGGGAGTGACCACCCTCCCTAGAAAGGTGAGTGAGACCCTAATCTCTTGCATAAAATAGTAAACTTGTTTTTATGTCGTGTTTTTAAGAAAACATGCTTTCGATATGCATTGACTTGACGTGTGGTATTAAATTTCAAAATTTGTTTTGTGACATTTGGAGTGTCGTAAATTTATGCTTCCGATGACTATGCATCCATGGTTTGAAATGAATCAATGTCGTGCCATTATTTGAGAACTAGAATGTTTTCTACTCTACCATTGCATTCGCATGTTGATTTGAAATGATTTGATGAAATGTATCGACACATGAATTTGAAATGTTTTGATAAACTATGCGGGTTGAATGCCTGCTAGTTATGTGATGTTTGTGAAATGATTGGTTCTTGTTCATGATTAATGGCTATAGTCATTCCTCCCACGGCGTGACCCGACAGGGCAACGTGGATGAGGGTTGGATTATATTTGGCGGGAGAGACAGACCTGTTTTCCTCTACCGTAGGTCGGACTATTTCCGGTTGCACCCGGTGGGGCACGACCCAACGCCAAGGAAGGGGGTATGTTTTGAAACATAATGGAAAAACCCTTGGTGGATTTTCGTCTGGGTTTCGACCAGCCTGAGACGGGAGTGTTTTCGATGGGACCCCAGGATTTTCTGAAAAAGATGTTTGAAACGGATGCATACATGTATGATATCGTGTGATTTATTAAATGAGTTCATTTTTCGGCACATATTATGTTTCGTTACAAATTATGAATTTTTGCTTACGAAAAATGTTATTTGACACCCCAATGGTTCACCCACACTATTTATGCTTGATATTAACCACTCACTCACTGGGTATCTTCCCTAATACTCACCTCTCTCTTCTCCTTTTTCAGACAGGATTATTGTGATAAAGCAACGTTACAAGTTCTAAAAGTTTTGATAGTTTCGGTGGATTTGGTATTTAGTAGGGTGAGCTCTAAGTTAAATTTGAAAGATGAGTTTCTTACTTTATTTCGACCCTGCGAGATTTTGATATTGAGATCCGTAGTTGGCCGTGTGTATATTTATGGGATGACTGCATGAATAATGGATATTTATTCGTGAAACTCTCGTGTAGACTCATTTCATTTGCATTAAGGCACTTGAAAATATTTGAAATGTTAAGTTGGGAAATTTGTTGTATATTTTATAAAAATATTTTGGACCGCTCGTTGTGGCGACTGCTCATACTCTAATGGGGCATGACAGTAGAGGTCTGTGGCTATGACTGTTAGAAATTTTATAGTTTTGCGTTGTTCTGGATGTTTGCGGTAGGATTTGTTAATTTTGGAGAGGCCGGAATTGCCGTTTGTTTATTTAACAGGTTGATTTTGAATATACAGGTCAAATTGTACATGGGAGACTTCTGAAATATGGGGAGGTTATGCCCGATTATCTGTAAAAATACAGCCAGCATCCAGGGTAACGGGTGGTTGTTCACGAACCCGGTTTGGGGCGTGACAGTTCTATTGGTATCAGAGCGTCTAGATTTGAGAAAGGATAGTAATAAAAAGTCTTCCCAAATACATTAAAAGTCCTTAATGCATTAGAGAGTTTCATACAATCATTTAAAGTCTCATACATGGCCATATGCATACAAATTCATCTATTGTAGAGGGTAAGAGATATGATGCACCTATCCCATTATTTTGTATTCACATGTCTTGATCCGTAACTCAATTTTTTTTAGGGGGTTAGTTACTAACTAACCCTAATCCTTGCTTTTATCTAATGAAATTGTGCTCACCTTGCAGAATTATGCCGCCTAGACGTGGTAAGCGCAGTGCACCACCGGAGAGTCCCCCAAAGCCTGAACCTTCTAGGGCACTTGAGGCTCCATGAGTACTAGAGGATGCTTTCTCTACTCACGCACCTTCACCGGTGCCACCCCAACACCTCCGTTGGCTATTACAATCGAGATTCCTCCACCACCACTCGACGCCTTGAGGCAGTGGCAGGAGTGGTACAGTAGATATGGGGCGCACATGCCGCCACCTCCACCACCGGCTCTAACGACCGCACCTGCAGCTGTTCCTACTCCTATGGCACAAATTCCTCCTCTGGTGGCCGGTCTTTCTGTTTCTACTCTGACCAATGAGACATCCGTTACTTTGAGGCACATCCATGAGCTTACTCAGTTGGTAAAAGAGTCTCGGCAGCTCGGATGCACAGACTTTTTAGGATCTAGTGATGCCGTAGCAGTGAAGTACTGGATCAATAGGATTCGCAAGATCCTTACTGATTTGGGGTTAACAGAGGAGCTCAGGTTGAGAGTTGCTGAGTAACTCCTCGACGGAGATGCCCTCTTGTGGTGGGAGGCTATCCGTGATAGTGCTACATAGACCCTGCGGTGGGAGGACTTTTTACGCGAGTTTGACTGCAGGTACTTCACTCTGTTCCAACAGGACCGTATGAGGATAGAGTTTCTGCACTTATGCTAGGGGACTAGATCAGTCTCAGATTATGAAATGAGCTTAGACGACTAGCGGCCTTTGTCCCCGACATGGCTATACCAGCTCATATGAGGTTCAAGTTTGAAGATGGCCTCTAATTGAGTATCGGGAAGTATATGACGGTGACTCCCTCTTTTACACTATCAAAGGTGATTGATTCAGCTTATCGGGTAAAGGAGATTGTCCGAGTTGATGCTAGACAGAGAAAAAGTCACTAGAAGAGGAAGACTGGGTCACAGGGTGGACAGTTTTTGAAGAGGGGTAGGGGTTTTGGATATCCCGGAGGTTCTTTTAGCTTCAAACCAGTAGGACCCGGACAGGGCCTCGACCACAGGGTTTTGGAGCACCAACCTCTAGTGTCTCTTCACAGTCTACTATACAAAGACAGCTTTTTTGCCATAGATGCGGTAGCCACCATGCATATGGGGCATGTACAGTACCGGTTACTTGCTACCAGTATGGGAAGCAAGGTCACTTTAAGAGTGTCTGCCCAGATTTGAGTCGAGGAAAGACTTTACGGGGTCGTATTGGTGCTTCTGGCACAGACCAGCAGGGGGCACCTGCACACTCAGCTCTTACAGCTCCTCGGACTGCAACCGGGAGTAATATAGTGCCAAGACCGTCGTGACAGCAGCCTAGGACCCAGGCTTGTGTGTTTGCGATGACGCAGGAGGACGCAGGAGGACGCGCAGGCAAACCTTGATGTTATTATGGGTAATCCTCCCACAGATTTCTCAGA
Organism: Dillenia suffruticosa; assembly: GCA_033439265.1. Classification (NCBI taxonomy): domain Eukaryota; kingdom Viridiplantae; phylum Streptophyta; class Magnoliopsida; order Dilleniales; family Dilleniaceae; genus Dillenia; species Dillenia suffruticosa. Next base: position 22,363,509 of record JAVTVX010000015.1, read on the forward strand.
GTAGTACTTTTATTATACTTTCTGTATGAGCTTTTTGTATATCATGATGTCGATATACAGTTTTGACTAGTTAAAGTTTTAGAAATTTAACTAGTTTGATATATATATATATATATATATATATATATATATATAAATATGTCTACTTTTTTTCGCATTCTAAATATCTTTAATCTCTTTCCTATCTTTAGGTGCTATGCGAATATTTAGTATCGATACCCGTATTCTTATAGATACCAGGTCGAATATTTTATATGTGAGCGACATGTTCGCTCGCCATTCTAATAGACCTTTCTCGCCACTTGATGAGAAAATTTTAGTAGTCACTCATCTTGACAAGCATATCATTCGAGATACAGTCTATAAGGACTGTGAGGTCGGTATTGGGAGGCAGTATTAGAGGCAGGTCTGATTCTGCTCTCTATCATGGATTTTGATGCCATCCTAGGGATGGATTGGCTGAGTTTACACCAGTTTTCCGTGGATTGTTTCAAGAAGGAGGTTGAGTTTCGGAGGTCCGGGCAACCACCATTAGTATTCCGGGGTGAGAGATGAGTATTGCCAAGCTGTATTATATCTGTTATGAAGGTCAGACGCTTGGTACGCCGTGGTAGTGTGGCTTATCTGGCTTATATAGTCGATACCACCGTTGAGGGACCTAGACTTGAAGATGTCCCTGTGGTGCAGGAGTTTCCAGAGGTATTCCTTAAGGAGTTTCCCAGATTACCACGAGTTTGAGAGTTCAATTTCGAGATTGATCTAGTACCAGAGACCAATCCTATTTCTATTCCACCGTATAGGATGGCGCCTGCGGAACTGAGAGAGCTTAAGATTCAGTTGCAGGAACTCCTAGACAAGGGGTTTATTCGCCCAAGCACTTCACTTTGGGACGCTCCGGTGTTATTTGTAAAGAAGAAAGATGGTACACTTCGGCTTTGTGTGGATTACAGGCAATTGAACAAAACCACCATAAAAAACAGATATCCCCTACCATGTATAGATGATTTGTTTGATCAGCTACAGGGAGCTACGGTTTTCTCAAAGATTGATCTCCGTTCGGGTTATCATCAGATGAAGATTCGGGCCAAAGATGTGCCTAAGACAGCTTTTCGCACCCAATACGGCCACTATGAGTTTTAAGTCATGCTGTTTGAGTTGACTAATGCCCCAACTGCTTTTATGGATTTGATGAACTGAGTCTTCCATGATTTCTTGGATCGGTTTGTCATCGTATTTATTGATACATCTTGGTGTATTCATGGAGTGATGAAGATCATGTTCAGCACCTTCGGGTGGTATTATAGATACTCCGTGAGAAGTAGCTATATGTCAAATTCTCGAAATATGAATTTGGACTGAGGCAGATAGGATTTTTGGGGCACATTGTCTCCGCAAAAGGTATTTATGTTGATCCGCAAAAGGTTGAGGCTATACTGAAGTGGGAGCAGCCACAAACAGTTATCGAGATTCGTAGTTTTCTCGGTTTAGCCAGGTATTATCGCCAATTTGTACAAGGATTCTCCCGGGTAGCCGCTCCATTGTCTAAATTGACTCGGAAGGGGGTCAAGTTTGTTTGGGATGACCGTTGTGAGTCGAGCTTTCAGGAGCTCAAACAACGGTTGACATCTGCTCCTATTTTAACCCTTCCCACCAGTAGTAGGGAGTATTCAGTGCACAGTGATGCTAGTCGATAGGGATTGGGTTGTATTCTGATGCAGGATGGTCAGGTTATTGCGTATGCCTCGCGACAGCTGAAAAAACACAAGGTTAATTACCCAACACATGATTTGGAGTTGGCAGCCATAGTCTTCACATTGAAGATATGAGGGCATTATCTTTATAGGGTGACCTGCAGGGTATTTACAGATCACAGGAGTTTGAAATATCTATTTACCCAGAATGGAGCTAAATTTGAGACAAAGGAGATGGTTGGAGTTTCTCAAAGATTATGACCTCATTATTGACTATCATCTGGGCAAGGCAAATGTTGTAGCAGATGCCTTGAGTCGGAAGTCAGCATCATCCTCACAGTCAACAGAGAAAGTCTACCTTTCTTGTTTAGTGGGACTCCGAGCCTTGGGAGTCAGTTTGACTAGTGATGATTAGGGAGGCTTACTAGCTAGATTTGAGGTCAAATCAACTTTGTTCGACCGTATCCGAGAGCTCCAGAGTATAGATAAGGAGCTTCAGAGTATTGCGGATAGAGTTCGCAGAGCTGAGGGCAGAGACTTTAAGATCCGAGGAGATGGTTTGATAGTGTTCAGGGAACGGGTTTGTATTCCCGTTGATTCAGATCTCCGCAAGGCCATACTTGAGGAGACACACTCCTCCGCTTATGCATTGCATCCGGGTGGTACCAAGATGTATCGAACCATTCGAGATAGTTATTGGTGGCCTGGTATGAAACGGGAAATTACGGAATTTATGGTTAGATGTTTAGTTTGCCAGCAGGTGAAGACCGAGTATCAGCGGCCGGCTGGTACATTACAGCCCTTACCCATTCCTGAGTGGAAGTGGGATCACATTACTATGGAATTTGTAGCAGGGTTACCGCGGACTTCATCACAGCATGATGCCATTTGGGTGATTGTAGATCGACTCACTAAGTCCGTGCATTTTCTTCCTATTAACAGCGACTATCCTTTGGAGACCTTGGCACGTCTTTATATTGATACGATAGTCAGGCTGCATCGTGTTCCTTTGTCCATAGTATCAAATAAGGATCCGAGGTTCACTTCTAGGTTTTGGTCCAAGTTACAGGAGGCATTGGGCACAAAGCTGAATTTTAGTATGGCATATCATCCGTAGACAGATGGTCAGTTAGAGAGGACCATTCAGACCCTTGAGGACATGCTGAGAGCATGTGATGCTGAGTGCATCGCAGCACAAGCTTCCTCGCGCGAGCGCGCGACTGCAATCCAGCTTGCAAGCGTGCACCTCAGCCCGTGAGCGTTCTAGCCCACGAGCATGCCATCCCGTGAGCGTGCCATCCCGAGAGCGTGCCATCCGGCGAGCGTGCCAGCCTGGGAGCCCACCAGCCTGCGAGCCCGTGACAGCCCACGAGCCCGCAACAGCCTGCGAGCTCGCGATCTGTTCTCTCCTTCAAGAGCTCTCCTGCGCTAGGCCCCCTTGCTACAACCCCAGTTGAAGTCCAAACTGCAGTCATCAACCGACCCCCGAACCCTAGGTTGCGGCTTCTTCACTACCGGTAACGGCTGCGTTGGTTGTAGTTCTAGGGTTTGGTGCTTAGAATTTGAATTAGTTGCTAACATAGTTTCAAATGTGGAAATATTACAGGTTTTAGAAAAATTCGACGGGCGAATGAAAACTAGGTCTGAGATCCGAGAAAACCCTAGGTGAGAGAAATGCAATCTCTTCAACATTTGAAATAAATTTTATTGAATTTAGGTTGAAATTTACGTTGGAAGCTATATATATTTACTCTAAAATATGTTAAATTCAAGGAAAATTAGAAAAAATGAGAAATATTGAAAATTTGATCATTGGTGAGCCAAATGATTCAAAATTGATGAAACAAGAATCTAGAAAGGAGATTATGTAAATTAAGGTTGTATTAAATTGGAAAGAAAAAATGAAAAATCTCTTATTAGGCTTTTATTTGATATTAAATTATGATGACTTAATTAGGAAAGTCTTTTGGGAGACTCGGGGAGTCAGATTGGATTTGTTTTAAAATTAAGGAGTGACCACTCTCCCTAGAAAGGTGAGTCCTAATTTCTTGCATAAAATAGTGAACTTGTTTTTCTACTGTGTTTTTAATAAAACAAGCTTTCGATATGCATTGACTCGACGTGTGGTATTAAATTTTAAAATTTGTTTTGTCACATTTGGAGTGTCGTAAATTTATGCTTCCGATGACTATACATCCATGGTTTGAAATGAATCAATGTCGTGCCATTATTTGAGAATTAAAATGTTTTCTACTCTACCATTGCATTGGCATGTTGATTTAAAATAATTTGATGAAATGTATCGGCACACAAATTTGAAATGTTTTGATAAACTATGCGGGTTGGATGCTTGCTAGTTATGTGATGTTTGCGAAATGATTGGTGCTTATGCATGATTAATGGCTATAGTCATTCCTCCCATAGCACGACCCAACGAGGCAACGTGGCTGAGGGTTGGATTATATTTGGTGGTAGATACCGACATGTCTCCCTCTGCTGTCGGTCGGGCTATATCTGGTTACACCCCGGTGAGGCACGACCCAATGCCAAGGAAGGGGGTATGTTTTGAAACATGATGGAAAAGCCTTGGTGGGCTTTTGTCTGGGTTTCGGTCAACCTGAGACAAAAGTGTTTTAGATGGGACCCCAGGATTTTCTAAAAAAGATGTTTGATATAGATGCATATATGTATGATATCGTGTGATTTATTAAATAAATTCATATTTCAGTAGATATTATGTTTCGTTACAAATTATGAATTTTTGCTTACGAAAAATGTTATTTAACACTCCAATTATTCACCCACACTATTTATACTTGATATTAACCCCCTCACTCACTGGGTATCTTTCCTGATACTCACCCCTCTCTTCTTCTTTCTCAGATAGGATTATTGTGATAGAGCGATATTATAGGTTCTAAAAGTTTTGATAGTTTCGGTGGATTTGGTATTTACTACGCTGAGCTCTAAGTTAAATCTGAAAGATGAGTTTTTTACTTTATTTCGACCCTGCGAGGTCTTGATATTGAGATCCGTAGTTGGGCATGTGTATATTTATGGGATGACTGTATGAATAATGGACATTTATTCATGAAACTCGTATAGACTCATTCTTTTTACGTTGAGACACTTCAAAATATTTGAAATGTTAACTTGGGAAATTTGTTGTACATTTTATAAAAATATTTAGAATCGCTCGGTGTAGTGGCTGCTCATACTCTAGTTGGGTATGACAGTAGAGGTCTGTGGCTAGGACTGCTAGAAATTTTATAGTCTTGTATTGTTCTGGATGTTTGTGGTGGGATTTGTTGATTTTGGAGAGGTCAGGATAGCCGTTTGTTTATTTGACAGGTTGATTTTGAATATACAGGTCAAATTATACGTGAGAGACCTCCGAAATATGGGGAGATTTTATCCGATTTTTTGTAAAAATATAGCCGGCATCCAGGGTAACGGGTGGCTGCTCACGAAACCGGTTTGGGGCGTGACACTAGAAGTGTGAAATTTGCATTGGTGGATGGGCTTGAACCTTTGGCCTTGTGGTTAACTGCCATACGCTCTAATCAATTGAGCTATTTGACCTTCTGCAAGAGAAACGAAAAAGCATTTAGGTCCCATAAACCTATCAGAATAGTAAAGTAGTTCGGGAAATTATTGGCAGGGAATTTTTGTAGTTAAAAACAATTGGAGTAATTTACACCGGGTTACTCTAGCTTCTGCTAGAGATAGAAGAAAGCGATAAGGTTTGGTGGATGAGTTGGAAGAGTAAAGAACTGGCTTCGAAAATTGTTGGCGAGCAACTATAGTTATCTAGAAGTGGAAAAAAAATTGGAGTAATTTACACTAGAGGATGGGCTTGAACAATAAAGCAATAAGAAAGGTGCCCTTACACTGGGCTTGAACATCCGACCTTGTGGTTAACAACCACACGCTCTAACCAACTAAGCTACTACAGCTTCTGGTAGAGAAATAAGAAAGGATTAAGGTCTCCTTGGCCAATCAAAATATAAAAGAAGTAGCCTGTGAAATTATTGATGGGAAATTATAGTAATCTAAAAGTGGAAAAAAATTGGAGAAATGGAGGGTTTTAACCTTCAACCTTACAGTTAACAGCCATACGCTCTAACAAACTGAGCTACTCAAATTTCTTAGGGAAACAAGAAAGCATTAAGGTTCCCTAGACTTATCGGAATAGTAATGAAATAGCTTAGGAAATTGTCGGTGGGCTATTATAGTAATTTAATAGTGGAAAAAAATTGGAGTAATTTGCGGTGGGCTTGAATCTTCGACCTTGTGGTTAACAACCACATGCTCTAACTAACTGAGCTACTCTAAATTTTGTTAGAGAAACAAGTAAGCATTAAAGTCCCATATACTAGTCGGAATACTAAAGAATAAAGAAGTAGTAGGTTAAACCTTCAACCTTACGGTAGTTTGAAGTAATTTATGCTAAAGGAAGGCTTGAGCTTTCGACCTTGTGGTTAACAGCCACTAACCAACTGATAGGGAAACAAGAAAGCATTAAGTTATCATCCCCTAAACCAGTTGGAATTGAGCTGCTCCATCTTTTGCTAGTGGAACAAGAAAGCATTAAGTTGTCGATCCCTAGACTAGTTGGAATTTATTGGTGGGCAATTATAATAATTTAGAAGTGAAAAAAATAGGAGTAATTTATAGCAGAGGAAGGGCTTGGACCTTCAAACCTGTGATTATTAGCCACACGCTCTAACCAACTGTGCTTTTGATAGGAAACAAGAAAGCATTAAGTTGCCTACGTTGAAGAAAGGGGTTTGAACTTTCGACCTTGTGGTTAGCAGTCACATGCTCTAATTAACTGAGTTACTCTAGCTTCTTCTAGATAAGCAAGAAAGCACGTCTAGAAGCTTAGTAAAATTAAAAATTTCAACCAATTGAAATCTCTTGCTAAAAGTTTCATTTTAATCCTCTTTTTAACAAATTAATGACTTTTGGCTTTTGAAGTTCATGACTAGAATGCTTTTTCTTCCCTATTGGTAATTACCAAACATTACGACCATGTCTTTCTTGAAGCTTATTTCTTTATTCTGCCTAAGTATTTGGTTAAAGAAGGCATAGTAGCATTGAAAATATTCTCTAGTTGAATTATAGAATATGAGAATAATAGTTTTGCTGGTCCATTTAGATTTGAAGAGTGTGGATTTGAATGGATAGAAATCACGTGGAACGCTATTTAATTTCCTTATATACTTCTATGTAGTCAAATTTATATGCACATAGGCATTTATTAATGCATGTATTTCAAATGGCTAGCTATTACGTCTCAAAATATAATGCTAGGTCATGGTGTGGTTTTAACTCTAGTTGAGGTGCTTTGACAAGAAAATGTCATAATCAAGCGTGGCTTTACTGTAGTAATGATATCCAATTGTTTTAACCAAAATATAATTTAAGTTAATTCTGTCTCTTTGTTGGCATTAAAGTTGTGTAACTGTGCTTCTTTCTCATCATGACTAAAGTTGACCACCAAAGAGCAGTTGGTGATCTTGTTAACCAAAAAGTAAAGAATAAGCAAAGGTTTGTTTTTTATAAATAAAATAAGATTTTAGAAATTGAAAATTTGGAGAAATTAACGGTAGAGGAAGGGCATCAACCTTCACAGCTAGACATTCTAACCAACTGAGCTAGTCCAGCTAGGTTTACAAATTAGCAAAGGACGAATCTAATTACCCATTTTTACTTTAACCACATGAAACCAAAGAAATAAAAATGGAAATGAATCAATTGACACAAATCTCAAGCAAAAAATTTCAATACAATTCGTGTTCTTCCCTTTTTTGTTATAAAAAAAATAATGTCTATTCTGCTTTCTAACTTCATGACTGAATTTTCTGCTTTCGTAGTTTATAGACCAATCGGCCGTTTTTAGTTTTTTATCCCCACACATCGCCAAAAAAAAACCTTATTGATTGAAGTTTTTATACAGTCTCCCAAATATTTGGTTGAAGGAGTAGTACTTGTGGGATTACTTTTAAATTGTGTAGTAGAAGATGTGAGCAATATGATGTGGTCAACTGACAAAGATTTGCCCAAGGGTTTTGGATCTTATATGGTATGGGGACTGAAAGTATAGCTAAATAGGAAATTAAGCTATTGAGTGTAAAGAAAAAAGTTTTTAAGAATGTGCCTATTCCATTTCAGAATTCACATGCATGCTTATTATTGCAAAAATTTGGAGAACCAATGTAAATATCCCTATGAGTTAACTGATCACTCCGACTGATCTTATATAGGAAGTTTATGCTTATTAGTGCTTACCTTGTTATTTCTTCACATTTTTTGTTCCATCTGTTTGAGTCATCCAATTAAACTACCTTTAATTTGTACAAGTAAATATAGGCTGGTGTTTGATTTAGAAAAAATAAAATTTGAGTTTTAATAATAAATCTAATTTATTTAGTGGTCAATATGAAAGATAATTATTTTTTATTGTGTAGTCCCGATCCCATATGTCTCGTATTAGATATTTTAAAAAAATTAGCTTTCAATTTATCTATAAATTCATTGTATTAATGGTATTTGAAGGTTTCGTGTAAACCAACAAATAATTTTTTTTGCATGCGGAAATTCACGGATCTAATTAGGTTAGAATCATTTACCTCTTTCTGACGGTTGAGTATTCTCGGTCTAAAAGATGCCACGAAATTGGATCACATTCTGTTTTTCACGATGCAAATGCTTGATGATAAAATGATCAAAATTCTTTAAGCCATTTCTTTTGTTTATCAAAATAGGAGAAAATCACACTCTCTTTATTCTTGCTCTCAAACAAAAAAAAATAGTTTTTATGAATTCCCTTTTTTTTATTTCTTCCCGTCACATCCCAATAGTTAAGGGAAATGGGAAGTTCTTATTTTCTTGGTGAGAGGTTTCCAAAAGGATAGAGTGAGGGGAGTTAAGGGGTGGTTGCCAAAATTAACTACTCTACTCCCCATTTCATTTTGTCGTTTAATTTTCAAATTCAAAATGGAAGTGGTTTGTGGGTTTGCCCTTATGGGTGAACCACGTTAATTTTCCAACATCTCTCACTTGCACATGAGAGCTAGATTCATATGCAACATGATCATTACAATCAAATACCAATTTCATACAGGCAAGTGGATCGTATAACCTATGAGAATACCAAGAGCTCTAGAGCTATACACCAGTTAAGAATATATAGCAACTCAACGTCAATGTGGTGATGAGGACGCCGTTTCTCGCTATACCCCAAACCTCTTAGACTCGATACAGTCAACGTATCTCTCATTTCTCAAAACAATATAAGAGCATACTTCACTCAAACCATTCATGTATTCACAATTACGTCTTTAAACTCTAAGTCATAGATACAATTGATCGGTCTATGAATACAGAACAATGTGTCGATCAAAGACAGTCCTCTTTTTATACTATTAATTTTCAATCTTATCTTAACTATTGTCCTAGAAATGCACCGCCAAACCGAATCAACCATAATTTCTTGGTGACATGCTAAAGTAGCAACACTAAAATAAAATCTCAAAAGATAGACAAAAGTCCTAAGGATATAAATTGGGGTTAAATATAAACCTCCGAGTCTCACACAATGAGATAAAGGGGGATACACTATCTCATTACCCATATGGTCACATAAGCACACGTGGTATGAAACACGTGCTACGATGCGCTATCTTTCCATCTGAAAGCGTATGTCTTATTTCTAAAATAAAAAGCATCGTATAGGGCTTAGTCCAAGTATACACAACAACTGACCTGAGTTTTCCTTCTTATATGTCCTCAAGAAAATCTCACAATATCAAGGAAAAAACTCACACTTCGCTATTCGACAAGTTCAATGGATTGTGGGAAATCCATTTCGATTACCATATATGTATACTTAATGGGTAATCCTATCTTAGTACTTAACTAAGGCGGCATATACATGTGTTAATCTATCACAAATTAACACAACCTCACTCTACATATCACACAAACATTAGAGGCGATTGCTCGTGTGAGAGAGCCAATCTCAAAACTTGTCCGACATACTTTTAACGTAAATACCAGAATTTTGGACACAAACAAAATTCAAATATCATTGAATATGAGCATTATATCATATATACTCTGTATATGATTACAATCACAATCACAGTACTATCATAATAATCTACACAGCTCTAGAAACCCAACTTGTCCTTAGGTGTTGGCTTTGCAAATGAGTCAGCTACCATCAAATGTGTAGACATGTACTTTAGTGTCATTTCCTTATTTTCAATCATGTCTTTAACAAGATTGATTTTTGTGTCTATATGTTTGGTTTTGCCATCATATTTGGAGTTTCTAGCGTAGGCAACAACTGATTTATTGTCACTAAGTCATAACTCCCACTGAATGCTTACTACTCTCAAATATTGCAAAAAAATCTATACAACCAAACATTTTCTGAACTATAAAGTACAGATCTCAAAGTCTACTTTCACTGTAGAAAAAGATACACAAATTTGTTTCTTGCTACTCCATGAGATAGTGCTGTCATTGAGCAAGCAAACATAACCAGAGGTAGATTTTCTTTCATTTAAATTATCTCGCCAATCACTATCGTGTATCATTTCAATACTAAATTGTTTCCTTAATTACAAAGGAAATAATCTGCAGTTCTATTCAGGTATCTCAAAATCCTATTCACATCAATCCAATTATTATTTTCTGGATTGGATGGATGCCTGCTGGCCAAATCCATAGCATTACAAATATTGGGACGAGTACACATCATAGTGTACTTCAAGCTCCTAACTGTGCTAATACGTTATATTCTGGACATTTCATTTATTTATCAGGAGTTTTAGAGTATTGCATCGCTTGAACTATCGTCTTTAGCCACAAAAGTATTAATGGGTTTAGAGTTTTCAATTTTGTATCGTTTCAAAGTCTTCATAATATGAGACTCCTGAGATAATCCAAATAATCTCTCAAAATGATCTTTATGGGTTTTAACCCATATCTTTCATCTCAAAATTAGAACACAACCATTTCAAGATCTGAAGGACATACTCCTTATTATTCCCGATTAACAATATGTCGTCGACATATAGGGATTGAATTACAAAGTTGTCATCGGACATCTCAACATGAGTACAATGGTTTTCATCAATCATGACGAAACCCTTTGGTTGTGCCATATAGACTTCTTCCTCAAGTTCTCAATTGAGAAAAGCAGTCTTCATGTCCATCTAACGTAATTCTAAATCCAAATTAGCCACTATTTCCAACAATAGGTGAAATGGGGTAAATCTCATTACTAGGAAAATGTTTCCTCATAATCAACACCTTTTAAAGAGTGTAAGCTCTTACTACCAGTTGAGCTTTTTACCTTTAAAGAGTTCAATATACCAAACACTTGGTTTTGAGAACTCACTTGTGCCCAATAACCATATGTAATAGAAGTTCAACTAATTCCAATATATGGTTAGAACTCAATAACTCAAATTCTTCTTTTTCTATTGCTTTTATCCACTCATTCTTGGTAGGACTAGATGGAGTCTAATATATGTTTTAGACCCTTCTTCATCTTCTGGAGAAACAATAAATACGTGTAATTTATTCTCAAAATAACAGATGAACACTATTTTCCTAATACTTTTCTGAGTTTGTAACTCAGTTAGATCGTTAGAATTCAAATCTCTCCCACTGGGATTAACTTCATTCTAATGATCCACTATAGATAGAGTCATCCTTTAAATCAAATAATTCAAATAAAAGCTCATGTCTTCATGTCACTTCTACTAGGAAATTCATTTTTCAGTATAACATCCATGATCTAATCTTTACTACAGTACCATCTTCTTGTTCACCAATGAACATTTAACTTTTAGATTGGTTGGAGTATCTTATAAAGATACTCTTACTTTTATGGGGACCCATTTTTCCAAACTCATTGGAAATGCTAAATATAGACGATCGATTGCCAAGATCTGAGATTATTCAGAATTGGTACTGATTTTGAAGGCATTTTGTTCAAAAATATAATCCGCAGTTAACAAGACCTCTCTCAAAAGGAAATTGATAAGTTAACCTACACCATCATGGATTTTGTTATATCCAATAATATCTTATTGTTTCTTACTACAACACCACGATGCTGAGGTGTTTAAGGAATGCTCAAATGTTGGATTATACTTCTTTCATTACACAGATTCTTAATCCATCTAATAGATATTCACACCATCTATTCATTCGATTCTCTAATATGCTCATATAATGTCTAAAATACTTCAGTATTTTCAGACTTGTGAGAAATCAAATAGACATAACCAAATGATGTGAAATCATCTATGAACGTAATAAAACACAAAATTTCATATCTTCCTGCCTTCAAACTCATTGAACCACAAATGTCCGAATGAACTAACAGCAATGGAATTCAGCCTAAATGGCTTTTCCAAATGGTTTTCCCATTATTTTTCAAACATAACAATATTCAACTTAATAGTTAAACATTTGTCCATTATTTTATAAAAAATATAAAACCATTTACAAATTGTCCAGAACCAATACATGTCATTCAATGACAAATTTAACTTGTCTTTCTGAAAGTTCAAAAACATAGCCAAGTTCCAAAAGAACAAGAACAGATAAGATTCCGTCATATTTCAGGCATGCAGAGAACATCACGTAAAATGAGAGCTCAGTAACTTTGTAACTTCAATTTACAAGTATCTCTTAATCTGTTCTTATCTCCAGAGTTGTTCTTTTGTGATCTTTCTCTATTCTCCTTTCCTTTCTTGTTTTCATTCTAGTCCGTTTCACACTTAGAGTCTGAAACTCTTTTGGAACTGACTCTATAACAAAAGTATCAGCTATGGATCTTATAGCATCAAGCTGCTCATCCTCAAGCTTAATGTGGCATGCAACATCTGAGAAAGTTTTCACACTATCATTGTGAGTCAAACCGACTTTTAGGTGCTTCCACTTAGCAGGAAGGGATTGGATTAAGATTTAAACTTTCTATTTATCGGAGAAGACATGACCAGCTGACTACCATTCTCTAATTATGTTAGACATGACCCTTAATTACTGTTTGATACTATGACAATATCACTTTTCATAGATATCAAACATTTTGGTCATTTGTCTAATATGAGTCACTGGTGCCTCCATGTTTTACCATGAGGTACACTTAGATATCATGAGCGGTCACATATTACTCACACTCGAATATCATGTCATCGATCACAGAGCTAACCAAGGTTGCACAAACAGTGGAATTTATCATTTTTCACGTCTGGTAAACCTCTTGTTCTCTCCTCTATGGAGCAGCATTGCCCATACTAAGGTCCACCATGACAAGCTTGATACCTTCCAAGGTATCATATTCTTTCAGCACATATCATATTTTATGGCGTCATATCTCATGATTGTCGCAATTTAATTTGTCATCTCTATTCATGTCCTTAATAATGGACTTCGATACTATGTTTTGGTTTTCTAAGACGGTGGACACTAATGCTCATATTATACATATAATTTTGTATTTCCAAAATTAATATTCATGACGGGTCAGCATTAGGTATAGAATAAAAAATTCATTATTTTCCCAATAATCATCTATGATGCTAATGCATCACCATCATAAATTTAATTTGAAACTACAAAATTCAATAGGTTTTAGGTGAGAATTACTCAAATTCTGCCAACTTAAAAATCTCCCACTTAAATACACTAAGTATTTAAATAACATTACAATTTTCGATGAAAATTACTCAAATTCTATTAATTCAAAATTTTCATTTAAATACACAAATTATTTAAATAACATTTTAATTTCGGATGAGAAGTACTCAAATTCTACCAATCCAAAATTTTCAGTTAAGGGATCCTAGTTTTCTTTTACCTACATGATCATACACTTAAATAAATAAAACCAACAATTGCTAAAAAAGAAACTTTGCATTAAAAAAAAGTTCTTCTATTACATGATTATACTCGTAGCCAACAGTTATAATACGCAAAAGAAGACATATGAATAAATTATCTCATTTAGGACAAATCTATTCGGGATATCATATTTACAATTCCCTTAGATAGTCTATCACTGGGTGCAAATCTCTTGACCGCTCGTGGAGAACTATTTATTTTTCGGGATAACCTTTTCTTTATTTGGCTCTCCATATTTTTGACTTCCCACTTTTCTATTAATAACTGTCACACATCATCCAGAATCATGTACCTATTTTCGACAAGTAACTCATCAACTACGCTAGCCCAATAAGGAGACAGAGAGTTTCTCAATATGTACACGTCATCCCCCCAAAAGGCATGACCTAACTGAATAAGCTCCAAGCATCTCACTTCCATGATCTCCATATGATCTGGCAAAGTATGAGATAGGTTCATTCTGTAAGTCAACATTTGACTAAAGTTTATCAAACGCTCTGGGGTTCTTAGATTTTTTTCCCTTCCCCAGAGGTCCAAAAGACTTTCAAAAAAACATCTGATTTTCACCATTTTCCCTGAAGAAAAATATTAGATTTGACACAAAGCCAACCACCATATTACAATTCTTCACCCAGGTAGCCAAAATTAAGCAAAAAATTTTCTAGTCTCATATAAAAATTTTCAGAATTTTTCATGCACCGAAAATAATTTTTATGTAATTTTATATAATTTTTAAGTCAAAAAATTAATAAAATTATTTTTTCAATCTAAAAAATAAATTAAAATTTACAAAAAAATTCAGAGGGAGTAAAACATTGTTCCGGTGAAAATTCTGGCCAAAACGAAGCCATCATGCTCCCCCACGCACCGCCAGAGTGGGCTGTCCAAAATGGACACACGACTACTCTCCTTGCGTGGCGCGTGACCTTCACTCACCACCTTCCCAGCACCGGATGGCTCCGAAATTTTGGCTACCCCTCCTATTTTCAATGTCTCAGAGTTCAATGGTACTTTTGGATTTTCAATTGGAGGTCTCTAGCCTAGGGGTGGATCTCACTTGCTGCTGCCAAGAGTGGGATTGGCCCGACACTGTTCATCTTCTGCTCCAAATTTTTGGTTTTCGCCCTAAATTTCGAACAGCCATATCTCTCTCAATTCTTAACCATTTTTTGCGTTTTTTATTTGGTTGGAAAGTATTTTTCAAGAGAAATCTAACCATATAAATAGCATTTCTTGAAAACAGTGTGACTAAGAGAGGGGGCAAAGTCTGAGAAAGGAAAAAAAGGATCAAATTAAAGGAGAACTGTCGGATCAAAAAGGAATTTCCAAAAGACGAGCTTAAGTAATTTCAAAAGCCCCATTAAAAGACGTGGGCCCATAGCAACAAGAATTCAAAAAGCCCTTTCTTTTTCGGGTTTGAGAAGGGAATTTCAAAAGAGGTGGGCCATAGCTTAAGAAATTTCAAAAGCCTTCTCTCTCTCTCTTTAAAAGAAATTGAAGGAAAGCATCAGAGTAGATGACGGAGGCAGATCGCAAAGTTCAAGGAGGCTCCTGGTCTCTTTGACACGATGGCGATGGTATATCTTTTTTTTTTAATCTCCTTTTTCGTCCTCCTATATTTATTTTCCATTCTTGTTATTTCTGCTCTCCCTCTCCCTCTCCCCCTCTCCCTCTCCCTCTCCCTCCTTGTCATACGAAGTTGTTTGCTCAAGAAAGATTGAAATGAGTAATAGTTGAAGAGGTTGAGATCTTGAGGGCTTAGATGGGTTTATATTTCCGTTGACAGAATTCATTCCTTGTATTTTTAGAAAGAGAGTCGAGTTTTTTTTTCACCCG
The DNA here is from genome assembly GCA_033439265.1 of Dillenia suffruticosa. Classification (NCBI taxonomy): domain Eukaryota; kingdom Viridiplantae; phylum Streptophyta; class Magnoliopsida; order Dilleniales; family Dilleniaceae; genus Dillenia; species Dillenia suffruticosa. The sequence goes on from JAVTVX010000015.1 coordinate 22,378,970, forward strand.
TGGTTTTTGTTTTAGCTCACACGTCACACAAGTCACAGTTCACCCGCAATTGATCTGCGTTTTTAAGTTCCATGTAGAAACAGTATTATAATTGGACCGACCCATGACATGTCTAAGTGGTCAGTTGAACTGGTCCGACCGACGGGTCTGTCCGGTTTTAATAACACGAGTATAACTAATAAGTTTAATTTTTCTGTAATTAGAATAATTTTATATGTTACCATTCTTATATAGTGATATAATTATGCTCTCTCTCCATATTTGGGGATATTTTTTTGATTTTTGATCTACTGTTTTGATCTTTGATCTTTGATCTTCTCTTCCAAATCTGTTTACCTTTTTGTCAGATCTATCGCTTTTGTCTTTGAATGTGTTGATTTCGTCAATTTTCGGTCAAAATTTTGGAAATTTAGTGTTTGTGTTTTTTGTACAGAAGAGACATTTTGCCTCTCTCTCTCTCTCTCTATGTTTTTTGGGCTTAAAAACAAACTCGGGCTTGTCCCGAAATGGGCCCGAGGCCCTTTTAATTTTTTGGGCTGAGCTCGAGCCTTGATTCTTTGAGCTTTCTTGAGCTAGGCTTGGACTCGGGCCTATAAAATTTTAAACAGGCTGAGCCTGAGCTTTGCAAAGCCCGACTCTGACACCTTGATTGCCAGCCCTAACCGGCACCCTCCTTTATTCAGCCTTTGGACTGGCCATGGCAGAGTTAATAGAAACCATTGTAAAGCCCTAAATATTAAATAATTTCTAATGTAATCTGTGTCATTAGGTTTCCCTTTTCTTTGACTAAAGAAAGGACCAATAGTGCACTTTTAGTAACCTACATAAGCACATTACTAGGGGCATCATCTGTGCTTGTTTAGGGAAGAAATGTGAATATATTGTGAAGCAGTAACCAAAACAATGCTAGTGGCTGATATGAAAACATCATAGGTGTTGGTTTCTTTTTTATTTTCCTTTTTTTCTTTCCTTGGATTTTGTTGATAAGGGGTACAGGGGCTTTTTGTTTTTTTCTTCTTATGTTTCGTTTGGGGGGAGAGGTTGGAAGGAGAAAAGAGATCTAGGTTTCTATTGGTTTGTCGGTCCGACTTCAAATCAACAGAAGTTACTTTTAGCTGGATCGGTGATGTGAGAGCATTTTTGTTGTCCACTAAGCTTTATGATAAACTACACAGCTTGCATTACATTGTAGGTAAAGTCATATGTAGATTATACTGCAGGGGTTTGAGTGGAAATATCTTATAACTTTTTAGGCGCCTTACCAATGATCTAAGGTAGGTGTTGTTGAGCTTCACTGAATGTACTTATTGAAGAGTACTTCATTTCTTTATACACATCTTGCTATAATTCTCTATTGTGAGAGTGAAATAAAAGGGGTTCTCTTAATGTGTGATTGTATGTATTCAATATAGTGTTTAGTTGAGGGGGAGTGTTGAGTAAACACTTGCAAAAATTGGACTAGTGTCGTAGAAAACTAGTGATTTGTACTAACTGATTTAATTAGTGGATTCTGAACTCTAATATGAAATTTAGGAATAGATGTACACTAAAAAATTAGAATCACTATAAATCATTGTATTGACTTATTCTCTTTTTGACTAAATTACTTCAAATTCATCTTAATTGTTTAGTACTTACAAAAGTGGGCAACAAAGATTCTCATACTTTTTGCAACAACCATTGTTGTTCTTTTATTCACAAAAGATGGCCATTGACATCCCGACCAATCAAAGAATACAAATAATTTCCTATGACGTGTCTAATTATGACAAGTGCTATTACAATAATCGTCATATAGTTGTCTTGTTCTAACATGTCAAAACTCCATTGTAATAATGCAGCCTCTCGTCCTCTTTCTTTGTGTTCCAAAAGTATAGTTCCATAAGTACAGTAATAGCTGCTTTGATTTGTCCTTATCAAGACATCAATAATCGTATGAATGTATCATTATATCATTACTAGACTCGTTAACCAAAATCTCCGATTATTTCTATTTTAATAATAAAAAATAAATATAAAAAATAATCATATGAATGTATCATTACTAAACTCGTTAATCAAAATCAAATGAGATTAATCAGTTAAATCGGATATTAATCGGTCAAGATAAAAAAAAAAAAGAAAAAAGACAAATCTCATTTGTTCTGATCGAGACAGCCCCCAACCACCTTACCACTTGTCTTTTCCATTGCCTTTGTAAACATAAAACAAGGAGCCGATGAACTCTTTCTTTTGTGAAGACAATTTTTTGTAAAAACAAGCAACCACCCATGACACTTGCCCTTAACCACCCAACTGCTAGCATAACTGCCGACCAGTACCAACTACTGTGTACATGGCCCGCACAAGCGTGCATAAAAATTTCAGCACACCCATATGCATGCTTTATGCCGGCATCTGGCCTTTGTTCATATTTCAGAGACGTGATCCATGCCTTAGAAAATAATCATGCAATTTTGGTGCAATCCACCATTTACCACATTCCCATCATTAGCAGCCTCCGTCGTGCCTTGATGTAAAATTTCACAAATATATTTGGATCATTCAAATAATAAATTACAGAGAATAAATAACATGACATTCAATTGTATTCTCTATGTAGTTTGTTTTTTAAAAGTTTAATGTTGATTGATTTATTTTTTTTTGAATTGATAATTAAAAAATACGAAATTATAAATAACACATTAAGAATAAATTTTATAAATTATATGTTAAGAATATGGGTAGGTCCGCCCATGTGGGTAGACCCAACCCTTTTCCAACATGTTTAAATTTAAAAGGGGTGGAGTGATTTTTGGTAACTACTCCCTCAACGTCCTTAACTCTCCTCTCTCTCTCTCTCTCTCTCTCTCTCTCTCTTTCTCTCTCTCTCTCTCTCTCCTCAAACTCTCACATAGGAAAAGAAAAAAAAGCAACTTCCCAATTCCCACCTTTTTTTGAGTGTGACGGGAAGAAGAAAAAAAAAAAAAAAGAAGAAGCCAATTTTATTTATTTATTTATTTATTATTATTGGGTTTGAGAGCAAGTGAGAAAAAGAGAGAGATTCTTTTTCTCAAGTTTGAGAAATAAAGAAAAAGGGTTCGAAAACTCATTGATCATTCTACACTACGGTATTTGGATTGTGAAACATAGAAAGTTGTATAATTTATGTGACATTTTCTTAATGTAGAGTACCCAACCGTCAGAAAGATGTAAATGATTTTAATCCAATTTAGATTTGTCAATTTCCGCATATGAAAAATATTTATTGGTTTATATGAAAATTTTCATTCGTATCAAATTCATTTATGGTTTATCCTACATCTTTTGTTGGCTATTGAAAATGAAAATGCCTAAAATAATTTTCAAGATTCATTAATGGCAATTTGACGTGGGTCTCATGAAATGCTCTCAATTTTATACAATAAGATATTTGTTGTATAAGGATAATTTGCAAAATTTAGCATGCATCTGATTAATATATCATGAGATATTGCAAACTCTGGTCGAAACTTAATATATTCGTATCTATAAAAATACTATATTTCATGATATGAAATTTATATGGTTAGATTTCTCTTAAAAAATTGCTTTCCAACCATATAAAGAATACGTAAAATGGTTAAGAATAGAGAGATATGACTATTTGAAATTTAGGTCGAAAACCAAAAATTTGAAGAAGATGAATAGTTTTTGACTGTCATTCCCACTCTTGGCTATGGCAAGTGAAGTCCAATCCCTAGGTTAGAGACTTCCAATTGACAATCCAAGAGCACCATTAAAGTTAGAGATATCGAAAATGTGAAGTAGTCAAAATCTTGGAGTCACCCGCCACTAAGAAGACAGCGAATGCATGTCACGTGCCACCCAAGGACAGTGGGCGCACGTCCACTTTGGACAGCCCACTCTGGTGACTCATGGGGGCGCATAAAGGCCCCATGTCAGCTGAAATTTTCATCGGAATAATTCTTTATTCCCTCCGAATTTTTTTGTAATTTTAATTTATTTTTGAGAGCCGAAAAATAATTTTTTAAATTTTAAATTTTTAATTTGTTTAAAATAATAGAAAAAATTATTTCTGGTGCACAAAAAAAACTTTTGAAAATTTTTATTTGTGTTAAGAAAATTATTTTCTTAATTTTGGCTACTCGGGTGAAGATTTGCTTTTCTCTTATTATTTGTTTGAATTTTTGCTCGGTTATTTATATTCAAAAATTAGTTTTTTTTAACATAAAATTACTTTAAATTTGAGCAAATATTTTTTAAAAAATAAATACTCTGATATTTATTATAATATTATAGTTGACTTGGTGTCCAACCTAATATTGTTCCCATTTTCAAAAGTAATGGTGATTCAGATGGAATGTCGTCTTTGGGTGAAAGTTAGGGTATTAAAAAGTTTAAAAGGTATGACAAAATTGGATCAAATATTTATTTATAAGATGGACCCATCTCATATTTTCAACCTAATATTGTTCCCATTTTCAAAAATAATTATGATTTCGAATGGAATGTCATCTTTGGGTGAAAGAGTATTAAGAAGTTTAAAATATATGATGAAATTGGATCAAATATTTATTTATAAGATTGACCTATCTCATATTTTTCCGTCTGGAACATCTTAAATTAGATCATTTCTTTTTTGGAATAATGATATATACATTTTAAGAAATTTTCTAACTCTTTATTTGGTTTGTGTGGTTGATAAGATGAATGCTGAGAGAAGAAATATGAATCTTGATAATGTGGGACCCATATTAATAGAAATATGGAGGGTCAAGAATTTAGAGATCCAAATGAAGAAAAAGTTATCCCATAATATGAATAGCACCAACTCTCATGCTAAAGGAGATTTTCCTTCTAGGGATACATAATCCAAGGGGATGGTGAATATGTTTTTTCGAATGGACATATTGTGAATTGAAATAATGAATTTGCATGTTTTTTTTTGTGCACTATAGTTGTTTGTTTGAAATATGATGATATGTCAAAAACTTTTTAAAATTTTTTAATATAAAGTTTCTATTGAAAATATGATTGAGAATATTTGTTATTTTTATATGATCATGCATGCAAAAGAAAACTAGGGTATTTAAATAATTTCTGTATTTAAGTGAGATGTTTTTGGTTGGAGAATTTGAGTAATTCTCACCTAAAACCTATTGAATTTTGTAATTTTAAATTAAATTTGTGATAGTAATATATTAGGACCATAGATGATGATTGTAAACGTAGTAAACTTTTGATTCTATACCTAATGTTGACCCATCATGAATGTTAAATTTGAAACACAAATTTATATGTATGATATGAGTATTAATACAAGTGTCCACCCTCTTAGAAACCCAAACCATAATATCAAAATCTATTATTAGGGATTTTGAATAGATGTGACAAATTTAATGGCGACGATCATGAGATATGACGCCATAAAATGTGATATGTGTTGAAAAAACAAGATATCTTAAAAGGTATCAAACATGTCATTTAGGACTTTGGTGTTGGCAATGTTGCTCTGTAAACGAGAGAACAAGAGATTTACTAGGTATAAAAAATGATAGATTTCATTGTTCCTTGTTAGCTCTATGATTGATGACATGATATCCGAATGTGAGCAATATGTGATTGTTCATGACATCTAGGTGCACCTCATGGTAAAACATAAAGGTATCAGTGACTCATTTTAGACAAATGATCATAATGTTTGATGCCTATGAAAACTGATATTGTCACAGTATCAAACAATATTTAAGGATCATGTCTAACTTGATTAGAGAGTCGTAGTTAGCTGGTCATATCCTCTCCGATAAATAAAAAATTCAAATTTTGATCTGATCCCTTCCTACCAAGAGGGAGCACCTGAAAGTCAGTTTGACTCATAATGATAGTGTGAAGACTATCTTGGATGTTGCTCACCATGTTGAGATTGAGGATGAGCAGCTTCGTGTTGCAAGATCCACTTTGCAAATTTTCTGTCATGACCAAATGTGTAGACTTGCGAGTGTCCAGACTTGCAAGAAAATTTAGAGAAAATTTCCATGTCACATTCAAGATCCTTTCTCGCAAGTCACATAGACCAATTGAGGATTTAGAGAAAATTGATCCACTTTTCAAAATTTCCATGTCACTTTCAAGATCCATTCTCACAAGTCTCGCCACTTTCTATGTCACGTCATTTGGTCATGTCTATTCGGTGAACCCAATGACGGAAGAAATTTTCTTACTCGAAAATTGCTTCAACCCTTTATCAATCTCTCTCTTGAAAAGTGTACACTCTTTCACTTTGCAATGTGTAGGATTTTCTCTCACAGAGCACTAGCAAAACCAAGCCCCCTTCTCATATATACTCTGACGTAAGATTGTATTGGGGAGGAAGTTAGGGAGATAGTTATTAGTGGGATGATGAGAGTTATCCCATTATCCCAATATGTGTTTTTACTTATGGTAAAATGCCCTAAAATGCCCATACATGGGCATTTATCAACATCTCCCACTTGTACACGAGAGCATTTTACGTCCGTCACAATATCACAAACTCATGCGATCTTTCACATCACCCTGCTAGACTTTCATAAAGAATTGAGCGTCGTGTGATCGGTGAGCACACCTGCAAGTAAAGACTTCTCAATGCACCTGTTAGGATGACTGATAAGTCACCATTAGTATAAAAAAGAATTCGATGTACCCTAAACTCAACGCAATTACATCATTCGAGCTAGTGATCCCCAATCATTTGCTCGACTGTGTATTTACTATTATGTTTGAATCCTAACATGGATTAACATAATAGATCGACCTGTGAATACAACACCATAATGTAATGTTGATTGATCTTTCTTTTCCTAAACTCAAATCATTGTGTCTCAATTCAGCTATTTTTCTAGACCTGTCCCTTAAATCTCAATTTATCTTCTGGGTCATAGGTAAGTAGACTAAAGTATCAAATATTGAATTAAGACTTCTAGAAACAGTTGAAAACAATAAGGGCAAAAGAGATCCCATCCAATGGATCTCGGGTCTCATATAGCGGGAACGTGAATCATGATTACACTATTATCTCAAATTATAGCTCCCACTATTACTTGGTCGTTTTATCACATTTGGTATAAAATAGGTGTTACAGTGTTATTCCCCAATCTCTCAAAAGGGCATTTGTCAGATTTCTCTGACACTATGTAGCTATGGAACTCAATCTACACATAATACTTTATCCAGAGATCTCAGAGACAATATCACCAGTCGCAGATGATGTTTAAGATCTCAAACCTGGCTACTCAAAGGAAACATAGATGTGGGCATGTCCATGTTGGTCCTATTGTATATGTCCTGATCCTAAACACATATCAAGGTGATTTATGTTCTAGTAGGGCCATTCTCAAAGCCTCTTACGACTAAAAACGTCTCATCCGTACTCACTCAAAGCTAGATGTGGTTATTCGTGTGAGATAGTTAACTATGCCTGCCTGACATATCTTTTATCATAACTCACTACAAATATATGACAATAAACAAGTATAAGAAGTAAACTTGTGACTGTATAATGCACCTATATCATATATATCAATAATCATTAAAATCAGTACATAGTGAGAAATGTCAAAATATAGTAAACCCAATAATTCCATGTCTCATAAAGGAATCTCTCACAATAGGTTTGGAAAAAGGATCAGCTACCATACTATATGTAAAAGTATACTTAATTGTTACAGAACCCTTTTCGGTATATCTCTCACACAATAGTATCGGTATCAATGTATTTGGTTTTAATATGATACTTAGGATTTCAATTGTTGATAGTGGTAGGCTGATTATTACAATAAATTATCAATGGCCTCCCACTGTCTATCACAACTTCTAAATCATCTAGAAATCTCTGGAGCCAAACACTCTCCTGAACTGCCACTGAATATACCACAAGCTTAGTCTCTATCGTAGATAGAGATATATAGATTTGATTGTTGCTTCTCCAAGATATGACACAATTAATGAGCAAGATAGCAAATCTTGATGTTAGTTTGCGTTTATCCAGATTGTCACTCCCAGTCGGCATCTGAATACCCAATAAAACACAAATAACCTCTTTCATAACATAAAGAGAGGTCTTCTGTTCATTTAAGATATCTTAGAATCATGTTCACTGCTCTCTAGTGATCCCTTCCAGAATTTGATTGATATCTATTTACCAGATTGACTGTAAAACAAATGTCTGGTCGTGTACATCTCATTGCATACACAAGATTGCCCATTACACTGGTGTATATCAACATCCAAAATTGACAGACCTTGTCCTCATGACCTACTACAACAAACCTAGAGGGTTGCTCCATATAAATCTCCTTATCCAAACTTCCATTACAGAAGGTGGTTGTTACGTCCATCTGGGATAACTTTAGATCCATGTTTTTGAAAATTGCTAAAAGTAAATGGATCGAGATAAATTGGATTATGACTCTATGATAGTCCACGCCCTTAGGTTAAGTGTAACCCTTAGTTACTAGACGGGATTTATACCTCTCCACCGATCCATCAACCTTTCTCTCGATCTTGAGAACCTACTTGTTCTCGATGCTCCTTCTGCCTTCAGGTAAATCAACTAGATCTTTGAGAGCTTACTCGTTCCCAATGGTCTTTCTACCCTAAGGAAAATCAACTAGGTACCAGACCTTATTGATTCTCATCGATTTCATCTCTTCATCCATGGTATTTAACAAATGGTCCTTTGTAAAACTCTCGAGAGTCTCTTAGACCATTATAGATTTTTCATCATCCTCAAGGGTCACAATGAGGGTCTCACCTCAATCAAGAAGTGACATTTAAGTTCGTATCCTCAATACTCCAACGAGGAGAGAGAATCTCTTCATCTCTTGACGGATCGCTCCCACTAGGACCAAGATCCGAAATGGATTCTTGTATCTCGCTGTTGGGTTCGCCTAAGCAACTAGGCTTATCCATCTCATAAAAGGTAAAATCCTGATCAATTTCATCTCTCTTAAAGAAATCATTCTCAAGGATTGTGGTATCATAAGACTCAATCATATTGATAGTACTGTCCGTTTGTTCTCTTAAGAACATATGTCCCATGGAGTGTTTTAAGTATCTTATAAAGATACTTTTCTTTTCTCGCTGGCCTAACTTACCGTGTGAATACGAGAAATCGTAATCATATGCGATACAACCCCTTAACCTTAAACGGCTAAGGTCAGACTGTCTATCGTCTAAAGCTCATATGAGGTATTGATTGTGAACTTAATGAAACACGATTGAAGATGTAGGCTGCAATCAATAAAACATCTCCCCAATGGGAGATGGACAATTTGACAAAGTCATATTTCTTCTCTCAACAACTCTGTTCTGTTGAGACATAGCAAGAATAGTTAGCTGTCTCGTAATATTTTTCTCGAAATAGAGCCCTCTATATAGTTCTGACAAATACTCGTGCCCATAATTGGTTTTGAAAGTCTTCATTCTCAAGTCTAACTGATTCTCAATCTCGCTAACAAACCTCCTGAAATATTCTAATACTTTAGACTTATATGAGATTAGATAAATATAACCGAAACGTGTATAATCGTCTATGAATGTAATAAAGTACACAGCTCCATTTTAGGATCTCATGCTCATAAGGCTACAGATATTAGAGTGGAGCAACTGTAATTGAGTCCCAGCTCTCATTGCATTATCAAATGGTTTTCTTGTAACTTTGCCAACTAGGCAAAAGTTACATACGGGCAACTTAAACCTAGTTAGCGGGTCCAACAAACCACTTGTTGCTAACCGATTTATCATCTCTTACCCTATGTGTCCAACTCTACTATGTCATTCATTTACATCATCATATATGCAATTAGATGTAAATGCAATAAAAGAATGATAAGAAAACCATTAGAAGAAGTAGCACCCAGTGTGTACAATCCATCATAGATAAAATCAGAACATATCAAAGAGCTGTCCTATTTAATAAAAAAACAGATGATTTTCTTGCAAATCCTAGGCAATCTTAGACAAAGTACTGAAATCAAGTTCTGACAATATCTGGAGCATAAAGAATGTCATTTAGATATAAAGTCTAGCTAATTTGCAACTCCAACATCCAAGTGCCGATCCCTCTGATGACGAAAAATATTCCGTTCTTCACGTAAATCCTCCTAACCCAATAATTCACTCAGCGGAACTCCACATACGAGCTCTTGTCTGGAGCTACGTGGTTAGTGGCTCCTGAGTTTTCAATCTACAAAAGAGAGAAATTGGCGAGCATTACAGTAAATGAGACAAAACTCAAACCATGTAAGGACATTCTTTTTACTCGTCATACTCACAAGCAAAATGATCAAATCCTCCTCAGACGTAGCACTTTGCATTTGTCTTGTCAAAACTCCTTCTTGCGCTTTTGTACTTTGTTGTCGGTTTTCTTAGATGGTTTCTTATTGCCTAGATCTTAGGTCTTCTTCTTATGCTTATGCTATTCATTTGGTGCCACGGGAGCTCTTACTCGACTTCGCAGCATAAAAATAACCCGAGTATGGCCTACTCGCCTCCAAGCGCTCCTCCTTAAGCTAACAATGCCTATTCACATAAGCAAAAGTACAAATACTCTCATCACACATGAGATAGGTTTTCATGATCTCCCATAAATTAGGTAAAAGACTAGATCACACCTCCTTGCAAAATTTCACAGATCTCACCACTTAGTTTATCCTCCTTGCAAAAATCTAAATGACAGTTCTAATTGTATTAAGAGAGATTTTAGTGACTTAATGATGTTTACTCTTACATTTTATGTACCATATGAATCAACAAATCCCAAATGATTCAAGTATAGACCTCAAAGTGAGTATATGAGTCAACGGACACAATACACCAGAACTTAGAATCGGACCTTACCATTCGGACTTGGATTTTGCACACAAAAACCCATAAATAGTCATATATATAGATGTTGTATCCTATTAGCATTAAGGTCCCATAGACGAGTCAGAAGAGTAAAGAAATAACTTGAGAAATTGTTGGTAGGCAATTGTATTTATCTAGAAGTGGAAAAAATTTGGAGTAATTTGTACTAAAGGATGAGCTTGAACCTTCAAGCTAGTGCTTAATAGCCACACACTTTAACTGAACTGCTCTAGCTTCTACTAGAGAAACAATGAAGCATTAAGGTGCCCTAGACCAGTGGGATAGGTAAAGAAGTAGTTTGAGAAATTATTTGTGGGCAATTATAGTAGTCATACGCTTTAATCAACTAAGCTACACTAGCTTTTGCCAAAGAAAGAAGAAAGCATTAAGATGCCCTGGACTAGTCAGAATAGTAAAGAAGTAGCTTACGAAATTATTAGTGTGAGATTATAGTAGGCTATTAACCTTAGACCTTTGGTTAACATCCATACACTCTAACCAATTAAGCAACTAAGAAAGAATAAAACGTTAAGATGCCGTAGACCAGTCGGAATAGTAGAAAAGTAGCTTAGGAAATTGTTGGTGGGCAATTATCATATTGTAGATGTGGGAAAAAAATTTGAATAATTTACGCTAGAGGAAGGGTTTGAACCTTCGATCTTGTGGTTAACAGCCACACGCTCTAACCAACTGAGCTACTCCAGCTTTTGCTAGGGAAAGAGGAAAGCATTAACGTCCCCTGAACCAGTCGGAATACTAAAGAGGTAGATTGAGAAATTATTGACTGGGAATTATAGTGTTATGACTTTGTGGTTAATAGTTCTACACTCTAATCAATTGAGCTATTCTAGCTTTTGCTATAGAAACAAGAAAGCATTAAGGTCTCATGGACTGTCAAAATACTAGAGAAGTAGTTTGGAAAATTATTGATAGGCAATTACAATAATCTAAAAGTAGGAAAAATGTGGTAATTTGTACTAGAGGAAGGAATTGAACCTTCGGCCTTGTGGTTAACAACCACAAACTGTAACGAACTGAGCTACTTCACCTTCCGCAAGAGGGAAAAAAACGTTAAGGTCCCATGTACCAGTCAGAATAGTAAATAAGTACTTTGGGAAATTGTTGATTGATAATTTTAGTAATAAAAAAAATAGAGTAATTTGCGCTGAGTTACTCCAGCTTCTGCTATAGATACAAGAAAGCTTTAATGTCCCGTAGACGAGTCAGAAGAGTAAAGAAATAGTTTGGGAAATTGTTGGTGGACAATTGTAATTATCTAGAAGTGGATAAAATTTGGAGTAATTTACGCCAGAGGATAGGCTTGAACCTTCAACCTTGTGCTTAATAGCCACATACTCTAACCGAGCTACTCTAACTTCTGTTAGAGAAAGGCGCCCTGGACCAGTTGAAATAGAAAAGTAGTTTGGTAAATTGTTAATGGGTAATTATAGTAATGTAATAGTGGAAAAAAATTGGGGTAATTTATGGTTAACAGCCATAAGTTGTAACGAACTGAGCTACTTCACCTTCCGCAAGAGAAAAAAAAAACATTAAGGTCCCATGTACCGGTCAGAATAGTAAATAAGTAGTTTGGGACATTGTTGATGGAAAATTTTAGTAATAAAAAAAAGAGTAATTTACACTGAGTTACTCCAGCTTCTGCTACAGATACAAGAAAGCGTTAATGTCCCCTAGATGATTCAGAAGAGTAAAGAAATAGTTTAGGAAGTTGTTGGTGCGCAATTGTATTTATCTAGAAGTGGATAAAATTTGGAGTAATTCACGTCAGAGGATGGACTTGAACCTTCAACCTTGTGCTTAATAGCCACGTACTCTAACCAAGCCACTCCAACTTTTGCTAGAGAAACAATAAAGCATTAAGGCACCCTGGACCAGTAAAAATAGAAAAGTAGTTTAGGAAATTGTTGATGGACAATTATAATAATGTAGTAGTGAAAAAAAATTGGGGTAATTTACGCTAGAGGATGGGTTTGAACTTTCGACCTTGTGGTTAACAGCCACACGCTTTAATCAACTGAGCTACTCCAGCTTTTGATAGAGAAAGATGAAAGCATTAAGGTGTGTTAGACCAGTTGGAATAGTAAAAAAATAGTTTGGGAAATTGTTGATGGGAAATTATAGTGGGTTTTGAACCTTTGACCTTTTGGTTAACAGCCACACCCTCTAACCTATAGAGCTACTGAGAAAGAATAAAGTAATAAGGTGCCCTAGACTGGTCGTTATAGTAAAGAAGTAGTTTGGAAATTATTGGTAGACAATTATCGTAATCTAGAAGTGAGGAAAAATTGGAATAATTTAAGATATAGGAAGGGTTTGAATCTTTGACCTTGTGGTTAACAACCACGTGCTCTAACCTATTGAGCTAGTCCAACTTTTGCTAGGGAAAGAGGAAACCATTAACATACCACGGACTAGTTGAAATAGTAAAGTAATTTGGAACATTGTTGGTGGGGAATTATAGTATTTTGCCTTTGTGGTTTATTGCCACACGCTCTAACCGACTGACTCTAGCTTTTGCTAGAGATACATAAAAGCATTAAGATTTTGTAGATCAATCGGAATAGTGAAGAAGTAGCTTGGGAAATTGTTAGTGGACAATTATAGTAATCTAGAAGTGGGAAAATACTGGGGTACTTTGCGTTAGAAGAAGGGTTTGAACCTTTGGCCTTGTGGTTAACAGCTACACACTCTAACCAACTGAGCTACTTCACCTTTTGAAGCAAAACAAAAAGCATTAAAGTCCCATAGACTAGTGAGAAGAGTAAAAAAATAGTTTGGGAAATTGTTGACGGGCAATTATATTAATAAAAAAATTGGAGTAATTTACAAGGAGTTACTCCAGCTTCTGCTAGAGATGCAACAAAGCATTAAGGTCCCGTAGCTAAGTCGGAAGAGCAAAGAAGATGCTTAGGAAATTCTTGGTGGGCAATTGTAGTTATCTAGAAGTGGAAAAAATTTATAATAATTTGCGCTAGTGGATGGGCTTGAACCTTCAACCTTGTGCTTAACAGCCACACTGTAATCAAGTTAGTCCAGCATCTTCTAGAGAAACAATAAAGCATTAAGGTGCCCTAGACCAGTTGGTATAATAAAGAAGTAGTTTGGAAAATTATTGATCGACAATTATAGTAATCTAGAAGTGAAAAAAAAAGTGGAGTAATTTACCTAGAGGAAAGGCTTGAACTTTCGACCTTATGGTTAACAGCCTCACGCTTTAACTAACTGAGTTACTCTAGTTTTTGCTTGAGAAAAAAAAAAGTTTTACCTTGTCAAAATAGTAACTAAATAGCTGAGGAAATTGTTGGTGTGAAATTGTAGTAGGATTAGACCTTTAACCTTATGGTTAACAGCCACACACTCTAACCAACTAAGCTAGTGAGAAAGAATATGGCATTAAGGTGCCCTAGACCAATTGGAATAGTAAAGAATTAGTTTGGAAAATTGTTGGTGGTCAATTATCATATTATAGAACTGAAAAAAATTGAAATAATTTATGCAAGAGGAAAGGTTTGAACCTTTGACCTTGTGGTTAACAACTTATACTTTAACCAATTGAGCTACTTTAACTTTTGCTAGGGAAAGAGGATAGCATTAACGTAGCCTAACTAGTCAGAATAGTAAAGAAATAGTTTGGAAAATTATTGGTGGGGAATTATAATGTTATGACCTTGTGGTTAACAGTCACACACTCTGAGCAACTAAGCTACTCTAGCTTTTGCTAGAGAAACAAGAAAGCATTAAGGTCTCGTAGACCAATCGGAATAGTAAAAAAGTTACTTGGGATATTGTTGGTAGACAATTATAGTTACCTAGAAATGGGAAAAAATTGGGGTAATTTGTCCTAAAGGAAGAGATTGAACCTTTGGCTTTAGGGCTAATAGCCACATGCTATAACCAACTTAGTTACTTCACATTTCGCAAGAGAAACAAAAAAACGTTAAGGTCCCGTAGACTTGTTTGAATAGTGAAGAAGTAGATTGAGAAATTGTTGGTGGATAATTTTAGTAATAAAAAAATTGTAGTAATTTATACCGACTTACTCGAACTTCTGCTAGAGATATAAGAAAGTATTAATGTCTCATAGATGAGTTAGAACTATAAAGAAATAGTTTGGGAAATTGTTGATGGGTAATTGTAGTTATTTAGAAGTGGAAAAAAATTTGAAGTAATTTACGATAGAGGATGGGCTTAAACCTTCAACCTTGTACTTAGCAGCCACACACTCTAACCGAGCCACTCCAGCTTCTACTAGAGAAACAATGAAGCATTAAGGTGCCCTAGATAGTTGGAATATAAAAGTAGTTTGGAAAATTGTTGGTGGGCAATAATAGTGATCTAGAAGTAGAAAAAAATAAAAGTAATTTACACTAGAGGAAGGGTTTGAATTTTCGACCTTGTGGTTAACAGCTACATGCTTTAATGAACTGAGTTCTCCAGCTTCAACTAGAGAAAGAAGAAAGCGTGAAGGTGCCCTGACCAGTCAAAGTAGTAAAGAAGTAGCTCGGGTAATTGTTGGTGGGAAAGCCACGTGCTCTAACCAACTGAGCTATTGAGAAAGAATAAAGCATTAGGTACCCTAAACCAGTCGGAATAGTAAAGAGGTAGTTTGGGAAATTGTTGGTGGGCAATTGTCGTAATATAGAATTGAGAAAAAATTAGAGTAATTGACACTAAAGGAAGGGTTTAAAAGTTCGACCTTGTGGTTCACAGTCACAAACTCTCACCAACTGAGTTATTCCAGCTTTTGCTAGGGATATAGGAAAATATTAATGTCCCCTAAACGAGTCTAAATAGTAAACAAATAGCTTGGTAAATTGTTGGTAGGGAATTATAGTATTATGACCTTGTGGTTAGCAGCCACACGGTACCAACTGAACTACTCTAGCTTTTGCTAGAGAAACAAGAAAGCATTAAGATCTCGTAGTCTAGTCAGAAGAGTAAAGAAGTAGCTTGAGAAATTGTTGGTAGGCAATTATAGTAATCTAGAAGTAAGAAAAAATTGGGGTAATTTGCACTAGAGGAAGGCTTGAACCTTCGGCCTTGTGGTTAATAGCTACACATTCTAACCGACTGACCCACTTCACCTTTTGCAAGAAAAATAAAAAAGCATTAAGGTCCCGTAGATCAATTAGAATAGTAAAGAAGTAGATTTGAAAATTGTTGACGGACAATTGAAATAAAAAAATTGAAGAAATTTGTACAGAGTTACTTTAGCTTCTACAAGCGATGCAAGAAATCGTTTAGGTCTAGTAGATGAGTCAGAAGAGTAAAGAAGTTGTTTGGGAAATTGTTGGTAGGCAATTGTATTCATATAGAAGTGAAAAAAATTTGAAGTAATTTGCACTAGAGGATGGGCTTGAACCTTCAAGCTTGTGCTTAATAGCCACACACTCTACTGGACTACTCTAGCTTCTAATAGAGAAACAATAAATTATTAAGGTGCCCTAGACCAGTCGGAATAGTAAAGAAGTTGTTTGAGAAATTGTTGATGGACAATTATAGTAATTTAGTAGTGGAAAAAAAATTGTTGTATGGGTATAAGGGATCAAATGAATCCATGGGTCAATTACTGGTCTAGTTTCATGCCGGAGTGATGAATCCCACTTTGGAATAGATTTTGGATTTGGGAAAATTGTGAATAAAGATTTTATAATGATGCAATAATGACAAATTGATAAAAATGAGAACAAGAACAAGAAAATATTCAAAATTTGGGTTTAAATAATATTAGAAAAAATTTGTAAACCTTTGAATTTAAGGAGAAATGACCCGAAAATTATTATTGTTGGTTAGGATAATCTGTTGAAGCTTGAAAGGAGATTTCTTTGGAGCCGAAATGCCTAGGGAATGAATATCCTCTTCAGATGAGCGGAGGGCTATGTTTCATATGAATGAGAAATTGCTTTCGACCATGGTTTCTCAATTGAAATTTTAAATGAGTTTGTGGAATGAATTTATAAATGTTTTGTGATTGTGGTGAGCCTCGGAATGGATTTTATGACAAAACCATGACTCCTGAATTTGAATGATGATTTATTTGCACCATGCTACGGTTGAATACTCATATGAATTGTGAAATGTTGCTTTATTTTATACATTGAGCATGAATTGATTATGAAATTGAATGTGGTGACATGGTGCGGGAAATGAAACGACTATAATCTAAGTCTTGCCACGGATTGGGCCATCGGGGCGGCGTGGTTAAGGTTGGTTAAATTGTCTAGGGGGTAGGTTGGTTGGAGAGCCTCCACCAATTGCTAGATAACGTGGTAGCACTCCATGGAGCTTAGGGTTAATGCCAAGGTAAAAAAGAAATTTTATAAAAAAAACTATGGAAAGCCCCTTGGCGGATCCTGCCAACGGCCATTGGTAGGATAGTTTTTTGGCACATCCCAAAATTGTGAAAAAATGAATATAGATTGTTTGATTCGATTATATGAGTCATGGTGGTTTGATATGAATGATTTTATGTGAATGAATTTCTTTATCATATTAAATTATATTTGATACACGTATTTGACATCACCACCTTCACCCCTCATTTATATGCTGCATTCCATTGCATTCCCGTTCACTAGGTATTAAAAATACTCACCCCCTCATTTTAAAAAATTCTTTCCAGAGGAAGTATAAAGTGACGACGTCTATAGTGCCGATCAGAGGACTATTTTTGGTTGATTTTGAGTAGTTGTGGATTATGTAATCATTTTGGGAGTTGTAGATCATCAGACCATGGAAAGGAAGTCTTGTACATCTCATAACGTGTAGATTTTTCTAAAACTGGCTTAATTTCCTCGAGCAAGTATTGGAAAAATCCAAACGACTATGATTTGAGACTTCATTTTTTTGTATGAAATTATTTTGAGAAAATGTTTTATCTTGTATTAGGACATTTGGATTATAATGATGTATTTCGATATATTATTCCGGTTTTACGAGTTTTATGAACTGTCTGAGAATTCTGCATTGGTTGGGATAGCCACACTATATGTATGCATGTACAGGGATTCCCCGATTGTGTGCCAATGCATGCATATGTGTATAGGGATAGGCCGGATGGGTCCCTTGTATGTGTGTTGTGTATATGATTTCTTATTTGATGGATTTTATGTTTTGGATAATTTATTGTATAATTGGAATGACTTGCGTTATCCCGTTATATGGGGAGGTCATGCCTGTATGCCGAGATAATATGGTGGTTATTACTTGCTCAATGAGAGAGTAGGGGCGTGACAGGGTTGGATGAGCTGGGGAGGCAGACTGGCTCCCTCTGCTGAAATCGTGTTATATTTGGACGCACCTCGGTGGGGTATGAGTCAACGCCAAGGAAGGGGGAACTAGGTGGGCTTTTATAATTTGTTTGTTAACTACGAGATCTTTTTTGTTTCACTTTAATTGGAAGCTTTGGAAAGGAGACCCGAATTTAACTCTTACATGTCCTCCTCCAGCCCACTCATTCCGCTACCTATTGCATTGTATCGGAATTTGCCTTCCTGGTTTAAAGCAGCCTTCCTCTTTGAATTTCCTTTCTACAACAAGAATTTTCCTGGAGAAAGGGCAAACTGGTAACTTTACTCTCGGTCTCCACAGATTCTAGTTTGCTTTCTTAATTGAGACCTACATTCACTACCCATTCGTTCACCGAGACTTATAAGCATGATGTGAATGCCTTGTTTAAAGCTTTCTTAACTCTACCATGCTATTTGTTTTACTTTTATTATAATATAGATCTCTAAGAGAGACCTAAGCTTTAGCATAAATATACTTTTTCATTTATGATAGATTCATTTTTCCATAACTAATATGGGAAGGTGCAAATGTGAGGAGGAAAAAATTATTGCATGACTGGAAAAGAGTAATGGATCTAAGCTGGTCTTAGCATATAGAGGTGTGTATTATTTTTTGTGATGGCTTATTGTCATTTTCCTTTTTGTTGTGCAATGTTGGATATCGTTTTGTGCAAACTCTCTCTCTCTATTTCCCCCATTTCAGGTAAGGTAGAATAAAATATTAGGAAGAGAGTAAAAACAAGAGAAATGAGACAAGAAACATACAAAGAGGGACTATTGCAGACCACCAACATAGGTTAAAGGGAAACTTCAATCTAATTCATTAATCAAAGCATCACAAAGAATACTAATGCCTCAATGTATAGACAAAGCTCTAAAAAATATGGAAATAATATGAAAAGAACAATTTCACAAAAGTTGGTAACAAGCTAAATCATAGAAATTGTGATGAAAACCTATATTAAATAATTTTTAGTATATTCTAATTCAGTTCTCCCCAACTAAAAGGACTCCTAGAGCGAGGTGGCAAAAGCTGTTCATCAAGGAGGGTGAATGAGGTAACTTTGTAGGTGAACTACACGTGAAAACAGGCCCACAATCACAAATTTACAAATATCATGATAGCAGTTAAAATTGTCATCAAAGAGAACAAGGATTTGAATTCTCTTTGTTGGTAATTTAACAAATTAATGTAAGTTCCATACCTACAAATGATATGTAGAAAATGCAGAGGAGCAAAGGAAGAAACCTAGGATGACATGACAATTACTCACAATTCAAAAGAAATGCATCTTTTTCAATAATTGTATCAAATCAATTTGCCTCACATTGTTAAAAACTCATTCACAATTTTACTTTTTTCACATCCATTTCAAACTATACAATATTCTCAATATTCTAAACTATAATGCATGAATTATTGAAAATAAAGTCTACGAGATAAAGAAGCAAGACATTTAATAGAGACGTTTAGAGCACATAAGAGGGACTTGCATATGATATTTATTAATCTAGAAAAAACATATAATAGGATTCTCAAAGACAAACTTTGGTAGATGTTGATGAAGAACGAGATCCACATGAGATACATTAATCTATATAAAATCAATAATTACTTCTAAAATTTATATTAATAAATAAAAATAAAATAAGGAAATCTCTCTCCCCTCCCTAATTTCATAAAAATGATCAAAAGGTATAAAAAGGGACAAAGTACTCCCTCTCTCTCTAGTTTCTTGAAAACAGTGTGAGTAAGAGAGGGGGCAAAGTCTGAGAAAGGAAAAAAAAGGATCAGATCAAATTAAAGGAGAACTGTCGGATCAAAAAGGAATTTCCAAAAGACGAGCTTAAGTAATTTCAAAAGCCCCATTAAAAGACATGGGCCCATAGCAACAGAAATTCAAAAAGCCTTCTCTCTTTTCCAGGTTTGAGAAGGGAATTTCAAAAGAGATGGGCCATAGCTTAAGAAATTTCAAAAGCTTTCTCTCTCTCTCTTTAAAAGAAATTGAAGGAAAGCATCAGAGTAGATGACGGAGGCAGATCGCAAAGTTCAAGGAGGCTTCTTGTCTCTTTGACACGATGGCGATGGTATATCTTTTTTTTTAATCTTCTTTTTCTTCCTCCTATATTTATTTTCCATTCTTGTTATTTCTACTCTGTCTCTCTCTCTTTCTCCCTCACCCCCTCTCCCTTTCCCTCTCCTACCTTGTCATATGAAGTTGTTTGTTGAAGAAAGATTGAAATGAGTAGTAGTCAAAGAAGTTGAGATCTCGAGGTCTTAGATGGGTTTATAATTCCGTTGACAGAATTCATTCCTTGCATTTTTAGAAAGAGAGTTGAGTTTTTTTTCACCTGTGGTTTTTGTTTTAACTAACACATCACACAAGTCGCAGTTCACCCACAATTGATCCGCATTTTTAAGGTCAATGTAGAAACAGTATTATAATTGGACCGATCCATGACATGTCTAAGTGGTCAGTTGAACTGGTTCGACTGACGGGTCGGTCCGGTTTTAATAACATGAGTATAACTAATAAGTTTAATTTCTCTGTAATTAGAATAATTTTATATGTTACCATTATTATATAGTGGTATAATTATACTCTCTCTCCATATTTGGGGATATTTTCTTTGATTTTTTATCTACCGTTTTGATCTTTGATCTTTGATCTTCTGTTCCAAATCTGTATACCTTTTTGTCAGATCTACCGTTTTTGTCTTTGAATATGTTGATTTCAGTTTTGATTTCGTCAATTTCGGTCAAAATTTTGAGAATTTAGTGTTCGTGTTTTTTTGTATAGAAGAGACATTTTGCCTCTCTCTCTCTCTCTCTCTCTCTGTGATTTTTGGGATTAAAAACAAACTCGGGCTTGGCCCGAAATGAGCCCGAGACCCTTTTAATTTTTTGGGCCGAGCCCGAATCTTAATTCTTTGAGCTTTCTTGAGCCAGGCTTGGGCTCGGGCCCATAAAATTTTAAACGGGCTGAGCCTGAGCTTTGCAAAGCCCGACTCAAACACCTTGATTGTTGGTCCTAACTGGCACCCTCCTTTATTTAGCCTTTGGACTGGCCATGGTAGAGTTAATAGAAACCATTCTAAAGCCCTAAATATTAAATAATTTCTAATGTAATCTGTGTCATTAGGTTTCGCCTTTTCTTTGACTAAAGAAAGGACCAATAGTGCACTTTTAGTAACCTACATAAGCACATTACTAGGGGCATCATCTATGCTTGTGTAGGGAAGAAATGTGAATATATTGTGAAACAGTAACCAAAACAATGCTAGTGGCTGATATGAAAACATCACACGTGTTGGTTTCTTTTTTATTTTCCTTTTTTGTGCCCTGGATTTTGTTGATAAAGGGGTACAGGGGCTTTTTGTTTTTTTATTCTTATGTTTCATTTGGGGGGCGAGGTTGGAAGGAGAAAAGAGATCTAGGTTTCTATTGGTTGTCAGTCCGACTTCAAATCAACAGAAGTTACTTTTAGCTGGATCAGTGATGTGAGAGCATTTTTGTTGTCTATTAAGCTTTATGATAAACTACATAGCTTGCATTACATTGTAGGTAAAGTCATAAGTAGATTATACTGTAGGGGTTTGAGTGGAAGATAATACCTTGTTAGATATTTATGGTGTGTGAAAAAAATGACTATCTTTCTGCAAAATAATGCGGGAATGAGTTCCTTTGAAGTTGATTCACGACAAAAAGCTCTATGGTCACTTGGGTCGGCTGAGTAATGAGCCAAACATAATTTAGCACTGTTCATATTTTTGCATTTATTTTTTCAAAAACGAATTCATTGTTCCATGCTAAATTTTTGCTATTGATGTCTCTTAAATCATTTACCATTTGTGCAAGGTATAGAGCAAGCCAAAATGAGAGCTGTAAGTTATGGGTACTGGGTCAGGTTGACCATGTGGGTTTGACCCAAACCCATTCTCTTGCATGTTTTTGAAATTTTAAAGGAGGGAAGGGAGAGAGTGGTTTTTTTAAGAGAAAAACCAACTCCAATTCCCATAACCATCCTTTATGCACATTGAAGGTTAAGAGAGAATTCAAAAAAAAAAGGCAGAAGAAAGATCTATACCATATACATTGACTCTTGGATTGTGAACAAGAAAAAGATTGATCTATTGGTAACATTTTTCAGACCTGTATATCGAAAAGGTAAGTGATCCGACCCTAAATCTTGGGACATTAAATATTTATTTCGCTGTAATTGCATAAAAGAATGCTTTCATTGGTATTAGAGCATAATTTAGGGTGTTTCCTATTTTTTTATGTATATTCGAGTTCCATTTTTTAAAAAAATTGAAAATGGTAATTTTGATTATAGATCAAGAAATGCTTTGAAATTTGAAAGGTAGAGTACCCATGATGTTTGGAATTGATCTGTAAAATTTCATGCATGGCCATCATGTATTTTTGGAGAAAAATGAAACCCTAGCCGAAAAATGAAAATGTTTATATCTATTTGCATGATAGGTTTTATGATTTAAAACTTTATGGTTAGATTCCCCATTAAAAATTCTTTCCAACCATATAAAGAACATGCAAAATAGGGTGAAATCAAAATCTGAAAAACTGTTCGAGGTGCAGAAATCTGGACTTAGGGAAGACGATGAACAGTACAAAAAAACATAATCCCACTCTCGGGTCGTGGGCTGTGAAGCCCAAACGTCATGTTCCAGACCTCAGATCGGAAAACTAATGGCACCAGTAGATTCAGAGACCCCAAAAATGGGGGCTAGGCAAAATCCGATGGCCAGATTCAGCCGGGAAGGCAGCGCGTGGGCTTTATGCGCCGCCTAGGTGCGTAAGCGGGTCACCCACGTGCCGCCGCCGCCAGGTGGCGCGTGAGGGTGCGTGACGCCCCCTCTCAGGCCCCTTTTTTGTAAATTTTTTTTTATTATTTTTTGATTGATTTTTCTGTAATTTAAAAAAAAAAATTTTGACTGAAAGTATCCATTAATTTTAAATTAGTAAATTTTTTTTTTGAAAATTGCAGAAAAATCAATTAACAAGTGAGACAAATTTCTGAAAATTTGTCACATGTTTGAAAAAATATTTTCTAGTTTATGCCTACCTGAATTAAATTTTATAACACATATTTGATTTGTATTCGTTGATTTAAGTATAAATAATTGTGGATGGTGTTTTAAAATTTTTTAGTTGGGTTTACCCCATTTTAGGGATATGGTGAGAATCATACATACCCTTGCACCTCTCCAGGGGAGATGTAGAGACGAGAGGACCCCGGAACATTTGGCAAAGCTGTATATGATGTTGCATTATAAAATGAAAGCAACGCACACTTTGCCGCAACATCTGTAGGTTATGAGTTGAAAACGTTATAAATTTCGGCATTTGGGTCACTGGTTCGGAGGTGAGGAAGCCGAGATTAAGATTATTAAAAACTCCCTCCCTGATTATTTGGTTGGAATGGCTAACAAAATATTATAGGATAATAAGTAACTCTACATCAAGATATGGAGAGATAGGGAGATAGAGATTAAAATAAAAAGGACATTGTCTCTAAAGATCAATGGCTCTACATCCCAAGCTGTTAGGAGATTCACTCCGAGAGATAGACTTTTAATTGGGATGGTCAATATGGTTACTCGCATGTATATAGAAGATAAGAAAGAAAAGAAAAAAGAAATTTGATTGTATAAATATATATTTTTTTCTTCTTCTTTTCTTTGTGCATAGTTATCTACTGTGATGAGAATAATGCCATGAACATATGATGTAATGTTTTTTCTCTTTATATATATATATCAAGAATGTGCATATGTTGTATATTTATGATAGCATGTGAAGAGATATGTTTTAAATTCACATGATTTTAGTGGGAGTTTTTAGGTTGGTAGAATTTAAGTAATTATCACCTAAGACTTAAAAAATTTTGCTACTTTGAAATAAAATTTATGATAATCAAACATTTGGATGATTGATGATGATTAGGCATTTAATGATCTTTCGAGTTTATACCTTATATTCGTTTATGATAAATTTATTAGATTTCATATACAAAATTATATGAATGAATGAGCATAAATACTTATAATAATCTCTCTTTGAAAACCCAGACCATGGTATCGAAATCAATAATAGCAGATTTGAATAAAGGTAATAAGTTTAATGGCGATAATTATGACATTTGGTGCCATAAGATATCGTATGTGCTGCAAGAGCAAGATACCTTAGAGGGTATCAACCATATCATGCAAGACCCTGGAATTGGAAACATTACTCAACAGAGAAGAGATCAAGAAGCTTATCAGGCATGGAAGAAAAAAAATTCCACTGCACGTGGCATCCTGGTTAGTTCTGTAGTTGATGATCTCATACATGAATGTGAGTAATTCCCTACTGCTCATGACATATGGGTGTACCTCAGAGAGAAGTATGGAGGTACCAGTATGACCCGTCTGAAGCAGTTGACTATTAAGTTTGACACGTACAAAAAGAAGTCTGATCACAATATCAAACTACACCTGAGAACTATATCAAACATGATAAGGGAATTGAAGTCAGCAGGTCATGTTTTATCTGATGAGCAACAGGTTCAAGCTTTAATCCGATCCCTTCCAGACTAGTGGGAGCACTTGAAGGTCAATCTGACTCACAATGATAGCATTAAGACTTTCGCTGATGCTACTCACCACATAAAACTCGAAGATGAGCGGCTTGGTGTTGTAAAATTGATTTCTAATGCCTTTATAGCTGAGTCAAGTTCTCAAAAAGTTCAAGCTTTAAACGGAAGGGGAACAAGAACAAGGGCAAGAAAGGGAAGGAAATTGCGGAAGGGTTTAAGAAGAACAATTCTAACCGCAACAACAAGTGTAAGCGGTTTTGAAAAAAGAAGGATAAAAGCAAACTGAAGTGCTACAATTGCAAAGCTCTTGGTCATTTCGCTCGAGAATGTCCCGAGCCAAAAAAGGTAGCACCCTGTAACGCTTCTCTAAGTGTTATAAATGTCTCTAGCACTGTTTTACTTTCTGAATCTTATCCTGTATGGATTATAGACTCAGGAGCAATAGACCATGTGACGAGAGATCGAGAAGCGTTCGTGGACTTTCGTCGAGTTCCTCCTGGTACAAGATGGATATATGTAAGAAACAATACAAGACTAGAAGTCAAAGGGATTGACACTTGCAAACTGGAGTTACAAAGTAACCAAACCCTAATCTTATATGATGTTCTCTTTGTACCGGAAATTCAACGAAATTTAGTCTCTGTTATTGTTCTTCTTAGACTAGGCTATGATTTGAACTTTACTCGTGATAGGGTTTGTATTTATAATGGTGGCGTGTTTTATGGTACTGGGCATCTGTTAAATGGATTTCTTACTTTGGATTGTGACAGACAAATGTTTAACTGTTATGCTAATTGTTATATTTCATTAAATGTTTGTTCTTCTAGTAATGCTAATATAGATGACAAAGTATGGCATGCTCGACTTGGTCACATAGGGCAGGATATGATGAATCGACTTCTAAAAACAGGACTATTGGGTTCGCTTACTAAAGTTGATTTACCGAATTGTGAATATTGTCTTGCCAGGAAGATGACTCAAAAACCATTTGGAAAAGTCGTGAGGGCTGAACTTCCATTACAATTGGTTCACTCTGACATTTGTGGTCCAATGAATGTGAAGGCTAGGCATAGAGTGTCATATTTCATTACTTTTATTGATGATTTCACGCATTTTGGTCATGTCTATTTGATTACTCACAAGTCTGAAGCACTTGAGTGTTTTTGACGTTATATGAATGAAGTGGAGAATCAAATGGATAGAACGATTACAGTTTTAAGGACAGATCGAGGGCATGAATATCTATCAGAACAATTCAATGATCTGTGTAATGAAAAGGGAATAATTAGACAATTGACTATTCCCCACACGCCTTAACAGAATGGTGTTGCTGAGAGGAATAGGACGTTGTTGGAAATGACGAGATTTATGATAGCATAGGCTAACTTGCCAATTTTCTTTTGTGGAGATGCATTGTTAACTGCGACCTATATCTTGAATAGAGTGCCTTCAAAAACAGTACCCACAACACCGTACGAACTTTGGACTGGTGTGGGGATCGGCAGTATATGTTCATGACCCTTCTAATTGTAACACTGATACTCGGTACTCGAACAAGTATATTGGTTTTGAAATATTTATATACTTAGAGGAAAATTTTTTATTTTTATTGATTTTTGATTTTGGGATCTTTAAATTGAATTTTTGGTATAAATTAAGTTGTCGTGTTCGTAAATCGTAGTGGACCCATTATTTTTATGAAATTCGCAAGCTAGCGAAAAGGTGGATGTGAATATATATATATATATTCTTTAAAAAAAAAAAGAGAGAGAGAGGAAGGAGGAAACGCTGCGTTTCAACCCGAAACGCGGCACTCCCCCTTGTCAGATTAGGGCTAAAAGCCCTAATCTGTCTCTCTCTCTTCATCTTTCTCTCTTCGACACTTCTTCTCCCCTCTCCCCGCCACTTCCTCTCCTGCGGCAGTGCCTCCCTCGCCTGAATGCGCCGTGCACCACCACCGTCTTCTTCTTCTCTCTCTCTATTTCCTTCTCTCGGTTTCTCTCTCACTCTCTCTCTCTCTCCTTTCGCTGTTCGTGATTTCCCTATCGATTGTACTCCGCCACGAGCCGTAAATCGTGCTCCCTTACCTCCTCCCATGAGCGCGCCAGCCTGCAACGCCTCCCTCCACTACAGCACGTGACTGTAGCGCCTTCTGCCATGGCGCAAGCGCGAGCACGTAGCCTTTGCCCAAGCGTGCCATAACACGACTAAGCGCGCCATAGCGTGACAGCGCTCAACAAAACGCAACCGCGCGACCCTCCCTGCACGAGCACAAGCATGCCCCTACAAGAGCGCCAGCGTGCCCTTGGACGAGCGCCAGCGTACCCCTGCACGAGCTACCTTGCTTGAGCACGCCTCCCAATGTGACCTCCCTCGCGCGAGCTTGCCTCAGCATGCGACTGCAGTTTCTCGCGAGTGCATACTCCAGCCCACGAGCGCTCCAGCTAGTGAGCGCGAGCCCCTAGCCTGTGAGCATGCCGGCCTGCAAGCCCGCCATCCCACCAGCCTGGGAGCCCACCAGTGGGCTAGCCCACCAGCCCACAAGCCCGCGAGCCCGCGACGACCCATGAGTCCGCAACCGGCTTTCTCCTTTGAGAGCCATCTGCCATCCTCGCAGAAATCCTTCACTGTAGGTAACGGCTGTATTAGATGTAGTCTAGTGTTTAGAAATTGATTTAGTCGCTCACGTGGTTTCAAAATTGAAAATATTACAGGATTTAAATTAATCTGACGGGCGAACGAAAGCTAGGTTTGAGATTCGAGTAAACCTAGGTGAGGGAAATGAAATTATTTCCATACATAAATTTAATTTTGTCGAATTTAGGTTTGAATTTAGCTTGATTTTGATTTGATTATTTACTTATAAATGGAATGAAATTGATGACATTGGTGTATACTTATAAATGAAATTTAATTGATGAAAGTTTAGGGTTTGTACGAATTTAAGGAAAATGATAAACCCTGACAATAGTCGAAAATTTGATGAAAATCGTGATGATTTGATTAGGTTGGCTTTCTTGTTGATTCGATTGAGGGGAGTCTTATTCTACGTATTGTGGTTTTATTGGGGAGTGCGCTATTCTCCCCAAAACTGTGAGTGAGATTTATTTTAATACTTTTGTTTAATGTGTAAACCCTATTTTAAAATATTTGATAACTGAGTATGATTTGTAGCGTACTTGAAATGTTTTGACTAGTTTTGAAATTGATTTTTGTGAACTGATGGAGTGTAAAAAAAAACTGTGTTGAAATATTGAAATTATGCATCCATATGGTTGAAATGTATAACGTGTCATTTTATGTTATATGTTGCATTTGGTTTGTGAACCTGATTTCGACACATTTTGATACGATTTTAGATTTGGCCTTGAGGGCTTTGGTATGTAATGTTCCGTAGCTACGAAGGACACCGTGAGAGACGTTTTGGTAGCATCCGGATATCCCTAGGTCTGGGGTATCCCACGAGTTGTTGTGATTTTTATTAATGACACAGTACTAGCCAGGTTGAATCCGAAAAGGGGAGGATTTGGATATTTTCTCAAAGTCTAGCACCTGGACGAGGTTCGTCGCCAATGCCGGGTTAGAGAGCAGTTTAAATAAACTTGCATATAACACTCCCGGTGCGCCTGTCATAGGTCGCGGTAGACCTTTGCCAGGATATTTTCGGCTGGCAACTTTATGATTTTAGTGACAGTGCTTTGGATGCATATTTGACTTGAAAATGCGAGCTAATGATATATTGTTGAAATGAAAAGCATGATGATTTGAAATATGATTCGTATACTTATGCTTGACACTCTAGTTTTACACTTCATATTAGATGATTGCATTGACCCACTCACTCACTGAGTATTCTTTCCCCGAGTACTCACCCCTCATTTCCCTTCTTGTTTCAGAGATAGTATTTGACAAGGAGCGTTGCTTTTAGGACGCTCAATATTATTGGGAGATCTGGTTTGGACTTGATGAGTCATTATATATTTCTACTGCAAAATTTGTATTGGTAACGTATATGCATTTTGAGATCTATAGACGACCATTGTGTAATTCTGGGGTGACTATATAAATATGGACATTTAAATTGTGGAACTCTCATGTCATTGTATAACATTGCATTGAGGCATTTCTTATTCGTTATGTATGTATTTGGGAATGCGTTATGTCTTAGAAGTGTACTCTACGATCACTCGGTGCCATCTTTAAATTACAAGAGGGGCGATTGGCTGCTGTCCATGCCTTTGATGGGGGCATGGTAGTAGAGATCTATGGCTAGGTTGCTAGAAATTTGTATAGTGTTGCGTTATTCTGAATGTTGGCTGTAGGATTGGTTGATTTTTGGAGAGGCCAGGATGGCCATTTGTTTATTTTATAGGATGGTTGTGATTTATATATAATTAATTATACGTGAGAGACCTCCGAAATATGGGGAGATTTTGCCTGATTTTTTGTAAAAATACAGACGGTATTCAGGACAACAGGTGGCTATTCACAATCCTGGTCCGGGGCATGACAGTTGGATTGGTATCAGAGCCCAGTTGAGAGCTATGTAGGAAGAGAGTCTTGAAAACATTCCCGAGTGTGTTTGTGTTTAAAGTCCTCAATGCATAAGAGTTTCATACAGTTGTGAAGTCCCAGTACATGGTCATAGGTATATGAGTTCATCTATTTTAGAGGGTTATATACGGTTGTGTCTAACCTAACATACTCTTTTTTTGGATTCCACTCTTTGTGAGGGTCATCAAGATGTGACTAGTCCAAATTTCTTGAACCATGCCTATTCTTTAAACGATACCTAATAAGCATCCTTCTCTTGCAGAAGTATGATGACCCGATGGAGCACCCGTTTTGTGCCACCAGAGGAATTAGATGAGTCGGAAGATTGTTCCTCGACTCGCGTGCCACCACCGGCACCTACTCAGCCAGCTGCTTAGGTTGAGACTCCTGTACCCACACTCGACGCCTTTTGATAGGTGTACGAGTGGTACGCTTCGCATGGGATCCAGATTCCGCCCCCACCACCTCCTACAGCGGTGTCTGCACCTGCAGCAGTGCCAGTTCCTTCGGCACCGGTCCACCACGGGTAGCCGATCCTTCTACTTTGTCCAAGCCGAGTGTGACCACATCGACTGCTCTTAGACGGGTATATAAGTTGACTCAGTTGGTTAAGGAGGCCCGTCAGTTGGGGTGCACTGAATTCACGGGGTGATGCTACGGCAGCTAAGCATTGGATTAACCACACCCGCAGGATTTTGACCGATCTGGGGATTAGAGAGGAACTTTGCCTGAAAGTGGCACAGCGACTATTTGAAGGAGAGGCCCTCTTATGGTGGGAGGCCCTTATTGATGAGGTGACAGAGCCACTGCGGTAGGATGACTTCCTTCAGGAGTTTGACCGCAAATTCTTCCCACTCTACTAGTAGGACAGGATGAGGTCAGAGTTGGGACGGCTTACACAGGGGTCTAGATCTGTCTCGGAGTATGAGGCAGACATGCGGAGACTTGCTGCATTCGTACCGGATCTGGCCACACCTTAGTATTTGCGTTTCAAATTCGAGAACGGTCTTAGCCTCAGTATAAAAAGGTATATGATTGTTACCCCACAGTTTACACTGGCCGAGGTGATTGACTCTGCTCACCACGTGGAGGCTTTGGTCCGCGCAGAGGCTAGGCAAAGAGAGAGCAGAGAGCAGAAAAGAAAGAAATAGAAGTCTCATTTTGCGCAGAACTCCAAGAGGGGCAGGGGATCCAGTTCGTACAGAGGCGAATTAAGATTTGAATTTCCTGAGCTGGGATAGGGACAGCACTCCCAGGGGTTCAGACAGCCCACTTAAACTCACCCTACACAGTGTACTACTCAACAGCACCCTTATTACCGCAGGTGCAATAGGTCCCATCCGATAGGAGCTTGTTTAGTGACGGTCACTTGCTTCCACTGTGGGAGGTCAGGGCATATCAGGAGTTTCTGCCCTGAGTCAAGACACGGAGGACAGAGTTCATAGAGTCGTATTAGTACTCCTCATATGGGACAGCAGGGGCAGCCTACTCGGCCAGCATCTTCTACTCCCAGGGTGACCACCGGGAGTAACACAATGCAAACCCAAGCACGATAGCAGCCTAGGGCTCAGGCCCAGGTTTATGCAATGATGCAGGAGGACGCCCAAGCGAACCCCGACATCATCATGGGTACTCCTCCTTCTGATTCTATAGAATAGGATCTCTATTCGTATTTCTACTTCTTTTGGGGATGTCACCATTGTATCATGATAGTCGTATAGGTATTTTATGTTATATACCCTTTTGTGACATGATACTACTCTGACATCTTTGTACACTGAAGTTGTAAATTCCTTAGAAGCTCAACTATTTTGACATATATATATCTATATATATCAAGTTTGAAATTATTCTAAGTCTATATGTATTTTGTTCAATGATAGGTACTCTACCTATCTTCGAAATAGATACTCGTATCCTTATTGACACAGGGTCTAACTATTCGTATGAGAGCGATCAATTCTTCTGACATTCTGACAGGCTGCTCTCACCTTTGGACGAGGAGATATTGGTCATCACTCCTCTGGGTGAGCAGATTGTGCGCGGCACAGTGTATAGAGAATGTGAGATCAAAGTTAGGGATACAGTGCTGAAAGCAGATCTAATCCCTCTCGCCTTGACTAATTTTGATGCCATCCTGGGGATGGATTGACTACATATGTATCGGGCTTCAGTTGACTGCTTTAAGAAGCAGGTTGAGTTTCAAAGACCCGATCAGCCAGTATTGATTTTTGAGGATGAGAGGCGGGTTTTACCCCGCTGTGTCATTTTAGTTTTGGAGGCCAAACGCATGACTCGCCGTGGGTGTGTGGCTTACCTGGCTCACATCATAGACACTACTGCTTAGGGACCGAGATTGGAGGATGTTCCAATAGTACAGGACTTTCCTGATGTTTTCCCCGATGAGCTACTCGGATTACCACCGGTTCAAAAGTTTGATTTTGAGATCGATTTAGTCCAGGGACTACCCCTATCTCTATGCCGCAAAATAGGATGGCGCCGGTTGAGCTGAGGGAGCTGAAGGTCCAGCTGCAGGAGTTGCTGGATAAGGGTTTCATCTGTCCTAGCACGTCACCTTGGGGTACTCCAGTATTGTTTGTAAAGAAGAAGGACGATTCACTGAGATTGTGTGTGGATTACAGGCAGCTTAATCGGGTGACTATGAAGAATAGATATCCGCTGTCTCACATAGATGATTTGTTTGATCAATTGCAAGGTGTTTGAGTTTTCTCGAAGATTGATTTTCGATTGGGATATCATCAGTTGCGGATAAGGAGTCAAGATGTGCTAAAGACAGCTTTCCGTACTCGATACGGACACTACAAATTTTTAGTTATGCCGTTTGGACTAACTAATGTCCCTGCTGCATTCATGGACTTGATGAACAGAGTCTTTCATGACTATCTGGATCAATTTGTCATAGTTTTCATAGACGATATACTGGTGTATTCGCGGAGTGACGAGAATCATGTTCAGCATCTTCGCACCATTTTACAGATCCTCCTCGATGAGCAGTTGTATGCCAAATTCACAAAATGTGAATTTTGGCTAAGACAGGTTGGATTTTTGGGGCATGTCGTTTTTGCGGAAGGGATTTTTGTTGATCCACAGAAGGTCGATGCCATTACGAGATGGGAGCAGCCACAGACAGTGACTGAGATCAGGAGTTTTCTTGGTCTGGCTGGGTATTACTGCAGATTTGTTGAGGGGTTTTCCCAGATAGCTGCTTCATTGTGTAGATTGATGCAAAAATGTGTCAAGTTTGTATGAGATAACCGTTGTGAGGCGAGTTTTCAGGAGTTCAAATAACGGTTGACTACAGCTCTAATTTTGGCACTTCCCACCAGCAGTCAGGAGTATACAGTGTACAGTGATGCTAGCCGACAGGGGTTGGGTTGTGTGTTGATGTAAATGGTCGGATGATCGCTTATGCCTCTAGACAGTTGAAGAAACATGAGGTGAATTATCTGACACACGATTTGGAGCTTGCGGCCATAGTCTTTGCATTGAAGATATGGCACCATTACTTGTACGGGGTGACTTACTAGGTGTATACTGATCATAAAAGTCTGAAGTATTTATTCACCCAGCGAGAACTTAACTTGAGACAGAGGAGATGGTTGGAACTCCTCAAAAATTATGATCTTGTCATTGATTATCATCTGGGCAAAGACAATGTGGTTGCTGATGCCTTGAGCCAGAAATCAGCTTCGTCATCTTAGGAGAACAATATGGCATACCTTACTTGTTTGATGGGACTCCGGGATTTGGGAGTCAGATTGGCTAGTGATGATCAGGGCACTCTGATAGCCAGGTTTGAGGTCAGGCCGACGCTGTTGGACCGTATTAGGGAGCTTCAGGACACTGATACCGAGCTCCAGGCTCTTACTGAGAGAGCCCGCAAAGGTGATATAGATGATTTCAGAGTTCGTAATGATGGACTTCTGACTTATCGAGATAAAGTGGCTATAACTGTCGATGAGGATCTCTGTAGGTCCATATTAGAGGGGACACACTCCTCGACCTATGCCTTGCACCCGGGTAGTACAAAGATGTATCGAACTATTCGGGGCAGCTATTAGTGGGCAGGTATGAAGAGGGATATTACGGAGTTTGTAGCTAGATGTTTAGTCTGTCAGCAGGTGAAGGCTAAGCATCAGAGGCCAACGGGTTTACTACAACCTCTTCCCATTCCCATATAGAAGTGGGAACATGTGACTATGGACTTTGTTATGGGATTGCCGCGGACTTAGGCCAGATATGATGCCATTTGGATGGTAGTCGATTGACTCACCAAGTCTGCCCATTTCATCCTGATGCGCAGCGACTCTCCACTGGAGATATTGGCACGTCTGTATATTGACGAAATAGTTAGACTGCATGGGGTTCCTGTTCCATAGTTTCGGATAGAGATCCGAGGTTCACTTCTCGATTTTGGCTCAAGCTCCATGAAGCTTTGGACACACGGCTCAGTTTTAGTATAGCATATCACCTACAGATAGATGGTCAGTTAGAGAGGACCATTTAGACGCTCGAGGATTTACTTCAGGCTTGTGTTATGGATTTTCGGGGTAATTGGGATAGGCATTTACCGCTGGTGGAGTTTGTATATAATAATAGTTATGAGGCCAGCATCAGCATGCCACCCTATGAGGCACTTTACGGTAAAAAGTGTCACACCCCGTTGTGCTGGGATGAGGTAGGCAAAAGGCGCCTTACCAATGATAACTTAGTCGAGGAAACTAAGGAAAAGGTCGGGGTGGTCCGCGAGCGGTTGAAAGCCGCCCAAGACAGACAGAGGGCATATGCGGATCGGAGACGCCGGCCTTTAGAGTTTGAGGTGGGTGATATGGTATTTTTGAGGATTTCTCCCTTGAAGGGACTCATTCGATATTGGCAGCGGGGCAAGTTGAGTCCCAGGTACATTGGTCCATTCCGTATCCTCAGTAGGGTTGGATCGTGACATACAGACTAGAGCTGCCAAACGAGTTATCTCGAATCCATGATTTCTTCCATGTATTAGTGTTAAGGAAGTACATCCCAGATCCTTCGCATATTATGGAGCCTCCGCCAGTAAAGGTACAAGAGGACTTGAGTCTACCTGTTCAGTCGGTAGCCATACTTGACCAGCAGATCCGGCAGCTATGGAACAGGGAGGTATCTCTTGTTCGAGCACTATGGCGCAACGATCAGGTCAAAGAAGAGACCTGGGAGCCCGAGGAGGCTATGAGGACATAGTACCCAATTTATTTTCTGTATAGTTTAACTTTCTTTTAGTTTCGAGAACAAAACTTGTTTTTACGATGTTAGAAAATGTAACACCGACACTCGGTGCCCAAACAAATGTATTGGTTTTGAAATATTTATATACATAGAGGAAAAAATTTCATTTATATTGATTTTTGATTTTGGGGTGTTTAAATTGAATTTTTTGTATAAATTAAGTTGTCATGTTCGTAAATCGTAGTGGACCCATTAATTTTATGAAATTCGCAAGCTAGAGAAAAGGTGGATGTAAATATATATATATATATATATATATATTCTTTTTTAAAAAAAAGAGAGAAGAGAGAAAGGAAGGAGGAAACGCCGGGTTTTGGCCCGAAACGTGGTACTCCCCTTGTCAGAGTAGGGCTGAAAGCCCTAATCTGTCTCTCTCTCTTCATCTCTCTCTCTTCGACTCTTCAACTTCCCTCTTCCCGCCTCTTCCTCTCCCGCGGCAGCGCCTCCCTCATCCGAAGCTGCCGCGCACCACCGCCACCAGCACCACCGTCTTATTCTTCTCTCTCTTTCTATTTCCTTCTATCGGTTTCTCTCTCACTCTCTCTCTCTCCCTTCATTGTTCGTGATCTCTCTCACGATTTCCCTCTCGATTGTACTCCGCCGTGAGCCGTGAATCGCACTTCCTCACCTCCTCCGGTGAGCGTGCTAGCCTGCAGCACCTCCCTCCGCCACAGCGCGCGACTGCAGCGCCTTACGCCATAGCATAAGCACGAGCGCGCGGCCTTCGCCCGAGCATGCCACAGCGCGACTGAGCGCTCGACAGAGAGCGACTGCGTGACCCTCCCTGCATGAGAGCAAGCGTGCCCCTGCAAAAGCGCCAGTGTGGCCTTGCACGAGTGCCAGCGTGGCCCTGCACGAGCGCCAGTGTAGCCCTGCACGAGCACCGTGCCCCTGCACGAGCTACCCTGCGCAAACACTTCCCCCAGCATGACCTCCCTCGCGCGAGCGTGCCTCAGCGTGCGACTGCAGTCTCTCGCGAGTACTACTCCAGCCAACAAGTGCTCCAGCTCGCAAGCGCGAGCCCCTAGCCCGTGAGTGCGCTGGCCTGCAAGCCCACCATCCCACCAGCCCGCGAGCCCACCAGCGGGCCAGCCCGCCATCTCACCAACCGGCGAGCCCACTAGCGGCCAACCCACCAGCCCGCGACGGCCCGCAAGCCGGTAACCGGCTTTCTCCTTTGAGAGCCATCTACCATCCTTGTAGAAATCCTTCACTGCAGGTAACGGTTGTGTTAGATGTGGTATAGTGTTTAGAAATTGATTTAGTCGCTAACGTGGTTTCAAAATTAAAAATATTACAGGTTTTAAATTAATCTGACAGGCGAACGAAAGCTAGGTTTGAGATTCAAGTAAACCTTGGTGAGGGAAATGAAATTATTTCCATACTTAAATTTAATTTTGTCGAATTTAGGTTTGAATTTAGCTTGATTTTGATTTGGCTATTTATTTATAAATGGAACGAAATTGATGACATTGGTGTATATTTATAAATTGAAGAATTTAGGGTTTGTACGAAATTAAGGAAAATGATAAACCCTGACAATAGTCAGAAATTTGATAAAAATCGTGATGATTTGATTAGGTTGGCTTTCTTGGTGATTCGATTGAGTGGAGTCTTATTCTACGTATTGTGGTTTTATCGGGGGGTGCTCTATCCTCCCCAAAACTGTGAGTGAGATTTATTTCAATATTTTTGTTTAATGTGTAAACCCTATTTTAAAATATTTGATAAATGAGCATGATTTGTTGCGTGTTTGAAATGTTTTGACTGGTTTTGAAATTGATTTTTGCGAACTGATGGAGTGTCCAAAAAAAACTGTGTTGAAATATTGAAATTATGCATCTATATGGTTGAAATGTATAATGTGCCATTTTATGCTATATGTTGTATTTGGTTTGTGAACCTGATTTCGGCACATTTTGATACGATTTTAGATTTGGACTTGAAGGCTTTGATATGTATTGTTCCGTAGCTACGAAGGACACCGTACGAGATGCTTTGGTGGCGTTCGGATATGCTTAGGACTGGGGTATCCCATGACTTGTTGTGATTTTTATTAACGATACGGTACTAGCCAGGTTGAACTCGAAGGGGGAGAATTTGGATACTCTCTCCAAGTCTAGACCTGGACGAGATCCATCGCCAACGCCGGAGTAGAGAGCACTTTAAATAAACTTGCATATAACACCCGCGGTGTACCTGTCATAGGTCGCGATAGACCTCTACCAGGACATTTTCGGCTGGCAGCTCTATGATTTTAGTGACAGTACTTTGAATGCATATTTGACTTAAAAATGCATGCTAATGATATATTATTGAAATGAAAAGTATGATGATTTGAAATATGATTCATATACTTATACTTTGACACTCCAGTTTCACACTTTATATTAGACGATTGCATTGACCCACTCACTAACTGAGTATTCTTTCCCTTCTTGTTTTAGAGATAGAATTTGACAAGAAGCGTTGCTTTTAGGACGCTCAATATAATTAGGAGATCTGGTTTGGACTTGAAGAGTCATTATATATTTCTGCTGCAAAATTTGTATTGGTAATGTATATGCATTCTGAGGTCTATAGACGACCATTGTGTAATTCTGGGATGACTATATAAATATAGACATTTAAATTATGGAACTCTCATGTCATTGCATAACATTGCATTGAGATATTTCTTATTCGTTGTGTATGTACTTGGGAATGTGTTATGTCTTAGAAGTGTACTCTAGGATCGCTCGGTGCCATCTCTAAATTACAGGAAGGGCGACTGGCGGCTGTCCATGCCTTTGACGGGGGAATAGTAGTAGGGGTCTGTGGCTAACTTGCTGGAAATTTGTATAGTCTTGCATTATTCTGGATGTTGGCTGTAGGATTGGTTGATTTTAGAGAGACCGGGATGACTATTTGTTTATTTTATAGGATAGTTGTGATTTAAACAAGATTAATTGTACTGGGAGACCTCCGAAATATAGGGAGCTTCTGTCGGATTTTTTGTAAAAATACAACCAGCATTGAAGACAACGGGCGGCTGTTCAAGATCCCGGTCTGGGGCGTCACTAATAAATTTGGAATTGGTCCCCGGGGGAAGAAATGTATCTTTATTAGATATTTTCATCAGTCAAAAGGTTATGTGTTCATCGGTGAAAGAGAAGATGGTACTGTAGCTGAAATTGAATCATGAAATGTGACATTTTTGGAAAATGATTTTCCTAGTAAAGGTCATATAACAAAAGGAGAACTTTTGTTTGAATTAAATAATTCAAATGATGGTTCCGTGCAGGATGAATCAAGGGAACTACGAGAAGTTGAATCCCTAGATGATCCCAGTGGGAGGGATTCAAATTCTAACGATCAAACCGAATCATCAATTCGGAAAAGTACTAGGAAAGTTGTGCCCAAATGTCATTACGAAATTGAAGGACACGCTTTTATCATTTATCCACGGGATGAGGATGAGCCGAAAAATGTGAACGAGGCTTTGTCTTGTCCTGCCAAGGATGAGTGGGTAAAAGCAATGGAGAGAGAAATAGAGTCGATGGATTCCAACCATGTTTGGGAACTGGTTGATCTTCTACCTGGGCGCAAACCTATTAGGAACAAATGGGTTCTCAAGGTTAAACGTAAAGCTGATGGAACAATTGAGAGGTACAAAACTCAGTTGGTGGCAAAAGGTTATACCCAACAAGAGGGTATTGATTATGAAGAAACCTTTTCACCAGTAGTGAGATTTGCTTCTATTCGCCTATTGTTGGCTATTGTAGCCAATTTAGATTTAGAATTATATCAAATGGATGCGAAGACTACGTTTCTCAATGAAGAACTTAAAGAAGAAATCTACATGGAACAGCCAGTAGGTTTCATAGTTAAAGGTTAAGAAAATAAAGTTTGTAAATTGAATAGATCAATTTATGGCTTCAAACAGTTTTCAAGACAATAGATCTCTTATGACTTCGTAATGATAGACGAAGACCATTGTGTTTACGTGAAAAAGTCTAATGATAAGTTTGTAATTCTAAATCTGTATGTCGATGACATATTGTTAGCCAGAAATGATATGGAGTATGTCCTGAATATCAAGAGTTGGTTCTCATCAAATTTTGAAATGAAAGACATGGGTGAAGCAGAGTACATATTGGGTATTAAGATCCACAGAGATCGTTCCAAGAGATTGTTAGCCTTATCTCAAGAATCTTACATTAAAAAGATTTTGGAACGATTTAGAATGGATAGCTGTAAACCTATTGATACTTTTATGGTTAAAGGCGAAGGTTTAAGTTTAGCAATGTGCTTAAAGACCGCTGAAGAAAAACATGAGATGTCAAAAGTACCATATTCCAGCGCTGTTGGGAGTCTGATGTACGCTATGATATGTATTCGCCCTGACATCTGCTATGCCATGGGTTTGGTCAGCAGGTATCAATCCAATCCAGGTAAAGGTCACTGGACAGCTGTGAAGAGGATTATAAGATACCTGAAAGGAACTGTGAATTATTCCCATTGTTATCAAGGAAATGATTTGTTATTCAGCGGATATACAAATGCTGATTGGGGTGGTGACTTAGATGAACGTAAGTCCACCTCAGGTTATGTTTTCTTGCTAAATAAAGGCGCCATCTCTTGGAGAAGCAAGAAACAAATATATGTATCACTGTCCACGATGGAAGTAGAGTTTGTAGCTTGTGTTTCAGCAGTTCAGGAGTGTGTTTAGTTAAAACGGTTTTTACAATATCTGGGGATCGTAAGTGACAAAGTGGGAGCTGTGACAATTTATAGTGATAGTCAATCAGCTATCGCTTACATGGAAGATCTCAAATATCATGGGAAAACCAAATACATTGATACGAAATTCAACTTTATTCGAGACATTGTTAAAAAGAGAGAGGTGACATTGAAGTATTTATCTACGTATTTAATGGTGGCTGATTTATTCACGAAACCGATTCCTAGAGATGTATTTCTGAAACATGTAAAAGCTCTAGGATTACGTAGAGTGTAATTGTATGTATATGCAATGAACGTGATGTAATGCTCATTATTATATGATATTTGAATTTGTTTGCATTTGCGAGTTCTTATGTCTTAATTAAAAAGTATGTCAGATAAGTTTGGAAGATTGGCTCTCACATACAAGCAATCGCGTCTAATATCTATATGATATGTCGAGATGAGGCAATGTTAATTTTGGATAATTAACATAAATTAGCCATCTTAGTACAAAACTAAAATGATATTATCTTTGATATTTATTTATTTGATAATCGAAATGAATTTCCCATATTCCATTACACTTGTCTAGAAGCCATGTGTGCTTCTCTCTTGGAAAAGTGATTTTTTGGAGGATTTATAAGAAGACAGAATCAAGTCAGTATCGTGATATATTTAGACTAAAATCTGTACGATATATTATAATTTTGAAATAGATATACGCTTCTAAA
Organism: Dillenia suffruticosa; assembly: GCA_033439265.1. NCBI lineage: Eukaryota > Viridiplantae > Streptophyta > Magnoliopsida > Dilleniales > Dilleniaceae > Dillenia > Dillenia suffruticosa. The sequence goes on from JAVTVX010000015.1 coordinate 22,419,026, forward strand.
TAAATAGAAAATGCATCGTAGTACGTGTTCATACTACGTGTGCTTTCAGTGACCCTATGAGTAATGAGTTAATAAATCCTTCTATCTCATTGTGTGAGACCTAGAGCTTTGTAATTAACCTCATTTAATACCCTTAAGACTTTCACCTGTTTCTTGAAATTTTATTTTAGTGTTGCTACTTTAGCATGTAACCAATAGATCATGATTGATTCAGTTTTGCGGTGCATGACTAGAAAAGCAGCTAAAATGAAGTGGAAAGATAGTAGTACGAAAGGAAGACTGTCTTAAAGTTTGTACGTAATTTTTGTATTCACAGACTGATCAGTTATGTTTTTAACTTGATGTTCTGAAACATAATTGTGAATGCATAATTGAGATGAGTCAAGTATGCTCTTGTTCATTAATAGAGGGATAAAAGGTACGGTGACTCTGTTATATAGTAAAACAGGTATGGGGTATAGCGAAACATGTTATCCTCATTGTATTAGATCTTGAGCTACTATATATCTTTAACAGGTGTATAGCTATGAGCTCTCGATATATTTACTAGTCACACGATCCATTTGTCTGTATGAAATCGAGGTATATGGAAGTGATTGAGTAAAATGTAGGTCTAACCCTCATGTGCGAGTAGGAGATGTAAGTTATGGGTATTGGGTCGGGTCGCATGTCACGCGCCACCAAAGGACAGTGGGCACTTGTCCACTTTGGACAGCCCACTCTGGCGACTCATGGGGGCGCATAAAGGCCCTATGTCAGCTGAAATTTTCATCAGAATAATTCTTTATTCCCTCCGAATTTTTCTGTAATTTTTAATTTATTTTTGAGAGCCGAAAAATAATTTTTTTAATTTTTAATTTTTAATTTGTTTAAAATAATAGAAAAAATTATTTCTGGTGCACAAAAAAACTTCTGAAAATTTTTATATGTGTTAAGAAAATTATTTTCTTAATTTTGGCTACTCGGATGAAGATTTGTTTTTCTCCCATCATTTGTTTGAATTTTTGCTCGGTTATTTTTGTTCAAAAATTAGTTTTTCTAACATAAAATTACTTTAAATTTGAGTAAATATTTTAAAAAAAATAAATACTCTGATATTTATTACAATATTATAGTTAACTTGGTGTCCAACCTAATATTGTTCCCATTTTCAAAAGTAATGGTGATTTCAGATGGAATGTCGTCTTTGGGTAAAAGTTAGGGTATTAAGAAGTTTAAAATGTATGATAAAATTGGATCAAATATTTATTTATAAAATGGATCCATTTCATATTTTCAACCTAACATTGTTCCCATTTTCAAAAATAATGGTGATTTCGAATGGAATGTCATCTATGGGTGAAAGAGTATTAAGAAGTTTAAAATGTATGATGAAATTGGATCAAATATTTATTTATAAGATGGACCCATCTTATATTTTTCCGTCTGGAACTTCTTAAATTAGATCATTTCTTTTTTGGAATAATGATATATACATTTTAAGAAATTTTCTAACTCTTTATTGGGTTTGTGTGGTTGAAAGATGAATGCTGAGAGAAAAAATATGAATCTTGATAATGTGGGACCCATATTAATAGAAATATGGAGGGTCAAGAATCTAGAGATCCAAATGAAGAAGAAGTTATCCCATAATATGAATAGAACCAACCCTCGTGCTAAAGGAGATTTTCCTTCTAGGGATACACAATCCAAGGGGATGGTGAATATGTTTACTCGAATGGACATATTGTGAATTGAAATAATGAATTTGCATGTTTTCTTTTGTGCACTATGGTTGTTTGTTTGAAATATGATCATATGTCAAAAACTTTTTTAAGTTTTTTTATATAAAGTTTCTATTGAAAATATGATTGAGAATATTGTGCACTATGGTTGTTTGTTTGAAATATGATCATATGTCAAAAACTTTTTTAAGTTTTTTTTATATAAAGTTTCTATTGAAAATATGATTGAGAATATTTGTTATTTTTATATGATCATGCATGCAAAAGAAAACTAGGGTATTTAAATAATTTGTGTATTTAAGTGAGAGGTTTTTGGTTGGAGAATTTGAGTAATTCTCACCTAAAACCTATTGAATTTTGTAATTTTAAATTAAATTTGTGATAGTGATACATTAGGATCATAAATGATGATTGGTAACGTAGTGAACTTTTGATTCTATACCTAATGTTGACCCATCATGAATGTTAAATTTGAAACACAAAATTATATGTATGATATGAGCATTAATATAAGTGTCCACCCTCTTAGAAACCCAAACCATAACATCAAAATCTATTATTAGAGATTTTGAATAGATGTGACAAATTTAATGGCGACGATTAAGAGATATGACGCCATAAAATGTAATATGTGTTGAAAAAACAAGATATCTTAAAAGGTATCAAACATGTCATTTAGGACTTTGGTATGGGCAATGTTGCTCTGTAAAGGAGAGAACAAGAGATTTACCAGGTATAAAAAATGGTGGATTTCATTGTTCCTGGTTAGCTCTATGATTGATGACATGATATCCGAATGTGAGCAATATGTGATTGTTCATGACATCTGCGTGCACCTCATGGTAAAACATAAAGGTATTAGTGACTCATTTTAGACAAATGATCATAATATTTGATGCCTATGAAAAGTGATATTGTCACAGTATCAAACAGTATTTAAGGATCATGTCTAACTTGATTAGAGAGTAGTAGTCAGCTGGTCATATCCTCTCTGATAAATAGAAAATTCAAATTTTGATCCGATCCCTTCCTACCAAGTGGGAGTACCTGAAAGTCAGTTTGACTCACAATGATAGTGTGAAGACTATCTTGGATGTTGCTCACTACGTTGAGATTGAGGATGAGCAGCTTCGTGTTTTGCAAGATCCACTTTGCAAATTTTCCATGTCATGACCAAATGTGTAGACTTGCGAGTGTCCAGACTTGCAAGAAAATTTAGAGAAAATTTTCCATGTCACATTCAAGATCCTTTCTCGCAAGTCACGTAGACCAATTGAGGATTTAGAGAAAATTGATCAACTTTTCAAAATTTCCATGTCACTTTCAAGATCCCTTCTCATAAGTCTCGTCATTTTCTATGTCACGTCATTTGGTCATGTCCATTCGGTGAACCCAATGACGGAAGAAATTTTCCTATTTGAAAATTGTTTCAACCCTTTATCAATCTCTCTCTTGAAAAGCGTACACTCTCTCACTTTGCAATGTGTAGGATTTTCTCTCACAGAGCACTAGCAAAACCAAGCCCCCTTCTCATATATACTATGACGTAAGATTGTATTGGGGAGGAAGTTAGGGAGATAGTTATTAGTGGGATGATGAGAGTTATCCCATTATCCCAATATATGTTTTTACTGATGGTAAAATGCCCTAAAATGCCCATACATGGGTATTTATCAACATCTCCCACTTGCACACAAGAGCATTTTATGTCCGTCACAATATCACAACTCATGCAATCTTTCACATCACCTTGCTAAACTTTCATAAAGAATTGAGTGTCGTGCGATCAGTGAGCACACCTGCAAGTAAAGACTTCTCAATGCACCTGTTAGGATGACTGATAAGTCACCATTAGTATAAAAAAGAATTCAATGTACCATAAACTCAACGCAATTACATCATTCGAGCTACTTTTCTCATCAAAAGTGATCCCAATCATTTGCTCGACTGTGTATTCACTATTATGTTTGAATCATAATATGGATTAACATAACAGATCGACCTGTGAATACAACACCATAATGTAATGTTGATTGATCTTTCTTTTCCCAAACTCAAATCATTGTGTCTCAATTCAGCTATTTTTCTAGACCTGCCCCTTAAATCTCAATTTATCTTCTGGGTCATAGGTAAGCAGACTAAAGTATCAAATACTGAATTAAGACTTCTTGAAACAGTTGAAAATAATAAGGGCAAAAGAGATCCTATCCAACGGATCTCGGGTCTCATATAGTGGGAACGTGGATCATGATCACACTATTATCTCAAATTATAGCTCCCACTATCGCTTGGTCGGTTTATCACATTTGGTATGAAATAGGTGCCACAGTATTATTCCCTTATCTCTCAAAAGGGCATATATCAGATTTCTCTGATACTATATAGGTATGGAACTCAATCTACACATAATACTTTATCCAGAGATCTCAGAGACAATATCACCAGTCGCAGATGATATCTAAGATCTCAAACCTGGCTACTCAAAGGAAACATAGATGTGGGCTTATCCATGTTGGTCCTATTGTATATGTCCTATTCTAGTAGGGCCACTCTCAAAGCCTCTTATGACTAAAAACGTCTCATCCCTACTCACTCAAAGCTAGATGTGGTTATTCGTGTGAGAGAGTCAACAACGCCTGCCTGACATATCTTTTATCGTAACTCACTACAAATATATGACAATAAACAAGTATAAGAAGTAAACTTGTGACTATATAATGCACCTATATCATATATATCAATAATCATTAAAATTAGTACATAGTGAGAAATGTCAAAATATAGTAAACCCAATAATTCCATGTCTCACAAAGGAATCTCTCACAATAAGTTTGGTAAAAGGATCAGCTACCATACTATATGTAAAAGTATACTTAATTGTTATAGAACCCTTTTCAGTATATTTCTCACAGAATAGTATCGGTATCAATGTGTTTGGTTTTAATATGATACTTAGGATTTCAATTGTTGACAGTGGTAGGTTGATTATTAAATAAATCATCAATGGCCTCCCACTGTCTATCACAACTTCTAAATCATGTAGAAATCTCTGGAGCTAAACACTCTCCTGAACTGCCACTAAACATACCACAAGCTCAGTCTCTGTCGTAGATAGAGATACATAGATTTGATTCTTGCTTCTCCAAGATATGACACAATTAATGAGCAAGATAACAAATCGTGATGTTAGTTTGCGTTTATCCAGATTGTCACTTCGAGTCGGCGTCTGAATACCCAATAAAACACAAATAACCTCTTTCATAACACAAAGAGAGGTCCTCTGTTCCTTTAAGATATCTTAGAATCATGTTTACTGCTCTCCAATGATCCCTTCCAGAATTTGATTGATATCTACTCACCAGATTGACTGCAAAATAAATGTCTGGTCATGTACGCCTCATTGAATACACAAGACTACCCATTACACTGGTCGTATATCAACATCCAAAATTGACAGATCTTGTCCTCATAACCTACTACAACGAACCTAGAGGGTTGCTCCATGTAGATCTCCTTATCCAAACTTCCATTACAGAAGGTGGTTGTTACGTCCATCTGGGATAACTCTAGATCCATGTTTCTAAAAATCGCTAAAAGTAAATGAAACGAGATAAATTGGACTATGACTCTATGATAGTCCACGCCTTTAGGTTAAGTGTAACCTTTAGTTACTAGACGGGATTTATACCTCTCCACCGATCCACCAACCTTTCTCTCAATCTTGAGAACCTACTTGTTCTCGATGCTCCTTCTGCCTTCAGGTAAATCAACTAGATCTTTGAGAGCCTACTCGTTCCCAATGGTCTTTCTACCCTTAAGAAAATCAACTAGGTACCAGACCTTATTGATTCTCATCGACTTCTTCTCTTCATCCATGGTATTTAACAAATGGTCCTTTGTAAAACCCTCGAGAGTCTCTTGGACCATTATAGATTTTTCATCATCCTCAAACATCACAATGAGGGTCTCACCTCAATCAGGAAGCGACATTTAAGTTCGTATCCTCAATACTCGTACGAGAAGAGAGAATCTCTTTATCTCTTGACGGATCGCTCCCTTTAGGACCAAGATCCGAAATGGATTCTTGTATCTCGCCGTTGGGTTTGCCTAAGCCACTAGGCTTATCCATCTTATAGAAGGTAAATTCTTGATCAATTTCATCTCTCTTAAGGAAATTATTCTCAAGGATTGTGGTATCACAAGACTCAATCATATTGACAATACTTTCCATTTGTTCTCTTAAGAACACATGTCCCCTGGAGTGTTTTAAGTATCTTATAAAGATACTTTTCTTTTCTTGCTGGCCTAACTTGCTGTGTGGATACGATCGTGATCATATCCGATACAACCCCTTAACCTTAAACGACTAAGGTCAGACTGTCTCTTTGTCCAAAGCTCATATGAGGTACTGACTGTGAACTTAATGAGACACGGTTGAAGATGTAGGCTGCAATCAATAAAACATTTCCCCAATAGGAGATGGACAATTTGACTTGCACCATCATGGACTTCACTATCTCTAACAAAGTCATATTTCTTCTCTCGATAACTCTGTTCTGTTGAGACGTAGCAAGAATAGTTAGCTGTCTCGTAATATTTTTCTCGAAATAGAGCCCTCTATATAGTTCTGACAAATACTCGTGCCCTCAATTGGTTTTGAAAGTCTTCATTTTCAAGTCTAACTGATTCTCAATCTCGCTAACAAACCTCCAAAAACATTCCAATACTTCAAACTTATGTAAGATTAGATAAATCTAACCAAAATGTGTGTAATCGTCTATGAATGTAATAAAGTACACAGCTCAAATTCAGGATCTCATGCTCATAAGACTACAAATATTAGAGTGGAGCAACTGAAATGGAGTCCCAGCAATCATTGCATTGTCAAATGGTTTTCTTGTAACTTTGCCAGCTAGGCAAAAGTTACATACGGGCTACTCGAACTTAGTTAGCGGGTCCAACAAACCACTCGTTGCTAACCTATTCATCATCTCTTACCCTATGTGTCCAACTCTACTATGCTATTCATTTACATCATCATATATGCAATTAGATGTAAATGCAATAAAAGAATGATAAGAAAATCATTAGAAGAAGTAGCACCCAGTGTGTACAATCCATCATAGATAAAATCAGAACATATCAAACAGCTATCCTATTTAATAAAAAAACAGATGATTTTCTTGCATATCCTAGGCAATCTTAGACAAAGTACTGAAATCAAGTTCCGATAATATCTGGAGCATAAAGAATGCCATTTAGATATAAAGTCTGGCTAATTTGCAACTCCAACATACAAGTGTCAATCCCTTTGATGACGACAAATATTCCGTTCTTCACGTAAATCCTCCTAACCCGAGAATTCACTCAGCGGAATTCCACATACGCACTATTGTCTGGAGCTTTGTGGTCAATGGCTCCTGAGTTTTCAATCTACAAAAGAGAGAAATTAGCGAGCATTACAGTAAATGAGACAAAACTCAAACCATGTAAGGACATTCTTTTTACTCGTCACACTCACAAGCAAAATGATCAAATCCTCCTCAGACGTAGCACTTTGTATTTATCTTTTCAAAACTCCTTCTTGCGCTTTTGTACTTTGTTATCAGTTTTCTTAGATGGTTTCTTATTGCCTAGATCTTAGGTCTTCTTCTCATGCTTATGCTATTTGTTTGTTGCCACGGGAGCTCTTACTCAACTTTGCAGCATAAAAATGACCCGAGTATGGCCTACTCGCCTCCAAGCACTCCTCCTTGAGCTAACAATGCCTATTCACATAAGCAAAATTACAAATACTCTCGTCACACATGAGATAGGTTTTCGTAATCTCCCATAAATTAGGTAAAAGACTAGATCACACCTCCTTGCAAAATTTCACAGATCTCACCACTTAGTTTATCCTCCTTGCAAAAATCTAATATGACAGTTCTAATTGCATTAAGAGAGATTTTAGTGACTTATGATGTTTACTCTCACATTTTATGTACCATATGAATCAACAAATCCCAAATGATTCAAGTGTGGACCCCAAAGTGAGTATATGAGTCAACGGACACAATACACCACAACTCAGAATCGGACCTTACCATTCGGACTTGGATTTGGCACACAAAAACCCATAAATAGTCATATATATAGAGGTTGTATCCTACTAGCATTAAGGTCCCATAGACGAGTCAGAAGAGTAAAGAAATAACTTGGGAAATTGTTGGTGGGCAATTGTATTTATCTAAAAGTGGAAAAAATTTGGAGTAATTTGCACTAAAGGATGGGCTTGAACCTTCAAGCTAGTGCTTAACAACCATACACTCTAACCGAACTACTCGAGCTTCTACTAGAGAAATAATGAAGCATTAAGGTGCCCTAGACTAGTGGGACTGGTAAAGAAGTAGTTTGAGAAATTATTTGTGGGCAATTATAGTAGTCATACGCTTTAATCAACTAAGCTACACTAGCTTTTGCCAAAGAAAGAAGAAAACATTAAGATGCCCTAGACTAGTCAGAATAGTAAAGAAGTAGCTTACGAAATTGTTAGTGCGAGATTATAGTAGGCTATGAACCTTAGACCTTTTGGTTAACATCCATATACTCTAACCAATTAAGCAACTAAGAAAGAATAAAGCGTTAAGATGCCGTAGACCAGTCGGAATAGTAGAAAAGTAGCTTGAGAAATTGTTGGTGGGCAATTATCATATTGTAGATGTGGGAAAAAATTTTGAATAATTTACGCTAGAGGAAGGGATTAAACCTTCAACCTTGTGGTTAACAGCCACACGCTCTAACCAACTGAGCTACTCCAGCTTTTGCTAGGGAAAGAGGAAAGCATTAATGTACCCTGGACCGGTCGGAATAGTAAAGAAGTAGATTGAGAAATTGTTGACAGGGAATTATAGTGTTATGACCTTGTGGTTAACAGTTCTACACTCTAATCAATTGAGTTATTCTAGCTTTTGCTATAGAAACAAGAAAGCATTAAGGTCTCATGGATTGTCAAAATACTAGAGAAGTAGTTTGGAAAATTATTGGTAGGCAATTATAGTAATCTAAAAGTAGGAAAAAATGTGGTAATTTGCACTAGAGGAAGGAATTGAACCTTCAGCCTTGTGGTTAACAACCACAAGCTGTAACGAACTGAGCTACTTCACCTTCCGTAAGAGAAAAAAAAACATTAAGGTCCCATGTACCAGTCAGAATAGTAAATAAGTAGTTTGGGAAATTGTTGATTGATAATTTTAGTAATAAAAAAAATAGAGTAATTTACGCTGAGTTACTCCAGCTTCTGCTATAGATACAAGAAAGCTTTAATGTGTTGTCGACGAGTCAGAAGAGTAAAGAAATAGTTTGGAAAATTGTTGGTGGGCAATTGTAGTTATCTAGAAGTGGATAAAATTTGGAGTAATTTATGCCAGAGGATAGGCTTGAACCTTCAACCTTGTGCTTAATAGCCACATACTCTAACCGAGCTACTCCAACTTCTGCTATAGAAACAATAAAGCATTAAGGCACCCTGAACCAGTCGAAATAGAAAAGTAGTTTGGTAAATTGTTAGTAGGCAATTATAGTAATGTAATAGTGGAAAAAAATTGGGGTAATTTATGGTTAACAACCATAAGTTGTAACGAACTGAGCTACTTCACCTTCCGCAAGAGAAAAAAAAACATTAAGGTCCCATGTACTAGTCAGAATAGTAAATAAATAGTTTGGGACATTGTTGATAGACAATTTTAGTAATAAAAAAAGAGTAATTTACACTGAGTTACTCCAGCTTCTGCTACAGATACAAGAAAGCGTTAATGTCCCCTAGATGAGTCAGTAGAGTAAAGAAATAGTTTAGGAAATTGTTGGTGCGCAATTGTATTTATCTAGAAGTGGATAAAATTTGGAGTAATTCACGTCAAAGGATGGGCTTGAACCTTCAACCTTGTGCTTAATAGCGATGCACTCTAACCAAGCTACTCTAACTTCTGCTAGAGAAACAATAAAGCATTAAGGTGCACCACACGCTTTAACCAACTGAGCTACTCCAGCTTCCGATAGAGAAAGAAGAAAGCATTAAGGTGTGTTAGACCAGTTGGAATAGTAAAGAAGTAGTTTGGGAAATTATTGATGAGAAATTGTTGATGGGAAATTATAGTGGGTTTTGAACCTTCAACCTTTTGGTTAACAGCTACACCCTCTAACCAATAGAGCTACTGAGAAAGAATAAAACATTAAGGTGCCCTAGACTGGTCGTTATAGTAAAGAAGAAGTTTGGAAATTATTGGTAGACAATTATCGTAATCTAGAATTGAGGAAAAATTGGAATAATTTAAGCTACATGAAGGGTTTGAATCTTTGACCTTGTGGTTAACAACCACGTGCTCTAACCTATTGAGCTAGTCCAACTTGTGCTAGGGAAAGAGGAAACCATTAACATACCATGGACTAGTTCAAATAGTAAAGTAATTTGGAACATTGTTGGTGGGGAATTATAGTATTTTGCCTTTGTGGTTTATTGCCACACGCTCTAACCAACTGACTCTAGCTTTTGCTAGAGAAACATAAAAGCATTAAGATTTTGTAGATCAATCGGAATAGTGAAGAAGTAGCTTGGGAAATTGTTAGTGGACAATTATAGTAATCTAGAAGTGGGAAAATATTGGGGTACTTTGCGTTAGAAGAAGGGTTTGAACCTTTGGCCTTGTGGTTAACAACTACACGCTTTAACCAACTGAGTTACTTCACCTTTTGAAGCGAAACAAAAAGCATTAAAGTCCCATAGACTAGTCAGAAGAGTAAAAAAATAGTTTGGGAAATTGTTGATGGGCAATTATATTAATAAAAAAATTGGAGTAATTTACGAGGAGTTACTCTAGCTTCTGCTAGAGATGCAACAAAGCATTAAGGTCCCGTAGATAAGTCGAAAGAGCAAAGAAAATGCTTAGGAAATTCTAGGTGGGCAATTGTAGTTATCTAGAAGTGGAAAAAATTTATAGTAATTTGTGCTAGTGGATGGGCTTGAACCTTCAACCTTGTGCTTAATAGCCACATTGTAATCAAGTTAGTCCAGCTTCTGCTAGAGAAACAATAAAGCATTAAGGTGCCCTAGATCAGTTGGAATAATAAAGAAATAGTTTGGAAAATTATTGATCGACAATTATAGTAATCTAGAAGTGAAAAAAAAGTAGAGTAATTTATGCTAGAGGAAGGGCTTGAACTTTCGACCTTATGGTTAACAACCTCACGCTTTAACTAACTGAGTTACTCCAGTTTCTGCTTGAGAAAAAAGAAAGTTTTACGGTACCCTAAACTAGTCAGAATAGTAACTAAGTAGCTCAGTTGGTTAGCGTGTCTGGCTATTAACCACAAGGTCACAATACTATAATTCTCCACCAACAATTTTCAAACTATTTCTTTACTATTCTGATTGATCTAGTGGACATTAATGTTTTCCTGTTTCCCTAGCAAAAGTTGGAGTAGTTCAATTAGTTAGAGCGTTCCTCTAACGTAATTTATTCTAATTTTTTTTCCACTTTTGGATTAAGATAATTGCCCATCATCAATTTCCAAAGCTACTTCTTTACCATTTCGATTGGACTTGGGCACCTTAAAGTGTATGGCTATTAACCACAAGGTCGAAGGTTCAGAACCTATCATAATTTCCCACCAACAATTACCCAAGCTACTTGTTTACTATTCCGACCAGTCTAGCACATACTAATGCTTTCTTCTTTCTTTAGTAGAAGCTGGAGTAGCTCAGTTGGTTAGAGCGTGTGGCTGTTAACCACAAGGTCGAAGGTTCAAACCCTTCCTTTAGCGTAAATTAAACCCTAAGGCCGAAGGTTCATGTAACACTGCACACAAAAAAAAAAAAAAAAAAAAAAAGTCAAAATTAGGGCTTAAAGCCCTAATTCTTTTTAATTTTCTCTCTCTCTCTCTCTCTCTCTCTCTCTCTCTCTCTCTCTCCCTCCCTCTTTCCCCTTCTCTCTTTTTCTTCTCCGCCGCGGCCGCTACTCTCCTCCTCCGCCGCCCACCGCCTCGCCTTCCCCCCCCGCGATCGCCGCCGCTGCAGCGCCTCCCGTGAGCAGCCTCTCTCCTCCGCGCAGCGCGATCTCCTACGAGCTGCGCTAGCCCAGCCGAGTGTGCGACTGTCCGAGCGCTCCACTGCGCGAGCCCACGCCTGCTCGGGAGCTCACTTGCGCACCCCGCTCCAGCGCTTCACCCTCTGCACAGCGCGCATTCGCGCGATCTCCTGCGAACGCTGCCACCTCGAGCCATCGCGAGCCTTGTGCGCGATTTCCCGTGAGCCAGCACGAGCGAGCGTGCGACCCAGCTCGCGACCCAGCGCGAGCTAGCGCACGAGCTAGCGCGCGAGCCAGCGCGCGACCCAGCTCGCGACCCAGCTCGCGACCCAGCGCGAGCCAGCTCGTGACCCAGCTCGCGACCCAGCGCGAGCCCTAGCCCGTGAGCGGGCCAGCCCACCAGCGGCCCAAGGCCCAGTCCAGCCGCGGCCCACTGCATCCCGCGAAGCCCGCTGCGACCAGCAAGCCGGGCTGAGAGCCCGTGAGCCACCAGCGGGCCAGCCCGTTAGCAGCCAGCCCACCGGCCCGCGAGCCCGTGACGGCCCGCGAGCCCGTGACCGGCTTCCCCCTTCGAGAGCTCACCTGCATCCTCTGTACTGTAGGTAACGACTGTATTGATTGAAGTTCTATGGTTTGCTGTTAGAAATTTAGTGGTTTCTAATACATATGAAGTTTGGGAAATATTACAGGTCTTAAACCAACCCGACGGGCGAACGACAACTAGGTCTGAAACCCGAGGAACCCTAGGTGAGAGATGAATAAATTTTATGGATAGAATCCCTTATTAGGGTTTTAAATCGCTTTAAATTTGACGATTTGATTAGGTTTGTCTTTTGGAGAGTCGTTGAAAAATAGGGAGTGACCACCCTCCCTAGATAGGTGAGTGGGACTCTAATCTCTTGCATAAAATAGTAAAACGTATTTTCTGTCGCATTTTCGATAAAACATGCTTTGATATGCATTCGTTGACGTGTGATATTAAATTTGGAAATCTGTTTTGTGATTTTTGGAGTGTCTTGAATTATATTTACAATGACTATGCATCCATGGTTTGAAAGGAAACAATAATCGTGCCATTACTTGAAATTTTAAAATTTCCTTTTCTACCGTCGCATTGGTATGCTGTTTGAAATGATTCGATGAAACATATTGGCACACAGATTTGAAATGTTTTGATGAACTATGTGGGTTGGATGTCCACTAGTTATGAGATGATGTGATGTTACTTGTGGGACGTTGTGCCCTGGGACGTTGTGCCCTTGTGATACTATGGGACGTTGTGCCCTTGTGATATTATGATATTCCGTAGCTACGAAGGGCGTTTGTTGAGGCACGGGTTGCCCGGATACGCTTCTGCAGGAGGTATCCGCAAACGTCATTTATTCTAAAGGCTATAGGCGCGGCCGGTTGAACCCACGTAGGGGGAGGACGTGTGTGACGCCACCGTCTAGCACCGGGCGGGGTCCTATACACGTTGATGAGTTGGCCCCAGCGAGCTCATGGCCAACGTCGGGGTAGAGAGCGTTTTAAAGTCTATGCATAATAAAAACCCCCGACGCGCCTGTCCTTGGTCACGGTTGACCTTTGCCGGGACTATTTTTGGCTCGCTCTGACATTACTTGATTTTAAATGGATGCATATATGCTTGTTATCGTGTGATTGGTTAAATGATTTCAAATTGTTAAACATATCATGTTTTATCGCGAAATGTAAATTTTTGTTTCAAATGATGTTATTTGACACTCCAATTGTTCACCTATGCTATTTATGCTGGATATTATCCCCCTCACTCACTGAGTATCTTCCCATGATACTCACCCCTCTATTTTCTCTCCTCAGACAGGTTTATTGTGATAGAGCGGCGTTACAGGCTCTAGTGCGGATTTGTTGTTCTGAAGGTAAGATTTACTTCTAATTTAGTTTCGACCCTGCGAGGTCTTGACATTGAGGTCCGTAGTTGGCCATGTACTTATTTTGGGATGACTGTATAGTTTAACTCTCATATTTCATTTGCATTGAGGCGATTGTACGTACTTGAACGTTACTTGGGAAATGTGATATATATCGTATAAACTTAGGTCCGCTCGGTATAGCGGCTGCTCATGCTCTAGTTGGGCATGACAGTAGAGGTCTGTGGCTAGGTTTGTTTATAGCCTTGCGTTGTTCTGAATGTTGGCTGTGGTGTTTGTTGATTTTGGAGAGGCCGGGATGGCCATTTGTGTATTGTACAGGATGATTTGGATTATACAGGTATAATTGTACATGGGAAACCTCCGATTTATGGGGAGGTTCTGCCCAATTTTCTGTAAAAATACAGCCGGCATTCTGGGGCAACGGGCGGCTGTTCACGATCCCGGTTTGGGGCGTGACAGTTCCATTGGTATCAGAGCGTCTAGGTTTGAGAAAAGATAAAAGTTTTCCCAAGTATACGCAAAGTTCTCAATGCATTAGAGAGTTTCATACAGTCATTTAAAGTCCCGTACTTGGCCATAGGCATATAAGTTCGTCTATTTTATGGAGTTGGATACATAACGCATCTAACTCATTACTTCGCATTTGAATGTTTTAAATCATAGTTCATTTATTTTTAGGGGGTTAGTTACGGAGTAACTAACCCTAATTCTTGATTTCTATCCGTTGACAATGTATTTTTTTGCAGAATTATGCCACCTAGACGTGGTAGGAGAGGTGCTAGATTCGCCTCACTTGAGGGTCTTACAGTGCCTGATACACCTAGGGCACCTGAGGCGCCACGAGTACCAGAGGTTGCTTCCTCTACTCGAGCACGCTCACCAGCGCCACCCCCAGCACCTCCACCGGCTGCTACAGCCGAGATTCCTCCACCACCACTCGATGCCTTGAGACAATGGCAGGAGTGGTGCAGTAGATATGGGGCGCAGATGCCACCAGCTTCACTACAGACTCCAGCGACCGCACCTGCGGCCGTACCTGCTCCTTCGGCACCGATTCCTCCTTCGGTGGCCGGCCCTTCCGTGTCTACTCCGACCGACGAGACGTCGGCTACTTTGAGGCGCATCCACGAGCTCACTCAGTTGGTGAAAGAGTCACGGCAGCTCGGATGCACAGACTTTTCGGGATCCAGTGATGCAGTAGCGGCAAAACACTGGATCAACAGGATTCGTAGGATCCTTACGGATTTGGGGTTGTCAGAGGAGCTCAGATTGAGAGTTGCTGAGAGACTCCTCGACGGAGATGCCCTCTCGTGGTGGGAGGCTATCCGTGACAGTGCCACACAGACCCTGCGGTGGGAGGACTTTTTACGAGAGTTCGACCGCAGGTACTTTACCCCGTTCCAGCAGGACCGGATGAGGACGGAGTTCCTGCACTTACGTCAGGGGACGAGGTCAGTTTCAGAGTACGAGGCTGAGCTTAGACGACTAGCGGCCTTTGTCCCCGATATGGCTACACCGGTTCAGTTGAGGTTCAAGTTTGAAGATGGCCTCCAATTGAGCATCAGGAAATATATGACGGTGACTCCCTCTTTTACACTATCGGAGGTGATTGATTCAGCGTATCGGGCGGAGGAGATCGTCCGAGCGGAGGCGAGACAGAGGGAGAGTCACCAGAAGAGGAAGACTGGGTCACAGAGTGGACAGTCTTCGAAGAGGGGTAGAGGTTCTGGATATCCCGGAGGTTTTTCTAGCTTCAGACCAGCAGCACCGGGACAGGGACCTCGACCACAGGGCTTTGGGGCACCAGCCCCTAGTGTCTCTACACAGTCTACTACACAGAGACCGCCCTTCTGCCGTAGATGCAACTGTCACCATGCCTTTGGGGCATGTAGAGCACTAGTTACTTGCTTCCAGTGTGGGAAGCAAGGGCACGTTAGGAGTGTCTGTCCCGATTTAGGTCGGGGAGGATTGACTTTACAGAGTCGTACTGGTACGTCTGGCACAGGCCAGCAGGGGGCACCTGCGCACTCAGCTCTTACCGCTTCCCGGACTGCAGCCGGGAGTAATACAGTGCCAGGATCGTCGCGACAGCAGCCTAGGGCCCAGGCTCGTGTGTTTGCGATGACACAGGAGGACGCACAGGCAAACCCTGATGTTATTATGGGTAATCCTCCCGCAGACCCCTCAGTGTAGTACTTTTGTGTACTTTCTGTATGAGCTTATTGTATACCATGATGTCGATGTACAGTTTTGACTAGTTAAAGCTTTAGAAGCTTAACTAGTTTGATATATATATATATATATATTCGTTCACTTTTTCTTCGCATTTTAAATGCCGTTGATCTTCTTTCTTACTTTTAGGTACCATGCGAATATTCGGTATCGATGCCCGTATTCTCATAGATACCGGGTCAAATTTTTCTTATGTGAGCGATACGTTCGCTTGTCATTCTGATAGACCTCTCTCGCCACTTGATACGGAGATTCTGGTAGTCACTCCTCTTGACAAGCATATCATTCGAGATACAGTCTATAGGGGCTGTGAGGTCGGAATTGGGGAGACAGTATTAGAGGCAGATCTGATTCCGCTCCCTATCACGGATTTCGATGCCATCCTAGGGATGGATTGGCTGAGTTTACACCGGGCTTCCGTGGATTGTTTCACGAAGGAGGTTGAGTTTAGGAGGTCCGAGCAGCCACCGTTAGTATTCCGAGGCGAGAGACGAGTGTTGCCCCGCAGTATTATCTCTGTTATGAAGGCCAGACGTTTGGTACGCCATGGTTGTGCGGCTTATCTGGCTTATGTTGTCGACACCACTGTTGAGGGACCGAGGCTTGAAGATGTCCCTGTGGTGCAAGAATTTTTAGATGTGTTCCCCGAGGAGCTTCCCGGATTACCACCAGTTCGGGAGTTCGATTTCGAGATTGATTTAGTACCGGGGACCAATCCTATTTCTATTCCGCCATACAGAATGGCGCCTGCTGAACTGAGAGAGCTTAAAACTCAGTTACAGGAACTTCTGGACAAGGGGTTTATTCGTCCGAGCACCTCACCTTGGGGCGCTCCGGTACTGTTTGTAAAGAAGAAGGATGGTACATTTCGGCTTTGTGTGGATTACAGGCAATTGAACAAAGCCACCATCAAGAACCGATATCCCTTGCCTCGTATCGATGACTTGTTTGATCAGCTGCAGGGAGCTAAGGTTTTCTCTAAGATTGATCTCCGTTCGGGTTATCATCAGTTGAGGATTCAGGCCGAAGATGTGCCCAAGACAGCTTTTCGCACCCGATACGGCCATTACGAGTTTCTAGTCATGCCGTTTGGGCTGACTAATGCCCCAGCTGCTTTTATGGATCTGATGAACCGAGTTTTTCACGACTATTTGGATCGGTTCGTCATCGTATTCATCGATGACATCTTGATATATTCACGGAGCGATGAAGATCATGTTCAGCACCTTCGGGTGGTATTACAGATACTCCGTGAGAAGCAGCTATATGCCAAATTCTCAAAATGTGAGTTTTGGCTAAGACAAATTGGATTCTTGGGGCACATTGTCTCCGCGGAAGGTATTTATGTTGATCCGCGGAAGGTTGAGGCTATAGTGAAGTGGGAGCATATTACTATGGATTTCGTGATGGGATTGCCGCGGACTTCTACACGGCATGATGCGATTTGGGTGATTGTCAATCGACTCACCAAATCTGCGCATTTCATCCCTATCCGCGGTGACTATTCTTTAGAGGCGTTGGCACGTCTCTACATTGATACCATAGTTCGACTTCACGGGGTACCTGTGTCGATTGTTTCAGATAGGGACCCCAGGTTCACATCTAGGTTTTGGCCCAAATTGCAGGAGGCATTGGGTACTAGATTGAATTTCAGTACGGCATATCACCCTCAGACGGACGGCCAGTCTGAGAGGACCATTCAGACCCTTGAGGACATGCTGAGAGCATGTGTGATGGATTTCCGGGGTAGTTGGGATCGGCACCTTCCACTAGTCGAGTTCGCATATAATAACAGTTATCAAGCCAGTATAGGGATGCCCCCGTATGAGGCACTATATGGCAGGAAGTGCCGCACCCCGATATGCTGGGATGAGGTCGGAGAGCGACGTCTCAACAGCGTTGAGTTGATTGAACAAACAAAGGATAAAGTTAAGGTTATCCGTGAGCGGATGAAAGCCGCCCAGGACAGACAGAAGGCGTATGCTGATCGTAGGCGGCGACCTCTTGAGTTTGCTACGGGAGATATGGTTTTCTTGAGAATATCTCCCTGGAAGGGAGTTATACGGTTCAGGCAGCGGGGCAAGTTGAGCCCTAGATATATTGGGCCCTTCCGTATCCTTGAGAGGGTTGGGAGTGTGGCATATAGATTGGAGCTGCCAGATGAACTATCTCGTATTCACGACGTATTCCATGTCTCAGTACTCAGGAAATACTTGACCGATCCTTCTCATGTACTTGAGCCTCCACCTCTTGAGTTGCGAGAGGACCTTAGCATTCCAATTCAGCCTGTGACTATTCTAGATCGGCAGGTTAGAAAGCTGCGGAGTAAGGAAATTTCATTAGTCAAAGTTTTGTGGAGAAGTGATCAGGTCAAGGAGGAGACCTGGGAGAGAGAGGAAGCTATGAGGAGTCAATACCCCCATTTATTTACAGTGTAAATTCCCTTTTAGTTTCGAGGACGAAACTTGATTTTAGGGGGTTAGAAATGTAACACTGCACACAAAAAAAAAAAAAAAAAAAAAAAAAAGTCAAAATTAGTGCTTAAAGCCCTAATTCTTTTTAATTTTCTCTCTCTCTCTCTCTCTCTCTCTCTCCCTCCCTCTTTCCCCCTTCTCTCTTTTTCTTCTCCGCCGCGGCCGCTACTCTCCTCCTCCGCCGCCCACCGCCTCGCCTTCCCCCCCCGCGATCGCCGCCGCTGCAGCGCCTCCCGTGAGCAGCCTCTCTCCTCCGCGCAGCGCGATCTCCTACGAGCTGCGCTAGCCCAGCCGAGTGTGCGACTGTCCGAGCGCTCCACTGCGCGAGCCCACGCCTGCTCGGGAGCTCACTTGCGCACCCCGCTCCAGCGCTTCACCCTCTGCACAGCGCGCATTCGCGTGATCTCCTACGAACGCTGCCACCTCGAGCCATCGCGAGCCTTGTGCGCGATCTCCCGTGAGCCAGCATGAGCGAGCGTGCGACCCAGCTCGCGACCCAGTGCGAGCTAGCGCACGAGCTAGCGCGCGAGCCAGCGCGCGACCCAGCTCGCGACCCAGCTCGTGACCCAGCTCGCGACCCAGCGCGAGCCCTAGCCCGTGAGCGGGCCAGCCCACCAGCGGCCCAAGGCCCAGTCCAGCCGCGGCCCACTGCATCCCGCGAAGCCCGCTGCGACCAGCAAGCCGGGCTGAGAGCCCGTGAGCCACCAGCGGGCCAGCCCGCTAGCAGCCAGCCCACCGGCCCGCGAGCCCGTGACGGCCCGCGAGCCCGTGACCGGCTTCCCCCTTCGAGAGCTCACCTGCATCCTCTGTACTGTAGGTAACGACTGTATTGATTGAAGTTCTATGGTTTGCTGTTAGAAATTTAGTGGTTTCTAATACATATGAAGTTTGGGAAATATTACAGGTCTTAAACCAACCCGACGGGCGAACGACAACTAGGTCTGAAACCCGAGGAACCCTAGGTGAGAGATGAATAAATTTTATGGATAGAATCCCTTATTAGGGTTTTAAATCGCTTTAAATTTGACGATTTGATTAGGTTTGTCTTTTGGAGAGTCGTTGAAAAATAGGGAGTGACCACCCTCCCTAGATAGGTGAGTGGGACTCTAATCTCTTGCATAAAATAGTAAAACGTATTTTCTGTCGCATTTTCGATAAAACATGCTTTGATATGCATTCGTTGACGTGTGATATTAAATTTGGAAATCTGTTTTGTGATTTTTGGAGTGTCTTGAATTATATTTACAATGACTATGCATCCATGGTTTGAAAGGAAACAATAATCGTGCCATTACTTGAAATTTTAAAATTTCCTTTTCTACCGTCGCATTGGTATGCTGTTTGAAATGATTCGATGAAACATATTGGCACACAGATTTGAAATGTTTTGATGAACTATGTGGGTTGGATGTCCACTAGTTATGAGATGATGTGATGTTACTTGTGGGACGTTGTGCCCTTGTGATACTATGGGACGTTGTGCCCTTGTGATATTATGATATTCCGTAGCTACGAAGGGCGTTTGTTGAGGCACGGGTTGCCCGGATACGCTTCTGCAGGAGGTATCCGCAAACGTCATTTATTCTAAAGGCTATAGGCGCGGCCGGTTGAACCCACGTAGGGGGAGGACGTGTGTGACGCCACCGTCTAGCACCGGGCGGGGTCCTATACACGTTGATGAGTTGGCCCCAGCGAGCTCATGGCCAACGTCGGGGTAGAGAGCGTTTTAAAGTCTATGCATAATAAAAACCCCCGACGCGCCTGTCCTTGGTCACGGTTGACCTTTGCCGGGACTATTTTTGGCTCGCTCTGACATTACTTGATTTTAAATGGATGCATATATGCTTGTTATCGTGTGATTGGTTAAATGATTTCAAATTGTTAAACATATCATGTTTTATCGCGAAATGTAAATTTTTGTTTCAAATGATGTTATTTGATACTCCAATTGTTCACCTATGCTATTTATGCTGGATATTATCCCCCTCACTCACTGAGTATCTTCCCATGATACTCACCCCTCTATTTTCTCTCCTCAGACAGGTTTATTGTGATAGAGCGGCGTTACAGGCTCTAGTGCGGATTTGTTGTTCTGAAGGTAAGATTTACTTCTAATTTAGTTTCGACCCTGCGAGGTCTTGACATTGAGGTCCGTAGTTGGCCATGTACTTATTTTGGGATGACTGTATAGTTTAACTCTCATATTTCATTTGCATTGAGGCGATTGTACGTACTTGAACGTTACTTGGGAAATGTGATATATATCGTATAAACTTAGGTCCGCTCGGTATAGCGGCTGCTCATGCTCTAGTTGGGCATGACAGTAGAGGTCTGTGGCTAGGTTTGTTTATAGCCTTGCGTTGTTCTGAATATTGGCTGTGGTGTTTGTTGATTTTGGAGAGGCCGGGATGGCCATTTGTGTATTGTACAGGATGATTTGGATTATACAGGTATAATTGTACATGGGAAACCTCCGATTTATGGGGAGGTTCTGCCCAATTTTCTGTAAAAATACAGCCAGCATTCAGGGGCAACGGGCGGCTGTTCACGATCCCGGTTTGGGGCGTGACAGTTCAAGCCCTTCCTCTAGCATAAATTTTCTCAATTTTTTCGCACTTCTAGATTACTATAATTGCCAACCAATAATTTCCAAAGTAACTTCTTTACTATTCCAATTTGTCAACAAGACCTTAATGCTTTCTTGCTTCTCTAGAAAAAGCTAGAGTAGCTCAATTGGTTGGAGTGTGTGGCTGTTAGCCACAAGGTCATAACTCCATAATTCCCCACCAACAATTTCTCAATCTTCTTCTTTACTATTCCAACTAGTCAGGGGACGTTAATGCTATACTCTTTCCCTAGCAAAAGCTGGAATAGCTCAGTTGGTTAAAGCATATGACTGTTAACCACAAAGTTGAAAGTTCAAACCCATAAGGTTCAAATCCTACTACAATTTCACACCAACAATTTCCTCAGCTACT
This sequence comes from Dillenia suffruticosa, assembly GCA_033439265.1. Taxonomy (NCBI): domain Eukaryota; kingdom Viridiplantae; phylum Streptophyta; class Magnoliopsida; order Dilleniales; family Dilleniaceae; genus Dillenia; species Dillenia suffruticosa. Next base: position 22,440,408 of record JAVTVX010000015.1, read on the forward strand.
TCTTTACTATTCCAACTAGTTTAAGGCACCTTAATGTTTTCTTTTTTCTCAAGCAGAAGCTGGAGTAACTCAGTTGGTTAGAGCGTGAGTTGTTAACTACAAGGTCGAACGTTCAAGCACTTCCTCTAGCATAAATTACTCCAATTTTTTTTCCACTTCTAGATTACTATAATTGCTAATCAACAATTTTCAAAACTACTTTATTATTCCAACCGGTCTAGGGCACCTTAATGCTTTATTGTTTCTCTAGCAGAAGCTGGGGTAGCTTGGTTAGAGTGTGTGGTTGTTAAGTACAAGGTTGAAGGTTCAAGCCCATCCACAAGCACAAATTAGTCCAAATTTCTTTCCACTTTTAGATAACTACAATCGACCACCAAGAATTTCTCAATCTACTTCTTTGCTCTTCCGACTCATCCACAAGACCTTAACGTTTTCTTGCATCTCTAGCAGAAGCTGGAGTAACTCCTTATAAATTACTCCAATTTTTTTATTACTATAATTGCCTGTCAACAATTTCCCAAACTATTTCTTTACTCTTCTGATGGGTCCTAAGGACTTTAACACTTTTTGTTTCTCATGTAGGAGGTGAAGTAGCTCAGTTGGTTAAAGCGTGTAACTATTAACCACAAGGCCAAAGGTTCAAGCCCTTCCTATAAAGTAAATTACCCCAATTTTTTCCCACTTCTAGATTACTATAATTGTCGACCAGCAATTTTCCAAACTATTTCTTTACTATTCCGATTGGTGAAAATGTTAATGGTCTCCCCTTTCCCTAGCAAAAGCTGGAGCAGCTCAGTTTGTTATTACACGTGGTTGTTAACCACAAGGTCAAAGATTCAAACCTTCCTCTAGAGTAAATTATTCCAATTTTGTTCCCACTTCTAGATTACGATAATTACCCACCAATAATTTCCCATAAAACTTTTTAAATATAACAACTGGTCTAGGGCACCTTAATACTTTATTCTTTCTCAGTAGCTCGGCTGGTTAGAGGGTGTGGCTGTTAACCAAAAGGTCGAAGCTTCAAAGCCCACTATAATTTCCCACCAACAATTTCCCAAACTACTTCTTTACTATGCCAACTAGTCTACCGCACCTTAATGCTTTCTTCTTTCTTTATCAAATGCTAGAGTAGCTCAGTTGGTTAGAGCATGTGGCTGTTAACCACAAAGTCGAAGGTTGAAGCCCTTCCTCTAGCTTAAATTACTCTAATTTTTTTCTACTACCACATTACTATAATTGTCTACCATCAATTTCCCAAACTATTTCTTTTCTATTCTGACTAATCCAGGGCACCTTAATGCTTTATTGTTTCTCTAGTAGAAGCTGGAGTAGCTCGATTAGAGTATGTGGCTATTAAGCACAAGGTTGAAGGTTCAAGCCCATCCTTCGGCGTAAATTACTCTAAATTTTTTCCACTTTAAGATAACTACAATTACCCACCAACAATTTCCAAATCTACTTCTTTACTCTTCTAACTCATCTACAAGACATTAACACTTTCTTGTATCTATAGCAGAAGCTTGAGTAACTCAATGTAAATTACTCTAATTTTTTTTTTTTTTTGCTTACTAAAATTGCCCATCAACAATTTCTCAAACTACTTCTTTACTATTCTGACTAGTACATGGGAGCTTAATGTTTTTATGTTTCTCTTGCGTAAGGTGAAGTAGCTCAGTTCGTTACAGCTTGTGGTTGTTAACCACAAGATCGAAGGTTCTATCCCTTCCTCAAATGCAAATTACCACAATTTTTCCCACTTAAAAATTATTACAATTGCCTATCAATAATTTCCCAAACTACTTCTTTAGTATTTTGATCGGTCCACGAGACCTTAATGCTTTCTTGTTTCTCTAGCGAAAGCTAGAATAACTCCGTTAGAGTGTAGAGCTGTTAACCACAAGGTCATAACACTATAATTCCCGACCAACAATATCCCAAGCAACTTCTTTACTAATCTGACTAGTCCAAGGGACGTTAATGCTTTCCTCTTTTTGTCACACCCCGACCCTTGAATCACGCACGCGACAACGGCCGTATTATCTCGGTATACGGATAGAACCTCCCCATATACCGGGATACCGCAAGGCATTAAATCTGTTCAACCTATTTTAGAAAAATAACTCAACAACATATAAAGGACCATCCCAGTCCATTTTATCATAACAGACATGCATAAGGTCATCCCAGTCAATCAAAATCAAATCCATGTATAAGGCCATCTCGGCCATCTCAAAGAATTCTTAATAAAGTCTTCACAAATTCCAAACATCTCAAAATTCACAATAAAGTTCAAATGTCCCAATGAAATCACAAGTTTTGCAAAAGACTAATATAAGCAAAAGTTTATAAAGTTCCACAAAAAATCAAGTAAGGATTTTACCAATATTTGCTTCAAAGAAAATAAAGCAAGTATCGATTAAATCCAAACCAAAATGAAGAGTACAAGCCTCTTTCCGGATCATACCATATCAATTCAAAAATAATATCTACATCATCAATACCTATAGCAATTCAATAAAAAAAAAGTATCTTCAACTGGCTCCAATGACGTCTCCCACCTAAACTTCCTCTAAAAAATAGAGAATAGAGGGGCAAGTATGGAAATACTCAGCGAATAGAGTGCAATATCATGATTATGTCAATAAATGAGGGGTGAATGTTGGGAAGTCAAAGCATATTTCATAAACAACTCTTTAAATATAAAATATTCTCAATATTCAGAATAATTCAAACAAACATATATCCATAAATTTCAGTCTTTCCAAAATCATGGGGTCTCCCAAAGAAATCACTCCCATCCCAGGTTTGGCCGAACCCAGACGAAAGCCCATCAAGGGGTTTTCAATGTATTTGTTTAGCAATACTAGTTCTCCCTTCCTTGGCGTTGACTCATACCCCACCGAGCTGCGTCCAGATATAACACGATTTCAGCAAAGGGAGCCAGTCTGCCTCCCTATGTCACGCCCCTACCCTCTCGTTGAGCACGTAACAACCGCCGCGGTATCTCGCCATACAGGCATGACCTCCCCATATAACGGGATAGCGCAAGTCATTCTAATTATACAATAAATCATCCAAAACATAAAATCCATCAAATAAGAAATCATATACACAACACACATACAAGGGACTCATCCGGCCCATCCCTCTACACGTTATGAGATGTACAGGACTTCCTTTCCATGGTCCGATGATCTACAACTCCCAAAATGATTACATAATCCATACCTACTCAAAATCAACCAAAAATAGTCCTCTGATCGGCACTATAGACGTCGTCACTCTATACTTCCTCTGGAAAGAATTTTTAAAAATGAGGGGGTGAGTATTTTTAATACCTAGTGAGCGGGAATGCAATAGAATGCAGCATATAAATGAGGGGTGAAGGTGGTGATGTCAAATACGTGTATCAAATATAATTTAATATGATAAAGAAATTCAGTCATATAAAATCATTCATATCAAACCACCATGACTCATATAATCGAATCAAACAGTCTATATTCATTTTTTCACAATTTTGGGATGTGCCAAAAACATTATCCTACCAATGGCCGTTGGTAGGATCCGTTCCACAGTTTTTTATAAAATTTCTTTTTTTCCTTAGCATTAGCACTAAGCTCCGTGGGGTGCTACCACGTTATCTGGCAATTGGTGGAGGCTCTCCAACCCACCTACCCCCAGGACAATTTAACCAACCTTAACCACACCGCCCCGATGGCCCAATCCGTGGCAAGACTTAGACTATAGTCGTTTCATTTCCAGCACCATGTCACCACATTCAATTTCATAATCAATTCATGCTCAATGTATAAAATAGAGCAACATTTCACAATTCATATGAGTATTCAACCATAACATGGTGTAAATAAATCATCATTCAAATTCAGGAGTCATGGTTTTGTCATAAAATCCATTTCAAGGCTCACCACAATCACAAAACATTTATAAATTCATTCCACAAACTCATTTAAAATTTCAATTGAGAAACCATGGTCGAAAGCAATTTCTCATTCATATGAAACATAGTTATCCACTTACCTAAAGAGGTAATTCATTTCCTAGGCATTATCGGCTCCAAAGAAATCTCCTTTCAAGCTTCAACAGATTATCCTAACCAACAATAATAATTTTCCGGTCATTTCTCCTTAAATTCAAAGGTTTACAAATTTTTGCTAATATTATTTAAACCCAAATTTTGAATATTTTCTTGTTCTTGTTCTCATTTTTATCAATTTGTCATTATTTGCATCATTATAAAATCTCTATTCACAATTTTCCTAGATCCAAAATCTATTCCAAAGTGGGATTCATCACTCCAGCATGAAACTAGACCAGTAATTGACCCATGGATTCATTTGATCCGTTATACCCATACAACAATATTTTTCCACTACTAAATTACTATAATTGTCCATCAACAATTTCTCAAACTACTTCTTTACTATTCCGACTAGTCTAGGGCACCTTAATACTTTATTGTTTCTCTATTAGAAGCTGTAGTAGTCCAGGTAGAGTATGTGGCTGTTAAGCACAAGCTTGAAGGTTCAAGCCCATCCTCTAGTGCAAATTACTCCAAATTTTTTTCACTTCTATATGAATACAATTGCCTACCAACAATTTCCCAAACAACTTCTTTACTCTTCTGACTCATCTACTAGACCTTAATGATTTCTTGCATCGCTTGCAAAAGCTAAAGTAACTCTGTACAATTTTCTCCAATTTATTATTATAATTGTCCGTCAACAATTTTCAAATGTACTTCTTTACTATTTTAACAGATCTATGGGACCTTAATGCTTTTTTATTTTTCTTGCAAAAGGTAAAGTGGGTCAGTTGGTTAGAACATGTAGCTATTAACCACAAGGCCGAAGGTTCAAGCCTTCCTCTAGTGCAAATTACCCCAATTTTTTCTTACTTCTAGATTACTATAATTGCCTACCAACAATTTCTCAAGCTACTTCTTTACTCTTTTGACTAGACTACGAGATCTTAATGCTTTCTTGTTTCTCTAGCAAAAGCTAGAGTAGTTCAGTTGGTACCGTGTGGCTACTAACCACAAGGTCATAATACTATAATTCCCCACCAACAATTTATCAAGCTATTTGTTTACTATTTAGACTCATTCAGGGGACGTTAATATTTTCCTCTATCCCTAGCAAAAGCTGGAATAACTCAGTTGGTGAGAGCTTGTGACTGTGAACCACAAGGTCGAACTTTCAAACCCTTCCTTTAGTGTAAATTATTCTAATTTTTTCTCACTTTTAGATTACGACAATTGCCCACCAACAATTTCCCAAGCTACCTCTTTACTATTCCGACTGGTTTAGGGTACCAATGCTTTATTCTTTCTCAATAGCTCAATTGGTTAGAGCACGTGGCTTTCCCACCAACAATTACCCAAGCTACTTCTTTACTACTTCGACTGGTCTAGGGCACCTTCATGCTTTCTTCTTTCTCTAGTTGAAGCTGGAGTAACTCAGTTCATTAAAGCATGTGGCTGTTAACCACAAGGTCGAAAGTTCAAACCCTTCCCTAGCGTAAATTACTTTTATTTTTTTCTACTTCTAGATCACTGTTATTGCCCACCAACAATTTTCCAAACTACTTTTATATTCCAACTATATAGGGCACCTTAATGCTTCATTGCTTCTTTAGCAGAAGCTGGAGTGGCTCGGTTAGAGTGTGTGGCTGCTAAGTACAAGGTTGAAGGTTCAAGCCCATCCTCTATCGTAAATTACTTCAAATTTTTTCCACTTCTAGATAACTACAATTACCCATCAACAATTTCCCAAGCTATTTCTTTAAAGTTCTAACTCATCTATGAGACATTAACACTTTCTTATATCTTTAGCAAAAGCTAGAGTAAGTCGGTATAAATTACTACAATTTTTTTATTACTAAAATTATCCACCAACAATTTCTCAATCTACTTCTTCACTATTCTAACAGGTCTACAGGACCTTAACATTTTTTTGTTTCTCTTGAGAAATGTGAAGTAAATAAGTTGGTTACAGCATGTGGCTGTTAGCCCCAAAGCCAAAGGTTTAATCTCTTCCTTTAGGACAAATTACCCCAATTTTTTCCCATTTCTAGGTTACTATAATTGTCTACCAACAATATCCCAAGTAACTTTTTTACTATTCCGATTGGTCTACGAGACCTTAATGCTTTCTTGTTTCTCTAGCAAAAGCTAGAGTAGCTTAGTTGCTCAGAGTGTGTGACTGTTAACAACAAGGTCATAACACTATAATTCCACATCAACAATTTTCCAAATTATTTCTTTACTATTTTGACTGGTTAGGTGATGTTAATGCTATCCTCTTTCCCTAGCAAAAGCTAAAGCAGCTCAATTGGTTAAAGTATGGGTTGTTAACCACAAGGTCAAAGGTTCAAAACTTTCCTCTTGCGTAAATTATTCCAATTTTTTTCCAATTCTAGAATATGATAATTGACCACCAACAATTTTCCAAACTAATTCTTTACTATTCCAATTGGTCTAGAGCACCTTAATGCCATATTCTTTCTCAGTAGCTTAGTTGGTTAGAGTGGGCTTGAACCTTTGGCCTTGTGGTTAACTACCACACGCTCTAATCAATTGATCTATTTGACCTTTTGCAAGAGAAACGAAAAAGAATTTAGGTCCCATAAACCAGTCAAAATAGTAATGTAGTTCGGGAAATTGTTGACAGGGAATTTTTGTAGTTAAAAACAATTGGAGTAATTTACACCGGGTTACTCTAGCTTCTGCTAGGATAGAAGAAAGCGATAAGGTCTGGACGAGTTGGAAGAGTAAAGAAGTGGCTTGGAAAATTGTTGGCGAGCAACTATAGTTATCTAGAAGTGGAAAAAATTAGAGTAATTTACACTGGAGGATAGGCTTGAACCTTCAGCCTTGTGCTTAACAACCACACAGTTTAATCAAGCTACTCAAGCTTCTGCTAGAGAAACAATAAAGCATTAAGGTGCCCTAGGCCAGTTGGAATAGTAAAGGAGTAGTTTGAAAATTTGTCAGTGGGCAATTATAGTAATCTAGAATTTGAAAAAAATTAGAGTAATTTACACTGGGCTTGAACATTTGACCTTGTGGTTAACAGCCACACGCTCTAACCAACTAAGCTACTATAGCTTCTGGTAGAGAAATAAGAAAGGATTAAGGTCTCCTAGGCCAATCAAAATATAAAAGAAGTAGCTTGTGAAATTATTGATGGGAAATTATAGTAATCTAAAAGTCGAAAAAAATCAGAGAAATGGAGGGTTTTAACCTTCGACCTTACGGTTAACAGCCATACGCTCTAACCAACTGAGCTACTCCAATTTCTTAGGGAAACAAGAAAGCATTAAGGTTCCCTAGACTTGTCGGAATAGTAATGAAATAGCTTAGGAAATTGTCGGTGGGCCATTATATGAATCTAATAGTTGAAAAAAAATTGGAGTAATTTGTGGTGGGCTTGAATCTTCGACCTTGTGGTTAACAACCACATGCTCTAACTAACTGAGCACTCTAACTTTTGTTAGAGAAACAAGTAAGCATTAAAGTTCCATATACTAGTCAGAATACTAAAGAATAAAGAAGTAACAGGTTAAACCTTCCACCTTGTGGTAGTTTGGAGTAATTTATGCTAAAGGAAGGCTTGAGCCTTTGGCCTTGTAGTTAACAGCCACGCGCTCTAATCAACTGATAGGGAAACAAGAAAGCATTAAGTTATCATCCCCTAGACCAGTTGGAATTGAGCTGCTCCATCTTTTGCTAGTGGAACATGAAAGCATTAAGTTGTCGATCCCTAGACTAGTTGGAATTTATTGATGGGCGATTATAATAATTTAGAAGTGGAAAAAAATAGGAGTAATTTATTGCAGAGGAAGGGCTTGGACCTTCAAACCTGTGACTAATAGCCACACGCTCTAACCAACTGTGCTTTTGCTAGAGAAACAAGAAAGCATTAAGTTGCCTATGTTGAAGAAAGGGGTTTAAATTTTTGACCTTATGGTTAGCAGCCACACGCTCTAATCAACTGAGTTACTCTAGCTTCTTCTAGATAAGCAAGAAAGTACGTCTAGAAGCTTAGTAAAACTAAAAATTTCAACCAATTCAAATCTCTTGCTAAAAGTTTCATTTTAATCCTCTTTTTAACAAATTAATGACTTTTGGCTTTTGAAGTTCATGACTAGAATGCTTTTTCTTCCCAATTGGTAATTACCAAACGTTACGACCATGTCTTTCTTGAAACTTATTGTTTTATTCTGCCTAAGTATTTGGTTAAAGAAGGCATAGTGGCATTGGAAAATATTCTCTGGTTGAATTATAGAAGATGAGAATAGCAGTTTTGCTGGTCTATTTAGATTTGAAGAGTGTGGATTTGAATGGATAGAAATCATGTGGAACGCTATTTAATTTCCTTATATACTTCTATGTAGTCAAATTTATATGCACATAGGCATTTATTAATGCATGTATTTCAAATGGCTAGCTATTACATCTCAAAATATAATGCTAGGTCATGGTGTGGTTTTAACTCTAGTTGAGGTGCTTTGACAAGAAAATGTCATAATCAAGCGTGGCTTTACTGTAGTAACGATATCCAACTGTTTTAACCAAAATATAACTTAAGTTAATTCTGTCTCTCTGTTGGCATTAAAGTTGTGCACCTGTGCTTCTTTCTCACCGTGACTAAAGTTGACCACCAAAGAGCAGTTGGTGATCTTGTTAACCAAAAAGTAAAGAATAAGCAAAGGTTTGTTTTTTATAAGTAAAATAAGATTTTAGAAATTGAAAATTTGGAGAAATTAACAGTAGAGGAAGGGCTTCAACCTTCGCAGCTAGATATCCTAACCAACTGAGCTAGTCCAGCTAGGGTTACAAATTAGCAAAGTACGAATCTAATTACCCATTTTTACTGTTAACCACATGAAGCCAAAGAAATAAAAATGGAAATGAATCAATTGACACAAATCTGAAGCAAAAATTTTCAATACAATCCGTGTTCTTCCCTTTTTTGTTATAAAAAAAATAATGTCTATTTTGCTTTCTAATTTCGACTGAATTTTCTGCTTTCGTAGTTTATAGACCAATTAGCCGTTTTCAGTTTTTTACCCCCACACATCCCCCCAAAAAAAACCTTATTGATTGAACTTTTTATACAGACTCCCAAATATTTGGTTGAAGGAGTAGCACTTGTGGGATTACTTTTAAATTGTGTAGCAGAAGATGTGTGCAATATGATGCGGTCAACTGACAAAGATTTTCCCAAGGGTTTAGGATCTTATATGGTATGGGGACTGAAAGTATAGCTAAATAGGAAATTAAGCTATTGAGTGTAAAGAAAAAGGTTTTCAAGAATGTGCCTTTTCCATTTCAGAATTCACATGCATGCTTATTATTGCAAACATTTGGAATACCAATGTATATACCCCTATGAGTTAACTGATCACTCCCACTAATCTTGTATAGGAAGTTTATGCTTATTAGTGCTTACCTTATTACTGCTAAATAGGAAATCACATGCATGCTTATCTTCTAGTTCATATTCTTATATCTATTTCTTCACATTTTTTGTTCCGTCTGTTTGAGTCATCCAATTAAATTAGCTTTAATTTGCACAAGTAAATATAGGCTGGTGTTTGATTTAAAAAAAAAAAAACAAAGTTTGAGTTCTAATAATAAATCTAATTTATTTAGTGGTTAATATGAAAGATAATTATTTTTTATTGTGTAGTCCCGATCCTATATGTCTTGTATTAAATATTTTAAAAAAATTAGCTTTCAATTTATCTACAAATTCATTGTGTTAATGGTATTTGAAGGTTTCGTGTAAACCAACAAATATTTTTTTTTTTGCATGCAGAAATTCATGGATCTAATTAGGTTAGAATCATTTACCTCTTTCTGACAGTTGAGTATTCTTGGTCTAGAAGATGTCACGAAGTTGGATCACATCCTGTTTTTCACGATGCAAATGTCTTGATGATTAAATGATCAAAATTCTTTAATCACTTTCTTTTGTTTCTCAAAATAGGAGAAAATCACACTCTCTTCATTCTTGCTCTCAAACAAAAAAAATGGTTTTTATGAATTCTCTTTTTTTTTTTTTTCTTCCCGTCACATCCCAATAGTGAAGGGAATTGGGAGGTTCTTATTTTCTTGGTGAGAGGTTTCCAAAAGGATAGAGTGAGGGGAGTTAAGGGATGGTTTCCAAAATTAACTACTCCACTCCCCATTTCATTTTGTCATTTAATTTTCATATTCAAAATGGAAGTGGTTTGTGGGTTTGCCCGCATGGGTAAACCACATTCATTTTCTAACACCTCCTACTCGCACATGAGGGCTAGATTCGTATGCAACATGATCATTACAATCAAATACTAATTTCATACAGGCAAGTAGATCGTGTAATCTACGAGAATACCAAGAGCTCTAGAGCTATACACCGGTTAAAAATATATAGAGCGCAACGTCAATGTGGTGATGAGGACGCTGTTTCTCACTATACCCTAGACCTCTTAAACTCGACACAGTCAACATATCTCTCATTTCTCAAAACAATATAAGAGCATACTTCACTCAAACCATTCATGTATTCACAATTACGTCTTTAAATACTAAGTCATAGATATAATTGATCGGTCTATGAATACAGAGCAATATGTCGATCAAAAATAGTCTTCCTTCTATACTATTAATTTTCAATCTTATCTTAACTGTTGTCCTAGACATTCACCGCCAAACCAAATCAACCATAATTTCTTAGTGACATGCTAAAGTAGTAACACTAAAATAAAATCTCAAAAGATAGACAAAATTCCTAAGGGTATAAATTGGGGTTTAATATAAACCTCTGAGTCTCACACAATGAGATGAAGAGGGATGTACTATCTTATTACCCATATGCTCACATAAGCACACGTGGTATGAAACACGTGCTACGATGCACTATCTTTCCATCTGGAAGCGTATGTCTTATTTTTAAAAAAATGGTATCGTATAGGACTTAGTCGAAGTGTACACAACACTTGACCTGAGTTTTCCTTCTTATATGTCCTTAAGAAAATCTCACAATATCAAAAGAAAATCTCACAATATCAGGGAAAAAACTCACACTTGGCTATTCAACAAGTCCAATGGATTGTAGGGAATCCATTTCGATTACCACATATGTATACTTAATGAGTAATCTTATCTTAGTACTTAACTAAGGCGGCATATATGTGTGTTAATCTACCACAAATTAACACAACCTCATCTCTACATATCACACAAATATTAGATGCGATTGCTCGTGTCAGAGAGCCAATATCAAAATTTGTCCGACATACTTTTAACGTAAACACCAGAATTTTGGACACAAAAACAAAATTCAAATGTCATTGAATATGAGTATTATATCATATATACTCTGTATATGATTACATTCACAATCACAGTACTATCATAATAATCTACACAGCTCTAGAAACACAACATGTCCTTAGGTGATGGCTTTGCAAACGGATCAGCTACCATCAAATGCGTAGACAAGTACTTTAGTGTCATTTCCTTTTTTTCAATCATGTCTTTAACAAGATTGATTTTTGTGTCTATATGTTTGGTTTTGCCATCATATTTAGAGTTTCTAGCGTAGGCAACAACTGACTTATTATCATTAAGTCATAACTCTCACTGAATGCTTACTACTCTCAAATATTATAAAAAATCTATACAAGCAAACATCTCTTGAACTATAAAGTACATATCTCAAAGTCTACTTTTACTGTAGAAAGAGATACACAGATTTGTTTCTTGCTACTCTATAAGATAGCGCTATCATTGAGCAAGCAAATATAACCAGAGATAGATTTTCTTTCATCTAAATTATCTCGCCAATCACTATAGTATATCATTTCAATACTAGATTGTTTCCTTAATTACAAATGAAATAATTTGTAGTTCTATTCAGGTATCTCAAAATTCTATTCACATCAATCCAATTATTATTTTCTGGATTAGATGGATACCTGCTGGCTAAATCCATAGCATGACAAATATTGGGACAAGTACACATCATAGTATACTTCAAGCTCCCAACTGTGCTAATATGTTATATTCTGGATATTTCATTTATTTATCAGGAGTTTTAAGGTATTGCATCGCTTGAACTATCGTCTTTAGCCACAAGAGTATTAATGGGTTTGGAGTTTTCAATTTTGTATCGTTTTAGAGTCTTCATAATATGAGACTCCTGAGATAATCCAAATAATCTCTCAAAATGATCTTTATGGGTTTTAATTCCCAATATGTCTTAACCCATATCCTTCATCTCAAAATTAGAATACAACCATTTCAAGATCTGAAGGACATACTCCTTATTATTCCCGACTAACAATATGTCCTCGACATATAGGGATAGAATTACAAAGTTGTCATCGGACATCTCAACATGAGTACAATGGTTTTCGTCCATCATGACGAAATCATAAGATATCACACCTTTGTGAAATCTTAAATACCATTGTCTAGAAAATTGTTTAAAGTCATAAATTGATCTATTTAATTTATATACTCTGTTTTCCTAGCCTTCAATGACAAAACCCTTTGGTTGTGCCATATAGATTTCTTCCTCAAGTTCTCAATTGAGAAAAGCAGTCTTCATGTCTATCTAACGTAATTCTAAATCCAAATTGGCCACTATTTCCAACAATAGGTGAAATGGGGTAAATCTCATTATTAGGAAAATGTTTCTTCATAATCAACACCTTTTAGAGAGTGTAACATCTTACTACCAGTTGAGTCTTTTACCTCTAAATAGTTCAATATACCATACACTTGGTTTTGAGAACTCACTTATTCCCAATAACCTTGTACCCCAATAGAAGTTCAACAAATTCCAATATGTGGTTAGAACTCAATAACTCAAATTTTTCTTTTTCCATTGCTTTTATCCATTCATCCTTGCTAGGACTAGATGGAGTTTAATATATGTTTTAGACCCTTGTTCATTTTCTGGAGAAACAATAAATACATGTTATTTATTCTCAAAATAACATATGGGCACTACTTTCCTAACACTTTTTTGAGTTTGTAACTCAGTTAGATCGTTAGAATTCAAATCTCTCCTATTAGGATTATCTTCATTCTAATGATCCACTATAGATAGAGACGTCCTTTAAATCAACTAATTCAAATAAAAGCTCATGTTTTCATGTCACTTCTACTAGGAAATTCATTCTCTAGTGTGACATCCATGATCCAATTTTTACTATAGTACCATCTTCTTGTTCACCAATGAACATTTAACTTTTAGATTAATTGGAGTATCTTATAAAGATACTCTTACTTTTATGTGGACCCATTTTTCTAAACTCATTAGAAATGCTAAATATAGATGATCGATTCCCAAGATCTGAGATTATTCATAATTGGCTTTCTATTAGTTCAAGGTTTATATAATGTCAATGATACTGATTTTGAAGGCATTTTATTCAAAAGTATAATCCGTAGTTAACAAGACATTTCCTCAAAAGGAAATTGATAAGTTAACCTACACCATCATGGATTTTGTCATATCCAATAATATCTTATTGTTTCTTACTACAACACCACGATGCTGAGGTGTTTAAGGAATGCTCAAATGTTGGATTATACTTCTTTTATTACACAGATTCTTAATTCAATCTAATAGATATTTACACCATCTATCTATTCGATTCTCTAATATGTTCATATAATGTTTAAAACACTTAAGTATTTTCAGACTTGTGAGAAATCAAATAGACACAACCAAATGACGTGAAGTCATCTATGAACGCAATAAAACGCAAAATTTCATATCTTCCTGCCTTCAAACTTATTGAACCACAAATGTCCAAATGGATTAACAGCAATGGAATTTAGCCTAAATGGCTTTTCCAAATGGTTTTCGTATTATTTTGCAAACATAACAATATTCAACTTAATAGTTAAACATTTGTCCATTATATTATAAAAATATAAAACCATTTACAAACTATCCAGAACCAATACATGTCATTCAATGACAAATTTACCTTGTCTTTCTGAAAGTTCAAAAACATAGCCAAGTTCCGAAAGAACAAGAACATATAAGATTCTGTCGTATTTCAGGCATGTAGAGAACATCATGCAAAATGAGAGCTCGGTAACTTTGTAACTTCAATTTACAAGTGCCTGTTTCTCTAACCTCCATTTTTACATTGTCCACATCGATCTATCTCCAACTAGAAGACATTCGACAAAAATCTTTAAGTGTCTTTTAATCTGTTCTTATCTCCTGAGTTGTTCTTTTTTTATCTTTCTCCATTCTCCTTTCCTTTCTTGTTTTCATTCTAGTCCCTTTCACACTTAGAGTCTGAAACTCTCTTGGAACTAGACTCTATAACAAAAATATCATCTATGAATCTTACAGTATCAAGCCGCTCATCCTCAAGCTTAATGTGGCAAGCAACATCCGAGAAAGTTTTCACACTATCATTGTGAGTCAAACTGACTTTCAGGTGCTTCCACTTGGAGGAAGGGATTGGATCAAAATTTGAACTTTCTATTTATCGGAGAGGACATGACCAGCTGACTATTATTCTCTAATTTTGTAGAAATGACCCTTAATTACTGTTTGATACTATGACAATATCACTTTTCATAGATATCAAACATTATGGTTAGTTATCTAAGTGAGTCACTGGTGTCTCCATGTTTTACCATGTGGTATACTTAGATATCATGAGTAGTCACATATTACTCATACTCGGATATCATGTCATCGATCACAGAGATAACCAAGGTTGTACGAACAGTGGAATCTATCATTTTCCACGTCTGGCAAACCTTTTGTTCTCTCCTCTGCGGAGCAGCATTGCCCACAGTAAGGTCCACCATGACATGCTTGATACCTTCCAAGGTATCATATTCTTTCAGCATATATCACATTTTATCGTGTCATATCTCATGATTGTCGCAATTCAATTTGTCATCTCTATTCAAGTCCCTAAGAGGGTGGACACTAATGCTCATATTATACACATAATTTTGTATTTCCAAAATTAATATTCATGACGGGTCAACATTAGGTATAGAATAAAAAATTCACTATGTTCGCAATCATCATCTATGATACTAATGCATCACCATCATAAATTTAATTTGAAACTATAAAATTCAATAGGTTTTAGGTGAGAATAACTCAAATTCTGCCAACAAAAAAATCTCCCACTTAAATACACAAAATATTTAAATAACATTACAATTTTCGGTAAAAATTACTCAAATTCTATCAATTCAAAAATTTCATTTAAATACACAAAGTATTTAAATAATATTTTAATTTCATATGAGAATTACTCAAATTCTACCGATCCAAAATTTTCAGTTAAGGGATCCTAGTTTTCTTTTGCATATATGATCATACACTTTAATAAATAAAACCAATAATTGCAAAAAAAGAAACTTTGCATTAAAAAAAAGTTTCTCTATTACATGATCATACTCCTAGCCAGCAATTATAATACGCAAAAGAAGACATGAATAAATTATTTCGTTTAGGAAAAATCTATTCGGGATATCATATTTACAATTCCCTTAAATAGTTTATCACTGGGTATAAATCTCTTGACTACTCGTGGAGAACTATTTATATTTTGGGATAACCTTTTCTTTATTTGGCTCTCCATATTTTTGACTTCCCACTTTTCTATTAATAACGGCCTCACATCATCCAAAATCATGTGTCCATTCTCGGCAAGCAACTCATCAACTACGCTAGCCCAATAAGGAGACAGAGAGTTTCTCAATATGTACACACATCCCCCGAAAAGGCATGACCTAACTGAATAAACTCCAAGCGTCTCACTTCCATGATCTCCAGATGATCCGGCAAACTATGAGATGAGTTCATTCTGTAAGTCAATATTTGACCCAACTTTATCAAATGCTCTGAAGTTCTCAGATCTCTTTCCCTTCCCTAGAGGTCTGGAAGACTTTAAAAAAAAGTCTGATTATCACCATTTCCCCTGAAAAACAATATTAGGTTTGACACAAAACCAACCACCTATTACAATAAATCTCAAAAAATTTAATTTAAAAAATATTTGCTCAAATTTCAAATAATTTTATATTACAAAAACTAATTTTTGAATATAAATAATTGAGCAAAAAATTCAAACAAATGGTGAGTGAAAAACAAATCTTTACCCAGGAAGCCAAAATTAAGAAAATAATTTTCTAGTCTCATATAAAAATTTTCAGAATTTTTCATGCACCAAAAATAATTTGTTTATAATTTTATATAATTTTTAAGTCAAAAAATTAATAAAATTATTTTTTCAATCTAAAAAATAAATTAAAATATACAGAAAAATTCAGAGGGAGTAAAATATTGTTCCGGTGAAAATTTTATCCAAAACGGAGCCATCACGCTCCCCCACACACCGCCAGAGTGGGCTGTCCAAAATGGACACACGACCACTCTCCTTGCATGGCGCATGACCTTAACGCACCGCCTTCCTGACACCGGATGGCTCCGAAATTTTGGTTACGCCCCCATTTTCAATGTCTCAGAGTTCAATGGTACTTTTGGATTTTCAATTGGAGGTCTCTAACCTAGGGGTGGATCTCACTTGCCGCTGCCGAGAGTGGGATTGGCCCGACACTGTTCATCTTCTTCTCCAAATTTCTGGTTTTCGACCCAAATTTCGAACAGCTATATCTCTCTCAATTGTTAACCATATTTTGCATTCTTTATTTGGTTGGAAAGCATTTTTCAAGAGAAATCTAATCATATAAATTGCATTTCATGAAACACAATATTTTTACAGATCCGAGTACATTAAGTTTCGGTTAGGGTTTGCTATATCTCATACTCATCAGATGCATGCCAAATTTTGTAAATTTTATCCTCATGCAACAAGTATCTTACTGTGTAAAAGTGAGAGCATTCCATTAAGCCATTTTCAAGTTGCCATTGATGAACCTTGAAAATTAATTTTGGTATTTTCATTTTTAATACCCAACTAAAGAGGTAGGAAACACCTTAAATGACTCTAATACTAATAAAGGTTTCGTATAAACCAACAAATAATTTTTTTGTCTGCAGAAATTCACAGATCTAATTGGGTTAGAATCATTTATATATTTCTGACGGTTGAGTATTCTCGGTCTAGAAGATGTCACGAAATTGGATCACCTTCTCTTTTTCACAAATGCCAATGTCTTGATGATGAAATGATCAAAATTCTTCAAGCCCTTTCTTTTGTTTCTCAAAATAGAAGAAAATCACACTCTCTTCATTCTTGCTCTCAAACAAAAAAAAAATGGTTTTTATGAATTCCCCCTTTTTTTTTGTTTCTTCCCATCACATCCCAATAGCGAAGGGAATTGGGAAGTTCTTATTTTCTTGGTGAGAGGTTTCCAAAACAAAGGAGAGAGTAAGGGGAGTTAAGGGGTGGTTGCCAAAATTAACCACCCCACTCCCCATATCATTTTGTTATTTAATTTTCAAATTCAAAATGGAAGTGGCTTGTGGGTTTGCCCTCGTGGGGGAACCACATTCATTTTCCAACGGTATTAAATCCAAAACTGGACTACCATTTCATGAGGTTTTACATATCAAACTAACATTACTAACAAGTAGACATAGGCTGGTGTCGAGTACCTAGAGAGCCGATTTTGAATTTTAGTAACTATAGTTTTCTGATAATCAGATCGAAAACGAGTCCTTTGTGCTGGTTGTCTTCATTTTTTTGAGCGTTTCCAAGGTTAACACAAATAAGTAAATGAAGTATCCAAACACATTTACGTTAATCACAATAATTTCACAAGATCTTGTTATTATCATAACATTACTTCTTATGCAATGCTGAATTTTGCAATTATAAATTTTCACATGGTTCTCCAATTACCAATCTCCAATTTTCGTTTCTTCAGATTTTCTTTTGATTGCTAATTTAAATTCCAATTGCTCTTATTGACTGGACATTGAGTAACAGAACTACATATTGCAAATAAAAAATTTATGCTTCTTTAGGCAGCATCTTGATACATTGGTAAGTTTAATTTAACCTAATGTTACCTAAATTACACCAAATAATGGTATTGATGAAGTTCATGTTATATTTTGACAGTTTTTGTGGGAAAATTATGACATTTATGCTTTCCTTTTTTTAATAATATCTTGATAATGTTGCTACTACTACTATTAGTACTTTTGATGTTATTATAACTTTAGTGTTAGGTACATCAATATTGGATCTTAGTCATATTGTAGTTTTTGGAAGTATATTTTAACATCATTGGAGTTAAAGATCATGCGAGTTAGTTGAGGCTTTTCTCAAACATGTAGCGGCAAAGATGGTACAATCTAGTAATGGGGTGAAATGGACATTCTGCTATTAAAAGGGGTGATGATGTTGCTGGATGATAAATGACATGTGTAGCTAGTAAATTTGGTAACTTATTTCAAGAAACAAGTAGCATCATTAAGGACTATTACTTCTCAAGGAATATCTACAAATAAAAGTGGATATGCAAAAAAGGAATATTATTGTAGCAATATCCTGCAACATATAATGCACATTCAGATGTCAATAGAGAAAATGAGCTTGCCTAAAGCCAGAATGGAGAATAGGCGGAAGTAAGTTCAACAAGTTAAAATGCAAGTAAAATAGATCACTATGGGAACTCATTTTACCGCATACTTTATTAGGTTTTCCTAGGATAGCTTGTCAACTTGTCTGTACTTGTGAGAACACATCTTCTGTAGTGTGATTGCAATAGGCATATCCAACTAAGCATTTGTTAACATAGGGATTCAGGTGGCATTGTATTTATGGATGTCAATTAAGTGTCATTTTATGAGGACGGATGCCATTAGCATTGTAGAGACCGACAACACCTTTCAAGATACTTGTTTTATATGGACTCGAGGGGCCATTTAAATAGCTCAAGTGATGCGTTATGTAATGAAAGTTCACTTTTTGCTGTTCTTGCAAAGAGAGGCATGCTTTTGAGTATGAGGTTTGGTGTGATGCTGTGTTTGACAAGAAAAGAGGAATCTTGTGTTAAAAGCAAATGTTGGATATTCAAGAAGAATTCTTGTTACTCAGGTCTTCTGCATCAAATTTCCCCCATTTTATAGAATTGCCAAGTTTGCTCGTTTAATATATGTATGTATGCATGAGAGTGAACCCGATTAGATATACAAATAGGGGAAGAACTTCGAGGTAGGGGGATGGATGAGTACGGTTTATCATAATGGAATCACAAGATAAGCTTCAACAGCTTCTACTTATTTGGAGGATGTTTTGATCCAATGCTGGCAGAATTTCATTCATAAGATATTGAAAAGCTTTTCTTGTCTGTGTAATGTGCTGGAGATTATAGCTGATGGCAAAATCAGTCTCCTTGTGCTCCATATTATCAACAAGTTCGCTGAAGTTACCTATATTGTAACATGATTAGCCTTTTCTATTTTCTATTGTGATAAAAAATCCTAAGCATGTAGGAAAAGGAAGTGGAGATTATGTTGTCGGAGAGGAGACTGGACAATGGGTGCGGAAGACATTTCTTTAGCAATAGGCTTGTTGGATACGTTGCATTAGTATAAGTAGAAAGGTATAGACAATGATTTCAGGGGACTCTCGCTATTCATCCACCTGCAGTACCAGGATGTATTTATTTGCAGTTAAAAACATGACTGGTTTAGCTGATTGGGGTTTCAATGAAAATCCAAATAAATGAATGAGAAAGGGGATGAAAAATTTCCAGTAGGTAGAGTTCAAGAAGGACTTTGAGATTGGCTCTTATTTCAAAAGAAAATTTGTGGAATCACTCTTAATTATGCAATGATGGTGCACCAGGAAGCATCTTAAAGTACAAGTATGTGCATTTGGAGTTTGGTTTCTACATAGATGTTGCTTGAAGTGATGATTTAGCAGCCCAAAGAGAGCTGGTTAAGCCATTAGAGTGTCCACAAGAGGGAGGAACAAGCTATTCAAGTAGTTAGAGCATGGGGGGGTATATGCCATTCTAGACAATATTTATAGAAGTGTTTGATAAACACATGGCAGCACTCATCTTGCTCTCAGCTGGGGCTCACCCGATGCACGAATTGCTTCCCTACTTAGTGCAGGGGTAGAGGAAGGGTGAGCATATATGTACGCAGACTTTCCCTTACATTTTTGCAAAGAGGCTGTTTTCATGCCTCAAATCCATAATCTCGAATATTAATTGATCATTGCTCTTCTAAGTTTTGTTGCGTCATACACCTCTGAATAATATTGATTCTCTCTTAGTGATTGTAGATATTTTATTTTGCAAGTTCCTCTTGTTCAATTTACCCATGTATGCTCTGGACAGAAGTTAAGCAATTATTTTGGCCTTGCATCCCCATCCATGATCCTTTGGAGGAAAAAAAAAACAGAGAGGAACAAAAGAAGAGACCAAATTTGAGGTCCCTAACTAAATAATTTTTTTCTATCCTGGGGTTTACCTTTTTTTCCCCCATGGTATTTCAGTATCTTCAACACAAATGAGAGGCCTTCATTATGTTCTTGACAGATTTTGCTTTGGTGGGGAATATTCGTGGCTTCAACACCTGTACTGGAAGGAGCAGAGTGGCTTGTAATCCTTGGTCCAATCTTCCTCGCCTTGTTGCTTCTTTTGTTAGTGGCATACTATCACGCCCCGAACCAGAGTCATGAGTAGCCGCCCGTTACCCCGAATGCCGACTGTATTTCTACAGAAAATCGAGTAAAACTTCCCCATAAATCAGAGATTTCCTATGTATAAATAAATCTGTATAATTTAAAATCAACTTGTAAATAAAATAAAATGGTCATTCTGGCCTCATAACAACCTACCAACCACAGCAAACATCCAGGACAACGCCAGGTTATATAAATTTCCAACAATCCTAGCCACAGACCTCTACTGTCATACCCAACTAAAGCATGAGCAGCCGCCACACCGAGTGGACCTAAAGTTTATACAAATGTACAACAAATTTCCCAAGTAGAAAGTTTAAACGCTTACAGATACCTCAATGCAAGTAAAATGAACCAAAATGAGAGTTATGAACATAACTGCCCATAAGTTATACAGTCATCCTATAATATACACGGTCAACTACGGACCTCAATATCAAGACCGCGCTGGGTCGAAAGAAAGTACGAAATTCATCTTTCAAATTTAAACTTAAATCTCATCGTCGTGAATCACCCAAATCCACCAAAATCTCTAAGATCTAAAGCGTCGCTCCATCACAACAATAATCCTATCTGAGGAGGCAAAAGGGAGGGGTGAATATCATGGAAAGATACTCAGTGAGTGAGGGGGCTAATATCAAGCATAAATAGTATGGGTGAACCATTGAAGTATCAAATAATACCATTTGAAACAAAAATTTACATTTCGCAACAAAACATGATATGTTTAGCAATTTGAAATCATTTAATCAATCACACAATAATCATATATGCATCCATTTAAAAATCAAATAATAGTAGAGCAAGCCAAAGATAATCCTGGCAAAGGTCAACCATGACCAAAGACAAACACATCGGGGGTTTTATTATGCATAGACTTTAAAATCGCTCTCTACCCTGACGTTGGCCATGAGTTTGCTGGGACTAACTCATCATCGTGTATATGATCCTGCTCGGTGCTAAACGGTGGCATCACACTCGTCCTCCCTCATCGTGGGTTCAACCGGCCGCGCCTATAGCCATTAGAATCAATGACGTTTGCGGATACCTCTTGCAAAAGCATATCCGGGCAATCCATGCCTCTACAAATGCCTTTCGTAGGTACGGAATCATCAATGTCATCATCATAGTATCACAAGGGCACAACGTCCCACAAGAAAGAATCATATCATGCTAAACTAGTGGGCATCCAACTCACATAGTTTATCAAAGCATTTGAAATCTGCGTGCCAATACATTTCATCAAATCATTCCAAAACCGTATACCAATGCAACCGTAAAAGGAATTTATCCATTTTCAAGTAATGGTACAAATTTTTTTTCATGTCAAACCAAGGATACATAGTCATCGTAAATATAATTTAAGACACTGCAATAACCACAAAATAGATTTTAATATCATACGTCAAATCAATACATATTAAAAGTATATTTTATCGAAAACAAGACAGAAAACACGTTTTACTATTTCATGCAAGAAATTAGAGTCTCACTCACATTTTTAGGGAGGGTGGTCACTCTCTATTTTTTTTCAATTCAATCCAATTGACTCCTAGAGTCTCCAAAAGACAAACATAATCAATCATCACAATTTAATATCAAATAACAGTCTAATATGAGATTTTCAATTTTTTTCCTTTCAAATTTAATATAACTGTAATTGACACAATCCCCTTTTTAGATTCTCGTTTCATCATTTTCGAATCATTTAACTCACCAATAATCAATTTTTTCAATATTTCTCATTTTCTCTAATTTTTCTCGAATGTAACATCATATAGTTTCCGATTCTAAATTCCACATAATTTTGACAAATCTAATTCAAATATTGAAGTAATTGCATTTCTCTCATCTAGGGTTTCTCGGATCTCAAACCTAGCTTTCGTTCACCCGTTGAACTGGTCTAAAGTTTGTAATATTTCTAAATTTGAAATGAGGTTAGCAACTAATTAAATTTCTAAACGCCAAACCCTAGAATTATATCCAATTATAGTCGTTACCTACAGTAAAAAAGATACAGGTGGCTCTCGAAGGGAACAGCTGGTTGTGGGCTCACGGGTCGGTGGGCTGGTGGACTCGCGGGCTCGAAGCCCGGTTTGCTGGCCGTAGTGGGCTTCGCGGGCCGCAATGGGCTCGCGGGTCAGTAGTGGGCTTTGCGGCCTAGCGGGCACCATGGGCTAGGGCTCATGCTCACGAGCTAGAGCGCTCGTGGGCTGGAGCGCTCACAGGCTAGGGCTCACGGGAGGTTTGCAGCCGCACGCTCATGGGCTGAGGTGCACACTCGCAAGAGGATCGCGCGCTGTGAGGCACATGCGTTCGCGCAAGGGTCACGCGCTATGGGCTGTGCTCACGCAGAGGGTCATGCTGAGGCGCGCTCGTGGTCACGCTGCTTGCGGGAGATCACGCACTGGGCTCGCGCTGTGCAGAGGAGGAAGGCGCTGCTCGTGGGAGATCGTGCGCTGGCTCGCGCGGGAAGGATCACGCTGTGGCGGAGGAGCTGCACTCGCGAGAAGGCATTGCAGCGGCGGCGATCGTGGGAGGAAGGCGAGGCGGTGGGCGGTGGCGATGGCGGAAAGGGAACGACTACGGGAGAGGAAGAGACGGAGTGAGAGAGAGAGGAAGAGAGAGAGAGAGAGAAGAAGAGATTAGGGCTTTTTTAGCCGTAATCTAATTTGGGTTTTTTTTTTCTTTTTCTTTTTCCTTTTCTTTTCTTTTATCATTATTATTATTATTATTTATATATATATATTCATTTTATTATAATTTTCACGGATGCGGCAATAATTTAAATACACAAAAAATTCAATTTAAATATCCCAAAATAAAAAATCAATATAAATAATTAAAATTTCTCATACAAAAATACGGCATTACAGAGTCGACGTTACATATACCCCTACTTGAGGTACAATTAACTTTTAAGTTTCTTTGTGTTTATTGCTTTCTTCTTGATATTTGCTTATGATATGCAACTGGAATATGATTGGAGGCAGGAGTCAGCCGATAAGAAGTTTGGAAATATAGCTGGATATAGAGTGTACCAAAGAACAACTAGGTGGGCTTTTATAATTTGTTTGTTAACTATGAGATCTTTTTTGTTTCACTTTTAATTGGAAGCTTTGGAAAAGAGACCCGAATTTAACTCTTACATGTCCTCCTCCAGCCCTCTCATTCCGCTACCTACTGCATTGTATCAGAATTCGCCTTCCTGGTTTAAAGCAGCCTTCCTCTATGAATTTCCTTTCTATAACAAGAATTTTCTTGGAGAAGGGGCAAACTGGTAACTTTACTCTCGGTCTCCGCAGATTCTAGTTTGCTTTCTTAATTGAGACCTGCATTCACTACCCATTTGTTCACCGAGACTTATAAGCATGATGTGAATACTTTGTTTAAAGCTTTCTTAACTCTGCCATGCTATTTGTTTTACTTTTATTATAATATAGATCTCTAAGAGAGACCTAAGCTTTAGCATAAATATACTTTTTCATTTGTGATAGATTCATTTTTCCATAACTAATATGGGAAGGTGCAAATGTGAGGAGGAAAAAATTATTGCATGACTGGAAAAGAGTAATGGATCTAAGCTGGTCTTAGCATATAGAGGTGTGTATTATTTTTTGTGATGGCTTATTGTCATTTTCAATTTTGTTGTGCAATGTTGGATATGGTTTTGTGCAAACTCTCTCTCTCTCTTTCCGCCATTTCAGGTAAGGTAGATAAAATATTGGGAAGAGAGTAAAAACAAGAGAAAGGAGATAAGAAACATACAAAGAGGGACTATTGTAGACCACCAACATAGGTTAAAGGAAAACTTCAATCTAATTCATTAATCAAAGCATCACAAAGAACACTAATGCCTCAATGTATAGACAAATCTCAAAAAAATATGGAAATAATATGAAAAGAGCAATTTCACAAAAGTTGGTAACAAGCTAAATCATAGAAATTGTGATGAAAACCTATATTAAATAATTTTTAGTATATTCTAATTCAATTCTCCCGGCTAAAAGGACTCCTCGAGCGAGGTGGCAAAAGCTGTTCATCAAGGAGGGTGAATGAGGTAACTTTGTAGGTGAACTACACGTGAAAACAGTCCCACAATCACAAATTTACAAATATCATGATAGCAGTTAAAATTGTCATCAAAGAGAACAAGGATTTGAATTCTCTTTGTTGGTAATTTAACAAATTAATGTAAGTTCTACACCTACAAATGATATGTAGAAAAAGCAGAGGAGCAAAGGAAGAAACCTAGGATGACATGACAATTACTCACAATTCAAAAGAAAAACATCTTTTTCAATAATTGTATCTAATCAATTTGCCTCACATCGTCAAAAACTCATTCACAATTTTACTTTTTTCACATCCATTTCAACATTTACAATATTTTCAATATTCTAGACTAGATCTGTTTCAAACTTCAACCTCTACAATATTCTCAATATTCTAGACTAGATCTGTTTCAAACTTTTCCTTTTCCTCTTGTGGACATGAAACAAGAATGTGATCAACCATAGGTTGTGTCTCTTCAATTAGTGAGAACTCTCATCAACTATACGGAGATTCATTAGATTCCAATTTTATACCAGCCTCTTGGGATTCTAGATATTGTTTAACTCTTAACGGATTTGTCTAAGCTTACTTTTGAATTCTTTAACTATCATGAATATATGTTGTTTTACTTCATTAGTGCATTCCATTCGGCAAATTATTTAAAACAATGATTATATGGCTGAGATGTATATTCCCTCTTTATTTTGGTACGGTATTCTACATAATTATGTGCATTTGAGTGTTGGACACCATAGTCAAAGAATCTGCATAAAAGGAGTCGGTCTCGAAAGTATATGTGGGGACTTGTCTTGAAAAAGAGGAATAACATGAAGGATGAAAACTACAAAGAGAACTATAACCATTATTTATGTGAGAATTTGCAATTGCAAAAGTTGCTCAAGTAATAAAGTAGTGAAGTAACGATTGTCCCCCAAGGATTGCTAATTATTAATTTAGCTTACTATTTGTAATGCTTAGAATATGAATTTTATGACTAATGTATCTAGTTAACTAAAATCTACCAACTAAACTAGAATACATGAATTATTGAAAAATAAAGTCTACAAGATAAAGAAGGAAGACATTTAATAGAGACGTTTTAGACTACATAAGAGGGACTTGCATAAGATATTTATTAATCTAGAAAAAACATATAATAGGGTTCTCAAAGACAAACTTTGGTAGATGTTGATAAAGAATGAGATCCACATGAGATACATTAATTTATATAAAATCAATAATTACTTCTAAAATTTATATTAATAAATAAAAATAAAATAAGGAAATCTCTCTCCCCTCCCTAATTTCATAAAAATGATCGAAAGGTATAAAAAGGGACAAAGTACTCCCTCTCTCTCTAGTTTCCTGAAAATAGTGTAAGAGAGGGGGCAAAGTCTGAGATAGGAAAAAAACAAGGATCAGATCAAATTAAAGGAGGACTGTCGAATCAAAAAGGAATTTCCAAAAGACGAGCTTAAGTAATTTCAAAAGCCCCATTAAAAGACGTGGGCCCATAGCAACCGGAATTCAAAAAGCCTTCTCTCTCTTTTTCGGGTTTCAGAAGGGAATTTCAAAAGAGGTGGGCCATAGCTTAAGAAATTTCAAAAGCCTTCTCTCTCTCTCTAAAAAAAATTGAAGGAAAGCATCAGAGTAGATGACGGAGGCAAATCGCTAAGTTCAAGGAGGCTTCTTGTCTCTTTGACACGATGGCGATGGTATATCTTTTTTTTTAATCTTCTTTTTCTTCCTCCTATATTTATTTTCCATTCCTGTTATTTTTGCTCTCTCTCTCTCTCCCTCTCCCTCTCCCCCTCCCTCTCCCTCCTTGTCATACGAAGTTGTTTGTTCAAGAAAGATTGAAATGAGTAGTAGTCGAAGAAGTTGAGATCTCAAGGTCTTAGATGGGTTTATAATTCCGTTAACGGAATTCATTCCTTGCATTTTTAGAAAGAGAGTCGAGTTTTTTTTCACCCGAGGTTTTTGTTTTAACTCACACGTCACACAAGTCGCAGTTCACCCACAATTGATCTGCATTTTTAAGGTCAATATAGAAACAATATTATAATTGGACAGACCCATGACATGTCAAGTGGTCAGTTGAACTGGTGCGTCTGACTTGTCGGTCCGGTTTTAATAACACGAGTATAACTAATAAGTTTAATTTCTTTGTAATTAGAATAATTTTATATGTTACCATTCTTATATAGTGGTATAATTATGCTCTCTCTCCATATTTAGGGATATTTTCTTTGATCTTTGTTCTACCGTTTTGATCTTTGATCTTTGATCTTCTGCTCCAAATCTGTATACCTTTTTGTCAGATCTACCGTTTTTGTCTTTGAATATGTTTATTTTGGTTTTGATTTCATCAATTTTTGGTCAGATTTTAGGAATTTAGTGTTTGTGTTTTTTGTATAGATGAGACATTTTGCCTCTCTTTCTCTACGATTTTTGGGCTTAAAAACAAACTCGGGCCTGGCCCGAAATGGGCCCGAGACCCTTTTAATTTTTTGGGCCGAGCTCGAGTCTTGATTCTTTGAGCTTTCTTGAGCCAGGCTCGAGCTCGAGCCCATAAAATTTTAAATAGGCTGAGCCTGAGCTTTGCAAAGCCCGACTTAGACACCTTGATTGCTAGCCCTAACCGGCACCCTCCTTTATTTAACCTTTGGACTGGCCATGGCAGAGTTAATAGAAACCATTCGAAAGCCCTAAATATTAAATAATTTCTAAAGTAATATGTGTCATTAGGTTTCACCTTTTCTTTGACTAAAGAAAGGACCAATAGTGCACTTTTAGTAACCTACATAAGCACATTACTAGGGGCATCATCTATGCTTGTGTAGGGAAGAAATGTGAATATATTGTGAAACAGTAACCAAAACAATCCTAGTGGCTGATATGAAAACATCACACGTGTTGGTTTCTTTTTTATTTTCCTTTTTTTTTTCCCTCGATTTTGTTGATAAAGGGGTACAGGGGCTTTTTGTTTTTTTCTTCTTATGTTTTGTTTGGGGGGCGAGGTTGGAAGGAGAAAAGAGATCTAGGTTTCTATTGGTTTGTCAGTCCGGCTTCAAATCAACAGAAGTTACTTTTAGTTGGATCAATGATGTAAGAGCATTTTTGTTGTCCATTAAGCTTTATGATAAACTACACAGCTTGCATTACATTGTAGGTAAAGTCATATGTAGATTATACTGCGGGGGTTTGAGTGGAAGATAATACCTTGTTAGATATTTATGGTGTGTGAAAAAAATTACTATCTTTCTGCAAAATAATGCGGGAATGAGTTCCTTTGAAGTTGATTCACGACAAAAAGCTCTATGGTCACTTGGGTCGGCTGAGTAATGAGCTAAACATAATTTAGCACTGTTCATATTTTTGCATTTATTTTTTCAGAAACGAATTCATTGTTCCATGCTAAATTTTTGCTATTCATGTCTCCTAAATCATTTACCATTTGTGCAAGGTATAGAAGAAGCCAAAATGAGAGCTGTAAGTTATGGGTACTAGGTCGGGTCGCCCATGTGGGTTTGACCTAAACCCATTCCCTTGCATGTTTTTGAAATTTCAAAGCAAGGAAGGGAGGGAGTGGTTTTTTAAGAGAAAAACCAACTCCAACTCCCATAACCATCTTTCATGCACATTGAAGGTTGAGAGAGAATTCAAAAAAAAAAGGGCAGAAGAAAGATCTACACCATATACATTGACTCTTGGATTGTGAACAAGAAGGAGATTGATCCATTGGTAACATTTTTCGGACCCGTACATCGAAAAGGTAAGTGATCCGACCCTAAATCTTGGGACATTAAATATTTATTTCGCTATAATTGCGTAAGAGAATGCTTTCATTGGTATTACAACATGATTTAGGGTGTTTCCTATTTTTTTTTTATGTATATTCGAGTTCCATTTTTTTTAAAGTTGAAAATGGTAACTTTGATTATAGACCACGAAATGCTTTGAAATTTGTAAGGTAGAGTACCCATGATGTTAGGAATTGATATGCAAAATTTCATGTATGGCCGTCATGTATTTTTGGAGAAAAATGAAACCCTAGCCAAAAAATGAAAATGCTTATATCTATTTGCATGATAGGTTTTATGATTTAAAACTTGTATGGTTAGATTCCCCATTAAAAATCATTGCCAACCATATAAACAACATGCAAAATGGTTTAGAAATGAGGGAGAAATCAAAATCTAAAAAACTGTTCGAGATGCAGAAATCTAGAATTAGGGAAGACGATGAATAGTGCAAAAAAATATAATCCCCCTCTCGGGTTGTGGGTTGTGAAGCCCAAATGTCATGATCCAGACCTCAGATCGGAAAACTAATCATACCATTAGATTCAGAGACCCCAAAAATTGGGAGTAGGCAAAATCCGGTGGCCAGATTCATCCGGGAAGGCGGCGTGTGGGCTTTACGCGCCGCTTGGTTGCGTGGGTGGGTCACCCACGTGCCGCCGCCGCTAGGTGGCGCGTGAGGGCGCGTGACGTGCCCTCTCAGGCCCCTTTTTTTTTAATTTTTTTATTATTTTTTGATTGATTTTTCTGTAATTTTTAAATTATTTTTTTTGACTGAAAGTATCCATTGATTTTAAATTAGTAAATTTTTTTTTTTGAAAATTGTAGAAAAATCAATTAACAAGTGAGACAAATATCTGAAAATTTCTCATATGTTTGAAAAATATTTTCTAGTTTATGCCTACCTGAATTAAATTTTATAACACATATTTGATTTGTACTCGTTGATTTAAATATAAATAATTGTGAATGGTGTTTTAAAATTTTTTGGTTGGGTTCGTGTTCAATCTAATACTTATCCCATTTTAGGGATATGGTGAGAATCAGACCTACCCTTGCACATCTCCGGGTGAGATGCAGAGACGAGAGGACCCCAGAACGTTTGGCAAAACTGTATATGATGTTGCATTATAAGGTGAAAGCAACACATACTTTGCCGCAACATCTGTGGGTTATGAGTCGAAAACGTTATAAATTTCGGCGTTTGAGTCACTGGTTCGGAGGCGACGAAGCCAAGATTAAGATTATTAGAAATGCCCTCCCTGATTATTTGATTGGAATGGCTAACAAAATATTATAGGATGATAAGTGGCTTTACCTTAAGGATTTCAGACTAAAACTGCTTAGGATGTGAAGAGATAGGGAGATAGAGATTAAAATGAAAAGGGCGTTGTCTCTAAAGATCAATAGCTCTACATCCCAAGCTGTTAGGAGATTCACTCCGAGAGATAGACTTTCAGTTGGGATGATCAATATGGTTACTCGCATGTATATAGTAGATAAGAAAGAAAAGAAAAAAGAAATTTGATTGTATAAATATATTTTTTTTCCTTCTTCTTTTCTTTGTGCATAGTTATCTACTGTGATGAGAACAATGCCATGAACATATGATGTAATGTTTTTTCTCTTTATATATATATCAAGAATATGCATATTTTGTATATTTATGGGAGCATGTGAAGAGATATGTTCTAAATTCACATGATTTTAGTGGGAGTTTTTAGATTGGTAGAATTTAAGTAATTCTCACCTAAGACTTAAAGAATTTTGCTACTTTGAAATCAAATTTATGATAATCAAACTTTGGATAATGGATGATGATTGGGAATTTAGTGATCTTTCGAGTTTACACCTTATGTTCATTTATGATAAATTTATTAGATTTCATGTGCAAAATTATATGAATGAATGAGCATGAATACTTACAATAATCTCTCTTTGGAAACCCAGACCATGGCATCAAAATCAATAATAGCAGATTTGAATAAAGATGACAAGTTTAATGGCAACAATTATGATATTTAGCGCCATAAGATATGGTATATGTTGGAAGAGCAAGATGCTTTAGAGGGTATCAACTATATCATGCAAGACCTTGGAATTGGAAACATTGCTCAACAAAGAAGAGATCAAGAAGCTTATCAGGCGTAGAAGAAAAAAAATTCCACTACACGTGGCATCCTAGTTAGTTCTGTAGTTGATGATCTCATACATGAATATGAGCAATTCCCTACTGCTCATGACATATGGGTATACCTCAAAGAGAAGTATGGAGGTACCAGTGCGATCCGTCTGAGCCAGTTGACTATTAAGTTTGACACGTACAAAAAGAAGTCTGATCACAATATCAAACTACACCTGAAAACTATGTCAAACATGATAAGGGAATTGAAATCAGCAGGTCTTGTTTTATCTGATGAGCAACAGGTTCAAGCTTTAATCCAATCCCTTCCAGACTAGTGGGAGCACTTGAAGGTCAATCTGACTCACAATGATAACATTAAGACTTTCGCTGATGTTGTTCGCTACATAGAACTCGAAGATAAGCAGCTTGATGCTGCAAAATCGATTTCTAATGCCTTTGTAGTTGAGTCAAGTTCCCAAAAAGTTTCAGGCTTTAAACGGAAGGGGAACAAGAATAAGGGCAAGAAAGGGAAGGAAATTGCGGAAGGGTTTAAGAAAAACAATTCCAACCGCAACAACAAGCTCAAGTAGTTTTGGAGAAAGAAGGATAAAAGTAAACTGAAGTGCTACAATTGCAAAGCTCTTGGTCATTTCGCTTGAGAATGTCCCTAGCCAAAAAAGGTAGCACCCTGTAACGCTTCTCTAAGTGTTATATATGTCTCTAGCACTGTTTTACTTTCTAAATCTTATCCTGCGTAGATTATAGATTCAGGAGCAACAAACCATGTGACGAGAGATCGAGAAGCGTTCATGGATTTTCGTCGAGTTCCTCCTGGTGTAAGATGGATATATGTAGGAAACAATACAAGACTAGAAGTCAAAGGGATTGGCACTTGCAAACTGGAGTTACGAAGTGGCCAAACCCTAA
Source organism: Dillenia suffruticosa (assembly GCA_033439265.1). Classification (NCBI taxonomy): domain Eukaryota; kingdom Viridiplantae; phylum Streptophyta; class Magnoliopsida; order Dilleniales; family Dilleniaceae; genus Dillenia; species Dillenia suffruticosa. The sequence goes on from JAVTVX010000015.1 coordinate 22,472,004, forward strand.
TCTTACATGATGTTCTCTTTGCACCGGAAATTCGACGAAATTTAGTCTCTGTTATTGTTCTTCTTAGACTAGGCTATGATTTGAACTTTACTCATAATATGGTTTGTATTTATAATGGTGGTGTGTTTTATGGTACTGGACATCTATTAAATGGATTTCTTATTTTGGATTATGACAGACAAATGTTTAACTATTCTGCTGATCGTTATATTTCGTTAAATGTTTGTTCTTCTAGTAATGCTAATATAGATGACAAAGTATGGCATGCTAGACTTGGTCACATAGGGTAGGACATGATGAATCGACTTCTAAAAATAGGACTATTGGGTTCGCTTACTAAAGTTGATTTACCGAATTGTGAATATTGTCTTGTCGGGAAGATGACTCGGAAACCATTTGGAAAAGCCATGAGGGCTAACTTCCATTACAGTTAGTTCACTCTGACATTTGTGGTCCAATGAATGTGAAGACTAAGCATGGAGCGTCATATTTCATTACTTTTATTAATGATTTCACGCGTTTTGGTCATGTCTATTTGATTACTCACATGTCTGAAGTACTTGAGTGCTTTCGACGTTATATGAATGAAGTGGAGAATCAAATGGATAGAACGATTAAAACCTTAAGGATAGATCGAGGGTGTGAATATCTATCAGATCAATTCAATGATATGTGTAATGAAAAGGGAATAATTAGACAATTGACTATTCCCCACACGGCTCAACAAAATGGTGTTGCTGAGAGGAGGAATAGGGCGTTGTTGGAAATGACGAGATCTATGATGGCGTAGGCTAACTTGCCAATTTCTTTTTGGGGAGATGCATTGTTAACTGCAACCTATATCTTGAATAGAGTGCCTTCAAAAACAGTATCCACAACATCGTACGAACTTTGGACTGGTATGGGGATCGGCAGCATATGTTCATGACCCTTCTAATTGTAGCACCGACACTCGGTGCTCGAACAAGTGTATTAGTTTTGAAATATTTATATACATAGAGGAAAAATTTTTATTTATATTGTGTACCCTTTTGTGACATGATACTACTCTGACATCTTTGTATACTGAAGTTGTAAAAGGCTTAGAGGCTCAACTATTTTGACATATATATATATATATATCAAGTTTGAAATTATTCTAAGTCTATGTGCATTTTGTTCAATGATAAGTACTCTACCTATTTTTGAAATAGATGTTCGTATCCTTATTGACACGGGGTCTAACTATTCGTATGTGAGCGATCAATTCTTCTGACATTCTGACAGGCTGCTCTCACCTTTGGATGAGGAGATATTGGCCATCACTCCTCTGGGTGAGCAAATTGTGCGCGGCACAGTGTATAGAGAATATGAGATCAAAGTTGGGGATACAGTGCTAAAGGCAGATCTAATCCCTCTCGCCATGACTGATTTTGATGCCATCTTGGGGATGGATTGGTTACATATGCATCGGGCTTTAGTTGACTGCTTCAAGAAGCAGGTGGAGTTTCGAAGACCTGATCAGCCAGTGTTGAATTTTGAGGGTGAAAGGCGGGTTTTACCCCGTTGTGTCATTTTAGTTTTGGTGGCCAAACGCATGATTCGCCACGGGTGTGCGGCTTACCTGGCTCACATCATAAACACCACTGCTCAGGGACCAAGACTGGAGGATGTTCCAGTGGTACAGGACTTTCTTGATGTTTTCCCCGAGAAACTACCCGGATTACCATCGGTTCGAAAGTTTGACTTTGAGATCGATTTAGCTCTGGGGACTACCCCTATCTCTATGCCACCATACAGGATGGCACCGGCTGAACTGAGGGAGCTCAAGGTCCAGTTGTAGGAGTTGTTGGATAAGGGGTTCATCCGTCCTAGCACATCACCTTGGGGTGCTCCAGTACTGTTTGTAAAGAAGAAGGACAACTCACTGAGATTGAATGTGAATTACAGGCAGCTTAATCGGGTGACTATGAAGAATAAATATTCGCTGCCTCGCATAGATGATTTGTTTGATCAATTGCAAGGTGCCCGAGTTTTCTCGAAAATTGATCTTCGATCGGGATATCATCAATTGCGGATAAGGAGTCAAGATGTACCAAAGACAGCTTTGATCAAGATGTATCAATTGCCGGGTATTACCGTAGATTTGTTGAGGGGTTTTCCGAGATAGCTGCTCCATTGTGTAGATTGATGCAAAAAAGTGTCAAGTTTGTATAGGATAACTGTTGTGAGGCGAGTTTTCAGGAGTTCAAATAATGGTTGACTACAGCTTTGATTTTGGCACTTCCCTCTAGCAGTCGGGAGTACACAGTGTACAGTGATGCTAGCCGACAGGGGTTGGGTTGTGTTTTGATGCAAATAGTCGGATGATCGCCTACGCCTCTAGACAGTTGAAGAAACATGAGGTGAATTATGCGACACATGATTTAGAGCTTGCGGCCATAGTCTTTGCATTGAAAATATGGCGCCATACTTGTACGGGGGTGACTTGCTGGGTGTATACTGATCATAAAAGTCTGAAATATTTATTCACCTGACAATAACTTAACCTGAGACAGAGGAGATGGTTGGAACTCCTAAAAAATTATGATCTTGTCATTGATTATCATCCGGACAAAGACAATGTGGTTAATGATGCCTTGAGCCAGAAATCAGCTTCATCGTCTCAGGAGAACAATACGGCATACCTCACTTGTTTGATGGGACCGGGATTTGGGAGTCAGATTGGCTAGTGATGATCAGGGCACTCTGTTAGCCAGGTTTGAGGTCAGGCCGACGCTGTTGGACCATATTAAAGAGATTCAGGGCACTGATACTGAGCTCCAGGTTCTTACTGAGAAAGCCCACAGAGGTGATATAGATGATTTCAGAGTTCGTAGTGATGGACTTCTGACTCATCGAGATAGAGTGGCTATACCCGCCGATGAGGATCTCTACAGGTCCATATTAGAGGAGGCACACTCCTCGGCCTATGCCTTGCACCCAGGTAGTATAAAGATATATCGAACTATTCGGAGCAGCTATTGGTGGCCAGGTATGAAGAGGGACACTGCGGAGTTTGTAGCTACATGTTTAGTCTGTCAGCAGGTGAAGGCTGAGCATTAGAGGCCAGCGGGTTTACTACAGCCTCTTCCCATTCCCGTATAGAAGTGCAAACATGTGTCTATGAACTTTATTATGGGATTGCCGCGGACTCAGGCCAGATATGATGCCATTTGGGTGGTAGTCGATCGACTCTCCACTTGCACTCCAGCCCACGAGCACTCCAACTTGCGAGCGCGAGCCCCTAGCCCATGAGCGTGCCGGCTTGCAAGCCCGCCATCCCACCAGCCCGTGAGCCCACTAGCGGGCCAGCCCGCGAGCCTACCTACGGGCCAGCCCTCCAGCCCACCAGCCCGCAAGCCCGCGAGCCCGTAACCGACTTTCTCCTTTGAGAGCTATCTACCATCCTCGCAGAAATCTTTCACTGCAGGTAATGGCTGTGTTAGATGTGGTCTAGTATTTAGAAATTGATTTAGTCGCTAATGTAGTTTCAAAATTGAAAATATTACAGGTTTTAAATTAATCTGACAGGCGAACGAAAGCTAGGTTTGAGATTCAAGTAAACCTAGATGAGGGAAATGAAATTATTTCCATACTTCAATTTAATTTTGTCGAATTTAGGTTTGAATTTAGTTTGATTTGATTTGGTTATTTACTTATAAATGGAATGAAATTGATGACATCGGTGTATATTTATAAATTGAAGAATTTAAAATTTGTACGAAATTAAGGAAAATGATAAACCTTGACAATAGTCGAAAATTTGATGAAAATCATAATGATTTGATTAGGTTGGCTTTCTTGGTGATTCGATTGAGGGGAGTCTTGTTCTACGTATTGTGATTTTATTGGGGAGTGCGTTATCCTCCCCAAAACTGTGAGTAAGATTTATTTCAATACTTTTGTTTAATGTGTAAACCCTAATTTAAAATATTTGATAAATGAGCAAGATTTGTAGCGTGCTTGAAATGTTTTGACTGATTTTGAAATTGATTTTTGTGAACCGATGGAGTGTCCAAAAAAACTGTGTTGAAATATTGAAATTATGCATCCATGTGGTTGAAATGTATAATGTGTCATTTTATGTTATATGTTGCATTTGGTTTGTGAACCTGATTTCGGTAGATTTTGATACGATTTTGGATTTGGCCTTGAGAGTTTTGGTATGTATTGTTCCATAGCTACGAAGGATACCGTGAGAGATGCTTTGCTGGTGTTCGGATATGCCTAGACCTAGGGTATCCCACGAGTTATCGTGATTTTTATTAACGACACTATACTAGCCAGATTGAACTCGAAAGGGGGAGGATTTGGATACTCTCTCCAAATCTAACACCTGGACGAGATCTGTTGCCAATGCCGGGGTAGAGAGCACTTTAAATAAACTTGCATATAACACCCCGGTGCCCCTGTCATAGGTCGCGGTAAATCTTTGCCAGGATATTTTTAGCTGGCAGCTCTATAATTTTAGTGATAGTGTTTTGGATGTATATTTGACTTGAAAATGCATGCTAATGATATATTGTTGAAATGAAAAGTATGATGATTTGAAATATGATTCGTATACTTATACTTTGACACTCCAGTTTCACACTTCATATTAAACGATTGCATTGACCCACTCACTCACTGAGTATTCAAATGATGGTTTCGTGCAGGATGGATCAAGGGAACTACAAGAAGTTGAATTCCTAGATGATCCTAGTGGGAGGGATTCAAATTCTAACGATCCAACCGAATCGTCAATTCAGAAAAGTACTAGGAAAGGTGTACCCAAACTTCATTACGAAATTAAAGGGCACGCTTTTATCATTTCTCCACAGGACGAGGATGAGCTGAAAAATATGAACGAGGCTTTGTCTTGTCCTACCAAGGATGAGTAGATAAAAGCAATGGAGGAAGAAATAGAATCGATGGATTCCAACCATGTTTGGGAACTACGATAAGTTGAATCCCTAGATGATCCCAGTGGGAGGGATTCCAACAATGTAAAGTTGATCTTCTAATGATAAGTTTGTAATTCTAAGTCTGTATGTCGATGATATATTGTTAGCCAGAAATGATATGGATTATGTCCTGAATATCAAGAGTTGGTTATCATTAAATTTTGAAATGAAAGACTTGGGTGAAGCAGAGTACATATTGGGTGTTAAGATTCACAGAGATCGTTCCAAGAGATTGTTAACCTTATCTCAAGAATCTTACATTAAAAAGATTTTGGAACGATTTAGAATGGATAGATGTAAACCTATTGATACTCCTGTGGCTAAAGGCAAAGGTTTAAGTTTAACAATATACCCAAAGACCGCTGAAGAAAAACATGAGAAGTCAAAAGTACCGTATTTCAGTGCTGTTGGGAGTCTGATGTGCGCTATGATGTGTACTCGCCCTGACATCTGCTATGTCGTGGGTTTGATCAGTAGGTATCAATCCAATCCAGGTAAAGGTCACTGGACAGCTGTGAAGAGGATTCTAAGATACCTGAAAAGAACTGCTAATTATTCCCTTTGTTATCAAGGAAATAACTTGTTATTGAGTGGACACACGATGTTGATTGGGATGGTGACTTAGATGAACACAAATCCACCTCAGATTATGTTTTCTTGCTAAATAAAGGCGTCATCTCTTGGAGAAGCAAGAAATAAATATATGTATCACTATCCACGATGGAAGCAAAGTTTGTAGCTTATATTTCAGCAGTTCAGGAGTATGTTTGGTTAAAACAGTTTTTATAACATCTGGGGATCGTAAGCGACAAAATGGGAGGTGTGACAATTTATAGTGATAGTTAATTAGCTATCGCTTACACGAAAGATCCCAAATATCATGGGAAAACCAAATACATTGATACGAAATTCAACTTTATTCGAGACATTGTTGAAAATAGAGAGATGACATTGAAGTATTTATCTACGAATTTAATGGTGGCTGATTCATTCACGAAATCGATACCTAGAGATGTATTTCTGAAACATATAAAAGCTCTAGGATTGCGTAAAGTGTAATTGTATGTATATACAATGAACGTGATATAATGCTCATTATTATATGACATTTGAATTTGTTTACATTTGCGAGTTCTTATGTCTTAATTAAAAAATATGTCAGACAAGTTTGAAAGATTAGCTTTCATACACAAACAATCGCCTCTAATATCTGTGTGATATGTAAAAATGAGGCAATGTTAATTTTGGATAATTAACATAAATTAGCCACCGTAATACAGAACTAAGATGAGATTATCTTTGATATTTATTTATTTGATAATCGAAATGGATTTCTCACAATCCATTACGCTTGTCTAGAAGCCAGGTGTAGTTCTCTCTTGGAAAAGTGATTTTTTGGAGGATTTATAAGAAGAGAGAATCAAGTCAGTATCGTGATATACTTTGGATTAAAACCTGCACGATATATTATAATTTTGAAATAGACATACGTTTCTAAATAAATAGAAAATGTATCGTAGTACGTGTTCATACCACGTGTGCTTTCAATGACCCTATGGATAATGAGTTAATAAATCTCTCTATCTCATTGTGTGAGACCCAGAGGTTTGTAATTAACCTCATTTAATACCCTTAAAACTTTCGTCTGTTTCTTGAAATTTTATTTTAGTGTTGCTAGTTTAGCATATAACCAATAGATCATGATTGATTCGGTTTTGCGGTGCATGACTAGAAAAGCAGCTAAAATGAAGTGGAAAGATAGTAGTGCGAAAGGAAAACTGTTTTAAAGTTTGTACGTAATTTTTGTATTCACAGACTGGCCAATTATGTTTTTAAGTTGATATTCTGAAACATAATTGTGAGTGCATAATTGAGATGAGTAAGTATGCTCTTGTTCATTAATAGAGGGATAAGAGGTACGGTGACTCTGTATATAGTAAAAGAGGTTTGGGGCATAGCGAGACTTGATATTCTCATTATATTAGATCTTGAGCTGCTATATATACTTAACCGGTGTATAGCTATGAACTCTTAATGTACTTGCTGGTCACACGATCCATTTGTCTGTATGAAATCGATGGTATATGGAAGTGATTCAGCAAAATGTAGGTCTAACTTTTATGTGCGAGTGGGAGATGTAAGTTATGGGTACTGGGTCGGGTCGTCCATGGGGGTTTGACCCAAATCCATTCCCTTGCATGTTTTTGAAATTTCAAAGGAGGGAAGGGAGAGAGTGGTTTTTTTAAGAGAAAAACCAACTCCAACTGCCATAACCATCCTTCATGCACATTGAAGGTTGAGAGAAAATTCAAAAAAAAAAGGAAGAAAAAAGATCTACACCATATATATTGACTCTTGGATTGTGAACAAGAAAGAGATTGATTTATTGGCGATATTTTTCGGACCCGTATATCGAAAAAGTAAGTGATCTGACCCTAGATTTTGAGACATTAAATATTTATTTCACTGTAATTGCATAAAAGAATGCTTTTAAGAGTAGCAACCACCAGAAGCTAGATTAGCACTTTAAAATTTTTGCAGGATTGTGTGTTGCAGCACTTGTTCCTGTATTGCCCTAAACATACTCTCTGCACACCTTAGTTTGAGTTATCACTTATTACTCAAAAATGAAAAAGTGCTTTTAGGAGACTCCAAATTTAGTTCAGGATATCAATTATTATTATAATTATTATTTTTTTTTTGGGAAACTTGTAATGAAGGCATTTGAAATTGGAATGGGTTCAACATGAATTCTGTTAATCTAGACTTCATTTGTATTGTTTGGTTGGTCAATGGGAATGGAAATACGTATGATTTACATTCACCGTCTACTCTTCTAGTGTGTGGAAATGTCAAAAAATTACTAAAAAAAATAGAGGGAAGATATGGGACCTGGTTTTGCACCGGTTTTATGCACAATTGTTCAAAGGTGAGTTTTGAAGGTGTGTTGCGTCTGAGATATGCTAGCTCGGTACAGTTTAGGTGTCTTAAAAGTTGAATTTAGCTGTGGGACACTAAATTAGTACATGGATATGTCAAAGCATTCAAGAACTAACCCGCTCAAACATATGATGCCATTAAAGAGAACAAAGCCATTTATTTTCTGAACTTCAAATTGAACTCATACATTTATTCTGCCATACGTTTATAGTGTGTTATGCATTTATTATTTTCCTTCATGTGCACAAAGAAAATCAGTTCAGGCCTTCTTAAACATAACTTTGAAGGGCTCATCACTCAAAGCCAACCTCCTAATTTCATCCTCAATGTAAATGCCAACATCCCCACAAATCACTCTGCATTCGTCACATACACTTGGACATAATACAAGCTTGTAGTCATCATCATACTTCTCAATCTTGAATCAATTGCTAATTGTTTCACATCCCGGATTCCCTTCAACCCCACCAGATCCCACAAACCTTTGCCCTGTTGCCTGATCATAGTCTTCAAGCTTCCAAACTGTGGACTGGACACAGATACCGGCAGCAGAGAACTTGATGTTCAAATCAGTTGATTCACAAACAACACCTTTAGGATTCACCGGAGTAAATGTTAATGGTAGACCATTTGATACCACTAGCGTTCTTGAACTACACACAGCGGACATGTTTCATTTTTAACACATGCAAGAGTAACTCCGCCACCTCTTCCACGGATAACTGGCAAGATATGGTAATCGGTGCCTGTTCGTATTTGTCGAGCACTCAAAATTACTGGAAATTTAGTCGTTTTCAAAACTTTAAGAAGCAAAATTTTAATTTAGAAAGTTTAGTGGTATCAATCTTGTTTGATTTTCCAGTGGAATAGCATTTGTCTCAATCTAGATAAGGAAGCATAAGTTTCCTTTTCTATGACTTTTGCTGCAGGTAAGAAGATTCAAGGCTGAAAATGTCAAAATCTGATTTTTATTTGCCGTACTCATCCGTACAAAAAAGAATTTAGCTTTCACATGCAAGTTTAGATTTTGCTTCATCACACCTATACAAGTCACCAAAACAAAGGTGAGTTTCTTACAAGTCCAAGACTGCAGCATGGGTTTCCCAGAACACAGTCTCCACCACCCATTTGTCATTTCGTTCTCCCATGTACATATCTTAGAACTTTTTTAGCGCCTTACCAATGATCTAAGGTAGGTGTTGTTGAGCTTCACTGAATGTACTTATTGAAGAGTACTTCATTTCTTTATACACATCTTGCTATAATTCTCTATTGTGAGAGTGAAATAAAAAGGGTTCTCTTAATGTGTGATCGTAAGTATTCAATATAGTGCTTAGTTGAGGGGGAGTGTTGAGTAAACACTTGCAAAAATTGGACTAGTGCCTTAGAAAACTAGTCATTTGTACTAACTGATTTAATTAGTGGATTCTGAACTCTAATATGAAATTTAGGAATGGATGTACACTAAGAAATTAGAATCACTATAAATCATTGTATCAACTATTCTCTTTTTGACTAAATTCCTTCAAATTCATCTTAATTGTTTAGGACTTGCAAAAGTGGGCAACAAAGATTCTCATACTTTTTGCAACAACCATTGTTGTTCTTTTATTCACAAAAGATGGCCATTGACACCCCGACCATTCAAAGGATACAAATAATTTCCTATGACGTGTCTAATTATGACAAGTGCTATTACGATAATCGCCATATAGTTGTCTTGTTCTAACATGTCAAAACTCCATTGTAATAATGCAGCCTCTCGTCCTCTTTCTTAGTGTTCCAAAAGTATAGTTCCATAAGTACAGTAATAGCTGCTTTGATTTGTTCTTATCAAGACATCAATAATCGTATGAATGTATTATTACTAGATTCGTTAAACCAAAATCTCCGATTATTTCTATTTTAATAATAAAAAATAAGTATAAAAAATAATCGTATGAATGTATCATTACTAGACTCGTTAATCAAAATCAAATGAGATTAATCAGTTAAATCGGATATTAATTAATCAAGATAAAAAAAAAAAAAAAAGACAAATCTCATTTGTTCTGATCGAGACAGCCCCCAACCACCTTACCACTTGTCTTTTCCATTGCCTTTGTAAAGATAAAACAAGGAGCCGATGAACTCTTTCTTTTGTGAAGACAATTTTTTGTAAAAACAAGCAACCACCCATGACACTCTTGTCCTTAACCACCCAACTGCTAGCATAACTGCCGACCAGTACCAACTACTGTGTACATGGCCCGCACAAGCGTGCATCAAAATTTCAGCACACCCATATGCATGCTTTATGCCGGCATCTGGCCTTTGTTCATATTTCAGAGACGTGATCCATGCCTTAGAAAATAATCATGCAATTTTGGTGCAATCCACCATTTACCACATTCCCATCATTAGCAGCCTCCGTCGTGCCTTGATGTAAAATTTCACAAATATATTTGGATCATTCAAATAATAAATTACAGAGAATAAATATCATGACATTCAATTGTATTCTCTATGTATTTTGTTTTTCAAAAGTTTAATGTTGATTTATTTATTTATTTTTTAAATTGATAATCAAAAAATATGAAATTATAAATAGCACGTTAAGAATAAATTTTTTAAATTATATATTAGAATATGGGGTAGCTCTGCCTATGTGGGTAGACCCAACCCTTTTCTAACATGTTTAAATTTAAAAAGGGGTGGGCGATTTTTGACAACCACCCCATCAATGTCCTTAACTCTCCTCTCTCTCTCTCTCTCTCTCTCTCTCTCTCTCTCTCTCTCTCTCTCTCTCTCTCTCTCTCTCTCAAACTCTCACATAGGAAAAGAAAAAAAAGCAACACCTTTTTTGAATGTGACGGGAAGAAAGAAAAACAAAAAAAAAAAAGGAAGAAACCAATTTTTTTTTATTTTTTATTATTGGGTATAAGATCAAGTGAGAAAAAGAGAGAGATTCTTTTTCTCAAGTTTGAGAAATAAAGAAAATGGGTTTGAAAACTCATTGATCATTCTACACTACGGTATTTGGATTGTGAAACATAGAAAGTGATATAATTTATGTGACATTTTCTTAACGTAGAGTACCCAATCGTCGAAAAAATGTAAATGATTTTAATCTAATTTAGATTTGTCAATTTCCGCATATGAAAAATATTTATTGATTTATATGAAAATCTTCATTCGTATCAAATTCATTTATGGTTTATCCTATATCTTTTGTTGGGTATTGAAAATGAAAATGCCTAAAATAATTTTCAAGATTCATTAATGGCAATTTGACGTGGGCCACATGAAATGCTCTCAATTTTATATAATATGATATTTGTTGTATGAGGATAATTGCAAAATTTAGCATGCATCTGATTAATATATCATGAGATATTGCAAATTCTGACCGAAATTTAATATATTCGGATTTATAAAAATATTATATTTCATGATATGAAATTTATATGGTTAGATTTCTCTTAAAAAATTACTTTTCAACCATATAAAGAATGTATAAAATGGTTAAGAATAGAGAGATATGACTATTTGAAATCTGGGTCGAAAACCAAAAATTTGAAGAAGATGAACAATTTTTGAGTGTCATTCCCACTCTTGGCAATGGCAAGTGAAGTCCAACCCCTACGTTAGAGACCTCCGATTGACAATCCAAGAGCACCATTAAAGTTAGAGATATCGAAAATGTGAGGTAGTCAAAATCTTGGAGTCACCCGCCACTAGGAAGACATCGAGTGCATGTCACGAGCCACTCAATGAGAGTAGGCACATGTCCACTTTGGACAGCCCACTCTGGCGACTCATGGGGGCGCATAAAGGCCCCATGTTAGCTGGAATTTTCATCAGAATAATTCTTTATTCCCTCCGGATTTTTCTGTAATTTTTAATTTATTTTTGAGAGCCGAAAAATAATTTTTAAAATTTTTAATTTTAAATTTACTTAAAATAATAGAAAAAATTATTTTTGGTGCACAAAAAAACTTCTGAAAATTTTTATATGTGTTAAGAAAATTATTTTCTTAATTTTGGCTATCCGGGTAAAGATTTGTTTTTCTCCCATCATTTGTTTGAATTTTTGCTCGGTTATTTATATTCAAAAATTAGTTTTTCTAACATAAAATTACTTTAAATTTGAGCAAATATTTTTTAAAAAATAAATACTTTGATATTTATTACAATATTATAGTTGACTTGGTGTCAAACTTAATATTGTTCCCATTTTCAAAAGTAATGGTGATTTCGGATGGAATGTCATCTTTGGGTGAAAGTTAGGGTATTAAGAAGTTTAAAATATATGATAAAATTGGATCAAATATGTATTTATAAGATGAACCCATCTCATATTTTCAACCTAATATTGTTCCCATTTTCAAAAATAATGGTGATTTCGAATGGAATGTCATCTCTGGGTGAAAGAGTATTAAGAAATTTAAAATATATGATGAAATTGGATCAAATATTTATTTATAAGATGGACTCATCTTATATTTTTCCGTCTGGAACTTCTTAAATTAGATCATTTCTTTTTTGGAATAATGATATATACATTTTAAGAAATTTTCTAACTCTTTATTGGGTTTGTGTGGTTGATAAGATGAATGCTGAGAGAAGAAATATGAATTTGATAATGTGGGACCCATATTAATAGAAATATGGAGGGTCAAGAATCTAGAGATCCAAATGAAGAATAAATTATCCCATAATATGAATAGCACCAACCCTCATGCTAAAGGAGATTTTCCTTCTAGGGATACACAATCTAAGGGGATGGTGAATATGTTTACTCGAATAGACATATTATAAATTGAAATAATAAATTTGCATGTTTTCTTTTGTACACTATGGTTGTTTGTTTGAAATATGATCATATGTTAAAAACTTTTTAAAGTTTTTTTATATAAAGTTTCTATTGAAAATATGATTGAGAATATTTGTTATTTTTATATAATCATGTTTGCAAAAGAAAATTAGGGTATTTAAATAATTTGTGTATTTAAGTGAGAGGTTTTTGGTTGGAGAATTTGAGTAATTCTCACATAAAACCTATTGAATTTTGTAATTTAAAATTAAATTTGTGATAGTGATACATTAGGATCATAGATGATGATTGGGAACGTAGTGAACTTTTGATTCTATACCTAATGTTGACCCATCATGAATGTTAAATTTGAAACACAAAATTATATATATGATATAAGTATTAATATAAGTGTCTACTCTATTAAAAACCCAAACCATAACATCAAAATCTATTATTAGGGATTTTGAATAGATGTGACAAATTTAATGGCGACGATCATGAGAGATGACGCCATAAAATGTGATATGTGTTGAAAGAACAAGATATCTTAAAAGTTATCAAACATGTCATTTAGAACTTTGGTGTGGGCGATGTTGCTCTGTAAATGAGAGAACAAGAGATTTACCAAGTATAAAAATGATAGATTTCATTGTTCGTTCAACCCTGGTTAGCTTTATGATTGATGATATGATATCCGAATGTGAGCAGTATGTAATTGTTCATGACATCTAGGTGTACCTCATGGTAAAACATAAAGGTATTAGTGACTCATTTTAAACAAATGACCATAATGTTTGATGCCTATAAAAAGTGATATTGTACAGTATCAAATAGTATTTAAGGGTCATGTCTAACTTGATTATAGAATAGTAGTCAGTTAGTCAATTCCTCTCCGATAAATAGAAAGTTCAAATCTTGATTCGATCCTTTCCTACCAAGTGGGAGCACCTGAAAGTCAGTTTGACTCACAATGATAGTATGAAGACTATCTTGGATGTTGCTTACCACGTTGAGCTTGAGAATGAGCAGTTTCGTGTTGCAAGATCCACTTTGCAAATTTTCCATGTCATGACCAAATGTGAAGACTTGCGAGTGTCCAGACTTGCATGAAAATTTAGAGAAAAGTTTCCATGTCACATCCAAGATCCTTCCTAGCAAGTCATGTAGACCAATTGAGGATTTAGAGAAAATTGATCCACCTTTCAAAATTTCCATGTCACATTCAAGATCCTTTCTCGCAAGTCTCGCCACTTTCTATGTCACATCATTTGGTCATGTCCATTCGGTGAACCCAATGACTGAAGAAATTTTCCTACTCGAAAATTGCTTTAACCCTTTATCAATCTCTCTCTTGAAAAGCGTGCACTCTCTCACTTTGCAATGTGTAGGATTTTCCCTCACAGAGCACTAGCAAAACCAAGCCCCTTTCTCATATATACTCTGACGTAAGATTGTATTGGGGAGGAAGTTAGAGAGATAGTTATTAGTGGGATGATGAGAGTTATCCCATTATCCCAATATGTGTTTTTACTTATGGTAAAATGCCCTAAAATGCCCATACATTGGCATTTATCAACATCTTCCACTTGCACACGAGAACATTTTACGTCTGTTATAAGATCAAAACTCATGCGATCTTTCACATCACCTTGCTAGACTTTCATAAAGAATTGAGCGTCGTGCGATCGGTGAGTACACTTGCAAGTAAAGATTTCTCGATACACCTGTTAAGGTGATCGATAAGTCACCATTAATATAAAAAAGAATTCGCTCTACACTAAACTTAACGCAATTATATCATTCGAGCTACTTTTCTCATCAAAAGTGATATCCAATCATTTGCTCGATTGTGTATTCACTATTATATTTGAATCCTAACATAGATTAACATAACAGATCGACCTGTGAATACAACACCATAATGTAATCTCTCATAATAGGTTTGGCAAAAGGATCAGCTACCATACTATATGTAAAAGTATACTTAATTGTTACAGAACTCTTTTCGGTGATATCTCTCACACAATTGTATCGGTATCAATGTGTTTGGTTTTAATATGATACTTAGGATTTCAATTGTTGACAGTAGTAGGCTGATTATTACAATAAATCATCAATGGCCTCCCGCTATCTATCACAACTTCTAAATCATCTAGAAATCTCTGGAGCCAAATACTCTCCTGAACTGCCACTGAACATACCACAAGCTTAGTCTCTGTCATAGATAGAGATACATAGATTTGATTGTTGTTTCTCCAAGATATGACACAATTAATGAGCAAGATAGCAAATCTTGATGTTAGTTTGCGTTTATCCGGATTGTCACTCCCAGTCGGCATCTGAATACCCAATAAATCACAAATAACCTCTTTCATAACACAAAGAGAAGTCCGCAGTTCTTTTAAAATATCTTAGAATCATGTTCACTGCTCTTCAGTGATCTCTTCCAGAATTTGATTGATATCTACTCACTAGATTGACTGCAAAACAAATGATTGGTCGTGTACGCCTCATTGCATACACAAAATTGCCCATTACACTGGCATAAGAGATTTTACTCATCTCCCTTATTTCTTCCTAAGTTATAGGGTACATATCAAGGCTCAGGTCTTTACCTTTAGTGATAAGAGTATTTTTTAGGTTGTAATCGCTCATCTCAAAATGTTTAAGAATTTTTCTGATGTAGGATTCTTGTGAAAGAGTTAACATCATTCTCAAACAATCTGGATCTTAACTTCGAGAATGAGTTAAGTTTTACCCACGAGTTTCATATCAAAACTCGATAATAACCATATTTTAATGGTCATCAGAAACTCTCTGTTATTTCTAGCCAACAGAATGTCATCCACATATAAGAATATGATCACAAGAGTCATCACCTTCTGCTTTCAGGCATCATCTTCTCGTGAAATCTCAGGTACAACTGCCTAGATGATGCTTTACGTCGTATATCAACTTCCGAAATTGACAGACCTTGTCCTCATGACCTACTACAACGAAACTAGAGGGTTGCTCCATGTAAATCTTCTTATCCAAACTTCCATTACAGAAGGTGGTCGTTACGTCCATCTGGGATAACTCTAGATCCATGTTTTTGAAAATCGCTAAAAGTAAATAGATCGAGATAAATTGGACTATGACTCTATGATAGTCCAGCCCTTAGTTTAAGTGTAACCCTTAGTTACCAGATGAGATTTATACCTCTCCACCGATCCATCAACCTTTCTCTCGATCTTGAGAGCCTACTTGTTTTTTATGGTCCTTCTGCCTTTACGCAATTCAACTAGATCCTTGAGAGCCTACTCATTCCCAATGGTCTTTTTACCATTAGGAAAATCAACTAGGTACCAGACCTTATTGATTCTCATTGACTTCTTCTCTTCATCCATGGTATTTAACAAATGGTCCTTTATAGAACTCTCGAGAGTCTCTTGGACTATTATAGATTTTTCATCATTCTCAAGGGTCACAATGAGGGTCTAACCTCAATCAGGAAGTGACATTTAAGTTCGTATCCTCAATACTCCTACGAGTAGAGAGAATCTCTTCATCTCTTGATGGATCACTCCCAATAGGACCAAGATCCGAAATAGATTCTTGTATCTCCCCGCTGGGTTCGCCTAAGCCACTAGGCTTATCTATCTCATAGAAGGTAAAATCCTGATCAATTTCATCTCTCTTAAGGAAATCATTCTCAAGAATTGTGGTATCACAAGACTCAATCTTAATGACAGTACAGTCTGTTTGTTCTCTTAAGAACACATGTCCCATGGAGTGTTTTAAGTATCTTACAAAGATACTTTTCTTTTCTCGCTGGCCTAACTTGCCGTGTGATTACGAGAAATCGTGATCATATGCGATAAACCTCATAACCTTAAATGACTAAGGTCAAACTATCTCCCTGTCCAAAGCTCATATGAGGTACTGACTGTGAACTTAATGAGACACGATTGAAGTTGTAGGCTCCAATCAATAAAACATCTCCCCAATGGGAGATGGACAATTTGACTTGCACCATCATAGACTTCACTATCTCTAACAAAGTCATATTTCTTCTCTCGACAACTCTATTCTATTGAGACGTAGCAAGAATAATTAGCTGTCTCGTAAAACTTTTCTTGAAATAGAGCCCTTTATATAGTTCTGACAAATACTTGTGCCCTCGATTGGTTTTGAGAGTCTTCATTCTCAAGTCTAACTGATTTTCAATCTCGCTAACAAACTTCCTGAAACATTCCAATACTTCAGACTTGTATGAGATTAGATAAATATAACCGAAACGTATGTAATCGTCTATGAATGTAATAAAGTACATAACTCTATTTCAGGCTCTCATGCTCATAGGGCTACAGATATTAGAGTAGAGCAACTGTAATGGAGTCCCAACACTTATTGCATTGTCAAATGGTTTTCTTGTAACTTTGTTAGCTAGGCAAAAGTTACATACAGGCAACTCGAACCTAGTTAGCGGATCCAACAAACCACTCGTTGCTAACGGATTCATCATCTCTTACCCTATGTGTCTAACTCTACTATGCCATTCATTTACATCATCATATATGCAATCAGATGTAAATGCAATAATAGAATGATAAGAAAACCATTAGAAGAAGTAGCACCCAGTGTGTACAATCCATCATAGATAAAATCAGAACAGATCAAAGAGCTATCATATTTCATAAAAAAACAGATGATTTTCTTGCATATCCTAGGCAATCTTAGACAAAGTACTGAAATCAAGCTCCGACAATATCTGGAGTATAAAGAATGTCATTTAGATATAAAGTCTGGCTAATTTACAACTCCAACATGCAAGTGCTGATCCCTCTGACGACAATAAATGTTCCGTTCTTCATGTAAATCCTCATAACTCGAGAATTTACTCAGCGGAACTCCAGATACGTACTCTTGTTTGGAGCTACGTAGTCAGTGGCTCCTGAGTTTTCAATTTATAAAAGAGAAAAATTAGTGAGCATTACAGTAAATGAGACAAAACTCAAAGCATGTAAAAAAGAAGGACATTTTTTTACTCGTCACACTTAGGAGCAAAATGACCAAATTCACCTCAGACGTAGCACTTTGTATTTGTCTTTTCAAACCTCCTTCTTACGCTTTTGTATCTTGTTGACGGTTTTCTTAGATGGTTTCTTATTGCCTGGATCTTACGTCTTCTTCTTATGCCTATGCTATTCATTTGGTGCCACGGAAGCTCTTACTGGACTTCACAGCATAAAAATGACCCGAGTATGGCCTGCTAGCCTCCAGACGCTCCTCCTTGAGCTAACAATGTCTACTTATATCAGTAAAAGTACAAATACTCTCGTCACACATGAGATCGGTTTTCATGGTCTCCCATAAATTAGGTAAAAGACTAGATCACACCTCCTTGCAAAATTTCACAGATCTCACCATTTAGTTTATCCTTCTTGCAAAAATCTAATACGACAGTTCTAATTGCATTAAGAGAGATTTTAGTGACTTAATGATGTTTACTCTCACATTTTATGTACCATATGAATCAACAAATCCCAAATGATTCAAGCATAGACCCCAAAGTAAGTATATGAGTCAACAGACACAATATACTACAACCCAGAATCGGACCTTACTATTCAAACTTGGATTTGGCACACAAAAACCAATAAATAGTCATATATATAGAGGTTGTATCCTACTAGCATTAAGGTCCCATAGACGAGTCAGAAGAGTAAAGAAATAGCTTGGGAAATTGTTGGTGGGCAATTGTATTTATCTAGAAGTGGAAAAAATTTGGAGTAATTTGCACTAAAGGATGGGCTTAACCTTCAAGCTAGTGCTTAACAGCCAGACACTCTAACCGAACTACTCTAGCTTCTACTAGAGAAACAATGAAGCATTAAGGTGCCCTAGACCAGTGGGACTAGTAAAGAAGTAGTTTGAGAAATTATTTGTGGGCAATTATAGTAGTCATACGCTTTAATCAACTAAGCTACATTGGCTTTTGCCAGAGAAAGAAGAAAGCATTAAGATGCCCTAGACCAGTCGGAATAGTAAAGAAGTAGCTTACGAAATTGTTAGTACGAGATTATTGTAGGCTATTAACCTTAGACCTTTTGGTTAACATCCATACACTCTAACCAATTAAGCAACTGAGAAAGAATAAAGCGTTAAGATGTTGTAAACCAGTCGGAATAGTAGAAAAGTAGCTTAGGAAATTATTGGTGGGCAATTATCATATTTTAGATGTGGGAAAAAAATTTGAATAATTTACGCTAGAGGAAGGGTTTGAACCTTCGACTTTGTGGTTAACAGCCATACGCTCTAACCAACTGAGCTACTCAAGCTTTTGTTAGGGAAAGAGGAAAGCATTAACGTCCCCTGGACTAGTCAGAATAGTAAAGAAGTAGATTGAGAAATTGTTGACGGGGAATTATAGTGTTATGACCTTGTGGTTAACAGTTCTATACTCTAATCAACTAAGCTATTCTAGCTTTTGCTATAGAAACAAGAAAGCATTAACGTCTCATGGACTATCAAAATACTAGAGAAGTAGTTTGGAAAATTATTGGTAGGCAATTATAGTAATCCAAAAGTAGGAAAAAATGTGGTAATTTGCATTAGAGGAAGGAATTGAACCTTCGGCCTTGTGGTTAACAACCACAAGCTATAACGAACTGAGCTACTTCACCTTCCGCAAGAGAAAAAAAACATTAAGGTCCCATGTACCAGTTAGAATAGTAAATACGTACTTTGGGAAATTGTTGATTGATAATTTTAGTAATAAAAAAAAATTTTAGAGTAATTTGCGTTGAGTTACTCCAGCTTTTGCTATAGATACAAGAAAACTTTAATGTCCCGTAGACGAGTCAGAAGAGTAAAGAAATAGTTTGGGAAATTGTTGGCGGGCAATTGTAGTTATCTAGAAGTAGATAAAATTTGCAGTAATTTACGCCAGAGGATAAACTTGAACCTTCAACCTTGTGCTTAATAGCCACATACTCTAACCGAGCTACTCCAGCTTCTGCTAGAGAAACAATAAAGCATTAAGGTGCCTTGGACCAGTCGAAATAGAAAAGTAGTTTGGTAAATGTTAGTGGGCAATTATAGTAATGTAATAGTGGAAAAAAATTGGGGTAATTTATGGTTAACAACCATAAGTTGTAACGAACTGAGCTACTTCACCTCCGCAAGAGAAAAAAAAACATTAAGATCCCATGTACCAATCATAATAGTAAATAAGTAGTTTGGGACAATGTTCATGGACAATTTTAGTAATAAAAGAAAGAGTAATTTACACTAAGTTACTCCAGCTTCTGCTACAGATACAAGAAAGCATTAGTGTCCCCTAGACAAGTCAGAAGATTAAAGAAATAGTTTGGGAAAGTGTTGGTGCGCAATTGTATTTATCTAGAAGTGGATAAAATTTGGAGTAATTCACATCAGAGGATGGGTTTGAACCTTCAACCTTGTGCTTAATAGCCACGTACTTTAATCAAGCTACTCTAGCTTCTGCTAGAGAAACAATAAAGCATTGAGGCGCCCTAGACCAATCAAAATAGAAAAGTAGTTTGGGAAATTGTTGACAGACAATTATAGTAATATAGTAGTGAAAAAAATTGGGATAATTTACGCTAGAGGAAGGGCTTGAACCTTCGACCTTGTGGTTAACAGCCATACGCTCTAACCAACTGAGTTACTCCAGCTTCCGATAGAGAAAGAAGAAAGCATTAAGGTGTGTTAGACCAGTTGGGATAGTAAAGAAGTAGTTTGGGAAATTGTTGATGGGAAATTATAGTGGGCTTTGACCCTTCGACCTTTTGGTTAACAGCCACACCCTCTAACCAATAGAGCTATTGAAAAAGAATAAAGCATTAAGGTGCCCTAGACTGGTCGTTATAATAAAGAAATAGTTTGGAATTTATTGGTAGACAATTATCGTTATCTAGAAGTGAGGAAAAATTGGAATAATTTAAGCTACAGGAAGGGTTTGAATCTTTGAACTTGTGGTTAACAACCACGCGCTCTAAGCTATTGAGCTAGTCCAGCTTTTGCTAGGGAAAGAGGAAACCATTAACATACCATGGACTAGTTGAAATAGTAAAGTAATTTGGAACATTGTTAGTGGGGAATTATAGTATTTTGCCTTCGTGGTTTATTGCCACACGCTCTAACCGACTGACTCTAGCTTTTGCTAGAGAAGCATAAAAGCATTAAGATTTTGTAGATCAATTGGAATAGTGAAGAAGTAGCTTGGGAAATTGTTAGTGGACAATTATAGTAATCTAGAAGTGGGAAAATATTGGGGTACTTTGCATTAGAAGAAGGTTTGAACCTTTGGCCTTGTGGTTAATAGCTACACGCTCTAACCAACTGAACTACTTCATCTTTTGAAGCGAAACAAAAAGCATTAAAGTCCAGTAGACTAGTCAGAAGAGTAAAAAAATAGTTTGGGAAATTGTTGACGGGCAATTATATTAATAAAAAAATTGGAGTAATTTACAAAGAGTTACTTGAGCTTCTGTTAGAGATGTAACAAAGCATTAAGGTCCCGTAGATAAGTCGGAAGAGCAAAGAAGATGCTCAGGAAATTCTTGGTGGGCAATTGTAGTTATCTAGAAGTGAAAAAAATTTAGAGTAATTTGCGCTAGTGGATGGGCTTGAACCTTGAACCTTGTGCTTAACAGCCACATTGTAATCGTGTTAGTCCAGCTTCTGCTAGAGAAACAATAAAGCATTAAGGTGCCCTGGAATAATAAAGAAGTAGTTTGGAAAATTATTGATCGACAATTATAGTAATCTAGAAGTGGAAAAAAAAAGTGGAGTAATTTACACTAGAGGAAGGGCTTGAACTTTCGACCTTATGGTTAACAGCCTTACGCTCTAACCAACTGAGTTACTCCAGTTTTTGCTTGAGAAAAAAGAACGTTTTACGGTACCCTAAACTAGTCAGAATAGTAAAGAAGTAGGTGAGGAAATTGTTGGTGTGAAATTGTTGTAGGATTTGAACCTTTAACCTTATGGTTAACTGCCACACACTCTAACCAACTAAGCTATTGAGAAAGAATATGGCATTAAGGTGCCCTAGACCAATTGGAATAGTAAAGAATTAGTTTGGAAAATTGTTGGTGGTCAATTATCGTATTTAGAATCGGAAAAAAATTGAAATAATTTACGCAAGAGGAAAGGTTTGAACCTTTGATCTTGTGAATAACAGCCCATACTTTAACCAACTAAGCTACTTTAGCTTTTGGGGAAATAGGATAGCATTAACGTTGCCTAACCAGTCAGAATAGTAAAGAAATAGCTTGGAAAATTGTTGGTGGGGAATTATAGTGTTATGACCTTGTGGTTAACAGTCACACACTCTGAGTGACTGAGCTACTTTAGCTTTTGCTAGAGAAACAAGAAAGCATTAAGGTCTCGTAGACCAATCGGAATAGTAAAAAAGTTACTTGGGATATTGTTGGTAGGCAAATATAGTAACCTAGAAATGGGAAAAAATTGGGGTAATTTGTCTTAAAAGAAGAGATTGAACCTTTGGCTTTGGGGGTAACAGCTACATGTTGTAACCAACTTAGCTATTTCACATTTCGCAAGAGAAACAAAAAAGCGTTAAGGTCCCGTAGACCTTTTAGAATAGTGAAGAAATAGATTCAGAAATTGTTGGTGGATAATTTTAGTAATAAAAAAATTGTAGTAATTTATACCGACTTACTCTAGCTTCTGCTAGAGATATAAGAAAGTGTTAATGTCTCATAGATGAGTTAGAAGTGTAAAGAAATAGCTTGGGAAATTGTTGATGGGTAATTGTAGTTATCTAGAAGTGGAAAAAATTTGAAGTAATTTACAATAGAGGATAGGCTTGAACCTTCAACCTTGTACTTAGCAGCCACACACTCTAACCGAGCCACTCCAGCTTCTGCTAGAGAAACAATGAAGCAATAAGGTGCCTTAGATAGTTGGAATATAAAAGTAGTTCGGAAAATTGTTGGTGGGCAATAATAGTGATCTCGAAGTGGAAAAAAATAAAAATAATTTACGCTAGAGGAAGTGTTTGAACTTTCAACCTTGTGGTTAACAGCCACATGCTTTAATGAACTGAGTTACTCCAGCTTCAACTAGAGAAAGAAAAAAGTGTGAAGGTGCCCTAGACCAGTCGAAGTAGTAAAAAAGTAGCTTGGGTAATTATTGGTGGGAAAGCCACGTGCTCTAACCAACTGAGCTATTGAGAAAGAATAAAGCAATAGGTACCCTAAACCAATCGGAATAGTAAAGAGGTAGCTTGGGAAATTGTTGGTGGGCAATTGTCGTAATCTAGAAGTGAGAAAAAATTAGAATAATTTACGCTAGAGGAAGGGTTTGAAAGTTCGACCTTGTGGTTAACAGTCACAAGCTCTCATCAACTGAGTTATTCCAACTTTTGCTAGGGATAGAGGAAAATATTAACATCCCTTGAACGAGTCTAAATAGTAAACAAATAGCTCGGTAAATTGTTGGTGGGGAATTATAGTATTATGACCTTGTGGTTAGTAGACACACGGAACCAACTGAACTACTCTAGCTTTTGCTAGAGAAACAAGAAAGCATTAAGATCTCGTGGTCTAGTCAGAAGAAAAAAGAAGTAGCTTGAGAAATTGTTGGTAGGCAATTATAGTAATCTAGAAGTAAGAAAAAATTAGGGTAATTTATGCTAGAGGAAGGCTTGAACCTTCGGCCTTGTGGTTAATAGCTACACGTTCTAACCGATTGACCCACTTCACCTTTTGCAAGAAAAATAAAAAAGCATTAAGGTCCCATAGATCAGTTAGAATAGTAAAGAAGTAGATTTGAAAATTATTGACGGACAATTGTAATAAAAAAATTGGAGAAATTTGTATAGAGTTACTTTAGCTTCTGCAAGCGATGCAAGAAACCGTTAAGGTCTAGTAGATGAGTCAGAAGATTAAAAAAGTTTGGGAAATTGTTGGTAGGAAATTGTATTTATATAGAAGTGAAAAAATTTTGGAGTAATTTGCACTAGAGGATGGGCTTGAACCTTCAAGCTTGTGCTTAACAGCCACACACTCTACCTGGACTACTCTAGCTTCTAATAGAGAAACAATAAAGTATTAAGGTGCCCTACACCAGTCGGAATAGTAAAAAAGTAGTTTGAGAAATTGTTGGTGGACAATTATAGTAATTTAGTAATGGAAAAAAATTGGAGTAATTTATGCTAGAGAAAGGGCTTGAATTTTCAACCTTGTGGTTAACAGCCATACGCTCTAACCAACTGAGCTACCAACTTCTACCAGAGAAAGAAGAAAGCATTGGGGTGCCCTCGACGAGTCGGAATAGTGAAGAAGTAGCTTGCAAAATTGTTGGTACGTGATTATAGTTGGCTTTGAACCTTCGTCCTTGTGATTAACAACCATATACTCTAACCAATTAAGCTACTGGGAAAGAATGAAGCATTAAGGTACCCTAGAATAGTCAGAATAGTAAAGAAGTAGTTTGAGAAATTGTTGGTGGACAATTATCGTATTCTAGAAGTGGGAAAAAAATTTGAATAATTTATGCTAGAAGAAGAGTTTGAACCTTCGATCTTGTGGTTAATAGCCACATGCTATAACCAACTGAGAAACTTCAGCTTTTGGAAAGGAAAGTGTAGCACCGAGAAAGAGAGATAAAAAAAAAAAGAAGAAAAAAAGAGAAATCAAAGCCACTTTTTATTCTCCCCTCACTTTCCCAATTCTTTACTTACCCAAACCTAAACCCCCATTTTCCATCATCTCTCTCTCTCCCCCACCTTCATTCACTTCATCTCTCTTTCTCCTTCTATTCCTTTTATCTCGTTCTATCTTTCCTTTGCTGTTACATGAAGCTGCTACCACTACTAATACCCCTTTACCTGTTGCACGACCACAAACTGAGCATCACGACCATCTCCGGGCTGCAAGGATCTGTGAGTATTCTCTGTCTCTCTACTCTCTGCTATCTACTCTCTTTGATGTGTGAGTGGGTGGTGCTCATTTCTTAACTGTGCGTATCTCTCTCTCTTCCTCTTCTAGACTTCTCTTCTACAAACAACAATAATAAGCTCCAAACCGAGGCTAAATAGATCAAGGTAAGAGTCGATTCTCAAGTGGGGTGTTTGATTATTGTCTCCTTTAGCTTCCGTTGCTATATTTGCTGTTGTGTTGGTGGTGGATTTTGGAGATTATGTTTATGGGGTTTGGGATTTTTATGTTATGCTAAAGACTAACTTAAAGATTAGATTCTTAAGTTGCTAGAGTAGAATGCAAAGTTTTATGCTGGACTGAAATCTATGAGTTTGCATAATGGGTAATTGAGTATGCTATGATTTTTATATCATAACTTTCTCTTCACAAAAGCAAATCAAGTATGACTTTTGCATATGAAACTAGACTCCCATATCTTGAAAATGAGGTATGATCCGTTGAAATCGGATAAGAATTGAATTTGTTATGATTTTTCAAAGAATTTGTTATGAGATACCTTTTAGGCTGAATTGGCTAAGCGTTGAACATGAAAGTTGTAAATCTATATCTTATCTTTAATTTGAGAAATGAATCATGTGATTTGAATGTATGTAGTGAAAGTTAGAGCCATTGATTGAAAAATTTATTAGAAAACTAGAATTGTGAAAATATTAAGGAGAAATGATTACTCTATTGTTGGTATTTAATTTAATGATTAAATTATGGTCAATAAATTAAGTTAAGGTATTGGGAGAGTTGAAGGAGGGATAATTCTCATTTAGTTGGAAAATTTGAGAACGATTACCCTCTCAATAGGTGAGTGGATGGTTCGCCATGCCTTTAAATAAGCAAATTATTTTAAATTCTTTAATAAATGATTTTGAATGATTTTATATCTTTTATATAAATTTTTGTGATTGTGAGATGTCTGAAATGAAGATTTGAATCACATATGCATCCATTATATTTATAAATGAATGTGTATCATATGTTGTTGGATATTTGATTCATGAATGCTTTGGTATAATTTTGAGAATTGTTTGTTGAAACATGATATACAAAATATGATTTGGGTATTTGTGAAAAGATGGTGCATGAGGTAAATGACTATAGTCATTCCCGCCACAGAATGACCCGACGGGGAAACGTGGTTGGGGTTTGTAGCACCGAGACAAAAAAAAAGAAAGAAAAGTAAAAAAAATAAAATAAAACACACACACACACTCTCTCCCCCTCACTTTTCCAATTCTCTTTTCCTGAAACCCATTCTTCCCCCCAAATCTTCTCCTTTGTTTCTCTCATCCTCTCCCTCTTTGTTTCTCTTGTTCTCTCCCCTCTCTCATCTCCCTCATCTCTCATCTCTCTCTCCCGCCTTCACTCCATATCTCATTCTCATTCTCTTCCTTCCATCGTTCTTCTTTCCTTTACCTACTGTACGACCACAAATGGAGCATCATAACAATCTCCGGGCAATAGGTATCTGTAAGTCTCTCTCTCTCTCTCTCGATTATGCAATTGTTGCAATTAGGGTTTTTGATGATTAAGTTGGTGGAGCCTTGGAGTCTACGGTAATATCTTAGACATTGGAATTAGGTTTTTGAATTGTTGAAGTCGATGATGACTTTCTGCCTTGGAATTTCTACCTTGGGTATTCAGACATTTGGTTTTATTCATACTAGTTTGAATGTATGTTCTTATGTGGATGCGTAGACATTGGGTTACATAGTATCTTATACGCACAATTAAGGGTTTCTCTCTAGAACCTTACCTGTGTATTATTCATGTGTACGTTGGGTTTTCCACCTTTTGTTTAGGACCTGTACCTAGAAATCAAGGGAGTAAACATAAGTTCTGGTTGATGGGGTTATGGGAAACATATGTTAGAACTCAGAACTCTGCAATCAATTTCTGAATATGGGTAATTAGTTCTGACTTCTAGTAGAGGAATTTAAATTACTTTTCAAGAAATTTAACAAATCACCAGTTGAAAAGAAGTTTTGGTATCCCAAGAACCCTTCCATGCCATTTTTTTTCTTTCTTTTCCCCATTGTCTTGCTATTGAATTCACTTTTCTCTTTATAAAGATACTCCTAGTTTGTAGTAAAACAGACCACTCTTCATTGCTGTATGGGTATAAGGGATCAAATGAATCCATGGGTTAATTACTGGTCTAGTTTCATGCCGGAGTTATGAATCTCACTTTGGAATAGATTTTGGATCTAGGAAAATTGTGAATAGAGATTTATAATGATGCAAATATTGACAAATTGATAAAAATGAGAACAAGAACAAGAAAATATTCAAAATTTGGGTTTAAATAATATTAGGAAAAATTTGTAAACCTTTGAATTTAAGGAGAAATGACCTTGCCGGTTAGGATAATCTGTTGAAGCTTGAAAGGAGATTTCTTTGGAGCTGATAATGCATAGGGAATGAATACCCTCTTCAGGTGAATGGATGGCTATGTTTCATATGAATGAGAAATTGCTTTCGACCATGGTTTCTCAATTGAAATTTTAAATGAGTTTGTGGAATGAATTTATAAATATTTTGCGATTGTGGTGAGCCTTGAAATGGATTTTATGACAAAACCATGACTCCTGAATTTGAATGATGATTTATTTGCACCATCTTATGGTTGAATACTCATATGAATTGTAAAATGTTGCTCTATTTTATACATTGAGCATGAATTGATTATGAAATTGAATGTGGTGATGTGGTACTGGAAATGAAACAACTATAGTCTAATTCTTGCCACGGATTGGGTCATTGGGGCGGCATGGTTAAGGTTGGTTAAATTGTCTTGGGGCTAGGTGGGTTGGAGAGCCTCCACCAGCTGCCAGGCAATGTGGTAGTACCCCACGGAGTTTAGGGCTAACGCCAAGGAAAAAAACGGATTTTATAAAAAAATTGTGGAAAACTTCTTGGCGGATCCTGTCAAGAGCCATTGGTAGGATAATGTTTTCGACACACCCCAAAATTGTGAAAAAATGAATATAGATTGTTTGATTCAATTATATGAGTCATGGTGGTTTGATATGAATGTTTTTATGTGAATGAATTTTTTTATCATATTAAATTATATTTGATACACGTATTTGGCATCACCACCTTCACCCCTCATTTATATGCTACATTCCATTGCATTCCCGCTTACTGGGTATTAAAAATACTCACCCCCTCATTTTTAAAATTTCTTTCCAGAGGAAGTATAGAGTGATGACGTCTACAGTGCCGATCGGAGGACTATTTTTGGTTGATTTTGAGTAGGTATGGATTATGTAATCATTTTGGGAGTTGTAGATCATCGGACCAAGGAAAGGGAGTTCTGTACATCTCATAACGTGTGGATTTTACTGATACTGGCTTAATTTCCTCGAGCAAGTATTGGAAAAATCTGAACGACTATGATTTGAGACTTCATTTTTTTGTATGAAATTATTTTGAGAAAATGTTTTATCTTGTATTGGGACATTTGGATTATAATGATATATTTCGATATATTATTCTGGTTTTATGAGTTTTATGAACTGTTTGAGAATTATGCATTGGCCAGGATGGCCACACTGCATGTATGCATGTACAGGGATTCCCCGATTGTGTGCCGATGCATGCATGTGTGTACAGGGATAGGCCGATGGGTCCCTTGTTTGTGTATTGTGTATATCATTTCTTATTTGATGGATTTTATGTTTTGGATGACTTATTGTATAATTGGAATGACTTGCACTATCCCGTTATATGGGGAGGTCTTGCCCGTATACCGAGATAATGCGGCAGTTGTTATGTGCTCGACGAGAGAGTAGGGGCGTGACAGGGTTGGATGAGTTGGGGAGGCAGACGTGGCTCCCTCTGCTGAAATCGTGTTATATCTAGATGCACCTCGGTGAAGTATGATTCAACGCCAATGAAGGGGGAACTAGTATTGCTAAACAAATAGATTGAAAACCCCTTGATAGGCTTTCGTCTGGGTTTGGCCAAACCTGGGATGAGAATGATTTCTTAGGGAGACTCCATGATTTTGGAAAGACTGAAATTTATGGATATATGTTTGTTTGAATTATTCTGAATGTTGAGACTATTTTATATTTAAAGAGTTGTTTATGAAATATGCTTTGACTTTCCAACATTCACCCCTCATTTATTGACATAATCATGCCATTGCACTCCATTCGCTGAGTATTTCCATACTCACCCTTCTATTCTATATTTTTTAGAGGAAATTTAGGTGGGAGACGTCATTGAAGCCAGTTGAAGATATTTTTTTTTGCTGAATTGCTATAGGTATTGATGATGTAGATATTATTTTTGAGTTGATATGGTATAATCCGGAAAGAGGCTTGTACTCTTCATTTTAGTTTGGATTTAATCGATACTTGCTTTATTTTCTTTGAAGCAAATATTGGTAAAAATCTTACTTGATTTTTTGTGGAACTTTGTAAACTTTTGCTTATATTTGTCTTTTGCAAAACTTATGGTTTCATTGGGACATTTGAACTTTATTGTGAATTTTGAGATGTTTGGAATTTGTGAAGACTTTATTAAGAATTCTTTGAGATGGCCGAGATAGCCGAGATGGCCTTATACATCAATTTGATTTTGATTGACTGGGATGACTTTATGCATATCTGTTGTGATAAAATGAACTGAGATGGTCCTTTATATGTTGTTGAGTTGTTTTTCTAAAATAAGTTGAATAGATTTAACGCCTTGCGGTATCCTGGTATATGGGGATGTTCTGTCTGTATACCGAGATAATATGGCCGTTATCGCGTGCTTGATT
Organism: Dillenia suffruticosa; assembly: GCA_033439265.1. Taxonomy (NCBI): domain Eukaryota; kingdom Viridiplantae; phylum Streptophyta; class Magnoliopsida; order Dilleniales; family Dilleniaceae; genus Dillenia; species Dillenia suffruticosa. Next base: position 22,501,452 of record JAVTVX010000015.1, read on the forward strand.
CGAGGGTCAGGGTGTGACAAAAAGAGGAAAGCATTAACGTCCCTTGGACTAGTCGGAATAGTAAAGAAGTTGTTTGGGATATTGTTGGTCGGGAATTATAGTGTTATGACCTTGTGGTTAACAGCTCCACACTCTAACCGAGTTGTTCTAGCTTTTGCTAGAGAAACAAGAAAGCATTAAGGTCTCGTGGACCGATCAAAATACTAAAGAAGTAGTTTGGGAAATTATTGATAGGCAATTGTAATAATTTTGAAGTGGGAAAAAATTGTGATAATTTGCATTTGAGGAAGGGATAGAACCTTCGGCCTTGTAGTTAACAACCACAAGCTGTAACGAACTGAGCTACTTCACCTTACGCAAGAGAAACATAAAAACATTAAGGTCCCATGTCTTAGTCAGAATAGTAAAGAACTAGTTTGAGAAATTGTTGATGGGCAATTTTAGTAAGCAAAAAAAAAAAAGTTGAGTAATTTACATTGAGTTACTCCAGCTTTTGCTACAGATACAAGAAAACGTTAATGTCTTGTAGATGAGTCAGAAGAGTAAAGAAGTAGATTTGGAAATTGTTGGTGGGTAATTGTAGTTATCTTGAAGTGGAAAAAATTTAGAGTAATTTACGCCAGAGGATGGGCTTGAATCTTCAACCTTGTGTTTTACTCCAGCTTCTACTAGAGAAACAATAAAGCATTAAGGTGCCCTGGATTAGTCAGAATAGAAAAGAAGTAGTTTGGGAAATTGATGGTAGACAATTATAGTAATGTAGTAGTAGAAAAAAAATAGGAGTAATTTACGCTAGAGGAAGGGCTTGAACCTTCGACCTTGTGGTTAACAGCCATACGCTCTAACCAACTGAGCTACTCCAGCTTCTGATAGAGAAAGAAGAAAGCATTAAGGTGCACTAGACCAGTTGGCATAGTAAAGAAGTAGCTTGGGAAATTGTTGGTGGGAAATTATAGTGGGCTTTGAACCTTCGACCTTTTGGTTAACAGCCACACCGTCTAACCAACAGAGCTACTAAGAAAGAATAAAGTATTAAGGTGCCCTAGACAAGTTGTTATATTTAAGAAGTTTTTTGAGAATTTGTTGGTGGGTAATTATTCGTAATCTAGAAGTGGGAACAAAATTGGAATAATTTACACTAAAGGAAAGGTTTGAATCTTTGACCTTGTGGTTAACAGCCACGTGTAATAACCAACTGAGCTACTCCAACTTTTGCTAGGGAAAGGGGAGACCATTAACGTTTTCACCAATCAGAATAGTAAAGAAGTAGTTTGAAAAATTGTTGGTAGACAATTATAATAATCTAGAAGTGGGAAAACATTAGGATAATTTGCGTTAGAGGAAGGGCTTGAACCTTCAGCCTTGTGGTTAACAGTTATGCGTTTTAATCAACTGAGCTACTTCACCTCCTACATGAGAAACAAAAAGTGTTAAAGTCTTTAGGACACATCAGAAGAGTAAAGAAATAGTTTGAGAAATTGTTGACAGGCAATTATAGTAATAAAAAATTAGAGTAATTTATAAGGAGTTACTCCAGCTTCTGCTAGAGATGCAAGAAAACGTTAAGGTTCTGTGGATGAGTCGGAAGAGCAAAGAAGTAGATTGAGAAATTCTTGGTGGTCGATTGTAGTTATCTAGAAGTGGTAAAAAATTTGGACTAATTTGCGTTTGTGGATGGGCTTGAACCTTCAACCTTGTACTTAACAACCACATACTCTAATCGAGCTACCCCAGCTTCTGCTAGAGAAATAATAAAGCATTAAGGTGCCCTAAACCGGTTGGAATAATAAAGTAGTTTTGGAAATTGTTGATTAGCAATTATAGTAATCTTGAAGTGGAAAAAAATTGGAGTAATTTATGCTAGAGGAAGTGGTTGAACATTTGACCTTGTAGTTAACAACTACACGCTCTAACCAACTGAGCTACTCTATCTTCTGCTTAAGAAAAAAGAAAACATTAAGGTGCCTTAAACTAGTTGGAATAGTAAAGAAGTAGCTAAAGAAATTGTTGGTGTGAAATTGTAGTAGGATTGGAACCTTATGGGTTTGAACTTTTAACTTTGTGGTTAACAGTCATATGCTTTAACCAACTGAGCTATTCCAGCTTTTGCTAGGGAAAGAGTATAGCATTAATGTCCCCTGCTAGTTGGAACAATAAAGAAGTAGTTTGAGAAATTGTTGGTGGGGAATTATAGAGTCATGACCTTGTGGCTAATAGCCACACACTCCAACCAACTGAGCTACTCTAGCTTTTTCTAGAGAAGCAAGAAAGCATTAAGGTCTTGTAGAAGAATTGGAATAGTAAAGAAGTTACTTTGGAAATTGTTGATTGGCAATTATAGTAATCTGGAAGTGGGAAAAAATTGAGAAAATTTGTGCTAAAGGAAGGGCTTGAACCTTCGGCCTTAGGGTTTAATTAATGCTAGAGGAAGAGTTTGAACCTTTGACTTTGTAGTTAACAGCCACACGCTCTAACCAACTGAGCTACTCCAGCTCCTACTAGAGAAAGAAGAAAGCATTAATGTGTGCTAGACTGGTCGGAATAGTAAACAAGTAGCTTGGGTAATTGTTGGTAGGAAATTATGGTAGGTTTTGGACCTTCGACCTTGTGGTTAATAGCCACATACTCTAACTAACTTAGCTACTGAGAAAGAATAAAGCTTTAAGGTGCTCAAGACCAATTGGAATGGTAAAGAAGTAGCTTTGGAATTTGATGATGGGCAATTATTGTAATCCAAAAGTGGAAAAAAATTAGAATAATTTACGTTAGAGGAAGGGTTCTATATGCTCTAACTAATTGAGCTACTTCAGCTTTTGCCAGAGAAAGAGAAAAACATTAATGTCCACTAGACCAATCAGAATAGTAAAGGAATAGCTTGGAAAATTATTGGTGGGGAATTATAGTATTGTGACCTCGTGGTTAATAGCAAGACACGCTAACCAACTGAGCTACCCTAACTCGGGAAATAGTTGATAGGCAATTATAGTAATCTAGAAGTGTGAAAAAATTGGGGTAATTTGCATTGGTGGATGGGCTTGAACCTTTGGCCTTGTGGTTAACTGCCGCACGCTCTAATCAATTGAGCAATTTAACCTTTTGCAAGAGAAACGAAAAAGAATTTAGGTCCCATAAACTAGTCAGAATAGTAAAGTAGTTCGGGAAATTGTTGACAGGGAATTTTTGTAGTTAAAAACAATTGGAGTAATTTACACCGGGTTACTCTAGCTTCTGCTAGGATAGAAGAAAGCGATAAGGTCTGGTGGACTAGTTGGAAGAGTAAAGAAGTGGCTTGGAAAATTGGTGGCGAGCAACTATAGTTATCTAGAAATTGAAAAAAAAATTGGAGTAATTTACACTAGAGGATGGACTTGAACCTTCAGCCATGTGCTTAACAACCACACAGTTTAATCAAGCTACTCCAGCTTCTGCTACTAGACCAGTTGGAATAGTAAAGGAGTAGTTTGGAAATTTGTTAGTGGGCAATTATAGTAATCTAGAAGTGGAAAAAAATTGGAGTAATTTACACTGGGCTTGAACATTCGACCTTGTGGTTAACAGCCACACGCTCTAACCAACTAAGCTACAATAGATTCTGGTAGAGAAATAAGAAAGGATTAAGGTCTCCTTGGCCAATCAAAATATAAAAGAAGTAGCTTGTGAAATTATTGATGGGAAATTATAGTAATCTAAAAGCGGAAAAAAATTGGAGAAATGGAGGGTTTTAACCTTCGACCTTACGGGTAACAGCCATACGCTCTAACCAACTGAGCTACTCCAATTTCTTAGGGAAACAAGAAAGCATTAATGTTCCCTAGACTTATCGGACTAGTAATGAAATACCTTAGGAAATTGTCGGTGGGCTATTATAGTAATCTAATTGTAGAAAAAAAATTGGAGTAATTTGCGGTGGGCTTGAATCTTCGACCTTGTGGTTAACAACCACATGCTCTAACTAACTGAGCTACTTTAACTTTTGTTAGAGAAACAAGTAAGCATTAAAGTCCCATATACTAGTCGGAATACTAAAGAATAAAGAAGTAACAGGTTAAACCTTCAACCTTGTGGTAGTTTGGAGTAATTTATGCTAAAGGAAGGCTTAAGTCTTCGACCTTGTGGTTAACAGCCACGCGCTCTAACCGACTGATAGGGAAACAAGAAAGCATTAAGTTATCATCCCCTAAACCAATTGGAATTGAGCTGCTCCATCTTTTGCTAGTGGAACAAGAAAGCATTAAGTTGCCGATCCCTAGACTAGTTGGAATTTATTGGTGGGCGATTATTATAATTTAGAAGTGGAAAAAAATAGGAGTAATTTATAGCAGAGGAAGGGCTTGGACCTTCAAACCTGTGATTAATAGCCACACACTCTAACCAACTATGCTTTTGCTAGAGAAACAAGAAAGCATTAAGTTGCCTACGTTGAAGAAAGGGGTTTGAACTTTCGACCTTGTGGTTAGAAGCCACACGCTCTAATCAACTGAGTTACTCTAGCTTCTTCTAGATAAGCAAGAAAGTACATCTAGAATCTTAGTAAAATTAAAAATTTCAACCAACTCAAATCTCTTGCTAAAAGTTTCATTTTAATCCTCTTTTTAACAAATTAATGACTTTTAGCTTTTGAAGTTCATGACTAGAATGCTTTTTCTTTCCAATTGGTAATTACCAAACGTTACGACCATGTCTTTCTTGAATTTATTTCTTTATTCTGCCTAAGTATTTGGTTAAAGAAGGCATAGTGACATTGGAAAATATTCTCTGGTTGAATTATAGAAGATGAGAATAGCAGTTTTACTGGTCTATTTAGATTTGAAGAGTGTGGATTTGAATGGATAGAAATCACGTGGAACGCTATTTAATTTCCTTATATACTTCTATGTAGTCAAATTTATATGCACATAGGCATTTATTAATGCATGTATTTCGAATGGCTAGCTATTACGTCTCAAAATATAATGCTAGGTCATGGTGTGGTTTTAACTCTAGTTGAGGTGCTTTGACAAGAAAATGTCATAATCAAGCGTGGCTTTCCTGTAGTAACGATATCCAATTGTTTTAACCAAAATATAACTTAAGTTAATTCTGTCTCTCTGTTGGCATTAAACTTGTGTAATTGTGCTTCTTTCTCACCATGACTAAAGTTGACCACCTAAGAGCACTTGGTGATCTTGTTAACCAAAAAGTAAAGAATAAGCTAAGGTTTGTTTTTTATAAGAAAAATAAGATTTTAGAAATTGAAAATTTGGAGAAACTAACGGTAGAGGAAGGGCTTCAACCTTCACAGCTAGACATTCTAACCAACTGAGCTAGTCCAGCTAGGGTTACAAATTAGCAAAGTACGAATCTAATTACCCATTTTTATTGTTAACCACATGAAGCCAAATAAATAAAAATGGAAATCAATCAATTGACACAAATCTCAAGCAAAAATTTTCAATACAATCCGTGTTCTTCCCTTTTTTGTTATAAAAAAAATAATGCTATTCTGCTTTCTAATTTCATGACTGAATTTTCTGCTTTCGTAAAGAAAAAGGTTTTTAAGAATGTGCCTATTCCATTTCAGAATTCACATGCATGCTTATTATTGCAAAAATTTGGAGAACCGATATATATACCCCTATGAGTTAACTGATCACTCCGACTAATCTTATATAGGAAGTTTATGCTTATTAGTGCTTACCTTATTACTAAATAGGAAATCACATGCATGCTTATCTTCTAGTTCATATTCTCATGTCTATTTCTTCACATTTTTTGTTCCATCTGTTTGAGTCATCCAATTAAATTAGCTTTAATTTGCACAAGTAAATATAGGCTGGTGTTTGATTTAAAAAAACAAAATTTGAGTTTTAATAATAAATCTAATTTATTTAGTGGTTAATATGAAAGATAATTATTTTTTATTGTATAGTCCCGATCCCATATGTCTCGTATTAGATATTTAAAAAAAATTAGCTTTCAATTTATCTATAAATTCATTGTGTTAGTGGTATTTGAAGGTTTCGTGTAAACCAATAAATAAATTTTTTTTGTATGCGGAAATTTACGGATCTAATTAGGTTAGAATCATTTACCTCTTTCTGATGGTTGAGTATCCTCGGTCTAAAAGATGTCACGAAATTGAATTACATTCTGTTTTTCATGATGCAAATGCCTTGATGATAAAATGATCAAAATTCTTTTAAGCCCTTTCTTTTGTTTCTCATAATAGGAGAAAATTACACTCTCTTCATTCTTGCTCTCAAACAAAAAAAAAGGTTTTTATGAATTCTCCTTTTTTTTTTATTTCTTCCCGTCACATCCCAATAGTGAAGGGAATTGGGAGTTTCTTATTTTCTTGGTGAGAGGTTTCCAAAAGGACAGACTGAGGGGAGTTAAGGGGTGGTTGCCAAAATTAACCACTCCACTCCCCATTTCATTTTAATTTTCAAATTCAAAATAGAAGTGGTTTGTGGGTTTGCACTTATGGGTGAACCACATTCATTTTCCAACATCTTCCACTTGTACATGAGGGATAGATTCGTATGCAACATGATCATTACAATCAAATACCAATTTCATACAGGCAAGTGGATCGTGTAATCTACAAGAATACCAAGAGTTCTAAAGCTATACACCGGTTAAGAATATATGGCAGCTCAACGTCAATGTGGTGATAAGGACGCCGTTTCTCGCTATACCCCAGACCTCTTAGACTCAATACAGTCAACGTATCTCTTATTCCTCAAAACAATATAAGAGAATACTTCACTCAAACCATTCATATATTCACAATTACGTCTTTAAACACTAAGTCATAGATATAATTGATCGGTCTGTGCATACAGAGCAATGTGTCGATCAAAGACAGTTTTCCTTTTATGCTATTAATTTTCAATATTATCTTAACTGCTGTCCTAGACATGCACTGCCAAACCGAATCACCCATAATTTCTTGGTGACATGCTAAAGTAGCAATATTAAAATAAAATCTCAAAAGACAGATAAAAGTCTTAAGGATATAAATTGGGGTTAAATATAAACCTTTGAGTCTCACACAATGAGATGAAGAGGGATGCACTATCTCATTACCCATATGGTCACATAAGTACACGTTATATGAAACACGTGCTACGATACGCTATCTATCCATCTGGAAGCGTATGTCTTATTTATAAAAAAAAGGCATCGTACAGGGCTTAGTCCAAGTGTACATAACACTTGACCTGAGTTTTCCTTCTTATATGTCCTTAAGAAAATCTCATAATATCAAGGAAAAAACTCACACCTGGCTATTCGACAAGTCCAATGGATTGTGGGGAATCCATTTCGATTACCACATATGTATTCTTAATGGGTAATCTTATCTTAGTACTTAACTAAGACGGCATATATGTGTGTTAATCTACCACAAATTAACACAACCTCATCTCTACATATCACACAAACATTAGAGGCGATTGCTCGTGTGAGAGAAGCAATCTCAAAACTTGTCCGACATACTTTTAACGTAAACACCAGAATTTTGGACACAAAAATAAAATTCAAATTTTATTGAATATGAGTATTATATAATATATATTCTGTATATGATTGCAATCACAATCACAATACTATCATAATAATCTACACAGCTTTAGAAACCCAACATGTCCTTAGGTGATGGCTTTGCAAACGGGTCAGCTACCATCAAATGCATAGACATGTACTTTAGTATCATTTCCTTCTTTTCAATCATGTCTTTAACAAGATTGATTTTTGTGTCTATATGTTTGGTTTTGCCATCATATTTGGAGTTTCTAGCGTAGGTAACAATTGACTTATTGTCACTAAGTCATAACTCCCACTGAATGCTTACTACTCTCAAATATTATAAAAAATCTATACAACCAAACATCTCATAAACTGTAAAGTATAGATCTCAAAATATACTTTTACTATAGAAAGAGATACACAGATTTGTTTCTTGATACTCTTTGAGATAACGCTATCATTGAACAAGCAAACATAACTGGAGGTAGATTTTCTTTCATCTAAATTATCTCATCAATCACTATCGTGTATCATTTCAATAATAGATTGTTTCCTTAATTACAAAGGAAATAATCTACAGTTCTATTCATGTATCTCAAAATCTTATTCACATCAATCCAATTATTATTTTCTGGATTGGATGGATATCTGCTGGCCAAATCCATAGCATGACAAATATCGGGACGAGTACATATCATAGTGTACTTCAAGCTCCCAACTATGCTAATATGTTATATTCCGGACATTTCATTTATTTATCAGGAGTTTTAGGGTATTGCATCGCTTGAACTATCGCCTTTAGCTATAAGAGTATTAATGGGTTTGGAGTTTTCAATTTTATAACGTTTCAGAGTCTTCATAATATGAGACTCCTGAGATAATTCAAATAATCTCTCGGAACAATCTTTATGGGTTTTAATTCCCAATCTGTTTTAACCCATATCCTTCATCTTAAAATTAGAACGCAATTATTTCAAAATCTGAAAGACATACTCCTTATTATTCCTGACTAACAATATGTCCTCGACATATAGGGATAAAATTACAAAGTTGTCATCGGACATCTCAACATGAGTACAATGGTTTTCGTCCATCATGACGAAATCATAAGATATCACACCTTTGTGAAATCTTAAATACCATTGTTTAGAAAACTGCTTAAAGTCATAAATTGATCTACTGAATTTATATTCTTTGTTTTCTTAGCCTTTAATGACAAAACCCTTTGGTTATGCCATATTGACTTCTTCCTCAAGTTCTCAACTGAGAAAAGCAGTCTCATGTCCATCTAACATAATTCTAAATTCAAATTGGCCACTATTTCCAACAATAGGTGAAAGGGGGTAAATCTCATTACTAGAAAAAGGTTTCCTCATAATCAACACCTTTTAAAGAGTGTAACCTCTTACTACCAGTTGAGTATTTTATCTCTAAATAGTTCAATATACCATACACTTGGTTTTGAGAACTCACTTGTTCCCAATAATCTTGTGTCCCAATAGAAGTTCAACCAATTCCAATATATGGTTAGAACTTAATAACTCAAATTTTTCTTTTTCCATTGCTTTTATCCACTCATCCTTGGTAGGACTAGATGGAGTCTAATATATGTTTTAGACCCTTCTTCATCTTCTGGAGAAACAATAAATACGTGTCATTTATTCTCAAAATAACCGATGGGCACTACTTTCCTAACACTTTTTTGAGTTTGTAACTCAATTAGATCATTAGAATTCAAATCTCTCCCACTGAGATTAACTTCATTCTAATGATCCACTATAGATAGAGCCATCCTTTAAATCAACTAATTCAAATAAAAGCTCATGTCTTCATGTCACTTATACTAGGAAATTCATTCTCTAGTGTGACATCCATGATCCAATCTTTACTACAGTACCATCTTCTTGTTTACCAATGAACATTTAACTTTTAGACTGGTTGGAGTATCTTATAAAGATACTCTTACTTTTATGGGGACCAATTTTTCTAAACTCATTGGAAATGTTAAATATAGATGATCGATCCCCAAAATCTGAGATTATTTAGAATTGGCTTTCTATCAGTTCAAAGTTCATATAATGTCAATGATACTGATTTTGAAGGCATTTTGTTCAAAAGTATAATCCGCAGTTAACAAGACATCTCCCCAAAAGGAAATTGATAAGTTAACCTGCACCATCATGGATTTTGTCATATCCAACAATATCTTATTGTTTCTGACTACAACAGCACGATGTTGAGGTGTTTAAGGAATGCTCAAATGTTGGATTTTACTTCTTTCATTACACAGATTCTTAATCCGATATAATAGATATTCACACCATCTATCCATTCAATTATCTAATATGCTCATATAATGTCTAAAACACTTAAGTATTTTCAGACTTGTGAGAAATCAAATAGACACAACCAAATGGCGTGAAGTCATCTATGAACGTAATAAAACACAAAATTTCATATCTTCCTGCCTTCAAACTCATTGAACCACAAATGTCTGAATGGACTAACAGTAATGGAATTCAGCCTAAATGGCTTTTCCAAATGGTTTTCTCATTATTTTGCAAACATAACAATATTCAACTTAATAGTTAAACATTTGTCCATTATATTATAAAAAATATAAAACCATTTACAAACTGTCCGGAATCAATATATGTCATTCAATGACAAATTTACCTTGTCTTTCTGAAAGTTCAAAAACATAGCCAAGTTCCAAAAGAACAAGAACAGATAAGATTCCGTCGTATTTCGGGCATACAGAGAACATTACGCAAAATGAGAGCTCGACAACTTTGTAACTTTAATTTACAAGTGCCTGTTTCTCTAACTTCCATTTTTGTATTGTCCACACCGATCTATCTCCAACTAGAAGACATTCGACGAAAATTTTCAAGTATCTTTTAATCTGTTCTTATCTCCAGAGTTATTCTTTTGTGATCTTTCTCCATTCTCCTTTCCTTTTTTGTTTTCATTCTAGTCCCTTTCACATTTAGAGTCTAAAACTCTCTTGGAACTAGACTCTATAACAAAAGTATCAGCTATGGATCTTACAGCATCAAGCCGCTCATCCTCAAGCTTAACGTGGCAAACAACATTCGAGAAAGTTTTCACACTATCATTGTGAGTCAAACTGACTTTCAGGTACTCCTACTTAGAGGAAGGGATTGGATCAAGATTTGAACTTTCTATTTATCGGAGAGGACATGACCAGCTAACTTCTATTCTCTAATTATGTTAGACATGACCCTTAATTACCGTTTGATACTATGACAATATCACTTTTCATAGCTATCAAACATTATGGTTATTTGTCTAAGATAAGTCACTGGTGCCTCCATATTTTACCATGAGGTACACTTAGATATCATGAGCAGTCACATATTACTCACACTCGGATATCATGTCATCGATCACAGAGCTAACCAAGGTTGCACGAACAGTGGAATCTATCATTTTCCATGTCTGGCAAACCTCTTGTTCTCTCTTCTACGGAGCAACATTGCCCACACTAAGGTCCACCATGACATGCTTGATACCTTCCAAGGTATCATATTCTTTCAGCACATATTACATTTTATGGTGTCATATGTCATGAATGTCGCAATTCAATTTGTCATCTCTATTCAATTCCCTAATAATGAATTTCGATACTATGTTTTGGTTTCTAAGAGGGTGGACACTAATGCTCATATTATATACATAATTTTGTATTTCCAAAATTAATATTCATGACGGGTCAACATTAGGTATAGAATCAAAAATTCACTATGTTCTCAATCATCATCTATGATACTAATACATCACCATCATAAATTTAATTTGAAACTACAAAATTTAATAGGTTTTAGGTGAGAATTATTCAAATTCTGCCAACAAAAAATCTCCCACTTAAATACACAAAGTATTTAAATAACATTACAATTTTCGATGAAAATTACTCAAATTCTATCAATTTAAAATTTTCATTTAAATATACAAATTATTTAAATAATATTTTAATTTCAGATGAGAATTACTCAAATTCTACCAATCCAAAATTTTCAGTTAAGGGATCCTAGTTTTCTTTTGCCTACATGATCATACACTTTAATAAATAAAACCAACAATTGCTAAGAAAAAAACTTTGCATTAAAAAAAAGTTCCTTTATTACATGTTCATACTCCTAGCTAGCAGTTACAATACACAAAAGAAGACATATGAATAAATTATTTCGTTTAGGACAAATCTATTTGGGATATCACATTTACAATTCCCTTAGATAGTCTATTACTAGGTGCAAATCTCTTAACCGCTTGTGGAGAACTATTTATATTTTGGGATAACCTTTTCTTTATTTGACTCTCCATATTTTTGACTTCCCACTTTTCTATTAATAACGGCCTCACATCATCCAGAATCATGTGCCTATTCTCGGTAAGTAACTCATCAACTACGCTAACCCAATAAGGAGACAGAAAGTTTCTCAATATGTATACGTCATCCCCCAAAAGGTATGACCTAACTGAATAAGCTCCAAGCGTCTCACTTCCATGATCTCTAGATGATTCGGCAAAGTATGAGATGGGTCCATTTTGTAAGTCAACATTTGACCCAACTTCATCAAACATTGTGGAGTTCTTAGATCTCTTTCCCTTCCCCAGAGGTCCGGAAGACTTTCAAAAAAATGTTTGGTTATCACCATTTTCCCTGAAGAATAATATTAGGTTTGACACGAAGCTAACCACCATATTACAATAATTCTTAGAAAATTTAATCTAAAAAATATTTGCTCAAATTTCAAATAATTTTATATTACAAAAGCTAATTTTTGAATATAAATAATTGAGTAAAAAATTCAAACAAATAGTGAGTGAAAAACAAATCTTCACCCAGGTAGCCAAAATTAAGAAATTAATTTTCTAGTCTCATATAAAAAATTTCAGAAATTTTTATGTGCCGAAAATAATTTGTCTGTAATTTTATACAATTTTTAAGTCAAAAAATTAATAAAAATTATTTTTTCAATCTAAAAAATAAATTAAAATTTACAAAAAAATTCAGAGGGAGTAAAACATTGTTTCGGTGAAAATTCTGGCTAAAACGGAGCCATAGCGCTTCCCCACTCACCACCAGAGTAGGCTGTCCAAAATGGACACATGACCACTCTCCTTGCGTGGCATGTGACCTTCACGCACTGCCTTTCCGGCACCGGATGGCTCTGAAATTTTGGCTACCCCCCATTTTCAATGTCTCGGAGTTCAATAGTACTTTTGGATTTTCAATTGGAGGTCTCTAACCTAGGGGTAGATCTCACTTGCCGCTGCCGAGAGTGGGGTTGCCCCGATACTGTTCAACTTCTTCTCCAAATTTCTGGTTTTCGACCGAAATTTCGAACATCCATATCTCTCTCAATTCTTAACCATTTTTTGCATTCTTTATTTGGTTGGAAAGCCTTTTTCAAGAGAAATCTAACCATATAAATTGTATTTCATGAAACACAATATTTTTACAGATTCGAGTACATTAAGTTTCAACTAGGATTTGCTATATTTCATATTCATTAGATGCATGCCAAATTTTGCAGATTTTATCCTCATGCAACAAGTATCCTACTGTGTAAAAGTGAGAGCATTGCATTAAGCCATTTTTAAGTTGTCATTGATAAACCTTGAAAGTTAATTTTGGTATTTTCATTTTTAATACCCAACTAAAGAGATATGAAATACCCTAAATGGCTCTAATACTAATAAAGGTTTTGTATAAACCAACAAATAATTTTTTTTGCATGCAGAAATTCACGGATCTAATTGGGTTAGAATTAATTATATCTTTCTGACGTTGAGTATTCTCGGCCTAGAAGATATCACGAAATTGGATCACCTTCTATTTTTCACGATGCAAATGCCTTGATGATGAAATGATCAAAATTCTTCAAGCCCTTTCTTTTGTTTCTCAAAATAGAAGAAAATCACACTCTCTTCATTCTTGCTCTCAAACAAAAAAATGGTTTTTATGAATTCCCCCATTTTTTGTTTCTTCCTGTCACATCCCAATAGCGAAGGGAATTGGGAAATCTTATTTTCTTGGTGAGAGGTTTCCAAAACAAAGGAGAGAGTGAGGGGAGTTAAGGGGTGGTTGCCAAAATTAACCACCCCACTCCCCATTTCATTTTGTTATTTAATTTTCAAATTCAAAATGGAAGTGGCTTGTGGGTTTGCCCTTATGGGTGAACCACATTCATTTTCCAACGGTATTAAATCCAAAACCGTACTACCATTTCATGAGGTTTTACATATCAAACTAACATTATTAACAAGCAGACATAGGCTGGTGTCGAGTACCCAGAGAGCCAATTTTGAATTTTAGTAACTATAGTTTTTTGATAATCAGATCGAAAGTGAGTCCTTTGTGCTGGTTGTCTTCATTTTTTTGAGCGTTTCCAAGGTTAACACAAATAAGTAAATGAAGTATCCAAACACATTTACATTAAATCAATAATTTCACATGATCTTGTTATTATCATAACTTTACTTCTTATGCAATGCTGAATTTTGCAATTATAAAATTTCACATGGTTCTCCAATTACCAATCTCCAATTTTCGTTTCTTCATATTTTCTTCTGATTGCTGATTTAAATTCCAATTGCTCTTATTGACTGGACATTGAGTAACAGAACTGCATATTGCAAATAAAAAATTTATGCTTCTTTAGGCTGCATCTTGATACATTGGTAAGTTTAATTCAACCTAAAGTTACCTAAATTACACCAAATAGTGGTATTGATGAAGTTGATGTTATATTTTGACAGTTTTTGTAACACCGACACTACGGAGTCCGTACTACTGTACTCCTGTTCACATCCCAGCGGAGTGCTGCGTTTTGAGGCAAAACGTAACACCCCCACCCCAAAAATTGGATTAGGGGTTTTAGTCCTAATCGCTTTCCCCTTTCTCTCTCTCTCTCTCTCTTCCTCTCTCTCTCTTCCTCTCTCGCTCTCCGCCTCTTCTCCTTCCCGCGGCCACCTTACCTTTCTCCCCCTCTACTGTCGCGCTCTCTCCACCGCTACTCTCCTCCCCACGAGCGCAGCCTGCAGCGCGATCCTCCTCGCACGAGCGTACGCCTCAGCTCGCGAGCTCACAGCTCGTAGCCTGCAGCGCGATCCTCCTTACGCGAGTGCGCCACTGCGCGCGATCTTTTGCCAGCGCTCCATAGTGTGAGCACGCGACTGCACAAGTGCTCCATAGTGCGAGCGTGAGCGCGAGCTCCCACCTGCTCGGGAGTGCACCTGCTCACGAGAGCGCGCCAACGCACGAGCGCGCTCTAGCCCACTAGCGCGTACACCCTGCTAGCACGCCCTTGCGCGAGCATGCTACAGCACGCCACCAGCCCGTAAGCTGCCAACCCTCGAGCCCTCGAGCCCGCGAGCCCACCAGCCAGCGAGCTCACCAGCTCGTGAGTCTGCTAGCCCGCTAGCCCGCGAGCTTGCCCGCCCACCAGCCCGGGAGCCTACCAGCCCGTGAGCCCACGACCAGCCGTCTCCTTCGAGAGCTCACCTGCAGTCCTCGTAGAAACCCTAGGTCGTAGCTTTTTCACTGCAGGTAACGGCTATGTTGGTTGTAGTTCTAGGGTTTGGTATTTAGAATTTGAGTTAATTGCTAATATTATTCAAATTTGAAAATATTACAAGTTTTGAACCAATTTGACGGACGAATGAAAGCTAGGTTTGAGATTTTGTGAAACCTTAAGTGAGAGAGAAATGCGATCTCTTCAATATTTGAAATAAATTTTATCAAATTTAGGTTTCAATACCTTTAAGATGACATTGGCGTATATTTCTAAATTAAGGAATTTAGATTTATACAAATTTAGGGAAAATGATAAACCCTAAGAATAATTGGAAATTTGATGAAAATTGTGATAATCTGATTAGGTTGACTTTCTTGGAGTTTCGAGGAGTCAATTTGGTTTGATTTTAGAAAGTAGGGAGTGACCACCCTCCCTAGAAAAGTGAGTGGAACCCTAATCTCTTGCATGAAATAGTGAAACTTGATTTTATCGTATTTTTAATAAAACATGCTTTTGATATGCATTGTCTCGACGTATGGAATTGAAATTCAAATCTGTTTTGTGATTATTGGAGTGTCGTACTTATGTTTTCTACGATTATGCATCCATGTTTGAAATGAAATGAAATTGTGCCATGATTTGAGAAATGGAATATTTTTTATTCTACCATTGCATTGGTTTGTTAAATTTAAATGATTTGATGATTGTATTGGTACATAGATTTAAAATATTTTGATGATCTGTATAGGCCGGGTGCCCATTTGTGATGAGATGATCTGTATGGGCCGGGTGCCCACTTGTGATGAGATGATGTTCTTTAATAAATTCTGTAGCTAGGAAGGGCGTTTGTAGAGGCACCGGGTTGCCCAGATACGCTTTTGCAGGAGGTATTTGCAAACGTCATATGTCTAATAGCTTTAGGCGAGGCCAGTTGAACCCACGATGGGGGAGGACGTGTGTGACGCCACCGTCTAGCACCGGGCGGGGTCCTATACATAATGATGAGCTAGCCCCAGTGAACTCATGGCCAACGTCGGGGTAGAAAACTACTTTTGAAAACTCTTTGCATAATAAAACCCCCGATGCGTCTGTCATTGGTCGTGGTTGACCTTTGCCAGGACCCTTTCGGCTTGCTCTATGATCTACTTGATTTTAAATGAATGTATATATGTATGTTAACGTGTGAAAGATTAAATGAGTTCATTTTAACGAATATATCATGATTTATTGTAAAAATTTGAATTATTGGTTATAAATGATATTATTTGACACTCCAATATTCACATACACTATTAGTACTCGAGATTAATCCCCTCACTCACTGGGTATCTTTCTTGATATTCACTTCTCTTCTTTCCTTCCTCAAACAGGATTATTGTGCTAGAGCGACGCTTCTGCTCTTGAGGAATTTGTAGCTCATTGGCGGATTTGCGTGTTTTCGACAGTAAGAGTTAAATTTTGTTGAGATATGAGCTCCGCACTTTATTTTCGACCCTGTGAGGTCTTGACCTTGAGGTTCGTAGTTGACCGTATATTTATTTGGGATTGACCGTATAATTTATGTATATTAAATTGCGAAACTCTCATATTTTATTTGTATTGAGGCAAATTATAGTGTTTGAATGCCAACTTAGGAAAAGTGGTTGTAAATTGTATAAAACTTAGGTCCACTCAGTATGGCGGCTGCTCATGCTCTAATTGGGCAAGACAGTAGATATTTGTGGCTAGAATTGTTGGTAATTTACATAGCTTGGCGTTGTTCTGGATGTTTGCTGTGGTTGGTGGGTTGTTGTGAGGTCGGGATGGCCATTTTATTTTATTTACAAGATATTTTTAAATTATACAGGTTTATTTATACATGGGAAACCTCCGATTTATGGGAAGGTTCTGTCCGATTTTCTCTAGAAAAACAGCCGGCATTCAGGGTAACGGGCGACTGCTCACGACCCCGGTTCGGGGCATGACAGTTTTTGGGGGAAAATTATGAAATTTATGCTTTCTTTTTTTTTAATAATATCTTGATAATGCTACTACTACTAGTACTAGTACTGTTGATGTTATTATAACTTTAGTGTTAGGTACATCAATATTGGATCTAAGTCATATTGTAGTTTTTGGAAGTATATTTTAACCTCATTGGAGTTAAAGATCATGCGAGTTAGTTGAGGCTTTTCTCAAACATGTAGCGGCAAAGATGGTACAATCTAGTAATGGGGTGAAATGGACATTCTGCGGGTGATGATGTTGCTGGATGATAAATGACATGTGTAGCTACTAAATTTGGTATCTTATTTCAAGAATCAAGTAGCATCATTAAGGACAATTACTTCTCAAGGAATATCTACAAATAAAAGTAGATATGCAAAAAAGAAATATTATTGGATAGCTTGTTGAAGTTGGGTAGAAACTTTTAGGCAGGTTAGTTTCAATTGTAGCAATATCCTGCAACATATAATGCACATTCAGATGTCAATGGATAAAATGAGCTTGCCTAAAGCCAAAATGGAGAATAGGCGGAAGTAAGTTCAACAAGTTAAAATGCAAGTGAAATAGATCACTGTGGGAACTCATGTTATGGCATACTTTATTAGGTTTTCGTAGGATAGCTTGTCAACTTGTCTGTACTTGTGAGAATGTGAATCTTCTGTAGTGTGATTGCAATAGGCATATCCAACTAAGCATTTATTAACATAGGGATTCAGGTGGCGTTGTATTTATGGATGCCAATTAAGTATCATTTTATGAGGACGGATGCCATTAGCATTGTAGAGACCGACAACACCTTTCAAGATACTTGTTTTATATGGACTCGAGGGGCCATTTAAATAGCTCAAGTGATGCATTATGTAATGAAAGTTCACTTTTTGCTGTTCTTGCAAAGAGAGGCATGCTTTTGAGTATGAGGTTTGGTGTGATGCTGTGTTTGACAAGAAAGGAGGAATCTTGTGTTAAAAGCAAAGGTTGGATATTCAAGAAGAATTCTTGTTACTCAGGTCTTTTGCATCAAATTTCCTCCATTTTATAGAATTACCCCCAAGGAAGTTTGCTCGTTTAATATATGTATGTGTGCATGAGAGTGAACCAGATTAGATATACAAATAAGGGAAGAACTTCGAGGTAGTGGAATGGATGAGTATGGTTTATCATGATGGAATCACAAGATAAGCTTCAACAGCTTCTACTTATTTGGAGGATGTTTTGATCCAATGCTGGTAGAATTTCATTTATAGGATATTGAAAAGCTTTTCTTATCTGTGTAATGTGCTGAAGTTACCCATGTTGTAACATGATTAGCCTTTTCTATTTTCCATTGTGAAAAAAAATCCTAAGCATGTAGGAAAAGGAAGTGGAGATTATGTTGTCGGAGAAGAGACTGGACAATGGGTGCGGAAGACATTTCTTTAGCAATAGGCTTATTGGATACATTGCATTAGTATAAGTAGAAAGGTATAGATATAGATTTCAGGGGACTCTGGCTATTCATCCACCTGCAGTACCAGGATGTATTTATTTGCAGTTAAAAACATGACTGGTTTAGCTGATTGGGTTTCAATGAAAATCCACATAAATGAATGAGAAGGGGGATGAAAATTTTCCAGTAGGTAGAGTTCAAGAAGGACTTCGAGATTGGCTCTCATTTCAAAAGAAAATTTGTGGAATCACTCTTAATTATGAATGATGGTGCACTAGGAAGCATCTTAAAGTACATGTATGTGCATTTGGAGTTTGGTTTCTACATAGATGTTGCTTGAAGTGATGATTTAGCAGCCCAGAGAGAGCTGGTTAAGCCATTAGAGTGTCCACAAGAGGGAGAAACAAGCTATTCAAGGAGTAAGAGCATGGGGGAGGGTATATGCCATTTCTAGACAATATTTATAGAAGTGTCTGATAAACACATGGTAGCACTCATCTTGCTCTCAGCTGGGGCTCACCCGGTGTATGAATCGCTTCCCTGCTTAGTGCAGGGGTAGGGGAAGGGTGAGCATATATGTACGCAACATTCCCCTTGCATTTTTGCAAACAGGCTGTTTTCATGCCTCAAACCCGTAATCTCGAATATTAATTGATCATTGCTCTTCTAAATTTTGTTGCGTCATACACCTCTGAATGATATTGATTCTCTCTTAGTGATTGTAGATATTTTATTTTGTAAGTTCCTCTTGTTCAATTTACCCATGTATGCTCTGGACAGAAGTTAAGCATTATTTTGGCCTCACATCCCCATCCATGATGCCTTTGGAGGGAAAAAAAAAAAGAGAGGAACAAAAGAAGACACCAAAGTTGAGGTCCCTAACTAAATAATTTTTTTCTATCTTGGGGTTTACCTTTTTTTCCCCATGGTATTTTAGTATCTTCAACACAAATGAGAGGCCTTCATTAGTGTTCTTGACAGATTTTGCTTTGGTGGGGAATATTCGTGGCTTCAACACCTGTACTGGAAGGAGCAGAGTGGCTTGTAATCCTCGGTCCAATCTTCCTCGCCTTGTTGCTTCTTTTTGTTAGTGGCATACCGTTGCTTGAGGTAGAATTAACTTTTAAGTTTCTTTGTGTTTATTGCTTTCTTCCTGATATTTGCTTATGATATGCTATTTGCTTATGATATGCAACTGGAATATGATTGGAGGCTGGAGTCAGCTGATAAGAAGTTTGGAAATATAGCTGGATATAGAGTGTACAAAAGAATGACTAGGTGGGCTTTTATAATTTGTTTGTTAACTACGAGATCTTTTTTGTTTCACTTTTAATCGGAAGCTTTGGAAAGGAGATCCGAATTTAACTCTTACATGTCCTCCTCTAGCCCTCTCATTCCGCTACCTACTGCATTGTATGGGAATTTGCCTTCCTAGTTTAAAGCAGCCTTCCTCTTTGAATTTCCTTTCTGCAACAAGAATTTTCCTGGAGAAGGGGCAAATTGGTAACTTTACTCTCGGTCTCCGTAGATTCTAGTTTGCTTTCTTAATTGAGACCTGCATTCACTACCCATTTGTTCACCGAGACTTATAAACATGATGTGAATGCCTTGTTTAAAGCTTTCTTAACTCTGCCATGCTATTTGTTTTACTTTTATTATAATATAGATCTCTAAGAGAGACCTAAGCTTTAGCATAAATCTACTTTTTCATTTGTGATAGACTCATTTTTCCATAACTAATATGGGAAGGTGCAAATGTGAGGAGGACAAAATTATTGCATGACTGGAAAAGAGTAATGGATCTAAGCTGGTCTTAGCATATAGAGATGTGTATTATTTTTTGTGATGGCTTATTGTCATTTTCCTTTTTGTTGTGCAATGTTGGATTCGGTTTTGTGCAAACTCTCTCTCTCTCTCTCTCTCTCTCTCTCTCTCTATTTCCCCCATTTCAGGTAAGGTAGAATAAAATATTGGAAAGAGAGAAAAAACAAGAGAAAGGAGACAAGAAACATACAAAGAGGGACTATTGCAGACCACCAACATAAGTTAAAGGCAAACCTCAATCTAATTCATTAATCAAAGCATCACAAAGAACACTAATGCCTCAATATATAAACAAAGCTCTAAAAAATATGGAAATAATATCAAAAGAACAATTTCACAAAAGTTGGTAACAAGTTAAATCATAGAAATTGTGATGAAAACCTATATTAAATAATTTTTAGTATATTCTAATTCAGTTCTCCCCGGCTAAAAGGACTCCTCGAGCGAGGTGGCAAAAGCTGTTCATCAAGGAGGGTGAATGAGGTAATTTTGTAGGTGAACTACACTTGAAAATAGGCCCACAATCACAAATTTACAAATATCATGATAACAGTTAAAATTATCATCAAAGAGAATAAGGATTTGAATTCTCTTTGTTGGTAATTTAACAAATTAATGTAAGTTCCACACCTACAAATGATATGTAGAAAAAGCAGAGGAGCAAAGGAAGAAACCTAGGATGACATGACAATTACTCACAATTCAAAAGAAAAGCATCTTTTTCAATAATTGTATCAAATCAATTTGCCTCACATCATTAAAAACTCATTCACAATTTTATATTTATCACATCCATTTCAACCTTTACAATATTCTCAATATTCTAGACTAGATCTGTTTCAAACTTTTCCTTTTCCTCTTGTGGACATGAAACAAGAATGTGATCAACCATAGGTTGTATCTCTTCAATTAGTGAGAACTCTCATCAACTATATGGAGATTCATTAGATTCCAATTTTGTACCAGTCTCTTGGGATTCTGGATATTGTTTAACTCTTAATGGATTTTGTTTAACTCTTAATGGATTTGTCTAAGTTTACTTTTGAATTCTTTAACTGTAATGAATACATGTTGTTTAACTTCATTAGTGCATTCCATTCGGCAAATTTTTTAAAACCATGATTAAATAGCTGAGATGTAAATTCCCTCTTTATTTTGGTACTGTATTCTACATAATTATGTGCATTTGAGTGTTGGACACCATAGTCAAAGAATCTGCATAAAAGGAGTCGGTCTCGAAAATAGCTGAGATGTAAATTCCCTCTTAATGCATTTGAATGTTTAGAATATGAATTTTATGATTAATGTATCTAGTTAACTAAAATCTACCGACTAAACTATAATGTATGAATTATTGAAAAATAAAGTCTACGAGATAAAGAAGGAAGACATTTAATGGAGACGTTTAGAGCACATAAGAGGGACTTGCATATGATATTTATTAATCTAGTAAAAACATATGATAGGGTTCTCAAAGATAAACTTTGGTAGATGCTGATGAAGAACGAGATCCACATGAGATACATTAATCTATATGAAATCAATAATTACTTCTAAAATTTATATTAATAAATAAAAATAAAATAAGGAAATCTCTCTCCCCTCCCTAATTTCATAAAAATGATCGAAAAGTATAAAAAGGGTCAAAGTACTCCCTCTCTCTCTGGTTTCTTGAAAACAGTGTGAGTAAGAGGGGGCAAAGTCTGAGAAAGGAAAAAAAAGGATCAAATTAAAGGAGAATTGTCGAATCAAAAAGGTATTTCCAAAAGACGAGCTTAAGTAATTTCAAAAGCCCCATTAAAAGACGTGGACCCATAGCAACAGAAATTCAAAAAGCCCTCTCTCTTTTTCGGGTTTGAGAAGGGAATTTCAAAAGAAGTAGGCCATAGCGTAAGAAATTTCAAAAGCCTTCTCTCTCTCTCTAAAAGAAATTGAAGGAAAGCATCAGAGTAGAAGACTGAGGCAGATCGTAAAGTTCAAGGAGGCTTCTGGTCTCTTTGACACAATGGCGATGGTATATCTTTTTTTTTTTTTAATCTTCTTTTTCTTCCTCCTATATTTATTCTCCATTCTTGTTATTTTTGTTCTCTCTCTCTCTCCCTCCCTCTCCCCCTCTCCCTCTCCCTCCTTGTCATACAAAGTTGTTTGTTCAAGAAAGATTGAAATGAGTAGTAGTTGAAGAAGTTGAGATCTCGAGGTCTTAGATGGGTTTATAATTCCATTGACGGAATTCATTCCTTGCATTTTTAGAAAGAGAGTCAAGTTTTTTTTTCACCCATGATTTTTGTTTTAACTCGCACGTCACACAAGTCGTAGTTCACCGCAATTGATCAGCGTTTTTAAGGTCAATGCAGAAATAGTATTATATTTGAACCGACCCATGACATGTCTAAGTGGTCAGTTGAACTGGTCCGACCGATGCGTCGGTCTGGTTTTAATAACACGAGTATAACTAATAAGTTTAATTTCTCTATAATTAGAATAATTTTATATGTTACCATTCTTATATAGTGGTATAATTATGCTCTCTCTCCATATTTGGGGATATTTTCTTTGATTTTTGATCTACCGTTTTGATCTTTGATCTTTGATCTTCTATTCCAAATCTGTATACCTTTTTGTCAGATCTACCATTTTTGTCTTTGAATATGTTGATTTCGTCAATTTTCGTTCAAAATTTTGGGAATTTAGTGTTTGTGTTTTTTGTACAGAAGAGACATTTTGCCTCTCTCTCTCTCTCTCTCTCTCTCTCTCTCTCTACGTTTTTTGCGCTTAAAAACAAACTTGGGCCTGGCCCAAAATGGGCCCTGCCAAAAATGGGCCCGAGGCCCTTTTAATTTTTTGGGCCGAGCTCGAGTCTTGATTTTTTGAGCTTTCTTGAGCCAGGCTTGGGCTCAGGCCTATAAAATTTTAAACTGGGCTGAGCCTGTGCTTTGCAAAGCCCGACTCAGACACCTTGATTGCCAGCCCTAACCGACACCCTCCTTTATTCAGCCTTTAGACTGGCCATGGCAGAGTTAATAAAAACCATTCTAAAGCCCTAAATATTAAATAATTTGTCACGCCCTGAACCAGGATCGTGAACAGCCGCCCGTTGCCCTGAATGCTGGCTGTATTTTTACAAAAAATCGGACAGAACCTCCCCATAAATCGGAGATCTCCTATATACAATTTCACCTGTATATCAATATTCATCCTATAAAATAAATAAATAGCCATCCTGACCTCTCCAAAATCAACCAATCCCACAACCAATATCCAGAACAACGCAAACTATAACAACGAATTTCTACAGTCCTAACCACAGACCTCTATTGCCATGGCCCCGTCAAAGGCATGGACAGCCGCCAGTCGCCCCTCCTGTGATTTAGAGGAGGCACCGAGCGATCCTAAAATATACTTCTAAGAGATGACACATTTTCAAGTACTTACACAATGAACCAGAAATGCCTCAATGCAATGTTATGCAATGACATGTCCATATTTATACAATCATCCCAGAATTATACAATGGTCGTCTATCGACCTCATAATACATATACATCACCAATACAATTACTAACTCATGAAATTGCAGCAGAAATATACAATAACTCCTCAGATCCAGATCAAATCTCCCAATGATACTGAGCGTCCTAAAAGCAATGCTCCTTGCCAAATACTATCTCTGAAACAAGAAGGGAAATGAGGGGTGAGTACTCGGGGAAGAATACTCAGTGAGTGAGTGGGTCAATGCAATCGTCAAATATGGAGTGTGAAACTGGAGTATCAAAACACAAGTATACAAATCATATTTCAAATCATCATACTTTTCATTTCAACAATATGTCATTTGCACGCATTATCAAGTCAAATATGCATCCAAAGCATTGTCATTAAAATCATAGAGCTGCCAGTCGAAAATGTCCTGGCAGAGGTCTACCGCGACCTATGACAGACGCACCGGGGGTGTTATATGCAAGTTTATTTAATGTGCTCTCTACCCCGGCGTTGACGATGAACCTCGTCCAGATGCTAGACTTGGAGAGGATATCCAAATCCAAATCCAAATCCTCCCCTTTTCGGGTTCAACCTGGCTAGTACCGTGTCGATAATCAAATCACGACAACTTGTGGGATACCCCAGTCCTAGGCATATCCAGACACCACCCAAGCGTCTCTCACGGTGTCCTTCGTAATTACGGAACAATACAATCCAAAACCCTCAAGGCTAAAATCAATATCGTATAAAAAATGTGCCGAAATCAGGTTTACAAACCAAATGCAACGTATAGCATAAAATGACACATTATATATTTCAACCACATTGATGCATAATTTCATAATTCAACATAGTTTTTGGACACTCCATCGGTTCACAAAAATCAATTTTAAAACCAGTCAAAACATTTCAAATATACGACAAATCATGCTTATTCATCAAAATGATGTAAAACAGGGTTTACATATTAAACAAAAGTATTGAAATAAATCACACTCACTGTATACGAGAGGGTGATCACTCCTTATTTTAAAAGCCAATTCGAATTTGACCGCTCGAGTCTCCAATGAGATTTTCCTAATTAATCATCACAATTTGATATCAAATAAGGGCCTAGTAATAGATCTTCAATTTTTTTTCTTTCCAACCAATACTATCTAATTTGACAAAGTTTATCCAAAGTTGAAGAGATTTCGTTTCTCTCACCTAGGGTTCTTCGGATCTCGGATTTAGCTTTCGTTCGCCCGTCGGTTTGGTCTAAAACCTAAATGTTTCCAAGTTTGAAACAATTGTGAGTAATTTAAGTCCAATTACTAAAGAAATTCGAAACCCTAGTGCGAAAATCGAAACTTTGAGTCATTTACCTTCGCAGAGACTCACGGACTGTCACGGGCCATCGCGAGCTCGTGGGCCGCGGGCTGATAGGCTGGCAGGCCTGGTTGGCCTGCGGGCCTGATGGGTCTGGCGGGCCTGGAGGGCCTGCGGGTCGGCAGTAGGCAGCGGGCCGGATTGGGCAGCGGGCTGGACTGGGCCGCGGGCCTGCGGGCTTGTGGCTGGCGGCCTGTAGGCAAGTGCGCAGTGGCTAGGGCTCGCACTCGCGAGTTGGATCGAGCGCTCGCGCAATGGGTCACGTGCTGGAGCGCGTGCTGGGGCGAATTAGGGTTTTAATCCCTAATTTCCCAAATGCAGCGGGTGCTGCGTTTTGGCGCAAAACGCAGCACTCCGCTGTGGTTTTTTTTTTTTTTTGGTGTTACATAATTTCTAATGTAATCTGTGTCATTAGGTTTCGCCTTTTCTTTGACTAAAGAAAGGACCAATAGTGCACTTTTAGTAACCTACATAAACACATTACTAGGGGCATCATTTGCGCTTGTGTAGGGAAGAAATGTGAATATATTGTGAAGCACTAACCAAAACAATGCTAGTGGCTTATATGAAAACATCACACGTGTTGGTTCTTTTTTATTTTCCTTTTTTCCCCTGGATTTTGTTGATAAAGGGGTACAGGGGCTTTTTGTTTTTTTCTTCTTATGTTTCGTTTGGGGGGAGAGGTTGGAAGGAGAAAAGAGATCTAAGTTTCTATTGGTTTGTCGGTCCGACTTCAAATCAACAGAAGTTACTTTTAGCTGGATCAGTGATGTGAGAGCATTTTTGTTGTCCACTAAGCTTTATGATAAACTACACAGCTTGCATTACATTGTAGGTAAAGTCCTATGTAGATTATACTGCAGGGGCTTGAGTGGAAGATAATACCTTGTTAGATATTTTTTGTGCGTGAAAAAAATGACTATCTTTCTGCAAAATAATGCGGCAATCAGTTCCTTTGAAGTTGATTCACGACAAAAAGCTCTATGGTCACTTGGGTTGGCTGAGTAATTAGCCAAACAAAATTTAGCACTCTTCATATTTTCACATTTATTTTTTCAGAAACGAATTCATTGTTCCATGCTAAATTTTTGCTATTCATGTCTCTTAAATCATTTACCATTTGTGCAAGGTATAGAACAAGCCAAAATGAGAGCAGCAACCAACAGAAGCTGGATTAGCCCTTTTAAATTTTTGCAGCACTTGGTTCCTGTATTGCCCTAAAAATACTCTCTGCACACCTTAGTTTGAGTTATCACTTATTACTCAAAAATGAAAAAAGTGCTTTTAGGAGACTCAAAATTTAGTTCAGAATATCAATTATTATTATTATTATTTTTTTTGGGAAACTTGTAATGAAGGCATTTGAAATTGGAATGGGTTCAACATGAATTCTGTTAATCTAGACTTCATTTGTATTGTTTGGTTGGTCGATGGGAATGAAAATGCGTATGATTTCCATTCACCGTCTATTCTTCTAGTGTGTGGAAATGTCAAAAAATTATTAAAAAAAATAGAGGCAAGATATGGGACCTGGTTTTGCACCGGTTTTATGCACAATTGTTCAAAGGTGAGTTTTGAAGGTGTGTTGCGTCTGAGATATGCTAGCTCGGTGCAGTTTAGGTATCTTAAAAGTTGAATTTAGCTGTGGGACACTAAATTAGTACATTGATATGTCAAAGCATTCAAGAACTAACCCGCTCAAACATATGATGCAATTAGAGAGAACAAAGCCATTTATTTTCTGAACTTCAAATTGAACTCGTACATTTATTCTGCCATACGTTTATAGTGTGTTATGCATTTATTATTTTCCTTCATGTGCACAGAGAAAATCAGTTCAGGCCTTCTTAAACATAACTTTGAAGGGCTCATCACTCAAAGCCAACCTCCTAATTTCATCCTCAATGTAAATGCCAACATCCCCACAAATCACTCTGCATTCGTCACATACACTTGGACAGAATACAAGCTTGTAGTCATCATCATACTTCTCAATCTTGAACCAATTGCTAATTGTTTCACATCCCGGATTCCCTTCATCCCCACCAGATCCCACAAACCTTTGCCCTGTTGCCTGATCATAGTCTTCAAGCTTCCAAACTGTGGACTGGACACAGATACCGGCAGCAGAGAACTTGATGTTCAAATCAGTTGTTTCACAAACAACACCTTTAGGATTCACCGGAGTAAATGTTAATGGTAGGCCATTTGATACCTCTAGCTGTTTTTGAACTACATACACCGGACACGTTTCATTTCTAACACATGCAAGAGTAACTCCGCCACCTCTTCCACGGAGCACTGGCAAGATATGGTAATTGGTGCCTGTTCGGATTATATTGCCATTTGTGTCGAGCACTCAAAATTACTGGAAATTTAGTTGTATTCAAAACTTTAAGAAGCAAAATTTTAATTGAGAAAGTTTAGTGGTATCAATCTTGTTTGATTTTCCATTGGAATAGCATTTGTCTCAATCTAGATAAGGAAGCATAAGTTTCCTTTTCTATGACTTTGCTGCAGGTAAGAAGATTCAAGGCTGAAATGTCAAAATCTGATTTTTATTTGCCGTACTCATCCGTACAATAAAGAATTTAGCTTTCACATGCAAGTTTAGATTTTGCTTCATCACACCTATACAAGTCACCAAAACAAAGGTGAGTTTCTTACAAGTCCAAGACCGCAGCATGGGTTTCCCAGAACACAGTCTCCACCATCCATTTGTCATTTCGTTCTCCCATGTAAATATCTTATAACTTTTTTAGCGCCTTACCAATGATCTAAGGTAGGATTAACGAGAGATCTACCACAAACATTCATAGTAAAACCAATGTGAGGACTAGTACAAACCTATGCATACTTGAGATTACTGTCACCAGGTATTTTTCTCACCATAAAATTCCCTATGATGAAACCAGCTACTTGGTTTTAACTCTCCAATCTCCCTACTTTATCTGAATTTTTTGAGCGAGTATGGATTCTCAAATGACAACCTACCAAAAATTGTATTCTGAAACAATTTCAACCCACAATTAAGTGTGGAATTTAAGAAACCAGTAACATGGTCAACGAAACCAAGTTTTAATTTGTTAAAAATGAAGTAAGGAAAGTAAAAACAAATAAAAGAAAAAAAGACTTAAATGTCTTAATCTTTTAATGAGGTTATTTTGTGTGTAAAAGGAATATGACCAAGTGTTTATGCAAAATAGTGAAGGAAGGAGTGATCAGAACACTTGAAACAAGACAAATAATCAAGTCGATCAAACTGCCTGCTCCTGTCTGACTTGATGTTCTGAAGTTTGAGTAACAACACCAACCGTCGGATTTGTCGGCCAAGTAAGACAACTCAGTCAACTTTATGCTGTCGGATTTGTGCAGCAGCACCATCTATGGACCAAGCGAAAAAACTATGTCAACCAAGGTGCTCCAACAGTTAAAATTTCAAAAGGTGCAAAGAATCATGGTAGCTCATTTAATGAGTTCAATCACCTCCAACGTCTCTTTTCTTTCAAGCCCATAAATAAAGCTATAAAGGCCTCAGGGGGATAATGAACATTGAATGTTAAGCCTACCTCTTGCCATTTATACTTCATTTCTTTATACACATCTTGCTATAATTCTCTATTGTGAGAGTGAAATAAAAGGGGTTCTCTTAATGTGTGATTGTATGTATTCAATATAGTGCTTAGTTGAGGGGAGTGTTGAGTAAACACTTATAAAAATTGGACTACTGCCTTAGAAAACTAGTGATTTGTACTAACTGATTTAATTAGTGGATTCTGAACTCTAATGTGAAATTTAGGAATGGAAGTATACTAAAAAACTAGAATCATTATAAATCATTGTATCAACTTATTCTCTTTTTGGCTAAATTCCTTCAAATTCATCTTAATTGTTTAGTACTTACAAAAGTGGGCAACAAAGATTCTCATACTTTTTGCAACAACCATTGTTGTTCTTTTATTCACAAAAGATGGCCATTGACACCCCGACCATTCAAAGGATACAAATAATATCCTATGACATGTCTAATTATGACAAGTGCTATTACGTGAAATATAGAAATAAAGAAAAAGGGTTCGAAAACTCATTGATTATTCTACACTACGGTATTTGGATTGTGAAATATAGAAAGTGATATAATTTATGTGACATTTTCTTAACGTAGAGTACCCAATCGTCGGAAAGATATAAATGATTTTAATTCAATTTAGATTTGTCAATTTTCGCATATGAAAAATATTTATTGGTTTATATGAAAATTTTCATTCGTATCAGATTCATTTATGATTTATCCTACATCTTTTGTTGGGTATTGAAAATGAAAATGACTAAAATAATTTTCAAGGTTCATCAATGGCAATTTGACGTGGGACTCATGAAATGCTCTCAATTTTATACAGTAGGATATTTGTTGTATGAGGATAATTTGCAAAATTTAGCATGCATCTAATTAATATATCATGAGATATTGCAAACTTTGACCGTAACTTAATATATTCGGATCTATAAAAATACTATATTTCATGATCTGAAATTTATATTGTTAGATTTCTCTTAAAAAATTACTTTCCAACCATATAAAGAATGCATAAAATGGTTAAGAATAGGGAGATATAGTTATTTGAAATTTGGATCGAAAACCAAAAATTTGAAGACGATGAATAGTTTTTGACTGTCATTCCCACTCTTGGCTATGGCAAGTGAAGTCCAACCCCTAGGTTAGAGACCTCCAATTGACAATCCAAAAGCACCATTAAAGTTAGAGATATCGAAAATGTGAGGTAGCCAAAATCTTGGAGTCATCCACCACCACGAAGACAGTGAATGCATGTCACGCGCCACCCAAGGAGAGCGGGAGTATGTCCACTTTGGACAGCGACTTTGGCGACTCATGGGGGTGCGTAAAGGCCCTATGTCAGCCGGAATTTTCATCAGAATAATTCTTTATTCCCTCTGGATTTTTCTATAATTTTTAATTTATTTTTGAGAGCCGAAATATAATTTTTAAAATTTTTAATTTTAAATTTACTTAAAATAATAGAAAAAATTATTTCTGGTGCACAAAAAAACTTCTGAAAATTTTTATATGTGTTAAGAAAATTATTTTCTTAATTTTGACTATCCGGGTGAAGATTTGTTTTTCTCCCATCATTTGTTTGAATTTTTGCTCGGTTATTTATGTTCAAAAATTAGTTTTTCTAACATAAAATTACTTTAAATTTGAGCAAATATTTTTTTAAAAATAAATACTCTGATATTTATTATAATATTATAGTTAACTTGATGTCCAACCTAATATTGTTTCCATTTTCAAAAGTAATGGTGATTTCGGATGGAATGTCGTCTTTGGGAGAAAGTTAGGGTATTAAGAAGTTTAAAATATATGATAAAATTGGATCAAATATTTATTTATAAGATAGACTCATATCATATTTTCAACCTAATATTGTTCCCATTTTCTAAAATAATGGTGATTTCGAATGGAATGTCATCTGTGGGTGAAAGAGTATTAAGAAGTTTAAAATATATGATGAAATTGGATCAAATATTTATTTATAAGATGGACCCATCTCATATTTTTCTGTCTGGAACTTCTTAAATTAGATCATTTCTTTTTTGGAATAATGATATATACATTTAAAGAAATTTTCTAACTCTTTATTAGGTTTGTGTGGTTGATAAGATGAATACTGAGAGAAGAAATATGAATCTTGATAATGTGGGACCCATATTAATAGAAATATGGAGGATCAAGAATCTAGAGATCCAAATGAAGAAAAAGTTATCCCATAATATGAATAGCATCAACCCTCGTGTTAAAGGAGATTTTCCTCCTAGGGATACACAATCCAAGGGGATGGTGAATATGTTTACTCGAATAAACATATTGTGAATTGAAATAATAAATTTACATGTTTTCTTTTGTGTACTATGGTTTTGTTTGAAATATAATCATATGTCAAAAACTTTTTTAAGTTTTTTTATATAAAGTTTCTATTGAAAATATGATTGAGAATATTTGTTATTTTTATATGATCATGCATGCAAAAGAAAACTAGGGTATTTAAATAATTTGTGTATTTAAGTGAGAGATTTTTGGTTGGAGAATTTGAGTAATTCTCACCTAAAACCTAATGAATTTTGTAATTTTAAATTAAAGTTGTGATAGTGATACATTAGAACCATAGATGATGATTGGCAATGTAGTGAACTTTTGATTCTATACCTAATATTGACCCATCATGAATGTTAATTTAGAAACACAAAATTATATGTATGATATGAGTATTAATCTAAGTGTCCACCCTTTTAGAAACCTGAACCATAACATCAAAATCTATTATTAGGGATTTTGAATAGATGTGACAAATTTAATGGCAACGATCATGAGATATGACGCCATAAAATGTAATATGTGTTGAAAGAACAAGATATCTTAAAAGGTATCAAACATGTCATTTAGGACTTTGGTGTAGGCAATGTTGCTTTGTAAAGGAGAGAACAAAAGATTTAAAAAATGATAGATTTCATTGTTTGTTCAATCCTGATTAGCTCTATGATTGATGACATAATATCCAAATATGAGCAATATGTGATTGTTCATGACATCTGGGTGCACCTCATGGTAAAATATAAAGGTGTCAGTGACTCATTTTAGACATTTGACCATAATATTTGATATTTATGAAAAGTGATATTGTCACAGTATCAAACAGTATTTAAGGGTCACGTCTAACTTGATTAGAGAGTAGTAGTCAGCTGGTCATATCCTCTCCGATAAATAAAAAATTCAAATCTTGATCCGATCCCTTCCTACCAAGTGGGAGCACCTGAAAGTTAGTTTTACTCACTATGACAGTGTGAAGACTATCTTGGATGTTACTTACCGCGTTGAGCTTGAGGATGAGCAGCTTCGTGTTGCAAGATCCACTTTGCAAATTTTCCATGTCATGACCAAATGTGTAGACTTGCGAGTGTCCAGACTTGCAAGAAAATTTAGAGAAAATTTTCCATGTCACGTTCAAGATCCTTTCTCATAAGTCACGTAGACCAATTGAGGATTTAGAGAAAATTGATCCACTTATCAAAATTTCCATGTCACATTCAAGATCCCTTCTCGCAAGTCTTGCCACTTTCTATGTCACGTCATTTGGTCATGTCCATTCGGTGAACCCAATGACGGAAGAAATTTTTCTACTTGAAAATTGCTTCAACCCTTTATCAATATCTCTCTTGAAAAGCGTGCACGCTCTCACTTTGCAATGTGTAGGATTTTCTCTCACAGAGCACTAGCAAAACCAATCCCCCTTCTTGTATATACTCTGACGTAAAATTGTATTGGGGAGGAAGCTAGGGAGATAGTTATTAGTGGGATGATGAGAGTTATCCCATTATCCCAATATGTGTTTTTACTTATGGTAAAATGCCCTAAAATGCCCATACATGGGCATTTATCAATATCTCCCACTTGCACACGAGAGCATTTTACGTCCTTCACAAGATCATAACTCATGCGATCTTCACATCACCCTGCTAGACTTTCATAAAGAATTGGGTATCGTGCGATCGGTGAGTACACCTGCAAGTAAAGACTTCTCGAAACACCTGTTAGGATGACCGAGAAGTCCCCATTAGTATAAAAAAGAATTCGCTATACCCTAAACTCAACGTAATTACATCATCCGAGCTACTTTTCTTATAAAAAATGATCCCCAATCATTTGCTTGACAGTGTATTCACTATTATATTTGAATCCCAACATGGATTAACATAACAGATCGACCTGTGAATACAATATCATAATGTAATGCTGATTGATCTTCTTTTTCCCAAACTCAAATCATTGTGTCTCAATTCAGCTATTTTTCTAGACCTGTCCCTTAAATCTCAATTTATCTTCTGGATCATAGGTAAGCATACTAAAGTATCAAACACTGAATTAAGAGTTTTAGAAACAGTTGAAAATAATATGGGCAAAAGAGATCTCATCCAATGGATCTTGGGTCTCACATAGTGGGAACGTAGATCATGATCACTTTATTGTCTCAAATTATAACTCCCACTATCCCTTGGTCGTTTTATCACATTCGGTATGAAATAGGTATCATAGTGTTATTCCCCCATCTCTCAAAATGGCATGTGTCAGATTTTTCTAATACTATGTAGGTATGGAACTCAATCTATACATAATACTTTATCCAGAGATCTCAGAGACAATATCACTAGTCGCAAATGATATCTAAGATCTCAAATCTGGCTACTCACAGGCAATATAGATGTGGACATGCCCATGTTGGTCCTATCATATATGTCATAATCCTGAACACATATCAGGGTGATTTACATTGTAGTAGGGCCACTCTCAAGGCCTCTTACGACTAGAAACGTCTCATCCCTACTCACTCAAAGCTAGATGTGGTTATTTGTGTGAGAGAGTCAACTATGCCTGCTAGACATATTTTTTATCATAACTCACTACAGAATATATGACAATAAACAAGTATAAGAAGTAAACTTGTGACTGTATAATGCACCTATGTCATATATATCAATAATCATTAAAATCAGTACATAGTGAGAAATGTCAAAATATAGTAAACCCAATAATTCTATGTCTCACAAAGGAATCTCTCATTATAGGTTTGGCAAAAGGATCAGCTACCATACTATATATAAAAGTATACTTAATTGTTACAGAACCCTTTTCGGTGATATCTCTCATACAATAGTATCGGTATCAATGTGTTTGGTTTTAATATGATACTTAAGATTTCAATTGTTGACAATGGTAGGCTGATTATTACAATAAATCATCAATGACGTCCCACTATCTATCACAACTTCTAAATCATCTAGAAATCTCTGAAGCCAAATACTCTCCTGAACTGCTACTGAACATACCACAAGCTCAGCTACTGAACATACCACAAGCTTAGTCTCTATGTCTGGAGCCCAATAAAACACAAATAACCTCTTTCATAACACAAAGAGAGGTCCGCAGTTCCTTTAAGATATCTTAGAATCATGTTCACTGCTCTCCAGTGATCCTTTCCAGAATTTGATTGATATCTACTCATTAGATTGACTGCAAACAAATGTCTAGTCGTGTACGTCTCATTGCATACACAAGACTGCCTATTACATTGACATAAGAGATTCTATTCATCTCCCTTATTTCTTCCTGAGTTATAGGGTATATATCAAGGTTCAGGTCTTTATCTTTAGTGATAAGAGTATTTATTGGGTTGCAATCGCTCATCTCAAAATACTTAAGAATCTTTCTGATGTAGGACTCTTGTGAAAGAGTCAACATTATTCTCAAACAATCTTTCTGGATCCTAATTTCGAGAATGAGTTAAGTCTTACCCATGAGTTTTATATCAAAACTCGACAATAACTATATTTTAATGGTCATCAGATACTCTCTGTTATTCCTAGCCAACAGTATGTCATCCACATATAAGAATATGGTCACAAGAGTCATCACCTTCTCGTGAAATCTTAGGTACAACTGCCTAGATGACTGCTTTACGTCGTATATCAACATCCAAAATCGACAGACCTTGTCCTCATGACCTACTACAATGAAGCTAGAGGGTTGCTCTATGTAGATTTCCTTATCCAAACTTCCATTACAGAAGTGGTCATTACGTCCATCTAGGATAACTCTAGATCCATGTTTCTGAAAATCGCTAAAAGTAAATGGATCGAAATAAATTGCACTATAACTCTATGATAGTTCATGCCCTTAATTTAAGTGTAACCCTTAGTTACCAGATAGGATTTATACCTCTCCACCGATCCATCAACCTTTCTCTCGATCTTGAGAACCTACTTATTCTCGATGGTCCTTTTACCTTCAGGCAAATCAACTAGATCCTTGAGAGCCTACTCGTTCCCAATGGTCTTTCTACTCTAAGAAAAATCAACTAGGTACCAGACCTTATTGATTCTCATCAACTTCTTCTCTTCATCCATGGTATTTAACAAATGGTCCTTTGTAGAACCCTCAAGAGTCTCTTGGACCATTATAGATTTTTCATCATCCTCAAGGGTCACAATGAAGGTCTCACGTCAATCAAGAAGCGACATTTAAGTTCGTATCCTTAATACTCCTACGAGGAGAGAGAATCTCTTTATCTCTTGATAGATCGCTCTCACAAGGACCAAGATCTGAAATGGATTCTTGTATCTTGCCACTGGGTTCACCTAAGCCACTAGGCTTATCCATCTCATAGAAGGTTAAATCCTGATCAATTTCATCTCTCTTAAGGAAATCATTCTCCAGGATTGTGGTATCACAAGACTCAATCTTAATGAAAGTACCGTCCGTTTATTCTCTTAAGAACACATGTCTCTGAAGTGTTTTAAGTATCTTATAAAGATACTTTTCTTTTCTCACTGGCCTAACTTGCCGTGTGAATACGAGAAATCGTGATCATATGTGATACAACCCCATAACCTTAAACGACTAAGGTCAGACTGTCTCCCTGTCCAGAGCTCATATGGGGTATTGACAGTGAACTTAATGAGACATGGTCGAAGATATAGGCTGCAATCAATAAAACATCTCCCCAATGGGAGATGGACAATTTGACTTGTACCATCATAGACTTGACTATCTCTAACAAAGTCATATTTCTTCTCTCGACAACTCTGTTCTGTTGAGACGTAGCAAGAATAGTTAGCTGTCTCGTAATACTTTTCTAGAAATAGAGCCCTCTATATAGTTCTGACAAATACTTGTGCCCCCGATTGGTTTTGAGAGTCTTCATTCTCAAGTCTAACTGATTCTCAATTTTGCTAACAAACCTCCTAAAACATTCCAATACTTCAGACTTATGTGAGATTAGATAAATATAACTAAAATGTGTGTAATCATCTATGAATGTAATAAAGTACACAGCTCTATTTCAGGCTCTCATACTCATAGGGCTACAGATATTAGAGTGAAGCAGCTGTAATGGAGTTCCAGCTCTCATTGCATTGTCAAATGATTTTCTTGTAACTTTGCCAGCGAGGCAAAAGTTACATATGGGCAGCTCAAACCTAGTTAGCGGGTCCAAAAACCACTCGTTGCTAACCGATTTATCATCTCTTACCCTATGTGTCCAACTCTATTATGCCATTCATTTACATCATCATATATGCAATCAGATGTAAATGCAATAAAAGAATGATCAGAAAACCATTAGAAAAAGTAGCACCCAGTGTGTATAATCCATTATAGATAAAATTAGAACAGATCAAAGAGCTGTCATATTTAATAAAAACAGATGATTTTCTTGCATATCCTAGGCAATCTTAGACAAAGTACTGAAATCAAGTTCCGACAATATCTAGAGCATAAAGAATGTCATTTAGATATAAAGTCTGGCTAATTTGCAACTCCAACATGCAAGTGCCGATCCCTCTGATGACGACAAATATTCCGTTCTTCACGTAAATCCTCCTAACCCGAGAATTCACTCAACGGAACTCCACATACGCACTCTTGTCTGGAGTTACGTGGTTAGTGGCTCCTGAGTTTTCAATCTACAAAAGAGAGAAATTAGCGAGCATTACAGTAAGTGAGACAAAACTCAAACCATGTAAAAAAGGACATTCTTTTTACTCGTCACACTTACGAGCAAAATGACCAAATCTATCTCAGATGTAGTACTTTGCATTGGTTTTTTCAAAACTCCTTCTTGTACTTTTGTACCTTGTTGTCGGTTTTCTTAGATGGTTTCTTATTGCCTGGATCTTAGGTCTTATTCTTATGCTTATGCTATTCGTTTGGTGCCACGGGAGCTCTTACTCGACTTCGCAGCATAAAAATGACTCGAATATGGCCTACTCGCCTCCAGGCACTCCTCCTTGAGCTCACAATGCCTACTCACATCAGCAAAAGTACAAATACTCTCGTCACACATGAGATAGGTTTTCATGGTCTCCCATAAATTAGGTAAAAGACTAGATCACACCTCCTTGCAAAATTTCACAGATCTCACCACTTTGTTTATCCTCCTTGCAAAAATCTAATACGACAGTTCTAATTGCATTAAGAGAGATTTTAATGACTTAATGATGTTTACTCTCATATTTTATGTACCATATGAATCAACAAATCCCAAATGATTCAAGTATAGACCCCAAAGTGAGTATATGAGTCAATGGACATAATACACCATAACCCAGAATCGTACCTTACCATTTGGACTTGGACTTGTATCCTATTAGCATTAAGGTCCCATAGACGAGTCAGAAGAGTAAAGAAATAACTTGGAAAATTGTTGGTGGGCAATTGTATTTATCTAGAAGTGGAAAAAATTTGGAGTAATTTGCACTAGAGGATGGGCTTGAACCTTCAAGCTAGTGCTTAACAGGCACACACTCTAACCGAACTACTCTAGCTTCTACAAGAGAAACAATGAAGTATTAAGGTACCTTAGACCAATGGGACTAGTAAAGAAGTAGTTTGAGAAATTATTTGTGGGCAATTATAGTAGTCATACGCTCTAATCAACTAAGTTACACTAGCTTTTGCCAGAGAAAGAAGAAAGCATTAAGGCGCCCTAGACCAGTCGGAATAGTAAAGAAGTAACTTACGAAATTGTTAGTGTGAGATTATAGTAGGCTATGAACCTTAGACCTTTTGGTTAACATCCATACACTTTAACCAATTAAGCAACTGAGAAAGAATAATGCGTTAAGATGCTGTAGACCAGTCGGAATAGTAGAGAAGTAGCTTAGGAAATTGTTGGTGGGCAATTATCATATTTTAGATGTGGGAAAAAAATTTGAATAATTTACGCTAGAGGAAGGTTTGAACTTTCGACCTTGTGGTTAACAGCCACACGTTCTAACCAACTGAGCTACTCCAGCTTTTACTAGGGAAAGAGGAAAGCATTAACGTCCCCTGGACCAGTCGGAATAGTAAAGAAGTAGATTGAGAAATTGTTGACGGGGAATTATAGTGTTATGACCTTGTGGTTAACAGTTCTACACTCTAATCAACTGAGCTATTCTAGCTTTTGCTATAGAAACAAGAAAGCATTAAGGTCTCATGGACTGTCAAAATACTAGAGAACTAGTTTGGAAAATTATTGGTAGGCAATTACAGTAATCTAAAAGTGGGAAAAAATGTGGTAATTTGCACTAGAGGAAGGAATTGAACCTTCGGCCTTGTGGTTAACAACCACAAGCTATAACGAACTGAGCTACTTCACCTTCCGCAATAGAAAAAAAAAACATTAAGGTCCCATGTACCAGTTAGAATAGTAAATAAGTACTTTGGGAAATTATTGATTGATAATTTTAGTAATAAAAAAAATTAGAGTAATTTACACTGAGTTACTCCAGCTTCTGCTATAGATACAAGAAAACTTTAATGTCTCGTAGACGAGTCAGAAGATTAAAGAAATAGTTTGGGAAATGGGAAATTGTAGTTATCTAGAAGTGGATAAAATTTGGAGTAATTTATGCCAGAGGATAGGCTTGAACCTTCAACCTTGTGCTTAATAGCCACATACTCTAACCGAGCTACTCCAGCTTCCGTAACAGAAACAATAAAGCATTAAGGCACCCTGGACCAGTCGAAATAGAAAAGTAGTTTGGTAAATTGTTAGTGGACAATTATAGTAATGTAACAATGGAAAAAAATTGAGTTAATTTATGGTTAATAGCCATAAGCTGTAACGAACTGAGCTACTTCACCTTCCGCAAGAGAAAAAAAAACAATAAGATCCCATGTACCAGTTAGAGTAGTAAATAAGTAGTTTGGGACATTGTTGATGGATAATTTTAGTAATAAAAAAAAAGAGTAATTTATACTGAGTTACTCCAGCTTCTGCTACAGATACAAGAAAGCGTTAATGTCCCCTAGACGAGTCAAAAGAGTAAAGAAATAGTTTGGGAAATTGTTGGTGTGCAATTGTTTTTATCTAGAAGTGGATAAAATTTGGAGTAATTCACGTCAGAGGATGGGCTTGAACCTTCAACCTTGTGCTTAATAGCCACGTACTCTAACCAAGCTACTCCAGCTTTTGCTAGAGAAACAATAAAGCATTAAGGCCCCCTGGACTAGTCAAAATAGAAAAGTAGTTTGGGAAATTGTTGATGGACAATTATAGTAATGTAGTAGTGAAAAAAAATTGAGAAAATTTTCGCTAAAGGAAGGGTTTGAACTTTTGACCTTGTGGTTAACAACCACACGCTTTAACCAACTGAGCTACTCCAGCTTCCGATAAAGTAAGAAGAAAGCATTAAGGTGTGTTAGACCGTTGGAATAGTAAAGAGTAGTTTGGAAAATTGTTGATGGGAAATTATAGTGGGCTTTGAACCTTCGACCTTTGGTTAACAACCACACCCTTTAACCAACAGAGCTACTGAGAAAGAATAAAGCATTAAGGTGCCCTAGACTGGTCGTTATAGTGAAGAAGTAGTTTGGAAATTATTGGTAGACAATTATCGTAATCTAGAAGTGAGGAAAAATTGGAATAATTTAAGCTACAGGAAGGGTCTGAATCTTTGACCTTGTGGTTAACAACTACATGCTCTAATCTATTGAGCTAGTCCATCTTTTGCTAGGGAAAGAGGAAACCATTAACATACCATGGACTAATTGAAATAGTAAAGTAATTTGGAACATAGTTGGTGGGGAATTATAGTATTTTTCCTTTGTGGTTTATTGCCACACGCTCTAACCGACTGACTCTAGCTTTTGCTAGAGAAACATAAAAGCATTAAGATTTTGCAGATCAATCGGAATAGTGAAGAAGTAGCTTGGGAAATTGTTAGTGGACAATTATAGTAATCTAGAAGTGGGAAAATATTAGCATACTTTGCGTT
This sequence comes from Dillenia suffruticosa, assembly GCA_033439265.1. Classification (NCBI taxonomy): domain Eukaryota; kingdom Viridiplantae; phylum Streptophyta; class Magnoliopsida; order Dilleniales; family Dilleniaceae; genus Dillenia; species Dillenia suffruticosa. Next base: position 22,541,424 of record JAVTVX010000015.1, read on the forward strand.
AGAAGATGGGTTTAAACCTTTGGCCTTGTGGTTAATAGCTATACGCTCTAACCAACTGTGCTACTTCACCTTGTGGAGTAATTTATGCTAGAGGAAGGGCTTGAATTTTCAATCTTGTGGTTAACAGCCATACGCTCTAACCAACTGGGCTACCAACTTCTACCAGAGAAAGAAGAAAGCATTGGGGTGCCCTCGACAAGTCAGAATAGTAAAGAAGTAGCTTGCGAAATTGTTGGTGCGTGATTATAGTTGGCTTTAAACCTTTGTCCTTGTGATTAACAACCATATACTCTAACCAATTAAGCTACTGAGAAAGAATGAAGCTTTAAGGTACCCTAGAACAGTTGGAATAGTAAAGAAGTAGTTTGGGAAATTGTTGGTGGGCAATTATCGTATTCTAGAAGTGGTAAAAAATTTTGAATAATTTATGCTAGAAGAAGAGTTTAAACCTTCGATCTTGTGGTTAATAGCCACATGCTATAACCAACTGAGAAACTTTAGCTTTTGGTAAGGAAAGTGTAGCACCGAGAAGAGAGACAAAAAAAAAAGAAGAAAAAAAGAAAAGTCAAAACCACTTTTTATTCTCCCCTCACTTTCCCAATTCTTCACTTACCCGAAACCCAAACCCCCTTTTTCCATATTCTCTCTCTCTCTCTCATTTCTCATTCTCTCCCTCTCATTCGGCTTCTCTCTCCCCTACCTTCATTCACTTCATCTCTCTTTCTCCTTCTATTCCTTTCATCTCGTTCTATCTTTTCTTTGCTGTTACATGAAGCTGCTACCACTACTAATACCCCTTTACCTGCTGCACGACCACAAATTGAGTATCAAAACCATCTCTGGGCGGCAAGGATCTATGAGTATCCTCTCTTTCTCTCTACTCTCTACTCTCTACTCTCTTTGATGTGTAAGTGGGTGGTACTCATTTCTTAACTGTGAGCATCCTCTCTCTTCCTCTTCTAGACTTCTCTTCTATAAACAACAATAATAAGTTCCAAACCGAGGCTAAATAGATCAAGGTAAGAGTCGATTCTCAAGTGGGGTTGTTTGATTATTGTCTCTTTTAGCTTCCGTTGCTATATTTGCTGTTGTGTTGGTGGTAGGTTCTGGAGATTATGTTTTTGGGGTTTAAGATTTTTATGTTATGCTGAAGACTAAGTTAAAGATTAGATTCTTAAATTACTAGAGTAGAATGCAAAGTTTCATGTTGGACTGAAATCTATGAGTTTGCATAATGGGCAATTAATTATGTTGTGATTTTTATATCATAACTTTCTCTTCACAAAAGCAAATCAAGTGTGACTTTTTACATATGAAACTAGACTCCCATATCTTGAAAATGAGGTTGATTCGTTGAAATCGGATAAATATTGAATTTGTTATGATTTTTCAAAGAATTTGTTATGAGATACCTTTTAGGCTAAATTGGCTAAGTATTGAACATGAAAGTTGTAGATCTATATCTTATCTTTAATTTGAGAAATGAATCATGTGATTTGGATGTATGTAGTGAAAGTTAAAACCATTTTCCCTTGACTACGCAGATTGAAAAATTTATTAGAAAACTAGAATTGTGAAAATATTAATGAGAAATGATTACTCTACTATTGGTATTTAATTTAATGATTAAATTATGGTCAATAAATTAGTTTAAGGTATTGGGAAAGCTGAAGGAGGGATAATTCTCATTTAGTTGGAAAATTTGGGAACGATTACCCTCCCAATAGGTGAGTGGATGGTTCGCCGTGCCTTTAAATAAGCAAATTATTTTAAATTCTTTAATAAATGATTTTAAATGATTTTATATCTTTTATATAAATTTTTGTAATTGTGGGATGTCTGAAATGAAGATTTGAATCACATATGCATTCATTATATTTATAAATGAATGTGTGTCATATGTTGTTGGATATTTGATTCATGAATGCTTTGGTATGATTTTGAGAATTGTTTGTTAAAATATGACACACAGAATATGATTTGGGTATTTGTGAAAAGATGGTACATGAGGTAAATGACTATTGTCATTCCCGCCATAGAGCGACCCGACGGGGTAATGTGGTTGGGGTTTGTAGCACCGGGACAAAGAAAAAAAGAAAGAAAAGTCAAAAAAATAAAATAAAACACATACTCTCTCTCTCCCCCCCCACTTTTCCAATTCTCTTTTCTCGAAACCCATTCTTCCCCCCAAATCTTCTCCTTTGTTTCTCTCATCCTCTCCCTCTCTGTTTCTCTTGTGCTCTCCCCTCTCTCGTCTCCCTCATCTCTCATCTCTCTCTCCCACCTTCACTCCATATCTCTTTCTCATTCTCTTCCTTCCATCGTTCTTCTTTCCTTTACCTGCTGCACGACCACAAATGGAGCATCATAACCATCTCCGGGCAGCAGGTATCTGTAAGTCTCTCTCTCTCTCTCTCTCGATTATGCAATTATTGCAATTAGGGTTTTTGATGATTGAATCGGTGGAACCTTGGGGTCTACGGTAATATCTTAGACATTGGAATTGGGTTTTTGAATTGTTGAAGTTGATGATGATTTTCTATCTTAGAATTTCTACCATGGGTATTCAGGCACTTGGTTTTATTCAGACTAGTTCGAATGTATGTTCTTATGTGGATGCGTAGACATTGGGTTACATAGTATCTTATATGCACAATTAAGGGTTTCTCTCTAAAACCTTACCTGTGTATTATTCATGTGTACGTTGGGTTTTCCACCTTTTGTTTAGGACCAGTACCTACAAATCAAGGGAGTCAACATAAGTTCTGGTTGATGGGGTTATGGGAAACATATGTTATAACTCAGAACTTTGCAGGCAATTTTTGAATATGGGTAATTAGTTCTGACTTCTAGTAGAGGAATTTAAATTATTTTTCAAGAAATTTAAGAAATCACCAGTTGAAAAGAAGTTTTGGTATCCCAAGAACTCTTCAATGCCATTTTTTTCTTTTTTTTCCCCCTTGTCTTGCTATTGAATTCACTTTTCTCTTTTATAAAGATACTCCTAGTTTGTAGTATAACAGACCACTCTTCATTGTTGTATCGGTATAAGGGATCAAATGAATCCATGGGTCAATTACTAGTCTAGTTTCATGCCGGAGTGATGAATCCCACTTTGGAATAGATTTTGGATCTAGGAAAATTGTGAATAGAGATTTTATAATGATGCAAATGATGACAAATTGATAAAATGAAAACAAGAACAAGAAAATATTCAAAATTTGGGTTTAAATAATATTAGAAAAATTTGTAAACCTTTGAATTTAAGGAGAAATAACCCGAAAATTGTTATTGCTGGTTAGGATAATCAGTTGAAGCTTGAAAGGAGATTTCTTTGGAGCCGATAATGCCTAGGGAATGAATACCCTCTTCAGGTGAGTGGATGGCTATGTTTCATATGATTGAGAAATTGCTTTCGACCATAGTTTCTCAATTGAAATTTTAAATGAGTTTGTGGAATGAATTTATAAATGTTTTGTGATTATGGTGAGCTTTGAAATGAATTTTATGACAAAACCATGACTTCTGAATTTGAATGATGATTTATTTGCACCATGTTATGGTTGAATACTCATATGAATTGTGAAATGTTGCTTTATTTTATACATTGAGCATGAATTGATTATGAAATTGAATGTGGTGACATGGTGCTGGAAATGAAATGACTGTAGTCTAAGTTTTGTCACGGATTGGGCCATCGGGGCGGCGTGGTTAAGGTTGGTTAAATTGTCTTGGGGGTAGGTGGGTTGGAGAGCCTCCACCAGCTGCCAGATAACATGGTAGCACCCCACGGAGGTTAGGGCTAACGCCAAGGAAAAAAAAGGATTTTATAAAAAAACTGTGGAAAACCACTTGGCGGATCCTGCCAACGGCCATTGGTAGGATAATGTTTTCGGCACACCCCAAAATTGTGAAAAAATGAATAAAGACTGTTTGATTTGATTATATGAGTCATGGTGGTTTGATATGAAGGATTTTTTGTAAATGAATTTCTTTATCATATTAAATTACATTTGATACACGTATTTGGTATCACCACTTTCACCCCTCATTTATATTCTGTATACCATTGCACTCCGTTCACTGGGTTTTAAAAATACTCACCCCCTCATTTTTAAAAATTTTTTCCAGAGGAAGTATAGAGTGACGACGTCTACAGTGCCGATCGGAGGACTATTTTTGATTGATTTTGAGTAGGTATGGATTATGTAATCACTTTGGGAGTTATAGATCATCGGACCATGGAAAGAAAGTTATGTACATCTTATAACGCGTGGATTTTACTGATACTGGCTTAATTTCCTCGAGCAAGTATTGGAAAAATCCGAACGACTATGATTTGAGACTTCATTTTTTTGTATGAAGTTATTTTGAGAAAATGTTTTATCTTATACTGGGACATTTGAATTATAATGATGTATTGCGATATATTATTCGGGTTTTATGAGTTTTATGAACTGTCTGAGAATTCTGCATCGGCTGGGATGGCCACACTGCATGTATGTATGTACAGGGATTCCCTGATTGTGTGCTGATGCATGCATGTGCGTACAGGGATGGGCCGGATGGGTCCCTTGCATGTATGTTGTGTATATGATTTCTTATTTGATGGATTTTATGTTTTGGATGATTTATTGTATAATTGGAATGCCTTGCGCTATCCCGTTATATGGGGAGGTCATACTCGTATACTGAGATAACGCTACGGTTGTTACGTGCTCGACGAGAGACTAGGGGCATGACAGGGTTGGATGAGCTGGGGAGGCAGATGTGGCTCCCTCTGCTAAAATCGTGTTATATCTAAACATACGCCGGTGAGATAGGAGTCAACACCAAGGAAGGGGGAACTAGTATTGCTAAACAAATGGATTAAAAACCCCTTGATGGGCTTTCATCCGGGTTCGGCCAAACCTAGGATGAAAGTGATTTCTTATGTAGACCCCATGATTTTGGAAAGACTAAAATTTATAGATGTATATTTGTTTGAATTATTCTGAATGTTGAAACTATTTTATATTTAAAGAGTTGTTTATGAAATATGCTTTGACTTCCCGACATTCACCCCTCATTTATTGACATAATCATGCCATTGCACTCCATTCGCTGAGTATTTCCATACTCACCCTTCTATTCTATATTTTTTAGAGGAAGTTTAGGTGGGAGACGTCATTGGAGCCGGTTGAAGATACTTTTTTTTGCCGAATTGCTATAGGTATTGATTTTTTGTGAAACTTTGTAAACTTTTGCTTATATTTGTCTTTTGCAAAACTTATGGTTTCATTGGGACATTTAAACTTTATTGTGAATTTTGAGACGTTTGGAATTTGTGAAAACTTTATTAAGAATTCTTTGATATGGCCGAGATGACCTTATACATGCATTTGATTTTGATTGACTGGGATGACCTTATGCATGTCTATTGTGATAAAATGGACAGGGATGGTCCTTTATATGTTGTTGATTTGGTTTTCTAAAATAGGTTGAATAGATTTAACACCTTGCAGTATCCTGGTATATGGGGAGATTCTGTCCGTGTACCGAGATAATACGGCCGTTGTCGCGTACTTGATTCAAGGGTTGGGGTGTGACAGAAAGAGGAAAGCATTAACGTCCCTTGGACTAGTCGAAATAGTAAAGAAGTTGCTTGGGATATTGTTGGTCGGGAATTATAGTGTTATGACCTTGTAGTTAACAGCTCTACACTCTAACCGAGTTATTCTAGCTTTTGCTAGAGAAATAAGAAAGCATTAAGGTTTCGTGGACCAATCAAAATACTAAAGAAGTAGTTAGGAAAATTATTGACAGGCAATTGTAATAATTTTGAAGTGGGAAAAAATTGTGGTAATTTGCGTTTGAGGAAGGGATAGAACCTTCGGCCTTGTGGTTAACAACCACAAGCTATAACGAACTGAGCTACTTCACCTTATGCAAGAGAAACATAAAAACATTAAGGTCCCATGTACTAGTAAGAATAGTAAAGAAGTAGTTTGAGAATTTGTTGATGGGCAATTTTAGTAAGCAAAAAAAAAAAATTAGAGTAATTTACATTGGGTTACTCCAGCTTCTGCTACAGATACAAGAAAGCGTTAATGCCTTGTAGATGAGTCAGAAGAGTAAAGAAGTAGATTTGGAAATTGTTGGTGGGTAATTGTAGTTATCTAGAAGTGAAAAAAATTTGGAGTAATTTATGCCAGAGGATGGGCTTGAACCTTCAACCTTGTGCTTAATAGCCACATACTCTAATCGAGCTGCTCCAGCTTATACTAGAGAAACAATAAAGCATTAAGGTGACATGGATTAGTCAGAATAGAAAAGTAGTAGTTTGGGAAATTGATGGTGGACAATTATAGTAATGTAGTAGTGGAAAAAAAATTGGAGTAATTTACGTTAGAGGAGGGTTTGAACCTTCGACCTTGTGGTTAACAGCTGCACGCTCTGACCAACTGAGCTACTCCAGCTTCTAATAGAGAAAAAAGAAAGCATTAAGGGGCACTAGCCCCGTTGGCATAGTAAAGAAGTAGCTTGGGAAATTGTTGGTGGGAAAACCAATTGAAATAGTAAAGAAGTAGCTTGGGAAATTGTTGGTGGGAAATTATATTGGGCTTTGAACCTTCAACCTTTTGGTTAACAGCCACATCCTCTAACCAGCAGAGCTACTGAGAAAAAATAAAGCATTAAGGTGCCCTAGACCAGCTGTTATATTTAAGAAGTTTTTTGGGAAATTATTGGTGGGTAATTATTGTAATCTAGAAATGGGAACAAAATTGGAATAATTTACACTAGAGGAAGGGTTTGAATCTTTGACCTTGTGCTTAACAGCCACATGTAATAACAAACTGAGCTACTCATGTTTTTGCTAGGGAAAGGGGAGACCATTAACGTTTCACCAATCGGAATAGTAAAGAAGTAGTTTGGAAAATTGTTGGTAGACAATTATAGTAATCTAGAAGTGGGAACAAATTGGGGTAATTTGCGTTAGAGGAAGGGCTTGAACCTTCGGTCTTGTGGTTAACAGTTACGCGCTTTAACCAACTGAGCTACTTCACCTCCTATATGAGAAACAAAAAGTGTTAAAGTCCTTAGGACCCATCAGAAGAGTAAATAAATAGTTTGGGAAATTGTTGATAGGCAATTATAGTAATAAAAAAATTGGAGTAATTTAAAAGGAGTTACTCCAGCTTCTGCTAGAGATGCAAGAAAACGTTAAGGTCCTGTGGATGAGTTGGAAGAGCAAAGAAGTAGCTTGAGAAATTCTTGGTGGTCGATTGTAGTTATCTAGAAGTGGAAAAAAATTTGGACTAATTTGCGCTTGTGGATGGGCTTGAACCTTCAACCTTGTACTTTACAGCCACACGCTCTAACCGAGCTACCCTAGCTTCTACTAGAGAAACAATAAAGCATTAAGGTGCCCTAGACCGATTGGAATAATAAAATAGTTTTGGAAATTGTTGATTAGCAATTATAGTAATCTAGAAGTGGAAAAAAAATTAGAATAATTTATGCTAGAGGAAGGGCTTGAACGATCGACCTTGTAGTTAACAACTACACACTTTAATCAACTGAGCTACTCCAGCTTCTGCTTGAGAAAAAAGAAAACATTAAGGTGCCTTAAACTAGTTGGAATAGTAAAGAAGTAGCTGAGGAAATTGTTGGTGTGAAATTGTAGTAGGATTTGAACTTTTTGGGTTTGAATTTTCGACATTGTGGTTAATAGTCATATGTTTTAACCAACTAAGCTATTCCAGCTTTTGCTAGGGAAAGAGTATAGCATTAATGTCCACTGACTAGTTGGAACAGTAAAGAAGTAGTTTGGGAAATTGTTGGTGGGGAATTATAGAGTTATGACCTTGTGGCTAATAGCCACACACTCCAACCAACTGAGCGACTCTAGCTTTTTCTAGAGAAGCAAGAAAGCATTAAGGTCTTGTCGATAAATTGAAATAGTAAAGAAGTTACTTTGGAAATTGTTGGTTGGCAATTACAGTAATCTGGAAGTGGGAAAAAATTGAGAAAATTTGTGCTAGAGGAAAGGTTTGAACCTTCAGCCTTAGGGTTTAATTTATGCTAGAGGAAAGGTTTGAACGTTCGACCTTGTGGTTAATAGCCACACGCTCTAATCAACTGAGCTACTCCAGCTCCTACTAGAGAAAGAAGAAAGCATTAATGTATGCTAGACCGATCAGAATAGTAAACAAGTAGCTTAAGTAATTGTTGGTGGGAAATATGGTAGGTTTTGAACCTTCGACCTTGTGGTTAATAGCCATATACTCTAACTAACTTAGCTACTAAGGAAGAATAAAGCTTTAAGGTGCCCAAGACCAATCGGAATGGTAAAGAAGTAGCTTTGGAAATTGTTGATGGGCAATTATCGTAATCCAAAAGTGGAAAAAAATTAGAATAATTTATGTTAGAGGAACGGTTCCATACGCTTTAACAAATTAAGCTACTCTAGCTTTTGCTAGGGAAAGATGAAAACATTAATGTCCACTAGACCAATAAGAATAGTAAAGAAATAGCTTGGAAAATTGTTGGTGGGGAATTATAGTATTATAACCTTGTGGTTAATAGCCAGACATGCTAACCAATTGAGCTACCCTAACTCGGGAAATTGTTGATAGCTAATTATAGTAATCTAGATGTAACACTGATACTGCGGTATCCGTAATAGTATAATATTCTTGAAAAATATATATAAATAAATATTCTTCAGTCTATATATATATGTGGAGAGAAATTTTATTTATTTATATTGATTTTTGATTTTGGGGTATTTAAATTTGAATTTTTGGTGTATTTTAAATTTTGCCGTATCTGCGAATTTTAGTGTAAAATGAAAAAAAAGAATATATATATTTATAAATAATAATAAGAGTTAAAAAAAAACAACAAAGAAGTGCTGCATTTTGAGCTAAAACGCAGCACCCCCAAATCAGATTAGGGCCTTTAGCCCAAATCTCTCTCTCTCTCTTCCTCTCTCTCTCTCTCCGCCTCTTCCCCTTATCGCGACCCACCGCCCTCCCTCGCCTGAATCCGCCGCCCTCCTCCATAGCGCACCACCACTACCACCATCCTCTTCTTCTTCTCTCCATCTCTACTTCTCTCTTTCCCTTTCGGCGGAAAGCCTCTCTCTCACTCTCCCTTTCTCCCTCTAGCTATCGTTCTCTCTCTCCACCTAATCCACCACCCTCCGCCGCTCTCTCTCCGCTGCTCCTCCCTCCCGCGAGCACTGCTACACGAGCTTCCCCGTGAGAGCGCGCGACCTTCCGCGAACCCGTCGCAATGCGATCTTCCCCGAACGAGTGCACCACAACGCAAGCTTCCTCGCACGAACGCGCGACCCTCCGTGAGTGCGCGACTGCGGTCCAGCTCGCGAGCATGCGCCTCAGCCTGTGAGTGCACCAGCCCGCGACAACCCACAATCTGTTCTCTCCTTCGAGAGCTCTCCTACGCACGGGCCCCCTTGTTGCAACCCCAAGTAAAGCCCAAACCGTAGTCATCAACCGACCCCTGAACCCCTGAACCCTTAGAATTTGAGTTATTGCTAACATAGTTTCAAATGTGAAAATATTATAGGTTTTTGACCAATTGGACGGGCGAATGAAAGCTAGGTCTGAGATCCAAGAAAACCCTAGGTGAGAGAAATGCAATGTCTTCAACATTTGAAATAAATTTTATCGAATTTAGGTTAAAATTTGCATCGGAAGCTATATATATATACTCTAAAATATGTTAAATTCGAGGAAAATTTGAAACAATGAGAAATATTGGAAATTTGATCATTGGTGAGCCAAATGATTCAAAATTGATGAAACGAGAATCTAGAAAGGAGATTGTGTAAATTAAGGTTGTATTAAATTGGAAAGAAAAAAATGAAAAATCCTTTATTAGGCTTTTATTTGATATTAAATTGTGATGATTTGATTAGGGAAATCTTTTCGGAGACTTGAGGAGTCAGATTGGATTTGTTTTAAAAATAGAGAGTGACCACCCTCCCTTAAAAGGTGAGTAACACCCTAATCTCTTGCATAAAATAGTGAACTTGTTTTTCTGCCATATTTTTAAGAAAACATGTTTTCGATATGCATTGACTCAACGTGTGGTATTAAATTTCAAAATTTGTTTTATGACATTTGGAGTGTCGTAAATTTATGCTTCCAATGACTATGCATCCATGTTTGAAATGAATCAATATCATGCCATTATTTGAGAACTAGAATGTTTTTGACTCTACCATTGTATTTGTATGTTGATTTAAAATGATTTGATGAAATGTATCGGCACACGAATTTGAAATGTTTTGATAAACTTTGTGAGTTGAATGCCTGCTAGTTATGTGATGTTTGTGAAATGATTGGTTCTTGTCATGATTAATGGCTATAGTCATTCATCCCACGGTGTGACCCGACGGGGCAACGTGGATGAGGGTTGGATTATATTTGGCGGGAGAGACAGACGTGTTTTCCTATGCCGTAGGTCGGGCTATATCCGGTTGCACCTGGTGGGGCACGACCCAACGCCAAGGAAGGGTGTATGTTTTGAAACATGATGGAAAAACCCTTGGTGGACTTTTGTTTGGGTTTCGGCTAGCCTGAGACGGAAGTATTTTCGATGGGACCCCAGGATTTTCTGAAAAAGATGTTTGATACGGATGCATATATGTATGATATCGTGTGATTTATTAAATGAGTTCATATTTCGGCACATATTATGTTTCGTTACAAATTATGAATTTTTGCTTACGAAAAATATTATTTGACACTCCAATGGTTCACCCACACTATTTATGCTTGATATTAACCCCTCACTCACTAGATATCTTCCCTGATACTCACCCCTCTCTTCTCCTTTCTCAGACAGGATTATTGTGATTATTGTGATAAAGTGACGTTATAGGTTCTAAAAGTTTTGATAGTTTCAGTGGATTTGGTATTTACTAGGGTGAGGTCTAAGTTAAATTTGAAAAATGAGTTTTTTACTTTATTTCGAGCCTGCGAGATTTTGATATTGTGTTTCGTAGTTGACCGTGTGTATATTTATGGGATGACTGTATGAATAATGGACATTTATTCGTGAAACTCTCATGTAGACTCATTTCATTTGTATTGAGGTACTTGAAAATATTTGAAATGTTAAGTTGGTAAATTTGTTGTATATTTTATAAAAATATTTAGGACCGCTCGGTGTGGCGACTGCTCATACTCTATTTGGGCATGACAGTACAGGTCTGTGGCTATAACTGCTAGAAATTTTATAATTTTGCGTTGTCCTGGATGTTTGCGATGGGGTTTGTTGATTTTGGAGAGGCTGGGGTGGCCGTTTGTTTATTTAACAGGTTGATTTTAAATATACAGGTCAAATTATATATGAAAAACTTTCGAAATATGGGGAGGTTCTGTCCGATTATTTATAAAATTATAGCCGACATCTAGGATAATGGGCGGTTGCTCACGAACCCGGTTTGGGGCATGATAGTTCTATTTGTATCAGAGTGTCTAGATTTGAGAAAGGACAGTAATAAAAAGTCTTCCGAAATACATTAAAAGTTCTCAATGCATTAGAGAGTTTCATACAATCATTTAAAGTCTTATACATGGCCATATGCATATAAGTTCATCTATTGCAGAGGGTAAGATATATGATGCACCTATCCCATTATTTCGCATTCACATGTCTTGATCCGTAACTCAATTTTTTTTAGGGGGTTAGTTACTAACTAACCCTAATCCTTCCTTTTATCTAATGAAATTGTGCTCACCTTGCAGAACCATGCCGCCTAGATATGGTAAGCATAGTGTACCACCAGAGAGTCCTCAGAACCTAAACCTTCTAGGGCACTTGAGGCTCCACGAGTACCAGAGGATGCTTCCTCTACTCATGCACCTTCATCGGTGCCACCCCCAGCACCTCCGCCGGCTGTTACAGCCGAGATTCCTCCACTACCACTCGACGTCTTGAGGCAGTGGCAGTAGTGGTACAGTAGAATGGGGTACACATGCCGCCACCTCCACCACCGGCTCTAGCGACTACACCTGCGGCCGTTCCTACTCCTACGGCATCGATCCCTCCTCTGGAGGTAGGTCTTTCTATTTCTACTCCGACCAATGAGACATCTGTTACTTTGAGGCACATCCATGAGCTTACTTAGTTGGTAAAAGAGTCTCGGCAACTCGGATGTACAGACTTTTCAGGATCTAGTGATGCCATAGCAGTGAAGTACTGGATCAATAGGATTCGTAGGATCCTTACTGATCTGGGGTTAATAGAGGAGCTCACGTTGAGAGTTGCTGAGTGACTCCTTGACGGAGATGCCCTCTTGTGGTGGGAGGCTATCCGTGATAGTGCTACACAGACCCTGTGGTGGGAGGACTTTTTACGCGAGTTCGACCGCAGGTACTTCACTTCGTTCCAACAGGACCGTATGAGGACAGAGTTTTTGCACTTATGCCAGGGAACTAGATCAGTCTCAGAGTATGAAACTAAGCTTAGACAACTAGCGGCCTTTGTCCCCGACATGGCTCACCAGCTTAGATGAGGTTCAAGTTTGAAGATGGCTTCCAATTGAGTATCAGGAAGTATATGACGGTGACTCCCTCTTTTACACTATCAGAGGTGATTGATTCAGCGTATCGGGTAAAGGAGATTGTCCGAGCTGATGCTAGACAGAGAGAGAGTCACCAGAAGAGGAAGACTGGGTCATAGGGTGGACAGTTTTTGACGAGGGGTAGGAGTTTTGGACATCCCGGAGGTTCTTTTAGCTTCAAACTAGCAGGACCGGGATAGGGCCTCGACTACAGGGTTTTGGAGCACCAACCCCTAGTGTCTCTTCACAGTCTACTATACAAAGACAGCCTTTCTGCCATAGATGCAGTAGCCACCATGCATATGGGGCATGTACAGTACCGGTTACTTGCTACCAATATGGGAAGCAAGGTTACTTGAGTGCCTGCCCAGACTTGAGTCGAGAACAGACTTTACGGGGTCGTATTGGTACTTCTGGCACAGGCCAGCAGGGGACACCTGCACACTCAGCTCTTACAGCTCCTCGGACTGCAACCGAGAGTAATATAGTGCCAAGACCGTCACGACAACAGCCTAGGGCCCAGACTCATGTGTTTGCAATGACGCAGGAGGACGCGCAGGCAAACCCTGATGTTATTATGGGTAATCCTCCCACAGATCTCTCAGTGTAGTACTTTTATTGTACTTTCTGTATGAGCTTTTTGTATATCATGATATCGATATACAGTTTTGACTAGTTAAAGTTTTAGAAACTTAACTAGTTTGATATATATATATATGAATATGTCTACTTTTCTTCGCATTCTAAATATCTTTAATCTCTTTCCTATCTTTAGGTGCTATGCGAATATTTGATATCGACGCCCGTATTCTTATAGATACCAGGTCGAATTTTTTATATGTGAGCGACACGTTCGCTCGCCATTCTGATAGACCTCTCTCGCCACTTGATGAGAAGATTTTAGTAGTCACTCCTCTTGACAAGCATATCATTCGAGATATAGTTTATAAAGGCTATGAGGTCGGTATTGGGATGCTGTATTAGAGGCAGATTTGATTCCACTCTCTATCACGGATTTTGATGCCATCTTAGGGATGGATTGGCTGAGTTTACACTGGTTTTTCGTGGATTGTTTCACGAAAGAAGTTGAGTTTCAGAGGTTCGGGCAACCACCATTAGTATTTCGGGGCGAGAGACGAGTATTGTCCCGCTGTATTATATCTGTTATGAAGGTCATACACTTGGTACGCCGTGGTAGTGTGGCTTATCTCGCTTATGTTATCGATACCGTCGTTGAGGGACCGGGACTTGAATATGTCCCTGTGGTGCAAGAGTTTCCAGAGGTATTCCTTGAGGAGCTTCCCGGATTACCACCAGTTCGGGAGTTCAATTTCGAGATTGATCTAGTACCAGGGACCAATCCTATTTCTATTCTGCCATATAGAATAGCTCCTGCGGAACTGAGAGAGCTTAAGATTCAGTTGCAGGAACTCCTAGACAAGGGGTTTATTCGCCCGAACACTTCACCTTGGGGTGCTCCGGTGTTATTTGTAAAGAAGAAAGGTGGTACACTTCGGCTTTGTGTGGATTACAGGCAATTGAAAAAAACCACCATAAAAAATAGATATCCCCTGCCATGTATAGATGATTTGTTTGATCAGCTATAGGGAGCTACGGTTTTCTCAAAGATTGATCTCCGTTCGGGTTATCATCAGTTGAAGATTCGGGCCGAAAATGTGCCCAAGACAGCTTTTCGCACCCAATACGGCCACTATGAGTTTTTAGTCATGCCGTTTGAGTTGACTAATGCCCCAACTACTTTTATACATTTGATGAACCGAGTCTTCCATGATTTCTTGGATCGGTTTGTCATGTATTTATTGATGACATCTTGGTGTATTCACGGAGTGATGAAGATCATGTTCAGCACCTTCGGGTGGTATTACAGATATTCCGTGAGAAGCAGCTATATGCCAAATTCTCGAAATATGAATTTGGGCTGAGGCAGATAGGATTTTTGGGGCATATTGTGTCCACGGAAGGTATTTATGTTGATCCGTAAAAAGTTGAGGCTATGCTGAATTGGGAGCAGCCACAAACAGTTACCGAGATCTGTAGTTTTCTCGGTTTAGCTGGGTATTATCGCCGATTTGTAGAAAAATTCTCCCGGGTAGCCGCTCCATTGTCTAAATTGACTCGGAAGGGGGTCAAGTTTGTTTGGGATGACCGTTGTGAGGCGAGCTTTCAGGAGCTCAAACAATGGTTGATATCTACTCCTATTTTAGCCCTTCCCACCAGTAGTCGGGAGTATTCAGTGTACAGTAATGCTAATCAACAGAGATTGGGTTGTGTTCTAATATATGATGGTTGAGGTTAATTACCCGACACATGATTTGGAGTTGGTAACCATAGTCTTCGCATTGAAAATATGGCGGCATTATCTTTATAGGGTGACCTGTAGGGTATTTACAAATCACAGGAGTTTGAAATATCTATTTACCCAAAAATGAGTTGAATTTGAGACAAAGGAGATGGTTAGAGCTTTTCAAAGATTATGACCTCATTATTGACTATCATCCAGGCAAGGCAAATGTTGTAGTAGATGCCTTAAGTCGGAAGTCAGCATCATCCTTACAGTCGACAGAGAAAGCCTACCTTTCTTGTTTAGTGGGATTCCGAGCCTTGGGAGTCAGTTTGACTAGTGATGATTAGGGAGGCTTACTAGCCAGATTTGAGTTCAAACCAACTTTGTTGGACCGTATCCGAGAGCTCCAGAGCATAGATGAGGAGCTTCAGAGTATTGTGGATAGAGTTCGCAGAGCTGAGGGTAAAGACTTTAAGATCCGAGGAGATGGTTTGATAGTGTTCAGGGAACGGGTTTGTATTCCAGCTGATTCAGATCTCCGCAAGGCCATACTTGTGGAGACATACTTCTCCGCTTATGCATTGCATCCGGGTGGTACCAAGATGTATCGAACTATTCGGGATAGTTATTGGTGGCCTGGCATGAAACGAGAAATTACAGATTTTGTGGTTAGGTGTTTAGTTTGCCAGCAGGTGAAGGCCGAGCATCAGCGGCCGGCTGGTACATTACAACCCTTACCCATTCCTGAGTGGAAGTGGGATCACATTACTATCGATTTTGTGGCAGGGTTACCGCGGACTTCATCACGGCATGATGCCATTTGGGTGATTGTAGATCGACTCACCAAGTCCGCACATTTTCTTTCTATTCACAGCGACTATCCTTTGGAGATCTTGGCACGTCTTTACATTGATACGATAGTCAGACTGCATGGTGTTCCTATGTCCATAGTATCAGACAGGGACCCAAGTTACAGGAGGCATTGGGCACAAAGCTGAATTTTAGTATGGCCTATCATCTGTAGACAGATGGTCAGTTAGAGAGGACCATTCAGACCCTTGAGGATATGCTGAGAGCATGTGTGATGGATTTCTAAGGTAGTTAGGATCGGCACCTTCCACTGGTCGAATTTGCATATAATAATAGCTATCAGGCCATTATAGGGATGCCCCTGTATGAGGCACTGTATGGCAGGAAGTGCTACACCCCGATATGCTGGGATGAGGTCGGAGAGTGATGTCTCAGCAGTGTCGAGTTAATTGAGGAAATGAAGGATAAAGTTAAGGTTATCCGTGAGCGGATGAAGGCCGCCCAAGATAGACAGAAGGCATATGCCGATCGTAGGCGGCGACCTCTTGAGTTTGCCACTGAAAATATGGTTTTCTTGAGAATATCTCCTTAGAAAGGAGTTATACGGTTCAGGTAGTGGGACAAGTTGAGTCCCAGATATATTGGGCCCTTTCGTATCCTTGAGAGGGTCGGGAGTGTGTCATACAGATTGGAGCTATCAGATGAACTATCTCGTATTCACGACGTCTTCCATGTCTCAGTACTTAAGAAGTATTTGGCCGATCTTTCTCATGTACTTGAGCCTCCACCTATTGAGTTACGAGAGGGCCTTAGTCTTCTAGTTCAGCCGTGGCTATTCTAGATCGGCAGGTCAGAAAACTGCGGAGCAAGAAAGTTTCATTGGTTAGAGTTTTGTCAAGAAGTGACCAGGTCGAGGAGGAGACCTGGGAGCCCGAGGAGGCTATTAGAAGACAGTATCCCCATTTGTTTATTGTTTAGCCTTCTTTTAGTTTTGAGGACAAAACTTATTTTTAGGAGGGTCAGAAAATGTAACACCGACACTACGGTATCCGTAATAGTGTACTATTCTTGAAAAATATATATAAATAAATATTTTTCAGTCTATATATATATGTGTGGAGAGAAATTTTATTTATTTATATTGATTTTTTATTTTGAGGTATTTAAATTTAAATTTTTGGTATATTTTAAATTTTGTCATATCCGCGAATTTTAGTGTAAAATGAAAAAGAAAATATCTATATAATAATAATAATAATAAGAGTTAAAAAAACAACAACAGAGGAGTGTTGCGTTTTTGAGCCAAAACGCAGCACCCCCCTCAGATTAGGGCTTTTAGCCCTAATCTCTCCCTCTCTCTTCCTATCTCTCTCTCTGCCTCTTCCCCTTCCCATAGCCCGCTGCCCTCCCTTGCCCGAATCCGCTGCCTTCCTTCGCAGCGCACCACCACCACCACCATCCCCTTCTTCTTCTCTCCCTCTCTACTTCTTTCTTTCCCTTTCGGCAGAAAGCCTCTCTCTCACTCTCCCTTTCTCCCTCTCGCTGTCATTCTCTCTCTCCACCGAATCCACCACCCGTTGCCGCTCTCTCTCTGCTGCTCCTCCCTCTCGCGAGCACAGCCTTCCCGTGAGCGCACCGCAGCGCGAGATTCCACATGCGAGAGCACCGCAGTACGAGCTTCCCCACGCGAGCGCGCGAGATTCCAAGCGCGAGCGCGCTGCAGCGCGATCTTCCCCACGCGAGTGCACTATAGCGCAAGCTTCCTCGCTTGAGCGCGTGACCCTCCACGAGTGCGCGACTGCAATCCAGCTTGCAAGTGCACACCTCAGCCCATGAGCGTGCCAACCCACGAGCGTGCCATCCCGAGAGCCCACCAGCCCGCAAGTCCCCGACATCCCACGAGCCTCCGACAGCCCACGAGCCCGTGATTTGTTCTCTCCTTCGAGAGCTCTCCTGTGCGCGGGCCCCCTTGCTGCAACCCCAGCTGAAGTCCAAACTGCAGTCATTAACCTACCCCCGAACCCTAGGTTGCGGCTTCTTCACTGCAGGTAACGGCTGCGTTGGTTGTAGTTCTAGGGTTTGGTGCTTAGAATTTGAGTTAGTTGCTAATATAGTTTCAAATATGGAAATATTATAGGTTTTAAACCAATTCAACAGGTGAATGAAAACTAGGTTTGAGATTCGAGAAAACCTTAGGTGAGAGAAATGTAATCTCTTCAACATTTGAAATAAATTTTATCGAATTTAGGTTGAAATTTGCGTCGGAATCTATATATATATACTCTGAAATATGTTAAATTCGAGGAAAATTAGAAAAAATAAGAAATATTGAAAATTTGATCATTGGTGAGCCAAATGATTCAAAATTGATGAAATGAGAATCTAGAAAGGAGATTGTGTAAATTAAGGTAGTATTAAATTGGAAAGAAAAAATGAAAAATCTCTTATTAGGCTTTTATTTGATATTAAATTGTGATGATTTAATTAGGAAAGTCATTTGGGAGACTCGGGGAGTCAGATTGGATTTGTTTTAAAATTAGGGAGTAACCATTCTCCCTAGAAAGGTGAGTCCTAATCTCTTACATAAAATGGTGAACTTATTTTTCTACAGTGTTTTTAATAAAATATGCTTTCGATATGCATTGACTCGACGTGTGGTATTAACTTTCAAAATTTGTTTTGTGACATTTGGAGTGTCGTAAATTTATGCTTCCGATGAATATACATCCATGGTTTGAAATGAATCAATGTCGTGTCATTATTTGAGAATTAGAATGTTTTCTACTCTACCATTACATTGGCATGTTGATTTAAAATAATTTGATGAAATGTATCAGCACACAAATTTGAAATGTTTTGATAAACTATGCGGGTTGGATGCCTGCTAGTTATGTGATGTTTGCGAAATGATTGGTACTTGTGCATGATTAATGGCTATAGTCATTCCTCCCACAGCGCGACCCGACGAGGCAACGTGGATGAGGGTTGGATTATATTCGGCGGTAGAGACATACATGTCTCCCTCTGCAGTCGGTTGGGCTATATCCGGTTACACCCCTGTGAGGCACGACCCAACGCCAAGGAAATGGGTATATTTTGAAACATGATGGAAAAGCCCTTGGCGGGGTTTCGTCTGGGTTTCGGTCAACTTGAGACGAAAGTGTTTTCGATGGGACCCCAGAATTTTCTGAAAAAGATGTTTGATACAGATGCATATATATATGATATCGTATGATTTATTAAATAAGTTCATATTTCGGAAGAT
This sequence comes from Dillenia suffruticosa, assembly GCA_033439265.1. Classification (NCBI taxonomy): domain Eukaryota; kingdom Viridiplantae; phylum Streptophyta; class Magnoliopsida; order Dilleniales; family Dilleniaceae; genus Dillenia; species Dillenia suffruticosa. Next base: position 22,560,384 of record JAVTVX010000015.1, read on the forward strand.
ATTATGTTTAGTTACAAATTATGAATTTTTGCTTAAGAAAAATGTTATTTAACACTCCAATGGTTCACCGACACTATTTATACTTGATATTAATCCTCCTCACTCACTGGGTATCTTCCCTAATACTGACCCCTCTCTTCTCCTTTCTTAGACAGGATTATTGTGATAGAGCGATATTATAGGTTCTTAAAGTTTTGATAGTTTCGGTGGATTTGGTATTTACTACGGTGAGCTCTAAGTTAAATCTGAAAGATGAGTTTCTTACTTTATTTCGACCTTGCGAGATCTTGATATTAAGGTCCGTAGTTGGCTGTGTGTATATTTATGGGATGACTGTATGAATAATGAACATTTATTCATGAAACTCTCGTACAGACTCATTCCTTTTACGTTGAGACACTTCAAAATATTTGAAATGTTAACTTGAGAAATTTGTTGTACATTTTATAAAAATATTTAGAATCGCTCGGTGTAGCGGCTGCTCATATTTTAGTTGGGTATGACAGTAGAGGTTTGTGGCTAGGACTACTAGAAATTTTATAGTCTTGCATTGTCCTGAATGTTTGCGGTAGGATTTGTTGATTTTGGAGAGGCCGGGATGGCTGTTTGTTTATTTGACGGGTTGATTTTGAATATACAGGTCAAATTGTATATGGGAGACCTCCGAAATATGGGGAGATTCTACTCAATTTTTTGTAAAAATATAGCCGGTATCCAGGGTAACGGGTGGCTGCTCACAAACCCGGTTTGGGGCGTGACACTAGGAGTATGAAATTTGCATTGGTGGATAGGCTCGAACCTTTGGCCTTGTGGTTAACTGCCACACGCTCTAATCAATTGAGCTATTTGACCTTTTGCAAGAGAAACGAAAAAGCATTTAGGTCCCATAAACCTGTCAGAATAGTAAAGTAGTTCGGGAAATTGTTGGCAGGGAATTTTTGTAGTTAAAAACAATTGGAGTAATTTACAACGGGTTACTCTAGCTTCTGCTAGAGATAGAAGAAAGCGATAAGGTCTGGTGGACGAGTTGGAAGAGTAAAGAACTGGCTTGGAAAATTGTTGGCGAGCAACTATAGTTATTTAGAAGTGAAAAAAAAATTGGAGTAATTTACACTAGAGGATGGGCTTGAACCTTCAGCCTTGTGCTTAACAGCCACAAAGTTTAATCAAGCTACTCCAGCTTCTGCTGGAGAAACAATAAAGCATGAAGGTGCCCTAAACCAATCAAAATAGTAATGAAAATAATCTAGAAGCTTTAAGGTGCCCTTACACTAGGCTTGAACATCCGACCTTGTGGTTAACAGCCACACGCTCTAACCAACTAAGCTACTACAGCTTCTGGTAGAGAAATAAGAAAGGATTAAGGTCTCCTTGGCCAATCAAAATATAAAAGAAGTAGCTTGTGAAATTATTGATGGGAAATTATAGTAATCTAAAAGTGGAAAAAAATTGGAGAAATGGAGGGTTTTAACCTTCAGCCTTACAGTTAACAGCCATACGCTCTAACAAACTGAGCTACTCCAATTTCTTAGGGAAACAAGAAAGCATTAAGGTTCCCTAGACTTATAGAATAGTAATGAAATAGCTTAGGAAATTGTCAGTGGGCTATTATAGTAATCTAATAGTGGAAAAAAAATTGGAGTAATTTTGCGGTAGGCTTGAATCTTCGACCTTGTGATTAACAACCACATGTTCTAACTAACTAAGCTACTCCAAATTTTGTTAGAGAAACAAGTAAGCATTAAAGTCCCATATACTAGTCGGAATACTAAAGAATAAAGAAGTAGTAGGTTAAACCTTCAACCTTGTGGTAGTTTGGAGTAATTTATGCTAAAGGAAGGCTTGAGCCTTCGACCTTGTTGTTAATAGCCACGCGCTCTAACAAACTGATAGGGAAACAAGAAAGCATTAAGTTATCATCCCCTAAACCAGTTGGAATTGAGCTGCTTGATCTTTTGCTAGTGGAACAAGAAAGCATTAAGTTGCTGTTCCCTAGACTAGTTAGAATTTATTGGTGGGCAATTATAATAATTTAGAAGTAGAAAAAAAAATATGAGTAATTTATAGCAGAGGAAGGGCTTGGACCTTCAAACCTGTGATTAATAGCCACACGCTCTAATCAACTGTACTTTTGCTAGTGAAACAAGAAAGCATTAAGTTGCCTACGTTGAAGAAAGGGGTTTGAACTTCGACCTTGTGGTTAGCAGCCACACGCTCTAATCAACTAAGTTACTCTAGCTTCTTCTAGATAAGCAATAAAGCACGTTTAGAAGCTCAGTAAAATTAAAAATTTCAACCAATTCAAATCTCTTGCTAAAAGTTTCATTTTAATACTCTTTTTAACAAATTAATGACTTTTGGCTTTTGAAGTTCATGACTAGAATGCTTTTTCTTCCCAATTGGTAATTACCAAACATTACGACCATGTCTTTCTTGAAGCTTATTTCTTTATTCTGCCTAAGTATTTGGTTAAAGAAGGCATAGTAGCATTGAAAATATTCTCTAGTTGAATTATAGAATATGAGAATAATAGTTTTGCTGGTCTATTTAGATTTGAAGAGTGTGGATTTGAATGGATAGAAATCATGTGGAACGCTATTTAATTTCCTTATATACTTCTATGTAGTCAAATTTATATGCACATAGGCATTTATTAATGCATGTATTTCAAATAGCTAGCTATTATGTCTCAAAATATAATGCTAGGTCATGGTATGGTTTTAACTCTAGTTGAGGTGCTTTGACAAGAAAATGTCATAATCAAGCGTGGCTTTACTGTAGTAATGATATCCAATTGTTTTAACCAAAATATAATTTAAGTTAATTCTGTTTCTTTGTTGGCATTAAAGTTGTGTAACTGTACTTCTTTCTCATCGTGACTAAAGTTGACCACCAAAGAGCAGTTGGTGATCTTGTTAACCAAAAAGTAAAGAATAAGCAAAAGTTTGTTTTTTATAAGTAAAATAAGATTTTAGAAATTGAAAATTTGGAGAAATTAACGGTAGAGGAAGGGCATCAACCTTCATAGCTAGACATTCTAACCAACTGAGCTAGTCCAGCTAGGGTTACAAATTAGCAAAGTACTAATCTAATTACCCATTTTTACTTTAACCACATGAAGCCAAAGAAATAAAAATGGAAATGAATCAATTGACACAAATCTCAAGCAAAAAATTTCAATACAATCCGTGTTCTTCCCTTTTTTGTTATAAAAAAAATAATGTCTATTTTGCTTTCTAACTTCATGACTGAATTTTTTGCTTTCGTAGTTTATAGACCAATCAGCCGTTTTTAGTTTTTTATCCCCACATATCCCAAAAAAAAAAAACCTTATTGATTGAAGTTTTTATACAGTCTCCCAAATATTTGGTTGAAGGAGTAGTACTTTGTGGGATTACTTTTAAATTGTGTAGTAGAAGATGTGAGCAATATGATGCGGTCAAATGACAAAGATTTGCCCAAGGGTTTTGGATCTTATATGGTATGGGGACTGAAAGTATAGCTAAATAGGAAATTAAGCTATTGAGTGTAAAGAAAAAAGTTTTTAAGAATGTGGCTATTCCATTTCAGAATTCACATGCATGCTTATTATTGCAAAAATTTGGAAAACCAATGTAAATATCCCTATGAGTTAACTGATCACTCCAACTGATCTTATATAGGAAGTTTATGCTTATTAGTGCTTACCTTATTATTTCTTCACATTTTTTGTTCCATCTGTTTGAGTCATCCAATTAAACTAGCTTTAATTTGCACAAGTAAATATAGGCTGGTGTTTGATTTAAAAAAAACAAAAATTGAGTTTTAATAATAAATCTAATTTATTTAGTGGTCAATATGAAAGATAATTATTTTTTATTGTGTAGTCTCGATCCCATATGTCTCGTATTAGATATTTTGAAAAAATTAGCTTTCAATTTATCTATAAATTCATTGTATTAATGGTATTTGAAGGTTTCGTGTAAACCAACAAATAATTTTTTTTGCATGCGGAAATTCACGGATCTAATTAGGTTAGAATCATTTACCTCTTTCCGACAGTTGAGTATTCTCGGTCTAAAAGATGCCACGAAATTGGATGACATTCAGTTTTTCACGATGCAAATGCTTGATGATAAAATGATCAAAATTCTTTAAACCATTTCTTTTGTTTCTCAAAATAGGAGAAAATCACACTCTCTTCATTCTTGCTCTCAAACAAAAAAAAAAATGGTTTTTATGAATTCCCTTTATTTTATTTCTTCCCGTCACATCCCAATAGTTAAGGGAAATGGGAAGTTCTTATTTTCTTGGTGAGAGGTTTCCAAAAGGACAGAGTGAGGGGAGTTAAGGGGTGGTTGCCAAAATTAACCACTCCACTCCCCATTTCATTTTGTTATTTAATTTTCAAATTCAAAATGGAAGTGGTTTGTGGGTTTGCCTTCGTGGGTGAACCACGTTCATTTTCCAACATCTCCCACTTGCACATGAGAGCAAGATTCGTATGCAACATGATCATTACAATCAAATACCAATTTCATACAGGCAAGTGGATCGTGTAACCTACGAGAATACCAAGAGTTCTAGAGCTATACACCGATTAAGAATATATAGCAACTCAACGTCAATGTGGTGATGAGGACGCTGTTTCTCGCTATACCCCAGACCTCTTAGACTCGACAAAGTCAACGTATCTCTCATTTTTCAAAACAATATAAGAGTATACTTTACTCAAACCATTCATGTATTCACAATTACGTCTTTAAAGTCTAAGTCAAAGATATAATTGATCGGTCTGTGAATATAGAACAATGTGTCGATCAAAGACAGTCTTCCTTTTATGCTATTAATTTTCAATCTTATCTTAACTGCTATCCTAGACATACACCGCCAAACCGAATCAACCATAATTTCTTGGTGACATGCTAAAGTAGTAACACTAAAATAAAATCTCAAAAGATAGACCAAAGTCCTAAGGGAATAAATTGGGGTTAAATATAAACCTCCGAGTCTCACACAATGAGATAAAGAGGGATGCACTATCTCATTACCCATATGGTCACATATGCACACGTGGTATGAAACACGTGCTACGATGCGCTATCTTTCCATCTGAAAGCGTATGTCTTATTTCTAAAATAAAAAGCATCGTACAAGGCTTAGTCCAAGTGTACACAACACCTAACCTGATTTTTCCTTCTTATATGTCCTCAAGAAAATCTCACAATATCAAGGAAAAAACTTACACCTGGCTATTCGACAAGTCTAATGGATTGTGGGAATTCCATTTCGATTACCATATATGTATACTTAATGGGTAATCTTATCTTAGTACTTAACTAAGGTGGCATATATATGTGTTAATGTACCACAAATTAACGTAACCTCATCTCTACATATCACACAAACATTAGAGGCGATTGCTCGTTTGAGAGCCAATCTCAAAATTTATCCGACATACTTTTAACGTAAACACTAGAATTTTGGACACAAACAAAATTCAAATATCATTGAATATGAGCATTATATCATATATACTTTGTATATGATTACAATCACAATCACAGTACTATCATAATAATCTACACAACTCTAGAAACCCAACATGTCCTTAGGTGTTGACTTTGCAAACGAGTCAGCTACCATCAAATGTGTAGACATGTACTTTAGTGTCATTTCCTTATTTTCAATCATGTCTTTAACAAGATTGATTTTTGTGACTATATGTTTGGTTTTGCCATCATATTTGGAGTTTCTAGCATAGGCAACAACTGATTTATTGTCACTAAGTCATAACTCCTACTGAATGCTTACTACTCTCAAATATGGTAAAAAATCTATACAACCAAACATCTTCTGAACTATAAAGTACAGATCTCAAAGTTTACTTTCACTGTAGAAAGAGATACACAAATTTGTTTCTTGCTACTCCATAAGATAGCGCTATCATTGAGCAAGCAAACATAACCAGAGGTAGATTTTATTTCATTTAAATTATCTCGCCAATCACTATCGTGTATCATTTCAATACTAGATTGTTTTCTTAATTACAAAGGAAATAATCTGCAGTTCTATTAAGGTATCTCAAAATCCTATTCACATCAATCCAATTATTATTTTCTGGATTGGATGGATACCTGCTAGCCAAATCCATAGCATGACAAATATTAGGACAAGTACACATCATAGTGTACTTCAAGCTCCCAACTGTGCTAATATGTTATATTCTGGACATTTCATTTATTTATCAGGAGTTTTAGAGTATTGCATCACTTGAACTATCGTCTTTAGCCACAAAAGTATTAATGGGTTTGGAGTTTTCAATTTTGTATCGTTTCAGAGTTTTTATAATATGAGACTCCTAAGATAATCCAAATAATCTCTCGGAACGATCTTTATGAGTTTTAACCCATATCTTTCATCTCAAAATTAGAATACAACAATTTCAAAATCTGAAGGACATACTCCTTATTATTCCCGATTAACAATATGTCATCGACATATAGGGATAGAATTACAAAGTTGTCATTGGATATCTCAACATGAGTACAATGGTTTTCGTCCATCATGACGAAGTCATAAGATATCACACTTTTGTGAAATCTTAAACACCATTGTTTAGAAGACTGCTTAAAGCTATAAATTGATCTATTCAATTTATATACTCTGTTTTCCTAGTCTTCAATGACAAAACCCTTTGGTTATGCCATATAGACTTCTTCCTCAAGTTCTCAACTGAGAAAAGCAGTCTTCATGTCCATCTGACGTAATTCTAAATCCAAATTAGCTATTATTTTCAACAATAGGTGAAATGGAGAAAATCTCATTACTAGGAAAATGTTTCCTCATAATAAACACTTTTTAAAGAGTGTAACCTCTTATTACCAGTTGAGACTTTTACCTTTAAAGAGTTCAATATACCAAACACTTGGTTTTGAGAACTTACTTGTTCCCAGTAACCATATGTCCCAATAGAAGTTCAACTAATTTCAATATATGGTTAGAACTCAATAACTCAAATTCTTCTTTTTCTATTGCTTTTATCCACTCATTCTTGGTAGGACTAGATGGAGTCTAATATATGTTTTAGACCCTTCTTCATCTTCTGGAGAAACAATAAATACGTGCAATTTATTCTCAAAATAACAGATGGGCACTACTTTCCTAACACTTTTCTGAGTTTGTAACTCAGTTAGATCGTTAGAATTCAAATCTCTCCCACTGGAATTAACTTCATTCTAATGATCCACTATAGATAGAGTCATCCTTTAAATCAAATAATTCAAATAAAAGCTCATGTCTTCATGTCACTTCTACTAGGAAATTCATTTTCCAGTGTGACATCCATGATCCAATCTTTACTACAGTACCATCTTCTTGTTCACCAATGAACATTTAACTTTTAGACTGGTTGGAGTATCTTATAAAGATACTTTTACTTTTATGGGGACCCATTTTTCCAAACTCGTTGGAAATGTTAAATATAGACGATCGATCCCCAAGATCTGAGATTATTCAGAATTGGCTTTCTATTAGTTCAAAGTTCATATAATGTCAATAGTACTGATTTTGAAGGTATTTTGTTCAAAAATATAATCCGCAGTTGACAAAACCTCTCTCAAAAGGAAATTGATAAGTTAACTTGTACCATCATGGATTTTGTCATATCCAACAATATCTTATTGTTTCTTACTACAACACCACGATGCTGAGGTGTTTAAGGAATACTCAAATGTTGGATTATACTCTTTCATTACACAGATTCTTAATCCGATCTAATAGATATTTACACCATCTATCCATTCGATTCTCTAATATGCTCATATAATGTCTAAAACACTTCAGTATTTTCAAACTTGTGAGAAATCAAATAGACATAACCAAATGACGTGAAGTTATCTATGAATGTAATAAAACACAAAATTTCATATCTTCCTGCCTTCAAACTCATTGAACCACAAATGTCCGAATAGACTAACAGCAATGGAATTTAGCCTAAATAGCTTTTCCAAATGGTTTTTCCATTATTTTGCAAACATAACAATATTCAACTTAATAGTTAAACATTTGTCCATTATATTATAAAAAATATAAAACCATTTACAAACTGTCCAGAACCAATACATGTCATTCAATGACAAATTTAACTTGTCTTTCTGAAAGTACAAAAACATAGCCAAGTTCCAAAAGAACAAGAACAGATAAGATTCCGTTATATTTCGGGCATGTAGAGAACATCACGCAAAATGAGAGCTCGGTAACTTTGTAACTTCAATTTACAAGTGTCTGTTTCTCTAACCTCTATTTTTGCATTGTCCACACCGATCTATCTCTAACTAGAAGATATTCGACAAAAATCTTCAAGTGTCTCTTAATTTGTTCTTATGTCCAGAGTTGTTCTTTTGTGATCTTTTTCCGTTCTCATTTCCTTTCTTGTTTTCATTTTAGTCCGTTTCACACTTAGAGTCTGAAACTCTCTTAGAACTGACTCTATAACAAAAGTATCAGCTGTGGATCTTACAGCATCAAGCTGCTCAACCTCAAGCTTAATGTGGCATGCAATATTCGAGAAAGTCTTCACACTATCATTATGAGTCAAACCGACTTTCAGGTGCTCCCACTTGGCAGAAAGGGATTAGATTAAGATTTAAACTTTCTATTTATCGGAGAAGACATGACCAGTTGACTACCATTCTCTAATTATATTAGACATGACCCTTAATTACTGTTTGATACAATGACAATATCACTTTTCATAGATATCAAACATTATGGTCATTTGTCTAATATGAGTCACTGTTGCCTCCATGTTTTACCATGAGGTATACTTAGATATCATGAGCAGTCACATATTACTTACACTCGGATATCATGTCATCGATCACAGAGCTAACCAAGGTTGTACAAATAGTGGAATTTATCATTTTTCACCTCTGGTAAACCTCTTGTTCTCTCCTTTATGGAGCAGCATTGCCTATACTAAGGTCCACCAAGACATGCTTGATACCTTCCAAGGTATCATATTCTTTCAGCACATATCACATTTTATGGCGTCATATCTCATAATTGTCACAATTTAATTTGTCATCTCTATTCAAGTCCATAATAATAGATTTCGATACTATGTTTAGGTTTTCTAAGAGGGTGGACACTAATGCTTATATTATACATATAATTTTATATTTCCAAAATTAATATTCATGACAGGTCAACATTAGGTATAGAATAAAAAATTCACTATGCTCCCAATAATCATCTATGATGCTAATGCATCACCATCATAAATTTAATTTGAAACTACAAAATTCAATAGGTTTTAGGTGAGAATTACTCAAATTCTGCCAACTAAAAAATCTCCCACTTAAATACACAAAGTATTTAAATAACATTACAATTTTCGATGAAAATTACTCAAATTCTATCAATTCAAAATTTTCATTTAAATACACAAAGTATTTAAATAATATTTTAATTTCAGATGAGAAGTACTCAAATTCTACCAATTCAAAATATTTAGTTAAGGGATCCTAGTTTTCTTTTACCTACATGATCATACACTTTAATAAATAAAACCAACAATTGCAAAAAAAGAAACTTTGCATTAAAAAAAAGTTCTTCTCTTACATGATTATACTCATAGCCAGCAGTTAAAATATGCAAAAGAAGACATATGAATAAATTATCTCGTTTAGGACAAATCTATTCGGGATATCATATTTACAATTCCCTTAGATAGTCTATTACTGGGTGCAAATCTCTTGACCGCTCGTGGAGAACTATTTATTTTTGGGATAACCTTTTCTTTATTTGGCTCTCCATATTTTTGACTTCCCACTTTTCTATTAATAATGGCCACACATCATCCAAAATTATGTGCCCATTTTCGACAAATAACTCATCAACTACGCTAGCCCAATAAGGAGACAGAGAGTTTCTCAATATGTACACGTCATCCCCCTAAAAGGCATGACCTAACTGAATAAGCTCCAAGCGTCTCACTTCCATGATCTCCATATGATCCGGCAAAGTATGAGATAGGTTTATTCTGTAAGTCAATATTTGACCAAAGTTCATCAAACACTCTGGAGTTCTCAAATTATTTTCCCTTCCCCAGAGGTCTGAAAGACTTTCAAAAAAACATCTAATTATCACCATTTTCCCTGAAGAAAAATATTAGGTTTGACACAAAGCCAACCACCATATTACAATAAATCTCAAAAAATTTAATTTAAAAAATATTTGCTCAAATTTCAAATAATTTTATATCACAAAAGCTAATTTTTGAATATAAATAATTGAGCAAAAAATTCAAACAAAAAGTGAGTGAAAAACAATTCTTCACCCAGTAGCCAAAATTAAGAAAATAATTTTCTAGTCTCATATAAAAATTTTCAGGATTTTTCATGCACCGAAAATAATTTTTCTATAATTTTATATAATTTTTAAGTCAAAAAATTAATAAAATTATTTTTTCAATCTAAAAAATAAATTAAAATTTACAAAAAAATTCAAAGGGAGTAAAACATTGTTCCGATGAAATTCTAGCCAAAACGAAGCCATCACGCTCCCCCACGCACCGCCAGAGTGGGCTATCCAAAATGGACACACGACCACTCTCCTTGCGTGGCGCGTGACCTTCACTCACCGCCTTCCCAGCACCGGATGGCTCCGAAATTTTGGCTACCCCTCCCATTTTCAATGTCTCGGAGTTCAATAGTACTTTTGGATTTTCAATTGGAGGTCTCTAGCCTAGGGGTGGATCTCACTTGCCGCTGCCGAGAGTGGGATTGGTCCGACACTATTCATCTTCTGCTCCAAATTTCTGGTTTTCGACCCAAATTTTGAACAACCATATCTCTCTCAATTCGTAACCATTTTTTGCTTTCTTTATTTGTTTGGAAAGCATTTTTTAAGAGAAATCTAACCATATAAATTGCATTTAATGAAACATAATATTTTTATAGATCCGAGTACATTAACTTTCGGCTAGGGTTTGCTATATCTCATACTTATCAAATACATGCGAAATTTTGCAGATTTTATCCTCATGCAACAAGTATCCTACTGTGTAAAAGTGAGAGCATTCCATTAAGCCATTTTCAAGTTGCCATTGATGAACCTTGAAAATTAATTTTGGTATTTTCATTTTTAATACCCAACTAAAGAGGCAAGAAATACCCTAAACGGCTCTAATACTAATAAAGGTTTCGTATAAACTAACAAATAATTTTTTTTGCGTGTAGAAATTCAAGGATCTAATTGGGTTAGAATCACTTATATCTTTCTGATGGTTGAGTATTCTCGGTCTAGAAGATGTTACGAAATTGGATCACCTTTTGTTTTTCACGATGCAAATGCCTTGATGATGAAATGATCAAAATTCTTCTAGCCCTTTCTTTTGCTTCTCAAAATAGAAGAAAATTACAATCTCTTCATTCTTGCTCTCAAACAAAAAAAATGGTTTTTATGAATTCCCTTTTTTTTTTTGTTTTTTCCCATCACATTCCAATAGCAAAGGAAATTGGGAAGTTCTTATTTTCTTGGTGAGAGGTTTCCAAAACAAAGGAGAGAGCGAGGGGAGTTAAGGGGTGGTTGCCAAAATTAACCACCCCATTCCCCATTTCATTTTGTTATTTAATTTTCAAATTCAAAATGGAAGTGGCTTGTAGGTTTGCCCTCATGGGTGAACCACATTCATTTTCCAACGGTATTAAATCCAAAACCCCCAAACTACCATTTCATGAGGTTTTACTTATCAAACTAACATTACTAACAAGCAGACATGGGCTGGTGTCGAGTACCAAGAGAGCCAATTTTGAATTTTAGTAACTATAGTTTTTTGATAATCAGATTGAAAACGAGTCCTTTGTGCTGGTTGTCTTCATTTTTTTGAGCGTTTCCAAGGTTAACACAAATAAGTAAATGAAGTATCCAAACACATTTACGTTAATCACAATAATTTCACATGATCTTGTTATTATCATAACATTACTTCTTATGCAATGCTGAATTTTGCAATTATAAAATTTTACATGGCTCTCCAATTACCAATCTCCAATTTTCGTTTCTTCAGATTTTCTTCTGACTACTGATTTAAATTCCAATTGCTCTTATTGACTGGACATTGAGTAACAAAACTGCATGAGAGTGAACCAAATTAGATATACAAATAAGGGAAGAACTTCGAGGTAGGGGGATGGATGAGTACGGTTTATCATAATAGAATCACAAGATAAGCTTCAACAGCTTCTACTAATTTGGAGGATGTTTTGATCCAATGCTGGCAGAATTTTATTTATAGGATATTGAAAAGCTTTTCTTGTCTGTGTAATGTGCTGAAGATTATAGCTAATGGCAAAATCAGTCTCCTTGTGCTCCATATTATCAACAGGTTCGCTGAAGTTAACCATATTGTAACATGATTAGCCTTTTCTATTTTCCATTGTGATAAAAAATCCTAAGCATGTAGGAAAAGGAACTGGAGATTATGCTGTCGGAGAAGAGATTAGACAATGGGTGCGGACGACATTTCTTTAGCAATAGGCTTGTTAGATACATTGCATTAGTGTAAGTAGAAAGGTATAGATATAGATTTTTGGGGACTCTGGCTATTCATCCACCTGCAGTACCAGGATGTATTTATTTGTAGTTAAAAACATGACTGGTTTAGTTGATTGGGGTTTCAATGAAAATCCACATAAATGAATAAGAAAGGGGATGAAAATTTTCCAGTAGGTAGAGTTCAAGGAGGACTTCGAGATTGGCTCTCATTTCAAAAGAAAATTTTTGGAATCACTCTTAATTATGCAATGATGGTGCACTAGAAAGCATCTTAAAGTACATGTATGTGCATTTGGAGTTTGGTTTCTACATAGATGTTGCTTGAAGTGATGATATAGTAGCCCAGAGAGAGCTGGTTAAGCCATTAGAGTGTCCACAAGAGGGAGGAACAAGCTATTCAAGGAGTAAGAGCATGGGGGAGGGTATATGCCATTTCTAGACAATATTTATAGAAGTGTCTGATAAACACATGGTAGCACTCATCTTACTCTCAGCTGGGGCTCACCCGGTGCACGAATTGCTTCCCTGCTTAGTGGGGGTAAGGGAAGGGTGAGCATATATATATATATGTAGTTTTCCCCTTGCATTTTTGTAAAGAGGTTGTTTTCATGCCTCAAACCCGTAATCTTGAATATTAATTGATCATTGCTCTTCTAAATTTTGTTGCGTCATACACCTCTGAGCAATATTGATTCTCTCTTAGTGATCGTAGATATTTTATTTTGCAAGTTCCTCTTGTTCAATTTACCCATGTATGCTCTGGACAGAAGTTAAGCATTTATTTTGGCCTCACATCCCCATCCATGATCCCTTTGGAGGAAAAAAAACACAAAGAGGAACAAAAGAAGAGACCAAAGTTGAGGTCCCTAACTAAATAATTTTTTTTCTATAGAGTATACAAAAGAACAACTAGGTGGGCTTTTGTAATTTGTTTGTAAACTACGAGATCTTTTTTGTTTCACTTTTAATTGGAAGCTTTGGAAAGGAGATCCGAATTTAACTCTTACATGTCCTCCTCTAGCTCTCTCATTCTGCTACCTACTGCATTGTATGGGAATTTGCCTTCCTGGTTTAAAGCAGCCTTCCTCTTTGAATTTCCTTTCTACAACAAGAATTTTCCTGGAGAAGGGGCAAACTGGTAACTTTACTCTCGGTCTCCGCAGATTCTAGTTTGCTTTCTTAATTGAGACCTGCATTCACTACCCATTTGTTCACTGAGACTTATAAGCATGATGTGAATGCCTTGTTTAAAGCTTTCTTAACTCTGCCATGCTATTTGCTTTACTTTTATTATAATATAGATCTCTAAGAGAGACCTAAGCTTTAGCATAAATCTACTTTTTCATTTGTGATAGATTCATTTTTCCATAACTAATATGGGAAGGTGCAAATGTGAGGAGGAAAAAATTATTGCATGACTGGAAAAGAGTAATGGATCTAAGCTGGACTTAGCATATAGAGGTGTGCATTATTTTTTGTGATGGCTTATTGTCATTTTCCTTTTTGTTGTGCAATGTTGGATATGGTTTTGTGCAAACTCTCTCTCTCTCTCTCTATTTCCCCTATTTCAGGTAAGGTAGAATAAAATATTGGGAAGAGAGAAAAAAAAAGAGAAAGGAGACAAGAAACATACAAAGAGGGACTATTGCAGACCACCAACATAAGTTAAAGGCAAACTTCAATCTAATTCATTAATCAAAGCATTACAAAGAACACTAATGCCTTAATCACAAATTAATGTAGGTGAATGAGGTAACTTTGTAGGTGAACTGCACGTGAAAACAGGCCCACAATCACAAATTTACAAATATCATGATAGCAGTTAAAATTGTCATCAAAGAGAATAAGGATTTGAATTCTCTTTGTTGGTAATTTAACAAATTAATGTAAGTTCCATACCTACAAATGATATGTAGAAAAAGCAGAGAAGCAAATGAAGAAACCTAGGATGACATGACAATTACCCATAATTCAAAAGAAAAGCATCTTTTTCAATAATTGTATCAAATCAATTTGCCTCACACCATTAAAAACTCATTCACAATTTTATATTTTTCACATCCATTTCAACCTTTACAATATTCTCAATATTCTAGACTAGATCTGTTTCAAAGTTTTCCTTTTCCTCTTGTGGACATGAAACAAGAATGTGATCAACCATAGGTTGTGTCTCTTCAATTACTGAGAACTCTCATCAACTATAAGGAGATTCATTAGATTCCAATTTTGTACCAGCCTCTTGGGATTCTGGATATTGATTAACTCTTAACGGATTTGTCTAAACTTACTTTTGAATTCTTTAACCTTCACGAATACATGTTGTTTAACTTCATTAGTGCATTCCATTCGGCAAATTATTTAAAACCATGATTAAATGGCTGAGATGTAAATTCCCTCTTTATTTTGGTATGGTATTCTACATAATTATGTGCATTTGAGTGTTGGACACCATAGTCAAAGAATCTGCATAAAAGGAGTCGGTCTCGAAAGTGTATGTGGGGACTTGTCTTGAAAAAAAGGAATAACATGAAGGATGAAAACTACAAAGAGAACTATAATCGTTATTTATATGAGAATTTGCAATGGCAAAAGTCACTCAAGTAATAAAATAGTGAAGTAATGATTGTCCCCCAAGGATTGCTAATTATTAATTTAGCTTACTATTTGTAATGTTTAGAATATGAACTTTATGACTAATGAATCTAGTTAACTAAAATCTACCGACTAAACTATAATGCATGAATTAATGAAAAATAAATTCTACGAGATAAAGAAGGAAGACATTTAATGGAGACATTTAGAGTACATAGGGACTTGCATATGATATTTATTAATTTAGAAAAACATATGATAGGGTTCTCAAAGATAAACTTTGGTAGATGCTGTTGAAGAACGAGATCCACATGACATACATTAATCTATATAAAATCAATAATTACTTCTAAAATTTATATTAATAAATAAAAATAAAATAAGGAAATCTCTCTCCCTTCCCTAATTTCATAAAAATGATCGAAAAGTATAAAAAGGGACAAAGTACTCCCTCTCTCTCTGGTTTCTTGAAAACAATGTGAGTAAGAGAGGGGGCAAAGTCTGAGAAAGGAAAAAAATGATCAAATTAAAGGAGAACTGTCGGATCAAAAAGGAATTTCCAAAAGACGAGCTTAAGTAATTTCAAAAGCCCCATTAAAAGACGTAGGCCCATAGCAATAGGAATTCAAAAAGCCCTCTCTCTTTTTCAGGTTTGAGAAGGGAATTTCAAAAGAGGTGGGCCATAGCTTAAGAAATTTCAAAAGCCTTCTCTCTCTCTCTCTAAAAGAAATTGAAGGAAAGCGTCAGAGTAGATGACGGAGGCAGATCGCAAAGTTCAAGGAGGCTTCTGGTCTCTTTGACACGATGGCGATGGTATATCTTTTTTTTTTATCTTCTTTTTCCTCCTCCTATATTTATTTTCCATTCTTTTTATTTCTACTCTCTCTCTCTCTCTCTCCCCCTCCCCCTCTCCCTCTCCCTCCTTGTCATACGAAGTTGCTTGTTCAAGAAAGATTGAAATGAGTAGTAGTTGAAGAAGTTGAGATCTCGAGGGCTTAGATGGGTTTATAATTCCGTTGATGGAATTCATTCCTTGCATTTTTAGAAAGAGAGTTGAGTTTTTTTTTTTACCCGTGGCTTTTGTTTTAACTCACACGTCACACAAGTCGCAGTTCATCCACAATTGATCCGCGTTTTTAAGTTCCATGTAGAAACAATATTATGATTGGACCGACCCATGACATGTCTAAGTGGTCAGTTGAACTGGTCTGACCGATGGGTCGGTTCGATTTTAATAACACGAGTATAACTAATAAGTTTAATTTCTCTATAATTAGAATAATTTTATATGTTACCATTCTTATATAGTGATATAATTATGCTCTCTCTCCATATTTGGGGATATTTTCTTTGATTTTTGATCTACCGTTTTGATCTTTGATCTTTTATCTTTGATCTTCTGTTTCAAATTTATATACCTTTTTGTCAGATCTATCGTTTTTGTCTTTGAATATGTTGATTTCGTCAATTTTCGGTCAAAATTTTGGAAATTTAGTGTTTGTGTTTTTTGTATAGAAGAGACATTTTGCCTCTCTCTCTCTCTCTACATTTTTTGGGCTTAAAAACAAACTCGGGCTTGTCCCGAAATGGGCCCGAGGACCTTTTAATTTTTTGGGCCGAGCTCGAGCCTTGATTCTTTGAGCTTTCTTGACCCAGGCTTGGGCTCGGGCCTATAAAATTTTAAACGGGCTGAGCCTGAGTTTTGCAAAGCCCGACTCTGACACCTTGATTGCCAGCCCTAACCGGCACCCTCCTTTATTCAGCCTTTGGACTGGCCATGGCAGAGTTAATAGAAACCATTCTAAAGCCCTAAATATTAAATAATTTCTAATGTAATCTGTGTCATTAGGTTTCGCCTTTTCTTTGACTAAAGAAAGGACCAATAGTGCACTTTTAGTAACCTACATAAGCACATTACTAGGGGCATCATTTGTGCTTGTGTAGGGAAGAAATGTGAATATATTGTGAAGCAGTAACCAAAACAATGCTAGTGGCTGATATGAAAACATCACGTGTGTTGGTTTCTTTTTTATTTTCCTTTTTTTTTCCCCTGGATTTTGTTGATAAGGGGTACAAGGGCTTTTTGTTTTTTTCTTCTTATGTTTCGTTTGGGGGGAGAGGTTGGAAGGAGAAAAGAGATCTAGGTTTCTATTGGTTTGTCGGTCCGACTTCAAATCAACAAAAGTTACTTTTAGCTGGATCAGTGATGTGAGAGCATTTTTGTTGTCCACTAAGCTTTATGATAAACTACACAGCTTGCATTACATTGTAGGTAAAGTCATATGTAGATTATACTGCAAGGGTTTGAGTGGAAATATCTTATAACTTTTTTAGCACCTTACCAAAAATCTAAGGTAGGTGTTGTTGAGCTTCACTGAATGTACTTATTGAAGAGTACTTCATTTCTTTATACACATCTTGCTATAATTCTCTATTGCGAGGGTGATATAAAAGAGGTTCTCTTAATGTGTGATTGTATGTATTCAATATAGTGTTTAGTTGAGGGGGAGTGTTGAGTAAACACTTGCAAAAATTGGACTAGTGCCTTAGAAAACTAGTGATTTGTACTAACTGATTTAATTAGTGGATTCTGAACTCTAATATGAAATTGAAGAATAGATGTACACTAAAAAATTAGAATCACTATAAATCATTGTATCAACTTATTCTCTTTTTGACTAAATTCCTTCAAATTCATCTTAATTGTTTAGTACTTACAAAAGTGGGCAACAAAGATTCTCATACTTTTTGCAACAACCATTGTTGTTCTTTTATTCACAAAAGATGGCCATTGACACCCCGACCATTCAAAGGATACAAATAATTTCCTATGACGTGTCTAATTATGACAAGTGCTATTACGATAATCGCCATATAGTTGTCTTGTTCTAACATGTCAAAACCCCATTGTAATAATGCAGCCTCTCGTCCTCTTTCTTTGTGTTCCAAAAGTATAGTTCCATAAGTACAGTAATAGCTGCTTTGATTTGTCCTTATCAAGACATCAATAATCGTATGAATGTATCATTACTAGACTCGTTAACCAAAATCTCCGATTATTTTTATTTTAATAATAAAAAATAAATATAAAAATAATGATATGAATGTATCATTACTAAACTCGTTAATCAAAATGAAATGAGATTAATCATTACAAAAGCAACTTCCCAATTCCCACCTTTTTTTGAGTGTGACGGGAAGAAAGAAAAACAAAAAAAAAAAGGAAGAAGCCAATTTTATTTATTTATTTATTTATTATTATTGGGTTTGACAGCAAGTGAGAAAAAGAGAGAGATTCTTTTTCTCAAGTTTGAGAAATAAAGAAAAAGGGTTCGAAAACTCATTGATCATTCTACACTACGGTATTTGGATTGTGAAACATAGAAAGTGATATAATTTATGTGACATTTTCTTAACATAGAGTACCCAACCGTCGGAAAGATGTAAATGATTTTAATCCAATTTAGATTTGTCAATTTCAACATATGAAAAATATTTATAATTTTATATGAAAATTTTCATTCGTATCAAATTCATTTATGGTTTATCCTACATCTTTTGTTGGGTATTGAAAATGAAAATGCCTAAAATAATTTTCAAGATTCATTAATGTCAATTTGACGTGGGTCTCATGAAATGCTCTCAATTTTATACAGTAAGATATTTGTTGTATGAGGATAATTTGCAAAATTTAGCATGTATCTGATTAATATATCATGAGATATTGCAAACTCTGGCCGAAACTTAATATATTCGTATCTATAAAAATACTATATTTCATAATATGAAATTTATATGGTTAGATTTCTTTTAAAAAATTGCTTTCCAACCATATAAAGAATGCGTAAAATGGTTAAAAATAGAGAGATATGATTATTTGAAATTTGGGTTGAAAACCAAAAATTTCATTCCAACTCTTGGCTATGGCAAGTGAAGTCCAACCCCTAGGTTAGAGACCTTCGATTGACAATCCAAGAGCACCATTAAAGTTA
Source organism: Dillenia suffruticosa (assembly GCA_033439265.1). NCBI lineage: Eukaryota > Viridiplantae > Streptophyta > Magnoliopsida > Dilleniales > Dilleniaceae > Dillenia > Dillenia suffruticosa. Next base: position 22,579,508 of record JAVTVX010000015.1, read on the forward strand.
GAGATATAAAAAATGTGAGGTAGCCAAAATCTTGGAGTCACCCGCCACTAGGAAGATAGCGAGTGCATGTCACACGCCACCTAAGGACAGTGGGCGTACGTCCACTTTGGATAGCCCACTCTGGCGACTCATGGGGGCGCATAAAGGCCCCATGTCAGCTGAAATTTTCATCGGAATAATTCTTTATTCCCTCCGAATTTTTTTGTAATTTTTAATTTATTTTTGAGAGCCGAAAAATAATTTTTTTAATTTTTAATTTTTAATTTGTTTAAAATAATAGAAAAAATTATTTCTGGTGCACAAAAAAACTTCTGAAAATTTTTATATGTGTTAAGAAAATTATTTTCTTAATTTTGGCTACTCAGGTGAAAATTTGTTTTTCTCCCATCATTTGTTTGAATTTTTGCTCGGTTATTTATGTTTAAAAATTAGTTTTTTTAACATAAAATTACTTTAAATTTGAGCAAATATTTTTAAAAAAATAAATACTCTGATATTTATTATAATATTATAGTTGACTTGGTGTCCAACCTAATATTGTTCCCATTTTCAAAAGTAATGGTGATTTCAAATGGAATGTCGTCTTTGGGTAAAAGTTAGAGTATTAAGAAATTTAAAATGTATGATAAAATTGGATCAAATATTTATTTATAAGATGGACCCATCTCATATTTTCAACCTAATATTGTTCCATTTTCAAAAATAATTGTGATTTCAAATGGAATGTCATCTCTGGGTGAAAGAGTATTAAGAAGTTTAAAATGTATGATGAAATTAGATCAAATATTTATTTATAAGATGGACTTATCTCAGATTTTTCCGTTTGGAACTTCTTAAATTAGATCATTTCTTTTTTGGAATAATGATATATATATTTTAAGAAATTTTCTAACTCTTTATTGGGTTTGTGTGGTTGATAAAATGAATGCTGAGAGAAAAAATATGAATCTTGATAATGTAGGACCTATATTAATAGAAATGAGGAGGGTATCTAGAAATCCAAATGAAGAAAAAGTTATCCCATAATATGAATAGCACTAACCCTCGTGCTAAAGGAGATTTTCCTTCTAGGGATACACAATCCAAGGGGATGGTGAATATGTTTACTCGAATGGACATATTATGAATTGAAATAATGAATTTGCATGTTTTTTTTTTTGTACACTATGGTTGTTTGTTTGAAATATGATCATATGTCAAAAACTTTTTTAAGTTTTTTTATATAAAGTTTCTATTGAAAATATGATTAAGAATATTTGTTATTTTTATATGATCATGCATGCAAAAGAAACCAAGGGTATTTAAATAATTTGTGTATTTAAGTGAGATATTTTTGGTTTGAGAATTTGAGTAATTCTCACCTAAAACCTATTGAATTTTGTAATTTTAAATTAAATTTGTGATAGTGATATATTAGGACCATAGATGATGATTGGAAATGTAGTGAACTTTTGATTATATACCTAATGTTGACCCAACATGAATGTTAAATTTGAAATACAAAATTATATGTATGATATGAGTATTAATACAAGTGTCCACCCTCTTAGACACCCAAACCATAACATCAAAATCTATTATTAGGGATTTTGAATAGATATGACAAATTTAATGATGACGATCATGAGATATGACGCCATAAAATGTGATATGTGTTGAAAAAACAAGATATCTTAAAAGGTATCAAACATGTCATTTAGGACTTTGGTGTGGGCAATGTTGCTCTGTAAATGAGAGAACAAGAGATTTACCAGGTATAAAAAATGATAGATTTCATTGTTCCTGGTTAACTCTATGATTGATGACATGATATCCGAATGTGAACAATATGTGATTGTTCATGACATCTGGGTGTACCTCATGGTAAGACATAAAGGTATCAGTGACTCATTTTAGACAAATGATCATAATGTTTGATGCCTATGAAAAGTGATATTGTCACAGTATCAAACAGTATTTAAGGATCATGTCTAACTTGAGTAGAGAGTTGTAGTCAGCTGGTCATATCCTCTCCAATAAATAGAAAATTCAAATTTTGATTTGATCCATTCCTACCAAGTGGGAGCACCTGAAACTCAGTTTGACTCACAATGATAGTGTGAAGACTATCTTGGATGTTGCTTACCACGTTGAGATTGAGGATGGACAGCTTCGTGTTGCAAGATCCACTTTGCAAATTTTCCATGTCATGACCAAATGTGTAGACTTGCGAGTGTCCAGACTTGCAAGAAAATTTAGAGAAAATTTTCCATGTCACACTCAAGATCCTTTCTCGTAAGTCATGTAGACCAATTGAAGATTTAGAGAAAATTGATCCACTTTTCAAAATTTCCATGTCATTTTCAAGATCCCTTCTCGCAAGTCTTGCCACTTTCTATGTCACGCCATTTGGTCATGTCCATTTGGTGAACCCAATGATGGAAGAAATTTTCCTACTCGAAAAGCGTACACTCTCTCACTTTGCAATGTGTAGGATTTTCTCTCACAGAGCACTAGCAAAACCAAGCCCGCTTCTCATATATACTCTGACGTAAGATTGTATTGGGGAAGAAGTTAGGGAGATAATTATTAGTGGGATGATGAGAGTTATCCTATTATCCCAATATGTGTTTTTACTTATGGTAAAATGCCCTAAAATGCCCATACATGGGCATTTATCAATATCTCCTAATTGCACACGAGAGCATTTTACGTCCGTCACAATATCACAACTCATGCGATCTTTCACATCACCCTGCTAGAATTTCATAAAGAATTGAGCGTCGTGCGATCGGTGAGCACACCTACAAGTAAAGACTTCTCAATGCACCTGTTAGGATGACTGATAAGTCACCATTAGTATAAAAAAGAATTCGATGTACCCTAAACTCAACGCAATTACATCATTCGAGCTACTTTTCTCATCAAAAGTGATCCTCAATCATTTGCTCAACTACGTATTCACTATTATGTTTGAATCCTAACATGGATTAACATAACAGATTGACCTGTAAATACAACACCATAATGCAATGATGATTGATCTTTCTTTTCCCAAACTCAAATCATTGTGTCTCAAGTCAGCTATTTTTCTAGACCTGTCCCTTAAATCTCAATTTATCTTCTAGGTCATAGGTAAGCAGACTAAAGTATCAAATACTGAATTAAGACTTCTAAAAACAGTTGAAAATAACAAGGGCAAAAGAGATCTCATCCAACGGATCTCGGGTCTCATATAGTGGGAACGTGCATCATGATCACACTATTATCTCAAATTATAGCTCCTACTATTACTTGGTCGTTTTATCACATTTGGTATGAAATAGGTGCCACAGTGTTGTTCCCCTATCTCTCAAAAGGGCATATGTCAGATTTCTCAGACACTATGTAGGTATGGAACTCAATCTACACATAATACTTTATCCAGAGATCTTAGAGACAATATCACCAGTCGCAGATGATATCTAAGATCTCAAACCTGGCTACTCAAAGGAAACATAGATGTGGGCATATCCATGTTGGTCCTATTGTATATGTCCTGATCCTGAACACATGTCAGGGTGATTTATGTTCTAGTAGGGCCACTCTCAAAGCCTCTTACGACTAAAAACGTCCCATCCCTACTCACTCAAAGCTAGATGTGGTTATTCGTGTGAGAGAGTTGACTACGCCTGCCTGACATATCTTTTATCATAACTTACTATAAATATATGACAATAAACAAGTATAAGAAGTAAACTTGTAACTGTATAATGCACCTATGTCATATATATCAATAATCATTAAAATCAGTACATAGTGAGAAATGTCAAAATATAGTAAATCCAATAATTCCATGTCTCACAAAGGAATCTATCACAATAGGTTTGGCAAAAGGATCAGCTACCATACTATATGTAAAAGCATACTTAATTGTTACAGAACCCTTTTCAGTATATCTCTCACACAATAGTATTGGTATCAATGTGTTTGGTTTTAATATGATACTTAGGATTTCAATTGTTGACAGTGGTAGACTAATTATTATAATAAAATATCAATGGCCTCCCACTGTCTATCACAACTTCTAAATCATCTAGAAATCTCTGGAGCCAAATACTCTCCTGAACTACTACTGAACATACCACAAGCTCAGTCTCTGCTGTAGATAGAGATACATAGATTTGATTCTTGCTTCTCCAAGATATAACACAATTAATGAGCAAGATAGCAAATCTTGATGTTAGTTTGCATTTATCCAGATTGTCACTCCCAGTCAGCATCTGAATACCCAATAAAACACAAATAGCTGCTTTCATAACACAAAGAAAGGTCCTATGTTCCTTTAAGATATCTTAGAATCATGGTCACTGCTCTCCAGTGATCCCTTCCAGAATTTTATTGATATCTACTTACCAGATTGACTGCAAAACAAATGTCTGGTCGTGTACGTCTCATTGCATACAGAAGACTGCCCATTACACCGGTCGTATATCAACATCCAAAATTGACAGACCTTGTCCTCATGACCTACTACAATGAACCTAGAGGGTTGCTCCATGTAGATCTCCTTATCCAAACTTCCATTACAGAAGGTGGTTGTTACGTCCATTTGGGATAACTCTAGATCCATGTTTCTGAAAATTGCTAAAAGTAAATGGATTGAGATAAATTGGACTATGACTCTATGATAGTCCACGCCCTTAGGTTAAGTGTAACCCTTAGTTACTAGACGGGATTTATACCTCTCCACCGATCCATCAACCTTTCTCTCGATCTTGAGAACCTAATTGTTCTCGATACTCCTTCTGCCTTTAGGTAAATCAACTAGATCTTTGAGAGCCTACTCGTTCCCATTGGTCTTTTTACCCTCAGGAAAATCAACTAGGTACCAGACCTTATTAATTCTCATCGATTTCTTCTCTTCATCTATGGTATTTAACAAATGGTCATTTGGAAAACCCTCGAGAGTCTCTTAGACCATTATAGATTTTTCATCATCCTCAAGAATCACAATGAGGGTCTCACCTCAATCAGGAAGCGACATTTAAGTTCGTATCTTCAATACTCCTACGAGGAGAGAGAATCTCTTCATCTCTTGACGGATCGCTCCCACTAGGACCAAGATCCGAAATGGATTCTTGTATCTCACCGTTGGGTTCGTCTAAGCCACTAGGCTTATCCATCTCATAGAAGGTAAAATCCTTATCAATTTCATCTCTCTTAAGGAAATCATTCTCAAGGATTGTGGTATCACAAGACTCAATCATATCGACAGTACTGTCCGTTTGTTCTCTTAAGAACACATATCCCCTGGAGTGTTTTAAGTATCTTATAAAGATACTTTTCTTTTCTCGCTGGCCTAACTTGTCGCATGGATACGAGAAATCGTGATCATATGCGATACAACCCCTTAACCTTAAACGGCTAAGGTCAGACTGTCTCTATATCCAAAACTCATATAAGGTACTGACTGTGAACTTAATGAGACACGGTTGAAGATGTAGGCTGCAATCAATAAAACATCTCCCCAATGGGAGATGGACAATTTGACTTACACCATCATAGACTTCACTATCTCTAACAAAGTTATATTTCTTCTCTTAACAACTCTATTCTGTTGAGACGTAGCAAAAATAGTTAGCTGTCTCGTAATATTTTTCTCGAAATAGAGCCCTCTATATAGTTCTGACAAATACTCGTGCCCTCAATTGGTTTTGAAAGTCTTCATTTTCAAGTCTAACTGATTCTCAATCTTGCTAACAAATCTCCTGAAACATTCTAATACTTCAGACTTATGTGAGATTAGATAAATATAACCGAAACGTGTGTAATCATCTATGAATGTAATAAAGTACACAGCTCCATTTCAGGATCTCATGCTCATAAGGCTACAGATATTAGAGTGAAGCAACTGTAATGGAGTCCCAGCTCTCATTGCATTGTCAAATAGTTTTCTTGTAACTTTGACAGCTAGGAAAAAGTTACATACGGGCAACTCGAACCTAGTTAGCGGGTCCAACAAACCACTCGTTGCTAATCGATTCATCATCTCTTAGCCTATATGTCCAACTCTACTATGCCATTCATTTATATCATTATATATGCAATTAGATGTAAATGCAATAAAAGAATGATAAGAAAACCATTAGAAGAAGTAGCACCCAGTGTGTACAATCCATCATAGATAAAATCAGAACATATCAAAGAGCTGTCCTATTTAATAAAAAAACGGATGATTTTCTTGCATATCCTAGGCAATCTTAGACAAAGTACTGAAATCAAGTTCCGATAATATCTGGAGAATAAAGAATGTCATTTAGATATAAAGTCTGGCTAATTTACAACTCCAACATGCAAGTGCCAATCCCTCTGATGATGACAAATGTTCCGTTCTTCACGTAAATCCTCCCAACCTGAGAATTCACTCAGGGGAACTCCACATACGCATTATTGTTTGGAGCTACGTAGTTAGTGGCTCCTGAGTTTTCAATCTACAAAAGAGAGAAATTAGCTAGCATTACAGTAAGTGAGACAAAACTCAAACCATATAAAAAACAAGGACATTCTTTTTACTCGTCACACTCACAAGCAAAATGACCAAATCCACCTCAGACGTAGCACTTTGCATTTGTCTTTTCAAAACTCCTTCTTGCGCTTTTGTACCTTGTTGTCAGTTTTCTTAGATGGTTTCTTATTGCCTAGATCTTAGGTCTTCTTCTTATGCTTATGCTATTGGTACCACGAGAGCTCTTACTCGACTTCGCAGCATAAAAATAACCCGAGTATGGCCTACTCGCCTCCAAGCGCTCCTCCTTGAGCTAACAATATCTACTCACATCAGCAAAAATACAAATACTCTCATCACACATGAGATAGGTTTTCATGATCTCCCATAAATTAGGTAAAAGACTAGATCACACCTCGTTGTAAAATTTCACAGATCTCACCACTTAGTTTATCCTCCTTGCAAAAATCTAATACAACAGTTCTAATTGCATTAAGAGAGATTTTAGTGACTTAATGATGTTTACTCTCACATTTTATGTACCATATGAATCAACAAATCCCAAATGATTCAAGTATAGACCCCAAAGTGAGTATATGAGTCAACGGACACAATGCACCACAACTCAAAATCGGACTTTACCATTCGAACTTGGATTTGGCACACAAAAACCCATAAATAGTCATATATATAGTGGTTGTATCCTACAAGCATTAAGGTCCCATAGACGAGTCAGATGAGTAAAGAAATAACTTGGGAAATTGTTGGTAGGCAATTGTATTTATCTAGAAGTGGAAAAAATTTGGAGTAATTTGTACTAAAGGATGGGCTTGAACCTTCAAGCTAGTGCTTAATAGCCACACACTCTAACCGAACTACTCTAGCTTCTACTAGAGAAACAATGAAGCATTAAGGTGCCATAGACCAGTGGGACTGGTAAAGAAGTAGTTTGAGAAATTATTTGAGGGCAATTATAGTAGTCATACACTTTAATCAACTAAGCTACACTATCTTTTGCCAAAGAAAGAAGAAAGCATTAAGATGCCCTAGACTAGTCAAAATAGTAAAGAAGTAGCTTACAAAATTGTTAGTGCAAGATCATAGTAGGCTATGAACCTTAGACCTTTTGGTTAACATCCATACACTCTAACCAATTAAGCAACTAAGAAAGAATAAAGCATTAAGATGCCGTAGACTAGTCGGAATAGTAGAAAAGTAGCTAAGGAAATTGTTGGTGGGCAATTATCATATTGTAGATGTGGGAAAAAAATTTGAATAATTTACGCTAGAGGAAGGGTTTGAACCTTTGACCTTGTGGTTAACAGCCACACGCTTTAACCGACTGAGCTACTCCAGCTTTTGCTAGGGAAAGAGGAAAGCATTAACATCCCCTGAACCAGTCGGAATACTAAAGAAGTAGATTGAGAAATTGTTGTCGGGGAATTATAGTGTTATGACTTTATGGTTAATAGTTCTACACTCTAATCAATTGAGCTATTCTAGCTTTTGCTATAGAAACAAGAAACTATTAAGGTCTCATGCACTGTCAAAATACTAGAGAAGTAGTTTGGAAAATTATTGGTAGGCAATTACAGTAATCTAAAAGTAGGAAAAATGTGGTAATTTGCACTAGAGGAAGGAATTGAACCTTCGACCTTGTGGTTAACAACCACAAACTGTAACGAACTGAGCTACTTCACCTTCTGTAAGAGGAAAAAAAAACATTAAGGTCCCATGTACCAGTCAGAATAGTAAATAAGTATTTTGGGAAATTGTTGATTGATATTTTTAGTAATAAAAAAAATAGAGTAATTTGCACTGAGTTACTCCAGCTTCTGCTATAGATACAAGAAAGCTTTAATGTCCCGTAGACGAGTCAGAAGAGTAAAGAAATAGTTTGGGAAATTGTTGGAGGGCAATTTTAGTTATCTAGAAGTGGATAAAATTTAGAGTAATTTACGCTAAAGGATAGGCTTGAACCTTCACCCTTGTGCTTAATAGCCACATACTCTAACCGAGCTACTCCAACTTCTGCTAGAGAAACAATAAAGCATTAAGGCGCCCTGGACCAGTCGAAATAGAAAAGTAGTTTGGTAAATTGTTAGTGGGCAATTATAGTAATGTAATAATGGAAAAAAATTGGGGTAATTTATGGTTAACAGCCATAAGTTGTAACGAACTAAGCTACTTCACCTTCTGCAAGAGAAAAAAAAAACATTAAGGTCCCATGTACTAGTCAGAATAGTAAATAAGTAGTTTGGGACATTGTTGATGGATAATTTTAGTAATAAAAAAAGAGTAATTTATACTGAGTTACTCCAGCTTCTGCTACAGATACAAGAAAGTGGTAATGTCCCCTAGATGAGTTAGAAGAGTAAAGAAATAGTTTAGGAAATTGTTGGTGCGCAATTGTATTTATCTAGAAGTGGATAAAATTTGGAGTAATTCATGTCAGAGGATGGGCTTGAACCTTCAACCTTGTACTTAATAGCCACATACTCTAACCAAGCTACTCCAACATCTGCTAGAGAAACAATAAAGCATTAAGGCGCCCTGGACCAGTCAAAATAGAAAAATAGTTTAGGAAATTGTTGATGGACAATTATAGTAATGTAGTAGTGAAAAAAAATTGGGGTAATTTATGCTAGAGGATGGGCTTCAACCTTCAACCTTGTGGTTAATAGCCATACGCTCTTACCAACTAAGCTACTCCAGCTTTTGATAAAGAAAGAAGAAAGCATTAAGGTGTGTTAGACCAGTTGGAATAGTAAAAAAGTAGTTTGGGAAATTGTTGATGGGAAATTATAGTGGGCTTTGAACCTTCGACCTTTTGGTTAACAGCCACACCCTCTAACTAATAGAGCTACTGAGAAAGAATAAAGCATTAAGGTGCCCTAGACTGGTCGTTATAGTAAAGTAGTTTGGAAATTATTGGTAGACAATTATCGTAATCTAGAAGTGAGGAAAAATTGGAATAATTTAAGCTACAGGAAGGGTTTGAATCTTTGACCTTATGGTTAACAACCACGTGCTCTAACCTATTGAGCTAGTCCAACTTTTGCTAGGGAAAGAGGAAACCATTAACATACCATGGACTAGTTGAAATAATAAAGTAATTTGGAACATTGTTGGTAGGGAATTATAGTATTTTGCCTTTGTGGTATATTGCCATACGCTCTAACCGACTGACTCTAGCTTTTGCTAGAGAAACATAAAAGCATTAAGATTTTGTAGATCAATCGGAATAGTGAAGAAGTATCTTGGGAAATTGTTGGCGAACAATTATAGTAATCTAGAAGTGGGAAAATATTGGGGTACTTTGCGTTAGAAGAAGGGTTTGAACCTTTGGCCTTGTGGTTAATAGCTACACGCTCTAACCAATTGAGCTACTTCATCTTTTGAAGCGAAACAAAAAGCATTAAAGTCCCATAGACTAGTCAGAAGAGTAAAAAAATAGTTTGGGAAATTGTTGACGGATAATTATATTAATAAAAAAATTAGAATAATTTACAAGGAGTTACTCCAGCTTCTGCTAGAGATGCAACAAAGCATTAAGGTCCCATAGATAAGTTGGAAGAGCAAAGAAGATGTTTAGGAAATTCTTGGTGGGCAATTGTCGTTATCTAGAAGTAGAAAAAATTTATAGTAATTTACGCTAGTGGATCTTGAACCTTCAACCTTGTGCTTAATAGCCACACTGTAATCAAGTTAGTCCAGCTTCTGCTAGAGAAACAATAAAGCATTAAGGTGCCCTAGACCAGTTGGAATAATAAAGAAGTAGTTTGGAAAATTATTGATCGACAATTATAGTAATCTAGAAGTGAAAAAAAAAGTGGAGTAATTTATGCTAGAGGAAGGGCTTGAACTTTCGACCTTATGGTTAACAGCCTCACGCTTTAACTAACTGAGTTACTCTAGTTTTTGCTTGAGAAAAAAGAAAGTTTTACGGTACCCTAAACTAGTCAGAATAGTAACTAAGTAGCTAAGGAAATTGTTGGTGTGAAATTGTAGTAGGATTGGACCTTTAACCTTATGGTTAACTGCCACACACTCTAACCAACTAAGCTACTGAGAAAGAATATGGCATTAAGGTGCCCTAGACCAATTGGAATAGTAAAGAATTAGTTTGGAAAACTGTTGGTGGTCAATTATCGTATTCTAGAACTGGAAAAAATTGAAATAATTTACACAAGAGGAAAGGTTTGAACCTTTGACCTTGTGATTAACAGCCCATACTTTAACCAATTGAGCTACTTTAGCTTTTGCTAGGGAAAGAGGATAGCATTAACGTCGCCTAACCAGTCAGAATAGTAAAGAAATAGTTTGGAAAATTATTGGTAGGGAATTATAGTGTTATTACCTTGTGGTTAACAGTCACACACTCTGAGCAACTAAACTACTCTAGCTTTTGCTAGAGAAACAAGAAAGCATTAAGGTCTCGTAGACCAATCGGAATAGTAAAAAAGTTACTTGGGATATTGTTGGTAGACAATCATGTAACCTAGAAATGGGAAAAAATTTGGGTAATTTGTCCTGAAGGAAGAGATTGAACCTTTGGCTTTGGGGCTAAAAGCCACATGCTGTAACCAACTTAGTTACTTCACATTTCGCAAGAGAAACAAGAAAACGTTAAGGTCCAGTAGACCTGTTAGAATAGTGAAGAAGTAGATTGAGAAATTGTTGGTGGATAATTTTAGTAATAAAAAAATTGTAGTAATTTATACCGACTTACTCTAACTTCTGCTAGAGATATAAGAAAGTGTTAATGTCTCATAGATGAGTTAGAACTATAAAGAAATAGTTTGGGAAATTGTTGATGGGTAATTTTAGTTATCTTGAAGTGGAAAAAAATTGAAGAAATTTACGATAGAGGATGGACTTGAACCTTCAACATTGTACTTAGCAGCCATATACTCTAACCGAGCCACTCCAGCTTCTGCTAGAGAAACAATGAAGTATTAAGGTGCCCTAGATAGTTCAAATATAAAAGTAGTTTGGAAAATTGTTGGTGGGCAATAAAAGTGATCTAGAAGTAGAAAAAAATAAAAGTAATTTACGCTAGAGGAAGGGTTTGAACTTTCGACCTTGTGGTTAACAGCCATACGCTTTAATGAACTGAGTTACTCCAGCTTCAACTAGAGAAAGAAGAAAGCGTGAAGGTGTCTTAGACCAGTTGAAGTAGTAAAGAAGTAGCTTGGGTAATTGTTGGTGGGAAAGCCACGTGCTCTAACCAACTGAGCTATTTAGAAAGAATAAAGCATTAGGTACCCTAAACCAGTCAGAATAGTAAAGAGGTAGCTTGGGAAATTGTTGGTGGGAAATTGTCGTAATCTAGAAGTGAGAAAAAATTAGAATAATTTACACTAGAGGAAGGGTTTAAAAGTTCGACTTTGTGGTTCACAGTCATAAGTTCTCACCAACTGAGTTATTCCAGCTTTTGCTAGGGATAGAGGAAAATATTAACATCCCCTAAACAAGTCTAAATAGTAAACAAATAGCTTGGTAAATTATTGGTAGGGAATTTTAGTATAATGACCTTGTGGTTAGCAGCCACACAGTACCAACTGAACTACTCTAGCTTTTGCTAGAGAAACAAGAAAGCATTAAGATCTCGTAGTCTAGTCAGAGGAGTAAAGAAGTAGCTTGAGAAATTGTTGGTAGGCAATTATAGTAATCTAGAAGTAAGAAAAAATTGGGGTAATTTGCACTAGAGGAAAGCTTGAACCTTGGGCCTTGTGGTTAATAGCTACACGTTCTAACCGACTGACCCACTTCACCTTTTGCAAGAAAAATAAAAAAGCATTAAGGTCCCATAGATCAGTTAGAATAGTAAAGAAGTAGATTTGAAAATTGTTGACGGACAATTGAAATAAAAAAATTGGAGAAATTTGTACAGAGTTACTTTAGCTTCTACAAGCGATGCAAGAAATCATTAAGGTCTAATAGATGAGTCAGAAGAGTAAAGAAGTTGTTTGAGAAATTGTTGGTAGGCAGTTGTATTCATATAGAAGTGAAAAAAATTTGGAGTAATTTGCACTAGAGGATGGGCTTGAACCTTCAAGCTTATGCTTAACAGCCACACACTCTACCTCGACTACTCCAGCTTCTAATAGAGAAACAATAAAGTATTAAGGTGCCCTAGACCAGTCGGAATAGTAAAGAAGTAGTTTGAGAAATTTTTGATGGACAATTATAGTAATTTAGTAGTGGAAAAAAATTGTTGTATGGGTATAAGGGATCAAATGAATCCATGGGTCAATTACTGGTCTAGTTTCATGCCGGAGTGATGAATCCCACTTTAGAATAGATTTTGGATCTAGGAAAATTGTGAATAGAGATTTTATAATGATGCAAATAATGACAAATTGATAAAAATGAGAACAAGAACAAGAAAATATTCAAAATTTGGGTTTAAATAATATTAGGAAAAATTTGTAAACCTTTGAATTTAAGGAGAAATGACCCGAAAATTATTATTGTTGGTTAGGATAATCTGTTGAAGCTTAAAAGGAGATTTCTTTGGAGCCGATAATGCCTAGGGAATGAATACCCTCTTCAAGTGAGTGGAGGGCTATGTTTCATATAAATGAGAAATTGCTTTCGACCATGGTTTCTCAATTGAAATTTTAAATGAGTTTGTGGAATGAATTTATAAATGTTTTGTGATTGTGGTGAGCCTTGAAATGGATTTTATGACAAAACCATGACTCCCGAATTTTAATGATGATTTATTTGCACCATGTTACGGTTGAATACTCATATGAATTGTGAAATGTTGCTCTATCTTATACATTGAGCATGAATTGATTATGAAATTGAATGTGGTGACATGGTATTGGAAATGAAACGACTATAGTCTAAGTCTTGTCACGGATGGGCCATCGGGGCGGCGTGGTTAAGGTTGGTTAAATTGTCTTGGGGGTAAGTGGGTTGGAGAGCCTCCACCAATTGCCAGATAACATGGTAGCACCCCATGGAGCTTAGGGCTAATGCCAAGGAAAAAAAGAAATTTTATAAAAAAACTATGGAAAACCCCTTGGCGAATCCTTCCAATGGCCATTGGTAGGATAATTTTTCGGCACACCCCAAAATTGTGAAAAAATGAATATAGACTGTTTGATTCGATTATATGAGTCATGGTGGTTTGATATGAATGATTTTATGTGAATGAATTTCTTTATCATATTAAATTATATTTGATACACATATTTGACATCACCACCTTCACCCCTCATTTATATGTTGCATTCCATTGCATTCCCACTCACTGGGTATTAAAAATACTCACCCCCTCATTTTTAAAAATTCTTTCCAGAGGAAGTATAGAGTGACGACGTCTATAGTGTCGATCAGAGGTCTATTTTTGGTTGATTTTGAGTAGGTATGGATTATGTAATCATTTCGGGAGTTGTAGATCATTGGACCATGGAAAGGAAGTCCTGTACATCTCATAACGTGTAGATTTTATTGAAACTCGCTTAATTTCCTCTAGCAAGTATTGGAAAAATTCGAACGACTATGATTTGAGACTTCATTTTTTTGTATGAAATTATTTTGAGAAAATGATTTATCTTGTACTAGGACATTTGGATTATAATGATGTATTTCGATATATTATTCCGATTTTATGAGTTTTATGAACTGTCTGAGAATTCTGCATTGGCCGGGATAGCCACAATGCATGTATGCATATACAGGGATTCCCCGATTGTGTGCCGATGCATGCATGTGTGTATAGGGATGGGCCAGATAGGTCCCTTGTATGTGTGTTGTGTATATGATTTCTATTTGATGGATTTTATGTTTTGGATGATTTATTGTATAATTGGAATGACTTGCGCTATCCCGTTGTATGGGGAGGTCATGCCTGTATGTCGAGATAACACGGCGGTTGTTACGTGCCCGACGAGAGAGTAGGGGCATGACAGGGTTGGATAAGCTGGGGAGGCAGACTGGCTCCCTTTGCTGAAATCGTGTTATATCTGGACGCACCTCGGTGGGGTATGAGTCAACGCCAAGGAAGGGGGAACTATGATTGCTAAACAAATAGATTGAAAACCCATTGACGGGCTTTCATCCGAGTTTGGCCAAACCTAGGATGGGAGTGATTTCTTTGGGAGACCCCATGATTTTGGAAAGACTGAAATTTATGGATATATGTTTGGTTGAATTATTCAGAATGTTGAGACTATTTTATATTTAAAGAGTTATTTATGAAATATGCTTTGAATTCCCAACATTCACCCCTCATTTATTGACATAATCATGATATTGCACTCTATTCATTGAGTATTTCCATACTCACCCCTCTATTCTCTATTTTTTAGAGGAAGTTTAGGTGGGAGATGTCATTAGAGCAAGTTGAAGATACTTTTTTTGCTGAATTGCTATAGGTATTGATGATGTAGATATTATTTTTGAGTTGATATGGTATGATCCGGAAAGAGGCTTGTACTCTTCATTTTGGTTTGGATTTAATCGATACTTGTTTTATTTTCTTTGAAGCAAATATTGGTAAAATCCTTACTTGATTTTTTGTGGAACTTTATAAACTTTTGCTTATATTTGTCTTTTGTAAAACTTATGATTTCATTGGGACATTTGAACTTTATTGTGAATTTTGAGATGTTTGGAATTTGTGAAGACTTTATTAAGAATTCTTTGAGATGGCTGAGATGGCCTTATACATGCATTTGATTTTGATTGATTGGGATGACCTTATGCATGTCTGTTGTGATAAAATGGACTGGGATAGTTCTTTATATGTTGTTGAGTTATTTTTCTAAAATAGGTTGAACAAATTTAACGCCTTGCGGTATCCCGGTATATGGGGAGGTTCTGTCCGTATACCGAGATAATACGGCCGTTGTTGCGTGCTTGATTCGAGGGTTGGGGTGTGACAGAAAGAGGAAAGCATTAACGTCCCTTGGACTAGTCGGAATAGTAAAGAAGTTGCTTAGGATATTGTTGGTCGGGAATTATAATGTTATGACCTTGTGGTTAACAACTCTACACTCTAACCGAGTTATTCTAGCTTTCGTTAGAGAAACAAGAAAGCATTAAGGTCTCGTGGACCGATCAAAATACTAAAGAAGTAGTTTGGGAAATTATTGATAGGCAATTGTAATAACTTTGAAGTGGGAAAAATTGTGGTAATTTGCATTTGAGGAAGGGATAGAACCTTCGGTCTTGTGGTTAACAATCACAAGCTGTAACGAACTGAGCTACTTCACCTTACGCAAGAGAAACATAAAAACATTAAGCTCCCATGTACTAGTCAGAATAGTAAAGAAGTAATTTGAGAAATTGTTGACAGGCAATTTTAGTGAGGAAAAAAAAAATTGGAGTAATTTACATTGAGTTACTCCAGCTTCTACTACAAATACAAGAAAGCATTAATGTCTTCTAGATGAGTCAGAAGAGTAAAGAAGTAGATTTGGAAATTGTTGGTGGGTAATTGTAGTTATATTGAAGTGGAAAAAATTTAGAGTAATTTACGCCGGAGGATGGGCTTGAACCTTCAACCTTGTGCTTAATAGCCACATACTCTAATCAAGCTACTCCAGCTTCTACTAGAGAAACAATAAAGCATTAAGGTGCTCTGGATTAGTCAGAATAGAAAAGTAGTTTGGGAAATTGATGGTAGACAATTATAGTAATGTGGTAGTGGGAAAAAATTGGAGTAATTTACGCTATAGGAAGGGCTTGAACCTTCGACCTTGTGGTTAACAGCCACACGCTCTAACCAACTGAGCTACTCCAGCATCTGATAGAGAAAGAAGAAAGCATTAAGGTGCACTAGACTAGTTGGCATAGTAAAGAAGTAGTTTGGGAAATTGTTGGTGGGAAATTATAGTGGGCTTTGAATCTTCGACCTTTTGGTTAACAGCCACACCCTCTAACCAACAGAGCTACTGAGAAAGAATAAAGTATTAAGGTGCCCTAGACCAGTTGTTATATTTAAGAAGTTTTTTGGGAAATTGTTGATGGGTAATTATCGTAATCTAGAAGTGCAAACAAAATTGGAATAGTTTACTCTAGAGGAAGGGTTTGAATCTTTGACCTTGTGGTTAACAGCCATGTATAATAACCAACTGAGTTGCTCCAGCTTTTGCTAAGGAAAGGGGAGACCATTAACATTTTCACCAATCGGAATAGTAAAGAAATAGTTTGTAAAATTGTTGGTAGACAATTATAGTAATCTAGAAGTGGGAAAAAATTAGGGTAATTTGCGTTAGAGGAAGGGCTTGAACCTTTGGCCTTGTGGTTAACAGTTACGCGCTTTAACCAACTGAGCTACTTCACCTCCTATTTGAGAAACAAAAAGTGTTAAAGTCCTTAGGACCCATCAGAAGAGTAAAGAAATAGTTTGGGAAATTGTTGACAGGCAATTATAGTAATAAAAAAATTGGAGTAATTTATAAGGAGTTACTCCAGCTTCTGCTAGAGATGCAAGAAAACGTTAAGGTCCTGTAGATGAGTCAGAAGAGCAAAGAAGTAGATTGAGAAATTCTTGGTGGTCGATTGTAGTTATCTAGAAGTGGAAAAAAATTTGGACTAATTTGTGCTTGTGGATGGGCTTGAACCTTCAACCTTGTTCTTAACAGCCACACACTCTAACTGAGTTACCCCAGCTTCTGCTAGAGAAACAATAAAGCATTAAGGTGCCCTAGACCGGTTGGAATAATAAAGTAGTTTTGGAAATTGTTGATTAGCAATTATAGTAATCTAGAAGTGGAAAAAAATTGGAGTAATGTATGCTAGAGGAAGTGCTTGAACGTTCGACCTTGTAGTTAACAACTCACGCTCTAACCAACTGAGCTACTCCAGCTTCTGCTTGAGAAAAAAGAAAACATTAAGGTGCCTTAAACTAGTTGGAATAGTAAAGAAGTAGCTGAGTAAATTGTTGGTGTGAAATTATAGTAGGATTTGAACCTTATGGGTTTGAACTTTCAACTTTGTGGTTAACAGTCATATGCTTTAACCAACTGAGCTACTCCAGCTTTTGCTAAGGAAAGAGTATAGCATTAACGTCCCATGACTAGTTGGAACAGTAAAGAAGTAGTTTGAGAAATTGTTGGTGGGGAATTATGGAGTTATGACCTTGCGGCTAACAGCCATACACTCCAACCAACTTAGCTACTCTAGCTTTTTCTAGAGAAGCAAGAAAGCATTAAGGTCTTGTAGACAAATTGGAATAGTAAAGAAGTTACTTTGGAAATTGTTGGTTGGCAATTACAGTAATCTAGAAGTGGGAAAAAATTGAGAAAATTTGTGCTAGAGGAAGGGCTTGAACCTTCGGCCTTAGGGTTTAATTTACGCTAAAGGAAGGGTTTGAACCTTCGACCTTGTGGTTAACAGCCACACGCTCTAACCAACTGAGCTACTCCAGCTCCTACTAGAGAAAGAAGAAAGCATTAATGTGTGCTAGACCGGTTGGAATAGTAAACAAGTAGCTTGGGTAATTGTTGGTGGGAAATTATGGTAGGTTCTGAACCTTCGACCTTGTGGTTAATAGCCACACACTCTAACTAACTTAACTACTGAGGAAGAATAAAGCTTTAAGGTGCCCAAGACCAATCGAAATGGTAAAGAAGTAGCTTTGGACATTGATGATAGGCAATTATCGTAATCCAAAAATGGAAAAAAAATTAGAATAAATTATGTTAGAGGAAGGGTTCCATACGCTCTAACTAATTGAACTACTCCAGCTTTTGCTAGGGAAAGAGGAAAACATAGTCCACTAGATCAATCAGAATAGTAAAGAAATAGTTTGGAAAATTGTTGGTAGGGAATTATAGTATTGTGACCTTGTGGTTAATAGCCAGACACGCTAACCAGCTGAGCTACCCTAACTCGGGAAATTGTTGATAGGCAATTATAGTAATATAGAAGTGTGAAAAAATTGGGGTAATTTGCATTGGTGCATGGGCTTGAACCTTTGGCCTTGTGGTTAATTGCCACAAGCTCTAATCAATTGAGCTATTTGACCTTTTGCAAGAGAAACGAAAAAAAAATTAGGTCCCATAAACCAGTCAGAATAGTAAAGTAGTTCGGGAAATTGTTGACAGGGAATTTTTGTAGTTAAAAATAATTGGAGTAATTTACACCGAGTTACTCTAGCTTCTGCTAGGATAGAAGAAAGCGATAAGGTCTGGTGGACGAGTTGGAAGAGTAAAGAAGTGGCTTGGAAAATTGTTGGCGAGCAACTATAGTTATCTAGAAGTGGAACAAAAATTGGAGTAATTTACACTAGAGGATAGGCTTGAACCTTCAACTTTGTGCTTAACAACCACACAGTTTAATCAAGCTACTCTAGCTTCTGCTAGAGAAACAATAAAGCATTAAGGTGCCCTAGACTAGTTGGAATAGTAAAGGAGTAGTTTGAAAATTTGTTAGTAGGTAATTATAGTAATCTAGAACTGGAAAAAAATTGGAGTAATTTACACTGGGCTTGAACATTTGACATTGTGGTTAACAGCCACACGCTCTAACCAACTAAGCTACTATAGCTTCTGGTAGAGAAATAAGAAAGGATTAAGGTCTCCTTGGCCAATCAAAATATAAAAGAAGTAGCTTGTGAAATTATTGATGGGAAATTATAATAATCTAAAAGTGGAAAAAAATTGGAGAAATTGAGGGTTTTAACTTTCGACCTTATAGTTAATAGTCATACGCTCTAACCAACTAAGCTACTCTAATTTCTTAGGGAAATAAGAAAGCATTAAGGTTCCCTAGACTTATTGGAATAGTAATGAAATAGCTTATGAAATTGTCGGTGGGCTATTATAGTAATCTAATAGTGGAAAAAAAATTGGGGTAATTTGTGGTGGGCTTGAATCTTTGACCTTGTGGTTAACAACCACATGCTCTAACTAACTGAGCTACTCTAACTTTTGTTAGAGAAACAGGTAAGCATTAAAGTCCCATATACTAGTCGAAATACTAAAGAATAAAGAAGTAATAGGTTAAACCTTCAACCTTGTGGTAGTTTGGAGTAATTTATGCTAAAGGAAGGCTTGAGCCTTCGACCTTGTGGTTAACAGCCACGCGCTCTAACCAACTGATAGGGAAACAAGAAAGCATTAAGTTATCATCCCCTAGACCAGTTGGAATTGAGCTGCTCCATCTTTTGCTAGTGGAATAAGAAAGCATTAAGTTGTCGATCCCTAGACTAGTTGGAATTTATTGATGGGCGATTATAATAATTTAGAAGTAGAAAAAAATAGGAGTAATTTATAGCAGAGGAAGGGCTTGGACCTTCAAACTTGTGATTAATAGCCACACGCTCTAACCAACTGTGCTTTTGCTAAAGAAACAAGAAAGCATTAAGTTGCCTATGTTGATGAAAGGGGTTTGAACTTTCGACCTTGTGGTTAGCAGCCACACGCTCTAATCAACTGAGTTACTCTAGCTTCTTCTAGATAAGTAAGAAAGTACGTCTAAAAGCTTAGTAAAACTAAAAATTTCAACCAATTCAAATCTCTGGCTAAAAGTTTCATTTTAATCCTCTTTTTAACAAATTAATGACTTTTGGCTTTTGAAGTTCATGACTAGAATGCTTTTTCTTCCCAATTGGTAATTACCAAACATTACGACCATGTCTTTCTTGAAGCTTATTTCTTTATTCTGCCTAAGTATTTGGTTAAAGAAGGCATAGTGGCATTGGAAAATATTCTCTGGTTGAATTATAGAAGATGAGAATAGCAGTTTTGTTGGTCTATTTAGATTTGAAAAGTGTGGATTTGAATGAATAGAAATCACGTGGAACGCTATTTAATTTCCTTATATACTTCTATGTAGTCAAATTTATATGCACATAGGCATTTATTAATGCATGTATTTCAAATGGCTAGCTATTACGTCTCAAAATATAATGCTAGGTCATGGTGTGGTTTTAACTCTAGTTGAGGTGCTTTGACAAGAAAATGTCATAATCAAGCGTGGCTTTACTGTAGTACCGATATCCAACTATTTTAACAAAAATATAACTTAAGTTAATTTTGTCTCACTATTGACAATAAAGTTGTGTACCTGTGCTTCTTTCTCACTGTGACTAAAGTTGACCACCAAAGAGCAGTTGGTGATCTTGTTAACCAAAAAGTAAAGAATAAGCAAATGTTTGATTTTTATAAGTAAAATAAGATTTTAGAAATTGAAAATTTGGAGAAATTAACGGTAGAGGAAGGGATTCAACCTTTGCAGCTAGACATCCTAACCAACTGAGCTAGTCCAGCTAGGGTTACAAATTAGCAAAGTACGAATCTAATTACCCATTTTTACTGTTAACCACGTGAAGCCAAAGAAATAAAAATGGAAATGAATCAATTGACACAAATCTCAAGCAAAAATTTTCAATACAATCCGTGTTCTTCCCTTTTTTGTTATAAAAAAAATAATGTCTATTCTGCTTTCGAATTTCATGACTGAATTTTCTGCTTTCGTAGTTTATAGACCAATCAGCTATTTTCAGTTTTTTACCCCCACACATCCCCCAAAAAAAACCTTATTGATTAAAGTTTTTATATAGTCTCCCAAATATTTGGTTGAAGGAGTAGCACTTGTAGGATTACTTTTAAATTGTGTAGCAGAAGATGTGAGCAATATGATGCGGTCAACTGACAAAGATTTGCCCAAGGGTTTAGGATCTTATATGATATGGGGACTGAAAGTATAGCTAAATAGGAAATTAAGCTATTGAGTGTAAAGAAGAAGGTTTTTAAGAATGTGCCTATTCCATTTCAGAAATCACATGCATGCTTATTATTGCAAAAGTTTGGAGAACCAATGAATATACCCCTTTGAGTTAACTGATCACTCCGACTAATCTTATATAGGAAGTTTATGCTTTTTAGTGCTTACCTTATTATTGCTAAATAGGAAATCACATGCATGCTTATCTTCTAGTTCATATTCTTATATCTATTTCTTCACATTTTTTGTTCCATCTATTTGAGTCATCCAATTAAATTAGCTTTAATTTGCACAAGTAAATATAGGCTGGTGTTTAATTTAAAAAAAAAACAAAGTTTGAGTTTTAATAATAAATCTAATTTATTTAGTGGTTAATATGAAAGATAATTATTTTTTATTGTGTAGTCCCGATCCTATATGTCTCGTATTAAATATTTTAAAAAATTAGCTTTCAATTTATCTATAAATTCATTGTGTTAATGGTATTTGAAGGTTTCATGTAAACCAACAAATAATTTTTTTTTGCATGCAGAAATTCACGGATCTAATTAGATTAGAATCATTTACCTCTTTCTGACAGTTGAGTATCCTCGGTCTAGAAGATGTCACGAAATTGGTTCACATTCTGTTTTTCATGATGCAAATGCCTTGATGATAAAATGATCAAAATTCTTTAATCCCTTTTTTTTTTTGTTTCTCAAAATAGGAGAAAATTACACTCTCTTCATTCTTGCTCTTAAACAAAAAAAAATAGTTTTTACGAATTCTCCTTTTTTTTTATTTCTTCTCGTCACATCCCAATAGTGAAGGGAATTGGGAGGTTCTTATTTTCTTGGTGAGAGGTTTCCAAAAGGACAGAGTGAGGGGAGTTAAGGGGTAGTTGCCAAAATTAACTACTCCACTTCCCATTTCATTTTGTCATTTAATTTTCAAATTCAAAATGGAAGTGGTTTGTGAGTTTGCCCTCATGGGTGAACCACATTCATTTTCTAACATCTCCCACTCGCACATGAGGGCTAGATTCGTATGCAACATGATCATTACAATCAAATACTAATTTCATACAGGCAAGTAGATCGTGTAATTTACGAGAATACCAAGAGCTCTAGAGCTATACACCGGTTAAGAATATATAGCAGCTCAACGTTAATGTGGTGATGAGGACGCCATTTCTTGCTATACCCCAAACCTCTTAAACTCGACACAATCAACGTATCTCTCATTTCTCAAAACAATATAAGAGCATACTTCACTCAAACCATTCATGTATTCACAATTACATCTTTAAACACTAAGTCATAGATATAATTGATCGGTCTGTGAATACAGAGCAATGTGTCGATCAAAAACAGTCTTCGTTTTATGCTATTAATTTTCAATCTTATCTTAACCGCTGTTCTAGACATGCACCGCCAAACCGAATCAACCATAATTTCTTGGTAACATGCTAAAGTAGCAACACTAAAATAAAATCTCAAAAGACAGACAAAAGTCCTAAGGGTATAAATTGGGGTTAAATATAAATCTCCGAGTCTCACACAATGAGATAAAGAGGGATGCACTATCTCATTGCCCATATGCTCACATAAGCGCACGTGGTATGAAACACGTGCTATGATACTCTATCTTCCGTCTGGAAGCGTATGTTTTATTTCTAAAAAAAGGGCATCGTACAAGACTTAGTCCAAGTGTACACAACACTTGACCTGAGTTTTCCTTCTTATATGTCCTCAAGAAAATCTCATAATATCAAGGAAAAAACTCACACCTGGCTATTCGACAAGTCCAATGGATTGTGGGGAATCCATTTTGATTACCACATATGTATACTTAATGGGTAATCTTATCTTAGTACTTAACTAAGGCGGCATATATGTGTGTTAATCTACCACAAATTAACACAATCTCATCTCTACATATCATACAAATATTAGAGGTGATTGCTCGTGTAAAAGAGCCAATCTCAAAACTTGTCTGACATACTTTTAACGTAAACACCAGAATTTTGGACACAAAAACAAAATTCAAATGTCATTGAATATGAGTATTATATCATATATACTCTGTATATGATTACATTCTTAATCACAGTACTATCATAATAATCTACACAACTCTAGAAACCCAACATGTCCTTTGGTGATGGCTTTACGAATGGATCAGCTACCATCAAATGCATAGACATGTACTTTAGTGTCATTTCCTTCTTTTCAATCATGTCTTTAACAAGATTGATTTTTGTGTCTATATGTTTAGTTTTGCCATCATATTTGGAGTGTCTAGCATAGGCAACAACTGACTTATTATCACTAAGTCATAACTCCCACTGAATGTTTACTACTCTCAAATATTGTAAAAAATCTATACAACCAAACATCTCTTGAACTGTAAAGTACAGATCTCAAAGTCTACTTTTACTGTAGAAAGAGATACACAAATTTGTTTTTTGCTACTCTATAAGATAGCGCTATCATTGAGCAAGCAAATATAACCAGAGATAGATTTTTTTCATCTAAATTATCTCACCAATCACTATAATGTATCATTTCAACACTAGATTATTTCCTTAATTACAAAGGAAATAATCTACAGTTCTATTCAGGTATCTCAAAATCCTATTCACATCAATCCAATTTTTACTTTCTGGTTTGGATGGATACCTGCTGGCCAAATCCATAACTTGACAAATATCGGGACGAGTACACATCGTAGTGTACTTCAAGCTCCCAATTGTGTTAATATGTTATATTCTGGACATTTCATTTATTTATCAGGAGTTTTAGGGTATTGCATCATTTGAACTATCGCCTTTAGCCATAAGAGTATTAATGGGTTTCGAGTTTTCAATTTTGTATAGTTTCAGAGTCTTCATAATATGAGACTCCTGAGATAATCCAAACAATCTCTCGAAACGATTTTTATGTGTTTTAATTCCCAATCTGTCTTAACCCATATCCTTCATCTCAAAATTAGAATGCAACAATTTCAAGATCTGAAAGACATACTACTTATTATTCCCGAGTAACAATATGTCCTCGACATATAGGGATAGAATTACAAAGTTGTCATCGGACATCTCAACATGAGTACAATGGTTTTCGTCCACAATGACGAAATTATAAGATATCACACCTTTGTGAAATCTTAAATACCATTGTCTAGAAAACTGTTTAAAGTCATAAATTGATCTACTCAATTTATATACTCTATTTTCCTAGTCTTCAATGACAAAACCCTTTGGTTGTGCCATATAGACTTCTTCCTCAAGTTCTCAACTGAGAAAAGCAGTCTTCATGTCCATCTAACGTAATTTTAAATCCAAATTGGCCACTATTCCAACAATAGGTGAAAGGGGGTAAATCTCATTACTAGGAAAAGGTTTCCTCATAATCAACACTTTTTAGAGAGTGTAACCTCTTACTACTAGTTGAGTTTTTTACCTCTAAATAGTTTAATATACCATACACTTGGTTCTGAGAACTCACTTGTTCCCAATAATCTTGTGCCCTAATAGAAGTTCAACCAATTCCAATATATGGTTAGAACTCAATAACTCAAATTCTTCTTTTTCCATTGCTTTTATCCACTCATCCTTGGTAGGACTAGATAGAGTCTAATATATGTTTTAGACCCTTGCTCATCTTCTGGAGAAACAATAAATACGTGCCATTTATTCTCAAAATAACAGATGGGCACTACTTTCCTAACACTTTTCTAAGTTTGTAACTCAGTTAAATCGTTAGAATTCAAATCTCTCCCACTAGGATTAATTTCATTCTAATGATCCACTATAGATAGAGACATCCTTTAAATCAACTAATTCAAATAAAAGTTCATGTCTTCATGTCACTTTTACTAGGAAATTCATTCTCCAGTGTGACATCCATGATCCAATCTTTACTACAGTTTCATCTTCTTGTTTACCAATGAACATTTAACTTTTAGATTGGTCGGAGTATCTTATAAAAATACTCTTACTTTTATGGGGACCCATTTTTTCAAACTCATTGGAAATGTAAAATATAGATGATCGATTCCCAAGATCTAAGATTATTCAGAATTGGCTTTCTATCAGTTCAAAGTTCATGTAATGCGATGATATTGATTTTGAAGGCATTTTGTTCAAAAGTATAATCCGCAGTTAACAAGACATTTCCTCAAAAGGAAATTGATAAGTTACCCCGTACCATCATGGATTTTGTCATATCCAACAATATTTTATTGTTTCTTACTACAACACCATGATGCTGAGGTGTTTAAGGAATGCTCAAATGTTGGATTATACTTCTTTCATTACACAGATTCTTAATTCGATCTAATAGATATTCACACCATCATCCATTCAATTCTCTAATATGTTTATATAATATCTAAAATACTTAAGTATTTTCAGACTTGTGAGAAATCAAATAGACACAACCAAATGGTGTGAAGTCATCTATGAATGTAATAAAACACAAATTTCATATCTTCCTGCCTTCAAACTCATTGAACCACAAATATTTGAATGGACTAACAACAATGGAATTCAGCCTAAATGGCTTTTCCAAATGATTTTCTCATTATTTTGCAAACATAACAATATTCAACTTAATAGTTAAATATTTGTCCATTATATTATAAAAAATATAGAACCATTTACAAACTGTCCAGAACCAATACATGTCATTCAATGACAAATTTACCTTGTCTTTCTGAAAGTTCAAAAACATAGCCAGGTTCCAAAAAACAAGAACATATAAGATTCTGTCGTATTTCGGGTATGTAGAGAACATCACGCAAAATAAGAGCTCGGTAACTTTGTAACTTCAATTTACAAGTGCCTGTTTCTCTAACCACCATTTTTACATTGTCCACATCGATCTATCTCGAACTAGAAGACATTCGACAAAAATCTTTAAGTGTCTCTTAATCTGTTCTTATTTCCAGAGTTATTCTTTTGTGATCTTTCTCCATTGTCCTTTCCTTTCTTGTTTTCATTCTAGTCCCTTTCACACTTAGAGTCTGAAATTCTCTTGAAACTAGACTCTATAACAAAAATATCAGCTATGGATCTTACAGCATCAAGCCGCTCATCCTCAAGCTTAATGTGGCAAGCAACATCCGAGAAAGTTTTCACACTATCATTGTGAGTCAAACTGATTTTCAGGTGCTTCCACTTGGAGGAAGGGATTGGATCAAGATTTGAACTTTCTATTTATCGAAGAAGACATGACCAGCTGACTACCATTCTCTAATTATGTAGACATGACTCTTAATTACTATTTGATACTATGACAATATCACTTTTCATAGATATCAAACATTATGGTTAGTTGTCTAAGATGAGTCACTGGTGTCTCCATGTTTTACCATGAGGTACACTTAGATATCATAAGCAGTTACATATTACTCACACTCGGATATCATGTCATCGATCACAGAGCTAACCAAGGTTGCACGAACAGTGGGGTCTATCATTTTCCACGTCTGGCAAACCTCTTGTTCTCTCCTCTGCGGAGCAGAATTGCCCACAGTAAGGTCCACCATGACATGCTTGATACCTTCCAAGGTATCATATTCTTTCAGCATGTATCACATTTTATGGTGTCATATCTCATGATTGTCGCAATTCAATTTGTCACCTCTATTCAAGTCCCTAATAATAGACTTCGATACTATGTTTTGGTTTTCTAAGAGGGTGGACACTAATACTCATATTATACACATAATTTTGTATTTCCAAAATTAATATTCATGATGCGTCAACAATAGGTATAGAATAAAAAATTCACTATATTCCCAATCATCATCTATGATGCTAATGCATCACCATCATAAATTTAATTTGAAATTACAAAATTCAATAGGTTTTAGGTGAGAATTACTCAAATTCTGCCAACAAAAAAATCTCCCACCTAAATACACAAAGTATTTAAATAACATTACAATTTTCGATGAAAATTACTCAAATTCTATCAATTCAAAATTTTCATTTAAATATACAAAATATTTAAATAATATTTTAATTTCGGATGAGAATTACTCAAATTCTACCAATCCAAAATTTTTAGTTAAGAAATCCTAGTTTTCTTTTGACTACATGATCATATACTTTAATAAATAAAACCAACAATTGCTAAAAAAGAAACTTTGCATTAAAAAAAAGGTTCCTCTATTACATGATCATACTCTTAGCCAGCAATTATAATACGCAAAAGAAGACATATGAATAAATTATTTCGTTTAGGACAAATCTATTCGGGATATCATATTTACAATTCCCTTAGATAGTCTATCACTAGGTACAAATCTCTTGACCGCTCGTAGAGAACTATTTATATTTTGTGATAACTTTTTCTTTATTTGGCTCTCCATAGTTTTGACTTACCATTTTTCTATTAATAACGACCTCACATCATCCAAAATCATGTGTCCATTCTCGGTAAGCAACTCATTAACTACGCTAGCCCAATAAGGAGACAAAAAGTTTCTCAATATGTACACGTCATCCTCCCAAAAGACATGACCTAACTGAATAAGCTCCAAGCGTCTCACTTCCATGATCTCCAGATGATCCGACAAAGTATGAGATGCATTCATTCTATAAGTCAACATTTGATCAAACTTCATCAAACGCTCTGGAGTTCTCAGATCTCTTTCCCTTCCCTAGAGGTCCGGAAGACTTTCAAAAAAACGTCTGATTATCACCATTTCCCCTGAAGAACAATATTAGGTTTGATAAGAAACCAACCACCAATTACAATAAATCTCAGAAAATTTAATTTAAAAAATATTTGCTCAAATTTCAAATAATTTTATATTACAAAAGCTAATTTTTGAATATAAATAATTGAACAAAAAATGCAAACAAATGGTGAGTGAAAAACAAATCTTCACCTAGGTAGCCAAAATTAAGAAAATAATTTTCTACTCTCATATAAAAATTTTCAGAATTTTTCATGCGCCAAAAATAATTTGTCTACAATTTTATACAATTTTTAAGTCAAAAAATTAATAAAATTATTTTTTCAATCTAAAAAATAAATTAAAATATACAGAAAAATTCAGAGGGAGTAAAACATTGTTCCAGTGAAAATTCTATCCAAAACGGAGCCATCACGCTCCCCCATGCACATCCAGAGTGGGCTGTCCAAAATGGACATACTACCACTCTCCTTGCGTGGTGCGTGACCTTCACGCACCACCTTTCTGGCACCGGATGGCTCCGAAATTTTGGTTATCCCCCCATTTTCAATGTCTCGGAGTTCAATGGTACTTTTGGATTTTCAATTGGAGGTCTCTAGCCTAGGGGTGGATCTCACTTGCCACTGCCGAGAGTGAGATTGGCTTGACATTGTTCATCTTCTTCTTCAAATTTCTGGTTTTTGACCCAAATTTCGAACAGCCATATCTCTCTCAATTGCTAACCATATTTTGCGTTCTTTATTTGGTTGGAAAACATTTTTCAAGAGAAATCTAGTCATATAAATTGCATTTCATGAAACACAATATTTTTACAAATCCGAGTATATTAAGTTTCGGCTAGAGTTTGTTATATCTCATACTCATCAGATGCATGCCAAATTTTACAAATTTTATCCTCATGCAACAAATATCCTACTGTGTAAAAGTGAGAGCATTCCATTAAGCCATTTGCAAGTTGCCATTGATGAACCTTGAAAATTAATTTTGGTATTTTCATTTTTAATACCCAACTAAAGAGGTAGGAAACATCTTAAATGGCTCTAATACTAATAAAGGTTTCGTATAAACAAACAAATAATTTTTTTTGCATGTAGAAATTCACGGATCTAATTGGGTTAGAATCACTTATATCTTTTTGACAGTTAAGTATTCTCGGTCTAGAAGATGTCACGAAATTGAATCACCTTTTGTTTTTCACAATGCCAATGTCTTGATGATGAAATGATCAAAATTCTTCAAGCCCTTTCTTTTATTTCTCAAAATAGAAGAAAATCACACTCTCTTCATTCTTGCTCTCAAACAAAAAAATTGGTTTTTATGAATTCCCCCTTTTTTTTTGTTTCTTCCCATCACATCCCAATAGTGAAGGGAATTGGGAAGTTCTTATTTTCTTGGTGAGAGGTTTCCAAAACAAAGGAGAGAGTGAGGGGAGTTAAGGGGTGGTTGCCAAAATTAACCACCCCACTCCCCATTTCATTTTGTTATTTAATTTTCAAATTCAAAATGGAAGTGGATTGTAGGTTTGCCTTCATGGGTGAACCACATTCATTTTCCAACGGTATTAAATCCAAAACCGGACTACCATTTCATGAGGTTTTACATATCAAACTAACATTACTAACAAGCAGTATAGGCTGATGTCGAGTACCCAGAGAGCCAATTTTGAATTTTAGTAACTATAGTTTTTTGATAATCAGATCGAAAACGAGTCCTTTGTGCTGGTTGTCTTCATTTTTTTGAGCATTTCCAAGGTTAACACAAATAAGTAAATGAAGTATCCAAACACAATTACATTAATCACAATAATTTCACATGATCTTGTTATTATCATAACATTACTTCTTATGCAATGCTGAATTTTGCAATTATGAAATTTCACATGGTTCTCCAATTACCAATCTCCAATTTTCGTTTCTTTAGATTTTCTTCTGATTGCTAATTTAAATTCCAATTGCACTTATTGACTGGACATTGAGTAATAGAACTGCATATTGCAAATAAAAAATTTATGCTTCTTTAGGCTGCATCTTGATACATTGGTAAGTTTAATTTAACCTAATGTTACCTAAATTTCACCAAATAGTGGTATTGATGAAGTTCATGTTATATTTTGATAGCTTTTGTGGGAAAATTATGACATTTATGCTTTCCTTTTTTTAATAATATCTTGATAATGTTGCTACTACTACTATTAGTACTGTTGATGTTATTATAACTTTAGTGTTAGGTACATCAATATTGGATCTTAGTCATATTGTAGTTTTTGGAAGTATATTTTAACATCATTGGAGTTAAAGATCATGCGAGTTAGTTGAGGCTTTTCTCAAACATGTAGTGGCAAAGATGGTACAATCTAGTAATGGGGTGAAATGGACATTCTGCTATTAAAAGGGGTGATGATGTTGCTGGATGATAAATGACATGTGTAGCTAGTAAATTTGGTAACTTATTTCAAGAAACAAGTAGCATCATTAAGGACTATTACTTCTCAAGGAATATCTACAAATAAAAGTGGATATGCAAAAAAGGAATATTATTGTAGCAATATCCTGCAACATATAATGCA
Source organism: Dillenia suffruticosa (assembly GCA_033439265.1). Lineage (NCBI taxonomy): Eukaryota > Viridiplantae > Streptophyta > Magnoliopsida > Dilleniales > Dilleniaceae > Dillenia > Dillenia suffruticosa. The sequence goes on from JAVTVX010000015.1 coordinate 22,609,921, forward strand.
CATTCAGATGTCAATGGAGAAAATGAGCTTGCCTAAAGCCAGAATGGAGAATAGGCGGAAGTAAGTTCAACAAGTTAAAATGCAAGTAAAATAGATAACTGTGGGAACTCATTTTACGACATAATTTATTAGGTTTTCCTAGGATAGCTTGTCAACTTGTCTGTACTTGTGATAACACACACTACAAAAAAACAGCCTTTTAGCCACAAATTTAGCGACGAAAATTTTAAAAAAATTCGTCGCTAAAAACATTAGCGACGGATTTAGCGACGAAAAATTTTTCGTCGCTAATAACGCGTCGCAAAAATTTAGCGACGGAAATTAGAAATCCGTCGCTAAATTTAGCGACGAAAATCGAAATCCGTCGCTAATTTTAGCGACAAATAATTTTTCGTCGCTAAAATTCGTCACAAACTTTAGCGACGAAAAATTATCCGTCGCTAAATTAGCGACATAAAAAAAATCCGTTGCTAAATTTAGCGACGAAAATCTAAAATTCGTCGCTAAATTTAGCGACAGATAATTTTTGTCGCTAAAATCCGTCACTAATTAAGGGGAAAAAAATCTGTAATAATTAAAAAATCCGTCGCTAAATTCAGCGACGGATTTGGAATCCGTCACAAAAATCCGTCGCTAAATTCAGCGACGGATTGAATCCGTCGCTGATTTCAAATTCAAATGTTCAAGGAGGGCACGTGTTCCCCGAGCGCCACCCTTGCCCACCCCGCACCCCGCCCGAGCGCGTGCCACCTGAGCCAGCCGCACCCCGCGCATGCACTCTTAATTTTCTGGAAAATGCCTTCTGCCTCCTGCCTCCACCGTGTTTCGAACTCCGAACTCCGCACTCCTCGGAACTCCTGCATGCAACCTGTAAACCACCGAGCCAAATATATTATTATGATATAAATTTCTTTTTTTATTATTTATTATCTTTATTTCACATTTTTCTAATAATAATAAAATAATATATAATAATAATTTAAAATAATAAATATAATAACTTTTTTTATTTATACCACCAACCTAAAATAATATTAATTAAAAATAATAAATATGATAATTTTTAATAAAATAAAAAATAATAAAATACTAATTTAAAATAAAATAATAAATTAATTAAAAAATATGTTTATATTATATTTTGATTTCTTCTTTTCTCTTTTATCTTATTATCTTATTATTTTTTTCATTTTTATTTTATTTTTTTAATCCATAATTTAAAAATGGATTACAATATCTCAAAACTATAAAATTATAATTATCAATAAATTATAATATATTAATAATTTAAAAAATCTATATATTTAATTATAAAATATTTTTATTCGTTATAATAAAATTATTATATATTATAATAAAATTATTATATATAAGAAATGAGAGTAGAAAGAAAAAAAAATAGAGATAAGGAAAAAAAAGCGAGAATAGAAAAAAAAGAGGAGGAAAAAAGTCACACAATAACACCTGTGGTGCAGTGGTAACATGTCTTTGAGGTCGAGATCCAAGTCCAAGGTTCGAATCCCATCAACCACATATTTATTTAAATTTTTTGTGACACGCCCCAGGCAGGCACCCGCGCTTGCCCGCCTGGGCGCCTGCCTGGGCGCCCAGGCAGGCACGCCCCAGCACGCGCAGGGCGCGGGCGCCCGGGCAGGCAGGCGCCCGTGCGTGCAAGGGCCGGCGCCCGTACTATATTAATATTTAATTAAAAAATTTATATTATTAAATAAAATAAAACAAATAAAATAAAATTACCTATACAATAATAAAAATTATTAAATCAAAAAAAAGAAAAAAAATAATAAATTAATTAAAAAATATATATAATTTAAATAAAATAAAATATATGGTTTTTTTTTAAATGTAAATTAAAATATTATAAAATAATAATATGATTTGTTAATATAAAATAATAAAATAAAATAAAATTATAATTAAAAGAAGATAAAATTCAGCGACGGATTTCCAAATCCGTCGCTGAATTTATTAAAATAAAATAAAAATAAAACAAAATTTTAATTATTGAGCGACGGATTTGGAATTCGTCGCTGAATCAGCCACGGATTTGGAAATCCGTCGCTAAATTAAATTCGGTTGTTAAATTAATTTTTTAATTTAAATATTATATTAATATTTTATTTTATTTAATTATATATAAAAAACCTATTTAGCGACGGATTTCGAATTCGTCGCTGAATCAGCCACGGATTTAGAAATCCGTCGCTAAACCATGGTTGTTAAATTAATTTTTTAATTTAAGTATTATATTAATATTTTATTTTATTTTATTATATATAAAAAACTTATTTAGCGACGAAATTTGCAATGAAAAATTTTTTTGTCGCCAATTAGCGACGAATTTAGTCACGAAAATTTTTTCGTCACTAATTAGCGACGAATTTAGCCATGAAAATTTTTTCGTCACTAATTAGCGACGAATTTTGCTACGAATGATGTGTCCGTCGCTAATTTAGCCACGACTTCCTTTTCGTTGTAAATTTTGTGGCAAATTAGCGACGAAAAAATTTTTGTCGCTAAATTCGTCGTAAAATAGCCACGAATTTTTTCCGTCGCGAAAATCCGTGGCTAAAACCGTATTTTTTTGTAGTGACATCTTCTGTAGTGTGATTGCAATAGGCATATCCAACTAAGCATTTGTTAACATAGGGATTCAGGTGGCGTTGTATTTATGGATGTCAATTAAGTGTCATTTTATGAGAACGGATGCCATTAGCATTGTAGAGACCGACAATACCTTTCAAGATACTTGTTTTATATGGACTCGAGGGGCCATTTAAATAGCTGAAGTGATGCGTTATGTAATGAAAGTTCACTTTTTGCTGTTCTTGCAAAGAGAAGCATGCTTTTGAGTATGAGGTTTGGTGTGATGCTGTGTTTGACAAGAAAGGAGGAACCTTGTGTTAAAAGCAAAGGTTGGATATTCAAGAAGAATTCTTGTTACTCAGGTCTTCTGCATCAAATTTCCCCCATTTTATAGAATTGCCCCCAAGGAAGTTTGCTCGTTTAATATATGCATGTATGGATGAGAGTGAACCAGATTAGATATACAAATAACGAAAGAACTTCAAGGTAGGGGGATGGATGAGTACGGTTTATTATAATGGAATCACAAGATAAGCTTCAACAGCTTCTACTTATTTGGAGGATGTTTTGATCCAATGCTGGCAGAATTTCATTTATAGGATATTGAAAAGCTTTTCTTGTTTGTGTAATGTGCTGGAGATTATAGCTGATGGCAAAATTAGTCTCCTTTTGCTCCATATTATCAACAAGTTCGCAGAAGTTACCCATATTGTAACATGATTAGCTTTTTCTATTTTCCATTGTGATAAAAAATCCTAAGCATGTAGGAAAAGGAAGTGGAGATTATGCTGTCGGAGAGGAGACTGGACAATGGGTGCCGAAGACATTTCTTTAGCAATAGGCTTGTTGGATACATTGCATTAGTATGAGTAGAAAGGTATAGATATAGATTTCAGGGGACTCTGGCTATTCATCCACCTGTTGTACCAGGATGTATTTATTTGCAGTTAAAAACATGATTGGTTTAGCTGATTGGGGTTTCAATGAAAATCAACATAAATGAATGAGAAAGGGGATGAAAATTTTCTAGTAGGTAGAGTTCAAGAAGGACTTCGAGATTGGCTCTTATTTCCAAAGAAAATTTGTGGAATCATTCTTAATTATGCAATGATGGCGCACTAGGAAGCATCTTAAAGTACATGTATATGCATTTGGAGTTTGGTTTCTACATTGATGTTGCTTGAAGTGATGATTTAGCAGCCCAGAGAGAGCTGGTTAAGCCATTAGAGTGTCCACAAGAGGGAGGATCAAGCTATTCAAGGAGTAAGAGCATGGGGGAGGGTATATGCCATTTCTAGACAATATTTATAGAAGTGTCTGATAAACACATGGCAGCACTCATCTTGCTCTCAGCTGGGGCTCACCCGGTGCACGAATTGCTTCCCTGCTTAGTGCAGGGGTAGGGGAAGGGTGAGCATATATGTATGCAGTCTTTCTCTTGTATTTTTACAAAAAGACTGTTTTCATGCCTCAAACCTATAATCTCGAATATTAATTGATCATTGCTCTTTTAAATTTTGTTGCGTCAAACACCTCTAAACAATATTGATTCTCTCTTGGTGATTGTAGATGTCACGCCCCAAATCGGGATCATGAACAGCCGCCCGTTGCCCTAGGATGCCGGCTGTATTTTTATAGAAAATCGGGTAGAACCTCCCCAAAAATCGGAGGTTTCCCGTGTACAATTAAATCTGTATAATCAAAATCAATCTATAATTTAAATAAATGGCCATCCCGGCCTCTCCAAAATCAACAAACACCACCGCCAGCATCCAGAACAACGCAAGGCTACAAGTTTCTAGCAGTCCTAGCCACAGAGCTCTACTGTCATGTCCAATTAGAGTATGAGCAGCCGTTATACCGAGCGGACCTAAGTTTATACAATGTATAACACATTTCCCAAGTAACATTCAAATACGTACAATCGCCTCAATGCAAATGAAATATGAGAGTTAAACTATACAGTCATCCCAAAATAAGTACATGGCCAACTACAGATCTCAATGTCAAGACCACGCAGGGTCGAAACTAAATTAAAAGTAAATCTCACCGTGAGAACACCAAATCTGCTCTAGAGTCTGTAACGCCGCTCTATCACAATCAACCGGTCTGAGGAGGGAAAAGAGAGGGGTGAGTATCATGGGAAGATACTCAGTGAGTGAGGGGAATAATATCAAGCATAAATAGTATAGGTAAACAATTGGAGTGTCAAATAATATCATTTGAAACAAAAATTTACATTTCGCAGCAAAACATGATATATTTATCAATTTGAAATCATTTAATCAAACACATGATAGCAAGCATGTATGCATCCATTTAAAATCAAGTAATGTCAGAGCGAGCCAAAAATAGTCCTGGCAAAGGTCAACGGTTACCAAGGACAGGCGCGTCGGGGGTTTTATTATGCATAGATTTTGAAACGCTCTCTACCCCGACGTTGGCCATGAGTTCGCTGGGGCCAACTCATCAACGTGTATAGGACCCCGCCCGGTGCTAGACGGTGACGTCATACACGTCCTCCCCCTACGTGGGTTCAACCGGCCGCGCCTATAGCCTTTAGAATAAATGACGTTTGCAGATACCTCCTGCAGAAGCGTATCCGGGCAACCTGTGCCTCTACAAACGCCCTTCGTAGCTACGGAATCATCATAGTATGACAAGGGCACAACGTCCCACAAGTAACATCACATCATCTCATAACTAGAGGGCATCCAACCCACATAGTTCATCAAAACATTTCAAATCTGCGTGCCAATACGTTTCATTGAATCTTCTCAAACAGCATATCAATGCGACGGTAGAAAAAAAATTTTAAAATTTCAAGTAATGGCACAATTATTGTTTCATTTCAAACCAGGGATACATAGTCATCGTAATTAAAATTCAAGACACTATAATAATCACAAAACAGATTTGAAATTCAATGTCATACGTCAGGTCAATGCATATCAAAAGCATGTTTTATCGAAAACACGATAGAAAACAAGTTTTACTATTTTATGCAAGAGATCAGAGTTCCACTCACTTATTTAGGGAGGGTGGTCACTCCCTACTTTTCAACGACTCTCCAAAAGATAAAACTAATTAAATCATCAAGTTTTTACATCAAATAAAACCCTAATAAGGGAAAATTTATTCACACTGTGAAGTGAGTGTGTTTCTCTTACCTAGAGTTCCTCGGGTTTCAGACCTAGCTGTCGTTCGCCCGTCGGAGTGGTCTAAAACCTGTAATTGTTTCAAATTTCAATTATATTAGAAACAACTAAATTTCTAACACCAAACCCTAGAACTTCAACCAAATATAGTCGTTACCTGTAGTACAGAAGATGCAGGTGAGCTCTCGAAGGGGAAAGTCGGTCGTGGCCTCGCGGGCCGTCACGGGTTCGCCGGCCGGTGGGCTGGCTGCTAGCGGGCTGGCCCGCTGGTGGGTTACGGGCTCTCAGCCCGGCTTGCTGGCTGCAGCGGGCTTCGCGGGTTGCAGTGGGCGGCGGCTGGACTGGGCCTTGGGCCGCTGGTGGGCTCGCGGCTAGTGGGCTGGCCCGCTCACGGGCTAGGGCTCACGCTTGCAAGCTGGAACACGCGCTCGCGAGCTGAGGTGCACACTCGCGAGCTGAGGCGTGCGCTCAGGACAGGATCGCACACTGTGAGGCGCGCGCGCTCGCGTAGATGGGTCGCATGCTCTGCGCACTGTACTTGCGCAGGGGCGCGCCGGCTGGGTCACGGGAGATCGCGCGCAGGCTAGGTCACGGGAGATCGCGCGCTGGCTGGGTTGCGGGGGATAGCGCGCTGTGGCGCATGGGGATCACGCGCTGTGGCGCGTGGGGATCACGCGCTGTGGCGTGTGGGGCTTGCAAGCTGTGGCGCGTAGGGCTTGCACGCTGGTTCGCGGGAGATCGCGAGCTGTGGCGTGCTGGGCTCGCGCGCTGGCTCCCGGGAGATCGCGAGCTGTGGCGCGCTGGGCTCGAACGCTGGCTCACGGAAGATCACGCTCACACGAGGAGGCAGTGCTCGCGTGGAGGAAGGAGCTGCTCGCGGGAGGGCGTTGCAACAGTGGGCGGCGTGCGGTGGCGGGAAAGAGAGGCTGCGGCGGAGAAGAGAGAGAGAAAGAGGGAAAGAGGGAGAGAGAGAGAGAGAGAGAGAGAGAGAGAAAGTGAGAGAAACTTAGGGCTTTAAGCCCAAATTTAAAACCCTTTTTTTTTGTGGTGTTACATTTTCTAACCCCCTAAAAATAAGTTTCGTTCTCGAAACTAAAAGAAAACTATACAAAAAATAGATGGGAGTACCGTTCCCTCATGGCTTCCTCAGGCTCCCACGTTTGTTCCTCGACATGGTCGTTCCTCCACAAAATTCTAATAAGAGGAACTTCTTTGCTCCGGAGCTTTCTAACCTGTCGATCCAGAATAGCCACGGGCTGAACAAGTAAGCTCAAGTCCTCTCGAAGCTCAACTGGCGGAGCCTCTAAAACATGTGAGGGGTCTGGCTGATGTCTCTTAAGTACTGAGACATGGAATACATCGTGAATACGCGATAGATCTGCTGGCAGTTCCAATTTATATACTACACTTCCGACCCTCTCAAGGATACGGAAGGGTCCAATATACTTGGGGCCCAACTTCCCTCTCTGCCCAAATCGAATGACTCCCTTTAACGGAGATATCCTTAAGAATACCATATCTCCCACAATAAACTCTAGAGGTCGCCGCCTACGATCTGCATAGGATTTCTGTCTATCCTGGGCGACTTTCATCCGCGTACGGGTAATCCTCACTTTCTCCTTCGTCTCCTCTACTAGCTCAACATTGGTGAGTCGTCGCTCACCAATCTCATCCCAGCACAACGGGGTACGACACTTCCTCCCATACAATGCCTCATAAGGTGGCATGCCAATACTCGCCTGATAACTATTATTATAGGCGAACTCCACTAAAGGAAGATGTCGATCCCAACTCCCCTGAAAATCCATTACACATGCTCTAAGCATGTCCTCTAAAGTCTGAATGGTCCTCTCTGACTGACCATCCGTCTGGGGGTGATATGTTGTGCTGAAATTCAGTCTAGTGCCTAAAGCCTCCTGCAGACTGGGCCAAAAACGGGATGTAAATCTGGGGTCTCGATCTGATACTATCGACACTGGAACCCCATGCAGTCTCACAATCATATCAATATAGAGGCGTGCCAATGCCTCAAGCGAGTAATCACTCCTAATCGGGATGAAGTGTGCGGACTTAGTAAGTCGGTCAACTATCACCCAAATAGCATCATGCTGTGCCGAAGTCCGTGGTAACCCCATTACGAAATCCATCGTGATATGTTCCCACTTCCACTCAGGAATGGGAAGGGGCTGCAGTGTGCCCGTTGGACGCTGATGCTCGGCCTTCACTTGCTGGTACACCAAGCATCTTGCCACAAACTCTGCTATATCCCTCTTCATGCCTAACCACCAGTAGCTACCTCTGATGGTCTGATACATCTTCGTACCCCCGGGATGCATAGCATATGGAATGTGCTTCCTCAAGGATAGCACGCCGAAGATCACTATCGGCCGGAATACACACTCTGTCTCTGAATACCATGAGTCCATCATCACGGACTCTGAAGTCTCCGCCCTCAGCTCTACGGACTCTATCTGCAATACCCTGGATCTCCTCATCCGTACTCTGGAGCTCCCTGATACGGTCGAACAAAGTCAGCCTGATCTCAAATCTGGCTAATAAGCCTCCCTGATCATCGTTAGTCAAACTGACTCCTAAGGCTCGGAGTCCCACTAAATAAGAAAGGTAGGTTTTCTCTGTCGACTGTGAGGATGATGCTGACTTCCGACTCAAAGCATCTGCTACAACGTTTGCCTTGCCCGGATAATAGTCAATAATGAGATCATAGTCTTTCAATAACTCCAACCATCTCTTTTGTCTCAAATTCAGCTCTTTTTGGGTAAATAGATATTTCAAACTCCTTTGGTCGGTAAATACCCTGCAGGTTACCCCATAAAGATAATGCCGCCATATCTTTAATGCGAAGACTATGGCTGCCAACTCTAAATCATATGTCGGATAGTTAACCTCGTGTTTCTTCAGCTATCGCGAGGCATACACAATAACCCGACCATCCTGTATCAGAAGACAACCCAATCCCTATCGGCTAGCATCACTGTACACTGTATTCTCCCGACTACTAGTGGGAAGGGCTAAAATAGGAGCGGATGTTAACCGTTGTTTGAGCTCCTGAAAGCTTGCCTCACAACGGTCATCCCAAACAAACTTGACCCCCTTTTGGGTCAATCTCGACAACGGAGCAGCTATCCGGGAGAATCTTTCTACAAATCTACGGTAATACCCGGCCAAACCGAGAAAACTAAGAATCTCGATAACTGTTTGTGGCTGCTCCCACTTCACTATAGCCTCAACCTTCCGCGGATCAACATAAATACCTTCCGCGGAGACAATGTGCCCCAAGAATCCAATTTGTCTTAGCCAAAACTCACATTTTGAGAATTTGGCATATAGTTGCTTCTCACGGAGTATCTGCAATATCACCCGAAGGTGCTGAACATGATCTTCATCACTCCGTGAATATATCAAGATGTCATCGATGAATACGATGACGAATCGATCCAAATAGTCGTGAAAAACTCGGTTCATCAAATCCATAAAAGCAGCTGGGGCATTAGTCAGCCTAAACGGCATGACTAGAAACTCGTAATGGCCGTATCGGGTGCGAAAAGCTGTCTTGGGCATATCTTCTGCCTGAATCCTCAACTGATGATAACCCGAACGGAGATCAATCTTAGAGAAAACCTTAGCTCCCTACAGCTAATCAAACAAGTCATCGATACGTGGCAGGGGATATCGATTCTTGATGGTGGCTTTGTTCAATTGCCTGTAGTCCACACAAAGCCGAAATGTACCATCATTTTTCTTTACAAACAGTACCGGAGCGCCCCAAGGTGAGGTGCTCGGACGAATAAACCCCTTGTCCAGAAGTTCCTGTAATTGAGTTTTAAGCTCTCTCAGTTCAGCAGGCACCATTCTGTATGGCGGAATAGAAATAGGATTGGTCCCCGGTACTAAATCAATCTCGAAATCCAACTCCCGAGCTGGTGGTAATCCGGAAAGCTCATCAGGGAACACATCTAAAAATTCCTACACCACAGGGACATCTTCAAGTCTCGGTCCCTCAATGGTGATGTCGACAACATAAGCCAGATAAGCCGCACAACCATGGCGTACCAAACATCTGGCCTTCATAACAGAGATAATACTGCGGGGTAACACTCGTCTCTCACCCCGGAATACTAACGGTGGCTGCTCGGACCTCCTAAACTCAACCTCCTTCGTGAAACAATCCACGGAAGCCCGGTGTAAACTCAGCCAATCCATCCCTAGGATGGCATCGAAATCCATGATAGGGAGGGAAATTAGATCTGCCTCTAATACTCTCTCCCCAATTCCGACCTCACAGCCCCTATAGACTGTATCTCATATGATATGCTTGTCAAGAGGAGTGACTACCAGAATCTCCGCATCAAGTGGCGAGAGAGGTCTATCAGAATGACAAGCGAACGTATCGTTCACATAGGAAAAATTTGACCCGTTATCTATGAGAATACGGGCATCGATACCGAATATTCGCATGGTACCTAAAAGTAAGAAAAAGATCAACAGCATTTAAAATGCGAAGAAAAAGTGAACGAATATATATATATCAAACTAGTTAAGCTTCTAAAGTTTTGACTAGTCAAAACTGTACATCGACATCATGATATACAATAAGCTCATACAGAAAGTACACAAAAGTACTACACTAAGGGGTCTACGGGAGGATTACCCATAATAACATCAGGGTTTGCCTGTGCGTCCTCCTGTGTCATCGCAAACACACGAGCCTGGGCCCTAGGCTGCTGTCGCGACGATCCTGGCACTGTATTACTCCCGGCTACAGTCCGGGAAGTGGTAAGAGCTGAGTGCGTAGGTGCCCCCTGCTGGCCTGTGCCAGAAGTACCAGTACGACTCTGTAAAGTCAATCCTCCCCGACCTAAATCGGGACAGACACTCCTAACGTGACCTTGCTTCCCACACTGGAAGCAAGTAACTGGTACTCTACATGCCCCAAAGGCATGGTGATAGCTACATTTACGGCAAAAGGGCGGTCTCTGTGTAGTAGACTGTGTAGAGACACAAGAGGCTGGTGCCCCAAAGCCCTGTGGTCAAGGTCCCTGTCCCGGTGTTGCTGGTCTGAAGCTAGAAAAACCTCCGGGATATCCAGAACCTCTACCCCTCTTCGAAGACTATCCACCCTATGACCCAGTCTTCCTCTTCTGGTGACTCTCCCTCTGTCTCGCCTCTGCTCGGACGATCTCCTCCGCCCGATATGCTGAATCAATCACCTCCGATAGTGTAAAAGAGGGAGTCACCGTCATATATTTCCTGATGCTCAATTGGAGGCCATCTTCAAACTTGAACCTCATCTGAGCCGGTGTAGCCATATCGGGGATAAAGGCCGCTAGTCCTCTAAGCTCAGCCTCGTACTCTGACACTGACTTCATCCCCTAGTGCAAGTGCAGGAACTTCGTCCTCATCCGATCCTGCTCGAGCGGGGTAAAGTACCTACGGTCGAACTCTCGTAAAAAGTCCTCCGACCGCAGGGTCTGTGTAACACTGTCACGGATAGCCTCCCACCACGAGAGGGGATCTCCGTCGAGGAGTCTCTCAGCAACTCTCAATCTGAGCTCCTCTGACAACCCCAAATCCGTAAGGATCCTACGAATCCTGTTGATCTAGTGTTTCGCCGCTACTGCATCACTATATCCTGAAAAGTCTGTGCATCCGAGCTGCCGATACTCTTTCACCAACTGAGTGAGCTCGTAAATGCGCCTCAAAGTAGCCGACGTCTCATCGGTCGGAGTAGACACGGAAGGGCCGGCCACCGAAGGAGGAATCGGTGCCGAAGGAGCAGGTACGGCCACAGGTACGGTCGCTAGAGTCTGTAGTGAAGGTGGTGGCATCTGCGCCCTATATCTACTGCACCACTCCTGCCACTGTCTTAAGGCATCGAGTGGTGGTGGAGGAATCTTGGCTGTAGCAGCCGATGGAGGTGCTGGGGGTGGCGCTGGTGAGCGTGCTCGAGTAGAGGAAGCAACCTCTGGTACTCGTGGCGCCTCAGGTGCCCTAGGTGTATCAGGCACTGTAAGACCCTCAAGTGAGGCGAATCTAGTACCTCTCCAACCACGTCTAGATGGCATAATTCTGCGAAAAAAATACATTGTTAGTAGATAAAAATAAAGAATTAGGGTTAGTTGCTCCGTAACTAACCTCCTAAAATAAATGAACTATGACTCAGCATTAAATGCGAAATAACGAGTTAGAAACGTTATGTATCCAACTCCATCATCTAAAAGGACTTATATGCCTATGGCCAAGTATGGGTCTTTAAATGACTGTATGAAACCCTCTAATGCATTGAGGACTTGTCATATACTTGGGAAGACTTTCATCATTTCTTAAACCTAGACGCTTTGATACCAATAGAACTGTCACGCCCCAAACCGGGATCGTGAACAGCCGCCCGTTGCCCTAGGATGTCGGCTGTATTTTTACAGAAAATCGGACAGAATCTTCCCATAAATCGGAGGTTTCCCGTGTACAATTAAACCTGTATAATCAAAATCAATTTATAATTTAAATAAATGGCTATCCCGGCCTCTCCAAAATCAACAAACACCACCGCCAGCATCCAGAACAACGCAAGGTTACAAGTTTCTAGCAGTTCTAGGCACAGACCTCTACTGTCATGCCCAACTAGAGTATGAGCAGCCGCTATACCGAGCGGACCTAAGTTTGGACAATGTATAACACATTTCCCAAGTAACATTCAAATACGTACAATCGCCTCAATGCAAATGAAATATGAGAGTTAAACTATACAATCATCCCAAAATAAGTACATGGCCAACTACGAACCTCAATGTCAAGACCTCGCAGGGTCGAAACAAAATTAGAAGTAAATCTCACCGTCAGAACACCAAATCCGCTCTAGAACCTGTAACGCCGCTCTATCACAATCAACCTGTCTGAGGAGGGAAAAAAGAGGGGTGAGTATCATGGGAAGATACTCAGTGAGTGAGGGGGATAATATCAAGCATAAATAGTATAGGTGAACAATTGGAGTGTCAAATAATATATTTGAAACAAAAATTTACATTTCGCAGCAAAATATGATATATTTATCAATTTGAAATCATTTAATCAAACACACGATAGCAAGCATGTATGCATCCATTTAAAATCAAGTAATGTTAGAGCGAGCCAAAAATAGTCCTGACAAAGGTCAACCGTGACCAAGGACAGGCGCGTCGGCGGTTTTATTATGCATAGATTTTGAAACGCTCTCTACCCCGACGTTGGCCATGAGTACGCTGGGGCCAACTCATCAACATGTATAGGACCCCGCCCGGTGCTTGACGGTGGTGTCACACACGTCCTCCCCCTACGTGGGTTCAACCGGCCGCGCCTATAACCTTTAGAATAAATGACGTTTGCGGATACCTCCTGCAGAAGCGTATCCGGGCAACCCGTGCCTCTACAAACGCCCTTCGTAGCTACGGAATCATCATAGTATCACAAGGGCACAATATCCCATAGTATCACAAGGGCACAACGTCCCAGGGCACAATGTCCCACAAGTAACATCACATCATCTCGTAACTAGTGGGCATCCAACCCACATAGTTCATCAAAACATTTCAAATCTGTGTGCCAATACGTTTCGTTGAATCTTTTCAAACAGCATATCAATGCGACGGTAGAAAAGAAATTTTAAAATTTCAAGTAATGGCACAATTATTGTTTCATTTCAAACCAGGGATGCATAGTCATCGTAATTAAAATTCAAGACACTCCAATAATCACAAAACAGATTTGAAATTCAATGTCATACGTCAGGTCAATGCATATCAAAAGCATGTTTTATCGAAAACACGGCAGAAAACAAGTTTTACTATTTTATGCAAGAGATTAGAGTCCCACTCACTTATTTAGGGAGGATGGTCACTCCCTACTTTTCAACGACTCTCTAAAAGACAAACCTAATTAAATCATCAAGTTTTTACATCAAATAAAACCCTAATAAGGGAAAATTTATTCACACTGTGAAGTGAGTGCATTTCTCTTACCTAGAGTTCCTCGGGTTTCAGACCTAGCTGTCGTTCGCCCGTCGGATTGGTCTAAAACCTGTAATTGTTTCAAATTTCAATTATATTAGAAACAACTAAATTTCTAACTCCAAACCCTAGAACTTCAACCAAATATAGTCGTTACCTACAGTACAGAAGATGCAGGTGAGCTCTCGAAGGGGAAAGCCGGTCGCGGGCTCATGGGCCGTCACAGGCTCACGGGCCGGTGGGCTGGCTGCTAGTGGACTGGCCCGCTGGTGGCTCACGGGCTCTCAACCCGGCTTGCTGGCTGTAGCGGGCTTCGCGGGTTGTAGTGGGCCGCAGCTGGACTGGGCCTTGGGCCGCTGGTGGGCTCGCGGCTGGTGGGCTGGCCCGCTCACGGGCTAGGGCTCACGCTTGTGAGCTGGAACGCGTGCTCGTGAGTTGAGGCGCGCGCTCGTGAGCTGAGGCGCGCACTCAGGAAAGGATCGCGCACTGGGAGGTGCGCACGCTCGCACAGATGGGTCGCGTGCTCTGTGCATTGTGCTCGCGCAGGGGCACGCCGGTTGGGTCACGGGAGATCATGCGCAGGCTGGTGCGCAGGCTGGGTCGCAGGAGATCGCGCGCTGGCTGGGTCGCGGGGGATCGCGCGCTGGCTGGGTCGCGGGGGATCGCGCGCTGGGCTCACGCACTGGCTCGCGGGAGATCGAGAGCTGTGGCGCGCTGGGCTCGCGTGCTGGCTCGCGAGAGATTGCGACCTGTGGCGCGCTGGGCTCGCACACTGGCTCGCAGAAGATCGCGTTCGCGCGAGGAGGCAGCGCTTGCGTGGAGGAAGGAGCTGCTCGCAGGAGGGCGTTGCAACAGTGGGCGGCGTGTGGTGGCGGGACAGAGAGGCCACGGTGGAGAAGAGAGAGAGAGAGAGAGAAAGTGGGAGAAACTTAGGGCTTTAAGCCCAAATTTAAAACCCTTTTTTTTTTGTGGTGTTACAGTAGATATTTTATTTTGCAAGTTCCTCTTGTTCAATTTACCCATGTATGCTCTGGACAGAAGTTAAGCAATTATTTTGGCCTCACATCCCCATCCATGATCCTTTGGAGGAAAAAAAAGAGAGGAACAAAAGAAGAGACCAAAGTTGAGGTCCCTAACTAAATAATTTTTTTCTATCCTGGGGTTTACCTTTTTTTCCCCATGGTATTTTAGTATCTTCAACAAAAATGAGAGGCCTTCATTAGTGTTCTTGATAGATTTTGCTTTGGAGGGGAATATTCGTGGCTTCAACACATGTACTGGATGGAGCAGAGTGGCTTGTAATCCTTGGTCCAATCTTCCTCGCATTGTTGCTTCTTTTTGTTAATGGCATACTGTCATGCCCCGAACCGGGGTCGTGAGCAGCCGCCCGTTGCCTTGAATGCCGATTGTATTTTTACAGAAAATCGGATAAATTTTCCCATAAATCGAGGTTTCTCATATATAAATAAACCAGTATAATTTAAAATCAACCTGTAAATAAAATAAAATGGTCATCACGGCCTCACAACAACCTACCAACCACAGCAGACATCCAGAACAACGCCAGGCTATATAAATTTCCAACAATCCTAGTAGAAAGTTTATACAAATGTACAACAAATTTCCTAAGTAGAAAGTTTAAACGCTTACAAATGCCTCAATGCAAGTAAAATGAATCAAAGTGAGAGTTATGCACACAATTGCCCATAAGTTATACAGTCATCCCATAATATATACGGCCAACTATGGATCTCAATATCAAGACCGCGTAGGGTAGAAACAAAGTACGAAATTCATCTTTCAAATTTAAACTTAAATCTCACCATCGTGAATCATCCAAATCCACCAAAATCTCTAAGATCTGAAGCGTCGCTCCAGCACAACAATAATTCTGTCGGAGGAGGGAAAAGGGAGGGGTGAGTATCATGGGAAGATACCGAATGAGTGAGGGGGATAATACCAAGCATAAATAGTGTGGGTGAACCATTGGAGTGTCAAATAATATCATTTGAAACAAAAATTTACATTTCGCAGCAAAACGTAATATGTTTAGCAATTTGAAATCATTTAATCAATCATACGATACAAGCATGTATGCATCCATTTAAAAATCAAATAATAGTAGAGCAAGTCAAAGATAATCCTGGCAAAGGTCAACCATGACCAAGGACAGGCGCATCGGGGGTTTTATTATGTATAGACTTTAAAATCGCTCTCTACCCCGAGTTGGCCATGAGTTTGTTGGGGCTAACTCATCATCATGTATAAGACCCCACCCGGTGCTAGACGGTGGCATCACACTTGTCCTCCCCCATTGTGGGTTCAACTGGCCGCGCCTATAGCCTTTGGAATCAATGACGTTTGCGGATACCTTTGGAATCAATGACATTTGCAGATACCTCTTGCAGAAGCGTATCCGACAATCCGTGCCTCTACAAACACCCTTCGCAGCTACGGAATCATCAATGTCGTCATCATAGTATCACAAAGGCACAACATCCCATAAGAAAGAATCATATCATGCATAACTAGTGGGTATCCAACCCACATAGTTTATCAAAGCAATTGAAATCCGCATGCCAATACATTTCATCAAATCATTCCAAAACCGCATACCAATGCAACCGTAAAAGGAATTTATCCATTTTCAAGTAATGACACAAATTTTGTTTCATGTCAAACCATGGATGTATAGTCATCGTAAACATAATTTAAGACACTCCAATAACCACAAAACAGATTTTAATATCATACGTCAAATCAATGCATATCAAAAGCATGTTTTATCGAAAACACGACAGAAAACACGATTCACTATTTCTTGCAAGAGATTAGAGTCCAACACACCTTTCTAGGGAGGGTGGTCACTCCCTATTTTTTTTCAATTTAATCCAATTGATTCCTAGAGTCTCCAAAAGACAGCTAATCAATCATCACTATTTAATATCAAATAAGATTTTCAATTTTTTTTTCTTTCAAATTTAATATAACTGTAATTGACACAATCCCCTTTTTAGATTCCCGTTTCATCGCTTTTGAATCATTTGGCTCACTAATGATCAATTTTTCTAATATTTCTCATTTTCTCTAATTTTCCTCGAATTTAACATTATATAGTGTTCGATTCTAAATTCCACATAATTTCAACAAATTTAATTCAAATATTGAAGTAATTGCATTTCTCTCACCTAGGATTTCTCGGATCTCAGACCTAACTTTCGTTCGCCCGTGGAACTGGTTTAAATCCTGTAATATTTCCAAATTTGAAACGAAGTTAGCAACTAATTAAATTTCTAAACGTCAAACCCTAGAATTATATCCAATTATAGTCGTTACCTATAGTAAAGAAGATGCATGTGAGCTCTTCAAAAGGAGCAGCTGGTCGCGGGCTCGAGGACCGATGGGCTGGTGGGCTTGCGGGCTCGTAGCCCGGCTTGCTGGCCGTAGTGGGCTTCGTGGGCCGCAGTGGGCTCCCGGGTCAGCAGTGGGCTTTCTGGGTCAGCAGTAGGCTTCGCAGCCTGGTGGGCACTCACGAGCAAGGGCTCGCGCTCACGAGCTAGAGTGCTTACAGGCGGGAGCGCTCACGGGCTCGGGCTTGGGGGAGGTTTGCAGTCGCGCGCTCACAAGCTGAGGCGAACACTCACGAGCTGAGGCCCGCGCTTGCGAGAGGATCGCGCGCTTACGAGTGGATCACGCGCTCGTCAAGGGTCACACGCTGTGGGCTCTACTCGCGTAGAGGGTCGCGTTGGAGTACGCTCGCGCTTGTGCTGGGGCGCGCTCACGCTCGTGCAGAGATTGCGCTGCCCGCGGGAGATCGTACGCTGGGCTCGCGCAGTGGGTTGCGCGCTGTGCTAAGGAGGAAGGCGCTACTCGCGGGAGATCACGTACTGGGCTTGCGCGGGAAGGTTCATGCTGCGATGAAGGAGCTACGCTCGCAGGAAGGCGTTGCAGTGACGGCGATGGCGGGAGTAAGGCGAGGCGGTGGGCGACAACGATGGTGGAAAGGGAGGGACTGCGGGAGAGGAAGAGAGAGGAAAAGAGAGAGAGAGAGAGAGAGAGAAGAAGAGATTAGGGCTTATTTAGCCCTAATCCAATTTGGGTTTTTTTTTTTTCTTTTTCCTTTTCTTTTTTCTTTTCTTTTCTTTTATCATTATTATTATTATTATTATATTCATTTTACCTTAATTTTTACGGATACGGCAATAATTTAAATATACCAAAAATTCAATTTAAATACCCCAAAATCAAAAATCAATATAAATAATTAAAATTTCTTGTACAACAATACGGTATCACAGAGTCAGCGTTACACATACCGCTGCTTGAGGTACAATTAACTTTTAGGTTTCTTTGTGTTTATTGCTTTCTTCCTGATATTTGCTTATGATATACAACTGGAATATGATTGGAGGCAGGAGTCAGCTGATAAGAAGTTTGGAAATATAGCTGGATATAGAGTGTACAAAAGAACAACTAAGTGGGCTTTTATAATTTGTTTGTTAACTACGAGATCTTTTTTGTTTCACTTTTAATTGGAAGCTTTGGAAAGGAGACCCGAATTTAACTCTTACATGTCCTCCTCCAGCCCTCTCATTCCGCTACCTACTTCATTGTATCGGAATTTGCCTTCCTGGTTTAAAGCAGCCTTCCTCTTTGAATTTCCTTTCTACTACAAGAATTTTCCTGGAGAAGGGGCAAACTGGTAACTTTACTCTCGGTCTCCGCAGATTCTAGTTTGCCTTCTTAATTGAGACCTGCATTCACTACCCATTTGTTCACCGAGACTTATAAGCATGATGTGAATGCCTTGTTTAAAGCTTTCTTAACTCTGCCATGCTATTTCTTTTACTTTTATTATAATAAAGATCTCTAAGAGAGACCTAAGCTTTAGCATAAATATACCTTTTCATTTATGATAGATTCATTTTTCCATAACTAATATGGGAAGGTGCAAATGTGAGGAGGAAAAAATTATTGCATGACTGGAAAAGAGTAATGGATCTAAGCTGGTCTTAGCATATAGAGGTGTGTATTATTTTTTGTGATGGCTTATTGTCATTTTCCTTTTTGTTGTGCAATATTGGATATGGTTTTATGCAAACTCTCTCTCTCTCTCTCTCTCTCTATTTCCCCCATTTCAAGTAAGGTAGAATAAAATATTAGGAAGAGAGTAAAAAAAAGAGAAAGGAGACAAGAAACATACAAAGAGGGACTATTGCAGACCACCAACATAGGTTAAAGGAAAACTTCAATCTAATTCATTAATCAAAGCAGCACAAAGAACACTAATGCCTCAATGTATAGACAAAGCTCTAAAAAATATGGAAATAATATGAAAAGAACAATTTCACAAAAGTTGGTAACAAGCTAAACCATAGAAATTGTGATGAAAACCTATATTAAATAATTTTTAGTATATTCTAATTCAGTTCTCCCCGGCTAAAAGGACTCCTCGAGCGAGGTGGCAAAAGCTGTTCATCAAGGAGGGTGAATGAGGTAACTTTGTAGGTGAACTGCACGTGAAAACAGGCCCACAATCACAAATTTACAAATATCATGATAGTAGTTAAAATTGTCATCAAAGAGAACAAGGATTTGAATTCTCTTTGTTGGTAATTTAACAAATTAATGTAAGTTCCATACCTGCAAATGATATGTAGAAAAAGCAGAGGAGCAAAGGAAGAAACCTAGGATGACATGACAATTACTCACAATTCAAAAGAAAAGCATCTTTTTCAATAATTGTATCAAATCAATTTGCCTCACATCGTTAAAAACTCATTCACAATTTTACTTTTTTCACATCCATTTCAAACTTTGCAATATTCTCAATATTCTAGACTAGATCTATTTCAAATTTTTCCTTTTCCTCTTGTGGACATGAAACAAGAATGTGATCAACCATAGGTTGTGTCTCTTCAATTAGTGAGAACTCCCATCAACTATATGGAGATTCATTAGATTCCAATTTTGTACCAGCCTCTTGGGATTCTGGATATTGTTTAACTCTTAACGGATTTGTCTAAGCTTACTTTTGAATTCTTTAACTATCATGAATATATGTTGTTTAACTTCATTAGTACATTCCATTCGGCAAATTATTTAAAACGATGATTATATGGCTGAGATGTAAATTCCCTCTTTATTTTGGTATGGTATTGTACATAATTATGTGCATTTGAGTGTTGGACACCATAGTCAAAGAATCCACATAAAAGGAGTCGGTCTCGAAAGTGTATGTGGGGACTTGTCTTGAAAAAGAGGAATAACATGAAGGATGAAAACTACAAAGAGAACTATAACCGTCATTTATGTGAGAACTTGCAATTGCAAAAGTCGCTCAAGTAATAAAGTAGTGAGTAACGATTGTACCCCAAGGATTGCTAATTATTAATTTAGCTTACTATTTGTAATGCTTAGAATATGAATTTTATGACTAATGTATCTAGTTAACTAAAATCTACCAACTAAACTATAATGCATGAATTATTGAAAAATAAAGTCTACGAGACAAAGAAGGAAGACATTCAATAGAGACGTTTAGAGCATATAAGAGAGACTTGCATATGATATTTATTAATCTAGAAAAAACATATAATAGGGTTCTCAAAGACAAACTTTGATAGATGTTGATGAAGAACGAGACCCACATGAGATACATTAATCTATATAAAATCAATAATTACTTCTAAAATTTATATTAATAAATAAAAATAAAGTAAGGAAATCTCCCTCCCCTCCCTAAATTCATAAAAATAAAAACAGTGTGAGTAAGAGGGGGGGCAAAGTCTGAGAAAGGAAAAAAAAGATCAGATCAAATTAAAGGAGAACTGTCGAATCAAAAAGGAATTTCCAAAAGATGAGCTTAAGTAATTTGAAAAGCCCCATTAAAAGACGTGGGCCCATAGTAATAGGAATTCAAAAAGCCTTCTCTCTTTTTCGGGTTTGAGAATGGAATTTCAAAAGAGGTGGGCCATAGCTTAAGAAATTTCAAAAGCCTTCTCTCTCTCTCTAAAAGAAATTGAAGGGAAGCATCAGAGTAGATGACGGAGGCAGATCACAAAGTTTAAGGAGGCTTCTTGTCTCTTTGACACGATGGCGATGGTATATCTTTTTTTTTAATCTTCTTTTTCTTCCTCCTATATTTATTTTCCATTCTTGTTATTTCTGCTCTCTCTCTCTCTTTCTTTCTCCCTCACCCCCTCTCCCTCTCCCTCTCCTTCCTTGTCATACAAAGTTGTTTGTTCAAGAAAGATTGAAATGAGTAGTAGTCAAAGAAGTTGAGATCTCGAGGTCTTAGATGGGTTTATAATTCTGTTGACAGAATTCATTCCTTGTATTTTTAGAAAGAGAGTTGAGTTTTTTTTCACCTGTGGTTTTTGTTTTAACTCACATGTCAGTCACAGTTCACCCACAATTGATCCGTATTTTTAAGGTCAATGTAGAAACAGTATTATAATTGGACCGATCCATGACATGTCTAAGTGGTCAGTTGAACTGGTCCGACTGACAGGTCAGTCCGGTTTTAATAACACGAGTATAACTAATAAGTTTAATTTCTCTGTAATTAAAATAATTTTATATGTTACCATTCTTATATAGTGGTATAATTATGCTCTCTCTTCATATTTGGGGATATTTTCTTTGATCTTTGATCTACCATTTTGATCTTTGATCTTTGATTTTCTGTTCCAAATCTGTATACCTTTTTGTCAGATCTACCATTTTTGTCTTTGAATATGTTGATTTCGGTTTTGATTTCGTCAATTTTTGATCAAAATTTTGGGAATTTAATGTTCGTGTTTTTTGTATAGAAGAGACATTTTGTCTCTCTCTCTCTCTCTGTGATTTTTGGGCTTAAAATCAAACTCGGGCCTGGCCCGAAATGGGCCCGAGACCCTTTTAATTTTTTGGGCCGAGCTCGAGTCTTAATTCTTTGAGCTTTCTTGAGTCTGGCTTGGGCTCGGGCCCATAAAATTTTAAACGGGCTGAGCTTGAGCTTTGCAAAGCCTGACTCAAACACCTTGATTGCCGATCCTAACCGGCACCCTCCTTTATTTACCTTTGGACTGGCCATGGTAAAGTTAATAGAAACCATTCTAAAGCCCTAAATATTAAATAATTTCTAATGTAATCTGTGTCATTAGGTTTTGCCTTTTCTTTGACTAAAAAAAGGACCAATAGTGCACTTTTAGTAACCTACATAAGCACATTACTAAGGGCATCATCTATGCTTGTGTAGGGAAGAAATGTGAATATATTGTGAAACAGTAACCAAAACAATGCTAGTGGCTGATATGAAAACATCACACGTGTTGGTTTCTTTTTTATTTTCCTTTTTTTCCCCTGGATTTTGTTGATAAAGGGGTTCAAGGGCTTTTTGTTTTTTTCTTCTTATGTTTCGTTTGGGGGGTGGTTGGAAGGAGAAAAGAGATCTAGGTTTCTATTTGTTTGTCAGTCCGACTTCAAATCAATAGAAGTTACTTTTAGCTGGATCAGTGATGTGAGAGCATTTTTGTTGTCCATTAAGCTTTATGATAAACTACACAGCTTGCATTACATTGTAGGTAAAGTCATATGTAGATTATATTGCAGGGGTTTGATTGGAAGATAATACCTAGTTTGATATTTATGGTGTGTGAAAAAAAAATGACTATCTTTCTGCAAAATAATGCGGGAATGAGTTCCTTTGAAGTTGATTCACGACAAAAAGCTCTATGGTCACTTGGGTCGGCTGAGTAATGAGCCAAACATAATTTAGCACTGTTCACATTTTTGCATTTATTTTTTCAAAAACGAATTCATTGTTCCATGCTAAATTTTTGCTATTCATGTCTCTTAAATCATTTACCATTTGTGTAAGGTATAGAACAAACCCATTCCCTTGCATGTTTTTGAAATTTCAAAGGAGGGAAGGGAGAGAGTGGTTTTTTTAAAAGAAAAACCAACTCCAATTCCTATAACCATCCTTCATGCACATTGAAGGTTGAGAGAGAATTAAAAAAAAAAAAGGCAAAAGAAAGATCAACACCATATACATTGACTCTTGGATTGTGAACAAGAAGGAGATTGATCAATTGGTAACATTTTTCAGACCCATACATTGAAAAGGTAAGTGATCCGACCCTAAATCTTGGGACATTAAATATTTATTTCGCTGTAATTGCATAAGAGAATGCTTTCATTGGCATTAGAGCATGATTTAGGGTGTTTTCGATTTTTTTTATGTATATTCGAGTTCCATTTTTTTTAAAAGTTGAAAATGGTAACTTTGATTATAGACCAAGAAATGCTTTGAAATTTGAAAGGTAGAGTATCCATGATGTTAGGAATTGCTCTGTAAAATTTCATGCATGGCCATTATGTATTTTTGGAGAAAAATGAAACCCTAGCCGAAAAATGAAAATGCTTATATCTATTTGCATGATAGGTTTTATGATTTAAAACTTGTATGTTAGATTCCCCATTAAAAATCCTTTCCAACCATATAAAGAACATGCAAAATGGTTTACAAATGAGGGATAAATCAAAATCTGAAAGACTATTCGAGGTGCAGAAATCTGGACTTAGGGAAGACGATGAACAGTGCAAAATAACATAATCCCACTCTCGGGTCATGGGCTGTGAAGCCCAAACGTCATGTTCCAGACTTCAGATCAGAAAACTAATGGCATCATTAGATTCAGAGACCCCAAAAATGGGGGGTAGGCAAAATCCAGTGGCCGGATTCAGCTGGGAAGGCAGCGCGTGGGCTTTACGCACCGCCTGGGTGCGTGGGCGGGTCACCCACGCGCCTCCGCCACCAGGTGGCGCGTGAGGGTGCGTGATGCGCCCTCTCGGGCCCCATTTTTTTTTTAATTTTTATTATTTTTTGATTGATTTTTCTGTAATTAAAAAATTTTGTTTTTTGACTAAAAGTATCCATTGATTTTAAATTAGTAAATTTTTTTTTTGAAAATTACAGAAAAATCAATTAACAAGTGAGACAAATTTTTGAAAATTTCTCACATGTTTGAAAAAATATTTTCTAGTTTATGCCTACCTGAATTAAATTTTATAACACATATTTGATTTGTATTTGTTGATGTAAGTATAAATAATTGTGGATGGTGTTTTAAAATTTTTTGGTTGGGTTCGTGTTCAATCTAATACTTACCCCATTTTAGGAATATGGTGAGAATCAGACGTACCCTTGCATCTCTCCGGGGGAGATGCAGAGATGAGAGAACCCCAGAACATTTGGCAAAGCTGTATATGATGTTGCATCATAATATGAAAGCAACGCACACTTTGCCGCAATATCTATAGGTTATGAGTCGAAAACATTATAAATTTTGGCATTTGGGTCACTGGTTCGGAGGCGACGAAGCCGAGATTAAGATTATTAGAAACTCTCTCCCTGATTATTTGGTTGGAATGGCTGACAAAATATTATAGGATAATAAGTGGCTCTACCTCAAGGATTTCAGACTAAAACTGCTTAGGATGTGGAGAGATAGGGAGATAGAGATTAAAATAAAAAGGGCGTTGTCTCTAAAGATCAATGGCTCTACATCCCAATCTGTTAGGAGATTCACTCCGAGAGATAGACTTTCAGTTGGGATGGTCAATATGGTTACTCGCATGTATATAGAACATAAGAAAGAAAAGAAAAAAGAAATTTGATTGTATAAATATATATTTTTTTCTTCTTCTTTTCTTTGTGCATAGTTATCTACTGTGATGAGAACAATGCCATAAACATATGATGTAATGTTTTTTCTCTTTATATATATATCAAGAATGTGCATATTTTGTATATTTATGGGAGCATGTGAAGAGATATGTTCTAAATTCACATGATTTTAGTGGGACTTTTTAAGTTGGTAGAATTTAAGTAATTCTCACCTAAGACTTAAAAAATTTTGCTACTTTGAAATCAAATTTATGATAATCAAACATTTGGATGATGGATGATGATTGGGCATTTAGTGATCTTTCGAGTTTACACCTTATATTCATTTATGATAAATTTATTAGATTTCATGTACAAAATTATATGAATGAATGAGTATGAATACTTACAATAATCTCTTTTTGAAAACCCATACTACGGCATCGAAATCAATAATAGCAGATTTGAATAAAGGTGATAAGTTTAATGGCGATAATTATGACATTTGGCGCCATAAAATATGGTATGTACTGCAAGAGTAAGATGCCTTAGAGGGTATCAACCATATCATGCAAGACCCTGGAATTGGAATACTACTTAACAGAGAAGAAATCAAGAAGTTTATCAGGCATGGAAGAAAAAAAATTCTACTGCACGTGGCATCCTGGTTAGTTCTATAGTTGATGATCTCATACATGAATGTGAGCAATTCCTTACTGCTCATGACATATGGGTATACCTTAGAGAGAAGTATGGGGTACCAGTATGACCCGTCTGAGGCAGTTGACTATTAAGTTTGACACATACAAAAAGAAGTCGGATCACAATATCAAACTACACCTGAGAACTATGTCAAACATGATAAGGGAATTGAAGTCAGCAGGTCATGTTTTATTAGATGAGCAACAGGTTCAAACTTTAATCCGATCCCTTCCAGACCAGTGGGAGCACTTGAAGGTCAATCTGACTCACAATGATGACATTAAGACTTTCGTTGATGCTGCTCGCCACATAGAACTCGAATATGAGCGGCTTGGTGTTGTAAAATCGATTTCTAATGCCTTTGTAACTGAGTCAAGTTCCCAAAAAGGTTCAGGCTTTAAACGGAAGGGGAACAAAAACAAGGACAAGAAAGGAAAGGAAATTACGGAAGGGTTTAAGAAGAACAATTATAACCGCAACAACAAGCGCAAGCGGTTTTGGAAAAAGAATGATAAGAGCAAACTGAAGTGCTACAATTACAAAACTCTTGGTCATTTCGCTCGAGAATGTCCCGAGCCAAAAAAGGTAGCACCCTGTAACGCTTCTCTAAGTGTTATATATGTCTCTAGCACTGTTTTACTTTTTGAATCTTATCCTGTGTGGATTATAAACTCAGGAGCAACAGACCATATGACAAGAGATCGAGAAACGTTCGTGGACTTTCGTCGAGTTCCTCCTGGTGCAAGATAGATATACGTAGGAAACAATACAAGACTAGAAGTCAAAGGGATTGGCACTTGCACACTGGAGTTACGAAGTGGCCAAACCCTAATCTTACATGATGTTCTCTTTATACCAGAAATTCGACGAAATTTAGTCTCTGTTATTGTTCTTCTTAGACTAGGCTATGATTTGAACTTTACTTGTGATAGGGTTTGTATTTATAATGGTGGTGTGTTTTATAGTACTAGACATCTATTAAATAGATTTCTTACTTTGGATTGTGACAGACAAATGTTTAACTGTTCTGCTGATCGTTATATTTTGTTAAATGTTTGTTCTTCTAGTAATACTAATATAGATGACAAAGTATGGCATGCTAAACTTGGTCACATAGGGCAGGACATGATGATTCGACTTCTAAAAACAGGACTATTGGGTTCGCTTACTAAAGTTGATTTACCGAACTATGAATATTGTCTTGCCGGGAAGATGACTCGAAAACCATTTGGAAAAGTTGTAAGGGCTGAACTTCCATTATAATTGGTTCATTCTGACATTTGTGGTCCAATGAATGTGAAGGCTAGACATAGAGCATCATATTTCATTACTTTTATTGATGATTTCACGCGTTTTGGTCATGTCTATTTGATTACTCATAAGTCTGAAGCACTTGAGTACTTTCGACGTTATATGAATGAAGTGGAGAATCAAATAAATAGAACGATTAAAGCCTTAAGGACAGATCGAGGGTGTGAATATCTATCAGATCAATTCAATGATCTGTGTAATGAAAAATGAATAATTAGACAATTGACTATTCCCCACATGGCTCAACAGAATGGTGTTGCTAAGAGGAGGAATAGGACATTGTTGGAAATGATGAGATCTATGATGGTGTAGGCTAACTTGCCAATTTTCTTTTGGGGAGATGCATTGTTAACTGCGACCTATATCTTGAATAGAGTGCCTTCAAAAACAATACCCACAACACCGTACGAACTTTGGATTGGTATGGGGATCGGCAGCATATGTTCATGACCCTTCTAATTGTAACACCGATACTTAGTGCTCGAACAAGTGTATTGGTTTTGAAATATTTATATACATAGAGGAAAATTTTTTATTTATATTGATTTTTTATTTTGGGATCTTTAAATTAAATTTTTTGTATAAATTAAGTTGTCGTGTTTATAAATCGTAGTGGACCCATTATTTTTATGAAATTCGCAAACTAGCAAAAGGGTGGATATGAATATATATTTATATATATTCTTTAAAAAAAGAGAGAGAGAGAAAGATGGAGGAAATGCCGCGTTTCGGGCCGAAACGCGGCACTCCCCCGTTTCAGATTAGGGCTAAAAGCCCTAATCTATCTCTCTCTCTTCATCTCTCTCTCTCCGACTCTTCGTCTCCCCTCTCCCTGCCTTTTCCTCTCCTGTGGCAGTACGTTCCTCGCCTGAATCCGCTGCACACCACCACCACCACCACCACCACCACCGTGCCCCTGCACGAGTGCGCCCCCCAACGCGACCTCCCTCGCGCGAGCGTGCTTTAGCGTGTGACTGCAGTTTCTCGCGAGTGCGCACTCCAGCCCACGAGAGCTCCAGCTCGCGAGCATGAGCCCTTAGCTCGTGAGCGAGCCCCTAGCCCGTGAGCGCGCCGGCCTACAAGCCCGCCATCCCACCAGCCCGCGACGACCCATGAGCCCGCAACTGGCTTTCCCCTTTGAGAGCCATCTGCCATCCTCGCAGAATTACTACAGGTAACGGCTATATTAGATGTGGTCTAGTGTTTAGAAATTGATTTAGTCACTTACGTAGTTTCAAAATTGAAAATATTACAGGTTTTAAATTAATCTGACGGGCGAACGAAAGCTAGGTTTGAGATTCGAGTAAACCTAGGTAAGGGAAATGAAATTATTTCAATACATAAATTTAATTTTGTCGAATTTAGGTTTGAATTTAGCTTATTTTGATTTGATTATTTACTTATAAATGGAACGAAATTGATGACATTGGTGTATACTTATAAATTGAAGAATTTAGGAAGAAAAATGATAAACCCTGACAATAGTCAGAAATTTGATGAAAATCGTGATAATTTGATTAGGTTGGCTTTCTTGGTGATTCGATTGAGGGGAGCCTTGTTTTACGTATTGTGGTTTTATTGGGGAGTGCGCTATCCTCCCCAAAACTATGAGTGAGATTTATTTCAATACTTTTGTTTAATGTGTAAAGCCTATTTTAAAATATTAGATAAATGAGTATGATTTGTAGTGTATTTGAAATGTTTTGACTGGTTTTGAAATTAATTTTTGTGAACTGATGGAGTGTCCAAAAAAAACTGTGTTGAAATATTGAAATTATGCATCCATGTGGTTGAAATGTATAATGTGTCATATTATGCTATATGTTGCATTTGGTTTGTGAACCTGATTTCGGCACATTTTGATATGATTTTGGATTTGGCCTTTAGGGCTTTGGTATGTATTGTTCCGTAGCTATGAAGGACACCGTGAGAGACATTTTGGTGGCGTCCAGATATGCCTAGGCCTGAGGTATCCCACGAGTTGTCGTGATTCTTATTAATGACACGGAACTAGCTAGATTGAATCCGAAAGGGGGAAGATTTGGATAATCTCTCCAAGTCTAGCACCTGGACGAGGTCTGTCACCAATGTTGGGGTAGCGATCACTTTAAATAAATTTGCATATAATACCTCCGGTGTTCCTGTCATAGGTCACGGTAAACCTTTGCCAAGACATTTTTGGCTAGCAGCTCTATGATTTTAGTGACAGTATTTGGATACATATTTGACTTGAAAATGCGAGCTAATGATATATTGTTGAAATGAAAAGTATGATGATTTGAAATATGATTCGTATACTTATGCTTGACACTCTAGTTTTACACTTCATATTAGACGATTGCATTGACCCACTCATTCACTGAGTATTCTTTCCCCGAGTACTCACCCCTTATTTCGCTTCTTGTTTTAGAGATAGTATTTGACAATGAGCGTTACTCTTAGGACGCTCAGTATCATTGGGAGATTTGGTTTGGACTTGATGAGTCATTATATATTTTTGCTACAAAATTTGTATTGGTAATGTATATGCATTCTGAGATCTATAGACGACTATTGTGTAATTCTGGGATGACTGTATAAATATAGATATTTAAATTGTGGAACTCTCATGTCATTGCATAACATTGCATTGAGGCATTTCTTATTCGTTATGTATGTACTTGGGAATGTGTTATGTCTTAAAAGTGTACTCTACGATCGCTCGGTGCCACCTTTAAATCACAGGAGGGGTGACTGGCGGCTGTCCATGCCTTTGATGGGGGCATGGTAGTAGAGGTCTGTAGCTAGGTTGCTGGAAATTTGTATAGACTTGCGTTATTTTGGATGTTGGCTATAGGATTGGTTGATTTTGGAGAGGCCAGGATGGCCATTTGTTTATTTTACA
This sequence comes from Dillenia suffruticosa, assembly GCA_033439265.1. Taxonomy (NCBI): domain Eukaryota; kingdom Viridiplantae; phylum Streptophyta; class Magnoliopsida; order Dilleniales; family Dilleniaceae; genus Dillenia; species Dillenia suffruticosa. Next base: position 22,639,234 of record JAVTVX010000015.1, read on the forward strand.
AGATGGTTGTGAATTATACAGAATTAATTGTACTTGGGAGACCTCCGAAATATGGGGAGGTTCTGCCTTATTTTTTGTAAAAATATAGCCAGTATTCAGGACAATGGGCGACTATTCACGATCCCGGTCCGGGGCGTGACAGTTGGATTGGTATTAGAGCCCGGTTAAGAGCTATGTAGGAAGAGAGTCTTGAAAATATTCCCGAGTGTGTTTATGTTTAAAGTCCTCAATGTATGAGACTTTCATACAGTCGTGAAGTCCCAGTACATGGTCATAGGTATATGAGTTCATCCATTTTAAGGGGTTAGATACGGTTATGTCTAACCTAACATGCTTTTTTTTGGATTCCATTCTTTGTGAGGGTCGTCAAGATGTGACTAGTCCAAATTTCTTGAACCATGTCTATTCTTTGAACGATAGCTAATAAGCATCATTCTCTTGCAGAAGTGTGACGACCCGATGGAGTGCCCGTTTTGCCCCACCAGAGGAATTAAACGAGCTGAAAGATCGTTCCTCGTCTTGCGTGCAACCACCGGCACCTACTCAACTAGCTGCTTAGGCTGAGACTCCCATACCCACACTCGACGTCTTTCGGTAGGTGTACAAGTGGTACGCTTCGCATAGGATCCAGATTCCGCCCCCACCACCTCTTACAGCGGCGCCTACACCTACAGCAGTGCCAGTTCCTTCGGCACTGGTTCCACCACCGGTAGCCGGTCCTTCTACTTTGTCCGAGCCGGGTGAGACCACATCGACTACTCTTAGGCGGGTACATGAGTTGACTTAGTTGGTTAAGGAGGCCCGTTAGTTGGGGTGCACTGATTTCACGGGGCTTGGTGATGCTACGGCAGTCAAGCATTGGATTAACCGCACCCGCAGGATTTTGACCGATCTGGGGATTAAAGAGGAGTTTTGCCTGAAAGTGGCACAGCGGCTATTAGAAGGAGAGGCCCTCTTATAGTGGGAGGCCCTCATTGATGAGGCGACAGAGCCACTGCGGTGGGACGACGTCCTTCGGGAGTTTGACCGTAGATTCTTCCCACTCTACCAGCAGGACAGGATGAGGTCAGAGTTGGGACGGCTTATACAGGGGTCTAGATCTGTCTCAGAGTATGAGGCAGACATGCGGAGACTTGCCGCATTGGTACCGGATCTGGCCATACCTCAGTATTTGTGCTTCAAATTCAAGAACGGTCTTAGTCTCAGCATCAAAGGTATATGACTGTTACCCCACAGTTTACACTGGCCAAGGTGATAGACTCTGCTCACCACGTAGAGACTTTGGTCCACGTAGAGGCTACATAAGGAGAGAGCAGAGAGCAGAAAAGAAAGAAAGAGAAGTCTCATTTTGCGCAGAACTCCAAGAGGGGCAGGGGATCCAGTTCGTACAGAGGTGGATTAGGATCTGAATTTCCTGAGCTAGGACGGGGACAGTATTCCCAGGGGTTCAGACAGCCTGCTTCGACTCACCCTACACAATGTACTACTCAGTAGCACTCTTATTGCCGTAGAAGCAATAGGTCACATCCGATAGAAGCTTGTTTAGTGACGGTCACTTGTTTCTACTATGGGAAGTCAGGGCATATCAGGAGTTCCTGCCCTGAGTTAGGACATGGAAGACAGAGTTCACAGAGCCGTACTAGTACTCCTCATATGGGATAGCAGGGGTAGCATGCTCGCCCAACATCTTCTACTCCCAAGGAGACCACCGGGAGTAATATAGTGCAAACCCAGTCACGACAACAACCTAGGGCTCAGGCTCGAGTTTATGCAATGATGCAGGAGGACGCCCAGGCGAACCCCAACATCATCATGGGTACTCCTCCTTCTGATCCTATAGAATAGGATCTTTATTCGTATTTCCACTTTTTTTGGAGATGTCAACATTGTATCATGATAGTCGTATAGGTATTTTATGTTGTGTACCCTTTTGTGACATGATACTACTCTGACATCTTTGTACACTGAAGTTGTAAAATCCTTAGAGGCTCAACTATTTTGACATATATATATATATATCAAGTTTGAAATTATTCTAAGTCTATGTACATTTTGTTCAATGATAGGTACTCTACCTATCTTTAGAATAGATGCTCGTATCCTTATTGACACGAGGTCTAAGTATTCGTATGTGAGTGATCAATTCTTCCGACATTCTGACAGGTTGCTCTCACCTTCGGACGAGGAGATATTGGTCATCACTCCTCTGGGTGAGCAGATTGTGCGCGGCACAATCTAAGAGAATGTGAGATCAAAGTTGGGGATACAGTACTGAAGGTAGATCTAATCCCTCTCGCCATGACTGATTTTGATGCCATATTGGGGATGGATTGGCTACATATGCATCGGGCTTCAATTGACTGCTTTAAGAAGCAGGTGGAGTTTCGAAAACCCGATCAACCAGTGTTGATTTTTGAGGATGAGAGGCGGGTTTTACCCCGCTGTGCCATTTCAGTTTTGGAGGCTAAACGCATGATTCGCTGCGGGTGTGTGGCTTACCTGGCTCACATCATAGACACCATTGCTCAGGGACCGAGACTGGAGGATGTTCCAGTGGTACAGGACTTTCCTGATATTTTCCCCGAAGAGCTACCCGGATTACCACCGGTTCGGAAGTTTGACTTTGAGATCGATTTAGTTCCGAGGACTACCCCTATCTCTATGCCGCCATACAGGATGGCACCGGCTGAGCTGAGGGAGCTCAAGGTCCGACTGTAGGAGTTGCTGGAGAAGGGGTTCATCCGTCTTAGCACGTCACCTTGGGGTGCTCCAGTACTGTTTGTAAAGAAGAAGGATGGCTCATTGAGATTGTGTATGGATTACAGGCAGCTTAATCGGGTGACTATGAAGAACAGATATCCGCTATCTCACATAGATGATTTGTTTGATCAATTGCAAGGTGTCTGAGTTTTCTCGAAAATTGATTTTCGATCGGGATATCATCAGTTGCAGATAAGGAGTCAAGATGTGCCAAAGACAGCTTTCCGCACTCGATACGGATACTACAAATTTTTAGTCATGCTATTTGGATTGACTAATGTTCCTGCTGCATTCATGGACTTGATGAACAGAGTCTTTCACGACTATCTAGATCAGTTTGTCATAGTCTTCATAGATGATATACTGGTGTATTCGCGGAGTGACGAAATCATGTTCAGCATCTTCGCACCATTTTACAGATCCTCCGCGATGAGCTGTTGTATGCCAAATTCATAAAATGTGAATTTTGGCTAAGACAAGTTTGATTTTTTGGGCATGTCGTTTCTACGGAAAGGATTTTTGTCGATCCGCAGAAGGTCGATGCCATTACAAGATGGGAGCAGCCACATACAGTGACTGAGATTATGAGTTTTCTTGGTCTGACTAGGTATTACCGCAGATTTGTTGAGGGGGATAGCTGCTTCATTGTGTAGATTGATGCAAAAATGTGTCAAGTTTGTATGGGATAACCGTTGTAAGGTGAGTTTTCAGGAGTTCAAACAATGGTTGACCACAGCTCTGATTTTGGTACTTCCCACCAGCAGTCAGGAGTACACAGTGTACAGTGATACTAGCCGATAGGGGTTGGGTTGTGTTTTGATGCAAATGGTCGGATGATCGCCTACGCCTCTAGATAGTTGAAGAAACATTAGGTGAATTATCTGACACACGATTTGAAACTTGTGGCCATAGTCTTTGCATTGAAGATATGGCGCCATTACTTGTACGGGGTGACTTGCCGGGTGTATACTGATCATAAAAGTCTGAAATATTTATTCACCCAGCGACAACTTAACCTGAGACAAAGGAGATGGTTGGAACTCCTTAAAGATTATGATCTTGTCATTGATTATCATCCGGGCAAAGACAATGTGGTTGCTGATGCCTTGAGCCAAAAATCAGCTTCATCGTCTTAGGAGAACAATACGGCATACCTTACTTGTTTGATGGGACTCCAGGATTTGGGAGTCAGATTGGCTAGTGATGATCAGGGCACTCTGATAGCCAGGTTTGAGGTCAGGCCGACGTTGTTGGACCGTATTAGGGAGCCTCAGGGCGCTGATACCGAGCTCCAGGCTCTTACTGAGAGAGCCCACAGAGGTGATATAGATGATTTCAGAGTTCGTAGTAATGGACTTCTGACTTATTGAGATAAAGTATCTATACCCGCCGATGAGGATCTCTGCAGGTCTATATTAGAGGAGGCACACTTCTTGGCCTATGCCTTACACCCAGGTAGTACAAAGATGTATCGAACTATTCAGGGCAGCTATTGGTAGCCAGGTATGAAGAGGGATATTGCGGAGTTTGTAGCTAGATGTTTAGTCTGTCAGCAGGTAAAGGCCGAGCATCAGAGGCCAACGGGTTTACTACAGCCTCTTCCCATTCCCATATAAAAGTAGGAACATGTGACTATGGACTTTGTTATGGGATTACTACGGACTCAGGCCAGATATGATGCCATTTGGGTGGTAGTCGATCGACTCACAAGTCTGCCCATTTCATCCTAATGCGCAGCGACTCTCCACTGGAGATATTGGCACATCTGTATATTGACGAAATAGTCAGACTACATGAGGTTCCTGTGTCCATACTTTCGGATACAGATCCAAGGTTCACTTCTCGATTTTGGCCCAAGCTCCAGAAAGTTTTGGACACACGGCTCAATTTTAGTATAGCATATCACCCACAGACAGATGATCAGTCAGAGAGGACCATTTAGACGCTCGAGGATTTGCTTCGGGCTATTGTTATGGATTTTCGGAGTAATTGGGATAGGCATTTACCGCTGATGGAGTTTGCATATAATAATAGTTATGAGGCCAGAATTAGCATGCCACCCTATGAGGCACTTTACGGTAGAAAGTGTCGCACCCCGTTGTGCTGGGATGAGGTAGGTGAAAGGCGCCTTATCAATGTTGACTTAGTCGAGAAAACTAAGGAAAAGGTTAGGGTGGTTTGCAAGCGATTGAAAGCTGCCCAAGATAGACAGAGGGCATATGCGGATCGGAGACGCCGGCCTTCAAAGTTTGAGGTGGGTGATATGATATTTTTGAGGATTTCTCCCTTGAAGGGACTCATTAGATATCGGTAGTAGGGCAAGTTGAGCCCCAGGTACATTGGACCGTTCCGTATCCTCAATAGGGTTGGAAGCGTGACATACAGACTAGAGCTGCCAGACGAGTTATCTCGAATCCATGATGTCTTCCTTGTATCAGTGTTGAGAAAGTACATCCTAGATCCTTCGCATATTATGGAGCCTCCGCCAGTAGAGGTACAAGAGGACTTGAGTCTACCTGTTCAGCCGGTAACCATACTTGACCAGCAGATCCGGCAGCTATGGAACAGGGAGGTATCTCTTGCCCGAGTACTATAACGCAACGATCAGGTCGAAGAAGAGACCTGGGAGCCCGAGAAAGCTATGAGGAGACAGCACCTCATTTATTTTCTGTATAGTTTAACTTTCTTTTAGTTTTAAGGACGAAACTTATTTTTAGGGGGTTAGAAAATGTAACACCGACACTTGGTGCCCAAACAAGTGTATTGGTTTTGAAATATTTATATACATAGAGAAAAATTTTTCATTTATATTCATTTTTGATTTTGGGGTGTTTAAATTGAAGTTTTGGTATAAATTAAGTCGTCATGTTTGAAAATCATAGTGGACCCATTATTTTTATGAAATTCGCAAGCTAGAGAAAGGTTGGACGTGAATATATATATATATATATATATATTCTTTTTTAAAAAAAAAAAAAGAGAAGAGAGAGAGGAAGGAGGAAACACTGGGTTTCGACCCGAAACGCGGCACTCCCCCTTGTCAGATTAGGGCTAAAAGCCCTAATCTGTCTCTCTCTTCATCTCTCTCTCTCTGACTCTTCGTCTCCCCTCTCCCCGCCTCTTCTTCTCCCGTGGCAGAGCCTCCCTCTCCCGAAGCTACCGCGCACCACCGCCACCACCACCACCGTTTTATTCTTCTCTCTCTCTCTATTTCCTTCTGTCAGTTTCTCTCTCACTCTCTCTCTCTCCCTTCGTTGTTCACGATCTCTCTCGCGATCGCCCTCTCGATTGCACTCTGCCGCGAGCCGTAAATCACACTCCCTCACCTCCTCCGGTAAGTGTGCCAGCCTGCAGCGCCTCCCTCCGCCACCGCTACTGCGCAAGCGTGAGCACGCGGCTTTCGCCTGAGCGCACCACAATGCGACTAAGCACTCGACAGAGCGCGACTGCACGACCCTCCCTGCACGAGAGCAAGCGTGCCCTTGCACGAGCGCCAATATAGCCCTGCACGAGTGCCAGCTTGCCCCTGCACTAGCGCCAGCGTGGCCCTGCACGAGCGCCTGCGTGCCCCTATACGAGCATCCCTACACAAACACGCCCCCAAGCATGACCTCCCTCACGCGAGCGTGCCTTAGCACGCGACTGTAGTCTCTCGTGAGTGCGCACTCCAGCCCACGAGCGCTCCAGCTCGCGAGCGCTCCAGCTCACGAGTGCGAGCCCCTAGCCCGTGAGCGCGCCGGCTTGCAAGCCTGCCATCCCACCAGCCCGCGAGCCCACTAGCGGGCCAGCCCGCCATCCAACCAACCCATGAGCCCACCAGCGGGCCAGCCCGCCAGCCCACCAGCCCATGACGGCCCGCGAGCCCCCAACCGGCTTTCTCCTTTTAGAGCTATCTGCCATCCTCGTAGAAATCTTTCACTGCAAGTAACGGCTGTATTAGATGTGGTCTAGTGTTTAGAAATTGATTTAGTCACTAATGTGGTTTCAAAATTGAAAATATTACAGGTTTTAAATTAATCTGACGGGCGAACGAAAGCTAGGTTTGAGATTCAAGTAAACCTAGGTGAGGGAAATGAAATTATTTCCATACTTAAATTTAATTTTTTCGAATTTAGGTTTGAATTTAGCTTGATTTTGATTTAGTTATTTACTTATAAATGGAACGAAATTGATGACATTGGTGTATATTTATAAATAGAAGAATTTAGGGTTTGTACGAAATTAAGGAAAATGATAAACCCTGACAATAGTCAGAAATTTGATGAAAATCGTGATAATTTGATTAGGTTGGCTTTCTTGGTGATTCGATTGAGGGGAGCCTTGTTCTACGTATTGTGGTTTTATTGGGGAGTGCGCTATCCTCCCCAAAACTATGAATGAGATTTATTTCAATACTTTTGTTTAATGTGTAAACCCTGTTTTAAAATATTTGATAAATGAGTATGATTTGTAGGGTGTTTGAAATATTTTGACTGGTTTTGAAATTGATTTTTGTGAGCCGATGGAGTGTCCAAAAAAAACTATGTTGAAATATTAAAATTATACATCCATGTGGTTGAAATGTATAATGTGCCATTTTATGCTATATGTTGCATTTGGTTTGTGAACCTGATTTCGGCACATTTTGATACGATTTTGGATTTGGTCTTAAAGGCTTTGGTATGTATTGTTTCGTAGCTACGAAGGACACCGTGAGAGACGCTTTAGTGGCGTTCGGATATGCCTAGACTTGGGTATCCCACGAGTTGTTGTGATTTTTATTAACGATACGGTACTAGTCAGGTTGATCCTGAAATTAGGGGAATTTGGATACTCTTTCCAAGTCTAGAACCTGGATGAGGTCCGTCGCCAACGCTGAAGTAGAGAGCACTTTAAATAAATTTGCATATAATACTCCCGGTAAGTCTGTCATAGATCGCGGTAGACCTCTGCTAGGACATTTTCGGTTGGCAGCTCTATGATTTTAGTGACAGTGCTTTGGATGCATATTTGACTTGAAAATGCGTGCTGATGATATATTGTTGAAATGAAAAGTATGATGATTTGAAATATGATTCATATACTTATGTTTTGACACTCCAGTTTCACACTTCATATTAGACGATTGCATTGACCCACTCACTCACTGAGTATTCTTTCCCTTCTTGTTTTAGAGATAGTATTTGACGAGAAGCGTTGCTTTTAGGACGCTCAGTATAATTAGGAGATCTGGTTTGGACTTGAAGAGTCATTACATATTTCTGCTATAAAATTTGTATTGGTAATGTATATGCATTCTGAAATCTATAGACGACCATTGTGTAATTCTGGGATGACTATATAAATATGGACATTTAAATTGTGGAACTCTCATGTGATTGCATAACATTGCATTGAGACATTTCTTATTCGTTGTGTATGTACTTGGGAATGTATTATGTCTTAGAAGTGTACTCTAAGATCGCTCGGTGCCACCTCTAAATCACAGGAGGGGCGACTGGTGGCTGTCCATGCCTTTAACGGGGGCATGGTAGTAGAAGTCTGTGGCTAAATTACTGGAAATTTATATAATTTTGCATTATTCTGGATGTTGACTGTAGGATTGGTTGATTTTGGAGAAATCGGAATGACCATTTGTTTATTTTACAGGATGGTTGTGATTTATACAAGATTAATTGTAATTGGGAGACCTCCGAAATATGGGGAGATTCTGTCCGATTTTTTATAAAAATACAGTCGGTATTCAGGACAACGGGTGGCTGTTCACGATCTCGGTCCAGGGCGTGACACTAATAAATTTGGAATTGGTCCCCGGGGGAAAAATTGTATCTTTATTAGATATTTTCATCAGTCAAAAGGTTATGTGTTCATCGGTGAAAGAGAAAATGGTACTGTAATCGAAATTGAATCATGAAATGTGACATTTTTAGAAAATGATTTTCTTAGTAAAGGTGATATAACAAAAGGAGAATCTTTGTTTGAATTAAATAATTCAAATGATTGCTCCGTACAGGATGGATCAAGGGAACTATGAGAAGTTGAATCCCTAGATAATTCCAGTGGGAGGGGTTCAAATTCTAAAGATCCAACCGAATCATTAATTCGGAAAAGTACTAGGAAAGGTGTGCCCAAATGTCATTACGAAATTGAAGGGCATGCTTTTATCATTTTTCCACAGGACGAGGATGAGCCGAAAAATGTGAACGAGGCTTTCTCTTGTCCTGCAAAGGATGAGTGGGTAAAAGCAATAGAGGAAGAAATAGAGTCGATAGATTCCAACCATGTTGGGAACTGGTTGATCTTCTACCTGGGCGCAAACCTATTAGGAACAAATGGGTTCTCAAGGTTAAACGTAAAGCTGATGGAACAATTGAAAGGTACAAAACTCGGTCGGTGACAAAAGGTTATACCCAACAAGAGGGTATTGATTATGAAGAAACCTTTTCACCAGTAGTGAGATTTGCCTCTATTTTCTTATTGTTAGCTATTGTAGCCAATTTAGATTTAGAATTATATCAAATGGATGTGAAGACTGCATTTCTCAACAAAAAACTTAAAGAAGAAATCTACATGGAACAGCTAGTAGGTTTCATAGTTAAAGGTCAATAAAACAAAGTTTGTAAATTGAATATATCAATTTATGGCCTCAAACAGTCTTCAAGACAATAGTATTTGAGATTTCACAGAACCGTAATCTCTTACGATTTCGTAATGATAGACGAAGATTATTGTGTTTACGTGAAAAAGTCTAATGATAAGTTTATAATTTTAAATCTGTATGTCGATGACATATTGTTAGCCGGAAATGATATGGAGTATGTCCTGAATATTAAGAGTTGGTTCTCATTAAATGTTGAAATGAAAGATATGGGTGAAGCAGAGTATATATTGGGTGTTAAGATCCACAGAGGAAGGAATTGAACCTTCGGCCTTGTGGTTAACAACCACAAGCTGTAACGAACTGAGCTACTTTACCTTCTGCAAGAGAAAAAAAAAACATTAAGGTCCCATGTACCGGTCAGAATAGTAAATAAGTACTTTGGGAAATTATTGATTGATAATTTTAGTAATCAAAAAAATAGAGTAATTTGCACTGAGTTACTCCAGCTTCTGCTATAGATACAAGAAAGCTTTAATGTCCCCTAGACGAGTCAGAAGAGTAAAGAAATAGTTTGGGAAATTGTTGGTGGGCAATTGCAGTTATATAGAAGTGGATAAAATTTGGAGTAATTTACGCTAGAGGATAGGCTTGAACCTTCAACCTTGTGCTTAATAGCCACATACTCTAATCGAGCTACTCCAACTTCTGCTAGAGAAACAATAAAGCATTAAGGCACCCTGAACCAGTCGAAATAGAAAAGTAGTTTGGTAATTTGTTAGTGGGCAATTATAGTAATGTAATAGTGGAAAAAAATTGGGGTAATTTATGGTTAACAGCCATAAGTTGTAACGAATTGATCTATTTCACCTTCCGCAAGATGAGTTTCTCCAGCTTTTGCTACAGATACAAGAAAGCGTTAATGTCCCCTAGATGAGTTAGAGAGTAAAGAAATAGTTTAGGAAATTGTTGGTCCGCAATTGTATTTATCTAGAAGTGGATAAAATTTGGAGTAATTCACGTCAGAGGATGGACTTGAACCTTCAACCTTGTGCTTAATAGCCACGTACTCTAACCAAGCTACTCCAACTTCTGCTAGAGAAACAATAAAACAATAAGACGCACCATACACTCTAACCAACTAAGCTACTCCAGCTTCCGATAGAGAAAGAAGAAAGCATTAAGGTGTGTTAGACCAGTTGAAATAGTAATAAAGTAGTTTGGGAAATTGTTGATGGGAAATTATAGTGGGCTTTGAACCTTTGACCTTTTGGTTAACAGCCACACCCTCTAACCAATAGAGCTACTGAGAAAGAATAAAGCATTAAAGTGCCCTAGACTGGTCGTTATAGTAAAGAAGTAGTTTGGAAATTATTGGTAGACAATTATCGTAATCTAGAAGTGAGGAAAAATTGGAATAAGTTAAGCTACATGAAGGGTTTGAATCTTTGACCTTGTGGTTAATAACCACGTGCTTTAACCTATTGAGCTAGTCCAACTTTTGCTAGGGAAAGAGGAAATCATTAACATACCATGGACTAGTTGAAATAGTAAAGTAATTGGGAACATTGTTGGTGGGGAATTATCGTATTTTGCCTTTGTGGTTTATTGCCACACGCCCTAACCGACTGACTCTAGCCTTTGCTAGAGAAACATAAAAGCATTAAGATTTTGTAGATCAATCGGAATAGTGAAGTAGCTTAGGAAATTGTTAGTGGACAATTATAGTAATCTAGAAGTGGGAAAATATTGGGGTACTTTGCGTTAGAAGAAGGGTTTGAACCTTTGGCCTTGTGGTTAACAGCTACACGCTCAAACCAACTGAACTACTTCACCTTTTGAAGCGAAACAAAAGGCATTAAAGTCCCATAGACTAGTCAGAAGAGTAAAAAAATAGTTTGGGAAATTGTTGACGGGCAATTATATTAATAAAAGAATTGGAGTAATTTACAAGGAGTTACTCCAGCTTCTGCTAGAGATGCAATGAAGCATTAAGGTCCCGTAGATAAGTTAGAAGAGCAAAGAAGATGCTTAGGAAATTCTAGGTGGGCTATTGTAGTTATCTAGAAGTGGAAAAAATTTATAGTAATTTATGCTAGTGGATGGGCTTGAACCTTCAACCTTGTGCTTAATAGCCATACTATAATCAAGTTAGTCCAGCTTCTGCTAGAGAAACAATATAGCATTAAGGTTCCCTAGATCAGTTGGAATAATAAAGAAGTAGTTTTGAAAATTATTGATCGACAATTATAGTAATCTAGAAGTGAAAAAAAAAGTGGAGTAATTTACGCTAGAGGAAGGGCTTGAACTTTCGACCTTATGGTTAACAGCCTCACGCTTTAACTAACTGAGTTACTCCAGTTTCTGCTTGAGAAAAAAGAAAGTTTTACGGTACCCTAAACTAGTCAGAATAGTAACTAAGTAGCTGAGGAAATTGTTGGAGTGAAATTGTAGTAGGATTGGACCTTTAACCTTATGGTTAACTGCCACACACTTTAACCAACTAAGCTACTAAGAAAGAATATGGCATTAAGGTGCCCTAGACCAATTGGAATAGTAAAGAATTAGTTTGGAAAATTGTTGGTAGTCAATTATCGTATTCTAGAACTGGAAAAAAATTGAAATAATTTACTCAAGAGGAAAGGTTTGAACCTTTGACCTTGTGGTTAACAGCCCATACTTTAACCAATTGAGCTGCTTTAGCTTTTGCTAGGGAAAGAGGATAGCATTAACATCACCTAACCAGTCAGAATAGTAAAGAAATAGCTTGGAAAATTGTTGGTGGGGAATTATAGTGTTATAACCTTGTGGTTAACAATCACACACTCTGAGCAACTAAGCTACTCTAGCTTTTGCTAGAGAAACAAGAAAGCATTAAGGTCTAGTAGAGGGATGGGCCGGATGGGTCGCTTATATGTGTGTTGTGTATATGATTTCTTATTTCATGGATTTTATGTTTTAGATGATTTATTGTATAATTGGAATGACTTGTGTTATCCCGTTATATGGGGAGGGCATGCCTGTATGCTGAGATAACACTGTGGTTGTTACGTGCTCGATGAAAGAGTAGGGGCATGACAGGGTTGGATGAGCTAGGGAGGCAGACTGGCTCCCTCTGCTGAAATCGTGTTATATCTGGACGCACCTCGGTGGGGTATGAGTCAACGCCAAGGAAGGGGGAACTAGTATTGCTAAACAAATAGATTGAAAACCCCTTGACGGGCTTTCGTCCGGGTTCGGCCAAACATGGGATGGGAGTGATTTCTTTAGGAGATCCCATGATTTTGGAAAGACTGAAATTTATGGATATATGTTTGTTTGAATTATTCTGAATGTTGAGACTATTTTATATTTAAAGAGTTGTTTATGAAATATGCTTTGACTTCCCAACATTCACCCCTCATTTATTGACATTATCATGATATTGCACTCCATTCGCTGAGTATTTCCATACTCACTCCTCTATTCTCTATTTTTTAGAGGAAGTTTAGGTGGGAGACGTCATTGGAGCCAGTTGAAGATACTTTTTTTTGCTAAATTGCTATAGGTATTGATGATGTAGATATTATTTTTGAATTGATATGGTATGATCCGGAAAGAGGCTTGTTCTCTTCATTTTGGTTTGGATTTAATCGATACTTGCTTTATTTTCTTTGAAGCAAATATTGGTAAAATCCTTACTTGATTTTTTGTGGAACTTTATAAACTTTTGCTTATATTTGTCTTTTGCAAAACTTATGATTTCATTGGGACATTTGAACTTTGTTGTGAATTTTGAGATGTTTGGAATTTGTGAAGACTTTATTAAGAATTCTTTGAGATGGCCGAGATGGCCTTATACATGCATTTGATTTTGATTGACTGGGATGACCTTATACATGTCTGTTGTGATAAAATGGACTGGGATGGTCCTTTATATGTTGTTGAGTTATTTTTCTAAAATAGGTTGAACAGATTTAATGCTTTGCGGTATCCTGGTATATGGGGAGGTTCTATCCATATACCGAGATAATACGACCGTTGTCGCGTGCTTGATTCGAGGGTCGGGGTGTAACAAAAAGAGGAAAGCATTAACGTCCCTTGGACTAGTCGGAATAGTAAAGAAGTTGCTTAGGATATTGTTGGTCAGGAATTTTAGTGTTCTGACCTTGTGGTTAACAGCTCTACACTCTAACCGAGTTATTCTAGCTTTCGCCAGAGAAATAAGAAAGCATTAAGGTCTCGTGGACCGATCAAAATACTAAAGAAGTAGTTTGGGAAATTATTGATAGGCAATTGTAATAATTTTGAAGTGGGAAAAATTGTGGTAAATTGCATTTGAGGAAGGGATAGAACCTTCGGTCTTGTGTTTAACAACCACAAGCTGTAACGAACTGAGCTACTTCACCTTACGCAAGAGAAACATAAAAACATTAAGGTCCCATGTACTAGTCAGAATAGTAAAGAAGTAGTTTCAAAAATTGTTGATGGGCAATTTTAGTAAGCAAAAAAAAAAAAAAAATTGGAGTAATTTACATTGAGTTACTCCAATTTCTACTACAGATACAAGAAAGCGCTAATGTCTTGTAGATGAGTCAGAAGAGTAAAGAAGTAGATTTGGAAATTGTTGGTGGGTAATTGTAGTTATCTTGAAGTGGAAAAAATTTAGAGTAATTTACGCCGGAGGATGGGCTTGAACCTTCAACCTTGTGCTTAATAGCCATATACTCTAATCGAGCTACTCCAGCTTCTACTAGAGAAACAATAAAGCATTAAGGTGACCGTATGGTTAACAGCCGCACGCTCTAACCATCTGAGCTACTCCAGCATCTGATAGAGAAAGAAGAAAGCATTAAGGTGTGCTAGACCAGTTGGCATAGTAAAGAAGTAGTTTGAGAAATTGTTTGTGGGAAATTATGCTTTGAACCTTCGACCTTTTGGTTAACAACCACACCCTCTAACCAACAGAGCTACTAAGAAAGAATAAAGTATTAAGGTGCCCTAGACCAATTGTTATATTTAAGAAGTTTTTTGGGAAATTGTTGGTGGGTAATTACCGTAATCTAGAAGTAGGAACAAAACTGGAATAATTTACTCCAGAGGAAGGGTTTGAATCTTTGACCTTGTGGTTAACAGCCACGTGTAATAACCAACTGAGTTGCTCCAGCTTTTGCTAGGGAAAGGGGAGACCATTAACATTTTCACCAATCGGAATCGTAAAGAAATAGTTTGGAAAATTGTTGGTAGACAATTATAGTAATCTAGAAGTGGAAAAAAATTGGGGTAATTTACGTTAGAGGAAGGGCTTAAACCTTTGGCCTTATGGTTAACAGTTACGCGCTTTAACCAACTGAGCTACTTCACCTCTTACACTAGAAACAAAAAGTGTTAAAGTCCATAGGACCCATCAGAAGAGTAAAGAAATAGTTTGGGAAATTGTTGATAGGCAATTATAGTAATAAAAAAATTGGAGTAATTTATAAGGAGCTACTCCAACTTCTGCTAGAGATGCAAGAAAACGTTAAGGTCCTGTTGATGAGTTGGAAGAGCAAAGAAGTAGATTGAGAAATTCTTGGTGGTCGATTGTAGTTATCTAGAAGTGGAAAAAAATTTGGACTAATTTGCGCTTGTGGATGGGCTTGAACCTTCAACCTTGTACTTAACAGGCACACACTCTAACCGAGCTACCCCAGCTTCTGCTAGAGAAACAATAAAGCATTAAGGTGCCCTAGACCGGTTGGAATATTAAAGTAGTTTTGGAAATTGTTGATTAACAATTATAGTAATCTAGAAGTGGAAAAAAAAATTGGAGTAATTTATGCTAAAGGAAGTGCTTGAACGTTTGACCTTGTAGTTAACAACTCACACTCTAATCAAGTGAGCTACTTTAGCTTCTGCTTGAGGAAAAAGAAAACATAAAGTGCCTTAAACTAGTTGGAATAGTAAAGAAGTAGTTGAGGAAATTGTTGGCGTGAAATTGTAGTAGGATTTGAACCTTATGGGTTTGCACTTTCAACTTTGTGGTTAACAGTCGTATGCTTTAACCAACTGAGCTATTCCAGCTTTTGCTAGGGAAAGAGTATAGCATTAACGTCCCCTGACTAGTTGGAATAGTAAAGAAGTAGTTTGACAAATTTTTGGTGGGGAATTATGGAGTTATGACCTTGTGGCTAACAGCCACACACTCCAACCAACTGAGCTACTCCAGCTCCTACTAGAGAAAGAAGAAAGCATTAATGTGTGCTAGACCGGTCGGAATAGTAAACAAGTAGCTTGGGTAATTGTTGGTGGGAAATTATGGTAGGTTATGAACCTTCGACCTTGTGGTTAATAGCCACACACTCTAACTAACTTAGCTACTAAGGAAGAATAAAGCTTTAAGGTGCCCAAGACCAATCAAAATGGTAAAGAAGTAGCTTTGGAAATTGATGATGGGCAATTATCATAATCCAAAAGTGGAAAAAAATTAGAATAAATTACGTTAGAGGAACGCTCTAACTAATTGAACTACTCCAACTTTTGCTAGGGAAAGAGGAAAACATTAATGTCCCCTAGACCAATCAGAATAGTAAAGAAATAGTTTGAAAATTTGTTGGTGGGGAATTATAGTATTATGACCTTGTGGTTAATAGCCAGACACGCTAACCAACTGAGCTACCCTAACTCGGGAAATTGTTGATAGGCAATTATAGTAATCTAGAAGTGTGAAAAAATTGAGGTAATTTGCTTTGGTGGATGGGTTTAAACCTTTGGCCTTGTGGTTAACTGCCATACGCTCTGATCAATTGAGCTATTTGATCTTTTGCAAGAGAAACGAAAAAGAATTTAGGTCCCATAAACCAATCAAAATAGTAAAGTAGTTCGGGAAATTGTTGATAGGGAATTTTTGTAGTTAAAAACAAATTGAGTAATTTACATCGAGTTACTCTAACTTCTGCTAGGATAGAAGAAAGCGATAAGGTCTGGACAAGTTGGAAGAGTAAAGAAGTGGCTTGGAAAATTGTTGGCGAGCAACTATAGTTATCTAGAAGTGGAAAAAAAATTGGAGTAATTTATACTAGAGGATAGGCTTGAACCTTCAGCCTTGTGTTTAACAACCACACAGTTTAATCAAGCTACTCCAGCTTCTGCTAGAGAAACAATAAAGCATTAAGGTGCCCTAGACCAGTTGGAATAGTAAAGGAGTAGTTTGAAAATTTGTTAGTGGGCAATTATAGTAATCTAGAAGTGGAAAAAAAATAAGAGTAATTTACACTGGGCTTGAACATTTGACCTTGTGGTTAATAGCCACACGCTCTAACCAACTAAGCTACTACAACTTCTGGTAGAGAAATAAGAAAGGATTAAGGTCTCCTTGGCCAATCAAAATATAAAAGAAGTAGCTTGTAAAATTATCGATGGGAAATTATAGTAATCTAAAAGTGGAAAAAAATTAAAGAAATGGAGGGTTTTAACCTTCGACCTTAAGGTTAACAGCCATATGCTCTAACCAACTGAGCTACTCCAATTTCTTAGGGAAACAAGAAAGTATTAAGGTTCCCTAGACTTATCGGAATAGTAATGAAATAGCTTAGGAAATTGTCGGTGGGCTATTATAGTAATCTAATAGTGGAAAAAAAATTGGAGTAATTTGTGGTGGGCTTGAATCTTCGACCTTGTGGTTAACAACCACATGCTCTAACTAATTGAGCTACTCTAACTTTTGTTAGAGAAACAAGTAAGCATTAAAGTCCCATATACTAGTCGGAATACTAAAGAATAAAGAAGTAACAGGTTAAACCTTCAACCTTGTGGTAGTTTGGAGTAATTTATGCTAAAGGAAGGCTTGAGCCTTCGACCTTATGGTTAACAGCCACGCGCTCTAACCAACTGATAGGGAAACAAGAAAGCATTAAGTTATCATCCCCTAGACCAATTGGAATTGAGCTGCTCTATCTTTTGCTAGTGGAACAGGAAAGCATTAAGTTGTCGATCCCTAAACTAGTTGGAATTTATTGGTAGGCGATTATAATAATTTAGAAATGGAAAAAAATAGGAGTAATTTATAGCAGAGGAAGGGCTTTGACCTTCAAACTTGTGATTAATAGCCATACGCTCTAACCAACTGTACTTTTGCTAGAGAAACAAGAAGCATTAAGTTGCCTATGTTGAAGAAAGGGGTTTGAATTTTCGACCTTATGGTTAGCAGCCACACACTCTAATCAACTGAGTTACTCTAGCTTCTTCTAGATAAGCAAGAAAGTACATCTAGAAGCTTAGTAAAACTAAAAATTTCAACCAATTCAAATCTCTTGCTAAAAGTTTCATTTTATTCCTCTTTTTAACAAATTAATGACTTTTGGCTTTTGAAGTTCATGACTAGAATGCTTTTTCTTCCCAATTGGTAATTACCAAACGTTATGACCATGTCTTTCTTGAAGCTTATTTCTTTATTCTGCCTAAGTATTTGGTTAAAGAAGGCATAGTGGCATTGGAAAATATTCTCTAGTTGAATTATAGAAGATGAGAATAACAGTTTTGCTGGTCTATTTAGATTTGAAGAGTGTGGATTTGAATGGATAGAAATCACATGGAATGCTATTTAATTTCCTTATTTACTTCTATGTAGTCAAATTTATATGCACATAGGCATTTATTAATGCATGTATTTCAAATGGCTAGCTATTACGTCTCAAAATATAATGCTAGGTCATGGTGTGGTTTAACTCTAGTTGAGGTGCTTTGACAAGAAAATGTCATAATCAAGCGTGGCTTTACTGTAGTAAGGATATCCAACTGTTTTAACCAAAATATAACTTAAGTTAATTTTGTTTCTCTGTTGGCATTAAAGTTGTGTACCTGTGCTTCTTTCTCACCGTGACTAAAGTTGACCACCAAAGAGCAGTTGGTGATCTTGTTAACCAAAAAGTAAAGAATAAGCAAAGGTTTGTTTTTTATAAGTAAAATAAGATTTTAGAAATTGAAAATTTGGAGAAATTAACGGTAGAGGAAGGGCTTCAACCTTCGCAGCTAGATATCCTAACCAACTGAGCTAGTCCAGGTAGGGTTAAAAATTAGCAAAGTATGAATCTAATTACCCATTTTTACTGTTAACCACATGAAGCCAAAGAAATAAAAATGGAAATGAATCAATTGACACAAATCTAAAGCAAAAATTTTCAATACAATCCGTGTTCTTCCCTTTTTTGTTATAAAAAAAATAATGTCTATTTTGCTTTCTAATTTCATGACTGAATTTTCTGCTTTCGTAGTTTATAGACCAATCAGCCGTTTTCAGTTTTTTACCCCCACACATCCCCCAAAAAAAACCTTATTGATTGAAGTTTTTATACAGTCTCCCAAATATTTGGTTAAAGGAGTAGCACTTGTGGGATTACTTTTAAATTGTGTAGCAGAAGATGTGAGTAATATGATGCAGTCAACTGACAAAGATTTGCCCAAGGGTTTAGGATCTTATATGGTATGGGGACTGAAAGTATAGCTAAATAGGAAATTAAGCAATTGAGTGTAAAGAAAAAGTTTTTTAAGAATGTGCCTATTCCATTTCAGAATTCACATGCATGCTTATTATTGCAAAAATTTGGAGAACCAATGTATATACCCCTATGAGTTAACTGATCACTCCGACTAATCTTGTGTAGGAAGTTTATGTTTATTAGTGCTTACCTTATTATTGCTAAATAGGAAATCACATGCATGCTTATCTTCTAGTTCATATTCTTATATCTATTTCTTCACATTTTTTGTTCCGTTTGTTTGAGTCATCCAATTAAATTAGCTTTAATTTGCACAAGCAAACATAGGTTGGTGTTTGATTTAAAAAAAACAAAGTTTGAGTTCTAATAATAATTCTAATTTATTTAGTGGTTAATATGAAAGATAATTATTTTTTATTGTGTAGTCCCGATCCTATATGTCTCGTATTAAATATTTAAAAAAAATTAGCTTTCAATTTATCTATAAATTCATTGTGTTAATGGTATTTGAAGGTTTCGTGTAAACCAACAAATAATTTTTTTTTTTTGCATGCAGAAATTCACGGATCTAATTAGGTTAGAATCATTTATTTCTTTCTGACGGTTGAGTATTCTCAGTCTAGAAGATGTCACGAATTTGGATCACATTCTGTTTTTCACGATGCAAATGCATTGATGATAAAATGATCAAAATTCTTTAATCCCTTTCTTTTGTTTCTCAAAATAGGAGAAAATCACACTCTCTTCATTCTTGCTCTCAAACAAAAAAAATGGTTTTTATGAATTCTCCTTTTTCTTTTTTATTTCTTCCCGTCACATCCCAATAGTGAAGGGAATTGGGAGGTTTTTATTTTCTTGGTGAGAGGTTTCCAAAAGGACAGAATGAGGGGAGTTAAGGGATGGTTGCAAAATTAATTACTCCACTCCCCATTTCATTTTGTCATTTAATTTTCAAATTCAAAATGGAAGTGGTTTGTGGGTTAGCCTTGATGGGTGAACCACATTCATTTTCTAACATCTCCCACTCGCACATGAGGGCTAGATTCGTATGCAACGCAATCAAATACTAATTTCATACAGGTAAGAGGATCGTGTAATCTATGAGAATACCAAGAGCTCTAGAGCTATACACCGGTTAAGAATATATAGCAGGTCAACGTCAATGTGGTGATAAGGACCGCCGTTTCTCGCTATACCCCAGACCTCTTAAACTTGACACAGTCAACGTATCTCTCATTCCTTAAAACAATATAAGAGCATACTTCACTTAAACCATTCATGAATTCACAATTACGTCTTTAAATACTAAGTCATAGATATAATTGATCGGTCTGTGAATACAGAGCAATGTGTCGATCAAAGACAGTCTTCCTTTTATGCTATTAATTTTCAATCTTATCTTAACGGTTGTTTTAGACATGCACCGCCAAACCGAATCAACCATAATTTCTTGGTGACATGCTAAAGTAGCAACACTAAAATAAAATCTCAAAAGACAGACAAAAGTCCTAAGGGTATAAATTGGGGTTAAATATAAACCTCCGAGATGAAGAGGGATGCATTATCTTATTACCCATATGCTCACATAAGCACACGTGGTATGAAACACGTGCTACGATGCGCTATCTTTCCATCTGGAAGCATATGTCTTATTTCTAAAAAAAAGGCATCGTATAGGACTTAGTCCAAGTGTACAGAACACTTGACCTGAGTTTTCCTTCTTATATGTCCTCAAGAAAATCTCACAATATCAAGGAAAAAACTCACACCTGGCTATTCGACAAGTCCAATGGATTGTGGGGAATCCATTTCGATTACCACATATGTATACTTAATGGGTAATCTTATCTTAGTACTTAACTAAGGCGGCATATATGTGTGTTAATCTATCACAAATTAACACAACCTCATCTCTACATATCACACAAATATTAGAGGCGATTGCTCGTGTAAGAGAGTCAATCTCAAAACTTGTCCGACATACTTTTAACGTAAACACCAGAATTTTGGACACAAAAACAAAATTCAAATGTTATTGCATATGAATATTATATCATATATACTCTGTATATGATTACATTCACAATCACAGTACTATCATAATAATCTACACAGCTCTAGAAACCCAACATGTCCTTTGGTGATGGCTTTGCAAACGGATCAGCTACCATCAAATGCGTAGACATGTACTTTAGTGTCATTTCCTTCTTTTCAATCATGTCTTTAACAAGATTGATTTTTGTGTTTATATGTTTGGTTTTGCCATCACATTTGGAGTTTCTAGCATAGGCAACAACTGACTTATTATCATTAAGTCATAACTCTCACTGAATGCTTACTACTCTCAAATATTGCAAAAAATCTATACAAGCAAACATCTCTTGAACTATAAAGTACAGATCTCAAAGTCTACTTTTACTGTAGAAAGAGATACACAGATTTGTTTCTTGCTACTCTATAAGATAGCGCTATCATTGATCAAGCAAATATAACCAGAGATAGATTTTCTTTCATCTAAATTATCTTACCAATCACTATAATGTATCATTTCAATACTAGATTGTTTCCTTAATTACAAAGGAAATAATCTGCAGTTCTATTCAGGTATCTCAAAATCTTATTCACATCAATCCAATTTTTATTTTCTGGATTGGATGGATACCTGCTGGCCAAATCCATAACTTGACAAATATCAGGACGAGTACACATCATAGTATACTTCAAGCTCTCAATTGTGCTAATATGTTATATTCTGGACATTTCATTTATTTATCAGGAGTTTTAGGGTATTGCATCGCTTGAACTATCGCCTTTAGCCACAAGAGTATTAATGGGTTTGGAGTTTTCAATTTTGTATAGTTTCAGAGTCTTCATAATATGAGACTCCTGAGATAATCCAAATAATCTCTCGGAATGATCTTTATGGGTTTTAATTCCCAATCTGTCTTATTCCATATCCTTCATCTCAAAATTAGAATACAACAATTTCAAGATCTGAAGGACATACTCCTTATTATTCCCGTCTAACAATATGTCCTCGACATATAGGGATAGAATTACAAAGTTATCATCGGACATCTCAATATGAGTACAATGGTTTTCATCCATCATGACGAAATTATAAGATATCACACCTTTGTGAAATCTTAAATACCATTGTCTAGAAAACTGTTTAAAATCATAAATTAATCTACTTAATTTATATACTCTGTTTTCCATATAGACTTTTCCTCAAGTTTTCAACTGAGAAAAGTAGTCTTCATGTCCATCTAAGGTAATTCTAAATCCAAATTGGCCACTATTTCCAACAATAGGTGAAAGGGGGTAAATCTCATTACTAGGAAAATGTTTCCTCATAATCAATACCTTTTAGAGAGTGTAACCTCTTACTACTAGTTGAGTCTTTTACCTCTAAATAGTTCAATATACCATACACTTGGTTTTGAGAACTCACTTGTTCCCAATAACCTTGTGCCCCAATAGAAGTTCAACCAATTCCAATATATGGTTAGAACTCAATAACTCAAATTCTTCTTTTTCCATTGCTTTTATCCACTCATCATTGGTAGGACTAGATGGAGTTTAATATATGTTTTAGACCCTTGTTCATCTTCTGGAGAAACAATAAATACGTGCCATTTATTCTCAAAATAATAGAAGGGCACTACTTTCCTAACACTTTTTTGAGTTTGTAATTCAGTTAGATCATTAGAATTCAAATCTCTCCCACTGGGATTAACTTCATTCTAATGTTCCACTATAGATAGAGACATCCTTTAAATCAACTAATTCAAATAAAAGCTCATGTATTCATGTCACTTCTACTAGGAAATTCATTCTCTAGTGTGACATCCATGATCTAATCTTTACTACAGTACCATCTTCTTGTTCACCAATGATCATTTAACTTTTAGATTGATTGGAGTATCTTATAAAGACACTCTTACTTTTATGGGGACTCATTTTTCTAAACTCAATGGAAATGTTAAATATAGACGATCGATCCCCAAGATCTGAGATTATTCAGAATTGGCTTTCTATCAGTTCAAAATTCATATAATGTCAATGATATTGATTTTGAAGGCATTTTGTTCAAAAATATAATCCACGGTTAACAAGACATTTTCTCAAAAGGAAATTGATAAGTTAACCTACACCATCATGGATTTTGTCATATCCAATAATATCTTATTGTTTCTTACTACAACACCACGGTGTTGAGGTGTTTAAGGAATGTTCAAATGTTGGATTATACTCTTTCATTACACAGATTCTTAATCCGATCTAATAGATATTCACACCATCTATCCATTCGATTCTCTAATATGTTCATATAATGTCTAAAACATTTAAGTATTTTCAGACTTGTAAGAAATCAAATAGACACAACCAAATGGCGTGAAATCATTTATGAACGCAATAAAACACAAAATTTCATATCTTCCTGCCTTTAAACTTATTGAACCACAAATGTCCGAATGGACTAACAACAATGGAATTTAGCCTAAATGGCTTTTTCAAATGGTTTTTTCAAATGGTTTTCTCATTATTTTGCAAACATAACAATATTCAACTTAATAGTTAAACATTTGTCCATTATATTATAAAAATATAAAACCATTTACAAACTGTTCAGAACCAATACATGTCATTCAATGACAAATTTACCTTGTCTTTCTGAAAGTTCAAAAACATAGCCAAGTTCCAAAAGAACAAGAACAGATAAGATTCCGTCTTATTTCGGGCATGTACAGAACATCACGCAAAATGAGAGCTCGGTAACTTTGTAATTTCAATTTACAAGTGCCTGTTTCTCTAACCTCCATTTTTACATTGTCTACATCGATCTTTCTCCAACTAGAAGACATTTGACAAAAATCTTTAAGTGTCTCTTAATCTGTTCTTATCTCCAGAGTTGTTCTTTTTTTATCTTTCTCTATTCTCCTTTCCTTTCTTGTTTTCATTCTAGTCCCTTTCACACTTAGAGTTTAAAACTCTCTTGGAACTAGACTCTATAACAAAAATATCAACTATGGATCTTACAGCATCAAGTCGCTCATCCTCAAGCTTAATGTGGCAAGCAACATCCGAGAAAGTTTTCACACTATCATTGTGAGTCAAACTGACTTTCAGGTGCTTCCACTTGGAGGAAGGGATTGGATCAAGATTTGAACTTTTTATTTATCGGAGAGAACATGACCAGCTGGCTATCATTCTCTAATTATGTAGACATGACCCTTAATTACTGTTTGATACTATGACAATATCACTTTTCATAGATATCAAACATTGTGGTTAGTTGTCTAAGATGAGTCACTGGTGTCTCCATGTTTTACCATGAGGTACACTTAGATATCATGAGCAGTCACATATTACTCACACTCAGATATCATGTCATCGATCACAAAGCTAACCAAGGTTGCACGAACAGTGGAATCTATCATTTTCCATGTCTGGCAAACCTCTTGTTCTCCCCTCTACGGAGCAGCATTGCCCACAGTAAGGTCCACCATGACATGCAGATACCTTCCAAGGTATCATATTCTTTCATCATATATCACATTTTATGGCATCATATCTCATGATTGTCGCAATTCAATTTGTCATCTCTATTCAAGTTCCTAAGAGGGTGGACACTAATGCTCATATTATACACATAATTTTGTATTTCCAAAATTAATATTCATGACGGGTCAACATTAGGTATAAAATAAAAAATTCACTATGTTCGCAATCATCATCTATGATGCTAATGTATCACCATCATAAATTTAATTTGAAACTATAAAATTCAATAGGTTTTAGGTGAAAATAACTCAAATTCTGCCGACAAAAAAATCTCCTACTTAAATACACAAAATATTTAAATAACATTACAATTTTCGATGAAAATTATTCAAATTCTATCAATTCAAAATTTTCATTCAAATACACAAAGTATTTAAATAATATTTTAATTTCAGATGAGAATTACTCAAATTCTACCAATCCAAAATTTTCAGTTAAGGGATCCTAGTTTTCTTTTGTTTACATGATCATACACCTTAATAAATAAAACCAACAATTGCTAAAAAAGAAACTTTGCATTAAAAAAAAAAAGTTCCTCTATTACATGATCATACTTCTAGCCAGCAATTATAATATGCAAAAGAAGACATATGAATAAATTATTTCGTTTAGGAAAAATCTATTCGGGATATCATATTTACAATTCATCACTGGGTACAAATCTCTTGACCGCTCGTGGAGAACTATTTATATTTTGGGATAACTTTTCTGTATTTGGCTCTCCATATTTTTGACTTCTCACTTTTCTATTAATAATGGCCTCACATCATCCAAAATCATGTGTCCATTCTTGGCAAGCAATTCATCAACTATGCTAGCCCAATAAGGAGACAGAGAGTTTCTCAATATATACACGTCATCTCCCGAAAGGGCATGACCTAACTAAATAAGCTCCAATCGTCTCACTTCCATGATCTCCAGATGATCCAGCAAACTATGAGATGGGTTCATTCTGTAAGTCAACATTTGACCTAACTTCATCAAACGCTCTAGAGTTCTCATATTTCTTTCCCTTCCCTAGAGGTCCGGAAAATTTAAAAAAAAAACGTCTGATTATCACCATTTCCCCTGAAAAATAATATTAAGTTTGACACGAAACCAACCACCTATTACAATAAATCTCAGAAAATTTAATTTAAAAAATATTTGTTCAAATTTCAAATAATTTTATATTACAAAAGCTAATTTTTGAATATAAATAATTGAGCAAAAAATTCAAACAAATGGTGAGTGAAAAACAAATCTTCACTTAGGTAGCCAAAATTAAGAAAATAATTTTCTAGTCTCATATAAAAATTTTCAGAATTTTTCATGTGCCGAAAATAATTTGTCTATAATTTTATACAATTTTTAAGTCAAAAAATTAATAAAATTATTTTTTCACTCTAAAAAATAAATTAAAATATACAGAAAAATTTAGAGGGAGTAAAACATTGTTCCGGTGAAAATTCTATCCAAAACGGAGCCATCACGCTCCCCCACGCACCGCCAGAGTGGGCAGTCCAAAATGGACACAAGACCACTCTCCTTGCATGGCGCGTGACTTTCACGCACCGCCTTCCTGACACCGGATGGCTCTGAAATTTTGGCTACCCACCCATTTTCAATGTCTCAGAGTTCAATGGTACTTTTGGATTTTGAATTGGAGCTCTCCAGCCTAGGGGTAGATCTTACTTGCCGCTGCCGAGAGTGGGATTGGCTCGACACTGTTCATCTTCTTCTCCAAATTTCTGGTTTTCAACTCAAATTTCGAACAGCTATATCTCTCTCAATTCTTAACCATACTTTACATTCTTTATTTGGTTGGAAAGTATTTTTCAAGAGAAATCTAATCATATAAATTGTATTTCATGAAATACAATATTTTTACAGATCCGAGTACATTAAGTTTTGGCTAGGGTTTGCTATATCTCATACTCATCAGATGCATGCCAAATTTTGTAAATTTTATCCTCATGCAACAAGTATCCTATTGTGCAAAAGTGAGAGCATTCCATTAAGCCATTTTCAAGTTGCCATTGATGAACCTTGAAAATTAATTTTGGTATTTTCATTTTTAATACCCAACTAAAGAGGTAGGAAACACCTTAAATGACTCTAATACTAATAAAGGTTTCGTATAAACCAACAAATAATTTTTTTGCATGCAAAAATTCACGAATCTAATTGGGTTAGAATCATTTATATCTTTCTGACGGTTGAGTATTCTCGGTCTAGAAGATGTTACAAAATTGGATCACCTTCTCTTTTTCACAATGCCAATGCCTTGATGATGAAATCATCAAAATTCTTCAAGCCCTTTCTTTTGTTTCTCAAAATAGAAGAAAATCACACTCTCTTCATTCTTGCTCTCAAACAAAAAAAAAATGGTTTTTATGAATTCCCCCTTTTTTTTGTTTCTTCCCGTCACATCCCAATAGCGAAGGGAATTAGGAAGTTCATATTTTCTTGGTGAGAGGTTTCCAAAACAAAGGAGAGAGTGAGGGGAGTTAAGGGGTGGTTGCCAAAATTAACCACCCCACTCCCCATTTTATTTTGTTATTTAATTTTTAAATTCAAAATGGAAGTGGCTTGTGGGTTTGCCCTCATGGGTGAACCACATTCATTTTCCAATGGTATTAAATCCAAAACTGGACTACCATTTCATGAGGTTTTACATATCAAACTAACATTACTAACAAGCAGACATAGGCTGGTGTCGAGTACCCAGAGAGCTAATTTTGAATTTTAGTAACTATAGTTTTTTGATAATCATATCGAAAACAAGTCCTTTGTGCTGGTTGTCTTCATTTTTTTGAGCGTTTCCAAGGTTAACACAAATAAGTAAATAAAGTATCCAAACACATTTACGTTAATCACAATAATTTTACATGATCTTGTTATTATCATAACATTACTTCTTATGCAATGCTGAATTTTGCAATTATAAAATTTCACATGGTTCTCCAATTACCAATCTCCAATTTTCGTTTCTTCAGATTTTCTTCTGATTGCTAATTTAAATTCCAATTGCTCTTATTGACTGGACATTGAGTAATAGAATTGCATATTGCAAATAAAAAATTTATGCTTCTTTAGGCTACATCTTGATACATTGGTAAGTTTAATTTAACCTAATGTTACCTAAATTACACCAAATAGTGGTATTGATGAAGTTCATGTTATATTTTGATAGTTTTTGTGGGAAAATGATGACATTTATGCTTTCCTTTTTTTAATAATATCTTGATAATGTTGCTACTACTACTATTAGTACTATTGATGTTCTTATAACTTTAGTGTTAGGTACATCAATATTGGATCTTAGTCATATTGTAGTTTTTGGAAGTATATTTTAACATCATTGGAGTTAAAGATCATGCGAGTTAGTTGAGGCTTTTCTTAAACATGTAGTGGCAAATATGGTACAATCTAGTAATGGGGTGAAATGGACATTCTGCTATTAAAAGGGGTGATGATGTTGCTGGATGATAAATGACATGTATAGCTAGTAAATTTGGTAACTTATTTCAAGAAACAAGTAGCACCATTAAGGACTATTACTTCTCAAGGAATATCTACAAATAAAAGTGGATATGCAAAAAAGGAATATTATTGTAGCAATATCCTGCAACATATAATGCACATTCAGATGTCAATGGAGAAAATGAGCTTTCCTAAAGCCAGAATGGAGAATAGGCGGAAGTAAGTTCAACAAGTTAAAATGCAAGTAAAATAGATCACTGTGGGAACTCATTTTACGGCATACTTTATTAGGTTTTCCTAGGATAGCTTGTCAACTTGTCTGTACTTGTGAGAACACATCTTCTGTAGTGTGATTGCAATAGGCTTATCCAACTAAGCATTTGTTAACATAGGGATTCAGGTGGCGTTGTATTTATGGATGTCAATTAAGTGTCATTTTATGAGGACGGATGCCATTAGCATTGTAGAGACCGACAACACCTTTCAAGATACTTGTTTTTTATGGACTCGAGGGGCCATTTAAATAGCTCAAGTGATGCGTTGTGTAATGAAAGTTCACTTTTTGCTGTTCTTGCAAAGAGAGGCATGCTTTTAAGTATGAGGTTTGGTGTGATGCTGTGTTTGACAAGAAAGGAGGAATCTTGTGTTAAAAGCAAAGGTTAGATATTCAAGAAGAATTCTTGTTACTCAGGTCTTCTGCATCAAATTTCCCTCATTTTATAGAATTTCCCCCAAGGAAGTTTGCTCGTTTAATATATGTATGTGTGCATGAGAGTGAACCAGATTCGATATACAAATAAGGGAAGAACTTCGAGGTAGGGGATGGATGAGTACGGTTTATCATAATGGAATCACATGATAAGCTTCAACAGCTTCTACTTATTTAGAGGATGTTTTGATCCAATGCTGGCAGAATTTCATTTATAGGATATTGAAAAGTTTTTCTTGTCTGTGTAATGTGCTGGAGATTATAGCTGATGGCAAAATCAGTCTCCTTGTGCTCCATATTATCAACAAGTTCGCTGAAGTTACCCATATTGTAACATGATTAGCCTTTTCTATTTTCCATTGTGATAAAAAATCCTAAGCATGTAGGAAAAGGAAGTAGAGATTATGCTGTCAGAGAGGAGACTGGACAATGGGTGTGGAAGACATTTCTTTAGCAATAGGCTTGTTGGATACATTGCATTAGTATAAGTAGAAAGGTATAGATAATGATTTTAGGGGACTCTTGCTATTCATCCACCTGTAGTACCAGGATGTATTTATTTGCAGTTAAAAACATGACTGGTTTAGCTGATTAGGGTTTCAATGAAAATCCACATAAATGAATGAGAAAGGGGATGAAAATTTTCCAATAGGTAGAGTTCAAGGACTTTGAGATTGGCTCTCATTTCAAAAGAAAATTTGTGGAATCACTCTTAATTATGCAATGATGGTGCACCAGGAAGCATCTTAAAGTACAGGTATGTGCATTTGGAGTTTGGTTTCTACATAAATGTTGCTGGAAGTGATGATTTAGCAGCCCAGAGAGAGTTGGTTAAGCCATTAGAGTGTCCACAAGAGGGAGGAACAAGCTATTCAAGGAGTAAGAGCATGGGGGAGGGTATATGCCATTTCTAGACAATATTTATAGAAGTGTCTGATAAACACATGGCAGCACTCATCTTTCTCTCAGCTGGGGCTCACCCGATGCACGAATTGCTTCCTGCTTAGTGCAGGGGTAGGGTAAGGGTGAGCATATATGTACGCAGCCTTTCCCTTACATTTTTGCAAAGAGTCTGTTTTCATGACTCAAACCCATAATCTCGAATATTAATTGATCATTGCTCTTCTAAATTTTGTTGCGTCATACACCTTTAAACAATATTGATTCTCTCTTAGTGATTGTAGATATTTTATTTTGCAAGTTCCACTTGTTCAATTTACCCATGTATGCTCTGGATAGAAGTTAAGCAATTATTTTGGCCTTATATCCCCATCCATGATCCTTTGGAGGAAAAAGAAAAGAGAGGAACAAAAGAAGAGACCAAAGTTGAGGTCCCTAACTAAATAATTTTTTTCTATCTTGGGGTTTACCTTTTTTTCCCCCATGATATTTCAGTATCTTCGACATGAATGAGAGGCCTTCATTAGTGTTCTTAACAGATTTTGCTTTGGTGGGGAATATTCGTGGCTTCAACACCTGTATTGGAAGGAGCAAAGTGGCTTGTAATCCTTGGTCCAATCTTCCTCGCCTTGTTGCTTCTTTTGTTAGTGGCATACTGTCACACCCCGAATCGGGGTCGTGAACAGCTGCCCGTGACCCTGAATGTCGATTGTACTTTTACAGAAAATCGGGCAGAACCTCCCCATAAATCGGAAGTTTCCCTTATACAAATAAACCTGTATAATTTAAAATCAACCTATAAATAAAATAAAATAGTCATTCCTGCCTCACAACAACCTACCAACCACAGTAGACATCCAGAACAATGCCAGGTTATATAACTTTCCAACAATCCTAGTCACAGACCTCTACTGTCATGCCCAACTAAAATGTGAGTAGCCGCTACACCGAGCGGACCTAAAGTTTATACAAATGTACAACAAATTTCCCAAGTAGAACATTTAAACGCTTACAAATGCCTCAATGCAAGTAAAATGAACTAAAGTAAGAGTTATAAACACAACTGCCCATAAGTTATATAGTCATCCCATAATATATATGGTCAACTACGGACCTCAATATCAAGATCGCGCAGGGTCAAAACAAAGTACGAAATTCATCTTTCAAATTTAAACTTAAATCTCACCGTCATGAATCACTCAAATCCACCAAAATCTCTAAGATCTAAAGCGTCACTCCAGTACAACAATAATCCTGTCTGAGGAGGCAAAATGGAGGGGTGAATATCATGGAAAGATACCCAGTGAGTGAGGGGGATAATATCAAGCATAAATAGTGTGGCTGAACCATTGAAGTGTCAAATAATATCATTTGAAACAAAAATTTACATTTCACAGCAAAACATGATATGTTCAGCAATTTGAAATCATTTAATCAATCACACGATACAAGCATATATGTATCCATTTAAAAATCAAATAATAGTAGAGCAAGTCAAAGATAATCTTGGCAAGGGTCAACCATGACCAAAGACAGGCGTATCGGGTGTTTTATTATGTATAGAGTTTAAAATCGCTCTCTACCCCAACGTTAGCCATAAGTTTGTTGGGGCTAACTCATCATCGTGTATAGGACCCTGCCCGGTGCTAGATGGTGGTGTCACACTCGTCCTTCCCCATCGTGGGTTCAACCGGCCACGCCTATAGTCATTAGAATCAATAACGTTTGCGGATACCTCTTGCAAAGGTATATCCGGGCATCCCTGCCTCTACAAACGCCCTTCGTAGCTACGGAATCATCAATATCATCATCATAGTATCACAAAGGCACAACGTCCCACAAGAAAGAATCATATCATGCATAACTAGTAGGCATTCAACCCACATAGCTTATCTAAGCATTTGAAATCTGCGTATCAATACATTTCATCAAATCATTCCAAAATCGCATACCAATGCAACCGTAAAAGGAATTTATCCATTTTCAAGTAATGGTACAAATTTTGTTTCATGTCAAACCATGGATACATAGTCATCGTAAATATAATTTAAGACACTCCAATAACCACAAAACAAATTTTAATATCATACGTCAAATTAATGCATATCAAAAACATGTTTTATCAAAAACATGGTAGAAAACACGTTTCACTATTTCATGCAAGATATTAGAGTTCCACTTACCTTTTTAGGGAGGGTGGTCACTCTCTATTTTTTTTCATTTCAATCCAATTGACTCCTAGAGTCTCCAAAAGACAAACCTAATCAATTATCATAATTTAATATCAAATAACGGTCTAATATGGGATTTTTAATTTTTTTCCTTTCAAATTTAATACAACTGTAATTGACACAATCCCCTTTTTAGATTCCCGTTTCATCACTTTCGAATCATTTGGCTCACCAATGATCAATTTTTTCAATATTTCTCATTTTCTCTAATTTTCCTCGAATTTAATATTATATAGTTTTCGATTCTAAATTTTACATAATTTTGACAAATTTAATTCAAATATTGAAATAATTGCATTTCTCTTACCTAGGGTTTCTCGGATCTCAGACCTAACTTTCGTTCGCCCGTCGAACTGGTCTAAAGTCTGTAATATTTCTAAATTTGAAACGAGATTAGCAACTAATTAAATTTCTAAACGCCAAACCCTAGAATTATATCCAATTATAGTCGTTACCTGCAGTAAAGAAGATGCAGGTGAGATCTCGAAGGGAACAGCTAGTCATGGGCTCGCGGGCCAGCGGGCTGGTGGGCTCGTGGGCTCGCAGCCCGGTTTGCTGGCCGCAGTGGGTTTCGCGGGCGATAGTGGGCTTGTGGGTCAGCAGTGAGCTTTCTGGGTCAGCAGTGGGCTTCGCGGCCTGGCAGGCGCTCACAAGCTGGAGTGCTCGTGGGCTAGAGTGCTCACGGGCTAGGGCTCGCTAGAGGTCTACATTCGCGCGCTATAAGTCACGTGCGCTCGCACTGTGGGCTGTGCTCGCGCAGAGGGTCATGCTGGGGTGCGCTCATGCTCGCTCTCGCGTAGGGATCGTGCTGCTTATGGGAGATCGCACGCTGGGCTCGCGCAGTAGGTTGCGCGCTGTGCAGAGAAGGAAGGCGCTACTCATGAGAGATCGCGCGGGAAGGATCGTGCTGCGGCGGAGGAGTTGCGCTCGCGGGAAGGCGTTTCAGCGGTAGCGATCGTGGGAGGAAGGTGAGGCAGTGGGCGGCGGTGATGATGGAAAGGGAGCGGTTGCAGGAGAGAAAGAGACGGAGTGAGAGAAAGAGGAAGAGAGAGAGAGAGAGAAGAAGAGATTAGGGCTTTTTTAACCGTAATCCAATTTGGGTTTTTTTTTGTTTCTTTTTCCTTTTCTGTTCTTTTATCATTATTATTATTATTATTATTTATATATATATATATATGCATTTTATCATAATTTTCACGGATACGACAATAATTTAAATACACCAAAAATTTAATTTAAATACCCCAAAATAAAAAATCAATATAAATAATTAAAATTTTTCATATAAAAATACGGTATCACAGAGTCAACGTTACACATACCGCTGCTTGAGGTACAATTAACTTTTAAGTTTTTTTGTGTTTATTTCTTTCTTTCTGATATTTGTTTATGATGTGCAACTGGAATATGATTGGAGGCAAGAGTCAGCTGATAAGAAGTTTTGGAAATATAGCTGGATATAGAGTGTACAAAAGAACAACTAGGTGGGCTTTTGTAATTTGTTTGTTAACTACGAGATCTTTTTTGTTTCACTTTTAATTGGAAGCTTTGGAAAGGAGACCCGAATTTAACTCTTACATGTCCTCCTCCAGCCCTTTCATTCCGCTACCTACTGCATTGTATCGGAATTCACCTTCTTGGTTTAAAGGAGCCTTCCTCTTTGAATTTCCTTTCTACAACAAGAATTTTCCTGGAGAAGGGGCAAACCGGTAACTTTACTCTCAGTCTTCGCAGATTCTAGTTTGCTTTCTTAATTGATACCTACTGCATTCACTACCCATTTGTTCACTGAGACTTATAAGCATGATGTGAATGCCTTGTTTAAAGCTTTCTTAACTCTGCCATGCTATTTGTTTTACTTTTATTATAATATAGATCTCTAAGAGAGACCTAAGCTTTAGCATAAATCTACTTTTTCATTTGTGATAGATTCATTTTTCCATAACTAATATGGGAAGGTGCAAATGTGAGGAGGAAAAAATTATTGCATGACTGGAAAAGAGTAATGGATCTAAGCTGGTCTTAGCATATAGAGGTGTGTATTATTTTTTGTGATGGCTTATTGTAATTTTCCTTTTTGTTATGCAATGTTGGATATGGTTTTGTGCAAACTTTGTCTCTCTCTCTCTCTCTATTTCCCCCATTTCTGGTAAGGTAGAATAAAATATTGGGAAGAGAGTAAAAACAAGAGAAAGGAGACAAGAAACATACAAAGAGGGATTATTGCAGACCACCAACATAGGTTAAAGGAAAACATCAATCTAATTCATTAATCAAAGCATCACAAAGAACACTAATGCCTCAATGTATAGACAAAGCTCTAAAAAATATGGAAATAATATGAAAAGAACAATTTCACAAAAGTTGGTAACAAGCTAAATCATAGAAATTGTGATGAAAACCTATATTAAATAATTTTTAGTATATTCTAATTCAGTTCTCCTCGGCTAAAAGGACTCCTCGAGCGAGGTGGCAAAAGCTGTTCATCAAGGAGGGTGAATGAGGTAACTTTGTAGGTGAACTGCACGTGAAAACAGACCCACAATAAAAAATTTGCAAATATCATGATAGCAGTTAAAATTGTCATCAAAGAGAACAAGGATTTGAATTCTCTTTGTTGGTAATTTAACAAATTAATGTAAGTTCCATACCTACAAATGATATGTAGAAAAAGCAGAGGAGCAAAGGAAGAAACCTAAAATGACATGACAATTATTCACAATTCAAAAGAAAAACATCTTTTTCAATAATTGTATCAAATCAATTTACCTCACATCGTTAAAAACTCATTCACAATTTTACTTTTTTCACATCCATTTCAACCTTTACAATATTCTCAATATTCTAGACTAGATCTGTTACAAACTTTTCCTTTTCCTCTTGTGGACATGAAACAAGAATGTGATCAACCATAGGTTGTGTCTCTTCAATTAGTGAGAACTCTCATCAACTATATGGAGATTCATTAGATTCCAATTTTGTACCAACCTCTTGGGATTCTGGATATTGTTTAACTCTTAACGGATTTGTCTAAACTTACTTTTGAATTCTTTAACTATCATGAATATTTGTTGTTTAACTTCATTAGTGCATTCCATTCGGCAAATTATTTAAAACGATGATTATATGGTTGAGATGTAAATTCCCTCTTTATTTTGGTACGGTATTCTACATAATTATGTGCATTTGAGTATTGGACACCATAGTCAAAGAATCTGCATAAAAGGAGTCGGTCTCGAAAGTGTATGTGGGGACTTGTCTTGAAAAAGAGGAATAACATGAAGGATGAAAACTACAAAGAGAACTATAACCGTTATTTATGTGAGAATTTGCAATTGCAAAAGTCGCTCAAGTAATAAAGTAGTGAAGTAACGA
Source organism: Dillenia suffruticosa (assembly GCA_033439265.1). Classification (NCBI taxonomy): domain Eukaryota; kingdom Viridiplantae; phylum Streptophyta; class Magnoliopsida; order Dilleniales; family Dilleniaceae; genus Dillenia; species Dillenia suffruticosa. The sequence goes on from JAVTVX010000015.1 coordinate 22,674,274, forward strand.
TTGTCCTCCAAGGATTGCTAATTATTAATTTAGCTTACTATTTGTAATGCTTAGAATATGAATTTTATGACTAATGTATCTAGTTAACTAAAATCTACCAACTAAACTATAATGCATGAATTATTGAAAAATAAAGTCTACGAGATAAAGAAGGAAGACATTTAATAGAGACGTTTAGACCACATAAGAGGGACTTGCATATGATATTTATTAATCTAGAAAAACATATAATAGGGTTCTCAAAGACAAACTTTGGTAGATGTTGATGAAGAACGAGATTCACATGAGATACAATAATCTATATAAAATCAATAATTACTTCTAAAATTTATATTAATAAATAAAAATAAAATAAGGAAATCTCTCTCCCCTCCATAATTTCACAAAAATGATTGAAAGGTATAAAAAGGGACAAAGTACTCCCTCTCTCTCTAGTTTCTTGAAAACAGTGTGAGTAAGAGAGGGGGTAAAGTCTGAGAAAGGACAAAAACAAGGATCAGATCAAATTAAAGGAGAACTGTCGGATCAAAAAAGAATTTCCAAAAGACAAGCTTAAGTAATTTCAAAAGCCCCATTAAAAGATGTGGGCCCATAGCTACAGGAATTCAAAAAGCCTTCTCTCTTTTTCGGGTTTGAGAAGGGAATTTCAAAAGAGGTGGGCCATAGCTTAAGAAATTTCAAAAGCCTTCTCTCTCTCTCTAAAAGAAATTGAAGGAAAGCATTAGAGTAGATGATGGAGGTAGATTGCAAAGTTCAAGGAGGCTTCTTGTCTCTTTGACATGATGGCGATGGTATATCTTTTTTTTTTAATCTTCTTTTTCTTCCACCTATATTTATTTTCCATTCCTGTTATTTCTGCTCTCTCTCTCTCTCTCTCCCCCTCTCCCTCTCCCTTTCCCTCCTTGTCATACGAAGTTGTTTGTTCAAGAAAGATTGAAATGAGTAGTAGTCGAAGAAGTTGAGATCTCAAGGTCTTAGATGGGTTTATAATTCCATTAACGGAATTCATTCCTTGCATTTTTAGAAAGAGAGTTGAGTTTTTTTTCACCCGTGATTTTTGTTTTAAGTCACACGTCACACAAGTTGCAGTTCACCCACAATTGATCTGCGTTTTTAAGATCAATGTAGAAACAGTATTATAATTGGACCGACCCATAACATGTCTAAGTGGTCAGTTGAACTGGTCCGACTGACGGGTCGGTCTGATTTTAATAAAACGAGTATAACTATTAAGTTTAATTTCTCTGTAATTAGAATAATTTTATATATTACCATTCTTATATAATTGTATAATTATGCTCTTTCTCCATATTTAGGGATATTTTCCTTGATCTTTGATCTACCATTTTGATCTTTGATCTTTTGTCTTCTGTTCCAAATCTATATACCTTTTTGTCAAATCTACCCTTTTTGGCTTTGAATATGTTTATTTTGGTTTTAATTTCGTCAATTCTTGGTCAAAATTTTGAGAATTTAGTGTTCGTGTTTTTTGTATAAATGAGACATTTTGCCTCTCTCTCTCTCTCTGTGATTTTTGGGCTTAAAAACAAACTCGGGCCTGGCCCGAAATGGGCCCAAGACCCTTTTAATTTTTTGGGCCGAGCTCGAATCTTGATTCTTTGAGCTTTCTTGAGCCAAGTTCGGGCTCGGGCCCATAAAATTTTAAACAAGCTGAACCTGAGCTTTGCAAAGCTTGACTCAGACACCTTGATTTCCAGCCCTAATCGGAACCCTCCTTTATTTAACCTTTGGACTGGCCATGGCAGAGTTAATAGAAACCATTCTAAAGCCCTAAATATTAAATAATTTCTAATGTAATCTGTGTCATTAGGTTTAACCTTTTCTTTGACAAAAGAAAGGGCCAATAGTGCACTTTTAGTAACCTACATAAGCACATTACTAGGGGCATCATCTATGCTTGTCTAGGGAAGAAATGTGAATATATTGTGAAACAGTAACGAAAACAATGCTAGTGGCTGATATGAAAACATCACACGTGTTGGTTTCTTTTTTATTTTCCTTTTTTTCCCTTGGATTTTGTTGATAAAGGGGTATAGGGGCTTTTTGTTTTTTTCTTCTTATGTTTCATTTGGGGGGTGAGGTTGGAAGGAGAAAAGAGATCTAGGTTTCTATTGGTTTGTCAGTCCGGCTTCAAATCAACAGAAGTTACTTTTAGCTGGATCAGTGACGTGAGAGCATTTTTGTTGTCCATAAAGCTTTATGATAAACTACACAGCTTGCATTACATTATAGGTAAAGTCATATGTAGATTATACTGCAGGCGTTTGAGTGGAAGATAATACCTTGTTAGATATTTAACGTGTGTGAAAAAAATGACTATCTTTCTGCAAAAAAATATGGGAATGAGTTCCTTTGAAGTTGATTCACGACAAAAAGCTCTATGGTCACTTGGGTCAGCTGAGTAATGAGCCAAACATAATTTAGCACTGTTCATATTTTTGCATTTATTTTTTCAGAAACGAATTCATTGTTCCATGCTAAATTTTTGCTATTCATGTCTCTTAAATCATTTACCATTTGTGCAAGGTATAGAACAAGCCAAAATGAGAGTTGTAAGTTATGGGTACTTGGTCGGGTCGCCCATGTGGGTTTGACCTAAACCCATTCCCTTGCATGTTTTTGAAATTTCAAAGGAGGGAAGGGAGGGAGTGGTTTTTTTAAGAGAAAAACCAACTCCAACTCCCATAACCATCCTTCTTGCACATTGAAGGTTGAGAGAGAATTCAAAGAAAAAAAAGGCAGAAGAAAGATTTACACCATATACATTGACTCTTGGATTGTGAACAAGTAGGAGATTGATCCATTGGTAACATTTTTCGAACCCGTACATCGAAAAGGTAAGTGATCCGATCCAAAATCTTGGGATATTAAATATTTATTTCGCTGTAATTGCATAAGAGAATGCTTTCATTGGTATTAAAGCATGATATAGGGTGTTTTCTATTTTTTTTATGTATATTCGAGTTCCATTTTTTTTAAAAGTTGAAAATGGTAACTTTGATTATAGACCATGAAATGCTTTGAAATTTGAAAGGTAGAGTACCCATGATGTTAGGAATTGATCTGCAAAATTTCATGCATGGTCGTCATGTATTTTTGGAGAAAAATGAAACCCTAGCCGAAAAATGAAAATGCTTATATCTATTTGCATGATAGGTTTTATGATTTAAAACTTGTATGGTTAGATTCCCCATTAAAAATCCTTTCCAACCATATAAAGAACATACAAAATAGTTTAGAAATGAGGGAGAAATCAAAATTTGAAAAACTGTTTGAGGTGCAGAAATCTAGAATTAGGGAAGACGATGAACAGAGCAAAAAAATATAATCCCACTCTCGGGTCGTGGGCTGTGAAGCCCAAACGTTATGATCCAGACCTCAGATTGGAAAACTAATGGCACCATTAGATTCAGAGACTCTAAAAATGAAGAGTAGGCAAAATCCGAGGGCTGGATTCAGCCGGGAAGGCAGCGCGTGGGCTTTACGCGCCACCTGGGTGCGTGGGTGGGTCACTCACGTGCCGCCGCCACCAGGTGGCGTGTGAGGGTGCGTGACGCGCCCACTCAGACCCCGAGAGATAGACTTTCAGTTGGGATGATCAATATAGTTACTTGCATGTATATAGAAGATAAGAAAGAAAAGAAAAAAGAAATTTGATTGTATAAATATATTTTTTTTCTTCTTCTTTTCTTTGTGCATAGTTATCTACTGTGATGAAAACAATGCCATGAACATATGATTTAATGTTTTTTCTCTTTATATATATATCAAGAATGTGCATATTTTGTATATTTATGGAAGCTTGTGAAGAGATATGTTCTAAATTCACATGATTTTAGTGGGAGTTTTTAGGTTGGTAGAATTTAAGTAATTCTCACCTAAGACTTAAAGAATTTTGCTAATTTGAAATCAAATTTATGATAATCAAACATTTAGATAATGGAAGATGATCGGGAACTTAGTGATTTTTCAAGTTTACACCTTATGTTTGTTTATGATAAATTTATTAGATTTCATGTACAAAATTATATGAATGAATGCGCATGAATACTTACAATAATCTCTCTTTGAAAACCCAGACCATGGCATCGAAATCAATAATAGCAGATTTGAATAAAGGTGATAAGTTTAATGGCGACAATTATGACATTCGGTACCATAAGATATGGTATGTGCTGGAAGAGCAAGATACCTTAGAGGGTATCAACCATATCATGCAAGACCCTAGAATTGGAAACATTGCTAAACAGAGAAGAGATCAAGAAGCTTATCAGGCATGGAAGAAAAAAAATTCTACTGCACGTGGCATCCTGGTTAGTTCTATAGTTGATGATCTCATACATGAATGTGAACAATTCCCTACTGCTCATGAAATATAGGTATACCTCAGAGAGAAGTATGGAGGTACCAGTGTGATCCGTCTGAGGCAGTTGACTATTAAGTTTGACACGTACAAAAAGAAGTCTGATCACAATATTAAACTACACCTGAGAACTATGTCAAACATGATAAGGGAATTGAAGTCAGCAGGGCATGTTTTATCTGATGAGCTATAGGTTCAAGCTTTAATCCGATCCCTTCAAGACCAGTGGGAGCACTTGAAGGTCAATCTGACTCACAATGATAACATTAAGACTTTCGCTGATGTTGTTCGCCACATAGAACTCAAAGATAAGCGGCTTGATGCTGCAAAATCGATTTCTAATGCCTTTATAGTTGAGTCAAGTTCCCAAAAAGTTTCAGGTTTTAAACGGAAGGGGAGCAAGAACAAGGGCAAGAAAGGGAAGGAAATTCCGGAAGGGTTTAAGAAAAACAATTCCAACCGCAACAACAAGCGCAAGTGGTTTTGGAAAAAGAAGGATAAAAGTAAACTGAAGTGCTACAATTGCAAAGCTCTTGGTCATTTCGCTCGAGAATGTCCCTAGCCAAAAAAGGTAGCACCCTGTAACGCTTCTCTAAGTGTTATATATGTCTCTAGCACTATTTTACTTTCTGAATCTTATCTTGTGTGGATTATAGATTCAAGACCAACAGACCATGTGACGAGAGATCGAGAAGCGTTCGTGGACTTTCGTTGAGTTCCTCCTGGTGCAAGATGGATATAAGTAGGAAACAATACAAGACTAGAAGTCAAAGGGATTGGCACTTGCAAACTGGAGTTACGAAGTAGCCAAACCCTAATTTTACATTATGTTCTCTTTGCACCAGAAATTCGACGAATTTTAGTCTCTGTTATTGTTCTTCTTAGACTAGACTATGATTTGAACTTTACTCGTAATAGGGTTTGTATTTATAATGGTGGTGTGTTTTATGGTACTAGACATTTGTTAAATGGATTTCTTACTTTGGATTGTAACAGACAAATGTTTAACTATCATGCCGATCGTTATATTTCGTTAAATGTTTGTTCTTCTAGTAATGCTAATATAGATGACAAACTATGGCATGCTAGACTTGGTCACATAGGGTAGGACAGGATGAATCGACTTCTAAAAACAGGACTATTGGGTTCGCTTACTAAGGTGGATTTACTGAATTGTGAATATTGTCTTATCGGGAAGATGACTCGAAAACCATTTAGAAAAGCCGTGAGAGCTAACTTCCATTACAATTGATTCACTCTGACATTTGTGGTCGAATGAATGTGAAGGCTAAGTATGGAGTGTCATATTTCATTACTTTTATTGATGATTTCACGCATTTTGGTCATGTTTATTTGATTACTCACAAGTCTGAAGTATTTGAGTGCTTTTGACGTTATATGAATGAAGTGGAGAATCAAATGGATAGAACGATTAAAGCCTTAAGGACAGATCGAGGGCGTGAATATCTATCGGATCAATTCAATGATTTGTGTAATAAAAAGGGAATAATTAGACAATTGACTATTCCCCACACGACTCAACAGAATGGTGTTGCTGAGAGGAGGAATAGGACGTTGTTGGAAATGACGAGATCTATAATGGCGCAGGCTAACTTGCCAATTTCCTTTTGGGGAGATGCTTTGTTAACTGCGACGTATATCTTGAATAGAGTGCCTTCAAAAATAGTACCCACAACACCGTAAGAACTTTGGACTGGTATGGGGATCGGCAGCATATGCTCATGACCTTTCTAATTGTAACACCGACACTCGGTGCTCGAACAAGTGTATTGGTTTTGAAATATTTATATACATAGAGAAAAAAATTTTATTTATATTGATTTTTGATTTTGGGATCTTCAAATTGAATGTTTGGTATAAATTAAGTTGTCGTGTTCGTAAATCGTAGTGGACCCATTATTTTTATGAAATTCGCAAGCTAGCAAAAAGGTGCATATGAATATATATATATATATTCTTTAAAAAAAAACAAAAGAGAGAGAGGAAAGAGGAAACGCGACACTTCCCTTTGTCAGCCCTAATCTGTCTCTCTCTCTTCATCTCTCTCTCTCCAACTCTTCGTCTCCCCTCTCCCCGCCTCTTCCTCTCCGGCGGTAGCGCATCCCTCGCCTGAAGCCGCCACGCACCACCACCACCACCACCACCGTCTTCTTCTTCTCTCTCTCTCTCTCTCTATTTCCTTCTCTCAGTTTCTCTCTCACTCTCTCTCTCTCCCTTCGCTGTTCGCGATCTCCCTCTTGATTGCACTCAGCCGCGAGCCATGAATCTCGCTCCCTCACCTCCTCCCGCCAGTGCGCCAGCCTGCAGTGCCTCCCTCCACTACAGCGCGCTACTGCAGCCCCTTATCAAGACACTAAAAAAAAATTTAGGAATGGATGTACACTAAAAAATTAGAATCACTATAAATCATTGTATCAACTTATTCTCTTTTTGACTAAATTCCTTCAAATTCATCTTAATTGTTTAGTACTTACAAAAGTGGGCAACAAAGATTCTCATACTTTTTGCAACAACCATTGTTGTTCTTTTATTCACAAAAGATGGCCATTGACACCCCCGACCATTCAAAGGATACAAATAATTTCCAATGACGTATCTAATTATGACAAGTGCTATTACGATAATCGCCATATAGTTGTCTTGGTCTAACATGTCAAAACTCCATTGTAATAATGCAGCCTCTCGTCATCTTTCTTTGTGTTCCAAAAGTATAGTTCCATAAGTACAGTAATAGCTGCTTTGATTTGTCCTTATCAAGACATCAATAATCGTATGAATGTATCATTACTAGACTCGTTAACCAAAATCTCTGATTATTTTTATTTTAATAATAAAAAACAAAAATATAAAAAATAATCATATGAATGTATCATTACTAAACTCATTAATCAAAATCAAATGAGATTAATCATTACAAAAGCAACTTCCCAATTCCCATCTTTTTTTTAGTGTGACAGGAAGAAAGAAAAACAAAAAAAAAGGAAGAAGCCAATTTATTTATTTATTTATTTATTATTATTGGGTTTGAGAGCAAGTGAGAAAAAGAGAGAGATTCTTTTTCTCAAGTTTGAGAAATAAAGAAAAATGGTTCGAAAACTCATTGATCATTCTACACTACGGTATTTGGATTGTGAAACATAAAAAGTGATATAATTTACGTGACATTTTCTTAACGTAGAGTACCCAACCATCGGAAAGATATAAATTATTTTAATCCAATTTAGATTTGTCAATTTCTGTATACGAAAAATATTTATTGGTTTATATGAAAATTTTCATTCGTATCAAATTCATTTATGGTTTATCCTACATCTTTTGTTGGGTATTGAAAATGAAAATGCCTAAAATAATTTTCAAGATTCATTAATGGCAATTTGATGTGGGCCTCATGAAATACTCTCAATTTTATATAGCAGAATATTTGTTGTATGAGGATAATTTGCAAAATTTAGCATGCATCTGATTAATATATCATGAGATATTACAAACTCTGGCCGAAACTTAATATATTCGTATCTATAAAAATACTATATTTCATGATATGAAATTTATATGGTTAGATTTCTCTTAAAAATTTACTTTCCAACCATATAAAGAATGCGTAAAATGGTTAAGAATAGAGAGATATAACTATTTGAAATTTGGGTCGAAAACCAAAAATTTGAAAAAGATGAACAGTTTTTGACTAGTTTTTGATTGTGATTCCCACTCTTGGCTATGGCAAGTAAAGTCCAACCCCTAGGTTAGAGACCTCCGATTAACAATCCAAGAGCACCATTAAAGTTAGAGATATCGAAAATGTGAGGTAGCCAAAATCTTGGAGTCACCTGCCACTAGGAAGACAGTGAGTGCATGTCATGTGCCACCCAAGGACAATGGGCGCATGTCCACTTTGGACAGCCCACTCAGGCGACTCATAGGGGCGCATAAAGGCCTCATGTCAGCTGAAATTTTCATCAGAATAATTCTTTATTCCCTTCGAATTTTTTTGTAATTTTTAATTTATTTCTGAAAGCCGAAAAATAATTTTTTTAATTTTTAATTTTTAATTTGTTTAAAATAATAGAAAAAATTATTTCTGGTGCACAAAAAACTTTTTTAAATTTTTATATGTGTTAAGAAAATTATTTTCTTAATTTTGGCTACTCGGGTGAAGATTTGTTTTTCTCCCATCATTTGTTTGAATTTTTGCGGTTATTTATATTCAAAAATTAGTTCTTTTAGCATAAAATTACTTTAAATTTGAGCAAAAATTTTTTAAAAAATAAATACTCTGATATTTATTACAATATTATAGTTGACTTGGTGTCCAACATAATATTGTTCCCATTTTCAAAAGTAATGGTGATTTCAGATGGAATGTCGTCTTTGGGTGAAAGTTAGGGTATTAAGAAGTTTAAAATGTATGATAAAATTAGATCAAATATTTATTTATAAGATGGACCCATCTCATATTTTCAACCTAATATTGTTCCCATTTTCAAAAATAATGGTGATTTCGAATGGAATGTCTTCTCTGGGTGATAGAGTATTAAGAAGTTTAAAATGTATGATGAAATTGGATCAAATATTTATTTATAAGATGGACCCATCTCATATTTTTCCGTCTGGAACTTCTCAAATTAGATCATTTCTTTTTTGGAATAATGATATATACATTTTAAGAAATTTTCTAACTCTTTATTGGGTTTGTGTGGTTGATAAGATGAATGCTGAGAGAAGAAATATGAATCTTGATAATGTGGGACCCATATTAATAGAAATATGGAGGGTCAAGAATCTAGAGATCCAAATGAAGAAAAAGTTATCCCATAATATGAATAGCACCAACCCTCGTGCTAAAGGAGATTTTCCTTCTAGGGATACACAATCCAAGAGGATGGTGAATATGTTTACTCGAATGGACATATTGTGAATTGAAATAATGAATTTACATGTTTTCTTTTGTGTACTATGGTTGTTTGTTTGAAATATGATCATATGTCAAAACTTTTTTAAGCTTTTTTTATATAAAGTTTTTATTGAAAATATGATTGAGAATATTTGTTATTTTTATATGATCATGCATGCAAAAGAAAACTAGGGTATTTAAATAATTTGTGTATTTAAGTGAGAGGTTTTTTGTTGGAGAATTTGAGTAATTCTCATCTAAAACCTATTGAATTTTGTAATTTTAATTTAAATTTGTGATAGTGATAGATTAGAACCATAGATGATGATTGGGTACATAGTGAACTTTTGATTCTATACCTAATGTTGACCTATCACGAATGTTAAATTTGAAACTCAAAATTATATGTATGATATGAGCATTAATATAAGTGTCTACCCTCTTAGAAACCCAAACCATAACATTAAAATCTATTATTAGAGATTTTAAATATATGTGATAAATTTAATGGCGACGATCATGAGATATGACGCCATAAAATGTGATATGTGTTGAAAAAACATGATATCTTAAAAGGTATCAAACATGTCATTTAGGACTTTGGTGTGGGCATTGTTGCTCTGTAAAGGAGAGAACAAGAGATTTACCAGGTATAAAAAATGATAGATTTCATTGTTCCTGGTTAGCTCTATGATTGATGACATGATATCCGAATATGAGCAATATGTGATTGTTCATGACATCTGGGTGCACCTCATGGTAAAACATAAAGGTATCAGTGACTTATTTTAGACAAATGATCATAATGTTTTATGCCTATGAAAAGTGATATTGTCACAGTATCAAAGAGTATTTAAGGATCATGTCTAACTTGATTAGAGAGTAGTAGTCAGTTGGTTATATTCTCTCCGATAAATAGAAAATTCAAATTTTGATCCGATCCCTTCTTACCAAGTGGGAGCACCTAAAAGTCAGTTTGACTCCCAATGATAGTGTGAAGACTATTTTGGATGTTGCTCACCACGTTGAGATTGAGGATGAGCAGCTTCGTGTTGCAAGATCCATTTTGCAAATTTTCCATGTCATGACCAAATGTGGAGACTTGCAAGTGTCCAGACTTGCAAGAAAATTTAGAGAAAATTTTCCATGTCACATTCAAGATCCTTTCTCGCAAGTCACGTAGACCAATTGAGGATTTAGAGAAAATTGATCCACTTTTCAAAATTTCGATGTCACTTTCAAGATCCCTTCTTACAAGTCTCGCCACTTTCTATGTCACGTCATTTGGTCATGTCCATTCGGTGAACCCAATGACGGAAGAAATTTTCCTGCTCGAAAATTGCTTCAACCCTTTATCAATCTCTCTCTTGAAAAGCGTACACTCTCTCACTTTGCAATGTGTAGGATTTTCTCTCACAGAGCACTAGCAAAACCAAGCCCCCTTATCATATATACTCTGACGTAAGATTGTATTGGGGAGATAGTTATTAGTGGGATGATGAAAGTTATCCCATTATCCCAATATGTGTTTTTACTTATGGTAAAATGCCCTAAAATGCACATATATGGGCATTTATCAACATCTTCCACTTGCATACGAGAACATTTTACGTCCGTCATAATATCACAACTCATGCGATCTTTCATATCACCTTGCTAGATTTTCATAAAGAATTGAGCGTCGTGCGATCAGTGAACACACCTGCAAGTAAAGACTTCTCAATGCACATGTTAGGATGACTGATAAGTTACCATTATTATAAAAAAGAATTTGATGTACCCTAAACTCAACGCAATTACATCATTCGAGCTACTTTTCTCATCAAAAGTGATCTCCAATCATTTGCTCGACTGTGTATTCACTATTATGTTTGAATCCCAACACGGATTAACATAACAGATCGATCTGTGAATACAACACCATAATGTAATGTTGATTGATCTTTCTTCTCCCAAACTCAAATCATTGTGTCTCAATTCAGCTACTTTTCTAGACCTACCCCTTAAATCTCAATTTATCTTCTGAGTCATAGGTAAGCAGACTAAAATATCAAATACTGAATTAAGACTTTTAGAAAACAATTAAAAATAATAAGGGCAAAAGAGATCCCATCCAACGGATCTCGGGTCTCATATAGTGGGAACGTGGATCATGATCACACTATTATCTCAAATTATAGCTCCCACTATCGCTTGGTCGTTTTATTACATTCGGTATGAAACAGGTGCCACAGTGTTATTCCCTCATATCTCAAAAGGGCATATGTTAGATTTCTCTAACACTATGTAGGTATAGAACTCAATCTACACATAATACTTTATCCAGAGATCTCAGAGACAATATCACCAGTCGTAGATAATTCCATGTCTCACAAAGGAATCTCTCACAATAGGTTTGGCAAAAGGATCAGCTACCATACTATATATAAAAGTATACTCAATTGTTACAGAACCCTTTTCGGTATATCTCTCACACAATAGTATCGGTATCAATGTGTTTGGTTTTAATATGATACTTAGGATTTCAATTGTTGACAGTGGTAGGCTGATTATTATAATAAATCATCAATGGCCTCCCACTGTCTATCATAACTTCTAAATCATCTAGAAATCTCTGAAGCTAAACACTCTCCTGAATTGCCACTGAACACACCAGAAGCTCAGTCTCTGTGGTAGATAGAGATACATAGATTTGATTCTTGCTTCTCCAAGATATGACACAATTAATGAGCAAGATAGCAAATATTGATGTTAGTTTGCGTTTATGCAGATTGTCACTCCCAGTCGGCATCTGAATACCCAATAAAACACAAATAACCTCTTTCATAACACAAAGAGAGGTCCTCTATTCCTTTAAGATATCTTAGAATCATGTTCACTGCTCTCCGGTGATCTCTTCCAGAATTTGATTGATATCTACTCACCAGATTGACTGCAAAACAAATATCTGGTCATGTACGCCTCATTGCATAAGAGATTCTACTCATCTCCCTTATTTCTTTTTGAGTTATAGGGTACATATCAAGGATTAGGTCTTTACCTTTAGTGATAAGAGTATCTATTGGGTTGTAATCGCTAATTTTGAAATACTTAAGAATTTTTCTGATGTAGGACTCTTGTGAAAGAGTCAACATCATTCTCAAACAATCTGGATCCTAAGTTCAAGAATGAGTTAAGTCTTACCCATGACTTTCATATCAAAACTTGACAATAACCATATTTTAATAGTTATCAGATACTCTCTGTTATTCCTAACCAATAGAATATCATCCACATATAAGAATATGATCACAAGAGTCATCACTTTCTACCTTCAGGCATCACCTTCTCATGAAATCTCAGGTACAACCGCCTAGATGACTACTCTACGTCGTATATCAACATCCGAAATTGATAGACCTTGTCCTTATGACCTACTACAACAAACCTAGAGGGTTGCTTCATGTAGATCTCCTTATCCAAACTTTCATTACAGAAGGTGGTCGTTATGTCCATCTGGGTTAACTCTAGATCCATGTTTCTGAAAATCGCTAAAAGTAAATGGATCGAGATAAATTGGACTATAACTCTATGATAGTCCACGCCCTTAGTTTAAGTGTAACTCTTAGTTACTAGATGGGATTTATACCTCTCCACCGATCCATCAACCTTTCTCTTGATCTTGAGAACCTACTTGTTCTTGATGGTCCTTTTGCCTTTAGGCAATTCAATTAGATCCTAGAGAGCCTACTCATTCCCAATGGTCTTTCTACCCTTAGGAAAATCAACTAGTTACCAGACCTTATTGATTCTCATCGACTTCTTCTCTTCATCCATGGTATTTAACAAATGGTCCTTTGTAAAACTCTCAAGACTCTCTTGGACCATTATAGATTTTTCATCATCCTCAAGGGTCACAATGAGGGTCTCACCTCAATCAGGAAGCGACATTTAAGTTTGTATCCTCAATACTCCTACAAGGAGAGAGAATCTCTTCATCTCTTGACGGATCGCTCCTACTAGGACCAAGATCTGAAATGGGTTCTTGTATCTCGCCATTGGGATTGCCTAAGCCACTAGGCTTATCCATCTCATAGAAGGTAAAATCCTGATCAATTTCATCTTTCTTAAGAAAATCATTCTCAAGGATTGTGGTATCACAAGACTCAATCATATTGACAGTACTGTCCGTTTGTTCTCTTAAGAACACATGTCCCCTAGAGTGTTTTAAGTATCTTATAAAGATATTTTTCTTTTCTCGCTGGCCTAACTTGCCGTGTGGATACGAGAAATCGTGATCATATTTGATACAACCCCTTAACCTTAAACAGTTAAGGTCAAACTGTCGCCCTATCCAAAGCTCATATGAGGTACTGACTGTGAAGTTAATGAGACACGGTTGAAGATGTAGGCTGCAATCAATAAAACATCTCCCCAATGGGAGATGGACAATTTGACTTGCACCATTATAGACTTCACTATCTCTAACAAATTCATATTTCTTCTCTCGACAACTCTGTTTTGTTGAGATATAGCAAGAATAGTTAGCTGTCTCGTAATATTTTTCTCGAAATAGAGCCCTTTATATAGTTCTGACAAATACTTGTGCCCTCAATTGGTTTTGAAAGTCTTTATTCTCAAATCTAACTGATTCTCAATCCCACTAACAAATCTCCTGAAACATTCAAATACTTTAGACTTATGTGAGATTAGATAAATATAACCGAAACGTATGTAATCGTCTATAAATGTAATAAGGTACACAGCTCCATTTCAGGATCTCATGCTCATAAGGCTACAGGTATTAGAGTAGAGCAACTGTAATGGAGTCTCAGCTCTCATTGCATTATCAAATGGTTTTCTTGTGACTTTGCCAGCTAGGCAAAAGTTATATACGGGTAACTCGAACCTAGTTAGCGGGTCCAACAAACCACTCGTTGCTAACCAATTCATCATCTCTTACCCTATGTGTCCAACTCTACTATGTCATTCATTTACATAATTATATATGCAATTAGATGTAAATGCAATAAAAGAATGATAAGAAAACCATTAGAAGAAGTAGCACCCAGTGTATACAATCCATTATAGATAAAATCAGAACATATAAAAGAGTTGTCCTATTAAATACAAAAACAGTTGATTTTCTTGCATATCCTAGGCAATCTTAGACAAAGTACTGAAATCAAGTTCCGACAATATCTGGAGCATAAAGAATGTCATTTAGATATAAAGTCCAGCTAATTTGCAACTCCAACATGCAAGTGCCGATCCTTCTAATGACGACAAATATTCCGTTCTTCACGTAAATCCTCCTAACCCGAGAATTCACTCAACAGAACTCCACATGCACACTCTTGTCTGGAGCTACGTGGTCAGTGGCTCCTGAGTTTTCAATCTACAAAAGAGAGAAATTAGCTAGCATTACAATAAATGAGACAAAACTCAAACTATGTAAAAAAGAAGGACATTCTTTTTACTCGTCACACTCACGAGCAAAATGACCAAATCCACCTCAGACATAGCACTTTGCATTTGTCTTTTCAAAACTCTTTCTTACGCTTTTGTACCTTGTTGTCGGTTTTCTTAGATGGTTTCTTATTGCCTAGATCTTAGGTCTTCTTCTTATGCTTATGCTATTCGTTTGGTGTCACAGGAGCTCTTACTCGACTTCGCAGCATAAAAATGACCCGAGTATGGCCTACTCGCCTCCAAGCGCTCCTCCTTGAGCTAACAATGCCTACTCACATCAACAAAAGTACAAATACTCTCGTCACACATGAGATAGGTTTTCATGATCTCCTATAAATTAGGTAAAAGACTAGATCACACCCCCTTGCAAAATTTCATAGATCTCACCACTTAGTTTATCCTCGCAAAAATCTAATACGAT
The DNA here is from genome assembly GCA_033439265.1 of Dillenia suffruticosa. NCBI lineage: Eukaryota > Viridiplantae > Streptophyta > Magnoliopsida > Dilleniales > Dilleniaceae > Dillenia > Dillenia suffruticosa. The sequence goes on from JAVTVX010000015.1 coordinate 22,689,442, forward strand.
AGTTCTAATTGCATTAAAAGAGATTTTAGTGACTTAATGATGTTTATTCTCACATTTTATGTACCATATGAATCAACAAATCCCAAATGATTCAAGTATAGACCCCAAAGTGAGTATATGAATCAACAGACACAATACACCACAACTCAGAATCGGACCTTACCATTCGGACTTGGATTTGGCACACAAAAACCCATAAATAGTCTTATATATAGAGGTTGTATCCTACTAGCATTAAGGTCCCATAGACGAGTCAAAAGAGTAAAGAAATAACTTGGGAAATTGTTGGTGGGCAATTGTATTTATCTAGAAGTAGAAAAAAATTGGAGTAATTTGCACTAAAGGATGGGCTTGAACCTTCAAGTTAGTGCTTAACAGCCACACACTCTAACCGAACTACTCTAGCTTCTGCTAGAGAAACAATGAAGCATTAAGGTGCCCTAGACCAGAGGGACCGGTAAAGAAACAGTTTGAGAAATTATTTGTTGGCAATTATAGTAGTCATATGCTTTAATCAACTAAGCTACACTAGCTTTTGCCAAAAAAAGAAGAAAGCATTAAGATGCCCTAGACTAGTCGGAATATTAAAGAAGTAGCTTACGAAATTGTTAGTGCGAGATTGTAGTAGGCTATGAATCTTAGACCTTCTGGTTAACATCCATACACTCTAACCAATTAAGCAACTGAGAAAGAATAAAGCGTTAAGATGCCGTAGATGAGTCAGAATAATAGAAAAGTAGCCTAGGAAATTGTTGGTGGGCAATTATCATATTTTAGATGTGGGAAAAAAATTTGAATAATTTACGCTAGAGGAAGGGTTTGAACCTTTGACCTTGTGGTTAACAACCACACGCTCTAACCAACTGAGCTACTCCAGCTTTTGCTAGGGAAAGAGGAAAACATTAACGTCCCCTGGACCAGTCGGAATTGTAAAGAAGTAGATTGAGAAATTGTTAAAGGGGAATTATAGTGTTATGACCTTGTGGTTAACAGTTCTACACTCTAATCAATTGAGCTATTCTAGCTTTTGCTATAGAAACAAGAAAGCATTAAGGTCTCATGGACTGTCAAAATACTAGAGAAGTAGTTTGAAAAATTATTGGTAGGCAATTAAAGTAATCTAAAAGTAGGAAAAAATGTTGTAATTTGCACTAGAGGAAGGAATTAAACCTTCGGCCTTGTGGTTAACAACCACAAGCTGTAACAAACTGAGCTACTTCACCTTCCGCAAGAGAAAAAAAAATATTAAGGTCCCATGTACCAGTCAGAATAATAAATGAGTACTTTGGGAAATTGTTGATTGATAATTTTAGTAATAAAAAAAAATAGAGTAATTTGCGCTGAGTTACTCCAGCTTCTGCTATAGATACAAGAAAGCTTTAATGTCCCATAGACGAGTCAGAAAAGTAAAGAAATAGTTTGGGAAATTGTTGGTGGATAATTGTAGTTATCTAGAAGTGGATAAAATTTGGAGTAATTTACAGCAAAGGATAGGCTTGAACCTTCAACCTTGTGCTCAATAGCCACATACTCAAATCGAGCTACTCCAACTTCTGCTAGAGAAACAATAAAACATTAAGGTACCCTAGACCAGTCGAAATAGAAAAGTAGTTTGGTAAATTGTTAGTGAGCAATTATAGGAATGTAATAGTGGAAAACAATTGGGGTAATTTATGGTTAACAGCCATAAGTTGTAACGAACTGAGCTACTTTACCTTCCGCAAGAGAAAAAAAAACATTAAGGTCCCATGTACCAGTCAGAATAGTAAATAAGTAGTTTGGGACATTGTTGATGGACAATTTTAGGAATAAAAAAAAGAGTAATTTGTACTGAGTTACTCCAGCTTCTACTATAGTAGCGTTAATGTCCCCTGGATGAGTCAGTAGAGTAAAGAAATAGTTTAGGAAATTGTTGGTGCGCAATTGTATTTATCTAGAAGTGGATAAAATTTGGAGTAATTCACGTCAAAGGATGGGCTTGAACCTTCAATGTTGTGCTTAATATCCACGTACTCTAACCAAGCTACTCCAACTTCTGCTAGAGAAACAATAAAGCATTAAGGTGCCCTGGACCAGTTAAGATAGAAAAGTAGTTTGGGAAATTGTTGATGGACAATTACAGTAATGTAGTAGTAAAAAAAAATTGGGGTAATTTACGCTAGAGGATGGGCTTGAACCTTTGACCTTGTGGTTAACAGCCACACGCTCTAACCAACTGAGCTACTCTAGCTTCCGATAGAGAAAGAAGAAAGCATTAAGGTGTGTTAGACCAGTTGGAATAGTAAAGAAATAGTTTGGGAAATTGTTGATGAGAAATTGTTGATGGGAAATTATAGTGGGTTTTGAATCTTCGACCTTTTGGTTAACAGCCACACCCTCTAATCAATAGAGCTACTGAGAAAGAATAAAGCATTACGGTGCCCTAGAATGGTCGTTATAGTAAAGAAGTAGTTTGGAAATTATTGGTAGACAATTATCGTAATCTAGAAGTGAGGAAAAATTGGAATAATTTAAGCTATAGGAAGGGTTTGAATCTTTGACCTTCTGGTTAACAACCACGTGCTCTAACCTATTGAGCTAGTCCAACTTTTGCTACGGAAAGAGGAAACCATTAACATACCATGGACTAGTTGAAATAGTAAAGTAATTTGGAACATTGTTGGTGGGGAATTATAGTATTTTGCCTTTGTGGTTTATTGCCACACGCTCTAACCGACTGACTCTAGCTTTTACTAGAGAAACATAAAAGCATTAAGATTTTGTAAATCAATCAGAATAGTGAAGAAGTAGCTTGGGAAATTATTAGTGGACAATTATAGTAATCTAGAAGTGGGAAAATATTGGGGTATTTTGCATTAGAAGAAGGGTTTGAACCTTTGGCCTTGTAGTTAACAGCTACACGCTCTAACAACTGAGCTACTTTACCTTTTGAAGCGAAACAAAAAGCATTAAAGTCCCATAGACTAGTCAGAAGAGTAAAAAAATAGTTTGGAAATTTGTTGACAGGCAATTATATTAATAAAAAAATAGGAGTAATTTACAAGGAGTTACTCCAGCTTCTAATAGAGATGCAACAAAGCATTAAGGTCCCGTAGATAAGTCAGAAGAGCAAAGAAAATGCTTAGGAAATTCTTGGTGGGCAATTGTAGTTATCTAGAAGTGGAAAAAATTTAAAGTAATTTGCGCTAGTGGATGGGCTTGAACCTTCAACCTTGTGCTTAACAGCCATACTGTAATCGAGTTAGTCCAGCTTCTGCCAGAGAAACAATAAAGTATTAAGGTGCCCTAGACCAGTTGGAATAATAAAGAAATAGTTTGGAAAATTATTGATTGACAATTATAGTAATCTAGAAATGAAAAAAAAAGTGGAGTAATTTACGCTAAAGGAAGGGCTTGAACTTTCGACTTTATGGTTAACAGCCTCACGCTCTAACCAACTGAGTAACTCCAGTTTCTGCTTGAGAAAAAAGAAAGTTTTACGGTACCTTAAACTAGTCAGAATAGTTAATAAGTAGTTGAGAAAATTGTTGGTGTGAAATTGTAGTAGGATTTGAATCTTTAACCTTATGGTTAACTGCCACACACTCTAACCAACTAAGCTACTAAGAAAGAATATGGCTTTAAGGTGCCCTAGACCAATTGGAATAGTAAAGAATTAGTTTGGAAAATTGTTGGTGGTCAATTATCGTATTCTAGAACTGGAAAAAAATTGAAATAATTTACGCAAGAGGAAAGGTTTGAACCTTTGACCTTGTGGTTAATAGCCAATACTTTAACCAATTGAGCTACTTTAGCTTTTGCTAGGGAAAGAAGATAGCATTAACGTCGCCTAACCAGTCAGAGTAGTAAAGAAATAGCTTGGAAAATTATTGGTGGGGAATTATAGTGTTATGACCTTGTGGTTAACAGTCACACACTTTGAGCAACTGAGCTACTCTAGTTTTTGCTAGAGAAACAAGAAAGCATTAAGGTCTTGTAGACCAATCGGAATAGTAAAAAAGTTACTTGGGATATTGTTGGTAGACAATTATAGTAACCTAGAAATGGGAAAAATTGGGGTAATTTGTCCTAAAGGAAGAGATTGAACTTTTGGCTTTGGGGCTAATAGCAACATGCTATAACCAACTTAGTTACTTCACATTTCGCAAGAGAAACAGAAAAACGTTAAGGTCCCATAGACCTGTTATAATAGTGAAGAAGTAGATTGAGAAATTGTTGGTGGATAATTTTAGTAATAAAAAAATTGTAGTAATTTATACCGACTTACTCTAGCTTCTGCTAGAGATATAAGAAAGTGTTAATGTCTCATAGATGAGTTAGAAGTATAAAGAAATAGTTTGGGAAAATGTTGATGGGTAATTGTAGTTATCTAGAAGTGGAAAAAATTTGAAATAATTTACGATAGAGGATGGGCTTGAACCTTCAACCTTGTAATTAGCAGTCACACACTCTAACCGAGCTACTCCAGCTTCTGCTAGAGAAACAATGAAGCATTAAGGTGCCCTAGATAGTTGGAATATAAAAGTAGTTTGGAAAATTATTGGTGGGCAATAATAGTAATCCAGAAGTAGAAAAAAATAAAAGTAATTTATGCTAGAGGAAGGGTTTGAACTTTCGACCTTATGGTTAACAGCCACACGCTTTAATGAACTGAGTTACTCCATCTTCAACTAGAGAAAGAATAAAGTGTGAAGGTGCCCTAGACCAGTCGAAGTAGCAAAGAAGTAGCTTGGGTAATTGTTGGTGGGAAAGCCACGTGCTCTAACCAACTGAGCTATTGAGAAAGAATAAAGCATTAGGTACCCTAAACCAGTCGGAATAGTAAAGAGGTAGCTTGGGAAATTGTTGGTGGACAATTGTCGTAATCTAGAAGTGAGAAAAATTAGAATAATTTACACTAGAGGAAGGGTTTGAAAGTTCGACCTTGTGGTTCACAGTCACAAGCTCTCACCAACTGGGTTATTCCAGCTTTTGCTAGGGATAGAGGAAAATATTAACGTCCCCTGAACGAGTCTAAATAGTAAACAAATAGCTTGGTAAATTGTTGGTGGGGAATTATAGTATTATGACCTTGTGGTTAGCAGCCATACGGTACCAACTGAACTGCTCTAGCTTTTGCTAGAGAAACAAGAAAGCATTAAGATCTCATAGTCTAGTCAGAAGAGTAAAGAAGTAGCTTGAGAAATTATTGGTAAGCAATTATTGTAATCTAGAAGTAAGAAAAAATTGGGGTAATTTGCACTAGAGGAAGGCTTGAACCTTCGGCCTTGTGGTTAATAGCTACACGTTCTAACCGACTGACACACTTCACCTTTTGCAAGAAAAATAAAAAAGCATTAAGGTCCCATAGATCAGTTAGAATAGTAAAGAAGTAGATTTGAAAATTGTTGCCGGACAATTGTAATAAAAAAATTGGAGAAATTTGTACAGAGTTACTCTAGCTTCTACAAGCGATGCAAGAAATCGTTAAGGTCTGGTAGATGAGTCAGAAGAGTAAAGAAGTTGTTTGGGAAATTGTTGGTAGGCAATTGTATTCATATAGAAGTGAAAAAATTTTGGAGTAATTTGCACTAGAGGATGGGCTTGAACCTTCAAGCTTGTGCTTAACAGCCACAGACTCTACCTGGACTACTCCAACTTCTAATAGAGAAACAATAGAGTATTAAGGTGCCTTAGACCAGTCGGAATAGTAAAGAAGTAGTTTGAGAAATTGTTGATGGACAATTATAGTAATTTAGTAGTGGAAAAAAATTGTTGTATGGGTATAAGGGATCAAATGAATCCATGGGTCAATTACTGGTCTAGTTTCATGCCAGAGTGATGAATCCCACTTTGGAATAGATTTTGGATCTAGGAAAATTGTGAATAGAGATTTTATAATGATGCAAATAATGACAAATTGATAAAAATGAGAACTAGAACAAGAAAATATTCAAAATTTGGGTTTAAATAATACTAGGAAAATTTTGTAAACCTTTGAATTTAAGGAGAAATGACCCGAAAATTATTATTGTTGGTTAGGATAATTTGTTGAAGCTTGAAAGGAGATTTCTTTGGAGCCGATGATGCCTAGGGAATGAATACCCTCTTCAGGTGAGTGGAGGGCTATGTTTCATATGAATGAGAAATTGGTTTTGACCATGGTTTCTCAATTGAAATTTTAAATGAGTTTATGGAATGAATTTATAAATATTTTGTGATTGTGGTGAGCCTTGAAATGGATTTTATGACAAAACCATGACACCTGAATTCGAATGATGATTTATTTGCACCATATTACGGTTGAATACTCATATGAATTATGAAATGTTGCTCTATTTTATACATTAAGCATGAATTGATTATGAAATTGAATGTGGTGACATGGTGCTGGAAATGAAACGACTATAGTCTAAGTCTTGCCACGGATTGGGCCATCGGGGTGGCGTGGTTAAGGTTGGTTAGATTGTCTTGGGGGTAGGTGGGTTGGAGAGCCTCCACCAGTTGCCAGATAACTTGGTAGCACCCCCACAGAGCTTAGGGCTAACACCAAGGAAAAAAAGAAATTTTATAAAAAAATTGTGAAAAACCCCTTGGCGGATCCTGCCAACGGCCATTGGTAGGATAATGTTTTTGGCACACCCCAAATTTGTGAAAAAATGAATATAGACTATTTGATTCGATTATATGAGTCATGGTGGTTTGATATGAATGATTTTATGTGAATGAATTTCTTTAGCATATTAAATTATATTTGATAAACGTATTTGGTATCACCACCTTCACCCCTCATTTATATGCTGCATTCCCTTGCATTCCCGCTCACTGGGTATTAAAAATACTCACCCCCTCATTTTTAAAAATTCTTTCCAGAGGAAGTATAGAGTGACAACGTCTATAGTGCCGATCAGAGGACTATTTTTGGTTGATTTTGAGTAGGTATGGATTATGTAATCATTTTGGGAGTTGTAGATCATCAGACCATGGAAAGGAAGTCCTGTACATCTCATAACGTGTAGATTTTACTAAAACTAGCTTAATTTCCTCGAGCAAATATTGGAAAAATCTGAACGACTATGATTTGAGACTTCTTTTTTTTTGTATGAAATTATTTTGAGAAAATGTTTTATCTTGTACTGGGACATTTGGATTATAATGATATATTTCGATATATTATCCCGGTTTTATGAGTTTTATGAACTGTCTGAGAATTTTGCATTGGCTGGGATGTCCACACTGCATGTATGCATGTACAAGGATTCCCCGATTGTGTGCCGATGCATGCATGTGTGTATAGGGATGGGCCGAATAGGTCTCTTGTATGTGTGTTGTGTATATGATTTCTTATTTGATAGATTTTATGTTTTGGATGATTTATTGTATAGTTAGAATGACTTGCTCTATCCCGTTATATGGGAGGTCATGCCTGTATGCTGTGATAACGCGGCGATTGTTACGTGCTCAACGAGAGAGTAGGGGCGTGACAGGGTTGGATGAGCTGGGGAGGCAGACGTGGCTCCCTCTACTGAAATCGAGTTATATCTGGACGCATCTCGGTGGGGTATGAGTCAACGCCAAGGAAGGGGGAACTAGTATTGCTAAACAAATAGAATGAAAACCCCTAGACGGGCTTTCGTCCGGGTTCGGCTAAACCTGGGATGGGAGTGATTTCTTTGGGAGACCCCATGATTTTGGAAAGACTGAAGTTTATGGATGTATGTTTGTTTGAATTATTCTGAATATTGAGACTATTTTATATTTAAAGAGTTGTTTATGAAATATGCTTTGACTTCCCAACATTCACCCCTCATTTATTGATATAATCATGATATTGTACTCCATTCGCTGAGTATTTCCATACTCACCCCTCTATTTTATATTTTTTAGAGAAAGTTTAGGTGGGAGACGTCATTGGAGCCAGTTGAAGATACTTTTTTTTGCTGAATTGCTATAGATATTGATGATTTAGATATTATTTTTGAGTTGATATGGTATGATCTGGAAAGTGGCTTGTACTCTTCATTTTGTTTTGGATTTAATCGATACTTGCTTTATTTTCTTTGAAGCAAATATTGGTAAAATCCTTACTTGATTTTTTGTAAAACTTTGTAAACTTTTGCTTATATTTGTCTTTTGCAAAACTTATGGTTTCATTGGGACATTTGAACTTTATTGTGAATTTTGAGATGTTTGGAATTTGTGAAGACTTTATTAAGAATTCTTTGAGATGGTCGAGATGACCTTATATAAGCATTTGATTTTGATGACTAGGATGACCTTATGCATGTCTGTTGTGATAAAATGGACTGGGATGGTCTTTTATATGTTGTTGAGTTATTTTTCTAAAATAGGTTGAACAGATTTAACGCCTTGCGGTATCCCAGTATATGGGGAGGTTCTATCCGCATACCGAGATAATATGGCCTTTGTCGCGTGCTTGATTCGAGGGTCGGGGTGTGACAGAAATAGGAAAGCATTAACGTCCCTTGGACTAGTCGGAATAGTAAAGAAGTTGCTTGGGATATTGTTGGTCGGGAATTATAGTGTTATGAACTTCTGGTTAATAGCTCTACACTCTAACGGAGTTATTCTAGCTTTCGCTAGAGAAACAAGAAAGGATTAATGTCTCGTGGACAGAACAAAAACAAAAGTAGTTTGGGAAATTATTGATAGGCAATTGTAATAATTTTGAAGTAGGAAAAAATTGTGGTAATTTGCATTTGAGGAAGGGATAGAACCTTCAGCCTTGTGGTTAACAACAACAAGCTGTAACGAATTGAGCTACTTCACCTTACGCAAGAGAAACATAAAAGCATTAAGATCCCATATACTAGTCAAAATAGTAAAAAAATAGTTTGAGAAATTGTTGATAGGCAATTTTAGTAAGCAAAAAAAAAAATGGAGTAATTTACATTGAGTTACTCCAGCTTCTGCTACAGATACAAGAAAACGTTAATGTCTTGTAGATGAGTCAGAAGAGTAAAGAAGTAGATTTGGAAATTGTTGGTGGGTAATTATAGTTATCTTGAAGTGGAAAAAATTTAGAATAATTTATGCCGAAGGATGGGCTTGAACCTTCAACCTTGTGCTTAATAGCCACATACTCTAATCGAGCTACTCCAGCTTCTGCTAGAGAAACAATAAAGCATTAAGGTACCCTGGATTAGTCAGAATAGAAAAGAAGTAGTTTGGGAAATTAATGGTAGACAATTATAGTAATGTAGTAGTGGAAAAAAATTTAGTAATTTGCGCTAGAGGAAGAGCTTGAACCTTCGACCTTGTGGTTAACAGCCATACGCTCTAACCAACTGAGCTACTCCAGCATCTAATAGAGAAATAAGAAAGCATTAAGGTGTGCTAGACCAGTTGGCATAGTAAAAAAGTAGTTTGGGAAATTGTTGGTGGGAAATTATAGTAGGCTTTGAACCTTCGACCTTTTGGTTAACAGCCACACCCTCTAACCAACAGAGCTATTGAGAAAGAAGAAAGTATTAAGGTGCCCTAGACTGGTTGTTATATTTAAGAAGTTTTTTCGGAAATTGTTGGTGGGTAATTATCGTAATCTAAAAGTGGGAACAAAATTGGAATAATTTACTCTAAAGGAAGGGTTTGAATCTTTGACCTTGTGGTTAACAGCAACGTGTAATAACCAACTGAGCTGCTCCAGCTTTTTCTAGGGAAAGGGGAGACCATTAACATTTTCACCAATCGGAATAGTAAGGAAATAGTTTGGAAAATTGTTGGTCGACAATTAAAGTAATCTAGAAGTGGGAAAAAAATTGGGGTAATTTGCGTTAGAGGAAGAGCTTGAACCTTTGGCCTTGTGGTTAATAGTTACGCACTTTAACCAACTGAGCTACTTCACCTCCTACATGAGAAACAAAAAGTGTTAAAGTCCTTAGGACCCATCAGAAGAGTAAAGAAATAGTTTGGGAAATTGTTGACAGGTGATTATAGTAATAAAAAAATTGGAGTAATTTATAAGGAGTTACTCCAGCTTCTGCTAGAGATGCAAGAAAACGTTAAGGTCCTGTGGATGAGTTGGAAGAGCAAAGAAGTAGATTAAGAAATTCTTGGTGGTCGATTGTAGTTAACTAGAAGTGGAAAAAAAAATTGGACTAATTTGCGCTTGTGGATGGGCTTGAACCTTCAACCTTGTACTTAACAGCCACACACTCTAACCGAGCTACCCCAGCTTTTGCTAGAGAAACAATAAAGCATTAAGGTGCCCTAGACCGGTTGGAATAATAAAGTAGTTTTGGAAATTGTTGATTAGCAATTATAGTAATCTAGAAGTGGAAAAAAAATTAGAGTAATTTATGCTAGAGGAAGTGCTTGAATTTTTGACCTTGTAGATAACAACTCACGCTCTAACCAACTGAGCTACTCCAGCTTCTGCTTGAGAAAAAAGAAAACATTAAGGTGCCTTAAACTAGTTGGAATAGTAAAGAAGTAGCTGAGGAAATTGTTGGTGTGAAATTGTAGTAGGATTCGAACCTTATGGGTTTGAACTTTCAACTTTGTGGTTAACAGTCATATGCTTTAACCAACTGAGCTATTCTAGCTTTTGCTAGGGAAAGAGTATAGCATTAACGTCCTCTAAGAAATGGAGTTATGACCCCTTCCTCTTTCCCTCTCTAGATCACTCTTTATCTCTCTCTCCCTTCGCGATCCCTCTCGCGATCGCTCTCTCTCCGTTGTTCTCTGTCCTCCTCCGCGCACCATCGCGTGATCCGCTTCCCTGCACAATCGCGCCACCCGCAAGCTTTCGCAGGCACCACCACCACAGCAACAGTGATTCTCTCCCTCTAGCGCGCGCCGGTTCCACCATCGCTGTAACCTCCTCCCTCCCTCGAGCTCCCACGAGCGTGCGTCTATAGCGCCTCCTCCCTCACACGAGCATGCGATTGCTCGAGCACACCGAAGAACGAGCGCCTGCAAGCCGTTGCGCCCCTGCCGAGAGCACGCGCATCTGTAGGCGAGCGCGTGCCCCAGCCGAGAGCGAGCACCTCTGCACACTAGTGCGCCCCTACGCGCCTCTTCACACTCCTGCACGAGCGCCAGTGCGCCCCTGCACTCCCCTGCACGCCCCTGCACGAGCACTAGCACGCTTCAGCACGAGCTACCCTGTGCGAGCGCGCCTCCCAGCGTGACCATCCGTGCTAGCCAAGCGTGCGATCCACTGCTTGAGTGTACCCTAGCATGAGCGCGAGCGCTCCAGCGCACGACCTACTGCACGAGCGCACGACCCATTAAGCAAGCGCGCAATCCAGCTCGCGAGTGCGAGCCCTAGCCTATGAGCGAACTAGCTCACGCGCCCCAGCCATTAGTGCACAACCGCGAGCCCACTACGGCCTGCTGACCAACGAGCCCACCAGCGGGCCAGCCCATCAGCCCGCCAAGCCCGCGGCCCACGAGCCCGCGACGGCCCGTGATAGTCCTTGAGCCTCTACGAAGGTAAATGACTCAAAGTTTCGATTTTCGCACTATGGTTTCACATTTCTTTAGTAATTGGACGGAAATTGCTCATAATTGTTTCAAATTTGGAAACATTCAGGTTTTAAACCAAACCAACGGGCGAATGATAGCTAGATCGGAGATCCGAGGAACCCTAGGTGAGAGAAATGAAATCTCTTTAACTTTTGGATAAACTTTGTCAAATTAGGTAGTATTGGTTGGAAAGAAAATTGAAGATCCATTACTAGGCCCTTATCTGATATCGAATTGTGATGATTAATTAGGAAAATCTCATTGGAGACACAAGCGGTCAGATTTGAATTGGCATTTAAAATAGGGAGTGATCACCCTCCCGTATACGGTAAGTAAAATTTATTTCAATACTTTTGTTTAATATGTAAACCCTGTTTTATAACATTTTGATGAATGAGCATGATTTGTCATATGCTTGAAATGTTTTGACTGGTTTTAAAATTGATTTTTGTGAACTGATGGAGTGTTCAAAAACTGTGTTGAATTATGAAATTATGCATCCATGTAGTTGAAATGTATAATGTGTCATTTTATGCTCTATGTTGCATTGGTTTATGAACCTGATTTTGGCACATTTTGATATGATATTGATTTTGGCCTTGAGGGTTTTGATATGTATTGTTCCGTAGCTACGAAGGACACCGTGAGAGACGCTTTGGGGGCGTCCAGATATGCCTAGGCCTGGGGTATCCCACGAGTTATCGTGATATTGATTAACGACACGGTACTAGACAGGTTGAACCCGAAAGGGGGAGGATTTAGATACTCTCTCCAAGTCTAGCACCTGGACGAGGTTCGTCGCCAACGTCGGGGTAGAGAGTACTTTAAATAAATTTGTATATAACACCCCCGGTGTGCTTGTCATAGGTCACGATAGATCTCTGTCAGGACATTTTCTGCTGGTAGCTCTATGATTTTTCGTAACAGTGCTTGGATTCATATTTGACTTGAAAATGCATGCTAATGATATATTGTTGAAATGAAAAGCATGATAATTTGAAATATGATTCGTATACTTATGCTTTGACACTCCAATTTCACACTTCATATTTGACGATTGCATTAACCCATTCACTCACTGAGTATTCTTCCCTGAGTACTCACTCCTCACTTCCCTTCTTGTTTCAGAGATAGTATTTAGCAAGGAGCGTTGCTTTTAGGACGCTCAGTATCCTTGGGAGATTTGGTCTGGACTTGAGGAGTCGTATATTTCTGCCGTAATTTCGTGGGTTAGCAATTGTATTGGTGATGTCTATGTATTCTGAGGTCGATAGACGACCATTGTATAATTCTGGGATGACTGTATAAATATGGACATGTCATTGCATAACATTGCATTGAGGCATTTCTGGTTCATTGTGTAAGTATTTGGGAATGTGTAATGTCTTAGAAGTATACTCTAGGATCGCTCAGTGCCTCCTCTAAATCACAGGAGGGGCGACTGGCGGCTGTCCATGCCTTTGATGAGGGCATGGCAATAGAGGTCTGTGGTTAGGACTATGGAAATTCATTGTTATAGCCTGCGTTGTTCTGGATATTGGTTGTGGGATTGGTTGATTTTGGAGAGGTCAGGATGACCATTTGTTTATTTTTTAGGATGAATTTGATGTACAGGTGAAATTGTACATAGGAGACCTTCGATTTATAGGGAGGTTCTGTCTGATTTTTCATAAAAATACAGTCAGCGTCCAGGTTAACGGGCGGCTGTTCATGATCCCGGTTCGGGGTGTGACAAGAAAACATTCGACAAAAATCTTTAAGTGTCTCTTAATCTGTTCTTATCTCCAAAGTTGTTCTTTTGTGATCTTTCTCCATTCTCCTTTCCTTTCTTGTTTTCATTCTAGTCCCTTCCACACTTAGAGTCTGAAACTCTCTTGGAACTAAACTCTATAACAAAAATATCTGCTATGGATCTTACAGCATCAAGCCACTCATCCTCAAGCTTAATGTGGCAAGTAACATCCGAGAAAGTTATCACACTATCGTTGTGAGTCAAACTGACTTTTAGGTGCTTCCACTTGGTGGAAGGGATTGGATCAAGATTTGAATTTTCTATTTATCGGAGAGGACATGACCAACTGACTACCATTCTCTAATTATGTAGACATGACCCTTAATTAATGTTTGATACTATGACAATATCATTTTTCATAGATATCAAACATTATGGTTAGTTGTCTAAGATAAGTCACTGGTATCTCCATGTTTTACCATGAGGTATACTTAGATATCATGTGCAGTCACATATTACTCACACTCGGATATCATGTCATCAATCACAGAGCTAACCAAGGTTCACAAACAGTGGAATCTATCATTTTCCACGTCTGGCAAACCTCTTGTTCTTTCCTCTACGGAGCAGCATTGCCCATAGTAAGGTCTACCATGACATGCTTGATACCTTCCAATGTATCATATTCTTTCAGCACATATCACATTTTATGGCGTCATATCTTATGATTGTCGCAATTCAATTTGTCATCTCTATTCAAGTCCCTAATAATAGATTTCGATACTATGTTTTGGTTTTCTAAGAGGGTGGACACTAATACTCATATTATACACATAATTTTGTATTTCCAAAATTAATATTCATGACGGGTCAACATTAGGTATAGAATAAAAAATTCACTATATTCCCAATCATCATCTATGATACTAATGAATCACCATCATAAATTTAATTTGACACTATAAATTCAATAGTTTTAAGGTGAGAATTACTCAAATTTTGCCAACAAAAAAATCTCCCACTTAAATACACAAAGTATTTAAATAACATCACAATTTTCGATAAAAATTACTCAAATTCTATCAATTCAAAATTTTCATTTAAATATACAAAGTATTTAAATAATATTTTAATTTCGGATGAGAATTACTCAAATTCTACAAATCCAAAATTTTCAATTAAGGGATCCTAGTTTTCTTTTGCCTACATGATCATACACTTTAATAAATAAAACCAACAATTGCTAAAAAAGAAACTTTGCATTAAAAAAAAAGTTTCTCTATTACATGATCATACTCCTAGCCAGCAATTATAATAGCAAAAGAAGACATGAATAAATTATTTCGTTTAGGACAAATTTATTCGGGATATCATATTTACAATTCTCTTAGATAGTCTATCACTGGGTACAAATCTCTTGACCGCTCGTGGAGAACTATTTATATTCTGGGATAACCTTTTCTTTATTTGGCTCTCCATATTTTTGACTTCCCACTTTTCTATTAATAACGGTCTCACATCATCCAAAATCATGTGTCCATTCTCGGCAAGCAACTCATCAACTTCGCTAGCCCAAAAAGGAGACAGAGAGTTTCTCAATATATACACGTCATCCCCCCAAAAGGCATGACCTAACTGAATAAGCTCTAAGCGTCTCACTTTCATGATCTCTAGATGATCCGACAAAGTATGATATGGGTTCATTCTGTAAGTCAACATTTGACCCAAGTTCATTAAACGCTCTGGAGTTCTCAGATCTCTTTCCCTTCCCTAGAGGTCCGGAAGACTTTCAAAAAAACGTCTAATAAAAACAATATTAGGTTTGACACGAAATCAACCACCTATTACAATAAATCTCAGAAAATTTAATTTAAAAAATATTTGCTCAAATTTCAAATAATTTTATATTACAAAAGCTAATTTTTGAATATAAATAATTGAGCCAAAAATTCAAACAAATAGTGAGTAAAAAAAAATCTTCACCTAGGTAGCCAAAATTAAGAAAAGAATTTTCTAGTCTCATATAAAAATTTTCAGAATTTTTCATGCACCGAAAATAATTTGTCTATAATTTTATACAATTTTTAAGTCAAAAAATTAATAAAAAATTATTTTTTCAATCTAAAAAATAAATTAAAATTTACAGAAAAATTCAGAGAAAGTAAAACATTGTTCTGGTGAAAATTCTATCCAAAATGGAGCCATCACGCTCCCCTACGCTCCTTACGTGGTGCGTGACCTTCACGCACCGCCTTCTCGACACCAGATGGCTTCGAAATTTTGGCTACCCCCCATTTTCTATGTCTCAGAGTTCAATGGTACTTTTGGATTTTCAATTGGAGGTCTCTAGCCTAGGGGTGGATCTCACTTGTCGCTGCCGAGAGTGGGATTGGCCCGACACTGCTCATCTTCTTCTCCAAATTTTTGGTTTTCGACCTAAATTTCGAACAGCCATATCTCTCTCAATTCTTAACCATATTTTGTGTTCTTTATTTGATTGGAAAGCATTTTTCAAGAGAAATCTAACCAAATAAATTGCATTTCATGAAACACAATATTTTTATAGATCCGAGTACGTTAAGTTTCGGCTAAGATTTGCTATATCTCATACTCATCAGATGCATGCCAAATTTTGCAAATTTTATCCTCATGCAACAAGTATTCTACTATGTAAAAGTGAGAGCATTCCATTAAGCCATTTTCAAGTTGCCATTGATGAACCTTGAAAATTAATTTTGGTATTTTCATTTTTAATACCTAACTAAAGAGGCAGGAAAAAACTAATAAAGGTTTCGTATAAACCAACAAATAATTTTTTTTGCATGCAGAAATTCATGGATCTAATTGGGTTAGAATCACTTATATCTTTCTGACGATTGAGTATTCTCGGTCTAGAAAATGTCACGAAATTGGATTACTTTCTGTTTTTCACAATACCAATGCCTTGATGATGAAATGATCAAAATTCTTCAAGCCCTTTCTTTTGTTTCTCAAAATAGAAGAAAATCACACTCTCTTCATTCTTGCTCTCAAACAAAAAAAAATAGTTTTTATGAATTCTCCCTTTTTTTTTTGTTTCTTCCCGTCACATCCCAATAGCGAAGGGAATTGGGAAGTTCTTATTTTCTTGGTGAGAGGTTTCCAAAACAAAGGAAAGAGTGAGGGGAGTTAAGGGGTGGTTGCCAAAATTAACCACCCCACTCCCCATTTCATTTTGTTATTTAATTTTCAAATTCAAAATGGAAGTGGCTTGTGGGTTTGCCCTCATGGGTGAACCAAATTCATTTTCCAACGGTATTAAATCCAAAACCGGACTACCATTTCATGAGGTTTTACATATCAAACTAACATTACTAACAAGCAGACATAGGCTGGTGTTGAGTACCCAGAGAACCAATTTTGAATTTTAGTAACTATAGTTTTTTGATAATCAGATCGAAAATGAGTCCTTTGTGCTAGTTGTCTTCATTTTTTTGAGCGTTTCCAAGGTTAACACAAATAAGTAAATGAAGTATCCAAACACATTTACATTATTCACAATAATTTCACATGATCTTGTTATTATCATAACATTACTTCTTATGAAATGCTGAATTTTGCAATTATAAAATTTCACATGGTTCTCCAATTACCAATCTCCAATTTTCATTTCTTCTGATTGCTAATTTAAATTCCAATTGCTCTTATTGACTGGACATTGAGTAACATAACTGCATATTGCAAATAAAAAATTTATGCTTCTTTAGGCTGCATCTTGATACATTGGTAAGTTTAATTTAACCTAATGTTACCTAAATTACACCAAATAGTGGTATTGATGAAGTTCATGTTATATTTTGACAGTTTTTGTGGGAAAATGATGACATTTATGCTTTCCTTTTTTTAATAATATCTTGATAATGTTGCTATTACTACTATTAGTACTATTGATGTTATTATAACTTTAGTGTTAGGTACATCAATATTGGATCTTAGTCATATTGTAGTTTTTGGAAGTATATTTTAACCTCATTGGAGTTAAAGATCATGCGAGTTAGTTGAGGCTTTTCTCAAACATGTAGCGGCAAAGATGGTACAATCTAGTAATGGGGTGAAATGGACATTCCGCTATTAAAAGGGGTGATGATGTTGCTGGATGATAAATGACATGTGTAGCTAGTAAATTTGGTAACTTATTTCAAGAAACAAGTAGCATCATTAAGGACTATTACTTCTCAAGGAATATCTACAAATAAAAGTGGATATGCAAAAAAGGAATATTATTGTAGCAATATCCTGCAACATATAATGCACATTCAGATGTCAATGGAGAAAATGAGCTTGCCTAAAGCTAGAATGGAGAATAGGCGGAAGTAAGTTCAACAAGTTAAAATGCAAGTAAAATAGATCACTGTGGGAACTCATTTTACGGCATACTTTATTAGGTTTTCCTAGGATAGCTTGTCAACTTGTCTGTACTTGTGAGAACACATCTTCTGTAGTGTGATTGCAATAGGCATATCCAACTAAGCATTTGTTAACATAGGGATTCAGGTGGCGTTGTATTTATGGATGTCAATTAAGTGTCATTTTATGAGGACGGATGCCATTAGCATTGTAGAGACCGACAACACCTTTCATGATACTTGTTTTATATGGACTCGAGGGGCCATTTAAATAGCTCAAGTGATGCGTTATGTAATGAAAGTTCACTTTTTGCTGTTCTTGCAAAGAGAGGCATGCTTTTGAGTATGAGGTTTGGTGTGATGCTGTGTTTGACAAGAAAGGAGGAATCTTGTGTTAAAAGCAAAGGTTGGATATTCAAGAAGAATTCTTGTTACTCAGGTCTTCTGCATCAAATTTCCCCCATTTTATAGAATTGCCCCCAAGGAAGTTTGCTCGTTTAATATATGTATGTATGCATGAGAGTGAACCAGCTTAGATATACAAATAAGGGAAGAACTTCGAGGTAGGGGTATGGATGAGTATGGTTTATCATAATGGAATCACAAGATAAGCTTCAACAGCTTCTACTTATTTGGAGGATGTTTTGATCCAATGCTGGCAGAATTTCATTTATAGGATATTGAAAAGCTTTTCTTGTCTGTGTAATGTGCTGGAGATTATAGATGATGGCAAAATCAGTCACCTTGTGCTCCATATTATCAACAAGTTCGCTAAAGTTACCCATATTGTAACATAATTAGCCTTTTCTATTTTCCATTGTGATAAAAAATCCTAAGCATGTAGGAAAAGGAAGTGGAGATTATGCTGTCGGAGAGGAGACTGGACAATGGGTGTAGAAGACATTTCTTTAGCAATAGGCTTGTTGGATACATTGCATTAGTATAAGTAGAAAGGTATAGATAATGATTTCAGGGGACTCTTGCTATTCATCCACCTGCAGTACCAGGATGTATTTATTTGCAGTTAAAAACATGACTGGTTTAGCTGATTGGGGCTTCAATGAAAATCCACATAAATGAATGAGAAAGGGGATGAAAATTTTCTAGTAGGTAGAGTTCAAGAAGGACTTTGAGATTGGCTCTCATTTCAAAAGAAAATTTGTGGAAGCACTCTTAATTACGCAATGATGGTGCACCAGGAAGCATCTTAAAATACATGTATGTGCATTTGGAGTTTGGTTTCTACATAGATGTTGCTTGATGTGATGATTTAACAGCCCAGAGAGAGCTGGTTAAGCCATTAGAGTGTCCACAAGAGGCAGGAACAAGCTATTCAAGGAGTAAGAGCACGGGGGAGCGTATATGCCATTTCTAGACAATATTTATAGAAGTTTGATAAACACATGGCAGCACTCATCTTGCTCTCAGCTGGGGCTCACCCGATGTATGAATTGCTTCCCTGCTTAGTGCAGGGGTAGGGGAAGGGTGAGCATATATGTACGCAGCCTTTCCCTTGCATTTTTGCAAAGAGGCTGTTTTCATGCCTCAAACCCATAATCTCGAATATTAATTGATCATTGCTCTTCTAAATTTTGTTGCGTCATACACCTCTGAACAATATTGATTCTCTCTTAGTGATTGTAAATATTTTATTTTGCAAGTTCCTCTTGTTCAATTTACCATGTATGCTCTGGACAGAAGTTAAGCAATTATTTTGGCCTTATATCCCCATCCATGATCCTTTGGAGGAAAAAAAAAAGAGAGAGGAACAAAAGAAGAGACCAAAGTTGAGGTCCCTAACAAAATAATTTTTTTCTATCCTGGGGTTTACCTTTTTTTCCCCATGGTATTTCAGTATCTTCAACACAAATAAGAGGCCTTCATTAGTGTTCTTGACAGATTTTGCTTTGGTGGGGAATATTCGTGGCTTCAACACCTGTACCGGAAGGAACAGAGTGGCTTGTAATCCTTGGTCCAATCTTCCTCGCCTTGTTGCTTTTTTTGTTAGTGGCATACTGTCACGCCCCGAACCGGAGTCGTGAGCAGCCGCCTGTTACCCTGAATGCCGACTATATTTTTGTAGAAAATCGGGCAGAATCTCCCCAAAAATCGAAAGTTTCCCTTGTACAAATAAACCTGTAAATAAAATAAAATGGTCATTCCTGCCTCATAACAACCTACCAACCACAGCAGATATCCAGAACAACGCCAGGTTATATAATTTTCGAACAATTCTAGCCACAAACCTCTTCTGTCATGGCCAACTAAAGTATGAGCAGCCGCTACACCGAGCGAACCTAAAGTTTATACAAATGTACAACAAATTTCCCAAGTAGAAAATTTAAACGCTTACAGATGCCTCAATGCAAGTAAAATGAACCAAAGTGAGAGTTATGAACACAACTACCCATAAGTTATATAGTCATCCCATATTATACATGGTCAACTACGGACCTCAATATCAAGACCGCGCAGGTCGAAACAAAGTACGAAATTCATCTTTCAAATTTAAACTTAAATCTCACCATCGTGAATCACCCAAATCCACCAAAATCTCTAAGATCTAAAGCGTTGCTCCAGCACAACAATAATCCTGTTTGAGGAAGCAAAAGGAAGGGGTGAATATCATGGAAAGATACCCAGTGAGTGAGGAGGATAATATCAAGCATAAATAGTGTGGGTAAACCATTGGAGTGTCAAATAATATCATTTGAAACAAAAATTTACATTTCGCAGCAAAACATGATATGTTTAGCAATTTGAAATCATTTAATCAATCACACGATACAAGCATGTATGCATCCATTTAAAAATCAAATAATAGTAGAGCAAGCCAAAGATAATCCTGGCAAAGGTCAACCATGACTAAAGACAGACGTATCGAGGGTTTTATTATGTATAGAGTTTAAAATCGCTCTCTACCCTGACGTTGGCCATGAGTTTGCTGGGGCTAACTCATTATCATGTATAGGACCCTGCTCGGTGCTAGACGATGGCATCACACTCGTCCTCCCCTATCGTGGGTTTAACCGGCCATGCTTATAGCCATTATAATCAATGACGTTTGCGGATACCTCTTGCAAAAGCATATCCGAGCAACCCGTGCCTCTACAAACGCCCTTCGTAATTACGGAATCATCAATGTCATCATCATAGTATCACAAGGGTACAACGTCCCACAAGAAAGAATCATATCATGCATAACTAGTGGGCATCCAACCCACATAGTTTATCAAAGCATTTGAAATCCACGTACCAATATATTTCATCAAATCATTCCAAAACCTCATACCAATACAACCGTAAAAGGAATTTATCTATTTTCAAGTAATGGTACAAATTTTGTTTCATGTCAAACCATGGATACATAGTCATTGTAAATATAATTTAAGACACTCTAATAACCACAAAATAGATTTTAATATCATACGTCAAATCAATGCATATCAAAAGCATGTTTTATCAAAAAACACGACAGAAAACACGTTTCACTATTTCATGCAAGAGATTAGAGTTCCACTTACCTTTTTAGAGAGGGTGGTCACACCCTATTTTTTTTCATTTCAATCCAATTGACTCCTAGAGTTCAAAAGACAAACTTAATCAATCATCATAATTTAATATCAAATAACGGTCTAATATGGGATTTTCAATTTTTTTTCTTCTCAAATTTAATATAACTGT
The DNA here is from genome assembly GCA_033439265.1 of Dillenia suffruticosa. Taxonomy (NCBI): domain Eukaryota; kingdom Viridiplantae; phylum Streptophyta; class Magnoliopsida; order Dilleniales; family Dilleniaceae; genus Dillenia; species Dillenia suffruticosa. The sequence continues at coordinate 22,710,712 of JAVTVX010000015.1, forward strand.
AACTGACACAATCCCTTTTTTAGATTCCCGTTTCATCACTTTCGAATTATTTGGATCACCAATGATCAATTTTTTCAATATTTCTCATTTTCTCTAATTTTCCTCGAATTTAATATTATATAGTTTCTGATTCTAAATTTCACATAATTTTGACAAATTTAATTCAAATATTGAAATAATTGCATTTCTCTCACCTAGGGTTTCTCGGATCTTAGACCTAACTTTCGTTCGCTCGTCGAACTAGTCTAAATCCTGTAATATTTCTAAATTTGAAACGAGGTTAGCAACTAATTAAATTTCTAAATGCCAAACCCTAGAATTATATCCAATTATAGTCGTTACCTGCAGTAAAGAAGATGCAGGTGAGCTCTCGAAGGGAACAGCTGGTCGTGGGCTCGCGGGCCGACGGGCTAGTGGGTTCACGGGCTCGCAGCTCGGCTTGCTGGCCGTAGTGGGTTTCGCGGGCCGCAGTGGGCTCATGGGTCAGCAGTGGGCTTCGCAGACTGGCGAGTGCTTGCGGGCTAGGGCTCTCGCTCGCGAGCTAGAGCGCTAGTGGGCTAGAGCGCTCACGGGCTAGGGCTCGGCGAGGTCTACATTTGAGCACTCACGTGCTGAGGGGCGCGCTCGCGAGCTGAGGCGAGCGCTCGAGAAAGGATCACGCGCTGTGAGGCGCGTACGCTCGCGCAAGGGTCACGCGCTGTGGGCTGTGCTCGCGTAGAGGGTTGTGCTGGGGCACGCTCGTGCTCGCGCTCGTGTAGGGATCGCGATGCTTACGGGAGATCACGCGCTGGGCTAGCGCAGTAGGTTGCACGATGTGCAAAGGAGGAAGGCGCTGCTCGCGAGACATCGTGAGCTGGGCTCGCGCTGGAAGGATCGCGCTGTGGCGGAGGAGTTGCGCTCGCGAGAAGGCGTTTCAGTGGCGGCTATCGTGGGAGGAAGGCGAGGCGGTGGGCGGCGGCGATGGCGGAAAGGGAGCGGCTGTGGGAGAGGAAGAGACGGAGTGAGAGAGAGAAGAAAAGAGAGAGAGAGAGAGAAGAAGAGATTAGGGCTTTTTTAGCCGTAATCCAATTTGGGTTTTTTTTTTCTGTTTCTTTTTCTTTTTCCTTTTCTTTTCTTTTATCATTATTATTATTATTATTTATATATATATATATATATTCATTTTACCATAATTTTCACGTATACAACAATAATTTAAATACACCAACAATATAATTTAAATATCCCAAAATAAAAAATCAATATAAATAATTAAAATTTCTCATACAAAAATACGGTATCACAGAGTCGACGTTACATATACTGCTGCTTGAGGTACAATTAACTTTTAAGTTTCTTTGTGTTTATTGCTTTCTTCCTGATATTTGCTTATGATATGCAACTGGAATATGATTGGAGGCAGGAGTAAGCTGATAAGAAGTTTGGAAATATAGCTAGATATAGAGTGTACAAAAGAACAACTAGGTGGCCTTTCATAATTTGTTTGTTAACTACGAGATCTTTTTTGTTTCACTTTTAATTGGAAGCTTTGGAAAGGAGACCCGAATTTAACTCTTACATGTCCTCCTCCAGCCCTCTCATTCCGCTACCTACTGCATTGTATCGGAATTCGCCTTCCTGGTTTAAAGGAGCCTTCCTCTTTGAATTTCCTTTCTACAACAAGAATTTTCCTGGAGAAGGGGCAAACTGGTAACTTTATTCTCGGTCTCCGCAGATTCTAGTTTGCTTTCTTAATTGAGACCTGCATTCACTACCCATTTGTTCACCGAGACTTATAAGCATGATGTGAATGCCTTGTTTAAAGCTTTCTTAACTCTGCCATGCTATTTGTTTTACTTTTATTATAATATAGATCTCTAAGAGAGACCTAAGCTTTAGTATAAATCTACTTTTTCATTTGTGATAGATTCATTTTTCCATAACTAATATGGAAAGATGCAAATGTAAGGAGGAAAAAATTATTGCATGACTGGAAAAGAGTAATGGATCTAAGCTGGTCTTAGCATATAGAGGTGTGTATTATTTTTTGTGATGGCTTATTGTAATTTTCCTTTTTGTTGTGCAATGTTGGATATGGTTTTGTGCAAACTCTGTCTCTCTCTCTCTCTATTTCCCCTATTTCTGGTAAGGTAGAATAAAATATTGGGAAGAGAGTAAAAACAAGAGAAAGGAGACAAGAAACATACAAAGAGGGACTATTGCAGACCACCAACATAGGTTAAAGGAAAACTTCAATCTAATTCATTAATCAAAGCATCACAAAGAACACTAATGCCTCAATGTATAGACAAAGCTCTAAAAAATATGGAAATAATATGAAAAGAACAATTTCACAAAAGTTGGTAACAAACTAAATCATAGAAATTGTGATGAAAACCTATATTAAATAATTTTTAGTATATTCTAATTCAGTTCTCCCTGGCTAAAAGGACTCCTCGAGCGACGTGGCAAAAGCTGTTCATCAAGGAGGGTGAATGAGGTAACTTTGTAGGTGAACTGCACGTGAAAACAGGCCCGCAATCACAAATTTACAAATATCATGATAGCAGTTAAAATTGTCATCAAAGAGAACAAGGATTTGAATTCTCTTTGTTGGTAATTTAACAAATTAATGTAAGTTCCATACCTATAAATGATATGTAGAAAAAGCAGAGGAGCAAAAGAAGAAACCTAGAATGACATGACAATTACTCACAATTCGAAAGAAAAACATCTTTTTCAATAATTGTATCAAATCAATTTACATCACATCGTTAAAAACTCATTCACAATTTTACTTTTTTCACATCCATTTCAACCTTTACAATATTCTCAATATTCTAGACTAGATCTGTTACAAACTTTTCCTTTTCCTCTTGTAGACATGAAACAAGAATGTGATCAACCACAGGTTGTGTCTCTTCAATTAGTGAGAACTCTCATCAACTATATGGAGATTCATTAGATTCCAATTTTGTACTAGCCTCTTGGGATTCTGGATATTGTTTAACTCTTAACGGATTTGTCTAAACTTACTTTTGAATTCTTTAACTGTCATGAATATATGTTGTTTAACTACATTAGTGCATTCCATTCGGCAAATTATTTAAAACGATGATTATATGGCTGAGATGTAAATTCCCTCTTTATTTTGGTATGGTATTCTACATAATTATGTGCATTTGAGTGTTGGACACCATAGTCAAAGAATCTGCATAAAAGGAGTCGGTCTCGAAAGTGTATGTAGGGACTTGTCTTGAAAAAGAGGAATAACATGAAGGATGAAAACTACAAAGAGAACTACAACCGTTATTTATGTGAGAATTTGCAATCGCAAAAGTCACTCAAGTAATAAAGTAGTGAAGTAATGATTGTCCCCCAAGGATTGCTAATTATTAATTTAGCTTACTATTTGTAATGCTTAGAATATGAATTTTATGACTAATGTATCTAGTTAACTAAAATCTACCAACTAAACTATAATGCATGAATTATTGAAAAATAAAGTCTACGAGATAAAGAAGGAAGACATTTAATAGAGACGTTTAGACCACATAAGAGGGACTTGCATATGATATTTATTAATCTAGAAAAAACATATAATAGGGTTCTCAAAGACAAACTTTGGTAGATGTTGATGAAGAACGAGATTCACATGAGATACATTAATCTATATAAAATCAATAATTACTTCTAAAATTTATATTAATTAATAAAAATAAAATAAGGAAATCTCTCTCCCTTCCCTAATTTCACAAAAATGATTGAAAGGTATAAAAAGGGACAAAGTACTCCCTCTGGTTTCTTGAAAGTAGTGTGAGTAAGAGAGGGGGCAAAGTCTAAGAAAGGAAAAAAACACGGATTAGAAAAAATTAAAGGAGAACTGTTGGATCAAAAAGGTATTTCCAAAAGACGAGCTTAAGTAATTTCAAAAGCCCTATTAAAAGACGTGGGCCCATAGCAACAGGAATTCAAAAAACCTTCTCTCTTTTTCGGGTTTGAGAAGGAAATTTCAAAAGAGGTGGGCCATACCTTAAGAAATTTCAAAAGCCTTCTCTCTCTCTCTAAAAGAAATTGAAGGAAAGCATTAGAGTAGATGATGGAGGCAGATCGCAAAGTTCAAGGAGGCTTCTTGTCTCTTTGACCCGATGGCGATGGTATATCTTTTTTTTTTAATCTTCTTTTTCTTCCTCCTATATTTATTTTCCATTCCTATTATTTATGCTCTCTCTCTCTCCCTCTCCCTTTCCCCCTCTCCCTCTCCCTCTCCCTCTCTCTCCTTGTCATACGAAGTTGTTTGTTCAAGAAAGATTGAAATGAGTAGTAGTCGAAGAAGTTAAGATCTCAAGGTCTTAGATGGGTTTATAATTCCGTTAACGAAATTCATTCCTTGCATTTTTAGAAAGAGAGTCAAGTTTTTTTTCACCCGTGATTTTTGTTTTAACTCACACGTCACACAAGTCACAGTTCACCCACAATTGATCAGCGTTTTTAAGATCAATGTAGAAACAGTATTATAATTGGACCGACCCATGACATGTCTAAGTGGTCAGTTGAACTGGTCCGACTGACGGGTCGATCTGGTTTTAATAACATGAGTATAACTAATAAGTTTAATTTCTCTGTAATTAGAATAATTTTATATGTTACCATTCTTATATAGTGGTATAATTATGCTCTTTCTCCATATTTAGGGATATTTTCCTTGATCTTTGATCTTTGGTCTTCTGTTCCAAATTTGTATACCTTTTTGCTAGATCTATCGTTTTTGTCTTTGAATATGTTTATTTTGGTTTTGATTTCGTCAATTTTCGATCAAAATTTTGGGAATTTAGTGTTCGTGTTTTTGGTATAGATGAGACATTTTGCCTCTCTCTTTCTCTCTCTGCGATTTTTGGGCTTAAAAACAAACTCGAGCCTGGCTCGAAATGGGCCCGAGACCCTTTCAATTTTTTGGGCCGAGCTCGAGTCTTGATTCTTTGAGCTTTCTTGAGCCAGGATTGGGCTTGAGCCCATAAAATTTTAAACGAGCTGAACCTGAGCTTTGCAAAGCCTGACTCAGACACCTTGATTGCTAGCCCTAACCGGCACCACCCTCCTTTATTTAACCTTTGGACTGGCCATGGCAGAGTTAATAGAAACCATTCTAAAGCCCTAAATATTAAATAATTTCTAATGTATTCTGTGTCATTAGGTTTCACCTTTTCTTTGACTAAAGAAAGGACCAATAGTGCACTTTTAGTAACCTACATAAGCACATTACTAGGGGCATCATCTATGCTTGTATAGGGAAGAAATGTAAATATATTGTGAAACAGTAACCAAAACAATACTAGTGGCTGATATGAAAACATCACACTTGTTGGTTTCTTTTTTATTTTCCTTTTTTTCCCCTGGATTATGTTGATAAAGGGGTACAGGGGCTTTTTGTTTTTTTCTTCTTATGTTTCGTTTGGGGGGCAAGGTTGGAAGGAGAAAAGAGATCTAGGTTTCTATTGGTTTGTCAGTCCGGCTTCAAATCAACAGAAGTTACTTTTAGCTGGATTAGTGATGTGAGAGCATTTTTGTTGTCCATTAAGCTTTATGATAAACTACACAGCTTGCATTACATTGTAGGTAAAGTCATATGTAGATTATACTGTAGGGGTTTGAGTAGAAGATAATACCTTGTTAGATATTTATGGTGTGTGAAAAAAATGACTATCTTTCTGCAAAATACTACGGGAATGAGTTCCTTTGAAGTTGATTCACAACAAAAAGCTCTATGGTTACTTGGGTCAGCTGAGTAATGAGCCAAACATAATTTAGCACTGTTCATTTTTTTGCATTTATTTTTTCAGAAATGAATTCATTGTTCCATGCTAAATTTTTGCTATTCATGTCTCTTAAATCATTTACCATTTGTGCAAGGTATAGAACAAGCCAAAATGAGTGCTGTAAGTTATGGGTACCGGGTAGGGTCGCCCATGTGGGTTTGATCCAAACCCATTCCCTTACATGTTTTTGAAATTTCAAAGGAGGGAAGGGAGGGAGTGGTTTTTTTAAGAGAAAAACCAACTCCAACTCCCATAACCATCCTTCATGCACATTGAAGGTTGAGAGAGAATTCAAAAAAATAAAGGTAGAAGAAAGATCTACACCATATACATTGACTCTTGGATTGTGAACAAGAAGAAGATTCATCCATTGGTAACATTTTTCAGACCCGTACATCGAAAAGGTAAGTGATCCGACCCAAAATCTTGGGATATTAAATATTTATTTCGCTGTAATTGCATAAGAGAATGCTTTCATTGGTATTAGAGCATGATTTAGGGTGTTTCTTATTTTTTTTAATGTATATTCGAGTTCCATTTTTTTTAAAAGTTGAAAATGGTAACTTTGAATATAGACCATGAAATGCTTTAAAATTTGAAAGGTAGAGTACCCATGATGTTAAAAATTGATCTGCAAAATTTTATGCATGGTCGTCATGTATTTTTGGAGAAAAATGAAACCCTAGCCGAAAAATGAAAATGCTTATATCTATTTGCATGATAGGTTTTATGATTTAAAACTTGTATGATCAGATTTCCCATTAAAACTCCTTTCCAACCATATAAAGAACATGCAAAATGGTTTAGAAATGAGGGAGAAATCAAAATCTAAAAAACTGTTCGAGGTGCAGAAATCTAGAATTAGGGAAGACGATGAACAATGCAAAAAAATATAATCCCACTCTCGGGTCGTGGGCTGTGAAGCCCAAACGTCATGATCCAGACCTCAGATCGGAAAAGTAATGGCACCATTAGATTCAAAGACTCCAAAAATGGGGAGTAGGCAAAATCCGGTGGCCGGATTCAGCCGGGAAGGCGGCGTGTGGGCTTTACGCGCCGCTTGGGTCCGTAGGTGGGTCACCCACGCGCCGCCGCCGCCAGGGGGCACGTGAGGGAGCGTGACGCGCCCACTGAGGCCCCGTTTTTGTAAAAAAAAATTTTATTATTTTTTGCTTGATTTTTCTGTAATTTTTAAATTAGTAATTTTTTTTTTTAAATTGCAGAAAAATCAATTAACAAGTGAGACAAATTTCTGAAAATTTCTCACATGTTTGAAAAAATATTTTCTAGTTTATGCCTACCTGAATTAAATTTTATAACACATATTTGATTTGTACTCGTTGATTTAAGTATAAATAATTATGGATAGTATTTTAAAATTTTTTGGTTGGGTTCGTGTTCAATATATTACTTATACCATTTTAGGGATACGGTGAGAATCAGACATACCCTTGCACATCTCCGGGGGAGATGCAGAGATGAGAGGACCCCGGAATGTTTGGCAAAACTGTATATGATGTTGCATTATAAGATGAAAGCAACGCACACTTTGCCGTAACATCTATGGGTTATGAGTCGAAAATGTTATAAATTTCGGTGTTTGGGTCACTGGTTCAGAGGCAACGAAGCTAAGATTAAGATTATTAGAAACTTCCTCCCTGATTATTTGATTGGAATGGCTGACAAAATATTATAGGATAATAAGTGGCTTTACCTCAAGGATTTCAGACTAAAACTGCTTAAGATGTGGAGAGATAGGGAGATAGAGATTAAAATGAAAAGGGTGTTGTCTCTAAAGATCAATGGCTCTACATCCCAAGCTGTTAGGAGATTCACTCCGAGAAATAGACTTTCAGTTGGGATGGTCAATATGATTACTCGCATGTATATAGAAGATAAGAAAGAAAAGAAAAAAGAAATGTGATTGTATAAATATATTTTTTTTTCTTCTTCTTTTCTTTGTGCATAGTTATCTACTGTGATGAGACAATGTCATGAACATATGATGTAATGTTTTTTCTCTTTATATATATATCAAGAATGTGCATATTTTGTATATTTATGGGAGCATTTGAAGGGATATGTTTTAAATTCACATGATTTTAGTGGGAGTTTTTAGATTGGTAGAATGTAAGTAATTCTCACCTATGACTTAAAGAATTTTGCTATTTTGAAATCAAATTTATGATAATCAAACATTTGGATAATGGATGATGATTGGGAACTTAGTGATTTTTCGAGTTTACACCTTATGTTTATTTATGATAAATTTATTATATTTCATGTACAAAATTATATGAATGAATGAGCATGAATACTTACAATAATCTCTCTTTGAAAACCAAGACCATGGCATCGAAATCAATAATAGCAGATTTGAATAAAGATGATAAGTTTAATAGCGACAATTATGGCATTTGGTGTCATAAGATATGGTATATGCTGGAAGAGCAAGATGCCTTAGAGGGTATCAACCATATCATGCAAGACCTTAGAATTGGAAACATTGCTCAACAGAGAAGAGATCAAGAAGCTTATCAGGCATAGAAGAAAAAAAATTCTACTGCACGTGGCATCCTGGTTAGTTCTGTAATTGATGATCTCATACATGAATGTGAGCAATTCCCTACTGCTCATGACATATGGGTGTACCTCAGAGAGAAGTATGGAGGTACTAGTGTGATCCGTCTGAGGCAGTTGACTATTAAGTTTGACACGTACAAAAAGAAGTCTGATCACAATATCAAACTACACCTGAGAACTATGTCAAACATGATAAGGGAATTGAAGTCAGCAAGTCATGTTTTATCTGATGAGCAATAGGTTCAAGCTTTAATCCGATCCCTTCCAGACCAGTGGGAGCACTTGAAGGTCAATCTAACTCACAATGATAACATTAAGACTTTCGCTAATGTTGTTCGCCATATAGAACTCGAAGATAAGCAGTTTGATACTGCAAAATCAATTTCTAATGTCTTTATAGTAGAGTCAAGTTCCCAAAAAGTTTTAGGCTTTGAAAAGAAGGGGAACAAGAACAAGGGCAAGAAAGGGAAGGAAATTGTGGAAAGGTTTAAGAAGAACAATTCCAACCGCAACAACAAGCGCAAGTGGTTTTGGAAAAAGAAGGATAAAAGTAAACTGAAGTGCTACAATTGCGAAGCTCTTGGTTATTTCGCTCGAGAATGTCCCTAGCCAAAAAAGGTAGCACCCCTGTAACGCTTCTCTAAATGTTATATATGTCTCTAGCACTGTTTTACTTTCTGAATCTTATCCTATGTGGATTATAGATTCAGGAGCAACAGATTATGTGACGAGAGATTGAGAAGCGTTTGTGGACTTTCGTCGAGTTCCTCTTAGTGCAAGATGGATATATGTAGGAAACAATACAAGACTAGAAATCGAAAGGATTGGCACTTGCAAACTGGAGTTACGAAGTGGCCAAACCCTAATTTTACATGATGTTCTCTTTGCACTGGAAATGCGACGAAATTTAGTGTCTGTTATTGTTCTTCTTAGACTAGACTATGATTTGAACTATACTCGTAATAGGGTTTGTATTTATAATGGTGGTGTGTTTTATGGTACTGGACATTTGTTAAATGGATTTCTTACTTTGGATTGTAACAGACAAATGTTTAACTATCATGCTGATCGTTATATTTCGTTAAATGTTTGTTCTTCTAGTAATGCTAATATAGATAACAAACTATGGCATGCTATACTTGGTCACATAGGGTAGGACAGGATGAATCGACTTCTAAAAATAGGACTATTGGGTTCACTTATTAAAGTTGATTTACCGAATTGTGAATATTGTTTTGTCGGGAAGATGACTCAAAAACCATTTGGAAAAGTCGTAAGGGCTAACTTCCATTACAATTGATTCACTCTGACATTTGTGGTCCAATGAATGTGAAGGATAACATGGAGTGTCATATTTCATTACTTTTATTGATGATTTCATGCGTTTTGGTCATGTTTATTTGATTACTCATAAATCTGAAATACTTGAGTGCTTTCGACGTTATATGAATGAAGTGGAGAATCAAATGGATAGAACGATTAAAGCCTTAAGGACAGATTGAGGGCGTGAATATCTATCGGATCAATTCAATGATCTGTGTAATGAAAAGGGAATAATTAAACAATTGACTATTCCCCACACGGCTCAACAGAATGGTGTTGCTAAGAGGAGGAATAGGACGTTGTTGGAAATGATGAGATCTATGATGGCGCAGGCTAACTTGCCAATTTCCTTTTAGGGAGATGCATTGTTAACTACGACCTATATCTTGAATAGAATGCCTTCAAAAACAATACCCACAACACCGTATGAACTTTGGACTGGTATGGGGATTGGCAGCATATGTTCATGACCCTTCTAATTGTAACACCGACACTCGGTACTCGAACAAGTGTATTGGTTTTGAAATATTTATATACATAGAGGAAAAAATTTTATTTATATTGATTTTTTATTTTAAAATCTTTAAATTGAATTTTTGGTATAAATTAAGTAATCGTGTTCGTAAATCGTAGTGGACCCATTATTTTTATGAAATTCACAAGCTAGCGAAAAGGTGGATGTGAATATATATATATATTCTTTAAAAAAAAACAAAAGAGAGAGAGGAAAGAGGAAATGTCGTGTTTCGGCTTGAAACGCGGCACTCCCCCTTGTCAGCCCTAATTTGTCTCTCTCTCTCTAACTCTTCGTCTCCCCTCTTCCCGCCTCTTCCTTTCCTGCGGTAGCGCCTCCCTCGCCTGAAGCCGCCACGCACCACCACTACCACCACCACCGTCTTCTTCTTCTCTCTCTCTCTCTATTTCCTTCTCTCGGTTTCTCTCTCACTCTCTCTCTCTCTCTCTCTCCCTTCACTGTTCGCAATCTCCCTCTTGATTGCACTCAGCCGCGAGCCATGAATCGTGCTCCCTCACCTCCTCCCGCGAGCGCTCCAGCTTGCAGCGCCTCCCTCCACTACAATGCGCGACTGCAACCCTTTCCGCCATGGCACAAGAGCGAGCGCACAGCCTTCGCCCGAGCGTGCCACAACGCGACTGACACGCCATAGCGCGACAGCGCTTGACAGAGCGCAACTGCGCGACCCTCCCTGCACGACCGCCAGCGTACCCCTGCACGAGCGCCAGCGTTCCCCTGCACGAGCTACCCTGTGCGAGCGCGCCCCCAGCATGACCTCCCTCGATCGAGCGTGCCTCAGCATGCGACTGCAATCTCTCGTGAGTGCGTACTCTAACCCACGAGCGCGAGCCCCTAGCCCGCCATCCCACCAGCCTGCGAGCCCACCAGTGGGCCAGCCCACCGGCCCGCGAGCCCACGACGCACCACGAGCCTGTGAGGCCACAACCGGCTTTCTCCTTTGAGAGCCATCTGCCATCCTCACAGAAATCCTTCACTATAGGTAACGGCTATGTTAGATGTGGTCTAGTGTGTAGAAATTGATTTAGTCGCTAACGTGGTTTCAAAATTGAAAATATTACAGGTTTTAAACTAATTTGACGGGCGAACGAAAGCTAAGTTTGAGATTCGAGTAAACCTAGGTGAGGGAAATGAAATTATTTCCATACTTAAATTTAATTTTGTCGAATTTAGGTTTGAATTTAGCTTGATTTTGATTTGGTTATTTACTCGAAATTGATGACATTGGTGTATATTTATAAATTGAAGAATTTAGGGTTTGTACGAAATTAAGAAAAATGATAAACCCTGACAATAGTCAGAAATTTGATGAAAATCGTGATGATTTGATTAGGTTGGCTTTCTTGGTGATTTGATTGAGTGGAGCCTTATTCTACGTAATGTGGTTTTATTAGGGAGTGCGCTATCCTCCTCAAAACTGTGAGTGTGATTTATTTCAATACTTTTGTTTAATGTGTAAACCCTATTTTAAAATATTTGATAAATGAGTATGATTTGTAGCGTGGTTGAAATATTTTAACTGATTTTGAAATTGATTTTTGTGAACTGATGGAGTGTAAAAAAATGTTGTGTTGAAATATTGAAATTATACATCCATGTAGTTGAAATGTATAATGTGTCATTTTATACTATATGTTGCATTTGGTTTGTGAACCTGATTTCGGCACATTTTGATACGATTTTGGATTTGGCCTTGAGGGGTTTGGTATGTATTGTTCCGTAGCTATGAAGGACACCGTGAGAGATGCTTTGGTGGCGTCCGGATATGCCTAGGCCTGGGGTATCCACGAGTTGTCGTAATTTTTATTAACGGCATGGTACTAGCCAGGTTGAACCCGAAAGGGGGAGAATTTGGATACTCTCTCCAAGTCTAGCACCTGGACGAGATCCGTCGCCAAAGCCGGGGTAGAGAGTACTTTAAATAAATTTGCATATAACACCCCGGTGCGCCTGTCATAGGTTGCGATAGACCTCTGTCAGGATATTTTCGACTGGCAGTTTTATAATTTTAGTGACAGTGCTTTGGATGCATATTTGACTTAAAAATACGTGCTAATGATATATTGTTGAAATAAAAAGTATTCTGTCTCCGAGTACTCCTCATTTCCCTTCTTGTTTTAGAGATAGTATTTGACAAGGAGTATTGCTTTTAGGACGCTCAGTATCATTAGGAGATCTGGTTTGCACTTGATGAGTCATTATATATTTCTGCTACAAAATTTGTATTGGTAATGTATATGCATTCTGAGGTCTATATACGACCATTGTGTAATTCTGGGATGACCGTATAAATATGGATATTTAAATTGTGGAACTCTCATATCATTGCATAACATTGTATTGAGGCATTTCTTATTCGTTGTGTATGTACTTGGAAATGTGTTATGTCTTAAAAGTGTACTTTAGGATCGCTCGGTGCTACATTTAAATCATAGGAGGGGCGACTGGCGACTGTCCATGCCTTTGATGGGGGCACGGTAATAGAGGTCTGTAGTAGGTTGCTGGAAATTTGTATAGCCTTGTGTTATTTTGGTTGTTGGCTGTAGGATTGGTTGATTTTGTCATTTGTTTATTTTACAAGATGATTGTGATTTATATAGGATTAATTGTACTTGGGAAACTTCCGAAATATGGGGAGATTCTTCCTGATTTTTTAAAAAATTACAGCTGGCATTCAGGAGAACGGGTGGCTGTTCACGATCCCGGTTCGGGGCGTGATAGTTGGATTCGTATCAAGCCCGGTTGAGAGCTATGAAGGAAGAGAGTCTTGAAAACATTCCCGAGTATGTTTGTGTTTAAAGTCCTCAATGCATGAGAGTTTCATATAGTCGTGAAGTCCCAGTACATGGTCCTAGGTATATGAGTTCATCCATTTTAGGGGGTTAGATACAGTTGTGTCTAACCTAACATGCTTTTTTTTTTATTCCATTATTTGTGAGGGTCGTCAAGATGTGACTAGTCCAAATTTCTTGAACCATGTCTATTCTTTGAACGATACCTAATAAGGATCCTTCCCTTGCAGAAGTATGATGGCCCGACGGAGCACCTGTTTTGTCCCACCAGAGGAATGAGATAAGCCGGAAGATTGTTCCTCGACACGCGTGCCACCACCGGCACCTACTCAGCCAGCTGCTTTGGCTGAGACTACCGTACCGATACTCGACGCCTTTCAGCAGGTGTATGAGTGGTATGCTTTGCATGGGATCCAGATTCTACCCCTACCACCTTCTACAGCGGCGCTTGCGCCTATACCTGCAGCAGTGCCAATTCCTTCGGTACCGGTTCCATCGCCGGTGGCCGGTCCTTCTACTTTGTCTAAGCCGAGTGAGACCACATCGGCTGCTCTTAGACGGGTACATGAGTTGACTCAGTTGGGGTGCACTGATTTCACAGGACTTGGTGATGCTACAGCAACCAAGCATTAAATCAACCGCACCCATAGGATTTTGACCGATCTGGGGATTAGAGAGGAGCTCTGCCTGAAAGTGGCACAACGACTATTAGAGGGAGAGGTCCTCTTATGGTGGTAGGCCCTCATTGATGAGGCGACAGAGCAACTACGGTGGGACGACTTCTTTTGGGAGTTTGACCGTCGATTCTTCCCACTCTACCAGTAGGATATGATGATGTCAGAGTTAGGATGGCTTACACAGGGGTCCAGATCTGTCTCAGAGTATAAGGCAGACATGCGGAGACTTGCCGCATTCGTATCGAATCTGGCCACACCTCAGTATTTCCGCTTCAAATTCGAGGACGATCTTAGCCTCAGCATAAAGAGGTATATGACTGTTATCCAACAGTTTACACTGGCCAAGGTGATAGACTCTGCTGACTGCGCGGAGGCTTTGGTCCGTGCAGAGGCTAGACAAAGAGAGTGCAAAGAGCAGAAAAGAGAGAAAGAGAAGTCTCATTTTGCGCAGAACTCCAAGAGGGGCAGGGGATCCAGTTCGCATAGAGGCAGATTAGGATCTGGATTTCCTGAGCTGGGACGAGGACAGTACTCCCAGGGGTTCAGACAGCCCACTTCGACTCACCCTGCACAGTGTACTACTCAGCAGCACCCTTATTACCACAGGTGCAATAGGTCCCATCAGATAGGAGCTTGTTTAGAGACGGTTACTTGCTTCCACTGTGGGAAGCCGGGGCATATCAGGAGTTCCTACCTTGAGTTAAGATGCGGAGGATAGAGTTCACAGAGCAGTACTAGTACTCCTTATATGGGAGAACAGGGGCAGCCTGCTCGGCCAGCATCTTCTACTCCTAGGGTGACCATCGAGAGTAACACAGTGTAAACCCAAGCACGACAGCAGTCTAGGGCTCAGGCCCAGGTTTATGCCATGATGCAGGAGGATGCCCAGACGAACCCCGACATTATCATGGGTACTTCTCCTTCTGATCCTATAGAATAGGATCTCTATTCATATTTCCACTTCTTTTGGAGATGTCAGCATTGTATCATGATAGTCGTATAGGTATTTTATGTTATGTACCCTTTTGTGAAATGATGCTACTCTAACATCTTTGTACATTGAAGTTGTAAAAGCCTTAGAGGCTCAACTATTTTGACATATATATATATATATATCAAGTTTGAAATTATTTTAAGTCTATGTGCATTTTGTTCAATGATAAGTACTCTACCTATTTTCGGAATAGATGCTCGTATCCTTATTGACATGGGGTCTAACTATTCGTATGTGAGTGATCAATTCTTCTGACATTCTGACAGGCTGCTCTCACCTTTGGACGAGGAGATATTTGTCATCACTCCTCTGGGTGAGCAGATTGTGCGTGACACAGTGTATAGCGAATGTGAGATCAAAGTTGGGGATACAGTGCTGAAGGCAGATCTAATCCCTCTCGCCATGACTGATTTTAATACCATCTTGGGGATGGATTGGCTACATATGCATCGGGCTTCAGTTGACTGCTTTAAGAAGCAGGTGGAGTTTCGAAAATCCGATCAGCCAGTGTTGATTTTTGAGAGCGAGAGGCGAGTTTTACCCCGCTGTGTCATTTTAGTTTTGGAGGCCAAACCCATGATTCACCGTGGGTGTGCGGCTTACCTGGCTCACATCATAAACACCACTACTCAGGGACTGAGACTGAGGATGTTCCAGTGGTACAGGACTTTCTTGATGTTTTCCCCGAGGAGCTACCCAGATTACCACCGGTTCGGAAGTTTGACTTTGAGATCGATTTAGCTCCGGGGACTACCCCTATCTCTATGCCGCCATACAAGATGGCGCTGGCTGAGCTGAGGGAGCTCAAGGTCCAGCTGTAGGAGTTGTTGGATAAAGGGTTCATCCGTCCTAACACGTCACCTTGGGGTGCTCTAGTATTGTTTGTAAAGAAGAAGGACGGCTCACTGAGATTGTGTGTGGATTACAAGCAGCTTAATCAGGTGACAATGAAGAACAGATATCCACTGCCTCGTATAGATGATTTGTTTGATCAATTGCAAGGTGCCCGAGTTTTCTCGAAGATTGAACTTCAATCGGGATATCATCAGTTTTGGATAAGGAGTCAAGATGTACCAAAGATAGCTTTCGGCACTCGATACGGACACTACGAATTTCTAGTCATGCCGTTTGGACTAACTAATGTCCCCGCTGCATTCATGGATTTGATGAATAGAGTCTTTCACGACTATCTGGATCAGTTTGTCATAGTCTTCATAGACGATATACTAGTGTATTCGCGGAGTGACTAGGATCATGTTTAGCATCTTCACACCATTTTACAGATCCTCCGCAATGAGCAGCTGTATGCCAAATTCACATAATGTTAATTTTGGCTAAGACAGGTTGGATTTTTAGGGCATGTCGTTTCTGCAGAAAGGATTTTTGTTGATCCGCAGAAGGTCGATGCCATTATGAGATGGGAGCAGCCACAGACAGTGACTGAGATCAGGAGTTTTCTTGATTTGGCCGAGAATTATCACAGATTTGTTGAGGGGTTTTCCCGAATAGCTGCTCCATTGTGTAGATTGATACAAAAAGGTGTCAAGTTTGTATATGATAACTATTGTGAGGCGAGTTTTCAGGAGTTCAAACAACGGTTGACTATAGCTCTGATTTTAGCACTTCCCACCAGCAGTTGGGAGTACACAGTATACAGTGATGCTAGCCGACAGAGGTTGGGTTGTGTTTTGATGCAAATAGTCGGATGATCGCCTACGCCTCTAGACAGTTGAAGAAACATGAGGTGAATTATCCGACACACGATTTGGAGCTTGCGGCCATAGTCTTTGCATTGAAGATATGGCACCATTAATTGTACGGGGTGACTTACCGGGTGTTTACTGATCATAAAAGTCTGAAATATTTATTCACCCAGCGAGAACTTAACCTGAGACAGAAGAGATGATTGGAACTCCTCAAAGTATATGATTTTGTCATTGATTATCATCCGGGCAAAGATAATGTGGTTGATGATGCCTTGAGCCGGAAATCAGCTTTATCGTCTCAGGAGAACAATACGGCATACCTCACTTGTTTGATGGGACTCTGGGATTTGAGAGTCAGATTGGCTAGTGATGATCAGGGCACTCTGCTAACCAGGTTTGAGGTCAGGCCGACGCTGTTGGACCGTATTAGGGAGCTTTAGGGTACTGATACCGAGCTCCAGGCTCTTACTGAGAGAGCCCACAAAGGTGATATAGATGATTTCAGAGTTCGTAGTGATGGACTTCTGACTAATCGAGATAGATTGGCTATACCTGCCGATGAGGATCTCTACAGGTCCATATTAGAGGAGGCACACTCCTCGGCCTATGCCTTGCACCCGGGTAGTATAAAGATGTATCAAACTATTCGGAGCAGCTACTGGTGGCCAGGTATGAAGAGGGACATTGCGGAGTTTGTAACTAGATGTTTAGTCTGTCAGCAGGTGAAGGCTGAGTATCAGAGGCTAGCGGGTTTACTACAGCCTCTTCCCATTCCTGTATAGAAGTGGGAACATGTGACTATGAACTTTGTTATGGGATTGCCGCGGACTCAGACCAGATATGATGCCATTTGGGTGGTAGTCGATCGACTCACCAAGTCCGCCCATTTCATCCCGATGCGCAACGACTTTCCAGTGGCGACATTGGCACGTCTGTATATTGACAGACTGCATGGGGTTCCTGTATCCATAGTTTCGGATAAAGATCCGAGATTCACTTCTCGATTTTGGCCCTAGCTATAAGCAGCTTTGTGTACACGGCTCAGCTTTAGTACAACATATCACCCACAGACAGATGGTTAGTGAGAGAGTACCATTCAAACGCTCGAGCATTTGCTTCGGGCTTGTATTATGGATTTTTGGGGTAATTGGGATAGGCATTTACCGCTGGTGGAGTTTGCATATAATAATAGTTATCAGGCCAGCATTAGCATGCCACCCTATGAAGCACTTTACGGCAAAAAGTGTCGCACCCCATTGTGTTGGGATGAGGTAAGCGAAAGGTGCCTTACCAATGTTGAGTTAGTTGAGGAAACTAAGGAAAAGGTCAAGGTGGTCCGCGAGAGGTTGAAAGCTGCCCAAAACAGACAGAGGGCATAAGTGGATCGGAGACGCCGGGCTTTAGAGTTTGAGGTGGGTGATATGATATTTTTGAGGATTTCTTCCTTAAAGGGACTCATTCAATATCGGCAGCGGGCCAAGTTGAGCTCCAGGTACATTGGCCTGGAAGCGTGGCATATAGACTAGAGCTGCCAAACGAGTTATCTCGAATCCATGATGTCTTCCATGTATCAGTGTTGAGAAAGTACATCCCAGATCCTTCACGTATTTTGGAGCCTCCACCAATAGAGGTACAAGAGGACTTGAGTCTACCTGTTTAGCCCAGCAGATCCGGCAGCTACGGAACAAGGAGGTATCTCTTGTCCGAGTACTATGGCGTAACGATCAGGTCGAAGAAGAGACCTGGGAGCCCGATGAGGATATGAGGAGACAGTATCTCTATTTATTTTCTGTATAGTTTAACTTTCTTTTCGTTTTGAAGACGAAACTTGTTTTTAGGGAGTTAAAAAATATAATACCGACACTCGGTGCCTGAACAAGTATATTGGTTTTGAAATATTTATATACATAAAATAAAAATTTTTATTTATATTGATTTTTGATTTTGGCGTTTTTAAATTGAATTTTTGGTATAAATTAAGTTGTCATGTTCGTAAATTGTAGTAGACCCATTATTTTTATGAAATTCGCAAACTAGCGAAAAGGTGGATATGAATATATATATATATATATATATATTCTTTTAAAAAAAAAAAGAGAAGAGAGAAAGGAAGGAGGAAACGCCGAGTTTCGGCCCGAAATGCGGCATTCCCCTTTGTCAGATTAGGGCTATCTCTCTCTCCGACTCTTCGTCTCCCCTCTCCCCCGCCTCTTCCTCTCCCGCGGTAGCGCCTCCCTCGCCCGAAGCCGCCGCGCACCACCACCACTACACCATCATCTTCTTCTTCTCTCTTTCTCTATTTCCTTCTCTCGGTTTCTCTCTCACTCTCTCTCTCCCTTCACTGTTCGCGATCTTTCTCGCGATCTCCCTCTCGATCGCACTCTGGCGCGAGCCGTGAATCGCGTGCCCTCACCTCCTCCCATGAGCGTGCCAGCCTGCAGTGCCTCCCTCCGCCACAACGTTCGACTGTAGCGCCTTCCGCCACGGCGCGAGTGTAAGCGCACGGCCTTCTCCCAAGTGCGCCATAGCGCGACTGAGCGCTCGATAGAGCACGATTGCGCGACCCTCCCTGTACGAGCGCAAGCGTGCCCTTGCAAGAGCACCAGCGTGGCCCTGCACGAGCGCCAGCGTGCCCCTGCACGAGCTACCCTATGTGAACGTGCCCCCTAGCACGACCTCACTCGTGCGAGCGTGCCTCAACGTGTGACTGTAGTCTCTCTCGAGTGCGCACTCCAACCCACGAGCCCTCCAACTCGCGAGCGCGAGCCCCTAGCCCAGGAGCGCACCGGCTTGCAAGCCCGCCATCCTACCAGCCCGCGAACCCACCGGCGAGCCAGCCCGCCAGCCCACCAGCACGCGAGCCTACCTGCGGGCCAGCCCGCCAGCCTATCAACCCGCAAGCCTGCGAGCCCATAACTGACTTTCTCCTTTGAGAGCCATCTGCCATCCTTGAAGAAATCCTTTACTGCAGGTGACGGTTGTGTTAGATATGGTCTAGTGTTTAGAAATTGATTTAGTCGCTAACGTATTTTCAAAATTGAAAATATTACAGGTTTTAAATTTATCTGACGGGCGAATGAAAGCTAGATTTGAGATTCAAGTAAACCTAGGTGAGGGAAATGAAATTATTTCCATACTTAAATTTAATTTTGTCGAATTTAGGTTTGAATTTAGTTTGATTTTGATTTGGTTATTTACTTATAAATGGAACGAAATTGATGACATTGGTGTATATTTATAAATTAAAGAATTTAGGGTTTGTACGAAATTAAGGAAAATGATAAACCCTGACAATAGTCAGAAATTTGATGAAAATCGTGATAATTTGATTAGGTTAGCTTTCTTGGTGATTTGATTGAGACAAGCCTTGTTCTACGTATTGTGGTTTTATTGGGGAATGTGCTATCCTCCCCAAAACTGTGAGTGAGACTTATTTCAATACTTTTGTTTAATGTGTAAACCCTATTTTAAAATATTTGATAAATGAGCATGATTTGTAGCGTGCTTGAAATGTTTGAACCGATGGAGTGTCCAAAAAAGCTGTATTGAAATATTGAAATTATGCGTCCATGTGGTTGAAATGTATAATGTGTCATTTTATGTTATATGTTGCATTTGGTTTGTGACCCTGATTTCGGTAGATTTTGATACGATTTTGGATTTAGCCTTGAGGGCTTTGGTATGTATTGTTCTGTAGCTACGAACGACACCGTGAGAGACGGTCTGGTGGCATTCGGATATGCTTAGGCCTGGGGTATCCCAAAAGTTGTCGTAATTTTTATTAACGACACGGTAGTAGCCAGATTGAACCCGAATGGGGCAGGATTTGGATACTCTCTCCAAATCTAGCACCTGGACGAGGTCCATCTCCAACGTCAGGGTAGAGACCACTATAAATAAATTTGCATATAACACCCCCGGTACCCCTATCATAGGTCGCGGTAAACCTCTGCCAGGACATTTTCAACTGGCAGCTCTGTGATTTTAGTGACAGTGCTTTGGATGCATATTTGACTTGAAAATGCGTGCTAATGATATATTGTTGAAATGAAAAGCATGATGATTTGAAATATGATTTATATACTTATGTTTTGACACTCCAATTTCACACTTCATATTAGACGATTGTATTGACCCACTCACTCACTGAGTATTCTTTTCCTTCTTGTTTCAGAGATAGAATTTGACAAGAAGCATTGCTTTTAGGACACTCAGTATAATTGGGAGATCTGGTTTGGACTTGAGGAGTCATTATATATTTCTGCTGCAAAATTTGTATTGGTAATTTATATGCATTCTGAGGTCTATAGACGACCATTGTGTAATTCTGGGATGACTATATAAATATAGACATTTAAATTGTGGAACTCTCATGTCATTGCATAACATTGCATTGAGACATTTCTTATTCGTTGTGTATGTATTTGAGAATGTGTTATGTCTTAGAAGTGTATTCTATGATCGCTCGGTGTCACCTCTAAATCACAAGAGGGGCGACTGGCGACTTGCAACTGTCTATGCCTTTGACGGGGGCATGGCAGTAAAGGCCTGTGGCTAGGTTGCTGGAAATTTGTAGTCTTGCGTTATTCTGGATGTTGGCTATAGGATTAGTTGATTTTGGAGCTGTTGGGATGGCCATTTGTTTATTTTACAAGATGGTTATGATTTATACAAGATTAATTGTACTTAGGAGACCTCCGAAATATGGGGAGATTCTGTCTTATTTTTTGTAAAAATACAGCCGGCATTGAGGATAACGGGCGGTTGTTCACGATCCTAGTTTGAGGCGTGACACTAATAAATTTGGAATTGGTCCCCAGGGGAAGAAATGTATCTTTATTAGATATTCTCATCAGTCAAAAGGTTATGTGTTTATCGGTGAAAGAGAAGATGGTACTATAACCGAAATTGAATCACGAAATGTGACATTTTTGGAAATTGATTTTTCTAGTAAAGGTGATATAACAAAAGGAGAACCTTTGTTTGAATTAAATAATTCAAATGATGGTTTTGTGCAGGATGGATCAAGAGAACTACGAGAAGTTGAATCCCTAGTGTTCCCAGTGGGAGGGATTCAAATTCTAACGATCCAACCGAATTGTCAATTCAGAAAAATACTAAGAAAGGTGTGCCCAAACGTCATTACGAAATTGAAGGGCACGCTTTTATCATTTCTCCACGGGACGAGGATGAGCCGAAAAATGTGAACGAGGCTTTATCTTGTCCTACCAAGGATGAGTAGGTAAAAGCAATTGAGGAAGAAATAGAGTCGATAGATTCTAACCATGTTTGGGAACTGATTAATCTTCTACCTGGGCGCAAACCTATTGGGAACAAATGGGTTCTCAAGGTTAAACGTAAAGCTGATGGAATAATTGAGAGGTACAAAACTCGGTTAGTGGCAAAAGGTTATACCCAACAAGAGGGTATTGATTATGAAGAAACATTTTCACCAGTAGTAAGATTTGCCTGTATTCGCCTATTGTTGGCTATTGTAGCCAATTTAGATTTAAAATTATATCAAATGGATATGAAAACTGCGTTTCTCAACGAAGAACTTAAAGAAGAAATCTACATGGAACAGCCAGTAGATTTCATAGTTAAAGGTCAAGAAAACAAAGTTTATAAATTGAATAGGTCAATTTATGGCGTCAAACAGTCTTCAAGACAATGGTATTTGAGATTTCACAGAGTCGTATTATCTTACGATTTCGTAATGATAGACGAAGACCATTGTGTTTACGTGAAAAAGTCTAATGATAAGTTTATAATTCTAAGTTTGTATATCGATGACATATTGTTAGCCAAAAATGTTATGGATTATGTCCTAAATATCAAGAGTTGGTTATCATCAAATTTTGAAATGAAAGACATGGGTGAAGCAAAGTATATATTGGGTGTTAAGATCCACAAAGATCGTTCCAAGAGATTGTTAGCCTTATCTCAAGAATCTTACATTAAAAAGATTTTGGAACGATTTAGAATGGATAGCTACAAACCTATTGATACTCCTGTGGCTAAAGGCGAAGGTTTAAGTTTAGTAATGTGCCCAAAGACCACTGAAAAAAAACATGAGATGTCAAAAGTACCGTATTCCAACGCTGTTGGGAGTCTGATGTACGCTATGATATGTGCTCGCCCTGACATCTGCTATGTCGTGGGTTTGGTCAGTATGTATCAATCCAATCCAAGTAAAGGTCACTAGACAGCTATGAAGAGGATTCTAAGATGCTTGAAAGGAACTGCGAATTATTCCCTTTGTTATCAAGGAAATGACTTGTTATTGAGCGGATACATAGATGCTGATTGGAGTGGTGACTTAGATGAACGTAAGTCCACCTCAGGTTATGTTTTCTTGCTAAATATAGGCGCCATCTCTCGGAGAAGCAAGAAACAGATATATGTATCACTGTCCATAATGGAAGCAAAGTTTGTAGCTTATACTTTAGTAGTTCAGGAGTGTGTTTAGTTAAAACGGTTTTTATAACATCTGGGGATCGTAAGTGACAAATTGGGAACTGTGACAATTTAAAGTGATAGTCAATCAGCTATCATTTACACGAAAGATCCCAAATATCATGGGAAAACCAAACACATTGATACGAAATTCAACTTTATTCGAGACATTGTTGAAAAGAGAGATGTGACATTGAAGTATTTATCTACGCATTTAATAGTGGCTGATTCATTCAAGAAACCGTTGTCTAGAGATATATTTTTGAAACATATAAAAGCTCTAGGATTGCGTAGAGTGTAATTGAATGTATATGCAATGAACATGATGTAATGTTCATTATTATATGACATTTGAATTTGTTTGCATTTGCGAGTTCTTATATCTTAATTAAAAAATATGTCGGACAAATTTGAAAGATTGGCTCTTACACACAAACAATCGCCTCTAATATCTATGTGATATGTAGAGATGAGACAATGTTAATTTGGGATAATTAATATAAATTAGCCACCGTAATACAGAATTAAGATGAGATTACCTTTGATATTTATTTATTTGATAATCGAAATGGATTTCCCACAATCCATTACACTTGTCTAGAAGCCAGGTGTAGTTCTCCCTTGAAAAAGTGATTTTTTGGAGGATTTATAAGAAGAGAGAATCAAGTTAGTATCGTGATATATTTGGATTAAAACCTGTACAATATATTATAATTTTAAAATAGACATACGTTTCTAAATAAATAGAAAATGTATCGTAATACGTGTTCATACCACGTGTGTTTTCAGTGACCCTATGGGTAATGAGTTAATAAATCTCTCTATCTCATTGTTTGGAACCCAGAGGTTTGTAATTAACCTCATTTAATACCCTTAAGATTTTCGCCTGTTTCTTGAAATTTTATTTTTGTGTTGCTAATTTAGCATGTAATCAATAGATCATGATTGATTCGGTTTTACGGTACATGACTAGGAAAGTAGCTAAAATGAAGTGGAAAGATAGTAGTGCGAAAGGAAAAAACTGTCTTAAAGGTTGTACGTAATTTTTGTATTCACAGACTGGCCAATTATGTTTTTAACTTGATATTCTGAAACATAATTATGAATGCATAATTGAGATGAGTCAAGTATACTCTTGTTCATTAATAGAGAGATAAGAGGTACGGTGACTCTGTATATAGTAAAAGAGGTTTGGAGTATAGCGAGATTTGATATTCTCATTGTATTAGATCTTGAGCTGCTATATATTCTTAACCGGTGTATAGCTATGAGCTCTCGATATACTCGCTGGTCACACGATTCATTTGTCTGTATGAAATCGATGGTATATGGAAGTGATTGAGTAAAATGTAGGTCTAACTCTCATGTGCGAGTGGAAGATGTAAGTTATGGGTATTGAGTTGGGTCGCCCATGTGGGTTTGACCCAAATCCATTCCCTTGCATGTTTTTGAAATTTCAAAGGAGGGAAGGGAGGGAGAGGTTTTTTTAAGAGAAAAACCAACTCCAACTCCCATAACCATCCTTCATGCACATTGAAGGTTGAGAGAGAATTCAAAAAAAAAATGAAGAAAAAAGATCTACACCATATATATTGACTCTTGGATTGTGAACAAAAAAGAGATTGATTCATTGGTGACATTTTTCAGACCCGTATATCGAAAAAGGTAGTGATCTGATCCTAAATTTTGGGATATTAAATATTTATTTCACTATAATTGAATAAAAGAATGCTTTTAAGAGTAGTAACCAACAGAAGCTGGATTGGCCCTTTTAAATTTTTGCATGATTGTGTGTTGCAGCACTTGGTTCCTGTATTGCCCTAAACATACTCTCTGCACACCTTAGTTTGAGTTATCACTTATTACTGAAAAATGAAAAAAGTGCTTTTAAGAGACTCCAAATTAAGTTCAGGATATCAATTATTATTATTATTTTTTTTTTTGGGAAACTTGTAATGAAGGCATTTGAAATTGGAATGAGTTCAACATGAATTCTGTTAATCTAGACTTCATTTGTATTGTTTGGTTGGTCGATGGGAATGGAAATGCGTATGATTTCCATTCACCGTCTATTCTTCTAGTGTGTGGAAATGTCAAAAAATTACTAAAATAAATAGAGGGAAGATATGGGACCTGGTTTTGCACTGGTTTTATACACAATCATTCAAAGGTGAGTTTTGAAGGTGTATTGCGTCTGAGATATGCTAGCTCGGTGCAATTTAGGTGTTTTAAAAGTTGAATTTAGCTGTGGGACACTAAATTAGTACATGGATATGTCAAAGCATTCAAGAACTAACCCGCTCAAACATATGATGCCATTAGAGAGAACAAAGCCATTTATTTTCTGAACTTCAAATTGCACTCATACATTTATTCTACCATACATTTATAGCGTGTTATGCATTTATTATTTTCCTTCATGTGCACAGAGAAAATCAGTTCAGGCCTTCTTAAACATAACTTTGAAGGGCTCATCACTCAAAGCCAACCTCCTAATTTCATCCTCAATGTAAATGCCAACATCCCCACAAATCACTCTGCATTCGTCACATACACTTGGACAGAATACAAGCTCGTAGTCATCATCATACTTCTCAATCTTGAATCAATTGCTAATTGTTTCACATCCCGGATTCCCTTCAACCCCACCAGATCCCACAAACCTTTGCCATGTTGCCTGATCATAGTTTTCAAGCTTCCAAACTGTGGACTGGACATAGATACCGGCAGTAGAGAACTTGATGTTCAAATCAGTTGATTCACAAACAACACCTTTATGATTCACTGGAGTAAATGTTAATGGTAGAATATTTGATACCACTAGCTGTTCTTGAACTACACATAGCCAACATGTTTCATTTCTAGCACATGCAAGAGTAACTCCGCCACCTCTTCCACGGAGCACTGGCAAGATATGGTAATCGGTGCCTGTTCAGATTTGTCGAGTACTCAAAATTACTGGAAATTTAGTCGTATTCAAAACTTTAAGAAGCAAAATTTTAATTGAGAAAGTTTAGTAGTATCAATCTTGTTTGATTTTCCAGTGGAATATTATTTGTCTCAATCTAGATAAGGAAGCATAAGTTTCCTTTTCTATGACTTTGCTGCAGGTAAGAAGATTCAAGGGTGAAAATGTCAAAATCTGATTTTTATTTCTGTACTCATCTGTACAATAAAGAATTTAGCTTTCACATACAAGTTTAGATTTTGCTTCATCACACCTATACAAGTCACCAAAACAAAGGTGAGTTTCTTACAAGTCTAAGAGTACAGCATGGGTTTCCCAGAACAGAGTCTCCACCACCCATTTGTCATTTCGTTCTCCCATGTAAATATCTTATAACTTTTTTAGCGCCTTACCAATGATCTAAGGTAGGTGTTGTTGAGCTTCACTGAATGTACTTATTGAAGAGTTCTTCATTTCTTTATACACATCTTGCTATAATTCTCTATTGTGAGAGTGAAATAAAAGGGTCTCTTAATGTGTGATTGTATGTATTCAATATAGTGCTTAGTTGAGGGAGAGTGTTGAGTAAACACTTGCAAAAATTGGACTAGTGCCTTAGAAAACTAGTGATTTGTACTAACTGATTTAATTAGTGGATTCTGAACTCTAATATGAAATTTAGGAATGGATATACACTAAAAAATTAGAATCACTATAAATCATTGTATCAATTTATTCTCTTTTTGACTAAATTCCTTCAAATTCATCTTAATTGTTTAGTACTTACAAAAGTGGGCAACAAAGATTCTCATACTTTTTGCAACAACCATTGTGGTTGTTCTTTTATTGACAAAAGATGGCCATTGACACCCCGACCATTCAAAGGATACAAATAATTTCCTTTGACGTGTCTAATTATGACAAGTGCTATTACGATAATCGCCATAGAGTTGTCTTGTTCTAACATGTCAAAACTCCATTGTAATAATGCAGCCTCTCGTCCTCTTTCTTTGTATTCCAAAAGTATAGTTCCATAAGTACGGTAATAGCTGCTTTGATTTGTCTTTATCAAGACATCAATAATCGTATGAATGTATCATTACTAGACTCGTTAACCAAAATCTCCGATTATTTTTATTTTAATAATAAAAAATAAATATAAAAAATAATCATATGAATGTATCATTACTAAACTCGTTAATCAAAATCAAATGAGATTAATCATAACAAAAGCAACTTCCCAATTCCTACCTTTTTTTGAGTGTGACGGGAAGAAAGAAAAACAAAAAAAAAGGAAGAAGCCAATTTTATTTATTTATTTATTTATTATTATTGGGTTTGAGAGCAAGTGAGAAAAAGAGAAAGATTCTTTTTCTCAAGTTTGAGAAATAAAGAAAAAGGGTTCGAAAACTCATTGATCATTCTACACTACGGTATTTGGATTGTGAAACATAGAAAGTGATATAATTTACGTGACATTTTCTTAACGTAGAGTACCCAACCGTCGGAAAGATGTAAATGATTTTAATCCAATTTAGATTTGTCAATTTCTACATATGAAAAATATTTATTGGTTTATATGAAAATTTTCATTTGTATCAAATTCATTTATGGTTTATCCTACATCTTTTGTTGGGTACTGAAAATGAAAATGCCTAAAAAAATTTTCAGGGTTCATTAATGGCAATTCGACGTGGGCCTCATGAAATACTCTTAATTTTATATAGTAGAATATTTGTTGTATGAGGATAATTTGCAAAATTTAGCATGCATCTGATTAATATATCATGAAATATTACAAACTCTGGCCGAAACTTAATATATTCGTATCTATAAAAATACTATATTTCATGATATGAAATTTATATGGTTAGATTTTTCTTAAAAATTTACTTTCCAACCATATAAATAATGCATAAAAATGGTTAAGAATAAAGAGATATGACTATTTGAAATTTGGGTCGAAAACCAAAAATTTGAAAAAGATGAACAGTTTTTGACTAGTTTTTGACTGTCATTCCCACTCTTGGCTATGGCAAGCGAAGTCTAACCCCTAGGTTAGAGACTTCCGATTGACAATCCAAGAGCACCATTAAAGTTAGAGATATCAAAAATGTGAGGTAGCCAAAATCTTGGAGTCACCCGCCACTAGGAAGACAGCGAAGGGCGTGTCATGCGCCACCCAAGGACAGTGGGCGCATGTCCACTTTGGACAGCCCACTCAAGCGACTCATGGGGGCGCATAAAGGTCCCATGTCAGCTGAAATTTTCATCAAAATAATTCTTTATTCCCTTCAAATTTTTCTATAATTTTTAATTTATTCTGAAAGCCGAAAAATAATTTTTTTAATTTTTAATTTGTTTAAAATAATAGAAAAAATTATTTCTAGTGCACAAAAAAACTTTTGAAAATTTTTATATGTGTTAAGAAAATTATTTTCTTAATTTTGGCTACTCGGGTGAAGATTTGTTTTCTCCCATCATTTGTTTGAATTTTTGCGATTATTTATATTCAAAAATTAGTTTTTCTAGCATAAAATTACTTTAAATTTGAGCAAATATTTTTAAAAAAATAAATACTCTGATAGTTATTACAATATTATAGTTGACTTGGTGTCCAACCTAATATTGTTCTTATTTTCAAAAGTAATGGTGATTTCAGATGGATGTCGTCTTTGGGTGAAAGTTAGGGTATTAAGAAGTTTAAAATGTATGATAAAATTAGATCAAATATTTATTTATAATATGGACCCATCTCATATTTTCAACCTAATATTGTTCCCATTTTCAAAAATAATGGTGATTTCGAATGGAATGTCTTCTCTGGGTGATAGAGTATTAAAAAGATTAAAATGTATGATGAAATTGGATCAAATATTTATTTATAAGATGGACCCATCTCATATTTTTCCGTCTAGAACTTCTCAAATTAGATCATTTCTTATTTGGAATAATGATATATACATTTTAAGAAATTTTCTAACTCTTTATTGGGTTTGTGTGGTTGATAAGATGAATGCTGAGAGAAGAAATTTGAATCTTGATAATGTGGGACCCATATTAATAGAAATATGGAGGGTCAAGAATCTAGAGATCCAAATGAAGAAAAAGTTATCCCATAATATGAATAGCACCAACCCTCGTGCTAAAGGAGATTTTCCTTCTAGGGATACACAATCCAAGAGGATGGTGAATATGTTTACTCGAATGGACATATTGTGAATTGAAATAATGAATTTGCATGTTTTTTATATGATCATGCATGCAAAAGAAAAATAGGGTATTTAAATAATTTGTGTATTTAAGTGAGAGGTTTTTTGTTGGAGAATTTGAGTAATTCTCATCTAAAACCTATTGAATTTTGTAATTTTAAATTAAATTTGTGATAGTGATAGATTAGAACCATAGATGATGATTGGGAACATAGTGAACTTTTGATTCTATACCTAATGTTGACCCATCATGAATATTAAATTTGAAATACAAAATTATATGTATGATATGAGCATTAATATAAGTGTCCACCCTCTTAAAAACCCAAACCATAACATCAAAATCTATTATTAGAGATTTTGAATAGATGTGATAAATTTAATGGCGACGATCATGAGATATGACACCATCAAATGTGATATGTGTTGAAAAAACAAGATATCTTAAAAGGTATCAAACTTGTCATTTAGAACTTTGGTGTGGGCAATGTTGCTTTATAAAGGAGAGAACAAGAGATTTACCAGGTATAAAAAATGATAGATTTCATTGTTCCTGCTTAGCTCTATGATTGATGACATGATATCCGAATATGAGCAATATGTGATTGTTCATGACATCTGGGTGCACCTCATGGTAAAACATAAAGGTATCAGTAACTCATTTTAGACAAATGATCATAATGTTTAATGCCTATGAAAAGTGATATTGTCACAGTATCAAACAGTATTTAAGAATCATGTCTAACTTGATTAGAGAGTAGTGGTCAGCTGGTCATATTCTCTTCGATAAATAGAAAATTCAAATTTTGATCCGATCCCTTCCTACCAAGTGGGAGCACCTAAAAGTCAGTTTGACTCACAATGATAGTGTGAAGACTAAGTTGGATGTTGCTCACCACGTTGAGATTGAGGATGAGCAGCTTCGTGTTGCAAGATCCACTTTGCAAATTTTCCATGTCATGACCAAATGTGTAGACTTGCAAGTGTCCAGACTTGCAAGAAAATTTTGAGAAAATTTTCCATGTTACATTCAAGATCCTTTCTCGCAAGTCACGTAGACCAATTGAGGATTTAGAGAAAATTGATCCACTTTTCAAAATTTCCATGTCACTTTCAAGATCCCTTCTCACAAGTCTCGCCACTTTCTATTCACGTCATTTGGTCATGTCCATTCAGTGAACCCAATGACGGAAGAAATTTTCCTACTCAACAATTGCTTTAACCCTTTATCAATCTCTCTCTTCAAAAGCGTACACTCTCTCACTTTGCAATGTGTAGGATTTTCTCTCACAGAGCACTAGCAAAACCAAGCCCCCTTCTTATATATACTCTGACGTAAGATTGTATTGTGGAGATAGTTATTAGTGGGATGATGAAAGTTATTCCATTATCCCAATATGTGTTTTTACTTATGGTAAAATGCCCTAAAATGCCCATACGTAGGCATTTATCAACATCTCCCACTTGCACACGAGAGCATTTTACATCCGTCATAATATCACAACTCATACGATCTTTCACATCACCCTGCTAGACTTTCATAAAGAATTGAGCGTCGTGCGATCGGTGAGCACACCTGCAAGTAAAGACTTCTCAATGCACATGTTAGGATGACTGATAAGTTTCCATTATTATAAAAAAGAATTCGTTGTACCCTAAACTCAACGCAATTACATCATTCGAGTTACTTTTCTCATCAAAAGTGATCTCCAATCATTTGCTCGACTGTGTATTCACTATTATGTTTGAATCCCAACATGGATTAACATAACAGATCGATCTGTGAATACAACACCATAATGTAATGTTGATTGATCTTTCTTTTCCCAAACTCAAATCATTGTGTCTCAATTCAGCTACTTTTCTAGACCTACGCCTTAAATCTCAATTTATCTTCCGGATCATAGGTAAGTAGACTAAAGTATCAAATACTGAATTAAGACTTTTAGAAACAATTAAAAATAATAAAGGCAAAAGAGATCCCATCCAACGGATCTCGGGTCTCATATAGTGGGAACGTGGATCATGATCACACTATTATCTCAAATTATAGCTCCCATTATCGCTTAGTCGTTTTATTACATTCAGTAAGAAACATGTGTCACAGTGTTATTCCTTCAACTCTCAAAAGGGCATATGTCAGATTTCTCTGACATTATGTAGGTATGGAACTCAGTCTACACATAATACTTTATCCAGAGATCTCAGAGACAATATCACCAGTCGCAGATGATATCTAAGATCTCAAACCTGGCTACTCACAGGCAACATAGATGTGGGCATGTCCATGTTGGTCCTATTGTATATGTCCTGATCCTGAACACATATCAGGGTGATTTATGTTCTAGTAGGGCCACTCTCAAAGCCTCTTACGACTAAAAACGTCTCATCCCTACTCACTCAAAGCTAGATGTGGTTATTCCTGTGTGAGGGCTGACTACGCCTGCCTGACATATCTTTTATCATATCTTACTACAGAATATATGGCAATAAACAAGTATAAGAAGTAAACTCGTGACTGTATAATGCACCTATGTCATATATATCAATAATCATTAAAATCAGTACATAGTGAGAAATGTCAAAATATAGTAAACCCAATAATTCTATGTCTCACAAAGGAATCTCTCACAATAGGTTTGGCAAAAGGATCAGCAACCATACTATATATAAAGGTATACTCAATTGTTACAGAACCCTTTTCGGTATTTCTCTCACACAATAGTATCGATATCAATGTGCTTGGTTTTAATATGATACTCAGGATTTCAATTGTTGACAGTGGTAAGTTGATTATTATAATAATCATCAATGGCCTCCCAGTGTCTATCACAACTTCTAAATCATCTAGAAATCTCTGGAGCCAAACACTCTCCTGAACTGCCACTGAACATACCACAAGCTCAGTCTCTGTCGTAGATAGAGATACATAGATTTGATTCTTGATTCTCCAAGATATGACACAATTAATGAGCAAGATAGCAAATATTGATGTTAGTTTGCGTTTATGCAGATTGTCACTCCCAGTCGGCATCTGAATACCCAATAAAACACAAATAACCTCTTTCATAACACAAAGAGAGGTCCTCTGTTCCTTTAAGATATCTTAGAATCATGTTCACTGCTCTTCAGTGATCCTTTTCAGAATTTGATTGATATCTACTCACCAGATTGACTGCAAAACAAATGTCTGGTCTTGTACGCCTCATTGCATACATAAGACTGCACATTACACTAGCATAAGAGATTCTATTCATCTCCCTTATTTCTTTCTGAGTTATGGGGTACATACAAGGCTTAGGTCTTTACCTTTAGTGATAAGAGTATCTATTGGGTTGTAATCTCTCATTTCGAAATACTTAAGAATTTTTCTGATGTAGGGCTCTTATGAAAGAGTCAACATCATCTCAAACAATTTGGATCCTAAGTTTGAGAATGAGTTAAGTCTTACCCATGACTCTCATATCAAAACTCGACAATAACCATATTTTAATGGTCATCAGATACTCTCTGTTATTCTTAACCAACAGAATGTCATCCACATATAAGAATATGATCACAAGAGTCATCACTTTCTGCCTTCAGGCATCACCTTCTCATGAAATCTTAGGTACAACCGCCTAGATGACTGCTTTACGTCGTATATCAACATCCGAAATTGATAGACCTTGTCCTCATGACCTACTACGACGAACCTAGAGGGTTGTTCCATGTAGATCTCCTTATCCAAACTTTCATTACAGAAGGTGGTCGTTACGTCCATCTGGGATAACTCTAGATCCATGTTTCTGACAATCGCTAAAAGTAAATGGATCGAGATAAATTGGACTATGACTCTATGATAGTCCATGCCCTTAGTTTAAGTGTAACTCTTAGTTACTAGATGGGATTTATACCTCTCCACCGATCAATCAACCTTTCTCTCGATCTTGAGAACCTACTTGTTCTTGATGGTCTTTCTACCTTTAGGCAATTCAACTAGATCCTTGAGAGCCTACTCATTCCCAATG
The DNA here is from genome assembly GCA_033439265.1 of Dillenia suffruticosa. Lineage (NCBI taxonomy): Eukaryota > Viridiplantae > Streptophyta > Magnoliopsida > Dilleniales > Dilleniaceae > Dillenia > Dillenia suffruticosa. The sequence continues at coordinate 22,743,739 of JAVTVX010000015.1, forward strand.
GTCTTTCTACCCTCAGGAAAATCAACTAGGTACCAGACCTTATTGATTCTCATCAACTTCTTCTCTTCATCCATGGTATTTAACAAATGGTCCTTTGTAAAACTCTCAAGACTCTCTTGGACCATTATAGATTTTTCATCATCCTCAAGGGTCACAATGAGGGTCTTACCTCAATCAGGAAGCGACATTTAAGTTCGTATCCTCAATACTCCTACGAGGAGAGAGAATCTCTTCATCTCTTGACGAATCGCTCCTACTAGGACCAAGATCCGAAATGGATTCTTGTATCTCGCCGTTGGGTTCGCCTAAGCCACTAGGCTTATTCATCTCATAGAAGGTAAAATCCTGATCAATTTCATCTCTCTTAAGGAAATCATTCTCAAGGATTGTGGTATCACAAGACTCAATCATATTGGCAGTACTGTCCGTTTGTTCTCTTAAGAACATATGTCCCCTAGAGTGTTTTAAGTATCTTGTAAAGATATTTTTCTTTTCTCGTTGGCCTAACTTGCCGTGTAGATACGAGAAATCGTGATCATATGTGATACAACCCCTTAACCTTAAACAGCTAAGGTCAGACTGTCTCCCTGTCCAAAGCTCATATGAGGTACTGACTGTGAACTTAATGAGACATGGTTGAAGATGTAGGCTGCAATCAATAAAACATCTCCCCAATGGGAGATGGACAATTTGACTTGCACCATCATAGACTTCACTATCTCTAACAAATTCATATTTCTTCTCTCGACAACTCTGTTCTGTTGAGACGTAGCAAGAATAGTTAACTATCTCGTAATATTTTTCTCTAAATAGAGCCCTCTATATAGTTCTGACAAATATTCATGCCCTCAATTAGTTTTAAAAGTCTTCATTCTCAAGTTTAATTGATTCTCAATCTCACTAACAAACCTCCTGAAATATTCAAATACTTCAGACTTATGTGAGATTAGATAAATATAACCGAAACGTGTGTTATTATCTATGAATGTAATAAAGTACACAGCTCCATTTCAGGATCTCATGCTCATAAGGCTACAGATATTAGAGTGGAGCAACTGTAATGGAGTCCCAGCTCTCATTGCATTGTCAAATGGTTTTCTTGAAACTTTGCTAGCTAGGCAAAAGTTATATACGGGCAACTTGAATCTAGTTAGCGGGTCCAACAAACCACTCGTTGCTAATCAATTCATCATCTCTTACCCTATGAGTCCAACTCTACTATGCCATTCAATTACATCATTATATATACAATTAGATGTAAATGCAATAAAAGAATGATAAGAAAACCATTAAAAGAAGTAACACCCAGTGTGTACAATCCATTATAGATAAAATATCCAAGAGCTGTCCTATTTAATAAAAAAACATATGATTTTCATGCATATCCTAGGCAATCTTAGACAAAGTACTGAAATCAAGTTCCAACAGTATCTGGAGCATAAAGAATGTCATTTAGATATAAAGTCTGGCTAATTTGCAACTCCAACATGCAAGTGCCGATCCCTCTGATGATGACAAATATTCTGTTCTTCACGTAAATCCTCCTAACCTGAGAATTCACTCAGCGGAACTCCACATATGCACTCTTGTCTGGAGCTACGTGGTCAGTGGCTCCTGAGTTTTCAATCTACAAAAGAGAGAAATTAGCGAGCATTACAGTAAATGAGACAAAACTCAAACCATGTAAAAAAGGACATTCTTTTTACTCGTCACACTCACGAGCAAAATGACCAAATCCACCTCAGACGTAGCATTTTGCATTTGTCTTTTCAAAACTCCTTCTTGCGCTTTTGTACCTTGTTGTCGGTTTTCTTAGATGGTTTCTTATTGCCTAGATCTTAGGTCTTCTTCTTATGCTTATGCTATTCGATTGGTGTCACGAGAGCTCTTACTCGACTTCGTAGCATAAAAATGACCCGAGTATGGCCTACTCACCTCCAAGCGCTCCTCCTTGAGCTAACAATGCCTACTCACATCAGCAAAAGTACAAATACTCTCGCACACATGAGATAGGTTTTCATGATCTCCCATAAATTAGGTAAAATACTAGATCACACATCCTTGCAAAATTTCATAGATCTCACCACTTAGTTTATCCTCCTTGCAAAAATCTAATACGACAGTTTTAATTGCATTAAGAGAGATTTTAGTGACTTAATGATGTTTACTCTCCCATTTTATTGACCATATGAATCAACAAATCCCAAATGATTCAAGTATAGACCCCAAAGTGAGTATATGAATCAACAGACACAATACACCACAACTCAGAATCAGACCTTACCATTCGGACTTGGATTTGACACACAAAAACTCATAAATAGTCATATATATAGAGGTTGTATCCTACTAGCATTAAGGTCCCATAGACGAGTCAGAAGAGTAAAGAAATAACTTGGGAAATTGTTGGTGGGCAATTGTATTTATCTAGAAGTAGAAAAAATTTGGAGTAATTTGCACTAAAGGATGGGCTTGAACCTTCAAGTTAGTGCTTAACAGCCACACACTCTAACTGAACTACTCTAGCTTCTACTAGAGAAACAATGAAGCATTAAGGTGCCCTAGACTAGAGGGACCGGTAAAAAAGTAGTTTGAGAAATTATTTGTGGCCAATTATAGTAGTCATATGCTTTAATCAACTAAGCTATACTAGCTTTTGCCAAAGAAAGAAGAAAGCATTAAGATGCCCTAGACTAGTCGGAATAGTAAAGAAGTAGCTTACGAAATTGTTAGTGCGAGATTATAATAGGCTATGAACCTTAGACCTTTTGGTTAACATCCATACACTCTATCCAATTAAGCAACTGAGAAAGAATAAAGCGTTAAGATGCTGTAGAACAGTCAGAATAGTAGAAAAGTAGCTTAGGAAATTGTTGGTGGGCAATTATCATATTTTAGATGTGGGAAAAAAATTTGAATAATTTACACTAGAGGAAGGGTTTGAACCTTCGACCTTGTGGTTAACAGCCACACGCTCTAACCAACTGAGCTACTCCAGCTTTTGCTAGGGAAAGAGGAAAACATTAACGTCCCCTGGACCAGTCGGAATTGTAAAGAGGTAGATTGAGAAATTGTTAACAGGGAATTATAGTATTATGACCTTGTGGTTAACAGTTCTACACTCTCATCAATTGAGCTATTCTAGCTTTTGCTATAGAAACAAGAAAGCATTAAGGTCTCATGGACTGTCAAAATACTAGAGAAGTAGTTTGAAAAATTATTGGTAGGCAGTTACAATAATCTAAAAGTAAGAAAAAATGTGGTAATTTGCACTAGAGGAAGGAATTGAACCTTCGGCCTTGTGGTTAACAACCACAAGCTGTAACAAACTGAGCTACATCACCTTCCGCAAGAGAAAAAAAATATTAAGGTCCCATGTACCAGTCAGAATAATAAATAAGTACTTTGGGAAATTGTTGATTGATAATTTTAGTAATAAAAAAAATAAAATAATTTGCGCTGAGTTACTCCAGCTTCTACTATAGATACAAGAAAGCTTTAATATCCCGTAGATGAGTCAGAAGAGTAAAGAAATAGTTTGGGAAATTGTTGGTGGGTAATTGTAGTTATCTAAAAGTGGATAAAATTTGGAGTAATTTATGCCAGAGAATAGGCTTGAACCTTCAACCTTGTGCTTAATAGCCACATACTCTAACTGAGCTACTCCAACTTCTGCTAGAGAAACAATAAAGCATTAAGGCGCCCTAGACCAGTCGAAATAGAAATGTAGTTTGGTAAATTGTTAGTGGGCAATTATAGTAATGTAATAGTGGAAAAAGATTGGGGTAATTTATGGTTAACAGCCATAAGTTGTAACGAACTGAGCTACTTTACCTTCCGCAAGAGAAAAAAAAACATAAAGGTCCCATGTACCAGTCAGGATAGTAAATAAGTAGTTTGGGACATTGTTGATGGATAATTTTAGGAATAAAAAAAAGAGTAATTTGCACTGAGTTACTCCAGCTTCTGCTACAGATACAAGAAAGCGTTAATGTCCCCTAGATGAGTCAGAAGAGTAAAGAAATAGTTTAGGAAATTGTTGGTGCGCAATTGTATTTATCCAGAAGTGGATAAAATTTGGAGTAATTCACGTCAAAGGATGGGCTTGAACCTTCAACGTTGAGCTTAATATCCACGTACTCTAACCAAGCTACTCCAACTTCTACTAGAGAAACAATAAAGCATTAAGGTGCCCTGGACCAGTTAAGATAGAAAAGTAGTTTGGGAAATTGTTGATGGACAATTATAGTAATGTAGTAGTGAAAAACAATTGGGGTAATTTACGCTAGAGGATGGGCTTAAACCTTCGACCTTGTGGCTAACAGCCACACGCTTTAACCAACTGACTACTCCAGCTTCCGATAGAGAAAGAAGAAAGCATTAAGGTGTGTTAGACCAGTTGGAATAGTAAAGAAGTAGTTTGGGAAATTGTTGATGAGAAATTGTTGATGGGAAATTATAGTGGGCTTTGAACCTTCGACCTTTTGGTTAACAACCACACCCTCTAACCAATAGAGCTACTGAGAAAGAATAAAGCATTAAGGTGCCCTAGACTGGTCGTTATAGTAAAGAAGTAGTTTGGAAATTGTTGGTAGACAATTATCGTAATCTAGAAGTGAGGAAAATTGGAATAATTTAAGCTACAGGAAGGGTTTGAATCTTTGACCTTGTGGTTAACCACCACGTGCTCTAACCTATTGAGCAAGTCCAACTTTTGCTAGGGAAAGAGGAAACCATTAACATACCATGGACTAGTTGAAATAGTAAAGTAATTTGGAACATTGTTGGTGGGGAATTATAGTATTTTGCCTTTGTGGTTTATTGCCACATGCTCTAACTGACTGACTCTAGCTTTTACTAAAGAAACATAAAAGCATTAAGATTTTGTAGATCAATCTGAATAGTGAAGATGTAGCTTGGGAAATTGTTAGTGGACAATTATAGTAATCTAGAAATGAGAAAATATTGGGGTACTTTGCATTAGAAGAAGGGTTTGAACCTTTGGCCTTGTGGTTAACAGCTACACGCTCTAACCAATGACCTACTTCACCTTTTGAAGCGAAACAAAAAGCATTAAAGTCCCATAGACTAGTCAGAAGAGTAAAAAAATAGTTTGGAAAATTGTTGACGGGTAATTATATTAATAAAAAAATTGGAGTAATTTACAAGGAGTTACTCCAGCTTCTGCTAGAGATGCAACAAAGCATTAAGGTCCCGTAGATAAGTCAGAAGAGCAAAGAAAATGCTTAGGAAATTCTTGGTGGGCAATTGTAGTTATCTAGAAGTGGAAAAAATTTAAAGTAATTTGCTCTAGTGGATGGGCTTGAACCTTCAACCTTGTGCTTAACAACCACACTGTAATCGAGTTAGTCCAGCTTCTGCTAGAGAAGCAATAAAGTATTAAGGTGCCCTGACCAGTTGGAATAATAAAGAAGTGTTGAAAAGAAGGATAACTTAACCCATCTTCATCACCAACCAAGTGCATCTACTTAGAAGTCCAAAAATCAGCATGCATTGTCCAGCAAGCATGGCCCATTTGGGCAGCCTAAACCAACCCAAAATACATTCAAAAATAGGCCCAAGGAAGCCCAAAAGTTTGGAGAAAAGTCTAGGAAGCAAACCCAAATAGCTAGGGGCAGTTTGGGCAGTATATATTTCAACAGTCAAAAAACTAGCTGTTGGAATTCCTTGGGGTTTGAGCTCCAACGGGAATATCACTTTCTACTGGCTATTTTTCCCTTTTCTCTATAAATAGAGCCTCATTGTATCTCCAAAAATTATGAGAAAAATGCTCTCAAATCTGTCCATGTATGCTCTCATTCTTCTTCAATAAAATTCAGAAGTATTCATCATTTCTTGTGCTCTATTTTTTGATATTTCAACATGGTATCAGAGCAAACTTCGATCCCTTCCTCTTCAAGGTTGGGTGACCTTCCACCTTCCATCAACCTTACCCAATTTCAAAATATATCCTCCATTCATTTAAGAGGAGGAAATTATTATCAATGGGCAGCCTTGATGAGAAGGGTGCTGGAACTTCACAACTTGGAGGGTCACATACTTGATCAACCACTTGAAGAGGTGGATTCTTCCTACAGAGAATGGAAGAAGAGGGACAATCATGTGTTTTTTCTTCTACTCAATTCCATGGATGAAACACACAAAGCTATGGTGACTTGTGCTCCCAATGCAAAACTAATATGGGACACAATGTTTTCTCTTTATGGCCAAGAATCTAACCTTGGCAGAATTTTTGAGCTCAAACGACAAATTTCAAACATCAAAAAGGAAGGGAAATCACTTCCTCAATATTTTGGGGAATATACAGATACTTGGAATGAGCTCTCCACTCTCCGTCCGGATTCCATTGATCTCAAAGTCCTCCAAAAGAGGAAAGAAGAAGATAAAATCTTTGGTCTTCTCATGGGTCTAGATGATTCCTACTCTCTTCTTAGACAAGAAATTCTCCGAATGAAGGAATTTCCTTCATTTGGAGAAGTGCAAAATATGATCCAACGAACGGAAGTTAGCATGCGTTTGGAAGAAAATTCCAAACTTAGACTTGAAGCTCAAGGTCACATGGCTACCGTTGAAGAGCACATGGCTGCCAAAGCACATCAAGTTCCAAAGAAAATTGATGTATGCACCCATTGCAAGAAAAGAGGACATACGAAGGAGAAGTATTGGAACCTTCATCCTCATTTAAAGCCCAAGACCTTCAAACCAAGGGAGCAACTTTCCGAGCAGCATAATGTACTTCACACCAAGCTTCAAGGACCTACCATGGCTGATTTTGCTGCTCTTCAAAGTCAACTCAATGACATCTCCAAGAAGTATCAACAACTTGCTCCCTCCAATGGTAAAAATCAAAACACTTTATCCTCTTTCAATTTCGAAGATTTTCTCATTGATTCGGGAACGGACCATCATATGGTAAGGGATAGAAGAAAAATCAAGCATTTTAAAAAACTCCCTAACCATAAGATAGTCCGTGTTGCCAATGGGCAAGATTTGAAAGTTGAGCAAATTGGGGAAATTAAACTTTTTGGAAAAACATCAAATGCTTTATTTGTTCCCCAACTCACTTCAAATCTTTTGTCCATTAGCAAAGTCACTAAGGATCAAGGGTGTAGAGTTGTTTTTGACCCAAACACTGTTACTTTTCAGGACCTCAAGTCGAATCAATTGATTGGCAAGGGTTCTAGAAGAGGGGATCTATATTTTTTGGATCAAAAGCATCATGCACTCGTAGCTCATATCAAAGAAGATGTATCTCTTTGGCATAAACGTTTTGGGCATCCTAGTGACCAAGCTTTAAAGCGTCTATTTCCAAGTATTAATATTGAAGATAGACATTGTGAAGCTTGTATTCTGGGAAAGGAAACCCGATCAATGTATCCCAATTCAAAAACAATTTATAAAGATGCTTTTGATTTAGTTCATTCGGATTTGTGGACTTCACCTATCAAATCTCATTTAGGCTACAAGTATTTCATTACTTTTGTAGACCAAAAAACTAGGTACACTTGGGTCTACCTTTTAAATACCAAAGATCAAGCTTTTGAAGCCTTTAAAAGCTATGAGAGATATGTGACCAAACTTTACAATGCTAACATTAAAATTCTAAGGACGGACCATGGTGGAGAATTCACTAGTTTGACATTTGAAAACTACCTTAGAGAGAATGGCATTATACATCAAATGTCTTGTGTGTACACACCTCAACAAAATGGGGTGGCTGAAAGGAAAAATAGGCACATATTAGAAATAACTAGAGCTATGATGTTTCATGCAAATGTGCCTAAGAAATTTTGGTGTGATGGAATAAAAACCGCTGTCCACCTAATAAACCTTATCCCATCTCAAGTCCTGGATGGCAAGTCACCCTTAGAAGCCCTACTAGATAGAAAACCTAAGATATCTCATCTTAGAACATTCGGTTGTGTATGTTACATTCATATTCCAGCTCACATGAGGGATAAGTTAGATCATAAGGGTAGAAAGTGCATATTTTTGGGGTATGCTTCCTTTGAAAAGGGGTATAGATGTTATGACCCTAAAACTTACCAAACATACACATCTAAGGATGTGATATTTGTGGAGAATGAGTCCTTTTTTGTAGATAATGAAGAACATCAATCATCAGAAGAAGAGAGCACTCCAAGCACGTGGAATTTCTTACTTCTCCCGAATCAATCATCTCCACCAATTGTTGAAGGAATCTCCCAAGAGAATAATGAGAAATCTCAAAATAATGAAGAAGAAGGATCAAACTCCATAGAAGAGGAGGCAGCCCACACTTCAGGGGGAGATCAAGAAACCGAAGAGGAAGAATCCGAGCATGTAGAGGGAGATTTGGATGCACCACCTCCTCACCTTAGGCGATCCACGAGGCTTAGGGTTCCCTGTTCGGAATGGATTAACCGTAGAGTTTACTATAACTCCAAGGTAACATCACATCCGATTTCTAATTATTATACCATCTCACATGTTTCTTTGAGCCACCAAAATTTTTTGGTTGGCATAGATAAAGAACAGGAGCCTAGGACATATGATGAAGCATCCAAGGACCCAAGGTGGAGAAAGGCAATGAAGGAAGAGCTAGATGCATTGACCAAGAACGGTACATGGGAAGTCACCTCTCTTCCAAAGAGCGAGCGAGCCATCGGATGCAAATGGGTATACAAAATCAAATATAAAAGTGATGGATCAATTGAAAGGTTTAAGGCAAGACTTGTGGCTAAAGGATTCTCTCAAGCATATGGGATAGATTACAAAGAGACATACGCACCCGTTGCCAAAATGAATACAATTAGGGTCTTGATGTCTCTTGCGGTGAACCATGGATGGAGCATGTTTCAAATGGATGTAGCAAACGCGTTCCTTCAAGGAGATCTCGAAGAAGAAGTATACATGCAACTTCCTCAAGGGTTCCAACAACAAGGAGGAAACGTGTGCAAACTACGCAAGGCTATCTACGGGCTGAAGCAATCCCCAAGGGCATGGTATGCAAAATTAAGCCATGCTTTCTTTAGTAGTGGATTTGTTAAATGCCATAGCGACTCTTCTGTTTTCATTAGAAAAACAATGATAAAATAGTGATAGCCTTAGTTTACGTAGATGATATCATCATTACTGGAAATGACATGCATTTAATAGATATAGTTAGAAATTTCTTGAGTTCTAGGTTTGAAATTAAAGATTTAGGGAGACTAAAGTATTTCCTAGGAATTGAGTTAGCCTATTGTAATAATGGGTTAATTCTATCCCAAAGGAAATATGCACTTGATCTTTTGCAGGAAACAGGAAAGCTAGGAGGAAAGCCAGCTTGTAGCCCTATTGTCACCACTGGACCTCTAGTAGATGATGAGGAGCCACTTGAGGACATAGAGAGATATCAAAGACTTGTAGGACGACTGATCTACCTCACCATCACTAGGCCAGACATAGCCCTTGCCGTGAGTCAAATTAGTCAACATATGCATTCTCCAAAGATGGGTCATTGGAGAGCAGTTGAGCGCATCCTTCACTACATCAAGAAATCACCAGGACTAGGTATTTGGATGAAGAACAATGGAAGCTCCCAAATTGAAGGCTTTTGCGATGCAGATTGGGCGAGCGATTCAAAGGATAGAAGATCTACCACCGGGTACTGCATGTTCGTAGGAGGCAACTTGGTAGCATGGAAGAGCAAAAAACAACATGTGGTGTCAAGATCGAGTGCAGAGGCTGAGTATAGAGCAATGGCGTCAGCAGCCAGTGAGATTGTATGGTTGAAGGCTCTAGTAGAGGAATTAGGGTTCAATGTTTCTACACCAATCAACTTGCATTGTGACAATCAATCGGCAATTCATATTGCATCCAATCCGGTCTTCCATGAAAGGACTAAACACATAGAAGTTGATTGTCACTTCATTCGACAAAAGGTGGAAGAAAAGCTTATAGCCACTCCCTACATCAAAGGAAAAGAGCAACTAGCTGATATCTTCACAAAAGGGGGAACTGCAATGCATCTTCAAGAAATCATGAACAAGTTGGGCACTATCGATATCTACGCACCCAACTTGAGGGGGAGTGTTGAAAAGAAGGATAACTTAACCCATCTTCATCACCAACCAAGTGCATCTACTTAGAAGTCCAAAAATCAGCATGCATTGTCCAGCAAGCATGGCCCATTTGGGCAGCCTAAACCAACCCAAAATACATTCAAAAATAGGCCCAAGGAAGCCCAAAAGTTTGGAGAAAAGTCTAGGAAGCAAACCCAAATAGCTAGGGGCAGTTTGGGCAGCATATATTTCAACAGTCAAAAAACTAGCTGTTGGAATTCCTTGGGGTTTGAGCTCCAACGGGAATATCACTTTCTACTGGCTATTTTTCCCTTTTCTCTATAAATAGAGCCTCATTGTATCTCCAAAAACTATGAGAAAAATGCTCTCAAATCTGTCCATGTATGCTCTCATTCTTCTTCAATAAAATTCAGAAGTATTCTTCATTTCTTGTCCTCTATTTTTTGATATTTCAACAAGAAGTAGTTTGGAAAATTATTGTTCGACAATTATAGTAATCTAGAAGTGAAAAAAAAAAGTGGAGTAATTTGCGCTAGAGGAAGGGCTTGAACTTTCGACCTTATGGTTAATAGCCTCACACTCTAACCAACTGAGTTACTCTAGTTTCTGCTTGAGAAAAAAGAAAGTTTTACGGTACCCTAAACTAGTCAGAATAGTAAATAAGTAGCTGAGGAAATTGTTGGTGTGAAATTGTAGTAGGATTTGAACCTTTAACCTTATGGTTAACTGCCACACACTCTAACCAACTAAACTACTGAGAAAGAATATGGCTTTAAGGTGCCCTAGACCATTTGGAATAGTAAAGAATTAGTTTGGAAAATTGTTGGTGGTCAATTATCGTATTCTAGTACTGGAAAAAAATTGAAATAATTTACACAAGAGGAAAGGTTTGAACCTTTGACCTTGTGGTTAATAGCCCATATTTTAACCAATTGAGCTACTTTAAGGGAAAGAGGATAGCATTAACGTCGCCTAACCAGTCAGAATAGTAAAGAAATAGCTTGGAAAATTATTGGTAGGGAATTATAGTGTTATGACCTTGTGGTTAACAGTCACACACTCTGAGCAACTGAGCTACTCTAGTTTTTGCTAGAGAAACAAGAAAGCATTAAGGTCTCGCAGACCAATCGGAATAGTAAAAAAGTTACTTGGGATATTGTTGGTAGACAATTATAGTAACCTAGAAATGGGAAAAATTGGCATAATTTGTCCTAAAGGAAGAGATTGAACCTTTGGCTTTGGGGCTAACAGCCACATGCTGTAACCAACTTAGTTACTTAACATTTCGTAAGAGAAACAAAAAAAACATTAAGGTCCCGTAGACCTGTTACAATAGTGAAGAAGTAGATTGAGAAATTGTTGGTGGATAATTTTCGTAATAAAAAAATTGTAGTAATTTATACCGACTTACTCTAGCTTCTGTTAGAGATATAAGAAAGTGTTAATGTCTCATAGATGAGTTAGAAGTATAAAGAAATAGCTTGGGAAATTGTTGATGGGTAATTGTAGTTATCTAGAAGTGGAAAAAATTTGAAGTAATTTACGATAGAGGATGGGCTTGAACCTTCAACCTTGTACTTAGCAGTCACACACTCTAACCGAGCCACTCCAGCTTCTGCTAGAGAAACAATGAAGCATTAAGGTGCCCTAGATAGTTGGAATATAAAAGTAGTTTGGAAAATTGTTGGTGGGCAATAATAGTGATCCAGAAGTAGAAAAAAATAAAAGTAATTTACGCTAGAAGAAGGGTTTGAACTTTCGACCTTGTGGTTAACAGCCACATGCTTTAATGAACTGAGTTACTCCAGCTTCAACTAGAGAAAGAAGAAAGCGTGAAGGTGCCCTAGACCAGTCGAAGTAGCAAAGAAGTAGCTTGGGTAATTGTTGGTGGGAAAGCCACGTGCTCTAACCAACTGAGCTATCGAGAAAGAATAAAGCATTAGGTACCCTAAACCAGTCGGAATAGTAAAGAGGTAGCTTGGGAAATTGTTGGTGGACAATTGTCGTAATCTAGAAGTAAGAAAAAATTAGAATAATTTACACTAGAGGAAGGGTTTGAAAGTTCGACCTTGTGGTTCACAGTTACAAACTCTTACCAACTAAGTTATTCCAGCTTTTGCTAAGAATAGAGGAAAATATTAACGTCCCCTGAACGAGTCTAAATAGTAAACAAATAGCTAGGTAAATTGTTGGTGGGGAATTATAGTATTATGACCTTGTGGTTTGCAGCCACATGGTACCAATTGTAATAAAAAATTGTTACTTTAGCTCCCATAGATCAGTTAGAATAGTAAAGAAGTAGATTTGAAAATTGTTGACAGACAATTGTAATAAAAAAATTGGAGAAATTTGTACAGAGTTACTTTAGCTTCTACAAGCGATGCAAGAAATCGTTAAGGTGTAATAGATGAGTCAGAAGAGTAAAGAAGTTGTTTGGGAAATTGTTGGTAGGCAATTGTATTCATATAGAAGTGAAAAAATTTTAGAGTAATTTGCACTAGAGGATGGGCTTGAACCTTCAAGCTTGTGCTTAACAGCCACAGACTCTACCTGGACTACTCCAGCTTCTAATAGAGAAACAATAAAGTATTAAGGTGCCCTAGACCAGTCGGAATAGTAAAGAAGTAGTTTGAGAAATTGTTGATGGACAATTATAGTAATTTAGTAGTGGAAAAAAATTGTTGTATGGGTATAAGGGATCAAATGAATCCATTGGTCAATTACTAGTCTAGTTTCATGCCGAAGTGATGAATCCCACTTTGGAATAGATTTTGGACTAGGAAAATTGTGAATAGAGATTTTATAATGATGCAAATAATGACAAATTGATAAAAATGAGAATAAGAACAAGAAAATATTCAAAATTTGGGTTTAAATAATATTAGGAAAAATTTGTAAAACTTTGAATTTAAGGAGAAATTAACCGAAAATTATTATTGTTGGTTAGGATAATTTGTTGAAACTTGAAAGGACATTTCTTTGGAGCCAATAATGCCTAGGGAATGAATACCCTCTTCAGGTGAGTGGAGAGCTATGTTTTATATGAATGAGAAATTGGTTTTGGCCATGGTTTCTCAATTGAAATTTTAAATGAGTTTGTGGAATGAATTTATAAATATTTTGTGATTGTGGTGAGCCTTGAAATGGATTTTATGACAAAACCATGACTCCTGAATTTGAATGATGATTTATTTGCACCATGTTACGGTTGAATACTCATATGAATTGTGAAATGTTGCTCTATTTTATACATTGAGCATGAATTGATTATGAAATTGAATGTGGTGAATGGTGCTAGAAATGAAACGACTATAGTCTAAGTCTTGCCACGGATTGGGCCATCGGGCTGGTGTGGTTAAGGTTGGTTAAATTGTCTTGTGGGTAGGTGGGTTGGAGAGCCTCCACCAGTTGCTAGATAACGTGGTAGCACCCCACGGAGCTTAGGGCTAACGCCAAGGAAAAAAAGAAATTTTATAAAAAAACTGTGGAAAACCCCTTGGCGGATCCTGCCAACGGCCATTGGTAGGATAATATTTTTGGCACACCCCAAAATTGTGAAAAAATGAATATAGACTATTTGATTCGATTATATGAGTCATGGTGGTTTGATATGAATGATTTTATGTGAATGAATTTCTTTATCATATTAAATTATATTCGATACACGTATTTGGCATCACCACCTTCACCCCTCATTGATATGCTGCATTCCATTGCATTCCCGCTCACTGGGTATTAAAAATACTCACCCCCTCATTTTTAAAAATTCTTTCCAGAGGAAGTATAGAGTGACGATGTCTATAGTGCCGATCAGAGGACTATTTTTGGTTGATTTTGAGTAGGTATGGATTATGTAATCATTTTGGGAGCTGTAGTTCATCGGACCATGGAAAGGAAGTCTTGTACATCTCATAACGTGTAGATTTTACTGAAACTGGCTTAATTTCCTCGAGCAAATATTGGAAAAATCCGAACGACTATGATTTGAGACTTCATTTTTTTGTATGAAATTATTTTGAGAAAATGTTTTATCTTGTACTGGGACATTTGGATTATAATGATATATTTCGACATATTATCCCGATTTTATGAGTTTTATGAACTGTCTGAGAATTCTGCATTGTCCGGGATGGCCACACTGCATGTATGCATGTATAGGGATTCCCCGATTGTGTGCCAATACATGCATGTGTGTATAGGGATGGGCCGGATGGGTCTCTTGTATGTGTGTTGTGTATATGATTTCTTATTTGATAGATTTTATGTTTTGGATGATTTATTATATAATTAGAATGACTTACGCTATCTCGTTATATGGGGAGGTCATGCCCGTATGCCGAGATAACGCGGCAATTGTTACGTGCTCGACGAGAGAGTAGGGGCATAACAGGGTTGGACGAGCTGGGGAGGCAGACGTGGCTCCCTCTGCTGAAATCGAGTTATATCTGGACGCATCTCGGTGGGGTATGAGTCAACGCCAAGGAAGGGGGAACTAGTATTGCTAAACAAATAGATTGAAAACCCTTTGACGGGCTTTCGTCCGGATTCGGCCAAACCTGGGATGGGAGTGATTTCTTTGGGAGATCCATGATTTTGGAAAGACTGAAATGTATGGATGTATGTTTGTTTGAATTATTCTGAATGTTGAGACTATTTTATATTTAAAGAGTTGTTTATGAAATGCTTTGACTTCCCAACATTCACCCCTCATTTATTGACATAATCATGATATTGCACTTCATTCGCTGAGTATTTCCATACTCACACCTCTATTCTATATTTTTTAGAGGAAGTTTAGGTGGGAGACGTCATTGGAGCCAGTTGAAGATACTTTTTTTTGCTGAATTGCTATAGGTATTGATGATGTAGATATTATTTTTGAGTTGATATGGTATAATCCGGAAAGTGGCTTGTACTCTTCATTTTGGTTTGGATTTAATCGATACTTGCTTTATTTTCTTTGAAGCAAATATTGGTAAAATCCTTACTTGATTTTTTGTGAAACTTTGTAAACTTTTGCTTATATTTGTCTTTTGCAAAACTTATGGTTTCATTGGGACATTTGAACTTTATTGTGAATTTTGAGATGTTTGGAATTTGTGAAGACTTTATTAAGAATTCTTTGAGATGGTCAAGATGGCCTTATATAAGCATTTGATTTTGATTGATTGGGATGACCTTATGCATGCCTTTTGTGATAAAATGGACTGGGATGGTCTTTTATATGTTGTTGAGTTATTTTTCTAAAATAGGTTGAACAGATTTAACGCCTTGCTGTATCCCGGTATATGGGGAGGTTTTGTCCGTATACCGAGATAATACGGTCGTTGTCGCGTGCTTGATTCGAGGGTCGGGGTGTGACAGAAAGAGGAAAGCATTAATGTCCCTTGGACTAGTCGAAATAGTAAAGAAGTTGCTTGGGATATTGTTGGTCAGGAATTATAGTGTTATGACCTTCTGGTTAACAGCTATACACTCTAATTGCGGTAATTTGGGAAATTATTGATAGGCAATTGTAATAATTTTGAAGTGAGAAAAAATTGAGGTAATTTGCGTTTGAGGAAGGGATAGAACTATCGGCCTTGTGGTTAACAACCACATGCTGTAATGAACTGAGCTACTTCACCTTACGCAAGAGAAACATAAAAACATTAAGATCCCATATACTAGTCAGAATAGTAAAGAAATAGTTTGAGAAATTGTTGATAGGCAATTTTAGTAAGCAAAAAAAAAATTAGAGTAATTTACATTGAGTTACTCCAGCTTCTGCTACAGATACAAGAAAGCGTTAATGTCTTGTAGATGAGTCAGAATAGTAAAGAAGTAGATTTGGAAATTGTTGGTGGGTAATTATAGTTATCTTGAAGTGGAAAAAATTTAGAATAATTTACGCTGAAGAATGAGCATGAACCTTCAACCTTGTGCTTAATAGCCACATACTCTAATCGAGCTACTCCAGCTTCTACTAGAGAAACAATAAAGCATTAAGGTGCCCTGGATTAGTTAGAATAGAAAAGTAGTTTGGGAAATTGACGGTAGACAATTATAGTAATGTAGTAGTGGAAAAAAATTGGAATAATTTACGCTAGAGGAAGGGCTTAAACCTTCGACCTTGTGGTTAACAGCCACACGCTCTAACCAACTGAGCTACTCCAGCATCTTATAGAGAAAGAAGAAAGCATTAAGGTGTGCTAGACCAGTTGGCATAGTAAAAAAATAATTTGGGAAATTGTTGGTGGGAAATTATAGTGGGCTTTGAACTTTCGACCTTTTGGTTAACAGCCACACCCTCTAACCAACAGAGCTACTGAGAAAGAATAAAGTATTAAGGTGCCCTAGATCGGTTGTTATATTTAAGAAGTTTTTTGGCAAATTGTTGGTGGGTAATTATCGTAATCTAGAAGTGGGAACAAAATTGGAATAATTTACTCTAGAGGAAGGGTTTGAATCTTCAACCTTGTGGTTAACAGCAACGTATAATAACCAACTGAACTGCTTCAGCTTTTGCTAGGGAAAGGGGAGACCATTAACATTTTCACCAATTGGAATAGTAAAGAAATAGTTTGGAAAATTGTTGGTCGACAATTAAAGTAATCTAGAAGTGGGAAAAAAATTGGGGTAATTTGCGTTAGAGGAAGGGCTTGAACCTTTGGCCTTGTGGTTAATAGTTATGCGCTTTAACCAACTGAGTTACTTCACCTCCTACATGAGAAACAAACAGTGCTAAAGTCCTTAGGACCCATCAGAAGAGTAAAGAAATAGTTTGGGAAATTTTTGACAGGCAATTATTGTAATAAAAAAATTGGAGTAATTTATAAGGAGTTACTCTAGCTTCTGCTAGAGATGCAAGAAAATGTTAAGGTCCTGTAGATGAGTCGGAAGAGCAAAGAAGTAGATTAAGAAATTCTTGGTGGTCGATTGTAGTTATCTAGAAGTGATGGGCTTGAACCTTCAATGTTGTACTTAACAGCCACACACTCTAACCGAACTACCCCAGCATCTGCTAGAGAAACAATAAAGCATTAAGGTGCCCTAGACCGGTTGGAATAATAAAGTATTTTTGGAAATTGTTGATTAGCAATTATAGTAATCTAGAAGTGGAAAAAAAATTGGAGTAATTTATGCTAGAGGAAGTGCTTGAACGTTTGACCTTGTAGTTAACAACTCACGCTCTAACCAACTGAGCTACTCCAGCTTCTGCTTGAGAAAAAAGAAAACATTAAGGTGCCTTAAACTAGTTGGAATAGTAAAGAAGTAGCTGAGGAAATTGTTGGTGTGAAATTGTAGTAGGATTTGAACCTTATGGGTTTGAACTTTCAACTTTGTGGTTAACAGTCATATGCTTTAACTAACTGAGCTATTCCAGCTTTTGCTAGGGAAAGAGTATAGCATTAACGTCCCCTAAGAAATGGAGTTATGACCTTGTGGCTAACCGCCACACACTCCAACCAACTGAGCTACTCTAGCTTTTTCTAGAGAAGCAAGAAAGCATTGAGGTCTTGTAGACAAATTGGAATAGTAAAGAAGTTACTTTGGAAATTGTTGATTGGCAATTGTAATCTGGAAGTGGAAAAAAATTGAGAAAATTTGTGCTAGAGGAAGGGCTTGAACCTTCGGCCTTAGGGTTTAATTTAAGCTAGAGGAAGGGTTTGAACCTTCGACCTTATGGTTAACAGCCACACGCTTTAACCAACTGAGCTACTCCAGCTCCTACTAAAGAAAGAAGAAAGCATTAATTTGTGCTAGACCGCTCGAAATAGTAAACAAGTAGCTTGGGTAATTGTTGGTAGGAAATTATGATAGGTTCTGAACCTTTGACCTTGTGGTTAATAGCCACACACTCTAACTAACTTAGCTACTAAGGAAGAATAAAGCTTTAAGGTGCCCAAGACTAATCGAAATGGTAAAGAAGTAGCTTTGGAAATTGATGATGGGCAATTATTGTAATCCAAAAGTGGAAAAAATTAGAATAATTTACGTTAGAGGAAGGGTTCCATACACTCTAACTAATTGAGCTACTCCAGCTTTTGCTAGGGAAAGAGAAAAACATTAATATCCACTAGACCAATCAGAATAGTAAAGAAATAGTTTTGAAAATTGTTGGTGGGGAATTATAGTATTGTGACCTTGTGGTTAATAGCCATATACGCTAACCAACTGAGCTACCCTAACTCAGAAAATTGTTGATAGGTAATTATAGTAATCTAGAAGTGTGAAAAAATTGGGGTAATTTGCATTGGTAGATGGGCTTGAACCTTTGGCCTTGTGGTTAACTGCCACACGCTCTAATCAATTGAGTTATTTGACCTTTTGCAAGAGAAACGAAAAAGAATTTAGGTTCGTTAAACCAGTTAGAATAGTAAAGTAGTTCGGGAAATTGTTGACAGGGAATTTTTGTAGTTAAAAACAATTGGAGTAATTTACACTGGGTTACTCTAGCTTCTGCTAGGATAGAAGAAAGCGATAAGCTCTGGTAGACGAGTTGGAAGAGTAAAGAAGTGGCTTGGAAAATTGTTGACGAGCAAGGATAGTTATCTAGAAGTGGAAAAAAAATTGGAGTAATTTACACTGGAGGATAGGCTTGAACCTTCAGCCTTGTGCTTAACAACCACACAGTTTAATCAAGCTACTCCAGCTTCTGCTAGAGAAAAAATAAAGCATTAAGGTGCCCTAGACCAGTTGGAATAGTAAAGGAGTAGTTTGAAAATTTGTTAGTGGGCAATTATAGTAATCTAGTAGTGGAAAAAAATTGGAGTAATTTACATTGGGCTTGAACATTTGATCTTGTGGTTAACAGCTATACGCTCTAACCAACTAAGCTACTACAACTTCTGGTAGAGAAATAAGAAAGGATTAAGGTCTCCTTGGCCAATCAAAATATAAAAGAAGTAGTTTGTGAAATTATTGATGGGAAATTATAGTAATCTAAAAGTGGAAAAAAATTAGAGAAATAAAGGGTTTTAACCTTCGACCTTATGGTTAACAGCCATACGCTCTAACCAACTGAGCTACTCCAATTTCTTAGGAAACAAGAAAGCATTAAGGTTCCTTAGACTTATTGAAATAGTAATGAAATAGCTTAGGAAATTATCGGTGGCCTATTATAGTAAACTAATAGTGGAAAAAATTTTGGAGTAATTTGTGGTGGGCTTGAATCTTGGCCCTTGTGGTTAACAACCACATGCTCTAACTAACTGAGTTACTCTAACTTTTGTTAGAGATACAAGTAAGCATTAAAGTCCCATATACTACTCGGAATACTAAAGAATAAAGAAGTAACAGGTTAAACCTTCAACCTTGTGGTAGTTTGGAGTAATTTATGCTAAAGGAAGGCTTGAGTCTTCGACCTTGTGGTTAACAGCCACGCGCTCTAACCAACTGATAGGGAAACAAAAAAGCATTAAGTTATCATCCCCTAGACCAGTTGGAATTGAGCTGCTCCATCTTTTGCTAGTGGAACAAGAAAGCACTAAGTTACCGATCCCTAGACTAGTTGGAATTTATTGGTGGGCGATTATAATAATTTAGAAGTGGAAAAAAATAGGAGTAATTTATAGCAGAGGAAGGGCTTGGACCTTCAAACCTGTGATTAATAGCCACACGCTCTAACCAACTGTGCTTTTGCTAGAGAAACAAGAAAGCATTAAGTTGCCTATGTTGAAGAAAGGGGTTTGAACTTTCGACCTTGTGGTTAGCAGCCACACGCTCTAATCAACTGAGTTACTTTAGCTTCTTATAGATAAGCAAGAAAGTACGTCTAGAAGCTTAGTAAAACTAAAAATTTCAACCAATTCAAATCTCTTGCTAAAAGTTTCATTTTAATCCTCTTTTTAACAAATTAATTACTTTTGGCTTTTGAAGTTCATGACTAGAATGCTTTTTCTTCCCAATTGGTAATTACCAAACGTTACGACCATGTCTCTCTTGAAGCTTATTTCTTTATTCTGCCTAAGTATTTGGTAAAGAAGGCATAGTGGCATTGGAATATATTCTCTGGTTGAATTATAGAATATGAGAATAGCAGTTTTGCTGGTCTATTTAGATTTGAAGAGTGTGGATTTGAATGGATAGAAATCACGTGGAACGCTATTTAATTTCCTTATATACTTCTATGTAGACAAATTTATATGCACATAGGCATTTATTAATGCATGTATTTCAAATGGCTAGCTATTACATCTCAAAATATAATGCATGTATTTATATGCACATAAGCAAAGGTTTGTTTTTTATAAGTAAAATAAGATTTTAGAAATTGAAAATTTGGAGAAATTAACGGTAGAGGAAGGGCTTCAACCTTCGCATCTAGTCATTCTAACCAACTGAGCTAGTCCAGCTAGGGTTACAAATTAGCAAAGTATGAATCCAATTACCCATTTTTATTGTTAACCACATGAAGCCAAAGAAATAAAAATGGAAATGAATCAATTGACACAAATCTCAAGCAAAAATTTTCAATACAATCTGTGTTCTTCCCTTTTTTGTTATAAAAAAAAATAATGCCTATTCTGCTTTCTAATTTCATGATTGAATTTTCTGCTTTCATAGTTTATAGACCAATCAGCCGTTTTTAGTTTTTTACCCCCACACATCCCCCAAAAAAAACCTTATTGATTGAAGTTTTTATACAGTCTCCCAAATATTTGGTTGAAGGAGTAGCACTTGTGGGATTACTTTTAAATAGTGTAGCAGAAGATGTGAGCAATATGATGTGGTCAACTGACAAAGATACATTAATCTATATAAAATCAATAATTACTTCTAAAATTTATAATAATAAATAAAAATAAAATAATGAAATCTCTCTCCCTCCCTAATTTCACAAAAAAGATTGAAAGGTATAAAAAGGGACAAAGTACTCCCTCTCTCTCTAGTTTCTTGAAAACAGTGTGAGTAAGAGAGGGGGCAAAGTCTAGGAAAGGAAAAAAAACAAGGATCAGATCAAATTAAAGGAGAATTGTCGGATCAAAAAGGAATTTCCAAAATACGAGCTTAAGTAATTTCAAAAGCCCCATTAAAAGTCGTGGGCCCATAGCAACAGGAATTCAAAAAGCCTTCTCTCTTTTTAGGGTTTGAGAAGGGAATTTCAAAAGAGGTGGGCCATAGCTTAAGAAATTTCAAAAGCCTTCTCTCTCTCTCTCTAAAAGAAATTGAAGGAAAGCATCAGAGTAGATGACGAAGGCAGATCGCAAAGTTCAAGGAGGCTTTTTGTCTCTTTGACACGATGGCGATGGTATATCTTTTTTTTTAATCTTCTTTTTCTTCCTCCTATATTTATTTTCTATTCCTGTTATTTCTACTCTCTCTCTCCCTCTCCCTCTCCCTCTCCCTCTCCCTCTCCCTCCTTGTCAAACGAAGTTGTTTGTTCAAGAAAGATTGAAATAAGTAGTAGTCGAAGAAGTTGAGATCTCAAGGTCTTAGATGGGTTTATAATTCCGTTAAAGGAATTCATTCCTTGCATTTGTAGAAAGAGAGTCGAGTTTTTTTTCACTCGTGATTTTTGTTTTAACTCACACGTCACACAAGTCGCAATTCACCCACAATTGATCTGCGTTTTTAAAATCAATGTAGAAATAGTATTATAATTGGACCGACCTATGACATGTCTAAGTGGTAAGTTGAACTAGTCCGACTGACGGGTCGGTCTAGTTTTAATAACACGAGTATAACTAATAGAATAATTTTATATGTTTCCATTCTTATATAGTGGTATAATTATGCTCTTTCTCCATATTTAGGGATATTTTCCTTAATCTTTGATCTACCGTTTTGATCTTTGATCTTTGGTCTTCTGTTCCAAATCTGTATACCTTTTCGTCAGATCTACCGTTTTTGTCTTTGAATATGTTTATTTTGGTTTTGATTTCGTCAATTTTCGGTCAAAATTTTGGGAATTTCGTGTTTGTGTTTTTTGTATAGATGAGACATTTTGTCACTCTCTCTCTGAGATTTTTGGGCTTAAAAACAAACTCGGGCCTGGCCTGAAATGGGCCCGAGAACCTTTTAATTTTTTGGGCCGAGCTCGAGTTTTGATTCTTTGAGCTTTCTTGAGCTAGGCTTGGGCTCGGGCCCATAAAATTTTAAACGAGCTGAGCTTGAGCTTTGCAAAGCCTGACTCAGACACCTTGATTGCCAGCCCTAACCGGCACCCTCCTTTATTTAACCTTTGGAGTGGCCATGCCAGAGTTAATAGAAACCATTCTAAAGCCCTAAATATTAAATAATTTCTAATGTAATCTGTGTCATTAGGTTTCACCTTTTCTTTGACTAAAGAAAGGACCAATAGTGCACTTTTAGTAACCTACATAAGCACATTACTAGGGGCATCATCTATGCTTGTGTAGGGAAGAAATGTGAATATATTGTGAAACAGTAACCAAAACAATGCTAGTGGCTGATATGAAAGCATCACACGTGTTGGTTTCTTTTTTATTTTCCTTTTTTTTCCCCTGGATTTTGTTGATAAAGGGGTACAGGGGCTTTTTGTTTTTTCTTCTTATGTTTCGTTTGGGGGGCGAGGTTGGAAGGAGAAAAGAGATCTAGGTTTCTATTGGTTTGTCAGCCCGACTTCAAATCAACAAAAGTTACTTTCAGCTGGATTAGTGATGTGAGAGCATTTTTGTTGTCCATTAAGCTTTATGATAAACTATACAGCTTGCATTACATTGTAGGTAAAGTTATATGTAGATTATACTGCAGGGGTTTGAGTGGAAGATAATACCTTGTTAGATATTTATGGTGTATGAAAAAAATGACTATCTTTCTGCAAAATAATATAGGAATGAGTTCCTTTGAAGTTGATTCACGACAAAAAGCTCTATGGTCACTTGGGTCGGCTGAGTAATGAGCCAAACATAATTTAGCACTGTTCATATTTTTGCATTTATTTTTTCAGAAACGAATTCATTGTTCCATGCTAAATTTTTGCAATTCTTGTCTCTTAAATCATTTACCATTTGTGCAAGGTATAGAACAAGCCAAAATGAGAGCTGTAAATTATAGGTACTAGGTCGGGTCGCCCATGTGTGTTTGACCCAAACCCATTCCCTTGCATGTTTTTGAAATTTCAAAGGAGGGAAGGGAGGGAGTGGTTTTTTTAAGAGAAAAACCAACTCCAACTCCCATAACCATCCTTCATGCACATTGAAGGTTGAGAGAGAATTAAAAAAAAAGGTAGAAAAAGGATCTACACCATATACATTGACTCTTGGATTGTGAACAAGAAGGAGATTGATCCATTGGTAACATTTTTCGGACCCGTACATCGAAAAGGTAAGTGATCCGATCTAAAATCTTGGGATATTAAATATTTATTTCGCTGTAATTGCATAAGAGAATGCTTTCATTGGTATTAGAGCATGATTTAGGGTGTTTTCTATTTTTTTTTTATATATATTCGAGTTCTATTTTTTTTAAAAGTTAAAAATGGTAACTTTGATTATAAACCATAAAATGCTTTGAAATTTGAAAGGTAGAGTATCCATGATGTTAGGAATTGATCTGCAAAATTTCATGCATGGTCGTCATGTATTTTTGGAGAAAAATAAAACCCTAGCCGAAAAATGAAAATGCTTATATCTATTTGCATGATAGGTTTTATGATTTAAAACTTGTATGGTTAGATTTCCCATTAAAAATCCTTTCCAACCATGTAAAGAACATACAAAATGGTTTAGAAATGAGGGAGAAATCAAAATCTGAAAAACTGTTCGAGGTGCAGAAATCTAAAATTAGGGAAGACGATGAACAGTGCAAAAAAATATAATCCCACTCTCGGGTCGTGGGCTGTAAAGTCCAAACGTTATGCTTCAGACCTCAGATCAGAAAACTAATGGCACCATTAGATTCAGAGACTCCAAAAATGAGGAGTAGGCAAAATCCGGTGGCTGGATTCAATCGGGAAGGCGGCGCGTGGGCTTTACGCGCCGCCTGGGTGCGTAGGTGGGTCACCCACGTGCCGCCGACACCAGGTGGCGCGTGAGGGCACGTGACGCGCCCACTCAAACCCCGTTTTTTTTAAAAAAAATTTTATTATTTTTTGATTGATTTTTCTGTAATTTTTAAATTATTTTTTTTGACTAAAAGTATCCATTGATTTTAAATTAGTAAATTTTTTTTTGAAAATTGCAGAAAAATCAATTAACAAGTGAGACAAATTTCTAAAAATTTCTCACATGTTTAAAAAAATATTTTCTAGTTTATCCCTACCTGAATTAAATTTTATAACACATGTTTGATTTGTATTCGTTGATTTAAGTATAAATAATTGTGGATGGTGTTTTAAAATTTTTTTGTTGGGTTCGTATTCAATCTAATACTTATCCCATTTTAGGGATACGGTGAGAATCAGACGTACCCTTGTACATCTCCGGGGGAGATGCAGAGACGAGAGGACCCCGAAACGTTTGGCAAAACTGTATATGATGTTGCATTATAAGATAAAAGCAACGCACACTTTGCCGCAATATCTGTGGGTTATGAGTCGAAAACGTTATAAATTTTGGCGTTGGGGTCACTGGTTCGGAGGCAACGAAGCCAAGATTAAGATTATTAAAAACTCTCTCCCTGATTATTTGATTGGAATGGCTGATAAAATATTATAGGATAATAAGTGGCTCTACCTCAAAGATTTCAGACTAAAACTACTTAGGATGTGGAGAGATAGGGAGATAGAGATTAAAATGAAAAGGGTGTTGTCTCTAAAGATCAATGGCTCTACATCTCAAGTTGTTAGGAGATTCACTCCAAGAGATAGACTTTCAGTTGGGATGATCAATATGGTTACTCGCATGTATATGGAAGATAAGAAAGAAAAAAAAAAGAAATTTGATTGTATAAATATATTTTTTTTTCTTCTTCTTTTCTTTGTGCATAGTTATCTACTGTGATGAAAACAATGCCATGAACATATGATGTAATGTTTTTTCTCTTTATATATATATCAAGAATGTGCATATTTAGTATATTTATGGAAGCATGTGAAGAGATATGTTCTAAATTCACATGATTTTAGTGGGAGTTTTTAGGTTGGTAGAATTTAAGTAATTCTCACCTAATACTTAAAGAATTTTACTACTTTGAAATCAAATTTATGATAATCAAACATTTGGATAATGGATGATGATTGGGAACTTAGTGATTTTTCAAGTTTACACCTTATGTTCGTTTATGATAAATTTATTAGATTTCATGTACAAAATTATATGAATGAATGAGTATGAATACTTACAATAATCTCTCTTTGAAAACCCAGACCATGGTATCGAAATCAATAATAGCATATTTGAATAAAGGTGATAAGTTTAATGGCAACAATTATGACATTTGGTGCCATAAGATATGGTATGTACTGGAAGAGCAAGATGCCTTAGAGGGTATCAACCATATCATGCAAAACCCTAGAATTGGAAACATTGCTCAACAGAGAAGAGATCAAGAAGCTTATCAAGCGTGGAAGAAAAAAAATTCCACTGCACGTGGCATCCTGGTTAGTTCTGTAGTTGATGATCTCATACATGAATGTGAGCAATTCCCTACTACTCATGACATATGGGTGTACCTCAGAGAGAAGTATAGAGGTACTAGTGTGATCTGTCTGAGGCAGTTGACTATTAAGTTTGACACATACAAAAAGAAATCTGATTACAATATCAAACTACACTTGAGAACTATGTCAAACATGATAAGGGAATTGAAGTCAGCAGGTCATGTTTTATCTGATGAGCAACAGGTTCAAGCTTTAATCCGATCCCTTCCAGACCACTGGGAGCACTTGAAGGTCAATCTAACTCACAATGATAGCATTAAGACTTTCGCTGATGTTGTTCGCCACATAGAACTCGAAGATAAGCGGCTTGATGCTGCAAAATCGATTTCTAATGTCTTTATAGTTGAGTCAAGTTCCCAAAAAGTTTCAGGCTTTAAACGGAAGGGGAACAAGAACAAGGGCAAGAAAGGGAAGGAAATTGCGGAAGGGTTTAAGAAAAACAATTCCAACCGCAACAACAAGCGCAAGTGGTTTTGGAAAAAGAAGGATAAAAGTAAACTGAAGTGCTACAATTGCAAAGCTCTTGGTCATTTCGCTCGAGAATGTCCCTAGCCAAAAAAGGTAGCACCCTGTAACGCTTCTCTAAGTGTTATATATGTCTCTAGCACTGTTTTACTTTCTGAATCTTATCTTGTGTGGATTATAGATTCAGGAGCAACAGACCATGTGACGAGAGATCGAGAAGCATTCGTGGACTTTCGTCGAATTCCTCCTGGTGCAAGATGGATATAAGTAGGAAACAATACAAGACTAGAAGTCAAAGGGATTGGCACTTGCAAACTAGAGTTACAAAGTGGCCAAACCCTAATTTTACATGATATTCTCTTTGCACCGGAAATTCGATAAAATTTAGTCTCTGTTATTATTCTTCATAGACTAGACTATGATTTGAACTTTACTTGTAATAGGGTTTGTATTTATAATGGTGGTGTGTTTTATGGTACTGGACATTTGTTAAATAGATTTCTCACTTTGGATTGTAACAGACAAATGTTTAACTATTATGCTGATCGTTATATTTCGTTAAATGTTTTTTCTTCTAGTAATGCTAATATAGATGACAAACTATGGCATGCTAGACTTGGTCACATAGGGTAGGACAGGATGAATCGACTTCTAAAAACAGGACTATTGGATTCGCTTACTAAAGTTGATTTACCGAATTGTGAATATTGTCTTGTCGGGAAGATAACTCAAAAACCATTTGGACAAGTTGTGAGGGCTAACTTCCATTACAATTGGTTCACTCTAACATTTGTGGTCCAATGAATGTGAAGGCTAAGCATGGAGTGTCATATTTCATTACTTTTATTGATGATTTCACGCGTTTTTGTCATTTCTATTTGATTACTCACAAGTCTGAAGTACTTGAGTACTTTCGACGTTATATGAATGAAGTGGAGAATCAAATGAATAGAACAATTAAACCCTTAAGGACAGATCAAGGACGTGAATATCTATCGGATCAATTCAATGATCTGTGTAATGAAAAGGGAATAATTAGACAATTAACTATTCCTTACACGGCTCAACAGAATGGTGTTGCTGAGAGGAGGAATAGGACATTGTTGGAAATAACGAGATCTATGATGGTATAGGCTAACTTGCCAATTTCCTTTTGGGGAGATGCATTGTTAATTGCGACCTATATCTTGAATAGAGTGCCTTCAAAAATAGTACCCACAACACCGTACGAACTTTGGACTGGTATGGGGATCGACAGCATATGTTCATGACCCTTCTAATTGTAACACCGACACTCGATGCTCAAACAAGTATATTGGTTTTGAAATATTTATATACATAGAGGAAAAAATTTTATTTATATTGATTTTTGATTTTGGGATCTTTAAATTGAATTTTTAGTATAAATTAAGTTGTCGTGTTCGTAAATCGTAATGGACCCATTATTTTTATGAAATTCGTAAGCTAGCGAAAAGGTGGATGTGAATATATATATATATTCTTTAAAAAAAAACAAAAGAGAGAGAGGAAAGAGGAAACGCCGTGTTTCGGCTCGAAACGCGGCACTCCCCCTTGTCAGCCCTAATCTGTCTCTCTCTCTCTTCATCTCTCTCTCTCCAACTCTTTGTCTCCCCTCTCCCTGCCTCTTCCTCTCCCGTGGTAGCGCCTCCCTCGCCTAAAGCCGCTACGCACCATCACCACCACCACCGCCGTCTTCTTCTTCTCTCTGTCTCTATTTCCTTCTCTCGGTTTCTCTCTCTCTCTCTCCCTTCGCTGTTTGTGATCTCCCCCTTGATTGCACTCAGCCGTAAGCCGTGAATCGTGCTCCCTCACCTCCTCCCACGAGCGCGCCAGCCTGCAGTGCTTCCCTCCACTACAACGCGCAACTACAGCCCCTTCCGCCACGGTGCAAGCGCGAGCACGCGGCCTTCTCCCGAGCATGCCACGGCACGACTGAGCGCGCCATAGTGCGACAACGCTCAATAGAGTGCGACTGCGTGACCCTCCCTGCACGAGAGCAAGCATGCCCCTGCACGAGCGCCAGCGTACCCCTACACGAGCCCCAGCATGCCCCTGCACGAGCTACCCTACGCGAGTGCGCCCCCTAGCGTGACCTCCCTCGCACGAGCTTGCCTCAGTACGCGACTGCAATCTCTCGCGAGTACGCACTCCAACCCACGAGCAAGAGCCCCTAGCCCGTGAGCCCAACAGCGGGCCAGCCCACCAGCCCGCGAGCCCACGACGCACCGCGAGCCCATGTGCCCACAACCGACTTTCTCCTTTGAGAGCCATCTGCCATCCTTGCAGAAATCCTTCACTGCAGGTAACGGCTGTATTAGATGTGGTCTAGTGTGTAGAAATTGATTTAGTCGTTAACGTGGTTTCAAAATTGAAAATATTACAGGTTTTAAATTAATCTGACGGGCGAACGAAAGCTAAGTTTGAGATTCGAGTAAACCTAGGTGAGGGAAATGAAATTATTTTCATACTTAAATTTAATTTTGTCGAATTTAGGTTTGAATTTAGTTTGATTTTGATTTGGCTATTTACTTATAAATGGAACGAAATTGATGACATTGGTGTATATTTACAAATTGAAGAATTTAGGGTTTCTACGAAATTAAGGAAAATGATAAACCCTAACAATAGTTAGAAATTTGATGAAAATCGTGATGATTTGATTAGGTTGGCTTTCTTGGTGATTCGATTGAGTGGAGCCTTGTTTTACGTAATGTGGTTTTATTGGGGAGTACGCTATCCTCCCCCAAACTGTGAGTGAGACTTATTTCAATACTTTTGTTTAATGTGTAAACCCTGTTTTAAAATATTTGATAAATGAGTATGATTTGTAGCGTGCTTGAAATGTTTTGACTGATTTTGAAATTGATTTTTGTGAACTGATGGAGTGTCAAAAAAAAACTGTGTTGAAATATTGAAATTATGCATCCATGTAGTTGAAATGTATGATGTGTCATTTTATGCTATATGTTGCATTTGGTTTGTGAACCTGATTTCGGCACATTTTGATACGATTTTGAATTTGGCCTTGAGGGGTTTGGTATGTATTATTCCGTAGCTAGGAAGGACACCGTGAGAGACTCTTTGGTGGCGTCCGGATATGCCTAGGCCTGGGGTATCCCACGAGTCGTCGTGATTTTTCTTAACGGTACGGTACTAGCTAGGTTGAACCCGAAAGGAGGAGAATTTGGATACTCTCTCCAAGTCTAGCACCTGGACGAGGTCCGTCGCCAATGCCGGGGTAGAGAGCACTATAAATAAATCTGCGTATAATACCCCCGGTGCACCTGTCATAGGTCGCAGTAGACCTATGCAAGGATATTTTTAGCTGGTAGCTTTATGATTTTAGTGATGTACTTTGGATGCATATTTGACTTGAAAATGCATGCTAATGATATATTGTTGAAATGAAAAGCATGATGATTTGAAATATGATTCGTATACTTATGATTTGACACTCCAGTTTTATACTTCATATTAGATGATTGCATTAAACCACTCACTCACTGAGTATTCCTTCTCCGAGTACTCACCCCTCATTTCCCTTCTTGTTTTAGAGATAGTATTTGACAAGGAGCATTGCTTTTAGGACGCTTAGTATCATTGGGAGATCTGGTTTGCACTTGATGAGTCATTATATATTTCTGTTGCAAAATTTGTATTCGTAATGTATATGCATTCTAAGGTCTATATATGACCATTGTGTAATTATGGGATGACTGTATAAATATGGACATTTAAATTGTGAAACTCTCATATCATTGCATAACATTGTATTGAGGCATTTCTTATTCATTATGTATGTACTTGGGAATGTGTTATGTTTTAAAAGTGTACTCTAGGATCGATCGGTGCCACCTTTAAATCACAGGAGGGGACGACTAGCAGCTGTCCATGCCTTTGATGGGGCCATGGTAGTAGAGGTCTGTGGTTAGGTTGCTGAAAATTTGTTAAGCCTTGCATTATTTTGGATATTGGCTATAGGATTAGTTGATTTTTGCATTTGTTTATTTTACAAGATGATTGTGATTTATATAGGATTAATTGTATTTGGGAGACCTCCAAAATATGGGAAGATTCTGCCTGATTTTTTGTAAAAATACAACTGGCATTCAGGACAATGGGCGGCTGTTCACGATCCCGGTCCGGGGCGTGATAGTTGGATTGGTATCAAGCCCGGTTGAGAGCTATGTAGGAAGAGAGTTTAGCTGATTGGGGTTTCAATGAAAATCCACATAAATGAATGAGAAAGGGGATGAAAATTTTCCAATAGGTAGAGTTCAAGAAGGACTTTGAGATTGGCTCTCATTTCAAAAGAAAATTTATGGAATCACTCTTAATTATGCAATGATGGTGCACTAGGAAGCATCTTAAAGTACATGTATGTGCATTTGGAGTTTGGTTTCTACATAGATGTTGCTTGAAGTGATGATTTAGCAGTCCAGAGAAAGCTGGTTAAGCCATTAGAGTATCCACAAGAGGGAGGAACAAGCTATTCAAGGAGTAAGAGCATGGGGGAGGGTATATGCCATTTCTAGACAATATTTATAAAAGTGTCTGATAAACACATGGCAGGACTCATCTTGCTCTCAGTTGGGGCTCACCCGGTGCACAAATTGCTTCCCTGCTTAGTGCAGGGGTAGGAGAAGGGTGAGTATATATGTACACAGCCTTCCCCTTGCATTTTTGCAAAGAGGCTGTTTTCATGCATCAAACCCGTAATCTCGAATATTAATTGATCATTGCTCTTCTAAATTTTGTTGCGTCATACACCTCTGAACAATATTGATTCTCTCTTAGTGATCTTAGATATTTTATTTTGCAAGTTCCTCTTGTTCAATTTACCCATGTATGCTCTCGATAGAAGTTAAGCAATTATTTTGGCCTCACATCCCCATCCATGATCCCTTTGGAGGAAAAAAAAAAGAGAGGAACAAAAGAAGAGACCAAAGTTGAGGTCCCTAACTAAATAATTTTTTTATATCCTGGGGTTTACCTTTTATTCCCCATGGTATTTCAGTACCTTCAACACAAATGAGAGGCCTTCATTAGTGTTCTTGATAGATTTTGCTTTGGTAGGGAATATTCGTGGCTTCAACAATTGTACTGGAAGGAGCAGAGTGGCTTGTAATCCTTGGTCCAATCTTCCTCGCCTTGTTGCTTCTTTTTGTTAGTGCATACCGCTGCTTGAGGTACAATTAACTTTTAAGTTTCTTTGTGTTTATTGCTTTTTTCCTGATATTTGCTTATGATATGCAACTGGAATATGATTGGAGGCAGGAGTCAGCTGATAAGAAGTTTGGAAATATAGCTGGATATAGAGTGTACAAAAGAACAACTAGGTGGGCTTTTATAATTTATTTGTTAACTACAGATCTTTTTTGTTTCACTTTTAATTGGAAGCTTTGGAAAGGAGACCCGAATTTAACTCTTACATGTCCTCCTCCAGCCCTCTCATTCCGCTACCTACTGCATTGTATAGGAATTTGCCTTCCTGGTTTAAAGCAGCCTTCCTCTTTGAATTTCCTTTCTACAACAAGAATTTTCCCGAAGAAGGGGCAAACTGGTAACTTTACTCTCGATCTCTGCAGATTCTAGTTTGCTTTCTTAATTGAGACCTGCATTCACTATCCATTTGTTCACCGAGACTTGTAAGCATGATGTGAATGCCTTGTTTAAAGCTTTCTTAACTCTGCCATGCTATTTGTTTTACTTTTATTATAATATAGATCTCTAAGAGAGACCTAAGCTTTAGCATAAATGTACTTTTTCATTTGTGATAGATTCATTTTTCCATAACTAATATGGGAAGGTGCAAATGTGAGGAGGAAAAAATTATTGCATCACTGGAAAAGAGTAATGGATATAAGCTGGTCTTAGCATATAGAGGTGTGTATTATTTTTTGTGATGGCTTATTGTAATTTTCCTTTTTGTTGTGCAATGTTGGATATGGTTTTGTGCAAACTCTGTCTCTCTTTCTCTCTATTTCCCCCATTTCTGGTAAGGTAGAATAAAATATTGGGAAGAGAGTAAAAACAAGAGAAATGAGACAAGAAACATATAAAGAGGGACTATTGCAGACCACCAACATAGGTTAAAGGAAAACTTCAATCTAATTCATTAATCAAAGCATCACAAAGAACATTAATGCCTCAATGTATAGACAAAGCTCTAAAAAATATGGAAATAATATGAAAAGAACAATTTTACAAAAGTTGGTAACAAGCTAAATCATAGAAATTGTGATAAAAACCTATATTAAATAATTTTTAGTATATTCTAATTTAGTTCTCCCCGGCTAAAAGGACTCCTCAAGCGAGGTGCACTACCAGAAAACATGACTTCAGCGACGGAAAATTACCGACGAAAAAATATCCGTCGGATTTGCGATGGATTAATGTCGGAGTTTTTACCGAAAGATTAGCGACGGAAATTAGCGACGGATATATTTCCGTCACTAAACCCTTAAAAAAAATAAAAAAATATTTTATAAAATTATCAGCGACGGATTACCGATGGAATTTTTAGCGACGGAAATATTCAATCGCTAATTTCGGTCGGTGAATTGGTGAAGGAAAAAAAAATTAAAAAAATATATTTACAGCTTTTAGCGACGAATTACTGATGAAATTATTTTTTGTTCAAAGAGTAATATTATTTTATTTTTGCATATTTTTTATTTTTTATTTTAAGTAAGAATAAAATTATTTTATTATTTTATAATAAATTATTTTTAATTTTTAATTTTTAATTTTTATTTAATAATTCTTATTATTTTTATTTTATTTTGCAAAGAATAATATTATTTTATTTTTTACAATTTTTTATTATTTTATTTTAAGTAATAATAAAATTATTTTATTATTTTATAATAAATTATAATTTTATATTATTCTAATATTAATAAGAAATAAGAAATAAAGCTAATAAGTAAAAAAAAGAAAGATATATTAGTAGATGATTTGTTTGGTTTAGTGGCAAGAGTGTTCATATATAAACATTAGTGCGCGGGTTCGAGTCTCAGTGACAGTGTGTGGGCGAGAGGTGGTTAGTGTATTTTTTTTTTCATAACTCAAATTAGCGACGGATCCCTATCCGTCGCTGTTTTGTTTTTTCGTTTTTTTTTTTTTTTTTTTTTTTTTTTTTTTTTTTTTCAGTTTTAGCGATGGATTTTTTTCCGTCACTAATATTAGCGACGGAGTTAATCTGTCGCTAATCTGACGCTGATATTTGCGACGGAAAAAAATCGGTCGCTAAAAATTAGCGGGGTCACTTTTTGCGATGGATTTAACGACGGAAAAACTCTATCGCTGAAAGTCCGTTTTCTAGTAGTGGTGGCGGCAAAAGCTATTCATCAAGGAGGGTGAATGAGGTAACTTTGTAGGTGAACTGCACGTGAAAACAGGCCCATAATCACAAATTTACAAATATCATGATAGCAGTTAAAATTGTCATCAAAGAGAATAAGGATTTGAATTCTCTTTGTTGGTAATTTAACAAATTAATGTAAGTTCCATACCTACAAAGGATATGTAGAAAAAGCAGAGGAGCAAAGGAAGAAACCTAGAATGACATGACAATTACTTACAATTCAAAAGAAAAGCATCTTTTTCAATAATTGTACCAAATCAATTTGCCTCACATCGTTAAAAACTCATTCACAATTTTAGTTTTTTCACATCCATTTCAACCTTTACAATATTCTCAAAATTCTAGACTAGATTTGTTACAAACTTTTCCTTTTCCTCTTGTGGACATGAAACAAGAATGTGATCAACCATAGGTTGTGTCTCTTCAATTTGTGAGAACTCCCATCAACTATATGGAGATTCATTAAATTCCAATTTTGTACCAGCCTTTTGGGATTCTGGATATTCTTTAACTCTTAACGGATTTGTCTAAGCTTACTTTTGAATTCTTTAACTGTCATGAATATATGTTGTTTAACTTCATTAGTGCATTCCATTCAGCAAATTATTTAAAACGATGATTATATGGCTGAGATGTAAATTCACTCTTTATTTTGGTACGGTATTCTACATAATTATGTGCATTTGAGTGTTGGACACCATAGTCAAAGAATCCATATAAAAGGAGTCGGTCTCGAAAGTGTATGTGGGGACTTGTCTTGAAAAAGAGGAATAACATGAAGGATGAAAACTACAAAGAGAATTATAACCGTCATTTATGTGAGAATTTGCAATTGCAAAAGTCACTCAAATAATAAAGTAGTGAGCAACGATTGTCCCCCAAGGATTGCTAATTATTAATTTAGCTTACTATTTGTAATGCTTAGAATATGAATTTTATGACTAATGTATCTAGTTAACTAAAATCTACCAACTAAACTATAATGCATGAATTATTGAAAAATAAAGTCTACAAGATAAAGGAGGAAGACATTTAATAGAGACGTTTAGAGCACATAAGAGATACTTGCATATGATATTTATTAATCTAGAAAAAACATATAATAGGGTTCTCAAAGACAAACTTTGATAGATGTTGATGAAGAACGAGACCCACATGAGATACATTAATCTATATAAAATCAATAATTACTTCTAAAATTTATATTAATAAATAAAAATAAAATAAGGAAATCTCCCTCCCCTCCCTAATTTCATAAAAACAAAAACAGTGTGAGTAAGAGAGGGGGCAAAGTCTGAGAAAGGAAAAAAAAGATCAAATCAAATTAAAGGAGAACTATCGAATCAAAAAGGAATTTCCAAAAGACGAGCTTAAGTAATTTGAAAAGCCCCATTAAAAGACGTAGGCCCATAGCAACAGGAACTCAAAAAGCCTTCTCTCTTTTTCGGGTTTGAGAAGGGAATTTCAAAAGAGGTGGGTCATAGCTTAAGAAATTTCAAAAGCCTTCTCTCTCTCTCTAAAAGAAATTGAAGGAAAGCAATAGAGTAGATAACGAAGGCAGATCGCAAAGTTTAAGGAGGCTTCTTGTCTCTTTGACACGATGGCGATGGTATATCTTTTTTTTTTAATCTTCTTTTTCTTCCTCCTATATTTATTTTCCATTCTTGTTATTTCTGCTCTCTCTCTCTCTCTCCCCCTCTCCCTCTCCCTCTCCCTCTCCCTTTCCATCCTTGTCATACAAAGTTGTTTGTTCAAGAAAGATTGAAATGAGTAGTAGTCGAAGAAGTTGAGATCTCGAGGTCTTAGATAGGTTTATAATTCCGTTGACGGAATTCATTCCTAGCATTTTTAGAAAGAGAGTCGAGTTTTTTTTCACCCGTGGTTTTTGTTTTAACTCACACGTCACACAAGTCGCAGTTCACCCACAATTGATCCGCGTTTTTAAGGTCAATGTAGAAACAGTATTATAATTGGACCGACCCATGACATGTCTAAGTGGTCAGCTGAACTAGTCCGACTGACTGGTCGGTCCGGTTTTAATAACACAAGTATAACTAATAAGTTTAATTTCTCTATAATTAGAATAATTTTATATGTTACCATTCTTATATAGTGGTATAATTATGCTCTGTCTCCATATTTGGGGATATTTTCTTTGATCTTTGATCTACCGTTTTGAACTTTGATCTTTGATCTTCCATTACAAAATTAAAGTGCTGTACCGATGGCAATTTTTAACAACAACAACTTTTAGTGACGGTTTTTATGATTTATAGAGACACCTTATCACAAAGCCGTCGGAAAATATGGGTTTTTTCCAACTGACTAAAATATGCGTGAAGAAAAGTTTATCAACCGTCGACAAAACTATCACAACCATCCGTAAAGCAATATTCAATTACGATGGTTAAAAATTATGGTCAATAAATGTAATAGTCTTTTTAGCAGAGTTTAAAAACAGTCTCAATATAAATTTTTTTCATTATCTACTTAACAATACCGTCTTCATAGGTTTTAGACTGTAGTAACACACAAATTCTACCGTCTTTTAAAACTATATTCAATTCTCGCTATTAGAACAAAACCATTTGTATAAATTCTATTTATAACGTATATATTGTATCGTCTATAAAAATCTAATATTGTTATATTTTTGTATCATATATCCTTTATATTTGAAAATAGTTTAGATAATAAGTGGTGGTAAATTTATAAAAGTGGTAGTTTAGTAAATAGGTAATAATGATAAGTAACAATAGGTAGGTAAGTAAATAATAAGTGGATAAGTAAGTTTATATAGTGATAAATTAGTGATATATAGTCGGGATAAGTAGATGGTAAGTAGAAAGTAAGTGGATAAGTAAGTTTATATAGTAGTAACTTAGTGGTAAGTAAGTGGTAAGTAGATAGTAAGTGGGTAAATAAGTTTATATAGCGGTAAATTAGTGATAAGTTTGTGATATATAGTCGTGGTAAGTAGATGATAAGTGGATAAGTAAGTTTATATAGTGGTAAATTAGTGGTAAGTAGATGGTAAGTGAGTAAGTTTATATAGTGGTAAATTAGTGATAAATTTGTGATATATAGTCATGGTAAGTAAATGATAAATAGATGATAAACAGATGATAAGTGGATAAATAAGTTTATATAGTGATAAATTAATGATAAATTTGTGATATAGTCGTGGTAAGTAGATGGTAAGTATGTAACTAACTTTGTACAATGATAAATTTATAATATATAGTCCGCACATATAATTACCACCGTAAAAAGTAAAGATAAGATAAGTTTTATCAATCATATTATTAGTTGTAATCC
The DNA here is from genome assembly GCA_033439265.1 of Dillenia suffruticosa. Classification (NCBI taxonomy): domain Eukaryota; kingdom Viridiplantae; phylum Streptophyta; class Magnoliopsida; order Dilleniales; family Dilleniaceae; genus Dillenia; species Dillenia suffruticosa. Next base: position 22,780,526 of record JAVTVX010000015.1, read on the forward strand.
ATCATTAGAGGTGTGGAATCCACATCATTATATTTATTTCTAATTTTTATTAATATATATTTATTTAATATTTATTAACGTACATTAGTTATATACATTAAATAATTTTATAAAATATTTTAATTATTTATATTAATTTAATATCAACTTATATACATTTTTTAAAATTTTAAAATATATAACAGAACTTTTGAAAAAATTTATGATTTAATAGTTTGAAAATTAAAAATCAAAAAACATCATTTCTTTTCTTTAATAGTAAACTTATAACAAGTGTATGCGAGTGTAGTGATATACTATAAATTTATAATAAATTTATAAAAATAATGATGATATTCATGGAAATGAAATATAACAAGTGTATAATGAAAAAAAAGAAAAATTATGTAATAAAAAACGACGCTGAAAAGTGAGTTTTGAAAATTTGTTTGTAAAAATGGCAGTATATGTTTTGAAAAATATTATTGTAACCATTTAATTTGGTGATATATCTTACTTTCCTAAATTGCTAGGGTAAAAATTTTACAAAAAATTAGAATTTTTCAATAACATAATAATATTGATACCAATTTAGACGACACAATCCTTATGTTAGATGAATGAGTGGATGAGTGCATCTTAATGTCATAATATAAAATTATAATTATCAATATTAGTTTAAATTATAATATATTAATAAATTAAAAAATCTATATATTTAATTACAAAATATTTATAGTTCAAAATATATAATATTAATTAATCATAATTCATTCATATCTTTCAATATAATTATTATTAAACTATATTGGTTTGAATATATAAGAAATTTCAATGAGAAAAAAAAAACCCAATGAGAATAGAAAAAAAATGATATTGAGGAGGAAGAAAGAAAGAGAAAAATTATATTATCCCACAACACTTCATGGAACAGTGGTTGACATGTCTTCCATCAAATCAAGGTTCGAGATTCGAATCCCACTTTTTGATAAAAAAAAGATGATATTTTAATAAAGAAGAAATGAAGGGAGGGCGCTCGTGTGTGCATGCGCTGGCGCCAGCCTGGGCGCTCGCCTGCCTGAGCAGTGGCATGGGCTGGCGCCCGTGCATGAATTCGCGGGCGCCCTCTCGCTCCTGTGCGCGCCTATGCTTCCATGAAGGGCGGGCGGCCATGTGTGAATGTGCTGGTGCCCGCGCGCGCGCGCCTGTCTTAGCAGTGGCATGGGCTGGTACCCATGCGTGCATGCGCGGGCGCCATCCCGCTCCTGTGCGCGCCTATGCTTCCATGCAAGGCCCACGCCTGCCTACGCAATGGCATGGGCCGGCACCCTGACTCCTGTGAATAATATAATAAAATGAATTTATTAATTTAAATTATTAATATTATTAATTTAAATAATGTAATGATATTAAATTAGTTATTTATATAATTATCAATATTATATAATTTTATATAAATTAAAAAAAAAAAACTAAAACCCTAAACCCACTTAATTTACAAGATTTACCTATTTAATTTAATGATAACTCCAAAAAAAAATTTCATGGAAAAAATAATTTTCTATTTTAATACCAATTTAATCAAATTTCTTTTTTTCCCGTTTGTTTCTTAGCGCCAATTTACATGTCAAAAATATTTTCATATTTATTTCTTTTATTTATTTTTTTATTACTCCATCTATTTATTTCAATTCAAAATTGTGCACGATTTGTATTTAATATGATGGACAAATTATAGATGCATTCTAATTCTAAGGAAGAAGTGATGACTATATTGGAGTATTTCTTGAATTTACATGTGCAAATATTTAATGTCATTGTACCGCCAAAAAAAATTTTTGTTTCGAGGGAAAATTTAGTTTTGGCACGAGTACTCGCCAATTGCTCTTTTTTTTCTCTTTTTACAATTGTTAGGATTCAAAATTTTCAAAATATTGGCCCGAGAAAGAAAAAGTTTTTGAAAATTTATAGGTAGTAATAATGTAATAATAATGTAATGTATGGTATGTGTATTGATATAGGTAGTAATAAAATAGTAATAATGCATTAATAATGAAGAACTAATGTAATATATAATAAAATAAATATGTAATAATAAAAGAAATTGGTAAAAGATAAAATCTAAAATATGCACGCGCCCTTGCTTGCGCAGGCATGCTCGGGAGCCTGCGTTAGCATGGCCGATTGCCCTCATGGGCGCTTGCATGCGAGGTAGCACTATGCTTGCCTGTGTGGTGGCATGCGCCGGTGCCCGCGTTGGCATGGCCAAGTGCCCGTGGGCACTGCATGCGCGATAACACCATGTGGCATGTGCGGGCGCCCGGCGCTTGCATGCGCGCACATGCACGCCGCAGGCCACTGTTTTATATATTATATAAAATATTTCAATAAAAATTAAGTATATAAAAAATTTCAAATACAAATAGAGTAATGATATAATTAATATTATTAATTTAAATAATGTAATGATATAAAATTTAGGGTATTTATTTATTGTAATATAATGCAGTAACAATGTTGTAATACAGTAGTAACAATATTGTAATAAAAACAAAAACATAAAAAATTCAAATACAAAAAATACAAAATAAAATTGAAGATTTAATAATAAAAAAAGCGGTAATGTACAATAAAATTAAACTCACAAAAGGTAAAAAAGATGATAGAAAAGCGGGAAAAAATAACAGACTTCTAAAAATTTATTTGAGCAGCTAAATCAAATATATTATAAATTATTACTCACAAATCCTCTTTTCCTTCAAAACCAAATATATTATAAATTATTTCCTACAAATTCTCTTTCCCTTCAAAACCTCTCATTCCTTAATACGCTCTCCTTATTTTTTCCTTAATAAGCTCTTCTCACTCAAAACTCAAAACTCAAACCTTGTGACTTAACCAAAATCTCATTCCAAATTTTCTTAGCTCAATATGGGAAGAACTGAACGTGATGAGTATTGTTTGAGAGTGTGTTAATTATTTTAAGAGTGTGTTACGTTATAGGGTTATAGGTGTTAATCTTTATGACAGGTCGTTCAAATTTTGGAAGTTGTAAGTTATTTGAGAGTGTGTTAAATTTGATAATGTGTTAACTTGTAGGGTTATAAGTGGTAAGTTTGTGTAAGTATGTATAAGTGGTAAGTTAGCGAATAAAATTATGATATATCATGAGATAAGATGGTATGATAAGAAAAAATTGTTTATATATAGAGTATTACAATACATCAATCCTCTTAATTTTTGTCTTTCCTTTTCCTTTTCTTTTTCTTTTCTACTTTGGTTTTCTCTAAAACTTTTTTCTTTTTGTTTCGTCCATCTTCATCTTCAACATAATATCATCACGCACTGTATTATGTTCGGACATTAGAAGTTTAAGAAAATATTATTTTCTTGAGTTTAAGAAAATATATAGATAAGATAAGAAATGCAGCAGATAACATACTTCTTGAGTTGGTGGAGTTATAAATAATCCTGGTTCCCATATCTCCAAAAATCTCATAACAAATATTTTATAGTCATTCCTATACATATAAAAATTTACATTAAATTACATTACAGAATAACTTACAATAATTAATTAATTTAAATTACAAGTTACTTACGTATTAGGTTGTTATAGAATTTCAACATTAACAGTTTCTAAGATAATGAAAGAATTTTCATAAATCTTTTCAAGACAATCTTTCTGGAGAACGAAGAGAAGTACAGAGAAATCAATGCAAATATAAAAGTTGATAATTTGAAAAATTTTGATATTTATATATGTCAAATAATTAATTACCATCAAAATTTCCAACTCATCATGTTCATGGCCTCTGAAATGATACCCTGAGTCTAAAAGATAGATAGTCTGCTTATCCACATAATGGGCGTAACAAAACCAATGTTGTTTGAATATTATAGGGATAAAAACCTATTTGTAAGAGTATACTAATCATAGGCCATTGGATAAAATAAAATAATAAGGATAAAATCAAAAGATAAATATATAATGTAAAATAACTCACTAGGTTATATAATCGGAAGTTAAATCCAAATGCTTTTTGAGACAAAGAATTATCAACTATAGAAATATCCCACTTTCTTTTAGGCTTGCTTTCCATAGATGCAACCACAGACAACTAAATATAAAATAAGTATAATAAGTAGATAAAAAAACATTATTAAAAAATGATATTTGAGAATAAAGAGAAAAGAATGATATGATAAGTTCATACTAGAGTTAAGAAGTTGAGGAAAGATGAAAGTTTATACCGAAAACCATAATGGTAAAACGCATTTTGATAATGACTTTGAGAATAAGTTTGGATTGAAGATGGTATTCAGGAAGCATATATAGCAATCCATCGTCTGCAAAGACAATTAATAATTAGTAATGTAATATGAAAAAAAATACAAAGAATTCATAATTTATACCAACGTGCCAATCCAATGAGGCAGTAATAGCTCATAGGCATCCGTTCAGCACATGTAACTTCCACGAATAATACACAAAATAGTTCTATAAATTGTCATAAAAATTAGATTCCGTCAAATATCTCTAAAAATTGAAAACTTAGATTCAGTCAAATATCTCTAAAAATTGGATTCCAAAATAACAAAGACCAAGGTTGTAAGACATTTACCTAGCATTAGTTTTTATGGCTTTTCGACCATTAAAAACCCAAACACTTTCCTCCTCATCAGAAAAAGACCTAACCTTAACAAAGGGCAAGAAAGATATTTGGTTTGTCTTTCCATTTTTCATTTCAATTAAGACATTTATTACTTCATATTCATATTCAGTATCTTTATCCTTTCTCATCCGAACTCTCCTCCTTCTCCAGATACTCCTCCTGCCCATTCCCTTTCTCTTGTCGGGCTTTGTCCTCATCCTCGTCCTCATCCTCCTCGTCTTGCCCTTGCCAGGCTTTATCATCCTCCTCCTCTTCCTTCTCGTGGTCATTACAAAAATCACTAGCCTTAACTTTGCATTTCTTTTGCTTTTTTCCCTTCTTTTGTTCCTTCTCTTCTTCATTTTCTACATACTCACAAAGTCTGCGCAACATATCATGATGCATTTGTAACAAATTGGAATGAATTTGAATTGACTTCTCCACAAACATTTTAATTTCATGTTTGATGCTGATTCTCTACAATTGCTGTAATACCGACACCGCAGTGTCTGTAATTTAATTATAAAGAGAGATTTTATTTATTTAAATTTGATTTTTTGATTTTGGGATATTTAAATTAAATTTTTTTTGTATATTTTAATTTGCCAAATCAGCAAATCGAAGTAAACCCCATCTTTATGAAATTCACATTTCTAACGAAATATGGGTGTGAAAATATCTATGCATAAATATATATATATATTTATTTATTTATTTAGTAAAAAAAAAAGGAAAAATGGAGACGCAGCGTTTTGGGGCAAAACGCTGCGTCCCCAACTTGATTTGGGGATTAGGGTTAGAAACCCAAATCCCTCTTTCTCTCTCTCTCTCTCTCTCCCTCTCTCCCCGACCTTCGTTTCTCCTCCCACCGCGGCGCCGCTCCTCCTTCACCGTGAGTTCCACCGCCAACAGTCTTCCACCATCATCGTCGCCTTCTTCCTCTTCTTCTTCTTCTTCTTCTTCTTCTTCTTCTTCTCTCCCTCTCGCGATTCTCCCGCGGTCTCTCTCCCTTCTGCCACACACCGCCGCGAGCTCCAACACCATATGCCACCGCTCGCAACTGCAGCTGCACCTTCCTCCCGCGAGCCTCTACGAGCGCAACCCAGCGTCTTTGCACCCGATCGAGCCACAGCGTGCGACTGTAGCGCCTTCTGCAGCACGATCTCCCCAGCCCGAGCAGGACCTAGCCCACGAGCACGAGCCAGGCTGCAAGCGCGAGCCGGGCTGCGAGCAGGACCCAAGCTACAAGCGCGAGCTAGACCCAAGCTGCAAGCGCGAGCCAGGCCGCAAGCAGGACCCAGCTCGCAAGCACGAGCCAGCCTTCGAGACATAACACATTCCCAAGTATATACGCAACGAATAAGAAATGCCTTAATGCAATGTTATGTAATGACATGAGAGTTCCACAATTTAAATATCCATATTTATACAATCATCCCAGAATAACACAATGGTCGTCTATAGACCTCAGAATGCATATACATTACCAATACAAATTTGCAGTAGAAATATATAATGACTTCTCAACTCCAAATCAGATGTCCCAATGATATCGAGCGTCCTAAAGCAACGTTCGTTGTCAAATACTATCTCTGAAACAAGAAGGGAAATGAGAGATGTGTACTGGGGGAAGAATACTCAGTGAGTGAGTGGGTCAATGCAATCGTCAAATATGAAGTGTGAAACTGGAGTGTCAAAGCATAAGTATACGAATCATATTTTAAATCATCATGCTTTTCATTTCAACAATATATCATTAGCACGTATTTTAAAGTCAAATATGCATCCAAAGCACTGTCACTAAAAATTATAGCACTACCAGTCAAAAATGTCCTGGCAGAGGTTTACCGTGACCTATGACAGGCGCACCGGGGGTGTTATATGCAAGTTTATTTAAAATGCTCTCTACCCCGATGTTGGCGACGAATCTCGTCTAGGTGCGAGATTTGGAGAGAGTATCCAAATCCTCCCCCTTTCGGGTTCAACCTGGCTAGTACCGTGTCGTTAAAAAAATCACGACAACTGTGGGATACCCCAGGCCTAGGCATATCCGGACGCCACCAAAGCGTCTCTCACGGTGTCTTTCGTAGCTATGGAACAATACATTTCAAATCCCTAAAGGCCAAATCCAAAATCGTATCAAAATGTGTCGAAATCAGGTTCACAAACCAAATGTAACATATAGCATAAAATGACACATTATACCTTTCAACCACATGGATACATAATTTCAATATTTCAACACAGTTTTTGGATACTCCATCAGTTCACAAAAATCAATTTCCAAACCAGTCAAAACATTTCAAGTACGCTACAAATCATGATCATTTATCAAATATTTTTAAAACAGGGTTTTCACATTAAATAAAAGCATTGAAATAAATCCCACTCACTATTTGGGAAGGATAGCGCACTCCTCAATAAAACCACGACACATAGAATCAAAGCTCCCCTCAATCGAATCACCAAGAAAGCCAACTTAATCAAATCATCATGATTTCCATCAAAATTTCGACTATTGTCAGGGTTTATCTTTTTCCTTAAATTCGTACAACCCTAAATTCTTCAATTCATAAATATACACCATAATTTCTGCACATTTAACCACATATTCTAAAAACTTAAATATCGATTTTAAGCCACAACAACATATATACATAACTTCTCCTAAATTCGACCAAAATAAATTTAAGTATGGAAATAATTTCATTTCCCTCACCTAGGTTTACTTGAATCTCAAACCTAGATTTCTTTTGCCCATCGGTTTGGTTTAAAACCTGAATGTTTCCAAATTTGAAACAATTGTAAGCAATTTCAGTCCAATTACTAAAGAAATTCAAAAGCTTAGTGTGAAAATCGAACTTTGAGTCATTTACCTTCGCAGAGGATCTCAGACTGTCACGGGCCGTCACGAGCTAGCACGCTCACAGGCTAGGGCTCACGCTCGCGAGCTGGATCGCATGCTGAGAGGCACGCGCGCTCGCGTAGTGGGTCGCGCGCTGGAGCGTGCTCACGCTCGTGCTGGGGTTGTGCACCTCGTGGAAGATCGCGTGCTGGGCTCGCGCGGAGGGTAGCGCTGGGGGGCGCACTTGCGCAGGGCAGCTCATGCTGGCGCTCGTGCAGGAGTGTGCAGAGGCGCACAGGGGCGCGCTTGCGCTCTGAAGAGCGCATAGTACTCTGTGCTATCGCGCTCTCTTACGCTATCGCACGTTGGTGCGCTCGCGATCGTGCAGGGATCGCGCATTGTGGGCTGGAATGCTCGATCGTGTGCAGGCGTGCTCCTGAGCAGACGCGCACTCGCGCTGTGGAGCGCTCGGGCAGTCGCGCGCTCAGGCTGGCAGTGGTTCGCGCTCCGCGGAGGAGCTGCAGTCACAGGAGGGTGTTGCGGCGGTGGCGATCGTAGGAGGAAGGTAAGGCGGTGGTGGAGCGATCGATCTCAACGGAGGGATGTGGCGGAGAAGGAGATGGCGCCACGAAAGGTGAAGAATCGGGGGGTAGAGAGAGAGAGAGAGAGAGAAGGGGGAATTAGGGTTTTAATCCCTAATTTCCCAAATGCAAGGGGTGCTGCGTTTTGGCTCAAAACGTAGCACTCGACTGTGGTGTTTTTTTTTTTAAAGCATATATATACATTCACATATATATTCTCGCACTCACATTTTCGCTAGCTTGCGAATTTCATAAAAATAATAGGTTCGCTATGATTTACGAACACGGTAATTTAATTCATACCAAAAATTAAATTTAAAGACCTAAAATAAAAAATCAATATAAATAAACATTTTTTTTCTCTATATATATATATATTTCAAAATTTGTACACTTGTACGGACACTGCAGTGTCGGTGTTACATTTTCTAACCCCCTAAAAAAACAAGTTTCGTCCTCGAAACTAAAAGAAGCTAAGTACTAAACAACTGGGGGTGTTATCTCCTCATAGTCTCCTCAGGCTCCCAGGTCTCTTATTCGACGTGATCGCTACGCTATAGTACTTGGACAAGAGATACCTCCATGTTCCGTAGCTGCCGGATCTGCTAGTCATGTATGGCCACCGGCTGAACGACAGACTCAAGTCCTCTTGTACCTCTACTAGCGGAGGCTCCAAAATATGCGAATGATCTGGGATGTACTTCCTCAACACTGATACATGGAAGACATTATGGATTCAAGATAACTCGTCTAGCAACTCTAGTCTGTATACCACGCTCCCAACCCTACTGAGGATACGGAACAGCTCAATGTATCTGGGGCTCAACTTGCTCCGCTGCCGATATCGAATGAGTCACTTCATAGGAGAAATCCTAAAAAATACCATATCACCCACCTCAAATTCTAAAGGTCAGCGTCTACGATCCGCATATGCCCTCTGTCTCTCTTGGGCAGCTTTTAGCCGCTCGCGGATTACCCTGACCTTTTCCTTAGTCTCCTCGACTAACTCAACACTAGTAAGGCGTCTTTCGCCTACCTCATCCCAACACAACGGGGTGCGACACTTTCTGTCGTAAAGTACCTCATAGGGTGGCATGCCAATGCTGACCTGATAACTATTATTATATGCAAACTCTACTGGTGGTAAATGTCTGTCCCAACTACCCCAAAAATCCATAACACAAGCCCGAAGCAAATTCTCAAGCATCTGAATGGTCCTCTTCGATTGACCATCTGTCTGTGGATGATATGTTGTGTTAAAACTGAGCCGTGTACCCAAAGCTTCCTGCAGCTTGGGCCAAAATTGAGAAGTGAATCTCGGATCTCTATCTGAGACTATGGACACGGGAACCCCATACAGTCTGAGTATTTCATCTATGTATAGGCATGCCAATGTCTCCAGTGGAGAGTCGCTACACATCGGGATGAAATAGGCGGACTTGGTGAGTCGATTGACTACCACCCAAATGGCATCATATCTAGCCTGAGTTCGCGGCAATCCCATAACAAAGTCCATAGTCACATGTTCCCACTTCTATACGGGAATGGGAAGAGGCTATAGTAAACCTGCTAGCCTCTGATACTCAGCCTTCACCTGCTGACAAACTAAGCATCTAGCTACAAACTCCGTAATGTCCTTCTTCATACCTGGCCATCAATAGCTGCCCCGAATAGTTTGATACATTTTTGTACTACCCGGGTGTAAGGCATAAGCCGAGGAGTGTGCCTCCTCTAGTATGGACCTACAGAGATCCTCATCAGCGGGTACAGCCACTCTATCTCGATAAGTTAGAAGTCCATCACTACGGACTCTGAAATCATCTATATCACCTCTGCGGGCTCTCTCAGTAAGAGCCTGGAGCTCGGTATCAGTGCCCTGAAGCTCCCTAATATGATCCAACAACGTCGGCCTGACCTCAAACCTACCTAGCAGAGTACCCTGATCGTCACCAGCCAATCTAACTCCCAAATCCCGGAGTCCCATCAAACAAATGAGGTATGCCGTAGTATTCTCCTAAGACAATGAAACTGATTTCCGGCTCAAGGTATCAGCAACCACATTGGCTTTGCCCGGATGATAATCAATGACAAGATCATAATCTTTGAGGAGTTCTAACCATCTCCTCTGTCTCAGGTTAAGTTCTCGCTGGATGAATAAATATTTCAGATTTTTATGATCAGTATACACCCGACAGGTCACCCCGTACAAGTAATGGTGCCATATCTTCAATGCAAAGACTATGGACGCAAGCTCCAGATCGTGTGTCGGATAATTCACCTCATGTTTCTTCAACTGTCTAGAGGCATAGGCGATCACCCGACCATTTTACATCAAAACACAACCCAACCCCTATCGGCTAGCATCACTGTACACTATGTACTCCCGACTGCTGGTGGGAAGTGCCAAAATTGGAGCTGTAGTCAACCGTTGTTTGAACTCCTGAAAACTCGCCTCACAACGGTTATCCCATACAAACTTGACACCTTTTGGCGTCAATCTACACAATGGAGCAGCTATCTGGGAAAACCCCTCAACAAATCTATGGTAATATCCGGCCAGACCAAGAAAACTCCTGATCTCAGTTACTGTCTACGGCTGCTCCCATCTCGTAATGGCATTGACTTTCTGCGGATCGACAAAAATACCCTCCGCAGAAACGACATGCCCCAAAAACCCAATCTGTCTTAGCCAAAATTCACATTTTGTGAATTTGGCATACAGCTGTTCATCGAGGAAGATCTATAAAACGGTGCGAAGATGCTGAGCATGATCCTCATCACTCTGCGAATACACCAGTATATCGTCTATGAAGACTATGACAAACTGATCGGATAGTCGTGAAAGACTCTGTTCATCAGGTCCATAAATGTAGTGGGGGCGTTAGTCAGCCCAAACGGCATGACTAGAAATTCGTAGTGCCCGTATCAAGTACGAAAAGCTATCTTTAGCATATCTTGACTTCTAATCCGTAACTGATGATATCCCAATCGAAAATCAATTTTCGAGAAAACTCGGGCACCTTGCAATTGATCAAACAAATCATCTATGCGAGACAGTGGATATCTGTTCTTCACAGTCACCCGATTAAGCTGCCTGTAATCCACACACAATCTCAGTGAGCCGTCCTTCTTCTTTACAAACAACACTGGAGTGTGCCAAGGGGACGTGCTAGGACAGATAAACCCTTTTCCAGCAACTCCTGCAGCTGGACCTTGAGCTCTTTCAGCTCAGCCGGTGCCATCCTGTATGGTGCCATAGAGATAGGGGTAGTCCCCGGAGCGAAATCGATTTCAAAGTCAAACTCCCGAACTGGTGGTAATCCGGGTAGCTCCTCGGGAAAAACATCAGGAAAGTCCCGTACTATTGGAACATCCTCCAGTCTCGGTCCCTGAGCAGTGGCATCTATGATGTGAGCCAGATAAGCCACACATCCACGACGAATCATGCGTCTGGCTTCCAAAACTAAAATGACACAGCGGGGTAAAACCCGCCTCTCGCCCTAAAAAATCAACACTAACTAATCGGGTCTTCGAAACTCCACTTGCTTCTTAAAGCAGTCAACTGAAACCCGATGCATGTGTAGCCAATCCATCCCCAAGATGGCATCAAAATCAGTCATGGCGAGGGGTATTAGATTTGCCTTCAGTACTATATCCCCAACTTTGATCTCACATTCTCTATACACTGTGCCGCGCACAATCTGCTCACCCAGAGGAGTGATGACCAATAGCTCCTCATCCAAAGGTGAGAGCGGCCTGTCAGAATATTGAAAAAAATTGATCACTCACATATGAATAGTTAGACCCCGTGTCAATAAGAATACGAGCATCTATTCCGAAGATAGGTAGAGTACTTATCATTGAACAAAATGCACATAGACTTAGAATAATTTCGAACTTGATATGTATATATATATGTCAAAATAGTTGTGCCTCTAAGGCTTCTACAACAACTTTAGTGTACAAAGATGTTAGAGTAGTATATGTCGACAAAAAGGTACACAACACAAAATACCTATACGACTGATACAATGCTAACATCCCCAAAAGAAGTGGAAATACGAATAGAGATCTTATTCTACAGGATTAGAAGGAGGAGTACCTATGATAATGTCGGGGTTTGCCTAGGCGTCCTCCTGCGTCATGGCATAAACCCAGGCCTGAGCTCTAGGTTGCTTTCGTGCCTTGGTCTGGACTGTGTTACTCCCAGTGGTCACCCTGGGAGTAGAAGACGCTGGCTGTGCAGGCTGCCCCTGCTGTCCCATACGAGGAGTACTAGTGCGGCTCTGTGAACTCTGTCCTCCGAGTCCTAACGCAGGGCAAGAACTCCTAATATGCCCCGACTTCCCACAGTGGAAGCAAGTAACCATCACTGAACAAGTTCTTATCGGATGGGACCTATTACACCTGCGACAATAAGGATACTGCTGAGCAGTATTCTGTACAGGGTGAATCGGAGTGGGCTGTCTGAACCCTGGGGAGTACTGTCCCCGTCCCAGCTCAGGAAATCTAGATCCTAATCTGCCTCCGTGCGAACTGGATCCCCTGCCCTTCTTGGAGTTCTGTGCAAAATGAGACTTTTCTTTCTTTCTTTTATGCTCTCTGCTCTCTCTCTGCCTAGCCTTTGTATGGACCAAAACCTCCGCGCGGTGAGTAGAGTCTATCACCTCGGCCAATGTAAACTGCGGGTAACAGTCATACTTCTTTATGCTGAGGCTAAGACCGTCCTCAAATTTGAAGCGCAAATACTGAGGTGTAGCCAGATCCGGTACGAATATGGCAAGTCTCCGCATATCTACCTCATACTCCGAGACAGATCTGGACCCCTGTGTAAGCCGTCCCAACTCTAACCTCATCCGGTCCTACTGGTAGAGTAGGAAGAATCTGCGTCAAACTCCCAAAGGAAGTCGTCCCACCACAGTGGCTCTGTCGCCTCATCAGTGAGGGCCTCCCACCATAAGAGGGCCTCTCCTTCTAATAATCACTGTGTCACTTTCAAGTAGAGCTCTTCTCCAATCCCCAGATTGGTCAAAATCCTACGAGTGCGGTTAATCCAATGCTTGGCCACCGGTGGTGGAACCGGTGCCGAAGGAACTGGCGCTGCTGCAAGTGCAGGCGTCGCTGTAGGAGCCGGTGGGGGTAGAATCTGGACCCCATGCGAAGCGTACCACTTGTACACCTGTCGAAAGGCGTCGAGTGTAGGTACGGGAGTCTCAGCCTGAGCAACTAGATGAGTAGGTGCCGGTGGTGGCACGCAAGTCGAGGAACGATCCTTTAGCTCGTCTAATTTCCCTGGTGGGGCAAGACGGGTGCTCCGTCGAGTGTCATACTTCTGTAAGAGAAGGATCCTTATTTGGTATGGTTCAAGAAATTTGGGCTAGTCATATCTTGACTACCCACACAAAGAATGGAATCCAATCCCAAAAAAAATGCATGTTAGGTTAGAAACAACCGTATCTAGCCCCCTAAAATGGATGAACTCATATACCTATGACCATGTACTGGGACTTCATGACTGTACGAAATTCTCATGCATTGAGGACTTTAAACATAAACACACTCGGGAGTATTTACGAGACTCTCTTCCTACATAGTTCTCAACCTAGTGCTCTGATACAAATCCAACTGTCATGCCCCGAATCGGGATTGTGAATAGCCGCCCGTTATCCTGAATGTCGGCTGTATTTTTACAGAAAATCGAGTAGAATCTCCCCATATTTCAGAGATTTTCCAAATACAATTTATCCTGTATAAATCACAACTATCCTGTAATATAATTAAATGGCCATCCCGGCCTCTCCAAAATCAAACAATCTCATAGCCAACATCCAAATAACGCAAGGCTATAAAAATTTCCAACAATCTAGCCACAGACCTCTACTATTATGCCCCCGTCAAAGGCATGGACGGCCGCTAGTCGCCAGTCACCCCTCCTGTGATTTAGAGGTGACACCGAACGATCCTAGAGTACATTTCTAAGACATAACACATTCACGAATAAGAAATGCCTCAATGCAATGTTATGCAATGGCATGAGAGTTCCATAATTTAAATGTCCATATTTATACAGTCATCCCAAAATAACACAATGGTCGTCTATAGACCTCAAAATGCATATACATTACCAATACAAATTTGCAGTAGAAATATATAATGACTTCTCAACTCCAAATCAGATCTCCCAATGATACCGAGCGTCCTAAAGCAACGCACCTTGACAAATACTATCTCTGAAACAAGAAGGGAAATGATGGGTGAGTACTCGGGGAAGAATACTCAGTGAGTGAGTGGGTCAATGCAATCGTTAAATATGAAGTGTGAAACTAGAGTGTCAAAGCATAAGTATACGAATCATATTTCAAATCATCATGCTTTTCATTTCAACAATATATCATTAGCACGCATTTTCAAGTCAAATATGCATCTAAAGCACTGTCACTAAAAATCATAGAGGTGCCAGCCGAAAATGTCCTAGCAGAGGTCTACCGCGACCTATGACAGGCAAACCGGGGGTATTATATGCAAGTTTATTTAAAGTGCTCTCTATCCTGGCGTTGGTGACGAACCTCGTCCAGGTGTTAGACTTGAAGAGAGTATCCAAATCCTCTTCCTTTCAGGTTCAAACTGGCTAGTGCCGTATTGTTAATAAAAATCACGACAACTCGTAGGATACCCCATGCCTAAGCATATCCAGACGCCATCAAAGCGTCTCTCACGGTGTCCTGCGTAGCTACAGAACAATACATACCAAAGCTCTCAAGGCCAAATCCAAAATCGTATCAAAATGTGCCGAAATCAGGTTCACAAACCAAGTGCAACATATAGCATAAAATGGCACATTATACATTTCAACCACATGGATGTATAATTTCAATATTTTAACACAGTTTTTGGGCACTCCATCATTTCACAAAAATCAATTTCCAAACCAGTCAAAATATTTCAAGTACGCTACAAATCATGCTCATTTATCAAATATTTTAAAATAGAGTTTACACATTAAACAAAAGTATTGAAATAAATCCCACTCACAATATACGGGAGGGTGATCACTCTCTATTTTCAAAGTCAATTCAAATCTGACCACTCGAGTCTCCAATGAGATTTTCCTAATTAATCATCACAATTCGATATCAGATAAGTGTCTAGTAAAGGATTTTCAATTTTCTTTCCAACCAATACTACCTAATTTGACAAAATTTATTCAAGAGTTATATTTCCTTTTGCTCACCTAGGGTTCCTCGGATCTCAGATCTACCTTTCGTTCACCCGTCGGTTTGGTCTAAAACCTGAATGTTTCCAAATTTGAAATAATTGTGAGCAATTTCAGTCCAATTACTAAAGAAATTCGAAACCTTAGTACGAAAATCGAACTTTGAGTCATTTACCTTCGTAGAGGCTCACGAGCTGTCACAGGCCGTTGCGGGCTCGTAGGCCGCGAGATGTGTGCTCACAGCTGGGGCATGTGGGCTGGCGCGCTCAAATATTAGGGCTCATGCTTGCGAGCTGGATCACGAGCTCGCGCACTGGAGCGTGCTCGCGCACTGGAGCGTGCTGGCGCTCGTGCTGGGGCGTGCTGGCGCTTGTGTAGGAGCGTGCAGAGGCACACAGGGGCGTACTGGCGCTCGTGCAGGAGCATGCAGAGGCGCGCAAGGGTGCGCTGGCGCTCGTGTAGGAGCATGCAGAGGCGCGCAGGGGCACGCTAGCACTCGCGCAGTATGCACTCTCGCTCTGGAGCTGGTGCGCTCGCGGTCATGCAGGGATCGTGCACTGTGGGTTGGAGTGCTCAATTGTGTGCAGGCGTGCTCCCGAGCAGACGCGCACTCACACTGTGGAGCGCTCAGGCAATCACGCACTCGGGCTGGCAGCGGATCACGCTCGGTAGAGGAGCTGCAGTTGTGGGAGGGTGTTGCGGCAGCGACGATCGCAGGAGAAAGGTAAGGCGGTGGTGGAGCGATCGATCTCGACGGAGGGATGTGGCGAAGAAGGAGATGGCACCGCGGAAGGTGAAGAGTCAGGGGGTAGAGAGATAGAGAGAGAAGGGGGAATTAGGGTTTTAATCCCTAATTTCCCAAATGCAGGGGGTGCTGCATTTTGGCTCAAAACGCAGCTCTCCGCTGTGGTTTTTTTTTAATTAATACCAAAAATTAAATTTAAAGACCCAAAATCAAAAATCAATATAAATAAACATTTTTTTTCTCTCTGTGTATATATATTTCAAAATTTGTACACTTGTACGGACACCGCAGTGTCGGTGTTACACATGTTCTCAATGGTTATCTCATGGCCGGAAGTGTTGTTATATGGGATATCGAAGATGGTTAGAGTCAAATCATCCATTCAGGTATTCTTTTGATGGGACACAAGAATTCAAAGTTGCTCCTAAAGAACGATCCGGGTCTGATGTATTTCGAGAATTAGATGGCTTTGATTTAACAAGTGCTAATGACATGCCTGGATGGAAAAAAAGAGCATATTGTTTCATTTATCTTATTGGAAAAATGTTTTAATTAGACATAACATTAACATGATGTACACAGAAAAAAATTATTTTGATGTAATTGTAGGTACAATTCTGGGCCAAGAAGGAAAGTCTAAGGACAATTATAAGGCTAGACTTGATCTTGAGGAGATGGGAATAAGAAAGGATTTACATGTACGTAGATCAAACTCTACAAACATATTGTTGCTTAAGGCATGTTACCAAATGACCTTGCAGGAGAAAGATGCATTTCTTAAGGTTCTAAAGGAGTTAAAACTTCCTGATGAGTGTTCTGCTAATATTTTCAGATGTGTTCAATTGAAGCAGCGGAAGTTAATAGGTTTAAAGAGTTATAACTGTCACATTTTATTGCAAGAGTTTATTCCTATAGCAATTCGTGTATCACTCCCCGAGAATGTTACCTCTGTTATCATCAAAATTTGTAATATTTTTAAATGTCTTTGCTCTAGAGTACTTGACCCACGAGAACTTGAGCAATTAGAGGCATCAGTTCCACAAATTATGTGCGAGTTTGAAACGATTTTCCCTCCCTCATTTTTTACCAGCATGATACACTTGATGATGCACTTGACAACTGAAGCAAGAATTGGTAGACCAGTTACATATAGGTGGATGTATCCCGTTGAAAGGTTTGTTTTATTTTTTAACTTATTTAGCTCATTTCATTTAACCTATACATTTAAATTTCATACAATATATGTATTTAATTTAATATAATATATGTATATGTATGCAGATACTTATTTTAACTCAAATCCTATGTACGTATGACCTGAAGGCTCTATCACAGAAGGATATATAGTAAATGAGTGTTTACTATTTTGTTCAAGATATTTAGATAAGGTTGAAACAAGGTTTAATCATGCATTGCGGAATGATGATAATCATATTGTGTTTGGAGAAAATGACTTCGATTTAACAATAATCGGAAGGCCTTTGGGAGTAAGAATACGTTCATATGTTCAAAGACCAAAAAGAAAAAGAATATGTCGAATTCGTCTCGACGACAAGTCATTGCAGCAATGTCATGGATACATAGTATTTAATAGAGACTCAATTGCTTCCTTTAGAGTGTAAGTATATATTTTCATATATTTATTTTTTAATATTTAAACTCTAATATCATATATATATTATATATGAAGGGAACATATGCAACATCTTTGACGAATAAATCGTGGGAAAAAGTTAAACACTTTCCAAATGAACAAACTTCATACTAAAGAGTTCACCACTTGGTTTAGTCATCGTATAAGTATATCATTTTTTAATATTATTAATTTCTTCTCTTTATATAAATACTTAATCTTTTAAGATTTTTTTTGTAGGTTACCAATCCAAAATATGTTGAAGATATTACAGATGAAATTAAATAGATATCTCGTGGACCAGATCCATTCATTAGAAATTACACTGGCTATCTAATCAATGGATATCGATTTCATGTAAAAGATCGTGAGAAATACCTTCAAACTCAAAATTCAGGAGTTGTGGTAACAGTTGATAATATTAGTTACGCAAGTGCGAAGGATAAAAGACCAATTGAAGGTAAAGTTAATTATTATTGCATTTTAAGAGAAATCATTCAAGTAAACTATAACGGAATGTATACATTTGTATTATTTCGGTGTGATTGGGTCGACCTACAACGAGGATGCAAGAAGGACAGATTTGGTTCAACTCTTGTCAATTTTTCCTATCTCAATCATACCGGTATTGATTTACTAGATGATTCTTATGTTTTGGCATTCCAAGCAAGAAAGTGTTTTATGTAGCTGATGAAAGACATAAAGGATGACTTGTTGTAAAACATGTCAAAATTCGAGATGAATTTGATATGGGTGAGGAATTGACAATTTATCATTTCAATTCAAAAACTAGTCCTTCAACTAATCAGACGTAGGTTCGAACTAATGTTGATGAAAATGAAGGAAATATATCAATGGCGATAAATGACGATGATGATGATATTGATAGAGTAGGATGGGATGCATATGTATAGGAAATGTAATTTTGTTTACATATTATCCAATCATTCTTTATTTTTATATTTTTTTCCTTTAATTTATTCGGTGCATTCAGGTATAATAATTGGTGTAATATTTTATCCTTAATTACGTTTACTAAAACAAATACTAAAAATTACATTGCATATTGTATATGATTATCAAAATTTAAAGGTAGTAAGTAGAGTTTTCGATAATTTACAATTTATGTAGTAAGCAGGTAGTAATAATAATATAGTAAAGTTTTTTAAAATTTATAATTAGTAATAATAATATAGTAATATTGTAATAATATTGTAGAGTCTTTGAAAATTTCTAAGTTAGTTAGTAAGCAGGTAGTAAGTAGGCAGTAAGTAACTAGTAAGTAATAATAATGTGGCAGGGAGCTTGCATGGGCTGGCGCCCGTGTTGGCATTGCCAAGCACCCGTGCTGGAGTTGCATGTGTGCAGTGGCATGCGTGGGGGGCGCCCGTGCTGGCATGGCCAGGCGCCCGTCTTGGCCTACACATGCCATGTCTTTTTTTATTATATTAAATTTTTTATATATGGATTATATCAAAATTTTCAAATTATGCAGAATAATGATATATTTAATATTATTAATTTAAAAAACGTAATGATATAAATTTAGGGTTATTATTTATTGAAATGTAATATTTAGGGTAAGAATAAATGTTACAAACAATACGAAAATTAAATTGTTGATGATGTAATAATAAAAAAAATAAAATAAAATTTACAAAACACGGAAAAAATAGAGATTCTAAAAATTTATTTGAGCCCTAAATCAAATATATAATAAATCAATCTCCACAATCTTTCCCTCCATCTTTCCCTCCAAAATTTATAAGTTAGGTAGTAAGTAAATAATAAGTAGTAAGTAAGTAATAAGTAATAATAATATTGCACCATTGCATGCATGGCACGCATGCACTGGCTCCCACCCTGGCATTGTCGGGCGCCCGCGCAGGAGGTTGCATGGGTGCAGTGGTATGCGTGGGTGGGAGCCCATCTTGTGGCATACGTGGGTGGGAGCCCGTCCTGGCATGGCCGGGCACCGGTGTCGTCCCACATATTCCATGTCAATACTTTTTTTTATATAAAAATTTTTACATAATTATATCAAAAATTTTAAATATGAATTATGTAGAATAATAATATATTTAATATTATTAATTTAAATAAGGTAATGATAAATTTAGGTTATTATTTATTGTAATGTAATATTTAGGGTAAGAATGTAGTAACAAAAACAAAGGCACAACACTGATGATGTAATAAAAAAAAGATAAAATTCAACTTAGAAAAAAGAGGGAAAAAATAGCGAGTTCTAAAAATTTATTTGAGCTCCTAAATCAAATATATAATATATCATTCTCCACAAACTCTCTTTCCCTCCAAACCTCTCTCCTCCCTCAAATCTTCTTAAATCTTGTGACTTAAAACCATAATCATTTTTCAAATTCTCAAATCTTTCGACTTAACCAAAATCTTATTTCAAACTTTCCTTAACTCAACATGGGAAGAACTAAACGAAGCATGAGTATTGTTACTGATCATGAAGAATCACAGCCATCCGAAGATCAACTTCACTCTAAAGAAGCCCAAGATGCTACGCCAAGTTTGATTTGGTTTGGTTTAAAAATATATCATTGAGATAAGTATCCATTTCTAATATTTTTTTAGCAGTTCTCACGAAGAAATGTAGAGGCCCAACATGTTGTCAAGATATTTGGGATTTAGAAAAAAGAAAACGGATGGTGATTGAAATGAATGAACTAAATCAACTGATAGGAATTGATGGTACGATCTTTACTAGATTTATTGGTTCTATAGTCAGAGTTCGCTCGATTGCTCCCATAAATTATAGGGTTTGGCGTGATATGCCAACCGACTATAAAGAAGACATGTGGAAAATTATAGAGGTATCTACTAAATTGTAAATTCACATAAATGAAAATTAATCCATCTAATTTTATTTCTTTCATTTTGAATTGTAGTCCAAGATTACTTTCAAACCACTTAGAGATGACACCAAAAAATGGGTTATTGGAAATTTGTGTGAGAAATGGAAGAGTTTTAAAAATAGCCTCAAATCAAAGTGCTTTGATGATTCACTTGGAGTAGATGAAAATATCAAAAGAATGGAAGATGAAAGGGTTGATCCAAATCAGTACAAAGATCTTGTTATTTTCTGGCTAAGTGATAAAGGGAAGGTAAAAAATGAATAATTTTTCTTACTCATTCATTTGTACTCTCGTAAAAAATAAATAATTTCTCTTATTATTAATTGAATACATTTAATTCTAGTACTTTGTATTAGGAAATTAGTAAAAGAAATTCAGAATGTCGTGCAAAGTTGACGGATCCGGATCCACATTGCTTAGGATTTAAGTCATTTGCCAAACTCATTGATGAGAAGGTATAAACAACTCATATTTTATTTTACTTATAATTAATTTTATTGCATAATATTTTACATACTTGGAATCACATTTTATTATTACAGACAACACAATGTGGGACGAAACCTTGTAGAGCAGAACTTTATATTACAATTAGAACCCGATTGGATGATAGTTTAGTCTCTACAAAAGCATCAGAAGTTGTAGTATGGATGATTATTTTTATGTAGTTCTTGATTTATGGACATTCATGTTTCATTTATTTATTTTATAGGAAATGATGAAGAGTCAAATGGAGTCTGTCGAGAGAGAAGAAGGTCAAGTAGAAAGTTCAAATTTATCTTGAAAAAGTGATATTGTGTCAAAGGTTAAAGGACCTGATTCGCGTGATAGAATCAGATGTGTAGGAAAAGTTACAAGTACATTTGTACATTCAATGAGAGCTGACAAAGAAAATATAACTAATATGATGCAACAATTAATGGAAGAAAATCATAATCTTACTAATTTGTTAAGTAATGTTCTTCTTCATGTTGCTATGAATGTTGGAAGTGGACATAAAGATGAATTGATGAATATGGTTAATGAAGCAAGGGTTATTGCTGGTGTTCGGGTACGTAATTTCTCTATTTCTACTTCGGCACAATCTTATTAATTTCACTTTTACATTTCAAAAATAGTTTAAATTATTTGTATTTTAGCTTCCTTCAATACCAGATGCTGGAAGTACACTTAAAAACCAGCAATCATCATCACCGTATTTCACTACTTATTTTTATTTTATTTTTAATATAGTAATATTTTTATTTATAATCATTTTTATACCATTATATTATATTCATCTGACTCTACTTCTTTTTATGAATGAATGGATTGAATGAAGGTGGATTGAATGAAGGTGGACTTTGCCGATAATCTTATGATAATTGATGTGAAGCATCTCTCAGAAAAAGATATATGGATTGTGGGTGTGGAATATGTAATCTTTTTGTTTTTTATCCTATTGTATTAATCATTTTCCAATATTATAATATTTTACTATTTTCTTTATTTTCAAGTTTTTATTTATATTTTCTTATACTTGTACTAACCATCCACAAAACTTATAACATTTATTCACATAAGAAGATATGTATAGTAACCGACTATAGTAACTAGTAAGTAACGATAGTAGTAACCGAAAAGTAAGTAATTGGTAACTGATGATAGTAGTGACCAAGAAGTAAGTAACTAGTAAGTGAATAGTAAGTGATGATAGTAGTAACTAAAGTGACAATAAAGTACTAATATTTCTTAACACCGTCCACAAATCACAATATTTCTTAACATTTGTACAACTGAAGTAATAACATTTCCAAACGGTATGATATATGTCTAGCAGTAACATAACCGACATATGTACTAATATGACAACCGATAATAAAAATAGTAAGCTTTCTCAACACATTTTAAACCGATGATAAAATACTAAATGTACCAACAGTTCTAACCGTCACTATAAATATATGATATACTCCAACGGTCATGAAAAATGTCAGAATATATCTATCCTGACTGGTGTATTACCGACTAAATCCCTATCCGTTGGAGAAGGTTTTGTCGACGGTTTTTGTATATTTAGGAGACGGTTTTAATCCGTCAACAAAACTCACTTGTTTTGTAGTGTTTTATTCCAAATCTATATACCTTTTTGTCAGATCTACCGTTTTTGTCTTTGAATATGTTGATTTCGATTTTGATTTTGTCAATTTTCGGTTAAAATTTTTGGAATTTAGTGTTCGTGGTTTTTATATAGAAGAGACATTTTGCCTCTCTCTCTCTCTCTCTCTCTCTCTCTCTCTCTCTCTCTCTCTCTCTCTCTCCGATTTTTTGCTTAAAAACAAACTCGGGCCTGGCCCGACTCAGAATATACCTATCCTGACTGGTGTATTACCGATTAATTTTTTGGGCCGAGCTCGAGTCTTGATTCTTTGAGCTTTCTTGAGCCAGGCTTGGGCTTGGGCCCATAAAATTTTATACGGGCTGAGCCTGAGCTTTGCAAAGCCCGACTCAGACATCTTGATTGCCAGCCCCAACCGGCACCCTCCTTTATTTAGCCTTTAGACTGGCCATGGCAGAGTTAATAGAAACCATTCTAAAGCCCTAAATATTAAATAATTTCTAATGTAATCTGTGTCATTAGGTTTCGCCTTTTCCTTGACTAAAGAAAGGACCAATAGTGCACTTTTAGTAACCTACATAAGCACATTACTAGGGGCATCATTTGTGCTTGTGTAGGGAAGAAATGTGAATATATTGTGAAACAGTAACCAAACCAATGCTAGTGGCTGATATGAAAACATCACACGTGTTTGTTTCTTTTTTATTTTCCTTTTTTTTTCCCTGGATTTTGTTGATAAAGGTGTACAGGGGCTTTTTGTTTTTTTCTTCTTATGTTTCATTTGGGGGGTGAGGTTGGAAGGAGAAAAGAGATCTAGGTTTCTATTGGTTTGTCAGTCCGACTTCAAATCAACAGAAGTTACTTTTAGCTGGATTAGTGATGTGAGAGCATTTTTGTTGTCCATTAATCTTTATGATAAACTACACAGCTTGCATTACATTGTAGGTAAAGTAATATGTAGATTATACTGCAGGGGTTTGAGTGGAAGATAATACCTTGTTAGATATTTATGGTGTGTGAAAAAAAATGACTATCTTTCTGCAAAATAATGCGGGAATGAGTTCCTTTGAAGTTGATTCACACTTAGGTCGGCTGAGTAATGAGCCAAACATAATTTAGTACTGTTCATATTTTTGCATTTATTTTTTTAGAAACGAATTCATTGTTCCATGCTAAATTTTTGCTATTCATTTCTCTTAAATCATTTACCATTTTTTCAAGGTATAGAACAAGCCAAAATGAGACTTTCGTTGATGCTGCTCGCCATATAGAACTCGAAGATGAGCGGCTTGGTGCTGCAAAATCGATTTCTAATGCCTTTATAGCTGAGTCAAGTTCCCAAAAAGTTTCAGGTTTTAAACGGAAAGGGGAACAAGAACAAGGGCAAAAAAGGGAAGGAAATTGCGGAAGAGTTTAAGAAGAACAATTCCAACCGCAACAACAAGTGCAGGCGGTTTTCGAAAAAGAAGGATACGAGCAAACTGAAGTGCTACAATCGCAAAGCTCTTGGTCATTTCGCTCAAGAATGTCCCGAGCCAAAAAAGGTAGCACCCTATAACGCTTCTCTAAATGTTATATATGTCTCTAGCACTGTTTTACTTTCTGAATCTTATCCTGTGTGAATTATAGATTTAGGAGCAACAGACCATGTGACGAGAGATCGAGAAGCGTTCGTGGACTTTCATCGAGTTCCTTCTAGAGCAAGATGGATATACGTAGAAAAGAATACAAGACTAAAAGTCAAAGGGATTGACACTTGCAAACTGGAGTTACGAAGTGGCCAAACCCTAATCTTACATGATATTCTCTTTGCACCAGAAATTCGAAGAAATTTAGTCTCTGTTATTGTTCATCTTAGACTAGGCTATGACTTGAACTTTACTCGTAATGGGCTTTGTATTTATAATGGTGGTGTGCTTTATGGTACTAGACATCTGTTAAATGGATTTCTTACTTTGGATTGTGACAGATAAATGTTTAACAGTTATGCTGATCGTTATATTTCATTAAATGTTTGTTCTTCTAGTAATGTTAATATAGATGACAAAGTATGGCATGCTAGATTTGGTAACATAGGGTAGGACAGGATGAATCAACTTCTAAAAATAGGACTATTGAGTTCGCTTACTAAAGTTGATTTATCGAATTGTGAATATTGTCTTACTGGGAAGATGACTCGAAAACCATTTGGAAAAGCTATGAGGGCTGAACTTCCATTACAATTGGTTTACTCTGACATTTGTGGTCCAATGAATGTAAAGGCTAGGCATGGAGTGTCATATTTCATTACTTTTATTGATGTTTTCACGCGTTTTGGTCATGTCTATTTGATTACTCACAAGTCTGAAACACTTGAGTGTTTCGACGTTATATGAATGAAGTGGAGAATCAAATGGATAGAACGATTAAAACTATAAGGATAGATTAAGGGCGTGAATATCTATCAATCAATTCAATGATCTGCAATGAAAAGGGAATAATTAGACAATTGATTATTCCCCACATGCCTCAACAGAATGGTGTTGCTGAGAGGAGGAATAGGACGTTGTTGGAAATGACGAGATCTATGATGGCACAGGCTAACTTGCCAATTTCCTTTTGGGGAGATGCATTGTTAACTACGACCAATATTTTGAATAGAGTGCCTTCAAAAATAGTACCCACAACACCATACGAACTTTGAACTGGTATAGGGATCGGTAGCATATGTTCATGACCCTTCTAGTTGTAACACTGACACTCGGTACCCGAACAAGTGTATTGGTTTTGAAATATTTATATACATAGAGGAAAAATTTTTATTTATATTGATTTTTGATTTTGGGGTCTTTAAATTAAATTTTTTGTATAAATTAAGTTGTCGTGTTCGTAAACCGTAGTGGACCCATTATTTTTATGAAATTCACAAGCTAGCGAAAAGGTGGATGTGAATATATATATATATATATTCTTTAAAAAAAGAATAAAAAAGAGAGAGAGGAAGGAGGAAACGCCGCATTTCAGCCTGAAACGCGGCACTCCCCCGTCTCTCTCTTTATCTCTCTCTCTCCGACTCTTCGTCTCCCCTCTCCCCGCCTCTTCCTCTCCCACGGCAGCGCCTCCCTCACCCGAAGCAGCCGCGCACCACCACCACCACCACCATCTTCTTCTTCTCTCTCTCTCTATTTCCTTCTCTCGGTTTCTCTCTCACTCTCTCTCTCTCCCTTCGCTGTTCGCGATCTCCCTCTTGATCGTACTCCGCCGCGAGCTGTGAATCACACTCTCTCACCTCCTCTAGCGAGCGCGCCAGCCAACAGTGCCTCCCTCCACCACAGCGCGCGACTGCAGCGCCTTTAGCCACGGCACAAGCATGACCGCACGGCCTTCGCCCGAGCGTGCCACATTGTGACAACGCTCGACAGAGCGCGACTGCACAACCCTCCCTGCACGAGGGCAAGCATACCCCTGTATGAGCGCCAATGTGCCCCTGTACGAGCGCAAGAGTGCCCCTACACGAGTGCCAGCGTGCCCCTGCACGAGCGCCGGCGTGCCCCTGCACAAGCGCCAGCATACCCCTGCACAAGCGCCAACGTGCCGCTGCACACGCTACCCTACGCGAGCGCGACCTCCCTCGTACGAACGTGCCTCAGCGCGTGACTGCAGTCTCTCGCGAGTGCGCACTCCAGCTCACAAGCACGAGCCCATAGCCCGTGAGCGTGCTGGCTTGCAATCCCGCCATCCCACCAGCCCGCGAGCCCACCAGCCCACCAGTGGGCCAGCCCGCTAACCCACCAGCCCGCGAGCCCACGATAGCTCGCGAGCCCACAACCGGCTTTCTCCTTTGAGAGCCATCTGCTATCCTCGCAGAAATCCTTCACTGCAGGTAACGGCTGTGTTAGATGTTGTCTAGTGTTTAGAAATTGATTTAGTCGCTAACGTGATTTCAAAATTGAAAATATTACAAGTTTTAAATTAATCTGACGGGCGAACGAAAGTAAGGTTTGAGATTTGAGTAAACCTAGGTAAGGGAAATGAAATTATTTCCATATTTAAATTTAATTTTGTCGAATTTAGGTTTGAATTTAGCTTAATTTTGATTTGGTTATTTACTTATAAATGAATGAAATTGATGACATTGGTGTATATTTATAAATTAAAGAATTTAGAGTTTGTACGAACTAAAGAAAAATGATAAACCTGACAATAGTTGGAAATTTGATGAAAATCGTGATGATTTGATTAGGTTGGCTTTCTTGATGATTCGATTGAGGGGAGTCTTGTTCTACGTATTGTGGTCTTATTGGAGAGTGCGCTATCCTTCCCAAAACTGTGAGTGGGATTTATTTCAATACTTTTGTTTAATGTGTAAACCCTGTTTTAAAATATTTGATAAATGAGTATGATTTGTAGCGTTCTTAAAATGTTTTGATTGGTTTTGAAATTGATTTTTGTGAACCGATGGAGTGTAAAAAAAAAACTGTGTTGAAATATTGAAATCATGCATCCATGTAGTTGAAACGTATAATGTGTCATTTTATGCTATATGTTGCATTTGGTTTGTGAACCTGATTTCGGCACATTTTGATACGATTTTGAATTTAGCCTTGAGGGCTTTGGTATGTATTGTTCTGTAGCTATGAAGGACACCGTGAGAGATGCTTTGGTGGCATCTGGATATGCCTAGGCCTGGGGTATCCCACGAGTTGTTGTGATTTTTATTAATGACACGGTATTAGGCAGGTTGAACCCGAAAGGGGGAGGATTTGGATACTCTTTTCAAGTTTAGCACCTGGACGAGGTTCGTCGCCAATGCCGGGGTAGAGAGCACTTTAAATAAACTTGCATATAACACCCCTAGTGTGCTTGTCATAGGTCGCGGTAGACCTCTGCTAGGACATTTTCGACCGGCAGCTCTATGATTTCAGTGACAATACTTTGGATGCATATTTGACTTGAAAATGCGTGCTAATGATATATTGTTGAAATGAAAAGTATGATAATTTGAAATATAATTCGTATACTTATGCTTTGACACTCCAGTTTCACACTACATATTCGACGATTGCATTGACCCATTCACTCACTGAGTATTCTTTCCCCGAGTACTCACCCCTCATTTCTCTTCTTGTTTCAGAGATAGTATTTGACAAGGAGCGTTACTTTTAGGACGCTCAGTATTATTGGGAAATTTGGTTGGGACTTGAGGGGTCATTATATATTTCTACTGTAAAATTTGTATTGGTAATGTATATACATTCTAAGGTCTATAGAAGACCATTGTGTAATTCTGGGATGACTGTATAAATATGGACATTTAAATTGTGGAACTCTCATGTCATTACATAACATTGCATTGAGGTATTTCTTATTCGTTGTGTATGTACTTGGAAATGTGTTATGTCTTAGAAATATACTCTAAGATCGCTCGGTGCCACCTCTAAATCACAGGAGGGGCGTGGCAGTAGAGGTGTGTGGCTAGGTTGCTGGAAATTTGTATAGTCTTGCGTTATTCTGGATGTTGGCTATAGGATTGGTTGATTTTGGAGATGTTAGGATAGCTATTTATTTATTTTACATGATGGTTGTGATTTATATAGAATTAATTGTACTTGGAAGACCTTCGAAATATAGGCAGATTCTGCCCGATTTTTTATAAAAATACAGCCGGCATCAGGACAATGGGTGGCTGTTCACAATTTCGGTCTGGGCATGACAGTTGGATTGGTATCAGAGCCCGGTTAAGAGTTATGTAGGAAGAGAGTTTTGAAAACATTCCCGAGTGTGTTTGTGTTTAAAGTCCTCAATGCATGAGAGTTTCATACAGTCGTGAAGTCCCAGTACATGGTCATAGGTATATAAGTTCATCCAATTTAGGGAGTTAGATACGATTGTATTTAACCTAACATGTTTTTTTTTTATTCCATTCTTTGTGAGGGTAGTCAAGATGTGACTAGTCCAAATTTCTTGAACCATGCCTATTCTTTGAACGATACCCAATAAAGATCCTTCTCTTGCAGAAGTATGACGACCCGACAGAGCACCCGTTTTGCCCCACCAGAGGAATTAGACGAGTCGAAGGATTGTTCCTTGACTCGCATGCCATCACTGGAACCTACTCAGCCAGCTGCTTAGGCTGAGACTCCCGTACCCACACTCGACGCTTTTTGACAGGTGTACGAGTGGTACGCTTCGCATGGGGTCTAGATTCCGCTCCCACCACCTCCTACAGCAGCGCCTACACTTGTAGTAGCGCTAGATCCTTCGGCACCGGTTCTACCATCGGTGGCCAGTCCTTCTACTTTGTCCGAACCGAGTGAGACCACATCGACTGCTCTTAGATGGGTACATGAGTTGACTCAGTTGGTTAAGGAGGCCCGTCAGCTAGGGTGCACTGATTTCATGGGGTTTGGTGATGCTACGGCAGCCAAGCATTGGATCAACCGCATCCACAGGATTTTGACCGATCTAGGGATTAGAGAGGAGCTCTGCCTGAAAGTGGCACAACGACTATTAGAAGGAGAGGCCCTCTTATGGTAGGAGGCCCTCATTGATAAGGCGACAGAGCCACTGGGATGGGACGACTTCCTTCGGGAGTTTGACCACAGATTCTTCCCACTCTACCAGCAGGATAGGATGAGATCAGAGTTGGGATGGCTTACACAGGGTCCAGATCTGTCTCGGAGTATGAGACAGACATACGGAGACTTGCTGCATTCGTACCGGATCTAGCTACATCTCGGTATTTGCGCTTCAAATTCGAGGACGGTCTTAGCCTTAACATAAAGAGGTATATGACTGTTACCCCACAGTTTACACTGGCCGAGGTGATAGACTTTGCTCACCGTGCGGAGGCTTTGGTCCGTGCAGAGGCTAGGCAAAGAAAGAGCAGAGAGCAGAAAAGAAAGAAAGCGAAGTCTCATTTTACACAAAACTCCAAGAGGGGCAGGGGATCCAGTTCGCATAGAGGCGGATTAGGATCTAGATTTCCTGAGCTGGGATGGGGACAGTACTCCTAGAGGTTCAGACAGCCCGCTCCGACTCACCCTGCATAGTATACTACTCAGCAGCACCCTTATTGCCGCAAGTGCAATAGGTCTCATCCGATAGGAGTTTGTTTAGTGACGGTCACTTGCTTCCACTATGGGAAGTCAGGGCATATCAGGAGTTCCTGCCCTGAGTTAGGACGAGGAGGACAGAGTTTACAGAGCCACACTAGTACTCCTCATATGGGATAGTAGGGACAGCCTGCTCGGCCAGCATCTTCTACTCCCAGGGTAACCACCGGGAGTAACACAGTGCAAACCCAGACATGACAGCAGCCTAGGGCTCAGGCCCAGATTTATGCCATGACGTAGGAGGACGCCCAAGCGAACCCCGACATCATCATGGGTACTCCTCCTTCTGATCCTGTAGAATATGATCTCTATTCGTATTTTCACTTCTTTTGGGGATGTCAGCATTGTATCATGATAGTTGTATCGGTATTTTATGTTGTTTACCCTTTTGTGACATGATACTACTCTGACATCTTTGTACACTGAAGTTGTAAAAGTCTTAGAGGCTCAACTATTTTGATATATATTTATATATATATCAAGTTTGAAATTATTCTAAGTCTATATGTATTTTGTTCAATGATAGGTACTCTACCAATTTTCAGAATAGATGTTTGTATCCTTATTGACACGGGGGCTAACTATTCGTATGTGAGCGATCAATTCTTCTGACATTCTAATAGGCTGCTCTCACCTTTGGACGAGGAGATATTGGTCATCACTCCTCTGGGTGAGCAGATTATGCGCGGCACAATGTATAGAGAATGTGAGATCAAAGTTGGGGATACAGTGCTGAAGGCAGATCCAATCCCTCTCACCATGATTGATTTTGATGCTATCTTGGGGATGAATTGGCTACATATGTATCGGGCTTTAGTTGATTGCTTTAAAAAGCAGGTGGAGTTATGAAGACCCGATCAGCCAGTGTTGATTTTTTAGGGCGAGAGGCGGGTTTTGTCCCAAGAGAAAAGAAAGCAGTCGGATGCAAATGGGTTTATAAGATTAAATATAAAAGTGACGGTTCAATTAACCGTTATAAGGCTAGACTTGTAGCTAAAGGGTTTACCCAGACTTACGGAGTGGATTATACGGAGACTTTTGCACCTGTAGCAAAAATGAACACTATAAGGGTTCTCTTGTCTCTTGCCACCAATAGGAGTTGGCCAATGTATTAGATGGACGTAAAAAATGCCTTCTTACAAGGGGAGTTAGAAGAGGAGGTCTATATGTATCTACCTCAAGGGCTTAATCAAAGTCATGAAGGACGAGTGTGCATACTGAAGAAAGCTATCTACGGTCTCAAACAATCTCCTCCGGCCTGGTATGCAAAACTAAGCTCTGCGCTTCTCAGTTACAACTTTAAAAAATGCAATAGTGATTCCTCCTTATTTACTAAATTTGATAATGAAAGAATCACTATTGTGCTCATATACATTGATGATATTATTGTTACCGGAAATGATATCAGTCAAATTGATCAAGTTAGAAATTTAATTAAATCTAGTTTTGAAGTTAAAGATTTAGAGCTACTAAAGTACTTTTTAGGAATAGAACTTGCCTACTCTCATAAGGGGCTTGTCCTATCCCAAAGAAAGTATACTCTTGATCTTTTGCAGGAGACAGGTAAATTGGGAGCAAAACCACCGATTAGCCCTATCTCAACCTCTGATGAAGAAAAATATGCCGATCAACCTTTTACAGATATACAAAGGTACCAGAGACTTGTTGGGAAGCTCATTTACCTAACTATCACCAGACCCGACATTGCATATGCTGTGAGTCAAATCAGTCGGTATATGCATGCTCCTAAAGTATGTCATTGGAAGGCAGTTGAAAGGATTCTTAGGTATCTTAAAGGGTCTCCCGGGAGAGGAATCTGTATGAAGAATAATCAAAGTTCAGAAATTGTGGGCTATTTGATGCGGATTGGGCCGGAGATTCAATGGATAGAAGATCCACCACAGGTTATTGCATATTTGTTGGTGGGAATATCGTATCTTGGAAAAGTAAGAAACAATCTGTAGTTTCAAGATCAAGTGCAGAATCTGAGTACCGAGCCATGGCAGCAGCAACCAGCGAGATCATTTGACTAAAAACTCGAGTTGAAGAATTGGGATTTCTAGTCACTTCCCCTATCAAACTCTTTTGCAACAATCAATCTGCTATTCATATTGCGTCTAATCCTGTCTTTCATGAGAGAACAAAACATATTGAAGTCGATTGTCATTTCGTTCGTCAAAAGGTTGAAGATAAGACCATAGTCACTCCTCACGTGAAGAGCAATGAACAGCTTGCTAATATTTTTACCAAAGGAACTACGGCAAGTCACATGCAAAATATTCTCAGCAAGTTAGGCTCCATAGATATATATTCGGCAAACTTGAGGGGGAGTGTTAAAATAAATTCAAATAATATTGATTGATTTAGTCAATCATTATGATTGATTTAATCAATTATTATTATTGAACTAATCATTACAATTGATTTGGTTAATGATATATATTTGGTTGGCTTAATCAATTATTCAGATTGATTTACTCAATCATTATATATTTAATTGATTTATTTAATGATTGATTTATTCAATCACTATAAATTTAGAATATTGACTTTATTTTTTCCTTTACCAATTTTATTGTGATTCTTTTCCTTTTTCTTTAATGGTTAGTTTCTTGTATAAATAGGACTCATTTCCATACTTTATAATCAAGTAAGTAGAGACAATCTTCTCTCTTGTACTTAGTTTTCTCTCTTCTCTTATAATATTCTTTAGTAATCTATATTATTTTCTTCATTCTTCTCTTATAATTTTTCAACAATGGGTAGTTCAGGGAGGAGTTTGTTTTGTTTTGACTTTGTCCACCTGTTGTTTCCTTGAGTTTTGAAGGTTTAGTAATGGCCCCGGGGGCCATTTAGGATGCTAATCAACTGCTCCTCGGGGACGCAGTTTGTGCGTTTTTTCTTAAGTGGTATAGACCTGAGAATGTAGCTTCTGCCAAACATGCGATTATGCTCTGTGGGGGCAAACAAAGACAAAAACAATAATGAATAATATATAACATGGGCATCCTCTTTCGTTCATGTTTGGGTTCTAAGACTGTATATTCCTGTCTCATTGACTAATGAAAAGGTAGTGTACATCATCGGCAGCTTCTTTATTTTGTATAAGTTTTCGTGATGACAAACATGGAAAAGTAATGACATTCCAATTTTTTATTTTTTTAACTAATAAATTAGATCTCAATTAGTATTATCCTTTTCCTCTTAAAATTTTCGAGTTTGAGTATAATTTTTTTTTTCTTTTGATTTTCTTATGAAATCTTAGCTCAACCATCTCTAACTGGGATGGAATTTAAATTGAGAGTCATCTTGTGACAGATTTGGAAGTGGTGGCAGAAATGCCATAACTTTAGTTTGAACCAAATCTAAAATGGGTAATTGGAGCCGTAAACAATAGCTATTCAGCTTTATCAAATTGTGCACCGCATCCATTAACTTGGCATTTCTAATTTTTACAATATTACTATCTTTTGCTTTTGTTGCCGCTACTACTTACATTAGTTGATATATCCAACAATGTCGCAGGTTTTGGCACATGCTAGGTCTTACTCGCCTTTAGCTTTTTGTCTCGCCATCACAAGTCCGCTGCCACCATCGCTCTTGTGCATTAATTAAAGCCCCCATTGTTAACTTTTTATCATCTTGGGTACAATTTAGTACATTTTAAAAATAATCTAAAGTTATTAAATTAAATAACCTAATTAATTCTAAATTTTGAATGGTTTGGGGACATTGCCTTGATGACACCCTAAGGCCCAAGCAAAGCATTGTAAACATACAGTTTTGGAAAGCGGAACGTGTTCGGTTTGGGGCCACTCCTCCAAGCGCAAAGGGAGAGAATTCCAACAAAGACCCATCGAAAAACTCTACATTCATAATTCATATTTCCCATTTTCCCACGAAGTAGCATACCCAACACAACATGGGAACGGTTATCGACTCCCATTTCTTAGCTCTCACTGCCATCGTGACTGTACTCTCTCTCTCTCTCTCTCTCTCTCTCTCTCTACAAATTGTTGTTTCATTTCAGTTGAGGGAATTAGATTGAGGGGTTTTTATTTGATTTTGTTTGGGCAGGTTGGTTATCAGTTCATTTTTTTCATAATCACAGCTCTTCTCAAGTTCGATAAGGACACTGACTTCGCTTGTACTATACCCACAAATTCTTCCTTTTCAATTTTTATGATTTGATAAAAGGAAGCACAAATTGGTGTTAAAAAGAAGTACTATAAAAAAACACGGTTTTAGTCACGGATTTTCGCGACAAAAAAATTCGTCGTTATTTTGTGACGAATTTAGCGACAAAAACTTTTTCGTCGCTAATTTGCCACAAAATTTGCAACGAAAAAGAAGTCGTGGCTAAATTAACGATGGACACATCATTCGTAGCTAAATTCGTCGCTAATTAGTGACGAAAAAATTTTAGTGACTAAATTCGTCGCTAATTGGCGACAAAAAATTTTTACGTTACAAATTTCGTCGCTAAATAAGTTTTTTTATATATAATTAAATAAAATATAATATTAATATAATATTTAAATTAAAAAATTAATTTAACAACCACGGTTTAGTGACGGATTTCTAAATCCGTGGCTGATTCAGCGACGGATTCGAAATCCGTCGCTAAATAGGTTTTTTACATATAATTAAATAAAATATAATATTAATATAATATTTAAATTAAAAAATTAATTTAACAACCGAATTTAATTTAGCTACGGATTTCCAAATCCGTGGCTGATTTAGCGACGGATTCCAAATCCGTCGCTGAATTTTATCTTCTTTTAATTATAATTTTATTTTATTTTTATTTTATTTTATTATTTTATATTAACAAAATCATATTATTATTTTATAATATTTTAATTTACATTTTATTTTATTATATTATATTTCTTAATTCTTAAAAAAAACCATATATTTTATTTTATTTAAATTATATATATTTTTTAATTAATTTATTATTTTTTTTCTTTTTTTAGGTAATTTTATTTTATTTGTATTATTTTATTTAATAATATAAATTTTTTTATTAAATATTAATCTCGTGGGTGCCGGCCCGTGCACGCACGGGCGCCTGCCTGGGCGCCCAGGCAGGCAGGCGCGGGCGCCCGCCCGCCTGAGCAGACAGGCGCGGGCGCCCGCCCGCCTGAGCAGACAGGCGCGGGCGCCCGCCCGCCTGAGCAGACAGGCGCGGGCGGCCGCCCGCCTGAGCAGACAGGCGCTGCCTGGGGCGTGCCACAAAAAATATAAATATATCTGTAGTTGGAGAGATTCGAACCTTCGACTTGTACAGATGCTACCACTACCACTACACCATGGGTGTTGTTTTGTGACTTTCTTCCTCCGCTTTGTTTTCTATTCTCACTTTTTTTTTTCCTTATCTCTATTTGTGGGTTTTTTTTTTCTTTCTACTCTCATTTCTTATATATAATAATTTTATTATAATATATAATAATTTTATTATAATATATAATAATTTTATTATAACGAATAAAAATATTTTATAATTAAATATATAGATTTTTTAAAATATTAATATATTATAATTTATTGATAATTATAATTTTATAGTTTTGAGATATTGTAATCCATTTTTAAATTATAAATTATGGATTAAAAAAATAAAATAAAAATGAAAAAAATAATAAGATACTAAGATAAAAGAAAAAAGAGGAAATCAAAATATAATATAAACATATTTTTTAATTAATTTATTATTTTATTTTAAATTAGTATTTTATTATTTTTTATTTTATTAAAAATTATCATATTTATTATTTTTAATTAATATTATTTTAGGTGGGTGGTATAAATAAAAAAAGTTATTATATTTATTATTTTAAATTATTATTATATATTATTTTATTATTATTAAAAAAATGTGAAATAAAGATAATAAATAATAAAAAAGAAATTTATATTATAATAAAATCTTTGGCTCGGTGGTTTACAGGTTGCATGCAGGAGTTCGGAAGAGTGCGGAGTTTGGAGTTCGAACCACGGTGGAGGCAAAAGGCATTTTCCAACAATTAAGAGTGGCTGCGCGGGGTGCGGGTGCTGGCTCAGGTGGCACGTGCTCGGGCGGGCGGGCTCGGGGTGCTGGCTCAGGTGGCACGTGCTCGGGCGAGCGGGCGGGCTCGGGGTGCTGGCTTAGGTGGCACGTGCTCGGGCGGGTGGGCTCGGGTGGGAATTTCAGCGACGGATTTGAATCCGTCCCTAAATTCAGCGACGGATTTTTTTATTATTACAGATTTTTTTCCCCTAAATTAGTGACGGATTTTAGCGACAAAAATTATCTGTCGCTAAATTTAGCGACGAATTTTAAATTTTCGTTGCTAAATTTAGCAACGGATTTTTTTTGTCCCTAATTTAGCGACGGATAATTTTTCGTCGCTAAAGTTAGTGACGAATTTTAGCGACGAAAAATTATTTGTTGCTAAATTTAGCGACGGATTTCAATTTTTGTCGCTAAATTTAACGACAGATTTCTAATTTTCGTCGCTAAATTTTTGCGACGCGTTATTAGCGACGAAAAATTTTTCGTCGCTAAATCCGTCGCTAATGTTTTTAGCGACGAATTTTTTTAAAATTTTCATCGCTAAATTTGTGGCTAAAAGGCTGTTTTTTTGTAGTGAAGCACAAATTTTGTGATTTGATAAAACAATTGTAGAGTTAAATTTTTTTTTCAGCTGTTGTTGTTTGGGTGCAATAAAAAACCATAGGGTTGATCACTAATTTCATAAAAAATGCGGATTCGTAAATCAACAAGAGGAGAAAGAACTTCAATTGGGGCTCTGTTTGTGGTGTTTCAAGCAATAGGATTTAATTGAATTCTATATTTCCCTTTTATACTCTAATTTAAAATGTTCGTTCCAAAATAATGTGAATCAAAAATTGAGTTGAATTGAATTTATTTTTTTATTTGGTTCTAAGAGGAACATTAGAAATGTATTAATTTGCATAAATGGCAAACTCACCACCTAGAATTATTGAGTGTTACATTGATGATTATATTGATTATATGCCTTTTAAATTTAAAGTAACTAGACAACTGCTTATCATGCTTAAAGCTCGGTTTCTAATTATTATACAATCGGCCATTTATGTTGAAGAAATTGAATTATAATTAGCTTTCAATCGACTATTTTGTGCAATAATTTTTGGAGGTAAATTGGAGTCAAAGTATATGTAACGATATCAGCCTTAAAATGTATTAAGCAGCAGAACTAAACATACTTCTTCAAGATTGTGACCTTGCTATTTTGAGTGGTTTTCTTCTTTTCATGAAAAAAAATTTAGGGTTATTGATCTTTCAGTGTATTACTTTCTTCCCTTTTGTAACTTCACATGATAAGATCACATGGTAAAGTTAAACATCATCTGAGGTTACAAAGGGACAGGTGTTATATATAGGGGAAGGGAAGCAATTCTCCCTGCTTGTTCCTTCACCTCTATAGAAAAGAAGGGACAAAGAGGCACCTTCTTTGATACAAGTTAATGCCTCTTTCCTCCTGATATTCTTTGGTAAACTTTTCTAATCAGACATGGGCAAGAATGAAGAGGTCTTATCATTAAGCTCCTTCCATCTAAGATCTAGGATTTTGAAGTTTATGTTACAAAAACAAAATAAATTTAGTCATGTAGATTATGGATGTTATAAATTTGTTTCGTTTTGCTCCATAATTAGGCTGAGTGGTTGGAGAATTCTATATTTAGTAGCATTCTAAATGTGGGTTTCCTTATTATTATTGTCATTTTTCAGTAGGACGATGTCACGCCTCGATCCTCGGATCGACCACGCGACAACCGCCGCGTCGTCTCGATAATGGGTAGAACCTCCCCATATACCGGGACTCCGTAAGGCTATCAAATTTACAATAAATCATCGAAAGTATAAGACTTTTCAAAACGTTAAATCACATAATAATACACACGCAAGGAATCCATCCGGCTCATCCCTGAACATTCAAACACACACATTGGCACATATCGGGGAGTGGGATCCTGTACAAGTACGCATGCGATGTGGCCATCCTAACCATTCAGAATTCTCACCTCAATAAAGCGTATGACAAACAAGAAGTCCCAAAATATAGTCGTCGGACTTTACCAACACTTACATGAGTAAGACAAGCCAGTATCGGTAGAGTTCTAACGGTATGAGTTGTACAGAACTTCACAAAATTAGAGAATAACATCAAAATTAAGATTTACAGTCCAAATGTCCCAGTACAGATATAAACGGTTTTACAAAAATAATCGAGTAATTAAGATAA
Organism: Dillenia suffruticosa; assembly: GCA_033439265.1. NCBI lineage: Eukaryota > Viridiplantae > Streptophyta > Magnoliopsida > Dilleniales > Dilleniaceae > Dillenia > Dillenia suffruticosa. Next base: position 22,818,533 of record JAVTVX010000015.1, read on the forward strand.
TAAATAACAAATCAAAAATCAGCGGATTTTATCAATACTTGCCAACAACTCGACCAGTATCAATGAAATCCGCACGGCAGGGGATGTACGTCTTCCCTTTCCATGGTTTGAGATCTATAAATCTCTAAAAGTAACCCTGCATGTGACAAATACCTATACAATCCGCAAAAATACTGCACAAGCTCCGTCGAGCAGTCTCCCAACTAAGTGTCCTCTAAAAAAAGGGAAGAGAGGGGTGAGTATAGGGGTATACTCAGTGAGTGGAGTACAATGGTATGATTGTGTTCATAAATAAGGGGCAAATGTGGGGCAGTCAAACCATATCTCATAAATAACATTTCATATGCATAAAACATTTCAATAAATCACAAGTTACAAAATATGCATCCATGTCAATTATCATTTTAGAAAATTTTGGGGTTCCATAAAAAAAAAACACTTCCGTCTAAGGGCGGCCAAACCCAGACGAAATCCCGCCAAGGGTTTTTCTATCCAATGTCTCAAAACAAACCCCCTACCTTGGCGTTGGCTCATACCTCACCAGGGTGCACCAGATATAGTACGACTTCGGCAAAGGGAGGGACGTCTAACTCCCCTGCACATCCAAACCCCAAACCACGCCACCCCGTCGGGTCGCTCCGTGGTGGGAATATGACTATAGTCATCTGCGCCACCTTTTATTTCTAAATCAATGTAGTTCACAAGCAATATGCCATAATTTTCCATCAAATAATCAACAATCTCATGCCAAATCAATTCATAGAGTAATATCAAATAACATATGGCACGGAATTATTTTTAAACACAACGGATGCATTTATACTTTATAATTCAGTTCAGACAGCCCACAGTCACAAAACAATTCGCATAAATCACGTAAAATTTTTCGAAAATCATTTATAAAGCAATTTAAAACAGGTTTCTCATTCATGAACACAATGAACCATCCACTCACCTCTAGAGAGGGTACTCACTCCCTACACCCCATCCATACTCAACAAATCTCCTTTCAAACTCCAATGGATTGTCCTGAAGCAACCATAACAATTCTCAAGTCATTTCTCCTCCAAACTCAAGGGTTCACAAACTTTCCTAATTTTGTTTAACCCTCATTTCAAACATTTTCTTGTTCCTATCCTCATTTTACCAATTTATCGCCATTTACATCTTTACAAAATTTATATTCACAACTCTCCTAGATTTTCTTAAATTAACATAGTCTTAGTTTCTTCTAATTTTTCCAATTCATGGACATACATTCTAATTCTACCATATTGCAATTATTTCACAATCCTAGAGTTATTTTCAAAAATTAGCCCTTACCTGCGCAGAGAAAGGAGTGCAGATTCAGACCTAGGGTTTTCGCATTTGCCTACCAAACCTTCGTGCACTGTTCGATTTAATTCGAAACCTACAATGCTTCCGATTTGAAGCAAAATTTAGTAATTAGGTTCAATCACCAAAGGAAATTGAAACCCTAGAATATATGAATCGGAAATTCATACCATATGTACAGGGGATGAATTGAAATCTCGGCTAGAGTTCTCGAGGGCTTACCGATGACTGCCGAGTTGGGGTCTCTTCTGGGGTTGCAGCAAGTGTCTCGGCAGAGGGCAGCACGCGAACAGGCGAGGGAGAGAAGCAGTGGGCTGTTCGCACGCGAGAGAGAGGGGTTGCGGCTGGTGCGCCTTGGAGCGCTCGCGAGATGGAGCTGCTCGCGGGCAGGAGCCGCTGTGCTCGCGGGCTGTAGCAGTGCAGGAGGGAAGCCGCGCGCTGCGGCTGTGCAGCGCCCGCAGGAGAGAAAGAGAGAATCGGTGAGAGAGAGAGAGAGAGAGAGAGAGAGAGAGAGAGAGAGAGAGAAAGAGAGAGAGAGAGCTTGTGAGTATGTAAATGGAGGGAGGGAGGTGGAGAAATTGAGAGAGTGAGAGAGGGTGAAAGACAGAGAACACGGGAGAGAATGAGGGAGAGAGAAGGTAAATTGGGAAAGTGACTTTCCCAAATTTTTTTTTCTTTTTTGACTTTGTCGGTTTTACAATTCTTAACCCCCTAAAAATAAATTTCGTCCTCGAAATTTCAAAATAGAATTTATACATCAAAAAGTTGCGGGTGTTGCTTCTGCATTAATTCTTCAGTCTCCCAAATTCGTTCCTCTACTTTTTTATTTCTCCACAGCACCCTAACCATAGGAATCTGCTTACTCCTCAACTATTTGATCTGCCGGTCAATGATTTTCGCCGGTTGTACTTTGAAACTCAAGTCTTCTTTCAGTTCTATTAGAGGAACTTCCAACTTCCAATACGTGCGAGGGATCCGGCAAATACTTTTTCAGCATCGACACATGAAAAACATCATGGATTCTCTGCAATTCTGACGACAAATCTAGTTGGTATACCACTGCTCCAATTCTTTCAAGGATTTTAAAGGGTCCGATATAACGGGGGTTTAATTTTCCTCGTTGCTGAAATCGAACTATGCCCTTCCAAGGAGATATCTTCAAGAATACCATATCTCCCACTGTGAATTCCAATGGCCTTCTCCTTTTGTTGGCGTAACTCTTTTGCCGAACTTGAGCTGCCTTCATTCTTTCCCGAATTAGCTTAACCTTTTCCTTGGTAGTTTCAATCAATTCTATGCTTTCAATTTTGCGTTCTCAAACTTCATCCCAACAAAGCGGAGTTCGACATTTTCTTCTGTATAGAGCTTCATAGGGAGGCATTCCAATACTAGCTTGGTAGCTATTGTTATATGCAAATTCAATCAGCGAGAGATGCCTATCCAAACTCCCATGGAAATCCGTAATGCATGCTCTCAACATTTCTTCCAACGTTTGGATTGTACGTTCAGATTGCTCGTCTGTCTGCGGATGAAATGCAGTGCTGAATTTCAGTTTGGTACCCAAGGCCTCTTGTAACTTAGGCCAGAATCTGGATGTGAATCAGGGGTCTCGATCTGATACAATCGATATCGGAACCCCGTGGAGTCGGACAATCTCATCAAGATACACCCTTGCTAACTTCTCCAAGGAATAAGTATTTTGAACTGGGAGGAAATGCGCTGATTTTGTGAGTCTGTCTACTATCACCCAAATGGAATTGTGATGACTTGGAGTACGTGGCAATCCTACCACAAAATCCATAGTAATATGCTCCCATTTCCATTCAGGTATAGGCAATGGTTGAAGCATTCCGGCTGGCTTTTGATGCTCTGCTTTGGTTTGTTGACATACCAGACATCTTGCTATAAATTCGGCTATTTCCCGTTTCAAGCCTGACTACCAATAAGTTTCTTTGATGGTTCGGTACATTTTAGTACTTCCAGGATGCATAGCATAAGCCGAAGAGTGTGCTTCTTCCAGAATAGCCTTCCGAAGCTCATCATTTTTGGGAACACAAATCCGTTTCCCATACATGACTATACCATCCTCCCGAACATGGAAATCACTAGTTTCACCCTTGCGAACCTTTTCCACTATTTGCTTTAACTCTTCATCAGTGGTTTGGAATTCTTTAATACTGTCTACCAAGGTTGGTCGAACTTCAAATTTCGCTAATAATGCACCACTGTCATCACAAGCAATTTTGGCTCCAAGAGCACGAAATCCCACCAGGCATGAGAGGTAAGCGTCTCCCTGAATCTGAGAAGAAGATAAGGACTTACGGCTTAAGGCATCAGCAACTACATTTGCCTTGCCCGGGTGATAATCAATCACCAAATCGTAGTCTTTGATCAGCTCTAGCCATCTCCTTTGCCTCAAATTGAGCTCCTTCTGGGTGAGCAGGTACTTGAGGCTCTTGTGGTCGGTAAAGATTCTGCAAGTGGCTCCATATAAATAATGGTGCCAAATCTTTAATGCAAATACAATTGCAGCCAATTCTAAATCATGTGTAGGATAATTCAGTTCATGCTTCTTTAACTGTCAAGAAACGTAGGCGATAGTTCCGCCGCCTTGCATCAAGACGCATCCTAACCCCTGTTTATTGGCATCGCTGCAGACAACATAATCATCACCGAGGGTAGGAAGGGCAAGTATGGGAGCCGTTGTGAGTCTCTTCTTGAGTTCTTGAAAACTCTGCTCACATTTATCCGTCCATTCAGACTTGATTCCTTTCCACGTCAAACCAGACAATGGAGATGCAATTTTGAAAAAACCCTCTACGAATCTTCGATAGTAACCCGCCAATCCGAGGAAGCTTCTCACCTCAGTGACGTTTTTGGGTTGTTCCCATTTCAGAATTGCCTCAACTTTCTTCGGATCAACAAATATCCCTTCTCCAGATACTACATGTCCCAAGAACCCAATTTCCTTCAACCAGAATTCACATTTTGAGAACTTGGCATACAAATGCTTGTCTCGGAGAGTCTGCAACACAATCCGAAGATGATTTGAATGCTCTTCGTCATTTTTGGAATACACAAGGATGTCGTCAATGAAAACAATGACGAACTTGTCAAGATAGGAGTGAAAAACTCGATTCATTAGGTCCATGAAAATTGTTGGAGCATAGCCGAAAGGCATCACCAAAAATTCATAGTGTCTATACCTTGTCCTAAACGTAGTCTTGGGGACATCATTTTCCTTTATCCGTAACTGATGATAGCCGGACCTCAAATCTATCTTGGAGAATACACTGGCCCCTTCGAGTTGATCAAACAAGTCATCAATCCTCGACAAGGGTTATTTGTTCTTGATGGTCACCTTATTTAATTGTCGATAATCAATACACAATCGAAGAGTGCCATATTTCTTCTTGACAAAGAGAACCGGAGCACCCTAAGGTGAAGTGCTCGGTTAGATGAATCCCTTTCTCAACAACTCTTGGAGTTGGACTTTCAACTCTTTTAATTCTGCCGGTGCCATTCGATAAGGAGAAGTGGAGACTGGTGCCATACCGGGAATAAGATCTATAGTGAAATCAAACTCCCGAATCAGTGGCAACCCCGGTAACTCTTCTAGAAAGACGTCCGGGAACTTATTTACCACAAGGATATCGCTCAGGTCAGGGCTTGCTGCCATAGTGTCAATGATATGAGCCAAATACGCTTCGCAGCCCTTATGCACTAATCTCCGTGTCTCAAGAGCTGAAATCACACAGGTCGGCAATACTCGCCGTTTACCAGCGAACACAAGTAGTGGATGTCCGGCCCTACGGAATTCCACTTCTTTAGGGAAGCAATTCACTGAAGCTTGGTGAAGACTTAGCCAATCCATGCCTAGGATGGCGTCGAAGTCCTTCATATCCAACGGAATCAAATCCGCTTCAAGAATTGTTTCACCAACTTTCACCTCACAAGACTTATGTACAAAATTTCAAATTATATGTTCTCCTAAGGGAGTAATGACCAACAGTTCTTCATCAAGAGGAACTAAATCCCTATCAGAATGTCTTGCAAATCCTGAGCTTACAAATGAATTATTCGATCCGGTATCAATGAGTATATGTGCATCCACTCCAAAAATTTTCATCATACCTATAAATGTAAACCATAAACATAATCATATCATCATAGCCTTTCATTCATAATCACAAATCATCAAATCATAGTTATAATCCATAGATATCACATTTTCAATTTTCAAACTTAAATTTAAATGAAAATTTACCTGTGACTACGTCGGGATTAATCTGAGCTTCTTCGTCCGTCATGACAAAAACCCTAGCTTGAGCTCTCGGCTGAGGTCGCTGAGAGGGGGTAGCTACTGTATTGCTTCCTTTGCCCGTCCTAGGGATGGTACTAGTGGAAGGTGTCACCGAATCTGCTGGACCAGTTTTGGAGCCGCTAGAGGGACCTCTAACTTGCCGACTCCCTTACCCTTCTTCTGTCAACTCAGGGCAAGAATAACGGAGGTGTCCCTCCTTCCCGCAGTGATAACACCTCTTAGGTCCTCTGCACGGACCCGTGTGATACCCTTTACAAGTAGGGCAAGTTTGCATTCCACCTCCTCTGGGTCTTGCTCCCGAATTGTAAAACCGACAAAGTAAAAAAAAAAAAAATTTGGGAAAGTCACTTTCCCAATTTACCTTCTCTCCCCCTCATTCTCTCCCGTGTTCTCTGTCTCTCACCCTCTCTCACTCTCTCAATTTCTCTACCTCCCTCCCTCCATTTACATACTCATAAGCTCTCTTTCTCTCTCTCTCTCTCTCTCTCTCTCTCTCACACCGATTCTCTCTCTCTTTCTCTCCTGTGGGCGCTGCACAGCCGCAGCGTGCGGCTTCCCTCCCGCCCTGCTACAGCCCGCGAGCACAGCGGCTCTCGCCCGCGAGCAGCTCCATCTCGCGAGCGCTCCAAGGCGCACCAGCCGCAACCCCTCTCCCTCGCGTGCGAACAGCCCACTGCTTCTCTCCCTCGCCTGTTCGCGTGCTGCCCTCTACCGAGACACTTTTGTAACCCCAGAAGAGACCCCAACTCGGCAGTCATCGGTAAGCCCTCGAGAACTCTAGCCGAGATTTCAATTCATCCCCTGTACATGTGGTATGAATTTTCGATTGATATATTCTAGGGTTTCAATTTTGTTTGGTGATTGAACCTAAATACTAAATTTTGCTTCAAATTGGAAGCATTGCAGGTTTCGAATTAAATCGAACAGCGCACGAAGGTTTGCTAGGCAAATACGAAAATCCTAGGTCTGAATCTGCACTCCTTTCTCTGCGCAGGTAAGGGCTAATTTTTGAAAATAACTCTAGGATTGTGAAATAATTGCAATATGGTAGAATTGGAATGTATGTCCATGAATTGGAAAAATTAGAAGAAACTAAGACTATGTTAATTTAAGAAAATCTAGGAGAGTTGTGAATATGAATTTTGTAAAGATGTAAATGGCGATAAATTGGTAAAATGAGGATAGGAACAAGCAAATGTTAGAAATGAGGGTTAAACAAAATTAGGAAAGTTTGTGAACCCTTGAGTTTGGAGGAGAAATGACTTGAGAATTGTTATGGTTGTTTCAGGACAATCCATTGGAGTTTGAAAGGAGATTTCTTGAGTATGGATAGGGTGTAGGGAGTGAGTACCTTCTCTAGAGGTGAGTGGATGGTTCATTGTGTTCATGAATGAGAAACCTGTTTTAAATTGCTTTATAAATGATTTTCGAAAGATTTTACATGATTTATGCAAATTGTTTTGTGACTGTGGGCTGTCTGAACTAAATTATAAAGTATAAATGCATCCGTTGTGTTTAAAAATGATTCCGTGCCATATGTTATTTGATATTGCTCTATGAATTGATTTGGCATGAGATTGTTGATTATTTGATGGAAAATTATGACACATTGCTTGTGAACTGGATTGATTTAGAAATGAAAGGTGTCGCAGATGACTATAGTCATATTCCCACAACGGAGCGACACGACGGGGCGACATAGTTTGGGGTTTGGATGTGCAGGGGAGTTAGACGTCCCTCCCTCTGTCGAAGTCGTACTATATCTAGTGCACCCCGGTGAGGTACGAGCCAACGCCAAGGTAGGGGGTTTGTTTTGAGACATTGGATAGAAAAACACTTGGCGGGATTTCGTCTGGGTTTGGCCGCCCTAAGACGGAAGTGTTTTTTTTTATGGAACCCCAAGATTTTCTAAAATGATAATTGACATGGATGCATATTTTGTAACTTGTGATTTATTGAAATGTTTTATGCATATGAAATGTTATTTATGAGATATGGTTTGACTGCCCCACATTTGCCCCTTATTTATGAACACAATCATACCATTGTACTCCACTCACTGAGTATACCCCTATACTCACCCCTCTCTTCCCTTTTTTTAGAGGACACTTAGTTGGGAGACTGCTCGACGGAGCTTGTGCAGTATTTTTGCGGATTGTATAGGTATTTGTCACATGCAGGGTTACTTTTAGAGATTTATAGATCTCAAACCATGGAAAGGGAAGACGTACATCCCCTGCCGTGCGGATTTCATTGATACTGGTCGAGTTGTTGGCAAGTATTGATAAAATCCGCTGATTTTTGATTTATTATTTATTATCTTAATTACTCGATTATTTTTGTAAAACCGTTTATATCTGTACTGGGACATTTGGACTGTAAATCTTAATTTTGATGTTATTCTCTAATTTTGTGAAGTTTTGTACAACTCATACCGTTAGGAATCTACCGATACTGGCTTGTCTTACTCAGGTAAGTGTTGGTAAAGTCCGACGGCTATGTTTTGGGACTTCTTGTTTGTCATACGCTTTGTTGAGGTGAGAATTCTGAATGGCTATGATGGCCACATCGCATGCGTGCTTGTACAGGATCCCACTCCCCGATGTGTGCCAATGTGTGTGTTTGAATGTTCAGGGATGAGCCGGATGGGCTCCTTGCGTGTGTATTGTTATGTGATTTCACGTTTTGAAGAGTCTTATGCTTTCGATGATTTATTGTAAATTTGATAGCCTTGCGGAGTCCCGGTAGACGGGGAGGTTCTGCCCGTGTATCAAGACGACGCGGCGGTTGTCGCGTGGTCGATCCGAGGATCGGGGCGTGACAGATGATCTTTGCTGTTCTTTACTTCCCATGTAATATTTCCCATTATGTTTTTCTCAGGTAGATTTGACATTGCTTGTGCTCATATAGGGCCTTCGGTTAGGATTGTTTCTTTTAATGACATATGAATTACATTGTACAGAAGCGCATCTTTTGGATGTAATTTAATGTGTTAATTACTATTTATCAAATAATGAAAAGAGAGAAGAAAATTTAATTTCAATTTAAATTAAACGAATGAATTTTTTAGCACATAACTTGTGTCGACTTTCCTTACATATAATCCCCTTGCTCACAATCCCAATTTTGGAACTAATTATTACCTTCTGCATCTTTTACCCAATTTGAGTATATGGAAGCTAAGAGTGATAATTGAAGTATCTTATTTTTGAAAATGTGTTTGTCCATAAATGAGAAGTTTAGCCTTACAGCCATAAGTTTTAATACACAGGTAAACGATCGAACTAAGAACATGTAGAAATAATTGTCCATAATGATGTACAACAGGATATAGTGGAGATTAGGGAAAAAAGAGATAAAATTTTACTTGTCAAGCTAGTTAGTAGAGAAGGCATAATTAATATCGTCAGTATTTATTCATTTCAAATAGGTGTAAATGCAACTATAAACAGCAGTGTTGGGAAGATTTAGATAAATTTATATAAATCATATCTAATGGGAAGAAATTATTTGTTGGAGGAGATTTAAATGGGCATGTAAGTGAGAATGATGAGAGATTTGAAATCGTACATAGAAACTTGAACTTTGGTAGTAGAAATGAGATGGGGATACCACTTTAGAATTTATCACAACATTCGATTTGATACTGTAATTATTTTTTTCAAGAAAAAAGAGTCGAATATAGTTACATACAGAAGTGGGTGGAATGCTAGTCAAATAGATTTCTTTCTGAATAGGAGGAGTGATAAAATGACTTGTAGGGATTGCAAGTTTATATCAGGGGGAGTATAGTAACTCAATATAGAGTTTTAGTATTAGATGTGCATGTATACCCAAAAAACAATAGAAGTATAGTCAATTTATGGAACTAAGAATTAAGTGGTTGAATCTGAAAGAGGAAAAAGTAGTAACCTTTAGAGATAAATTAATTCAAGTAGCTATGTGATCTACTAATGATGATTTGGAAGCCATGTGGGTTGAAATATCTAATAATATTAAGAATTCAAGTAAGGAGATTTTTTTGAGTATCTAGGCTTTGTTTACCAATAGGTAAGGAGTCATGGTAGTGGATAAGGAAATCCAAACTATTATACGAATTAAACAAGAGTGTTATAGGAATTTTAAAATTAAGAAAGGTAGTGATTCATTTGAAAAATACAACATTGCAAGAAAAAAGATAAGCAAAATTATTTGCGAGTCAAAAATTAAGGAATATAACGAATTATATAAAAAATTAGAAATTAGGGATATAGGAAAAAAAGATTTACAGAATTGTCAAATTAAGAGATATGAAGGAAAAAGATCTAAATAATGTTATGTATATTAAGAGTAAGGCTAATAGTGTTTTTATAAAGAATGAGAACATAAGAAAGTATTAGAAGGATAATTTTGATAACTTTTTTAAAGTTCAGGGTATAAGAAATATCGACGATATTACGATACTTGTATAGAAGATCAATAGACATTTTAAATGCAAGATTTGTCACCATGAATTAAGGGAAGTTTTAAAAAGAATGAAGAATAATAAAGGTTTAGGATCTGATCAAATCACTATTGAGGTGAGGAAGTGTTTAGGTGAAACGGTGATGTGAATGTTGACGGATCTTTTTAATATAATTTGACAAATCAAGAAAATGTCTCAAATATGAAGGGAAAGTATAATTGTGTCACTATATAAGAATAAATGAGACGTATAAGATTATTTCAATTATAGAAAAATTAAACTTATTAATCATACTATAAAATTGTAAGAGAAAGTGAAGGAGTATAAATTGAGATTAGAGGTAAATGTATCTCAAAATTAATTGGAATTTATGTCAAAATGATCAATTATAGAAGCCATTCACATGCTTAAACATATGATAGAGATGTTTATAGGTCCGACAATCGAGCTTTTTGAGCCGGGCTTTGCAAGGCTCGAGCTCGGCCTGTTTAAAATTTTATAGGTTCGAGCTCGAGCTCAAGCTCGGCCCGAAAAAATTAGAAAAATTTAGGCCCAAGCTCGGCCCGAAATATTAAAAGGGCCTCGGGTGCATTTCGGGCCAAGCTTGAGCCCGAATAGCAATTTTTTCTCCCCTAAAAAATCCATTAATTCAATTTTTCATTCCCAAAATTGCAATGCCACAAAAATAAAACTAAATAAAAAATTCAAAGAAACTTAATACTTTGACTTATATATCTAAGTGAAATGTAAATGTATCTAGAATTATCAAAAAAAAAAAAAAACCTTCACAAATTCTATAAAAAAATAAACACCAATGGGACTAATCATGAACAAACCATCCATTTTGAAGCTTGAGACTGAGCTGCTTCAGAAGGGTTTTAGGTACAAGCATTTGTAACCAACCATTTAAGTAGCAGGCCATGCTACAATGAAAAATGAAAAATGGGAGCAATAATGAAAGTAAAAGAGAGAGAGAGAAAGTTTATTACCTGCTTCCATTTACACAGCCACTACAGCCAGAATAAGGAATCCAAACCTTCATCAACACAGCCAACACAAATTAGAAAATAATAATAATAAAAAAGAAAAATGAAAGCATGAAAGATTAAAGAATTACATAAAAAAATCACCATCTCAGCACTATAATTTTTGATTTTATTTATTGAACCCGGCTGCAACAAACACATGTATATATGAGAAAAGTTAGTGATTAATAAAATAAAAAAAGATTTCATTGCTAAGATATGAATACTAACCACCAAAGGCAGAGTCAAATTCTGGCTCAAAATCAACTTCCTTAGGTTTACTTTTAATCCAATCTTGAGCACAAATCAGTGCTTCGGTAGTAGAAGAAAGCAAAGAACTACGAAACTTGTTTAAAACACGCCCACCAGTACTAAAAGCACTCTCAGATGCAACTGAACTCACTGGAACAGCCAATATATCCTTAGCCATAATAGACATAATTGGAAATTTAGTTTGAACACTTTTCCAATAGTCTAAAATATTAAAGTCATCTTTTGTTTCATCAACTTGTGTTGGTAGAGCTTTTCTTCCAAATAAGCATCCAACTCACTCTTAGATACATCATCTTCCTCATCCTCAATTGTATAAAATTCAACCATATAATTGTTTTGAAAATTCCATTCATCTTTGCTGCTCCCACTTGCTTCACTGTTTTCCCACTTTCATTTTTTTGATACTTGTTCACGCATTGAAGTTTCATATGTTTCAAAATATTCCTCAAAAAGAGCATGCAATTCTTTATTAACACGGTCCAACATTGTCACGCCCCGAACCGGGATAGTGAACAGCCGCCCGTTGTCCCTGGATGCCGACTATATTTTTATAGAAAATCGGGAAGAAACTCCCTATAAATCAGAGGTTTCCCATGTACAATTTCACCTGTATATCAAATTCATCCTGTAAAATAAATAATTCGCCATCCCGGCCTCTCCAAAATCAACAAATACCACAGCCAACATCCAAAACAATACAAGACTATATAGTTTCTAGCAGTCCTAGCAACAGAACTCTACTGTCATGCCCAACTAGAGCATGAGCAGCCGCCATACCAAGCGGACTTAAATTCTACGCATATATAAAATAAATTCCCAAGTTATTTTTAAATATTCACAAATGTCTCAATGCAATGAAATAAATTAATACGAGGGTTCACGAATAAATGTCCATAATTTATACAGTCATCCCAAAAAAATTAGATAAATACATTGGTCAAACTAAAATCTCCAATACATAACGATATCACCAATCATCGTAGCGGAAGAAATGAAAATATCCATACCCAAATCCAGTGATATCACGTTCGTGTCACAATTATACAAACTCAACAATACCTCCTCGGTCCAACACTAATCCTGTCGGAAAGAAAGCGAGAGGTGAGTATCTATGGAAGGATACTCAGTAAGTGAGGAGATTGACATCATAATATCAATATCGAGGGTGAACTTGGAGTGTCAAAGCATAAGATAAAAAAAAATATCCACAGTGTGCAAACCGATCATGTTATTTCAAAATCATATATCATACGCACATATCAGAAAGCAAGATATGCATCCAATATTTACATTAATGTCATGAAGAGCCAGCCAATGAAATATTCCTGGCAATGGTCTACCTCGACCAAGGACGGCGTATTGGGGGTTTTTCCAAATGCAAGTATTAAATAATGGCTTTTTGCCCCAATGTTGGCCACACACTACCCCAACTAGCCTGTAAATAATAATAATGTATATATAACTAGTCGACCGTGTATGGTGCCCCCGCCTAGTGCTAGACGGAGCCGTACTCAACGTCCTCTCCGATGAGGGTCAACCTGGGACACCCATACACATAATGATCTGGCGGATACCTCCGGCCAAAGCGTATCCGAACACAAAGGGTGCCTTTACCAGATGTCCCTCGTAGGTACGGATCACAATATCATATCGGCCGGGCACGTAACCCCATGCATCCCATCATCATGTCGGCCGGGCATATAGCCCCATGCATCATATCATAACGTCGGCTGGGTATACAGCCCAAATATATAAGTAAATCTATTTAAAACCATGTGCCAATGCAGTAGAAGTATTAAAAACATGTCAATATGTCAAAAATGTGGCACAATATACAGTTATCAAAACTCATGGATGCATATCAATAAAGTCAGAAATTAAGACACTCCAAACGTCACAAAACATTTTATAAAATATTCAAAAATTTTAACAATCATACATTTTACAGAAATATGTCATTTAAAAAGTATTTTTGAAACATAGTTTTCAATGAATAGCGAAAGTCAAAGTCTCACTCACTGTTTTAGGGAGGGCGGTCACTCCCTATTTTCAAAACAAATCCAATCTGCTTCCTTGAGTCTCCAAAAAGATCAACCTAATCATATCATCAAAATTGAATATCAATTTTTCAAGCATCTTTAGGGTTTATCCGAAAGACATGAAATATATAATATCCTCCACTTTACGGCTCATTTCATTCCAACCCTACAACCCAGATACTTTCATGCATATTTCAAAGTTTAACTCTAAGGGAAACTATTCGAATTCACTCGACATGATTTTATGATTCTATAATATGCTTCTTTCGTATCAGACCATCTAGTTTTTGTAACATTCTATACTTAACCTTCAAAGTTACATATAATCATTTCAGAAATTGTATTCTATTCGCATTCTACTTACACTCTAAACATATACAGAACCTTTCATCTTAGATTTAATCATAGATTCATTTAATTTATCAATTAGAGCCAAAATCTCCTCACCTAGGGTTTTCTCGAAGCGTCGAGTCTCGTCCGAATGTCGCTTCGGTACTCCAAAGTCTGTAGTGTTTCCTATCAAAACAAAATTTATTTGTTAAATCTCAACACTTAGATCAGAAGCAAAACCCTAAGTCATTTACCTGCATGGAGGTTTGTGGGCTGTCACGGGCTCACGGGTCGTCACTGGCAGTCACAGGCTCGTGGGCTACAGCGGGCTCGTGGGTTCACGGGTCTGCGGGCCAGTGAGAGTCAGCTAGCGGGCTCGCTGGTCTACGGGCCAGTGGGTTGGCAGGCCTGCAGTCTGGCGGGCTAGCGGGCTAGCGGGCCTCTTGCTGATGGGCCTGCGGGCTAGCGGGCCTCTGGCTCATGGGCCTACAAGCCACAGTGGCTTGCGGGCTGGTGCTCGCCCGTGCGCTGGTGCGCGCTTGTGTGCTGCGTTGGTGCGCGCCCGTGCGCTGCGCTGGTGCTCGCCCGTGCACGCTCGTGTGCTGGGTTCGCGCGTGGTGCTGGGTTCGCGCGCGCTCGTGAGCTGGGTCGTGCGCAGCCTGGCTCGCGCTGCGGGCTGGGGGATCGTGCTGCAGAAGGCGCTGCAGTCGGGTGCTGTGGCGGAAGGCGGTGCTCGATCGTGGCTCACGGCGGTGTGCGGCGAGGCGAAAGGGAGAGAGCCGCTGGAGATCACGAGGGAGAGGCTATGAGAGAGAAACCGAGAGGGAAAAAGAAGAAGAAGAAGAAAAAGAAGAAGAAGGTGGCGATGGCGGTGGCTAAGGAAGGCACGTAGCAGCGGCGGAAGGAAGAGAGGCACGGCGCCACGGGAAGATGAAAGGTCAGGAGAGAGAGAGAGAGAGAGAAAAAATAGGGGGTTAGGGTTTTAACCTTAATCCCCAAATTGGGGATGCAACATTTTACCCCAAAACGCTGCGTCTCCAATCCGTTTTTTTTTTTTTTTTTTTTTTTTTGGTGTTACAAACATAATATCTACCAAAGCACTATCATCTATCTTTTTGTAGCAAAATTTCAGATTCTTAAATTTGAATCTAGGATCCAAAACAAATGCAATAGAGAGCAACACATTGGGTTCCTTTTCAAGCCAATATTTCTCAAATTTGAAAAGCATATCATTTGCCAAGTCCACAAGGATTGAGTTTACATCTTGAGTAGTCTGTTTCAGCAACATTAGAGTTCGATAAATTTCACGTAGAAATATGTTTGCTGTACAGTACTTGCTTCCAGACAAAGCATTGGTTGCCATGAAAATGTTTCCAAAAACTTGTGAACAATTTTAGCCTTTTCCCAATCTTCATGTAAAGGAGGATCTTTAAAATTTAAATCACGAGTTTTCATGCACTAATATACTTTTCTAAAATGTAATGCAGATCCAAGCATTTTATATGTGGAATTCCACCTAGTACACATATCAAGAACTAGCATTTTACCTTTGGAAATACGTTCTTGATCAGCATTTTGATTGAACTCCAATTTTCTTTTCGGTGATGCCTTCACATATTTTACGGCATTTTGCACCCTATGAATACATTCCTTTATCCTATCCAAACCCTTTTGAACAATTAAGTTCAAAATATGACCCCAACAACGAACATGAAGGTGCTCTCCTCTACGCACCAACGTCCTCCTACTTGAATAATGATCTTGGAGGCATCTAATAACCACATCATTAGCTGAAGCATTATCCATGGTAAGAGTACCAATTTTCTCAATGTTCCACTCCAATAGACAGCTAATGATTATGTCAAATAAATTCTCTCCACTTGCCTTCACAGGAACCAATGCAAAGTTGATAATTTTTTTTGAAGCTTCCACTCCTTGTCAATAAAATGAGCCGTAAGAGCCATGAAAGGAAGATCTTGTAAGGATGTCCAAGTATCTATCGTCAAAGACACCCTTGGATTTGATAATAACAAAAGCTCCTTCAATATATTTTTCTCAACTTCATAATATTTCAAACAATCACTCTTCACTTTGTTTCGGGTGACAAACTTAACTTTTGGATTGATACCCAACACAAATTTATGAAATGAAAGGTCTTTAACAAAACTAAATGGGAGCTCATGAGTAATTATAAGTTCTGTCAAATCTCTTCGACTCTTTTCTTGATCAAACTTCCAAACAAGTGAACTCCCTTGATCCGATGTGCCTTTGGCAAAGTTTAGAAGAGTCTGCCCATTATCTTCTTGTTGTTCTCCTAGTCCTACCTTCCTTTTATAGGAACTACATATTCCTTTTTTAATATGTCGTGCTAAATGTGTAGTTCCTCTTGAAGGCGGACATGAGAAAACCTTTAAACAATAGTTGCATTTGCATTCCAAAGGATTTTTTTCATTCTTGGTAAAATGGGCCCACATCTCAGACCTAAGTTTCACTTCCCTCTTTGGTTTTTGGCCTTTTCACAAAGATCTGGTTTAGAGTCTGCTCTTAGTTGTTGCTTTGATGGATCAAGATCAGTGACAGTGACAACAATATTTTCATTGTTTGCATCCGACATCTGTAGACAATAAGCAAAAATATGGAAAGTGTAAAAAAATGAAATTCAAGTTGACAAATATAGAAATCTTAAGCATAAATCAAATCACACATTATTTGATACAAATTACAAAACTCATACCTCTAAATTATCCATTTTCCAAATCTAAGAATAAAATGAATCCAAATCAAAAGATAGGGGTGATGGGGGCGATAGCCGAGTAATGAACAAAGCCAAGTAAGGAAGCATAGCAGAGTCACTTTACAAGGCAAAATTCAAACAAGTATAAGCAAGCTTCATAATATTTTGAAAGAGTATGAAAACTGTATGCACAAACCTCTTTTTTCTTATCTATTGTGCTCTTCACCTCATGGAAATGATCTTAAAAAAAAAAAAAAAACTTGAATTAGCATTGCATTTACTAACAGTGTCCAGAGTAAGAAAAGAGCAGCAGCTAAGCAACTGAAAAGAAAGCAAGAAAAAAGGAGCAACTGACCAAAATTCTTTAAAATTTTACTGTCTGGAGGTCCGATTGCTCAAAGAAAAAAGGAGCAACTAGGTGAGAGAAAGTTTGAAATCTAAACTTACCTTTACAGAAATCAAAGAGAAGCTTGAGGCAACCACATGTCCGGAGGTTCGATTACTTAGATGAAGATGATAGTGAGTGCCGTCATTGTCGTCCTGGGCTTTGGAAGATGAAGAGAAAGAGGAAATCTAGGTTAAGTAGAGTTTGCAAAAAAATGAGCCGGCCTAGTGTACATCATATACTCACCATTAAAAAGCCAAATTGCCTACTTTTGTGTCTGTCCATGTCTATACATATGAATTACATTTTATGTTAAAAGGGCCGGGCTTTTAACAGGCCGAGCTCACTTATGCTCAAGCTCGGCCCGAAATTAAGACGAGCCTAAAAATTAGGCCTGAGCTCGGCTCGGCTCTGCTCTAAAATGGGCCAGGCTTGGCCCTTCAAAACTAGCCAAGCTTGAGCTAAGCTCGAGCTGGCCTAGCCCAATTGCCAGTCCTAGATGTTTATAATACAGAAGAAAGACTTGGATATGGTATTTATTGATCTAGAAAAAACATAAGATAGGTTTTTCAGAGATATAGTGGTGGATGTTGACGAAGAAGGGGATCTCATAGAGATACATTGATCTGATCAATGATATGTATGAGATAGTTGTTACTGATGTAAGAACCTAAAGGGATTTAAGTGATAGCGCTCCAATTAGCATTGGGCTTCACCAAGATTTGACATAAGTGTCTTCGATTTTGCAAAAGTGATAGATGAAATAACGAAAAGCATCCAAGATTAAGATTATCACTATGTATATTTTTTGCAGATGATATAGTTTTGGTCGATGAAATTTGGAGTTATGGATAGACATACTAAAATTCAAAAAATTTTGATTATGTCAAAAACTGAGTGTACGAATGTATGTTTGGTGGCGGTCATCACAATAATAAAAAAACGATTAAATTAAAAGAATACAACATGCCAAAAAGTTAATGTTCTCAATATTTTAGGTTCATCGTTCAAAATAATGGCAATATAGATTGCGATATGAATCATATGATTCAAGTGAACCGGAAAAATAGAGAAAAGTATTTAAAATTTTTTGCGATCAGATAATACCATTATAGTTGAAAGGAAAGTTTTATAAAATTATAGTAAGATCTATATTATTGTATGACATTGAGAACAACAGTAATAGTATAAAAAGGATGCAGTTGAAATGAGAATATTCAAATAGATGTATGGTGAAATTAAAAAAGATAAAATTAGAAATGAAGAGATATACATTAAATTAGAAGTGAGTTCAATTGTAAATAAGATGAGAAATTATCGCCTAAGGTAAATTGAACATATGCAATGAATACCCATACATGCACCAATTAGGAGTAGTGAAATCTTAAAAGTAGGTTATTTAGTGAAACATTTAGATAAACCATTGAAAATCTGGATAAACCATTGAGGAGATGATCTTTGATAGGAATGAGTGGTGTAGGAAAATCCGAACAAGTTAAATCACATCAAGTAAAATGTGAGAGTTTTCTAAACAATGTCCATAATTTATACAGTCATCCCATATAAATGTACACGGCCAACTACGGATCTTAATATCATGATCTCGCAGGGTCGAAATAAAATAAGGATTTCAAATCTTTATTTGATTTAAATCTCACTGTTGTGGATACCGAATCCACCAATATGCTACGAAAACCTTTAGAGCCTGTAACGTCACTCTATCACAGTACTCCTATCTGAGGAAGGTAAGGAGAGGGGTGAGTATCAGGGAAGATACCCAGTGAGTGAATAGTGTGGCTGAAACATTGGAGTATCATATAATATTATTCATAACAATAATTTACATTTCACAGTAAAACATGTTATGTTTAGTAATTTGAAATCATTTAGCCAATCACACGATATCAAGCGTATATGCATCCATTCAAAATCAAGTATTATTAAATTAAAACAAAAATGATCCTGGCAGAGGTCAACCATGACCAAGAATAGGCGCATCGAGGGTTTTATTATGTATAAAGTTTAAAAGTCGCTCTCTACCCCGACTTGGCCATGAGTTCGCTGGAGCTGGCTCATCACCGTGTATAGGACCCCGTCCGATACTAGACGGTGGCGTCACACACGTCTTCCCCCTTACGTGGATTCAACCGGCCGTATCTATAGCCATTAGACATATGACATTTGCGTATACCTCCTGCAGAAATATATCCGGGCAACCTGGTGCTACAAACGCTCTTCGTAGTTACGGGATTTATCAAAAAATATCATCTCATCACAAGTGGGCACCCGGCCCACACAGATCATCTCATCACAAATGGGCACCCGGCCTATACAGATTATCAAAACATTTTAAATCCGTGTACCATTATAATCATCAAATCATTTCAAATCCATGCCAATACGACGGTAGAATAGAAAACATATCTGGTTATCAAATAATAGCACAATATCATTTCATTTCAAACCATAGATGCATAGTTATCGGAAATATAATTTACGATACTCTAAATGTCACAAAGTAAGTTTTGAAATTTAATATCATACGTCGAATCCATGCATATCGAAACTTGTTTTATGAAAAACACGGCAGAAACAAGTTTTTTTACTATTTCATGCAAGAAATTAGAGTCTTATTCACCTTCTAGAGAGGGTAGTCACTCCCTATTTCCAAAATCAGACCAAATCGACTCCTCGAATCTCCAAAAAAGTCAACCTAATCAGATTATCACAATTGTCATCAAATTTCTAATTATTCTTAGGGTTTATCATCTTCCCTAAGTTTCTATAAATCTTAATTTATCAATTTATAAGTAAATAACCAAATCAAAATCAAGCTAAATTCAAACCTAAAACCGTTCAAAATCGAAAACAAGTCTAAAATATATAAATTTCCTACGAGTTAGAAAAATCTTTAAAAAATCATACACTTTTCAATTCTCCTCCGATTTCTTCAAACCATATGTCATTTTAAAGGTATTGAAACCTATTTTCATATTACAGAAATTGTATTTCGATTTCTGATATGCAAGACAACTTAAAATGAAAAAGATTGTACCAATCCCTAAACTTAGATCCAATCTATGACTATTTTCATGCATACGTCAAATTAAACTTTAAAAGAACTATTCAAATCAAGTCAGCTTGATTCTATCATATGAAATACATTCTTACTCTAATTTACCCTAAATTTACCCTAGATGCATTCAATTAATTGAATTAATCAGAAATTCCTCACCTAGGGTTTTCTAGACTCGTAAATCTAATCACCGTTCGCCATTCGATTCAGTCTAAAACCTATGAAGGAGATATGTGCAGACCTGGCCTAGGATTTCGAAGTTCGGTTAACGACTGCCGATTTGGGGTCTGCAAGAGTGGCAGAAGGTGCACGAGCGTGCGAGCAGGGAAGGAGCGCTACAGTCGTGCATGCAAGGAGAGAGAGAGAGAGAAAGAGAGAGACTTGCGACAATGAGGAAGAAACAGAGTCGTGAGAAAAGAGAGGGAAAGGGAGAAAGAAAACCGAGAGGGAAATGAAGGGAGAGATGATAGTGGTTCACGGTGGTTGTGGGTGGCAGTGAATGAGTGGTTAGCGGTGGAGAATCACGGGGGAGTGGAAGAAATCGCCACGGGAGAGGAATGGATTGAGAGAGAGATCAATAAAAAGAGAGGGAGTGAGACCGAGGGAAAGAGGGAGCGACAGTGAGAGAGTGAGAAATGGTGGAACACAGCGGCGGTGGGTGGCGATCGGTTGCGGCAGCGGCAGCAGAGGAGGAAAAAGATGAGGCGGCTGCGGGAAAAAGCTAAAGAGGCGGAGAGAGAAAGAGAAGGAGAGAGATGAAGAATTAGGGCTTTAAGCCCTAATTCGATATATATATATATATATATATTATATATAGATAAATAGATTTATAAATAAATAATTGAGTAAATAATTAAATGAATAAATGAAAAATATATTCTTCACATCACGAATTGGAATATAGATACTTTGAATATACAAAAAAAAATTGAATTAAAAACCCCAAAATCGAAAATTAATAAAATTAAAATTTCTCTCTATGGAGGAATATTTTATTTAATTTAGGAACGGGAGTACAAAAGTACGGCACTACAGAGTTGGCGTTATATTTTCTAACCCCCTAAAAACAAGTTTCATTCTCAAAACTAAAAGAAAACTATACAACAAACAAATGGGGGTACTGTCTCTTAATAGCATCCTCGGGCTCCCAGGTTTCTTCCTCTATTTGATCACTACTCCACAAAACTCTGACCAAAGAAACTTTCTTGCTTCGCTACTTTCTAACCTGTCGATCTAGAATAGCCACGGTTGAACTAGAAGACTAAGGTCCTCTTGTAACTCAATAGGTGGAGGCTCAAGTACATGAGAAAGATCAGTCAAGTACTTCCTGAATACTGAGATATGGAAGACGTCGTGAATATGGGATAGTTCACATGGCAACCCCAATCTGTATGCTACACTCCCGACCCTCTCAAGGAATAAGCGGAGGAATGAGCCTCCTCAAAAATAGCCCTACGAAGATCGTTGTCGGCGGGAATGCAAACCCGCTCTCTGTATACAACTAGTCCATCTTCGCGAACTCGGAAGTCTCTACTCTTGCCTCTGCTGGTCTTCTCAAGAATACTCTGGAGCTCCTCATCTGACCCCTAAAACTCTTTAATGTGATCAAGCAAAGTTGGCCTTACCTTAAATCGAGCTAGTAGTGCTCCTTGATCATCACTAGTCACACTGACTCTGAGTATACGGAGTCCCATCAAGCAAGAGAGGTAAGCACTTTTTTTTATAGTAGAGGGAGAAGAGGAGGATGATGACTTTAGGCTCAATGCATCTGCCACCACATTTGCCTTTCGTGAATGGTAATCAATGATAAGGTCGTAGTCTTTCAATAACTCCAACCATCTCCTCTGTCTGAGGTTCAACTCCCACTGAGTGAACAAGTACTTTATACTTTTGTGATCCGTGAATACCCTACAAGTCACCCCATATAAGTAATGTCGCCATATCTTCAAAGCAAAGACTATGGCGGCCAACTCAAGATCGTGCGTCGGATAGTTCAACTCATGCTTCTTCAACTGCCAAGAAGCATACGCAATGACTCGACCATCCTGCATCAGAACACAACCCAATCCTTGTCGGCTAGCATCACTATACACTGTATATTCCCGACTACTAGTGGGAAGGGTTAAAATAGGAGCAGATGTCAACCGTTGTTTGAGTTCTTGAAAGCTCGCCTCACAACGGTCATCCCAAACAAACTTGACCCCATTCCGGGTCAATTTAGACAACGAAATGGCTACCTGAGAGAATCCTTCTACAAATCGACGATAATATCTGGCTAAACCGAGAAAACTACGGATCTTGTAACTGTTTGTGGCTGCTCCCACTTCAATATAGCTTCAACCTTTCGCGGATCAACATAAATACCTTCCGCGGAGACAATGTGCCCCAAAATCCTATCTGTCTTAGCCAATATTCACATTTCAAGAATTTGACATATAGTTGCTTCTCACGGAGTATCTGTAGTACCACCCAAAGGTGCTGAACATGATCTTCATCACTATGTGAATACCCCAAGATGTAATCGATGAATACGATGACAAACCGATCCAAGAAATCATGGAAGACTCATCAAATCCATAAAAGCAGATAGGGCATTAGTCAACCCAAACGGCATGACTAAAAACTTATAGTGGCCGTATTGGGTGCGAAAAGCTGTTTTGGGCACATCTCCGGCCCGAACCCTCAACTAATGATAACCCAAACGGAGATAAATTTTTGAGAAAACCGTAGCTCCCTGTAGCTGATCAAACAAATCATCCATACGTGGCAGGGGATATCTGTTTTTTGATGGTGGATTTGTTCAACTGTCTGTAATCCACACAAAGTTGAAGTGTATCATCTTTCTTCTTTAAGAATAACACCGAAGCATCCTAGGGTGAAGTGTTCGGGTGAATAAACCCATTGTCTAGGATTTCGTGTAACTGAATCTTAAGCTCTCTCAGTTCTGCAGGCGCCATTCTATACGGTGGAATAGAAATAGAATTGGTCCCCAGTACTAGATCAATCTCGAAATCGAACTCCCGAATTGGTGGTAATCCGGGAAGCTGCACGGGGAATACATCTGGAAACTCTTGTACCAAAGGGACATCTTCAAGTCTCGGTCCCTCATCGGTGGTGTCGACAACATAAGCCAGATAAGCCGCACAACCATGGCGTACCAAGCGTCTGGCCTTCATAACAGATATAATACAACGGGGCAATACTCGTCTCTCACCTCGAAATACTAACGGTGGCTGCCCGGACCTCAGAAACTCAACCTCCTTCATGAAACAATCCATGGAAGCCCGGTGCAAACTTAGCCAATCCATCCTAAGATGGCATCAAAATCCGTGATAGGGAGCGGAAGCAGATCTGCTTCTAAGACCGCCTCCCTAATACCGACCTCACAACCCCTATAGACTATATCTCGTATGATATGCTTGTCAAGAGGAGTGACTACCATAATCTTCTCATTAAGTGGCGAGAGAGGTCTATCAAAATGGCGAGTGAACGTATCGCTCACATATGAAAAATTCGACCCAGTATCTATAAGAATACGAGCGTCAATACCAAATATTCACATGGTATCTAAAGATAGGAAAAAGATTAAAGATATTTATAATATGAAGAAAAGTACACATATTCATATATATATCAAACTAGTTAAGTTTATAGAACTTTAACTAGTCAAAACTGTATATTTACATCATGTTATACAAAATCTCAAAAAGAGAGTACAACTAAAGTACTACACTGAGAGGTCTGCGGGAGGATTACCCATAATAATATCAGGGTTTGCCTGTGTGTCCTCCTGTGTCATCGCAAACACATGACCCTAAGTGCGTAGGTGCCCCCTGTTGGCCTGTGCCAAAAGTACCAGTACGACCTTGAGAAGTCTGTCCTCCTCGACCTAACTCTGGGCAAATACTCTTAATGTAACCTTGTTTTCCATACTGGAAGCAAGTAACTGGTACTCTATATGCCCCAAAGGCATGGTGGCTGTCGCATCTACGGCAGAAAGGTTGTCTTTGTATAGTAGACTGTGTAGAGACATTAGGGGTTGGTACCCCAAAACCCTATAGTCGAGGTCCCTGTCCTGGTCCTATTGGTCTGAAGCTAAAAGAACCCACAGGATGACCAAAACCTCTACCCCTCTTCGAAAATTGTCCACCTGGTGACCCAGTCTTCCTCTTCTGGTGACTCTCTCTCTGTTTAGTCTCAGCTCAGACAATCTCCTTTGCTCGATATACTGAATCAATCACCTCTGATAGTGTAAAAGAGAGAGTCACCATCATATACTTTCTGATGCTCAATTAGAGGTCATCTTCAAACTTGAACTTTATTTAAGCTGGTGTAGCATATCGGGGACAAAGGCTACTATTCGTCTAAGCTCAGTCTCGTACTCTGAGACTGACCTAGTCCCCTGGCATAAGTACAGAAACTCCATCATCATATTATCCTGCTAGAACGGGGTAAAGTACCTGCGGTCGAACTCGTGTAGAAAGTTCTCCCACCGCAGGGTCTACGTAGCACTATCACGGATAGTCTCCCACCACGAGAGGGCATCTCCGTCGAAGAGTCTCTCAGCAACTCTCAACCTAAGCTCCTCTATCAACCCCAGATCAGTAAGAATCCTGCAAGTCCTGTTGATCCAGTACTTTGCTGCTACAACATCACTAGATCCTGAAAACGTCTGTGCATCTGAGCTGCCGAGACTCTTTCATGAACTGAGTAAGCTCATGGATGCGTCTAAAAGTTGTAACATCGACACTGCGGTGTCCGTACTACTGTACTCATGTTCAGAAATTTAATTAAATATTTCTCAGTTATATATGTATAGAGAAATGTTTCATTTATTTTGATTTTTGATTTTGGAGTATTTAAATTTAAATTTTTTGATATATTTTAAATTTTTACCGTATCCATGAATTTTTGTATAAAACAAATATATATATATATATATATATATATGTATATATGTAAATAATAATAATAATAATAAAGAGTAAACAAAAAAAAGCCCCAGCGGAGTGCTACCTTTTGAGGCAAAACGCAGCACCACCCTAAAATTGGATCAGGGCTTTTTAGCCCTAATCCTTTTCCCCTTTCTCTCTCTCTCTCTCCGCCTCTTCTCCTTCCCCCGGCTGCCTCACCTTTCTCCCCCTCTGCCTCCGCGCTCTCTCCACTACTGCCTCCTCTCTGCGAGCACAGCCTCCCTGCGAGCGCAGCTTACAGCGCGATCCTCCTCGTGCGAGCGAACGCCTTAGCTGGCAAGCTCGCAGCTTGCGACACAATCCTCCTTACGCGAGCGCACACCTTAGCTCGTGAGCTCGCAGCCTGCAACGTGCCCCTGCGCGAGCGCGCCACGGCACGCCACCAGCCCGCGAGCTGCCAGCCTACGAGCCCGCTAGCTGTAAGACCACTAGCCCGTGAGCTTGCCAGCCTGCTAACCGGCGAGCCGCCAGCCTGCGAGCCCACCAGTCTGCGAGCTTGCCAGCCCGCGAGCCTGCCAGGCCGCGAGCCCACGAGCCTACCAGCATGCAAGCCCGCGACCAGCCGTCTCCTTCAAGAGCTCACCTGCAGTCCGTGCAGAAACCCTAGGTCGTGGTTTTTTCACTGCAGGTAACGACTATGTTGGTTGTAGTCCTAGGGTTTGGTATTTAGAATTTGCGTTAATTGCTAATATTGTTCAAATTTGAAAATATTATAGGTTTTAAACCAATTCGACGGGCGAACGAAAACTAGGTCTGAGATTTTGTGAAACCCTAGGTGAGAGAGAAATGCGATCGCTTCAATATTTGAAATAAATTTTGTCAAATTTAGGTTTCAATACCTTTAAGATGACATTGGCGTATATATCTAAATTGAGAAATTTAGATTTATACAAAATTAGGGAAGATGACCCTAAGAATAATTGGAAATTTGATGACAATTGTGATAATCTGATTAGGTTGACTTTCTTGATGACACTCTCTAGGAAAGTGAGTGGGACCCTGATCTCTTGCATGAAATAGTGAAACCTGATGTTGTCAAGTTTTAATAAAACATGCTTTTGGTATGCATTGTCTCGACGTATGGAATTGAAATTCAAATTTGTTTTGTGATTATTGGAGTGTCGTAAATTTATGTTTCTGATGACTATGCATCCATGTTTGAAATAAAATGATATTGTGTCATTATTTAAGAACTAGATATATTTTCTATTCTGTCGTTGCATTGGTTTAGGTTTGAAATGATTTAATGAATATATTGACACACGGAATTGAAATGTTTTTTATGAACTATGTGGGTTGGATGCCCATTAGTTATACAATGATATGATTCTTACTTGTGGGATATTATGCCCTTGTGATACTATGATGATGGCATTGATGATACCGTAGTTACGAAGGGCATTTGTAGAGGCACCGGGTTGCCCGGATACGTTTCTACAGGAGATATCCGTAAACGTCATATGTGTAATGGCTATAGGCGTGGTCGGTTGAACCCATGATGGGGGAGGACATGTGTGACACCACCATCTAGCACCGGACAGGGTCTTATACACGATGATAAGCTGGCTCCAGCAAACTCATGGCCAACGTCGGGGTAGAGAGCTACTTTTGAAAACTCTTTGCATAATAAAACCCCCGATGCACCTATCTTTGGTCATGGTTAACCTTTGCCAGGATCCTTTCAGCTTGCTCTATGATCTACTTGATTTTAAATTGATGCATATATGTATGTTATCTTGTGAATGATTAAATGAGTTCATTTCAGTGAACATATCATGATTTACTGCAAAAATTGAATTATTGGTTATGAACGATATTATTTGATACTCCAATATTCACCTACACTATTAGTACTTGAGATTAATCCCCTCACTCACTGGGTATCTTCCTTGATACTCACACCTCTTTTTTCCTTCCTCAGACAGGATTATTGTGCTAGAGCGACGCTTCGGCTCTTGAGGAATTTGTAGCTTATTGGCGGATTTGCGTGTTTTCATTGGTGAGAGTTAAATTTAGTTGAGATATGAGCTCCGCACTTTATTTTCGACCCTGTGAGGTCTTGATCTTGAGGTCCGTAGTTGACTGTATATTTATTTGGGATCGACTATATAATTTATGTATATTAAATTACGAAACTCTCATATTTCATTTGTATTGAGGCAAATTGTAGTGTTTGAATACCGACTTGGGAAAGGTGGTCCTAAATTATATAAAACTTAGACCCACTTAGTGTGGCGGCTGCTCATACTCTAGTTGGGCATGATAGTAGAGGTCTGTGGCTAGAATTGTTGGAAATTTACTTAGTCTGGAGTTGTTCTGGATGTCTGCTATGGTTGGTGGGTTGTTGTGAGGTCAGAATGACCATTTTATTTTATTTATAGGATATTTTTAAATTATACAGTTTTTTTTGTACATGAAAAAATTTCGATTTATGGGGAGATTCTACCCGATTTTCTATAGAAATACAGCCGGCATTCAGGGCAACGGGCGGCTGCTCACGACCCCGGTTCGGGGCTTGATAGTTCTATTGTCTAGGTTAGAGAAAAGATAGTAGTAAAAGTTTTTCCAAGTACGTTTAAAAGTAGTCAATGCATTAGAAAATTTCATACAATCATTTAAAGTCTCGTATATGGTCACAGGCATATAAGATCATTTATTGCAAAGGGTACGAGATACGAGGCATACATTCCATGATTTCGTATTCGAATGCCTTCATTCATAACTCGAATTCTATTTTTAGAGGATTAGTTACCCAGTAACTAACCCTAATCCTTGCTTATATCTAATGAAACGGTGCTCTCTTTGCAGAATTATGCCACCTAGACGTGGTAGGCGCGGTGCACTACCGGAGAGTCCCTCAGAGCCTGAAGCTTCCAGGGCACTTGAGGCTCCACGAGCACCGGAAGGTATTTCTTCTACTCACGAACCTTCTCCAGTGCCACCCTCAACACCTGCACCGGCTGGTACAATCGATATTCCTCCACCACCTCTCGATGCCTTGAGGCAGTGGCAGGAGTGGTACAGTAGATATAGGGCGCAGATGCCACCGCCTTCACTATAGACTCTAGCAACCGTACCTGCGGTCGTACCTACACCTACGACACTGATTCCTCCTTCGATGGTCGGTCCTTCTGTTTCTACTTTGACTGATGAGACGTTGGCTACTTTGAGGCGTATCCATGAGCTCACTCAATTGGTGAAAGAGTCTCGACAGCTCGAATGCACAGACTTTTCAAGATCCAGTGATGCCGTAGCGGCGAAGCACTAGATCAACAGGACTCGTAGGATCCTTACAGATTTGGGGTTGTCAGAGGAGCTCAGATTGAGAGTTGCTGAGAGACTCCTTGACGGAGATGCCTTCTCGTAGTGGGAGACTATCCGTGATAGTGCTATACAGACCCTGTGGTGGGAGGACTTTCTACGAGAGTTCGACCGCAAGTTCTTCACCCCGTTCCAGCAGGACCGGCTGAGGACGGAGTTCCTGCACTTACGTCAAGGGACAAGGTTAGTTTCAGAGTATGAGGCTGAGCTTCGACGACTAGCGGCCTTTGTCCCCGACATGGCTACACCAGCTCAGATGAGATTTAAGTTTGAAGATGGTCTCCAATTGAGCATCAGAAAGTATATGACAGTGACTCCCTCTTTTACACTATCAGAGGTGATTGATTCAGCATATCGGGCAGAGGAATTCGTCCAAGCTGAGGTTAGACAGAGGGAGAGTAACCAGAAGAAGAAGACTGGGTTACAGGGGGGACAGTCTTCGAAGAGGGGTAGAGGTTTTGGATGTCCCGGAGGTTCTTCTAGCTTCAAACTAGTAGGACCGGGACAAAGGCCTCAACCATAGGGTTTTGGGGCACCATCTCCTAGTGTCTCTACACAATCTACTACAAGAGATAGCCTTTCTGCAGTAGATGCGGCAGCCACCATGCCTTTGGGGCATGTAGAGCACCAGTTACTTACTTCCAGTGTGGGAAGCAAGGTAACGTTAGGAGTGTCTGCCCAGATTTAAGTCGAGGATGATCGACTTTGTAGAGTCATACTGGTACTTCTGGTACAAGCTAGAAGGGGGCACCTGTGCACTCAACTCTTACCGCTCCTCGGATTGCAATCGGGAGTAATACAGTGCCAGGACCGTCGCGACAGCAGCCTAGGGCCCAGGCTCGTATGTTTACGATGACGCAGGAGGATACACAGGCAAACCCTGATATTATTTTGGGTAATCCTCCCGTAGATCGCTCAGTGTAGTACTTTTGTTGTACTTTCAGTATGAGTTTTTTATATATCATGATGTTGATGTACAATTTTGACTAGTTAAACTTTTAGAAACTTAACTAGTTTGATATATATATGAATTTATCTATTTTTCTTCGCATTTTAAATATCTTTAATCTTTTTCCTATCTTTAGGTACCATGCGAATATTTAGTATCAACGCCCGTATTCTTATAGATACCGGGTCAAAATTTTCATATGTGAGCTACATGTTCGCTCGCCATTCTAATAGACCTCTCTCGCTACTTGATGAGGAGATTATGATAGTCACTCCTCTTGACAAACATATCATTTGAGATACAGTCTATAGGGGCTGTGAGGTCGGTATTGGGGAGACAGTATTAGAGGCAGATCTAATTATGCTCCCTATCACGGATTTTGATGCCATCCTAGGGATGGATTGGCTGATTTTACACCGGGTTTCCGGGGATTGTTTCACGAAAGAGGTTGAGTTACGATGGTCCAGGTAGCCACCATTAGTATTTCGAGGTGAGAGACCAGTATTGCCCTGCTGTATTATATCTGTTATGAAGGCCAGACGTTTGGTACACCGTGGTAGTGCGGCTTATCTGGATTATGTTGATATAGTATTGGGGACCAATCTTATTTTTATTCCGCCATATAGAATGTCGCCTGCTGAACTGAGAGAGCTTAAGATTCAGTTCCTAGACAAGGGGTTCATTCGCTCGGGCACTTCTCCTTGGGGTGCTCCGGTGCTGTTTGTAAAGAAGAAAGATGGTACACTTAGGCTTTGTGTGGATTATAGGCAGTTGAACAAAGCAACCATCAAAAACCAATATCCCTTCCCACGTATCGATGATTTGTTTGATCAGCTGTAGGGAGTCAGGGTTTTCTTTAAGATTGATCTCCATTCGAGTTATCATCATTTGAGAATTCGGGCTGAAAATGTGCCCAAGATAGCTTTTCGCATCTGATACGGCCGTTATGAGTTTCTAGTCATGCCATTTGGGCTGATTAATGCCCCATCTACTTTTATGGATCTGATGAACCGAGTTTTTCTCGATTACTTGGATCTATTCATCATCGTATGCATCAATGACATCTTCATATATTCATGGAGTGATGAAAATCATGTTCAGCACATTCGGGTGGTATTGTAGATACTCTGTGAGAAGCAACTATATGTCAAATTCTCAAAATGTGAGTTTTGGCTGAGACAAATTGGATTCTTGGGGTACATTGTCTCCGCAGAGGGTATTTATGTTGATCCGCGGAAGGTTGAGGCTATAGTG
The DNA here is from genome assembly GCA_033439265.1 of Dillenia suffruticosa. Lineage (NCBI taxonomy): Eukaryota > Viridiplantae > Streptophyta > Magnoliopsida > Dilleniales > Dilleniaceae > Dillenia > Dillenia suffruticosa. Next base: position 22,848,995 of record JAVTVX010000015.1, read on the forward strand.
AAGTGGGAATAGCCACAAACAGTTACTGAGATTCATAGTTTTCTCGGTTTGGCCCGGTATTATCGCAGATTTGTAGAGGGATTCTCCTGGATAGCTGCTCTGTTGTCTGGATTGACCTAGAAGGGGGTCAAGTTTGTTTGGGATGACCGTTTGAGGTAAGCTTCCAGGAGCTCAAACAACGGTTGACATTCGCTCCTATTTTAACCCTTCTCACAAGTAGTCGGGAGGATATAGTGTATAGTGATAATAACTGACAGGAATTGGATTGTGTTTTGATGCAGGATGGTCGGGTTATTGCATATGCCTCACGACAGCTGAAGAAACACGAGATTAACTACCCAACACATGATTTAGAGTTGGCAGCCATTGTCTTCGCGTTGAAAATATGGCGGCATTATCTTTATGCGGTGACCTACAGAGTATTTACAGATCACAGTAGTTTGAAATATCTATTTACCCAAAAAGAACTAAACTTGAAACAGAGGAAATGATTAGAGCTTCTCAAAGATTATGATCTCATTATTGACTATCATCCGGGCAAGACGAATATTGTAGCAGATGCATTGAGTCGAAAGTCAGCATCATCCTCACAGTCGATAGAGAAAGCCTACCTTTCTTGTTTAGTGAGACTCCGAGGATTGGGAGTCAATTTGATTAGTGATGATCAGGGAGGTTTACTAACCAGATTTGAGATTAGACCGACTTTGTTCTACCGTACCCGAGAGCTCCAGAGTATAGATAAGAAGCTTCAGAGTATTGCGGATAGAGTCCGCAGAGTTGAGGGCAGAGATTTCAGGATCCGAGAAGATGGTTTGATAGTATTCAAGGAGCGGGTTTGTATTCCTGCTGATTCAGATCTCTGCAAGGCCATACTCGAGGAGACGCACTCCTCCGCTTATGCATTACATCCGGGTGGTACCAAAATGTATCGAACCATTCGGGATAGTTATTGGTGGCCTGGCATGAAACGGGAAATCGCGGATTTTGTGGCTAGGTATTTAGTTTACCTGCAAGTAAAGGCCGAGCATTAGCGACCGGCTAGTACATTACAGCCCTTACCCATCCCTGAGTGGAAGTGGGATCATATTACTATGGATTTTGTGATAGGGCTACCGCGGACTTCATCACGGCATGATGCCATTTGGTTGATTGTAGATTGACTCACCAAGTCCATACATTTTCTTCCTATTCGCAGCGACTTTTCTTTGGAGACCTTGGCACGTCTTTACATTGATACAATAGTCCGGCTACATGGTATTCCTGTGTCGATAGTATCAGACAGGGACCCAAGATTCACTTCCAGATTTTAGCCCAAGTTATAGGAGGCAATGGGCACAAAGCTGAATTTTAGTATATCCTATCATCCGCAGACAGATGGTCAGTCTGAGAGGACCATTCAGACCATTGAGGACATGCTGAGAGTATGTGTGATGGATTTCCGGGGTAGTTGGGATCGACACTTTCCACTAGTCGAATTCGCATATAATAAAGGTTATCGGGCCAGTATAGGGATGCCCTCGTATGAAGCACTGTATGGCAGGAAGTGCCGCACCCCAATATGCTGGGATGAGGTCGGGGAGTGACGTCTCAGCAGCGTTGAGTTGATTGAGGAAACAAAGTATAACGTTAAGGTCATCCGTGAGTGGATAAAAGCCGCACAGGACAGACAGAAGACGTATGCTGATCGTAGGCGGCGACCTCTTGAGTTGGCTGCGGGAGATATAGTTTTTTTGAGGATATCTCCTTTGAAAGGAGTTATACGGTTCAGGCAGCGAGGTAAGTTGAGCCCCAGATATATTGGATCCTTTCGTATCCTTGAGAGGGTTGGGGGTATAGCAAACAGATTAGAGCTAGCAGATGAACTCTCCCGTATTCACGACGTCTTCCATGTCTCAGTACTCAAGAAGTATATGGCCGATCCTTCTTATGTACTTGAGGCTCCACCTATTGAGTTACGAGAGGACCTTAGTCTTTTATTCAGCCCATGGCTATTCTAGATTGGCAGGTCAGGAAGCTACGGAGCAAAGAAGTCTCGTTGGTTAGAGTCATGTGGAGAAGTGACTAGGTTGAGGAAGAGACCTGGGAGCCCGAGGAGGCTATGAGGAGATAGTACCCTAATTTATTTGCTGCTTAGTCCTCTTTTAGTTTCGAAAACGAAACTTATTCTTAGGGGATTAGAAAATGTAACACCGACACTGCAGTGTCCATACTACTGTACTCCTATTCAGAAATTTAATAAAATATTTCTCAATTATATATGTGTAAAGAAATGTTTCATTTATTTTGATTTTTGATTTTTGGTTATTTAAATTTAAATTATTTTGGTATATTTTAAATTTTTACCGTATCCGTGAATTTTGGTGTAAAATGAATATATATATATATATATATATATATATATATGTAAATAATAATAATAATAATAATAATAATAATAATAATAATAAAGAGTAAAAAAAAAAAGCTCCAGCTGAGTGTTGCGTTTTGAGGCAAAACGCAGCACCCCCCTAAAATTGGATTAAGGCTTTTAGCTCTAATCCCTTTCCCCTTTCTCTTTCTCTCTCTCTCTCTCTCTCTCTCTCTTCCTCTCTCTCTCTCTCTCTCTCTCTCTCTCTCCGCCTCTTCTCCCTCCCGTAACCACCTCACTTTTCTCCCACTTCGTCGCCACACTCTCTCCACCGCTACTCTCCTTCCTACGAGTGTAGCCTCCCCGCGAGCGCAGCCTGCAGCGCGATCCTCCTCGCACTAGCTCACACCTCAGCTCGCAAGCTCGCACCCTGCAACGCGATCCTCCTTTCGCGAGCGCATGCATCAGCTCAAGAGCTCGCAGCCTGCACGCAATCCTCCTCACGCGAATGCGCCACTACGCGCGATCTTTTGCCAGTGCTCCATAGCGAGAGCATGCGCCTACGCACGAGCACGCGGACCCCTACGCTAGCGCGCCACAGTACGCCACCAGCCCGCGAGCTGCCAGCCTACGAGCCCGCCAACCACGACCCCACCAGCCCGCGACCCCATCAGCCCACCAGCCCACCAGCCCGGGAGCCTACCAGCCCGCCAGCCCACGAGCTACCAACTTGCGAGCCCGCAAGCCCATGAGCTCATCAACCCGCGAGCCTACCAGCCCGTGAGCCCACCAGCCCGCGAGCCTGCCAACTTGCAAGCCCGCAAGCTTACCAGCCTACGAGCCCGCGACCAGCCGTCTCCTTCGAGAGCTCACCTACAGTCCCCACAGAAACCCTAGGTCACGGCTTTTTCACTGTAGGTAATGGCTATGTTGGTTGTAGTCGTAGGGTTTGGTATTTAGAATTTGAGTTAATGGGTAATATTGTTCAAATTTGAAAATATTACAGGTTTTAAACCAATTTGACGAGCAAACGAAAGCTAGATCTGAGATTTTGCGAAACCCTAGGTGAGAGAGAAATGCGATCTCTTCAATATTTGAAATAAATTTTATCAAATTTAGGTTTCAATACTTTTAAAATGACATTGGCGTATATTTCTAAATTGAGGAATTTAGATTTATACAAATTTAGGGAAGATGATAAAGTCTAAAAATAATAAGAAATTTGATCACAATTATGATAATCTAATTAGGTTGACTTTCTTAGAGATTCGAGGAGTCAATTTGGCTTGATTTTGGAAAATAAGGAGTGACCACCCTTCTTAGAAAAGTGAGTGAGACCCTAATCTCTTGCATGAAATAGTGAAACCTGATTTTATCATATTTTAATAAAACATATTTTTGATATGCATTGTCTCGACGTTTGGAATTGAAATTCAAATCTGTTTTGTGATTATTAGAGTGTCGTAAATTTATGTTTCTGATGACTATGCATCCATGTTTGAAATAAAATGATATTGTGTCATTATTTGATAATTAGATATGTTTTCTATTCTATTGTTGCATTGGCTTGAATTTGAAATGATTTGATGAATGTATTGGTACACGGATTTGAAATGTTTTTTATGAACTATGTGGGTTGGATGCCTACTAGTTATGCGATGATATGATTCTTACCTGTGGGACGTTATGCCCTTATGATACTATGATGATGACATTGATGATTCCGTAGCTACAAAGGGCGTTTGTAGAGGCACTGGGTTGCCCAGATACGCTTCTGCAGGAGGTATCCGCAAATGTCATATGTCTAATAGCTATAGGCACGGCCTGTTGAACCATGATGGGGGAGGACGTGTGTGACGCCACCGTCTAGCACCGGGCGGGGTCCTGTACGCGATGATGAGCTAGCCCCAGCGAACTCATGGCCAACGTCGGGCTGGAGAGCTACTTAACTCTTTGTATAATAAAACCCCCGATGCATCTGTCTTTAGTCATGGTTGACTTTTGCCAGAATCCTTTCGGCTTGCTCTATGATCTACTTGATTTTAAATGAATGCATATATATATGTTATCGTGTGATAAATGAGTTCACTTTAGCGAACATATCATGATTTATTACAAAAATTGAATTATTGGTTATAAACGATATTATTTGACACTCAAATGTTTACCTACAATATTAGTAGTACTTGAGATTAATCTCCTCACTCACTGGGTATTTTCCTTGATACTTACCCCTCTTCTTTCCCTTCTCTGACAGGATTATTGTGCTAGAGCGACGCTTTGGATCTTGAGGAATTTGTAGCTCATTGGTGGATTTACATGTTTTCGATGGTGAGAGTTAAATTTAGTTGAGATATGAGCTCCACACTTTATATTCGACCCTGTGAGGTCTTGACCTTGAGATCCATAGCTGATCGTGTATTTATTTGGAATTACTGTATAATTTATGTATATTAAATTATGAAACTCTCATATTTCATTTGTATTGAGGCAAATTGTAGTGTTTGAATGCCAACTTGGGAAAAGTTGTTGTAAATTATATAAAACTTAGGCCCACTCAGTGTGGCGGCTGCTCATGCTCTAGTTGGGTATGACAGTAGAGGTCTGTGGCTAGAATTATTAGAAATTTACTTAGCCTGGCATTGTTCTGGATGTCTGCTGTGGTTGGTGGGTTGTTGTGAGGTCAGGATGATCATTTTATTTTATTTATAGGATGTTTTTAAATTATACAGGTGTATTTGTACATGGGAAACCTCCAATTTATGGAGAGATTCTGTTCGATTTTCTGTAAAAATATAGCCGGCATTCAGGACAACGGGTGACTGCTCACGACCCCGGTTCGGGGCGAGACAAAAGTAACCGATGTCTCATCGGTCGGAGTATAAACAGAAGGACCGGCCACCGAAGAAGGAATCGGTGCCGTTGGTGTAGGTACGGCCGCAGGTACGGTCGCTGGAGTCTGTCGTGGAGGTGGTGGCATCTACGCCCCATATCTACTATACCATTCCTGCTACTGCCTCGAGATATCGAGTGGTTGTAGAGGAATCTCGGCTGTAACAGTCGGTGGAGGTGCTGGGGGTGGCACCGGTGAAGGTGCGTGAGTAAAGGAAACATCCTCTCATACTCATGAAGCCTCAAGTGCCCTGGAAGCTTCAGGCTCTAAGGGACTCTCCGGTGGTGCACTGCGCCTACCACGTCTAGACGGCATATTTCTGCAAGGAGAGCACCGTTTCATTAGATAAAAGCAAGGATTAGGGTTAGTTAGTAACTAACCCCCTAAAAAAATTGAGTTACGAATTTTTGGTGTATTTAAATTATTGTCGTATCCGTGAAAATTAGGGTAAAATGAATATATATATATATATATATATGTAAATAATAAAAAATGATAATGATAAAAAAATAAATAAAAATAAAAAAAATAAAAAAAGGGGGGCCAGTGAAGTGCTGCGTTTTGAGGCAAAACGCAACACCCCCTCCCAAAGATTGGATTAGGGCTTTTAGCCCTAATCCCTTTCTCTCTCTCTCTCTCTCTCTCTTTCTCTCTTCCTCTCATCCCAGTCTCTTCCTCTCCCGCGGCCGCCCCTGATCGCCGCCGTTGCCCACCATCGCCGCTGCCCACTGCCTCGCCTTCATCCCGCGATCGCTGCCACTGCAACGCCTTTCCACGAGCCAAGCGTGCCCTTGCTTGATCTCCCTCCCCGCGACCACAACCTCCCCGCGAGCGCGTGCCTTAGCTCGAGAATGCCAACCTACAGCACGCTCCTCCCTGCACTAGCGAGCCCCAGCATGAGCATGAGCACGCTCCAGCGCGTGATCCATTGCTCGAGCGCACGTGCCTCACAGTACGCGATCTACTCGCGAGCGCGATCTAGCTCGCGAGCGCAAGCCCTAGCCCGCAAGTATGAGCCCTAGCCCGTAAGTGCCCGCCAGACCGCGAAGCCCACTGCTGGCTCACAAAGCCCACTGCTAACCCGCGAAGCCCACTGTGGCCCGCGAAGCCCACTGCGGCTAGCAAGCTGGGCTGCGAGCCCGCGAGCCCACCAGCAAGCCAGCCCGCTAGCCCATCAGCCTATCGACCCGCGAGCCTGCGACCAGTTGTTCCACTTCGAGAGCTCACCTGCATCTTCTTTACTGCAAGTAATGACTATAATTGGATGTAATTCTAGGGTTTGGCATTTAGTAATTTAATTAGTTACTAACCTCATTTCAAATTTAAAAATATAACAGGATTTAGACTAGGTGGACGGGCGAACGAAAGTTAGATCTGAGATCCGAGAAAACCTAGGTGAGAGAAATGTAATTACTTCAATATTTGAATTAAGTTTGTAAAATTTGGTGGAATTTAGAATCGGAAATTATATAATGTTAAATTTGAGGAAAATTAGAGAAAATGAGAAATATTGGAAAATTGATCATTTGTAAGTCAAATGATTCGAAAGTGATGAAACGGGAATCTAAAAAGGGGATTGTGTCAATTACAGTTGTATTAAATTTGAAAGAAAAATTGAAAATCCCATATTAGACCTTTATTTGATATTAAATTGTGATGATTAATTAGGTTTGTCTTTTGAGACTCTAGGAGTCAATTGGATTGAATTGAAAAATAGGGAGTGATCACCCTCCCTAGAAAGGTGAGTGGAATTCTAATTTCTTGTATGAAATAGTAAAAGTGTTTTCTGTCGTGTTTTCGATAAAACATTCTTTTGATATATATTGATTCGATGTATGATATTAAAATCTGTTTTGTGATTATTAGAGTGTCTTAAATTAGGGTTACGATGACTATGCATCCATGAAACAAAAATTGTGTCATTACTTGAAAATTGATAAATTTATTTTTTTACGGTTGCATTGGTATGCAGTTTTGGAAGGATTTGATAAAATATATTGGCACGCGGATTTCAAATGATTTGATAAATTATGTGGGTTGGATGCCCACTAGTTATGCATGATATGATTCTTTTTTGTGGGACGTTATGCCCTTGTGATACTATGATGATGACATTGATGATTTCGTAGCTACGAAGTGCGTTTATAGTGGTACGGGTTGCCAAAATACGCTTCTGCAGGAAGTATCCGCAAACGTCATTGATTCTAATGGCTATAAGCGCGACCGGTTGAACCCACGATGGGGAGGACGAGTGTGATGCCACCGTCTAGCACCGGGCGGGGTCCTATACACGATGATGAGTTAGCCCTAGCAAACTCATGACTAACGTCGGGGTAGAGAGCGATTTTAAAGTCTATGTATAATAAAACCCCTAATGCGCATGTTCTTGGTCATGGTTGACTTTTGCCAGGATTATCTTTGGCTTGCTCTACTATTATTTGATTTTTAAATGGATGCATACATGCTTGTATTGTCTGATTGATTAAATAATTTCAAATTGCTAAACATATTATGTTTTGTTGCGAAATGAAAATTTTTGTTTCAAATGATACTATTTGACACTCCAATAGTTCACCCGCACTAGTTATGCTTGACATTATACCCCTCACTCACTGGGTATCTTCTCAGGATACTCACCCCTCTCTTTTCCTTCCTCAAATAGAATCTTTATGATAGAGCGACATTTCCGGCTCTAGAGGGTTTGACAGTATACCCTGAGATTTGGTATTTACAACGGTGAGGTTTAAGTTAAATTTGAAATATGAATTTCGTACTTTGTCTCGACCCTGTGCGGTCTTGATATTGAGGTCCATAGTTGGCCGTGTATATTATGGGACGACTGTATAACTTATGGGCAGTTGTGTGTATAACTTTTGCTTTGGATCATTTTACTTGCATTGAGGCATCTGTAAGCGTTTAAACCGTATACTTGAGAAATTTGTTGTACATTTGTAAAAACTTTAGGCCTGCTCGGTGTGGCGGTTGCTCATGCTCTAGTTGGGCATGACAGTAAAAGTCTGTGGCTAGGATTGTTCGAAATTTATATAGCCTGACATTGTTCTGAATGTCTGCTGAGCTTGGTAGATTGTTGTGAGGTGGGATGACCATTTTATTTTATTTACAGATTGATTTTATATTATACAGGTTTATTTGTACATGGGAAACCTCCTATTTATGAGGAGTTTCTTCCCGATTTTCTATAAAAATATAGCCAGCATTCAGGGTAACGGGCGGCTGCTCACGACCCCGGTTCGGGGCGTAACAATTAAAGTAGCTTCTGTAATTGTTAGTGAGCAATTACAAAAATCAAGAAGTAAAAAAATTTGGAATAATTTATGTTAAAGAAAGGGCATGAACCTTCGACCTTATTGTTAACAACAGCACGCTCTAAGCAATTGAGCTACTCCAACATCTGTTAGAAAAACAAAAAACCATTAATATCCCCTAAACAAAGTAGCTTCGGAAAGAAGTGAAAAATATTGGACTAATTTACGCTAGAGGAAGGGCTTGAACATTCGACATTATGGTTAACAGCCACAGGCTCTAACCAACTGCGCTACTCCAGCTCTTTAGAAAAACCAAAAACCATTAATATCCCCTAGACCAAGTAGCATTGGAAATTGTCGATAGGCAATTATAGTAATTTAGAAGTGTAAAAAATTAAAATAATTTACGCAAAAGAAAGGGCAACAAACTTCGACCTTGTGGTTAACTGCCACATACTCAAACCAACTAAACTACTCCAACTTTTGCTAGAGGAAGAAGAAAGCATTAAGTTGGTGACCCCTAGATCAGTTGCGCTAGAGGAAGGGATTGAACCTTCGACCTTGTGGTTAACAGCCACACGCTCTAACCAACTGAGCTACTCCAGCTTCTGCTAGAGGAATAAGAAAGCATTAAGTTGGCGTCCCTTAGACCAGTCAAAATAGGAAAAGTAGTAATCAAAGTTGCTTGGGAAATCAAAAAAAATTGAAGTAATTTATGTAAGAGGAAGGACTTGAACCTTCGACCTTGTGGTTAACGGCCACACCCCCTAAACAACTGAGCTACTCCAACTCTTTAGAAAAACCAAAAACCATTAATGTTCCCTAGACCAAGTAGCATTGGAAATTGTCGATAAGCAATTGAAGTAATTTAGAAGTGTAAAAAATTAAAATAATTTACGTTAGAGAAAGGGCTACAAACTTTGACCTTGTGGTTAACTGCATCATACTCTAACCAACTTAACTACTCCAGCTTTTGCTAGAGGAACAACAAATCATTAAGTTGGCGACCCCTAGACCAGTCAGAATACGAAACGTAGTTATCAAAGTAGCTTGGGAAATCAAGAAAAATTCAAGAAATTTACGCTAGAGGAAGGGCTTGAACCTTCGACCTTGTGGTTAATAGCCACACGCTCTAACCAACTGAGCTACTCCAGCATCTGCTAGAGGAACAAGAATGCATTAAGTTGGCATCCCTTAGACCAGTCAGAATAGGAAAAGTTGAAATGAAAGTTGCTTGGGAAATCGGAAAAAATTGGACGAATTTACGCTAGAGGAAGGGCTTGAACATTCGACCTTGTGGTTAACAGCCATACGCTCTAAACAACTGAGCTATTCCAGCTCTTTAGAAAAACCAAAAACCATTAATGTTCCCGAGACCAAGTAGCATTGGAAATTGTCGATAGGAAATTGAACTATTTAGAAGTGTAAAAAATTAAAATAATTTACACTAGAGAAGGGGCTACAAACTTTGACCTTGTGGTTAACCGCCACATGCTCTAACCAACTTAAGTACTCCAGCTTTTGCTAGAGGAACAAGAAAGCATTAAGTTGGTGACCCCTATACCAGTCAGAATAGGAAACGTAGTTACCAAAGTAGCTTGGGAAATCGAGAGAAATTGGAGAAATTTACGCTAGAGGAAGGGCTTGAACCTTCGACCTTGTGGTTAACAGCCACACGCTCTAACCAACTGAGCTACTCCAGCTTTTGCTAGAGGAACAAGAAAGCATTAAGCTGGCATCCCCTAGACCAGTCAAAATAGGAAAAGTAGTAGTCAAAGTTGCTTGGGAAATCAGAAAAAAATTGGAGTAATTTACGCTAGAGGAAGGGCTTGAACCTTCGGCCTTGTGGTTAACAGCCACACGCTCTAACCAACTGAGCTACTCCAGCTCTTTAGAAAAACCAAAAACCATTGATGTCCCTTAGACCAAGTAGCATTGGAAATTGTCGATAGGCAATTGTAGTAATTTAGAAGTGTAAAAAATTAAAATAATTTACGCTAGAGAAAGGGCTACAAACTTCGACCTTGTGGTTAACTGTTAGATACTCTGACCAACTAAACTACTCTAGCTTTTGCTAGAGGAACAAGAAAGCAGTAAGTTGGCGACCCCTATAGCAATCAGAATAGGAAACGTAGTAATCAAAGTAGCTTCGGAAATCGAGAAAAGTTGGAGAAATTTGCGCTAGAGGAAGGGCTTGGACCTTCGACCTTGTGGTTAACAGCAACACGCTCTAACCAACTGAGCTACTCCAGCATCTGCTAGCGGAACAAGAAAGCATTAAGTTGGTATCCCTTAGACCAGTCAGAATAGGAAAAGTTGAAATGAAAGTTGCTTGGGAAATCGGAAAAAATTGGAGGAATTTATGTTAGAGGAAGGGCTTGAACCTTCGACCTTGTGGTTAACGGTGAAATGCTCTAACCAACTGAGCTACTTCAGCTCTTTAGAAAAACCAAAAACCATTAATGTTCCCGAGACCAAGTAGCAATGGAAATTGTTGATAGGAAATTGAACTATTTAGAAGTGTAAAAAACTAAAATAATTTACACTTGAGAAAGGGCTACAAACTTTGACCTTGTGGTTAACCGCCACATGCTCTAACCAACTTAAGTACTCCAGCTTTTGCTAGAGGAACAAGAAAGCATTAAGTTGGTGACCCCTAGACCAATCAGAATAGGAAACGTAGTTATCAAATTAGCTTGGGAAATCGAGAGAAATTGGAGAAATTTACGCTAGAGGAAGGGTTTGAACCTTCGACCTTGTGGTTAACAGCCACACGCTCTAACCAACTGAGCTACTCCAGCTTTTGCTAGAGGAAAAAGAAAGCATTAAGCTGGCATCCCCTAGACCAGTCAAAATAGGAAAAGTAGTAGTCAAAGTTGCTTGGGAAATCAGAAAAAAATTGGAGTAATTTACGCTAGAGGAAGGGCTTGAACCTTCGGCCTTGTGGTTAACAGCCACACGCTCTAACCAACTGAGCTACTCCAGCTCTTTAGAAAAACCAAAAACCATTGATGTCCCCTAGACCAAGTAGCATTGGAAATTATCGATAGGCAATTGTAGTAATTTAGAAGTGTAAAAAATTAAAATAATTTATGCTAAAGAAAGGGCTGCAAACTTCGACCTTGTGGTTAACTGCTAGATACCCTGACCAACTAAACTACTCTAGCTTTTGCTAGAGGAACAAGAAAGCATTAAGTTGACGACCCATAGACCAATCAGAATAGGAAACGTAGTAATCAAAGTAGCTTCGGAAATCGAGAAAAATTGGAGAAATTTGCGCTAGAGGAAGGGCTTGGACCTTCGACCTTGTGGTTAACAGCCACACGCTCTAACCAACTGAGCTACTCCAGCTTTTGCTAGAGGAACAAGAAAGCATTAAGCTGGCATCCCCTAGACCAGTCAACATAGGAAAAGTAGTAGTCAAAGTTGCTTGGGAAATCAGAAAAAAATTGGAGTAATTTACGCTAGAGGAAGGGCTTGAACCTTCGGCCTTGTGGTTAACAGCCACACGCTCTAACCAACTGAGCTACTCTAACTCTTTTGAAAAACCAAAAACCATCGATGTCCTCTGGACCAAGTAGCATTGGAAATTGTCGATAGGCAATTGTAGTAATTTAGAAGTGTAAAAAATTAAAATAATTTATGCTAGAGAAAGGGCTATAAACTTCGACCCTGTGGTTAACTGCTAGATACTCTGACCAACTAAACTACTCTAGCTTTTGCTAGAGGAACAAGAAAGCATTAAGTTGGCGACCCCTAGACCAATCAGAATAGGAAACGTAGTAATTAAAGTAGCTTCGAAAATCGAGAAAAATTGGAGAAATTTGCGCTAGAGGAAGGGCTTGGACCTTCGACCTTGTGGTTAACAGCAACACGCTCTAACCAACTGAGCTACTCCAGCATCTGCTAGAGGAACAAGAAAGCATTAAGTTGGTATCCCTTAGGCCAGTCAGAATAGGAAAAGTTGAAATGAAAGTTGCTTGGGAAATTGGAAAAAATTGGAGGAATTTAAGTTAGAGGAAGGGCTTGAACCTTCGACCTTGTGGTTAACGGCGAAACGCTCTAACCAACTGAGCTACTTCAGCTCTTTAGAAAAACCAAAAACCATTAATGTTCCCGAGACCAAGTAGCATTGGAAATTGTCGATAGGAAATTGAACTATTTAGAAGTGTAAAAAACTAAAATAATTTACACTAGAGAAAGGGCTACAAACTTTGACCTTGTGGTTAACCGCCACATGCTCTAACCAACTTAAGTACTCCAGCTTTTGCTAGAGGAACAAGAAAGCATTAAGTTGGTGACCCCTAGACCAATCAGAATAGGAAACGTAGTTATCAAATTAGCTTGGGAAATCGAGAGAAATTGGAGAAATTTACGCTAGAGGAAGGGCTTAAACCTTCGACCTTGTGGTTAACAGCCACACGCTCTAACCAACTGAGCTACTCCAGCTTTTGCTAGAGGAACAAGAAAGCATTAAGCTGGCATCCCCTAGACCAGTCAAAATAGGAAAAGTAGTAGTCAAAGTTGCTTGGGAAATAAGAAAAAAATTGGAGTAATTTACGCTAGAAGAAGGGCTTGAACCTTCGGCCTTGTGGTTAACAGCCACACGCTCTAACCAACTGAGCTACTCTAGCTCTTTAGAAAAACCAAAAACCATCAATGTCCTCTAGACCAAGTAGCATTGGAAATTGTCGATAGGCAATTGTAGTAATTTAGAAGTGTAAAAAATTAAAATAATTTATGCTAGAGAAAGGGCTACAAACTTTGACCTTGTGGTTAACCGCCACATGCTCTAACCAACTTAAGTACTCCAGCTTTTGCTAGAGGAACAAGAAAGCATTAAGTTGGTGACCCCTAGACCAATCAGAATAGGAAACGTAGTTATCAAATTAGCTTGTGGTTAACCGCCACATGCTCTAACCAACTTAAGTACTCCAGCTTTTGCTAGAGGAACAAGAAAGCATTAAGTTGGTGACCCCTAGACCAATCAGAATAGGAAACGTAGTTATCAAATTAGCTTGGGAAATCGAGAGAAATTGGAGAAATTTACGCTAGAGGAAGGGCTTGAACCTTCGACCTTGTGGTTAACAGCCACACGCTCTAACCAACTGAGCTACTCCAGCTTTTGCTAGAGGAACAAGAAAGCATTAAGCTGGCATCCCCTAGACCAGTCAAAATTGGAAAAGTAGTAGTCAAAGTTGCTTGGGAAATCAGAAAAAAATTGGAGTAATTTACGCTAGAGGAAGGGCTTGAACCTTCGGCCTTGTGGTTAACAGCCACACGCTCTAACCAACTGAGCTACTCCAGCTCTTTCGAAAAACCAAAAACCATTGATGTCCCCTAGACCATGTAGCATTGGAAATTGTCGATAGGCAATTGTAGTAATTTAGAAGTGTAAAAAATTAAAATAATTTACGCTAGAGAAAGGGCTACAAACTTCGACCTTGTGGTTAACTGTTAGATACTCTGACCAACTAAACTACTGTAGCTTTTGCTAGAGGAACAAGAAAGCAGTAAGTTGGCGACCCCTATACCAATCAAAATAGGAAACGTAGTAATCAAAGTAGCTTCGGAAATCGAGAAAAGTTGGAGAAATTTGCGCTAGAGGAAGGGCTTGGACCTTCGACCTTGTGGTTAACAGCAACACGCTCTATCCAACTGAGCTACTCCAGCATCTGCTAGCGGAACAAGAAAGCATTAAGTTGGTATCCCTTAGACCAGTCAGAATAGGAAAAGTTGAAATGAAAGTTGCTTGGGAAATCGGAAAAAATTGGAGGAATTTAAGTTAGAGGAAGCGCTTGACCCTTCGACCTTGTGGTTAACGGCGAAACGCTCTAACCAACTGAGCTACTTCAGCTCTTCAGAAAAACCAAAAACCATTAATGTTCCCGAGACCAAGTAGCATTGGAAATTGTCGATAGGAAATTGAACTATTTAGAAGTGTAAAAAACTAAAATAATTTACACTAGAGAAAGGGCTACAAACTTTGACCTTGTGGTTAACCGCCACATGCTCTAACCAACTTAAGTACTCCAGCTTTTGCTAGAGGAACAAGAAAGCATTAAGTTGGTGACCCCTAGACCAATCAGAATAGGAAACGTAGTTATCAAATTAGCTTGGGAAATCGAGAGAAATTGGAGAAATTTACGCTAGAGGAAGGGTTTGAACCTTCGACCTTGTGGTTAACAGCCACACGCTCTAACCAACTGAGCTACTCCAGCTTTTGCTAGAGGAACAAGAAAGCATTAAGCTGGCATCCCCTAGACCAGTCAAAATAGGAAAAGTAGTAGTCAAAGTTGCTTGGGAAATCAGAAAAAAATTGGAGTAATTTACGCTAGAGGAAGGGCTTGAACCTTCGGCCTTGTGGTTAACAGCCACACGCTCTAACCAACTGAGCTACTCCAGCTCTTTAGAAAAACCAAAAACCATTGATGTCCCCTAGACCAAGTAGCATTGGAAATTATCGATAGGCAATTGTAGTAATTTAGAAGTGTAAAAAATTAAAATAATTTATGCTAAAGAAAGGGCTGCAAACTTCGACCTTGTGGTTAACTGCTAGATACCCTGACCAACTAAACTACTCTAGCTTTTGCTAGAGGAACAAGAAAGCATTAAGTTGGCGACCCCTAGACCAATCAGAATAGGAAACGTAGTAATTAAAGTAGCTTCGAAAATCGAGAAAAATTGGAGAAATTTGCGCTAGAGGAAGGGCTTGGACCTTCGACCTTGTGGTTAACAGCAACACGCTCTAACCAACTGAGCTACTCCAGCATCTGCTAGAGGAACAAGAAAGCATTAAGTTGGTATCCCTTAGGCCAGTCAGAATAGGAAAAGTTGAAATGAAAGTTGCTTGGGAAATTGGAAAAAATTGGAGGAATTTAAGTTAGAGGAAGGGCTTGAACCTTCGACCTTGTGGTTAACGGCGAAACGCTCTAACCAACTGAGCTACTTCAGCTCTTTAGAAAAACCAAAAACCATTAATGTTCCCGAGACCAAGTAGCATTGGAAATTGTCGATAGGAAATTGAACTATTTAGAAGTGTAAAAAACTAAAATAATTTACACTAGAAAAAGGGCTACAAACTTTGACCTCGTGGTTAACCGCCACATGCTCTAACCAACTTAAGTACTCCAGCTTTTGCTAGAGGAACAAGAAAGCATTAAGTTGGTGACCCCTAGAGCAATCAGAATAGGAAACGTAGTTATCAAATTAGCTTGGGAAATCGAGAGAAATTGGAGAAATTTACGCTAGAGGAAGGGCTTGAACCTTCGACCTTGTGGTTAACAGCCACACGCTCTAACCAACTGAGCTACTCCAGCTTTTGCTAGAGGAACAAGAAAGCATTAAGCTGGCATCCCCTAGACCAGTCAAAATAGGAAAAGTAGTAGTCAAAGTTGCTTGGGAAATAAGAAAAAAATTGGAGTAATTTACGCTAGAGGAAGGGCTTGAACCTTTGGCCTTGTGGTTAACAGCCACACGTTCTAACCAACTGAGCTACTCTAGCTCTTTAGAAAATCCAAAAACCATCGATGTCCTCTAGACCAAGTAGCATTGGAAATTGTCGATAGGCAATTGTAGTAATTTAGAAGTGTAAAAAATTAAAATAATTTATGCTAGAGAAAGGGCTACAAACTTTGACCTTGTGGTTAACCGCCACATGCTCTAACCAACTTAAGTACTCCAGCTTTTGCTAGAGGAACAAGAAAGCATTAAGTTGGTGACCCCTAGACCAATCAGAATAGGAAACGCAGTTATCAAATTAGCTTGGGAAATCGAGAGAAATTGGAGAAATTTACGCTAGAGGAAGGGCTTGAACCTTCGACCTTGTGGTTAACAGTCACACGCTCTAACCAACTGAGCTACTCCAGCTTTTGCTAGAGGAACAAGAAAGCATTAAGCTGGCATCCCCTAGACCAGTCAAAATTGGAAAAGTAGTAGTCAAAGTTGCTTGGGAAATCAGAAAAAAATTGGAGTAATTTACGCTAGAGGAAGGGCTTGAACCTTCGGCCTTGTGGTTAACAGCCACACGCTCTAACCAACTGAGCTACTCCAGCTCTTTAGAAAAACCAAAAACCATTGATGTCCCCTAGACCAAGTAGCATTGGAAATTATCGATAAGCAATTGTAGTAATGTAGAAGTTTAAAAAATTAAAATAATTTATGCTAAGGAAAGGGCTGCAAACTTCGACCTTGTGGTTAACTGCTAGATACCCTGACCAACTAAACTACTCTAGCTTTTGCTTGAGGAACAAGAAAGCATTAAGTTGACGACCCATAGACCAATCAGAATAGGAAACGTAGTAATCAAAGTAGCTTCGGAAATCGAGAAAAATTGGAGAAATTTGCGCTAGAGGAAGGGCTTGGACCTTCGACCTTGTGGTTAACAGCCACATGCTCTAACCAACTGAGCTACTCCAGCTTTTGCTAGAGGAACAAGAAAGCATTAAGCTGGCATCCCCTAGACCAGTCAAAATAGGAAAAGTAGTAGTCAAAGTTGCTTGGGAAATCAGAAAAAAATTGGAGTAATTTACGCTAGAGGAAGGGCTTGGACCTTCGACCTTGTGGTTAACAGCAACACGCTCTAACCAACTGAGCTACTCCAGCATCTGCTAGAGGAACAAGAAAGCTTTAAGTTGGTATCCCTTAGACCAGTCAGAAAAGGAAAAGTTGAAATGAAAGTTGCTTCGGAAATCGGAAAAAATTGGAGGAATTTACGTTAGAGGAAGGGCTTGAACCTTCGACCTTGTGGTTAACGGCGAAACGCTCTAACCAACTGAGCTACTTCAGCTCTTTAGAAAAACCAAAAACCATTAATGTTCCCGAGACCAAGTAGCATTGGAAATTGTCGATAGGAAATTGAACTATTTAGAAGTGTAAAAAACTAAAATAATTTACACTAGAGAAAGGGCTACAAACTTTGACCTTGTGGTTAACCGCCACATGCTCTAACCAACTTAAGTACTCCAGCTTTTGCTAGAGGAACAAGAAAGCATTAAGTTGGTGACCCCTAGACCAATCAGAATAGGAAACGTAGTTATCAAATTAGCTTGGGAAATCGAGAGAAATTGGAGAAATTTACGCTAGAGGAAGGGCTTGAACCTTCGACCTTGTGGTTAACAGCCACACGCTCTAACCAACTGAGCTACTCCAGCTTTTGCTAGAGGAACAAGAAAGCATTAAGCTGGCATCCCCTAGACCAGTCAAAATAGGAAAAGTAGTAGTCAAAGTTGCTTGGGAAATCAGAAAAAAATTGGAGTAATTTACGCTAGAGGAAGGGCTTGAACCTTCGGCCTTGTGGTTAACAGCCACACGCTCTAACCAACTGAGCTACTCCAGCTCTTTAGAAAAACCAAAAACCATTGATGTCCCCTAGACCAAGTAGCATTGGAAATTATCGATAGGCAATTGTAGTAATTTAGAAGTGTAAAAAATTAAAATAATTTACGCTGGAGAAAGGGATACAAACTTCGACCTTGTGGTTAACTGCTAGATACTCTGACCAACTAAACTACTCTAGCTTTTGCTAGAGGAACAAGAAAGCATTAAGTTGGCGACCCCTAGACCAATCAGAATAGGAAACGTAGTAATTAAAGTAGCTTCGGAAATCGAGAAAAATTGGAGAAATTTGCGCTAGAGGAAGGGCTTGGACCTTCGACCTTGTGGTTAACAGCAACACGCTCTAACCAACTGAGCTACTCCAGCATCTGCTAGAGGATCAAGAAAGCATTAAGTTGGTATCCCTTAGGCCAGTCAGAATAGGAAAAGTTGAAATGAAAGTTGCTTGGGAAATCGGAAAAAATTGGAGGAATTTAAGTTAGAGGAAGGGCTTGAACCTTCGACCTTGTGGTTAACGGCGAAACGCTCTAACCAACTGAGCTACTTCAGCTCTTTAGAAAAACCAAAAACCATTAATGTTCCCGAGACCAAGTAGCATTGGAAATTGTCGATAGGAAATTGAACTATTTAGAAGTGTAAAAAACTAAAATAATTTACACTAGAGAAAGGGCTACAAACTTTGACCTTGTGGTTAACCGCCACATGCTCTAACCAACTTAAGTACTCCAGCTTTTGCTAGAGGAACAAGAAAGCATTAAGTTGCTGACCCCTAGACCAATCAGAATAGGAAACGTAGTTATCAAATTAGCTTGGGAAATCGAGAGAAATTGGAGAAATTTACGCTAGAGGAAGGGCTTGAACCTTCGACCTTGTGGTTAACAGCCACACGCTCTAACCAACTGAGCTACTCCAGCTTTTGCTAGAGGAACAAGAAAGCATGAAGCTGGCATCCCCTAGACCAGTCAAAATAGGAAAAGTAGTAGTCAAAGTTGCTTGGGAAATAAGAAAAAAATTGGAGTAATTTACGCTAGAGGAAGGGCTTGAACCTTCGGCCTTGTGGTTAACAGCCACACGCTCTAACCAACTGAGCTACTCTAGCTCTTTAGAAAAACCAAAAACCATCGATGTCCTCTAGACCAAGTAGCATTGGAAATTGTCGATAGGCAATTGTAGTAATTTAGAAGTGTAAAAAATTAAAATAATTTATGCTAGAGAAAGGGCTACAAACTTTGACCTTGTGGTTAACCGCCACATGCTCTAACCAACTTAAGTACTCCAGCTTTTGCTAGAGGAACAAGAAAGCATTAAGTTGGTGACCCCTAGACCAATCAGAATAGGAAACGTAGTTATCAAATTAGCTTGTGGTTAACCGCCACATGCTCTAACCAAATTAAGTACTCCAGCTTTTGCTAGAGGAACAAGAAAGCATTAAATTGGTGACCCCTAGACCAATCAGAATAGGAAACGTAGTAATCAAATTAGCTTGGGAAATCGAGAGAAATTGGAGAAATTTACGCTAGAGGAAGGGCTTGAACCTTCGACCTTGTGGTTAACAGCCACACGCTCTAACCAACTGAGCTACTCCAGCTTTTGCTAGAGGAACAAGAAAGCATTAAGCTGGCATCCCCTAGACCAGTCAAAATTGGAAAAGTAGTAGTCAAAGTTGCTTGGGAAATCAGAAAAAAATTGGAGTAATTTACGCTAGAGGAAGGGCTTGAACCTTCGGCCTTGTGGTTAACAGCCACACGCTCTAACCAACTGAGCTACTCCAGCTCTTTCGAAAAACCAAAAACCATTGATGTCCCCTAGACCATGTAGCATTGGAAATTGTCGATAGGCAATTGTAGTAATTTAGAAGTGTAAAAAATTAAAATAATTTACGCTAGAGAAAGGGATACAAACTTCGACCTTGTGGTTAACTGTTAGATACTCTGACCAACTAAACTACTGTAGCTTTTGCTAGAGGAACAAGAAAGCAGTAAGTTGGCGACCCCTATACCAATCAGAATAGGAAACGTAGTAATCAAAGTAGCTTCGGAAATCGAGAAAAGTTGGAGAAATTTGCGCTAGAGGAAGGGCTTGGACCTTCGACCTTGTGGTTAACAGCAACACGCTCTAACCAACTGAGCTACTCCAGCATCTGCTAGCGGAACAAGAAAGCATTAAGTTGGTATCCCTTAGACCAGTCAGAATAGGAAAAGTTGAAAAGAAAGTTGCTTGGGAAATCGGAAAAAATTGGAGGAATTTAAGTTAGAGGAAGCGCTTGAACCTTCGACCTTGTGGTTAACGGCGAAACGCTCTAACCAACTGAGCTACTTCAGCTCTTCAGAAAAACCAAAAACCATTAATGTTCCCGAGACCAAGTAGCATTGGAAATTGTCGATAGGAAATTGAACTATTTTGAAGTGTAAAAAACTAAAATAATTTACACTAGAGAAAGGGCTACAAACTTTGACCTTGTGGTTAACCGCCACATGCTCTAACCAACTTAAGTACTCCAGCTTTTGCTAGAGGAACAAGAAAGCATTAAGTTGGTGACCCCTAGACCAATCAGAATAGGAAACGTAGTTATCAAATTAGCTTGGGAAATCGAGAGAAATTGGAGAAATTTACGCTAGAGGAAGGGTTTGAACCTTCGACTTTGTGGTTAACAGCCACACGCTCTAACCAACTGAGCTACTCCAGCTTTTGCTAGAGGAACAAGAAAGCATTAAGCTGGTATCCCCTAGACCAGTCAAAATAGGAAAAGTAGTAGTCAAAGTTGCTTGGGAAATCAGAAAAAAATTGGAGTAATTTACGCTAGAGGAAGGGCTTGAACCTTCGGCCTTGTGGTTAACAGCCACACGCTCTAACCAACTGAGCTACTCCAGCTCTTTCGAAAAACCAAAAACCATTGATGTCCCCTAGACCATGTAGCATTGGAAATTGTCGATAGGCAATTGTAGTAATTTAGAAGTGTAAAAAATTAAAATAATTTACGCTAGAGAAAGGGCAACAAACTTCGACCTTGTGGTTAACTGTTAGATACTCTGACCAACTAAACTACTGTAGCTTTTGCTAGAGGAACAAGAAAGCAGTAAGTTGGCGACCCCTATACCAATCAGAATAGGAAACGTAGTAATCAAAGTAGCTTCGGAAATCGAGAAAAGTTGGAGAAATTTGCGCTAGAGGAAGGGCTTGGACCTTCGACCTTGTGGTTAACAGCAACACGCTCTAACCAACTGAGCTACTCCAGCATCTGCTAGCGGAACAAGAAAGCATTAAGTTGGTATCCCTTAGACCAGTCAGAATAGGAAAAGTTGAAATGAAAGTTGCTTGGGAAATCGGAAAAAATTGGAGGAATTTAAGTTAGAGGAAGCGCTTGAACCTTCGACCTTGTGGTTAACGGCGAAACGCTCTAACCAACTGAGCTACTTCAGCTCTTCAGAAAAACCAAAAACCATTAATGTTCCCGAGACCAAGTAGCATTGGAAATTGTCGATAGGAAATTGAACTATTTTGAAGTGTAAAAAACTAAAATAATTTACACTAGAGAAAGGGCTACAAACTTTGACCTTGTGGTTAACCGCCACATGCTCTAACCAACTTAAGTACTCCAGCTTTTGCTAGAGGAACAAGAAAGCATTAAGTTGGTGACCCCTAGACCAATCAGAATAGGAAACGTAGTTATCAAATTAGCTTGGGAAATCGAGAGAAATTGGAGAAATTTACGCTAGAGGAAGGGTTTGAACTTTCGACTTTGTGGTTTACAGCCACACGCTCTAACCAACTGAGCTACTCCAGCTTTTGCTAGAGGAACAAGAAAGCATTAAGCTGGTATCCCCTAGACCAGTCAAAATAGGAAAAGTAGTAGTCAAAGTTGCTTGGGAAATCAGAAAAAAATTGGAGTAATTTACGCTAGAGGAAGGGCTTGAACCTTCGGCCTTGTGGTTAACAGCCACACGCTCTAACCAACTGAGCTACTCCAGCTCTTTCGAAAAACCAAAAACCATTGATGTCCCCTAGACCATGTAGCATTGGAAATTGTCGATAGGCAATTGTAGTAATTTAGAAGTGTAAAAAATTAAAATAATTTACGCTAGAGAAAGGGCAACAAACTTCGACCTTGTGGTTAACTGTTAGATACTCTGACCAACTAAACTACTGTAGCTTTTGCTAGAGGAACAAGAAAGCAGTAAGTTGGCGACCCCTATACCAATCAGAATAGGAAACGTAGTAATCAAAGTAGCTTCGGAAATCGAGAAAAGTTGGAGAAATTTGCGCTAGAGGAAGGGCTTGGACCTTCGACCTTGTGGTTAACAGCAACACGCTCTAACCAACTGAGCTACTCCAGCATCTGCTAGCGGAACAAGAAAGCATTAAGTTGGTATCCCTTAGACCAGTCAGAATAGGAAAAGTTGAAATGAAAGTTGCTTGGGAAATCGGAAAAAATTGGAGGAATTTAAGTTAGAGGAAGCGCTTGAACCTTCGACCTTGTGGTTAACGGCGAAACGCTCTAACCAACTGAGCTACTTCAGCTCTTCAGAAAAACCAAAAACCATTAATGTTCCCGAGACCAAGTAGCATTGGAAATTGTCGATAGGAAATTGAACTATTTAGAAGTGTAAAAAACTAAAATAATTTACACTAGAGAAAGGGCTACAAACTTTGACCTCGTGGTTAACCGCCACATGCTCTAACCAACTTAAGTACTCCAGCTTTTGCTAGAGGAACAAGAAAGCATTAAGTTGGTGACCCCTAGACCAATCAGAATAGGAAACGTAGTTATCAAATTAGCTTGGGAAATCGAGAGAAATTGGAGAAATTTACGCTAGAGGAAGGGCTTGAACCTTCGACCTTGTGGTTAACAGCCACACGCTCTAACCAACTGAGCTACTCCAGCTTTTGCTAGGGGAACAAGAAAGCATTAAGCTGGCATCCCCTAGACCAGTCAAAATTGGAAAAGTAGTAGTCAAAGTTGCTTGGGAAATCAGAAAAAAATTGGAGTAATTTACGCTAGAGGAAGGGCTTGAACCTTCGGCCTTGTGGTTAACAGCCACACGCTCTAACCAACTGAGCTACTCCAGCTCTTTAGAAAAACCAAAAACCATTGATGTCCCCTAGACCAAGTAGCATTGGAAATTATCGATAGGCAATTGTAGTAATGTAGAAGTGTAAAAAATTAAAATAATTTATGCTAAGGAAAGGGCTGCAAACTTCGACCTTGTGGTTAACTGCTAGATACCCTGACCAACTAAACTACTCTAGCTTTTGCTTGAGGAACAAGAAAGCATTAAGTTGACGACCCATAGACCAATCAGAATAGGAAACGTAGTAATCAAAGTAGCTTCGGAAATCGAGAAAAATTGGAGAAATTTGCGCTAGAGGAAGGGCTTGGACCTTCGACCTTCTGGTTAACAGCCACATGCTCTAACCAACTGAGCTACTCCAGCTTTTGCTAGAGGAACAAGAAAGCATTAAGCTGGCATCCCCTAGACCAGTGAAAATAGGAAAAGTAGTAGTCAAAGTTGCTTGGGAAATAAGAAAAAAATTGGAGTAATTTACGCTAGAGGAAGGGCTTGAACCTTTGGCCTTGTGGTTAACAGCCACACGCTCTAACCAACTGAGCTACTCTAGCTCTTTAGAAAATCCAAAAACCATCGATGTCCTCTAGACCAAGTAGCATTGGAAATTGTCGATAGGCAATTGTTGTAATTTAGAAGTGTAAATAATTAAAATAATTTATGCTAGAGAAAGGGCTACAAACTTTGACCTTGTGGTTAACCGCCACATGCTCTAACCAACTTAAGTACTCCAGCTTTTGCTAGAGGAACAAGAAAGCATTAAGTTGGTGACCCCTAGACCAATCAGAATAGGAAACGTAGTTATCAAATTAGCTTGGGAAATCGAGAGAAATTGGAGAAATTTACGCTAGAGGAAGGGCTTGAACCTTCGACCTTGTGGTTAACAGCCACACGCTCTAACCAACTGAGCTACTCCAGCTTTTGCTAGAGGAACAAGAAAGCATTAAGCTGGCATCCCCTAGACCAGTCAAAATTGGAAAAGTAGTAGTCAAAGTTGCTTGGGAAATCAGAAAAAAATTGGAGTAATTTACGCTAGAGGAAGGGCTTGAACCTTCGGCCTTGTGGTTAACAGCCACACGCTCTAACCAACTGAGCTACTCCAGCTCTTTAGAAAAACCAAAAACCATTGATGTCCCCTAGACCAAGTAGCATTGGAAATTATCGATAGGCAATTGTAGTAATGTAGAAGTGTAAAAAATTAAAATAATTTATGCTAAGGAAAGGGCTGCAAACTTCGACCTTGTGGTTAACTG
The DNA here is from genome assembly GCA_033439265.1 of Dillenia suffruticosa. Lineage (NCBI taxonomy): Eukaryota > Viridiplantae > Streptophyta > Magnoliopsida > Dilleniales > Dilleniaceae > Dillenia > Dillenia suffruticosa. The sequence continues at coordinate 22,873,153 of JAVTVX010000015.1, forward strand.
CTAGATACCCTGACCAACTAAACTACTCTAGCTTTTGCTTGAGGAACAAGAAAGCATTAAGTTGACGACCCATAGACCAATCAGAATAGGAAACGTAGTAATCAAAGTAGCTTCGGAAATCGAGAAAAATTGGAGAAATTTGCGCTAGAGGAATGGCTTGGACCTTCGACCTTGTGGTTAACAGCCACATGCTCTAACCAACTGAGCTACTCCAGCTTTTGCTAGAGGAACAAGAAAGCATTAAGCTGGCATCCCCTAGACCAGTCAAAATAGGAAAAGTAGTAGTCAAAGTTGCTTGGGAAATCAGAAAAAAATTGGAGTAATTTACGCTAGAGGAAGGGCTTGAACCTTCGGCCTTGTGGTTAACAGCCACACGCTCTAACCAACTGAGCTACTCCAGCTCTTTAGAAAAACCAAAAACCATTGATGTCCCCTAGACCAAGTCGCATTGGAAATTGTCGATAGGCAATTGTAGTAATTTAGAAGTGTAAAAAATTAAAATAATTTACGCTGGAGAAAGGGATACAAACTTCGACCTTGTGGTTAACTGCTAGATACTCTGACCAACTAAACTACTCTAGCTTTTGCTAGAGGAACAAGAAAGCATTAAGTTGGCGACCCCTAGACCAATCAGAATAGGAAACGTAGTAATTAAAGTAGCTTCGGAAATCGAGAAAAATTGGAGAAATTTGCGCTAGAGGAAGGGCTTGGACCTTCGACCTTGTGGTTAACAGCAACACGCTCTAACCAACTGAGCTACTCCAGCATCTGCTAGAGGAACAAGAAAACATTAAGCTGGTATCCCTTAGACCAGTAAAAATAGGAAAAGTTGAAATGAAAGTTGCTTGGGAAATCGGAAAAAATTGGAGGAATTTACGTTAGAGGAAGGGCTTGAACCTTCGACCTTGTGGTTAACGGCGAAACGCTCTAACCAACTGAGCTACTTCAGCTCTTTAGAAAAACAAAAACCATTAATGTTCCCGAGACCAAGTAGCATTGGAAATTGTCGATAGGAAATTGAACTATTTAGAAGTGTAAAAAACTAAAATAATTTACACTAGAGAAAGGGCTACAAACTTTGACCTTGTGGTCAACCGCCACATGCTCTAACCAACTTAAGTACTCCACCTTTTGCTAGAGGAACAAGAAAGCATTAAGTTGGTGACCCCTAGACCAATCAGAATAGGAAACGTAGTTATCAAATTAGCTTGGGAAATCGAGAGAAATTGGAGAAATTTACGCTAGAGGAAGGGCTTGAACCTTCGACCTTGTGGTTAACAGCCACACGCTCTAACCAACTGAGCTACTCCAGCTTTTGCTAGAGGAACAAGAAAGCATTAAGCTGGCATCCCCTAGACCAGTCAAAATAGGAAAAGTAGTAGTCAAAGTTGCTTGGGAAATCAGAAAAAAATTGGAGTAATTTACGCTAGAGGAAGGGCTTGAACCTTCGGCCTTGTGGTTAACAGCCACACGCTCTAACCAACTGAGCTACTCCAGCTCTTTAGAAAAACCAAAAACCATTGATGTCCCCTAGACCAAGTCGCATTGGAAATTGTCGATAGGCAATTGTAGTAATTTAGAAGTGTAAAAAATTAAAATAATTTACGCCGGAGAAAGGGATACAAACTTCGACCTTGTGGTTAACTGCTAGATACTCTGACCAACTAAACTACTCTAGCTTTTGCTAGAGGAACAAGAAAGCATTAAGTTGGCGACCCCTAGACCAATCAGAATAGGAAACGTAGTAATTAAAGTAGCTTCGGAAATCGAGAAAAATTGGAGAAATTTGCGCTAGAGGAAGGGCTTGGACCTTCGACCTTGTGGTTAACAGCAACACGCTCTAACCAACTGAGCTACTCCAGCATCTGCTAGAGGAACAAGAAAACATTAAGCTGGTATCCCTTAGACCAGTAAAAATAGGAAAAGTTGAAATGAAAGTTGCTTGGGAAATCGGAAAAAATTGGAGGAATTTACGTTAGAGGAAGGGCTTGAACCTTCGACCTTGTGGTTAACGGCGAAACGCTCTAACCAACTGAGCTACTTCAGCTCTTTAGAAAAACAAAAACCATTAATGTTCCCGAGACCAAGTAGCATTGGAAATTGTCGATAGGAAATTGAACTATTTAGAAGTGTAAAAAACTAAAATAATTTACACTAGAGAAAGGGCTACAAACTTTGACCTTGTGGTCAACCGCCACATGCTCTAACCAACTTAAGTACTCCAGCTTTTGCTAGAGGAACAAGAAAGCATTAAGTTGGTGACCCCTGGACCAATCAGAATAGGAAACGTAGTTATCAAATTAGCTTGGGAAATCGGGAGAAATTGGAGAAATTTACGCTAGAGGAAGGGCTTGAACCTTCGACCTTGTGGTTAACAGCCACACGCTCTAACCAACTGAGCTACTCCAGCTTTTGCTAGAGGAACAAGAAAGCATTAAGCTGGCATCCCCTAGACCAGTCAAAATAGGAAAAGTAGTAGTCAAAGTTGTTTGGGAAATCAGAAAAAAATTTGAGTAATTTACGGTAGAGGAAGGGCTTGAACCTTCGGCCTTGTGGTTAACAGCCACACGCTCTAACCAACTGAGCTACCCCAGCTCTTTAGAAAAACCAAAAACCATTGATATCTCCTAGACCAAGTCGCATTGGAAATTGTCGATAGGCAATTGTAGTAATTTAGAAGTGTAAAAAATTAAAATAATTTACGCTGGAGAAAGGGCTACAAACTTCGACCTTGTGGTTAACAGCTAGATACTCTGACCAACTAAACTACTCTAGCTTTTGCTAGTGGAACATGAAAGCATTAAGTTGGCGACCCCTAGACCAATCAGAATAGGAAAAGTAGTAATTAAAGTAGCTTCGGAAATCGAGAAAAATTGGAGAAATTTGCGCTAGAGGAAGGGTTTGGACCTTCGACCTTGTGGTTAACAGCAACACGCTCTAACCAACTGAGCTACTCCAGCATCTGCTAGAGGAACAAGAAAGCATTAAGTTGGTATCCCTTAGACCAGTCAAAATAGAAAAAGTTGAAATGAAAATTGCTTGGGAAATCGGAAAAAATTGGAGGAATTTACGTTAGAGGAAGGGCTTGAACCTTCGACTTGTGGTTAACGGCGAAACGCTCTAACCAACTGAGCTACTTCAACTCTTTAGAAAAACCAAAAACCATTAATGTTCCCGAGACCAAGTAGCATTGGAAATTGTCGATAGGAAATTGAACTATTTAGAAGTGTAAAAAACTAAAATAATTTACACTAGAGAAAGGGCTACAAACTTTGACCTTGTGGTTAACCGCCACATGCTCTAACCAACTTAAGTACTCCAGCTTTTGCTAGAGGAACAAGAAAGCATTAAGTTGGTGACCCCTAGACCAATCAGAATAGGAAACGTAGTTATCAAATTAGCTTGGGAAATCGAGAGAAATTGGAGAAATTTACGCCAGAGGAAGGGCTTGAACCTTCAACCTTGTGGTTAACAGCCACACGCTCTAACCAACTGAGCTACTCCAGCTTTTGCTAGAGGAACAAGAAAGCATTAAGCTGGCATCCCCTAGACCAGTCAAAATTGGAAAAGTAGTAGTCAAAGTTGCTTGGGAAATCAGAAAAAAAATTGGAGTAATTTACGCTAGAGGAAGGGCTTGAACCTTCGGCCTTGTGGTTAACAGCCTCACACTCTAACCAACTGAGCTACTCCAGCTCTTTAGAAAAACCAAAAACCATTGATGTCCCCTAGACCAAGTAGCATTGGAAATTGTCGATAGGCAATTGTAGTAATTTAGAAGTGTAAAAAATTAAAATAATTTACGCTAGAGAAAGGGCTACGAACTTCGACCTTGTGGTTAACTGCTAGATACTCTGACCAACTAAACTACTCTAGCTTTTGCTAGAGGAACAAGAAAGCATTAAGCTGGCGACCCCTAGACCAATCAGAATAGGAAACGTAGTAATTAAAGTAGCTTCGGAAATCGAGAAAAATTGGAGAAATTTTCGCTAGAGGAAGGGCTTGGACCTTCGACCTTGTGGTTAACAGCAACACGCTCTAACCAACTGAGCTACTCCAGCATCTGCTAGAGGAACAAGAAAGCATTAAGTTGGTATCCCTTAGACCAGTCAGAATAGGAAAAGTTGAAATGAAAGTTGCTTGGGAAATCGGAAAAAATTGAAGGAATTTACGTTAGAGGAAGGGCTTGAACCCTCGACCTTGTGGTTAACAGCGATACGCTCTAACCAACTGAGCTACTTCAGCTCTTTAGAAAAACCAAAAACCATTAATGTTCCCGAGACCAAGTAGCATTGGAAATTGTCGATAGGAATTTGAACTATTTAGAAGTGTAAAAAACTAAAATAATTTAAACTAGAGAAAGGGCTACAAACTTTGACCTTGTGGTTAACCGCCACATGCTCTAACCAACTTAAGTACTCCAGCTTTTGCTAAAGGAACAAGAAAGCATTAAGTTGGTGACGCCTAAACCAATTAGAATAGGAAACGTAGTTATCAAATTAGCTTGGGAAATCGAGAGAAATTGGAGAAATTTACGCTAGAGGAAGGGTTTGAACCTTCGACCTTGTGGTTAACAGCCACACGCTCTAACCAACTGAGCTACTCCAGCTTTTGCTAGAGGAACAAGAAAGCATTAAGCTGGCATCCCCTAGACCAGTCAAAATAGGAAAAGTAGTAGTCAAAGTTGCTTGGGAAATCAGAAAAAAATTCGAGTAATTAACGCTAGAGGAAGGGCTTGAACCATCGGCCTTGTGGTTAACAGCCACACGCTCTAACCAACTGAGCTACTCCAGCTCTTTAGAAAAACCAAAAACCATTGATGTCCCCTAGACCAAGTCGCATTAGAAATTGTCGATAGGCAATTGTAGTAATTTAGAAGTGTAAAAAATTGAAATAATTTACGCTAAAGAAAAGGCAACAAACTTCGACTTTGTGGTTAACTGCTAGATACTCTGACCAACTAAACTACTCTAGCTTTTGCTAGAGGAACAAGAAAGCATTAAGTTGACGACCCCTAGACCAATCGGAATAGGAAACGTAGTAATCAAAGTAGCTTCAGAAATCGGGAAAAATTGGAGAAATTTACGCAAGAAGAAGGGCTTGGACCTTCGTCCTTGTGGTTAATAGCCACACGCACTAACCAACTGAGCTACACCAGCATCTGCTAGAGGAACAAGAAAGCATTAAGTTGGTATCCCTTAGACCAGTCAGAATAGGAAAAGTTGAAATTAAAGTTGCTTGGGAAATCGAAAAAAATTTGAGGAATTTACGTTAGAGGAAGGGCTTGAACGTTCGACCTTGTGGTTAACAGCGATACGCTCTAACCAACTGAACTACTCCAGCTCTTTAGAAAAACCAAAAACCATTAAGTTAGAGGAAGGGCTTGAACCTTCGACCTTGTGGTTAACGGCGAAACGCTCTAACCAACTAAGCTACTTCAGCTCTTTAGAAAAACAAAAACCATTAATGTTCCCGAGACCAAGTAGCATTGGAAATTGTCGATAGGAAATTGAACTATTTAGAAGTGTAAAAAACTAAAATAATTTACACTAGAGAAAGGGCTACAAACTTTGACCTTGTGGTCAACCGCCACATGCTCTAACCAACTTAAGTACTCCAGCTTTTGCTAGAGGAACAAGAAAGCATTAAGTTGGTGACCCCTAGACCAATCAGAATAGGAAACGTAGTTATCAAATTAGCTTGGGAAATCGAGATAAATTGGAGAAATTTACGCTAGAGGAAGGGCTTGAACCTTCGACCTTGTGGTTAACAGCCACACGCTCTAACCAACTGAGCTACTCCAGCTTTTGCTAGAGGAATAAGAAAGCATTAAGCTGGCATCCCCTAGACCAGTCAAAATAGGAAAAGTAGTAGTCAAAGTTGCTTGAGAAATCAGAAAAAAATTGGAGTAATTTACGCTAGAGGAAGGGCTTGAACCTTCGGCCTTGTGGTTAACAGCCACACGCTCTAACCAACTGAGCTACTCCAGCTCTTTAGAAAAACCAAAAACCATTGATGTCCCCTAGACCAAGTCGCATTGGAAATTGTCGATAGGCAATTGTAGTAATTTAGAAGTGTAAAAAATTAAAATAATTTACGCTGGAGAAAGGGCTACAAACTTCGACCTTGTGGTTAACTGCTAGATACTCTGACCAACTAAACTACTCTAGCTTTTGCTAGTGGAACAAGAAAGCATTAAGTTGGTGACCCCTAGACCAATCAGAATAGGAAACGTAGTAATTAAAGTAGCTTCGGAAATCGAGAAAAATTGGAGAAATTTGCGCTAGAGGAATGGCTTGGACCTTCGACCTTGTGGTTAACAGCAACACGCTCTAACCAACTGAGCTACTCCAGTATCTGCTAGAGGAACAAGAAAGCATTAAGTTGGTATCCCTTAGACCAGTCAAAATAGGAAAAGTTGAAATGAAAGTTGCTTGGGAAATCGAAAAAAATTGGAGGAATTTACGTTAGAGGAAGGGCTTGAACCTTCGACCTTGTGGTTAACGGCGAAACGCTCTAACCAACTAAGTTACTTCAGCTCTTTAGAAAAACCAAAAACCATTAATGTTCCCGAGACCAAGTAGCATTGGAAATTGTCGATAGGAAATTGAACTATTTAGAAGTGTAAAAAACTAAAATAATTTACACTAGAGAAAAGGCAACAAACTTTCACCTTGTGGTTAACCGCCACATGCTCTAACCAACTTAAGTACTCCAGCTTTTGCTAGAGGAACAAGAAAGCATTAAGTTGGTGATCCCTAGACCAATCAGAATAGGAAACGTAGTTATCAAATTAGCTTGGGAAATCGAGAGAAATTGGAGAAATTTACGCTAGAGGAAGGGCTTGAACCTTCGACCTTGTGGTTAACAGCCACACGCTCTAACCAACTGAGCTACTCCAGCTTTTGCTAGAGGAACAAGAAAGCATTAAGCTGGCATCCCCTAGACCAGTCAAAATTGGAAAAGTAGTAGTCAAAGTTGCTTGGGAAATCAGAAAAAAAATTGGAGTAATTTATACTAGAGGAAGGGCTTGAACCTTCGGCCTTGTGGTTAACAGCCACACGCTCTAACCAACTTAGCTACTCCAGCTCTTTAGAAAAACCAAAAACCATTGATGTCCCCTAGACCAAGTAGCATTGGAAATTGTCGATAGGCAATTGTAGTAATTTAGAAGTGTAAAAAATTAAAATAATTTACGCTGGAGAAAGGGCTACAAACTTCGACCTTGTGGTTAACTGCTAGATACTCTGACCAACTAAACTACTCTAGCTTTTGCTAGAGGAACAAGAAAGCATTAAGTTGGCGATCCCTAGACCAATCAGAATAGGAAACGTAGTAATTAAAGTAGCTTCGGAAATCAAGAAAAATTGGAGAAATTTGCGCTAGAGGAAGGGCTTGGACCTTCGACCTTATGGTTAACAGCAACACGCTCTAACCAACTGAGCTACTCCAGCATCTGCTAGAGGAACAAGAAAGCATTAAGTTGGTATCCCTTAGACCAGTCAGAATAGGAAAAGTTGAAATGAAAGTTGCTTGGGAAATCGGAAAAAATTGAAGGAATTTACGTTAGAGGAAGGGCTTGAACCCTCGACCTTGTGGTAAACAGCGATACGCTCTAACCAACTGAGCTACTTCAGCTCTCTAGAAAAACCAAAAACCATTAATGTTCCCTAGACCAAATTGCATTGCAAATTGTTGATAGGAAATTGAACTATTTAGAAGTGTAAAAAACTAAAATAATTTACGTTAAAGAAAGGGCTACAAACTTCGAGCTTGTGGTCAACCGGCACAAGCTGTAACCAACTTAAGTACTCCAGCTTTTGCTAGAGGAGCAAGAAAGCATTAAGTTGGTGACCCCTAGACCAGTCAGAATAAGAAACGTAGTTATCAAAGTTGCTTGGGAAATCGAGAAAAATTGGAGAAATTTACGCTAGAGGATGGGCTTGAACCTTCGACCTTGTGGTTAACAGCCACACGCTCTAACCAACTGAGCTACTCCAGCTTTTGCTAGAGGAACAAGATAGCATTAAGCTGGCATCCCCTAGACCAGTCAAAATAGGAAAAGTAGTAGTCAAAGATGCTTGGGAAATCAGAAAAAAATTGGAGTAATTTACGCTAGAGGAAGGGCTTGAACCTTCGGCCTTGTGGTTAACAGCCACACGCTCTAACCAACTGAGCTACTCCAGCTCTTTAGAAAAACCAAAAACCATTGATGTCCCCTACACCAAGTAGCATTGGAAATTGTCGATAGGCAATTGTAGTAATTTAGAAGTGTAAAAAATTAAAATAATTTACGCTAGAGAAAGGGCTACAAACTTCGAGCCTGTGGTTAACCGGCACATGCTCTAACCAACTTAAGTACTCCAGCTATTGCTAGAGGAGCAAGAAAGCATTAAGTTGGTGACCCCTAGACCAGTCAGAATAAGAAACGTAGTTATCAAAGTAGCTTGGGAAATCGAGAAAAATTGGAGAAATTTACGCTAGAGGAAGGGCTTGAACCTTCGACCTTGTGGTTAACAGCCACACGCTCTAACCAACTGAGCTACTCCAGCTTTTGCTAGAGGAACAAGATAGCATTAAGCTGGCATCCCCTAGACCAGTCAAAATAGGAAAAGTAGTAGTCAAAGATGCTTGGGAAATCAGAAAAAAATTGGAGTAATTTATGCTAGAGGAAAGGCTTGAACCTTCGGCCTTGTGGTTAACAGCCACACGCTTTAACCAACTGAGCTACTCTAGCTCTTTAGAAAAACCAAAAACCATCGATGTCCCCTAGACCAAGTAGCATTGGAAATTGTCGATAGGCAATTGTAGTAATTTAGAAGTGTAAAAAATTAAAATAATTTATGCTAGATAAAGGGCTACAAACTTCGACCCTGTGGTTAACTGCAAGATACTCTGACCAACTAAACTACTCTAGCTTTTGCTAGACGAACAAGAAAGCATTAAGTTGGCGACCCCTAGACCAATCAGAATAGGAAACGTAGTAATCAAAGTAGCTTGGGAAATCGAGAAAAATTGGAGAAATTTGCGCTAGAGGAAGGGTTTGAACCTTCGACCTTGTGGTTAACAGCTATACGCTCTTACCAACTGAGCTACTCCAGCTCTTTAGAAAAACCAAAAACCATTAATGTTCCCGAGACCAAGTAGCATTGGAAATTGTCGATAGGAAATTGAACTATTTAGAAGTGTAAAAAACTAAAATAATTTACACTAGAGAAAGGGCTACAAACTTTGAACTTGTGGTTAACCGCCCCATGCTCTAACCAACTTAAGTACTCCAGCTTTTGCTAGAGGAACAAGAAAGCATTAAGTTGGTGACCCCTAGACCAGTCAGAATAGGAAACGTAGTTATCAAAGTAGCTTGGGAAATCGAGAGAAATTGGAGAAATTTACGCTAGAGGAAGGGCTCGAACCTTCGACCTTCTGGTTAACAGCCACACGCTCTAACCAACTGAGCTACTCCAGCTTTTGCTAGAGGAACAAGAAAGCATTAAGCTGGCATCCCCTAGACCAGTCAAAATTGGAAAAGTAGTAGTCAAAGTTGCTTGGGAAATCAGAAAAAAATTGGAGTAATTTACGCTAGAGGAAGGGTTTGAACCTTCGGCCTTGTGGTTAACAGCCACACGCTCTAACCAACTGAGCTACTCCAGCTCTTTAGAAAAACCGAAAACCATTGATGTCCCCTAGACCAAGTAGCATTGGAAATTATCGATAGGCAATTGTAGTAATTTAGAAGTGTAAAAAATTAAAATAATTTACGGTAAAGAAAGGGCTGCAAACTTCGACCTTGTGGTTAACTGCTAGATACTCTGACCAACTAAACTACTCTAGCTTTTGCTAGAGGAACAAGAAAGCATTAAGTTGACGACCCCTAGACCAATCAGAATAGGAAACGTAGTAATCAAAGTAGCTTCGGAAATCGAGAAAAATTGGAGAAATTTGCGCTAGAGGAAGGGCTTGGACCTTCGACCTTGTGGTTAACAGCCACACGCTCCAACCAACTGAGCTACTCCAGCATCTGCTAGAGGAACAAGAAAGCATTAAGTTGGTATCCCTTAGACCAGTCAGAATAGGAAAAGTTGAAATTAAAGTTGCTTGGGAAATCGGAAAAAATTGGAGGAATTTACGTTAGAGGAAGGGCTTGAACGTTCGACCTTGTGGTTAACAGCGATACGCTCTAACCAACTGAGCAACTCCAGCTCTTTAGAAAAACCAAAAACCATTAATGTTCCCTAGACCAAATTGCATTGGAAATTGTTGATAGGAAATTGAACTACTTAGAAGTGTAAAAAACTAAAATAATTTACGTTAAAGAAAGGGCTACAAACTTCGACCTTGTGGTTAACCGGCACATGCTCTAACCAACTTAAGTACTCCAGCTTTTGCTGGAGGAGCAAGAAAGCATTAAGTTGGTGACCCCTAGACCAGTCAGAATAAGAAACGTAGTTATCAAAGTAGCTTGGGAAATCGAGAAAAATTGGAGAAATTTAAGCTAGAGGAAGGGCTTGAACCTTCGACCTTGTGGTTAACAGCCACAAGCTCTAACCAACTAAGCTACTCCAGCTTTTGCTAGAGGAACAAGATAGCATTAAGCTGGCATCCCCTAGAACAGTCAAAATAGGAACAGTAGTAGTCAAAGATGCTTGGGAAATCAGAAAAAAATTGGAGTAATTTACGCTAGAGGAAAGGCTTGAACCTTCGGCCTTGTTGTTAACAGCCACACGCTTTAACCAACTGAGCTACTCTAGCTCTTTCGAAAAACCAAAAACCATCGATGTCCCCTAGACCAAGTAGCATTGGAAATTGTCGATAGGCAATTGTAGTAATTTAGAAGTGTAAAAAATTAAAATAATTTATGCTAGAGAAAGGGCTACAAACTTCGACCCTATGGTTAACTGCTAGATACTCTGACCAACTAAACTACTCTAGCTTTTGCTAGAGGAACAAGAAAGCATTGAGTTGGCGACCCCTAGACCAATCAGAATAGGAAACGTAGTAATCAAAGTAGCTTCGGAAATCGAGAAAAATTGGAGAAATTTGCGCTAGAGGAATGGCTTGGACCTTCGACCTTGTGGTTAACAGCAACACGCTCTAACCAACTGAGCTACTCCAACATCTGCTAGAGGAACAAGAAAGCATTAAGTTGGTATCCCTTAGACCAGTCAGAATAGGAAAAGTTGAAATGAAAGATGTTTGGGAAATCGGAAAAAATTGGAGGAATTTACGTTAGAGGAAGGGCTTGAACCTTCGACCTTGTGGTTAACAGCGAAACGCTGTAACCAACTGAGCTACTTCAGCTCTTTAGAAAAACCAAAAACCATTAATGTTCCCGAGAGCAAGTAGCATTGGAAATTGTCGATAAGAAATTGATCTATTTAGAAGTGTAAAAAACTAAAATAATTTACACTAGAGAAAGGGCTACAAACTTTGACCTTGTGGTTAACCGCCACATGCTCTAACCAACTCAAGTACTCCAGCTTTTGCTAGAGGAACAAGAAAGCATTAAGTTGGTGACCCCTAGACCAATCAGAATAGGAAACGTAGTTATCAAATTAGCTTGGGAAATCGAGGGAAATTGGAGAAATTTACGCTAGAGGAAGGGCTTGAACCTTTGACCTTGTGGTTAACAGCCACACGCTCTAACCAACTGAGCTACTCCAGCTTTTGTTAGAGGAACAAGATAGCATTAAGCTGGCATCCCCTAGACCAGTCAAAATTCTAAAAGTAGTGGTCAAAGTTGCTTGGGAAATCAGAAAAAAAATTTGAGTAATTTACGCTAGAGGAAAGGCTTGAACCTTCGGCCTTGTGGTTAACAGCCACACGCTTTAACCAACTAAGCTACTCTAGCTCTTTAGAAAAACCAAAAACCGTCGATGTCCCCTAGACCAAGTAGCATTGGAAATTGTCGATAGGCAATTGTAGTAATTTAGAAGTGTAAAAAATTAAAATAATTTATGCTAGAGAAAGGGCTACAAACTTCGACCCTGTGGTTAACTGCTAGATACTCTGACCAACTAAACTACTCTAGCTTTTGCTAGAGGAACAAGAAAGCATTAAGTTGGCGACCCCTAGACCAATCAGAATAGGAAACGTAGTAATCAAAGTAGCTTCGGAAATCGAGAAAAATTGGAGAAATTTGCACTAGAGGAAGGGATTGAACCTTCGACCTTTTGGTTAACAGCCACACGCTCTAACCAACTGAGCTACTCCAGCATCGGCCAAAGGAACAAGAAAGCATTAAGTTGGCATCCCTCAGACCAGTCAGAATAGGAAAAGTTGAAATGAAAGTTGCTTGGGAAATCGGAAAAAATTGGAGGAATTTACGTTAGAGGAAGGGCTTGAACCTTCGACCTTGTGGTTAACAGCGAAACGCTCTAACCAACTGAGCTACTCCAGCTCTTTAGAAAAACCAAAAACCATTAATGTTCCCGAGAGCAAGTAGCATTGGAAATTGTCGATAGGAAATTTAACTATTTAGAAGTGTAAAAAACTAAAATAATTTACACTAGAGAAAAGGCTACAAACTTTCACCTTGTGGTTAACCGCCACATGCTCTAACCAATTTAAGTACTCCAGCTTTTGCTAGAGGAACAAGAAAGCATTAAGTTGGTGACCCCTAGACCAATCATAATAGGAAACGTAGTTATCAAATTAGCTTGGGAAATCGAGAGAAATTGGAGAAATTTACGCTAGAGGAAGGGCTTGAACCTTCGACCTTGTGGTTAACAGCCACACGCTCTAACCAACTGAGCTACTCCAGCTTTTGCGAGAGGAACAAGAATGCATTAAGCTGGCATCCCCTAGACCAGTCAAAATAGGAAAAGTAGTAGTCAAAGTTGCTTGGGAAATCAAAAAAAAATTGGAGTAATTTACGCTAGAGGAAGGGCTTGAACCTTCGGCCTTGTGGTTAACAGCCACACGCTCTAACCAACTGAGCTACTCCAGCTCTTTAGAAAAACCAAAAACCATTGATGTCCCCTAGACCAAGTAGCATTGGAAATTGTCGATAGGCAATTGTAGTAATTTAGAAGTGTAAAAAATTAAAATAATTTACGCTAGAGAAAGGGTTACAAACTTCGACCTTGTGGTTAACTGCTAGATACTCTGACCAACTAAACTACTCTAGCTTTTGCTAGAGGAACAAGAAAGCATTAAGTTGGCGACCCCTAGACCAATCAGAATAGGAAACGTAGTAATCAAACTAGCTTCGGAAATCGAGAAAAATTGGAGAAATTTGCGCTAGAGGAAGGGCTTGGACCTTCGACCTTGTGGTTAACAGCAACACGCTCTAACCAACTGAGCTACTCCAGCATCTGCTAGAGGAACAAGAAAGCATTAAGTTGGTATCCCTTAGACCAGTCAGAATAGGAAAAGTTGAAATGAAAGTTGCTTGGGAAATCGGAAAAAATTGGAGGAATTTACGTTAGGGGAAGGGCTTGAACCTTCGACCTTGTGGTTAACAGCGAAACGCTCTAACCAACTGAGCTACTTCAGCTCTTTAGAAAAACCAAAAACCATTAATGTTCCCGAGACCAAGTAGCATTGGAAATTGTCGATAGGAAATTGAACTATTTAGAAGTGTAAAAAACTAAAATAATTTACACTAGAGAAAGGGCTACAAACTTTGACCTTGTGGTTAACCGCCACATGCTCTAACCAACTTAAGTACTCCAGCTTTTGCTAGAGGAACAAGAAAGCATTAAGTTGGTGACCCCTAGACCAATCAGAATAGGAAATGTAGTTATCAAATTAGCTTGGGAAATCGAGAGAAATTGGAGAAATTTACGCTAGAGGAAGGGCTTGAACCTTCGACCTTGTGGTTAACAGCTACACGCTCTAACCAACTGAGCTACTCCAGCTTTTGCTAGAGGAACAAGAAAGCATTAAGCTGGCATCCCCTAGACCAGTCAAAATAGGAAAAGTAGTAGTCAAAGTTGCTTGGGAAATCAGAAAAAAATTGGAGTAATTTACGCTAGAGGAAGGGCTTGAACCTTCGGCCTTGTGGTTAACAGCCACACGCTCTAACTAACTGAGCTACTCCAGCTCTTTAGAAAAACCAAAAACCATTGATGTCCCCTAGACCAAGTAGCATTGGAAATTGTCGATAGGCAATTGTAGTAATTTAGAAGTGTAAAAAATTAAAATAATTTACGCTAAAGAAAGGGCTGCAAACTTCGACCTTGTGGTTAACTGCTAGATACTCTGACCAACTAAACTACTCTAGCTTTTGCTAGAGGAACAAGAAAGCATTAAGTTGACGACCCCTAGGCCAATCAGAATAGGAAACGTAGTAATCAAAGTAGCTTCGGAAATCGAGAAAAATTGGAGAAATTTGCGCTAGAGGAAGGGCTTGGACCTTCGACCTTGTGGTTAACAGCCACACGCTCTAACCAACTGAGCTACTCCAGCATCTGCTAGAGGGACAGGAAAGCATTAAGTTGGTATCCCTTAGACCAGTCAGAATAGGAAAAGTTGAAATGAAAGTTGCTTGGGAAATCGAAAAAAATTGGAGGAATTTACGTTAGGGGAAGGGCTTGAACCTTCGACCTTGTGGTTAACAGCGATACGCTCTAACCAAGTGAGCTACTCCAGCTCTTTAGAAAAACCAAAAACCATTAATGTTCCCTAGACCAAATAGCATTGGAAATTGTTGATAGGAAATTGAACTATTTAGAAGTGTAAAAAACTAAAATAATTTACGTTAAAGAAAGGGCTACAAACTTCGACCTTGTGGTTAACCGCCACATGCTCTAACCAACTTAAGTACTCCAGCTTTTGCTAGAGGAACAAGAAAGCATTAAGTTGGTGACCCCTAGACCAGTCAGAATTGGAAACGTAGTTATCAAAGTAGCTTGGGAAATCGAGATAAATTCGAGAAATTTACGCTAGAGGAAGGGCTTGAACCTTCGACCTTGTGGTTAACAGCCACACGCTCTAAGCAACTGAGCTACTCCAGCTTTTGCTAGAGGAATAAGAAAGCATTAAGCTGGCATCCCCTAGACCAGTCAAAATAGGAAAAGTAGTAGTCAAAGTTGCTTGGGAAGTCAGAAAAAAATTGGAGTAATTTACGCTAGAGGAAGGGCTTGAACCTTCGGCCTTGTGGTTAACAGCCACACGCTCTAACCAACTGAGCTACTCCAGCTCTTTAGAAAAACCAAAAACCATTGATGTCCCCTAGACCAAGTAGCATTGGAAATTGTCGATAGGCAATTGTAGTAATTTAGAAGTGTAAAAAATTAAAATAATTTACGCTAGAGAAAGGGCTACAAACTTCGACCTTGGGGTTAACTGCTAGATACTCTGACCAACTAAACTACTCTTGCTTTTGCTAGAGGAACAAGAAAGCATTAAGTTGGCGACCCCTAGACCAATCTGTATAGGAAACATAGTAATCAAAGTAGCTTCGAAAATCGAGAAAAATTGGTGAAATTTGCGCGAGGGGAAGGGCTTGGACCTTCGACCTGGTGGTTAACAGCCATGCGCTCTAACCAACTGAGCTACTCCAGCATCTGCTAGAGGAACAAGAAAGCATTAAGTTGGTATCCCTTAGACTAGTCAGAATAGGAAAAGTTGAAATGAAAGTTGCTTGGGAAATCGGAAAAAATTGGAGGAATTTACGTTAGAGGAAGGGCTTGAACCTTCGACCTTGTGGTTAACAGCGATACGCTCTAACCAACTGAGCTACTCTAGCTCTTTAGAAAAACCAAAAACCATTAATGTTCCCTAGACCAAATAGCATTGGAAATTGTTG
This sequence comes from Dillenia suffruticosa, assembly GCA_033439265.1. NCBI lineage: Eukaryota > Viridiplantae > Streptophyta > Magnoliopsida > Dilleniales > Dilleniaceae > Dillenia > Dillenia suffruticosa. The sequence continues at coordinate 22,888,901 of JAVTVX010000015.1, forward strand.
ATAGGAAATTGAACTATTTAGAAGTGCAAAAAACTAAAATAATTTACGCTAAAGAAAGGGCTACAAACTTCAACCTTGTGGTTAACCGCCACATGCTCTAACCAACTTAAGTACTCCAGCTTTTGCTAGAGGAACAAGAAAGTATTAAGTTGGCGACCCCTAGACCAGTCAGAATAGGAAACGTAGTTATCAAAGTAGCTTGGGAAATCGAGAAAAATTGGAGAAATTTACGCTAGAGGAAGGGCTTGAACCTTCGATCTTGTGGTTAACAGCCACACGCTCTAACCAACTGAGCTTTTCTGTCACGCCCCGACCCACTCCCGAGCCAGGCACGCAACGAGCCCGCCGTGGCACCTAGATGCATGGGCACCACGTCCCGCACATTGAAGCACCGTAAGGCTGTCAACATCATATAATCCAAGTTTCCAAATCACAGAAATCCCCAAGTGATAAAAATAATACATGTATGCCTCAATGTAAATTAAAATGAGTGAGAGTTAACCTTATGCAGACCAGAAGAATTATAAATACAGTCATCCCAATTTAAACAAATACAATGGTCATCCTAACTTCCACAAGATGAAACAATAACCTCAATATATAGCGGAAGAGCGGGTAGTCATACCCCGGCCCAATAGTCTCCAAAGAATATCCAATACAACAATGCGCACAAATCTCTCGGTCTGAGTCTACCCCTGTGGAGGGAAATGTGAGGGGTGAGTACCATAGAGAGGTGGGTTGGTACTCAGCAAGTCGGGGGGAATGACATGCTACAATTAATTTTTTTGGGTGAATTAGGAGTGCCAAAATTATGTCCCAATAAATCCATAGTATGCAAAAAAAATATTATGACATCTCAATAAATCATTCACAGCATACGTATCAAATCAAATATGCATCCAGTATATATGTCCGTTATATCGTATAGAGCCAGCCGAAAATATCCCGGCAAGGGCCGACCATGGCCAAGGACGGGCAACGTTGGGGGTTTTCATAGTGCAAGTAATAAAATAAGGCTCTCTAACCCAACGTTGGCCACAGACTACTCCAACTAGCCTGTATATATATATATATAGTACACGTATCAAGGATCAAGCGTGTATGGAAACCCACCGGTGCTAGACCTACCAAGGTCCTCCCCGGAGTGGTTCAACCGACGACTCTCCATACAATATGTATGACGATCTGGCGGATACCCCCTGCAGAGGCGTATCCGGACACAACAGGTGCCTCTACCAAATGTCCTTCGTAGCTACGGAATGCCATAGGAAGCATATCATCATCATCACAGTATCCACAGGGGCATCCAGCCCAAATCACATATCTCAAGCCAAATCATCAAGCCCTATCATGTCAAAAGCATGTGCCAATATGCAATGGAAGCATAAAATCATGTGGATATATCAAAGTGTGGCACAATCATCAAGTATCAAAATCATGGATGCATATCGATATAAACAAGTTGGGACACTCCATATATCACAAAACATTTTCATAAATCCAGGAGAATAGATCAATCATACCATTTTAAATCATGCTTTTGAAAGCTTTTTAAAACACGATATTAATTAAAAGTAGATGTCAAGTCCCACTCACAGTTAGGGGAGGATAACGCACTCCCCAATATTTTCACAAAGCGTAAATCAAGTGTCCCTTCCGTTCAACTCAAATAACTCTTAGGGAGACAAACAGTCTGTAGATTTTTAACCTGCGCAGTCATGGAAAACAGACTATAACTTTGGCTATACCAATCCAAATCAGATGATTCTTATCTCATTTTAAAGCTAAGGGATAACACTATAACTTTCATTTTGCACACTTCCTCACATTCAGATCACAGAATTCCCGGTAAGCCTCATTTTGTTACAGCCATATTTAAGTTTCAGATTCTGTCCAGTTTTCGTACAGAAGCTATAACTTTCATCCTACTCATCAAAGTTAATGAAATTTTAACATGTTATAGCTGCGATGTAGATCTACAACTTTCGTGTTTTGAGTTTTATCTAAATATGTCTGGAAGGGGTTGAACAAAATTCATGAACAGGACAGATACGTTTTAGTGAAACATACAGTTTCTGTCAACACAGTTTTTAGGAAAATTGTATAACTTTCAATTTCCTCATGCGAAATGGCTGAAATTTGTATATGTTATAGAGAAGGCATATATCTATAACTTTCATGTTTTGTGTTTCTTCAAACTAAGACTGGAGAGGGGTCGTTTTAACTCACTACTGTCAAGGTTCGAAACAGGACACTTCTATGTCGAGTTTCAGGAAAAGTGCCATAACGTTTGGCACAGGCATCAGAATTTGGTGATTCTTTCCTCGTTGGAAAGATAAGACTTAGATCTACAATTCATATATATCACATTTTCAAATTCTGGCTCTAAGATGCCTTAAAAAAGAGATGAATTACGGACAGAAATAAAATTTAAAGTAAGAGAGGATAAAATTTCTTACCTCACTTTATTTGTCTTCCTCTCTTGCTTCTCTCCTTGTTCTCACGAATTTGGGAAGAATGAACAAGAATTCTAAGGCCTCCTTCTTTTATTATTGTGTTAATAAGTCACCACCCTAGGATCAAATCTCCAATTAATCTAAACCATAGGATCATTTTGACTATTGCATGTGTTTTGATTGGTTCTTTTTTTTTTGTGCATGTGTTTTCATTGGCCCACCTTGCCTTTCTCTTCTCCATTTGGCCAACACTTGTCCTCCTCACTATAACACTTGTTCAATACAAGAATACACTTGTCACATTTCATTTAAGTTTTGTTAATTGCTAACAAGTCCTTTGACTTATAAAAATTCTAATTTGATCCCTAAAATTTTCATAATTACATACTAGGCCCAAAATCTTATATTAGACCTAATTTAATTTATTTAATATGAAATTAAGGTTTTGAATCTCTTTGAGTCAAAATTGATCCGATTTGTATTTTACCGTCAAATATCATTTTTTTTTGTGAAAATTCATGAACCTGTAGTAGTAGAAACATCATATATATATATATATATATATATATATATATATATATGAAATGGAATTCACTATAGAATACGTCGAGAGTCGGTGTTACATTTTCCTAACCCCCTAAAAATAAGTTTCGTCCCCGAAACTAAAAGAAAACCATATAGGGAAAGGAAAATTACTCAGTAAATAGATGAGGGTACTGTCCCCTCATAGTCTCCTCGGACTCCCAAGTCTCCTCCTCGACTTGGTTGTTACGCCACAAAATGCGTACTAACGGGACATCCTTGCTTCGCAGTCTACGGATCTGCTTGTCAAGGACTGCTACGGGCTGTACAGGTAAACTCAGGTCCTCCCGTAGCTCAACTGGTGGAGATTCTAAAACATGAGAAGGGTCAGGCATATATCTCCTAAGCACTGAGACATGGAACACATCATGAATACGTGCCAACTCCTCTGGCAAGTCCAATCTGTATGCCACACTTCCGATCCTCTCAAGAATACGGAAGGGCCCAATATACCTGGGGCTCAGCTTGCCCCGCTGCCTGAAACGGATCACCCCTTTCCAGGGTGAGATCCTCAAGAATACCATGTCTCCCTCTTGAAACTCCAGTGGTCGCCGCCTACGGTCTGCATACGCCCTCTGTCGATCCTGGGCGGCTCTCATCCTCTGTCGGATGATCTTGACCTTCTCCCTCGTCTCCTCAACAGGCTCCACACTGCTGAGGTGCCTCTCACCGACCTCGTCCCAACATAAAGGTGTGCGGCATCGCCTCCCATACAATGCCTCGTATGGAAGCATCCCGATACTCGCCTGGTAGCTGTTATTATATGCAAACTCTACAAGTGGTAAATGCTTATCCCAACTACCATGAAAATCAATAACACAAGCCCGAAGCATATCCTCAAGTGTCTGAATTGTGCGCTCTGACTGGCCATCTGTCTGACGATGATAGGTTGTGCTAAAGTTCAGTCTAGTACCCAATGCCTCCTGCAAACTGGGTCAGAACCTAGACGTGAACCAGGGGTCCCTGTCTGAAACAATCGACACAGGCACCCCGTGAAGTCGTACTATGGTGTCCATATAGAGACGTGCCAGTACCTCCAAGGAGTAGTCACCATGGATGGGGATAAAGTGTGCAGATTTGGTGAGTCGATCGACAATCACCCAAATCGCATCATGCTGCATGAAAGTCCTCGGTAACCCCATCACGAAATCCATAGTAATATGTTCCCACTTCCACTCAGGAATGGGAAGTGGCTGTAAAATACCTGCTGGTTTCTGGTGCTCAGCCTTCACCTGCTGGCACACCAAGCACCGTGCTACAAACTCTACTATCTCCCGCTTCATGCCCGACCACCAATAACTGCCTCTGATGGTGCGGTACATCTTTGTACTCCCGGGATGCATAGCATAAGCCGAAGAGTGTGCCTCCTCAAGAATAGCACGTCGAAGCTCAACATCAGCTGGAATACACACTCTGTCTCTGAGAACCACGAGTCCATCAGTACGGACTCGGAAATCCCCGCCCTCTCCTCGATAAATCCGATCGTGAATAGCCTGGAGCTCTACATCTGTACCCTGAAGCTCTGTGATGCGGTCAAGTAGTGTAGGCCGCACTTCAAATCTGGTTAACAATGTACCGTGCTCATCGCTAGCCAAGCTGACTCCCAAAGCTCGGAGTCCTACCAAGCAAGAGTTGTAAGCTCTCTCTGCTGCCTGAGAAGTGGTAGAAGAAGATGACTTCCGGCTCAAGGCATCTGCTACTACATTTGCCTTGCCTGGATGATAGTCAATAACCAAGTCGTAGTCCTTCAGCAGCTCTAACCATCTTCTCTGTCTCAGGTTTAGCTCTCTCTGAGTAAATAAATACTTCAAACTCTTATGGTCTGTGAAGACCCTACAAGTAACTCCATATAAGTAATGCCGCCATATTCTCAGTGCGAAGACTATGGCTGCCAGCTCTAGATCGTGAGTAGGGTAGTTCACCTCATGCTTCTTCAACTGTCTCGAAGCATAGGCGATCACCCGTCCATCCTACATCAATACGCAACCTAACCCCTGCCGGCTGGCATCACTATACACAACATACTCCCTGCCGCTGGTAGGGAGAGCCAAGATAGGTGCCGATGTCAGTCGTTGTTTGAGCTCCTGAAAGCTCGCCTCACAGCGGTCATCCCAACAGAACTTGACGTCTTTCCTCGTCAATCGGGAGAGTGGAGCAGCAATCTTCGAGAAACCCTCTACGAATTGTTTGTAATAACCAGCAAGTCCAAGAAAACTCCGGATCTCAGTAATGGTCTGCGGCTGCTCCCACCTCAATATGACCTCTACTTTCTGCGGATCAACAAAAATCCCCTCCGCAGAAACAATGTGGCCTAGAAATCCAATCTCCCTTAGCCAAAATTCATACTTGGTGAATTTGGCATATAACTGCTGCTCACGGAGAGTCTGTAAGACCACCTTCAGGTGCTGTACATGCTCCTCATCACTCCGTGAGTATACCAAAATGTCATCAATAAAGACGATAACGAAACGATCTAAGTAGTTATGGAAAACTCAGTTCATCAAATCCATAAAAGCCGCTGGAGCATTAGTCAATCCAAACGGCATCACTAAAAACTCAAAGTGACCATAGCGAGTGCGGAATGCAGTTTTGGGCACGTCCTCGGCCCGAATCCGTAACTGATGATAACCAGACCGCAAATCGATCTTCAAAAAGACCCGTGCACCCTGAAGCTGGTCAAATAGGTCATCAATACGTGGCAGAGGATACCGGTTCTTGACGGTCACCTTATTCAACTGCCGATAATCCATGCACAGTCATAGGGTCCCATCATTTTTCTTCACAAACAACACCGGAGCACCCCAAGGCGAAGTGCTCGGACGGATAAAGCCCTTGTCTAGTAATTCCTGCAACTGAACCTTGAGCTCTCTCAGTTCAGTTGGCACCATTCTATATGGCGGAATAGATATAGGGGCGGCTCCCGGAACTATGTCGATCTCAAAGTCAAACTCCCAAGCCGGTGGAAGGCCGGGTAGCTCCTCAGGGAAAACATCTGCAAACTCCTGTACTACAGGGACATCCTCATTCCTTGGTCCCTTCACAGTAATATCCACAACATGGGCCAAGTACGCAGTGCAACCTTGGCGTATTAACCTCCTGGCATCCATCACCGAAATAACACAGCGAGGCAATACTCTCCTCTCACCAGAAAATCTCAAAGTAAGCCCCTCTGATCTTCAAAACTCGACCTCCTTAGAAAACAATCAACGGAGGCTTTGTGTCTGCTCAGCCAATCCATGCCAAGGATGGCATCAATATCGGTCAAGTCCAAAGGGATCAAATCTGCCTCAAGTACGGTATTTCCAATCATGATCTCTATCCCTCTATAGACTGAATCTCTCAAGAACTGTTCACCGAGAGGAGTGAAAACCAATATCTCCTCTCTAAGTGGCGTCAAAGGCTTACCCATCAGGCGGGCAAAGGACGTTCTCACATACGAGTAGTTCGACCCGGTGTCGATCAGGATACGGGCGTCGACTCCATAAATCCTCATAGTTCCTAAATGTGGGGAAAGTAAATAGATCACTTTAAATAAAGGTGGTAATAGATACTCATCATATATATCTCAAAAGTATATGTATCTCAAAAGTAGGTACAGCCAACATAGTCAAGCCTCTAAGGCTTTGGCTTATGATGAGTCTCAAAATAAAAGTACAGAGGAAATATCTAAGTGTGTGAGTCAGAAAGGGGAGTACCAATAATGACATCGGGGTTCGTCTGCGTATCCTCCTGCGTCATTGCGTATACTTGGGCCTGAGCCCTCGGCGGTTGCCGCGATGGTCCTGGTGCCTACTACTCCCAGCTACTGCTCGTGGGGCTATGGGGGTAGAGTGTGCCGGTGCTCCCTGCTGTCCCCCTCGTGGACCACTAGACTGAATAGAAATTGCCGGACCCCCTGCTCCAAGATCAGGGCACTGGCTCTTGATGTGCCCCTGTCTCCCAACTGGAAACAAGTCACTGTCACCCCGCAAGCTCCGTAGGGGTGATGTCTGCCGCATCGATGACTAAAAGGGTATCGTCGGGCTATAGTCTGAGTGGAGGCACTCGGGGCTGGTGCTCTAAACCCCTGGGACTATGATCCCTGCCTCTGGGAAGGGTCTCCGTGAAACCCTGAGGTTCTCCCTTTCTTCGAACTCTGGCCCCTAGAAAACTCAGGCCTCTTCCTCCTCTGCTCCCTCCTCTCTCTCTGTCGTCCCTCAGCAAGGACGATCTCCTCAGCCCGGAGTGCTGAGTCTACTATCTCTGGCAATGAGAAATTAGGGGTCACCGTCATATACCTCCGGACGTTCAAGTTGAGGCCATCCTCAAACTTGAACCTCAACTGACTGGGTGTGGCTAGGTCCGGAACAAAAGCGGCCAGTCTCCTTAACTTGGCCTCATACTCGGTCACAGTTCGAGTCCCCTGCCGCAGGTGGTGGAACTCCGTCCTTTTCCTGTTCTGCTGGAATGCTGAAAAATATCTGCGGTTGAACTCCCGCAGAAAGTCCTCCCAACTCCTGGGCTCCGCTGCATCATCACAAGCTGCCTCCCACCACGAGAGGGCATCTCCATCCAATAATCTCTCGGCCACTCGGAGTCTGAACTCCTCACTCAAGCCAAGGTCTATCAACACTCGGCGGGTGCGGTTGATCCAGTGCTTCGCAGCAGTGGAATCACCTACCCTAAAGAACTCGGTACAGCCTAGCTGTCTCGCCTCCTTCACGAGCTGGGTGAGCTCGTGAATCCGTCTCAACGTCGAAGAAGTACTGTCCCTGGGTTTAGAAATTGCAGATGGACTAACAACAGGTGGAGGCTCTGGTGCGACTGGTCGTGGCACGGCCGTAGGGGTTGGCTCAGCCAACGGTGGTGGTGGCATCTGAATGCCGTGGGCAGCGTACCACTCGAACACCTGTCGGTAGGCGTCCAGCGGTGGCGGTGGTGGTAGATCTGCGGCCGTGTTGGTCGGTGGTGTAGGCACTGAAGGAGAACCGTGTGAGGAAGACATGTCCTCCGATACACTAGGGGGCTCAGTAGGTAAGAAGTGGGTACCTCGCCTAGTCGTCATATTTCTGCGAGGAAAAAGTTACTAATCAGGCAGATATATAAGAATTAGGGTTAGTTATGGAATAACTAACCCCCTAAAAGAAATCAACTTGGCATCGGAACCAATGGATAAGGTATGCTAGGTTAGATATGATCCGTGTCCAACCCTCTAAAAATGGATGAACTCATCTGCCTATGACCATGTATTGGGGAATGACTGTACAGTAACTTTCACATGCATTGAGGACTCTCAAAATCAGATTTATTTGGGGATATATTTTTTTTTTTGAAATCAGTTTCTCAACTCAGCTCTAACCAAGAGGCTCTGATAACAACCGAGGCCTGTCACGCCCCGACCCACTCCTGAGCCAGGCACGCAACGAGCCCGTCGCGGCACCCAGATGCACGGGCACCACGTCCCGCACATTGAAGCACCGTAAGGCTGTCAACATTCATATAATCCAAGTTTCCAAATCACAGAAATCCCTAAGTGATAAAAATAATACATGTATGCCTCAATGTAAATTAAAATGAGTGAGAGTTAACCTTATGCAGACCAAAAGAATTATAAATACAGTCATCCCAATTTAAACAAATACAATGGTCATCCTAACTTCCTCAAGATGAAACAATAACCTCAATATATAGCGGAAGAGCGGGTAGTCATACCCCGGCCCCGTAGTCTCCAAAGAATATCCAATACAACAATGCGCACAAATCTCTCGGTCTGAGTCTACCCCTGTAGGAGGGAAATGTGAGGGGTGAGTACCATAGAGAGGGGGGTTGGTACTCAGCAAGTCGGGGGGAATGACATGCTACAATTAATTTTTTTGGGTGAATTAGGAGTGCCAAAATTATGTCCCAATAAATCCATAGTATGCAAAAAAAATATTATGACATCTCAATAAATCATTCATAGCATACGTATCAAATCAAATATGCATCCAGTATATATGTCCGTTATATCGTATAGAGCCAGCCGAAAATATCCCGGCAAGGGCCGACCATGGCCAAGGACGGGCAACGTTGGGGGTTTTCACAGTGCAAGTAATAAAATAAGGTTCTCTACCCCAACGTTGGCCACAGACTACTCCAACTAGCCTGTATATATATATCATACACGTATCAAGGATCAAGCGTGTATGGAAACCCGCCGGTGCTAGACCTACCAAGGTCCTCCCCGGAGTGGTTCAACCGACGACTGTCCATATAATATGTATGACGATCTGGCGGATACCCCCTGCAGAGGCGTATCCGGACACAACAGGTGCCTCTACCAAATGTCCTTCGTAGTTACGGAATGCCATAGGAAGCATATCATCATCATCATAGTATCCACAGGGGCATCCAGCCCAAATCACATATCTCAAGCCAAATCATCAAGCCCTATCATGTCAAAAGCATGTGCCAATATGCAATGGAAGCATAAAATCATGTGGATATATCAAAGTGTGGCACAATCATCAAGTATCAAAATCATGGATGCATATAGATATAAACAAGTTGGGACACTCCATATATCACAAAACATTTTCATAAATCCAGGAGAATAGATCAATCATACCATTTTAAATCATGCTTTGGAAAGCTTTTTAAAACACGATATTAATTAAAAGTAGATGTCAAGTCCCACTCACAGTTAGGGGAGGATAACGTACTCCCCAATATTTTCACAAAGCGTAAATCAAGTGTCCCCTCCGTTCAACTCAAATAACTCTTAGGGAGACAAACAGTCCGTAGATTTTTAACCTGCGCAGTCATGGAAAACAGACTATAACTTTGGCTATACCAATCCAAATCAGATGATTCTTATCTCATTTTAAAGCTAAGGGATAACACTATAACTTTCATTTTGCACACTTCCTCACATTCAGATCACAGAATTCCCGGTAAGCCTCATTTTGTTACAGCCATATTTAAGTTTCAGATTCTGTCCAGTTTTCGTACAGAAGCTATAACTTTCATCCTACTCATCAAAGTTAATGAAATTTTAACATGTTATAGCTAAGATGTAGATCTACAACTTTCGTGTTTTGAGTTTTATCTAAATATGTCTGGAAGGGGTTGAACAAAATTTATGAACAGGACAGATACGTTTTAGTGAAACATACAGTTTCTGTCAACACAGTTTTAAGGAAAATTGTATAACTTTCAATTTCCTCATGCGAAATGGCTGAACTTTTTATATGTTATAGACAAGGCATATATCTATAACTTTCATGTTTTGTGTTTCTTCAAACTAAGACTGGAGAGGGGTCGTTTTTACTCACTACTGTCAAGGTTCGAAACAGGACACTTCTATGTCGAGTTTCAGGAAAAGTGCCATAACGTTTGGCACAGGCATCAGAATTTGGTGATTCTTTACTCGTTCGAAAGATAAGACTTAGATCTACAATTCATATAACTATCACATTTTCAAATTCTGGCTCTAAGATGCCTTAAAACAGAGATGAATTACGGACAGAAATAAAATTTAAAGTAAGACAGGATAAAATTTTTTACCTCACTTTCTTTGTCTTCCTCTCTTGCTTCTCTCCTTGTTCTCACGAATTTGGGAAGAATGAACAAGCATTCTAAGACCTCCTTTTATTATTGTGTTAATAAGTCACCACCCTAGGATCAAATCTCCAATTAATCTAAACCATAGGATCATTTTGATTATTGCATATGTTTTGATTGGTTCTTTTTTTTTTTGTGCATGTGTTTTCATTGGCCCACCTTGCCTTTCTCATCTCTATTTGGCCAACACTTGTCCTCCTCACTATAACACTTGTTCAATACAAGAATACACTTGTCACATTTCATTTAAGTTTTGTTAATTGCTAACAAGTCCTTTGACTTATAAAAATTCTAATTTGACCCCTAAAATTTTCATAATTACATACTAGGCCCAAAATCTTATATTAGACCTAATTTAATTTATTTAATATGAAATTAAGGTTTTGATTCTCTTTGAGTCAAAATTGATCCGATTTGTATTTTACCGTCAAATATCTTTTTTTTTTTTGTGAAAATTCATGAACCTGTAGTAGTAGAAATATCATATATATCTATATATATATATGAAATGGAATTCACTATAGAATACGCCGAGAGTCGGTGTTACAGAGCTACTCCAGCTTTTGCTAGAGGAACAAGAAAGCATTAAGCTGGCATCCCCTAGACCAGTCAAAATAGGAAAAGTAGTAGTCAAAGTTGCTAGGGAAATTAGAAAAAAATTGGTGTAATTTACGCTAGAGGAAGGGCTTGAACCTTCGGCCTTGTTGTTAAGAGCCATACGCTCTAACCAACTGAGCTACTCCAACTCTTTAGAAAAACCAAAGACCATTTATGTCCCCTAGACCAAGTAGCATTGGAAATTGTCGATAGGCAATTGTAGTAATTTAGAAGTGTAAAAAATTACAATAATTTACGCTAAAGAAAGGGCTGCAAACTTCGACCTTGTGGTTAACTGCTAGATACTCTGACCAACTAAACTACTCTAGCTTTTGCTAGAGGAACAAGAAAGCATTAAGTTGACGACCCCTAGGCCAATCAGAATAGGAAACGTAGTAATCAAAGTAGCTTCGGAAATCGAGAAAAATTGGAGAAATTTGCGCTAGAGGAAGGGCTTGGACCTTCGACCTTGTGGTTAACAGCCACACGCTCTAACCAACTGAGCTACTCCAGCATCTGCTAGAGGGACAGGAAAGCATTAAGTTGGTATCCCTTAGACCAGTCAGAATAGGAAAAGTTGAAATGAAAGTTGCTTGGGAAATCGAAAAAAATTGGAGGAATTTACGTTAGGGGAAGGGCTTGAACCTTCGACCTTATGGTTAACAGCCATACGCTCTAACCAACTGAGCTACTCCAGCTCTTTAGAAACACCAAAAACCATTAATGTTCCCTAGACCAAGTAGCATTGGAAATTGTCGATAGGAAATTGAACTATTTAGAAGGGTAAAAAACTAAAATAATTTACGCTAGAGAAAGGGCTACAAACTTCAACCTTGTGGTTAACCGCCACATACTCTAACCAACTTAACTACTCCAGCTTTTGCTAGAGGAACAAGAAAGCATTACGTTGGCGACCCCTAGACCAGTCAGAATAGGAAACATAGTTATCAAAGTAGCTTGGGAAATCGAGAAAAATTGGAGAAATTTACGCTAAAGGAAGGGCTTGAACCTTTAACCTTATGGTTAATAGCTACACGCTCTAACCAACTGAGCCACTCCAGCTTTTGCTAGAGGAACAAGAAAGCATTTAGCTGGCATCCCCTAGACCAGTCAAAATAGGAAAAGTAGTAATCAAAGTTGCTTGGGAAATCGGAAAAAAATTGGAGTAATTTACACTAGAGGAAGGGCTTGAACTTTCGACCTTGTGGTTAACAGCCACATGCTCTAACCAACTGAGCTACTCCAGCTTCTCCTAGAGGAACAAGAAAGCATTAAGCTGGCATCCCCTAGACCAGTCAGAATAGGACAAGTAATAATCAAAGTTGCTTGGGAAATCAAAAAAGATTGGAGTAATTTACGCTCGAGGAAGGACTTGAACCCTCGACCTTATGGTTAACAGCCACACGCTTTAACCATATGAACTACTCCAGCTCTGTTAGAAAAACCAAAAACCATTAATGTCCCCTAGACCAAGTTGTTTTCGAAATTGTCGATTGGTAATTATACTAATCTACAAGTTAAAAAATTATAGTAATTTACGCTAGAGAACGGACTTGAAACTTCGACCTTGTGGTTAACAACCACATGCTCTAAGCAACTGTGCTACTCCAGCTTTTGCTAGAGCAACAAAAAAGCATTAAGTTGGCGTCCCCTAGACCGGTCAGAAAGGGAATAGTAGTAATCAAAGTAGCATGGGAAATCGGGAAAAAATTGAAGTAATTTACGCTAGAGAAAGGGGTTTAACGTTCGACTTTGTGGTTAACAATCACAAGCTCTAACCAACTGAGCTACTCCTGCTTCAGGTTGAGAAACAACAAATTATTAAATAGACATGTTAGAATAGTAAAACAATTGTTAGGGAAATTGTCAATTGAGTTACTCCAGCTTCTATTAGAGAAACACGTAAACATTTAGGTCCATAGACTAGTTAGACTAGTAAAGAAGTGGCTTGAGAAATTATTGGTGAGCAATTATAGTAATCTAGAAGTGGAAAAAAAATTACGCTTGAACCTTTGACCTTGTCGATACTCTAACCAACTGAGCTACTCTAGTTTCTGCTAGAGAACTAAGAAAGCATTAAGTTGCCATCCCGTAGACCAGATATAAAAGTTAAGAAATGGTTTGGGAAATAATTGGTGGCAATTATAGTAATCAGGAAGTAGAAAAATTATAGTAATTTATGCTAGATAAGGCCTTGGCTTCTGCTAGAGAAACAAAAATGCATTAAGGTCTCAAGACATGTTGGAATATTAAAGTAGCATCTGTAATTGTTAGTAAGCAATTATAATAATCCAGAAGTATAAAAAATTTGGAAACATTTATGTTAGAGAGAGGGCATAAACCTTCGACCTTGTGGTTAACAACAGCATGCTCTAACCAATTGAGCTGCTCAAGCATCTGTTAGAAAAACAAAAAACCATTAATGTCCCATAAACCAAGTAGCTTCAGAAAGAAGTAAAAAATATTGGAGTAATTTACGCCAGAGGAATGGCTTGAAGCTTCGACCTTGTGGTTAATAGCCACACGCTCTAACCAACTGAACTTCTCCAGCCCTTTAGAAAATCCAAAAACCATTAATGTCCCCTAGACCATTTAGCATTGGAAATTTTCGATAAGCAATTGTAGTAATTTAAGTGTAAAAAATTAAAATAATTTACGCAAGAGAAAGGGCTACAAACTTCGACCTTGTGCTTACCTGCAACAAACTCTAACCAACTAAACTACTCCATCTTTTGCTAGAGGAACAAGAAAGCATTAAGTTGGCGACCCTTAGACGAGTCAGAATAGGAAACGTAGTAATCAAAGTAGCTTGGGAAATCAAAAAAAATTGGAGAAATTTGCGCTAGAGGAAGAGCTTGAGCCTTCGACCTTGTGGTTAATAGCCACACGCTCTAACCAACTGAGATACTCCAGCTTCTGCTAGAGGAACAAGAAAGCATTAAGTTGGCATCCCTTAGACCAGTCAGAATTGGAAAAGTAGTAATCAAAGTTGCTTGGGAAATTGGAAAAAATTGAAGTAATTTATGTTAGAGGAAGGGCTTGAACCTTCGACCTTGTGGTTAACAGCTACACGTCCTAACTAACTGAGTTACTCCAGCTCCTTAGAAAAACCAAAAACCATCAATGCCCCCTAAACCAAGTAGCATTGGAAATTGTCGATAGGCAATTGTAGAAATTTAGAAGTGTAAAAAATTAAAATAATTTACGCTAAAGAAAGGGCAACAAGCTTTGACCTTGTTCACTCGGCTCTTCAAGATAGTTAAGGCCATCTCTCTCCCCAGGGTGTTCAATCATTTTCCTTGTACCCAATTCCTAGAATACACAATGAAAAGGATAAAAGTTCACATTACAATTAGCATCTTTGATTAGTTTTCGGGTCGACAAGAGGTTGGTGAAAAATTTTGGAACATGGAGAGCACTTTTTTAGTGTAAGTGAATCACTTAAAAAAATATCTTCTTGACCAACAACGGCAGTGATTGAAACATCAATTAGGGTGACTTTCCTTTTAGTAGGGTAGGGTGTGTATGAAATAAATTTTGTAGAGAAAAAAGTCATATGGTGAACCCTAAATCCCCCAAAATTTTGAGAAAATTGACAATCAAAATTGAAATCAACGGATCCAAAGACAAAAATGGTAGATCTGACAAAAGGGTATGCAATCTAGAACAAAAGATTGATGATCAAAAACTTCAGGAAACCCTAACCCTAGAAATCGATTTACAAAACGGGGGGAGAGAGAGAGAGATAGAGCGGGAGGGAGGAAGAGAGCTCTATAATTTTAGGTGTGTTTGCGTGTGGCCTCCAATGAAAAAGAGAGGGCGAGAAGAGGGAGAGGGAGAGAGAAAGAGAAGGACATGCACTCCATAAACCAAAAAGAATAAAAAATCATTTTAAACAGGTCGAGCCTATAACGGGTTGAACCCACGGTGTACAAACTTAGCCTGTAATTAAAACAAGCCTAAATAATGGGTCCAAACTTGACCTAACCCTAAAATAAGCTGAGCTATGCCCTTCAAAATGGGCCAAGGTTAGGCTGGCCTAACCCAATTGTCAGTCCTATCTGTGGCTCCTAAGTTGATGACCCATATGTTTGGAATATTATTCTAAGCATTAGAGGCATGAGAAGGAATGGATATACTTGAGAAGGCTAAATTAGAAGTACTTGCCGAGTCGATAGCTTTTCTGGTGAACCAAAAAAATTCTTCAATCTCTCAATCTTATCTCTATTGAATCCAAGAAATGGTTGATTGGATTCTTGATTGTTGTTATATTCAGTTGACTGTACTTCAGCCATAGAAAAAATTCTACAATGAGAACCATAAAAAAATTGAAATCGATAATTGATCAGGGGAATCACGAGTTCCAAAGAAAGAGCCTAAAGCTCTGATACCATAATGAAAATAATGTTTTTTCATATCTCAATTAGGGTTGCTCTATACGTATATATTTACAGCTGCAGTAGCTAAACAAGGAAAAAAATAAAAATAGAAAATTTTCTAAGTTTAGTCAAAAACCCCTAATATTAAGCAATTCCCCTAATCTTAGGTTATATGTCATACAGACTAATTTCTTATAGCTAATTAGGAAATTAAGTTATTGACTGTGAAGAAAAAGGTTTTCAAGAATGTGCCTATTCCATTTCAGAATTCACATGCATGCTTATTCTAGATCATTGACATTGGTGAATCAATTGTGGTTTTACTCTTTTAACTTAGATGTTGCACGCTCTGAATGTTGTTATGCATTCTCTTAGTTTAATGTAGTTTTGTTCTATAATCCAAGTGATTACTTTGATGATTGTGAAGTTTATGTCTTACAAAAATGAAATTCAAGAGTATACTTGACAGTAGCCATGATGCATTATTGTCTTCTCTTTGTATTGGCTATTAACAAGATGCAAACCAAATATTGTTTAACTTATAGGTTGAGAAAGATATATAGATGCATTAAGAACTTCTATGCGTTTTCTTTTCCCTTTTTTCCTTTTAATAACCTGGATTTGTAGCTATTGCCAGAGTTTCTTAGATAAGCATTGCATACTGTTATGTCCTGACCTTCGGATCGAGTATGTGACAACCGCCGCATCATCCCGGCATACGGGTAAGCATCCCGGCGTACGGGTAAGCATCCCGGCATACGGGTAAGCTCTACCCGTTCACCAAGATAACGCAAGGCAATCATCCTGTTTTCAAAGTATACAATAACATGCAAAGAACCTACTCGATCCATCCTTGTCAACATGCAAAGGCCATTCCATCCATCTGTAATCTAATTACATGCATAAGACCAACCTGGCCATCAATATCCAATCACATACTCCAACAATAAAATAAGTCTCTACTCAAGGAATCCAAATCAAATCCAACAAAAATAATTGTCAAATAAAGTTTTTAAGAAAATATAAAGAAATAAGGTTCTCAACGTGAGTTTACATATCCAAATAAAATCTAATCATCAAGAAAAATAAAAGCATAATTCCAAATAAATTTTCACAATATTCACCGACATTCACCTCCATGGGCCCACTAATTCCTCAAGAGAATCAAAAGCTAATTCCCGAAAGAGTTCTTAAAATATTTTCCGTCTGTTTAAAGATAAGAGTAATCCTCCAAACTAAACGTCCTATATAAAAATGAAATAAAAGAAATGAGTATAAACAATACTCAATGAATGGAATAATATATTATGAAATGAATGAGGGATGTGTGTAGATATGTCAAATAATATTTTAAAAAAATAATTTTCATCACATTCAATTTCATAAATGTTATGTATAAATATCACCAAATCTAATATCACAATAAAATGAGTTTTATGCATTCAAGTCATATCATAGTTTTCAAACAAAAAACAGGGGTTGCCAAAATATTATGTCCGATAATGGTCTAACGCGACCAATGGCGAATCCGCCAAGAGGTTTTCATACATTACACATTTATCAAGTGCCCCTAACCTTAGCGTTGGCTCGGGACCTCCCTAGCGGTGTAACCAAGTTAGCCCGATGGGACAAAAGAGGTATCTCCCGGGCTCGACTAATCTCTCCGTCTAATAAATCTCTAATCACATTGTCTCATCGAGCTATACCGTGATAGAGAATGACTATAGCCACTAATAGGGGTTCAAATTCACATCCCAAGCCAATACATACAACATTCCATATTTAACCAATGTAACAATTGTACCAAATTTAATTCACTATTTTTCAAATCAAGTCATACTCAATACATCGTATAAAACATGACACATTTTCTATTTACAATAAATTGGATGCATAACTATATCAAAATTATATATAAGGGCATTCCACACACACAAAACATTGAAAAACTCATTTTAAAATCATTTAAAAATATCAAGTAAAATATTTTACTCATTTAAAGTATGACATAAAATCTACTCACTTTTTGACAGGGTCAACACTTGTAATCTACAATTCAAAACTAAATTAATCCTTCCAAATCTTTCTATTCTCTCAACTATTTTACAATTAATCATAAATTATATTTAGAATTAGATGATTATTATTATTTTTTTCTAACCTTTCCTAACTCTACATTTCCAACATTATCAAAAATATATTCAAATCCTCCCAATAAACATCATATATTCAGGGAAACAATTTTTCTTTGAACATTTCTCTCAATTTTATCATTATACAAACCCTAAGGTTACACCCCTAAACTTAATCCTTCCAACCTCATCACAACAATTCAAATACATGATAAAATAACTCAAATCTAGATAAGAGGAGGAGACTATCTCCAATGGAGTCACCAATTTTGTCCTCAAATTGAGTTACACCAAAACCCCCAATTTTCCAACATAAATTGTAATTTTTTTGCAAGAACAACACAAAAATAAGTTAAGAGAGAAAATTTACCTCTATAGGGACCACCAATTTCATCCCTAGTTGTGTCACTCCAAACCCTATGTTTTTCTTTCTCTAGAAAAACTTGGATCTCTCTTTATATTCAACTTTCTAGGCATTTATTAGAGAGTTTGGAGTTTAGATCTTTGGTATTTGGGGAGATTTAAATGAAGATGGCTGGAGAGAAAAGAGGGAAGAAGAGAAATAGCGAGAGAGAAGAGGAGGCGCAACAACAAGGGTCTCGGGGGGAAGAAAAAAGAGAGTAGGGAGGTAGGGTTTTGTTGTTTTGATTTTTCTTTTTCTTTTTCTTTTTTTTCCTTTTTTGACTTTTCCACAAGCGTTTTCTTTTGTTTGTTTCTTTTTTTTTGACTTTTTTTTCTGCGACTTTACAATTTCTAACCCCCTAAAAAAATTTTGTCCTCAAAATAAAAAAAAAAAAAAAACAAAATCATGTCTTGAAGAGATGAGGGTATTGCTTTTTCATAATATTTTCGGACTCCCAAGTCTCTTCTTCAACCTGATCACTTTTCCATTGGACCTTAACAATTAGAACATGTTTGTTCCACAGTCTCCTGATTTGGCAATCAAGAATAGTTACGGGTTGGACTTTGAAACTCAAGTTTTCCCTTAGTTCGACTGGTAGAGTCTCTAAAATATGCAAATGATCTGACAAATATTTTTTAGCTTGGAGATATAGAATACATTGTGGATTTTCTCCAAATCTGGGGACAATTTTAGCCGATATGCCACTTTTCCTATCCTCTCAAGGATTTTAAAAGGGCCAATGTAGCGAGAATTCAATTTTCCCCGCTTCCGAAACCAGATCACACCCTTGCAAGGTGATATTTTCAAAAATACCATATCTCCATCCTCAAACTCCAAATGTCTTCTTCTTCTGTCAGCGTAGCTCTTTTTTCTATCTTGAGGTGCCTTTTTTCTTGCCCAAATCACCTTCACTTTCTCTACGGTTGCTTCAATCAACTCAACATTTACAATCTTCCTCTCTCCTATCTGATCCCAACATAATCGAGTTCTATATTTCCTTTCATATAGAGTCTCATAGATTGGCATCCCAATACTTGCCTGATAACTATTATTATATGCAAACTCAATTAACGGAAGGTATTTATCTCAACTTCCTCAGATATCCAACACATATGTCCCAAGTATGTCTTCAATGGCAGCCAGCTACCGAATAAACAACTCTTCATAATAATGTAGGTCCATTATTAAATTGTTGTGTATGAACTGGTCGTAGAAATTATCAAGTGGGTAGAGAAATTCAATCATACACTTCCAGAGCAACAAGGCCTTCCACTTAGTAAGATTAACTAGCCATAAAAACTAAGCGAGTCTTGGTACTCCTTAACCACATATCCCCTCCATCTATTTTCATTTTATTCAACTGTCATGCATCCATCCCGAACAATTTTGATTATTTATTTATTTTTATTTTATTTTATTTTTATCAAAACAATATGCCACAAGCTAATTTGTACCATCTACAATGGCCACGATAACTTCCAATTTATAATCAACTTAAGCATTCAGCAGTACCATTCCTTTGACCCATTCGCTAAAATACCACAATATAAAACCACATTATCAATTTCAAGAAACTCTACTACTATTACTTCCTGCTTTATTCTGCTCCAGTTACAAATAATAGAAAACTATATACCATGAAAATGTAGCATCCTTCATTTCATTAACCACCTCTTAAACCTCAGATAACTTATATTTTGTACATTGTTGCATAATTTGTAGGTGGATATAAGGGTGTCTTAATATATCAATGTCTCCCATCTCATCCTTAATCACATCCATAAAAAAATTTTGTTTTCATCAATTCCCTTATTCAACATAGCATTCTCATATCTAAAATATTTATATTATATGCACAATTCTACACATAGGCCAATTATCCATGTTTTATAGCAAATTTTGAAATTTTCTCTTTTATTGGGTTGGAACATTAAAAGTCATACCACTTGAAAGGTTCTCAACTTTATCTAGCTTCCCCTAATCCTATGAGTTTGTCATCCTTAATTTTCCATTTTCTTGAAACAATTGATCTTCAGCCATGAAAAAATATTCCTTGGCACCATGCACATCAATTTCACAAGACAATCCTATAAATCATCTTAATTTTTTTTTAACAATTGATTATAAGATATTTATTGATTTCCTTCATGCTCCCATTATCTATCTTCAAAAATCAATTTAACATTGTTTACAAGATCACCCCTTGCAGGTATGAACATGCCATAGGGATATTACTATAAAAATAAAGGATCCATCCTCTACGATTACCAAAAAAATAGGCTGCATTCGTTATCACGAAAACAAGAGACATGGCAACGATGAGAATCATAGAAGCCAAAAGTCTCACAAAGGTACATTCTCGGGGCGTTATCAATTGATTTATAGTGAAAACATTGATTGATGGCCTAAAAATATGTTCAACAACTAAGTGAATTCCAGAAAGAATAAAACAAGTACCATATGGCCATCCTTTCATCACCAACAATGGACATGAAATCAGTAGCCTCATTCTTCCCTAGTAGGGATTGGACAACACTTAGCAATGGTGTGTGCTGTCAGTAAAATGGCTGGTATTAGTAGAACCCAAGTACTAATATAACTCTAAGGCCTTGTTTGGATTGACCATGGGATTTGGGAACCATAATCAGAATGATTCTCATTCCAATTCCAAATATCTGGGATGAGTTTCAAAGAATTTCCCTTTTTATATTGTTTGGAGTAGTCCAGGAATGAAATCTGTTTTTTTTTTTTTTTGGAATAATTCCCACTATGATATGAATCTTTACTTCTAATCTTGCATTATTATGAATTCTCAACAGAAAACAGATGCCTTCCAGGTTTACATGCTAAGTTAGAATCATAGTCGCCAGTTCAAACATCAGAACCAAATCTAGTTTGAGGAACCTAATTAAGAGCAACTTCATAGTAGAACATTAATATATTCCTGGAAACATAGAAAACCTTGATAGATGTCCCTAACAACTCTATTTTCTTGTTGCAAACAACTAACTGTGGCACTTTGAATATATTTTGGTAAAAGACAATCTCATAGTATAAAAGAATGATACAATTGAACTTAAAATTTGTACAGTATGACAGGAGAAATAAGGAAGAGTCTCCCAGAAGGATTACTGAATTGAAGAGCTGACTTTAAGAGTACACTTGAAATTCAAGCAAGAAAGCATTATCATTAAGATATTGCAACTGCGCTTCATTGGAGAACAAGGAAGAATTCATGATCTGGAAAATGATCGTCCTGATTATACATAAGATGCTAGTTTTTTTAAAGCATCTCACTAAGCATATAAGGCCTGCATGGGTAATGTATAATCAGTATTGCCTTCTTTTTTATCAAAAGGTGCTTCCAGACCTCCAATAAAGATGCAAGAAATTTTACCATCAGACTAAGATTTACCTCATAAAGAAGCAAAAGTTTAGAACGTCATTACTATTACCGTGTGGGAATACATTGGAGTTCAGACTAATAGAGCAGGTAACACTACAAACAACAGCATAAGGCAACTATATAACTAAAAGATATATATTTCTCTACTTAAGTTTATTTAGGAAGTTTTTCCCTCTCATCAAATTATACAATCATAAATGTAGTAACGCCATATGAAACCAAGAAACAAACAGAGATATAACTATGAAATTTCTGATATACTCGTATCTATCGTTTTAAACCATATACCATCATCATTTGACCACATCACTAGGCCATCACTTTGGCCTTGCCATCATTAAGCAAGGCTAGCCATGTTAGACATCAGATCATGCTTCCTTGGTACCTTCATTTAGCATGGCCAAATTCGTCAGTAGCTAACTCCATTCAAGTTTATCCATATCAACATCCGCTTGACAAATGCTCATAAAAAATCGTAAACATTTATCAACCCTAACACATACTCTCAAATATGACTCCCAAGAGTATTTCATTCTATATGTCAATCATAAGCAATTCCACGTTGTTATACCATTTGAACATGTATGCCAAACTTTTAAAATCAAAATATAGGCACAGAGGCCAAAATTACTACTAGAGTCCCTCACCATTTGGCCAAACAAGCCATAATCAAAGGAAGTCTTTGGTTATAAGCGAGTAACCATTCATCGAGCGATTCGTCACTCGGGTTTCAGAGGTGTACTAGGAGAAAACTAATTCGGATTCCTCATTTTTTTTAAAGAAGGTATAGTTCTATAAAAGAGAACTATACTTAGTATACAAGACTAAGCAAAAGCCTAAACAATTAACTCTCTAAAAATAAACTCAACATCCTAGAACCCATAGGAGGCGTTGTAAAAAAAATTTGGAAATATTTGAAAATGTAAACGTTAAAATAATTTGAAAACAATTGAGAACTTTTCAAATATTTGGAAATATCTGAAAATCTCTCAAAATTTTATAAAACAAGAGCTTAAATTCTGATACCAATAAAATTGTTACGCCCCGACCCTCGGATCCAGCACGCGATAATTGTCGCATCATCCCCGCATACAGGTAAGCCATGCCCGTACACTGGGATAACGAAGGCAATCATCCTGTTTTCAAAGCATATAATAACATGCAAAGGATCCACTCGGTCCATCCTTGTCAACATGCAAAGGACCTACTGGATCCATTCCTAATTTAACACAACATGCGAAAGACTCAGTCCATCCCTGTCAACATGCAAAGGCCATCCCAGCCATCTGTAATCCAATTACATGCACAAGGCCAACCCGGCAATCAATATCCAATCACATACTCCAACAATAAAATAAGTCCCTACTCAAGGGATCCAAATCAAATCCAATAAAAATAATTGTCAAATAAAGTTTTTAAAAAATAGAAAGAAGTAAGGTCCTCAATGTGACCTTTACATAACCAAATAAAATCTAATCATCAAGAATAATAAAAGCATAGCTCCAAATAAATTTTCACAACATTCACCAACATTCACCTCCATGGGCCCACTAATCCCTCAAGAGAATCAAAAGCCGATACCCGAAAGAGTTCTCAAAATATTTTCCGTCTGCTTAAAGGTAAAAGTAATTCTCCAAACTAAATGCCCTTTATAAAAATAGAATAAGAGGAATGAGTATAAACAATACTCAATGAGTAGAATAATATATTATGAAGTGAATGAGGGGTGAGTGTGGATATATCGAATAATACTCCAAAAAAATTATTTTTATCATATTCAATTTCATAAATGTTATATATAAATATCAAGATTTTCCGGCTAAATCTAATATTACAATAAAATGAGTTTTATGCATCCAAGTCATATCATAGTTTTCAAACAAACAACGGGGGTTGCCAAAATATTATGTCCGACAATGGTCTACCGCGACCAATAGCGAATCCGCCAAGGGGTTTTCATACATTTCATATTTATCAAGTTCCCCTAACTTTGGCATTGGCTCTGGACCTCCATGGCGGTATAACCAAATTAGCCTGACAGGACAAAAGAGGCGTCTCCCGGGCTCGACTAACCCTCCGTTTAATAAAACCCTAATCACGTTGCCCCGTTGAATTACACCGTAATAAGGAATGACTATAGCCACTAGTAGGGGTTCAGACTCATACCCCAAACCAATACATACACCATTCCATATTTAACCGATATAACAATTGTATCAAATTTAATTCACTATTTCTGAAATCAAGTCATACTCAATAAATCGAATAAAACATGACACATTTCTATTTACAACAAATTAGATGCATAACTATATCAAAATTATATATAAGGACATTCTACACACACAAAATATTAAAAAACTCATTTTAAAATTATTTAAAAATATCAAGTAAAATATTTTACTCATTTAAAATATAACATAAAATCCAATCACATTTTGGGAGGGTCAATACTTCCAATCTACAATCAAAACTAAATTAATCCTTCCAAACTTTCGATTGTCTTAACCTAGAATAATAACTACCATTTTACAATTAATCATAAATTATATTTAGAATTAGTTGATTATTATTTTTTTTCTAACTTTTCCTAACTCTATATTTCCAACATTATCAAAATTATATTCAAATCCTCCCAATAAGCATCATATATATAGGGAAATAATTTTTCTTTGAACATTTATCTCAATATACAAAGCTTACCCCTAAACTTAATCCTTTCAACTCATCACAACAATTCAAATACATGATAAAATAACTCAAATCTAAATAAGATGAGGAAATTATCTCAAATGGAGTCACCAATTTTGTCTTTAAGTTGAGTTATACCAAAACCCTAAATTTTCTCTCTATAAAATCTCAAATTTTCAACATAAATTGTAATTTTATGTAAAAACAACACAAAAATAAGCTAAGAGAGAAAATTTAACTCTATAGGAATCATCAATTTCATCTTTTGTTGTATCACTCCAAACCCTAGGTTTTTCTTTCTCTAGAAAAACTTGCACTACAAAAAAAGCGGAATTTAGCGACGAACTTTAGCGACGAAACATATTCGTCGCAAATCTGCAACAAATTTAGCAACAAAAAATGTTATCGTCGCAAATTAGCCATAATTTTAGCAACAAAAATATTTTCGTCGCAAATTTAGCAACTAAAAACTTTTTCGTTACAAAATTCGTCGCAAATTTGTGACGAAATTTATTTGAAGCAAAATTCGTGGCAAATTTGGGACGAAAAAATATTTCGTCGCTAAATTTGTGACGAATTTCAAAATACGTCGCAAACTTTGCGAACAATTTAAAAAATCGTCCCTAAATTTGCGACGAAAAATAAATTCATCCCAAAAATAGGGACGAAAACGATATTCGTCCCTAAATTTGGGACGAAAACGAAATTCGTCCCTAAATTCGGGACGAAAAAAATATTCGTCCCTGAATCAGGGACGAAAAAAAATTTCGTCCCTGAATCAGGGACGAATTTTGGGACAAATTTGTTTTTGAAGCAAAAGTGAAGATATTTCATATAAAAATAATAAAAATTAAAAACCATCTCTCCCATGACAAATTCTTGGCCATGTTGAAAAACAGAATATGCGTAGAAATCTATTTGAACAAAGATCTATTTTTCATTTATCGGGTCTTTTTCAAGCCCCTTTACGATCTGAATTTATTCCAATCTACACTCTATAAACTCTCTACTCTTCCCACTGCAAAAGGCATATAATTCACTCTCATTCCCTTCTTTACAATGTACATTTTGTGATATGTGATCAGATTAGCTCTATTAGAACTGGTAGTTAAGGTATTATGCTTTTGAATAAAAAAGCGTAAGAATAAATCATATCTTTCAGTTAATCAAAAATACTAGACTCGATATTGTTTGATTGCTTTCAATATTTTTCCTTCAATTTTGACTTGAAAAACCATGTTAATATAGTTGAGATGGGACGAAAAAGATATTCGTTCCGGCTTCAGGGAGGGAAAAAAATTTCGTCCCGGAATCAGGGACGAAAAAATAATTCGTCCCTGATTCAGGGACGAAAAATAAATTCGTCCCTGAAATAGGGACGAAAAAATAATTCGTCCCTGAATCAGGGACGAAAAAAAAATTCGTCCCTGAAAGAGGGACGAAATAATAATTCGTCCCTGAAACAGGGACGAAAAAAAAATTCGTCCCTGAATCAGGGACGAAAAATAAAATCGTCCCTGAATCAGGGACGAAAAAATATTTTGTCCCGGAATCAGGGACGAAAAAATAATTCGTCCCTGATTCAGGGACGAAAAATAAATTCGTCCCTGAAACAGGGACGAAAATATAATTCGTCCCTGAAAGAGGGATGAAATAATAATTCGTCCCTGAAACAGGGACGAAAAAAAAATTCGTCCCTGAATCAGGGACGAAAAAAAAAATCGTCCCTGAATCAGGGACGAAAAAAAAATTCGTCCCTGAAACAGGGACGAAATAATAATTCGTCCCTGAAACAGGGACGAAAAAAAAATGCGTCCCTGAATCAGGGACGAAAAAAAAATTCGTCCCTGAATCAGGGACGAAAAAATAATTCGTCCCTGAATCAGGGACGAAAAAATAATTCGTCCCTGAAACAGGGACGAAAAAATAATTCGTCCCTGCATCAGGGACGAATTTCGGGACAAAAAAAAATTCGTCCCTAAATCAGGGACGAAAAAATATTTCGTCCCTGAATCAGGGACGAATTTTGGGACAACTTGGATTTTGAAGCAAAATCCAAGATATTTTTCACACACACTCACTCTCTCTCTGTCTCTCTCTCTCTCTCTCTCTCTCTCTCTCTCTCTCTCTCTCTCTTCTCTCGGGTTCATCTCGTTTGTGAAGAGCAGCCGCGAAGGGGTACTGCGAAGGGATGGCGGAAGGGATGCCGGATCTACGATAGTGTTAGGTAATCTCTCTCTCTCATTCTCTCTCTTGGCCGTAGACGGTAGATCCGGCGCTGCCTCCCCTGCGCTGCCCAGGTGTGCGAAGGGGCCGTCGCCCCTTCGCTGCCGAGACGGCCAATGGGGCCGTCGCCCCTTCGCTGCCCAGAGGCGCAAAGGGGCCGCTGTCCCCTTTGCGCCTCCGCCGCGAAGCAGGGCAGCAGGGGCTGCGCTGCCCTGCGCTGCAGTGGCTGCGCTGCCCTGCTGCGCGGCCCGGCTGCATTGCGGGGCTGCGCGGCCCTGCTGCGCGGCCCTGCTGCGCGAAGGGCCTGCAGCCCCTTCGAGGCCCAGACGCGCGAAGGGGCCGCTGGGCCCTTTGCGCGTCTTCCCCGGGAAGGGGCCGCTGTCCCTTTTTGCGCCTCCGCCGCGCGAAGGGGTAGCAGTAGCTGCGCGGCCCCGACGCGGGAAGGTGCCGCGCAGCCCTTGTTGCGTCCCTGCTGCGCGATGGGCCACGATGGCCCCTGGCTTCCCATCGTGGCCCATTGGACTGGGCCAGGCCCATTCGACCCGGCCCGGCCCAATGGGACAGGTCCCGTACAAAAAGCAATGTAGTTTGAATTGTATTATTTAAATTTGTGAGAAATGTTATTTACAAGATTTTTTTATAATATTGTTTTAACTAACTTATTAGTTATTTATAAATCCTTTTTTATGTGTTAGGTTTTGCGGTTATCGACTTTTTGGATTGGAAGCTGTTACTGGTGTTGATATCAGACTCTATCGGTGAGTTATTAATTGGTGGTGATAATTGTTTTAGTTTGTACTCTAATGATGTTAAAATGTAATTAATAGTAAATTTTATGTGATAAATGATTATGAGATGTTTGTGATTAACAATACTCAGTAGTTTATATTAAATCTTATATGGATTTGTTAAATAATCAATGTTGTTAAATGTTTAATATTTGATAATTTATTTTATTTTATTATAATATTTAATGTTATTGTAATAATTTAGTTATTTTGTTTTATATTAAATAAGTTTATAATATTATTTATTATTATATTTAATTTTTGTGAAATTAATCTTTGTATTTATGATCATTTCATTTTTGTACAATAAACGTTCTTGTTTATTGTTATATGATTTTAGTTTGAAATATTGATTATATTACTTATGATGATTTAGTAGTTTTGTTTGTAGATCTTATTTGAATTCTTATTAATATTTCAAAAAGTTTAAATTTTGAGACAGGGAAAATGCAGAACGAAAGAAGTTGGATGTATAAGAAGAACTTATCTGATCGTCGGGGTTTAACTGATGAATTTATATTTGGGTTGGAGCAATTTTTACATTTTGCTTGTACTCAAGTTGATTTTATGGATGGGAATAAGCTAAGGTGTCCGTGTAGAAGGTGTCGGAATGGTAAATTTTTGGAGTGTGATAAAGTTAGGGAACATCTTTGTAGAGTTGGTTTTACCCCGAATTACTATAATTGGACATGCCATGGTGAACCATTCATTTCTGATGAAGAGTATGGACGAAATAGACAATTCTCAGTTAGTGGGGATCGGAGTTATTATGAACAATTGAATCCGTATCAGAGGATGGTAATTGATGCAGTGGGTCCGAATTTTTTTCCTGATCCAAGCGCTGCAAGTTCTAGTTTTGTTCCAACATTTGAATATGGGTATACTAGTTATGCATCACCATTGGAGGAGGTAGAAGTAGTAGATGTTGATCAAAATCTGTCAAATGAATCATCTCTCCAATTTCAGGAAGTCTTAAGAGCTGCAGATGAACCTTTGTGGGCTGGTTGTGATAGCCATACGAAACTATCTCTAACCGCAAGATTGTTGAATGTCAAGGCAGAGCATAATGTGTCTGAGAATTGTTTTAATGATTTTGTTCAAGTTATTGGAGAAGTATTGCCGCGTGATCATATTATGCCCAATGACTTCTATAGTATGAAAAAGCTTGTGAAAGAATTAGGTCTTCCAGTACAGAGAATAGATGTTTGCAGAGATGGTTGTATGCTATTTTGGGGAGATGACAAAGAAGCAGAATTTTGTAAATTCTGTAATCAAAGTAGATACAAGAATTATCGGAGGTCGGGTCGTACTCAGCAGCGTAAATCATACAGACAAATGTTTTATTTGCCTTTAACTCCTAGGTTACAAAGACTTTATGCATCTGAGACCACAGCTAAACACATGACCTGGCATGCAAATCATGAAACAGAAGAGGGGTTAATGTGTCATCCTTCAGATGCAGAAGCGTGGAAATATTTCGATAGAACATATCATGAGTTCGCGAGAGAGACTCGAAATATTAGATTAGGTCTTTGTGCTGATGGATTTGCACCATTTGGTAAATCAGGACGAAATTATTCATGTTGGCCAGTTATCTTAACTCCGTATAATTTTCCACCCGGTATGTGTATGAAGGCACCGTATATGTTTTTAACATTGGTTGTGCCTGGCCCGCAAAACCCAAAGAAATTAATAGATGTTTACATGCAACCATTGATTGCGGAGTTGAAACAACTATGGGATGAAGGTGTTCCTACATATGATGTTCATACTAATCAGACGTTTGTAATGAAGGCTGCTCTTCTTT
Organism: Dillenia suffruticosa; assembly: GCA_033439265.1. Taxonomy (NCBI): domain Eukaryota; kingdom Viridiplantae; phylum Streptophyta; class Magnoliopsida; order Dilleniales; family Dilleniaceae; genus Dillenia; species Dillenia suffruticosa. The sequence goes on from JAVTVX010000015.1 coordinate 22,917,949, forward strand.
GGACCATTAATGATTTTCCTGCGTATGGTATGTTATCAGGATGGAGTACCGTAGGGATTTTAGGATGTCCAATTTGTTTGGAGAGATCAAAATCATTCAGATTGAAACATGGGAAGAAAGCGAGTTATTTTGATTGCCATAGACAATTTTTACCGTTAAATCATAAATTCAGAAGAAATAAAGATGAATTCACTAAGAATAGAAATGAAAGAACACCTCCTCCACTGAGATTAACCGGTGAACAAATTTGGCATAGAGTCATTAACTTTCCATCTGTTATTGAAGAGCCACATGGTACAACATATGGCTATGGACATTCGCATAAATGGACGAAACGAAGTTTATTTTGGGATTTACCGTATTGGAAGACACTGTTGGTTCATCATAATCTCGATGTAATGCATATCGAGAAGAATGTCTTTGATAATCTGATAAATACAGTGATGGATATCACTGGGAAAACGAAAGACAACTTGAATGCAAGAAAAGATATGCGACTCATTTGTAAACGACCCACTCTTGATGTCGATGAAAGTAGTAGGGGACCAAAACCAAAGGCAGTTTATACATTGAATAAGGATCAGAGACGGCTTGTTTGTGAATGGTTGAAATCATTGAGATTTCCTGATGGTTATGTCTCAAATCTTGGAAGATGTGTCGATTTAAAGGAATGCAAGTTAATTGGTTTGAAAAGTCATGATTGCCATATATTTATGGAAAGATTAATTCCTATTGCTTTTAAGGAACTCTTACCGAATTTTGTTTGGGGTGCCATTACGGAGCTAAGTATTTTTCTTCATGATATTTGCTCGACAGTGTTGAAACATTCACACATGGAGATGTTTGAGAGAGAGATCCCAATAATTTTGTGTAATTTAGAAAGGATTTTTCCCCCGTCATTTTTTGATTCCATGGAACATCTTTTGGTTCACTTGCCATATGAGGCGAAAGTTGGAGGTCCTGTCCAATTTAGATAGATGTATCCATTTGAAAGGTGAGTTTTCATCTTTTTTTCTTCGTTATGAAGGCATATAAATTTCGTAATTTCATTATATATAAATTTCTAAAACATTTTGTTTTATTATAATTAGATTCCTATATCATTTGAAGAAGAAAGTTAAAAATAAGGCACGTGTTGAAGCCTCTATTGTCAATGCATATATTGTGGAGGAAGTAACAACGTTTGCATCATATTATTTTGAGCCTCACGTTCAGTGCAAGAGGCGGAGACCGGGAAGAAATGATGAGGGTTCTATTGATCCAAATGAGAATTCATTCTCAATTTTTAACTACCTTGGTCGACCAAGTGGATCATGTAAGCGTAGATATTTAACTGATCAAGAATGGAGGGCAGCCCACACATATATTTTACTGAACTGTCCAGAAGTGACACCATTTTTCGAGTGAGTGTATATTTTTTATTTTATATATTTCTTATGTCGTACATTATGTGTGATAAATATTATTTCCTTTGATGGTAGAATTTTCCAAAACGTATATTCTCAACTTTCGAGACATGAGTTTGATCGTTACTGCGATGAAGAATTTGCACCATGGTTCAAAAAATATGTAAGTTCACTATCAATTATTTAAAATTTTATGTTAAAATATTTTAACATATTTACTTAACTTTAGGTCCATGATAATCAAGCTCAACTTCAGCAAGAATTGTTAATCCATCTGTCATGGGGTCCAAAAGCAATGGTACGAACTTGGCCATCCTATTTTATAAACGGGTATAAATTTCATACTGAAGAATATGGAGTGGGCAAAACGACAATGAATAGTGGAGTTTGCGTTCAGTCATCCAATGATGGTGGAGGTCAAAATGATTTTTATGGTTTGTTGGATGAAATCGTTGAGGTAGAGTACCCTGGTCCAGCATTACGGGTTGTTTTATTTATGTGTCGCTGGTTTGACCCTGTGAAAGGGATGAAAGTGCATCCACAGTTTAATTTGGTTGAAATAAATCATAAAAAATTGTATAAAAGATATGAACCATTTGTGTTGGCACAACAAGCGATTCAAGTATTTTATGCTTCATATCCTAGTTTCAAACGTGACAAAATTGATTGGTGGGCTGTTTTTAAAACGAAAGCACGGAAAAAAATTGAAGAACATTGGGAAGAAACAGCATATCAACAAGAGCAAGTTGTCAATACAGTTCAGACCGAGGAATATAATATTCCTACGTTACGAGATCCTAGCGGAGTAGTGATAGATGTGGATGCAAGTGAAATTCATGAAGAAGATGATGAAGAATCTAATTTTGAGACAAATGATGAGGATGAGGATTCTGATGAAGATAATGAAGAGGATGATGAAAATGATGTTGAAGAGTCTAATTTGGAGACGCATGATGACGATGAGGATGACAATGACGATTATGATTTTTGTTGACGGGTAAATTTTGTTCTCTTCATATAATAAATTTCAGATATTTTTCTTGATATATGATAATATATTTCTTTTAAGTGGGTAAGTTAGTCGACACGTATTTTTTGCAAATTTCTTAAAAAAAATTTTTGTTTATTTACATTCTTAATCTTAAATTTATATATTGAATTTGTTAATATACTATCTTTTTTTTTGTATAGGTCATTCAAGAAAATTTCTTCACATATTGGTACCTTGTTTCGTCGGAAATAATTTATCAAATTAAATATGGTAAGTTTATTCATATTCTTAATTAGGTATATGATGAATATGCAATTTATATTTTTTGGTTTAAATTGTAATATGGTTGACAGTTTCGACGTGGCGGCCATAGACGCAATTCGGATGGAAATTCACGCTCTTCACCATCGCAGTCCGCTTCGGCAGCTTCGCAATCGCATTCCCTTGCCGGCAACGTACCTTCGCCTCCCCCTTCTATTGCAGGCCCTTCACACTCTCAACACATCGCTAGCAATGTACCTTCAGCAGTCCCTTCGGTGGAACAGTTGCATGCCGATAGAGAAGACAATCGAGAAATAATAGCCCCATATGGAGATTCGTAAGTACTAAAATTTTAAATTTTTAGATGTATTATTTTTTTTATTTATGAATTAATTTCTTCTTTTAACTATCATATTTATTTAACATTGTTTGTTTGAAACATTACGATAGATTTACAAATTCTGTACATGTTATTCACGAGCTGAATAGAATTGTGAATAATCATTGGGGAGGGGCTTCGATGTCTTACACAAGCACTCCGGATGAAACAAAAGAACTATGGTGGAACGAGTTTAAGGTAAGTTATCCCAATCAGTTTATATATGAAATGAAGTTAATAGCTTTATAAGTTATTGCTTGCTTTCCATTGCAGCGAGTATTCACTTGGGACGAGACTGAAGAATTGGAAGTAAGAAGGATTTGGAAGAAAAAATGTGGCGATCACATTCGACACGTTTTAAATCATGCAAAGAGACATGCAAAAAAGCCCAACTGCATCACCGAGCAAAATTGGGGCAGGATTCTTAATTTTTGGGAATCGGAGGAGAGTCAACGAAGGAGTGAGCAAAATAAAAAAAATCGATCTTATAATTCAGGGGAATCGTCTGCGACGTATGCGGGAGGCTCGATCACTATCGGTGAACATAGAAATAGATTGGTAATTTTATACAAATATTAATTTTTTTTATCTACTTTAAAGTATATCATTAATTGTAATAGTGTTTTTTTATTTTAGGCAAAGGAAATAGGGACCGAGCCTTCATTCATAGATACTTTCACGCGCACATTTCAGAAAAAAGACAAGACTTGGAGCGGGGAGAGAGCTAGAGCAATTAAGGTTTGTAATTTCAATTTTTCCAATTACTTTATCTACATTTTCAATGTTGATATGAATATTTTATGTTGAGAATATCATAACGATGTATGAAGATGATTTCTTTATGTTAGTCTCTCCCAAGTTTATTTTTATTTTTGACTTGATTCTTTGATTTCTAATGAATTACTTGCTACACATTCTCTTTTACTTTTTTTTCCTCAAATTTCAACTTATTTAATGTTAATATGAATGTTCATAATTTAGATCCTATATGGTGTCATGATTTATGTTACAAAATTATTTATTTTCCTTGATTATGTGTTTGAATTATAATGTTATTGTAATTTTATTTTAATTGTTGTCATGACAATGTAGGAGAAATATGACGAGCTAGCATGTAGAAATTCGAGTGCTAGTGATGATGCTGGCGGATCTGAGCCATCTGTTGATAACATGAATACATGGCTTGAGGTGACTGGTGGACGAAAAGGGAGTAGAGTAGTTGGGCTAGGTTCTTTGAGCAGAACATACAAAAACGCCGGTTTATCTTCTTCCACACCACCAGCAGTTAGAGCACAAATAAATCAATTGAATGAAGAGGTGAGCCAATTGAAGAACTTGCTACAGAAAAGAGATCAGGCATTCAGTGAACTTCAAGCAAAGCACACGCAAGAATTGCACGAGGTCCGCACGCAACAAATGTTAATCATGCAGCATCTTCAGTTATTCTCCGCTCCAAATCAGATTCCCCCTTCTATTTCTCCTCCTGATAATGCTTGCGATGGTGATGAGGGTGTTGGTGATGAGGGTGATGATTTTTTTGATGATGATGATGATGATGGTGATGGTGGAGGTCATATTTGAGATTGTGAACTGTTATGTTACTGTTATATTGATTTTTTTTTTTTTTATGCTTGAACATAGATATTCCGACAACTTATTTAGTTTTGATGTTGCTTTTTGGTTAGATATTATAAATATGATTGCTTGTTAAATGTTTAATTTTTTGATCTTATTGAATAGGTAGTTATAATTATGAGTATAGATTGTTTATATTTTATATTAAAAATGATTTGGATGATAATATTGTTGATAAGGTTGGGTGAGCACGTAAATTTTGTCCAAATATTATAATAGAATTTATATTCGTTGTAAAACATATAATATTCGTGACAAATTTAGCAACAAATATTGTTTCGTCGCAAAAATTTGGGACGAAATAAGATTCGTCGCAATTTTGCAACAAAATAGTATTCGTCGCAAATTTTGCGACGAAAATAGTATTCGTCCGAAAATTTGCGACGAAATAATCTTCGTCGCTAAATTTTGCTACGAATTTTGCAACGAATAATTATTCGTCGCAAAGGGAAATTAGCGACGAAATATCTGTTCGTCGCTAATTTTGCGACGACAACTTTTTTGTCGCAAAATTTGCGACGAATATTTTTTCGTCGCAAAATTTGCGACGAATACATTTTCGTCGCAAAATTTGCGACGAATACATTTTCGTCGCAAATTTTTGCGACGAAGACATTTTCGTCGCTAATTTTGCGACGAAAAAATATTCGTCGCAAATTTTGCAACGAAAAAGTTTTCGTCGCAAAATTAGCGACGAAAAAAATATTTGTCGCTAATTTTGCGACGAAAACTTTTTCGTTGCAAATTTGCGACAAATTTTCGAACATATAAATATTTGTTGCAAATTTTTGCGACGAATAATTAATTTTTCGTCCCAAATTTTTGCGACAACTTATTAGCGACGAAAAAATATTTGTTGCAAAATTTGTCGCAAATGTGTTTTCCGACGAATTTTTCTTCCAATTTCGTCCCAAATTTTGTTGCAAAATTTGTCTTTTTTTGTAGTGTTGGATCTCTCTATATTCAACTTTCTAGGAGTTTACTCAATATTTATCTTAATTTCATCATTATACAAAGCTTACCCCTAAACTTAATCCTTTCAACTCATCACAATAATTCAAATACATGATAAAATAACTCAAATCTAAATAAAATGAGGAAATTATCTCAAATAGAGTCACCAATTTTGTCCTCAAATTGAGTTACACCAAAACCCTAAATTTTCTCTTTACAAAATCTCAAATTTTCAACATAAATTGTAATTTTATGTAAGAACATTACAAAAATAAGCTAAGAGAGAAAATTTAACTCTATAGAAACCATCAATTTCATCTTTTGTTGTGTCATTCCAAACCCTAGGTTTTTCTTTCTCTAGAAAAACTTGAATCTCTCTATATTCAACTTTCTAGGGGTTTATCGGAGAGTTTGGAGTTTAGATTTTTGAGTATTTTGAGAGATTTATGTGAAGTTAGTTAGAGAGAAAAGAGGGAAGAAGAGAGATGGCGAGAGAGAAGAGGAGGCGCAACAACAGGGGTCTTGGGGGGTAAGAAAAGAGAGTGGGGAGGCAGGGATTTGTTGTTTTGCTTTTTTTTTTTTTTTTTCCTATTTTGACTTTTCCAAACCACTTTCCTTTTGTTTCTTTCTTGTTTTTTTTGACTTTTTTTTCTTCGGCTTTACGCATACAATTTTTTTATCATCTTTTTTTTTTTTTTTTTTTTTACTTACTTTCTTCTCTTTTGACGGATTGCTGAGCAGGATTTTGCGGTGGGGGGAGGATTGGTGTTTTATTGAAATAAGTAATAATTTGGGAAAGTTCAATTTTCTGGATATTTCAGGTTCCGTTACTTCCTTTGCTACGACTACTACGACTACTACTACTACTACTACTACTACTACTACTACTGCTTTTACTACTACTACTACTACTACTACTACTACTACTACTACTACTACTACTACTACTACTACTACTACTACTACTACTACTACTACTACTACTACTACTACTACTACTACTACTACTACTACTACTACTACTACTACTACTACTACTACTACTACTACTACTACTACTACTACTACTACTACTACTACTACTACTACTACTACTACTACTACTACTACTATTGTGACTACTACGACTACTACTATGACTATTACGACTACTACTACGACGACTACTACTACTACTACGACGACTACTACTACTACTACAACTACTACTACTACAACTACTACTACTACTACTACTACTACTACTACTACTACTACTAACACCACCACCACCACCACCACTAGCCATCCCACTATTACAGGGGATGATAATGTTGCTGGATGATAAGTGACATGTGTAGCTAGTAAATTTGGTAATTTCTTTCAAGAAACAAGTAGCATCATTAAGGACAATTACTTCTCAAGGAATATCTACAAATAAAAGTGGATATGCAAAAATGGAATATTATTGGATAGCTTGTTGAAGTTGGGTAGAACTTTTGGGCAGGTTAGTTTTAATTGTAGCAATATCCTGAAACACAATGCACATTCAGATGTTAATGCAGCAAATGAGCTTGCCTAAAGCCAGAATGGAGAATAAGCGGAAGTAAGTTCAACAAGATAAAATGCAAGAATCGATGTGGGAACTCATTTCACAAAATATTAATTTGGTTTTCCTAGGATAGCTTGTCAACTTGTCTCTACTTGTGGGAATGAGAATAAAGCACATCTTCTATAGTGTGATTGAATAGGCATATCCAACTAAGCATTTGTTAACGTAGGGATTCAGGTGGCATTGTATTTATGGATGTCAATTAAGTGTCATTTTAAGAGGACAGATGCCATTGGCATTGTGGAGACACTGAAACACCTTCCAAGGTACTGATTTTATATGGATTCAAGGGGCCATTTAAATAGCTTGAGTGATGCGTTATGTAATGAAAGTTCACTTTTTGTTGTTCTTGCAAAGAGAGGCATTCTTTTGTGTTTGACGTTTGGTGTGATGCTGTATTTGACAAGAAAGGAGGAATCTTGTGCTAAAAGCAAAGGTTGGATGTTCAAGAAGAATTCTTGTTACTCAGGTCTTTCACATCAAATTTTCCCCCTTTTATGGAATTGTCTCCAAGGAAATGCATGAGAGTGAACCAGATTAGATATACAAATAAGGGAAGATTTTGAGGTAAGGGGATGGATGATTGCAGCTTATCATAATGGAATCACAAGGTAAGCTTCAACAGCTCTATTTATTTGGAGGATGTTTTGATCCAGTGCTGGCAGAATTCATTTATAGGATATAGAAAAGCTTTTCTTGTCAGTGTAATGTGCTGGAGATTATAGCTGATGGCAAAATCTGTCTTCTTGTGCTCCATATTGTCAAGAGGTTCACTGCATATTATATCATGATTAGCCTTTTCTATTTTCCATTGTGGTAAAAAACCCAGACCATGTAGAGAAAGGAAACGGAGATTATGCTATTGGAGAAGAGACTGGACAATGGGTGAGGAAGACTTTCTTGATTAACAGGCTTGCTAGATACATTGCACTTAGTGTAAGTAGAAAGGTATAGATCTAGATTTCAGGGGATTCTGGCTATTCATCCACCCTTGCAGTACCAGAATGTATTTATTTGCAGTTAAAAACATGATTGGTTTAGTTGATTGGGGTTTCAATGAAAACCCACATAAATGAATGAGAAAGAGGATGAAAATTATCCAGTAGGTAGAGTTAAGGAATTCGAGATTGGGCTCTCATTTCAAAAGAAAATTTGTGGGACCACTCTTAATTATACAATGATGGTGCATCGGGAAGCATGTTAAGGTACTTGTATGTGCATTGGGAGTTAGGTTTCTCCATAGACGTTGCTTGAAATGATGATTTAGCAGCCCAGAGAGAGCTGGTTACGCCATTAGAGTGTGTACAAGAGGGAGGAACAAGCTATTCAAAGACCAAGAACATGGGGGAGGGTATATGCCATTTCTAGACAAGATTTATAGGAGTGTCCAATAAACACATGGTAGCAGTTATCTTGCTCTCGGATGATAGGACAAATATTAATTGATCACTACTTCTCTAAATTTTGTTGTGTCATACACCTCTGAACATATTCATTCTCTCCTAGTTATTGTAGATATTTTATTTTGCTATTTCCTCTTGTTCGATTTACCCATGTATGTTCTGGACAGAAGTTAAGCAATTATTTTAGCCTGATATCCCCATCCACAATCCCTTTATGGGGGGAGAAAAGGAGCAAAAGAAGACGCCTAAGTTGATGTCCCTAACTAAATAATTTTTGTCTATCCTGGGTACCTTTTCCCCCATGGTATTTCAATATCTTAAACACAAATGAGAGGCCTTCATTAGTGTTCTTGACAGATTTTGCTTTGGTCGGGAATATTCATGGCTTCAACACCTGTACTGGAAGGGGTAGAGTGGCTTGTAATCCTTGGTCCAATCTTCCTCACCTTGTAGCTTCCTTTTGTTAGTGGCATACCACTGCTTGAGGTACAAGTAACTTTTATGTTTCTTTGTGTTTATTGATTTCTTCCTTATATTTGATTATGATGTGCAACTGAAATATGAATGGAGGCAGGAGTCAGCTGATAAGAAGTTTGGAAATATGGTTGGATATAGAGTGTACAAAAGAACAACCAGGTGGGCTTTTATCATTTTGTTTGTTAAACCATGAGATCTTTTTTGTTTCGCTTTTAATTGGAAGCTTTGGAAAGGAGAACCAGAATTTAACTCTTACATGTGCTCCTCCATCCCTCTCATTCCTCTGCCTACTGCATTGTATGGGAATTTGCCTTCCTGGTTTAAAGCAGCCTTCCTCTTTGAGTTTCCTTTCTATGGCAAGAATTTTCCTGGAGAAGGGGCCAAACTGGTAACTTTACTTTCCATCTCTAGCATTAATTTTGTCATGCCGCAGATTCTATTTTGCTTTCTTAATTGAGACCTGCATTCACTACCCATTTGTTCACGGAGACTTATGAGCATGATCTGATTGCCTTGCACATATTTTTGTGGTACTTGAGTTTGTGTTTTGTGCCCCGGTTTCTTTAAAGCTTCCTTAACTCTGCTATGCTATTTGTTTTACTTCTATTATAATATAGTGTGATTTAATAGATCTCTAAGAGGGACCTAACCTTTATCATAAAGCTACCTTTTCTTATGTGATAGATTCATTTTTTTCATAACTAATATAGTAAGGTGCAAACGTGAGGGGAAAAATTTACTTCATGAGTGGAAAAGAGTAATAGATCTGAGCTGGTTTTTAGCATATAGAGGTGTGTATTATTTTTTGCAATGGCTTATTGTCATTTTCCTTTTTGTTGTGCAATGTTGGATATGGTTTAGTGCAATCTCTCTCTCTCTCTCTCTCTATTTTTTCCCTTTTTCAAGGGTTTGCACTGGAATTAATTTCTGGAACAACTAAGAGCTCAGGTAAGGTAGAATAGCAATAGGAGAATAGAGAAGGAAGAGAGAGATACAAAAAAGAAAAAAACAAGAGAAAGGAGACAAGAAACATACAGAGAGGGACTTTTGCAGACCACTAGCATAAGTTAAAGGCAAACCTCATTCTAATTCATTAATCAAAGCATCACAAAGAACACTAATGCCTCAATGTATAGACTAAGCTCTAAAAAAATATGGAAATAATATGAAAAGAACAATTTCATAAAAGTCGGTAACAAGCTAAATTATAGAAACTGTTAAGAAAACCTTAAATAATTCTTAGTATATTCTGATTCAGTTCTCCTCCCCCAAAAGGACTCCTTGAGCGAGGTGGCAAAAGCTGTTCATCAAGGTGGGTGAATGAGGTAACTTTGTAGGTGAGCTGCATGTGAAAACAAGGTCACAATCACAAATTTACAAGTATCATAATAGTAGTGAAAATGTCATCAAAGGGAACAAGAATTTGAATTCTCTTTCTTGGTACATGTAAAAAATCAATGCAAGTTCCATACCTACAAATAATATGTAGAAAGATCAAAGGAACAAAGGAAGAAAACCTAGGATTGTAACGCGGATTCTGATGCCGTATTTTTGTACGAGAAATTTTATTTATTTATATTTGTCACGCCCCGATCCTTGGATCGACCACGCGACAACCGCCGCGTTGTCTCAGTAAATGGGCAGAACCTCCCCATATACCGAGACTCCGCAAGGCTAACCAACTGTACAATATTTCTTTCAAATACAATACACATATAAAGGACCTATCCGGTCATCCCAGTACACACAAGCCCACATCGGCACACAAATTGGGAGGGGGTTCCTGTACATGCACGCATGTAATGTGGCCATCCCAGCCACTTCAAGGATATTTCAAAATCAAAACAGATGAAGTCCCAAATCATAGTCGTAGGATTTTACTGACACTTGTCTGAAGAAAACAAACCAGCATCAATAAAGTCCAAACAGTATGAGATGTACAGAACTTCGTAAAATCAAAAGAAAGTATCAAAATTCAACATTTCGAACCAAATGTCCCATTCAAATAATAAGTTTTACCAAAAATAGAATTTAAAAATGAAGTAAACAAGTCTTCCCTTCCATGGATTTCAAATCAATTAAAATAACCTTACATCACTATCATACCTACACAAAACAGCAAATAAACCTTCCCAAACTCCAATTTCTGCAGCAAACTTAAACTTCCTCTGAAAAATGTTAAAGAGGGGTGAGTATTGGGAAATACTCAGTGAGTGAAGTGCAATGATATGATTGTGTAATAAATAAGGGGTGAATGTGAGAATATCAAAATATAACTCAAACAACACTTCATATATATCGAAACATTTTCAATAAATCAGATAATTCATAAAATATGCATCCACATCAAATGTTCTTTCAGAAAATCACAAAGGTCCCATCGAAATCACTTCCGTTCTGCGTTTGGTCGAACCAAGATGGAAGCCCGCCAGGGGATTTTCCATTTCAATATCACAAACACTACCTCCTTCCCTTGCGTTGGCTCGTACCTCCCCAGGGTGCAATCCAGATAGTACGACGTGGCAGAGTAGAGGCCGCGTATACCTCTCTCACAATAAAACCCCAACCACGCCACCCCGTCGGGTCGCTCCGTGGAGGGAATGACTATAGCCATTACACTCATGCATCATCATTTCGAAATCGTTCAAATTACCATCAATGTGCCATGTATCAATCAAAAAAATTCCAAAATCATGCTACAAGTATTCACATATCAAATATCCAATGCAAATGGCACATATTCATTTATAATTTCATAGGATGCATTCGTAATTCAAATTTCTATTTCAGACGTCCCACAATCACAAATAGTTTCATATAAAACATATACAAATCATTCAAAATCATTTTTCAAAGAATTTCAAATCATTTTACTCATTTACTACACAATGAACCATCCACTCACCTCTAGGAAGGGTATCCACTCCCAATTCCAAAATTTAATCCAAGGTAACCCTTCTCAACCTTCGAAGAGGTTATCCTATACCAATAATCACAATTTCATTGTTAGTTCACCCCAAATTCTAGGTTTTATGAACTTTCCTATATTTAGCACATACCAAATTCTTCAATTTCAGGAACCAAGATTCTTTGCATCACTAATGATCTTAAATTCCCAATATTTCTAAATTTTCTCCAATTTCTAACAATTTTCCCAATTTCCTCTGAATTTTATATAACCATAATATTTTTCATACACATTTCAAATTAAACTCTGGGAAAACAATTCTATTCAACCTAACAGGATTCTATCATCCCTTAGCATGCTTCTTTTGTATCAAATAGCCTAATTCCTATAAAATCCTATACTTAACCTTAATAATCACATGTAAAATGTCAGAAAATACATTCTGATCGAATATAACATACATCCTAAACATATACAAGATCTCTTACCCTAAATTCACTCAATTTATCGAAAGGATTTAAATTTCCCTCACCTATGGGTTTCGCAGCTTGCAGCCCTAGCGTCCGTGCGCCTACAACTCGGTCTGGGACCTGCACTACTTCTAGACCGACATAAAATTCAATGATTAGGCTTAAATCACCACGAGAATCAAAACCCCTAACCTATTGATCAACAATCAGCCCTTACCTATGCAGTGGAAGAGTTGCGGCCTAGGGTTTCTAATAGTGCAGTCACGGCAAAGAGTAGCGAAGATTGCAGGAAGGCTCTCGATAGAGGGTAGCGCCGCGCGCGAACAGGCGAGGGAGGCAAAAAAAAAAGGGCTATCGCGCGCGAGGAAGAGAAGACGAGGCAGTCGCGCGCTTGCGGGAAAGGAGAGAAACAGAGAGCGAAACAGAGGGAGAGAGAGATTGGAGGTGGGACAGCCGCCTGCAGTGGTGGCTCACCGGTGATTGAGGGAGGCGGGGCGCCGGAAGGCCGCGGAGAGTGTGAAAACAAAGAGAAAGAGAGCGGCAGCGAGAGAGAGAGACCGAGAAATGGAATAGAGAGAGAAACGGGGTTATGCCGGTGGCCGTGTACGGTGGTGGACAGTGGTCGCCAGTGAAAGGGAGGGGAAGAGAGTGGCGGAGGAGAGGGAGAGAATCGGGAGAGGGAGAGAATCGGGAGAGGTGAGAGGGAGACGAAGAGACTTAGGGCTTTTTGCCCTAATTGATTTGGGGGAGAAGGAGGTGCTGCGTTTGGCCAAAACGCAGAACCTCCTCTCTCTGTTTTTTTTTTTTTTTTTAATTGGTATTACAATATTGATTTTTGATTTTGGGGTATTTAAATTTAATTTTTGGTATATTTAAATTTTTACCGTATTCGTGAAAATTTGAATAAAATGAATAGATATAAATAATAATGCTAAGAATAAAAAAAAAAGGAGCCCAGCGGAGTACTGCGTTTTAAGGCAAAACGCAACACCCCCACTAAAATTGAATTAGGGCTTTTAGCCCTAATCCCTTTCCCCTTTCTCTCTCTCTCTCTCTCTTTCTCTTCTCCTCCGCTGTTGCTCTTCTCCTTCACCGCGGTCTCTCCCTTCCGCCACCCACCGCCGCTGCTCCTCCCTCCCCGCGCGAGCGCGCGAGCGCGCTAGCCTGCAGCGCCTCCTTCCTCGCGTGAGAGTGCCACTGTGCTGAACCTTCTTCCCGAGCGCTCCACAACGCGAGCGTGCGCCTGCTCGGGAGCACGCCTACGAACAAACTAAAGCCTGCGCATGAGCGCGCACCTGCGCACGAGCGCGCTCCAGCCCACAACATGCGACTCCTGCGCGACCCCAGCACGAGCACGAGCACGAGCACGAGCGCGAGCGTGAGCGCACTCCAGCGCGACCCTCCACGTGAGCCCAGCACGCGATCTCCCATGAGCTGCACGATCCCTGTACGAGTGCCAGGGCGCCCCAGCACGAGCTTGAGCGAGCACCAGCGCACGACCCACTGCACAAGCACGCCCCATTACGAGCGCGAGCGCGCCCCAGCACGAGCGTAAACGCGCGACCCACTGAGCAAGCACCCGTGCCTCACAGCGTGCAATCTAGCTCGCTAGCGCGATCCCTAGCCTGTGAGCGCCCACCAGGCTGTGAAGCCTACTGCTGACCCGCAAAGCCCACTGCTGACCTGCAAAGCCCACTGCTAACCCGCGAGCCCACTGCGGCCCCCAACACCCACTGCGGCCAGCAAGCTAGCCTGCGAGCCCACCAGTGGGCCAGCCTGCCAGCCCATTAGCCCGTAGGCCCGCGAGCCCTTGACCAGCTATTCCCTTCGAGAGCTCACCTGCATCTTCTTTACTGCAGGTAACGATTATAAGTGGATGTAATTCTAGGGTTTGGCGTTTAGAAATTTAATTAGTTGCTAATCTCGTTTCAAATTTAGAAATATTATAGGCTTTAGACCAGTTCGACGGGTGAACGAAAGCTAGGTCTAAGATTCGAGAAACCCTATGTGAGAGAAATACAATTATTTCAATATTTGAATTAAGTTTGTTGAAATTTGGTGGAATTTAGAATTAGAAACGCTATAATGTTAAATTCGAGAAAAATTAGAGAAAATGAGAAATATTGGAAAATTGATTATTGGTGAGCCAAATGATTCGAAAGTAATGAAACAAGAATCTAGAAAGGGGATTGTGTCAATTAAAGTTGTATTAAATTTGAAAGAAAAATTGAAAATCCCATATTAGACCTTTATTTAATATTAAATTGTGATGATTGATTAGGTTTATCTTTTGGAGACTTGAGAAGTCAATTAGATTGAATTAAAAAATAGGGAGTGACCATTCTCCCTAGAAATGTGAGTAAAACTCTAATCTCTTGTATGAAATAGTAAAACGTGTTTTCTGCCGTGTTTTCGATAAAACATGCTTTTGATATGCATTGACTCGACGTGTGATATTAAATTTCAAAATTTATTTTGTGACATTTGAAGTGTCGTAAATTTATGTTTCTGATAACTATGCATCCATGTTTGAAATGAAATGATATTGTGCCATTATTTGAGAACTAGATATGTTTTCTATTTTGCCATCGCATTGGCTTGAATTTGAAATGATTTGATGAATGTATTCGTATACGGATTTGAAATGTTTTCGATGAACTATGTGCGTTGGATGCCTATTAGTTATGTGATGATATGATTCTTTCTTGTGGGACGTGCCCTTATGATACTATGATGATAACATTGATGATTCCGTAACTACGAAGGGCGTTTGTAGTGGCACGGGTTGCCCGGATATGTTTCTGCAAGAGGTATCCACAAACGTCATTGATTCTAATGGCTATAGGCGCGGCTGGTTGAACCCACGATGGGAGAGGACGAGTGTAACGCCACCGTCTAGTACCGGGCGGGGTCCTATACACGATGATGAGTTAGCCCCAGCAAACTCATGGCCAACGTCAGGGTAGAGAGCAATTTTAAAGTTTATGCATAATGAAACCCCCGATGCACCTATCTTAGTTATAGTTGACCTTTGCCAAGATTATTTTTGACTTACTCTACTATTATTTGATTTTTAAATGGATGCATACATGTTTGTTATCGTGTGATTGATTTAAATGATTTCAAATTGCTAAACATATCATGTTGTGCTGTGAAATGTAAATTTTTATTTCAAAGGATATTATTTGACACTTCAATGGTTCTCCCACACTATTTATGCTTGATATTACTCCCTCACTCACTAGATATCTTCCCATGATACTCATCCCTCTTTTTTCCTTCCTCAGACAGGATTTTTGTGATAGATCGATATTTCAGACTCTAGAGGATTTGACAGTATACCCTGAAATTTGATTGTTACGACGATGAGGTTTACGTTAAATTTGAAATATAAATTTCGTACTTTGCTTCAACCCTGCGCGGTCTTGATATTGAGGTCCATAGTTGGCCATGTATATTATGGGATGACTGTATAATTTATGGACAGTTATGTGCATAACTCTCACTTTGGTTCATTTTACTTGCATTGATGCATCTGTAAGCGTTTAAACTTTCTACTTGGGAAAATTTGTTGTACATTTGTATAAACTTTAGACCCGCTCGATGTGGCGGCTACTCATGCTCTAGTTGGGCATGACAGTAGAGGTCTGTGGGTAGGATTGTTGGAGATTTATATAGCCTGGCGTTGTTCTGAATGTCTGCTGTGGTTGGTAGGTTGTTGTGAGGTCGGGATGACCATTTTATTTTATCTACAGGTTGATTTTAAATTATACAGGTTTATTTGTATATGGGAAACTTTTGATTTATGGGGAGATTTTGTCCGATTTTTTGTAGAAATATAGCCGACATTTAAGGCAACGGGCAGCTGCTCACGACCCCGGTTCGGGGCGTGACAAGGATGACTTGACAATTGCTCACAATTCAAAAGAAAGGCATTGTCACGCCCCAAACCGGGATCGTGAACAGCCGCCCGTTGCCCCTGAATGCCGGCTGTATTTTTACAAAAAATTGGGCAGAACCTCCCCATAAATCGGAGGTTTCCCATGTACAATTATACCTGTATAATCCAAATCATCCTGTACAATACACAAATGGCCATCCCGGCCTCTCCAAAATCAACAAACACCACAGCCAACATTCAGAACAACGCAAGGCTATAAACAAACCTAGCCACAGACCTCTACTATCATGCCCAACTAGAGCATGAACAGCCGCTATACCGAGCGGATCTAAATTTCTACGATATATATCACATTTCCCAAGTAACGTTCAAGTACGTACAATCGCCTCAATGCAAATGAAATATGAGAGTTAAACTATACAGTCATCCCAAAATAAGTACATGGCCAACTACGGACCTCTATATCAAGACCTCGCAGGGTCGAAACTAAATTAAAAGTAAATCTTACCGTCGGAAATACCAACTCCGCTCTAGAGCCTGTAACGTCGCTCTATCACAATAAACCTGTCTGAGGAGAGAAAATAGAGGGGTGAGTATCATGGGAAGATACTCAGTGAGTGAGGGGGGTAATATCAAGCATAAATAGCATAGGTGAACAATTGGAGTGTCAAATAACATCATTTGAAACAAAAATTTACATTTCGCGACAAAACATGATATATTTATCAATTTGAAATCATTTAATCAAACACGCGATAGCAAGCATGTATGCATCCATTTAAAATCAAGTAATGTCAGAGCGAGCCAAAAATAGTCCTGGCAAAGGTCAACCATGACCAAGGACAGGCGCGTCGGGGTTTTTTTTTTTTTTTTTTTTTGCATAGACTTTAAAACGCTCTCTACCCCGACGTTGGCCATGAGCTCGCTGGGGCCAACTCATCAACGTGTATAGGACCCCGCCCGATGCTAGACGGTGGCGTCACACACGTCCTCCCCCTACGTGGGTTCAACCGGCCGCGCCTATAGCCTTTAGAATAAATGACGTTTGCGGATACCTCCTGCAGAAGCGTATCCGGGCAACCCGTGCCTCTACAAACGCCCTTCGTAGCTACGGAATATCATAATATCACAAGGGCACAACGTCCCATAGTATCACAAGGGCACAACGTCCCAGGGCACAACGTCCCACGAGTATCATCACATCATCGCACAACTAGTAGGCATCCAACCCACATAGTTCATCAAAAACATTTTTAAATTTGCGTGCCAATACGTCTCATCAAATTCATTTCAAAACAGCATATCAATACATTGGTATAAAATGAAATTTATACATTTTCAAATAATGGCACAATTATTGATTCATCTCAAACCATGGATGCATAGTCATTGCAAATATAATTCAAGACACTCCAAAAATCACAAAACAGATTTCCAAATTTAATATCACACGTCAACGAATGCATATCAAAGCATGTTTTATCGAAAATGCGACAGAAAATACGTTTTACTATTTTATGCAAGAGATTAGAGTCCCACTCACCTTATCTAGGGAGGGTGGTCACTCCCTATTTTTTTCAACGACTCTCCAAAAGACAAACCTAATCAAATCGTCAAATTTATAACGATTAAAACCCTAATAAGGGATTCTATCAATAAAATTTATTCATCTCTCACCTAAGGTTCCTCGGGTTTCAGACCTAGTTGTCGTTCGCCCGTCGGGTTGGTTTAAAACCTGTAATATTTCCCAAACTTCAGATGTATTAGAAACCACTAAATTTCTACCAGCAAACCATAGAACTTCAATCAATACAGTCGTTACCTGCAATACAGAAGATGCAGGTGAGCTCTCACAGGGGAAAGCCGGTCGCGGGCTCGCGGGCCGTCACGGGCTCGCGGGCCGGTGGGCTGGCTGCTAGCGGGCTGGCCCGCTGGTGGCTCACGGGCTCTCAGCCCGGCTTGCTGGCCGCAGCGGGCTTCGCGGGATGCAGTGGGCCGCGGCTGGACTGGGCCTTGGGCCGCTGGTGGGCTGGCCCGCTCACGGGCTAGGGCTCGCTCTAGGTCACGAGCTGGGTCGCGCGTTGGCTCGCGCTGGGTCGCGAGCTGGGTCGCGCGCTGGCTCGCGCGCTAGCTCGCGCTGGGTCGCGAGCTGGGTCGCGCGCTGGCTCGTGCTGGGACGCGGGCTGGGTCGCGCGCTGGCTCGTGCGCTAGCTCGCGCTAGGTCGCGAGCTGGGTCGTGCGTTGGCTCGCGATGAGTCGCGAGCTGGGTCGAGCAGGGGTAGCGCGCTGGCTCGCGGGACGCTGGCTCGCGGGAGATCGCGAGCTGTGGCGCGCTGGCTCGCGCGCTGGCTCGCGGGAGATCGCGAGCTGTGGCGTGCTGGGCTCGCGCGCTAGGAGGCAGCGCTCGCGTGGAGGAAGGAGCTGCTCGCGGGAGGCGCTGCAGCTGCCGCGATCGCGGGAGGAAGGTGGAGCAGTGGGCGGCGTGCGGTGGCGGGAGAGAGACCACGGCGGAGAAGAGAAAGGGAGAAAGAGGGAAAGAGGGAGAGAGGGAGAGAGAGAGAGAGAGAGAGAGAAAATAAAAAAAGAATTAGGGCTTTAAGCCCTAATTTTGACTTTTTTTTTTTTTTTTTTTTTTTTTTTTTTTGTGCAGTGTTACATTTCTAACCCCCTAAAATCAAGTTTCGTCCTCGAAACTAAAAGAGAATTTACACTGTAAATAAATGGGGGTATTGACTCCTCATAGCTTCCTCTTGCTCCCAGGTCTCCTCCTTGACCTGATCACTTCTCCACAAAACTTTGACTAATGAAATTTCCTTACTCCGTAGCTTCCTGACTTGTCGATCTAGAATAGCCACGGGCTGAACTGGAAAACGAAGATCCTCTCGCAACTCAAGAGGTGGAGGCTCAAGTACATGAGAAGGATCGGTCAAGTATTTCCTGAGTACTGAGACATGGAATACGTCGTGAATGCGGGATAGTTCATCTGGCAGCTCCAATCTATATGCCACACTCCCGACCCTCTCAAGGATACGGAAGGGCCCAATATATCTAGGGTTCAACTTGCCCCGCTGCCTGAACCGTATAACTCCCTTCCAGGGAGATATTCTCAAGAAAACCATATCTCCCGCAGCAAACTCAAGAGGTCGCCGCCTACGATCAGCATACGTCTTCTGTCTGTCCTGGGCGGCTTTCATCCGCTCACGGATAACCTTAACTTTATCCTTTGTTTGTTCAATCAACTCAACGCTGTTGAGACGTCGCTCTCCGACCTCATCCCAGCATATCGGGGTGCGGCACTTCCTGCCATATAGTGCCTCATACGGGGGCATCCCTATACTGGCTTGATAACTGTTATTATATGCGAACTCGACTAGTGGAAGGTGCCGATCCCAACTACCCCGGAAATCCATCACACATGCTCTCAGCATGTCCTCAAGGGTCTGAATGGTCCTCTCAGACTGGCCGTCCGTCTGAGGGTGATATGCCGTACTGAAATTCAATCTAGTACCCAATGCCTCCTGCAATTTGGGCCAAAACCTAGATGTGAACCTGGGGTCCCTATCTGAAACAATCGACACAGGTACCCCGTGAAGTCGAACTATGGTATCAATGTAGAGACGTGCCAACGCCTCTAAAGAATAGTCACTGCGGATAGGGATGAAATGCGCAGATTTGGTGAGTCGATCGACAATCACCCAAATCGCATCATGCCGTGTAGAAGTCCGCGGCAATCCCATCACGAAATCCATAGTAATATGCTCCCATTTCCACTCAGGAATAGGAAGAGGCTGCAGTGTGCCCGCTGGACGCTGATGTTCGGCCTTCACCTGCTGGCACACCAAGCATCGTGCCACAAACTCTGCTATATCCCTCTTCATGCCTGACCACCAGTAGCTACCTCTGATGGTCCGATACATCTTCGTACCCCCGGGATGCATAGCATATGCAGAAGAATGTGCTTCCTCAAGGATAGCACGCCGAAGATCACTATCGGCCGGAATACACACTCTGTCTCTAAATACCATGAGTCCATCATCACGGACTCTAAAGTCTCCGCCCTCAGCTCTGCGGACTCTATCTGCAATACCCTGGATCTCCTCATCCGTACTCTGGAGCTCCCTGATACGGTCGAACAAAGTCGGCCTGACCTCAAATCTGGCTAATAAGCCTCCCTGATCATCGTTAGTCAAACTGACTCCTAAGGCTCGGAGTCCCACTAAACAAGAAAGGTAGGCTTTCTCTGTCGACTGTGAGGATGATGCTGACTTCCGACTCAAGGCATCTGCTACAACATTTGCCTTGCCCGGATGATAGTCAATAATGAGATCATAGTCTTTCAATAACTCCAACCATCTCCTCTGTCTCAAATTCAGCTCTTTTTGGGTAAACAGATATTTCAAACTCCTGTGGTCGGTAAATACCCTGCAGGTTACCCCATAAAGATAATGCCGCCATATCTTCAACGCGAAGACTATGGCTGCCAACTCTAAATCATGTGTCGGGTAGTTACCCTCGTGTTTCTTCAGCTGTCGCGAGGCATACGCAATAACCCGACCATCCTGCATCAGAACACAACCCAATCCCTGTTGGCTAGCATCACTGTACACTGTATACTCCCGACTACTAGTGGGAAGGGCTAAAATAGGGGCGGATGTTAACCGTTGTTTGAGCTCCTGGAAGCTTGCCTCACAACGGTCATCCCAAGCAAACTTGACCCCCTTTTGGGTCAATCTCGACAACGGAGCAGCTATCCGGGAGAATCCCTCTACAAATCTGCGATAATACCCGGCCAAACCGAGAAAACTACGAATCTCGGTAACTGTTTGTGGCTGCTCCCACTTCACTATAGCCTCAACCTTCCGCGGATCAACATAAATACCTTCCGCGGAGACAATGTGCCCCAAGAATCCAATTTGTCTTAGCCAAAACTCACATTTTGAGAATTTGGCATATAGCTGCTTCTCACGGAGTATCTGTAATACCACCCGAAGGTGCTGAACATGATCTTCATCGCTCCGTGAATATATCAAGATGTCATCGATGAATACGATGACGAACCGATCCAAATAGTCGTGAAAAACTCGGTTCATCAGATCCATAAAAGCAGCTGGGGCATTAGTCAGCCCAAACGGCATGACTAGAAACTCGTAATGGCCGTATCGGGTGCGAAAAGCTGTCTTGGGCACATCTTCGGCCTGAATCCTTAACTGATGATAACCCGAACGGAGATCAATCTTAGAGAAAACCTTAGCTCCCTGCAGCTGATCAAACAAGTCATCGATACGAGGCAGGGGATATCGGTTCTTGATGGTGGCTTTGTTCAATTGCCTGTAATCCACACAAAGCCGAAATGTACCATCCTTCTTCTTTACAAACAGTACCGGAGCGCCCCAAGGTGAGGTGCTCGGACGAATAAACCCCTTGTCCAGAAGTTCCTGTAACTGAGTTTTAAGCTCTCTCAGTTCAGCAGGCGCCATTCTGTATGGCGGAATAGAAATAGGATTGGTCCCCGGTACTAAATCAATCTCGAAATCGAACTCCCGAACTGGTGGTAATCCGGGAAGCTCCTCGGGGAACACATCTAAAAATTCCTGCACCACAGGGACATCTTCAAGCCTCGGTCCCTCAACGGTGGTGTCAACAACATAAGCCAGATAAGCCGCACAACCATGGCGTACCAAACGTCTGGCCTTCATAACAGAGATAATACTGCGGGGCAAGACTCGTCTCTCACCCCGGAAGACTAACGGTGGCTGCTCGGACCTCCTAAACTCAACCTCCTTCGTGAAACAATCCACGGAAGCCCGGTGTAAACTCAGCCAATCCATCCCTAGGATGGCATCGAAATCCGTGATAGGGAGCGGAATCAGATCTGCCTCTAATACTGTCTCCCCAATTCCGACCTCACAGCTCCTATAGACTGTATCTCGAGCAATATGCTTGTCAAGAGGAGTGACTACCAAAATCTCCGCATCAAGTGGCGAGAGAGGTCTATCAGAATGACAAGCGAACGTATCGCTTACATAGGAAAAATTTGACCCAGTATCTATGAGAATACGGGCATCGATACCGAATATTCGCATGGTACCTAAAAGTAAGAAAGAAGATCAACGGCATTTAAAATGCGAAGAAAAAGTAAACGAATATATATATATATATCAAACTAGTTGAGCTTCTAAAGCTTTAACTAGTCAAAACTGTACATCGACATCATGATATACAATAAGCTCATACAGAAAGTACACAAAAGTACTACACTGAGGGGTCTGCAGGAGGATTACCCATAATAACATCAGGGTTTGCCTGTGCGTCCTCCTGTGTCATCGCAAACACACGAGCCTGGGCCCTAGGCTGCTGTCGCGACGATCCTGGCACTGTGTTACTCCCGGCTGCAGTCCGGGGAGCGGTAAGAGCTGAGTGCGCAGGTGCCCCCTGCTGGCCTGTACCAGACGTACCAGTACGACTCTGTAAAGTCGATCCTCCCCGACCTAAATCGGGACAAACACTCCTAACGTGCCCTTGCTTCCCACACTGGAAGCAAGTAACTGGTGCTCTACATGCCCCAAAGGCATGGTGACAGTTGCATCTACGGCAGAAGGGCGGTCTCTGTGTAGTAGACTGTGTAGAGACACTAGGGGCTGGTGCCCCAAAGCCCTGTGGTCGAGGTCCCTGTCCCGGTGCTGCTCGTCTGAAGCTAGAAAAACCTCCGGGATATCCAAAACCTCTACCCCTCTTCGAAGACTGTCCACCCTGTGACCCAGTCTTCCTCTTCTGGTGACTCTCCCTCTGTCTCGCCTCCGCTCGGACGATCTCCTCCGCCCGATACGCTGAATCAATCACCTCTGATAGTGTAAAAGAGGGAGTCACCGTCATATATTTCCTGATGCTCAATTGGAGGCCATCTTCAAACTTGAACCTCAACTGAACCGGTGTAGCCATATCGGGGACAAAGGCCGCTAGTCGTCTAAGCTCGGCCTCGTACTCTGAAACTGACCTCGTCCCCTGACGTAAGTGCAGGAACTCCGTCCTCATCCGGTCCTGCTGGAACGGGGTAAAGTACCTGCGGTCGAACTCTCGTAAAAAGTCCTCCCACCGCAGGGTCTGTGTGGCACTGTCACGGATAGCCTCCCACCACGAGAGGGCATCTCCGTCGAGGAGTCTCTCAGCAACTCTCAATCTGAGCTCCTCTGACAACCCCAAATCCGTAAGGATCCTACGAATCCTGTTGATCCAGTGTTTCGCCGCTACTGCATCACTGGATCCCGAAAAATCTGTGCATCCGAGCTGCCGTGACTCTTTCACTAACTGAGTGAGCTCATGGATGCGCCTCAAAGTAGCCGACGTCTCGTCGGTCGGGGTAGACACGGAAGGGCCGGCCACCGAAGGAAGAATCGGTGCCGAAGGAGCAGGTACGGCCGCAGGTGCGGTCGCTGGAGTCTGTAGTGAAGGTGGTGGCATCTGCGCCCCATATCTACTGCACCACTCCTGCCATTGTCTCAAGGCATCGAGTGGTGGTGGAGGAATCTCGGCTGTAGCAGCCGGTGGAGGTGCTGGGGGTGGCGCTGGTGAGCGTGCTCGAGTAGAGGAAGCAACCTCTGGTACTCGTGGCGCCTCAGGTGCCCTAGGTGTATCAGGCACTGTAAGACCCTCAAGTGAGGCGAATCTAGCACCTCTCCTACCACGTCTAGGTGGCATAATTCTGCGAAAAAAATACATTGTCAACGGATAGAAATCAAGAATTAGGGTTAGTTACTCCGTAACTAACCCCCTAAAAATAAATGAACTATGATTTAAAACATGCGAATGCAAAGTAATGAGTTAGATGCGTTATGTATCCAACTCCATAAAATAGGCGAACTTATATGCCTATGGCCAAGTACGGGACTTTAAATGGCTGTATGAAACTCTCTAATGCATTGAGAACTTTGCGTATACTTGGGAAAACTTTGATCTTTTCTCAAACCTAGAGCTCTGATACCAATATAACTGTCACGCCCCAAACCGGGATCGTGAACAGCCGCCCGTTGCCTCTGAATGTCGGCTGTATTTTTACAAAAAATTGGGCAGAACCTCCCCATAAATCGGAGGTTTTCCATGTACAATTATACCTGTATAATCCAAATCATCCTGTACAATACACAAATGGCCATCCCGGCCTCTCCAAAATCAACAAACACCACAGCCAACATTCAGAACAACGCAAGGCTATAAACAAACCTAGCCACAGACCTCTACTATCATGCCCAACTAGAGCATGAACAGCCGCTATACCGAGCGGATCTAAATTTCTACGATATATATCACATTTCCCAAGTAACGTTCAAGTACGTACAATCGCCTCAATGCAAATGAAATATGAGAGTTAAACTATACAGTCATCCCAAAATAAGTACATGGCCAACTACGGACCTCTATATCAAGACCTCGCAGGGTCGAAACTAAATTAAAAGTAAATCTTACCGTCGGAAATACCAACTCCGCTCTAGAGCCTGTAACGTCGCTCTATCACAATAAACCTGTCTGAGGAGAGAAAATAGAGGGGTGAGTATCATGGGAAGATACTCAGTGAGTGAGGGGGGTAATATCAAGCATAAATAGCATAGGTGAACAATTGGAGTGTCAAATAACATCATTTGAAACAAAAATTTACATTTCGCGACAAAACATGATATATTTATCAATTTGAAATCATTTAATCAAACACGCGATAGCAAGCATGTATGCATCCATTTAAAATCAAGTAATGTCAGAGCGAGCCAAAAATAGTCCTGGCAAAGGTCAACCGTGACCAAGGACAGGCGCGTCGGGGTTTTTTTTTTTTTTTTTTTGCATAGACTTTAAAACGCTCTCTACCCCGACGTTGGCCATGAGCTCGCTGGGGCCAACTCATCAACGTGTATAGGACCCCGCCCGGTGCTAGACGGTGGCGTCACACACGTCCTCCCCCTACGTGGGTTCAACCGGCCGCGCCTATAGCCTTTAGAATAAATGACGTTTGCGGATACCTCCTGCAGAAGCGTATCCGGGCAACCCGTGCCTCTACAAACGCCCTTCGTAGCTACGGAATATCATAATATCACAAGGGCACAACGTCCCATAGTATCACAAGGGCACAACGTCCCAGGGCACAACGTCCCACGAGTATCATCACATCATCGCACAACTAGTAGGCATCCAACCCACATAGTTCATCAAAAATATTTTTAAATTTGCGTGCCAATACGTCTCATCAAATTCATTTCAAAACAGCATATCAATACATTGGTATAAAATGAAATTTATACATTTTCAAATAATGGCACAATTATTGATTCATCTCAAACCATGGATGCTTAGTCATTGCAAATATAATTCAAGACACTCCAAAAATCACAAAACAGATTTCCAAATTTAATATCACACGTCAACGAATGCATATCAAAGCATGTTTTATCGAAAATGCGACAGAAAATACGTTTTACTATTTTATGCAAGAGATTAGAGTCCCACTCACCTTATCTAGGGAGGGTGGTCACTCCCTATTTTTTTCAACGACTCTCCAAAAGACAAACCTAATCAAATCGTCAAATTTATAACGATTAAAACCCTAATAAGGGATTCTATCAATAAAATTTATTCATCTCTCACCTAAGGTTCCTCGGGTTTCAGACCTAGTTGTCGTTCGCCCGTCGGGTTGGTTTAAAACCTGTAATATTTCCCAAACTTCAGATGTATTAGAAACCACTAAATTTCTACCAGCAAACCATAGAACTTCAATCAATACAGTCGTTACCTGCAATACAGAAGATGCAGGTGAGCTCTCACAGGGGAAAGCCGGTCGCGGGCTCGCGGGCCGTCACGGGCTCGCGGGCCGGTGGGCTGGCTGCTAGCGGGCTGGCCCGCTGGTGGCTCACGGGCTCTCAGCCCGGCTTGCTGGCCGCAGCGGGCTTCGCGGGATGCAGTGGGCCGCGGCTGGACTGGGCCTTGGGCCGCTGGTGGGCTGGCCCGCTCACGGGCTAGGGCTCGCTCTAGGTCACGAGCTGGGTCGCGCGCTGGCTCGCGCTGGGTCGCGAGCTGGGTCGCGCGCTGGCTCGCGCGCTAGCTCGCGCTGGGTCGCGAGCTGGGTCGCACGCTGGCTCGTGCTGGGACGCGGGCTGGGTCGCGCGCTGGCTCGTGCGCTAGCTCGCGCTAGGTCGCGAGCTGGGTCGCGGGTTGGCTCGCGATGAGTCGCGAGCTGGGTCGAGCAGGGGTAGCGCGCTGGCTCGCGGGACGCTGGCTCGCGGGAGATCGCGAGCTGTGGCGCGCTGGCTCGCGCGCTGGCTCGCGCGCTGGCTCGCGGGAGATCGCGAGCTGTGGCGTGCTGGGCTCGCGTGCTAGGAGGCAGCGCTCGCGTGGAGGAAGGAGCTGCTCGCGGGAGGCGCTGCAGCTGCCGCGATCGCGGGAGGAAGGTGGAGCAGTGGGCGGCGTGCGGTGGCGGGAGAGAGACCACGGCGGAGAAGAGAAAGGGAGAAAGAGGGAAAGAGGGAGAGAGGGAGAGAGAGAGAGAGAGAGAGAGAAAATAAAAAAAAGAATTAGGGCTTTAAGCCCTAATTTTGACTTTTTTTTTTTTTTTTTTTTTTTTTTGTGTTGTGTTACAGGCATCTTTTTCAATAATAGTATCTAATCAATTTGGCTCACATCCTTAAAAGCTCATTCACAATTTTACATTTTTCACATCCATTTCAACCTTCACAATATTCTCAAATATTCTTAACTAGATCTGTTTCAAACTGTTCAATTTTTCTCTTATGGATATGAAACAAAAATGTGATCAACAATCAACCATAGGTTGTGTCTGTTCAATTAGTGAGGAGTCTCATCAACTACAAGGAGATTTATTAGGTTCCAATTTTGTACCAGCCTCTTGGGATTCCGGATATTGTTTAATTCTTAATGGATTTGTCTAAGCTTACTTTTGAATTCTTCAACCGTCTCGAATACATGTTGTTTAACTTCCTTTATTAGTGCATTCCATTTGGCATATGATTTAAAACCTTGATTATGTGGCTGAGATGTAAATCCCCTCTTTGTTTTGGTAGGGTATTCTACATAATTATGTGCATTTGAGTGTTGGACATCATAGTAGAAGAATCAACATAAAAGGAGTCATGGTTATGGGTCTCAAAAGTGTATGTAGGGACTTGTCTAGAAAAAGAGGAACAATAATGTCTATGGCTATAACATGATGGATGAAAACTACACAGAGAACTATAACCGTAATTGATGTAAGAATTTGCAATTACACGTGTCCAAGTAATAAATTAGTGAAGTAAAGATTGTTCCTCCGAGAATTGCTAAGTGATTATTAATTTAGCTAACTATTTGTAATGTTTAGAATATGAATTTTATAACTAATGTATCTAATTAACTAAAATCTATCAACTAACTATAATGTATGGATTGATGAAAAATAAAGTCTACAAGATGAAGAAAAAAGACATTTGATGGAGATATTTAGAATACAAAAGAGAGACTTGTATATAGTATTTATTGACTTAGAAATAGAATACGATAGAGTTCCCATAGACATATTTTGATAGACATTAACGAAGAAGGGGATTTTCTTGAGATACATTTATTTTATCAAACATATATATGAGGTAGTTGTTAACGATATAAGAATTGATGGGGATTTAAGTGATAACTTCCCAATTAATATTAGATTTTATCAAAATTTGATATTAAGTCTCATCATTTTTGTAATAGTAATGGATGAAATAACGAAGAGTATCCAAAATTAAGTATTATAGTATACGTTTTTTGCAAGTGATCTGGTGTTGATCGATGAAACTAGAGAGAATATTAGTACTTAATTAGGATTATGGAAGGATACACTAAAATTCAGAGAATTTTGATTCAGTCAAAAATTGAGTATGACAATTACGTTTGGTAATAGTTATCAAAATGATAAAAAACGATTAAATTAAAAGAATAAAACATATCAAAAAGTGAACGTTTTAGATATTTTTAGTATATCATTCAAAACGATGGTAATATAGATGCGCATCATAGATTCTAAGTGGGTTGGATGAAATAAATAATTATATCTAGAGTTTTTTGTGATTGCATAATGACATTGCAATTGAAGAGGAAATTTTATAGAACTGTAGTAAAACCTACATTATTGTATTATACCGAATATTTGACCATTAAATAACAACAAGACTATAAAATGGTTGTAACTAAAATAAGAATAGTTAAATGAATGTGTAGTAAAATTAAAAAAAAATAATATTAGAAATGAAGAGATAAGTACTAAATTAGAAGTGGGTTCAATTATGGATAAAATAAGAGAATATCATCTAAGGTATTTAGGTATGTGCAATGAAAAGCTAAAGACGCACCAATTAGGAAGAGCAAGACTTTAAATGTAAGAGATTTAGTAAAATAAGGTAAACCATTGAAAATCTGAATTTAAGTCATGTATGAAGATATAAGTGTCAGGATTTAGTTGAATAGATGACTTTAACAAGAAATGAGTAATGTAGGAGAATCCAAACAAGTTGAGTAATTGTTGTTGTTGTTATTATTATTATTTCAATGTTATTATTATTATTTTTTTCATTATTATTATTTTGTTTTATCATCTGTGTTTTTTCTTTTTTTTTTTGTTTCAACTATATTAGTCTCTCAAAAGGACAACTCTTAAGTTTGTGATTACAACACAATTTTTTGTCGTTGTTGCAAAGTCTATGAGATGAAGTATCACTCAGACATCCAGTTGTATTCCTTATGTGGTTTATTTTTTAAAGATTAGGTATTGATATTTTCTTTCTAGAGTTGCCAATCAGAATATTAAATTATCTTAATCACTTTCTCAAGTAATACCAAACTTATTGTTATATGAGAAACCATATTTGTAACAATGATTTAATTATAAACAAGACATCAAACACCAAGTTCCTTAATTGATTGTACATGTCATATATCAAATTTGTTTTTTTCATTCAACATATATTTATTACCCCTAAATCTATTCATAACAATTCTATTCAATTCTATTCGTTCAATATTATAAAAATAGCCAAAACAATTTAAAGACGACGAGTCAAATAGAAAATATTAAGCTCATGATAGTCAAGCAATTCATATGAATAAAATCAAACTATTGTAATTAATAATCAAACTAATATAGTTCCTACAATAAAGTCTTAGTGACCGAGAAAATTAGACACTCGTGAGTGAAAATAAATTAAAATTAGAGGAAAACATTGAAGTAAGAAAAATAGAAAACCCCTTTTGCATCCTTCTCTCCGCCTGTCTTTGCCTCCTTACTTTCTCTATTTAGAATGGCAAAAGTCCTATTCTAATTTTTGCTTTACATATTTATATATTTCTCTCATTGAACTTGTTAACTAGGATTACAAAACAATGCATAAATTACTAAAAATCTATTCATTCAGAACAATTGAAGAAAATTATAAATCTGTTTCAAACCGGAGCTAGAAAGTCTTTTCCGCCTAGGTATAGTTGCACCCGGGTGCAACTACGGTTGGTCGCTACTTGGAAAGTTTGATCACTTTGTATTAGTCTGTACATCAACTTCAATTTATTCCTAATAACAAAAAATATATAAAAATAGTGAGAAAACTCAGAACTATATAAAATTGAGCAAAAATCTAAGTAATAAAAAGGTGTAAACATATATATTTCACGCACATCAGTAATCATATGTTTAGTCATAATATGCCCCTAACATATAGCATAAGAACGATCACTTATATAAGAACCATATTCTTCTTTCGCATTTTGTATAAGAATCACAATTATAACATCTTTATTATAATATATGCCATGCTTCAGAACAAGGCCCTAATGGACCAAAGTGTCAATTTATTCAATTTACACACAATTAAAATTATAATCCTAATTTTTCTATGCAAGAATCTTACCCCAAATCAAAAGGTGTGTTCCATGTTTGCAAAATCAAGATAAAACCGAAACGAAAAGGTGTAAAGTTGCAAGAAACCAGAGCTGGAATTGTTGAATGCTTGAAAAATTGTTGAACCAGGTACACAATCCAACCAGGAATAAAGAGTCAACTCCAAACTTGAACCAGCGGAAGAAAACAAATCAAATACTGATGAATTAGAGGGGAAAAAAAATCTGAACAGGAAGCAAAACTAACTTACGAAACTTCACAGAATCAAGTCAGGAGAGCAAAGGTTGGTAACTGGGTGGCAATTGTGGTGTTCTTTTTTTAATACATTTCATTTATTTATTTGTTTGTTTTATAACTGGATGACTAGAAT
This sequence comes from Dillenia suffruticosa, assembly GCA_033439265.1. Taxonomy (NCBI): domain Eukaryota; kingdom Viridiplantae; phylum Streptophyta; class Magnoliopsida; order Dilleniales; family Dilleniaceae; genus Dillenia; species Dillenia suffruticosa. The sequence continues at coordinate 22,948,595 of JAVTVX010000015.1, forward strand.
AACTGGATTAGGTCGCTTGTGGTTGGGGAATCTGGGTTTCTGTTATTTGCAAGGTCTAGTGAGAGGTTTCAGGCTTGTACGCTTAACTTTCTTTTCTTTTCCTGCAGCAACCCGTGTATAGTGCAAGTGAACAATAACTTGAGGAAGAAGGTAGCAAGAGACGGTGTCCCCTTTAAGCAATAATACCAAATAATGCAGAATAACAGTAGAACAATTGAGAGAAGCAAGGGAAGTGGAGAAAAACCTGAAAGATGGGGGAAGCGGTCGTCAGAATCCACCTATAACCGTGGGACAAAGCTCAATTCAATATATTAATCAAACCATCACAAATAATAAACCCTAATGTCTACGCATGTTGAACAAACGTGGAAATAATATCTAAACAATAATTGTACAAAAATTAGAAACAAATGAAATAATAAAAACCATTCTACAAACAACAACAAATTGAGACTTAATCTCAAATTTTAGGGTGGCCCATTTGAAAACCAATATAGGAGAGAGGAGAGAGAAAATAAAATTAAATAATAAAAATACTAAAAAGAAAATGGTAAAAATAAACTATCCATAAAAATTTAAAATAATAATAATAATAATAATAAGTGTATTAATTCAACTATTTTGAATTTTTCTAAGCCATCCATTCTTATCTAAACTTATCTCTTTAACTAAATTCTTAACATTCGTATCTTTACGGATAAGTTATATCCAAATTTTTAACAGTTTATCCTAATATTTAATTAAATTTCTTACATTTAAGGTCTCACTTCTCCTAACAGGTATGTTTTTAGATATTTGTTGCACATGTACAAATCACTTTAGACGATATTATCTCATTTTATCCGCAATTGAACTTACTTTTAACTTAATATGTATATATTCATTTCTATTATTTATTTTCCTAATATTACCACACATCCATTCAAGCATTCGCATTTCAGTTACAGTCATTTCATACTCTTCTTGTTATTTAATTGCCTAACACTTGATGTTATACAATAATGCTGGTCTTAGTGTTACTCTATAAAACTTTCCCTTCAACTGCAATGGTATCATGTGATTGCAAAGAATTCCATATGCACTTTTCCATTTCATTCAATTTACTTGGATCATATGATTCATATCTCTATTTATATTACCTTCACTTTAAATAATAAATCTAAGATATCTAAAACGTTTATTCTTTGATATATCATGTCCCTTTAATTTAATTGTTTTCTCATCATTCTGAAGACTACTACCAAATATATTTCATATACTCAGTTTTTGATTGACTCAATTTAAATTTTTTGGATTCTACTGTCCCTCAATAACTCCATTGTATTGCTAATACTCTCCTTATTTTCATTGACTAGTATCATATCATTTGCAAAAAGTATACACCATGATATTTCATTTTGAATATGTTTTGTTATTTCATTTATCACTATTATAGAAATGAGGGGATTTAATGCCGAATTTTGGTAAAACCCAATGTTAATCAGGAAACTATTACTTAAACCCCTATAGGTTCTTACATTGAAATAGCATTCCCAAACATATCTTTGAGGAGATCAATATATTTCAAGGAGATTTCCTTCTTCATCGATTTCTATCATAGTATGTCTTTAGACACTCTATTATATATTTGTTCTAGATCAATAAATATCATATGCAAGTCTTTATTTTGTATTCTAAACTTTTCTATCAATTGTTTGAACAAGTGAATGGTTTCGATAATGGATTGTCCTTATATGAATCTAAATTGATTTTGAAACACATTTACCTTCAATCTCATCCTATACTACATTACTCTCTCCCACAACTTCATTGTATCAATAATAAGTTCAATTTTCCTGTAATTGAAACAATTTTATATGTCACATTTATTTTTATATAGTGGTATAATTATGCTCTCCTTCCATAGTTAGAGTATTTTCTTGATTTGTTAAATTTTGTTAACAAGATCCATCAACATTCCTATCCCTACTTCACCCCTAAATAGTGATACCATCAAGTCGTATGGTTTTATTGTTCTTCATTTTCTTTAAGGTTTCCCTTACTTCATAACAATAAATTTTGCGTGTAACATCTCTATTGATTTCCTCTACAAGTCACGCGATATCATTGATATCTATTGTCCTTAACGTTAAAGAGATTATCAAAATAATTTCTCAAATATTTTATTATGTCTTCATTCCTTACAAGGATGATATTGGTTTCATTCTTAATACACATAACACCATTTCCTATTTTAGATTCTATTACTTAATTCTTAACTTTATAAATTGACGTTCCTTCTTTTGCCTTCTAAATATACACATATCTAAAACTAAACGTCTATGTTGAGTTAATACGCTTTCCGCTAGTACAATCTTACAATCTCTACAGATTATTCTATCGTCCCTTCGATAAGTAAAAAATCTATTTAGCTGACATTCGACTCATTTCTGTATTTAAGTATATGCGACTCTTTTTGTCACGCCCCGAACCGGGATCGTGAATAGCCGCCCGTTGTCCCTGGATGCCGGCTGTATTTTTACAGAAAATCAGACAGAATCTCCCCATAAATCGGAGGTTTCCCATGTACAATTTCACCTGTATATCACATTCATCCTGTAAAATAAACAAATGGTCATCCCGGCTTCTCCAAAATCAACAAATACCACAGCAAACATCCAGAACAATGCAAGACTACAAAGTTTCTAGCAGTCCTAGCAACAGACCTCTACTGTCATGCCTAACTAGAGTATGAGCAGCCGCCACATCGAGCGGACTAAAATTCTACGCATATATAAAATAAATTCCCAAGTTATTTTTAAATATTCACAAATGTCTCAATATAATAAAATAAATCAATACGAGAGTTTCACGAATAAATGTCCATAATTTATACAGTCATATCAAAAAAATTAGATAAATACATTGGTCAAACTAAAATCTCCAATACATAACGATATCACCAATCATCATAACGGAAGAGATGAAAATATCCATACCCAAACCCAGCGATATCAAGTTCGCATCACAATTATACAAATCCAACAATACCTCCTCGGTCTAACACTAATCCTGTGGAAAAGAAAATGAGGGGTGAGTATCTATGGAAGGATACTCAGTAAATGAGGGGATTGACATCATACTATCAATATCGAGGGTGAACTTGGAGTGTCAAAGCATGAAACACAATATCAAGTGTGGGAAAAATAACGTGCTGTTTCAACAAATCAGATATCATTAGGGCACACATTTAAAAATAACATATGCATCCAATGTGGAAATCAATTCATAAAGAGCCGGCCAATCAAACAACCCCGACAATGGTTTACCTCGACCAAGGACGGCGCATTGGGGGTTTTTCCAAATGCAAGTATTAAATAATGGTTCTCTGCCCTAATGTTGGCTACAGACTACTCAAACTAGCCTGTAAATAATAATAATGTACATATAATTAGTCAGCCGTGTATAGTGCCCCCGCCTGGTGCTAGACGGAGCCGTACTCAATGTACTCTCCGATGTGGATCAACCTGGGACACCCATACACATGACGATCTGGCGGATACCTCTGGCCGAAGCGTATCCAGACACAAGGGGTGCCTCTACCAGATATCCTTCGTAGCTACGGATGCTATAGGAAGCATATCACAATATCATATCGGTCGGGCACGTAGCCCCATGCATCCCATCACCATGTCGGCCGGGCATATAGCCCCATGCATCATATCATAACGTCGGCCAGGCATACAGCCCAAATATATAAGTAAATCCATTTAAAACCATGTGTCAATGCAGTGGAAGCATTAAAACATATCAATATGTCGAAAATGTGGCACAATATTCAGTTATCAAAACTCATGGATGCATATCAATAAAGTCAGAAATTAAGACACTCCAAAGGTCACAAAACATTTCATAAAATATTCGAAAGTTCTAACAATCATACATTTGCAGAAACATGTCATTTAAAAAGTATTTTTAAAACATGGTTTTCAATCAATAACGAATGTCAAAGTCTCACTCATAGTTTTAGGGAGGGTGGTCACTCCCTATTTTCAAAACAAATCCAATCTGATTCCTTGAGTCTCCAAAAAGATCAACCTAATCAGATCATCAAAATTTAATGTCAATTTCTCAAGCATCTTTAGGGTTTATCCATTTTCATAATACTGAGATCGTATTTAGATTGCATATATGCAAAATAACTTATAATGAAAATGATTTCAACCATCTCTAAGCTCTGATTACCATTTTTAAGCTACCCTTCTTCATACATATCATTTTGCCAATTAACTACTCAAAACAATCTAAGAAAGACATGAAATGTATAATATCCTCCACTTTACGACTCATTTCATTCCAACCCTAAAACCCAAATACTTTCATGCATATTTCAAAGTTTAACTCTAAGGAAAACTATTCGAATTAACTCGATATGATTTTAAGATTCTATAACATGCTTCTTTCGTATCAGACCATCTAGTTTAACCTTCAAAATCACATATAATCATTTCATAAATTGTATTATATTCGCATTCTACTTATACTCTAAACATATACAGAACCTTTCATCTTAGATTCAATTCTAGATTCATTCAATTTATCAATTAGAGCCGAAATCTCCTCATCTAGGGTTTTCTCGAAACGCAGAGTTTCATCCGAATGTCTCTTCGGTCACTCCAAAGTCTGTAGTGTTTTCTATCAAAACAAGATTTATTTGTTAGATCTAAACACTTAGATCAGAAGCAAAACCCTAAAACATTTACCTGCGTGGAAGTTCGTGGGCTGTCACGGGCTTACGGGCCATCGCAGGCCGCCACGAGCTCGTGGGCTACAGCGGGCTCGTGGGTTCGCGGGTCAGCGGGCCAAAGGGCTTCGGCAAGCCGGCTTGCGGTCTGTGGGCCAGTGGGCTAGCGGGCTGGCAGGCCTGTAACTGGCGGGCCGATGGGCCTATAGCTAATGGGCCTGTGAGCCGACAGTGGCTCGCGGGCCGCAGTGGCTTACGGGCTGGTGCTCGTGCGCTGGCTCGCGGGCCGGCTCATGCTCGCACGCTGGCTCGTGCTCGTGGGCTCGGTCCTGCTCGCGGCCTGGCTCACGCTCGCGGGCTCGGTCCTGCTCTCGGCTTGGGCTCACGCCGCGGGCTCGATCCTGCTCGCGGCCTGGGCTCGCTTTGTGGGCTCAGTCCTGCTCGTGCCCTGGGCTCGAGCTGCGGGCACGGTCCTACACGAGGCCTGGGCTCGTGCTGCAGGCTCGATCCGGCTCGCGGCCTGGGCTCGCGCTGCGGGCTCAGTCCTGCTCGCGGCCTGGGCTCGCGCTGCGGGCTTGGTCCTACTCGCGGCCTGGGCTCGCGCTGCCGGCTCAGTCCTGCTCGCGGCCTGGGCTTGTGCTGCGGGCTCGGTCCTACTCGCGGCCTGGCTCGCGCTCGTGGGATGGGTCCTGTTTGTGGCCTGGGCTCGCGCTCGCAGGATGGGTTTTGCTCGCTCAGGGACTGAGGCGTGCTCGGCTCGGGCTGGGGATCGCGCTGCAAATGGCGCTGCAGTTGTGCATTGTGGCGGAAGGCGGTGCTCGCGGGAGGAAAGGCACGATCGGTCGCGGCTCGCGGCGGTGTGTGGCGGAAGGGAGAGAGCCACGGGAGATCGCGAGGGAGAGGCTATGAGAGAGAAACCGAGAGGGAAAGAAGAAGAAGAAGAAAAAGAAAAAGATGGTGATGATGGTGGCGGAGGAAGGCGATCGGCTTTGGCGGAGGAAGACGAACGGCCGCGGAAGAGAAAAAGTCAGGGAGGGTGAGAGAGAGAGAGAGAGAGAAAGAGAGAGGGAAAAAGGGGTTAGGGTTTTAACCCTAATCCTAAATCGGGGACGCAACGTTTTGCCCCAAAACGCTGCGTCTCCAATCTTTTTTTTTCTGTGTTACATTTTCTAACCCCCTAAAAATAAGTTTCGTTCTCAAAACTAAAAGAAAACAATACACTAAACAAGTGGGGGTACTGTCTCCTTATAGTCTCCTCAAGCTCCCAAGTCTCTTCCCTGACCTTGTCACTCCTCCACAAAACTCCGACCAATGAAACTTCTTTGCTCCACAGCTTTATGACCTGTCGATCTAGAATAGCTACGTGCTAAGCTAGAACACTGAGATCCTCTCTGAATGGCCGTCCGTCGTCAGTCGTTGTTTGAGCTCCTGAAAGCTCGTCTTACAACGATCGTCCCACAAGAACTTGATGCCCTTCGTATCGGTCTGGTAAGTGTAGTAGCGATCTGGGAGAATCCTTCTACGAATCGCCGATAATACCCCGCATGACCAAGGAAACTTCGCACCTCAGTCACTGTCTATGGCTGCTGGTGTGTTGGTCAACCCAAACGGCATGACCACGAACTCGTAATGTCCATATTGAGTGCGAAATGCGGTCTTGGGCACTTCCTCAGCCCTGATCCGTAACTAATGATATCCAAATCGAAAATCGATCTTTGAGAAAAACACGTGCACCCAGTAACTGATCAAATAAATCATCAATACGCAGTAGACGGTACCGATTCTTGATGGAAACCTTATTTAGCTGCTTATAGTTCGCACACAATCGTAGAGTCCCATCCTTCTTCTTCACGAATAACACCGGAGCACCCTAAGGTGAAGTGCTCGGACGGATAAAACCCTTGTCCAATAATTCCCGTAACTGGACCTTGAGCTCTCTAAGCTCAGCTGGCGCCATTTTGTATGGCGGAATGAATATGGGAGTGATCCCTAGAGCTAGGTAATTCTCGAAATCAAACTCGCGAACTGGTGGTAGTCCAGGTAGCTCCTCGAAAAATACCTCTGAAAACTCTTGCACCACTGGGACCTCCTCAAACCTCGGCCCCTCACAGTGGTGTCAATAATATGAGATAGGTATGTCGTGCACCCTCGCCGTATCAATCTTTTGGCTTTCATCACCGAAACAACACAGCGAGGTAACACTCGCTCCTCGCCTAGGAACCTCAACAATGGCTTTTCGAGTCTCTGAAACTCCACTTCTTTGGTGAAGCAATCTACTGAGGCTCTATGCATGCTTAGCCAATCCATCCTTAGGATGGCATCGAAATCCATCATTTCAAGTGGAATCAAGTCTGCCTCAAATATCGCATCTCTGACCATGACCTTACTCCCTCTGTAGACGGAATCTCTAAGTATTTGCTCACCGAGAGGAGTGACGACCAATATCTCCTCATTAAGTAACGATAAAGGCTTACGTAACCTATGGGCAAAAGACACTCGCACATACGAATGGTTCGACTTGGTGTCAAATAGGACATGAGTGTCGACTCCTTATATTTTCATGACTCCTTATGTGAGAAAATCAAAAGATCAGTTGATAAATATGGAGGAAAATATATGCTCACATAGATATATATATATATATATATACCGAAATGTATATACAAACCAACATAGCTAAACGTCTACGGCTTTAACTAGTGATGGTTCTCAAAAGAAAGTACATGGACATCTCTAAATATGGGGATCATTGGGAGGAACACCAAAAATCTCGTCAAGACTCACCTCAGCATCCTCCTACGTCATCGCATATACACGGGCCTGTGTCCTCTGCTGCTGTCGTGATGGTCCTGGCACCGTGTTGCTCCCGACTACCGTCCGTAGAGCAGTGTGACTCGAGTGTGCAAGCGCTCCCTGCTGTCCTCCCCGGGGAACACTCGATTGTCCAGTAACTATGTGACCTCCAAATCCCAACTCAGGATAAGTGCTCCTGATGTACCCTGGCTTCCCATACCGGAAGCATGTAACAGGCACCGTACACTCTCCAAAAGGGTGGTGTCCACCACATCGGCGACAAAAAAGGTGCCGCTGATCTGAAGTCTGAGTAGTGACGCTAGAGGCCGGTGCTCTGAATCCTTGAGATCGTGATCCCTGTTCAGGATGTGCTTGTCTAGGCTGAGAAGAGCCTTCCTAATATCCTGAACTCCTGCCCTTCTTCGAGCCCTAGCTCGAAGAAGCCCCTGATCTGTTCTTTTGCTCCCTGTTCTCCCGCTGTCTGCCCTCAACACGAGCGATCTCCTCCGCCCTAAGTGCTGAGTCCATAATTTCTGCAAAGGAGAAACTAGGGGTCACTATCATGTACCTCCTGATGTTCAAGTTGAGGCCATCCTCAAACTTGAATCGTAACTGCTTCGGTGTAGCCAAGTCTGGAATGAAAGCGGCTAGTCGCCTCAATTCCATCTCATATTCTGTCATTGTCCTAGTTCCCTGCCGCAAGTGTAGAAACTCTACCCTCTTGCAGTCCTGCTGGAACTCAAAGAAGTACCTGCGATCGAACTCCCATAGGAAGTCCTCCTATCGCAGTGACTCGGTAGTATCGTCACAAATCGCCTCCCACCAAGTGAGGGCATCACCATCTAAAAGTCTCTCTACTATCCGAAGCCGGTAGTCCTCGGTCAACCCCAGATCAGTCAAAAATCTGTGGGTGCGGTTGATCCAGTGCTTCGCTGCTATGGGATCACCCGTTCCTGCGAACTTCGTGCAACCAAACTGCCTCACCTCCTTCACTAACCGGGTAAGCTCGTGAATACATCTCAAGGTGGAGGAGGTAGTGTCACTAGGTCCCGACACAATAGAAGGACCAGCAACTGGTGGCTGATCTGGTACAACAGAAGGTGGTACAGTCGTAGGAGTCGACACTGCCGTCGGTGGTGGTGGGGGTGGCATCTGAATCCCGTGGGAGGTATACCACTCATACACCTGCCTAAACGCCTCAAGGGACAATGGTGGAATCTCAATTGGAGTAGCCGACTAAGTAGGCGCTGTAGGGGGCGCCCGTGAAGAAGAAGTAGCCTCAGGCACTCCAATGGTCTTAGCTCCCCTCGAAGGGTCAGGCACTTGAGGAGTCTCGGGTAGCGTGAGTTTAGCTCCACGTCCCGCTGGTCTACCACGTCTAGGCAGCATAATTCTGCAAGGAGAGAACTTTCATTAGATATAATTCTAGAGTTTGGCATGATTGAAAAATTAGGGTTAGTTACGTAGTAACTAACTCCCTAAAATGAATCAAATTATTGGTCTACGACCATATAGGGGACTTTAAATGACTGTATGAAACTCTCTAATACATTGAGGACTTTTCTATGTACTTGGGAATACTTTTCTTACTACCCTTTGCCCAACCTAAGACTCTGAGACCAATCGAACTGTCATGCCCCGAACTGGGATAGTGAACAGCCACCCGTTGTCCCTGGATGTCAACTGTATTTTTACAGAAAATCAAACAGAACCTCCCCATAAATCGAAGGTTTCCCATGTACAATTTCACCTGTATATCTCATTCATCCTGTAAAATAAACAAATGGCCATCATGGCCTCTCCAAAATCAAGAAATACCACAGCCAACATCTAGAACAATGCAAGACTATAAAGTTTCTAGCAATCCTAGCAACAGACCTCTACAGTCATGCCCAACTAGAGCATGAGCAGCCGTCACACCGAACAGACCTAAATTCTACGCATATATAAAATAAATTCCCAAATTATTTTTAAATATTCACAAATGCCTCAATGCAATGAAATAAATCAATACGAGGGTTTCACGAATAAATGTCCATAATTTATACAGTCATCCCAAAAAAAATTAGATAAATACATTAATCAAACTAAAATCTCCAATACATAACGATATCACCAATCATCATAGCAGAAGAGATGAAAATATCCATACCCAAGCCGAGTGATATCACGTTCGCGTCACAATTATACAAATCCAACAATACCTCCTCGATCCAACACTAATCCTGTGGGAAAGAAAGCGAGGGGTGAGTATCTATAGAAGGATATTTAGTAAGTGAGGGGATTGACATCATACTATAATATCGAGGGTGAACTTAGAGTGTCAAAGCATGAAACACAATATCAAGGGTGGGAAAAATAACGTAATGTTTCAACAAATCATATATCATCAGGCACACATTTGAAAATAACATATACATCCAATGTGGAAATCAATTCATAAAGAGCCGGCCAATCAAACAACCCCGGCAATGGTCTACCTCGACCAAGGACGGCGCATTGGAGGTTTTTCCAAATGCAAGTATTAAATAATGGTTCTTTACCCCAATGTTAGCCACAGACTACTCCAACTAGCCTGTAAATAATAATAATGTACATATAACTAGTCGGCCGTGTATGGTGCCCCCGCCTGGTGCTAGACGGAGCCGTACTCAACGTCCTCTCCGATGTGGGTCAACCTGGGATACCCATACACATGACGATTTGACGGATACCTCCGGCCGAAGCGTATCCGGACACAAGGGGTGCCTATACCAGATGTCCTTTGTAGCTACGGATGCTATAGGAAGCATATCACAATATCATATCGGCCGGGTATGTAGCCCCATGCATCCCATCACCATGTCGGCCGGGCATATAGCCCCATACATCATATCATAATATCGGCCGGGCATACAGCCCAAATATATAAGTAAATCCATTTAAAGCCATGTAGCAATGCAGTAGAAGCATTAAAACATATCAATATATCGAAAATGTGGCACAATATTCAGTTATCAAAACTCATGGATGCATATCAATAAAGTCAGAAATTAAGACACTCCAAAGGTCACAAAACATTTCATAAAATATTTGAAAATTCTAACAATCATACATTTGCAGAAACATGTCATTTAAAAAGTATTTTTGAAACATGGTTTTCAATCAATAGTAAATGTCAAAGTCCCACTCACAGTTTTAGGGACGGTGATCACTCCCTATTTTCAAAACAAATCCAATCTGATTTCTCGAGTCTCCAAAAAGATCAACCTAATCAGATCATCAAAATTTAATATCAATTTCTCAAGTATCTTTAGGGTTTATCCATTTTCATAATACTGAGATCGTATTTAGATTGCCTATATACAAAATAACTTATAATGAAAACGATTTCAACCATCTCTAAGCTCTGATCACCATTTTTAAGCTACCTTTCTTCATACATATCATTTTGCCAATTAACTACTCAAAACAATCTAAGAAAGACATGAAATGTATAATATGCTCCACTTTACGACTCATTTCATTCCAACCTTACAACCCAAATACTTTCATCCATATTTCAAAGTTTAACTTTAAGAGAAACTATCCGAATTAACTCGATATGATTTTATAATTCTATAACATGCTTCTTTCATATCAGACCATCTAGTTTCTGTAACATTCTATACTTAACCTTCAAAATCTAATATAATCATTTCAGAAATTATATTCTATTCGCATTCTATTTATACTCTAAACATATACAGAACCTTTCATCTTAGATTCAATCCTAAATTCATTCAATTTATCAATTAGAGCCGAAATCTCCTCACCTAGGGTTTTCTCGAAGCGCAGAGTTTCGTCTGAATGTCTCTTCGGTCACTCCAAAGTCTGTAGTGTTTCTTATCAAAACAAAATTTATTTGTTAGATCTAAACACTTAGATCAGAAGCAAAACCCTAAGTCATTTACCTGCGTGGAGGTTCATGGGCTGTCACGGGCTCACAGGCCGTCGCGCGCCTCCACGGGCTCGTGGCTATAGTGGGCTCGTGGGTTCGCGAGTCAGTGGGCCAGTGGGCTTCGACAAGCGGGCTCACAGTATGTAGGCCAGTGGGCTAGCGGGCTGATGGGCCTGTAGCTGGCGAGCCGATGGGCCGATGGGCCGATGGCCGACAGTGGCTCGCGGGCCGTAGTTGCTCGCGGGCTGGTGTTTGTGTGCTGGCTCACACGTTGGCTCTCGGGCTGGCTCACGCTCGCTGATTGGCTCACGCTCACGGACTGGCTCACGCTCGCGGCCTGGCTTACGCTCGCAGCCTGGCTAGCACTCGCGGGATCGGTCCTGCTCGCGGCCCGGCTCGCGCTCGCGGGTTCGGTCCTGCTCGCGGCCTGGGCTCGCGCTACGGGCTCGGTCCTACTCGCTGCCTGGGCTCGCGCTACGGGCTCGGTCCTACTCGCGGCCTGGCTCGCTCTTGCGGGCTCGGTCCTGCTCGCGGCCTGGCTCGCGCTTGCGGCCTTGGTCGCGCTCGCATGCTGGGTCCTGCTCGCGGCCTGGGCTTGCGCTCGCAGGCTAGGTCCTGCACACTCAGGGACTAAGGCGTGCTTGGCTCGGGCTGGGGATCGCGCTGTAGTCGCACGTTGTGGTGAAAGGCGGTGCTCGTGGGAGGAAAGGCACGATCGGTCGCGGCGGTGTGTGGCGGAAGGGAGAGAGCCGCGGGAGATCGCGAGGGAGAGGCTATGAGAGAGAAACCGAGAGGGAAAGAAGAAGAAGTAGAAGGTGATGATGGTGGCGGAGGAAGGCGATCAGCTGTGGCGGAGGAAGACGAACGGCCGCGGTAGAGGAAAAGTCGGGGAGAGAGAGAGAGAGAGAGAGAAAAAAAAAAGAGAGAGGGAAAAAGGGGTTAGGGTTTTAACCCTAATCCCAAATGGGGGACGCAACGTTTTGCCCCAAAACGCTGCGTCTCCAATCTTTTTTTTTTTTTTTTTTTGGTGTTACACTTTTTGTGAAAAAAGTGTTTACGATAATCAAATGGAATGCTAAGATAAACTCTAAAATGGTATCTCCTACCTCATTCCTATTACAAATGCCAAAGTTTTCCATGTACAGCTTCAAATTCCTTATTATTCTCACCTACATGCCCATTTGAATCTTCTATAAAAAATTTATTTCTTTCTATTAGGTATAGGTTATATCAATTCATCTAGATCTTCTAAGAATTACTGTTTACTAGTTACAATTACACCTATTTGAGGTGTATCATCAATAACTATATTAATTATGTTTTCTCTACTAACTAACTTGATAAACAAAATTCTATCTCTCTTTCTATTTATCTCCACTACATCCTCTTGTAAGTACTTATGGATAATTATTTTTGCCTCGTCTTTAGTTCAATCCTTACCTGCATACCAAAATTTATAGCCATAAGGCTCAACTTCACTGTTCTTCTCCCCCTCTCACTTAATTTCTTGGACACACACTATGTTAATCCTTCATGTAGTTAGTACTTCTCCTATCTCTTCTAACTGATTGGTTAAGAATTTTATATTCTAAGTGGTTAAACGAATTCTATTGTTGTGGATTAGCTTCTTTAACCACACCCGTCCACATGCCTACTTGGCATCATATCCAGGTGGCGATGTGGTGTGTCGCTTCCCAGTGATGCACTTAACCTCCTTCTTAACTTGTCACTATATTTGGGATCTAGTCAGCATGTCACTGAGAAAGGAATGCCCCATCAAATTTTCTAATTTGGTCCTTTATTTTGTTAATAAAAGTTTTACGATAACTATAAACTTACCGTAACCCTCCTATATTTGGACTTTGGACCTGTCATGGCAGAATTAATAGAAACCATTCTAAAACCCTAAATATTAAATAACTTCGAATGTAATCTGTGTCATTAGGTTTTGCCTTTTCTTTGACTAAAGAGTCCAAGACCAATAGTGCAATTTAGTAACCTACATAAGCACATTACTAAGGGCATCATCTATGCTTGTGAAGGGAAGAAATGTGGATATATTGTCAAGAAGTGACCAAAACCATATGATATGAAAACATCATGCTTGTTGGTTTCTTTACTTTTTTTTTCCCCTCGATTTTATTGATAAGGAGGTATAGGGCTTTTTGTTTTTTCTTTTTTATTGTTGTAATTTACATGTAAATTATGTACAATTTTAATTGAATGTAAATAATGGAAGTAGTGGGGTAGACACCTTTATTTTTGTGTAATGGAGTTAATTACAAATGACCACTTTTAATATTAAATAATTGAGCGTAACTCATGTAATAGTGGGGATAATGGGGTGTAAATTACCTAGTAGTGGGGTGAGTGGTGGTTTTAATTCTCTCCATGACTAGTACTCTATTTAATGAGATAAAAATTTTGTATATCTATAAATAAGAGTCTTATTTTTATTTTTCTAACATATCTAATTTTATGTATTCTAGAGAGAGAATATTAGTTAAAGAGAGGTATTTTTTTTGTGGAGTTTTGGCTTCAAATATTTGTGTAGAATTGTTTTGAACCAAACAACAAATCGTTGGGCTATTATATTTTGGAGGGGATGAGTCAAGTGAGTCATACTACACCTATTCTTGAGTTTTTTGCTACTATAGAAGGCTCGAAACTTCTTAAAGAAAGCAAGATATCCATGGCTCAACCCATGGTCTTTTGTATAATTTTTCTATATTTTGAAATAAATTATTATTTTTATTACATTGTTCACTAACAATTTTAAAGAGATTCGAAATGGAAATTGCACAAGAAAAACTCGTCAACCAAGTTGGAGATCTCAACAAACCCTTCAAATTTCATGGTGCTCACTTTAGGAGATGGAAATGAAAAGTATTGTTCTATTTTAACTTTCTCAAGATGGCTTATGTTTTCACCGAAATGAATCCCAACAAGGAGAACATTGAAAGCATGTTGGAGGATGAACAAATCGAACACTCGGAGAGATGTGCACAATATGAAATAGATGAGTATAATTGCCACTATTATCTTTTAAATTGACTTTCTTATCAATTTTGTGATTATTATGAACATACTTACCATACTCCTAAGAAAATATAGTAGGCTTTACAACTTAAGTATGACACCGATCAAGCGGTGCAAAGAAGTATGCAGCTAGTCTGCTTTTTTCTCTACCAAATGATGGACGGAAAATCTATGATGGACGAAATGCAAGATTTTCAAATGATTGCTCATGAGGTGCAGTCTGAAGAAGTAAACTTTGGTGACAACTTGATAGTTTTTAGTATTATTGACAAGTTGCCACCCACTTGGAGAGAATTTCAAAAAACCTTACGTCACAAATAGAAGGACATCACTTTGGAGGCTCTAATCACACGTATTCGTGTGGAGGAGGAGTGGAGGAGGAGGCAAGAGGTCAAGATGCAATGGTTCAAGATACAAATGTGGACTCTACTAAGATAAATCTCATATTTTCAAATAGTTTGCACAATAATTCCCGAAATATATATCTAAAACCAAATAAAAATTTTGAGAACAAACATGATAAATTTCACAACAAAAAGAAAAATTTCAATTAAAAGAAAAAGAACCATGATCACCCATCTTATAAAAAACCTGGTGTATATTATGTCTATGACAGGAGTAGGCATGTTGCTCAAATTTGCAAATTTTGGAAACGCAAGGCTCCAAATCAAGCCAACGTTACCGAAGAACCCTTTATAGTTATGGCAACAGACATAATTTTAGTCAAATTTCTAAAGGGTGATGGGCAGATTATAGTGCTAATAGACATATCTGCTATGACAAAAAATGGTTCAAAAAATATATTCTTATGAAGTGCCTAAAACTATTATACTCGGTGATTCTCGCACTATTCAAGTTTTGGGGAGTGGTGAGATTGAATTAAAATTTATATCTGTGAGGATATTGCTTTTAAAAGATGCAATGTATGCACCCTCTATGAGAAAGAATCTCGTATCAAGTTTTCTTCTAAACAAGAATGGCTTCAAACAGACTATAAAGTTTGACTAATTTGTGGTTTCAAAAAGGAGAATTTTTGTTGGGATGGGCTATGCTCATGATGAAATGTTTAAATTGAATATCAAAAATAAAGTATACAATGCTTTTGCTTATATGCTGTCTTGCATTAATTTTTGGCATACTTGTTTGTGTCATATCAATTCTAGACATGTGGGTGTGATGAGTAAGTTAGAATTAATTCAAAAACTCCAAAACTGAACAAAAATTTTGAAAAATGTGAAACTTGAAAGAAGGAGAAAATCATGAAAGGATCTCACAAAAGTGTTGAAGAAATTTTGACTCGATGAGGAAATAGATATATTATTATTTTTATTGATAATTTTTCTAAATATACTTATATATATTTGATTAAAAAAAAGAGATGTATTTGATATTTGTAAATCTTACCTCCTAGAAGTTGAAAATCAGTTTGGTAAAAAGATTAAAAGAATTCGAAATGATAGAGGTCGTGAATATGAATCTTTCGGATTCAACTCATATGTTCAGTCTTTAGGAATAATTCATGAAACTACACCTCTATATTCATCTGCGTCAAATGGTATCAGAGAAAGAAAAAAATAGAACTCTTATAGAGTTGTGTAATGTCATGTTGATTGATTCATGTGTGCCTAAAAATTTTATGAGGTGAAGCCATTTTGACAGCATGTCATATGTTGAATTGTGTGTCACATAAAAATACAAAAATAACTCCTTATCAGTTGTGGAAAGGTTATATGCCAAATTTGAGATATTTGACAGTTTCAGCTTATTTGGCATATGCTAGATTACCTAGAAGACCCAATCTAGCTGTGAGAGCTGCCACTTGTATTTTTCTTGGTTATGCAAAAACTAGTACAGCAAATAGATTTCTTGATATTGAAAATAATATAATTTTTGAATCAAATGATACTATTTTTCATGAAATAAAATTTTCTTACAAACTAAAAAATAGTGGGGTTAATTTTAGTTTACAAAATAATTTTACAAACTTTACTTCTACTTCTGCTTTACAAAATCAAGAAAATATTTCTTCTATTCAGAATTTAAAAAATTTTGAAAAAAATACTTTTGAATAAAGAAGAAGTAAAAGTGGTAGAATTGAAAAAGATTTTGGTTCTCACTATTTTGTATACAATATTAAGAAACCTATAATTTTACAAGAAGATTTATCTTCTGAAGATACTATGTTTTGGAAAGAGACTGTAAATGACGAGATAGAATCTCTAATTTCAAATCAAATTTGGAAATTAGTAGACTTATCTCCAGAGTGTAAAACAATGATTGCAAATGGATTCTTAGGAAGAAATTAAAACCAGATGAAATTGTAGATAAATATAAAGTAAGGCTTGTGACTAAAGTTTACTCAAAAAGAAGACTTTGATTTATTTGATTCATTTTCTCCTATTACAAGAGTGATATCTATTAGACTTTTGATTATTTGTTACAATTCATAACTTACATATTTATCAAATAGATGTCAAAACTGCTTTTTTAAATAGAGACTTGGAAGAAGAAATTTATATGGATCAACTTGAAAGATTCATAGAGCCTGGAGGAGAAAATAAAGTATACAAGATTGAAAAATCCCTTTATGGGTTAAAGCAAGCACCTAAAATGTGGTATGAAAAATTTAATTCTTGGATGATTGCTAATAGCTTTAAAACAAACGAGTGTGATAAATCCATATACTATAAATCGTTTGAGAATTCAAATATGATTATTTTCCTCTATGTGGATGATATATTGATTTTTGAATCAAATCTATATATTATCTAATATACCAAAGATATACTTAAGAAGCATTTTGATATGAAAGATTTGGGTGAGGCAAATTTTATTTTGGGTATAAACATCACTAAGACTAGTGATGGTATTTTTCTTGATCAATCACATTATGTTGAGAAAATTTTGAAAAGATTTAATTTTGATAATTGTAAACATGTGACTACTCCTTTTGATTTAAGCATTTATTTATTTTCTATTGAAAATGAGAATGATGTTTACAAGTAAAAGAAGTATACTAGTATAATTCGAAGTTGCGGTATTTAACTGATTGTACAAGACCTGACATTGCATATATAGTAGGAATACTTAGCAGATTTACTAGCAATCCAAGTGTGGAACATCGGCATGCCATGGAAAGTAATAAAATATTTGTCTGGTACCAAAAAGTTTTGCTTGTTTTATAAAAAGTATCCTACTGTAATTGAAAGTTATAGTAATGCCAATTGGAACACATTATCAGATAATTCTCTCTCTACCACTGGTTATATTTTTATGATGTGTGGTGATGTTATATGTTGAAAATCTAAAAAACAAACTATAATTGTTAATTCTATCATGGAGGCTGAGCTAATTGCATTAGCATCAGTAAGTGAGAAAATATGTTGATTAAGAGATTTATTATCTGATATTCCTATTTGGGAAAAACCAATTCCTCGTACACTCATTCATTATGATAGCATTGCTATAATTGGTGGAGTAAGAAACCGTTATTACAACGGTAAATCCATATCCATCAGAAAAAACATAGTATTGTGAGATCATATTTAAATAATGGCATCATTAATGTAGATTATATTAAATCTCTTGATAATCTTACAGATCCATTTATCAAGATCTTGGCAAGAGAAATGATCTGGAGCACGTTGAGGGAGATGGGATTGAAGCCCATAAATTTATGAGCCACGTATGAGGATACCCAACGCGAGGACCAGAGATCCTATAATCGGGTTCAATGGGAAAAATGAATCATGTGGTTGTCGTAAAAATGCACTTACTTTTTTTTGTCATTCCCTATGATATAGTGTATTTTTTCTTATAATGATTCGAGGGTTGAGTTATTGAACTCTTAATGAAAAATCTATATCTCTTATGAGTGGGGATATCAAAAGTTACGGGAATACCCTTGACGGATTTCACCTATATGAGTGTGGAAGTGGGGCCATTTCCAATAAGAATTGGGCTTATTCTCAAAAACACTCATGAAAACAGCTGTAATGTGCTAGTTATTAAAACTCATGTCAACACTAAGTAGAGGTTCAATGCAGAGCACACCTTCATGAAGCATAAAAAATCTGTCTTTAAATAGTATTCTCTCTCTCAATATGATCACACTTGTATTAATATTAAAAGTGAGTGGGGGAATGTTGTAATTTACATGTAAATTATGTACAATTTTAATTGACCATAAATAGTGAGAGTAGTGGGGTAGACACCTTTATTTTGGTATAATGGAGTAAGTTACAAATGACTACTTTTAATATTAAATAATTAGGTAACCTCATGTAATAGTGAGGATAGTGGAGGTGTAAATTACCTAGTAGTGGGGTGAGTGGTGGTTACAATTCTCTCCATCACTAATATCCTATTTAATGAAATAAGAATTTTGTACATCTATAAATAGGAGTCTCATTTTTATTTTTCTAACATATCTAATCTTACAAGTATTCTAGAGAGAGAATATTAGTTAAAGAGATGTGTTATTTCGATAGAGTTTTGGGTTCAAACATTTATGCAAAATTATTTTGAATCAAACAACAAATCGTTAGACTGTTGTATCCTGGAGGGGACGAGTCAAGTGAGTTCTTGTTCTTGAGTTTTTTGCTAATGTAGAAGAATCGATTCTCCTTAAAGAGAGCGAGATATCCGTACCTCATCCCGTGGTATTTTGTGCAATTTCTCTACATTTTGTAATAAATTATTATTTTTATTACATTGTTCACTAACCCTATGTTTCATTTCAGGGGAAAGGTTGGGAGGAGGAGATCTAGGTTTCTATTGTTTTGTCATTCCAACTTCAAGTCAATAGAAGTTACTTTTAGCTGGATTAGTGATGTGGGACAGCATTTTTGTTGTCCACTAAGCTTATGATAAACCATGCAGCTTGCATTTCATTGTAGGTAAAGTCATATGTAGATTATACAGCAGGGGTTTGAGTGGAAGACAATACCTTGTTAGACATTTATGGGTTGTGAAAAAAAATGACTTAGATATTTACGGGGAGTGAAAAAAAAAAATGACTATCTTTCTGCAAAATAATGTTGGAAAGAGTTCCTTTAAAGTTGATTCACGACAAAAAGCTCTATGGTCATATGGATCGGCTAAGTAATTAGCCAAACATAAATTAGCACTGTTCATATTTTCGCATTTATTAATTCAGAAACGAATTCATTGTTCCATGCTAAATTTTTTGCTATTCATGTTTCTTAAATCATTTACCATTTGTGCAAGGTATAGAACAAGCCAAAATGAAAGCAGCAGCCAACAGAAGCTGGATTAGCCTTTTTAAATTTTTGCATGGATCTGTGTCGCAGCACTTGGTTCCTGTATTGCCCTAAACATACTCTTTGCACACCTGTAGCCACTTATTACTCAAAAATGAAAAATGAGCTTTAAGGAGACTGTCTTCTAATTTAGTTCAAGATATCCCTTTTTTGTGGGAAACTTGTAATGAAGGCATTTGAAATTGGAATGGGTTCAACATGAATTCTGTTAAACTAGACTTCATTTGTTTTGTTTGGTTGGTCAATGGGAATGGAAATGTTCCATTCACCTTCTATTTCTTCTACTCCGTGGAAATGTCAAAATATAAAAAAAAATAAAAAATAAAAAAAAGAGGGAAGAAATGGGACCTGGTTTTGCACCGGTTTTATGCACAATAGTTCAAAGCGGAGTTTTGAAAGTGTGTTGCCTCTGAGATGTACTAGCTTGGTGCAGTTTAGTTGCCTTGGGTTGTTGTTTTGTGGTTGTTTTTTTTCCCCCCCTTTTTTTTTGGGATCAACTTTGTGGTTGTCTGATGAAGGTGTCTTAAAAGTTGAATTTGGTTGTGGGACGCTAGAAACTAAAAGATACACATCCTAGTTAGTACATGGACATGTCAAAGCATTCAAGTACTAACCCGCTCAAACATATGATGCCATTAGAGAGAACAAAGCCATTTATTTTCTGAACTTCAAATTGAACTCATATATTTATTCTGCCATACGTTTATAGTGTGTTATGCATTTATTATTTTCCTTCATGTGCACAGAGAAAATCAGTTCAGGCCTTCTTAAACATAACTTTGAAGGGCTCATCACTCAAAGCCAACCTCCTAATTTCATCCACAATGTAAATGCCAACATCCCCAAAAATCACTCTGCATTCGTCACATACACTTGGACAGAATACAAGCTTGTAGTCATCATCATACTTCTCAATCTTGAATCAATTGCTAATTGTTTCACATCCCGGATTCCCTTCAACCCCACCAGATCCCACAAACCTTTGCCCTGTTGCCTGATCATAGTCTTCAAGCTTCCAAACTATGGACTGGACACAGATACCCAGATACCGGCAGCAGAGAACTTGATGTTCAGATCAGTTGATTCACGAACAACACCTTCTTTAGGAGTCACCGGACTAAATGTTACTGGTAGACCTTTTGATACCTCCAGCTGTTCTTGAACTACATACAGTGGACATGTTTCATTTCTAACACCTGCTAGAGTAACTCCGCCACCTCTTCAACGGTGCACTGGCAGGATATAGTAATCAGTGCCTGTCCGGATTATATAGCCATTTGTGTCGAGCACTGGATCAGGTGTAGTGGATGCAGCATTTCCAGGCAGTAGCTGGACTGTGAGGGATATGAAAAGAAGTAAGAACAATATGGTTTTCATTTTTGTTTTGAAAGATTTGTGATTTTGGGACAGGTTGTGAAGAGCTTGTATTTATAAAGATCGTGGTTAGGTGTGGATAAAATGGTTTGACCATTTGGAGATATGAGGATTGAGGAGCAAGTCTGCAGGAAAATGCTGACTATGACTTCAATTCCCACTTATCCAAAATAAGAAAATGTGAACAGAACAACTTTATCTTACATCCACAAGAAGGATAGATCAGTGATGAGGAGTTCAATTGTCACGCTCCGAACCGGGATCGTGAACAATCGCCCGTTGTCCCTAAATGCCGGCTGTATTTTTATAGAAAATCGAACAGAAACTCCCCATAAATCGAAGGTTTCCCATGTACAATTTTATCTGTATATCACATTTATCGTGTAAAATAAACAATTGGCCATCCCGACCTCTCCAAAATCAACAAATACCACAGCCAACATCCAGAATAATGCAAAGCTATAAAGTTTCTACCAATCCTAGCAACAGACCTCTACTGTCACGCCCAACTTGAGTATGAGCAGCCGTCACACCGAGCGGACTTAAATTCTACGCATATATAAAATAAATTCCCAATTTAATTTTAAATATTTACAAATGCCTCAATGCAATGAAATAAATCAATACAAGGGTTTCACGAATAAATATTCATAATTTATACAGTCATCCCAAAAAAATTAGATAAATATATTGATCAAACTAAAATCTCCAATACATAACGATATCACCAATCATCATAGCGGAAGAGATGAAAATATCCATACCCAAACCCAGTGATATCACGTTCGCATCACAATTATACAAACCCAACAATACCTCCTCGGCCAACACTAATCCTGTGGGAAAGAAAGCGAGTGGTGAGTATCTATGGAAGGATACTCAATAAGTGAGAGAATTGACATCATACTATCAATATCGATGGTAAACTTGAAGTGTCAAAGCATAAGATAAAAAAATTATATCCACAGTGTGCAAACCGATCATGTTATTTCAAAATCATATATCATACGCACACATCAGAAAGCAAAATATGCATCCAATATTTACATCAATGTCATGAAGGGCCAATGAAATATTCCAGACAATGGTCTACCTCGACCAAAGACGGCGCATTGGGGGTTTTTCCAAATGCAAGTATTAAATAATGGCTCTCTACCCCAATGTTGGCCACAGCCTACTCCAACTAGCCTGCAAATAATAATAATGTACATATAACTAGTCGGCCGTGTATGGTGCCCCCGCCTGGTGCTAGACGGAGCAGTACTCAACGTCCTTTCCTATGAGGGTCAACCTGGGACATCCATACACATGACGATCTGGCGGATACCTCCAGTCGAAGCGTATCCAGACACAAGGGGTGCCTCTACCAGATGTCATTCGTAGCTACGGATCACAATATCATATCGGCCGGGTACGTAGCCCCATGCATCTCATTACCATGTCGGCCGGGCATATAGCCCCATGTATCAAATCTTAACGTCGGTCGGGCATACAGCCCAAATATGTAAGTAAATCCATTTAAAACTATGTGCCAATGCAGTGGAAGCATTAAAGCATATCAATATGTCGAAAATGTGACACAATATTCAATTATCAAAACTCATGGATGCATATCGATAAAGTCAAAAATTAAGACACTCCAAAGGTCACAAAACATTTCATAAAATATTCAAAAATTCTAATAATCATACATTTTGTAGAAACATGTCATTTAAAAAGTATTTTTGAAACATAGTTTTCAATCAATAGCGAATGTCAAAGTCCTACTCACAGTTCTAGGGAAGGTGGTCACTCCCTATTTTCAAAACCAATCAAATCTGATTTCAAGTCTCCAAAAAAAAAGATCAACCTAATCAGATCATCAAAATTGAATATCAATTTTTCAAATATCTTTAGGGTTTATCCGAAAGACATGAAATGTACAATATCCTTCACTTTACGGCTTAGTTCATTCCAACCCTACAACCCATATACTTTCATGCATATTTCAACGTTTAACTCTAAGGGAAACTATTCAAATTAACTCGACATGATTTTGTAATTCTATAATATGTTTCTTTCGTACAAAACCATCTAGTTTCTGTAACATTCTATACTTAATTCTATTCGCATTCTACTTATACTCTAAATATATACAGAACTTTTCATCTTAAATTCAATTCTAAATTCATTCAATGTATCAGTTATAGCCGAAATCTCCTCACCTAGGGTTTTCTCGAAGCGCAGAGTCTCGTCCGAATGTCGTTTCGGTCACTCCAAAGTCTGTAGTGTTTCCTATCAAAACAAGATTTATTTGTTAGATCTAAACACTTAGATCAGAAGCAAAACCCTAAATCATTTACCTGCGTGGAGGTTCGTGGGCTGTCACGGGCTCACGGGCCGTCGCGGGCAGTCACGGGCTTGTGGGTTCGCGGGTCAGCGGGCTAGTGGGCTTCGGCTAGCGGGCTCGCTGGTCTGCGGCCAGTGGGCTAGCAGGCTAGCTGGCTTACGGGTTGGCGGGCCTACGGTTGATGGGCCTACTGCTGGCAGGCCTGTAGGCTAGCGGGCTTGCGGGCTGGCGGGCCTCTGGCTGATGGGCCTGCTGGCTGGCAGGCCTGCGGCTGATGGGCCTGCGGCTAATGGGCCTGTGGGCTGGTGCTTGCCCGTGAGCTGGTGCGCCCCCATGCGCTGCGTTGGTACGCACCCGTGCGCGCTCATGCGCTGGCTCACACTCGCGGGCTCAGTCCTGCTCGCAGCCTGGCTCGCGCTCGCGGGCTCGGTCCTGCTCGCAGCTCGGCTCACGTTACCGGCTCAGTCCTACTCGTGGCCTGGGCTCGCGCTGCGGGCTCGGTTGTGTCCAAGGGCGGGTTGTGCTTGCGGAGGCTCTGCAATCGTGCGCTGTGGCGTGCGGTGGTGGAGCTCACGGCGGTGTGTGTGACGGAAGGGAGAGATAGATCTCGGCTAGCGGCGGAGGATGGCGAGGCGGAGAGAGAGCGATCGCGGGAGATCGCGAAAGGGAGAGAAAAAAACAATGAGATAGAGAGAGAAAGAGACAATAGGTGAGAGATAGAGAGAGAAGGGAGAGAAGTAAAGGGAGAGAGTGGCGGCAGTGGCGGTGGCGGAGGAAGGCACGGAGCAGCGGCAGAAGGAAGAGAGGCGCGGCGCCACGGGAAGATGAAAGGTCGGGAGTGAGAGAGAGAGAGAGAGAAAAAAGGGGGTTAGGGTTTTAACCCTAATCCCCAAATTGGGGACGCAGCGTTTGCCCCAAAACGCTGCGTCTCCAATCCTGTTTTTTTTTTCTTTTCTTTTTTTTTTAATTTGGTGTTACATCAATTGTATTCGAAACTTTAAAAAGCAAAATTTTAATTGAGAACAGTTTAGTGGTATCAATCTTGTTTGATTTTACAGTGGAATTGCATTTGTTCAATCTGGATAAGGAACTAGAAGTTTCCTTTTCTATGACTTTGTTGCAACAACGGTGAAAATGTCAAAATTTGATCTTCATGTGCCATACTCATCCATATAAGATGGTACAATTGAAAACACAATAATGAATTTAGCATTCACGTGGAAGATTAGATTTTGCTTTATCACACCCATACAAAAGTCACCAAAATAAAGGTGAGTTTCTTCCTAGATTACAACCACTACAAAAAAATACGATTTTAGCGATTGATTTTTTCGTCCTTATTTTGCGATGGATTTAACGACGAAATATTTTTTCTTCACCAATTAGCGACGAAAAATTATTCGTGACTAAATTAGCAACGGATACATTATTTGAGGCTAAATTTATTGTTAATTGGTCACAAAAAATTTTTCGTGACTAAATTCGTCACTAATCGGCAATGAAAAATTTTTTGTTACAAAATTCATCACTAATTAGCGACGAATAGAGTTTTCATGGCTAAATTTGCCACGAATACTATTAGCCGTTGTTAAATTTAGAGACGAAAATAATTTATCGCAAATTTCGTTGCCAAATTTAGCGACGAAAAATTTTCGTGAGAAATTTTATCGCAAATTAGTTGCAAAAATTTTTCATCGCTAATTAGTCATAAAAAAATATTTGTTACAAAATTTAGTAACAAACTTTAAAATTCATGACTAAATTCGTCCCTAATTAGATAGAAAAATATATTGGCAAAATTCATTGCTAATTACCCACAAAAAAATATCCCTAGCTAAATTCGTTGCGAATTTATAACTGGTATTTCAAAATTCATGGCTAATTTTGAAATAAAATTTCTTCCATACTTTATTAAGAAATATTTTTAACTGTATCTCTCTTTTTAACATATTCTAAATAACGAAATCAAATTAAATAGATAATAAATATTACAATTCTCACCAATTTGACAATTTTTAACAATAAATAATTCAACCAATCTGTAACAAACAATTTTTAAAGTCATCGCTGTTGAGATCACATTCGTGTGTTTTTTATCTTCTACATTTACTCGTTTTTCTCATATAATTCAATCGTTTTTTAAAGTTCATTTGTTCATCTTCATTCGTTACTGTCATCGGCAAAGAACATTATAGATCATACAGACATTCGAGGATCTTTCGCGTCTAGTAAGTAGATCAAACAGTAATTTTTGGAGGATGACTGTAGTGAGACGATGACTACAGATAGGCGGTTGTCTATTTATAAACTATTCTATAGTTTTAAAAAAATAAAATAAAAAATAAAAAGAATTATCAAATAAAAAAATAAAAAAATAAAATAACACATGTTAATTTTAAAAAAAGATTATAAAATAATCTTTTAGTTATAAATTTTGAAATTCGTTGCTAAATTAATTTTTTTTAATTAACATTTTATATTTTATAATTTATTAATTTATATTAACTAATCATATTTATCATTTTATAATATTTTAAATCATTATCTTATTTTATTATTTTATTTCATTATTTTTTAAAATAATAATATTATTTTTTAAAATATTTTATTATTTCGCGATAAATTTCGCGACGACTTGTAGTCTATCGCTAAACTTAATGGACTTACTATAAGGTTTAAAAAGAAAAAGAAAAATAATAATAGAATAAAAGAAACCAATAATAAAATAAAATAGAAAATCCCAAAAAAAATGGAAAAAAAATTTAGCGACGGAATCTGGAATCTGTCGTCAATTTAGCGATGGAGAATGGAATCCATCGCTAATTTAGCGACGGAAGAGTCATCCGTTGCTAAGTTAGCGACGGATATAAGAATCCATCGCTAATATGTAGCGACGGATATAAGAATCCATCGCTAATATGTAGCGACAGATATGATTGTCCGTCGCCAACTTGGCAACAGATATGATTGTCCGTCCAACTTAGCGATAGAAATGTTGTTATGTCACTAACTTAATGACAGAAATGCGATTCCGTCGCTAACTTAGTGACGGTTAGAAGTTTCCGTCGTTAAGTTTGTACTCACATCCAACTAAATAAATAAAATAAATACTAAACGTTTGTGTAATTAATAATAAGATATTATAGAAAAAGAAAGTAAGCGATGGATATGACATTCCGTTGCCAACTTGGCGACGGATATGTGGTTCCATTGCCAACTTGGCAATGGATTTGTGGTTCCGTCGCTAACTTTGTGATGGTATGAAGTATCCGTCGCTAAATTTTAGCGAAGGATATCGCTATCCGTTGTTAAGTATATAGTCAGGGTTTAAAAAAATAAAATTTCAAATTAAAGGTTTGTGTTATTAATAATAGGATAATATAGAAAAGGGAGAATAAAAGAAAGTTAGCGACGAATTCGTTGTCCGTCACTAAGCGACGGATTCTTCTTCCATCGCTAACCTTGGTTTTATCTGTTTCACACTTGGTCATTTTTCTCACTTTCTATCATCTCTCGCACCTTGCTCCCACACAGTTACTCTCTCCTTCTGTCTCTCGAATCTTTATCTTTCTTCCAATCATCATCCACAATTCGAGTTTTTGTGTAGCACAAGGGCATGTGTGAAGCTGGATTTTAGGGCTCTAACAGCCGGATTTCAGACCTAGGGCAAACAGATTTCGTATTTTCTTCGCTCGGGTTTGGCCCGTGTACCCATTGAAATCTGTTTTAATCTTGGTTGGTTTTCGAAATCTCTTCAAAGCCCAAGTATTTTCGAAACATTATTTATCTTTTACAAGTATCACAGTGGATCAATTTAGTTGGAAACACCGGAAATGTCAGGCTACCCTAGGTGAGTTCGTACTCTTCTTCCTTGGACTTTCTCTTGATTTGTTTGTACTCCAATACAAGTATATCATGATCTATTATTATTGGATTCGAATGAGTTAGCTTTCCTCTTAACTTGTAATGTTCTGTGCTGTAGTTGTTTATTATGATTTCATTTTGATTTGGTTCAATTCTATATAGATTAATATGATATAAGATCAATTTTTTCTCTTCGATGGAGTCTTGCGTGAATCTAGTTTCTTTTTTATTATGCCTAATCTAGTAATGCCTCTTTCCTCCCTTGTAACCCTTCCTCCTCTCTCCTCCGTCTCCACATCTCTTCATGTCCAAACCCTAAGCCTTAATCCCCACCACGGTTCATCTCTCTCTCTCTTCGAAAGCCTAGGCTTTTCTCTATCAACTGCCTCTTCTTCAATATGTAGGTACTTTTCACCCATCCCTCTCTCTCTCTCTCTGTAAGATTGATTCAAGTTGCTTGTAGTGAGTAATTTGGGTTATAGAAATTATAGTTTCAATAATTTTATGTAATAAAAGAATTGTTCGACATGGATTTAATTTTGATAACAATTCCTTGTTTTTGGGCCTCTGAAGTATCTGCCTTTTGGAGTATGGATTGATCACCTTGCTGTTATGTATTTTATTCTTTGATTGTGTTTTGAATATAGATTAGGGTTTTGGTGGGGCGGCTCTATCGATCATTGATTAGATTGATTAGATTGATGGTACGAATTCAACATTGACAATGGATATTGATTTTGCCCCCTTATTATTTATAGAGTAATATGTTATGAGTAGGAAAAGCAAACAATGAAAATGATTTAAAAAAAATAATATGATATGTACTAAGTTTCATCCAACCCAAAATTTGGGATTAAGCCTCATTACATATTTGTGGTTGTTATATGTACTAATTTTCAAAGGAGAACTATGTCGGGTATATTTTGATTAATTTATTACAAAAGAATTTTGAATTAATTTGAATTATTTTATTTGGTATACTTAGTTTAAAATTCATTTGGTCGATCTACTTATGTAATATTTACTTAGAATAAAATTTCATGTCAAGTACTTTTTTCTTAACTTTTTAGTTTTCTTTTTAAATATAGCATTACTACTTCTGTAGATCATTAGTGACATTGGCGACCTCGGTGACCTTCATTTCCGACAAATATCCGTGACTGTAAGTAAATATGTGTCACGTCCCGACTCTCCTGTCAAGCACATAACAATTGCCGCATTATCTCAGCATACGGTTATGACCTCCTCATATATCGGGATAGCGCAAGACATTCCATGCATGCATCGGCACACAATCGGGAAATCCCTGTACATGCATACATGCATACATGCAGTGTGGCCATTCTAGCCAGTGCAGAATTTTCAGACAATTCATAAAATTCATAAAACCGAAATAATATATCGAAATATATCATTAGAATCCAAATGTCACAGTACAATATAAAACATTTTCTCAAAAATAATTTCATGCAAAAAAATGAAATCTCAAATCATAGTCGTTTGGATTTTTTCAATACTTGCTTGAAGAATTCGACCAATCCTAGAGTGAGTTTGGGTGGAGAGAAATTAATTTGGTGGAAGGAAATCAAATGGAGAAGGTAGGGAAGAAATGAATGCAAAAGGGAAAGGAGAGAGAGAGCTGCTGCGTTCGAATGAAGGATGAAGCATGTTATTAATTGAAGAGCCGAAATTACCTTTTTCTCCCTCACAAATCGGTCACATTTCATCCAAAATTGTCACAACTTCTCTCGGCCATGCTTGTGAATTGATTTGAACCTATGACCTCGACTCCTTCAAAAAGAAATTAATGCACTACCAAGCCATTTAAGTCATTTGTTTTTGATGTAGCTTATAATATATTTACTTACTTGTCTAATATTTTGGTATTATACAAATGATCAAAATTAGAAAAATTTTCAACACTTGAAAATTTAAGTGAGATGAAAAAATCAAACCATTAAATTTTCCGGTATTACATCTAAACTCCGGATTCGCTTGTAAAATTACAATTTTTCCCAATATTTACAAAAGAAAAATAAATAATTAAATAAATATTTTTCTAATACCGAATTTTCGGTGTTACAATTTGCAACCGTCCTCTATTTTAATTGAAATTTCAGAATTTTTTTCTTAACCCCAAAGATAAAGTAGATTTTCTCAATATAACTAGATTCCATATAAGCATCAATATATGTCGTTACCCTATTTTTGTATCAAAGAACTTATTTTTCTATATTTTTCTTAATGGAAAAGTTCTTGTGAAATGTAATTACCGGTAAATAAGAATGATCTGGGTAATGTAAATTATAAGATGGTTATTTATCTCTTATACTTTGTTATACTCATTCACTAGATGTGACTTATACATCATTGGCAATTTGAGAAAGTAACCATGTCAGCATTATACACTACTTCACACGACACACACACACACACACACACATAGAGAAGACGTGATGGATAAGTCTCAATTGTATTTTAATTGTTTTACTATTTTCTGTCCAAATAAATATTAGAACACTCCTCCAACACTTCTTCATGGTTATTGGCGTATATATAATTGTATATGGTGGAACTATGATTTTCACCTGTGGTAGGTTCAACTTGGGAATTCAGTCCCAATGACATCGTTTGACCTAAGTTGTTATATAGGAATTGGGATCAACATTGCACCTTAAAGTCAACTGTGGGTCATAGCATATGCATGTGATGACACCAAAATATGTTAGTCCCCAACTAGGCATTGTGAGGTGCTGGAAAATAAGACCGCAGAGAACTTAGTCTCCAACATGTCATGCTGAATGTTGACATGACCTAACACCACCCCACCTCTCATGTTCCTATCCCATCTATAGTCAACTTGTATTAGATAGGGAAACATCAAATTTGTAGAATTCAAGGGAACATATACCGGTAAGTGCCCATTTTATTATGTTTTTCTTCTCTTCTTCGTTAAGGAAATGTAATTACGAATAACTTCATGCTATCACGTTGATGAATTCACAAGAAGATATATTGGTGTCCCCCTAAAATCTGCTACTCCAAGGATAAATCTCTGGCAGTAATGGCTGGGAAAACATTGTGTTAACTTGGTAATGAAAATAACCCCTTACTCAAATGATTGACATGCTGAAATTTGTAGTTTACCATTTCAATACTTTGCTTTCTTTTTGTATATCATTGGTTTTCCTATTCTAATACTTTGGAATTTTGTTTGTGGATCATTTGATAAAGCTAGTAGGAGTGCTAGACTAGCTATTCTGTCCGCTACAAAAGGTTTGAAGCTAATTTCAATGCACTTTCTTATGTAATCATAAAACATGCAATTATAGCTTCTCTCTTTTGTATAACATTTATATTTCAACATTTATATTTCTTAGTGTAAATGTGGAGGATACGCCAGATCTTCACAAGGACAATCTATCACTTCCCCTTCCCCTTCACCTTCCCTGTCCCCATCCCTATCCCCATCCCCCCCTACTTCTGAATATTCCTTAGCCCTATCTTCTTCAGTTGCACATTTAGTGCAACAATCAAATGTTGCGGGGGACGTAGCCATAGATGATACACAAAATTTCATTTTTGCATGTGGAGATTCGTAAGTTTTTAATTTTAAAAACTTATTTCATGTCATTATTTTATTTATATATATCTTTCTTGTGAATATCTTATTTATTTACCATTGCTTATTTGTAAGTTGTTTATATATAGATTCTCTGATCCAGTATATGTGGTGCGTGTTCTAAATAAAATTGTTAATAACCCCTAGGGAGGGACATCGATCAATTATATCAGCACTTCCAATGATACGAAAAAGTTATGGTGAAGAGAGTTTAAGATAAGTTTTACCTTTCAGTTGATATATCAATTAAACTTAATGTTTTAACAGAGTTAATTTATGCAAATTAAGTTTTTTTTTTTATGCAGTGGAGGTTTACTAGGAATGAATAAGAAGAAAATGAATCAGAAGGATTTTCAACAAGAAAGTAAAGTTGGTGATCACATTCGAAATGTGATCAATAAAGCCAAAACAAGTCGGAAGAAACCCAATTGTGTGACGGAGGAAAATTGGATGAGGATGCTGGCTTTGTGGGAGTCTAAGAAGAATAAAAAAAAAGGTGAGCAAAACAAGAGGAATAGATCTTGTAAATTTGGCCAAGAGTCTGCTACTTATACGAGGGGTCAATCAATATCAATGAGTATAGAAAAAGACTGGTAACTGTTAAAACCCCTACATTTTAATTTAAATCAATTACTTTTTGTTTTTACAACTTAATTATTAGTAACCGTGGATTTTTTCCCAGGGTTTTTAAGGCTATGGAAAGGGGGTCCGAGCCATCATATATGGATATTTTTGAGTGCATATTTCAAAAGAGGGACAAGACCTGGAGTAGGGAGAGAGCAAAAGCAATTTCGGTATGTAATTGACCAACTTCGTAAACTAAATTTGTTTTTCCATGACTCCACATTTGTGCAATTGTCAGACAATGTTTAGGTCATTGCAAAACAAACACACACACACACACACACACACATACACACATAGAAACACACGCACGGGGTAGTGAGCTATGAATTTGACTGTTTTATATTTCATTTTGCACCTAAATAATTGTACAAAATGTGAAAGCCCCAGGCCGGGCTACCACATACTAAGGGATACCTCTGAGAGTCACCCTGTTGGCTACTTTTTCAATTTCTACAAATTCACATCACAAATATGTACCTGATCATGTATGCAATATTTGGCCGCAATATTAGGAATGAATAACTACATGCTTTGGTGCTAGTTTGGTTATGCTGAAGGTTGACTGATTGTGGATCTTTGTTAGAAGAATGAGAGTGGTACTGATACTGTATATGATTTATTAAATTGTTGACTAACCATTTGGGATGGTTCATATGATATTTCCATGCTTTTGTCCTGATTTTTCTCTAGTGAGATGTATTTCTGCTCCATGTGCATATGAATATCCTTTTCGGAAGTGGAAGGAAACCATGGTTTGCAATTTCATAATCATCTTGTCTTCCCTTAGCTACTCTTTGCGTATCCTTGTTTTCTTCTCATTGGTAAATCTAAACCATTTCTAGTAGTCTCTGCATACCTATGTAGGTTTCGCAGCTGCCCATATATTGCAAATCCATTGTTTGATTTTTCAATCAGTGTCTCCATCAATGCAGTCATTTCAGCTTCCATATCTTCTGCAGAACTATCTCAAGTTGTTCCCCTCTCAGACATGTCGACACTTCCAATATAACTCTCACCTTCACTTTCAGCAGTGGACGGATTTTTATCTGAGTTATTCTGTTGCATTCACATTGTTGTCCCTATTTTCTTTCTTGACAATTTCTATAGAGTTTGAACCATCTCCATCCCTCATTTTTGCCATTGTAAAAGTCTTCATTGGCTCTTTCGATGGGTCATCAGTACTCACAGTTCAGGTTCATAGCTGGATTCTACTAATGCTGCTTCGAATCTTGAATTTTAGCTTCCTTTTTCAATATTTCAGTCATACCAATCACTTGAGAATGTTTTGTCTGAAGCCCATTTTAACTATTCAATATCTTCATTGATTATTTTTCTTTTCCTTTTTTTTTGGGACAAAAAAACTATGATTTTTGATGAGATAATTTTGGGTTTTCTTAATAAGTTACTTTAGCCTTAATAATGATTGTTTTTCCCAATCTTAGTTTTGTTCTGAATTTTGTTCGCATTGGACAAATTGGTCCAAACACCAAGCTGCTGAAAATTGGTGTTGTCTCTTCCTCCATTCTTATCTTAGAACTAATCCCACTTAACTATGTCCTGCAGTAGTCTCATAGGCTCCAAAATCAGTATCAAACCAAGAGCCCACGTCACATTAAATTGATCAAGACCAGTGTACACTTCAGTGATCATATATGAAGTTATTATAGGATGAAGATGATATAAACAAATTAAGAATAACGAACATACCTTAGATGCATTTGAGAAATTTGTGACCACTTTTCATCTTCTTCCTCATCCAAGCCTTTGGATGCTTGTAGACTCTTGGAAGATGGCCTAGAGTTACCTAAGAAGCATGCAGGGAAAACTTACTCATATTCAGAAGTGCAAAAGTAAGAAAAGTACATTAGGTTGATTAAAGCTATAAGAAAATATGAAGCAGGGAGTTTAAGTTTCTATTAACATATTAGATGTGAAATGCTGACAGGGAGAAAAACCACACTACCAGGACAGACAAGGAAAATTTCAGAGATTGTCCAAACATATTTTAATAAATGATTATAAATTTGAGAGACAAATTATGACAAGATGCAGGTGGACAAATCTTTTTGGATCATCAATTAAAGACCAACATGTTATAAGGAAAATTTACATAGGAAAGAAAACATAAGATGAGAGTGTATATTCTTGAACATCGCTAGTAAGCTATTCCGTAGAAAAGTAAAGAAGTGCTTAACTTTGACATTTTATATTAACTCCTCCAATCTCCATAATCTATTGTTGCAGGTGTAAATGAGACAATTCATTTGACTCTTCTCACATCAGTAATCAGCTTGCTCATTAGCATTAGTGAGGCAAATTTTATCTCAGTGGGACCTAAAATGAAGTTAGTTAGACAATTTTTTACATGAGCTATCAAAGTTTATTTTAAATTTAATGCATCTTTAAAAGTTTTTTTTTTCATGAACTCGTAATTGTTCAATCTTACTACTTTATTTTACTTTCCTTTTGATTTCTGTCATAATAATGCAGGAGAAATATAATGAGCTTCTACTAACTCATTCAAATGGTGTTGGTGCCGTCCGTTGATAGTATGGCATTGTGGCTAAAAGCATTTGGTTGTATAAAACATGGAAGAATACTTGGGATGGGATCCTTGGACAGAATGTACACGTCTGGATTACCTTCCTCCACCATGGCCATTACGAGGAGATAAGTAGAACTTGATAAAGAAGTGGTTAACCTCAGAGCTGAACTTACAAAGAAGGATGAAGAAATGAACGATATGAATTAATCACTTCAGCAAACATGACAATCGCTTGACCTAATGCAACGACTTATGTTGCAGCACCTCAACTTGGATGCGAGTTAGTTTATCCTTCCCAGAGTCAGGTTCCCCCTTCTATATCTCCTACCGATGACCATGATGCTGAGTAGCAAAATGATGATTAATCGATGTTTGTTTGACTATTTCCCTGGATATTAGATATTGGATGATATTGATTTTATTTTACTGCCTTCGATGTTCGATATTAGACTACATTCATATTTGTTTCATTTTGATTTTATTCACATTTTGTTTGATGCACAAACTTTATGGATGTTGAATGGATTGCACAATTTTAAAATTAATTTGATGAGTGTTGTTGGATGAATATTGATGAAATCTTTGGTTGGATTCAAAACCATCTTTGATTGGATGGATATTGATTTTTTATTTTGGTTGAATCGGTCATTTGAATGTTGGTTTCACACGGCATTTGCTTTTATAAATAGGGAACACGCTAAAACAATCAAAATTTTTTTGTCCAAATTTACAGATTCGTCGCTAAATTTGTGGCAAAGTTTTCCCACTTCGTTGCTAATATTGTTCAAGCTTAGTAACGGACTACAAGATTCGTCTGTAAAGTTAGCAACGAAGATGGCTTCTCATCGCTAATTTTAGTAACGAATTGGGATATTTATCGCTAAAATTAGTGACGTAGAGCCCCATCTGTAGCTAAAATTAGCGATGGATTGGCATTTCCGTCACTAACATAGCGATGCAGAGGACCATCCATCACTAAATTTAGCAACGAATTGATGACGCAGAGAGTAGTCCGTCACTAAAATTAGCAATGGATTCGCATTTCCGTCACTAAAATTAGCAACGGATTGCCGTATCTGTCTTTAAAATTAGCGACGCACCAGATTATCTATCGCTAAAATTAGTGACGGATTGGCCAAATCGTCGCTAGATTTAGCAATGACTTATTCTATCCGTCGCTAACTTTGGCCATGAAATTTAGCGACGAAATTTTTTTCGTCACTAATTTGGCTATGAATTTACATTTTTTGTCGTTAAATTTTTGCAACGCCACATTAGTGATGAAAAATTTTCGTCGCAAAATCCGTTATTGAAAAATTTAGCGACAAATTTTCTTAATATTTTTGTCGCTAATTTCGTCGCCAATACCGTGTTTTATTATAGTGAACAAAATAATATATCACAAATTCCATAACATGGGTTTCCCAAAACATAGTCTCCGTCACCCGCTTGTCATTTTGTGTTCCCTTGTAAATATCTTTTAACTTTTTTAGCGCCTTGCCAATGATTTAAGCTAGGATTAATGAGACATACACCACAAACATTCATAGTAAAAACTAGTGTTTTGAAATCCGGATCTGAATACAAACCGATTGCGCCAAGGGATCAATATAACACCGAAAAAAAAATCCCCAAATTGGATTAGGGCTAAAAAGCCCTAATCTCTTCTTTCCCTTCTCTCTCTCTTCCTCTCTCTCGCTCTCCGTCCCTTTCTCTCCAGCAGCCGCGCCCCATCACCGCCGCCAGTACCGCCGCTCGCCACCATCGCCACTGCACCCAGCCACCACTGCTCCTTCCTTCTTGTGTGAGCGCGCTAGCCTACAGCGCCTCCTTCCTCGGCGAGTACGGCACTACGCTGAACCTACTGCCAAGCGCTCCACAGCGCAAGCGCGCGCCTACTCGGGACCACGCCTGCGCATGAGCTACGAGATCCCTGCACGAGCTCCAACGTGACCCACTGCGCGAGCCCTGCGCGCGATCTCCCGCGAACAGCACGACCCTCTGCAAGTGCACAGCGAGCTCCAGCATGTGACCCACTGCCCGAGCACGCCCCAGCACAAGCACGAGCGCGCTCCAGCGAGCGCTCCAGCGCGCGACCCACTGCTGACCCTCTGCCCGTGAGCGCTTTCCCCTTCGGGTTTGGTGTGCCAGCAGGTGAAGGCCGAGCATCAGCGTCCAGTGGGCACACTGCAGCCTCTTCCCATTCCTGATTGGAAATGGGAGCATATTACTATGGACTTCGTGGTGGGGTTGCCGCAGACTTTTACACGGCATGATGGGATTTGGGTGATTATCGATCGACTCACCAATGTGCACATTTTATCCCTATCCACGGTGATTATTCCTTAGAGGCATTAGCACGTCTCTACATTGATACCATAGTTTGACTTCGTATGGTGCCCGTGTCAATTGTTTCAGATAAGGACCCCAGGTTCACATCTAGGTTTTGGCTCAAGTTGCAGGAGGCATTGGGTACTAGATTGAACTTTAGTATGACATATCATCCTCAGATGGACGGCCAGTTTGAGAGGACGATTCAGACGCTCGAGGATATGCTTCGGGCATGTGTCATTGATTTTCATGATAATTGGGATCGGCACCTTCCACTGGTCAAGTTCGCATATAATAACAGTTATCAAGCCAGTATAGGGATGCCCCTATATGAGGCACTGTATGGCAGGAAGTGCCACACCCCGATATGCTGGGATAAGGTCTGAGAGCGACATCTCAGCAATGTTGAGTTGATTGAGCAAACAAAGGATAAAGTTAAGGTCATCCGTGAGCGAATGAAAACCGCCCAAGACAGACAGAAGACGTATGCTGATCGTAGGCGATGACCTCTTGAGTTTGCTACGGGTGATATGGTTTTCTTGAGAATATCTCCTTGGAAGGGAGTTATACGGTTCAGGCAGTAGGGCAAGTTCAGCTCCAGATATATTGGGCCCTTTCGTATCCTTGAGAGGGTCAGAAGTGTGGCATATAGATTGGAGATACCAGATGAACTATACCGTATTCATGACGTATTCCATGTCTCAGTACTCAGGAAATACTTGGCCAATCCTTCTCATGTACTTGAGCCTCCACCTGTTGAGTTACGAGAGGACCTTAGTCTTTCAGTTCAGCCCGTGACTATTCTAGATCGACAGGTCAGAAAACTACGAAGTAAGGAAATTTCATTGGTCAAAGTTTTGTGGAGGAGTGACCAGGTCGAGGAGGAGACCTGGGAGCCCGAGGAGACTATAAGGAGACAATACCCCCATTTATTTGCAGTTTAATCCTCTTTTAGTTTTGAGGGCGAAACTCGATTTTAGGGGTTTAGAAAATATAACACCGAAAAAAAAATCCCCAAATTGGATTAGGGCTAAAAAGCCCCTTTCCCTTCTCTCTCTCTCTCTTCCTTTCTCTCTCTCTCGCTCTCCATCCCTTCCTCTCCCGCAGCCGCACCCGATCACCGCCACTAGCACCAGCGCTCGCCACCATCACCACCGCACCCAACCGCCACTGCTCCTTCCTTCTCGCACGAGTGCGCTAGCCTGTAGCACCTCTTTCCATGCGCGAGCGCGCCACTGTGCTGAACCTGCTGCCCGAGTACTTCACAGTTCGAGCGCGCGCCTGCTCGAGACCACACCTGCGCACAACCGCGCGCTTGCGCACGAGCTGCGCGATCCTTGCACGAGCTCCAGCGCGACCCACTACGCGAGCACAGCGAGCTCCAGCATGCGACCTACTACCCGAGCACACCCCAGCACAAGCACGAGCATACTCCAGCGCGTGACCCACTGTGTGAGCATGCCCCAGCACGAGCGCGAGGGCGCTCCAGCAAGTAACCCACTGCGCGAGCGCGCGTACCTCACTGCGCGAGATCCACTCATGAGCGCGATCCAGCTCGCGAGTACGAGCCCTAGCCAGTGAGCACCTACCAGGCCGCGAAGCCCACTACTGACCCACGAAGCCCACTGCTGACCCGCGAGCCCACTGCGGCCCTCGAAACCCACTGCGGCGAGCAAGCCGGGCTGAGAGCCCGCTAGCCCACTGGCCCGCGATGGCCCGCGAGCCCGCAATCGGCTTTCCCCTTCGAGAGCTCACCTGCATCTTCACTGTAGGTAATGACTATGATTTGGTTGGAATTATAGGGTGTTAGAAATTTAGTTGTTGCTAATATATTTCAAATTTGAAAATATTACAGGTTTTAGACCGATCCGACGGGCAAACAACAGCTAGATCTAAAACTCGAGGAACCCTAGGTGAGAGAAACGCAGTCACTTCAAAGTTTGAATAAATTTTGTTGATTTTAGATTGAATTTAAAATCGGAAGTTATATATCTATTCGTAAATGTGTTAAATTCGAGGAAAATTAGAGAAAATGAAAAATATTG
Source organism: Dillenia suffruticosa (assembly GCA_033439265.1). Classification (NCBI taxonomy): domain Eukaryota; kingdom Viridiplantae; phylum Streptophyta; class Magnoliopsida; order Dilleniales; family Dilleniaceae; genus Dillenia; species Dillenia suffruticosa. Next base: position 22,987,088 of record JAVTVX010000015.1, read on the forward strand.
GAAATTTGATCATTAGTGAGTCAAATGATTCGAAATTTGATGAAACGAGAATTTAGAAATGATTGTGTAAATTAAAGTTATATTAAATTGGAAAGAAAAATCGAAAATCTCTTATTAGGATTTTATTTGATATAAAATTTGATAATTTGATTAGTTTTGTCTTTTGGAGACTCAAGGAGTCAATTGGATTGATTTAAAAAATAGGGAGTGGCCACCCTCCCTAGATATGTGAGTGGAACCCTAATCTCTTGCATAAAATAGTAAAACATATTTTTTGTCGTGTTTTGATAAAATATGCTTTTGATATGCATTGATTTGACGTATGATATTAAATTTCAAATCTATTTTGTGATTATTGGAGTGTATTGAATTATGTTTACGATGACTATGCATCCATAGTTTGAAATGAAACAAAAATTGTGCCATTACTTGAAAATTGATAATTTCCTTTTCTACCGTTGCATTGATATGTTGTTTTGAAATGATTTGATAAAACGTATTGGCACGTAAACTTGAAATGCTTTGATGAACTATGTGGGTTGGATGCCCACTAGTTATGCGATGATATGATTTTACTTGTGGGACGTTATGCCCTTGTGATACTATGATGATGACATTGATGATTCCGTAACTACGAAAAGCGTTTGTAGAGGCACAAGTTGCTCGAATATGCTTCTGCAGGAGGTATCCGCAAAAGTCATTTATTCTAAGGGCTATAGGTGCGATCGGTTGAACCCACGTAAGGGGAGGACGTGTGTGACGCTACCGTCTAGCACCGGACGGGGTTCTATACACGATAATGAGTTAGCCCTAGCAAACTCATAGCCAACGTCGGGATATAGAGCATTTTAAAGTTTATGTATAATAAAACCCCTGATTCGCCTGTTTTTGATCACGGTTGACCTTTGCCAGGACTATTTTTGGCTCGCTCTGATATTACTTGATTTTAAATGGATGCATACATATTTGTTATCGTGTGATTGATTAAATGATTTCAAATTGTTAAACATATTATGTTTTGCTGCGAAATGTAAATTTTTGTTTCAAATGATATTATTTGACACTCCAATGATTCACCCACGCTATTTATGCTTGACATTTTTCCCCTCACTCACTAGATATCTTCTCATGATACTCACCCCTCTCTTTTCCCTACTCAGACAGGTTTATTGTGATAGAGTGACTTTACAGGCTCTAGAGCGGATTTGGTATTCACGACGGTGAGATTTACTTCAAATAGAAATATGAAATCTTTATTTTATTTCGACCCTACGAGATCTTGACATTTAGATCCATAGTTGGTCATGTACTTATTTTGGGATGACTGTATAATTCATATATATTTAGTTATGAAACTCTCATATTTCGTTTGCATTGAAGCGATTGTACGTATTTGAATGTTATTTGAAAAAATTATTGTATATAAGATAAAAGTTAAGTCAGCTCGGTGTGGCGGCTGTTCATGCTCTAGTTGGGTATGACAGTAGAGGTCTATTGCTAGAATTGCTAGAAATTTTATAGCTTTGCATTGTTCTGAATGTTGACTGTGGTATTTGTTGATTTTGGAGAGATCGGGATGGTCATTTGTTTATTTTACAGGATGAATGTGATATACAGGTGAAATTGTACATGGGAAAGTTTCGATTTATGGAGAGATTCTACTCGATTTTCTGTAAAAATATAACCGGTATCTAGGGGTAACAGGCGGCTGTTCATAATCTCGATTTGGGGCGTGACAATCAATGGATCCCTAGGACAAACCGGTCGGATCGAATGAAAAACCCGAATAATATTATCATGATATCATAAATAAATTTAAATTATAATATATTGATAATTTAAAAAATTTGTACAATTAATTATAAATGTTTATCAAATTATGTTAAAAATATATGATATTAATAAAATATAATTCATTAATCTAAATATCATACATCATTTAAAATGAAATATCATTTAAATATATCAAAATTTAATTCAAATAATAGGGTTGACTACGTCAAAATCTAATTTAAATAATAAAAGAGTCCAATGAGAAAGAAAAGGTGGAAAAAGACCACAAGGTGGAGAAAAAAAAAAGAAACTAAAGAGGCAAGAGTGAGGTTAAAAAAAAAACACACACACACACAGGCAGAGAGCTTTGTGGTCCAGTGGTTCTGACTACACAAGAATTTACGTCATTTCAGGTTAGAATCCCACACATTTTTATACCAAAAAGAGAAGGAAAACAAGGGTTGGCCGGTTCAATCCGGTTCCATTCAAACTTAGTTTTTGACCGATTTTTTCATAATCCAGATATGATAAAAAACTCAGTCCGGCCGGTTTGGTCTGGAAACACTGGTAAAACCAACGTTAGGATGACTACAAATCTATGCACACGTGAGACACGATATTTTTTTCACCATAAAATTCCCTATGATGCAAACCGGGCCCTTGGTTTTAACACTCCAACCTCCCTACTTTTTCTGAATTTTTTGAGAGAGCAAGGATTCTTAAATTACAACCTAACAAAAAATGTATTTTGAAACAATTTCAACCCACAATTAAGTGGAATTTTAGAAATCAATAACATGGTCAACGAAACTAAGTTTTAATTTGTTAAAAATGAAGTAAAGAAAGTAAAAACAGATAAAAGAAAAAATGACTTAATATCTTAATCTTTTAATGAGGTTATTTTGTTTGTAAAAGGAATATGACTTAAGTGTTTATGCAAAGGAAGTGATCAGAACACCTGAAAACATAATTTTTTGTGTGTAAAAGTAGTGATCAGAACACCTGAAACCAAGACAAGGATAATCAAGTCGATCAAACTGCTTGTTCCTGTCGACTTGATACTCTCAAGTTTGAGTAACAACACCATCTGTCGGCCAAGCAAGACAATTATGTCAACTTGATGTTTTCGGATTTGTGCAGCGGCGCCATCTATCGACCAAGCAAAAAAACCATGTCGACCAAGGTGCTTAAACGGTTAAAAATTCAAAAGGGGCGAAAAGTCATAATAGCTCATTTAATGAGTTCAACCACATCCAACGTCTCTCTTTTCCTTCAAGCCTATAAATAAAGCTATAAAGGCCTCAAGGGGATAATGAACATTGAATGTTTAAGCCTACCTCTTACCATTTATTACTCTCAGTATTGTGATTATGATTAGGTGCTGTTGAGCTTCATTGAGTATACTTATTGAAGAGTGCTTCATTTCTTTCTACACATCTAGCTATAATTCTCTATTGTGAGAGTTTTTGAATTAAGAAAGGGTCTCTTAGTGTGTGATTGCATCTACTCAATTTAGTGCTTAGTTGAGGGGGAATGTTGAGTAATCAATACTCACTTGAAAAATTAGTCATTTAATCAAAATCTCGAATTATTTAAAATTTAAAAATTAAGAAAAGATATTAAGAGAGTCGGTTCTTAAATTAGGTCTCACAATAATCGAACTAGATTAATTGGTTAAGTCATATATTAATTGGTAAAAAAAAAATCGCGTGAATAGTTGTCATTTGTTCTGATCAAGACAGCCCCAACCACCTTACCACTTGTCTATTCAATTGCCTTTGTAAAGATAAAACAAGGAGCCGATGAACTCTTTCTTTTGTGAAGACAATTTTTTGTAAAAACAAGAAACCACCCATGACACTTGTCCTTAACCGCCCAACTGCTAGCATAACCGCCATCCGGTACCAACTACTGTATACGTGGCCTGCACAAGCGTACATCAAAATTAGCACACTCACATGCATGCTTACACCAACATCTGGCCTTTGTTCGTACTAGCTTGGTGTAGGTTTAGATGCGTTGGGTTGTTGCTTTTGTGGCTGTCTGGAATTTTTTTTTTTAATTTTGATTAACATTATGGTTGTCTGATGAAGGTGTCTTAAAAGTTGAATTTAGTTGTGGGATGCTGAAAACTAAAAGGAAGATAGATATCCTAGTTAGTACATGGACATGACAAAGCATTTAAGAACTAACCCGCTCGAACATATGATGCCATTAGAAAGAACTAATCCATTTATTTTCTGAACTTCAGATTGAACTCATACATTTATTAAGCCATACACACTTATGGTGTATTATACATTTATTATTTTCCCTCACGTGCACAGAGAAAATCAGTTTAGGCCTTCTTAAACATAACTTTGATGGGCTCATCACTCAAAGCCAACCTCCTAATTTCATCCTCAATGTAAATGCCAACATCCCTACAAATCACTCTGCATTCGTCACATACACTGGGACAGAATACAAGCTTGTAGTCATCATCATACTTTTCAATCTTGAACCAATTGCTAATTGTTTCACGTCCCGGATTCCCTTCAACCCCACCAGTTCCCACAAACCTTTGCCCCGTTGCCTCATCATAGTCTTCCAGTTTCCAAACCGTGGACTGGACACAGATACTGACAGCAGAGAACTTGATGTTCACATCAGTTGATTCACGAACAACGCCTTCTTTAGGATTCACTGGAGAAAATGTTAATGGTAGACCATTTGATACCTCTAGCTGTTCTTGAACTACATACAGCGGACATGTTTCATTTCTAACACCTGCTAGAGTAACTCCGCCACCTCTTCCACGGAGCACTGGCAGGATATAGTAATCAGTGCCTGTTCGGATTATATTGCCATTTGTATCGAGCACTGGATCAGGTGTAAAGGATGCGGCATTTCCAGGCAGTAGCTGGACTGTGAGGGATATGAAAAGAAGTGCGAACAATATGGTTTTCATTTTTGTTTTGAAAGATTTGTGATTTCGGGACAGGTTCTGAAGAGCTTGTATTTATAAAGATTGGGGTTAGGAGTAGATAAAGTGGTTTGACAATTTGGAAGTTTGAGGATTGAGGGACAAGCAAGATCTGCAGGCAAATTTTGACCATGACTTCAATTCCCACTTATCCAAAATAAGAAAATCTGCACAGAACAACATCTTATATTCACAAGAAGGATGGATCTGTGATGAGGAGTTCAATTGTATTCAAAACTTTAGGAAGCAAAATTTTAATTGAGAACAGTGTAGTGGTATCAATCTTGTTTGATTTTTCAGTGGAATTGCAGTTGTTTCGATCTAGATAAGGAACAAGAAGTTTCCTTTTCTATGACTTTGTTGCAGCTGAGAAGATTCAAGGGAAAATGTCAAAATCTGATCCTGTGCTGTACTCATCCGCAATGCTTCCGTATATGAAGGTACAATTTAGCATTCACATGCAAGTTTGGATTTTGCTTTATCACACATATACATCACTTCCAAACCAAAGGTGAGTTTCTTCCGAGACCAAGACAACAACCAAATTATATATCCTTTTTTTTTATGCTATATTAACCGATATTTAAAATTATAATTCAATTAATCTTGTTTGAGTACTTAATTTTAGGAGAACGGTTCTCCCAACGTAATTTTTTTCATTCTCAGATTTCGAATCTAAAACTTTGTTTAGAAATCTGTCACTCTTACCCACTACGATGATTGTCCATTAGTACCAAATAATATATCATGAATTCACAACATGGGTTTCCCAAAACGTAGTCTCCGCAGCACAAAAAGATAAATAGACAGGCATGATCCGGACCCTTTTCAATAACCAAGCCTCACCACCACCCACCTGTCATTTCATTCTCCCATGGGGGGGACTAAGATAGGCCAAACACAACTAGCTTCGTAGGTTCCATAACTACAAAAGATTTAAGAGTATCAAAATATATCAAATTACCTATTTATCACATGATTGACGATTAAATTAGCGGAAGCACCGGCATTGAAGTGCTAGTCTTCCTTACTTTTCTCCTACTAAAACAGTTCTTAATGGGTAGTTGCCAAAATATATATAATAGGAGTACCCACAGGCAGTCGGTGGAGTGGATAGGTCACTCGGTCCCTTAACCAAGAACACGAGTTCAACTCGTGACTTGGATACGAACCAAACTATGTTGGGATCCCTATCCTCTGAAGGAAGACTTCAAACGGGTCGATCCGAATTAGTCGGGGTAAAATCTATGATACCAGGCGATCAGAGATGTTCCCATGTAGACCAAAAAACCAAAAAAAAAAAAAAAGGAGTGACGAGGGATCGAGTCTTAATACATATAGAAACCTAATATGCATTCCCATAAGACGTCTGGTGTGCTTAGGTCTACACCATAACTTTCTACATTCAATCAAATAGAATGTATACCGGCCCTAATAAGAAAGATCACAATCCAATATCAACAAAAAGGTAAAAAGCATCAAATCTAATTGTGGTAGTAAATATTATGGTAGATATTGGAATGCGGTACCATTTTACAATACACTATGCTAGGTTCACCCATAATGAATAGTGTTACTGAAAGACAAAATAGAGCCTAGTTTAAATCATTTGTACATTTGGGGATGTCCAACGGAAGAAGGCCTTATAGGTTTAATGAAAGGAAATTGGACTCAAGAATGGAGTGAGTTGCTATTTTGTTGGATGCTCTAAAAGTTCCAAAGGGTATAAGGTTTATGATCTCACAATTAAGTTGATTTTCGAGTTGGGAAATGTCTATTTTTTGAGGATGTCAAGTTTGCCAAGAGATACAATTAGGACTTTGTGTTTGACGAGAATATATTGATATTCTCACATGTATTATTGGCCTTGATTCGGATTCCATTCCTGAAATTCAAGAGACAATAGAACAAAATAATGTTATATATAATCTCTTATTTAAGAAATTGTTCATAAAAAACAAATTCTACTACCTTAAGAACCTATATCATTAAGGAGGACCATTAGAAAAAGAAAAAGTGCAGTACCAGATGACTACATTGTATTTCTTTAACAACATGAGGCTAACATTGGGGTAATGGAAAATGATATGATCAACTTTTGTCAAGCATAAAAGGTTCTAACTCTCAAAAGTTGATTGATACCATGAATAATATGATTAAGTCCATAAAGGACACTGGCATATGGGATCTTGTTCCGTTGCCAGAATGTATGAAACCTATTAGTTATAAATAAATATTTAAAATCAAGAGAGATTCAAAGGCGATGTGAATAGATACAAGACTCATCTTGTTACAAAAAACTTTACATAAAAAGAAGGTATCGACTATAAAGACTTTTTCTTCAATTTTTTTGGATGACTCTTTTAGGACTATAATGACAATGGTGGTGTATTTTTATCTAACATTTCTAAATAGCGATATTGATGAAATGATTTATATGATGTAGCCAGAAAACTTTATGTCAAGAGATACAAAGAATATGGTCGGCAAATTCAAGAAATCTGTCTATGGGCTCATGCAAGCATCTCGAAAATAGTATTTCAAATATCATCAAGTGATCATCTCGCTCAGTTTTGAGATGAATTTGGCTAATAATTGCATATACCATAAATTCTATAGGAGTAAATATATTTTCTTGGTTTTATATGTCAATAACATTTTACTGGTCAACAATGCAATGATATAGGCTTATTGCAAGAAACTAAGAATTTTTAGATAAAAGATTTTGTAATGCTTATTTTGTTTTAGGCATCCAAATTCACTAGAATCACACCAAAGATATTATTGAATTATCACAAAGGATTATATCGAAAAGGTTCTCAAGAAATATGATATGTAAGATTACAAATCAAGTGATACTTATATGACTACAAAAGACAAGTTTAGTTTCGGTTAATACTTTAAGAATGATTTTGAGAAAAAGAAAAATGTAGAAAATTCTTTATATATAACAGTGGAGAGTCTTATATACATTTAGACTTGTACATGTTCGAGTATTGCATATGTTACAGGGATGTTGACTAAATATTTAAATAATCATGAATAAACCATTAGAAATCAGCCAAGTGGGTCTTGCGGCACTTATAGAGAACAAAAGAATACATACTCACATATTGGAGATAAGATCAATTTGAGAACATTGGGTATACTAATTTTGATTTTAAGATAGTATAAAATCTAGATCGGCTATATCTGCTTGCTAGCTGGGGGTGTTATCTCCTAGAAGAATGCTATATAGTTTTTTATTAGCCTCTGTGTTAAATAGTTTCTTATAGCCTCTTCTACCATGGCATTATAGTTCATAACGTGTTATGAAACATCTAATCACAGAATATAACTATAAAATTTTGTCACGGGACTATGCATAGTGATTGGAATTGAGAAATCACTAAAGTTATTTTGTGACATTCAAATAACAACAGAATTTCAACGAAGTCAAAGTATATAAACATCAAGTTCTTGGTTATGAAGGAAAGAGTTCAGAATAGCAAGTTATCTATAGAGTATGTCGGTACAAACTCCATGATTGCGGATCTACTTACTAATGGATTGTCACCTAAAGTGTTTCATGAGCACTTGTATGGGTGTTATGTCATTTGATGATGTTTAGTTTTAGTGGCAGTTTGTAATTTTTTTATACTTTTGTAATATAGACACTTTTTTGTCATATCAGATTATGGATATTTTAAGATTATTTTATATAAAGATAAAGTTTTAGTTTATTCATGTTCTTATTTTTGGTAAGGTTTGATTTTACTAAGATTTTACGCAGATCAGTTAGAAATAGACGTGTTAAGATCATATAACGTGAAATTTTCATGTTACATATCCATATCATGATTCATGTCACTTAATTATATCGGTATAATGATGGGTCGAGTTACGACAGATGTAATGAACATCACTTCGAATGTATGTTGGTATGATTGATAGATCAGATTGATTATAAATACTTTTCGATAATGACAACAAAGTTGACCGAATATGGTTATTTTTGCAATGTATAATTATAAGATTATACATATAACTCAAGTGAGAGATTGTTGGATTCTTAATAAGTGAATAATCATATGTTACAAATTGTCATATAAGTTTAAATTCATTTAAAAGTGATCTACTAAAATTTTAAATAATTTGAACTCTAATGTATCTGATATGGTGTGTTTCTTTAATGTTTAAAGTTCTAAGGATAATTCATATTTTTGTGATGGATTAAGATAGGAATTGGTGAATGTTAAACTAATAAAAATAAAAATACATATTTCACAAAAGATGAGTGTAGGGTGAGTAGGATTATCTCCATAGGAAATATGGATTTATTTCTTTTGAAAAGTAAAAATAAAATAAAAGTGGGGGATTTGAGTTTAATTAAACTAATAAATTAATTTAATAAAAGAAATAATCGACTAAAGATAAATAACCAAACAACTCAAAATTAAAAGAAGAAAATTCAATGGGAAATCAATTGCTAAGTAAAGGGATTATATCCACCTTTATTTCATGTGATTGATCATTGATCTATCTAAAAAATTTAACAACTATAAATAAATTAGTTATAGTCGCTCAATAAATGCCGAACAACTAATCTCTACTTATTTTGTCGATAATTAAGTGAAACTCTTTAATTATTTCTCTAACTGAAAAATAATCCTAGAAAAGCTCTTAAGATTTCAAATTTCAATAGTATTAAAATCGAGAGAGATCTAATTATAACTAATAAACACATAACGGTTTAATTGAAATTAAATTATTCGATTCCATTATATAGATTAAACTATTAACAAAATCATATATTTATGTTATTCACCACTAAATTAAAACAAACAAACAATTACAGATTTACTATTTTAATTAGTTGTAAATTATTTTATATCTATTAAATATTAGCCACTATTTAATAAAATCTAAAAAATCATGATCCATAAAATGTATGAGTTAAATAAATACCTATGAGGTGTTGATTTAATATATTCATTTAGATTTCACAATTATTGAAAATCAAGTTTTCAATAACTCTTCAACTAGAAAATTAATTTAGAAAAAAGACATGAGAAAAGACAAAATTCACAAAATAACGAAATATTGCTGAAATAAATTGAATGTTGCTGCTGGAAAAGAAATGATAGAATGAACTACAAGGACTTGTGACTGCTGCTCCTATTCACCTAAGAATAATGTGTTGAGAACCAATAAGAACTACTCCCTGCCTCCTCATACATAGTGGAGTTTTCTAAATATTGATAACAATAAAAGAAAAAAGAAAAGGATAACTTCAAAAATGTATCCAAATTGGTTTTTATTTTTTTTAAAAAAAGTAAATTTCCTGAAAATAAAAGTTTTTTAAAAGTTGATCTTCTAAATTGATCTCTAAATAGTAGAAATAAATCAATTATCTTGAAATTTTCGTGCAAATAAGGAGGAAATATTGTTGACTTGGCTTCCAGAAAATTCTGTAATAGTTCTCATGATTCACGTGCCAACATGTTAATGAAATATCATTGCTATCCACTTTTTCCATTCTTTGTATAAGTGATCCAATTTAATTTATTTTTCTCCATTTTCTTTTATGAACCTTCTCCATCAATTCTAGGACAACAAATATAATAAAATATAACTATTAGTATAATATTTATTCAAAATAAAATAAAATCAATCACAATTATTATACTATTTTATACTCTATCAGAAATACCAAAAAAATAATAAAGTTATCTATATATAGTAGTTATGGTCCATAGATGGCAAGTGACTCTTATTCTTTTATCAATCTAATCATTTAGAGGAAAACTAAAAGAGAAGTTAAATGATTATTGTAGGAAAACGTATAGATTTGGAAGGTCAAGTGTACGACTCTAAACAGTAATCAGTCATTTTGGATTTGGATATATTTTTACATATAGATCTAATAATTTCTTGATAATTTAATATGAAATTTTCGAGAATGATCAAGGGTTGTTTTATTAACAAACAGTTTGGTGTCTAAAGGCACTAATGTTATAGGGAACTGGTATAATGTGCCGGCTTCGTTAGATGGAGACTTCCTTCCTATAAGGTGATTTTTTTTTTTTTTACTGGTGATATTTGAGATTTATCCGTTTAATTTAATTTGAGTACTGTGAATCTCATTTTAGGAGTTATTCTCTTAAATCTCTTTTTATTATTCTGAAAACTCAAATATGAGATTTTTTATTAAAAAAATATAGTACATGATATTTCAACCTAAAGAAATTTGGCCCATGAAGTGATTAGGAGTAACCGGGAGGAGTTGAGTTGCATGCGTAGAAAATGTTTGGTTTGTCTCCCATCTGGAGAGCTCAACAAAGAGGCCCACAAAGTGGGGCCCAATAATAAAGTCAAATGGAAAACCTAACGTGCCTTTCTTCTTGGTCTTTTTTCCACAAAGTGGGGCCTAATAGAAAAGTAAAATGGAAAACCCAATGTGCTTTTCTTCTTGATCTGACTAGCCGCCGAAGAGGGAAAAAGTAGTGGTGTTTTTCTTGGGTGCCGCCGAAGCCAAGAGAGAGAGTGGTGAGGTTCCTTTGATTTTCTTCTCCGGCGACAACAATTATTTGTGTGGTTTCTCTTCTTCCGGGATAAGATTTGAAGAGAAGAAAATAGTGACTTTCTTAAAATTGTTTAATTTGTTGATATTCTTTAAATTGTTAAAAAATATTATAACCTCATTATTTAAGTTTTTCTAAACCAAATCACGTGATTTTAACCTTCATTTTGAAGGATTTTCACATTAAAAATTTTAGTGTATTGCTAACAGTTGATTTATTTTGATTGGTTGCTATTTTATTATCACCCAATTTTATTGCGGCAATATTAATCGTAATTTTTTATACTAATATTTTTCTTAACAAGTGGTATTAGAGTCTAAGTTGTGGCAATTGGGTGATGTTTGTGATTAATGTACGGTTTAAAAATAGATGATTGAATTAATTATTCCGAACAAAATAAGAAAATGTGCACAGAATAACTTTATCTTACATCCATAAGAAGGATAGCTCGGTGATAAGGAGTTCAATTGTATTCGAAACTTTAAGAAGCAAAATTTTAATTGAGAACAGTTTAGTGATATCAATCTTGTTTGATTTTGCAGTGGAATTGCATTTGTTTCAATCCAGATAAGGAACTAGAAGTTTCCTTTTCTATGACTTTGTTGCAGCTGAGAACATTCAACGGTGAAAATGTCAAAATTTGATCTTCATGTGCCGTACTCATCCGTATAAGACCGTACAATTGAAAACATAATAATGAATTTAGCATTCACATGGAAGTTTAGATTTTGCTTTTATCACACCCATGCAAAAGTCACCAAAATAAAGGTGAGTTTCAAGACTACAACAAAATAACATCTCGCGAATTCCACAACATGAGTTTCCCAAAACATAGTCTCCGCCACCCGTTTGTTCCCTTGTAATATCTTATAACTTTTTTAGTGCCTTGTCAATGATCTAACGTAGGATTAACGTGACATCCACCACAAACATTCATAGTAAAACCGAGTGTTTTGAAACTCGGATCGGAGTATGAACCGGTCACGCCAAGGGATCAATAGATCCCTAGGTCAAATCGGTCAAATCGAATAAAAAACCCAGATAACGTTATCATGATATCATAAATAAATTTAAATTATAAAATATTAATAATTTAAAAAATTGTATATCTAATTATAAATGTTTATCAAGTTACGTTAAAAATATATGATATTAATAAAATATAATTCATTCATCTAAATAATACACATTTAAAACGAAATATCATTTAAATAGGGTTAAATACATCAAAATCTAATTTAAACAATAAAAAAGTCCAATGAGAAAAGAAAAGGGGGAAACAAGACCCCAAGGTGGGGAAAAACACTACAAAAAAACACGATTTTAGCGACTGAATTTAGCGAAAAATACTATTCGTCGCAAAATTCCAACGAAATTATCAACAAAATATATATTTGTCGCATATTTTCTACAAATTCTACAACAAAAAAAAAAATTGTCGCAAAATTCGTGACTGAGTAGCGACGAACAATAATTTGTTGAAAATTTGTCTCTAATTAATGACAAAAAAATTCATCGCTAAATCTGCAACAAAAAAGAAAGTTCGTCACTAATTTAGCGACAAAACATAATTTGGTTGCTAAATTTGCGGCCAAAAAATAATTCGATACTAAATCCGCAATAGTATATTTTTGCCACAAAATTCATCGCTAATTTGCAACAAAAAAATTTCTTTGTCGCTAAATTTGCAACAAAAAAATTTCTTCGTCGCTAAATTTGCAACAAATATTATAATTCGTTGCTAATAATGCGATGAAAAAAAAATGATCGGCATATTTGTCGCTAAATAGCAACAAATACCCTCTCATTGCAAAATTTTTAAATGTTGTCGCTAAATTTGTTGCGATTGACCATAAACGAGATATTTGTTGCTAAATTCATCACTAATTTGTTTCATTCTCTGCTTTCTATTGTGAATCAATTCATACTTCACTTACTTATGTAACTTTTTCAAGTTGTCCCAATTTTCTAACATTTTTAAAGTAATGAAATCGATTTTCAATATATAATAAATGAGTATTATCTTGTCATAATCACTTTTCATAATAATAATACTTATTTCTTTATCATTTTATATAAAAAAATTGTAATTAAATACTATTGTTTGCGCTAGTAAATTTTATTGATATAAACAAAAGAATTTAATAATATCAGCATTGAATGCATTATACATTTATGAAGATGTAAAGAATGGTAAGTATAATTAACAAGATAAAAATATTTTTGTCTACAATTTTGTTATTTAACGTTATTAATTTAGTAATTAATAACTTGCATCTCATTTAACAGTTTAATAGAAGAATTTATAGTGTTTTAGTTAAATTCGTAGAAAAATTTAAATATTTGTTGCAAACATTATTACAGATTTGCAACAAATATACTTTTTCATCGCCGAATTACCGACAAACCAAAATTTATAGTCTCTAATTTTGTGACCAAAAAAATAATTTGTTGCATATTAGCGACGAATATTTTCTCTGTCGCTGATCTTAGCGACAAATTTTTTTTGTCGCTAAAGTAGCGACAAACATTTTTATTGGTTGCTAACATCAGCGACGAAATATTGTTTGTCACTAAAATTTGCGACCAATAATCCTGTTCGTCGCTAAAATTTGCGACGAAAGATGAGTTTGTCGTAAAATTTGAATACAGAAAATGAGCCTAGGGCGAAATCGAGGACGAATGCGTGGTCCCTGATTTAGCGACAAACCCGGAGTTCATCGCTGATTTCATCACTGATTTTTTTAAAAACCCTCCCTTTGCAATTTGCCCCACAGTCCCCACACAGTGCCTCTCCCTCTCTCTCACGGATTCAAGTGCGAAGGTACACACTCTATCTCTCTCTGACTCGGTCGCTTCGACGGCAATGCCGTCAGATCTTGGCAGTGGAGGTGCGCTCTGCCCCTCCGTGATCTGGCCGCAGAGGCGACCAGAGGGGGAGGTGCTGCCTCCCCCCCGAGATCTGGCCGCAACGGCCGCTACTAGTAAGGTTGAGTTTATGGATAGAAATAAGTTAAGGTGTCTGTGTAGAAAGTGTGGTAATGGTAAATTTCATGTATGTGATAAAGTTAGAGAATATCTTTGTAGATTTGGTTTTACTCTAAATTACTACAATTGGACTTGTCATGGTGAATCGTTTATATCTGATGAAAAGTATGTGCGAAATATGTATTTTTCAGTTAGAGAGGATCACAATTATTATGATCAGTTAAATCCATATCAACAGATGGTATTTGATACAGTGGGTCAAAATTTTGTACCCCAATCAAACTATGCAAGTTTTAGTTTTGCACCTACAAATGAATATGTACATACAAGTTATGCATCACCATTGGAGGGGGTAGAGTAACATATGTAGATGAGAATGTGCAAGATGAAAATTATTTGTCTAACCAATTTCAAGAAATGTTGAGAGCTGCAGATGAACCTTTATGGGCTGGTTGTAACACCCACACTAAGTTGTCATTAACGGCTAGAATGTTGAATATCAAGGCAGAGTATAATTTGTCTGAGAATTGATTCAATGATATTGTTCAAGTAATAGGAGAAGTATTGTCTCGTGATCATATAATGCCAAATGATTTTTATAGCATGAAAAAGTTGGTGAATGACTTGGGTCTTCCGATGGAAAGAATTGATGTATGCAGAGATTGTTGCATGTTATTTTGGGGAGCTGATAAAAATGTAGAATTTTGTAAATTCTGTAACCAAAATAGGTACAAGAGTACTAAGAGATCAGGTTGTAATCAGCGACCTAAACCATTTAAGCAAATGTTTTATTTGCCCTTGACTCCCAGATTGCAAAGACTTTATGCATTGAAAGCTATTGCTGAATATATGACTTGACATGCAAATCATCAAATATTAGGTTAGGTCTTCGTGCTGATGGGTTTGCTCTATTTGGAAAATTAGGAAAAACTTATTCATGTTGGCCAGTGATCTTAACTTTGTATAATATTCCTCTGAGTATGTATTTGAAGACACCCTATATGTTTTTGACATTGGTGATACCTAGCCCGCAAAATCCGAAGAAATTGATAGATATTTATATGCAACCATTGATTGCGGAGTTAAAACAATTATGGGATGACGATGTTCTTACATATGATGTTAACACTGATCAGATATTTGTAATGAATGCTACTTTTCTTTGGACGATAAATGACTTTCCAGCTTATGGCATGTTATCAGAATGGAGTACTGTTGGGGTTTTAGGATATCCAATATGTATGAAGTGATCAAAGTCGTTCAGAATGAAATATGGTAAGAAGGCGAGTTATTTTGATTATCATAGACAATTTTTGCCACAAAATCATAAATTTAAAAGGAATAAGGAAGAGTTTACGAAAAATAGAGTTGAAAAAACATATCCTCCGTTGAGATTAACTAGTCAACAAATTTGGAAGTGAGTGTCTCACTTTCCATCTGTTATTGAAGACCCACATGGTACAATATATGGATATGGAAGTGTGCATAAATGGACGAAATGGAGTATATTTTGGAATCTACCATATTGGAAGACCCATCTGATTCATCATAATCTCGATTTGATGCATATCGAGAAAAATATTTTTGATAATGTGATTAATACATTGATGGATGTCTCTGGAAAAATAAAAGATAACTTGGATACCAGAAAAGATATGTGATTTCATTGTAATCAACCTACACTTGATGTGAATGGAAGCAGTAAGGGACCAAAACCAAAGGCAATTTATACAATAAATAAGGATTAGAGACGGAAAGTTTATGAATGGTTGAAATCGTTGAGATTTCCTTATGTTATGTCTCAAATCTTGGGAGATGTGTCGATATGAAAGAATGCAAGTTGATTGGTTTGAAGAGTCATAATTGTCACATATTTATGGAAAGATTGATTCCTATTGCTTTTAAGGAACTTTTACCAGATTTTGTATAGAGTATCATTACAGAATTAAATATTTTCCTACATGATATTTGCTCAACAGTATTGAAGGAATCAAATATGGCGAAATTAGAGAGAGATATCCCTATCAATTTTTGTAATCTAGAAAGGATATTTCCTCTATCATTTTTTGATTCCATGGAACACATTTTAGTTCACTTGCCTTATGAGACCAAAGTTACAGGTTCTGTCCAATATTGATGGATGTATCCATTTAAAAGGTAAATTTTGTACCTTCTCTTCATAATAACATTTATAGTACATGCCATTTTACTAAATTCATTATATATCATTCTCTGATACACTTTATTTAATTACAATTAGATTTCTATATCATTTGAAGAGAAAAGTAAAAAATAAGGCACGGGTTGAAACCTCTATTATTAATGCATACATTGCGGAGGAAGTGACAACTTTTGCTTCATATTATTTCGAGCCTCATGTCCAATGTAAGAGATGGAGAGCGGGCAGAAATGATGAAGGTCCTGTTGATCCTAACTCAAATTCATTCTCTATTTTCAACTATCTCGGTCGACTAAGTGAGTCATGTAAGGTTAGATATTTAACTGCTAAAGAATGGCGGGCAGCCCATACATATATTTTACTCAACTGTTTAGAAGTTATGCCATATTTCGAGTAAGTACTTTTTTCCAAATAAATATATTTTTTGTGTTGTTAAAATTTTTGACATAAATCATCTTCTTTAATGGTAGGATTTTTCAACATTCACGGTTTGAACTATCAATGAATGAGTTCAATCGTGTGTACGATGAAGAATTTGCAGCATGGTTCAAAATATATGTAAGTTTTTAAATTTTATAAATATTTGATTAATAAAAAATTAACACATTTATTTTACTTCAAGTTTAATGTAATCAAGATCAAGTTGAACAAGAATTGTTAATTCATCTGTCATGGGGTGCAAACTCAATGGTACGAACTTGACTATCATATTTTATAAACGGGTATAATTTTCACATTCAAGAATATGGAACCGGAAAAACTATAATGAATAGTGGTATTTGTATTCAGTCATCCAATGATGGAGGTGTAAAAGATAATTTTTATGGTTTGTTGGATGAAATTCTTAAGGTAGAGTACCTTGGAGCAGAGTTGCGGGTCGTCTTATTTTTGTGCCAATGGTTTGACCCCGTAAAAGGGATGGATGTGCATCCAAAATTTAATTTAGTCATAATAAATCATAAAAAATTTTATAAAAGATACGAACTATTCGTATTGGCACAACAAACGATTCAAGTGTATTATGCATCATATTATAGTTTGAAACGTGACAAAATTGATTGGTGGGCTGTTTGTAAAACGAAAACATGAAAAAAATTAAGGAACGTTGGGAAGACATAACATATCAACAAAAGGAAGTTGCCAACACGTTTCAGAATGAGAAATATATTATTCCAACATTACGAGATCCACGTGGAATAATGACAGATGTGGATCAAAAATGAAATTCATGAGGTTGGGGATGAAGAATCTGATTTTGAGACAGATGATGAAAATGACGATGAAGATGAGGATGAATTTGATGTTAAAGAATCTGATAATAAGGATGATGATGACAATGATGACTTTGAATTTTGATTGTCGGTGAGTGTTGTTTTTTTAAGATTTATTATAATTGTCTAATATCAGATTAAATTTTATTTAATTGTTTGAATGTGAAAATACATTTAGATTTGCATATTTCGTTTCTCAATTTGTATGTTATATTTAGTGCCTCATGTTTCATTTTCAAAAAATGATTTGCTAATACGCTGTATTTTTTTTTATAGATCATTTCAGACGATAATTTAAATATGGTATGTTTCTTCATATATTCTATTATATTTTTTATAAACATGCAATTTTCATTGCTTGCAAGACCAAACTCTTGTGACAGTATCGACGTGGAGGGCATAGATGATCTTCTGATGCAAGACCAAACTCTTCAGCGTCACCGTCTGCTTCAGCTGCACCTTCCCATGCCCCTTTGCCTTCTCCTGATGCACCTTCATCGTCTCCATCAGTTGCACTTTCGGTTGTACCTTCAATGCAAGATTCACACGTTGAGGGGGAAGATACGCGAGAGGTGATATCCCCTTGCGGAGATTCGTAAATAGTAAATTTTGAAATATTATCACAATAGTTTTTTTATTTATATACCTGATGAGTTTGTTTAACTATTTTTTTTACTAACCATTTTTTGTTTCTAATTTTATGATAGATTCACAAATTTTGTGTGTGTTATTCATGAGTTGAATAGAATCATTAACAACCATTGGGGAGAGGCATCGATGTCTTACACAAGTACTCCAAATGATATCAAAGAGTTATGGTGGAGAGAATTCAAGATAAATTAGATCTCTAAGTTTAAATATAAAAATAAGTGTATGATTTAAATATAACTAATTGTATTTTTATTTATTGCAGCGAAAGTTCAATTGGGATGAGACCGAGGAGGTTGAAATGAGAAGAATTTTTAAGGAAAAATACGGTCATCACATCCGAGGTGTATTAAATCATGCAGAGACTAATCGAAAGAAGCCAAACTGGATCACCGAAGATAATTGGCTCAGGATTTTAAACTTCTGGGATTCCGATGAGAGTCGATGGAGGAATGAGCAGAATAAAAAAAATCGATCTTATAATTCTAGGGAATCATCTGCTACTTATGCAGGAGGCTCAATCAATATTGATGAGTATAAAAATACAATGGTAATTTGGTTAAATTACTAGTTTTTTGAATTTAATTCATTTATTTTTCATTATTTCATTATATCTAACAGTATTTATTTTATGCCAAGGAAATGGGATTCCAGTCATCATTTATAGAGACTTTCACACAGACTTTCCAGAAGAAAAACAAGACCTGGAGTGGGGAGAGAGATAGAGCAGTTATGGTATGTAATTTCAATTTTTTTAATTATTTTATAGACACTTTGCAACAAAGATTTTAACATATTATACTGAATCTATCATAACAACATTAGAAGATGAATTTATTAGATTTGTCTATTCCAAAATTTTTTTCACTATTTAAATTGATTTTTTCATTTCTTATTTATACTTTTTTATCATTATTAATTAAAATTAGGGAATACATAATATCAATTTTGTTACGTCATTTCCGAATGGTTGGTTCATTATGTTACATACTAGTACAATTTTTTTCCTTTATTCGATCTGTTATAGTTTCAAACTCTTAATAGTAGTTGAATTTTAATTTCAATTAGAGCACTTCTCATTATCTAAGTATCATTCTCATGGATAAAATAACTAAATACATAAATAGAAATATGTTTAATTTCAATTCCATAAATCTATTAAATTTGTAATATTTGATTCACATATTAATTTTTGTGTCTTATTGTTTACTGTCAATCGCTTAATGAGAAATATAATTTTGTATTTTTTTTCTTTGTTGGATATTTTATTACATTGTTAAACTATTAATTGACACTTGTATTTTTTTTGTTGGATATTTTATTATATTGTTATTTTAATTTTCTTCTAATTTCTCTTATGACAATGTAGGAGAAATATGATCAGTTTGTACTGAGAATTCCGGTGGTAGTGATGATACTGCTACGTTTGAGCCATCTGTTAATAATATGGCTTTATGGCTCGAGGTTACTGGTAGAGCAAAGCAGGGAAGAGTACTTGGGATAGGCTCGTTGAGCAGGACTTAAAGAATCAGTGGTCCATCTTCTTCTACCTAGACACCAGTAAAAATAGAATTAATGCAATGAACCAAGAGCTGAGCCACTTGAAGGAGTAGTTAGCACAAAAAGACAATGAACTTCAAGCCATGCGTGCAGAACTCGGGCGAAGAGATAATAAATTTGAAAAGTTTCGTGCACAACAGAGACCTATAATGCAGCATCTTCAGTTAATCTCCGTTTCAAGTTCGATTCCCCCTTTTCGATCTCCTCCAAATGATGGTGATGATGATTATGACATACTTGATGATGATGATGGTGTTGGTGACAGTGATGGTGATGGTGATGATGTTTCTTAAGACAGTTTTTTATTATTTCACGCTTACATTTAAATATGGTTGTTATTATTATTTGGTTTATACTGTTAGATATTTGATATTGTGTTACTTATTTGTTATTATTTATTATTATTTTATGACGATGGTAGTGCTTTTACAATTATTATTTGATTGATACTATTAGATGGTTAGTTGTTTGGATGAGTAGATACTAGATAAATTTCATATTATTGACTGTTGGATGGTACTTGGATGGTTTGTTGATGATGATGTTGATATTTAGTTCATAAACTGGTTGGCTGAGTAGAGAGAAATATAATATATAGGGAAAATTTATTAAAAAAAAATCAAATTTTTTGTCGCAAATTTTATAGATTTGTCGCAAAATTCGTTGCTGAATTTGATATTCGTCGCAAAATTTGTTGCTAAATATTTCACACTTCGTCGCAACATTCGTCGCTAAATTCGTCGCTGAATTTGTCACAGATTAGCGATAAATTGTACGACAAATAAATATTCGTCGCAGTTATGCAACGATAACAAATTGTCGCAAATTTCCGACAAAATTATTTTTCGTCGCAAAATTTGTTATAAAAATTAGCGATAATAAATTTTTTGTTGAAGATTTGCAACAAAAAAATTCGTCACTAATTTTGCGACAAATAATTTTTTGTTGCTAATTTGTGACAAATAATATTCATCGCAAAATTGGTCACAAAATTGCAACAAACAAATTTTTTATGCTAATTTTTCTGACGAATTTTCCGATGAATAGATTTACAACATATATTTTTCGTCGCAAAATGTGTCGAAAAATTGCAACAAAAATATTTTGGTTGTTAATTTTTGTGACGAAATAGTATTGGTCGCTAATTTTGCAACAAATATGATATTTTTTGTTGCAAATATTTGCGACGAGTTATTAACGACAAATTAGTTTTTGTCGAAAAATTCGTCACAAATTTATTTAGCGACGAAATTTTCTCAAATTTTCGTTGCAAAATCTGTCACAAAAATACTATTTTCTTGTAATAAAAAAAAAGAAACTAAAGAGGTGAGAGAAGATTAAAAAAACCAAAAAAAAAAAAAAACACAAACATAGAGCCTTGTGGTCGAGTGGTTCTGACTACTCAAGAATTTATGGAATTTCAGGTTCGAATCCGTACATTTTTATACCAAAAAGAGAACAAAAACAAAGGGTTGGCCGGTTCAATCCGGCTCACGGTTTAACCCAATTTTTGACCAGTATTTTATAATCCGATTATGATAAGAAACACGGACAGGCTGCTGGTCCAGTTACCAATCGGACAAGCCAGTTTGGTCTAGAAACACTGGTCGGGTTGTCGAAACCCTCAAATTAATACTGATTTCCCCAATGCAACAAACTATAGCAATAGCAGTTATCAGGTCAAATTCCAAGGGAACTAGTTAATTCAATCTCTTAGTTAATGTAAAAATAAAATGGGGGGTTTATAAAATAAATTCCTAAATTAAAAATTAAATAGCTAAAATTAAAAAACAAATCAAACATGCAAAAATACTAAAAATTGGAGAAGAAATTCAATATGCTAAACATTCGATCCAAGAGTTCACACAAATGATTGTTTCACTGATCATTGGTTAAAAAAATGTTATTCTTACGATTCAAGTATTTAACTTTAGATTTATTAGGATAGCCGTAATAAATCTTGCGTTTTCCTTAAATAATTTACAAAACCCAGCATCCAATCAAAATTTATCATAAATCGACTGGATACGATAGCGTTTCATATCAAATAATGACAGCATTAAGTTCTGTGAAAACAATTAAACCAAAATACAAATAACCAGGATAGCCGTACAATTATTCGATTTTGTTTCATCGATTCCTTATATTAAAATGAATATTGACAAACAACCCATAAACATATATAACCTATTTGCTACTCGTACCATTCATTCATGACAATTACGGTCACTGAAATCCTGAATGTAGTAGAAAAATTGATATTGAATTAAATTGTCAGATTAACCAATACCAATCATTCATAAAAATAAACCAAGAATCGACGAATACTTGAATTAAAAATGCAAAAAATTAAATAAAATATATAACCTCACAATGAAAACAATCAATAAAATTCCCCTTGAATCAGAATAAAAAAAAACTAGCCACTCATGGTGACCATGCTCTTGAAAATAAACAAAAGAAAGAATAAAAGAAAAAACAATATTTTTCAAAAAATAAAAAATAAAACCTAAACCTAAAAAGAGATGAATGTAGCTGCCACAGTACTTGTGAATATATATATGAATAGTGCCATGAACAATAACGTGAATAGTGTCTTCTAGGGTTAATGAGGAGAGTCCTTCTTTTAATGCTCTAGGTCTCCAAGATTCTTCCAAAATAATAGGAAAAAGATCCACCAAAATAAAAAAATTTTAAAATTTTACTCATAACAAAAATTTTTACTTAAAGTAAAAATTTTTAAAATAAAATTTTCCACTTTTTGATACTTCTTCCTTTCCTTTGTAGGCCCAATTGATATTTTGAACCATTTAGTTCCAAAAATGTCTCTTTAAGCCCATTTTGATCCAATCTCTATTTTTTATCTCTAAAAATAAAAATGCCATAAAAACAATTATTATGGTATTAACCAATTCAAAATCAAACCATAATATCAATAATAAAAATGACAATTTGTGTATTATCAAATTCCCCCACACCAAACCAATGCTTGTCCTCAACCATTCACTAAATTAATGTCACACAAGTATTCTCTTATTCACTCATTCCCCTCCTTCAATTCATTTTCAAATAATTTCAAAGCAGCACACATTGAAAAATTCAAGGAAAAATAACAATTCGGAGAGCAAGTGATCATAGTTTTATAATTTTAAAAGAAAATATAAGCTTCCCATCAAACTCGATAATCTCATCAAATTCAATGTATCAAGATTCAATACTCTCACAAGGATTTCACTCTATATACTCAAAGTGTTTAAAAAAATTTATCAATAACTCTCAAATCAAATCAATGTATATTATTACCATAAGCTTGTTTATTTATCAAATCTCTACCACCATTTATATGAATTCAAAACAAAATTTTGGGGGTCTTTATAAGGGTTGTAACGTGACTTGGGTAAAGGTAGGGTAAAAGGATAAATGTATCGTGTAATAAATATAACAAAGAAGTATGTCAAGAACATATCCCCTATATCCCATATCATGAAATACAATCAAGCCAAAATAAAGATACTTCAATCAAGATCATTATCATTTCTCAATCAAACTTTTTACATTTTTTCTTTAAATTCCCCAATTTCAACTTTTGGGAATTTCTTCTTTTTTTTTCCTTTTCCCCTTTTTTTTCCTTTTTTTTTCTTTTTCTCCTTTTTTTTGTTGAATAAGGAAACTAAATGAGGATCAATGAAAATGTCGTGCATATACAATCCACCCCAATTGTATAATCGACTTCCCAAAATAAATCCTACAATAGAAGTATCCAATTTCCTTTGCAAATAACCACTTAATATATGCTCAAATCACATGCTTCTTTAATATAAGGACAAAAAAGAAGGTTAAACGTAAAAGAAGGCTATGTGTTAATTAATGAGATTAAAGCAAAGAAAATGGATATAAGCTCAAATGGGTTCCCTAGGGGATGAATATACATGGGAAGGTCTTTTAATATAGATAAAGTGTGTAAACCTAATTGCCCCCATCATATCAATGCATGAATTCATTGATGTGGTCTCAAAAAGTATAGTAAAGCAAGTTCTAGAACAAACATACTATGATTGATAAACACTCAAAAAATTTAGAGCAAGATGATGAATGCTTTTCAGACTCAAAAGCTCACAAAATGTGTTTAATTTGTATCAAATCTATCACATTTTCATTTAATTCAATCATCAAGATCAATGGGACACTTTAAAACAATTTATCCAAAAAAAATAACTAATCACAGTTGTCTCTTTCATGCATTTCAAACTCAAATCAACAATGTATACTAACTCAAAATCATTATCTGACAAAATCCAGAGAGTACGAAGTTCCAAAAAAAAATAGAAGAAATGACATTGGCATGAAAATCCTCCCCCACACCTAAATACTACATTGTCCTCAATGTATGCAAAAGATGAGAATTTTAGACACAATGCTAAATAAATTCACAACTAGCACAATTGAAAACTAATCTCAAAAATGAAAGATGCTAGGCAATGAAAGAGGACAATGAAAAGAAAGATAAAGAACGAGAGAACTCCACTAAGGTGATGGCAGGCGCTGTGGAGAATGCGAGGTCTCCTCTATGAATCCTTCGATTTGGGCATTCGCAACCAGCACATTTTTTTTTCTTTTTTTTTTTTTGAACCCAAAACCGCGTGATCATCTCTTAAGAGTGAGAGTGCTTCTGCCCAAATTCGGATTGCACCTTCAGAATACCGCATGATCATCTCTTAAGAGTGAGAGTGCTTCTGCCCAAAAATTTTATTTGACTTTTGAAACCGCGTGATCACGCCCTAATGCCAAGACTGCTTCTGCCTCTGAAAATTCTGTGTTGAACCATAACTTGGGTGATTGAATTAGACACCTGCAAATTAAAAGAAGAGATAAATAACACTTAAAATTGAATAAATGAAATTACTAAAAATTAAATCAATCTCTTAAAAAAAATTTGGGTTGCCTCCTAACAAGCGCAATTATTTAACGTCGTTATGCTCGACGGTCTTCACTTGTTTCTCTTCAAGGAGGCTTCAACTTTACTTTGTGAGACTCGTATAACTTTCCTTCCATACTTAATTGTGCATTCAATTCAAAATCAATATCATATTTTTCTTCATGAATTTTCTGCACAATTAAATAAAATATACCAGCAGAACAAATTGATTGACACTCATTTGGATACTTTATAGGATCGAAAATAATAAATTTCACAATCTCGCCGTCGAACTCGACGGAGAGAGTACTCTCATCCACATCTATTTTGGTCTTTACTGTCTTCATGAATGGTTGTCTTAATAGAAGTGGAGCTGAATTTGTGATAGTGTCTCATTCTATTTTCAAGATATAAAAATCAGTTGGAAAAATTAATTCGTTAACCTGCACCAAAATATCTTCAACAATCCCCTCTAGGTAAACGTAAGAATGGTTAGCTAATTGAATAACAACCCCAGTTTCTTTTAAAGGACCCAATTTTAGAGTACTATAAATTGAATAAGGCATGATATTAACAGGTGCTCCTAAATCTAACATGGCATGCTCCATTTTTTTCTTACCAATAATACAAGATAGAGTGAACATACCTGGATCTGTACATTTTTCGGGTAGAGTTCTCTTGATGATATCAGACACATTCTTACCTATCTCATCACCTCTTATTTTCCCTACTTCCTTCTCGTATTCTTCCATCTTGGATTCCTCAAACTTAATTGGACTTTGATCGATGGCCTTATCCTCTTCTTCTTCATCCTTCTTTTCATCTACCTTCTTGGACGATGGTGGGGTTGATCGCAACACCATTGCACTATCATTCTCCTTAGGGTTTACTATCGTTTGTGAAGGTAATTTCCCTGAGATTCGAACCTCCAAATTGCTAACTGAAGTGGCTAGCTAAGTGAATTGATTTCTCAAATTTTGAATGCTAGCTCTCGTTTCCTGTTGAAATTGTTAAGTGTTAGCCGCGAGAGCTTTCACAACATCTTCTAGAGACATACCTGAATTAGACGATTGTGTCGGTGTATGTGTTGGCCTATTGAATTGCTGAGGAGAATATCTTGTTTGTCCTCCTTGATTCCCGCAACTCAGGTTTGGATGCTCTCTCCATCCGAGGTTATAATAAGTAGAGTAGGGGTCGTACTTCTTCTGCAGTTGGCCAGGAAATCCTCCTATGGCATTTGCTTGATGAGTAGAATTTTCTTGTAGAGATGGAGACATATCCGTAGGATATCCTGGTATCGAGCATATGCCGCAAACTTTGGTTGCATGTATTTGCCCTACAGCCATCTGAGAAACCAAAGTAGTCAATTCAGAAATTTGATTTTCAAGATTCGAGTGACTTACCTCATGAGCTAGGTTCTCGATGCACAAGGGATGTTGGTTCAAAATTGATGCAGCTAACTCATTCAGAGTTCTTTCACGATTTTCTATCTTTTCCTCTCCAAAAATCAATAAACAAGTGAAAACCACAAACAAAGAAATTAAAATAGTTCCCCGGCAATGGTGCCAAAATTTGGTCGGGTTGTCGAAACCCTCAAATTAATACTGATTTCCCCAATACAATAAACTGTAGCAATAGTAGTTACCAGGTCAAATCTCAAAGGAACTAGTTAATTTAATCTCTTAGTTAATGTAAAAATAAAATGGAGGGTTTATAAAATAAATTCTTAAATCAAAAATTAAATAACTAAAATTAAAAGACAAATCAAATATGCAAAAATACTAAAAATTGGAGAAGAAATTCAATATGCTAAACATCCAATCCAAGGGTTCACACATGATTGTTTCACCGATCATTGGTTAAAAAAATGTTATTCTTACGATTCAAGTATTTAATCTTAAATTTATTAGGATAGCCGTAATAAATCTTGCGTTTTCCTAAAATAATTGACCAAACCCAGCATCCAATCAAAACTTATCATTAATCGACTGGGTACGATAGCGTTCCATATCAAATAATGACAGCATTAAGTTATGTGAAAATAGTTAAACCAAAATACAAATAAACAGGATAGTCGTACAATTATTCGATTTTGTTTCATCGATTCTTTAGGTTAAAATGAATATTGGCAAACGACCCATAAACATATATAACTTATTTACTACTCGTACCATTCATTCATGATAATTACGGATCACTGAAATCCTGAATACAGTTGAAAAATTGATATTGAATTAAATTGTCAGATTAACCAATACCAATCATTCATAAAAATAAATCAAGAATCGATGAATACTTGAATTAAAAATACAAGAAATTAAATAAAATACATAATCTCACAATGAAGACAATCAATGAAATTCCCCTTGAATCAGAATAAAAAAACTAGCCACTCATGGTGACCATGTTTTTTAGAATAAACAAAAGAAATAATAAAAGAAAAAACAATATTCTTCGAAGAAAAAAAAAATAAAACCTAAACCTAAAAAAAAATGAATGTAGCCGTCACAACACTTGTGAATATATATATGATCTCTTATCATACTAATAAAATTTAAAATAATGTATTGGTTTCATATTTAGGTGGTCATGTTATATATTCAAATAAAAGTGAAGAGTCGGTCTAAAAAAGAGTGGAGAGTCACTCCTATTAAAAGTAGAGAGTCACTATAAAAAGGAGTGAAAATTTTAGGTGTATTATTCATAATTACGTTTTAAAATCTCCCTCTTCGTAATATAATGTTGAGTTTTGGTTTGGAAAAATCCTCTTTTTCATTATCATCTCTTCTTCTCTTTCCAACAAAAGTTTGGTGGCACTGGCTTGCCTTCGTATGTCTCAGATAACACTCATGGTAATTAGAACATGTTTAAGGCCACAAGTCTCAACTCACCTTGCAGATATTAACTAAATGAGCAAGGTATATTCAATCTTAGGGATGGTAAATGCATTTTCTATATATAGTATTGTTAAAAGAAATTTTATATTTTCAACTTTTTGTTGAAATTTCAGGTGCTGTGTGTCTGGACTGTTACAGTTCATTTGGCTCTTTTTTTCGCTCTTTCTTGTATTTGGTCTGGTTTGGATTGTTGAATGGTGTAGTGTCTTCGGCTGCATTTGCTGGGTTTTTGTTTGCGGCTTCATTTGAGCCTTTATTTTTGTATTGTGGGGGCGTCGCCCCCATCAGACAAGTTATTTTGTTCGGAGTCATCTGCAAAGTAATTTTGAAGAAGTGCTTCCAACCTAGGTGCCTACTCGCAGGTCCTTAAGAAATTCATTCACTCATAGTAGCAGCCGAAATTGAAGAGAGAGGAGTGGTGCCTTCACCTCTTTGTACAGGTGAATTCTCTTAGATTTTGAGCAATATTGTCATTTGTGATCTCCACATTGTATCTAACACTTTAAAATTTAGTGAAATCAGGATTCTCTCCAAAGTGGTAGAAGCTCTTCAATTCATCCAAAAGCGGGGGGGATCGGTTGAAATGGCAATTAGGTGTTTATTCAACTACAACATTGAACATTAATCTTTTTCGAAAAAAATAATAATTTAGGCAAGTCAGTCCTTTTACAAGGAAAGCCATATGGTCCATCTTTTTACAAGGGAAGTGATTAGTAAGAGAAGATGGAAAGTCAGTCAGATTTTCTTGTGGAGAATCATAGCTAGAGATGTGTCCAGGTCGGTTTGCACCCAAAAACCGGCCCAGCCAGTTCAGAAAAAGCCTAGCCCGTGAACTGAACCGGTGTTACAGTAATCCGGGCCGGCCCGAACCTGAGGGTACTGTAGCGGGCCGGGCCATTTCAACAGATTTTGGAACCGGCCTGAGCACGGAACTGCCTTGGCCCGAAACCGGCCAGGCCCGGCTTGTTCCAACGACTCTTTTTTTAAAATTTTTAATTTTTTTTCAATTTTATCCCTCCCAACATTTATAAAACGACTAATTTTAAAGTTATTTTGGTCCATAAAGTCAAAAAAATTTTTTATAAATATCTTACACCACATTTCCAAAATGTTCACAATAAAATATCTCTCTCTCGCGTCTACATTCTCTCAATATTACTATATTCTCTCAATTTTCATTACTATTTCTATTATCATTTCTTTTTTACCATTTTTACAATTTTCTATACCATTTTTATTATCATTTTATATAATATTTCCACCAATTTCTACACCATTTCCATTATCATTTTCACTATTATCTACATTTCTACAATTATCCTTATTTCTATCATTTTATTCATTAAACACATTTTCATTAAACACATTCTCAAATTTGTATTCTAAACTTTTGTAAAACTCATTGACTCAGTATGCAACGGTATAGCATGTTTAGAAAAGTTCTGTTTGGAGGTAACTAATTGTCGAATGAAAGAGGTATTTAAGCAAAAACAAACAACCTACACCTCTTATCTGAGAACTTTCATGGTACTCTTGTTACAGAACAGTCTGGGTGAATAAGGGAGAATTACAAATTTTCCACGACTTTCAACATTGATCAAGATTTGACAAGATTTCAAAATTGAGAGCTCAAATTCAAGATTTTACAAAAAACAACTGCGATATCCGTCAAATCGGTACATTTAATTTTTTTGCTTTTTTATTTTCTTGCATTTGCATTACATTTACATTACTTTTTTTTTTAAAAAATTAAATCTTAAATTTTTTTAAAAAAATTTAATCTTAAATTTTCTTTTAAAAATTTAATCGCATATTTTATTTTAAAAATTTATTCTTAATTTTTTAATAAAATGACCGAAACACATTATTTCTAATTTTCTCAACAATCTCCTCTTCCTCCATTTTTTTCTAGATGAAATTCCCAATAATATAGATATTGAAATTCTTTTCGAAAAAATTGAATCTAGTAACACAGAATCTAACACAATACGGACTAAAAAAGATGATATTAATATATAAACATTTTTTGAGGAAAAAAATAAAGAACAAAAAACAATTTGTAAAATTTGTCATAAAAATATAAATTTTTGAAGGGTTGGTACAGAGGGTGGTAATATAAGTGGTATATTTAAATATAATTCGAATAAATAAAAAATTGGACAAATAGAATGGTTAGTAAGAAAAGAATTACCACTTAACATAGTTGCTTGTCCCGTATTTGAAAAATATGTACAAAAATATGTACAAAAAAATAAATCATTATAAGAGAGTAAAAAAAAACAACAAAGTTAAAAAAAATGGAGTTACAAAAATAAAATAGAATTAAAAAATAGAGTTACAAAAAAAGAGTTAAAAAAGGGCAATAGAGAAAAAAAAAATTTCGGGCCAAACCGGACCCCGCCCAGTGCGGCCCGGTGTGAATCGGCCTGCCAATTCCGATTCAACAGGCCAGGCCGGTTCAACTAAAAAAAATTTAGAACTGGCCCGGCCTAGCCCAGACTGGCCTAGGAACCGCAGCTTGCCCGGCCCGTAATTCCGGGAACCGCCCTTGAACGGGACCGGGCCCGGCCCGGCCCAGCCCAGTTACAACTCTAATCACAACACAAGCATGCCAAAATAGGATAAAATATTGATCATGGTTTGTGTAGGGGAAGATCACAGGTTTCGTTTCCAATGGGACAACTTAATGATTACAATCCTCATTTCTTAATCCAGTAATTTTATATTTAAATCTCAGTGTAATAAAAAAAAAGATCATAGGTTTCAAAACAATTGATATTATTTTAGTAGCAATCACATTTTTTTTACCATTTTTGCACACAATATCTAGTCATTTTCATGTGTTAGTAAAATATGCCCTAAAATTTAAATTAAAAGAATAATGGGCGGTGTTAACCCATAATCTCTTAACCTCCAACATATCTCTCCATTTTCTGACAACCTTGTACGTGAGTTAACTTTTTTGGATTTCGAGTTTAGAACGTATGTGGGTTCTCGCACATTGTTAAGACAGAGAGTGATTGTAAGAGATATATTCATTGGGAGATTAACTTTCAGAATGAGAAATTAATCGAGAGTATCGATAAAATTTTGAATAAAAAATTTCTTCCATCATTAGATTTTATGAATTTTAGATTGAGATATCATGATATTATGATGATAATTCGATTTTGTGATCATTATCTCAATCGTGTGTTTTATTTGAGAGATATCACTGTTTATAGATTTTTGTTAATTTACCTATCAAAATATTTATTCTAAAATTTTAATCTATTTATTTTTATGATTTTTCATACTTCTGCACCGGTAATAAATCTAACATCATGCTTTATGCACACACCACTCATACATATTCATTTTTTGGTTTTTTTTTTTTTGCAGGAAATGATTTAATGAACCCAAATATCAACAAATACCCTTGCTTTTTTGCTTTCTTGGGTTTTCATTTTTGGGTTTCTTTTTCTTTTGTTTTTTTTTTTTTTTTGGAAGTGGGGGTTTCTCGCCTTGTGTTTCCATCTTTGAATTCTTTGTGTGTTCATCCAATCGTGGCTCTCGTCTTTGCGGGCTTGAGAGGACTAGAGCCGATAGGACTGTGGCTGAGTTCAAGTTTCTCTTTTTTTGTGTTATACTAACCAGTATCTGAAATTATACTATAACTAATCCGATTAGAAACTTACAGTAACCATTAAGAGGATACTCTCTCAACGTAATTTTTTCTATTCCCAAATCACAAATCAAATTTAGAAACTTGATTAAGAGATTTAACATCACATTCTACTATGTCAATTGTCCGAAAGTGAATTCATGTTTCTCTAATCTTGGGAAGTATTGATTTAACCTTTTGTTCTCTAGACAAATTCTTTGGCTTTGCTTTCTCTCATTCATAGTGTATCATTGCTTGAATCAGTGCAATGAAATTTTGTTATACCATCCGTATATCCCATATACTTTATGACACTAATTTTAATTTACTTAATTCGTTCAATGAATGGGCATATAGATTTAACTAATAGGGAAAAATTGAAATGATCTCTAGAATTGAGTTGTTTTTTGATTAATTATTGTATTCATTTATGTTGTATAAATTTGTTACAATATATCTATAAATTTATCTTTTATGGATTTGTTATAATGAACTTATTATAATATGTTCTCCGATTCGATTGAATCTATATACGATTGTTAAATAGATTGAATCTATATTCGATTGTTAACTTGTTGTTTGAAAATTAGTGTTTTGGAGGGAGAGAGAACAAGGACTGAGTCAGGGGGAGAAAGAAGAAAAGCTTCCCAATTTCATTAATCTACTGATTGTTTGAAAATTACATTTTATATACAGCAGTAACCCACTTAACAACAAAACCTGCAGCTAATCACACATGATAACGTTACAAACCTACCCCTGTAGAATTATATAATTGGCATGCCTATCCTCTTAACACTTCAAGGCCAGATGAGCATGATTGTGTTGCATACTCATCTTGCTTAGGAGATAGGGAAGTTATGACGGCTGCAAACCATTCATAAGACAGTCTGCAATTTGTTTTTAAGAACTTATGTGCTGGAGCGACAACTCCTTCCTAGACCTTTTCTCAAATACCGTCTATTAACTACGTCTATAATTAAGTTATGCATCTGGTGGAACGTTGTGTTCCTTAGGAAGCGCCTGAAGAAGGCCAAAAAGCAACTGGCAAGGCAACTGTAGGACAACAGAGAAAAGGTAATGACTCAAGTCATGTACCAGTGCTTCGTTGGTAAGCCCGCGAAGGATTTGAGCAATATGGATGAATTGAAAGATCTTGGCTCCAACCACAAGTCTGAGGAGATAAGAGGCTGGAGTCCGTGGAACAACCTCCTCTCCCTCCTCCACTTCCTCTTCCTGTACCGCTTCCTTCTCCTCCTCAGATGGCTCTTCCTCTTCCTGTTCTGCCGCTTCCTCTTCCTTAATCACACCCACTGTACCTCCCATATCATCCTCAGATGGGACTGGAGAACCTTGCTGCAGCAACTGCTGCTGCTGCTGGTCGGAGGCCTCCATGGACGTTCAAGGACAGCATGAATATTAACAACCAGCACCTCAGTTTTGGTGGCATAAGTGATGACATGATGCTACCTTATGTTCAACCGAACAATCCTGCCAACAAAAGTGGAATGGGGCAACGTTCTTCTTTACCTTGAAATGGATGATATCCTAGGAGCTTCTCAACCTTTTCTTAAACATTGTGTTGCATACTTATTGTAATACGTTGATTATGAGTGATGTTTTTAGTATGCTTTGAGAGCCTTCTCTGGTCGAAAAGTTATATGCCGCAAAATCAAACAATTATTTGGAGAGTAAAAGAGTCCAAAGTTCAAAAGAGATCGACCAATTCATCACATTCTTGCATTATGCAAGTTCAACAAGCTATCACAGTCCAAACCAAATGAAAATAAGCTAAGCAGCATAAAGAGATCTCAACACAAATGCATGGTATTTGAGGTTCAAAACAAAAATGACAGAATTAGAAAATGCTACATATCTTCGTTTTGGACATGGGATGACACTTTGAAGCTCAAACCAGAGCCCCTGAATTTGTCATCCATAAGCTTGAT
This sequence comes from Dillenia suffruticosa, assembly GCA_033439265.1. Lineage (NCBI taxonomy): Eukaryota > Viridiplantae > Streptophyta > Magnoliopsida > Dilleniales > Dilleniaceae > Dillenia > Dillenia suffruticosa. The sequence goes on from JAVTVX010000015.1 coordinate 23,020,439, forward strand.
TGCCCTTTCCGCCATTGAGGGACTCAAATAATTAGCCCAATCACCAACCTCACCTTTCCTAAAATATGCATTATTTTCAATAGGGTAGGCAATAGCTCTCTTTCCACTCATGTTCACCCCCAAATTCTTCAAATTCTCAAAACTACAAAACTTTGCAATTTCGGCAATCATTCCCTGTTTCACTTCCTCTTCTGAAAATGGGTATCCTAGAAAATCACCCAATTTCTTTACATAAAAAGTGGGATTCTCCTTCACATCTTCATACTTCAAAAACAACACTTTGTTCGGATTTTCAACGCTTGCTTTCCAATAACTTAGAACATGCTCCCAAGAGGGTCCAAATCCATCAACTCCACTATAAAACATTTCAAATGCTTCTGAAATGGAAGTAGAAGCGCCTTGTTGTTTTAATCTGTCTATGAAATGCCAACAAGAAACGAATTGGTCCAACAGATTTCTACACATGTAGACAATCTTAGATTTGGAATTGATGACAGAGGAAGGTAGTAGTGGGTATGGCGTATGAGTTGAGAAAATTCTTGGATTTGGAAGGATTTCCAAATCGGGATAAGGCTTGAATAGGTAAACATTGAATTCGAGGCTGGGAACGACGTCGTGTGGGTTGAGTTTGGTGAGTGGGTTGTCTGAAGTGGAATAGATAGAGCGATTTGAAATCATAAAAACAAGGGATTTCAACCAAGTTGTACCGCACTTGGGAAATGAAGTGACTAGGAAATCTGAGTCCCGGGCTTGGAATTGGGTTTGGAATTTGATGATGCCTGGGATTGCGATGGTGGGAATCCAAAAGCCTTGAAATTTGTACAAATCGTCGCCTACCCAGTATTTTGCTCTGGGAAGAGATTGGATTTGGACTTGGATTTCCATATCATTGTTGAGATATTTCTCTTCATTTGCTGTTTGGGTTTTGCTGATTTCTGCGGTCTCCATTACAAAGGTCAATGGAAGAGGCACAGAGATTAGATGGCAGACAATGCGAAATCAATGAGGCTTGAATACATTTATTTTCCCTCATTCTCTATATTATTCATTCGTTTTGTCATAACAAAGGCCTTAATAATATTATTATTGGTGTGGACTAATTTTTCACGAGGGTTGGATAACTTTACAGAAATTTTAATCCAAAGGAGGTTGAAGGAAAGTTTTTTTTTTTTTTTAAGTATTCAATTCATTTCTAATTAAATTTAATTAAATTTAATATAATTACTAAATATGGATAGTTTATATAAAAAATATAAAAATTTTAATCAATTCCTAAGTTACTTATTTATTATATATATTTAATATTTCACTATTTTATCAAACAATTTTTTATTGAGTAAAATAAGAGAAATAAATAACAACGTAGTAAAATTAAATCAAAAAAATATTGTCCATTATTTCTTTTCTCATCAAGTCCTACATCTTGCAAACAAAATGACAATAACAGTCGTGTAAAAGAAACCAGCCATTGATAATTTAGATCAATTTTAATATAATATGGGCCAGATGATTACATTGCAATAGAAAACTTAAAGGGTTTACCTCAGGTATAAAATGCTTTCCGATTTATTACGGAGATAGGAGAGGGTGGGCTTATATATACATAGCTTTTACCTTGTATTTTTATAAAGAAATTATTTTTATGTCTCAAACCTATGATCTCGAGTTCATCAAAAGAATATCTCAACCATTACACTAAAACTCACCCTTTACGATAGAAAACTTGGATTAAAAAAAAAACAACTAAGATTTAAAATTACCGATTAGGAAATGGCAAAAGCATGTTGTAAAATTGTAAGGATTATGAAACTGATTTTGGTCGGATTGTCGAAACCCTCAAATTAATACCGATTCCTTCCGATGTAACAATTGTAGCAATAGTGGTTACCAGGTCGAATTCCAAGAGAATTAATTAATTTAATCTTTTAGTTAATATTAAAAGTAAAATCGGGGATTTTCAACAATTTGTTAAAATAAAAATTGTTAAATAAAAGTTAAAAAAGATAAAATTAAGAAACAAATCAATAATGTGAAATACAAAAATTAGAGAAGAAAATCAATTTATCAAGTACTGATCCAAGGGTTCATATATTTGATTGTCTCATTGATCATTGGTTAAAAATATTATTCTTACAATTTAAGCATTTAACCTTAGATCTATTAGGATAACCGTAATAAATCTTGTGTTTTACTAATTTAATTGACCAAACCCGGTATCCAATCAAAATTTATCATTAATTCTGGACACGATAGAGTTCCATATTGACATAATGACAGTATTAAGTTCTGTGAAAACAATTAAATCAAAATACAAATAACTGGGAAATTTACAATTATTCAATTTTATTCCATTGATTCCCTAGAACATATGAATACCGGTAAAAGACCCATAAACAAAATTAACCTAGTTGCTACTTGTACCATTCATTCATGATAATTACGGATCACTAAATTTCTGGATAGTAATAGTAAAACTAATTTTGAATTAAATTGTCAGATTAACCAATATTAGGTTTCCCTAAAAATAAATCAGAAATCAATGAATATTTGAATAAAATGCGAGAAATTAAATTAAAAATATAACATCACAATAAAGAATAATCGATTAAAATTCCCCTTAAATCAGAATAAAAGAATTAGCCACTCATGGTAATAAGTATCAACACAAGAAAATAAAGAAAAATAATGTTCTTAAGAAAAATAAAAATAAAAATCTAATGGAAAAGGAATGAACAGCCGTGAAGTCCTGGAAGGTACAGCAACCGGCCAAGTGTGTAGAGAAGAATATGCTGCCCTCCTTTGAGGAATTATAGAAGAAGTGATGTCCGGTGCTTGGGTCTTTAAGGAGTATATATAGTCTTCAACCTCCTTATTGAAAATGATAACATAGAATTATTTTAGTCGCACTTTCATTTCCTCTAAACTTCTAAATCAATTTAGAATTTCTAAAATTAGGTAAATTACAAAAATTTTCTCTCACTAAAACATCTATTACTAAAAATTAAAAACTTTACTAAAAATACTAAAATTAATTTCAATCTCCTTTTTCTTTTTTCTTCAAAGTCCAATAAGATAATTTGAGTTCAAATAGTTCTAAAATTTCTTTATTAAGCCTATTGCTCCAAACCTTCAAATTCAATCTTCTAAAAATAAAATTCAATAAAAATAATCATTAAAATATTAAATAATTCAAATTTAAACCATGATAATAATAATAAATTCAATATTATTATATTATCATTTTTCCAGGATACTTGTTTGAAATTTTGATAATGCAATTTCCTAGGAAAGAGTGTTGGATTAGGATTTCTAAGTCACGGGTGGGATTTCCGGGATTTGATTGGTGCTTGGGTTTTATTTTTTTTTTGGTATGATTTGAGAAGTGAGTATTCAAAGTTTTACAAAATCCATATACCCATAAGTGCTAAATTCATAGAGATGATTTTTAAGATGAATTTTATTTTATTTGATTTCCTGTCAATTTTGAATTTTTAAGTGTATCTTAGCATTATTTTCATAAAATGATATTACTGTTATGGCATTATCCCTAATTGTAAATAGCGCATAAAGAACACTATGCGGAGATGGTTTCTGATATTTAAAATCATCCTAATTGTACATGCTACGTTATAATGTTTCCATCATATTACTCTCTTACGCTGTTATCTTTAAGTGCTGTATGAGATAACCCTACTTGTCAATGTGCACACGACGACTTAGAATTTTGGGGTCAAAAGTTTATACTATTTAACATATTTTAAATAAAATAATGAATATTTTATTTACATTGTATTATTTGATCTTTTGCATGGAACTTAAAGGTTTCAATGAATTGTAATGTCCTCTAACCTGAAACCCATTGGATTGGATGGAGTCATAGATACTAACTAGTTTTTGTAATCTTGTGACCAAGAGTCTACACTTTTACCCTCTTAGTCATGGGAACTTGCATAGTATCCCTATTTTATTAAAAGAACAAATGAAATCTTTTATTAAAGTAATGATACATTCGTTTATTGTTGTATAGTTTCTTTTCAACATCGAAAGAACAAATCTCATTCGATTATTGTAGTTTATTGTTACAACATATTCTAATATAACTATTTTCTTTAAAAACAAAAATTTCTTTTCAAAACAAAAAAAAACATTAGTTTTCAGATCAATTATAGCAAAATTTAAAGAGCATAGATAAATTCTAAAAGGAAAATATTATGACGAGAAGAAAACCGTTGAAAAGGTTTCAAAATATGTTTTATTTAATAATATTTTGTTTATTTTTATATATTTATCATAATAATTCAAAATATCAAGCAGGGAAGTAGAATCGATCGCAACAAATGTATACACATACTTGCAGCTCCAAGTCATTTGCTAGGTGGGCAAAAGAATTGGTAATTATTTTAAATATTAATATTATATTTAAAAGTATTTTTTTGTGGATAACAATTTTATTTCAAGAATTAGAGACGGGTCATCCACTCGACAAAATTGAACTATACAAAACAACCCACAAGAAAAAAGATGGTTCATAAGTAAATGCATAATTTTTTTGTATGATGGTTAGTCACATAAATTTTTTATATCAATTACTTTTAGGCGTTTGTTCTCATATTTTTATAAAAATTTGTTTTGATATTTTTATATGCATTTTCTATACATAGAAACAAATTGATGAATTGATGATAATTCAACAAGCCACCTCAATAGAAAAGTTCATCAATCAAATTGAGGATAGAGTGTTCATCTAAGCGATTGGCCAGGAACACCCACATAGATTTAGAGATAAAGAGATAGAGTCAACACCTACCAACTACTACGAAAAATCATCATTTTCTTATACAAAGGCCAACTCTCAAGGTGTGCCATGAATGAAAACAAACAAAAGCAAAATTTGATATCTAATATTAAACGTTGACCAAAATAATTTTAGATATGAAAATAGCTCCTGAAATATGGCAATAAGTAATATACTAACTTTTATTCTTTACATAATAAGAATTATTTTACGTGTCAATTTAGGTGACATACTAATTTTTGTTTTTTACAAAATAATGATGGCTTGGCTATCGAAGATGATGGCTCTTATTCCATCCAAGAGGGTGGTCCTGCATATCCAAACATTCTATATAATTTTATATAAAATGACACATTGGGTTCATTAACCTTTTAAAAAACTTTTTCACGTTTTAGGATAAAATCTTTATTGTTTTTGTCCAATGGTTGTTTACTTCTTCTTCGTTTGAATGGTAGAATGGTTGAATGCCGGTTGGATGGCTGCTGAATGGTTGAATGGTTGAATGGTTGAATGGTTGAATGGTTGAGCAAGTGAAGGTAGCGACATTTGGTGGTTGAAGATATTATGGTTGATGTTTGACAAATGTTGTTTTTTTGAAGTATGAAATTGTCACGATCCCAAATGTGAGAGAAAGAGAGAAATTAGGAAGAGAAGAAAGAGAAAGAGAGAGACAAAAGAGAATACAAGAGAGACAAAGAAAGTGATTTCATTTCAATTCCATTCTATATCATATTACATGTATTGGATTACTATTTATATTGATATTTTTAACTAATTTCATTAATTATTTAATCACTATATGTAATTACTAATAACCCAACAATTAACTATTAATTTTTTTTACTAATCATGATTAACTATTAACCATTATGGTTAATAGTTTTTACATAAATACGAATGAAATATAAAATTTAAAAATATTATGGTTGATGTTTGATATTGTAGTTGATAGCAATATTATGAATAAGTTTGGGTTTGCTTTGGATTTGAGAGCATGTTTTGGCATCAAACATTAACAAAACATACTTAAAAGAAAAAATTAAAAAAAAAAAAAAGAAAAAACATAGCTCTCGCTGACGTTTCTAAAAGAAAATGTCGGCAAGGGACACGGATTGGTTTAGACATTGACAAATCATCATGCTATTGCCCACATCTATACTTGTAAACGTCGCTATTTTTTGACATTTTCATGTAAACGTTAGGACTACTTCCGATGAAAAATTTCCCAATGATTTAGCTGAAATTTATTTTTTGTCATTATATTCTTTAGGTTTAAAAAACTTTGAGAATGGTTAAAAAAAGCCGGGAAAAGAGTGTTTTCTGTTACAAACTTTTTTTCCCTTTTCTCTTGCTCTACAATGAAGAGGAGACCGAAATTTGAATCATTACATTCGAATTAAGGCTTCTAATAGAAGCAAAAGGCCCATACTTAGCTCATGATTAGGGGTAACAACTCAGTACAGCTCATTAGGGCCAAATAATTTGGGTAATTATTTGACAGCGTGATCCATGCAGCTTTGGTTTTGTACGATTATTCCTTAAAAGAGAAGAGAAAGATCCTCTGTCAGGGATCAGTGTTAGAGCGTGTATAACCGAATTTTTTTCTCCTTATCTTCTCTTTTTTTTTTTAAAAAAAAATAATAATTATTTTTAAATTAAAAATAAAAGTTGTTTGTATTTTTATTTTTAAAATTTTTTTCTATACTCTTTTTTATAAATAAATTGTTTGATAAAATATTTTTTATAAATTCTATTTTTAATAAAATTATTATAAATACTATACAAATAAAATATAATTTTTTATTTTCACAATCGATTAATTAAAATTTATACATTTACATTTTAAAAATAAAAGATATAAATACTAATAATTAAAATAAAAATAATTAATTATTTTTCTAAACTACTAAAAATCAAACATTTATAAATGTAAAATCATTTTTATATAATATAAAGCATTAAAAATTTTGAAAATAATATAAGTCATATATTTATGAACACTCGAAACATATAAATGGAATAAAAAATATTTATAAACATATTTGGAATTTATGAATATATTTAGAATTTATAAAAAAATTATTTAAATCCATCAAAGTTATAGCATTTCTGAATACATTTATGACAAATATTTGAAATTCATATGATTCAAATGAGGATATAAATGGAATAAAAAATAGTTTCGAAAAAGTTGAAATAATATATAAAATGAGAAGAAAAAGCTCATCTCAAGAGATTCTCCTTTAAAACTATTTTTTATATTTTTCTTCAAAAGAAATATATTTTAAAAAAGAAAAAATTTTGTTTGATAAGATTTCTCTTTATAACGAGAAGAAAAGTTGAAAAAAAAATCTGTACGGACACATAATCTCTTCGATAACCTTGGCCTTCATCTTTGTCCCTTCTAAAGAGGAATCTTTTTCTTAATTTCTTTCGACCTCAGTTTAAAACAAATGGCAATGGAACAATAGTGGTTTCAAAAATTTGTGCATGTCAGCTGTCCCATGCCACAGAAAACGGGATGTCCCAATAATGTTGGAATGTGAGGGTTGGTTAAACTTGATGCCATAGCAGAACTGTTGAATGACCTACCTTCATATGACCCTTAAGATGTACTCAATTAAAAAACGTTCATGGGAAATATATTGTACTTTATCTCTTTCATCTTTGCCCTCTCTAAAGGGGGAAAATTAATTAATGATTGGCAACAATTGCCTCTATATACTATATGTTAATTTAAGAATTTAAACAAAATAGCCCATAAAAATTAAATTTGTCGTAAAATCGCAATAGACTTATGTAAAATTTGGTTTGATACACTTACTGAAATATTTTTATTGATTGAATCATATAATTTTGTTAAATTAATATATATCATATAAATTTATTGTAATAGGTTTATGGATTTATGTTATATGAATTTGTTATAATAAATATATTGTAATGTGTTTGTTGGTTTTATTCTATAGATTTTTTAAATTGAAAACAAAAATTACAGAATTAAAAAAATGCTACATATCTTTGTATGCCTTCAACTCATTAACACTTCTTGTCGCTTGGGACATGGGATGACACTTTGAAGCTCAAACCACAGCCCATGAATTTCTCATCCATAAAGCTTGATTGCCCTTTCCGCCATTGAGGGACTCAAATAGTTAGCCCAATTACCAACCTCACCTTTCCAAAAATATACATTATTTTCCAAAGGGTAGACAATAACTCTGTGTCCCCTCTCGTTCAGTTCTAAATTCTCCATATTCTTGAAACTTACAAAACTTTGCAAATTCTTCAATCATTCCTCTTCTGAAAATGGATGTAGGTTCAAATATACGGAAAAATCTATTTTCTCATGTCTAAAATTTTTGAATTTAAATTGGATTAAAATCATTAATCCCTTTTGTCGATTGGATATTCTAAATCTAGAAAAGTGTCAAGTAAATCAGATCATATTCTTTGTTTGCAATCCAAATACCTTTGGTAGAATGGTCAATGTTCTGCAACCCCCTTTTCTCTCTCTTTTTTTTTTTTTTTATTTCTTTCAAATGTGAGAAGATCTCTATTTTTCATTCTCACTTTTCTATATATAATAAGGAATACTCTCAGTTCCGTTCTCTTTCTCAAATTTACGTGCAATATGGAAGATGGAGAAGTTTTACCAAAAAAGGGAGTGTAAGGAATGTGAGAAGTTGAAGGGTGGTTGCTCAAAAACCACTCCTCTTAACTTCTCTTCCTTTTAAATTCAAATTAAATAGGACTTTGATCTTGAGTCTACTCACATGGGTGCACTCGTAACCATTTTCTCTATCTCTCACTCGCATATAACTAAACTCACATATAACGCGATCATTACAATTAAATATTATCAATTTCATACAGATAAGTAAATTGTGTGACTTGCAAGAATACCAAAAACTCTAGTCCTACATACCGATTAAGAATATATAATAACTCACTTTCAATGTGGTAACGAGGACGTTATATCTCGTTATACCCTAAACCTCTTTTACCGGACACAATTAACATATATCTTATCACTCAAAACAATATAAGAGCATATTCAATATAAAACTATTTATATATTCACAATTATATCTAAACATTAAGTCACATATATAGTTGATCGGCCTATAAATATAAAGCAATATGTCGGTCAAATACAATATTCCTTTCATACTACTAATTTTCAATTTTATCTTAGTTGTTTTCCTAAACATGCATTGGCAAAACTGAATTAGCAATAGTTTCTTCGTGATATGCTAAACTAATAACACTAAAATAAAATTTCAAAAAATAGATGAAAATCCTAAGAATATAAATTGAGATTGAATAAAAATCTCCGGATCTCACACAATAAGGTAAAGGTGATGTACCATCTCATTACTCATATGATCATATAAGCACGATACTCTTTCTTTCCATCTGAAAGTGTATGTCTTCTTTTCAATATAATATATCATACAAGTTTTAATCTAAGTGTATACAATACTTGATATGAGTTTTTTTTCTTTCAAGTCTTCAAAGATCTAACAACATCAAGAAAAACTTACACCTGTCTATTAGACAAATTCAATAGATTGTGAGGAATCCATTTGGATTATCATACATGTAGACGCAATAGATAATCTTATCTTAGTATTCTACTAAAACGATTTATATGTTAATCCATTACAAAATAATATTGTTTCATATCTACATATTACACAAACATTACACATAAAAATTTTTTATACAAAAACAAAATTCAAATGTCAATAAATATGATCATTATATCATATATATTCAGTACATGATTATAATTACAATTAAAGTCACAAATACTATCATGACCTATATAACCCAAGTAATCTAATATATCTCACAAACATTTCTTTAGGTACTAGTTTCGTAAAAAGATCAACCACCATCAAATGCATAGACATATACTTCAGTTTCACTTCCCTTCTTTCAATTATGTATTTAACGAAATTGAATTTTGTATCTATATATTTGGTTTTGTCGTGGCATTTGGAGTCCCTAGTGTAAACAATAACTAACTGATTGTTATAATAAATAGTGATAATGCTAACTAAATTACGTATTACTCCCAAAGAATTAAAAAATCTATTCAACCAAACTTTTTCCTAAACTATGGAAGCACAAATCATAAATTCTGCTTCCATTACAGAAAGAGATGCACATATTTGTTTTTTACTATTTTATGAGATAACGCTATCATTGAATAAGAAAATATAGAGATAGATTATTTCTTGTTTAAATCACTTTCCTAATCAACATTCGTATATCTTTTCAATACTAGATCATTTTCTTGATAACAAAAAAAATAATTTATAGCTCCTTTTAGATATCTCAACATCCTTTTATCAACAATTCAATGATTCTTCCCTGAATTGAATTGATATCTGCTGACCAAATCTACAGCATGACAAATGTTGGGATAAGTACACATCATAGCATTTTTCAAGCTCCCAACTGTACAAAATATGGTACTTCGAACATTTATCATTTTCTCTAGGAGTCTTCGAGTACATTCCGTTGTCTAAACTTTCGCTTTTAACCATTGGAATATCAATGGATTTACTGTTTCCCATCTACAATCGTTCTAGAATCTTTTGATATAGGATTTTTGAGATAATCACAATAATCTCTTGGAACAATATTTATAGGTTTTAACTCCCAGTATACAATTTTGTCTTACTTTATATTCTTTATCTCAAAATTGGAAGACAATTATTTCAAGATCTAAAAAATATACTCCTTATCTTTTTGTGGCTAACAATATGTTATTGTCACTATTACCAACAACAAGTGAACAGAGGTAAATCTCACTATCGAAAAAGGATTTCCTCATTAATCAACACCATTTTACTAAGTGTAACAGTTTGTCACCAATTGAATCTTATACCTCCCAATAGTTCTATCTACGCCATGTTTGGTTTTGAGAACTCATTTGTTCCCAATAACTTTGTATTTCGGCAGAGGTTCAACCAACTTTCAAATATGGTTGGATTTTATTGACTCCAATTTTTTTCCTATTATCTTTTTCCATTCATTCTTGATAAGATAACATAGAATTTCATCTATGTTCTTAAACTCTTCTTCTTTTTCTAGAGAAACAATAAATGCGTGACCTTCAGTCTCAAAAAATAATACTTGGACACCCATTTCTTAACACTATTTCAAGTTTGTAAGTCAGTTGAATTGCTAGAATTTAAATCACTGCCACTAGGATCAATATCTAACTTTCGCGATTCCAATGATTCACTATATATAAAGTCATTTTTTTAATTAACCAATTTAAACCAAAGACTCTATGTCCATTATGTCATATTTACTAGGAAATTTATTCTCTAGAAGTATAACATTCCATGATTTAATTTCTGCTATAATACCATTATCTTGTTCATTAATGAACACATAACTTTTATACTAGTCAGAGTATCCTATGAAGATACATTTTCTCCCACAGTGATCCAATTTTCCAAACTTATTGAAAAAAATCTAGAATATATACAATCGAACCCAAAATTTAAGGTCACTCAAACACAGTTTGCAATCAATCCAAAGTTCATATGATTTCATTGGTATTAATTTTAAAGGCACTTTATTCAAAATATAGGCCATAGTCAACAACGCATTTCACTAAAATGAAATCGGCAAGTTAGCCTGTATTTATGTATTTAATCATATCCAATAATGTTCTATTCTTTTTCAGTACAACACCACTATATTAGAGTATATAGGGAATAGTCAAATGTCAAATTATATTTCTTTTATTACTCAGATCCTTAGGTTGATTTGATATATATTCACGTTATCTATTGGTTCTTAGAACTTTTATTATCCTATCCATTTGATTCTCTATATCACTCATATAACGTCTAAAGTACTCATGTGCTTCTTTAGATTTATGAGAAATCAAATAGATATAGTCAGATTACATGAAATTATCTATAAATATAATAAAATACAAAGATCAATGTCTATCCTTCACATTCATTAGACCACAAATGTCTAAATGGACTATCTACAATGGAAATTCAACTCGTATGACATTTCCAGATAGTTCTCTCATTATTTGTCAGCAAGACAATATTCATATGTTTGCAAATTAGTTTTTGTGAGCAAACCCAATAGTTCTATTTTTATTAATCGATTCATTTTATCTTACCCTATGTGACCAAATCTAGCATGCCATGTCACATCATCAACATTTTCATTACTAGAGAAACAAATATTTAACAAAAAACTATGGTTAACTTAATAGTCAAACATTTGTTCATCACATTACATCACCATGAAATCATTTACAAGCTACCCAAAATCAAAATACATGTCATTTAAATACAAATCAACTCTGTCTTTTAAAAGTTCAAAACATAACTAAACTCGAAAAGAATAAGAACAAATATTACATTCTATCGAATTTCTGACATGTAGAGAGTATCATGTAAAATGTGAGTTTGGTTACTTTGTAACTCCAATTTACAAGTCTCAATTGCTCTAACCTCCACTCTTATATTGTTTCCCACATAAATGCATCATTCTACCGGAAGACACTAGATGAAAATTCACAAATGTCTCTCAGTCTACTCTTATATCCGGGGTTGTTCTTTTGTGATCCGTCTCCAATCTCCTTTTCTTTTTTACTTTTGTTACAATTTCTCTCATGTTTAGAGCCTGGAACTCTCTTGGAACTAAAGTTTGCAAAAAGTATCAGCTATGAATCTTGCAACACAAAACCGCTCATCTTCATGCTCAACATGGTGAGTATCATCGGAGAAAGTCTTTACACTATGATTGTGGTCAAATTGACTTTTAGGTGCTCTTACTTGTTATAAAGGGATCGGATCAAGTTTTAAACTTTTTGTTTATTGGAAAGAAATCAGCAGTTGATTTGAACTCTCTTATCATGTTAGATATGACCCTTAAATACTGTTTAATACTGTGACCATTTCAGCTATTATAGGTATCAAACTTTATGATCAACTATCTAAAATGAGTTATACTGGTATCTCCATATTTTTCTTTGAGGTACTCCCAAATGAGATAAGCAGTTGGATACGATCGCTCGAGTAGTGGAATCAATCCTTTTTCATGCCTAGTAAGTATCTTGTTCTCTTGTTCCCTCCTCTACCAGGCAACATTAACCATACTAGGTCATACATGACATGTTTGATACTTTATAAGATATCTTATTCTTTTAGCACATATCATATTTTGTGGTTTTATATCTCATAATTATCACTATTCAATTTGACATCTTTATATGAATCCGCAATAATTGATTTTGATATTATAGTTTGGGTTTTAAGAGGGTAGGCAAAAGTACTAATACACATATCATACACACAATTTTGTATTTCAAAGTTAGCATTTATAGCAGATCAACATTAGGTATAGAATTGAAAATTTACTAAGTTTCCAATTATCATTTATAGTTTTAATGTATCGTTATCACAAATAGAATTTAAAGTTACAAAAATTTAATAGATTTTATGTGAGAATTACTCAAATTCTTCCAACCAAAAATCTCTCACTAAATACACAAAATATTTAAATAATATTTCAAATTTTGAATAAAAATTACTCAAATTCTACCAATACAAAACTTCTATTTAAAGTGACCATAGTTTTCTTTTGTATACATGAACATATGAACAACAACAAATATAGTCAATCATATTCTCAATAAAAACTTTTTATTAAAACCTTGAAGTTTCTCAAGTACATGATCACGGTACAAACAAACAATCATAATGCGCAAAAAAAAAATGCAAATTCATTATTTTAATTCAAAACATGTCCACTCAAGTAATTATATTCACCATTCCCTTGGATAGTCGTCTATCCCTATGAGAAAATTTCCTTATAGCATGTGGGCTAGGGCTAGGGTTATTTATACTCTAGAATAGTCTTTTCTTCATTTAGATTTCTACATTCTTAACTCTTCATATTTCTATTAATATTGGCCTCACATCATCAAGAATCATACTCTCTCTCTCTTAGCAATTATCTTTTTAACCATGCTAGCCCAAATGTTTTTCAAAAAGTTCCAAATGTTTTTCTTTCATGATCTATAAATAATGAGCCTATCTTATAAATTAATATTTGAACCAACTTTATCATTCATTCTGGACCATACTAGGGTCCTACATTAACCATACTTCTCAAATGTCTAGTTTTACCCTAGAGGGCCGAAAGAGTTCATCTGATTATCAATATCTCTCTAGAAAATAGGATCAATATTAAGGCAGACACACAACCAACCATAATATTATAGAAAAAATTCAAAAAAATACCAATTTCAAACAATATGCTCAATTTCTAATTAATTTTATGTTTAAAAACAAATTTTCATACATAAAAAAGAGCATAAAATCAAATGGTGTAAATAATTTTGACTTGGGTAGTTAAAATTAAGAAAATAATTTTCTAGACCCATAAATTTTTTTTAGAATTTTTTGGATTGAAAAATAATTTTTCTGTAATTTTCTAACAATTTGTTGATATAAAAATCAATAAATATTTTTGAACTCCAAAAAATAAATTAAAAATTATAAAAAAAATCCAAATAAAATAAAAAACTATTTTGGTAAAAAATTCCGATAGAAACAAGCCCTGCACGTGCCCCCATGTGCCCTTCTCTCTCTCAAATTCACATGCATCCAAAAAAAATGGAAGATGGAGTGTAAGGAATGTGGGAAATTGAGGGATGGTTTCCAAAAAATCCCTCCTCCTAATTTCTCTTCCTTTTAAAATTCAAATGAATGGGACTTGGGTCTATCCACAGAGGCAGACCCATAACCATTTCCAACAATGGGTATCCTAGAAAATCACCCAATTTCTTCACATAAAAAGTGGGATTCTCCTTCACATCTTCATACTTCAAAAACAACATTTTCAAGGCCTGCTTTCCAATGACTCAGAATGTGCTCCCAAGAGGGTCCAAATCCATCAACTCCACTATAAAACATTTCAAATGCCTCTGAAATGGAAGTAAAAGCGCCTAAGGCCAATGGGAGAGAGCACAGAGGTTAGATGCTTACAATGCGAAACCAATGAGGCTTAAATACATTTTTTTCCTCATTTTCTATGTTATTTCATTCATTTTGTCATAACAAAGGCCTAAATAATATTATTTATTGGTATGGATAGAAATTTTAAGTGAAAGTAGGTTGAGGGAAAATCTTTCCCTTAAGAGTCTAACCCCATTTCAAAACGAATTTAATTGGATCTATATAATTATTGGATACCGATGGTTTATATAAAAAATATAAAAATTTTAATCAATTCCCATACCATTTATTTATTACCTATATTTAATATTTCGCTATTTTATCATACATATTAGGTAAAAATTTGTGTTGAGATTTTTATATATATTTTCTATATATAGAAACAAAATGATGAATTGATGACAACTCAAACAAGCCGCCTCAACAGAAAAGTTCATCAATCAAATTGAGGATAGATCATTCATCCAAGTGACTAGAAATGAAGATCTTGATAGAGTTAGAGGTAAAGGGATAGGACCAACACCTAACACCTACTATGAAAAATCATCATCTTTTTTTACACAAAGGCTAACTCTTGAGAGTTAGCCAAGGTGCACCATGAATTGAAACAAACAAATGCCAAATTTGATATCTTGCTGTATTAAATGTTGACTTCGAAATTTCTAGATATAGAAATATCTCCTGAGAAATGGTAACAGGTAATATATTAATTTTTGTTCTTTACATAATAAAAATTATTTTACATGTCATTCAAGTGACACACTAAGTTTTGTACTCTACAGGATGAAGATGGTTCGCGGCCCCCGGGGGGGGAGGTGATGGCTCTTATTCCGTCTAAGAGGGTGTCTTATGTCTCCAGAATTTGTATATAATTTTGTGTGTAATGACACATTTGGTTCATTAACTTTTTTTTTTAAGAAAATAACTTTTTTATGGTTTTTAATAAAATATTTATTTTTTTAGTTCAATGGCTGTTTGTTTCTTTGTTTGAATGGTTGAATGGTGGTTGAGTAATTGTTGAATGGTTGAGCTAGCGAAGGTGGTGACATATTTGGTGGTTTAATGGTTGTTTGTTTAAAATATGAACTATGGATGAAATATAAAATTTGTAGTTATTGTGGATGATATTTGATATTGTGATTGATGGCAATGTAGTGAATAGGTTCGGGTTTAATTTGGATTTGGGATCATGTTTTGATATCAAACGTAAACAAAACATACTTTGAAAAAATATTAAAAAAAAAAAACTCTTGCCAACGTTTCTAAAAAAAAATGTTGGCAAGGGACACGGATTTGCCAATGTTTAGACATTGGCAAATCATCATGCTATTGCGGACGTTTATCCTTATAAACATGAGCAATTTCCTAACATTTTCTTGTAAACGTTCAGACTATTCTTGATGAAATATTTCCCGACAATTTAGTTGACATTTATGTTTTGTCATCATGTCCTTTAATGATGCTTAGAAAAGGTCGAGAATGGTTAAGAAAAGTTAGATAAGGTATATTTCTTTTGTAGTGTATTATGTTAAAAAAAAAAAAAATTCTTTTGCTCTACAATAAAAGGAGACCAAAGGGTTTATTTCCAAAAATATTGGGAAAAAAATTTTAAATTATAGAAATGTGGCCTTTTTCTCCTTCCAAACTATTGACATCAAGTTTTGGAACCTTGACTTTGAAGTCGATTTGGCCAACCTTGACTTCATGTTTGCGTGCATTTCACTCTCCCCCGGCCCCCGATGAGTTGTTATTTTTTTTCCAAAACAATTGAAATCGAGGTTGGCAAAATCGACTTTAAAGCTGACTCTGCTGAAGTCGATCCTGCCAGAAGCGGTTTTGCGAGAATAGATTCCCGACGAAAGCTGCTGAGGAAAGCTACATTGAACTTTGAATTTGAAGTCGATGTCTTCAAAATCGACTTATCTGGTAGATAAACCGGCCAGATCTGAAGCTTTCTTCAACCTATCCTCTTGAGTCCTCTCTATCAAACTTCCTGTTCAAAAATCCCCCTGCAATCGCAACAACATCAACAGCTGCTGGGCACTGCCACGGTGTGAACTTTCTTCACTCCCTGCGATCCCCTCACGGTCGGTTTTCAGCGACGACAGCGAGTCTAGGTGTCCCATTTCCTTCACTTCGAATCTATTTCCAGCAACCAGAATGTAAGTTTCTTTTTTAGGGGATTTAATATGGGATATTTTGTTTGCAATGTGGATTTCAGAAGGAATATGTTATGGGTTTTGTATTCTTCTGTGCATGTTAATGTGGGATTTAATATGTTAATGTACGGTTTTTGCTTTTTTTTTTTTGGTCGAATGCATGCAAGTTTCGAGTGCATTCTCGATATGCCATTTTGTTATAATGTGCTATGTTTTGTTTTTCTTTTTGTTCGAATGCATCAAATTTTTTGATTCTATTTTTTTTTGTGCATACATGGGGAATCGAACTCGAACATATTATATAGGAAGGGAGAAGGTGCCGTTTGAGCTGATACTCATTGGCAAATTTTTGGATTCTATGTGTGTTATTTCATTTTTCCTGAAGATATGCCATTTTTTGGGTTCGGATGCATTCATGTTCCGCGGGCAAACCCTGAAAATTTGGCTTCCTTTGCAAGTTTCTGTATTCTTGATGAACAAAGCATATTATGCTTATCATATGTGCATAATATATATATATATGTGAATCCTGAATATATTGTGGGCAGAAAATTAAAATTTATCAAAATATTATTTAAAATATTAATTTTTACCAATATATATAACAATTGTTAATACAATAAAATTTTAAAAATATAGTACTGCAATAAAACATAATATTTGAATAAATTTATTTTGCTAATATTACAACTATTTATAAGATTAATAATTCTAAAGTGTAATATTTAAAAATATTTGTAGTAAATATTTAAATATTGTGATATATATAAAAAAAAATTACAAGGTGTGGAGGAATTGTAATCTTTATAAAATTGTAATAATTAGAAATCGTAATATATATATATAATTGTAATATATATTAATAATTAGAAATTGTAGTATTCATTAAATTAGAACAAATTAGAAATTATAACGTTCATAAATTTAGAAAAAAATAATTTGAAATTGTAATTGTTATAAATTACAAAAATTAGAAATTGTAATATTCATAAATTATAATATATATCAATTGCAGCAAAGTGAAACTCGATTTTAAACTCATGATTTCAGGCAATATACTCTACTCGAGTGTTGTATATAATGTGAGCAAGTATCGTTCCCATGAAAATATTTTGTACTACTAATTATGAATTATTTTATCTAAATTTAGACAAATCAAATCATAATTATAGAAATATTAAAAATCAAGAAAATATTAAAAAACTTGAATGATTGGATAAAAAGTTTAGGATGTCAATTTCATCTGTTTTCACTTTTTCACATAACCGAATCTTTTCAATTCCTTTAAATTTATTGACTAAACAATTATTGTTGATGATAACATATTTTGCTAGATTAGATTCACTCAATGATCATATAATAAATCTTTAATTCGACTAACCAAAACCCAATGACCATACAATTTTGATTAAATCAAATTGTTTATGAAAATTGCTTTAAGTTATGTGAAATATCTGTAATTTAGAGTTTTCCCTAAAACCCCACAAACAAAATTAATCATCCGTCAATCTCATAACCTTAAGTGAATTTTATTGTATTAAACTAATCTCCTGTAATTATATTAGTCATACATGCATTCAATCATAATTATCAAAACGTGAAGTCCTCAAATATTTGAAATATTAAGATTAATAATAAAATTTTATTAAATAATAATCAGAACAATAAATCTTAAAGAAAAGAAATAAATTCAGACTATACTATTAATCAAATAACAGAATCCATTGAATTTTAAGAACAAAAAAATTAGCTAAACATAATAAAGAAAAACAAAAAAGATAAAGAAAATATTACAATTCTTCTGCACAATGAAGTAGATGGAAATCACATCGTATAGAGGCGATTGTTATGGTTTTTGTGTCTCAAGATGTGTGGGAATATCTCTTATTTATAGGCTAAACCCTATGTCAACAAGAATTCATTAGTTCTTTGGAAACTAAAATTCATAAAACGGTCCTAAAATAAGATATTTAAATTCATATATATATTATACCTCTTATTAAAACAGCCTAAAATATATAAATAAAATCCTAAAATAAAATAAAATAAAATAATTCAAATGTATAAAAATTATTGTTATTAAATATTCCCACATTTGAATATTTCTTTGTCCTTAATCAAGAACAATGACAAAAAAAAAATATCTTCCAAAACCAATTCGACTTTCCCAAGTCTCTAACCATGCATATGACGAGTTCAAACCAAGATTACAATCAAGACAACCAAACTTTGTGGCATTTAGCACAAAAAGAACTATCACTTCTTCAATGGTCTCATTAAAATCAAGAACAATGTAACATTCATACACCCTTATAATTGGTTCACTTAATAAAATAAAGAAAACTAAAATTCGAATACTCAATGCACTCAATTTAAAAAATAGGTATGTGTATCATTCAAATCAACACAATAAGATAGTATTACTATAAACATGTTAATATATCAAATCTCCACTAGTTAAATATATGAAATTCATGCATCAATAAAAAGAGTTTTTATTTGATCGTAACGAGTTTAAGATTAATGATAGGATAAATAGACACAAATGATGGTTTATAATTCACTAAAAATATTTAAATATTAAGACATTGCAATCTTTACATCAAAGTAAAGAATATACTAAGAAAATTCTAACTTCCACAACTTTTAATCCCAAAATACGTAATTGGATTTCAACTCCAAACATGTACTATAATATATCACTCATTCAAAACAATGAATATGCAATGAAACTTCAATATAATAGTGAACAATATCCAAGAATGAAAATGGTTTTTCTCAATTTTTCCTTTTTTTCTCTTCTTTTCTACTTTTTTTCATTTTATTTTCTACCAGCACTATCTGTTTTTTTTCTCTTCTTTCTGGATTTTTTTAACTCAACATGATAATGTGTAAAAACATATATAAAATTCCAATATATAAAAATAAAAACATAATACCTAAAAATACAATATCATGCTATCAACTATAAGAATATTAGTAAACTTGGATTTAAAATCTGGAGATAGAAAAAAAGTTCATGGGTAAATTATGTAGATAATAATCAAAAGAAAGGGTTTAAACTCAAATGGGTTAACAAAGAAATATAAAATATTGGGGATGATATTTTTCAAAAACCAAAAGTGTGTAAATTTACATGGTTTAATCATTTTGGTATATAAAAATAAAAAATATGGTATCGACATGCATAACAAAAAAAATTCTATAATGACTAAATCATGTGTGATATATACCCAACAAGAAAAATGAGAGTACAATGCATTGCTTTTTAAAGCTCAATTGTTCACTTAAGTAAATTTGGTGTAAAATGTTGCATGTCTATCTTTCAAATTAATCATAGTTAATTATGTACAAAATAACTACTAATACGAATCATGTTTTATTCAATTTAATTCAAATCAAGTAATACATAAAAACTAGAAAACTCGAGAAAATTTTATTCGTATAGAAAAATAATTAGCAAAATCTCAAAAAAAAAAATTCTTTTTCAAAATTTTTAAATTTTTTATCACAAATTTCCAAAAAAAAAAAATAGAAAAAATCAAAATGCATGCTCCCCCACACTTAAACCAAATTTTGTCTATAATGTGCAAAATAAAACAAAAGAGAACAGAAAATTCCTTTGAATAAGCCAGTGAACTTGCATCCTCCGCTTCGGTAGCAACTTCTATTCCTCTTGTGCAAATGGTTTCTTATGCTCAAGAATTGTTTAAAAAAAAGTTGACCTTTCCTTCAAGTCAGTCTCATCCTCATAGATCTTCAAACGATACCCATTGACTTTGAATTTTTTACCTTATTCTTTTGAAAGCTCTACCGCTCTATAGGAAAAAACTTGTGTCACCACGATCAGTCCACTCTATTTTGATCTCAACTTTCTTAAAAAAAGTCTTAAACAAGAATTATACAATAAAACTTTATCACCAATATCAAACTCTCGCTTATTGATCCTTGTATCATGCCATGCCTTTGTCCTTTCCTTGTAAATCCTTAGATTCTTATATGCTTCATTCTATCATTCCTCCAGCTCATTCAACTGCATTTTCCTTTCTTTACTTGCAAAAGACAAATCAAAATTAAGATATGGCATTGCCCAATATGCCTTATATTCTAACTTAACAAGAAGCTGACATGCCTTACCATAAACCAAACAATAAGGTGAAATATCAATCGGAGACTTTTATATTGTCTTATAAGCCCAAAGTATATGATCTAATTTAACGGATCAATCCTTATGAGAAAAAGCCATAGTTTTTTTTCAAAATGCTTTTCGATTCCCGATTAGAAACCTTAACCTATCCACTAGTTTGGGGATGGTGATGGGTAGCAACCTTATGAGTAAACCAAATTTAGTTAAGAGTTTTTTAAAATTTTTGTGAAAATGAGAATCTCTATAACTAATTATAGCTCTAAAAATACCAAAATAGGAAAATATATTTTTCTTTAAAAACTTTCACACCATTTTAGAGTCACTTTTCACACATAGAATTGGCTATACCCACTTACTCACATAATCAACAATAACAAGAATAAACTCATTATTAAAAGATTTTGGAAAAGGACCCATGAAATCTATACTCCAAATATAAAAAAATATCCATAATTAAAATATTGTTTAAGGACATCTCATGACCATTAGAAATATCCCTAGTTCATTGACATTGATCATATGCAAGGACATAAAATTGAATATTCTTAAACAATGTAGACCAATAAAATCCAGATTGAAGTACCTTAACTACCATACGAGATAGACCATGTTGGCCACCAACTCCCTTATCATGACAAAAGCTAAGGATACTACTTACCTCCTGTTAGGGCACACATCTCCTAATGATACCGTCACCACAAACCATATACAAGTATGGTTCATCCTAGAGATTGTGGCATACATCGGCAAGGAGTTTCTTTTTTTCCTGCCATGTCAATCCCCCTGGTACGATCCTTCAAGGAAGATAGTTAATAAAGACAACATACCATGGTTCATCAGTTTAAATTATAGAAAATAAATGTTCATCAAGAAAAGAATCATTTAAAGGATTATCAGTCATTGTCTCAATGAAATCTCCCTCTAATCGAGATAAATGGTCAGTTGCTACATCATCTACTCTGCTTTTATCTACCACCTCAATGTCAAATTTTTTCAACCAAAGAATCCAATGCAACAATCTGGGTTTTTCATCTTTCTTTGAAATCAAATATTTAAGGACAGAATAGTCAATATAAATAACAATTTTGGATAATAACATGTAAGACTGAAATTTCTCAAGAAAAGATCACTGTAAGTAGTTATTTCTGAGTAGTAGTGTATAACTTTTGAGCCTCATTCATAGTCTTACTCGCATAATATATAACATGAAATTACATATCCACAGTTTGACTCATTACTGCACCCACAGTGTCATTACTCGCATCAACAATAACAAGAACAATCCAGGTGGCTACTCAATAGGAGAATCAATCAATTTCGATTTTAGGCAATTAAATGCATTCAAGCAAGTATCATTAATAACAAAAGGTGTATCTTTCACCAAAAGATTGGTTAAAGGTCTAATAAGTCTAGAAAAATTCTCAATAAACCTATGATAAAAACCAGTATGCTCTAAAAATCATCTAACATCTTTTAATGACTTAAGGGAAGGAAGTTTTTCAATTAATTTAATTGTTTCCCTATCAACCTCTATTCCCTCAAGAAGATATCTTATATCCTAAAATAATGCCTTCTTTTATCATAAAATGACACTTCTCCCAATTAAGCACCAAATTGGTTTCCTCACACCTCTTTAAAACTCATTTCAAGTTATTCAAACAATTATCAAATGAGTAATCAAACACAAAAAAATCATCCATGAAAACTTCATAAAATCATTAACAAAATCAACAAATATATATCATGCATCTTTGAAAAGTAGTTGAATACAAAGACCGTTGATTACAAATGTCATGCTCTGACTCTCCCGTCGAGTACGTAACAACTGCCACGTTATCTCGGCATACGGGCATGACCTCCCCATATACCGGGATAACGCAAAACATTCCAATTGTATAATAAATCTTCCAAAACATAAAATCCATCAAATAAGAAATCATATACACAATACACATGCAAGAGACCCATCCGGCCCATCCCTGTACTCACATGCATGCATTGGCACACAATCGAGGAATCCCTGTACATGCATACATGCAGTGTGGTCATCCTAGCCAATATAGAATTCTCAGACAGTTCATAAAACTTATTAAACCGGAAAAATATATCGAAATATATTATTATAATCCAAATGTCTCAGTACAAGATAAAACAGTTTCTCAAAAATAATTTCATGCAAAAGAATGAAGTCCTAAATCATAGTTGTGCAGATTTTTTCAATACTTGCTCAAAGAATTCAATCAGTATTAGTAAAATCCGCATGATATGAGATGTACAGAACTTATTTTCCATGGTCCGATGATCTACAACTCCCAAAATAATTACATAATCCATACTTACTCAAAATCAACAAAAAATTGTCCTCTGATCAGCACTAGTAGACGTCATCACTCTATACTTCCTCTGGAAAGAATTTTTGAAAATGAGGGGTGAGTATTTTAAATACCCAGTGAGTGGAGTACAATAATATGTAGTATTAAATGATGGGTGAAAATGATTGTGTCAAACAATCACAGATAAATGCATTTGCAGAAATCAAAACCATTTACATAAAACAAGTTCATTTCAAAACAACCATGGCCCGGTCCGTGGCAAAACTTAGACTATAGTCGTTTCATTTCCAGCACCACATTATCACATTCAATTTCATAATCAATTCATGCTCAATGTATAAAATAGAGCAACATTTCATAATTCATATGAGTATTCAATCGTAACATGGTGTAAATAAATCATCGTTCAAATTTAAGAGTCATGACTTTGTCACAAAATCTATTTCAAGACTCACCACAATCACAAAATATTAATAAATCCATTCCACGAACTCATTTAAAAATTCAATTGAAAAACCATGGTTGAAAGCAATTTCTCATTCATATGAAATATAGCCATCCACTCACTTGAAGAGGGTATTCACTCCCTAGGCATTTCGGCTCCAAAGAAATCTCTTTTCAAACTCCAATAGATTGTCGGTATATTTTCTACTTCTCATAAGCATGCCATCATAAAACTATTAACTCTAACAACATCTAGGTCTTAAATATATTTGATGAAATTGTCTCTTTTACCTTGTTGCTTTGCCAACAAACAACTTAATCTCAATACCATAATTACATAACAGCAATCACAATAGGGCATGAGAGGCTTTTAAATGCTAAAAGTCATTATTCTATGGGCAAATAATAGTCATTCAAATGGAATAGTGGTGAAAACATAAAGGGAGTAAAAAAAAAGTTTGTATAAAAATAGTACAATCAAATGTTTACGCCCTAAGCACAGAGATCAAAATGGTGGACATAGGGACAAAAAGACTTATATTTTATTATTCACATAAGCGGGTCATTTTGCAGGAGAAAGAATCTAATATCAGAGTTCGCATCTCCATTCTCTAAAACCCTCAAACCTATTCCAATTTTCGAGTAGCAGCTAAATCAAAATCATTTTGGGCGTTCCTCTCTTATCCCAGTGAATACTCATATACTTTTTCCTTTTTCATTTCTCTTATTTTCCTTGTTGCTAATAAACCTTAGATGAAATCAACTACCCATGGTGTCTCATGAATCATAGTTATTGCAAACATGAAAATCATGTTCACTCACAGTGCAAAAGAGAGACATCAGAATATTTTCCTTGCCTATTAGAAGAAATGGAAACACTAGGGTATAGAGAGAGAGAGACGAGAGATGAGAGAGCAAAGAGTAGAGAGAGAGATGAGATTTGTACCTTGAGATGCAAACCTAGCTCAAAGATCCGAGGTCAATTATCGGCAGTTGAAGAGAGAGATTGTCTCCTTCACCATTGTCCGGTTGTCTTCGACGGAATGAGAAAGTGGAGAAGCAGAGAGAGGGATGAGGAAATTGAGAGAGGAAGAGAGTGAGAATGAGAGAGGAGAGAAATGGGTTTCGGGTAATGAGATTGGGAAAGTGGAGAGGGGAGGGGAAATAAAAAAATATACTTTGACTTTTCTTTTCTCTCTTTTTTTTTTTTTAACTTTCTCGATGCTACAACAAAGACCAAAAGGCATACGTCTAAATGCAAAAGTACAATATGAAAGTGGTTTTTTCTTTATGAGCAAGATCAATGCAATTTGCAAATAACTAGAAAAACCATCAATAAAATAATATAATGCATGACCAGCCAATTTTTTAACAAATTGATCAAGAATGGGGAGGGGGAAATGATCTTTCCTAGTAGAATCATTCAACTTCCTATAATCTACACAAACTCTCCAACCCGTGATATCACATGTAGGGATCAACTCATTTTTATCATTATCAACCATAGGTGTTCCACTTTTCTTAAGGACGGCTTGCAAAGGACTTACCCAAACAGAATATAAGATATGAAAGATAGCACCTGCATTGAGCTATTTAATGATCTCTTTCTTTACTATCAGCTTAAGATGTTCATTCAACAACCTTTGTGGTTGAGTCATGGCTTTGAACCATTCTTCCAACAAGATCTTTTTCATATAAATCGAGGGATCTTTACCATGGATGTCAGCGATGGTCCAGCCTATTGTTTTCCTATGTTGTTGTAGAACTTGCAGCAATTTCTCCTCCTCGAATCTTGTCAAATCAAAAGATATGATCACTAGAAACATTAAAAAAAAAATCCAAAAAGACATATTTCAAATGAGAAGGAAGTGGTTCAAGTTTAGGTGTGGAAGATGGTCGAATAGCTTACTATGGTTTATCACTTTTGTCCTCAACATTCAACAATTCTTGCAAGCTCTCTCTTTATGAAGGAAAGGTATGAAATTCAATTAAACTCATATCTAAAGCAGTACACACATTAACATGTTCACTATCTAGCAAATATGGTTCACATGCTAGGAACTAGCAATACAATTTTCAAGAGAATCATTAGAATAAAAGACATTCAAATCATGTTTAGCAATTCTGTCGATGCAATTAACTCTAAAAACTTCTTGCTCATCAAGTTTTTTCATGGAATGGAAAACATTAAACTCAATTTTTCATCATTCAATCTCAAAATTAACTTTCCACAAAAAATATGAATCAATGCACGTGCAGTGACAGCGAAAAGTCGACCTAAAATCAATGAAGTACCAGCATCATCATCCATATCCAAGATGATAAAATCAACAAGAAAAATAAATTTATCAAATTTAACCAATGTATCCTCAACGATGGCTCTTGGATATTTCACACTCCTATTAGACAATTGTAAAGAAATGTTAGTAGATCGACATCCCTTTAACCCTAATTTCAAGTACACAAAATATGGTACGAGATTAACAACGGCACCCAGATCACATAAAATATCAGAAAAATCAGTAAGAACAATAGTGCAAGGGACAAAAAAACTCATTGGATACTTGATTTTCAACGGTAGCTTCTTTTGCAGAATTGTAGAACACTCTTTTGTGATGGTGATCATGAAACCCTAATTTTAGGAACAAAACCCTAATTTTCTCTTGTTGGTGATCACATTCTTGAGGAATTTTGCATTTGCTTGATGGCATCGAAAAATGTGTAATCTCTTAAAATTTTCTAAAAATTTTTCAAATTGCTTTTGTGTATTAGCATGCAAAAGACACTTAGGAAAATGAATAAGGAGCTTATATTCTCTCAAAGGTAAGGAACTTCCCTGTTGTGAATTTGGTTCCTTGGACTTCTCACTTGTAGACTGTTTATTTTTTTCCTCGATCTCTTGTTAATCATCTTCCTTGGATCAAATTGGATCCTCTCACAATTCTTTACCGCTCCTCAATGACTTATACTACAACACGGATGGCTTTTAGTAACAAAGATTAGTGGAGGTCACAAGGAAGGGGTCACTATATGTGCTATTTAGTAGGGGTCACTTTGGTTGCCACTAACAGGTTGATCTATTGTGGTGGCCAAAATTTCCCACCGCAAAAATAAGTTTTTAGTGACAATAAAAAATTTTGACTAGCACTAAATTAAATACGAAAATGAAGACCACCACTAAATAATAAATCTTTAATGGCAAATATATCAACAGCCGCTAAAACTATTTTTAGGGATAAAGTGAAATTTTGTCGGCACTAAATATGTATCTTTAGCGACAGTCTCTACTGACCGCTACTAAATCTCTTCCCAACTCTAACAACCTAACTCTTTAGTTATTGAGAGTTATTAATTTTTAAGTTCAAAAATATTTAACTTTGTTTAGTTATTTTAAATTGTTAAATAAATATTTCAAAATAATAATTGTTCTTTTGAAAATATTGTTTGATAATTAACAAAAATTGACTTGTCAATAAAATTCATAATTACTTTTCAGTTTTCTCTTATTATATTCTTTTCTTTTTTAATGAAAACCTCAATTTAAAGAGACAATTGTATCTTAATTTATTATGAATAAAATTTTTAAAAATTTTAAAATATTAAATAATTCTTTAAAAATTAAAAATTAAAAAATTAAATGTTCAAAGTTAGCCAAAACTAGTACTTTTAATAAAAAACAATAATTAATTATCAAAGTGAGAATTAATAAAAAAGTAATAAAAATAAAACAATTGTGCATAATAATTGAGGGGCTATCAAACCTATGCAATTATGAAAATAAAAAGTAATGAAAATAAAAGAAAATAAAAAGTAATTGTAGGGGCCTACAGAATCGTGATTTGGGGCTCACTATGTATATAGGAAGAAGGTGGCTCTCTCTCACAAAAGCTTATTCCTCTCTCTCACGGAAACCACTCTCTTTACGATTTGGGGCTCTCTCCCTCGCTCGCTCTCGTCCTCACTCTTGTTTTTGTGATCCACAGCCTTAACCAAAATCTCTTTTCAATCGGTACCGATAGACTCTCTTCAAATCTTCCATCAATTTCTAGGGGTTCTACTTTTCTAGAGTTTTTACATTAAGATCTTAAGTAATTTAAAATGAGATTTATATAACATTAATTTTTCAAGGGTCCAATTAAAAGATCTTAAGATCTTTGCAACAGAGAGAAAGGTAGACGAGACTACCCAAAACTGTAAAACAATAATGTAGAAATGAGAGAGAGACGACTGTGAATGCGATGGTGAGGGTTAGGGAGAGAGTGCGTAAGGTTTTTATGTAATGGAAAGAGAGAGAGAGGGGGGTATTCTAGTTCGAGAGTGTTCTATTCTAAATGGGGAGTTTGAGATGTAGCAATTATTATAAAGCTTTAGCAACACCACTACTGAGAACTGAAGAGACAAGCACTAGACCCTTGTGGAAATTTCTTGAAACCCCTCTGAAAAATTTGATGCGGTTGTGCCAGAAGTGATGGGGTTTATGAATTTGAGTTGGGGATTTGAAGATAATGATGGGGTTTTTCTAGGTTCTGATCTTCTGTCAGAAAGGACTGAAATTGGTGTCAACCCAACTGCATTTAGAGCTTCCATAGCATAATTTTACAAAAAATATTGCTTCTGGGTTAGGGGAAAAAAAAAAGAACAAAAGATTATAGAACCATCAGAATTTAAGTGGGTTTTTTGCAGTTTTTGCTGTCTGTAGTGCTCTTTTTTTTTTTTTTTTTTTCTTTTGGAGATGTTTTGTGTGAAGAGTGAAAAAAAAAAAAAAAAGGATGAGAAGCTCTATTTCTTTCTGGCATTGAAGAATGGAAGAGAATCAATTTAGTTTGAGTGGCGAGGGGAGCTGAGGTGGAGGAAGGGATCAACATGTCATCCATTGACTGAATGACACGTAGAATAAGATGATGAGAGAAGTGAACAAAACTTTCTAAGGGTTTTGGATAGTGGGTTTGATGACTTCTCATTTTTGTGGATTTGTGTGGTTGAGAAATGTCCGATGTTTGGCTTGGACGATGGTTTGAAAGAACACTTGCATGGACAAACATAACGTGTTCCACATAATGCACTGGTTGGTTAATGTATTTAATAATGGATAAATGGACAAAAAGTATTTAATAATGGCCTCTTTTTGATTCTTGAAAGAGAAACGGTAGTCATTATATTGGAAAGACACTGTTAGAGATAAGCTAAAAGAGGAAACAAAATATATATTTAGAGAATTTTTCATATAGTTTTATTGTTTTCTCCTATTTTTTAATATTTATTTATTTATTTATTTTTATTTTTGCCCATAAATTACGAGAGCAATCTTTTTTCTCGATTCAAATGACCTTTTCTCTTTCATCATCTTTTCATTAATTTTACGATGGGTTTTCCTTATTAACAATATAGATATAAGGGTGGTGGACTTCGATCCACGTGGATTTTGGTCGTCCTCCACCTCGGCAGGGGTTCTCCGCTTGGCGAAAGCTAATTCGTCAATATTGCTGCGTTGGATGCCTCGTCACAAGATGGGTCTCCGTCTTCCTACCTCTACGCGTGCAGAAACTGAGGAGAGCCATTCCTCTTTGCGCAGAAGTTGAGGAGAGCCATTCCTCTTCGCTTGTCCTGCCTGCAAAAGGCATAACACGCATTCCTCTTTGCGCAGAAAGCACTCTTCTCTCTCTCTCTCTCTCTCTCTCTCTCTCTCTCTCTCTTCCTCCCTCTTTCTCACTCTTCCACAATCTCAATTCTTCTCCTCTTTCGTCGATTACTTTCTCTTCACTTCCCTCCAACGCATAACTCTCGCTCATGAACCCTGTTCCGTTTCTCTCTGCCATTTGCATCAATGTCGTCTTTGGCGATCGAAGAGAGGAAAACGAGAAGAAGGACAACGGATTGGCTCTTCTCTGGTTCAAGCACGACCTTCGAATCGATGGTCACTTCTCTCTCGTTTGAAACCCTAATCTTAGTTGAAACCCTAATTTATCTTGTCTTGTTCTTCTTCTCTTGTTTTCGCGACTTCATTTGAGACGGCAATGTTCTGCTCATCGATTTCTGAGATGGTTTGTGGTCTTTATGTTTCTCTTTGCTTTTTGGTTATGTGTTTCGATTTCTATTTCAAAATTGAATCCCTTTCTCTCTCTAATAATTAGGTCTTTTTTCTTCTTCCCTCTATGTTGAATGCTTGTTTGTTAATTGAAGGTCTCTTTCTCTCATTTTCATTCTAAACTGAATGTCTCTCTCTAATTTTGTTTGCTGTTTACCATGCCCAGACAAATCGTGGGTCTGGTGTTCTTGGAAAATTAAGGGTCTTGCTAAAAATGCTACCATGTTGAGTTTTGCTGCTTGGTTGTTATCTTTACATTTGATTTTTAGTTCAAAATTATGTTTGAGTTTATAATTGGTGACAAAAGACAAGGTTACTAGATACGTTGTATTTTGATTATTTCCTTTCGCATTTTGTTCTTGACGGATATTAAGAATCTTGTGTTGTTTTGAGTTATGTTGCTTTCCATATGGGCTTTTGAATGATCTGGTGCATTATAGACACGGAATTTCTTTTTCTTTTTTTTTTTTGGGAGTGTATTGTGTGGGTTTGAAAAACCTTTTTCTGGACCTATTTTCTAGAATTATTAAAATTGAACTTCTTTTGTATGTTCCTTGTGCTAATGTTTGCTGTATGATATTGGATAGTCATATGGACGAGCCACTGAACTGGAGGAATCAAGAGTCTTTGCATGGGTAGAAAGTGGAAGTGTATTCTTGGTTCTTAATTCCTTTAGAAAGGTATTCTTCACCTACCTAGCTTGGTTTTCCTATTGTTGCTCCATAACTACATACAATCCATGCTCTTCAATTTGTAGAAATCATCAACCTTCACCTCACATGGCCTGGTGGGTTTGCCTCATTTTTCCTACATCAAATCTTACTAGCTTTCTCACCATGTTTTCACTTGTTGGATGCCCTCCCACAGCCTTTCTTTATCATATTAGATTTTCAGTTTCTTTTTTTTTTTTTGGAGACATTTAATGGACCTTTTTCATCTATTTTATTTTTTTTATTAATGGTCCAGTCCCTGGCTCTTCCATCAGATCCTTTGACATGTAACACATTCCTTAGTTCTACTGCAACAGATTCATTCACAAGTTTGTGCTGATTCATGTTCCATAGAATTCATGAAGCAAGTGTGATTTTTAGTTATAAAATAAGCATGATAAATTTGGGGTTGTAGAGACTATAACCTATATTGTTATTGAAGTTGGTGATCACCTTCCTGGACTTTTTACCAAGCTGCCCAAGTTGGCTGTAATAAGCATGAATAAGTTTCATGTAGCTGTGACTTCACATAACTGAATGACTCATGATGAATAATAGTGTGGTTGGTCAATGTAGAAGCAACATACTGAGGGTCTGTATTTGCTGGCTAATATGCTGACTTTTCTGAAATGATATCCCTTAATTACTTTAGGTCATGACAACTGCATTCAGCATTGCGGCATATCATGTAGCATTTGCATGTTGTATTGATGTATCTGTCTAATTCTATAATCTGTTCTTTGTCTTCCTTTTCAAGGCAATTGAACAATTTCAACATGCTTTGGAGATCTCACCTCAGAGCATTTCAGGACACTATGGGCTTGCTTCGGGGTTGCTTGGTTTGTCAAAGGAGTGCCTAAATTTGGGTGCATTTAGATGGGCAGCTTCCCTTTTAGAGGTTTACCTTGAAACTTCTCATAAATGCTTATCTCCTACCATTTATAATTCAGGGAAAGAACAGTAATTCATTATGTTTGCAGGATGCATCTAAAATAGCAAAAGCAGGTGCTTGCTTAGCTCGAAATTTTTCTTGCATCTGGAAGTTGCACGGTGATATCCAGGTATAATAATCTCCGTAATTCTCCATTGCCTTTGTGCTGAGATGTTTTTGATTTCCTATTTTAAACCTCTATATCCTGTTGATGTTCTGTTATTCTGTGATGGTCATGAAATGTGGTGCACATTCTTTGTTTGTTAGATTACATATGCTAAATGTTTCCCTTGGGAGGGGGATGATCTGGCTTCTGAAATGGTTGAAGCAGAAGCTTTTAAGACTTCCATCCTTACCTGGAAAAGATGTTGATATGTGGCTGCAATAGCTGCTCATAATTCTTATCAGTGAGCTTTGCACTTGGCCCCTTGGCAAGCTAACATATATACTGACATAGCGATCTCTTTAGATCTTATTTGCTCTTTGGAGGAGAATTTCAATCATAACCTGAGTGTCTGGTAAGAGCAACTTTTTTCTCATCTCTTGTTGATCAGTTCCAAACATGCCTGAAATATTTTTCTTGATGCCAGGAAACTACCCGAGAAAATGTCCTTGGGCTCTCTATTACTTGAGAGTGATAATGCTGAATTCTGGGTGGTACTAGGATGTATTTGTGGTCAAACTTCATTGAAGCAACATGCTTATATCAGGGGATTGCAATTGGATATATCTCTGGCAGCTGCTTGGGCATATCTGGGAAAGGTAATGTGGCATGTTAATTTGAAAGATTAGTTGGGGTTATGACATGACAATTTTCTGTATTCACCTATAAAGAGATACTTGTACATTATTTACCAAAACTTGCTCTTATTACTTCCAAGAAGATTAATTTTTATACATGACACGTGTGCTGCATTAATAAATCTATCTGGATGTTTGGAAATTGAGTTGGAACTGCTTAAACTTATCTTTGTCGCTGAAAGCAAATGTAAGGGAGTTACCATGATTGGGAGTATTTCTCATGGTCATATCTGAGACAATTTTCTCAGTTTTGCCACTGTTTCTGCTGGCACTGTTTAGTGAGATGCCTGGAGGAGTCATCTACAGAGTGATTTCATTGTCTCATATAATAGAACTTCCTGATTAGGCTTTAGCTTGAAATGGTATGATGGAAAAAATCAGTTTTTGAGCTTCAATGGTCCTTTGAGTTTGCTGAGATGTTGTGTGATGAAGGTGCTTTTGGGGTTCCTACCAAAGTGACACCCACTTTGTAGAAGTTGAATCGAGTTCTTATGCCCGTTCCACTTGCTTCCTGATCTACTCCTGAGTTTATCTGGTAAGTAATTACTGAATCAGGAATCAGGACCCAACTTGCATGTTTGCCTCTTAGTTTTGACTCCTACACGATGCTGATGGTTGCACTAAGTATAGGCTTGATTAAATGTAAAACTAGAAGTCTAAGATGGAGAGAGTTTCAATTTTCTCTTTCATCAACAATCTTTATACATTAGAGGAATTCTTCTTCTGTTATATGTTGGACAAAGAATTTGATTCTCAGTCCATCCCATTGGAGTCTTAACTTTATGATTTTTCAGCTTTACAGAATAGAGGGTGAAAACGTATTAGCCAGGCAAGCATTTGATCGTGCTAGAAGTATAGATCCTTCTCTGGCATTACCATGGGCGGCGAGGTCAGCTGATATTCATGCCAGGTGAATTCTTCTTTTTATGTGATGAAATGGACATGGTCCCCCCCTCCAAAAGAAAAAAAAAATCTCATAATTCCTGGTTGACCATTTATTTCATTCTCTAGGGATCCAACCTCAGCTGAGGCTTACGAGAGTTGTTTACGAGCTGCACAGATAATGCCTGTAAGTTTGTTATGTGGTAACTCTTTAATATGGTTCCGGGAAGAAACTTTATACTGTTAAATTGTTTTTGGCACTCTTCCATGGGGAAATTTAGTCATGCCTTGGATGCTAACAGGGAAGTTGGAAAATATTTTAGTCTACTACATGATGATATTGCCTGCACTTGATTGTAATTATGTCACCTTGTTGCAGCATTTTGTAGGCTTCTAACCTCGAATTAATATTGTAATATGCCTTTACCGCGTTTTTCATTTCTGGTTTATTACATATTTTATATTGAATAAAATCTTGGGCAGATTGCAGAATTCCAAATTGGTCTAGGAAAGCTTGCACAACTTTCAGGTCACCTTTCATCTTTACAGGTATGATCATGTTCATATTTTCGGATCATGATTAGCGATTGATGTTTTCTTTATCCAGGAGGAAGAAACCAAATTTGTATTACATATGAATTCTTTTAACTTATTTCACAGGTTTTTGGAGCTATCAGACAGGCA
Organism: Dillenia suffruticosa; assembly: GCA_033439265.1. Classification (NCBI taxonomy): domain Eukaryota; kingdom Viridiplantae; phylum Streptophyta; class Magnoliopsida; order Dilleniales; family Dilleniaceae; genus Dillenia; species Dillenia suffruticosa. The sequence goes on from JAVTVX010000015.1 coordinate 23,054,426, forward strand.
GTGCAGCGTGCACCTCTCTATCTTGGGACTCACAATTTGAATGGGCTGATTTCAGAAGCACATTTCAATTTTCAGTCTGCTGCTGCTTATTATAGACTGGCACGCCATGCAACCAGCACCTTTAGTGGCTCAGTTCGAAAATCTCATCTCAGAGATATATCAATCAATCTTGCGAGATCCCTCTGTCGGGTAACCATATGTACCTTCTTATGGTTTGTCCTTGATTGGACAAAGTAGATGTCAATTGAAAAGCCTCATTTATCTGGTATTGCTGCCTCTTTCTTTGTGGGAAACCCTTTATCGAACACTTATATTTGGTACAGGAGGGAAGTTTTCTCGATGCCGTGAAAGAATGTGAAGTAGAGAAGGTCAAATCATGAGCTGCCATACATTTCATATACCCTGGCATCTTCATTCTCTATTTAAAATGAGTGCCCTATGCTGATGAGACAGGAGTTAATGGGTCCACTTTGAGTCTTTGACTGAGTTTTTTAAGCTTCATGGTGGATCATTTTGGATAAAGAAAATACATATATAATTAGTTTTCCATGAGAAGTCATCCCATGCTATTCATGATTGATTTTTATATGTATTCTTGACTGATGAATTAATATTTGGAAATTGTTTACATCCAATGTCTTAGGTGCTCTTGATGCATGGGATCTGCAAATATATGCTCTCTCTTTGTGGCAGGTTGGGAAAAATGATCTGGCACTTAATATTGCCAGAAATCTAGCTACAAGTGTTTCTTCAATACCTCAGACATCTAGAGCTGCCTTTGTACGTTTTGTATGTAAACTGCTGTACCATATATCTGGAAAAGAATCAGCAATATTTAGCATTCAGAAAATGCCCAAGGATTTATTTGCAAGTTCAAAAGTTAGTTTTGTAGTATTTGCAATTCATGCTCTAGATCGGAGTAATCAGCTTGAGTCAGTTGTTGCAAGCAGTCGTTTCTCCCTTGCATCTCTTGACGAGATCACTGGCATGCACTTTTTTATAGCACTTGGTATATTAGTAAGTTCACTTATTCCTCAAGCAATTAATTATTTTACATTCAAACTGGAGGTATTGCTTGGTCAGTCTATTTTCAAAACTGAACCTACCTATATATGTGATTGGATTTTGCAGATCAAGAATGGATCGGGGTCATGTCTTGGTGTTCATGATGGAGCACATTAGCTTAGGAAAGCTCTTCACATGTACCCTAGCAGCGATTCAATAAGGTAGTCTGTTTGTAATGGAGATTCAGCAGCTTCAACATTGTTTACACTATCTTTTTTTTATACAATTCATCAACACTATATATGCTGATAGTAATGTTATTCAGTTTCTGAACTAAACAACCTTAAGAGTTGGAAGATGCATGCAGACAGCACTGATTTTTGGCTATCTTATTCTCGATTTTTCACTTTTCTGATGTAAATTCTTTCTAACAGGGTCCTGCTTGGTAATCTTAGTGCGGGTCTTTTTCAGTCTTACTGACACATGCGTATGATGCCTAGATTGTCCTATATCATATTGTGCACACGGATGACTTCTTAGGGCAGCACATTAAATTGACCAGACTGCAACACTCTGAAGGATTCAAATAAATCAGGTGCATTCAGGTATCAGCACTAATTCTTCGATCCCCATGCTTTTGAGTTGTCACTTGTTTATATGTGCTATGTGATCTCAATGTTGGTGCCCTGGTAGAAAATCTGTGTTGTTTGTAACTTTATATAATAGGTAATTTCTAACGAGAGCGTCATCAAGAGTCTAAGTAAAGGTTCACAACTGTGGAGATGATAGAGGGTTTTAAACTCTGGTTAAATTGACAACTCTACCTGCTTGCAATTGCTTTGACCTTTTTTTTTTTAACTGTATATTTTCATTGCCTTATTTTGTCACTAAATGAAGATCATTGCAACAGTTACAATTTTAAGCCCATTCCTATAATACTTTTTTGTGTTAGTGTACTTCACAAAGGAAACAAGAAATTAACAAATCACACTTTGCTAAATAAAGCTGCATAAGTAGACATGAAGCAACAACAAATGCTAAAAGTAACACATGAAATCCTGATTGGATGTGTGATTTCCATGTTATGTTTCTAAATTCATCTCTAATCCTTGGTCCTCAGCAGTTGAACCTTTCAATTTGACCTCATCAAATTGAATCCAGGTTTTCCCCTTTCTTTTTATGGGGATAGATTGGGGATCAATATGGGGTGTTTGTAATGCCATTTTATTTGTTTTTATCAGGCAAACATGGAGTCTATCATGAGAAAGAGGGAATTAATAATGACAAGAATGATGCAGGTAATCTGATATCCTCGTCCCATGGCGTGACTGTTGCAGCTAACATCTATTTTTGGCGCTTTGTTCCTCCTCTTATCTGGACAGAGAAATGCTGATATTCTTAAGAATGTTACCAGCCACTTCGTGAGGACCTAGCTTCTGCAGAACAACGAGCGAAGGAAGAACGTGCAGCACATAATGCAATGAAAATGGTCTACCTTTATGGTTTATTTATTTATCTTTTTTTTACTTACACCTTTGACTTTCTATTTGAGTATTGCCTTTTGTTTTCTATGTAACCAAAATTATTTAAATAAACAAACTGCTCTGCAGAGGGAAGTTGAATTAGAATACCGAGCTGTTGAGGCAACTACAGCACTTGCCAAGGTCCAGGTTTGTCTGGTAGATGGGTTTTCTGAGAAAATGCATGATGATTAAAATGCAGAACGTTTCTGTAAGCAATCAGAGAGTGAGGTCAATCCATTACCTTGTGGGGGGTTAGGGGTTCAAATCTCCCCTTGCCCCCTAAAAGAAAAGGTCTCAGAATTTTCTTTTTGATAACATTTTGAGATAGTTTTCATTCTGACCACACACTATTTTGTTTCATTGGTATATATCTTATTGTCGTTGACTTATTTTCTATATTTTAATTCTTTCTTGTTTCAAGAGTAACTGATGCGAGGACAGCAAAAACATCAGAACTTGAGCAGAAGATAGCACTGCTAGAGGTAAAATCTTTTCTTCAATTTTGTTACATGCATAGTTCCAACGCGATCTACAATTCTGCAATTCTGGCGTTTTCATAGTCATGTATCCTTAGGTTCAATATGCATCTTAGAGATGCGCAAGAAGGATGCCCATCCTTGTCATGGACTGAAAAAATCTCAGTATGCAAACCAAGTAATTCAAGTAAGTTTTATATAATTGCATGGACTGTCTCCTACCATATATAAGCAACAAAGTTTTATTCTTTCAACTAATTGTAGTTTATGTGCTTTATTTCTTGTATGAAAGCAACTTTACACACTACATCGCAATGGCTCTTTTTATTTTAATTACTTCGATTTTTCTAATTTGATCATTATCAAAAATTAATTTTTCAACATTTATTGGGTCCATTTCTAAATTAATATATTTTTTACTAGCCATTTCAAATCTTTATGATTATTAATTGTATTAATTAATGAAACATTCATCATTTTTCTGACAAATAAGAACGTTCAATTAGTACTTATTTTGAATGGGCACAGGCCTCCAATATTTTATATAAAATTCGAATTTTGCACCGTGCAAATAGTTCAGTATTGACAGAAGTCATTTCTACATCACTGAAGTCTGATTGTTTTCAAGATCTTTGCAGTTCCGTGTGCTTTTTTCTGCACCCAGTCCATATAAATTAGTAATGCACATCTCCTCTTAAAATTGAATACATCTTTTTCTTAATATTAACTTTTTTCTTCTTTTCCTGTTCGGTCACCAGGAAATACCTCGTTTTGTCAACTATTTTGTTAATGCTGAAAAAACTCCAATGGTGATTTTGAAAACCGGGACACAATCTCTTGAAGTTGGAATCCATGGAAGGCAAATTAAGAAGAACCGGAACAATTTTGTTCTGAAACATGATGGAGGTGATGTGCTTGTATTCACGCATTTTTGCTTGATGTTCAATTGCGTGAGGAAGACATTGATTACTCTCCCTACGACGGAGAATGGAGGTCAGATTCTATTTCTACTGAAATTTTTTAGGGTTTGAATCAACATTGATTACTCTCCCTTCAAGTATTGCGAAATTGGGGACTGGTGGTCAGTTTGCTTTTGGCCCCACCAAGAAGCCAGCTCTCTCTCTCTCTCCCCACTTCACCCCTTCCTCCTCATGAAGAGGAATGAGGGAAAAAGAAAGAAGTACCCAAAAAAATAAAAAACACAAACATAATTAAAGAGTTCTCTCTCTTACCAAGGGAACAAGCAGCGTGCTGATCGAGATCATTTTGTTAGTACTCATTAATTTCTTTGGTGCATTGCATAATCTAACTAAGTGGGTTAGGATATGGAGCTAAGAAGGCACAGGCGGAACCTGTCAAGTGGTGTGTCTAGGTTAGTTCCTTTATAGGGCTTTTGGGAGGACTGATTTCTTTTTGCTGGCAGCATTGCTAGGAGTTCGAGTTGGATTGTCACATTTTCTTTTGTGATAGCTTTCTTGAAGTGGGAGGTGTTAGAGCAAGAGTCAAACTCCCCTTGGGTTTTGGGTGATCTAGAATTTTGAGGAAATATTGGGAAATGACTAACATTGGTCCAGTCACGGGAGAGGCAAACTAAAAGAAATATTAAATTGATGCTGGTATATTGTACAAATCTCATAACATGCTTTCAATGTTTCTTCTGTCTGCAAGGTGAACAATATAACTTAATTTATTTACCTCTTTATTTTTTTTAATCAGAGAAGAAAGATTTTGTTGACAAGAAAACAAATACAAAAAGCAAGGGAAAAACATGAAGGAGGTGCTTACGCATTGTTCTGTTATAAAAGATTATAAATGAAATCAATGACATTTACAACGGATTTGAAGGACTGAGATTGTCCAAAAGTTCAAATGCCTCATAAAATTATCTACAAAAATCATCAAAGAATTCTCCAAACCATAACATCTTCCCCACCTGAATCTATTCGAATGTGTCCTCTCTGCTCAAGGTTTATATCTTTTCTCTCTCTCTCTCTCTCTCTTGTTGAACATTAAGTTCTCCTCTTTATTGTTGATGTTTCCTGCTAAGCTTGCAACTTTTCATTAGCAAGGGATTGCCAGTCTCCACTCTTTTTCGTTGCTTCTTGGTATTGCTTCTTATTACATGCATGAATAAAGTATCCTTGGGACATTTTTAGGTCTCTCTTCATTTTGCGTATGTTGTTCTGTTTTGTGGAGCTACACTGGATTTGCCAGCCTACAGTTCCTTCCATTATTTCTTTGTATTGTTTTTTACATGCATGATGAATTAAATATTCATGGAACTGCTACCCTACCTTGGAGGGTTATTACTTATTTACATGCATGAATTAAATATTCATTTTGTATTGTTTTACAGTTCCTTCCATTAAATATTTTGTATTTATTGCTTACAGATGCCCAGTTTACTGATGACATCAATATTAGATGTCAAAGGTTACGCAATAACATTGTGCTGAACTGCTATCCTACCTTGGACCAACGAGTTTATAACCTTCCTTCAGGTACAAACATTATGCATCTTAAACATTTGGATGTCCGATGAAAGAACAAAGAAAGTTATGTGGATCTAATATTTATTAAATAAAAACACTCTGCTATTTTAATCAGGTGAAGAAGATGCTACACAGTAGCCGCTCATACGAGGTTCCATCGCATAGATACACGGTCATGATGGATCTTTAGGTAGAATTAACCTGTTGGGTTTATCCCTTACATCTAAAGTGAAATTTATTTGTTTTGAATTACTTGCATGTGTGCATTTGGGTTCACAATTACATTTTCACATGCATTCCTGTGCTTTTTTTTATTTATACTTAGATGGTGAGGTACTGATCCGCACTGCCATTTACCTCTCTAGGCTTTTTTATAAGCTTCTCATGGACCCTGTTGCAGAGCTACTTCCTGTTGTCTACGCACCCACTGTTGGTGAGACTTTCCAAAAATTTGGGAGCATTTTCTGAGATCATATTTTTTTTTTTTTTAAAAACAAAAATGAATAGTTTTTTTTTTTTTTTTTTTGGGTTTCTGCCTTTGGAACACAGAAAGATGAGATAAATCTAAGGTTAATTTACCCATTAAAAGAATTTAAAAAGGACTTCTTTTTTTCCCAGCATTTCATTTTACAAACGAAGCACAAGCATATGATAAACTATGACGGGAAGCACAAGCATATGATAAACTATGTCCTTTTATGGCATTAGCTATGTGTTTCGGAGGAATTTATTGAAGTAGTTGGCATAAAAAATGGAAAAGAAATTGGGAGATAAATGTGGTACGCAGTTTGCTTGCTTGGAAACACAAGAGAATTAATTTTTTCCTACCACTTGGGTCTCTGAAGCACGAGAGTATGATAAATTATTTTGGCTGTCTTTTTTGGGTATCAATAATATGCTTTCAGGGTTTTTTGTTGAACTTGGAGTAGAAAGTAGGAAAATAAATGGTAAAAAAGGTGATATGATGGTATTATGCAATGATAATAAATTTTCTTTTGATTGCAACTTTTTTCCTTTTTGTGACATTGGTTGGTGGGAGTGGTGGTGGTTTCTTTGGAGTTTTCTTTGAAGGGATTGTGTTGTTTGTTTATATCGGATGCTGATTAGGAGTAGGTAGCTGTCTTTAATATGGAATACTTAATTTCTTTGTTCTACATATATGTGGGGTGCATTTTCTATTTCTTTCTCAGTCAAGGAACTCTCTAAATTGGTGCAGGATTTGTTGGTCAGGGGGCTTTGAAGGGCGGAGAGAGAGTGAAGCTTTACTTTAGTCAGCGTATTTTATACTTTATAACTACGAGGATACTTTATAACTATGAGGATCCTATAGTATGCAAACTCCAAAAGGAAGGTAAATTTCTTATTCTCTCAGTGTTATGTTGTGTTTCTAATTATGTAATTGTTTCTAAGCAAATTTTTTTGGCCATTTTTAGCTACTTTAGTCATTTATATTGCAAGCTATGGGGAAGATTTGTTAGTTGTGTACTGAAAACCTTTTAGGTTCCTACCTGTGAACAGATCATGACTCATGACCCATGACCCATGACCCATTTGGGTATTGTCCTTATAGTTCAGAATTCCACAAAAGGTCCATTTGTTTATGTCCAAATTCAGTTCTTTTCTCATTGCTTAAAACTGATGTTCATGATGATCGTTCTGGCAAATCTAGAAGAGTTTGGTATAACTGTAGATGTGACACATCATTTGCTGTGTAGAGTATGATATCCTTATAGAGCCCATGTACTGTCCCCGATCTGATGTTGTTAGCTTGTTATCATTTGCTTGTCAGTCTATAGGATGTGCTGGAATGTGATATTTAAAAAACATTTTATTTTGATTTTATGGAATTGTGTTATCATATTATCCATTGCTATATTAGCTGGTGCAGTGCTATTTTCCCCGTACGATTTATTGGAGAGATATAATAGTTTATAATTATTATTAATTAACTATATATAGCATGAACATACCATTTCGGATTTCGTGGTCCTCCAATTGATGGAAGTTGATTGTCATTGCTGCTGTTGTTGAGTGGCCCACATATTTTATTTAAACACATGCAATTATAATTTCTAACACCGGGCATATCATCAATCTTTTATAACTAAATTTCAACTCTCCACCGCGCGTAGCGCGGTGTACTCCACCTAGTATAAGTAAGAGAGTCATCCATATACTTATAAAAATATTCAAACGATAAAAAACTTTTATTCAATTATATTGTTTGAAATCTAATATTTGAAATTTTATGAATACATATATTTTTATGAATTTTATAATTTTACGTTAAAAAAACAGAAAGAAAATTTAAAATAGTCACCCATGGGTGGGTCAGTGTAGTTTTAAATTGATGATAAGAGTAGAGGCATGGTCGGGGTTGTGCCTGCGCCTAATACAACCCCTCCTGAACAAAGAGATGGAGCCTTGTCGTTTTAAAATATTAGGGAACGCAACATTTAATTGCTCCATAATTTAATCTTAGGGAATGTAGGTTGTTCCAATCTTTCAGTAAGTAGATAGTTTCCAATCTTTCTGCACAACTAATGCTGGGAAAGAAATGGTCTATTTGGGTTTGAGATGTAAGATAGAAAATCTAGGGATGTTGTCCTTACAGCTTGCCATGGAATTCTAAGTATTAGGCCAATCGTTATTGGGTTAAAAGGAAGTGATCTTGGTCTTGCCTTATTTTTGGCAAATGGAGACCAAAGAGAGACAATAAAATGAGTTCATGGAATATAACAAAATTTTACATGAAGAGTTTCAATATTATTCTTTTTTGCCCATCTTTTTATTATCAAATGGTAATTAAATTCTTTTTCTCCTATTGTAATTTGAACCTAGAAAACAACAGAACTTAGTGCTTACTAGGGGTGTTAATGACACCGGATAGTGTCACGGGTACCCGTGACACTACCCGGTCAAAGGTCAAAACTCGAACCTGGGCTCGGTCAAACCGAGCTCAAGCCGAGCTCGGGCTCGGGCTCGGGTAGCTGGGTATCGAGCTCGAGCTCGAGCTCGAGCCCAGCTGTGTCGAGCTCGAAATCTCGACGAGATATCCGAAATATTTTAATTTTTTTAAAAATAAATTTTATAAATAATTATATATTTTTTTAAAAAAAATTATATATAAAATTATATTTTTAAGTATATTTTTTAAATATATTATTTATACCACCCAATGACATTACCCGACGACACTACTCGATGACACCTGATGATACTTCGAGCTCGAGCTCGAGCTCGAGCTCACCTAAAGTACATCGAGCTCGAGCTCGGGTATTATGATACCCGAGCTCGACCCGGGTGTCATAACACCCCTAGTGCTTACTACCACAATCTGAAGGCTGTCAATTCTGCATACAAATCACTCGACAAGAAGGTATCATCTCAGAGATGATGTGAAGTATCACTTAGTGGCCAAAGGTATGGTTCCAAGATATACTACTTGGGATATGCATAAAGAAGAATTTAGTGGGAGTGTAAGTAATATTGAAAAATTAGATAATGTATCAGATGAGTTAGATGATGAAAATAACATGATTGGGATGTTACATGAAGGCTTGAGAATGCTGGTAATCTGGAGCTTCTATTTTAAATGTTTAACTTTTTTTTGTCTAAATAAAAAAATGTGTAAAGGTGACCAATATTGTTATACTTTTTAATGATTCTGATGAGAGTTTATCACTTTTTAATAAAAAATGGTGTTATTGATGTCCTATTTGAAACTAATTTGGGTTTCGAGAGAGGCTGGTTATTAAGCATAGATATTTCTTCAAAAATCTATGTTTAAAGCTCTATGGTTTTTGTTTTTGTTTTTTTTTTTTTTTCATGTTTAACTCTTTCTTTTTTCATAAATTTCATTCAAAATTTGCTATATGTACTCACTACTAGCTTTCATGGGATCCGTCGTTCAACAATTGGCTTACCCAGGAACCAGGCTACTAGAGACCTTGGCTACTCACTTGGCTGATCATAAATTTTCCCACTTTATAGACTGATTTTTGATATAACTATTTTTTTCTTTAATAGTTCGTATAAATCCTAGACATTCAAGTTATACCAAATAAATTTATTGTATTTTTAATTATGTTAATCAAATTATATTCTTATCCTTTTAATATTATCAATTATCTTTCTGGATTGAATTGTAGTTTTATACCTGTTATGAATTGAGAGTGTTTGGCTAAGATTGACCACGAAAATGTATAATCATTTTTGTTAGTTATTTGCATTTAAGAGTGGTCAAATAGTTCACTACAAAAAAACATGGTTTTAGTGATGGATTTTAGCCACGAAAAAAATTCGTCTAAATTTTTTAATGGATTTAGCGACGAAAAATTTTTCCGTCGCTATTTTACAATGAAATTTGCTACGAAAAAGTATTCGTGGCCAAATTAGCAATGGATACATTATTCGTGGCTAAATTCATCGCTAAGTAGCGATAAAAAAATTTTTGTCGCTAAATCCGTCACTAATTAGCAACAAAAAATTTTTCGTTGCAAAATTCGTCATTAATTAGCGACAAAATTGGGAATTCGTTGTTAAATTTTCAATATAATTTTAAATATAATTTTAAATATAATAAAATAAAATATAAATATCAACATAATTATTAAATAATACATCAATTTAGTGACGAATTTGGCAATTGGTCGCTAAATTAAGCGACAAATTCCAAAATTCGTTGCTAAATTTAAAATATAATTAAATAAAATATATTATTAATAGAATTATTAATAATAAATATTTTTATTAAAATATGATTTGTTAATACTATTTTTTAATTTATTAATTTACATTCACATTTTATTAATAATAATAAAATAATATAAAATAATGATTTGTTAGAAAATAATAAAATACTAATTTAAAATAAAATAATAAAAAAAATTAAATAAAATAATATTATTCTTTAAAAAATAAAAAATAAAAAGAAAATATTAAATTAATTTAGCGATGAAAACAGAAATTCATCGCTAAATTTGAAATATCATTAAAAAAATAATATTATGAATTTAATTATTGAATAAAAAATAAATTTAACGACGAATTTGGTAATTCGTCACTAAATGAATTTAATATTTTCTTTTTTATATGTTATTTTTAAAAAAAAATTTTCTTATTTTATTTTAGCCACGAATTCTAGTATCCGTCGCTAATTTAGCGATGAATTTAAAAAATTCGTGGCTAATTTAGCAACGGATTCCACAATCCGTCGCTAAACCTAATTTCTTTTAAATTAATATTTTATATTTTATTTTGTTTTGTTATTTTGTTAAAATTAGCATTTTCTATTTTTTATTTTATTAATTTATATTAACTAATAATATTTATTATTTTATAATATTTTAAATTAGTCTTTTATTTTATTATTTAATATTTTTTTTTAAAATAATATTATTTTAATTTAACATAGCATTATTTTTATATTATAAAAAATTATTCTATTTTTATTTTATCATTTTAATGAATAATATTATTTTATTTTTTAATTCATTTATTATTTTATTTTTAAGTTAGCATATTATTATTTGTTAAAAAATCATTATTTTTTTTAATTAATATGTTATATTTTATTTTTATTATATCTTTTTAAAGAATAAATTTATTTTATTTTTTAAATCTTTTATTCTTTTATTTCAAATTAACATTTTATTATTTTATAACAAATGTTAGAGTAAAGTAACATTATTATTAACATTTTAAACTAACATTTTATTATTTTAAGCTAACATTATTATTTTTAAGCTAACAAATATTTTTTAAATCATTTTATATTATTTTTATTACTTTTAGAAAAATCTTATAGTAAGATAATAAGTAAAAACAAAAAAAAAGATTAAGACTAGAGGTAACTTTTGGTCTGATGGTTGGGTACTTAATTGTTTACACGTGTGTGCACAGGTTTGATTCATGAGGGCGGCATGTAGGAGGAATTTTTGAGGGATTTTTCCGAAGGGCGTGGGCATGAGGCAATAGGGGCAGGTGCATGGGCAAGCTGACGGGCGCAGACTCGGGTGGGGCTGCAGGGGCGAGAGCGTGAGGTGGAGCATGGTGGGTCCTGAAGCGTGAGCGTGGGCCAGCAGTCGGGTCGGGTCGGGTTGGGTCGGGCTGGGGCACGTTCTTCGCCTTTGCTCACTTTTGCTCAGCGACGGATTGGAATGTCGCTAAATTTAAATTATAATTAAATAAAAAATATATTATTATAATAATTAAATAAAAAATATATAAATTAGCGACGGATTTCAAATCCATCGCTAATTAAATAAAATATTATATTAATATAATATTTAAATAAAAAATATATAAAATATAAATTAAATAAAATATATATAAATTATAATATATATATATAATATATTATTAATATAATAATCAAGAAAAATATAAATTATAAATTTAGCAACGAATCTGATATTTTCGTTGCTAATTTTAGCGATGAAAATTTTTCGTCGCTAAATCCGTCGCTATTTTAACGACGAATATCTATTTTTCGTCGCTAAATTTTTACGACGCGTCATTAGCAACGAAAAATTTTTCGTAGCTAATGTTTTTAGCGACGAATTTTTTTTAAATTTTCATCGCTAAATCCGTTACTAGAACCATATTTTTTTGTAGTGGTTATACTATAAACTTTTTAGTGGAGGTTCATTTTGTCATCACAAAATATCAATTTAGTGGGGGTTAGTTTGGTTGTCACTAAATGTCAATTTAGTGGATGCGGTATTTTCCATCACTAAATGTTAACGCATATAGTGACGACCGTTTCAGCCCCCACTAAATGGCAACACATTTAGTGGCAGCCACTGTAGCCCCCACTAAATATAGCTGCCACTATAGCTTTTTTTAGTGACAAGGGAGAGCCCGTTGTAGCGTTTTGATCACAACATACACTATATCGACACTAAAACTAGTACAAAATTAGATCTTCGAAATAATCTGCAAGAACTACCAAGGAAAATCCATATTACCTAAATAAAAGTATAAATTATGAGGGAACAATAAAATAATACCAAAAGACACCCAATAAGACAATCAAAAAATCCTAAAAATCAAGAAAAAATAAAAAAAAAATAGAAAAACCAATGAAAATGATAGATTTGGGTCGAGATAGGGTGGTGCCCATACTAAAGCAACAGGTTTTGATCAACAGTCCAAAATCCTTTGGAAGAAGTGATCGCTCAACCCCACATCCTAAAAAAAATTTTCAAACCCCAAAAATTTTCACCAAATCCGTATCAAATTCAAACTCTAAACAGTAATTGTATAACCCAAAAGACTATATATCAAGAAATATGAAAAAGAAATTAACAAGAAATATAAAAGATAGTATCAAATCTCAAATAAAATTATTCCAGTTGATAAACAAGGATATCCCCGCAACGACTCCTAAAACTTGATACGCGAGCAAGTATACGTGGTCAAGTATTGTGTGTTGTGCAAGCAAGTGTCATTCACATGAGAATATTTTGTACTACCAACTATGAATTACCCTATCCAAATTAGACAAATCAAATCACTATTATAAAGATATTAAAAATTAAGAAAATATTAAAAGACTTGAATCAGTAGATAAAAACATTAGGATGTCAACTTCATCTGTTTTCAATTTTTCACATAACCAAATATTTTCAATTCCCTTAAATTTATTGACTAAAGAATTATCATTGATGATTGATTTCCTTAAATTAGATTCACTCGATAATTATGTAATGAATCCCTAATTCGACTAATCAAAACCCAATGGTCATGCAATTTTGATTAATTGAATTACTTTAAGTTCTATAGAATATTTGTAATTTAGAGTTTTCTTTAAAATCCCATACACAAAATTAATCATCCATCGATCTCATAACTCTATATGGATTTTATTATATTGGACTAATTTCCTACAATTATATTAATTATGCATGCATTCAATTTTTTTTTTTTTTGTTAAGGGGAAAAGAGACCACCTAACAGCCTAGCCCAGCCCACTAATCACATTACTAAACATATTCCTACGCTCTTTCAAAATCCTGACACCCCTCGCATCCTCATCTAGCAAACCACGAAGAGAAAAAGGAGGCATAAGGAATTCCTTAACCCCGGGATCACATGAATGACCAAGAGAAACTAGGTGTTCAACGCACCTATTACCTTCTCTGAAAGTATGATTAACATTGACCACTTCAACTTCCTCCATAAAGGTTTGCAATCTTTCAGAAAGAGGCCTAGAAGATGGTCCTCAAGGGACTCACCTCTGAGAAGATCCCTCACTGCTGAAGAATCTACTTCCAGTTCTATACCTTTCAGACCTTTCCTCCTAGCTAGCTTCAGACCCTGTCTGATGCCACATATCTCTACCTTAAGAACCGAACAGATGCCTACATTCACTATAAAGCCAGCTACCCACTCCTTGGCTGAGTTCCTGATGATTTCTTCGGCCGCTGCATGACCGTTAGGGGCAGTGACAGACCCATCTGAGTTGAGCTTGAAGTGCTCACCTCGAGGAGGTTTCCAACACACCCAAATCCTGCTGAACTCCCCTCTCTTAGGTTCCTTTTTGTGAGCAGATCCTACTTCTTTACTAAAATTCATAATCCATCTAGCCACTTGCATACGAGGAAGGTAATCATTATGGTAGATTCTCTTGCACCTAGCCTTCCAAATAATCTATATAGAGGCCATGAATTTGTAGCTGTCAAGGCTACTCGAACCATGTCTTTTTCGTGAGGCCCCCTTCTTTAGCCACGTAGAGATCTCTTCGAACCAGAAGTTAACATCCTTATCCACGCTAAGAAACAAGGAGCACCAAACTTCTTTTGCAGAAGGATAGTCTCTGAGACAGTGAAGAATGGTTTCCTCCATACCTCTACATGAAGAACAGCCGCCCTTATTAGTGAAATATCTTTTTTTTTTCTCTTTGCATTGGTCATGAGTTTCCTATTTGTAGCCAACCATAAGAAGAATCTAACCCTCTCAGGATCCATTGAATGCATTCAATCTCAAATTATCAAAACGCAGGGTTCTAAAACACTTGAAGTATTAAGATCAATAATAAAATATCATCAAACAATAATCATGCCAATAAATTTTAAAGGAAAGAAATAAGTTCATACTATGTTATTAATCAAAGAACAGAATTGATTGAGTTTTAGAAACAAGAAAATTAGCTCAACATAATAAAGAAAAATAAGAAAGGTAAAGAAAACGTTACAACCCTTCTGTACAATGATAGAGATGGAAATTACATTTTGTAGAGGCGACTGCATAGGTTTCGTATCTCAAGATGTGTAAGGATGTCTCATATTTATAGACTAAACTCTAAGTGAACAAGAATTCATGAGTTCTTCAGAAATTTGGCTTTTGTGATAGACATAATCCTATTGCTTTTCCAAAATTTGGAAACTTTATATTTATCCTTGATTTTCAATATTATAGCATCTTTTTCCAATTTTCATATATTTTCTTGCCTAAATTAGGTTATGGACTCTTCACAAGATTTATAGATCTCGAAATCTTCTTTCCAACACAGTAAGAATCAGCCCAATCGGATGTCAGAGCAGAAAGTTATACTCAAAATACTAACAGCTATATGGACAATCTAAATTTCTTTAAATTATCCCAATATTATCTAAAATAAAATTCACGAATTTAATTAGTCAATATTATAAAATAAAGTTTAAAACAGTTCCAAAATTCATAAATAAAGACCTAAAATAAAATAAAATAATTCAAATGTATAAAAATTATTACTATCGCAAACTCTTAATGGTGAAGGAACCTATATATAAATATTTTATTTATAACTTCAAATTTTTTGTCCATTTTTAAATTTGTAATCTAAACTTTTGTAAACCTCATTTTTTAGTATTCGATAATATAACATGTTTAAAAAAATTCTGTCTAGTGATAAATATATATCCAAAAAAAGAGGTACTTAAGCAAAGACAGACGAGCTCCACCTCTTTTCTAGGAATTTTCTCTGTACTCTCTTTACAGAATGAGTTTGGATTGAATTTAAGTGAGACTTACAATTTTATATAATTGTAACTAGAATTATTCTATATTCATTTTTTTTTGGAAAAAGATTTTATCGTCTCCTAACAAGTTACTTCTCAAAATATTGTGTATTTCGATCAAAATTATTTTTATATTGTGAATTTAAAAAGTTTACCAAAATGGATTTATGAAAACTAATTAGAGGTTTGTTGCCATTGAGGTCAATTAGGGTTTTAGGGTTTTAGGATTTTAGAAAACCTTGACTTGTGTGAAAATGGATACTTTTGTCTTGACATTAGGGTTTTAGGGTTTAAGATTGAAGTTGATGTGCTTTTGTTAATAATAATTGGTTATACTTTTAATATTAGATTTCTAACATAGTGGTTTTTTTTTTTTGTTATGATATTATATAAAGTGAGTATGGTTGACAATCAAGTTATAGTCTCGCTCTATTGAGGTAGTGAAATTATAAGAGGGCCAAATAGATTTGAGTATAATAGACCCCCCAAAAAGAGTATCATGGTTGATAATAAAATTGGATGCTAGTGGTTAATAAAACTTTTGCACCACGAAACTAGAGTCGATATCACCTAATTGAAGATGAAAGTTTCGTGTTGATATCCTATTCAGGAATACAGACAGTCACTTAGTTATACCCTGATACCAATTGAAGATGACGACTTCTTACTTGAAGTGTTTTCAATTCCAAAATATTTTCCCAGATTCAAATTTGTAAAACTATTTTAGAGCTCGAATCCGTTTTGGAGATACTTGGAGGGGCACATAAGGTTGGTTGCTCAAGTGGTGCCAGCATTTTGAATGTTAGGACATTCATTGAGTTTTTGAATGAAACAATTGGAAGTTGGGTCAATGTGGGATATAATCTTAGTTTATGAGTGAAGTATCCGATAGTAGAGTAATTGGAGGTGAATAGCCCCAATATGGGGCAATGTAGACAAGTGATGTCATTGCCCCGCCTCCCAACTATGGTGCTATGTCCCACCATGTAAATGACCCCGCCTCCCAACTATACTCCGATCCCGTAGAGACATTTATTGATACCAAAAATGTGGAACTAGATTCGGGTGATGGCAATGATGATATGAGTGATGTGTATGCTTTTAGACGATAACGAGATGGGTGGAATTTTGTTTCTATCTAACATAGGTGAAAGGGATAATGTGGTTGATAATTTTAATGATTACAACTAATCGATATGGAAAAATGAATAGACGCAGGATTGTCATAGTATTCAAAACGAAGGAGTGAGTTCAGCACATTATCATTTTGGATGATAGGGGAGCATAGATATAAAGTTCACGAGAGTTCGCCAACTACCTAGATATACTAACAAAAACTGCTTGTGGCATTTATTGGCTAAGCAGAAAAAGAGTCATGGATTTTTTAAGATTACTAAAATGAATCTAACACGCGCTTCCCCGAACAGCCCGTGGGAGATCAACGGAATCTGGACTCCAAAATAGTAGGTTGGTTGATGTAGAACCATGTGAAGGAGAATGTTATGTACAAGGTTTGTGATGTCGTTGAAGATGTGAGAGCTTACATTTTATTCTCTCATACAAAAAAGGCCTGGATGGGAAGACAAAAAGCCATTGAGCTTGTATACGGCAATTGAGAGACTTCGTACACAATATTGTCACAGTTCATAGTTGCTTTACAAGCAACTAATCTTGAAACAGTCATCAATTGGAGGTACTTTGACTCATTCAAAACATCTCCAATCGTATTCCAATCAGTGTTCTGGGCCTTCAGACCCTATATTGATGGGTTTTAGCACTCTAAACCCATGATTACCATCGACGACACTTTCCGGTATGACAAGTACAGAGAAAATTCTAATTGTCATTGGCTCCAATGCTGCAAATCACATTCAACCATTGGCTTCTATTGTAGTCGATAAAGAGACTTTGGTGAATTGGACATGGTTCTTAAATAATTTGATAGTTCACATAATTGACAATCGTCATGGGATTTGCATCATTTCTGATAAGGCACCTGGAATTTTCTTGTCTATCGAGAGGCAATCAAATTTACAACCACCATTTGTCTATCATCGATTGTGTTTGCGGTGCTTAAAAGTAGATTTCAGTAATTGGTTTCAAAACTTGCCATTGATGGAATTAATGCATAAGGCCATTGTAGCTCATCAAATTCGAAAATTTGATGTATTGATGAACAAGATCAAAGAATTGAGTGAGCTCGAGCTTCGATTGTTAATGGATATTCCACTTGATAAATGGACCATTTGTTACGACCACTAGTAGAAAACAGTGTATCAGTGATGGAAAAAATCTGTCATAAATAGCAATGTATTTATGATGGATTAACGTCAGAGAAATCAAAATACAAAAGGTAAAATCATCGAGAGATTATCGACAGATTCAGCAATAGAATTACTGACCGATAATTCCATCAATAGGTTTGATGGTAATACAGGAGAGAAAATGATAATTATTCCGCAAAAAATGTTTTTGATAGATTATCAATGGATTAGAGATGGAATCCATCGATAATTGGTGGCAACAGCATTAATTAATAATGGATTAGCGATGAAGATATCGGACGGATTTATTCCGATGGTAATCGTCAGTGTTACAAAAAAAAAATAAAATCTAAGAAACAGAAAAAGAAAAATTACATCTGCAGGTGCTTCGCTCGCGTCTCCCTTTCCCTTCCCTCACTTCTGCAAAATAACCTGCAAACTCCGTCTGCAAAATCCTTGCTTCTCGTTGGTTTACGGTCGTCCCCGCTTATCGTGAAAGGGAAAATCGATGAAGTGCAGTCAGAACAGCAACAAGGACATAATTTGGGGTTGTCAGATTAGGGTTTTTCTATGTATTGAGGTTCGTCTCTCTGTCTCTCTTTCTTAGATAAGGGTTTCCTCCCATTATGCCAAATTATTGCTGGTAGTTGCTCTTATAGGTTGTCCTCTCCTTCAATTTCATAAGTCTGCTTCTTCTGCCCTATTTTGGCTTTCTGATTTTTAATAGCCGTGTTTGGTTGCAAGTAAATTTTCATGCTATGATGTTTCCCCATCGAATCTAAACAAATAAGATGAAAGTTCCATCAGGTTTGTGCTTCCCATTTATGCTTGCCTCATTGATGCAAATTTCAGTCCGCTTTGATGGCCATTATGCAATAGAATTACATGTCTCAGCTACTGTAAATCAAGGCTTTTTTTGCCATTCTACTACTTTTGTGGTTCCAACTTTGAATGACATGTTTATTTCTAATTCTTTTATCATTGAAACAGGTGATGCTAAATGATTAATCATTAAACATGATCTTCAAACTACGCCCTAAAATTTCATGGCCTTCCCCTCTCTTTTACTTTTTAGTTGTGAGTTTTATCATACTTAAGGATAGCTGTGTAGTTTTTGGATGATTTAAGTAGGAAATTTGCAAACAAAGGATCTTATAATTTAAATTATGGCATACTGCATGTTGTTCATCACCACAATTTAGGTTTCCAGCTATCTGTTGGATTTGAATAACTTCATAAACAACACGTAAACAATGAAAGAAACATCTTGAGTTTAGACTCGCCCATCCTTGTCTGCTCTGATTTGTCAGGGTCTTGCCATTCGTTTCCATCAGTTTACACTATAACTGTAATTGTTGAAATGTTTTCCAATCAAATTTTCTGATTTGCCGTTTGTTGAAAAGTCTGGCAAACCACCATGCAGGTCATTCAGTTTTGCTATTGAGCCTCAAGGGAATCCAATTGCAGTGAAATAAGAGTATGTTTAACAAGTTTTCTGTTTACAATTTGTAATTGTTTCTCTTCCTGTCTATTACAATTTGTGTATTGTTGGGTGGGTGGTGAACTTTAAAACCCCTGGCCTAGTTTTGTCAAAAATGAAAATATTTGTATTGTGGTTAATCTTATTAACACCCACCTTCTCATATTATTATTTAAGACATGTCACATCTAATAATGTGTGTGCGAGTGTGAGAGAGAGACAGAGATAGAGACGGAAGAGACAGAGAGAATATTATCTTTCCTTTTAGGTCAGTTTTATAAACACGTATCCGATGTCTATGGCTTTTGTTAGATCACATAATTAAGTTTTGAACTAATGGATGCAAATACATCACCTTTATGTTTCTGTGATATTCTTTTGGCATGTAGCTTGCATGAGATTGCAATTGTTCACTTGTGTTCTACAAAGCTCAAATGATAGAATTTCGGGGGTCACACATATTATTAGAATTAGTTGATATGGTTTTGAAGTTGCATGAAAAATTTACTTCACTACTACTTCAACCTGAAAGTAGCATTTGTTTAGTGAGGGAAAACAATTGAATTATTTGATCTGAATTGATATATATATATATGCTATTGAGAAGGAGGAAATGCTACTGAATTTTGTAATAGTTGAGGTGACAATTTTTTTGGTTGCTACCCATATAAAAATTTATGTTATTACATATAAAGGGTAAAATATTTAATGATTTCGATTATGCTCACCGAAGAATTTTTTTTTTAACCATATGTTTAGTATTTTCTAATTTCATTTAATATAACATTTATGCTATATTGTTTTACTGTATTTATGATAGAATTAGTTTAAAAATGATTATTATGATCCTCAAAATTCGCATCATTCTTTGATAGTATGGAGAGAAATATAGTTGAGACGTTATACAAACTTGAGAAAATCTTCCCCCATCATTCTTTGATAGTATGGAGCATTTTCCTGTTCACTTAACTTCTGAAGTGAAGGTGGGAGGACCTGTTCAATACAGATGGATGTACCCATTTGAGAGATAATATCTACATCTTTTATTCAATTTACATTATATATTCATTTTATAATTATAGTAAAATATTTTTTAGGTGTATGTTTCGATTAAAGAAGAAAGTGCAAAATTGAGCATGCATTGAAGGCTTCGTATGTGAAGGTTTCATATGTGAGGACTACATTATTGAGGAGATTTCAACATTTAGCTCCTTTTATTTTGAACCGCATATTAAAACAAAGTTGAATCGAGTTCGTAGAAATAATGATGGAGTATCTGTTTAATCTATGGGGAGATTATCAATCTTTCCTTACTCAGGTTGGGGAATGTCATAGTAGATTTCTATCTGAATTTGAATACAAGGCTGCAGTGATATATATCTTATTGAATTATATTGAACTCAATGAATTTATAGAGTAAGTAGCTTGATAATTGTCTACTTTTTACATCGATTGGAATAGAAAAGCTAATGGCATGTTATATCATTCTTTTGAGTAGGATATTTGATGAGCTTGTTAGGCAACAAAATTCAAATATCACAAATGAGCAACTAGAGAAAATGCGTGAACAAGAATTTGATTGTTGGTTGAGGTAATTTGTATGTAACGCATTAACTCATTTCAATATATATATATGATTATTTTATCTAACTATATTTTACTTATTTCTTTTATGAATAGGTAAAAGATGAGAGAAATTCTGTAAATAAAAATGTATGGGATATAGCACAAGGGTCATTATGCTCAGTTAAATGTTAAAAGGGATATTATCTTAACAGTTTCAAGTTTCACACAGACAAGTATGGACAAGATAAATCAACAAT
Source organism: Dillenia suffruticosa (assembly GCA_033439265.1). Taxonomy (NCBI): domain Eukaryota; kingdom Viridiplantae; phylum Streptophyta; class Magnoliopsida; order Dilleniales; family Dilleniaceae; genus Dillenia; species Dillenia suffruticosa. The sequence goes on from JAVTVX010000015.1 coordinate 23,075,493, forward strand.
CAATGGCTGTGTATGTGTGAAAGGGAGTTGTTACAATGATTTTGAACGTGACTTTTATGGCATGTTGGTTGATATCATAGAATTGGATTACTTTGGAGTTGGAAATAGGCTGGTGTTATTTAATTGCATTTTGAATGATACTGAAAAAGGAATTAGGGTGCACCCTCGTCATGGTATTATTGAAGTAAATCATAAATCAAGACTACATTCTAATAAGTCTAGCAATATAAGCACAACAAGTTTACTACACATCATATCCTTCTAAGAAGAGAGAGAGTAGTGACCGGTAGGTTGTATGTAAAACTAAGGCTCAAGGGTCAGCTAATGATGGTGTTGCACTTCCGATTGTAGCCAAAAGTTTTTATCAAGAAGATGAATCATCAATTCCTATAGTTGTTGACCGTACAACTAAACTTGATGATTCTAGGATTTTAATTGTTGGTGACATGGAAGAGGTAAATCAAAGTGAAGTACCGGAAGACGAAGAGAACCGCTTTGATTTGTTAGTGGATTTTGAAGAGTTGTATTCATTAGAAACGGAACAAAATGAAGAAATTGTTTCTGATGATGGTGATGATGAGATGTAATGATTTGATTTGTCGGGGTGCTTTTAAGTCGGTATTGAAATTGCTTCAAATGTTAGTGTTGTTCCTTCGATTTTAAGTTCTTTTCGGTGGACTGCTATTTTTAAAAAAACTCTGCTTCTTTATTCAACCCACTCATATACCTTTAAAGTGTTCATAACTTTTTTAATTTTAGTTTTTATTTTTTAAAGTTTAACAATTTCAAATCCTCAATTCCTTCAAATGTTAGTATAATAATCATGGCTACACTTCCTTTTACCCATGACATACATAATTAATTATTTTTTATTGTATGGTTTATTTTTTTCTTAAAGATATTTGTATTTCTTTACTTTTGTTTATTGAATTTGTGTATCTCATTTATAAGTTGTCTACAACTTCAAATATTAAAAAATTATGAGATCTTGTTATTAGCTTTCCAAAAAAAAAAGTTTCTTAAATATCCTAATTTTGTCTCTATGTTTTAACAAATGTGTTTGACATAAACAGATATGGTTTGAGGAAGAGGATCTAGCTCAAGGGGAAGCTCTAGGAGAGGTAGTGAGAGCAGTCGAGGGTCTATGCATGTAAGCAATCTCCCAGACACAGTTGTTTTGCATGAAGTTCCCACGCTGAGATGAGGCTAATTTGGGTTCCTCTTCCACTCAAGGGAGAGGCCCAAACCTTGGGACTGAGGTTCCAGTTAATCCAGAGGGCAGAACATTTATTGAAGCGGCTAATCATACGTAAGAGAAATTGTTTTTTCAATTTTATATTTATGTGTTTATGCTATAAACTTGTGTAAAATTAATAGTAATTCATTACTTTTTTTTTGAATTAGTTTTTGCGATCCTAAAGTTGTTCGTTCCATTATTGAGCACATTAAGGGACATCTTGCTGGGTTATGGCCTACTTGGCGCACGGTGCCAAAGGAGACGAAAGATGGACTTTGGGAGAAATTTCAGGTTAGATTGTATTTTATAAAACTTAGGGCAGCTTTTCATATTAATTTGTCACTTCACATGCTACAATTGGTCAATTTCGAAGAAATATGGATTTATTTGGAAGTGAATAATATCCTTTATTTTGAACACCAATTTCGAAGTTGAAATTATAAAATAATATTGCTTGGTACAATAAAAATTACATGCTATGTGCTGCATTCTGAACGGGCAAAGTTTGCCGAATGTTATCAGCCATTGACTTGTCTTCTTCAATTCTGCCCTCATTTGGGGCATTCTCCTTGTGACATTTGCGTGCTAGTGCATTAGGTAGATAAAGCTCATAAATTTTTCTTCTTCCCTACCACTTGTTGGGTCATGTCTGCCTGTGCCACAATTTCTTGCTTCTTATAAATCACTTGTACTGTTTTCTTCTCGGTTTGGACAGTGCAGACAACTGCATGCTCATGCTCTTCTAAAATATGTTCCTCAACATGTTCATTGATGTTAGGTAGGTCAAGTTTTTCATCTACCTCTGTGATCAATACTGTCTATTCCTCTGTTCCTCTGCATTCTCCTCCACACTTGGAACCTTAGATTGGCTCATTTGCCTTAGGACTGTGCTCCGTTAGTTTATCCTCTATGCCTAATTCGCTTCTCTTGGCGCATCATCGTCTGTTCTTTTTGTGTCATCATCTGCATTACATATCCTAAAGTTTGTCTTTCCTGAGGTGGAGATGTGTTGAAGGATCCAAAAACCTGTCCTTGTGCATTCTATACATGTTCTATTACAATACTGCAGTCATGGTTCATCAATATCTATAAACTTGGAAAGCATGTTCACATAATTCTCTGAGTAGCAACTTTTCTGTGTCATGTGAATCTCTGTCTCTGTGAAACCTGTGTGAATCATTGGTATAGGCACACACATATTTGTTATAAGATATTAAAACAAAGTGTTGATGACTGGAGTTATTGAAACTTGAATAATTGAAAAAAAAGAGACAATTGTCTCTTTTTTTTGAACAACAAAACTACGGCTCGATTACTGACTGGAGTTATTGAAACTCTCACATTAACACCTTCACTGCAATCTCTTAAATAGATCATCTCCTTACATTCATGTGCTCAGTACTTCTTAAAGAGGCTGAAAATGATCCAGGTTATTTCTTGGGAGCTGCAATTGGCAGTCCAGTTGTGGTTCTGGTCCTGTCCTGAACCATGACTGGGCCTGCTTCCTTTTTTTTTTTCATTAATGCAGTGTCAAGATTGTTGAACTTGGGTCTGCAATTCAGCTTTTTATGAGCTTCATTTTCTGGTTTGGAACCATGAGGGATGTTCTGATTCCAGTTCATTCTCTGTAACCATGAAGGAAAAGAACTTAATAACAGTGATGCATGGGATCTGTACTATTTATTCCTTGATTGGTGGTTTTGAAGAAACACCATCCCATGTTTTTTTTCTTCTTCTTCTTCTTATTGTTCCTTAAATTATGGATATTATAATTTTAATCATCATGTGTATGTTGTTCCTTTGCTTTGAGTAGAACATTTATTAATTATGCTGGAAATTTGACTGAACTGGTATTAGGAATTGACTAAATGTGAGGGTTCGTGTGGCCTAACTTGCTTAACAAAGCACACCCAATCTGGAAGTTTCTTTGTTGGAAAGTTCAGTTCACATGCAAAAGTTGTTCACTTCAAATTTTGTAATTGCTGATATGAAGTCTCTTTACCCAATCGATTTACTTTTGCTTCTGTCAACAGACCATATCAGCAGTTTTCCAACCTATAGTTTTGGCATCCGTTCTTGAAATCAAGGGACAACTGTGCTTTCTAGTTTTACTCTCTCCTAACAGTCAAATCCCTCATTCACCTTCTCCACCATTTTGCTAATTACAAGATCATTAGATTAAGTTTCAAATATTTCCCTGCATGTAAATTTGGCATTGGAGCCAAAACAGTAGCAAGTTGCAGAGAGCATTTTGACTTCTCCCGAAAATATTTACCCTTCTTTTGCAGAACATGCCATTTGAACCCTTACTACTAGAAAACAAGGTATCAGGAACGAAAATATCCGTCGCTGAAAACCTCCCCGCTAAATATTAACGACAGAACACCATCGGTTGCTAAATTTAGCGATGGAAATTTTTCGTCATTAATCCGTTGTTGATTTCAAACAATATATAAAACTATCAGCGATGGAGACATTTCGTTGCTAAAAGTTTCGTTGTTGATAGCTTTAAATAATCAGCCGGTGCCTGCGCGCACGCCCACCCGCGCACCCGTCCATGCCCTGCCTTCTCTTTTTTTTTTTTTTCTGAAAACTGTCATCACATGGACTCGAACCCGTACACAGTCGCCCATGCCTGCGCCCCGCACACCACCATACTACAATGTCATTTGTGATCTTCTCTTTTTTTATTTGTTATCTTATTTTTACTTTTTTTAAGAATAAAAAAATAATATAAAATCCTAATTTGTTATAAAATAATAAAATAATAAAATGTTAACTTAAATAAAATAATAAAATATTTAAAAAATAAAATAATAGTATTCTTTTAAAAAATAAAATATAAAAAAATAAAATAAAATGCTAATTTAAAATATTATAAAATAATAAATATGATAAAATAATATTATCAAATAATATAAAATAATAAAATAGAAGAAAAATAAAATAAAATAAAACAACCAACTATTATTTATCATATTATTTTATTTTTCTTATATTTTATTTTATAATATTATTTTATATTTATTGTTTTATTTTATTTTATTTTATTTTTTAATAAAACAACCGACTTTTTTATTTTATTTTATTTTATTTTATAAAATAAAACAACAGATAACAAATAAAAAAAAGATCACAATGACATTATGGCATAGTGGTGTGTGGGGCGCAGGCGCGGGCGCGGGCGGGTGTGCAAGGGTTTGAGTTAGTGTGATCACAGTTTTTAGAGCAAATGACATTCCGTCGCTAATAGTTTGTCTCTGAAATTAGCGACTGAAATTTTCTTTCGTAAAAAGTTCCGTCGCTAATAGTTTTAGTTTCTGAAATTAACGACGGATTAGCAATGAAAAATTTCTATCACTAATTTCGGTTGCTAATCCATTGCTGATCCGTTGGTGATGTTTACTTTATTTATTTTGTAATGTCTGACGTTAATCTGTCGCTAATCGCTCGCTATTTCCGGCGGATCTTCTTCCGTCGCTAGTTTCCATCACTGATACTCTGTTTTGTTGTAGTGCCTGTGGTTTTCTCGACTACAAATTTTATTTATTATTTATTTATTTACTTATTAATTTTTTTATGTCTTTGACATAGTTACCCTTCACTGGTACTATACACGATTTGCAGTAAACTCACTAAGGAGATGAGGCCACTGACTTGCGAAATATTAAGGAAAGCTGAACTTAATAGTTGAAAGAAATTAACCAACTCAAGTTATGCTTTTGGCAGTCAAGAAGAAAACCATGTAACCGGAACTCTTTATGCCTAAATTCCTCAAGCTGCAATCATTTACCATACATGTCAACGTCATCAATAACTTGTTCATAATACCAAAGAGACAAATCATATAGCAATAACAGCCAAGCATATCTGGACTCACACATGCATGCAAGATTCATATTCCAACAGCAGCAATACCATAAAATCTGATTGTCACTTTATTTACCCACAATATCTGATTCAATCCTTACTCTTGGTGCACTTTGGGACCACATATTGGGATGCCTACAGTTGTCCCAAAGCATGCTCATCAGGGGTGAAACACTATGCTATTTAAACAGTCTGTTATGCAGTTAAAATGGTAACTTCTAATGTCACTTGAACACAGCTGCATCTTCTGGAAGCTTCGAATCAGCTACTAATTTGGCTGAAGGAGAAAGGTTGTATTACTAGAGTAATTAACTAATGTTATTTGGTATCCAACACACATTCTCACTATGAATGTATATTATTTTCCCACGCATCATATGCAGGATATGTTTAATGTAGGATGATATAATGTGAGACAAGGATAGTCTTTGGGGCATGTTGTTTATGTTCCCCTACATTACCAAAAGTTGGAATTTCATTTGAGGCATGTCATTTCATATGCATAGTTATGATCTTACGTATCTAATTCACTTGCTTATTCCAACATCACTTATTATGTGCAGCTAAACTTCACTTGGCGAGACGAAGATTCATCTTCAATATTTAATGCATGGAAAGCTTCATGCATAAGGAGATATTCCAATTTGTTGTGGCAGCAAGGAAGCAAGTAATGCAAGCTCTTGGAACTATAAATATAGCGGAAACCAAAGGTCATCCTCGAGTGTTCTTGACATCTGTCATTGGGGATGAATTAATTGACAAATACCGGCGAATTTCCCTTTTTAGCTACATATATTCCTTACCCTTCCTTGCCAAAGTTAATAGTATCAATTGGCTGTAAAATTGTTTGCATCTTTAGGGACCCTGCGGATGCATCTCTATTGTGGCATTTTACAAGCACGGTGATATCAAAAGATTCAACTCACATTTCCTTAGGAGAAGCGCTTGAGCTATTTTGCAAAGGAGTGTCCTATAATTAACCTTGTTGGGACCATGTGTTGGGCTTTTGGAAAGCTAGGAAGGAAGCATCAGAAAGAGTGCTTTCTTGGTTACGAAGAACTGAGAACAGACCCCTCACCTTCTGTTAAACAATTAGCAGATTTCATTGGCTACCCATTTTCTGTCGAGGAAGATTATGAAGGTGTTTACAAAAAAATAAAATTGAGGATTTGTGGAGCTTTGAGAATAAGAGCGATCTAGATGTTAATAAGAAGGGAAGGCATCAACCCGAGTCTCCATACGCCATGGACAACAGTGCATATTTTCGCAAGGGTAACTTTGGAGATTGGTGAAGTCATTTGACATTTGAGATGGCTGAGCGTTTGGATCAAATCACTAGGGAAAAGTTTGGCGGCATTGACTTGCCTTTGTACTTCGCAGATGTCAACTCTCATGGTAATTAAACCATGTTTAGTGCCACAAGTCATAACAACTTGCAGATATTAACTAAATAAGCAAGGTATATTCAATCTTAGGGATGGTGCATTTCTGACTTTTAGAAATGCACTTTTTTACGTATGGTATTGTTGAGAGTAATTTTGAAGTTTCAACTTTTTGTCGGAATTTCAGGTGCCGTGGGGTCTGGACTGTTACAGTTCGTTTGGCTCTTCTTTTAATCTTGCGTACTTTTCGTTGAAAAGTGTAGTGTCTTCAACTGCTTTTGTTGGGTTTTATGTATGGGCCGGTTTGAGCCTTTCTTTTTGCTGGGAACATTCAAGACAAGTCGTAAGCGAAGAGGCCAACTGAAACTCAGAATTCGGGTAAAAAGAAGAAACATGGAAAGAAGAGACTTTCAGTGGAATGAGAACTTTAATTTTTTTTATTGTTAATGACTTTTAGTGATGATTTTTATGTCCTATAGAGACATCTTATGACGAAACCATCGGGAAATGTATACATTTTTTAACGGGATAAATTGTCCATCAAGAAAAATTTACCAACTATCAATAAAGATAGAACAACCGTCTATAAAAGTAATATGATAGTTATCACTTGGGTCAGTAAATGTGATAGTCTTTTAGCACGATTTAAAAACAGTCTCTATATAAATTTATTATACTGTATACTTAATAATACCGTATATAAAAGTTCTACATCTATGGTAACACACATATTGCACCATTTTTAAAAGTTATGTTCAATTCTGACATTATTACTTGTGGTCATTAAATGTGGCAATCTTTAGCGACGTTTTGAAAACACTTAAACATACCATTTGCATAAATTTTGCCTATATTAACCCATTTATTGTACCATCTATAAAAATGATATTCAATTAGGATAGTTATCATTTGTTATCAGTAAATGTAGCACTCTTTTAGGGATTGCTTGAATACACTCTCTATATCAATCTTCTTTACTGACTGTATAATACCGCCTACATAAATGATATAGCTATGTTAACCCGTAGAATGTTTTGTATGAAAACTCTATCTATAATGCTTACTGTTATCATTTTTATCGATAAATATATCAAATTTTAGGAATGGTTTTAAAAATAACCTCTCTTTTATATGGGTAATTTATATTATCCACTGAACCTTACCGTAACTTATATATTGTACAATTTGTAAATATTATATGCTATTCTAATGGTTATTAGTTTTCATCAGTAATGTGATACTTTAGTGACTATTTGAAAATAGTCTGCCATCTATACTAATTACTAAGCCCTACTGTCTATTTAGTGTTTAGAGATAGTTTAAAAATTTAACGTTAAGGTATCAAACCATTTACGATAATAGTGATAAGTTGCTATAGTAGGGGATAATTTGTGATAAGATGTGGTTTGTTGCTATAATAGGTAGTAAGTTCGCGATAACAGATGGTAATTTTAGGATAACTTGTGGTAAATTTATGATAACTAACGGTAGTCTGGTAATATTATTATTCGTGAAATATAATGATAACTAATAGTAAATTAGTGATAAATTTATGAGAACAAGTGGTAATATAATGATAACCATGCACAGTAAACTATGACTTATCGCTAGTTATCATAATATTACCACCACTTACCAATCGTAAAAGGTAGTAAGTTTGATCAACCATGAGTAAAAAGGTAGCAGAATCGTCTTAAATTCTCACGGTTATTAGTTGTAATCGTAACAGTCTTTAAGATGCATGGAAGTCTTTGGGGATGACTGTTTTTACTTGTGTACTTTGGATTTGAAAATTCTACATAAGTTCTAACTGATATTCAAAGTTTGTAAATGCTATCATCCATTTGGATTGAGACAGTTTAAAAACAGTCTTTTATAGACTTTTTTTACTGTGTACTTTGTATTTGAAAATTTTGCATAAGTTCTAACTGATATTCATAGTTTGTAAATACTATCAACCATTCCAACGATTGGTTCGTAAGGGTGTAAATTGATGAGTGATAATATTATTATATATTGGAGTGGAAATTATATGGTTATTAGTAATTGCCACCCATTATGGTAAGATTATTAATATATATTATTATTAGGATTATTAATATAGATTAATATTATTTCTAATATATTAAAAAAATTATAGATTGTCATGGTCGTATAGTCGATTGGTTTTCCTTCCCGTTGTGTTTAAGGTACTCATATAGTCCTTCGTCACTCAAGGCAAACAAAACTGGAAAACTGGAGTGAGAGCAAAAAAACAAGGATATTAATACAATGCAAGTGACAATAATAGTAGTCTCTCTCAATCCAACTTTCTTCACATTGTGCCTTCTTCCTTTAAGATACTAACATAGTCCTTCGTCCTTCACAATCTAGTAGAACTAGATCAGCATCTTAAAGGAAGAACACTCAAGGCAAACAAACCGGAGTGAGAGTAAAAAACAAGGATAGAAAATTATTTGGTCATTAATACAGGTGACAGTAGTCTCTCTCAATCAATCTGAATCCAACTTCTTTCGCGATACTCGCATAGTCTTTCGCATAGTCCTTCATCCTTCCATCTAGTCAAACTAGATGATGATCTTGAAGGAGGAACACTCAAGACGAAGAACAAATAGAAATATTGTCATTGATCGTGATCGGTAGTAACAGTGACGGACAGTAACACAATCCAACTTCCTTTGCGTTATATTTTTATATAATTTTTATTAATATACATTATTCAATATTTATTAACATACATTTTTTACATTAATTTTAGATTAACTTATATACATTAAATATTTTTATAAAATATTTTAATTATTTATATTAATTTAATATTAAGTTCTACACATTTTTATTAAATTTTAAAATCTATAACAAAATTTTTGAAAAGTGTTATGATTTCATAGTTTCAAAATTAAAATTCGAAAAACATCATTTCTTTATGAATATTATATTTACTTCAATTTCTCTAAATAATACAAAACTTTATACATATTAACTTTTACTTTTATTTTATAAAGTTTTAGAAAACTATATAACATTACTTTAGTAAATTTTATACAATATCTAGAAATTTTTTCAAATTTTCTATATTTTAATTTTTAACAATATATTTCAAATTTCTTATAACAATTAATTTTAAAATTTAAATTTAATATATTAAAACAATATAATTTTAATATCAAATATATAATTTAGCCACATTATTTGACTCTTCATATACATTGTTTTAAATAAAAGAATGACGAAAGGAAAAGTTACCTTGTTGTCGTCGCTTCCTCAATGCCAGATCGTCTAGAGAAGGCAAAGAAAGCGCAGTTTTGTTGAACAAAAAAAATTTCAATTGTTATTCAAACCCCATAAAAAAATCAAACAAATGCAAGAAACATTTTGCCCAAAAAAAGTCCAACAATATACAAAATAAAAAATATAACATCAATGTAACAAAAAAATTACCTACTACTTCCTACTACTCAACTTCGGAACATATGGATGTCCTCGCCGGAATTTTATAAGAGAGGGTGGAGAGTTAGGCAGCAATGAGCATATAAGGAAGGGAGAGGTTCTTGGTGGCCGGGAGAAATAAGGAAGGGAGAAGTTTTAGGGGTGCAAAAGATAGGTAGAGGATAGGTTTATAAAGCCATGAAGTTAACATCATCAGGGTCAAGACAGTCAATTAGGTCAGGAATCCTTTAGCAGCCAGGAATTACTCAGCATTTGCACCAATCAGGAATACCTCAGCATTTGTCCTTTTTTCTGAAACTTTATGCAATAAAGCTCATTTACTCATCTGCCTCTTTTTTTTTTTTTTTAATTTTGCTTCAAAATAATAAAAATAAAGTACAGAGTAGTAAAAGCAAGAAAAGAAAATGTAAAGTTAAAGAAGTAAAAGGTAAAGTTAAAAATTTGAGGAGAGAGAGCGTGCATATGGGCCTCTCTCTCCTTTGTATAAATTCTATACCTAACCAACCTATATATTGCATTATGAAGAATGGAGGATGGTTTAGTGTTATACCTTGGTTTTTACCATTTGTGAGTGATAAGTGATAAGAGATGATAAGATGCGCGTTAAACGTTATCGCGTTAGTTGCGTTATTGATCATGGTAACTTTGTGGTAAGTTCACTTTATCATGGTAATTTCGTGTTATCATGATAACTTCGCTATCGTGCATTACTTATCATACTAACTTCATGATAAGTGGTAACTGGTAACTTTGCTTGAGTGTTTATTTTTATTTGGACTTCAATATTGCTTCATACAACTACTATATTTACCATTTTTCATTTCCATTACTTCTATTTTCATTTAATTGTGTCTGTTTTAATTTCTTTTTTTTATCTTTTGTTTTTCAAATGATATTTATTTGTGCAAAATTATGTCTCCTTGTATATATATATATATGGAATTTATATAAAATTTATTTGTGTAACTCAAGGGAAGGCATATAGCAAGCAGGGCTTTCATAAATAAATTTAAATGATATTGTAATAATAATGTAAAAAATCTATATATTTAATACCAAATCACAAAATCATCTTCAAAAATATATATTCATCCAAACAATTACATATCATATTCAAATACCTCAAAAAGTAAGAAAAGTTGAATGAGAAAAAGAAGAGAAGAAAAAAAAATAGAAAAGTTGAATCAGAGTGAGATAAGGAAAAAAAAAAAGGTAAGAGGTAGATAAGGAAAAAAAAAAGCGATTGTGAGATAGAAAGAAACGCCGATTGGTGGTGCATTGGAAAAAAAAAAAGAAAAAAAGAAAAGGAAAAAAAAAAACCGATTGTCTCAAAAATATGAAATCGGATCGGCTTCCTTGGACCGATCTGGTCCGGAATTCTGAATCAGTTGCACGGTCCGCGCTGCCCCACTCTACCGTGCACAGGAAGCATGTGACATAGGCATTAATGGTACCCCGTGCAGCCCATGGAATGCCTGTGCAGTGCTACCGCGGATGCCCATGCGGGGCAAGCGTGCATGCAAGCGCCCGCAGAGGCGCCTAGCCATGCTAGTGCGGGCGCCTACACATGCCATCATGCGGGCAAGCATAGTGCTACCGCGTATGCCTGTGCAAGCAAGCGTGCATGTAAATGAATGCGCGGGCACTCACACATGCCCACCGCCCATGCATGCCCACCTAGGGCAACCGCGCAAGCAAGTGCCCGCACGGGCGCCTAGCCATGCCAGTGCGGGCGCCTACACATGCCAAGTTGTGGGCAAGCGCGGTGCTACTGCACGGGCAAACGAGCATGCAAGTGCCTACGTGGCCATCCGCCCATGCCAACGCGAGCGCCTGCGCATGCCAATGTGCACGCGCAGGGCAAGAGTACATGCAAGTGACTGCGCGGGCACCCGCACATACCACCCGCAAGCATGCCCGCATGGTCTCCCATGCAAGCTCTGCCAAGCAGCCACGCACACGCACTCACAACAGGTATCAATATAATTTGCCATGCATTTACATATTTACATTTTTACCATATCACAATTCACCATAATTTGTAAATATATATTTATAAATATATAAATTTATGTTTATAAGTATTGAATTGGATTTTTTCTTCCTCGAGTTTTTAACTTTAAGTATACCTTTAAATTAACAACCAATGCAAATGCTAGTCCTAAATTTTGAAAAAAAAAAAAAAAGATCCCATCTTTGGTTCATTTTTTCTTTTGTTTTCTGAGGCAATGGTGATTGGCCATAATTTTAGCAATTTTGTTTGAAATGTCCTTTCGAGTTTTCATCCCAATTTTACGCTCTAAATTTTGCATAGGTTATCATTTCGGTTTTTCAACCTATCGAGCTGATAGCCAATTTTGCATGGGTAAAGATATCCCATCTAGCTATTTTTCACTTTTTTTTTTCAATTTAACGATAAAAAGCATCAAAGGCTTCCAAGTTGTCATTACCCAGATCTACTACTAGTTCTGACTCAGAATCATATATATATATATAGATATGAAGTCCTAATAGTATATATACTGCTTAGGTTGGTTGAAAATTTTAAGGTTGTGAGTACATGCTAGTTGTAATTTTGAGAATGTGTTAAGTTGTGACAAGAGACGATAAGTTTTCCAGTTGTGTGTGACTAAGTTTGACACAACTATCGTAGGAGAAGAGAAAATTATTTTTAATCCATATTATAAGTACACGGAGAGTGAATTATTTAATTACAATACATCGCAACTTCTTTTCATAATTTTCTGGTTCTTTTCCTTTGTTGTGGTTTTGCTTCACACTTTGCTTTTCTCTCAATTTTCATTTTTCTTTGTTCTGATTCAGACTTTGCTTTTCTCTGAACTCTTTCAAACTTTTTTCTCTTTGTTTACTCCATCTTCATCTTCATAGACATGATGTCAACAAGGACTGTATTATGTTCAGACATTAGAAATTTGAGAAAATATTCTTTTCTCAAGAAATTAAGATCTTGAAATGAAGCCAAGAAATGAAACCATCAATAATTTCAAAACAAATACAATACAAAATGAAATAAGAAATGCGTTAAGGTATGACACAACATACTTCTTAACTTGGTGGACTTATAAACATCCCCGGTTCCCATATCTTAAAAATTTCATAACAAATATTCCACACTCATTCCTGATATATAAAAATACATATAAAAATAATTCTAGATATACATTAACTTAAAATCAGAATTATCAAAATTATGTCTCGAAGTAATGCTATTTAACTTAATTTACGTGTTAGGCTACTGTGGACTTCAACACGCACAATTTCAGAAATGATGAGAGAATTTCCATAATTCCTCTTAATGCAATCTTTATGGGAAGAGAAGAGAAATGAATCAAGATATTATAGTTTATAGTTTAAAGAAAATTTGATATTTAAGTATGTTAGGTAATTATTGTAATTACTATCAAAGTTTGCAACCGATCGTCTTCATGATCTCTAAAACAATAATCTAAGTGTAGAACGCACATAATCTGCTTGTCCAAATAAATAGCATAATAAAACCAATATTGTTTAAAAATGATAGGGATAAATACATGTTAATGCAATACTATATTAATAGAAATATATATTAGTATTTAATATAAATTAACTTACTGGATTGCACAATCAAAAGTCGAATCCAAATGTTTGCTGAGACAAATAATTATCAACCATCGAAATATCACACTTGCTTTCACTAGACTTACTTTTACTAGACACGCAAACCACAGGTATCTACATTAGTTAACATAAAACAAGTAAAATAAGGAGAAAAATAAGTAGGTGATAAAACTTTATTCAAATTATTACTAAAACACTCCGGTGAGAGAGGTGAGAAAAGAATGAGGTGTATATTTTGAAAACTAGCATTAATAAGGTTTACTAAAATTTTGGGGAAGCTTGGGCTCTTACGACAACTTTCACCTCATTTGATGGAGTTGATATTTTTTTCTGGAAGAATAGAAGAATAGATAGGTATTGATGAAAGATGAATACGTAGGTGTTCAGGAAAGATGAAAATATATATTGAGGAAAGACAAAAGCACATTAATAATGCTTTTCGAAAACCATAACAGAAAAACATATCTTGAGAATGGTGACTTTGGGCAAGAGTTTGGGTAGTAAGTGGTATTGAGTAAACGAATGTAGCATTGCATGGTCTACAAACATAATCAAACATATTCATTAGTAATCACAATATTAAAAATAAATAGAAAAAATTCATAATTCATACCAATGTGTCAATCCAATGAGGGGGCAGTAGTTCATAGGTATCGATTCAGCACATGTAACTTCCACTAATATTTTACAAAATTGTTTTATCAATTATCATAAAAATTAGATTCAGTAACATGTTTCATAAAAATTGGATTCCGTAATCACAAATGACAAATGACAAAGGTTATAACCATTTGCCTGAGATTATTTTTTATGACTTTTCATCCAAGGAAAAGCCAAACACTTTCCTCTTCATAAAAAAAGTCCTAAGGTTAGTAAAGGAAATGATAGAAATTGTTTTTATCTTTGCATCCTTCATTTCAGTTAAGATATTGATTACTTTATACAATTCAGTAATCTTCGTCTAATCTCTCCTCCTACTATTTGTCCTCCAAGCCTCTAATCGTTTTTCCTCCGACCCTTTGTCTTCTAAACCCTCCTGGCCTTTTTGCCTTTTCTCCTCCTGCCAGTCCGCCTCAATAAAATCACTATCCTTCAGTAAAATCCCTTACCTTAGCCTTCCACTTCTTTTGGTTTTTTCCCTTCTTCTCTTCTTCCTTCTTTTCTTCATCTACATCAAAGTCCTCTACATTATCATCATTATAGTTGTATAGTCTGCGCAACAAATCATAATGCATTTGCAACAAATTGGACTGAATTCGAATTGACTCCTCCAAAAATGTTTTAAGTTCATGTTTGATGCCAATTCTCTACAAAAACAGATGGTATAAGTGCTCCATATGTCATCGTAAATGCTCCATCCATAATTAGTGCTCGTAAATTTATCTTAATTTTTTCTCCACTTGTTTCAACAGATTTTTTCATAGACAACAAACCCTATAGATAGTACGAGATAAATAACTTATTATTCCCATTCCACACATAATGCAGCATAAACTTAAGTCTGAGTTATTCCATACAATGGAGTATAAACTTAACTTACATTTATGCACTCGAATCTAATTTTTTGATTTACTCAATCCATGGTCCAATAGCGAATGGGTAGTTTTGTTATTTGGCCTTCCAAATCACCAACTCTCACATTTTCAAAGTAAAAGATCTATACACAAGGCAACCTTGTTAAAATAAATTACAATATTTATAAATATTCAATTGAATTGCATTAAAAACTTACCATAAATAAAAATAGACAACCACAAATTCCTATCTTCTTTCTCTTTCTTTCTCTCTTCCTCTCTTTAGACGAATTTTGAATTGACACACCTCGTCAGCTAACCATTGTAATACAAAATTGGTCCAGTTGTATTGGCTAACATTTTAGACATCAATGGTAGCAATAAGGTGTCTCGAAGTAGGGAAGACATTGGTGGTTGGATATAAAAAGCATCCAAGGATAAATAATAGGAAGTATCATTTAAACTTGGGGGAGGATGCATATTCGGTATGGGAGTGCATGTGCATCTGGATCTCTTGTTTTAATTGGCTATGGTTTAGTCTCAAAAAATACTTTCTTATCTCTGAGGATTCAATTAAAGATGAACAAACCAAAATATCACGTTTCACGTAGGGGATTCCTAAAATTCGTCCTACTTCTTCAACTGTGAGTTTAAAATTCTGATTTGGAGTGATAGAAAGACATTTTTCCATGGGTTCAAATCTCATAACGAGTTTTCAACATAATTTTTGACACAATGTTTTGTAGGTAACCTTAAAAAATTTTTCAAAACCCATATGTTTGACTGCACGTTTCATGTTATGAGTAAGGGTAGAAAATAACTCTCTTACTTGTTTAGGATAGCACCTAGTTTGAATCGGTATCAATACTCTCCTTACCCTCCTTATCTCAGCCAATTCTTTGACTGCCTTTTTGTATTTCTCCTTTTCATATTCATTTATTTCTTTTTATTTTTCAACATATTTAGTCTATTCAAAAAATCATATTCAAAAAATCACATTTAGTGTACTCTATTCAAGTCTTTTCAAATCAAAATATAATCATGAATAATGAATAATGAGTAAAATAAACTAACCATCATCATAAGTAAGCTAGTGGTGAATTTGACTTTGTTCTTGGAAAAAATTTCCTTTCTGTGGAAAAAATGTTCTTTTGTGAGAGGAGAGAACAAACACAATTTCTTTATATTATAAATTTATTTAAATTAAAAATCACATACTAAAATAAAAGTAAAATAAAATAAAGTACTAAAAATGAAAAAAAAATTGTGGAAAGTAATAATAAAATACTAAGTCACTAAAATAATCAATAATTAAAAAATACTAAGTCACTAAAATAATCAGTAATTAAAACTAAAACTTAATTCACCTGAAAACTGTAATATTTTTCTCCCACGTAGTAGAGCCTCGTTGGTACTCGCAGTGGTTGCTGTTTGAGTTTGATCTAATCTTCAAAATCTTTCCTCACAATCCTCAGCTTTAGAAATTTCTCCACTCTCTTAACCTTCAATTC
Organism: Dillenia suffruticosa; assembly: GCA_033439265.1. NCBI lineage: Eukaryota > Viridiplantae > Streptophyta > Magnoliopsida > Dilleniales > Dilleniaceae > Dillenia > Dillenia suffruticosa. The sequence goes on from JAVTVX010000015.1 coordinate 23,092,075, forward strand.
CTCAGATCCAAATAATTCGAAGTCGAGTGGAATATGAATAGATTAAATGTTAAAATTAAAATGTTAAAAATCGCATTCCTTTGATGTATGTTTAATAATTCAAGATAATTGCAATCATCCGATGAGTCTAACACATATCTTGAAAAGACATCAACACACAAAGATAGAGTTTTAAAGTTGACACTCCCAACAACCAACCCCAGCCATTGGATCATTATCAATTGGATCATCAACCCCAACCATTCGATGAATTGGTACACTACCTACATAGATACGACCGACTAGTGAGATCAATTACGCCAATATTTTTATAATATAACAATATATCAATTATTATTATATTCCGTTACTACTATATTACTAATATATTACTATATTACTAAACAGTACTATTATATTATATTACTACTATATTACTACACATCACTACTATATTATATTATATTAATATTATATGTATACTATATTTAATCTATATAAATAATATATATAATCCCAAATTATAATTAATACCAAATTACATATATAATATATAATATTGTACATGACATTATAAATTAATTGATTATAAATATCAATCTAATTATATAAAATTAATAATAATAGATGATAGATAATAATTATCAATATTAATTTAATTATTTAAATAATGTATTATTAGTAAATTTAAGTGTTTTGGGTTTATATATGAAAAATATAAGTTATTTAAAATTGTATTAATAGGAAAAAAATTTATATATTATTATATATTATATATTGTTTGTTAATTTTGTTAAGGCTTAATTTTTTTTTTTGGTTGCCAATGGAATGGAAGAACCGAATGAGATGAGTTTGAGTTTGGTCCAACAAAAAAATTCACAAATTCACAGGCTTGGCCAAAAAAATAAAAAATAAAAAGAAATTGACAACCCATAACCCGTATACAAACAAATAGAAAAAGAAAAGCTTGTCATTGACAAGCCAATAGAGAAAATGAAAAAAAAAAAAAAAAAAAAAACCTTGACTGGAGAAATTTGTTCACATGTATCAAACCATAGGCCATAGCTTGAAGAGTTATCTTAAAGTGCTTGAGGAGTTCTGCCATGATTTCCGTATACAAACAAATAATAATAAAAAAAGCTTGTCATTGACAAGCCAATAGAGAAAATGTAAAAAAAAAAAAAAAAGCTTGACAAGAGAAATTTGTTCACATGCATGAGTTAGCCGTATATGTTCTTAATGTGCTGCCATGAGTTCTGCCATGACCTTCCTTCTATAACACTACCTACAGAACACAACAAAACACAACAATAGCTTGAGGAGTTTGCAGTACACAACCAAATGTGCTTCACACTTGAGGAGTTCTGCCATGGTACCTCCTATAGGACACAACAACACACAACAACAACAAACATAAACACACACTCACACTCAAATGTGTTCAGAAAATCCTAAAAAAATATTCTCAAAATCTAAAAAATCTCACTTTTTTTTTTGTTCTTCTCATTTTTACTCTTGGCGACACTCTTTCTCTCACTCATTACAACTCTCGCCCTCTCCACTCACACACACATAAAATTATAGAAATCTTCTCACAAACTCACTCCTAAAGACTCTCTCCGCTCGGCTACTTCTCCTTCTTCTTTTTCTTACCCCTTCTCCAAATCAAACATTGTTTTCACTTTTCACTCATAATGACCTACTCTCGAAAAGGAAAAGGCAAAGAAATTATGATGAAATCAGAAAAATACAATAACAGAGAGTTTCTATCTCTTAAAAAAAGCAAGCTATTTAAGAAAGTATTTTCTTATCGAAACGTTACTAATGATCCCTTAATAAATTGGGACTTTTTGCATAGCATAGGCTTTAATCATGCAAATTATTTAAAACAAATATGTCCTTCTTGATTCTTAATCCAAACAAAAAAATTTATGAGAATGTAGCAAGAATTTTTTACAATAATATAAAACAAATTAATAGTGAAGATTGAATAGTTATTGATGGTAACATTACGTCATGTGCTTTTCAAAGTTATTTTAATAGTTAAATAATTGAAGTGAATCCGAGAATAATATGCAAAGAGAGTCATCTTCAATGGGTCGAGTACGAAGAATGTGTCCCATATTTGGAAAGTGAGATACTAATGGATGTTCATATAGTATTTGATTATAATAATTCAGAGATTTTTAGTACAAATGCCACGGATTTAAATTTTTAAGAAAGAATTCTTTACATTCTAATCATACACGCCATTAAGTCACGGGTAGGTAATTATACATCCATTAGTCGATATGATTTTTGGCTAATGGCGCGTATTATTGAAAGAAAAAAATCTACATTTGCATTTTTTTTGGTTCCTTACTTTATGATTCAAATTCAAATTTATCATATTATAACATAGTTATGGGTATTTTAAGAAATCAAGAAATAAGTCTATAGAAGGAAAATCATGTGCAATTAAGTATTAAAAATTGTATAAATGATAAAACCTTACGTAGAGTTTATTGGATTTGTGAAGATGGTGTTTGGATGAATGTAAAGAAAAGAGGTGTACCAGAGCCAGAGCCAGAGCCAGAAGTTCATGGGAATGAGAATGAGAATGTTAGGTGGGATGAACTGTTTGAATGCATTCGTAGTATGAAAACACTGTTCATGGATAGTGTTGATGAGAAATTTGGGGAAGTTCGGAGGGAAGCGGGTGAACTGAAACATAGTTTTGGTGAATTCAAGCAACACAATGAGGAAGAATATAGAAAAATGTTATTTGACTTGATGAATATGACTACTGATATAAAAGTGAATAACAATTTTATTTTATGCATAAGGACTATTTGTAGGTAACAAAGTCGGGCCGGACCTTCTTCCTTTGTTGCAACCGCTGAACCTAAACCATCTCATCCTCATGCAAGCTCCTACATGCAAACTTCTGCCTCCCATTTGCTGTGCGTCCATTCGGTTCTCCTCCTAGGGCTTCATTCGGTTCTCCTCCCAGTGGTAATAATCCTTTTGACATTCGTGAATCAAAGGAAGTTCATCTCCTTACTCCATCATCTTCTCCTGCGATTGCAAGTGCATCATCTTCTGAAGCGAGCAAATCAAAAAAAATTAGACCTAAAGTTAAATTTCCTTGACTCTAATTCCTAATTTTTCCCTTTTTATTTTTCATTTCCCGCACTCTAGTTACTTAATTATATCTTATGTTTCATTTAGTCATGTATCAATGATCCAATATATATATTATATATCCTTGTAATTGCCCATTATTTTCTCTTTTTTTCATTTTTTTATTTTTTCCTATTTTTTCCATTTAATGTGGGAATTTATTTATGTTCAATTTTTGAATTTTTATGAATTTGTAAAAAATATTTATCTTGAAAGTCAAAACAATGCAAACAGGAAGCGACGTCGACGGTAGGCATGGGTGGTGCCCGCGCATGCAAGCGCAGTGCTACCATGCATGCACATGTGGAGCAACAGCGCAATGCACATGAGCAGGTGCCCGTGCAAGGCAAGCGCATACAAGCGCTCGCGCAGGCGCCTGACCATGCCAGTGCGGGCAAGCGCAGTGCTACCACTCATGCCCACGCAGGCAAGCGCAAGGCTACTGCACATGCCGGGGTAGGGCAAATGTGCGGGCCACACTATGCATGGTGGCGTGGCTCTACATTAATTATTAAGATAGTAAATTATTAATTTTATTAAATTACTAATTTCTATAGCATTAATTTAATTTATTAATATTATTATTTAAAAATTATAATGATATTAAATTAGTAATTTATATAATAGTGTCAGTTATAATATTAATATTATATAATTTTATATAATATCAAAAAATTTAATTATCAAAATAATATTATATATAATTTATATGAATTCTAAAAAAATACACCTACCACACCACAAAACCTCTCTCTCACCACAAAACCTCCTCTTCGTGCGAGATTTGGCGGCAAATTAATCAAGCGCCAAAAACATTTTATTTCTTATTCAACAAGTGCCAAAAACATTTTATTTGTTTTTTGTTTGCTGCACCAATTCAATTTGGTGCCAATTTAATCATCATGTTTCCCTTTTTTGGCTTATTTCTCTTTTTTCTTTTTTCTACTCTTTTGCTTGCTTTTTGCATAAACAATCCTATAAACAGCCAGAGATTTTGCTATTCAATAAATTTAAAGTTTACTGATATGTTAGCAACAACTAATGAATCAAACCACCAAAACATAAAATATTGAAAAATAAAATTGTGTGGCAACAATACATGCAAATTCTTCAATTGGCTGTAAGAAAGCTTCCCGAAGTCAACTTGTTAATTCCATATTTAGAAAAAAAACATATAAAAAAATTGCAATGATCTCATTACAAGATGATGTGCTAGTTATATTGGGGCTGCCTTTGACAAAATTGGGGCGAAACTAGTTTCTTGGATTAGTTGATCAAGTAGTGTCAAACTTTGTTAACCTCGGTCAACAAGTATGACATTAGCGAACTTTACATTAGCGCTTGTAGCGATGCCCAACTTTTCCTTCAACCAAGAGGTTTGTGGGTATGCTTCCATTAAAAATTTCAATGTAAATAAATGTCCATTAAACTCCGCCACCACCATCCCTTGCTAAAATTGTGGAGTAGAAAACGCAAGCACCAAGTTTCCAAGGAGTAATCTAATCGTACTTTATCCTTGTTATTCTACTAAGGGAACCTTAATTATGTGGACAGGACAAACAAATGTGTTTGTCTAACATCTAAATAACAAGATTAACTTATTGGAAAATAAGAAAACAACCAAAGATGGTTACTTTGAAACAACAACTATGAGCCTCAATATGGCAATCATCATTGTCTAACAGACCAGAACTTGTTCCTTTTTCTTTAGATTTTAACTTACGAAACATTCAGGAAATTTGGCCTTGAGTTGTCCTACACTATCTACCCAACAATAATGTTGCCAGACATTGCTTTGGCTAGTGGAACATAAATTTTGTCTTAAGGGCCGTTAGTGTTAGCCATGGCAAATGGTAATTGAGCAATGTTCTCAACCCTATAGGGGGCATATGTATTTTGGAATTGGAAGGGAACACTATTCTTCCCACCACATTATGCCAAGTGCTTTGGGTGGTGAAAATGCCACACAAACCTTCAGTAAGCATGCAAGCAAGCAAGGAGCTCAAAGGAGACTTGTACTGTTCCTATCACATCACGCTATGCATGAGAAGGGACTCATGAAGAGGATGTCACAAAAATAAGTCACACATAGGCTTGCAATCGGGTAGAATGCTTGAATGGGACGTTGTTAGTGGGGTTTTTACAACTAGATTTATTGCCGTAACATGTCAATTCACTAGGACTTGTGCACAACCTAGTCAAGAGTTGAAATTATTCTCTTGAGCACAACCTAGTCAAGAGTTGATATTATTCTCTAAATATGATAGAAAAGAAAATTTAGTAATGAGTCGTAAACACTGCATGAATGAATGCTATAGAACTTGACCCTGGGAGCCTCCACGAAGTGCTATAGCACCTATCAGTCAAGGGTAGTCCCACTATACCCCTACCCATAGCCACCACAAAATTATATCTATGTGGATAAATGCCCCATAATGTGCATCCAACATATTTAATTCCATGGAAACTTTAAGATATTACACCTCAAGCACTCATGCAAGTGCCCAAATGGGCAACCGTGCATGCCACCGTGTAGGCTACCATGCATGCCCACGCACGTGGGGCCAAGCATGCATGCAACTGCCCACGCAAGTCACCATGCACGCAAGCACGGGCTACCACACATGCCACCGCTCAGGCAAGCGCGGGGCTACCGTGCATGCCCGCATGGGGCTACCGCACATGCCCGCACGGGGCAAGAACACATGCAAGCGCCTGTGTAGGCCACTGTGCATGGCCGTGAGAGATGTAACACCGACCCTCGGTGTATTATATAGTGAATTCCATTTCATATATATATATATATATACATATATATGATATTTTTACTACTACGTTCATGAATTTTCACAAAAAAACAAAAAAAAAAATGATATTTGACGGTAAAATACAAATCGGATCAATTTTGACTCAAAGAGATTCAAAACCTTAATTTCACATTAAATAAATTTAATTAGGTCTAATATAAGATTTTGGGCCTAGTGTGTAATTATGAAAATTTTAGGGGTCAAATTAGAATTTTTATAAGTCAAAGGACTTGTTAGCAATTAACAAAACTTAAATGAAATGTGACAAGTGTATTCTTGTATTGAACAAGTATTATAGTGAGGAGGACAAGTGTTGGCCAAATGGAGATGAGAAAGGCAAGGTGTGCCTATGAGAACACATGCACATGAAAAAAAAAACCAATCAAAACACATGCAATAGTTAAAATGATCCTATGGTTTAGATTAATTGGAGATTTGATCCTAGGGTGGTAAGTTATTAACACAATAATAAAAGAAGAAGGCCTTAGAATGCTTGTTCATTCTTCCCAAATTCGTGAGAACAAGGAGAGAAGCAAGAGAGGAAGACAAAGAAAGTGAGGTAAGAAATTTTATCCTGTCTCACTTTAAATTTTATTTCTGTCTGTGATTTCATCTCTGTTTTAAGGCATCTTAGAGCCAGAATTTAAAAATGTGATAGTTATATGAATTGTAGATCTAAGTCTTATCTTTTCAACGAGGTAAGAATCATCAAATTCTGATGCCTCTGCCAAAAGTTATGGCATTTTTCCTTAAACTCGACATAGAAGCGTCCTGTTTCAAACCTTGATAGTAGTGAGTAAAAACGACCCTTCTCCAGTCTTAGTTTGAAGAAACACAAACGTGAAAGTTATAGATATATGCCTTGCCTATAACATATAAAAAGTTCAGCCATTTCGCATGAGGAAATTGAAAGTTATACAATTTTCCTTAAAACTGTGTTGACAGAAACTGTATGTTTCACTAAAACGTATCTGTCCTGTTCATGAATTTTGTTTAACCCTTTCCAGACATATTTGGATAAAACTCAAAACACGAAAGTTGTAAATCTACATTTTAGCTATAACATGTTAAAATTTCATTAGACTTTGGTGAGTAGGATGAAAGTTATAGCTTTCGTACAAAAACTGGACAAAATCTGAAACTTAAATATGGCTGTAACAAAATGAGGTTTACCGGGAATTCTGTGATTTGAATTTGAGGAAGTCTGCAAAATGAAAGTTATAGTGCTATCCCTTTGCTTTAAAATGAGATAAGAATTATCTGATAAGAGTTATTTGAGTTGAATGGAGGGGACGCTTGATTTACGCTTTGTGGAAATATTGGGGAGTGCGTTATCCTCCCCTAACTGTGAGTGGGACTTGACATCTACTTTTAATTGATACCGTGTTTTAAAAGCTTTCAAAAGCATGATTTAAAATGGTATGATTGACCTATTCTCCTGGATTTATGAAAATGTTTTGTGATATATGGAGTGTCCCAACTTGTTTATATTGATATGCATCCATGATTTTGATACTTGATGATTGTGCCACACTTTGATATATCCACATGATTTTATGCTTCCATTGTATATTGGCACATGCTTTTGACATGATAGGGTTTGATAATTTGGCTTGAGATATGTGATTTGGTCTGGATGCCCCTGTGGATACTGTGATGATGATGATATGTTTCTTATGACATTCCGTAGCTACAAAGGACATTTGGTAGAGGCACCTGTTGTACCCGGATACGCCTCTGCAGGGGGTATTCGCCAGATTGTCATACATATTGTATGGACAGTCATCGGTTGAACCACTCCGGGGAGGACCTTGGTAGGTCTAGCACCGGCGGGTTTCCATACACTGTAGTCTGTGGCCAACGTTGGGGTAGAGAGGCTTATTTTATTACTTGCATTGTGAAAACTCCCAACGTTGCCCGTCCTTGGCCATGGTTGGCCCTTGCCGAGATATTTTCGGCCGGCTCTACATGATATAACGGACATACATACGGGATGTATATTTGATTTGATACGTATACTGTGAATGATTTATTGAGATGTTATAATATATATATATATTTTTTGCATACTTTGGATTTATTGTGACATAATTTTGGCACTCCTAATTCACCCAAAAATTTATTTGTAGCATGTCATCCCCCCGACTTGCTGAGTACCAACCCCCCTCTCTACGGTACTCACCCCTCACATTTCCCTCCTACAGGGGTAGACTCGGACTGAGAGATTTGTATGCATTATTGTATTGGATATTCTTTGGAGACTACTGGGTCGGGGTATGACTACCCGCTCTTCCGCTATATATTGAGGTTATTGTTTCATGTTGAGGAAGTTAGGATGACCATTGTATTTGTTTAAATTGGGCTGACTGTATTTATAATTCTTCTTGTCTGTATAAGGTTAACTCTCACTCATTTTAATTTACATTGAGGCATACTTGTATTATTTTTATTACTTGGGGATTTCTGTGATTTAGAAACTTGGATTATGTGAATGTTGATAGCCTTACGGTGCTTCGATGTGCGGGACGTGGTGCCCGTGCATCTGGGTGCCGCGGCGGGCTGGTTGCGTGCCTGGCTCGGGAGTGGGTCGGGGCGTGACAGGAGAGCCCACGCATGCCACCGCGAAGGCATGCGTGGAGCAACCGTGCATGGTGGTGCCGCTCTACACTAATTATTAAATTATTAAATTATTAATATTATAAAATTAGTAATTTATATATTATTAATTTAAATTATTAATATTATTATTTAAAAATTGTAATGATATTAAATTAGTAATTTATATAATAGTGTTATGATATATTTTGTATTGTGGTTATAATGTCAATATTATATAATTTTATATAATATTTTTTTACACCAAAAGTCTCTCTCTTCTTGGCGTTGTGGCTGCAATTTAATCAACTTTTTTTTTTACACCAAAAACATTTTGTTTCTTCACTTTTTTAGTACCAATTTAATCATACCTTTTTTGGCACTAATTTAATCACCTTTTTTTTTGGTGCCAACTTCTCATATTTATTTCATTTATTCTTTTTTTCTACTCTCTTTGCTTTGCATGTTTATGTTATTGGCTTGTGCAATTCTCTCTTGATTTCATTTATTTCTCTCTCTTGCTTTTGCTTCATTCATTTGCTTTTGCAATTCTCTTATTTCTCTCTCTCTCTTGCTTTTGCAATTCTCTATTTAATTTATTCTCTCTCTGCTTTCTCTACTTTTGTAATTCTCTATTTTAATATGATGGATAAGACATGAATATATTCTAAATCAAGAGAAAGCGATGAATATATTGGTGGGGTTAATGTATTTCTTGATTTTTCATCTCAAAATATGCAATCCATGGATGGAAAGATATCATTCCTTGTGTCAAATATTTCAACACATTGAGATTTTCTACACACACTGTATTTAATCACTTGTTATGTCATGGGTTTCAACGTGTCTATGATAAGTGGATATATCATGAAGAGAGTAATGGAAAATCTACATCCGATGCATCCAATATATCAAACCTACATAATAATTTTTTTAACCATGATATGTTTGGCATGTTACATGATGCATTCACTGCATCTAAAGTGGATGAATCAACTTAAGATAAATTTCATGAATTACTTCACAATACCAAAAAACCAGTATATCCAAAATCCAAATACACTATACTTACAACTATTGTGCACCTATATAATTTAAAGTGTTTGTGTGGGTGGAGCACCAAATCTTTTTCAATACTATTAGTATTTTTAGGAGAATTGTTGCCTGATAAAAATATATTACTAAATAGTTATCATGAAGTTAAGAAAACTATTTTAGTTTTAGGGTTGAGATATAAGAAAATATATGTTTGTCCTTATGATTGTATGTTGTACTGGAAACATAGAGTTAAAGGTGATACATGTTATGTTTGTAGTGCTTCTAGATAGAAACCAAAGGCAGATGGAGATCAAGGAGGTCAAGATATTAATAAAAAAAAAAATTTGCTAAAATATTGAGATGGTTTTCTTTGACTTCTAGATTGCAAAAACTATTTACATATGGCCAAACTACTTCTTTGATGAGATGACATCATGATAAGGGAACAAAAAATTGACTTCTAAGACACCCAGTAAATTCTTCAGCATGGAAAGAGTTTGATTCTCAATACTTTAACTTCTCTTCTGACCCAAGAAATATTCGATTATAGTTAGCAACAGATGGTTTCAATCCATTTAAAATAATGGATGTTTCACATAGCACTTGACTAGTGTTCATGATACCATATAATTTGTCTGCTTAGTTGTGCATGAAATCTACAAACTTCATACTCACATTACTTATTCCTAGTCTTAGAAGTTCTGGCGATAAGATAGATGTGCACATGCAACCACTGTGGAAGAACTGAAAGAATTATGGAGCAAAGGAGTAGATACTTTTGATTAATCAGCTGGTAAATGATTTAAAATGCATGCAGCACTCTTATGGACCATTAATGATTTTCCTACATATGTTAATCTATCTGGATGGAATACTAAAGGTAGATTTGCATATCCAGTATGTGGATATGATACATGTTCTCAATGGTTATCTCATAGCCGGAAGTATTATTATATGGGATATCGAAGATGGTTGGAGTCAACTCATCGATTCAGGTATGATAAATATTCTTTTAATGGAACAAAGGAATTTAGGGTTGCTTCTAAATAACGATCTAGATCCGATGTATTGCGAGAATTGGATGGAATTGATTTAACAAGTCCCAATGACATGCATGGATGGAAAAAAAAAGAGCATATTGTTTTATATGCCTTATTGGGAAAATGTTTTAATTAGACATAATATTTACATGATACACACTGAGAAAAATTGTTTCGATATAATTGTTGGTACAATTCTTGAGCAAGAAGGAAAATCTAATGACAATTATAAGGTTAGACTTGATTTTAAAAACATGGGAATAAGAAAAGATTTACATGTACGTAGACCAAACTCTACAAATATATTTTTGCCTAAAATGTGTTACCAAATGACCCTGCAAGAGAAAGATGCATTTCTCAAGCTTTTGAAGGACTTAAAACTTTATGACGAGTGCTCTTCTAATATCTCTAGATGTGTTCAAGTGAAACAACAGAAGTTAATAGGTCTAAAGAGTTATGACTATCACATTTTAATACAAGAGTTTATTCTCATAACAATTTGTGGATCACTTCCTGACAATGTTAACTTTGTTATCATTAAAATTTATAACATTTTTAAATATTTTTGCTCTAGAGTCCTTGACCCACGAGAACTTGAGTAATTGGAGGTATCAGTTCCATAAATTATATATGAGTTTGAAAAGATTTTCCCTCCATTTTTTACCAACATGATACACTTGATCGTGTACTTGACAACTGAAGTAAGAATTGGTGGACCAGTAACATATAAATGGATGTATCCAGTTGAAAGATTTATTTTATTTTGATAACTTATTTGGCTCATTTTATTTAATAGTCATACACATTTAATGTAATACAATGTATGTATATATACACAGGTATTTGTTTCAACTCAAATTTTATGTACATAATAGAGCACAGCTTGAAGGCTCCATTGCGAAAGGGTATATAGCAATGAATGCTTGCTATTTTGTTCAAAATATTTAGATGTGGTTGAAACAAAGTTTAATCGTGCATTGCAAAATGATAACAACCATATTGCACTTAGAGAAGATGAGTCCACTTTAACAACTATTGGAAGACATTTGGGAATACGGACACGTACATATATTAAAAGACAAAAAAGAAAAGAGTATCTCGAATTCATCTCGATGAGAAATTATTACAGCAATGCCATGGATACATACTATTTAATAGTGACTCAATTGCTTTCTTTAGACTGTAAGTATATATTATCATATATATATTTATGAATATTAAACTCTAATATCATATAATTATATTTATTGTTTCATATGAAAGGAACATATACAACATGTTCGAAAAACAAATAGTGGGAAGAAGTTAAACATTTTTCAAATTGAGAAACTTCATAGTAAAGATTTCATTACCTACTTAGTCAACGTGTGAGTATATCAATTTTTAATGTTATTAATTTTTTCTATTTACATGCTAAAATATATCAATAGTTAATCTTCTTAGATTTCTTTTTCTAGGTTACGAATTCAAAAAACTCCGAAAAGATTATAGATGAAATTAAATGGATTGCTCGTGGACCAGATCCATTCATTAGAAATTACAATTGGTATCTAATCAATGGATATCAATTCTATGTAAATGATCGTGAGAACTGCCTTCAAACTCAGAATTCAAGAGTTGTGGTAGTAGTGAATGATGTTAGTTACACAAGTGTGAGAGATAAAAGGCCAATTCAAGGTAAAGTTAATTATTATGAAATGTTAAGACAAATCATTCAATTAAACTATAATAGAATGTATACATTTGTGTTATTTCGGTATAATTGGGTCGACCTACAATAAGGATGCAAGAAGGACAGATTTGGTTCAACTCTTGTGAATTTTTCCTATCTCAATCATACCGGTGTTGATTTGTTGGATGATTCTTATGTGTTGACATCACAAACAAAGAAGGTATTTTATATGGCCGATAAAAAAATAAAGGATGGCTTGTTGTAAAGTATGTCAAAGTTTGAGATGAATTTGACATAGGTAATGAAGTGACAATTCATCATCTCAATTCAGAAAGTAACCCCTTAACCAATCAGCTGTAGGTTCGGACTAATGTTGATGAAGATGAAGAAAATATATCAATAGAAATGAATGATGATAATAATGTTGATAGAGTAGAATGGGATGCATATGCGTAGGAAATGTAATACTATTTACACATTACGCAATTATTTTCTACTTTTATATTTTTATTCGGTCTATTTTATTTGGTGCATCATGTAGTGATATGGTTATAATGCATGGTAATAAGTGGTAACAAGTAGTAACAAGTGGTAACAAGTGATATTGTTATAACAAGTGGTATAGTTGGTAACAAGTAGTAACAAGTGGTAACAAGTGATATTGTTATAACAAGTGGTATGGTTGGTAACAAGTGTATCCTATATCACAAAAATTAGGTTTTGATATGAAAATTTAAGTGAAAACTAAATTTAATCAATTGTTTAATTAGGTTAAGCTGCCAATAGCTAAGATACAATGCACAAACAAACCACGAATACTCCAAGTAGTAATTGCAAAGTAAGAAGTCATAACAATATATGAAAAGTAACACATATGGGAAAGTTAACAAATGCTAAAAATTGTATGAATAGTATGACAAGTTATAACAAGTCCTAAAAATTGCATGTGAAAATAACACATATGGAAGGGAAAAAAGAGAGGAATTGATTATAATATGGTGATTAAAACAATAATCAAAGTTTGTAAGGAAAAAAGAGAGGGTAAAAAAGCAGGTAAAATAATAATACGTTCCAAAAAATTGTAAAAATTGTTACATGAGAGAACATGCAGAAAAAAATTTTGTAATAAAAAATGGTGCGGAAAAGGAAAAAGTTTTTGAAAATTTATTTTCAAAATTTGTTTATGAAAATGGCGGTTTGAAATAATATGTTAGTTGATAGATAGGGAGACTATTGCAACTTTTGGATTGATATGTCTTGAATTAATGAAAGTTCAAAAAAATTACAAAAAATTTGGGAATATTTTAAGATATAAATAACATAATAATTGTATTACGATAAATTATATTATGGATTCGAACAATTTAGGTCAATTTAAGTGAATGACCGAGCTACTTTCATAATATAAATTTATCATAATTATGATTATCAAAATAATGTAATAATAATGTAATTATTATTAATATTATATTATTATATTATATAACTTAATTAATTATCAAGTAATTTAAATAATGTTTGATGTGAAATATTATATTTCATGTTAAAGTGGTTTCAATATTAATAATTTAAAATAATTATTAATAGATTTAGTTTGATTGGGCTGTGCTGAATATTAATGAGTATTAATTGTAATAATTTCAATATAATTCATTTCTAAACTAACAGAAGTTGGAAAACGTCTTATCAATTTTCTCCAAACAAAAAGTTAGATTTCTTATAATTTCCTTAATTTTTATCATTATTAATTTAAATAAAATTATTAGTAATTTAAATAATTTAAATAATGTTCCTAGTTATTTAAATATTTTAGAGTTTGGTACTGATCAGTAATGTGATTTATGAGATTGAAAAGGAACTTATTTGATTGTCTTCATTTTCTAATAACATAATAAAATAAAATCAAATGTACCAACATAATTAATTATATCAAAATAATTAATTATACTATTACATTTCATAATTTCAAATTATAACATTATATTATCTATTTAATGAATTTTCAAAAATATAACACTAAATTATATAAATTACTAATTTATATATATGGCCATAAACTACTAATTTATATATATCATGTGCACAATATAAATTACTAATTTATATATATTTCAAGTGCACAATATAAATATATATCGCTTGGGTAAAGTCACATTCTCAATTATAAAATTTAAAATATGAATTAAGTTTATATTATTAATTTAAATAATATAATGATATGGAATTTGGTATGTATCGATATACAAATCGGATCAAAATATAAATGGTAGTAATAATGTAGTAATAATATAGTAATAATGTAAAAATATAGTAACTAAAATTTTGAACAACAAGTAATATAATGTGTAATAAAATAAATATGTAATAATGAAAAAAAATTGGTAAAGGATAAAAAGTGGGTAAAGATAAAAACTGTGAAAAATTTTGTTTGTACAAAAAAATAGCATGTGAGCACATGCAGTGCACGATCCACACATGGGCGGTTTACCGCGCATGCATGGAAATGCCAGCATGGGCGCCCGCATGGCATGCGTGGCATATGCTCGTGCGGGCATGGGCGGGCGCCCGCACAGGCGCTTGCATGCGTGCTTGCCCCACGTGGGCATGTGTGGTAGCACCATCCTTGCCTGCACAGTGGCATGCACGGGCACCCACACATGCATGGCCCGGTGCCTGTGCAAGCATATGCTGCGCATGCCATGTGGGCGCCCATGCGCATGCATTCCCCCACATGCGTGGGCTACGGTGCATGCCGCGTGAGCGTCCACATAGGCATGCAGCACCGCACATGCGGGGACGTATACCGCACTTTCAATCAATAATGTTATAATTAATATATAAAAAAATTTAAATAAGAATCAAGTAGAATAATGGTATAATTAATATTATTAATTTAAATAATATAATGATATGAAATTAAATGTTATGTATGCATTAATGTAGTAACAATGTTGTAGTAATAGGAAATAACAATTGTGTGCTAATGAATGAAACAACAACACAAAAACACAAAACTAATGATGTAATAATAAAAAAAGGTTGAAATTAAACTCACTGAACTATGTAATGTAATAATGAAAAAAGACGGTAAAAATAAAAGCATAAAAAAGCAGAAGAAATGACAGGGTTTTGAAAATTTGTTTGGGTGGTGAAATAACTAAACTAAATATACTATAAATCATTCCATGCAAACTCTCTTTCCCTCCAAAAGCTCTCCTCTCCTCAAAGGCTCTCTTGCCTTCAAAATTCTCAAAACTTTTAACTCAACCAAAATCTCATTCCTATCAAATATTTTCAATCAAAAATCGAATTAAAACTTTCACTGAAGCATTTTATATAAAAGAGGTAATCATTTTTTTTAAATAAAAGTTGGATTCTACTGTGTTTTGAAACATTTTAAAATTTTCTAATTTGTGATCAATATAGAACGAACTAAACGAAAGATGAGTATTGTTGCTAACCATAAAAAATCACAACCATCCCAAAAACAACTTGACTCTGAAGAAGCCCAATTATCCCAAGATGCTACCCCAGGTTTGGTTTAAAAATAGATCATTTTATTGTGAGGTAACTACTAATTATCCATTTCTAATTTTTTTTTTGAGTAGTTGTTAAGAAATGTAGAGATCCAACATGCTGTCAAGTGTTTGGGACTTAGAAAAAGGAAAACGCATGGTGGTTGAAATGAATGAATTAAATCAACAAAAAAAATCGATAGTACAATCTTTACTAGATTCCTTGGCTCTAAAGTCAGTGTTCATTCGATTGCTCCAATAAATTATAGGACTTGGCGGATATACCAACAGAGTATAAAGAAGACATGTGGTAAATATACAGGTATCTAGTAAATTGTACAATCACATAAATGAAAATTAATATATCTAATTTTATTTTTACATATTTGAATTGTAGTCAAAAATTACTTTCAAGCCACTCAGAGATGACACTAAGAAATGAGTTATTAGAAATTTGTATGTCAAATGGAAGAGTTTTAAAAATACTCTAAAATCAAAGTGATTCGATAATTCATTTGGAATAGATGAAAATATCAAGAGAATGAAAAATGAAAGGGTTGATCCAAATCAGTACAAAAATCTTGTTACTTCTAGTTGAGTGATAAAGGTAAGATAAAAATTAATAATTTTTCTTAGTTCTAATATTGACTTGTATTCTAATACATTTACTTATATTCTCATACTCTGTGTTAGGAAATTAGTACAAGAAATTCAAAATATCTCGCAAAATTAACAGATCCACATTGCTTAGAATCTAAGTCATTTGTCATTCTCATACATGAGAATATACAAATAATTCATATTTTATTTTACTTATAACTAATTTTAATATATAATATTTCAAATACTTCAAAATGGAACCAATTTTATCATTACAGACGACATAATCTAAGACATAATCTTGTAGAGCTGAACTTTATATTATAAATAGAACCTGATCAAATGGTAGTTTAGTTTCTACGAAAGTATCAGAAATTGTGGCATGGATGATTATTTTTATGCAATTCTAATTTATATATTTATAGACATTCACGTTTGATCCGTTTACTTTTCATAGGAAATGATGAAGAGTGGAATGGAATCTACTGACAGTGAAGAACGGCTAGTAGAAAGTTCAAATTTATTTTGGAAAAGTGATATCGTATCTAAAATTAAAAGGCCTGATTCGAGAGGAAGAATTAAATGTGTGGGGAAAGTTACAACTCCATCACAACGTATGCATTCAACCAAACCTGAGAACGAAGATATGACTATCATGATGAAATGATTAATGGAACAAAATCATAATCTTACTAATTTGGTAAGCAATGTCCTTATGCATGTTGTTATGCATGTCAAAAGTGAACAGCAAAATGAATTGATGAATATGGTTAATGAAGTAAGGCTTATTGCTGGAGTTCAGGTATGAATGTTATTTCTCTGTTTTCATCACAATCTTACTAATTTTACTTTTGCTTTTGAGTAATAATCTAAATTATTTGTATTGTTAGTTTTCCCGAATATCAAATGGTGGGAGTGCACATAAAAACCAACTATTATATCATCACCCCCTCACTCTATCCCAAAAAGGTAATGTTTATATTTATAATCCTTTTTTACATATACCATTATATTATATTCATTACTTATTTTTATTTTTATGAATAGATTGACATGAAAGTTGATACTGGAGTTGTGCTTTCAAATTATGATAATAATATTTTTTATAATTGAAGTGAAGCATTTTTTGCATGAGCATCTCAGAAGATATGCAGAAAATATGCAATTTTGGGATATGCAATCTTTTTTTTTTTGTTATCCTATTAATATATCAATCATTCTCATTAATACGTGGATTATGATTATATTATTTTAGTAATTTCTTTATTTATAGTCTCTAACATTTCTTAACATTTCTAACATTTTAATAGGTAGTAATCTTTCTAATCACTTGTGGTAAACGAAAATGATAAAACGCAGTATATTTCCTAACACTTGTGGCGGTAACCGATGATGATGCGTAAAAGATAATAATTTTTCGTAACCCTTTTCTAATCAAACCAACTTATATTAATATATGTCGTAACCGACGATAAAAGTTATTTCCTTACCCTTTTCTAGTGAACAATAAAAGTAATAATATTTTCTAACATTTGTAGTAACCGATGATACAAGATAGTAACTTATACTAATATATATGGTAATCGATAATAAAAGTTAGTAATATTTCTTAACCTTTTTCTAATCCACGATAAAAGGTAGTAATATTTTCTAACATCTGTAGTAACCGAGAATAAAATGTAGCAACATTTCTTAACAGTTGTGGTAATCGATATTAAAAGATAATAACATTTCCTAACATATGTGGTAACCGACCATAAATAACAATAATATTTCTTAACAGTTGTGTGGTAACTAACAATAAAAGATAATAATATTTCCTAACACTTGTGATAACCGATGATAAAAGATAATAATATTTTTTAACAGTTGTGGTAATTGATGATAAAAGGTAATAATATTTCCTAACAAATGTGGTAACCGACGATAAACGATTGTAACATTTCTTAACAGTTGTGATAATTAATGATAAAACGATAACCAACGGTGACCAAAACTATTGGGATAGACCAGTCCCGACTGGTGTATAACCAACTAAAACCCTATCCGTTGGATAAAGTTATGCCAACGATTTTAGTAGGTTTAGCAGACGGTTTTCATACATCTCAATAAGACATTTGTTTTGTAGTGATAGGAGGTGACCATGTCCCAATTGTAGGCATTTCCATATAAAACTATGTAAGGAGAGACAAGACTTTGTTTTACATGTTATTAATAGAGCCATTATTCATTTCATTGTGCCCTTAGGCTTGAGCAGCCACAGCCTGGCCTATGTTGTTCATTGCACTAACTAGAACTCTACCTCCTCGCCAACCACTAGTTCCTCTGGTCTATAGAGGCGAATGCCTTGTAAACCAACTCTATTACCATGGCCACAATGAAGATGACCAGTAGGCCCAGGAGGTTAAACCAAAGTTCATGGAGTTACTATTTAGGAGGCTCATGTATTCCTTGATGTAATTACCCGTCGGATGATATTCTTTTCTTATGATGTGTATGTTTTGATTAATGCAGGTGACATACATTTTTTCATTTTTTCAACATTTGTCACATGTATGCTGTGTGACTCCAAACCTTTAAAGCTAAAGTTATATGTTACTACACTAATTCGATATGAGGTTTTGGTTAGTGTGATTTATAGAGGTTGTGTTGTAAATTTCTAGGGACATGATTTCAATACTGATTTGATACTATTGGAGTTGATAGGTTTGGATGTAATTTTGAATATTGATTCATTATTTGCTAACTATACTTTGGTTGATTGTCACCAAAAATTATAAGCTTCTCATCAACAAGACAACCATATATTTTATTTGTTGGTGATAGATTTGTTAGATTTTAAGTGGTATAAAGCTACTAAGAAGTTGTTTAGAGGTTGTTAGAGATTTTGGTTTATGTCACGATGACTAAAAAGAGCAAACTTAGTTATCTGATATATTAGTAGTTCAAGAGTTCCACAATGTGTTTTTAGATGACTTACCAGGATTACCACTAGATACAAAGATAAAGTTCACTATTGATATGATGCCAAATATTGCACCTATCTCTATAGTTTCATACAGAATGGCACTAACCGAGCTGAAAGAGTTGAAGACTTAATTGCGGGAAATTGTAGAAAAGGGATTTGTTCATAATAGTGTTTCTCCTTTGGTATATCGATTTTATTTGTGAGAAAAAAAGATAGTTTTTTGAGATTGTGTATTGATTAATGAAGATTGTATCAAGAACAAATACCCTTTGATCAGTGACTTATTTGACTAACTAAGAGGTACATAAATCTTCTCCAATACAGAATAGAGATATAAAGTTCACCATTGATATGATGCCAAATATTGCACCTATCTCTATAACTCCATACATAATTAAAGATGAGTAGTATTCGGTTAAAATCAAAAACCTTGTTTTCTCCAAACTGCTTTATACATTTTAGGAAGTTTATTATATTTTCGGTTTTAGTTTTGGATAAAACTAAAATTTAATTTGGTTCATTTATACGATTATCAATTTTAACAATTTTTATTTAACTCGCACCAAATTAACCTAATTACTTAAACTATATATATACTTTTCAGATAATTTTTATTCATATAAAAATTATTATAATATTATAACTAAAAGTTAAAAGAGAAAAATATTATAGCCAAAAGATTCCTTAAAGAGAAAAAAAAAAAACTAAAAGTTAAAATAATATTTTTACAATTAAAAACAATCAAAAGTCAAAAGTCAAAATCCATAATTATAAAAAAATTGTGTGAAATCCAATCCATGTTGACTTCACGTGACTTATGAAGATTTCAATGATCAGTCAATTTAGATAGCTGAATCAAATTAAATGACTAATTTGGTTAAAACTAATTATCTGTTTTGGCCCACTAGCTTAGATTATGGTTATGAGAATCGTTTGACAAAATTAAACCGGTTATTTTGATTTTTGATCTTTTTTGCTACAATTTGACCGAGTACTCACCCCCATACACAGTGTCACCAACCAAACTGAAAGGGTTGAACACTTAGTTGTAGGAAATCATGGACAAGGGATTTGTTCATCAAAATGTTTCTCTTTTGATAAATCAATTTTATTTGTGAAGAAAAAAAATAGTTTTTTTAGATTGTGTATTGATTACAAAAAATTGGATCAAATTATTATTAAGAACGAATACCCTTTGATCAGTGACTTATTTGACCAACCAAGAGGTGCTTGAATCTTCTCTAAACCAGACCTCAAATCAAGATACCTTTAGATTAGGGTAAGGAAGGAGGATGTACCCAAAACTATCTTTTGTACTCCTTATGGTCACTATGAGTTATTGATAATGTCATTTGGGTCGACAAACGAGTACCATAGTATTATGGATTCATTGAACCATGTTTTTAAGGTCTATTTGCATGATTTCATGGTTAATTTTATTGATGATATTTTGATTTACTTCAAAGATACACAAGTGCATAACCTTGGAGCTTATATTTGAGTTATATAACATTTGGTTATATGATATAAATAGGGAAAAATGAATCTATATAATGAAATAATATAAATTCATAACTTTGTAAATTCATAAATGAATATAAATATTCACAAAATTTTGATATATTAATAACAACAACAACAACAGCTATAATTGTTATGAAATATTATGAATGTCCATTTGTTTCATTAGAAACTCTCAATTTTCTGTGAATCCATTCACTTTCTTAGAATTTTCATTTTTCCTGACTTCTTATTTCTAAAAATAATACTCATAACTTTTGAAAAGGCTCAAGAATGTCTTTTAAGAAGTTCAAGAATATTCATAACTTTGAATTAATGTATCATTCATTAGTTTGGAGTTTATATATATACAAGGGTGTTTCAAGTGAAGAACAACAATAACAAGGAAGAAAAAATTTTTTTTACTCTTTCAATGTCTTTCTTTTTCTCTTTCTCTATTAGATTAGAATTATCTATATTTTATAATATGTTATCACTATGAAACTCTGATCAACTGAGCATGAAACTCTAACCAACTGAGGTGAAATATTATTCAAAAGAAAACAAAAGAAAGAAGCATTCTTCAAGAAGTATGATTTATTATTGTGTTTATAATTTTATACTTAATATAGAGATCCTTTACAAACTTTTAAATATGATATCTCTATTTATATATATTTGTTTGTTATTTATGTGAGTATTTGTATTATTAAATACTAGGGAACTTGCATTTTACAATTTGGAGGAGCGTTTTAACCACCGAAAGATGGTCATTTTTCTGAAAGCTTGTTATGATGGGATTCATTTGAAATTTCAAAAATTTCAAATCATAAGTGAACTTAATTCAATCGTATTTGATATTAATTATCAATTGAAGTTATGTGGAGAGAAAAATATTGACTTTGATTTGCTAGAGAAAATATTCTCCACTTTTCATGTCTCAAATATGCTTTTGTAGTGGCAATGTCGAGATATCAAGAAAGAGGTCTTAAAAAAATATTTTGAGCAGATTTTTTGTTTACTTATTGCTGAACAAAATAACAAGTTACTAATAAAAAATAACATATCTCATCCAATTGGTTTTAGTCTATTCCCTGAAGTGAATGCAATAACTCATGATAATTTTGGATGTAGACGAGCACATGGAAATGGCCATGGTCATGGCCGTGATCGCGGTTGAAATGTTTACTATATCATCGTGGTGATCATACAATCGAACTACAAGAAGTGAAAAAACTATGATGAAAAACAAGACAAAGAAATAGTGGATCCAATCAGACATTGGTCGTGTATTTGTCGTACACCAAAACATTTTGTTGACCTTTATCGAGCCTCTTTTAAAAAAAGAAAAAAAAAAGATAAATGGAAGTAAATTTTTTATATTAAAATAATGTCCCATTGATATTAGTGATAGAAAATATGAATTGATATAATGACTTTTTATTTCTTTTATCAATCTATAATTATTGTTGGTATTATACCAACATTTCTAAAGTTCACTATTTATTTATTTATTTATTTTTCTATTTATGAAGAATTTATGGATACTATTGCATCCACGGTTAGATCCAATATCAAAAGTGAGGATCTTTGTCTTGCAAACAATGAAAGTATGCAGACTATCCTCAAATGCAAAAAATATTTCTCCCATCTTAATATGAATACTATATACAGTAGCATAAACTTGATTGAAGGCTTTGAAAGAATAAGGGTTTTACTACCAAGATGGACAAATTTAATAATCAATAATGTATTATTCTCTCATAAGTTCCATAGAAATTTATTATGTTTCGAAAACATTTGTCTCAATGGATATCATATATAAACAATGAATGTAGAGAATTCTAAATATTTATACCTTTTTTGATATCAAATTGGGATATAAGCAAATATTGAAGAAGCGATCAGTTTTTTTCCGGTCTTTATTATACACATATTCAACAAGCTGTTGAAGTAAATACAATAGCAAACCAGCAGTTTACTAATCCAAATGCATTCCTTTTATGGCATGATTGATTAGATCATCCTGGATCTGTAATAATGCGACCAATTATTGAAAGCTCTTTTGGACATTTAGTGAAGAACTTGAAAATTATTCAATCAAATGAATTTTCATGTGATACATGTTCTCAAGGCAAATTGATAATAAAGTTATCACCAAGCAAAATTCGGATTGAGTCCACAATATTTTTGAATCGAGTACATGGTGATACATGTAGATTAATTCATCCATCATGTGGACTATTTAGATATTCTATGGTTTTAATTGATGTTCCTAGAAGATGGTTACATATGTACTTATTATCATCTCAAATCATGGTGTTTTCGAGATTGCTAGTTCAAATAATTTGATTACGAGCATAATTTATTGATTATGCTATCAAAACAATTCATCTTGATAATACCGGTGACTTTACATTCAAACATTTAATGATTATTGCATGTATATTAGTATAAAGGATGAATATCCCATTGTTTATATTTTATATCCAAAATGGCCTAACAGAGTCATTTATTAAATATCTTCGATTGATTGCAAGACCATTATTTATGAAAACCAACTTCCTAGTATATACTTCAGTACATGCAGCTTTTCATGTAACAACATTTATTTGCATCTAACCCATTAGTTATCAAAAATTCTTCCCCTTACAACTGGTTCATAAATAAAAACCAAATATTTCTCATTTGCGCATCTTTGGATGTGTTGTATATGTCCCTATTGCTCCCCCACATAATTAAAATTAGACCTCGAAAGAGACTAGACATCTGTGTTGAATATGAATGTTTTTTTATTGTAAAATATCTTAAGCTATCTAAATGGAATGTTTTTATGACACAATTTGTTGATTGTCGTTTTGATGAAGTAGTATTTCCAACTTAAAGGGGAGATAATACCAGGAAAAAAAATTGAAAAATGAGATTATCTAGAGTAATCTATCCTTACTTCATCTTGATCCTTGTACAAGTATTGTGAACTAGAAATTCAATGAATAATTCATTTGCAGCAAATTGCAAATCAACTGTCGGATAATTTTTTTGATCCAAGGAAAATGACTAAATCATATGTTCCCACTGAAAATGCTCTTATTAAAATTAATATCCCAGAAGGACCTCTAACACATGAATATGAACCAAGCCTGAAGTGTCGGAGGCCGATCGACTCTAAAGTTAAAAGCTTTAGAAAGAAGAAGGGACCAAATGGTCAAATTAACCATATAGAAGAAGGAGATATTCATGATTTGAACCAAAAAATAAGGAAAGGTGATTTTCAAAAAGAAGATGAAATGTTTGAAGAGAATGTGAAAAATCAAGAAATATCAATAAATTATATTTCCACAATGAAAACATGGGATCAAAAAAATATAATTACTAACGATATATTTGCATATAATGTGTCGATTGATATTTTGAGTAAAAATAAGGATTTTGAGCTCAGATCTATAAAAAAATATCAATCAAGATATGATTAACCTAAATGGAAGAATACAGTCGGGGCAGAATTAGAATTTCTCACAAAACATGTGGTTTTTAGACCCATAGTCAAAACATTTGAAGATGCTAAACCAGCAGACTATGAATGGGTATTTATGCAAAAAAGAAATGAGAAAAATGAGATTGTATGATACAAAGCAACACTTGTAGCACAAGGTTTTTCGCAAAGACATAGTACTGACTACGAAGAGATATATTCCCGTGTGACAGATTCAATTATATTATGTTATCTTCTTACTTTGGTAGCACATGAAACACTTTATATGCAATTAATGGATGTGGTCACTGGATATTTATATGGGGAACTTGATAGTGAAATATACATCAAAATTCCAGAAAAACTAAAGATGCTAGAAACATATAATTCAGATTCTCAAGAATTTTTTATATTAGATTGCAAAGATCTTTATACGGATTCAAATTCTCAAGAGTTGTTTTATATTATATTGCAAAAATCTGTATATGGGTTAGAACAATCTGGATGTATGTGGTATAATCGTCTCAATGAGTATTTATTGAAAGATGGTTATATAAATAATATTATTTGTCCATGTGTATTTATTAAAAAGTTCAAACCTAGATATGCGATAATTACTGTATATGTTGCTGATTTCAATATCATTGGAGCTCTTGAAAAGTTTCCAAATCCAATAAACTATTTAAAGAAAAAGCTTGAAATGACAGAATTTGGGAAAACAAAATTTTTGTCTTGACTTGCGGTTCGAGTATTTAAAAGATGGAATTTTTATCCATCAATCAACTTATAGTGAGGAAATTTTGAAATGATTTAATATGAATAAATCCTATACAATAACCACCCTAATAGTAGTTTGGTCACTTGATGTACAAAAAGATCTTTTCTGATCTTGAGAAGATGACAAAAAAATTCTTAGTCCTAAAGTACCATAAGTCACCCTCGAGTCTAAGTTTGCGACAACCGCCATGAGATTTAGAAATACATGCAATCACCAGCATGTATCCCTAGATATTGCCAGATTATGATGATACCATTTCTAAATTAAGAAATCCAGAATACAAAATATTTAAATCCAAACATGTAGGGAACAAAAAATAATTAATATTTCAAAATATAACCTCCAAAATATAAGTTTCAACCTTAGGAAAGCATATACAAAATATACTAGAAAAATGCCCTCCTATTGGACCGCCTACATGCCTCAAAATCTGCATCCAAGAAGGACCAGTACCGATAGTTGATCCAAGAAGTCTCTTCCTCAACTAGTTCTAGCTAGTGGTGGAGTGGGTTTTATCTCTACATTTCCTCTAAAAAGAATAAAAATGAAAGAATGAGTATGAAAATATTCAGTGAGTAGAGTGCTATAACATAGTTATGTAAGAAAATGAGTAGTGAGTGTAAGAATGTCAAATAATATTTTCAATATCATATTTATGATTCAACTAGAATATCATGTAGTCATCTTAGCATTCCTCAACAAAGGTCAAAATTTTCTTGAAACGTAATAAGGATTCACCATGCATATTTTTTAAACTAAGGAGTTTGCCTCAAAAATCTCTCCTCCAAATGTTTAGCCCAGACCAATGGTGTAATCGTCAATGGGTTTTACTATCATAAACATCACCCCAACCTTAGGGTTAGCTCAGAACCTTCAAGACGGTACAACCAAGTTAGCTTAACAGGGACTTGGGAGGCATCTCTCTACCATGTCTACTCCCTCCAGTCTAACAAGAGCTCTAACCATGCTACCCCATCGAATCAGATTGTGAAAGCTCAAACTAGTCATTACATTTACATGGGTGTGCTCACACCCCAAGCATGCACCATTTCACAAAAAGCAAATCATGTGCCCTAGATTTCATAAATTCAACAACAATATCCATAAAGAAATTTAACATGGCATAAAATATAGTTGCAAGTGCATAGATTTCACAACTTAAATCAAAATATTTGTAACACACTCCACATTCACAAAACATTATATAAAATTCAAGTAAAAAAATCATTCTAGAAAACCAAAAAAAAAACATTATCACATTTACAAACACAAAAATCCATCAACTCACAGTGTTAGAGAGGGTAGTCACTCCAAATTTCTCCACAACAAGGGTCTTGCTTCGATCAGTTTTATCTAACCCCTATGAAATATCATCAAGTAACGACAATCATCAATATCAATCAATACAAGTCAAACAAAAAAAAACTCTAACATTCAAAACCTATTTTTCTCTCACTTATCGTGACTTTAAATCTTTTAAATCCAAATGGACAAGTGGTTAGACAAATTAAAGTTTGGGATAGAAAGATTACAATAAATTAATTTTGTTTCCAAAGCTCCTTCCAGTTTGGGGTTATACTAAACCCCCTGATTCTTTTCTTTTTGTGACAACTCTAGGTCCTCAAACCATTCTCCAAAATCAAGGCTATGGTCTAAATTTGGGGAATTGGATGGGTAATTTAGAACTTTTGACCTAGACTTTTGGTGGTGAATCGATTGGATTTGAGAGAAAAGAAAAGAATGGTCTAGAAAATGCGTGTTTTACTTAGGTCTCATGAGTTTTAGAGTCTCCTTTCTACTTTTATCTTCTAACCCATTTCCAGTATTTACTTAATAGGCCTCTCACATTTCTATATTGTACAAATGTCCAATATGTCCTCCTTGGATTATTGGGAAGGTCAGGCCTATGGATTTAAGTACTTGAAATTATGCTTTACCGAGAAAAATATTTTTGAGGATGAGTTAGGAAAGTTGAAACGAAAATTGAAATTTATGATAAATAAATTAAAAATAATAAAAATGAGAAATGTTCAAAAATATGGGATATAATATAATTTGTGCATTATATGACTAAAGGAACATGTTTAATACAAATGTACTAAGAGAACATGTTTAGTGCAAGTGTATAGAGAGAACACCAAGAAAACCGAGAGGTAGATGCAAAAATGCACCAAGGGAGAAATACAGTAGTGTATGGAGAGGTGTTTACAAGTTTCACACTGTACTGAAAGACTATAAGTTTCACCATATACCAAGAGAGAAATAGAATTTAATGCAAGCGCTCCAACACTTTGAAAATTGAGAGGTAAATGGAGAATTGTACCAAGAGGTAACAATAGAGTAATGGACCAAGAAACAGAAATTACCAAGAGACCAAGAGGTAAATGGATCACCAAGAGACCGAATAGGAAATCAAAATTTGAAGAAATAGTCCCACAAGGATAAAATCTACATTTATATCTAAATTGATTATTCTCCTACACTTTACAGGGCATAAAAATTTCAAATGATTATTTAAAATCAACACCACAACCAGATTTTCCCGGTATTACAATTCCTAACCCCTAAAAGAAAATTTTGTCCAAAAAATTTCATTACATAATTATTCCTTAAAATTTCATCAACTTATAACTTATCAACCTTTTTCAAAGGATAGGTGTTTTGGATTGACAAGAAGTGAGTTGATTTGGTGAGATGGTCTACAATCACCTGAATAGGATCATACCTATTCGGTGTACGTGGCAAACCAACTATGAAATCCAAAGTAACATGCTCTCACTTCCACTCGAGAATTGACAATGGTTGGAGAACACGGCAAGCCTTTAGTACTTCACCTTAACTTGCTGACACAAGAAGCACTTGGACACAAATTCGGCAATCTTTCTTTTGATTCCAAACCACCAATAAGTCTTTTTAATCACTCAGTACATGTTAGTACTTTTCAGGTATATAGCATAAGCCGATAAGTATGCCTCCTCAAGAATAGCTTTACGAAGATCAATGTCCTTGGGAACACTTGTTTTAAAACATAGCATCTCATCCCCTCGGATTCTAAACTCACCCCTTGTCTATTGTGGACTTCCTCAACTATCATTTACAATTCATTACCGGCAGCTTGGAGCTCTCGAGTATGATCCATTAAGGTTGGTCTTACCTCAAAACTAGCAAGCAATGCACCCTAATCATCATTTGCTAATCTAACCTCAAGGACTCAGATTTCAACCAAACATCAAAGGTAGGAATTCCCATGAGATTCCAAATTAAATGAAGATTTCTAGCTCAAAGCATCTGCAACTACATTGACTTTACCGGAATGGTAATCTATTACCAAATCATAGTCTTTAATGAACTCAAGCCGCCTTCTTTGCCTCAAATTCAACTCCTTTTGTGTGAGCAAATATTTCAAAGTTTAGCGATCGGTGAAGATCCTACAAGTCTTCCCATACAAATATTGTCTCCATATCTCCAAAGCAAATACAATTGTAGCTAACTCCAAATCATGAGTAGGATAGTTCTCTTTATGCTTCTTTAGTTGGAGTAGGAATAAGCAATTACCCTTTCATTTTGCATTAACATACATCCCAATCCTTGTTTACTAACATCACTATAAATCACATATCCACCTCCACTGGATAGGAGAGTAAGGATCGGAGTGAATGTCAACCTCTTCTTGAGCTTCTCGAACCTAGTTTCACACTTATCATCCCACATAAATTTAATTCCTTTTCTTGTTAAACTAGACAATGGAGCGTCAATTCTAGAAAATATCTCAACAAAAAATCAAACGCCCCAAAGCCCTATGGTCGGGGTCCCTGTCCCGGTCCTGCTAGTCTGAAGCTAGAAGACCCTCCGTGATAACCAGAACCTTTACCCCTCTTCGAAGACTGTCCATCCTGTGACCCAGTTTTCTTCCTTTTTCTGGTGACTCTCTTTCTGCCTGGCCTCAGCTCGAACGATCTCCTCTACCCGATATGCTGAATCATTCACCGCTAAAAGTGTAAAGGCAGGAGTCACTGTCATATCTTCTTGATGCTCAAATGGAGGCCATCCTCAAACTTAAACCTCATTTGAGTTGGTATAGCCATGTCGGGGACAAATACTGCTAATCTCCTGAGTTCAGCCTCGTACTCTGAAATTGACCTAGTCCCCTGACGTAAGTACAGGAACTCTGTTCTCATGCGATCCTGTTGAAACGGGGTAAAGTACCTGCGGTCGAACTCTCGTAGAAAGTCCTCCCACCGTAGAGTCTGTGTAGTACTGTCACAGATAGCCTCCCACCACGAGAAGGCATCCCCGTCGAGGAGTCTCTCAACAACTCTCAACCTGAGCTCCTCTGTCAACCCCAGATCAGTAAGAATCCTACGAGTCCTGTTAATCCAGTGTTTTGCCACTGTGGTATCACCAGATTCTGAAAAATCTGTGCATCCGAGCTGTCGTGACTCTTTCACCAACTGTGTAAGCTCATGGATGCGCCGCAAAGTAACTGATGTATCATCAGTCGGACTAGAAATGGATGGACCGGCCACCAGAGGAGGAACCGGTGCCGTAGATGCTGGTACGGCCGCAAGTGCGGTCGCTGGAGTCTGTGGTGAAGGTGGTGACATCTGCAGCCCATATCTACTGTACCACTCCTGCCACTGCCTAAGGCGTCTAGTAGTGGTGGAGGAATCTCTGTTGTAATAGCCGGTGGAGGTGCTGGGGGTGGCGCTGGTGAAGGTACATGAGTAGAGGAAGCATTCTCTGGTACTCGTAGAGTCTCGGGTACCCTAGGTGTATCAGGCACTGGGGAACTCTCGGGTGGTGTGAATCTAGCACCGCGCTTACCACATTTAGGTGGCATAATTCTGTAAAATAGGTGCATTTTTATTATGTAAAAATCAAGAATTCGGGTTAGTTACTGAATAACTAACCCAAAAAAATTGAGTTATGAATCAAGACATATGAAAGCGAAATAATGGGTTATATGCATCATGTATCTAACCCCTTAAAATAGATGAATTTATATGCATATGGCCATGTATGAGATTTTAAATGACTGTATGAAACTCTTTAATGCATTGAGGGCTTTTTAAATGTACTTGGAAAAATTTTCATTACTATCTTTTCTCTAACCTAGACGCTCTGATACCAATAAAACTGTCACGTCCCGAACCGGGGTCCTAAGCAGCAGCTCGTTGCCTTGGATGCTGGCTCAATTTTCTAAAAAATCGGACATAATCTCCCTATATTTCGAAAGTCTCCCATATACAAATCAACTTGTATATTGAATGATCATCCTGCCATATGAATAAATGGGCCAACCCAGCCATACAACAATCAACCACAATCATATCATACCAACCAGTCCACACCGTACAAACCAGGACAACACGAGCCTATCACAACTACTAGAAATTCTAGTACAACATGAGTAGCCACCATACCGAGCGGGCATAAATTTTTATGCATCTGTATAACAAGCTCCCAAGTTAAAAATTTAAATGCTTTCAAGTGCCTCAATGTAGAAGAAATGAACCAATATGAAAGTTTCATAAATAAATATTAATAATTTATACAGTCATCCCATGAAATATACATGTCCATCTACGGACCTCAATATCAAGATCTCGCAGGGTCGATATACAACATGGATCTCATATTTCAAATGAAATTTAGATCTCACCTTAGTGAATACATAAATCCACAAATACGCAACAGACGTCTAGAGCCTGATGCGTCGCTTTATCATAATAACTCTATCTGAGAAAGGAAAGGAGACGGGTGAGTATCAAGGGAGATACCCAATGAGTGAGGGGATTAATATCAAGCATAAATAGTATGTGTGAACCATTGGAGTATCAAACATAATTATTCATAAACAATAATTTACATTTGGAAGTAAAACATGTATGATCAGTAAAATGAAATCATGTAATCCATCCCATGGTATCATACATATGTGCATCTATTTAAAATCAAGTATTTTTAGAGCAAACCGAATATGATCCTGGCAAAGGTCGACCATGACCAATACAAGCGCATCGGGGGTTTTATTATGCATAAATGTTCAAAAGTCGCTCTCTACAATGACGTTGGCTCTAAACTTCACTGAGGCTAGCTCATACATAGATCATATCACGTATAGGACCCCGCCCGATGCTAAACAGTGGCATCACACATGTTCTCCCCCTTGCGGGTTTAACTGGCCACACTTATACCCATATACTAGATGTTTGCGAGTACCTCCGCACGAAGTGTACCCAGACGTATACTCAACGCCATAACAAACGTCTCCCGCAGCTATGGTCGTCCTCTCGGGACTCAATCATATCATAACAGTCATCCCACGGCCATACGGCCCTAACTCAGTGTTATAGAAATCATAGTGCTCAACAAATGTGCCATATTAAGTCATATAAGATTTAAACAAGTGAAAATCATAAAACATGACACCAATTCAGTTGAATCAAATTTATGGATGCATATTCATAGAAAACATGAGTTTACAACACTCCAATAATCACAAAACAAATTCAAAATCTAGTAGCACACGACGAGTCATACATATCAAAAGCATGTTTTGTTAAAAACACAACAAAACTTAAGTTTCACTTTTCATGCATGAGATTTGAGTCCCACTCACTGTAATAGGGAGGATATAGCACTCCCAAATGAGCCACAATTACGATGTATCAAGCTCTCTTTAACGACTTGGGAAAAAGTCACCTATCAAGTTCACTCATAGTTCTCCACTTTGTGCCACTTTGTGTAGTCCTACGACAATTTGCATAATGTTTTATATATAAGTCCAAATCAAGCAACATTTTGATATGTTGTAGGTAACTTCATGACCTACAACTTTGATGTTATGCACATTCTCAAAATCACATCAAAAGATTTCCGAAAATCCCCATTTTGATTCAATTACATTCTAAATTCAGACTCTGTTCCATTTTATTGAAAAAGCTATAACTTTCCCTATACCTATCCAAACGTTATGAAATTTTAACATGTTATACCCAAGACATAGGCCTATCACTTTCATGTTCTGAGTTCCTCTCAATTGTGCTTAGAAGGGGATTGAAATGGATCATGATCAGAACAGGCAGGATTTCAGTTGGAAAAATAGAATTTCTGTCAACACCCCTTTAGTAAAATGGGCATAACATTTGATTCCCTCATGTGAATTGGATGACATTTTAACATGTTGTAGCAAAGAGGGATATATACAACTTTTATGCTTTGATCTGACCCAAACTAGGACTGGAAGAGGGTCGTTTTTATACATTGTTCTTAGGGTTCGAAACATGACAACCTTCTGTCCCGTTTCAGGACAATTGCCATAACATTTGACACAGGAATAGGATTAAGGTGATTCTTATCTCGTTTGAAAGATAATACCTATATCTACAAATTACTTAACTGGGGCATTCGCTAATTCATATCATAAGACACCTCAAAATAGAGGTTAAGTCACGGACAGAAACAGAACTAAGGCAGGACAGAACAAAAATTTCTATGCAAAACACTTAAATTTGAAAAATCATAATAAATCCAATTCTCATCAGAATGCAACGAATCATATCTCATTTTAAAGTTCTATGAGTCTAATTTCACCTGAAAGTAACCTAGCTCAGTTTGCCTTTGTGCAGAAAATGTTATGACCAAAACATTACAGTATGGTCAGAATGTCCTATTTGTAGAAATTTCAAAGAAATGTTTAAAGAAAATCCTACCTTCCTTCAATGGTGAATCTCACAGCTCCTCTTGTTCTTCACCAAGCAAAACTTCTCCTTTTACTCCAATTTATGGATATGTTGTAGTTGTGTTTGAGAGGAAGTGATCTATGTAAAAATATTTAGATGTTGTTGTAGAAAAATTTTTGGATCCCTCACCTTGAAGCTCACGGTTCTTGGGAGAAAATGAGAGAGCTTGCTTTCCTTTGGCAGGAACACACTCAAGGTTTTTGGGAAGGAATGAATAAGTGTTTGTTTTATAGCACTTGTCCCATTTAATCCAAGCCATCCATATTTTCCCAAGATAAATTCCTAGCTGTTGGATTTTTGTGTCACACAAGAGTTTATTCTCTCTCCACAAGCACTTTCTCTCTCTCTCTCTCTCTCTTACGGTTTTGACTCTTCTCACACACAAGCACACTCTTTCTCACACTCCTCCATTAATTACATGTTCCCCAACAACCCAAATTAAATGGCCCACATTTATTCTTTAAATTTTCAAATAATCCTAGCCTTCCACCTCATTGGCATACTTCCCTTGGTCATTAATTGTCTCCAATCCCCTTTTTCTAAATTATATAAAAGGTCCTTCTTAGATTTGCATGAAAATATCTACCTCGATTTTCGCGTAATGCGCGGCGAGGTCAATATTCGACCCAAAATCCGAGAAATTCAAATTTACCCATTTGGTTCAGTTTTTCACACTGAATCCAATAGAGTTGGTCTCGCACATAGATGAAGTCATTTGACCTTCTAAATCACCCTTAACGCATTAGGGTTTTTAGAATGATTTTGGTCTTCCTCTTTGTGTTTTTGCCAACATTTTCTGAAATTGCGTTTTAACTTGATCAAACGTTAATTTAGCCTAATTTAGGCTTCCTGGCAAAATTTTAGCGGTTTGCATGGGTAGAATTAAATTTGGCTTGGTGAAGACAAATTTTCATTTCCGACGATTAAGTATCGGGCGTTTCTTCGCAAACAATTGAGAATTGCCCGAATTCGAGTTCCCATAACTTTTTAAGTTAATTTAGCATGTGTAATTTCATCGGGGTTGAGATTGCACACATAGATTTTAAAATGGCACAGGGGGAAAATTTTTTTTTTTTAGCTCTCGGAAATTTCGTCAAAAATTTTCAAGAGTATTATAAATAGAAAAAAAAAATTTCTAAAAGACTTTTCTCTATATGAAAATGAAAATATATCATATATGGATAATGAGAAGTACAATATACAATATATCGAGTGTCGGTGTTACAAAACTTGTACTAGCAAAGGAATTTTTGGATCCCATGTTAATGAGTATATAGGTATTGACACAAAAAATTTTCATTATACCTATTAATATAAACCGTCAAGTGATTATTAGTCAAATCTTATAATACACATTCCATATATGACTTTTATAACATAGCATCAAATCATATATAAATATCAACCATTCTAAATATTCTCCTAGAATAGTTATCAACACTAATAATTTTCACAATTCGTTACATTAAGCTAATACTTAGAATGGTTCATCAATTTATCTCTACCATGTAGTGATCAATGCCATTAGCAAACCTTCAAAGATCATGCAATATCAATAACATGCTTTTAAATCAATAAATTTGTATTTAACTAAATTTACCAGTGACAATATCGAGATTATTTTGTGCCTCTTCATTAGTAATCCCATAGATTCTAGTTTGGGCTTGAGTTTGAAGACGTTGGGTATTGGTTGCCACGTTGTTGCTTCTGGTCCCTATCCTTGGAGTAGTATTGGAGGAAGGTGTGGAAGTGTTGGTTAATCCACCCTTGGAGCCACTAAGAAGGCCTCGGTTTTGTTGACTCCCTTGACCTCTCAAACCCAGTTTGGGACAAGTATTTCAAAGATGGCCTTCCTTTCAATAATGGTAGCACTTCCTAGGCTCATTGTAGGGCCCGAAGTGGAAGTTCTTGCAATTCTTGCAAGGGTCTTTCTTGTTTTCCACCGACTTGATTTTGGACATTACGCTAGTATTTGGGGCATCCATTTTGGAAATGTATTGGCCTTGGAGAGAGTCAACGGATCCCACCACCATAGGAATTTGTGTTCATACTTTTCTTAAAACTTTGGTCCAAAGTGGACTCGGATTTCCTTTTCTTCTCATAGCCCTCTCTAGCCTTTCCTCTTTCTTTAAGTATCTTCTCAGCCCTCAATACTAATTGCAAGATATCTTTGAAAGTGTGAATCTCGGTAACCGACATCTTTTCTCTAAAACTCAAATCAAACCTTATTCAAACTTAAAGCACAAATATTCTTCGGAGGCCACAAACTCTGAGACAAGATAACTCTCTCTACTCAATTTCAATACTCTGTCACCGACTTATTTCCTTGCCTAAGATGGAAAAATTCCTTCCTCTTTAAGTCTGATAAAATCAAGTGTAGTACTTCTCATCAAATTCACTAAGAAATACACTCCACATGATGGGAGTAGAGGATCAAGTTCTCCCACCATGTGCAGGCACTCTTACTAAGTAGCGCTACGGCTATCATAATTGTCATCTTATCATCCAATCTTATGTTGGCTGTCATTTCTTGTACTCTATTGATCCAATCCTTTGCCACCATAGCATCATTAGTGCCCAAGAAGATCTCACAATCAAGTTGTCATACTTCCTTCATCAACTTGGATAGCTTAATGGTTGGACGAGTAGTTGATGCAACTACCAGTGGAGAAGGAGCTACCGATGTTGGGGGAGTACTTATTGTGGCAGTAGTGTTTGGTGGAGGAGGAGTTTGCATTACAACTTGGGTTTGGGTTTGGAATTGAACACCATATTTGCTCCACCATTCCATACATTGTTGGAGAGTTGTAAGTGGTGGTACAGGAATCTTAGATGGAGCAACCAAAGGTTCGGATGCACTAGAAGGAGGGGTACAAGAAGATAATGCAGTCTCGTGCTCAAAAAGAGAAATCTCAGTCAAGGTCTTCATTTTTCGACATGGAGCCATTGTATTTTATAAAAAGGAAACTAAGTTTAGTTCACTAAATTGAATAAAGTAATAATGCACTCACATTGAGATATGACTTCACTTTATAGGACCCATAAGAGGCTTTCGAATCCTTCAAGACATTTAAAAACACCGAAACCTCTTTTAAAAAAAACACTTGAAAGTATTTAGAAATATTTAAAAATTATTAGGAAAATATTTGAAAAATCAGATAGATTAACCGTATCTCTGATACTAATAGAATTGTCAAACCCCAACTCTCGAGTCCGAGCACGTAACAACAATCGAGATATAGAAGTACATACAATCACCAACACACATCCCAAGTTACCACCAGGCTATGATGATACAATTTCCAAGTTAAGAAATCAAGCTTACAAAATGTTTAAATCCAAACATGTAAGGAACAAACAAATAATTAACATTTCAAAATATAAATTTGAACTTTAAGAAAGCATATAAAAAATATGCTACAAAAATCCCCTCTAATGGGTTTGTCTTCAAAATCCACATCTAAGAAGGACCAGTACCAATAGTTGATCCGAGAAGTCTCTCTCATCGACCGGATCTAACTAGCAATGGAGTGACTTTTATCTTTACACCTCCTCTAAAAAGAATAAAAATGAAGGAATGAGTATGAAAATACTCAGTGAGTGGATGCATTGGTATTGTTGTATAAGAAAATGAGTAGTGGGTGTGAAAATGTCAAACAATATTTTTAAAATCATATTTTTTATTCAACTAGAACATCGTGTAGTCATCTTAGCATTCCTCAACAAATGTCAAAATTTTCTTGCAATGTAATAAGCATTCACTATGCACATTTTTAAAAATAAAGGGTTGGCCTCAAAAATCTCTCCACCAAAGGCTTGACCCTAACTAATAGTGGAATCACCAAGGGGATTAACTATCATAAACATTACCTCCAACCTTGGCATTGACTTGGGACCTCCGAGGTGGTGTAACCAAGTTAGCCTGATAGGGATTTGGGAGGTATATCTTTACTGTGCCTACCTCCTCAAGTCTAACAAGAGTTCTAACCACGTCGCGCCTTCGAATCTAACCGTGGAAGCTCAGATTAGTCATTACATTTATATGAGTGCTCCCACCCCAAGCATACACCATTTCACAAAAAGTATATCACGTGCCCTAGAAAATCAACAACTTCTCAATTTATGAATTCAACAACAATATCCATAAGAAAATTAAGCATGGCACAAGATATACTTACAAGTATATAGATTTCATGGCTCAAATCAAAATATTTCTAGTGATACTCCATATTCACAAAATATGATATAAAATTCAAGTAAAGAAAAATCATTTTAGAAAACCAAGAAAAATATTTTTCTCATTCACAAATACAACAATCTATCCAGTCACAATGTTAGGGAGGGTAGTCATTCCTAATTTTTCCACAACAAGGGTCTTGCCTCGATCAATTTTGTCCAACCCTTAAGGGTCATCATCAAGTAACCATAATTATCAATATCAATCCAAGTCAACCCAAAAAAAACCCTAATATTCAAATTTTATTTTTCTCTCACTTATTGTGACTATAAATCTTCTAAATCCAAGTAGACAAGTGGTTAGGCAAATTAAATCTTAGGATATGAAGATTATAATAGCTTAATTTCATCTCCAAAAGTCCTTCCAGTTTGGGGTTACACCAACATTTTATTCTCTATTTTTTGTGACATCTCTAGATCCTCAATCCCATCTCCAAAATCAAGGCTATAATCTAACTTTGGGGAGTTGGATAGATAGCCTGGAACCTTTGATCTGTAGGTTTGGTGGTGAGTCCATTCAGTTTGGGAGAAAAGAGGAGAATGGTCTAAAAAGTGAGATGAAGTTTTTGTCTTGTGGGTTTTAGAGTTTACTTTCTACTTTTATCTTCTAACACATTTCCAATATTTGCTTAATACCCCTTTTACACTTCTAAATTGCATAAGTGTTTAATATGTCCTCCTTGGATTATTAGGAGGGTCAACCCTATGCATTTAAATACTTGAAATTATGCTTTGCTGAGAAAAATGTGTTTGAGGATGAACAAGAAAAGTGGGAATGAAAATTGAAATTTATAGAAAATAAATTAGATATAATAAAAATGAGAAATATTCATAAATATGGAATATTCAAAAATGAGTGGCTTAGTGGTGAAAAGCTTTTTGGGGGACTTGGTAGTGGTTCAAATCTCCACGACTACATGTACCACGAGAACACGTTTAATGCAAGTGTAACGAGAGAACATGTTTAGTGCAAGTGTACCAAAAGAACACCAAGAAAACCAAAAGGTAGATGGAAAAATACACCGAGGGAGAAATAAGATAATATAGCAAGAGGTGTTTGCAAGTCTTACACTATACTGAGAGACAACAAGTTTTACTATATACTAAGAGAGAAATAGATTTTAATGCAAGTGTTCCAATACTTTAAAAATCGAGAGGTAAATGGAGAATTGTACCAAAAGGTAGCAATAGAGTTGTAGATCGAGAGATAGCAATCACTGAGAGATCAAGAGGTAATAGATCACCAATAGAGCAAGTAGGAAATCAAAATTTGAAAAAACACTCCACCAAACGCTAAAATTCTACCAAGCAGATCAATTTCTCATAGAGGAGTGGATCAATTATTCTCACAGAGGAATCACGTTCTACCAAGCACAAAACACAATATTAACCGATTACTTAAAAATTGAAAGTTTGTCAATTGAGAGCCTAAGTAAGTTCCCGTATGACCCAAAGGACAAAACCCACATTTATATCTAAATTAATTATTCTCAAACACTTTACAAGGTATAGAAATTTCAAATGGTCCTTTAGAATAAACACCACAACTGGATTTTCCTATTGTTACACCATATCTCAATGCAATTGGTGCTTTGATATATCTTACTAACAATGTTTGACCTGATATAACTTTTGGTATAAATTTATTAGTAAGATATAGATTCGCTCCAACTAGAAGACATTGAAATGGAATTAAGCATATCTTGTGATATCTCCAAGCAACGATTGAAATGGATTTATTTTATTCAAATGAAACAATTGATTAAATATACAGATGTAAGATATTTATTTAATCCATACAAAGCCTAGTCTTAAATAGGATATGTATTTACATATGATGGTACAGTTATATATTGGCAATCTTTGAAATAAACTATAGCTGCTACATTTTCAAATCTCCATCTGCTCTTGTCTATGGTGCTCCCCTCTCCCCAATCCCTCCTCAAAATTCTCCCTCGTGGTGAAGATACTAGCCATTTGACCTATTCTGAGTTGGCCAAGTCCAAAAATCCTACCCATACCACCTAATCCCAAGAAAGGGAAAGGCTTAGTTGAGGGAAGAGTGCTCGAGGCCAATACTTCATGCCAATGCCAATGCTTGGGTTATTCACTATCCAAATCAGGTGTACGACCCTTAAGGGAGAGGCTTTGCTGTAATGGATGAAAGTCTAAAATCTTACTACACTCCAATAAAAGACATAATGTACATGAGCTACTGGTAATATGCGATTACAAGTATGAGACTAAAAACTTGCTTAAAAGACTTAGGCGAGTTATTAGCAATTCATGAAACAAATTGTGAATGTGTATAGTTCAAATCAATGACTAATCATAACCAGCAATCATGTGATTTGCTTACCACTAAGAAAACTCCATCAATGTTACATCAAGATAATACAACATGTATACACACTTAAAGGGTGGATACATCAAAGATGATAGAACAAAAATGTGTCTCTCTAAATTATTTTTTACGCATGATCTATTACAAAGTGAAGATATTGATATCTAGAAAATTCGATTAGATGACAATTTTGGAGATTTGTTCACTAAGGCATTGTCCTCTATAATATTTAAGAAAATGGTTCACAAGATTGGAATGCGGTGCCTTAAAAATTTTAAATGATGTCCTTATTAATACGAATATAATATGGAAAATTTTATATATAAAGAAGGATGTACTCTCTTTTCTTTATTAACGTTTTTTGTTCTATTGTTTTTTCCCTAGTATGGTTTTAATGATTCATATTCCTCGCACAATGGACATTCAAGGTAGGTGGAATGCTATCAAGTATTATGAACGTCCATTTGTTTCCTAAAAAACTTTCTAGTTTCCATGAATTCATTCACATCCTCAGAAACTCTTTTTTTATTATTTTTCATTTCCCAAGATAATATTAATAACTTTTGAGAAATTTGAGAATAACGTTTGAAAACTTTAGAAATATTCATAAATTTGAATTAATGTATCATTCATTAGTTTAGAACCTATATATATAGGTGTATCAAGCAAGGAATAATAATGACAAAGAAAAAAGAATTATTTCGACTCTTTCAATTTTTTTTTTTTTTTTGCTGTTTCTCTATTAAATAAATAATAATAATAATGGGGAAGTTGCAAGCAGTGTGGTATTCCTTTATGGGCCTTTTCTTCAACTTCAATCTCAACGGACAGTGCCTACGGTAATTATAATGATGTTGGGAATTACAAGCATCTACTAAAGTGTCTCAATAATCATCAATAAGTGCCTGTGCATATCATCCTCATTGATAAGGACTATTGAATTTCAATAATAAGTATTGTGCAAATGTGTATAATCATCATTTTACCAACGGTAATAATCCTATGAGTGACAGAGAGAGAATATAAAAATTTACCACAATGGAATAATGATTTTTTTTTTAAATAATGATGATTACATGAATAGGCACAAATTAAACGTGACAAATATGGTCATAGCAGAGAGAGGGAGAGAGAGAGAGAGAGTAATCCATAATAATGATTATACACAAAGTAAACGTGACAAAGATGCAATCCTTTTGTAAAGACATTGTAGACCAGTAAATGGGCACACAACTCAATAATGCAAGCTTCACGGTAGAAAGAGGGAGAGAGAGAAAGAGCGTTTGTGTGTGTGTATGTGTGTGTTGCCTATGAGGGAGTTATGTCGAGAAAAAAGAAAATATGGTGAGGGTGCTTCATTCCTCTGGCAAATCCAAAGTAGAGGTGGCATCACTGACGCCATGTCCGCTGAGTCCTATGCCTCATATTACGTCCCTATTCCTCTTGACTTTTTGCTACCATTTTCAAGCGTATCATTTCCTTTCCCCCATACTTGTATCTTTCTATCTATTGCAGAAGGGATCTGAGATAAAGCATATTGGCATTAATGACCTCAATTCTGCTACATATTATTGATAAGGAAAGCACGAAACTTACCGTTTCGGATGGTTATTATGTATAAAATTTCTTAATATATCTCTTCATCTTTTGTTAGGAAAACTAAATTAAATTATTATGATTTAAATCCCACAATAAGTGACTTACCATGACATTAAATAAAAAATAACTATTGCTAATATTCTCTTTTCAAATTTTTATACTGATATTACATGAACTTAGAGCCCATTAGCATATGACATGGGCCTTGGGCCCAACAAGCAAGACGAGCTGTAAATCTATTGAGTCACGTCATTTACACGAATGCACTCCTCCCGATCAGTGTCCAACGACTAGATTTCGCTCGGTAGTCGAATCTTCTCGATATTCAATGCTCGTTCAGTTTGGAGTAATATTCATTTCTCCATAAAGCACGAGGACAGAATTTCATAACAAAGAAGGAAGCCCTCGAATCCTCTTCGATAAGAAAAGCAATCTCTATGCAAGTTCTAATTTTCTCCACTTGGTAAAACTCTGGATCTACTAAGAGTTTATTCGATTCCCATAAATCTCAGGACATTTCTATAAGTAAACGAGAGTTTTAACACCCAAATGCATACGAAAGTAGCACGAGTAACTTAAATATACTACATTTACTCGACCGATCACGTAAGTCCCTTCGCCACTAAGAACTCACATAAAACACATGAGGGCACACAGAGCTCTCTCTCTGTTTCAGTATGTTCTTTCTCTTTTCTAAGACCGCTCTTTGACTAAAACGTCAGTCTCCCTTACCGAAGCACCCTTCGGTGGTCTTTTGTAGGTCTCATTGATCAAGATCTCCAAGTGACCAGTCATCCCATTCGAGTCAGCAAAACCATCGTCTATAGAGTCTAGACCCATCTCCAACAGACTGATATCATACATGGGAATAAACTGATTTTCTAAGTTCTTACTGTCATCTTCTCCTTCTTATGATCATGACGTCGACTAAAAGAAAGAAATAGACCATTAGTTTCAACAATGATGATCTGATAGGAGTTGATATGAGTCGAGACAATCTACTAATCATTACCACAGAAATAGGATCCTATCTAGTCAAAAGGATCTTCATCGACCAATGAGTAGAACAAAACTTCCTCTTTTGGGATGTTTTTCAATGGATGGGCCTCCATCCATCTCTCCATTTTATCTCCCAATGGGCCCATAAAGGGATTCGTCGACGAGTGTTTACACTCGGAAGGTACCATTCCTCTTTTCATGACTTTGGGGATGCCGCCTCATCACACCACTACCAGGACTGCTTTTCACATGGTAAAACTTTCATCTTCCTACAATGCGATTCTTGGCCACCCTAGCTTAGATGGTCTTGAGGCACTACCGAGCACAAAACACATGAAGATTAAGCTCCGAACACCCATAGGGGTAGCAATGCTTCACGGCGATACTAGTTCTCTGGTCTTTATTGACATTGACGAAGGAAAAAAAATTCTCACAATAGACACATTCGAGCTTAAAGACACGACTCAATACCAATTGAAGCCCCAACCGAGGGAAGAAGTGCTCGAAGGTTCCATTACAGATGTACCAGGACAGGCAGTGCAAGTTGGTGTCCACCTACCAACTCCCTACCGGAATGTAGTAGTGGAATGTCTTAGACGACATTCTAAAGTCTTCGCATGGTCCCCAGAACATATGTCAGGCATTCATCCCTCAGTCAGAGTCCACAGGTTAACTGTGGACCCCACTCGAAAACCTGTCAAGCAAAAGAAAAAAGAGTTCACACTAAAGCGTCAGTGCGCAATACAAGAAGTCCACAAACTCCTAATGGCAGGCTTCATTAGTAAGGTAGACTATCCAGAGTGGCTAGTAAACATGGTTATGGTCAAATGGGTAAATGGAAAATGAAAAATATGTATGGACTTCACTAACCTCAACAAGGCATGCTCGAAGAATAGCTATCCGCTTCTCAATATCAACAAGTTAGTAGATAACTCATCCGACCATGAACTCTTAAGTTTCATGGATGCATACTGTGGTTACAACCAAATACCCATGGCCCTCGAGGAAAAAGAGGACCAATTCCATCACAGAGTTTGGCACCTACTGTTATAAGGTAATGTCATTCACCTCGAGAACACTGGTTCAACTTTTCAGCGGTTAGTCAACAAAGTCTTCAGCTAGTAGCTTGAAAGAAACACGGAGGCTTATGTCGATGTGTGACGCCCTGGCATATCGCAAGTGCTGGAACCCTAGCCAGCACGTGCCGAGCTCGGTGGAGCCAATGGAGTGCATGGGCTAGGAGAAAATTTGTCCGAGCAATGTTTGGGGAAAT
Source organism: Dillenia suffruticosa (assembly GCA_033439265.1). Lineage (NCBI taxonomy): Eukaryota > Viridiplantae > Streptophyta > Magnoliopsida > Dilleniales > Dilleniaceae > Dillenia > Dillenia suffruticosa. The sequence goes on from JAVTVX010000015.1 coordinate 23,135,397, forward strand.
GGTAGGGACAGTCAGGAGGGGCTTTCCTAAGGTCAAGCAAGGCACAGTCAGGAAGAACCAAGACCTAGAGACCAAGAGTGCACATTGTGACTTAAGTAGGGGCCAAAGGGGTATACCAAACCAAGTAATAATTGGCTCAAGCAATCCAGGGGGATTGGGCCGAAGAAGATTATGAAGACTCTTTTAAGTGAAAATTAGGCAGGTTCAAAGGAAAGATACGGCCAGAGCATGGGGATAGCATGTTGCTCAACAGATGAGCCATGGTGGTAGGTTTGGAGTCATGAAATCAATTGGCTCGAGCAAAATGCTGGATCTACAAAAAGTGCTCTAAGCATTCATTGTTTGGGATGAAAAGAAGGCCATTTGCAAGAGGCTGAAGCTAGCAGAGCAGGATTGCTTAGTACTACTCGTCACATGTGTCACGTCCCGATCTGTGATCCAGAGGCCGTGAACAGTCATCCATTATCTCGAATACCGGCCCAACCCCGCCACGTATCATCAAGATAACGCAAGGCTAATCAATATTTTAGTTACAAATATTTTATTAGTATTTAAAATACAAGTCCTCATATATAAATATAATATATATATATATATATATATATATTTATACCACAAATGAAAGTTCTTTGGTTTCACACAGTCATTCCGACATGATCAACTAATATCTCAAAATACAGCGAAAGATAATTACCGTAAGCGGTCTCCGATATTACGTACGTCGAAATAAGTCAACATATCTCTCCAATGACTAACTCTATACAGATTTAAAAATATTGAGGGGTGAGTATAATAAAATATTCAGTAAGTGAGAAATCCGCGACAAGTAATTAATAAGTAAGGTGAGGATGGAGTGTAAAGTTCATATATATATATATGTATATCCATGCAAGACATATTATCAAAATCATAATAATTTCAACACAGTTTTCATCTAATATAAACATATGCATCTAAAATCTCATGTCATAAATCATATGGTCAAGGCAAATCATGTTCTCGGCAAAAGTTTATCTCGACCAATAACAAACCACCAAGGGATTTTTGTATGTAAACAAAAAGCAATCCCAAAACCTTGGCGTTGGCGTTGGGCCTCCCCAAGTACTAGACTGAAACGTCATTTAATCCTCTCCTTTCGGTTCAACTTGGCTAGTCTGAAATATAGTATCATATACACGCCACCTAACCATGTGAAGCGTCTGCGTCTTGAGACATCTCAAACATGTGACTATCCATATAACGAGACGGGTCTGCTATAGCATATGAGGCGAGTCTGCACGAGACGACGCCTATCGTATCATAATATCATGGCTATAAATACTATCCTCGATCTACAATCAAGGGAATTTTGGTATTAATACCCAAGTACCTAGTCTCGCATCAAAATCATCAATAAACCAACTGTGCCATACATGTCAAGAAAAATCATGAAAATCTAATATAGTATATTATAGCATATATCATCAAAATACATTTCATGATTTAAAACATGACACATATATTTTTCATCAAAATTCATGAATACATATTTTAGAATTTTTGGATACTCCATTTATTACAAAATATGTTACCAATCATTTAACAAAACTATTTTACAATCATTTCACAAAATTCATGGGTTTCCTAATTACTAACTGAGGAATCGAAACGAATCTAGAAAAGATACAAGCAATTCTAGACATGGTACCACCACGGACAGTAAAGGAAGTACAACGCCTCATAGGGAGAATTGCATCTAAACTAATTCATGTCGAAAGTATGGGAGAAATACAAGACTTTCTATAATACTTTGAAGAAATCTCAGGAGTTCATATGGACACCGAAGTGCCAAATGGCGTTTGAATAGTTCAAAGAATATCTCATGTCCCCTCCTCTCCTCTCTCGGCCCATCCCTGATAAGAAATTCCATCTCTATTTTTCAATTTCTGACCAAGCACTCTGTATTATTCTTGTGAGATAAGGGAGGGGTGGGCATGGTTCATCCTATCATTGAGATTTTCTCCCTTGAATGTCTTACCGAACATAGCGTGTCATCAATATGGGACATGACTTCCCGACGGGTAGGCACAACCCATCTTATCATTGAAATTCTCTCTCTCGAATGTCTTACCAGATGTAGCATGTCGTCAGTAAAGAACATGACACCCGAATTGGTAGGCCAGTAAAGAACATGACACCCGAATTGGTAGGCATGGCCCATCCTATCATTGGGATTCTCTCTTTTGAAAGTCCAACTAAACATAGTCTGTCATCAATAAGGCACATGACTTCTGGACGAGTAAACATGGCCCATCCTATCACTGAGATTCTCTCTCTCAAATGTCCTATCGAATGTAGTGTGTAATCAATAGGGGACATAACTCCCGGACAGGTAGGCACGACCTATCTTATCATTGAGATTTAATCTCTCTCTCTCTCTCTCTCTCTCTTATGTCCTACCAAGCATAGTGTATAATGAATAAGGAGCATAACTCCCAGACGAACAGGTTAGCAAGCGTTAGACATATGAACCAGGAGGCCAATTAAACAAATCAAAGAATGTTATTATTCACATTGTTGGTATAAGACATACGTATAGTACAATCTCAAAGGAAGAAAGGAATTCATTAGTCGATATTATTACAAGATGGAACAGATACAGATATAATGATAAGTACGAGAACTCTACGGTGTAAATGAGACATCATACAATATAAGCAAAATTGCAAAAATCTTGCAAGAGAAGCCGAAAAGAACTTTATAAAAGGTAGAAGTTTATCAAAATGAGATAGAAAAGATGCACCAAGCTCCGTACCTTTCCCACCGTTTAGCTTCCTCTGACTTCCCAACTTCTCTTATTGCCCAACCCTAAAAAGGCTTAGGAAAAACCATCAGCCACCAACTGTTCCTAAAGGCTGGACGATGACTCTGATTACGATGATTCTGAACTTGAGAAAAGAACTTCCACTATGAACACAAACCTTTCCTATCTGAGCTAAGATCTCTCTGTACCCAAAGTTAGTATCCTCAAGGAGTCCGAACAAACCCCACCATAATACCAGAATGCCAGACATCATGATGACACCTTATGTTGGTAGCCCTGCACTTGATGGCACCTTATATCGACAGAAGCTTTCTAACATACCAAGTTTTGAGGTCTGAAGCGCATGATCGAATTATCTCTAAAGTCTATAAGGTTCAATAAAGAGATCTCAAGAAGTCAGTTTCAAATCTTTTGAAATCATTTTGTAGTGAATACCAAAGTTTTCACCCCCATTTATAGTCACAAAAGCGTGATCCTCACAACTAGTAACAATTGAAATGTCCCGATGGAAGACGTGCACAATAAATGAAGGATTCAAGCCTTCCAACTTTCCATGAAGTGTTTATTATGGGATTATCTATTTGGTGGATATCTTCATTAACATTCCCTCGAACTTTCAGGTAACGATCTTCCAACTTACTCCTCGTCATTTTCCTCTTCCTTAAAACAACATGAAGAGTAAGGGACAAATGATGTTACATAGACTAAGAGCCCATTAGCATAAGATATGAGCCTCGGGCCCAACAAACAAGATGAACTGTGATCCTACTGAGACGCGTAGTTTACATGAACGCACTCCTCTCGATCAGTATCCAACAACCGAACCTCACTTGGTAGCCAAACCTTCTTAGTGTTCAATACTTGGTCAGTTTGGAGTAATATTTGTTTCTTCATAAAGCACGGGAACAGAATATCGTAACAAAGAAGAAAGTCCTCGAATCCTCTTCGATAAGGAAAGCAATCTCCTTGCAAGTTCTAATTTCCTCCAATTGGTAAGATTCCAGACCTTTTAAGATTTCATTCGTTTCTAATAAATTTTGAGATGTCTCTAAAAAGAAATTAGGGTTTTAACACGCCGAATGCATATGAAACTAACACGAGTAACTTATATATACTTTATTTACTTGACTGAACAGATAAGTCCCTCTGCCCCTGAGAACTCACATAACACATAAGGGCACACAGAGCTCTCTCTCCCTTTCAGTCTGTTGTCTCTCTTTTCAAAAACCGATTTTTAATTTAAGCGTCGGAGTCTTCCCACCGGAATACCTTCCGACGGTCTTTTGTAGGTCCCATCGATCAGGATCTCTAATCAACCAGTCATTCTGTTTGAGTCAGCAAAACCATCGTCTGTGGAGCCTATACTCACCTCCAACAAATACTATTTATTGGATTTCGGAGGCTCATAATTGCAAAGCATATTATTTAAGAGCAAACAATATCATTTTCTTAAAGTTTATTAGTCACAAAGTATCACTTCACACTCTCATGTTATATCATTGCATTACTCATGTGCATGCATCATCTTGCACCTATATTTCATTTCCTTAAATAATTTTTCTTTTTACATAATGGTAAGTTTATCATCAATTAGATTTTTCAAATTATATTTCTAGGGTTGTGTTAAAAAATGTCATTGTTGAAGGGATTAATATCATTGTGACCAATATATAGTTTAAGTCAAGCAAAGTTTTGAAACTTCATTTAATTAATTATTTTTTATTATTATCATTATTATTATAGTTCAAAAAAGTTCTCGTGGCCCTAAGTCTATATTAAATAAGATGGTTATTTACTGTAAAATTATTAAATAAATTTAAATTGTTATTAAATTTTAAATTTATTTTTTAAAAAATTATTAGATATACCACCAACAACTGAGGTAGACCCACTTATTAATTTTAAAAGCTTTGTTCGCACTGTGAGTGACGTCGGCATTGTTTTCATGCAAAAAGAAAGTTGGTTGATATTCATGATTGATCCCCTTTTTCTCATTGCTCTGAGTAAATAGAATAATACGAAAACGGTATATCCAAGAAATAGGCACGTTTTTCTTGCAAGGCTGGACTGGTATAATTAACACTAGTCCCAAGCATTTCAAGTGACAAGATATTTTTGTTTTTTTTGCCAGAAAATCTTTTTTTGTGATCTGCTATGCATATGGTTCCATTAAGGACTTGTTTGTACCCATTGAAACTCCATGATGGCCTATGTTACTAAATGGTGAGCTCTCTCTGTAACACGGCTCACAAGAGGAAAAGAAAAAGGTGGACGAGGCCAGTCAGGATGATGTCCCTTCGGTACTTTTTGGAAGGCCTCAAACAGGAAAGATGCAACGGCTGCCAAATGCCTACTGTAAAATTTAGGTAATTCATTGGGACCCTTTGTGCCCATAGAAACTTCAAGATAGAGTTGGGACTGCACCGGTTCCGGCCAGAAATCGGTCTGGCCAACACATTTTACTCCAGATCGGGATTGATATTATAATAATAAAATCACGTTCAAATATATATATTTAACATAATATTATAGACATTTTTAACATAATACCAGAATAATATTCAAATTTGTCCGATAAATAAATACGATGGATGTTGAAAGGAACCGGGCCTCAAACAATTATTTGGAGGGTAAAAGACTCCAAGGTTCAGAACAGACCGAGCAATTCATCGCATTCATACATTGTGCAAGTTCAACAAGCTATCAAAGTCAAAACTAAATGAAAAAAAGCCAGGCAGCATAAAGAGATCTCAACACGAATCCAAAATGAAAAAAGCCACAAAATAAACTATTCATGCTACTTAAGGTTCAAAACAAAAATTACAGAATTAGGAAATGCTACACTTTGAAGCTCAAACCAGAGCCGCTGAATTTGTCATTCATAAGCTTGATTGCCCTTTCCGCCATTGAGGGACTCAAATAATTAGCCCAATCACCAACCTCACGTTTCCTAAAATATGCATTATTTTCCATAGGGTACGCAATAGCTCTCTTTCCACCCTTGTTCATCTCCAAATTCTTCATATTCTCAAAACTACAAAACTTTGCAATTTCCTCAATCATTCCCCGTTTCACTTCCTCTTCTGAAAATGGGTATCCTAAAAAATCACCCAATTTCTTCACATAAAAGTTGGGATTCTCCTTCACCTCTTCATACTTCAAAAACAACACTCTCTTCGGATTTTCAAGGCTTGCTTTCCAATAACTTAGAACATGCTCCCAAGAGGATCCAAATCCATCAACTCTACTACAAAACATTTCAAATGCTTCTAAAATGGAAGTAGAAGAGCCTTGTAGTTTGTAAGTTATGGGTATTGGGTCGGGTCGCCTATGTGGATTTGACCCAAACTTATTCTCTTAATCTATTTTGAAATTCAACAGAGGGAAGGGAGAGAGTGGTTTTTTAAGAGAAAAACCAACTTCAACTCTCTTAACCATCCTTCGTGCACATTGAACGTTGAGAGAGAATTCACAAAAAAGAAGAGAAATCTACACCATATACATTTTTGAATTAAAGACTCTTGGATTGTGAACAAGAAGGAGATTGATTCATTGGTGATATTTTTCGGACCCGTATATCGAAAAAGTTAGTGCTCCGACCCTAAATCTTGGGATATTAAATATTTATTTCGTTGTAATTGTATCAGAAAATGCTTTCATTGGTATCAGAGCATGATTTAGGATATTTCCTATTTTTTTTATATATATTTGAGTTCCATTTTTTTAAAAAAAAAATTGAAAATGGTAACTTTGATTATAGACCACGAAATGCTTTAAAATTTGAAAGATAGAGTACCCATGATATTAGGAATTGATCTGCAAAGTTTCATACATGGCTATCATGTATTTTTGGAGAAAAATGAAACCTTAGCCGAAAATAAAAATACTTATATCTATTTACATGATAGGTTTTATGATTTAAAATTTGTATGGTTAGATTTTCCATTAAAAATCCTTTCCAACCATATAAAAAATATGCAAAATGGTTTAGATATGAGGGAGAAATCAAAATCTGAAAAACTAATCGAGGTGTAGAAATCTGGACTTAGGGAAGACGATGAACAGTACAAAAAACATAATCCCACTCTCGGGCCGTGGGCTGTGAAGCCCAAATGTCATGATCAAAACCTCAGATCGGAAAACTAATGGCACCATTAGATTCAGAGACCCCAAAAATGGGGCTAAGCAAAATTCGGTGGCCGGATTCAGCCGGGAAGGCGGCGCGTGGGCTTCATGCGCCGCCTGGGCGCGTTAGGGCATGTGACGCGCCCTCTTAGGTCCCGTTTTTTTTAAATTATTTTTTATTTTTTTATTTTTTGATTTTTCTGTAATTTTAAATTATTTTTTTAGACTGAAAATTATTTTCTATTGATTTTAAGTTTGTAAAATTTTTTGAAAATTACGAAAGAATCAATTAACAAGTGAGACAAATTTATGAAAATTTCTTACATGTTTGAAAAAATATTTTCTAACTTATATCTACCTAAATTAAATTTTATAACACATATTTAATTTGTACTCGATTTAAGTATAAATAATTGTGGATGGTGTTTTAAAATTTTTTTGTTGATTTCATGTCCAATCTAATATTTACCCCATTTTAGAGATATGGTGAGAATCAGACATACCCTTGCACCTCTTCGGGGGAGATGCAAAGATGAGAAAACCCCGAAACGTTTGGCAAAACTGTATATGATGTTGCATTATATGATGAAAGCAACGCACGCTTTGCCACAACATCTGTGGGTTATGAGTCGAAAACATTATGAATTTCGGTGTTTGGGTCACTGGTTCGGAGGCGACGAAACCGAGATTAAGATTATAAGAAATTCCCTTTCTGATCATTTGGTTGAAATGACTGACAAAATAATAGAGGATAATAAGTGGCTTTAACTTAAGGATTTCAGACTAAAACTGCTTAAGATGTGGAGAGTTAGGGAGATAGAGATTAAAATGAAAAGGATGTTGTCCATAAAGATCAATGGCTCTACACTCCAAACTGTTAGAAAATTCACTCCGAGAGATAGACTTTCAATTAAGAATGTCAATATGGTTACTCGCATGTATATGGAAGATAAGAAAGAAAAGAAAAGAGAAGTTTGATTATAATTATTTTTTTTCTTCTTTTCTTTGTGTATAGTTATATACTGTGATAAAAACAATACCATAAACATATGATATAATGTTTCTCTCTTTAAATATATATCAAGAATGTGCATATTTTGTATATTTATGCAAGTATGTGAAGAGATATGTTCTAAATTCACATGATTTTAGTGAGAGTTTTTAGGTTGGTAGAATTTAAATAATTCTCACCTAAAACTTAAAGGATTTTATTTTTTTGAAATCAAATTTATGATAATCAAACATTTGAATGATGGATGATGATTGGCAACTTAGTGATTTTTCGAGTTTACACCTTATGTTCGTTTATGATAAATTTATTAGATTTCATGTATAAAATTATATGAATGAATGAGCATGAATACTTACAATTATCTCTCTTTGAAAACCCAGACCATGGCATCGAAATCAATAATAGTATATTTGAATAAATGTGATAAATTTAATGACGACAATTATGACAATTGGCACCATAAGATATGGTATGTGCTGGAATAGCAAGATGCCTTAGAGGGTATCAACTATATCATGCAAGGCCCTGGAATTGGAAACACTACTCAACAGAGACGAGATCAAGAAGCTTATCAGGCGTGGAAGAAAAAAAATTCTACTGCTAGTGGCATCCTGGTTAGTTTTGTAGTTGATGATCTCATACATGAATGTGAGCAATTCTTTACTACTCATGACATATAGGTGTACCTCAGAGAGAAGTATGGAGGTATCAGTGTGACCCGTTTGAGGCAGTTGACTATTAAGTTTGACACGTACAAAAAGAAGTCTAATCACAATATCAAACTACACCTGAGAATTATGTCAAACATGATAAGGGAATTGAAGTCAGTAGGTCATGTTTTATTTGATGAGCAACGGGTTTAAGCTTTAATCCGATCCCTTTCAGACCAGTGGGAGCACTTAAAAATCAATTTGACTCACAATAATAGCATTAAGACTTTTGCTGATGCTGCTCGCCACGTAGAACTCGAAGATGAACGGTTTGGTGCTGCAAAATCGATTTCTAATACCTTTGTAACTGAGTCCAGTTCCCAAAAAGTTTCAAACTTTAAACGGAAGGGAAACAAGAACAAGGGTAAGAAATGGAAGGAAATTGCGAAAGGATTTAAGAAGAACAATTCTAACCGCAAGAACAAACGCTAGCGGTTTTGGAAAAAGAATTATAAGAGCAAACTAAAGTGCTACAATTGCAAAGCTCTTGGTCATTTTACTCGAGAATGTCCCGAGCCGAAAAAGATAACACCCTGTAATGTTTCTCTAAGTGTTTGTCTCTAGTACTGTTTTACTTTCTGAATCTTATCATGTGTGGATTATAAACTCAGGAGCAACAGACCATGTGACGAGAGATTGAAAAGCATTCGTGGACTTTCGTTGAGTTCCTCCTGGTGCAAAATGGGTATATGTAGGAAACAATATAAGGGTAGAAGTCAAAAGGATTGGCACTTGCAAACTGGAGTTACGAAATGGTTAAACCCTAATCTTACATGATATTCTCTTTGCACCAAAAATTTGACGAAATTTAGTCTCTGTTATTGTTTTTCTTAGACTAGACTATGACTTGAAATTTACTCATGATAGGGTTTGTATTTATAATGGTGGTGTGTTTTATGAAACTGGATATCTGTTAAATGGATTTCTTACTTTGGATTGTGACAGACAAATGTTTAACTGTTATGTTAATCGTTACATTTCGTTAAATGTTTGTTCTTCTAGTAACGTTAATATAGATGACAAAGTATGGCATCTAGACTTGGTCACATATAGCAGGACAGGATGAATCGACTTTTGAAAGCTAGACTATTGGGTTCGCTTACTAAAGTTGATTTACCGAATTGTGAATATTGTCTTGTCGGGAAGATGACTCGAAAACCATTTTGAAAAGCCTTGAGGGCTGAACTTCCATTACAATTGGTTCACTATGATATTTGTGGTCTAATGAATGTGAAGGTTAGTCATGGAGCGTCATATTTCATTACTTTTATTTATAATTTCATGCGTTTTTGTCATGTCTATTTGATTACTCACAAGTCTGAAATATTTGAATGCTTTCGATGTTATATGAATGAAGTGGAGAATCAAATGAATAGAACAATTAAAGCTTTAAGGACAGATCAAGAGCGTGAATACCTATTAGGTCAGTTCAATGATCTGTATAATGAAAAGGGAATAATTAGACAATTGACTATTCCTCATACATCTCAACAGAATGATATTGCTGAGAGAAGGAATATGACGTTGTTGGAAATGATGAGATCTATGATGGCGCAGGCTAATTTGCCAATTTCCTTTTGGGGAGATGTATTATTAACTGCGACCTATATTTTGAATAGAGTGCCTTCAAAAGCAGTACCCATAACACCGTACGAACTTTGAATCGGTAGAAAACCAAGTCTGACTGAATTTAGACTTTGGGAATCGGCAGCATATGTTCATGACCCTTCTAATAAATTTAAAAAGCTTGGTCCCCGGAGGAAGAAATGTATCTTTATTAGATATTCTGATCAGTCAAAAGGTTATGTGTTCATCGGTGAAAGAGAAGATGGTACTGTAACCGAAATTGAATCACGAAATGTGACATTTTTGGAAAATGATTTTTCTAGTAAAGGTAATATAACAAAAGGAGAACTTTTGTTGGAATTATATAATTCAAATGATGGTTCCGTACGAGATGGATCAAGAAAACTACGAGAAGTTGAATCCCTAGATGATCCCAGTGGGAGAGATTCAAATTCTAACGATCCAATCGAATTATCGATTCGGAAAAGCACTAGGAAAGGTGTGCCCAAATGTTATTATGAAATTGAAGGGCACGCTCTTATCATTTCTCCACAGGACGAGAATGAGCCCAAAAATGTGAACGAGACTTTGTCTTGTCCTACCAAGGATGAGTGGGTAAAAGCAATGGAGGAAGAAATAGAGTCGATGGATTCCAATCATGTTTGGGAACTGGTTGATCTTCCAACTGAGTGCAAACGTATTGGGAACAAATGGGTTCTCAAGGTTAAACATAAGGCTGATAGAACAATTGAGAGGTACAAAACTCGGTTAGTGGTAAAAGATTATACCCAACAAAAGGGTATTGATTACGAAGAAACTTTTTCACCAGTAATGAGATTTGCCTCTATTCTCCTATTGTTGGCTATTGTAACCAATTTAGATTTAAAATTATATCAGATGGATGTGAAGACTGCGTTTCTCAACGGAAAACTTAAAGAAGAAATGTACATGGAACAACCAGTAAGTTTCATAGTTAAAGGTCAAGAAAACAAGGTTTGCAAATTGAATAGATCTATTTATGGTCTCAAACAATCTTTAAGATAATTGTATTTGAGATTTCACAGAGTCGTAATCTCTTACGACTTTGTAATGATAGACGAAAACCATTGTGTTTACGTGAAAAAGTCCAATTATAAATTTGTAATTCTAAATCTGTATGTCGATTACATATTGTTAGCCAGAAATGATATGGAGTATGACCTGAATATCAAGAATTGGTTATCATCAAATTTTGAAATGAAGGACATGGGTGAAGTAGAGTACATACTGAGTGTTAAGATCTACAGAGATCGTTCCAAGAGATTGTTAGCCTTATATCAAGAATCTTACATTAAAAATATTTTGGAACGATTTATGATGGATAGCTGTAAACCTATTGATACGCTTGTGGCTAAAGGCGAAGGTTTAAGTTTAGCAATGTGCTCAAAGACCACTGAAAAAAAATATGAGATGTCAAAAGTACTATATTCCACGCTATTGGGAGTCTGATATACGCTATGATATGTACTCGCCCTGACATCTGCTATGCCAGAGATTTGATCAGCAGGTATCAACCCAATCCAGATAAAGGTCACTGGACAGCTGTGAAGAGGATTCTAATATACTTGAAAGGAACTGTGAATTATTCCCTTTGTTATCAAGGAAATGACTTGTTATTGAGCGGATACACAGATGTTGATTGGGGTGGTGACTTAGATGAATGTAAGTCCACCTCAGGTTATGTTTTCTTGCTAAATAAAGGAGTCATCTCTTGGAAAAATAAGAAACAAACATGTATATCACTGTCCACGATTGAAACAGAGTTTGTAGCTTGTGTTTCAACAGTTCAGGAGTGTGTTTGGTTAAAATGGTTTTTACAACATCTGGGGATCGTAAGCGACAAAGTGGGAGCTGTGACAATTTATAGTGATAGTCAATCAGCTATCGCTTACACGAAAGATCCCAAATATCATGGGAAAGCCAAACACATTGATACGAAATTCAATTTTATTCGAGATATTGTTGAAAAGAGAGAGATAACATTGAAGTATTTATCTACGCATTTAATGGTGGTTGATCCATTCACGAAACCGATATCTAGAGATATATTTCTGAAACATGTAAAATCTCTAGAATTGCGTAGAGTGTAATTGTATGTATATGCAATGAACGTGATGTAATGCTCATTATTATATGACATTTGAATTTGTTTGCATTTGCGAGTTCTTATGTCTTGATTAAAAAGTATGTCGGACAAGTTTGGAAGATTGGCTCTCTCACACGAGCAATCGTTTCTAATATCTGTGTGATATGTAGAGATGAGATAATATTAATTTTGGATAATTAACATAAATTAACCACCTTAGTACAAAACTAAGATGAAATTATCCTTGATATTTATTTATTTGATAATCAAAATGGATTTCCCACAATCCATTACACTTATTTAGAAGCCAGGTGTGGTTCTCTTTTGGATAAGTGATTTTTTTTTTAGGATTATAAGAAAAGAGAATCAAGTCAGTATCGTGATATAGTTAGACTAAAACATGTACGATACATTATAATTTTGAAATAGACATACGTTTCTAAATAAATAGAAAAGATATCGTAACACGTGTTCATACTACGTGTGCTTTCAGTGACCCTATGGGTAATGAGTTAATGAATCCCTCTATCTCATTGTGTGAGACCCAAAGGTTTGTAATTAACCTCATTTAATATCCTTAAGACTTTCGTCTGTTTCTTTAAACTTTATTTTAGTGTTGCTACTTTAACATGTAACCAATAGATCATGATTGATTCGGTTTTGCGGTGCATGATTAGGAAAGCAGTTAAAATGAAGTGAAAAGATAGTAGTGCGAAAGGAAGACTATCTTAAAGCTCGTACATAATTTTTGTATTCACAAACTGACCAATTATGTTTTTAACTTGATATTCTGAAACATAATTGTGAACACATAGTTGAGATGAGTCAAGTATACTCTTATTCATTAATAGAGGGATAAGAAGTATGGTGACTCTGTATATAGTAAAAGAGATTTGGGGTATAGCGAGACTTGATGTTCTCATAGTATTAGATCTGGAACTGCTATATATTCTTAACCGGTATATAGCTATGAGCTCTAGATGTAATCGCTGATCACACGATTTATTTGTCTGTATGAAATCGATGGTATATGAAAGTGATTGAGTAAAATGTAGGCCTAACCCTTATGTGCGAGTGGAAGATGTAAGTTATGGGTCCTGAGTCGGGTCGCTCATGTGGGTTTGACCCAAACCCATTCCCTTAATTAATTTTGAAATTCAAATGAGGAAAGGGAGTGAGTGGTTTTTTAAGAAAAAAACCAATTCTAATTCCCTTAACCATCCTTCATGCACATTGAAGGTTGAGAGCGACTTCACAAAGAAGAAGAGAGATCTACACCATATACATTTTTGAATTAAAAACTCTTGGATTGTGAACAAGGAGATTGATCCATTAGTGATATTTTTCAAACCCGTATATCGAAAAGATTAGTGATCCGACTCTAAATTTTGGGATATTAAATATTTATTTCGCTGTAATTGTATCAAAAAATGCTTTCATAGTTTTAATCTGTCCTTGAAATGCCAAAGAGAAACGAATTGGTCCAACAGATTTCTACACATGTAGACAATCTTGGATTTGGAATTGATGACAGAGGGGGTAGTAGTGGGTATGGCGTGTGAGTTGAGAAAATTCTTGGATTTGGAAGGATTTCCAAATCCAGATATGGCTTGAATAGGTAAACATTGTATTCAAGGCTGGGAACGATGACGTGTGGGTTGAGTTTGGTGAGTGGGTTGTCTGAATGGAATAGATAGAGCGATTTAAAATCATAAAAACAAGGGAGTTCAACCAAGTTGTGCCGCACTTGGGAAATGAAGCGACTAGCAAATCTGAGTCTCGGGCTTGGTATTGGGTTTGGAATTTGATGATGCCTGCAATTGCGACTGTGGGAATCCAAAAGCCTTGAAATTTGTACAAATCGTCGCCCACCCAGTATTTTGCTCTGGAAGAGAATGGATTTGGACTTGGATTTCCATATCATTGTTGAGATATTTCTCTTCATTTGATGTTTGGGTTTTAATGATTTCTGCAGTCTCCATTACAAAGGCCAATGGGAGAGGGTAGAGAGATTAGATGGCAGACCATGCGAACTCAATGAGGCTGAAATACATGTTTTTCCCCATATTTTCTATATTATTTCATCCATTTTGTCCTAACAAAGGCCTCAATACTATAATTTATTGGTACGGACCTTTTTCACATGGGTTGACAACTCTACAGAAATTTTAAATGAAAACAGGTGCTTTTCTTAAGATTTAAAACATCTCAAATTGAATTTAATCATACCTAATATATCTTAAAATAAATTTAATCAAATATAATATAATTATCAAATATCGATAATTTATAAAAATATAAAAATTTTAATAGATTCCTAAGTCATTTATTTATTACCTATATTTAATATTTCACTATTTTATCACACTTACTAGATAAAAAAAATTAAAAATCTTAACAATTTCTTTTTTCGAGTAAAATAAGAGAAATAAATAACAAAATAGTAAAATTAAATCAAAAAAAGAAATCAGTCATTGAAATTAGTGAGATTTGGTAGAAATTTCGATAATTCAATTCACTAGGGAAGAGCTTTGGATTGGGATTTCTAAGTGAAGAGAGGGATTTCTGGGATTTGAGAAGTGAGTATTTAAAGTTTTACAAAATCCATATACCCATAAGAGCTAAATTCATAGAAATGATTTTTAAGTTTTATTTAGAATTTTATTTTATTTTATTTCCTATCAATTTTGAATTTTTAAGTGTAAATAGTGCATAAAGATAACTCTTCTTGTCAAATTTGAGTTCTACATATACTAACAAACACAAAATAAGGGAGCCGGTCAGCAGCTGAGTCAAAGTGTCGAATATACGGATTTATTTTCAAATTTTTGAAATTTCAAAGAGCTCTCAGTCCAAGGACTAAGCCAAATATCAAATATCAAATATCAAAGGCCAAAGGTTGTCTCAAAAGATGAGTTAAAGGACGTCTCAAAATACACATTCAAATTTCAGTAATGAGTCAAAGATCGAACAGAAGAATGAATCAAATATCAAAATTCCATCGTACCTTGGATGGCCCCAAACTTAAGATGGTAAACAAGCATTAGATAAGTTATGTGAAGAATCCAAATTTTAAGTTTTCACTTTTCAAATTGAACAATTCTCACAAATTACTACTACTTTAAATATCAAATATCATTTTACAGATCATGATATATACTTATGTAGAAAAAAAGGTACAAATAAACAAAGTGGTATTCATTAATATTTATGAATACATACAAATACAGGCAAAGATGTGTTGCTTGACACTTATTTCTCGTGAAATTAGACATTTCTTCAGAAATTCTCATTTCTAGGGATGGTTCATATTTTGACCTGCGGAGTCTGTCAACATTTTTCCCTACACCCTCTCTCTCTCTCTCTCTCTCTCTCTCTCTCTCACTTTCCCTCTTTCTTTTCTTCCTCATCTTCTTCTCCCGAATGCAAAGCTCATTCTCTCTCTTCTCCCTCATTTCTTCTGCATGAAACGGAGCACAATGCTTTTATTTTGCCCTCACTCGACTGCCCCTTTTTCTTACTCTACCAATTCCTCTCTCAAGCTCCTTGTTCTTTTTTTTCTCTTCAAGGGTGGTATGCTCTCAAATGGTGGAGATCCCCTCCTTTCATAGCTACCATGGAGTAAGGTGAATCTAAATCTAAAGTGAGAGATTAAGCCAAGTAGATAAGTGAGAGATTAAGCCAAGTAGATCCCCTCATATTTTGCATGCTCATGCAAAATCAAACCTTTTAGGAAAACTTCTTTAAATAGATAAGTGTATTTGGATCGTACCTCAAATTCTAGTTCCCACGTCATTTTCTTAGTTGAGTGACTTCTTTTTCCTCAAGACCCTTTCATTATTATCAAAGATCTATTCTAGGAGCATCACATAATAAAGATTCTCTTCTTCTTATAACGCACTACAAAAAAAGACAAAATTTACAACAAAATTTGGGACAAATTTGTAAGAAAAATTCGTCGCAAAACAAATTTGCGACGAATTTTGTAACAAATATTTTTTCGTTTCTAATAAGTTGTCGTAAAATTTTGGGACGAAAAATTAATTATTCGTCACAAAAATTTCCAACAAATATTTATATGTCGCAAAATTCGTCGCAAAGTTGCAACGAATTTTGCGACGAAAATTTTATTCATCCCAAATTTACCACAAATAAATATTCGTCGCAAATTCTGCAACGAAACCATTTTCGTCACAAAATTAGCGACGAATAAATTTTTCGTCGCAAAATTAAAGACGAATAAATTTTTCGTCACAAAATTTCCAACGAAAAAACAATTTATTGCAAAATTTGCGACGAAAACAATTGCGTCGCAAAATTCGTCGCAAAATTTACGACAAAAAATTGTCGTAAATTTTACGACGAAAAAATTTTCATGGCAACATTTGCAACGAATATTATTTCGTCGCAAATTTTGCGACGAAATAATATTTATTGCAGATTTTGCAACGAATAAGTTATTTGTCGCAAATCACCAACGAATATCAAAATGTAACAGTAAAGATAACAGTTCACAATTTCAAGCATGACCTCCACCATCACCACCACCATCATCATCATCAAAGAAATCATCACCCTCATCACCATCGCAAGCATTATCATGAGGAGAAATAGAAGGGGGAATCTGATTCGGAGAGGAGACTAACTGAAGATATTGCATGATTAACATTTGCTGCGTGCAGATCTCGTTCATTTCTTGTGTGTGCTTTGCTTGAAGTTCACTGAATTCCTGATCTCTTTGCAGTAGTAACTCGTTCAAATGGCTCACCTCTTGATTCAATTGATTTATTTCTGCTCTAATTGCTGGTGGGGTGAAAGAAAATGAACCGGCGATTTTGTATGTTCTGCTCAAAGAACCTAGCCCAACTACTCTACCCCCCTTTTTGTCCACCAGTCACCTCGAGCCATGTATTCATATTATCAACAGATGGCTTAGATCCGCCAACATCATACTAGCACTCGAATTTCTGCATGATAGCTCATCATATTTCTCTTACATTATCATGCGAAAAATTAAAATAAATTTATAATAATATTATAATACAAACACATATAATCTTGATTAAATATATATATATGAAGGAAAATAAAAAATTTTGTAACATAAATCATGAGACCATATAGGATCTAAATTATGAACATTTATATTAACATTGAACAAGTTGAAATTTTAGGAAAAAAAATAAAAGAGAATCTCTAGCAAGTAATTAATTAGAAATCAAAGAATCAAGTCAACAATAAAAATAAACTTGGGAGAGAATAATATAAAGAATTCATCTTTCTACATTGTTATGATATGTTCAACATAATATATTCAAATCAATATTGAAAATGTTCAAAAAATAATTGGAAAAATTGAAATTACAAACCTTAATTGCTCTATCTCTCTCCCCGCTCCAAGTCTTGTCTTTTTTCTGAAATGTGCGTGTGAAAGTATCTATGAATGAAGGCTCGGTCCCCATTTTCTTGGCCTAAAATAAAAAAACACTATTAGAAATAATGAAATAATTTAAATTAGATAAAAAAAAATTAGTGTTTGTATAAAATTACCAATCTATATCTATGTTCACCGATATTAATCGAGCCTCCCGCATACGTCGCAAACGATTCCACTGAATTATAAGCTCGGTTTTTTAATTCTACTCACTCCTTCATTTGCTCTCCTCTGATTCCAAAAAATTCAGAATCCTGCCCCAATTTTGCTCGGTGATGCAGTTGGGCTTTTTTACATGTCTCTTTGCATGATTTAAAACATGTCGGATGTGATCGCTATATTTTTTCTTGAAAATCCTTCTTACTTCCAACTCTTCAGTCTCGTCCCAAGTGAATACTCGCTGCAATGGAAAAAAACCAATAACTTATAAATCTATTAACTTAATTTCATATATAAACTGATTGGGATAATTTACCTTGAACTCGTTCCACCATAGTTCTTTTGTTTCATCCGGCGTGCTTGTGTAAGACATCGAAGCCCCTCCCTAATGATTATTCACTATTCTATTAACCTCGTGAATAACATGTACAGAATTTATAAATCTATCATAAAGTTTTAAACAAACAATGTTAAATAAATAAGATAGTTAAAAGAAGAATTTATTTTATAAATAAAAGAAATAATACATCTAAAATTTTAAAATTTAGTACTTACGAATCTCCATAAGGGGTTATTAACTCTCGATTGTCTTCTCTATCTGCATACGAGTGTTCCACCGAAGGGATTGGAGAAGGTACATTGCTAGCGATGTATTGAGAATGCGAAGGGCCTGCAACAGAAGGGGGAGGCGAAGGTACTTGTCCGCAAGGGAATGAGATTGCGAAGGTGCCAAAGCGGACTGCGATGGTGAAGAGCATGAATTTCTATCAGAATTTTGTCTATGGCCACCACGTCAAAACTGTCAACCATAATATATTTTAAACAAAAATAAAAAATAAAAATTGCATATTCATCATATGCATAATGAAGAACATGAATAAACTTACCATATTTAATTTGATAAATTATTTGCGACGAAACAAGGTACCAATATGTGAAGAAATTTTCTCTAATGACCTATAGAAAAAAAATATAGTATATTAACAAATCAAATATATAAATTTAAGAATGAGACAGTAAATAAACAAGAAATTGAGTAACGAAATTTACAAATTATATGTGTCGACTAACTTACCCACTTTAAAAAAATATATTATCATATATCAAGATAAATATCCGATTTTTATTATATTAAGAGAACAAAACTTACCCATCATCAAAAATCAAAATCCTCATTGTCATCCTCATCCTCATCCTACGTCTCAAAATTAGACTCCTCATCCCCATCCTCATCAACATCCTCATCCCCATCCTCATCCTCATCCTCATCCCCATCCTCATCATTTGTCTCAAAATTAGATTCTTCATCGTCTTCTTCATGAATTTCACTTGCATCCACATCTATCACTACTCTGCTAGGATCTCGTAACGTTGGAATATTATATTCCTTGGTTTGAACTGTATTGGCAACTTTCTCTTGTTGATATGCTGTCTCTTCCCAATGTTCTTTAATTTTTTTCCGTGCTTTCGTTTTAAAAACAGCCCACCAATCAATTTTGTCACGTTTCAAACTAGAATATGAAGCATAAAAGACTTGAATCGCTTATTGTGCCAACACAAATGGTTCATATCTTTTATACAATTTCTTATGATTTATTTCAACCAAATTAAACTGTGGATGCACTTTCATCCTTTTGATAGGGTCAAACCAGCGACACATAAATAAAATAACCCGTAATGCTGGATCAGAGTACTCTACCTCTACGATTTCATCCAACAAACCATAAAAATCATTTTGACCTCCACCATCATTGGATGACTGAACACAAGCTCCACTATTCATTGTCGTTTTCCCTACTCCATATTCTTCAGTATGAAAATTATACCCGTTTATAAAATAGGCTGACCAAGTTCGTACCATTGATTTTGGACCCCATGACAGATGGATTAACAATTCTTGCTGAACTTGAGCTTGATTATCATGAACCTAAAGTTAAATAAATATGTTAATATGTTTTAAAGTAAATATTTAAATAATTTATAGTCTACTTACATATTTTTTAAACCATGGTGCAAATTCTTCATCGCAGAAACGATCAAACTCATGTCTCGAAAGTTGAGAATATAAGTTTTGAAAAATTCTACCATCAAAGGAAATAAATTTTAACACGAATAATTTACAACATAAGAAATACATAAAATAGAAAATATATACTTACTCGAAATATGGCGTCACTTCTGAACAGTTCAGTAAAATATATGTGTAGGCTGCCCGCCATTCTTGATCAGTTAAATATCTACACTTACATGATCCACTTGGTCAACCAAGGTAGTTAAAAATTAAGAATGATTTCAAATTGGGATCAATAGGACCCTCATCATTTCTTCCCGCTCTCCGCCTCTTGCACTGGACGTGAGGTTCAAAATAATATGATGCAAACGTTGTTACTTTCTCCGCAATATATGCATTGACAATAGAGACTTCAACACGTGTCTTATTTTTCACTTTCTTCTTCAAATGATATAGGAATCTAATTGTAATAAAACAAAATGTTTTAGAAAATTATATGTGATGAAATTACAAATTTTATATGCCTTGATAACGAAGTATAAAATATGAAAAACTCACATTTCAAATAGATACATCCATCGAAATTGGACAAGACCTCTAACTTTCGCCTCATATGGCAAGTGAACCAAAAGATGTTTCTTGGAATCAAAAAATGACGGTGGAAATATTCTTTCTAAATTACGCAAAATGATTGGAATCTCTCTCTCTCTAACATCTCCATGTGTGAATGTCTCAACACTGTCGAGCAAATATCATGAAGGAAAATGCTTAGCTCCGTAATTGCACCCCAAACAAAATTCGGTAAGAGTTTCTTAAAAGCAATAGGAATTAGTCTTTCCATAAATATATGACAATCATGACTTTTCAAGCTAATCAACTTACATTCCTTTAAATCGACACATCTTCCAAGATTTGAGACATAACCATCAGGAAACCTCAATGATTTCAACCATTCACAAACAATCCATCTCTGATCCTTATTCAATATATAAATTGCCTTCGGTTTTGGTCCCCTACTACTTTCATCGACATCAAGAGTGGGTCGTTTACAAAGGAGTCACATATCTTTTCTTGCATTCAAGTTGTCTTTCGTTTTCCCAGTGATATCCATCACTGTATTTATCAAATTATCAAATACATTCTTCTCGATTGCATTACATCGAGATTATGATGAATCAAATGAGTCTTCCAATACAGTAAATCCCAAAACAAACTTCGTTTAGTCCATTTATGCGAATGTCCATAGCCATATGTTGTACCATGTGGCTTTTTAATAACAGATGGAAAGTTAAGGACTCTATGCCAAATTTATTCACCGGTTAATCTCAATGGAGGAGGTGCTCTTTCAATTCTATTCTTAGTGAATTCTTCTTTATTTCTTCTGAATTTATGAGTTAATGGTAAAAATTGTCTATGACAATCAAAATAACTCGCTTTCTTCCTACATTTCAATCTGAATGACTTTGATCTCTCCAAACAAATTGAACATCCTAAAATCCCAGCGGTACTCCATCCCGATAACATACCATACGCTGGAAAGTCATTTATGGTCCAAAGAAGAGCAGTCTTCATTACAAACATCTGATTAGTATGAACATCATATGTAGGAACACCTTCATCCCATAGTTGTTTCAACTCCGCAATCAATGGTTGCATGTAAACATTTATTAACTTCTTTGGATTTTGCGGGCCAAGCACGACCAATGTTAAAAACATATACAGTGTCTTCATACACATACCGGGTGAAAGATTATACGGAGTTAAGATAACTAACCAACAAGAATAAGTTCTTCCTGATTTGCCAAATGGAGCAAACCCATCAGCACAGAGACCTAATCTAATATTTCGAGTCTCTCTTGCAAACTCAGGATATGTTCTATCAAAATATTTCTATGCTTCTGCATCTGAAGGATGACACATTAACCCCTCTTCTGTTTCATGATTTGCATGCCAGGTCATGTGTTCAGCAGTGGTCTCAGATGCATAAAGTCTTTGTAACCTAGGAGTTAAAGGCAAATAAAACATTTGTCTGTATGATTTACGCTGCTGATTACGACCCGACCTCTGAGTTTCTGTCCAATAACTTGAACAAAATCATTAAAACAATTCTCAGACACATTATGCTCTGCCTTGACATTCAACAGTCTTGCGGTTAGAGATAGCTTAGTATGACTGTCACAACCAGCCCACAAAGGTTCATCTGCAGCTCTTCAGACTTCCTGAAATTGGAGAGATGATTCATTATTCACATTTTCATCAACACCTACTACTTCTACCTCCTCCAATGGTGATGCATAACTAGTATACCCATGTTCAAATGTTGAAGCAAAGCTAGAACTTGCAGCGCTTGGATCGGGAACAAAATTCAGACCCACTGCATCAATTACCATTCTCTGATACGGATTCAATTGATCATAATAACTCTAATCCCCACTAACTGAGAATTGTCTATTTCGTCCAAACTCCTCATCAGAAATGATTGGTTCACCATGACATGTCCAATTATTGTAATTCGGGATAAAACCAACTCTACAAAAATGTTCCCTAACTTTATCACACTGTAAAAATTTACCATTACGACACCTTCTACACGGACACCTTAGCTTATTCACATCCATAAAATCAACTTGAGTACAAGCAAAATCTAAAAATTGCTCCAACCCAAAAATAAATTCATCAGTTAAACCCCAACGATCAGATAAGTTCTTTTTATACTCCAACTTCTTTCGTTCTGCATTTTCCCTATCTCCAAATTTAAATTTTTTTAAATATTAATAAAAACTACTAAAAAGACTACTAAATCATCAATACTAATATCATCATTAATTCAAACTAAGTTCATATAACAATAAATAATAACGTTAATTGTACAAAACTCAAATCATCAATAATACAAAGCTTAATTTCACAAAAATTAAATATAATAATAAATAATATTATAAACATAATTAATATCAAACAAATAAACTAAATTATTACAATAACATTAAATATTATCTTAGAATTAAATAAAGTATCACATATTAAACATTTAACAACATTGATTATTTAACAAATCGATATAAGATTTACTATAAACTGCTGATTATTGTTAATATAATATTTCTCATAATCAATTATCACATAAAATTTACTATAAATTGCATTTTTCAATCATTACAGTACATATTAAAATATTTCTCACCACCAATTAATAACTCACCGATAGACTCCGATATCAACACCAGTAACAGCTTTCAATCCAAATATTCGAGAATCGCAAAACCTAACACATCAAAAACATTTATAACTAATATATTATTAAAACAATATTATAAATTTTTTTTTAAATAACATTTTTCAAAAAAAATTTTAAAAAAATCAATAAAATTAAATTGTTGGGCCGGGCAGTGCAATGGCCCAGGCCAATGGGCCACGATGGGCCGCGCAAGGTCCTGCTACCCCATTGCGAGGCGGGGCTGCGCAGGGGCCAACGGCCCCTTCGAGCGTCTGTGTCGCGAAGGGGCGGCGGCCCCTTCGCGCAGCAGGGCTGCGCGGCACCTTTGCGCGTCTGGGCCGCTCAGGGGTGGCTGCCCCTTCGCGTGGCGGAGGCGCAAAGGGGCCAGTGGCCCCTTTGAGTGTCTGGGCAGTGCAGGGGGCGGAGCCGCAAAGGGGTCATCAGCCCCTTTGCGCGTCTGGGCAGCGCAAGGGCGGCGGAGCCTCAAAGGGGCCAGCGGCCCCTTCCCGTATATGCGCCGAGGAGGGGCGGCAGAGCCGCAAAGGGGCCATCGGCCCCTTCGTGCACCTGGGCCTCCTAGGGGAGGTGGCCCCTTCATGCGGCGGAGCCGTAAAGAGCCTAGAGGCCCTTTCGCGCACCTCGGCCGCACAGGGGCTGTCGTCCCTTGCCGCGCTTGCCCGTGAAGGGCATATCCGGCAACTTAGCTACCGGATCTGCCTTGTGCAGCCCAGATCCAGCGGCTGGCTGCCGAATCTGCCATCTACAGCCAAGAGAGAGAAAGAGAGAGAGAGATTACCTAACACCATCGTAGATTCGGCATCCCATCCGCCATCCCTTCGCAGAACCCCTTCACAGCTATTCTTCAAAAATGAACCCGATAGAGAGAGAGAGAGAAAGAGAGAGAGACTAAAAGTAAAGGAAGTGTGAAATATATTAAAAATAGGGACAAAACGTTTTTGTCCCAAAATTCGTTCCTGAATCAGGGACGAAATTTTGTTTCGTCCCAGAAACAGGGACGAATTTTTTTTTGTCCCAGAATCAGGGACGAAATTTTTTTTTCGTCCCAGAATCAAGGACGAAAATTTTTTTCATCCCTGAATCAGGAACGAATTTTTTTTTTGTTCCAGAATGAGTGATGAAATTTTTTTTTCGTCCCTGAATCAGGGATGAATTTTTTTTTTGTCGCTAAAATCTACGACGAAAGAATGGTTTCATCGCTAAATTTCCGATAAATATATGTTTTTGTAGCAATTTGTAACAAATTTAACGACAAATAATTTTTTCCTTTACAATTTACAACAAATTTTACAACAATACTTATGGTTTCTGATAAATAACTGTTTGAATACACTAAAATAGAAACTAAATCAACAAACTATTAACAATATTTGCGTACTATGATATAATTATAAAAAATATTCAATATATTGATTATTAGTTAACAAGTATTTCTACTTTAACTCTTAGTTTAGTTAATCGAATACTTAAACAAATTTATAAGATAGAGTTATCAATGTTGGGAATGGAAAATTAAACAGATAATGAATAGAAAATGAATATACTAATAATATTCTTTTGTAACAATTCAAAAGATTTGTAAAGTTATAGAAAATAAATGTACAAATTTAAAAGATTATACTATATTATCATTCTTTTATATAAATAGATAATGAATGAATGATTTTATATAAGACTTTTTAAACATCATAAGATTTTATACGCTATCAGTGTATAACACTGTTTACAAATCATTTTTTATATTAGAATATGTTTATAATACTAGAAAATGTTTCTAATGACCGAAAAATAAATTTTAGCGACGAATTTTACCACAAATGTTATATTTGTCACTAATTTGTAATAAATTTAGTAACAAATAATTGAATTTGTTACGACGAATATAAATATTTGTCGCTAACTTTGCGACGAATTTAGAAATTCGTCGCAAATTTAGGGACAAATTCATTTTCGTCCCAAATTTAAGGACGAATTGAGAAGTTCGTCACAATTTTTTGGGACAAATAAACGAATTCATCCCAGATTTAGGGATGAATAAATGAATTCGACCCAGATTCATGGACGAATTTCTATTTCGTCCCAAAAATTTGGGACAAATTTTTTTTTCGTCCCTAATTTAGGGACGAATTTTTCATTCGTCGCAAATTTAGGAACGACTATTTCATTCGTTGCAAATTTAGGGACTAATTTTTCATTCGTCACAAATTTAGGGTCGAAGTTTTTATTTGTCGCAAATTTTGGGACGAATTTTTTTTTTCGTCCGAAATTTAGAGACGAATTTTTAATTCGTTGCAAATTTAATGACGAATTTTGAGATTCGTTGCAAATTTAGCAACGAAATTTTTATTCGTCGCAAATTTGCAACGAATTGTGTATCAAAAAATTTTCGTCAAAAATTTACGACGAATTTTGTAACGAAAAGTTTTTTTGTTGCTAAATTTGCGACGAAATTATTTTTGTTGCTAAAATTATGGCTAATTTGCGACGATAGCATTTTTTATTGCTATATTTGTTGCAGATTTGCGACGAATATTTGTCGTTGCTAAAATTCGTCGCTAAATTCTTATGTTTTTTGTAGTGACGGTTCATGCCGAATCACATGAGAATCATTTAAGATATTGTTTCAAAGCATAGATACGTGGAACAAATTATGTAGATTCATCAACTCGGGCAATGGTTTCAACTAAAAAAAGGCAACCTAATTTTTCTCATGATCACAAAAAGATCAATGAGTTACGAGCTGAGCTTCTTCTTGTGCTTCATTTCTCAATGCCCCTTTTACTTAGGAAACATTTAGGTATACTTTATCATCAACTTAGAACTCGACATTTCTTCATATCAGATCTGCATATTTTTTAGATCATTATCTCACTTTGTCTTTTTCCCACTTCTAGCTAGCAAATCGAAGTTCTGTATTGTCTCCTATATGGTACTTTGAAAGGTGTCATATTGATACTAACACAATAGTGGTTGTTGTGCGTAGAATTTACCAAAGTTACATATTTCTCCAAACTTTGAGTATATTCAAGAACATAGGCTCTTAGCATATCTTAAACAGTATGTGTTGTTTTGTCTAATTAATTTTTGTTTTGAGGATTATACATTGTAGAGAAACTCAAATGAATACCTAATGTTTTCTACGATGCTTGTCGAAATCACGAGGTGTTTGTAGTTCATGATCTAATACAATGTCAAATGGTATATCATGTATTCTGAAAATCTCATCTACATATATTTGTGCCAACTTCTTCAATTGATACGTGACATTGGCCAACAGAAAGTGAGCTTTTTGATTGGTTAATTGATCAATAATCACCTAAATGTCATCAAGTCCTTGAGCACCCAAATGCCATCACGTCCTTGAGCAGTTCGAGGAAAAGGAGAAACAAAGTCTTTCATGACATGATTCCATTTTCATACTAGAGTATATAGAGTATACAGAGTATACAGAGGTTGTAATATTCCTTGTGGTCTTTGATGCTTGATTTTGACTTGTTAGCAAATCAAGTACTTTTGTCCATAATATGTGATAGCTTTATTCATTCTCGACCACCAATAATTCTGTCGCATATCTTAATACGTCTTGGCTCTATTCGGATGCACATAATAGATTGATTGATGAGTTTCTTCTAGAATCTTTTGTCAAAAGGTAACATCATTTTGCACTAGGAGTTTGTGTCGGAACTTGAGAGTAAGTGAAAGTCTACTTATTTTTTGGTTTTAACACTTCTGCTTCAGTCAATTATTTAGGAGTTGTTAGTTTTACGTCCACGTGGACATATCAGGGGTGGTTATCCCATTTCAAAAGATAACCGCCTATAACTCCCTAAAATCACTCTTTCTCCTATGATTCTCATATTCTCTCTCTCGTGTGTAAAAGAAAACATGGGGAAGCACAGTTAAACAAAATGGAATGCACTCTCTCCCTCTCAAGCACATAATCAGAAAAGAAGATCATTTTTCTGCAGCGGTGATGGCACCGTGTAGTGCATAACTGAAAGAAGATATTCATTTTAGAGGCTATAACCATCTGTTGCTTGAGAGCAGATTGCCAAAAGTAAACGTTGAGAGAGAAATTAATTTCTAAAATGAGAAATTAATTAAGGGTTTGAAGAATTTTCGTGAAGGAAAATTTTTCCCGTCATTTGGAGATCACCGGACTTAGGGTTGAGGCGCCGCGAAATAATGGTGATGGTTCGTTTCGTGATCATTATTCCGACCGAGCGATCCGTACGAAGGATTACAAGATTTTGATTGATTTATTGGAGACCTATATATCGAGATATTTATCCGTAAATTCCAAAACTTTTAATTTTATACGCTTCCATATGCGCATACAGTGTAATAAATCATTCATTGGTATCAGAGCTAAAGTTGGATTTATTAAAATAATTTTTTCAGAATTTTTCAGAATTTTTATAGGGTTAAAAAAATTTGAGACTTTGATCGTGAATCCGATTATACCATTATGTTGCCCATGATGTGTAGATCATAAATATATTTTTTTTGTAATTTTTAGAGTATGTTTTGGATATGAAATTTGAAACCAAAGTTTCGGACCCTAATGGTGTCCGAAATTTAAAATCTTAGATCTATCGCTATAGATGGTGAATTGATCTATGTAATTGGCATAAATATCTTTCTTGCATTCTGATCTACATTTTGATATATTAATTGTGATTTTTGAGTAGTCGGAAATTGATTTTCTAAATCGGTCACGGAGGTCGTGAAATAGAATTCAAAATTTGCCGGGTTTTGGTATTATTTCCCCTAAAAATCAAATTTATGATGAATTTGGAAGATTGAATTTTGAATTACATTAAAAATCCGAGCAAAAATCAGTCCGGAAAAGTGTTTTTCGATAGTCGAGTCGAAAGGACCCGGTTACAGAACCATCGGGCGAAGAAGACCCGACCCAACCCGCGGATGTGTGCAGTTCATGTACTCTAGCAGCATGTCAATAGTTTTTGAGTGTCCTGTTTCGGTTACGACCCGGACATCGCGTCCCGACCCGCTGGGTCATTTTAGAATAAAAAGAAAAAAATATTCTCAAAAATGTCACCGCCCAGGCTCGAACCCAAGCTTTGGTGTCTTCTCTTGAGCACGCTGACCAGCAGGCTATAGCACACAATAAAGATATCTTCTTGTTGAGCGTGTCCTACACGTGCAACAACATGCTGCAGCGCGTGTGCATGCGCATGCTAGATGCTCTGCGCATCTGGCGCGTGCAGCGTATTGCTGGGGCGCGTGGGACCCGTGATTTCATGCCTGATTGATTTTTTTTCTAAATTTCTGACTGTCCCACGCCCATATTTGTGATTTTTTATGGGTTTTTGTGTACCGAATCCAACTCCAAATGGTAAGATGAGATTTCGGTTTGTGGTGTATGATATCCGTTGACTCATACACTTAAATTATGGTCAATACTCGAATTATTTAGAATTTGTTGTTTCGAAAGGTACACAAAATATGAGAATAAACGTCA
The DNA here is from genome assembly GCA_033439265.1 of Dillenia suffruticosa. Taxonomy (NCBI): domain Eukaryota; kingdom Viridiplantae; phylum Streptophyta; class Magnoliopsida; order Dilleniales; family Dilleniaceae; genus Dillenia; species Dillenia suffruticosa. The sequence goes on from JAVTVX010000015.1 coordinate 23,164,062, forward strand.
ATAAGTCACTTAAATTTCTTTAACAACATAAAAAATCGTCGTAATAGATTTTTGCAAAGATGATAAACCGAATGGTGTCAAATATAAGATTTTACACAAGTAGATTCAGTTTATTCTTGACGTGCAAGATTTATTTGAAATTCTAAGGTATGAGATGGTGGGCCCTAGGGAGGGTACCACATCTCAATATAGACGGAATAATGAGGTCTATTGTGCGTTGAAGAAAAAGATAGCCAAATTAGGGTAATCCTCATCAATGGAGAGGACGATGACTTAATCCCGGTTTATGAATAATATCCTATGGTTATATCTGTTGGACTCACTCTAAAAGAGTATTATGGTGCTCTTTTAACTCCTAAGGTGAAGAAACTAATTTATAAGTTTATAACTTATAAGGAAATGGTTAATCATACAATGATGTAACATTTGATGTAAATGTCGAGTATGATTACCGACTTGAGGGATACGGGTGAGCCTATTTCCGATGAGTTACAGGTAATGGATATGATCCAATTTTTTATATGATTCATGGGAGATCATGAAAACCTGTCTCACGTCCGATGAAAGTATTTGTACTTTCACTAATGTGAGCAGGTACAGTTAGATCCAAATAAAGCGCCTGGAGGCAAATAGGTCGCACTCGGGTCATGCTTATGCAGCGGAGTCGAGTAAAGACTCCTAAAGCACCTAACGAATTGCATAAGTATGAGAAGAAGACTCGATCTCCAACCAAGAAACAAACCATCTGAGAAATCCAACAGTAAAGTACAAATGCGCAAGAAGAAGAATTGTTGTAAAACCAATGTGAAATGCTACATCTGTGGTAGAGTTAGTTATTTTGCTCGTAAGTATAACGAGCATAATGAATGTACTTCTTCTTTATGTGGTTTAAGATTTGTGTTATCTATTGTGATACTCACTGATTTCTCTCCTTAGTGGATAGTAGACTCAAGAATCATCAACCACGTAACTCAAGACAGTAGCGCATACGTAGAGTTTCGCCAAGTAAATCCTTAGGTTATGAGGATTTACGTGAAGAACGGATCATTTGTCGTCAGCAAAGGGATTCACACTTACAAGTTGGAGTTGCAAAGTAACCAAACTCTATATTTAAATGACGTTCCTTATAGTTTTGGATATTTGACAGAACTTAATTTCTGTACTTTGTTTGTATTGCCGAGGATGTGTTTTGGCTTTTGGAAACTCTAATGTTTGTATTAATTACGACAGTTCTTTCATTTGTTCTAGTTTTGTCTTTAATGGGCTGTATGCATTATATGTCATTCCTTTAAATGGTATTTCTTGTTATTCTTCTATTGCATTTACATTCGATTACATAGATGATGGTGTAAATATATAGTATAGAAGATTTGAATACATAGGGTAAGGGAAGTTGAATCGGTTAGCAGCAAGTGGTCTGTTGGACCTGTTAACTAGGGTCGAGTTGTCTATATATGAATTTTTGCCTAACTAGCAAAATGACAAGAAAACCATTTGATAATGCAATAAAAGCTGAGACTCTATTGCAATTGGTCGACTCTAATATCTATGGCCCTATAAGCATGAGAGTCCTGAAATGGAGTTGTGTAGTTTATTACGTTCGTTAACGATTACATGCATATCGGTTACGTTTATTTGATCTCGATAAATATGAGGCATTGGAATACTTTAGGAAATTTATTAGCAGATTAAAAATTAGTTATATTTGAGAGTGAAAAATCTCAGAATCGATAGGGGTACGAGTCTTTGTCTGAACTACACAGAGAGCTCTGTTTCGAGAAAAGTACTATGAGACAACTAACTATTCCTACTACTTCTCAGCAGAATAAAATAGTCGAGATAAGGAATAGGAATTTGTTTGAGCTTGTGAGGTCTATGATGGCGTAGGTCAATTTGTTCATCTCTTATTGAGGAGATGTTTTATTGACTGCAACCTACGTTCTCAACTGTGTCTCATTAAAGTTCGTGGTCAGTACCCCATTTGAGCTTTGGACAGAGAGGTAACGTGTCCTTAGCCACTTAAGGTCATGGGATTGTGTCGCATATGATCACGTTTTCTCGCATTCACACGGCAAGCTAGGCCCGTGAGAAAAGAAGTGTATCTTTATAAGATATTCAGAACACTATAGGAAATGTGTTCTTAGGTGAGCATACTGACGGCATTGTTACTAAAATTTAGTCTCGTGATACCATATTCCTTAAGGATGATTTCCCTAAAAGAAGTGAAATCAATTAGGATTCTACCTTCTATTTAATGGATGAGTTTAGTAACTCAGTTGAATTCTATGGCGGGACTGAAGAACCGATTAAAGATCTTCATCCCAGTGGGAGTGATCTATTGAGAAGTGAAATCTATTGGGACTTTATCTTTTATTTGGATGGATGAGCCTAGTGGCTTAAGTGAGCCCAACGTTGGGACACAATAACCCATTACGGATTTTGGTCCCAGTGGGAACGATCCATCTAAAGGTGAAGGGGTTCTCTATCATCGTAGATATATTGAGGGTGCATATTTAAACGTCGCTTCCCGAATGAGGGTGAAACCCTTATTGTGACTCTTGAAAATGATGAGAAATTTAAAATAGTCCAAGAGACTCTTGTAATTTTTTTCAAAGAACTATTTATTGAAGGCCATAGATAAATAGAGGGAGTCGATGAAAATCAATAGGGTCTGGGACCTAATTGATCTGTCTGAGGGCAGAAAGACCATTAAGAACGAGTAAGTTCTCAAGAACCTAGTTGATTTGCCTAAGGGCAGGAGGACCATTGGAAACAAGAACGTTCTCAAGGTTAAGAGAAGGTCGATGAATCGGTTGAGAGATATAGAGTCCGTCTAATAACGAAGGGTTACAATCAGTTTAAGAGGTTGGACTACCGAGGAGTCGTAATCCAATTTATCTTGATCCGTTTAATTTTAGCAATTGTCACAAACATAGTTCTGGAGTTATACCATATGGACGTAAGGACCACTTTCCGTAATGGAAGTCTAGATGAGTAGATCTACATGGAGCAACCCTCTGGATTCGTTATAATAGGTCATGAAAGTAAAGTCTGTCAACTTGGATATTGATATACGACCTAAAATAGTCATCCAGACAGTGATATTTAAGATTTCACAAGGAGGTGATATCTTATGGTTTTATAATGATCGAGGAGGATCATTCTATCTGTCTGAAATGTTCTAGTGACTCTCTTGTGATCATGTTATTATATGTGTGCATGATATTTTGTTGGTTGGGAATAACAGAAAATATCTAATGAGCATTGAAATATGGTTATTGTTTATGGGTGAGACTTAGTTCATTCTCGGAGTAAGGATCCAGAGAGATCACTTGAGAAAGATGTTGACTTTTTAACAAGAGTCCTATATCAGGAAGATTCTTGGGCATTCGAGATGAACAAATGCAATCCATTAGATACTCTTGTCGCTAAATGCAAAGACTTGAGTCTTGAAATGTACCCTATAACTTAGGAAGAAATAAGGGAGTTAAGTAGAATCCCTTATGTCAGTGTAATGTATAGTCTAGTATATACGATGAGACATACGTGACCAGACATTTGTTTTGCAGTCAATATGGTAAGCAAGTATCAATCGAATCCCAGAAGGGATCACTGGGGAGCAGTAAAAAGGATTCTGAGATATTTCAAACGAACTGTGGACCTCTCCTTGTGTTATGGAGAAGGTTATTTGCGTTTCGTTGGATATTCAGACACTAATTGGGGTAGTGATCTGGATAGACAAAAATCAACAACAGTTTTGTTGTCTTGCTCAATAAATGGTACCATATCTTGGAGAAGCAAGAAACAAATATGTGTATATCTATTTATGATAGAGACTAAGCCTGTGGCATACTCAGTGGAAGCTCAGTGGTAGTTCAGGAGACTATTTGTTTTCGGACATTTCTAGATGACTTAGTGGTTGTGGCAAAAAATGAGAAGCCAGTGATGATTTGTAATGATGATCAGGCCGGTATTGCTTACAACTGAAACCCTAAAATCACATAAATACTAAACACATTGATACCATATACCATATTCCTTCATCAACTCATTATGAGAGATTTCTTTGTGAGACATATGGAATCATTGGGTTTATATGTGATTTAACATTTCTCACTATGTACTGATCGTGATACTTATTGACATATATGACATATGTGCATTGTATATAGTCACAAGTTGATTTCTTGCACTAGTTTGTTGCCATATATTATGTAGTATGTTATGATAAAAGATGTGTCAGGCAAGCGTGGTTGACTCTCTCACACAAGTGACAACCTCCAGCTCTAAGTGAGTGAGGATGAGACGGTTTCTAGTTATAAAAGACTTTGAGAGTGGCCCTGCTAGAATATAAGTCATCCAGATATGTGTTTAGGATGAGGTCATATGCGATATGACCGACATGAAAATATCCACATCTATGTTGCCTGTGAGAAACCAGGTTGAGATCTCAGATATCACCTGCGTTAAGTGATATCGTTTCTGAGATACTCCCTATGAGATCTCTGGGGTAAAGTTTTATGTAGACTATGACCTATACCTGCACAATATTAAAGAAATCTGACATGCGCTTTTGAGAGATGAGGGAATGACACTGTGGCACGTGTTTCATACCGCATGTGATAAGACGACCAAAGGATAGTAGAGCTCTTATTTGAGACGATAGTATGAATAAAGATCCCCGTTCCCACTGTGTAAGACCCGAGATCTATTGGATGAGATCTTTTATACCCTTATGACTTTCGTCTATCTCTTGAGATTTTTATTTTGGTATTGCTACTTTGGTATATCATCAAGAAACCATAGCTGATTCGGTTTGGCGGTGTATGTTTAGGAAAGCAGCTAAGATAAGATTGAAAGTTAGTAGTATGAAAGGAAGACCAATCAACATTATATCATGAAGTTGTATTCACAGGTTGACCTGTTATGTTAATACATATTGGGATTAAAATATAATAGTGAATACACAGTCGAGCAAATGATTGGGGATCACTTTCAATGAGGAAAGTGGCTCGATAGATGTAATTGCGTTGAGTCTGGGGTACAGCGAGTTCTTTTTTGGTACTAACGATGGCTTCTCGATCATCTTAACAGGTATATAGAGAAGTCTTTGCTTGCAGGTGTATTCGCCGGTCACACGACGTTCAGTCCTGTATGAAAGTCCAATAGGGTGATGTAAAGATCACATGAGTTGTAATCTTATGAAGGACGTAAAATGTCCTCATGTGTAAATGGGAGATATTAGTTTGACATAACAGGGGTGGTTATCCCATTTCAAAAGATAACCACCCATAACTCCCTAAGATCACTCTCTCTCCTATGATTCTCTTATTCTTTCTCTCGTCTGTAAAAGGAAACATGGGGAAGCACAGTAAAACAAAATGGAATGCACTCTCTCCCTCTCAAGCACATAATCAGAAAAGAAGATCATTTTTCTGTAGCGGCGATGGCACCGTGCAGTGCATAACTGAAAGAAGATATTCATTTTGGAGGCTGTAACCATCTGTTGCTTGAGAGCAGATTGCCAAAAGTAAACGTTGAGAGAGAAATTAATTTCTAAAATGAGAAATTAATTAAGGGTTTGAAGAATTTTCGCGAAGGAAAATTTTTCCCGTCATTTGAAGATCACCGGACTTAGGATTGAGGCGCCATGAAATAATGGTGATGATTCGTTTCATGATCATCATCCCGACCGAGCGATCCGTACAAAAGATTACGAGATTTCGATTGATTTATTAGAGACCTATATATCGAGGTATTTATCCATAAATTCCAAAATTTTTAATTTTATACGCTTTCGTATGCGCATATAATGTAGTAAATCCTTCAGGAGTCCAATTGTTAAGCATCTTTGATGCTCTACTTAAGATCAGGTTGTACAGGGTCCATCTTTCCTAACATTAGTAAAGGTTCATAATTTATTAAACTTAGAGATCAACTTTTTCAATCTAGAGATACATTAGCTTGATTGTGGCTTTTCTACTCAAGGCAACTACTGCAACATTAGCTTTGCATCGGTAGTATTAAATTGTAATGTCGTAGCCTTTCAGAAATAGTAACCATCGTCTTTGTCACATATTCAGCTCCTTTTAAGAGAATAGATACTTTGGGTGGATAGTACACCTTTGGCCATAGAGATAGACAGATAGTGCCTCCAGATGTGAGAGGAAATACTATAGCTACGAGTCCCAAATCATGTGTTAGATAATTCTACTCATGTAGATTTAATTGTCTTGATACATATGCAACAACGTGATTGTTTTGCATAAGCATGCATTATAGAACTAGCTTAGAGGCATTAGGTTAGCTTGGTCATAGGATTCTTCTATTTATAGCATTCTAAGCCAAGGAAGCTTTGGATTTTTCATAATTCCTATCAAATTAGGCTAATCATTGATAGCTTCCACCTTTTGAGGATCCGAGATTCCGTCATTGCTCACGACATACCAAAAAATACTAGTTGTTCCTGCCATAATTCACACAATGAATTTGGCGCATAGTTACTTTTCTCTAAGTATTCCCAAAACAATTCTTGGTATTTTTTATGCTCTTCTTGAGTCTTGGAGTAGACTAAAATATCATTGATGAAGATTATGATGAATTGGTCCAAGTAGGGCTAAAAGATTCTATTCATTAGGTTTATGATGCTATTGGGGTATCTATTAACCCGAATGACATTACTAAGAATTCATAATGACCGTATCGAGTCCTGACGACTGACTTTGGAACATTTTATTCTTGGATTCCAACTAGTGAAAGGCAGATTGAAGATTGATCATAGAAAATTACTATAACACCTATGAGTCGATTAAAGAGATCATATATTTGTATTAGAAGGTTGTTGTTCTTGATTGTCACTTTGTTCAGTTACCTATAGTCAATATAAAGCCACATTATGCCATATTTCATTTTCACAAACAAGATTGAACACCCTATAGTGACATGCCAAGGTAGATATATCCCTTAGAAAGTAACCCATGGAGTTGTTCTTTCAGCTCCTTTAACTTAATTGGTTCCATTCGATATAGAAGGTTTATGATCAAAACTATATTAGGTATAAGGTCTACGGAAAATTCCAATTATCGATTGAGAGGTAAGCTGAGCACATCTTCTAGGAAGAAATTGGATCTTTGACAATTGGGATGTTTGGTGATTGGCTGACTTCAACTTCTAAGTTTGATACATCTACCAAGTAACTATGTTATCTTTTTTGGAGTAGCTTGCTAGCTTCGAGGTAGCATATGATCAGGGTCTGTGCCACTCTTCCATTCTCATAAAATGCCAACTTTGGTTGACTTAAAATGGTGAAAGTGACTATTTTCCATCTTCGATCGATCAAAGCATAACTAGTGGCTAACCAATCTATTAACAAGATCATATCGAGATCCACTATTAGTAAAGGGATCAAGTCTACTAGAATTCCTTTCCTAAAAGGCTTAACATGCAATCAGCTATTACAATATTGTATCAGCTCGACTTAGTACTTTCATAGCTATAAAGGACAAATAACATCATTGTACAAAACATGATTTAATTTGAAGGTCTTTGCCTCCTCTCCGAAGTGTGCGTAAACTTGTCCTTGCATCGGAGGACATTCTGGTGCTCAGATTAATTAATTTGAGCTCTATGTTGAGGACCAACATTCCCTAAATAGTACCTAGGTTTATGTCAAGTTTTTACAATGTTATGCCCTATATTCAAAGATCATCCTCCATTTTTACTTGATCAGACTAATCTGGCTCTTGTAGGTAGTGTAGATCTTAGATTTGGTGCTCCAAATTCTTTTGTTGAAGTATGATCCTATTTTTTGATAGCACTCTGGTTGTGATGATCAACTATTCTAGTATCGTACACCTTAGTAAAAGAGGTAAAAACAAGCAGAAACAAAATTTAAAATCATCATAATGTGCAAAAGCAAAATTTAAAATCATCACAAAGCAAATGACACAAAGATAATGGTTTCTAGATTATCATTTACTAGTGTGAAAATGAGGAAGGACAAAGGTAAAAAATAATTTAAAATTGTTATTATAACTAAATTTTCTAGAAAATTGGACCATGTTTCTCTTGTAAATTGACTAATCCTAGTCACACCAAGTCATATAAAAATAAAACTAAACCTGTTAAAGTCCAATCAAATATTGCCAATACAACATAGGGACTACATTCCCAATCCTTGACACCAACATCAGGGTTGAGCAGCAAATTAAATAAATAAAGAATCAACATCCAGTTTTCAATCATAGATAGTCAAATCAAATTAATTCTGCTGGCCAAAGCAATAAATATGTCATCAATTTCATTATTACATACTTTCTATATGAGTTATGACTATCATTATTACATCATTACGCTAGAATGAAATGACAAACAAATATTAAAAATATCATAATCAATCGTACCCCAATAAGGGTACAACAATGGTCAATAAAGAAAAAAGAGAGGGATCAAATATCATGCTGTCCGTGAATCTCTATCTACCACCTGAAATATTAGCAATTGAGTTAATCAAAGGGAGTGAGGAATGGAAACGTGCACAACATATATATATATCATAAAGTAATTATTATGCATATAATATAATACATGAATGATAATATAGAGATAGCTATTAACATTCATTCAACAACATACATATTAAATTAACATGCCAACAATAAGGAAAGAGGGACAAACTATTGATTTCTCTAAACTAGAATCAAGCAAGGGTGCTAAACTCATTTTTATAATAACTTTATTTTTTGGTTTTTTTCCATTTTTATTACTTTTCTTTCCTTTAAATGAAATCAATTTCTTTCTATTCATTATCTTATCATAAGTTCCTTGCTTGTGGAGGGTGCACTTGCCTTACATCATCTGAAAGGTTAATTTGTGAGTGGTGTCTCTCAATCTGAGAGTAAACATGACTTTATGGCAGTAGTATTAGTACCAAGACCAGAAGCTTTTTCAACCAATCTAGCTACTAAAATTATCCCTCGGAGATAACTCTACCACGTATCGCACCATGAAGGGTTCCACTTCATGTTATTTAAGTTTTAATAGGGTTTATTAGAAATAGTGATGACATTTAGTTATTTTCTAACAGTTTTAAGATGAAATAGTTTTATTGCTCTATACTTGCATGTTAATACTCATGCGTTGCATACATATCATAATTAAGCTAACATATGTCATCATTTAAGCTTACTTGTTAAGCTAAGACATATCACTGTTTAAGCTAACATGTTAAGCAAGCATATAGCATCACCTAAGCTTAACCTATTAAGCTGAGATATATCATCATGTAAGATAACATATTAGGCTAACATGTTAAAGCTAACATTGCAAAAGCTTAGGCCATCTAATCCTAAGGCAATATACATGTTATGGTCATCTAAACAACTAAGATAGGGCATCAATCTAGAAAGCACGGTATCTAAAAGGGAAAAGCACACAAGCATGCAATTACCTATGTTAAATACACCAAAGATCAATTCTACAAGCCGAAAGCCATAGTCATATGAGCACAGCCGAGGGTACGTGAACAACCAATACAAGGAATGTCACCAAACTTAATTTTATTGGCAATAATCAATATTAACATGCTCCTAAACCCTAGATGCAATAGAAATATATGAGTAACAAAGAAAGAGAAAGACCAATCTTGGAATTCAACGAGAGAAAGAAAATAAGAGATGGTTTGAAGTTGAGAAAAAAGGAAAAAGCTTTTGTCAGGTTTTTCAAAGAGAGAGATCGTATCGATTTTTGAAAAAGAGAGAGACACACACACAAAAATAGAGAGAGACACAACCATAGAAAGAGAGAGAGAACCTTCAAAATTGAAGTGAGAGAGGCTTAGACCCTGTAATATTTGATTGTAATAGAATTGAGTTGAAAAAGTTGATAACTGAGATTGAGCGAAAGAGAAAAGAGTTTTAAAACCCTTGAATGAAGAGAGAGAATAGAGAGAGAAAAGTCAAACCTATGATGAATGAATTGGAGATCTTGAATAGGAGACAGAACTTCGATCCTCCAAATTTTGAATACAGAGATGTTTGAGATCCAAATCGAAGGGGAAACTAGACTGAAAAAGGAAGGGGAGACATTTGTCTGATTCAAAGATAGAGGGATAACAAATCAATTACATACATAAAGAGAGAAGAGATTTTGAATCTAAAATCTAGGTTTTTATTGAGCTTCAAAGAGAAAGAGAGATACTAGAGTGAGAGATGACTCAAGAGAGAGAGAGAGAGAAGTACTAAACACTCCTACTCTGGCACCTCACTTTGAACCTCAAACATCACATTTGCTTTTTCCTTTTTCTAACCTAATAAACATATCAACATAACCTAAACCATAAAAGTCCAGCCCTAGGTACACCCTAAAACTAGAATTTAACTAGCATACATAACAAACAAAACATAGGCACACACACATAAATTAATTTATACATTTTATGCTATACTTATGTAATCATAAAATAACAATGCATGAAAAAGGGGTTTCTAGGGTTTTTTTTTTTTTTTTCTAAATCTAGCTTTTTAGATTCTTCCCCTTTAAAAGATCTGGTTATCTAGATCCCAACTATAGATCCATAAACAAATGTGGGTACCATCGTGCTATCTCAAAGTCTAGCTCCCACGATAACTCCTCGTATATGTGATGTCACCACAAAATATTAACCAACTGAATTGTCTTGCTCCTCAACTGTTTCTCACTAACATTTAAAATCTGAATGGGCCACTTGATGTAGATCAAATTCTTCCCAATTTGAGGTAGTTCATGGTTAATCACATGTGACTTATCTAGTCTATACCAACAAAGCATAAAAACATGGAAAGTTAGACGGATATCCTTTGGATCATGCATTAAGGCTAACATGTACGCTGAATTGCCAACTCTATCCAAGATCTCAAATAGACCCACATATCTCAAAATTAGTTACCTCTTTTTCTTTTCAAAATGAACCACTCCCTTGACCGGTGAGATTGAAAAAATTCTTCTCCCCTTTATTAAGATCTAGTTCCTAATGATATGTATCAGCATAACTTTTCTAGTAATATGAGCTATCATAAACTTCTCATAGATGATGACCACTTGCTCAATAGTCTCTTACAGATAAATTGACTCCACACTGTGCCCAACTCCGTGTATACTTGTGGTCTCTCACCAACCTCATTCTAATACAATGGAGTCCTACATTGATGACTATATAGAGTCTCAACAATGTCATCTCAATGCTAAATATGCAAACTCAACCAAGATAAGATGCTTTTCCCAACTACCCTTGAGCTCATGTACACAAGCTCTTAACATGTCCTCTAGTGTTTAAATAGTCCTCTCTAACAAGCAATCAGTTTATGAATAATAATCAACGGAGAAGTAGAGTTTGGTCCGTAATTGTGCCTTCAAATTCTCCTAAATGGGGGACCCAAATTGTGGTTTCCTATTGGAGGCTATAGAAATTGATACCCCATGATTAGCTAGACTTTGTGAGTCAGTCTACTAAATGGCATCACAACCTCTTGTCATCCTCGGTAAACTCAAAACAAAATCCATGTTAATGTACTCTTATTTCCACTGAGGAATCTTTGTCGACTCAACTCGCTGGCCTTTAGTGCTCAACTTTGATTTGCTGACATTGATAGACAAATTCGGTCACATGTTTCATCACATTAGACCACAAATAGTAAACCCAGAGATCCGTATGCATCTTCATCATACCAAGGTGAATAAAAACAAGATGAATTATGTGCCTCCTCAAGCATCAACTGTCACAAACAATGAGTTTTGGGGATAACCACTCAACCCTTAAACTTAATTACACCATAAGCTAAATTGAAACTTGACTTCCCCCTTTAGCATAGGCCCTCAACTTGATTACACCTTAAACTGTCACAAACAATGAGTTTTGGGGATAACCACTCAACCCTTAAACTTAATTACACCATAAGCTAAACTGAAACTTGACTTCCCCCTTTAGCATAGGCCCTCAACTTGATTACACCTTAAACTGTCACAAACAATGAGTTTTGGGGATAACCACTCAACCCTTAAACTTAATTACACCATAAGCTAAACTGAAACTTGACTTCCCCCTTTAGCATAGGCCCTCAACTTGATTACACATTGAGTATAGTCTTGGGTGAAATTTCCTCCTTTAACTTAAGCATTTCCTTATCAACTTGATAAGCATCCCTGATCATATCAAGTAAAGTCAACCGAACCAGAAATCTAGCAAGCAAACAACCCCAATTAGTTACCTCTATATCGGTACTTGATCGATCAAACTAAGAACTAACTTAATACATCTCATGTACAATCATTCAACATATACATGATCTATTTTAGAAGAGTATTTTGTCCTTAATTTTGTGCTTGATAAAGGTTATCCTTTCATGTTTTATCAGATTTATTGAGCAACGTTGGGTAATGAGAAGGAGTTCAAACTTATAGAATTCGGTCCAGTAACTTTGTTCGTGTGAAGCAATTTGAAGGTTGTGTAAAAGAGCTTGATGGCATATACAAGCGTTTACCATCAGATAATGCAATTTAGAGCCACTTTCAAGTGCGTTTAGGTGCTTTTAGGTTTGGGGTGATAGTTCGGAGAATAGGTCCATAGAGAACATCGGTTTTTCCAAAGATATTTGAGGTTTCTAGTGTATTTCAGTATTTTCATTTGCCTCCGATTTATAAATTGTACATAAGTCAAGTTTTTTCCTAATGTGGAGTTTACATAGAACAAACCATGAACACGGGCAAAAGGCAAAGTTGCTGCAGCAAGGCATGCTTCATTTGCCATTTTAATTGTTTTGGTGTACTTTAATTTATTCAAGTTTATTTATTTTTCTTATTTTAGGATGAGTTGTTTAAGAGTTAAATTATTTCTAAGCCACTTTTAGATGTGCTAAGGAAATTGTTGTTAAATCCTAATCTTTTGATGACAACAAAACATTACATTTGTTATTAATCAATTTACTCAGTCTACAGGTCTCAATTTACTCAGTCTTAAAGATAAAATTTTATTGAGTTAAGATTAATTTCTATAATTAAAAGATAGAGGCACTGGTTTTATAAAGGTTTATCATGGATAAGAAGTAAAACAGAAACTAACTATCTAAACAAAGATTAAACTATCTAAACACAAGCATAAAACCAGTTAGCATAGAAGAATGCCTCTATAGAATAAGTCGTGGCACTGTCTAGAAGCTATAGAATTTAAGCAATTTTGGATCAAATGTGATTTTATTTTAAATCAAGACCCAGTTCAACAGATTAAGTACATATTGGGTACTACACTATGTCTAGAAATATGTTTAAATACATCATGAAAGGTTCAAGTGATTGAAGATTTAAATTCAAATCATTTTCTATAGTAGAAGCAAGAGTTCAGAGGATAAGAAAGCTTATATATCCTGGAACAACAAGGTAATTTTTATGGGATGTTTGGTCATTTGTAACTTCTCCAACAGTCCACCATTTTTAAATTTGAAAAAACCACTTTCAAGAGGGATTGTTGATATTTAAATTCAAATATTTGAAGATGTAAAAATCAAAGGATAAGTTAGAGAAAATCAAGCATGAAATTAACAATTTATTTAGATTTTTACTACAGTAAAAATTTTGGGAAGCCAACTTTGCAACATTAAAGCTTTTCAATGGTGACCAGTTTTGAAACAACTCTTCCTGGGGTTTAAAGTTCAATATACAGAGAATACTTAACATCTTTTATAGAGTCATTTTGATATTTAGGGAGTGAGATATTAGTTCTGAAAGTTGGCTATTTGAAAAACATCGATTGTCTATCAGCTATAGGTCTGTATCAGTTTCCCTATTTTGCAGAGATTGTTTTGTCTGTTACGTACTGTTAAGCTTCAGAAAAGCTTGGAGTGAGATTGAGGAAGGTAAATAGATTAGTTGAGTGAGAGTTAAGATAGAGTGTTTGTTGGACTAAGTCATCTTCAAGGTTGGAGGTGTAGAGTATCAACAATAGTAGATGTACTCAAGATTGTAACTCTCAGTGATAGTGGAAAATAGTAGTTGCCAGACCCCATCTTGCTGAGTTAGAAGAGTGGACGTAGACATAAGGTCAACCACCGTAAAAATTGGTTTGATCTCCTATTTTTTGCTTTTTTTTTTTTTTTTTTTGCATACTTACTTCCATTTGCATATAATTTGGCCTTAGGACTATTTAAGTTTTAAGTGGAAAAAAATCTAAAATTGAGATCAATCAATTCAACCCCCTTCTTGATTGCCATATGGACCAACAATGGTATTAAAGTATGTGCTCTACTCTACAAAAGTGACTACTTCTAAGCAAAAGATCCAATGGCTTCATGCTTCGTCTTTGGGTGAGCCATAAATAGGACTCCATATTTTGATGGAGTAAAATTTTCTCATTAGAAGTGTTAGATGGAGACCTTTATTAAAACCATATATTATGAAGTATAGGAGGTTATCTCCTTTGGAGATTTAGATGTTAAACCCCTTATCATAATAGCAGAAGATAAGAGAAAGATCTCAATAAACTTTAGGGCAAAACATTTACTTTTATGTGCTGCTTCTCCTACGAAGTTTAATCTTTTTTCTTGTGCTATCACTAAGGACATTTGGGCCAAGTTGTGCATTAATCACGAGGGAAAAAACACTATTAAGGAAACTCGATTTAACCTCTTAATGGTGGAGTATGAATTATTTAAAATTCAACTAGGAGAACTTATAAAAGATATGTTTAATTGTTTTCCTACTATTACTAATGAGCTTGATTCTCTTGGAAAGTCATTTTCAAATATAGATTTAATAAGAAAAATACTTTGAATCCTTCCTAAAGCTTGGGATGCGAAGAATACTTCTATTGAAGAGGCTTAAGACCTGTCCCAACTCTCCTTGAATTAGCTAATAGGGAAGCTGATGTCATTTGAGTCAAAAGTCTTCCACAATGCAGAATCTGAAACCAAAAGGATAGCAGATTGCATTTCCTATGAAAGACACCGCAAAATTTGATAAAGATGATAGTAGTAAAGATGAGCTGAATCTGTTAACAAAAAGGCTATTCTGAGTCCTTAAAAAGAGAGGTAAAAAATTCAATAAATTTAAGAACACTAATGTCTCTTGAGAGCTCACTTATAATGCTGGAAAAAGCAGAAAAATGAAGGAAAAGAAAAATGAGATTATCTATTTCGAATGCGAGAAACCGAGATATATCAAGTATAAATGTCCAGTCTTGATGAAGAAGCTGCAGAAATTCTAGAAGAAGGGAAAGGCAATGATGACTATTTGGAGTGATTTGGAGTAGTCTGATTCTAATTCAGAGTCTAAGGTTCTTGAAAACGTAGAAGGGGCTAACTTTTGTTTCATGATAGACACAAAGGTGAATTTTAATTCAAACCTTTCTGCAGATTTCAATTCTGAATTTAATGAATTGCTAAAGGATAATCTAAGTTAATTTGTTGAATCTTGGATTTGGAAAATGAAAAAGATATTTTGAAACAAAGAAATTTAGTTTTTAACTCTGAATTTATAGCACTTAAGTCTGAAAATATTATTTTTAAAAGAAAAGGTTAGTTGTTTGAAAACTAGAGTTGAGAATTTGTTAAAGTTTGTAGAAACTACTTTCCAAAATTTTAATGATAGTGATGAAAAATTATCAAGGTTTCTTTCAATTCAAAGAAAAAACTTTTCCAAAAGTGGTTTAGGCTATACAAATGAAAATGGAACTGATTTACAAATTAACAAAATAGTTTTTATGAGAGCTAAAGAAAACAAACAGATTGAAAACTCACAAACTACAAAATTCAAGCATAAAAGCAATAGACATAGAGGCAGTGCTTATAGGGGTAGAAGAAAACGTGAAATTGCATATTTTGAAAAAAAAAATTAGAAATCAGTCCAAATTTTGGAAATTTTGTTTTGTGCATTTAAGATACAAACTAAGAAATAATAATTATGACTGTTTTAGAAATAAAAATAATTTTTTTGCTATATTTGTCAGACATTTGATCACATTGCTAGATATTATTTTATTAACAAGCTTAATTCTCATAAAAAAAATTAATTTTAGCACAAACTTGTTTTCTAATGGCCCCAAACTTGTTTGGGTTTCTAAGCATAGATATCTTTTTATTTAATATGTGCAGAAACATAATGCATGATTTAAAGGAAAATGGTATTTGGACAGTAGATGTTCGAGACATTTGACGGGAGATGTCTCTTTGTTCATAAAGTGGAGAGAAAAGATCAAGGGCTTGTAACTTTTGGAAATAATCAAAAATAAAAAATTATTGACAAGAGAATCGTCGATATAAATTCTTTTAACATTAAAAGTACTTTACTTGTGGATGGTTTAATGTATAATATTTTAAGTGTAAGCCAATTATGTGATAATAAGAAAATATAAGATAAAATTTTTAATGGAATTAAACTTGGAAATATTTATTTGATTAAATCGACAATTTTAGTTTATTTAAGAGAAAATTGTTTAATGTCTATAAATAAAGATATTCTTGCATGGAATAAAAAATTAGGACATGTAAATTTTAGAAATGTTATCTAAGAAAACTTTGATTAGAGACTTACCAAAAAAAAATTAAAAAAATACATTCATTGTGATGCATGTTCTCTCAATAAATAAATAAAATCATCTTTTAAAAATAAGGATTATATCTCAACATCTAGATCTTTAAAAATTTTGCATATGAATTTATTTAAACCAATTAAAACTCAAAATTTAGGAAACAAATAAATATGATTTTGTAATTGTAGATTATTTTTTTAATATAAAATTGTAGTTATTTTTTCTATATTTACTTTGGTTTTATTTTTAGGTAATAAAAATGATGCATTTGAGTCATTTAAAATTTTTCGAAGAAAATTCAAAATGAGAAAAGTTTTAAAATATGTAGTTTTAGAATGGATCATGAAAAAGAATTTGATAATATAGAATTTTTATAATATTGCAATAAAAAAAGGAATATTTTTTGGCATCTTATACACCCCCAACAAAATGGAATAGTTGAGTATAAAAATAGGACAATTAAAGAAATGACAGAATTATGTTAAATGATAATAATGTAGAAAAATATTTTGGACCAAGACGGCTTCTACGACATGTTACATAATTAATAGAGTTTATACTAAGTTTTTGATAAATAAAATACCCTATGAAATTTTTAAATGTAGAAAATCTAGTGTTTCATATTTTCACACATTCGGTTGCACATGTTACATTTTGAAAAATAATTTAAATACTCTTGATAAATTTGATTAAAAAGTTATAAAACGAATTTTTTTTTGTTGCTTATTAAATAGAAAAGCATTTAAAATTTTTAATAAAGAATCTAGGGTTGTAGAAAAAACAATTATGTTAAGTTTCATAAAAATGAATTTCAAAATTAGTAAATGAAAAAGATAATAAAAATATAACACCACATGAGCTCCCACATAAAAATGATAAAAAAATTAATGTAGAAAAGGAAAATGGGCCTAGGGAAGAGGTCATTAGAAATTGAAAATTTTTTCTTAGTTACTTATAAGATCATATTATCGTTGATACATATGAATGCACAAAAACTAGGTCAAGTTATAGAAATATAGAAAACTAAGTTGTATTATTATCTAGCATAGAGCCGAAAAGTATAAAAGAAGCTCTTAAGTATGAAAATTGAATAAAAATAATGCAAAATGAATTAAATCAATTTAAAAAATATAAATATATGATCATTAGTATTCAATCCAAATGATATATCTATACTTGGAACAAAATGACATTTTTGAAATAAAATGGATGAAAATAGAAATATTATAAGAAATAAAGATCGATTAGTTGCAAAAAGATATTTTCAAGAAAAATAAATAGATTATAATGAAACATTTATACCAGTAGCTAGGTTAGAGGCAATTAGGTTACTCTTAACCTATGCATGCTTTAAAATTTTTAAATTGTTTCAAATGAATGTAAAAAGTGATTTTTTGAATAGATATATAAAAAAAGAAGTATATGTTAGTCAACTATTTTGAGATGGTTTTCTCTGGTACCTAGGCTTCAACGGCTATTTATGTCCTCAAAGACAGCTTCACTTATGAGATGGCACCATGAGAGTCGTACTAAGGATGGTCTCTTAAGGCGTGTGGCTGACTCTATTGCTTAGAAGGATTTTGATTCTCGGTTTCCCGAATTTTTTAATGATTTTCATAATATTCGATTGGCACTAACTTCTGATAATTTCAACCCTTTTAAAAATATGAATATCACTCATAGTACATGGCTTGTTATACTTATTCCTCTCAACTTGCCTCCATGGTTGTGTATGAAATCACATAATTTCTTTTTTTTTTTTTTTTACTTATTCCTGGCCCCAAAAGCACTGGTGATAAGATTGACGTGTATATGCAACCTTTGGTGGAAGAATTGAAGGTGTTGTGGGATGTAGGTATTGAAACATTCGATTGTTGTAATAAAATGAGATTTCAATTACGTGCAGCATTGATGTGGACCATCAACGACTTTCCTGCATATGCCAATTTAGTTAGATATGAATCACAAATATAGATATGATGGTCCGTCTTTTGATGGGACTCAAGAATTTAGGCCTACACCAAAACTCTTGGGGGTAGACATTTTTAGAGTTGGAGGGTATTAACTTCTCGGTGAATGTTAATGAGTTACAAGGATGGAAAAAATCTAGCATCTTCTTTGAATTACCATATTAGGAGTATAATCTAGTACGCCACAATATTGATATGATGCACACAGAGAAAAATTGGTATGATATACTTGTAGGCACAATTATGGGTCAATAGGGTAAGTCGAAGGACAATTATAAGTCTCAACTTAATCTTCAGGAGATGGGAATAAGAAATAATCTTCACCTTGTCACTCATACTCAATATCTTCCTCATGCTTGATATCAAATGACATTGAGGGAGAAAGATGCTTTCCTAAAGGTGCTGAAGGAGTTGAAACTTTCAAATGAGTATTCTACTAATATATCAAGATGTGTTCAATTCAAGCAACGAAAGATAATTGGACTAAAAAGTTATGACTGTCATATTCTACTATAATAGTTCCCTCCGATTGCAATAAGAGAATCGTTACCGGATAAAGTTAGCAAAGTTATTATTAATATTTGTAATATTTTTAAAGCTCTTTGCTCTAGGGTTCTTGACCCTAAAGATCTTGAACAATTGGAATCTTCTGTTCCTTTAACTCTGTGTGCTTTGGAAAAAAATTTTCCTCTATCTTTTTTCACAAGTATGGTTCATTTTCTTATTCATTTGACAACACAAGCTAAAATCGGAGGTCCGGTCATCTATCGATGGATGTATCCTGTAGAATGGTATGTCTTTAAACTCTTGTATAGATAGTCTATCGCAGTTAGTTCAATGTTTAAATATTTATTCTTATTTAGTATTGTATTGTTGTAGGTTTTTGTTGATTCTTAAGTGTTTTGTACATAATAGAGCTCAACCCGAGGGTTCAATTGTTGAAGGATATATAGCAAATAAATGTTTGATATTTTGTTCATGGTACTTATCGGGAGTCGAGATGAGGTTGAATCGTCCTTTACAAAATGATGACAATGCTCGCCAATCACTTGATGAAGAAAGGACTTTGTTTGTTACATCAGGCCGACCTTTGGGTAGGAAAATACAAAAGGGAATCAATGTCAAAAAATGGAAACGGATTAAAATGGTATCTTTTGATAATAATTCATTGCAACAAGCACATAGATATATTTTATTTAACTCTAATGTAGTGACATCATTTCGGGAGTAAAATTATCTTCTTAACTCAAAATTTTGATATGTAATGAGATAGAATCAATATCTCTTTGCTAATTTTATTTTTAATATTTATTTCCTTTCTTAGGGAACACAAACAAATTGTAATAAGGTAGAATTGCGGACGACGTTTAGCACTTTATATAATTGATAAACTTCATTCACGATCGTTTGTTGATTGGTTGAAACGTAAGGTATGCATAATAAAATTCGTAATACATGGTATTATTTTTAATTTAAATTTTTTATTGACAGCTATATCTTTCATTTTAGGTGTATCATCTATTGGAGGATGGTAGTGCAAAGGTGACAAGTGACCTCAAATGGCTTTCACGTGGACCAAGTGCTAGGGTTAAACAGTACACTGGTTATATGAGCAATGGATTAAGATTTAATATCACAAATTATGAGAGATACCTAAAAACTCATAATAGTGATGTTCTAGTATCAGGGCAAACTATTAGTTATTCTAGTACAAGGGATAAAAGACCAACTGAAGGAAAGGTTAATTACTATGGAAGATTGAAGCAAATAATTGAGTTAGATTATAATGGAATGTTAAAGTTTGTGTTGTTTAGATGTGATTGGGTTGATCCAATAAGAGGGTACAAGAAAGGTAAATATGGTTTTTTACTTGTTAATTTTTCTCATTTGACTCATACCGGTGAAGATTTGATGGATGACCCATTTGTTTTGCATCCCAAGCTAAGAAAGTTTTTTATGTTAAGGATGAGAGGCATGAAAATTGGTTTGTTGTCAAATATGTGAAGGTTAGAGATTTTTTGATATGGGTGATAAAGAAACCAGGTGGTTGTTGAAACAAGTAATGATACGACTACAACTCTAAATTGGGCAAGAAATGACGCAGATGCATATGGAATAGACATTAGACCACACCTCGATGTTGAACATTCTGATGATGAGATGCTTGATCTTTTTTAATTTTTTGCATTCATAAATCAGATTTTATTTCAAACTATATTTATAAGTGTTTGGTTTTATTAGTTTCTTTTTTTAATCAAGTGTTTGGATTTGTTAATTATTTTATTTATCAAAAGTTTTATTTTTTAAATGTTGTTACTAATCTTATTTCTTTAATCAATAGGTATGCCGAGACGAAAAGGTAATATACATATTGTACTAGCAAACGATGAAGCTCCACCTTTAGATGGGCAACCTAAGATGCAACCTTTGGATGAAGGTTTTAATACAATACATGATGATGCAAACTCAGGTTTGATCTTCTTAACATCTTCCATATTAAATCTTTTTAATATAGTTTTACCACTTCTATTAAATCTTTTTAATATGGTTTTGCGACTTCAATTACATACATGGACAATGTAAGTAAACAAAGGCCCGCGAAAAAAGTGAGAGGTCCAACACGTTGTGCTGAAGTTTGGTCCTTGAAAGATGACAAGCGCTTGCTTGTTAAGTTTACTGCTCCAAACCAACCATGTGGGGAGGATTATAAATATTTTACCATTTTTCTTGGTTTGGTTGTGAGGATAAGTAATGTTGCTCCAATCCAATATCCGAGCTAGCATGATGTTCCTAAAAAAACAAGGATGACATATAGGAAATCATATCAGTATATATTTTACCTTTTCTAACTTTCTCTTTTTTTATTTTTAGTTATATTTGTTTTTAATACTAACATTGGTTTCAATTATAGTCAAAATGTCATCTTGAGCCCAACAATCCAGAAGTTCGAAAATGGGTTATGAAAAACATGGGAAAGAAATGGAGAAATTGGAAGAACGCAATAAAATCAAAGTGGTTTGATGAGTCACTTGACCTAGAGGAAATGGCAGTTCAAGTTAAAGATGACCGAATCCATCTTGTTCAATTTAAGGAGCTCGTTAAATATTGAAAAAGTGATGAAGGAAAGGTATGCAATATATAAAGGATATGAATCAAAATTAGTTATATAATAACATGAATATTGTGATTTTATATGATATTTGTGGTAAACTCAACTTTTGTTTGAATAGAATATAAGTGTTAGGACCAAAGAATGTTGTTCTAGAAATCAGGAACGTCACTGCCTTGGTTCAAGATCTTTTCCTATGTTCGTAGATGAAAAGGTTATTTTTTTGTTTCATTTTTATTATTATTATTTTTGTATAAATATAAGTTATTGAATAACTAATGACAATATCTTTTTTATACATTTCGTTGAAGTCAAGCGGCACTAGTCCATGCAGGGTAGAATTGTATATAGCGAGTAGAATAAGAAAGGATGACTCTATTATAAGTGATGCTGCATCAGAAGTTGTGCTATATTTGACTTTATTTTCTTTCAATTTTGTATACATTTTTTTAATATTGAATTGGTTTATAAATCTTCTATTTATCAATTTTTTTGTATGACTTTTTAGAAGATGAGGAGAAAAGAAATTGAAAACTCTTGATCTCAAAGCGAGGGAAGGCTAATTAATTCGAATACTTGGGAGGATGATATTTTTACCCAAGTCAAAGGTGTTAAGAGTAGAGATAGAGTCAGATGCATGGGACTTGTTGCCTCTATATCATAAGACACATCATCACAATCACAACAAGGCAAAATAATAGCAACAGAAGATTTTAAACTAGATCTTATTCATTTCAAGAATTCAATATTTGCACTCTTCGAAAAACACTTTGCCGATAGTAATGATGAGCGCGTCGGCGATTTTTTTATAGAAGCAAGACAAATTTGTGACATTCCGGTATGATATATATACAATTTTCATGTCATAATTTTTATAATCATAGTTTCCTTCATGGCAAAGATTTTTATAATTATATATACACTCATTATCTTTTTTTTTTCTATTATTAGATTCCAATTGCTCATAGTGCTCACCAATCACAAGAAGACTCCTTTAACCCTAATGAAGGTAAGAACTATATATGTTTTTTTCTCTGCTCCTTTAATCATATATATACTATCTTGTGCTGGCATGGTTGATCAAATATACAATTGTAATAGTTCAAATACTTGTGATTCATTTCACAATTTCCCTTTTTTTCTGCATAACTGGTGAACATATTACTTTGCTGTGTATATGTTTCATTTGAGGACATATGACAGCGAGAGAGTATATAGCAGATTATTGCAATAGCAAAAAACAAATGGAAGGTTTTTATGTTGGAAATGTTTACCATAAAGCAGCATGTATCTTAATGAAAATCTGCAAGACTAGAAAGATTAACTCATGGTAATGGCTGATCTGTTTTCTTATTTCTAATTTGGTAATCATTGTCTGGCGTTCATTTGTTTTATAGGTCTTGCAATGATGTGCAAGTTATAATCTATTTGTGCATGACGTGGTGGAGGAGGAGAAAATGAATGTTAAGGTTATCTAGAGACTAGAGTGACATATATATATAGATTTGTATGTTCCTTGGCAAAATTCAGTAATATTTGTGGACAGAATTTCTAATGAAAATAGAAATGTGAAAGTAAATTTATGTGAATTCAATTACCTTTCAACATCTATTTCTATTATTTGCCAACTTCTACCCCTACATTCATTATTTGCCGCATGCTATTTATATTCTACGCTTTGTTCGATAAATAAAAGTTAATTAACTTGACCAAGATTTGTGTGACTCATTGATCACAGGTTGGGTTTGAATGGTTGCTGGCAATTTGGCAAGAGTTGAAGTCACAAATCTCTCACTCTGAACTTCTTATCATGATTCTATTTGACCGAGAGTTAGATTAGGAAAATTTTATGACTGTCTGAATTATTCTGATTTTATTGATAATTTGTAATGAGTTAAATTCATAATATAACTTGGTTTTGTAATGATTTTGTATGTAAATTCGTGCTTTAGGTATAACTGTTTGACGTATTAATATGTTTTATAACTTTTTTTTTGTTAAAAAGCATATTTATAAAAAATTAGTTATATATTATTTTTTTAAATACTAATAATATTAGAAAATAATATACATGATATATAATTCTAACAAATAGATTGGAGAGAGAACAGAATATCCGAACCTATGTCAGCAGCTAGGGTGACCACCGGCAAAGCTATGGATCTATGCCAGCGGTTCGTCCGGGCCGTTTGTAAAGGTCTGTCCTTTGGCCGTTTGTAAAGGTCTGACCTTTGCCAACGGCCACCCTGGCCGCGGCATAGGTCCTGACCTTTGCCAGCGGTTGTGGTCATCGATAAAACTCTTTATTAGCGCCAGTATAACAGGCGGAAATTTTGACCGTTAGAGAAAATCTCACAACTTTTACCAACGATTTTTAAGATTTTTACCTGTGATTTTTTACCACCGTTAAAAGCCTTTTTTTTGGTAATGTCTATTGGTATAGAATTTTGATATACATGTTCGGTGCATCATCACGTTGGTGTACACCATAATCGCTATATCAGAGATCCGATTTCCCGTCGGATAAAAACTTTATCAATGGTGGCACCACCAATGACAAGGTTACGTTGGTATAACCAAAACATGGTCTATACCAAGATTTTTATGGATCATACTAATATTTTCTTCTCTATTGATAAATAATTTTTTTTAAATATAACTTATTATAATAATATTTTATATTGTATAAATTGTTGCCGTCCATACAAGCCGCCCATATTTTCCCAATTGACAACATCTTGCTGATTGTTATTCTAAGTATTGACAAAATCATTAGTTGTGATTCTTACTCAAAACAAAAGCAACGAGAACAAAAATGACCTGTGCATGTGGTTTTGACCAACAAGTATTGCATAAGCCATCATGTAAGACAAAAGAACTTTTAATTAGTTTGGTATAATAATTCTCCATTAATGACTCATACTTTGGAGATGACTAATCATGTAATCAGCTTTTTGGGTCATTAATGCCCTAAGCCAAGTAAGACCTTGGATGTGCTTCCCCAATCACATGGTTCCTACCCAACAAATTATTCAACCAAAATACATGTCATACACAACAATTAGTAACTATGTTATTCCCCCCCGAGGAAAAAAAAACAAGAAGTTTTCCGCATTAAGGTCTCTTTCATTTTATATTATTCAATAAATATTCCCTAATACCTTAACTTTCATATCAAATTCCTTTTAATTGAGTGATTAAACATTCTATTCGCTTAACTAAATATTTCGATTTCGAATCCTAAAAATAGAGAAAAATGATTTGAAGAAATAAAAAAAATTCGTTTCGAGTTCGAGTTCACTTAATCAAACATTTTGTTGATATTTAGCGGAGTGTCTTTTTTCGACGGATTTAACGACAGAAAAAATCCGTCTCTGATACCCTTTAATAACGGATTTCAGACAGACGGAAAAATCCGTCGCTAATGACCTATTTTCTGATAGTGACAAGAAAATATGCTAACTTTCATAGAAAATATGTATATATTTCAATAAATATATTTTTATTAAATAATAAAATGATTTCCACATAAAAATATTGTAAGCATAAATGAAATTGGCTTCAATGGCTAGGATCAAAATAATTCAACTCAAAAATAACTTGTTATACTGAAGTTCTATAAAGATAGCGTATTTAATAATTTACTAATTTATTCCAAAATACTGAACATTGGAACTACTAAGTTTAACACATTAATTTTACCATAAAATATATAGTATGTAATATTAAGATATACCCAGCTTGAGATCTCAATGGTACACCCTAAATTGTAATGCACGAAAATTTTTCAACTCTATTGTTTTCTTGCGAAATGGTTCCCGTTTATAAAATGTTTCAATACGTTAAATTAATTAATATTTATATAAAAATTCTTATATTTTTATATTTACACATTTTTCATATTTAATTTATATTATTTTTCTTATGGTCACGTAATTGATTATTTTAGATTTTTATTATAAAATATGATTATTCTATTCTTTTTATAATTAAAATAATTAATATTTATATAAATAATTGATTATTTCTCTTATTTTTATAAGATGTCATTTTCCTGTATTTTCTATCCGTTTTTGTTTTTATTACCAGGCAATCTAGACCCGAGATTCGTACCCAATTCATAAAGGAAGAGAGCTGAACCATCAAGATTAAAAGGATCGATGGTTCATCAGGTAATTAGAAGCAAGGTTTGTCAATTCCATTCTTGTTGTCTTTCAACTTTTCTCGTTAGTACAAAATATTTTAGAATCAGAAACATGTTGACATAGCATCCAGGATCATATACTTATAGAAAATATATATTATTTGAAATATTAATTCAAATTTAAAAATAAATTAATTACTGTTTATGAAATTCAAACGCACAAAATATCATCTTCACTATTAAAATATAAAAAAGAAAGGAAATTAAAATTAGGGTTCAGGGTCAAAGTAGAAATTTATAATTTTTCGCTTATGTTATACGAAATGAAATAGGCAAAATTTATCTGCAATATCTCAATCAGGATGACCTGAAATGTTTAATTAAATAAAATTTAACCCATTTTGTTCTATTTTTTGAAATAGCAAAAAAATATAATAGTAATTATAGTTGGAATAAAACAGAATGGATAACTGAACTGATTACTAATTGTACCTCTATCAATTTGATTTGGATATGGGTTTGGCACCCGTACGAACATAGAAATGGGGTCTTTTTTTTTATATAATCGATCATATTCAGATTAATTTAATTTAATTTTTGTTTGATTCAATTTTTTAATAAAAAGAATTAATATAATTTTTTTTTTATTTTAAAGAATCGGACGATATTTAATTAAAAATTTTAATATTTTTATATACCAAGCCAATTACTTGTCGTGGGGTTATAAAATTGTGTGTTCCAAGTTCCTATCATTGTGTCAAATTATGCAGTAGCCCGCCGGAGTTAGGTGAACAAGGTGGCTGCATAGCACACCATCCTCATGGTGGACCCCTTGCGGAGTTGATATACAACCAATCAGGCCAAAGAGTTGAATTGAACGTGTGGGGAAAGTGCATGGAATTTGTATTGTTTCCTTCAACACCTCATGTTTGCATGACACATATCCTCACCAACCCACCGTGGCTTTGACCCCTCCCATCTTATCAAGAATCCCTTTTGAGTGGTAAATGACAGTGTAGTAGTTAAGAGATACAATGTGATAAACTTCATGGAGTTAGACGTATATGGCTTGGACTGAAGCTGGATTGATCTGCTACTTTTCTCTTTCTCGATTCTATCTTTCCTTTTATTTGAATAATCAAAGTATGGCTGCCAATATTTCAATAATCAAATTAACATGTTTCTTGTCCTCCTCACCAACCCGTTTGCGGTCAAAGAATCTATTTAATTACTACTTTATATATTTTCTTTTAAAAAAATTTCATAAATCTTAAGTATCATTTTTAAGTGCACATTAAGCTAGATATAGAAAATAACTCACAAATTATGTATATTAACACAATCATATTAAATATAATAACTTAGTGGATTTCGTATACAATAAAATGATTATTATATATATTTTTTTAAACCATCAATATCTGAAATTATTTTGAATCTGATTAAATCCGATTTAAGTAAACTTACATGACAAATCTCTCGCGATACTTTTTTTTTATATATATAAAATTTAAATATAAAATTTTGTTTAAAGGGTATTGGTTCCAAAGTATTTGACCAACTAAGGGTCGGTAATTATTGTATAATTATTGAAAGGTGTAGTCCGAAGAAATATCTTCTTCCCACGAGTATATAAATAGATGTGGTGTAGTGCATTGTTAGGTAGGTATCTTATCGCCATCCATAGTCTTAGTTCTCTAGCGCTTGGTGTGTTAGGCTTGGTTCTTTAGCACTTGTTGTGTTATGGAGCACAGAAGCCATAATTGTTCCTTGTTGTGGGTTGGTCTAGTAATACTTATAGTTGGTGCTTTACCTTCTTCATTCTCTCAAACTACCCGGCGTTTTCAATTCAATGTAAGCTTACATTTATAATCTCTCTCTCTCTCTCTCTCTCTCTCTCTCTCTCTCTCTCTCTCTCTCTCTCTCTCTCTCTCTCTCTCTCTCTCTCTCTCTCTCTCTCTCTCTTTTTCTCTCTCTCTTATAAAGCGAAAGGAGAGAGATCAAAAAAGCTGCATTTTTCATGTTTATGTTGTGTTCTCCAGCTGGAGTGGAAGAAGGTAACACGTCTGTGTCATACAAAGCAACTTTTGACAGTAAATGGACAATATCCAGGACCAACAATTACTGTTGATGAAGGTGATAATGTTGAAGTTAAGGTCACGAATAAAATTGCTGTCAACACTACCATTCATTGGTAAGTACCCTTCTTTCTAAGGCCACCCTCTTCTATTTCCTTGTATTTTTAATACTAAGAATATTTTGCATGGACTCAGCATCCATCAACATGGTCTGATGTGTAAACCATGTGCATGGTTGTTTGATCGTAACATCCTCTGTTCTTTTATAAATTGGCCTAAGTACTACATATTCCAAATGCCCTTGTTGATGACAAAGAAGAGAATGGCCATTATAATAAATCTTTTACTCAATGGCCCTAACAGGAACCAACAGGAATGCTTTTTGTAATATTCTATTATGGAATTCAGACTGAATATTTTAAAAAATAATAATCATTCGGGTTACTAGCTTTCCAAGTCCAAAGTAGGAAACAACAAAGAACAAAACAAAATGCAATTCGCCACCTTTCTCTTTCCCAAGCAATTCTTAGCAGTAATAAACTCAGTTCTCGTTTTCTATTAATAATTAATTGGGTTTATGCTATTTCTTTTTTTTTTTATAAACTATTGCATTTGATAACTACATTACTCTGACTAAATTTGGTTCGATCCAAATTATGCCCTTAAGGAACAAAATTCTGTTGATACATTTTTTTGGCCTGACAGATTTCTCGGTCCGAATTAGTCGAGACAAAACTCCAGATACCAAATGGTCAAGTTACTAAAAAAAAATTAACCCATTAAAGCTGCCTGTCCATAGTTGAGTTTGCTAGCTGGGTGTATGCTATCTGGTTTTGTATGTTTGTGTTGGAAGAATATACCTAGTTAAGGTTTGATAATGATGTCTTAGATATTTGGATTGCAACCTTTAGTGCTTTCTTCTAGATAAAAATTAGTTAAATACCGAAAATTTAATGGTATAATAATTACCAAAAATTATTATTATTAATTTTTTTTCTTTTTTCTCTTCTATTTATTATTTTATTTTTATTTTTTTTTTAATTTTAAAACCGCATGCTTGTCTCTAAAATGGCTAACTCCAAATTGTTGGGATTAAGTTTCAGATTATTATTGTCATTATATTTATTAATAAAAAAATCTATATTTTTTGTAGTTTTCTTTATTCTAATAAAGAAATTTTTTTATTTTTTTTGGTAGTAATAAAGAAATTTTATGTGATTGGAAGAGGGAAGTTGGGTTTTTTTTTTGTCTATTGGTATTGTTCTTCAGTGACCAAACATTCTTTTTAAAATAAAAAACAACATAACTTTAGGATTATTCAGTAATATATTTTTCTTTTTATGGGATGAAGTTGAGTTTCTTTAGTGAAGGTATCCTAATGTAATTTCAAATATTGGTTGCGTCAATTATTGGTTGCTCGAGCAACCAATAATTGGTTACCCATTAAGATAAAATGTTCAGAAGATGAGCTGAAATCATATAGAAAATAGTACATATAAAAAGTTCCACTGCATAACATCATGGGCCTTTTGCTTTGATAAGTTGAATTTTTAAGTGGTAAAACTCTCCGCTATCTATTTTTGTTATATATAAAATTTAATTCCGAACAATGGCCGATTATTAGAAATTATATAAATATAAAGATCAACTAACCATCGGTGGTCTTACGTTTTGATTCAGATACCACTAACGGTTTGGGTATAGAAAAAATTATATTGAGAGGGTAATCTCCTTAAATGGGTCATCGTAAGTCTGAACGAGATTAGTCAGAATATGGCTCCGGATGCCGATTGGTATAATACCAAAAAAATATATAAATTATATATATATATATATATATATATATGTATGTATATATGTATATATATTTATATATTAATTTAACTACTCTAGTTTTGGCATTTTAGACATGGATAATGAATTTTCGAAATTCAAATCTCTTTTAAAATTAAGTATCCAAACCAAAATCTAAATCGATATACACAAAATTTATATTCCCAAAACAAGATATATTTTTAACCTGAATATTATTAATATATACGCAAACATAAATTGTATGAATAAATAAAAAATTTGGCACAACAAAAATGAATGCTTGTGCAAATTTCTCATAGGATCTTTTGTGGTAACTAATATTAAAGCAAAGAGATATGGAAATTTATAAGGATAAAAAGTTCACCATCTTTACCTATACAACTTGGGTGATTCTCCTATTTACTAATATATTATTTGTTAATTCACTACTTTGTTTGAATGTGTGTGTCTTTTGTTTTGTGGGGATTCTCATCACGTGCTCTATTTTGGATTTATCATTGATTGAACTTTATTTATTTATTTACTTTTTAATTGTAAAAATGAGTAAGAAAAATTGGGAGAATGTGCCAACTTTACAATATCTCTTGGTATCCAAATATCATCAAATTTGAATAATCTTCAAGAGTGCCAACCAAACATTCCAATGTCTACAAGATTGCTGCATCCCCATGTCTAATTTTCTCAACCATGTCATCTTAGTTGATCATGCTATTTACTATTTTTAAATCAGTTTCTTGAAATGCCATCAGATGAATAATCAAAAAACACTTCTTCATAATGTTTTAAGGCTTGGGTTTAATCATGTTAGAACATAAGCAAATGGTGTAGCTCATTGTTATGCCAAGGAAAAAGGTCTGAACAAAGGCTATGAACATGTAATCTGGATATATAAGTTTATCTTCAAAACCCATCTTATTGGATCTTTCCTTTTAATAAAATTGAGATTTATAATTTTATTATGGTGATGATTTCAACGGGTCATCTTCAAATTTAAGGTTTTCATATATATATATATACATGAGAGATTCAAACTCGAGATCATTGTGGGAAAGAAAATGATATTAGTTGAGTTATAATTCATTTGATAAATTTGGGATTTTAAAAGCAAGTAATTTGCAAAGTTTGACATGTTTCTTTAAAAATAGTGTGCAATTGTTGTTCAAAATCAACTTTTTAAAATAACTAGACCATTGGAAGCACTACACTTTGTAATATAGAACTGAATGACTATATGATCCTTTCTATTGATACTTTTATAGGCATGGAGTAAGGCAATATAGAACGGGATGGGCTGATGGACCGGCATACGTCACACAATGCCCTATAAGAGGAGGGCAGTCCTACACCTACAAGTTCAGCGTGATCAATCAAAGAGGCACCCTGTTTTGGCATGCACACTATGGTTGGCAGAGACTCTCGGTTCATGGTGCTTTCATTATCAAGCCTCGCAATCCCTACCCCTTTTCAGCTCCTATTCAAGCTGAAATTCCCATTATTTTTGGTAATAATATATGTTGTTGTTTCCTCTCTCTCTCCCTCTCTCTCTCCCTCTCTCTCTCTCTCTCTCTCTCTCTCTCTCTCTCTCTCTCTCTCTCCTACTTACATATTGGCCTAATGAGATCAGGTGAGTGGTGGAACGTGGATGTGGACGCAATGGAAAAGGATATTGTGCTATATGGAAGTGGGCCTAGTGGATCTGATGCGTTTACCATTAATGGCCATCCAGGCCCACTCTTCCCTTGCTCCGCAAAAGGTTAAACACTCACCAAATCCCTCTTTTTTACACTTAACCATAAATTTCCTTTAGGGAGAGCCTAATTGTACAGTGAGATGCCAATAGCACAAGGTTTAACTCTTTCTTTTTTTCTTTTTCTAGATACTTTTATCCAGACCGTGGAACCTGGAAAAACATACTTGCTCAGAATCATCAATGCAGCACTTAACCAAGAGCTCTTCTTTGCCATAGCCAACCACCCACTCACCGTAGTAGAAGTCGATGCAGTTTACACAAAACCCTTCACTACTTCAGCCATTATGATAGCACCAGGCCAAACAACCAATGTCCTGATCACTGCAGACCAAAATCCTAATCCAACAAACATGTTCCCCATGGCCACGAGAGCTTATCTCACTTCAATCTTCCCTTCTGATAAAAACACAACAGTGGGATATCTAAGGTACAAAAACACCAAAACTACTAAAAAAAGGAATCCCACTACTTTGTCCAACAATGTAGAAAACCTTCCCCTAGTGAATGACAATACCTTTGCCAGAACATTTTCGGACAACCTTAGAAGCTTGGCATCAGCCCAATATCCTTGTAATGTACCTCAAAAGATTGACAAGCAAGTAGTCACAACCATAAGCCTAAACCTCCAAGATTGTCCTCTAGGCAAGACCTGCCAAGGCTACGAGGGAAAAAGTTTTCTGGCCTCAATGAACAACCAATCCTTTGTTAGGCCTTACATGTCAATCTTGGAATCCTATTACAAGAATCTAACGAAAGGAGTTTTCTCCAAGGGTTTCCCAACAAAACCCCCCAATGCATTTGACTACACCGGTGTGAATTCATTAACAGAGAACATGAACACAGAGTTTGGAACGAAAGTGCTAGTGCTTCCCTTTGGTACAAACTTGGAAATTGTTTTTCAGGACACAGCATTTCTAAACCTCGAAAACCATCCAATTCATGTCCATGGACACAACTTCTTCATTGTGGGAACTGGCCTCGGAAACTTTGATCCTGTCCAGCATCCAAAGAAGTATAATTTGATCGATCCGCCAGAAAGGAATACAGTGGCAGTGCCACAAGGAGGATGGGCTGCTATTAGGCTTAAAGCAGATAATCCCGGTGTTTGGTTCATACATTGTCATATAGAAGTGCATACTACATGGGGTCTAGCCATGGCATTCATCGTGCAAAATGGTCCGAGCCCAAATCAGTCCATATTTCCACCACCACAGGATCTTCCAACTTGCTGAGTTTTCAATATGATTGTCTAAACAATTTGTGTTGGTATGCACTTGGGATGGCAATCTTTTTCCTTTCTTTACTTTTTTTTTTTGTTTGAGTGGGGGGGGGGGTTGAGAAATTATTTTGCAGACTATTAGGCTTAGCCCTTTTGTTGTAGGGACATGTATTACGTAGTATGTTTGTAGGCTTTTCTTCTTGTTTCGCTTTTCCTTTGTTATAAGATATATAAATATATATTTGTTCTCTTTTTTGGGTTCAATTTGGTGTTCCAAGTTGTGGGATTTGAAATATTTCATATTAAAAGATTATTTATTCTCTAGATAGTGTTTGGTATGGCCAGAAGAGAATAATTAAAACGTCTAATGGTAAAATATTAAATTTTCTTAATTAAAATCTCAAATTTGATTTTTGAGAATAGAAAAATTAACCCCTAAATTGGGTCACACAATTACTCGAATTGGATCCATTGGGTTTTCAGATACCGATAGTCAAGTAAAAAGAAAAAAGAAGGAAATAATTAAAGAAAATTAGAGGAAAAAATGATAGTGGGTGAAAAGATAAGAGAGATAATATTTTCCTCTTGTTTAAATTTAGAATATACATTAAAACATAAGTAAAGTTTATTCTCTATAATTTAATAATTTTCTTTCTCTCGTTAAAAAATAAATCAATTATAAATTTTCTCTCTAAAAAGTCAACATAATCTTTATTTTCTCTCTCTAAAACTTTGCTCGTTTTTTCTAAATAAAGAAATCAATTTAATTTGAATTTTTCTCTTAAAAATATTATTTTTCTATCTCTTCAAAATAATTTTAGTTTATTTTCTCTCTCTAATATTAAATAAATTGATTCTCTCTCTTAAAAAAAAAAAAACTTAAATTATTGATTTGCTCTTGATTCAGCTGAAAAGTGAATAGACACCTTAAGTGGCACATGGCAAAGGCAGGGGTTGCTTCCCTAAGATTTGTTATCTTCCTACTTAAAATTTATGATTTGCCTCTTAAAATTTTTTTTAAGAAATAAAATAGTTCAATTTTTCCTCTACACTTTTCCTTTATAGAGCAATTGAAGGCAACGAAACTTTTCTTTAGAATATGAACTTTTTTGATTATGTATTTAATTAATTAAAATCTATAATCTAACTATAATGTATGAATTAATGAAAAATAAAATCTATGTGATGAAAAATCACTGCAACATCAAATTGTATTCCCTATATGTTTTATTTTTAAAGTTTTTTTTTTCATTAATCAGAATGTTAAATTACTTTATTCGCTCTCAAATTATACTATATTTTTATTATTATATAGAAATTCGAACATGAGATCACCAGGTTGGGGGAGAGGTATTGTGACCACTAGACTGTATTCATAAGGACTCAAATTATATCATATTTATTGTTCTATAATAACTCATATCTCTAGTAAAGATTTAATTATAAACAATACATTAGGAATAAATTTCTTAATTGATTATACGTATCTCTTTTATATATTTAGCACATATTGATTAACTTAAATCTATTTATAATAATTTTTTTCGTTTAAACTTAGGAATATTTCAATACAATCTAAAAGATAGTCAAGTAAAAAGTATTAAATATATAATAATCAAATAACTCATGATAATAAATCAAACGGCATAGCTCCCATAATAGAGTCCCAATGATTAAGGAAATTAACCATTCATGAAGTGAAAAATATAATTAAAATCAGAAATATTGAAGGAAAAGTAATAGAAAAATCCCCTTTTGTGCTTAATCCATTTTCTCCTTGCCTCCTTGCCTCCTTGCCTTTTCCTTTTCTGTAATGATAAAAAAGTCTTCTATAATTCTCTATCTTACATATTTATATATTCCTATCGTAAGACTAATTAATTAACTAGATTTACAAAGAAATACAGAATGAGTTTAATATTGTTTAATGGGTTTTAACCCCTTGTTTTATAGTTTTATATTTGCGGTTTTTGTCTTTGATATTCTTTTTTTAGCACGTATACTTTTATCATGAAAAAATATAAATATTTAAGCAAATAAGATTAACAACGATTCCAAAATTGACGGATTTCAGTTTTGAAACTATTGAATCTTGATTCTAGGTTTAGAGCAATCACAACTAATACTCGTGGGGCTGTTTTTGGTTCTGATTTTAAAACTTCAGTTTTAATTTTAATTTAAATCCGTTATGATTATCAATGTTATTAAAATCGGACCGAACCGTCGGTTCAACCCTTTTTTTTAATAATTTTACGGTTCGGTTTAATAAAAATACCGTTTTACAATTGAACCGAACTGAACCTACTATTCAATTGTGAATCGAGATTGAATTGCCGATTTTAAAAAACCGTGGTCTAGGGTTAAAACCTAAAAAAATATTTTTTTAAGATTTTTTTTTATTTTTTTTAATTTCTATGAGATGTGAGACTATCAATTTTTGATATTATGATTTTAATTTATATTTTATATAACTTTATAATTTAGTTATTTAGTTTTTAATTATCAATATGAGTTTTAAAAGTAATTATTGATTATATATATATATATATATATAAAATTATTATTAAAAAATCAGCGGTTCGACCATATTGATCTACGGTCTAATCGGTTCAACCATATTTTTGAATTTTACTGATCAATATACGGTACAATTTTGATAACATTGATGATTATGGTTTTAAAATTGGAGCCAAAAATACAAAAAATAAAAAAAAAAGTAATAATTGTTTGAATTAAACTATTGTTTCGAAATTGAGGCGCATACGTATCCTCCTAGGGTGCAGAGAAATCAAAACTCTCGTGATTTTGTGGATGTACCTAAAGTCCTCCATTGTTTTTGCAAAAATTTGTAACAATTGTATGATTTTATGTAAAAATTAATTTATTTAGCGTATTTGATTGAAAAATTAAAATATTATACAATTCGTTATATTTGATATATAATTTTAATATTTTATTTTTAATATTATAACTTATAAATAATTAATTTTTAATTAAAAAAAAAACGATTCGAATGGTATGAAAAATCTTAACCAAACCTTATTTATGGTTCTGGTTCAGAAAGTGAGACCTTGAACCAATAAATAGCTTTTGAGAGTAGAAACGGTGTGAGGGTCTAGGGTTCTTCCTTGTAATAAGGTTGCTTTATAGTTCCGGTGGTAGAAGAAACCCTAAAATCTGTCCCCTTCTCTTCTCTGAATTGTGATTGTGATTGTGATATTGCGAGTTGTGAAAATGGGAGCCAGCCGAAAACTACAGGGCGAGATAGACCGGGTTCTGAAGAAGGTTCAAGAGGGCGTCGATGTCTTCGATAGCATCTGGAACAAGGTTTCTCTTTCTTCTTTCTTTCTCATCCATTTCCATAATCACACTTCCAATCTCTTTTTTTACTGATTGATTAGAATGGGTTTTTCTTTTTTAGGTCTACGACACCGACAATGCCAATCAGAAGGAGAAGTTCGAGGCAGACTTGAAGAAGGAGATCAAGAAATTGCAAAGGTATAGAGATCAGATTAAGACATGGATACAATCTAGCGAGATCAAGGATAAGAAGGTCTGTTCCGCTCTTTATTTTATTTATTTTTGAGTTTTGAATGCCTTGACTTCCACGATTTTTCAAGGATTTGCTTTTCTTGATTGGATGAAGAATGTAGTGTGGGGGGTAGTCCTGAGAAAAGGTTGGGAGATCTTACCGACACGTAGATCTTTGGTATAAAATTTAGCTTTACAATGGGAAAATGGAATTTTTTTTTGTTGGAAGTATGTGTAGTGCAAGTTTATTACCTTACACTGTAGGCATTACTCAGTTCAATGAGCATCACATTCACCAGACTTATTGGAAGTTAAATAGTATTTGTATGTTCTCTAATTGTTTTTGCATGGGCTACATTGTATTGTGATGAAAACAAATGTAGTAGTTTTAAAGGATGTAAAGTCAGGATCTTTCGGCGTTAAGGTTTAAAGCTTTAGTATCACTGGTCATTTCTGCCTGCGGGGTTAAGGAATAAATGGAGATTCCTTCCCCCTGGAAGGTGGTATGGACTTCTTTGCATTGCCAAGGATAGGTTTATGTTTTAGGTTACAATTACTTCAGTCAAAAGCTTATGTATTAGGTTATTTCCCAGCTTTATATATATGCACCATATTTTTTCACCATCTATTTGATATAAGACAACCACTTGTAATGGAACTCTAACAAATCTCCCCCATATGCCTGAGTCCATTTTTACCATCATGCTTCCCCTTCAACTCATACGGTGCTTGAGTTCACCAAGAACTATGCTGACTCAAGACTTAACTACAAACAGCTATTGGAGTGATACAAACCATGGAGTTGTATTCGACTGTGGGAAGGGGCCCAAATTATTCGAGTCCACAACACTCTATGTCTTGAATGCTCTTGCTTGTAGTAATTGTTAGGAAGCATGCAAACTGGACTATCTGGCGAGTTTACATTGTGAGCGTCTATATATTTTGAATCTAGAGAGTATTTATTTTTATATTGCTCTATTGTAAGAAAATGTGGAATCATCATTTTGCTGTATGTGACACTGATTGGGTGTGGTTTGGGAGAATTTTTGACTGTTCCTTATACAATTTTGAGGTTTTGGAGGGAATAAAGATGCTAGGTTCCTTGTATCCATATGGTCAACCCCACTTAGTGGAATAAAAGGATGATTATTGTTGTCGTATAAATAAAATAGTCAAATAGGTGAACATTCTATATGAAATAGAGTATAATGGTGTAGAATGATCTATATAACCGACCTCACTTGGTGGGATAAAGGTTTGGTTGTTATTGTTGTATGCTTTGTGCTATTGATTTGATTTTCCAAACTCGAGGATCCCTTGTGAATTCTTGTTTTAATACTTTGATCACTGGGAGAAGCTTAAGCAAATTGAATCCCACAAGTGATGCCAAATCCAATTGAAAAGCCCATTCCCCACTACAAATCCTAAAAGCTATATTAAGTCTGATGCGTCACAAATCCAAGTTCTATACACCTATAAGTAGGGATTCTTTATTTTCTTACCTTTATAATATTAAAATCATGGAGAACACAAAAATTAGTAGAATATTGCTGAATAATTTCTCTTTAAATTCCAAGTGTTAAATTCTTTGAAGACTCCTAAAATACAGACTCTATGACATGCATTAACAGTCTGATTCTGTAACAGTGTTATACCAATAGACATCCTTCAAAGATTTTGGATTTTCCACAACAAAGATTTGTCGTTTGACAAAGTAGGTCATAAGTGAACAAATTCATTGTCATTGCCGATAGGGAACAGGCGATTCCACATGTACAATGCTACTTTGTAATTAAGAATACATGATTTTTAGATTTTCAGTTCTTATAACACATAAGAGTAATGTTAGGGAGAGTGTGGAATGGCCTCCTTTGTTTCAAATCACTTGTACTAATTTATTAAGCACTGTGACCTACACGAAAGCCCCAACCTTCAAAGGGACCTTAGCTTTCCAAATAAAGTTTGTTGGGAAAGGGCAGAGTGTTTCGAAAGTGTATAATATGTGTGGAGAAGGATTGCAAGAGAAAAAATGGAAAAATAAAGTTCCTTGATTTTGTTGGTGGGCTCCCATAATGCTCCCAAGTGTGTTTTCTTTGTAGAACTTTTTGTCAAATATCTAGGGTTATATGTTAGCACAGTAGCAACACGTGAAACAGTTTCTTTCTTTGATTATGAAATTCTAGGTTGCTTTGGAATTATCTTGACATATTTTTGGAAAATTGCAAGCTTCTTTGAATGATTTTTTGACTATTACATTGAAGGGTTTTGGAAGTTCTAAGGATGTGAAAAACCTTTTTATTTGTGCTAAACTTGCTAGTTTTGGTGCTTTTGATTGAAAAGGAATTAATGAGGTAGTCGTCTTAGCTTTGGTTGTGGCAGATTTCTCTAGCGGGGTTCTTCTATATGATGTATGAAGAGATTGGAGGCGCTTCTATGTTTCCTAGTTCCTTCTCTCCATCAATTGCATTGCTTCTTTGCATTTATTTTTGTCTTATTTTCTTTTGAGGAATCCTTCTTCTTGAACATTCCTTTTTCTCATCTTATGAATTCTTTGTTTATCAATGATTATTGATATCCAATCTTCAGGTGCCTCCAATGATCCTAAGAAGGTTTTTATTTTAATAATCTTGGTAATTATGATGGAGGTGGATATCAGGGCTAAAATTTGCGCAATTTCCAGAAAGTGGCTTTGACGGAATGCATTGTGAAGGGTGCATGCCCAAATGCAGATTTTGTATATGTTAGATTAATAATTTAGGTGTTGCTTGTTGTTAAGGTATCTTTTGCTTCATTAATATTGCAGTGGGCAAAAACAAAGAGGTAAGAGGTGAGATAGGCAGAAGGCTAACAGGGATTGAGTGTGTAAAACATTTGAGATTAGTGGAGTTGCTGCTGCTATTGTAATGTACTCTAGGATCAGTTGATAAATATATTTAAGGAGTTTTAAGGGCTTGCTACATGGATATGTTATGGTTGGTCATTGGTGTGCACTTAGGAGTTTATGATTTGTAGCAAGGAGGCTAGGTTTTGTACATCTTTTCTACGACGGAGAAGGACTTGAGGAACCATTCCCTCCACCCCCCGCTGAAAAAGGGCATAGATCAGAATCTAGATGGAGTAGTGTTTTTTAGTAATCAATGGTCTGAGGATGGATTAGATCTCGGGCTTTTTTTTTTTTTTTTTTTTTTCTGAGGATCCATGGATTGGAGTGTTGTCCATTTCTATTTCTTTTCCTTGCCTTTATAGCTTATCTAGATTTCACTTTGCTCTTATAATTGGGAGCGACAATTGTTTTAATGGGATTTTCATTTTTTTTTTAATTTTAGCAATAGGGAAGTTAGTGAGTTTTCTTTTTTTATTTCTTTTTTTAAGGCAATAAATCTTTTATTCATGGTTCTAACACTAAAATTTGGAATCTTGATTCTTGGGGCTTTTACTTGTTGATCTTTTTTTCATCATCTAAATACTGTTCCCAAAATCCACCCTTTCAGCTGAGCCATTTTATTTGATAAGCAAAGATTCCTACCCAGGTTATGGCTTTTATTTGGTGAGTGGTGCTTCCAATGATTTTCTCGAAAAAAGGAGACCTTATAAAGCTATCTTGCAAATGTTTATGTCATGTGTTGTAGGAATAGCTCTATTGTCAAGGATTTTGTTGAACCCTCTCTTTGCTGTGTGCATAGTAATCGGAATCCCACAATTTGTGATTCTAATCGTGCAATTTGATTTGATTCGAAGTCTAATTGATTCAAATTGATTATTTGAATCGCAAAAGACATTGAATCGCATGATTCAATTATGAAAATCGGTGGTGAGGAATAAGAAAGAGATCCGGGTTTGAGACATCCGATAAAGGATGGAATCTCGCAAAAGCAGATTGAGGATGGCACTATTGAAGATGCATGTGACTGATGAAGAAGTAGAAGACGTCAAAGAAGAAGGAAGAGGCTATCGAAGAAGAAGTTGTTTGTGGTGAAGAAGAGTCTTTGAGAGGCACACTTTGGTCGAGAAGATGACGAGATGCTGAATAAACAAATGTTCTTTTTTTTTTTTTAAATTCGTTTATGTTAGTCAAGGACAGCAAACAATCACAAAGCAGTGTTCTCTTTTAAGTAATTATTTTTTTAGTCACAAAATTACCCCATTGGATATAATTGACACCAATAATTAAGCAATACAATTAACTCTTATTTTAAACCTAAAACCTTTTAAAGAACAAACACTTCTTCTATTAACGATAGACATCTTAATTTTCATCATACTACAACAACAAAAAACTAAATCTTAATCCCAAATTTTTGGGTCGACCGTTTCAGAGATCCATATAGGAGAGAGGAAATAAACAACACAAAATTAAAATTTGAAAACGAAAATGGAGAAGATAAAACTAAAAAATAAAAATAAAATAATGAAAAGGTTTTAAAAATTATCTTTTAAATACTTTATTTTATGATTAATTTATTTTAATATATTATGTATGCATATTCTAAAAGGTATTTATATGCATAATATTGAATCTTAAGATTCTGATTTGATTCGATTCACAATTCAGAAAATGAGTTTTTTTTATTCACATTTTGAATCTCTATTCGATTCCTATGGCTATGTGTGACAATGATTGGGTTTGTCTTCGAAGTCTTATTGGCTTGTTTCTTACTACTTTTAGAGATTTTGGTGGGGAAAGTATGCTTTTTTGTTGTGAAGATGCTCGTTTTTGTCATCACATGGTGTATTTAGGGAAGTGAAATACCAGAAATTTCTGTTCAACATTGAAATTTCTCTTTTGTAGAAAAAATTATTTCTTGTATTTCTCTATGGGTTCATGTCTCGGTGATTTATGAAGACTATGGTTTAGAAGATTAGCAGAATGATGACAAAGCAATTTTACACTAGTTTTCTTTATTTTTTCTTGTTTTGATCTTTAAAAGTTTTTGTATATTCTTCCCTTATTTAGTACATCATTCTTTTTCTATATAAAAGAAGAATCACTAGATATTCAAGAAAAGAATACACTGACAGGGGCTATCTTTTTTTTATATATTCCTTTGGTTACCTGTGATAATGCTTGTAAAAATTGTGATGATTTCTTTTTATCTTCTGTTGAGTGTTCCATATAGTATTGCTGGTATTTAAGTTCATTTAATCCTGTTATTTGGAGTATCTTGTTTAGTATTAATGGTATTTGATTTTCAGCTTAACAATTGATTGATTTGTTTTTATATATGTTGACATAGGTTAGTGCCTCTTATGAGCAGGCTCTAGTGGATGCACGCAAGCAAATTG
This sequence comes from Dillenia suffruticosa, assembly GCA_033439265.1. Taxonomy (NCBI): domain Eukaryota; kingdom Viridiplantae; phylum Streptophyta; class Magnoliopsida; order Dilleniales; family Dilleniaceae; genus Dillenia; species Dillenia suffruticosa. The sequence goes on from JAVTVX010000015.1 coordinate 23,205,513, forward strand.
AACGTGAAATGGAAAGATTCAAGATCTGTGAAAAGGAGACCAAAACTAAAGCATTCTCCAAAGAAGGTCTTGGCCAGCAACCGAAAACGGTAAGTTTACATTGCTTTCTGATGCTGTACTTAGTCACTTCTTGTAGAAAATTTTATGTTGGAATGCCAAGCTCCATTCAGTTGCCATTTTCTGATTATTTATGAAATCTTGGATGCTTCACATTTGCTGGTCTCAAAGGCTGATGGTTTCTGATTCTTCTTTGCTTTATTTAGTTATTTTTGGTTAAAATGGGTTTCGGTCCTTTCAGGTGCTCCACTCATTTATGGGTTTCTATCTGATGGTCCTTTGTGTTTTATTTGACTTTTTAGGGGCAGGATGGAGATGAGGATATAATATGGTGCCCAAAGCACTAGGCTTGTTTGACAGCTTGTTAAGATCTAAATACTTCCCCATTTATTGTTGAAAGCAAAAGCAAGAAGAATTTGAAGTTTGATGAAAAAATTCTGATGTAGGAGATGAAACCAATCAATCTGAAAGTGATATTTTCACATGCATTTCACTATTTTGATAATGGGCGTGGAAGTGTTTGGTTGGAGTGGTGATAGAAATGTTAAACATATTTTTTTAACAAAATTTGTCAAACTAAGAAAATACCCCAAGTGAGAAGAGAGAGTACAGTTATACCATTATATAAGAATAAAAGTGACAAATAAAATTGTTCCAATTACAGAGTAATTAAATTTTTTATTCATATTATGAAGTTGTGGAAGAAAGTGATGAAATATAGATTGAAATTAGAGGTTAGTGTCCTAGGATCAATTTGGGTTTATGCCAGAACGACCCACCACTCAATCCATTTACTTGCTTAAACATTTGATGGAGATGTTTAAAGTACACAAGAGAGACTTGTATATGATATTCATTGACCTAGTAAAAGTATATGTTAGAGTTTCTAGAGACATACGGTTGTGGGTGTTGATGGAGAAGGAAATCTCCTGAAAATATATTAATCTTATTAAAGATATGTATGAGCGAGTTGTTATCAATGTAAAAACATGCGAAGATTTAAACGATAGTCTCTCAATTAATATTGGGCTTCCCCAAGGTTCGACGTTAAATCCCTTTCTTTTTGCAATAGTGATGGATGAAAAAGTGAAAACTATTCTAAATGAAGTATCATGATGTATATTTTTTGTAGATGATATAGTGTCGGTCAATGAAATTATGGAAGATATTAGCGCTAAATTAGAGTTGGGGGATACACTAGAATCTAGAGAATTTAAATTGAGTCATTAAAAAACTGAATATATGAGATGTATGTTTGATGGCATTCATTAGAATAATAAAAAAATGATTGGGTTAAAGGGATTGAATGTGCTAAAGAGCGAACGTTTTAGATATTTTGGATCTGTCATTCATAGGATAGCAATAGAGGTGAGGACGTGAATCATAAGATTTAAGCTGATTAAATAAAATGGAGAAATGCATTTGGAGTTTTTTGCGATCGCACAATACCATTGCAATTGAAATGGACATTTTTTAGAACTGTAGTAAGACGTGTATTGTTATATGATATCAAGTATTGGGTCGTTAAGCAATAATTAGAGCATAAAATGGTTGTAATTGAAAAGAAAATGCATAGATGGGTATGTGATAAAATTAAAAAAGATAGAATTTGAAATGAAAAAGTATGTATTAAGTGAATTTAATTGTGGATTAGATGAGACAATATTGTCTACGATAGTTTGGACATGTGCAACAAAGATCCTAAGATGCACTAATTTGGAGGAGTGAGATTTTAAATATATGAAATTTAGTGAAATGTCGGGATAGGCTATTGAAAAGCTGAATGTAAGTTATTCATAAAAATATGAGTACCGAACGTTTAATTGAGTTAATAACTATAGATAGGAATGAGTGGCGTAGGAGAATCCAAACTGATTAAATTAATGCCCTTTTATTATTATTAATAATATTTTTAGTTTTTATGGTTAGTTTATTTTACTATTTTCTTTTCTTTATTATTATTTTTTAGTTTTATGTTCTCCATTTTTGCGTTCGAATTTAATTTTTTGTTATTTTATTATTATTATAATTTTCTCTCTTTCTGCTATATTGATTTTTCAAATGATTGATCCTAAAATTTGAAATTAAGATTCAATTTGTTATTGTATTAATGTTAATCTTAAATTAGTTGAATTTAATTTTATCTAGTCTAACTCAACCCAAGGTTTACTTCCAACTTAGTTAAGTTGGCCATGTAAGTATTTGTTCATTCCATAGGGCTTTACCGGAACCATGTTACTTGTATAGTAACAGGTAACATATTGTATTTTACTACTGTTCATCAACTTTTCTGATGTTTTCCTCTAGCTGGAGCAGTTTCAACTTGTATTCCATGAATTCTTCTAGCACTTTTAACAGGTGCACTAAGTGACCTTTTAAGTATGATTAAACCAGCTTGATCTAGTTTTTTATTTTATTTATCATTGGAGCTATGGCCTGCACAAAATGGTCAGCGAACTAATAAAACAGCAGGCTTAAACTGACTGGACCGTGTTTTGCAGGTTTTCTGTAAATTATGATCAGCCTCAATTAAAGAATCGTATGATCGCTCATGCTTTGCACAATTTTAAAATTGCTGTAAATTAATTTAATTTATTCTGTTAATCACAGGTTGGCTTGACTGGTCATGCTTTGCACAATTTTAAAATGGCTGTAAACTGCACTGCCTGATTATACTGTGTACTTATCGCCTTTTTATTTTAATACAACTCTATTTACAAAGAATTACATTGTTTTGCTTGGGGGGACATTTTGGCAAAAAAAGAAAAAAAGGTAGCGCCTTCCATTCTTTGCCTTCTGAAGTCTTTGGCAGCAAACATCTCTTCTTTCCCTCTTGCACTATCACACATCCTCTCTCTCTCTCTCTCTCTCTCTCTCAATTAAGAACACTAAGCCCAGATGATAAAAAACCATCTTTAATGTAGTTGGTTTTTGATTGCTGCAGCCTCCCTGTCTGAACTTTAGGTCATTATTACTCAGGACGAAAGGTTTCTCAATTACTTAAAATTTAACTTGTATAACATCTTCAACTAATTTGGTTGCTAAGATGTTGGCAGGAGTGCACCTCTTACCCCTCTGAACTTTATCAATTTTTCTCTCCCTTTCTGAATGGGGCAATCTTTTTTCCTGTTTTCAGTCTTAATTGTGCGACTGAGTAATGGACTCCAGTGAACCATACTGAACAAATCCCAATTCTGGTGGTTCTGATCTTCTTTTGGGCAGCTATAGTTGGAGAGTTTGTGAAATTGAAAGTCTGGGTTCAGCTAAATGAAATTTTCTTTTGGGTTTACACGAAATCTTGTGGTCATTCGATTCTATGGATGCCTCCACTTCATCTATATGGCTTTCATTCGATGAGCTATGCCTTTATCAATATTCCCATTCTTTTATATGATAAATCTTAGATAACGAAATTGATCCCTCTTAACCATGTCTTGCTTTTCAATACCATTGAATCTTCATCTAAAGCATTGCATATACTAAAATTGCATTCTTCGTGCTCTCTTTTCATTCTAGTTGTACAAATTTTAAACTTTTAGATTTCCATAACATTCTTCTGCTTTCCAGTATCTTGCTTCACAACTTGCTTGCTCTTATCAATCAATACAATATTATTTGCACATAAAGAATTTCATTTTCTCAAATGATTTTTACCCATGCAAACAAATAAGGATTTAGTGTGAATTCGTGGTGAACATCTGTGATGATCAGGAGTTCTTTTATTTCAGCATTGTTTATTCTAACATTGGTAACTGCTGTAATGTACATATCGTTTTCCTTAGATTGAGGATACACCTTTTTAGAGCTTGCTATGTGTAGGGACTATATTTTATGTTTTCTCCAAATCATATAACTGCATGTAGGTCTATTTTCTTTCGTCTCTATTTCTTTATTAATTGCCTGAATGAGTAGATAATTTCCATAGTTGAACCATGTGGTATAAAACTTGAGTAATTTAAACTTTTTTTTTCTTTTCTTAATCTCTATTTGATAATTCTCTTTCAGAGTTTCTTAATGAGGTTCATTATCATAATATCTTTATAATTCAAACAATTTTGAATGTTAGCATTATTTTTATATTAGTATTAGAGTATTCTGAATGTTTCAGATTTGTCGAATTTTGAATTTGATATATTGATGTTTGCATGAATTCTCATAAAATGTGTTTAGAATCCCTGAGAAAATCAGTGAAGGGTGGTGGGAAAATTTGAGATAAGATTTGTTATCTTTCTCTCCCTCTCTGTCTCCCCCCTACATCTCTCTCTTTTTGCTTCTCTCTTTGAAAATTCACTCATTCAAAGGGAAGCTTATCAAGCTTGATATTTTAGTTGCTGCTGTTCAACAGCATGATTCTCCTACTGATGATTCATGTTTTGACTTTTTCTCACTTCTTGTATAGTTGCATTTCTTATTATTTTGATGATCATACAATTTTAGGTGTAATTTTATGGTACACTACTTATGGCTATGATGACTTTTACTTGTATCATCCAATTTGTGACGACTGTGTATATTTCACGCATGCCTGGAAGAGAATCTTAATGTCATGCATGATAACTAGCATGGAGAATATATTGTATTTGTTGCACCCCTTTGGTGCTTTTCTTCAATCATTTTGTTCTTTCTTAAGTAAATGGAGTAAAGTTCTTGAGATTTTTTACAGGTGTTAAGAAGTACATGATAAAAAAATCTATTGATGTGGTGAGTGAATTCTGGGGTAAATTAGAAATTTGATAGGCCATATGTGAGTTGTTAGAAAGGTCCTAAAATTGATGGGTTACTGAAGATGGACTCCATTCCTGCATCATCCTTAAGTCATGCAATGTGCTTTGAATGGAGACAATTTTTATTTCATTGCAGAAAAAGACAATATCCATCTATCAACCAAATCTAGGTATCCATAATCTTCTCTAGGTTGACTGTGCTTTAGCTTATCTAATTTCTTGGAAATAAAATCATTGCTCCTTTTCTTTTTTGTGGGGCATTTACATGGATATGTGGATGTTCTGCCTATCCACTTGGAGTTGTTTGTCTTAATTTCAGTTTTCCGCACTTCAAAGAAGTGTTCTCCCACTTTGGGAGATTTGATGCCAATAAATGTGATGTTATTAGTGTACTGTAGTTTAGTTAGTTTCTTGTAGTGTAGTCATTGGAGATATTATGATGATGATATTTCTGTGGCAGGACCCAAAGGAGAAGGCCAAAGCAGAGACAAGGGATTGGCTGAACAATGTGGTAAGAATGAACTTTTCATGTTTATATTTGTTCTTTCGCTTGTTTTGGAGTGCGATTGTTTGTTTCTCTTTTTTCAAATTTCCACTTGATCTAGCAAATCTTCTCACAACTCTTTTTTTTTTAATTTCAAAAAGAACAATGCTATTTACCTTCCAAAGGATCCATTTGTAAGTGAAGGACCATTCCTGCTTCTCCCAACTCATAAGAGCTGACAAGTCATCAAGAATCTTGGTGGCCACATTAATACAAAGAAACTAACTTCAGCCATTTCCATCCGCAGTCCAGAGACTTAAAAAAATCGAGGAGGGTGATCGTATGTTGAAAACCATCTCTAACTTCTTCAAGAAAAAAAAAATGAATGTTATCATTGGTAAATTGTTGATGAGAAAAACATACCTCATCAAACCCCACCCTAAAGCTAGAAAAAAAGATCGGTGGTAACACCCTTTCTGTCGTTGCACTCAAAGGATCAAGCGTCCATCTGTCTCAATGGATGAGAAGCCAAAAACCTAATTTTAGGCTCCCTGTTAATAACACAAAAGGTGACTGAACTAAGACATACTCATGTCCACCATCTCCATCTAACTCCAAAACCATTCTTTGTCACATTATTTAGAGAAACCCAAGTGACGCAATCATAAGCCTTTTTAAAACCCAATTTTAGAACAATTCCCTTAGCATTCTTTTTACCATTTTCAACTTCCTCATCAGCCACTAAAACTGCACCTAGAATCTCCCCTTATAAAAGCGCTGTGACTTCATGATACATCACAATAAAAAGCACTTGACATATACTGAGACATACATGTATCCTATTGTTTGCTTGTTTTAAGAATAATTATATACTAATGCGTAAGGTGTATTAATGACTTTCAGATGCAGCAATGAATTTCAAATGTCGCCTTCGGCAGAACTAATTTGGTTAATATGTGATGTTTGAAGTTCCTTGTTGCCTTGTGGAACTTCCACTTTCATCCTTGTCATGTTCCTTATCTTCGAATATTATCTTCTTTTGAGAAACTTTTCTCTGAATGCTGCTTTCTGAACTAAATGTCTAGATCGCATTTTCCTTCCTTTTGAAATAAACATCTAGATCGCATTTTCCTTAACATTTTGATAATGTCTGGTCTTTTTTGGTGGTTTTCAAATTAAAAGCTTATATTATTGGATAGGTTGGGGAATTGGAATCTCAAATAGATAATTTCGAAGCTGAGATGGAGGGGCTTACTGTTAAGAAAGGGAAGACAAGGCCGCCTAGACTGGTAGGGTCAAGTGCAATCACACAATGCAGAGATCTTGTTTGTTTAGTTATGGTGATTAACTTTTCAGCTATATGTTCAGACACATTTGGAGGCATCAATTGCTCGGCACAAGGCTCACATAATAAAGTTAGAATTGATCTTGAGGTTGCTTGATAATGATGAGTTAAGTCCTGAGCAGGTCAATGATGTCAAAGATTTCTTGGAAGATTACGTGGAACGTAACCAGGTCTCCTTTTCACTTATTCAATTCAACATTTTAAATACAGTAAAAGCTAGTAGATGCAAAAAGTATCATAGTTCTGTTCTTGCGTATGTTACAAATCTATCTTTCAGTAGATCTTTCTTTTTTCTTTTTTCTTTTTTTTTTTGGTGGGGGACTGTATGTTAATTAATTTCTTCTGTAGGAGGACTTTGACGACTTTAGTGAAGTTGATGAGCTGTATAGCTCTTTGCCACTGGACAAGGTGGAGGCTCTGGAAGATCTTGTTACTATTGGTCCTCCTGGGCTTGTCAAGGTAAAACTTTTTTTGTTTTGTTTTGTTTGTTTTTTTTTTCCCCTCCCTCCACGTGATGCGTGTTTTAGTTTATATATTCGTTTCATGCTCATATGGTTGAAATGGGAGTAAGATTCATGCTTCAGTTAAAGTTTGGTATGAACGCTTTTAGGCTCAATTTTTTAAACATCATATACATGTTTTTTTTTTTGGTTCAAAATGCAGTTTGTGTTTTCTCAGCCTTTTAGACTTTAATGTGACATTTCCAATGAAGAACTTTGAGATCAACACATCCTCATGGTCAGGACATGTGTTATAAGTTCTTGATCTTCCACTTGTTATTTTCTTTCCATTTTCATATTATCCAATAATTTGTTTATTGAAAAATAGCTGTAGGCTCTTGGTTCTGATTTTCCTGATTCAGTAATAAGATTGTCTTAGTATGAAGTTTTGGGTCTCTGTAACATGGTGTTGTAAATCATTACCTTTGTTGGTAAATGGCTTTGTGAATGTCCTTGGAGCACAATTTCCTTTGGCACAAGGTAATAAACAGTAAATATGGCCTTAATTAAAGTGGGTGGGATGCCATAGTTATACAAGAATATTTCACGTAGTCCTTGGTTGAATCAAGAACTCTAGAGGCCCAGGCAACCTCCTTGCCAATATCTGGTAATTCTTCATTTTTTTTATCTTTTTGCGTGGCTAATGGACTGAAGTTAGGTGCAGGACGTTTGCTAGGGCTTTTGGATGACCTTGATTCTTAGTCGGATAAATACAAATGGTTTGTTACAAAATAAGACCTTCCTAATCTCTTTTTTCATGGTATTGTTTTTGTCATATGTAACACTAAGGAATTCAGAGACTATTTGTTCTAACATTGTTCTCTACCTTGCGATATTTGAAACAAGTTGCTCAATATTTTTCGGTGGATTGAGTTTGCTTGAAAATATTGAATCCAATGCATAATGAAGTTTAGAGGCTTTGTGATTAGCAAGGAAACTAAGTTGTCATGGAACAATGCCAAACAGGCCATTATTTTGGTCTATTTGTTTGGAAAGGAATGGAAGGATCGTAAAAACACAATCTATCCAAATCTCCTTTTTATGAGGTGTTATGGTTTTTATGTGTAATTTTTTTTTGTTTGGGAAGATATAAAACGGGATTGGATAGCTGTTTGTTTCTAATGTTTCTTTTCTTCCTTTTTGGTTCTCTCAAAGGATTTATTATCCCCCTTTTTGTTGCATTCTTCTCTGTTTTTCAACAATATCTTCTTTTTCAATCTTTGTTTTAAAGAATGTCTAGGACTATCCTTGCTCATGTTGTAATCGTATTTCAAATATAAAAGTTGGTGCATTTTCTTTCTTCTTTTCTTGCCCTTGTTTATTTTACAGCAATTTTCTCTCAAAACATAAATTTAGGCTTCTATGACTTTTTGATGTTAGGGTGGTCCTTCTGGTAGCGCAGTTCTAGGCTTGAAGAGTTCTTTAACAAATTCTGCTCTTCAAACACAGGTATGATTCTCTTCTGTTCAACCTGAAGTATGAGTAGATAAAAACATTGAATACGCTTCAATTTTCATAATTCTTGATGCTATTCAAGAATTCTTTATTTGGTTAATGATGTTAGTCCTTAAGCTGGTTTGAGGGTTGTATCTTATTTGATCTGTTGCAGTTACATTGGCCATTTTATGATTTGATTATTAGTTTGACAATAAATTCTTTGTTATTTTATAAGATTTCGTAAGCTGGTGTATTTTAGTCTTCTAGCTGTTTTACTTGGTCTCTAAATTCATCTGGGTAATTTGTAGTTGGATTTGATTGAGTTATTTGCTAATGAATTATTCATCTGGTTGTGATGTTGTGAGTATGGTCATGTTGGTTTCCCCATCCTCCATTTTACTGAAAGAAATCTTTCATCAGCAGCGTGAATTCTAAAATGTTTTTCAGCATTCTCTATCAAAAGACTTATGTATTAGAATAAGTGGATAATACTTCTAAATGTTAGAATGCAAAAATTTAAACAACAACTAAATACTACTTGTTGAATCTCCTTGTTCTTTGCGGGTTGAAATCCTTGTTTTGGCCAAGTGTGTGTAATTTGCATTTGACAACGTTTAAAAACTTCGGTGTGAGAAAGGTTGCTTCTCTTACATATAATTGTTTCTTAATGGCTCACCTTTGATGTATTTGGATGGAGCAAAATGCAAAAATTAGTTCATTACCACATCTCTCCTATAGGATCAGTTGCCTCTTTCTTGACTCATCCCTTTGGACCTTTTGGAAATTATGGTGTAGAGCTAATAGGAGATATTGGCAACCAATTCTTTTTTAATAAAGAAAAGGTAGTGCTTCCTAATTGCTTCCTAGGTTTCCTGTGTTCGCACCTGTGTTTTGTTTCCAACTTGCAAAATGTATTCTTCAATGGAAGCAATTTGAATGACCATTATCATGCAACACTGATCTTTAACAGGGCCAATGAGAAATTTCGGATATATTTTCCCTTTGAGTTGGTTTTATGACCCTTAGAATTGATGCCAATCATGGCTTTCTCTGTGCTTAACTCCAAGTGGATGCCCCAAGTAGGGATAGGCAGAATCCCTACTTTGCATCCAAGAATGGAGGCCAGAAGGCTGCCGTTCACATTGGGTCCCACAGTTATGAGCTCACTTTTTCACAGTGGTGCTACCCTTGGCTCTTTATAATGCCTTTTCTTCTTTCTTGTGAAATGTTTTTTAGCAGTTCTAAGTATCGCTTATGGATAGTAGTCATGTAATTCAACTCAAATCTTCTTCCATGGTTTGATCTTGAACTCAGTCCATTAAGTTACACTGCTTGTCTTCTGTTAACTAGCTGTTTCCTCATGCACCCTTTTGCTTGGTAACCTACTTGAATTTGAGGATGTGTGGATATATTGGTTGGTGATGTTTGGCAGGCTCCAGTTACAACAAATCTTCCCCAGGGAGCTTTGGTGCATGAGCAAGCTGATGAAGTAGCTTCTCAGGATAGTAATGTTGACATTGGTGCAAGAACTCCTCCTGCTAAAACTAGTGTGACTGCTTCTGCTTCATTGACTCCAGGTGGGAGCCATGTAGCTTCTGTCCCTTTGAACATTTCAACTAATAGTTTGTCAGGTACATCAACTCCTTCAGCAATTCTTTCAGGTTCAAATTCCGTTCCTGGTGTCTTGGACAATGCAGCTGTTGGTATGTCATCACCTACGAATATTCCTAACCCAGCCAAGGATGAGGACATTACAAGCTTTCCTGGTCGTCGATCATCACCAGGTCTTGGTGAATCTGGTTTGACAAGGGGCATGGCTAGAGGTGGCATCACTGGGCAAGCAACAGCTAGTATCTCATTAAGTTCTGGCAATTCAATTTCTAGCGGTGGCGCACTTGGTGCATCTCCTTCAGCCTCTGACATGTCTATGAGGAACATTTTGGGGGCTGATGATAGACTTGCTAATAGTGGTATGATGCAGCCACTGGTTTCTTCTCTGAGCAATAGAATGATCTTGCCTCAAGCTGCCAAGTCTAATGATGGAGTTAGCTCTACTGATTCTGGTAATGTTGGTGATTCGTCTGTTATAGCTGGCAGGGTTTTCTCACCATCTGTGGTTCCTGGAATGCCATGGAGGCCTGGAAGTCCCTTTCAGAGTCAGAATGAAGTGGTATGCCACTTTCTTCATTTATAAATCTCTACGTTATCCTGCTTTCTGGAGCTGTGCATACTTGAATAGTCTAGACTTTTGGGTGGCATGAAGTTGAAACTGTGTCCTTAGATCTGTATGTTCTCTTTATCATTCGTTAGAGTATTAAATTTATGTTTGTAGATGTGCTCAAAACTTAAAGGTATATCATATAGCAGCCCCCATTAGCAGTAAGGTTTGAATGATGATTGAAAGCCTTCCTGAGGTTTTGATGTGAGCTCTTCCTTGTTTGGTTAATATTTCTTATCGTTATTATTATTATTGTTGTTTTTATTCTTATTCTTATTCTTATTAATTTCTGGGGATAAAAACACAGAAAAACATGAATATAGTAAGTGAGCTAATTGGGTACATCTACATCATGAGTGAAGACCTTGGTGAGAAGTCCCAAATAAACGTGGAATGTATCCATAAAGCTGATGACGGTTTCCCTAGTTCCTTAAAATTTCTCCTATTTCACTGTCTCCACTACCCAAAAACTTGCAGGAGACATTATCCTGATTATGCTCCTTCAGGTACCTACAACTCATTATGTACAAATTTAGTGAATACGTGGTAAATATGGATTAAAGAGTTGGAAGTGTAATCCCAAAGCAAGTTATCCACAGTACCATGTGTGTGTCTGTGTGTGCATTTGTTTTTTCTCTCTGTTGGGTAGAAAAGGAATAATGTTAAAGAGTGAAGGAAGAGTACATGGGTCTTAGATGATTCATCCCAAGTATGATGCAGAAGAAACAAAAAAATTAACAGAGAATTGGTTTCTGGTCATTGTTGAAGTCCTGTAGACATAATCTCTAAAAACCCCTATTTGTACAAGCCCAAAGAAAAGCATAAAAAACAATCTTGTCCCAATGAGAGAATTAGTCTTTCTGGAAATTTAGCATTCTTCTTCTTCCAATTAATCACACCTACAGAGCAAAAAAGCTTCCTTGCACCCTCCAAAATCTCTAAACTTCATTTAAAGCAAATCATGTAGATTTCTAGGTCAAACCCATTGATTATCACAAATAGCAAAAAGGTGGTTTTAACGTTCTCCCTAGATATGGGGCAATGCAGGAAAAAGTGGCCTATAGTTTCAGATTGCTTTGCAACACATAACATGCGTAAATAGCTTTAAATTGTTATCTTTCTGCAAAAAGTCATTCATATTAATGTTTTAAAGCACCATAGACTAAATAAAAGCTTTAACCTGCCTTCCCAATGAACTAGTTTAAAGGAAAAAAGGTGGGGTATGAGGAATGCAAGCAAGGTGATGAAGGGATTTGCAAGAGAAAATGCATGAAACATCATATTTTCCCCTTCTAAAAATGATTTGTTGCATAAAGGAGAATCTTTATACCATTTCAATATCCCTTTCCCTGTCCCACCCCATACCACTTCCCGGCAATAAATGCTGCGTTTGGCAGTATATGCGACTTCCTCACACCTTTTCAAGGAAAATCAAGATTCCTCTCTGCGGACCACACCTTGGATGAGCTATTAGAAATGCTTGGTCACAAACATACTTGAACTTGTGCCTTCTCAAACACTGTATGCCTCTTTGATAATCAGGTCAGGCGTACCCAATTTAGCAAGTTGAAGATAAGATGAAGCACTTTCTTTCTTCGTTACTAACTAAAGCATTATTATCCCCAACAATAGTAGAAACTCTGGGACATTTTCTCTGCAGAAACACTTAAAAGGGGGTTTTGTTATGAACTCACTTTGTACAAAAGCTAAACCGTGATAAGACTTAAAACAATACCATGGGGTGCCATCCTAGACCAAAGTAGAATGCTAGGTGTGTGAAATGGAATATTTGGAATAATGAAGGCATGTTCAATTATCGGTTGTAATCTGCATTCCAGATTGGAAAGTATAAGGAAAGGGCCTGTGGTTTGGTAGAGAGCTATTCCTTCATATCTCCTTGCATTACATGATTTCCATATGTAAACATGATGAGACCAAACAAGTAACAGAATAAATCCTTTCTTTAGGATAATTTTGTTTTTTCCTTTATTTTTATTTTAGTTTTGGCTTAGAAAAGTGTAATGAAGAGGGAAGATCACCAAGAAAGTGTTCAACTACAAGAGCTACAAAGACACGGACTCTACAAAGGATATACAAGACTTGGGGACCGAAAATGCAATTAGTTGAGAAAATTGTCTATGAAGTTAAGTAAGGGCTTGTTTACAACTTTAAAATCCTCTTAATTTGTTCCCTCCAAAGCAGTCAAAATACCACCAAAAAGAGAGCATTCTAATGACTTTCCTCCTCTTTGTTGTACCACCTTGCACTGACTTTAGAGTCATTCATTCCATGTACAAGAGAGAGAAGATCTTCACCTGTAAGGAATGAATCCAAGAGCACCAAGGCAACATGTAGCAATGGTACCCCCGAGCTAAACCCCTCGCCCCCAACAAAGAAAGTGATGCTGGGAGGGTGAAAGAAGCAGCCCTTGGGAGGGTAAGATGATTCCAACTTAACTTCCAAAGAGATCCGACTCATGTCTGATCCTATAGTCCTCTTACAAAAAGCTTTTTGATTGCAAACCCTGCCACACAAGAAATTCTTCCCTACAGAGGTCGAATCATCCTCTAGAAATCGAAAGAAAACAAAGCAATCCCCAAAAAGGGAAAAAGCATTTGCTTGCCTCATCAACGTCATATTCCTATTGTTCTTATGCAGACTAAAGAGCTAATCAAATTTCCTATATATACCCCCATCTCAAATACAGGAAAATGTCACTTCAAATGGCAGAAGCTGTGTCACGTGTCATGCCTAACCAATTGCCCACCATAAGACGTGAAAAGCTGGAGATAGCATCCTATCTCCTAATTTCCTTTGAGCAGCCACCCCAAAGGTTCCAACAGCCTCATTAAACATCCGCATATTTTGAATTTTCCCATATTTTTTCTAGAATCACCTCTTTCCAAAAATCATTATGCTTCACTAAGACCTCCACACAAAAAATTTTGTAATAGGACCTTGATAGAATCTGTAAAGGATCTAACTCCAAGGTCCCACTCTATCAATGGGTCCTTAAAAACCTCTTTTGTTAGCGAAACTAAACTTTTTACCCACATTCGCGATACTTCTCTTAAAAATTTGCCTTGCATGCACTCAGTTCTTTTGGTGACTAAAATTCCAATGGCAAAAAGAGACATGAAACACACCAGAAGATTCAAGAAGGTACTCTTGATGACAATGAGCCTTGCTCCCTTAGAAAATGCCCTTTCTAGCACCTTTTTACCCACTTCTTAAATTTCTGAACAAACCTCTCCCAAATTTCTTTGACCTTGTTTTATTGCAAAGGGAAGCCTAATATATGAAAAGGGAAGACTTCCCATTCTACGTCCCGAATGATGCCAACTATCCATTATTCATCCCATGCCATATGAGAATAATCCCACTTGTTGACATATTGGCTTTATCTTGGAAACCATCTCAAAACTCAAAAGAATGTCTATCTCACTCTTTTACATATTCACCTTCATCAAACTCAGAAGAATGCATTTGAGGATGAAAATTTGCATAATAAAGAATGATCTTGTCATCCACTAAGAAAAGGCAGGAGATTGAAGTAGACTACACCACTTTGGGAACGATCTTACTTAACACTTCCATTGCTACGGTAAACATGAAAGGGAAAGATGGTCACTTTGTCTTATCCAGCAAAGCATGCTAAAAGATCCCAACATGCTACTTATAATCTCCGATCTATGAGGATGTACATTAGATGAGCTTGCATACACTTCCTGAAAAATTGATTGGCCTGATTTCCCTTAAATTGGAGGCTCTATATCGTTTTGGGATTGCTCTGGATCTGGTAGGCCCCACGCCCCTAATAATTAGGGTTTGGGATCTCTGTTTAGTGAATAAGGGCATGTTGTTTTTAAATTTCAAGACCTTGGTCGGGTTTGGGACAAATATCATTTGTGGATAGCTGCCCTGCTCTGTCCCAATAGTTTTTTTTTTTTTTTTTTTATTTTAAATTTTTGAAAGATTTTCTTCAATTTCTTGGCCTTTCTATGTGATGCACCTCCTCTCCCTCCCTGTTGCTGGTGTACATCCTCTCTCTCTCTCTCTCTCTCTCTCTCTCTCTCTCTCTCTCTCTCTCTCTCTCTCACCTAGGGAAGAACAAGAAGCCATGATCTTCACTTTACCAAACAGCATCAGTTTTGATCTTCATTGCTCCCGCATTCATTTTGATCTCCACTGACCAGTGTTAATTTTGTTTAGAACAAGTCCTCTCTAGTGTATCAATCGCCAACTGCATTGACCACCATTAATCTCCAGTGCCATACTTTTTCCTTTCAGATTAATTGATCTCTACCATGCTATTATTGATCTCCATTGCCTCAACTCTTCCAAGAAGTTGAACGGAAGGTGGCTGCAGTAGTAGCCTTCATAAAACAAATTCCCAAAGCAATGAGTCTATCCAACCTAGACGAAGAAAGATTTTCCCAGGATTGGACCTAGTTTAACAACCTTCAGTACTTGGCACATCAATCAAATTGGTGCACTGACACAGTCTAGAAACTCGTAAGCATAGGTGCCATCCACCCTCCCCGAACTCCTCTCACGCTGGTGCAACACCATGTTGAATCTTTACCAATAACCCATACATGATTCCAACAATCTCTGACATTCTTCGAAAGTTGCCACGACATCCTCCTCTCAACCCCCTCTCCTGGACCATAAACTCCCGACAAGATCCAGAAGAAACCATCTTTCTTGTCCGCCATCAAACATGAAGAAAATCCATACCCAAGAAATTATTTTGGATATCCCAAACAGCTACATTACATAAAATGCAAATGCCCTCCATGCAGGAAGAAAAAAGTGTCCACCAAATCTACTCTCCCAAACACTAATCCTCAAACTCTCACCCCATCTTGCTATTTTAGTCTCTTGCAAAGAAACCAAATCTACTTTTCCTTGTTTTAAGGAATGTTTAATGACAGCCTTCAATTTGAATCATTCAAGCTTTTAACTTTCCAATAAAATTACTTGGCAGCCTTCAATTTGAATCATTCAAGCTTTTAACTTTGCACTAAAATTACTTGGCGATGCCTTCTGGACAAGCACTAACTGTTTTCCTCTACTGCTTCCCACCTTTCCACATGTCCACCCTTATTTTCCTACATCTTTTTCCATTCTAATCTTTTAAACATTTTTTTTCCTTCTCCCACATTCTTTCCGTTGTTTGATAATGTTTTTGCTTTCCATATTTTTGTACCTCTCCATTTAATTTAGAAGGTTGTGCAATCTATCCTTAAATTGCTTTGTTGAAACTCTAAGCTCTTTCACACGCAATGTGGCTTTTCCAAACTCACCTTCTAAAAATATTTGGTGCTATTACCCTCTTCTATCCGCAAAGATATCTGTACAAATGTGCAGAGGTTGAGAGGGTAACACATGAAATATGTTCTAAGCAATGGCATCTTTTCTTTTTCCAATGCTATCAAAGAGTCTAAGCTATAACAACCACGTTCGCTGAACAATGTAAGAAGAGATGATTACTCATCTCACCATTATGGTAACATGTCACCATGTTAGGTCATCTTAGCTGCAACATGTCATTAGCATTAATCGTTTTTAATGCAATGTGCCAAAGAAAAGCAATCTCGGGGGGGATCGAAATTCTTCAAATAATATACACAAGACCCAATTGATTACTTGTTCATTATTCTTCCTAGAGTAGGAGACCATTTTCTCATGTATTTTTGTGCATTCTTCTAGATTAATGAAATTCTTTTCCTTTTCTTAAGGGGGGAAAAAGAAGAATCTTTAAAACCCAATTTGTATTACCAAGCCAATAAATGCAGAAAAGCTTGGAACTAAGGGTAATTGCATTGTATATGGAAGCAAACCACCAGTTTCCATTAACCTTTAATCTAAGAAACCATGTATCTGACATAGTCACATAATTCGTATTATACATAATCAAATCCCCCCCCCCCCAAAAAAATAGCAACAAATGAAAGTAATACCTAGAACAATCAAATGTTGTGGATTCTACCTTTGTCCAACAGAGGTCCCTTCACAATGGAGGTTCTAGTGATATTTTTCATAAATATGTACATCAGAAGGATTATTCAAACCTCTAATTTTCAACTCCAGATATTCATAATGATAAAGAATCAAAACCCCTTGTAAGCCTCTTCTAATCACAGCCAAGTGTACAGTATTAAGTTCTTTCTTGACCTAGATCTATTTTCTCTAATAAACTTGCATGTACTTGTATTTAACTTCCCCTCTGTCATTAGAATCTTGCTGCACTCCGAGTGTCTAAAAAAGATTCTTGGCTGCCTCCGTCACAGCTTTATGTTCTGATAGCCTACTTTTCTCCTTCAAACACCTAACTTTGGTTTCGTTTGGTACTTGAGTAAACATAGCCTCTGATAGGTGTATGCAAAATACCAAGGCCAGAGCTTCAGTTTCCCACTCGAGTACGTGGGCAAATATTCAAAAGTAGGGTTTTGGAGGAAGGTGTTAAAGATGCATCTTACTCTTAAGAATCTAAACTATTATTGGAAGAAACAGTAGAGTACACCTTGGGTTTTAAGCTTCTGCCCGAAATTACTGTGTCAATATTGATGAATCAGATCTACCACATTAGCCCATAACTTCAGTGATCAATGTATCAGTCTTGAAAGATTGCAATACAGAGGAATCATGTAGAACGTCTTCCATCTCTAAAAGCCTGTCACTTTTCTGAAGCTCCTTAATCACTAAGCCATCAAGGTCAGAATCACTGTCAATTCCTTCCTGATCACTGTCAGCGCAATGTGCTGAGGCTCATCTGATGCTTGAGTAAACTCCTTTGTGAATTTTGTTGCTGTTGATAATTTCTTTGTGAGAGCTGCTTCTTACTTTTGGATTGCTATATTGTGTATCTAGTAAATGATCATTTTTTGGTGGCAAATATTTGTTTTAAAAAAATAAAAACTTATTTTCTCCTGTATGTGAGATGGAAAGGAGAGCACATGAGTGGGATTTAAACTAGCCTCAATTGACTTTTGACATGGTAGAAACTTGGGGAAAAGGTCATTTGCAGATATGTGAAGCTTGATTTGAATGGCTTTGTTAAATGTTCCATTTATAAAGGGCTCACCTCGTGCATAGCTTAGTGTGGGGGTAGGGGGAGGGTGGGCGTTTATGTACGCAGCCTTCCCCTTGCATTTAAATGTTCCGTTTATATACATGTGAAATGTTTTATGAGTCTGTAACCGTTGCATTTGCATGACATGCCCTTTTTCTATGTGTGTGTGTGTGTATTATAAGGAATATTTGAAATAAAATATTAAATCACCATTATGCTAATTTTCCTCATGTCATTAATCAAAACTTCAGGGTCAAGTTCGTGGTCGAACTGAAATTGCACCTGATCAGAGGGAGAAATTTTTGCAGAGGCTTCAGCAAGTACAGCAACAAGGTCATAGTACACTACTTGGCTTTGGAGGAAATCATAAGCAATTTTTGAGCCAGCAACAGAATCCACAAGTACAGCAGGTATTCTTCTCATGTGAACTTCCTCTTTTCTCCGATATTAATCTTGCATATCTTTGTTGACTCTTTGATTGTGCTTGGCCTGACACTAGCTTGTGCTACTTTTTTGGTTTATCTTATTGTGAGTTGTGACATATTGGATCGTGAGGGTTACTTGACACTTGTTATTGCTTATCGTGCTGATCAATCTAGCCTGTATGTTTTTAATGGACGTGATTCATAGAAGAGGTTGAGTAAAATATTAGAGCGTTACTAAGTACTCTAAATAGAAGAGACAACGAAATTGTGGATCATAGAGCTGCAATGCGCATTTTATGTCTGATTTGTAATTAGGGGGAAATTGCTTCATAATCCTGGTTAAATCAGCTATATTAGGTCTTATATCCCAAAATGGGGGTATGATAGTCAACTATATCTGCCCTTTTTTGTTCATCAATACTTAAGGGTTAGCCGGGCAGTGAATTATTGGTTGGTGTTTTGCTTGTCAATGCTGAAGTGGTTGTCTTGTATGCATATACAAGGTGATGTGAGTTCTTCTGTTGATTCTTTGTCAGGAAGTCATCTTTGATTTTGTTATGATCTCTTTTATTTTCCAGCAACTTTATTGTTCTATTTTATCTAAAGAAAGGACCTAAATTAAGGTTTTGAGGTTTCAATGCAACAAGGATTTAGAGAATGATTCTGACTGATTCATTTTCTTCTGAATGTCACACCTTAAAGCAATTTTCATCAAGTATAAACTTGTTTTTATTAGTTATTTTTGTTTCTCTTCTGCGCTTTTGGCCATCTCTATTTATTTGCATTGTCTGTGATGGGATTATAGTTCAACTCCCCGAGTTCCTCTGTCTCTCCTCATGTTGGTTTGGGACTTGGAGTTCAGCCAGCGAGCCTCAATGCAGTCTCGCCTGCCTTATTGCAGCAGCAGCCTATCCCTATCCATCAACATTCTACACAGCTATCATCAACTGTGGCAAAAGATATTGGTATGAGTGCCTCATGCTCCTTCAAGTTATGTTTATGTTATATACTTATAATCGATGCAAGACTGGTAAAAAAAATTAAAGCTTTTGTTTTTTTTTTTTATTAACTAAATAATATTTGGACACTAGGTTCCCTAAAATGTTCTTGCTGCAAATGTAAGACTAAGATATTAGATGGTACAAAAATGAGTTATGGGTAGGAGAATGCTTCTGAAGATTAAAGCCAAGAGAAAATTACTGCATAGGTCATCTGTCATTGGGTAGGAGAAAGTTTCTGAAGATTAAAGCCTAGAGAAAATTACTGAGTAGGTTATCTGTTATTAGAGATGGATACTTATATATACATGAATCATATATGCTAATTATAAGTATATGCACTTATGTATAAACCATATGACGATATTAACCTATTGCATGTTTCTCAACACTCCCCCTTAAGCACGAGCGTAGATATCATATGTGCCCAGCTTCCTGCAAATGTAATCAACCCTAGGGCCTTGAGGAGACTTTGTAAACATGTCTGCTAATGGATCATGTGAACCAACAAATCTTGTAGCGATTTCCTTAGAAAATAGCTTCTATGTGGTGAAATGACAATCTATTTCAATATACTTCATGTTTTAATGGGGAACTGGGTTGGTTGCAATGTGTAGAGCAGCTTAAGTATCGCACATTAATTTAGTAGGTGTAGATTGTGGAACAGCCAATTTTTCAAGTAAATGCTTCAGCCATAGAAATTCATATGTTGTTAAGATCGTAGCTCTATACTTGGCTTCGGCACTCGATGTTGCGATGACATTTTGTTTCTTGACTCTTCCATGAAATCAAGTTACCTCTTAGAATCACACGATACCCAGTAGTAGAATGCCTATCAGAAGGAGATCATGCCCAATCGGCATCTGTATAGCCATTATTTGAGAATGTCTGTGGTCTTGGTACAACAAGCCTTTACTTGGAGCTCCCTTAATATATTGAAGAATGCAGATCACTTCATCCCAATGACTCGGACATGGTGAATTAAGGAATTAGCTTACTACACGTATGCAAAGGAAATATTTGGTTTAGTGACTGTAAGGTAGTTTGACTTTCCAACAAATCCTGGCTCAGAAATAAGTGCCTCTGATTTCGTTCCTGGCTCAGAAATAAGTGCCTTAATTTGGTACTAATTTAACATTTGGATCCATGGGAGTGTCAGCTGGTTTGGCTCCAAGCTGGTTTGGCTTACTACATGAGAACTCGATGAAGGTCACAAAGTATTTGAAACCTAATTTTGAAGCAACCCGACTGCATCCAAATGAACTTATAACAAAAGGAGACCCAACCCGTTCATTGACTTTAGGTATAAAAGAAGCACGGGAATGCTTTTCAAACTGACTAGACACAATTTAAATGACTCAAAAAGAAAAGACTGGGTACTATTAACTTAAGACTCGACAAAGATGGAAATCCAACTGGGAATGAATTTATAAGTGAGACAATAGTGGTGCACACAATTGGTGATGGAGATGAGTGTGGTGAAGAGAGATAATAGAGACTGAAACTCACACCCTCTGCCAATCATCCTTTCACTCCGGAAATCATGGATAGTAATGGAAGTAGGATAAAAGGTTATTAAGCAATTATGCCAGTGAGTAAATTTACCGATTAACACATGATTAAATGCAGAATTAAGAAGATAAAAAACAGAGGATTAGCGAAGGGGGAAGTTTAATAGTTCCCATGCCTTTTATTGAAGCTGCGAAGTCATAAGCAAGGGTTGCATTTAGTAAAGAAGTTTTTCTAGTAAAAGAGGTAAACAAATCAGGATTACCTGCCTGGTGATTGTCTGCCCTAGAATCAAGTATCTATAGACTTAAGAAGAAGAGCATTAAGCAAAGCATGCGCAATATTATCTGTCTGAGCATGAGTAGACTGCTGAGCTGATGTTATAGGTTGAGTGGTCTGCTGAGTTGTCTAAGCCACATTTACCACACAAGGAGGAAATCTATGAAGGGTGTATCTTGTGTGTGACCAAGATAGCCTCAATGAGCCCAATGTGGATGATCACCTCTCGACCATGTCCACCACCATGATGACTGCCTTGTCCATCTCCACCTCCAAAGCTTCTTTCCTGTTGAGCAATCAAGGCAGTATGATCACTAATAAAGGGCTCATCAACAAAAGCAACAGAAGTAGAAAGCTTGGATTAATCGGGAATCCACATAAGCTAAGGGAGGAGCAGTTGCTCCTTCGTTGACAAACAGGTTCTAGTCCTGATGAATACAACAACAAACTGAGCCATTTTTCCAAAATTTGGGGTCGGCCATTTGAGAGACAAATTTATAAAAGATAGAAAAAAGAGAAAAATAAGAATAAAATATATATATATATAAATAAATAAAAAGAAAAATAAAATAAAGAAAATAAAATAAGAGAAAAATAAAATAAAGATAAATATATAAGTCAATAGATAAATATCTAAAATATATTGGTTTAATTTGTGCGGATTCTACTACGTCATCCATTCTTATCTAAGGCCATTTCTTTTTCTAAACCCTTAACTTTCATGTCTTTACGGATAACTTGTATCTAAGTTTTCAATAGTCTATCTCTATGTTTTACTAGATTTCCTATATTTAAATTCTTAGTTTTCCTAATCGGTGCATCTTTAGGTCTTCTTTGCACATGTCCGAACCATCTCAAACGACACTCGTATTTTATCCACAATTGAATTAACTCCCAATTTGCTACGAATCTCTTCATTTCTAATTCTATCTCTTTTAATTTTTTCATACATCTATCTAAACATTCTCATTTCTACTACAACCATCTTTTGTTCTTCTTCTTGTTTAATAGCTCAACACTTTGTACCATTACAATAGTGTAGGTCTAACCATGGTTCTATAGAACTTCCCTTTAGGTGTAATGGCAACGTCCGATCGCAAAGAACTCCGGATGCCTTTCTCCATTTCATTCGACCCGCTTGAATCCTATGATTTATATCTCCATCTATATTGTCATCATTTTGAATGATAGAGTCTAGATATCTAAATCGTTCATTTTTTGGGACATTTTGCCCATCTAATCTAATCGTTTCTTCATTATTCCTATAACTATCACTAAATCTACATTTCATATATTCGGTTTTCGATCTACTCAATCTAAACACTCTGTATTCTAGCGTGAGTTTCCATAACTCTAGTTTAACACTAACACGCTCTCTAGTTTTATCAACTAGCACTATATCATTTGCAAAAAGTATACACTATGGTATTTCATTTTGGATATTTTTTGTAATTTCGTTTATCACTATTGCAAAAAGAGGAGACTTAATGCCGAACCTTGATGGAGTTCAATGTTAATGGGAAAACTATCACTCAAACCCCCACAAATTCTAACGCCGGTTACATATCTTTAATGAGATTAATATATCTCAAAGATATCCCTTTTTTCATCAACGCTCACCACAATAATTCTCTAAGAATCGTATCATATGTTTTTTTTCTAAATCAATGAATACCATGTATAGATCTCTCTTTTGTGTTCTATATGTCTCTATCAAATGTCTTAACAAGTGGATTGCTTCCGTGGTAAATCTTCCTGGTATAAATCCGAATTGATTTTGAGATATATTTATCTCCGATCTCAATCTATACTCTATTACTTTCTCTCATAACTTTCATAAGTTTAATTCCTCTATAGTTGGAGCAATCATGTATGTCTCCTTTATTCTTATATAGCGGTACAATTATTATTTCTTCATATTTGAGGCATTCTCTTAGTTTGCCAAATTTTATTGAAAATATCCATTAACACTTTTACACCAAATTCACCCAAACATTTCCATACTTTTATAGGAATGTTATGAGGTCCTATGACTTTATTATTTTTCATCATCTTTAGAGCCTCTTTCACTTCATGAGGGCGAATTTTACGTTTAAAATCTCTACTAATTTCTTCTACACGTATCTCGATATTTCCTATATCTGTTGTACTCAAAAAAATTAAAAAGATCATCAAAATATTCACACGAACGTCTTCTTATATCCTCATCCTTTACAAGTATACTATTAGTTTCACTCTTAATACATCTAACACCATTTAAATCTTTATCCTTTCTTTCCCTTAGCTTAGCAATTCTGTAGATCTGTCTCTCCTTCTTTAGTCTCCAATCTCTTATATAGTTCATTATACACCTTACTCTTTGACTTTGGATAATCTTTTCACATCTTTTTTCGCATTTTTGTATTTGTCATATGCATTGTTACTACTATTACCTTTAAAATTCCTATAACACTCTCGTTTGGTGCGGATAGCCGTTTGAATTTCTTCGTTCCACCACCATAATTCTTTGCCTATTGGGGCTTGACCCTTAGATACACCAAGAATCTCCTTACCTACACTCATAATGCTAGTCGATATCTCTTTCTATATTGTTTCCGAATCCTTATTAGTAGACCAATTTGCCACTTGAAGTAATTTATCTTTTAAAGCCGTTATCTTTTCTCCCTTCAAATTCCATCACTTAATTCTTGACTCTATAAATGGGTAGTACTTCTTTCGCCTTTTAGACACGCGCATATCTAAAACTAGGAGTCTATGTTGAGTTGTCATACTTTCTCCCGGGATGACCTTACAATCCTTACAAGTCATTCTATCACCTCTTCTAGTGAGAAAGAAATTTATTTGGCTAGCATTAGATCCACTTCTATATGTAACTAAGTGCGTTTCTTTTTTCTTAAAAGTAGTGTTTATAACTATTAGATCGAATGCTGTGGCAAATTTTAAAATGGTACCCCCTGCCTCATTCCTGCTTCCGAATCCAAAGTTGCCATGTACGGTTTCGAATCCTTCATTCCTTGCTCCTATATGTCCATTTAAGTCTCCTCGAATAAATAGTTTCTCACTACTAGGTATGTTTTGTATAAATTCATCTAAATCCTCCTAAAATTGTTTCTTACTAATTGCATCTACACCTATTTGGGGCGCATACACACCGACTATATTAACTATATTAACTATATTAATTATATCTTCCCCATCTTCTAGTCCTGATGAATAGCATGCAAAAAAGGACATGGTGAACAGTAACTCCCATTTATCTTGTGCTTCGCCAAATCATTGGTAAGAGGCATCAACTTATTAAACTCAACAAAAGAAAATTGCAGCTTCCCAAACATAGTAGTAAAGTATTTTTTTAAAATGTCAAAGTCAAACAAGATTACCAATAACATCATAAATCTGAGTAGCATCATGAATGTACATCTGGTGTGCATGCCACCAAACCTTGCGCAAGACCGAAAAGCTCGAAAGACAGATATAAGACCGGTGTCTATAGATTGCTAAAGATTGTTGAGCATCAACATGTTCCCAAATTGCACGATCAGCTTCAATGAGTGCTGTCATGACATGGAATAATCATGACCATTAAATTTTCAGTAGTGATATTTGGAGTGCCATAAAAGTAGAGAACAACTACAGGTGAAGTAGTCATGGCAGAAGATTCTGAAGTCATAGTGAAGAACGAACCACAGAAAATTGATGATGAGAGTTCTTGACCATTGTGCAGAATTCTGCACTCAACCCTACTAGGGTTTCTAATGGTGGTGCAGACTTTTCCACTGAAGATAACTAGGTTTTTTTTGTGGCAACTGCTATGGGTACTCTCTTGGATGGCTTTGATACCATGTGAAGATTAAAGCCAAGAGAAAATTAGTGGATATGTTTTCTGTCATTAGAGAGATGGATGCACTCCTATATATACATGAATCATATATTCAAATTCCAAGTCTGCCCTTATGTATCAGACATATGACTATACTAACCCCATTGCATGGTTCTCAACAAGGTTCTTGCAAGAGAGGGTTTAGAATATCTGATATCATCAGCATCCATGTGTCCATGCTTCTCCCCAGAAGAATAAGAACTTTGCAACATACATCAGACATCATCCTTAATGGCCCTTGTATCATGATCCTCTGCACCAACCTTAAAACAGAACTATCTTTCGCCTAATTTTAAACTTATATACATGACTATTCTCTCTCGCTTTCCCTTCATAAAATAGATATGCTTTTAAATCCAGAGCCAATAATTCCAATCAATATATACATATATACAGAGCCAATGCATAACAAATTACCTATCATCCACATGCTTTATCTACATTGAGTGCCCTCAACGTTTGTGAACCCACCAACACATTATGAGGGAGCCACTGACCGAGAACTAGCTGAACCACAAAATGGACCGTTCAGTAGCCCCCTTGGTTTCTTAATGTCACCGGTTAATGAGACCAATCAGATGGTGAAATTGTGCAGATGATTGCTACTTCAATACAAATATATGGTCAAATGATCATCCGCTTATTGATACCCTTGGATAAACATGACTGACTCGCTGTTAGTGCACCCATTTGAGATTGTTAATTGTGAGAAGCCTCCTCAAGGTTCTTTCATGAGGGAAGGCATCTTATTCAAGACTCCATGGAAGGAAGGAGCATTTCCTAAAACTGTCTTTGACATGGCTTGTTATCCTTTGATCGCTTCTTTAAGAGTTATTTAAGTGGATTCTTTGTGGAACTATGTCTTTATTTCTCTCCAGCTACCTCATCCTTTCTGTTTACCTTAGTCTACAGCAATATGGGATGATGCCTAAATAAGTCAGAATAGGTTCCAGATTCTCAAACAACAACAAGAGGAAGGAGGAACCCTATCTTACCCTGTTTGAGGATATAACCAACAGGTGGTCAGGACTTTCATAATGTCAATTTTTTTTTGGGGGGGGGTGGGGGTTGGAGGGGATGGGGTTGGAGGGGTTGGGGTTTATCTGAACCTTTATGTGGTCCTCATCCTGATTGCTTATTTGATGTTTCTAGTGGATGGCAGCCAGAGAGTGCCAACTTATTTGGAATTTTGATTTATTGAGAAAGCTTTTGTCAATCATGCATGTTTAGAGCTTTTGCTTTGTGTCCATAGATTGGTTTGTGTATGGAGCAAAGTGCAATAACTGTACAGGGAATGTGTATTATCAGATTTTTGTAATTTACCTTATAAAATCAGAGCATAATCATCAAAATATAAATATGGTTGAGACAAGGAACTTCTCTGCCTCCTTGTTATGTGTGTGCGCGTGTGTGCACGTGTAGATATATATTTGGTTCGTTTATTGAGATTTTGATCAAGCTAGTCTCAAGGTGGTTGGGCAAGGTTTTCGTGAACTCTATTATCAGGACCGTAAGAGGATATATCCATTTGTGGGGATTTCACACCCTTTATTTGCAGATGACATAATTAGTTTTCTGTATTGAGGTCTCTTAGATTCTTGATCTTGAAGTCTTTCTGTTCTGTGTTCATGCATTTCATGTCGAAGGCTGATTTCAGCAGCAGCATGCTCTATTTCCTTAGGATGTGAGTGACTGGTACTGTGAGGGCAGAAGAAGAGATAGAGTAAAGATAGAGTAAAGAGAGAAGCAAAGGAACCAGACAAGAACTGTGAGGAAGAGGAAGAAAATCATGGAAGTAGATCGTGATGAAGCTAGAGAGAGAGAGAGAGAGAGAGAGAGAGGAGTTGGCCCTTAAATTCCAAGTCTTATTCCATAACTTAAAGCCTAACTATTAGAAGAATATGGAGCATATTTATCGACTTGCATCCTAATCAAATTGAGGAAACATGGTCTACTTTTAAATGTCTGAATGATTTCTAAATGGTTTATAGCAACTTCGACACATTCCATCAATATAAGATTATTGCAAATATTCTAACATAATTAGAAATGCAATATTACTTGAATTCCTAAGCCTAATACTTGGTGCAGCACTATTAGCAAAGGTGCACTTGAGGTATTTCCTGAGCTGGGTGGTTGCATGGCTATTGAGGGCATACTAAGCAGTTAAAAGTGGAGTGCATACACCGAAGTGCCTTCTGGAAACCAGACCAAGTCACATGTTACTTGCAGAGTTTTGATCTTATAGGGTGAGCGGCTAGGATAAAGGATACCATCAGAAAGTGTCCTAATTGCTTTAGAAACCTCACAATGGAAGGATAGGAAGTAGTTACATGCTAGTCATGCCCTTGGGCGCGTGGGAACATCAAGTATCATGATATGTTTTCTTGGTCTTGCTCCTTCATTGGACCTTGGGAACTATCATTTTTTTTTGGATGAATAAAAACTTTATTAGAGGTATTAAGAGGATGCCAAATCAACAGGAACTATCATATTTTACAAAGCATTTTCCTGACAAATATGTTAAACTGCTCAAGTAGATTTTCAAATACTATCTTATTAATTTAGGACTTTTTATCTATGTTCAACTGCAAGTTGTAAGTATAGAGTAAAATGAATATCTTAGGAAGTTATGGTTTTCCAATTGCAAGGAGACAGAGGCCACATTTGAGGCCATGTAACATTATGGAATGTTCTTGTAGCTGATACCACATTTGGAATGTTCTTGTAGCTGATACCACATTTGAGGCCATGTAACATTATACTCCTTGACTTAAGAATGTTATGACATCAAGTTTACATGTGCTATATATGATTTGGCTA
This sequence comes from Dillenia suffruticosa, assembly GCA_033439265.1. Taxonomy (NCBI): domain Eukaryota; kingdom Viridiplantae; phylum Streptophyta; class Magnoliopsida; order Dilleniales; family Dilleniaceae; genus Dillenia; species Dillenia suffruticosa. The sequence continues at coordinate 23,233,270 of JAVTVX010000015.1, forward strand.
AATTCATATAGAATGTTCTTGTAGCTGATACTACATTTGAGGCCATGTAACATTATGCTCCTTGACTTTTGTTTGACCAGCATCATACTAAAATTTTAACACATTATTGTGCTAATTTGTTGTTAATAAATAGGACTGATTATACCGTTTATAGGAACACTTCATTACAACTATAATAGACAATCTTTTATTGGTACTTGATGCAGATGGTAGCCACACAAAAGCTGAGGAGCAGCCTGACCAGAATCCTGCGGATGAATCAATTAGTGATGCTGTTACTAGTCCTGGAATTGTCAAAGCTGTTAACAAGGATGATATCAAAGTAGCATATGCAGTGGATGCGTCGGTACGTAAATCATCATTTAGTATTTTTGTTCCTATACTGATACATAATTCTTGATCAGTAGTAACTCCCTCCACTGCATGTTCCAGAAGATGAAGAATTATTTATAGTGCTTTATATGTGTTGGAAATAGTAATTGTTTGTAGCAAGATGTGTTTAGTGCAATTGTATTTATTGTTGTCTATTTTTTTGTATATAAGTAGTTTGGTGCTTAGTCCTATCCACTCAGGGAATTCAAAAACTGAAATCTATTTCAAGTTTCTCAAGTTGGTATCAGAGCAAGTCTTTGCCCTGCTTTTCCGTTAGTCTTTTTGATTTGCCATCTGGTTCGGTATTACCCAAAAGTTGTTTCACAGTTGTTGCAACATCTTCACAGTTCTTGACGTCAGCGGCTTCTATGTGGTCCACACTAGTAATTCCATCGTAAAAAGGTCACTTCTGGCTAATCTATAATCTAGAATTTAACTCAATCTATTGTTGAAGACCTTTGCTAGAATTCTGTAGATATTAGCAGTTTCCTTTATTTTGCTAGGAAGTCCTTTTAAAGATTTCCCCTTTACTTATTGCAACCTATCTCAAGCACAGGCTTCTTGATTTCCTCACAATTGAAGGGTCTTTGTAACCACACGGTGTTAGAATCAGAAATTGGGACCTCATCTAGGCCTACAAGAATATGCCTTCAATGGTCATCCTCTATGTACAAATCCCTATAAAAACAATAAATCACCTGTGGAATTCGATTGGCTTCTTTCAGTCATTCTCTATTTTCCTTCTCAATAATCTTAGTTAGTAGAACTCTTCCTCCTACAAAAAGGAAGTGGTACCGTCAACCTACCCATTTGGAATGGGCTAATCTCATAATAATTTGTTAAAGTGGCTCTCCTAAATTCTTTCAATATCTTATTTAAATATCTATTGCATGCAAAGTCTGCATCACCTTAGTATCCCCATACACCCCAATATTCCAGCTCTTCAACACCTCTTAAAGACTCAATCTTCCCATAAACTTAGAAGCTCCTGGCCATCATTTAGGAAAATGGAGGATAGTTTGAGTTATTAACAAAAGCCCATGCCTCTTCCCATATACAAACAAATGACCCAAATTTGTGTAACATACTTTAGAGGAGTTGGGGTAAATGTTTAGGTGTAGAGAATTAGGGTTTACTGCAGGAAATTTTGATATAAGCAAGCTGTTTTTCGTGAAGAGATTTCTGGGTTTGCAGAGAATAAATAAAAATCCAGCAATTAAATGAACGCAAAAAAAAAAAACGCAACAGATGAGATGAGAAGAAAGAAGATATGCTTACTAGCATCACATAATAGATCCTTAGGCATCAAACATAGGGCAAGAAAGTATCACAACTTCTGTGGTTTGAGAGAAGTCAAAGCATAAAATAAAGAATCGTTAAAGACAAAATTTAGAAATTGTTAAGACAAAATTAAGAAAATTCTAAATTGTTGTAGTAATGACTCTACAATGATTAAATAACTTGCTAAATAATTAGATACAAAAAAAGAAGCTAATTTAAGTAATAAATTTCTAAAACTTAAAAGTTTTTGTAACTTTCTAACATAAAATAAAGAGTCAATATGATTTATTCAAGCCCCAACTAAGTTTCTCATCATCTAAAATATGCAAACTATGGCTTGAGCATTAGATTCACTTTGGTAGACTTCCTAACAAATTTTGAAGGTTTCTGCCAATGTACTCATCCTCTTTCCCAGGCTTGGAAAAACTCGACTCCGTCAAGGTGAAAGTATGAAAATCATCATAAAGTAAAAGGATAAAGTTTTTGTAATTTTTCTTCTGTCATCCATGTAGAATCAGAAAGGGAATGCTCTTTCCATTTCACAAGAAACTTCTAATAACCATCTCCTCTACTAGAAACTATTTGATGATGAACAATATTCTCAATCTCTTCTTTAAGATGGGGGCCGAAGAAAGTCCAGCAGCAGTAGCATCATGTCATGGCTGTGGCATGAAGTTAGATCTTCAATATTGAAGACATTACTTATTCCCATATCTTCTGGTAGATCATAAACATAGGCATCTGAACTGATCTTTGTAAGAACCTGTAAGTACGAGCACTCTTTGAGTGAAGCTTCTTATACTATCCCTTAGGATATCTTTCAGATCTTTCAGATTTGATACGTATCATAACCATATCTCCTTCCTCAAATTCATCAAACCTTTTCCATAAATCAGCATATGTTTTATAACCTTCATTGTTTAGAGCAATCTTCTGCCTAATTTCAGCTTGAAAGTCACAAATATGCTTTGGAAAAGCATATGCTTCTAAACTTGGATGAGTTTCAATGGGTAGAAGTACCAAATCAATTGATTTCTAGGAGGCACACCAGTCACAATCTCGAAGGGACTACACCAGGTACTTTGACCGTCACCAGTCACAATTCAGCCATGGGAAGAACTAAGTCACATCTAGAGACATTGTCACCAATACAATAACGAAGCAAATCACCAAACTCCTATTAACTACTTGAGTTTGTCTGTGCTTATGGATAATGAAGAAAATTTCAACTTTGTATTCAATATTCCACAAAGAGCGCCAAGAATAACTCATAAAGTTAACATGATGATCTGAAACAGCTGTCATAGGTAGGCCATGAAGTCTAACAACTTCCTTGAAAGAGAGTTTAGCAATGTGAAGAGCATTCGCTGCCTTCATCAGGGAATAAGATGAGCCATCTAGGAATATCTATCAACTGCCATAAACTTGAGTCATGATCTACAGCAGGTTCTTTTACTTCTCTGGCTAAAACAACAAATACCATCTCTAATTCATGACTTTTTACTTTAAATCGCCTTTTGGTTGGGATTTGGAGATGTTTCTTACTCCTTTCAGTGATCTGTTTAGGTTTTTTTGGTAACTTTTCTCCATGTGGCTTGATCTCACATGAACTCATGGGCTCTAAAATAATAGTCTTTGTTCCCACTACGAATGTGTATGTGTTTTTCCTCCCATTATGATTCACATGTCGATCATAGAGCCAAGGCATGCCTAGAAGAATACGAGTGATTTGCATAGGAATGGCATCACATAATATAGAGCCTTTGTAAGCACCACAACTAAAAGAAAGGAGTGTTGTTGATCCACGCCACCTAAGTATGGGTGAGGGTGGAGGCCTGTTCACAACTTGAGATGATCAATTGTGGATGCTGAAACAAAATTTATCCAGCTACCATAATCAGTGATAAGCTTCTTCGCTTGATCACCACATTGCACTATTGGAAAATTGAGGTTTGCCTCCAATCCTCTTCCCCTACTTTAGATGCTGCCAGAATATGCCTCACTGCCGACAAAAGAGAGGTATCCACCGCATCATCTGGAAGATCATCTGCTACATAGGTTTCAAAGTCAAATGAGTTCTCTTGAAGATGATCTTATGTTTGTTCTCCTTCCTTCATAGGTTCCTTGCCAACATGTAGATTATTCTTTCTGAGGCATTGATAACCCATATGACCAGTTTCCCCACACTTGAAACAAGCGATTCTTTTGCTGATTTAGGGGTATGAATTGTTCATCTTGCCCTTTGAACTAGTTCTGTTAGAAGGAAAAGATTTTTGCATCATCAGTCCTCTTTGTGCCTATCTCTGCAACTTGAAACCCAACTTTTTTACTTATTGGGTAGTTCAAGTACTGATCAATTTCAAGTGCTACTTGGAACACGTGTTCTGAAGAATAGATTGGTTGTCTAAGTGGTTCCCTCTTAATCAGCCTTTGGACCAGCTCTAAATTAAGCTACTGCTTGAACATCATCCTCAACGATACCACTGTGAATTTTTAGTTAATCAAAATTTGCATGTATTCAACTACTGTCATTGCTTTGTACTAAGATGTAAACCCTGCCCCTCATCTTTTGAAGATAATTTATTGGCATGAATTTCTCTCTTAACTTGACCTACGTCTGATTCCAAGTTGAGGCTGGCAGTAGTCTCATTCTGGTTAAATCATTCTCAACAACATGTCACCGAATTTTGCTAACCCCATAACCTTCATCTTTTCAAACCTAACCTTGCCATAATCGGGCATGTGATACCGGTTAAAATATTCTTCAAGGGAATTGATCCATCACAGAATTTTGTAGGATCTAATTTTCCCTGAAAATCTGAGACTTCTATCTTGATCTTCTTAGAGATATCCCCAATTTTATCACGTCCTTCTGCCCACTGTCCTTGCTCAGGTTGATGTGTTAATTGAAAATCTTGATTAGTCCTAATGTCTTGGCTTTGTTGAGGATCTCGATTACTGCCAGCATCGGTTGAATTCCTGCCTATGACAAACTGGGCCAACTTTGCATTTGTGTAAAGTTCTAGGAAATGCATCCTCTTGCTCAATTGCTTCATATCTAACATCATGCCCTCATGATCTTGATGAGGACCTTCGATCTTAGAATTTAATTCACTGTTTGTCACTGTAGTTATGATAACATACTTGTGGCTTTGATACCAATTGACGTGGGATGACTTCAGAAAAATTAGGGTAAAGGTTTAGGTACTGGGAATTACTATAGGAAATTTTAATCTAAGCAAACTGTTTTTATTGAAAAGATTTCTAAATTTGCGGAAAATAAATAAAAATTCAACAATTAAGTTGAAAGAGCAATAGATGAGTAGAAAGAAAATAGGTTTACTAGCACTACACTAATAGATCCTTACGCATCATATCTAGGGTAAGAAAGCATCGCACCTTCTAGGAACTCAGAGAATGAATCCAAAATCTTATTCTTCATTATTCATAACAAGATTACAAGTCTTAATAGAGAATTAGTCTAAAAAAATAGCAATTGTTATTAAGACAAAAATTTAGAAACTTTTAAATAGTCCTAGTAATGAATATATAATAATTAAATAGAAATAACTTGCTAATAACTAGACAAAAAAAAATAGAAACTAACCTAAGAAATTAACTTTTAAAAATTATATGGTTTTGCAATTTTCTAACATAAAATAAAGACTCAATTTGACTTATTCAGGCGGCCAACTAAGTTTCTCGTTATCTGACATGCCAAACTAAAACTTGAGCATTAGATCCACTCGTAGTAGACTTTCTAACAAACTTTAAAAGTTTCTGCGAACGTGCTCCATCAATACCATTCTAATAACATCTTCTATTGTCATATATGCATATCCTTCTAACATTGATCTACTTTCTTTTCTATCCAAAAAAGAATATTTTTTTGGAATACTTATTAAAATGAGATATATTTTCTGTTTCGCTTTCTGCATGTGGCATTACGAATTTGTCTGTCTCATGTGTGTGCACGTGTATTTAGGGAGAGAGAACTGGAGAGTGAGAAGCTTTTGTGCAGAAGAGAGAATTAATTAGTATTTATGTAGCCTGACCATTGTCATTTTGTTTTTTAACAACATTATTAAGAAAAAGTAAACTGAAGGGGAAAAAAATTGAGAATCGACACTTTGATATTTAATCAATCCTGAAAATAAAGTGTACTTCTTATAGTATAATATTCAGATACTAAGAGTGATTAAACTTTTGATATTTGTAATATTAGAAAATACGAAACCTGTCTGATGGTGCTAGACTTAACTATTTCCTTGATTTTTTAATTTGTGTTCACTCTGCCCGTCCTACTAGTGGGACTGGTTTGGCCACACAGATTAAGAATTAGGGTCTCGTCTGTGAGCAAAATATTTAGTTCTTTGGCTTGTGCAACCTAATTGCAGGCTACTGTATCGGGCTTGCCGACTGAACCTGCCCAAGTACTCCGAGAAACTGATTTCTCTCCAGGACAGCCCATACAATCCAACCAACCCTCTGGTACCCTTGGTGTGATTGGCCGAAGAAGTGTTTCTGATCTTGGTGCTATTGGTGATAATCTGAGTGGCTTATCTGCCAATTCTGGGGGAAATCACGATCAGCTATATAATTTGCAGATGCTGGAAGCTGCTTATCATAAACTTCCTCAACCTAAGGACTCAGAACGTGCAAGGAGCTATATACCAGTATGAATTTCCCATCAATACATGTTGCCCAAGTTTGATTCATTTAATTCCAATAATTTTTTTCGCTTTTACAGAGGCACCCTGCTGCAACTCCTGCAAGTTATCCTCAAGCACAAGCACCCATTGTCAGTAATCCTGCATTCTGGGAGCGGCTTGGTCTAGATACGTTAGGCCCTGACATTCTGTTCTTTGCTTTTTACTACCAACAGGTAGAATCTGCCACCTTGGTTCTTTCTTTTCTGTTTTTTTTTCACTATCTCTGTATCTGTCTGCTAATGTTGAACAAGTAGAGTGGAATGAAAAATCCAACTCCTACCAGCACTTTGGAACACGTTGGCATTTCACACTTCTACAATTGTACATGATCGTAAAATGGGAATGATTATATTCTTTGATGATTGTCCTTAAGCAAGAATTATAGTTTATGTCCACATGCAAGTCTTCATAAATCCATGCAAATTACAGGGATGCATGCGTATGCATTTGGTACAATTTTTGTATTACCTGTGTATGCAGATATAATCCTGCAGAAAAATATAGAAAGGGAGTTGTGTAGGTGAGGGAGCAAAATTAGAAACAACACCCCCCTCCCCCGCGGGGGGTTGTGCGCGGGAAAAAAAATATGTTTATACTTGGAAGTCAAACTCACCTCTGGCTTTAAACAAGTTAGTGTAGTAGTAAACTGATCACTATTTTTAAAAATCAAACCCACCATTTGGTGTTTCTACCTTGACCTTTGTAAAAAGTAATATATATTTAGAATAATAAAATGTGCATTGTCTTTGAAAGAAAAAATGGAATTACCTTATAACTTACCATTAACCATTCATTCCACTTTGCCATAATTCTCTCTTAAATTCATCTATTAAAAAAAAATCCTGTTATATGAATAAAATTTACCTTTTTTGTATGGATCGTGTACATGATTTCACTAGTTGAAGGAATAATGAGTTATCAGTTCCATGGACCTCAGAAGAAAAGCCTATCCTAATGTGGATCCCCATGTCAGACAAATAGGTAATAACATAGAAAAGTTTGAATCTGAACTGTCTGACCGTAAGTAAGCAAATATTTATCTTCTGTGTCTGCATCTGGTTTGGACTTTTTGTCACTTCCCTCATTCTGCATTCCTGACAACCCCAAGGAATGGACTGCAATTCCATCTATGTGAGCAATTAAATCAACCCCGTTTTTTATTCAGAATACCTATCAGCAATACTTGGCTGCAAAAGAGTTGAAGAGGCAATCCTGGAGGTATCACAGAAAATATAACACATGGTTTCAAAGGCATGAGGAGCCAAAAGTTGCCACTGACGAATACGAACAAGGGACATATGTGTACTTCGATTTCCATATAGCCAATGATGATCAACAGCATGGATGGTATGTTACCTTGAAATTTATCTTTTCTGTTCAATATCACTTGAGATCTTTGTTATCGAGTTTTTCATCATATTAATTGGATGTTTGGAATTAAAATATGGGATGCTACATAAATTCTTTTATTTTTAATAGAAAATGAAATACATGTTAGTGGTAAAAGAATATACGAGGAGCCTCAAAAGGTAAGAAATCCTTGGAGGCAATCAAAATAAAATAGGAAAAATAAAACTACGAAGCTAAGGCAACACTCCTCTCTGGTCCTTCTTCAAGTTTTCTAAACTATGGTCATTAAAACTCCGTAAGTGTGAGGCCACAAAGAAGCATAGAAACAATCTTGTCCCAAAGAAGATGGATATCAATAGTTTGAATTCTCGAAACTCTTGCATTTTGACCTTGTCAAATACACCTAGGAAAAGCCAAAAATGCATAGCTCCAAAGGCATTGAGCATCCTTGTTCCCCTCAAAACCTCTAACTTATGATTAGATAGCTTTCTTTGATAGAGTGTTAGGACCCACCCTCTTAGAGAGAAAGGTTAGTCTATCAAGAACAAACAATAACAAGCTGGTAGACTTAAGGGTCAAGTCTAACAGGAACAAGCAAGAAAAAATGGAAAAGAGTATAAGAATTAAAACAATATTCTTGGGATGACACATGCAGAATGCAACAAAAACATATGCATACAGATCCTTAATATATAAAAAAGTTCATTGGATTTGACCCAAGATCTAAGGTCACCAAATTTAGAGTACGTGAAAATGGATCAATGGTTCTACAATGTCTATCGTCCTAAAGATGTAAGATTCCGAGTCCCTTCTCACATATTCCCAGAATAACCCATCAAAAGTTCTGAATCATTATCGGAAAAGTGGGGAAAAGAGAGGCGTATTTACTATCTGCCGAGTAATCACACACATCAAGCATATCTATATCGTATATTTTGAGCACAGGCCTGGCCTGATATAGAGCTGGTCATGCTCAAGTCTGCATTTCAATTATTCAACTAACTTTGTCTCCTTTGTTGGAAATTAAATGAACCATATCAACAACCCATAATCAGCAACACTGAACCAGCTGCTCCGTGCTCACAACATGAAATTGCACCAAAACCAAATAAATCAAAGATTGCACCACATCACTTCAAATTTCATCAACATTCATGCCAGATCTGGCACAATATCATGGTTAGATTTGGACCACATATTGCACCGGATCACACTTCAGTATTGCCAGTAGTTGCTAGGCTGATCTCAGAACACTTTGTCTGAAAAATCACACGCCCTGTTGGGAAGATGGTATGAGGTAGCCATCTATGGTCCTCAATCAGTGGACTGGTTCTGCTTCTCTTCACATGAAATCACTGATCTTATAGTCCTATGACCTTTGATCTATGGTTTTAGGGGCAAAAGAAAATTACTTTGTGAGAACCGTTTCACCTAATTTTAGATTTTCTCCTTAAAGGATTTCAATGGTGGTTTTGATACAATACCGGAGAGAGCGAAAGAGAGAGAGATGTTAGTGACTTCATTCCCAAATAATACTCCTGTTATATCTGGCCAGAGAATAAAATCTACTATTCAGTCAAACCATTTCAATCATATGAAACAAATTCAAGAAGAGTAGAAAGTAAAGGACTCAGCTGTTTATTTTATTTTTGTATGCCTGAAAAGTTCTTTTTTTCCCCTTAAATTATTTGTTATAAGGATAATAATTCAGAGCGACTTCGGCAAGGTAAAGTCCAAGTAGGATAGAGGTCAGATAACTTGCATGATTGGTGTAGCCGTAGCTTAGAAAAGTGTCATCTTTCACGGACTAAATTGAAAAATATTGGTCACATGATGAAGATGAACAAGTGATCTCTTCGGTCCAAGAACAAGTTTCATCGTAGTAACTTTAGTCTTTAAAATATTTAGCCATCTTTTAAAATAAATAAGTTGTTGGCATTTTAGAGTATTTTTTATTAAATTCTAGTCACCAACAAAATTAGGGTCTTTTAGGTTCCTAAAATGTTGAAAATGTTCAATTTTCTGAAATTTGAGTCATGTTTTCTTACAGTAATCACTCTGAAATTTTTAGATGGTTTAGGAAGTTTCTTCTAGCATCTATAAATGTCTTATCAATGTGAAATGGAAGTAGAGTGAGTTGATTAAGTCTATTGTATAGTTTTTTGTGCTGAAGACAAGTCTACCTATATTCCTCCTTTTGGTATCTTATCTTCTTTTCTTTCTCTGGCCATTTGTTGTTCAAAATTTTTACTTTTTGAACAGAATTGTCTCCACCTCCAAATAAATTCAGTTCGTTTTCAACCACAAACCCTAAGTTCACCTCAGCTCGTTGCCTATTCTACAACTACTTTCATAGCCTTTATCCTCCACTCCTCCAGTTGTAGGAATTTTAACCCACCTGTCGTGCAAGACTTTGGTTTGAGAGCAGCGGATCCTAGTATTCTTGTCTTTCTGGGTTGGTATAAGATCAGTGGTTCATACTATTTGTATCACAACGGCTTTCTTTTAAATTATTGACATGCTGTAAACCAGATTTTCTAATATTTCATGTTCCTTGGTGGAGATAAACAAAAACTTGAAGGATTGTTTGCACAAAAGATGAGCCCTAAACATGCTGGGTATGTATCAGCTATGCATGTTGGGTTAAATTTTCTTGTGTTGATTATGGTCTATTCTTAAATTCAGGTGCCAAAGGATCAAGACTGAGTTCACTTTTGAGTACAATTATCTTGAAGATGAGCTTATCGTATGAACAAGCAAGGTAAACAAATGTTTGTGGGCTAGCCATGTTTAACTTTTTTGGTATGTCCTTACTACATCTTTATTCTCTTTTTAATTAAGGAGTTTGATACATAAAACAAGTTTTCTTCATTGTTTTTGAGAATTCAGGTGTCATACGATCACATGATTGAAAATTTCAGAAGTATGGATCCTAAATGCAATAATATACATTATTAATGTTGGTCAATATTTTATTTGAATACTGTTTCATCTTTCATCAGGAGAGTCTGCTTGGAACATCTAATCAACTTTCTATTGCAACCATATGAATCAACCTGATTCAATTTTTCTTGCGAATAGGAAGTGTCATATTATGTCTGCACCTTCCTGTACCTGTTGGAAAACAGGTTAAAGTAGTGAGCAATGGCCTGGGTTGAATCTGTAGCATTTAGGATAGAACAGGATGTGGTAGTTCTTCACATTTATGATTTTAGGGGTTTAGCATGTGTTAGGATAAGCTGCAGTTTTTGGTAGTAAAAATGAGATCTGCTGTCATGCTGTTTGGTCTGAATGTGGAATTCTGAAATTTTAAGAACCCATTAAAGCTGCCTGTCCATAATTGAGTTGGCTAGCTGGTATCCAGATTATTGATGGGCAGAATGAATTTACTGTTTCTGATATCTGGATTTGGCCTCCCCTAATTTGGAAGCAAAAAGTATCCATGGCCTAAAGTCTGCATTTGTTTTTAAGGAACATGTAGGACTTCTGAATCAGTTGATTTAAGTGAGGACCTGGCCCTGTGGGAAAGTATGATGTTAGTGCAAAGGTTGCTCATTGCAGCACAACCGATACCATGCTGTATCCTGGAACATGGATGTTTTGGAGCGATGCATTATGCTTCTTTTTCTAACTTGCCATCTTGTTGCTATGAACACCTGCGATTTGGAGAAAAATGCTGCCGTAATTTTCTAATTTTCTTAGTATACGTGATAATAATTACCTGTCTGCACTTCATACCTCAAAATGAAGTCAACCCTGCCCTCCCCTCCCCCAATTTTTTTCCCCTGAAATTGCGTTTTAAGAATCATCAGGCCCTGTTATTCTTTTCTAATCCTTGTTTTCTCTTGACAGCTTCATAGTGAACTAGGGTTCCAGCGATAGTTTGGAATGGACAGATGGTTGTTGCAGCTCCTGATTCCCTCGGGACGAGGTGAAGAAATTTAAGATCTAACTTTGTTGGTGAATATTCTTAAATTTAGGACCGTGATTCGGGCCTTCCATGTGTTGAAAAATGTGACAGCTCTTTATTTTTGAAGTCCCTTCTTTGTCATATGTACAGAAGTTGAGTATTCCCCCCCCCCCTTAATGGTGAATATTTCTATAGAAAGACCCGGAAATAAAATTTGACGGCTGTGCATTTGGCACGCTGTCACCATGCATATCCCAGCATTTCACGATCCTCTAGAGAATGGTAAGCAAAAATTTGGCAGCCCCAACCCAAGCATAGTGGAATCCTTTAACCTTATTAAGATAAAAGTAATGTACTTTAGCGTATTGAATAATTATTTACCCAAAACAATACCAGAAGATTCTGAGTCGAAAGATTTTAAATTGGAATCTTGTTGGAATCCCTAGTCCCCATACTCGTACAAAACCACTTAAAAGTCTCCTTGTGTGCCTGTTCATTACATTACGTAAGTCCCACGGGAAAATTAACCAAGTATTTTATGTTTCACCTCTGATTACACTTGGTGTTCTGTCATCTTAAACCATGCGCTCAAGTGTCAACAGTTTTAGTGGCTACCTTAAGTTAATGGCCCGTGACTGAATTTTAAGAGAGAAGTGAGGTGCAAGATTGTCATTTTTTGTGTCCCTAAGGGAGCAACTTAGTGGTAAAAATTCCTTCGCTCAGTCTGATGATCCTAAATTTAAATCTTTGTATAATAAAAAAAAAAGGTTCAAATCCTTATACAACCTTGTGCAAGCTTGCTATTTAGGTGTGGTTCAAGTTGAAATTTGAAGTGCGGAAATTTTGGTAGTTGAGTTAGGTTTTGGTGAGCAATGGTTTGGGACTTTGAAAGAAGATGGAAGGTTTGTTTGAAGATGTTGAAGAACAAAATAAGAGATTTGATCTTTTTTTTTTGGTACCTTGATCTCCCGGTATCTGGAGTTTCATTTCGACTAATCCGGACTGAGAAGTCTGTCAGGCTTTAATTGAGGGGGTTCTCTCCTAACAATATTTTCTCCGTACCTAGGGGGAGTCGAACTCCCGACCTGATTAAGAGACGAAATTGCTCTTTCTACATACGCCAAAATGTGTTGGTAAGAGACTTGATCTATGTGAATGAATACAATTCTATTCTTTTGATGAAATATCAAATATATAAAAATATTGTAGAGATTATACTCTAAACTATAACACAATTTTGAGAGATTTTCTAGTTCTAAAAATGATACAAGGAGACAATACTCCAAAATATCTTATAAGTGGAGAAGAGACTTATTTATAGCCTAAAAGGAAAAATTAGTTGGTAGACACAAAAATTAGTTGGTAGACACAAATCCAAAAACTAGCCGTTATAAATTCTGTCCATTCTGTCCCTACATTGTTTGGGCTTCTTTTGGACTTGTTATATAGTCACTTAGGGTTTTGATTGGAGGTTCATTTAATGGACTTGAAGTCTTCTTTGAGTGGGTCGAAGGTGGGCAGTGAATGAGCCTAATTTTGGGTCAAGTTTCTGGACAGATTTTTGGACATTTTCTGTCCAGAAATCTGCCTATCTTTCTGCTTATTTTGAGTAGCCTTCTTGGGCCATGGTTTGCTTCATTTTGGGCCTTTTCTTTCTTTCTTTTGTTTGGATTTTTGATTGAATTTGCTATGCAAGTTATTAGCGGATTAGGGTTATATATTTGGGAGGTATCTATTCACACATCTCTTGGAATGCTTCATCGTCATCTTCAACACTCTCTCTCAAGTTCGAGGAATGAAACTCCATGGAGTTGTGATTTGGAGAGATAGTGATGGAAGGTTGAGTTTCTTGAGATTCCCTGGCCTTCTTTTTCTTATTTTTCTTTTTCTTCTTTTTGGCATTGTCTTTTTGTTCCTCCTCAATGACTTGAGCATTACAAACTATATGAACATGGCTTATTTATTGTGCTCCCCCTTGCTTCTCAATTGGAGTTTCGATAGGCAGATTCAGAGGTGTTTTATCACCTAATTCTGCAAAGTAAAGATCATTTTGGGCAAATTTCATATCTTTTGATATGTATGCCGTGTTAGTTTTAGGATCATAATAAATATATCTATTTTTCGTTGGTTCATATTTTAAGAATATACATCGCACTCTATTCATATAGCAAACACACCCAAATCTTCTAAGATGCAAAAAATTTGGTTTGCTATTTCTAATGATTTCTATTGGAGATTTTTCATGAAATTCGTAGTGTGGAATGCGATTGTACGTGTATGTGGCGGTGCTAATAGCATCACACCAATATTCACGAGTCAAGTGTGCGCCATCTAATAATGATAGTGTCATTGTGTTTATGTCTTTCTTATTTATTCTGAGATTTTTTTGTGTCATGATTTCTAGTTTAATGCTCTTTTGTTTTAAAAAACTTTCAAAGTTAAGGCATATGTTATTTCTATCATCTATTCTAAGTGTTTGAATTGATACATTGTATACCTTATTAACTAGATAGTACTTTTTAAATATATTATGTGTTTGTGTCATTTCCTTAAGCATATATTCTCATGTATATCTAAAGTGATAATCAATGAATGATATAATATATTTGTGTCATTCTCTAGACATGCAAGGGGTTTTGTCTAATATGACAATGCACATATGTAAAAGTATTTAAATTTGGATTGGAGTTTATACCTTTAATAGGTAGTTCACTCCTTTGACACGACATTGCTCCATTTGGCTTGAGGTTTGGATGTAAGTCCCAATATCTTTTTTCGATGTGACCTTGTCTTTGGCAATGGGTGCATACGTTCTCAGCATGTTGCTCATCCACCGTCACCTTGAAGCTATAGGACTCCATTTGTGGTCGACTTTCTTCCTCAAGCCTCTTAGAGAATTCAGTCCTTTGGATCATTTCTCTTACCTCCTCATAAGATGGTAGAGTTTCATTTTTTAGGATTTCTTGGCGTACCACTTTGAATGCCTCTCCACGGGAAATGAGCAAGGCAAATGTCTTGTCTTCATTTCTGTTTTGTTGAAGAATATTGAGGTCTATTGTTAGTGGATTCAATGTCTCCAATTCTGTTAATAGCTGTTCGAGGTCGCCGAAGGCTTGGGGTAGAGTTTGTCACCTCTTTGAAGTTTGGAGATTTGTTGTTGAACTTCAAAGACTCTTCCCAAGTTGTCTTTGTTGCCGCAGAGACCTTCGATAGTATCCCACACGGCCTTGGCATTTGAACAGCCTCTCACCATGCTTGATGTGCTTCATCCATTGATGTGAGGAGCTTAAGAGTGATGCCATCATTGCTTCTTCCATTGCTCAAATTTGGGGTGTGTGGACTCAAGAGGTTCTTCTTGAATTTGCTTCTAAGAATTTGAAATATTTAAGAGTTTTTGGATTATGGCAACCTATTGATGGTAATTTTTGGAAGTGAGGAAAGGAAATGTAACCCGCTCTGATACCATGTTAAAATTTGAAGTGCGAAAGTTTTGGTAGTTGAGTTAGGTTTTGGTGAGCAATGGTTTGGAACTCTGAAGGAAGATGAAAAATTTAATAACAGAAGAAAAGAGTTGATCTATGTGAATGAATACAATTCTATTTTTTTGATAAAGTATCAAATATACAAAAATATTGCAGAGATTATAATATAAAATATAACATAATTTTGAGAGACTTTCTAGCTCTAAAATTGATACAAGAAGACAATACTCCAAAATATCTTACAAGTGAAGAGAGGAGATTTATTTATAGTCTAAAAGGAAAAACTAGCCGATAGACAGAAACCCAAAAACTGGTGGTTATAAATTCTACCAATTCTGTCCCTGCATTGTTTGGATTTATTTTGGACATGCTATATAGTTACTTAGGGCCTTGATTGGAGGTTCATTTAATAGACTTGAAGTCTCCTTTGCGTGGGTCGAAGGTGGGCAGTGAATAGGCCTAATTTTGGGCTAAGTTTTTGTCTAGATGTTCAGAAATCTACCTATCTTTTTGCTTATTTTGGGCAGTCTTCTAGGACCATGGTTTGCTTCATTTCAGGCCTTTTCTTCCCTTCATTTCTTTGGATTTTTGATTGAATTTGTTATCCAAATTGTTGGCATTTTAAGACTATATATTCGGGAGACATCCATTCACACATCTTTTGAAATGCTTCATCGTCATTTTCAACAGTTCTTTTAGTGTGTTTTTTTCATTTTCAAGTTTCGAATTCGAGATTTAGTTAAGAGATTTATCATCTCATCCCACTAGAGCTATTGTTTGTTGGTCTCTCTTTCAATTTGTCAGTTCCTCTTCCTAAGGTTAGGAAATTGGTCAATTCTACGGGTCATCATGCTACACAAAGGGCGGAAGCATCCGGTATCGCTCGGGGGGGGGGGGGGGAGGGGTGCCTAAAAGACTTCTGAAAAAAGAAATTATATAGAAACTTTGGACAATGGGATTTTTTTTGTCCTTGGATTTGATCGATTATCTGGTGTTTGGAGATTTATCCCGATTAATCCAGACGAGATCCCTTTTGGGGGTAGGGATCTCCCAACATAATCGACTTCATTTTCAAGTCGTGAGTCGAATTTGTGATCTTAGTTAAGAAGCACGACGATCTATCCATTACACCAACTCTCCGTGGGTAATATTGGGACTTCAAGTACATAACAATGATCTTTGGGCTCTCTTTTCACACTGGGGTTTTGTGGTCCTCTTTTTAAATTAAAACCTAAGCCCTTAATGTGATAAAAGTATTATTATTATTATTTATTTTAAACACTTCTCAATCTTTTTTTCTCCACTTATCCCTGTTGCCTTTAACACTATTTTGACAAACTCAGATCCACAAACAAAATACAATTTTTTTTTCTCTTTCCACTTTGTTCACTCTTTTATGCCTTATTTTATTAAAGTAAATTATTTGTCCAAATACTAAATTATGTTCTGAGTGACAAAACTATGTTTTTAAAATATTTAACGACATCATAAGACAATCAAATTAATCCACTCTCACCAACGATCCATAATCAAAGAATCGAAAAACTTCCATGAAAATTCGGAAGCATTAGCAATCCAATGAGGTAGTAATTGTGAATCTTTAATCAAGTAGAGACTTCTTGAGAGTGAAGTCAATTTTGAAGAGTAATACATTGGCACAATGTGGACTCCAACCAGAAAGACAAGGGAAGAGAGAGAGGAGTGAAAATACATTCCTTGTGCTTAGGGACATGGCATTTAGTTTTTTTTTTTTTTTTTTTTTTTTTTTTTTTTTTTAAGGTACTACACTTAGTATTCTAATTGCCATTGAAGTTTGCAACCCAATGATCGTTAATGGAAGGAGAAGACAATGTCAATTTCTTAAGAACAATTTCGTGCAGAGTCAAAACCCGTCAATTCCATGAAACCTAAATGCAGGAGACTGACTCAAATTTGATAGTTGTATCAACAGCTCTTAGATTTAGACAAACAAATGTAAGTAGAAGTCAAAGGTAATGCGGTTATACATGGTGGTCATGGTAATGTCAAGTTTCTTTATGATCACTACCAAAAAAAAAAAAAAAAAAAATCACTAATTAGCTACTGAATTAGTGACTAAAAAATGAAGAAAATTCGTCACAAAAAAATATAACAAAAAAAAAAATCTGTGGTTATTATGGTGTCGCAAAACTTAGCGACGAAAAATTTTATATTTCGTCCCAAATTTGCAACGAAAGGATTATGTTGCAAACTTCGTCACAAATTTGCAATGAAATCATTCTTCCCAATGGTTCGTGATTAGCGATGAATAGTTAGCGAGAAATTTTTTATGCTACCAAAAAATTTTTGAAATGTTGAATTTAATCATCCGAAATACATCCTACCTTGCAAAATCCTCATTTATCCTGAAAATTAAATTTAATCTTCCAGACGGAAGCCTTAAACAAAAAAATGTATCTACATAAAAAAAAATATTTATCAACAAAAATCGAAACTACAAAAATAAAAAAGTCATCCAAATGTGAACCAATGTGGTCGAAGCAAAGGTCAACAATTTCCTTTCCAACTGCAGTAGAGCATCATAATTAATACCAAATCTGAAATTTGTAAAAAGAAAAAATAGAAAAGGTAGAGTGAACTTGTCAATGCTGGTGTAGAGGCCACGGGCAAAGTTGTTGGCAGCATCTTCTTTGCCACTGATGAGCTGCTCTGGGTGGAAAAGTTGGCGGTATGTCCCAACAGTAGGCTACACCAACTGTTTTGTCACTTGGCATCTGGCCATCCGGCTATAGGAACAAAAAGGAATAAAAAAATGAACTATGCCAAACAATGATCAATACCAACGGCTAAATGATGAAAAATGAACTAAATGCCAAAAAGGAATTAGAAACACCAATCATGAGGGCAATCTTCAAGAAGAAAATTGTTGTCTGAACTTCTGGAACTACAAAATACATATAAAAGAGTAAAAAAATAATTAGAAGGGATGGCTACAACATTTAAATCTTATTATGAAGAAAAACAAAAACAAGAGAAACAAAGGGTTTTAAAGGAATTAAGCAGTATACTATTAGACACATGGATTAAAATAAGTGGCCATACATTATATCCTTTCCTATAGACAACACAACTTTATTAACTTTTACTGTAAAATTAGTTTTTATATGATAAAGTAGCATCAAAATCCAACAGCTGAACTTTGTGCAAGGCATACATAAATGTGGAAGCAGATCATACCGCCCAGGGTCTCCCAAGTCAGTAACAATTTAGTGAGAGCAGCAACATCAAAGGATTCACTTACTCCCAAGATCTCCCCAACCTCGGTCAATTATTCCCCTTTGCCCCGTGCTTCTCGGTGCCTCCAAAATAATACCCATTGTTTTCTTGGGATCTTCAAGTGGCTAAACAAGTAACAAGATTATACTAATGCTCCAAAGCAAGTATTATACACTGAGTTCTGTTTATATACACATCAACTATGCGTATGTCGGCAAATATACACAAATAGCATCCGGGAAAATAAACCCACAAGCAAGTGCTGTTCACAGGATCTCAGAAGACAAACTTGAGCGATACACAAATGACAAACAGCTAGGTAGTCATGATACACCAATGATGCAGCTTTACCATGCCAATCTGAATCAGCAGGGGCTCAACTACAAGAATAGGACATAAGAAACTTGAATTGTGATTCAGAAAATCAAAGGAATAACAATTCAAGCCTGAATATTTTAATGTTCAGCTTGTTTAGACTTGCGGACAAGCTTAAGAATTCAACCGAATGGTACTCGTTATTTGTGAATATTATTCATATATAATAATTGCATTGTCTGTTAATTATGGGCAAGCGAGGGACTATTCACCAATCAATAACCAACAAAAAAAAGTTAGAAAACTTAATGTAAATCCCAATTCAGCTATAATCTCAACGAGATTACATACCATGCTTCTGAAGCCCATATATATAGGTTTTGATCCTCTTTGAACCCACTGAACAAACTCTTCTTGAGGTTGATACTTCGACCCAAGATTTAGGAAACAATAACCAACGACATCTATTAAAGGGCCTCAATTTGCATGAACTACCATAAGATAATCTACCAACAAAGCATTATAAACATCTAACATTTCTGTAATTTATTTGAGATCATAGAACCAACAATGTACATGCAAACAATTCAAGTGCAATGACTGTTTCATTAATTAGTAATGGACATAAATTGCAATCCTTGTGAATATTGACTAGTGTTGGATTTTTTTTCCTTCTTTTTTTTTTCGTGGAGTGGACCCACCATATAACAGAAAATCAAAAGGAAACCAAAACTCTGAAGTGGATTACCCTTTAATAGAAACAAAATGGCACTACCTTTTGGCTTTGGCACAAGATGAGTTCCACATGTAGCTTGTTGGCAAACACCATAAAAAAAAACATGGATTTTGCGATGAAAAATATTCATCGCTATTTAGCGATGAAATTAGCAATAAAAACTCTTTCGTTGTTATTTTGTGACGAAATTAGCGACGAAAATTTTTTCATGACAAAATTAGCCACGAATAGTTTATTTGTGACTAAATTCGTGGCTAACTAGTATTGAAAAAATTCCTACGAAAATTCATGATTAATTAGTGGTGAAAAAATTTACGTGGCAAAGTTAGCCACGAAACTCTAAACTCATTGCTAAATTTAGCAAAAAATAGCAATTTTGTTGTTAAATTTTACCACGAATCCCATCTTCATTGCTAAATTTAGTGACGAATATTAGTTTTATCGCAAAATTTAGCGATTGAGAGAATATTTGTGGAGAAATTCAACGCTAATTAGCTACAAATACATTTTTCATCACAAAATTTAGCAAACGAATTTAGACTTTCATGGTTAAATATGTTGTTAATTAGCCATAAAAAATTTTTCATAGATAAATTCATCACTAATTTGAGAATTCATGATTAATTTCATGACTAAATTTCTTCGACACTCCCTTATAAAACATGTTCAACCGTGTCTCATTTTTTACCCCTTTCTGAATAATAGAATTAGGTAAAATACATCGTAAATCTTTTAAATTTCACGAAATTACCCATTTTTTATATAAATAATTCTATCAATTTCTAACGAAATATTACCATTTTACTTATATAAGCAGATATTTTATCTTTTGGAGATTAGGCATTGAACAATTCTAGAAAAATTGCAATTCTTATCAATCATAATCTTAAGAGGAGTTACAAATTTGTTTAAATAATCAAGTCATTATAAAAGTATGAAAATCAAGTTTCTTTTTATCAATGAAGCACACGACAAATATTTTTTCGTCTCTAATTTCATTATAAATTTTCAAAAACTAATTTTTATTGTTAATTTCATTGCAAATAGCTAATTCATTGTAAGAAGTGGATAAAAAATAAATTTTGTCACAAAATTCTTCACTAATTAGCGATAAATAATCATTTTCGTTGCTATTTAGCGACGGAAGAAATGTTCGTCACTAATTTTAGTGAGGAAAACCCTGTCTATCACTAAAATTAATGATGAATGCGTGCAATGAACGTGCACTCCTTCGCTAATTTTAGCGACGAACTCACAATTCGTTGCTAATTTTGGCGATGAACGCTCCTTCCGTTGTAAAATTTAGCGATGGAAGTACTATCCACCGCTAATTTTAGCGACAAACAATGTCGTCCGTCACAAATTTTAGGAATGAACGTGCGGTCTGTCGCTAATTTTAGCGATGGAAAGCACCATCCGTCGCTAATTTTTGCGACGGATATGCTGTCGATCGACAATTTAAGTCCATTGGTAATTTTAACAATGGATAGCTCTATCTGTCACTAAATTCCCTGAAAAAAAATTGTTTAGTAATGTCACGCATCCTCTCTCTCTCTCTCCCTCTCAACCCGTCGAAGATGACTAGGCAACGGTGAAGGGGATGATCTCTCTGTCGAAGATTGACGTCAGACCTTTATGCTAGGTTTTGCATCTCTCATCTTCGATGCGTCTCTCATCTTCGAAGGTGATCTCGTCAAAACCTGGGCCTCCCACATCAAATCCTCCATTGCAAGAAATCAAATCTCTCTTGGGAAACACTGTTTACAAGTTTGTCGAATAGATAGAATGTACTTAGTTTGAGGTAATTTTGATTTTGGTGGTAGGACCCTCACCCTCGCCCTCTTTTGTTCCTCACGCTGTTTGAGGAATTGATGAGCATGAGATCTCTCCATTCCACACACCACGTCTCACTCTCTGTATTTCTTTCTTACCCTTACTCTCTCTCTCTCTCTCTCTTTGTCATTAGGGTTTTGGATTAGTTTTTTTTTTCTCTGATTTGGTGGTTAGATTTCTCTGTGATTAGGGTTTTTTTGTTAGGGTTTCTTTGTCACATTTTGATTTTCAGAAGCTACTTCTAGGTTTAGTCTTCCTTTGTCTAGTTTTGCTTCATCTTCGATTTTTAGTTTGCCATTGCCACCATCTACTAGTTTCACTTGATGTAGACCTCATTAAGAAGGTAACTTCCCATTACCACATGCTTTGGAAAGGACTCCAGAAATGTGCTTAATAGTTTATGATCTTTCACCAGTGCTAATGTGATTGACAACTTGTTTGTCCAAAATAAATTATTTATCCAGGGAAAGATATTTCACTATGGTTCAATTAGTTTAATTGAGGAACCATGTAGGACAGCTCATCTGGTTGCAATGCATATTGCCAAAGAGTCTGGAAGCATATTGTCTTATGATCCAAATTTGAGGTTGCTGTTGTGGCCATCAAAAGAGGCTGCAAGGAAGGGCATGATGAGCATATGGGACCAAGCAGATATTATTAAGGTACAATATTTTTCCTCTAAGTTTTGTTTTGGATTTCCCTTACCAATTTGCCATGGATCAATATTCTATATAATAAATTAGCTTGAACTGATTTTTGATATGCTCCCATTAAATGGCAGATCAGTGAAGATGAAATTAGGTTCTTGATTGGAGGTGATGATCCTTATGATGATGATGTGGTGTGATCAAAGCTT
This sequence comes from Dillenia suffruticosa, assembly GCA_033439265.1. Taxonomy (NCBI): domain Eukaryota; kingdom Viridiplantae; phylum Streptophyta; class Magnoliopsida; order Dilleniales; family Dilleniaceae; genus Dillenia; species Dillenia suffruticosa. The sequence continues at coordinate 23,255,372 of JAVTVX010000015.1, forward strand.
TTCCATCCTAATCTAAAGCTTTTGGTAGTACTGAAGGTGCAGAATGTGGTGTTAATTGACGAATATGATTTTCATCATTAAATTTAACGACGGATCCTGATTTCTGTCGCTAAATTTAACGATGAAAAAATTCCGTGATAAATTTCGTTACTAATTAGCTATAAAAATTTTCTGTCGCTAATTAGTCACAAAAAAAATTATTTGTTCCAAAATATAGTCACGAACTCCAATATTCGAGACTAAATTCATCATTAATTAGTCATAAAAATATTCATAGCTAAATTCATCACTAATTTGTTACAAAAAAAAATATATAACTAAATTTGTCGCTAATTTATATAGGTATTTCAAAATTTATAGCTAATTTCGTGATTAAATTTTTTTTACAATCTATTATAAAACATTTTTATTCTTCATTTTATTGAGTGAATCAAGAAAAATAATTTATGATAAAATTAGCAAATCATATTCCTTTTATTGGATAAACCAAGAAAATAATTTGTTATTCTATATTAATTAATCAAATTTATCTTTTTGGATCAAAAAATATTTTATTTCTTTATTTAGCACCAATTTAATCAAAATCAAATTTAAATATTAAGAAAAGTTCAATGAGAATAGATGGAAAAAAACTACCCCAAGGAAAAGGAAAAAAAATATACACAAAGAAAAGTTGAATGAAAAAAAAATGACCCCTAAGTGAAGAAGAAAAAAATAGAAATGAGAGTGAGATAAATATTAAAAAAAAAAAGTAAGAGTAAGATAATAATAAAAAAAAGAATTTACAAAAGGCATTGTGGTACAATAGTTGTTATAACTCAAAATCACCTTGCATGCACATTTTCGAATCTAGGTGGAGACAATTTTGCAAGAAAAAAAGAGGAGGCGGGCATGATGGTGCGTGCAGGTGCAGGGCAAGGTGGGCGCACAAGTGGTGGCTCATGCACAGGCACAAGGTGCGCTGGCGTAGGGCAAAGCGGGCGGCCGGGTGGCTCACTTACGGGCGGGCATGTGGGCACGGGCGCAGGCGTGGCTCGTTCGCGCGTGGGCATGTGCATTAGCAATGGAAGTTTTTTTTCCGTTGCTAAATTTAGCGACAGATTTTGATTTACTAACACTAAATTTAGCGATCAATTCTTATTTTCATCGCTAAATTTAGTAACGGATAACTTTTCTATCGCTAAATTTAGCGATGGATCTCAATTTTCGTAATTAAATTTTTGTGACGCGTCATTAGTAACGAAAAATTTTTAATCCCTAAATCCGTCGATAAAAAATTTAGTGACAAATTTTTCTAAAATTTTCGTCACTAAATCCATCTCCAATGCCATTCTTTTTTGTAGTGCCAAACATACCCAATAATCAGCACTTTGATGTACTCGCTCTAAAGGGTGGGGAAATTCATAAGTTGGTTTGCATGTTGGAAAGAGATGTAAGTAAACATAATCCCAAGAAGAGTCATTTGAAAAATTAAATGTAAAACTGGAACCAAATGTTTATTTGTATTAATGTATTGTATCTTATAGGATAAAACTGGGTAGTGTAAATTTAAATCATGAAATTGGATGAATTAATGATGGAATTTGGGTTTGGTGTGAACTAGTGCTGAAGCAAAAAATAAGAATAATAAATAAATAAATAAAATTATGGAGTCTATGGAACCCAATCTTTGAGTTAAAAATCCAAATATTTGAACCCAATTTTAGAGTCCAATTATTGAGTCAACACATACATGTTTCCCATCCACGTTTTTGTCTTCATTCCATTTGTTTTTGCTCTCTTTTCTTTCATTTGCAAACAAGTGTAGAAAAATCAAGGAGTATTTAAGGTTGTATTTAATACAAGACATGCATAAGGTGTGTTTGGTATAGCTTAAAGAAAGAAAGAAGAGTGATGTGGTTGTGTGTTTTGTGTGTAGCCGAGAGAGAGAGAGATATGTTCTTGAAGCTTCTTTGAGTAGGGCTTTTTGCGCACCTGAGAGAGAGAGAGGAAGAGAGAAGGGGGACTCCTGAATTTTCTTTAACATTCTTCACACCTTCATCATTTTTATTTAAGCCATTTGGATTATCCAAACACTTGCTCAACAAAACCTTTGATCTCTAGGCTCTCTTGCCTTATTTTCTATCTTCTTTAGCAATCCTTGGGTTTGATTTTGATTAGAGCTTGGGGTTTATCAAGATGGATCAAAGAAGTTTGCATTTTGGGAGTGATCTCATGGGATCTAAACTTTTGCAAACAAAACAGTTTGATCTTACTGTGATTTTTAGTCATAACTTTTTTCTACACATAGGCAAATCAAGTTATATTTTTTCATATGAAACTAAACTTCCATGCCTTGAAAATGACATGGTTCAAACGATTTCGATGAGTATTGATTTTTTAATGATTTTTCTAAGAGATGCGTTTTGTAAAGGAATACTCTATTTCTGTCCTATTTTGACTGAGTACTATGCTTTAACTTTAAGACGCCTTCTAGCTTGAATTAGGTTAAGCTCTGAATACAAAATTTGTAGATCCAAGTTTTATCTTTAATTTTAGACTTGAATGATATAAATCATATATATGTAGCGAAAGTTAAGTCCATTTGCCTGTGACTGCGTGCATTGGAGTTATGCAGTTAGGGCAATCACATTATGGACTTAATATTTTTGTGTGATTGAGATGGATCTAGATTATAAATATAAAATTGTTACTTTATGTCTACTCTTTAAGTAAAAATTAGAATTTCTGCATTCTGGGAATTTTAAATTGAGATATGATGAATTTTCTAAGACATATAGGTGCTAAAAATGCATCATTTTGGGTAGAATTGCTAAAATTGGAATGGAAATGTCTTAAATAGGGTATAATGAATGTCATAAGAAATAGAGACACATTTTTCATTTGTATATCATGTATTTAGTTTCATATTTGTATTGAATACATATATATGTTGTGATCTATATAATATTTAGGTAAAACTCCTTCAACTAAGAATAGAGTCGAGAATCTAGACCGGTGGGATTGCATACCCTCCGAAAATAGTGATTGAGACTTTTTATGTCTTATTTAATGTTGAATAATATTATGTGTTTTGAAAATTTGTTTTATCATTTAATTTGAGTGTGATATGTTCTCTTGAAATGGTGATGTTGAAAATATGAAATTGGCATGTTAATGCCATTATGATTTACATTGTTTTATTGATTAATGTTCATTTGAGACAAAAATGAACATGGGTTGTGAAATGGTTTTGGAATTTAACTGTGAATGAAAAAAATATTTTATGGTGACTAATTATTCACGCAGGTGCTGTGATTTATTGCTCACTCATGACCGGCTAGAAAAAGAGCGGTATGAGAGGAGTCAGATACTGGATTGAGATAGTGTAATACAACAGGTTCACCTACCCAAATTTTTGGTTGGGCAGCCATAAGTGACAAATGGTGATATCCAAACCAACACCAAGAATTAGACATTTTCGGATAAATGAATGAATAAAAACTCTTGGTGGATCCAATTTTTAACCCCAACCAAGATCTTAAATTGCGAGATATAATTTTCGGTAATCCTATGGTTTTAAATGAAATGCAACCCATTTTGAGACAAAGTAAAATGTTTTCATTTTAAATGCATTGGTTGTCGATACTTAGTAAATACTTTTGTAAATTTGTGAATGTTTTTGTAATAATCAAATGAAATTTGTTGATAATAGATTAAGGATATAATCACACTCCTACTTATTGGTATATACATAGATTTTTGACTCACTAAATATGATTGCATTCACCCTATTCCTTTTCTCTCATATTTTCAAGTTTGTAGCTTGTAAGTGTAGTTAGAGGATCTTCTTTTGCTATTTGTGACATCCATCTCTATTGGAACCAAATACCATGTGTGAGGGAGTTCTGTTTTGATTTACTTAATTGTAGATGGATCCATGAGAAACGTTAATGGAAGTTGAACTTCGTTATATTATGGATTAGTTGTTGAAACTTTACTACTTTTATATATGTACATTCTGATTTTGATTGGTCATTTGTGTTAAACTTATTGGGACTTTACTTATGTTATTTTGGAAGAAGTTTTATGGAGAATGATTTATGATTATAAGGAATTGGTTGAAAATTGAAATTGTGTTGATGATAGATTAGTCTTGTGAGGTCTCAGAGTGCGTGCCTAGGATTGCACGTAGTTTGAGACAACAAGGCAACTATTGCGTGCTCGGGTTCAAATACCGGGGGTATAACAATTAGATTGGTATCAGAGTCTATATTGATGACAATTTTATTAAAGTGTTTTTAAGTTTCCCATGGATCCTAGAATATGCAAGTCTCGTGTAGGGTTAGTTAAGTATGCATAGGTTAATTCATTTCTGTGAACTAAATCTTATCATTTTTGGTCATTAATGGCGCGGAGGACACGCACGAGAGGAGTTACTTCCCTCCTTTCTGAGCACGAAACTACCTCTTCTTCTCGTGCTCCAATGCCAACATCCACCCCTAATGCTTCAATGTCACCTAAACCATTAAAGATTCATCTTCCTCCCATGGTAGCGTTCCAAGAATGTATGGAGTGGTAGAATAAATATGGAGTTAGATTCCACCAGCAAAATCAACTTGAAATAAAAACACCACCTCCACCACCACTAAATCCTACAAGCACTACTACACCTCTGGTAACGGCCATACCCTCTATGTCGATTGTTGCATCCTCTACTCGTCTTACCTCTACCTTGTCCAAATTGATCAAGGAAGGCCAACAGTTACGTTGTGAAACCTTTACTGGGGTGAACGATGCTACGGTAGCTAAGAATTAGATTAACTGGGTCTCGAAAGCCATACAGGATATGGGTTTTGATGATGAGGATAAGCTGAAAGTGGTTGTTAGAGAGACTTAGTAGAAAAACCTAAAGAAGCATTCCTTTATTCCCATTAGTTGGAGGGAATTCCTAAGTGAATTTGACAAGAAATATTACACCTTTTTTTCTAGAACTTAAAAGCAAAAGGAGTTTTTCCATCTCCAGCAAAGGAATAAGTCAGTGACTGAATATGAAACGAAGCTGAGGGAGCTTTTAATGTTTGTTCCGGAACTGGTGGCATGGAGGATTATTTTTGTTCTAAGTTTGAGGAGGGGTTGAATCTTAATATTCGAGAGAAAATAACAATTTTTTATGCCCATAACTTCAAGGATATGCTACAGATAGCTTTAAGGGTTAAGAAAATAGTTCAAGAGAGGGGTTGAATTTGAGAAAACTTTGGAAATAAGAGAAAGTTTGGAAATAATCCTAGTCAATCATCCAAGAGGAATTGTAGTGTGACTTCCCAAAGCAATGCTTCATTTGCCGGCTTAGTTGCTTTACCAATGAGTCAGTCCTATCCAAAAGCGGGTGTTTCCCCTGCTAATGCCACTTTTTGTGTGAGGTCTTACCAAGAAAGTCATGACCAATTCCAGAATTGTAGGAAAGTACATATCGAAGCTTGTTTTGAGGCTCAAAGATGTTTCCATTATAGAAAGACCAATTGTTTTAAAAGGAATTCGCCCGAGCTAGGTGATAAAAAACAAGGAGGCCAAACTTTGCAAGTTACGACAAGTGCTTCTAAGAGAAATCATGATAATGTTCCTACTCTTTCCTTTATTTCTACTCCTAAGATAGGGCAAGGAGCAATACAATGATCCAAAATCCTTCCTGTCCTTAAACACATGCACAAACTAGGATATATGCAATGACTAAGGAGGATGCGCAGATCGACCCTGATGTTATCACTGCTAATGGATTTAAAGTTTAGAATTTTCATAATTAATATTGTCAAAAAGCATGCATAAAATTTTAGGAATATGGTGAAATATAGTGATTATGCATGTGAATGATAGATATGTTTGAGGCTTAAATTCCTTTAGTAGTGATACTAAATATTTTCCATGAAAATGTCTATATATAGTTTGGGACCTTTAAGACTGTGTGAAGAAAAATTGATAAATCATTATATTGTGTTCGGTTTAAATAGGGAACAAAGTCTAGTTATGCAAATAAAGTGTTTCCAATGTTTGATAGGGGAAGTAATCGACACTGAAGTGTTTTGGAAAAAGTAGAGAGTTATGGTGGAGGAAATATTTTGTGAAAATAATTTTAGAGTGTTTAAAAGAAAGATATGAAGGACTGGATATTGATAAATATTAGTTTAGTTATGCTATGATTGAGAATCTAATCTTGGAGAAATTTCTAGCGAATAGGTATGATGACTTTCTTTGATCAAAATACATATGTATTGATTGATACTGGTGTTGATAGATCTTTTATTAGTACTATATTTTCACGGCATGCCGATAGAAAATTGTCTCTTCTTGGGGATGAATTACTTGTACAGACTCCTTTGGGTGAACAATTAGTAACAAGTTTAGTATATAAGAGTTGCGAAGTTAAGGTTCGAGAAATAGCATTGGAGGTAAACTTGATTCCTATTGAGATGTACGGTTTTGATGTAATATTTGAAATGGATTGATTATCTCGGTATAGAGTCACGGTGGACTATTTTATAAAAAGGTTGCAATTAGAAGGTCAGATGCCCCAAGTATAGTGTTTATTGGGGAGCACCAAGTATTACTGACTTGTGTGGTCTCGGCTTAGAAGCTCGAAAGATACTAAGAAAGGATGTTAGGCTTTTGGCTCATGTGATTGATACAACGAAAGAGGATCCAAATTTAAAAGATATTCTAATGGTGAACGAATTTCCGGATATCTTTCCTGAGGAATCGCTAGGTTTACCTGTAGATCGAGAATTTGATTTTACCATTGATTTACTCTCGAGAATAGCTCCAATCTCCATCCCTCCTTTATAGGATGACTCCCACAAAATTAAAGCAGTTAAAGGTGCAGTTGCAAGAATTACTCAATAAGGGGTTTATTCGACCAAGTTCTTCACCATGGGGAGTATTAGTTTTATTTGTTAAAAAGAAAGATGGTATCTTGAGATTTTGTATTGATTATAAATAGTCGAATCGGGTAACAATTAAGAACAAATACCCTCTTCCTAGAATAAATGATCTTTTCGATCAATTGTAATCAGCATGTGTATTTTTAAAAATTGATCTTTGATTAGGGTATCATCAACTTAAAATCAAGGAGAGTGACATCCATAAGACTCCTTTTTGGACTAGGTATGGTCATTACGAGCTCTTAGTGATGCCTTTTGGCCTAGCAAATACCACAGCTGCTTTTATGGATCTTATGAACCGAGTCTTCTATCAGATTTAGATAAGTTTGTGATTGTTTTCATTGATGATATCCTGGTGTATTCTAAAAGTGATGAAGAGTATTGTACTTCAGATACTATGGGAGAAACGGTTATATGCAAAGCTCTCAAAATATGAGTTTTGGTTGAGAGAGGTTGGTTTTCTTGGCCACATTGAATCCGGTGAAGGAATTTTTGAAGATCCTAAAAAGGTAGCGGCAATCTTTAAGTGAGAGAAATCTGGGAATGTCAATAAAGTTCGAAGTTTCCTAGGGCTAATAGGGTACTATTAGAGATTTGTCGAAGGGTTCTTATTAATAGCAACTCCACTATCGAGATTAACTCGGAAAGGTTTCGAGTTTGAATGGAATAACAAGTGTGAGGCGGGTTTCTAAAAGCTCAAGAGAAATTGACATCTGCTCCTATTCTCTCACTCCTACAATTGGTACGGATTTGTTATGTATAGTGATACTAGCAAGCAAGGGTTGAGGTGTGTGTTGATGCAAGGAGCCAAAGTGATAGCCTATGCCTCTAGACAACTAAAGAAGCATGAGGTAAATTATCCAACCCATGATTTGGAGTTAGCTACAGTAGTATTTGCCTTGAAAATATGGAGGCATTACTTGTATGGTGAGACATGCCAAATCTATACAGATCATAAAAGTTTGAAATATTTACTCACTCAGAAAGAGTTAAATTTGAGACAATAAATATGGTTGGAACTTACTAAGGACTACGACTTCATTATTGATTACCATCTAAGCAAGGCAAATGTAGTAGCAGATGCTTTGAGCAGAAGTCATCAACTAGTTTGACAAGTATTATAAGTAGTTGTCTCTCACATCTTATTAGTATTCGGTCCCCTTAGAGTAAGGCCAGCTAGAGATGGAGATGGTACTCTTATGGTAAGAGTTGAGGTAAGCCCAACCTTGACAGATAGAGTCTAAGAACTACAAGCATCAGATGAGGAGTTGAAATTAGAGTTTGAAAAAATTCAAAAGGAGGAAAAAACTAAGTTCAAATTGAGAGATGATGGTATAATGGTATTTAAAGATAGAATTTGTGTTCCAAAAGATAGTGATCTTTGAAAGGTCATACTATAGGAAGCTCATAATTTAGCTTATGCTATGCATCTAGGGAGTATGAAAATGTATTGAACCATTCGAGATAGTTACTGGTTGTCTAGAATTAAAAGAGATATAGCTAAGTATGTAGCTAAATGTCCAGTATGCCAGCTAGTGAAAGCACAACATCAAAGTCCTGTCCGAGTTCTCCAACCCCTACCAATTCCTGAGTGGAAATGGGAGCACATAACAGTAGACTTTATCATTGGATTGCAGAGATCTCAGGCTGGACATGATGCCATATGAGTAATTGTGGATAGGTTTACTAAGTCTGCTCATTTCTTGCCTATTTGAACTACAAATTCGTTGGAGAAAATAACCATGATATACATTGGTGAGATTATGAGGTTGCATGGGGGTGCCCGTGTCTATTGTGTCGGATAGAGATTCACAGTTCACTTCTCGGTTTTGGCCAAAACTACAGGAGTCTTTAGGGATTAAGTTGAAGTTCAGTACAGCGTTCCATTCTCAAACTGATGGCCAATTTGATAGGACGATCCAAAATTTTGAAGATATGCTCTGAGCTAGTGTACTTGACTTCTTTGGTATTGGGATAAACATCTCCCTCTAGTGGAATTTGCATATAATAATAGTTATCGGTATAGTATTACGATGCCACTATATGAAACATTATATGAGAGAAAGTATCAAACTCCATTATATTGGGATGAAGCTAAAGAAAGAAAGATCAAAAGTTTGGAGTTGATTGATACTACGATTGAAAAAGTTAAGATAATTCGATAAAGAATGAAAGTAATGCAAAATTGTTAGAAAAGCTATGCTGATAAAAAAAGAAGGCTATTGGAATTTAAAATTGGTGATATGGTATTCTTAAAAGTATCACCTTGGAAATAGGTGATTCGTTTCTAGAAACGAGGAAAGCTAAACCCCTCGATACATTGGTCTATACAAAATTATTGAGAGAATTGGAAATGTAGCAAATAGACTTGAGTTGCTTCTGAGTTAGAGAAAATCCATGACATGGTTCTTGTGTCCATGCTCAAGAAATATATACTGGATCTATCACATGTTCTGGAAAATCCTCCAATTGAGTTGAAAGAGAATTTATACTTTGAGACCAAGTCGGTTACGGTTTTGGATTGTCAAGTTAAAACTTTGAGAAATAAGATGTATCAATAGTTAAAGTCTTATAGAGAAAAGATCGAGTAGAAGAAATGACATAGGAACCAAAGAATCAGATGCGAAGACAATATCCCCATTTTTTTAAGGTGAGACATAGGGAGTTTTGAGGATGAAATTCTTTTTATGGGGTGTAGAATTTGTAAAACTAGAATCCGATATTTATTTATATTAAAGTATTGTATCTTATACGATAAATCTTGTTAGTGTGAATTTAAATCATGAAATTGGATGAATTAACAATGGAAATTTGGGTTTGGCATGAACTAGTGATGAAGCCAACAAAAAAATAATAAATAAATAAATAAATAAATAAAATTATGGAGTTCAATTCTTTGAACCCATTATGGAGCCCAATCTTTGAGTTAAAAATCCAAATATTTGAATTCAATTTTGGAGTCCAATTATTGAGTCCACACATACAAGTTTCCCACCCTCGTTTTTGCCTTCCTTTCATTTTTTTTGCTCTCTTTTCTTTCATTTGCTAACAAAGTATAGAAAAGTCAAACGAGTATTTAAGGGTTGTATTTAATACAAGACATGTATAAGGTGTGTTTGGTGTTGCTTAAAGAGAGAAGGAAGAATGATGTGGCTGTGTGTTTTATGCGTGGTCGATAGAAAGAGAGAGAGAGAGAGAGAGAGAGTGAGTGAGAGAGAGAGAAGAGAGAGATTCTCTTGAAGCCTCTTTGAGTGTATACCCAAGTGAGAGAAAGAGAAAGAGGAGAAGGAGAGAGAAAAGGGGGGACTCTTTAATTTCCTTTAACATTCTTCACACCTTCATCTTTCTTATTTAAGCTATTTGGATTATCCAAGCACTTGCTCAATAGAACTCTTGGTCTATAATCTCTCTTGCCCTATTTTCAATCCTATCTAGCAATCCTTGGGTCCAATTTTGTTGAGAGTTTGGGGTTTATCAAGATAGATCAAAGAAGTTTGCATTTTTTGAGTGATGTCATTAGGGGATTAATGAAAATCCTTTGAGTCAAGTGTCACGCCCATAACCGAGATCGTGAGTAGCCGTCCGTTGCCCTGATTGCTGGTTATATTTTTACAGAAAATCAGGCAGAACCTCCCCATAAATCAGAGGTCTTCCATGTACAAATATACCTGTTTAAATCTGTATAATTTAAAATTATCTTGTAAATAAAATACAATGATCTTCCCATCCTTACAACAATCCACCAACCACAGTAAATATTCAGAACAACGTCAGGCTAAGTAAATTATCAACAATTCTAACCACAGACCTCTACTGTCATGCCCAACTAGAGCATGAGTAGCCGCCATACTGAGTCGACCTAAGTTTTATACAATTTACAATCAATTTTCCCAAGTTGACATTGAAACAATACAATTTGCCTCAATGCAAATGAAATATGAGAGTTTTACAAATAAATGTACATAAATTATACAGTTAATATCATAATAAATACACGGTCAACTATGGACCTCAAGGTCAAGACCTCACAGGGTCGAAAATAAGGTGCAGAGCTCATATCTTAATTTAATTTAAATCTCATCGTCGAAAAACACTTAAATCCACCAACAAGTTACCAAATTCTCTAGAGCCCGAAGTGTCGCTCTAGCACAATAATCCTATCCGAGGAGGGAAAGAAAAGGGGTGAGTATCAAGAAAGATATCCAATGAGTGAGGGGATTAATCTCAAGTACTAATAGTATAGGTGAACATTGGAGTGTCAAATGATATCATTCATAACCAATAATTCAAATTTTGCAGTAAATCATGATATGTTCGCTAAAATGAACTCATTTAATCAATCACACGATAACATACATATATGTATCCATTTAAAATCAAGTAGATCATAGAGCAAGCCGAAAAGATCTTGGTCAAGGTCAACCATGTCCAAAGACAGGCGTATCGGGGGTTTTATTATGCAAAGAGTTTTCAAAAATAACTTTCTACCCCGACATTGGCGATGAGTTCACTGGGGCTAGCTCATCATCGTGTATAGGACCCTGCTTGGTACTAAACGGTGGCGTCACATATGTCCTCCCCCTTACGTGGGTTCAACCGGCCGCGCATATAGCCAGACATATGACGTTTGCGGATACCTCCTGCAGAAGCGTATCCGGGCAACCCGTGTCTCTACAAACACCCTTCGTAGCTATAGAATTTATCAAATAATATCATATCATCATATAATCTCAAGCTAGTAGACATCCAACCCACATAGCCAAATCATCTCATCGTATCCTCAAAACAATTCAAATCCGTATGCCAATATATTTTATCGAAATCATTTAAATTTAACAAACCAATGCAATGGTAGAATAGAAAACATTTCATTTCTCAAATCATGGTACAATTTTATTTCATTTCAAATATGGATGCATAATCGTAGAAAATATAAGTACAATATTCCAATAATCACAAAACTGATTTGAATTTCAATTCCATACGTCGAGACAATGCATATCAAAAGCATGTTTTATTAAAAATATGATAAAATCAGATTTTACTATTTTATGCAAGACATTTGGGTCTCACTCACATTTTTAGGGAGGGTGGTCACTCCCTATTTTAAAAAATTATCCAATCTGACTTCTCGAGTTTTCAAAAAAATCAACCTAATCAGATCATCACAATTTAATATCAGACAGCAGCCTATTAACGGATTTTCCATTTTCTTTCCTAATTGATACAACCTTAATTTACACTATCTCCTTTCTATATTCATGTTTCATAAATTTCGAATTATTTTGCTCACAAATGATCAAATTTCCAATATTTCTCATTTTTCTAATTTTCCTCAAATTTAACGTATTTCATAATATATATACAGTTTCCGATGCCAAATTCAGTCTAATTTCGACAAAATTAATTCAAATGTTGAGGAGATTTCATTTCTCACCCAAGGTTCCTCGGATTGCAGACCTAGCTTTCGTTCGAATGTCTCCTCAATTACTCCAAAATCTACAATGCTCCCTATCAAGGCAAAATTTATTAGTTAGGTCCAAACACTTAGAACAAAATCAAAACCCTGAGTCAGTTACCTACGCAGAGATTCGCGGGCTGTCATGGGCTATTGCGGGCCGTCGCGGGCTTGCGGGCCAGCATTTATACATACATGCATACTTATATTTTTACACCCACATTTCGCTAGCTTGCGAATTTCATAAAAATGAGGTTTGCTACGATTTAAGGACATGGCAACTTAAATTATACCAAAAATTAAATTTAAATACCCCAAAATCAAAAATCAATATAAATAAAAAAAATTCTCTATATAATTATATATTTCAAAACTAATACACTTGTACGGACTCCGCAATGTCGATGTTACATCAAGTGTAAGGTAAGTTCAATGGTTTTAGGTTTTGATTTATCTCTAAAATCATGGTGAATAACATGTTTGATGATCGAAACTTCTGCAAGTAGAACAGTTTGACTTTACTGTGAATTTTCAATAATAACTTCTTCTTAAATAGGCAAATCAGGTGAGGTTTCTTCTTATGAAACTATACTTTTACACCTTTAAAATGACATGTGATTCAAAGGATTTCGATAAAATTTAAATTTTTAATAATTTTTCAAAGAGATGCGTTTTGTAGAAGAATACTCTGTTCCTACCCTGTTTTGACTGAGTATTTTGCTTCAGGTTTGAGATACTTTCTAGGTTGAATTAGCCTAAACTCTAAATAAAAAATCTGTAGATCTAAGTTTTCTTTAATTTGAGACTTGAATCACATAAATCGGATATGTGTAGTGAAATTTATTGTCATTTTTTTATGATTGCGCACATCAGAGTTATGCAGTTAGGGCAATCACATTATGAATTTAAATATTTTTGTGTGGTTGGAATGCATCTAGATTACAAACATAAAAATTATTGCTTCATGTCTAGTTTTTAAGTAAAAATTGGAATTTCTATAATCCGAAAATTTTAGTTGAAGATATGATGAATTTTCTAAAACATATAGGTATTAGAAATGCATCATTTTAGGAAAAATTGATAAAATTGGAATGGGAATGAGGCATAAGTAGGGTATAATGAATATCGTAAGGAATAGAGACAAAATTTTAATTTACACAACATGTATTTAGCTTCATATTTGTATTGAATAAATATTTAATCTTATTTCTATGTTGTTATCTATATAACATTTAGGTGAATGACCTTCAACTAAGGATAGAGTCAAAGATCTAGACTAGTGAGACTGCATACCCTTCCCAAATAGTGAGTGTGTCACATCCCAAATCCACTCCCTCGTCGGGACTTCATCGGCAACAGACTGCCTGGTTCTCATCAGGGCTCAATCATTATAGAAGTCATACTAAAATGATAGATCTTTCATTTATCTTAATCTCTTGCAGCACTTTTCTCTCTTTCTCTCTTTTTTTTCTTCCTTTCTTTCTCTCTTTCTTTCTTTTCTCTCTTTCTCTCTTCCTTTCTCCCTCTTAGCCAAATTTGATGGCTTTGGAATGAAGAGGATGGGGTATTTATAGGTAAAGGTAGGTAATGGATAGTTGCCAAGTGTTAGAATACTTGTTCATCACCTAAGGCCTTTATTCTTGATGCCAACCACTCGTCCTTCCATGTGTTAATTATAGAAAGCACATATTTTTGTTGCAAGACATTTGTCCTCCAAATGGTGTAGTTTATTGATGAACAAGTGTCATGGTCGGTGTTGTGTAGTTTATTGATGAACAAGTGTTATGGTCGGTGTTATCTCTTTTATGTCATTTAAGTAAATGTATTTATATTATTTTAGTTCATTTATTTAAGAATTACACATAAATAAGGAAATACCCTTCATTTGGATTCAGTAAAAACAGTTTCAAAACCTAATTCCTTAATGATAGAAAATCAACTTTTCTTTCCAAGAACAAAACTTGAAACGGCTAACTTTTTTGGCTCCTATTTGGAGGGTTAATGGTTTAAAAAATTCTAGAAAAAATAGGTTTTTCCATATTTTATATATAAAGAATAATTATCGGGACTTTTCTTGTTTTCTAAATATTTCAGAAATCTCATTTTTAGAGTACTTAGTTTCCGGTAAGTTTGTTAAACCTAGGTTTTAACATTTTAAGTGTCTGATTTCATATCCAATTCCTACATTTCAAGTAACATTCTCATTTTATCATTAATAATAAGTTATTTCTTACAATTAAATTGGGGTATGTGATAGAATGAGACTTTTATAACTTGTTTAATGAAAAATGATTTAATATGTTTTGAAATCTTATTTTGATAAATGATTTTATGATTCAGTTTGAGTATAATATTGTCTCTTGAAACGGTAATATTGGAAATGTGAAATTGGCATGTTAATGCCACATGATTTTTATTGGTTGGTTGATTGATATTCATTTGAGACAAAGATGAATATGGGTTATAAAATGGTTTTGGAGTTTAATTGTAAATAAAAAAGATATTTTATGGTAAGCGATTGCTCACGTAACTATTATGGTTTATTGCTCACTTATAACCAACTAGAGTAAAAGCGGTATGAGTGGAGTCGAATTTTGGATCAAAGTAGTGTGATGCGGGGTTCACATATCTAAGTTTTCAATTGGGCAGTCATAGGTCATCAATGATGATGTCTAAACCAATACCAAAAGTGGGACATTTTGGATAAATTAATGAATAAAAACCTTTGGTGGATCCAATTCTTAACCCTGACCAAGATATTAAATTAGGAGATATGATTTTCGACAGTCCCATGGTTCCGTTTTGAGGCAAAGAGAAATGTTTTCATTTTAAATACATTGGTTCTCAATAATTTGTGAATACTTTTGTAAACTTGTAAATATTTTTGTAATGATAAAATGAAATTTGTTGTTAATGGATTTAATCATCCTCTCACTCATTGGCATATATATAGATTTTCCACTCGCTGAGTATAATTGTACTCACCCCATCCTTTTTTTTCTTATATTTTTAGGTTTATAGCTTATAAGTGCAGCTAGAGGATCTTCATTTGTGAATTGCGACATCCAACTCGATTGGAACTATATACCATGTGTGAGATAGTTCCGTTTTGGTTTAATTAGTTATAGATAGATCCATGAAAAAAGTTAATGGAAGTTGAATTTTGTTATATTATGGATCACATGTAGAAACTTTATTACTTTTGTATATGAACATTCTAATTTTGATTAGTCACTTGTGTTAAAGTTATTAGGACACTACCTATCTTATTTTGAAAGAGGTCTTATGAAGATTTATGATTATTGAGAATTGGTTAAAATTTGAGACTGAATTGATGATAGATTAGCCTTGTGTGGGTCTTGAAGTGTGTGCCTAGTGTTGCATATAGTCAAGGCAACATGATGGTTGTCACATGGTCAGATCCGAGGACTCGGACGTGACATTAAACAACTAGTACAAGCACATAAATCAGATTTACTGTCATTCTTCTTTCAAGAATCAAACATATGGAATACATGTTCGTGATTAACTTGAAACATGAAGTTGAAATTTGATATGTATTTGTTTTAACTCAAAGATATATGAAGAAATATGAAGAATATTAATAAACACAAACATATATAATCTTACTACTCTAACTCTCCTCAAGCTCAAATTTGGCCCTCATTTGAATGAACAGTCTGAATCTACCGGTGTAGATGTTTTCTACAGCTAATATAGATCTTATAACCCAAATTTATCAACATGATATTGGACAAAAGTCTTCTCCCTAATGCATTACTATGTAAAGAAGCTAAAGTACAACTGTTGAAGTGTCAAGTGCATTCTTTTACAAAATTTGGCGTCAGAGATAATTGCTCTTTGTTCCATGTATACCAAAGCCCAAATCATAATGCATACTCAAAGGTCAAGCGTATTGTGGCATAAAGTCAAGAATTACTGGTTCATCAGAAACTTCATCAACAATAACAACATGTTCAAAATCCAAAACCAATGCAAAGAGTATTGTCTTCTGGAGCATAAAGCAGGCACCTCTGAAACATGACTGAATAAAAGCTAAGCCAAAATTTTGAATAGAAAAATCGATGCTACTAGTTGAGATAATGGATTTTTGATAAAGAGCGAAAATTAAAATTAAATGAAAAAAGGATAAAACTCACATCCAGGGCAAGGTGAAGAATATATGAGGTGTTATACCAATAGCTTCAGCGACATGTATATGTCCTTCATCCAAGAAAAGCAATTAAAAACATGTAGTTATATTATCTTATTAAAAAAATCATTAACTGACTTTACAATAAACCATTAATGTATTGAAACCAACATTACACAAGAACCACTACAAATAACTAGATTGATATCAATTTAACTACAAACAACCCGAGCATATTTTGTTTCTTCTTTCAACAATTCATACCTTGTTATCTTCAATAAGGAATAAACCACATCATCAATAATTGGCCTAAAAACCTCAGGCTTTACAGTCACCAAGGCAATCTAATGTATGAGTGCACCTTGAGGAGTTGCAAATAAATTATGGTGCAATTGAAAGCACCTAGGGGGTGTAATTGAAAGCTTAAAAGAAACACCATAAAGGAGATGAAACAAGCACTGAAGGGCTGCAATTGAAAGCTTAAAAGACAGTGATTATCTTAGTTCAGTAAGATACAGATTGGGAAAATTGCACATAAATTAGGGTTAGGGTTTCGATGAAAAACAATCGAGAGAGATAGAAAGAGAGAGAGAGAGAGAGAGAAATTTGAGTTTGCCTGAGTGGAGGGATTGAGAAGTAAACCCTAGACTTTGTTTTTTGACTAGAGAGAGTGTGTTAGAGAAAGAGAGAACGAGCTGAAGAGTCATACCCTAAGCTTCAAAGATTATGAGTCTTCAGTCATAAGCTAGAGAGAGAGAAAGGTCACGAGGAGAATGGACTTTAGACGGAGAAAAGGAAGCAAAGAAGAGAAGATCATGCTTACCCTAGAAATGAAATGGTTTTTTTCTAAGTTACTAGACAAAACGTTAAACTTAGCAATGAACAATGCTTTTTGTCACTAAAATTAGTGACGAAAACTGTTATTTGTCGCTAAAATTAGTGACAAAAATTGTTACCCTTCGATGAATTAGTAACAATTTGTGATAAAAAGCTTTTCAGTTGCTAATTTAGCAACGAAACTTACAATGAACCCACTTTTTATATACTCCTTGTAATGAATTTAGCAACAAATTAGCCGTTATGAAAAAATATTCGTCATGCGGTTCATTGATAAAAAAATTTGATTTTCATACTTACATAATGATTAGATTACTTAAGCAAATTTATAATTTCTCTAAAAGTTATGATTTATAATACTTAAAATTAATACCAATTTCTTTGTCTAATCTCTAAAATAATTGTTTGATACCTACTATAGTCTTGTATTTATCCAAAAGATAAAATATATGTTTAGATAAGTAAAATCTTATTATTGTACATCGTAATACTTTGTTAGAGATTAGTTGAATTACTTATTATTGAAAATGATTAATTTGATGAGATATAGTTGAAATGTTTTATAAAAGAGTACAGAAAGAATTTAGTCACAAAATTAGTTATGAATTCTCTAGATTAGCGATAAATTTAGTCACGAATAATTTTGTGTAACTAATTTACGACGAATTTAACCATAAATTATAAAATTCATTATTAAATTTTGTCACGAAAATATTATTGTGGCTATTTAGAAATGAATTTCACCATGAATTAAAGATTCGTCGCTAAATTTAGTGATAAAGATTCGATTCATAGCAAAACTTAACCATAAAATTGCAATTCGTTACTAAATTTGTCACGAACTGATAGTTCGTGGTTAATTTTATCACGAAAATTTTTTTGTAACTAATTAGCCATGAATTTTCGTGACTAATTAGTCATGAATTTAGTCACGAATTATCTATTCATTGCTAATTTTGTCTGGATTCGCTTTCGTCGCTAATTTTGTTGCAAAATAGTGACAAAATCAATTTTCGTGGCTGAATTCATGGTAAATAGTGACAAATTTATTTCATCACTAAATTCTATCACTAAAACTGTGTTTTTTGTAGTAAATGTTTATTTTATTCCTAATTTATCTCAAAACTTATTATTAAGTGTTGGGCAACTTACTGATATTGGGTATTTAATTTTGTTTAATGATGTCTCTTGTGTAATTAGAGATAAAATGTCATATCAGGTTATTATTGATGTTCGAATGACATCAAACAAATTATCCTCAGTTGAAATTTCTAATGTTGAAAATCATGTTGCTGTTAAAGAAAACAATAAATCTAGATTATAACACTTACAACATGGACATTTGAATGTAAAAGATTTGAAATTGTTGAGTCAAAAGGAAATGGTGTTTGGGTCACCTAGAATTAAGTTTTTAGATCTATGTGAATGGTGCGTATGTGGGAAACAATATAAAAAATCATTTCTTTTAAGGAGATATGGAAGGGCATCTAGTTGTCTTGAAATTGTGAATGCTGCCTTGTATGTTCCCATACAAACAAAATCATTTGGTAAGAGTAGATAATTTTTGTTATTCACATATGATTATAACCGTATGAGTTGGGTCTATTTTCTACAATTCAATTAAGAGACATTCGAAATTTTCAAGAAGTTCAAGGCATTTGTTGAGAAACAAAGTAGAAAATGCATCAAGATGCTTCGGATTGATTGAGGATGTGAATTTTTATATAATGAATTTATTCAATTTTTTGAAGAGCAATGATTGCATAGAGTTGATTGCTTCATACATACCGGAACAAAACTGTATTGCTGAAAGAAATAATCAAATTGTTGTTGAGATGGTTAGAAACTTATTGAAGGCACATGGTCTACCAAATAATTTCCAGGTAGGAGTTCTTACTGTTGTCCACTTGCTGAATTTGTCACCAACAAGGTTGTTCTAGACAAACACCATACGAGGCTTGGTGTGGCAGGAAATTTTGGGTAAACAACTTAAAAATATTTGGTTATATTTCCTATGCTTTGATTGGTTTTCATAATCATAGCAAATTTGATAAAAAAAAACAAAAAAATCAACAAAATGCATTTTGGTTGGCTATTGCTCACAATCTAGAGTAAATAGGCTATGTAATTCAGTTAATGGTAAAGTGATTATTAGCAAGAATATTATTTTTATTGAAGAGAGAAGTTAATGCCAATTGACAATGAAGCGCCACAAATTGAAGTACTGACACATTCTTTTTCAAATTCTTCAAGTTCATCTCAAACCATATCGCCAAGCTCATCATCTTTAAATACTAGCAATGGAAGCTCATCCTCATCTGAAACTCCTCCAAGAAAATTCAAATCATTAAAGGAGATTTATGAGGTTACATAAGCCTTGTATGTAATTGACCCAACAACCTTTGATGAAGTAGTGGAGAAACAAGAATGAAAAAGTGTCGTGAAAGATGAAATTGCAGCAATACAAAGAAATGGAACTTAGGAGTTGATGGACTTACTCAATGGAAAGAATACAATTGGCCTAAAATAGGTATTCAAAACAAAGTACCATTCAGATGGAAGTAGTCAGAAACACAAGGTTCGGTTGGTGGTAAACGAATATTTACAACATCAAGGTATCAATATCAAAGAAACATTCTCTCTCATTGCTTGCTTTGAGATGGTAAGAACTATTTTGGCATTAGCTATAGAAATGCAATGTCCTGTGTATCAGTTTGATATTAAATTGGCTTTTCTAAATGGTGAGTTTCGAGAGGTGGTATATATTACATTGCCCAAACGATTCATAGTTGAACGTAAAGGAGAGAAATTTATAGGTTCTGAAAAATACTTTACTGGCCAAAGTAGGCTTCATGTGTGGTACAACAAAGTAGATTCTTATTTTCTTGATAATGGCTTTGAAATTCATGTCAAATGTACAAAAGGAAAGAAATAAAATAGCTCATATATTGGCTTAGAAAGCTCTTGATAGTGTAGATCATGATACTTAGCTTAACGAGCCTAAGTTTGTATTGTCTCTATTCTTGTTATAGATATTTTTTAATAAAGCTAGCTATCCTCTCTCTCTCTCCCCCCTCTCTATCATTGTTCACGACCAAATTTTTGTAAATAAATTGGTCGTGAGTCATGCCAAACTCAAGAGTGGTTATGAGTTAAATTGATCGATTAATGATAGCACAGATGATCAACTAAATTAGTCGGGTTTTGATTCCTCTTTATTCAAGCAATTGAGTTAATAGAAGAACTATGTCTATCAAGAAGCAGGCACATGATAACCAAAGAAAGTTCTTGGTTAACAGGTTGGATACACGATTTAATTTAATAAAATTGATATATGAAGGAAAAACTGTAGTTGCAATAATTGAAAAGCTAGAATATATGAAATAAAGGCTAAATGTAAACAACAAAGTAAATAAGATTGAATGAAATTGACTTGTTATGTGTTTGGTTCTTGAATTCTTTTTTTTTGGTACCCTTGGAGTGAAATCACTTACTTTTAAATGAAGATAAGTCTCAAATATCACGTGATAAGGCTACATATAGTTCTTGAGGGGGAGATATATCCATGAGATGCTGAGTGACCTAATCTACTTAATGTATCTGCAAAAGCATTTCCTTCCCTTGGAACTAACAGAACGGAATAAATCCTTACAAGTCGAATTAGCTAATTACATTCTCAAATGATGTTATAAACCGGATGGTGATAATTAAGTTCCCTTGTAAGAGCCAACACTAGATCTGCTGAATCCGGTTCAAGCATCACTAGGGAGAGATCCTTCTTTAACTCTCCATAATTCTATCATGAAAGGATCAGTGACACCCAACTTACAAATGAAGCCTCTAACCTATAAACCATACTCATCCCAAATAAAGCCCCTAGCCTATGCTGATCCAAAAATAAGGTTTACCGATCCATCTGTATTCAATTTAAACACTCTTATTGGAGGGGGAATCCATCTGATCCATTTTCTACCCTCGGGAAAGGGGAAGACTCCCTAAAAAATGATCTCTATCCATCTCGAGCATACCTGTTGGCCATAGTTACTATATGGCCAACCACTCCTTCACCAGTCATCTAGAGAACACAAGGTTAGCTAGATAGGGAGACTGAATAGTCTTGAACCATACCTGTCAAGTCGCCACACAATCTCTAAAGATGTAGGATAAAGTTTCGAGCCAATTGTGACAAAAATGAGTATTGGGGTTTGCCAATTCGTCGATGGAAGCGAGTGTCATTTGCTATTAGGCTGCCATGCACCAAAAGCCAAACCATAAACATGACCCTCTCTTGGAACCTCATTTTTGAAATCCATTTCCAGTTCCTTGAGGAGCTTATATCAATGTCTCTCCTGCGAAGGGCTAAGTAAGCCAAATTGACTGAGCAGATCCTTGAAGATCCCCCAATCCAACAGGTATGGTTACCCGAATTCTAATCCCGAGAAATAGGTATCACCCTAATCTCCTCAATTATGTCTACTGGTATTAGCATCTTAATTCTGGATAAATCCCAAACTCTTCCTAGAGTGATGAACTAGTTCACATACACACTAGCCGAGTTTAGGGGAATATCTCCATGGATCCTCTGAACCAATAGGGTTGAGCCTATTCAAATATCCTCCCTAAATTGAATAGTCCTTCCACTTCCCACTCTCCATATAATGTTGCTCATTAGTAAATTCCAAGCCTTTAGAATACCCCTCGACAATGGTGAGCAGATAGAAGAACGATGACAACTTAGTTAACTTCCCTTGCTATAGTATTTTCCTCGGAGAACCTCACACCATAACGACAAATCCCCGGACATGATCCTCTAACCTAGTTTTACAAGAAGAGCCCTATTAATATCTCTTATGACTTGAATACCCAGCTCCATGATCTTTAGGCCAGCATACTACATCCCATCGAATAACATGAGCTTAGCGTACCCCATCTGTCTCCCCCCAAGACATTAGCGAATGATTCTATCCAATTGATTACAAATCTACTCAGGTAACTAGGAATACTGCACATTATATAAGTTGTGATAAACTTGATAAGGATAAGATGGCCCGTTATACTCAATGTCTTAACCTTCTATCCTACAATTTTATTTTGGACTCTCTCCACAAATAATGATAATGAGATCGACCAACTCTGCCATGTATGAAAGAAATACCCAGGTAAACCCCCAAATCTTCTATAAGTTGGAAACAACACTGATTTGCTAACCTTCTTTTCAAGGCTAAAGGGACCTATGGAGAGACAAAAAGTTTGGACTTTCTAGTGTTAAGATATAATCTACTCTAGTTAGCAATAACTCTAAGACACTTTAGGATCGCTCCAATGTCTCGAGATTAGCATTTGTAGACAACATAAGATCATCTATAAAAAAGAGGTAGGAGACAGCCAATCCATGCCTAGAGATACGAATCAGAGCTAGAGATACGAATCAAATTCTAGGTACCTTGATTAACTCAACTCTAAATCATATAAGATTGTTTCTTCTTGATTAGAATGAACAAATACAAGGACAATGGATCACCTTGATGTAATCTCTCCTTAGATCAAAATCAGGGAGAGCCTCACCATTCCATAGGAATACAAATTGGGCATGAGTCATCACAAACATAATCAAACGTACCAGCTGAGTAGGTATATGGAAGTTATGAAGTGTATTCTCAAGAAAGTCCCAACTAACACTACTATATGCCTCATGAAGATCAACTTTCAATACCATTTTCCACTTATACCATTTTCCACTTCATACCCCGATTCATGCGAATGCAATGCACTAGTTTCTGCATGATAATAATGCTATCTAACGTACCATGGTTTGGCAAAAAGTTACTCTGATAAGGACCAATCACTTTTTGAAGGATATGCCTGAGTCAAGATACCAAAACCTTAGACAGAACCTTATTACTCATATTAAGCAAACTGATTGGTCTAAATTCATTCAGACTGCTTGGGTGATCTACCTTTGGAATTAAAACAATAAATGCATGTAAGAACTTTGAGGGAAAGCGTCCATCATAGAAAGCCACCTCAATGAATCAGAAAAGAGTTAGATGCATAATCTTCCACATCCTCTAGTAAAGTATTGGTTGAATACCATTTGGCCATGGGGTTTTCAATCCGTTCATGGAGAAAACCATCAATTTCACCTCTAAAAATTCAATAGGCTGTATCAAGGCTAGCTGGTCTATATGATCTATGATCTTTTGCCCCTCTAAATCATCTCCATCAATTACCCTGCCCGAGCCCTTATCAAATAAAGTCCTAAAGTACTCTATCGCATGTTGTTTCAGCTGGTGTTAGCCATAACACCATGCTCCATTGATTTTAAGCCCAATATCTGATTGTGACTGTGTTTAACTAAGTAGAAAAATGATAAAACCGAGTATCACGATCACCTTTGGAAAACCACTACAATCTAGACTTCTGGTGCCATAGGATTTCCTCCATGTCCAATATCCGATAGTGATCCCCCAAAAAAACCACTATTCCAGCTTATCCGAAAAACCAACAAAAGAGTAGTCTCTAGACCACTGAATCCCCTGTAGACAGGCTTCCAATTATCATTTTATGTGGAATAAATTCACAAATACCAGTCAATTCGAATCCCGCATCACCTTAGAGGTGGCCATAATGAAATGCAATAATGAGGTCTCACCATTCCTCACATACCAAGCATTTGAGAACACCTGAGTAAACTAAGAATGCTAAAACCAGGGTGCCTAAAATCTAAATGGGTGCCCCTCCTTTGAGGGAGTATAAGTCATGCAAGTCTATAGTAAGATAGGATGATCTCCACGCAACCATGGAAGGTTAACTACTTTTGCTTTGGAAAATCTAAACTTGATCATATCATTATCCAGAATCCAATCCAACTGTTTTTTGTGGATTACTTTTCTACCCCTCTTTTGTATCCAAGTAAAGGGAGTCCCGGTCGCTCCTAGATCATACAGATTACACACTTCCCAGCAATCTTAAAATCAATTAGCTTTATCCATAGCTCTGGATAACTTGTTACTCGTTTTTAATATTCCAACAATATCATTAAAACTCCCCGAGACAAGCTAAACATCATATATAAAATCTACCAGATTACTTAATATATCCTACACTTCCATCTTCTTATCTTTGTGAGGCTAGATATAAACAAAAGTTATGTAACATATGACTCTGCCCATCTGTACCAAACAATGAATTAGCTATTTTGTTGTACAAATTACCTCCATTTCCTCCACTATAGACTTCCACATAAGCCACAAACCACCTTAAAAGCCAGAAGCCCCTACTACATACTTTCTATCATAACTCATTTTCTTAAAGAATCCTAGGAGGTGAGAAAAGCCACTTTCTATTTTAGTTATACAATCTAGCTTATTTATCCTAACTAACTCCCTAACAACCTTACGAAGTTGGGCGCTATTTCCTCTACCTACATTCCACGTAACTACTTTAAAATTAACATGAGATAGTAACTTAAGAGAGCATACCTCGTATGCCAAGCTGGCATCATCCACCATCATTTCACCATCCACTTCCTCCCTAGGGCAGAGAGCATCTTCCCTTTCTACACACCCAATCTTCAAAAGTGAGACCATAGCCATGACATCCCTCTCCATCTCTTCTCCTCAAACGACTGCAATCCCAATGCCACTAGCTTCTCTTGAAGAGCTCTTTATGTAGGGATCTTTACTTGTAGCATCCAACAATTCTAGTTATGAAGACATGACATTGTGCATTGTGGTGACTCGTAGAGGAGAGTCATAGTCTACCATAGTCATTGCATTTAGGTGTGTGTGGAAGAAGTCACCAGTGAGAGCGAAGATTCCATCACAGAAGGAAGTTTCAGCCACTCTATGGTGGCTTAGTTGCGGCGATGGATAGAAATTCATCCGGGGGATAGTGATTGTCGAGCAATCAGGCTCTTGCTGGTAGTTGTTAGGTCGAGTTTTCTCTTTTTTGGTAGAGATTGGTGGTCCAGAATTCTCATCTCCAATTTACCACATTCAACTACAATGGAGTATAGCGGGTGGTTGGTTGATGGGTTTAGGGCATTATTGGATCTCACCCGTGGACTTGGTTCACTCGTCTCCTCTTGGATGATCCAAACGCATGCCCTAGTAGAGAATGGGCCATGAGCAATGTTGGATCAACTTGATGTTTGGTCCAGACACGATGGGTTATAATGTTCTTCTCCTTGTTAAGCCTTATTCCTGGGCCACCACTTAGCCCATTGAATTGCGGGTCCTTCCCTCATCCTTGAATTGATTCCCACTCCTGAATCAAATCTCGAGTTTCCAAAACTTCCTCCCTCCTATTCATGGTATTCATCCCATCATCTTCCTCTATTAGTCCTTGTCATCACGGCTTCCTCTGGATCTACATCCAAGATCCAAAGGTAGCCTCTTCTACAGGAGGGATATCCTTCTCAACAACCTAAGGTTTCGGTTAGCAATCACCCAATCCTTCATTCTCCAACCCCATGACCATATTCTCATACTCTTCTCTGTAGTGCTCTTTAGAGTGCCCCATATGTCCACATTTAAAACAAATTTTATGTAACCCTTCATACTCCACCCCCTATAAGCATTTCCTCGTACATAACCATGGCACCAAAAGCTTTCTCAACTCCAACTCCACACAAATTCAGGCAAACTTATATATGGACGTAATTGCTGTGTTTACTTCTATCTTTAGTAGACAATTGAATTGTTTCCCCATACTGAACTAGAATTCCTCATCAAATGGCTCATTGGGGAGTTTTGGGAGTCTTACCCACATAGCGGTTCTTGTGGTTGTGAACGTGGAAGGCATGAACCAGGGCCTTCACTTCATTACCACCAAGTAGTATCCAGAGATAATCTAAGGGCTCTCAGTAAGAGCATGAAGATAATTTGATTGAACAAAGAGTTTAGATACATAAAACCCTTGCCTATGTCAATCAGTTCGAATTCACCTTCATCTCCCACAAAGCTAAAATCCTTGCACGCAATAGGTGGTACCCTATTATTTTACCCCATAGTTTCACAATAACCAACCACTTCTACCTACTTCTAAACATCCTTATTTGTTCATCTGACAATGGTATAGAGGGGATCGATGGATCCTTGAACCCAGTGTCTTCCTCTTCTATATTACTCCCTAGACATCCAATCATGCTCTAAGTTAGGATGAAGAAAACTCAATACCATACCTGATGAAGGCTCTAGGCCAAGGGAGTCTTCTTGAAACTTTAGTGAGTAACCGAATGTTCCTCCCTACCATTCTCTTTTACTTTCCTTTTTCGTGTTTTTATGGAGATAATCTTCTTCTTCCACTGACACGGTTGAGAATTGGCCCACCCCATCATCACCATGGATAGGGGAAGAAAAAGTACTAATTGAGAGCATGTGTAGTTTTTGGTTCTAGAATGTTTAACACTCCTTCTAACTTATTTACAAATGAAAACTTTTAATTATTTGCTTGTCTCATTTTTTAACTTTCGCTCTAAATTTCCTCAATTATTTCAACAAGTTCTTAGCATATAATTCACTTTCTAAAATTATTGAGAAGATTCCTTATCATCTTCTTGTGACCATAGTACTTGTGATATTTGTTGAGATTTCAAACATTCACTTTCATAACAATAATACATTTCTAGTTATTTCTCGATCAAGATCAAATATGGTAAGATTCTTTCTTCTTTGTGAATCTTGCATGCCGGCTGAGTTTAATGTATTTTAACTTATTTTTATTTTGTATAATTTTATTCATAGCATTTTTCTATTAAAGTAAATCTGTTTTTAAGCATATAGAATTTTGCAACTAAAACCAATAATTATGCTACTCTTACTATCGCCAAACATTGCCTAAACCATGAGAGTCCAAAATACATTCTTTTCCTCCTTCCACTATGAGCTACATGTGTCAATCAAAAAACTACTTTGTGACTAATTTTGTATCCTTCGTATCGATTACATTACATTTTCCAAACAAATTAGCCATCGAAGGGCCATGGGGATCTTAGAAAAACAAACAAACCAGTTGAAATAGTAAAAAGTAGCTTGGAAAATTATTGGTGGACAATTATAGCAATCTAGAAATGGAAAAAAAAATTGGAGTAATTTACACTGAATTAAACCACCTTCTTCTAGAGAAACAAGTAACATCCCATAGACCAATTGGAATAGTAATAGTTTGGGAAATTTTAGATGGGCAACAATAGTAATCTAGAAGTGGAAAAAAATTGGAGTAATTTATGCTAGAAAAATGGTTTCAACCTTCTACCTTATAGTTAATAACTACATGCTCTAACCAATTGAATTACTTTAGCTTTTGTTAAAGAATCAAGAAAGCATTAAGGCCACTAAACCAGTCAGAAAATAAAGTAGGATCTTGGAAAATTATTGGTAGACATTAAGATCCCCTAGACCACTCGGAATAACAAAGTTGCAGTTACGCTAGAGGAAGGGCTTGAACCTCCGACCTTGTGGTTAACAGCCACACGCTCTAACCAACTGAGCTACTCCAGCTTTTGCTAAAAAAACAAGAAAGCATTAAAGTCCCTTAGACCAAATAATTTGGGAAAATGTTGGTGGCCAATTATAGCAATCTAGAATGGAAAAAAATATAGTAAACGCTCTAACCAATTAAGTGACACCAGTTTCTACTAGAGAAGCAAGGAAGCATTAAGGTCCCCTAAATCAGTCTAGATAACAAAGAAGTAGATTGGCAAATTATTGGTGGACAATTATAGTAATCTAGAAGTGGAAAAAATTGGAGTAATTTATGTGGTTAACAGTCACACATTCTAATCAACTAAGTGATTTACATTAGAGGAAGGGTTTGAATCTTCAGCCTTGTAGTTAACAACCACACGCTGTAGCCAATGGAGCTACTCTAGCTTTGACAGAGAAACAAGAAAGCATTAACATCCCCTTGCTGAATCGGAATAGTAGAGTAACAGCTTGTGAAATTGTTGGTGGGCAATTATAGTAATCTAAAAGTGAAAAAAAAAATTGGAGTAAATTACGCTAAAGGAAGAGTTTGAATTTTTGACCTTGTGATTAACAACTCTAACCAACTGAGCTACTCCAACTTTAGAAAGCATTAAGATCCCCTAAACCAATTGGAATAGTAAACAAGTAATTTGAGAAATTGTTGGTAGGCAATTATAGTATTCTAGAAATGGAAAAAAAAACTCTAACAAACTAAGCTACACTAGTTTCTATTAGAGAAACAAGAAAGCATTAAGGTCCCCTAAATCAGTCGAAACAGCAAAGAAGTAGCTTGAAAAATTGTTGGTAGGCAATTACAGTGATGTAGAAGTGGAAAAAAAATTGGAGCATTTTACGCGGTTTACAGCCACATGTTCTAACCAACTAATCTACTCTAGCTTCTTTTATATAAACAAGAAAGCATTAAGGTCCCGTAAACAAGTTAGAATAGTAAAGAATTAGTTTGGGAAATTCTTGGTAGGCAATTATAGTTATCTAGAAGTGGAAAAAAATTGGAGTAGTTTACATTGAGTTACTTCGGCTTCTGCTAGAGAAACAAGAAGGCGCTAAGGTTTTGTAGACCAATCGAAATGGTAAAGAAATAGTTTGGTAAATTGTTGGTGGGTTACAATGGGAAAAAAATTAGGGTAATTTATGCTAGAGGAAGAGTTTGAACCTTTGACATTGTAATTAACAAGCACATGCTCTAACGAAGTGGAAAAAATTGGTGTAAGTTACACTAAAGGAAGGGTTAGAACCTTTGATCTTGTAGTTAACAGTCACACGCTCTAACCAATTAAGCTACTCTAGCTTCTATTAAAGAAACAAGAAAGTATTAAGGTCCCCTAAACTAGTCAAAATAGTAAACAAGTAAGTTGGGAAATTGTTGGTGGACGATTATAGCAATCTAGAATGGAAAAAAAAAGAAAGGAAAAAAAAGAAAAAAAAAAGAAAAAAATTGGAGTAAATGCTCTAATCAATTGAGCTACACTGATTTATGCTAGATAAACAAGAAAGCATTAAGGTCCTCTAGTGCAGTCGAAATAGCAAACAAGTAGTGTGAGAAATTATTGGTGGGCATTTATAGTAATATAGATGTGGAAAAAAATTGGAGTGGTTTACCCGGATAATAGCCACACGTTCTAACCAACTAATCTACTCTAGCTATTTCTTTAGAAACAAGAAAGCATTAGGGTCCTGTAGATCAGTCGGAATAGTAAAGAAGTAGTTTAGAAGATTATTGGTGGACAATTATGGTAATCTAGAAATGGAAAAAAATAGGAGTAATTTACACGGAGTTACTTTAGATTCAGCTAGAGAAACTAGAAAGCCTTAAAAAAATTAGAGTGATTTCCATTAAAAGAAGTTTTTGAACTTTTGACCTTGTAATTAATAGCCACACGAACTAACCAACTCCAGCTTTGATAGAGAAAGGAGAGAGCATTAAGACGCCCTAAACTAATGAAAAAAATTGGAGTAAGTTACGCTAGAGGAAGGGTTTGAACCTTCGATCTTGTGATTAATAGCCACACGCTCTAACCAACTGAGCTACTCCAGCTTTCACTAAAGAAACAAGAAAATATTAAGGTCCCCTAGACCATTCGAAATTGTAAACAAGTGACTTGGGAAATTATTCATAGGCAATTATCGCAATCTAGAAATGGAAAAAAGTGGAGTAAACTCTTTAACCAACTGAATTACACCAGTTTTTGCAAGAGAAACAAGAAAGCATTAAAGTCTACTAGACCAATCGAAATAGCAAAGAAGTAGATTGGGAAATTGTTTGTAGGTAATTATAGTAATCTAGAAATGAAAAAAATTGGAATAATTTCCACAGTTAACAGCCACATGTTCTAACTAACTGATCTACTCTAACTTTTTATAGAAATAATAAAGCATTAAGGTCTGTGGACAAGTCGGAATAGTAAAAATATAATTTAAGAAATTATTGGTGGGCAATTATAGTAATCTAGAAGTGGAAAAAATTGGATTAATTTATATTGAGTTACTCGAACTTTTGTGAGAGAAACAAGAAAGCATTAAAGTCTATAGACCAGTCGGAATGGTAAAAAAGTAGTTTGATAAATTGTTAGTGGGCAACTTGTAGGAAAAAATTACAGTGATTTACACTAGAGGAAGAGTTTGAACTTTCGACCATGTGATCAACGGGTACATGCTCTAACGAAGTAGAAAAAAATTGGAGTAAGTTATACTAGAAGGAAGGCCTGAACCTTCAACCTTATAGTTAACAGCCATATGCTCTAATCAACTGAACTATTCTTGCTTGCAATAACGTCTCCTAGACCAGTTAGAATAGTAAACCAGCAATTTGGGAAATTGTCAGCGGACAATTATAGCAATCTAGGAATGGAAAAAAATTGGAGTAAATGTTGTAATCAGTTGAGTTACACCACTACTAGAAAACAAGCTATCAGCAATAAAAAATTATCAACGGAAAAAAATCTGTCAATAATAACGACGGAATTGCGACGGATTAACGTCGAACTGAATACCGAAAGATTAGTGACGAATTAGCTACTGAAATTAGTGATGGAAATATTTTTGTCGCTAATCTGTTACTATAATGGTCCACAGAAAAAAAAAATTTTTGTTAAATATATCAGTGACGGATTACCGACGAAATATTTAGCGATGGAAAATTTCCGTCGCTAATCTGTCGGTATAGTAGAGAAGGATAAAAATAAATAAATAAAATAAATAAATATACCTATCAGCGACGGATTAGCGAGAGAAAATTTAGCGACGGATTAATGATAGATTATCGACGGATTTTTTTAATTATTTTAATTATTTTAATTATTTTAATTATTTTAATTTTTAAATTTTAAATTTTTTATTTAATAATTCATTTTCCTTTTCTTTTTATTTTATTATGTAATATTTTATTTTAAATTATTATTTTTTATTATTATTTTATAATAAATATCATTTTATTATTTCGTTTTTGGAATATTTTATTATTATTATTTTATAATAAAATATCATTTTAATTTATTTTATTATTATTAAAAAGTGTATGATAAAGAGAAGAAATAGAAACAAAAGAACAGGGTAATAGATTCTAACGTGGTGTGTTGGTTAAGGTGTCTTATGACTTTTGCTTGTATGCAAGTTCGAGGCTCAACGCTCAATGGACGTGGTGGAGGAATTTTATGCATGATTAAACAAGTCAGCACAAGAGCGGGGTGGATGTACATGGTGGAGCGCGTTGAGCCTTTCTAAATCTGCTCAAATATCAATAATAAATTTTCTTTCAAATTTTTTTATATCAGGGACGGATATTTTTCCGTCACTAATCCGACGCTGATATTTACGACAAAAAAAAATCCATTATTGAAAATTAGCGGAGTCACTTTTACCGACGGAAAAGAGATTTTCAATGACGAATTTGTCCGTCGATGAAACCATTTTTTCTAGTAGTGTACCAGTTTCTACCATAGAAACAAGAAATCATTAAGGTGTCCTAGACCAGTCGAAATAGCAAATAAATAGTTTGGGAAATTGTTGGTGAATAATTATAGTAATTTAGATGTGGAAAAAAATGGAGTAATCTATGTGGTTGACTGCTACATGTTTATGTTTAACCAGCTGATCTACTCTATCTCTTCTTTAGAAACAAGAAAGTATTAAGGTCATTTAGATCAATTGGATTGATAAATAAGTAGTTTGGTAAACTATTGGTGAGCAAATTATAATAATTTAGAAGTGAAAAAAAATTAGAATAATTTACAATTGGCTACCTCAGCTTTCACTAGAGAAACAAGAAAACATTAAGATCCGGTAGATTAGTCAAAATGATAAAAAAGTTGTTTGGAAAATTGTTAGTGGGCAACTAGTAAAAAAAAATTAAAATAATTTAAGGTAGATGAAATATTTGAATCTTTAACCTTGTGGTTAACAGGCATATACTCTAAAAAAAGTTTCATTAGGTAAAATGTGAAGAGCGGGGAAATCTAGCGATCAGAGAACTCGTTCCATATACACTTCAAGAGGAAAAGAATAACTCATCTGAATAACAGACTATAACCACATGGTAGAACTAGAAATGTTGTCCGGGAAAATATAATATAAGATGTATAGTTCGAGCCCTTATGTTCCATATAACATATGTTGATAGTCCTTCAAGTTTATTCTTGGCACCTCATAATAAAAATGACGTGTTGAATAAGGGGGAACTTTTTCACAATGGTAGAAAGATCAATTAATAGAGAAGAGATGATAGGTGGAGAGAGAGAGAGAGAGAGAGAGGGAGGTGAATTTTTTTGGAGGAGATATACGATTATTTTATTTTATTTTATTTTTTGTACGAAAAAGAGATATTTCGCGCGACCTTCTTTTCGTAGTTCAACATAAAGGAAATGTCGTTATAAGCCAATCGTTTAATTGCAGTCAACTCTCACCTAATAATCTTTACTTATTTTTTTTTAATATTTATTAATTAAAATGAAATATAAAAATTTATTGATAAAATTAAAATTTTTGAAAAAATTAATTAATAATAATACTACTAATTTTTATATAAAAATTCTATTTTTAATTTATTTATTCAATCTTTAATCTCCAAAACTTAACAGAGCACGACCCCTTTTACATATGAGTCTATGAAGTCAATCAACCCAATTAAATAAAATACTTCGAGGCTTACGTTTTTTGCGAGTTTCAAGCTATACATTACGTGTAAGCTTATCTTTTAATTTTAAAATATATTAATTAGTTTTGATGTGTAATTTTTTTATTATTAAGTGTAATGTTTTAACATATTTCCATTTCCCTTTTTTAATTATAATTTTAAACATCTACTTCACTTTCTTTTATTTATAATTTTAGACCTCAACTTCATATATATATATATATATATATATATTAATTTTTTTGAAATAAACCATAGGTATCTGATAAACACGTTGGATATGATTATATTTAGTTCGAGATAAGTTGGATTCTTAAATGGTGGAACTCTTATAACGTTTGCTTTCTCCATGTTTATTTTAATTTTCTAAAGTTTTATAATTTTCTAAATCTTAATTGTCAATTAATGACTTTTATGATTAAAATTAATATTCTTTTAGACTAAATTTTTTTGAATTGAGCGATCGATCATTTTACTCTTTTAATCAAAAATCTCAAATTCAAGTATTGAGAACTATAAATAATGATTTGAGAGAGTTAACCCCTAAAATGGGCTCCATATATTCGAATCGGATTAATCGAACAAAACTTAGAGGTGGTGAAAAAAAATAATATTCTTTTTAGCTATCCAGCATCATTAAATCCAATTAAATGTAAGGCACTTATTGAATTTTGATAACATTATTAACAATTATCAGTGATATTATTTTGATGTACTTAATAATTACTCTATCATAAAAATACAATTTCTATTTTATATACAAATAATTATTTTAAAATATTTTCAGAATAAATAACTGTGTGGGGCATAAAAATGATCGCTTTAATTACTAGTTACTAGTTTCCCAAAATGGAAAATTTGAAATTAAACTTAACTAAATTTAGATAAGAATTTTAATATGAAAAATTATGGATTTAATAATAATTTTAGTCCTTTTTTGTGACAATTAATTTTTATTTACCAAAATCTATATTTAATAAAATTTTGTTTTTTGGTTATACTTTTTAAAATAAAATAAGGTAAAATCGAAATAAATTGAAATAAATCAAGGTTGAGCAATAATAAATTCATAGGTAAATGCAATACTCCATTACCCTTTTGACTTAAAAACAATAATAATCCTGATGGCAACCATAAGCCACATGAACTCAACATATACAACCAAATTACAATTATTGTAGCTTGGATTTCTTTAACTTTAGCATTTTATCAAATTAGCTTTTGAACTATTTCTTTGGGCAATGTCTTCCCATCAAATTTTAAACCTTGGCAAATTAAATTTTCCCTTTACCCTCCATCAATTCCAACCACGTAACTTCTTAATCACGGCTCCCAGCTCTCGTTCTCCGACCAAAATCAAAATCAAGTTCCCTTTTTTTACTTTTGAGTAAAATTTTAAGAATCGTTTTCACTTCTTTTCCTTTTTGTAATTCGGATAATATAGAATTTATATGATAAAAGTTAAGATTAAAATACAAGTTTTAATTTGGAATTAAAATCAATTCTTTCAAAAATTAAATCAAATTGAAAAAGATTAACTATAAAAATGGTTGAATTTGATATAATTACATATGTATTTATGTGTATTTATATGTTTAGTGTACCTTCTTTTTCAATGAGTCTTTGCCCTCTTAAGGGCAGCTATTAGAGCATTCAAAATTGGTGAATTGAGTATTTGATAAGAGATTTATTTAGTCAGATGATAATGATATTTAAACATCACTGAAGATTAGAATTCTATGACTCTTCAATGTAACATTAGATAGATTTCTATTAAGGATTTTTCTCAAATGAAAAGGGGTAAGGGGAGGCTTTGTGGGATGAGACCTTCGGATGGCTTCCTCCTGCCATCTAGGATTTTATGTGCTTTGCACATGACTTGAATGACTTGAAAGGTATGATACAATGGAGTAGTCGATGAAAGAACCAATTTGCCGAGTTTCAAAGTTGAGGGGGAATATTGCAAAACAAAAACGTTTGAGGACTGAATTGATGATTTGTCAAAGTTTATGGGTAATTTTTCATTTTGAAAACGAAAAGGGAAATTGCCGAAGAAGAGGAAGCGAGGAATGAGATCAAGAATGGAGACAAAATGCTTTCCGTTTCCAATTGCTTGCAGGTCAAGGGAGTGGTGAAGGAAGAGAAGTGGTTTTAGGGTGACGATGGCATTGGCATTGGCGATTGGGTTCTTGATCGGGATTTTGAGTGTGATCGTGGCGGAAGCTGTTGGTATACTATGGGTGATTCGTCGTCTGTCCAGCTCAAGAACTAGACGGTCTGTGGGGTCTCAGGGTCAAAATCAGAATGAGAATCAGGTTGCTGATCTTGATCCTCAGCAATCCCTACCTCACGCTTACAACAAGGAGGTCTGTTCTGTTCTGTTCTTTCTCTCTCTTACTTTTATTCTCATTCTGACAGGCCGACCCCTTTAGGGTTTGTAAAGACATCATTTGGCACCTGATTCTGTAGCACTAGCAATTCAAACTGCGTTCATTGCATTGGAAGCATCAGATCGACAATTCTTTAGATTTTTCATGCTGCCTCTCTCTCTCTCTCTCTCTCCCCTAATTACCTTCTTCAATTTTGGGCAGTTTCAGAAACTAGGTCCTGAGTGATCCTTCCTTCCCCATTCTCAGTGTAGTATGAACTTGATGCCCATGGTGATATGTCCAACAATAAAAAAAAGAAAAAGAAAAAGAAAAAAAAATCTTTTTTTCCCCTAGCATGTTTTGTATTACAAAGGTTGAAATCCCCAAATTAGTAGGGCTTTCTATTTGCAACAAATCCCCCCCCCCAAAAAAAAAAAAGTACTCCCGATCTCGATTGTATGTCTTTTGCTTGCAACTGATTATGTGTTTCTATTACATGGAAAAGAGTTAACTTGCTATTAGCTGCTCGTGTTCCAGCCTTAGTATGCAAAATAGTGTTTCTTTTTTCATTATTATTTAAGGCCTACTTGTTGCATCATACTGTAGCATTATTGCTTTGCCTTTGCGGCTTATGCCCTTGCTGTAACATTTTCTTTCCACATGGTTTTCTTTCTTATTGCTACTCTGCTTTATGCCATTTCAGGGGTCAGTTTGGGTTTTAGAGTCAGACAGTGTACCAAAAGTTCAGACTGCCAACAAAGTATCAAGGGAACAAAAGAAAAAGGAGGTTTGGGAGGTACATCCTGTTCGAAAGCATGCAAAAATAAAGGATCGCTGCTTAATTCTAACCGAATCAGATGGTTCTACCACACGTATTCAGTTAAGGGGTTGCATAGTGTTAGCTGTTTCGGCCACAGGCCTCTCATCCAAAAAATGGTAAACTGACCTGTTAGTCTTATCTTGATGGGTTTGTGAATTAAAATTTCAGGTTATGCTACAATAATATTGGCAGTCCTTCAACTTTGCTTCAATTAGCCTTCCCCCCCCCCTCTCTCTCTCTCTTTTAAACATTACAAATAGGAGGGCAGCTCCTCCCCTCCTGTTGAGAAATATAATAGTCTTTGCATGCATAAGTTATGTGTCTTGCTTAACTGGAAAGGCTTCATATCCAACAACATGTTCCACCTGATTCATTTACAACAAATTTTGAGTTGAATTTGGAACATACAAATATCAATGTTTTATCAAATTTCAGAACACTGCTGGAATACAGAATATGAATTGTTTCTTTAGAGCTTTCGTATTATTTGCTGACTCCTGTATTCTTGGAACAGTCTTTTATGATCAAAAGTAGTTGCGTAATGAGCAACTTTTTGTTTTTGCAAGTATCTTTTGTTGATTCAAACATTATTTTTAATGAATATTTCACTTTCTTAACTGTTCCTCGATAAAAAGGTTATGATTTCATAATGTTATGCTGCATATCATGATAGGCTTGATGTTCTTTTTCTTTGTCTGGGAGAATATTTTCATTTGCTTCTGAATGCATCTTATGGTGCAAGAAGTAAGAGCCGGTTTATTCAAAGCTATGGTTTACATGATCCTAGGTCTTGAACCAAGGATCTTGGTGATTTTGAGATCTTCTTTCATCCAATTTTGCACATGGTAGTTAACAACCTATATATTGTTTCAGTATTTGGATGTTATTTCAAAACATTTGCTTATTGATTCACATCATGATGTATATATGATAGGGCCAAAAGATACCCCATTAAGGTGGAGAGTAAAACATCAGAAATATACAATGGGAGTAAAGTATTTTACCTGTATCTTGAGACATCTTGGGAGAAGGAATCATGGTGTAAAGCCCTTCGTTTTGCATCCTGTGATGACAAAGAAACACTTAAGTGGCTGGTTCAGTTGAGTGAAGACTTCCATTCTTACCTTTCATATCTAAACACATCTTATCCATCATTTATGAAACCTTCTATGCACTATGCTGAGCCACTAGATAAGGCAAATAGGTTTGACGGTTCTTCATCAAAAGTTCGCCACTTTTTGAAAAAACTTGCAAAGAAAGCTTCTAAAGGTGGTGGAGATAATAGAGCAAGTCCGAATGTGCCTACGGTTCGTGAAGATCGTTCGTTAGAGGGCTCAGCTTCAGCGTTGATCTCAGTGAAAGCTATGTCGAAAGAGAAGGCAATTAACGGCGGACCAGATGAAAATGTGGCTTTGCAGTCAACTCCAATGCTTTCTCACTCAGGAAGCCAAAGCCAGATCTCTGGTATCTCTCAGGCAGATCCTGATGACAAGTTTGGTATTGATGAAGGGACACTTTGTTTCAACTTGTTAATTTCTCGGGTCTTTTTTGATGCCAAAAACAATGCAAAGATGAAAAGTGCCCTACAAGCACGCATTCAGGTTTGAAATGTTTTATTATTTTGAAAAAGTTTTGTGTTAATTGTTAGTGATTGTCATGTACTGTGGAATCTGAAAAGTGAGCTTGTTTTCATTGCTTGGATAACTATTAGTGCCTGCACCTTTCTGTACCTTACATCCACTTACCTGATTTCTGCATACTAAGTGATACTGTGGAGTTCAAGTTATTAGAAAATGAGCTCAATCTGTTTAAATTCTGCATTTTAGGCATGGGTGAATACTAGATATTCCAGGGGTTAGGGTGCATCAGGATACTTTATCATTTGTGACATGTACCTTTGGCATGTAAGATCCTTCCATCAAATCCTTTTTAACATTTTAGTTCTAATGATCATATCAGTGTGATTTATCCGTTTGACCAGGGCTTTTGCTGAGTGGCCCTTGTAAGTGGATTTATAGTTTTGACCATCCCATTCTTACACATTTGTCCATGGTATATCAGAGAACGTTGTCCAACATGAGAACCCCAAGTTACATAGGTCAAATCACTTGCTCAGACATAAATCTTGGAAATAGGTCGCCTTATATCCACAGTATGAGGGTTCTTCCTGCAGATATGAATGAGGTATGGGCAGTGGAATGTGACATTGAGTATGCTGGTGGTTTTCTTTTAAACGTTGAAACCAGAATTGAGGTTCCTGAAGTAGATTTCCAAGAAGGCATATTGAATACAAATTCAAGAGAGGTCACATCAGATATTCGTGACAATATTGAGTACATTGGAAAGCAATTGAAACTTCCTGAAGCAACAGTTGATTCAGACTTGCAGAGAGAGGAAGGAGATCCCCAGAATGGTAAGTGTAAAACTTCTATATTGAATCTCTTTTGTCTTTGTGGTGGGCAAATAAATAATTAATAGAAACAAGAAAGTCTCAGGACCAAAGAAGTAATATAATGTTAGACAATAGATTGAAAAGATAAATGGCAAAGCAAATAACTATTGGTAACTACCTTGAATAAAGTATTGAAAATCTTTTTTGGTATATACCCTTTCTTATGGATTCATGGGGAGGGAGAGTTGAGAGTTGATGACTTACCATTTCATGCTCAACGAAAGGCTAGCAGAACTTAAAGGAAAAAAAAATTGCTTCATTATATTTTCGGCACTGATTGCCATTTTGGCAGTTGGATGTATTGTTTTACTTTGAGCATAAAGATTGTCCATGAAGGCTCCATTTGTTTGGCGGGAAACATGTGCTTGGAAATTTTTTTCCTTACTTTAGGATGTTTGGGCACGCAAGTAAACTGGATAGAAGGAAAATACCTTCTAAGTGAATAGGAAAAAGCTCTAGTTTTTACAGAAAATGACTTCTGGTTTTTCCACAGAGAAATCAGGGTGCAAGAAAATTGTTTCTCTCCAAATCTTGAACTCAAACTCTTCAAATCTTCCTTCTGCAGCTTAAATTGAGGTTCCTAACTTCAAAAATTCACAGCTTGTATTGCCTCTCTTTCTCTCTCTCAAATTTCTGATCTTGTGCTCACGATCCTCTTTCAATCTTGTTGCCATTGGGCTTTCGTCATTTCATCAGTGGAGATGTTCTCTGTACTTCTAAAGCTCCTTTAAGTGGCACTATCGAACTTTTTGTTTGGACAATTTTCATAAATTTCCTTCATGCTAGTAATGGATAGCGATTTAATTTATAGAGCACTGGATGATGAGTTGGAATAACAGTGAAAATTTGGGAGAATTGCAGATTTGATGCAGGTACTTGGTCTCTTGTTGAGCTGAAATAAAGAGGTCTCATGGTGGTGCCATGTGTCTGTTGTTGCCGTAAAGTTTCCTTTTGGGTCTTGAGTGTATTGGTGTCTAGACGGGGATTATTTCATTGATGCTTTGGATGTTGCATTGATATGTTTGTTAAATTGCCCCTTAGAAGTTCTTCATTTTTCCATTAAGTGCACAAGTAAAATACCATTTTTTTGGTGCACCAAAAAGTGGAATATAAGTTCCTATACATCGGAAAATGAATTACTTGCTAGTAAAATATCTTCACCAGAAACCATTTCCTAGGATGGGAGATTTTCCTCTAGCAACTTAAGCTTTTGGAGCAATTGGTTATTTGATATGGTATAAAAGTAGATGTGTGAAGTTCAAAATGTGTCAAGCCTCTCTAACTCCAATTAACATTTACATGCTTGTGATGTCTTATAAGTCATACTGGTGGAAAATAATTAATACACCATCCCATCATCTTCAAGCTTTTTGAGAAAGTGATTGTTTGATGGAGGATGATGTATTAATAATTTCATATCTTAACAATTTGGATCCATAAGTACCAAAATAGCTGTTGTAGTTGTTACCTTTTAGAATCTGTGGTTAAAATGTATCAATCTCATTTGTGGTGGACATCGTACTCCAATGCATTTGATGCCTTCCATGTTTTTAATTTATTCGCATTAGGCTGTTCATTATCTTGACACACCTGCTGCACTTAAAAATTAATATCGAAAGTTATAGCAGTGTTATATGTATACTCCTATCACTCTTCACTTTTAACATAAATTAGGTTGGTGAGAATGTGATTAACTAAGGCATTGTTTCCTTTTCTTGCATCTCTTTTATGTACAATTGAATCATTAAAACCAAAGAAAATGTTTGTGAATGCATGCCAGATGGAATAAAGGCAGTGACTAAAAGCTTATCATTGGCGATGTGTCAAGTATCCATTGAAATTAACCAAATGTTTGTGGCATGAGTGCTTCACACACAAACCTCTAGTGAGCATCACGGCTAGGGCTGGTAAGATGGAACACAAAACGAGAGCTCAAACCCAACCAACCCCAAAATTAGCCTATTTGGGCTTATCATAATTGCCTTCGTGTCAAAATTGTGTTGACTTGGTACAGTTACACTGTGGCGGGTTAACCAGTTAACATGAAGATGTGATGTAGGACAGCCTAGGAGAAAGCTGCCTACTAGGTCGTGTGGTGGGATTAGGATTAAAATATTGGAGATTTTTGTGCTTTAGATGTCCGAAGTGGTGAATTAGGGTTCAATGAACAATGCTAGGATTATTTGTTGTGAACAAAATTAAGAATAGAAGAAGAATGTTGAGTTGACGTTGCCGTGAACACTAATTTGAAGTACTGTAGCATGACAGAAGAAAGAGAAAATTACGTTTAGAGGAAAAAACAGAAGAAAGAGAAAATTACGTTTAGAGGAAAAAAAACACATAGCCAGATCTCTAGGCTTCCATGCCCAAAATAAACTCTTATTCACTAACATTATTTCTCTGCCGAACTATGAGGAATACAGGCCCATTCATATGCTTCTTAGAAAACCTATCCTAATAGCACTTGGAAATTCTAGATCAACAAGGACTCAAATAAGTTTGAAGACTTTAAAAAGCATAAATAAACCCTAACAAAAATGCAAAAGACTTAATGGACAGAAAACATAGGCCTGGTCCAATAAAACAAAAAATTACTAAAATACCGCAGGCTAAAATAACTCAATTAAATGCCTAATAACTACCAAAAACACTTGTCATTGGACCAAAAAGGCTTGTGTAGTGTCTCTTTAGCCCTTGGCTTCCAAAGAGCGTAACTCCTGTTCATCCAAGCCACTGATGCGCCATCAAGATGACGCAAAAATAATATGTTTACTCAGCAGTGTCATGTCAAAACATTAATGGAACAAATTTGGTTACGACATAAATAACTTACTCATCTCAACCTATTAGATAACTTAGTTTTCTTTTGCCCATTTAGTGTGTGACTTTTAAGTGTGTTGTTTCATATCCCGTCATATCCTATCATCATTTCTTTTGTGTCATGTAGATCTAGTTGAACTGACATGTTATTGTGTTATTTATGGTAAACATGCTATTAGACCTTATAATTGGGTGGACCCGGCTGGGTACCACTTGGTTAGCCAATTAGTGTATGGGGTTGAGACTGATTCTTTTGCCCATTTAGTGTGTGACTTTTAAGTATATTAGTATGTTATTTCATATCCTGTCATATCCTATCATCTTTTCTTTTGTGTCATGTAGTTCTTGTTGAACTGACATGTTGTCGTGTTATTTATGGTAAACATGCTATTAGACCTTATAATTGGGTGGATCGGGGGGGTAACACTCAGTTAGCCAATTAGTGTATGGGGCTGAGACCGCCTGATCAGACTGCTGCACAATATAGTCGGGCCAGCTTGATCTGAAGATTTATATTTTCCTGACCCGACCTCAGGATGAGCCTGAATTTTTTTTTTCTTTTTATTTTTTTCGAACAAAAAAAAAAAAGAGAGTGATAGAAACCCCACCTTAAAAGTTTATCCTAGAAGATATAAATCGAAGTTAAGTTACTGCTTGCTTTGATTTCGTGGGAGCATGATAAGGGATAACCTTTATTGTAGCTTGATTAGAAGTTTTAGAAGTTGGTACTGGTCACATTTTGGTACTGTTCATGGAGTCCTTTTTTTTTCTTTTTAAGTTTTCTATTTTTTTCTTTTTAAATTTATTTTGGTGTCTAGTTGTTTAGAAAAATTCTTTCTGTTTTAACTATTATTAGTAGAATCAATACAAGGACTATTTTAGGAGTTGCTAAAGTTCAGTCCTAGTGGTGGAGAATTCTAACCTTATGTAAAGTTGATTAAGAATTCCAATTTTTCAGGAAAATTTCTTTTAGCTCGCTCAAACTCTAGAAGATGTGATGCTTCCTTGCTCTAAGTCCGATGCGTACAGATGTTCTAGCGTGATTCTAGTAACCTATCCACTTTCTTCTCATCTAGTCATCTAGTCATCTAGTTATTTACTTTTGATATTACTTGATACTAGTGGAAGGACTTCCTCCGAGCTCGAGTGAGTGTTAGAGGTGGTTATACTTTTATAAGTTTCTAGATTATTTTCTGTTTTAAGTTTGGGGTCTAGTCATTTTGAGAGTTGTATTTCCCTCCTTTCTTTTTGCTAGATGAGTCAATGTGAGGAATATTTACAAGTTTATAAATTTGATATTATGTCATGGTTTCTCTTTCCTTTAAGATTAATGGTCTAACCTCAATATTATGTGATGGTTTCCCTTTCCTTAAACATTAATGGTCTAAACTCATTCTTTACATGGTAGAATAAAAGTTTCTGCTTTCAAGCAATTTGTATTAGTTCTCTCAACTCTTCTTAAGGTGTAGCATTTTCTTGCCTTATGTGTGTTGCCTAAGGAGCTACTGGTATGACGTTAGTAAACCTATTCTATTTCTTCTCATCAAATTCTAATCTCTTTCAATTTTAGTTGCTAAAATAAAATTCTGCTGAAAAAAATTGCAGACTGGTTCCTAAAATCAGCTTGTTAAAGCACCTAGTTTTTCACAAAACCCCCAAAGTTCATGCCCTCAAGTCTTTTAAAAGTCAGCCTGCATCCACTCATCTGGTGCTAAAATGGTTATGGTGATTTCGTTTGGAACCTAATTCTTTATTGGCATAAAGTCATCAAGAATTGATCTGGTCTCGAGGAGAATTGGTGGGATGCCAAGTTTGTAGCTGAGATTCATATGTGCAAGAGCGCACTTGAGTCTTTTTCTTATTTGATAACAATTGTTGTAATTTTGTGTTTTGGGTGTTTAGTGGGCTATAGTGTGTTGGCTCAAATAGGATTTTGTGGGCGTTGTATTATGAATGACGTTTTCCTAACCAGGGGTCTAATTGGGCAGTCTCCAAATAGTGAACTCCAAGATCAGCTGTTCTTACATTGTCCAGATTCCAGGGTGCTCTTTTATGCTCTCGATGGGTCATGTGCCCCCTCAATTTTTCGGATGAATTTATAGAGATTAATTTTAAGTTATTGGATCATCTACTGATTTCAAAATTCTTTTGAATTGTGCAAATGGTCAATTTTTGGGTGCATTTGGCTGGAGAGAAATGCTTGGATTTTTAATAGTTAGAACAGTCCTTTTCCTATTGCTTTGGACTTAATTGTCATTCTTTCTTTATGGGCTATTGTTACAAGTGATTTTATAGACAGTTTTTCAATTTTATTTTATTTTATTTTTGGGAAAATGGTGAAGAGGATGAACTAAAAGACTACTTTTATGTGATGATTTGGAGCTCTGATCCTTTAAAAAATCTTTAGGATGGATGCAATGAAAGTTGTTTCATCATCTGATAAAGAGTACCAAATTGAATATGATACATCACAGCCTGCTCAGGACATCCATTAAGACCCTAAAGGAGTCTATCCTCCTATCTAGCAATCTACACCGACCATTCCAAAAAAGAAATGGAAAAAGGATAAGGGATCACATTGTTAAAATCTTTTAGAGGCACCAAACCAAGACCCGGCTCTCTATTTTACAATTACAGTAAAAGTGGAGGAAAGACGACCGGTAATCCTTCTCCTTAAAGGAGAACCTTAATATTAGTGTTTTTTGTGTTTTTGATTTTCTTTTACTTCATGGGAGGATGCCTTATCCAGCATTATGTAATCCTATTTTCCATCTTCTGACAATGTCTTTTTCTTCTTATTGATAATGATAGTTTTTGCACTGCTAAACTTTCTGGGTCCACAGATATCCCAATGATGAATATGCTGGAAAATTACATGTTCTATTACCATGTTTACTGTGATGCTTTTAGGAGCTCTCTCTTTATGCAAAGAGCTTTTTGTTCGGTGTTTTCTTTTTTGATGATAATTAGGACTGATAAGACTATTGCACCAGTAGTGGTGCACAA
Organism: Dillenia suffruticosa; assembly: GCA_033439265.1. Taxonomy (NCBI): domain Eukaryota; kingdom Viridiplantae; phylum Streptophyta; class Magnoliopsida; order Dilleniales; family Dilleniaceae; genus Dillenia; species Dillenia suffruticosa. The sequence continues at coordinate 23,299,819 of JAVTVX010000015.1, forward strand.
TAACAAAATTAATTACAAGAGAAAGAAACAGTCCATTCAACACATTCAATTTAACTTTTGATATGGGCTGAAATTAAAATTGTAGTCATGGGCTGACATTCTATAAACATTAAAAAAGAAAAAAAATCCATTGGCTTGAAAACCATCCTGTAATGTTCCCTCGGTACTAACAAAAATATAATTGGGGACAATGCTAAATGGCTGTGTTAGGGAGTTCTTAATATTTTCTTTATAATTTTCTAGTCCGATCTTGTTAAAATATAATTTTGACACCAGTTTCTTGACCCCATTTGTTTCTATGTAGATGGAAATAAAGGTTTCAAGAACAATACCAGAACATCTGGTTCTGCATCCAGGTGGAAGTCCATTCTAAATAACATTGCAAAACAGGTTTCACAGGTTTGTGATAAGACATCCATTGGTAGTCTTCCCTTTGTTTCATTCACTTACATCTATATACATAGAATATGCATGCAATACAGATTTATTTGTGTATTTCTGTTTGATGTTCTATGTTTCTGCATAGGCTTTGATGTACAATAGGAATTGAAACCAAATTTAATTGTTTATGCTGTGATTCTTCCACACAAGAGTTTGATGAGCACCAACCCCCCTGAATCAAGATATGGGATCAGGGCTAGACTAGGTCAATATGTTTTTTAATTAACTATGATGCAGTTGTGATTTTTTTTTTCTTTCTATTTACTCATAAAAAATGTTTTAGGTTCTGTGTATGACAAATGAGTGTGTGTGTGTGTAACGTATTTGACCAAGAATTGAAACTCTTACCTCAACATAGAGCTAATTACCATGAGTTTCATGATCTGTGTATGAAAAATGAGAAAATCATAACCAATAATAGATGTTTTAGCGGATGTCTTAATTATTGTTGGATAAGAAATAAGATTTCTCTGTAAAAATCTGAATAATCTGTCAGCCGTGGGAACTGGTGAGGATTAGTATTATGCCTTCTTGTGTTCAGCATTCCAAATTTATTAGGGAAATAGTGTCTGGAGAATTATTGAAATCATTTATTACCAGGGGGTATGTGGCTATTTATTTTTAATGAAAGCTCTATGATTTTGTTTAGGGGGTTAAGAAAAAAAGAATCTTCATCATCGTAAAGCCCAAGATAGGGCCATATCTTTCTGATAAAATTTACTAGAGGTTGATATTTGCACAAACCTGCTTGAATCTTTGGATGACCTTAAAGTCCTAGACTCTTGTATAACACAAAGTTATTTATTTATTTATTTATTTATTTTTTGTTACACAAAGATTCGAACCTAAGATCACAGGGTTGGGGGAGGAGGGTTGTGACTACTAGGTTGTCCCCTTGGAGACGTATAACACAAAGTTCTTATCCTTAAAGGTCAAAAAAATCATTCGATATCAATGTCTTTTTGATAACAATAAACAGTAACTCCTAATTTTCTTGTTCCTAAAGACACTAATTTTTGTTGATGTAGGTTTTAAATAGTCTTATTGTTTAAGTGTTAATTGGACTTTAATTCAGAGACAAATCTCTCTATACACAAGTTTGGCAGTGCCCTTTATTCATGCACATGCTGTTGGGGGTGGATGGGGGGTTGTTAAGAAGGCTTGAATGTTCACTACTTGTGAGGGGAGAGGCCCCTTGTCCCAGTGGGCCAGGAGACTGATAGTGACAAATCTAGTCACATGACAAATGCATTTGAAAATTGCTTAGTTGCTAAACATTTTAGGAAAAATTTTTGAACTGAAACTGAATATGTCAGGCATGTCTCCTGTCCCTCAATAATTGTTGTTGAATGATATGATTCATAGATTGCATATCCAGGGCCAAACCATGCCTAAGCTGCACTTATATGTCATCTCTGTCAGCATCCAATTTCCTACACAATAGTTCTAACAAGAAGACCTCTTTATTGTCTGTGCTTCCCTTAGTTTGACACCATTCCTAGAATTTTACTTGTCAAGCAAGTTATCAAACCTTGAGATACTATTTCACCATCTCTTTTATTGCTCTTTGGACCTGTGGATTTAAAAATTGGCGGCATTATTTGCACAAACGTTTTGGTATTCTTGAATTTTGTGAAATAACTAACCCTCCAAAAATTCTTGCTTGTGGAGGGAGGTGTGTTATATAGTTTTATATATCTTAACACTCCTTAGGTGTGGGTCTGTGACAATTTCTAAGAGGGCTACAAACACGTGGGAAGTTAAAAGGGTGAATAAATGAGTTTTGTGAAGCAACCAGCCTACTAAAACTTCAAATTTATGGAGAGAGGTGTTTTATATACCCATATATCACACGCCTTCATATCTGATCGGGGGAGTACTGGCCAGCTCCAGTTCGGCCCCTTGAGGAACTTTGAGGGACATTTGTTTTTACATTGTCATATAGCATCGAGAATGTTATGAGGACCGAACCTTTTTTTTTTTTTTTTTTTGTTTTTTTGTTTTTTGTTTTACTCTATAATCTTTCAAGTTATCTTTTTTCGACCATTGGCTATATCCTGAAACTGTGGTGCTTACATATTTCGTCGAGTAAAAAAGTCTTTCTTTGATATGTTTTACAGGGCTAAGGAGTTGAGTGACATGTTTTTACATTGTCTTATAGCTTGGTGTACCTGGTGGCCCTTTTTTTTCCTCTCCTGGGTATCTTTGGTGACAAGGGGTCATATCTGAAAAATTGTTGGAGGCTTTGGGTTTAGGAGTAAAGTTAAGTTATAGAATATATATATATATATATATATATATATATATTATATATATATATATATATATATATATATATATATTATATATATATATATATTCGGTGCAATTGGATGGAGTGAAATGCAATAATTTTCAAAAACATTGTACATGGCTCTGCTTTGTGGGTGGGATAAGATTTATATATATTTTAATGTGTCCTTATGGTCTCTTGTGATTGGGGCTTCCAAAGATTTTTGTTCGGAAGATATGAAAATGTATTTGACTGCTTTCCTTTTCTAATGCATGACGTCTGTTTCGATGTTTCTGTTCTTTTTTCCCCCCTCTTTCTCCAAGAGGATTTCTGGTTTTCTGGTATATTTATTATTTTCTTTTTTTTGAAAGAAAAAGGATTGTATTAGATCGAAAGTCTACAACCCAAAGCCAAAACAAGTAGAGATCATTAGCAAAAGCTAATGATGGAGTGCGTTGCAATCCCTATTCAAATCCTACTATGATCTAAAAATTGTGAAAGCATGGGCCTGAAGAGATGCATGAAAGCTATATTGTTTCAATGGAGAGAGGGACCAATACTTCAGTTTCTAAAGATTCTAGCATGTGTTCCCTACAAAATGCTTTGAGAAATAACTGCAAGATCATTTTTCCAAGCAAAAAGGCATCTTTCTGCCCAATTTTGTCAAAATCAGTCCCAATAATAAAACTGAAAATTCATATTTACAACCGAAGAACTATACCCCATACTAATGGAAATCATCAAAGTCCTCCAAAATTGTGGAGCATGTCATGCACAGAGGAAAATGAGGATCGATGTTTCTTGGATACCAAACAAAACTGCAGAAGAAACCAAGAAGAGAAGGGTAGATAGATTCTATATTGATGAGAGGGACACAAGAATTAAAGGAGAAACAATATCAAGAACAAAGAGAGGGCTTACTGTGTCATGCGATAGTCAATTCTTTCCAACAAAATGATAAATTTAGGCCTATATTTCTTGGCAAATAACCCTAATAATTTAAGATCAATACAATAATTGATGTCTTTACTTCACCGGTGCAAGGAGAGATGCTGTTTCGTGATTTTGATTCCATAACCCCTACTTCACAATTTACAATGGAGCAACATAACAGTTGTGCTCAAACCCACCTTCAAAAGTAAAATTTGTATAAGGAACTTGACAAATGTAGTCAGCAGTAGAGTTAAAGGATGTAAACCATTTGTACTGAACTATGGCTAGCTGGAAAAGGGTCACTGAAAAAATATATGCAAATAGTTTCAATGTTTAACCAGTTCATGTGTCTGTGTATTGAATTCCAATTGTTATTGTCTATTAGCATGACCATTCAAGATCTTGATCTTCTTCTGACCAATATCTCTCTGTTCTTGTTTCTTTTTTGCTAATTGAAGGTGCCTCTCTCTTTGGCGATAAGGATAGCATCACTTCGAGGGACAATGCGATTACATATAAAACCACCACCTTCGGATCAGTTATGGTTTGGATTCACCATGATGCCTGAAATTGATTTTAATTTGGAATCTTCTGTTGGAGAACACAAGATAAACAGCGGACATGTCTCATTGATATTGATTAACCGGTTCAAGGTAATGAAGTCTGCCCCTGTTATAATTCCTTCTTGATCTGGTTTCACTGCATCTCTGAGAAAACTAGCAATGCAACCAAATTGCATCACATTCATGTTTTGATCATGTCTAGCTGGACCTATAAGTTAGTCATTATTTCAATATAATGTTTGCATTCGAGCATGTTATTATGAGAAGTAGAACAATGGCAATGAGAAGAGAGAACACTTTGTGCTGCATTTGTACACCTGTGCATCTTAATGCACAGGTGGACTTGCAGCCTTCTAGTCAATTTCAGATATTGCTCTTAGTGTTATCAATTTGTGCTTGTTGACCATTGGTCGAAGTTCTCATCTTGTTTGACTTGGATCCTCAAGGGCGCCCAAAATTACTAGAAACCATTTCATGTTTGTGCTACTGACATTTTCTGATCCCTTACAATTTGTTGGATATTTCTCACTTTTTGTTTCTTTCCCATTGTAAATCTAATAATCTACTTTTGAGCATAACTGATACATTGGACAACTTAATGTTGTGAGAATATAAAATATATTTCTATAAATGGAAAACTAAAACCTGAAATTCTGTTGTCTTTTCTTTTCTCTAGTACCTGTGCTTTGCTCAAAGTTACAATGTGATTTGTTCGCAACTGTTTCTTTCTTGGTCGGATCTGCAGTTTGCATGTTGCCAACTTCTCACCAATTCCATCAGTTCTCATTTTGGTTCTTTTCTTGGTTGCATTTTTTGAGGTCTGCCTTCATTAATTGCAAAGGGACATTTCCTTTGTTGTTTGCCATGCAGATCTCTTTCTTCTCCAGTGTTTCTTTTCTCCAATGTTACCAGTGGTGAATGGATCTTTTCTCAGTTTTGTTTCATCTCTCTCCACTCCTATTTTATCCTGTGGTCAAGAATTGAACCTTTAGACATCTAAGAGTCAACAATTGTGAGGACCAACCAAGAAGCTTTAGAAAATGCTACAGTAGAAGAAGAATGGAACTTTAATTACCATTGTCTCTTTTTTCATTTACCATATTATTGTTATTTTGATTATTTGTTTCACACCTCTTACTATTTTGTTTGTGATGATGATTTTATAATGGTCAAAATTTGTGTTTTTCTTTCCTTTTGGTTTTTGGTCCTTAATAACTCATGCATGTAAAGAATTATTTATCCTTTCTCTCTGGTTGTCTGTTTCTTGCTTCATGCATCCTAGTAACTTTTTCTTTTTTTCTTTTAAAACTACTATTTTTTAAATGATATACATATGAATCAGTACTGTGTTGAATGATGCCAAGTGCATTTTGTTTTGAACAGAGAAATGTTCATATTGTGCTTGCCTTTATGCGTATTTCACTTCCTTTCTCAATAGAGAGTATGACCAAGCATTCAAAATTATATAACTCTAACAGGTGCGTGCAAAGACACAAGTAAATCTTATTTATTTGCTTATTTATTTATTTTAAATAGCCTAATGAAGGTGAAAAAGTATTAAATTTAAGAGAGATTAAAAATTACCCCCAAACTTTGGGCTGTAGTCAAATTACTGCCTGACTTGATAATATCCTCTTCTAAATTTTGAGTTTTGGCACAATTGATCTTTGGGTCCATATTTCTATTGAATTTAATTTATTATTGTTTATTTTTTTCCCAATTTCCCTAGAATTTGAATTCTAGCAAATGCATCCTTTTGTCAACTATTTCATTGAAATATGATATTTATAATCATATGCAATGCATGTGATTATAACAGAAATAATATAAAAACTATAACTACGAAAATAATCAATTTAAAAATATATTGCAAAAAATTTTAAAATAAGCAAAAAACTGTAGAAAGGGATACAATTAATCTAGAATCCATCAATTTTGACAATAGGAATTATTGTGCATGGTGAAACTTGCATTTCTGTTGTTTTAGAAAAAATGATTTTGTTCTCTGATTCTCAAGGCCAATGAGATTTGTCTTTCTTTCTTTCTTTGTTTCCTTCTTCTTCTTCTTCTTCTTCTTGTGCTTCCTTTTTTTTTTTTTTTTTTTTTTTTTTTTTTTAACTTTTAGTTTTCGTCTTTACCTTATTTCTTTATTGTTTAATAACTAACCAAAATCCATGATCTTTAGCCTCTATAAATGAAGAGACCATTGAAAATGAACAAATTTCATGTCTCTCTTTCCATTTTTTGATTTAAACCCACTATTTTTTTATGAGTTGTAAAACAAGACAAGTAATATAAACCCGGAGGGGGGGACCCAATGGTGAATTGACAACAATTTTATATATTAAAAAGACAGTCATCAATAGTTGTCCCAAATTCCACTAATTGCCGGCATTGGTCAATTGCATGGTAGGGTTCAACCTTACACCAAATTTTACTTTTTCATATTTATAAATTTTTGTATTTTATTTTATTTTATTATTTAAGTACTATTGGTTTTTTTTATATTTCTATAATGCTAATGTGCTCTTAATGTGATTATAGACTGGTTTTTAATGGATGGGTGGATAGGACTGATTTGCTAATACTCAATCTTTAAGGGAGAAAATTGTGAAAACTTAAAGCCTAAGAAGTTAATTATAATGGGAACATAGACAAAGGACTAATTTTGTTGAAGTTCAAAGTTTAGGGAAATTGACAATGACCTAAATTTAGGGCATAATTTTGCATTTTCCCTAAATTTAAATTGCTTTGTTGGATGAAGTTATAAAATTTGACTTACATTGCTTCGTGACTGATTTTAGCAGGTAAATTAAATAGAAAAAACTACATTGTTTTCTTATACAAGCTAGGACTATGGGAGAGAATCTGTATGTCACTATGGAGAATTTACCATTTTGTTATATCTAATTGACAAAAAATGTTTTTGATAAAATGGTAAACCATTAGCATTTACTCCTGTATGTATCACCTAATGTTGATTGGCTGTTCATGAAAGTTTATTTGTTTATTTATCTATTTATTTATTTTGTGTAGAAAAGTGTAATATTGGTACATAACCTAATTCTCAGATACCTGCTTGTAAGCTGGAAACCTTTGTGCATGTCAACTAGGGTTTTGCTTGTGGCATTTCATGAGCATTGTCTTGCCAATAGGTTGTTTTGTTCCTTTCCAAGAAACAATAGGAAAACAAGAAAAGGTAGTCCTATTAGCCTTTTGGATTGGTTTCATCAATTATTAATGCGTGATTTTGTGTAAACATGACTCTTTTCTTGAACACTGCAGATTTGTACCTAAGAAATGCAACCATTTTATCCTTTTAGCTATAATTGTGAGTTCTCATAATCTTTATATTAGAATTAAGCAAAAAGCCATTTCATGCAAAAATTACTTCATGACATGGCATTGTGTGAGGATCCATGCTTATGTGGTAAAAGTATTTTGTTTTGTTATGCCTAAACTATCTCTATTTTAGTTTGGGAGTGGGGGAACTTGTTTTGTGCCTGTGAAGCCTGGGTGACACGCGAGCGCAAGATGCCATAGAACTCTGTCTGGCAATGGCAGAGATGCTTCCCAGCTTCACCAGGGAGACTTTGTAAAATGATAATTGTTTCTTTCAGCCAGCAAATAGTGTTTAAACTTTGTGCATGTCAACTAGGGTTTTGCTTGTGGCATTTCATGAGCATTGTCTTGCCAATAGGTTGTTTTGTTCCTTTCCAAGAAACAATAGGAAAACAAGAAAAGGTAGTCCTATTAGCCTTTTGGATTGGTTTCATCAATTATTAATGCGTGATTTTGTGTAAACATGACTCTTTTCTTGAACACTGCAGATTTGTACCTAAGAAATGCAACCATTTTATCCTTTTAGCTATAATTGTGAGTTCTCATAATCTTTATATTAGAATTAAGCAAAAAGCCATTTCATGCAAAAATTACTTCATGACATGGCATTGTGTGAGGATCCATGCTTATATGGTAAAAGTATTTTGTTTTGTTATGCCTAAACTATCTCTATTTTAGTTTGGGAGTGGGGGAACTTGTTTTGTGCCTGTGAAGCCTGGGTGACACGCGAGCGCAAGATGCCATAGAACTCTGTCTGGCAATGGCAGAGATGCTTCCCAGCTTCACCAGGGAGACTTTGTAAAATGATAATTGTTTCTTTCAGCCAGCAAATAGTGTTTAAACTTTGTCCTGCTCACCAGCCGATTTTGGCTAACTGCAGGCAGCCATTAGGGAAAGTCTAGTTTTGCCAAACTGTGAAAGTTTGTACATTTCATGGATGTTGGCGGAAAAGGATGACTGGATCCCTAGAGACGTTGCTCCATTCATGTGGCTTAATCAAGATGCAGTTAATGACCCTACAGTTTTACATGAAGTAGCCAACTCTCAAGCTAGTGATCTAAAAAGGATGACTCAAATGGGCACTGAAACTTTGAAGGATCATTTGAACAGCAAGCATAGAGAACCAGAGACCATTGAATCTGCTGAACAAGGGAAGCCGGAATCCCCCAAGGCATTTGCTCCTTCAGTCGATTCTGCCAGTCAGCCCAAGGAAGGCAGCAAGACTTCAGAACTTGGAACAAGTTCATTGCAGATCCATAGTGAACAAGCTGCATGCAACCAGCACAGTGAGCATGCTGCATGTCATTCACCATCAAAGTCATTGACTTTCAGACATGAGCAGCGTCAGATGACTGAAGATGAGACAAAACTGAAAAAGCTGGGGAGAAGAGCCAAGATGCTGGACTTTGGGAAGAAGGTGGGTGAGAAACTAGATGAAAAGCGGCGACACTTCGAAGAGAGGGGCAGGAATATTGTTGAGAAGATGAGAGGGCCATGATATGGCAGAATATGATTCACAAAGAAGTGAGGAAACTAGTGGGGTAGTTAAAAAGGGATGGTTGGTTTTCGTTGTAGATTTATGTACCTAACCAGAAAGTCCCAACTTCCTTAAGCAAGAGAGAATTTTACTCCCATTTTGCGGTCTGGTTGCAGATGTTGCACCTAATCTCCACACTTCAAACTTGTACTGATTCATCCAAATATAGTAACATGGAAGCTGCAGCAGTAGAGAATACTAACATCCCACAATTGGGTAGTCGAAGGAATTTGTGTTTTGAGATGAGAAAGCATAAGCTGACTCCCTAGTTGTAAGTTGGTATTCAACACAGCCATGGTAGCCATGGTAGTCCCATACTGACTTTATTTCAAATTCTTTGCACTGTATATGTCAACATTTTACGATTAAGGTAAATGTCCATGGGCGAAGTGTTGGTTGTCGCCCTCCTATAAACCTGAAGTCAATCCTTGAGACTACTGCTGGCCCAATTCTTATTCTATGTTACAAATGATAGTTTGAATAATATAAGTGGTTACCTCATGGTTAATTGTTCAGCTGCTAATTGCATTGGAGATGTTTCTTTGCAAATCTTTCTTTCCTTCTACCAATCCTTCGGAGCATGCTAAATATCAAAGGCTTAATGCACCATTGGCTTAATGCATTGCTGCAGCAAAGAAAATGCTACCTTGTCTTTTGAGGCAGAGGGTTCCCAAAGAAACCTTGCACAACCAGTCAATACTCAGGCATTCATATCTATTGACCGACCCTTTTGGCCAAGTGGCACCAGCACTAGTTGCGGAAAGGGCATAAAGCCCCCAATGAACCCAAAAGAAAAACAATGACAGAAAGGAAATGAATCCCAAGTAAGATTAGGAAGAAAACAATGCTTTCCAAATCTGTTTTTATCCCATGAGCAGAGCATTTGGTTTGGTGAATAGAGTTGCAGTTGCGGCAGTTCATTCTTTTGCCAACACAATTGGGGCGCTGGGAAAAACAACAAACAAAAACAAATATAAGATAAAACTAGGGGGGCACTATTCGGTTAAAGCTAGAAAGCTATTTTTTTGAACTTTTTTTGGATGGTTTATTATGTATTCCATTTGGTTTAGGATAAAACTAAACCTTCATTTGGTTTATTTGTTCAGCTATCAATTTTAATAATTTTTATTTCAGACAAATCAAAAAATTGAATTAATTAAAAATATTATATATATCTTTTACAAAATTTTTATTAATATAAATATTATTATAATATTATAATTAAAATTTAAAAGAGAAAAACAAAAATTAAAACTAATATAGTAAAAAATGTACAATTAATGAAAAACTTTCGGTTTCCATTTTTTTAGTTCCAAATTTCTAATATCCACTCTAGTTTATGACTCTTTATTTTTTGGTACAAAGAGATGCAACCAACCAGAATTAAACTAGGGAAGGGAGAATGTAAGTGAGGAAACTATTACTTGAGCTATCCCTGAGGGATCTAGTCTACGATTCTTTCACTCCCATACTTGAGACTCTTATGCATGCCTCTCTCCCTCCTCTTATTTCAGTCCTTTTCTCTTTCTCTTTGCTACTTTCATGCTTTCACTTTGCTCTCTTATAGAGCACCACAATAGATTTTAGAAATACAATAACAACAACAACAAATAATAAAACTGAACTTTAATCCCAATATTTGGAGTCGGTTATTTGTGAGACAATTTTGAAAAAGATAAAGAAAAGAAAAATGAAATAATAAAAAAGTATATATAGATATGTAAACATAAAAATAAAAGAAAATAAAAAGAAAAAGAAAAATAGAAATAAATAAATAAATCAATAGATAAATATCTAAAATAGATTTGTTTAATTTGTATGGATTTTTCTACGCTACATATTCATATTCAAGACTATTTTCTCTTTTAAACTCTTAACTTTCATATTTTTACGGATAACTTGTATCCAAGTTTTCAGCAGTCTATCTCTACGTTTTACTAAATTTCATATATTTAAGTTCTCGATTCTCCGAACCTTGTTTGCACATACCTGAATCACCTCAAACGATATTCTCGTATTTTATTTACAATTGAACTAACTTCCAACTTATTACGAATATTTTCATTTCGGATTTTAAAAATAAATATAACTATTTTATTTTGAATATTTTTTTTTATCTTTTTTATTTTTATGAATTTCTCTAACATATATATATATATATATATATATATAAGGCAGCGTTACTTAAAAGTCAAATAATTTGGTTAATTTGAATATTCGAATCGAATTAACCGCCTAATTCAGTCAGACAAATTGTCAATTTTTGATCTATTTATTTAAATTATGGTTATAAAAGTTGCATAATCAAATTAAACTGATTATTTCAACTGTGATCAAGTTTGACCATATGCTCACACCAGATAAAACTAGCAACAACAAAGCAAAATGGGCTTTTGCTTGTAGCATTTTGCTTGTAGTGTAGGCAACTGTTCCTAGCAATGTAATGCGGGCCCGGGTCTAGGTTGGCCTAAAGCACCTCTTGGCCTTGATTGAGGGTTAGGTTGGTGGGAGGGTTGCGTTGTATGGGTGGAGTACACCTTTTTTGCAGCACTTATGTCTTACAATAGAAGAGGTGTCATGAGCACAGACCCTGAAAGGGAACCGCGAGTCTCATCACTTTGCATTACTTTGCATTACATTGCATTACATTGCATTACAGGGATCACTTGAATGGTGTTATAACTTACGAGATTGCTTCCATAAACTCCTAAAGAGAGAAAACACTCTTGATTATAGAGATGTTGTTTGTTTCTTGCTTTCCAAAGCTTGAGCGCATGCCTATTTATAGGCTAAGGGGGGAGAGGAGACCATGTCTTATACATCCTAGTCATCCATTAAGGGTGGTTTTTAAGATCTCTTATTATATGTGCTCTAATTCATAAATTTCTCCTTTTTATTACTAATTATTACATCTATTTCTAAGCCATATTTATTTCTTTCTTGGCTTCTTGGCTTCTTAAGACTTCTTAACTTCTAGGAAGCTTCTTTCCTTTGGGTCGTGAGAGAGTTTGGGCTTGGACTCTTGATGGCTCAGTGGTGTGTTGTCAAACAACCAAAAATAAAATACCTACTTCAAACAATACGAATATAGCGCGAGTAGAGTCGTATCCACAGAGAATGGCAGATCTATTTCTTTTAATAAAAATGAAAATGAAATATAGGGGGTTTTGATGAAATAATCTAAAATAACTAAACAAACAAATCACTGAAAATTTACTAAAACAAAATGATGAGATAATATCAATTGAAGGAAAAGATGTCAATTAAGATAAAATCTAGCCAAAGGAGTTATTTCCGCCTTAATGTGTTTGATTGATTATCGATACAAAAATTACTAGATATTATGCGAATAAATTGGTTATAGCCGCTAAGTACCACGAAGCGACCAATCTCTCCGTACTTCTTTGGTAATCAAGATACTATCGTTAATAACTTTCCTAATCGAAAAACAAGCCAAGAGACCGTCGTTGGATTTAATGTTCCGACAGTATTAAGATCTAGAGAGACTCAATTCTAATCAGTAAATTCCAACATGGATTTATTTAAATTAGATTACCTAATCTCTTGACATAAATCCTACCGCTTGCGAGACCATAAAATTATGTCAATTACCACTCCATTAAAAACACACAAATCTTGTTATTTTTAAATGGTAGTAGACTATTCTAGGGTTATTAAACATAGACCTCTATTTAACAATCTCAAAACAATCATAAACACTAAGTATAAAGATTAAATAAATACCCCCAAATATCAAGCAAATAAGATCATTTAGATCTCACAATCATCATTCATCAAGATTTCAATAATCATTTGACTAGAAAAATAAATTAAAATGAAAACATAATGAAAGAAAACTCACAAAAAAAATAAATGTTGCTTCTAAGGAATGAAGAAAAGAACCAAGAATTTCTTCCCGGTTGAAGGCAGCAACCTGCTGTTTTCTTGCTTCTGCACACCCCTCAAAAGTCAATAATACAAAGCTTAAATATCTCCTCTAGTGGGTGGGCGGCTGGAACCTTAAAGGGATAGTAATTCTTACAATTTTACCTTAGTAAAATTACTCCATAATATTCTCTAAAATTAAATGAAATATCCTAAAGAATAAAATCCTAAAAACTTCAAGTAAAATAAAATAATTACAACGATTCAAAATTTCACATTCCTAAATATTTGGAATGAAGAATAAAATCTTCAAAAGTCTTGTATTTCTCCTTGAATTCAGTGCGCCCACGTGCCAATGAAAAGTCATTTCTGTCTGCTCTTTCATCCTTGCATAATTACTCCAATTAAGTCTCTTTTTATTCATATTTCTCCCCGCCTTTTGTCTGATTAATCTAACACATCAATCACCACAATTAGTGTAATATTTTCTCAAAATAATACAAAAATCAATTATAAATATTATACTTATTTTGTTCCTATCAGATTCCCCCACACCTAGATGATGCTTATCCTCAAGTATTCCTAACTCATCTAAATCGGACACTAAAAATCTACTTGTTTTCTTCCAAGTCCCCAAGTCAACAATCACTATTAAAAAGTTAAGCTGAAAGCATAATCAAAACAACAAGTACTTCACAGTATTCCATACTAAAACAACCACTATATATCCCAACTGTCACTTATGAAATCCAAACATCAAGATTCGACAATCCTCTCCAAGGGGTCACTCTAATGCACTCGAAAGGGTAAAGAATATTTCAATAACACTCAAATCAATACATTGGAATTGGCATTACCATATGCTTGCAAATATATCAAATCTCCACCACTTAAAAATTAGAATTTCATACATCAATCTAAAAGTCTTTCATTTGGTTGTAACGTGGCTAGGGTTAGGGGTAGGATAAAAAAGAATATCAAGGGTTAAAATTATACCAAAGGCTATATATAACTAACCACACAATTTTTTTATAACATTGATCGATATTTACCTCAACAAATAGCAAACAAAGTTGAATTCTTGCTCTTCAAATGAATAGATAATAGCAAACAACATACAAGAATATCAAATGTTTTCTCAATTTTCTATGACTGAAGTGTAAATGAATTTTCAATCAACATACAACACTTCGTTTTCTCAACCACTTTTTTTTTTCTTTTTCTTTGTTTTTTTTTTCATTTTTTTTTGCTTTTGCCTTTTTTTTTTTTCGAACATATATCATCTTCATGAAAATGTCAACATCAAAATTCTAATCATCATCTTCCTAATGAGGTAAACATAAAACCAAAATCATGCAATTAAATATATATACCTTTGGTACAAGGGTTTGAAATGAATGCTAAAATCAAAGGCTAGGTGTTGTATTGAGTGGGTTTTAAAGAAGAAAAAGGGTAAAGGCTCAAATTAGTTCACTAAGGGGATTATAAATCAAGGAAGGGATTTTTACGAAAGCCAAAATTGGGTAAAACCTAAATGCCTTTATCATTTCAATGCATAAAATCTTATATGTGGTCTCGAAATGTATAACAATGCAAGTTCTAGAATATACAATCCAAGTGTGATAATCACTCATCAAGAAAAATAACGTCGAGCACAAAGAATGAATTTGCTCGTTTATGGCTCAAAACCTCACTTTTTAAGTAGGGTTTGTGTCAAATTTTGCATGTTCATCATTCAAAGAAAACTATTAAAGACATGAGCAGCCATCTCAAGCACAAAAAACACCATTGATACAAGCCATTTGTCATACATTTCCAGCCACCCAAATAGCATACATCAACAAAGAGAACTTGAAATAGAATGGCTAACCTCCCCCACACCGAAATCATACATTGTCCCCAATGTATGCCGAAATGAAGAAAGAGCAAAAGAAAACAAGAAAACATGCAAAAATGAAGAAACAAACAAGAAGGCAGATAGAACAATACTCCCCTACGGTGGAGGTGGAAACGGAGGACGAAAGCCAACGAACTCGAAATATACCATAAGGTTGTTTTCCATGCGAGACAAACGGTCGTCGATAGATTGAAGTGTGGGTGTGGAAAAGGGGACTGCAGAGGGATGAAGGATTGCCTCAGGGATGGGAGAACCTGCAGGAGGAAAAGAAAAATGCTTTGGGCGTGCACCCGGAGGGTCAAAAGTGTAATGCCCATCTGAAACCGATAAAACACCCATACGTACTAAACAATCTAAATCCAACGGTTCTATGGGGCATGCTTCATGTAGATCATGATTAGTCAAGTCCAACACGCCCAAATTAACGGCCATAAGGGTAATGAGAGAGCCCAAAATTAATGGTCGCTTTGGTTTATTCACACAAGATAGGAATTGAGAGGCGACCCAATACCCGAAATTAACTCGTTGGTCGGTGTGCATGCACCATAGGAAAAAAAGTTCAGGTTTTGTGCAAACGGCGGAGCTATCCTTGCGGCCAGAGAAACTAAAGGTCAGGACCCTATGAATGAGTCGCAATGCGTTATCCTTCAAATAGTTACCCTTTGAATGACTAGGGTGATAAGGAATAGGATCAACAGTCAGCTCAGTCTAGATGCGCATGTAAGTAGAGTTAAAATTGGGAGGGAAATCACAGAAACTAGTTTGATATGCAGAGGACTGGGTGTGAGCCTCACTAAGGAATCCTAGGGCAACGTTAAATTCTGTCAAGGAGAGATGAAATGAGTGATTCATCAAGCGAAAGTGAATTAAGTTGGGGGTGTAGGCAGTAAAATCCGTGGGTGTGTGAAAGCGAAAAGTGGTGTAAAATTCATAAGTTAGTTCAAGCAGGGCAGGGAAAGTGCAATTCAAGTATTGTTCCCAGCCAATAGCAGAGAGATATCGGGCAATGGAGTCATGCAAATTCAGTACTTGCAACGATGGAAAATGAAAGATTTACAAGGAATGATACGTCGAACAGAAATAGCAGAGTACCTTTGTCGAGCTTCAGCAGAATGAAATCGCAGACAGCCGCGAAGGTGAGTACGCGGCGGGGGAAGGACAGATTTTCCTCTCACTACCCTCGAACGGACACGAGGCCTTTTCGGAGTGGAAGAGGGGGTGCGGCTGCTGTTGCTGGTTCAGGAACTTCAGGAGTCGGAGAGCGATCAATAGGAGGTGAGTGGGAAGTGCATCACTCGAAGGAGATGAAGATGGAGATCCGTGATGGCCCGTAGGTGGATTGGAGGGTAAGTGAGGACGGGATTGAGAGGTGGAAGGCGAAGGGTTTGCGGGAGGCGATGAAGGCGATTCGTCGCTATCAGAGGAGAGAGAGATGCGAGATGCACCTTGACGCTTCGGTCCCTGGACGCGGGCGGAGACCAGAGCGACGACGGTGGTGGTGAGGGTGGATCTGCTTCTTGGCCATTGGTGGCGGCAGCGGAGATAGCGTCGAAGGCGAAAGAGGAAAGAAAACCCTAGAAAACAAAGGTCGAAAGTTAGAGCAGAAAAGGTAAAGTTGATTCTTCTCTTCATCTTTCGGTTTTTTTTTTTATGTTGCAGAAGTGGGCCGAACTTAAGGCGTGGGCACGCCTTAAATGAAATGAGATTTTGTCCGTCTAATGGTTGAAGGGCCAGACGTGGACGAAGCATAGAGCGTGATCATGCCCTATCGTGGGAGTACATTTGCCAGTGGGAGTGATATGGACAGATGTGAAAATGATGTCTGTCCGTGTAAATGAGGTGGGAAGATGTGGGTAGGAGGTAGGGCGTGGGCACGCCCTATAGTGCGACCACTTCTGTTTTTTATTTTTTGAAAGAAAATCACTCCTAAAACAAGTTTAAAGAAGGAAAATAAAGAAAATAAAATAAATAAATAAATAAATTAATAATAATAATAATAATAATAATAATAATAATAATAAAGAAATAAAAATAAAAAAATAAAACTATTGGGTTGCCTCCCATTGAGTGCCTTTGTTTATTATCTTTGGCTCGACATTGTCTTCTTGTCTCACTCCTCCTTGTATGTGGGATGTGCCAAATGAACTTCCTCCACTATAGAGACATCAAATCTGTCAATAAATGGTTTCAATCGTTGTCCATTCACCTTAAAAGTGTTGTTAGTTTCTATATTTTTAATTTCAATAGCACCATGAGGAGAGATACTTACTACCGAATATGGTCCTGTCCATCGAGACTTTAACTTATCGGGCATAAACTTCAATTTGGAATCGAAAAGAAGCACCTTTTGACTTTCAAAGAAGTGTTTTTGCCGACGAAGTTTATCGTGAACAAGTTTAGTCCTTTCTTTGTAAAGCCTTGCATTGTTGTAAGCGTCCAAACGAATCTCTTCCAATTCCTGAAGTTACAACTTCCTCTCCCGTCCAACTTCCTTGGCATCTAAGTTGCATTGCTTGACTGCCCAAAAAGCACGATGTTCAATAGCAACCGGTAAATGACATAACTTACCAAAGACTAATCGGTATGGTGATATTCCAATTGGGGTTTTGAATGCAGTTCGATAGGCCCAAAGTGCATCCTCCAATCGTAAACTCCAATCCTTACGGCTTGGATTTACTATTTTTTCCAAAATGCTCTTGATCTCACGGTTAGAAACTTCTGCTTGCCCATTGGTTTGAGGATGGTATGCGGTAGCTACTCGGTGATTAACTCCGTATTTGCGCATTAAAGCTTCTACCGTACGATTGTAAAAATGTGTACCTTGATCACTGATGATCGCCTTCGGTACCCCAAACCTACAGAAAATGTTAGATTTAAGGAAACCTACAACAACCGTAGAATCATTAGTACGGGTAGCTTTTGCTTCTACCCATTTCGAGATATAGTCTACTGCAAGCAAAATATATAAAAAGCCACATGAACTAGAAAAGGGTCCCATAAAATCCATACCCCATACATCGAAAATTTCACAAAATAAAATTGGGGTTTAAGGCATTTCATCCCTAGAAGATATGTTGTCCATCCTTTGACAATTCACACAACTCTTACAATATTGGTATGCATCCTTAAAGAGTGTTTCCCAATAAAAAACCACTATCCAGAATTTTTCTAACTGTTCGTTTGGGACCAAAATGACCACCACATGCATGACTATGGCAATGAGCAAGTATGGAATGAATTTCATCGTTGGGCACACATCTACGAATGATTTGATCAGATCCTATTTTCCACAAGTATGATTCATCCCAAATGTAGTACTTCGAGTCATTCCTAAGCTTGTTCCTTTGTGCAATACTTAGGTCATGAGGAAGAATCCCAATTACAAGAAAATTTACAACGTCAGCAAACCAAGATTCCTTACCTGTCTTACCTTGTAGGGTAAACAATTGCTCATCCGGAAATATTTCAGATATAGGTAAGGGTTCTTCTTCTCGCACCAAGCGACTCAAATGATCAGCTACAGAATTTTCAAGTCCCTTCCTGTCCTTAATCTCCCAATCGAATTCTTGCAAAAGCAGTACCCATCGGATAAGTCGTGGTTTTGACTCCTTTGAAAGCAAATATTTCAAGGCTGCATGATCAGAGTAAACGACAACCTTAGAGCCTAACAAATAAGATCTAAATTTCTCAAAAGCAAAAACTATGGCAAGAAACTCCTTCTCAGTTGTGGTATAGTTGCATTGCGTTGGATTGAGTGTTCTTGATGCATAGTAAATGGCATGAGATTGCTTCCCTTCCTTTTGTCCGAGCACAGCTCCCACAGCATAGTGACTTGCATCGCATATCAACTCAAAAGGTAGATCCCAATTGGGTGCCTGCAAAACCGGAGCTGAAGTTAGCAAAGTTTTTAATGTATCAAAAGCTTTCTTACACTCATTTCCAAAATCGAATATAACATCATGTTGCAACAATCTCGAGAGTGGTTGAGCTATTTTCGAGAAGTCCTTGATGAATCGTCGATAGAAACCTGCATGGCCAAGAAAACTTCGAATTTCTCGCACATTAGTAGGATATGACAAGTTAGCAATTAAATCCACCTTGGCTTTGTCAACTTCAATGCCTCTTGAAGGAATTACATGACCTAACACTATTCCCTCCTTCACCATAAAATGGTATTTCTCATAGTTAAGGACTAGATTAGTGTCAATGCATCTTTTAAGAACTTACACAAATTATCTAAGTATTGATTGAATGAATCACCATACATCGTAAAATCATCCATGAAAATTTCGATGCAATCTTCAATTAAATCAGAAAATATACTCATCATGCATTTTTGAAATGTGCTCGGTGCATTACAAAATCCAAAGGGCATCCTACGATATGCAAATGTTCCAAATGGGCAAGTAAAGGTAGTCGTTTCCTGATCTTCTTGAGCTACAACTATTTGATAATAGCCCGAATACCCATCCAAGAAACAAAAAAACAATTTACCCGCCAATCTTTCTAGCATCTGATCAATGAAGGGTAAAGGGAAATGATCCTTCTGAGTGGCGGTATTTAATTTTCTAAAGTCAATGCACATTCACCATCTAGTCTGAAGTCTCATTGGTACCAGCTCATTGTTCACATTTTTTACCAATTGAATTCCACTCTTTTTGGGGACAACATGAACCGGACTTACCCATTGACTATTAGAAATAGAATATATAATTCCTAACTCTAATAGTTTCAAAATTTCCTTCAAAACAATTTCTTTCATGGTGGGATTGAGTTTTCGTTGAGGTTCTCTTACCGGTTTGGAATCGGATTCGAGTAGAATGCGATGCATACACACAGAAGGGCTGATACCTTTTATGTCTGCAAAGGTCCATCCGATAGCCATTTTGTATTCTCTCAATACTCGCATTAAGCTCTCTTCTTGATTTTCGGTCAAGTCCTTGGCTATGATTACTGGTAGGGTTTCGTTGTCACCCAAGTATGCATCCTTAAGATGTTCAGGTAAAGGCTTCAACTCGAGCTTTGGGGCCTGCATTGTAGAAGGAAGAATTTTTTCGTTAGAAAAAGGTGATGGTAGGAAATTACTGACTTGCCTGAGGGGTAACTCCGGTGTAGACTGCAAAGCCATGATAGTTTCCTCGGTGTCTTCATCTCGAGTTACCTCGGTTTGTTTATCTGTCCATCCATTTTTTAGCACAAGATCAAGTTTATCAAGTACCTAATGTTGTTCAACATTCTCATTCACAACAGAGTCAATAATGCTAACATGAAAAATGGATTCCGAATCATTTCGATGTTGCATGGCGTGAAAAATATTAAATGTGACAATTTCTCCATCAAATTCAAATGACAAGGTTCCTTTATCAACATCAATCTTAGTTTTTGCTGTTTTCATAAAAGGCCTTCCAAGCAATATGAGAGCAGGGTTTGGTGAACAAGCATCATCCATGTCAATGATATAAAAATCAACTGGAAAAATTAATTCATTGACCTTGACTAAGACATCTTCAACAATTCCCTCAGAATATGATGTGGACCTATCAGCTAATTGTATGATCACATTAGTCTTCTTCAAAGGTCCTAAATTCAAGTACCTAAAAACAGTTAAGGGCATAACATTGATTGATGCACCTAGGTCAAGCATTGCCTTTTCTATACTCTTAACCCCTACGATTATTGGTATGGTGAACATACCAGGGTCCTTACACTTAGGGGGTAATTTTCTTTGGATGATGGTTGAAACATTCTCATTAACACAAATCATATCACTGCCCCCTAGTTTTGTCTTCCTAGTGCATAGTTCTTTGAGAAATTTTGCATACCTTGGCACTTGTCGGATCGCATCCAAGAGTGGGATGTTGATTTCCACTTTTCGAAAAGTATCTAAGATTTCCTTCTCCTCATTCTCTTTCTTCGATCTTGCTAACCTGCCAGGAAAAAGGAGGTGGAATTACAACTCTAGTCTTAGAAGTATCGGTTTCTTCACTTACCTTTGTAGCCGATTCAGTCAATTTTGATGTTTTATTTTGTTCGACCTCTTTGTCTTCTTCAATTGTTAATGAGTCGTCCTGCATTTTCCCTTCATTCTTGACTGCCATAGCACTCACGTTTTCTCTCGGGTTGATTTCTACTTGAGAGGATAGTTTCCCATTGTTTTTCTCGATTCGATTTACGGTTGTTGCCAATTGCGACATCTGATTTTCCAAGTTTTTTATGCTGGTTCTTGTCTCTAGTTGAAATCGTTGGTTCTCTTGTTGCAACTGTTGGATTTCCTGTTGAAACAATTGAGTGCTGTTAGCTAAACTTTTAACAATTTCTTCTATAGACATACCTTGATTTGAGGAGGATTGATGCGATTGAAATTGTTGTCGAGGTTGCTGTTGAAACCTTTGTTGTCGATTCCCATAACCAAAATTTGGATGATCCTTCCATCCAGGGTTGTAGGTGTTTGAATAGGGATCATACTTCCGTTGTGGTTGTCTCGGAAATCCCCCAATTGTATTCATTTGTTCACTGCATTCCTCTTGAAGAGTAGGACACATATCGGTTGGGTGTCCCATGTTCGAGCAAATACCACATGCTTTCACTTGTTGGATTTGTCCTACAACCAACCTTTCCACAATAGAAGTTAGGGAATCTATTTTATGTTCGAGAGAAGAACTACTAACCTCATTTACACTTTTAGGGGCCTCTTGTCTCCCTCCGAATTGTTGGGCATTGGCTTCCATATTTGAGATCAAGTTTCTTGCATCATCGGGTGTCTTATTCACCAATGCTCCTCTGCTCGCAGCATCGATCATGTTCCGTTCCATTGGGGAAAGACCTTCATAGAAATATTGGATCAACAACTGCTTTGGAATTTGATGTTGAGGACAGCTAGCACATAGTTGTTTAAATCTTTCCCAATATTCGTATAAGGTTTCCCCATGGTACTACCTTATTCCACAAATTTCCTTTCTAAAAGTAGCTGCACGAGACGCTGGAAAATTTTTTTTTAAAAACATTCTCTCCAAGTCAGGTCAAGTAGTAATAGAGCCAGAAGACAAATAAAAGAGCCAATCATTGGCCTTATCTATCAAGGAAAAAGGAAAAACAACAAGTTTAAGTTGTTTTTCGGTTACTCCCTGTGGTCTCATGGTGGAACAGACAATGTGGAACTCCTTAAGATATTTGTGAGGATCTTCCCTTGCAAGACCATGAAATTTAGGCAATAAATGAATCAGTCCAGATCTCAATTTGAATGGAGTTGTAATATTGGAAAAATTAATGCACAAAGGTTGATGATTAAATTCAGGGGTTGCCAACTCCCTTAAAGTCCGTTGAGCTGCCATGTTTGTTTCTTTGATCTCCTTCTCTTCAACGTCAACATCTGAGTCTAAGAGTTGGTTGGCCAGATTGTTTCCTAGTGATGAACTTGTTGTCTTCTTTGCTTCTTGAGTCTCCTTTTTCAGTTTTCGGGCTGTTTTCTCGATCTCTGGGTCAAACACAAGTTCACCTGTACGAGCAGAACGAGACATATACAAAAAAAAATATGAAAGTAAAATTTTGAAAGAAATAAATCTATCAACACCGTTCCCCTGCAGCGGCGCCAAAATTTGGTGTGTCGTCAAACAACCAAAAATAAAATACCTACTTCAAAAATACGAATATAGCGCGACTAGGGTCGTATCCACAGAGAACGGCAGATCCATTTCTTTTAATAAAAATGAAAATGAAATATGGGGGGTTTTGATAAAATAATCTAAAATAACTAAGCAAACAAATCACTGAAAATTTACTAAAACAAAATGATGAGATAATATCAATTGAAGGAAAAGATGTCAATTAAGATAAAACCTAGTTAAAGGAGTTATTTCTACCTTAATGTGTTTGATTGATCATCGATACAAAAATTACTCGATATTATGCGAATAAATTGGTTATAGCCGCTAAGTACCATGAAGCGACCAATCTTTCCGTACTTTTTCGGTAATCAAGATACCATCGTTAATTACTTCCCCAATCGAAAGACAACCCAAGAGACTCTCGTTGGATTTAATGTTCCGACAGCATTAAGATCTAGAGAGATCCAATTCTAATCAGTAAATTCCAACCTGGATTTATTTAAATTAGATTACCTAATCTCTTGACATAAATTCTACCGCTTGCGAGGCTATAAAATTATGTCAATTACCACTCCATTAAAAACACATAAATCTTGCTATTTTTAAATGGTAGTAGACTATTCTAGGGTTATTAGACATAGACCTCTATTTAACAATCTCAAAGCAATCATAAACACTAAGTATAGAGATTAAATAAATACCCCAAAATATCAAGCAAATAAGATCATTTAGATCTCACAATAATCATTCATCAAGATTTCAATAATCTTTTGACTAGAAAAATAAATTAAAATGAAAACATAATGAAAGAAAACTCACAAAAAAATAAATGTTGCTTCTAAGGAATGAAGAAAAGAACCAAGAATTTCTTCCTGGTTGAAGGCAGCAACCTGCTGTTTTCCTGCTTCTGCACACCCCTCAAAAGTCAATAATACAAAGCTTAAATATCTCCTCTAGTGGGTGGGCGACTGGAACCCTAAAGGGATAGTAATTCCTACAATTTTATCTTAGTAAAATTACTCCATAATATTCTCTAAAATTAAATGAAATATCCTAAAGTATAAAATCCTAAAAATTTCAAGTAAAATAAAATAATTACAACGATTCAAAATTTCACATTCCTAAATATTAGGAATGAAGAATAAAATCTTCAAAAGTCTTGTATTTCTCCTTGAATTCAGCGCGCCCACGTGCTAATGAAAAGTCATTTCTGTCTGCTCTTTCATCCTTGCATAATTGCTCCAATTAAGTCTCTTTTTCTTCATATTTCTCCCCGCCTTTTGTCTGATTAATCTAACACGTCAATCACCACAATTAGTGTAATATTTTCTCAAAATAATGCAAAAATCAATTACAAATATTACACTTATTTTGTTCCTATCACTCAGTCTTGGGGTTTTGGGGCTTGATTTACCTATGAAGTCTTCTCGAGCTGCATGTACCATGTGGGCTAAGGGTTTGGGCTCTTTTGGTTTTGTACTAGCTATGACCTCCTTGAGCCTAGTCTCTCCTTGGTGTGTTTTGGAGCTTGATTTATCTATGAAGTCTCCTTGAGCTGCATGTACCATTACTTTGTTTAGTGTCTTTGTTGTGGAGTTAGCACATACATTTTGCAAGCTTGTGAGTCCCTTTTCGCTGAGATTGTTCATTTCATTGAACTTTGAGTTTCATGTTGCAGATGCACCAAGTCAATTAATGAATTAATTAAAGAATGGTAAGAAAAGAAACTAAAAGATTTTGTTGCAAGTTTTATAGATAGAGAAGCTCACTGCCCACAAATCACATGCATCAACCACGGTTTTTGGATCAAGTCCAATATTATCCCAGTTGGCCATAATCATAGTTATAGTAGAACTTCTGTTTGACAAAATCAACACCACTTTCTTCTTGCTTAGAGGACCAGCCCACACCTTGCCATGATTCCTATTCTCAAACTTGTTAGCAAGTTACAATAGTGTGATTTTGATTTACCTTTAACTTAAGGTGAGGTTTACTTCTAAGTCTCCATATTTTTTAACCTTTTTTTTTCATGTACTCCAAGCTTATCTAATTAGGTAATTTGCTTCAGGTTAGTCTCATTGTTCACATTGAAGCTAATTTAGTCACAAAGAATATATTTTGTTATATGATACCTTGATTAACAGCAATTATTTTTTTGTTGCTAAGCAATTCCAAAGTGACATCGTCAATGTTTTGGATGTCAGATCTAATTAGTAAAGGAGATTATTACATACTTAATTCCTATGAGTACTAGTTGAGAAAACATGTCAAAATATGGCAAGGAAGAACACCTTAGCTAATGCTTATATGCTAAAATGTGAGCAGTATTCCTTTGTAGTCATCCCTCCATTTCCAACCTCAAGCATGCCAGGATCTACATATGGAACGTCAAGTGATTATTACTATGTCATTTAAAAGATTTGAGCAATTATCTACAAGAAGTCTGACATCGTGAAACTCTAAGCATTCCACCCACTGAGTCTGACATCAAGAGTTACCATTGCCAGCTACCTTGGATAGTCTCCTACTGTTTGCCAGCTATTACCAATGCCTGGTGCCCATGTTGCTGGGTCTTCCACTCCCCTACAAGTACAACCTTGTTATATGATAGATAAGATAACAAAGTGTGATATGAGATATAAAAGGAGGGTGTAATACCATACTCACCATTCTTAAAGTGAGAAAAAGATAGGCCTCCAAGTGTTTGATAAGGCTTTACTCATTATAGGATACCTAACACGTTAATCAAAGTATTAGATAGCTAGAGATTGTTGGAATACTTGAATGTTTTAATTTGGGTGAAATACCTCTCTTTAGGGCTCGATCCATCGTTGTTGCAATTGTCATACTTCAAGTAGTCTACTCCCTATTTAAGAACAAAGACTTTCTTTTTTTTTTTAAACTTAAAATTCAAAATCAAATTAGGGGCAATTAAATGAATGCGTTAGCTACCTAGGAAGCAAACTCGTCTGCTTAATCAGATCCTCTTGAATGTGACAATGAAAGTGGTTCCAATTGTTCCATTTGATCACAAGAATTAACAATAATTAAAGTGAGTAGATATTCGTTCGTGTTTATTTTGTATTGAGACTTGACATACCCTATATGAGGAATTAGACTAAGTCCGTTTGAAAGTAAATTCTTGCATAGAATTTGGCGAGCTATCGTGGCTGTGGTTTTGATTCCAATAAGTGTAAATGCTAATGAGACTATGTTGGGACCTCAAGCTATGCAACATGGTTAGAAGGTGATATTGAGTGCAAATTCTACTCAGCACCTATGTCACACGAGAGGGTGACTTTGGCAAATAGATTAGGGCAGGGTTAGGGTTAAGTAGTTATGCCTTTCACTTTCACTCACAGCTTGATCTAAAGCCTCAACTTTCTATACTTGACGATCACTCAAAAGTGGTGTAACACTAGGGAAAACAAGTTTACTTTGTGCTTCTAGGAAAGGTCTTTGAATAAAGAACTTAACTTGATAGTATGTTAAAGAAATCTACTCAAAAGCATGATTATTACATTCAGCCTTCTTATACATTTATAGAACTAAGTTATACCTTTAGAAGTAATACTTTAAGTAAGACTTTATAACCAAATTCAGATCTAGATTTGAATTTAAACCAAATTTTTTCCTTTCTAATCCCTTACCAAAACCAAAATATGAAAATACAACACCTAGTCTAACTTCTCTTGCTCTTGGAGTGTCGCACTAGGACTCAGATGCTAGATTTCTAATCGAAGTCAACCTTTCTCTTGATAAACTTTACTTGGAATAAGACTTATCAACTCTTTGGACTTCTTCACAGCTAGGACATTGCATTGTTTTAGGTCTCCTAGCTAAGGTAGAAATTTTTGCTTATGTACGACTTCTTGTGGCATTGGAACTCCATGCTTCTCTAGGACTTTTTGTTGCTTTTGGAATTCTTTCTTCTCTATGACTTCTTATTGAGTTGAGACTCCTCTAGGACTTAGAACTCTATTCTATTTGTGCTTTATTCCCTTAGCTATGATTTGCTCACCTAACTTAGGGTTTTGAACTTCATCAGGCCACTGTTCTTCTTTTTGTCTGATTTTTTGTTTCCTCAAGCCATTTTTAGAGTTAAGTTGATTGCTCAAATTACTTTTGTTAATCATGGTGGTCTCCTTGGAGATCCTTAAGAAATTGTGTTCAGTTAGGGCTATGCTTGGCTTGAGTTGGGTTTGTGGATCTAGGTCAGATTCTTCATGGGTTGGACTAGGTTCTTGGATCTTCAAATCCTCTTTTGCTTTTATTGATTCCCTTAGGAATCCTAGTTGACTTTGGACTCTTATGTATGAGCCCCTAGGCTCTTGGCATTGAGGTTGAACTCCCTTGAGCATTGGTGTTTGTTCCATATTCTCTTAAGCCATGACTTCTTTTGGGTCTGCCTCCACATGTTCTTTCTTATTTGTTAAGGCCTCTAGGATTCTAGAATACATTTGCAAACTTTTTCCCAAGGATTGATCATTTTGCTTGGCATTGGCATTGGTTCCTCTAGGGAGGTTCTGGTTCACAAGCAACTCTCATCCTCTCTTTGTGCTTTCTGGTTTCTTACCTTTTTTTCATTCTTCTCAAGTGCTTGGGTTATAACTTCATTTGCATTAAACTTTCCTAGAGTCCCCGAAGGATCCGGATCTAGATAATCTGTGCTCTTCTAGGACTCTTGACTCAATTGAGCAAATCTTCCCCAATTCATGTGAGTTTTGGTTTCCCTAAGCCTTTTCCATAGTTATTTTGATGGTTTAAATCATATCCACCTTTGCATTGTGACTGGTTGGGGCTCCTGAAGAAATCGTATCTGAGAGGACTCTATGGTACGTAACTCTATGGCTTGTGTTTCACAAGCCACTGCTTGATTTGTCTCCTTTTTCTTGAGCTTTCCTACATCATTGAGGCTTCTTGGGAGTCTTAAATCCTTCTGGACTCCTCTGTTTGATTGTAGCTCGGTGATGGTACTAGGTTGCTCATTGCCCAAGTGCTATGCATTTATGCTATCCGTGAGTGCAGCTGGCTCAATGGCTCCTATGGGTTTTCACCTTGTTGCTACCACTACAAAATTAAATCTCTATACTGACGGTAACTTTTATTGTCGGTAATCTTTAATTACGGTCTCTTCTTGTGTATGCCGACGTTTTTTACAAAACCGTAGGAAAATATATACATATTTTAACGATATAAATTATAACGTTGAGAAAAGTATATAAACCGTGAGTAAAGTTAACACAGTCGTCGGTAAAAATGATATTCAATTTTTGATAACTATCGTTTATCGTTTGTAAATATAACATTTTTAGGGACGGTTTGAGAATAACCAGGTCTACTAGGTCTACTTAACCATTATAATTATGATAATTTATATTTTACTATTTGTAAATGCTATATGTCTATATATATTTATATAATTTTTAGGAATAGTTTAAAATTTTAGAGTTAATATAGGAGGGAATAATTTATGATAACGTGTGTTGTGTATATTGTAATACGTTATAACTTATTATGTTATAACTTGTGATAAATAATGGTAACAATTGATAAGTAGTGGTAAGATATTATAACATGCTATAACTTGTGATAAGTAGTGGTAATAATTTGCAAGGAGTCCGTAAAAGTATAAAAAATTTATAAAAAAAATCAAAATTATCTTGAGATACACAATATATCATTTTCTAATAATACATACATAATATTAATACTATATATATATATATTATAAATTATTGGAGAATATATGTTAGTTAATATTAATTTAAATTCTCTTATATTTACAATTTAAAAAATTTAAATATTTTTGTATAAAAAAAAGAAAAAAGAAAAGTAGAAAAAAGTTTGGAAGGTTGAGAGAAAAAAAGAAAAAAAAAAGAGAGAGATAGAGTCAAACTCCACAGTTCAAATCCGTTGGCCGCTTTTTTTTCAGCTATTTTTTGGCATTTTGGCAACGTGCATTTTTATTAATATGAAAGTGAGAAAGGTAGAGTCTAAAAACAAAAAAAAAAAGAAAAAAGGGACACGTGGCTAGTTGTGGCGTTGACATGTCAAACTTCCAAATGGAGAGAATGGGTTCATGGTAAATTTATGATATATAGTAATTGTAAACGATAAATAGTAAGTGGTAATTAGATAGATGGTAAATATTAGTAATTTAAGTTTTATTTTAATTTATATTTCAACTATTACATTTTATCATTTTATATTTCCATTAATTTTATTTCATTTAATTTAATTGAGTTTGTATTTCTTTTTCTTATTTTGTGCTTTTTATAGAATTTATATAAATTATTTCAAAAATAAGTTGTGATAATTTATAGAATTTATTGAATTTATTATAAGTTGTGATAAAAAAGTTGATAATTATGATAATAAGTGGTAAGTAATGATAAATTGTGATAAAAAAGTTGGTAATTGTGATAATAAGTGGTAAGTAATGATAATTTTGAGTGATACATGATACGAGATAATTGGTGATGATAATAAGTGGTAATTAATGATAATTTTGAATAAATGATATTATATTAGTGTGATAATATAAAATGATAGTTATTAATATTAATTTAAATTATAATATATTATTAATTTAAAAAATTTATATATTTAATTATAAATATTTATCAAAATATAAAATATTAATAATTTATCATAATCCGTAGAAAGTAGAGAATAAAAGAAAAAAAAAAAAAGAAAAACAAGACACATGGTAAGTTGTGGTATAGTGGTTGACATGTCAAGCTTTCAAACACAATACAAGGGTTTGAATCTTGATAGATGCAATTTTTTGCTGAAAAATACAGCAGTGGGGCGTGATTGTAGCCACACGCCCTACGGCTACAACCGCGTGGTTGGGGGCATGCCAGCTCCCTTGCGGGGCACTACTGTTGCTCTTTTTTTCTTTTTTCTTTTTTCTTTTTTGGGTTTCTTTTTTTTTTTACTTCTTTTTTTTCACATATTTACTCTTTTTTTTTCTTTTTTTTTTTACTTTTTATTTTTTACCCTTCACCCTTCCCTTTTTTTTGGGTTTCATCTTCTTCTTTTTCTTCTACCTTTTTTTTTATTATTATTTTTTTTACTTCAGTTTTTTCTTCACTCTTCCCTCTTCTTTTTTTCATTCTTTTTTTTTTTTTTCTGTTCCACTATTATAGGTTGCCCCAAAATGGAGGAATATATTAGTGGAGCACACAAAGAGAAATATATTGGTAATAATATATTAATTATCAAAATTATATAATTTTATATAAATTCTAGAAAATAACAGTTATTTAATTTAAAATTTTAACTTTTTAACATTGAAAAATGATAATTCAACAATAAAATTTTTATATTTTCGTCAAAATCAATTTTCTAATTTAATCAAATTTCTCTTTTTTGTGCAAAAAATATTTTATTTCTTTATTCTAATTTAATTATTTTTTTGCCAAAAACAATTAATTCATTCTAAACAATTCAAAACAATGATTTCTTTTTTGGCGCCGCATCACAAATTAACAATTAAATTTGATCAAGTACAAAAAAATTTTATCATTTTATTTCAAATTCAAACAACTCAACTCTTATAAAAACTGGTGATATAATGGATAGTAACAACTGGTAATAAATAGTAATAACCGGTAACAAGTGAAATGATACGTACATTTAATTTGAAAAATATTATTATAGTTGTTGGATTAATTAGTGGTAATGAAAGTGTAAAAAAATTATAAAAAATTTAGAATTAATTTCAGATACAAATGTACTATTTTCTAATAATATAATAATAACATCAGTAAATTATTACATAATACATACATATTACTATATATTACTATAAATTATAAATTATATTATTGTTGAATGGAAAATATATGTTACTAATAATATAAAATCATGATTATTAATATTGATTTATCAACCGTCCCATGCACCAAAATGATGGAACATATTGGTGGAGTGCGCTTGGAATAAATATATTGGTGGAATTATCAATATTATATAATTTTATATAAATTTCAAAAAGAAAAATTATTTAATATACAAATTTAGACTTTTAAAAATTTTCAGTGATAACTCCACAAATTCATGCCAAAATCAAAGACAATTCAAACAATGATCTTTGGCGCCACATCACAAATTGACGGCTAAATTTGATGAAACTCCAAAATATTTTAACATTTTATTTCGAAATCAGGTGACAAATTTTGTGAAAATTTCAAAAATATTTTGTCATTTTATTTCGGAATCAATGTACTTGCAAAAAAATTTTTATTTGTTTGTTGTTTTAATATAAAATAGCTAAATTAAATTTTATTTATTTATGTTAGCGAAAAACCACCTTACCATAATATAAATATAAAATTTATTATCTCATTATAATATGATTACAATATAAGGTGGTTTTGACAAAATTAATCAAACCACCTTACCATTGAAATGTGCTGCCTTTCAAAAAATTGAGGTAAAATGTTTGGATTTTTTAGATAAAGCAAGATTAATTTATGCTACTTTATATTAGCGGGATTAGTATGATAAACCAAGAGATATTATTTTAATCTTATACATAATTTTGATATTATTCTCTTACAATCTTTTGGTTTGTCATAAATATAAATTTTAAAATATTTTTTTACGATTTAAAATGCTAAATTTTTTATTTTAGCGTAGGAAATGTAGTTTTGTTTACATATTATCTAATTATTCTATATTTTTATATTTTTTCTCTATTTTACTCGGTGTATCATATCTGGTAACAAATGGTAACAAATAGTAACAATCGACAACAAGTGATATACTTATAATAAGTGATAAATGATAACAACTGCAGTAACAATGTAAACAAATGGTAACAAATAGTAACAACCAATAACATGTGGTAAGTGGTAACAAGTGCAGTAACAATGTAGTAATAATATTAATAAAAACAAAAAATACAAAAAAATTCAAATACAAAAATTAAAAAAATAAAATTAATGATATAATAATAAAAAACGGTACAATAAGATAAAACTAAAATAAACTATACACCAGTCGGGATAGGTGTATTCATGGAGAGAGTAATAAAAATATACATAGATCTAATGTATCCAATTACATGATTAATTTTTTGACCATAATATGTTTGACATGTATGATTCATTGAATCATTCACAAATTTGCATGATCGTAAATGAACCAACTATATGGATGAGGATAAGTTTCATGAATTATTTTAAAATACCAAAAAACCGATATATCCAAATTGTGCACTATACTAATTTTAAATAATATTACATATGACATATCAGTGGTTGAGATATGGTTAGAGTTGGTGGAATATGTGTGTGTGTGATATGTGGAAATTGTGTGAGAAAATTGTGTGGAGTGTGAAAATATAAAAAATTAAATTTTTATGCATTGCGCATTATGTTTTGTAATTATAAATTGTTATTGAATTTAAGACCAAGATATAAAATTTGGTATTTTTCGTTAAAAATACCAATATAATTAATTACAATATTATATATAATTATATTATATTGTCATATTTTCAAATTATACTCAATAAATTTTCAAAATTATAATACTATATTATATAAATTATTAATTTCATATCATTATGTTATTTAAATTAATAATATTAATAATTTTATTGTCACCAAATATAGAATATACGTTATTTTTAATTAAGCAAATAGATATAATTAACGTAGCACAAAAGTTATGACAAGGGACCGTGCATACGCTTGCATGAAATATAGTAACTAGTTAGTAAATAGTTAGTAAATAGTTTGTTAATAAGCAGTAAAAATTATAAGTGATTTTTTCAAAGTGAATATGAAAGACACAAGACGGTATTGATTAAAAATATAAAAAAATTTGTGAGGAATTAAGAAACGCAGTAATAAAAAAAGAGGCGGTAGAAAAAGCGCGAATATAACACCGACACTGCAGTGTCTGTAATAGTATGCTATTCTCAAAATATATATATATATATATATATATTCTTCAGTCTATATATATATGTGTGGAGAAAAATTTTATTTATTTATATTGATTTTTGATTTTGGGGTATTTAAATTGAATTTTTGGTATATTTTAAATTTTGTTGTATCCGCGAATTTTAGTGTAAAATGAATATAAACAAAAAATATATATATATATATAAATAATAATAAAAAGAGTTAAAAAAATGAGGAGTGCTGCGTTTTGAGCCAAAACGCAGCACACCCAAATCAGATTAGGGCTTTTAGCCCTAATCTCTCTCCCTCTCTCTCTCTTTTCCTCTCTTTCTCTCTCTCTCTCTACCTCTTCCCCTTCCCGCGACCCGCCGCCCTCCCTTGCCCGAATCAGCCGCCCTCCTCCGCAGCGCACCACCACCACCATCCTCTTCTTCTTCTTTTCTCTCTCTGCTTCTCTCACTCTCCCTTTCTCCCTCTCGCTGTCGCTCTCTCTCTCCCTTCGCCGCGCGCACAACACGCTCTCCCTCTCCTCCACCACCTTCCGCCGCTCTCTCATCCCTGCTCTACCTTCTCGCGAGCACCACCGTTGAGGGACCGAGACTTGAAGATGTCCCTGTAGTGTAGGAATTTCCAGTGATATTCCCCGAGGAGATTCTCGGATTACCACTAGTTCAGGAGTTCGATTTCGAGATTGATTTAATATCGGAGACCAATCCTATTTCTATTCCGCCGTATAGAATGGCGCCTGCAGAACTGAGAGAGTTTAAGATTCAGTTGCAGGAACTCCTAGACAAGGGGTTTATTCGCCTGAGCACTTCATCTTGGGGCGCTCCGGTGTTATTTGTAAAGGAGAAAGATGGTACATTTCGCTTTTATGTGGATTACAGGCAGTTGAACAAAGCCACCATAAAAAACAGATATCCCTGCCATGTATAAATGATTTGTTTGATCAGCTGTAGGGAGCTACGGTTTTTTTAAAGATTGATCTTCGTTCGGATTATCATTAGTTGAGAATTTGGGCAAAAAATATGCCCAAGACAGCTTTTCGTACCCGATACGGCCACTATGAGTTTTTAGTCATGCCGTTTGGGTTGACTAATGCCCCAACTGCTTTTATGGATTTGATGAACCGAGTTTTCCATGATTTTTTGGATCGGTTTGTCATCGTATTTATCGATGACATCTTGGTGTATTCACGAAGTGATGAAGATCATGTTCAGCACATTTGAGTGGTATTACAAATATTTCGTGAGAAACAGTTATATGCCAAATTCTCGAAATATGAATTTTGGCTAAGACAGATAGTATTTTTGGGGTATATTATCTCCGCGAAAGGTATTTATGTTGATCCGCAAAAGGTTGAGGCTATACTGAAGTGGAGCAGCCATAAACAGTTACCAAGATCCGTAGTTTTCTTGGTTTAGTCGGGTATTATCGCCGATTTGTAGAAGAATTCTCCCAAGTAGCCACTCCGTTGTCTAAATTGACCTGGAAGGGGGTTAAGTTTGTTTGGGATAACTGTTGTGAGGTGAACTTTTAGGAGTTCAAACAACGGTTGACATCTACTTCTATTTTAGCCCTTCCCACTAGTAGTCAGGAGTATACAGTATACAGTGATGCTAGCCGACAGAAATTGGGTTGTGTTCTGGTGTAGGATAGTCGGGTTATTGTGTATGCCTCGCGACAGCTGAAGAAACACGAGATTAATTACCCGACACATGATTTGGAGTTGGCAGCCATAGTCTTCATATTGAAGATATGGCGGCATTATCTTTATGGGGTGACCTGCAGAGTATTTACAGATCACAGGAGATTGAAATATCTATTTATCCAAAAAGAGCTGAATTTGAGATAGAGAAGATAGTTAGAGTTTCTAAAAAATTATAACCTTATTATTGATTATCATTCGGGCAAGGTGAATGTTGTAGTAGATGCCTTGAGTCGGAAGTCAATATCATCCTCACAGTCGACAAAGAAAACCTACCTTTCTTGTTTAGTGGGACTCCGAGTCTTGGGAGTCAGTTTAGCTAGTGATGATCAGAGAGGCTTATTAGCTAGATTTGAGATCAGATCGACTTTGTTCGACTGTATCCGAGAGCTCTAGAGTACAGATGAAGAGCTTCAGAGTATTGCGGATAGACCCCGTAGAGTTGAGGCAGAGACTTTAGGATCCGAGGAGATGGTTTGATAATGTTCAGGGAGCGGGTTTGTATTCTTGCTGATTCAGATCTCCGCAAGGCCATACTTGAGGAGGCACACTCCTCCGCTTATGCATTACATTTAGATGGTACCAAGATATATCGAACCATTCGGGATAGTTATTGGTGACCTGGCATGAAACGGGAAATCACGGATTTTGTGGCTAAGTGTTTAGTTTGCCAGCAGGTGAAGGCTGAGTATCAACAGTCGGCTGGTACATTACAGTTCTTATCTATTCCTGAGTGGAAGTGGGATCACATTACTATGGATTTTATGACAGGGCTACCGCGGACTTCATCCAAACATGATGCCATTTGGGTGATTGTAGATTGACTCACGAAGTCAGTGCATTTTCTTCCTATTCGCAACAACTATCCTTTGGAGACCTTGGCATGTCTTTACATTGATACGATAGTCAAGTTGCATGGTATTCCTATGTCCATAGTATCAGATAGGGACCCGAGGTTCACTTCCAGGTTTTGGCCCAAGTTACAGGAGACAATAGGCACAAGACTGAATTTTAGTACGGTCTATCATCCGCAGACAGAAGGTCAGTCAGAGAGGACCATTTAGACCCTTGAGGACTACTGAGAGAATGTGTGATGGATTTCCGGGGTAGTTGGGATCGACACCTTCCACTGGTCAAATTTGTATATAATAATAGCTATCAGGCCAGTATAGGTATGCCATGTAATACCCAAACAAAAAAATAAAATAAATAAAAAATAAAATAAATTTTAAATTAGGGCTTAAAGCCCTAATTTTCTCCTTCCTCTCTCTCTCTCTCTCTTTTTCTCTTTCTTTCTCCCCGACTACTCATATCCCCGCCGCCGCGTCTCCATCTTCCACTGCCATCCTCCGCTGTGACCTACCGCCACCACCACCATCACCACCTTCTTCTTCTTCTCTCCATCTCTACCCTTCTCTCTCTTTCCCCCTCTCTCTCTCTTACTCTGCCTCTTCCTCTCCTGCTGTCGTCGCCAGCACAACCGCTCGCCACCATCGCCACCGCACCCAGCCGCAGCTGCTCCTCCCTCCTCACACGAGCACGCTAGCCGCAGCGCCTTCCTCCTCCGCGCAGCGTGATCTCCCGCTGCTATCCTCTGCCGAGCGCGATCACTACACCACCGCGAGTGCACCAGCGCACGCGACAGCGCGCGAGCCCAGCGGGAGCCAGCACGCGAGCCCAGCGCGAGCAGCATGCGACCCTCTGCGTGAGCATAGCACGCCCCAGCACGAGCGCGAGCACTCCAGCGCGCGATCCACTGCGCGAGCGCTCGATCCAGCTCACGAGCGTGAGCACTAGCCATTGCGGCCCAGTCCGGCCCGCGGCCCACCAGACCCATCCGACCTGCAGGCCCTCCAGGCTGCCAGACCCATCAGGCTCGCAGGCCCACCAGGCCTGCCAGCCCATCAGCCCGGCAGCCCGCAGCCTACGAGCCCGTGACGGCCCATGACAGTCCGTGAGCCTCTGCGAAGGTAAATGACTCTAAATTTCGATTTTCGCACTAGGATTACGAAATTTTTTAGTAATTGGACTTAAATTGTTCATAATTGTTTCAAATTTGGAAACATTCAGGTTTTAGACCCAAACCGATGGGCAAACGAAAGCTAGATCCGAGATTCGAGGAACCCTAGGTGAGAGAAACGAAATCTCTTCAACCTTTGGATAAACTTTGTCGAATTAGGTAGTATTAGTTGGTTTTAGAGTCGCATTAAGATTGATTTTGATTTTGTTATTTACTTATAAATAGAATGAAATTGATGACATTAGAATATGTTTATAAATTGAGAAATTTAGGGTTTGTACAAATTTAAGGAAAATGATAAACCCTGACAATAGTCGAAATTTGATGAAAATCATGATGATTTGATTAGGTTGGCTTTCTTGGTGATTCGATTGAGGGGAGCATGTTCTACGTATTGTGGTTTTATTGGGGAGTGCGCTATCCTCCCTAAAATCTGTGAGTGAGATTTATTTCAATACTTTTATTTAATATGTAAACCCTGTTTTACAACATTTTGATGAATGAGCATGATTTGTCGTATATTTGAAATGTGTTGACTGATTTTAAAATTGATTTTTGTGAACCGATGGAGTGTCCAAAAACTGTGTTGAATTATGAAATTATGCATCCATGTGGTTGAAATGTATAATGTGCCATTTTATGCTATATGTTGCATTTGGTTTGTAAACCTGATTTGGATGCATACTTGACTTGATAATGCGTGCAAATGACAGATTGTTGAAATGAAAAGCATGATGATTCGAAATATGATTTGTATACTTGTGTTTTGACACTCTAGTTTCACATTCTATATTTGACGATTGCATTGACCCACTCACTCACTGAGTATTCTTCCCCGAGTACTCACCCTTTATTTCCCTTCTTGTTTCAGAGTTAGTATTTGGCAAGGAGTGTTGCTTTTAGGATGCTCAGTATCATTGGGAGATTTGATCTGGATCTGAGGAGTTATTGTATATTTCTGCTGCAATTTCATGAGTTAGCAATTGTATTGGTGATGTCTATGTATTATGAGATCGATAGATGATCATTGTATAATTCTGGGATGACTGTATAAATATAGATATGTCATTGCATAACATTGCATTGAGGCATTTCTGGTTCATTGTGTAAGTACTTGGGAATGTGTCATGTCTTAGAAGTGTCCTCTAGGATCGTTCGTTGCCTCCTCTAAATCACAGTAGGGGCGATTGGCGGCTGTCCATGCCTTTGACGGAGGCATGGCAGTAGAGGTCTGTTGTTAGGTTGTTGGAAATTTTTATAGTCTTGCGTTATCTGGATGTTGGCTGTGAGATTGGTTGATTTTGGAGAGGCCGGGATGGCCATTTGATTATAATACAGGATGATTGTGATTTATATTGGGTAAATTATACTTGGGAAACCTCCGAAATATGAGAAGATTCTACCCGATTTTCTGTAAAAATACAGTCGGCATTCAGGATAACGGGCGACAGCTCACGATCCCGGTTCGGGACGTGACATGCCACCATATGAGGCATTGTATGGCAGAAAGTGCCGCACCTCGATATGCTGGGATAGGGTCAGGGAGCGACGTCTCAGCAGTGTTGAGTTGATTGAGGAAACGAAGGATAAAGTTAAAGTCATCCGTGAGCGGATGAAAGCCGCCTAGGACAGATAGAAGGCATATGCCAATCGTAGGCGGCGACCTCTTGAGTTTGCCACTGGAGATATGATTTTCTTGAAAATATCTCCTTGGAAGGGAGTTATATGGTTCAGGCAGCGGGACAAGTTGAGACACAGATATATTGGGCCATTCTGTATCGATGAGAGGGTCGGGAGTGTGTTATACAAATTGGAGCTGGCAGATAAACTATCTTGTATTCACGATGTCTTCCATGTCTCAATACTCAGGAAGTACTCGGCCGATCCTTCTCATGTACTTGAGTCTCCACCTGTTGAATTACAAGAGAACCTTAGTCTTCCAGTTTAGCCTATGCTTATTCTAGATCGGCAGGTCAAAAAGCTACGGAGTAAGAAAGTTTTATTGGTTAGAGTTTTGTGGAGGAGTGTCCAGGTCGAGGAGCAGACCTGGGAGCTCGAGGAGGCCATGAGGAGACAGTACCCCAATTTGTTTACTGTTTAGCCTTCTTTTAGTTTCGAGTACGAAACTTATTTTTAGGGGTTAGAAAATATAACACCGACACTGTGGTGTCCGTAATACTGTACTATTCTAAAAAAATATATATAAATATTCTTCAGTATATATATATATATGCGTAGAGAGAAATTTTATTTATTTATATTGATTTTTGATTTTGAGGTATTTAAATTAAATATTTGGTATATTTTTAATTTTGCCGTATTTGTGAATTTTAGTGTAAAATGAGTATAAAATATATATATATATATATATAAATAATAATAATAATAAGAGTTAAAAAAAAAGAGGTGTGCTGCGTTTTGAGCCAAAACGTAACACACCCAAATCAGCCCTAATCTCTCTCCCTCTCTCTCTCTCTCTTCCTCTCTCTTTCTCTCTCTCCGCCTTTTCCCCTTCCTGTGACCTGCCGCCCTCCCTCGCCCGAATTCGCCGCCCTCCTCTGTAGCGCACCACCACCACCATCTTCTTCTTCTTCTCTCCCTCTCTACTTCTCTCACTCTCCCTTTCTCCCTCTCGCTGTCGCTCTCTCTCTCCCTTCGGCGCACACATAGTGGCTCTCCCTCTCCTCCGCCACCTTCCGCCACTTTCTCATCATTGCTCCACCTTCCCGCGAGCGCACCACAGAGTGATCTTCCCCACGCGAGCGCGCTGCAGCACGAGCCTCCTCGAGTGAGCAGGCCATTGCACGTGACCTTCCGCTAGTGCCCCACAGCACAAGCGCGAGCTCGCGACTGCACGAGCGTACAACAGTGTGAGCAAGCCACAACGCGCCTGCTCGCGAGCGCTTCTGCGCACGAGCGTGCTCCAGCTCGGTAGCACGTGCAACCCGCAAGTGCGGGACTGCAGTCCAGATCATGAGAGCACGCTTTAGCCCGCGAGCATGCCAGCCCATGAGCATGCCAGCCCGCGAGCCCACCAGCTTGCGACAGCCCACTAGCGTGCGTAGTCCGGGAGCCACTACAGCCCGCGAAGCCTACTGTGGCCCGTAAACCCGCGAGCGCGCGTAGTCCACAAGCCCACTGCGGCTCGTAAAGCCCATTGTGGCCCGCAAAGCCCACTGACCCGTGAGCCCACAAACCTATGCGTAGGTAACTGAGTTAGGGTTTTGATCATAATCTAAGTGTTTATGACCTAAATAATAAATCTTGTCTTGATAGGGAGCATTACATATTTTGGAGTGATCGAGAAGACATTCGGACGTAGGTCTATGCTCCGAGAAAACCCTAGGTGAGAGAAATGTAATCTCTTCAACATTTGAAATAAATTTTATTGAATTTAGGTTGAAATTTGAATCAGAAACTATATATATACTCTGAAATATGTTAAATTCGAGGAAAATTAGAAAAAATGAGAAATATTGGAAATTTGATCATTGGTGAGCTAATGATTCAAAATTTGATGAAATGAGAATCTAGAAAGGAGATTGTGTAAATTAAGATTGTATTAAATTAGAAAGAAAAATGGAAAATCCCTTATTAGGCTTTTATTTGATATTAAATTGTGAAGATTTGATTAGGAAAATCTTTTGGGAGACTCGATAAGTCAAATTTGGATTTGTTTTGAAAATAAGGAGTAAACACCCTCTTTAGAAATGTGAGTGAGACCCTAATCTCTTGTATAAAATAGTGAACTTGTTTTTCTGCCGCATTTTTAATAAAACAGGTTTTCGATATGCATTGACTCGACGTGTGGTATTAAATTTCAAAATTTGTTTTGTGACATTTAGAGTGTTGTAAATTTATGCTTCCGATGACTTTGCATCCACGGTTTGAAATGAACAATGTCGTGTTATTATTTGAGAACTAAAATATTTTCTACTCTATCATTGAATTGGCATGTTAATTTAAAATGATTTAATGAAATGTATCGGTACACGAATTTGAAATATTTTGATAAAATATTCAGGATGGATGCCTGCTAGTTATGTGATGTTTGCGAAATGATTGGTACTTGTGTATGATTAATGACTATAGTCATTCCTCCCACAGCGCGACCCGACGGGGTACGTGGATGAGGGTTGGATTATATTTGGCGTGAGAGACAGACGTGTCTCCCTCTGCGGTAGGTCAGGCTATATCCGGTTGCACCCCGGTGGGGCACGACCCAATGCCAAGGAAGGGGGTATATTTTGAAACATGATGGAAAAACCCTTGGCGGGCTTTCGTCTGGGTTTCGACCAACCTGAGACGAAAGTGTTTTCGATGGGACCCCAAGATTTTCTGAAAAAGATGTTTGATACGGATGCATATATGTATGATATCGTGTGATTTATTAAATGAATTCATATTTCGGCACATATTATGTTTCGTTACAATTATGAATTTTTGCTTATGAAAAATGTTATTTGACACTCTAATGGTTCATCTACACTATTTATACTTGATATTAACCCCTCTCACTCACTGGGTATTTTCCCTAATACTCACTCCTCTCTTCTCCTTTCTCAGACAGAATTATTGTGATAGAGCGACGTTACAAATTCTAAAAGTTTTTTATAGTTTCGGTGGATCTGGTATTTACTACGGTGAGCTCTAAGTTAAATTTGAAAGATGAGTTTTTTACTTTATTTTGACCCTACGAGATCTTGATATTGAGATCCGTAGTTGGCCGTGTATATATTTATGGGATGACTGTATGAATAATGGACATTTATTTGTGAAACTCTCGTGTAAATTCATTTCATTTGCATTGAGACACTAGTAAATATTTGAGATGTTAATTTGGGAAATTTGTTGTACATTTTATTAAAATATTTAGAACCGATCGGTGTGGCGACTGCTCATACTCTAGTTGGGCATGACAGTAGAGGTCTGTGGCTAGAACTGCTAGAAATTTTATAGCATTGCGTTATCTTGAATGTTTGCGGTAGGATTTGTTGATTTTGGAGAAGACGGGATAGCCATTTGTTATTTGACAGGTTGATTTTGAATATACTGGTCAAATTGTACATGAGAAACCTCTGAAATATGGGGAGATTCTGTCCGATTTTTTGTAAAAATACAGCTGGCATCCAGGGTAACAGGTGGCTGTTCACGAACCCGGTTTGGTGCGTGATAGCGAATACGGAATTTTAAAAATTTTGTTTGTGAAAATGATATATTATAAATCATACGCGAGTGAAAAATTCCACTATCAAAGTTTCTCTATCGTTCCCTTAAAAACTCTTCTGCTTTAACCCATTTAAATCTCTTGCTTACACTTTACAAAGTTTTGTCAAAAGTTAATCATATTGGGTATTTGAAATATTCGACGAACGACAGATGAGCATTGTATGAAGAATTAGCACCACCTTACTCTATCATAAAAGATAATATTTTCATTTACAACTATTTTTTACAATGTACCGATACTCATTTCACAATTTTATTGATTACTGGTTTTTATGAATAGATTGAAGGAATCTGCATCAAGTTAGTCTTATGAATAGATTGTGTTGGATGTTGGGATTCAGTTTTTAGATTGTGTGATGGAAGCATTTTTGGCGATGCAAGTTCGTCACATACATCTGAAGTTGGTGGTGCTAGTGGATTCTGTTTTCAAATTATGATGATGACATTTTTTACGAGAATAATATCTTAGAAAAGGACATTTGATTTTTTTTATTATATGTATCTATCATTCTCATATGTTTTATATTACTTTTGTGATCAGTGCTATTTCTTGTGATAATCAAAAGGTTAATCTTCCTACAAAAATATTTGTCTAAGCCATAATGATGATAATGCAGCTACAACCAAATAACTTTTCTAGCTTTTGGAAACCAAATAATATTTTTTTTACACTTGTAATAATTGATTATAGTAAGAAATAGTAAGATGTATGGAAATAGTAACGTATAGTAACTTATAGTAACTTACAGTAATTTATAGTAAGAAATGGTAGCCGACAATAAAGAAATTAGTAACATTTCCTAACCATGTAGTAACCGACGATACAGATGATAACTGATCCTAATACTTTTTTTTTCCTAACTGACAATATTAATAATAAAAATAGTAATTTTTTCAAACATTTCGTAATGACGATAAATCCATTAACATTTTCTAACACTTGTATATAACCGACAATAAAAACTTAATTCATAACACTTACGTATCCGATAATAAGTAATAACATTTATGAATATTTTTTATATCCGACGATAAATAGTAATAACAATTAACATATGGTGACCGACGATAAATATAGCAATAGTTTCTAACATGTGATAACCGACGATAATAGTTAGTAACTTTTATCAATTTTTTTAAATCGATACAAAAAAATAATAATTCTTAACATTTATGGTGACCGACGATAAATATAGTTACATTTTCTAACATATGTGATAATCGACAATAATAGGTAGTAACTTTTACCAACGTTTTTTAAATCGATATAAGATAATAATAATTCTTAACACTTATGTGACTGACGATAAATCTAATATTATTTCCTAACATATGTGATAACCGATAATAATAGGTAGTAACATTTATCAACGTTTTTTAAACTGATACAAATTAAGACAATTTCCCAATACTTCTCTAACTATCTGTATAGGTCGGCACATGCTCTAATAGTGACTAGAACCATCAATAGAGACCAATCCCAACCAGTGTATAGCCAATTGAAGGTGCATCCGTTGGAGAAAGTTCTCTTGATGGTTTTGCTAGGTTTACCGTACGGTTTTCGACCGTCTGTATAGAGCATTTATTTTATAGTGTACTTATCTTGCTCTTATACCAACATTGAGATATATGTCTTCTCGCATTGCATGCTTTTCTCCAAGGTCTTTCCACTTCACTAGGACTTCAAATCTTTTTCGATCGCTATGTTTGACTTCTCTTGAATTGTGAAAATGATCTAGAACTTGTTGTCTTAGATTTCTAACTTTACGGACACAAACACGACCCCTTAGGATTAGTAGGCTGTTATGTGTGTGAAAGACTGTGTTGTGCACTTCCGTGTTCCTCACACACGTTTTGTTGATAGCTTGCCTTTAGATCAAGCTTGGAGAAGAATTTTATACCTCCTAGATCATCCATCATGTCATCAATGGTAGGTATTGAGAACTTATCCTTGATGGTAGCCTTGGTTAATGCTCGATAGTTGGTATAAAAATGCCACAAACCATCATTTTTCTTGACAAGTAGCACCGGGCTGAAAAATAGGCTGGTATTTGATCAAGTTAGGCCATTTCAAGCATCTCCTTTACTTGCCTCTTTATTTCCTCATTCTGGTAGTGAGCATACCGGTAATGGGTACATTGACAGGGTTTGATTTATTTTGAGGACAATAGAGTGATAAAAGTCTCTTTGGGTGGTAAAGCTTTCGGTTCCAAAGTAACTTGGGCATACTTATCCAAAAGTGTTCGGATTTCTTAGAGGATTGAAAGATCATCCATAGGAGGTTGAGTATCCTCTTTAGACACATTTTGA
Source organism: Dillenia suffruticosa (assembly GCA_033439265.1). Classification (NCBI taxonomy): domain Eukaryota; kingdom Viridiplantae; phylum Streptophyta; class Magnoliopsida; order Dilleniales; family Dilleniaceae; genus Dillenia; species Dillenia suffruticosa. Next base: position 23,343,483 of record JAVTVX010000015.1, read on the forward strand.
GCTGTTGGTTGAGGTGAGAATGGGATTGCAAAAATCTGGCTATCTTTCTTAATCATTGATTGTATCGATACCATCTCAACTCTGTTGACTAAAGCTCAGTTGTCTATGTTTAACTCGATCCACATGTAAGAACTCCATTTCCACATGCTTGTAATCAGCAACAATACAACCTAGTTTCTCAAGCCGTTGTGCTCCAAGGACAATATCCAATCTGCTAAAGATAATGAGTATTGATTTATTTTTAACTCAAAACCTAGGATCATAAGATTGACATTTCGGTGGACCTCTCTACACTTTAGCTTTTCATCATTGACTATTTTAACTTCAAACTCTTCTATGCTTTTGCCAATGTGCTCTTGTGTGTGTATTGATCTTAGACCCTGGATTCCTATTAGAGCATGGATTGAAACTAGTTGGTCTTCCTCATAAATCTTCACTTGAAACTTAGGGATCTCAAGCTTGTGCATGATCGTTTTCTTCCTCGATTCCCTTTAACATGTTCCCTAAGTTCTCGGCATGTCATCCACTTCCTTGGGACTTGGGATCTTGTGTTCCTCCTCCTCACTTCTTGAGGATTTAGAGGTGGAGTTGTCATCAGAAGAAGAGTGGTGTGATCCTTGCTGGTCGGATGAGGAATGGTCCTTAACAACAATAGAGATCCAAATTCTTGGTGAATTTCTTCTCCTTTGGCCTAGATATCACCTGTTGTGGTCTAGATCTCGCCTTCTAGGGGTTAGATCTCAGCTTTTAGGATATGGAACTTGGTTTCTTTGTCCAAGATCTTATCTTAAGTCGGTCCGAGCTTTTATTGTATTCAGTAGATTTATGATTTGCTCTAGACTAGCAAATCTTTTGTTTCATTGTGGAATGTCAACAAGTAAAGTCTCAATTTGAGTCTCCCATGCTTCTATTATTTTATGATTAGTAAGCTACTTTGATGATTTAGCCATTGAATAGGGTGGATCTGCACATGTAGATGTGGATGGCTACATCTTAGATGGATTAGTGGTGGATCTATGGAGGGTGGTAGCTGATAGAACAAGTTGGTGGCTTAACTTGGATGTTGATGAATCACGAACAGATATGGTAGGTTACTTCTCAATTGGAGAGGCTGAAATGCTCGCGAGTGGTAGTAAAAAGTGGTTGTTTCGACAGAATGGATGGTGGTTGCCTCACGAAAGGATTGAACACTCTTTCTATATGATGCAAATCTTACTTGTAGCACCTATGTCACATGAGAGGGTGGCTTTGGCAAATGGATTAGGGTTAGGGTTAGGGTTAGGTAGTTATGGATTTCTCTTTTACTCACGGCTTGGTCAAAAGCATCGCCTTTTTGTACCTCCTTTTTGTACCTGAGTATCATTTGAAAGGTGGTGTGACACTAGGGAAAATAAGTTTCCTTCATGATCCTAAAAAAAGTCCTGCGTGATCCTAAAAAGCTTGATTATTACATTTGGCCTCCGTTGATATTTATAGAACTAAATTATACCTTGAAAAGTGACACTTTAAGTAAGACTCTAAGACCACCAAATTCAGATTTGGATCTAAATTTAAACCAAAATTTATCTTTTCTAATCCCTTACTAAGACTAAAATACTAAAATACAACTCCTTGTCTAACTTCTCTTGCTTTTGAAGTGTTGCATTAGGACTTGGATTAAGACTTCTCAACTCATTGGACTTCTTCATAGCTAGTACTGTGTATTGCTTTAATTCTCCTAACTTAGGTAGAACTTATTGGTCATGTAAAAGGACTCTTCGTTGCCGTAGGACTTCTTTCTCTTCTATAACTTCTTGTTGACTTGGGACTCTTTCAAGGCTTAGAACTCTATTCTGCCTATGCTTTATTCCCTTAGTTAGGGTTTGCTCACCTAACTTAGGATTTTGAACTTTATCAAGCCACTTTTCTTCCTCTTACCTAATTTTTTTTGTTTCCCCAAGCCACTTTTATAATTAAGTTGATTGCTAAAATTACTTTTGTCAATTGTGGTAGTCTGCTAAGGGGTCCTTAAGAAATCACGTTCAGCTAGGGCTATGCTTGGCTCAAGATGGGCTTGTGAATCCAAGTTAGATTCTTCATTGGTCAGATCTGATTCTCGGATCTTAAAAGCCTCTTTTGCTTCTGTAACACTGAAAATTCGGTGTTAAAAAATTTATATTGAATTTTCAACATCCTTTGTAAAAAATACCAATTGTAATTTGTTTCAATTTATCAATGAAGGTTTTATAAAATTTTTTTTGGGAGAAAAACAAGTTCTGAAGATAATTTGTGATAATAAAAACTTATGGAGTCAATTGAATGAAGACAAGCTGACTTATCCCATGAAAAGATGACGTAGTGCTAAAAAATTTCATTTTGGTTAAGTATAGAATCCATCGAGGTGACCTGAGGAGATTAGATCTCAGAATCCTTAACTCTGCATAAAGGTAGGTCGACTTGCCCTAATGATAGGTCGACTTGTGCTTCCAAAACTCATAGGCAAGCTGCCTTGTCCAAAAGACAGATCGACTTGTGCTTTCTAGCTTTGGGTCTAACAAGGCTACTTGTGGCCAGCACAAGCTAACCCGCCATATTCAAATATCAAAGAAACATGTCTTCATAATAAGCAAGGCAATCCACTAAAAAGTGGGTCAACTTATGGGTTATGCAAGAAGGAAATTGGGTCATCTTAAACCAATTTCAAGTTGCCTTGAGGGTTCAATAAAATAAAGAGTAAGGCGACTTGTTGGTCAACAAGGGGACTTAGCCTTTGAAAATCTTAGACACATAGGGCGACTCGTACTATTTGCAAGTCGACTCATGGGCATGAAAGGCTGCAAAATGACAGAAATGGACAATCAAATTGAACAAAACTTAAAATTTATGAGGGATAGAATGGAAATTTCACCTCCTATTATTATTAAGGCTTGAACACAGCCCCATTCTCTCAAAACACATTCGAGCTCTCCTCTCACAACTCTCTGTCTCTGTCTTGACTCTCATCTCCCTCACCCATCTTACTAATCTCTCCCAAAATCAGTTACATCTCCCTCAAACCCACTCTATAAAACTTCTAAATTCAAAATCAAATACTTGGATTGAGATAGATTTTGGGAAAGAAACCTAGGGTTTGCTCAAGAAGGGGAAATCTAGGGCTTTGAAAACCCAACGTTCAAACCTCAATCCAATCCCAAAATTGAGATAATTTCTTCCTTCTAAATTTGGATTTAACTTTCTCATAAGTGGATTTAAAGTTATTATTGAGATTTGAGGGATTTGTTTGAGAGTATTAAATTTAGGGTTTGTGAATGAGGAAAAATTAGGGAAATTATGAATGAGAATTGTGTATTGGTGTAAATAATTTGTAGATGATAGAATTAAAACATACATTCTTGGATTGGAAAAATTAGGGTTTGTGCTAAGTTTGGAAAAACTCATAAACCCTAGAATTAGATATAATTTAAAATTTAATTCATGTGATTGTTTTAAGATAATTCCATTGGAAATTAAGAAGGGATTATCTTGGAATTGATTGTGAATTTGAGAGTGTTCACTCTATTAAGAGGTGAGTGGATGGTTATGTTTAACATGGATGATAAAATGTTTTTCAATTATTATTTGTAAATTGAATTTTGAAAGGAATTTGAACTGGATTCAAAATGTTTTGTGATTGTAGTGTGTCCAAATAGAATTATTGATAAATTCATGACTTTTTTATTGATCTTTAAATTGTTTGCACCATGTTACAATGGAACATTGATTATGAATTGTGAATTTGCTCTTTTTTGTATATGAGCATAATTGTTGAATGATGAAATAGATACTCTTGTAACATGGTGCTGGAAAAAGAAAAGAACTATAGTTTAAGTCTTCCACGGACTGGGCCATTGGGGCGGCGTTGTCAACACTGGTTTTTTATTTGGCTTAGAGGTAGGGGGAGTGAAGAGTCTCCTCAAGTTGTTCTTGTGATAAGGTGGCGGTACCCAATTGAACTCCGAGCCAATGCTAAGGAGGTATTTTATAAAAATTATGGAAAATCCCTTGGTAGATTCTCCGAATGGCCACTGATAGAAAAAAAGGTGTTGACAACCCCAAAGAAAATTTGGAAAGGAAATGAAAATGGATTGTTGATGAATGACTTAAGAGTCATGGATAATTTGTTCCGAAATTTATTTTGTACATTCAATTTTCATTATTGTATCGAAAATATACTATGACATATGTGCTTGGCACTACCACCCTCACTCCTTATCCATGTTTAGCATCCATTGCACTTCGCTTACTGTGTATTTTTATACTTACCCCTCACTTTTGAATTTTTCGGAAGAAACTTAGATTGGAGACATAGACGTTACCTAGTACCGTTGAAGAAAATATATTTTGTTGGCTTTCAATAGGTTATAGTCATGAGAATATTTTTTGGGAACTATGTTATGTGATCAATGGAAGGGAATTTTTGTATATTTTATTATGTTTGCATTTGACAAATACTTGGTTGACTACTCTTGGGTAAATATTATAAAAATCCCTACTTTTATGATGTAGAATCATATTTAAATTGTTTAAAAATTTCATTTGGCAAGATGTATTGTTTTTATTGGGATATTTGGATTATGTGGTGAATTTTGAGCACATTTTGATCATGTGAATTTATTTAAATGATTGGAAACTGTTTAGATAGCCGGGTTGGCCTAAGAATGATTTAAATTTATTTTGAAGTGTTTGGAATATTGGAATGCCTAGCGGTATCTCAAAACACGGAGTGGGATTCACACGTGTTTTGGGGTAATGCGGCGGTGTTGCGTGCTCGGCGGTTGGGTCAGAGCGTGACAGCTTCTATGATATCCCGCAGGATTCCTATTTGACTTAGAACGCTTATGAATGAGTCCTTAGGCTCTTGGCCTTGAGGTTGAACTTCCTTGAGTTTTGGTGCTTGTTTCGTATTCTCTTGAGCCATGGTTCTCTTGGGTCTATCTCTGCATGTTCTTCCTTATCCTTTGAGTCCTTTAGGATTCTAGAATGTGTTTGCATACCTTTGCCTAGGGATTGATCAATTTGCTTGGCGTTGGCAATGGTTCCACCGATGAGATTCTGGTTTAAAGGCAATTCTCATCCTCTCTTCATGCTTTCTGGTTTCTATATGCCTTTTCTTCATTCTTCTCAAGTGTTTGAGTCATAACTTCATTCACATTACATTCCCTGGAGTTCCTGAAGGATCCGAATCTAGATAAGGTCTTGTCCCGTGCTCCTCTAGGACTCTTGACTATACTAAGCAAATCTTCTCCAATTCATATGAGTTTTGGTTTCCTTGAGCCTTTTTAATCTTGATGGCTTGAGTTAAATCCTCCCTTGCATTTTGACTGCTTGTGGCTTCTAAAGAAATCATGTCTAAGTAGGACTCCTTGGCATGTGGCTTTGTGGCTTATGTTCCATGAGCCATTACATGATCTATCTCCTTTTCCTTGAGCTTTCCTACATTATTTAGGCTTTTGGGAGTCCTAAATCCCTCTGGAGTTCTCTGCGTTATCATGACTCGGTGATGGCATTGGGTAGCTCATTGCCTAGGTGCTATGCGCATGTGTTGTCCGCACATGCTATGGCCTATTCAGTTGGCTCAATTGCTCTTATGGGCTGTTGCCTTGCTACTGCTCGTCTTGCTCTTAAACCTGCATTACATATGGCTTTCTTGAAAGTGATTCCAACTATTCCATTTGATCATAAGAATTAACAATAATTAAAGTGAGAGTAGATATTCATTCATGTTTATTTTGTATTAAGACTTGACATACCCCATCTGGGAAGTTAGACCAATTCCGTTTGAAAGTAGATTCCTGCATGGAATTTGGCGGGCTACCATGGATGTGGGTGTGACTCCAATAATTACAATTGCTAATAAGACTTTCAACATGGAACAACATAGCTTTCTCATAATCGTCATATGCTTCATTGCCAACCCTCTTTATAAGTATATTTCTCTACGAGAGAGAGAGAGAGAGAGAAATATAGATAGATCATCTCCTCTCTACTTTTGTTTATAGTTAAGACAAAGAGTCTAGTCTACACAAAAAGGGATCTAGCAGTGCAGAGGCGACAATGTATACACCCGCAAGCCTAATTTCCCACCTCATTTTCTTTTGTTATTTATCCATTCGTAGGTATCCTGGGCATTGGATGGTGGTTTGGACAAAACTCGGTTTACAGTTGATCTTTTTTTTAAATACCAGATGACCATGATTTATGCTGACCACTATGTGTTTCCTTATTCTTTGCCATGTCACAATAACATACATATACTTACTGCATCTTAATGGTTGATTTTATCTATATGATGGATAGAAAGACAAAAAAAAGAAAGAAAAGGGAAGAATAGAGGATACTAAGCTGAGTTGGGATGATGTCATTTATGTTTATATGAAAGGATATTAGCTTAATGCCAAGCTAGTGATCCGGTGCTTTGTTGTTGTACATTGAGACGTTCTTATTTGTGGGGCGGGGACTATTACGGGTAAGGGATGTCCTTTGGAGAGGTCTTTGTTGGAAAATCGGTAATGGTTTCGATACTAATTCTGGGAAGATACCTAGATTGGCACGGTTCCATTGGTCCAAAGGATCCAATTTGATAGCTTGGAAGGTTTAAGAAGTACGAAAGTAAGTGACTTTATAACTCCATGTTGAAATTGGGATATTTCAGGTCTAGAAAGTATCCTTCCAAAGAGCACATAGCGAATGAGATAAGAGTGATGCCTATCCCGTAGGTTCCTAATTGTTGAAATTATATCTATTGGGCTGGTGAACCATCTGGAGAGTTCTCAATCAGGTCACCTTACACACTCACCAATCACTCAGATTTGGTGGTCCTCGGCCTCTCGAAGTGGGTTTGGAGGTTGAGATGCCAAGAGGGGGTTGATTTTTTTTATTTTTATTTGGCTGGTATTGTATGTGATAGAGTTTAAATGTGAGTAATATTTGCGATTGATTTTATATTATTTTTAAATAAATATTATACTGATATTTATGTTTTGTGATATTTTATATGGTGGGATTAATAGAGGAGATTTATTAAGGAAAGGAAAGAAAAACAAGCTAAATTGGAGTAATTTTATAAAGCATGAAAAATTAAACAACAATACTCTTTTATTAGCACGTGGGCACGTTGATCACAAGAGGCAAGCAAGAAGTTTTGAAAATTTATTGCAATAAAATTTCCTTTCCCAATTATACATTCAAGAGGAAATTAAAATGAAATTAGAAATATTGAAAATTTTGAGAAATTTTATTCCATTCCTAATATTTAGGAAAATAAATTTTTGAATATGTAAATCTCTTAGAATATTATTTTTTAGGAAATTTACTTTTTACTTTCTTTTTTATTTATTTAGTAGTTATTTAAGGTTAGCAAGGTGCTGTCTATATATATTCTCTTTATTCTTGACTTGAGAAAAAACTTTTGGAGGCAGCCCTAAGGAGGGGCAGCAAGCCCCACGTCCAAAGCTTTAGGAGATGCATATTTCATTGCTTTTGGACTTGGGAAGAGACATAATTCTATGGTGGAAAATAGCAGCCAAGAAGAGACATTGACTTGTAGTTTTCTTTTTATTTTTCAAGCACAATAAATCATTTTGTGAGTTTTTCTTTTCACATGTTTTATTTTTAATTTATTTTTCTAGTCAAAAGATTTTTGAAGTCTAGATGAATGATGATTGTGAAATCTAAATGATTTTCTTTACTTGATATTTGTGGGTATTTATTTAATTTCTATATTTAATATTTATGATTGTTTTGAAATTGTTAAATAGAGATCTATGTTTAATAACTATAGAATAGTTTACAACTATTTATAAACAGTAAATTTTGTGTGTTTTTAATAGAGTGGTAATTAGTATAGTTTTATGGCCTTGCAAGCGGTAGGATTTATGTCAAGAGATTAGATAATCTAATTTAAATAAATCCAGATTGGAATTTACTAATTAGAATTAGATCTCTCTAAATTTTAATATTGTTGGAAGATTAAATCCAATGAGGGTCTCTTGAATTGTCTTTCGATTAGGGAAATAATTAACGATAGTATCTTGGTTACCTAAAAAGTAAGGAGAGATTGATCTTTTTGTGATATTTAGCAGTTATAACCAATTTATTCATCTAATATCAAGCAATTTTTGTTCGATGATCAATCAAATACATAAAGGTGGAAATAACTCCTATGCCTAGATTTTACTTTCATTTATATTCTTTCTTTCAATTGGTATTATCTAGTTATTTTATTTTAGTTAATTTTCATGATTTATTTGTTTTGTTAGTTTCAGATAGTTTTCATAAACACCCCCATATTTTTATTTTTATTTTTATTAAAAGAAATAGATTTGTTGTTCTCTGTAAATATGACCCTACTTGTACTATATTCAAATTGGTTGAAATAGGTATTTTATTTTTGGTTGTTTGACGAGACACCAGTATAATAGTTTGATGATTAACAAGACTCGTTTCCAACAAGGGTTTACCACAGACCCCCTATGCCCCCTATGTAAGGCCCATGAGGAAATGACTTCTCATCTTTTCTGGTATTACTTAGTGGTTTGACAAATATGGGACCAGATGATATGGACTTCATTCTTGACTAATTTGGTTTTCTCGAGTCTCCCCATGGTAGATTGGATTGCTCAGAACTGTAAATCCTATGCCATCTTTAGAGGTTGCCCATGGGTCATGACCTTTGTTTATTGCTTTTGCATCATTTGGAAGGAGAGGTGTCGAGTGGTGTATGAGAACAACGAATTCTCCCTAGATAGTGTTATGGTCTTGGTTTCTTGATACGCACAAGAGGGATGGGCAACTTTCTCAAGGGAAGCCACTTCCAGGCCAAGGGAAGGTTATTGGATTGCATGGTCTCCTTCAAAGACTGGTATTTATAAACTGAATTCAAATGGAATCATCCTTCTAGGAACAAACTTAGTTAGCATTGGAGGCCTACTCAAGGATGAGAATGGTCTTTGGATTGGGGGATTTGCTAGAAACTTGAGTATGGCAGATCCATTTGTGGTAGAGATATGGGGAGTTAGGGAAGGTCTTCGTCTTTTGATTAACTTTCCCCTATGATTATTGAGCTAGATTCGAAGGACTTGATTAAAGCACTATTATCTGAGGCTAACCCCCATCACCCAGCTTTGCACTTGATCTGGGAATGTCAACAATTAATGGCGAGGTACATGTGTGGTTAGTTCTCTTTATCCCTTGGGAAGGTAACTCTTGTTTGGACATTTTAGTTCATCTTGGACATTCATTATCTCCTTGTATTCATAAATTGTTACCCCTAGGAGGTTTGTAGAACTTTATTGCATGATATTCGAGACTTAGCTTCCCGTAGAGATTAGCTTTTTGTTCCATCCCTATAACAAAAAAAAGTACTCGCAATACGATAGTCTTTTGTTTTCTTTATTATTAATTTCTACTGGGTCATGCTCTTTTTATCTTAACTTTCCATTAATTGTTTGTTGACAAAGATTCACACTTCATATGTTGTTGTCATTTATTAGTTTTGAAATTTAATCGCACATGCGAAAACGTAAATTAATAATTTGGAATTTTGGGTAAATACCTTAATGTGTAGGGTCTCCAAAAATTCAACCGGAGTCGCGATGTCCCTTGAACAGCTCGCTCGGTCAAATGGTGATCACAAATCGAACTGCCACCACAATTCCATGATGCCTCAACCCAAGTCTGGTAACGATTGTATCACAAAAATTCCCTACACGAAATTTTCCCAAACCCTTATGGTCTTTTCTCTCTCTAGAGAAAAAATGTACAATAGCCACTCTCTCACATTCATACACTTGACCACACAGAGAGGAAAAGGCTTAATTAGAGTTAATTAGGGAGTTACACCTTGTGGGTTAATAGGATCAATAATGGGTGGTAAATGGGATAATATGAGTTACCCCATTATCCCTAAGTTACCTAAATGCCCCTCTTGGGCATACAAAACCAATATCTCCCACTTGCACATGAGAACATTTTATATCTGTTACAAGATTGCAACTCATGCGATCTATCACATCACCCTACTGGACTTTTACACAGGATTGGGTATCGTGCAACCGGCGAGTACACCTGCAAGCAAAGACTTCTCGATGCACCTGTTAGAAAGACCAATAAGCCATCGTTAGTATAAAAAGAACTCGCTGTACCACAGATCCAATGCATTTACATCCATTGAGACACTTTCCTCATCGAAAGTGATCCTAAATTGTTTGCTCGACTATGTATTTACTATTATGTTTGAATTTCAATATGGATTAACATAACAGGTCAACCTGTAAATACAACACTATGATTTAATGTCGATTGATTTTCCTTTTCCCAAACTCGAATCTATCGGTCTCAATTCAGTTGCTTTCATAGATCTTCCCCTTAGATCTCAATTTATTTTCCGGGCCATAGGTAAATAGACTAAAGTAGCAATACTAAACCAAAACTTCTAGAAACAATCGAAAGTAATAAGAGCACAAGAGAGCCCACCCAATAGATTTCGGATCTCACACAGTGGGAACTGAGATCATGATCATACTATCGTCTCAAATAATAACTCCACTGTATCATGGTCGTCTCATTACATGTGGTATGAAACACGTATTACAGTATTATTCTCCCATCTCTCAAAGGGCATATGTTAGATTTTTCTAATACTGTGTAGGTATAGAACTCAATCTATACATAAAACTTTATCCAAAGATCTCAGAAAGAGCATCTCAGAGACAATATCACTAATCGCAGGTAATATCTGAGATTTCAAACCTGATTACTTACAGGCAACATGGATGTGGGTATTTCCATGTCAATCATATGACACATAACCTCATCCTGAACACATATCAGAGCAACTTATATTCTAGTAGGGCCACTCTCAAAGTCTCTCACAACTAGAAACCGTCTTATCTTTGCTTACTCAGAGTCGGGGGTGGTCACTCGTGTGACAGAGTCGACCATGCCTGCCTGATACATATTTTATCACAAGATATTATAGAATATATGATAATAAATAAGTACACAATATAAACTTGTGACCTAATAATATATGCATGTCATATATTTAAATAAGCATAAAAAACAATATATAATGAGAAATGTTAAAGCACACTAAACCTGATGATTCCTTGTCTTATAAAGCAATCTTTCATAATGGGTTTTCTGAAGGGATCAACCATCATGCTGCATGTAAATGTGTATTTAGTTATTACAATACCCTTCTCGGTATTGTCTTTCACAGAACGGTCTCAGGTATCAATGTGTTTGGTTTCATTATGATACTTAGGGTCTCGGTTGTTGGCAATGGGGGTCTAATTATCTTAATAGTCATCGCTAACTTCCCACCATCTGTCATAACCTCTAAGTCATCCAGAAATTTCTAGAACCAAACACTCTCATGAATTGCCATTAAATATACTACAAGAACAGTCTCTATAGTAGATAGAATACAGGTTTGCATCTTATTATTCTAAGAAGATAAAACCTGATGTCAGTTTGCGTTTATTCATATTGTTACTCCCAGTCAGCATCTGAATACCTAACGGAACGTAAATGACCTCCTCCGTAACACAAGGAGATGTCCGCAATTCTCTTGAGATATGTCAGAATCCTTTTCACTGCCTACAGTGATCCCTTCTAGGATTCGATTGATACTATTCATCAGACTGACGTAAATTAAACGTCTGGTTGTGTACGCTTTATCGCATACATTACATTGTATATTACACCTGTATGCCTTATCGCATACACTAGATGCGCATTGCACTGGTGTAAGAGATTCTACTCATCTCTCTTATTTCTTCCTGAATTTTAGGACATATGTCAAGACTCAGGTCTTCATCTTTAGTGATATAGTATCTGTTGGGTTATCATCACTTATCTCGAAATACTCAAGAATCTATATGATGTAAAACTCTTGTTAAAGAATCAACACCATTCTCAAGCGATTCCTTTGGATCCTGATTTCGAGAATGAACTGAGCATCACCCATATATGAGAACATGATCATAAGAGAGTCATTAGGACAAATCAGATAGACACAATGATCTTACTCGATCATTACAAAACCATAAGATATCACCTCCTCATGAAATCTCAGGTGCCACTTTCTAGATGATGGCTTAAGGTCATATGTTGATTTCCAAAATCAACAGACTTTATCCACCTGATCTACTAGAACGAACCCAGAGGGATGCTCTATGTAGATCTCCTCATCCAGACCTCCATTACGGAAAGCGGTTTTCACGTCTATGTGATGTGACTCCAGATCCATATTCTTAACAATCGCTAAAAGATAAGCGGATCAAGGTAAATTAGACTACGACTTCTCGATAGTCTACCCCTTAATCTAAGTGTAACTCTTGGTTACTAGACAGGTCTTATACCTCTCTATCGATCCGTCGGCCTTTCTCTTGACTTTTAGAACTGACTTGTTCCCAATAGTCCTTCTACCCTCAGGCAAATCAACTAGGTCCCAGACCCCATTGATTCTCTTTAACTCATTCTTTGCGTCTATGGCCTTCAATATAATGGTTCTTTGCAAAACCCTTGAGAGCCTCTTGGACCGTTTGAGATTTCTCATCATCCTCAAGAATCATAATGAGGGTCTCACCTCAATCGGGAAGCGGCGTTTAAGTATGCATCCTCGATACTCTTACAAGGAAAGAAAAACTCTTCACTTCTTGATAGATCGCTACCACTAAGACCGAGATCCGAGATGGATTCTTGTATCTTGTCGCTGGGGTCACCTGAATCACTAGACTCGTCCATCTCATAAAAGTAAGGTTAAAATTGATTTCACCTCTTTTAGGGAGATCATTCTCAAGGAATGTGGTATCATGAGATTCAATCTCGATTACAGTGTCGTCTGTATGTTCACCTAAGAATACATATTTTCTCGCAGGCCTAACTTGCCATGTGGATACGAGAAATCGTGGCATAACCCCATAAGCTCAAGTGGCTAAGGTCAGGTTATTTCCTTATCCAAAGCTCATGTGGGGTACTGACTGCGAACTTTAATGATACACAGTTGAGGACATAGGTTGCAGTCAATAAAACATCTCCTCAATGGGAGACGAACATATTGATCTGTGCCATCATAGACCTCAATATTTCCAATAAAGTCCTATTCCTTATCTCTGCTACTCCATCATATTGAGAAGTAACAGGAATAGTCAGAAATCTTGTAATATTATTCTCGAAACAGAACTCTCCATATCATTCTGATAAATACTCGCGCTGCCAATCGGTTCTTAGAGACTTCACTCTCAAGTCTAACTAATTCTGAATCTCACTAATAAACCTTCTGAAGCATTCCAATGTCTCAGATTTCTGCAAGATCAGATAGGAGAACTGAAATGCAATGAACGCCATAACATACACAGCTCTATTTCAGGCTCTCATGCTCATAACGCCATATATATCGGAGTGGTCCAACTACAGTGGAGTCCCACCTCTCATTGCATTGTCAAATAGTTTTTTTGTCATTTTGTCGGCTAAGCAAAACTCACATACGGGCAACTCGGATCTGATTAGCGAGTTCAACAAACCACTGGCTGCTAACTGATTTATCATCTCTTGCCCTTTGTGTCCAACTTTACTATGCCACTCATCTACATCATCATCTAGGCAATCAGATGTAAAGGCATAGAAGAATGACAAGAAAACTATTAGGAGGAGCAGCACCCATTGCATTCCCTCCATCATGGATCAAAACCAGAACAATTCAGAGAATTGTCGTATTTATTAAAATAGATGATTTTATGCATATCCTAGTCAATTTTAGACAAGGTACTAAATTTAAATTCCGATGAATGCTCTGTCCTCGAAGTAAATCTTCATAACTTGAGAATTTACTCAGCGAAACTCTATTTTCTCGCTCCTATCTCGAGCTACATGATCGGTGGCTCTTAAATTTACAATTCACAATGGAAAGAAATCAGTGAGCATCATCATAAATGAGACAAAAGTGTCAGTCCCTCTGATGATGATAGATACTCTGTCCTTGACATAAATCCTCCTAACTTGAGGATTCACACGGCGGAACTCTATTTACACGCTCATGTCTCGAGCTACATAGTCGGTAGCTCCTGAATTTACAATTCATAAAGAAAGAAATTAGCAAGCATCATCATAAATGAGACAAAACTCAAGCTACATAAAGAAGAAGGATATTATTTTCTGCTCGTCATACTCACGAGTGAAATGACCAAATCTAACTTAAACGTAGCACTTCGCATTGGTCTTATCAAAATCCTCCTTCTTGTGCTTTCAAACCTTGTTGTTGGCTTTCTCAGATAGTTTTTATTGCTTAGACCATGAGTCTCCTTTACATGCTTATGCTATTGGCTTGGCGCCATGCAAGTCCTTACTCGACTCCTCTGAATAAGTATGACTCGAGTATGGTCTACTCACCTCCAAACGCTCCTTCTCGAGCACACAATACCTACTCACATTAGTAAAAGTACGAATACTTTCGTCATGCGCGAAATAGGTTTTCATAGTTTCCCAAGAATCAGATAAAAGATTGGATTATACCCAATACCTAAATCTCATCCGAAATTGGCTCGTCCATATTCCTCAACACAGTGATCATACTAGACATTTGAATAAAATGTTGTATCATTGTATGATCAACCATTTTTTTCTGTATCTTCATACTAGGAGCTGAAGAGAGCAACAAAATGCGAGCCTAACCAACATATTTGTGTTCCCTACGAATCAACAAGTCCAAAATGACTCGAATATAGATCTCAAAGTGAGCGTATGAGTCAATAGATACCATACACCATAACCCGGAATCGCATCTTACATTCATACATGGATTCGGCACACAAAAATCCACAAAAGTCACAATTATGCATATGCAACCCTCAGAAAATTGAAAAAATTAAATTTTGGGATGACCTGACACGCCGCTAGAGTTCATACGCGCCTCCAACCGCCGGTGGCACGTCTCCACGCGCTAGCGGTAGCTTGGCTCATGCACCAGATGCGCGACGTGCCTCACATGCGCTGCCATGGGCCTGGCGTGGCTGGGCACACGGGTACCCAATCGTGGCACGTAGCTTATGCGCTTTCAAGGGCTGAGCCGTGTCGCCTGGGTCGGTCAATAGGTTAGGGTCTGACTTGACTGGTGGTCAACAGGTCGGGGTCCAACCCAACCGTGTCGGTACAGGTATCGGATTCGGGTCGGGATCTAATCCAAACCGGCACTTAGCTGTTCACGTGCCTAGCTCATGCGTGAAGTGCCCGCACCCTTTGCTTGCCTTCTGACGTGCCTCAGTACGCGTGAGACATATGCGTTTGCAGGTTTGGGCTGGGTCTTCTTCACCCAACGGGTCTTTCGACCCGATTGCCAGAAAATTAATTTTCGGCCGGTGTTACATTCGCTTTTCGACTGAAAAAAATTACTGGGCATTCTCCAAAATTCTACACTTGATTTTAGGAGGATTTCAACCCAAAATTTGGTAGAACTCAACCACCCTAGTCACGGCCCTCCGCGGCTATTTGGAAATCCAGGTTTTCGGCATCCGAAACTCACAACAAAATGCATGAAAATGTAGATCAAGATGCAAGGAACACACATAAACAATTTTCATGCATCGATCCACCCTCTAAAACTATAGTTCTAATGTTTTAAAGTCCGTACGGTCACAAACTTCGACCGGACTTTTCATGGCCTAAACATGCTCAGAAAATTCAACAAAAATCATTTTTGTAATCCTTAGGCCATGGGTATTCCTACGGTATATTCAGATTCACGAAACTCATTCGTGATCTGAACCCTAAAATTTTATACCCAAAAATAATTCCAAAAAATTTTTAATTAAATCCAACGAACCTAGCTCTGATACCAATGTTGAAATTTAATCGCATATGTGGAAATGTAAATTAATAATTCGGAATTTTGGGTAAATACCTCAACGTATAGAGTCTCCAAAAATTCAACCGGAATCGCGATGTCCATCGAATGGATGGCTTGGTCGAATGGTGATCACGAATCGAACCGCCACCGTAATTTCACGATGTCTCAATCTAAGTTCGGTGATGATTGTGTCATGAAAATTCCCTACACGGAATTTTTCCAAACCATCATGGTCTTTTCTCTCTCTAGAGAAAAAATGTACAAACCCTAGTCTCTCTCTCACATTCATGCACTTGACCACACAGAGAGAGAAAAAGGCTTAACTAGAGTTAGTTAGGGAGTTACAACTTGTGGGTTAATAGGATCAATAATCGGTGATAAATGGGATTATGGGAGTTACCCCATTATCCCTAAGTTACCAAATGCCCCTCTTGGGCATACAAAACCAACAATTAGGCTACAATGTAATGTTCCTGGTGTTTGTTGCGTGCCCCTCTTTCGGCAATAACCATCCCTTCCATGCTCATGTGGGCGACATTTAGGTTGCTTATCCCTAGTTTTTTTTTTTTTTCACCGTCGATATCCAAATTTTATTTGACTAATTCGATTCGAGTACTATAGGGTTCATTTTAAGAATTCACTCTCCCAAATCATTTTTTGTCATTCTCAAAGTTCAAATTCGAGATTTTTTATTAAAAAAATAAAATATCCGACTATTTAACCCAAAGGAGTTTGAAATTGCTTATCCGCAGTGAGATTTATTGTGTATATATATTTTTTGTGAATCATTTTATAATTCTCATAAATTTTGACCGCCATTTTATTATGGAGAATATATATTTTAATTTTAAACTGATTTTGAGATGAAAAAAAGTTAGACCAAACAAGTAGCTCGATGGACTCTATTTACTTGCCTTGCAAGATGGGTGCTCTAGGAGCTCTTCATTTATCTTCTCAAACATTCTACCAAAAAAATTAAAAAAAAAAATCTTCTCAAACACCCTTACATCGTTTTACTCGAGTAGCATATAAAATGCCTCCTTTTGTCAGCTTAGCCAGTGACTTTATAGACTTTTTCGTCATGCCACAAACATGGAAAACATTATGCAACTGTATTTCCTTCTTTGGATTGGGTGGTGGTGGGAACAGAACCTTAGCTTGCCAACAAAACTAATTGGCAGTCTTTGATCCCTTGTGGCAAAAGTAACTCAGACCCTAGATTTTGGTTTGTCTAGCTACTAGCTATTGGTCAATATATTTTCAAACTTTACCAAAGTTGATTGTTTAGCCCAACCACTGATGGTAGTGATAAAACTATTTTCATAACCGTGTATATGGACATGTAAATTTTAAAATTTTGATTCAATCATTTTAATCGTGGGTCAATATGGTCGAACCGTTGATTTAATAATAATTAAAAAACATTTAAAATTAATTTTCAAAATAAATACATATATTAAATTTATTTTTTATGTCAATCGAATAAAAAATAAAATTTTAATAAATATAAAATTAACAACGACTCATAAAATTCATATTAAAAACTAAAAATAAAATAACATTTTTAAAATGCAAAGACACTATGTGCAGACCAAATGCACTTATATTAATTTATTTAGTAAGAAATAAATTAAAAATAAAAAATGTTCAAAATTTCAAAATTATGGTTTGCAAAAATATTTTTATCCCATATTTGATAGATATATATTATAGAGAGAACTGAGGAAAGAGTGGTGACATTTTTATCATATATCGGATGGATATAGAGAGGTGTATACAGGAAAGGGAATGGTGTAGCATACTCATATTGGCAGCAGCGGAGCCAGAATTTGATTTCAAGGACAATATATGTATGTAGCTTCATAAATATATGAATTAATATATATATATATATATATATATATATATATATTAATAGTATAGTAAATGTAAAAAACATAATTATCTAAAAAATAAAATACTAAAATTCAAAATTTAGTAAACAATTTTTTATCAATTGATTGTTTTTTTTTTTGTTTTTTTTGAATAAGAACAAGAAAGAAATTTGTAAGGAAAAAAAGCAAATAAGTGAAAAAGATTTTAAAATTTTAAAATTGTATATATTATTGGAAATATAATTAGATATTTTATTTAAATATGAATTTTAAAAATTGGGACCATTATTTAAAAAATGAAGAGAAAAGAGAGGAAATTGAGAAATATCATTTATTATTCGATGTATAATAGATGTTTGGAACTATATTTATATATTTTGATCTTTAACCGTGCAATATAGTGTGATATATATAACAAATATATTTTTAATATATAATAAATATTGTGTTATGAAAATTATATTAATAAAAAATAAAAATTAGAAATTAGTTATATATATTTACAAAAGGGTGGGACAAAATTAATATTATAATTTATCCATGGACAACATTAAAAAAATCAAAAGAGATCTATAAAGTTTTTTAAGAAGTGTCGGGGGCAATTGCCTCCGGCTTCCTTAGCTGCTTGGCATTTAGGATTATTTTTTATCGATCGGTATTAGATTTTTATCCGATTAATTCGGTTTGAATACTGTGAAGTTCATTAAGAGATTAACTCTCCCAAATTTCATTTCTCTATTTTCATAATTTGAATCTGAAACTTATAATTAAGAGAGTACAACGTCATACCACTACACCCATGGGAGTTTGGTCTCGGTATCTTGGATTGACAATTAATCCAAGCTAGACTCAATTTAGGGTTGGGCCAGGTTCAAACCCATTATTTAGACCCGTTTTAACTATTGGCCGAATGATAGGAATTAAATATGTGTAATATTTACTATTGATTTTATATTGTTTTTAAATAAATATTATACTAATATTTATATTTTGTGACATTTGATTTAGAAAGAGAGTTATTATGAAAAATGAAGAAAAATGAGATAAATTGGAGCAATTTTGTAAAGTATGGAAAATTGGAAACACAATACTCTTTCATTAGCACATGGACACGTGGATTTCAAGAGGCAAGCAAGAGATTTTGAAGATTTACTATAGTAAAATTTTTTTTCCTAGTTACACATTCAAGAGGAAATTGGGATGGAATTAGGAATATTGAAAATATTGAAAATTTTTATTACATTCCTAATATTTAGGAAAAGAAATTTTTGAAAATGTAAATTTCAGATTTTTAGAAAATTTTCTTTTATTTTAAATTTTTAGAATATTATTTTTAGAGAGTTTTATTTTTTCTTAAAAACCAATTTGAATAAAGAAGAAATTTTAGGGTTTACTACTTCTATATATATAGGAGTATTTCACACTTTTTTGAAAAACTCAAGGAGAAGCCAGGGAGGGGCAGCAGCCCCCATGTCCACAGTAGCCAGCAGCCCTAGGATTTCATTTTCCTTTTCCAGCAGCACATTTATTTAATTGAAGCAATGTTTCATTTATTTTGTGAGATCTCTTTTTCTATATTTTTATTTTAATTTTTTTTTCTAATCAAAAGATTATTGAAATCTTGATAAATGATGATTATGAGATCTAAATGATCTTATTTGCTTGATGTTTGTAGCTATTTATTTAATCTCTATATTTAGTGTTTATGATTATTTTGGAATTGTTAAATAAAAGCCTATGTTTAATAACCCTAGAATACTCTACAACCATTTAAAAATAGCAAGGTTTGTGTGTTTTTAATGAAGTGATAATTGACATAATTTTATGGCCTCGCAAGCGATAGGATTTATGTCAAGAGATTAGATAATCTAATTTAAATAAATTCAGGTTGGAATTTACTGATTAGAATTGGGTCTCTCGAGATCGTAATGCTGTCGGAACGTTAAATCTAACGAGGGTTTTTTGGGTTGTCTTTCAATTAGGAAAATAATTAATAATGGTATCTTGATTGCGGAAAAAGTAAGGACAGATTGGTCGGCTCGTGGTATTTAGCAGCTATAACCAATTTATTCGCATAATATCGAGTAATTTTTGTATCGATCAATCAAATACATCAAGATGGAAATAACTCTTTTGGTTAGGTTTTCTCTCATTGACATCCATTCTTTTAATTGGCATTATTTAGTTGTTTTATTTTAGTTAATTTATTTATTTTTGTTAGATTTAGATCATCTCTCAAACCCCTCATATTTTCATTTTCCTTGAAAGAGATAAATCTACCGTTCTCTATGGATTCGACTCTGCTCACCCTAAACTCGTCTTAGTGAAGTAGGTAATTTTATTTTTGGTTGTTTGACGACACACCAAATTTTGGCTCCGTTGTTGGGAAACGGTGTTAAGTGATTTATTTCTTTTAAGTTTTGTTTCTTTTTTATTTTTTGGGACTAATATTTGCAGTGAATTTACTAAAAGTTTGTCAACGATATTGAAGAGAAGGATTTTAAACATTCGGATATGGCCGGTCAAAAGACTTTAAGAGAGTTGTTATTTCCTGATTTTAATGAACATGCTTTTTGCAATGATTTTTCTAATGTTGAGATTCTCCATCAATTTGAAATATGGCAAGATGTTCCAACAAGAGTCAATGAGGTGAGTAGTTCTTCCCTCGAATATAAAATAGATTCCCTAATTTTTATTGTGGAAAGATTTGTTGTAGGACAAATCCAACAAGTAAAAGCATGTGGTATTTGCTCGAACATGGGGCATCCAACCGATAAGTGTCCCATTCTTTATGATAATCCATATTCGAACTCCTACAACCAAGGATGGTGGGATCAACCAAACTTCAGTTATGGAAATTGGCCACAAGAGTTCCAACAACAACCACAATGCCGACCACAATTTCAATCTCAGCAACCCTCTTCAAATTAAGGTATGTCTATAGAAGAAATTGTTAAAAGTTTAGCTAACAACACTCAATTATTTCAACAGGAAACTCAACAATTACAACAAGAAAATCAACGATTACAACAAGAAAATCAACGATTTCAACTATAGACAAAAACCAGTATCAAAAACTTGGAAAATCAGGTGTCGCAATTGGCAACGACCGTGAATCGAATGGAGAAAAATAATGAGAAGTTACCCTCTCATGTAGAGATCAATTCAAGAGAAAACGTAAGTGTTATGGTGGTCAAGAATGAAAGGAACTTGCAGGATAACTCATCGACAACTGAATAAGATAAAGAGGCCGAACAAAACAAAATATCAATATTGAATGAATCGGCCACGAAGGTAAGTGAGGAACCGAACAACTCAAATTTGAAACTAACTATCTCTCCTCCTTTTCCTGGTAGGTTGGCATATTCCGAGGAGCAAGATGATGAGAATGAGATGGACTTCTTAGTTTATGATTCTTTTGTGCAATATAAATTGGATTTTGTGTTTAAGGAGAATTTTATAAATAATTTTGCACAATGGGACAAATTTTTTCAAGACAAACTCCCACACTGAAAGCAATTTATGGAAGGCCATAAAATCCTTCACTTTAATTCAAAATTAAAGTTCATGTCAGGTAAGTTGAAGTCAAAATGGATTGGACCGATATTTGAGCGAGGTTGAAAAGAGAAGATCATGTCGAGCCAAAGACACTAAACAAAAGCGCTTATTGGGAGGCAACCCAATACTTTCTTTATGTTTATTTTTATTTTTGTTTATTTATTCTCATTTATGTTGATTTGATTTAGTCTTGATCCTTGATTTAGGTTTAAAAAAAAAAAAAAAACCGGAAGTGGTCTCTTGTTATGGCATGCCCACGCCATAACAAACTTTCATTTTTGCCTACAGCTTATGCATGGATAGCCTTGCTCCTTGATTAGAGCATGCCCACGCCCTAACCCAACTTCACTTTTGCCCACAGGAACACACAAGGATAGTCATACACATGATTTAGGGCGTGCTCATGCCCTAAAATCAACCCACTTCTGTTTAAAAAAAAAAAGAACAGAGAGGAACAATTGAACTTCACTTCTCACATTGTTTTTCATTTTTTTTAGGTTTCTCTCTCCACCTTGAAGCCTCAATAATGGAGTGAAATGATTAATAATCATAGCATGCCCACGTCATAGCTCTTTTCTCGAGTTCGTTGGAATTATTCCTCCATTCTCCACTCTACTTTAGGGGAATATTGTTCTCACCTTTCTCTTTTATTTTTTTGTTCTTTGTTTTTTGTTCTTTTATTTTATTTGATTTATTTATACATTTTTTTTATCTCTCTTAACTTGAGCATACATTGAGGACAATGTATGATTTAGGTGTGGGGGGATGTTAGGTGTTTTTCTCTTTGTTTTGGTTTTTGACACTATATTTGTTTTTTTTTATTACATTAGTTTAAATTTTGTTTTTTCAAAAATGAAAAAAAAAATTCCGAACTTTCTTTGTTAATGTATGCTATTTGGTTTGTTAGAGATATATGAAAAATGACTTGTATCAATGGTTTTTTGTGCTTAAGATAGCTGCTCATGTTTTTAATAGTTTTCTTTGAATGATGAACATGTAAGATTTGACACAAACCATACTTAAAAAGTGAGGTTTTGAGCCATAAACGAGCAAATTTATTATTTGTGCTCGAGATTATTTTTCTTAATGAGTGATTATCACATTTGGATTGCACATTCTAGAATTTGCATTGTTATGCATTTCGAGACCATATATAGGATTTTATGCATTGAAATGATAAAAACACTTAGGTTTTACCCCATTTTGGCTTTCGTAAAATTCCCCACCTTGATTTATAATTCCCTTAGTGAACTAAATTGAGCCTGAGACCCTTTCTTTCTTCAAAACCCTTCAATACAATACTATAACCCTATTTTGGCTGGCGTTTCAACCCTTGTACCAGGGATATATGCAGTTAATTGCATGATATTAGTTATATGATTACCTCATGAGATATGTATTGATTAGAGTTTTGATGATAATATTTGTTACATATGAAAAAAAGAAAGAAAAAAGTTTAACTTTGTTCATCTTTGAGTTGAAATGTTCTTCAAAAAAAAAAAGAAACAGAAGTAAAGCAGCAACGAAAAGAAGAAGAAGAAGAAGAAGAAGAAAGATGCATTCTTGATAAATGCATTTCAATCATGGATCGTAAAGAAAAAGGTTGACATATTTATGTGATTAGGAATGTTAGCTATGTTGAGCACATGTGGGTGACAAGATCATGAATTTTTGTTGTGCTACCTGTGTGGGGCAAAGGTGTAAGAACTGTGTAGTTAATTGCATATTATCTTTGATACATTTTAACCCTTGATATTCCCTTTTATCCTACCCCTAACCCTAACCATGTTACAACCAAATGAAAAACCTTTAGATTGATGTATGAAATTCTAATTTTTAAGTGGTGAAAATTTGATATATTTACAAGCATATGGTAATGACATTCCATATTGTTGATTTGAGAGACATATATATTCTTAACCCTTTCGAGTGCATAAGAGTGATCCCATGGAGAGAATTGTCGAATCTTACTGTTTGGATTTCATAAGGAGTTGTTAAGACATGTAGTGGTTGTTTTAGTGCAGATCGCTGTGAAATACTTTTGTTTCGATTGTATTTTTGCTTTGACTCTTATAGTAATTGTTGACTTGGACGCTTGAAAGAAAAAAAATAAATTGGATAGTTTTAATTTTATTTTAGTTAGAGATACTTGAAGACAAGCATCATCTAGGTGTGGAGGAATTTGATAGGGTTTAAATATATGTAATATTTACGATTGATTTTGTATTGTTTTTGAATAAATATTACACTAATATTTATATTTTGTGACATTTGATTTAGAATGAGAGTTATTATGGAAAATGAAGAAAAATGAGGTAAATTGGAACAATTTTGCAAATTATGAAAAATTGGATAGCAATACTCTTTCATTAGCACGTGAGCACGTGGATTTCAAGAGGCAATCAAGAGGTTTTAAAGATTTACTGTAGTAAAAATTTCCTTTCCCAGTTACACATTCAAGAGGAAGTTGGGATGGAATTATGAATATTGAAAATATTGAAAATTTTTATTCCATTCCTAATATTTAGGAAAAAAAATTTTTGAAAATATAAATTTCAAATTTTTAGGAATTTTTCTTTTATTTTAAATTTTTAGAATATTATCTTTTAGAGAGTTTTATTTTTTCTTAAAAACTAATTTGAATAAAGAAGGAATTCTAGGGTTTACTACTCCTATATATATATGAGTGTTTCACACTTTTTGGAAAAACTCAAGGAGGTAGCCCAGGGAGGGGCAGCAGCCCCCACGTCTACAGCAGCCAGCAGCCCTAGGATTTCATTTTCCTTTTCCAGCAGCACATTTATTTAATTGAAGCAATGTTTTGTTTATTTTGTGAGATCTCTTTTTCTATATTTTCATTTTAATTTTTTTTCTAGTCAAAAGATTATTGAAATCTTGATAAATGTTTATTGTAAGATCTAAATAATCTTATTTGCTTGATATTTGTGGGTATTTATTTAATCTCTATATTTAGTGTTTATAATTATTTTGGAATTGTTAAATAGAGACTTATGTTTAATAACCCTAGAATACTTTACAACCATTTAAAAATAGCAAGATTTGTATGTTTTTAATGAAGTGGTAATTGACATAATTTTATGGCCTCGCAAGCGGTACGATTTATGTCAAGAGATTAGATAATCTAATTTAAATAAATTTAGATTGGAATTTACCGATTAGAATTGGGTCTCTGTAGATCGTAATACTGTCGGAACATTAAATCCAACGAGAGTCTCTTGGGTTGTCTTTTGATTGGGGAACTAATTAACGATGGTATCTTGATTGCCGAAAAAGTAAGAAGAGATTGGTCGTTTCGTGGTACTTAGTGGCTATAACCAATTTATTCGCATAATATCGTGTAATTTTTGTATCGATGATCAATCAAATACATCAAGATGGAAATAACTCCTTTGACTATATTTTCTCTCATTGACATCCATTCTTTTAATTGGCATTATTTAGTTGTTTTATTTTAGTTAATTTATTTATTTTTGTTAGATTTAAATCATCTCTCAAACCCCCCCATATTTTCATTTTTTTTGAAAGAGATAAATCTACTGTTCCCTGTGGATTCGACCCTGCTCACCTTAGACTCGTCTTACTGAAGTAGGTAATTTTATTTTTTGTTGATTGACGACACACCACTAAATCTGGATACAAGTGTACTCGACTCGTTATACACTTGATCTATTTAAAATTGTAATATCAAAAATTTGGTATTAAAAAATTTTCATAAAATTTTTCTTATAAATTAACTAGAAAAATCGGTTGTGATTGATTTTGTTTATAAATAAAAGTGTAACATCAAAAAATTTGATTATGGAGTTGACACTAAAGTAACTGTTTGAAATTTTTATATTTTGTATATTATGGGAGAATAGTTAATTTAAAATTTTAAATATGGATTTTGTCTTTTAAACTATACAAGAGTTTCTGACTTTCAGTTAATATACCCTTAATTTAAGTGTTCGGCTATGAGAGTGGTCAGTATTCAGTAGAGTTTGAATTGTGTTCAATATCGACATTTACACCAATATAAACATGTTAAATGAGTTTTATGTTGACACAACCGATAGAGTTTGAATTGTATTTGGTATCGATATTTACATCAATATAAACATATAAATATGTTAAATAAGTTTTATCTTGACACCATGAACCCCAAGTCTTAAGAAAAGAACTACACCATTAGGCCATCCAAACTTTCCGATTAGATATTACACAATTTATATTATATTCCTATTCTTTAACATTCCAAATTTTGATATTTATAATTCTTGTCCCATAAATTATATTTCACTTCAACTTTTGTTGCTCATCACCGAATATATTTTTTTCAATAAACAAAACTTTAAATACTTAAATTTATTGGGGTGACCTTCCCAATAATCCAAAAAGGAGACATTGGGCATTTTGTACAATTTATAAATGTAAGAGAGTTATTAAGCAAATATTGAAAATATATTTGAAGATATAAGAAGAAAAGAAGAAGTGAGATTCTAGAACTCACGAGACTCAAAAAACTTTATCTCTCTCTAGACCATTCTTCTTTCTTCTCTCACAAACCCAAATCCATTCGGTCTATCACCAAAACTCCAAATCAAAGTTTCCAATCAACCATCTAACCCTCTAAAGTTAGATTCTAGTCATGATTTTAAAGAAAGAGATTGTGGATGTAGTGCTGTCACAAAAGAGAAAATAAAGGGTTTTGATGTAACTCAAACCGGAAGAACTTTTTGGAGATGAAATTAAGGTAATTGTGATCTCCCTATTCCAAATCTTAAATCCGATCTCCGATTTATTTATTTGGATCTAAAGGATTTTGAGTTGCAGTAAATGAGAGAAAAACCAGATTTTGAATGTTAGGGTTATGAGTTAACATTAAATAATAAATATTGTTGATTTTAGTTACTTTGTGATACTCTTGAGGGGATTGAACAAAGCTAAATTTGCTGTAGAGAAATCTGGGAGTAACTACCCTTCCTAACATTGCGAGTGGACGGATCATTGTATTTTTAAATAAGATAAATGGTTTCTAAATTCTTTTAAAAAAAAAGGTCTCTAAAATGATTTTTAAATATATTTTATATGTGATTATGATTATGGGATGTTTTGAATTGGAAGTTTGAAATATGTATACATTCAATATATTTACGAATGAATTGGTGCCATAATTTGTTGAAATTGTGTTCATGGATACTTGTGATATAATTTGGTAACCAATTGTTGACATCATGGCAAATAGGATAAGATTTGAATATTTGTGAAATGATGGTGCTGGTGATGGTAAATGACTATAGTTATTCCCTTCACGTAGTGACCCGACGGGATGATATCGTTTGAGTTTATTGTTAAAGGATGATAGACACAGTCTCATGCATCTCCGTCGTACTATTTGGTGGTATCACCGGTGAGATATGAGTCAACATCAAGGAAGAAGGAATTAGTGCTACAAAACGAATGGATCGAAAATTCTTTGGCGGGTTTCCACCTGGATTTGACCAAACTTTTGGTGGCAGTGGTTTCTTTAGGAAGATCTCATAATTTTTTAAAAATATGAACTTGTGGTATATTTTTTTTTAATTATCATAATTATTTGAAATTATTTTACATTTGATGAATTGTTTGAAATTGATAATTTTGATATTCCACATTCACCCCTCATTTACTGTCACAACATACTATTGCAATTCACTCATTGGGTATTTTTATATTCACCCTTCATATTTTTATTTTTAAAGAGGAAGTCTAGTTGAAATTTGTGGTTGCCTGGATTTGAAGACACTTAGTCGATTGGACTCCTTGAGTATTAGACATTCTCTTGGTCTGAGGCATTAGTGGAGCCAAATGGAGACAAACTCTGTAATTGTTTTGGAAACCTATTTTATACTAGTTCTGTTTAATTTGAAATTTGATTACGGTTTTATATATTTAAAATTGACGATCTGCCCTTTTTTTGGGTTAATTCATTTGAAATTATCTATGAACTGAATTTTATACAATGATTTGAGATGAAATGAGAATTTGTATATGAACGGTCGGGCTGACCCTTTGATATTTGAAATTAAAAGAATAGACCTTGCTGGTTGGCACTTGATTAACAATGATTGGGATGTTGATGAATGCGTTATGATATTTTAGTGTATAGATTAGATTTACTCGTATTTTGGAGTAACGCGACGGTTATCGCATACTCGATTCGAGAGTCGGGACATGACAAAAGTCAAATATTATGATACTTTGATCATGATTTTGATTAATTTAATATATTATTATTAATATAATTTTTAATTTTTCATAATATTATTATTGTTAATTTTTATAATAGTATGTAATCATTAATTTAGTACGATAATATTTATTTTGTATTTTATTTTTTAATAATTAATACGTTTATATTTAATTTTATTATATTATAAAATGAGTTAAAAATTAAAATAATAAAATTTATAATTTGAGTTTGAGTCTGTTCCAAGATAAGTGTAAAGCCTTTTAAATTTTTTATGTTAAGCTTGAGTTTTGATTTTTCAAGCTTTCTTGAGCGTGGGTTTTGTAAAAATCGATTAAAAGGTTCGATTGCCAGCCGAATTGGTGTCTCACGAAATGACATTACGTATATGTGACACTCCTGAACGGAATGCTCCCTCGCCCACGTGAAGGTAGTCTCCCTGTTTTATTTATTTATTTTCTTGGAAACTCACAAATGGCACTGACACGAAGACTTTCTTTCTTAATTCATGTCTTTTTTTTTTTTTTTTTTTAAACTCAACTCCTATGCTCTCAATCTCACCCAAAGCTCTCTCCTCGATTGTTCGTCTCTCACCCAAATCGTTTTCAGTTGACGACCAAGCCTCCTATTTAAAGTTGTCAATGGTTAGTTTCTCAACCTTCATGAAGAATCGAGAATGTTACAATCTATTGGTAGTGAGGAAGCTTCAAGAATGGCAGTAATAGACTTCATGGAGAGATAACGTCGATAGGTTTACAGGAATTCATTTCTTGCATTTTTAGAGAGATGGAGAGAGAGGAGAACAGAAAAAAGAGGGAGGGAGAGGCAATCATAGGAATTAGGGTTTTGTTTACATCCGGGGGGTCATATGGGCCAAAGTTCACAAATAATTGACTCGAGGGTTTTTAAAATTTCAATATAGCAACGGTATTATAATTGGATGGACCTATAACATATTTGAGTAGCCGGTTAAATTGATCCGATCAAGAAGGGTCGGTCCGATTTTTATAATACTAGTTCTAATAGCTCGTTAGTTCTCTTTGTTAGATTGCTCACAAATCAAAACCGAAATTTTTATTAATAAGTTTCAAATAAGAATTAAAATTTCAACTTATCGGAAGTAGACTACATTTGTCAAGGGGCATGCTCTATTACAAATTTGAAACTAAAAGCAAGTTGAAGACGTGAGGGAATGGAAAGACAGAGCCAAGGAGATAATCTTGAAAACCGAAAGATATGAGATGAGACAAATAATGACAAACCGCTTAGATTCTAAATGGATTATTTATAACATAAAAATATAATAAAATAAAAAAAAATGGAGCATGTACAATTATGAATAATATAACAAATTTTGTACATATATTTTAGTGCGAGAGGGATCTCCCCTGCATCCAGCGTCATCAAAGCCAACATCACACATGAGATTGGAGACCCTTTGAATAACTCTCTCTCTCTCTCTCTCTCTCTCTCTCTCTCTCTCTCTCTCTCTCTCTCTTTCTCTCTCTATAACCCAGAAAACGATACCTACACTCTACCAGTCTCTTTATCTATATCCTGGCCTCTGTCTCTCAAGTCATCATTTCTTTCCAAAGCATGCTCGTATTAAACTCTCTGTATATTGACCACATCATCGACACGAAATTAATTTGATGTTTTAAGAATTTTGTTTTTCTAATAAAGTAATTAAATATATTACCATAAAACCCATTTTAAGTTTCTTTGACTTATGATTCTATTAATATATTAACATTAGAATTATCTCACTGCACAGTTGTATTTCTTTTTAACGGTTTCTTTGAGAACATTCAATTCAATTATGACTCTATTTGGACAAGGCTCATCCGTTTATCTGGATACTTGGCTAAATGACCGATAGGGATTGAATGATTTTATAGTTAATATCAACACCTGTTTAGTCGCCACCACATGATGTGGCAACTAGATAGATATGCATGATGCTCTTTGATGAACTATTTTTTTTTTTTTCTTTTCTTTTTTGTTGATTAAGACCACTTGGGTATTCAATTATTAAAAAAAAAAAAAAGTGGAAAATTGATAGTGTAAGGCAAAGAGAAGAAGCTTCCCACCCTGCATGTGCCCATTCCTATGGTTTTAATTTGACTTAATGCACGACTTTGATCAGGATTAGATTTCTTTTTATAAGCAAAGTAAGATCAATTTTTCATCCAGTTTGTTGGAGGAAACCTAGTGTTCTGGAAGATCAAGAAGCAATCAGTTATCTCAAGCTCTAGCGCAGATGTTGAATACCGATCCATGACAGCAACAACCAGCGTAATTGTCGGCAGAAGGCTTTGGTTGAGGAGTTGGGGTTTCCAATCACATCCCCGATCAAACTCCCCCTCCTCCGTAATAATCAGTTTGCCATTTATATCAAGTCCAGTCCTGTCTTTCATGAAAGAATGAAACCCATAGAGGTTGATTGTCAATTTGATCATTGAAGGTTGAAAACAGAACCATATTCACCCTTATCTGGCCAAATCTGGCTAGAATTTATGCCTATAATTTTGCTGCTATTCAGTTTTGTCTAAAGTCCAAGAAAGTCCTTCACAAGGTCAAAGAAGCGTGGAAAAGACTTATGACACACCCCTGCATTTTGGGTAGAATTTGAAATGACTATTTTCTTTTTTTTTTTTTTTTACCAGCTAGATTTCTCTTGATAAGGCCATCTTTGCATGTGTGAAGCGTTCGAATACTTTGCATTTGGAGTTTTCTATGGTTGGAGGGTTGTTACAAGCCTTGTCTATATAAGGCCATCTTTTGTCATCTTTCCCAGTGGACTAATTTGATAAGTACACTCTCTTGAGTCTTACGCTTATGTTCGAAGAGAAATCTTTTTATTTTTGCTCTAAACTCTTAAGTTGATTCTTGGAGTCGTGAGTGGTGTTGGCCTTTGGAGTCTTGCCTTGTGGTACCTCCTACTTCTCTACAATTTTTCGGTGTCACATGTTGAATGTATAAAAGAGATTTGGTGTGTCAATTGGGCAATTGTTATTAAAAATCTTGGTCTCCATGGATGATTTTAATGTAAAATTCTGATACTTAAGAAAATAGCCTAAGTAATTTAGGGTTTACATTTACAATACATAAAAAGATAATTTCATCTCATACTTATCAAATCGCATGGAAAGTCTAATTGGATATTCCAGTGACGTTTTCTCATACCGATTTTAATTACATTTTTTCTTCATTTCTTGGGATTGCATTAGCGTTAGTTTAGAATAATCTTTCATCAAATTTCTTAATTCTGAATATTACAAATAATTGGTTAGCAAAATAATCAGACAACGGTTTTTATGGGATCGATCTCTACTCGTCATTATATCAGTTGGTACGACTTGTATACTTGCAAATTCATATATCAATCGCTTATTAGTCTGTTCTCCCATGTTTAGCGTGGATGGGCTGCACAAACAATCATAATGGGTGGCCATTCGTGCAGCCATGTCAAGGTTTTGATGCATTCTGGCATTTTTTGTACTTCATGCAATATTTATTAATCGAGTGATCTATGTTAGTGTAGGTCTTTTAAGCCGTGGAGCGCAAAGCCAAAGCCATGTGAATAAGATGGGTCAGATTACAACAACTACACTTATAAATAGGTCAAGAATTACAGCAGCAATCCACACAAAATATATTATTCAGAGAATTGACATATGCTAACAAGCATAATAACTTTACATAATGGAGTTGATTACAAGGAGAGTGAGAGGTATCTTAATACGTGAAAACAGTAGAAAAGCTATTGCAACCATTATTCGCAGCACACAATGAGCAAAACAGACAACTTTAGATGGATACGTGCATAGACTCCGATTGTGGAGTTAGCACATACATTTTGCAAGCATGTGAGTCCACTTCAGCTGAGATTTTTCCTCGCACTGAGCTTTTAGTTTCATGCTGCAGGTGCACCAAGCCAATTAATGAATGAAATAAGGAATAGTAGTAAAAGAAGCTAAAATATTCGGTTGCAAGTTTTATAGATAGAGAAGCTCACTGCCCACAAGTCGTGTGCATCAACCATGGTTTTTGGATCAAGTCCAATATCATCCCAGTTGGCTGTAATCGTAGCTGTAGTAGAACCTCTGTTCCACAGGATCATCGCAACCCTCTTATTACTTAGAGGACCAGCCCACACCTACCCACGATTCACATTCTCAAACTTGTTAGCAAGCTGCAAAAGAGTGGGATTTGGATTGACCTTCAGCTTGAGTTGAGGTTTACCTCTAAGTCTCCATCTTTTTTAACCTTTTTTCCTTGTACTCCAAGCTTATCTGATCAGGTAATTTGCTATAGTTTAGTCTCATTGTTCACATCCAAGCAAATTCGTCACCAAATATATATTGTGATATATGATACCTTGATTAACAGCAATTACGTCTTTGTTGCTAAGCAATTCCAACGTGACATTATCCATGTTTCGGATGTCACATCCAATTAGTAAAGGAGCCTGTTACATACATAATTCTCATGAGTACCGGTAAAATACATGATTTAGGTTTTCACTTTTGATTTTTCTCTTTTTTAATTTATTTTTTGATTCCCAGTTATTTCATTTTTCTAATTTCCGCCTTCCCATTTAGGTTTTATGGCAAGCATAATGGTAATATCTTATTCCTATTAGATGTCCGTTCGAAAACCTACAATCCAAAGATGGACTAAATAATTTAGTTTGGCAAGGAATTAGAAAACCTTAGCTAGTGCCCATATGCTAAAGTGTGAGCGATATTCTTCTGTCGTCATCCCTCCATTTCCAACCTCAAGCATGTCGGGATCTACGTAGGATCAAGTATTTAGTATTAGTGCTTGAAAATATTCTTATGTTGGTAAACTTTCGTTCTGGTTAACCGTACCATTCCAAGCACCAGGTCCAGCATAAGATGCCCATTTGTCGTTTTCATCTGCACAAGATGTCATACTGCCCGGAGACACCAAAGACCAGAGAGAGAATTAGATCAATCATTAACAAGTAGTGCAAATATATCCTTTTTTTTTAATTACTAGCTAACAATAATAGCACACAATTTGCTTGAAGTGAGTAACCTGTCCCAGTTATCATGGATGTCAGCGGTTGTTCTCCAACTATTCCCCATGCTTGGTGCCCATGTTGCTGGATCATCCAATCCCCTGTGTAATATATATATATAAATATATATAGAATCAACTTGTTAAATAACAAGATGTTAAAAAGTAAAGAGGGAGAGGGCAAACTCACCATTCACATATGGAGAAAAAGATGGGCCTTCCAGCCTTTAACAACGCTTTACTCATTTTACCATACCTCTCCTTGGGGCTTGAATGGTCCGGATTGCAATTATCATATTTCAAGTAGTCAACTCCCTATTGAAGCACAAGGCCGAAAGCATTAGGTTTTTAATTCAGTACGGTAAATAATTTTTTTCTGAGGACATTTTTGTTTACCCAGGAAGCAAGAGTTTTTGCATCTTTTTCTTCGTAGCCTAATGATCCGGGCATGGTTTGTTTACAAGTTAGAGTTCTGCATGGTGCAAAGCAGAATACTGTCAAAGCTGACTCAAAGTGGGGGACAGACCCAGACACAAACAGAATTGAAGGATTATTACCCCGCACTAGAATAAATTCCAAGCTTTAACCCTTTGCCATGCACATAATCTGCTATAGCTTTGATGCCGGATGGAAATTTTTTAGCATTAGGAACCAAGTTACCCTATAATAATACAGCAGTCAGAGATCATATATGTTTATTCAATCACACATGTTTTGTGCAGCGCCTAGCATGCCATGCAGGCTCTCCTACCTCAGAATCTCGGTCGCGCTCCCCCCAACAATCATCTGAAGAAGAAACAAACAGGGTATCATATATCAATAATATCAATTTACTGGAGTAAAACAGAAACTAAAGCACATATATATACACTACCTAAATTGATGTACTCATATCCTAGAGCAGCAAGGCCAGTTGACACCATTGCGTCCGCTACCCAAGAACAAATACCGCACATTTAACTTATTGAAGTAAATGGCCTTAAATTTTGTACGGTGATTGGTTAAAAAGGAGTGAAAATACCTGTTTGTTTAATCCTTTCTTCGAAAATATTACAATAAAAGTGATTCCAACTGTTCCATCTGATATATACAATATATAAAAATAGTAAAGATTAGATGAGAGAGAGAGGTAGAGAGAGGGAGAGAGAGAGAGAGAGAGAGTAAGATATGTATGTGAATTGAGAATACCCCATTTGAGGGGTAACACCAAGTCCATTAGAAAGTAGCTTCCTGCGGTCTTCTGTCCTGCTTATCGAAATTTCACGACCAGCTGCCAACATGAACAACAACCATAAGCAGCAGCAATGGCAAAACTCAGTCCTCCTCATAGTAACAATATTATGCTTTCCTTCTCCCTTGTATTCTGTTGTATATTTCCTGAGACACGGTTAAAGATCATCTATATTCTATTTATACAACCAAGAATGGTATGGATAGATTCAAAATTTTGATGGCGTTATCTATAAGGTTGGTAAGAGTCTATGAGCAACTTGATTTTGCCAAAGAAATTCTGCAGTTTTCTTCTTTGAGATGCTGACTATGATTTCATCCACTCCGACTCTATCCCTCATCCCTCTTAATACGTGTTTGCTTAGATTGCTCATCCATTTCGTTTCTTTCCTTCTTTGGCACTTAACTGTTTTTATATAGTTCTCTTACTTTTCTCTCATTATTCTCTCATCAATCCCTAATCGATGGGGGTGTCCTCCTCATATGTCTATCATGAATGCCGCGTCAAACACCATTTTTTTCTGATCATTACTCATTAGTGAGAGAAGAGGTGAATGAAATGAGTTTTTCTTGTAAAAGAAAAAACTAACGTATTTAGTTTTAAAAAGAAAAAATTAATATAATTTTTCTTGGGAGAAAATTTTCAAAATCAAAGTATTTAAGAAATATATATGAGCTAAATTGATTTCTTAGATAGAAAAAGTTAATATATTTAGTTTTAGTGAGAAAACTAAATTTAGGTATTTTGAAAAACTTAAAATCAATACTTTTATAAAATAACAATTTAAGACTTAATTCTAAACTTTGGAGCGGACAATTTGAGAGACAAAAACAGTAGAAATTTCCTATATTTGTTTCTCTTGATAAAAAGTTTTACATTGACTATGAACCTACCACAATTTTGCTCCTTTACCTGGTTTGGGATCAGACATGGTGAAGTTAAAATGAGGGGGTGTAACACGACCCTGGTGGTCCGCCATTCTAGTATTACTATCACTCAAAATCAATACTTTTGTATAGAGAGAAAATATGAATTCAATTGCATTTTTGTAAAGACAAAACTTATCTATAGTTTTCTCCCTTGAGATGTTGACAATGATATCATCTGTTCATACTCTATAATTCTCTTACTTTTCTCTCATTATTTTCTCATCAATCCCTAATTGATGAGAGTGTCCCCCCCTCATATGTCTATCATGAATGACGAATCAAATACCATTTTTTTCTAATCATCAGTGAGAGAAGACGTGAATAAAATGAATTCTTTTAGCGAAAGAAAATGCTAACATATTTAGTTTTAAAAGGAAAAAATAATTTAATTTTTTTAGAGGGAAAAATTTCAAAATCAAAGTGTTAAAAAAAAAAAAAACCGAATTAAATTGATTTTTAGATAGAAAAAATTAATATGTTTAATTTTAGAGACAAAAAATAAATTTAAATTTTTTAGAAAACTTAACATCAAGACTTCTCTATAGTTTTCTCCTTTGAGACGTTGACTATGATTTCATCCCCTTGGACTCTATAACTCTCTTACTTTTCTTGAATTATTTTTTCATCATTCCCCAATTGATCAAGGTGACCCATTCGATGTCTATCATCAATGACTCATCAAACACCATTTTTTTCTAACTAGTAATCATCAGTGAGAGAAGATGCAAATAAAATGAACTTTTTAGAGGGAAAACAAGTGTTTAAGTTAGTTTTTTTTTTTTTTTTTTTTTTTTTTTTGAGAAAATTAAGCCTGAAATTCTATGATAGAGAACTTAAAATCAATGGGTTTATACATAAAGAAAATATGTATTCGATTGAGATTTTAGAAAGGCAGAACTAATATATTTATTCATTAGAAAAAATATTAATTTTTTTTTAGATAGAAAACATTTATAACCAATATATTTAGAGCAAAATTTTAAAATTTTTAAAATAAAAAAATTAAATTTGGTTATTTTTCTGGAGGGAAAACTAATGTTCATAAATTAAGGAGAGAAAAAATCAATCAGAGTGTCCCCATCAGTTGAGTTGTAACGACCCCTCTATCCGTTTTCCTTATCCCTTTTCCCTCTAACATTTTTCCTTCTAAGGCTTTACTTTCTTTGCAACCGCACCTAATCCGTTAAGGCTAAGAAATCTCAATGGTATCACAAAAGTCAGACTAAAAAATTTTAAAACATTATTATATATTAGACGAATACTTCACGAAATATGTTATCACTGCGAAAGGCATCTAAACAAAACCCTAATTGCTATATTGACAAAGTTTGGAT
This sequence comes from Dillenia suffruticosa, assembly GCA_033439265.1. Lineage (NCBI taxonomy): Eukaryota > Viridiplantae > Streptophyta > Magnoliopsida > Dilleniales > Dilleniaceae > Dillenia > Dillenia suffruticosa. The sequence continues at coordinate 23,379,549 of JAVTVX010000015.1, forward strand.
CCAACAAAAGTAATTTAATTGAAAAGGGTAACTAAAGATCCAAATTCCCCGTCAAAGTGGTGAGAATAATAAACAAAACCCTTATCTATCTTTTTGTCTTTTGTTTCATTTCACACCCATTTGAGAGAGAGAGAGAGAGAGAGAGAGAGAGAGAGAGAGAGAGACTAGTACTTTTGATTGTTTTAATAAGAGAAAAATTAAAATTAATGTGTTTAATTTTTTAGAGAAATACAAATTCAAATAATAAATATATTTACTTTGAAAGAGAAAACTATTAAATTTAAATTCTCTAGAGAGAGAAAGTTTAAAACTAATGTATTTATATAAAGAAAATGTGAGTTGAATTAATTATTCTAAAGAGGGAAGCATTAATGTATTTAATTTTATAAAGAGAAAAAATAAATTTAGTTTTTTATAGAGAAAACATTCAAAACCGATGCATTTAGCGAAAGAAGATGTAAATGAAATGAATATTTTAGAGAGAGAAAACTATATCAACATTCTCTTACCAAAGACTGTTGACATCAATGAAATCCTACAAGATCAAATAATGAAGCTAATGGTCATCAAGTTGAAGAAACATCCATTTGGGGGGAGCACCTAAAGAAAACATGTTCGTGATGGCAAATGAAAGATCAATACTTGGGACAAAATAAGTTCATACATTGGCTTAATTTTGGGTGGAAGAAACGAAGAAACATGCATCGATTTGATGGAAGAAGAGATATCCATGAATTCATAAATTAGCTTAATTCTATTTATAGGATATTTGAATGCATTGAAATTCAAAAGAATACAAATTTAAACCGGCCCTCTCTCCTTTTTCTTTATCCCTTTTCCCTCCAGCATTTTTCCTTGTGAGGGTTTACTTTCTATGTAACGACAGTCATGAAAGTCAAACTAAGAAATTATTATTATATATTGGACAAATACTTCACAATAATTACTACAAAAAGGCGTCTAAATAAAACCCTAATAATTGCTATATTGACAAACTTTGGATCCAATAAAAGTAATTTAATTGAGAATTGGAACTAAAAATCCCAATCATTTGTTTGGAAATAATACATGCAATTAGGCATTTTTGTTCAAAACTGAATTAAAATTGGTATTTTATTTCCTATATTATTAGATTAATAATAAATATTGCATTCGCTTCATATCATGAGTTAAGCTTCATTTATTTTAACATCTCCTATATTTTGAATGATTTTTAAACATGCGAAGCTTAGCAATTAAACGTGAGCCCTAGTTTGTTTTCTGATAAAAGAGATTTAAAGGTTATTTGAATTATTTGTTATCGAAATTTTAATTTTATATTAAAATACATTGTTGATAAAGTAACTTGTTTGCTAACATGTGTTTTTATCGAGCAATGCTACCAATGATGTGTAAAAATTATAATTATAAAAATATTAAGTAAAAAAAAACATATTTCTATATTAAAAAAAGTACTTATAAGCGTTGGGTCATGTGTTATTATATGATTAATAATACATCAAATGATAATTTTATTATAAAATTTTACAATTATACTAAAAATACTAAAAAAATTTTTATATACATGACTTTATTATATGCAAAATATTTTTACATATAACAAAAATACTATAATATAATAATACTATAAAAATTATAATTATAAAAATACTAAATAAAAAAATATTTTATAAATTTTTTTATATTAAAAAAAGTGACCAAGGGGCTTTGCATACAGCAAAAATACTATAATATGATAATGCTATAAAAATTATAATTATAAAAATACTAAATTAAAAAAAAATATATTAAAAAAAGTGACCAAGGGGCCATTGGTTGGCCAAAGGCCCTAAGGCTAAGCCTTTGGTCAACCAAGGCCTGGCCCTTGGTCAACCAATGCTGGCCTTGACCCCAAGACTAGATCTTTGCAAGCATTTCTCTCTTCATGTTCTTCCATTATTTATATCCATTTGATATGAGATAAAAATACCACTATCTCTCTTCTTGTTATTTTTCTCTTCATTTATATATCCCACTCTCTCTTCACTTTGTGTCCATTATCTTTCTCTCCTTTTTCTCCCTATATCCATTCGATATGGAATAAAAATACGCCTTTATCTCGTTGTTCTTTCTACCATCTATATTATACTAAAAATATTTTAATATTTTATTAATTTATATTACACCAAAAATATAATATATGCACAAGGTCTACCTCAATCTGCTAACATGTGTTTTTATCGAGTAACTTGTTCAGGGAGTGAATTTTTTTATTTTTATTTTTTATTTTAATGAAGGTGTTAATAGATAAAAACAGAAGTGCACCACAGAAACCTCACAATTACTACTTAACCTAATAGGCAAAAACCTGATCCTCATTCTGGCACAACTAATAGTAGAGACAACTAGCTTTCATGTAGCAGAAAATTTGGATATCTTCAGAATATGCACAAGGTCTACCTCTATAGTGAAACAACATATTGTAGTCAAAATGTGGACAACAGAAAATATTTAGGAAATAAAATTTCAACCAAACCTCAAGGCCAGCATTTTTAACAAGTTCTCGAGCTTCATGGTTTCTCCTTTCATGAACCTGCACAAAATTTAAGAATCGAGCATTATGAAGATCAGCTCTTTGCAGATCATGGTAAAAAATAGCTTAGCAAGGTAAAATGTCGATCGTTCATATTGAAATACCACAATACGTTAGGTATATATGCACAACAACTTCAACAAAAAACACAGGTTAGGTATATGAGGCTGCTACCATATTCATGTTAATGCCATTTGAACAAATACTGTATCTTTATAAAATTAAAATACATTAAAAGAGAGAGGCCTCGATCTTTATAAAGATTTGTCCATAAAGAATACATTGTTGAATTTTGAGTGTCTCATGAGGATACATGACATTATAGAATAAAAACAACAAATTATTGCTTGTTTTCATAGAGGACTCTAACCTCAAAGTTATTGAATGGCAGCTGTGTTGGACCTACAATGATGTATGTATATTGGCTCTCAAGGTGGAACAATAACAAGAGTAACCAAGCTAAAATGGTGTTTATCTTCTTCACATGGTGGTCTTTCCAACCACAGGAGTACATCTTCCTCGGAGTCAATACTCGTAGCAAAGGACAAAATTTTGCTTAGTAAAAAGAAGGTCATGCAAGTTTTGTTCGACCAAGTGCTCCAGATACACAAAAGCCAGGCAATGGCTTTTGACACGGTGTTGTAGATTGTCCAACTTGTAGGGTTGTCAGTCACGTGAAAGATCTTTATCGAGCAATGCTACCAATGATGAATTAGAGAAGGAAGGGATTACTTATAAAAAATATACGGAAATTCCGGTGATTCAACACGACTCAATAGCACCCTAGCTAAGGATGACTCTTCGGTTGATCACAATATATTTGACATAAGATATACATCTCATTGCAAAGTGTGCCATGTCATCACTAACGATGAATGTTATGAAAATGTTGTATCTGCTACAATAGTGGATAAACCCGAACTAAAGATTGAAAATCTTCCTTTACCTTACAAGCTATCATGGCTTGGTAAAGGAATGAAATAGAGGTAAAGAACTGGTAGCTTGTTCGATTTTCTTCCATTAACAAATATAAATGAAGTTACGTATTACATTATTCCAACAGATACTTGTCATTTACTCCTTGGGAGACCTAGTCATAGAAAAACCTCCCATAATAGTTTTAAGAATACTTATCATTTTATCAAAAATGGTGGAGATCATTTTAGGGCCTTCAAGATGGAGTGTATTCATAAACCATTAAAAGGGAAGGAAATAATTTACTCTCTAATGCTTAAGTGGAGAAGACAATTTGTGAATTGATAGAGGCTATTGCTAGGGTAGTTATTGAAGAAAATAAAGAAGGCCATGCTATCTGTCAGCAGGTGCAACCAGTTCTTCAAGAATTCCTAAATAGGGTGCCAAGAAAAATTCCTTCCAAACTCACTCCATATGAGATTTAGCATTGCATTAATTTAGTCTCGGGTGTTTCACTTTAAAAAGTGCAGCCTATTGAATGAGCCCAAAGGAGCATGAAGAGTCACAAAGACAAGTTGATAATCTTATAGCCAAATGCCTTGTGAAGGGAAGTAAAAGTTTTGTGTTGTTAAAGCACTGCCTGTGCCAAAGAAAGATGGTTCTTGGAAAATGTATATTGACAGTAAAGCGGCTAACAAAATTACCGTCAAATACTACTTTTGTATCCCTCCCCTTGATGACCTTCTTAATCAGCTACACGGTTTCAAGATTGGTTTTTAAATAGATCTTAGAAGTAGCTATCATCAAATTTGCATGAGCAGAAGATGAATGGAATGCAGCCTTCGAAACAAGCAATAGTGTAACGCCGACTCTATGATACCGTATTTTTGTACGAGAAATTTTATTTATTTATATTGATTTTTTATTTTGGGGTATTTAAATGAAATTTTTGGTATATTTAAAATTATTGTCGTATCCGTGAAAATTCGGTAAAAATGAATATATATATATATATATATATATATATAATAATAATAATAATAATAAAGAAAAGAGAAGAGAAGAGAAGAGAAAAGAAAGTTAAAAAAAATAAAAAAATAAAAAAAAAAGGAAAATTAAAATTAGGGCTTAAAGCCCTAATTTTCTTCCTTTTCCCCCCCTCTCTCTCTCTCTCTCTCTCTCCCTCTCTCTCTCTCACTCCGTCTCTTCCTCTCCCGCAGCCGCCGTCAGCACTGCCGCTCGCTACCATCGCCACTGCACCCAGCCGCCGCTGCTCCTACCTCCTCACGCGAGCGCGCTAGCCGCAGCGCCTTCCTCCTCCGCGCAGCATGATCTCCCGCGAGCTGCGCAAGCCCAGCCGAGCGCGATCTGCTGCCAACGCCCCATAGCACGAGCGCGCGACTACCCGAGCACTCCAGCCCACAGCATGCGAGCCCAGTGCGCGATCCCTGCACGATCGCTAGCGCACCAGCGCGCGACAGTACCAGATCGAGCGACAGCGCCAAAGCGCGCGACAGCGCAGAGCATTGCGTGCTCTCCCGAGCGCGAGCACGCACTGCGCGAGCACTAGCGCGCCTCTGCACGCACCTGCATGAGCGCTAGCATGCCCTCCAACACGCCCCAGCACGAACACAGCGCGCTCCAGCGTGCGATCTACTGCTTGAGAGCACCCCAGCAAGAGCACAAGCGCGAGCGCTCCAGCGAGCGACCCACTGCGCGAGCGCTCGAGCCAGCTCGCGAGCGCGAGCCCTAGCCACTGGGCCCAGTATGGCCCGCGGCCCACTGTCGACCCGCAGGCCCTCCAGACCCATCAGGCCAGTCGGCCCACCAGGCCCACTAGCCCATCAGCCCGCCAGCCCGCGGTCCAAGAGCCCGAGACGGCCCGTGATAGTCCGTGAGCCTCTGCGAAGGTAAATGACTCAAAGTTCGATTTTCACACTAGAGTTTCGAATTTCTTTAGTAATTAGATTTAAATTGTTCACAATTGTTTCAAATTTGGAAACATTTAGGTTTTAGACCCAAACCGACAGGCAAATAAAAGCTAGATCCGAGATCCGGGGAACCCTAAGTGAGAGAAAGGAAATCTCTTTAACTTTTGAATAAATTTTGTCAAATTAGGTAGTTTTGGTTGGAAAGAAAATTGAAAATCCATTACTAAACCCTTATTTGATATTGAATTGTGATGATTAATTAAGAAAATCTCATTGGAGACTCGAGCGGTCAGGTTCGAATTGGCTTTTAAAATAGGGAGTGATCACCCTCCCGTATACAGTGAGTGAGATTTATTTCAATGCTTTTGTTTAATATGTAAACTCTGTTTTACAACATTTTGATGAATGAGCATGATTTGTCGTATGTTTGAAATGTTTTGACTGATTTTAAAATTGATTTTTTTGTGAACCGATGGAGTATCCAAAAACTGTGTTGAATTATGAAATTATGCACCCATATGGTTGAAATGTATAATGTGTCATTTTATGCTATATGTTGCATTTGGTTTGTAAACCTGATTTCGACACATTTTTTATACGATATTGATTTTATCCTTGAACGCTCTCGATTGTATTGTTCCGTAGTTACGACGGACACCGTGAGAGACGCTTGGGTGGCGTTCAGATATGCCTAGGCCTGGGGTATCCCATGAGTTATCGTGATTTGATTATCGATACGGTACTAACCAGATTGAACCCGAAAGGGGGAGAATTTGGATTTGGATTTAGATATCATCTCCAAGTCTAACACCTGGATGAGGTTCGTCGCCAACGCCAGGGTAGAGAGCACTTTAAATAAACTTTCATATAACACCCCCGGTGTGCATGTCATAGGTCGCGGTAGACTTCTACCAAGACATTTTCGGCTGGCAGTTCTATGACTTTAATGACAGTGCTTTGGATGCATATTTGACTTTATAATGTGTGCAAATGACATATTATTGAAATGAAAAGCATGATGATTTGAAATATGATTTGTATACTTGTGTTTTGACACTCTAGTTTCACACTCCATATTTGATGATTGTATTGATCCACTCACTCACTGAGTATTCTTCCCCAAGTACTCACCCCTCATTTCCCTTCTTGTTTCAGAGATAGTATTTGGCAAGGAGCGTTGCTTTTAGGACGCTCAGTATCATTGGGAGATTTGATCTGGATCTAAGGAGTTATTGTTTAATTCCGCTGCAATTTCGTGAGTTAGCAATTGTATTGGTGATGTATATGTATTATGAGGTCGATAGACGACCATTGTATAATTCTGGGATAACTGTATAATATGAACATGTCATTGCATAACATTGCATTGAGGCATTTCTGATTCATTGTGTAAGTACTTGGGAAATGTGTCATGTCTTAGAAGTGTATTCTAGGATCGCTCGGTGCCTCCTCTAAATCACAGGAGGGGCGACTGGCGGCTGTCTATACTTTTGACGGGGGCATGGCAGTAGAGGTCTGTGGCTAGGTTGTTGGAAAATTTTATAGTCTTGCATTATCTGGATGTTGGTTGTGAGATTGGTTGATTTTGAAGAGATCAGAATGACCATTTGATTATATTACAGGGTGGTTGTGATTTATACAGGATAAATTGTACTTGGAAAACCTAAGAAATATGGAGAGGTTCTGCCTGATTTTCTGTAAAAATACAGTTGGCATTCAGGATAACAGGGGCTGTTCACGATCCCGGTTCATGGTGTGACAGTTGGATTGGTATCAGAGCGACTTGGTTGAGAGCTATGTAGGAAGAGAGTCTTGGAAACATTCCCGCGTGTATTTGTGTTTAAAGTCCTCAATGCATGAGAGTTTCATACAGTCATGAAATCCCGATGCATGGTCATAAGTATATGACTTCATCTATTTTAAAGGGTTAGATACGGTTGTATCTAACCTAACATGTTATATTCTTCTTTTATTGAACTAAGAATTTCATTCTTTTGTGAGGGTAGTCATGCTATGATTAGTCCAAAATTCTTGAACCGTACCTATTTTTTTTTTATTATGATACTTAATAAGGATCATTCTCTTACAGAATTATGTCACCTAGATGTGGTAGGAAAGGTGCTAGATTCGCATCACTCGAGGGTCTGTTAGTGCCAGATGCACCTCGGGCACCTGAGACCCCATGAGTACCAGAGGACTTAGACGAGCTGAAGGATCGTACCTCGACTCACATGCCACCACCGGCACCTACTCAGCCAGCTGCTCAGGCTGAGACTTTCGTACCCACACTCGACGCCTTTCGGTAGGTGTACGAGTGGTACGCTTCGCATGGGGTCCAGATTCCGCCCCCACCACCTCCTACAGCGGCGCCTGCACCTGCAGCAGCGCCAGTTCCTACGGCGCTGGTTTCACCGACGATGGCCGGTCCTTTTACTTTGTCCGAGCCGAGTGAGACTACATCGGCTATTCTTAGAGAGGTACATGAGTTGACTCAGTTGGTTAAGGAGGCCCGTCAGCTAGGGTGCACAGATTTTGCAGGGCTTGGTGATACTGCGACAGCCAAGCATTGGATCAACCGCACCCGTAGGATTCTGACCGATCTGGGGATTGGAGAGGAGCTCTGCCTAAAAGTGGCAGAGCGATTATTAGAGGGAGAGGCCCTCTCATGGTGGGAGGCCCTCACTGATGAGGCGATAGAGCCACTGCGGTGGGACGACTTCTTTCGGGAATTTGACCGCAGATTTTTCTCACTCTACTAGCAGGACCAGATGAGGTTAGAGTTGGGGCGGCTTATACAGGGGTCCAGATCTGTCTTGGAGTACGAGGCAGATATGCGGAGACTTGCCGTATTCGTACCGGATCTAGCTACAACTCAGTATTTGTACTTCAAATTTGAGAACGGTCTTAGCCTCAGCATAAAGAAGTATATGACTGTTACCCCGCAGTTTACACTAGCCGAGGTGATAGACTCTGCTCACCGCGCGGAGGCTTTGGTCCGCGCAGAGGCTAGGCAGAAAGAGAGCAGAGAGCAGAAAAGAAAGAAAAAGAAGTTTCATTTTGCGCAAAACTCCAAGAGGGGCAGGGAATCCAGTTCGCACGGAGGCGGATTAGGATCTGGATTTCCTGAGCTGGGACGGGGACAGCACTCCCACGGGTTTAGACAGCCTGCTCCGACTCACCCTGCACAGTGTACTACTCAGCGGCATCCTTATTGCCGCAGGTGCAATAGGTCCCATCCAATAGGAGCCTGTTCAGTGACGGTCACTTGTTTCCACTGTGGGAAGCCGGGGCATATTAGGAGTTCTTGCCCTAAGTTAGGACTCGGAGGACAGAGTTCACTGAGCCGTACTAGTACTCCTCGTATGGGATAGCAAGGGCAGCCTGCACGGCCAATAGCTTCTACTCCCAGGGTAACTATCGGGAGTAATACAGTGCAGACCCAGGCACGATAGCAGCCTAGGGCTCAGGCCTGGGTTTATGCCATGATGCAGGAGGACGCCCAGGCGAACCCCGACATCATCATGGGTACTCATCCTTCTGATCCTGTAGAATAGGATCTCTATTCATATTTCCATTTCTTTTGAGGATGTCAGCATTGTATCAGTCGTATAGGTATTTTATGTTGTGTTCACTTTTGTCGTCATGATACTACTCTGACATCTTTGTACACTGAAGTTGTAAAAGTCTTAGAGGCTCAACTATTTTGACATATATATATACATATCAAGTTTGAAATTATTCTACATTTATGTGCATTTTGTTCAATGATAGGTACTCTACCTATCTTCGGAATAGATGCTCGTATTCTTATTGACACGGGGTCTAACTATTCGTATGTGAGAGATCAATTCTTCAGACATTCTGACAGGCCGCTCTCACCTTTGGACGAGGAGCTATTGGTCATCACTCTTCTGGGTGAGCAGATTGTACGTGACACAGTGTATAAAGAATGTGAGATCAAAGTTAGGGATACAGTGCTGAAGACAGATCTAATCCCCCTCGCCATGACTGATTTTGATGCCATCTTGGGGATGGATTGGCTACATATGCATCGGGCTTCAGTTGACTGCTTTAAGAAGCAGGTGGAGTTTCGAAAACCCGATCAGTCAATGTTGATTTTTGAGAGCGAGAGGCGGGTTTTACCGCGCTGTGTCATTTCAGTTTTGGAGGCCAAACGCATGATTCGCCACGGATGTGCGGCTTACCTGGCTCATATCATTGACCCACTGCTCAGGGACCGAGACTGGAGGATGTCCCAGTGGTACAGGACTTTCCGGATATTTTTCCCGAGGAGCTACCCGGATTACCACCGGTTCGGGAGTTTGACTTTGAAATCGATTTAGCTCCGAGGACTACTTCTATCTCTATGCCGCCATACAGAATGGCGCCGGCTGAGTTAAGGGAGCTTAAGGTCCAGCTGCAGGAGTTGCTGGATAAGGGGTTTATCCGTCCTAGCACGTCCCCTTGGGGCGCTCCAGTGCTGTTTGTAAATAAGAAGGACGGCTCACTGAGATTGTGTGTGGATTACAGGTAACTTAATCAGGTGACTGTGAAGAATAGATATCCACTGCCTTGCATAGATGACTTATTTGATCAATTGCAATGTGCTCAAGTTTTCTCGAAGATTGATCTTCGATCGGGATATCATCAGTTGCAGATTAAGAGTCAAGACGTGCCAAAGACAGCTTTCCGCACTCGATACGGGCACTACGAATTTCTAGTCATGCCGTTTGGGCTGACTAATGCCCCCGCTGTATTCATGGACTTGATGAACCGAATTTTTCATGATTATTTAGACCGGTTCGTTATTGTTTTTATTGATGATATCTTAGTCTACTCGCGAAGTGATGATGAGCATGCTCAGCACCTTAGGGTGATTCTGCAGGCTCTTCGTGAGAGACAGCTTTATGCCAAGTTCACCAAGTGTGAATTTTGGCTGCGGCAGATTGGTTTTCTTGGTCATATAGTTTCTGCGGAGGGTATTTTTGTTGATCCGCAAAAAGTTGTGGCTATATTGAGATGGGAATAGCCAAAAACAGTATCAGAAATCAGGAGTTTTCTTGGTCTAGCCGGTTATTACCGTAGATTTGTAGAGGGCTTTTCTCGAATTGCTTCTCCGTTATCTAGATTGATACGGAAAGACGTCAGATTTATATGGGATGACCGTTGTGAGGTGAGCTTTCAGGAACTCAAACAGCGGTTGACGTCCGCTCCGATTCTAGCCCTTCCTACGAGTAGTCGAGAGTATGTGGTGTACAGTGACACCAACAGACAAGGATTGGGCTGTGTATTGATGCAGGATGGTAGAGTTATCGCCTATACTTCGCGACAGCTATAGAAGCATGAGGTGAATTATCTTACGCACGATTTGGAGTTGGCGGCCATAGACTTTGCACTAAAGATATGGCACCACTATTTATATGGGGTCACATGCAGGGTATTTACAGATCACAAGAGTCTGAAGTATCTGTTCACTCAGAGGGAGCTGAATTTGAGGTAGCGGAGATGGTTAGAACTGCTAAAGGATTATGACCTCATCATCGACTATCATCCAGGCAAGGCTAATATAATGGCTGATGCCTTGAGTCGGAAGTCGTCTTCCTCTTCTCAGACTACCGAGAGTACTTATCTCTCATGTTTATTGGGACTCCGAGCCTTGGGAGTCAGGTTGGCTAGTGATGATCAGAGAGCTATACTAGCCAGATTTGAGTTCTGCCGAGTTTGCTCGACCGTATCAGGGAGCTTTAGTAGAGTGATGAAGAGCTCCGAGGTATTTATGAGAAAACCAGGAGATGTAATATTGATGACTTTAGAGTTCGCAAGGATAGACTATTGGTTTTTCGAGATCGGGTATGTGTACCAGCAGATAATGATCTTCGCAGGGCTATTCTTGAGGAGGCCCATTCATCTGCCTATGCTTTACACCCTAGCAGTACTAAAATGTACCGCACCAAGAGACAGTTATTGGTGGTCGGGTATGAAACGAGAAATTGAAAAATTTATTGCTCGTTGCCTTGTATGTCAGCAGATAAAGGCTGAGCACCAGCGTCCAGCTGACACTTTGCAGCCCCTTCTCATTCCTGAGTGGAAGTGGGAGCATATCACGATGGATTTCGTAGTGGGGTTACTGCGGACTTCAGCACAACATGATGCTATTTGGGTGACAGTTGACCAACTTATTAAGTCCGCACACTTCATCCTGATTAGGAATGATTACTCGCTTGAGACGTTGGCACGCCTCTATATTGATACGATTGTGAGACTGCATGGGGTTCCAGTGTCGATAGTATCAGATCGAGACCCCAGATTTACATCCCGTTTTTGGCCCAGTCTGCAGGAGGCTTTGGGTACTAAACTGAATTTCAGCACAGCGTATCACCCCCAGACAGATGGTCAGTCAGAGATGACCATTCAGACTTTAGAGGACATACTTAGGGCATGTGTTATGGATTTCTGGGGGAGTTGGGATCGGCATCTTCCGTTAGTGGAGTTTGCCTATAATAATAGCTATCAGGCGAGCATTGGCATGCCACCTTACGAGGCATTGTATGGGAGGAAGTGTCGTACCCCGTTGTGCTGGGATGAGGTTGGTGAGCGACGCCTCACAAATGTTGAGCTAGTAGAGGAGACGAAGGAGAAAGTGAGGATTATCCGTACGCGGATGAAAGCCGCTCAGGATAGACAGAAATCCTATGCAGATCGTAGGCGGCGACCTCTAAGTTTACTGTGGGAGACATGGTATTCTTAAGGATATCTCCTTTTAAGGGAGTCATTCGATTTGGGCAACGGAGGACGTTGAGCCCCAAGTATATTGGGTTTTTCCGTATCCTTGAGAGAATCGGAAGTGTAGCATATAAATTAGAGCTGCTAGCAGACCTATCGCGTATTCACGATATATTTCATGTCTCAGTACTTAGGAGATATCAGCCAGATCCATCACACATTTTAGAGGCTCCACCAGTTGAGCTTCGAGAGGACTTAAGCTTACCTGTTTAGCCCGTGGCTATTCTGGATCGACAGGTCAGAAAGTTACGGAGTAAAGAGGTTCCTCTTATTAGAGTTTTGTGGAGGAGCGACCAGGTCGAGGAACAGACCAGGGAGCCTGAGGAAGCTATGAGGAGACAGTACCCCTAACTTTTCTCTGTATAGTTTCTTTTAGTTTCGAGGACGAAACTTGATTTTAGGGGGTTAGAAAATGTAACGCCGACTTTGTGATACCGTATTTTTGTACGAGAAATTTTATTTATTTATATTGATTTTTGATTTTGGGGTATTTAAATGAAATTTTTGGTGTATTTAAAATTATTGTCGTATCCGTGAAAATTAGCTAAAAATGAATATAATAATAATAATAATAATAATAATAATAATAATAATAATAATAATAATAATAATAATAAAAATAAAAATAATAAAGAAAAGAGAAGAGAAGAGAAAGTAAAAACAAAAAAAAAAAAGGAAAATTAAAATTAGGGCTTAAAGCCCTAATTTTCTTCCTTTTCCTCTCTTTCCCTCTCTCTCTCTCTCTCACTCCGTCTCTTCCTCTCCCGCAGCCACCGCCAGCACCGCCGCTCGCCACCATCGCCATCGCACCCAGCCGCCGCTGCTCCTCCCTCCTCACGCGAGCGCGCTAGCCGCAGCGCCTTCCTCCACCGCGCACCACGATCTCCCACGAGCTGCGCGAACCCAGCCGAGCGCGATTTGTTGCCAACGCTCCACAGCACGAGTGCGCAACTGCCCGAGCACTCCAGCCCACAGCACGCGAGCCCAATGCGCGATCCTTGCATGATCGCTAGCGCACCAGCACGCGACAGCGCCAAATCGAGCGACAGCGCCAGAGCGCGCGACAATGCAGAGCACTGCGCGCTCTCCCGAGCGCGGGCGCGTACTACGCGAGTGCTAGCGCGCACTGCGCGAGTGCTAGCGCGCACTGCGCGAGTGCTAGCGCGCCTCTGCACGCTCCTGCACAAGCCCCAGCGCGCCCTTGCGTGCCTCTGCACGAGCCCCTGCGCACCCCAGCACGGGCTCCCCTACGCCAGCGTGCCCTCCAGCACGCCCCAGCACGAGGACCCACTGCGCGAGCACTCGATCCAACTCGCGAGCGCGAGCCCTAGCCACTGCGGCCCAGTCCGGTCCGCGGCCCACTGCCGACCCGCATGCCTCCAGGCCCACCAGACCCATCAGGCCCGCAGGCCCACCTGGCCCTCCAGCCAGCGTCCCAAGAGCCCGCGACTGCCCGTTACAGTCCGTGAGCCTCTGCGAAGATAAATGACTCAAAATTCGATTTTCGCATTAGGGTTTCGAATTTCTTTAGTAATTGGACTTAAATTGTTCACAATTGTTTCAAATTTGGAAACATTCAGGTTTTAGACCCAAACTGATGGGCGAACGAAAGCTAGATCCGAGATCCGGAGAACCCTGGGTGAGAGAAAGGAAATCTCTTTAACTCTTGAATAAATTTTGTCAAATTAGGTAGTTTTGGTTGGAAAAAAATTGAAAATCCATAACTAGACCCTTATTTGATATCGAATTGTGATGATTAATTAGGAAAATCTCATTGAACACTCGAGCGGTCAGATTCGAATTGGCTTTTAAAATAGAGAGTGATCACCCTTCCGTATAAAGTGAGTGCGATTTATTTCAATACTTTTGTTTAATATGTAAACTCTGTTTTACAACATTTTGATGTATAATACCTAAAAAAAAAAAAAAAAAAAAAAAGGGAAATTAAAATTAGGGCTTAAAACCCTAATTTTTTCCCCTCTCTCTCTACCTCTCTCTCTCACTCTCTCTCTTTCCCTCTCTCTCTCTCACTCCGTCTTTTCCTCTCCCGGTGCCGCTGCCAGCACCGCCGCTCGCTACCATTGCCACCGCACCCAGCCGCCGCTGCTCCTCCCTCCTCACGCGAGCGCGCTAGCCGCAGCGCCTTCCTCCTCCGCCAAGCGCGATCGCTGCACCACCGCGAGTGCACCAGCACACACGATAGCGGCAGCACGCGAGAGCCCAGCACTAGCCCAGCGTTACCCAGCGCGCGAGCCCAGCGCGAGCCCAGCACGAGCCCAGGGCGAGCAGTGCGCGACCCTCTGCACGAGCCCCTGCGCGCCTCTGCATGCTCCTGCACGAGTGCCTGCACGCCCTTGCGCGCCTCTGCACGAGCCTCAGCGCTCCCCAGCACGGGCTCCCCTGTGCCAGCGCGCCCTCCAGCACGAGCACAGCGCGCTCCAGCGCGCAATCCACTGCTCGAGCGCGCCCCAACACGAGCGCGAGAGCTCCAGCGCGCGACCCACTGCGCGAGCACTTGATCCAGCTCGCGAGCGCGAGCCCTAGCCACTGCGGCCCAGTCCAGCTCGCGGCCCAGTCCGGCCCGCAGCCCACCAGACCCATCAGACCCGCAGGCCCACCAGGCCGCCAGCCCATCAGCCCATCAACCCGCTAGCCCGTGGCCCACGAGCCCGCGACGGCCCGTGACAGTCCATGAGCCTTTGCGAAGGTTTTAGACCAACCCGACGGGCAAACGACAGCTAGGTCTGAAAGCTGAGGAACTCTAGGTGAGAGAAACGCACTTACTTCACAGTGTGAATAAATTTTCCCTTATTAGGGTTTTATTTGATATAAAATTTGATAATTTAATTAGGTTTGTCTTTTGGAGAGTCGTTAAAAAGTAGGGAGTGACCACCCTCCCTAGATAAGTGAGTGGGACTCTAATCTCTTGTATAAAATAGTAAAACGTGTTTTCTACCGTGTTTTCGATAAAACATGCCTTTGATATGCATTGATCTGACGTATGATATTGAATTTCAAAACCGTTTTGTGATTATTGGAGTGTCTAGAAATATGTTTACGATAACTATGCATCCTTGGTTTGAAATGAAACAATAATTGTGCCATTACTTGAAATTTTAAAATTTCCTTTTCTATCGTCGCATTGATATGCTGTTTAAAATGATTCGATGAAACGTATTGGCACGCAGATTTGAAATGTTTTGATGAGCTATGTGGGTTGGATGCCCACTATTTATGCGATGATGTGATATTACTTGTGGGACGTTGTGCTCTTGTGATACTATGGGACGTTGTGCCCTTGTGATACTATGATGATTCCATAGTTACGAAGGGCGTTTGTAGAGGCACGGGTTACCCGGATACGCTTCTATAGGAGGTATCCGCAAACGTCATTTATTCTAAAGGCTATAAGCGCGGCCGGTTGAACCCACGTAGGGGGAGGACGTGTGTGACGCCACCGTCTAGTACCAGGCGGGGTCCTATACACGTTGATGAGTTTGCCCCAGCGAACTCATGGCCAACGTCGGGGTAGAGAGCGTTTTAAAGTCTATACATAATAAAACCCCCGATGCACCTGTTCTTGGTCTCGGTTGACCTTTGCCAGGATCATTTTTGGCTCGCTTAGATATTACTTGATTTTAAATGGATGCATATATGTTTACTATCGTGTGATTGATTTAAATGATTTTAAATTGCTAAACATATCATATTTTGTCGCGAAATGTAAATTTTATTTCAAATGATATTATTTGACACTCCAATTGTTCATCCATGCTATTTATGCTTGATATTATCCCCCTCACTCACTGAGTATTTTTCCATGATACTCATCCCTCTCTTTTCCTTCCTCAGATAGGTTTATTGTGATAGAGCGACGTTACAAGCTCTAGAGCGGATTTGGTGTTCACAACGGTGAGATTTATTTTAAATAGAAATATGAGCTCTTAATTTAGTTTTGACCCTGCGAGGTCTTGATATTGGGGTCCGTAGTTGGCCGTGTACTTATTTTGTGATGACTGTATAATTTAACTCTCATATTTCCTTTGCATTGAGGCGATTGTACGTATTTGAGTGTTATTTGGGAAAATTATTGTATCTTTCATAAAATTTAGGTTGGCTCGGTGTGGCGGCTGTTCATACTCTAATTGGGCATGACAGTAGAGGTCTGTGGTTAGGACTGCTAGAAACTTGTAGCTTTGCGTTGTTCTGGATGTTGGCGGTGGTGTTTGTTGATTTTGGAGAGGACGGGATGGCCATTTATTTAAATTATAGATTGATTTTAATTATACAGTTTTAATTGTATACGGGAAACCTCCGATTTATGGGGAGGTTCTGTCCGATTTTCAGTAAAAATACTGGCGGCATCCTAGGGTAACGGGCGGCTGTTCATGATCCCGATTTGGGGCGTGACATTGGTTGTGAGATTGGTTGATTTTGGAGAAACCGGAATGACCATTTGATTATATTACAGGGTGGTTGTGATTTATACAGAATAAATTGTATTTGGGAAACTTCTAAAATATGGGGAGATTCTGTCCGATTTTCTGTAAAAATACAGTCGGTATTCAGGATAACGGGCGGCTGTTCACGATCCCGGTTTGGGGTGTGACAAATAGTATGTATGAATGTTTGGTTATGCTATTTGATCTTTCTAATACTCCTTGTATGTTTATGCATCTCATGGATGTCATCTTTAAATTCATTTGCTTAGAAATAATACATATAATTAGATATTTTTGCTCAACAAAGATTTAAAATCAGTATGAGATAACCTTTCCTTATTTTCTACGTTGTTAGATTTATAATAAATCATGCAACCCCTTCATATCACGTGTGAAGCTTTTTTTATTTTTACTAACGAACCTTTGCCGGCATGGTGGCATCTCTCAAGGATGATGGGGGCATACTCCTAGAACATATCTTGGTCCATTTTGATTGATTTTTAAACATGCAAATCTTAGTAATTTAACAATAAAAGAGATTCAAAGGATGTTTGAATAATCTTTAACTTCTGTTTCTAGAATTGGTAAGCAAAATTCTGATTTTGATGTGTTATAGAGGAATTAAAAATATTCCAAAATAAGAAGTATTACCATAATTCAAGACGTCAAAAGTATTACTGTTCTCAAATTAAAATAATAAATTTAATTAATATTATTTAACATCTAGAGAAAGAAACTACTTTTAATTATTTTAAAAAGATAAAAGTTAAAATTAATGTGTTTAATTTTTTTAGACAGAAGCAAATTTAAATAACTAATATGTTTAGTTTTAAAAAAGAAAACTATTATTCTAAAAAAAGTTAATGCGTTTTCAGGAAAAAAAAATCAAAAGCTAATGCATTTTCAGAAAGAAAATATGGGTTGAATTAATTACTCTAAAGATGGAGTAAATTATTGAGTTTAATTTTATAAAGAGAAAAATTCAATTTAGCTTTTTATAGAGAGAAAATTCAAAGTGATGCATTTACTAAGAGAAGATGTGAATAAAATGAATTTTCGAGCAAGAACCGTAGGGTTTATTACTCTAAGGTAATCTCGCACCCTATCTCTAATTTTTACATTACGACTAACATTTTCCAAAGTCACCAAGCATTCTTGAATGGCATTGATCAAGCTCAGAAGCCCAAAAGGTTCAAAGAGGTCAATGATCACAAGAATGCAAAAAGACGATGAAGAAAAGTTAGATGCTCTCATTAAGAATAGAACTAGAAAATTAGCAAATTTCCTAAGTAGGACGAAAGTGGTGGAAAGCAAATGGGTTTACAAGATTAAAATTAAACACAAAAGTGATGGCTTAATCAAGCAGTACATGGCCAGAATTGTAGCTAGGGGATTCATTCAAACCTATGGGGTAGATTACAAGGAGACATTTGCTCCCATTGTAGAGATGAGCACGATCAGAGTTCTCATATCCCTTGCCACCAATTAGAGCTGGCCAATGTTTCATATGGATGTCAAAGAATGTCTTCCTACAAGAGAAACTAGAAGAGAAAATTTACATGTATCTACTTCAAGGTCTTCCCCAAAGTATAAAGGAAAAGTGTGTAGACTAAGAGAAGCCATCTACAGTCTCAAACAATCTCCACAAGTCTATATGCAAAACTTAGCTCAGCTTTTTTTAGTAATAATTTTAGAAAGTGCAATAGTGATTCATTCTTATTAACTAAATCTGGAAATAAAAAAAAATCACTACTACAGTCATATATGTCAATAACATAATAGTTACTTGGAATGACTCGAGTTAGGTAGATCAAATAAGAAAATTCCTTAAATCTAATTTGAATTTAAAAATTTAAGATTTTTAAAATACTTTCTAGAAATAGAACTTGCATACGCTATCAAGGGGTTTGTCCTATCTGAAAGAAAGTATGTTGTTGATTACCATAGAAACAAGTAAATTGGGAGCAACACAAGCCGTTAGCCCTATCTCAACCACAAATGAAGGAAAAGAGGATGAACAATCCTTCATAAATGTGCCAAAGTACCAAAGGCTTGTTAGAAAGCTCATTTATCTAACTATTGTCAAACCTGATATTGTATATACTGTGAGCCAAATTAGTCATTATATGCAAAATCCAAAGGTGGGATATTGGCAAGCAAAGAAAGGATTATGAGATATCTCAAAAAAACTCCTTGAAGAGGGATCAGGATGAAAAACAACCAAAGCTTAGAGATCATGGACTATTGTGTTGCTGATTGGGTTGGAAACTCAAAGGATAGTAGATCCACCGTAGGCTATTGCATATTTGCTGGGGGAGACTTGGTGTCCTAGAAGAGCAAGAATTAATAAGTTGTCTCAAGATCTATCACAAAAGCTGAATACCAAGCAATGGAAGTAGCAACCAATGAAATTGTCTGGTTGAAGGATCTAATTGAGTAGTTGGGTTTCAAATCACATCCTCGATCAAACTCTTCTGTGATAATCAATTTGCAGTCCACAATGCCTCCAATCCTGTCATCCATGAATGAATGAAACACATTGTGCTGGTGACTCAAAAGATATGAGATCCACCATAGGCTATTGCATGTTTGTTGGAGAAAATTTGGTGTTGTGAAAGAGCAAGAAGCAATTAGTTGTCTCAAGCTCTGGTACAAAAGTTGAATATGATCCATGGTAGCAACTGTAGTATCGAGAAACAGAAAAAAAAAAACAACGAAGAAGAAGAAGAAGAAGAAGAAGAAGAAGAAGAAGAAGAAGAAAGAAAGAAAGAAAGAAAGAAAGAAAAGAAAAGTCAAAGTTTTTTTTTTATTCTCTCTCTCTTCCCTCTTTCCCCATTTCCTAAATTCCCAATTTTATTTCCCGCAAACCCCAACCCCCCATCTCTCTCTCTCTCTCTCACTCTTTCCCTCTCCTTCGGCTTCTCATCTCTCTCTCTGTTACCTTCCAAAGTCGAGCTACAAGCTTCACTTCTCCTTCATCGCCGATGCCAGAAGACTGTGTACTCCCCTCCGTTGTAGTGAACTCATTTTTGTGAGTGTGAGTGTGAGTGTGGCCTCTACAACTCTTCTCTATTTTTTTTTGAAATTTCATAAGCAATTTGGAAGTGAACAAGACTGGGAATCTGATAATTTCTTTAGGGTTTTGTTAAATTATTCTTGTTGAAGGCCAATTACTTTAATTAGGGTTTTCTTTTGTGAGTAAAAATTTTGATATGTACTGAACAATCTTGAGTGCTGGCTTAGAGATATAGTGAACTGGGACATTTTGATGCTTCTCCCGTAAATACAAGGGTGTAGAAAGTAGATCAAAAAGAATCCTTTGACTAGGCTTATCTTTCTAGAAGAAAAATACATTTGAGAGTTAAAAGAATTTTTGTGCATAACTTGTAAGGTTTCCTGGTCATCAGTCAATATTAAAATGGCGAAGAATCAAAGTCTCTTAAGTCCAAGTCTTGTCTATCATAATAGGATATTATAAAAGCATTCAAAAATTTTCCATGGGCTTCGAAGCTTGAATATTTGAGGACTCCATGTGCTTTCTTGACTCATACCATTCATGGCTTACTTACACTAGTAGGCTATATGCTGGAAAGTCATGTTCTAAAGGAAAGACATGTTCTGAGTACTTGTTACCTTATTAATTCTTGTTCATGTTGTGGAAAAATGGTAATTTGTTTTAATCTAATGTAATCCTCTTTTATTGGAGTTTGAGAACTCATGGAAAAGGATCCAAAATATAGATGGGATGTTAGAGTTTAAATATATTAGGAAAAATTTATAAATCTTTGAATTTAAGGAGAAATGACCTGAAAATTATCATTACTAGTTTAGGACAACCCATTGAAGCTTGAAAGAAGACTTCATTGGATGTCTCAATCTCACTTTGGTTGTGTAGTATATAAGTGTGATCTCTTGTTAAACTTCTGGGGTGCCTTTTGTGGGACAAAATCGTGAGACCTTAGTACCTCTAAATAACATCTCACAAGTTCAGTAGCCTTGAGGGTGGTTCGTGAATATGGTCATAATATCATCACATTATTATGCTTTTTCTTTTATGAAGCATGCAAGACTTGGCTGAGTTAAGTGTCAATGGACCAATATTATGTAGTTATGTTATTATTAGCTAGATTAGAGATCTTAAGTACATAAAATGAAAAGAGTTGCTAGAGAGGGCCGATTTGAGGTAAGAAAATACAATGAAACATTATGAAATAAGAGTTATACTTTCTGGATGGTTGACATTAAAGATGTGAGGTATTTTAGAACGTTTGCTGGGACAAGCTCTTTTCAAAGAGCAACGGAGAGGTGTAGTTGTGCAAACATGTTGAGCTAGCATTTATCATATGTCTTTTTTTTATGTAGATTAATGAGTTGTTATGAAATAAATCGATAAACTACTTTGGCTTGTAACGCATCTATTGGCTGTGGTGCAAAACCATAACCTTAACAAAAGCCTTCTGCATTTCATTGATAATGTATAGGGAGTGAACACCCTGCTTAGGTGAGTGACTTGTTATGTTTCGATAAATGAGTAAACTAATTTCAATTATATTTCATAAATTGAATTTTGGAATGAGTTTGAACTAAATTTATAATATTTTGTGAATATGGTATGCCTCAAATGAAATTTGAATAAATTCATAACTATTGTACTAAATTATTGAATTATTGGCATCATATTATAATTGAATATTCATGTGAAATCTGTATTATTGCTCTACATTGAAATTTGAGTTTGAATTTATTTATAAACTGAATTTGGTAACATAGTGTTGGAAAAGGACTATAGTTTAAGTTTTACCACGGACCGGGTTATTGGGGCGGCGTGGTCAATGTTGTTAAATTGACTTGGTAGTAGGTGGGTTAGAGAGCCTTCTCAAGCCGCCGTGATAATATGGATGCACCCCATGGAGCTCCAGGGCCAATGCCAAGGTGAAAGGGATTTTTAGAAAACAGTGAAAAACCCCTTAGCGGATCCTATCAATGGTCATTGATAGGATAATGATTTCAGCATATCCCAAAATTGTGAAAAATAAATGTAAATTGTTGTTTTGTTCATATAAATCATGGTGGTTTGAAATAAACTGTTTTATACCAATATTTTTATTTATGACAATGCACTTTGTATATGATTGCTTGACATAACCATTTTCACTCCTCATTTATGCGTTGCATACCATTGCACTCCACTCACTGAATATTTTAAATACTCACCCATCCCTTTCATATTTTTCAGAGGAAGTGTAGCTCAAGGACATCTCGTAGAGATGGTTGAAGATTTTTTTTGTGGAATTTTTGTAGGTTATGATTATACATTTTATTTTTGAATTAGGATTAAGGGAATCCATGGGAAGGAAGTTTTGTACATCTCATACTATTTGGATTTTATTTGATACTGGCTTAATTCTCTTGAATAAGTATTGATAAAATTCATACGACTATAATTTGGGACTTCATCATTTGTACGAATCCATTTTTGAAAGCCGTTTATTTTGTATTGGAATATTTGGAACGTTTCTTTGATTTGTAAATTCATGAAATGTTTGAGAACTCTAGAATGGCTGGGCTGGCCAAATCTGCAAGTATGCATGTATAGGGATTATTGATTGTGTTCCGATGCATGCATGTATGTATACGGATGGGTTGGAAGGGTCCCTTGCATGTGTGTTATATATATGAATTCTTATTTTGATAGATTTTATGTTTTGGAAGATTTATCGTACAATTAGGATACCTAGCGCTATCCTGGTATATAGGGAGGTCATGCCGTATGCCGAGATAATGCAGCGGTTATTACGTGCTGACGGAAGAGTCGAGGCGTGACAGCAACAGCTAGTAAAATTGTTTGGCTAAAGACTCTAGTTGAAGAGTTGGGATTTCCAATCACAGCCTCAATCAAACTCCTCCGTAATAATTAGTTTGCCATCTATATCCGCTCCAATCCTGTCTTCTGTGATAAAATAAAGCACATATAGGTTGATTGTCAATTTGACGATAGAAGGTTGAAAACAAAACCATAGTCACACCGCACCTGATGAGTAATGAGAAAGTTACTGATATTTTCACCAAAGGAATTACGACTGATCACCTTCAAAATAACCTTAGCAAGTTAGACCTCATAGATGTTGGTATTTGATGATCACTCCGTAATAATTAGTCTACTATATGTATCACCTCCAATCCTATTTTCCATGAGCAACTTGCCGATCACTCCAAACCATATTGCGTTTTTCCCCTATCTGGCAAGAATCTATGCCCATAATGTTGTTGCCATTCAGTCATGTCCAAAGTCCAAGAAGAGTTCTTCGTAACGTCCAAAATGGAAGTTCAAAGAAGTGTGTAAAATGCCCATAACACAACTCAATATATCAAGAGTATTTTGGATAGAATTTTTAACGGTTAGTTTTTTTCTCTCTACCAACTAATTTTCTCTCTACCGGCTAATTTCTTGCCTCTGCTGGATAGTTGACTTGTGTTCTTTACAACTAGCACTCTCCTCTCATCATTTTGTAAGCAAGAAAGAAGCTATCTCTTCTTACATTGTCTGTTCTTTAAGTTCCATAAGAATTTCTTGTATTCAAATATTATTCGACTAATACAAAGTCATTTGTTTGTTCTTTCCGTCATTCTTATGTTTTGACATCAAACTTTCAACATAAGGCAGCACTTCAATTACTTTATTGGATTAGACTCCTCTGTTAATTACCCGTCATTTTAGCAATTATGGAGGAGAACATGCTAAATTCATCAAGAAACTAACATTGCAGGCCAACAATTTCAGGGAAAGTGATTTTATCTAAATTAATCTTTGCAATGAGTGTTTCTATTATCGTCGTTATCGCCAATCGCAATCTAGAGTTGATGGTACCATTAAAATATTGAAGAAGATTGGAAAGAAAGCATATAAAGTTGAATCGTCAGGTGGCTATAGTAATTTGACAACCTTCACTGTTGTACATCTTTGAAGAAGAACTTGATCATGATCCGAGGACAATAATTTTCCATCCCAATGATAATGAAATCAAAATAATTTAAGATAAATTTTTTAATCAAATGGTGCACTAGATTCAAAATTTTAAAATGTTGTGATAGATTTTGGTCAACTTCTTAGGCTAATCTGAGTTTATTAAGAATAATCCCGATGGCAAGCCCTATAAAATTGGAGAGCAACTAAAGTCTATTTTCCAACCAAAAAATAAAAAATCTCAAAAAGCGTTTCTCTGTATAGCAAGTTATGCCCAAATTACATAGGACCATCATATTGGTACTACTTGTGGCTTGAGTTCACCATGTTTTCAGTGGTCTTAAAGCTTTTATTTAAGTTTCTAGGTTCATGTTTAGTCAAAGAGTCCTCTATGGCTCTTCTTCAAATATTTCTTAGTCAAGCCTTGCGAAGCATTCAATACTTTGCATACGGAGTTTCCTATGGTTGGAGGGTTGTTACAAGCCTTGCCTATATAAAGCCATCTTTTGTAATCTTTCCTAGCGGACTAATTTGATAAGTACAAATCACTCTCTTGAGTCTTAACCTTATGTGTGAAGAGAAATATTTTTATTATTGCTCTACAATCTGAAGTTGATTCTTGAAATGTTATTGCCCTTTAGAGTACCCCAACTTCTTTGTAATTTTCTGGTGTCACGTGTTGAATGCATAAAAGAGATTTTGTGTGTCACTTTTGTTATTAAGAATGTAAAACCGACAAAGTCAAAAAAAAAAAAAAAAAATTGCTAAAGTTACTTTCCCGATTCACCTTCTCTCCCCCTCATTCTCTCCCATGTTCTCTGTCTCTCACCCTCTCAAAATCTCTCCCTCCCTCCATCACAAGAGCTCTCTCTCTCTCTCTGTCTCTCTCTCTCATCGATCTCTCTCTCTCTCCTGCGGGCGCTGCACAGCCGCAGCATGCAGCTTCCCTCCCGCGCTGCTACAGCCCGCGAGCAGCTCCATCTCGCGAGCGCTCCAATGCGCACCAGCCGCTACTCCTCTCCCTCGTGCGCGAACAGCCCACTGCTTCTCTCCCTCGCCTGTTCGCGTGCTGCCCTCTGCCGAGACACTTGCTGCAACCCCAGAAGAGACCCCAACTCGGCAGTCATCGGTAAGCCCTCGAGAACTCTAGCCGAGATTTCAATTCATCCCCTGTACATGTGGTATGAATTTCCGATTGATATATTATAGGGTTTCAATTTTCTTTGGTGATTGAACCTAAATACTAAATTTTGCTTCAAATCGGAAGCATTGCAGGTTTCGAATTAAATCGAACAGCGTACGAAGGTTTGGTAGGCAAATGCGAAAATTCTAGGTCTGAACCTGCACTCCTTTCTCTGCGCAGGTAAGAGCTAATTTTTGAAAATAACTCTAGAATTGTGAAATAATTGCAATATGGTAGAATTGGAATGTATGTCCATGAATTGGAAAAATTAGAAAAAACTAAGACTATGTTAATTTAAGAAAATCTATGAGAGTTGTGAATATGAATTTTGTAAAAATGTAAATGGCGATAAATTGGTAAAATGAGGATAGAAACAAGAAAATGTTAAAAATGAGGGTTAAACAAAATTAGGAAAGTTTGTGAACCCTTGATTTTGGAGGAGAAATGACTTGAGAATTGTTATGGTTGCTTCAGGACAATCCATTGGAGTTTGAAAGGAGATTTCTTGAGTATGGATAGGGTGTAGGGAGTGAATACCCTCTCTAGAGGTGAGTGGATGGTTCATTGGATTCATGAATGAGAAATCTATTTTAAAATTGTTTTATAAATGATTTTCGAAAGATTTTACATGATTTATGCGAATTGTTTTGTGACTGTGGGCTGTCTGAACTGAATTATAAAATATAAATGCATCCATTGTGTTTAAAAATGATTTTGTGCCATATTTTATTTGATATTGCTCTATGAATTGATTTGGCATGAGATTATTGATTATTTGATAGAAAATTATGGCACATTGTTTGTGAACTGGATTGATTTAGAAATGAAGGGTGCCGCAAATGACTATAGTCATATTCCCACCACGGAGCGACCCGACGGGGTGGCGTGGTTTGGGGTTTGGATGGTAGGGGAGTTAGACGTCCCTCCCTCTGTCGAAATCGTACTATATCTAGTGCACCCCGGTGAGGTACGAGCCAACGCCAAGGTAGGGGGTTTGTTTTGAGACATTGGATAGAAAGACCCTTGGCAGGATTTCGTCTGGGTTTGGCAGCCCTAAGACGGAAATGTTTTTCGATGGAACCCCAAGATTTTCTGAAATGATAATTGACATGAATGCATATTTTGTAAATTGTGATTTATTGAAATGTTTTATACATATGGACTGTTATTTATGAGATATGTTTTGACTGCCCCACATTTACCCCTTATTTATGAATACAATCACACCATTGTACTCCACTCACTGAGTATACCCCTAAACTCACGCCTCTCTTCCCCTTTTTCAGAGGAGACTTAGTTGGGAGACTACTCGACGGAGCTTATACAGTATTTTTGCGGATTGTATAGGTATTTGGCACATGCAGGGTTACTTTTGGAGATTTATAGATCTCAAACCATAGAAAGGGAAGACTGTACATCCCCTGCCATGCGGATTTCATTGATACTGGCCGAGTTGTTGGCAAGTATTGATAAAATCCGCTAATTTTTTATTTGTTCTTTATTATCTTAATTACTCGATTATTTTTGTAAAACCGTTTATATTTGTACTGGGACATTTGGACTGTAAATCTTAATTTTGATATTTTTCTCTAATTTTGTGAAGTTCTGTACAACTCATACCGTTAGGACTCTACCGATACTGGCTTGTCTTCCTCAGGTAAGTGTTGGTAAAGTCCGACGGCTATGTTTTGGGACTTCTTGTTTGTCATACGCTTTATTGATGTGAGAATTCTGAATGGCTAGGATGGCCACATCGCATGCGTGCTTGTACAGGATCCCACTCCCCGATATGTGCCAATGTGTATATTTGAATGTTCGGGGATGAGCCGGATGGGCTCCTTGCGTGTGTATTGTTATATGATTTTACATTTTGAAGAGTCTTATGCTTTAGATGATTTATTGTAAATTTGATAGCCTTGCAGACTCCCGGTATACGGGAAGGTTCTGTCCGTGTATCGAGACGACTCGACGATTGTTGCGTGGTCGATCCGAGGATCGGGGCATGACAAAGAAACTTGATTTCCATGGACTTGTAGATTTAACTCATCCCAGAGATACGTGAACGAATGTAAAATACTGATACTTAAGAAATTAGCCTAACTTAGGGTGTTGTCAATACATAAAAACATACTTGTGTAAGCGGTCCCCCATGGTCGGGAGTTCGATCTCCTATGGGAATGAAAAAATTAGCGTTGAGAAATCTGCTCTCTCAATTGGGTCCTGCAAGCGGTCGATCCAGATTAGTCGGGACAAAACTCTGGATACTGAGTTGGTGGCCTAACCAGTATCCAAAAAAAAAATCAAATCACATGGAAAGTATCATTCGACATTCCGGTGATGTTTTCTCATATTGATTTTAATTACATCATTTCTTCATTTCTTGGGTTTGCATTAGCGTTAGTTTAGGATAATTTTTCATCAAATTTCTTAATTCTAAATACTACAAATAATTGGTTAGCAATATAATCAGACAACAATTTTCGTGGGACGGATCTCTACTCGTCATTATATCAACCGATACAACTTGTATACTTGCAAATTCATATATCAATCCCTTATTAGTCCGCTCTCCCATGTTCAGTATGGATAGGCTGCACGAACAATCATAATGGGTGGCCATTTGTGCAGCCATGTCAAGGTTTTGATGACTTCTAGCATTTTCTGTACTTCATGCTATACTTATTAATCAAGTGATCTGTGTTAGGGTAGGTCGTTTAAGCATAGGGTGGTGAAGCCAAAGTGATATGATAAGATGGGTTGGTCACTAAAAAAAAAAACACGTTTTTAGTCACGAATTTTCTCGACAGAAAAAATTTATCGTTATTTTACGATAAATTTAGCGATAAAAAATTTTTCATCGCTAATTTAAAGTAAAATTTGTGACGAAAAATAAGTTATGGCTAAATTAGTAATTGACACATTATTCGTGACTAAATTCGTCACTAATTGACAACAAAAAATTTTTCATTACAAATTTCATCGCTAATTAGCGACGAATAAAATTCTATGGCTACATTTTGCCTTGGATATAGTTATCCGTAACTAAATTTAGCGACGGAAAAATTTCGTGATAAATTTCGTGGCTAAATTTTGCAATGAAAAAATTTCGTAACAAATTCTGTCACTTATTAGCTACAAAAATTTTTCATCGCTAATTAGTCACGAAAAAATATTTATCTCTAAATTTAGCAACAAAATTCAAAATTCATGAATAAATTCGTCGCTAATTAACCATAAAAAAGTATTCGTAACTATATTCATCGCTAATTTATTATCTGTATTTCAAAATTTATGGATACTTTCATAACTAAATTTTTCTATACTCGATTAGAAAATATTTTCAATCGTATCCCCTTTTTGAACCAATTCTGAATAATGAAATTGAATTAAATATAATAATTCTCACCAAATTGAGAATTTTCAACAATATATAATTCAATTAATGTGTAATAGACAATTTTCAATAAGTCGCGATTGTGGAGTTTACCATTTATGTTTTTATCTTCTACATATATTTGTATTTCTTACTTAATTTAATCGCTTTTGAAAATTCAGTTGTTTATCTTTATTCATTGTTGTCATTAACAAAGAAGGTAATAAATGATAGTTCCACGTCCGACAATTGATCTCGTTTGGCAAGTAAATCAAACATTAGTTTTCGAAAAATGGTGATAGTGATACGGATGGCTACTGATAGGTAGCAATCCATTTATAAACTATTATATGATTTCAAAAAAATAAAATAAAAATGAAAAAGAATAATAAAATAATAAAATAAAAGAAAAAATAAGAAAATAAAATATAAAATGCAAATATATACTAGAAAAAAATTAAGTTAGCGACGGATTTAGCGACAAATTTAGAAATCCATCGCTAATTTAGCGACGAATTCTAAATCCATCGCTAATTTAGTGATGAATTCTAAATTCGTCGCAAAATTAGCGACGAATTAAGATATGCGTAGCTAATTTAGCGACGGATTTACGAAAAATTTGAAATCCGTCGCTAAATTTAATCTATTTTAATTAGAATTTTATGCTTTTTTATTTTATTAATTTATATTAACAAATCATATTATTATTTTATAATATTTTAATTTAACATTTTATATTATTATATTATATTTCATTTTTCTAAAAGAATAATATTCGTTACATCTTAAAAAAAATCATAAAAACAAATCAATTTATTATGTTATAATATTTTAAAATAGTATTTTATTTTATTTTTTTATATTTTCTTTTTTTGAGAACAATATTAATATATTTTTTAATTCATTTATTTTTTCTTAATTAAGTTTGCATTTTATTATTTTTTATTTTTTAAAAAATTATCATATTTATCATTTTTAATTAATATGTTATATTTTATTTTTATTTTTTCTTTTTAAAGAATCATATTATTTTGTTTTAAGTTAGCATTTTATTATTTTTAAAAATATTTTATTATTTTATTGTAAACTAAAATTTTATTATTTTATAACAAATTGTTATTTTATTTTATTTATTATTATTAGAAAAATATCAAAGAAAGATAATAAGTAAAAAAAAACATATAACAAATTCTAACATATAGATCGGTTGTTATATGCTTTTTGTAATACCAAGCTTAAAAAAAAAAAAAAAAAAAAAACAATATTTGGAGACGCAGCATTTTGGGACAAAACGCTGCGTCCCCAATTGGGGATTAGGGTTAAAACCCTAACCCCCTTGTCACGCCCCAAACCGGGATCGTGAACAGCCGCCCGTTGCCCCTGAATGCCGGCTGTATTTTTACAGAAAATTGGGCAGAACCTCCCCATAAATCGGAGGTTTCCCATGTACAATTATACCTGTATAATCCAAATCATCCTGTACAATACACAAATGGTCATCCCGGTCTCTCCAAAATCAACAAACACCACAGCCAACATTCAGAACAACGCAAGGCTATAAACAAACCTAGCCACAGACCTCTACTATCATGCCCAACTAGAGCATGAGCAGCCGCTATACCGAGCGGACCTACGTTTATACGATATATATCACATTTCCCAAGTAACATTCAAGTACGTACAATCGCCTCAATGCAAATGAAATATGAGAGTTAAACTATACAGTCATCCCAAAATAAGTACATGGCCAACTACGGACCTCTATGTCAAGACCTCGCAGGGTCGAAACTAAATTAAAAGTAAATCTTACCGTCGGAAATACCAACTCCGCTCTAGAGCCTGTAACGTCGCTCTATCACAATAAACCTGTCTGAGGAGAGAAAATAGAGGGGTGAGTATCATGGGAAGATACTCAGTGAGTGAGGGGGATAATATCCAGCATAAATAGTATAGGTGAACAATTGGAGTGTCAAATAATATCATTCGAAACAACAATTTACACTTCGCAGCAAAACATGATATATTTATCCTTTTGAAATCATTTAATCAAACACATGATAGCAAGCATGTATGCATCCATTTAAAATCAAGTAATGTCAGAGCGAGCCAAAAATAGTCCTGGCAAAGGTCAACCGTGACCAAGGACAGGCGCGTCGGGGGTTTTTATGCATAGACTTTGAAATGCTCTCTACCCCGACGTTGGCCATGAGCTCGCTGGGGCCAACTCATCAACGTGTATAGGACCCCGCCCGGTGCTAGACGGTGGCGTCACACACGTCCTCCCCCTACGTGGGTTCAACCGGCCGCGCCTATAGCCTTTAGAATAAATGACGTTTGCGGATACCTCCTGCAGAAGCGTATCCGGGCAACCCGTGCCTCTACAAACGTCATTCGTAGCTACGGCATATCATAATATCACAAGGGCACAACGTCCCATAGTATCACAAGGGCACAACGTCCCAGGGCACAACGTCCCACGAGTATCATCACATCATCGCACAACTAGTAGGCATCCAACCCACATAGTTCATCAAAAACATTTTTAAATTTTGCGTGTCAATACGTCTCATCAAATTCATTTCAAAACAGCATATCAATACATTGGTATAAAATGAAATTTATACATTTTCAAATAATGGCACAATTATTGATTCATCTCAAACCATGGATGCATAGTCATTGCAAATATAATTCAAGACACTCTAAAAATCACAAAACAGATTTCCAAATTTAATATCACACGTCAACGAATGCATATCAAAGCATGTTTTATCGAGAATGCGACAGAAAATACGTTTTACTATTTTATGCAAGAGATTAGAGTCCCACTCACATATCTAGGGAGGGTGGTCAATCCCTATTTTTCAACGACTCTCCAAAAGACAAACCTAATCAAATCGTCAAATTTATAGCGATTAAAACCCTAATAAGGGATTCTATCAATCAAAATTTATTCATCTCTCACCTAGGGTTCCTCGGGTGTCAGACCTAGCTGTCGTTCGCCCGTCGGGTTGGTTTAAAACCTGTAATATTTCCCAAACTTCAGATGTATTAGAAACCACTAAATTTCTAACAGTAAACCATAGAACTTCAATCAATACAGTCGTTACCTGCCGTACAGAAGATGCAGGTGAGCTCTCGAAGGGGAATGCCGGTCGCGGGCTCGCGGGCTCGCGGGCCGTCACGGGCTCGCGGGCCGGGGGGCTGGCTGCTAGCGGGCTGGCCCGCTGGTGGCTCACGGGCTCTCAGCCCGGCTTGCTGGCCGCAGCGGGCTTCGCGGGATGCAGTGGGCCACGGCTGGACTGGGCCTTGGGCCGCTGGTGGGCTGGCCCGCTCATGGGCTAGGGCTCGCTCTGGGTCACGAGCTGGGTCGCGCGCTGGCTCGCGAGCTGGGTCGCGCGCTGGCTCGCGCGCTAGCTCGCGCTGGGTCGCGAGCTGGGTCGCGCGCTGGGTCGCGCGCTGGCTCGTGCTGGGACGCGAGCTGGGTCGCGCGCTGGCTCGTGCGCTAGCTCGCGCTGGGTCGCGAGCTGGGTCGCACGCTAGCTCGTGCTGGCTCACGGGAGATCGCGCACAAGGCTCGCGATGGCTCGAGGTGGCAGCGTTCGCAGGAGATCGCGCGAATGCGCGCTGTGCAGAGGGTGAAGCGCTGGAGCGGGGTGCGCAAGTGAGCTCCCGAGCAGGTGTGGGCTCGCGCAGTGGAGCGCTCGGACAGTCGCGCACTCGGCTGGGCTAGCGCAGCTCGTAGGAGATCGCGCTGCGCGGAGGAGAGAGGCTGCTCACGGGAGCCGCTGCAGCGGCGGCGATCGCGGGAGGAAGGCGAGGCGGTGGGCGGCGGAGGAGGAGAGTAGCGGCCGCGGCGGAGAAGAAAAAGAGAGAAGGGGGAAAGAGGGAGGGAGAGAGAGAGAGAGAGAGAGAGAGAGAGAGAAAATTAAAAAGAATTAGGGCTTTAAGCCCTAATTTTGACTTTTTTTTTTTTTTTTTGCGCAGTGTTACACCCCTTTCTCTCTCTCTCTCTCTCTCTCTCTCTCTCCTTCTCTCTCCCCGACGTTCCTTCTCCTGCGGCCGATCGTCTTCTCCCGCGGCCGTTCGGCTTCCTCCGCCACCACCACCCGCCTTCTCCTTCACCTTCTTCTCCTTCTTCTTCTTCTTCTTCTTTTTCTGCTTCTTCTTCTTTCTTCCCGCGGCTCTCTCTCCTTTCTGCAGTCGCGATCGTTCGCGATCTCACCTCCTTCGCAAGCTCCGCCGAGCGCCGCCACCGCGCGATCTTGCTTCCGTCCGCGAACAGCCGCCACCAGCAGCAACCCCTCCTTCTGCCACCATCGCGCGAGCTTGAGTGCTCCACAGCGCGATTGCAGAACCTCCGCGAGCGCAATCCGCCCTTGCACACGACCGAGCCAGTGAGCGCGCGAGCAGGCGAGCACATGACCGAGCCAGCCAGCGAGCGAGCAGGCGATCGAGTAGAGCGTGCGAGCAAAGCGCGCGAGCAGAGCGCGCGAGCAGGCGCGTGAGCAGGCGCGCGAGTAGGGCGCGCAGGGGCACGCAGCAGCGCACAAGCGCGCACGAGCCAGCGCAGCGCACGGGCGCGTGCCAGCACAAGGGCGAGCACCAGCCCGTGAGCCACTGTCAGCCCGCAGGCCCATCAGCTGCAGGCCCACCGGCCCATCGGCCCGCTGGCCCGCAGACCAGCGAACCCGCTAGCTGTAGCCCACGAGCCCAGTCCGGCCCGTGGCCCACGAGCCCGCGACGGCCCGTGACGGCCCACGAGCTCGTGACAGCCCACAAATCTCCACACAGGTAAATGACTTAGGGTTTTGCTTCGGATCTAAGTGTTTAGATCTAACAAATAAATCTTGATTTGATAGGAAACCCTACAGACTTTGGAGTAATCGAAACGACTTTCGGACAAGACTCGACGCTTCGAGAAAACCCTAGGTGAGGAGATTTCGGCTCTAATTGATAAATTGGATGAATTTAGGATTGAATCCAAAATGAAAGGTTCTGTATATGTTAGAGTGTAAGTAGAATGTGAATAGAATACAAATTATGAGATGATTATTGTGATTTTGAAGGTTAAGCATAGAATGTTACAGAAACTAAATGATCTGATACGAAAGAAACGTATTATAGAATCACAAAATCATGTCGAGTGAATTCGAATAATTTCCTTTAGAGTTAAACCTTGAAATATGCATGAAAGTATCTGGATTGTAGGGTTGGAATGAAATGAGCCGTAAAGTGGAAGATATTGTACATTTCATGTTTTTCGGATAAACCCTTAAGATGCTTGAGAAGTTGATATTCAATTTTGATGATCTGATTAGGTTGCTCTTTTTGGAGATTCGAGAAAGCAGATTGGAATTGTTTTGAAAATAGGGAGTGACCACCCTCCCTAGAACAGTGAGTGGGACTTTGACATTCGCTATTGATTGAAAACCATATTTCAAAAATACTCTTAAATGACATGTTTCTGCAAATGTATGATTGTTAGACCTTTCCAATATTTGATGAAATATTTTGTGACCTTTGGAGTGTCTTAACTGCTGACTTTATTGATATGCATCCATGAGTTTTGATAAACGTATATTGTGCCATATTTTCGACATATTAATATGTTTTAATGCTTCCACTGCATTGGCACATGGTTTTAAATGGATTTATTTACACATTTGGGCTGTATGTCCGGCCGATTTTATGATATTATGCATTGGGCTGTATGCCCGGCCGACGTTATGATATTATGCATGGGGCTATATGCCCGGCCGACTGGTGATGGGATGCATGGGGCTACGTGCCCGGCCGATATGATATTGTGATCCGTAGCTACGAAGGACATCTGGTAGAGGCACCCCTTGTGCCCGGATATGCTTCGGCCGGAGGTATCGCCAGATCGTCGTGTGTATGGGTGCCCCAGGTTGACCCTCATCGGAGAGGACGTTGAGTACGGCTCCGTCTAGCACCAGGCGGGGGCACCATACACGGCCGACTAGTTATATGTACATTATTATTATTTACAGGCTAGTTGAGGTAGCCTGTGGCCAATATTGGGGTAGAGAGCCATTATTTAATACTTGCATTTGGAAAAACCCTCAATGCGCCGTCCTTGGTCGAGGTAGACCGTTGCCGGGAATATTTCATTGGCCGGTTCTTCATGACATTGATGTAAATTTTGGATGCATATCTTGCTTTCTGATGTGTACGTATTATATATGATTTTGAAATAACATGATCGGTTTCAACACTGTGGATATTTTCTTATCTTATGCTTTGACACTCCAAATTTCACCTCGATATTGATAGTATGATGTCAATCCCCTCACTTACTGAGTATCCTCCCATAGATACTCACCCCTCACTTTCTTTCCCACAGGATTAGTGTTGGACCGAGGAGATATCACTGGGTTTGGGTATGGATATTTTCCATCTCTTCCGCTACGATGATTGGTGATATTATTATATATTGGAGATTTTAGATTGACCAATGTATTTATATAAATTTTCTGGGATGACTGTATAAATGATGGATATTTATTTTTGAAACTTTCGTGTTGATTATTTCATTGCATTGAGACATTTGTAAATATTTAAAAATAACTTGAGAATTTATTTTATATATGCGTAGAATTTAAGCCCGCTCGGTATGGCGGCTGCTCATGCTCTAGTTGGGCATGACAGTAGAGGTCTGTTGCTAGGACTGTTAGAAACTTTATAGCCTTGCGTTGTTCTGGATGTTGGTTGTGGTATTTGTTGAATTTGGAGAGGCCGGGATGGCCAATTGTTTATTTTTACAGGATGAATGTCATATACAGGTGAAATTGTAAATGGGAAACCTCCGATTTATGGGGAGGTTCTGTCCGATTTTCTGTAAAAATACAGCCGGCATCCAGGGACAACGGGCGACTGTTCACGATCCCGGTTCGGGGCGTGACACTTTTAAAGGTTTACGTAAGTACAGGAGTTCAAACCACACTGAGAGCAAAGCTAAGATATTTTCCAAAGAATTAAGTGAGGGGCATGTGGGCATGGGCGCTTGCCGGCAGGCTCAGTTGCAAGCGGGAGCGTATTTTTTTTTCCATTATGAAATTAGCGACGGATAATCTTTTGTCGCTAAATTTTGTAACGAATTTTAGATTTTCGTCGCTAAATTTAATAACGGATTTTTTCCGTCGCTAATTTATCAACGGATAATTTTTCGTAACTAAATTTTGTGACGGATTTTAGTCACGAAAAATTATCCGTCACTAAATTTAGCAACGGATTTCTAATTTCTATCGTTAAATTTTTGTGACGCGTAATTAGCGATGAAAAAATTTTTTTTA
The DNA here is from genome assembly GCA_033439265.1 of Dillenia suffruticosa. Classification (NCBI taxonomy): domain Eukaryota; kingdom Viridiplantae; phylum Streptophyta; class Magnoliopsida; order Dilleniales; family Dilleniaceae; genus Dillenia; species Dillenia suffruticosa. The sequence continues at coordinate 23,415,028 of JAVTVX010000015.1, forward strand.
CGAAATCTATAGCTAATATTTTTAGCGACGAATTTTTTAAAAATTTTTATCGCTAAATTTGTAACTAAAAACGTACTGTTTTTGTAGTGAGATTACAGCAACTACACTTATTAATAGGTCAAGATTTGTAGCAGCAATCCACACTAAATATATTATTCAAACAATTGACATATGGTTACAAGCGTAATAACTCCACATAATGGAGTGACAGGTGTCTTAACAAGTGAAAACAGAAGAAAGGCTATTGCAGCCATTATTCGTAGCACACAATTAGCAAAACAGACAACTTTAGATGGATACGTGCAAGGAGTCCGATTGTGGAGTTAGCACGTACATTTTGCAAGCATGTGAGTCCACTTCAGCTGAGAGTTTTCCTTGCATTGAACTTCGAGTTTTATGCTGCAGGTGCACCAAGCCAATTAATGAATGAATTAAGCAATAGTAAGAAAAGAAGCCGAAATATTCAGTTGCAAGTTTTATAGATAGGGAAACTCACTGCCCACAAATCATGTGCATCAACCACGGTTTTTGGATGAAGTCCAATATCATCCCAGTTGGCCGTAATCGTAGCTGTGGTAGAACCTCTGTTCCACAGGATCATCGCGACCCTCTTATTACTTAGAGGACCAGCCCACACCTACCCATGATTCACATTCTCAAACTTGTTAGCAAGCTGCAAAACAGTGGCATTTGGATTGACCTTGAGCTTGAGTTGAGGTTTACCTCTAAGTCTCCATCTTTTTTAACCTTTTTTCCTTGTACTCCAAGCTTATCTGATCAGGTAATTTGCTATAGCTTAGTCTCATTGTACACATCCAAGCTAATTTAGTAACCAAGTATATATTGTGATATATGATACCTTGATTAACAGCAATTACTTCTTTGTTGCTAAACAACTCCAACGTGACATTGTCCATGTTTCGTATGTCACATCCAATTAGTAAAGGAGCCTGTTACATACATAATTCCAATGAGTACTAATTAAATAAATGATTTAGGTTTTTGTTTTTTATTTTTCTCCTTTTTAATTTATTTTTTGACTCCCATGCCTCCTCGTTTGGGTTTAATGATGTGCATAACAGTAGTATCTGATTCCTATTAGATGTCCGTTCCAAAACCTACAATCCGAAGATGGCCTAAATAAGTTAGTAAATTCGGCAAGGAATTAGAAAACCTTAGCTAGTGCCCATATGCTAAAGTGTGAGCGATATTCTTCTGTCGTCATCCTTCCGTTCCCAACCTCAAGCATGTCAGGATCTAGTAGCATCCAGTATTGAGTATTAGTTTTTGAAAATATTCATATGTTGGTAAACTTTCATTCTGGTTAACCATACCATTCCAAGCACCAGGTCCAGCATAAGATGCCCATTTGTCGTTTTGATCTGCACAAGATGTCATACTGGCCAGAGACCAAAGACCAGAGAGAGAATTAGATCAATCATTAACATGTAATGCAACTATCTCTCTGTTCATTTTTTATTTACTAGCCAACAATGGCACACAATTTGCTTGAAGTAAGTAACCTGTCCCAGTTATCATGGATGTCTCCTGTTGTTCTCCAACTATTACCCAAGCTTGGTGCCCATGTTGCAGGATCATCCAATCCCCTGTGTGGATATATATAATCAACTTGTTAAATAACAAGATGTTAAAAAATAAAGAGGGAGAAGGCAAACTCACCATTCACATATGGAGAAGAAGATGGGCCTTCCAGCCTTTAACAACGCTTCACTCATTTTACCATACCTATATATATGACATAAAAGAATCATAACAAAATTAAACTTTATTTGCTAGGGAGGAATGTTTGGCGATCCTGTCGTTAAAAGAAATGAAATTGCAAAATATCATAGGATATTAAGGTTACCTCTCCTTGGGGCTTGAATGGTCGGGATTGCAATTATCATATTTCAAGTAGTCAACTCCCTATTGAAGCACGAGGCCAAAAGCATTAGGTTTTTAATTCAGTTGGGCAAGTAATTTTTTTCTAAGGACATTTTTGTTTACCCAGGAAGCAAAAGTTTTGGCATCTTTTTCTTCATAGCCCAATGATCCGGGCATGGTTTGTTTACAAGTTAGAGTTCTGCAGGGTGCAAAATAGAATACTGTCAAAGCTGTCTCAAAGTGGGGGACAGTCCCAGACAGATACAGAACTGAAGGATTTTTACCCCGCACTAGAATAAATTCCAAGCTTTAACCCTTTGCCATGCACATAATCTGCTAGAGCTTTGATGCCGGATGGAAATTTTTTAGCATTAGAAACCAAGTTACCCTACAATAATGCAGCAGTCAGAGATCATATATGTGGATTCAATCACACATATTGAGCAGTGCCTAGCACGCCATGCAGGCTCTCCTACCTCAGAATCTCGGTTGCGTTCACCCCAACAATCGTCTGAAGAAGAAATAAATGTCATATCATATATCAATAATATCAGTTTACAGGAGTAAAACAGAAACTAAAGCACATCTATGTACACTACCTAAATTGATGTACTCATATCCTAGAGCAGCAAGGCCAGTTGATACCATTGCGTCCGCTACTCATGAACAAATACCACACATTTAACTTATTGAAATAAAAGGTCATGAATTTTGTACGGTGATTGGTTAAAAATAATTAGTGAAAAATACCTGTTTGTTTGATCCTTTCTTCGAAAATATTACAATAAAAGTGATTCCAACTGTTCCATCTAATATATACAATATATAAAAGTACTAAAGATTAGATGAGAGATGAGAGAGAGAGAGAGAGGGAGATAGAGGGAGATAGGGTAAGATATTTATTTATTTAGTATACCCCATTTGAGGGGTAACACCAAGTCCATTAGAAAGTAGCTTCCTGCGGTCCTCTGTCCTGCTTATTGAAATTTCTCGACCAGCTGCCAACATGAACAACAACCATAAGCAGCAGCAATGGCAAAACTCAGTCCTCCTCATAGTAACAATATTATGCTTTCCTTCTCCCTTGTATTCTGTTGTATATTTCCTGAGACACAGTTAAAAATCATCTATGTTCTATTTATACAACCAAGAATGGTATGGATAGATTCAAATTTTGATGGCGTTATCTATAAGGTTAGTAAGAGTCTATGAGCTACTTGATTTTGCCAAAGAAATTCTGCAGTTTTCTCCTTTGAGATGTTGACTATGATTTCATCCGCTTCGACTCCATTCCTTATCCCTCTTAATGCGTGTTTGCTTAGATTGCTCATCCACTTCGTTTCTATCCTTCTTTGGCACAAGTGTTTTAATATATTTCTCTTACTTTTCTCTCATTATTTTCTCATCAATACCTAATTGATGAGGGTGTCCTCCTCATATGTCTATCATTAATGACGCATCGAATTCCTTTTTTTCTAATCATTGATCATTAGTGAGAGAAGACGTGAATGAAATGGATCTTTTTAGTAAAAGAAAAAACCAACGTATCTTGTTTTACAAGAAATAACTAATATAGTTTTTCTAGAGAAAAATTTTCAAATCCAAAGTATTTAAAGTAAAAAAATTATGAACTAAATTAATTTTTCGGACAAAATAACAATCTTTATATTTATCTTTTGGGGTTGACGGTTTGAAAATCAAATAAAGCAGAGATTTTTTATATTGATATTTCATTTTGGTTTTGATAATGAGTTTTGATAAAGAAAAAACTGATTCGTAGTTTTCTCCTTCACGAATCTGAATCTGTTATATAGGGGAGAGTAAAAGGTGCCACTTAAGCCCAAACTCTCTGGCAAAAAAAATTAAATTTGAGTTTCTAAGATGGAGAGCTTAAAATCGATGCGTTTATATAAAAAGAAAATATGAATTCAATTGAGATTAAAAAAAAAGAAAAAAACTAAACTAATATATTTAGCCATTAGGAGAAAATTTGATTTTTTTTATTTTTTTTAGATAGAGAATATTTATAACCAATATATTTAGAGTGAAATTAAAAAAAAAATTAATTAGAAATTTAAATTTGATTATTTTTAGGGAAGGAAAAATTAAGGAGTGAAAAATAAATTTTAATTATTTTAAAAAAAAGAAAATTTTTATATAATACTCTTACTTTTCTATCATTATTTTTTCCTTATTCCTTTTCCCTCTGACATTTTTCCTCCTTAGGCTTTACTTTCTAAGTAACCACCTAATCCGTGAAGGCTAAGAAATCTCAATGGTATCGCAAAAGTCAAACTAAAAAATTTTAAAACATTATTATATATTAAACCCTAACTGCTGTATTGACAAAAGTTTGGATCCAACAAAACTAATTTACTTGAAAAGCCCTAAGTCTATATTTTTCAATTGAATTGTCTTGACTTTTGAGATGACTATGATTTCATCATTCTCTAATTGATCAGGGTGACCCATCATATGACTATCATTAATGACTCTTCAAAGGACATTTTTTTTTTTCTAATCAGTAGTCATTGGGGAGGGAAGATGCAAATAAAATGAATTTTCTAGAGGAAAAAGAAAAACAAATGTGTTTAATTTTTTTTTTAGAAAAATTAAATTTGAATTTCTATGATAAAGAACTTAAAACCAATCTGTTTATAAAGAGAGAAAATATCATGCCCGGATCCTTAAAACAGACACGTAACGACTACAGCGTTACCTCAACATATGAGTAAGTCCTATCTGTATATCAGGATAGCACAAAATATTCATCGATATCCATTTATTTCTAAAATAACATAATAAAATCCAAAGTAGTAACTAGATCCATCCATATCTCAAAAGACATGCATATGATCAATCCGACTATTCCAAATGCAATAAAATTTCACAAGTCCAAGAGAAATCCAACGAAAGAAAATATAAAAGATTCGAATACAAATTTAAAGTTGGTAATCCAAGAAATTGGCAAAAAGGAATTTTAAATACAATTCCAAAATATATATATATATATACACTCTCTTTATGGGTCCAACTAATTTTCTCAAAATCTCGATCAAAATAAGAATTAATAACAAAAGTAGTATACCCCACAAAAGCTAGGATTTGGCAAAATCTGGCTCTAGGGTCAACTACAGTCTACAAATTTAAGTTTCCTCTGAAAAAAAAAATGAAAAAGAGAAGGGTGAGTATAAAAATACCCAATAAATGGAGTACAATAATATAATTATGATAGTAAATGAGTGGTAAAAGTGAGAATGTCAAAATCAAAATTTTCAAACAACTCATCAATTGTAAGTAGTTTTCAAATAATTCAAATAATTAAAAAAATATGCATCCACAAATTCATATTGTTCAAAGATCATTGGGTCTCCCTAACGAAAGCTCTCCCACCCAAAGTTTGGCAAAACGCAGGTGGAAAACCGCCAAAGAGTTTTTAATTTGTTCGTTTCATAACTGTACTTCCCCCCTTCCTTGACAGTGACTCGTACCTCACCAGTGGTGCAACCAAATAGTACAACGGGAGCGCAGAAGGCCACGTTTACCATCATTTGCCAGTAACCCCTAATTACAATACCCAGTCGGGTCGTTCCTTGAAGTGAATAATATGGCCATTTATATCACATATACCATCATTTCACAAATATCACAGTCTTATTCAATGTGCCATGATTTTAACAAATAGGTTATCAAACAATATCACAGTATTCATAAAAATAATTTCCAATAAAATATGATGCAAATTTATTCATAATTACATTGGATACATATATATTTTAAACTCTAATTTCGGGACATCCCACAATCACAAAATACATATAAAAATCTATTTAAAAAATCATTTAAAATCATTTATAAAAGAATTTAAAAGACATTTTCTCTTTTAAAAACACAACGTCCGTCCACTCATTTGTTGAAAAGGTAATCACTATCAATTTTAAATCAAATATAATCAAATTCTTTCTTTGATTCTGAATGCCTTAATCTAAGATATTGAACACAAATCCCACTTGTAACCACTTTTCAAAACAACACTTAAATTCTCACCCCATTCATTCCACAAATGTAATTGAAACTCTATCAATATGCATATGAGATATATCTTACTGTTATTAGGACCAAAATCTAAGCAACTTAAATTATGAAAAAGCATGTTGCTCAACACAAATATGCATCTTCTTGAGGACATATACATGAACCTTTCAATGCTAAAAGTTCATCTTTTAGCAAAATATAATGTCAAACAAGTAAACATTATTTGGGAAGCGTGCTTTATACAAACATCTCAATTATAAAGGAATTTAAAAGTTTAGCTACATTGCATCGAAAATTGGAATTTCCTTGACTTAATCTACATAAAGCTGCACAACCATAGTGGGTCATGAAAAGAATACTCCCCTTGACACTAGAAAAGCATACTCCAACAACAATTACTCCAATGTTCATTTGAAATTGAAAAATATGAATACACTTTAATACACCAAAATCTCATAGAACTAATCTAAACTTAATTCCAATAATGCACACTATTTCTACCATCCCTCAGGCTCTCAAAAACATAGAGAAGACAAAAGATTATATAAATGAGTAAAATGCCGACTTACCTGGGGTGTCTCAGTTAAGAAAAATGAGGAGAGAATCCTAACTCCATTAGATAAAATTGACGCATGGAAATGTATCTAAAAATATCATTGATTGTAGAAATTAGTTGGGTCCGAAAGTTAAAGAAATTTTTAAGAGAACCTCACATACCTTCAAATGGAAGGGAGAGAGAAAAGATTGAATTTGGGGCTTGATTTCACTTCCAAGAACTTGTTGACACTTAGAATCAATCGATCTTTGATGAACTTTGTGGAGGGTATGAAGAGGGAAGATAGAGAAGTGGGCTTCTTTGAGACCGAATGTGAAAAGAGGAGAGTGAGAAAGTGAGTAAGGGTGAGAATAAGCGAGAAAAGAGAGGGCAGTAAGGACAAGAGAGTGAGTGAGGGAAGAGAGGAGAGAGAATAAGTGGAGAGAGTTGACTTTTCTTTTTTTTTCTTTTTTTTTTTGTTTCTTGGTACTATAACATTTAACCCCTTATAAAAAAATTTTATTCTCGAAATTTAAAAGAAAATTATATATCAAAAAGGTGGGGGCGTTGTTTTCACATCAACCCTTCGGTTTCCCTATTTTCCTCTTCTACATGATTGATTCTCCACAACACCTTGACCATAAGGACTTATTTACTCCTCAAATTGCATGAGTTGTCAATCAAGGACCTTCACTAGTTATACCTTAAGACTTAAATCTTGATTCAACTCTATCAAAAGAGTTTCAAACACATGCGAGGGATCCGACAAGTAGTTCTTTAATATTGAAACGTGAAAAATATTATGGCTCCTTTGTAATTCTGGTGACAATTCAACCCGATAAGCCACCTTTATAATTTTTTCAAGGATCTTGAAGGGGCTAATATAAAGAGGGTTCAATTTTCCCTATTTCTCAAACTGGATTTCGTCCATCCAACGAGATATTTTCAAAAACACAATATCTCCTACTTCAAATTCCAAGGGCTCTCTCCTCTTATTAGCATAACTCTTTTATCGATTGAGCCGCTTTCGTTCTTTCACAAATCATTCTCACATTTACCTTGGTGATCTCAATCAACTCTACACTTTTAATTTTTCTCTCACCAACCTCATCCCAATATAATGGAGTTCGTCACTTTCTTTCATAGAGACATTTATAGGGTGGCATCACAATACTAGTTTAGTAACTATTGTTGTACACAAATTTGATCAATGAGATGCAAATCCCAACTATTTTGGAAATCCATAACACATGTTTTAAGGATGTCTTTTAAGGTCAGAATAGTGCGCTTGGACTATCCATCTGCCTGGGGATGAAAGGCTATAGTAAATTTTAACTTAGTTCCCAAAACGGCTTGCAACTTAAACCAAAATTGGAAAGTAAATCGAGAATCACTGTTCAATACAATAGATATCGAGACATCGTGGTGTGTTACATCTCATTGATGTAAAACTTGGCTAACCTGTCACGCCCCAAACCGGGATCGTGAACAGCCGCCCGTTGCCCCTGAATGCCGGCTGTATTTTTACAGAAAATTGGGCAGAATCTCCCCATAAATCGGAGGTTTTCCATGTACAATTATACCTGTATAATCCAAATCATTCTGTACAATACACAAATGACCATCCCGGCCTCTCCAAAATCAACAAACACCACAGCCAATATTCAGAACAACGCAAGGCTATAAACAAATCTAGCCACAGACCTCTACTGTCATGCCCAACTAGAGCATGAGCAGCCGCTATACCGAGCGGACCTAAGTTTATACAATATATATCACATTTCCCAAGTAACGTTCAAGTACGTACAATCGCCTCAATGGAAATGAAATATGAGAGTTAAACTATACAGTCATCCCAAAATAAGTACATGGCCAACTACGGATCTCAATGTCAAGACCTTGCAGGGTCGAAACTAAATTAGAAGTAAATCTCACCGTCAGAACAACAAATCCGCACTAGAGCCTATAACGCCGCTCTATCACAATAAACCTGTCTAAGGAGAGAAGATAGAGGGGTGAGTATCATGGGAAGATACTCAGTGAGTGAGGGGGATAATATCCAGCATAAATAGCATAGGTGAACAATTGGAGTGTCAAATAACATCATTTGAAACAAAAATGTACATTTCGCGACAAAACATGATATGTTTAACAATTTGAAATCATTTAACCAATCACACGATAACAAGCATATATGCATCCATTTAAAATCAAGTAATATCAGAGCGAACCAAAAATAATCCCAGCAAAGGTCAACCGTGACCAAGGACAGGCGCGTCGGGGGTTTTTATTATGCATAGACTTTAAAACGCTCTCTACCCCGACGTTGGCCATGAGCTCGCTGGGGCCAACTCATCAACGTGTATAGGACCCCACCCGGTGCTAGACGGTGGCGTCACACACGTCCTCCCCCTACGTGGGTTCAACCGGCCGCGCCTATAGCCTTTAGAATAAATGACGTTTGCGGATACCTCCTGCAGAAGCGTATCTGGGCAACCCGTGCCTCTACAAACGCCCTTCGTAGCTACGGAATCATCATAGTATCACAAGGGCACAACGTCCCATAGTATCACAAGGGCACAACGTCCCCGGGCACAACGTCCCACAAGTAACATCACATCATCACATAACTAGTGGGCATCCAACCCACATAGTTCATCAAAACATTTCAAATCTGCGTGCCATTACGTTTCATCGAATTATTTCAAACAGCATACCAATGCGACGGTAGAAAAGGAAATTTTAAAATTTCAAGTAATGGCACAATTATTGTTTCATTTCAAACCATGGATGCATAGTCATTGTAAATATAATTCAAGACACTCCAAAAAATCACAAAACAGATTTCCAAATTTAATATCACACGTCAACGAATGCATATCAAAGCATGTTTTATTGAAAATGCGACAGAAAATACGTTTTACTATTTTATGCAAGAGATTAGAGTCCCACTCACTTTATCTAAGGAGGGTGGTCACTCCCTATTTTTCAACGACTCTCCAAAAGACAAACCTAATCAAATCGTCAAATTTATAGCGATTAAAACCCTAATAAGGGATTCTATCAATAAAATTTATTCATCTCTCATCTAGGGTTCCTCGGGTTTCAGACCTAGTAGTCGTTCGCCCGTCGGGTTGGTTTAAAACCTGTAATATTTCCCAAACTTCAGATGTATTAGAAACCACTAAATTTCTACCAGCAAACCATAGAACTTCAATCAATACAGTCGTTACCTGCAGTACAGAAGATGCAGGTGAGCTCTCGCAGGGAAAAGTCGGTCGCGGGCTCGCGGGCCGTCACGGGCTCGCGGGCCGGTGGGCTGGCTGCTAGCGGGCTGGCGTGCGGTGGCGGGAGGAAGGTGGAGCAGTGGGCGGCGTGCGGTGGCGGGAGAGAGGCTGTGGCGGAGAAGAGAAAGAGAGAAAGAGGGAAAGAGGGAGAGGGAGAGAGAGAGAGAGAGAGAGATAGACAATTGGGGCTTTAAGCCCTAATTTAAAATTTTCTTTTCTTTTTTTTTTTTTTTTTTTTGTCTTCTGGTGTTACATTTTCTAACCCCCTAAATCAAGTTTCGTCCCCGAAACTAAAAGAAGACTAAACTGCAAATAAATGGGGGTACTGACTCCTTATAACCTCCTCGGGCTCCCAGGTCTCCTCCGTGACCTGATCACTTCTCCACAAAACTTTGACTAATGAAATTTCCTTACTCCGTAGCTTCCTGACTTGTCGATCTAGAATAGCCACGGGCTGAACTGGAAAACTAAGATCTTCTCGCAACTCAAGAGGTGGAGGCTCAAGTACATGAGAAGGATCGGTCAAGTATTTCCTGAGTACTGAGACATGGAATACGTCGTGAATACGGGATAGTTCATCTGGCAGCTCCAATCTATATGCCACACTCCCGACCCTCTCATGGATACGGAAGGGTCCAATATATCTAGGGCTCAACTTGCCCGCTGCCTGAACCGTATAACTCCCTTCCAGGGAGATATCCTCAAGAAAACCATATCTCCCGTAGCAAACTCAAGAGGTCGCCGCCTACGATCAGCATACGTCTTCTGTCTGTCCTGGGCAGCTTTCATCCGCTCACGGATAACCTTAACTTTATCCTTTGTTTGTTCAATTAACTCAACGCTGCTGAGACGTCGCTCTCCAACCTCATCCCAGGATATCGGGGTGCGGCACTTCCTGCCATATCAGTGCCTCATACGGGGGCATCCCTATACTGGCTTGATAACTGTTATTATATGCGAACTCGACTAGTGGAAGGTGCCGATCCCAACTATCCCAGAAATCCATCACACATGCTCTCAGCATGTCCTCAAGGGTCTGAATGGTCCTCTCAGACTGGCCGTCCGTCTAAGGGTGATATGCCGTACTGAAATTCAATCTAGTACCCAATGCCTCCTGCAATTTGGGCCAAAACCTAGATGTGAACCTGGGGTCCCTATCTGAAACAATCGACACAGGTACCCCGTGAAGTCGAACTATGGTATCAATGTAGAGACGTGCCAACGCCTCTAAAGAATAGTCACCGCGGATAGGGATAAAATGTGCAGATTTGGTGAGTCGATCGACAATCACCCAAATCGCATCATGCCTTGTAGAAGTCCGCGGTAACCCCATCACGAAATCCATAGTAATATGCTCACATTTCCACTCAGGAATAGGAAGAGGCTGCAGTGTGCCTGCTGGACGCTGATGTTCGGCCTTCACCTGCTGGCACACCAAGCATCGTGCCACAAACTCTGCTATATCCCTTTTCATGCCTGACCACCAATACCTACCTCTGATGGTCCGATACATCTTCGTACCTCCGGGATGCATAGCATATGCAGAAGAATGTGCTTCCTCAAGGATAGCACGCCGAAGATCACTATCGGCCGGAATACACACTCTGTCTCTGAATACCATGAGTCCATCATCACGGACTCTGAAGTCTCCACCCTCGGCTCTGCGGACTCTATCTGCAATACCCTGGATCTCCTCATCCGTACTCTGGAGCTCCCTAATACGGTCGAACAAAGTCAGCCTGACTTCAAATCTGGCTAATAAGCCTCCCTGATCATCGTTAGTCAAACTGACTCCTAAGGCTCGGAGTCCCACTAAACAAGAAAGGTAGGCTTTCTCTGTCAACTGTGAGGATGATGCTGACTTCCGACTCAAAGCATCTGCTACAACGTTTGCCTTGCCCGGATGATAGTCAATAATAAGATCATAGTCTTTCAATAACTCCAACCATCTCCTCTGTCTCAAATTCAGCTCTTTTTGGGTAAACAGATATTTCAAACTCCTGTGGTCGGTAAATACCCTGCAGGTTACCCCATAAAGATAATGCCGCCATATCTTCAACGCGAAGACTATGGCTGCCAACTCTAAATCATGTGTCGGGTAGTTAACCTCGTGTTTCTTCAGCTGTCGCGAGGCATACGCAATAACCCGACCATCCTGCATCAGAACACAACCCAATCCCTGTCGGCTAGCATCACTGTACACTGTATACTCCCGACTACTAGTGGGAAGGGCTAAAATAGGAGCGGATGTTAACCGTTGTTTGAGCTCCTGAAAACTTGCCTCACAACGGTCATCCCAAACAAACTTGACCCCCTTTTGAGTCAATCTCGACAACGGAGCAGCTATCCGGGAGAATCCTTCTACAAATCTGCGGTAATACCCGGCCAAACCGAGAAAACTACGAATCTCGGTAACTGTTTGTGGCTGCTCCCACTTCACTATAGCCTCAACCTTCCGCGGATCAACATAAATACCTTCCGCGGAGACAATGTGCCCCAAGAATCCAATTTGTCTTAGCCAAAACTCACATTTTGAGAATTTGGCATATAGCTGCTTCTCACGGAGTATCTGTAATACCACCCGAAGGTGCTGAACATGATCTTCATCGCTCCATGAATATATCAAGATGTCATCGATGAATACGATGACGAACCGATCCAAATAGTCGTGAAAAACTCGGTTCATCAGATCCATAAAAGCAGCTGGGGCATTAGTCAGCCCAAATGGCATGACTAGAAACTCGTAATGGCCGTATCGGGTGCAAAAAGCTGTCTTGGGCACATCTTCGGCCTGAATCCTCAACTGATGACAACCCGAACGGAGATCAATCTTAGAGAAAACCTTAGCTCCCTGCAGCTGATCAAACAAGTCATCGATACGAGGCAGGGGATATCGGTTTTTTATGGTGGCTTTGTTCAATTGCCTGTAATCCACACAAAGCCGAAATGTACCATCCTTCTTCTTTACAAACAGTACCGGAGCGCCCCAAGGTGAGGTGCTCGGACGAATAAACCCCTTGTCAAGAAGTTCCTGTAACTGAGTTTTAAGTTCTCTCAGTTCAGCAGGCACCATTCTATATGGCGGAATAGAAATAGGATTGGTCCCCGGTACTAAATCAATCTCGAAATCGAACTCCCGAATTGGTGGTAATCCGGGAAGCTCCTCGGGAAACACATCTAAAAATTCTTGCACCACAGGAACATTTTCAAGCCTCGGTCCCTTAACGGTGGTGTCGACAACATAAGCCAGATAAGCCGCACAACCATGGCGTACCAAACGTCTGGCCTTCATAACAGAGATAATACTGCGCGGCAACACTCGTCTCTCGCCTCGGAATACTAACGGTGGCTGCTCGGACCTCCTAAACTCAACCTCCTTCGTGAAACAATCCACGGAAGCCCGGTATAAACTCAGCCAATCCATCCCTAGGATGGCATCGAAATCCGTGATAGGGAGCGGAATCAGATCTGCCTCTAATACTGTCTCCCCAATTCCAACCTCACAGCTCCTATAGACTGTATCTCGAACAATATGCTTGTCAAGAGGAATGACTACCAAAATCTCCGCATCAAGTGGCGAGAGGTCTATCAGAATGACAAACGAACGTATCGCTTACATAGGAAAAATTTGACCCAGTATCTATGAGAATACGGGCATCGATACCGAATATTCGCATGGTACCTAAAAGTAAGAAAGAAGATCAACGGCATTTAAAATGCGAAGAAAAAGTGAACGAATATATATATATATATCAAACTAGTTAAGCTTCTAAAGCTTTAACTAGTCAAAACTGTACATCGACATCATGATATACAATAAGCTCATACAGAAAGTACACAAAAGTACTACACTGAGGGGTCTGCGGGAGGATTACCCATAATAACATCAGAGTTTGCCTGTGCGTCCTCCTGTGTCATCGCAAACACACGAGCCTGGGCCCTAGGCTGCTGTCGCGACGATCCTGGCACTGTATTACTCCCGGCTGCAGTCCGGGGAGCGGTAAGAGCTGAGTGCGCAAGTGCCCCCTGCTGGCCTATGCCAAACGTACTAGTACGACTCTGTAAAGTCAGTCCTCCCCGACCTAAATCGGGACAGACACTCCTAATGTGCCCTTGCTTCCCACACTGGAAGCAAGTAACTGGTGCTCTACATGCCCCAAAGGCATGGTGACAGTTGCATCTACGGCAGAAAGGCGGTCTCTGTGTAGTAGACTATGTAGAGACACTAGGGGCTGATGCCCCAAAGCCCTGTGGTCGAGGTCCCTGTCCCGGTGCTGCTGGTCTGAAGCTAGAAAAACCTCCGGGATATCCAGAACCTCTACCCCTCTTCGAAGACTGTCCACCCTGTGACCCAGTCTTCCTCTTCTGGTGACTCTCCCTCTGTCTCGCCTCCGCTCGGACGATCTCCTCCGCCCGATACGCTGAATCAATCACCTCCGATAGTGTAAAAGAGGGAGTCACCGTCATATATTTCCTGATGCTCAGTTGGAGGCCATCTTCAAACTTGAACCTCAACTGAGCTGGTGTAGCCATATCGGGGACAAAGGCCGCTAGTCGTCTAAGCTCAGCCTCGTACTCTGAAACTGACCTCGTCCCCTGACGTAAGTGCAGGAACTCCGTCCTCATCCGGTCCTGCTAGAACTGGGTAAAGTACCTGCGGTCGAATTCTCGTAAAAAGTCCTCCCACCGCAGGGTCTGTGCGGCACTATCACGGATAGCCTCCCACCACGAGAGGGCATCTCCGTCGAGGAGTCTCTCAGCAACTCGCAATCTGAGCTCCTCTGACAACCCCAAATCCGTAAGGATCCTACGAATCCTGTTGATCCAGTGTTTTGCCGCTACTGCATCACTGGATCCCGAAAAGTCTGTGCATCCGAGCTGCCGTGACTCTTTCACCAACTGAGTGAGCTCGTGGATGCGCCTCAAAGTAGCCGACGTCTCGTCGGTCGGAGTAAACACGGAAGGGCCGGCCACCGAAGGAGGAATCGGTGCCGAAGGGGCAGGTACGGCCGCAGGTGCGGTCGCTGGAGTCTGTAGTGAAGGTGGTGGCATCTGCGCCCCATATCTACTGCACCACTCCTGCCACTGTCTCAAGGCGTCGAGTGGTGGTGGAGGGATCTCGGCTGTAACGGCCGGTGGAGGTGCTGGGGGTGGCGCCGGTGAGCGTGCTCGAGTAGAGGAAGCAACCTCTGGTACTCGTGGCGCCTCAGGTGCCCTAGGTGTATCAGGCACTGTAAGACCCTCAAGTGAGGCGAATCTAGCACCTCTCCTACCACGTCTAGGTGGCATAATTCTGCGAAAAAAAATACATTGTCAACGGATAGAAATTAAGAGGTAGGGTTAGTTACTCCGTAACTAACCCCCTAAAAATAAATGAACTATGATTTAAAACATTCGAATGTGAAGTAATGAGTTAGATGCGTTATGTATCCAACTCCATAAAATAGGCGAACTTATATGCCTATGGCCAAGTACGGGACTTTAAATGACTGTATGAAACTCTCTAATACATTGAGAACTTTGCGTATACTTGGGAAAACTTTTATCTTTTCTCAAACCTAGACGCTCTGATACCAATAGAACTGTCACGCCCCAAACCGGGATCGTGAACAGCCGCCCGTTGCCCCTGAATGCCGGCTGTATTTTTACAGAAAATTGGGCAGAACCTCCCCATAAATCGGAGGTTTCCCATATACAATTATACCTGTATAATCCAAATCATCCTGTACAATACACAAATGACCATCCCGGCCTCTCCAAAATCAACAAACACCACAGCCAACATTCAGAACAACGCAAGACTATAAACAAACCTAGCCACAGACCTCTACTATCATGCCCAACTAGAGCATGAGCAGCCGCTATACCGAGCGGACCTAAGTTTATACAATATATATCACATTTCCCAAGTAACATTCAAGTACGTACAATCGCCTCAATGCAAATGAAATATGAGAGTTAAACTATACAGTCATCCCAAAATAAGTACATGGCCAACTACGGACCTCAATGTCAAGAGCTCGCAGGGTCGAAACTAAATTAGAAGTAAATCTGACCGTCAGAACAACAAATCTGCACTAGAGCCTGTAACGCCGCTCTATCACAATAAACCTGTCTGAGGAGAGAAGATAGAGGGGTGAGTATCATGGGAAGATACTCAGTGAGTGAGGGGGATAATATCCAGCATAAATAGCATAGGTGAACAATTGGAGTGTCAAATAACATCATTTGAAACAAAAATATACATTTCGCGACAAAACATGATATGTTTAACAATTTGAAATCATTTAACCAATCACACGATAACAAGCATATATGCATCCATTTAAAATCAAGTAATATCAGAGCGAGCCAAAAATAGTCCCGGCAAAGGTCAACCGTGACCAAGGACAGGCGCGTCGGGGGTTTTTATTATGCATAGACTTTAAAACGCTCTCTACCCCGACGTTGGCCATGAGCTCGCTGGGGCCAACTCATCAACGTGTATAGGACCCCACCCGGTACTAGACGGTGGCGTCACACGCGTCCTCCCCCTACGTGGGTTCAACCGGCCGCGCCTATAGCCTTTAGAATAAATGACGTTTGCGGATACCTCCTGCAGAAGCGTATCCGGGCAACCCGTGCCTCTACAAACGCCCTTCGTAGCTACGGAATCATCATAGTATCACAAGGGCACAACGTCCCAGGGCACAACGTCCCACAAGTAACATCACATCATCACATAACTAGTGGGCATCCAACCCACATAGTTCATCAAAACATTTCAAATCTGCGTGCCATTACGTTTCATCGAATTATTTCAAACAGCATACCAATGCGACGGTAGAAAAGGAAATTTTAAAATTTCAAGTAATGGCACAATTATTGTTTCATTTCAAACCATGGATGCATAGTCATTGCAAATATAATTCAAGACACTCCAAAAAATCACAAAACAGATTTCCAAATTTAATATCACACGTCAACGAATGCATATCAAAGCATGTTTTATCGAAAATGCAACAGAAAATACGTTTTACTATTTTATGCAAGAGATTAGAGTCCCACTCACTTTATCTAGGGAGGGTGGTCATTCCCTATTTTTCAACGACTCTCCAAAAGACAAACCTAATCAAATCATCAAATTTATAGCGATTAAAACCCTAATAAGGGATTCTATCAATAAAATTTATTCATCTCTCACCTAGGGTTCCTCGGGTTTCAGACCTAGTAGTCGTTCGCCCGTCGGGTTGGTTTAAAACCTGTAATATTTCCCAAACTTCAGATGTATTAGAAACCACTAAATTTCTACCAGCAAACCATAGAACTTCAATCAATACAGTCGTTACCTGCAGTACAGAAGATGCAGGTGAGCTCTCGCAGGGAAAAGCCGGTCGCGGGCTCGCGGGCCGTCACGGGCTCGCGGGCCGGTAGGCTGGCTGCTAGCGGGCTGGCGTGCGGTGGCGGGAGGAAGGTGGAGCAGTGGGCGGCGTGCGGTGGCGGGAGAGAGGCCGTGGCGGAGAAGAGAAAGAGAGAAAGAGGGAAAGAGGGAGAGAGAGAGAGAGAGAGAGAGATAGACAATTGGGGCTTTAAGCCCTAATTTAAAATTTTCTTTTCTTTTCTTTTTTTTTTTTTTTTTTTTTTTGTCTTCTGGTGTTACATAACCCCTCCAAGTGATAAGATCTCCGAATCGGCAAGAAGCGAACTGACTTAGTGAGATGGTCTACGATTATCCAGATGACATCATGATAGCTTGAAGTTTGTGGCAAATTTATCACGAAATCCATAGTAATGTGTTCTCACTTTTTTTTGGGAATTGGTAGTGGTTAGAGGACATCAACTGGATTTTGGTGCTTAGCTTTGACTTGCTAGCACACTACATATCTAGCCACAAACTCAACTATCTCTCTCTTCAACCGAGACTACCAATATGACTTTTTGATGGTTTAATACATCTTAGTAATCACCGGATACATGACACAGGCCGAGAATTGTGTTTCTTCAAGTATGGCCTTTTGAGGATCCTTGTACTTTGGGAAACAAATTCGTCTCCCTTAGACCAAAATCCCCTCCTCCTAAATCTAAAACTTACAACTTTTCCTCTTGTGGATCTTCTCAACTATGCCCTCCAATTCCTCATCGACCGCTTGAAGCTCCAAATACGATCCACTAAGGTAGATCTCACCATTCCAAATCTAATAAAATTTCACAAGTCCAACTGAATATCAAGCAAAAGAAAACGTAAAAGATTCGAGTACAAATTTAAAGTTGGCAATACAAGGGGTTGACAAAAAAGAGTCTCAAATACAATTCCAAAATATATATATACACTCTTTTTATGGGTCCAACTAATTTCCACAAAATCATTATCAAAGCAAGAACTAGTACCAGAAGTAGGATACCCAACAAGAGTTATGACTCGGTAAAATCTGGCACTAGGGTCAACTTGAGTCTCCAAATTTAAGCTTCCTCTGAAGAAAATAAAAGAGAGAATGATGAGTATAAAAATACCCAATAAGTAGAGTATAATGGCATGATTGTGATAGTAATAAGTGATGAATGTGAGAATATAAAATCAAAATTTTCAAACGACTAATCAATTTAGGTAGTTTTCAAATAATCCAAATAATTTAAAAAATAAATACATCCACAAACTCATATTTTTCAAAAATCATTGCGTCTCCCTAGCAAAAGCTCTCCCACCCAAAATTTGGCCGAACTCAGGTAAAAGACCGCCAAGAGATTTTCAATTCATTCGTTTCATAACTCTAGTTCCCTCTTCCTTGGCGTTGACTCATACCTCACGATGGTGTAACTGGATAATACGACGGGGGCGCAAAATAACGCATCTACCATTCTTTGCCAATAACCCCTAATTATAGCACCGTCGGATCACTTTATGAAGGGAATGACTATAACCATTTTCATCACATATATCATCATTTCACTAATATTTCAATCTCATTTAATGTGTCATGATTTCAACAAATAGGTTCTCAAACAATATAACAATATTCATAAATATAATTTCCAACAAAATATGGCACAAACTCATTTATAAATACATTGGATGCATATATATTTTAATGTCTCATTTCGGGACATCCCATAATCACAAAACACATATAAAAATCTATTTAAATAATCATTTAAAATTATTTATAAAAGAACATAAAAACGATTTTTTCATTTAAAAACACAATGATCCGTCCATTCATCTCTTGAGAGAGTAATTACTCCCAATTCCAAACCAAATATAATTTAATCCCTCCTTTGATTCCCAATATCTTAACTTAATACATTGAACACCAATTCTACTTGTAACCACTTTTCAAAACAACTCTTAAATTCCCACCCCTTTCATTCCACAAATGTAATTGAGACTTTATCAATATGCATATGAGACATATCTTATTGTTATTTGGACCAAAATCTATACAACTTAAATTATGAAAAAGCAGGTTGCTCGACACAAATATGCATCTTATCAATGGCATATACATGAACCTTTCAATACTAAAAGTTCAATTTTTAGCAAAATATAATGTCAAACAAGCAAACATTACTTGGGAAGAGTGTTTTATGCAAACATTTCAATTACAAAGGAGTTTAAAAGTTTAGCTACATTGCATCCAAGATTGGAATTTCCTTAACTTAATCTACACAAAGCCACATAGCCACATAGCCACAGTGGGTCATGAAAAGAATACTCCCCTTGACACCAGAAAAGCATACTCCAACAACAATTACTCCAATGGTCTTTGGAAATCAAAAAATATGAACACACTTTAGTACACCAAAATCTCATAAAACTAGTCTAAACTTAATACCAATAATGCACACTATTTCTACCATCCCTCAAGGTCTCAAAAACATAGAGAAGACAAATATTACACAAGGGAGTAAAATGCCCACTTACCTGGGGTGTCTCAATTAAGAAAAATGTGAGAGATCCCTAACTCTATTGGGTAAAATCGATGCATGGAAAGGCATCTAAAAATATTATTGATTGTCGAAATTAGTTGGGCCAGAGAGAAAAACGTAAATGAATCAGAGAGAAAAATTTTATAAATTTTTTAGAGAAGCTCACTTACCTTCAAACGAAGGAGAGAGAGAAAAGATTGAAATTGGGGTTTGATTTCACTTCCTAAAGCTTGCTCACACTTAGAATCAATCGATCTTTGATGAACTTTGTGGAGTGTGTGAAGAGGGAAGATGGAGAAGTGGCTTCTTTGAGACTGAATGTGAAAAGAGGTGTAATACCTTAAAAAAAATAAAAAAAAACAAGAGAGAGAGAGAAGAAGAAGAGGGGGGAAGGAAGCACAGCGTTTTGGACCAAAATGCTGTCCTTTCTCCCCAAGTGTGAAGTTAGGGCAAAAAGCCCTAATTTCTTTCTTTCTTCCTCCCGTCTCTCCCTCATTCTCTCTCTCACGAACTCTCTCTCCCTTTCATCCGTCACTCTCTCTATCCGCCACTCTCTGCCTCCCACAGTGGCTTCTCCTGTAAAACCGACAAAGTCAAAAAAAAAAAAAAAAGAAAAAGGAAAAGGGAAAGTTACTTTCCCAATTCACTCTCTCTCTCTCCCGTCACTTTCCTTTCTCCCTCAATTTCTCTCCCCCTCATTCTCTCCCGTGTTCTGTCTCTCACCCTCTCACCCTCCCTCAATTTCTCCACCTCCCTCCCTCCATTTACATACTCACAAGCTCTCTCTCTCTCTCTCTCTCTCTCTCTCTCACCGATTCTCTCTCTCTCTCCTGCGGGCGCTGCACAGCCGCAGTGCGTGGCTTCCCTCCCGCACTGCTACAGCCTGCGAGCAGCTCCATCTCACGAGCGCTCCAACGCGCACCAGCCGCTACCCCTCTCCCTCGCGCGCGAACAGTCCACTGCTTCTCTCTCTCGCCTGTTCGCGTGCTGCCCGCTGCCGAGACACTTGCTGCAACCCCAGAAGAGACCCCAACTCGGCAGTCATCGGTAAGTCCTCGAGAACTCTAGCCGAGATTTCAATTCATCTCCTGTACAAGTGGTATGAATTTCTGATTGATATATTCTAGGGTTTTAATTTCCTTTGGTGATTGAACCTAAATACTAAATTTTGCTTCAAATTAGAAGCATTGCAGGGTTCGAATTAAATCGAACAGCGCACGAAGGTTTGGTAGGCAAATGCGAAAACCCTAGGTCTGAATCTGCACTCCTTTCTCTGCACAGGTAAGGGTTAATTTCTGAAAATAACTCTAGGATTGTGAAATAATTGCAATATGGTAGAATTGGAATGTATGTCCATGAATTAGACAAATTAGAAGAAACTAAGACTATGTTAATTTAAGAAAATCTATGAGAGTTGTGAATATGAATTTTGTAAAGATGTAAATGGCGATAAAATTAGTAAAATGAGGATAAAAATAGAGGGTTAAACAAAATTAGGAAAGTTTGTGAACCCTTGAGTTTGGAGGAGAAATGACTTGAGAATTGTTATGGTTGCTTCAGGACAATCCATTGGAGTTTGAAAGGAGATTTCTTGAATATGGATAGGGTGTAGGGAGTGAATACCCTCTCTAGAGGTGAGTGGATGGTTCATTGTGTTCATGAATGAGAAACCTGTTTTAAAATTGCTTTATAAATGATTTTCGAAAGATTTTACGTTATTTATGCGAATTGTTTTGTGACTGTGGGCTGTCTGAACTGAATTATAAAGTATAAATGTATCCATTGTGTTTAAAAATGATTTCGTGCCATATGTTATTTGATATTGCTCTATGAATTGATTTGGCATGAGATTGTTGATTATTTGATGGAAAATTATGGCACATTGCTTGTGAACTGAATTGATTTAGAAATGAAAGGTGCCGCAGATGACTATAGTCATATTCCCACCACGGAGCGACCCGATGGGGTGGCGTGGTTTGGGGTTTGGATGTGCAGGGGAGTTAGACGTCCCTCCCTCTGCCGAAGTCGTACTATATCTGGTGCACCCCGGTGAGGTACGAGCCAACGCCAAGGTAGGGGGTTTGTTTTGAGACATTGGATAGAAAAACCCTTGGCGGGATTTCGTCTGGGTTTGGCCGCCCTAAGACGGAAGTGATTTCTGATGGAACCCTAAGATTTTCTGAAATGATAATTGACATGGATGCATATTTTGCGAATTATCTGATTTATTGAAAAATGTTTCGACATATATGAAAGGTTATATGAGATATGCTTTGACTGCCCCACATTTACCCTTTATTTATGAACACAATCACACCATTGCACTCCACTCACTGAGTATACCCCTATACTCACCCCTCTCTTCCCCTTTTTCAGAGGAGACTTAGTTGGGAGACTACTCGACGGAGCTTGTGCAGTATTTTTGCGGATTGTATAGGTATTTAGCACATGCAGGGTTACTTTTGGAGATTTATAGATCTCAAACATGGAAAGGGAAGACTGTACATCCCCTGCCGTGTGGATTTCATTGATACTGGCCGAGTTGTTGGCAAGTATTGATAAAATCCGTTGATTTTTGAATTGTTCTTTATTATGTTAATTATTTAATTATTTTTGTAAAACCGTTTATATCTGTACTGGGACATTTGGACTGTAAATCTTAATTTCGATACTTTTCTCTAATTTTGTGAAGTTCTGTACAACTCATACCGTTAGGACTCTACCGATACTGGCTTGTCTTCCTCAAGTAAGTGTTGGTAAAATCCGACGGCTATGTTTTGGGACTTCTTGTTTGTCACACGCTTTTTAGAGATGAGAATTCTGAATGGCTAGGATGGCCACATCGCATGCGTGCTTGTACAGGATTCCACTCCCCGATGTGTGTCAATGTGTGTGTTTGAATGTTCGAGGATGGACCGGATGAGTCCTTTGCATGTGTATTGTTATATGATTTTCCTATTTCTGATGGGTTTGTGTATTGGATGAGTTGTTGTGCTGATTGTAGCCTTGCGGAGTCTCGGTATATGGGGAGATTTTGCCCGTGTATCGAGACAACGCGGCGGCTGTTGCGTGGTCGATCCGAGGATCGGGGCGTGACATCTCCGACCACCCTCACCACCACCTAGTCATTCTTCTCGCCTCTCCCACGTCTCTCTGTCTCTCTGTCTCTCACTCGCTCTCTCTGTCTCACAGTCTCTCTCTCTCTCTCTTCTCACACTCTCCGTGACCTTCCGGAGCCGCGCCTCCCCCAAACACCGCCGAGCCACCATAGCAAGTGGCGATCCCGGCTCCATCCTTCTGCCTTCCGCGAGCGTGCGACCGCCTCGGCTTCTCTCCCTCGCGCACGACAACCCTCTATCTCCCTCTTCTTCGCTCATGCGTGGTGTTGCTCTCTCTGCCGAGAGCCCTTCTGCAACCTTCGCAGAAGCCTCAAGCCGACAACAGCAGTAACCCTTTGAAAACCCTAAGCCGAATCTGCAATCATCCACCGCGTAGGTAAGGATGACAGTTCTAAGAAAATATTTCAGGGTTTTTGAGTGTTCTTAGTAGTTAGGTTAATTTCTGACGTTTGTTTCAAATTGGAAACGTTACAGGTTTTGGACTGAAATGAATGGTGCAGAGAAGCTAGGTCCGTGAAATGCGAATATCCTATGTGAGGGAAATTCTAATCTCTCAATAAATTGAGTGAATCTAGGGTTAAATTTAGGATGAAGAAATCTACATATGTTTAGGATGTATGTTAGATTCAATTAGAATGTATTTTCGGACATCTTATATGTGATTATATAAAATTATTTGTGATTGTGGGATGTATGGAATGAAAGTTTGAATTACGAATGCATTCTATGTAATTATTAATGAATCTATGCTATTTGCATTTGATATTGGATTTGTAAATGCTTGTAGCATGAATTTCGGAATTTGTTTGATGAAACATGACACATTGACTGTAATTTGAATGATTGTGAAATGATGGTACATTAGTGTAATGGCTATAGTCACTCCTTCCACGGAGTGACCCGCCGAGATGACATGGGTGGGATTTTATTGCGAGAGAGGTGTATACGGCCTCTTGTCTGCCACGTCGGACTATCCGGATTGCACCTCGATAAGGTACAAGCCAACGCCAAAGAAATAGGTAGTGTTTTGAAATACTGAAATGGAAAATCCCTTGACGGGCTTCCGTCTGGGTTCGGCCAAACTCAAGACGGAAGTGATTTGGATGGGATCCTTGTGATCTTTTAAAGGAATATTTGATGTGGATATATATTTTGTGAACTATCTGATTTATTGAAAGTGATTTGATATATATAAAGTGTTGTTTATGAGATATATAAATTGGGAGCTGAGGAGACAATGTGGCCAAAGAAATATCATAACTTGGAACAAAATATTGAGAAAGTTTTGCAAGAAGCTTCTTCTAAATAATTAGTCGATGCATTTCTCAAATACCACAATTTCAGGCAAACAGATTTGCCCATAAAGAATACATTGTTGAATTTGAGTATCTCATGATGATATATTACATTATAAAATAAAATAAAATAAAAAAGCAAATTATTGCTTGTTTTCATAGAGGACTTTAGCATGAAACATGCAAAGTTATTGAATTTCAACCTTGTTTTTTCCTACAATGATGTATGTACAGGGGCTCTTAACCTAGAACAATCTAGAACAATAACAGGAATAACCAAACCAAAATGGTGATTGATCTTCTTCACATGGTGATCTTTCCAACAACAGGCGTGCTTCTCCCTCAGAGTCAATACCCATAACAAAGGAAGCAAAACAAAATTTTGTTTAGTAAAAAGAAGGTGATGCTAGTTTTGTTTCACCAAGTGCTCCTGATACTCAAAAGCCATGCTTCAAATGTTATAACTTCTAACACTGTCTTGTGGATTGTCCAACTTGTAGGGTTGTCACTCTCGTGAAAGAAGTGGATGAAGATCTTTATGAAACAACGCTACCTATGATGAGTTAGAGAAGAAGGTAGAGATTACTTATGAAAACATACTGAATTTTTGGGGATTGGACCCGGTTCAATAGCGCCCTTGTTAGGGATGACTCTTTGCTTGATTCCAATATATTTCACATAAGATATACTTCTCATTGAAAAGTGTGCAATGTCATCATTAACGGAGGATGTTATAAAAATGTCGTATCCACTACGGTAGTGGATAAACTGGAACTAAAGATTGAAAATTTTCCTTCACCTTGCAAGCTATCATGGTTCCGCAAGGGACATGAAATAGAGGGAAAGAAAAGGTGTCTTGTTCAATTTTCTATTTTTAACAGACATAAATGAAGTTAGGTATTATATTATTCCAATGGATACTTGTCATTTAGTCCTTGGGTGACCTTGTCATAGAAAAACCTCCCACAATAGTTTTAAGAATACTTATTCTTTTATCAAAGACGGGAGAGGAGATCATTTTAGGGCCTCCAAGATGGAAAGTGTTCATAAACCATTTAAAAGGGAAGGAAATGATTTACTTTCTAAAACTCAAGTGGAGAAGGCAATTTGTGAATCGATAGAGGCTTTTGCTTGGGTGGTTCTTAAAGGAAAAAAAAGAAGGCCATGCTGTCCCTCTGAAGTGCAACCACTTGTCCAAGAATTCCAAGGTGTGGTGCCAATGGAAATTCCTCCCAAATTCCCTCCCATACGAGAAATTCATTATTGCATTAATCTAGTCTTCTGTGTTTCACTTCAAAAAGTGCAGCCTATAGAATGTGTCACGCCCCAAACCGGGATCGTCAACAGCCGCCCGTTGTCCTAGGATGCCGGCTGTATTTTTACAGAAAATCGGGCAGAACCTCCCCATAAATCGGAGGTTTCCCGTATACAATTAAACCTGTATAATCAAAATCAACCTGTAATTTAAATAAATGGCCATCCCGGCCTCTCCAAAATCAACAAACACCACCGCCAGCATCCAGAACAATGCAAGGCTACAAGTTTCTAGCAGTCCTAACCACAGACCTCTACTGTCATGCCCAACTAGAACATGAACAGCCGCCACACCGAGCGGACCTAAATTTTATGTAAGATACAATAATTCTCCCAAATAACATTCACCTACGTACAATCGCCTCAATGCAAAGGAAATAGGAGAGTTAAATTATACAGTCATCCCAAAGCAAGTACATGGTCAACTATGGACCTCAATGTCAAGACCTCGCAGGGTCGAAACTAAATAAAGAGTTCATATTTCTATTTAAAATAAATCTCACCGTCGTGAACACCAAATCCGCTCTAGAGCCTGTACGTCGCTCTATCACAATGAACCTGTCTGAGGAAGGAAAAGAGGGGTGAGTATCATGGAAAGATACTCAATGAGTGAGGGGGATAATATCCAGCATAAATAGCATAGGTGAACAATTGGAGTGTCAAATAATATCAATCGAAATAAAATTCGCATTTCGCAGCAAAACATGATATGTCTATCAATTTGAAATCATTTAAATCAGTCACACGATAACAAGCATGTATGCATCCATTTAAAATCAAGTAATATCAGAGCGAGCCAAAAATGGTCCTGGCAAAGGTCAACCGTGACCAAGGACAGGCGCATCGGGGGTTTTATTATGCATAGACTTTAAAACGCTCTCTACCCCGACGTTGGCCATGAGCTTGCTGGGGCCAACTCATCAACGTGTATAGGACCCCGCCCGGTGCTAGACGGTGGCGTCACACACGTCCTCCCCCTACGTGGGTTCAACCGGCCGCGCCTATAGCCTTTAGAATAAATGACGTTTGCGGATACCTCCTGCAGAAGCGTATCCGGGCAACCCGTGCCTCTACAAACGCCCTTCGTAGCTACGGAATATCATAATATCACAAGGGCACAACGTCCCATAGTATCACAAGGGCACAACGTCCCAGGGCACAACGTCCCACAAGTAACATCACATCATCTCATAACTAGTGGGCATCCAACCCACATAGTTCATCAAAACATTTCAAATCTGCGTGCCAATACGTTTCATCGAATCATTTCAAACAGCATACCAATGCGACGGTAGAAAAGGAAATTTTAAAATTTCAAGTAATGGCACAATTATTGTTTCATTTCAAACCATGGATGCATAGTCATTGTAAATATAATTCAAGACACTCCAAAAATCACAAAACAGATTTCCAAATTTAATATCACACGTCAACGAATGCATATCAAAGCATGTTTTATCGAAAATGCGACAGAAAATACGTTTTACTATTTTATGCAAGAGATTAGAGTCCCACTCACAGTCTACGGGAGGGAAGTCACTCCCTACTGACAAGCCAAATCGGATCTGACCGCTCGAGTCTCCAAAAGATCAACCTAAATCAGATTATCAACATTTAATATCAAATAAAAGCCAAATCAGGGATTTTCAATTTGTCCCTTCCAAATTTCTCCCACCTAATTTACAAAACTTCGTTATAGATTCTCGTTTCCTCAATTTCGAATCATCTGACTCACCAATGGTCAAATTTCTAATATTTATCATTTTTTTTTTTTGTCTATTTTTTTCCTCGAATTTCACACATTTCAATATACTATGTAACTCTCGATCTAAATTCGACCTAATTTCGATAGAATTAATTCAAATGTTGAAAAGGTTGCATTTTTCTCACCTAGGGTTTCTCGGATTTCTGGATCTAGCTTTCGTTCACCCGTCAACCTGGTCTAAAACCTGTAATGTTTACCATTTGAAAAACAAGTGAGAAATTTAAGTCAAATTACCAATAATTTTCGAAACCCTAGTACGTACACGAAATCGAGAATTCATTTACCTACGCAGAGGGTCACGGGTCGTCATGGGCTCACGGGCCATGGGCCGGACTAGGCCGCGGGCCGTACTGGCCTGCGGGCTTGGATGGGCTGTCGGGCCTGGTGGGCCCGTGGGCTTGCTGGGCCTGCGGGCTGTAGTGCGTGCGCAGGCACTGGCGCGCTCGCGCAGGCGCTGGCGCGCTCGCGCAGGCGCTCTCGCACAGGCGCTCTCGCACAGGCGCTGGCTCGCACACAAGCAGGGGCTAAGGCGCTCTGTGAGCCAAGGCGTGCTGCAGGGGTGCGCGGCAGGGGCGCGAGAGATCGCGCGCAGGCTGGGTCGCGGGAGATCGCGCACTGGCTGGGTCGCGGAGGATCGCGCGCTGGCTGGGTCGCGGGGGATCGCGCGCTGTGGTGGCTGGGCTCGCGCGCTGTGGAGCGCTGGCTCGCGGGAGATTGCGAGCTGTGGCGCGCTGGCTCGCGGAAGATCGCGCTCGCGTGGAGGAAGGAGCTGCTCGCGGGAGGGTGCTGCAACGGTGGGCGGCGTGCGGTGGCGGGAGAGAGAGGTCACAGCGGAGGAGAAGAGGAAGAGGGAAAGAGGGAGAGAGAGAGAGAGAGAGAAAGAGAGAGAGAGAGAGAGAGAGAGAGAGAGAGGAAAGAAAATTAGGGCTTTAAGCCCTAATTTTAATTTCCCGTTTTTTTTTTTTTTTTTTTTTTTTTTTTTTTTTTTTTATAAATTTATTTGGGTATTACATTTTCTAACCCCCTAAAAACAAGTCTCGTCCTCGAGACTAAAAGAAACTATACAGAGAAAAGTTGGGGGTGTTGTCTTCTCATAGCTTCCTCAGGCTCTCAGGTCTGTTACTCGATCTGGTCGCTCCTACACAAAGCTCTAACAAGAGGAATCGCTTTGTTCCGTAGCTTTCTGACCTGTCGATCCAAAATAGTCACGGGCTGGACAGGTAAGCTCAAGTCCTCTCGCATTTCTATCGGCGGAGGCTCCAAAATGTGTGAAGGATCTGAGATGTACTTCCTCAACACTGATACATGGAAGACATCATGGATCCGAGATAGTTCATCTGGCAGCTCTAGCCTGTATGCCACGCTCCCAACCCTACTGAGGATACGGAACGAGCCAATGTACCTGGGACTCAACTTGCCCCGCTGCCGATGTCGTACTAGTCCCCTCAAGGGAGAAATCCTCAAGAACTCCATATCGCCCACCTCAAACTCTAAAAGTCGGTGTCTTCGATCTGCATATGCCCTCTATCTGACTTGGGCGGCTTTCATTCGCTCACGGATAACCTTAATTTTATCCTTTGTTTGCTCAATCAACTCAACGCTGTTGAGACGTCGCTCTCCGACTTCATCCCAGCACATCGGGGTACGGCACTTCCTGCCATATAGTGCCTCATATGGGGGCATCCCTATACTGGCTTGATAATTGTAATTATATACGAATTCGACCAGTGGAAGGGGTCGATCCCAACTACCTTGAAAATCCATCACACATGCCCTCAGTATGTACTCAAGGGTCTAAATGGTCCTCTCAGACTGGCCGTCCGTCTGAGGATGATATGTTGTACAAAAGTTCAATCTAGTACCCAATGCCTCCAGCAACTTGGGCCAAAACCTAGATGTGAACCTGGGGTCTCTATCTGAAACAATCGACACAGGTACCCCGTGAAGTCAAACTACAGTATCAATGTAGAGACGTGCCAACGCCTCTAAGGAATAATCACCGCGGATAGGGATAAAATGTGCAAATTTGGTGAGTCGATCGACAATCACCCAAATCGCATCATGCGTGAAGAAGTCCGCGGCAACCCCATCACAAAGTCCATAGTAATATGCTCCCATTTCCACTCAGGAATGGGAAGAGGCTGCAGTGTGCCCGTTGGACGCTGATGCTCGGCCTTCACCTATTGGCGAGCTAAACATCTTGCCACAAAATCCTCAATTTCTTGTTTCATGTTAGGCCACCAATAACTATCCCGAATAGTCCAATACATCTTGGTACTAACCGGATGAATACTTAAGTTGAGGAGTGTGCCTCCTCAAGTATGGCCTTGCGGAAATCAATGTCAACTGAAATACAATTCCGTTCTCCAAACACTATCTATCCGTTTTCTCGGAATTCGAAGTCTCTGACATAGTTGAACAAGGTCTGCCTGTCCTCATATCTAGCTAATGATGCTTCTCACACACATCATTAACCACACTGACTCCTAAGGTACGGAGTCCCACCAATAAAGAGGGGTAAGCACTCTCTCTGTCGTCTGAGAGTAAGACACTGAGCATGCTCCTCAACACTCTGCAAGCTGATTAGGATGTCATCAGTGGAAACGATAACAAATCGATCTAGGAAATTCATAAAAGACCCGATCTATTCGGTCCATAAATACAGCTAGGACATTGGTCAACCCATATGGCATGACCAAGGACTCAAAGTGTCCATGTTGATACGGAATGCGATTTTTGGACAGATCCTCGACCCTAATCCGTAACCGAGTATAACGCGATCGAAGATTTATCTTCGAAAAGACCTTATCACCGAGAAGCTGATCACACAAATCATCGATGTGGGAAAATGAATATCAATCCTTGGTAGTGACTTTAGTCAACTGCCAATAATCCATAACAAGTTTAAGTGTGAAGTACCCTAAGGTGTGGTGCTTGGATGGATGAATTATTTATCTAACAAGTTCTGTAGTTAAATCTTGAGCTCTCTCAGCTCAAATGGTACCATTCTATATAGCGGAATAGAAATAAGAGTAATCCCTAGAGCCAGATCAATCTCAAAATTGAATTTTCCGAATCAATGATAATTAGGGTGGCTCCTCGGGAAATACTTCAGGAAACTTCTGTACCACCAAAATCTCATCAAATCTCGGATTCTGTATGGTGGTATCGATCATATGTGTCAGGTATGTCATACATCCCCGACGTATTATACGTCTGGCTTTCCTCACTAATACAATACCACGGGTAACACCCGTCTCTCACTCGCAAACGTCAGTGGTGGCCCTTCAGGCCTCCAAAAATCGTCTTTCTTGATAAAACAGTCTAAGGAAACTCTATAAGTATACAATTAATCTATCTCTAAGATGACATCGAAATCTGTCATATCCGGTGGGATCAGATTTGCTCTCAGCACTGTCCCACCTGCCATGACATCATACTCTCTATATAGGAATCTCTAACCAACTGCTTACAAAGAGGAGCGACAACTAATAGCTCCTCATCAAGTAACGATAACAGCCCAACCGACTGTTGAGCGAAAGAAACTCTCACATAGAATTAGTTCGACCTTGTGCCAATAAGAACACAAACGTCGACTCCATGTATTTCCATAGCACCAAGATTCAAAAATAAATAAATAAATAAATAAATAAATAAAATAAAATAAAATAAAATAAAAAGAATAGGGATATACACCTGTATATCAAAATAGTTAAGCCTCTAGTACAGTGACAATTATGTATGTACATATCATCACAAAATACACGATTTCAAAGGAAAACAGTGCATAAGAACCTCTAAACGGAAGGATCCGCAGGAGGATTACCCATGATCATATCTGGGTTCGTCAGAGCGTCCTCCTGAGTCATCATATACACAAGGGCCTGCACCCTCAACTACTCTCGTGAAAACCTAATACTATATTGCTCCCGGCTGCAGTCCGTGGAGCAGTGTTACTGGAATGCGCAGGTATTCCCTGCTGTCCTACATGTGGTGTATTCCGATGACTCGAAGCCAACTAACCTCCAAGTCACAAATCAGGGCATAAACTCCTGATATATCCCGGCTTCTCATAGTGGAAGCATGTAATAAGTGCTCTACATATTTATTCGAGTGTGGTGTTTGCCACATATGCGGCAAAGAAAAAGTCACTGAGCAGTAGCCTAGCTCATGGCACTAGGACTGGTGATATAATCACCGGGGACATGGTCCCGCTAGAACTCCGTGAAATATCTGCGGTCGAATTCCATTAGGAAATCGCTTTGCCGCAATGGCTTATAGCCTCATCGCAAATAGCCTCCCATCAAGTGAGGGCTTCCCTATCGAATAGTCTCTCAGTTACTCGTAGACTATACTCCTCGCGCAAGCCTAGATCTATCAAGATCCGTCAGATTCAGTTGACTCAGTGCTGTGCTACCGTAGCATCACCAAGTCCAAAAATCTGTGCATCCCATCTGTCGAGCTACCGTGACTAGCTGGGTCAACTCGGGGATGCACCTAAGTATGGCGCAATTATTATAACTCAGATTCGAAACTGTAAGAAGAACGGCCACCGATGGACTTTTTGGTGCCGCTAGAGTAAGAACTACTGTAGGAGAAATAAGCGCAGCCGTAAATATCGGCATTGCCATCAAAGGTGATGGGGTGACATCTGGACCCCATGTGCCGTGTACCACTCGTACACTTGCCCGAAAATATCAAGAGTAAATGGTGGAAACGTTGGTAAAATAGCCGGCTAAGAAGGTGCTGGAGAAAACACACACCTTGAGGATGTATTCTTCGGCACCGAAAGGGGCGCCAGAAATGAAGAAGTATCCTCGTTCTCTTTAAGTGAATCAAGGGGGTACATATCTAACGCTCCATGTAATCGTCATGGTTCCGCAATATAAGAATTCTCATTAGGCATTGTTCAAGGATTAGGGTTAGTACAACTAACCCCCTAAAATGCATGAAATCATCAATTTAAGAACCATCTCCATTGGTTCCTTCTTTGAAAATGAAGAAATGTTAGGTTAGATAAGAATTAGTATCTAACCCCCTAAAATACATAAACTCAATTCCTAAGACCATATGCAGGGATATAAATGACTGTATGAAACTCTCATGCATTGAGGACTTTAAACACAAACACACTCGGGAATATTTTTTTTTTTAGATTTTCTTCCTATATAGCGCTCATCCTAGAGCTCTGATACCAATAGAACTGTCACGCCCCAAACCGGGATCGTCAACAGCCGCCCGTTGTCCTAGGATGCCGGCTGTATTTTTACAGAAAATCGGGCAGAACCTCCCCATAAATCGGAGGTTTCCCGTATACAATTAAACCTGTATAATCAAAATCAACCTGTAATTTAAATAAATGGCCATCCCGGCCTCTCCAAAATCAACAAACACCACCGCCAGCATCCAGAACAATGCAAGGCTACAAGTTTCTAGCAGTCCTAACCACAGACCTCTACTGTCATGCCCAACTAGAACATGAACAGCCGCCACACCGAGCGGACCTAAATTTTATGTAAGATACAATAATTCTCCCAAATAACATTCACCTACGTACAATCGCCTCAATGCAAAGGAAATAGGAGAGTTAAATTATACAGTCATCCCAAAGCAAGTACATGGTCAACTATGGACCTCAATGTCAAGACCTCGCAGGGTCGAAACTAAATAAAGAGTTCATATTTCTATTTAAAATAAATCTCACCGTCGTGAACACCAAATCCGCTCTAGAGCCTGTACGTCGCTCTATCACAATGAACCTGTCTGAGGAAGGAAAAGAGGGGTGAGTATCATGGAAAGATACTCAATGAGTGAGGGGGATAATATCCAGCATAAATAGCATAGGTGAACAATTGGAGTGTCAAATAATATCAATCGAAATAAAATTCGCATTTCGCAGCAAAACATGATATGTCTATCAATTTGAAATCATTTAAATCAGTCACACGATAACAAGCATGTATGCATCCATTTAAAATCAAGTAATATCAGAGCGAGCCAAAAATGGTCCTGGCAAAGGTCAACCGTGACCAAGGACAGGCGCATCGGGGGTTTTATTATGCATAGACTTTAAAACGCTCTCTACCCCGACGTTGGCCATGAGCTTGCTGGGGCCAACTCATCAACGTGTATAGGACCCCGCCCGGTGCTAGACGGTGGCGTCACACACGTCCTCCCCCTACGTGGGTTCAACCGGCCGCGCCTATAGCCTTTAGAATAAATGACGTTTGCGGATACCTCCTGCAGAAGCGTATCCGGGCAACCCGTGCCTCTACAAACGCCCTTCGTAGCTACGGAATATCATAATATCACAAGGGCACAACGTCCCATAGTATCACAAGGGCACAACGTCCCAGGGCACAACGTCCCACAAGTAACATCACATCATCTCATAACTAGTGGGCATCCAACCCACATAGTTCATCAAAACATTTCAAATCTGCGTGCCAATACGTTTCATCGAATCATTTCAAACAGCATACCAATGCGACGGTAGAAAAGGAAATTTTAAAATTTCAAGTAATGGCACAATTATTGTTTCATTTCAAACCATGGATGCATAGTCATTGTAAATATAATTCAAGACACTCCAAAAATCACAAAACAGATTTCCAAATTTAATATCACACGTCAACGAATGCATATCAAAGCATGTTTTATCGAAAATGCGACAGAAAATACGTTTTACTATTTTATGCAAGAGATTAGAGTCCCACTCACAGTCTACGGGAGGGAAGTCACTCCCTACTGACAAGCCAAATCGGATCTGACCGCTCGAGTCTCCAAAAGATCAACCTAAATCAGATTATCAACATTTAATATCAAATAAAAGCCAAATCAGGGATTTTCAATTTGTCCCTTCCAAATTTCTCCCACCTAATTTACAAAACTTCGTTATAGATTCTCGTTTCCTCAATTTCGAATCATCTGACTCACCAATGGTCAAATTTCTAATATTTATCATTTTTTTTTTTTGTCTATTTTTTTCCTCGAATTTCACACATTTCAATATACTATGTAACTCTCGATCTAAATTCGACCTAATTTCGATAGAATTAATTCAAATGTTGAAAAGGTTGCATTTTTCTCACCTAGGGTTTCTCGGATTTCTGGATCTAGCTTTCGTTCACCCGTCAACCTGGTCTAAAACCTGTAATGTTTACCATTTGAAAAACAAGTGAGAAATTTAAGTCAAATTACCAATAATTTTCGAAACCCTAGTACGTACACGAAATCGAGAATTCATTTACCTACGCAGAGGGTCACGGGTCGTCATGGGCTCACGGGCCATGGGCCGGACTAGGCCGCGGGCCGTACTGGCCTGCGGGCTTGGATGGGCTGTCGGGCCTGGTGGGCCCGTGGGCTTGCTGGGCCTGCGGGCTGTAGTGCGTGCGCAGGCACTGGCGCGCTCGCGCAGGCGCTGGCGCGCTCGCGCAGGCGCTCTCGCACAGGCGCTCTCGCACAGGCGCTGGCTCGCACACAAGCAGGGGCTAAGGCGCTCTGTGAGCCAAGGCGTGCTGCAGGGGTGCGCGGCAGGGGCGCGAGAGATCGCGCGCAGGCTGGGTCGCGGGAGATCGCGCACTGGCTGGGTCGCGGAGGATCGCGCGCTGGCTGGGTCGCGGGGGATCGCGCGCTGTGGTGGCTGGGCTCGCGCGCTGTGGAGCGCTGGCTCGCGGGAGATTGCGAGCTGTGGCGCGCTGGCTCGCGGAAGATCGCGCTCGCGTGGAGGAAGGAGCTGCTCGCGGGAGGGTGCTGCAACGGTGGGCGGCGTGCGGTGGCGGGAGAGAGAGGTCACAGCGGAGGAGAAGAGGAAGAGGGAAAGAGGGAGAGAGAGAGAGAGAGAGAAAGAGAGAGAGAGAGAGAGAGAGAGAGAGAGAGGAAAGAAAATTAGGGCTTTAAGCCCTAATTTTAATTTCCCGTTTTTTTTTTTTTTTTTTTTTTTTTTTTTTTTTTTTATAAATTTATTTGGGTATTACAGAATGCACCTTAATGGAGTAGGAAAAGTTGCAAAGACAAGTTGATTATCTTATAGGTAAAGGTCTTGTGCCGGAAAGTACAAGTGTTTGTGTTGTTCAAGCTTGTGCAGCAAAGTAAAACGGCTAAAAATTACCATCGAATACTACTTTTGTATACCTCGCCTTAATGACCTTCTTAATCAACTATATGTTTTCAATAATGGTTTTCAAATAGATCTTAGATGTAGCTATCATCAAATTCGCATGAGGCAGAAGATAAATGGACGACAGCCTTCAAAACAAGTGATAGTATGTATGAATATTTGGTTATGCTATTTGATCTTTCTAATGCTCTTTGTACGTTTATGTAGCTCATGGATGATGACTTTAAATTTTTTATTGAGACTTGTCTACATGATATCTATAAAAAGAAAGTTAACTGAGACCCTAATTTTGCAGCTTCCCTGATTTTGATAAAGTTTCTGAAGTTGATTTGTGATACTTCAAATGTTGGACTTGGTGCACCAAGAAGGCAAGCCCTTTATTTCTTTAGTGAAATGTTGAACAATTTTGGATGCAACTACTCCCTTATAATAAGGAATTCTTTGCCATTGTTCATGTATTAGATTTTTTGGAAGCATTATCATTTTCACAATGATTCTCTTCTCTTTTCATATTATGGGGCATTTCAGAACTTGATTACTTAAACAAAAATTGAACCCTAGTCAAGCTAAATGGGTTTAGTGTTTACAGGCCTTCAATTTTGTCATCGAGCATAAATCTTGTGGTCTTAGTCATGTGGCCGATACTCTTAGCCAAAGATATTCTTTGATGTCCACCTTGTAGGAGAAATTCAATGGCTTCAAGCTACTTAAAAATGTTTACAAGAATGATCTATATTTTGATGAAATTTGGGACGAATGCTAGAGGACTTGGTTCACACTTTTCTTAACTTAAGATGGCTTTCTTTCAAAGAGAAGTTTTTGCACAGTCTTGAATGTTCCCTAAGGCATGAAATTGATGTTGAAGTACATAATAGAGACATTTCTTTACATTTTGGCATAGACAAGATCCCTAAACTTGTTCGAGAAATTTCTTATTGGCCTAGGATGGACCGAGATGTCAAGTGTTGTGTTGAAACATGCGGAACTTGTCACATTACAAATGTCATTCACAGAAAACCAGGTTGTACACTCTATTGCCGATTCCACTTGCCTCTTGGGAAGATGTAATAGGAGTGTATTCGAGTCGAGCCGGCTCCGAGTATCCCTCAACTCAAACTCGAACTTGAATTTTTTAGTTGAACTCGAACTCAAGTTTGAGCTCGATGAGTAATAAATAATATGATTCAAATTCGACTCGTTTGTATAATATATATTCTATCTAATTTAATTTTTATATTATAATTATATATAATATATTAATATATGTTATCGAGTTATTTGATGAATTTTCAAATTTAAAATTCTATTACTCGAATTCGACTCAAACTTGATAAAAATTGAGTCTGGTCGAGCCAAGCTGCTAACCAAGCAATTCGAACTCAACTCGATTCATATAATAGCTCTAAGATGTGAGCATAGATTTTGTCTTTGGCTGGCTTCACACTAAAAAGAAACAAAGACTGTGCCATGGTGGTGGTTGCTTGATTCTCTAAAATGGTAAACTTTGGATGTTACACATGTTGATCATTATTTTAGAGAAATCGTTTGACTGTTGCTATCTTTCTTGAATATGCATTTTTTGTCCGTTCAGAAGACTAACAAGATTTTTATCTGTTTCAATTTTGGAAAAATGACAAGTATCTCTCCTATCAACATGTACTATTCTATGAAAACCAAGATTTAAGTCTAAAGTACCATGGTTAAACCAGTGATATGGAACAGAACTTTCTAACATGCTGGCTATCGCCATGTGCCTCTCAAAATCTGTCCGGGTGATGACTGTACGGCAGTAAAAAAGTTTATCCTGGTTTACTTAAATTGGAAGAACTTGAAGGAAGAAAAGCACTTCCACAATCAACCACTGGTTTTCACTTTATATCTTGTACAAAACAAACATTTATTTTACATGTTTGTTAGATATGAGTAATTATGTTAAGTAGCTTGAAGCAACTGAAACGCCACGGTGGTTGTGATGGAGCCAAGAGGTGATTATGATTGTCATGTCCTAACACTCAGATCGAGCGCACGACAATCATCACATTACCCCAACACACATGTGAACTCTATTCCGTGTTCCAAGATACCATAAAACATTCCAATATATTAAGTATTTTAAAATAAATTTATCAAACAGTTCAAATGTCTCAATATCAATGAATTTTGCAAAAGAAAGTTACACCAAACAAAAAGAATTCTAAATTTAGTAAGTAAGAATTCCACAAAATCTAACTTTCAAAAATTTACAATCCCCTGCATGGGTGCACTCTATATAGTTTCCAAAAGTACTCTCAAGGCTGCTACCTATCAATGATCAACAAAAGGAATTTTTCTTCAGACCGGCAGGAGATGATATCTAAGTCTCCAAGTTAGGCTTTCCATAACTCTTATGATCTCATCAACAATCAGTTTTATTTTCTTTTTAAATTTTCTTTGGGGTTTGCCGAAAACACATTTCTAGCAATGGCAGTTGGTAGAATCTATCAAAAAATTTTTCATAATTTTCATAAAATATTCCACATCATTGGTGTTGGTCTAGAATTTCGTGGGGTGTTCCACGTTATCCTAAGAACAATTTGAGGAGGCTCTCCACCTACTACTAAGCCCAATTTTATATCAACTTTAACCACGCTACCCCAATGGTCTCGATCCATAGAAAAACGTAAACTATAGTTATTTATTCTTTTCAATGCATCATGTTACATAATGCATTTTATATTTCAATATCATAACTATTCACAATGGAATGAAATTTCACAATTCAGAATCGAAATTCAAATTCAAATTATAACATGATGCAAACAATTCAAGAAATCAAGAATAGAGTCATGGATCAATCAAATTATTTAAATTGGATACACCACGATCACAAACATTTTACAAATATATTTCAAAATTCATTTTGCAAATCATAATTAAAATCATTTTTATCATTCATACTCAACATAACCATCCACTCATAGTGTTAGGGAGGAAAATCAATCCTAATTTTCTTTGCAACAAAAGTATTTCCTTGATCGGGTTGTCCAATCCCAGATTTTCATCAACAATTTCACTTTAAACTGAACCACCATCAAATTCTAGGTTTTCTATCATTAAAAAATCTTAAATCTCACACTAAATCTAACTTTCTAGAGATTGGATTACGAGTTTTGAAGTTTTTAGAGTATAGGTTTTGATTGATCTTTGATGGAGGCAAAGAGAGGGAGAGAGAAGGTGTGAGCCGAGAGGAAGAAGAGTAAGAGAAGAGATGAAATTTGGATTTCATGGGTTTTGGACTCTCATCTTCACTTTTTATCTATACTCATTTGCCTTACTTAGTTACCATTTTTCACTTCTATATTACATAAGTGTCCATTATGCACTTTTTGAGGTTATTGGGAATGTCAACCCTATGAATTAAAGTACTTGTAGATCTGCTCTAATAAGAAAATGTGCTCAATAATGAGTTAGGAAAATTTGGAATGGGAATAAAATTTATGAGAAATAAATTCAAAATAATAAAATATAGAATATTCAAAAATATGTAATATAATATAAATTGTATATGTTATGATCGAGCGTTTTGAGTGTTTTAGTGGTATAAAGCTTTTTAGTGGCTCGGAGTTTCAAGATTCAATTCTTATTATTACAACCGAGAAGCATATTAGCAAGGCAAGACAAGAGAACAAAATTGCAAGTGTCGACAAAATTGGAGGAATGTCGACTAGATTGGAGGAAATTGGATGTTTTCCTCAAGAATTTACAAATTTACAAGTGCCGACACTTGAAAAAGATATGAGATGTTGTCAACAAGAATTTGCAAGTGTCGATAGGTATATGGAACTGTTCCAACATCGAGAACTGAGATGTCCAATACTGAGAAGTGAAATGTCCAATACAAGAGATAAAATATCCAACACTAGAGTGTTCGTATTCAACATAAGTATTGTGTTGACTCAAATAGGGTTGTGTCGACACATGGGTGTTTGTGTCCAACATTAGAGTATTTGTGTCTAACACCAAGGGGTAAGTGTCCGACACTAAGAAGTGAAATGTCCAACACTATCAACATAAGTGGGATTATGTCGACGGGAGTGGAGTCATGTTGACATGAGTGAGGTTGTGTCTAACACTAGAGTGTTTGTATCGACATAAGTTTACTGGACATATAATTCTCTTATATCGATGTAGAGTTCATTCAACTTGTTATGTTGGTATAAGTATCAACACCTCTATCAAGTACGGACACTTAAAACTGAAAACTTATCAACCGAGTATCCAAGGAAAATTTCTGTGCAACCCATAGGATAAAAATTCACATTTATATCTTATTAATTATTTTTTCACATTTTCACAAAATATAAAAAATTTCCAAAAAATCCATTCTGGGTTAACATCACAATCCAGACTAGCCCGGTGTTACAATGATGGGGGAAGTCTTTTAATATTCTAAGCCATTTCATTGTCTTAAGCAACCAATTATTTTTGTCTGAAAAATTACAGGAGAACAAAGAAAGTTCAGGTCGGACTTGTGCTCCTTGGCAAAACAACATCTATGGCCTATAGTAAGAGGCAAAGAAAACACGGCTAGGAACAAGCAAAGTGCTTTCTTCTTGCATGTTGCTTAATATATTTTCACTACCATGTTGAATTTTTTGCTCTTAGTCCATGTCTGATGATTTTAACAAGGAAAAGAGGCACCAAGTGATTGATCGAAAATAAAGTAGAATCAGATAAAATAAGTTTAATTAGATTCTTGTGGGGTTGACAGTGGAGTCCTTTCTGATATAAATTTAATAGTCACTCACTTTGAGGCCAATGAAATCTCAACTTTGCCATGCTATGGTAATGGAGTATTTCTTGAGATGACGTCGGTGACCTTTTATCCAGAAGAATTGTGGAACAGGATGAGGTTGACTTGATGGATATAGATTCACTCTGAAAATTAAAATAAAATATCAACAGCATTATAAAGCTGCGGTCGACATTAGTTCTCTTATGACTTATTGATCAAATTTATAATATTATCTACAACTGCACTTCAGGCAATAAGCCTTTGTCGCCATTTTTGCCCTCTTGATCCCCACACATATTTTGTGAGATGCGTTTGAATGCCAGGTGAACTTTTAGTCCATGTATCTAGGTGTGTGAGAGAGTGACAGAGAGAGAGATATATATTGATATGCAAATTAACTATTATTCACATCATTAATTTACTATAGAACTACATTACATTTTGTATTTTCCATCTTAGAGAAGAAAAATTGAACTATAAATTCATATTTCTGCAAAGTAGTGCACTTGGAGAGCCATATAAAACACCACACTTAATTGTTTAGCTTAGTGTGCAATGAGCTGCCAGAACTAATGGAGTTTGATATTCTACTTTGCCCATGCTTTAGCCAATGCCATGGCCATTTGCTCCGGTTTGAACCCCTCGTTACACATTAGCCATTGGACACGTATGTCAGACCGTAAGTCTTTAATGGTCTACAGTGGTCAGATAAGTGTTCACCTGGATGATAGAAAGGGAAAAACTTGTTAAGTGAAATCTGATCACTTATAGTCATCAAGAACTTGATCTGCTTAGGGTTTTTTTTTTAATTCATTGTTTCTTCTGAGATCATTTTATGTCCATAAAGGAACTTACAAATGCTTTAAGGCATTCCCCATCACCCACCGGAGGTTTCCCGGTAGGTCTAATAGAATTCATCACAGAGTTGGACCATTTGCAGACCCAACAATTATTTCCCAATATTTTCAAAGATTTGGTCGACTTCCAACAACAAACTAAAACTTAATCCCAATTTTTGGGGTCCCCATCTGAGAGACAAATTTGTAAAATATATTTGAAAAAAAATAAATGAAATAAAAATAAAAATAATTAATTAAATAATTAAACAAATACATAATAAATAAATAAATATGTAAAAAATATTTATTTAATTTGTGCACATTTTTTTACGCCACTCATTTCTATCCAAAACCATCTTCTTGTCTAAACTCATAACTATCATATCTTTACAAAATTATATCCAACTTTTCAACGATTTACCCTTATATTTTGCTAAATCTCTTAGATTTAAGTTTTCGATTCTTCTAATCGGTGTATTTTTTTATTTTCTTTGCACATGTCCGAATCACCATAGACGACACTCTCATATTTTATTCATAATTGAACTAATTCACAACTTATTACAAATATTTTCATTTCTAATTCTATTTTTTCTAATTTTGTCACACATCTACTTAAATATTCTCGTTTCTGTTACAACTATTTTTTGTTCTAATTATTGTTTAATTACCCAATACTCGAAACTATATAATAGTGCAGGTCTAATCACGATTCTATAGAACTTTTCATTCAAATACAGTGGCATCATGCAATCACAAAGAATCGTGGATGCCCTTCTCCATTTCATCCAACCCACTTGAATCCTATGATTCACATCTATATCTATATTGCTATCATTTTGAATGATAGAATCTAGATATCTAAATCATTCATTTTTGGATACATGTTGTCCATCTAATATAATCGTTTCTTCATCATTCATAATTATCACTAAACTTAAATTTTATTTATTTCGTTTTGGATTTACTCAATCTAAACCCTCTAAATTATAGTGTGTCTCTCCATTAGTCTAATTTAACACTAATACTCTCACTAGTTTTATCTAAAAATGAGGGATACAACACGAGAATTTCCCAGGAGATCACCAATCCTAGTACTACTCTTGTCCAAGCACGCTTAACTATGAAGTTCTGATGAGATCCGATACATTAATGCTGATATAATTGTACCAGATTTAGATAATAAATAAATAGGGAGGGTGCACCAGATCGCCCAAGCTGTAACACCGACTCCTCGGTGTATGTCTCAGTTACCTTCTCATCATATAAAAATATATATATATATACACACACACACACAAAGTTATCTACAACTTATCATGAAAGCTAGTAGAAATGTATTTCACAAAAACCACTCCCCAAAATTTTCGGCAAAATCAAAACAACTTATATTTATGCAAGTGATTTTAATTAGACCTAATACAAGATTTTGGATCAAAAATATAAATATACAAAATTTCAGAGTTAAAATATAATAATCACTTTGTCGGGACCAAAATGTAATTTTTCAAATGTCAGGGACTTCAATGCAATAGAATGGAAATTTTTTTTAAAACACAAAATGACATGGCCAAAAATTCACTAGGGAATAAAAAAGTGATATTGCATTTTTTGGTACTAGATCAAGGGCTGAGATTTAAGTGAGTACTTGGTAAATTAATTTGGACCCTTGGATTTAATAATATAGATAAGCTTAGATCGAAAATCAAAGATGGTAGGTAATAAAGCATGGGTAAGCTATGAAGTGTTAGAAATTTTGAATTCAATCCAAGGGTAGAAATTAAATTGGGAACTTAATGAAATTATTTGGATCATTGATCTAATAAAGCAAGAGACAATTGGACAAGGCATTTAATATCAAAGCATGGTGAGGAAGATCTTAATACTTGTCATGGCCGAGAAACA
Organism: Dillenia suffruticosa; assembly: GCA_033439265.1. NCBI lineage: Eukaryota > Viridiplantae > Streptophyta > Magnoliopsida > Dilleniales > Dilleniaceae > Dillenia > Dillenia suffruticosa. The sequence continues at coordinate 23,457,802 of JAVTVX010000015.1, forward strand.
TGTGAAGGAAAGCAATACTTGACTTTTGACATATAACATTAATGATTGAGATGCATTTTGTAATACCAAGAAAATTAAAACAAAAAAAAGGGTGGAACCCGCCACCACTCACTTTTTTTCCTTCTTTTCTTCTTCTGTCCTTTTTCTTTTCTCCTCCCCTGCTCCCGGCTTTCCCTCTATGTTCGTCTCCTTCATCACCTTCTCCCTCTCTTGTTCAATCTTCCACCAATCAACCACTCTCCATTTAAATTCACTTTATGGACTTCCAAAACTTCAAGCAAACTCAAGGAATGGAATATTAAATAGAGGAAGTTTCAGATTTTCACGAAAGGAGAAATTTAGGATTTTTGTAACCCAAACTCCAAAACTCAATCCGACTCCAAAATCAAGATAATTTCTCCTCCCTAAACGTGGGTTTCACTTCTTTAATACTATATTGTGATTTATTATTGAGATATTGGAGATATTTGTTAGAGAATCGAAACCCTAGGAATTTTGTGAATAGTGAATTTGGGGCAAAACGAAATGAAAATGGTAGAAAGGTCCAAATGATGTTTAAATGATGAATTTGTGTGTATGTTGTGGAGTGAAATGACGTGAAGAATATGTGCAAAAAGTTGGACTTTGTGTTGGACAAAAATGTGAATGATTTCAATGTTTTTTTTTTGTGGACTGAAATTTAGTGTTCAAAGTACAAAGCTTGCGTAAAGAATTCTTGTGAAAAAGGGATGAAAGTATGTGCATCATTGTCGGTAGAAATGATGGGAAGAAAATGTGTTAGTGGGTTACAAAATTGTCATTCATTTTGTGAAGTTTGAGCGCTGAAATTTTGGTAAATTCACATTGTGATGTGTGCAGAATTTTTTTAGTGAATTAGAATTGTGTGTGTGTGCTAAATTTTGAGTTGAGATTGACGGGCATGTATGAGCTTGAATGTGCATGTGCCTGACCGTGAATGTAGAAGGGAATAAAGAGTTGCATTTTGTCTAAGGATGATTGGAGATGAGTATGACATGAAATTTGGAGACGTGTGTGTATGTGATGAGTTATGTATAGGAGTTCTAGGAAGAACAATAAATTGACAATATAGAGTGATGTTTGCCGATGTTTGAGGTGATGAATGGGGGGTAGTATGCTGAAATTTTGTGGAAATGTGTAATGTAAATGTAGACTATCTTGAACATATTCAATTCAAAAAAAAAATTGTGGACTGTTTTGGAGTATACAAGAGATGGAATGGGAGAATGATGGTTTTAGTAGTCTAAAGTGGCTTTGTGGTATTAGAAAAGGTTTGGAAATGAATAATTGAAGTTTGTTGATTTGGTGCTTAGAGCCTAATTACGGAGACCTAAACATTGATTCTAGATGAAAAACTAATTGAAATATAACGTAACATAGTAGTTTTCAATTTGCGACACAAATTTATATATATTATGAGTTGTCGTTGTAGTGACACACTTGGTGATCAAACGAGGGGAGCATACTTTCTATATTGTGGTGCATTTTAGGGAGTGGCAGACCCTCCCGTATACAATGAGTAAATGGTCCGTTGTGTTATAAATAAGTAAAACTGTTTTAAATTTTTTTATAAATGATTTTGAATGATCTTTACATGATTTATATGAAATCATTTGTGATTGTGAGATGTTTGGAATGAAAGTTTGAATTACGAATGCATCATAAGTAATTATCAATGAATCTGTGTCATTTGCATTTGATATTGAATTTATAAATACTTGTAACATGAATTTTGGAATTTGTTTGATGAAACATGGCTCATTCACTGTAATTTGAATGATTGTGAAATGATGGTGCACGAGTATAATGGCTATAGTCATTCCCTTCACAGAGCGATCTGATGAGGTGACGTGGGTGGGTTTTATTGTGAGAGAGGTGTACGCGGCCTCTTCTCTACCACGTGGGACTATCCGGATTGCACCCCTACTGTGATTATCAAGACTGCAAGAAATTTACAAGATTCAATTCAAGTTTCAGTTGGGCCAGTAACAAAAGTTCGAGTTAAAAGGTTCAAAAAAGTACTGAATAACTTAATTCATGAGTTTTACAATAAGAAATTGAAGTCCAAATGAATGAAGAACCAAAAGGGGCCTCAATTATGCTCATGCAAGCTCAGTTGGAAGAATAAAATGCCCAAAATTACCCAAAACCAAGGGATGACGAAAATAAAGAAAAATAGCAGCAAGACTTGGTCAAAATAATTTGATTTATTTAGTTTCCTAATTTTTATTTTTTGTAATTTATGTTTAGTTTCTAATTCTTTATTGTTTAGGGAGTTACTAAATTTTTAGTTGCCAATTATGTTTTTGCCTTTAGGCTATAAATAGGTCATTATACATTGTGTAAAAAAAACACTTTGGAGAGAATTAATAAAATTGTGAGAATTCTTCACACAGGTCTTGTTCTTTTGAGAACTTTGAACTTTTTCAAGATAAGAGTTTTGTTTAGTTCTTTGACTTATCAATCTAGGTTTTGAACCATCTAGATTGTGGAGTCATTCATTCCATCTTTATACCAAGGTTCTTGATCTAGTGAGAAACGAGTCTAAAGTCATATATCTTAGATTCTTCCTCCTTTAGGGCAAGGGTTGAAGTTTTTAATTCCACCGGTTCAAATAAGTCGTTGGGACGATTTTTGAGCTAAATTAACTTGTTCGTGGGTTTTAGGGTTTTTATAACCAACGGATTCATATCAGTTGGTATCAGAGCAATTTCGGGTTACCGTTCGAGTTGTTCATACTTGTCTATAATTGTTCATATTTGTCTATAATATTTCATAAAACAAAGGCAGCTTCCAATTTTTTTTCTTTTCTTTTATTGTTTCTTCTTTATTTATTTTTTTCCTTATTTGTTCACCTTCCTTATTTTCTTTCTTTATTCACCTTTCTTATTTAATTCATTCTATATTTGTTTTTTTCTTAATTTGGAATTTTTCCAAATTTGTGACTTTCCTTATTTCTTACTTATTTTCCTTCTTTATTTTTCTTGTTATTCTTTTTTTTTTAATTTCACAAGACAATTATTTTTTGAGTTAATTTCAAAGAGTTGTTAATTCATTAAGATGGCAAGAGACATATTCGATGGATTGAATTCATTGAGACTTTTTCCAAACAAAATGCGGTTGTAGATGCATTTTCACACAGGTGACGATTTGGGGACAAATCGTTGTCAAGAAGGGGGGAATGATGTGATCATCAAGACTGTAAGAAATTTACAAGATTCAATTCAAATTCCAGTTGGGCCAGTAACAAAAGGTCGAGTTAAAAAGTCCAAAAAAGTACTGAATAACTTAATTCAGGGGTTTTACAATAAGAAATTGAAGCCCAAATGAATGAAGAACCAAAAGAGACCTCAATTATGCTCATGCAAGCTCAGTTGGAAGAATAAAATGCCCAAAACTACCCAAGACCAAGGGATGACGAAAATAAAGAAAAATAACAGCAAGATTTGGTCAAAATAGTTTGATTTATTTAGTTTCCTAATTTTTATTTTTTGTAATTTATGTTTAGTTTCCTAATTCTTTATTATTTAGGGAGTTACTAAATTTTTAGTTACCAATTATGTTTTTACCTTTAGGCTATAAATAGGCCATTATACATTATGTAAAAAAAACACTTTGGAGAGAATTAATAAAATTGTGAGAATTCTTCACACAGGTCTTGTTCTTTTGAGAACTTTGAACTTATTCAAGATAAGAGTCTTGTTTAGTTCTTTGACTTATCATTCTAGATTTTGAACCATCTAGATTGTGGCGTCATTCATTCTATCTTTATACCAAGATTCTTGATCTAGTGAGAAACGGGTCTAAGGTCATATACCCTATGTTCTTCCTTCTTTAGGGCAAGGGTTGAGGTCTTTAATTCTACCGGTTCAAATAATTCGTTGGGACGATTTTTAAACTAAATTAACTTGTTCGTGGGTTCTAGGGTTTTATACCCAACGGGTTCACATCAACCCCAGTGAGGTACGAGCCAACGCCAAGAAAGGGGATAGTATTTTGAAATACATAAATGGAAAACCCCTTGGTGGGCTTCAGTCTGGGTTTGGCCAAACTCATGACGGAAGTAATTTCGATGGGGCCCTTGTGATTTTCTATAAAAATATTGATGTGGATGCATATTTTGTGAATTATCTAATTTATTGAAAATGTTTCGATATATATGAAATATTGTTTGAGATATACTTTGATACCCCCACATTTACCCATCATTTATCACACAATCATATCATTGCACTCCACTCACTGAGTATTCCCCAATACTCACCAATCTCTCTCATTTTTCAGAGAATACTTAATTCAAAAATTGGACGTTGGAGATTGCGAAGGATATTCTGCTGATTTGCATAGGTATTTAGTAGTGTAGAATTTTTGGGAATCGTAGAACGTAAAACCATGGAAAGGAAGTTTTGTACATCTCATACCGGGTGGACTTTACCGATACTGGTTGAGTTCTTCGGTAAATATTGGTAAAATCCGACGATTATGATTTGTGACTTTATTATTTTTATTGAACCGTATTTGGAAAAATGTTTTATCTTATACTGGGACATTTGGATTAAAATGTTAAATCTACAACTATGATTTGAGTCTTCTTTGATTTTGATTTGAAATATCTTTGAAATGTTTTATTTGTATTCAGAATTCTGAATTGGCTGGGATGGCGACACTGCATGCGTGCATGTACAGGAACTCCCTTCCCAAATGTGTATGCCGACGCATGCTGGTGTGTATAGGGATAAACCAGATGGGTCCTTTGCATGTGGGCTGTATATGTATGATTTTCTTATTTGAGGGATTTGTGTATTGGAAGATTTATTATACAATTGGAATGTCTTGCGCTGTCTCGGTATATGGGGAGGTCATGCCCGTATGCCGAGATAATGCGGCGTTTGTTACGTGCTCGACGGGAGAGTCGGGGCATGACAATTTTATTGGTATCAGAGCGTAGGCTCACGATTTAAAAAAACTGATGGTTTTGAGATGTTTTGAAATGTTTCCAAATATCCCGAAAGTTTTCTAAAGATTTTGAAATGTTTAGTTTTTTTAAAAAATAATATGTTAAGATCTTTTAAAAGGTTTTCGGAGAATGTACAGAACTTTTCACGATTTTCTTAAGGAATTAGGGATATCCTTTTTAGGGGGTTAAGCACTTGGGATAGCTCCTATTTTAATTGTTAAGCTTAGACTCTCTCTGTAGAGATTTGTTCCCCAAAACAAAGAATAAGGAACCCGAATAGTGTATTTTTCGCTCCACCTCCATAACCCAAGTGATGTATTGCTTTATGAATAGCTTCTAAATTGTGATTGAAGATCTCCCTTGGCTTGTTTGGCTAAATGGTGAGTACAGACTAATATCTTGACATTAGAAGTTTGATATACTTGTGTAATAGGCATGACAATATAGAATTGCTTATGATTAAGATATAAGGTAAAATACTTTTGAGAGATTGTATCTGTGAGTAGATGTTGGGGTTGATAAATGTTTTCATGATTTGGAAAAGCAGACAGCTTGGAATCAGCAGGAAAATTTGATGATACTTGCCTTGCTTTTGTATAACTACATTGCATCATATGCAGCCTTCTTTTCCGTAAAGATGGGCTATTGGTCATAAGAAGCAGGTATAAGGATAAAGCATATGTAAGTGGTCAAATTGAACACACTCTTTTTGAGGGATATGATGTAAGTGGAATGCTTCGTTATAATTTTGATAGAAGAGGAATTGTTAATAGAGGATTAGAGTACCCAATTTGTTAGTTAAACAATGAGAAATGTGATAATAGCAATGTGACTTCAAGTATATAACAATGACTAATGGGATCTTGCAAATATGTTTAGTGGTATTAATATCTTAGTGAGGTTAAAGTTCGGCTGTCAATGAACAAATTCGATTTGCAACTTGAAAAGGGCTGATAGTTGTCTCTAGCATTTGGAATTCTACAATTATTAAAATTCCTATTAATTTTGTTAATGGTTAAGATTTGGGCCTGGGCAATCTGTAATTAGGGTTTTGTTAGAAGGCTGGTCTGAAGAAAAAAAAAAGAAAATGTTAGTGAATTGAATTTAAAATTCCTCTATTAAAAGATAAATTACAAAATGTAAACTGTTTCATGTTCAGGTTATTACATACTTTATCTATATTTAGTATTTTTAAAGAAATCAGTCTTATTGCTTATATGATTATAAATTATATTCACCATCCAAAGTATGCCCTTTATACTATTGAACAATAGCTGCTACATACAAAGGCTAGTGTAGCAAGCAATTTGCTGCCATAAATACATATATGCATCAACATTCAGTTTCTCACTATAGTGTGAATGTCCAAAGTCAAATTAATGCCCTTAAGTCTAGAGGCATTAAAATTCAAAGATAATAGTCAACCATGGCTAGCTAACTATGTTTGTGGACAATGTACATAGGGATGGCTCTTTCTCTTAGATCTTTCGGGTATATAATGCAACACTTTTGACAAATTGTAACATATGAACCGGTAATTTGCTTCCTTTGCATGTGTTCAAATCTTTTTAATTACAACACAAATAAATGAAGTCTACTACTGTTGAGATCATTTTACAAAAAGCTGTGTTAGTACTCTATCCTTGGGTGGACCTCTTTCTTTTCACGAATTGACATTGAAACAGAATAAAAATCCTTGATCTGCTATTATATGTTTTTGTTGAATATGAGGGAAAGCTTTTTGCTTCGATGATTATTTTAAAAAAATAATATTTGTAATGGACATATGCAAAAGCCCAACTCCGGGATCTATACATTGTAATGAGTTTTCTCTGGTGTTTCAATCAGCTGCAGTGGTTTTGAGTTCTTTAGATAACCATTTTTAGTAGAATATCTTAATTTGGGATAGATTTATCCTTCAAATGGAAGTATGAGGTTATATGGATCATTTTAGATTTTACAACATTGAAATAGTGAATCTTACAAGGATCTAGGCATAAATGTTTATGCATGGTTACTTGAGCACCATTTAGGAGTAACAATGTCTATAAATAAAATTTTGAGATATATTGAATAGGGCGAGTTCAATGATAGTATATTTAGACACTTGAGGTATGTGCATTAAAGATTTCAGTTTTAAATCTTTCTGCAATGCTTTGCAATAGAAATAAGGTAGAGGCCTATTCCAATTGTTGTTGAGAAATACATTGATCTAGATAATATTGCTCCTTTTATATCCAAGGGTTTCAAGGTTTTAGATCAAACTTGTTAAGATCTCTGATATTTTTAACTAGCGTATTGTTTTTCACTATTGTTCCTCTCTAAGCCTTCTAGAGTTTTAGCGACTATTGGTGATATATTTGTTGATGGAGCTGGCCTTTCGGAAGACGACATTGCTTGGGAAATGTTATAGGGTATGATAATGGAGATTTTAATATTAATAGGGTGTTGAGAATTTGATAGTGATATAACTTGAGATAAACAATAGTAGTTGAAGAATGTGGACATGGAATTGATGAGCACATGATTATTGGATGGAAAATTTAATGGAAAAAAAGGAGGTAACTATGCCCATATACCCTTAACAAAGCTGTTAAAGTTAGAAATTATGACCTTATGTTTAACTATATTATATTCCATAATTGGTTCATATTAAATGAGATTTGGAGAGTTAAACCTAGGGACTAGTTTGTACGAAGATGTCAATACGGAAACAACACGTAACTTTTTGACATATAAATTGTAATTTAAATTTTGAGGTTAGAGATGTGGTTTTCCTTAAGGTTTCACTTTGGAAGGGTGTAGTTCGGTTCAGAAAATGAGACAAATTGAATCCAAGGTACATTGGGCCATTCAAGATCCTTGAGAGGGTTGGAAATGTGGCTTACCAATTGGAATTACCTCCGGGTTTCAAGAAAATTCATGATGTATTTCATATGTCAATGCTAAAGAAGTATTTGCCAGATCCTTCTCATGTAATTGAATCTCCTCCAATAGAATTGAATCCAGATCTGAGTTTCAAAGTGCAACCGGTACAAATCATAGATTGACAACTCAAGCAATTAAGGAATAGGAAAATCCCAATGGTGAAAGAAGTATGGAGAAACAACCGAGTAGAAGAACAGAGTTGGGAGACTGAAAAATTAATGCGAAAACAACACCCATAACTTTTTTATGTATAAATTTTAATTTAAATTTTGAGGACAAAATTTCTTTTAGAGGGTTAAGTATTGTATTACCTAGAAAATTTTTTTTTAAAAAATGGTGGGACCCACCACCACTCACTTTTTCTCCTTCTTCTTTTCTTTTTCTTTCTTTTCTTCTTCTTTCCTTTTTCTTTTCTCCTCCCCTACTCTCGGCTTTCCCTCTGTGTTCGTCTCCTTCATCACCTTCTCCCTCTCTTGTTCAATCTTCCACCAATCAACCACTCTCCACTTAAATTCACTTTATGGACTTCCAAAACTTCAAGCAAACTCAAGGAATGGAAGATTAAATAGAGAAAGTTTCAGATTTTCACGAAGAGAGAAATTCAGGGTTTTTGTAATCCAAACTCCGAAACTCAATCTAACTCCAAAATCAAGGTAATTGCTCCCCTAAACTTGGGTTTAACTTCTTTAATACTATATTGTGATTTATTATTGAGATATTGGAGATTTTTGTTAGAGAATCGAAACCCTAGGAATTCTATGAATAGTGAATTTGGGGCAAAACGAAATGAAAATGGTAGAAATGTCCAAATGATGTTTAAATGATGAATTTGTGTGTATGTTGTGGAGTGAAATGAGGTGAAGAATATGTGCAGAAAGTTGGACTTTGTGTTGGACAAAAATATGAATGATTTTAACGTTTTTTTTTGTGGACTGAAATTTAGTATTCAAAGTACAAAGCTTGCGTAAAGAATTCTTGTGAAAAAGGGATGAAAGTATGTGCATCATTGTCGATAGAAATGATGGGAAGAAAATGTGTTAGTGGGTTACGAAATTATCACTCATTTTGTGAAGTTTGAGCCCTGAAATTTTGGTAAATTCATATTGTGCTGTGTGCAGAATTTTTTTACTAAATTAGTATTGTGTGTGTGTGCTAAATTTTGAGTAGAGATTGATGGGCATGTATGAGCTTGAATGTGCATGTGCCGACCGTGAATGTAGAAGGGAATAAAGAGTTGCATTCTGTCTAGGGATGATTGGAGATAAGTATGACATAAAATTTGGAGACGTGTGTATGTGATGAGTTATGTATAGGAGTTCTAGGAAGAACCCTAAATTGACAATATAAATTTGTGTTTGCCGATGTTTGAGGTGATGAATGGGGGTTAGCATGCTGAAATTTTGTAGAAATGTGTAATATAAATGTGGACTATCTTGAGCATATTCAATTCAAAAAAAAAAATTGTGGACTGTTTTGGAGTATACAAGAGATGGAATGAGAGAATGATGGTTTTAGTAGTCTAAAGTGGCTTTGTGGTATTAGAAAAGGTTTGGAAATGAGCAATTGAAATTTGTTGATTTGGTGGTAAGAAAAGGGACAACATATATACACCTTTAGAGCCTAATTACGGAGACCTAAACATTGATCTTAGATGAAGAACTAATTGAAATATAACTTAACATAGCAGTTTTCAATTTGCGATACAAATTTATATATATTATGTGTTGCCGTTGTAGTGACACACTTGGTAATCAAACGAGGAGAGCATACTTCCTACATTGTGGTGTATTTTACGGAGTGGCAGACCCTCCTGCATACAGTGAATGGATGATCCGTTGTGTTAAAAATGAGTAAAATTGTTTTAAATTTTTTTATAAATGATTTTGAATGATCTTTACATGATTTATATGAAATCATTTGTGATTGTGGGATGTCTGAAATGGAATTTTGAATTACGAATGCATTATAAGTAATTATCAATGAATTTGTGTCATTTGCATTTGATATTAGATTTATAAATACTTGTAGTATGAATTTTGGAATTTGTTTGATGAAATATGGCACATTGATTGTAATTTGAATGATTGTGAAATGATGGTGCACGAATGTAATGGCTATAGTCATTCCCTACACGGAGTGACCCGACGGGGTGACGTGGGTGGGTTTTATTGTGAGAGAGGTATACGCAGCCTCTTCTCTGCCACGTCGGACTATCCGGATTATACCCCGGTGATGTATGTGCCAAACCCAAGGAAGAGGATAGTATTTTGAAATACAGAAATGGAAAACCCTTTGGCAGGCTTCTGTCTGAGTTCGGCCAAACTCAGGACGGAAGTAATTTCGATGGGACCCTTGTGATTTTTTATAAAAATATTTGATGTGGATGCATACTTTGTGAATTATCTGATTTATTAAAAATATTTCGATATATATGAAATATTGTTTGAGATATACTTTGACACCCCCACATTCACCCCTCATTTATCACACAATCATACCATTACACTCCACTCACTGAGTATTCCCTAATACTCACCCCTCTCTCTCATTTTGCAGAGAATAATTAGTTCAGAGATTGGACGTTGGAGCTTGCGAAGGATATTCTGCTGATTTGCATAGGTATTTAATAGTGTAGGATTTTTGGGAATTGTAGAACGTAGAACCATGGAAAGAAAGTTCTGTACATCTCATACCGGACGGACTTTACTAATACTGGTTGAGTTTTTCGGCAAGTATTGGTAAAATCCGACGATTATGATTTAGGACTTTATTATTTTTATTGAACCCTTTTTGAAAAAATGTTTTATCTTATACTAGAACATTTGGATTGAAATATTAAATCTACAACTATGATTTGAGTCTTCTTTCATTTTGATTTGAAATATTTTTGGAATGTTTTATTTGTGCTGAGAATTCTGAATTGGCTAGGATGGTCACACTACATGCGTGCATGTATAGGAACTCCCTTCCCAAATGTGTGTGCCAACGCATACTGGTGTGTACAGGGATGGACTAGATAGATCCTTTACATGTGGTCTGTATATATATGATTTTCTTATTTGAGGGATTTGTGTGTTGGAAGATTTATTATACAATTGGAATACCTTGCGCTGTCTCGGTATATGGGGAGGTCATGCCCGTATGCCGAGATAACGTGGCGGTTGTTACGTACTCGACGGGAGAGTAGGGGCATGACACATTTGGCAAGGTGGTGATAAATTGTGACCATTTGATTCCATAAAAATTAGAGACAAACAAGCATGAAATGAAAAAGGCAAGCCAGTGATGTGCAAATTTTGACTTGTGGAAAATTAAATTTGAAGGTTGGGATGAATTTTTACAAAATGGATGGTAGAGATTAATAGTGGTGAAATGAAATGTGCTTGTGATAAATAAAAGGTTTTAACCCTTCATTTGCTTCACCAAGAGTGGCGGAGAGTGAGAGAAAAAGTAAGGAGCATTCTTCATTTCTTCAAGAGCCGATAGTGAGAATGAGAGAATCCAACTTGGGAGGAGAAGATTGGGTTGGAAAAAAATTTCTTCAATCTTCAAATCTCTAGGCAAATTTGAAAACAAGATCTTTGGAAAAGCTAAAATTGGAAGATGTAGGAGTTGGTAAGCCCTTGAGGAAACTAAGATCATTGATAAGTAAGGTAAGAGTTCAGCCACTCAAAACTCTTATTCTATGATTCAAGAAATAATTTGAGCATGCTATATGATTAATAAGCAAAAGAAAATGAAAAAATAAGCATGAAACCAAAAGGGCCCGAGTAGAAAAATTTAGAAAGACCATAGGAGGAGAAAGAACTCCATTCTATCCTGTTTTTGACAGAGAATCCCCATAAAATTTAAGATATTTTCCCGATAGAATCTAAACAAGTGCTAGACATAAAGTTGTAGCTCTAGGTCTTATCTTTCCAACGAGATACAAATCACCTAAATCCGATTTTTGTATCAAAAGTTATGGTAGTTCTTCCGAGACAGTGTAAAGTGTTCCTCTGTTTTTGACCATATATTAGCAAACTTTTTAGTGACACATTTCGATCCTCCTCTAGACATAATTAAGAAAAATACCAAATATTAAAATTGTAGGTCTCTATCTCATCTTTAACATATCCAAATTTTACTTAAATTAGAGTAGTGTGCTAAATGTTTTAGCACTTTTACTGAGACAGGATAGAGCTTGAGTTTAAAACAAAATTGAGACAAAGTTTTGAATTTATAAAATTTTGTGTTTAGAATCAAAGGAAATACTCAAAATGAAAGTTATAGTACTATCTCTTATCTTTCCTATGGGACCAGAAACAATCAATTTAGAGTTATATGTTAGGAGAAATGAGAAAACTACCTAAACTGTGCAAATTGAGTTATAAAAATCCGAACCAGACCAAAGATAAAATTTTATAAATTCATACAATGAGAATCGGAAGATACATTAAACATGAAAAATGTAGATAAATGTCCTAGTTTTAAGTAGCAATTTGGATCACTCAATTGTAAGCTATATAGAAAAAGTTATAGCATTTTTTCCTAAAACTACACAAATGCAAAAAATTTAGAGTTAGAAAATTTATGAATATTTGGACTTGAACCACAAAGGCAAATTTGTATTGGGTCAATCCAAAACATAAAATCTTAGTATTAGCCCCAAATCTAATTAGAAATTTAAAGTCCAATAATCCAAGACCCATAATGAGAGATATGACCCAAAAATCTAAAACTAATCAAAATTATGAAAGTATTGTAAAGAAATAAAGAATTTACACATGTGTATATTGTTGTTTTTGGGGTAGACTATTATTTTACACACGATGGGCGACTTGGTTGAGCTCGAGATTGATAAGGGAGTGGCGTACCCTCCCCATATGAGGTGAGTGGGATTTACGATACCATGTTATTGATATCAAATCATGTTTTATCGTTTGTAGAAATGTCATGATTTATCCGTGTGAAAAATGATATTGTTAAAGGATTTGATAAATGTTTTGTGATAAGTGGAGTGTTTAAAAAAATGAAATGAGTTGATAATATGTATCCATGTGAATTATGAAAAGAAAAAAGAAAATGATATTGTGCCGTGTTTTGAAATTCTAAAATATAATTTATGATATGACTATGCATCTTGACACGTTTGATTAATATTGATTTGGCACTTGGACTAAGAGTCCATGGAAATTGACGGATATGATATAGTCCCTAGGGGACAATCGTAGCTACGGGCACATTTGTCGAGGTACCCTATGTGTATCCGAATAGCCTTCTGTAGGAGGTATCCCATAAATGATGCGTACCACGTGGGTTAGACCCATAAGTAGTTTTATAGATTACAGACTTGCCTAATTGAACCGAAAGGGGAGGGCCGTTAGTATAGGCGGTCTAGCATTGGGGGAGGCCCGTGGCCAATACCGAGGTAGAGAGAAAAATATGAAAATACTTGCATATGAAAAACATTCGGTGAGCCTGTCATTGGTCGTGGTTGACCCTTACCAGGAACGATTTTCTGGCTAGCTTTATCGATTTCTAAAAGTGATTTGGATGCATATGAATGATTTGATGTGTATGCGTGGAACATAACGTATTTTATGAAAATTTCATGTAAAATTTAGAAATGTATTTGTTATACTAATTTTGACACTCCATTGTTCACCACACGTATTAAATTCATGATATCAACCCCTCACTCTCTAAGTATTTCATAATACTCACCCCTACTCCTGAAATTGTAACAGAGATAGACTGATAGAGGGACACGTCAAGAGAATTTTGACGTACTTGACTTATCGGAGACTTAGACACGGTACTCTTCCATTTTCCGCTAAATGTATATATGTGAGGGTTTTAGATTGACCATGTATAGTATGATTGTATTCATATTATGAATTGAAACTCTCATATTGAATTGCATACTCATATATTGTTAATTGTAAATGTTTATTTGAGAAAATGCATTTTGAAAGATTATGTTTTAATAGCCTTGCATTATCTCGGGATACGTATCAAATGAAGTTCTTCTTTTAAACTGTCAATGCAAAATTGATCAAAATGAATTGAAAATTATAGAGATGCTAAGCAAATCTTCAACTGCCAGATTCATACCACATTATATTGCTTCTGCAAAGTCTCAATTGTAGATTATGAATATCGCTGAATAAGGCAATAGATAGCATAAGATAAGAATGTAAGAGTTTTTATTTATTTATTCTTTTTTGGTACACATACTGTTAAAGGATAACTACATACTAACCTGTGCTCCATCCAAGAAATGCTATACAAGTCTCCTAGACAAACATCACCATTGTAGTAATATGTATGGCTTGATTCAGTTGGATTTGATGCTATACAAGTCTCCCTATCCCCCACCCAAATTCATGCTTCTATTCTGTTCTGCTCTACTCTACAACAAACTGGACCTTAATCTCAATATTTGGGGTCGACTATCTGAGAGATAAATTTAAAAAATATAGAGAAAAGAAAAATAAAATAAAATATATATATATATATATGTATGTAAAATAAAAAATAAAATACAAAGAAAAAAGAAAGTAAATTAATAAATCAATAGATAAATATGTAAAATATATTGATTTAATTTGTGCGAATTCTTCTACGCCATCAATTCCTATCCAAGACTATTTTCTCTTCTAATTTCTTAATTTTCATGTCTTTACGAATAACTTGCATTCAAGTTTTTAGCGGTCTATCACTACATTTAATTAGCTCTCTTGTATTTAAGTTCTCAGTTCTCTTAATATGTGTATTTTTGGGTTTTCTTTGCACATATTCGAAGTATCTCAAACGGCACTCTCGCATCTTATCCACAATTAAACTAACTCTCAATTTGTTACGATTCTCTTCATTTCTAATTCTATCTCTTCTAGTTTTTTCACATATGTCATGCCCCAAGCCTAGAGCGTGAGCAGCCGCCCGTTACCTTAGATGCCGGCTGTATTTTTACAGAAAATCGGACAGAACCTCCCCATATATCGGAGGTCTCCCATATTGAAATAAACCTGTTACCTGTCCAAAAGGGCCATCCCGGCCTCAAAATGCATAAATTATCCTCAACAACAAACCAGATCATCCATACTGCATAATCCAGGGCAATGCAAGGCTAACAAACAATTCTCCACAGTCTTAACCACAGATCTCTACCGCCACGCCCCCATCAAAGGCATGGACAGCCGCCAGTCGCCTCTCCTGTGATTTAGAGGTGGTACCGAGCGATCCTAGAGTACACTTCTAAGACATAACATATTTCCAAATACATACGCAATGAAAAAGAAATGCCTCAATGCAATATCATGCAGTGACATGAGAATTCCACAATTTAAATGTCTATATTTATACAGTCATTCCAGAATTATAAAAATGGTCATCTATAGATCTCAAAATACATATACATCACCAATACAAATTTACAGTGGAAATACACAATGACTCCTCAAGTCCAGGCCTGATCTCCCAAAGATACTGAGCGTCCTAAAAGCGACGCTCCTTATCAAATGCTATCTCTGAAACAAAAGGGAAATGAGGGGTGAGTACTCGGGAAAAAATACTCAGTGAGTGAGTGGATCAATGCAATCGTCAAATATGGAGTGTGAAACTGGAGTGTCAAAACATAAGTATATAAATCATATTTCAAATCATCATGCTTTTCATTTCAACAATATATCATTTCACGCATTTTCAAGTCAAATATGTATCCAAAGTACCATCATTTAAAATCATAGAGCTGCCAGCCGAAAATATCCTGGCAGAGATCTACCGCGACCTATGACAGGCGCACCAGGGGTGTTATATGCAAGTTTATTTAAAATGCTCTCTACCCCGGCGTTGGTGACGAACCTCGTCCAGGTGCTAGACTTGGAGAGGATATCCAAATCCAAATCCAAATCCTCCCCCTTTCGGGTTCAATCTGGCTAGTACCGTGTCGATAATCAAATCATGACAACTCGTGGGATACCCCCAGGCCTAGGCATATCCGGACGCCACCAAAGCGTCTCTCACGGTGTCCTTCGTAGCTACGGAACAATACAATCCAAAGCCCTCAAGACCAAAATCAATATCATATCAAAATGAGCCGAAATCAGGTTTACAAACCAAATGCAACATATAGCATAAAATGGCACATTATACATTTCAACCACATGGATGCATAATTTCATAATTCAACACAGTTTTTGGACACTCCATCAGTTCACAAAAATCAATTTTAAAACCAGTCAAAACATTTCAAGCATACGACAAATCATGTTTATTCATCAAAATGTTGTAAAACAGAATTTACATATTAAACAAAAGTATTGAAATAAATCTCACTCACCGTTTTAGGGAGGATAGCGCACTCCCCAATAAAACCATAATACGTAGAGCAATACTCCCCTCAATCGAATCACCAAAATAGCCAACATAATCAAATCACCACGGTTCGATATCAAATAAGGGCCTAGTTATGAATCTTCAATTTTTCTTTCCAACCAAAACTACCTAATTTGACAAAATTTATTCAAAAGTTAAAGAGATTTCCTTTCTCTCACCTAGGATTCCTCGGATCTCGGATCTAGCTTTCGTTCGCCCGTCGATTTGGTCTAAAACCTGAATGTTTCCAAATTTGAAACAATTGTGAACAATTAAAGTCCAATTACTAAAGAATTTCGAAACCCTTGTGCGGAAATCGAAACTTTGAGTTATTTACCTTCACAGAGGCTCACGGACTGTCATGGGCCGTCGCGGGCTCGTGGGCCGCGAGCTGGCGGGCTGATGGGCTAGCGGGCCTGGTGGGCCTGATGGGTCTGGTGGGCCGCGGGTCGGACTGGGCCGCGTGCTGGACTGGGCCGCAGTGGCTAGGGCTCGCGCTCGCCAGCTAGATCGAGTGCTCGCGCAGTGGGTCGCGCGCTGGAGCGCTCGCGCTCATGCTGGGGCGCGCTCGAGCAGTGGATCGCGCTGGAGCGCGCTGTGCTCGTGCTGGGGCATGCTGGAGGCACGCAGGGGCTCGTGCAGAGGCGCACAAGGGCGCGCTGGCGCTCGTGCAGGACCGTGCAGAGCTGCTCGCGCTGGGGCTCGTGCGCTGCTCGCGCTGGGCTCGCGCACTGCTCGCTCTCGCGTGGAGGCTAGGTTCGCACGCTGGCTGGCGCTGGCCTCGAGCTGGGCTCGCGCTCGCGCTCGGGAGAGCATGCAGTCGCACGAAGGAGAGTGTGCAGTCACGCGAAGGAGAGCGCAGTGGCGCTCGTGCAGGGAGGAGCTGCAGCGGCTCGCTCGCGGGAGGGAGGAGCTGCAGCGGCTGTGGGTGGCGCGCGGTGATCTTCACGGCGGAGGGACCGGGTGGTGGCTGCGATCACGCTCGGCGGAGAAGGAAGGCGCTGCGGCTAGCGCACTCGCGTGAGGAGGAAATAAGAGTGGCGGATGTGTGTGGTAGTGAAGTAACCGGGCCGGTTTGGGCCCGAAAACCGGCCCAGCTGGCCCGGGTAAAGCCCGAAACCGGAACCGGCCCATGCTACAGTAAACCGGCCCGGGAGCTCATTTCTATTATTTACATTTCTTCCAATTTTTACACCATTTCTATTTTCTTATACCACATTACCTATACCATTTTTATACCATTTCCACAATATTTTACACCATTTCCATCAAAATTTACACCATTTCATCACCTTATACCCCATTATCTACATTAATCAAGATTTGAGAAGATTTCAAGGTTGGGAGCTCATTTAAGATTTTGCGAAAAACAACTGCGATATTCGTCAAATCGGTACATTTAAATTTTTTGCATATTTATTTTTTTGCATTTGCATTACATTTGCATTATCTTTTTAAAAAATTTAATCTTAAATTTCCTTTAAAAAATTTTATCTTATATATTATTTTAAAAATTTTAATCTTAATTTTTTTTATAAAATGGCCGGAACACATTTTTCACAATCTTCTCAACAATCTCCTCTTCCTCCATCTTTTGAAATTTCCGATCATATAGATATTGAAACTTTTTTGGAAAAAACTGAATCTAGTAACACTGAATCTAACCCAACACAAACTAAAAAAAATGATTTTAATATATGGACATTTTTTGAAAGAAAAAATGATGAACAAAAAGCAATTTGTAAAATTTGTCATCAAAAATATAAATTTTTAAAAGGTTGGGGGGTAGGTACACTTAAGAGACACTTAATTAATAATCATCCAGATAAATTACCACAAACAAAACAAACACAAATTTCTACAGGGAGAGGTAATATAACTGGTACATTTAAATATAATTCGGATAAAGAAAAAATTGGACAAATAGAATGGCTAGTAAGAAAAGAATTACCACTTAGTATAGTTGCATGTCCTATATTTGAAGAATATGTACAAAAATATTTACAATCCGGTTATAAAAAAAATAGTAAAAAATCCGGTAGGAGGAGATCATTAGATAGATATCAGGAATTAAAAAATGGTATACTTACAGAATTCATGACTAGTCAATGTAAATTTCATTAACTTCGGATAGTTGGAAAAGTGAGCATAAAAAAGAATATTATATTGTAGTAACATGTCATTGGATAAATAATTCATGGTCTTTACAAAAAAGAATTTTAGCTTTTCAACGTTGGGAATTTCCACATTCCGGTGCACATATAGCTAAAATAATTTCAAATGTTGTTTATGATTATGGAATAAGTGATAGAATTTTTTCTATTTCCTTTGATAAGTTTCGGCTAATACTACTGCGGTTAATAGTTTAAAAAATTCTTTAAAAACAATTTTAAATGGAACTTTTTTTCATGTTAGATATGCATGTCATATAATTAATTTTTGTGTTAAGGATGGTTTAGCAATGGGAGAACTATTTTTACAACCTATTCGCGATTTAATTCATCAAATAAGAAATTCTGCTGTAAAAACTCAAGAAATGAGATAATTATGTATTTTACATAACAAAAAATATAAAAAATTTAAAATGGAATGTGACACTAGGTGGAATTCAACATATAACATGTTACAAGGTGTTCTTCCTTTTCAAAATATTTTAATTGAATTTGCAAATTCAAATTACGAATATGGTTTTATTGATAATACCGCTTTTGAATTTGCGTCTACACTTACAAAATTATTGGAAATTTTTTATTTATGTACAAATTTATTTTCTGGATATTATTATCCAACTACTCATTTAATGCTACCAAATCTTTGTAAAATTATTTATATATTTAATGAATTTGAAAATGAAGAAAAATTTGGTAAAATTGTTCTTTCAATGAAAACAAAATTTTTAAAATATTATGAAGAAATTCCAATTTTATATTTAGTTGCAAGTGCATTAGATCCATGTGTTAAGGTTGAAGGTGCTGAAATGTTAATAGATTGTTTTGCACAAACTTTTCCATAAAAAATGTCTATTAATCCACATTTTTTAAAACAACAAATATCTCATACTTTACAATCAATATTTGAATTATATGAAATGAAATTAATAATTTAAATACTAATAATATAGTTAGTAGTAATAGTAATAGTATTCAATCATTTTCATTTTCATTTAATCCCTTACACATGTTAGGAAAAAAACAAAGAACTTCTTCATCATCATTTAATGAATTACTTTTATATAAACAAACACCTAGATTAGAAGATTTTTATGATGTAGATTTATATGATATATTAGGTTAGTGGAAAAATAATGCATCGTATTATCCAATTTTGGCCCAAGTGGCTAAAGATGTACTAGTCCCTCCGGTATCTACAGTACCATCCGAAAGTGCTTTTAGTGCAGGTGGTCGAGTGTTAACCGAAAAACGTACAAATTTAGCGGACGACACTTTAGAAACTTTAATATGCATTAAAGATTGGAAGAATGCAGAAAAAAGAATGCAAGGAATTATCAAAACCTTAGAAGATGATGAACAAGAAGTTGAAGAAGAAGAAGAAGAATAATAATAATAATAATAATAATATTTTTCTTTTATTTAAAAGTCATTTTAAATAGAAAAAAAAATCAAAGTGATGTAATTATCAAAATAATGTAAAAAAAATAGTGGATTTAAAAATCTAAGTGATGAACTTGATAGTGGACGTACACCGAATTCGGTGGAACCACTCTAAAAATGTTGTGTCTCTAATTTTTAATTACAAGTGAATTATCAAAAGTTAATTAAAAAAAATAAAACAAAGTTAAAAAAAATGGAGTTATAAAATTAAAATAGAATTAAAAAATAGAGTTACAAAAAAAATTTAGAAAAACGTAATAGAAGAAAAAAAAAAAAAAAAAACGAACCGGGCCCGGCCCGGAACCGCCGGTTCCAGTTCAGCGGGCCGGGCCGGTTCCACAAGAAAAAAATTGGGAACCGGCCCGGCACGCGGTTCCTCGAACCGATCTTGAACCTGCCCGGCCCAGCCCGATTACTTCACTGGTGTGCGGTGGCGAGCGGCGGTGTTGGCGGCGGTAGCGGGAGAGGAAGAGACGGAGTGAGAGAGAGAGAGAGGGAAAGAGAGAGAGGGAAAGAGAGAGAGAGGGAGAGAGAGAGGGGAGAAAATTAGGGCTTTAAGCCTTAATTTTAATTTTCCCTTTTTTTTTTTTTTGGGTATTACAACATATCTATATAAATATTCTCATTTCTGCTACAATTATCTTTTGCTCTTATTGTTATTTATTAGCCTAACACTAATACCATACAATAATGTAGGCTTAATCGTGGTTCTATAGACTTTCCTTTCAAATGCAATGGTATCGTATGATCGCAAAGAATTCTGGATGCTTTTCTCATTTTCATCCAATCCGCTTGAATTCTATAGTTCACATTTCCATCTATATTACCATCATTTTGAATAATGAAATTTAGATATCTAAATTGTTTAATTTTTTATACATTTTATCCATCTAACATAATCATTTCTTCATCATTCCTATAACTTTCGATAAACATACATCTCATATATTCAGTTTTCAATCTACTCAATCTAAACCCGTTGGATTCCCGTGTAAGTCTCCACAGCTCAAGTTTAGTACTAATACTCTCCCTAGTTTTATCAACTAACACTATATCATTTGTAAAAAGTATATACTATGGTATTTTATCTTGAATATTTTTTTTTTTCGTATATTACTATTATAAAGATGAGAGAACTTAATGTCAAAACTTAATGAAACCTAATATTAATGCGGAAACTATCATTCAAACCCACACAAATTATTATATTGATTATAACTCCCTTATACATATCTCTAATTAGATTGATGTATTTCAAGGATATTCATTTCTTAATCAGCATCCACCACAATAAGTCTCTAGGGACCCTATTATATACTTTTTCTAAATCAATAATATCATATATAGGTCTTTCTTCTGTACTCTATATGTCTCCATCAAATGTCTTAACAGGTAGATTGCTTCTGTGGTCGATATTTCTAACATAAATCCAAATTGATTTTGAGATACATTTATCTCTAATATCAATCTATACTCTATTACTCACTCTCATAGTTTCATGGTATAACTCATAAATTTAATTTTTCTATAGTTGGAGCAATCTTGTATGTCTCATTTACTCTTATATAGTGATACAATTATACTCTTTCTCCATATTTTGGGTATTCTCTTAGTTTGTCAAATTTTATTGAAAATATCCGTTAACACTTTTATTCCAAATTCACCCCAATATTTTCACAGTTTTATAGGAATGCCATCAGGTCTTATGGTATTATTATTCTTCATTCTCTTTAAAACCTCCTTCACTTCATGAGAACAAATTTTTCGTTTAAAATCTCTATTAATCTCTTCTACATGTATTTCGATATTTTATATATCTGTTGTACTCTTAATATTAAAGAGATCGTCAAAATAATCACGTCAACACTTTCTTATATCCTCATCTTTTATAAGTATATTATTGATTCCACTTTTAATACACGTAATACCATTTAGATCTTTACCCTTTATTTCTCTTAGTTTGGCAATTCTATAGATCTTTCTCTTCATCTTTGTCTCCAATCTTTTGTATAGTTCATTATACACTTTGCTCTTTTACTATTGGATAATCTCTTTCACCTCTTTTTTTATGTTTTTGTATTTGTCATATACATCGTTACTACTATTACCTTTAAGATTCGTATAACAGTCTCGTTTAGTATGAATAGTCGTTCGAATTTTTTCGTTCCACCACCATAATTCTTTACCTATTGGGATCTGACCCTTAGATACACCAAGAAGTTTTTTACCTATACTCATAATATTAGTAGATATATATTTCCACATTATTTCCGAATTATCATTAGTAGACCAATTTACCACTTGAATTAATTTATCTCTAAAAGTCATCACATTTTCTCTTTTCAGATTTCACCACTTAATTCTTGGGTCCACAAATGGACGATATTTCTTTTGTCTTTTAGAGATACGTATATATGAAACTAAAAGTCTATGTTGAGTTGTCACATTCTCCCCTGGTATAGCCTTGTAGTTTTTACAAGTCATTTTATCATCTTTTCTAATGAGAAAGAAATTTATTGATTAGTATTAGACCCATTTCTATAAGTAACTAAGTGCGATTCTTTTTTCTTAAAAAATGTGTTTACAAGTATCAACTCGAATGCAATGGCAAACTCTAAAATGGTACCTTCCGCCTCATTCCTATAACCAAATCTAAAGTTTCTATGTACGGTTTCGAATCCTTCATTCCTCTCGCCTACATATCAATTTAGATCTCCTCCAATAAATAACTTCTCTGTACTAGGTAAGATTTGTATGAATTCATCTAAATTCTCCTAAAATTATCTTTTACTAATTGCATCTATACCTATTTAAGACGCATATACCCTAACTATATTAACTATGTCGTCTCCATCTACTAATTTGATGTTCTGCTCTGCCCTGTATTTGTCAAAACTTCTTCTTCTTCGGTTTAGTTTTCAGCTTGCTCAGCAATCTCTAATGTGACCGGAGTATGCATTGCGATAACATTGATCATATATGCATCTTTTTTTCTTTTGAAAGTATTTTTATTGGTTTTCAATATTTTTGGTAGATTACATATTTAATTTGTTTTTAGTGTAAGGGTTCTTTTGAGATCTGATCTTTGATTTAGATACACTGTTTAATTGTTTGTTGGGATCAAAAGTATTTGTAGGGCTTTTGATGTTATATTATCATTTCAAAAATAAAGTATTGTCTCTTAATTCCTATTGATGGCATAGCAGTTAAAAAAAATACTAATACTGATTTGGGTATTGTGATTGATCAAAGCTAATATTTGATTTGCTGGCTGCAGCTTGGTTGACCGTAATATCAAACACCCGCCCCCAAAAATAAAATAAAATCTATAATCTAGTAGTAGTTTTGTATGGGATTACTATAAATGAGCCTCCAAGAAGAGCATTCAGCCCCCAAGTAGGTTCACCATCAAGGATGGATTTGAATTCAACCTGGTCAAGGTTAAAAATTCTGAACTCAAGAGGGTAAACAGTGGCCTGGGAAAGATGTTATCCTTATGCTGATACCCATCCGCACCCTCTCTCCCAAATTTTGGCATACCAGCTTTCTTTTTAAGTCTTAAAAGACTATTCCCAACATCAAATTAGGATCATAAATCTCTTGAATGATGTACCCAAGTAAGGCTGAGAATTTGCGGATCATAAATGCAATCTCTTTTTCTCTCTCTCAAATACTTGATGCTGCCCAAAAGGACAACAGACAAAAGTCATCATCATTAACAATCAGAATTAGGATTATAAATGTCAGCATGAAGACCAAGGAACTGTTCTATTAACATCTGAAACAGCCTTTGAAAATCCATGAGAGCCCGAGTAGTCTTCTCTTCCCTTTATTGAAAAGAACCTGTTTCCACTTCCCTTAGGACTGGACTACATTAAACACATCATTATCATCACGGGTGCATTAATATGTGCATAACATCTGTCACGCCCCGAACCGGGATCGTGAACAGCCGCCCGTTGTCCCTGGATGCCGGCTGGATTTTTACAGAAAATCGGACAGAACCTCCCCATAAATCGGAGGTTTCCCATGTACAATTTCACCTGTATATGACATTCATCCTGTAAAAATAAATAATTGGCCATCCCGGCCTCTCCAAAATCAACAGATATCCCAGCCAACATCCAGAACAACGCAAGGCTATAAAGTTCATAGCAGTCCTAGCAACAGACCTCTAATGTCATGCCCAACTAGAGCATGAGCAGCCGCCACACGGAGCGGACTTAAATTCTACGCATATATAAAATAAATTCCCAAGTTATTTTTAAATATTTACAAATGCCTCAATGCCATGAAATAAATCAATACGAGAGTTTCAAGAATAAATGTCCATAATTTATACAGTCATCCCAAAAATTTATATAAATACATTGGTCAATCTAAAATCTCCAATACATAATAATGTCACCAATCATCATAGCGGAAGAATGAAAAATATCCATACCCAATCCCAGTGGTATCTCCTCGATCCAACACTAATCCTGTGGGAAAGAAAGTGAGGGATGAGTATCTATGGGAGGATACTCAGTAAGTGAGGGGATTGACATCATGCTATCAATATCGAGGTGAATTTGGAGTGTCAAAGCATAAGATAAGAAAATATCCACAGTGTGCAAACCAATCATGTTATTTCAAAATCATATATAATACGCACACATCAGAAAGCAAGATATGCATCCTAAAATTTTACATCAATGTCATGAAGAACCGGCCAATGAAATATTCCCGGCAATGGTCTACCTCGACCAAGGACGGCGCATTGGGGTTTTTTTCCAAATGCAAGTATTAAAGAATGGTTCTCTGCCCCAATGTTGGCCACAGACTACCCCAACTAGCCTGTAAAAAAAATATATAGTGTACATATAACTAGTCGGCCGTGTATGGTGCCCCCGCCTGGTGCTAGACGGAGCCGTACTCAACGTCCTCTCCGATGAGGGTCAACCTGGGACACCCATACACACGACAATCTGGCGGATACCTCCGGCCGAAGCGTATCCGGACACAAGGGGTGCCTCTACCAGATGTCCTTCGTAGCTACGGATCACAATATCAAATCGGCCGGGCACGTAGCCCCATGCATCCCATCACCAGTCGGCCGGGCATATAGCCCCATGCATAATATCATAACGTCGGCCGGGCATACAGCCCAATGCATAATATCATAAAGTCGGCCGGGCATACAGCCCAAAACATAATATCGTAAAGTCGGCCGGGCATACAGCCCAAAACATAATATCGTAAAGTCGGCCGGGCATACAGTCCAAAACATAATATCGTAAAGTCGGCCGGGCATATAGCCCAAATGTGTAAGTAAATCCATTTAAAACCATGTGCCAATGCAGTGAAAGCATTTAAAACATATCAATATGTCGAAAATGTGGCACAATATACGTTTATCAAAACTCATGGATGCATATCAATAAGGTCAGCAGTTAAGACACTCCAAAGGTCACAAAACATTTCATCAAATATTGGAAAGTCATAACAATCATACATTTTGCAGAAACATGTCATTTAAAAGATATTTTTGAAACATGGTTTTCAATCAATAGCGAATGTCAAAGTCCCACTCACTGTTCTACGGGAGGGAAGTCACTCCCTACTGACAAGCCAAATCGGATCTGACCGCTCGAGTCTCCAAAAGATCAACCTAAATCAGATTATCAAATTTCTGTAACATTCTATACTTAACCTTCAATTCATAGATAATCATTTCATAATTTGTATTCTATATGCATTCCACTTATACTCTAAACATATACAAAACCTTTCATCTTAAATTCAATTCTAGATTCGTCCAATTTATCAATTAGAGTCGAAATCTCCTCACCTAGGGTTTTCTCGAAGCGCCGAGTCTCGTCCGAAAGTCGCTTCGGTCACTCCAAAGTCTGTAGGGTTTCCTATCAAAACAAGGTTCATTTGTTAGATCTAAACACATAGATCCGAAACAAAACCCTAAGTCATTTACCTGCGTGGAGATTCGTGGGCTGTCACGGGCTCGTGGGCCGTCACGGGCCGTCGCGGGCTCGTGGGCCACGGGCCGGACTGGGCTCGTGGGCTACAGCTAGCGGGCTCGCTGGTCTGCGGGCCAGCGGGCTGGCAGGCCGATGGGCTGAACTGGGCCGCGGGCCGTACTGGACCTGTGGGCTTGGACGGGCTGTCGAGCCTGGTGGGCCCGTGGGCTTGCTGCTGATGGGCCTGCGGCTAATGGGCCTGCAGGCTGGCGGGCCTGCGGGCCGACAGTGGCTCGCGGACTGGTGCTCGCCCGTGCGCTGGTGCGCTATGCTGGGGCGTGCTCGTGCGCTGCTCGCGCGCGCTCGTGCGCTGCTCGCGCGCGCTCGTGCGCTGCTCGCGCGCGCTCGTGCGCTGGGCCGCGCTCCCGTGCACGCTCGTACGCTGGGCCGCGCGCCCGTGCACGCTCGTGCGCTGGGCCGCGCGCCCGTGCACGCTCGTGCGCTGGGCCGCTCGCGCTAGTGTGCTGGGCCGCTCGCGCTAGTGCGCTGGGCCTCGCGCGATAGTGTGCTGGGCCTTGTGCGCTCGCGGCCTCGCTCGCACTCGCGGCCTCGGTCCTGCTCGTGGCCTGGGCGCGAGCTGCGGGCTGGGTCCTGCTCGGGGCCTGGCTCGCGCTGTGGGCTGCAGGGCACACTCGGTGGCTCGATAGAGCGAGGAGGCAGCAATCGCGCGCTGTGGCACGATCGGGCTCGCGTGGAGGAATCGCACTGTGGAGCGCTCAAGCTCGCGCGATGGTGGCAGGAGGAGGGGGTTGCTGCTGGTGGCGGCTGTTCGCGAACGGAAGCGAGATCGCGCGGTGGCGGCGCTCGGCGGAGCTTGCGAAGGAGGTGAGATCGCAATCAATCGCGACTGCAGAAAGGAGAGTGAGCCGCGGGAAGAAAGAAGCAGAAGAAGAAGAAGGAGGAAGAAGGCGGCGAATGGCGGAGACACGCAGCGAGGAAGGCGGCGCCGGCGGTGGCTGTGGCGGAGGAAGCCGAACGGCCGTGGGAGAAGGCGAACAGCCGCAGGAGAGGGAACGTCGGGGAGAGAGAAAGAGAGAGAGAGAGAGAGAGAGAGAGAGAGAGAGAAAGGGGGTTAGGGTTAACCCTAATCCCCAATTGGGGACGCAGCGTTTCGTCCCAAAACGCTGCGTCTCCAATTTTTTTTTTTTTTTTTTTTTTTTTTTTTTTTTTTTTTAAGCTTGGTGTTACAACATCTGCCAAAACTTTATGCATCTCCAATTTGTCTGATCATTTGAAATGCTAAGATAACATATTGGCAAGGTAATTGCACAATAGGTTTACAATAAATAATCAGTTCTATAGGATAACAGGTAGTATACTAAATATCAACTCACCAATTTTATAATGCTAAACTGGTTGTGCAATTTCAAAAGCTATGTTTTTAGCCCATCTCTAAAACTTCCTCAATTATTGAGATGCTAAAATTAAGAAAAGAGCTTTACCGAGGAAGTAAGTTTCTATAGGTGTCCGACAAAAAAAGCTCTGGATATTTTC
Organism: Dillenia suffruticosa; assembly: GCA_033439265.1. Lineage (NCBI taxonomy): Eukaryota > Viridiplantae > Streptophyta > Magnoliopsida > Dilleniales > Dilleniaceae > Dillenia > Dillenia suffruticosa. The sequence goes on from JAVTVX010000015.1 coordinate 23,485,182, forward strand.
TTTATAACTCCAGGATAGAATCCTAATGATTGTGACGCCTCAAGCTAACAATAAAAAACTCATTGTTTCCGCCTTATTCATTTTATGTACATGAATGTTTTAAAATAATCCATCTGCTGACATATGTATGGGTTCAAATTCATGGTGAAGTGGACAAACTCTAATGAGCTATTAAACAAAAACCTTATGTGCTATTTCTACCTTATTCATTTTATGTTCATTTGGAGTTTTTACAGAAATATTAAAAAAAATCTCACAAATGTTTCAGAACTTATTTTATTGCATTTCCCATGATTCTTAGACTTTATGTTTGACTCAATTGGTGCAAGAGGAAATGGCAGCAGCGAAGCCATCTGGGGATCTATCAGCTGAGATGGAAGTGGATGCTTTTAGACGGCTTTTCCCCTGCGGTTCTTTGACCGCCATCTTGTTGAGTCTATACGGCTAGATGGGAGGCCTCCTGGAATAGCTAGAGATACCACTTTGGCACTTGGTTAGATACATTTTTGTTGTCTTCCTTTTGTTAATTTTCATTTTATTGTTGTTTGAAATTTTTTTTCCTTTTTAATTTGTTGTTTTGAGCAAAGCTGTTGCATCTGCGGATGGATCTGCTATAGTTAAGAATGGCTCCACTATAAGTGCGTTTTGCATGGTTTCTTGCTACGTTCGTAATTTTGAACATTATTCCTTTACATAACATCCAATGACACCTTGTTGACGCCCATCAGTTCATTTTTCCCCTTTAAATTAATGGGTATGTTGTTTCTTCTAATTTCTTCTCCCCATCTATTTCTCTCTCTTACATTATGGTTAGCACTGCTTGCAGGAAGGCTATGATGCTTTCACATGGATCAACTGTAATACCTTAAAAAAAAGGAAGGAGGAGAGGGGAGAAGGAAGCGCAGCGTTTTGGACCAAAACGCTGCCCTTTCTCCCCAAGAGTGAAGTTAGGGCAAAAAGCTCTAATTTCTCTCTCTCTTCCTCCTGTCTCTCTCTCATTCTCTCTCTCACGAACTCTCTCTCCCTCTCACTATCGCTCTCTCTCTCTATTTTCACACTCTACGCGACCTTCATGCCGCGCCTCCCCCGAACACCGCCGAGCCACCACCGCAAGTGGCGGTCCCGGCTCCATCCTTCTCCCTCCTGCGAGCGTGCGACCACCTCAGCTTCTCTCCCTCGCGCGCGACAGCCCTCTGTCTCCCTCTTCTTCGCTCACGCGCGGTGTTGCTTTGTCTGCCGAGAGACCATCTGTGGCCTTCGTAGAAGCTCCGAACCAACATCCATCTTAGACCTTCGAAACGTAACCCTAGACGAAATTGCGATTCCATTCTTTGCAGGTGAGGACTGATTTCAAATTTTAGTTCTAGGGTTTTGATTTTCATAGTGAATAAGCCTAATCACTAAACTTTGCTTCGAATTAGAAGCATTGCAGGTCCCGAAATGGATTTAATGGCGCACAGACATTAGGGCTACGAGCAGCGAAAACCCTAGGTGAGAAATTTTTTTAAATACATTCAATAACTGATTGGATTTAGACTGAATTTAGGATGAGAGGTTTTATATATATTCTGAAAAGGTGTGGAATTTGAAGAGAATGTATTTTTCTAAAATATGATATGTGATTTCTAGAGTCATATCTAAATTTTACATGAATTTAGCCCGATTAATATGAAAGAAATGTGTTAAATGAAATTAAAAACTTATTAGGTTGATTAAAATAGCTTTCCTTGGAGTTTGATTTGAAAAAGTGAATTATTGGCCTAAGTGGACCTTTTGAAGACTTGAAAAGAGTCATTTTAGAAAACTTGTGGAGATAGGGAGTGAATATCCTCCGTAGAAGGTGAGTGGATGGTCCATTGAGTTATAAATAATCAAAATGAGTTTAAATTTTTTTGTAAATGATTTTGAATGATTTTTACATGTTTTATATAAAATTATTTGTGATTGTGGGATGTCTGAAATGGAAATCTGAATTATGAGTGCATCCTATAAAATTATAAATGAATTTGTGTCATTTGCATTGGATATTTGATATGTAAATACTTATAGCATGACTTTGGAATTTGTTTGATGAAACATGGCACATTGATTGAAATTTGAACGATTGTGAAATGATGGTACACGAGTGTAATGGCTATAGTCATTCCATCCACGGAGCGACCTGACAGAGTGAGGTGGTTGGGGTTTTATTGCGAGAGAGGTGTATGCGACCTCTTCTCTGCGACGTCGGACTATCCAGATTGCACCCCGATAAAGTACGAGCCAATACCAAGGAAGGGGGTAGTGTTTTGAAATACTGAAATGGAAAATCCTTTGGAGGGCTTCCGTTTGGGTTTGGCCAAACTCAGGATAGAAGTGATTTCGATAGGACCCTTATGATCTTCTAATGGAATATTTGATGTGTATACATACTTTTGAACTAACTGATTTATTGAAAATGTTTTTACATATATAAAGTGTTTTTTATGAGATATACTTTGACTTTCCCACATTCACCTATCATTTATCACACAATCATACCAATACACTCCACTCACTCAATATTCCCCAATACTCACCCCTCTCTTCACATTTGACAGAGGATACTTAGTTCGGAGATTGCACGTGGGAGCTTGCGAAAGATTTTTGCTGATTTGTATAGGTATCTAGCAAATGTAGAATTTTTGGGAATTTTAGTTTATAAAACCATGGAAAGGAAGTTCTATACGTCTCATACCGCTTGGATTTTACTAATATTGATTGAGTTCTTCAGAAGTATTGGTAAAATCTGACGATTATGATTTGAAATTTTATTATTTTGATTTAACTGTTTGGAAAAAATGTTTTATCTTGTACTGGAACGTTTGGATTGTAATTCTGAGTTTCAATACTTTCTTTTGGATTTGTGAAATTCTGTACCTCTCAGACTGCTTGAATTTTACTGATACTAGCCCGTTCTTCAAGCGAGTGTTAGTAAAATCCTACGACTATGATTTGGAACTTCTTTTATTATGTTGAAATTTCTGAAATGGCTGGGATGGCCAATTTTGCATGCGTGCATGTATAGGAACCCCCGCCCGAATGTGTGCCAACACATACTTGTGTGTACAGGGATGGACCGGATGGGTCCTTTACATGTGTATTATATTTGGAAGACATATTGTACAGTTGTATAGCCTTGGGGAGTCCCGGTATATGGGAAGATTCTACCCGTATACGTAGACAACGCGACGGTTGTAGCATGGTCGATCCGAGGATCGGAGCGTGACAGCTTTATTGGTATCAGAGCGACAGGTTGGCTCACGACTTTAAAAGGTTGATGGTTTTGAAATGTTTTCAATCATTTCCAAATGTCCCGAAAGTTTTCTAAAGATTTTGAAATATTTAGTTTCTGAAAAAGATTTAAATCTTTTAAGAGTCTCCGGAGAATATACAGAATCTTCCATGGATTTCTTAGAAAATTAGAAATATTCTTTTTAGAGGGTTAAGTATTATTATTCGCTTTACCCTTTGATTTAATTATAGTTTTTGTCTTGTAAATTACTATGCCTCCACGAAGGAAAATGAGGAATGTGAGTAAGATTCCTCCACCGGAGCACGAGGATGAGTCGTCCTCGCATGCTCTTTCTCCTACTATGCCTATACACCCGGCTCTTTTTACCGGGATTTCGGCTCCTCTTATTACTGCTCTTCAGCAAGTAATGGAGTGGTTGAGCACTTTCAGAGCATAGTTCCAAGCTCCACATACGACTTCAGCTCCTCCACCGCTCCTTCTTCATTACCGGTTGCTGCACCTAGTACCCTAGCACCTCCTCCTTTGGTTGCTACAACAACCGATCACCCTACTATAGAGCTGTCTAAGTTGCTAAAGGAAGCAAGACAATTATGGTGTGAAACATTTGCGGGCACTTCTGATGCTACAGTGGCCAAGGAATAGATTGGCCAAATTCAAGATACCATCTCCAACATGAGATTAAGCGATGAGATGAAATTATGGGTGACGGTGAAACTGTTGGATAAAGGTGCAAGAACAAAGGGGGAGAAAAGGGAAGGGCTCTTGTTCCTCCTACTTGGATAGAATTCCTTAGGACCTTCGAGAAGGAATACTATACCCGATTCTATCAGGATCAAAAAAGAGAGGAATTTTTCAAGTTAGCTTAGGGAAACAAGACAGTATCTGAGTATGAGACAAAGATAAGAGAACTTGCCACTTATGTTCCGAGGTTGTGAACTCCAAGGAGTCCCTATGTTCAAAGTTTAAGTTGGGGCTAAATTTGAGTATACGAGAGAAAATGTCAATCAGCAAGGGGCATACCTTTCAAGACGTTCGGGACTTGGCTTTGAGAGTCGAGAAAATGGTGATAGAGAGAAGTAAGGTTAGAGAGTATTATGGGAAAAGGAAGAGACCTAGTTGCTCCAGTCCGAGTCAAGATTTTAAAAAGAGTCGAGGCACTGGCTCTTATAGCGGTAGATCCTTTTAGGCCAAGTGCTCAAAGTCAATCGACTTTTAGGCCAAGTGCTCCTAGCAGAACTGTTAGTTTGGGAGTAAGGTCTAGGGGTAGCAGAGGAGAAATTTACCCGAATTGCAAGGGGCGTTATCCGGGTCCATGCAGGAAACCCAAAAGATGTTACCACTGTAGGAAGGAGGGTCACTTTTGGTACTCTTGTCCGGAGTTGAATGTAAAAGGGCAAGTAAGTCGATAAGTTCGAGGTCCCCTAAGTGGTTTAGAAGAGATTCGGTAACTGTTCCTACACCTTCCACTAGCAATGCATCGAGAACAGGTACCGGAAGTAATACTATTGTTTTCACATAACGCCCTCAACCTAGAATTCAGACCCGAATCTACACCATGACTAATGAAGAGACCCAAGTCAATCCTGACGTAGTCACAGGTAATGTTTATTGAATTATAGGTTCTGAATTTGAAAATGATTATGATTTGATGGTTTGTGATTATGATTTAAGGAATGTGGATGATACAATTTTGTTTATGTGTTATATTTATAAGTAGGATGAAAATTTTTGATATTGATACACATGTGTTCATAGATATCGGGTCTAGTAATTTATTTGTGAGTTCGGAGTTTACTAGACATTCTGATAGGTCTCTAGTTTCACTTGTTGAAGAATTATTGGTTATCATACCTTTGGGAAAACACTTGATCAGGGATACGGTGTATAGGTCTTGTGAGGTGGAAATCGGGGAAATAACTCTTGAAGCGGATTTGATTCCATTAGAAATGAAAGATTTTGATATCATTCTAGACATGGATTGACTATATCTTCACCGAGCTTCCGTGAATTGCTTCACTAAAGAAGTAGAATTCCGAAGGCCAAGACATCCCTTGCTTGTATTCACCGGTGAACGGCGAGTGTTGTCGAGTTGTGTAATTTCAGCTCTTGAAGCACGTAGATTAGTACATAAAGGATGTAAAGCTTATTTAGCTCACATTGTTGATACCACGGTGCGAAGCCCTAACCTGAATGATATTCCTGTGGTGAATGAGTTTTCGGATGTTTTTTCAAAAGAGTTGCCTGGGTTGCTACCAAACTGGGAGTTTGATTTCATCATAGATCTAATTTCCAGTACCATACCAATTTCTATTCCTCCGTATCGAATGGCACCCGCAGAGCTGAAAGAACTAAAGATTCAACTCCAAGAGTTGTTGGAGAAAGGGTTCATCTGACCGAGCACATCGCCATGGGGTACCTCGGTTCTATTTGTGAAGAAGAAAGATGGAACCTTTCAATTATGTATTGACTACTGACAGCTCAATAAGGCAACGGTCAAGAACAAGTATCCTCTTCCGAGAATTGATGATTTGTTCGATCAACTCCAAGGTACAAGTATCTTTTCGAAAATCGATTTGAGGTCTTGTTATCATCAGTTGAAGATAAAGGATGATGATGTTCATAAGAGTGCATTTATGTCGTGGTATGGACACTATGAACTTTTAGTTATGTCCTTCGGATTAACGAATGCTCCTAAAGCCTTCATGGATCTCATGAATCGAGTATTTTATTCCTATCCCGATAAATTTGTCATAATCTTCATTGATGACATCTTGGTGTATTCCAAGAGTGATGAAGAGAATTCCGAATATCTCCGAATCATTTTGCAAACTCTTAGGGAGATGGAATTGTATGCCAACTTCTCAAAATGTGAGTTTTGGTTAAGAGAGATTGGATTTTTAGGGCATGTGATTTTCAAAGATGGGATCTTTGTGGATTCAAAGAAGATAGAGGCCATTCTGAGTTGGGAGAAGCCTAAAAATATCACCGAGGTGAGTAGTTTCCTTGGATTAGCAGGGTACTATCGGAGATTCGTAAAAGAATTCTCGAAAATAGCAGCTCTGATGACAATTTTGACTCGGAAGGGTCAAATTCGAGTGGGACGAAAAGTCTGAGGGTAGTTTTCAAAAGTTTAAACGAAGGTTGACCTCCACTCCTATCCTTGCTCTCCCTACTAGTGGCGGTAGTGATTATGTAGTGTACAGTGATGCTAGCAAGCACGGATAAGGGTGCGTGCTGATGCAAGGTGATGACATGATTGTCTATGCTTCTCGCCAACTGAAGAAACACAAAGTAAACTACCCTACTCATGATTTAGAGCTAACTGTCATTGTGTTTGCTTTAAAGATTTGGCGGCATTATTTGTATGGAGTTACTTGCAAAGTCTTTACCGACCATAAGAGTCTCAAATACTTACTCACTCAGAAGGAGTTTTGAGGCAAAGAAGGTGGTTAGACCTGATCAAGGATTATGACTTAATAATGACTACCACCCCGGGAAGGCGAATGTTGTAGCTGATGCTTTAAGCTGTAAATCTTCATCTACGGCATCCCAAGGGAGTTTTTACCTCTATTGTTTAGTTGGACTCCGATCACTCGGAATCGAGTTGGCTAAGGATGATCAAGGTGCTTTATTAGACAAGTTTGTGGTCAGACCCACGTTGTTGGATCGCATTCGAGAGCTTCAAGCTACCGATGATGAGTTGAAGGGCATTGTTGAGAAAATCCAAAAAGGGGAAGGAGGTGAATTCCAGATTCAAGATGATGGAATTATATTGTATGGGAAACGAATGTGTATTCTGAAAAATGAAGATCTCCGGAAGGCCATACTTAAAGAGGCGCATTTCTTATCCTATGCTATGCATCCGAGGAGTACCAAAATGTACCAAACTATCAAAGAATCATATTAGTGGTTTGGGATGAAGAGAGAGATAGCCGAATTTGTGACGAAATGTCTTGAATGCCAACAGATCAAGGCCAAACATCAAAAACCGGTAGAACACTTCAACCGCTATCAATTCCCGAATGGAAATGGGAATATATCACTATGGATCTCGTAGTGGAATTGCCACGTACTCTGAGTCGTCACGATGCCATATGGGTGATTATAGACTGTCTCACCAAGTTGGCTCATTTCTTGCCGATTAAAAACACGTATTCCTTGGAAAGACTGACAAAGTTGTACATTGATGAGATCGTAAGGTTTCACGGAGTGCCAGTGTCCATTGTATTGGACCGTGATTCTCGGTTTACTTCTAGATTCTGGCCAAGGCTGCAAGAGTCCTTAGGGACTAAGTTGAAATTCAGCACTGTTTTTCATCCTCAAACTGATGGACAATCGAAGCGCACCATCCAAACATTGGAAGACATGCGTAGGGCATGTGTTATGAAATTTCAAGGTAGTTGGGATAGACACCTTCCGTTGGTTGAATTTGCCTACAACAACAGTTACTAAACTAGCATAGGGATACTCCCCTATGAAGCCCTTTACGGAAGGAAGTGTCGTACTCGCTTGTGTTGAGATGAATTTAGAGAGAGAAAGATTAAAAGTATAGAAATAATCGAGACCACAAAAAAAAAAAGTGAAGCTGATTCGAGAAAGGATGAAAGTAGCTCAAGATCGACAAAAGAGCTATGCCAACAAGAGAATGAGGCCTTTGGAATTTGAAGAAGGAAATATGGTGTTTTTGAAGATATCTCAGTAGAAGGGAATAATCTGTTTTCAGAAACTGGGAAAGTTAAATTCTCGTTATATCTGTCCCTTCAGAATTCTTGAAAGGATTGAACAAGTGGCATACCAACTAGAATTACCACCGGAGTTACAGAGGATCCATGACGTTTTTCTCGTTTCCATGTTGAAGAAATATTTACCGAACCCCTCACACACATTAGAAGCACCTCTAGTAGAATTGAATGAGAATTTGAGTTTCAAGATACAATCGGTGAAAATCATTGATATGCAAATCAAGCAGTTGAGGAGTAAGCAGATTCTTATGGTTAAGATGCTGTGGAGAAACAATCAAGTTGAAGAACAAACTTGGGAGACTGAAGAATTAATCAGAAGCAACACCCGCAGCTCTTTGATGTATAATTGTATCTTGGAATTTTGGGGACGAAATTTGTTTTTAGGGGGTTAAGAATTGTAATACCTTAAAAAAAAAGGAATGAGGGGGAAGGAAGCGCAGCGTTTTGGCTCCCCAAGAGTGAAGTTAGGACAAAAAACCCTAATTTCTCTCTCTCTTCCTCCCGTCTCTGTCACGCCCCGACCCGGGATCGTGAGCAGCCGCCCGTTACCCTGGATGCCGGCTGTATTTTTACAGAAAATCGGGCAGAACCTCCCTATATATCGGAGGTCTCCCATATTAAAATAAACCTGTTACCTGTCCAAAAGGGGCCATTCCGGCCTCAAAATGCATAAATTATCTTCAACAACAAATCAGATTATCCATACTGCACAATCCAGGGCAACGCAAGGCTAACAAACAATTCTCCACAGTCCTAACCACAGACCTCTACTGCCATGCCCCCATCAAAGGCATGGACAGCCGCCAGTCGTCCCTCCTGTGATTTAGAGGAGGCACCGAGCGATCCTAGAGAACAATTCTAAGACATGACACATTCCCAAATACAGACGCAACAAAAAAAAGAAATGCCTCAATGCAATGTCATGCAGTGACATGAGAGTTCCACAATTTAAATGTCCATATTTATACAGTCATCCCAGAATTATAAAAAAATGGTCATCTATAGACCTCAGAATACAAATACATCACCAATACAAATTTGCAGCGGAAATATACAATAATTCCTCAAGTCCAGGCCTGATCTCCCAAAGAAACTGAGCGTCCTAAAAGCGACACTCCTTGTCAAATACTATCTCTGAAACAAAAGGGAAATGAGGGGTGAGTACTCGGGAAAGAATACTCAGTGAGTTAGTGGGTCAATGCAGTCATCAAATATGGAGTGTGAAACTGGAGTGTCAAAACATAAGTATATAAATCATATTTCAAATCATCATGCTCTTCATTTCAACAATATATCATTTCACGCATTTTCAAGTCAAATATGCATCCAAAGCACTGTCATTAAAATCATAGAGCTGCCAGCCGAAAATGTCTTGGCAGAGGTCTACCGCGACCTATGACAGGCGCACCGGGGGTGTTATATGCAAATTTCTTAAAGTGCTCTCTACCCCGGCGTTGGCGACGAACCTCGTCCAGGTGCTAGACTTGGAGAGGATATCCAATCCAAATCCAAATCCTCCCCCTTTCGGGTTCAACCTGGCTAGTACCGTGTAGATAATCAAATCACGACAACTCGTGGGATACCCCAGGCCTAGGCATATCCGGACGCCACCAAAGCGCCTCTCACGGTGTCCTTCGTAGCTACGGAACAATACATATCAAAGCTCTCAAGGCTATAATCAATATCATATCAAAATGTGCCGAAGTCAGGTTCATAAACCAATGCAACATATAGCATAAAATGGCACATTATACATTTCAACCACATGGATGCATAATTTCATAATTCAATACAGTTTTTGGACACTCCAACGATTCACAAAAGTCAATTTTAAAACCAGTCAAAACATTTCCAACATACGACAAATCATGCTCATTATCAAAATGTTGTAAAACAGGATTCACATATTAAACAAAAGCATTGAAATAAATCCCACTCACCGTTTTGGGGAGGATAGCGCACTCCCCAATAAAACCACAATACGTAAAGCAATGCTCCCCTCAATCGAATCACCAAAATAGCCAACCTAATCAATCATCACGATTTTCATCAAATTTCGACTATTGTCAGGGTTTATCAATTTCCTTAAATTTGTACAAACCCTAAATACCTCAATTTATAAACATATTCCAATGTCATCAATTTCATTCTATTTATAAGTAAATAACAAAATCAAAATCAATCTTAATTCGAATCTAAAACCAACTAATACTACATAATTTGACAAAGTTTATCCAAAGGTTGAAGAGATTTCGTTTCTCTCACCTAGGGTTTCTCGGATCTCGGGTCTAGCTTTCGTTCGCCCGTTGGTTTGGTCTAAAACCTGAATGTTTCCAAATTTGAAACAATTGCGAACAATTTAAGTCCAATTACTAAAGAATTTCGAAATCCAAGTGCAAAAATCGAAACTTTGAGTCATTTACCTTCGCAGAGGCTCACGGACTGTCATGGGCCGTCGCGGGCTGGTGGGCTGGTGGGCCTGGCGGGCCTGGTGGGCCTGCGGGCCTGATGGGTCTGGTGGGCCGCGGGCCTGGACTGGGCCGCAGTGGCTAGGGTCGTGCTCGCGAGCTGGATCGAGTGCTCGCGCAGTGGGTCGCGCGTTGGAGCGCTCGCTCTCGTGCTGGGGCGCGCTCGAGCAGTGGATCGCGTGCTGGAGCGCGCTGTGCTCGTGCTGGGGCATGCTGGGCTGGCGCTGGGCTGGCGCTGGGCTCGCGCGCTGGGCTAGCGCTGGGCTCGCGTGGGCTCGCGCCGGCTCGCGCGCTGGCTCGCCCGCTCGCGCTGCTCGCCCGCTCGCGCTGCTCGCGCGCTCGCGCTGCTGGCGCTGGGGTCACGCTGGGGTCGCTGGCACTCGCGCGAGGGAGATCGCGCGCTAGCTCGCGCGTTCGCACTGGGCAGCTCGTGCAGGGAGGAGCTGCAGCGGCTCACTCGCGGAAGGGAGGAGCTGTGGCGGCTGGGTGCGGTGGCGATGGTGGTGACCGGCGGTGCTGGCAGCGGCGGCAGCGGGAGGGGAAGAGACACGGCGGCGGGGAGATCGGGAAAGAGAAAGAGAAAGAGAGAGGGAGAGAAGAGAGGGGGAAAGAGAGAGAGAGAGAAAGAGAGGAGAAAATTAGGGCTTAAAGCCCTAATTTTAATTTTCCTCTTTTTTTTTTTTTTTTTTTTTGTATTTGGGTATTACATTTTCTAACCCCCTAAAAACAAGTTTCGTCCTCGAAACTAAAAGAAGGCTAAGCAGCAAACAATTGGGGGTGCTGTCTTCTCATGGCTTCCTCAGACTCCCAGGTCTGTTCCTGGACCTGGTCGCTCCTCCACAAAACTCTAACAAGAGGAACCTCTTTGCTCCGTAGCTTTCTGACCTGTCGATCCAAAATAATCACGGGCTGGATAGGTAAGCTCAAATCCTCTCCCATTTCTATCGGCAGAGGCTCCAAAATGTGTGAAGGATCTGAGATGTACTTCCTCAACACTGATACATGGAAGACATCATGGATCCGAGATAAGTCATTTGGCAGCTCTAGCCTGTATGCCACGCTCCCAACCCTACTGAGGATACGGAATGGGCCAATGTACCTGGGGCTCAACTTGCCCCGCTGCCGATGTCGTACTAGTCCCCTCAAGGGAGAAATCCTCAAGAACACCATATCGCCCTACTCAAACTCTAAAGGTCGGTGTTTTCGATCCGCATATGCCCTCTATCTATCTTGGGCGGCTTTCATCCGCTCGCGGATCACTCTGACCTTTTCTTTAGTCTCCTCGACTAGCTCAACTGTGGTAAGGCGTCTCTCGCCTACCTCATCCCAGCACAACGGGGTACGACACTTCCTACCATAGAGTGACTCATAAGGTGGCATGCCGATGCTGGCCTAATAACTATTATTATACGCAAACTCCATCAGCGGTAAATGCCTGTACCAACTACCCCGAAAATCCATAACACAAACCCGAAGTAGATCCTTGAGCGTCTGAATGGTCCTCTCCGACTAACCATCTGTCTGTGGGTGATATGCTGTACTAAAACTAGGCCGCGTGCCCAAAGCCTCTTGCATTCTGGGTTCAACACGCTTCTGCTGTGACTAAGGAGAAAATGTATGGACCGAGTAAATTAATTAGCTATCACCCAAATGGCATCATACTGTTCCAAAGTCCGATACAACTCTACTACAAAGTCTATCGTGACATACTCCCACTCCCACTCAAGAATGGGAATAAAAATGTTGTGAAGTACCAGCTAAACGCTGGTGCTCGGCCTTTTACCTATTGGCGAGCTAAACATCTTACCACAAAATCCTCAATTTCTCGTTTCATGTTAGGCCACCAATAACTATCCCGAATAGTCCAATACATCTTGGTACTATCTGGATGAATGCTTAAGTTGAGGAGTGTGCCTCCTTAAGTATGGCCTTGCGAAAATCAATGTCAACTGAAATACAAATCCGTTCTCCAAACACTATCTATCTGTTCTCTCGGAATCCGAAGTCTCTGACATGGTTGACCAAGGTCTGCCTGTCCTCATATCTAGCTAATGATGCTTCTTACACATCATTAACCACACTGACTCCTAAGGTACGGAGTCCCACCAATAAAGAGGGGTAAACACTCTCTCTGTCGTCTGAGAGTAAGACACTGAGCATGCTCCTCAACACTCTGCAAGCTGACTAGGATGTCATCAGTGGAAAAGATAACTAATTGATCTAGGAAATTCATAAAAGACCCGATCTATTCGGTCCATAAATGCAGCTAGGACATTGGTCAGCCCAAATGGCATGACCAAGGACTCAAAGTGTCCATGCTGATACAGAATGCGATTTTTGGACAGATCCTCGACCCTAACCCGTAACCGAGTATAACGCGATCGAAGATTTATCTTCGAAAAGACCTTATCATCGAGAAGCTGATCAAACAAATCATCGATGTGGGAAAATGAATATCAATCCTTGGTAGTGACCTTAGTCAACTGCCAATAATCCATAACAAGTTTAAGTGTTCTATATTTCTTCTTTACAAATAATACCGAAGCACCCTAAGGTGTGGTACTTGGATGGATGAATTATTTATCTAACAATTTCTGTAGTTAAATCTTGAGCTCTCTCAGCTCAAATGGTACCATTATATATGGCGGAATAGAAATAAGAGTAATCCCTAGAGCCAGATCAATCTCAAAATTAAACTTCCGAATCAATGATGATTAGGGTGGCTCCTCGGGAAATACTTCAGGAAACTTCTGTACCACCAGAATCTCATCAAGTCTCGAATTCTGTATGGTGGTATCGATCATATGTGTCAGATCTATCATACATCCCCGACGTATTATACGTCTGGCTTTCTTCACTAATACAATACCACGGGGTAACACCCGTCTCTCACTCGCAAACGTCAATGGTGGCCCTTCAGGCCTCCAAAAATCGTCTTTCTTGATAAAACAGTCTAAGGAAACTCTATAAGTATACAATTAATCTATCTCTACGATGGCATCGAAATCCGTCATATCCAGTGGGATCAGATTTGCTCTCAGCACTGTCCCACCTGCCATGACATCATACTCTCTATATACGAATTCTCTAACCAACTGCTCACCAAGAGGAGCGACAACTAATAGCTCCTTATCAAGTAACGATAACAGCCCATCCGACTGTTGAGTGAAAGAAACTCTCACATAGAAATAGTTCGACCTTGTGCCAATAAGAACACAAACGTCGACTCCATTTAGTTCCATAGCACCAAGATGCAAATAAAATAAAATAAAATAAATTAAAATAAAAAGAATTTACTAAGAGTACGGAAATAATAGAGATATACACCAGTATATCAAAATAGTTAAGCCTCTAGTAGTATAACAATCATGTCTGTACATATTATCACAAAATACACGATTTCAAAAGAAAACAGTACATAAGGACCTCTAAACGGAAGGATCCGCAGGAGGATTACCCATGATCATATCTGGGTTCGCCAAAGCGTCCTCCTGAGTCATCGCATACACAAGGGCCTGCACCCTCAACTACTCTCGTGAAAACCTAATACTATATTGCTCCCGGCTGCAGTCCGTGGAGCAGTGTTACTAGAATGCGCAGGTGTTCCCTGCTGTCCTACATATGGTGTATTCTGATGACTCGAAGCCAACTAACCTCCAAGTCACAAATCAGGGCATAAACTCTTGATATGCCTCGGCTTCTCATAGTGGAAGCATGTAATAAGTGCTCTACATATTTATTCGAGCGTGGTGCTTGCCACATATGCGGCAAAGAAAAGGTCGCTGAGCAGTAGCCTAGCTCATGGTACTAGGACTGGTGATATAACCACCGGGGATATGGTCCCCCTAAAACTCCGTGAAATATCTGCGGTCGAATTCCATTAGAAAATCGCTATGCCGCAATGGTTTATAGCCTCATCGCAAATAGCCTCCCATCAAGTGAGGGCTTCCCTATCGAATAGTCTCTCAGTTACTCGTAGACTGCACTCCTCGTGCAAGCCTAGATCTATCAAGATCCGTCAGATTCAGTTGACTCAGTGCTTTGCTACCGTAGCATCACCAAGTCCAAAAATCTGTGCATCCCAACTGTCGAGCTACCGTGACTAGCTGGGTCATCTCGGGGATGCACCTAAGTATGGCGCAATTTTTTTATAATTCAGATTCGAAACTGTAAGAAGAACGGCCACCGATGGACGATTTGGTGCCGCTTGAGTAAGAACTACTGTAGGAGAAATAAGCGCAGCCGTAGATATCGGCATTGCCATCAAAGGTGATGGGGTGACATCTGGACCCCATGTGCCATGTACCACTCGTACACTTGCCCAAAAATATCAAGAGTAAATGGTGGGGACGGTATAATAGCCGGCTGAAAAGGTGCCAGAGAAAACACACACCTTAAGGATGTATTCTTCGGCACCGAAAGGGGTGCCAGAAATTAGAAAGTATCCTTGCTCTCTTTAAGTGAATCAGGGAGTACATATCTAGCGCTCCATGTACTCGTCACGGTTCCGTAACATAGGAATTCTCATTAGGCATTGTTCAAGGATTAGGGTTAGTACAACTAACCCCCTAAAATGAATGAAATCATCAATTTAAGAACCATCTCCATTGGTTCCTTCTTTGAAAATGAAGAAATGCTAGATTAGATAAGAATTAGTATCTAACCCCTTAAAATAGATAAACTCAATTCCTAAGACCATATGCAGGGATATAAATGACTGTATGAAACTCTTATGCATTGAGGACTTTAAAGACCAACACACTCGGGAATGTTTCCAATACTCTCTTCCTACATAGCTCTCAACCAAGTCGCTCTGATACCAATCCAACTGTCACGCCCCGACCCGGGATCGTGAGCAGCCGCCCGTTACCCTGGATGCCGGCTGTATTTTTACAGAAAATCGGGCAGAACCTCCCCATATATCGGAGGTCTCCCATATTAAAATAAACCTGTTACCTGTCCAAAAGGGGCCATTCCGGCCTCAAAATGCATAAATTATCTTCAACAACAAATCAGATCATCCATACTGCACAATCCAGGGCAACGCAAGGCTAACAAACAATTCTCCACAGTCCTAACCACAGACCTCTACTGCCATGCCCCCATCAAAGGCATGGACAGCCGCCAGTCGTCCCTCCTGTGATTTAGAGGAGGCACCGAGCGATCCTAGAGAACAATTCTAAGACATGACACATTCCCAAATACAGACGCAACAAAAAAAAGAAATGCCTCAATGCAATGTCATGCAGTGACATGAGAGTTCCACAATTTAAATGTCCATATTTATACAGTCATCCCAGAATTATAAAAAAATGGTCATCTATAGACCTCAGAATACAAATACATCACCAATACAAATTTGCAGCGGAAATATACAATAATTCCTCAAGTCCAGGCCTGATCTCCCAAAGAAACTGAGCGTCCTAAAAGCGACACTCCTTGTCAAATACTATCTCTGAAACAAAAGGGAAATGAGGGGTGAGTACTCGGGAAAGAATACTCAGTGAGTTAGTGGGTCAATGCAGTCATCAAATATGGAGTGTGAAACTGGAGTGTCAAAACATAAGTATATAAATCATATTTCAAATCATCATGCTCTTCATTTCAACAATATATCATTTCACGCATTT
Source organism: Dillenia suffruticosa (assembly GCA_033439265.1). Classification (NCBI taxonomy): domain Eukaryota; kingdom Viridiplantae; phylum Streptophyta; class Magnoliopsida; order Dilleniales; family Dilleniaceae; genus Dillenia; species Dillenia suffruticosa. The sequence continues at coordinate 23,501,296 of JAVTVX010000015.1, forward strand.
TCAAGTCAAATATGCATCCAAAGCACTGTCATTAAAATCATAGAGCTGCCAGCCGAAAATGTCTTGGCAGAGGTCTACCGCGACCTATGACAGGCGCACCGGGGGTGTTATATGCAAATTTCTTAAAGTGCTCTCTACCCCGGCGTTGGCGACGAACCTCGTCCAGGTGCTAGACTTGGAGAGGATATCCAATCCAAATCCAAATCCTCCCCCTTTCGGGTTCAACCTGGCTAGTACCGTGTAGATAATCAAATCACGACAACTCGTGGGATACCCCAGGCCTAGGCATATCCGGACGCCACCAAAGCGCCTCTCACGGTGTCCTTCGTAGCTACGGAACAATACATATCAAAGCTCTCAAGGCTATAATCAATATCATATCAAAATGTGCCGAAGTCAGGTTCATAAACCAATGCAACATATAGCATAAAATGGCACATTATACATTTCAACCACATGGATGCATAATTTCATAATTCAATACAGTTTTTGGACACTCCAACGATTCACAAAAGTCAATTTTAAAACCAGTCAAAACATTTCCAACATACGACAAATCATGCTCATTATCAAAATGTTGTAAAACAGGATTCACATATTAAACAAAAGCATTGAAATAAATCCCACTCACCGTTTTGGGGAGGATAGCGCACTCCCCAATAAAACCACAATACGTAAAGCAATGCTCCCCTCAATCGAATCACCAAAATAGCCAACCTAATCAATCATCACGATTTTCATCAAATTTCGACTATTGTCAGGGTTTATCAATTTCCTTAAATTTGTACAAACCCTAAATTCCTCAATTTATAAACATATTCCAATGTCATCAATTTCATTCTATTTATAAGTAAATAACAAAATCAAAATCAATCTTAATTCGAATCTAAAACCAACTAATACTACATAATTTGACAAAGTTTATCCAAAGGTTGAAGAGATTTCGTTTCTCTCACCTAGAGTTTCTCGGATCTCGGGTCTAGCTTTCGTTCGCCCGTTGGTTTGGTCTAAAACCTGAATGTTTCCAAATTTGAAACAATTGCGAACAATTTAAGTCCAATTACTAAAGAATTTCGAAATCCAAGTGCAAAAATCGAAACTTTGAGTCATTTACCTTCGCAGAGGCTCACGGACTGTCATGGGCCGTCGCGGGCTGGTGGGCTGGTGGGCCTGGCGGGCCTGGTGGGCCTGCGGGCCTGATGGGTCTGGTGGGCCGCGGGCCTGGACTGGGCCGCAGTGGCTAGGGTCGTGCTCGCGAGCTGGATCGAGTGCTCGCGCAGTGGGTCGCGCGTTGGAGCGCTCGCTCTCGTGCTGGGGCGCGCTCGAGCAGTGGATCGCGCGCTGGAGCGCGCTGTGCTCGTGCTGGGGCATGCTGGGCTGGCGCTGGGCTGGCGCTGGGCTCGCGCGCTGGGCTAGCGCTGGGCTCGCGTGGGCTCGCGCCGGCTCGCGCGCTGGCTCGCCCGCTCGCGCTGCTGGCGCTGGGGTCACGCTGGGGTCGCTGGCGCTCGCGCGAGGGAGATCGCGCGCTAGCTCGCGCGTTCGCACTGGGCAGCTCGTGCAGGGAGGAGCTGCAGCGGCTCACTCGCGGAAGGGAGGAGCTGCGGCGGCTGGGTGCGGTGGCGATGGTGGTGACCGGCGGTGCTGGCAGCGGCGGCAGCGGGAGGGGAAGAGACACGGCGGCGGGGAGATCGGGAAAGAGAAAGAGAAAGAGAGAGGGAGAGAAGAGAGGGGGAAAGAGAGAGAGAGAGAAAGAGAGGAGAAAATTAGGGCTTAAAGCCCTAATTTTAATTTTCCTCTTTTTTTTTTTTTTTTTTTTTTTGTATTTGGGTATTACAGTCTCTCTCTCATTCTCTCTCTCACGAACTCTCTCTCCCTCTCACTGTCCCTCTCTCTCTCTGTTTTCACTCTCCGCGGCCTTCCGATGCCGCGCCTCCCCCGAACACTACCGAGCCACCACCGCAAGTGGCTGTCCCGGCTCCATCCTTCTCCCTCACGCGAGCGTGCGACCGCCTCGGTTTCTCTCCCTCGCGCGCGATAGCCCTTTGTCTCCCTCTTCTTCACTCACGCACGGTGTTGCTCTATCTAGCAAGAGCCTTTCTGTAGCCTTCGTAGAAGCTCCGAACCAACATCCATCTTAGACCTTTGAAATGTAACCCTAGGCTTAACTGCGTTCCAATTCTCTGCAGGTGAGGACTGATTTCAAATTTTAGTTCTAGGGCTTTGATTTTCAAAGTGAATAAGTTTAATCACTGAACTTTGCTTCGAATTAGGAGCATTACAGGTCTCGAAATGGATTTAATGGCGCACAGATATTAGGGCTATGAGCTACGAAAACCCTAGGTGAGAAATTTTTTTAAATGCATTCAATAACTGATCGGATTTGGGCTGAATTTAGGATGAGAGATTTTATATATATTCTGAAAGTGTGGAATTTGAAAAGAATCCATTTTCCTCAAATTTGATATGTGATTTCCAGGGTTACGTCTAAATTCTACATGAATTTAGGTCAATTAATACGAAAGAAACGTGTTGGATGAAATTAGAAACTTATTGGGTTGATTAAAATAACTTTCCTTGGAGTTTGAATTGAAATTGTGAATTATTAGTCTAGGTGGACCTTTTAAAGACTTGAAATGAGTTATTTTAGAAAATTTGTGGAAATAGGGAGTAAATACCCTCCCTAAAAGGTGAGTGGATGGTCCATTGTGTAATAAATGAGTAAAATGAGTTTAAATTCTTTTGTGAATGATTTTGAATGATTTTTACATGTTTTATATGAAATTATTTGTGATTGCGGGATATTTGAAATGGAAATCTGAATTATGAGTGCATTCCATGAAATTATAAATGAATCAGTGCCATTTGTATTGGATATTTGATATGTAAATACTTGTAGCATGACTTTGGAATTTGTTTGATAAAACATGGCACATTGATTGAAATTTGAACGATTGTGAAATGATAGTGCACGAGTATAATGGCTATAGTCATTCCCTCTATGGAGTGACCTGACGGGGTGACGTGGTTGGGGTTTTATTGCGAGAGAGGTGTACGTGGCCTCTTCTCTACCACATCGGACTATCCGGATTGCACCCCGGTGAGGTACGAGCCAACGCCAAGGAAGGGGGTAATGTTTTGAAATATTGAAATGGAAAACCCCTTGGCAGGCTTCCATCTGAGTTTGGCCAAACTCAGAATGAAAGTGATTTCGATGACACTCTTGTGATCTTTTAAAAGAATATTTGATGTGCATGCATAATTTGTGAACTATCTTATTTATTAAAAATGTTTTTACATATATAAAGTATTGTTTATGAGATGTACTTTGACTTTCCTACATTCATCCTTTATTTATCACATAATCATACTATTGTACTCCGCTCACTGAGTATTCCTCAATACTCACCACTCTCTTCACATTTGACAGAGGATACTTAGTTCGGAGACTGCACATGGGAGCTTGTGAAGGATTTTTACTGATTTGTATAGGTATTTAGCAAATATAGAATTTTTGGAAATTGTAGTTTATAGAACCATGGAAATGAAGTTCTATACATCTCATACTACTTGGATTTTACTGATACTAGTTAAGTTATTCAACAACTATTGGTAAAATCCGACGATTATGATTTGAAATTTCATTATTTTGATTTAACTATTTGGGAAATATGTTTTATCTTGTACTGAGATATTTGAATTGTAATTCTAAGTTTCGATACTTCCTTTTGAATTTGTGAAGTTTTGTACCTTTCATACAGTTTGGATTTTACTGATGGTAGCTCGTTTCTTCAGACGAGTGTTAGTAAAATCCTGTGACTATGATTTGAGATTTCTTTTATTTTAAATGTTTTATTTGTGCTGAAACTTCTGGAATGGTTGGGATGACCAATTTTGCATACTTGCATGTACAGGAACCCCTACCCGAATATGTGCCGACGCATGATTGTGTGTATAGAGATGAACCGGATGGGTCCTTTACATGTGTATTATATTTAAAAGACATATTGTACAGTTGTATAGCCTTGCGGAGTCCCGGTATATGGGGAGGTTCTGCCCGTGTACCGAGACGACGCGGCGATTGTCGCGTGGTCAATTCAAAGATCGGGGCGTGACATCAACTTATTCGAGAGAAATTGGAATTTGAAAGTCAGTTTTAATTGATTACAGTAGGCAGAAGCACCTAGTAGAATGCACCTTTTTGGGCTGTCACAGATTGTTCAATGTTCTTTGTCATTGGATCGGAGTACCAATCGCTAGTTAAGTAAAATTAACAAAAACAAGGTTTTTCCATAGAATTCAAGCAACGTTTAAGTCGAACTAAAATTATTTTTTCTCTTCTGCAAGAACTTTTACTTCCTGTGTCACACAGAAAAAATTTATTAAGAGGCTCATGTGTATCAGTAACATCTCATTCTGTGAAGAGTGGTTTTCATGGGACACTGTAGGTTCGATTTGTCAACATCAATTTTCATGAGATACCGTTTTTTTTTACCATTACATTCCTTTATTCATCTTTACAACACTATCCTCCCCCTTTTGCTTAGCAATTTATGCGACAAAAGATGCTGTGTTCAAGCTTTTGGAGGCATACTTACTAAACAGAGGATATTCTGTTTTCTGTTTCTCCTTTTAATTACTTCTTTATTGTACACAGACAATATTGGCTGCCATTAGTTGGAAGCCATGACTCCTGCCACAGAATCACCTGATGAGGGGTCTATAGGTTCTCTTCTTTGCTTCATCATTAATTTTTCCAACTTTGGCTTTTCATTTACTTGCCTGGTTCCCTATATGAGTTTTCTTCTTTTTTCAGCAATTGATTTCCATATGCCTCCTATCTGTTCACCTATCGTTATGCGTGGCCGGCCTGCTGAGGCTGCACCTGTTATTTCAAAGCGGCTATCTGATACAATCTTAAGGTGTGAATTTCTGTCCAATTGTTTATTCTCCATCTTATCTTTCCTAAATTTACAGAATCTCTGGTACTATTTCTTTTCATGAACAATATTTACAGTTATAGACCAGCACTTGTGCTTGAAATTGACTATTTTTCAATGCCAATATATGCTATAAATCTTGGTGAAGGGTGTCATGCTCAAAAGTAGTTTTATGAGCCTTGCTTCACTCTTGTTCGCAGTTCAGGAGCGATTAACCTGAAGGAACTATGTTTGATCAGCGGAAAAGCTGCTTGGATGGCCTATCAGGAGTGATTCTAGAATGTGTATATATTCTCTGAAATTTTCTGTATTTTTACATGTTGATTTTGTTTGATAATCAGTGGAATTTACGATCATTTTTTCTATCTTTTCCTAGAAGTTGCTTGAATACTGCATGAAATATTTTGGCAGATAGTTGAAAGTCATGCAAGTTAGGAAAATGCTTTGGGCATTGTTGGTATTTTAAGCAGTTTTATTAAATATCTTGTGTTAACGTGGGGTTTAAAATTGTTGTCCATCATCTTTCTAAGTGTAAAGGTGAATCTTATGCTATGTACATCACATTCTAGAATCATTAATGAATTACTTCTGTAGCCCATGAGTTTAGGCATTCGGGGTCCAATTTGTCCAGAGAGACATACTTGAGGTGCTGGATATTTCATGTGTCATTGATTTTAAACTTCAATAGTTACACCTCTCCAACCTTTCTGTGCTCGACTCCAGATATGCGTTAGTTATGAATTTTAGTTGAAAATGATTAAGAAATATGCTTTTCACCTCATGCAGGACATATATTGCTTGGATGCTGATGGTGCGCTTTTTGATGCTGCATTGCTTTCTGCAATAGCAGCCTTTTCTCATTGTAAGACAGACCTACAGCCTCTCTCTCTCTCTCTCTCTCTCTCTCTCTCTCTGTTTCTTTTTCTTTGGGAGGGGGGGTCATTACCCTCGGTGCACATTTCTTTATGGTTCTTGGCATTAGGGAGGTCGAATATGTAACCCTAGCAAGATTAAAGCATGCTATGTCAACCACTATTAGAGTGTTTGTTTTTTAGAATCAGCAATAAACATTCTAAACATAGTAGAAGTATTTGGAATCCTATGCATATATTCGAGATTAGTTAAACCCCCAAATGCCAACCATTATCTGTATTGAAGACAATGACTCTTTCTCATCCTATACGTTTAGTCATTGTGGAAGGGTTTTGCTTGGCTCTGTTTAATGTGGCTGGATTGACCACATCGTTGGTCTTTTTCATTGAATTGTTGGAAGTTGATTCAAAGTTACTTTGAATTTAGTCGTTGGCTGCTGTTATTTAATAGTTGTTATTCCATATTTTTCTCATGGTAGTTAGGTGATTTAATGCTAATAATATCTCATGTCAGTTGAGATTTTCTAACATTTTTTAGTTGGTTGTAAGCCTGTATAAAGGGCATTCTCCTTTATGGAATCAGTTGCATTTGATTTCCTAGCAATTTCATCCGCTGCAATATCAATTTTTGCTCTGTTACTTCAAATTCCCAACAATCTTGGTATCAGAGCCACTAGACCTTGAAAGTGATGGCTACTTATGGAAGTTCAATCAGTATTTCACAACCTGCCATTCCAATCTTCAAAGGAGAATGTTATGAATTCTGGAGCATTAAAATGAAGACTTTATTTAAGTCTCAAGATCTCTGGGACTTGGTAGAAAATGGGTATGCTGATCCTGATGAAGAGTACCGGTTGAAGGAGAACAGAAAGAAAGATTCGAAAGCTCTTTTCTTCATTCAACAAGCTGTTCATGAATCAATTTTCTCCAAAATTTCAGCAGCAACCACATCCAAAGAAGCTTGGACAACATTGCAACTAGCATTTCAAGATTCCTCAAAGGTGATCACAGTGAAATTGCAATCTCTTCATCGTGACTTTGAGACCTTACAAATGAAAGGTGGAGAATCAGTGCAAGATTTTCTGACAATAGTAGCTACAATTGTCAATCAAAAGAGATCCTATGGAGAAGAAGTCTCAGATCAAACTATTGTTGCAAAAGTGTTGAGAAGTTTAACTTCTAAGTTTGATCACATAGTAGCTGCAATTGAGGAATCTAAAGACCTGTCAATATTTTCGTTTGATGAACTGATGGGTTCTTTGCAAGCTCATGAGGCCAGGTTGAACAGATCTATTGAGACGCATGAAGCAAATGCATTTCAAGTGAAGGGGGAGAACTCTAAAGAGTCTTAAAGAACAACAGGAAATGAACGTGCTAGAGGTTCATATTGCAGTGGCAGAGGCCGTGGCAAAGGTAGAGGCAGAGACAATAGGGGTGGCATCCAATGCTATCGATACAAGAAGTATGGGCATATTCAAGCAAATTGCTGGTACAAAGATGATGAAGCCAATTATGCAGAATTAGAAGATGAGGAAAGTAAGTTATTTATGGCCCATTTTGAAAATAATGATGTTGCAAGTGATGTGTGGTTTGTTGATAACGGTTGCTCCAATCATATGTCAGGCATAAGAGAAATGTTCAAAGAGCTTGATGAAACAAAGAAGATGCAAGTCAAACTTGGTGATAATAAAGACATTCAAGTTGAAGGAAAAGGGACAGTAGCAATCAAGACTAGTCATGGTAAAGTGAAACTTCTTTATGATGTTCAATTTGTTCCTAACTTGGCACATAATTTGTTAAGCGTAGGGCAATTGATGGCCAGTGGATACTCAATAATATTTGATGATGGAGCATGTGTTATTAAAGACAAAAAATCAGGACAAACAATGGCTAATGTTCACATGAGCAAAAACAGAATGTTCCCACTTGAAGTTTCAAATGTGGAACATTTTGCGTTAGCTGCTGGTGAAAAGAACGAGTCTAAGATATGGCATCTGCGGTATGGACATCTGAATGTGAATGGGCTGAGGTTGTTGAATCAAAAAGGTATGGTTCTTGGACTGCAAAAATTGAGTCTTTTGATTTATGTGAGGGCTGTGTATATGGTAAACAAACAAGAACGTCATTTCCAGTTGAAGGAGCTTGGAGGGCTTCTAATTGTCTTGAATTGGTTCATACTGATTTGTATGGACCAATGAATACTGAATCATTTGGAGGGAGTCGTTATTTTTTTCTCTTGACTGATGATTTTAGTCGCATGAGTTGGGTCTATTTTCTGAAAAACAAATCAGAGGTTTTTGAGAATTTCAGGAAATTCAAGGCTCTTGTCGAGAAGCAAAATGAGTCTTGCATAAAAGCTCTCCGCACAGACAGAGGTGGTGAATTCTTATCTAATGAATTCAATCATTTCTGTGAAGAGAATGGCATCCGTAGGGAATTGACAGCTCCTTACACACCAGAGCAGAACGGGGTAGTAGAGTGTAAGAATCGCACAGTTGTTGAGATGGCTAGGAGTCTAATTAAAGCCAAAGAGATTCCAAATCAGTATTGGGCAGAAGCAATTGCAACCTCAGTCTACTTGTTGAATGTTTCACCAACCAAGGCCGTGTTGAATAAAACACCATTTGAAGCTTGGAGAGGTACAAAACCTTCGGTAAGCCATTTATGCATTTTCGGTTGTATTGCTTATGCTTTGATATATTCACAGAAGCATAAAAAACTAGACGAGAAATCTGAAAAATGTATTTTCATTGGTTATTGTTCACAATCCAAAGCATATCGGCTGTATAACCCTCTTAGAGGCAAAGTGATCATTAGTAGAAATGTAGTGTTTGATGAAGAAGCAAAGTAGAATTGGAGTAGCAGTAGCAAAGAAATTCAGGCTTTAACAAATGAAGTTTCAGATTCCTCACCAGCAAATTCACTAAATTCCTCTCCCTCATCAAGCAGAAACAGCTCCATAGGTTCAACTCCAAATACTCCGAGTAGCAGCACCTCACCTTCTACAAATGAGTCCTCTGATGCAACACCACCAAGAAAATTCAGATCCCTAAAAGAGATCTATAAACTTGTGCATTTGCTTTAATTGTTGCAGATCCCACAACTTATAAAGAGGCACCAGAAACAGAGGAGTGGAGAAATGCAATGAAAGAAGAACTCATGGCCATCCAAAAGAATGAAACTTGGGAGCTGGTGGAATTGCCCCATGATAAGAACATGATTGGTTTAAAGTGGGTGTTCAAAACAAAGTACCATGCAGATGGAAGCATATAGAAACACAAAGCTCGATTGGTGGCGAAGGGATACTCACAACAGCAGGGTATCGATTTTGAAGAAACTTTTTCTCCTGTTGCTCGCTTCGAAACGGTGCGAATTCTTTTGGCTTTAGCTGCACAATTGCAATGGCCTATATATCAATTTGATGTTAAATCAGCGTTCCTAAATGGAGAGTTGCAAGAGGAGGTGTATGTTAGTCAACCCAAAGGATTCATTGTTGAAGGCAATGAAGAAAAAGTGTATAAGCTGCGAAAGGCACTCTATAGGTTAAAACAGGTTCCGCGAGCATGGTACAGCAGGATAGACTCATATTTCCTGCAAAATGGGTTTGAAAGAAGTGAGAATGAGCCTACACTTTACTTGAAGAAGGGAGGTAACAATGATTTTCTCATAGTTTGTCTCTATGTTGATGATATAATCTATATGGGTTCATCTCACTCTCTTGTAGATGAATTTAAATGTAGTATGATGGCAAGTTTTGAAATGTCAGATTTAGGTTTGCTACATTATTTTCTTGGCCTTGAGGTGAAACAAGGAGAAGATGGAGTATTCATTTCGCAAAGAAAATATGCAGCAGATCTTCTCAAAAGGTTTAACATGCTTAATTGCAAGGTTGCAACTACTCCCATGAATATGAAGAAAAATTACAGCTAGAAGATGGTACTGAAAAAGCGGATGCAAGAAGTTTCAGAAGCTTAGTTGGAGGACTTATATATTTGGGTCACACTCAACCAGATATTTCACTCTCTGTTGGTATGGTTTCAAGATTTATGAATAGCCCTACAAAACATCACTATGGAGCTGCAAAAAGGATCCTACGATACATAGCTGGAACTTTGGAATTTGGAATTTGGTACAATCGAGTTTCAGAGTTCAAGTTAGTTGGCTTTAGTGATAGCGATTGGGCAAGTTCCTTGGATGATAGAAGGAGCACCTCAGGAAACATATTCAATCTGGGGTCTAGAGCCATCACATGGAGTTCAAAAAAACAAGCAACAGCTGCACTTTCTATATCAGAGGCAGAATACATTGCTGCCACATCTTCAGCATGTCAAGCAGTATGGCTGAGAAGATTACTTGGTGATTTTCATCAGGTACAACATGAGGAAACTACAATTTTTTGTGACAACAAGGCCACGATTGCAATGAAAAAAAATCCTACTTTCCATGGAAGAACCAAGCACATCGATATTCGGTTTCATTTCATTCGTGACCTAGTTGCTAAAAATGAGATTCTCTTGAAGTACTGTAACACTGATGAACAGCTGGCAGATATATTCACAAAAGCTCTTCCATGTCACAAGCATGTCTATTTCAGGTCAAAGCTTGGTGTGTGCAACTTTGAATCAAGGGGGAGTGTTGGAAGTTGATTCAAAGTTACTTTGAATTTAGTCGTTGGCTGCTGTCATTTAATAGTTGTTATTCCATATTTTTCTCATGTTAGTTAGGTGATTTAGTGCCAACAATATCTCATGTCAGTTGAGATTTTCTAGCATTTTTTAGTTGGTTGTAAGCCTGTATAAAGGGCATTCTCCTTTATGGAAACAGTTGCATCCGATTTCCTAGCAATTTCATCCGCTGCAATATCAATTTTTGCTCTGTTACTTCAAATTCCCAACATGAATGAGCCCCTTCTTTATGAGTCACATCTTACATGTTGGTTTCTCAAAAGAAATGTTCGCTGCTTACAATTATACGAAGCAAGAAACCTGAATCATTTGGCTATGTGTTGCTATTTTATATTTCAGTTCGCTCTTCTTCAGGCCATAATATAGTGTGCAGGCACAAGTAACCTTTATGTAAGGTATATGGACTGGTTGTGCAACCAATTTAAGATCATTGATGCTTGAAAAATTTTAATCGTGTATGGCATGCTCTTGGTGTCATTATACATGATCCAAATTTGTCAATGATGTTGAAATTAAACTTAACAATACTAAAAATGTATGCTGAAAGTTACTATATTTTGGGCTGTATTTTATTGACAATTTGTCTTACGGTGGAGATTCTGGTAGTTTCATTGGATGAAGATGGAAGGATGGTGGTTCTCTCCCAAGATCAGGGATTGAAAACATCAAATGAGCCTGTTAATGCTGAGAAAAGGAAGCGTACACTAGCTGACATCCCTTTCTCGTTAACATGCATTCTTCATAAGAACTACATCCTTGCAGACCCTACTGCTGAGGAAGAGTCTGTCCTGGAAACACTCATCACAGTAGTCCTGGACTCATCCTATCAACTTGTATCTCTTTACAAGCCAGGTGGATCGGCTGTTGCCTATGCATCTGGTTTACAGGTAAAGCTGTGCCTTAAATTTTGCAGTTCTAATGGCAATTAAAAAGCTTGTTAAGGCTTTTATATAATGTTCTAAAGGAAACAAAACACTCATCACAGTAGTTCTTATTTGTTTATTTGCAGTTGGTCACTTCTTTATTTGTTTATTTTTTGAGATCTGCCATAATTGTACATTGAATCCAATGATAAGGATCTGAACTACTACCTGGTAATGAGAAAAACCAATGAATCCTGCAGGACTGCATTGCATTAACAAGGCATAGAGTGAAAGAGCTTAAGAAGATTTTAGATGAAGCCATGTCTGATATGGAGGTGGACTAAATTTCTTCTTTGGAGTTTGGCTGTGAGCCAAGTAAACCTATGAGGCATAAATTTTTTTTTTTTTACTGTTTTTCCTATATACGTATTTAGTTTTGGACATAGAAGTTAATTATTTACCGTAGCTTTAAAATAGAATCCCCAAAAAGTTAATTTTTAGAGGGTCAATATCTGTTCAGGTCATAATTCTTACAATTTTAATGGCCCCAGGACTTCCTCTGCCGCTGCAAGAAAGCATTCACACACAAAACAGACAATGTTGATTTTGCAACTATGAACATATTTTTGCAACCATGACTTTTCATGTATGTGCTTGTCTAGAAAAAAAGTTGATTTCGCTGCTTGGAAATAAATAACAGTCCCTATGAGAACTTCATTAGTTTAGTGGTATTTTTGTCGGGGAAGAGAGTCAGATTTCAAGTTGTCTAATGTTTGTTCACTATGTGGAGCTTTTAATGACTTATTTGGCATATGGAGGACACCATTTTCCAAATAGAAAAAAGCAGGTCAGTGTTCATGACTCATGAACCACATCATACACTGCTAGTGTCTGTAGTCCTAGTCCCTGAGAAAGCATACATTACATATTCAAGGAAATGGTTGGAGTCTTACTAAATGCCTCTCATCACTCACTCCCTTTAAACTGAGATGGAGAGTTATCAATGAAATTAAAGGTGTGGGAGATTCTGGGAAAGAAATTGGCTGCTAATCATGTTATATGACCCTTTAAAAACCACGTTTCTCAGGCACTCAGTTTGGCCAATGAGAGCTTGAGATGGCGAGAGGCAACTTCAGTTGTATACTGTAGCCTGTAGGAGTGCCAGGAGCAAACACTCCTAAAGACAAGCAAACAGCAAGCAATAGGTGAAGGAGGAGAAGAGGAATAAGAGAACTGAAGAGACATGAACTGCTGCAACATATCAGTAGTTAAATCAACTGTACCCAAAAAAGTTAATGATGCTAGTCTTGAACCATTGTTCAACATCTATAAACTGTACACTTTCGTCTGAAAATATAAGTTACAAGAGTAAGATCATTTATGTGAATGATCCTACCTTTCTGCAGTGGTGAAGCTTTATATGAGCGCCTGATGAGGGTATGATCAGTTATAATACACACAGTTTAGGTCCTCCGGTCATGCGCCTCTGTGGGATTCCTCCGTCTTTTAAGCAACTTCTCTGCCAAGTCCCACTTGAGAGCAAACCTCGACTCACCATCAAATGTCTGCCTTAAAATCCGCACATTCTGGCCTCTCCAACTCAGGATCTGGCCACCATGCAGCTGCAATTAATTTACTTGCTAAACTACTATCACAAGAGCAAGATCTTAGAAGATAAGAGAGAGTTCACCAACCAGTAGTATTATTAGATCTTGTGTTAATGGCAAGCCCATGAGTAAGCACCTTCACTTTCCGGATACGCCTCAAGCTGCTGCCTTATGGTGTCTTAGTCTTTTAGTCTTTCGACATATGGGAGATGCAGAATGGAATGTACGCTTCTTTCTTGTTTGTGAACTCTCTTTGTAGTTTCCTTCACCTGGTCCATAGTGTCATAGACAAAACCCATTAATTAATCCCCTGCCAAATCAGCTACCTCCTTTTCCTGGCCTGGATGCCCAAAACGATGTGCTTCATTTAGGCAACATAAACCTAAGTTTTCCCTTTCTAAAATCATATTTTCAACTATTTTCTACAGTGCAACGGGCTTGATCTCGAAGGACTTAACAGATTATGGTCACTCATACAATCCTTTAGTGGTTCCCTGCCTTATCTAACACTTCTAATTAGCTCCACTCTATGCAATGGTTGCACTCACGGTCCTTTTAAGCTTGTCAATCGTCCTCCAACAGCTCCCTTTCTGTCACGCCCCGATTCTCGGATCGACCACGCAACAGCCGCCGCGTTGTCTCGGTACACGGGCAGAACCTCCCCTTATACCGGGACTCCGCAAGGCTACAAATCAGTTCAAAACTCATCCAATACACACTCCATCAAAAATGGGAAAAATCATATGACAATACACATATAAAGGACCCATCCGGTCCATCCCTGTACACACGAGCATGCATCGACACGCAAATGGGGCGGGGGTTCCTATACATGCATACATGCAAAAATTGACAATTCCAGCCATTCCAGAATTCTCAGCATAATTAAAACATTTAAAACAAAGAAGTCCCAAATCATAATCGCAAGATTTTACTAACATTCGCATGGAAAAACGAGCTAGCGTCAGTAAAATTCAAGCGGTATGAGATGTACAGAACTTCACAAATCCAAAAGAAAGTATCAAAATTCAGGATTTCAATCCAAATGTCTCATATGAGAGTTTAAAAGAAAATAAACAAGTTTCGTACAAACCATGTAAGGATTCCATTAATACTTGCTCTTATATATGAAACAAGTATTAATTTAATCCATACCAAAAGAGTTATACAAGTCTTTCATTCCATGGACTTCAAAATCAACCAAAATGAACTTGCATTTCTATGTACCTACACAAGTCAGCGGAATAAATCCTCTCCAGCTCCAATTTCTGCAGCAGATCTAAATTTCCTCTGAAAAATGTTAAAGGGAGGGGTGAGTATTGGGAAATACTCAGTGAGTGGAGTGCAATGGTATAATTGTGTGATAAATGAGGGGTGAATGTGGGAGTGTCAAGTATATCTCAAATAACATTTTATATATGTCGAAACATTTTTCAATAAATCAGGTAATTCGTAAAGTATGCATCCACATCAAGTATTCTTTCAGAAAATCACAAGGGTCCCATCGAAATTACTTCCATCTCGCGTTTGGCCGAACCAAGACGAAAGCCCGCCAAGAGGTTTTTCCATTTCCATATTTCAAACACTACCCCCTTCCTTGGCGTTGGCTCGGACCTCCCCGGGGTGCAATCCAGATAGTCCGACGTGGCAGAGAAGAGGCCGCGTATACCTGTCACGCCCCGAACCGGGATCGTGAACAGCCGCCCGTTGTCCCTGGATGCCGGCTGGATTTTTACAGAAAATCGGGCAGAACCTCCCCATAAATCGGAGGTTTCCCATGTACAATTTCACCTGTATATGACATTCATCCAGTACAAATAAACAATTGGCCATCCCGGCCTCTCCAAAATCAACAATATCCACAGCCAACATCCAGAACAACGCAAGGCTATAAAGTTTCTAACAGTCCTAGCAACAGACCTCTACTGTCATGCCCAACTAGAGCATGAGCAGCCGCCACACCGAGCGGACTTAAATTCTACGCATATATAAAATAAATTCCCAAGTTATTTTTAAATATTTACAAATGCCTCAATGCAACGAAATAATCAACACGCGAGTTTCGCGAAATAAAGTCCATAATTTATACAGTCATCCCAGAAAATTTATATAAATACATTGGTCAATCTAAAACCTCCAATACATAATAATATCACCAATCATCATAGCGGAAGAGATGGAAAATATCCATACCCAATCCCAGTGGTATCTCCTCGATCCAACACTAATCCTGTGGGAAAGAAAGTGAGGGATGAGTATCTATGGGAGGATACTCAGTAAGTGAGGGGATTGACATCATGCTATCAATATCGAGGTGAATTTGGAGTGTCAAAGCATAAGGTAAGAAAATATCCACAGTGTGCAAACCAATCATGTTATTTCAAAATCATATATAATACGCACACATCAGAAAGCAAGATATGCATCCTAAAATTTTACATCAATGTCATGAAGAACCGGCCAATGAAATATTCCCGGCAATGGTCTACCTCGACCAAGGACGGCGCATTGGGGGTTTTTTTCCAAATGCAAGTATTAAAGAATGGTTCTCTGCCCCAATGTTGGCCACAGACTACCCCAACTAGCCTGTAAAAAAATATATAGTGTACATATAACTAGTCGGCCGTGTATGGTGCCCCCGCCTGGTGCTAGACGGAGCCGTACTCAACGTCCTCTCCGATGAGGGTCAACCTGGGACACCCATACACACGACAATCTGGCGGATACCTCCGGCCGAAGCGTATCCGGACACAAGGGGTGCCTCTACCAGATGTCCTTCGTAGCTACGGATCACAATATCAAATCGGCCGGGCACGTAGCCCCATGCATCCCATCACCAGTCGGCCGGGCATATAGCCCCATGCATAATATCATAACGTCGGCCGGGCATACAGCCCAATGCATAATATCATAAAGTCGGCCGGGCATACAGCCCAAAACATAATATCGTAAAGTCGGCCGGGCATACAGCCCAAAACATAATATCGTAAAGTCGGCCGGGCATATAGCCCAAAACATAATATCGTAAAGTCGGCCGGGCATATAGCCCAAATGTGTAAGTAAATCCATTTAAAACCATGTGCCAATGCAGTGAAAGCATTTAAAACATATCAATATGTTGAAAATGTGGCACAATATACGTTTATCAAAACTCATGGATGCATATCAATAAGGTCAGCAGTTAAGACACTCCAAAGGTCACAAAACATTTCATCAAATATTGGAAAGTCATAACAATCATACATTTTGCAGAAACATGTCATTAAAAGATATTTTTGAAACATGGTTTTCAATCAATAGCGAATGTCAAAGTCCCACTCACCGTTCTACGGGAGGGAAGTCACTCCCTACTGACAAGCCAAATCGGATCTGACCGCTCGAGTCTCCAAAATATCAACCTAAATCAGATTATCAAATTTCTGTAACATTCTATACTTAACCTTCAATTCATAGATAATCATTTCATAATTTGTATTCTATATGCATTCCACTTATACTCTAAACATATACAAAACCTTTCATCTTAAATTCAATCCTAGATTCGTCCAATTTATCAATTAGAGTCGAAATCTCCTCACCTAGGGTTTTCTCGAAGCGCCGAGTCTCGTCCGAAAGTCGCTTCGGTCACTCCAAAGTCTGTAGGGTTTCCTATCAAAACAAGGTTCATTTGTTAGATCTAAACACATAGATCCGAAACAAAACCCTAAGTCATTTACCTGCGTGGAGATTCGTGAGCTGTCACGAACTCACGGACCGTCACGGGCCGTCGCGGGCTCGTGGGCCACAGCTAGCGGGCTCGCTGGTCTGCGTGCTACGGGGTAGCGGGCCGGCGGGCTGGCGGACCGATGGGCTGAACTGGGCCGCGGGCCGTACTGGACCTGCGGGCTTGGACGGGCTGGCGGGCCTGGTGGGCCCGTGGGCTTGCTGCTGATGGGCCTGCGGCTAATGGGCCTGCAGGCTGGCGGGCCTGCGGGCCGACAGTGGCTCGCGGGCTGGTGCTCGCCCGTGTGCTGCGCTGGCTCGTGCGCGCTCGCACGCTGGCTTGTGCGCGCTCGCGCGCTGCTGCGCGCCCCTGCGCGCTCGCGCGCTCTGCGCGCTCTGCGCGCGCTCTGCTCGCGCGCCTGCTCGCTCGTGCACTGGGCCGCGCGCTCGTGCGCTGGGCCGCTCAAACTCGTGCGCTGGGTCGCGCGCCCGTGCACGCCCGTGCACTCTGGGCCGCGCACTCGGACTCACGCTCGCGCAAGAAGGGTCGCGCGCTCGCGAGCAGTCGCGCTCGCGCTACGGCGTGCTCGGGTGATCGCGCGCTCGCACGAGGGAGGGAATCACTGTTGCTGTGGTGGTGGTGCCTGCGGAAGGTCGCGGGTGGTGCGATTGTGCAGGGAAGCGGGTCGCGCGGTGGCGCGCGGAGGAGGGTAGAGAACAACGAAGAGAGAGCGATCGCGAGAGGGATCGCGAAGGGAGAGAGAGAAACCGAGAGGGAAGAAGGAGGAGAAGAAGAAGAAGAAGAAGGAGAAGAAGGAGAAGCTGCCGGCGGAGCTTGCGGTGAAGACCAACGCCGCGGTGGGGGAGGGAGGCGAAGGGTCGGCGGAGAGAGGGAGAGAGAGAGAGAGAGAGAGAGAGAGAGAGAGAAAGAAACGGATTAGGGCTTTAGCCCTAATTCAATTGGGGGGAGGGCCAAAACGCTGCGTTTTGGCTCTCCCTCTTTTTTTTTTTTTTTTTTTTTTTTTTTTAGGCTTGGTGTTACAATACCTCTCTCGCAATAAAACCCAACCACGCCACCCCGTCGGGTCGCTCCGTAGAGGGAATGACTATAGCCATTGACTACTAGCACCATGCATTTCTCAAATATGTCATTTCTCAAGTCATGTGCCATAATTTCTAGCAAACAATCATCAATTTCATGTCATAGCAATTTATAGAGCAACATCAAATCACATATGGCACATATGCGTTTATAAATACAATGGATGCATTCATGCTTCACAATCCAGTCCGGACATCCCACGATCACAAAACAATTGATAGAAAATATGAAAAATCTTACAAAATCATTTATAAAACAATTTTAAACTCATTTACTCATTTATAACACAACGGACCATCCACTCACCTTTTAGGGAGGGTATCCACTCCCTATGCCCTATCGATACTCAAGAAATCTCCTTTCAAGCTCCAAAAATGTCAACCTAGACCAATAATCCACAATTTCAATTCAAATTTTAAGAAAATCTATTCTAATCAGCCAAATAAGTTCTAATTTCATCTAAAACGTTTCTTTCGTATTTAATCAACCTAAATTCATGTAGAATTTAGACGTAACCCTAGAAATCACATATCAAAATTCGGGAAAATGCACTCTTTTCAAATTTCAGACATTTTCAGAATATATACAAATCTCTCATTCTAAATTCGGACTAAACTCATTCAAATTTCTGAAGGAACTAGAATTTCTCTTACCTAGGGTTTCGCAGCTTGCAGCTCTAGCGTCCGTGCGTCTACAACTCGGTCCAGACCACTGTAATGTTTCCAAACCGAAGCACACTTTAGCAATTAGCCCTAATTTCCAAGAGAATCAAAACACCCCTAAACTATTGATAAGAGAATCGTTCTTACCTGCGTAGGGGATGAAATGCAGGTCGCGGCCTAGGGTTCCGAATGTCTCTTGCTACTGCCGGCTTGGGCTCCTGCGAGGGCTGCAGAAGAGCTTTCGGCAGAGGGAGAGAGCAAAGCGCGAGTGTGCGAGCAAGGAAAGGACAGCGCTACTGTCGCACGCTCGGGAAAGGGTGAAGAGAACCCATTCGCGCGTGCGCGGGAGAGGAGAGAAACGGAGAGTGAAACAGAGAGTGAGGATGAGAGAGAGATAAAGAGAGAGAGAAAGAGAGAGTCGGGAGAGGGAGAGAATGAAAGAAACAGAGAGGGAGAGATTGGGGGTGAGAGATGAGAGAAAGTGATGGGAGAGAGAATTCGTGAGAGAGAGAGAGTAAACCGGGAGAGGGAGAGAATGAGT
Organism: Dillenia suffruticosa; assembly: GCA_033439265.1. Lineage (NCBI taxonomy): Eukaryota > Viridiplantae > Streptophyta > Magnoliopsida > Dilleniales > Dilleniaceae > Dillenia > Dillenia suffruticosa. Next base: position 23,520,267 of record JAVTVX010000015.1, read on the forward strand.
GGAAGAATTGGGAAAGTGACTTTTTCACTTTCCCGATTTTTTTTTTTTTTTTTTATCTTTGTCGGTGCCACAACACTTAACCCCCTAAAAACAAATTTCGTCCCCGAAATTCCAAGATACAATTATACATCAAAAAGCTGCGGTTGTTGCTTCCGCATTAATTCTTCAGTTTCCCAAATCTGTTCTTCAACTTGATTATTTTTCCATAGCACCTTAACCATAGGAATCTGCTTATTCCTCAATTGCTTGATTTGCCTATCAATGATCTTCACCGGTTGTACCTTGAAACTCAAATTCTCATTCAATTCCACTGGAGGTGCTTTCAAAGCATGTGAGGGATCCGGTAAATATTTCTTCAACATGGAAACGTGAAAAACGTCATGGATTCTTTGCAACTCCGGCGGCAATTCTAGCCGGTATGCCACTTGTCCAATCCTTTCAAGAATTCTGAAGGGACCGATATAACGAGGATTTAGCTTTCCCCGTTTCTGAAAACGGATTACGCCCTTCCAAGGAGATATCTTCAAAAACACCATATCTCCTTTTTCAAATTCCAAAGGTCTTCTTCTCTTGTCAGCATAGCTCTTTTGTCGATCTTGAGCCGCCTTCATTCTTTCCCGAATCAGCTTCACTTTTTCTTTAGTGGCATCGATCATTTCTATACTTTCAATCTTTCTCTCTCCAACTTCATCCCAACACAAAGGAGTACGACACTTCCTTCCATAAAGGGCTTCATATGGAGGCATCCCTATACTTGCTTGATAACTGTTGTTGTAGGCAAATTCAACCAACGGAAGGTGTCTATCCCAACTACCTTGAAATTCCATAACACATGCCCTAAGCATGTCCTCCAATGTTTGGATGGTGCGCTCCGATTGTCCATCGGTTTGGGGATGAAAAGCAGTGCTGAATTTCAACTTAGTCCCTAAGAACTCTTGTAACTTTGACCAGAATCTAGAAGTGAATCGAGGATCACGGTCCGATACAATAGACACCGGTACTCCGTGAAGTCTTACGATCTCATCAATGTACAACTTTGCCAATCTTTCTAAGGAATAAGTATTCTGAATCGGCAAGAAGTGAGCCGATTTGGTGAGACGGTCTACAATCACCCATATGGCATCGTGACGGCTCGGAGTACGTGGCAATCCCACTACGAAATCCATAGTGATATGCTCCAATTTCCATTCGGGAATTGGTAGTGGTTGAAGTGTCCCTGCCGGTTTCTGATGTTCAGCCTTGATCTGCTGGCATACAAGACACCTCGCCACAAATTCGGCTATCTCTCTCTTCATCCCAGACCACCAATATGATTCTTTGATGGTTCGATACATTTTGGTACTCCCCGGATGCATAGCATAGGCCGAGGAATGCGCCTCTTCGAGTATAGCCTTCCGGAGATCTTCATTTTTCGGAATGCACATTCGTTTCCCATACAATATAATTCCATCGTCCTGAATCCGGAATTCACCGCCTTCCCCTTTTTGGATTTTCTCAACAATGTCCTTCAACTCATCATCTATAGCCTGAAGCTCCCGAATGCGATCCAACAATGTAGGTCTAACCACAAACTTGGCTAATAAAGCACCTTGATCATCCTTAGCCAACTCAACTCCAAGTGCTCGGAGTCCAACTAAACAAGAGAGGTAAGAACTCCCTTGGGATGCCATAGACGAGGACTTGCGACTTAAAGCATCAGCTACGACATTCGCCTTCCCGGGGTGGTAGTCAATTACTAAGTCATAATCCTTGATCAGCTCTAACCACCTTCTTTGCCTCAAATTGAGCTCCTTCTGAGTGAGTAAGTATTTGAGACTCTTGTGATCGGTAAAGACCTTACAAGTAACCCCATATAGATAATGCCGCCAAATCTTTAAAGCAAACACAATGGCAGCTAGCTCCAAATCATGAGTAGAATAGTTCACTTCGTGCTTCTTTAGTTGGCGAGAAGCGTAAGCAATCACCTTATCACCTTGCATCAGCACGCACCCTAATCCTTGCTTGCTGGCATCACTGTACACCACATAATCACCACCGCCACTAGTAGGGAGAGCAAGGATAGGAGCGGAGGTCAACCTTTGCTTAAGCTCTTGAAAACTATCCTCACACTTTTCACCCCATTCGAACTTGACTCCCTTTCGAGTCAAACTTTTCATCGGAGCTGCTATTTTCGAGAATCCTTCAACGAATCTCCGATAATACCCTGCTAATCCAAGAAAACTTCGCACTTCGGTGACATTTTTAGGCTGCTCCCACTTCAGAATGACTTCCACCTTCTTTGGATCTACAAAAATACTGTCGCTAGAAACCACATGTCCCAAAAATCCAATCTCTCTTAGCCAAAACTCGCATTTTGAGAACTTGGCATACAACTCTTTTTCCCTAAGAATTTGCAAAATGATTCGGAGATGTTTGGAATGCTCTTCATCACTTTTGGAATACACCAAAATATCGTCGATGAAGACTATAACAAATTTATCAAGATAAGGATGGAACACTCGATTCATGAGATCCATGAAGGCCGCAGGAGCATTCGTCAATCCAAAGGGCATTACTAGGAATTCGTAGTGTCCATACCGCGTTCTAAATGCGGTCTTGTGAACATCACCATCCTTGATCTTCAACTGATGATAACAAGATCTTAAGTCGATCTTTGAAAAGACACTTGCACCTTGAAGTTGATCAAACAGATCATCAATTCTTGGAAGAGGATACTTATTCTTTATCGTTGCCTTGTTGAGCTGTCGGTAGTCAATACATAATCGGAGGGTTCCATCCTTTTTCTTTACAAATAAGACCGGAGCACCCCAAGGTGAAGTGCTCGGTCGGATAAACCCTTTCTCCAACAACTCTTGGAGCTGAACCTTCAGCTCTTTCAACTCTGCGGGTGCCATTCGATACGGGGGAATAGAAATTGGTGCGGTACCGGGAATTAGGTCTATTGTGAAATCGAACTCCCGGTTTGGTGGCAACCCAGGCAACTCTTCCGGAAAAACCTCTGGAAACTCATTCACCACAGAAATATCGTCCCGACTAGGACTTCTCACAGTGGTATCAACAATGTGTGCCAAATAAGCTTCACATCCCTTATGCACTAGTCTCTGTGCTTCAAGAGCTGAAATTATACAACTCGGTAACACTCGCCGTTCTCCGGCGAATACAAGCAAGGGATGTCCTAGCCTTCGGAATTCCACTTTCTTAGTGAAGCAATTCATGGAAGCTCGGTGAAGATACAGCCAATCCATACCTAGAATGACATCAAAATCTTTCATTTCCAACGGAATCAAATCCGCCTCGAAAGTTACTTTCCCGATTTTTACCTCACAAGACTTGTACACTGTTCCCTTGATTAAATGTTCTCCCAAATGTGTGATAACCAATAATTTCTCAACCAGTGGAACTAAAGGCTTATCAGAATGTCTAGCAAATCCCGAACTCACAAAGGAATGATTAGACCCGGTATCTATGAGCACATGTGCATCAACATCAAAAATTTTCATTGTACCTATAATTATAAACCATAAACAAAGTCATATCATCCACATTCTTTAAGCTATGATCACAACTATCAAATTATAATCATAAACCATTTATGTCACATTTTCAATTTCAAAACTTAAAATTTAATAGAGATTTACCTGTGACTACATCAGGATTCACTTGGGCCTCTTCATTTGTCATGGCATAGATTCGGGTCTGAGTTCTAGGTTGAGGGCGTTGTGTGGGGGCAGCTACATTATTACTTCCCGTGCCCGTCCACGGTGCATTGCTAGTGGAAGGTGTAGGAGCAATCGTCGAATCTCTTCTAAAACCACTCGAGGGACCTCTAACTTGTCGGCTTCCTTGCCCTTCTACATTTAACTCCGGACAAGAGTGCCGAATGTGACCCTCCTTCCCACAATGGTAGCATCTTTTGGGTTCCACACATGGACCCGGATGACGTCCCTTGCAATTTGGGCAAGTTTCTCCTCTACCACCCATGGACCCTACTCCCATACCAACAGTTCTGCTGGGAGCACTAGGCCTAAAAGTAGATTGCCTTGGAAGAAAGCCAACCGATCCCGAAAAGGATCTACCGCTATAAGAGCCCATGTCTCGACTTCTTTTAAAATCTTGACTCGAACCGGAGCCACTAGGCCTCTTTCCTTTCCCATGATGCTCTTTGACTTTGTTTCTCTCCATCACCATTTTCTCGGCCCTCAAGGCCAAGTCTAGAATGTCTTGGAAAGTATGCCCCTTGGTGATGGGCATTTTCTCTCTAATATTCAAATTTAGTCCCGACTCGAACTTTGAACTTAGAGACTCCTCGGAGTTCACAAACTCCGGAACATAATTAGCAAGCTCTCTCAGTTCTGTCTCGTACTCAGATACTGTCTTGTTTCCTTGAGCTAATTTGAAAAAATCCTCTCTTTTTTGATCCCGATAGAATCGGGTGTCGTATTTCTCCTCAAAGGCCCTAAGAAATTCTGTCCAATTAGGAGGAATAGGAGCCCTTCCCTTCACATTCTCCCACCATGTTCTTGCACCTTTATCCAACAGTTTCACCGCCACCCATAATTTCATCTCATCGCTTAATCTCATGTCGGAGACGGTCTCTTGAACTCGGCCAATCCATTCCTTGGCCACTGAAGCATCAGAAGTACCCACGAATGTCTCACATCCTAATTGTCTTGCCTCCTTTATCAACTTAGATAACTCCACAGTAGGGCGATCGGTTGTTGTGACAACCGGAGGAGGAGGCGCTAGTGGGGTACTAGGAGTAGCAACCGGCACTGAAGGAGTGGTCGGTGGAGGAGCTGAAGTCGCATGTGGAGCTTGGTACTGCACTCCGAAGGTGTTCCACCACTCTATTACTTGTTGAAGAGCAGCAATAGGAGGAGCCGAAATCCCGGTAGGAGGAGCCGGCTGTGTAGGTACGGAAGGAGGAAGAGCATGCGAGGACGACTCATCCTCATGCTCCGGCGGAGGAATCTCGTTCACATTCCTCATTCTCTTTCGTGGAGGCATAGTGATCTACACAACAAGAAGTTACAATTAAGTCAAACGGTTAAGCGAAGGCTAATATTTAACCCCCTAAAAAGAATGTTTCTAATTTCCTAAGAAATCCATGCAAGACTTTGTACATTCTCCGAAAACCTTTTTCGAAAACCAAACATTTCAAAGTTTTTACAAAACTCTCGGGACATTTGGAAACATTTGAAATTATATCGAAAACCATCAAACTTTTAAAAATCGTGAACCTCGCTCTGATACCAATAAAACTGTCACGCCCCGATTCTCGGATCGACCACGCAACAGCCGCCGCGTTGTCTCGGTACACGGGCAGAACCTCCCCTTATACCGGGACTCCGCAAGGCCACAAATCAGTTTAAAACTCATCCAATACACACTCCATCAAAAATGGGAAAAATCATATGACAATACACATATAAAGGACCCATCCGGTCCATCCCTGTACACACGAGCATGCATCGACACGCGAATGGGGCGGGGGTTCCTGTACATGCATACATGCAAAAATTGACAATTCCAGCCATTCCAGAATTCTCAGCATAATTAAAACATTTAAAACAAAGAAGTCTCAAATCATAATCGCAAGATTTTACTAACATTTGCATGGAAAAACGAGCTAGCGTCAGTAAAATCCAAGCGGTATGAGATGTACAGAACTTCACAAATCCAAAAGAAAGTATCGAAATTAAGGATTTCAATCCAAATGTCCCATATGAGAGTTTAAAAGAAAATAAACAAGTTTCGTACAAACCATGTAAGGATTCCATTAATACTTGCTCTTATATATGAAACAAGTATTAATTTAATCCATACCAAAAGAGTTATACAAGTCTTTCATTCCATGGACTTCAAAATCAACCAAAATGAACTTGCATTTCTATGTACCTACACAAGTCAGCGGAATAAATCCTCCCCAGCTCCAATTTCTGCAGCAGATCTAAATTTTCTCTTAAAAATGTTAAAGGGAGGGGTGAGTATTGGGAAATACTCAGTGAGTGGAGTGCAATGGTATAATTGTGTGATAAATGAGGGGTGAATGTGGGAGTGTCAAGTATATCTCAAATAACATTTCATATATGTCGAAACATTTTTCAATAAATCAGGTAATTCGTAAAGTATGCATCCACATCAAGTATTCTTTCAGAAAATCACAAGGGTCCCATCGAAATTACTTCCATCTTGCGTTTGGCCGAACCAAGACGAAAGCCCGCCAAGAGGTTTTTCCATTTCCGTATTTCAAACACTACCCCCTTCCTTGGCGTTGGCTCGGACCTCCCCGGGGTGCAATCCAGATAGTCCGACGTGGCAGAGAAGAGGCCGCGTATACCTCTCTCGCAATAAAACTCAACCACGCCACCCCGTCGGGTCGCTCCGTGGAGGGAATGACTATAGCCATTGATTACTAGCACCATGCATTTCTCAAATATGTCATTTCTCAAGTCATGTGCCATAATTTCTAGCAAACAATCATCAATTTCATGTCATAGCAATTTATAGAGCAACATCAAATCACATATGGCACATATGCGTTTATAAATACAATGGATGCATTCATGCTTCACAATCCAGTCCGGACATCCCACGATCACAAAACAATTGATATAAAATATGAAAAATCTTACAAAATCATTTATAAAACAATTTTAAACTCATTTAATCATTTATAACACAACGGATCATCCACTCACCTTTTAGGGAGGGTATCCACTCCCTATGCCCTATCGATACTCAAGAAATCTCCTTTCAAGCTCCAAAAAGGTCAACCTAGACCAATAATCCACAATTTCAATTCAAATTTCAAGAAAATCTATTCTAATCAGCCAAATAAGTTCTAATTTCATCTAACACGTTTCTTTCGTATTTAATCAACCTAAATTCATGTAGAATTTAGACGTAACCCTAGAAATCACATATCAAAATTCGGGAAAATGCACTCTTTTCAAATTTCAGACATTTTCAGAATATATACAAATCTCTCATTCTAAATTCGGACTAAACTCATTCAAATTTCTGAATGAACTAGAATTTCTCTTACCTAGGGTTTCGCAGCTTGCAGCTCTAGCGTCCGTGCGTCTACAACTCGGTCCAGACCACTGTAATGTTTCCAAACCGAAGCACACTTTAGCAATTAGCCCTAATTTCCAAGAGAATCAAAACCCCTAAACTATTGATAAGAGAATCGTTCTTACCTGCGTAGGGGATGAAATGCAGGTCGCGGCCTAGGGTTCCGAATGTCTCTTGCTACTGCCAGCTTGGGCTCCTGCGAGGGCTGCAGAAGAGCTTTCGGCAAAGGGAGAGAGCAAAGCGCGAGTGTGCGAGCAAGGAAAGGACAGCGCTACTGTCGCGCACTCGGGAAAGGGTGAAGAGAACCCATTCGCGCGTGCGCGGGAGAGGAGAGAAACGGAGAGTGAAACAGAGAGTGAGGATGAGAGAGAGATAAAGAGAGAGAGAAAGAGAGAGTCGGGAGAGGGAGAGAATGAAAGAAACAGAGAGGGAGAGATTGGGGGTGAGAGATGAGAGAAAGTGATGGGAGAGAGAATTCGTGAGAGAGAGAGAGTAAACCGGGAGAGGGAGAGAATGAGTGGAAGAATTGGGAAAGTGACTTTTTCACTTTCCCGATTTTTTTTTTTTTTTTTTTATCTTTGTCGGTGCCACACTTTCAGCCTGAGGTAGAGTTCGTGATGACTGAACCACTTGTCCACCTTAACATTCTCAATAATGTATTCAACAATGAACTAAAAGGGATCAAGATCCTTAGCAACTGTTGATATGACACTCAAAAAGGATATAAATGACAAAATTCGTTATGAACAATAGCATTCCCAAGTTTCTGCTGCAAAAGCCAGAAACTTTATCGGCTACGAAAGCCTGAATTCTAAAAGGACATAAATGATCAACTGTGAGTCAATCAGGTGGATAAGTCATTTCGCCATTTAACCGGTAATCTCGAGTTTAAGTACTATAAATAAAGTAGACCACGTTAGAAGAATCATATCCCCCAAAGTGGAACCTTAGTTAGCTCGACACAGACTAGTCGAAGCAAAACTTCAAATACCAGGTGGACCAAGTCCGTGACACCAAAAAAAAAATTTTTTTTAAATCCCAGGAGAAATAAAGCTTTTATGCATTTTAACTTGGTAGCATACACAGATAGTAAGGTAAAGATTACAATTTCAATCTAGATACTCATAAGACAAACTTCGAATCACAGATCTAAGTTCCAAACTCTGGCAAACAAAAATATAATTGTAGTTGCAGCTGCCAGGGACACATGAAAGAACAACGACAGCGAGTGGATATATTAGTCGATACTAGAAATAATTGGTTAGGCTAATAATCAGACAACAGTTTTGATGGGACCGAGCTCTACTTATCATTATATTACTTGATACGACTCGTATGCTTGCTGTTAGACTCTGACTCAATCACGCAGCAGAAACAATAACAAATAATTTTTCAAAATCGTAAAAGTTCAAGTTTGCGATTTTTCTCAATCGGTGATACAAAAAATCTCAAAAATCACAAACTCTGAACACGAATAACTCGTAGTCGGGATGATAATCACAGATCAGATTATCAACACAGTTCCATGATGCCTCAACTCTAGATCCGTGGTGGAAACGCCAAACGACAAAATCCCTCAAGTTTTCTCTAGAGCAAATTGTCAAATCTCTCTCAAAAGGAATTGTGTTAATCTAAAAAACCCAGATCCAGATCTAAGTCTTGATTCAACCCTTCCATTCTTGTTTTTGCTATTATTGGTAGGCAAATCAATTATCCAGAATTGATTTGGTAGGCCACCATAATTGTGGGAGTTACATCCAAACCCTTCCTTATTTAGAAAATGCCCCACGTGGGCACATTTGACCTTCATCTCCCACTTGCACACAAGGTCATTTTTACGGTCATCTCAAAATCACAACTGATGTGATCTCTTCACATCACCCTACTAGATTTTCATACTGAGTTGGACGTCGTGCGACTAGCAAGAACACCTGAAAATAAAAGACTTATCGATATACCTGTTAGGATAATCGAGTAGTCAACGTTTGTACAATAATAAGCTCGCAGCACCCCAGATCCAAGACTAGTTACATCCATCTAGCTACTTTTCTCAACAAAAGTAATGCCCCATATATCGCTCGACTACATATTCACTATTGTGTTCTAATCTCTACATGGATGAATACAAGAGACCGGTCGATGAATACTATATCACGATGTAAAGTCAATTGGTCTTCCTTTTCCCAGACTTGAATCTATCAGTCTTAACGCGGCTGCTTTCCTAAACCTGTCCCTCAGACTTTAATTTATATTCCGGGCCATCGGTAAACAAAGTAAAGTAGCAAATACCGAATCGAGACTTCAAGAGACAGCCGAAAGCAATAAGAGTACCAAAGATCCAACCCCGTGGATCTCGAGTCTCACACAGTGGGATCAGGGATAAATTTTTTAAATTAGCATCTTAAATAAAATAGTTCCCACTATCCCTAGTCGTCTTTACACACGTGGTATGAAACGCGTGTCACAATATTATTCCTCCATCTCTCAAAGGGCGTATATCAGATTTTTGTAACACTGTGCAGGTACGAGACTCAGTCTACACATAATATTTTATCCAGAGATCTCAAAGAGAGTACTTCAAAGGCAATCTCACAGCTCACAGGTGCTTTCTAAGATCTCAAACCTGGCTTCTACCGGGTAACATAGATGTATATACGTCCATGTCGGTCATATCACATATGACCTTATCCTGAATATATATCAAGGCGATTTATGTTCCAGTAGGGCTACTCTCAAAGTCTCTTACAACTAGAAACTGTCTTATCTCCGCTCGCTCAGAGCTAAATGTGATCACTCGTGTGTGAGAGTCGACCTTGCTTGCCTGACATCTATAATAACATCACAAAATATATATATATATATATATATATGACAATAAAAGTAAGTATATTAAATGCAATACTTATGTGACTGAATAATATATCATATATATACAAAAATCAATAAGTATCAATGTCGTCAGTACAAGATGAGCAATGTCAATAAATCCTCAAACCCAATGATTCTCTATATCCTAAGAAGGAGTCTCTAGTAATTGGTTTGGTAAGGGATCAGCCACCATACTATGTGTAGAAGTGTACCTGATGGTCACTTCACCCTTCCTGATGATATCTCTTACAAAATGATATCCGGTGTCTATGTGTTTGGTTGTACTATGAAACTTAGGGTCTTGAGTATAGGTGATAACGGCATGATTATCATAATAAATCATTACTGACCTCTCATTATCCGCTATAATCCCTAAATTATCTAATAGTTTTCGGAGCCAAACACTCTCCTGAACTGCAACAGAGCAAGCCACGAACTCAGCTTCCATCATTGATAGCGCAACACAGGTTTACTTTTTACTGCTTCTTGAAATGGTACCACCATTGAGCAAGAAAATAAAACTTGATGTCGATTTGCGTTTATCCAAATCGCCTCCCCAATCGGCATCCGAATAACCCACAAGGCACAAATCGCCTCCTCCATAACACAGGGAGAGGTTTGCAATTCCCTTAAGATATCGGAGAATCCTTTTCACTGCTCTCCAGTGACCTCTTCCAGGATTTGCCTGATACCTGCTCACCAGACCGACTGCATAACTTATGTCCGGTCTTATACACAGCATTGCGTACATTAGGCTTCCCACCGCACTGGAGTAAGATACTTTACTCATTTCTCTCACTTCATCCTGAGTTTTAGGATACATTTCCAGACTCAGGCCTTCACCTTTGGCAATCGGAGTATCTATGAGATTACAATCACTCATCCCAAAATGCTCGAGAATTTTTCTAATGTATGCCTCTTGTGAAAGAGGTAATATTTTTCTCGAGTGATCCCTCTGGATCTCAACTCCGAGGATGAACTCAGCTTCACCCATGTCTTTTATGTTGAAATTGGATGCCAAGAATGCTTTGATGGTCTTTATATACTCAATGTTGCTCCCGGCCAACATTATGTCATCCACATACAATGACAGGATCACAAATGAAGTATCACTCCATATCAGATAGACGCAATGATCCTCCTCGACCATCCTAAAACTATAAGATATCATATTCTCGTGAAATTTTAGGTACACCGCCTGGATGACTGCTTTAGGCCATATATCGACTTTCGAAGTCGACAGACCTTATCCTCTTAACCTACTAGAACAAACCCCGAGAGTTGTTCCATGTAGATCTCTTTATCCAAATTCCTATTAAGGAAAGCGGTTTTAACATCCATCTGGTATAATTCCAGATCCATATTAGTGGCAATCACCAAAAGCAAACGGATCGATGTAAACTTAACTACTGGGGAGAAAGTCTTCTCATAGTCAATGCCCTTTGTCTGCGTGTAACTACAAAACGGGCCTTATACTTCTCGATCGATCCGTCAGTCTTCCTCTTGATTTTGAGAACCCATTTGTTCTCAATGGTCTTTCTTTTCTCAGGCAGATCAACTAGATTCCAAACCCCGTTGACCCTCATAGATTCCAATTCTTCCTTCATGGCCTCTAACCATTGGTCCTTAGTAGGACCTCCGAGAACCTAACCGAATGTCCTTGTCTCTTCATCGTACTCGGGATTCACAATCAGGATCTCATCCTCAATCGGGAAGTAACGACGTTGTACGTGTCCCCAACTACTCCTTTGAGGAGGAAGAGCCTTTTCACCTTCAGATGGAACGCTCCCACTAGAACCAAGATTCACAATAGGTTCTTCAGTCCTGCCGCTGGACTCAGCTAAGCTGTTAGACTTATCCATCTTATAGAAGGTGATGTCTCGATCGATTTCACCTCTTTTAGGGAAATCATTCTCGAGAGACATGACATCACGAGACTCTATCTCAGTTACTGTGTCGTCTGTATGTTCTCCTAGAAACACATGTCTCTTGGAGTGTTCAGAGTATCTAATAAAGATACACTTCTTTTCTCGTGGGTCTAACGTGCCATATTTGTGCGAGGAATCAAGAACATACGCGGCACAACCACATGGTCTCAAATGGCTAAGGTTAGGCTATCTCCTTGTCCAAAACTCGTACGGGGTGCTAACTACGGACTTTGTTGGGATACCGTTAAGAACGTAAGCAGCAGTCAATAACTCATCCCCCCAATGGGAGATGGGTAAATTGGCATGCGCTATCATCGACCTTACCATCTCTAAAAGAGTCATATTCCTTCTCTCGGCTACTCCGTTCTGCTGAGAAATAGCAGGAATAGTCAGCAAAGCACTCTAGTGCCTCAGATTTGAGTGAGATTAGGTAAACGTAACCGAAACGCGTATAATCATCAATGAACGTAATAAAGTATACAACTTCGTTTCTGGCTCTCAAATTCGTTGGTCCGCAAATATCAGAATGGATCAATTGCAATGGAATCTCAGCTCTCATTGTTTTCCCGAATGGTTTTCTAGTAGTTTTGCCCGCAAGGCAAAACTCACACACGGGCAACTGGACCCTAGTTAGCGGGCCCAACAATCCACTCGAAACTAACCGGGCCATTCTCTTTTGCCCTATGTGGCCAAGTCTACTATGCCATACAAACACATCATCCACAACAGTATCAGATGCAAAGGTAATCGGAGATGAAGGAAAATTTTTATAAAAAGAAATAAAATCTAGTACATAAAGTCCCTCATGGACTAAACCAAAACAAACCAAAAGACTGTCATTATCATAAATGAAAACTTTAGAGTTTCCCAACATAACAGAATATCCCAACTAGTCTAAATATCGAACAAAAATGAGATTCCGCCGAATCTCAGGAGCATACAATACGTCATGCAGATACAGGATTTGGTTACTTCGAAGCATCAACTTGCAAGTATCAATCCCTCTGACTTCCACAAATGCTCTATTCCCCATATATAGCCTCCTCGCATGAGGACTCAAACGATGGAATTCTATGTACGCGCTTTTGTCACGAGCTACATGGTCCGTGGCTCCTGAGTTTACAATCCACAAAGAAGAAGAATTAGTGAGCATCACACTAGATGACACATCACTCAAACAATGTAAAGAAGAAGGACTTACCTTTTGCTCGCCACACTAGCGTGCGAAATGCCCATGCTTGCCACATACATAGTATCGGACCTTGCTCTTGTCAAGCTCCTTCTTCTTGCGTTGCTGTCCTTTGTCGTCGATCTTGGCAGATGGCTTCCTCTTGCCTTGGCCCTTGGGTTTCTTCTCATGTTTGCACTACTTGCGCTTAATCCCTCGGGAGCCCTTGCTCGACTCTGCGATATTAACATGAGTAGAAGTGGACCTTACAATCTCCCGGCGCTCCTCCTCGTGCTCACAATGCCTACTCACGTCCCTGAAAGTATGAATACTTTCAGTATGTGTGAGATAGGTCTTAACCACATCCCAGGAGTCAGGCAAAGACTGGATCACACCTACTACCTCAAACTCATCAAACATTGACTCCCTCATACTCTTTAGAGAGACGATCATACTCGACATGTACATCAAATGCTGTTTGATGGTATGATCAGCCCTCTTCTTGTATGTAATGAACTTATACGTCAGCATCCTCAACTTAGGAGCTGACGCAGAGCCAAAGTGCTCTTTCAAAACAAGCCAAATCGACTTTGCAGTGGAATACTGCTCATAAACTGGGATTAGCTCATCGTGCATACAGCTAAGAATGATTACCCTAGTTTGGTCATCCTTCTTCTTCTAAGCACGATACACCTCCTGATCTCGTTTCCCTTGTTCTGTTGGAACCTCTCCTGGGTCCACCATCTCGTGTCGAAGAACCTCCTCAAATTCTTGCTCCTCGAAGACAAACTGAATTTTCTGGTGCCAAATATCATAGTTGTCACCATTCAATTTGTCTCCCTTAACGAAATCCAGAACTACAGCCTTTGTAGCAGCCATGTCTCTATCACACAGGAAAAAAAAAACATTAGTGACAATTGATACTTAAATTCACAATTTTATGTACCCTACAAATCACTAAAACCAAAATGACTCGAGTACAAACCCCAAGTGAGCATATGAGTCAACGGACACCATGCACCACAAGCCCGGGATTATATCTTACCACTCGGATTAGGATTCAGTACATAAAAACCTACAATCAGTCATCATAAAACCAAAAATAATTGGAAAAATCCAATTTTAGGCAAACCTACGTGTCGCTGGGAGGGTCCTTGCGCCGCCAACCCCGCCGGTGCGTCTCCACACGCTCTCACGCTCCGAGAAAGCGCCTGGGCGCATGCAGGACGTGCAGCGCGTCAGGGACGCGCCTGTACGCACCCTCTGCGTGTCGGCACATGCGCCTGATGCGCGGGTGGCTGGCGACACACCTGCACGCGATCGGCCTGTGTACCCAGGTCGAATCCGGACGCGGGCGCGGGTCGAAACCCGGAACCCCTGTTCGGATCCCCGAGGCAGGTCGGGTCTGGACCCCGTTCGGTCCAGACCCGGTCTGGACCCGGCATCTCACGCGCCTACTCGTGTGTGAGGCACACACGCGCTTCCCAATGCACAAACGCTCCTCTGCGCGCATGTTGTGCATACTCCCCATTGTTGGGCTTCATCTTCGCCCGAATCTGTCTGCAACCGGGTTTTTTTTATTTTTTGACCCGTTTCCGAAAACCTCACATTCCGATGTAAACAGATTTTATACCTTAAATTTTATATCTAACATGCTCTGATATCAATGTTAGACTTTATGACTCAATCACGCAGCGGAAATAATAACAAATAATTTTTCAGAATTATAAAAGTTCAAATTCGCGATATTCCTCAATTGGTGATGCAGAAAATCTCGGAAACCGCAAACTCTGAACGTTAACAACTCGTAGTCGGGATGATAATCACAGATCGGATTATCAACACAATTCCACGACGCCTTAACTCTAGATCCGGTGGTGGAAACGCCGTACGATAAAATCCCTCAAGTTTTCTCTAGAGCAAATTGTCAAATCTCTCTCAAAAGGAATTGTGTTAATATGAAAAATCCAGATCTAGATCTAAGTCTTGATTCAACCCTTTCATTCTTGTTTTTGCTATTATTGATATGCAAATCAATTATCCAGAATTGATTTGGTAGGCCACCATAATTATGGAAGTTACATCCAAGGCCTTCCTTATTTGGAAGATGCCCCACGTGGGCACATTTGACCTTCACTTGCAAATTCATATATCAATCCCTTCTCGTCACCTCTCCCATGTTCAATATGGATGGGCTACACGAACAATCATCAGGGGCGGCCATTTGTGCAACTAGCTCGCAGTTGCCTTGACCACTGCTATGTATCTGAGCGTCTATCCTTACGGGCAATGGCTAGAGCCATTGCTATTCGCTTGCGCACACAGGTTGGAGTATGGTGCTGCATCCGGAATTGTTACGTGTCCCTCGTATTATGTGATCTTTGTGGGCTTGTGCTAAACCCGATTCACTCAGCTTGACCTAGTTAGACCCGGTTGAGCCTAGTGGATACAGCTGACTCCATTGACCTTGTTAGGTTCGAGCTTGCCTAGTTTGACCTCGACATGTTCCCCCTTGATAGGCTCGGGGTGGTTGCTGACGTAAGAACTTGGTTCATTGGTTTTTGTTGTTATGATTGATTAGCATGTCATGCTCATATCAAGATTATATTTCTTGAATCGCGTTCTATACTTATTGACACTAAATCTGATAGATAGACCGGAAGGGTGAGTAGATTAACTAAAAATTTTGATTTGTTTAAATTAAAAACCAATTTGTGAAAAGAAAAATTGAAGAATAAAATATAAAAGATAATATACACACAATTTTATAGTAGTTTCACATTTTTTATGTACATCTACTCCCAGCTTTCAACTGAATTTTCTAATCCACTACTCTGAAATAATTTTCATGCTAACTTCATAGGTACTAACCAACTTTATATGTATTTTATCCCAAACACTTACACCTATCTTTCCCCATAACAAGCTAAACCCAATCTAAAAGTTTCTCTCCCTTTTCACTTAATCCCAAGATCAAAAATGACAATATTTTGATTTTTTATGACAAGTAGAGAGTAAATGAAAATACAAAATGAAACTAGATTCTTTAGATATACTCATGATATACAATTTAAAAAGCAACACAAAGGAGCAAAAAACGAATATGAATTTGTGCTTTAGAGATTTGTTCAAGTGTTGCAAAAAGTTGTTCCTTCATCCTCCTCTCATCCTATTTATGCTTAGAAAGGATGATTTAGTTGTTGAAGATTATTGAATACATCACAAAAATTGGTGAGATGGTTATATTTTTTATTTAATTCGCAACAGATTTTTTGAATAAGTAAACATTACACACAAAAGGTCGACTTGTTGAATCTTTAAGTCAACTTGTTTTTAAATTTTGAAATACTTGAGTTAACTTGATAGATGCTCATGTCGACTTGTTAACATTTACATATAATAGAGAAGTTAACTTGTCTTGGTCACAAGTAGACTTATAAAATCGTAAGTACACTACAAATTTTATTAGGTTGACATAGCTCATTATAAGTTGACTCATTTTAGCCCTAGGTCGATTTAATAAAGTTACGAACACCAACTTTTGAGACATATGTTTCTCAAGTCAACTTGAATAAAAACTAAGTAGATTTGTGTACCTAATTACTTTTAAGTCAGGTCAAATTATCATTTTACAAGTGTCACGTCCCGATCCTCAGATCGACCTTGCGACAACCGCCGCGTAGTCTCGATACACAGGCAGAACCTCCCCATATACTGAGACTCTGCAAGACTATACAACTATACAATATATCTTCCAAATACAATACACATGTAAAGGATCCATCCGATCCATCCCTGTACACACAAGCATGCATCGGCACACATTCGGACAGGGGTTCCTATACATGCACGCAAGTAAAATTGGTCATCCCAGCCATTCCAGAATTCTCTGCACAAATAAAGCATTTAAAAGAAAAGAAGTCTCAAATCATAGTTATAGGATTTTACTAACACTCACCTGAAAAAATGAGCTAGTATCAATAAAGTCTAAACGGTATGAGATATATAGAATTTCGTAAGATAAAAAAAAAATAACGAATCCCAACATTTCAAATCAAATGTCTCATTTAAATAATAAGTTTAACCAAAAATGAGAGTTAAAACAAAATGAACAAATTTCGTACAAACTCCAACACAAATTATGTAAAGATTCTATCAATATTTACTCCTATATATGAAACAAGTATTGATTTGATCCATACCAAAAGAATTATACAAGTCTTCCCTTCCATGGATTCCAAATCAACTAAAATAACCTTACATCACTATAATACCTACACAAAACAGCGGATAAACCTTCCCAAACTTCAATCCCCGTCGCGGCTCTAAACTTCCTCTGAAATTATGGAAAGAGGGATGAGTATTGGGAATACTCAGTGAGTGAAGTGCAATGGTATAATTGTGTGATAAATGAGGGGTGAATGTGGAAAAGTCAGAGTATATCTCATAAACAACATTTTATATATGTAAAAGAATTGTCAATAAATCAGATAATTCATAAAATATGCATCCACATCAAATATTCTTTTTGAAAATCATAAGGGTTCCATCAAAATCATTTCCATCCTGAGTTTGGCCGAACCCAGACGGAAGCCCGCCAAGGGGTTTTCCATTTCAATATTTCAAAACACTACCCCCTTCCTTGGCGTTGGCTCGTACCTCACCGGGATATAATCCGGATAGTCCGACATGGCAAAGAAGAGACCGCGTACACCTCTCTCACAATAAAATCCCAACCACGTCACCCCATCGAGTCGCTCCGTGAAGGGAATGACTATAGCCATTACACTCATGCACCATCATTTCACAATCGTTCAAATTACAATCAATGTGCCATGTTTCATCAAACAAATTCCAAGTCATGCTACAAATATTTACATATCAAATATCAAATGCAAATGGCACAGATTCATTTATAATTTCATAGGATGCACTCATAATTCAGATTTACATTTCAGACATCCCACAATCACAAATAATTTCATATAAAATATGTAAAAATCATTCAAAATCATTTACAAAAGAATTTAAACTCATTTTGCTCATTTATAACACAATGGACCATTCACTCACCTCTAGTAAGGATATCTACTCCATATTTCCACAATTCAGTCTAATAAAATGTTATTCTAATCCTCAATTGATTTTCCTAAATCCACAATCACAATTTTTATCATCAATTTTCCAAATATTTTCAGGGTTATCAATTTTCCCAAATTTTGTACAAATCCTACTTTTTCAATTTATGAATACCCTCTAATGTCATCAATTGCATTTCATTATAGATAAATAATATGATCAAAGTCGAGTCTAATTCAACCTAAAAGACCACTCAAAATCAAAAATAAGTATGAATAATTAGTTTTCTACTAGGTAGAAATTTTTCAAAAAATCATAAATTTTTCAATTTACATCCAAACGTTTCAAATCATATGTCATTTTCAAGGTGTGAAGATCTAGTTTCATAATACGGAGATTGTATTTGAATTACCTATATACAGAACAAAGTATAATGAAAAAGGCTATATCAATCCTTAAGCTCTAACCCCAATTTTTTAAACTATCCTTCTATATACATACCGTTATGTAATTAGCAACTCAAAAACAACCTAAGAAAGATAATGGATGCAACAGTATCCTTCATTCTGCAGAATATTCCATTTTAACCCCAAAATTCTAATATTTTCATGCACATTCCAATCGGACTTCAAGAAAAACTATTCAAATCAACCCAACAAAATTCTATTATCCTCTAACATGTTTTCTCATACTAGACAACCTAAATCCATATAGAATTTCAGACTTAACTCTAATAATCATATATAGAATTTCATAAATGCATTCTATTCAGATCCAACATATATTCTAGATATATACAGAACTTTTCACCCTAAATTAACCCTAAATTCATTCAACTTATCGAAAGGATCAGAAATCCCCTCACCTAGGGTTTCTCGGTTCGCAGACCTAGCTTTCGTGCGCCGTTTGATTTAATCCGAAACCTGCAATACTTCCAAATTGAAGCAAATTTTAGCAATTAAACCTAATTACTAAGAAAATTCAAAGCCCTAGAGATAGGATTAGGAACCAGTCCTTACCTGCGCATAGAATAGGGTTCAGTCTCAATCTAGGGTTCCAAGGATTTGCGGCTAACTGTCGCTTAGGGCTTCAGTGGAGGTCGTAATAAGGAACGCCGTGCACAAGTAAACGAGCGAGGGAGAGGGAGACAACGTGCTGCTGTCACACGCGGGAGAGAGCAAAGAAGAAGAGAGAGAAAGGAGGTGAGACAGTTGCTTGCGATGGTGGCTCGCCGGTGATTGAGGGAAACGCAGTGCAGGAGGGAGAGAGAGTTCGAGAGAGAGCGAAAGAGAGAGAGAGAGAGAGAGACGGGAGGAAGAGAGAGATTAGGGCTTTTTGCCCTAATCGAATTTGGGGGAGAGGGAGGTGCTGCGTTTTGGCCAAAACGCAGTGCCTGCTCTTTTTTTTTTAAATAAATATATGAATAAATAAATAAATAAATATTCACATATATATTTATACCCACTTCTCACTAAATTTTTAAATTGCAAATTTCATAAAAATGGGATTCACTACGAATCGAGGACAGGTATTTTAAATATACCGAAAATTTAAATTTAATACCCCAAAATCGGGAACCAATAAAATTTAAAAATTTTCCTATATATTACAAATATTTAACACAATTTCTAATACCGGATTTTCGATATTACAACAAGTCGACTTGGTTTTGGTTCATTGTACGTTCATGTCTACTTGAATAAGAATGTAGTCGACCCAAATAGATTGTAGAGTGAATTTCTATGACTATGAATTGATAGGTCAACTCATTGGTTTTCTTAAGTCGACTTGTGATTTCCTATACTTGTAAAAAATTTTAATACTAATATTTAGGTCGACTTGTACTCATAGTGAGTATACTTACTTATATTATAGACTTGATTTCTAAGACTTATAATTGATAAATCGGCTTAATGTAAGTGTGAGTCAACTTATGGTTTTACGGTCTTCAAGCTCAGGTCGACTTGTCACTTGGGCAGCAAGGTTATGTGCAAATATAGAATTCTGGGACCTCTATTACTCAGGTTGACTTGTATTCAACTTAAATCATTTTGATAAATTCTATACTTAACCAAATTTTGAATTTATTGATTCCAAGTCAACTTCAACTATTAAAATAAGTCGACTTGCCTATACAAAATTTAATTTTAACAATTTTTCTTATTTTACTATAAATTTAATTAATTGATCCTAAATCAATTTTTATTATCTTTAATTATCATCAAATTCTACTTTACTCAACAATACACTATTTTGTTTTTGAGTAAGAAATTGGCATAGATGTGACCTAGTTTGGCAAACGTGTGATTTGTTTACCTACATGACCAATTATGCTAGTTTGTTCATTATCCCATATATGGATGGCGCATATTTGTGTGATGTCTAGAAATTATTGTATATAGCATTCTGACTTATTCAATTATTTTAGAGAGCTCTCTAGCTTTTTGTAACGTAGTTTTTGTGTTAGCATGGACCTGTACGGCTTCCGCCTCTGGGGACCAAAGGAAGAAACGCTTTACCAAAGTTTGGAATTAAATCCTCTGCTTTTTACAATAATGATAAATAAACTAATTAAAAAAATAATTAAATTATTATTATTATTATTTCTTTTCATTATTTTATTATTTTTAAAAATAATTTTTTTTTATTTTTTAATAATAATTTATTTTTACTTCTTTTTTCATTATTTTATTTTTATTTTTATTTTTAAATTTTATCTTCTTTATTTTTCTTTAAAACTTTAATTTTATGTTTTTAAAATTTTTTCAGTTTTATAATTTTTATTTTTATTATTTTTTTCTTGACCCCTAAAATTTAAAATTAAAACTCAATTTATTTATTCTTTTAAACAATTGATTTCAAAATTTAAGATTGAAAGTCAATTTATTGTTGCTATTGATATGTTTATGACTATACTCTTTTTGCATTACGTATATTGATTTTTCTGCATCATTTATATTATAATGTAAAAATTAAATAATTTTAAATTTTAACTTTAATAATTGAAGATGTTTGATAATTGAATGAAGTCTTAATGAAGTTTTAACCTTAATAACTAATTGAATAATAAAAGATCATTTTATTTATATGGTAACATCGAACGAGTAGTATTTACTCGCCAATAAAGTACAAACAAGGAAGCAAACAAAATCTAACCAAATGCCAAGAAAGCACCACAAGAAGACAACCCAAAAAATACAAAACCATGCAGTGAAAATAGGTAGGCAAAAAGGAGGAGAAGCCATAGCCACCCTAACCCTCCACCCCCAAAACCGAACTCAGAATGTTCACACGCATGATATGTAGATGTAGAGAGAAAGAGAGAGAGAGAGAGAGAGAGAGACTGCGAGAGAATGATCAATAATCTTCAGGAGCCAAGGGCTGGTGCACCGGATGATGTTGATGGATAGGAGGCACATCTGCCGGTATGATCCCAAACTCATATATCAGACCCGCCAGCCCGGCCCCCCCGAACGGGCCTACCCAGTAGATCCAGTGATTATGCCACCTCCATCCGACCAAGGCCGGCCCAAAAGCCCTAGCCGGGTTCATTGCGGCCCCGTCAAACGGCCCGCCCACAAGTATGTTAGCCCCAACTATGAATGCTATGGCCAGTGGTGCTATGGTTCCCAAGCTTCCTCTTTTGGGGTCTATTGCCGTTGCGTACACGGTGTACATCAACCCGAATGTCAGCACTATCTCCATTAGTAGCGAATGCAGTTCTCCTACCCCTGCCGCCACCGAGAACCCCAAAGGCCTCTGCACAAATATTTTATATTTGTATGGTCAAAGATCAGAGATGAGAGATATTGTAGTAATGGATATCCATACTCATGGAGTTTATGGAATTAATGACCATTAAATCAGTTCAACAGTCACCACCATCCCCATAAGTATAATTAGTAATGATAGTTATGGTGATGCTGACCATGCCATCAGTGGCTAGTCTTAACAGAAGTGAAGCAATAATAGAACCCAAAAGCTGAGCAATCCAATAGTACAAGGCTCTGAGAACTGAAATCCTTCCACCAACAAGTGCTCCAAAAGTCACTGCCGGATTAACGTGTCCTCCCGAAACGTTCATGCTCGACGCTACGGCTGCAAACAACGCCAGCGCATGTGCTAATGCTATTGCCACCAAACCACCAGCCGCTAATGCTTTTTCCGTGTACATCTTACCTGATATGATCATAAAAATGTAGGATCATATTCATTCTTCACGCAAGCAGATTAATATTAAATATGGAAGAGAGAGAGAGAGAGAGATGGGAGAGAGAGTACCAAGAGCGAGGATAGAGCCTTCGCCGGCAAAGACAAAGATAAAAGTGGAAAGGAACTCGGAGACAGTGGCTCTAATGGAGTCAGGATGGAATGCCTCTTCTCCCCTTCCCATCACGTATCTTCGGACCGGCATGATGATTATTGCTATCACCCCCGACTTCAGAGCCTTTTGATGTATGTAGTTATATACCAAACTGATATTCCTTTCAAGTGATCTCGCTCGATGAAATTCTGCGGTCGCTAGTGGGGGGGGGAGAAAGAGAGAGAAAGAGAGAGAGAAGGGGAGGAGGGGTTTAGAGAATTATGTTTGTGTGTGTGTAGATGAGAGTAGAGAGAGAATAGAGACAGTTTATAGGATTGGAGTGAAGGGTACACTTATACATGGATTGCATGCATGAATTATGACACGTAGAAATATGTGTCAATTGCTAATTCCCGTCCATACGTACATACGCGACCAAAAGCCTTCCCCTTTTTTGACTATGCATGCACTCATCCCTATCGCATTTAATCAATCTCTCCCTTGCCCGTCCCATGTTCAAGTCCTTCACCCGAGTCCTTTTTCCAAAGATAGATATCGGACCAGTCTCTAACAACCCAAGCAAAGAAATGGGCCAAAACCTATACTCTGGAATTCCCTCTTTTTTTTAAAACAAGGAAATACAAGTAAGTGAAACGGAAAGAGAGGATAGAAGTAGGAACTCTCTACCACTTACACTGTCCTGAGGAACTACTTTGGAATTCCTTGCATTGCATGTGCTTTTAATTATAAAGTGGACTCTTAATCATAGATCTCGAGTTTGATTTATAGAAATGGAGAAATGAGATTTAAAAAAATCAATCCTTTAATAAACTCTACAATATTCAGAGCGAATTAATTAAATAAATTACGGATATCAATTGACGAAAATAAACAAAAAAAATTACTGGACTATTGCATCTTATATATAGATATACATGTATATATAATGTTTAATATATATAATATGCTTGAATTAAGCACGGGCCCTCAAAAGTTTGTAATAACTCCTTTGACCAATGATATGGAATAATAGGGTTACTAAAGAATGATTTAGTGAGAAAAATATTAGATTTTTTAATTAAAATTTGAAATTCGAATTTTAGAAATAAAAAAAATTATATTGAGAGAAATCCCATTATAGAAGGTCCGACAGTAGTTCAAGTCGAATTAATCGAAATATGGTTTTACATACCGGTTGATCAAGTTAAAGAAAAAAAGAAAAAAAGAATAATATGCAGAGAGGCATCATTGGGGAATGAGCTTTGTGCATGTACCTTGGGGGTTGCTCCCTCCTGTTTGTCCAAATTAGCAAAGTTACATGGTTGTTACTAGGTACCATAAAAAAAATAAGGTACCAAAAAAAATACATGGTTGTTACTTGCTAATCAAAGGAGAGATGCAATGATATAAAAATGCAGTGAAAATGATATTCAATCCATTCTATGAAAGGGTTTTAAGATAACATTAAAAGATTCCAATATTGAATTTATGATAATCTCAAATATCTAGAGGACTAGAAGGGAAAACTTAACTCTGTGCGACTTGATTACAATGAGAAAGATTACTTATTTCTTCACAAGCAAGCCGTAGCAAAATACAAGGGTGCAGTCCAATCCTTGGCGAAGGATCTCTCCTCGCACATCCGTGTTGCGACTCTTAAAACCATTTGGAGTTGGACAGGAGAAACACTACTCATGAAGAACTGTACCAGGAAATTTTCAAACTTTCTATAAAGATACATGTCCAATGGGAAAATTTGCTAATTCTGCAAAAGATCCCCTACCCTCGTGGGTGTAACGGACAAGCGTTATATTCTTTTAACCATTATATTCTTTTAACCATAAGTCTCGAGTTTACAACCCCTTAATGAATCCTATAATACATTAACTGTATTAATCAAGTAAAATCCGAATATTATATAGGTAGATGATAACTAAAATCAACTTGCACCAAAAAAATAATAAAATAAACTTTTCTTTATCATACCCATTTGTAAGTTGGACTGGACCAGCTGGGTGAGTGAAGTACAACTACACAGCATGGGTACAGATTTTTTTTTATCTTTTATTTTTTGGTAACATAAGGATTCTAACATAGATCTCAAAGTTGAGGAAAAGGGATTGCAGACTACCCCTTGGGGACACAGAGATTTGTTTATTTTAATAAAAGGTGAAAGAATAATTTGTCATGCATTCATCACAAGCCTGCGCATGGCTACAGACTTGTGCGGAAGCCAGAAAACCATAACTAATTGTAATTAAACATGAGCCCAAACCTAGCCAAACTTGGGTCAAGCCTAAAGCCCAACCTACTTTATGCAATGTTTTTTTTTTTTTCATGATTTTCACTGCCAATATTCAAAATTATGATTTGATTAATGTGAACATTTATAAAACCCCTTATGCAATACTTTCAAACAAGAGGTCAAATACCCAGGCAGCCCCATAAATTTATGACCCAGGAGGATTTTTCAAAATCGAGACTAAAAAGTAATTTTACTTTTGTACTCGAACACTGATTTTAAATTCAATTCAAACAACCAAATTAGATCTAACTCTCCCAATAGCTGCTTTTACATTTCCCAAAGTCAAACTTGAGACATTTATCAAGTGAGTTCAGTGCAAGCTAACATATTACCACTAAACCCACAAGTTGTCGGTAGACCTAAAAGATAATGCCCCCAATATTCGCTAAGCTCAAGTTTAATTACGCAACCAAGAACACAAAATCCAAACTCAAAGAAGTCATTTATCTCCCATGACAATAAACATGTTGGTGGCCTTTGGAGATTTTACATACTCAACGGAGCAATGTAGTTGGACCAAAAATCCAAATCAACTAAAATGGATGCTCAAACCCGTTGAAACAAACTAAAAGGCGGCCTGAAAAAATTATGTCACCCAAGTGCAAAAAGCCTAAAGCTTCTTTTGCTCTAAATTTTTAAGAAAATTCAACCCATAAAACTTGCCGGGTTAATGGCAACAATGAGCTACAAATTAACTCACAACAATACATGAAAATCCGCAATTTATTCTCCAACTGTCAACCCAAATCCAAATTTGTAGTCTTTCTTCCGATGATCTATCTGCGAAAAGCAATTTCAAAACCTTTTTCAGTAAAATATGAAATTGACCATCACAATACAAGACATTCCCTATATGACTCCACTGAGGAGAAGGGGTTATGCCACATGATGAACTTGACAAGAACTTGCACCTTTTCAACCTCCTGATATGGTTACATGTCACTGGGATTGGCCACCACTCCCAGTAGCATGAGGACTATTATAGCAAAGCATGGCATGGTTTCACATGAAATAGCGTTTAATGGAATGAAATGGTTTACGCAAACACCACTCTTCTACACTACACTATTCCCCTATCTTTCAGGTCTCCAATTTATCACAAATGAAACAATAGAATGGTCAAAACCTTCTACACTACGCAAACACCGCTTTTGATAGCTAACAATGATCACTTCAAGTAAATATTCCCTTTGTCTATGAAAAGAAAGCTTGGATGAAAGACAGAAAATGCCAAAGTAGTAATAACAGAAAGGGACTTCCTATTTATTTAGAAATAGCTGAAAGGCTCTCAGTCTCACCTCGGCAGAAAGAATGAAATTAAGGCCCATATTCAGCCGCTCTTCCAGAAAAGACGTTACGCAGCCATTGGAATCAATTTTCCCTCTTAACCGACACTGTAACAGCCACAGGAAAAAGCAATGCTGGATCAAAAGTAATATTCACTGTGATCATGGAGCAAAGAACATAATGAGCCGCACCCAACCTTTTGGCCCACTGATCACAAAGGCAGACTGAACACAGACATGATTTTATGCCATAAGAGTTCAAATCTGTCCTGTCCCTCTCACATCATCATACAAGAGAATCTTATTCAGCCATATCCATACTCCCGGCAAAGCAATTCTGGGATGAGTATTATACAAGTAGATACATGCAAAACTAAAGAATAGTATTTCGAATTAGTAATTCCACAACAAATGCTTCATGACATATTCCAGTTAAGCCATGTTTTACTATTCGACTACCCTCAGGTGACTATTTCTTTATCCACCATAATCCATAGTTATCAAAAATATGGCCCGAGCTTACAGGAGATAGTTGCCCAAAAAACATGTGGTGCGACCAGTAATAGGTTTAAAAGCTTCATGAGTCCAGTTCTCAAAAGTCCAACTGAATGTGGTTATGTTCTCAATAGCCACATTTGGTGTTACTATAGTAAACTACTTAACAAGCGGATATACTCTACTGTGTAGGAAGATTTACCCTTCTGGCCATCACGCAAAATGGAAGAAAGCAAAGATGGAAGATTTACTTGCCAGACTCAAGGGAAAAGAAAAATTTCCAGGACGTTCACTGTTGGTTTCTCATAAATTTGCCACTTGGATACTAAAGGAGTCAATTCTATTTTTTTAAAAGACATAAAATTTTCCATGCCAGACTCAGAAAGAGGAAAGCTTGAATTATTTCACTGGATGTTCACAAGCAGTGATAGTTTCTCTTAAACTTGCAATTGGGATGCTTGTGGAAACCATTTTTTTTCTTTTTTAAAAAGCACTTGCCAGAGTCAAAAAAATAATAATTAAGATAAAAAGAATAAAATCACTTTATGATAAGTTCTCTTAAATTGCAATTTGGATGCTAATAGAATATATGATATATCCACTCACATTCATGTCATCTTCAGCATTGGATTTTGATATTCAATATATTATAAAGCTAGATTCTTTTTCCTTGGCCTCCTACGAGTGTTAAAACCTAAAATTTGGTGGATGAGCTTCTAAAATTTCTGCTATACAAGAAAAAAACCTTTCAATCAATTTTCTTTTTCCCATAAGAGCTACTCCTAACTTTCCTCAAATCCTCTTATCCCTAATCTTATATTGTCCACCAAAATCATTCATCCACCTTAAAATCCTCACATCCAAAACATTTGTTTTCTATGTAAATCTTTATTTGCAAATTTAATTGTCTAACACTTTGTCTCACAAAGTATTGGTATCATAGTCCTACATTTTCTTTCATAAGAAGTATTATGGTTATTTTATGAGCTTTTCATTATATGTTGTGGACACATTTAAATCAAACAGTAACAGAATTAACCATTTCAGCAACAAAGTTCCAATTTAATACAAATGATACTGATGCTGATGCTAATAAACTACAAAACGGATTTAAAACTCAAAAAGTTTTTTTTTGTCACATATTTGCGAAACCATTAGACACTAAGGTGAATGTAACTTACAGTAAGGAAGACAGAAATGAATAACACAGTTAGGGAAATACACACTCCACAAAGGAAACAGAAACATGAGTCAGGAAATTCATTAGACAAAGTTACAGCTACAAGAGTAGACAGAATAATTATAACATAAGATGAAAGTAAAATTAATGTAATTTTTGATAAGTTGGAATAAAAGACCAAGAAAAAAGAAATGACCTAAACTACTTATCCTAGCAAATAATTAGACACGATCACAACTATATGTCCTATGAACATATATTTGGCAAGCACATTTATCATAGAATTATCATTTCATCTAATAGTTCATTTCAAAAGTTCAATCAAATGAAAGTTACAAAACATGAATGCAAAAATCTCAAAATACATTTTACTCTGCAATTAATATGTGCAGGTGTTTCACTAGTTACTACACCACAACCTGTAGTAGATAAACAAAGCCTCATTATAAAGGTAATGAATGAATGGTGGCACCCAAATTCAATAGTGACCCACACTTACGAGATACACATGCATCATTTGTAAATATGAAGTTCAGATAAATCAGTTATTTGCAACAGCAAAAATTACCTGTCGGAGGATGTAATCATAACCAAAACTTGCTGTGACATCTCTCGACATATAGTTGTACATGAAATCTGATGCCAGAGAGACCTTAAAAACAACACAACATCATAAGCATATACACCATTTAAATCCCAAAGAAATTTCTACCCTAAATAAATAAATAAATAAAGAAGGCCAAGAAATCATAACAGATGGTCAAAAACTTGACAATCTTACCTTCTCAGACACCTTCTGGACATAGCTCAATGCAACTATTCCAGTGCTGGCAACTTGTCCTGTGGCAACCTACAGGGATAGATATATAAATTTCAGAGTTACTTTAAAATCTTAAGCAAAATAAAATGTAAAACCTCTATACTGGTCACTAAGTGTAAAACCCTGTTAGATCCAAAGTCTTATAGCATAAACAAACAAATAGTCGATCCTTTCAAACCCCACCCAAAAAGAAAAATAAGAAACGAAAGAACACTGGTATATTGACACAAGACAGTCTATAAATCCAGATGCAGCACAGCTGAACAGGACACAATACACATATATAGAAGGAAACTCGGTGCACTTCATTTAAAAAAAAAATACATCAAGAATCACCATGTGACAAACAACAAACAAGAAACTTGACAAATTAAAACCATCATTTTGTTTCGATAAAATTGAGTTACTTTAAAATCTTGTGCAAAATAAGATCTAAAACCTCTATACCTCAGGTCAACCCCATTAGATCCAAAGTCTTATAAGCATAAATAAACAAATAGTCTATCCTTTCAAACACCCCCCACAAAAAAAAACAAGAAAAAAAAGAAAGAACACTGGTATATTGACACAGGACAGTCTAGAACTCTAGATGCGGCACAGCTGAACAGGACACACATACACGTATATACCAGGAAACTTTAAGAAAATCTGGTGCACTTCATTAAAAAAATAAAAAAAATAAAAAAATCAAGAATTACCATGTGACAACCAACAAACAAAAAACTTGGCAAATTAAAACCATCATTTGTTTTGATAAAATTGAGTTCAAAGGCTGCATTTTGATAGGAATCATGAGGCCTGAAACACATAATTTAAGTCATAATGGGGACTAAAATTACACAGATAATAAATTTCTAAATATGCAGTAAAGGCAGCACTAAACCTTAAAATGAAAAATAGTGATACGTCGATAACCTTAAAATGAAAAATAGTGATACATCGATTAACTTCATTCTACCTCAAAATGGAAAATACTGATACGTGGATTAACTGCATTCTCAATTGTTTTAATTACAAAGTCAACATCAGGAAAAAAATAATAAGTAAACACAAAACACTGAATGATATATTTGAGAAGACAACAATGAACCAAATCATATACAAGGAAAACTTCTCCCCTATAAACCCAGTACTATATCACATCAACACATGGGCTTGGAGCAGATTTTCAAAAATTGAAACAGTAAGAAACCAAAAGAAAAATATTTATTTTCCAACATGTTGCACTTGCATTGTGCACAAACTCAGACGTTGACCCTTCCTTATAAAGAAATACTCCTCTCGATCAGACTTTGTATAATTTGAGTAATTCTGAAGGAAACTTGCAAAATATTTACCGTATTTACCCTTACACAAACTTGTATGCTTAGAGCCTTCCAAGCTGGCTCATACAATTTTGAAGAGCTCATCAGATCCCCTCCCCCCATCCCACCCACCCCCACCCAAAACCAAAAAGAAAAAGAGAGAAGAAGAATATATCATGGAAAGCAAGAAACAAAGATAGACTGGTCATTTCATCGTCCAATGCAAAGAAATTAGGCCGACATGAAGTTTCAATTTTATCCACATCCAAGAAATAGGTCATGGTTTCTAAGAACACTAACTACATGTTGGATATCCAAGCCTACAGTGCCGTGTCATTAAATATCAAATTTCCATTTTTTTCCCCTCTTATTCTTGTTACTTGGGAGGGGGCAGAAGTGGAACAGCTTATAAATATCTTGTACATGTGAACATATGATATAAGAATTACCACATTTGTTTCCACTATATAGCCCCATATGCAATAACATTACGTTTCTTGTTTTTCTCTTAATAAATTTAAATACATTTGTACATTTGTGCTGTATCTGCCCGTGTATGTGCACCAAATTAAACAGGGCTTCAGACTTTTGGTTTAATGTTTCAGAGAAAACAGAAAGGCAAGAATGGGAAAACCAAAAAAGATTTGCTTCAAATCTTCCAAACTAAAGTCTTCGAGGTATAAGAAGCATGAGATGAGTCCATAAGCAATGGAAACAATCCTGTCCTAGGATGGGTGTACTAATCCCAGCATTTATTTCCATCCAAGTTCATCACAAACTGCTAATACAGTGCTCTTCCACAACAAAATCACATTCTTCCTACATCCAAACACCCAGAATACTGTCACAAGAAAGGCATTTACAGTACCAGGACACACTCAATTCTCATCATAGATACCAAACAACATATTTCTCATTTCCCAAACTGTGTGACACTGAAAATAAGGTAAGATTCATTAATTATATAGCACATAACAAAGATATGTGGAGAAAGAATTTTCTAATGTCTTCTCTGCACCAAATCATTTAAAATAATGAACCATACAAGTATCACAGGAATGCAGCATAATTGCTGCATAGAACAAAGTCACCACAACTGCAGGAGATAAGAGCATAGGTATATAATGTCTAAGGTAAAACAGTAACAACTTTTTGGACTATGCATATCACCACAAAAGTTCATGACTAATAAAATACGTCACTCAATGTTTCAAACATTGCTAAAGGATGAACGTGTAAATTATGATAATAATGAATGTATTAATGATGTCCCCATGCATTAAACTATTGAAAAACTACAACCTTCAACTGAATGCCCTACATAAAAAAAGGTTACCACAAAACAACAAAAATTTTTAGAAGCAACCTGTTTGCTCTTGCATAACCGAATTTATCAAAGACCAACCCTTTTTTGTTGAAAGTTTGCCAAAGACTATCTATTCCAAACTCCAACTAAAATTAATATTTTCCTTTCCCCTGGCACATTGACTTACATATCCCTTATCTACATTCAGAATTTAACTTCCCTTTCTCCAATGGTTGGATATGTTCTGATAAGATATTTCAACAACAACAACAACAACAACAAACTGAGCCTTAATCCCAATATTTGGGATCGGCCATTTCAGAGACAAATTTGAAAAAGATAGAGAAAAGAAAAATTAAATAAATATATATATATAAAATAAAAAGAAAATAAAAAGAAAAATATAAATAAATATAAATAAATATAAATAAATAAATTAATTAATAGATAAATATCTAAAATATATTGGTTTAATTTGTATAGATTCTTCTACACCATTCATTTGTATCCAAAACCATTTCCTCTTCTTAATCCTTAACTTCCATATCTTTACGGATAACCTGTATCAAGTTTTCAGCGGTCTACCTCTACATTTTATTAGATCTCCTATATTTAAGTTCTCAGTTCTCCAAACCGGTGCATCTTTTGATCTTCTTTGCACATGCCCGAACCACCTCAGACGACACTCTCGCGTCTTATCTACAATTGATCTAACTCCCAACTTGTTACGAATCTCTTGATTTCTAATTCTATCTCTTGTAGTTTTTCCACACATCCGTCTAAATATTCTCATTTATGCTACAACTATTTTTTGTTATTGTTGTTGTTTAATAGCGCAGCATTTAGTATCATACAATAATGTAGGTCTAACCACGATTCTATAGAACTTTCCCTTCAAATGTAATGGTATCGTACGATCGCAAAGAACTCCGGATGCTCTTCTCCGTTTCATCCAACCTGCTTGAATCATATGATTTACATCTCCATCTATATTACCATCATTTTGAATTATGAAACATAAATATCTAAATCGTTTATTTTTTAATATATTTTGTCTATCTAATCTAATCGTTTCTTTATCATTCCTATAACTGTTGCTAAACCTACACCTCATATAGTCGGTTTTCGATCTACTCAATCTAAACCCTCTAAATTCCAATGTGTCTCCGTAACTCTAATTTAGTACCAACACTCTCCCTGGTTTCACCGACTAGCACTATATCATCTGCGAAAAGCATACACCATGGTATTTCATCATGGATATTTTTTGTGATCTCGTCTATCACTATTGCAAAAAAGAGGGGACTTAATGCCGATCCTTGATGGAGTCCAATGTTAATAGGGAAGCTATTGCTCAAACCCCCGCAAGTTCTTACACCGGTTACAACTCCCTCATATATATCTCTAATGAGATTTATGTATGGATACCCCTTTTTTCATCGGCGTCCACCACAGTAAGTCTCTAGGAACCCTATCATATGTTGTTTCTAACTCAATGAATATCATATGTAGCTCTCTCTTCTATACTCTATATGTTTCCATCAAATGTCTTAACAAGTGGATTGTTTCTGTTGTAGATCTTCCTCCAAATTGATTTTAAGATACATTTATCTCCAATCTCAATCTATGCTCTATTACTCTCTCCCATAGCTTCATGGTATGGCTCATAATAGGAGACCAGACTCTGGCATCTTCTACACTCCTAAGATAGCCAAATCTTTATGTAGACAAATAAAACAGGGACATCAAAAACAGCTATTGAAGTGATAAATATAAGGAATAGTGTAATATATCATGAGGATTTGACAACTTCTTGGAGAATCATACCATCTTGTCTGTGTTATATCGAGCAGCATAACCAACACCAGACTTCCGATGTTGCCCAGCCCAAAATACTTCGCCACCCAATGATAAATTAGGGGTCACACTCTGCAAAATTGAGGTTACACGTAGTGAAAATAGGAAGAAGACTACTTTAAATGTATTTATCATTTCCATCTCAGCAACAGATGGAGCTGGCTGTGATGTACCAACAACTAATAACAGCAATTACTAGCAATAAACAGAGAATTACAAGCCAACTTTTGCAATCAATATTATGCATGGCTTTGAAGCCTTGGATTACAAAAGAAAAACTTCGTGAAGACGCCTGGACTTTCAAAAATCTTCATCAATGACTGGCATGCCATTTGTAGAGAGACATGAATGGATGCATGTATCAAAAGTTTTCCAAAGAGACACTTCCCCAACACTTAAAAAGCACTTAATTAACTCAATAGACACTACATTCATAGATTTGTCTACTTAAAAAATAAAATACTTGATAAAGACTAATATAAAACTCAAAAGAAAACTACCATGTGAACAAAATGAAGGTATAACTAAGGTTTCTACCAGCAATAGTACATTAAATATATATGAAAAATATCACTTTTATCGCTTAAGCTCACTTAGTTGGGAGCATTATAGTTTCAAAACATATACATATATTTAACATGTCTTTTCATGTCATCTTCTCCTATCATTTTTAATATTCTAATCATCATGTCCATGTTGTGTTGTGTCGTGGCCTACGTCTATGCTTCATAGAATCTGAGAGAGTAATTACTACTTGTTAAAGAGTGATCGTAGTAGCAGCTTAACCTCCCTGAAGCTTCCATTTCCCATTAGAACAGGTAGCCTTCATCCCTACCACCCCAGGCAAACGCCAATAAATATATACAAAATAGTGTGCCCATATATATATTATTCCACAGCATTAACTTGCTTACATGCACAATTCCAATTTTTTTACAGCAACTTACAAGAAAATAAACCAGTTAACTGCTTCACAAACTGGTCAGTTACCTGGATGTAATTTGCCCCAAACAAAGCCCCATTGCCAAGTTGAAATTGAGACCTGTAGTCTTTACCCTGTGCAGTACATGTAAAAATTCAATAACTGGAAAAAAATACCTCTTGCATAACCTTAGTCGCTGAAAGTAATCAACAGTGTGATACATAGTCCTTACTCATGACCATGATGCGCTTAGAGTCTGATAACATTTTTTGCCCCAAAATAACCCCTCCTAGAAGAGTTTTTTCAGAAAGTACTTAAACTAAAAGAGGAAGAAAATGGTTGACTAGAATGTCACTAATGAATCTGTTGGTATTGACGATTATTTATTGTAAAAAACTCTATAAAGCACTACACATTGCCTAGAAAGCTTTTACTCAACTTGCCAAGTAACACTTGAGGGTAAACTCTCCTTTAGTGGTAAATGATATTTCACTAGTGTTGCTAAATGCAAACTTACTGGATAATAGTACATAGGGTCAAGGAATTCTTAATTATTGGTGATCCTGCCTCTGATGAATTTATTGCCCCAATGAGATCACTATATCCAATTAATAAGGCCACTTCTATATTCTCCTTCGCTTATTTAAATGACCTCTATAGTGTGTAAATCTCATCCCACGCCCCACAATTAGTACAAGTGAGACAATAGCATGAAGCAGTCCTTAGTATTACATCTGGGGGCATAGGATAGTATCATAATGATTCTACGATGACAAAAATAATAGAGAGACTAAATAGTGAAAGCTGCTTCCTTCTTACTCAGCAGGCAAAAACACTTGATAAGGATTTCTTAGTCACTAGCCTCTAAATCCTTTCATGTTTTTTGTACCGATGACAGTGTAACTCTTAAGATGAGATATTGGACAAGGCAGTTCCTTTGTTTCAGGTCCAGCTTGGTTAATTTGGAGATGGATTATGACTTTATGGGGAGTTCAGAACATACAGTTCGAGAAAGAAGCCCTATGTTTGAGGCCGTTCCCCTGATGTCAGAATCTCATTGTAAAAGAGTTTGTTAGAGCCATTAACAGATGGCTGCCAATGGGAGAATGTAGGAATACCGATCCATAAACTTATGTCATTTAGGTAAGACTACAGAAGACCCTTCTATGTTTATCATTCTTTTATTCTCCTCCCCCCCCCCCCCACCCAAACAAAGGAAACTCAAATTAACCCTTCTTTCAAGATCTTAATGAATTAAATGAATAAAGTCCCTTTGATGCCCAACATAGATGTCATGGGCACATGAAGGTTAAAGGAAAAAAGAGCATTAACAAGTATAGGCAAAGGCTACTAACCTTGTAATCAAAGTTAACCATGCAATGTGACATATGGGGTTCACTTGTAAGCTAGGAAACAACAGAAACATAAGCAGAATTTTACATTAATTATATAGGTAAAATAGATTAAAAATTCAAAGGCATAAGAAAATATAAAAGCATCACCTGAGCATTAGCTTTTAAGATAAGATTGTCACTCAAATCACACTTTACTCTAGCATTAACCCTTCCATCAGTTAAAACCCTCCCAATAAGCATCAGCTGTAGACCAACCAAATATATGGATGATGTCAATAAAATCAATAATAAAAGGGGCCAACAACAAATAAACAACAACAATGATGAGCATGTACCTTGGGATCAAGATAATTAGCACCAAACTCATAATGGGCGGTAGGGATTTTAATTGTTTCTGAGGACTGAGAAGGAATTTCAGTCGGCCCCATGAACACACTGGTGGGAAAACAAAAGGCAAAAAAGAAAAAAGAAAATCAAGATTAAGATTAAGATTAAAAATTAAAAATATTAAAAAAAAGTAAATAAATGAACAAATAAAATGTGAGGGACAAACAAGAAGTCATGGACAGACCTGTGACTGAGCGCAAATTTCTGATTGAGTCCTTTAGTAAAATCAAAGCGCATTCCCTCAAAAACTTCCGGCTTTAAGGACACTGCAAACGAGTCCCCCAAAATAATTATGATTATAAAAACCATCAAACAACAGAAAATTGGATGAAAAAATTATTCCAAAATAAAACCCTATTAAATCTGATGATAACACATGCCAAAAAACCTTGATGAAATAGGAAGAATCAATCCAAATCAGTCAAAATTTAAAAAGGGCAGAGAAAGATTGGAGAGAGTAAGTAGTTACTGAGAGCTTCGCGGTGCATCTCCTCATAGGGAATTGGACAAGGAAGGTTAAAGTAATCGACTTTCTCTTTGGTCTCGACTGTTGGCTTGGTGGTGTTAAAAGCAGTAGGAGCAGCCATCCTTCTTCTGTTTGATTGGTAGTAGAATACCACCAACTACACTGCTCACTTGCTTTGCCGCTCTCTCTCTCTCTCTCTCTCCCCCTTTCTCTCTCTCAACTCTGAAATTTCCACCACCAAACAATTAATGCCTCTTATCCACTATCCAGATCGAGAGAGAGAGAGAGAGAGACAGATTACCTGAGCCTGAGCGAGAGCAATACAGGAGATTGATTTGCTCTGATGGGAGTTCTTCTTGACCGAGAAGAAAGCCTCAGTCTGAAGAGAGAGAGAGAGAGAGATGCAGAATCTTTAAAGGGTTTTTGGGGGTAGGGTTTTTGCCGGGATCCGATCTACAATGCTACACTTACGTGTACCCAATCCATCACACCCTTTCTTTTCAGTTTCCATTTCCACCTTCTTTTTCCCTCATTTTTCCTTTTTTTTTTACTTAATTACCTTTGGGTTTTATTTTTAAAAAAAAGTTATATTATCAAAAATAGATTACAGTTTATTTTAGAAAATTGAAAAAAAAAAAAAAAAGAAAGAAAGCTTAGCGGCTCATGTTTTTATTAGTTTTTAAATTTAATTAGACCTGAAATTATATAATTTAATAAATAAAATTGTGTTTTAATGAATTTCAAGTTTGTTAAAATAATGTTCAATACTATTTTCTTTTTCTTTTTTTGATTCTCCGGTCTTTATGGATCAAAATTTTGTTATGATTTTCTAAATTGAGTTTTTTTTTTAAAAAAAAACCTGTTTAAAAACCAACTATACCAATGTTGTCCAACATTTTGATTTCTTACCCAATGTTTTAAGGATAAACATAAACCCACCTCTCTCTCTCTCTCTCTCTCTCTCTCTCTCTCTAAATAGTTGCTAGAATTATTTTTTGAAAATTTAAAGCAATAAATATTAGAGTTGAAATTAATATTTATCCTTTTTTTATATATATATATGAGAGATTCAAATTCGAAATCTTTAAAAAAAAGAAAAACAGTATCATTTAGGGGTGATCATTCAATTAAATCGTAACCTAAATAATTAAAATTGAAATAATCGATTTAATTCGATTATATAATTTTTATAACTATAATCTAATCATATAGACAAAATATCGAAATTTCATTTCATCTAATTATGCGGTTAATTCAGTTCAATTATTTATTTTTTACTATAAAAAACTTTTAAGTAACGTTGTTTTTTATACATGTATATGTAAATGTAATATATATTATTCATATCAACCCAATTTTAAAATTTAAAATTAATTTATAACTTTATTTTATCAAATATTATTTTAAAAATTTTAAATTTCAAATAAAATAAATTTTAAGAGCAGAAAGAAGCGAAATAGGAGAAGGAGAAGAAGAGAAGTGAATGAGTCTTAAGTTTGAGAATGAAAAAGTCATAAAATGAACCGGATATTGAAAATATGAAACTAGAAAGATAGAAACTAAAACTTTTCATTAATTATGCAATTTTCACTGTATTAGTTTTAAATTTCAAGTTTTTTTCTTTTTAATTTTTAATTATAATATTATAATATTATTTACATAAATAAAAATTATCTAAAAAATATATAATATTTTTAATTAATTCGATTTGATCGAAATAAAAATTGATAAAACCAATAACCACCCATATAAATCAAATCAAAGTTTAGTTTTATTCAAAACCAAACTGAATGTCTAATGATTCGGAAAAAACGATTTTTTCAATTTTAATTGAATAATACTTATCTATAGTGTCAGTTGATTTATAATTCATTGACACATATCCTTAATGCTCTGATAGTGTTTCAATTGATTTGTCCGGTACATTATACTCAAATGTCTTTTTAATCACATCATTTATAGGAAAAACTATTTTGAATTGAATTTTAAATTTTTGTACATATATACATATATATATATATATATATATATTTATATAGTTACCAAAAAATAATTACCAAAAAAAATGATTTAGTGGAATTTTTTTATTAGTGGGGAGGTTGGTTGCCATGTGGCCAATGCTCATTTGCCCTTTGACATGTCACATTATTTTTGGTCATTTTACATAAAATAACTTAATTTTTCAAATTTTTTGTTTCAAAAATATTATTAATATTTTTGAAAGAGGAGGAAGAGAAAGAGAAAGAGAAAGAGAGAGAGAGAGATAGAGATGGTATTTGAGTAATCACTACCAAACTAGGAGTTTGGGCTTCAAAGGTTATAATTCTTATAAACGCTCTCTTGATTGTCGTGTTAATTTTGACTTTTGTTATATTTTATATTCGACTGATTAATAAGTTTAAGTGTTAATTTTAATTCTTATGGTATGAAGTATAAGAGCTTTGTAATGGTATTTTTGGGTTGTTAATACCTGAATTAAATTCTAATTTTTCATTAAT
This sequence comes from Dillenia suffruticosa, assembly GCA_033439265.1. Lineage (NCBI taxonomy): Eukaryota > Viridiplantae > Streptophyta > Magnoliopsida > Dilleniales > Dilleniaceae > Dillenia > Dillenia suffruticosa. The sequence goes on from JAVTVX010000015.1 coordinate 23,558,871, forward strand.
TTTATTATTATGTTTGTAAAAAAAAATTATATTAATTTCTCTATTGATTTAATTATTCAAATAGATAAATGGTAATTCATATAATTTATGCATGTATAAAAGCTTTTATTTTCATATACGTGATTTATATATGTGATCGGGATGACAATGCATAAAAGAGGTAAAAGTTATGGCTTCATTGATCTAAAATAAAAGTATATGATTGATTGGTAAAGTCATTGTACATAAACTATACATTATGAGTCTCCTGTAAATCGGGAATGGTTTATTTTGATTATCGGATGAAAATCGAACCGAGTAGTTAATACTAAACATGACATTTAGATTAATTTACTTAAATATATTATGAAAACGAAAATTTATACTCTACATTTATACGTAACTCTTGTACTCTTAATATTCAATATATATGGACGAATTTACGGAAACAATAATATATAATTTGATTTATTACGAGTGAAATTTTTTATATAAATCAAGAGTTTCATTCATTGAATATGTAGTATTGGTTAGTGGAGACATGCATATACAATAAGAAATCTATACCAACTATGCTGAATATCAACCATCTGGATTCTCATAGTTGATTATTCAGAAATTAAATTTAATGATATGATTTTATATTATATTGTTTAGTATCATCAGTCAATACGAGATAAGTTGAACATTTTATGATATATTCTTTTTGGATGAAAAATTTAATGGGATCAAACAATTGACAAAATGATAATTCATTTGATTTTCTTTTGATCTTGATTACGGATATTAAATAAAGAAACAATATGTATAAATATGTAACTCTAATTATTTAATAGAACTAATTAGAGTTAAAATTTTAATATAACTATTATATTAATGGATTTTATTATAAGTATTCCCTCCATGATTCTAAAACTTTGTCGGTATTAATTATTTACTTGATGAATCGAGTGGTACTATTTTTATATTAAATTAATTGGAGAAGAAATATGATTAAGAGGAAGGAAGATTGGCATTGACGTGATAATGTATGAATAGCATCGTGGATTCAACGAGTACTAATCAATTTTATTTGATTAATTTTGATTTTATTTAATTCCCTAAGATGATTAATCAATTTTTAACCTAAAATCTAATAAAAAGCAATTAAAAAAATAATAAAAATACACTAAAAATAATTCCTAACATAATTTATGAATAAGAAAAATAAAAGTCTAAATTACTAACCCTAAAAGTATAAGAAAATACTAATTAACTCAAAAATTACTGATGAGGCCCAAAAATAATTTTTATGGATTTTTGTATAATTTACTAAAATTGAATGGATAATCATGAAATTAAAGTATTAAATAATAAATAAAATATATAAAAACTGAAGATACGATATTAAATAAATAAAACAAGGTACGGAAAGCAAATAAAATCAATGAGCCAAACAAGTCCTAAACCAGATTACCGAAGATGGCGATGGGCCACCATCAATGATTGTGGTTGGGCAAAAACGAAGTGGCGGAGTAATCGATGGTGAAGATGAACAGCAAAGCACACAAAAGCAATTGAAATCTGACGGCGACGAAGGCAGTGAAGAATCGACTTCTTGCAGACAATGACAGAAGGCGATCGACTTTGGTGGCTATAGAAATCGAATCAGATGACGGTGGAATTGAACAGAGGTGAAGGTGGTGATGGTAAATTGAGGAACTTGCAATCGACGACGTTGATGAAGGTTGAAAGTGAGACGGTGGTGAATCGAATTGAAGTCAAATGTTGTGAAATCGAAGGTTGCAAAAGGTTAATAGAAGGTGGAATGAAGGGGATAAATCGATGGAGGATGAGGTGAATCCTAGCGAAGGTGATTAATTAACTGCAGAGAAATTGAAGGCGGTGGTTGTTGAACAGACAACAGCCGAAGAGGAAGATGAAAGTGAATGAAACAGAGACTGGAGATGAACAATGGCCGAAACAAAAGAAACTGAAATTGAATACTGTAAAGGCTTACCAAGGTGAAGACTAAGAAAGCAAGAACTAAAGCAAAAAAATTGAAAGAACAATGAAAGAATTGGATGGTTCAGACGCAACTGTCACCAACCCCAAACTTGTTTCCTCCCTCTTCCCATGCTCTGCTGCTTTTATAGAAGTTTTCTACCCTCTAATCCTAGTTGAATTCCAATTCTGAGTTTTCTTAGTCTTCAAACTATTCTTCAAATTTTTTGTCTTTGATTGAATGTAGGATTCGTGTCTTCAATTTCATGTAAGCTTATGGTCTCCTGATGTGCATAGAACTCTGCAATGCGCAGAGGACTCCATTGTCATGTTCTTCATTCTAAGACCATCAAATTCTTTGTGGGCTTATATCGAAAACACATGATAAGTTCATAAAAAATAGTCCAAAACATAGCATAAAATGAGCTTATCAGAGATGTTGAGGATTGAAATGCGACAATATAGTTTTTGATCGGGGCTGTTTGAATTTTTAAATGTTTCAAGACTCTTCTGTGAATTCTAAAAATTTCAAAGAGTTACGTAAGAACTACAAGTTCAAGAGATTTGAAAAGTAAGAATATTTGCACTTTTCTTTAAATTCTATTCGAGTCTCTTAGAAATTGTTCTTTTTTTTTTTATTTTTTTTTATATATATGGGGAATTAGGTTTTCCGTATGCATAAAGAATCAATTTCCGGATGGTGAGCACTCATAGTCACCCATATAATAAATCAGACACGTATTCTTGTTCATGCCTTGTTCATGCCTTGTTCACATAATAAACATAGTTCATGCCTTGTTCATTTTCTCCTATAGTGCAGAACCTTTTTTGGGATGAGTGAGCACTCATTGCCACCCATATAATAAATCAGACACCTTCCCCTGTCATTAACAACAAAATCTCCGGTGAAAAACACTATGATATTCCTCTAGATTTTATGATCTTAAAGTCTTTGTGCACTTGTTTGTTCCCATGAACACGATAAACTTGAACCACTGATCACTTATTTATGTTGTTTCTTGGGTTATAGGATAAACTCATTTCTAATACACATCGTGTTTCTAAACATGTTATTTTTTTTGGACCATAACATGCTCTCCTCCCTATCCAAATTCAGCTCTGTCAAAGATATACGTATTCTTTATTTCATTAATCCTTCTATTAAGCTGTTTTCTAATGATTCTCAGGGTTCTCTTATGAACACACCATATTGGCATCTTCCAATATTCCACCACTACCAATATGTTGCTGGTCTTATACCTACCTACCATTGAGCTCAAACTAATACCTTCCATTCTTTGTTCTACTTAGATAACACAACTTCTTTTTCACCTATGTGATTTTCATTATTTTTCTACCATACTTACCCTCTCTGAGTCTCAAACCTACCTTGAGGCGTGTTCTAATCCTGTTTGGCTATAAATAATAATTGAGAAAATTGCAAGTACTCACGTCTGCTATTGGGCGCAAATGGGTTTACAAGATCAAGATAAAATCTAGTAGGTCTATGGATTGTTACAAAGCTCGATTGGGAGCAAAATATTTCACTCAAAAATATGATATTGATTATGATACTCTAGTTCGCAATTTTTTTGCTGTTATTGTTGGTAAATAACGATAATTATTTTAGATAGATGTGAAAAATATCTTTCTTATTAGTGATTTTAATGAAGAAGTATATATATTGCCTCCTCCTAGATATGATTTGCAAACTTAAGCATATACTTTATGGTTTTAAGTAGATACCTCATAGTTGGTTTGCCAAATTCAGCTCCACTGTCACGCAGTTTGGTTTTGTCTCAAGTTCTTAGGACTCTTCCCTCTTTGTCCAAAAATCAAAAAGGGGTATTTTTTTTATTCTATGTGAATGGCATGATTATTACTTGTGCATCTGGATTCGAAGAAGTATCTCAGTGAACACTTTGAGATCATGGATATTAGATATCATAATTTCTTTATTGGTCTCATATATCTATTGACTACTGGATAGTATCTTACTTAAATAAAATATGCTTTTGATCTCATCTCTAAGATAGGTTTGACAGATAGTAAGATTACTTCTATTCCAGTTGATCAAATTACTAAACTTATCTACTATAATAGTTCACTATTGCAAGATACTACCGTTTGCTGCTAATTTATTGGTAGTCTTATGTATCTAGTTGATATTACTCATGCTATTCATTGTACTTTTCTGTGCATTATACCACCGAATATGTTATTGTTCTTCACATTTTTTTTCTGTATTAAGGTTCCTTATTTCGTGGACTTCATTTTTTATAAGATTTGCACTTGAGTTGACTACATACCTATTCAAATGTAGACTTAGCAAATGATATGGTCTACCACTGGTTTTTCTTTCTTTTTTGGTGATTCTCTCATTGCTTGGTAGAGCAAGAAGCAAGGGATCACTACTTGCTTCCGGTACTGAAGCCGAGTATGTTGCTCCTATTGATACAACACAAAACTCATATGGATTTAATACATTCTAGAGTACGTTAGTGTTACACACTCCTCCCATACAAATCTAATTCAAGACAACAAGAGTGTCATTTAAATCACTTACAATGATTGTACCCAAAAGAAAAAATCACTTACAATGATGTCTTCCATGAATATATCAACATATAGAACAGATTGTCATTTTATCACACATCTTATACAACAAGATGAATGATGCATGAGTCTCATTTCTTGAACAAATTATCGATACCTTCACTAATCATTATCTCCGGGATACTTTCATAATTTAGTTTCCAAAACCTACTTGAGTTTGAAGGGGGTGCTAATGTAATTTTGGTAACATTATATTTGCGATATATTGAGAGTATATTACAACTCTACTCTCATGCAAATCATGAGAATTTTCACCATATATAATCTTGTTTGAGTTAGAGATCAGATTTATATACAACGTTTTTGTGCAAATTAATTCATATGATCTGATACACAATATTTTTAAATTCTCTCTTTTCTCTTCACACATGGTCAATGTAGGTGAAATGAGAGGGTTTGAAAGAAATAAAACTTTCTTTCTTTTTTTTTTTGTAAATAAGGGTTTTATTTTGTCAAGACCTCTTTCATGGCAGAAGAAATAAACAAATGGAAATGGGATAGGAATTCGAAGTGCTTAATTCATCACCGAAGGATCCCCTTTAGGCTACAAGGTTAAGGGATGTGTTTAGCTCACACCCTAAGAATGCATGGCTAGACTTATTCTGTCAGAGGAATTTGCCCAACAGTTAAAAAAAGTAAAGAGGGAACACACTCTTGAGAACCCAAGACTAAGATTATTGCTTATTATCATCCCAAAGACACCTATTTATACTAGTTTAGTACAAGAATTCACTTACCCTAGGCTTCAATTTAAAATGTGTCATGATGAAGGTTGTTTAGATTTAAAAGAATATAATTCAGACCAATACAATGCATTTTGTAAATCTGGACTTTTTTATTTCTATTGATACGACCGTAGTAAACTGGCCATAACTTTTTTTAGAGAACTCAAATTGGTGAATCCTTTGTTGCATTAGAAAAAGCTTTTGAAGGTTTTCTTTTTTGGGTGAGAACTTTCGTGGCTTTCCAATGGTATATCATTCGACCATATTCAATGCAAGGGACCTATTGGAATGCTTTAATTGAAAATGACATTCTATTGCTGTCAATTTCTGCCTTGAGGTGTAATACTTCTTTATTTCACTATTATGACTATTGCCAACTACTACCCATACATTACTTTTAATTTATTTTGATTGTCATACTACTAAAACATTACATTGAATTTAATTTGACATCAATTCATGGTTGGAAGCAGGGTTACCATTCGATCAAATCGTAATCAAAATGATTAAAATTAGAATAATTAATTTAATTCGGTTATATAATTTTCATAACTATAATTTAACCAAAATAAACTAAAAATCGATCATTCGTTTGATCGAATTAGATTAATTTAGTTTGATTATCCAAATTAACCGTATTATTGAAATCTCTTGTTGCAAGAGACTTTCAAATAATTCTGCTTTCTACTCATATCTATATAAATGTAATATAAATCACATATCAATATATGACTATGAATTATAATTTTAAAATTTAAAATTTATTTATAATTTTAGTTTATCAAATGTTATTTTGAAAATTTTAAATTTTAAATTTCAAATTCCAAAAGGAGTGAAAAAAGAGAGAGGTTGAGTTATAATCTCAAGTTGGGAGTGGAAGAGCTGCTTGACATTGAAAATTTGGAATAAAAAAGGGAGAAACGAAAACTTTTCATTAGTTGTGTACTAAATTAATTTTAATTTTAAGGTTTTTTTCACTTTTAGAATTTTTTATTAATTATAATATTTTTTCTCTTCTAATTTTTAATTATAATATTATAATAATATTTATATAAATAAAAATTATCAAATATATATATATATATATATATATAATATTTTTAATTAATTTGACTAAAACGAAATAAAAATTATTAAAATTGATAACCATTTAAATAAATCAAATTAAAATTTGATTTTACTCTATACCAAACTGAATATCTAATAAATCACTTAAAATATATATATAAAGAAAAATGGTTATTTTGCTTTTAATTGAATAGTGTTTACCCCTCGTCGAAAGAGATTTTGTTTTTTAAGTCAACTTTTCTTCCTCAACGTATGGAAATACGTGTGAAATATTGAAAGATACAAGAATTAAAGGACAACAAATAACAAAAGAAAATAATACGAAAATGGCCAAAAACAATGAATAGTATTGATCCTATTATTAAGATATTTGTTTGCTTTCGATCTTTATTTACAAGCCTATTGATAAGCTACTAAACTCTATTCTTACTATTCCGAAATTAGATAATTTTTCTAGTGAAACCATTTAATCATTGTCAAGTATCTACTTTGTCTCAGAATATACCTCCATAGAACCTTCTAATATTTGGAATTTCTGTCTCTCTGAATCTTGCAATATTCAGTAGAGATACTCGTACACTCTCAGCTTGGTGGGAGTTGCTTGTGTAGCAAGAACAAATCACTTCAATATTTCCATCCCTTTCTTGAGACTGCTAGCTTAACTTATGCCGATGTCAGTTGGCATTAATTTTTTATTGGTCGTAATTTAATTCTTTCATACTTGATGATATCCAGCTCAACAGCTCATAATCATTCATGATTATTCAATAGGGAAAGAAATTTCTAACAAATTCAAATTTTTCTTATTTTCGTAAAATTTCAATTCTTTTGATAAAGAAGGAGACCCTCGCCCAATAAAGAAAGAAATCTCCTCATTGTTCTCGTAAGATTCCAATTCTCTTGTAGCGGAAACTTTCCTTATTTTTAGTTGTTTCCAATTCTTTTGTAGTGGAAACTTCCCTTATTCCTATAAAAATCCAATTCTCTTGTACTTTCAATAAGAAATGAAAACCTTCTAAAATTTTAAACCGTCTTTAATTTCAAGTGATTTTAAATAAAATCTCTATCATTTCATAAGACACTTTCTCTAAGAGGTCAGTGGTGTTTCCTATGCCTCTTGATAGTTAAGGCTTTATATATAAAGTAAAGGTAACCCATCAGGGCAACTCTAGAAACCCATCATAGGGGGAGAGACAACTCAATTCTCCACGGGGGAGACAATTCAATTCTTCACAGGGGAGGTATGGCTTCAAAGCCAATTCCATACCATAATAGGTATGTCTCCATACTTCTTTTTATACACGATCAGAGGTATGACTTCATGCACATCTATACTAATTGCATCATATGGCATTACATATGCAACAAATGATATGCTCTTATACATAGTGTTTATTGTACAATACTCCATACACAATGCACATGGGACAAAATAGGACAAAAACTACAAACTACTCTCAGTCTTTCTTTTATTAGTCTTTCTAATTTAAGTGTCGAAATCTCCCCATTAGACCAACCCCAATATTTGCAGGTTTCCTATCATTTGGCGAATACCTCGGCATCGGTTCCCTATTTGAGTGGAAGAGAAGTTATCTGTGGAGCCAAAATCTAACTCCAATAGATTGGTGTTGTCCGTGGAAAACGATCGACTAATTAGTCAAAGAAGTTTCATACTCTATTTTGCTCTGCTTCTCAGGCATGGAGCGGAGAAACGAATGTCCAACCCCTTGAACCAGTCACACATGCATTCTGTAAGACCAAAGCCCCCACTTTTAGGGAAGTCCTTACCGCCCAATATTACTTTGTTAATATTCTAATATTTGTAACTGGTTGTTCTGATATGGAATTTTGCCTTATACTTCTCGTACTAATAATATTTCTGTTTTGCATGTTCTGTCACTCCTTCACAGCATTTTGATCACATCGAATGCGCAACAACCAAGAATAATTACCGGCCAAAATCACTCTCAATGTGGTCAAATTGCCATCCCTTGCAACACCATTTTGGGTCGACCTAACCTAGACACCCTAGAAGCATTATCGAATACCAAACATATAAAGGTCAAGTTCAAGACGTTTCTCGGCATCAGAGTGCATAGCTGCGATCCCGATCCATCAAATACCTCTGCTTAATAATTCCTAATCACAGCCTATTATTACTTTGACAGTATTTTAATACTCCTAACTAGTCGTTCTAATCTTAAATCTTGTTTTATGATTATCATACCAATAATATCATTATTTTACATGCTCTAACTCTTCTTTGTAACATTTTAATCATGTCAGTCGAGTAACAATCAAAAGTAATTTTTAGTCGGTGGTAACACAGTTAGGAGTACTCCTTTGCTAAGCAACTATGAAGATCGATCTTATTAAATTGCTCTCGAATTCGATTCTGTTGAGTAATCTGAGACTTGGCCCTTATGCCCGGTAGTCAGCAAATTTGGAAAGCAACACTCTCTCGGCACCGAAGTGATCAAATGCAATCCAAATCCATTGAAAACCCCAATTTAATAATTCTTATCCACCGCTTGATATTAGTTTGTTAATCTACTAGCATTCTCACCCAGTTATCTCAATTTGGAATTTTTCTTTACGATCATCATAATATTAATATCTCTATTTACTCTATAACTTTTTCATTATAATTGGATCAACAGTGAAATTTAGGTCTTTACACCCATAAAACTTTAGCATGTTACTCTCTCTCTTGCAGGCTCAATCTCTCAGCCTTACACGGGTATTCTCTCAACTAAATGCCTCATGGTGGTATCCTCTTGGCTCTATGCTTGAAATGTGACGTTAATACAGGATGTAACTCTTGACTGGGTAGACACGACACACACTTTCAGCTCTACGCCTTAAAATGCGTCATTAATACGGGATCTATCTCATGACCAGATAGACGCGGCTTACACTCTGGGTTCTATGCCTTCAAATGTGTCGTCAATACAAGATGTAACTCTCAGCCAAGTAGATATGGCCCACACTCTTAGCTCTATGCCTCGAACGTGTCATCAATGTGGGATATTGGTCGGGTTGTCGAAACCCTCAAATTAATACTGATTCTCCCAATACAACAAATTGTAGCAATAGTAGTTACCAGGTCAAATCTCAAGGGAATTATGTTAACTTAACTCCTTAGTAATGTCAAAATAAAATGGGGGGTTTATAAAAGAAATTTCTAAATCAAAATTAAATAGGTAAAATTAAAAAACAAATCAAATATGCAAAAATATTAAAATTTAAAGAAGAAATTCAATTCACCAAACTCCGATTCAAGGGTTCATATATTCGATTGTCTTATTGATCATTGGTTGAAAATATTATTCTTGCAATTCAAGCATTTAATCTTAAATCTATTAGGATAGCCATAATAAATCTTGTATTTTCCTAAAATAATTGACCAAATCCAGCATCCAGTCAAAACTTATCATTAATCGACTGGACACGATAGCGTTCCATATCAAATAATGACAGCATTAAGTTCTATGAAAACAGTTAAACCAAAATACAAATAACCAGGATAGCCGTACAATTATTCGATTTTGGTTCATCGATTCCTTAGATTAAAATGAATATCGGCAAACGACCCATAAACATATATAACCTATTTGCTACTCGTACCATTCATTTATGACAATTATGGATTACTGAAATTCTGGATGCAGTAAAAAAATTGATATTGAATTAAATTATCAGATTAACCAATACCAATCTTTCATAAAAATAAACCAAGAATCAATGAATACTTGAATAAAAGACAAGAAATTAAATAAAATACATAACTTCACAATGAAGAACAATCGATTAAAATTCCCCTTGAATCAGAATAAATAAACTAGCCATTCATGGTGGTAAGTATCAATACAAGAAAATAAAAAATAATGTTCTTAAAAAGAGAGAAAAAAATAAAAAATAAAACCTAAAGAGAGATTGAATGAACTGTCATGAAGTTCCTCTCTTTTCTCCTTAAGATGCAGCCATCTCCTTGGAGTATTGTGTTTCTTTGCAACAGCCCTCCCTTTTCTTGTGTAGAGAGTATTATGTTGTGTCTTTGAGTGCAGCCCCTTTTGTATTTAAATAAGTAAGGTAGCTGGCCTCTTTTTATGAAAATAGGAAACTTTCCTTCCATCTAGTCTTCCAATTTGATTAGGACTCTTCCCCTTCATAGAAAATAGGAAAGAAGACATTTTCTCCTAAAGAATAATGCAACTTTCCTTTCTTCTAGTTTTCTAATTTAATTATGATTCTTCCTATTGAGAAAATTAGAAACTCTACTAGAATGCTGAAATTAAAATTCAAACTTCCCTTCTTCAAAGTCCAATAAGATGTCTTGACCCAATTAGTTCCAAAATTGCCTTATTAAGCCCAATTTGCTCCAAGTCTTCAATTTCAATCTCCTAAAAATAAAATTCAATAAAACCAACCATTAGTGCATTAAACAATTCAAATTCAAATCATGATAACAATAATAAATTGACAAAATTGCATGTTATCAAATTCCCCCACACCAAACCAATGTTTGTCCTCAAGCATTCACTAGATTAATGTCACACAAGTATTCTCTTCTTCACTCCTTCCCCTCTTTCAATTCATCTTCAAATAATTTCAAAACAGCACACATCGAAAAATTCAAGCAAAAATAACAATTCAGAGAGCAACTGATCATAATTTTAAAACTTTAAAAGAAAATATAAGCATCCCATCAAGTTCGATAATTTCATCAAAATTCAATATATCAAGATTCAATCTCTCATTAAATAAAATACATAACCTCACAATGAAGAACAATCGATTAAAATTCCTCTTGAATCAGAATAAAGAAACTAGCCACTCATGGTGGTAAGTATCAATACAAGAAAATAAAAAATAATATTCTTAAAAAGAGAGAAAAAATAAAAAAATAAAACCTAATGAGAGATTGAATGAACTGTCATGAAGTTCCTCTCTTTTCTCCTTAAGATGCAGCCACCTCCTTGGAGTATTGTGTTTCTTTGCAGCAGCCCTCCCTTTTCTTGTGTAGAGAGTATTATGTTGTGTCTTTGAGTGCAGCCCCTTTTGTATTTAAATAAGCAAGGTTGCCGGCCCCTTTTTGTGAAAATAGGAAACTTTACTTCCATCTAGTCTTCCAATTTGATTAGGATTCTTCCCCTTCATAGAAAATAGGAAAGAAGACATTTTCTCCTAAAAAATAATGCAACTTTCCTTTCTTCTAGTTTTCTAATTTAATTAGGATTCTTCCTATTGAGAAAATTAGAAACTCTACTAGAATGCTGAAATTAAAATTCAAACTTCCCTTCTTCAAAGTCCAATAAGATATCTTGACCCAATTAGTTCCAAAATTGCCTTATTAAGCCCAATTTGCTCCAAGTCTTCAATTTCAATCTCCTAAAAATAAAATTCAATAAAACCAACCATTAGTGCATTAAACAATTCAAATTCAAATCATGATAACAATAATAAATTGACAAAATTGCATGTTATCAAACTCCCCCACACCAAACCAATGCTTGTCCTCAAGCATTCACTAGATTAATGTCACACAAGTATTCTCTTCTTCACTCCTTCCCCTCCTTCAATTCATCTTCAAATAATTTCAAAACAGCACACATCGAAAAATTCAAGCAAAAATAACAATTCAGAGAGCAACTGATCATAGTTTTAAAACTTTAAAAGAAAATATAAGCATCCCATCAAGCTCGATAACTTCATCAAAATTCAATATATCAAGATTCAATCTCTCATTAAATAAAATACATAAACTCACAATGAAGAACAATCGATTAAAATTCCCCTTGAATCAGAATAAAGAAACTAGCCACTCATGGTGGTAAGTATCAATACAAGAAAATAAAAAATAATGTTCTTAAAAAGAGAGAAAAAAATAAAAAATAAAACCTAATGAGAGATTGAATGAACTGTCATGAAATTTCTCTCTTTTCTCCTTAAGATGCAGCCACCTCCTTGGAGTATTGTGTTTCTTTGCAGCAGCCCTCCCTTTTCTTGTGTAGAGAGTATTATGTTGTGTTTTTGAGTGCAGCCCCTTTTGTATTTAAATAAGCAAGGTAGCCGGCTCCTTTTTGTGAAAATGGGAAACTTTCCTTCCATCTAGTCTTCCAATTTGATTAGAACTCTTCCCCTTCATAGAAAATAGGAAAGAAGACATTTTCTCCTAAAGAATAATGCAACTTTTCTTTCTTCTAGTTTTCTAATTTAATTAGGATTCTTCCTATTGAGAAAATTAGAAACTCTACTAGAATGCTGAAATTAAAATTCAAACTTCCCTTTTTCAAAGTCCAATAAGATGTCTTGACCCAATTAGTTCCAAAATTGCCTTATTAAACCCAATTTGCTCCAAATCTTCAATTTCAATCTCCTAAAAATAAAATTCAATAAAACCAACTATTAGTGCATTAAACAATTCAAATTCAAATCATGATAACAATAATAAATTGACAAAATTGCATGTTATCAAATTCCCCCACACCAAACCAATGCTTGTCCTCAAGCATTCACTAGATTAATATCACACAAGTATTCTCTTCTTCACTCCTTCCCCTCCTTCAATTCATTTTCAAATAATTTCAAAACAGCACACATCGAAAAATTCAAACGAAAATAACAATTCAGAGAGCAAGTGATCATAGTTTTAAAACTTTAAAGAAAATATAAGTATCCCATCAAGCTCGATAACTTCATCAAAATTCAATGTATCAAGATTCAATCTCTCATTAAATAAAATACATAACCTCACAATGAAAAATAATCGATTAAAATTCCCCTTGAATCAGAAAAAAGAAACTAGCCACTCATGGTGGTAAGTATCAATACAAGAAAATAAAAAATAATGTTCTTAAAAAGAGAGAAAAAATAAAAAATAAAACCTAATGAGAGATTGAATGAACTGTCATGAAGTTCCTCTCTTTTCACTTTAAGATGCAGCCACCTTCTTGGAGTATTGTGTTTTTTTGCAGCAGCCCTTCATTTTCTTGTGTAGAGAGTATTATGTTGTGTTTTTGAGTGCAGCCCCTTTTGTATTTAAATAAGCAAGGTAGCCGGCCCTTTTTTGTGAAAATAGGAAACTTTCCTTCCATCTAGTCTTCCAATTTGATTAGAACTCTTCCCCTTCATAGAAAATAGGAAAGAAGACATTTTCTCCTAAAGAATAATGCAACTTTCCTTTCTTCTAGTTTTCTAATTTAATTAGGATTCTTCCTATTGAGAAAATTAGAAACTCTACTAGAATGCTGAAATTAAAATTCAAACTTCCCTTCTTCAAAGTCCAATAAGATGTCTTGACCCAATTAGTTCCAAAATTGCCTTATTAAGCCCAATTTGCTCCAAGTCTTCAATTTCAATCTCCTAAAAATAAAATTCAATAAAACCAACCATTAGTGTATTAAACAATTCAAATTCAAATCATGATAACAATAATAAATTGACAAAATTGCATGTTATCAAATTCCCCCACACCAAACCAATGCTTGTCCTCAAGCATTCACTAGATTAATGTCACACAAGTATTCTCTTCTTCACTCCTTCCCCTCCTTCAATTCATCTTCAAATAATTTCAAAACAGCACACATCGAAAAATTCAAGCAAAAATAACAATTCAGAGAGCAAGTGATCATAGTTTTAAAACTTTAAAAGAAAATATAAGCATCCCATCAAGCTCGATAATTTCATCAAAATTCAATGTATCAGATTCAATCTCTCATTAAATAAAATACATAACCTCACAATGAAGAACAATCGATTAAAATTCCCCTTGAATCAAAATAAAGAAACTAACCACTCATGGTGGTAAGTATCAATACAAGAAAATAAAAAATAATGTTCTTAAAAAGAGAGAAAAAAATAAAAAATAAAACCTAATGAGAGATTGAATGAACTGTCATGAAGTTCCTCTCTTTTCTCCTTAAGATGCAGCCACCTCCTTGGAGTATTGTGTTTCTTTGCAGCAGCCCTCCATTTTCTTGTGTAGAGAGTATTATGTTGTGTTTTTGAGTGCAGGCCCTTTCCTTTGTGAGGCGCATATGACTTTCCTTCCATATCTAATTGTGCATTCAATTCAAAATCAATATCAAATTTTTCTTCACAAATTCCCTGCACAATTAAATAAAATATATCAGCAGAATAAAGTGATTGACACTCATTTGGGTACTTCATAGGATCGAAAATAATAAATTTCACAATCTCGCCTTCGAACTCGACGGAGAGAGTACCCTCATCCACATCTATTTTGATTTTTGTTGTCTTCATGAATGGTTGTCCTAATAGAAGTGGAGCTGAATTTGTGATAGTGTCTCCTTCCATTTTCAAGATGTAAAAATCAATTGGAAAAATTAATTCGTTAACCTGCACCAAAACATCTTCAACAATCCCCTCTGGATCAGCACATTTTTCAGGTAGAATTCCTTTGTTGATATCACATACATTTTTACCCATCTCATCACCTCTTATTTTCCCTACTTTTTTCTCGTATTCTTCTATCTTGGATTCCTCAAACTTAATTGGACTTTCATCGATGGCCTTATCCTCTTCTTCTTCATCCTTAATTTCATCTACCTTCTTGGACGATGGTGGGGTTGATCGCAACACCATTGCACTATCATTCTCCTTAGGGTTTACTACCGTTTGTGAAGGTAATTTCCCTGAGATTCGAACCTCCAAATTGCTAACCGAAGTGCCTAGCTGAGTGATTTGATTCCCTAAATTTTGAATACTAGCTCTCGTTTTCTGTTGAAATTGTTGAGTATTAGTCGCGAGAGCCTTAACTATATCCTCTAAAGACATACTAGAATTTGAGGGTTGTGCAGGTACGGGTGTTGTTCTGTTGAAGTGTTGCCATCTTGTGTGTCCTCCTTGGTGTCCATAGCTCAAGTTTGGCTGATCCCTCCATTCAGGATTATAATAATGGAAGAAAAGATCATACGTACATTGAGGTTAATCAGGGAATTCTCCTACCATATTTACTTGTTGAATGAAATCTTCTTGTAGGGATGAACACATATCTGTCGGATGTCCGGGAACTGAGCGTATGCCACAAACTTTGGTTGCACGTATTTGCCTTGCAGCCATCTGACGAACCAAAGCAATCAATTCAGAAATTTGATTTTCAAAATTCGAGTGACTTACCTCATGAGCTGGGTTCTCGATGCACAAGGGATGTTGGTTCAAAATTGATGCAGCTAACTCCATCTTTTCCTATCCAAAAATCAATAAACAAGTGAAAAGCACAAACTAAGAAATTAAAATAGTTCCCCGGCAACGGCGCCAAAATTTGGTCGGGTTGTCGAAACCCTCAAATTAATACTGATTCCCCCAATGCAACAAACTGTAGCAATTGTGATTACCAGGTCGAATCCCAAGGGAACTATGTTAACTTAACTCCTTAGTAATGCCAAAATAAAATGGGGGGTTTATAAAAGAAATTCCTAAATCAAAATTAAATAGGTAAAATTAAAAGACAAATCAAATATGCAAAAATACTAAAATTTAAAGAAGAAATTCAATTCACCAAACTCCGATTCAAGGGTTCATATATTTGATTGTCTTATTGATCATTGGTTGAAAATATTATTCTTGCAATTCAAGCATTTAACCTTAAATCTATTAGGATAGCTATAATAAATCTTGTATTTTTCTAAAATAATTGACCAAACCCAGCATCCAGTCAAAACTTATCATTAATCGACTGGGCACAATAGCGTTCCATATCAAATAATGACAGCATTAAGTTCTATGAAAACAGTTAAACCAAAATACAAATAATCAGGATAACCGTACAATTATTCGATTTTGGTTTATCGATTCTTTAGGTTAAAATGAATATCGGCAAACGACCCATAAACATATATAACCTATTTGCTACTCGTACCATTCATTCATGACAATTACGGATCACTGAAATCCTGGATGCAGTAGAAAAATTGATATTGAATTAAATTATCAGATTAACCAATACCAATCTTTCATAAAAATAAACCAAGAATTGACGAATATTTGAATAAAAGACAAGAAATTAAATAAAATACATAACCTCACAATGAAAAACAATCGATTAAAATTTCCCTTGAATCAGAATAAAGAAACTAGCCACTCATGGTGGTAAGTATCAACACAAGAAAATAAAAAATAATGTTCCTAAAAAGAGAGAAAAAAATAAAAAATAAAACCTAAAGAGAGATTGAATGAACTGTCATGAAGTTCCTCTCTTTTCTCCTTAAGATGCAGCCACCTCCTTGGAGTATTGTGTTTCTCTGCAGCAGCCCTCCCTTTTCTTGTGTAGAGAGTATTATGTTGTGTTTTTGAGTGTAGCCCCTTTTATATTTAAATAAGCAAAGTAGCCAGCCCATTTTTGTGAAAATAGGAAACTTTCATTCCTTCTAGTCTTCCAATTTGATTATGACTCTTCTTCTTCATAGAAAATAGGAAAGAAGACATTTTCTCCTAAAGAATAATGCAACTTTCATTTCTTCTAGTTTTCTAATTTAATTAGAACTCTTCCTATTGAGAAAATTAGAAACTCTACTAGAATGCTGAAATTAAAATTCAAACTTTCCTTCTTCAAAGTCCAATAAGATGTCTTGACCCAATTAGTTCCAAAATTTCCTTATTAAGCCCAATTTGCTCCAAATCTTCAATTTCAATCTCCTAAAAATAAAATTCAATAAAACCAACCATTAATGCATTAAACAATTCAAATTCAAATCATGATAACAATAATAAATTGACAAAATTGCATGTTATCAGATATAACCCCCAACCGGGTAGATATGGCCCATACTCTCTCGGCTTCATGCCTCAAAATGCATTGTTATTACGAGATGTAACTGCCGACCAAGTAGACAAGGCTCACACTCTCTCGTCTCCGTGCCTCGAAACATGTCATCAAGACGGGATGTACTTGTCGACTGGATATACATGACCTACACTCTTGGCTTTATGCCTCAAACGTATTGTCAATATGGAATGTAACTCCCGACTAGGTAGATGTGACCTACACTCTCTTGACTCCACAACTCAAAACGTATCATCAATACAGGATGTAATTCCCCATGGGGTACGTGTAACCCATACTCTTAGTTTTATGCCTTCAAATGTGTCATCAATATGAGATGTAAATTCCGACCGGGTAGACACGACCCATACTCTTGGCTTTATACCTCAAATATGTCATTAATATGGGATGTTACTCTTGACTGTATAGACATGGCCCACACTCTCAACTCTACGCTTCAAAACATTTTCTTAATACGAGATATAACTCCTGATTGAGTAAACATGGCCCACACTCTTGGCTCTATGCCTCCAAATATATCATCAATAAGGGATGTAACTCTTGATCGAGTAAATACGGCCCACTCTCTCATCTCTATGCCTCAATAGGGTTCTGCACCCTCTTTCATACTCTCTCGACTTTATGCCTCACAAGGGTTCCGTACTTACTTTCTTGGCTTCACCTTGTATATGAGTTCCGTACCGACTCTATCGATTTCCTATGTGATATGGGTCCTAGTGCCTGGATGGGATTCAACTCCCTTTCTTATAGTTTTCTATTTATATATGGGCTCCGGCCCCGGATGAAATTTAATTCCCTTTCTCGTGGTTTTCTATTTATATATAAGCTCTAGCCCCAGATGGAATTCATCTTCCTTTCTCTTAGTTTTTTGTTTATATATGGGTCTTGTCACCTGGATGATATTCAACTCTCTTTCTATCAGTTTTCTTTTTAATATGACTACTACTGTACTAGACGAGACCTAACTCCCTTTCTTTCAATACCACAATATACTAGTTGTAACATTGCTCCAGTATATATATATTCTCTTGACTCTAATATCTAATATTCTCTCACAGTTACAACACATTTTGAGACAACTCAACGCTTAGGTTACTTTATCTTAACACAATCTATTTTCTCATTTATGAATTTTTTATATATTATGCAATCATAAAATATAAGAAGGACACAATGGCAACCAGCGAACATCTTCCTTATATACACATGAAGCCCAAAGAGCCTCCTTACCTAGCTACAACAACCTCACCTCATTCTCTTTTACTCCAACCTCCAATCTCTCACACTTAATGAGAGTCTCATTACACCGATAAAACATAGACTCTAGGTCAGTCCTATGTATCCTTGTCACTCAAGGCAATATTTGTTATCCTCTCTTACTCAATTTCCTCTTGATCTCTAGAGCTCTTGGTCTCTCAGTCATTCAACATCCCGGTCACTCCACCTCTCGGTCTCCCAATTACTCAACCTCTCATCATTCAACCTCTTGGTCTCAAGACTTCTTAGCCTCTCGATCTTTCAGTCTCCCGGTCATTCGACCTCCCAATCACTCGACCTTTCAGTTATTTCTTCAAACTTCTCGGTCTCTTGACCTCTCAATCTCCTGATCTCTCGGTCATTGGACCTCCCAGTCATTTGACCTTTTAGATACTTGACCTCTTTATCTCTCAACCACTCGGTCGCCTACAAATTTTATGAACCCTAAAATCCAAACTTTTTCTCAAACTGTTTTTACTTTTTATCCTAAAAAAACATATAGAATATGATTCGCTCAATATGAAAATCCTTTTTAAAAAAACACAAAAACATAATCGGCACCTTTCGCATTTAATACTCTACTTTCGCGTATCTTCCAATTCCCCTACCTACTCTACTCTTAATACTCCAAAATGCCATTAGGAGTGAGGGCAAATGATGATACCTGGCTCAATAGCTCATAATCATTCATGGTTGTCCAATAAAGAAAGAAATTCCTAACAAGTTTAAACCTTTCTTATTTTTGTAAAATTCCAATTCTCTTGATAAGAAAGAAAACCTCGCCCAATAAGGAAATAAAGCTCCATGACACTGGAAACTTTCCTTATCCCTATAAGATTCCAATTCATTTATAGCAAAAACTTTTCTTACTCCAAACATTTCCAATTCTCTTGTAGCAGAAACTTTCCTAATTCCCAATCGTTTCCAATTCTCTTATGGTGGAAATTTTTCTTATTTTTCTAAAATTCCAATTTTTTTGTACTCTTAATAAGAAAGAAAACCTTTCTAAAATCTTAAACTTTTCTTAATTCTGAGTGATTCTAAATAAAATCCTAATCATTTCAGAACATAATTTTTTCACAAAGTAGGGTTTTCTACGTCTCTTGATACACAGAAGGCTATATATATAGAGTAGAGACAATCCATCAGGACAATTCTAGAAACCCACCACAGGGGGAGAGGCAACTCAATTCTCCAGGGAGACAATCAATTCTCCACAAGTGAGATATGGCTTTATAGCCATTTTCATACCATCAGCGTACTCCATTCTACGCACGATCAACGGTATGACTTCATAAATATGTACACAGATTGCATCATATGGCATTACATATGTAATATACAATGTCTTTATACACAGTGTTCATTGTACAATACTTTATATACACAATCCACACGGGGCAACATAGTACAAAAACTACACACTATTCCCAATCTTTCTTTTATTACTCTTTTTAACTTGAGTATCGGAGTCTCCCTGTCGGGCCACCCGCAAGAGGTCTTTTGCAAGTTTCCCATCTAAAAAGATTCAGTGAACACCTTGGCCTCGATTTTGCGTTCGAGTCAAAAGAGTAGTTATCTGAAAAACCAATATCCGACTCCAACAGTACTTAAGTATTAAAATATTTTTATGCCAACACGCTACATGTAACACAAAAAATTCGGTATTAGAATTTTTAGTAAATTTTTTTATGTAATTACAAAAAAATTTAGAATTGTATTGACTATGATGTATTGAAAGAAAATCTATGGATCTCCTTTTGATGAGTTGTTATAATACATAGAGAGGGTTGATATATTTTGATATTGAGTCGATACATTTTTTTCTACAGCAACATTTCTCTGAAATTCAATCATTATGGATCAATATATACTTAAGTGAGATACGACATGTTCTCAAGAGATTTGTTTCAGAAATAAATTTTTGAGTATATTGATATATCGATCTACTCTAAGGTGTAGATTGCTACATAGATATCTTTGGGTCGATATACTGAATCATTGGATTGATGTATTTAAATTTTGTAGTAAATTTCTGAGAGCATGGTATTGTATATTAATACATCCATTATAATGGATCGCTATAAATACTACCTTAGGTCGATATGCGCATGACTTTAGATTGCTATATGCATTCTGTGTCATAGATCTTTTGAGAACATGATATTGTATATCGATACATCTTATATTATAGGTGGATACAAAATGACAAAAGAAAACAACCAAATCCAATTAAAACTTTTGACTAATGAAGGGCAAGATGGTAAAAGATTTTTCTTCTATAATTTGAACCTTTGAACACAACTCTCTCATTTCTCTCCCATCTCTTACAATCGCACACCCTCTCCCCCTTACTTGCCCTCTATAGCTTGCCTCAATCCCTCTCATTCTCTCTTGAAATCAATCAAAACTTTTCTAAACCTATATATTCAAACTTCCAAACTCTCAAATAAGCACCTAGAAGATTAAATTTAGAGAGAGAACTAAGTTTTTCTAGTCAGAGAAAACCTAGAGTTTGGTGGCATCTCAATTTACGGATGAAATTGATGACACAATAGAGGTAATACTTCTCTCTCATCTTAAATTTGAATTAATTTGGAAATTTAGATTTAGAGTTTAAAAATATTGAAATTTGGGAAATTTGCAAATAAAAATAATATATCGATACAAATAATATGTAATTGATGGAATCGGAATATAGATTTATAGATTTTGGAAATTAGGGTTTGAGCTGTGTTGGGGAGAACTTATAGACTCTAGCCATGAATGTGATTTAATATTGAATTTGTGTTTATTACCTTAGGTTAAGATAATTGGAACCCGAGAAGGGGTTACTTTTGGATTTAATTGTAAATTGAAGTGTTCACCTTCCCAAAATGTGAGTGGACGGACTATTGTGCATTTATATAAGAAAAATGTTATAAATTCTTTTAAAAAAAGATTTCTAAAATGATTTTTAAATGGATTTTTATATGTGATTTATAATTGTGGGATATCTCAAAATGGGAGTTTAAAACATGTATGTATCAAATATATTTATGAATGAATTTGTACCATATTGTATTGGAAATTGTGATTATGAATATTGCGATATGGTTTGATAATCTATTTATTGAAATCATG
This sequence comes from Dillenia suffruticosa, assembly GCA_033439265.1. Classification (NCBI taxonomy): domain Eukaryota; kingdom Viridiplantae; phylum Streptophyta; class Magnoliopsida; order Dilleniales; family Dilleniaceae; genus Dillenia; species Dillenia suffruticosa. Next base: position 23,580,429 of record JAVTVX010000015.1, read on the forward strand.
ACACATTGAATGAGATTGAGATATTTGTTAAAGAATGGTACATATAATATAAATGGCTATAATTATTCTCTTCATGGAGCGACTCGATGGAGTGACGTGGTTAGAGTGTATTAGTAAAGGATGGTAGGTGCGGCCTCCTATACTCCCGTCGGACTATCTAATTGCATCACTAGTGAGGCTTGAGTCAATACCAAGGAAGGAAGAAGTAGTATTATGAAATGAATGAATCGAAAACCCTTAGCGGGCTTGTGCCGAGACTAGGCCAAATTTTGGGCGGAAGTATTTTTCTTAGGGAGACCCTATAATCTTTTGAAAATATGAACTTGTGGATGCATATTTTTTATTTTTATTAGAACTATTTGAAATTAGCTATATTTGATGAATTGTTTGAAATTTATGATTTTGATATTTCCATTTTCACGACTTATTTACTGTCACAGGCATGTCATTGTACTTTTTTCATTGAGTATTTTTATATTCACCATTTTTTCTTTCATTTTTAAAGAAATCTTAAATTTGGAGTTTTAGCTGATCTTAGTGTCAAATTTTTGTCAAATCCTAGTTTTTGTTGGGCGTCCTATTTCCAGACTAGTTCTTATTTCGGTTGAGATTTTGAGGAAATTAGTTGGACCTATAAGGAGGGTATATGTGTGTGTTTGCTTATATATATATATCTTTTTGAGAATTACATTTGAAACTCCATTTTGTCAATGATTTGGATTACCAAATTTAAATTTGTACTCGAATTTTGTATGTTTTGTTCGTTGGATTTTCTTTTAAATTTATGAAATTTTTATTAGAAATGTTTTATCGGCCAAGTTGGCCATATGTATGCCTTTGAAATAGAGATAGACCGAGCTGGTCTTTTAGATTTTGTTGAGTTATTTTGAAAATGTATGGATATTGATAAATATCTTGTGCTATCCTGGTGTGCGCGTAGGGTTTACTCATATTTTGAAATGACGAGAGAGTTGTTGTGTGTCCAAGTTGAGGGTTGGGGCGTGGCACTATAACTCCTCATTTAGTTGAGATTTAGTTTTGGTTTTGAATGAGTAGAATTTAATTCAAAAGATAGAAACTTGTTTTACATCTTGTCATGTTATCGAAATAATTTTGGATCTTTAAACTTGAATAAAAAAGAGTACAAAGTATTTACAAAGTTCAAACATATATAAAATGATAGCGTTACTTGTCAAATATTTGCTATGTTGAATATGTGTGTTTTTGATACAGAAGTCCTCTCCTTTGACACTAAGAACTTGATTTTTGGTCTCAAGTGTCCTTAGGGTGGTAAATTCCTTAACCTCCAAACATCTTCAATAACTATCATAATATACTGAAATACCAGTTGGATAAATACCAACAAACAGTTAGAGTTAATGGATAAGAATATTAAAATTTTTAACTAAATTTTAGATTTAAAATTTAAAAATAGAAAATATTATATTGGAAGAACTTATCATTAAATTAAATCCAACAACGTTTAAATCGAATTAATTGAAATATAACTATAGATACCGATTAGTTAAAAAATATAAGATAATATAAAAATAACCCTTGATTGTTGGATTGTTGGTAGGATTTTGTAATCACCTTTTTAATGAATATAGTCATATTATTGTATTAATTATCTAATTTTTGTCAGAGCTAATCTCAATATTTTCAGAGATAATAAATTTTTGTGGAAGCTTTATGTGGGGATAATTTAACCGCACTAAATTTTTTAATATAATTGATCTTAAAGGTAAGGTTTCGACCTAGTAAAAAGGGAAAGACCAAAATTGGTGAAGTTGGGGGACTTGCATTGAAGTGAAGTGAAGAGAAGACAAGGTTGGAGAGAGAGGGAAGGGACCATGGGATAATGAGTAGGGTCTCACTGAGTTAATTCCCGCTGATAGCAGTGAAATATGAAACCAAATGCTTCCTTTCTTATGCTTATCTCCTACTCCCAAATCCTTGTTGTAACACCGAAATTTTATATATATATATATTTATTTTTGAAAAAAAAAACAAAAAAGGAGAGCTAAAACGCAGCGTTTTGGTCCTCCCCAAATCGAATTAGGGCTAAAGCCCAAATTTGCCCCTTCGTCTCTCTCTCTCTCTCTCCTCTGTGGCGAATCCCCTTCCGTACCGCCGCGCTTATCCTCCCGTGCCCTCGCCGCCGCGGGTTCTTCCCGGCTCCTCCTTCTCCTTCTTCTTCTTCTTCTTCTTCTTTTTCTGTTTCTTCTTCTTTCTCCCGCGGCTCATTTCCTCGCGATCTCTCATCGCGATCTCCGCCGCGAGCAAAGCCTGCAAAGAAATCATGCCACCACCGCTCTTCCATCTGCGAACATCCGCCATTGCAGTGATCTTCTTCCCGTGACTCACTCTCCCTTCTGCAGTCGCGATCGTTCGCGATCTCATCTCCTTCGCAAGCTCCGCCGCGCGCCGCCATTGCGCGCGATCTCATTTCCGTCCGCGAATAGCCGCCACCAGCAGCAACCCCCTCCTTCTGCCACCATCGCACGAGCTTGAGCGCTCCACAGCACGATTCCTCCGCGCAAGCCCGATCGTGCCACAGCGCGCGATTGCTGCCTCCTCGCGCGATCGAGCCATCGAGTGTGCCCTCTAACTCCAGCGCGCTACGTTGCAAGCCCGAGTGCTCGTCCGAGCACACGAGTGCGAGCGCTCTAGCCTTGCGCGCAAACGTGCCCCCAGCAAGCGTGCACCTTGCTCACGCACGCCCTTCTCGTGCCCCTGCCGCGTACCCATGCAGCACGCCTTTGTTCACAGAGCGCCTTAGCCCCTGCTCGTGTGCGAGCCAGGGCCTGCGCACGCGCCGGTGCCTGCACACGCACTATAGCCCGCAGGTCCAGCAAGCCCACGGGCCCACCAGGCCCGACAGTCAGTCCAAGCCCGCAGGCCCAGTAAGGCCCGCGAGCCCACGACGACCCGTGACCCTCTGCGTAGGTAAATAAATTCTCGATTTCGTGTACGTACTAGGGTTTCAAAAATTATTGGTAATTTGACTTACATTTCTCACTTGTGTTTCAAATGGTAAACATTACAGGTTTTAGACCAGGTTGACGGGCGAACGAAAGCTAGATCCGGAAATCCGAGAAACCCTAGGTGAGAGAAATACAACCTTTTCAACATTTGAATTAATTCTATCGAAATTAGGTCGAATTTAGATCGAGAGTTACATAATATATTGAAATGTGTGAAATCCGAGGAAAATTAGACAAAAAAAATGAGAAATATTAGAAACTTGACCATTGGTGAGTCAGATGATTCGAAATTGAGGAAACGAGAATCTATAACGAAGTTTTGTAAATTAGGTGGTATATATTTGGAAGGGAAAAATTGAAAATCGCTGATTTGGCTTTTATTTGATATTAAATGTTGATAATTTGATTTAGGTTGATCTTTTGGAGACTCGAATGGTCAGATCAGATTTGGCTTGTCAGTAGGGAGTGACTTCCCTCCCGTAGACAGTGAGTGGGACTTTGACATTCACTATTGATTGAAAACCATATTTCAAAAATACTTTTTAAATAACATGTTTCTGCAAAATGTATGATTGCTAGAATTTTCGAATATTTTATGAAATATTTTGTAACCTTTTGAGTGTCTTAATTTCTGACTTTATTGATATGCATCCATGAGTTTTGATAACTGTGTATTGTGCCACATTTTCGACATATTGACATGTTTTTAATACTTTCACTGCATTGACACATGGTTTTAAATGGATTTACTTATATATTGGGTTGTATGCCCGGCCGACATTATGATATTATGCATGGGGCTATATGCCCGGCCGACATGGTGACGGGATGCATGGGGCTACGTGCCCGGCCGATATGATATTGTGATCCGTAGCTACGAAGGACATCTGGTAGAGATACCCCTTGTGTTCGGATACGTTTCGGCCGGAGGTATCCGCCAGATTGTCATGTGTATGAGTGTCCCAGGTTGACCCTCATCGGAGAGTACGTTGAGTACGGCTCCGTCTAGCATCAGGCGGGGGCACCATACATGGCCGACTAGTTATATGTACATTATTATTATTTACAGGTTAGTTGGGGTAGTCTGTGGCCAACATTGGGGCAGAGAGCCATTATTTAATACTTGCATTTGGAAAAACCCCCAATGCGCCGTCCTTGGTCGAGGTAGATCATTGCCGAAAATATTTCATTGGCTGGCTCTTCATGACATTGATGTAAATATTGGATGCATATCCTACTTTTTGATGTGTGCGTATGATATATGATTTTGAAATAACATGATCGGTTTGCACACTGTGGATATTTTCTTATCTTATGTTTTGACACTCCAAGTTCACCCTCGATATTGATAGTATGATGTCAATCCCCTCACTGAGTATCCTCCCATAGATACTCACCTCTCGCTTTCTTTCCCATAGGATTAGTGTTGGACCGAGAAGATATCATTGGGCTCGGGTATGGTTATTTTCCATCTCTTCCGTTACGATGATTGGTGATATCGTTATGTATTGGAGATTTTAGTTTGACCAATGTATTTATATAATTTTTTTTGGGATGACTGTATAAATTATGAACATTTATTCGTGAAACTCTCGTATTGATTTATTTCATTGCATTGAGGCATTTGTAAATATCTAAAAATAATTTGAGAATTTATTTTATATATGCATAGAATTTAAGTCCGCTCGGTGTGACGGCTGCTCATACTCTAGTTGGGCATGACAGTAGAGGTCTGTTGCTAGGACTGCTGAAACTTTATAGCCTTGCGTTATTTTGGATGTTGGCTGTAGTATTTGTTGAATTTTTGGAGAGGCCGGGATTGCCAATTGTTTATTTTTACAGGATGAATATGATATACAGGTGAAATTGTACATGGGAAACCTCCGATTTATGGGGAGATTTTGTCCGATTTTCTGTAAAAATACAGCCGGCATCCAGGGACAACGGGCGGCTGTTCACGATCCCGGTTCGGGGCGTGACACTTGTTCGATCCAATTTTACCCTCTCCTCTCTCTCTCTCTCTCTCTCAAGAAGAAAAAGATTGTCCATTGTTGTATCAGAGTTGGGTCAGAATCAAGAGTCTTGGCATTCCAACTTTGTAGTCGTCAGCTTTTATCAACTCGTGTTTATTAAAGATCCTCAATGGGAGGTCTCCAAAGCCTATCCTTTTTGCAGGTTGCCCCTCGCCCTCTCCTTTTCCAGCTTTAATTTCAAATGGGTTTAATTTGCTAGTACTAGATAAGGGACTATCACAAGTGGGGTTTGCCTCTGATGCTGAAACCCGTAATATTTAATTTTTTTTTGGGTGTTCAGACAACAAAAACTCAGAGATAGTAGATATGGAAATGGAATACTACTTATGGTGCAAAGAGAAACAAGTGTTGGTAAGTGACTAGCGGGAGCTAATTTAATTGACAGTTAAATAGTGTCAGTCTGAAGCAATTTATGATGATGATGGTAATTGCAGAAATGTAGCATCCAAAGATATATTACAAAGTTTCTGATCATTGCATTGTGATCATCATATGCAATATTGACATAGTAAGTTACATCGAATTAGATAATGGATGACATATTTGATTATTCATAACAAGAAAATTGTATGACAGAAAGTCCTGCTGCTATCTTATACTATGAAATTTATCCATGATATACAACTGCTTCTACTGATAAGTATTAAAGGTTATGAAATATATTGTATTTAGGTTATGAGTGGGATATGGGTCACTTCTCTGGTGCTCAGCGACCTCAGGTGAATTGCTTTAGAAAAACATCCTTTGGGCTAGCCCTGTCTGAGGTATAACTTTGTTCATTCATATCAGAAACATTGAATTTTAATCTGATGTACTTATTAGCAACCTTAAGAAGATGAAACAAGTTTGCATTCTTCTTTATTTGTTCTCTATGTAATTGGTCTAAATAAGCAGTCATTCATGATATTCATTTGTTATAGATATATCTAGCTGGTTGATTGTAGTTTTTTTTATACTTATGTCATATAATACTCAAAGATAAATAATTGGAGCCTTTGGCAAGTCAGATCCATCTATAACAGAATTTTGCCTTGTGTGTGTGTGAAAAATGATAGTAACAATAATAATAACAAAAAGAGCCCATATTGAGAGAGAGAGAGAGAGAGAGAGAGCGCCTATGTTATAGAAATTAATTTAAATGTAAATCTATAGTTTATATCAATTTTAACCCTAATTTGAAAACCTGCAACCATATCTTTATAAGGACAATGCGACACTTTTTCTAAATGCATCTGGGCTTAAAATTTTTTCTTCATCAAAAGCTACTGTTATCTTAATGATGTATATAAAAGGGGAAACTTCTCTAATGTCTCTTGAATCCTGGATAAAGTTACACTGTTGTTTTATGTGGAATCTCATTGTAGCTGAGACAGTTAATCTTATAAAGTTGTTTATCTGTCAAAAATGCTGCTCATATGCTCACTACACTTTCTCCGACAAAGCACTTTGTAGTATATGCACTGCACCTAGATCAAGCATAAAACCATTTCTCTGAACTTCTCAATTTGGGATGTTCCACCTGAGATAGATGGTCACTGTCCAGCCTTTTGCATAGACTTCCATTTTTTTTCTTTTTTTTTTTTGGCTTCAACGCACTTCAATGATAGAAATGATTTTGAGCACTTAAAATACCAGCTAAGCACCCTAATCCATGCTACCATGATGATTACTGTTCGACAACCCCAGTTGCATCATCAAGATGGGCAATGTTTGGTGCCTCTAAGGATGATTATAGTTGACAATTATATCTTTTTAGAGTAGCTAACCAATATGTAGGATCTCATGAATGGGCATGACATATTGGATTGTCAATGAACTTGCTTTGCCAACTTGAAATCCATATGTTTGTTTTTGTGATTAGGAAAATGTAATGACTGACACATATGGAGCTGTCTTTCTGTTCTTAAGTTTTTGGGAGCACAAGCTTTAGGATGTTGCCTTCGAGTTGGAAAACACCTCTTGATATTTCTTACCACTTTACTGCTATTTTAAGAGTCTTGTGCTTATACCTTTGGTATATCATAATGAATCCATGATCTAGATTGATTCTTCTGATCAGCTAGACCATGTCGATGAAGAAAAAATGGATATACTCATGTATTGTAGTGGAAGTAGTCGCAACGTATATTCAACTGTGCTTAGGTAGCTTGATGTATCAATTGGTCTCTTTAATAATTTCCATTTTGTATCTGGATGTTGGAATTGTTATATTATTAATTGAATTTTGCTGGGATGTTATCAGCTATGGACTAACAAAATAAAAATGTAGATATTGACTTCAACAAACAAACTTTTCGCCTGCTGTCTTGTCCCCATTCGAGGAGTTGTTCTTTTCAGATTCTTAAGTATTAATAAGGTATTGCTGCTTCTGGATATAGTTGGAGGGGGAAGTTTATCTTCTATGAAGATGCAACAGTCTATTTCAATAGAGTAGTTTTATCATGACCTTAGCCTGAAATAAGTAGCTCGCTAGCAATTTCTAACAACTACGGTAACTAGTTTAGAATCATTTTTAGGCATCAAAGCCAGGAGACTTAGCACACCTCAGGTTTAGTATCTACAAAGAATGGATAGAGTTAATGTTGAAAATAAATATCATCTAAAATCCAGAATTTCTCAGCCTTTGTATCAAAACCTGCAGCCCACTCTCTAAGCTCATTTGGTGAATCAATTCAGTCCAAGAAAAAGTCTCATCAGGCCCAAGAAAAGGTACTCTTCAAGCCCAAGAAGGGAGGGCCTAAAAGCCCCTCCCAACAGTCAGCAGACTAGCCGTTGGAAAGGATTCCAACGGCTAGTTCTGTTAGCCGTTAGTGGCCCTCCAACGACCAGATTTCTATCTGTTGGAGGGCCATCATATGTCCCCTCTCTCTCTGTCTTTTTTCTCCTATAAATACCTGTCCCCTTCTTTTTGTAACCCATGAACAAGAGTTCAAAATCTCTATGTATTCTCACTTTGAAATGCAATCAAATTTCTATTAATTTTATGCTTTCTTGTTATTCAATATCTTCCATAGCTTTAACACGGTATCAGGGCGTCAAACAATCTTATCCTCTTCAAGGTTGGGTGATCCTCTTCCTTCCATAAATCTTACCCAAATTCAAAACATTTCCTCTATTCAATTGAAATGAGGAAATTACAATGAATGAGTGAGCATCATGAAGAGAGCACTCAATTTTCAAAATTTAGAGGAGCATATTCTTGATGATCCTCTTGATGAGAACAATCCCTCATATAGGGAATGGAAGAAAAGAGATGATCATGTTCTTATCATCTTACTCAACTTCTTAGATGAAACTCATAAAACCATGGTGACTTGTGCTCCCAATGCCAAATTGGTGTGGGACACAATGTTCTCCCTATATGGTCAAGAGTCCAATGTAGGGAGGATCTTTGAATTGAAGAAACAAATTGCTAGCATCAAGAAGGAGGGAAAGTCTTTTCCTCAATATTTTGGTGAGCTCAACGACTTATGAAATGAGCTAATGACTCTCCAATCGGATTCAATTGATTTTAGAGTCATCCAAAAGAGAAGAGAAGAGGACAAAACGTTTGCACTTCTAATGGGGTTGGATAACTCCTTCACTCATCTCCAAGAAGAAATTCTACGCATGAAGGAATTTCCTACATTCGGGGAAGTACAAAACATGGTGCAAATGACCGAAGTAAGCATGAGGATTGAGGAAAACTCCAAACTAAAGATGGAAGCTCACAGATTCATGGCTTTTCAAGACCTCACGGCTGCCAAGATCATCAAAAGGGAGGTATGCTCTCATTGCAAAAAGAAAGGGCATAGAAGGAATAAATGTTGGTTCATACATCCTCACCTAAGACCAAAGAATTTCAAACCAAAAGACCAACAAGGAGGCCCAAGCTTTGGAGCTCAAGCTACTGCCCAACAAGCAACTTCTCATGATCCAACAATGGTCGAGCTTGCTGCCCTCAAAACCACTCTTGAGAATGTCACAAAGAGGTTTCAACAAATCTCTCCTCTTGAAGGTACAATTCAACAACCACTTACTAATTTGCATTCAGAAAATTTTCTCATAGATTCGGGCACCAACTACCATATGGTTAGGGATATTTCAAAAGTTAAGAGATTTAAAAACCTCCCCAACCATAAGATAGTATGAGTTGTTAATGGGCAAGATTTGAAGGTAAATCAAGTTGGAGAAATTGATATTTTTTGAAAAACTATAAATGTTTTATATGTTCCCAAACTTATTTCAAATCTATTGTCTATAAACAAAATCATTAAGAATCAAGGGTATAGAGTTGTTTTTAACCCAAACTTCATTTCTTTTCAGGATCTGAAGTCGAATCGATTGATTGGCAAGAGTTCTAGAAAAGGAGGACTTTATTTTTTGGATCAAGAACAACATGCACTTAAGACACATATCAAGGAAGATTCATCTCTTTGGCATGTGCGGTTAGGGTATCTTAGTGATGAGTTTTAAAACGTCTATTCCCAAACTTAAACTATGAGAATAGACATTGTAAAGTTTGTATTTTGACTAAAAAAACCCGAACTATATATCATATTTCTGAAACAATATATGAAAATGCATTTGATTTGGTTCATTCGGATGTTTGGACTTCTCCCATTATTTCACATTTAGGATACAAATATTTCATCACATTCATTGACCACAAGACTAGGTATACATGGGTGTATCTTTTAAACACCAAAGACCAAACTCTTGAAGCTCTCAAGAGTTATGTGAAATATGTGACCAGACTTTATAATGCCAACATTAAAGTTCTAAAATCCGATCATGGTGGTGAATTTACAAGTCACAATTTTGAAAATTACCTTAAGAACAATGTCATTATCTATCAACTATCATGTGTTTACACACCCCAACAAAATGGGATAACCGAACGTAAAAATAGGCATATACTAGAAATTGCTAGAACTATGATGTTTCATGCAAACACTTCTAAGAAATTTTGGTGTGACGCGGTTAAAATCGTGATTCATATAATCAATCTCATATCATCTGATATTTTGAAAGGCCAATCTCCCTTAGAACTTCTTTTAGGAAGAAAACCAAAACTTTCTCACCTTAAAACATTTGGTTGCACATTCTATGTTCACGTTCCTACATATTTGAAAATCAAATTAGAACATAGAGGAAAAAAGTGTGTGTTTCTTGGGTATGCATCCTTTGAAAAAGGTTATAAATGCTATGATTGTTCTATTAACCGCACATACACATCGAAAGATGTGATTTTCTTGGAGAGTGAGTTTTACTTTTCAGGCGAAGAAGTAAACGAAATTCCAAAGGAAAGCTCTCAAACAACCATTTGGGATTTTCTAGTGACTCACAATACTACTCAAGAAATTGAAAATTCAATCAATCCTCAAGTAGCCGAAGGAAGTTCTCAAAATGAGGAAGAATGATCAAACCTTACGGATGAAGACTCACCACTTGATTCAGGGGAGATCAAAGAACAAGTGAGGATGAGAATTTCTCACCAAGTTAAAAGAGCCAAGTGACCCTCCCGTTCAGCTTAGAAAATCAACAAAACTTAGACTTCCACTACCAGAATAGGTCAACCAAAGATTTTCCATTTATGATTATTACACTACATCTCATGTTTTTTCGAGCCATCAAGCATTCATGAATGGGATAGACAAGAAGATTGAACCCAAGACATTCGAAGAAGTTTCAAAAGATCCTAGATGGAGGGAAGCAATGAACAAAGAATTAAAAACTCTAAGTAAGAATAGTACTTTGGAGATAACCTCTCTACCAAAAGGAAAAAAAGTCGTGGGATGTAAGTAAGTGTTTAAAATCAAGTATAAAAGTGATGAATCTATCGAAAGATACAAAACAAAGTTAGTAGCAATTGGATACACTCAAGCATATGGAGTTGATTATAAGAAAAGTTTTACACCGGTTGCTAAAATGAATACCGTTCGAGTACTTTTTTCGTTTGTAGCCAACTATGGATGGAATATGTTCCAAATGGATGTAGCAAATGCATTCCTTCAAGAAGACTTAGAAGAAGAAGAAGAAGAAGTATATATGCAACTTCCTCAAGGCCTCCAACATTAAGAAGGAGATGTATGTAAGCTACACAAGGCAATATATGGGCTCAAGCAATCTCCAATGGTATGGTACGCAAAATTAAGCCTTGTTTTTCTTAGTAACGGTTTCACAAAATACAATAGCGATTCATTTTTGTTTATTAGAAAAAACAATGATAAAATAGTAATTGACTTAGTTTACGTAGACGATATTATAATAACCGGGAATGATATGCATCTCATTGATATTGTTAAAAATTTCTTAAAATCTAGATTTGAAATTAAAGATTTAGGGAGAATAAAATATTTTTTAGAAATTGAGTTAGTCTATTGCCACAATGGGTTAGTTCTATTCCAAATCAAATACGCTTTTGACTTGTTGCAGGAAACAGAAAAGCTAAGAGCTAGACCGGCTTGTAGTCCAGTTTCCACCTCTGGACCCTTAGAAGACGATGAGGAGCCCTATGAAAAGAGCGAGAGATATCAGTGGCTTGTAGGAAGGTTAATCTATCTCATTATCACAAGACCAGATATAGTTTATGCAGTGAGTCAAATAAGTCAATACATGCATGCTCCAAAGAAGGGCCATTGGAGAGCAGCTGAGAGAATCCTCCACTACATCAAAGGTTCCCCCGAATTAGGAATTTGGATGAAGAAAAATGGAAGTTCAGAAATTAAGGGATACTGTGATGTAGATTGGGCAGGTGATTCTAAAGATAGAAGATATACTACCGGATTTTGCATGTTCATAGGAGGCAAACTAGTTGCATGGAAAAGTAAGAAACAAAGTGTAGTATCTAGATCAAGTGCAGAGACCGAATATAGGGCAATGGCTGCTAGCGCTAATGAAATAGTATGGTTGAAGGCCCTAGTAGAAGAACTAGGGTTCAGAGTCACAACTCTCATCAAACTTCATTGTGACAATCAGTCCGCTATTCACATTGCCTCCAATTCAGTCTTCCATGAACGTATCGAGCACATAGAAGTTGATTGTCATTTTATCCGACAAAAAGTGGAAGAGAAACTCATTATCACATCTCACGTCAAAGAAAAAGATCAACTAGCGGATATCTTCATAAAAGGAGGAACCGCAACTCACTTACAAGAAATGATGGGCAAGTTGGGTACTATCAACATTTTCACACCCAACTTGAGGGGGAGTGTTGAAAATAAATATCATCTAAAGTCCAGAATTTCTCGGCCCTTGTATCAAATCCTGCAACCCACTCTCTAAGCTCATTTGGTGAATCAATTCAGCCCATGAAGAAGTCTCATCAGGCCTAAGAAAGGGCACTCTTCTAGCCCAAGAAGGGAGGGCCTAAAAGCCCCTCCCAGCAATCAGCAGACTAACCGTTGGAAAGGATTCCAATAGCTAGTTCTACCAGCCGTTGGAGGCCCTCCAACGGCTAGATTTCTGGCTGTTGGAGGGCCATCATTTGTCCCCTCTCTCTCTCTCTTTTTTCTCTTATAATATCTGTCCCTTTCTGTTTGTAACCCATGAACAAGAGCTCAAAATCTCTATGTATTCTCATTTTAAAATACAATCAAATTTTCATTAATTTTATACCTTTTTATTATTCAATTTCTTCCATAGTTTTAACAGTTCGTGGAGTAGACACAACGGAATGGTGAATTTTCAGAAATAGGAGAGGACAAGAGATGCTATGGACATGAAATTAAAGCAGTACTATCTTAAGATAACATTTGTAACTTTTGGCTATAACTTTCACACACATTGTAAATAAGCAACTTATATTATTTCAAGGTGACTACCACTGAAATCTACTATTGAATAGGAAACTCTTAGAAATATCTGCATAGTCCTGTGACCTATTTAATTATGGGTCACTTAGAGATGCAGATCTAGAACCCTGCCCAAACCAAGAGCAGACTATAAGGTGATTTGATCTGCACTAAATAATTTGTTCAAGATTTAGAGCATTCAGTGTGTTGAGCTAATGTTCTGTCAAATGAACTCCTTTACCTGTGAGGGATATCTAGCACTCGAACAAACGGTCTAAAAATTAATTACTTAGTCCAAGCTTTGAGTGAGAGCATTGGTAGCGTTTGCATACAAGTACAAAGGGGCCAGTACATTCTCCTGAACGTGTGCATGTGATGTGTATCCACACTTTACTTCCTCGAGTCCTTGTTGCTTTACACAATTGTAGAAAGTTTCTGAGCCGATATAGTTAGATGTGGAATCATTTTAATCTATGACAGTTAATTCTATTATTTATAATCCCATCTTGTGCATGAGGCACTAGTCAAGGACACTCACAGCAAAGTCTTGAAAGAAATAACCACATTAGCATTCAAGTTGTATTGTGGATTCTGGGTGCCCAGGTATCTCTAATTCTTAACTTGATGTGTTTCTTTCATGTGGCAGGTAAAGGGGGCTTCCACAATTTATTCACCTTGAAGGGAGATGTTTCTCGTTATCTTAAGGAAGAAGGTCCTGCAGAATGGATCCGCAATTTGTTTATTTTTGACTCCTGTCTTTCCCTCCCCGCTTCTGCATACAAGCCTGGAGCAAGCATGATTCATCAAGTTCCCAAGACTAGTACATTTGCCAGATGTTATGTATGTTGGTGAGTTAAGGCAGTAGAATTGTACAAATCTAGATTGCAACTTGTTCTTTTTTGTAAGTCTTCCTTTCTCCCTTTTTAATACAAATCCCTTTTCAAGTTCAGATATCTTTGATGATTTAGAAGCATTTGCCTTTGTTATCTGTCAAGGTGGTTTTGATTTAAATTAGCCCCTGGCTTGAAGTCCTTGTGATATGGGAAAACATTTCCCACCTGAGACTTTTGAATCTACGGATGCATTTTATAGGTGGCCATATCCAAATATTCTACAATAAAATATTTGAAGCAATAAGATTCTGAACATCGTATCTGCGGTTTTGGTTACTACTACTTTCCTTTTGCTGCACACAAGCCATTGCAGATATGGTGATCCTAAATGTGACCTTTGAGCAGAGATGGTAACCTAAAATATACTTAAGTGTTCCAAAACTGTGGCAACAAAAGAAGTTAAGACAGATTGTTGTGACTTAGTTGTGCATTGCAGGCCCTAAGAATTAGATTGGTGTTTTCTAGACCAAAACTTTTGTTGTGCTCAATGGCCTTGTTCCTTTGTGATTTGCTTTCTCCTTGTTTTGGCGAGGTTAGTTTTTAGATAAAAATAAGCAATATAATGAATGTCAAATTTGTTGAAATCGAGATTGCTGGAAGCGATCAAGGCAGAATTTATGTTGTTTTGTTACATTTTGTTAAGGGCTTGACAGCGGCAGATATTCCATGTTTCTTCTCTCTCTCTCTCTACGAAAACAAAACAGGAAAAAATTAAAAAGAACCCCTCAGATGCAGCCAACTGTTGTTTCTACTTCAGTGATTAGTAATTAGACTTTTTTTCACTCCCCATATTTGGGGCTGTTTTAGTGGTTTATGCCCCCATTCTGAACATCTCAATCACTATTTCAGATGCTGCACAGGTTGTGTGAACGATTTAAAAGGATGCTGCTGTTCAGATTGCACAGTTGCGCCTCGACTGAGATCTGTTCTTCCTGGGCACCACAGATACAAAAAGGTGGCATATTTATCAAGATCTTCAGTTACAAAGCAGACTGACATCCTGAACAGAAAAACATTAATCAGCTATTGCTTTCACTCTAAAAGGAGTAGCCTGGATAAGGCAAGCCACGTTTTAATAATGAGTTAAAGAATGAATTCAGCTGCCCGTCGTATTGATTTCTAAGTTATTAAGACTAATGCTGCAGAAACAACAAAGGAAAACAAGCATGTCTCCCAAACTCTACTCCATGCCTCCAGGTTCATCAAGATGTTAAACATTATTATCTCAAGCCTTGTGCTTTGAAATTTGCCAAGGCAAGACCAGTTCGGCTAAGTTATCCTAATATTGGAACTTGCAGTTTCCTGCTAAATCAATGGCATGGGATTAAAACATTGTTCATGTCATGCTGTCTTGAGCTTGACTCTACTATTAAGAGTCCTTTTCCTTCTTGTTTTCTCATACTATCTTTCTATAGTCGATGAGCAAATATTACTGACCCTGGGATTAGAGACTTCTTTGTCTCTATTTGGTATCCTGCAGTTTGTGCTATTTAATACGGGAGCTGAGCAGTCGAGCATATTGGAACGAATCACTCGTCCCTTAGGGTTGAAGTGCATACAGTTCTTAGTATTGTGGGTTGTGGAAAACAGTTTGTTCTTGCTATATAATTTACAGGATAGGATATTACAGATAGCAATGCTGCAACATGAAAGAAGACTCCCAATTTTAGGTCGTAGATACCCCACTCTTCACTCCAAGCTCCAAGTCTGAGCCCTGAGATGCAGAGCCCTGTTTATCTTCTTCCTCTTCTTGTTGCTCCAGTGTCTCGTAAAGTGGAGCATTCCTGGTCTCTGGAAGCCACAGACTTAAGAGTCCACTGGAGATGGAAAGAGCTCCAAAAATGATGAATGACAAAGATGGTCTCAATCGGCCGACAGCAACTAGAAGAGGTGAAACTGAAGCACCTAGCATCAAGGCTTGGCGTAACATGGACACAGCAAAGTTTCTGACATTGGTTGGGAAAAGCTCCACACAGTAAATATATAAAACATCAAATGCAGTTGAAGCAGCCATGAATCCAATCCCTTCTGTAAGCAACTGAAGCCAGCTTCTTTCGGATGATTTTCCAACCCTTTCACTGTGGGCTGGTTTTCCCACTCTCGCATGATCTTCACTGCTGAAGAGTATGCAGAGAAGGCAAGAGATGCCAGCTGTACAAGCGGAGAGTGAGAAAAGCAAACGCCGGTTTGTGAAGCTAAGAAGTATGCCGCCGAGGAAAACAGCTGGGATTTCTAATATAGCATTGAGTCCAACTGTGAAATAGATGTTGAAGTTGAGGTTCTCGGCATTCAGTTGAATTCCGTAATAAACAAAGCCAACGGCCAAGCCTGCTATCATCACTGTGAACATCCTTTTAGCTGCCCATTTGGCCTCCCAGAGGCCTTTGCCTGTGGATGGTGCACCAACTTCACTCTCTGCCTTGCCTTGGCCAGCACATGGATTGGCAAGGCACACGTTATTAGGCAACTTCTGCCCATTAAGTCTGGCAAATTTCTTCAGCACCTCGAGGGCTTCTTTGCCTCTTCCTCTAACAAGAAGCCAGCGGGGTGACTCTGAAACAAGTGGGAGTACCAAAACAGTGTAAGCTAATGGGAGAAGAGAGAGGATTCTGTATATCTCTCTCCAAGATGACCTGGTAGGAATGGCAATTAGAGGGAGAGAAAGGAAGCCGGCAGTGAAGAAGAAGAAACCATACTGTCCAACCTGACCACGCCACTTACGGCCAACAGCTTCTGTGGATAGAACGAGGCAGCAGATGCCTATTCCTGATCTGCAAAACCCATTTACAAAACGAAGAGCAGCATAAAACCACGCATTGGGCGACAGAGATGTTATGAAAGAGGTAATGGAGGTAAGGAGGCAAGAAATGAGCAGCGCTCTCTTCCTTCCTAGCCACGAGTCTGATAATTTCCCATACACAAGTGACCCTGCATTTTCAATGTATTGCATCAAAATAACATTTTAGGTAGCTTGCAAAAGTATTCACAAGAAGGGAAGCAGCAGAGAAGCATTCCTCAAATGTAATGCTGGCTTGGCTAGGCCTTTGGTATGTATCATGTGCTTCTTTGTTGTGTATCAATTTCAACACAAAAGTCTTTTTTAATTAAAGGAATTCAGATTTGTTATAATTATTATTAATGTTAAGAAAGTAAAATTCTATAAAATAGACACAAGTCTACATGACAATGGAATTGCACTCATATGAAGTTATACCAATGCATGACAAAATTCCTAGAAGATAGTGCAATGCTACCTCTTCATAAGCTTGGCAATAGGGATTATGAATTTTTAATAATATATATATATTTATATATATATATATATATATTGATTTTAAGTTTTTTAAATAATTATTTGAGTCAATATTAAAAAATAAATAAAATAGCATATATATTAGTAAATTGATAGTAAAGAGAGTAATCCATCGATTGCACAAATATTATAATTTCCATCATGAACAAATGAAACAAAATACTCCTGAAAAATAGGAAAACTAATAAATACCGGAATCTGTGGAACACAATGTGCATGCATAACAAATTATGAATAAATTAAAATAAATTCAATATATATATATATATTATTTTTTTAATTCACTTAATTTTTTTTTTCGTCATCCGAAACTCAACTAATCCGATTCGATCAGTTATGAGATTTAACTTAGAAACTGACTCTCTTGGCATTTATTTTTTTATTTCCAATTAATAGTCAAACTCGAGATGAAATTAATTAAGAGAATTTAATGTATTGCCACTAGACACACAGATTTAGGATTCAAGAAAATATAAAATTCAATTAAATTTTATTATTTAAAACAACCAATTGACTTTAAAGTTTAATTCTAAAATTATTACTTTTTATAGCATTTTAAATCTAGAAAAAAACGGACTTCATGAATATTATAAAATATATTATAAATAAAACATTAATTAATAAAATCTAGAAGAAAAAAATTAAAAAGAGGGAAGGAAATCCTTCAATAGGGCATTAAAATTTAGACGTACCCAGGAGAGAACCAAGAAAGAAGAGGGAAGCAGGTAGAGCGGCGAGAAACTTGCGGTCACATACGAGGCCCCACTCGGCAACAGTAGAGGTCTTACTACCCCCAACCCACTCCCAGCTTCCTAAAGGCGCCCTACACACCGCATCTGAGCCGCCGGCGGCAGCCGCAACGCATGCGGCGTACAAGGGCGGCGCCCGATCCTCCTTGCATCTCCATGCGGTGGGCTGGGCATCGGTGAAGATGGTAACGAGCGTGGTCTGGGAGTCGAATATCCAAGCCAAGGACACCAACAACACGTGCACCACTTGAGACACTCCCAATGCTCCTACGTGCTCCTCTACTACTTCCTCCACCGTCTTCTCCACTTTCCCTACCACTAGATCTTCCACCAACTCCTCCTCCTCCATATTTCTCTCTCTATGCTATTCAGATTTCAGCCGACACTTCCAGTTATATACTATATCATGTGAACACGTAAAGAACATGCACTTGATATGAGTGGGTTCTCTCTCTCTCTCTAAATTTGGTGCGTTTTCATGTGGAGAATTTGCTGTGTATATAAAACACTTGGCCTCCAAGCGGAAATGGATTTGACTTATTCTCTAAATTCAAGATTTTCTACAAATACCTGTGACGTAGTTTGAATTTTACTAAAACTCAATTTATTTATTAGAAAAATCAAATTTCATATATTTTTTTGAGAGAGATTTATATATATATATATATATATTATAAATTATCATTATTCGGTAGTCATATTGATTCTGATTAAATTTATTTTAAATTAGATTGTATTTTAAAAAGGCAAAATTTCCCGATATCATTTTTTCCGTACATAATACTCAAGACCAAAATCTTATTTAATTTAATTTGTTCCTTAAATTCAAGATTTTCTATAACATAATTTGGATTTGATTAAAACCCAACTTATTAATCAAAATAAATTGTTAGAAGGGCATCGTTGAAAGTTTTTTTTTTTTTTTAGGTTTCACCATCATTATCTGGAATTTATTTGATTAATCCGGTTCGAATACTATAAAACTCATTTTTAGAGATTGACTCTTCTAAATTCTTTTTCGTTATTCTCAAAACTCGAACTCAAAATTTCTGGTAAAGGGAATAGAGTACTCTTGACCACTCAATTCAAACAAGTTTGGTATAATTGAAAGTTTATGAAATATCATGTAAGGGGACATTTTGCAAGGGCCTCCTTTCTTTTTAATTTTAAAAGTTTTTAAATCATTTTATTTTGTCTTATTTTATATAAAATTTATTATAAAAGAATTTGATTTATATTTCAAATATTAGTCTTCAAAATAAAGAATTTTTATATTTATATATTATGTTTTAAATTTTACATTAGTGAATGTGAGATACAAGAATATTCATTAAAAAATAATTAAAAACTTCTTTGTCATCTTTGTAAACCCTCTGTAAATAGCATCATTATAGTTCAAATGACGCCACGAGGATTGCTAATTTCGAAGTACTTCACATATAAAAAATATATAAATATAATTCAAAATATTAATTCAATAAACATGCATTTTAATTTAAATATAAAAATAAATTAATTTCAAATTATGCAATAAAACACAACAAAGCAATTAAAAATAAGTTTAGAATTTGTCCAAAAATAAAAGTTTTCAAATTTAAAATATTTTCTACTTGTCAACACTCAAGAGTTAAAATCACAATCAACTCTTTAGATTTTCTTTTTTAAAAATTCGGCTATTAGATTTCAGTTATTAAAATTTTAATTTTTATTATATTATTTAAAATAATTTACTCTCTCCATAAATTAAATTGTTTTTAATTTTATATTATACTCCACCCTAAAAATGGTTACGGCCGTCGATTCTTAATTTAGAAGGGCGAAAGTTCCGATTTCAATTTTGGAATAACCGGTTTTGATTCAATTTCAGTTTTAAATAGTTTAGGTTTAAGATAGTTTCAGTTTTGATTTTGAAACGATTTTGGTTGTACTTTCAAATGATTTTGGTTTTGATTCTAAAACCGTAATAGTAAAAAATAAAAAATAAAGATAAATATCGTTTTTTCTATTTTTTTTTAAGAATAGAATACAAAAATGCTATTAATTAATAATGAAATAAATTTAATTAGAAACCTATCATGCCCGCTGCATTGATAAAGTTTTTTAATCAATTAGAGTGTAAACATTTGAAACCCACTTTATCGGTGCCCATGAGGGCTAATTTATTTATATATAATAATTTTTCATTATAAATATTTATTACTATATGTTACGTGTAATTTTTTAATTTTTTACTTCTACCTTCAAAATTACAAAAATTGACTTTTAGTATTTTCATGTTTTAATGTGACTTAGTTTAAGGTGAACAAATTAATATATTTATTAACCATATAGATATAAGCGTTAAAAACCCCTTACTACTTGGATTTCGTCGTCTTTCATTTGACAAAAGGTGATTGCTCATTGGTGAGATGGAGCTGATATATGTTTTTTTTCTCTTCAAAAATAAATTGTCACTAATTTTTTTTCTCATAAGTAATATTAATGAACTAGATTTTGTTGTTGATTTCACGGAAGACATACCTGGAGTAATTGGGAGGACTCTTTAGCAATTTACTTTTTTGTCCCCTTTTTTTTAGAGTAGACTTCTTCTTGCGGTCCCGTGATAATTTGGGAATTTGGATAATTTTGTCAATTTACCTACTTTTGTACTTTTGGGGAAAAAAAGTATGTGAGACCATTCTTTTAATACTCATTGCGATTAAACTTTTGTACTTTTGAGAAAAAAAAAGTATATGAGGCCATTCCTCTATGCTTTTTGTATCTCTCTTTGTTATCTCTCTAAAAAAGCAAGACAGATGCGCTCTTTCTCTGTTTCTCACTTTCTGAGTGGGGCGAATGGAGACGTTCAGGTTCAGGTACTGATTATGGAATTATTCTTCCCTTTGTGATGGTTTGTTTTTGTCTTTTCTTTTAAACATTTACTTTGTTTCACATTTATTTTACTTGCTGCTCTTCATATTTATTTTTATTCAAAAATCTTAGTTTTTTAGTTCCTGTTGAGAAGAGTGGTGTGCTTAATGGTGATGGTTTATGGAGGTGATTTTCTCTGTTATGAAAGTTTGTGTTTCTACATATTCCTTTCGTTTGGCATTGTTCTGCTGCTCTTCATGTTTATTGCAGAGTGGTGTGTAAGAATTTACTATGAGAATTTGATTTGCTTGCTGGGTTGGGGTTTGGTATTTCTTTAATTTTGATTTTTATTGTTTGTTTTTTATCTGTTTTGTACATTTTTTTACATTTTGCTTCTGCTTCTACTGGACTATAGTTAACTATGTCTCATTCCTGATTGTTGACTAAGCAGCAAACTCTCTCTCGGTTGCTGACCAAGTTCTGCACTGTGTGGAATAGCAAAACCAAGTTCTGCACATGCAGAACTACATAGTTCTACTGTTCTGCACTGAGAACTATAAAGTTTTGTAGTCTGCACTGTGCAAAACAACAGAACCAAGTTTTGCACTATGCAAAACACAGAACCTAGTTTTGCACATGCAGAACCACATAGTTTTGTAGTGCAGAACATGATATTTAGAGAAAATATTATGATATTATAATATTATAAATATTATAATAATAAATATATTAAGTAAAATATTTTTAAAATTATTTTTAAATTAAAAAATTCATATTCGAAATAATTTTACGATTATATTAAAAATACTAGAAATATACAAAATCTTTTTGTATTTATAAACATACTTTAATTTAATATTATGGTATTAGAAAAATTATAATTTTAAAAATACTAACTAAATATATTCAATTTTTTTTGCATATATAAAAGGGTAACAAACAACTTATCATATAGGTTTCAATACTTAGCCGAGGTAGACAAAAATGAGTTTGGGGTTTTGGAAGTGATTTTAATTTTGTTTTTATTTTTTATTTTTCGGTTTATATAGTTTGCGCATGAATAAAAATAAATTCTTAATAAATTATTTCATGAACTTTTTTAATTTTTTCAAGTGTTATTTTAAGTACAGAACGATGTGGCTCTACACAGTGCAAAATAACAAAGTACAGAACGATGTAGTTCTGTGTAGCGCAAAACTACAAAATGTAAAACGATGTGGTTTTGTACAGTGCAGAACCACGAGTGTAGAACGACGTGGTTCTGCAAAGCGTAGAACCACATGGTTCTACGCGGTGTAGACTGTAGATCGATGTGGTTTTGTACTGCGTAGAACTTCAACATTTTTTTCAAATCTTTTAACAAAACTGTCGAATATAATAACAAAGTAGTGGAGAAATTCAAATTGGTGATTAAAAATTTTTTAGAAGAATTACATTTCTAAGATATCAAAATCTTTATGGGATAGAGAGACAGTTACTTCAAAAATAAAAAAAAAAGATTTAATGTATGTCATTTTAGAAATTATGTTTCATTAGTTTATTATAATTCGTTAAATTTAAGAAAAAAATTTAGCACACAGAATTAACATAATACGCTTTGATAATTCCATGGTTCGTAGAACAAAATTGACTGTATTTCGCATAACTAACATGATTTCATAGTTCTGCGTAGTAAGCTATTTTTTTCCCTTTGTATAAAATTATATTTGGAATATTTTATCTTTCATGATATGATAATACTATTTTTATGGAAAAAATTCCATCAAATAAAACAGTGTCTTCTTTTTTTTTTTTGTGTTATCGAATACTAGCATGTGTGCGATAGGTATAGCGCACGACTTTTATTTTTTCTACTCAAAGTGATCGATAAAAATAATAAAATATTATTATAATATTGGCATGTTAAAAACATAATCAAAATATATCTTAACTATTAATTTATTAATTTATTTTACGTATTAGATTGTGTTAAATTGAAAAGTAAAAACAAAAAAATTAAAGTGGTGAAAAATTCTACACTACAGAACTAAGTTCTACACGTTTTGCAGTGTAGAACTACAAAATATTATAATTTAGCACCTAAAAAAAATAATTCGTCGACGAAAACATTACAAATATTTTGGATACTTTTTATAACTTATCTCCTCAAAACATGCATTTTTTATATATTTTAGATTTTAGACATGTATTAATATTATTCAGATATTTTTTTCATTTTAATTTATAATATTTAGATCGAATTTAAACAAATGAGAATGAAAAAAATGGACACAGTGCCCTATAGAACTACATAGTTCTACACATACAGAACTATATAGTTCTGCACATGCAGAACCATAGAATACAGAACCAAGTTCTGCACTGTGTAGAATACAGAACCAAGTTCTGCACATGCATAACCACATAGTTTTGTAGTTCAACAGTGCAGAACATGATATTTAGAGAAAATATTATGATATTATAATATTATAAATATTATAATAAAAAAAATATTAAGTAAAATATATTTGAAAATATTTTTATTTTAAAAAATTCATATTCGAAATAATTTTACGATTATATTAAAAATATTAGAAATATGCACATTTTTTTTCATTTATAAAAATACTTTAATTTAATATTATAGAATTATAAAAATTATAATTTTAAAAATACTAACTTAAAATAAGCAATTTTTTTGCATATATAAAAGGGCAACAGACAACTTATTATATAGGTTTCAATCTTAGTCGAGGTGGACAAAAATGAGTTTGGGGTTTCGGAAGTGATTTTAATTTTGCGTTTATTTTTTATTTTTCGGTTTATATAGTTTGCGTCTGAATAAAGATAAATTTTTAATAAATTAATTTATAAACTTTTTAAATTTTTTCAAGTTTATTTCAAGTACAGAACGACATGGTTTTGCGCAGTGTAGAACTACAAAGTGCAAAACGACGTACTTTTGCATAGCGCAAAACCACGAGTGCAAAACGATGTGATTCTACAAAACGCAAAACCACCCTGTTCTGCAGAACCACATGGTTCTGCACAATGCAAAACAATGCGGTTCTGCATTGCGCAGAACTTCAACATTTTTTTCAATTTTTTTTTTAATTTTTAAATTAAAAAAATTTATAATTATATTAAAAATATCAAAATTATTTGAAATAAATGATGATTAGAGAAAATATTACAATATTATAATATTATAAAAATTATTATAATAAAAATATTAAGTAAAAAATATTTGAAAATATTTTTAAATTAAAAAAATTATATTCGAAATAAATTTACGATTATATTAAAAATACAAAAAAATATGCAATTATGCAACTAATATTTTTTTCTATATTTTTCTTTTCAGTCTGTAGTTGGCCTTCTTTTTCGATCTTGTCTCGAAATCCGTCTCTAATTTTCTTCTTCATATAATTGCTTTTTTATCTAATAAGGAAATATTAAACGGAAATGAAGAAAATTTCATCAAAATTTTCAAGTTGTGACTCTGTTTAGTACACAAAACTGCCAAACATAACAACAAAGTAGTGGAGAAATTCAAATTGATTGCCAGCCTTCTGTGATTAGACTTTCTCTTCTCGTTTTATTTACCGTGTAGATGGAGTTGTGTGATCTTATTAGTCATTATAAAAGGGGGCCTCTTTATCTATTTCTCACTCTCAGTAGGGCAAATGGAGAAATTCAATTGCTCGTTATAGAAGTGATTGCTCTCTTCTTTGCTATGAAAGTTTGTGTTTGTCTTTCTCATTTTTTAACATTTATTTTGTTCCGCTTTATTCTACCTTTATTTTGCTTACTGTTTTTCGCATTTATTTCTGATTAAAAAATGTTAACTTTTTTTAGTTCTTGTTGAGGAGTGTGGTATGTCTAATAATGATGATTATGGTGTATGGTGGCGATTCATCTGTTCTGAAACCATTTTAAAAGATGTTGACAAGTTTTTCTATATAAAAGTGGTTAGATTTTGATTTTCCTTTCACTTTTCTAAATTGCGCTATCTTTTGTTAGGAGTTTATTGGTTCTGCGTATTGAATATCACGCTTGTCAATATAAATTAGAACTTGCACTCTTAGTGTCCTGTAAATTTTAAGCATGGATGCTATTCTTTTGAAATTTGTGGAGGACAAGTAGTCATAGGAGGTTACACCGGAAACTTTGAAATTTGTCAGCTCTTTAGGGTCCCAAATTTGTTGATTTGAGAGTGATTTTTAAGAACTTATAGTTCAGAGTAGAATTTGGAGATTTCTAAATTAATTATTTTTAGAACAAATTAAACCTTAATATCCATGTGTTATGGTTCTTTCAACATTTCAACTAAAACTGTAATTTCAATGAACCAGGTTGCTACAAGCTTTGCTGCAGAGGGATTATTTTTTATGAGTGAGCTAAAGTAATGGAATGATTTGTATGGAGAAGAAGGTTCATGGAAGAGGCAACAGTTGACTTACTTTCTTTAGACAAGTGAAGAGCAGAATTTATGATAAAATCAGTTTCATTCTTTAAAAATGGGGTTAGAATTTGAGGAAAGCCCAAAACCCCCTTTCAACTAAGAGAGAGGCTCAACAATGTCAGCCTGAGACGTTCATTTGGAAAGTTTAGCCGTAGCTTCATAGCCTCCTATACAACAATGTCCTTGTAACTAAAACCTACCAAAAAAAAAAAACTCACATCAACAGTGTCAACAATATTTGTTTTAAATGGTTTCTTTGGCATTCATGTGTCATGCTTGAGAGACAAGAAAATTATATAGCCATTCTACAGCCTAATTCCTACCACTGTATGGGTTTTAGGTTATTATAAATGTGTGGTATTTGAAACATGGTTATGGGATTCTAGATAGTTACATAGATTTATATTGAATTTGTTCCATATCTTGTATTCATATAGTTTATATAGTAGTATTTTGTACATTGTTCTTGTGTAAAATCAGTTTCTCCCTTTCTTTGCTTCATGTTTGTTTATAATCTTTTCCTTTTACCCTTACCCTTTTGATACAAGGTCATATTATTTGGTTGACTCAATTTGATGCTCCACCGCTGGTGTAACTCCATCACCAGAGAAGACTTTATTTTTTTATTTTGTCTTTATATTTTTATTAGAAGGTCAGAAATTAGGAATTGATTTTCCTTTTGTTTTTCTATGTAAATGAGCTTGGTGGCCGCAGTTGGTCTTTCATCCCAAATGGTGAATACCAGCCAGCGGCCTTCTTTTCATGGGGACATGCCATCCCATTTGGAGTTTCGTGTCTAACCCCACCCTACTTAGCCTTTTAGGGTACAAATAAGTCATTTTAATGTAAATAATAAATTGTTTATTTAAATAATTTAAATATTAAATAATTTTTTATGAATAAAAATGAGAAAATTAACATATATGATGCTTAAATTTGATTTTTTAATTAATAAATTTAATTTTGAAGACAAAATTTTTAATATTTAGAAAAAAAAACCCACTAAAAGTAAGGTGTTGGCTTGAAATGCTTAAAAAACCTAAGACTCTCCCCGATTTCTATTATCTTCCCCTATATCTCTCTCTTTAACTTGTGATTTATATCGTCATTAGAAACTCCTAATTAACTTTGAATTGTAAGCATTAATCATACAATTTCGGAAACAAAAATTAATTATTTTGATGTTTAATCTACTTTGAAATGCTATAACTTTGAAGATATGGTTTGATATTATTTTGTGTGCCTTAATTTCGAAACTAAACCAAGTAAGACACACCATTGACTACATCAACTATATTCTACGTTGCTTACGTCTTAGGTTTATTATGCTAGAGTTAACCTAGGGTTTAGTTGCCTCAGACCAGATATGTTTGATAGTTCGTCAGCCCATTGAGCATATTTTCCTTTCTATTTGGTGTTTTTTACGTTCTAAAGAAAAAAATGATAATCAACTGAGTTACTAGATTTGTTTTCTTTCTTTTAATTATTTAATTTCTTTTATGATGTCGAATTTAATATTATATTATTTTAATTATTTAATTATTTTAATCGATTTATTATTTTATTATTATTTTCTATTTAAAATCCTTAATTTTAAAATTTTTTAATATTTATAAAAAATAATTCAATGATATCGTTCAGGTATATCAAAAAGGAAAAATTAATAAGGAGTGAGATAAGAACAGAAAAAAAAAACAACACACATTATGGTGTGGCGGTTGTTGGTTCTTCACTATACTTCAATATTATAAGAATGTTATCGCAGAACCACCAATATTATAAAAATGTTATCACAGAACCATTAATATTATAAAAATGCCATCACAGAATCACCAATTTACAAGAATGGTATCGCAGAATCATCAAACCACCAATTTATAAGAATGTCTTCGCAAAACTACCAATATTACAAAAATGTTATCGGAGAACTACCAATATTATAAGAGTGTCATTGCAGAACCACCAATATTACAAGAGCGCCATTGGAGAACCATCGATATTACAAGAATGCCATTTCTATAGTTTTACAGAACTATCAATATTACAAAAATGCAATTGCAAAACTACTAATTTACAAGAATACCATTACAAAACTAACAATATTACAAAAATGCTATTGTCATAGTTCTGTGGATAGTTCTTCATTATGTTTCAATATTATAAGAATGTCAATATAGAATTACTAATATTACAAGAATTTCATTATAAAAAATAAATATATGTAAAAAATATTATAATTTTATTATATACAAAATATTCGTGCATACATTAAAATACTTTAATACTAATATTAAGATATTAGAAAAAATTATGATTTTAAAAGTACTAAATAAAAAAAATTCATATATTTTTATATTAAAAAATATCTAAAAGTGTTATATTAAAATATTATATAATAAATAATTTTTTTGTTATAATATGATACTATAAAAATATTTTTTAAAATTCTAAGTATACGCAAAATACTGATAATTTTATTAAAAAAATTTATGATTCTACTAAAAATATAACAACGATTTGAAATAAATGATATATATTAAAAATATTTTAACACATATGCACTATTACTCAAACATTAAGTGCCCAAGTTCTGTGAGTTCTGTATCGTGTAGAACTATATAATACAGAGCCATATAGTTTTGCACCTAATACAAAATATAAAAATATTAAATAATAAAAGAAAATTATGTCATTCAATGATTTAATTTAAGTAAGTTTATAAATTTTTTTATCTAATTTAAAATTATATAAGAATAAAACATTTAATTTAAATATTTAGATATTTATTTAATATTAAATTTATTATGTATTAAATATATTATATTAAAATGGAAAAGTATATTTAATTATATTAGACATTTAATTACTTTTTCATGTATTTTTGTGTGGATAGACATATTTTATTTAAAATAACAAAAAAATATTTTTTTTGGACAAACTTTTCGAATTTTCAGAAATAACATTTGAGAAAAGTTTAAAAATTCATGAACCAATTTATTAAAAATTTATCTTTATTCATACACAAACTATATAAACTGAAAAATAAAAAATAAGGGTGAAATTAAAATCACTTCAGAATCCCAAAACTCATTTTTGTCCACCTCGACTAAGCTTTTTTGCCTTCACCAACAATTTTTTTTTTTAATTATGTTCTACGAAGTGGAGAACTATAAATGGTTTTGCGAAGTACAGAACTATCAGGTGGTTTTGTGAAGTGCAGAACTACCAAAATAGTTTTGTCAAGTAAAAACTATTCTAATTTTTTGTAGGTAAACAATATTTAGGTTAAAGTTTAATATTTGGTTCAGATAAAATATTAATTTTAATGTTTAATTTTTTAAATTACTTTTAATATTATATAAATATTAAAATATTAAAATTAATTTTTAAAATTTTTATTTTTTAAAAGCTTTAAATCAAATATTAATATTTATGAATTTTTTATAGTTAAATTTTTAAATATTATAATTTTAGATTAAACCATTCAAGTGGTATTGATCCAAAGTGTTTTTGTTGTGGTTTTGGTCGATGGAAGCTCAGTATTTGGTGGACTGAGGGAGGACTTTTGTTGATCAAGCAAGGCTTTGGTTGACAAAGGAAGGACTGACTTTGGTCGATAAAACAGTCTACAAAAGCATTAAGCAAGAATCCAAGTCTATGAATTTTTAAATTCAGTTTATTTTCAAATCTTATTCATTTATTTGTAAATGAATTTAAAATTTTAATTTTATGTATTTTATAAAACTTTTAAATCTCTCTTTTCTTTTATTCTATATATTCTTCTCTTCTATATTTAGATTTTTTTTTGAAAATTACTCAATTTTTTAATCCAGTTCTTTTATACATTTTTATATTTATTCATTCAAATTTATAATTATTTTTTTGATTTTGACATTTAAAAATTTTTAGATTAAATATTAATATTTATAAATTTTTTACACTTAAATTATTTAATATTTTGATTTTAAATTTTCATATCAGATTTCTAATTTGATTTCAAATTTCTATCATCTTTACTCTGCATTTGGTTCCTCTCTGTCAGAATAATTAGTGTCTGCTCTACTCAAGAAAGAGATTAATGGCAGTGGTGTTTACTGAGTAGCATATAGGTTCCAAAAATGGGTCATTTGAATTTTATAGGCAGTTTTATCACCCTTCCATTGAAAATTTCCTATCTTTTATTTTATTAATATTAAAGTATTAATATTAATATTAAAATATTTTTACATTCACACAAATATTTTACATATAAAAATATTTTAGATGATTTAAGAAATGTATCAGTTAGATTAAAATTTTCATTTATAATTAATCTATTATTTGTACATAAACTATTAAAAATTAATTACTTTTTCATGTATTTTTGTGTACATAGACATATTTTATTTAAAACAACAAAAAAATATTTTTTTGGACAAACTTTTAGATTTTTTAGAAATAATATTGGAGAAAATTTAAAAGGTTCATGAACCAATTTATTAAAAATTTATCTTTATTCATACACAAATTATATAAACTAAAAAATAAAAAATAAAAGCGAATTTAAAATCACTTCTGAAATCCAAAACTTATTTTTGTCTACCACGACTAAGCTTTTCTGCCTTCGCCAACAAATTTTTTTTTAATTACGTTCTGTGAAGTGTAGAACTATAAATGGTTCTGCGAAAAGTGGAATTAGCAAGTGGTTCTGCGAAGTGTAGAACTAAAATGTGATTCTGCGAAATACAGAACTACCAAGGTCATTATGCGAAATGCAGAGCTGCCAAGTGGTTCTGCGAAGTGCAGAACTGCCAAGATAGTTCTGCGAAGTGCAGAATTACCAAGTTAGTTCTGTCAAGTAAAAAGTATTCTGATTTTTTGTAGGTAAACAATATTTGATTTAGAGTTTAATACTTGGTTCAGATAAAATATTAATTTTAATATTTAATTGGTTTAGATAAAATGTTTAGAGTTTAATATCAAAATTTTGGTTCAGAACTACCAAGATAGTTCTGTCAAGTTAAAACTATTCTAATTTTTTATTGGTAAACAATATTTGGTTTAGAGTTTCGTATTTTAATATTCAGATCTTGACATGGTTCTGCATAGCAGAACTACATAGTTCAGTGTACTATCTTATTATTCTAATATTCAATTTTTTAGAATATTTAAAATAATTTATTTGGATATTTGATATTTATTTAAATAAAATATGAAATTGTTATATAAAATGTGAAAATATTAAATGATGAATTAAAATAATATTATTAATATTTTTATTTAAATAGATTTATAAATATTTTTATAATTTAAAATTGTATAAGAATAAAAATTAACAAATTAAATATATAATTTTTAATAAATAACACGCACACCACGCACACTACAAGCTACATTTTATCACACCTCTCTTTATATAGAAAAAAAAAAGGCTTAAAAAAAAAGGATATACAAGTACTCAAAAACAATTATGTCATTTAAACATTATATCATATAATATTACACAAATAATTTTTTTCCAGATATAATTTATTTAATATCTAATTTATTTAATTTTAAATAAATATCTACACATTTAAATTAAATATTTAAATATTTTTATTTTTATAAAATTTTAAATATCCTTCTATTCTTTTCTTTCTCTCTCTCCCTCTTTCTCTCTCTTCATTTATTACTCTACCTCTCTCTCTCTCTCTTCATATCAAATATCCCAATGGAGAAAAAAAATAAAATAAAAAATTCTTTACTGTGCAGAACTCCATAACTACAAATACCACAATTTAATATTTTATTTAAATATCAAATATCTCAAAATTGAGATTTAAATAATTGATTTTTCAAATTATTATTTAATATTATTTAAATATTTAAATATTTTAATTAAATTTCTAATTTTTTATTTCAATTATTATATTAATATTATGACATTCTAATATTTATTTTTATTCAAAAAATATTTTGCAAGAAAAAAATTTTATGAATGTTTTAGATAGTTTTAATACAATCTTAAATTTTTTTAATTAAAAATCTCTTCCATCGTAAAATTTTACAAATATTTTAGACATTTTTAATATAATCATAAAATTTTTTAATTAAATTATTATTTATCTTGCATAGTATTATAATATAATGCTTTTAATTTTTTTGTTAAAAATATTTTTAAATTTTTTTAATTGATATTTGTATGATAATAAAATTGACAGAATTATAATATTATATAATATTATGGTATCTTTATTATACATCATTTATTTCAAATCTTTTTTACATTTTTAGATTAAAAAATTATATGATTATATTAAAAATATCAAAAATATTTGAAATAAATGATGTTTAAAAAAAATTATTAAAATTTTATAATACTATAAAAGTTATAATAATATAAATATTAAGTAAAAAATATTTGAAAATATTTTGATATTAAAAATTTCATATTCGACGTATTTATCTTCACAAATTCATGTTCACCAATTGGCTACCATCTATCACTGCAATCAAAATTAAAATCAATAGACAATCAGATTCAAAACAAAAATAAATTAAAACAGCTAATTTGTAGTCGAACTTAAGTTGTGATAAAAATATCTCACACAACTTTTGTTACAAAATTTTGATTCCTACATATATTACCTTTTTACATTTTTTCTTTATAATATAAAAAATACGGACAATGAATCTTCTCCTAACCCAAGGCTCAGCCAAGGCCCACCTCCACAAAAACATACAGCCTTACACTTAAACCCCTAAACCCTATCGACAGCACATGGCACGGGGCATATCACCCCATTTTTCAAACCCACTTAAAACTTTCCACCGCGCAAGCGCACGGTGTTCTCCTCCTAATATATATTAAAAAGCCATTGGTCGACAATTCGTGACAGCTCACGGTAGTTTGATCTAAAGGTTTGCATAAAAAATTGTCGATTTTTATTTTTTAAAATGTGGAATCAAAAATGAATTTTTTGTTTAAAAATTCGTTAATTTATAGGAGATTATGATATCGTCGACAACCATTCAATAATTAATAATTGAGATTTATCATACATAAGATTTTTAAAATAATCAAATATATTCATTGAAATTTGGAACTATATTTTGATTAATTTACTTTAAACATTATCGGACTCAATTTATAAGAGATTTATTTCTTTCATTCTTAAGTTTTAAATGATTAAAAAATCTAACACTCTTACTCATTAACGGTGAAAAGTCTGGAACACTTGTACTCAACTCTTTGTTGGGATTGAGGCAAAATTGGTTATGTCTTTTGAGATTTTTATGATAACATTATAAATTATTCCAACTTTGGATATCATGATTAGGTCTCAGTGATGTTTGATGTGTAGATGCACTTTCAAGCGTTCTCGTACTCCGCCTTTTGCTCTTCCCCCATTTTATGTTTATGTTATGCAACATTAGCCTGAAACAAACCCCCCCCCCCTCTCAAGAAAAAAGGAAGAAGAAAAAAGGCCCCAACCCAATTGTTCTTGTATCACTGTTCCTCCCCGGTAGTAAGGTCATGTTTCCAACCAGACTAAGGTTTGTGATTCATGATTCTGCAATAGGAACCAAAACCGGAATCAAAATTGTCTATAATGTCCGAATACGATCCTTCATTTTAGAGAAATGGAAACCATGGGTTTAACCTTTCAATTTAAACTAAGAATCATCAATTTAAACTGTTAAAAATTGACGATTTGAACTGATAATTCTTTTATAGAGTGACGGTTATACATAATATATTTTATATTAAATAGTACAATAATATATATATATATATATATATATATATATAGGTCGAGAGAGTTAAATAAATTAATAAAAAAATAAATTTCAATACTTATATTAAAAAGTTGTTGGTCGACGGTTCGTGGCAGCTTGCGTTAGTTTGATCTAATGGTTTGAATAAACAACCATCGATTTTTATTTTTTAAAATAAGGAATCAAAATTGAAATTTTAAATATGATTTTTGTTTAAAATATCATTAATCACGATTCGATTCGAATCATGGTCATCTCTATCCACTAAAACCTCTTTTGTTAAACGACCTAGGAAGGGTTGCAAACCAACTCCTAGAATGAGCTTGGCCATCTTGTTTTGATTTCATGTTTGTTGGTGGTTTTGTATCCTCTGAATCAAAGAAATAAAATAAAATGAAAACTAGAAATTTTCATAAAGCATTATATATTTTGTACTGTAAGTTCAGATATTAATCCCACGGCATCTGTATTATGTACCCAATTCATACGACCAAACAATAATTCTCTATTGACGCTTCCCAAAAAGCAAACCCTCGAGTCTTATTCATAATTAGATTAATGTAATATAATCTTCTACTTTTAATATATATATTTTTTTGTTATATGAAATCGTAAAAATTATAAAAATACTCCTATCCATAAAAATTCAAATATAAAATCTCAAGAAAAATACTTAAATAAGAGTTTTTTACTATTCGAATGTCTCTGGAATGACATCTTCATATTTTTAATATTTAATTTTGTTAATAAGTCTACAATTATTCATTAGCATTGGTACCAAAAGTTTACTGCTCTAAAAAAGGTCCTGCCATTTGCAATTTTAGGGAGGTGATGTGAACACTTGTTAAGAGGGTAATACATACACTATTCTGTTTTATCTCTAGAGAGAGAGAGAGAGAGAGAGAGAGAGAGAGAGAGAGAGTTTTATACTTTCCAAACACTTGTCCTCAATTCCCTGTTTTGAGTTGAGAATGAGCTTTATGAATCATGATTGTGGCAAAATTGGTTGCATGATTGAGATTTTTATTATAGCATTATAAATTATTCCCACTTTGGATTTCATGATTAGGACTCGGTGATGTTTGACGTGTTGACGCACTTTCCAGTGTTCTCCGCCTTCTGCTCTTCCCTTGTTTTATGTTTACGTTATGCAACATCACCCATGAACGACCCCCGCCCACACCCCCCCCCCCCTCCAGCAAATCAAATTACAAAGTTAACTGTGAAAATTTTAAATAGAATTAACTTATAATTGTGAAAGTTGATTAGCTTGGAACACTAGTCAAATTAAAATAAAAAAATACCAAGGATGCAAAGAGCAGGGAGTTGTGGTAAACGTGTTATCCACTAGGACCATAAGCCACTACAAATCAGATGGTACTTGTGGCTACAATAGCATCAGGGATCTTTTCCCACAATGAGTAGAATCTGCTAAACACTTGTAAACACCACATTTTATGCTATTAATCTATTAGAAAAGATGTATTAGTAATAGCAGCCAGTGAGATGAAGAACAATGGAAATGGGTGTGGAGGACAGTGACAAGAACAGCCATAACCTAAAAAGAGTGATGTTGTGGCTGGGATTGGTTGAATAAAAAGGGGAAATCGTATTTTTTTATTGTGAAAATATTTTTTTTTTCGTTTTCACCTATAAATATTTGAATTTTATCTGATTAATCTAATTCGAGTACTGTAGAGTTCATATAAAGAATTAGTTATCCCAAATTTCATTCCTCTGTTTTCATGACTTAAACCTGAGGGTAAAAATATGATACTTTGTTGGTCTTTTCCCTAATAAAATAAGGGAACATCTGTTGTCATGCCTTTAAAATAGTTTGTTCCACTCTGTGAACGGTTCAACCTCATTTGTTCCTTCAAATTTCACCAGTCATGGAAGTCCCTTATGATACTCGATGTAAACAAGGCAACAAATAAAGCAGTGTCCCAGGATAAGTGGCCAATTTACCTGTTTGGGACTTCTCTAAGGGAAGGTGGATCCCTCCATTACTATCAAATTTCAAGGCTCATTCTTCTTTGTCATGAATGGTGAGCAAAGATGACCATTTCCCTCATCTGTCCTAACTTTTTTGTCATGAATTGGTTTTTTTTTTCTTGGCTTGAAATATCCAGGGCAAGTGTTTGCCGTTCCAATGTTTATCATCCTTTAAGGGGTGTAGGAAAGAAATACAAAAGAAAGGATGAGTCAAGTGACAAAAATAGGTAGCCAGCAAAGAGGGATGTGGAGAACTTCCATCAACCACTTGACCATCTTCAAACTACTATCACTTACTAAATCTAGAAAAGCTCCCACAGCAGCATCATAAAACTTTTTTAAGACAGTATGCATAATATACAAATCAAGTTAAGTTTTGCAGAATATCAGAAACCAGCAATGGGTATTAGTTTCCAGGCAGGAACACATGAGACACATTTGCCAAATAATTTTTGAACTTAACTCGGTAAACAAAATTAACAAATACATATTTTAAAAAAAGAAAAAAAAATGATGATCCTTTATTCTCTTTGGAACTTAACAATAATGTAGCATAAATAAGAATGTATAAGCAAGAGGGTTACAAATTTCTCACCCACATGTTACAACATATCGTGGCAACAATGATAGTTTATAGGAGACCAAACTCACTGCACAACATGGAGAGAAATGGGAAAAACTTTACCAGTTTATATGTCTCCTTTTATCTTTCTTCTCTTCCTTTCAGTCCAAAGACGTGGACAGTATCTTGAAACAAAAGTAGGGCAACTGAAAAATTTAACAAGATTTTGGCAGTCCCCTTCTTTAACCTCATCATTGGCCTGTGAAGACAATTCACTCAGGTAAGTCTTGCCCTCATAAATGTAAGAAAGCTGTTGCCATAAAAGCACGGAAAGCCCAATTTCTACAGAAATGCTTGCAATGAACAGATAAAGAAGAATCAGCCCCCTCGCAGACTGAAGCATGGCAGAGTTCAGTAAAGAAATAGTGATTTCTTTCAGAATGCCTAAAGGCAAACTAGTTTTGAAATTATTCAGTCGACCAAAAGACACATGGTTCGAAGGTGGCCATAAATGGATTCCAGCAAATGCAGTCATTATCATGACATAAACCATGCTTACAACAGCTGCAATAAGGAAGGCAACGAAGGACAGATGATTCGCAGCTCCCACACAGTTCCCAATCTGCATCCAGGATGAGGGATGTAATTCAAGTATTGTTTGAGTTTATAGGTCATTGTATTCAAAGCCACAATCTTAAAGTTAGCATCTGTGAAAATAAAATAGTTATTATTCTGCATCTATAAAGATCTCAAGTTATCTGTCAGAATGTTTCTTAGTCTTACGAAACAGGCAAAATTTATTCACGTCGCTGTTCTTTGCAATTTATACTTATCTTGAAGCATGTCACACACAATAAGCCAAAGTGGAATAAGAACATTTCTTTTCCATTTCTGTCACAGGTTTCTAATCAATTACCATGTTACCATGCTTCTCTGCTAGGAGGGAAGCAAAAATAGATGCTGGTTTCAAACACACCTTTTCCCAGGTCAAAACATTTAATGACCCATTTATGCATATATATATATATATGAAAAAGGAGGTTCTTAGCATTTATCCATACATGGGGGCTTGTTCCAAGCCTTTTAAATTATCCAAGACAAATTCTTCAGTAGAGCACTAAATTAATTCCTCTTTCATTGGTAAGCTAATCTTATTGTATATGTTGATAATAGAGTGTTAAACAGGGAATGATCCAGAAGAAATGTCCAAGTTGAAAGGAATTCAATCTTAAAGACTAGGGAAAACTGAGATTTTTTTTGGGGATTGAGGTAGCCTTTTCGAATAAAGATATACAACCTCCATTCCACTTCAAGTATGTTTTTAAAAATAGTTTTTTGTTTCACTATAAGTGTCATTTTAGAAAATCATTAACTTTTTTTTCAACTTTATCCTTATCTCTTGTTATTTGCACTTTAAACCATAGTCATTAAAACCGACCCACACATTGACTCGTGTTTCTTGAAATTTATGGTTCAACCGGTTGAACCGTTTGGTCACTAGTTCAACCACTAATTTTTTTATTATTTTAAAATATAAAAATATATATAATTATATATTTTAAGTATAAAATATTAATCACAATATTTATAAAAGATAATAACCATGTAATAAAAATTAAGAATTCATAAATTCACATTTTCATTGTCTCAAAATAGCAAATAAAATGAAAAAGTAAATAATACATAAACAACAAATATGAAACAGAATTACCTAACTTTAAAATTACCCATAGAATGGGAGTGGACTTGGAGTGAGGTCACGAGTGGAGATCAGGTATCAGAGCGAGAAGCCTAGAAGAGTAGATTTTTCCTATTTCCAATTTTACCCCTAAATTAAAATTTAAAATTTAAAATTTAAAGTCGGGATGAACTAGTTTTTTATTTTAAAAACAAAACCAATTTTGTAAAAACTTGCAAGTCACATGGGTCAAGTGTCAACCCACTATTGACCCATGGTGTACCGGTTCACTATATAAATAGTTCAATTTATGAACCAACCCGTGAAATGAATAGGTTGAGTGTCGACCCGGTCCAACCTGCGGGTCAGTCCTGGTTTAATAGTAATTAAGTCACTTGAAGTGAAAATTAAGTCATTTAATAGAAATTTTGTCTAAAATTGTGGTTGTACAATCATTTTTTAAATTCTTATGCAATAACCTTAAAAGACACTTGAAGTGGAACACAGAAAGTATTTGTTTAAGACAAAAGATGCCCTCAATTTGTTGGAAAAGACAGGTATGTTGTGATGTAAACCTGCAAATTCCCCTGTCAAAGTCAATCACTACCAACAATGTGGTGAAGGAGAGCAGTTGATAAAGGAAATACTAGAGATATGCCGGTAAGGCAATTTACTTAGAACACTGGTCTGTAATGGGAGAAGCATGGGAAATACCAGAGACTCGTGGGTTAATTGATTTACTTAGAACACACTGGTCTGGTATTGTTAGCCAATTTAAGCATGACATTGGCTGCCCATTAGGATGCACTCTATTGGCTCATTAGATACTTGAAATAATGTCCAGAAAGGGGGTTACCCTTCTCTAACCATGGCAACATGAAGATTGAGGCATGTGGCTAGCATGTTCACAAAAGGTCTTCGTAGTAGCATTTTTCGTTACATTGTTAACAAGATGGGCATGATATACATACATGCACCAACTTGAGGGAGAGTTTTTGACCTTTAATTGTGATTGCATTTGGATATTTATATGATTTTGCTATAAGTATCCAGCTTGGGAGCACAGAAACAATCAATAATTTTCTCCACAATCCTTTTATGATATTCCTCTATCCTATTGACTCTACTTTACAACTTTAATCTTTAGGGCAAACAGGAAATAATTCACTTGTGATACAACCATTTTAAAAATAGGACCTAAGATTCAGAAAGAGGCAAAAAATTTTCTTCCTGTTTTAGCTTTCCGAACTAAACCCTCTCCACCAACTATTAACAATCAAAAAGCATAACACTTCTCCTTTTACTCCAAATCTAATCTCAAATTTGATTTAAAGCATTAATAAATCACATAAAAAAAATTTGAATACCCTTTCCTTAGGTGTTCACGATAAGTTGAAATTCAAGAAAAAAAGAAAAAAAGAAAAAAAATTGTAATCCTAATTAATTTAGAGTAAAATTCATAAATTAGGTCATGTTTAAGATATTGTTTTCAATGAATTTCACCTGTTTTAATCATTAAAGTCTAATGGAGGGGTTACAATGCTAGTAGCAAACTTAAAACACAGAAGTTAAGGGGCCACTTTTCAATTGATCAAAGTCTAAAGGGTGATTTTGCATATTAAGTAGAAAGTTATATAAAATATATGGGGGAAAGGTCACTTTCTCCCTACTATCCCCCATATGGTTCAAAACTTGTCAAAGTGCTTGTCCCTAGGTTATCTATGCTATCAGTTTACAGCATCCAGCCGCTTTAGGGTGTTAAGTGTTACAAAATAATAAAATGTTGGAAGGGAATAATTTAGGATAGAGCAATTCATGATGTAAATATAGGAAATTTATGTGAACATATTCTGTCAAACATAGGGTTGCCTAAATATTATATGTCAATATTCTATCAAATATGTTGACATATCATATAATTGAGATAATATTTAGATTTAAGAGAATATTTAGATTTGGTTGACTTTAGAATCATTCCTTTTATGTACATGCCCCAACTCGTATAAATACCTTTTTTGTTCAATATATTACATACACAAGAAAATATAGAGAATTTTCTCTCACATTCTCTCTCTTTATCATCTCCACATGGTATCATTGTCCTGTGAGAGGGAAAAAAAAAAAAAAAAGACAACACCTTAGCCGTTTAACCTATACCCAGCCTCCTCGTCCAACCTAGTGACAAATACTTTTTCATTGATCAGCAGCCACAACTTCACCATGCCTGAAATCCAAACAGACTCCACAAACACTGGATCATCGGGTACTTCTAATGCTTCTCTTGCATAAACAGGCAATGATTTAAATGCTTTAATGTGTTATTCTATTTCACAATCAACTCCTTGGATAATAGATTCAGGAGCACCTCACCATATAACTAATTTTTCCAATTTATTTCATACATGTGATCCTTATTCTGGACAAGAAAAAATTTGTATAGCACATGGATCTTATACTTCTATAGCAAGCAAAGGTCTGGCAAAATTATCAAAAACCTTTTCTCTTAAAATCAGTCCATATACCACAATTTGTCTGTAATCGTTTATCTGTTTATCCAAAGATTTTAATTGCTGTGTTACTTTCTTTTACTCTCATTGTGTTTTCCAAGACCAGAATTTGGGGAGAAAGATTAGTAGTGCTACGATGATAGATAGTATCTACTACTTTGAAGATGAACATTCCAAGAATAAATTACCTCAAGAGTTAATTAGTATCAGTTCTACCTCTTTTAAGGAAAAATTAATGCTTTGGCACTATAGGTTAGCATATCCTAGTTTTTCTTATCTTAAGAGATTGTTTCCCACTTTATTTGGTGGAATTGATTGTTCCAATTTCATTGTGAACATTGTATTTTATCAAAAGGTCATAAAAATATATATTATTCAAAACCATATTAGTCCTCTGGGCCATTTTACCTAATTCATAGTGACATTTGAGGGCTTTTAAGAATTCAAACTCTTCTGGAAAAAAGATAGTTTGTGACTTTTATCAATGATCATACTCGATTATGTTGGGTCTCTTTAATGAAAGATAAATTTGAAGTTCA
This sequence comes from Dillenia suffruticosa, assembly GCA_033439265.1. Lineage (NCBI taxonomy): Eukaryota > Viridiplantae > Streptophyta > Magnoliopsida > Dilleniales > Dilleniaceae > Dillenia > Dillenia suffruticosa. The sequence continues at coordinate 23,620,494 of JAVTVX010000015.1, forward strand.
GACTCTATTCAAAACCTTTTATGTAATGGTTGAAACACAATCTCATGCAAAAATTGGAATCTTGAACATTGACAATGGCACCGAATACTTTAATAATTCCCTTGATAGCTTTTTTAGAGACAAAGGTATTCAACATCAATCTACTTGTGTTGACACACTACAACAAAATTGTATTGTTGAAAGAAAAAATAGACATGTACTAGAAGTTGCCCTTGGCTTAATGTTTTCTATGCATATTCCTAAATATCTCTAGGGTGAAACTATTTTAACTGCAACATAGTTAATTAACAAGACACCTACTAGTGTTTCAAATTATATCACAACCCTTGAATGTTTTAAACATTGTTTTTACAAACATCAGGAAAGGAACTTGTTCTTGTACCAATCATCCCATTGCAAAGTATTTGTCATATGATAGGCTCTCTTACAAACACAAGGCATTTACATAAAAAATCTATAAATTGTTTATCCCAAGAAGCATTCAGGAAGCACTTAATGATCCCAAGGGGAATTTGCAGTTATGGAGGTAATTGATACGCTAAAAAAGAATGGGACTTGGGAGATTGTGAAATTACCAAGAGATCAAAAAACGTGGGATGTAAATGGGTGTTTACTGTAAAATCCAATGCAGATGGACGTGTAAAAAGATATAAAGTGAGATTTGTTGCTAAGGGGTTTACACAAACTTATGGTTTGATTACCAAGAAACTTTGGCTCCAGTAGCAAAAATCAACTCCATTCACGTGTTACTATCTCTTGCAGCCAAATCTAATTGGCCTCTACAGCAACTAGATGAGAAGAATGGTTTTTTGAATGGTGACTTAGAAGAAGTATTCATGTGACCCCATCCGGGTTTTGAAAGTACGATTGGCCAAAATAAAGTGTTGAAGTTCAAGAAGTCTCTACATGGTCTTAAACAGTCTCCTAGAGCCTGATTTGAACGTTTTGGGAAAGAAGTAAAAGGCTATGGATATCATCAAAGTCAAGCTAATCATACAATATTTTATGAATGCTCTAATGAAGGCAAGATTGCAATTTTATTTGTATATGTTGATGATATGATTTTGACAGGTGATGATCTTGATGAATTATCAAAGCTAAAGAAAAGATTAACTAAAGAATTTGAAATTAAAGACCGAGGAGAGTTGAAGTACTCTCTAGGCATGGAGTTTGCAAGATCATGAGAAGGTATATTCGCAAAATAAAAAAAAAATATGCTCTTGATTTACTCAATGAAATAGGTTTTTTTGGGATGTTAAGCAACTAATACTCCAATTGAAGCTAATTTGAAGCTAAAACCAGCTACCGCTACAAACGTGATTGAAAGGGAAAAATTTCAGCGTCTAGTAGGTAGACTCATTTATTTGTCACACACTTGTCCTGATATTGCGTTTGTTGTGAGTGTTGTAAGTCAATTTATACACGCTCTAGGCAAAGAACACTTTGATGTTGTATATAAAATACTGAGATATCTTAAGAGGACGCCGGGCAAAGGGCTGATGTTTAGAAAGAATGGTAATGTTCAGAGAGAAGCTTACATCGATGCTGATTGGGTACGAAATAGTACTGACCGGCGATCAACATCAAGTTATTGCACTTTTGTTGGTGGAAATTTAGTCTCTTGGAGAGGGAAAAAGCAAAGTGTTGTAGCATGGAGCAATGCTGAAGCCGAACTTAGATCTCTTGCACATAGTTGTGAGATGATATGAATTAAGAGATTACTAGAAGATTTGCGGACCTTAACTTTACTTCCTATGAAAGTCAATTGTGATAATAAAGCTGCAATTTCGATTGCTTATAATCCAGTTCTTCATGACAGGACTAAGCATATCAAAGTGGACAAACATTTTATCAAAGAAAAACTTGAGGATGGGTTAATATGTGTTCCTTGCATACCTACCAATCAACAGGATGCTAACATTCTTACCAAAGGGTTGCCTAAAAATCAGTTTGATTCTCTTGTAAGCAAGCTGGCCATGGAAGACATTTACAAACCAGCATGAGGGAAGCGGGGGAAAGGGAACAATTTAGGATAGAGTAATTCATCGTGTAAATATAGGAAGTTTATGTTGACATATTTCGTCAAATATAGGGTTGCCTAAATATTATGTCAATATTCTATCAAATATGTTGACATACCATATAACTGGGAGAATATTTAGATTTAGTTGACTTTAGGATCTTTCCTTTTATGTACATGCCCCAAGTCGTAGAAATACCTTCTTTATTCAGTATATTACATGCACAATAAAACATAGAAAATTTTCTCTCACATTATCTCTTTTTATTATCTCCACATAAAATAAAAACAATTAAAACAAAAACAAGTTTGTAATAAGCTTTACTGTTATCATTTTATTAATCTTTTAAAATATAATGTTTTTTATTTTATTTCTTAACTTTTGTTACATTTAAGCCCTTGAAATGATGGAACCAGAGATCGCAAAAGGACAAGATTGGCCGGCTTGAAATGGCAATGGGACAAGCTTGGCTGGCTTGACTTTTTTATGATCCCACCCTATTAACAAAAAATTCAGCCCATCCTTGCATCAAACCCCAGTAGGAGACAGGATTTCTTCCCATCTCCGCCACCACAAAGGCTTGAGAGGGATTAGGCAACCAATTATCAACTTACTATACAAAATCATAGAAAGAAATAAAAGGAATTGAACAATAGAATCTGAACAAGAGATAACAAAAGGACAAGCTTGGCCAGCTTGACATGGCAATGGGACAGGCTTGGCCAGCTTGTTTCTATTTTGTCTTATTCTATTTGTCATAATTTTAAAAATGAAAATTTTTGGTAAATAATATAGAATTTTCCAATTAAAATTCAAAATTTCCATAGACAAGATTAAATTATCATTTATTTATAATTTTTAGCATTCAAAATTATACACAATGATACTTTCCTAAACAAGGCCAAAGAGTGAGAAAGCGGAGATAAATGAGTGTTAATATACATGGAGAAAGGGGGGGAGTAAATATATATATATATACATATATACATTGTTGGGAAATATATCACTATTAAGTCATAGGTTATTACTATATATGACCATGTATTACCATAAATTACCCTTGATATATTGGGACTATATATTTCTATAAATTGTTTGCTTTGTGCTTCTTTACCCTTTTTTGTTTTTTTTGCTTCTCTTCTCTAAGAGGATGCTTTGTCCTTTGAAAAGTCTCCTGAAGATATCCAAAAGGGAGCCACTCCAGGTTAGTTTTTGACAATAAAGACATAGGTAGATAAACTACGACGTCTAACCTAAAGAAATGTTCTATTTCAATTTTTACATGCATCATGACACAAAATAATTTAAGCAAGCATATCACGACTTTCTAGTATTTCATTGATTCTGAAAGAAAAACTTACAAAAGGGCAGTGGTGATCCATGTCCAATATGCACATTCCACATGAGCGGCAGTGATGCGCTCGAGGTGACTTGGGCTTTGAACAATATTGACAGAAAGTGTAATTCTCAAGGTCATCTTTCCCAACCAGTGGGTAGCTACCCCATAATATGCTTGGTGGTGCTCCAGCACATCGAAATGCTGCAAGGCTTAACAATGAAATAGTAGCTACAGAAAGCATTGCAGTTATAGTAGAGTGGAGAATCCCACAAAGATGACTGATAGAGAAAACGACTGGGTAAACTGCCCAGACCCCACCACCTGCATGGATGAAAAACAGTAAGCTTTGCCAAGAATCACATAAAATAGTTGGGAAGCAAATTTATTTATATGCAAAAAAAATAAAAAATCTTGGTGATTAAAAACTGAATTGTAAGACTCAAGATTTTACGTTGAAAATTGTGTTCAACCTTCCAGTCCCATTATCCAGTTTTTCTCCTTTGGAGACCAAAATCAATGTCACCACTTAAGACCAAGAAGCTAATTTGATCACCATCTCTCAACAGGATTACCACTGACAACCTTTCAAGAGTTTGGAGATGTTGTAAGGTGCCTTTTTTTTCTTTTCCTATTCCTTCCGCATCTTTTATTCCCTATATAAAATGATGCCATTGCTTTTGTTTCATAGTTTATCATCCCCAGTACATTGCATACTGTACAAAAGCACATGGCATTGACAACAGACTGTTCTAATTAAGATTATCATGACAGAGAGAAGTAGAATGGGCATACATATTACGAAGAGCATAAATAGAAAAAGGCAAGAAATAAGACACCGATCTCGCAAACGCCTCCAAAAAAACCACTTCTTTTCAGGTTTCCATGTGCTTTGCTTTGTAATTGCACCACACCAGCCACACTTGAAAATGGGGGAGTAAGATGGTAGAAGAAGCCGCAATCCACAACCCCAGCATGTTGCTTCATGATCCTCCATTATGGATGATACAGCATGCTCTTCCTGAAATTGACAAGTAAATTAGTAGCCAGCACCGCAATCAACATATAACAGATTTTTTTTTTTTTTGGGGGGCAGGAGGGGCATAAAATGATAACAGTTAAAACTTTAACGGAAATTGCATCCTAAGAGCAAAAAAAATAACACTAATGATAAACAAGTGATAATTTCGTTATTTTTATTTTCAAAGGAAGAAGTATACACAATCATTTATTATTATCCCCATAAGTTTTAATTAGCAATTAACATCCATGACTGTTTGGGTGATATTTATGAGGTCAATGCCTTAAATCCAAATTAATTGCTATGGAGCAACTGTCAAAAAGAAAATGCATGCCTTACAACCTTAAGACAAATCAATAAGGAAAAAAGACATCACTCATGTTAAAAAAAAAAAAAAAAAAAAAAAGAGAGAAAGAAATCAATGGGGAAAAGAGTAATATTGTGGTGCAAATATACATGAGTTCAAGTGCACTTATTGGAGTCATAAATACAGTTCAGTACACCCAACCACAAATTGGTCAAATTAACAAAGCCACTAAGCAAGCGAAAGTTTTTTTTTTGGGGGGGGATTGAAAAAGAAGAATAATTAGATGTATGAAAGAATGTACAACAACTCTTAAGGATGAAAAAACATCAGCATTAAAAAGGAACAAAGCAAAACAGAACAAAAAGACTACGCAGGCATTAGTTTCCAGCTCTGTTAGGAAGAACAAATCTCTTAGCTACCATGCAGAAGACTGCTCCATTAAAGATGGTTTTCTTTGCTTGGGAAGCAGGTTGGGCAAGAACCCTGACCCAAGACAATTGGCAAAGGAGAGGTGTGACTTTGGTCATCAGATGTGTCTTATGTGAAAGAGAGCCAGAATCAGTGGATCACTTACTCCTTCATTGTCTGCAGACATGAGTGGTGTGAGAGAAGGTGTTTATGTTGCTTCATTTATGTGGGGTGACCTCTAAGTCCATGCAAAGTGAGTTGTGGGCTTGGAGAGGTTTGAAGGAGAGTCTGTAGGTTGCTTGATCCATCATAAATATACATATATTATAGTTTGCTCCCTCTATTGATATTTTGGTTATGGTTTGCTCCCTCTAGCCATTTTTTGGTTTGTTTGCAGGAACACAATAGGGAAACTTTTGAGGGAGTTGAGAACTTGGATTTTTTAGTGAATAGTTTATGGAACACTGTGGTTTTGGTTCTCTGCTAAGTCCTTTCAGATTGATTTTCTTTATGTGTAGCTTTAGCCCAATGCACCTCTTTGGTGGAGGTTGTTAAAATGGAGATTCTATGTTGACTCGTAGGGAGGGTTTTGAAAATCAAATCACAGAATTGTAAGATTTTACCTCCAAAGATAAAGTATAGATCAAAATTTAAAATATATACAAATGAGGATAACAAACATCAAAAGAAAAAGAAAAAGAATAGTTCATCAGTTGATTCATTGGACTTTTAACATAAACAAGCCTACCATTTTATTTTTGGACTTGTTGGGGGCTAAATGATGCCTCAACCTATGAACAGAACCTTATTTTGTAGTGGGAATCTCTATATCATGCATCCAACCTAATAGACTTGCTGGGGGTAAATGAAGCAGAGGGTTGACTTATTCACAAAAAAATCCACAATCAGCATACCCCAAGTTTAGATCATAAATTCAAATTCAGCAACACATCGAAACTGAAAAGAGAGAGTGAGAGAGAGTCCCTAAGTCAGTAAGTAGGGGGTTTTAATCAAGAACAATCCAAACCCTAAAAACAGATGTGGGGTTTTGATCAATCAAGCATCCAAGTCTCAGAAGTTGTTGGAAACCGTAGAATACAAGATGAGGAAGAAAGAAAAACTTACAAGAAGAGAAACCCCTCTTCTCTTGACCCTCCCCCTTCATTCCGCCTATCCTTTTCTCTCAATCCAACAGCACCAACTCCTATTCACTTTCCGTCTTTGGGAGGGAATTCGAAGCCCTCACATCCGGGTGGGCCTGGGCCTAACTTGGTGCGGGCTGCTCTAACAAGCCCAAAATACAAAGTACATTTTGGAGCGCCCTCTCTCTCTCTCTCTCTCTCTCTCTCTCTCTCTCTCTCTCCCCACGGTTATTCCTTTCCTCGTTTATTAGAAAGTGGGATGATTGTGATGCGAGTGTAATTCAACATTTTCGAAGAGAAAGAATCAAATGGGGAAAATGAAGGAGTTTGTGTCTGCGATTGCAGTTTGTCTTGTGATTCTGCTGTCACTGTCAGGGCTAGGCTTAGGGTTAGGGTTGGGGCTATCGAGTGCAGCAGCAAATAGTGAGTCTTCTGATGAACTGAAGACATGGCAATGGCAGATGCTTACCAAGTTAAATTTTTCTTCAGAGATTCGTCTTCACCGCCGTATCCTTCTCATCCTCACTCTTCCCTGTAAGAATCTTTACATTCATCCCTCACCCACACACAAATCAGTGGCTGCTTTTCTTTTACATCAAAAGTGATTTCTTTTGTTGCCTCTGAAAAGAAATTGTGATTGACCACAAAGCCTTCACTGTTAGACTAGAGAATTGATGAAACTAGAGAATTGATGAATTCCCACGTTGCTTTCTGGCTTGTTTAAAGGGTAGTAGGAGTTTGCCCTTGTCAAAGATACTAGTGAAGATAGTAGCACTCCTGTGGTAATCAATAACAGCTCATCAAATTGTTTCTGCATCCCCAAAAGGCACAAACTAGCTACTGATCCAATAGGGGTAGCCTCGGACTATCATGTCTTCACTCTTAAGCCTAAATTCTCTATGCCATATAGATCATTGGCCTTCAGGTGGCTTGTATAAAGGCAAAGTCAAACTGCTTATTTTCCCCCTTTTTTGTTTTGAAACTATGATGCACAAAAGAAACTGAAAGATTACACATGTTAAACCATACAATGCAATCATAGGCAATACACCACAAAGCTTGGAGTTTTAACAGAAGTGTATCCATGCAAGATGGACTGGGAGACCTCACCAAATTTCGAAAGTTGAAATTTAGAAATTTGGACATTTTGTACAAGTCCCTATTCAACAAATTCAAAACTAGCTTCATTCCAATCATGATCAGGTACTTAAACAACCAGAACCACTCAGTAATCTTGGCAACGATGACTATTCATTAGGCTAACAATTGTGAGTCCAATACTTAACAATTAGTCCTCAAACCAAACACCAAACAACTTCAAACAAAACACAAGTGCACTAGGCTACACAAATATTAAACATAGTGCCCCCAAACTTGGTATCCAAAATGTTTGTTCAAGATTACTTGTTGCTACTTGTAGTGCTCATCAACTTGTTTTTGACATATAGGGAGTGGTGAGTCTCGTACCCTCATGAAAGAATTAGCTCATCATGTTTCTCAAAAGGGATCAAGATACAGATCCTTGAAGCTGATGTTCATATACAAAAACAAAGAGAAGATGTTAGCAGATGCCCTTGGTGCCACAGATGGTATAACAATTGTATACTACCAAGATTCTTTGTCATACAAGTACCGAGGACGACTCCGAGCACAAAATATATTGGCTTCCATTTCAGCTATTTCATCAGTTTCACCCAAGGATCTTCCTCTTAGAAGGCTTAACTCACCAGAGGACGTGAAACTATTCCTTGAATCAGCGGACAAAGTTGTTCTACTCTTGGAATTTTGTGGTTGGGCTCCTACAATGCTGGCCAAATTGGAAGAAGATGCAACTGCATATGGTTTTAATATACAAGCTAGTGCAAAAGGTAGTAAGTTACACTGGGAGTAATCCTTTGTTTTGCACCTTAGATATTAATATTTACTTTTTCTTTTGTCCTGAGGTACATTGGAATTCCATTGGTTTATATATGCTGTTAAATGACAGACGTTAATGGTAATGCATCTAGTTGTCATCTGTTACTATTTCTGTAATTGATCTATATGTTACTCATGACATGCAATGTAGATACATACGAGGACCCAAGAACCTGCAGTTCCTATGACTTGCATCTAAGTTGATGGGGAGGTCTCTACCTTGAGAATTAGAGTAGGTTTCATAAGGAGCATTACATGGACAAGTGAGCTGGAGACAGTAGGTTGACCAAATAGTCTCAATGTAAATATTCTGTGTCTGGAGAGGAAGTTCAATGTAAAAAGGCTATGGGTCTCCCATTTTGTAAGAGGACCGCTCCTACTCCCTTCCCTGAAGCATCACACTCAATTGTGAATAATTGAGTGAAATCCGGCATTGCCAATACCGAGGCATGAGTCATCGCGGATTGTAATGCTTTAAAAGCTTGGTTAGCTTCCATGGACCACACAAACTTAAGCTGTCATTCTTTCCTTAGTAAATCCGTGAGAGGCTTAGCTATCTTCCCATAGTCACGAATAAACTGTCTATAGTAGCCGGTTAAACCCAAGAATCCACAAATTTCTTTTGTGGAGTGGGGAATTGACCACTTTAGAATGCAAGCTATGTTTCTCGAATCCACTTTTACTCCATCCGAAGAGATTACATGGTCCAAATATTCATTGTCCCGCTTGCCAAATTAACACTTCTTCTTGTTGGCCACCAAAGAATTCGCGGCTAAGGTTCGTAGGGCGGCCTCCAAGTGTCTCAAATGTTCCTCCCAAGTGTGACTATAGACAAGAATATCATCGAAAAAGACCAAGATGAACTTCCGGAGGTAGGGTCGGAACACATCATTCATGGTTGCTTGAAAGGTGGCAGGAGCATTCATAAGCCCAAAGGGCATCACAATAAACTCATAATGGCCCGAATATGTCCGAAAGGTTGTCTTAGGGATGTTGGATTCAGTGACTCGAATTTGATGGTATTCGGATCGCAAGTCTAGTTTGGGGAAGTATCGGGCACCATGTAGTTTGTCAAGTAGCTCATAAACCACGGAATTGGATATTTGTCCGGTACAGTGGTCTTGTTCAGTTCCCTATAGTCTACATAAAAGCGCCAACTACCATCCTTCTTGCGGACCAGAAGCACTGGACTAGAGAAGGGGCTGGAGCTTGGTCGAATGATCCCTGCAGTTAGCATATCCACCACCAGCCTCTCAATCTCATTTTGCTGCTCATAGCTGTAGCGGTAGGGTCTGATACTAACAGGACCACATTCTGGTTGGAAGGGAATTTGGTGATCTGTTGTGCGGCAAGGCAGAAGCTGAGTGTCTTCCATGAATACCACAGCAAAATTTGAGAGAAGGGACTGTAGAGGTTCTTGCCGGTCACAGGACAGTGACTTATCCGTGGAGTTCTGCTCACTGTCTTCTATGTTGGCCTCCCATAACCATACACCAAACTCCACTTCAGTAAGTTTTTTTAAAGCAACTAAGGAAGAAGAGGTTCGGATCAGAGCTGGGTCACCAACCAAGCACACATTCTGACCTTGCCACAAGAACTTCATCGACATTGTCTGCCAGTTCACTCTTACTTCAACTAAGGTCCCCAACCATGATACTCCCAAAATGACATCAACACCTCCTAGGGGAAACAAGAAACAGTCGATTGCAATTGTGATACTCCCTATTTCTATCTGAACAGTGGAGCATACCCCTAAGGAAGCTAACCTTCTCCCATCACCAAGCCATACCCAAAAAGGGTATGTGGTGTTCACCCTTTAACCCATTTGTTTAGCCGTAGATTCAGCGATAAAGTTATGACTGGCTCCACTATCTACCATGATTAGTAATTGTTCCTTCCCAATGGACCCCATAAGTTTCATGGTTTTAGGATGAGAAATACCTTCTACGGAGAACATGGGAAGCTCCATCGTGGCTAGCGAAATGTCCGATTGTTGCACCAATTCCTTTGCAGTGGCGCCTTCGCTCGAAGCTTCCTCAGTCGAAAGACCCTCATCCTCGCCTATAATGATCGTCCACAAACTCTTGTCGGGGCAATTATGGAGAGGATGGTATGGTTGTCGGCACTTGAAACGCAACCTTTGGAGTGGAGGTCCATAATTTCCTGATGGGTCAATTGACGGAAGCCGTGGTTGGGAGTTGCATGTTGTTGCAGAGGAGGGAGGAGTGAAGATGATCGTTGAGTTTGAAGAGTGTTTGGGTTTAGGGCCGTGTTAAAAGAGAAATGGTTCTGGGTTGTGGTTTTCTAGTGGAAGTGGGTGTCGGATCCTCCAGGGGTTGGGTTGGACCCGCTTCACTTTCGTGACCCGGCTGAGAAGTGGGCCCCATCGTCCTTACCCGGTAGTAGCCCCGTTATAAAGTAGCCATTCTCTCTTTCGATTTCCCGAGCAATCTTCATTGTCTGGAAGAGCGAGAGAGCTTCGTTGGAGCGAATTCAAACTCGTATCTCGTCCTTGAGACCATTAAGGAAGAGACCCAAAAGGATCGAAGAGTTCAGCCCCTTGATGAGTGCAGCCCTAGCGACGAATTCATCGATGTAAGCATCGACCGTCCCCGATTGTTTTGTTGATGCCAGTGCTTCAAAAGGGTTCGCTGATAGGCCTCCCCCGAACTGATCAAAGAGTTCGGTTGTGAGATCGCACCAAGAAATCGAGGGTTTCTACGCCAACATCCATTATACCCAATGAAGTGCAAAGCTATCCATGGAGAGCATGGCGACAGTGACTTTCAAATCATCCACAACGTGATTAATGGCGAAAAATTGCTCTGCTCGTGCGACCCAAGCCGCGGGATCATGGCCATCGAAGCAAGGGTGATCCAGTTGTCGCAGCACGAAAGGTACGTCTTCTTGAGATGGGTATCTGGGATGTGGGTGACTGTGGTTGTGGTGACTAAAACGGGAATGGACCCGATCTTGAGAGAAGGGCTTCCCAGAACGCCATGGAGTGTGGAGGCAGAGGAACCAGCCTCCTCTCGACCATCATTTTTTTGTCGTAGCAGTGCTGTCACCAAATCTTTCAAAGAGTCAAGTTTGTCCACCTAATGCGATGGATATTCATCTCCTCGACTATTGTCGAGACACTCTTCCCCAGATCCACAAGGTTTTTTTCAATGGATTCGAGTTTGGCGTCCATTCTGGTGTTGGTCATGGGGGAAGGGAAGAGGTTGTTTTGGGAAAATCACTAAGAGGGAGGGGTGGGGAAGAGAAGGGTAGGTCAGACCAAATTGTTAAGAAGACCGACAAAGAAAGGCTAGATAATTGGAAGTTCAGTAGCTTCCTTCCATTGATAATATGAAGATAGAATTATAGCCAAAGAAAAGAAGAAAGAAACACTCAGTCTGCTACGGAGTAGCAAGACTGCCCGAGACTCATAAACTGAAATAATTCATCTCTACCTTCCTCTTTTCATTCTCTTCTATTTATAGCCTAATTTTACCTCTCATATTCTCTCATAACTGCTCAAGAATCTCAACAACAAACTGTTATGCTCCAATACCATGCCTTCTGCACTGATATACCTTCAGTCCTTTAGGTTCCGCCACCTCATCTGCTTGTTCAGCAGCTACCTCATCTGCCAAGTGTTCCTTTGATGCCACTTCATTACCCGGCCGGACATCTTCAGATTCTCTCATAACACAAGCACCCCTTTAACATTTTGATTTCTCTCTCCTCCAATAATCATTTTTAATTAAATTTGACCTCTGGACTCAATTCCATATCTGATCTTTAAATTTGCTTACAAATTAATTGGGATTTCACAACTCATACTGGCCCAGAATTTTCATGAATGAAGCTCTGTTAGAAATTTTTGATAGAAAATATTTATGCAGGTGTAATGCATAAGAACCTCCAATTGGCCTTGTTATCGTCTGTACTTGTCCTTCCTAATAAATTTGTTTTACTGCAAGATAAGTTATCCTTCCTTGGAAGGATTAAATTTGGATGTCCAATAGAAAAAAAATATTCTTTGCACTGACAGCATAAGAAGCTCAGTTCTAGTTGGCTTATGCTTTCTTCCTGAATTCCTAAACCTAATCCTCATTATTATGTTATCTAGTAAGTTATCTGAACTTTGTTCCAGCAATATCATGTACCAAAATGTGTCCATAATTTGCCTATTATCATGGACATTTTTTACTCCTCACATATGGCCTTGTAACCCAAGAAACAGCTCGTTTAGAAAATTGGCTTATGCTTTGTTCCTGAATTCCAAACCTAATCCTTAATATTATTTTTTTTTGGTGATATAATCCTTAATATTATGTTATTTAGTAAATTGTATGAAACTTTGTTCCAGCAACAGCACATGAATCTTATACTTTGTTGCTGAATTTCTAAACCTAATCCTTATTTTTATGTTATTTAGAAAATTATGTGAACTTTGTTCCAGTGACATCTTGTAACAAATTTTGTCCCTAATTTGCTTATTATCGCCGACATTCCTTCTTCATATATGGCCTTGTAACTTAAGAAATGGGTGGTATAGTAAATTGTCTCCTCAGTGTCAACACTACTTTTTGTTCCTATTTGAGACCAGTTACTCTTGTTTATATATACCAGGAAGTTGAGATGAGGCCAACCTTTATGTTGATTCCTGGGGGTTGTTATATAATGGGGCACATGGTGTTGCATGCTAGTATTATTACAGAGTAATTCTTATAAGTGCCTTCTTTTGCAGGAGGTTTCTTCAGGCAAGAATCTACTCAAGAGACTAATCAAACAATTAAGTCCAGGACCAACAAAATTGAGAAGGTGGCTGGTACTTTCCTAACACATTGAAATGTGGTTAATTGGAAGTGGGGACCACCTCTTATAGATTCTAATTGCATTTTTCTTTCATTCCTTCCATATAGCGGATGACACAGAATGAGAGGCTACAGTGTGGGGTTGAACATGGGTTTGGTGGAGTCCCTTGGCTTAAGGAATTTAGCGCACCAAATGAGAGTGCTGTTCTTGAGGACCACCATGGGGCGCCGGATTCTGGGCTTTCCTGTAGTGATCAACAGTTTCTGCATTTTGAGTCTTTCTTCTCCAAGTTCATTGCAGATGCAAGAGAGTACTACCTTCCTCTCGAAAGGCAAAGATTTGCTCTTGTGTCCGATAGATCTTTGCTACCCTCTCTGGGTGTTGAAAGTTCTAGTTCATGGTCAATAATGCTTTACTTTGCTGGATGTCCTATCTGTTCAAAGGTGTTCGAAGAACCTGAAGACATGAGAAGGCTTCTGCAGCTGCATAGTCCACTAATTACAGAGGTATACTTTTTCTTCGGACAGCACTTTATGTTTCTCTGAGCTAGGTCCTTGTTTGAGATATATGTTGTTTGGCATCATATATTAGATTTTTTGCAAAATTTTAGCACCGCTGTAGTCAGACAGAGGGTTGGTGCTGGTATATTGGTGTGCCAATATAAAGTTGGCTAATGACTTGTGTATACATCCAAGATATGCTACACATGGGATTCGTGCCCTCTCCTTTCGGTGGGAGTGGGGGCATGGTTGACTGATTACTAATACACATATACAAAACCTCCATTTATCTTGCACCAGGCAAAATATTAAATTTGTGAATCGCATGGTATTTGAATTCAGATGATCCTTAACTATGCCTATGCTAATCTTATAATGAGCATGAATTTATATTAATTTGCTGAACCGTAACAAATGCATCATGGTGTCATCCATATTTGGGTTGTAATATCACCTTCAAAGTAGATAAAAAAAAGTGTATGAGATGGTGCTGGAACAATGAGAAAGGGTCAAGCGAATGAGACCAGAACACTGATTTAGCTCCCTCTCTGTTTCTCTGCCTTGGTTTGCTTTATTTGTTGTTCTGTTTTGTTTTTTAGTTCTTGAGAGAAAACTTATCCTCTTTTGATGTCTTATACATTCTTCAAATTTGAATGTAATCTTGGTTGAGATCAAAAGAATCTCCAAAAAAGGGGCAGGGGGAGTGTGAATAGACAACATAGAGAGGGAGAGAGGAACTGAATGAACAGAGAGAATAGAATGGGTAGAGTGGGAATAGAGACTGAGATAGGCCTTAATGAAGAAATGGTTCAATTCTTTTTTCCCCTCCATTCTTTTCCCTTAGGGTTTCTCAACTCTTTCAAACAAGGTCATCAGAAATGCATGAACTTCTTTTGTCTCAATTTCATTTATTTTATTTTTGCCTCTCCTAGCTCTTATTCTAAGGATTTTCTTTTTCATTTCTTGATAGCTTTGCTTTAAATTCTTTGTAGCTTGTAGGTGACGTAAATGGATTGGACCAGGCTATACCTGCAGATAGGCCGTCTGTAGTTCTCTTTGTAGATAGATCCTCTGAATCAGCAAAAATTAGAAGGAGGAGTGAGGAAGCTCTTCAGGCTTTTCAAGAATTAGCTTTGCACACTCAGATAGCTGGACAAAAGAACAGAAGCCAAGAGATATTCTCTGTTCACGATTATGGAATTCCGGAGAGTAAATCTGGTCATGCCAGGACTGTAGTCCAGAAAATACCTCGTAAAGATAAGGTATCGATTATGATAATCAATGAGGATGGACCTGTTGCATTAGATAATATGGCTGCAGATTTAAAAGGTAGCTCCTTGAAAGAGGTTTTGGCACATTTGCTTGAACAGAAAAATGAAGCCAAATTAAGCTTGCTTGCTAAGGAGGCAGGGTTCCAACTTCTATCTCAGGATTTTGATGTAGCCAATACCTTAGCATCATGGCCAGAAGTTCCATCAAATAAAGTTTCAATGGATCTGCCCGTGGAAGGCACTATTGGAAGTACTGATGATTTTGACAAGGTTGAGTTACTTGAAACCGGAAAGCTATTGACTGTAAAGCAGAAGAAAAATTTTGATTCTGATGATGCCAAATATGCTTCAGATGACAGGACGATAATCACTACCTCTACATCAAGCACACAATCAATGTCCATGGAACATGATAAGTCTCATAAGGATGACAAAATTGATGTGCTTGAAGATGTGAATGTGGAAGAAAATGTTTCTGTGGTGGCAGACAATCTGGACGACCAACAACATCATTTCCCTGTTTTTCAGGGTTCCTTTTACTTTTCTGACGGTGGCTATCTGCTACTAAAAGCTCTCTCTGCTAGTTCAAAGATTCCAAATATGATAATAATTGACCCCACTTCGCAACGACAGTATGTGTTTCCAGAAAAGATGGTTCTCAACTATTCTTCTCAAGCTGATTTTCTTTATGGCTTTGTTAATGGAAGTATTCCTCCGTATCAGCGATCTGTATCTGTAGTTCAAAGCCCAAGAGAACCTGTGCACCCTCCATTTGTGAATTTAGATTTTCATGAGGCTGATGGCATTCCTCGTGTCTCAAGTAGTACCTTTTCTGAGTTGGTCCTCGGCTATAATGATACTGACTATGATGCTCAGAAGGTTGGTCATCATTGGCAGAAAGACATACTGGTCCTCTTCACCACTAATTGGTGTGGATTTTGCCAGAGAATGGAACTGGTAGTACGTGAAGTGTTCCGGGCCTTCAAAGGCTATGCAAACTTATTACGGAGAGGATCTAGGGAACAGGAAACATTTTCTGGCAGTGGTAAGTTAACATTTCTTGGTGGATTTCTATTCTCTATTTTGACTTTTGGACCCTATCATGCATGTATTTTCTTTTTGTTATTGGATGGTTAGTTTTCTTCCATTGGTGTTTAGCAGGACTTTTATAGAGTCATTTACTTCCACAATGAACTTAGTATTGTGCTAATACAGTTGAATTAAACCATTATCATGGTTAACATTTCATCCTTATTCTCGTTATCCATCTCTAGTATTACCCCTGTCAGATGGCCAAGCTTATCTGCACCTTTCACTGATTTTGATCTAGAGCCTGTCCAGAAAATTTGAATTTAGGCAAGAAGTTTTGTTGATTTTGATTATTTTTTGAAGAAGGGTAATATTGTAGACATTTGATTTGGGCCTGTTGTTGATAAAATGGGGCAATCATTGGATATAGTTTGTGTTTGTCTGTGTGTGGTGGGTTCTTAGTTTGTTTCTGAAGATTGCTTTGAGGAGCCATTGTCGATAAGGGGGGAAAAAGTGTTTGAGGCAACTGTGCCAATCCAAGATCCCTTTGTGCTCTGACTCACCAAATGAGTTACAATGATTTACATCCCGCAATTAAATTCTTGTTACTCCCATCTTTAAAGCATTTGCAGTGGGACAATTGAAGATCCACTAACACCACCAAGACAAACTTCCCGTGGGAGAAATTTGCTCAGATGATTCTGGTTGTAGTTTTTTTTTTTGGGGGGGGGGGGAGAAACAGAGACTTTGACAGTAAAAATAATGTTGATTATTAAAGTTTTTTCTTCAATTTCTGAAAATGAATTGATGTCTAGATAGCTGCAGGAGAATTGGAGCATATGCCATGCACATGGCATTTCAATTAAGATTCTTAATGGGGAGAGGAAATTTACTGTAGGGAGTACTTTGTTGACTTTCCAAGGGTGCTGTGGTTTTGTGTTGAATGGGCCAAACCACACAGAGGTTTATGTCATGTACTATTCTTCTTCTTTGTCATTATTTCTTTAACTTATGTTTTCTTGGTCATGCATGTATTAGTTTCCTTTTTCTATCTTGACAAACTTAAATTTCTATGATCTTTTTTTTTTTAATTTAATTTTATTCTGGGGGAGGGGGAGGAAGAAGAAGAAAAGATTTCGATTCAATGTTGAAAATGGAAAAAGAATTATAAAGGATGATAAGACATCCTCCTAGAAAGAAATAAATGTGTACAAAACTAAATGAAAGATAGAGCATTCAACTCAAGCAAGACTCCCTGTCCCCGTGCTTCTTAAAGCATCAGGAGTCAGAAGACCAAAATGTTACCAAGAAAATACTTTAATACATGTATAAGATGTCCACATACTTTCTAAAAATTTTTATTTAACCGTGTGGGCCTAGTTAGGTTGATATTTGATATTCTTGAATCATGCAATGATTCTCCTCGATCCTAGCTAATTTTTGTTTGTTTGTTGTAAAAAGTCTCTTTCTTTCTAGCATATTTTCTAAATTACTTTTGTATGATTTCCATGAGAAACTTCTTTCTATCAAATATAGTATGATAAGGAAAAATCAGTAGACGATGCTGGCCCCTTTTGGTGCAAAAGACCTGCAAGGAAATTGTTGGTGTACAACAGTGACATCTTAAGAGCCTCCTATTGGATGAGTCCTTGAATTTTTATTTCCTTATTATTGCTTTTCATTTTGTCCAGGTTCGGCGAGAGATGTTATCTTAAAGTTTCCAGAGATATACTTGATGGACTGTACATTGAATGACTGCAGTTTGATCCTGAATCTAATTGGTCAGGTGCGTATTTATAAAGTCCACTGCATCTACCATTGTGTAACACTGTGTTTATAAAGATTTATTACTTGTCCCTCCTTGCATGTGTATTACTTATTCTATTTTTTTTTTTTTTGCCGTTACTTCTTGGAATTGTATAATATCTCATACTAGAATATTGTGGCATTGTTATGAACCCACAGCATCTCAAGACTATGGCATGATCGTAGATGTCGATGTTGGAAATTATAGTAAAGTCTTTCCTCATTATAGTTTTCTGTAATAAGTAGCAGAGTCTTTAGACTTGTCAAGTATTTCTTTTTGTGTTGCTTTCCATATTAGTCTAGCTACAGTTTTGGGATATGATCTTTTATTTAGCGAGAATAAAGAAAGATCATAGATGAGAAAATGAGGCGAAGATTTGAGTCCCTCTAAATCTCACAGATTGTAAGGTTTTCTCTGTGTCTTAGGTACCGAAGCCTTATTATATTAATCAATATAGACCACAAGGGTAGAAGATCCCTAAATGAGAAAAAGCCAAACACTCCCTGTTTTGATTATGAAGTAATCGCCCTATAACTTGATCCCAAAACACGGACCATAAAAGACTTGTAAAATTCTGGCCAACTTGCAACCATCCAACAAAAGTTTGAATCATATTTGAAGATGTGCCGGGAAGAAAGGGCAAATGATGTAGTTGATTGTGAGCATGATTAGAAAGCCCATGAAGCCAAACAACAAGAGACAACTGCCAGAACAGAGGAATTATCTCGCGACCTTGCAGCTTTAAAACTGGGTGGTAGCAAAGCCCATTAGTGTTAATCGAAGCTATCAAAATTGCCAAGTTAGTAGAGATATAGGGTCTGGTTATACTGATACAGGGGCTTGTGTTCAAAGGTACTCCAAGCTTGACTTACCTTAGTTCAATGGGAAAGATGATCCATGAGGGTGAACATTTCTTCCGTCCTCAATTCACTCCAGAGGAAGATAAGGTTGGGCTGGCTTCTTTTCACTCAAAGGGGGATGCCTTTTGTGGTCTTTTAAGTTAGAGCATGACAGTTCTAGCATGACATGGGGAACTTTTTGAACTTTTGCGAGAAGGGTCCATTGATGATTATCAACAGTGATTTAAACAATTATCTGATCGTGCTAGCGCACTCACCTTGGAACAAGAAGTTGGAATACTCATAAACCATCCCCAAGACTACATTGAGTGGAAGTAGAGTTATATCGGTCAACTGATTTGACAAGTCCAAATAAGTCTTGCTCAACTTCATGAGATAAGAGTGTGGCATCAATCTACCAATCCACCCTTCGAAAGAAATGGTAACAACTCTTCAATCCAAAACTGTTTATCAAACAATCATCTAGAACTGAAATGGAGGAGCAATGGGCAAGGGGCTTTGGTTTGATTGTAAAACATTTTGTTTGGTTAGAAATTACGGATGAGATGAAGCTGAGTGGATCAAAGGAGCGATGAGTTGATAATTCTGATGAGCAAAAGAATTTTCCATTTATGCCCCAGGTGCAAGGATACATCAAAGGAGAATCCCCATGCCAGGTTGAACTTCACATGTTGTCGGAAGATGTGGGCAACATGCACATTGCTCTCTATCTTTTGTATGTGAGGGCAACATGTTGTCAAGGTTAGAACTGACGTTACAGACTATAACATCTCAAAGATTATTGCATGGTTATAAAGATTCACATTTATTCAATGGGGGCAATTATAGTTTGCTCTTTCCTTATTATAGGTTGCCATAATAAGTAATAGGACTCTTGAGACTTTGCTTGTTAAGACTTTCCTTTGTTATTATTTTTCATATTAGTTTAGTTTTTGAGATTTTACCTTTTATTTGTAGCAAGAACAAAGGAATTATTATGTCTACCTTTTATACTTAAAGGAAGATTATTGTTGGAAAAAGTAAGTAGAATTCTCTCAAGGTTTGACTCCCTAAAGACTCAAAGATCATGAAGTTCTCTAATGAGATTTAGAGAATGCAAGGTTCTCTCTAGCGGACCCTTGTCATATTAATTAATATAGATCAAAGGAGGAGAAAATTTCTAAATCAAAACAGGCCAACCAATCCTCATTTTGATTACCAAGTTAATCACCTTATAGCCTTATAATTTGACCTGAGACTTATGACGTTGACACACATTCAGTTAAATATTTTCCTTTAAAATAAATTTTGTATGATCTTTTAAATCACTCTCTAAACCGTAATTGCACTTAACTACCCTAAAAAAAATTTAAATAATATTCCATATCTCCCATAGGTGAACGATGTTAGCTTTCGAGCAAATTCACAAAATTCTCAACCAACATGCTTTTGGATTTTGATTTCTTGATAATTTTTCATCAAATTCAACCCTAACTTTATTTTTTTTGTTATGATTCCACATCTCATGTCCGAATCTGCTCTCAAGACATTATTCATTGGAATTGTGCAATCCACACCTGGCAAAAATCCTCATGAATGAGCCTTGTTAACAAATTTGGAGACCAGAAATGGTATCGCTATGAAAAATCAAGTTTAAGGATCAAGTTTGGTTTAAAATTATTGCTGAAGCAGGGAAAAATCAAAATCCAAAGTGTACTTGCCCAAATTTTGATGAATATTTCATTGGAAAGCCAACATGGTTTACTTGTGAGGGACATTGAACATAGTTTTGAAAGTTTGAGCGTAATTAAGTGCTATAAAATTGAGGGATGATTTGAAAATACATGTAAAGTTCAAAGGGATATTTGTGGATTTGGCCTTCAGAATTTGATTTTATGCTTCTATTTGCATTTTGGTTTATCATGATATTGTAGTCTACACTTCTGGTTACTTTAGCGATGATCCTCATAAATATCAAGCAAACGCCTCAGGAGTGGACTAGGGCCACACCATTCGTCATGCCAAAAGGAGTTTCTTTTCCCATTCCCCATCTTAAACTCCAGTGTGCCCCTATAAGTTTCCCACCCTCTCCTTATCTCCTTCCAAACAGCTACTTCATAAGGCCTGACGGTTTCATTAGACATCTAAACCCTAAAAGAAGTCTCATATTTTGCCATAATAACCTTTTTGTACAGCAAGCTTTCTCATCTAAGATCCAAAAAAAATCAACCGAGGATCTCATGTCAAGCCCCCTTTCAAGTTTATTTCATTATGAATTCAATATTATCTAATCGTTCATTAAAGAACAAACTATGAAGGGCTAATATCATTATAGTTTATGACTATCTTAAGATCTATTTCTGCATTCTAATTTAATATTTGATATTTGAAATATTTTATTAAAAAAATCAATACCTCATATTAGGTTTGACATATCAAAACTTTTGAATTTATGCATGAAGCACATATGCACCAAAACTAGTTTCAAAAAGAAGAAGAATAATATCCTGTGTTTTATCATTCTGTCTAGGAGGAATATTGATGAGGATGTTTTAGAGTTTATGGAGTAATCATCCGTATCCACTGAATTCAAGAGTTCTATCGAAGTATAAGACATCAAAAATAGTTCTTCTGTCACAGTCTCATTTGTGCGTTGTACCTCAATGTAATCGGATAATGTAAATGACTATTGGAGGGCTTTAAAAAGGAAAGTATTTTATGGTCATAATTTTCTTTTCTGTTGGTATTCTCAAAACATGCAGAGAGAACTTTACCCAGCTCTGATGTTATTCCCTGCGGAGAGGAAAAATGCCGTTTTGTATGAAGGACATATGGCCGTAAATGCTATATTCAAGTTTATAGCTGAGCATGGAAGCACTTCACATTATCTAAATGGAAATAAAGGTACTTCCCTGGCAAAATCTCCATAATCTTTTACATTGTTTGGGTCCCCTTCTTGTACATGCCTCTCCCATTGTCAGGTCATCTTGCAGTCTGAAGCATTTAGCTGGGTAGTGGGCAAAAATATATCTATGTACTTTATAGCTCCATTGTGCATTACCAAAATTTAAAGGGTCTTTTCTGTCCATTATAGTTTCTTACATTACAAGCTTTGGATTTGATTCTGCAATCGGTTTGTTACCCATATGACTCTCTTGGTGTTCTTAAACTGCTTGCTGCTCATGCCTATGAACTGGTTGCATGAGATTCTGATATTGGGAAATTCCTGTTCACAGTCACCATGATATCTTGTTTTCTTTTGCTTTTCTCAATGTGCTCTCACTTCTTCTGGTCATCAATTGCAAGATCTAACTTTTATGTGGCGGAGAGTAGTTACTTTATATATTAGGAAATGTAATTTTTTAGGTTTAGGAGATTATTTGATGGAGCTTGTTTCTAGCTAAAGAAACTGATGTTATTGAACTTGTATGAGGACTGATGAAGAAAATTTTGGGGACTTGATAGACAGAAATTTGTATCTGCTTCCAACTAATGAAAGCAAATGGTCAAAAAAATAAAAATAAAAAATAAAACTAGTAAATTGGCCAAGGATAACAAATCTAATGGGAAGGAATATTCAAATTTAGGACCGTTAGAAAATATGAAGCTATGCAAGTACCTTTCAAATTTACCGAAGGGTATGGAGTGAGAAAGTCTTTAGAAATTGCTGGCTTTTCATAACATGAGGGTGCATGTCAATAAAGTTTATATGTTGTGAATGATTCCTACATATTTTGGGGGTTCTGTGGTCATATGCCTTGGGATGTGATAGATAATTGTGCTAAGGGATGGGGGGGAAGATGAAATCTTGCAAGTTACTCATGAGTCTATCCCTCTGGCCTATAATTTTTTGGTTGATCAGGATGACAGTTCCTACATCTCCACAGGGCCCTCTAGGCTGCTGTGTACTTCTTGTTTAGGCTAGCTGAAGGGAAAGGATTGGTCACATATTTGTAGGTTCCTGAAAGTAATTTAAAATCTCATACTCTGATGATTTGTTGCTCTCTTGAGCTATTTTTATTTTTTATTGGAAAAGGATCGTATTGCTCTCAAGTGGAAATTATATAGAGTGAATTGCAGATATAAAGGAAGGAATA
The DNA here is from genome assembly GCA_033439265.1 of Dillenia suffruticosa. Lineage (NCBI taxonomy): Eukaryota > Viridiplantae > Streptophyta > Magnoliopsida > Dilleniales > Dilleniaceae > Dillenia > Dillenia suffruticosa. The sequence goes on from JAVTVX010000015.1 coordinate 23,642,995, forward strand.
ACAAAGTAAAAAGTTCCTAGCTGTGAATGGCTTGAACATAAGAGTTGGTGCCAAAGAACAGAATGGGAGAGTTCTCTATTTTGTGTACTTATTTGAAGAAAATTATGGTTAAACTTGATTGGAGCAATAATTAGCTTGTTTCATATCAGAAAAATTAGATGATATAAATATTGCATCATTTAGGATGTTTGAGTATTGATTTGTGGGACTGATTTAAAGCAGAAGGTTTGGACATGGGTATAATTTTATTTTCCCTTTCCTCAATAAACGAGGAGATATTAGACTTCCGAATCCTGCAATACATAATGGGATGTTAAAAAGGAAAGAAATAATAAGAAGCCTCTAGCTTATCGATTGACTTAAGAACCATATGAAGAGTTTACAACTACTATGTAGTGGGCTTGGAGAAAAAAATATGTGTGAGCTAGCTACATGAAAAATTATGTTCTTTCCTTTGGGATCCATGGCATTAGAGAAGGAGCAATGAAGATTTTGTTGGATTCATTAACTTCTTTGCCACCAGATTAATGCAGATGGTAAACATATTTCATATACTGAATAAGTTTGATTTGCTGATGTTCCCTAATAGATAACAAGGGCAAGTAACATTCATTAACGAGTGAAATAGAATTTAGGCAACTATAAAATCCTTCCCTATGGTTTGCCCATTTGGCAACTACAACCCCTCCCCCCCCCCAAAAAAAAGAAAAAAATTATAAAACTACCAAGGAGTCCCTTGTGGTTTGCTCTTTTATCAAATTACTCCCTCTCCATCAGTTGCCCTGTTAAATATGCACATGCTGCAGACACTATGCTATTTCCCCTTCATTTGTTATCACCCCTATACCCCTAACTCATTTTCTGTCTGACAAATTTTCTTTAATTTTTCAACTTACTTCAAAACTCTTGGTCCTAATCCATAGTCAATCACCAAGTCGACGCTATTGTGGATTAATCAGTAGGAGAATCTAAATAAAGGACGATTAACTCAAGTGAAAATAAATTTTAATGAGTTAAGTGAGAGAGGGAGCATTTTGCTAATTAAATAAATTACAAGGGGCTTTGTAAACAGAAAAATCACAAGGGGTACGTTGCATTCTGCTTTAGAATTTAACAATGAGCGAATCAGGGAAACATTTTCAAAATTTGTTACATGGGCCTAATTCGAAAATACAAGTACTCTTTATGTAAATAATTTGTATTTTGCATTCAGGGCTTATGGGTAAGAAATTTAAAGGGTGAATACATGGAATAAGTTGCCTAAGATTGTGTGGAAGGAGAGAAGAGAAATCGACAAAAGATCCATAAGAACATATTAGAGGAATAATGTACCATAGCCAACAAATAATTTCCTTCCAACTTATGTAAAGATTTTCCCATCATGAAAGAGAATAAGAAAAAGACTTACTTTTGCGAGTGATGTTCTTAGATAATCACTTTATTGTAGTTCAAGCTTTGTGCCAATAGCTGGAGCATTGGGGCATTTTCCTTTTAACTGTATGCCTCTTTTATATTTGTTCCTGCACAACTTGACATTAGAGTGCAGCACATCTGTTCAAAATAGTTATTTGAGTGCAAAATTTGTGCTTACTGAATTATTTGATTGGTGGCAGTTGGCAGCAACTTTAAGGAGTATCCCTTTTCCAGCACATCACCTCCTGAATAATTTATCTGATGATTGCAATATCTATTCCTGAAATCATGTAATCAGCCTTCTTGTTTCTCCTGTTTTGGTAGGATTACTGTGGAATGAGGCAGAAAGCGGAGGCAAGGACACTGACCTATCTGTAGATGCATCACCAATGTCAGTTCAGGAGAAAACTTGGATTGCAGAAGACAATCACCATGAAATCATTAGAAAGAGGAGGATCCCAAACGGAGCTGTTAGCTACCATCATACTAGATCTCAAACATCACATGGCTTGCATGAATCAGTGCCTCATGTGGTTGCTGGATCCATTCTACTTGCTACTGACAAACTTCTCAATGCACACCCTTTTGATAAATCCAGAATCCTAATAGTCAAGGCAGAAAACAATACAAGATTTGAAGGTCTAATTATCAATAAGCACATGAGTTGGGACACTCTTAATGAACTGGAAGGGCTGGAAATCCTCAGGGAGGCCCCGTTGTCCTTTGGGGGTCCAGTCATAAGACATCAAATGCCTCTTGTGTCTTTAAGTCGGAGGTTTATACAAGATCAGTACCCAGAAGTTGTACCTGGTGTTTATTTTCTTGACCAAACCGCTACAATTCATGAAATTGAAGAACTAAAATCAAGAAACCAATCTGTATCTAGCTTGTGGTTTTTTTTGGGGTACTCGGTTTGGGGTTGGGAGCAATTGTTTGATGAGATTGCTGAAGGTGCCTGGAACTTAATGAATGATAGTTCAGGATCAGCACTGGATTGGCCATGAGGAAGACTTGTCTTTTCATTGATAGATGTCTTAACCTTACAAAAGCAGCACACTAGAGGAGCTGGCAAACTTTGAAGAGCATGAGCGATTAAGAGGTCGGCTAGGACATGTGCATGAAAGTTGAATGATTCAATTTTCAACACAAAATGAGCTTGAGGTTTCGTTGGTTCCATTGTTGAGGTTGTTATGAGATTTTGCTAGTTGTATCCCTTCATTCAGATACCATCAACGGTATGGAATTTGAATTTGATGAGATAGGCTTTCTTCCCTAAATCTTCTCTGCAAGCTGTGGATGACAGTCCTTTTTCTTTTTGCTAAGCTGTTTTGACCAAACTATGTATGTAATGACTAGAGAGGATGGACAATACAGAAGGGAGGTTCCCCAGGAACCTAAGCTGCTCCCTAAATGAAGTTGAAAATAGATGGATGACATATCCTCTTGTTCTGGCTTTTGAGAAAACTATCCTTCGAAATTGGAATTGGATGATGAGTTTGTATTGGGGTTAATCCATCAGCTTTCTCTGAAGTGCAGCCAATCTGGTAATTCATTTTCCAGGGTTTGCCGAAATTGAGCTAAAATAGTCTTACTTCCAATTTTCCTTATAGATTTTGTCCTTGCATTTTTGTTTCTAGCTACATTAATTTTTTTTTTTCTCTTCATTTCTGTCATGTTTATTTTTTGTAACATATCTTACTAATTAGGGGTGGCTGCAATGTTTCTTTTTTTTTTTTGGTCCCCTGGCTGCAATGTTTCTGCAATGCTTCGTTCCTTTCCATTCCGTTCCTTTTTATTCCTTATTGCCTCTGCAATTTCTTTTAGATGCCCAAAGGACATTGAACTTCATGTATATTTATTAAAAACCCTAATTGAAAGTTGATGCTTTGAGGTTTAAATCTCTCCCACAATTATTTAGTACGTTTTTCAAGCTGCTTTGTGTGGTTTTCGTTGTTGTTGGGCTTTGCATTTTTTTTCTTTTTCTTTTTTTTCCTTTTTTTTTTTTTTTTGGTACTGGGATGAGAAAAAAAACGAAACAAAACAAAAGGGACGGCAAAACAAAACAAGAGTAGACTATCTCCTACGGGTGTTATCGCCCCTTAATCTGATAGTGCCCATGCAGTCCTCCGAGAGAAGCCTTCGCAGCAGAAGAGGAGGATCACTCAGTTCTGTCAGACCTTCGTCGTTCAACTGTCCTAAGTGTGCAAGATGATCAGAGCAGACATAGGCTTCTCTCAAAATATGCTTGACGGCCCTCACTCACATTCAAGTAAGCCAGAAGCTCCAAGCACTCCTGGAGAATAAGATAGCGGGGATGATCAGGGACTTGCTGGTTGGTGAGGAGGTTGACCAAAATTGCAGAGTCGACTTCCACCTCGAGCTGGGAGATGCCCCTCCTTTTAGCTAAGTGAAGGCCTTCCCTGAGGTCCCAAAGCTCTGCTATGAGGACTTTAGACCTCCCAATGCTGACTCTGAAACCAGCAACCCAAGTTCCATCACTGCTTCTGATTAAACCTCCGGCTCTAGCTTTCCCGAAGGGTGAAACACTGCTCCATCAGTGTTTAACTTGAAGAAATTTGCTTGAGGGAATTCCCATATAATCTTCCTCATGTCAGGCCTCCTTTCCACAGGAGAGATATTCCGGGAAAGAGAGGCATCACACGACATGTTAATAGCATGAAAGGCCAGGAGTTGAGGAGGCTTGCTGGTATTCTGGAAAACTACCATACATTTGTCTTTCCACAGAGACCAGGCCGTGTGAATGAAGAGAGCTCATGGGGATTTGTTCCGAGGAATCCTTCTGGTTGGCACCTGAGTGGAGCCACTTGTCAAGGCCATTATCCCAGAAGTCCACATTTGTACTCAAATTGGGAAACACAATCTCCCAAGTTTGCTTAGCCTTGCTGCAATCTCTCAGAGCGCATGAAGGATTGTCTCATCTTATTGCAAAGGGGGCAAGTGGGTACATCACTGAACTTACGCTTAAATCTTTCAGCGTTTGTCATAAGCCTTTCATGCCGGGCCAGCCATAGAAAGACCTTGATTCTTTCTGAACAATGAGACTTCCATATCCAATTCCAATCCTGGCCTTCTTGGTTAGACTGCTGGGAATTTTGGTCTGCTAATAAGAGCTTGTAAGTAAAGGCGAAAGAGAAAGAACCGTGAGTTGTTCCTTTTCAGATCACAGTGTCGTTAGTTCCTGGCCTCCTAGGTACCAAAATACTCTTGATTTCTTCCACCTCATTAGGGAGGAGAAGGTTCAGAGCTGTTTCATTCCAAGAACCATCTGCATAGAGGAACTGCTCAACTTTCTGCATCCATGTTAACCAGATGGGCCCTATCTTGGACGTATTCCGTTAGCGGATTGGATCCTACCCAAAGATCTTTCCAATAGCTTATATCCTTGCCATCACCTTGCCTCTACCTAATTCCCTTCTTAATGCACTCTTTGGTTTTCAGGATCTCTCTCCAAAGGCTAGATCCACTCCCTTTCCTACGGTACTCCAAGAATTCCTCTCCTTTCAAGTACTTATTCTTCATAACCTCGCACCATAGGGCACTGTCACCTTTCAAGATCTTCCAACCCAATTTAGCTAACATGGCGATGTTGTTCTCTCACATTTTTCTCAATCCTAGCCCTCCATGTTGCTTGTTCCTGCACACTTGATCCCAGTACATGAGGTGGGTTTTCTTAACCATATCAACATTTCCCCACAAGAAAACCCTGTTCATCTTATCCAGCTTGTTACAGAGATCTCTCGAGAACCAGGCAGCTTGCATGGTACACACCGCGATTGAGGAGGTGACCGACTGAATGAGAGTTTCCTACCAGCCATACTCAAAAGGTTAGCTTTCCAAGTGCTGAGCTTCCTGCGCACTTTCTCAACTAGCTGTTGATAGAATAGCTTCCCGACTCTTTGGTGAACCATAGGAACCCCAAGATAGGTTCCTAGGCTATTAATCAGAGGAAATTTGCTAGCAGAGGAGAGGGAGCTCTTAAGAGTCCACGGCGATTTTTGGGGAAACCTAAAGCCTCAACTAAGAAGGGTTGACATGCAAGCCACTCTCAGCAGCAAACTCCCTAAGGCAACTCATGACTGCACTGAGGTTTAGGTGCTCTGCTTCAGCCAAAAAGATTATATCACCTACAAAGAAGAGATGCAATAGCTTAGGTCCTTGCTTGGAAACTTTCATAGGATTCCAAACCCCTTTTCTCACCTTCTCTTGGACCATGTAGGCTAGCCTCTCCATGACAAGGATAAAGAGATAAGGGGAGAGAGGATCTCCCTGGCGAAGACCTTTCCCTATCTTGATTGTTGATAGCAACTCACCATTCCACATTAAAGAGATCTCACCGTTAGAGATGGCAAACATGATCAATCGCATCAAGGAGCACTCTGCTAAAGTAACTCCAACCAACAGTGTCAAAAGCCTTGTGAAGGTCCACTTTGAGCACCATGCTAAACTTTTTGCCTTTTGAATTACAGATAGAGTGAATGGCTTCTTGCAACACAGCGATGTTATCCACAGTGCTCCTTCCGGGAAGAAAACTATTTTGGTGAGGCCTTATGATCTTTTGAAGGTGGGGTCTAAGCCTATTGACAAGGATCTTGGACAGAATCATATAGGAGGTGTTGAGGAGGCTTATAGGCCTAAAATCTCCCATGGTCTTTGGCCTGGTTTGCTTGGGGATGAGGACCATAAAAGCCTTAGCGTATTCGGGGTGAAAGTATCCATCTTTTAGGGCATCATTGATAAAGTTGCAGATGGAATCCTTTACTGTGTGCCAATGCCTTTGGAAGAAAATCGGCTGCAGTCCATCTGGCCCGGGAGCCTTGAGACCTTTCATGGAAAACACAGCAGCTTTGATCTCAGATTCCTCTGCCTTTTTTATCAGATCTTCATGGTCTTCCTCCCTAATTTGAAGAATCCAACTATTGAACCTAGTACTGGGAGTGACGACCTGATTACTGGAGAACAAATTTGAATAGAATCCTATGGCATGCTCTTTAAGCTTGTCTTGATCAAAGCACCACTCACCTTCTATCTTTAAGGCTGCAATTATGTTGGTCTGCCTACGGATTTTGGTGGAGGCATGGAAGAACTTAGTATTTTTATCCCCATTTTTCAGCCATTGAAGACTGGATTTCTAGAGCCAGAAGGTCTCTTCTTACTCAAGGCATTGGAATAATCTGCCTACAGACTCTTCTCTAGTCCTTGCAGAAAAGATGAACTCGTATAATGTCTAGAGCTTTGGATACCATGGAGCCTATTTTCAATTTCTCATTTCCTTCTGAAAATGTTTCCAAAGACCAAACTGTTCCAGGCTTTCAACTCCTCAACGGGACCACTTATCATCTGGATGAGAGGGCCATCATTCTCAAACCAAGCTTTAACAAAAACATCAGAGAAATTAGGATGCTCTAGCCAAGCCACCTCACACCTGAAGGCTTTGTTTTTATTCCTAGAAGGATGGGTCATGCGGGTGTTAAGCATGACTGGACAATGGTCACCGTGAACATGGGGCAAATTTATCACCTTCATCTCAGGAAATTTCAATCTAGCCTGGAGGTTGCTGAGAACTCTATCCAGCTTTTGTTGAAAAGTGATTCTATCTTGCTGCAATCTGACCCAGGTGAACCTCGCTCCCGTTGCATCCAGCTCCATCAGGTTACATTTGTCCCAGGCCTCTCTGAACCGCTGGCTCCCATGTCCTCCTCAGCTTGCTGGTGGTGTCCTCAGTTCCTCCAATATCATTGAAGTCCCCCATCACAAACCAGGGACTGCTCATGTCTTTAGTTAAATGAAACAACTCCTCCCAGAACTTGATCTAAGCCTGCTAGAAGGGTTGGACATACACGTAAGTAATAGACCATTTAGAAAGGCCATCCTCCACTTGAACATGCACCCACTGCTCAGTATAGTTTAAGACAATGAGCTTCACAGTAGTGGAATTCCAATTGAGCCAAAGACCGCCTCTGTAGCTAGGGCCACAAAATCTGTCCATGCCACACTTAATAAGGAAATTTGGGGTGAGGTTCTTCTCAGCAAGAGTTTCTACCGGGCAAAAGATTTTGGGTTTATGATATCTGACCATCTCCCGGCAGGCTCTGTGAAACTTTCCATTGCCAATCCCTCGGTAGTACCAAACAATGGATTTAAGAGACATTTAAAGAAAATAGGAGAGTGGGGAAGGAGGATTAAGAGAGCTCTACTTCCATACCTTCTTCATTTGAAGCCATTACGCTTTCTATCCGTGTTGCTCTCTCCGCAGTCCATTGAAGATGTATTAGTATGGGTGCTTGCCTTACTTCTGCTCCAGATCACCAAAGCCGTTGTGTTTGAACACTGGGCTTTAGTTCCTTCCATTGTGCCTGGATCAAAATCTTCTCTTGGATCTTGATACTGTCTAAGTCTTGCCATTTGGGCTTCAAGTGGCCCAGCCCCGAGCTACTGGACCCATCTCTGCCATCAGGATTGGTAGAGGCCTGGTTTCTAGGCTTATGGTGGTCAATGGGCTGCACATTTGTGTAATTCATAGAGCTTGGGCCTTTTATGTGAACAACCTGTTTATTTTGGTCCACCCAATCTATTCTAAATAAGTCTTTATCTCTTTCATCCTTAAATAACTCACCTTCCACACGATCTGGTTCTAGGTGTACAGCAGTGACGGCCTGGGATGGGGAGCTTTGCATAGGTTTGGAGGCTTTTCTCTGATGCTCTTTTCTTTTCCTATCATCAATTCTACTTTTTGCTTTCGTTTGACTTTGCTCCGCCTCGTTCCTTTTCTCTCTGTTCTGTCTCGGCTGATCAAGACTGTCATCCTCTAGCTCCAGAGCTTCAGACCCGGCTTCCAAAGTGTCGTTAACTTTCATCAAGCTCGAAAACTTGTTTTGGTGAGCCCCTTCTTTCGTTTCCTTATTTCTAAAATTACCCGATTTGGAAGATCTTTGTCTCTTCTGGACGATCATCCATGGGCCTAGACCTTCCTCCTTCTCTGTGCTTTCTGGTGGTTGGTAGTTCTCACTGATATGCCCTGATTGGTTGGTTTCTGTAGTTGGGTTTGGGGGAGATTGTGGTACGGACTTACACTGATCAATATTATGTCCTACTTTTCCACACTCGAAATAGATTGTGTGGAGGCCTTTATACTCGACCCTTTGAGATCTTCTAATTTTGACACTCGGCACCAAAGCCTTCTCCAGACGTGAGCGGAAACCAACCAGCAGTGTAAGCGGTGTAAGTCCGTACCACAATCTTATCTGATTTCAAACAAGACCTCCTCGTTGAAGAACTCAATTGGCAAACGGTGGAGCCTTACCCACACAGCAGTTGACTTTATCTTATCTGATTCAGGGGAGAACCAGGGTTTCCATTTCCTAAGTGTTAAATAGTGGTCGTGGATTAGCCATGGCCCCTCTGTCAGGACGTAGAGGTAATCTTGTTTGGAGGAGAATTTTGCTAGGAAGTAGCCCTCACCTGGGTCTTGGAGATTAAGGACTCTCTCTAACTTCCACATATTCATGACTTTGGTGAGCATCAACTGGTATCCAATCTGCTTTCCTAGCAATTTTATGATTAGTAAGTGTTTCCATGGCCTCCATAGTGATCTGAGTTCTTCATCTGTTACATTGATCATGGGGATTCCTTTCATGTGTTCTGGCTCTTCTTCGCCCATTTTATCATCTTCTATATCGTCCAGTTCAGAATCCAATCCTCTGTCATGGTCCATTCCTCCATCCTTCGGACATTCAGCACCCAATAGCATTTCCTTGAACGATAGCTTTGGTCTACGGCATTCTGGATTTCGCTATCATTTGCTTTCACTTTCTTGTTACTTCTGTGTAGATGGTCTTCTTCTTCCAAAGTCAGGAGCCTGTTTGTGTCTTCATCCAACAGCATTTCTTCCATGGTCTCTCCTGCTTATTTCCTCTTGTTCTCCTATCATCAATTTCGCCTAGCTGAAGTCTTGACTTTTTTCTTTTTCTTTTAATCACCATTATCTGAAACCATGCTTTAGTATTTGGGTTTTGCCTTTTATTTATCTTTGTTTTTTCTTTTATTTTTTTTACATAATCATTGGTATTCAAATATCTGACTAATTCAATTCAAACAGTCATAAGTTCAAATTATGAGATTGGTTTTTCTTTTAGATTATGATGTATTTCTGGGGTTATTTATTTATTTATTTTCCTTTCTTCCTCTTAGTGAAGTTTTCTTGTATATTTTTTCAATTAACCAAAATTCGACAAATATTCCTATAGATTTTGAAAATTATATTTCGTATGACTCTCCTAATCTAACTCTATTTATTTTCTAGGCTCGTACATGACACTTCCCATTTTTTGTAAGTTCACCATAGTTGTCATCAACACAACCATCTACAAATTACTTTAGGTTTGTAGGTATTAAGTTTTATTTCTATAACTGATTTGAAATTAATAGTTTTTCATTTTTTAATTACTTTTTCTGTATTCAATTTATCTAAATTTTAGATTAAATTTTTATAATTTTTGAAATGTCAACTTCTGCAATTCAATTTAATTTCAAAAATCCAGCAAATCATCTCAATTTTGATTTATGAAACTTAAAAAACTTAAACAAATCTTCCTAAAGCTGATTTATGCAATTTCAAAAGATTGATTTTTACATTTTAATTTCAAAAATTGATTTCTGCTCTTTTTTTTTTTTTTTTTTGAAGTTAAAATCATTATAATCCTCTTAAATTTTGAATGTACTTATAAATAATACAATGATAACCTAAATTTTAATTCTAAATTTTAGCGTCGACCGTCTGCTAGATAAATATAGGTGAGAAAAAAAAATAAAAATTAAAACATAAAAACATAAAACTAAAGTGTAAAAACAAAAATAGAGAATAAACACTAAAAAGTAATAATAAAACAAAATAATGAAAACAAAAAAGAGAAATAAAAACAAATTATCCATAAAAACGTAAAATAATAAAAGAGATGATTTAATTGTTTTATATTTTCTTATGCTACTCATCTTTATTTAAAATCATCTCATGAATTAAATCTTTTACATCCATATCTTTATAGATAATTTGTATCCAAATTTTCAACGATCTATCCTGATATTTTATTAAATTTTCTACATTTAGAGTCTTACTCCTCCTAACCGGTGTGTTTTTGATTTTTTTATTGCACATATCCAAACAACATTAAATGATACTATTGCATTTTTTCACAATTAAATACACTCATAATTTAGTATATGTCTATTTATTTCTATTCCTATCTTTTTTAGTTTTTCGATACATCAATCTGAATATTCTTATTTCTACTACAGTTATTTTATACTTTTGTTGTTATTTAATAGTCCAACACTCGATATTATACAATAATGTAAATATTGTTGTGCTTATATAAAACTTCCGGTTCAGTTGCAATAGTATCATGTGATTACAAAAAACTCTAGAAACACTTCTCCATTTCATCAAATTCGTTTGGATCCTATAATTCACATCTATATTTATATTGTAATCATTTTTAATGATTGATCTAAAATATATAACACGTCCACTTTTTAATACGTCATGTCATTCTAATTTAATCGTTTATTTATCATTATGATAACTATCACTAAACGTAAATCTCATATATTCAGTTTTTTATCAACTCAATCGAAATTTTCTAGATTTTAGTATGTCCCTCAATAACTCAATTTAGCACAATACTCTCCCTAATTTCATTAACCAAAATTATATCATCTACAAAAGGTATATACTATTGTATTTTATTTTGAATATTTTTTATAATTTCATCCGTTATTATTGCAAATAGGAAGGGATTAAACGCTAAATCTTAGTGAAACCTAATATTAATTGAAAGTTATCACTTAAACTTCATAGATTCTTACATTGGTAACGGCCCTCTCATATATATTTTTAATAGAATTAGCGTATTTCAAGAATATCCTTTTTTCGTCATTGTTCACCACAATATATCTCTGAGTACTACATATACTTTTTTTAGGTTAATAATACTATATACAAGTTTGCGTTTACTTCATAACGTATTTCAGGGACATCTCATTCTTCGTCATTCAGTTTTTTTAAGATCTCTTTTACTTCGTAAGGACGAATTTTGCATTTAAAATCCATATTAATCTCCTTTACAGCTATCATGATATCACGGATATCTCTTGTACCCTTAATATAAAACAACAACAAATTGAATCTTAATTCCAATATTTTAGTTCCGCCATTTGAGAGATAAATTTGAAAAAGATAGAGAAAAATAAAAATAATAAAATAAAATAAAATAAAAAACAAAAAACAAAAATGAAATAAATAAAATATATATATAAAAGGGAAAAGAAGGGGAAAAAGAAAAATAAATAAATAAATCAAAAGATACATATTTAAAATATATTTGTCTAATTTATGCGGATTTTTCTATGCCATCCATCCTATACAATACCATTTTCTTTTCTAAACTCTTAATTTTCATATTTTTACAAATAATTTGCATCCTAATTTTCAACGGTTTATCTCTACGTGTTACTAAATCTCTTATAGTTAAATTTTCGATTCTCCTAACCGATACATTTTTTTATCTTCTTTGCACATGCCCGAACCACGTTAGACAACACTCTCGCATCCTATTTGTTATTGAATTAACTTTTAATTTGTTACGAATATCTTTATTTCTAACCTTATCTTTTTTAGTTTTTCCACACATTTACATAAACATCCAATGCAATAACATTTTGCGATCGCACAGAACTCTGATACTCTTCTCTATTTCATCCAACCCGCTTGAATCCTATGGTTCAAATTTCTATCTATATTGTCATCATTTTGAATGATAAAATCTAGATATTTAAATCGTTCACTTTTGAGTATGTTTTACCCATCTAATCTAATCGTTTTTTCATTATTCCGATAACTGTCATTAACCTACATCTCATATATTCGGTTTTCGATTTATTCAGTTTAAATCCTCTGGATTCCAATGTAAGTTTTCATAATTCTAATTTAACACTAATACTTTTCTTAATTTTATCAACTAACACTATATCATTTGTGAAAAGTATACACCATGGTTTTATTTTGGATATTTTTTGTAATTTTGTTTATCACTATTGTAAAAAAGAGATGAGCTAATGCCAAACCTTAATGGAGTCTAATATTAATGGGAAAACTATCGCTCAAACCCCCGCAAGTTTTTACACTGATTACTGCTTTCTCATACATCTCTCTAATGAGATTTATATATCTCAATGATATCTCTTTCTTTATCAGCGCCCACCACAATAAGTCTTTAGGAATCCTATCATATATTTTTTCTAGATTAATGAATACTATATGTAGGTCTCTCTTCTATATTTTATATGTTCCATCAAATGTTTTAATAAGAAAATTGTTTTCGTGGTAGATTTTCCTAACATAAATCTAAATTGATTTTGAGATACAGTTATATCTAATCTCAATATCTGTTCTATTACCCTCTTTCATAATTTCATGGTATGACACAAATTTAATTTCTTTATAGTTGAAACAATCATGTATGTCTCATTTATTCTTATATAACGGTACAATTATACTTTTTCTTCATATTTGAGATATTCTCTTAATTTGTCAAATTTTATTTGAAAATATCCGTTAACACATTTATACCAAATTCACACAAATATTTCCACATTTCTATAGGGATGTTATCAGGTCCTATACTATTATTATTTTTCATTCTCTTTAAACCCTCTTTCACTTCATGAGGGCAAATCTTACGTTTAAAGTCTTTATTAATCTATTTTGCAACTATCTCGATATTTTCTATATCTGTTGTACTCTTAACATTAAAGAAATCGTCAAAATAATCACGCCAACATTTTCTTATGTTTTCACATTTACAAGTGTATTATCAGTTCCACTCTTAATGCACGTAATACCATTTACATTTTTACCTTTTATTTCCCTAAGCTTGACAATTATGTAGATCTTTCTCTCCATCTTTAGTCTTTAATCTCTTGTAAAGCTCAGTATACACCTTGTTTTTTGACTCTTGGTTAATTTTTTCACATTTTTTTTTGTATTTTTATATTTGTCATATGTATCACTACTACTATTACCTTTAAGGTTCCTATAGCACTCTCGTTTAGTATGGATAGTAGTTTGAATTTTTTTGTTCTACAATCATGATTATTTGTCTATTGGAACCTAACCCTTAGAGACACCAAGAACCTCCTTATCTATACTCATAATACTGGTAGATATTTTTTTTCACATTGTTTCTGAATTATCATTAGTAGACTAATTTGCCACTTGAATTAATTTATCTCTAAAAGTTATCACATTTTATCCTTTTAGATTCCACCATTTAAATATTGGCTCTACAAATGGACAGAATTTCTTTTGTTTTTTAGATACACGTATATCTAAAACTAGAAGTCTATGCTAAGTTGTCATACTCTCTTCCGGTATAACCTTACAATGCTTACAGGTCAATCTATTATCTCTTCTAATGAGAAAGAAGTTTATTTGACTAGCATTAGACTCATTTCTATATATAACTAAATGCTTTTCTCTCTTCTTAAAAGTGGTGTTTAAAACTACTAAATCGAATGCTGTGACAAATTCTAAAATGGTTTCACCGACCTCATTCCTACTACCAAATCCAAAGTTTTCATGTACGGTTTCAAATCTTTCGTTCCTCTCTCCTATATGTCCATTGAAGTCTTCTCCAATAAATAGCTTCTCTTTATAAGGTATGATTTGTATAAATTCATTCAAATCCTCCCAAAATTGTTTTTTTACTAATTGTATCTATACGTATTTGGGGCGCATACACACTAACTATATTAATTACGTTTTCCCCATCAACTAACCTAACAAGCATAATTCTATCTCTTTTTCTTCTTATCCGTATAAAACCATCTAATAAATCCTTATACACAATTATTCCTATCTCATTTTTACTTATATTTCTTCCTGTGTATCAAAATTTACGACCATAAGGTTCGACTACTCTAACTTTCTCCCCAACCTACTTAGTTTCTTGAAGACACATGATATGTATTTTTCATCTATTTATCGTTTCTTCGATCTCCCCTAGCTTACCGGTCAAAGATCTTATATTTCAAGTGGTTAAACGAATCTTATATTCATGAACTAACTTATTTACCCGTACCCTAAGATCCCTTATTAACTTATGCTACATTCGAGATCTTATGTAACACTTCGTTGAGGGGGAAACACCCCAAAAGTATTTATATATTTGTCTCTCATTTTTTCATTTGATAAAGGATTTTACGCTGACTGTCGATCTACCGCAACCCTACTCTTTTACCCGAGTTTGGGACCGACCGTGGCGGAGTTCTTGAAATAGTAAATATAAAAAAATGAATTAGGTGAAAATATAAATAATAATAGTAAATGGGTACATAAATGAATAAATAGATAGGTAATAGAATGATATATATATATATATATATCTATAATAATAAAATAATAGATTTTATATTAAAACTATACCGCTATAAGTTTGAAATATTTTAAATTTTAATAGTCTTAAATTCATAATAATATATGTTATATTAATAATACTAATAATACTATTAGTAGTAATAATATTAGAAATAGTAATACTAATTCGAAGCTAGTGATAGTAATGAAATAATAGTAGTAAGTCACAATAATAGCTATAATAGTAAAGATAGTTTTATTAATAGTACTAGCAATAATAATAATAATAGTATTAGTATTTGTAACAAATATATGATTACAAATAATAATAATAGTAACAGAAGTAAATGTTGTTACTCCACATTGAGCAGAAGGCAGTAGAGGGAGTCTCGATGGTTTCAGCTGAGGTCTGATAGTGGGGTGGGTGGGTCGGGTAGATGAGGTCAAGGGGAGGAGGCAGAGGGATAGACAGAATACTGAAGGTTGAAGGCTTCAGCACCAATGGGATTCTGGTTTCAAGCGGTGGCGGTGTAGGCGGTGGGGGGCGGGGAGGATTGCTATGTTTATAGGCAAAGAGAATGGTAAAGGTGAGGGTTCTCCTCGAGTCAGCGAAGAACTACAGAGTGTAGATATCTTGTACCCTTAATGTTAAAGAGATTATCAAAATAATTTCGCTAACATTTTCTTATGTTGTCATTCCTTACAAGGATATCATTTGTCTCATTTTTAATATATCTAACACCATTTAGATTTTTTCTCTTCTTCTCTCTTAATTTGACAATTTTGTAAATTTCTTTTTTTATTTTTACTTTCTAGTTTCTTATCTAATTCATTATACACATTATTTTTTTATTCGTGAATAATTTTCTTCACCTCTTTTTTTAGTAATATTGTATATTTCAAATGTCTTGCTATCTCTCTTACTTTTAAGATTTTTATTGCACTCGCGTTTAGCACGTATAACAGTTTGGATTTTTTCATTCTACCATCATGACTCCTTGTCTATTGGAACCCGACCCCTAAATATGTCAAGAACCTCTTTACCTATATTTTTAATATTATTAAACATTTCTATTCATATAGTTTTTAAATTACCATTAGCGGATCAGATTATTATTTGAATTAATTTATCTTTAAAAGTCATCACTTTTTTTGTTTTAGATTTCGCTACTTAATTCTTAACTCCGCACATTGGCGATACTTCTTTTGTGTTTTAGGCAAATGTACGTTTAAAACTAAAAGTTTATGCTAAATTGTTACACTTTCTCATAATATAACCTTACAATCTCTGTAGGTCATTCTATTGCCCCTTCTAGTGAGAAAAAAATCTATTTGACTGTCATTCAACTCACTTTTATATATAATTACGTGTCACTCTCTTTTCTTGAAGAAAGTGTTTATAAGTATCAAATCGAATACTATAGCAAACTTTAAAATGGCGCCTCCCACCTCATTTTTAATATCAAAAACAAAGTTTCCATGCTTAGCTTCAAATCTCTCATTATTTTCACATACATGTCCATTTGATGTCTTTCGATAAATAATTTCTCTCCACTAAATATAATTTATATAAACTCATATAAATCTTTCAAGAACTACAGTTTACTAATTGTATCTGCACATATTAGAGTTGATAAACACTAAATATGTTAATTATGTTTTCTCTACTAACCAACTTAACAAATAAAATTTTATCTTCTTTCCTTCTTGTCTCCATTATATCATCTTATAAGTCTTTATGGACAATTATTACTATCTAATTTTTAGTTCTATCTCTACCTGTGTACCAAAATTTATAGTCATAAGACTCTACTATCTAACATTCTCCCCTACCCACTTAGTTTCTTGGAAACACATAATTTTAATCTTACGTCTAGTCACTACTTCTCTTATTTCTCCTAATTTTCCAGTTAAGGATCATATATTCTAAGTAGCTAAACAAATCCTATTTTCATGGACTAATTTCTTTATCCGTATTTGTCCACATAAATGCAGGAGCCGTTACCTATTTGACACCACATCCAGGTGATAATGTGGCGCGTCGCTTGTGGATGAAGACCTAGAATCATTTGTTAACTTGTCACTACAATTGGGATCCGATATAGCTCGTCGTTGAAAAGGGAATACCCCAACAAATTTCCTATATTTGTCTCTCATTTTGGTTTTAACAAGTGATTTTACACTGACTATCAACTTACCACAATGCTCTTCTTTTACTCGGATTTGGAATCAGCCGTAGAAGAGTTTTTGAAGGTATTTATAAATATTCTCATAAAATCCAATTAGAATAAAATAATTATTAAACTTTTAAAATTGCTTTCATTAACCCTTACTTTTTTTTTTACCTAAATTGCTCTAGATCGGGGATATTCAAATATAATATTGGTGTTAAGAATCAAAAATTTTTTGTGTAATGATATATTATTGTCATGTTAGATTAAAATTCTTATAAAATTATTTTATAATTATAATTAATTTAAAATTATTTTCATTAGGAAAATTAATAATTAAAATAATTCATAAATATTTTTGTAAATAAATCCAAACACAGTTCAAATAACTTTTACTCCAAATTTTAATACCTATATTAGTGATATTCTAAATTTACACATTATTTGGTTTAAAGAGATTCGTATTCATACGTGTGACTTACAATCTCACAAGTTAATAAAGAAAACGTAGTAATTATTGTATTGCTTTGATTGAAAATGATAATTTGCTATTTTTGCAGTATTCAGTCAATATTCAAGTCTTTACACAGTTTCAAGAAAGAGAAAAATCACTCTATTGTGAAAAGCAAGTTTTAGGTGTGCTTTCCTCTCTTGGACCTATTGAAGAAGCTAAAAGAAAAAAAGACTATTTATGAGAGAGAGAACAAATTAAATTTGATGCTATAATTACTCAATAATCCAGATGAAGACTTGAACAAAATATGAATGATATCTTAAAAAATTATGATTCTTAATTTATTGAATGATATTTTAGATGATCATGATCTCTAATCGATCAGAATATATAGTTAAACTTTTCTTTAATTTATATTAATTATAATAGTTCCTATATTTGTACTTTGACTAAATCATAACTTCAAATAGCATTACTTTTTCTATGGATATATACTATGTAAATTCATCGATTAATGCAAGGGAAAGAAGTATTTTTTTTCCTCACCTATACTTTGTTCATGGTATCAGAGCCGTGCCATTCCTATCAGCATTAATACTTGGCTACAGCCTATTTTCAACACAAATCTTCTAAATTTCTCCAAACCCAATCCTAATTCACTCCAAATCTCTGAAATTCCTCACTCACTTCACTTCACCTAACACAAACTTAATAGGGAGAATTTGAATGGTTGGTTCCAGTTTGTGGTGTTCGTGATTAGAGGGAAAGGGAAGGTAGGTTATCTTATTGGCAAGAGTATTCCAACACATAGTAAGGATGCCACATCCAAGACATGGAAGGTTGAAAGCTCGATAGTGATGTCCTGGTTAATAAATTATGTAATACCAGAGCCTGTTGTCTCATTGTTTTGATATTTTGTATCTTATAGGGTAAACTCTAGTATTGAAAAATTTAGACCATGAACCTTGAAACAATCGAGGAATTTTGAGATTTTAATTTAAGTTTAGAACAAAATTGCATATAATATGCTTAGTGAGAAATTAAAGTGTATAATATTAAATATAAAATATAGTGTGAACTTGGATGAATTAGGAATATAAGATTGGGTTTGCATTTGAACTAATATTAGAATCCAATCTTATGGTCCAACTTTTGAGTTAATAAATTACAAATTCTAACTAATATTTTTGTTTATTTTTCTTATTTCTCTCTTTTGAAATGTAAGGTAGAAAAGTTAAGAGGGAGATTTAAATAAAAGCCCATAGAGCAAGAAATGAGGTGATGTGGTTTGTATGGCTCAAATAAAAGAAAGAAAAGTTGTGTGAGTGTGTAGGTGTGACCAAGAGAGAGAGAGAGAGAGAGAGAGAGCACACTTTCCCTTTTCAAAAGAACCCTAATCTCGAGTCCCACATTTCTCTCACACAAAATTACTCCAAACACTATAAAAAATATCATTTAAGTTTGAAATAAAGTATTTTCATCTATACACATCTTATACCTAGTCTTTAGGAAGTATAAAGAAGTGTAAAAAGCCCATAGAGCAAGCCAAAAACACCTAGGAAGTAAGGAGATAGAAGGAATAAGAGGAAAGTAGATCTTCAAGTTTAGAAAGGCAAGTACTTTGTACGTGTATATTTAATTGATGCACAGTAGTCATGTATTACATGTTTCTTAGACTATTGTGTATTAGAATAAGGATGAAATGAAAAAGAAAAATGAAAAATCTCACTTTTTTTATATAAGAAAAAAATGACATAACTCTCTCTATACAACTACAAACTAAATATGGTTTTTTTCTACTGAAACAAGATTTTTAGAGTTTTAAAATGGCATATTGTAGGAAACTTTTCATTGAAAATTGAATTTTTAGTGATTTTTTAAATAAACATACTATACGGGAAATTGTCTTGTTCCTGTTTTGTTTTAGCCAGGTTTTTTTTTTCGAGTTTTAAGCTAACTTCTTAGCAGATTTAGAATAAATTCTGAATTTTAAAGTTGTAATTCTATGTCTTACTTTAAATTGGAACTTAAATTATTTAAATCCGACATGTGTAGTAAAAGTTATAGTGATTCTTCTGTTACTATGCATGTAGGGCTGTAAGATTAGGACTATCATATTTATGGATCTGGGTATCTTTGTGTGATTAGAATGGATTTTGGTCATAAATATAAAAGTAATAATTTTGTATCTTATTTTTAAGTAACAATTAGAATTATCGCAATCCGAGAATTATGATGCAAGAAATGGCCCTATTTCTAAGACATGCTTGTGTTGGGAATTTATTTGATTGGTTAGATTTGTTAATTTTGGAATGAAAATGAAAATTAAGGGGGAAAGTTAATTTAAGTTAAGAGAAGTAGGAGTTTAATATGTGTCTTTTGAAAATGGAAATCATGTTTAGATAGGGATATAGTCATGTTTGCATGTTATGCATTTAGTTTCATATTTGCATTGAATTGGTGTGTAAACTTACTTGTATGTCATGATACAAAAATTTATGTGAGAACTCATCAACCAAGGATAAAAGTGTAGATTTGAATTAGTGGGAGTGCAAACCCTCCCCAAACTATAAGTGGATAGATTGTTGTATGTGAGAGTGAGAAAATATTTCTCTTAGTTTTCTAAAATGATTTTCTTTTAACTGTAAATGTGGAATGTCTCTAGAAATATTTTAATTTGAAACACGAAATCTATACACTTACAAATATATTTTGCGTCATGCTAAATTTTCTTATGGATATTGATGTTGAACTTATGAATTAAGAATTTTGTTGATTTTCTATGGCACATGTTATGCTTTTGTGAAATCGTGCATGCTTGGGGTATGATCACCTATGAAAATGTAATGTCTAGTCTAAACTTTTATGGTTTGATTCGTTGGGGTGGCATAGTTAGAGCTTCCATTAGACTTGAGGGGGTAGGCAGGGTAGAGAGATGCCTCCCAAGTCCCTATTGAGTTAATTTGATTGCACCACCTCAGAGATCTTAAGATAACACCAAGCTTGGAGGTGATGTTTATGATTAATAATATCTAAAAAACCGCTTGAAGGTTCCGCCATTGAATCAGACCAAGCCTTTGGTAGAGAGATTTTGAGGCAACCCCTTGTTTTTTTTTTTAAATTGTGAACATTGAATACTTATTATGTTGGAAAATTATAACATTTGTTGAGAATACTAAGATGACTACATAATGTTTTTGCTGAATCAAAAATGTGATTTTGAAAATATTGTTTGACACTCCCACACTTACCACTCATTTTCTTATAAACTATACCATCACACTTCACTCATTAAGTATTTTCATACCCATTCCTTCACTTTTATTCTTTTCAACGGAAGTATAGAGATAACACCACTCCACAGCCAGTTAGATCCAATCGAGAAGATAACATTCGCAGACCAACTATTGGTATTAGTCCTTTTCAGTTGTAAATTCTTTAGACATGTAGACGGACCCATTGGAGAGCATTTTAAAGTAGAACTCTCCCTGTAGTACATTTTACATGTGCTTTTTAAAATTCAAACTTATATTTTTGAAGATATATTTTGAAATATTAACTATTTATTTGCTCCTTACATGTTTTTTGGTTTAAATATTTTATGTGTTGGATTTCTTAACTCAAAAATAGTATCATCATAGCCTAGCATTATTTTGGAGTGCGTGTTGATGATTGCATGTACTTCTAGATCACGCGGCGATTGTCACATACTTGGACCTAAGGGTTGGGGCATGACAAATTGCATGGAACCCAAAATTGGCAAAACTTGTCTGTTCTGTCAAACAGTTCATGAAATATAGGAGGCAGTTCAATGGATGTATTATGACCTTGAAAAGACATCTTAGTGTTTTGAGTTTCATTCAATTATTCGCAACACCCAACAAGAGAGCAGTCAGTCACAAAATATTTTAATGCCCACATGAATTATGGCAAGAGATGGATCTCTTTTATACAATTCCATAGAAGTGTTTTGATGATGTTATGCTTTACAACAAGATGCTGGAGAAAGACTAGATTTTTTATTTTCTTCATGGATTCAATAAAGAGTTGGATGAGGTTTGGAGGCGTATATTAGGTTCAAAACCTATTCCATCCATCTGTGAAGTCTTTGCCAAAGTTAGATGTGAAAACAGTCGCAGGAAAGTGATCATTGTCAACCATCCTGACTTACCTAATAGCTACACCCAATGATCTAAAGACAATAAGTTGTGGCCACCATATAAAGGAAACCTGCTGGGAACTTCATGGGAAACTAGCAAATTGGAAACCCAGGAATCAGCGTCGCTTATCAAACTCTGCTAATGTTGTTGAAAGTACCACAGAATACACCAAATCAGCTCCAACAACCATGTCATTTACTGCTGAGCAGATGGAAGTTTTCATGAGTCTTCTACAGAATTTAAAGTCTGCAAGAGAAAATAAGGTTATTCACTCTTCTATCGCCACTAGCACACAATGAGGTAATTTCCCATTAGTCTTGTTATCCCAACTAAATCAAACGTGGATTGTTGATACTGGTGTCTTGGACTATATAACTTGATCTTTTACAAACTTGACCAAGTATACCAAGAGTGATGGAAACATGTCTATCACTATGGCTCATGGCAAGACTTCATATGTGGCTGGTATTGATAGGTTGTATATCATGATCGGATGTTCCTAGTTTATAGTACAATATTCTTTCTATTAGCGAGCTCAACAACATTATGAATTTCAGGAGCTGTCTTCAGGGAAGATGATTGGCAATGTCGAGAAGCGAAATGGTCTCTACTACATTGGATCTCCACCACAGTCTCTTGCTCTTGAGAAGTATTCCTTGTATAGTGTCTCTAGTTTTGATGTTATGTTGTGGCATAAATACCTTAGTCATCCTGGTTTTGAGCATCTTAAACATTTGTTTCCAAAACTATTCATTAATAAAGATCCTTCTTTTTTCCATTGTGAATCATGTATCTTTGCCCAAAAAAAAAAACCATGATAATCTTATCATTCACATACTTCTCAGTCCTCTAAACCTTTTCACCTCGTAGATAGTGATATATGAGGTCTG
The DNA here is from genome assembly GCA_033439265.1 of Dillenia suffruticosa. NCBI lineage: Eukaryota > Viridiplantae > Streptophyta > Magnoliopsida > Dilleniales > Dilleniaceae > Dillenia > Dillenia suffruticosa. The sequence continues at coordinate 23,665,512 of JAVTVX010000015.1, forward strand.
GCTCATACCTCTAATATAAATGGAGCTAGGTGGTTTATTACATTCATTGATGATCACAATAGTACATGTTGGTTTTATCTACTAAAAGAAAAGTCTGAAGTATGATCCATTATTAAACGTTTCACAAACTTGTCACTAATTTTTTTCGATATTTTGTTCACATATTTGGTACTGATAGTATAAGAAAGTATGTTGCACATGATCTTGAGGAGTGCCATGCTGAGCATGGTATCTTCTATCAAAACTCAGGTACATATACCCCTTTAATAGAATAGAATTGCTAAACAGAAGAACAGACACCTTTTTGAAGTGGCCTGTACCCTAATGTTTAACAATCATGTTCCAAATTTTTTGTGGGGGGAAGCTATTTTGATAGTTGCCTATCTTATCTATTGCTTACCTTTCAAACCACTAAACTTTCAAATTCCTCTATAGTGTTTAAGGAATTTTTTCCCATATGTCCGAATCATGAATTCGCTTCCTCCTAGACTCTTTGGCTACATTGTTTATGTCCATAACATAGCTGCTTACATCAGAAAACTAGCTCCTAAAGACATTAAGTGCATATTTATAGGCTATTCTCCCACTCAAAAAGCTTTTAAGTGCTATAATCCACCATGCCAAAGGATATTTGTTACTTATGATGTCATCTTTTGTGAACCCCAATGATTCACTTCAGGGAGAGTTACCAAATACAGCAAATCATTATGATCATTCCATTTCTCTACCAATTTCAATTTCAAACCTTTATAATACCGTTCAAGCACTAATATTCTCTTTCCAACTTACACCTACTCTAGTAGCTGATCAAGAGGGAGATTCGAAACCAACAACTAAGGGTGAACTTCCTATTTCCACAAGAAGACCTCGAGCTCCTTCTCAAAGCCAATCATTAAACCTAGAGGCAAATCCATGAAGTTTTAAAAGAAAGTACTAATACAATTGGTGATTTAGATGTACTATTACACTCAGAAGAATGAGTAAGGTCTCGTACAATTAAACACTCGATTTCAAATGATCTCCTATTGCATGCTGTATCCAAACTACAGGGCATATCTCTCCAAGTTGAATGATGTGGAGATTTGTAGACATATCCATGAAGCACTAAATGACCCAAAGTGGAGAGCTGCAGTGATGGAGGGGATAAAAGCTTTGAAAGAAAATAGAACATGGGAGTTGTCAAACTTCTAGAGGTAAAGAAAGTGGTTGGTTGCGAATGGATCTTCATATAGGATCAAGTTTTTCTTGACCCTGGATGAATTTATGTAACAGAGAGCTAAATTTCTTATTCTTTTCCTTTTCTTGTTAGAATTCATTTGCTAATGGTTCTGTGTTAGACATATCCTTTTTATTATAGCCATTTACATTCCTTAAGTTTTCTAACTCAGTTTACAATTTAATTGTTTATTCAGTCTTATTTTTTATTGTAGCATGCAAACTATTCTTCTCTTGTTTCCGGTTATCATTTTCATTCTTTAATTTTTTTTGTCTTCTACTTTTAATTTATTTCTTTCCTCTTCCATTTCAGTTAACAATTTTTTCAATGAGAAATTCTTTTTACTTATTTTCTTAAGATCTTTAAGAGACTCCACTAAGGCTTTATGTAATTTATTTACAAACAATTCATTATCAAAATCAGAAAAATTAAACGAATCAAAGAAGTAGGAGCTTACCTCTTCATTCTGGTCTTCCTTCGGTACTATAACACATAAATGAGCCTACTCTTGCTCAGTTTCGTCTTACTTGAGCTACTATCCTTACCACTCTAGACTACTAGTGCCTTCTTCTTTTCTCTTTTCTCAGCCTTCTTGAGCATCAGACAATCAAATTTTATATATCCAGCCTTCTTGCCCTTCTTGCCCTTCTTGCCTTTCTCTCTGAACTCTGTTTTCCTTTCTCATCGTAAACCTTTTAAATTTTATGATTAGGAGAGCAATATCTTCATCAGAACTATCATCGTTATTTTCACTCTCTGATTTTAAGAGCCATGGACTTCCCTTTTTCTTCCTTTCCGTCTTTGTTTGAATTCAACTTCATTTCGTGGGAGGTCAAAGATCCCATCGGCTGGTCCATGGCGAGGGTCTCTAAGTTCTTCGACTCCTCTATAGAAGTGACCTTCACCTTCCATGATTTTGGCATATAATTGAGAACTTCGTCCACCATGTCCTCATGACTTATTCCTTTTCATAGGAGTCTAAGTTCATTTGTAATTGTGTTGAATCTTGTGATCATCTCTTTAACTGTTTTCTCGCCCCTTATTCGAATTACGTCATACTCTTGTTTCAACATTCCGATTTTATTCTTCCTAACCTGGTTTATTCCTTCATACGTAGATCTTAATCTCTCCCATATTTCTTTGACATTAATACATGATGAGATCCTATTGTACGAATTTGAACTTAGAGCTAAATGTAGAAGATTGACAGCCTTACAGTTAGCTCTGTATGCCTTTTTTTTTCTTCTATTATCATATTCTTCATTTTAACCGGAACTCTCACTTTGTTAATCTCTTCTATTGGGAATTTAATTCCCTCTTCAGTAATTTTCCATGTAGTTTCATCATGTGCTATGATAAAGTCCCACATCCGCTGCTTCTAATAATTATAATTGTTTTTGTTGAAAAATGGAGCTATGTTGGTAGAGCAAGCTTCAAATGGGACACCATCACCAATAGTGCCATCTTGGATCTTTACTTGTTACCGACTGGTCATCAGACCTGAGCATGCAATAATCGTCATTTGGCTCGACCTACATTCAATCTCGGGCACACACTTCAAAACCCAACAAGGCTAATCTATCATCAATATAGTCTCAATGAATTAATTACATGTACAATCCCTGAACTTTGCCAATTTCACAAATTACTCCCTAAGTTAGAAATGTTATCTTGTGGTACTCAAACTTATAAAACTGTATCGTATTGGTCTTTCTATTATTGATGGTGATAGGGTAGTCGTTAACTTATCATTGCCATGTCAGTACCTGAAGAGATCTCATGATGCCAGGTCAGCATTTTGTTGACGTGGCAGAGCTAGGTTGGCAATTTGCTGATGTGACATTGCTACATCAGTACCAGAAGGGCTTTCTAGTATTTCCATCACCCAAAATCAGACTTTAGGGTTTTTTTTTAACATTTCTCAAAAGGAAGAACCCTTTTGTTTTCTTTATGGTCAGAAGATTAAATTCAATCTCTCTCACCGTCTCAATCTGGTCAGAAGTTTATGGTCTAAAGATTTCTCTTACACTTTCAATCTCTTTCTTGATCTCTCTCTCTTTAAAAGTTTAGGGTTTTGAAATGGAAGACTGGTTCTGGAATAGAAGGTCCATCTGTTCCCGCAAGATCCAAGTCGGAATCAGGTACAAAGCAGGTCTCCACCTTCCTATGGTCTCTTTTTACCGAATCATCTCGTTGTAGGTTGCATGTTGCTTTCACTTGCAATGTTTGTGGTCAGTGAACAACTTGTGCCATCAATTTGTCTTTGTATAGATATTTTCTGAAAAGTTTGCCCTTAATTGTTCATCTCTCTCTCTATTTTTTTTTTTAAATTTTGATTGATTTATTTATTATAGAGTCATGGATGCAATCCATTCCATAAGTTAGTTGATAATTTGAATCAGTTTCACGAGATGAAGTGTTATGTGAATTTACGCTTACAAGAATGGAGATGTTAACTTCAAGTATCTCGACATGGATGATGATGACAGTGATGATATTTTTCCGATCTTTTGAGGTTAATAGGAGCTTGTATATTCCAATTACTTTCATCTTGATCTTTATCACATCCCTTGGGCTTTTCTTGGGTTAATTCCCTTCGATGACTATCTCCCTTCTTCCTTAATCAATCAATCTTTCTCTCTTTTCTCTTTGCCCTTGGGCTTTTCTTTTCTATTCTAGATCTCTTCTCTCTAATTTCGATCGATCTATATTAGTTATCTCTCTTTTGTGAACAGAGTGGCAGAGTAGCCCTGGTCAATCGCGATCAAGACAGATAAACAAGAGAGATTGATTAATTTATGGCATCTCTATGTTATGGTAGATCAATCATGCAAGAGAACAAATTGAAAGAAGAGATAGAGTGGACACAGTTGATCTTGATTAAGAGAGAAAAAAAATGATCAATAGATAGAGAGTAAAAAGAAGAGGAGAGATTGATAGATGAGAGAGAGTAGAGATTGGGAGAGGAGAGAGAGAGGTTGGGGTATTCTACATATTTCACATGCGGATACATTCGTCATTTCTGGTAGAATTAATATTGTTTATCTATTCCCAAAAAATTCACCATAGTTGCAGGAACTTCAGAAGTTTGGATTTACGTTCACATGGTTTCATCATTCTCCCAGAAAACGTCCATGGCACTTGATTCTCACGAGTGCAATGCAATCTCCTATTTCTTTGCAAGATGGCGAACTTTCATCAAGGCCTAGACAATACCTCTTCCAGACGCCATCATCAACAAAATATAATGCTCCATTTACATTATGAATAATTATTTCAAAGAAGATATTTATTTATTCTTTTTAATTTGAATTTAGATGCCAAAAAATATATATAACTGAAAATTTCAGAAAGTAAATTGGAAAGTCATTTCTTTTTATTCAAACATATTCGAAAAAATATTTTTCTGGGAAAGGTGGTTTCTGGAAAACGAAGAGAGCCTAGAGGAAACATTCAAGAAGGGATAATGGGTTTTGGTTTTGGTTGTGGTTGGGGGTTTGGGTTTTTTTTCTTTTTTTTTTTTTTTGGGACAAGGAAGGTGGGTTTTTTCCTAGGGGAGGGGTGTTGATTTTGGGTTTAGCCATAGTTTGGGTTTCCGATGAGGAGGAATGGATTCGGAGCGGCGATATTCATGCTAAGGAAAAGTAGAGAGAGAGAGAGAGTGGCATGGTGGAGTAATAAAGAAGAGAGATTATAAATTTATAGGGAAGCATGGAAAGACCAAAATCCCAAAAAACAAACCAAACTTGCTTACATGGCAGTGCCATGTCAGTGATTAATGCCACATCATCAATTAAACAGCTTGGTACTGCCACGTTAGCAATATGTTAATATGGCAACTTGAGATGTTTCGGGTGCTCAAATGGCACTGATATATCAGCGTCCATACATCTACCTAAACTGTCACGTCATTCCATGTCAGTTTTTAACAACCACCATATCACTGTTAGTAATGGAAAAACCAATACGAAATGGTTTTATAAGTTTGAGAATGGTAACATTTCTAGTTATAGAGACTAATTTGTGAAATTTGAAAAAAATTCAGGGACTGGATATATAATTAACTATAATCTAAATTTTCAATTAATTCTCTATATTCATAAATCATTATCCATAAGAGCTCTTTCAAAATGAAATAAATAAAGTTTCAATAACTTTAATACAAGTGATCAACCAAAATAAGAATGTACATATACAAAAGTAATAAAAATTCTACAAGCAATCCACAATAAAATAAAGTTCAACTTCTATTAACCTTCCCCATAGATCCATTTACAACTAAGCAAGCCAAAACGGAACTATTTCACACAAAGTATATGACTCCTACTAAGGTAGATATCACAATCACAAAAGAGGGTCCTCTATTTGCACTTACAAGCTACAAATATGAAAATATGAGAGAAAAAGAATGGGATTACAATCGTAATTAGTGAGTGAAAAATCTATATACATGTTGATGAGTGGGAGTGTGATTATATTCTAAATCCATTATCAACAAATTTTATTTTTATTATTTCAAAAATATTCACAAATTTACAAAGGTACTCATAAAGTATTGATAACCAATGTATTCAAATAAGAATATTTCTCTTTGCATCAAAATGGGTTGCATTTCATTCAAAACCATGGAACTACTAAAAATATATTTTCCAATCTAAAACTTTGGCCGAGTTCAAGATTTGAATCCACCAAAAGTTTTTATTCATTTGATTATCTAAAAATGTCTCATCTTTGGTGACTCATGGCTGCCTAACCCTAAACTTGGATAGGCGAACCCCCCACATCATACTATCACAATCTAGTATTCGGCTCTACTCTACTGCTTTTACTCCAACCAATCATGAGTGAGCAATAAACTATAGAGTTGTGTGAACAATTGGTCACCTTAAAACATCTTTTTCGTTCACAATTAAATTCCAAAACCATTTCACAACCTATATTCATCTTTGTCTCAATGAACATCAATCAACCAAATAATGTAAATCATATAGTATTAATATATCAATTTCACATTTCTAATATCACCGTTTTAAGAGAACATACTACATTCAAATTGAATTATAAAATCACTTTTTAAAAATAAATTTTCAAACACATAAAATCATTTCTCATTAAAACAAGATACAAAAATCATATTCACTGTTTGGGGAGAGTGCGCATTCCCACTAGTTCAAATTCTCAAATCTATCCTTGATTGAAGGAGTTTCGCCTAAATTTTATATAAATCACAACAAAAAAATTAAGATTAGATATTTATTCAACGCAACATGAAATTAAACACATGATGGTGCAAATGAAAAATATATTTCTATTACTTTGGTATCTATTAATTCTACTTAACACCCATTTCCATTTCAAATTTTACAATTCCAACCAATATTATAGATTTCCAACTCACTACAAAATTAAAAAATTATCTTGACGGCAACATTTATTGTTGGTAAGTTTTACTTACGTTTTTTTGAAACTATATAGACTATTGTGGTTTAAATAGTCAGAAATACTATGTATTTTTCTACAGTTTTAAAATGGTCGTCAACAAAAGTTTTTCAACTGTGGCTAAAGATCGCATAGCGTTTGTATAAACAATATTTTATACTTACGGATATAAACACATCTGTATTTATAATACTGTATACTTACGGCTATAACTTATATCATCGCTAAATATTGGTTTTGTAGGGATGAATTGAAAGGCTTCTGTATAAGTAATACCCTATCCTTACGGCTATAACTTGTGATCACTAAATATAGGTTTTTGTAGTCACGATTTGAAAGTCATATGTATAAACAATGTTATATCCTTACCGTTATAACTTGTGATCACTAAATATAGGCTAAATATAGGTTTTGTAGTCACAATTTGAAAGGCATTTGTATATGTATCAGCAATGCTCTATCGTTGCAATTTTGATCAATTATTTGAACACTCTCTCTATAGCACTACTATAACTTGGGGTATAACTTGTGATGGGTAAATATATGTACTTTTCTTTAGTAAGTTGGTAACTTAGTAACTAGTGACGTTTTAAAGCATAAACATCTCATGCGAGTAAATAAGGAATGTGTAGTGATGTTTTAAAACATCTCATGCACAAGTAAATAAGGAATGTTTATGATGGAGATTACTAACCAACCCCAACTGACTCTATGACTCCCCGCAGTTATTATCCACCGTCTATATAGAGTCCATCGTCTATATATATATATTATAGAGTTATATTGAGTGTGTTAATTAATTAGTATAAGGGTTGTTTTTGTGAGTGAGAGTGGATAAAGAAGTAATAAGATACAAAGGTAAAAATGTTATAAATGTGATAAGGTATTGAGATAGTAAGTCGCAGTAAGGTATGGTAAGGTGAAAATATTATAAAGGTGATAAGATATTAACATGATAAGTTGCAGTAAGTTATGGTAAGTAAATGTGGAAAGGTTTTAAAGGTGATAAAGTATTAACATGTGGTAAGTTGCGGTAAGTTATGATAAGATATGATAAGTGTAGGATACGTAGAATATGGTAAAGGTTGGTTGGTAATGGTAAGCTTGGTAATTTTTTCCATTTTCATTATATACTTTAATTATCTCTTTTAATTTTTTATTTTATATAATTTTTTGTTTTTTTAAATTTATGAAATATATTTGTATGTCTATATAATTTATTTATATGTGGAACTTGTATACCAGTCGGGGAATAGTTGTAAATTATATATATATGACATTAGAAATGAACTAAGTAAAAATATGATACTAATTATATAAAATTAATAATAATGTATAATAATATAATATTATATTAAATATATTATATTATATTATAATAATGTAATAAATTATTATATATATTACATTGTCATGTGCCTGTGCGGCATAGCCGCGAGTGCCCGTACTGCTCAACCACGAGGGCAATAATATATTTATATATATTACTATACATTACTACTATATTACTATAAGTTACTATTATATTATATTATATTTATGTAGATAATATATATAATATGTAATAGTTACTATTATGTTACTATATATTAAAGTAATATTTACTATTTATTACTATACATTACTAATATATTAACATATAATATATATGTAATATATAGTTGTATTATATTTATATACTATTACATATATATATATAATATGTAATAGTTATTATTGTAATATATATTTGTACTATATAATATGTAATGGTAAAATTTACTGTGTTAATTAATTAGTATAATGGTTGTTTTTGTAAGTGAGAATGGATAAAAAAAGTAATAAGATATAAATACGGAAAGATTATAAAGGTAATAAGGTATTGAGATGGTAAGTTGCGGTAAGGTATTGTAGAAAGGATATAAAGGTGATAAAGTATTGATATGTGGTAAGTTGCGATAAGTTATGGTAAGGTACGATAAGTGTAGGATACGTAGAATATGATATGGAATATGGTAAGATTGATAATGGTAAGGGTTGGTTGGTAATGATAACGTTGATAATTTTTCCATTTTCATTATAAATTTTAATTATCTCTCTTAATTTTTTATTTTACATAATTTTTTGTTTTTCTAAATTTATGAAATACATTTATGTGTCTATATAATTTATATGTGGAACTAATATGGCAGCCGAGAAATAATTGTAACTTGTAATTTGTAATTTGTAACGTTTATTAAGAAAAAAAAGTTTGTTAACAAAAAGTTTAGGTTAGAATAGAGAAAAAAAAAAGAAAAGGAAAAAAATAGAGTGAGAGTGAGATAAGGAAAAAAGGAGAAAGGTGTAGTAAGACAATAGAATGGAAAAAAAAAGGAGAGTGATATAGAAAGAAAGGAGAGAAAAAAAAAAAAGACATGGACAGAGGGCAAAAATGCTGCCTTGGGAGGTAGAGTGGCACAGGCCTGCGCGGCTGTACTGCACGGGCCAGCGCGGCTGTACCGTGCAAGCAAGAACACATGCGTACGAGCTGCCCATGCCATGAAGCGCGCGCAACACACATGATGGTTATAAATATTGAATTATATAATTTTTCTCTTATTGTGGTTTTAAATTAACAACCACATACACAATTCTATTCCTATTCAATTCATTCATAGAAATCCAAATGCTCCAAAAATTAAAAAAAAAAGTGTATATATATCGTAAATATTAAAAATCTAGGCATAAGTTGTAATAAGTTAAGTTGTAATAGGATTGAGTATGATAAGTTGTAATATGATTGTAATAGGATAAAAGATTATAATAGGAAAGTGATAATTTGTGATAAAAAGTGATAAAAAAATTAGTAAGGATACAGTAAGGTGCTAAGTTGTGATAATTTTGAGAATAAAAAAAAGTTGTTAAGGATATAGTAAGATGACAAGTTGTGATAATTTTAACAATGATAAGAGATTGTAAGATGGTAAAGAGGTGGTAAGGAGTAAATTGTGATAATTTTGAAATTGATAAGAGATATTGTGATAATTTTGAAAATGATAAGAAATTGTATGTTTTGAAAGAGTAGAGCGGTAGCAAGGTTGTAGTAAGGTAGTAAGTGACAAGTGTGCAGAGTGGTAAGTTGGTGGTAAGAAGTGCAAGTAAGTGTGTGGTAAGTTAGTGCTAAGCAATGGAGTGTTGTGATGTGCTGTGCAGTGCTGGTAAGTTGGTGGTAAATTTGGTATAGGTAGTAAGTAAAATAAATAACTTAATTGGAATTGTACTAAGTTTACTAAAATGAGTAGTTAAGATCAGCATGGTAATTTTAATAAGATGAATCGTTAAGATGAGTAGTTGAGTATAGTGTTTTTGCTGCTTTGATCATCCTTGCTTCATCCTACTTTGATCTCGCATGCTTGCGTGGTGCTTTCATAATTTAATTGTAGGATAAGAAAAAATTATTTGTATTGATATTACATTTGAACAGAGAAAATTTATATACAACACCTACTTTAATTCATCATTCCTCGCTGCTTTGATCCATCATTTGATTGTAGGATTTTTTGAGAAAAAAAATTATTTGTATTGATATTGTATTTGAGTAGAAAAAATTTATGTACAACACAACTTCTTTTCTAACAAAATTATTACAATTTTCAAGAAAATAATTACAATTTGAAATTTCAAAATTTTCACAATTTTTGTTTTCCTTTGTTGTGGATTTTCCTTTCTTTTCCTAACACTCGTTCAATTTTTTTCTCCTTATTTCCTCCATCTTCGACATGATTTCAGGACGAACAATATTATGGTGAAATATTAGAAGTTTGAGAAAATATTTTTTTCTCAAAAAATTAAGATCTTGCAATGGTAAATGTTATTATGGTAAGTTCGTAAATTATTTTGTGGTAAGTGTTATCATGCGTAGCAAGTGTTACCATGGTAAGTTCGTAATTTTTTTTTTTTTTTTATATTTCAACTCATACAACTATTACATTTGACTATTTTTTATTTCCATTACTGTTTTATTTTTTTCTAGTTTTTTGTTTTTCATGAAGAACTTTCATAAATAAATTTAAACCATTAAGTAAAAAAAATTATATATTTAATACATTTACTACGAAATCAGAAAATCATCTACAAAAATATATATTTATCTAAACAATAAACAATTACATATGATATTTAAATATCTCAAAAATAATAAAAGTTGAATGGAAAAGAAAAGGAAAAAAAAAAAAAGAAAAGTTGAATGGGAAAAATGATAAGGAAAATAAAAGAAGGTGAAACGAAAAGAAAAAAACGGTTGTCTCAAAACAGGAAAGTGAGGCATTCCCGGTGCATGGTAATTTTTAATTTGTTTGAGAAAATGCATCGGGGCATAGTAATTTTTAATTGGTGATATGTGCAATTGGCTACAATGAAAGTATAAAAAAATTTAGAATTATTTTGACATACAAATGCACCATTTTTTAATAATATAATAATATCAATTTTACATTATTATATAATACATACGTATTACTATATATATTATTATATATATTATCATAAATTATATTATTGTTGAGTTTAGCATATCAATATTATTTCAAATTATAATATACTAATAATTTAAAAAATTTATATATTTAATTACAAATATTAACCAAAATATATAATATTAATAAGTGAGAGTGAGATAGAAAAAGGAAAAAAAAAAAAAAGAGTGAGATAGAGAGGAAGGAAGAGAGGAAAAAAAAAAAGAAAAATATCATGTATGTGGGAAATTGTGGTGTAGTGGTAGATGTTGTCAAACTTCCGCCCTCATAACTTAGGTTTGAACCCACCCGCACACAAACTCATACATTTTTGGCATAAAAAAAAGGGCGTGCGGGTGCCTGCACTTGATGGGGTCTGCCTGCGCGGGCGCCTGCGTGCGCACATCGTGTATGCCCGTGCAGGCATGCCCGTGCGTGCCCGCGCATGCAGGGGCATGGTTGTGGGTGTTGGCATACACGGTTCCACCATGCTGCCTGTACGGTTGAGCCGTGCAGGCATGCCTGCGTGTGCCCGGGCATGCCAGGGCATGGCTGCGTAGGCACCTGCGTGCGCGCGCATCAAGGGCATGCCTATGCGGGTGCCTGCGTATACATGCTGGGGCGCGAGTGAGCGCACCCACACATGCAGGGCCTACCTGTGTGGGTGCTTGTGTGCGCGCACTAGCATACACAGTTCCACTGTGCTACCATGTGGTTGAGCCCTGTGGGCATCCCCGCATGGTACCGGGTACTACGCATGGCGCACATGCGGGGGCATGCCAACGCGGGAGCTAGCATGTGCAATTTCACTGTTCTACCCACACAGTTGAGCCGTGCGCAACCAACCGCTTAATTTAAAATTTTAATATCATTAATTTAAATAATGTAATGATATTAAATTAATAATTTTATAATATAGTGTTATAATTTATTTTTTATTGTTAGATAATATAGTATTATAATATGAAATCACGATAATAATACATTAATTATGAATATTATATAATTTTATATAAATTCTAAAAAAACAATTAACAATATTAATATTAAAACATTAAAAATTTACCATTTTAATATTTACAATTTATCATTTTAACATTTCAATGATAACTCCATAATAAAATCTCTAATTTTTACGTCAAGAATAATTTTTCCACCCACATCCAATTTAATCAAATTTCGTGCCAAAAACAATTTATCAGATCTAATCCAATTTAATCAAATTTCTCTTTTTCATTCCAATTTTTCAGTTTAGCTCCAATTTAATCAAATTTTTTCACACTAAAAAGCCTAAAAACTGCTCCGTATATTTTTTTCCATATAAACTTGTGCAAAACATTTGATTTGTATTTAATATAATAGACAAGTCATAAAGAGAAAGTGATGAATATATTGATAATGCAGCAAGATTTTTGTGTTAAATTAAATATTTCAACACATGATTTTCAATCGCTTATTGCTTTTAATGTGGATATATCATCAATATATCCAACCTAGATATTCTTTTTAATCATAATATGTTTGGTATGTTATATTCACACATTTACATGATTCATGATCGATCTAATGTTGGGGTTTCTCTTGGATGAAGAATTACGCCATCATACATTATAAATCGTATGTAGTCATAAAAATATTAAAAATATTTGGTATATAGTTTTAAGGTGTTGAAAATGTCTGATATATAGTTTTGGGATGGTTGCATGTGATAAGTTGTAATAGGAATATGTAAGTGCATGCAATGTGATAATAGGTAATATGTGGTAAGTTGTGATAATTTTGATTATTAAGCGTTGTGATAAATTGTGGTAATTTTGAGAATGATAAGAGATAGTAAGTTTTGTGAGAGTGTGGTAAGTTGGCGTTGAGTATTAAGTTTGTCACAGATGGTGATCATAAGGTGATAGTAAGTAACTAAGTTATGGCAAGTGATATGTTAAATAATTAATGGAAAAAATATGAGAAATTAAGAAAAACACGTGTGTAATGAAAAAAGATGTGGGAAAAGAGTAAATTATGGAAAAATATGAAAACAAATGAAAAAATTACGTGGATTTTGAAAATTTGTTTGTCACCGAATGGATTAATTGGTGATATCCCAGAATATGCAAAAAATTTACAAAAGATTTGGGATTGGTTTCATGCGACCTGTTGAGATTGTATCAATTTCTAATAATATAATAATATAAACATTACATTACTATATAATATATTACTATATTACTATTACTATATGTTTTACTATAACTTAGATTATCGTAGCGGCGCATTGTAATTCACCATTCAACTGAATCACGTATTATCAATATTGATTTAAATAATATAATTATCATTACATAACTTAATTAATTATCTAATAATTTACGTAACAAACCATGAGACGCAGAAATTGCAAAGTAACATGTCATGTCATATAAGAAATAACAAATAACACATATATGGGAAAGAAAGAAGAGTATTGATTAAAAATATATGAAAAAAGAGACAGGTAAAAAGGCACAGAAAAGATATTTTGAAAACTTGTGTAATGATAAAAGAGACGGATAAAAAGGTATTGTCCAAAAAAATTGTGTAATGAAAAATTTAAATTGTGTAATGAAAAAAGGCATGGAAAAAAAGTTTTGTTTTTTAAAAATTTGTTTGTGAAAATAATACGTATATGTTCAATTTAACTTGAAAGATATTATTGTAACCGTTGGATTAGATTAATTGGTAATATGTTTTACTGGATTAATGAAAATTTTGAAATTATTTTGTAATACAAATGCATTATTTTCCAATAATATAATAATACTAATATTACATTACTATATAATACATATATATTACTATATAGTAATATATAAATTACATTATCTAATAATCAAATGATCAGATCAATTTAGGTGATACAATACTCATGTTGGATTTGGATATCCTCATTTGAATGAGTGTATAATATTAGTACAATATAATATAATATTAGTATGTTATATAACTTAATCAATTATTAATTATGATGTTATATTAATAAGTCATAATATATTAGTATGATGTTATAGTAATATAATATAATATAATACAAATGGTTTAAATATATCATCAATGAGAATGGAAAAAGGAAAAAAAATGACCTATAAAAAAAAAGGTGAGAGTGAGATAAGAAAAAAAATTGTGAGAGTGAGATAAAAAAAATTAAAAAAAGGTTAAGAGTGAGATAGAAAGGAAATAAAGAGACAAATAAAAAAAAGAAAAAAACTCATACAAGATACTTTGGCTCAGTGGTTGGCACAAGTTACTTTTGGAAGTTCTTGAACCCACAGCCTAGCAATTTTTTGGCAAAAAAAAAAGAAGGAATTGCCTGCACGGTGGCACCACGCATACTTGAGCGGTCATGCCGTGGGGCTGTGCGCACTGCACATGCACGGGAGCCTGCATGGTGCAATCGTGCATGCCCGTGCGGTCGCGTGCACTGCGCATGCACGGGAGCTTGCACGACGCAACCTCACGAGCAAGCGCGCGGCACGATCAAGCACGCCACAAGAGTAAGCGCGCGGCATGCGCATGCACGAGCGCCCACACATGCCTACGCAACGCAACCATGCATGCCCGTACAGCTCAACCACGCCTGCAAGCGCATGCGCTGGTGCCCACGCATGCGCTGTACAGTTATGCCACGCATACCCATGTGGCTCAACCCCGCAAGCAAGCACATGCATGCGTTTGCACAGAGCAAGGATGATTCATATGTGTAGTGATATGGTATGGTAACAAGTTAAGTACTTCTATCATGTAGCACAATGATACAATTGTTCCAACACCTGGTAACAAGTGGTAAGTGGTAAGACAATAATTGTATAACAAGTGGTAAGTGGTAGGACAATAATTGTATAATGGTAACGAGTAATAATAAATGATCTATAACAAATAAAAGGCAATAATTGTATAAAATTTAAATAATATGGCATAATAACAAGTGATTTTTAGCAAATGGTAACAGGAACATGGTAAGTATAGGACATAGTAACAAGTAGTAACAAGTGATAACAAGTGATTTATAACAAATAATGATAACAAGCTAACAAGGTAATGCGTGCTAACAAGTGGTAAGTCAATAATTATATAAAATTTGTATAAAACATATATGTTGCATTTGTACGAACACAATCATAACAAGTCTGAAAAATTACAAATTAATGGAAAAATAACACATGAAAACGTTCGAAATATATGGGAAAAGAAGAAAGAAGGCTAAAATAATTACTAAAGTCAGCAAAATGAGACAATTAAAAAAATGTTACTTGAAACATAAACATATGATATGTCACTTGAAACATATTATTGAACCTTAATATGTACTAATAGCAAGGTAAATAAGTAGTAAAAATAAGTAAGTGATTTTTTTAACTAGAAAGACACACGACATTGATTTAAAGTATAAAAAAAATGTGAAGAATTAAAATCAACACGGTAACAAAAATGAATGAAAAAAGAGGCGGAAAAGAGGGAAAAAAAGCAAAAAAATTGATGGGTTTTGAAAAAGTTTTGAAAATTTATTTGTGAATATGATATATTATATAAATCATGTTGGGAAACTTCACCATCAAAACTTCTCATTTTCTCTTCTCCTTCCCTAACCCATCTAAACCTCTCACTCACTAGCATTGCTGGGAGTGCACATAAAACCCAATAACCATTATCTCTATCACTGATTCCACTCAGTTACTCACTACCTCACTACCTCACTCCACTCACTCACTCACTACTGTGTTGGGAATGCACATAAAACTCAACCATCATCATCACTACCATCATCATCAAACCTGACTCCAAAAGTTAATATTTTTATTAACTATCATTCTTTACAATGTCATTATATTAATTTCACTATGGTTTTAAGAATAGATTGACACGAAAATTGTGGATGAAGATGTCTTTCGATTGTGTCAATTGTAGGACTTGCAATCTTTTCTTTTGTTTTTTTCTTTTTTTTTTATTCTTATATGTATATATCATTTTGCTTAGAAATCAATGTATCAATATTCTCTATTTATATTATTTTTATAATTTCTTTATTTTTTAGTTTTATAGCAATCAAATCTGTACCATTTTAAAAAATCGTGTCATAACAGTAAATATTTCTGTAACATTTCCTAACATGATAAAAGGGAGTGGATTTCCTAAGAGAGTGTAATAACCGATAATACATGGTAATTAATGGTAACCGACAATAAATGATTACAAAAAAATGATGGTAACTAACGATAAAAGATAGTAATATTTCCTAACACTTGTGTAACCAATGATATAAGTAATAACTTATACTAATATGTGTAGTTTCTAACACCTATAATAACCGATGATATATGACAGTAACTTATACTAACATGTGCTAACAAATGGTAATCAACGATAAATAACTAATGATAAAAAAATAGTAACATTTTATAACAGTTGTGGAACCGATGATAAAAGGGTATTTTGTAACACCTATTTATCCAACGATAAAACTATAAAAGTAGTAATATTTATTAATGATAACTGACAATAAAATAGTAATATTTCCTAACAATAAAATAATAACATTTCCTAACATAGTTATCGACAATATATAACACTAACAATTCTTAATAGTTAGGTGACTCACGATAAAAGGGTAGTAACAATTCTAAACCCTAGTAATATATCTTAACGACAATAAAAATAGTAATATTTATTGACGCTTGTGATAACCAATCATAAAAGTAGTAACATTTACTAGCACTTATCATAACCGACAAATAAAAATTTTGTAACATTTACTAACATATAACTCTATACTTGTCGATAATAAATAACAAAACAATTCTTAACGGTTATGATGACTTACTTACCGACAATAAATAACATAACAATTCTTAATGGTTATGATGACAGTAGTAACATTTCCAATAGTAACATTTCTTATACACGTGGTAAGCGACAGTAGTAATATTTCTTGTACACATGATAAATGACAATATCTGTAGTAATATTTACTAATATTTGTAATATCGAACAATAAAAGTAATAACATTTCCTAACATATGTGTTATGTAGTTATTGATAATAAATAGTAGTAACAATTTTTAACGGCTATAGTTAGTGACGATAAAGATAGAACAGGTAGTAACATTTCTGTAGTACGCAACAATAAAACTAGTAACTTTTACTAACGCTTTTAAACTGATGATAAATGCTGATTTTTACCAATACTTATTTAATCGTCCAAATTCAGGATATGCTCCAATGGCGATCAAAAGTATCGGCATAGATCTATCCCGATTGATGTATAACCAACTGAACGCCTATTTGTTAGAGAAAATTTTGTCAACGGTTTTATTACCTTTAGCTAACGGTTTTCCTCCATCTTTATAATGCATTTCTTTTGTAGTGACTCCTACATGTCTTAAAAGAATAATCATATCTTAAACTAAAATTTCTAAATTTCAATTTTTACTTAGAGATCAGACATGAAACAACAATTTTTATATTTATAATCTAGATCTATTCTAATCACATAAAAACATGTAAGTTTATCATGTGTTTCCCTTCACCGTATAACTCCAATATGTACAGTCATAGGAAAATGGTCATGATTTTCACTACACATATCCAATTTACTTGATTCAAGTCTCGAATTAAAGATAAGATTCAGATCTACAACTTTCATATTCAGAATTTAGCCTAATTTAGTCTAGAAGATATCTCAAAGTCAAAGTAAAATATTCTATCAAAACAATGCAGAAATAGTGTATTCCTCTTCAATTTGAAAAATCATTAAAATTTCAATTCTAATCAAAATCTAACAAAACATATGTCATTTTCAAGACCTAGAAGGCTAATTTTATAAGAAGAAAACCTCATTTAATTTGCCTATATGTAGAAGAAGTTATCACTAAAAGATCATAGTAAGGTCAAACATTTTGTTTGCAGAAAATCAAGAGTTCCATCTTTGTTCTAACCTTTCAACATATTTCTAAGTTTAGATCATTAAATATGCTATTTACCATAATTTCAATGATAAATCAAAATTTAAAAGCATGAATTTAAGTTTATCTTGGTTTTAGTTTCCTAAACTCCAAAATTCACTTGTCATTTTGCTTTCTTGGCCTCCTTGTTCTCTCCATGTTTTCAGTTTGGTTTAAAGACTTTTCGCACTATTTTATGCTTCTTAGAGACTATGTATAAGGTATACATGGATGGGGCTATTTCAAGTTTAAATATTGATTTTGACAAATTTTGAGGTGGTTTTGTGGGGGAAAGAAATGGAAATCATGGTTAGGGTTTGGAAAGAAGAGAAGTACTCTTTTATCTCTCTCTTTCTTATTCTTTTTCTTTCTTTTTCTTTCTTGGTCCCATACGCATAAAGATCTTATAGAAAATTCAAGAATTCATATCTCTCTCTCTTGGTTAATGCACACACAAATACATTAACCCCATTTTTTTTTTACAATTTTTTAGATGTGGCTCATCACAAGGAAAAGTAACATTAAATGCCCTCTTTAATACTTTCTTTTTACTTTTCTAACTTTTGTTTCCTAAAGAAAGGAAGAGAACAAAAGAAAATGAAAATCAAAACTCAAGTTTTGAGCTCTTAAATGGGTTTAAGGAATTGGATTCCAAAATTTTGGATTTCACTATTCATTCACACCAATACCAATTTCAATTGTTAATTCTTTCAATTTCATGATTTAAATTTACACTATCAAAATTCACCCTATATAATACAATATATTAATACAAATAAACATTAGGCTCTGGTCTTACATTATTTCTGAGAATATTTAGCCTTTTCTTTAGAAACCTGTTTTGATACCTTAGAGGGGATGAATAGTTTGTTTGGCTCTTTTAAAGTTTTTCTAAGAATTTGAGAGATTAAACGAAAAGAAAGAAGAATTGACACAATGATTTTATTGTGATTCTACCTTCTTTGATATACATTCATTCCCAAATTACACGTAAATTTTCTAATCTACTATTTTATCCCAAAATAGTACAAATCAACTAGTTTGAACAAGTGTTAATCAAATCTCACAAATGTTTCACTCAAACACTCATGACTAACTTATAACAGATGGTAGTAAATCTAATTTGTCTCACTTAAACAATCTAAGTCCAAACTAGAAAGAACCCTTTATTCTGATCATTTACACAAATATGAAGTGAAAACAAAGATACAAATTTGAAACTTAAACTTAAGATGTGATCTTTGAGACTCACAGAAATACAACACAGAAAAATTAAAAGCTCACTGAAAATTTTATATAATCGAGTCCAACAAAATATTCCAAAAATTTCTAATCTTCAGATTGGTGTTGTATTTTACAATTTTGATGAAAAGATAGACGTTGGAGAACATTTAATATACAAATATAGCCGTTAAGGTAGTTGGGGGTTTCAATTATTGATCGAATGGCTTTTTTGAATAAATAGTTGATACTAATAGTGAGTCAACTTCCTCTTTCTTGAGTCAACTGATATTTGAATTTTACATTATTTAGTGTCCATGCAAGTAGACTTCCTGTCTGTGATGAGTCGACTTGTGCTTTTATTTGTTCAGATGTTTATGTTTGAATGTTCATTTATGTTAGCTTACTCATATGCTCAAGACGACCTCTACTTTTCTATTCTTATGCATTTTCACCTTAGCCTTGTGCAGGTCAACTTGTGTTTGATATCCGGTCGACTCGATTTTCAATCTTGATCTTCAATCTGATTAAGTGTATATCATGTGGAGGTTGTGTAAGTCATCCTCCCTAATGCTTTAGGTCAACTTAGACTTGATTGTACTTAACCATTTTTTCTCCATGCCTTCTGAAAGTCGACTTAGGCTTGGTCTTAAGTATATTTGTGTTGTTCCTGTTTAAGTGTGCATTCATTGTAGTATATGTAGGTTGGCTTGCTATCTATGGTTGGTCGACCTAGTGTAACTAGGCTTAGTGTGGATGACATTTTGTACATGCAAGTTGGTTTGCTCATGTGCTAACTAGTGGAGTATTTTGTGAAGTACAATGCTTGTACAAGTTGACGACGACTTGATCTATGTCCTTTAAGATATTCTATATTCAATTCATGTGTAGGTCAGCTTGATGACTTTGGTAGGTTGACTTAAATTTGTGCTTACTTAAAATAATCTAAGTGTAGGATATTTGAGTGTGAGTCGACTTGAGGTAGAGTACGAGTCGACTTGATCTACTATGCCTTAAGATTTTCAATGTATACTCATGTGTAGATTGACTTAATGACTTTGTTAAGTCGACATGAGCCTGAACTTACTAAGAATATTGTAAGTTTAGATTATTTATGTCGACTTGGTGGAATGAGCATGTCGATTTGGCTTTGTGTGCCTTAAACTCTAGGTCTTGGCTTGTGTCATGCTCATGTTGGGTTTCACAAATTTTTTGAATCCTAAATGTGTGGATCGATTTTTGACTCAGTACATCACTTTAGTTCTAAGGTCTAGCCTATGTCGTGATGCACACTATGGCCCATGACATGTTCCTGGTGTCATTTGTTTTGTGAGCTAACATGTAAATCAACTTGACTTCATAGATTTTTCTAAAGTGTTGGAAGTGCAAGTTGACTAGTGACTTATAACAAATCAACTTGACCTTAACATAGTGTGTTCTATTTTCATTTCGATCATTAATCTTTTAAATATTTGACCATTAGAATCTTAAATATTTGATTATACTGTTTTATCAAATGAGTAAGTCAACTTAAGTTTTTAAGCAGGTCGATTTGTTCATTTATCTTGACTTAGGCATATTTCTTAGAAGGTTTTTTGAGTCAATGAAGTGTTCATAGCGAATCAATTTGAACAATCTATTATCTAAATTCAGTCTGCCTAAAACATATTGTAAGTCAACTAATATTTTATCCTGAGTTAACTATCTTAGTATTCTATCTAAACTTAAAGGCAATTTTATACTTAGCAAGTCGATTTGTACTAGTAGATGAGTTGATTGCTTCAGCTTTGTGTTTTAGATATGTGTTTTAGGCATTTTCAAATTTATATTAATTTCTTCCGAATTAATTTTTCATTAATGTAACATATTTTACCTATCATTTACTTATCATCAAAACTCATTTTGCCAACAAAAGATATAGTTTTTTTTTTGTCTATTTCTGATTTTTTTCTCTTTATGATTTGATTTGATTTTTAGAAAAATTGATAAATTTTTTAATAATTTTAAAATGTGTAATAATTATCTTTGAATCTTGATCACTAAATTAAAAGTTTAAATTATCATAGGATGGAACTTTTATATATATTTCAATCTAGAGATCCACCTCTACAACATATGTAACACGTTTAAGGAAATACAATGACCTCCCATGTCTATGTGCACAAATTTTATAAAAGTTGCTTACTTTGTAGCAATATGACATCATGAATTTCAAATGTATCAATTAAGAGTACGCAATATGGCTAGGTCAGATGAAATAACCTATACATAGATAGAGGTTTTTAACATTTCATTTTACACATATAGTTCAAAATTAGGGGAAAATCCTCATTTCTTCTCTCTATGTATTGATCTGGATTAGCTAAACGAGAGATTTCCTTTTTTCTTTTAGATTGAATGGCAACTAGGTTTTTACAATTTTAGAGAAGTGGACATGTATAATAATTTTGTTGATGAAAAATGAATACATTGGCATGTGATCATATAAAAAAATGATAGATACCCATAAGCAACCACATCAAAATTACCACCAACGAAGAACAATTAAACTAACTATGTTATCATTCACCATATTGGTTTGATAATACCCATTGTGGGGCATTTTAGGAAGGTATTGGATAACTTCCACAACTCCCATAATGACCTCGTCTCTTAATGATAGAGAGGTTACATTTTCCCAACATCTCTGAGAGTACAATGGCCAAGAAAAATGGCTATGGCTTTTGAGTGATGCACATCTCTCTTGAGAGAGAGAATAAAAATGAGGGAACGCGAAATTTTTGTGAAGGAAAATTTCTCCAGTTGTTAAAATCACCGGACTAAGGATTGCAGTGTTATGACACTGTAGTGGTAATTCGACTAATCTCGTGATCATCATTTCAGCCGTGAGATCCGATCGAGGGACATGCCGTTCGGTTGATTTTGAAGATTCTACATATTGAGATACCCTATACCCGATCCTTTTTATTTTTTTGAAAATTATTATATGCTTCCGCTGTGTATGAGAACCCTAAAATTCCAACATTGGTATCAGAGTCAGGTTGGCTAAATTAAAAAAATAATTTTCGAAATGATTTTTAGGGCACAAAATTTAGAATTCGGATCACGAATGAGTTTCGTAAATCCGAGAACACCACTGAGTTGCTCATGATCCGTAAAGGATGAATATATTTTTTATAGAATTTTTTGAACACTCTAGGGCCATGAAAACTGAGATTAAAGTTTCCGGCCCAAATATTGACCGGACCTTTAGATCTTAGATCCGTCGAGTTTAAGGACGAATTGATCTAAACAAATAGCATATATGTGTTTTATGTGTGTTGATTTGCGTTTTGATATATATTTTGTACATTGTTGTCGCCGAAAACTGGGATTTTCGAAATTGGCCGCAAGGGCTGCGACTTTGGGTGTTCAATTTGACTGTTTCAAGCTCTAATCCTTCATAAAATCGAGTTAGGATAAATGAAGGAGGTTCACATTAAATTTACCAGTCGAAATCCGTCAGAAATACAGCCGGAAATGGAGGTTTTCGGCAACCTGGTCGAAAGACTCGGTTGTACAGAATTTGGGCAGAGAAGAAGGGCTCCAAACCCGCAGGTGCGTGCAGTGCACGCGTGCGAGAGGAGAGTGGTAGTAAGGATGTAGGCACGTGGATCTCGAAGAGGCACGTGAGATCCAAGAGTCCGGTCTGGGTCAGTTTCGACCCGGATCCAGATCCGACCCATGAGGCCCGACCCGCATCAGGACCCGAAACCCGAACCAGCAGGCGGGTCACGCACATGTGGAGCATGGCACCACACCCTGCGCGTCTGGCGAGTGCGTCGACGCGCTGAGGGCGCATGTAGCGCGTGATTGACGTGCTGTGCGTCTAACATGCACCCCAAGGCTTCCCCCGCTTATGTAGGCACGTGGGGACGTGCCTCCAGCATCTAGTGGTGCATGAACCCTCCTGGAGGCGTGTAGGCTTGCCCAAAAATGAAAATTTCCCAATTTTAAGGGTTTTATGCCAAAAAATATGACTTTTTGTGGGTTTTTATGCACCGAATCATAGTCCGAATGGTAAGATGCAATCCCAGATTGTGATGTATGGTATCCGTTGACTCATACGCTCGTCTTGGGGTTTATACTCGAGTCATTTTGGTCTTGATGATTTGTAGGGTGTACAAAATGTAAGAATAAGTATATATAAATCACTAAAGTCTCTAAAACTGATTCAAAAATTGTCGTTTTAGATATTTGTAAGGGGGATAAAGCTAAATGATGATAATTATGAGATTTTTTATCAGTAGATTCAGTTTATTCCCGAGAAGCAAAATCTAATTGAAATTCTAAGGCATGAGATTGTAGACACTGGGGAGAATACCGCACCTTAGAGAGACGGAATTCGGAGACATCACGTGCGTCGAAGTGGAAGGATGGCCGAGTTAGGGCAATCCCCCTGAACATTATGTACAATGATGTGATCCCGGTCTATGAGCAATATCCTATAATCTTGTCGGTTTGGCTCACCTTATAAAGAGCATTGTGGTGCTCTTACAGATCTTGAGACGAGAATTCTAACTTATAAGTTTAATAAGTTATAAGAAAAAGATTAATCATACAATGATGAACATTTGATGAAAATGTCAAGTATGATCATTGAGTTTGGGAGTGTGAATGAGCCTATTTCAAATGTTTTCAAGCACCGGATACGATCCAGTCTTTACCTAATTCATGGGTAACCATGAAAATCTATTTCACATTCGATAAAAGTATTCGTACTTTTGTTAATGTGAATAGACACAGTGAGCTCGAGTAGGAACATCTGGAAACGAGTAGGCCATACGCGGTTCATACTTATGCAATGGAGTCGAGCAAGAACTTTTGCGACACCGACCGCAATGAAATAAGCATGAGTAATTGACTTGAAGTTTAGGTAAGAAGAAACTATTTGAGAAAACCGACAACAAAGTATTAAAGCACAGAAATAAGGAAATTGATAAGACCAAGGTGTAGTGCTATATCTGTAGTAGATTTGGTCATTTCGCTCATAAATGCGACAAGCAGAAACTATCTCCTTTTTCTTTACGTGGTTTGAGATGCTCACTGATTTCTCTCCTTCGTGGATTATAGACTTAGGAGCTATTGATCACGTAACTCGAGATAGGAGCGCGCAAATATAGTTCCACTGAATGAGTCCTCAAGTAGGAGGATTTACGTAGGGAATGGAGTGTTTTGTCGACAACAGAGATAATGGCACTTGCAAGTTAGAGTTGCTAAGTTGCCATACTCTGTATGTTATTTACACTCCGAATATTCAACAGAAGTTGATTTAAGCAAGGGATATACTCTGTTAATTTGGAAATTTTATAGTTTCCATTCAATACAACAGTTCTTTGATTGGTTCTGGAATAGTCCATGAGGGACTATATGCACTGGAAATAAATCATTCTAATGGTATTTCTTGTTATCCTCCTAGCGTGAGAAAGGATGAACATGTTAGAAGTGAGTGGTCTGTAGGACCCACTAACCAATTTTGTCTAGATGACAAAGTTACAAGAAAGCCATTCAACAATACAATGAGGGCCGAAACTCTATTGTAGTCGACTCACTCTGACATCTATGGCCTTATGAACATGAGAACCCGAAATGGAGTTGGATACTTTATTACGTTCTTCATAGACAATTACACGCGTTTCGGTTACGTCTATTTGATTTCGCATAAGTTTGAGGCATTGAGATGCTTCAGGAGGTTTATTGGCGAGGTTTAAAATCAGTTAGAGTTGAGAGTTGAGAGTTGAGAGTTGAGATTCTCATAACCGATAGAAAGCGCAAGTATTTGTCTAAAGAGCTATGTTTCGAGAAGGGTATTACGAGATAACTGAATATTCCTGTTACTTAATGGAGTTGAGTAGCCGAGAGAAGAATAGAACTTTGTTTAAGACGGTAGGGTCGATGATGACACATGCCAACATGCTAGTTTCTCATTACGGAGATGCATTATTGGTTGTAGCCTATGTCCTCAATCGTCTTCTATCGAAGTCCACAGTTAATACTTCATATGAGCTTTGGACAGGGAGGTAGTCTGATCTTAGCCACTTGAGATTATAGAGTTGTGTCGGGTATGTTTATAGCTTCTCGCATCTACACGGCGAGTTAGGTTTGCAAGAAAAGAGTTGTATCTCAATGAGATACTCAGAACGCTCCAAAGGGAATATATTCTGGATGAGCATATGGATGGCACTAGCACTGAGATTGAGTCTCGTGATGCCGAGTTTCTTGAAAATGATTTTGCCATGAGAAGTGAAATTGATTAGGACTTTACCTTATATAAAATGGGTGAGCCTAATGGCTTAGCTGATCCCAGCGGTAGTACCTCAGAATCCATTAGGATCTTGGTCTTAGTGGGAGCGAACCATCTTGAGGTGAAAAGTTTTCCCCTCCTTATAAGAGTAATCGAGGATGCGTACTTAACTGTCGCTTCCCGATTGAGTAAGAGGCTCTAATTGTGACTTTTAAGGATGGATGAGAAACCTTAAATAGTCCTAGAGGCTCTTGAGGGTTCTATAAAGGACCATTGGTCAAAGGCCATAGATGATAGAAGGAGTTGATCAAATTCAACAGAATCTGGGATCTAGTTAATTTACTTAAAGGTAGTAAGGCCGTTGGGAATGAGTAGGTTCTCAAGATTAAGAGAAAGGCCAACGGATTGATGGAGAGGTATAAACCCTGTTTGATAACCTGGGGTTACAATTAGACCGAGGGTGAGTTTACCTTGATCTATTTACTTTTAGCAATTATCGTGGACATAGATCTGGAGTGACTCCAAATGGACGAAGAGACTACCTTCCTAAGCGGGAGTTTGGATAAGGAGATCTATAAGGAACAACCATCTGGCTTCATTCCGTAGATCAGGACGATAAAGGTCTGTTGACTTCGAAAGTCGACATATGACCTTAATCATCAATCCATGCAGTGGCGCTTGAGATTTCACGAGGAGATGATATCTCACGGTTTCGTGGTGATCGAGGAGGATCATTGCGTATACTTTATACGTTCTCATGATTCTATTGTGATCATGTCCTTGTGTGCGAATGATATTTTGTTGACTGTGAACAACAGAGAGTATTTGATGACCACGATGAGGTGATTATTGTCGAGTATTGAAATGAAGGACATGGGAGAGGCTCAGTTCTTCCTCGAAATCAAGATCCAAAGGGATCACTCGAGGCAGGTGTTGGCTCTTTCACTGGAGTCCAACATTAATGAAGTTCTCGAGTTCTTCTAGAAGAACGATAGCAACTCTATAGATACTCTTATCGCTAAAACGTTAAAGCCTAATTCTTGACATATGCCTTATGACTCAGGAAAGGATAAGGGAGATGAGTAGAATCCTTTGTACCAGTGCAGTGAGTAGTCTAATGTACGTAGTGTTGCGTACATGACCAGACATTTGCTTTGCAATGAGTTTGTTGATTAGGTATCAATCGAATCTTAGAAGAAATCATTGAAGAGCAGTGAAAAGGATTCAGAGATATCTCGAGAGAATTGCGGACCTCTCCTTGTACAACGGAGGAGGTGATTTGCGTCTCATTGGGTATTCAGATGCTGACTAAAATGGTGATATGGATAGACACAAATCGATAGGTTTCATGAGAGACCTGCGCATCTTTATCTACGATAGAGGCTGAACTTATGGGATACTCGGTAGCAGTTCAAGAGAGTGTTTGGTTTCAGAGATTTCCGGATGATCTAGGGATTGTGATTGATAGTGAGAGGCCGGTGATAATTTATTGAGAAAATCAGGTCCCCACTGACCACACTTGAGACCCTAAGTATCACAGTAAAACCAAGCACATTGATACCTGATACCACATTATGAGAGATATTGTCGAGAAGGGTAAAATGAAAAATAAGTACACTTGTATACAGTATGGTGGTTGATCCATTCACTAAACCCATTGCAAGGGGTTCCTATATGAGATATAGGAATTATTGGGTTTATGTATATTTTTGACATTTCTTATTGTTGTACTAATACTTATTGTGTTTTATATGTATATATATGACATGTGTGCATGATGAGTCACGAGTTTAATTTATTGCACTATTATATTGTCATATATTTTATGATTTATTGTGATAAATGATATGTCAGGCAATCGTGATCGACTCTTTCACACGAGTGACCACCTCTAACTCTAAGTGAGCGGAGATGAGACGGTTTCTAGTTGTAAGAGACTCTGAGAGTGGCCCTACTAAAACATAAGTCACCCCGATACGTATTCAGGATAAGGTTATATGTGATATGACCGACATAGACGTACCCACATCCATGTTGCCTGTAAGTAGGCAGGTTTGAGATCTCAGATAGCACCCGCGACTAGTGATATAGTCTTTGAGTTATTTTTTTTGAGATCTCTGGATAAAGTTTTATGCGTAGACTGAGTTTCATATCTGCACAATGTCAGAAAAATCTAACATATGTCCTTTGAGAGATGGGGAATAACACTGTGCACGCATTTCATACCGCGTGTGGTATTAAGACCAGGGATAGTGGGAGCATTGTTTGAGACATGATATGATTTAGATCCCCATTTCCACTATATGAACCTGAGATCCATTGGGTGAGATCTCTTGTACTCTTATCACTTTCGGCTGTTTCTAGAAATCTTGGCTCAGTGTTGCTACTTTAGTCTGTTTACCGATGGCCCGGAAGATAAATCAAGATCTGAGGGACAGGTTTAGAAAAATAGTTGAATTGAAACTGATAAATTCGAGTTTGTGAAAAGAAAAACTAATTAACACTATATCATTGTATTATGTTTATCGGCTAACCTATTATGCCTGTCCACGTTGGGATGTAAGCATAATAGTAGATACATAGTTGCAATTATTGGGAATTACTTTTAGTGAGGAAAGTAGCTCGATGGATATAATTAGTTTTGGATTTAGGGTGCAACGAGTTATTTTTTGGTACTAATGATGGTTTCTCAATTATCCTAACGGGTGTATCGAGAGATCTTTGCTTGTAGGTATATTTGTCGGTTACACGACACCCAATTCTGTATGAAAATCCAGTAGGGTGATGAGAAAAATCACATGAGTTGTGATTTTGTGACAGACGTAAAATACACTCGTGTGCAAGTGAGAGATATTGGTTTGATAATGCCCATCGTGGGGCATTTTAGGAAGGTATTGGATAACTTCCATAACTCCCATAATGACCCCCTCTCTAATGATAGAGAGATGTTACATTTTCCCAACATCTCTGAGAGCACAATGGCCAAGAAAAATAGCTATGGCTTTTGAGTGATGCACATCTCTCTTGAGAGAGAGAATAAAAATGAGGGAACGAGAAATTTTTATGAAGAAAAATTTCTTTCATCGTTAAAATCACCGAATTGAGGGTTGTGGCGTTGTGACACTGTAGTGGTGATTGGACTAATCTCGTGATCACCATTCCGGCTGAGAGATCTGATCGAGAGACATGCCGTTCGGTTAATTTTGAAGATTCTACATATTAAGATACCTTATACCTGATTATTTTTATTTTTTCAAAAATTATTGTATGCTTCTCTGTGCATGAGAACCCTAAAATTCCAACACACCATTATATTGAATGCACACACCAAAAATTGCAAACAAATGAATTCAGACAAAATCAAAATCCAAAACATATTCAAAAACAAAAGAAAAATTTAAAATTCTCAATTTTCTCCCAAAACAAAAACCGTAATTTGATTTAAATATGGGAATACAATGGTACCTCTAAATACAAAAATTCATATCAATTAACAAAAACCAACTTACACCAACCAAGATTAAGAACAGAAGAAGAAAATTTGGAATAAAAGAAAAACATAGTCAACTTAAAAAAAAAAAAAAAAAAGACCTTGCAAGCATCATAATACACAAGAAGTATAACACGAAATTAACAACTTTTATATTTTAGGAGATGAGATTAGGATGTTACAATTATATTGCGAGGTTACATCTTTTGGGGTTATTTTACATCTCTCCATTTCTTTCTCTCTCTCCTTCTTTCCTAGAGTATTGGTTGTGAAGTTTTTTATACTTAAATTCTAATAACATTTGCAATTTCTATCAAAGACAATGTCTTATAAAAAATTTGTATCACCTCACGGAAACCTAAATAGTATTTGACTTTTTTTTGCCAACATCAAGTCATTGTTCTCAATCTCAATTTCATCACTTTTTTTTTTTTGTTATTATTTTGATTCTTTTATGACTAAACTCTTGATTAAATCAAGTTGATGCTTTTTACAGATGTGATTTTTTTTTTCTATAGTTTGCTTAATAGAAATTCATTTTTATATTATTTTTGAAAAATTTTAGGGTTTAAATTAAATGGATAATATAAAAAATTCGAGTTTTATTTTAATATATTTTAAAGAATTACACTATAAAAATAGTAAAATAATTTTATTTTTTCTTTAAGGTGATAAGATATCATGGAGCATTTTTTATGTGGTTAATACATTCAATAAACCATCTCTAATTTAAAAGTTTTATATACAAATTTTTGAATCAATTAAAATTCAACACTAATTTTTACTATTATTAACAGTAACAATAAATTAAGTCTAAATTCCAAATATTGGGTTCGATTGTTTGAGGGACCAATAGAAGAGAAAATAGAGAGAAAATAAAACAAAATAAAAGTTTGTAAATAAAAATAGAGAAGATAAAACTAAAAAATTAAAAATAAAAAAATAAAAAATAAATAAAAAACTATTTATAGAAATTTAAGATGATGATGATGATGATGATGATGATAATAGTTTAAATATTTGTTTTCAATGGTTTATCCAAACTTTTTACTTAATTTCCTATGTTTAAAAGCTCACCTTTTCTAATTATTATATTTTTTTATTTTTATTGTACGTGTCCAAACTATATTAAGCAATATTTTCTCATCTATATACAATTGAATTCATTTCTAACTTAATATATATTTATTCGTTCCTAATTCTATATATTTTAGTTTTATCACACATTAATCTGAATATTCTCATTTTAGTCATAACTATTTTATATTTTGGTTGTTGTTTAATACCCAATACTCGATATCTTATAATAATAAATATCTTAATCTGATTCTCTAAAATTTTCTCTTTAACTGCAATGATATCATACAATCGCAAAGAATTTCAGATATATTTTTTCATTTCATTCAACTCACTTAAATTCTATAATTCATATTATTATTTATATTGTTATCATTTTGAATGACAAATATAAAAAATCTAAAACATTTATTTTTTGATAAATCTAGTTCCTGTAACTCATTTGTTTTTTCATCATTTTGATTACTGTCATTAAATATATATCTCATATACTCAATTTTTTATTGATTCAATATAAATTTTTTATATTTTAGTGTATTTTTTATAACTCCAATTTAACGATAATACTATTTCTAATTTTATCGACCATCGCTATATAATTTATAAAAAGTATATACCATGATACTTAATTTTAAATCCCCTTTGTTATTTCATTCGTTACTATTACAAAAAAGGAGGGAGATATAATGTCGAGTTTAGGTGAAATCCAATATTAACAAGAAGTTATCATTTAAACCCTATAAACTCTTACATTGTTAATATGTTTCTCATGTATATGTTAATATCAATGTATTTTAAGAAGACATTCTTCTTCATCTCACTGTAATATGTTTCTGACAAGTTTGTTATATACTTTTTTAGATCAAAAAATACCATCCTATACAGTGTGCCGCTAATAAGGAAACGCCCCCAACAAAAAATCAATTGTTATAATATTATGTTTTGAATCAATTATTTTTAATATTTTTTTATTTATCAGACGTGGTCTTAATTAAACCAAATTTTATTGTTTAAATTTAAAAAAAAGATGTAGAATAAATTCATAATATTTTTATTTCTTGTGCATTTTGGGAAAAAGAGAAGGTGGGGATTGAGAAAATCGCGGATCATAAAAATTTTATTGACTACGAAAATAAAATTCTGAAATATTATTTTTTTTTATAAAAAGAATTGTCGAAAAAGAGTAATCTCTTTCATAAGCAAACCCAGCCAACACAACACACCGCAGCCCTCGGCGGCTTCATATTCGCACTCTCTTATTAACCTAATCCCTTCAAAAAAACAGAGAAATTAAGAAATTTTGATATTTGGGGGGCAAGCCAAAGGAAAGCCAGGGTCGAGGAATGTCGAGAAGCAACGTTTAGCAATTGCTTTCTCTCTCTCTCTCTCTCTCTCTCTCTCTCTCACAGCTGACAAGTTAATCATCAGGTACTCTTCTTCTTCTTCTTCTTCTTCTTCTTTCCTTTTGACGGATTTAAAGGGGTGATTCTATTCCGTGCGTAACAATTCTTTCATTTTCACCCTTGGCGTCAGATTTCCTATCCGTGTGTATTCGTCTTTTGCTTTACCGATGATGCTTTTGAGTTTCAATCTTTGCAAATTTCTAAAGGTCCATACTTGTTGAATGTTTGTCTATGAACATAATTTAGGAGTAGGGCTATTAAATAGTTTATTTATTATTATTTTTTAAAAATGTTGGATTGGATGCTGCCATTAAAAGGGTTTCTTTTGTTTTGGCTCTAGTCCTAGAAATTCAAATGACATTTTGTTGCCCATCGATATCATTGTCCCCTTTTTCTGTCAAAAGAAAGACATGGATACCACAATTGCTAACAGATTATAGAAGAAAAATGGGTTCCTGAATTTCTTCATTTTTCACAGCATCAAAAATAGAAAAATATGATTTTCTTAAGCACTTCCAATCCAAATCTGATTCTGCTGATTTTCTTTCAAATTTTGAACTATAGTACATCTTTGCATGCAGTCTAGCATATGGTCCTTTGATTTGAATCTATCATGCTTGAAAATGGTTAATTTAATTAATTACTTCACATCCATGATTTGGATGTCTAGATGTAATTTTTTTTTTGTATGTCAAAAATTGATTTTTTTTTTTTACCATTTTGGACTCCCGATAGGCTCATATTGTTTCACATTTGCATACGTTTTAATCTTTTATTTTGGCTTTTTTTGCAACCTTGATTTGATAACTTCATGAAATTGGCTAGTTGAGAAGCACAATGGCAGTAGTTTTCTTCTTTGAATTGTTGAAGTGACATACAAACTAATGAACTGCTTCTAATAGGAAATCATTTTTGGAAATAAGACTGGCAATGTATTCAAGGAGATTGAAGAGTAGATTTCACAGATGGGATCTATTAAACCCGCATACCAAGTGTTTGATTAGGTCAAAATGCCAAGATGACCCCTGTTCTACATTTTCAAGCCTTACCAATTCGGTAGAAGGACTCCCTTCGCGATTTGGTTCAACTAGAACATATTTGGCAGGTATTTTATTGTCTCAAAGTATTGCAACTGAAAATCGCTGCAGAGTGTTGGTGGAGAGGTGCAATGCAAATCGGAAGAACCTCAACTTACGGCTTTATAGCTCAGAAGGTGATGGAAGAAATGCCAGCGAGGATAAGAACATACCAGTCAAAGATGGGGCTAACTTTGAAAAGAGAAAGGGTCGAAGGGAAAAACTTACGGGTAATGATAAGAATTGTGATGAGCATGCACGGCTTGGGGAGCAAGATCAGAGGGAATGGCTTAGTAATGAGAAGGCGGCAATTGAGAGTAAAAGAAAGGAGTCTCCATTTCTTTCGAGACGTGAAAGGTTCAAAAATGAGTTTTCGCGTAGGATTGTTCCATGGGAGAAAATATCTGTTTCTTTGGAAACATTTCCTTACTATATCCAGTAATTTCTTCATGGCACTACTTCTCTTTTTCCCTTCAATTTCTTCTTTATCATATAATATTTTGTAATTGTGGTAGTATTTTGTAGTGAGCACACCAAAAATCTTTTGGTTGAGTGTGCTGCTTCCCATTTGAAACACAAGAAGTCTACTACATCTTATGGTGCTCGGTTGAACTCTTCAAGTGGGAGAATACTGTTGCAGAGTGTCCCAGGTAATTGTCGAGTCAAAAATTTCAATTTTATAACCCTTGATGCATAATTTTTTATTTATATTTTTCATTGGTTTTCTGCTTTTCATTTGTCACATTTTTGTTGTACGGCAATCTTTATCAGTCAGGTCAGAAGGAAATTATTTAGTTGATTAACTTGCAGGAACCGAGCTTTATCGAGAAAGACTAGTAAGAGCACTTGCTCATGATTTACAAGTTCCCTTATTGGTGCTTGACAGTAGCGTGCTTGCTCCATATGTAAGCTTGAAAACAATGCTTTTTTGCTAATAGTCAGATTATTTCTCTCGTTGCTTCAAACTGAGTATCAATTGTATCCATGATGTTTTGGTGCAGGATTTCAGTGAAGATTGCTCGTCAGAGGGTGAATCTGATGATGATACTGCTGGATCTGTGGAGGACTCCGAATCTGAGATTGAGGATGAAAACGATGCCAATAATGAAGAAGAGTGGACAAGCAGCAATGAGGCTAAATCAGAATGTAGTGATGAGGACGAGGTTGATTTGCAGGCTTCAGCTGAGGCCCTCAAGAAACTAATACCCTACAACCTTGAGGACTTTGAAAAGGTATTCTGCTGTTATAAGGAGTGAATTGATAATCAATCTGTTTGGATATTTGCATCACTTGAATGTTTGGAGTTTGAATGCATGAATTTCATTGAGTTCAATTGTATAATGCTTCTTTTGCATGATTGGGAACATTATGATGTGTGAAATTCTGTTGTGAGCTAAGTATGACTCGCTTTATTACTGGTGGATTTTTTTTTTTTTTTTTTTTTTTGTGGATGTAAACTGACGGAAATTTGACGTTATCCTGCTTAAATTTCACCATATTCAGGCATTTGTGTTGATTTGGGTCATGAAAATTCGCATGAATTTTTATTGGAGAAGGAGATTACCACTTAGAGCTCTTTTGCTTCCTAGAAATGTGCATTCTGGTCAAATAAATCTTTTCTTTTACCCTTGATCTATCCAGTAAACTATTTAGATTGATTGAGGTAAAGGGTTTGTGATGCTTTTAACTCTTCAACAAAGGGTGCTGTTTGGGAAAATTTGACTTTGAAAATATAGGACTTTGCAAATAAAAGTCAAATTCGTTGGAGATCAGATTTAAGCAATCCTTTTATATCAATAATATTTTTATTGAAAATCTGACCAAATTTTAGTCTAGCCTAATCTCAACTTACCCAAATGGGTCCATGGTGCCCTTATGGCATTGATGTGGTCTGGATAAAAATAAAGCAAAGAGTGGTGTTTTTAACACTTGTCCCTAAATTAAAAGAAAAAAGAAAAAGAAAGCCCTACACTATTTTGCTTATTGTTGCATTATCAGCAACCACCTTCTTTCACCTTCATTCTTTTCCAATTTCTTGCTTTCTTTTTATCTTCTTGACCAGTTCGACTATTGTATGTATGCATTCTATTAAATTCATCAAACTATTGTCTGTATGTATTCTATTAACGACCTCACATACCTTTTTACATATCTTGGTAGACCTCACATACCTTTTTACATATCTTGGTAATTATTGACTTTTTGATAGGCACCTCTTATAATTCCCTCACCTTTGTATGTATGTACCTAGAAATATTTTCTGGGGAGATCATATTCCTCTTATCTATTTTATCCCACATTTTTGCTTCTAACAATCTGAATCAGCATTTACATACATATTCAGTCGGTGACAGCCATCTATTAAGTGAATATATCATAACTTAACCTGCCAATAAAAATGATTTTTCATTAATATGCATAACAAACTTACAGTTTAGCAGTACATGCCTTGAGCAGTGGAAAGAATGTGATTATGTTTCTAAACTGTAGTTATTGTTGTAGTTTTGATCATGATTCCGATGGTATCAGTATAAGATGTTACATGATGAAAATTGACTATCAGGTGGAGCTGGGATTTTCACACCCATGGCCTCATGATAGTGTCATGATGGTGTTCTTATCAGTTTAATATCTGATATGGGGGCCATCAGCCCACATTAAATAAATTATTTTAGGGGAAGGGTCGACCCACACTAGCTTGCTACTAGGGCCTTCACGTGTCACCCTTGCTTTGCATTATTACATGGGCCTGGCGCACCCCACCTAAAGAAGATAGTGCCATGATAGTGTCGCGGCTGTAACAGCTGGATCATGGACTTGGCATGGCCCACAGCAATTCTAATGTTCATGTTGTGGTTGTATTGATGCCGATCATGATTGCTCAGTGCAGTAGTAAAAAATACCATTGCAATGTTGTATCGGATGAAAAAGGCAGGGGTCATGGCCAATACTGTTAAATCACAGCTAATATGTGGCTTATTAACTGTTTGAATCCATGAATGTGAAATACTTAGGTTTGCTTCTTACTCTTTTCATCAAGTATAATGACATGCAGATTTAGCAAAATGCACATTAAAGCAAGTAAATGTAATAAAAGAAAATACTGCACAAACGGGTTTGAGATGCATCCTTGTCTAAAGTAGGAAAAGTACCAGACCTTCCAAATGCTGAATATTTGGAGCACTTGAAGAAGCTTTGTATGAGCATTATAATTGTTATTCAGAGGCCTTTGAAGACATTGAGCGATGCATCTTGCTTAAGTTTATCCTAGTTATCAAGATTTGAGATGGATATATGTAAAATGTATGTATAGTTTATAAATTTTATAATGAGAAGCTCATTATATGTTGTTATTTTTCCATTAATGAGCACAGTTTTTTCTGTTTCATTTTACTTTGTCTCCATGCTTCATGGATACATGATGATATCATGTTAATGCCATGACCAATGAAATTATTTTCATTTTGGCATCTTCGGTAAGTTGATTGAATTGGGTAAACTATTTTATGGACTGGATGAAAGCCAAAACTTTATAATGTTTATGGACTGAGTGGCATTATTAATCATCTTGCAAGCAGAGAAGTCCAATTACTTGATAAAATCACAGTAAAATGAAGAATTTGATTTTAGTGTCTTTTCTGTTTGGACAACATAATGAGAAAAAGTGAAAAATGAAGGAAATATAAGAAAATCATACTGCCCTTTGGACAACCACAAAAACATAAACTATTCAAATATTCATGGCAATTTATTTTTATTTTTATTTTTTTTTTCAATTTTAAGATCGAATCATTTCTGTTTTGGTGGTTGTCCAATTAGCCATGACAATTTATTTTTATTTTTGTTTTTATCTCACATTGAATATTAAAGGTAAACACTGGAATAATAATGTTCTTAAAAAAAAAGTACATTTCAAACTTTCATCATATTAAATGAGGGTAAATACTAACTATATCAGTGAGTTCTGTTGCAGTTCAAGAATAGTAAAGTGTCAATTTGGTAATGATTCAGATTGTTTGTTACATCCAACGCAACATTATTATGGCATTGACCTGTTTGATATCGTGATCAACGCTATGACTTAAATCTTAGGTTGCAACTATAGTTGCTCTTTCACCTTTATTTTTTTTGCACATAAAAATGTTTGGCTTAGTAGGATATTGCCTTTATTGAAAGAACAGATGGTTGCAGAGGTTAATAGTAATTGGTCCAGTACCTACTTTCTTGTTTAAAGTTTGAAATTTCATATTTTCCCTCTGCTTTGTCATAGTCGTGGTGGCCAGATTCCTAAATAGTCTTGCTAATGCAATGTTATAGATTAGTTGTCATTTCGTTTTTCTTTTTTGTTTGGAGAACAATAAATTCTGATTACTTGATGGTTTTACATACTTATGTGGCAGAGAGTTTCTGGAGAAGCAGAAAGTTTCTCAGAAGCCTCAAAGTCTGATGCCGGTGAACCTTCTGATAGTTCAAAAAGGCTGCTAAAGAAGGGTAATTTTCATTATTTTGCTTTTTCATTTATGATCGCTCTTTGCTCACTGTGGTGATGGCCATTTGAGATCTGTTTCTTTTCTAATTTTCCTACTTTTTTGTTGGTTAAGATATATATTTATATTGGCCGACCCCAAATATTGGGATTAAGGCCCAGTTTGTTGTTGTAAGATATATATTTATATATATATGTACATGTATTTTTGCTGCTTGTTGGCATTTTATGGTCTATTTTGGGCTCAGAAGTACTGAGAAAATCATGCGTGCCTTTAATTGATTTATGAGATGATAATTAGGTACCTTGTAAGAGAAAATATATGCAGGAAAATAAATTTGTATCTCACGTCCTTTTTAAGAAGCTGATTGATGTTTTGACTGACAAAGAAATTAACGAATAAATGCATACATGATGCATGATACATGATACATGATACATGATACATGATACATGATACATGCAGACATATATATACATATAATATATTTTAATAAATTCATTTCTGAAACAGAATCTTTTTATACCTTGTGATTCTTTTTTGAAACATCTTAAAACAGAGGCTTAAAGTTGGTATATCTGGTAAAGGACAAGTCTCCCCTGGCTTTCATTGTATTTTGTTTTCTCTAGATCGAGGGAAACACTTGTCTCTGATGGTTGCCGCTTATTAGGTTGCAGAATTCTGATCCCTGTGTTAAGATAGGATTGGCAGTGGTTCAAGAAATTTGCTATGCCTTAGTGTTTGACTTTAGTAGTTTGAGCCAGTTTATGTTACAAGTGTTTTGTCTGGACAAATAAAATGGTGCCCATGGCTCGTTGTTGTTGGGAGTCTACAGTATCTGTTCTTGTGATTAGAATCTGCATTTTCTTTCCATTCTCTACCCTTGTTTTTATCTTTGAGTAACATGTTTCTTGTTATGAACCTATGTGTGTTCAACTGATCTTCTTTCTTGCCTTTTCTTTTGAGCTTATAAGATTCTGTTGATCATCTTCCTGAGCATGATAAATTATGTTGCTATTCACATTTCTCCTCAATCTTAAGGAGAATGTTGATACAATATATATATTTTTGGTTTATTTCCATGTTTCATATTGACAAAGGAACTCAAAACAAGAAAGATAGACGTGAGAATCTGTCTATGAGCAGTATACATCTTATTGAGTTTTGTGTGTTAATTATGATTTCTTTTGACAAGTTGGGCATTATGGATCTATCTATCTGTGACAATGATTCTGCGGTGGTCTTTGGGAAATTGTTGGTTGTGGGATTAAAGCTGCCTTTGAGGTTAACAAATCTGTTATTTTCTTTTCATATAAAGAAAAAATTTATTCACAAAAGAGAATGGGCAAGGAGCGCCAATCAATAAAGTGCTCACCTGAATTATACCAGGAAAAGAGACATGAAGTATGTATGCTGGGGATTTGAGAAGGTGGTTTTCATGATCGTTAATCTTCCACCCCTAAAAAGATACCCCCTTTTCCACCTGACTGGCCTTTTTTCAAATTTCTCCACTACCTTATGCCAAATGGCTTTCTTCTTTTGTTTTGCACCTAGAAGAAGCTGTAAATATACAACATGGAGGCTTCCTACACCGCATTTGAGGAGGGATGCCAGTAAATCAACTGGGATGACCGTACTTTTTGATGAATTCATCTTCAACCCAGAAATCATCTCAAAACTCAACAGATGCGTTTGAGGACTTGTTGAATTCCATTACCACAAAAGATGATTGTGTCATTTGCAAAAAGAAGATGGGGAATAGACAGTTTCCTCTCCCTATTTTCCAACTGAAATCCATAGATCCACCCCAACTCACTTGCTTCTGGGAGCATTCTACTCAACACAGCCATCACCAAATTGAAAAGAAAGGGAGAAAGAGGTTGCATGGCCTTAGTTTGCACAAGGATCGAATTTTGAAGAGCCATTCACTGAAATCAGAAAGGAAGGAGTGGAAATGCATTCGCTTATCCACCCTCTCCATTCTCTCCAAAATCGATCTACTTTAAAATGATTCCAACAAGCCTTTTGACATCTATTTTACAAATAGCACCTTCCCTCCCCTGCTGTCAACAATTCCATCAGCAACTTCGTGGGCAATCAATGGTGAAGTCAAAGGATTCCTCTCCATGCTAAGGCGGATGGAGGAAAAGTCCCAAAATTTCTTCATTGAAAACACTTGTATAGCATGCACAACCTTGCTCGCTCTGCGAAAACCGCCCTCACTTCCCTGTGCACTATGTGCACTTGAGGGGAAGGAGGATAATAGGGACCGTACAACAAAAGGAAAAAGAAAGCTTGCCTTCTTCTAGAATTCTTACCACCACCCACTCATTGTCTGCAAAAAATGAAGAAACCTTGACTCCTAAAACACAATCCCACCGATGACAAGCTCTCATGTTGAAGCCTGTGGAAAATCTACCAGTAAGAATCCTGGCGAATCCCACCTACGGCGTGCCGCTGGCAATAGGAAGGATTATACCAACTCTCAGAAGACAAGCCTGTAAGAGATGAAAGACAGCACCTCAATAGCTACACTGTCACTTCTGTGAAAAATTCTGGTGAGACCCCACTTTCGCTGACAATTTCTGTTTGATCTGACCTCTTTGGACCTTGAAACCCTGATAGGGATCCTAAGGCTCAAGCCATGGGCGTGAAGGCAAAATCTTTGCAATAAAGAATCTCTCATGGCGCACTTTATTAAACGTGTGCACCACTTTAATATTTGTAAAATAAAAAAAAAAACTGTTACATAGTGTGTATATTTGAAGCTTGTGAGCCCTTGGTGATGGGTTATTGTAGATGTTTGTAATATGTCTTATAAAATTAAGAGACGGGGTGACAAGGTGATTGTTAGTAGGGGCTGGCAAGAGGAGGGGAACTCAACAATTCAAACAATGAGACTCTCTCTCTCTTTCTCTCTCTCCGCCGGCGTGTCTTCTCTGTGCTGACCACGTCCCTTATCTCAGGGAGATATTATTATTATTATTATTATTATTATTATTATTATTATTTCTGTTACCTTACTATCTACATTAACATAGTAACATTATTGCTATTAATGCTACTATTATCACTATTACCGATATTATTTATTACTATTATTCTTTTTACTATTTGTATTATTATTGTTTTTATTAGTATTATTAATACTAGTGATATTACTAGTATTATTAATATAACATATATCATTATTTTAAGAACTCCGCCATGGTCGGTCCCAAGCCCGGGTAAAGGAGTAGGGTTGCGGTAGGTCGACAGCCAGCGTAAAATCTTTTGTCAAATGAAAGATGAGAGACAGAGATATAAATACTTTTGGGGCGTTTCCTCCTCAGCGACGCGCTACATCAAATCCCGGATGTAATGAAAAATTAACAAGGGATACTAGGGTGCGGGTAAATAAGTTAGTCCACGAATATAGGATTCATTTAGCCACTTGGAATATAGGATCTTTGACTGATAAGTTAGGAGAGATTGGAGAAACAATGGATAGATGAAAAATTCACATTATGTGTCTTCAAGAAACTAAGTGGGTCGGGGAGAAAGCTAGAGTAATAGAGTCGTATGGTCATAAACTTTGGTACACAGGAAGAGATAGGAGTAAGAATGGGGTAGGAATAATTGTACATATAACTCTATTAGAGGATGTGATAGAGATAAGAAGGAAAGGAGATAGAATTATACTTGTCAAGTTAGTACATTGGGAAAATATAGTTAATATAGTCAGTGTGTATGCGCGCCAAATAGGTGTAGATGCAATTAGTAAAAAACAATTTTGGGAGGATTTAGATGAATTTATATTAACCATATCTAGTAGTGAAAAGCTATTTATTGGAGGAGGGAGGAGACTTAAATGGACATGTAGGAGCAAGGAATGAAGGATTCGAAACCGTCCATGGCAATTTTGGATTTGGTATTAGGAATGAGGCAGTGGATACCATTTTAGAATTTGCCATAACATTTGATCTAATAGTTGTAAACACTACTGTTAAGAAAAGAGAAGTACACTTAGTTACATATAAAAGTTGATCTAATACTAGCCAAATAGATTTTTTTCTGACTAGAAGAGGTGATAGAATGATTTGTAAGGATTGTAAGGTTATCCGTACAAAACGAGAGTGTTATAGGCATCTTAAAGGCAATAGTAGTAACGATGCATATGACAAATACAAAAATGTAAAAAAAGATGTCAAAAAAAAAATTATCCATGAGTCAAAGAGCAAGGTGTATAATGAATTATACAAGAGATTGGAGACTCAAGAAGGAGAGAAAGATCTACAGAATTGCTAAGCTAAGGGAAAGAAAGGGTAAAGATCTAAATGGTGTTAGATGTATTAAGAGTGAAACTAATAGTATACTTGTAAAGGATGAAGATATAAGGAGACGTTGGTGTGATTATTTTGATGTTTTTTTAATGTTAAGAGTTCAACAGATATAGGAAATATCAAGATACCTATAGACGAAATTAATAGAGATTTTAAACATAAAATTCGCCCTCATGAAGTGAAAGAGGCTCTAAAGAGGATGAAAATTCATAAAGCCGTAGGACCAGATGACATTCCTATAGAAGTATGGAAATGTTTGGGAGAATTTGGTGTAAAAGTGTTAACGGATATTTTTAATAAAATTTGACAAACTAAGAGAATACCTCAAATATGGAGAAAGAGTGTAATTGTATCGCTATATAAGAATAAAGGAGACATAAATGATTGCTCAAACTATAGAGGAATTAAACTTATGAGTCATATCATGAAATTATGGGAGAGAGTAATAGAGCATAGATTGAGATTGGAGATAACTGTATCTCAAAATCAATTTGGATTTATGCCAGGAAGATCTATCACGGAAGCAATCCACTTGTTAAGACATTTGACAGAGACATATAGAGTACAAAAGAGAAACCTATACATGATATTCATTGATTTAGAAAAAGCATATGATAGGGTTCTTAGAGAATTTTTGTGATGGGCGTTGATGAAAAAATCGGTATCTTTGAGATACATTAATCTCATTAAAGATATGTATGAGGGAGTTACAACCGGCATTAGAACTTGCGGGGGTTTGAGCGTTAGTTTTTCCATTAACATTGGACTCAATCAAGGTTCAGCATTAAGTCCCCTCCTTTTTGTAATAGTGATAGACGAAATTACAAAAAATATCCAAGATGAAATATCATGGTGTATGTTTTTTACAGATGATATAGTGCTAGTTGATAAAACTAGAGAGAGTGTTAGTGCTAAACTAGAATTATGGAGACTCACACTAGAATCTCGAGAGTTTAGATTGAGTAGATTGAAAAGCGAATATATAAGATGTAGGTTTAGCGATAGTTATAGGAATGATGAAGAAACGATTAGATTAGATGGGCAAGATGTCCCAAAAAATGACCGATTTAGATATCTCGGCTCTATTATTCAAAATGATGGCAATGTTGATGGAGACGTGAACCATAGGATTCAATCGGGTTGGATGAAATGGAGAAAGGCATCCGGAGTTCTTGATCGGACGATGCCATTACACCTGAAGGGAAAGTTCTATGGAACCACGGTTAGATCTACACTATTGTATGGTACTGAGTGTTGGACTGTTAAACAACAACACGAACAAAAGATGACTGTAGTAAAAATGAGAATGTTTCGGTAGATGTGTGAAAAAACTAGAAAAGATAAAATTAGGAATGAAGAGATTCGTAACCAGTTGGGAGTTAGTTCAATTGTGGATAAGATGCGAGAATGTCGTTTGAGGTGGTTCGGGCATGTGCAAAGAAGATCTAAAGATGCACCAGTTAGGAGAACAGAGAATTTAATTATAGGAGATCTAGTAAAACGTAAAGGTAGACCATTGAAAATTTGGATATAAGTTATCCGTAAAGACATGGAAGCTAAGGGTTTAGAAAAGAAAATAGTTTTAGATAGGAATGGATGGCGTAATAGACTCCGCATAAATTAAATCAATATATTTATGATATTTATCTATTAACTTTTATTTATTTTTATTTTTTTTTCTCTTATTTTATTTTCTTTATTTTCTTTTTCTTTTTATTTTTTTTATCTATATATATTTTATTCTTGTTTTTCTCTTTTTTCTATCTTATATAAATTTGTCTCTCAAATGGCCAACTCCAAATCTTGGGAATAAGACTCGGTTTGTTGTTGTTGTTGTAATATAAAAGATTCTAATCAGTCAAGAGTCCTATCATTGTCAATCAATTCCTTGTCAAAATGATCAAGGTTCTCAGTCATTTAAATATCCTATAAATTGATGAATCAATTCTGAATCATGAAGAAGCTACCTTCTTCATTTACATCTAGAAGCCTCCCTATTTCTTTGGTTGTAGTTGTAGAAATTGATCACCCTTGGTATATCTAAGAACTTGTTGTGAGAGTTGTATGACCAAAATTATACTTCAAGAAGATTCTGAATTGCAAT
This sequence comes from Dillenia suffruticosa, assembly GCA_033439265.1. Lineage (NCBI taxonomy): Eukaryota > Viridiplantae > Streptophyta > Magnoliopsida > Dilleniales > Dilleniaceae > Dillenia > Dillenia suffruticosa. The sequence continues at coordinate 23,709,070 of JAVTVX010000015.1, forward strand.
CTTCCAGGTCCAGTGAGCTCTGAATAAAGGAGACAAGCTTTTGAAAGGGGTTTATTTTTCTGATTTCCATGGACATTGTTGGGCTTAATCGCTTATTTCTTAATTATGTTGATGTTTTTCACTTTTAGGTGGATGTCTTAATATCCTTTCAGTTGTTTTATTTTTCTTTATGAAGAATATAATAATTCAGATGGCCATCTACCATGCTAATCACAAGCTTCAACATGTACATTTTACTGTACCTTTTGCCCTTGTGCTTTGAATCTATAGATTTAGTATGGATTGGCTTATTCTCTTCTCTGTTTTTTGCTATTTTTCTCCAGGAGACCGTGTGAAATACATTGGCCCATCTGTACAAGTTGAAGCTGATAACAGGTAATAATTTTTTGTCTTCATATTTATGTTGTAATCAAGTTGCATTTCTCCCTTCTACTAAAATTAGAAATCCTAAAATCTGCTCCTTTTCATTTTACATAGTCTTTGGTTCTATAAATGCATTTTCTATGTTTGTTATTGTGGTGGTGTACTCGTCATGAGAATGTTTTATAGCAATAACAACAACAAAAACAAATTGTGACTTAATTCCAAATTTTGGGATCAATCATTTGAGAGACTGTTATAGGATAGGAGAGGAGAGAAAAATAACAACAATAACAATAATCAAGCCCTTATTCCACTAAGTGGGGTTGACTATATGGATTCTTTTACGTCATTATATTCTATTTCATATAGTTTGTTTATCTATATGATTGTTTTTTTTATACTACAACAATAGTCATGCCTTTATCCTACCAAGTGGGGTTTGCAATACGGATATTTTTATGCTATTGTACTCTATCTTGTTTCGTATCTTTATCTATATTTAGATAATTTATATTATATTTTATTATCGTTATTCAATTTTTCTTTGCTCTTCTTCTTCCTCGGTTAATATGAGTATTTGTCATAGGCTCGCACTACCTAAGTGGAGTCTCTATTGGTCGCTTATGTACGTGTTCATACCATTTTAATTGTGTCTCTCTATTTTTTCTCAATAGGTGCAGTCCTAACTTTCTCCCTAATAAAAATCATTTCTTATGTTGTCCATCCTTGTATGTTGCATATCCACTTTAATATCCTCATCTTTGCAACTCTTATTTTTTGCTTGCGCTTTTGGTTTATTGCCCAACATTCAGATCCATGCAACAAATCGGGTTTAATCGCTATCATGTAAAACTTCCCTTTAAATCCCTTTAAATCCCTTTAAATCCCTTTAAATTTTAAAGGTATCTTTTGATCATATAGAATACACGATCCGCTTCTTCATTTCGACCATCGTGCTTGTATTCCATGTGTTACCTTTCTGTCAATTCTTCCATCTTTTTGTAAAATTGATCCTAAGTGCTTAAAGCTTTCATTTTCAAATAATTCATTCTCTCTTATCTTAAGGGGGAAAAAATAAAATAATGCTCTTTTTCATTATTATTATTTTAAGTTTTTATAGACAGTTTATTTTTATTTCTTTCTTTTCATTATTTTTAACGAGTATATTTTATGCTGTATCTAAATGTTAAGTGTCTTGGAGTCATGTTGTGAAATACTTGTATGGCAATGCCAGCTGGATGGAGCCTAACGTAGGAAATGTACCATTAAGGAGACTTCGCCGACTTGTTTATGCAGACCATTGGAAATAACCTCACCTGATTATTGAAATATATCATCACAGGATCATATTGGGGAAGATACCTACTTCTGATGGTCCAACAAATGCTTATACCATTATCCGTGGCAGGTGGGTTGGTAAGTCATCCCATGCATAGATGCATAAGATGAAAATCATTGAATGTAATGTTGTGGTTGACAACTTCTTGGTTCACTTCTTAGTCTTGGTTCAATTTGAGGTTTAAAACACAAGTGAGGTTTAAAACACAATGTGCACGATGGTACCTGTTCTTCAGACCCTCAGATAGATATCCAATGATGCATCGTATTTCATGGCTTTATGTCTCAGGGAGGCAAGAGCCTAATATAGACTAGTTTTTCCTACTACTAGACTCAAGTTTCTTCTGTTCTTTTTTCTTTTATTTGGCAAAGTGTTTTCCCAGTTTCCAATCAATTGCAACCATTTGGCAGAGGCATAATTTTTTGTCCTGTGTTTTTTGTAGTATTTGAGGACAGCAACAACGGAGCCTTAATCCCAATATTTGGGGTTGGCCAAATCCCTATATAAAAGAAAACACTAAGACTTAACCTCTTTTTTTTTTTTTTGTTTTCCTTTTATTTTTAAATAGATTTAGTCATTAACTATATCACTTGGGAACTTTTGAAAGTGATGGTATCTTTTAGAAGTAATATGGTGAGAGATAGAGGGCTGGCATTTACCGTGAAAGCTAAGGCTTTTATTTGATTTATGGTGCTTAACAAGATGAATAAAATGATCAGTAACTAAAAAGGAGACCTCTTAAAGCTAAGTCTCTTGATGTTTGTGTCATGAGTTACAAGAATTCTAAAACTAGAGACTGTGTGTGCATCGTCCAATTGCGTAGGAGGCATGAAATTACCTCGTTGCTTTTTGTGATAATTGGTGGATTTATCCTATAAATCCCCTTCATTTGTTTGTGATAAATTTAAAGGTTTTGAACTGTGGAAATATGTTTCTTTGCTTTGAAGATGTGCTCTTGTGGCTATTGTATACTGTACTTGGAGGTGCAATTCTATAACTAATACAAATTAGAGTATTGGCTATTCTCTCATCTGGGACAAAATTATTTTTGTACTTCTTTTTGTGCTCATGCTTCATGTGCCTACTAGAGTAGTAGTTTAGAGGAGTCGGAAAGGGATCAAAGAGCAGTCTTGTACTACTTTTTGTTTTACTCTTTGTTTTCTCTTGCTTCTCAGTATTTTTACAGCTTTTTGTTATCCTTTCTAACATCTAATAGAATTGTTACTTTTTTGTAGTTTATTTTATTTTATTTTATTTTGTTCTTATATAAGAAAAGAGGGTTGGATTTTTTTACAGCTATGTAGAATGGTGTAGCTAAGCAGTCATTCTTTTTAAGTCTCAAACTTTTGATACCGCATAAGATATTGAGACTTTGTTTATATCACCTAATGATGGTGACACTTTAATTCTTTCAAAAGATTTCAGTCACATTTGCTTTGCTCTCTCTCCCTCTCATGAAGTAGTATGGTTGGGAGGGGGGGCTCTATTTTCAAATGCATTTACAAATCCACAACCAACAATAAAATTAGATGGCATATGGTGTGTTTACTTGGAAAGAAATGGACTGATGCTCAAGGGGAGTACGTTTTGGGCTGTTGTGGTCCTCACAGCAATGTGTGTGTATAAGGGAGTGTAGATCCATAGGCCAAGGCATGTGTAGGGGCTTTGGAGAGCGAAGAGCATGTGGATGACATATTGGGTGTCATTGATAGTGCAGTGGTCCAAAATTATTCTTGTGACTGTAGTCCATTATGGCAGAATGTTATTTTATTATTATTTTTTTGGGAATATTTCATTGGTGTATTTTTTGGATGATAAAAATAATGTCCTCCATTTGTTTAAGCTTGAACTTTTTGGAATAGTTGGTTATTTCATATGTTTAGAGCTACCGAGTTGAGTGTATCCTTGCCGTGTTAGTTACAAAGGCAATGAGTTGCAGTTGTTGACTGGTTTATTGGAATGATAGTGCCACCTCAACTTTGATCCACACTATGCTTGGACAGAAACCAAATAATTTTTTAAATGTTTTTAAATATTGGAATGTTTGTTGCAGTAGCCGTGCTATTGACATGCTGTAGAATTCATCAGGTAGAGATGTTTTACTTTCCACCTCTCAGTTTAAATGTTTCAATTCTTTCGATGCTTTTCAACATTCAGAGTGAAAGGTAAACTTTTGGTTTGTAAAGCATTGTAGCGCCATTTATGACAGAATTTGCTTGCATCCTTTGTGCGTCATTCACATTCACTTCTGATCAAGTTCGCATTATTCTGAATTGATTTTGAGCTGGGTTTGCATTCTTATTTAGCTTCTTGATTTTATGTTCCCCTGGTAGCTGCATCATCAATGTTTGTTATTTACATATTTTCAGGGCTTTATCAACTGGTCAACGGGGTGAGGTTTATGAAGTGAATGGTGATAGTGTTGCAGTTATTATGGACATTTGTGAAAGCAAAGAAAAGGACGGGGAGAAGGATGATAAACTTGGTGAAAAAGATGTGAAACCCTCAGTTTACTGGTTACCTGGTACCTGCTTCCTATTCAGGATTTTAATCAACTTTGTTAAAAGCATGGATATACTATGAACGATTTAATTGTCCAAGATTAATTTTTGCCTAGTTTCACTTGACATGTGATGGATACACAAGAATGTTTTATATATGCTAAGCATGTTCTGGTATTACTGTTGGGTAAAGAAAATGTGAGTGAACCTTTTTCCCCCAACTGTTTCCGCATTGGAATTGTTTTTTACCCATGACCTTTTTTTTTTGGTTGGGGTGGTGCATGTCGCTAAGGCAGACCTATTCGGCGCTAAAGCCCATGAAAATTTGTAAAACATGCATAAATTATCGTAAACCCTGCTTGAATTTATAATTCATGCCATACATTCTACAGAAACTCCATTGTGTTTTCCAAATTAATTGCAGGATGATAAGATCAAAGGCAAAGTAGCTAAGATAGTGCACATGCACCAGCATGGATGTGCCTTTGTTATACATCAACTAATGTAAACAATCAACTAATCGTAAAACAGGTCTATGATCTATGCCTTAAAAAGTAAATACTAAGAAGGCTATGGAAGTGGGGCATCTCTTGAGATCCACTCTCTCAAGACAAAAATGGAGACTGAGTACCATTAAACACGAGTACTTTGAAGAAATAGCTTATCTTATGTGCTCAGTGATAGAATGACCAATGTGCAAATGCTTGCCGGGATGAATTGTAGTAAGTTTTATAAGATAGGGTCTTTCCCTATGAGATGATTGGTGTGCTTGAAAGTAGCTGGTAATACATGAATATGTTATCTCCTTCAATCTTGGAGAAGAACATTATCATTAACTTGTTTAGAGTTGAAGAAAGTTGCTAAAAAGGTTGTTGCCATGAAAGCATCTCTGTTCCAGTTATGCTATTAAAGACATGATTCGAACATCATGAACCTGACTTAAAAACAGTGCCAGAGCTACATAAAACAGAATAACCATATCAATTTTACTAATCAGAGTATGTAGGGCATGGGATATGATTAATTGTTGATTTGACTGGACACTGTTGCTCTTGGTTTCATGGATTCTTTCATTTTCATTAACTTATTTCAAATATGCTCTTTCCTCTTAGTTTGGACATTCATGGCCATTGCCTGAAGCTCATTGGGCATGGCCTTTGCTTTGGCTTGTTTCTACTTACTGCAGACTTGGAGCCTTGTGATGTGCTGGTCTTTTGGGCTTTTATCTATACTTGATTACTATAGCTGTTAAGCTTCTCTCCTTGTCCTTATATATGTGATGCATGGATAGAGTAGAAATGGTTCTGAGTACACTCGTGCATGCACATTGATACATGGACAAAAATCTGAAGGCCACATATTATAATATGTCTATATTTTTTTTAAGCCATATTCTTGGGGCCAATAGTGTGTGTATGGTCAAGATGTACACAATTTTTTTCTTAAATTTATCTATTATTATTTTTTTTTGTAGGCCTGAAAAGTGTTGTTAATTGCGAGAAATAGATTGATGATAATTGAATGTAGCACAAAGGGTCATTGAAGTAAAAAATCTTCTGATTAGTTGGTGAATGGCTTGTTTGGCAGATGACAAGCCAAGTATGCTCCTTTTGTGCCTTTACACTGTTCAATGCATATGCATGTTCCATATATAATATATGTGAACAAAAAGCATAGGCATGGCCTATGTTGTTAATACATCTATGATTCAAGTATATCAAATCCTACTATGAAATTACTCGTGAGCTTGCTTTCATGCATTGGTATTGATGTAGTGTGGACATGCGAGCTTTTATCTCCGGATGTCAATTCTAGGAAGAAATTGTCATTGGCCTACCTCTGTTTATTCTCTTGCCTAGTTTTTCTTTTTCTTTTTTTTGGCACAACTTATTTGATACATCTTGAAAATGGACAGTAAGAGCTAAAATTATACATCCGAGGCTCTCCTTTTCTTTTTCTTATTCTATTTTGGTTTTGTTGTTGTTTGTTGATTGGGGGGCAGGGGGGTCGGTGTTCCTAGCATATGTTGCTAGCATGATACTTACACCCTGGCTAAAATTGTCTACCTTGCCTGTGTTACAAATGGCATAACATATTGTTGCAATCTGACTAGTTTGCCTTGTACTGCAGTCAAGGAGATTGAGCATGACCCTGATGCTCAGGCAGAAGACTTCTACATTGCCATGGGGGCTCTATGTGAGGTTGGTCTTGGAATTTATTAATCCGGATGCATGGAAAATGTTATTGTTCCATGTTGTTTGATGCAGCACAAGTATGGTTGTTTTAGGAATTTATTTAAATGTTATTGTTTTTATTTTGTTTCATTATCTGTTTAAGAAGTCATTTGACTCAGATTTTGTTTATGGCCTACAAATATTGGGCCTAGTTTCTGCTTAGAATTTTAACCTAATTGGTCTTAAACAAAATCTAAATAAATAGGTTATTTTGTTCTCTCATTGCTTTTTCTCTTTTGCTTCTTCCTTGTCAATCTGTGGTCGGTCTGTCTCTTACCTAATTGCTCTTTTCCATCACAGTTAGCTCTACTACCACTGTTATGCCAAGTGCTCTTGATGCTTTCTATTTTCTTACATGCAGGTTTTGCTTTCCATGCAACCACTTATTGTCTATTTTCCAGACTGTTCGCAGTGGTTGTCAAGAGCTGTTCCCAAGTCAGACCGAAAAGAGTTTGTCTATAAGGTCCAGGAAATGTTTGACCAACTTTCTGGACCTGTTGTTTTAATTTGTGGACAGAATAAAGTTGATGCAGGATCCAAGGAGAAAGAGAAATTTGTAAGTTTTGTGAACTCAGCACATCATTGTAATCAATCACATTAACAGAAATGAACATTGTTGTAACTGTTCTTATTTCCCTTATATGCCATTTAAATCTTGTTTGATGTCTCAAGATTTTCTCTTATATCTTTCCCTGCTTCCTTTTTCACAGACCATGATACTCCCGAATTTTGGTCGCCTTGCGAAGCTGGTAATGTGTATTTGCATTTTGGAACTCAATTTGTTATGCTTGTCTGCAAATTGCCTGTTGCAGTGGGCTTTTTAATTTTTTAAGTTACCATTTCTTCTCTTGCCTTTCACTTATTTATAATTATTTGCTTGAAGGGCTAGATGTATGGACCTGCGCTCTGATAGTCTAATCAATGCAATATCATATGCCTTTTGACTGATAAATTTAAATTTCTAAGTTCCATGAAAGTGTTTAGCATTTTTGGTCAGTTAATTCCTTCAATCAACTTTCTCTAAGATTTACATAGATTCCAATCTGATACTGGAGAAATCTGTTTCTGTATAGAGTCTGTGGTACTTTTCCTTCTGATACCAGTGTTTCAATAATTTTTCCTTTCTTGGCCTTGAAACTTGGAGGCTGATAAAGGGCCTGTGTTCTGTAGGCCAGTAACAGTTCTGCATTACAGTACCTGTAGAGGTTGGGAACAAATATAAATTAGATTAATCCTATCTAGTGAGAGTTGGTTCAAGCTTGTAGCTGTGTATTGGTGCTTATGTTCTCTTTAAGGGAGTGGAGGATTAGAAAGTTCTTTCTCCCTGTTACATTTTCCCTTTTAGCTGTCAATTTAACAAATTATGTGGTTGCTCTACCTACAACTTCCAGTCATATTCGAAGCTCTTTTCTTGGTAGTCTGTGGTTATGAGAAGATTATGTGGGATTAACCTCTTTTGATGTTGGACCAGTTGGCTCCCATATAAACTCGGGGGATATAGTTTATCAAAATGGGTGGGATGGGAAGGCGGTAATAACCTTACTTATATATTCCTTTGAAGCTTATATTTCAGGATCACTGCTCGAATTCCCAGTGGCTTGGATTTGGCTTTTCCTTTTTTATTTTTTCTTCCCCTCACAAATATTTGGCTTGGTGATTTGTCTTCTTACTGCTTTCCTTTGCATCTCTTCTTTTACCAATTCAACCAGCACTCTGTTTCTTGGTGTTTCATTTTTTTCATAGGAGTCCTGATATTAGGTGGATCTAAATTTGTTGGGCTTGCTTTCTCCATTTTCTTCTTCCTCTAATAGGAGGAAATGGATTCTTGATAATTCTTGCGTCATTGTTTGTAAGTCACTTTTTGATCATTTTATTCAAATCACTGACTGTTAGATATTAGCAGAAGTAGCTGTCTCTTAGTTGGACATTTCTCTTTTTCTAAGCTGTGAATGTATTCTAAATACATATTTATCGTGAGATCAAGAGACATGCTAATTCTTTTATGAACAGCTTGGAACCAAATGAAAATTGATTGTAGTTACGCTCAATTTAATTTTTTAATTTAATTCACTTCAGTTTGAAATAAATTTTCCTGTTTGGAGGAAAAAGTGTAAAATGGAATTCTTGAATTCCATTGATGGAAACAACCAAAGTAAATTTGGAGTTCAATTTTGGATTTGTTATTTAACAGCATCAATTAAGTAATATTGTGGGAACTATCAACTCTAGAAGAGTTCATTTAAAATTGCTTATTTTTTTGGTAGTTCCACTTTTTTCCAAGCCTGGGTAAAAGACAGTTGCATTGGGTAGCCAGCCAGCCAGCTAAGACAAAAATTTATGTATGGATTCTTTACAATATTGTGTTAATGCTAAGTTGTTCCTTGATAGGAATGCGTTGCAAGGTTTGACTACAATGTTTTGGCAAGGACTGCTACATCTCCATGAGAGCTCGGGTGTAGTGTTAAGTGTGCAAGGGTTCTCATGTCTGCATGATCCAATTGTGATGTTTAGGCAAGGACCGCTATATCTCCATGGGAACTCAGATGTAGTGTTAATCAAGCTAGAGTTCTCATGTCCTAGGTTGAATAAGAAAAGACAGCATGGGATTGGAGATGGTATTAGATATGGCATTTGGAATCTAGGAACTCTCACCGGCAAAGCCATGGAGGTAGTTAATACAATGATTAGGAGAAAAATTAATATTTTGTGCTTACAAGAGACGAAATGGGTAGATGAGAAGGCAAAAATATTAGAAAATTCAAATTTTAAGTTATGGTATATAGGAAAGACCAAAACAAGAAATGAAGTAGGTATTATTATAGATAGCTCGTTGAGGGATGAAGTAGTAGTAGTTAAAAAAGGAGATATGATTATAGCTCTTAAAATAGTGATAGCAAAAAAAATTATTAATGTACTTAGCATATATGCACCTCAAGTAGGATTACATGAAGCTACTAAACAAAGATTTTGGGAGAACCTTGATGAGATAGTGTAGGGAATTCCGCAAAGTGAGAGGATTTTAATATGAGGAGACCTAAATAGGCATGTAGGGGAGAGAGGAGGAATATGGAAGGGTACATGGTGTTAGGAGGAATAAATGAAGAAGGAAAAGCCATTTTGGAGTTCGTGACAGCATATGAGTTTATCATAGCCAACACTTTTTTCAAAAAGAGAGAAAAACATTTGGTTACTTTTAAAAGTGGAATAATAACTTGCAAATTGACTTTCTTATGGTTAGGAAAAGAGATAGAAAAACTTAATATGGATTGCAAAGTCATCTTGGGAGAGAGTTTAACCACCCAACATAAGTTAGTGGTGTTGGATATGCATATCAAGTATACTGTTAATAGAAGGAAAGTGTGCATAATCCTTTGGATTAAGTGGTGGAATTTAAAAAGATGAGAAGTGAAACAACTTTAAGGAGAGAGTAGGAGAAGAAGGCTTAGGAGAAATACTTTGACCTTAATATGACATGGGAGAAGATGACACTTCATATGACAACGGTAACTAAGAGTGTACTTGGTGAGTCAAAAGGACATGTACCTCTAAATAAAGAATCTTAGTGCTGGAAAACGAAAGTTTAAGAGAAAGTAAAGGCGAAAAGAGTTGCCTATAAATTATTCTACAATGGTAAGAATGTGGAAAGTTTAAAGAAGTATGCAACAGTCAAGAAAGAGGCGAAGTGGGTAGTGAGTGAGGCCAAGAATGAAGCTTTCAAAGATTTGCACAAATAAGATGTCTTAAAGATGAATCAAATAGAGTGTTAGGAAATGATAGAGAAATAAAAGAGTGATAGAAGAGATATTTTTATCAATTGTTTAATGAAGGCCAATATAATCAAGTTAGCTTATGTGAACTAAGTAGGTCAAAAGAGTAAAGAAATGTGAACTTTTATTGGAGAATTCAACCCTTAGAAGTTGAAGAGGCTTTAAAAAGGAGGACAAGTGGAAAAGCAGTTGGATCTGATGATATCTCGATAGATGTATGGAAGTGCCTAGGAAAGCATGGTATTGGATGGCTTACGAAATGATTCAACATGATATTTAGGACAAAGAAAATGACTAATTGGTGTAGAGAAAATATTTTAGTACCCTCGTTTAAAAATAAGGACGATATATAAAATTGTGTAAATTATAGGAGTATTAAATTAATGAACCATATCATAAAATTTTGGGAAAGAGTGATTGAAAGAAGATTACGGAAGAAGACCAACGTGATTGAAAATCAATTTGGATTTATGTCCGGAAGGTTGACGATGGAAGCCATACACCTCCTTAGACAACTAGTTAAGAAGTATCGGGAGAAAAAGCATGACTTACACATGATATTCATCGATCTAGAAAAGACATGACAAAGTCTTTAGGGAAATTATGTAGAGAATTTTAGAAAAGAAGGGTATAAGAGTAGCATATATTGAAGCGATTAAGGACATGTACAAAGATGTGGTGACAAAAGTGAAGACATCATATAGATTAACCGAAGAGTTTCCAATAAAGATAACGCCACATCAAGGGTTAGCTTTAAGTCCCTATCTTTTTACATTAGTTATGGATGAACTAACCAGACATATTCAGGACATGGCATCATAGTGTTTGTTGTTTGCAGATGATATTGTCCTAGTGGACGAGACATGTGAAGCAGTAAATCTTAAACTCAAATCTTGGAGGAAAACATTGGAAGTGAAAACATTTAGATTTAGTAGGACAAAGACAAAATATATGAAATTTAAGTTTAGTAATATTAGTGCTAGTGAGGCAATGGTTAATATAAGATATGAATTATTTATAAATGAGAGTTTTAAGTACCTAGAATCAATTTTATAAAAAAGACGGAGGGATTGACAGAGATTTATCACATATAATACGAGTAGAATGGTCGAAATGGAGAAATGAATCGGGTATTCTGAGTGATCGAAAAGTACTTCTAAAATTTAAAGGGAAGTTTTACATGATGACGATTAGGCCTAATTTGTTGTATGGATTTAAATATTGCGCAATAAACCAAAAACTTGAGCAGAAGATGAGAGTTGCGGAGATGAGAATATTAAGATGGATGTGTAGACATACAAGGATGCACAAAATAAGAAATGAGTGTATTAGGGAGAAAGTCAAGATTGCGCCTATCAAGAAAGAATTGAGGGAAGAATGATTAAGATGGTATGTATATGTACATAGGTGTCTGATGGAGGCTCGAGTTAGGTGGCGAGAGACTATCACAAATACTCATTAACCGAGTGAGAGAGAGATCTAAGAAAATTTAAATAACGACAATAAAATATGATATGAATTATCTAAATATAAATGAAAATATGATACAACATAGAGTGGGGATAAAAGTACAATTATTGTTGTACAAAAAAAAACAATTATATAGGTGAGTATGCGATATAAAATAAAGTCCAATGGCGTTGAAGGATTCATATAGCCGACCCCACTTAGTGGAATAAAGGATTGGTTATTGTTGTTGTTTTGCTCTTATTTGCTCCAATAATTCTAAACTTTTTTTGTTTTTCGCAAATTCTTTGAACTCATTTGATTACAAGCATTGTGTTTTTTCTCTTTATTAAAGATATCATAACCATCTAAAAAAAGAACCTAGTGCTTACGCATTCCTTTCTTCCCAGCAGCATTTCTTAAAAACCCAGTCACCCACTATCCAAGTCTGTCCAGCGGGCATTGATCATGTTACTGCTCATCGCACTGTTCATCATTACTGTTTATTGTGACTATTCATGTACTGTTCGTAATTGTTCAGTCTTGATTTATAAAGTTTTCTCTGGTTCCTTTTATCAGCTGAGCATTTCTTGGTTCTTTTTTTTTGGTCAACCGTCAAAACATTTTCTTTCACCTGAAATTGAATTGTGGCCGATGACATCTCACTTGTTAATACTGCTAAAAAATCTACTGATTTTGGTTTTATTACTTCTATTGTCACTGGATAAATTACTATTACTACTAACAAATGGAGTGGTTTCAATTTTTCTTGTTTGTTTTGTTCTAATTTGTTTGGTTCCATGTTATTTCTTGCTTTGAAGTGTAGACACCAGGACACTACAAAGACATGGACATAATGGAACAGCAAGGTTATAAGAATTATGGATATATTTTAAGCTGAAAACTATGTTATGTGTCGTGTGGAAAGGACTTGTCAATTCTTTCTAGAAATATTTGTGCAACATAGATTTCTGTGGTCTTCAAAGATTATTTATCCTCTCTCCTTTGTATCATTGTCTGGACAATTGTTGTGCTTGGCCAAAAGTATTTTAAAGATCTTAGCGCTTGAATTCTACATCTTCCTCTTACTATCTTCCCAGAGGTCTCCATGTACCTATTGTCTTTGAAGGAGAGCCTAAAGATTTTGCTTCTCTGAATTGGGCAGTACTACTTATGGATTGGATTGCATGCATAGTCTTCTTATCTTCAAATACCTGCTAAACATATGCATGCCGGTATTTTTCTTAAATTATTTTGTATTGTGAATCAATTAGTGGAGACATAAATAAGGTGGACCCACTGGTTATTTCACATCTGCAGGATCACAAAAAACAGTCTACTTTGTTATGCTGTGAAAGTCCTCCTCAATGGTAGTGATTAGAATATGTGAACTATGCACTTAACTTGTGGCAGACATCCTTTTGAATGTGAATCTCTTAGTTTCTGCTACTCTTGTATTGCTGTGTGTAAAGCCCTGTTATCATGAACAATGCTATTTTGCGTTATTTTATTTTTGTTTTCTGACGTTTTTTCTTTAAACCAGAAAGGTTAAGTTTAGTTTTCTGCTTTTGTTATCTGCCAGCCTCTGCCTTTGAAGCAACTAACAGAGGGACTGAAAGCAACGAAGAGATCACAGCATAATGAAATATATACGCTCTTCAATAACGTTTTCTGTATCCATCCCCCAAAGGTAATTAACATGTTATTTTTCAGTCTTTGACTTACTAGTTGCATATAGCTTGCCATATTTATTTCTGGATCCTGATACCAGCTTCTTGATTGAGAGAAACAAGGTGGAAGAGGAAAAAAAATCTGAAAATGATGTCGAGATCCAAGAGTTAAAAGTTCTGTAGCATGGAAATAATGGTGATGTTTTATGCTACCTATTGTGATGCATGAAACAATATAATAATTTTTTTGTCAATATAAACAAATATAAAGAGAGAGAAAAACAAAAAGGGATGATCTATATGAGACAACGGTATAAAGGGTTCATGCAGCAAAATTTATAAGAAAATGTGTTGGGAGATATTTGAAGATAGACTTCAAACTCATAGGAGAAAAGGTGTTTTACCACCGATTACAAGTTTCATGTGGTGGATACTAGAATTGATAGGCCCTCTTTCTGAAACTAAGAAAGTCGTTAATTGTGGTGAGTCCCAGGCGCAAAGAAGAGTTTGATAAACTCTTCCAACTTACATAAGCTTGAGCTTGGTTTTTGGTGGTCATAGTGGAAAGTTATAGATCAGTCACCTGTTGACGCAGAATCACACTTTCATTTTTATTTTTTATTTTTTCTCTTCCTTTTTTGGGCAGTTTTAGGCGCAAAGTGCTGAACTCTAGTACTTAAATTGGGTTGGGGGGAATAACCTTGGGGTTTTGGTTGCATGTTCAGTGTAATAGTGTGATAGGTGGTGCTTAATAGAATCTTCATTATTTGATAGGTAAGAGCAATATATAAGATAAATGAAAAAAAGGAGCACCATGCGGGTGCAGGGATAGAAGCTACAACATGAGAGTGTCTAGGAAGAAACGACCTCTTCAAATGAGGAGAAGACTTGCACCTAGGCCAGAAAATATACAAAAAACTATTAACAGAGCTGACTAAGGATCTTTAAACTCCTGTAAAAAATCACCTGTTATGCTATGCTCCATCGAATAGTGAGACGGATCATCATGGGAAACCTTTTCTCCCGGTGATACCTCACCATGTTCTGAGTTTGAGACCCAATTAATGGAAGAAAAGAACAAACTTGCTCCCTTAAAACTAAAGTCCAAAATCCTTGAAGGCAGAGATGATCTACAGATTTATATCTTACAAAGAGCAATCTTTTTAACCATCACCACCCCTCTTTGAAGATCATCCTGAATGAAGATTTTCCTGCAAGCTGCCTCGGGGGCAAAAAAGTCTTTTTTGGATGGGAAGCGGATCTCCACACCATCTTCCAAGGAAATAAATTTTCCACCAATATTTACAGCCATACTGATAGAATTATAGAGATTTTAACAGAAAACAACCCTAAAGGGAATGCTTCCACACTGCCGTATCTTCATTCACCCCTCATCCTAGCTTATTCAATCATTCAAAGTAGTTGAAGAAACTCTCAAGCTTCCAATCATTTGCCAATCTACTAAAAGTGATCCAATTGCTGATTGTCTCTTTAAGTAACCATATCATCCCTGAGCAAGCCATCTTTATCCGAAGCAATCTCAACGAGTTCTAGAAATGCCTTTTAAGTGGCGTGGTGTCACCACGAGTGTCATGCCAAAAAGAATTCCTCATTCCATCTTTGATCTTAAAGCATATTCCATTCTATTAGACACAGCTTCTGAACCCTTCGAAAGTACCTTCCATGCCATGATACCATAAGCACCTACAATGCCAACAGTGATCCACCCATTCTGAGCTAATCCATATTTTATTACAAACATCACCTGCAGAAAATTAATAGTTTCAAACACAGTCATCCTCGGCCATTTAATGGATTCAGCTTATTGAAACCTATGAAGCACTAATATACCATGTGCTTCTTGTGAGTGTCCAACACTTCTCAAATAGCAACACACCTTTAAAATATGTAGGAGATCTGCCTGTACATGTCTAAAGTAAAAATAACTGCTGATATTGGACACTGTGAACACAGTTTAGATACAAGAGGATTTGAGTCAAACATTGCATACCAAAAGTGGGAAATCTGTGTTTTTGTTTGAGCCTCTGTTTATTCTTATAGTTTTTAAGTTTTAAGGTGCTTGAAAGAGAAAACTATGGACACTGGTATCCCTCTCCCTTTTTCTTTTTATTTTTATTTTTATTTTTGCATGTGTGATCAGGCTGTCATCATTGATCAACCTTATCATTCTCATAATAATTTGTTGTTTGCAGGAAGAAGAGCTCCTTAGAACATTCAATAGACAGGTTGAAGAAGATAGGAGAATTGTGATATCACGGAGCAATATTAGTGAGCTACATAAGGTGAATATTCCTACTTGTTATTTGTTGCGAGTCAAGTGGCATCAAATAAATGATGACTTACACAGGCCGTGATGTTTTCCTCGCTTTGGCTCTTATTTGATCTTTGCAGCTTGATGCTTGAAATATGTTGTGCTGTAGGTCCTTGAGGATAACAATCTGTCGTGCTTGGATCTCTTAAATGTTAACACCGATGGTGTTATTCTGACAAAGCGGAGTAAGAACTAAATAATTGTTGTTAAATTATTGTAAATTTAATGTTCAAAACTTGCCAGTGGTGTCTGATAAGTCAATCAAATTTCTGGAGCTGATTTTACTTTTCACAAATTTGATGCATGTTTTTAAATCTCAAATTCTCAAGGCATGCTGGAATGCTTATTATCCTTTTAGTTTGTCATGTACTCTAGCTTCTAGAGATTTTGACCTTTTGCTGGTTTGTTCATGGTCCTTTGCTTTTCCTTTTATTTTGGTTGTGTATTTTTTTTTATTTTTTTTTGCAAGAGATTCACCAATTTTATGCATAAGTTGGGGTCCTATTTTGCTTGGAAGGGGGGTTGTATCTTTGATGTTGAATATTGGGAACACTAAAGTACAGCAATGATTTTAGACCTTGATTTTGTTGTGGTTCTAGTAGCCAATGTACTAAAAAGAGATTGTCGAGTTGATCATCCTGCAGTTATAAGTATTTTATTACTGTTTGCTAGACCTAAAGTGCAGCACACATAAATTAGTATGAAAGAAATGGCTTAACAATCACTTGGACAATCCACGCAATTATGAAATGAACTCCTGCTTTCATTTTCGCCATCACATTTTTTCATTTCCAAAACCATCCCTAAAATTTGTTTATGCTAAGTGTTGATTGTAGAATTTGAATTATAGTGGGAAATTAGGTATGTATGAACACCTAGTTAATGTGGTGGGCCTCACATTAGCTACCAAAGTTGTCTCTTTACTTTCCTACTCTCACTCTCCTTCGAATTTCTCTCTTTGTCCCAATCCACTGTCTCTGCTGTTCTCTTTTGAAGTTAGTTATTATTATATTTGATTTCACACTCAAGTCTGTCACAAGATTTTAAGTAATGATGAGTATAACTTCCACAAGTATCTAAGCTCCAATTATCATTTAGTACAAAAGTATAATATGTCTTATTGAAGAAATCATTTTGTTGCCGCTTGCAGTTGGATTATTTTGGATTACATACTTGGAAACTGTGTGCTTTTAATGTTTTTCAGGAGTAGAATGGAATAGTCTTTTCAATCTTTTTTTTTTTTTTTTTTTTTTTTTTTTTTTGGTTACAAAAAGGATAAGGGGCTACCACGTTTTTTTCTGGCCATGTTCGTTTCACATATGTTGGAGAGTTCCTATAATTTGTTTTGGAAACCACTCCATTAATTACTGAGCTGAAACATCCACAATTTAAGTTTTACACCACAATGCCACTGTCAAATTGTTTGTCTTGAGTTGCACCCTTTGGATATAGTTTCTATTTTGTTTCTTTGCTCTTTTTTTGTGTTTTACTTTTTTAATATTTTTAAACTTCATTTGATGGTCAAGTACCTTTTGTTTGGCCCTGTCTTGTACAAACTCTTATTTGGATTGTACCATCTCATGCATATTCTTGAAATTCAAGTCATGATTATCACTGCTTTCTTCTGCTTGATTATCCCACACTCAGGACAGAAAGTGTGCTTTTCTTCTTTGACCTTTCTAAGCCTTCTTGTTATCAGAACTTAAGTGGCTGAATAGGATTCTAATTTTTGTCCTCTCATGCCTGCAGAAGCTGAGAAAGTAGTTGGCTGGGCTAGAAATCATCACTTGTCATCCTGTCTGTTTCCTTCAATAAAGGGGGAAAGGCTGAATGTGCCTCGTAAGAGGTACATATTTGCTACTACAATAGACTTTTTGGAACAATTATATGATAATTAAGGTTATTTATTCCTCTTTGTAATGTTTTGAAGCCTTGAAATAGCAATTGTAAGGCTGAAGGAGCAAGAACAAATATCCAGAAAGCCCTCACAAAGTTTGAAGGCATGTGCTTTAATTTTGTATTCTTGATAAGATGACAATTAGAATATAAACCTTTTGCCTTTCCGCATAACAATTGTAAGGAAATTACAGAATCTTGCTAAGGATGAGTATGAGAGCAACTTTGTGTCAGCAGTGGTTCCTCCCGGTGAGATTGGTGTCAAGTTTGATGATATTGGTGCTCTTGAAGATGTGAAAAAGGCTTTAAATGAGCTTGTCATTCTTCCAATGAGGAGACCCGAGCTTTTTTCTCATGGAAATTTGTTACGGGTATGTCAAATCATATATTCCATTCTTGCCGTTTTCTTCCCGCTTATTTCTTAAAATCTTTTTCTCAGCCCTGCAAAGGAATCCTGCTCTTTGGCCCACCTGGAACTGGGAAAACTCTTCTTGCTAAGGCACTTGCTACAGAAGCGGGGGCCAACTTTATCAGCATAACTGGCTCAACTCTTACATCAAAGGTATATTAAGAATTCAGTGCATCTAGATGCTTATTTGTATGAGCCATCACTAGTCTATGTGACAGTACCATCTTTCAATCTATTTTTTCTCAAAGAATTTAGTGCATATTTGAACTTCTGATCATTTATTCGCTCATTGGAAGTTGCTGCACACCCTTTTTTTTTGGGCGGGGGGGGGGGTCAAATCCACAAATAACTGAACTTTTATTGTAGTCAGTTATGCACCAAAACTTTCAAATAAAAGTTAGCCAAGTAACTAGAAAGATTTAGGATTTTGTTCACTTTTTTCCACTTAAGGTTCACTGGTCGCACTTTCAAGACACCTAAGCTGTGTCTTTTTCCTTCTCTTTCTAGTGATCAAGAACACTTTGTACACAGAGAGAGAAAGAGAGAGAGAGAGAGAGAGAGAGAGAGAGAACTAAGCTATGTCTTTCTCTTTCTCCTCTTTCTTTTGAACAAGAACACTTTGCACACACATGCACACATGCATGGAGGGGTTAATCGAAATCGAAAATGTTAATTATTGTCTGAAATTTTATGAAGATTTGGCAGAGAACTAGTCACATACAGAACATGGAGGTTAAATTCAAATTTCTCGTGAAAAATTGACCAGGGGACTGGGTGAGGAACTGGTGTGTTCTAATGTGTGTGCATTGTATTACTCGGGTGCAGTGAAGACACGATGAGTGAGGATGTTGTTCCTACTAGGATCCTATTAGTCAATACGATTCTAAGTATGTTTTCTATGGAGTGGATAATGCATTGAGTGCAACAAAAGGGAAGAAAATGATGGGGGAAAGTAGGATGGAAACTAATACTAGGAAACTAAAGATTTCACTACAAGGAAAGATAAAATGATATAACTAGAGATGGAATCTAATGAAACTGATGGAAGAATAATGTATAGACTTCTCCACTAGTATTCGTTGACAATCATAAGCTTTATGGTCTTGTGTAAAGGGCATTGGCTGCAAACTTTGCCCTCCCTTGAATGTAACCTAAGTGTGTGAGCTGTATGAGATGGTAAAATCAAACTATATGAGCATAAATCATACGTCAGATGTCATGACCTATAATGATCTAGTATCAATCTTGCTTATAATGGTATATGACACACATATTCATGATTTACATGAGATACGTCATGGTGTATCTTTGCTTGGCATTAACATCTAAACCCTATGCATGAATCATCTAATCTAAATATAATCCATATATTACTCATCACAAATCGACATATTAAGCACCATTATGTGATCATCATTTCTACAACTACAAAAAAAAAAATCAAAATTTATAGTCATGGATAAACAAACCCTCGCGTACTTTCACTAGACAACATATTTAGGCAATTTATTGGACTCCTAATATGTACAAAAAAAACCTTAGATTACTCAAATCACTCAAGAAACCATGTATCCTTAAATATTGACTAAGCATGTGCTAGGGTTTTATCAAACCCCAGCCTTAGATCTAGTCTTGGATGCTTATAAAGAATTACTAGAATTTAAGAGAGAATGGTGAAGAGTACGAACCATTTCAAGCTTTTCAATTTAACTCGATCAATATTCAAGCATCCACAGGCCAAATCCAAGACAAAGATGGAAGTTTTAAAGAAAAATATACCATATTTGTTTGATTGATGGGTAGAGCAAGATGAAAGGTTCTCTTTCTACCATCTAAAGAAAAATTTTACAAATGTTTTGATTATCTCAGAGTATAATACAATCAAGATATTTATATGCTCCCAGTGTGGTACAAGTCTAGAATACCACAACCCCTCGAAAATGACTAAAGTGCTCATAAATTATATCATTTAAATGGAATCTGTCTATCATTAGTGTCGTGACGACAGGACATGCTATGGTCACAATGATAGTTTATAGTCGTGATGATATTGTTGTGATTATCGTCACAACGATAATATATTGATGTGAAGAAGGCAGAACTGAAGACCCAATTATCGTCACGACTGCCTTCTTCGCATCAATCTTCACTCTTGCTTCCTTACCCTCTCCAAGCTCTCCATGCTAGCTTTAGAGCTTCAAATCATGACAAATCTTCATATATAACCTGAAACGCACAAATGCAGCGATTGGACATAAAAGCAATAAAATCAAGGGGAAATAAGGACATAACTCCCTAGATAAATGCATGATATACATGCATTTTCTAAACCTATTAGGGGCCTTAACATCATCTACTTTTGGGGCACATTGGAATCTATGTCAAAAGTTTTGGACGATAATTGATCGCAATAAGAATTCAGGGGGAGGGGGTTTTATTTAGATATATTTCATGAGATCTATTTAATTTTGTTTAGATCATTTTCTATGCTGGGAATACGAAAAAGTTTCTTCTGTCATCCTAGTCAAATTTATCATTTGTGATCATTGCCTACTAGCATTTATACTTGTATCAGAATAGTTATGAATGTATATTTGTCAATTTGGTTTATAATACCCATGTCTTTTTTTTTATATATATAAGTAATATGTCATCAAAGCTTATTCTACCTTACTGTGAAACAGTGGTTTGGAGATGCTGAAAAGCTTACAAAGGCCCTCTTTTCCTTTGCCAGCAAGCTGTCTCCTGTTATTATATTTGTTGATGAGGTGAGAACATTTTGCACAGTATTTTCTGAACCAAATGACATCACAATTTCAATGGCTTAAAATGTGAAATTCTACCTTTATGCCTTGATAAATTTTAGGGTGTAGATTGGAATGGGACATTATATGGGAAACCTGGAGTGTGTGATTTTGGCAGAATATTGTTCAGAGTTGAGATTCTTTCATGCTGAGGTGGTTTTAACTTCTTGTTCTTTGATCACAAAAAAAGTGATATTGAGTTTAAACTATCATATAAACATATCGTCATGCATTTTGTGTCCAAGACAGTTTTGAAAATGGGTAGAGAACCAGGTGTATTGGGCTTTAAAATCACCTTTGGAACTTTCTTGATCTTAGCACCCATAGGAGATGTATGCCATATGGGCAGAACTTTCCAGACTAAATAGTCCCCTTTACTCAAGAAATGGCCATGTAGATTTTATAAAAGTAACATCAATGTAGACACAGTCAATGGACGGTGACACACTTCCAGGGCTTGCAGAAATAGCTATGTTGAGAATGATTGGGGTAACAAGTCAAGAAAGAACTAGATATGAATTTGTTAGAGTAAGCTCAGGAGTAGCCCTAACTATATATAATATTATGAAAAATAGATGAAAAAGAAGATTTTTTAATGCCTATGTTTAAAGGTGGAAAACCTAAGAGAACTTCACAAATGGTGGTGAAAAACTATTTGTTAACTTTTAGCTACATGGTTGACGTGATTTTAGTAGTGAATGGAAAAAATATTTTTGTATGGCCAATCCTAGCTGATTTAGGAGTGAAGCTACTGCGTTTAATTAGTTAAGTTGTATGTACAAAAGCTTGAAGAAGATATCAGGTAAGAAAAATTTTGTATTTGGTAGGTTTTTTTTTAATATATATACATCTCTTCTTTCTTCCTCTGCCCACACATTAAAAGGTTCCACCATATATTCAAATCCTGCTGCAAAATTATATTAAATATTCCAATAGATGGTGCAAAATGAAAGGAACATAACTAGCAATGTCAGGAATTTATGGTGTTAGGCACATAGTGGGTTGTGTTTGATGTTTGTATGATTGGTATTTTTATTGTTCTTTTTATTACCATAATATAGCTGGTTTTGTTGCCTCTGAAATTTTGATTTCATTCATATAGGTTGACAGTTTACTTGGTGCTCGTGGTGGTGCTTTTGAGCATGAGGCTACTAGAAGAATGCGAAATGAGTTTATGGCAGCTTGGGATGGATTGAGGTCAAAAGAAAGCCAAAGGATACTTATCCTTGGTGCCACAAATCGTCCGTTTGACCTTGACGATGCTGTCATCCGTCGCTTGCCGAGAAGGTGAAACTTATGTTTTAAGAAAAAATTATTTCCTCATTCATGTTGATGTCGACCACCAATTACTGATGGTGTAGTAATTGGTGTTGCCTATAAACTTCTATGTTTAATGCTGCTTCATCTGCAAATTTACTAGGTTTTTTAGAACAATATCATTGATTTGATTTGAAGTTTGCATACAACATATCTGAATATTGCAATGTGTATGATGTTTTTGTTTGTTGTTTAGGATATATGTGGACCTACCAGATGCTGAAAATCGTATGAAAATACTTAAGATATTTCTTGCACAGGAGAAACTAAGCTCTGATTTTGAGTTTGACAAGCTTGCTAATGCAACTGAAGGATACTCCGGAAGTGATTTAAAGGTAACATGTTTTCATACAACATCTTATTGGGTGTATTATGCTCATCTCGTGCATTATTTGCAGAATCTCTGCATTGCTGCTGCATATAGGCCAGTCCAAGAGCTTCTTGATGAAGAAAAAAAGGTACATGCCTTTCTTCACTTTCATGTTGTAATTTTGTTGGCTGGACCTGTATCCAAACATGGTTTTGCTCGATAGTTGCGTTACGAATAATGCCTTCTTGATAGTCTTACCTGGCTCCAGAACTGTTCAACTTGTAAAAATTTCCTGACTTTATCAATTTGTTGATTTATTTCTTGTAGGGAGGTTCATATCATACTTCTTTAGTATTAAGGCCCCTCAACTTGAGTGACTTTATTCAATCAAAAGCCAAGGTAATTTTCTCTATTCGTTGGTCTGGTTTATTTCTCCTATTTCAGTGCATTTCACATATTTTTTTTGAGAAATAGAAGTTAAGAAGTTAAAGGTAAATGAGGAAAATGTCATGCCATGGTAGTTCTTCCACCTTATTTCTATTTTAGTTCAAAGGCATCCAAATGATTATGGAAGGCTTACTTCAGTATTAAATCTCAAAGTTGTTTGATATATTCAATGTGACTCTGGAATTGACTTTGTGCATTCATTTCCTTAGTTATTCCAAATCTTGGGTAGATCATGTAGGTGGATTTGTTAAAATGTCACTCCTCTATGCCATATGACATGAAATGAAGATAAATAAAATGATTGATTATTGGAAATCTAGTAACTGATTTGCTGTTTTTGTTTCTTTTGGTCTTTTTTTTTGGGGGGGGGGGGAGTAGTTATATTCCTTCCTCCCTTTGAAGTCTACCAACTCCTATGCAGCCACCCCAAAGCACAAATTGAAAATTCTCCAACATCTGTTCCTTTCTGTCTGATGTTGTACAATTGGGGTAGGATTTCCTATAATTGGAAGAACGTTGGGTAAAAGTTAGGAAAGTGTTGTAACAGAAGAAGAAAGAGGAAATTAGAGTTTGTGGTTGAAACTCTATACAATTTTGTCGGTCAAAGATGTGGTAAACTTTGATCAGCAATCATGTAGGGAATAAGAATAATAAAATACCAAGCATGAAATCTAGGCAAACTTTCCTTTTATGCAAATAACTACTAATGAACTTCCTTTACAAAATAATTTAGTCTATTCTCAATTTACATGAGTGAGGGATATTTATTGGTGATACAACAACCTAGTGGCATTCCTAAACCTTCTAAAAATTAGCTCAACATTATAATAACTAAAACATTATATAACTAAATTGATATGTTAGCTTAATCAATATATTAACTGTCTAATAAACTTCATTTACAAAATAATTTGCTCCATTTGGTTTTACATGAGGGGCATATTTATATATGTTGCAACAATCTAGTGGCACTCAAACTTCCGAAAATTCGCTCAATCAATATAGAAACAAATAGGAGCCAATTCTTACTGAAATAGAAAGTTTGTAGGACTTTAAGACTTAAAAATGACACTAACATGTTATGTGATGACCATTGTGTCAAAAATCAATTAAATTCATTATTTAATAACATTAAATGCATCTAATAACATCAAAAAGTACATATTGTGTTTTAGATGGTTTAAAAATTTAGGAACCAAATTTTAAGCAACAATAATATGGCTGAGTCTATCAATCAAAAGGGCTCAATAAGTTTCTTGCTATTCTTTTATTTTGCAGAAGTATCTGTAACATATTCATTTGAAAGATGTATAACCTTTTATAAAGTAAATATTATATTTTTATACCTTAGGTTTTATTTATCAATTGCCCATTTCTTCTTAATAAATGTGTGTGTGTGTGTATTCACATGAAAACAACAGCAGACCACAAGGGTAAGAGTATCAAGATGGTGCTACCCACTCGAATTATGCAAAACCAAAGACACTACAGAATCATCTATCTCTACAAAGGATGCAAACCATTAGGAAACATTCAAATATATATAAACTTGATGATAATATCCATAAAACTCAACTAGGGTTTCTCCACAGCCTCAAAGATTTTCTTATTTTGTTCACTTCAAACCAATCAAAAAACAGCAAGAGGGAGCAAGATAACAATTCTGCTCTTTGCTATACACACCCTCATCGCACTCCAGGGCCACATTTCTCTTTGACTGAGCTCAAAACCACTGAATGAAGATGCATAGAGAGATAGGATCTTCCTTCATACTGAGTGAGTCCATACGCAACACAAAAGCAAGTGATCCACCAATTCAAGCTCCATGTTGCATAAAGCATGTCTATTTACCAACTGAATGCCTCTTCTTTGGAGATTATCTCAAGTTAGAATTCTTCCCGAAGCAGCTTCCCATGCAAAGAATGCAAGTCTTGGGGAGCTGAGGGACCCCAAGAGAGCTGCCAAGGAAAACAAATGCTCCCCGCTTGCTATTATTAGACCTAATCAGCAATTGTCCATTTTATTACATAATAAATATAATTGTAGGTAACTGAAATCCTGTATGTAAGAAGCCCTTTGTTTTTCTTTTCACAGTGAAGGGGTAATTGATTTCTTTCCATAAAGGAGCTGTTCTGGGCAAACATATATTGTGGTTGATGTCTGTTTTGCTGGGTGTTACTTGAGGATTTCCTAAGCAATGGCAGCTTAAAGCAGTGAGATAGATGCCATATTTTTGAAGGATACTTATCTTGTTTGTATATATTAATCTGAGTGCTTATGTAGTTGTATAGTGTCTAGATCACTAGTTGGAAGGTTGAAAGCGATTCTTTTTGAACTTAGGCATGCGGAAGTCCAACTTTGATTTCTATTTTTTTTTAAACTATTTTAAGGTTTATTTTTTTTTTCCCATTTTAAACTTGAATATCGATGGATTCTTGGATGAAACTTGGGTTGTGCACAGATCCTTTTTCAAATTAATTTTTTCCTTTTAATGTCCAGGTGGGTCCATCTGTAGCATATGATGCTGCAAGCATGAATGAGCTAAGAAAATGGAACGAACAGTATGGAGAAGGTGGAAGTAGAAGAAGATCACCTTTTGGCTTTGGAAACTAACATCAATGGGTAGCTTTGTTCATTTTTTTCTTAAAATTTTTATTCTTGTTGTATCCTGTCTCCCCATGGTAGTGTACACCTAAGGTACACCTAAGGTGGAGCCTCTTCATCCAATTTACGCAGGTGAGGAAGAAGGCCGAGCTATAATTACAGATGTCCCCTCATGCTCCTTTCTTTATTGCCACTCTCTCTCTCCTCTTTCCCCTCTCATTTTTCTAGTAGGTATTTATTATGCATTGTAAATTAGATAATTAAGATTAAACATCTTTTTGTATGTACAATAACTTAGCTGAATTAGTTCTGATAGCGTCTCTCTCTCTCTGTCTGAGCATCCAAGTTTTGACTTTGGAAGTATTATGGTTGGATCTTCTTAACACAGGTCTTTATGCAAGTATAATTTTTTCCCATAATAATGCCATGAACACTTGTTCTTGGGAAAAATTTGTGGAGTCTGGAGAGCCTTAAAAATCCATTTTGCAGGCTTATTTAATTTGAGCTCTATCCAGAAAGCTGAGTGAATTATGCTAAATTTGTTGGCTGTGTGTGTTGATACCATGGTTCGAACTTCGAACCCGAGGTCTAAGTCCCATGGAGAACCATAACCACTGGGTCAATGTTCTACGGTGAATTATGCTTAATTTGTTGGTTTATTGATCGCAATCCAATCCATTTATTTGACTCTACCTATAATTGAATAGATCTATCCTTTTTTCCTTCTACACTCGAAGCAAAGACTGAATCTTTTCTAGTCCATTTCTAATGTCTAACTACTTTCCCATAAGCGATGAGTCTACCAGAATTTTTCATAGAAAGCTTTGTTTTGTTGGATTCTCGACTTCAAAATCTTTCGAAGCCACAATTTTTAATCAAAAAATTCCTTTGCCAAACTCCTCATAAAGTCTAATCTAAGTTAAAGCTTCAAGCAGAGTTACGAGATTTGTCCACTTGGTTAATTTTTACTTCAACCGGCGATGCGAGAGACCTGATCACTTGAGACTAGGAAAATTTTAAGCTTGGAAAAATTCAATAATTCCCTGTTAAAAAATTCAATGGAGCCTGGTGGGCTTTGTTTTTTTTTATTTTTTTATTTTTTTATTTTTTTATTTTGTATTTGACCATTGATATTTGAAAACAAGATTAATCTGGTTTGAGTAACAATCTGGTTTGAGTAACTATGGAGCCAATTAAGGGGGTTTTTTTATCTGTTGTCTCATTCTTATAACTCAATTCAAGATTTAGTTAAACGAGTCTAGTGTCTTGTCATTGGACTCACAAATCATTAGTCCTGAATGGGCTTTATAAAATTAAAGAAAGATCATTTGTACAACAAATTAAGTCTTGATTTCAAATTTTAGGATCGGTAATATAAGAAGAGACGGGTAAAAGAAAAAAGAATGCAAATCAATGGAAACTAAGGACGCAAATAAGTATTGGGGGCCTGCAAATCAAATCTTCAACAAAGTATTTACATGCCTCAAGTTAATATACAAAATATATTAATTACAGCTATAGTGCATTTAATTAAGAGCCACACTTTAAATTGGAAAAAATTACTTTCAGAATTTTCAAAAACAAATCTATCATGCGAATAAAATATGCAGACTTTCCCTACCTTGAATGAAAAAAAAAAAAAAAAAAAAAAGACACAAAAGAATGCCTTTTTCAATGGAATGTGGCTAATTGATACTTACTCTCTCAAACCCTACGACTTCCAATCCCGACTCTCCCAGTTTTTGAGACTTGCAAGTAGAAACTCAATACTTGTTGAATGAATGTAGCTTAGACTTTACCCATAAGATGTGTTCAGGTTTTCCACTGCATTATTGGCATTATGATTGCACTCTTCTCAAGTTCTTTCAAGACCTTAATAGGCATTTAAGATGATCACACTGTATATTGATTTCTTTTTTTTTTTGGGGGGGGGGGGGAGGGAACAGAAACCATTGTATATTGATTTCATATTCACATAGTTTAGGAGTAGCATATATGGTTTTGGAGGTGTCAGTATAGAAATTGGTTCATATGTTATATCAGAAGTTAGGTCTTGCTACCAATGACCGGGTTTAGCGATTGAACACTAAATTTCCTTAATCAAACTTTTGAGTTTGATTTTCAAGAATGGAAAAACATATGCCAGAAGAGTCGGCCGCTAAATTGTGCAAAACCTTTTAAGCCAAATTTGATTCGTTAATGTTTCAACAAGGTGAAGCTTGCATAGGCTCATCCGAATTATTATCTTAATCATAGCAATGTGAAGTTTTCCAAGAAAAGTGATTTGTAATGATTTCTTGACTTGATAGAGAAAAAGAATCACCAACAAAAATATTATCATGATGCGATGCCATATTCCACTTATGATATTTTGAAGGAATTCAGGCCCTCTTCTAAGGACTTTGCATTAGTTTTTGACACATTATGCATCTTCTTGCTTTTCCCTTTCTTCTCAAATTCTAATTTTGGGGTTTTTTCCTTATCCATATGATTGTTAAGAAATCCTAAGCATTCATAAATGGTTCCTACTTTTGGTATCAATTTCTCTTTTTATAAAGAATTGTTAGATTCACCTTTCAACTTCAATCAAACTACAAAGAGGGTTTTTCCTCAATTTGAGTTCCTTCATCATTGATTTTATCTTCTAATTTTGTGAGACGGGTACATGGTTGACAATGTAATACATATGAATGGGTCACTAGGATCCTTTTGGATCAGCAGTCCTGCATATTGCTCTCCCAATTCTAAATCTCATGGTTATGTGTTCCCTTTCCAATATTTTATTATTTTTTTTAAGATTATAAAATATTAATTACTTCAAATAAATGAATCAAGAGAACATCTCAGCTTTCTTGGTTAAGCAAAATTGAATAGTGGTTCTCCGAAGAAGTGCCGCCTCGCACGCCACTCTACAATATGAAATAGAGTATAATGACACTACTTCCCATTGAAGCTTAATAAGTGGTTTTTCTTTTATTGAATTGGTTGGTTCCACTGTTATATTGATATTTAATTTGAAGGAGTGCACTTGTATGGGGTTGGAGAGTCTAAATCCAATAAAAATGGTTTGGGAATATTTTGTTATGAGGAAGTTTAATGAAGATTTACATCCTGATTAACCATATAAGATCTTATTCATTAGTGGAGTTCCCCTCCTTTATTCACAACATCATCTTGTCATGGACAGGGCTCTAGTAGGACTCACCATTGCGAAAACACAAACATTCGGTATTTCTAACGCCTATCAAACAGTGGGCATCCGTAAAGTTAGTATTGATGACCGCCTTGCAAGCTTTCATGCACTTAGCATCAGTACACGGTGGGTCTACTTGTACAGCAAGTACAGCCTCCGTGGGAGTAAGCCATATAGACACAAACAAAAGCAAACCAAGCAAACCAACAATCACTCTCTTGTTCATTACAGCTCTAATTCCCTCTATTAATTTGGTAATATACTCAACTCTGTTTACTTAATGCTTCTCTTCTCATTCTCCTTCTCCTTCTTCTAAGTTTGTTTAAAAATTGGGTATTTATAGCTTTGAATAAACAACCTTATGCATGCTAAAATAGACCCAAACGTGCTTCATTCTCCACCCAAAAGAAGCAACCCATAGCTGTCCAAAAGGGCCAGAATATTTGGTTGATTTAATCTACTATTATGGCAGATTGAGTTAATTAATCATTTAATCATTACGATTGATTTGATTATTTAGTTAAATCGTAGGATTGATTTAATCAATCACTATATAATTTGTTGAATTATTTAATCAAATTTATAAAAATTAACTTTATTTTGATTTATTTCCTTATCTTTTAGTCAAATATTTATATTCTTTTCTTTTTCTTTTAGAGAGACACGTGCATATATATAGTTTTGTATTATTCTCGAAAAACATAAAAAGAAATCAAATCTTCACATCTCTTTTATGCTATCGATCTTTGTCTCTCTATTGTAAAAGACAATCATCCCGGCACACGAATGTTTTCTTTTATCAATTAATGCAAGAATTCTTTTGTTTTCTTTCAATACCCTTATTCCATGATTTTCAAAATTCCAACAAATTCATATCCATTTAATCAAATTAAAGAAGGCCAGCTCATTGAAAAACATTAACCTCGTGTTCAATAATCCAATAAATCCCAAGACAAAAACACTAAAAGGGTGCTGGGCTGAATTGAAAAAAATTTCTAAAAATATTTTATAAAATATTTTAGAGTATATAATCTAATAAAATTTAATTGGTATTTTTTAAAAATAAATTATAAATTTTAAAAATAAGATATTTTGTGATTATAAGTTATTGAAAAAAAAGTACCTCCATCCTTTTTTGTGCAACTTATAAGCCATTTTATTTTGACTAACAAACTGATTAAATTATTATTATTAATATTACATCAATTCAACTTTACCCTTTTCATGACAATAATTAATTATGCATATGATATTAATGACATAATATTTCTTTAATTATTTTATTAATAAAAAGATTCGTTTAGGAATAACTTATAGACTCACAAAATATTTTATAAACTGTTTGATATTGTTTTGTCCAAATACTTTAAAATTTACTTTGAAAAAAAAACATTTATAAATGCCAAAAATATGTAATAAAGTTTTAACTGCTTACAAATTATTTTGAAATGAATTTGGCCAAACACTGCCTGAAACAAAAAGTCTTCATTCAAATATATATAAATATATATATGATTTTCTATACCAAGCTAAAATTTTTCAATAAAATCCATTAAATTTGTTAATTAAAAATTTATAAAAAACATATTAGTAAACACTTGTTAAAATTGCATCTTATCCGCTCAT
Organism: Dillenia suffruticosa; assembly: GCA_033439265.1. Classification (NCBI taxonomy): domain Eukaryota; kingdom Viridiplantae; phylum Streptophyta; class Magnoliopsida; order Dilleniales; family Dilleniaceae; genus Dillenia; species Dillenia suffruticosa. Next base: position 23,739,328 of record JAVTVX010000015.1, read on the forward strand.
AATGATTTCAATTGTTAATACTCGCCCACGGGTCTAGCTCAGCCAATCCAAACTATGGGTATGGGTGTAAAGATCAGAATCTAGTGCACACTGTGCTAAGCCCAACCCGAGCCCTGCCCAACTGTCTGTGTAAAGCAAGTCACTAAAGTTGGTTGCACTTCATTCTTTTTTTTTTGGTACCATGTCTTGGATACCGCCCGGTATCCGCGGTATCCGGAGTTTTACCCCAACTAATCTGAATCAACCGCTGTAGTAACTCTTTTCGAAGGGCAGGTCTCCTAACGGAGAATACTCCATACACATGAGGGCCCGATACTCCCTGTGGGAGTTGAACCTCGGTCACATTTAAGGGTATTCAATCCCATATCCAGTTGAGCCAACTTACATCGATGGTTGCATTTCATTCTGTCAAATCATGGAAGGGTTTCATGTCCGTTCACCCTTCAAAAATTTTGTGGTAGAAACCGAGGGCTTTCTTCAAAAACGTCACATTTTAGTTCATCCATCAACTCCTCTGGGTTTTCTTTTGCTTGCATATAACTCTACATTCAGAGCAAAAACCTAGTCCAAAGTGAAATATCGAAAATTTTGATATTAGAAATTTTTTATTAAAATTTCAATGTTCTTTATAAAAAAAGGTTGTAATTGGTTTTAATTTCTCAATGAAGATCTTATAAAGTTTGTTAGGAGAAAAATAGGTTTTAGTGATGATTTGGGATAATTTAAACTTATTTAGAGTCAAGTAAATAAGGACAAAGCCAACTTGCCCTATGACAAAACGACTTAGGGCTTAAAAATTGAATTTTGGTTAAGTATAGAACTCATCAAGTAGACCTGAGCAAGTGCCAAGACGATTTGGGCAGATTAGACCTCAGAATTCTTAACCCTACATATAGTTAAGTCGTTTAGCCCAATGACAGGTCGACTTGTGCTTTCAGATTTTGTGTTTATAAGGCTACTTGTGGTTAGCACAAGTCAACTTGCCAAGTTTAAGTCTTAGAGAAATATGTCTGCATATTAAATAAGTCCACTCACTAAGAAGTGAGTCCACTTGGGGCTTACAAAAGAAAGGATTTGGGTCAACTTGAGCCAATTTTCGAGTCAACTTGAGATCCTGATAAACAAAGATGAAGTCTACTTGTTAGATAACAAGTGGACTCGGCCTCTGAAAACCTTAGGCACATAAGTAGACTTGTACTGTTTGCAAATCGATTCATGAGCGTGAAAAGCTGTGAAATGACAAAAATGGGCAACAAAACTTGAACAAAATTTGAGAATATTGAGGGGCAAGAGAGGAATTTCACATCACATGTTAAAAAAGGCATAGAGTAAGCCTTCATTTTCTCAAATCGATCTTTGCTCTCTCTCTCCCTCTTCTCTCCCTCTCTCAAACTCAATCTCACCTTTCACTCGACACTCTCTCGTCCATCTCTCTCAATCTCTCTCTTGAAATCAATCCCGATTCTTACCAAACCCACTTAAATCTTCCAAACTCTCAAACAAATACGTGAATGAAAGTGATTTTGGGAGAAACTTAGGGTTTTCTCAAAAAGGAAGAAATCTAGAGTTTTCGAAACTCGATATTCAAGACTCAATCCAACCACGAAATAAATGTAATTTCCTCTCCCTAAACTTGGATTTACTCCCCTCCTTGTAGATTTGAAATTTGTTGTTGAGATTTGAGGAAATTATTTGGAGAACATGAACTTAGAGTTTATGAATGTTGAAATTTGGGAAAAATTATGAATGGAAATGGTATATAGATGCAATATTGATGAAATGAGAACATAGATTCATAGATTTTGAAAATTAGAGTTTGTGTTGTGTTTGGGAAAACTCATATCATAAGCGTGATTTAACATTGAATTTATATTTATTGGTTTAGAATAAATCAATTGGAATCCAAGAAATGATTATTTTGGAATTGATTGTGAATTGAGAGTGTTCACATCTCAAGAGGTGAGTGATTTCATGATTGTACTTAAATAAGAAAAATATTTTCATTGAATTTTTTAAATAATTTTCAAAATTTGGATTTACATGCTTTAGCGCACGTGGAATATTCCAAAGATTAAATTTTAAACTCTTATACATCCTATATGTTTTGAATGAACAAATGTACCATGTGAATTTGTTGATATTGAAACCATTGGCATGATGACTATTATTGAGAAATTGTTAAAACTGATAGCACATGAGTTGCATTTATAATATTTGTGAAACGATGCATATGATTGGATTGGAATGAGAGTCTGAACCCCTATTAAATGACTAATCATTTCCCTTTATGGATGGCCCGACGGGGTAACGTAGTGGGGTCGGTAAACTATGGGATGTAGCTGAGCACGTGTGGTATATTCATGGAAGGAAATAGTGCCCACGGGTGTAGGAAAGTTGGGTGCACCACCAATGAGAGCCCATAGACAACGTCAATGATAGAAGTATTTTTTAAACGTAAAATTAATAAATCCCTTGATGAGCATACTCTATGTCATGGTAGACCTTTGTTAGGAATAATAATTTTAGATTGCCTTGTATTTGAAAATATGAAATAGGCGGATGTGTATGAGATTGAATTATAACCATTGTGAATTATGATGATTTTGAAAACAGCGGTTTGAGTTTATTTATATATATTTTCATTGGAATAATTTAAGAATGACATGATGGTTTGAAATATATACATTTAATATATACATCACACAAATGTTATTTTTGTACAATTTGTATATCACTCACTGCGTATGGTATATACTTGCCCCTCTTATTTTCATTTTCACAAAGGAAGCTTATTCAGGGTTTGTGGACACATAGTGCTCGACTCGTAAGAACTTGTTTTGTCAGATTTCTTCGAGTAATAGCTTCTTTTGAATTGAGGTATTAATGGATTCAAGCGGAGGCACACATTGTATAATTTTTTTGATAACTTATTTTTTACTATATTTATTTGGATTTGAAATTTGATTATAGTTTGTATACTTAAAATGAGGACTTTCTTTTTTATCTCCTTGAATTTTGTTTTTCCTTGGGAATTATTTTGGTGGAATTTGGTATGGATCCCTTGAATAAGGATGAACCGAGCTGGTTCCTTGATTGTGCAATGAATGCATACTTGTTTATTTTTATGGTTAGATTATTCTGCTAAATGAGTGGATATCTATGAATGTCTTTGCGGTCCTCTGTGTACACGTTATGTTTACCGATATTCTGGGGTAATGTGGTAGTTGTTGCATGCTCGATCTGAGTATTGGGGTGTAACATAAAGACCGTTCTCTTGATCATTTCACAAAGGGATAAAAACACTAGAAAACCCCGTGACCTTGTTGCTTAGCCCAAAAAAAAGTATCAACAAAGAGCTTAAAAATGTTATCTGACATATATCAAGCTCATCTAGTTTGGAAAAATCGATCTTCTATAAATTTCAAGAGTACCAATTTGGGAAGGATACATGTTTTATAAATAGTATCGTGTTCAAGTTGACAACTCCGCCTGTTTGCTGTTTCTAACTTGTTGATAATAGAAAAAAAATAATTAGAAGTGTGACCTCGAAACATATGGGAGCTCATTATTTTGTCTAAGCAACTATCCTTGTTTACTCTAAAAAAAAAAATCATAAGCAGAAGTAGCTTCTCAATCTACATGCACATCCTTGATAGCATCTCATTCTACATGCACATCCTGGATAGCATCTCAATGGTTATTGCTCTAAACTTAGGTTACCCTACCTAACATGTATCTAGCTGCAAAATCCCCAAAATGAAAAATCAATAAATCAATAAATCAATCTCTCTCTCTCTCTCTCTCTCTCTCTCATATTTTAAGACATCACCTAGGAATTGGCACATCAAAACTCAAATAATTAGAAGTGGTGTAATACATGTACCGATAGGTTTGGTGAATTTTGTTCATCGATAAAAGTGAAGTGTGATAGATAATCCAATATCTCATCAATTTAATTTTTGACAGCAGTCCAAAAACTGCATCTGTAAACTATCTTGATTGTATTTTCTTTTTGCTTTTTTAATACAAAACCAATGTGTAACATTGTATTGCGCACTGAATACAATAATAATTGAATACCACTAAAAATAACCCAAAAAAGGGGATTGAATGTACTTATGGCCATTCATGATTCTGACGAGTTCCAACGATTGTGATAGCACCAAAATAATATTTGGGATATGCACAAACCTTATAAACCCTTAATTTCACATAATAGATGGTGTGCAGTTTAGAAATTTAGAAATAGAGACCCAAGACACTAGGTCAGGGTTTACATAGGCTCTCAACCATCAAAATCCATTAAAACCCTATAATTGTCACCCTAAATTATTTCCAGAGGTTATGAGAATTCAATTAAATATTTAAAATGGAAAAACAAAATTAATTATGTAGAGGTTTGAATGGGACACCAAAATCCGACCAAATGCATCCAAATTCAAATCCCTTCCATTTTTTTATTACATTTAATCTTTTTTCGATTATGTTTTTTCCGTTAACTTCATTTTGAGTGTATTAACTCATGGGATTTGAATTAAAAAAAAAAATTCGTAGCATTCTCCCAATTGGCCCAACAAATCGACTTAAAATCAAAACCAAGTCAATTCTATATAAAAATTGAGTACATGAGTCACGGCGATAAGTTCTCTAAAAGTAAGTATTATTTTTGTGTACTGCAATGCATTCTATTTTCTAATCTTATGGTAGTATTTACTTTATGAATAAACATTACATTTATTTGGAATTCAAAGTTGATGAATTTATTTCAAGACAGCAACATGTGCATAAGTTTATTGAGAAAATTCAACTTTGAGTTTTATTTAAATAATACAATAAGCCCATATTTACAATATGATCACTGAACCTGCTTGGTTGCGTGCCTTTAGTTAAGGATCAGTCAGTATACAATCAGTACTAATGTGTTGGATTACAACTTTATTTTTAAACATTCTTTCCCTAATGACTAAGTATTTTATGTTGATATACTTATTTCAACTGCCACTCTTATTATTTTTAGCAAAAAATATAGCAACTAAATTATCACAAAAAATACACATAATGGTTTAGATACATAATCTATTAACCTAGAAATGAAACTCGTGACTGACACCATGTGTGATGCAGTCTCAAAACGCATCATGAACTCAGACTCTATAGTGGAGGTCACAGTTAATGTCGACTTAGCACTCCTCCAAGATATAGCTCCATCGGCCATTATGAAGATGTAACTTGACATTGGTTTTCGAGAATCAACACAGCCGGCAAAGTTTGAATCCGAGTACCTGACTACTTTCAGACTATCAGCTCTTCTGTATGTAAACATATACTTATTGGTGCCTTGTAGATATCTCAACACCTTTTTTGCAGCCTTTCAATATTCCAAACTCGTGTTACTTTGACATCTCCCTAACATCCTTATAGCATGTGCTATATCAGGTCTTGTGCAGACCTGTGCATAAATGAGGCTTGCAATAATGGAAGCATATGAGATGTTAGCCATCTGTTCCCTTTTCAAATTTGTCTTAGAGCATTGGTCCAAATTGAATTTATTTCCTTCGACAATCGGAACTATATTCGGTGAATAATTATTCATCTTATATTTGTTAAACACTTTATTAATGTAGGTTTCTTCACATTGTCCCAAAATCTTATGGGATCTATCTCGATATATTTTTATGTTGATAACATAAGATGCATTATCTAAATCCTTCATCTCAAAGTTCGTAGACAGGAACTATTTCACCTCATACAGTATCCCTTTATCATTAGTGGCAAATAGTATGTCATCCACATATAGGATAAGGAAATAAAATATACTCTCGCTGACCTTGAGGTACATGTATTGATCCATGATATTCTCTTCAAAACCGAATCAAGTGACTACATTGTGAAATTTCAAATACCATTGGTGGGAGGTTTGTTTCATTCTATATATTGATTTTTTGAGCTTATACGCCAAATGCTAACTACTACTAGAGGAAAATCCTTCAGGTTGACATATAGAAATCTATTCCTCTAGCTCTCCATTAACGAAAGCCGTTTTCACATCCATTTATTACAATTCTAGGTTGATATGTACAACAAGTGCTAAAATGATGTGGAGGGAATCTTTCTTAGACACCAGAAAAAATGTCTCCGAGTAGTCGATTCCTTCCCTTTGGGTGAACTCTTTACCAATGAGTCTGGCTTTGTATTCTCGATTTTACCCAATGAGTCTGTCTTAGTTTTGAAGATCCATTTACATTTGATGGCTTTTATCCCATCTTCCAACTCTACAAAATCTCAGACTTCGTTGCTCCTCATGGAGTCCATCTCATCCTTCATAGCGTTTAGCCATAAGTTCAAGTCCTTAGAACTCATGGTTTGTGAAAACATTTATGGGTCCTCTATGGCTCCCATGTTATAGTCAAACTCTTGATTTATACCGCATAGTTATCAAGTATAGCTGGCATTCTTTCTCGAATAGATCTCTTTAATGTAGGTTCAACATTTTCCGTAAGAAAATGTTGATCAACTTGATCCTGGTTAGCTGTTTGTGGAATTTCTTGATTCTACCCATACCCTGATTTGTGTTCATAGACACTTGAGGGTCATTTTGGATGACAAACAATTTGGTACTTGAAATTGATGGGATACTTGATGGGTCCCTTTCAAATCTTAACTCTCAAAAGTTATTTCTCAGACTAAGTCATTCTCTAGAAATCTAACATTTCTAAATTTCATAAATCTAGTATGGTAGGATGGACAATAAAACTAGTATTCTTTGGATTTTTCAGTATAACTGACAAATTATTCACTCACGGTCCTTGGATCTAGTTTCTTTTCTCGTGGATTGTGAACTCTTATCTCTGCAGGACAGCCCCAAATGCATAAGTGTCTCAAACACCTTTAAATAACTTGAAGGGAATTTTGGCTAATGTCTTGGGAGGATGTACATTGACATTTTAAGAGATTCAGTCCACAAGAACTTGAGTAGTTTGGAACTAGGCACATCCTTCTAACCATATCAAGCAAGGTCCAATTCCTTCTTTCAGTTACCCATTTTGATCAGTGAACCAGACATAGTGTTTTAGACAACAATCCATTTTTCTGAAGGAATTTTACAAATGAAACTAATATTTGGCCATCCTCTGTTTACCTTCCATAGTATTCCCCACCTCTGTCTGACCTCACGATCTTTATTTGCTTACCGCATTGTTTTTCTATTTCTGTCTTAAAAATTTTAAAGGCATCCAATGCTATGTCCTTATGGCGAAGGATATATAGATACATATATTGTGAATAGTCATCTATAAATGAGATGAAATAATTATGACTATACGAGTTTATATTTGGAATACAAATATCTGTATGTATAATCTCAAGCAATTCTGTGCTTATTTTGACACCTTTTTGAGTCTTATTGGTTTGTTTTCTCTTAATGCAGTTTATACAAGTTTCTAAGTCACTAAAGTTTAGGGTATTAAGTACCCTGTCCTTCACTAATTTTTCTATTTTCTTTATGGAGATGTGTCATAATATCCGATGCCACAATATGGAAGAATTTTTCTCAATGACACTTCTTTTAACCCATTTAAATGTTACATTCATGCAAGCATTCTCTTATAAAGTAATGGTATATAATCCATCTAATAATAGATCATAACAAATGCTATTTGAACCATAAAATAATGTAATTTTATTACTAAATTGAAAAGAGTAATTGAATTATATAAGTTTTGAAATGGAAATTAACTTTCTAGAACACTTAGGTATATTAAATATTCTCTTCAATTTCAAGATATGTCTGCTTGTCAATATGAGTTCGCAATCTCCAATGGCCTTTACTCGTGAGCTCATTTTATTACTTGAATAGATGAATTGTTCACGATCTATTAGCTTCCTTAGATTTTGCAAACCCTGCAACACATTCGTAATGTGAATGGTATAACCAAAATCAATCCACTATGTGTCATGAAAAATCTTAGTCATGAAAAATTTATAACAAACTAATGAGATTTTTATATCTTTATTCTCAAGCCATTGCTTGTATAAGAAAAATCATGCTTCATGTGTTCTTTCTTTTTACAATATATATAATAATAATAATAATAATAATAATAATTAGGGCTCACCATGGCGAAAACACATACATTGGGTATTGCTAAAGCCTGTCAAACAATGACCATCCGTAAAGTTAGTTTTGATGATGGCCTTGCAAGCTTTCAAGCACTTAGAAGCAGTACACGATGGGTCTACTTGTACAACCGTTAGATTTTTTCATGCATCAGAAGCATATTAAATCACAAAAACTAAATAGTCAGAATTTTCGGATAAATATTTCCATATATAGGTTTCCAAAAATCAATCAAGCCACGAACTCTCTCATAAGGATCACTTGGTTGGGATGATGATCACAAAATTGAACCACAATCACAGATCCATGATGGTTCAACCCAAAATTTGGTGATACTCTATGACAGGAGAAATTTTCTTTCTCGAAAATTTCTCAATCTCTTGAGATAATTTCCTCACTCAAGAAAATGTATCTCACTCTCTACTTCTCTCTTGGCAATGTGCAGAGAGAGCTCTCTCTCACACAAAACTCAATCAAAATTGTTTTTCACGTAAAAACCATCATTGGAAGATCTAAGGGGAGTTAGGATAAAAATGGGTTGGTTACTGAGATAATGAGAGTTATCCCATTATCCCAAAATTATTATTATTATATATTTTTATGGTAAAATGCCCCTATGTGGGCATTTACCAATACAACCTCCATAGGAGTAGGCCATATAGCCAGAAACAAGAGTAAACCAAGCAAACCAACATTCACTCTCCTGCTAATTACAATTCTAAATCCCTCCATTAATTTGATAATATATTTAACTCTGTTTACTTAATGCTTCTTTTCTCCTTCTTCGTCTTCTTTGTCAAAGTTTGTTTAAAAATTGGGTATTTATAGCTTTGAGTAAATAACGTTATACATGTTATGTTATGCCCCGACCCTCGGATCGAGCATGCGACTACCGCTGAGTCATCTCGGCATACAAGTAAGCCCTGCCCGTACACCGAGATAATGCAAGGCATTCATCAATATCCATCATGTTCTCAAAACAACCAAACAACATCCGAAGGACCTACTCGGTCCATCCTTGTCTCAAAAGCATGCATATGGTCAACTCGACTATTTCAAAATCTAAAAAAATTTCTCAATTTTAAAAGGAAATCCAATGATGTAAAATATAAAAGATTCAAGTATACTTTAAAGCGCAGAAATCTAAATGAGGTGACAAAGCGGAGTTTTAATTACAATTCAAAAGAATATCTTCCATATGGGCCCAACTAATCTTATAAAAAAGTTCATCCAAAGCAACAATTAGTACCGACAGTAGGAATCTCCTCAAAAACTAACTCAAACTCGGCAAGGTCCAACACTAGGATCAACTAGATCTCCTAACTTAAGCTTCCTCTGAAAAATGAAAGAAAGAAGAGTGAGTATAAAAATATTCAATGAGTGGAGTGCAATATATTATGATAACAAATGAAAGGTGAGTATGAGAATGTCAAATCATGTAATTCAAATAGTTCATCAAATAATATAGTTTCAACAATCATTGTAATTAAAAAGAAAAGAATAAATACATTCATAATTTTCATATTTTTCAAAAATCATGGAATCTTCCTAAATAAACCACTTTCACCCAAGATTTGGCCAAACCTGAGTGAAAGCTCGCCAAGGGAACTCATTTGATTCACAACACTACATTCTCCTTCCTTGTCTTTGACTCATACCTCATAGGTGGTGTAATTGGATAGTACGACAAGTGCGCATAAGGTCATATCTACCATTCTTTGTCAATAATCCCTAACTACAGCACCCCATCGGGTCATTCCATGGAGGGAATGACTATAACCATTTACATTACATACACCATCCTTTCACAACCATTCAAATATCATTCAATATGCCATGATTTCAACAAATGGTTATCAAAGTATATCACAATATTCATGAATAAATTATTTAACAACATATGACATATATTCATTCGTAAATAAAATAGATGCATACATATTTCAAATTATCATTTCGAGAAATCCTACAATCATAAATACTTGTGCAAATTCATATAAAATAATTTAGAACCATTTATAAAAAATTTTTGAAATCATTTTTCTCCTTTAAAGGCACAACTATCCATCCACTTATCTTTTGAGAGGGTAATCACTCCCAAATTCTAAATCTAACAAAATCCAACTTCTCCTTTGATTCCAAATGCCTTAACCTAAGACATTGGTAACAAATTAATCATTAAATCATATACCAACACTAAAGCAAATTTGGTTCTTCTCAATATGTCAAAATTCCTAATTTTAGTAAATTTTTCGGCAAAACATGTCATAAAAAAATGACCGTATCATGATCTATACTTCTCACATCGTGAAAATTTCAATTTTCACTTAAAGACTAGACATAAAAATACAATTTTGTTTTTATTTATAACTTAGATCTATTCTAATTACACAAAGACATGTAAATCTATCTTATGTTACCCTAACTATATAATTTTCAATTTGTGCAGTCATGGAAAAATGGCTGTGACTCTCACTACACATATCAAAATCACATGATTCTTACCTCAAATTACAGACAAGACGTAGGTCTAAAAATTTCATGTTCAGTACTTAGCCTAATTCAGCATAAAAGACATCTCAAATTTGAAGAAAAACATATAGCCAAAACAGGGCAAAACATGACATTTTTTTGCACCATGAATTTCTTTGAAAAATCATAAAAACTCCAATTCCTATCCAAACACGTTGAATCATATGTCATCAAGGTATAGAAGTCTAGTTTCATATGCAGGAAACCTCACTTGATTTGTGTTTGTGCAGGGAAAGTTATGATGGAAAGTTTATAACATGCTCAAACTGCCCATCATGCAAAAAATCAAGGGTTTTTAGTTTAATATAACATTCCACCATTCCTATAAGTTTAGTTCATTTATCCATACTAGGAAAACATAAATCTAGATTAGAAGAGCAAGATTATCTCTAGAGGAGTCACAAATTTTGTTCAAGACCAACCCTTGCCAGAGCCCTAACTTTCTCGCTCCTCAAGCTTCAAATCTTTCTCTTCAAACCACCAACCCTTGAGTTTGCTGAGGAGTTTGGAGTGTAGATCAAAAGATTTTTGGAGTGGTATTAATTGATTTTGTGGAGAATGAGTGAGATTTAGAGAAGATGAAAGGAATAGAGTAGGAAAGGGGTAGGAGTGTGTGGGTTCTGAGTGAGAGTGAATAAGAAAGTTGGGGAGGAAGAGTGAATAAAAAGGGGGTTTGACTTTTCTTGGGCATCTTCTCCCCTTTTTTTTTGTTTTGTTGTTTTCTTAGTGTTACATGTTAAAATAAACCCAAATATGCCTCATTCTCAACCCAAACGAAGCAACCTTAGCTATCCAAAAGGCCCAAAATATTTTGTTGATTTAATCTACTATTATGATAGATTTAATTAATCATTATGATTGATATAATTAATTTTTTAATCATTACGATTGATTTTATCAACAATTATATATTTGGTTGATTTATTTAGTCAAATTTAGAAAATTGACTTTATTCTAATTGATTTTCTTATCTTTTAGTCAAACATTTATATTTATTACAATTGATTTAATTAATCATTTAATCACTACAATTTAGTCAAACATTTATAGTCAATCATTGATTTTTTGTTATTGAGTTAATTTGTAAAATTTATTTAATTAATTATTATATATTTAGTTAATTTATTTAGTCAAATTTAGAAAATTGATTTTATTCCGATTGATTGCCTTATCTTTTAGTCAAAGATTTATATATTTTTTTCTTTAGAGAGACATGTTTATATATAGTTTAGTATCATCCTCAAAAAACATAGAAAAGAAATCCAATCTTCACTTCTCTCTAGTGTTAACGGTCTTCTCCTCTCTATTGTAAAAGACAGTTGTCCTGTTTTTTTCCGAATGTTTTCTTTTATCAATTAATACAAGAATTCTTTTATTTTCTTTCAATATTCTTATTCTATGATATTCAAAATTCCAACAATTCATAGGCATTTAATCAAATTAAAGAAAACCAGTTCATTAAAAAAAACATTAACGTTGTGTTCACTAATCCAATAAATCCTAAGACAAAAACACTAAGAGGGTGTTGGGCTGAATTTAAAAGTTTCTAAAAATATTTTAGAATTCTAATAAAATTTAATTGGTTTTTTTTTAAAATAAGTTATAAATTTTAAAAATAAGACATTTAGTGATTATAAGTTATTGAAAAAAAATACCTCCATCTTTTTTCGTGCAACTTATAAGCCATTTTATTTTGACTAACAAACTGATTAAATCATTCTTATTAATGTTACATCAATTCAACTTTACCCTTTCCATGACAATAATTAACTATGCATATGATATTAATGACATAATATTTTTTAATTGTTTTAACAATAAAAAGATTTTTTTTAGGAAATTATTGTTACCAAACCAAATAATAACTTATAGACATACAAAATATTTTATAAATTGTTTGATATTATTTTGTCCAAATACTTTAAAATTTATTTTGAAAATAAAATATAAACATTTATAAACTCTAGAAATATGTAATAAGGTTTAACAGTTTACAAATTATTTTGAAATGAATTTGGCCAAACATGGCCTGAAATAAAAAGAATTTATACAAATATATATAAATATATATATGTATGATTTTCTATACCAAGCTAAATTTTTCAATAATACCAAGCTAAAATTTTCAATAAAACCCATTAAATTTGTTAATTAAAAATTTATCAAAAATGTATTAGTAAACACTTGTTAAAATTGCATCTTATCTGCCTATAATAATTTCAATTGTTAATACTCACCCATGAGTCTTTGGTGGTTTCTCAGCTGATCCAAACTATGGGTTTAGGTGTCAATATCCTTGTACAACCAAAAAAATAGGTGTCAATATCCGCATCTAGTGCCCACTGTGTTGAGCCCAACCCATTTGTCTGTGTAAAACAAGTACTAAAGTTGGTTGCACATCATTCTTTTGTTTGCACATAACTCTACATTCAAAGCAAAAGCCTAGTTCAAAGACCTTTCTATTGATCATTTCACAAAGGATGAAGACCCTTATCATTCAGAGGGGTAAAAACACTAGAAAACCCTGCCACCTTTTTGCTTAGTTCAAAGACCTTTCAATTGTCGGTACTACATGACATGGTCAGGCATCGAAGCGATTAAGAACACCAATGCAAATAAAGCAACTAACATTGTCTTCCAATTACTCCCATTGATGCTTAATTAGTAATTTTTCTTTTTTTGAATTGGTTGGTTCTACTGGTATATTGATATTTAATTTGAAGAAGTGCACTTGTATGGGTTAGAGAATCGAAATCCAATAAAAATGATTTGGGAACATTTTGTTATGAGGAAGTTTAATGAAGGTTCAAATCCTCATTTACTACTATTTTAATATCTAATATACGAAATTTAATTAGAAGAAATGATAAGTAATTTTAAAAAAAAATACAATTCTAAAATATGAAAATGGAATGAATACTTCATATATCAAAGCCTATAAAACATAAAATTGTTGATTATTCAAATACAAATTGTAAAATTTTTGTGATGTTACGCTTTAATCAAATACAAAAAGAAAGCACTCTAATGGTGTATTAGAAGCTCTCATTAAGCATCTTAATAAGTAACATTAAAAATATATATTAAGCATATATGATCTTATTAGTAGGGTCCCCCCCTTATTCACAACATCACCTTGTCTTGGATAGGGCTCTAGTAGGGCTCACCTCCGCGAAAACACATACATTGGGTCTTGCTAATAGCGGTCAAGCAATGAGCATCCTGAAAGTTAGCTTTGAGGATGTCCTTGCAAGCTTTGATGCACTTAGTAGCAGTACATGGTGGGTCTACTAGTACCGCAAAAGCAGCCTCCGTAGTAGTAGGCCATATAGCCACAAACAATAGCAAACCAAGCAAACCAACAATCACACTCTTGCTAATTACAGCTCTAACTCCCTCCATTAATTTGGTAATATACTCAATTGTGTTTACTTGGTGCTTTTCTTCTTCTTCTTTTTATTCCAAGTTTGTATAAAAATAGAGTATTTATAGCTTTGAGTAAACAACGTTATGCATGTTAAAATTGACCCAAATGGGCCTCATTCTCAACCCAAAAGAAGCAACCATTAGCTGTCCAAAAGGAGTTTGAATATTTGGTTGATTTAGTCCACTATTATGGTAGATTTAGTTAATCAGTATAGATTTGGCTGATTTATTTAGTCTAATTTAGAAAATTGACATTATTTTGATTCCTTTACTCATCTTTTAGTCAAATATTTATATTCTTTTTTTCTTTGAGAAAGAAGTGTACATATACAGGTATTATATCACTCTTAGAAAACATAGAAAAGAAATCTAATGTTTACTCCTCTCTTGTGTTAACATTCTTCTCCTCTTGTAAAAAGCAATTGTCTCTATTCGTTTAGGAATGGTTTGCTTCATCAAAGATTTTTTTTTTTTCAATACTCTTATTCCGTGATTTTCAAAATTCTAACAATGCATAGGCATTTAATCAAATAAAAAAAACCAGTTCATTAAAAAACATTAACCTCGTGTTCATTGATCCAATAAATCCTAAGACAAAAACGCTAAGAGAGTGTTGGGTTAAATTTATAAGTTTCTAAAAATATTTTATAAAATATTTTAGAGTTTATAATCTAATAAAATTTATTTGGTATTTTTAAAAAATAAATTATAAATTTCAAAAATAAGATATTTAGAGATTATAAGTTATTAAAAAAAAAAAGTACCTACATCCATTTTTGCGCAACTTATAAGCCATTTTATTTTGATTAATAAACTAACTAAATTATTCTTTTTAATATTACATCAATTCAACTTTGCCCTTTCCATGACAATAATTAAATATTCATATGATATTAATGACATGATATTTTTTAATTGTTTTAACACTAAAAAGATTTTTTTTGGAATTTATTGTTACCAAACCAAATAATAACATATAGACTTGTAAAATATTTAATAAACTATTTGATATTATTTGGTCCAAATAGTTTAAAATTTATTTTGAAAAAAAAGTAGAAAAATTTTTAAACTCCAAAAATATGTAATAAGGTTTAACATCTTACAAATTATTTAAAATAAGTTTGGTGAAACACGGTCTGAAACAAAAGGTTTTTATACAAATCATTACCAAAAAGTGGAAATTTACGAAGAAATTCTGCTATGAAAGAATATTTGTCCATAATTTGTGACCAAAATAGCTACAAAAATTTATTAGCGGATAATTTGCATTGAATTTGGTTATGAACAGAAAATTCATTGCAACTTCCCAATTCATCACAAAAGTCATGGTTAAAAATCTTGGGAATTGACACCAAATTTTTGTGACATAGATTTTGTGGTGAAATTTGTCACCAAATTTGCAACAAAGATTTTTCATCACCAATTTTCATGGCAAATCCCATTGATGAAATGTTCGTTACAAACTTTCATTGCTAATTTGGTGACGAAATTCTCTCTTTGCAAACTTTGTTGCTGAATTGTCAATTTGCCTTTCTTTGCTAAATTCGTGACTAATTTGTCACACAAAAATGTCATTGCAAAATTAGCGACAAATTAAAACATTCATGGTAAAATTTTCATGATTAAATTCGTTGTTAAATTCTGGCCAATATTTTGCTTCCAAACCAAAAAGAAAACGTTGCTAATTTGTCACTTCTCTCTACAACATCTGTTCACTCCTCAACCGAAGTTGCTTCCTCCAATGAAGCTCGAGTCTGTTTTGGCTGCTTTGGGTAAGGTGTTGACTCTCTCTCCCTCTCTCTTTCTTTCTTTCTCTCTCTATCATTAAATGGTTAGTGTTTCTCTCTCTCTCTCTCTTTGAGCTGTAATGTTAAGGTTTGGGGGCAGTGATGAGAAAATATTGTCATATATTTTAATTTATTGGTCTAATTTTTGTTATGATTGTGAGTTTGATATTTTATGTGGATGGAATTAAGAGAAAAAGTGAATTTTGGTTGATGATTTTGGTTTCATCGAATCAGGGTTGAAGTTAGGGTTTTTTGAATTGGGTGCAGAGCAAATCTAATTATTATTGTTGTACATTTTCCTTTCTTTTCTTTCTTTTTTTTTGGCTGCAAGTCTAAAATTTGGTAGAAATATTTACAAAGAATTTTTTTTGTGTATATTTTGGTTGCAATGTTGGGGACTGACTAATTAAATTGAGAGTGCTCAATCTTCTTGTTAACTGTTGATGGGACTAGTCCCACTATTTTATATGAACGTTTGAACACCACCTAGCGATGTATTACTAGGATATAAACATTTGGCCTACCTGATGGGATAAATAGTCAGGACTTGATATCCAAGGAGTCAATGGTAGACATGATGTTATTTGAGGAAATTAGTATATATGTTGGATAGGAATTTGAGACTTGGTCGATTTACACTTTGGGTGGCCAACCTTAGTGTAAATCGACCCAATTCCTATTTTGGTATTCAAATACTAATGAGTAATTTTTATAGAGGATTGCGTAGTAATATTATCATTGCAATTGTTTTCTCAATTATTCTTACTTTATGTGTAGAAATGGCAGCTAGTAGGAAGTAGAGGAAGAGGGTTATTGAACAAAATCACTTTGGGTCCATTGATGAGGATGTAGAAATTGAAGATCATGGCCCAAACGGAAATGAAGAAGAAGAAGAAGAGGACACTAAGGTGAACTGCCCTCCTGGGGGGTTTATGAGTGATGTTCAACGAGAAGGTCAGCGAGACCTCGAGGAGGGTAGCTCTCGCTGAGTACCCCGAATGAGCCCAGGCTCAAATGTTTTCTCAAATGGATCCTACCAGTCATGCTATGGCCTTTCAAATTATTCAAAAGATACAACAACGACAATCACAACAACAACAACCAAAGTAACAACAACCCACACTTATTCATGTATTTTTGGATTGTTTTGTCAATCTAGTTTTGACTTTTTTTGATGGATGTTTGTTTGTGTTGATGGATGTCTTTTTTCTAAGGCTTTCATGTGGATTATTAAATTTAGTTTAACCCCGGATGAGGATTTTATTTAAGGCTGAATATATTTGGATGATTAAATTTAGCATCCCAAAATTTTCTTTCATCACTAGAAAAAAACCGTCACAAAGTTTGTTGCTAAGTTCACACTAAAATTTTGTCGCTAAGTTCATCGTTAAGAATTCGACGCTAAGTTCATCGCAAACTAGATAGACCATTCAAATAAGTATTTTCATCGCTAAATTTGTTGCTATTTGTTTGTGGCAGAGTTTGTCGCTAATTCTTCGTTACTAAGTTCATCACTATGGATTCATCGCTAAGTTCGCTGCTAAGCATTTATTGATAAGTTTGTCGTTAAAGATTCGTCGCTAATTACCAATGTATCTTTTCATTGCTAAACAACAACAATTTTTGTAATGAATTAACTTGTTGCTAATTTGCAATGAATAAAAATTAGCAATGAAATTTGCACCGAACATTTTTGTCACTAATTTGCGACAAATTCTACAACAAAATTTATTGTCTCAATTTTGAAATAAAATTTGTATGTTTTTGTCTCTAAATTTTGTGAAGAACTTTGCAATATAACATTTTCATTTCAAATTTGTGATGAAACGTTAATTTTTTCATTGCTAAATTTTGTGATGCCGATTTTGCCATAGATTTCCCTTCATCGTAATTTTTTTTGCCACAAATTTTGTTCATTTTTTCATTGCTAATACAATGGCTAATTTTTTTTTTATTGTAGTGAAGAACTATATGATTTTCTATACCAAGCTATAATTTTTCAATAGAACCCATTAATTTTGTTAATTAAAAATTTATCAAAAACATATTAGTAAACACTAGCTAAAATTGTATCTTAACGGCCTGTAATAATTTCAATTGTTAAAACCGAACTACGACTCTTACTTGGTGGCTCGGCCAATCCAAACTATGGGTATAGGTGTAAATATCCACATTGAGGGCCCATTGTGTTGAGCCCAAACTGAGCCCAACCCAATTGTTTGGGTGAAATAGGTCTAGCTAACCTCTTTTTTTTTTTTTTTTTTTTTTTTTTTTTTTTTTGTTGAGATGAAACAGGTAAGTAAAGTTGGTAGCACATCATATTGTCAAATCTTGGTAGGATTTCATGTCCATTCACCCTTTAAAATTTCTTGTGGTAGAAACTGAGGTCTTACTTAAAAAACGCCTCATTCTAGTCTGACCAGCAACTCCTGTAGGTTTTCTTTTGTTTGCGCATAACTCTACCTTCAAAGTGAAAGCTTATTCCAAAGACCCTTATCTTGATCATCTCACAAAGGATGAAGACCCTTAACATTTGAGGGATAAAAACACCGGAAAACCTCACCACCATTATGCATAGCAAAAAAAAGTTTCAACAAAGAGCTTAAAAATGTTATCAGATATATGTCGAGCTCATTTAGTTTGGAAAAATCGATCTTTTATAAATTTCACGAGTACCAATTTGCAAAGGATACATGTTTTAGAAATGGCACTGTGTACAAGCTGGCAACTCCACCTGCTTGCTATTTCTAACATGTTGACGAAAGAAAAAAAAATGAAGTTAAAAAGAAAATGATAAGCAAAAGTAGCTTCTCCATCTACATCCACATCCTTGAGAGCATCTCAATGGTTATTGCTCTAAACTAAGGTCACCCCCATCTAGCATTGTATCTAGCTACAAAATCCACAAAATGGAAAATCTCTCTCTCTCTCTCTCTCTATATATATATCATATTTTAAGAGGATTCACCTAGGAATTGGTACCTCAAAACTCAAATAATTAGAAGTGGTGTAATGCATGTACCGACATTACAACTTTGGTCAATTCAATTCATCGATGGAAGTGAAGTGAGTAATCCAATATCTCATAAATTTAATTTTTGACAATAGTCCAAACACTGCATCTGTAAACCTACTTTGACCGTATTTTCTTTTTTTTTTTATATATATATTGACCACTAATATTCAAAATCTTGAACAATTTGATTTGAACAGGTGTGAGGCTCAGTTTAAGGGACAAACTCTCTTGATGCCTATTTTTTCAATCCCAAACTCGAACTCAAAATCTTGGTTAAAAATTTTTAATACTTTTCCATTAGATTCATAGGTCGTTGGTACCTTAATGGTAATTGTTCAAGTAAGTATGAACAAAGAAGTGGGAAGAAAATCTCAAAAAGGGACAGATCAATAAAGTGTTCAATCCAATCTTGCCGGATCTTTCCTTAACCCCATGAATATATCTTTTTCATGGGATTTGGAGGAAACATATTCTCCAAAACAAAATTTATTTTAATATACTTACTAAGTATGTTTAATTTACAAATTGTACAATAAATTTGTTTATTTATATTTATTCTGAAAATTGCCCATACTACATGACTTGGTTAGGCATTGAAGCAATTAAGAACACCAATGCAAATAAAGCAACTAACATTGTCTTCCTACTACTTGCCATTGATGCTAAAATCAGTAGTTTTCCTTTTATTGAATTGGTTGGTTCTATAAGTATATTGGTATTTAATTTGAAGGAGTGCACTTGTATGGGGTTGGAGGATCTAAATCAAATAAAAATGGTTTGGGAACATATGGAAAATTGTAGTTATAGTGCAATTAATTAGGGGCCACACTTTAAATTTGGAAAAAAAATACTTTTAAATTTTTCATAAACAAATCCATCATTGGAATAAAGTGTACAAAATCTTCCTACCTTGAATGGAGAAGGGAAAAAAAAAGGAATGCTTTTTTCAATGGAATGTGGTTAATTATATTTTCTCTCTCAAACCTATGATTTCCAATGCCCTACTCTCTTAGTTTTTGGGACTTGTGAGTAGACACACAATACTTACTTTGCCTTCAAGTTGTTTTATAGTTTTCCACTGCATTATTAGTATTATGATTGCACTCTTTTCAAGTTCTTTTAAGACCTCACTACAAGAAAATACGGTATCTGTGACGAAAAAATCTGTCGCTGATAGTAAAAAATCCATTGCTAAAGGGTATTAACAACAGATTTTTTTCATCATTAAATCCGTCACTGAAAACCATCCCGCTAAATATTATCGACAGAATACTATCCGTCGCTAAATATCAATGACGGATTAGTGATGGAAAATTTCCAATTGTTAAAAGTTCCGTCGCTAATAGAGGAAAATATGTAAAAATATCAGTGACGGATTAGCGACAGAATTTTTTTGTCTCTAAAAATTCCATCACTAATCTGTTGCAGATAGTTTGCTATCAGCGATGGATGTTTTCCGTCTTTGATTCTTGGAGCCTGCACGTGCCAGCACGCATCTTCACGTGCTCCCACCCGGCTGCGCCATCCCTTGCACACGCCTGCTCACCAGCCCGCCTACACACCTGCTCATCCACTTGGAATCGAACTTGCGCCTTCAAGATGGATTTTGAGTTGTTCAACCACTGTGCCACAATCTACTATGTAGTATTTTATTTTTTTATTTATTATCTAAATCTCAATTATTTTTTAATATTAATCTCACTCTCACTCTTTTTTTTTTAAAAAAAAATTTATCTTACTCTCACATTTTTTTTCTTATTTCACTCTCATCTCCTTTTTTTCTCTTTTACCTTGGGGTAATTTTTTTATTGACTATTCTCATTGAATTTTTCTAACTGATTAAATTCGACATTGATTAAATTTGTGCTAAATAAAGAAATAAAATATTTCTTTTTTCTTTGGTTAATTAAAATAGAATAGCAAATTATTTTTTTTGATTTACCCATTAAATTGAATAATAAAAAAAAAAATAAATAAATAAAGAATTATAAAATAAATAAATAAATAAATAAATAATAGCAAAATATTCGTCGCTAATCTGTTGGTAATCCATAGCTAAAATGTCAATCGGTATTCCTCACTGATAGTAATACATATTTTGTTTTTTTTTTTACTCTTCACTACTACACCAACGGATTAGCGATGGATGTTTTTCATCGCTAAAAATTCCGTCGCTAATAGGTTTACAAATTTTTTTTTACTCTAGACCACTACAACGATGGATTAGCGATGAAAATTTTTCCAACGCTAAAAAATCAGTCGCTAATCCATGCTGATAGCACTACAAAAAAACATGATTTTAGCAACAAATTTAGCGATGAAAATTTAAAGTCGCTAAAAACATTAGCAACGGATTTGGCAACGAAAAATTTTTCGTTGCTAATAACTCGTCGCAAAAATTTAGCGACGGAAATTAGAAATCCGTCGCTGAATTTAGCAATGAAAATCTAAAATCCATCACTAAATTTAGCAAAAAATAATTTTTCGTGACTAAAATTCGTTGCAAAATTTAGCGACGAAAATCTAAAATCCGTCGCTAAATTAGCGGCGGATTCCAAATTCGTCGCTAAATTCAAAATGCCCAAGGGAGCGCAAGCGCCTGGACGGGCCCCCGCCAGCGAGCCCACACAAGCTAGCACCAACCTGCAAGATCGCGCGCGCCCGAGTGAGCACCCGCCCACATGCCCGCCCCCTCACTTAATTTCAGGAAAATACCTCCACCGTGGTTCGAACTCCTGTGCATGCGTAGACCTGTAAAAGTATATAACCACCAAGCCAAATGTTAATATGTGATATACAATTTTTTTTTTATTTTACTTACTATTTTTCCTTCACATTTTTCTAATAATAATAAAATAATATATAATAACAATTTAAAATAATAAATATAACTTTTTTTACTTATTATCTGTAAAAGTATATAACCAACAACCTAAAATAATATTAATTAAAAATAATAAATATGATAATTTTTAATAAAATAATAAAATAATAAAATACTAATTTAAAATAAAATAATTAATGAATTAAAAAATATATTAATATTATTCTTAGAAAAATAAAATATAAAAAATAAAATAAAATGTTATTTAAAAAAATTATAACATAATAAATTGATTTGTTCATATGGTTTTAAATAATATAATTTAAATAAAATAAAATATATGGTTTTTTTAAGATTTAAATAATATTATTCTTTTAAAAAATGAAATATAATATAATAAAATAAAATATTAAATTAAAATATTATAAAATAATAATATGATTTGTTAATATAAATTAATAAAAAAAATAAAAAAGAATTCTAATTAAAAAAAGATTAAGTTTAGCGACGGATTTCAAAAAGATTAAAAATCTCAATCCGTCGCTAAATTAATTTTTTAATTTAAACATTATATTAATATTATATTTTATTTAATTATATATAAAAAATTTAGAGATGGATTGGGATTTTCGTAGTTAAATTTAGCGACGGAAAATAAATCTGTCGCTAAATTAATTTTTAATTTAAATATTATATTAATATTATATTTTATTTAATTATACAGTTTAAATTTAGCGACGGATTCGGATTTTCATCACTAAATTTAGCGATGGCTTCTGTATCCATCGCTAAAAAATAAAATATAACATATTAATTAAAAATAATAAATATGATAATTTTTTATAAAATAAAAAATAATAAAATGCTAACTTAAAATAAAATAATAAATGAATTAAAAAATATATTAATATTATTCTTAAAAAATAAAATATAAAAAATAAAATAAAATGCTATTTTATAATTTTATAACATAATAAATTGATTGATTGGTTATAATTTTAATTAAATATAAAAAAATATAAAATTCTAATTAGACAAAGATTAAATTTAGCGACGGATATGAAAATTCATCGCTAATTTAGTGAAAGATTTAAAATCCGTTTCTAAATTTAGAAACAAATATTTTTTCGTGGCTAATTAGCAACGAATTTAACGACGAAAAATTTTTATAGCTAATTAGTGATAGAATTTGCTGCGAAATTTTTTCGTCGCTAAATTTAGCGACGAAATTTGTCACGAACTTTTATTGTCACTAAATTTAGTTATAGATAACTGTATCTGTAGCAAAATTTAGCTACGAAATATTATTCGTCGCTAATTAGCGACGAAATTTGTAACGAAAATTTTTTTGTCTCCAATTAGTAACGAATTTAGCCACGAAAACATTTTTGTCACTAATTAGCGACGAATTTAGCCACGAATGATGTGTCCGTCGCTAATTTAGTCATGACTTTTTTTTCATCGCAAATTTTGAGGCAAATTAGCGACGAGAAAATTTTCGTCGCAAAATAGCGATGAATTTTTTTCATCAAAAATCCGTGGCTAAAAGCGTGTTTTTTTGTAGTGTAAGTTTACAAAATTGTTTTTTCATTTGTTTACTCTAGTCCACTATAGTGACGGATTACCAATAAAAATATTTTCGTAACTAATTTCTGTTGCTAATCCATTGCTAATCTTTTGGTATTCCGTTTGATATTAATCTGTCGCAATTCCATCGCTATTTACGATAAATTTTTTTCCATCAGTAATTTTCCATCGCCGATGCACTATTTTCTAGTAGTGCCTTAATAGGCATTTAAGATGATAACATTGTATCTTGATTGCATATTCACATTGTTTAAGGGCAACATATATGGTTTTGGAGGTGTCATATAGAAATCGGTTCGTGCGTTATATCAGAAGTTAGGTCTTATGCTGTATTGGGAGAAGGATTTGTGCAAAGAAGCCGCAATGGCTTGTTGTATAGATACTCAAGTAAAGATGACGCATCAGAAGTAATTGCCAAGTCGGTGAAGGTATATGTGAAAGTCATAGATGAGGGCCTAAGATATGGTAGTAGATTCAATGGCACGGATTTTATTAACTGACCATAAGGACTGATTGCCATCATTATGCCATAGGATGCGAGACTTGTCAGCTACATGGACAGATTCATAAGGTACCAGCTTCAAAACTTTATCCGGTGATTAAGTCTTGTCCATTCAGGGATGGGCTATGGATTTAATATATATCTAGCTTTGACAAGAAGACATTGGTTTATAATCGTAGCTACTCATTATTTCACTAAGTGGGCGGATGCTTTGCCGAAAGTTTCTGTTAATCAAGACAACATAATTCAGTTTATAAAAATTCAGATTGTATTTAGCTTTGACATCTCTTAAATCGTTACAATTGATTAGGGTATAGTATTTGTAGAAGAAAAATTGTTTGCTTTTGTACAGGAGTTTATCAAGAATGGTATATTCGACATTTTATTATTAGTACATCAATGGCAAGGCTAAGACGACAAACAAAATCATAGTAGATCTAATAAAGGAGCTGATTGAGGACAAGCCAATCAAGGAGATGGCAAGAGGTTTAACCCAAGGTGTCATAAGCATATCGAAATTCTAAGTCTATGTATTTGTGTCTTACACTGATCGATTTATTTTTTACCATGATGTTGTATTACCATTGGAAATCACTATCATGTAGTTACAAGTAGCTAGGCAAAAAATTGCCTATACAAGAGTGCACTTGTATAGGGTTGGAGAGTCTAAGTAGCATTAAAAAATAGATTAACCATATGAGATCTTATTCATTAGTGGAGTTCCCCTCCTTTATTCACAACATCATCTTGTCATGGATAGGGCTCTAGTAGGGCTTACCATGGCAAAAACACAAACATTCGATCTCGCTATAACCTGTCAAACAATGAGCATCCGTAAAGTTAGTTTTGATGACGGCCTTGCAAGCTTTCAAGCACTTAGCAGCAGTACACGGTGGGTCTACTTGTACAGCAAATACAGCCTCTAGAGGAGTAGGCCATATAGCTACAAACAAGAGCAAACCAAGCAAACAAACAATCACTCTCTTGCTAATTACAGCTCTAATTCCCTCCATTAGGTTGATAATATACTTAACTCTGTTTACTTAATGCTTCTCTTCTGCTTCTTCTCCTTTTTCTCCTGCTTCTTCTAAGTTTTTTTTTTTAAAAATTGGGTATTTATAGCTTTGAGTAAACAATGTTATGTATGTTAAAATAGACCCAACATTACAAAATTAAAGCGTTGTACTGACGGTAACTTTTAGTGTCGGTAAGTTTTAGTGACTGTTTTTATAGGTTATAGAGACGGTATATGAGGAAACCGTTAGAAAATATAGACCTTTCCCAACCTACTAATATGTCTATGAATAAATGTTTACAAGTGTCAGTAAAACTACCACAACCGTCCCTAAATTTTGATGGGTTATAGAGATGGCATATGAGGAAATCGTCAGAAAATATAAGCCTTTCCCAACCTACTAAAATGTTCATGAAGAAAAGTTTACCAACTATCAGTAACCTACCACAACCGTCCCTCAAGCAATATTCAATTCTAATGGTTAAAAATTATGGTTAGTAAATATAACAGTATTTTTGGCATTGATTAAAAATAGTTTCAATATAATTTTTTTATGATCTACTTAACATTACCGTCTCCATAGGTTTTAGATGTATGGTAACACACAAATTCCACCGTCTTTTAATACAATATTCAATTCTCACTGTTATAACAAACTGTTTGTATAAATTCTATTTATACTAACCTATATATTTTGTAAAGTCTGTAAAAACCTTATATTCTAAGATTGTAATCATTTTTGTATCAACCATTTCTCTCTTCCAATGGCCTTAAATTAACAACCACATGTACAATCCTAATCCTATTCAATTCAATCATAGAAATCCAAATGCTCCAAAAATTAAAAAAAACAGTGTATATATATATATATATATATATATATATATATATATATCCTAAATATTAAAAATCTAGGTGTAAGTTGTAATAAGTTAAGTTATAATAGGAGTGAGTGTGATAAGTTGTAATATGATTGTAATAGGATAAAAAATTGTAATAGGAAAGTGATAATTTGTGATAGGAAGTGGTAAAAAAAAGTTGGTAAGGATGTAGTAAGGTGGTAAGTTGTGATAATTTTGATATTGATAAGAGATGGTAAGATAGTAAGGAGGTGGTAAGGGGGTAAGTTGTGATAATTTTGAGATTGATAAGAGATATTGTGATAATTTTGAGATTGATAAGAGATATTGTGATAATTTTGAGAGTGATAAGAGATGGTATGTTTTGAGAGAGATGAGAGGTAGTAAGTGACAAGCATCGTAGAGTGGTAAGTTGATGGTAAGCATTGGACGTAAGTGTGGTAAGTTGGTGGTAAGCATTCGTGGTAAGCAGTAAATTTAAGATTAGTGATAACTAGGTGGTAAGTAGTAATTAGATCATAAGTGATAATTATGTGGTAAGTAGTAACTAGATGGTAAATAGTAATTGATAATTAAGTGGTAAGTAGTAATTATGTGATAAGTGATAACTGATAACTAGTGGTAAGTAGTATTAGGTGGTAAGTTGTAAATTTACGATAACTAGTGATAATCAGTAGTGTGTAACTTCAGGATAAACAATGCTCGGAAACAATAGAATTCATAATTTCTTTATTTTTTTTATACTTCAACATTACTAATATATTAATAATTTAAATTATAATATATTAATAATTTAAAAAATCTATATATTTAATTACAAAAAATTTTTACCTGTTCAAAATATATACTATTAATAACTCATAATTTATTCATTTATTCAACAAAACATAATTCAAATATATAATAATAATAGATGGTTTGAATATATCAAGTTAAATTTAAACAGTAAGAAAATTCAAAGAGAATAGAAAAAAAAACACAAACCCAAAGTGAAGGAAAAAAAACAGAGGTGAGATTGAGATAAGGAAAAAAAGAAGAAGGTGAGAGTGAGATAGAGAAAAAAAAAAAGAGAGTAAGACAGATAGGAAAGAAGGAAAAAAAAAACACAACAATACAATGTGGCACAATGGTTAGTACAACTCATGGTGGTTGGTTGGTGGTCCAAGTCGCATGTTTAAATCTGTGTTTTAGCATTGTCCTAGCAATTTTTGCAAAATAAAAACAAGGTATGCGGCTGGGCCGTGCGGCATGCGCAGGGTACTCGCATGCCCACGCGCACTGCTCTTGTTCTGGGCATGGGAAGAAGGCATGCGCCATGCGAGATGCATGCCTGTGCGGGGCGCACGGGTACTGAAGTCATAGGTTTAAACCCATGTACCAACATTTTGCTATACATTATTCCTATATTATAATTATTCCTATATTATAATATAATATATTATAGGTAATCACATTATAATATTTCTATAGTTTAGTACTGTATTATATTATATATTATATTTTATTATATTATATATATACACAAGATATGTATATGTAATATATAATATGTAATGAGAAATTAAACTAAATTATTATATTATATTATATTTCTAATATATTACTACTATATTATTTGGCGCCAGTATTTGTTCACTTCTTTGTTGTTTAGATTTAAGGAAATTGTTTGAAGAACATGAACGTAGAGTTTATGAAATATTGAGATTTGAGAAAAATTGTGAATAGAAATGGTATATAGATGCAAATAGTATATAATTGATGAAATGAGAATATAGATTCATAGATTTTGAAAATTAGGATTTGTGTTGTATTTGGAAAACTCATAAACCCTCATCATAAGTGTAATTTAACATCAATTTATATCTATTGCTTTATGATAAATCAATTGGAATCCAAAAAAATGATTATTTTGGAATTTATTGTGAATTGAGAGTGTTCACCTTTCCAATAGATGAGTGATTTCATGACTATACTTAAATAAGAAAAATGCTTTTATTGAATTTTCTAAATAATTTTCAAATTTGGGATTTATATGCTTTAGCATGTGTGGAATATCTCAAAAATTGGATTTTGAACTCTTATGCATCCCATATGCTTTGAATGAACAAATGAGCCATATAAATTTGTTAATGTTGAAACCATTGACATGATGACTACTATGGAGAAATTGTTAGAATTGACGGCACATGAATTGGATTTATTATATTTGTGAAATGGTGCATATGATTGGTTTGAGGTGAGAGACTGAACCTCTAGTAAATGACTAGTCATTTTTCTCTATGGAGTGACCCGATGGGGTGACATAGTAGAGTTGGTAAACCATGGGATATAACTGAGCACGTGCAATATATTCATGGCTGGATTTATTGCCCACGGACATGGGATAGTTTAGTGCATTACCAACGAGAGCCCATAGACAACATCAAGGATGGAGGTATTTTTTAAACGTAAAATTAATAAATCCCTTGACGGTCCCACTCTAGATTGTGGTAGACCTTTGTTAGGAATAATGATTTTAGGTTCCCCTGTATTTAAAAATATGAAATAGGCGGATGCATATGAGATTGAATTATGACAATTGTGAATTATGATAATTTGGGAAACAATGGGTTGAGTTTATTTATATATATTTTTATTAGACGAATTTGAGAATGACATAATGGTTTAAAATATATATATTAATATATCCATCACAAAAATCTTATTTTTGTAGAACTTGTATATCACTTACTGGGTATAGTATATACTCATCTCTCTTACTTCTATTTTCACAAAGGAAGCCTAATCGGGATTTGTGGATGCATAGTGGTGGACTCGTAGAAACTTGTTTTGTCAGATTTTTTCAGGTAATAGTTTCTTTTGAATTGAGGTATTAGTGGACCCAAGTGGAGGCATATTGTATAATTTTTTTGAAAAATTATTTTCTATTATATTTATATGGGATTATAGTTTGTATACTTAAAATGAGGACCCTCTTTTTATCTCCTTGAATTTTTTCCTTTAAGAATTGTTTTGGTGGAATTTGATATAGATCTCTTGAGTAAAAACTTGTTTATACTCTATGGATTTGATTTAAATATCTGGGTTGGCCCGATGTATGCATGTTTTGAACAGAGATGGACTGAGCTAGTCCTTTGATTGTGCAATGAATGTATGCTGATTTATGTTTATGGTTAGATTATTTTGAAAAATGGGTAGATATCTATGAATGGCTTGCGGTCCCCAAGTGTATGGGTTAGGTTTACCAGGTAACGCAACAGTTGTCGCATGCTCGATTTGAGGGTCAGGGCATGACATAAAGACCCTTCTCTTGATCATTTCACAAAGGGTGAAGACCTTATCATTTATAGGGATAAAAACACTAGAAAACCCCCTGACCTTTTTGCTTAGCCAAAAAAAAAAGGTATCAGCAAAGAGCTTGAAAATGTTATCAAATATATATCAAGCTCATTTAGTTTGAAAAAATTGATCTTTTATAAATTTCAAGAGTACAAATTTGGGAAGGATAGATGTTTTATAAACAGCACTGTGTACAAGCTAGCAACTCCGCCTGCTTGCTGTTTCTAACTTGTTGATGACAAAAACAAAAATAGTTAGAAGTATGACCTCTAAACAGACAGGAGCTCATTATCTTGTTTAAGCAACTATCTTTGTTTACTCTAAAAAATAAAATTATAAGCAGAAGAAGCTTCTCAATCTATATGCACGTCCTTGATAGCATCTCAATGGTTATTGCTCTAAACTTAGGTCACACTACATAACATTGCATCTAGCTGCAAAATCCCCAAAATGAAAAAGCAATCAATCAATCTCTCTCTCTCTCTCTCTCTCTCTCTCTCTCTCTCAAATTTTAAGACAATTCACCTAGCAATTGGCACCTCAAAACTCAAATAATTAGAAGTGGTGTAATGCATGTACCGATAGGTTTGCATCTGTAAACTATCTTGACTGTATTTTCTTTTTTTTTTAATGTAAGACCAGTGTGTAATATTATATTGTGCACTGAATACAATAATAATTGAATACCAATAAAAATAACTCGAAAAAGGGGATTGATTGTACCTCTGGGCATTCATGATTCTGACGAGTTCTGACAATTGTGATAGCACCAAAATGATTTTTGGGACATACACAAACTTTCTAAACCTCAATTTCATTTAATAGATGATACAAAGTTTAAAATTTTGGAATTATAAACCCAAGACAACTGGAGGGAGTTTACATAGACTCTCAACTATCAAAATCCATTAAAACCCTATAATTGTCATCCTAAATTATTGTTAGACGTTATGAGAATTTAATTAAATATTGTAAATGAAAAACAAGATTAATTGTGTAGAGTTTGAATGGGACACCAAAATCCAATCAAATACATCCAAATTCAAATCTCTTACATTCTTTATCATATTTAATCTTTTTTTGGTTATGTTTTTCCCATTAACTTCATTTTGAATGCATTAACTCATGGGATTTTAATTTTTTATAAAAAAGTTCCTAACATTCTCTCAATTGGCCCAACAAACTGATTTGAAGTCAAAATCAAGTCAATTCTGTATAAAAATTGGGTACATGAGTCACAACGATAAATCCTCTAAAAGTGAGTATTTTCTTCCTTGTATTGCAATGCATTCTATTTTCTAACCTTATGGTGGCATTTACTTTATGAATAAACACTACAATTGTTTGGGATCCAAATTTGATTAATTTATTTTAAGACAATAACATGTGCATAACTTTATTAAGAAAATACAACTTTGAATTTTAGTTAAATAAGATAGTAAGCCTATATTTACAATATGATCACTGAACCTACTTAGTAGCATACTTTTAGTTAAAGGATCATCTAACATACAATCAGTACTAATGTGTATAAGAATGTCAAATACTCAATGAAAGAAATGAAAGAAAGAAGAGTGAGCATAAAAATACTCAGTGAATAGAGTGCAATGTATTGTGATAACAAATGAGTGGTGAGTATAAGAATGTCAAATCATGTAATTCAAATAGTTTATCAAATAATATAGTTCCAACAATCATTGTAAATAAAAAGAAAAGAATAAATGCATCCACAATTTTCATATTTTCCAAAGATCATGGGATCTTCCTAAATAAACCACTTTCACCCAAGATTTGGCCAAAGCTGAGTGGAAGCTCGCCAAAGGGTTTTTAATTCATTCGATTCACAACACTACATTCTCTTTCCTTGTCTTTGACTCATACCTCACAAGTGGTGCAATCGGATAGTACGACGAGTGCGCAGAAGGTCATGCTTACTATTCTTTGTCAATAATCCCTAACACAGCACCCAATTGGGTCACTACGTGGAGGGAATGACTATAACCATTTACATTACATACACCATGCTTTCACAACCATTCAAATCTCATTCAATATGCCATGATTTCAACAAATGGTTATCAAAGAGTATCACAATATTCATGAATAAATTATTTAACAACATATGGCATATATTCATTCGTAAATAAAATAGATGCACACATATTTCAAATTCTCATTTCAAGACATCCTACAATCATAAATACTTGTGCAAAATCATATAAAATAATTTAGAACCATTTATAAAAAAATTTTTGAAATCATTTTTCTCGTTTAAAGGCACAATTGTCCATCCACTCATCTTTTGAGAGTGTATCACTCCCAAATTCTAAATTTAACAAAATCCAACTTCTCCTTTGATTCCAAATGCTTTAACCTAAGACATTGGTCACAAATTAATCATTAAATCATATACCAACACTAAAGCAAATTTGGTTCTTTTCAATATGTCAAAATTCCTAATTTTTTAGTAAATCTTCTAGTACATGTCATAGAAAAATGACCGTATCATGATCTACACTTCTCAGATCATGAAAATTTCAATTGACTTAAAGACTAGGCATAAAAATACATTTTGTTTTGTTTATAACTTAGATCTATTCTAATTACACAAAGACATGTAAATCTATCTTATGTTACCCTAACTATATAATTTTCAATTTGCGCAGTTATGGAAAAATGGCTGTGACTGTCACTACACACATCCAAATCACATGATTCTTACCTCAAATTACAGACAAGACATAAATCTAAAAATTTCATGTTCAGTACTTAGCCTAATTCAGCATAGAAGATATCTCAAATTTAAAGAAAAACATGTAGCCAAAACAGGGTAAAACAGGACATTTTTTCGCACCACGATTTTCTTTGAAAAATCATAAAACTCCGATTCTCATCCAAATACTTTGAATCATATGTCATTTTTAAGGTATGGAAGTCTAGTTTCATACGCTGGAAACCTCACCTAATTTGTTTTTGTCAAGCCCCGAACCGGAGTCGTGAACAGCTGGCCGTTGCCCTGAATACCGGCTATATTTTTATAGAAAATCGAGTAGAACCTCCCAATAAATCGGAGGTCTCCCATATACAAATAAAACTGTTTAAACTTGTATAATTTAAAATCGTCCTATGAATAAAATAAAATGGTCATCCCGGCCTCACAACAACCCACTAACCACAGCAGACATCCAGAACAACGTCAGGCTGAGTAAATTACCAACAATCCTAGCCATAGACCTCTACTGTCATGCCCAACTAGAGCATGAGCAGCCGCCACACAGAGTGGGTCTAAGTTTTATATAATTTACAATCAATTTTCCCAAATTAACATTCAAACACTATAATTTGCCTCAATACAAATGAAATATGAGAGTTTCGCTTATAAATGTACATAAATTATACAATCAATCCCATAATAAATACACGATCAACTACGGAGCTCAAGGTCAAGACCTCACAGGTTTGAAAATAAAGTGCGGAGCTCATATCTCAACTTAATTTAAATATCATCATCAAAAAACACTCAAATCCGTCAACGAGCTACAAACCTTTGGAGCTCGAAGCGTCGCTCTACCACAATAATCTTGTCTGAGGAGGGAAAGAAGAGGGGTGAGTATCAAGAAAGATACCCAGTGAGTGAGGGGATTAATCTCAAGTACTAATAATGTAGGTGAACATTGGAGTGTCAAATAATATCATTCATAACCAATAATTCAAATTTTATAGTAAATCATGATATGTTTGCTAAAATGAACTCATTTAATCATTCACACAATAATATGCATCCATTTAAAATCAAGTAGATCATAGAGCAAATCGAAAGGATCTTGGCAAAGGTCAACCGTGACCAAGAACAGGCGCATCAGGGGTTTTATTTTGTAAAGAGTTTTCAAAAGTAGTTCTCTACCCTAACGTTGGCCGTGGGCTTAGCCCTTGCTTACCCAAACTCGTCAATAGGTCACCGCCCCGTGCTAAACGGTGGTGTCACACATGTCCTCCCCTGATGTGGGTTCAACCGGCCGTGCCTATTGCCATATAAACTAACGTTTACAGATACCTCCTGCAGAAGCGTATCCAGGTAATCCGTGCCTCTACAAACGCCATTTGTAATTTGGAATCAATTAAATAATACCATATCATCATATCATCTCAAGCTAGTAGGCATCCAACCTACATAGCCAAATCATCTTATCATATCCTCAAAACAATTTAAATCCGTGTACCAATGTATTTCATCGAAATCAAATTTAACAAACCAATGCATGGTAGAATAGAAAACGTTCCATTTCTCAAATCATGGTACAATTTCATTTCATTTCAAACATGGATGCATAATCATAGGAAACATAAGTACGACACTCCAATAATCACAAAACAGATTTGAATTTCAATTCCATACGTCGAGATAATGCATATCAAAAACATGTTTTATTAAAAATACGATAAAATTAGGTTTCACTATTTCATGCAAGAGATTAGGGTTCCACTCACATTCTAGGGAGGGTAGTTACTTCCTATTTACAAAATCAAACCAAATCGACTCCTCGAATCTCCAAGAAAGTCAACCTAATTAGATTATCACAATTGTTATCAAATTTCTAATTATTCTTAGGGTTTATCATCTTTCCTAATTTTATATGAATCTTAATTTCTCAATTTATAAATATACACCAATGTCATCAATTTCATTCCATTTATATGTAAATAACCAAATCAAAATCAAGCTAAATTCAAATCTAAAACCGTTCAAAATCGAAAACAAGTCTAAAATACCTAACTTTCCTACAAATTAGAAAAATCTTTGAAAAATCATACACTTTTCAATTCTCCTCCGATTTCTTCAAACCATATGTCATTTTAAAGGCATTGAAACCTAAATTTGATAAAATTTATTTTAAATGTTGAAGATCTCGCATTTCTCTCACCTAAGGTTTTCTCGGATTGCAGACCTTCGCTCGAATGTCTCCTTGACCACTCCAAAATCTGTAATGCTCCCTATCAAGACAAGATTTATAAGTTAGGTCATATACACTTAGATTAGGATCAAAACCCTAACTCAGTTACCTGCGCAGAGGTCCGTAGGCTCACTGGCCAGCAGGCTAGTGGGCTTGCGGGCCGCAGTGGGCTTCGTGGGCTGCAGTGGGCTCGCTGGTCAGTGGGCTAGCGGGCCATAGTGGGCTTCGCGGGCCGCAGTGGGCTCGCGGGCTGGTGGGCTGTCGCGAGTTGGTGGGCTCGCAGGGTGGCACGCTCGTGGGTTAGTAGACTGGCGGGCTTGCTGGCCGCATGGGCTTCGCGGGCTACTTTAGCTCGTGGGCTGTCGCGGGCTCGCGGGTTGGCGCGCTTACGGGTTGCACGCGCTCGTACACAGGCCCACTCTCGAGCAAGCATGTTGTGGCACGGTCATGTGCTCGTGCTTGTACTGTGGCACACTGGCAGAAGGTCGCACGCTGTGGCATGCTCGCGTGAGGAGGATCGCGCTGTGGTGCGCTCGCCCGAGGAGGATCGCGTTGTGGCGCGCTCGTGCGAGGAAGGATCGCGCTCACGTAAGGAAGTAGGCACTACAGGCTGGCGTGCTCACGGGAGGGAGGAGTAGCGGTGGAGAGAGGCTTTCGGCCGAAAGGGAAAGAGAGAAGTAGAGAGGAAGAGAAGAAGAAGATGGTGGTGGTGGTGCGTTACGGAGGAGAGCGGCGGATGGGGTGAGGGAAGGCGGCGGGTCACGGGAAGGGGAAGAGGAGGAGAGAGAGAGAGAGAGAGATAAGGGCTTAAAAGCAGTAATCTGATTTGGGGGGTGTTACATTTGGCTCAAAACGTAACACTCCTCCGTTGTTTTTTTTTTTAACTCTTATTATTATTATTATTATTATTATATATTCATTTTACACTAAAAATTGCGGATACGGCAAAAATTTAAAATATACCAAAAATTTAATTTAAATCCCCAAAATCAAAAGTCAAAATAAATAAAAAAATTTCTCTATAGATATATAATTGAGAAATATTTTTATTAAATTCCTGAACATAAATACAATAGTATGGACACCGTAGTATCGGTGTTACAGTTTTTGTGCAGAGAAAGTTATGATGGAAAGATTACAACATGCTCAAACTGCCCATCATGCAAAAAAATCAAGGGTTTTTAGTTTAATCTAACATTCCACCATTCCTATAAGTTCAGTTCATTTATCTATATTAGGAAAACATTAATCTATGTTAGAAGAGCAAGATTATTTCTAGAGAAGCCACAAATTTTGTTCAAGACCAACCCTTGCCAAAACCCAAACTTTCTCCCTCCTCAAGCTTTAAATCTCTCTCTTTAAACTTCCAACCCTTGAGTTTGCTGAGGAGTTTGGAGTGTAGATCAAAAGATTTTTGGAGTGGTATTAATTGATTTTGTAGAGAATGAGTGAGAGTTAGAGAAGATGAGAGGAAGAGAGTAGGAAAGGGGTTGGGGTGTGTGGGTTCTCGGGTGAGTGAGAGTGAATAAGAAAGTTGTAGAGCAAAAGTGAATAAAAAGGGGTTTTGACTTTTCTTGGGTATCCTCTCCCCTTTTTTTTCTTTTATTGTTTTCTTAGTGTTACATGTTAAAATAGACCCAAATGTGCCTCATTCTCAACCCAAAAAAAAGCAACTTTAGCTGTCCAAAAGGACCAAAATATTTTGTTGATTTAATCTACTATTATGATAGATTTAATTAATCATTAAGATTGATATAATTAATTTTTTAATCATTATGATTGATTTTATCAACCATTATATATTTTGTTGATTTATTTAGTCAAATTTAAAAAATTGACTTTATTCTAATTGATTTCCATATCATTTAGTCAAACATTTATATTCATTACAATTGATTTAATTAATCATTTAATCACTACAATTGATTTGGTCAACCATTATATTTTTTATTATTTAGTTAATTTGTAAGATTGATTTAATCAATCATTATATTTTGGTTAATTTATTTAGTCAAATTTAGAAAATTGATTTTATGCTGATTGATTTCCTTATCTTTTAGTCAAAGATTTATATTCTTTTTTTCTTTAAAGAGACGTGTATATATATAGTTTTGAATCATCCTCAAAAAACATAGAAAAGAAATCCAATCTTCACTACTCTCTGGTGTTAACGGTTTTCTTAGTTGTCCCGTTTTTTTCCGAATGTTTTCTTTCATCAATTAATACCAGAATTCTTATAGACTTATACAATTATTGTTACCAAACCAAAAAGAATTTATACAAATATATAAAAATATATATATGTATGATTTTCTATTCCAAGCTAAAATTTTTCAATAAAACCCATTAAATTTGTTAATTAAAAATTTATCAAAAATGTATTAGTAAACACTTGTCAAAATTGCATCTTATCTGCCTATAATAATTTTAATTGTTAATACTCACCCATGAGTCTTTGGTGGTTTCTCAGCCGATCCAAACTATGGGTATAGGTGTCAATATCCTTGTACAACGAAAAAAAATAGGTGTCAATATCCGCATCTAGTGCCCATTGTGGTGAGCCCAACCTGAGCCCAACCCAATTGTCTATGTAAAACAGGTCACTAAAGTTGGTTGCACTTCATTCTTTTGTTTGAACATAACTCTACATTCAAAGCAAAAGCCTAGTTCAAAGACCCCTCTATTGATCATTTCACAAACGGTGAAGTCCCTTATCATTCATAGGGGTAAAAACACCAGAAAACCCCGCCACCTTTTTGCTTAGCCAAAATCAACAAAGAGTTTAAAAATATTATTAGATATATATCAAGCTCATTTAGTTTGGAAAAATTGTTCTTCTATAAATTTCAAGTGTACCAATTTGGGAAGGATACATGTTTTAGAAACAGCACGGTGTACAAGCCAGTAACTTTGCCTACTTCCTGTTTCTAACTTGTTGATGCACAACAAATGAAGTTAAACAAAAGAAGTGTGACTTAGAAACAATTGGGAGCTCATTATCTTGTTTAAGCAACTATCCTTGTTCACTCGGAAAGATAAAATGATAAGCAGAAGTAGCTTCTCAATCTACATCCCTGAACTTGATAGCACAACTTTACCTTTTTTTTATGGGACTTAGAGGAAACATATTCTGCAAAACAAAATTTTTTTAACAGACTTACCAAGTATGTTTAATTTATAAATTATATAATAAATTTATTTATTTATATTTATACCAAAAATTGTCGGTTCTACATGACATGGTCAGGCATTGAAGCAATTAGGAACACCAATGCAAA
Organism: Dillenia suffruticosa; assembly: GCA_033439265.1. Lineage (NCBI taxonomy): Eukaryota > Viridiplantae > Streptophyta > Magnoliopsida > Dilleniales > Dilleniaceae > Dillenia > Dillenia suffruticosa. Next base: position 23,776,562 of record JAVTVX010000015.1, read on the forward strand.
TAAAGCAACTAACATTGTCTTCCAACTGATCCCCATTGACACTTAATTAGTAATTTTTCTTTTATTGAATTGTTTGGTTCTACTGGTATATTGATATTTAATTTGAAGGAGTGCACTTGTATGGGGTTAGAGAATTGAAATCCAATAAAAATGATTTGGGAACATTTTGTTATGAGGAAGTTTAGTGAAGGTTTAAATCCTCATTTACTACTATTTGAATTTCTAATATACGAAATTTAATCAGAAGAAATGATATGTAATTTTTTAAAAAATATAATTCTAAAACGTGAAAATGGAATGAATACTTCATATATCAAAGCCTATAAAACATAAAATTTTTGATTATTCAAATGCAGATTGTAAAATTTTTGTGATGTTACGCTTTAATCAAATACAAAAAGAAAGCACTCTAATGGTGCATTAGAAGCTCTCATTAAGCATCTGAATAAGTAACGTTAAAAATATATATTAAGCATATATGATCTTATTAGTAGAGTCTCCCCTTATTCACAACATCACCTTGTCCTGGACAGGGCTCTAGTAGGGCTCGCCTCTGCGAAAACACATACATTGGGTCTTGCTAATAGCGGTCAAACAATGAGCATCCCGAAAGTTAGCTTTGAGGATGTCCTTGCAAGCTTTGATGCACTTAGCAGCAGTACATGGTGGGTCTACTAGTACTGCAAAAGCAGCCTTCGTAGTAGTAGGCCATACAGCCACAAACAACAGCAAACCAAGCAAACCAACCATCACACTCTTTCTAACTACAGCTCTAATTCCCTCCATTAATTTGGTAATATACTCAATTATGTTTACTTGGTGCTTTTCTTCTTCTTTTTCTTCCAAGTTTGTATAAAAATTGGGTATTTATAGGTTTGAGTAAACAACGTTATGCAAGTTAAAATTGACCCAAATGGGCCTCATTCTCAACCCAAAAGAAGCAACCACTAGCTGTCCAAAAGGAGTCAGAATATTATTTGATTTAGTCTACTATTATGGTAGATTTAGTTAATTATTATAGATTTAGCTGATTTATTTAGTCTAATTTAGAAAATTGTCATTAATTTGATTCCTTTACTCATCTTTTAGTCAAACAATTATATTCTTTTTTTCTTTGAGACAGAAGTGTACATATACAGGTATTATATCACGCTTAGAAAACATAGAAAAGAAATCTAATGTCCACTCCTCTCTTGTGTTAACAATCTTCTCTTCTCTTGTAAAAGGCAATTGTCTCTGTTCATTTAGGAATGGTTTGTTTCATTAATTAATACCACAATTTTTTTTCCTCTTTTTTTTCAATACTCTTATTCCTTGATATTCAAAATTCTAACAATGCATAGGCATTTAATCAAATAAAAAAAACCAGTTCATTAAAAAACATTAACCTCGTGTTCATTGATCCAATAAATCCTAAGACAAAAATGCTATGAGAGTGTTTGGTTAAATTTATAAGTTTCTAAAAATATTTTAGAGTTTATAATCTAATAAAATTTATTTGGTATTTTTTAAAAATAAATTATAAATTTTAAAATTAAGATATTTAGAGATTATAAGTTATTAAAAAAAAGTACCTACATCCATTTTTCCGCAACTTATAAGCCATTTTATTTTGATTAATAAACTAACTAAATTATTCTTATTAATATTAATCAATTCAACTTTTCCCTTTCCATGACAATAATTAAATATTCATATGATATTAATGACATGATATTTTTTAATTGTTTTAACACTAAAAATAATTTTTAGGAATTTATTGTTACCAAACCAAATAATAACATATAGACTTGCAAATTAAAATATTTTATAAACTATTTGATATTATTTGGTCCAAATAGTTTAAATTAAAGTAGAAAAAATTTTAAACTCCAAAAATATGTAATAATGTTTAACATCTCACAAATTATTTAAAATAAGTTTGGTCAAGCACGGTCCGAAACAAAAAGTTTTTATACAAATTACTACAAAAAAGTGGAAATTTACAAAGAAATTCAGCTATGAAAGAATATTTGTCCGTAATTTGTGACAAAAATAGCCACGAAAATTTATTCGTGGATAATTTTCATCGAATTTGGTGATGAACAGAAAATTCATTGCAACATTCCCTATTCATCCAAAAGTCATGGTTAAAAATCGTGGAAATTGGTACCAAATTTTTGTGACATAGATTTCATGGCGAAATTTGTCGCCAAATTTGCAACAAAGATTTTTCATCACGAATTTTCATGGCAAATCCCATAGATGAAATGTTCGTTGCAAACTTTCGTTGCTAATTTGGTGACAAAATTCTCTCATTGCAAACTTTGTTGTTGAATTGTCAATTAGCCTTTCATTGCTAAATTCGTGACTAATTTGTCACACAAAAATGTCGACACAAAATTAGCGACAAATTAAAACATTTATGGTAAAATTTTCATGACTAAATTCGTTGTTAAATTCTGGCCAATATTTTGCTTCCAAACCAAAAAGAAAACGTTGCTAATTTGTCACTTCTCTCTACTAAATTCGTTGTCATATATTTTAATTTGTTGGTCTAATTTTTGTTGTGATTGTGAATTTGATATTTTATGTGGATCGAATTAAGAGAAAAAGTGAATTTTGGTTGATGATTGTGGTGTTCATCGAATCAAGGTTGAAATTAGGGTTTTTAATTGCTTGCAAGGCAAATCTAATTATTATTGTTGTATATTTTCATTTCTTTTATTTATTTATTTTTTTTGCTGCAAGTCTAAATTTTGGTTGAAATATGTACAAAGAATATTTTTTTTTTTTTTGCATACATGTTGGTTGCAATGTTGGAGATTGGCTAATTAAATTGAGAGCGCTGAATCTTCTTGCACTTTTGTGAAGTCTTTCATATATGAAAAGACTTAGCTCAACTCTCGGTTAAGGCATTTCATTAACACAAATCTACCAAAGCATGGCATATATTATTCCCATCAATTGGCATAAGATACTAGGATCCCTTTATTCACTATACAAAAAACACGGTTTTAGTGAAAAAAATTTTAGAAAAATTCATTGCTAAAAACATGAGCAACGGATTTAGTGACGAAAAATTTTTCGTCGCTAATGACGCGTTGCGAAAATTTAGCTATGACAACTAGAAATTCGTCGCTAAAATAGCAATGGATTTGCGACAAAAAATCTTTCGTCCCTAAAATTAATGATAAAAATCCTAGATCCGTAGTTAAATTTAGCGACGGATACTTAATTTTCATCGCTAAATTTATAATTTATAATTTATTTAATTATTATATTAATATTATATTATATAAATATTTTATAATTTATATATATTTTATTTAATTATTATATTAATATTATATTTATTTAATTATATATTAAATTTAGCGTCGAATCTTGAAATCCGTCGCTAATGTAGAAGCGAGCAAATGCTCTGCATGTGCCCCAACCCCTCTGCCATCCAATCACGCTCCCGTACCAGACCCAGACATGCTGGCCCCAGCTCACATGCCCTCTTGCTCTAGCTAATGCGCTCGTCTTGCTCCCCCTGAGTCCGCGCCCACCCGTCCTACTACCTTCGGTCTGTGCCCGTGCCCGTGCCTATGCCCGCCTGCACCCTTGCGAAAAATGCCTCCCTCCTTGTTCGAACCAGCGCACGCGTGAAATTATAAAAACACACAACCACTGGATTAAATAAACTATCTAATCTTACTCCTTTTTTTTTTTACTTATTCTCTTACTCTAACATTTTTCTAAAAATAATAAAATAATATGACATGATAATTTGTTATAAAAGAATAAAAGATTTAAAAATAATAAAATAATACTATTTTTTAGAAAGATAAAAAAAATATAACATATTAATTAAAAAGTGAATAATTTTTTATCAAATAATAAAATGCTAACTTAAAATAAAATAAAAATGAATTAAAAAATAAAATAATATTATTCTTAAAAATATAAAATAAAAATAAAATATAACATATTAATTAAAATTAATAAATATGAAAATTTTTGTAAATAATAATAAAATATTATTTAAAAAATGATATGATTATATTTAATAATATTTTTAAAATATTTAAAAAATAAAATAATATTATTTTTTAAAAAATAAAATAATAAAATAATAAAATAAAATAGTAATTTAAAATACTATAAAATAATAAATATGATTAGTTAATATAAATTAATAAAATCAAAAAATATAAAATGCTAATTTAAAAAGAAATCAACTTAGCGACACATTCCAGAATTTGTAGCTAAATTTAGCGACGGATCTATAATTTGTTGCTAAATAATAAAATATTATAAAAATAAATTAATATTATTTTTTAAAAACTAAAAATATAAAATAATAAAATAAAATGCTAATTTAAAATATTATAAAATAATAAATATGATTAGTTAATATAAATTAATAAAATATAAAATATAAAATATAAAATATAAAATATAAAATGCTAATTTTAAAAAAAATTCACTTAGCGACGAATTCTAAAATCCGTCATTAAATTTAGTGATAAATTCCGGAATCCGTCGCTAAACTTAGCCACGGATTCCGGAATCCATCGCTAAACCTAGTCACGGATCTAGAATTCGTCGTTAAGAATAAAGTATTTTAAAAAATAAAATAATATTATTTTTTAAAAATAAAAATATAAAATAATAAAATAAAAGTCTAATTTAAAATATTATAAAATAATAAATATGATTAGTTAATATAAATTAATAACATATAAAATATAAAATGCTAATTAAAAAAAATTCTTAGTGATGAATTTTCGAATCCGTCATTAAGTTTAGCGATGAATTATGGAATCCGTCGCTAAATTTATGGACGGATTTCGAATTCTCCGTTAAATTCGTTGCTAAATAAAAAAATATTTAAAAAATAAAATAATAAAATAATAAAATAAAACACTAATTTAAAATATTATAAAATGATATTATTTTTTTAAAATAAAAATATAAAATAGTAAAATAAAACAATAATATATAATATTATAAAATAATAAATATGATTATTTAATATACATTATAAAATAAAAAAATATAAAATGCTAATTTTAAAAAAACAAATTTTGCTTAGCAACGAATTTTCGAATCCATGGCTAAGTTTAGTGATGAATGTCGAAATTTGTCGATAAATAATAAAAAATTTAAAAAATAAAATAATATTATATTTAAAAAATAAAAAATAATAAAAATAAATTCTAATTCAAAATATTATAAAATAATAAATATGATTAGTTAATATAAATTAATAAAATATAAAAAAAAATAAAATAAAATGCTAGTTTTAAAAAAAATCACTTAGCGACGAATTTCCGAATCCGTTGCTAAATTATTTTAAATTAACATTTTTTATTTTATTTTCTTATTTTCTTATTCTTTTTTTTTATTTTATTTTTTTGAAACTATAAAATAGTCTATAGATGGACAGTCGTCTATCAGTAGTCATCCTCTTATTGCCATCGTTCTCCAAAAACTACTGTTTGATCAACTTGCTGGACGTGATAGATCGTCAAACGTGAATGTATGATCTATTAAGTTCTTTGCTGATGAGAATAATGAATGAAAATGAACAATTAAACTTTAAAAAATGATTGAACTATATGATAGAAATGAATGGATGTAGAGGACAAAAAACACGAATGGTGAACTCGACAGCCGCGACTAATTAAAAATTATTTGTTACAGATTAGTTGAATTATTTATTGTTGAAAATTGTCAAATTGGTGAGAATTGTAATATTAACTATATATTTAATTCGATTTCGTTATTTAGAATATGTTAAAAAGAGATATACAATTTAAAATATTTCCTAATAGAGTATAAAAGAAATTTTGTTTCGAAATTAGTCATGAATTTTGAAATATCGATAATAAATTAGTAATGAATTTAGTTACGAATATTTTTTTGTGCTAATTAGCAACGAATTTTGCCATGAATATTTTTTTGTGGCTAATTAGTGATGAATTTAGCCACAAATTTTGGAGTTTGCTACTAAATTTTGTGACAAATATTTTTTTTGAAACTAATTAGCAATAGAAAATTTTTGTAGCTAATTTGCGATAAAATTTGCCATAAAAATTTTTTGTTGCTAAATTTGGCGATGAAATATTTTCGTTGCTAAATTTAGCGATGGATAATAGTATCCGTGATAAAATTTAGCAACCAAATTTCTATTCATCGCTAATTAGTTACAAATTTTTCAACGAAAAATTTTTCGTCGCCAATTAGCGACGAATTTAGTTACGAGAAATATTTCACGGCCAATTAGCGACTAATTTAGTCATGAATAATGTATCTGTAACTAATTTAGCCATGAATATTTTTTCGTTGCTAATTTCATTATCCGTCGCAAAATACCAATGAATTTTTTTCGTTACTAAAGCCGTGTTTTTGTAGTGATTCCTAGCTATTTGAGATTTAGATTGTGCGATGCAAAACATGATACTATAGTGCAGTAGATCACCATTGTTGACTTGATTGAAACATTTTGTGTGGGCTGTTCCTACTCTCATAAAGTCAAGCTCTAGTTGATGAATAAATCATATTCTTTGAAATAGTAAAATAATGTAATCACAATTGCTTACTTTTGTGAGCTTTTATCTCATTTACCAAATAAGGTGTGCTAGGAAGAGTTAAAAAAACAAGCCTGTTTCTTTTAATAGCTACAAATATCAAGCAAAGGCTTGCTGGAACTGAGATTCAAGGGCAGAGTCAAGCATTAAAACTTCTAAAAGGCCACAGAAAATCTCAAACACATTTGTCATCTGTTCAATATTAAGATTCCAAGGGGCTGAGGTATGACCAAAGCATGTTTTCTAGGTTGCTCGTTCTTGTGCCTTTGTTTCTTCATAAATGTTTTTGTTAGGCAAGATCACATAACTTGAGATCCACCCCAAGGTCATTTTATTAATTCTTGAAATTTTTGAGATTGTTTTTGAACTACTCAATAAATTGAAGGGTGAAACTGGAAATTATGAACAGTAGACAAGTACCAGCTGGCCATGATTTTTTTTGTCCTCCTCCTTTCAACTTCAGTTTTCTTTTTCTCTTTTGTCTTTCTCTCTCTTCAAAAATTTTCTCTCAATTGTTAAGGCTCCAATCAAGCCAATCAAGCCAATCAAGAGGAAATTGCTAGGAGGGACCATGAGGGACATCAAGGAGCTTCAACCCAAGATAATGTTGATAAGTTTGAGCAAGTTTAAGATCAAAATTTGTGGTTTCAGGTTTTGAGGAAAATTTGGAACTTTTATATAATGGTATAATTGATGAACTATTTTATAGATCATGTGATATTGAACTACATTTTTACGGAAAATTTGGGACTTTTATGTAATGGTTTAATTGATGGACTATTTTTATAGATCTTGTGAAGTTGAACTAGGTTTTTAGGGAAAATTCGGGATACTCCTATAATGGGTCAATCGAAGGATTACTCATATTTCTTGTGTTATTGAATTGTTAGAAAATTTTCTAAGTCTAGGAAATTAATTTTGACAGGTCGTATATGAGTTCTCTTTTGGGTTGAACCTTAAAGATTTATTTCTCGAGATTATTGGTGCAAATCTAGTTACTAGGGTTTTGTTTTGAGTCTTTTGATTTATTTTCTTAGGTGGGGAGTTGGTTTCAAATTTTGTTGGTTAAATTAAGCTTGGGGTAGTCTCACGGTTTGAGGTAAATATTTTATGTACTCTCTATATTTTGAAATAACTTTTACAAATTTAATGCTTTTAAACTGCGATGTTAGAAAAAATGGCATGAGTTTGTGTGTTTTACTTTTTTGACTATTAAATATGGCGTAGTCACTAATTGATATTTTATGAAATAATTTGAATAAACTCTTCATTAATTGTTAACTGTTGATGGGACTAGTCTCACTATTTTATATGAACGTTTGAACACCATCTAGTGATGTGTTGCTAGGATATGAACATTTGGCCTACCTGACTGGATAAATAGTCAGGACTAGATATCCAGGTTATCAATGGTAGACAAGATGTTATTTGAGGAAATTAGCATATATGTTGGACAAGAATTTGAGATTTGGTTGATCTACACTTTGGGTGGCCAACCTTAGTGTAAATCGACCCAATTCCAATTTTGGTATTCGAATACTAATGAGTAATTTTTCTAGAGGGTTGGGTAGTAATATTATCATTGCAATTGTTTTCTCAATTAATCTTCCTGCATGTGTAGAGATGGCACCTAGTAGGAAGTAGACAAAGAGGGTTATTGAAAAAAATCATTTTGGGTCTCTTGATGAGGATGTAGAAATTGAAGATCATGGCCCAAATGGAAATGAAGAAGAAGTAGAGGACACTAAGGTGAACTGCCCTACCGGGGGTTTTATGAATAATGTTCAACGAGAAGGTCAGTGAGACCTCAAAGAGGGTAGCTCTCGCTGAGTACCCTGAATGAGCCTAGGCTTAAATGTTTTCTCAAATGGATCTGGCCAGTCTTCCTATGGCCTTCCACATTATGCAAAAGATATAACAACAACAATCACAACAACAACAACTAGAGTAACAACCACCCATACTTATTCATGTATTTTGGATTGTTTTGTTAATCTAGTTTTGACTTTTGTTGATGGATGTTTGTTCATGTTGATGGATGTCCTTTTTCTAAGGCTTTCGTGTGGATGATTAAATCTAGTTTAATGCCGGATGAGGATTTTGTTTACAGCTGAATATATTTTGGATGATTAAATTTAGTGTTCCAAAATTTTCTTTCATTACTAGAAAAAAAAACCATCACAAAGTTCGTTGCTAAGTTTGCACTAAAATTTTGTTGCTAAGTTCATCATTAAGAATTCGACACTAAGTTCATCGCAAACTAGATAGACCACTCAAATAAGTATTTTCATCGCTAAATTTGTCGCTATATGTTTGTGGCAAAGTTTGTCGCTAATTCTTCATCACTAAGTTCATCACTATGGATTCATTGCTAAGTTTATCGCTAAGCATTCGTAGATAAGTTTGTCGTTAAAGATTCATCGCTAATTACCGATGTATCTTTTCATTGCTAAACAACAACAATTTTTGTAATGAATTAACTTGCTGCTAATTTGCAGTGAATAAAAATTATCAATGAAATTTGCACGCAACATTTTTGTCACTAATTTGCGACGAATTCGACAACAAAATTTCTTGTCTCAATTTTGAAACAAAATTTGTATGTTTTCATTGCTAAATTTTGTGCAGAACTTTGCAATATAACATTTTCATTACAAATTTGGATGAAATGTTAATTTTTTCATCGTAATTTTGTGACGTTAATTTTGCCTCAGATTTTTCTTCATCGCAATTTTTTTTGCCACGAATTTTGTTCATTTTTTTATCACTAATACAATGGCTAAAAAATTATTATTATTTTTTTGTAGTGAAGAAATATATGATTTTCTATACCAAGCTAAAATTTTTCAGTAAAACCCATTAAATTTGTTAATTAAAAATTTATCAAAAGCATATTAATAAACATTTGTTAAAATTGCATCTTAACCGCCCGTAATAATTTCAATTGTTAATAATGACCCACGAGTCTTATGTGGTGGCTTGGCCAATCCAAACTATGGGTATAGATATAAATATCCACATCAAGAGCCCATTGTGCTGAGCCCAAACTGAGCCCAGCCCAATTGTTTGTATAAAACAGGTCTAGATCTCCTCTTTTGTTTTTTTTTTTTTTGAGATAAAACAGGTCACTAAAGTTGGTAGCATATCATATTATCAAATCTTGGTAGGATTTCATATCCATTCACCCTATAAAAATTCCTGTGGTAGAAACTAAGGTTTTACTTCAAAAATGCCTCATTCTGGTCCGACCATCAAGTCCTGTAGGTTTTCTATTGTTTGTGCATAACTCTACATTCAAAGTGAAAGCATAGTCCAAAGACCCTTATCTTGATCATCTCACAAAAGATGAAGACCATTAACATTCAAAGGGATAAAAACACTGAAAAACCTCACCACCACTCTGCATATCAAAAAAAAAAGGAAGTATCAATAAAGAGCTTAAAAATGTTATCAGATATATGTCAATCTCATTTAGTTTGGGAAAATCGATCTTATAAATTTCAAGAGTACCAATTTGCAAAAAATACATGTTTTAGAAATGACACTGTGTTGGCAACTTCACCTGCTTACTATTTCTAACATGTTGAAGAAAGAAAAAAATGAAGTTAAAAAGAAAAGAAGTGTGACCTGGAAACAGAAGGGAGCTCATAATCTTGCTTAGGCAACTATCCTTGCTTGTTCTAAAAAAGAAAATGATAAGCAAAAGCAGCTTCTCCATCTACATCCACATCCTTGAGAGCATCTTAATGGTTATTGCTCTAAACTAAGGTCACCCCACCTAGCATTGTATCTAGCTACAAAATCCACAAAATGGAAAATCTCTCTCTCTCTCTCTCTCTATATATATATATATATCATATTTTAAGAGGATTCACCTCGGAATTGGTACCTCAAAATTAGGAGTGGTGTAATGCATGTACCGGCATTACAGGTTTGGTGAATTCAGTTCATAGATGGAAGTGAAGTGAGATAGATAATCCAATATCTCATGAATTTAATTTTTGACAATAGTCCCAACACTGTGTCTGTAAACCTACTTTGACCGTATTTTCTTTTTTTTTTATATTGACCACTAGTATTCAAAAACCTGAACAATTTGATTTGAATAGGTATAAGGCTCAGTTTAGAGAATAAACTCTCCTGATGTTTATTTTTTTAATCCTAAACTCAGACTCGAAATCTTAGATAAAGGATTTTAATATTTTTCTATTAGATTCATAGGTTGTTGGTACCTTAATGGTAATTTTTCAAGCAAGTACGAGCAAAGAAGTGGGAAGAAAATCTCAAAAGGGTCAAATCAATAAAATGTGAAATCCAATCTTGCCGGACCTTTCCTTAACCCCATGAATATATCTTTTTCATGGAACTTGGAGGAGACATATTCTCCAAAACAAAATTTATTTTAATATACTTACTAAGTACGCTTAATTTACAAATTGTACAATAAATTTATTTATTTATCTTGAAGGCCACAAGTTGCTATCAGATTTATGCATTATCAACAGGTGTTGCTGAATGAGCGTCTTTAGCATTATTCCTAACTTTGGTATTAACTCTTTCCTCCACGAAAGCTTCTCCCATTGCCTTTTGCAGGTTCTCACAAAGATCTAATCAAAACTAGCTAGTCAACAGATTCTATACCCTCTGGACCAAGTACAAAATTGTGTACCCTATAGACCAAGTGCAAACCTATGCGCCAACATATCTTGTTCACTGGAATACATGCTTGACAATGTAATACATATGAATGGGTCGCTAGGATCCCTTTGGATCAGCAATCCTGCAAATTGCTCTCCCAATTCTAAATCTGCATGCAAATGGCATACAAAAACAATTGCTTAACAATCTAAAATCTTCACTAACATTTGAAATTATTTCATGGATATCACAGGCTTCATGCGATCTTCATTGCCATTGATAAAGGAAATTTAAATTTTCATTTTCATTTTCTTCTTTTCTAACTTGGACTAAGGTTCTGAGTAGACCACTCTTTTTACCATATCCATAAATCTATATTATAATTAGGGTCATTTTTAAACTTCAATTTCTCAATTTTACTAAGGATTAGAAATTTCATGGTTATGTGTTCCAATTTCTCAGTTTTAAACTTCAATTAATACAACTTCACTCTTTTCTATTGGCGCATTAGAAGCTCTCATTAGGCACTTGAATAAGTAACATTAAAAAATAGATTAACCATATAAGATCTTATTCATTACTGGAGTTCCCCTCCTTTATTCACAACATCATCTTGTCATGGACAGGGCTCTAGTAGGCCTCACCATGCCAAAAACACAAACATTCGGTATTGCTAACGCCTATCATACAATGGGCATCCGAAAAGTTAGTTTTGATGACGGCCTTGCAAGCTTTCATGCATTTAGCAGCAGTACACGGTGTGGGTCTACTTGTACAGCAAATACAGCCTCTGTGGGAGTAGGCCATATAGACACAAACAAAAGCAAACCAAGCAAACCAACAATCACTCTCTTGCTCATTACAGCTCTAATTCCTCCATTAATTTGATAATATATTCAACTCTGTTTACTTAATGCTTCTCTTCTCCTTCTTCTCCATCTTCTTATTTTTCTTCTAAGTTTGTTTAAGAATTGGGTATTTATGGCTTTGAGTAAACAGCGTTATGCATGTTAAAAGACCCAAATGTGCATCATTCTCAACCCAAAAGAAGCAACCCTTAGCTGTCCAAAAGCACCAAAATATTTGGTTGATTTAATCTACTATTATGGTAGATTTAATTAATCATTATGATTGATTTCATCAATCATTTAATCATTACGATTGATTTTATTATCAATTATATGTTTGGTTAATTTATTTAATTTATAAGATTAATTTAATCAATCAATATATCTTTAGTAGATTTATTTAGTCAAATTTAGACATTTGACTTTATTTTGATTGATTTCCTTATCTTTTAGTCAAACATTTATATTCATTACAATTGATTTAATTAACTATTTAGTCATTATAATTGAATTGATCAACCATTATATTTTTTTGGTTATTTAGTTAAGTTGTAAGATTGATTTAATCAATTATTATATATTTGATTGATTTATTTAGTCAAATTTAGAAAATTGACTTTATTCTAATTCATTTCCTTATCTTTTAGTCAAATATTTATATTCTTTTTTTTTTTATCTTTTAGAGAGACGTTCATATATATAGTTTTGTATCATTCTCGAAAAACATAGGAAAGAAATCCAATCTTCACTTCTCTCTTATGTTAGCAATCTTCTCCTCTCTATTGTAAAAGACAATCATCCGGGTTCTTTTTCGAATGTTTTCTTTCATCAATTAATACAAGATTTGTTTTTTTTGTTTTCTTTCAATACTCTTATTTCATGATATTTAAAATTCCAACAATTCATTGGCATTCAATCAAACTAATGAAAACCAGTTCATTTAAAAAACATTAACCTCATGTTCACTATTCCAATAAATCCTATAACAAAAACACTAAGAGGGTGTTGGGCTGAATTTACAAGTTTCTAATAATATTTTATGAAATATTTTAGAGTATATAATCTAATAAAATTTAATTGGTATTTTTTAAAAATAAATTTTAAATTTTAAAAATAAGATATTTAGTGATTATAAGTTATTGAAAAAAGTACCTCCATCCTTTTTTGCACAACTTATAAGCCATTTTATTTTGACTAACAAGCGGATTAAATTATTATTAATAATATTACATCAATTCAACTTTACCATTTCCATGACAATAATTAACTATGCATATGATATTAATGATATTTTTTAATTATTTTATCAATAAAAAGATTTTTTTTAGGAAATTATTGTTACCAAACCAAATAATAACTTATAGACTTACAAAATATTTTGTAAACTCTTTGATATTATTTTGTCCAAATACTTTAAAATTTATTTGAAAATAAAATTTAAACACTTTCAAACTCCAGAAATATGTAATAAGGTTTAACAGGTTACAAATAATTTTGAAATAAATTTTGCCAAACATGGCCTGAAACAAAAACTTTTGATATAAATATATATAAATAATATGATTTTCTATACCAAGCTAAAATTTTTCAATAAAACCCATTAAATTTGTTAATTAAAAATTTATCGAAAACATTTCAATAAACACTTATTAAAATTGCATCTTATCTATCCGTAATAATTTCAATTGTTAATACTCACCCACGAGTCTTAAGTGGTGGCTCAGCCAATCCAAACCATGGGTATAGGTGTAGATATCTGCATCTAGTGCCCATTGTGTTGAGCCCAATCTATGTTCAGCCCAACTGTCTATGTAAAACAGGTCACTAAAGTTGGTTGCACATCATACTGTCAAATCATGGAAGGGTTACATGTCCATTCACCCCTTAAAATTCCTGTGGTAGAAACCGAGGGCTTTCTTCACAATCGCCTCATTTTAGTTCATCCATCTACCCCTCTAGGTTTTCTTTTGTTTGCGCATAACTCTACATTCAAAGCAAAAGCCTAGTTCAAAGACCCTTCTCTTGATCATTTCACAAGAGGGTGAAGACCCTTATCATTCTGAGGGATAAAAACACCAGAAAACCCTGCCACCTTTTTGCTTATCCAAAAATAAAAACAAAAAAAAAAAGTATCAACAAAGGACTTAAAAATGTTATCAGATATGTATCAAGCTTATTTAGTTTGGGAAAATCGATCTTCTATACATTTCAAGAGTGCCAATTTGGGAAGGATACATGTTTTAGACACAACACCGTGTACAAGCTGGCAACTCCGCCTACTTGCTGTTTCTAACTTGTTGATGACAAAAAAAAATGAAGTAAAACAAAAGAAATGTGACCTACAAAAAGATAGGAGCTCATTATCTTGTTTAAGCAACTATCCCTATTCACTCTGAAAAATAAAATGATAAGCAGAAGCAGCTTCTCAATCTACATCCATGTCTTGTACAAACTTGTACATACATGAGATTTCCAACAACATGAGTATATAGGATATTAGTCATATATTTTCTTTCTAAATCTGTTTTAGGGCATTGGTCCAAATTGAATATATTTTCATTGACAATCGGAGCTATAATTGGTGAACAGTTCTCCACCCTATATCTCTTAAATATTTGTTGATATAGGTCTCTTAAGATTGTCCTAGAATCTTATGGGATCTATCTTGATATATCTTTATATCGATAACATAAGATGCATCATCTAAATCCTTCATCTTAAATTTTTTAAAGAGAAACTGTTTCACCTCATACAACATCCCCATTTCGTTGGTGGCAAGTAGTATGTCATCCACATATAGAACAAAAAAACAAAATCTACTCCTACTGACCTTGAGGCATATGCAAGATTCATAATATTTTTTTTAAAACCTAATGAAATGATTACATTGTGAAATTTCAAATACCATTGGTGAGAGACTTGTTTCATTTCATATATGGATTTTTTAATCTTGCATACCAAATGCTCACTACCAGTAGAGGAAAATCTTTCATGTTGACATATGCAAACCTTTTCCCCAAATTCCCCATTAAAGAAAGCTGTTTTCATATCCATTTGTTACAATTATAGGTTGAAATATGCAATAAGTGTCAAAATGATGCAGATGGAATTTTTCTTAAACGCTGGAGAAAATTTCTCTAGGTAGTCGATTCCTTTCCTTTGCGTGACAACGAGTCTAGTCTTGTATTTCTCGATATTGTCCAATGAGTCTGTCTTAGTTTTGAAGATCTATTTATATTCGATGGGTTTTACCTCATTTGGCAACTCTACAAGATTCCAGATTCTGTTGCTCCTTAAGGTGCTCATCTCATCTTTCATGACGTTCAGCCATAAGTTCAAGTCCTTAGAACTCATGACTTGTGAAAATGTTTTTGGGTCCTCTACGGCTCTGACATTATCGTCAAACTCTTGAAGGTATACCATATTGTCATTAGGTATAGCTAACTTTCTTTCTCGAGTAGATCTTTTTAATGTAGGTTCAACATTCTCCGTAGGAGAAGATTGATTAACTTGATCTTGTTTAGTTATTTGTGGAATTTTTTGGTTGCCTTTGTTTACCTTCCACAATATTCGCAACAATGCCTCATCCTCATGGTGAAGGATGTATAGATATATATATCGTAAATAGTCATCTATAAATAAGATAAAATGACTATGACCATACGAATTTGTACCTGAAGTACAAATGTTCGTATGTATAATCTCAAGCAATTTTTAGCTTTTCCTGATACATTTTTTAGTCATGTTGGTATGATTTTCCTTAATACAGTCCACACAAGTTTCAAAATCACTAAATTTTAGGGTATCAAGCATCCCATCTTTTATCAATTTTTCTATTCTCTTTATAGAAACGTGTCATAATCTTTGGTGCCATAATATGGAAGAATTTTCTTCAATAGCATTTCTTGTAACCCATGTATGTATTATATTCATGCAAGTATTATCTTGTAAAGTAATAGTATATAATCTATCTAATAATGAACCATAACTGATATTTGAACCATAAAATAGCGTCATTTTATTACTAAATTAGAAAGAATAATTGAATTATACAAGTTTTGAAATGGAAATTAATTTCTTAGAAAACTTAGGAATATAAAATACTCTCTTCAATTTCAAGACATGCCCGCTTGCCAATATGAGCTTGGAATCTCCAGTGGTGTTTACTCATGAGCTTATCTTATTACCCGAATAGATGAATTGTTCACGATTCACTAATTAATTTAGTTTTTGCAAACTTTGCAACACATTCATAATATGGATAATACAACCAGAGTCAATCCGCCATGTGTCAAGACAAATCTCAGTCATACAAAATTTATAACAAACTAATGAGATATTTATGCATTTATTCTCAAGCCACCACTTGTATTTGGCACAATCAAGTTTCATGTGTTCTTTCTTTTTACAGAAAAAATACTTTGACTCTTTCTTTATGTCCGCTTTTAATTTTGTACCCTTTTGGTTTGGTTTGGACTTGGCCTTCTTCTTTCCTTGTACTGCCACATATATACTAGTAGAACTTTGCTTCATCTCCATCCAAACCTTCCTTCCTCCTGCACACACATGGCCACATGGCCATCAATTTATCAATAGACCATTTCTCCTTACGTATGTTGTAAGAGATCTTAAAAGGATCGTAGGAATGAGAAAGAGAGTTCACAATAAAGTGCATGAGGAAGGACTTGGACATCTCAACCTCCAGATTCTTTAGTTGAGCTATAATGTCTCGCATTCATGTGATATGCTTGCACACAGTAGACAGTAATAAAGCTCATGGAAGAGAATTGCATAATGAAGGTATTGGTCAAAAATTTCTTTGATACCGTAAATTGCTCATTTATAGCCTTAAGAAGTACAGGGATATTGGTATGTTAGTTGACTAAGCCACGGATACCAACTGAAAATTTGCTCTTTTTGAATATGGTATTTAAGCAATTAGTTTGTTCTCATTTTTCATAAAAAGTCTATTCGTCTATAGAGCTGGTATTGGTTACCGAAAGTGGCTCGTCCTTCCGAAACAGGTCAAATAGAGAAGTACCACTTCCCTCAATTTCTTATAATTCTCTCTATTCAAATCAGGAAAATTGAATTTCAAATCTATGGTTTGGAATACTACAAAATAAATAAATATACTTACTAACTATATGCGAAGCATTTAATATATGTCTATCAATGAAAACACATGAAAATAAATTTATGACATAAAAATTGTCTGTGGGTTGATTTCTAATTCTATTAGATTTATTTGAACTTATGATAAATTTATCAAAAATAACTCATTTTCCAATACCTGTGGACTAATTGGAATAGTTAGTCTTTCCTTGATTACTTCATTTTTCTCTACTTAGCCCTATAAGACAACTTTTATGGTGCACTAGGTAAGTTCCCAGTAGATGGTGGGTTACATGAAACTGCTTAAGAATTAGCCAGTCTTAGATTTAACCTTGTCCTTTTCATAGAACTAGTCTAAACATGCACTAGATCAACCATACTTATAGTATTACATAGAAAAAGGATTGCAACTAAGTAAACTACTATTGAACATGACCATTTCGATATCTTATATCTAATTTTATTATTTTCATGTAACAAAAATTTCTATGGGATAAAATTCATTATATAAAAATAAATTTCATGACAAATTTATTTATTTTTAATGTGATTATATTTTTATATATAATTTCCTACTTAATTGTGGCTATGTTGTTAACTCTAATTAATTTTAAAATTTATATTGATTAGAAGGATAATAATATTAATTAACTTTTACCATGCCAATTGGCATAAAATTTTAATGAAAATACAATTAAATTATTTAATATATTTTATTAATTTTGTATCTCCTCTTATGTACAAAATATACTCAAAATTAATTTTATACACGATTTTCTAAAATTTTGGCTTAGAAAATATTTTAAAAATTTTGAAAATTTTTTCAAGTTTTTTGGTACGAAAAATATTTTAATAATTTTGTATCTCCCTTTTATACAAAATTATTTCAAAATTAATTTATACATAATTTTTAAATATCATGCTCGAATATATATTTATTTATTTATTTAATCCAAAAGTCTAATATGAAACATTTTAAAGTTTATTAGGCTTTTTAAAAAATATTGTAGGGATTTGATTGCAATAGTTAATAAAAAATTGGAAATCATGCGGTTATTGAAAGTTTTAGGACAAAAAATTACATATCAAAATGCATTCAATTAAAAGATATTAATTGTTCAATCACAAGACATTCAAAATACAATCATAACTCATAGGGTTTTAATTGTTTACACATGTCAGCTATCTTAACACATTGAATGTCTAAAGATACCCGAAGGATCTCTGATGACTGGAGCTCTGTCAAAAAATATATGAATGTTCCAAAATTATTTTTGAAAATATGATTTTGATCATAATGATACAAGAATTTCAATTTTGGGCTCAATTTTTCAAAAAAAAAAAAAGATTTTTTTTGGCCAAATATTTAAAAATCTGAAAACCCTAATTTTTGAAAATTTTGAAATTTGCCAAAATCTTGAAAAAAGAGGACAAAATTACTCTACTTCCAAATGAAATATTATATTGCACATCAAATGCAATAATAGTTGAACACAAAGAAAAATAACCCGAAAAAAGGAGATCGAATTTACTTTCGGCCATTCGTGATTCTGATGAGCTCCGACGATTATGATAGCACCAAAATGATCCTTGAGGACATGCACAAGCTTTCTAATCCCTCATTTTCACTCAATAGATGGTGTGGAGTTTAGAAATTTGGACTTGGAAACCCAATTTACTAGGAGAGGATTTATATAGTCTGTCAACTATCAAAAAGCCATTAAAACTTTAAAATTGTCATCCTAAATTATGCTGGATGTTATGAGAATTCAATTAAATATTCAAAACAGAAAAACATGACTAATTGTGTCGAGATTTGAATGAGATACCAAAATCCGGCCAAATGCATCCAAATTCAAAATTTTTCCATTCTTTATCACATTTATTCCTTTTTTGGATATATTTTCCATTAATTTCATTTTGAATACATTAACTCATAGGATTTGAATTTTTTTTTAAATTGCTCAAACCCCTAATAATTATGGGAGCGTAGTATTGCACACCGCAACCAAAGTGACTATTGGTTCTCAATGTTTCTCTTTGAGATTGGGCCCCTAGGCCTAGTCCAATAGACGTGGCCCTTTTTCTGTGGGTTGCTATTGATTTAAAATCCCCAAGCCCTTATAGGTACTGGACTTGGATTTGGATCCTCCTTTCCATTGAAAAGTCTAGCTTTCTCATAAATTATTTTACAATTCAGCCCAAATATAGTAAGACTCGGTCCATTGCTCAGGCATATCCGAGGTCTTGGATTTTAGTTTCTACGAACTTTGGTTATTTATTTATTTATTTATTTATTTTTGGTACATAGGAAGTCTTGAACTTGAGTTCTTTACAATGGAGAGGAGAAACAGTGTCTGTTAAGTTATAGTTTTTTGGCCTATAAACTTTGTTGCCTGAGCTCATAGAAGATTTCATAAAAAAATTATATTTTTAGTTTGTTGCACATGAGTTAAACCCATTTTTGCAATGAGATCTGAGGAGGCCAAGTATTATTTCACTAGTATTGAATCAATGCTAGGTAAATGAATTTTCTATTAGGTTAAATTTTTTTATCCAACTTTGTAGAATGTTTGATTTATAATATAATTTGATTTTCTTGTTGTTCAGTTTAAAATGTTCAATTTTTTTTCTCAAAAGAAAAAAGGATATGAAAGTAGACAACATCAAAACAAGCCAATGAACTATAACTCAACGAGTATCATCCCCCTCCCTCTTATAAAGATTTTGAATTCAAACTTTCTTATTAACTAAAAAAAAAAAAGACTACACCAAAAGGAGGTTCCTCTTTTTCCAACGTAAAATAATGTCATTTTACTTAATATCAAATAGTCAAATATTTATATTCTATTTTTTTCTTTTAGAGAGACGTATATATATATGATTTTGTATCAATCTCATAAAACATAGGAAAGAAATCCAATCTTCACTTCTTTCTTGTGTTAACAATCTTCTCCTCTCTATTGTAAAAGACAATTGTCCGGGTTCTTTTTCGAATGTTTTCTTTCATCAATTAATACAAGATTTTTTTTTTTAGTTTTCTTTCAATACTCTTATGTCATGATATTCAAAATACCAACAATTCAAAGGCATTTAATCAAACTAATGAAAACCAGTTCATTTAAAAAACATTAACCTCATGTTCACTATTCCAATAAATCCTATGACAAAAACACTAAGAGGGTGTTGGGCTGAATTTAAAAGTTTCTAAAAATATTTTAGAGTATATTATCTAATAAAATTTAATTGGTTTTTTAAAAAAAATAAATTATAAATTTTAAAAATAAGACATTTAGTGATTATAAGTTTTTTAAAAAAAGTACCTCCCTCCTTTTTTGCGCAACTTATAAGCCATTTTATTTTGACTAACAAACTAATTAAATTATTATTATTGATATTACATCAATTCTACTTTACCCTTTCCATGACAATAATTAACTATGCATATGATATTAATGACATAATGTTTTTTAATTATTTTATCAATAAAAAGATTTTTTTAGGAAATTATTATTACCAAACCAAATAATAACTTATAGACTTACAAAATATTTTATAAACTTTTTGATATTATTTTGTTCAAATACTTTAAAATTTACTTTGAAAATAAAATATAAACATTTATAAACTCCAGAAATATGTAATAAGGTTTAACAGCTTACAAATTATTTTGAAATGAATTTGGCCAAACAAGGCCTGAAACTAAAAGATTTTATAGAAATATATATAATTATATATATGTATGATTTTCTATACCAAGCTAAAATTTTTCAATAAAACGCCCATTAAATTTGCTAATAAAAAATTAATCAAAAACATTTTAGTAAACATTTGTCAAAATTGCATCTTATCTATCAGTAATAATTTCAATTGTTAATACTAACCCACGACTCTTAGGTAGGGGCTCGGCCAATTCAAACTATGGATATAGGTGTAAATATCGGCATCTAGTGCCTATTGCACAGAGCCTAGCCTGAGCCCAGCCTAACTGTTTGCATAAAACAGGTCACTAAAGTTGGTTGCACATTATTCTATCAAATCATGGAAGGGTTTCATGTCCATTCACCCTATAAAAATTTCCTGTGGTAGAGACCGAGGGCTTTCTTCACAATCGCCTCATTTTAGTTCATCCATAACTCCTCTAAGTTTTCTTTTGTTTGCACATAACTCTACATTCAAAGCAAAAGCCTAGTCCAAAGACCATTCTCTTGATCATTTCACAGAGGGTGAAGACCCTTATCTTTTAGAGGGATAAAAACACTAGAAAACCCTATCACCTTTTTGCTTAGCCAATAAAAAAAATATATCAACAAAAAGCTTAAAAATGCTATCAGATATATATCAAACTCATTTAGTTTGGAAAAATCAATCTTCTATAAATTTCAAGAGTACTAATTTGGGAAGGATACATGTTTTACAAACAGCACCGTGTACAAGCAGGCAACTCCGCCTGCTAGCTGTTTGTAACTTGTGAATGATAGAAAAAAATGAAGTTAAACAAAAGAAGTGTAACCATATCCTTGTTTAAGCAACTATCCACTGTTCACTCTGAAAAATAAAATGATAAGCAGAAGCAGCTTCTCAATCTACATCCACATCCTTGATAGCATCTCAATGGTTATTGCTCTAAACTCAGGTCACCCTACCTAACATTGTATCTAGCTACAAAATCCCCAAAATGGAAAATCAATCAATCAATTAATCAATCTCTCTCTCTCTCTCTCTTTCTTACTTTAAGACGATTCACCTAGGAATTGGTACCTCAAAACTCAAATAATTTGAAGTAGTGTAATGCATGTACAGATAGGTTTGGTGAATTCAGTTCATCAATGGAAGTAAAGTGTGATAGATAATCCAATATTTCATTAATTTAATTTTTGATAGCAATCCAAAAACTACATCTGTAAGCTACCTTGACTGCATTTTCTTTTTTCTTTTTTAATACGAGACCAATGTATAATATTATATTACACACCAAATGCAATAATAATTAAACAAAAATAAAAATAACCCGGAAAAGGGGATCGAATGTATCTCCAATGATTCGTGATTTCGACGAGATTCAACAATTGTGATTGTACCAAAATGATCCTTGGGATCTTTACAAGATTTCTAGTCCATCAATTTCACTCAATCGATAGTGTGAATTTTAAAATTTGGATTTAGGAATCTAATACACTAGGAAGGGGTTTATATAACTTCTCAACTATAAAAAATCTATTAAAACCCTATAATTGTCATTCTAAATTATTGTTGAACGTTATGAGAATTCAATTAAATATTCAAAACGGAAAAACAAAATTAATTGTGTAGAGGTTTGAATGAGACACCAAAATCCGGCCAAATGCATTTAAATTCAAATCTCTTCCATTCTTTATCACATTGAATCTTTTTTCGATTAACTTCATTTGAATTCATTAACTCATGGGATTTGAATTAAAAAAAAAATCTAACATTTTTCCACTTGGCCCAGCAAACCGATTTGAAATCAAAACCAAATCAATTTTGTACGAAAATAGAGTATGAGTCATGGCGATAAATTCTCTAGAAGCGAGTATTATCTTCTATATACTACAATACATTCTATTTTCTAATTTTGTGGTGACATTTACTTTATGGATTGAATTTATTTCAAAACAACAACATGTGCACAATTTTATTGAGAAAATTCAACTCTGAGTTTCATTTAAATAAGACAATAAGCCTATATTTGCAACATGATCCCTGAACCCACTTGATGGCATGCCTTTAGTTAAGCGATTGGCCAATATACAATCAGTGCTAATGCTTTGAATTACAGCTTTATTTTCCAATACTATTTCCCTAACAGCTAAGTATTTTAATCGATATATTTATTTTGATTGTCACTCTTATTATTTTTAACCAAAAATACAGTAATTGAATTATTATAAAGTATACATAATGTCTTAGATACATAATCTAAAACCCTAAACTCGGATATGAAACTCTTAAGCCACATCGCGTGTGACGTAACCTCAAAACATGCCATGAACTCAGCTTCCGTAGTGGAGGTCGCAGTCAATGTTTGCTTAGTACTCCTCCACAATACAGTTCTACTGGTTATCATAAATATGGAACCCGATGTTGATTTTCGGGAATCAACACAACTGGAAAAGTTCGAATCCGAGTACCTGACTACTTCTAAATTATCAATGCATCTGTATGTAAGTATGTACTTCTTAGTGTTTTATAGATATTTCAACACCTTCTTTGCATCCTTCCAATATTTCAAACCTGGGTTACTTTTATATCTACCTAACATCTCTACAATATGCACTATATCAGGTTTTGCACAGATCTGTACATACATGAGACTTCCAACAACGGAAGTAAATAGGATATTAGCTATCTATTCCCTTTCCAAATCTGTCTTAGATCATTGGTCTAAATTGAATATATCCTCTTTGACAATCGAAGTTATACTTGGTGAACAATTTTTCATCCTGTATCTCTTAAACACTTTATTGATGTAGCTCTCTTGAGATTGTCCCATAATCTTATGGGATGTATCTCGTATATCTTTATGCCAATGAAATAGGATGTATCACCTAAATCTTTCATCTCAAAGTTCTTAAAGAGAAACTGTTTCACCTCATATAACATCCCATTATCATTGGTGACAAGTAGTATGTCATCCACATACAGGATAAGAAAAAAATCTACTCCCATTGATCTTGAGGTATATGCATTGATCTATAATATTTTCTTCAAAACCGAATGAACTGACTATATTGTGAAATTTTAAATACCATTGATGGGAGGCTTGTTTCATTCCATAAATGGATTTTTTGAAGTTGCACATCAAATGCTTATTACCACTAGAGGAAAATTCTTTAGGTTGACACATGTAAACCTCTTCCTCTAGTTCCCCATTAGGGAAAGTTGTTTTCATATCCATTTATTACAATTCTAGGATAAAATTTGCAACAAATGTGAAAATGATATGAAGGGAATCTTTCGTAGACACCGGAGAAAATGTTTTCAAGTAGTCGATTTCTTCCCTTTGGGTGAACCCTTTAACAATGAGTCTGGTCTTGTATTTCTTGATATTGCCCAATGAGTATGTCTTAGTTTTGAAGACCCATTTGCATTCCATAGGTTTTACCCCATCTGGCAACTCTACAAGATCCTGGACTCCACTGCTCATGGAATCCATTTCATCTTTCATAACGTTCTGCCAAAAGTTCAAGTCCTTAGTACTCATGGCTTGTGAAAACGTTTATAGGTGCTCTACGGTTCTAACATTATAGTCAAACTCTTGAACGTATACCACATAATCATCAGGTATAGCTGACCTTCTTTCTCGAATAGATCTTCTTAATGTAGATTCAATGTTCTTCGAAGGAAAGGGTTGACCAACTCGATCTTGATCAACTATTTGTAGAATTTCTTGGTTGCCACTTATACCCTAATTTGTATCCATATGCACTTGAGAGTCATTTTGGACAATAACTAACTTGATACTTGAAATTGATGGGAAACTTGATGGGTCTCTTTCAGAAGTTAACTCTCAAAAGTTATCCCCCCACTAACCAAGTTATTCTCTAAAAATCTAACACTTCTAGATTCTATAAAGCTAGTGTGGTAGAATGGATAATAAAACCGGTATCGTTTGGACTTTTTGACATAACCGACAAAGTGTCCACCCATGGTCCCTGGATCTAGTTTTTTCTCCCATGAATTATAAAGCCTTATCTCTGCAGGATAGCCCAAAATGCATACATATCTCAAATTAGGTTTCCAACCCTTAAATAACTTGAAGGGAGTTTTGGCTATTGTCTTGGTTGGAACCCTGTTTAAGATGTACACTGTTATCTTTAGAGTTTTAGTTTACAAGAATTTAGATAGTTTGGAGCTAGATATCATGCTTATAACCATATCAAGTAAGATCCTATTCCTTCTTTCAACTACCTCATTTCGGTCAGATGAACTAGGCATGTGTATTGGGCAACAATATAATTTTTCTAAA
The DNA here is from genome assembly GCA_033439265.1 of Dillenia suffruticosa. Taxonomy (NCBI): domain Eukaryota; kingdom Viridiplantae; phylum Streptophyta; class Magnoliopsida; order Dilleniales; family Dilleniaceae; genus Dillenia; species Dillenia suffruticosa. Next base: position 23,801,713 of record JAVTVX010000015.1, read on the forward strand.
GGAATTTTGCAAATGGACCTGGTATTTGTCCGTTCTTTATTTACTTTCCATGGTATTCATCACCTCTATCTGACCTTACGATCTTTATTTGTTTACCGCATTGTTTCTCTATTTCTGCCTTAAAAATTTTAAAGGTATCCAATGTCTCATTTTTATAGCAAAGGATATATAGATATTTATATCGTGAATAATCATCTATAAATGAGATGAAATAACTTTAACCATACGAGTCGATACTTGGAGTACAAATGTCTATATGTATGATCTCAAACAATTTTGAGATTTTCATGATACCTTTTTTAGTCTTGTTGGTCTACTTTTCCTTAATACAATTCACACAAGTCTCAAAGTCGCTAAACTTTAGGATATCAAGTATCTCATCCTTTACCAACTTTTTTATTCTCTTTATGGAGATGTATCCTAATTTCTAGTGTCACAATATGAAAAACGATACTTCTTTTAACCCCTATATGAGTTACATTCATGCAAATATTATCTTGTAAAGTAATAGTATATAATCTATCTAATAATAAATCATAACTAATGATATTTGAACCATAAAATAATGTCATTTTATTATTAAATTGGAAAGAGTAATTGAATTGTATAAGTTTTGAAACAGAAATTAACTTCCTAGAAAACTTAGATACATAAAATACTCTCTGCAATTTCAAGACATGTCCGCTTGTCAATATGAGCTCACAATCTCTAATAACCTTTACTCGTGAACTCATCTTATTACCTGAATAGATGAGTTGTTCACGATCCACTAGTTTCCTTAGGTTTTGCAAGCTTTACAATACATTTGTAATGTGGATGGTACAACCAAAATCAATCCACCATGTGTCATGAGAAATTTCAGTCATGCAAAATTTATAACAAACTAATGAGATTTCTATATATTTCTCAAGCCACTGGGACTCTTTCTTTATGTTCATTTTTAATTTTGTGCCTTTTGGTTTACTTTGGACTTGCCCTTCTTCTTTTCTTGTATTGTCACATGTGTATTAGTACAATTTTGCTTCAACTCCATCAGCAACCTTCCTTTCCCCTGCACACACATGACCATCAATTCATTGATAGACTATTTCTCCCTATGTGCGTTATAAGAGATATTAAAAGGACCGTAGGGTTGAGGAAGATTGTTTAGAATAAAGTATAAGAGGAAGGATTTGGACATCTCAACCTCCGGGTCTTTAATTAAGTTGTAATGTCCTACATCCACATGATGCGTTCGCATGCACCGTAGATAATAGTGAGTCTCATGGAATAAAATTACATAATGAGGGTACTGGCCAAAGATTTCTCCGATTTCGCAAATTGCTCATTTATAGTTTTAGAAGAGCATGGAAATTGGTATCTTGGTTGACCGAGACACGGATACTACCTGAAATTTTGCTTTTTATGAACATGGTATTTAAGTGATTATATCGTTCCTATTTTTTATAAAGAGTTTTTTTATCTATAGAGCTAGTATCGATCACCAGAGGTGGCTCGTCCTTCCGTATAGTATAGTCAATATCCAAGCAACTCAAATGGAGAAGTACAATTTCCCTCCATTCCTTATAATTCTCTCCATTCAAATCGAAAAAATCGAATTTCAAATTTATGGTTTGGAATACTACAAAATAAGTAAATATATTTACTAATTATATATGAGGCATTTAATAATGTCTACTAATACAAATGCAAGAACATAAATCTATAATATAGAAATTGCATATGGGCTAAATTTCTAATTTTATTAGATTTATTTGACTTATGATAAGATTTATCAAAAATAGTTCATTTCCCAATGTCGGTGGGTTAATTGGAAAACTATCGATAGTTAGTTTTTCCTTGATCACTTATCTTTCTCTACTTAGCCCTATAAGATGACTTTTCTAATCCAACAAGTAGATTCCCAAATAGATGGTGGGTCACATGAGATCGCTTAAAAACTAGCCAACCGTAGAATTAGCGATGTATTGCTAGGATATGAACATTTGACCTACCTGGCGGGATAAATAGTCAGGGCTAGATATCCAAGTTGTCAATGGTAGACAAGATGTTATTTTAGGAAATTCGCATATATGTTGAACAAGAATTTGGGATTTGGTCGATCTACACTTCTATTGGCCAACCTTAGTGTAAATCGATCCAATTCCTATTTTGGTGCTCGAATACTAATGAATAATTTTTCTAGTGGATGGAGTAGTAATATTATCATTGCAATTATTTTCTCAATTAATCTTCTGGCATGTGTAGAGATGGCACCTAGTAGGAAGCAGAGGAAGAGAGTTACTAAACAGAATCACTTTATGTCCATTGATGAGGATGTAGAAATTGAAGATCATGGCCTAAACGGAAATAAAGAAGAAGAAGAAGAAGGAGACACTAAGATGAACTGCCCTTATTGGGGGGTTCATGTTAATGTTCAACGAGAAGGACAGCGAGGCCGCAAGGAGGGTAGCTCTCACTGAGTACCCCGCATGAGCCCAACATAGATGGCTCAATTGTTTTCTCAAATGGATCTTGCCACTCTTGCTATGACCTTCCAAATTATGCAAAAATACAACAACAACCAGAGCAGCAACAACCCACACTTGTTCATGTATTTTGGATTGTTTTGTTAATCTGGTTTTAAGTTTTGTTGATGGACATTTATTCATGTTGATGGATGTCTTTTTTCTAAGGCTTTTGTGTGGATGATTAAATTTAGTTTAACACCGGATGAGGATTTTGTTTAAGGTTGAATATATTTTGAATGATTAAATTTAGCATTCCAAAATTTTCTTCGCTAGAAAAAAAAACCGTCACAAAGTTCGTTGCTAAGTTCAACACTATAATTTTGTATAAAATAATAAAATAATAAAATGTTAACTTAAAATAAAATAATAAATGAATTAAAAAATAAATCAATATTATTCTTAGAAAAAAATATAAAAATAAAATAAATTGCTACTTTAAAATATTATTTAAAATTTTATAAAACAATAGATATGATTTGTTAAATTAAAATAATAAAATAAATTAAAATATGATTTGCAAATATGATTTTTTTTTAATTTGTTAACTTATGCTCACATTTAAAATGAAATAATAAAAGATTTATCAAAAATAAAATAATATTCTATTTTTTTAAAAAAATAAAAAAAAATAAATGTTATTTTAAAATTTAATATTATATTAGATTAATATTATATTTGTTAATTTTTTATTTAATTATTATATTAATTCTATATTTTATTTAATTAAATATAAAATTTAACCACAAATTTTCGAGTTCGTCACTAAATTTAACGATAGAATTCCCAAATTTATCGCTAAATTAATTTTTTATTTAATTATATATAAAACTTAGTTACGAATTTTCTAGTTTGTCACTAAATTTAAAGACGGAAATCCCAAATTCGTCGCTAAATTGATTTTTTATTTAATTATTATATTAATATTTTATTTTATTTTTATTATATATAAAATTTGGTCACGAATTTTTGAGTTTGTCACTAAGTTTAGCGACAGAAATACCAAAATCATCGCTAAATTATTTTTTTATTTAATGATTATATTAATATTTTATTTTTTTTAATTATATATAATACTTAGCAACGGATTCTCAAGTTCATCGCTTAATTTAGTGACGAAAATCCTAAATTCGTCGCTAAATTAATTTTTTATTTAATTATTATATTAATACTACATTTTATTTTTATTATATAAAATTTAGCAACAACTTGCCAAGTTAGTCACTAAATTTAGCGATGGAAATCCCAAATTTGTCGCTAAATTAATTTCTTATTTTATTATTATTTTAATATTTTATTTTATTTAATTTTATATAAAAATTTAGTTCCGAATTTTCGAGTTCTTCGCTAAATTTATCCACGACTTTTCAAATTTATCGCTAAATTTAACAATGAATTTTTGAGTTCGACGCTAAATTTATCGACAAAAATCCCAAATCCATCACTAAATTAATTTTTTATTTAATTATTATATTATATTTTTATTATATATAAAATTTAGGGATGAATTTTCGAGTTCGTCGCTAAATTTAGCGACGAAAATCCTAAATTCGTCTCTAAATTAATTTTTTATTTAATTATTATATTAATATTATATTATATTTTATTATATATAAAATTTAATAATGAATTTTTAAGTTCATTGCTAAATTAAGCGACGAAAATCTTATATTCATTTGTAAGTTTTAAAATAACCTTTCACTTTTTTTATTTTTTAATTTATATATTTCATATTTATTATATTTTATATTTGTTATGTATTTTATTTAATATATTATATATTATTTATTTTCTATTTGTTATATATACTTTATTTTTAATTATTATATTAATATGATTTGTTAATATGATTTTTTTTTAATTTGTTAGCTTACGCTCACATTTTATTGATAATTATAAAATAATCTAAAATGATAATTTGTTGTGAAATAGTGAAATACTAATTTAAAATACAATAATAAAAATTAAAAAAATAATATTATTCTTTAAAAAGTTAAATTAAAAAATAAAATATTATTTTAAAATATTATTTAGAATATGATATGTTAATAAATATGATTTTTTAATATAAAATAATAAAATAAAATAAAATATAAAATGGTAAATCCGTCGCTAAGTTAATCATTTTTTTAATACGCATTTTGTATTTTATTCTCTTATTTTTTTATTCTCTTATTATTTTTTTCTTTTTATTTTATTTTTTTGAAACAATAGAATAGTCTATAAATGGACAGCCGCCTCTAAGTCGCCATCCGTCTCACTGCCGCCGTCATCCGAAAACTATTGTTTGATTTACTTACCAGACAAGATAGATTTTCGAACATGGATGTATGATCCACTGTTTCTCTTGCCGATGATGATAACGAATGAAGATGAACAACTAAACTTTAAAAAATGTTTGAACTATATGAGAGAAACGAACGGACGTAGAAGACGAAAAATATGAAGGGTGAACTCTGCCGTGACTAATTATAAATTGTTTGTTACAAATTGGTTTAATTATTTATTGTTCAAAATTGTCAATTTGATGAGAATTGTAATATTCACTATATATTCAATTTGATTTCGTTATTCATAATAGTTTAACAAGAAAGACGAAGTTGAAAATATTTCCTAATAGAGTATAGAAGAAATTTAGTAAAGAAATTAACCATAAATTTTGAAATACCAGTAATAAATTAGTGACGAATTTAGCTACAAATATTTTTTTTAACTAATTAGCGATGAATTTTGTCATGAATTTTTTTGTGACTAATTAGTGACAAATTTAGCCACAAATTTTCGAGTTCGTTGCTAAATTTTGTGACAAATATTTTTTGTGACTAATTAGCGACGAATTTAACAACAGATAATTTTTGTAGCTAATTAGCGATGAAATTTGTCACAAAAAATTTTTGTCACTAAATTTAACGACAGATAGCAATATCTGTGACAAAAAATAGCCACGAAATTTTTATTCATCACTAATTAGCGACGAATTTTGCAACAAAAAAATTTTTGTCACCAATTAGCGACCAATTTAGTCAGGAAAATTTTTTATCGCCAATTAGTGATGACTTTAGCCACTAATAATGTATTCGTTGCTAAGTTAGCCACGAATAAATTGTAGCAAATTTCATTACAAAATATTGACGAAAAAATTTTTCATCGCTAAATTTGTCGAAAAATAATGACGAATTTTTTCCATTACTAAAATTCGTCACTAAATCCATGTTTTTTTGTAGTGATGATCACGAGTTTTACTCGCGACTTGGGTACCCGATTAGTCGGGGCAAAACTTTGAATACTGGATAGTAGCTTAAGTCCAATGGCGTCCCCCAAAAAAATCAACTCCTCCAGGTTTTCTTTTGTTTGCACATTACATTCAATGCAAAAGCATAGTCCAAAGATTCTTTTCTTGATCATTTCACAAAGGGTGAACACCCTTAACATTTATAGGGATAAAAACACTAGAAAACCCTAGCACCTTTTACTTAGCAAAAAAGAAAAAAAGTATCAACAAAGAGTTTAAAAATGTTATCAGATATATGCTAAGCACATTTAGTTCAGAAAAATCAATTATCTATAAATTTCAATAGTACCAATTTGGAAAGGATATATGTTTTAGAAACAGCACCTTGCACAAGCTGGCAACTCCTCCTGCTTGTTGTTTCTAACATGTTCACGACAGACAAAAAAATGAAGTTAAACAAAAGAAGTGTAACCTGGCAACAGATGGAAGCTCATAATCATGCTTAAGCAACTATCCTTGTTTCTTCTAAAAAAGAAAATGATAAGCAGAATCAACTTTTCGTTCTACATCCACATTCTTGATAGCATCTAAATGGTTATTGCTCTAAACTAAGGTCACCCCAATTGTATCTAGTGGCAAAATCCACAAAATGGAAAATCTCACTGAGGAATTGGTTCCTGAAAACTCAAATAATTAGAGGTGGTGTAATGTATGTAGCGGCCGTACAGGTTTGCTGAATTCAGTTCATCGATGGAAGTGAAGTGTGATAGATAATCCAGCATATTAATGAATTTAATTTTTGACAACAGTCCAAGTACTTCATCTATAAACCTATCTCAACTAGCCCTATTATGACACTTGAGTCAAGCTTGGGTATCACAATACCCGAGCTCGGCTCGAGTTTCCGGCAGTCGAGTCTGTAATTCTAGAGCTTGAGCTCAACTCGAAGCATCATCGAGGAGCTCGAGCTTAAGTATCGCAGGACCAGATTGGGACCGAACCCGAGCTCGAGACAACACCCAAACCCAAGCCCGAAACCGAAACAGATCACTCGAGAGCTTGATGGGAAGAGCTAGCAAAACCCTTAACAGAGAGAGAGAGAGAGAGAAGGAGATCAGACTTTCGTTCGATCGTGATGGAGAGGAGAAGGAGATCGCAGGCTCGGCTGGGAAAAGACCTTCAATCGATCGCTACTCGGCTAGGAAAAGACCTTCAATCGCGATGGTGAGAGAAGGAGACCGAGACCGATCGCCATGGTAAGGGAGAAGGAGACCTTCTGTGATGGCAAGAGGATCGCAATTGTAAGAGAAGGAGACCAAGACCAATCGCCATGGTGTGGGAGAAGGAGACCTTTTGTGACTAGGAAATAGGAAATGATAATGGGTGAGGGCGGGGTTAGGGTAAATGAAAGGAAAAATGGCATCCGGGTAGCTCGATGAGCTTCAAGCTTGACTAAATATGGGCTCGAGCTCAAGCTCGGGCTCGAGGCAGGACTCGCTGAGCTCGAGCTCGAGTTGACTGAGCTCGAGCTCAAGCTTTGATCGGGTAGCGTCACGGGTACCTATGACACTACTCGAGTATCATAACAGGCCTAATCTCAACAACATTTTCATTTTTCATACATGCACTCTGGTTTTCAAAAATCTTAATAATTCGGTTCGAAGAGAAGTAGGGCTCAATCAGGGAACTAGCTCTCCTAACATTCATTTTTTCATTCCCAAAGTCGAATTTAAGATTTTGGTTAAAGGAGTATACTATTTTTCCATTAGATCGGTAGGTTGTTGGTACCATAACTGTAATTCTTCAAGTATATGCGAATGAAGAAGTGGGAAGAAAAAACTCAAAAAATGACATATGAATAAAGTGTCCAATCCAATCAATTTTGCTGGACTCTTCCTTAACCCCATGAATATATCTTTTTTCATGGGACTTGCAGCAAACATATTCTCCAAAACAAAATTTATTTTAATATACTTACTAGGTATGCTTAATTTACAAATTGTGCAATAAATTTATTTATGTATATTTATGCCAAAAATTGATGGTAGTACATGACATGGTCAGGCATCAAAGCGATTAAGAACACCAATACAAATAAAGCAACTAACATTGTCTTGCAACTGCTTCTTGTTGATACTAAATCAGTGGTTTTTCTTTTATTGAATTGGTTGGTTCTAGTGGTATATTGATATTTAATTTGAAGGAGTGCACTTGTATGGGGTTGGAAGATTGAAATCCAATAAAAACGATTTGAGAACATATTTTGTTACGAGCAAGTTTAATGAAGGTTTGCATCCTCTTACTACAATTTGAATATCTAATATACGAAATTTAATCAGAAGAAATGATATGTAATTTTTAAAAAAATATAATTCTAAAACATGAAAATGGAACGAATACTTCATATATCAAAGCCTATAAAACATAAAATTGTTGATTATTCAAATGCAGATTGTAAAATTTTTGTGATGTTACGCTTTAATCAAATACAAAAAGAACGCACTCTAATGGTGCATTAGAAGCTCTCATTAAGCATCTGAATAAGTAACATTAAAAATATATATTAAACATATATGATCTTATTAGTAGAGTCCTCCCCTTATTCACAACATCATCTTGTCCTGGACAGGGCTCTAGTAGGGCTCGCCTCCGCGAAAACACATACATTGGGTCTTGCTAATAGCGGTCAAACAATGAGCATCCCGAAAGTTAGCTTTGAGGATGTCCTTGCAAGCGTTGATGCACTTAGCAGCAGTACATGGTGGGTCTACTAGTACCGCAAAAGCAGCCTCCGTAGTAGTAGGCCATACAGCCACAAACAACAGCAAACCAAGCAAACCAACCATCACACTCTTGCTAACTACAGCTCTAATTCCCTCCATTAATTTGGTAATATACTCAATTATGTTTACTTCGTGCTTTTCTTCTTCTTCTTCTTGTTCCAAGTTTGTATAAAAATTGGGTATTTATAGCTTTGAGTAAACAACGTTATGCATGTTGAAATTGACGCAAATGGGCCTCATTCTCAACCCAATAGAAGCAACCAGTAGCTGTCCAAAAGAAGTCAGAATATTTGGTTGATTTAGTCTACTATTATGGTAGATTTAGTTAATCATTATAGATTTTGCTGATTTATTTAGTCTAATTTAGAAAATTGACATTGCTTTGATTCCTTTACTCATCTTTTAGTCAAATATTTATATTCTTTTTTTTCTCTGGGACAAAAATGTACATATACAGGTATTATATCACTCTTAGAAAACATAGAAAAGAAATCTAATGTTCACTCCTCTCTTGTGTTAACAATCTTATCTTCTCTTGTAAAAGGCAATTGTCTCTGTTCGTTTAGGAATTGTTTGTTTCATCAATTAATGCTAGAATTTTTTTTTTCAATATCTTATTCCATGATATCCAAAATTCTAACAATGTATAGGCATTTAATCAAATCAAAGAAAACCAATTCATTTAAAAACATTAACCTCGTGTTCACGGATACAATAAATCCTAAGACAAAAATGCTAAGAGAGTGTTGAGCTAAATTTAGAAGTTTCTAAAAATATTTTAGAGTTTATAATCTAAATAAATTTATTTGGTATTTTTTTAAAATAAATTATAAATTTTAAAAATAAGATATTTAGAGATTATAAGTTATTAAAAAAAAGTACCTACATCCATTTTTCCACAACTTATAAGCCATTTTATTTTGATTAATAAACTAACTAAATTATTCTTATTAATATTACATCAATTCAACTTTGCCCTTTCCATGACAATAATTAGATATTCATATGATATTAAGGACATGATATTTTTTTATTGTTTTAACACTAAAAAGATTTTTTAGGAGTTTATTGTTACCTAACCAAATAATAACATATAGACTTGCAAAATATTTTACAAACTATTTGATATCATTTGGTCCAAATAGTTTAAAATTTATTTTGAAAAATAATAGAAAAATTTTTAAACTCCAAAAATATGTAATAAGGTTTAAATCTTACAAATTATTTAAAATAAGTTTGGTCAAACACGGTCTGAAACAAAAGGTTTTTATACAAATCACTACAAAAAAAGTGGAAATTTATGAAGAAATTCAGCTATGAAAGAATATTTGTCCGTAATTTGTGACAAAAATAGCCACGAAAATTTATTCACGGATAATTTGCATCGAATTTGGTAATGAACGGAAAATTCATTGCAACATTCCCTATTCATCACAAAAGTCATGGTTAAAAATCGTGGGAATTGGCACCAAATTTTTGTGACATAGATTTCATGGCAAAATTTGTCGCCAAATTTGCAACAAAGATTTTTCATCACGAATTTTCATGGCAAATCCCATTGGTGAAATGTTCGTTGCAAACTTTCATTGCTAATTTGGTTACGAAATTCTCTCATTGCAAACTTTGTTGCTGAATTATCAATTAGCCTTTCATTGCTAAATTCATGACTAATTTGTCACACAAAAATGTCAACTTAAAATTAGCGACAAATTAAAACATTCATGGTAAAATTTTCATGACTAAATTCGTTGTTAAATTCTGGCCAATATTTTGTTTCCAAACCAAAAAGAAAAGGTTGCTAATTTGTCGCTTCTCTCTGCAACCGTTGTTTACTCCTCAACTGAAGTTGCTTCCTCCGATGAAGCTCTAGTCTGTTTCGGCTGCTTTTGGTAAGGTGTTGACCTCTCTCCCTCTCTCTTTCTTTCTTTCTCTCTCTGTCATTAAATGGTTAGTGTTTCTCTCTCTCTCTCTCTCTGAGCTGTAATGTTAAGGTTTGGGGGCAGTGATGAGAAATATTGTCATATATTTTAATTTGTTGGTTTAATTTTTGTTATGATTGTGAATTTGATATTTTATGTGGATGGAATTAAGAGAAAAAGTGAATTTTGGTTGATGATTGTGGTGTTCATCGAATCAAGGTTGAAGTTAGGGTTTTTTTAATTGGGTGCAGGGAAAATCTAATTATTATTGTTGTACATTTTCTTTTCTTTTCTTTCTTTTTTGTTTTGGCTGCAAGTCTAAAATTTGGTTGAAATATTTACAAAGAAATTTTTTTGCGTATATTTTGGTTGCAATGTTGGGGACTGACTAATTAAATTAAGAGCGCTCAATCTTCTTGTTAACTATTGATGGTACTAGTCCTACTATTTTATATGAACGTTTGAACACCACCTAGCGATGTGTTGCTAGGATATGAACATTTGGCCTACCTGACGGGATAAATAGTCAGACTGGATATCCAAGTAGTCAATGGTAGACATGATGTTATTTGAGGAAATTAGTATATATGTTGGATAGGAATTTGAGACTTGGTCGATTTACACTTTGGGTGGCCAACCTTAGTGTAAATCGACCCAATTCCTATTTTGGTATTCAAATACTAAAGAGTAATTTTTCTAGAGGATTGGGTAGTAATATTATCATTGCAATTGTTTTCTCAATTAATCTTCCTGCATGTGTAAAGATGGCACCTAGTAAGAAGTAGAGGAAATCACTTTGGGTCCATTGATGAGGATGGAGAAATTAAAGATCATGGCCCAAATGGAAATGAAGAAGAACAAGAAGAGGACACTAAGATGAGCTGCCCTCCTAGGGGGTTTATGAATGATGTTCAACGAGAAGGTCAGCGAGACCTCGAGGAGGGTAGCTCTCGCTGAGTACACCGAATGAGCCCAGGCTCAAATGTTTTCTCAAATGGATAGTACCAGTCATGCTATGGCCTTCCAAATTATGGAAAAGATACAACAACAATCACAACAACAACAACCAGAATGACAACAACCCACACTTATTCATATATTTTGGATTGTTTTGTTAATCTAGTTTTGACTTTTGTTGATGGATGTCTTTTTTCTAAGGCTTTCGTATGGATTATTAAATTTAGTTTAACGCTGGATGAGGATTTTGTCTAAGGCTGAATGTATTTTGGATGATTAAATTTAGCGTCCCAAAATTTTCTTTCATCACTTGAAAAAAACCGTCACAAAGTTTGTTGCTAAGTTCACACTAAAATTTTGTCGCTAAGTTCATCGTTAAGAATTCGACGCTAAGTTCATCGCAAACTAGATAGACCATTCAAATAAGTATTTTCATCGCTAAATTTGTTGCTATTTGTTTGTGGCAGAGTTTGTCGCTAATTCTTCGCTACTAAGTTCATCACTATGGATTCATCGCTAAGTTCGCTGCTAAGCATTTGTTGATAAGTTTGTCGTTAAAGATTCATCGCTAATTACCAATGTATCTTTTCATTGCTAAACAACAACAATTTTTGTAATGAATTAACTTGTTGCTAATTTGCAATGAATAAAAATTAGCAATGAAATTTGCACCGAACATTTTTGTCACTAATTTGCGACAAATTCTACAACAAAATTTCTTGTCTCAATTTTGAAACAAAATTTGTATGTTTTTGTCGCTAAATTTTGCGAAGAACTTTGCAATATAACATTTTTGTTTCAAATTTGTGATGAAACGTTAATTTTTTCATTGCTAAATTTTGTGATGCCGATTTTGCCATAGATTTCCCTTCATCGTAATATTTTTTGTCACAAATTTTGTTCATTTTTTCATCGCTAATACAATGGCTATTTTTTTTTTTTTTTGTAGTGACGAACTATATGATTTTCTATACCAAGCTAAAATTTTTCAATAGAACCCATTAATATTGTTAATTAAAAATTTATCAAAAACATATTAGTAAACACTAGTTAAAATTGTATTTTAACGGCCTGTAATAATTTCAATTGTTAACACCGAACTACGAGTCTTACTTGGTGGCTCGGCCAATCCAAACTATGGGTATAGGTGTAAATATCCATATCGAGGCCCCATTGTGTTGAGCCCAAACTGAGCCCAGCCCAATTGTTTGTGTGAAATAGGTCTAGATCTCCCCTTTTTTTTTTTTTTAGATAAAACAGGTTAGTAAAGTTGGTACCACATCATATTGTTAAATCTTGGTAGAATTTCATGTCCATTTACCCTTTAAAATTTCTTGTGGTAGAAACTGAGGTCTTGCTTCAAAAACGCCTCATTCTAGTCTGACCATCAACTCCTGTAGGTTTTCTTTTGTTTGCACATAACTCTACATTCAAAGTGAAAGCTTAGTCCAAAGACCCTTATCTTGATCATCTCACAAAGGATGAAGACCCTTAACATTTGAGGGATAAAAACACCGAAAAACCTCACCACCATTCTACATAGCAAAAAAAAAGTATCAACAAAGAGGTTAAAAATATTATCAGATATATGTCAAGCTCATTTAATTTGGAAAAATCGATCTTCCTTAAATTTCAAGAGTACCAATTTGCAAAGGATACATGTTTTAGAAATGGCACTGTGTACAAGCTGGCAACTCCGCCTGCTTGCTATTTCTAACATGTTGACGAAAGAAAAAAAAATGAAGTTAAAAAGAAAATGATAAGCAAAAGCAGCTTCTCCATCTACATCCACATCCTTGAGAGCATCTCAATGGTTATTACTCTAAACTAAGGTCACCCCCATCTAGCATTGTATCTAGCTGCAAAATCCACAAATTGGAAAATCTCTCTCTCTCTCTCTCTCTCTCTATATATATATATATATATATATATCATATTTTAAGAGGATTCACCTAGGAATTGGCACCTCAAAACTCAAATAATTAGAAGTGGTGTAATGCATGTACCGGCATTACAGGTTTTGTGAATTCAGTTCATCAATGGAAGTGAAGTGAGATAGATAATCCAATATCTCATAAATTTAATTTTTGATAATAGTCCAAACACTGCATCTATAAACCTACTTTGACCATATTTTCTTTTTTTTTTATATTGACCACTAGTATTCAAAATCCTGAACAATTTGATTTGAACAGGTATGAGGCTCAATTTAAGGGACAAACTCTCCTTATGCCTATTTTTTCAATCCCAAACTCGAACTCGAAATCTTGGTTAAAGAATTTTAATATTTTTCCATTAGATTCATAGTTCATTGGTACCTTAATGGTAATTTTTCAAGTTCGAACAAAGAAGTGGGAAGAATATCTCAAAAAGGGACAAATCAATAAAGTGTTCAATCCAATCTTGCCAGACCTTTCCTTAACCCCATGAATATATCTTTTTCATGGGACTTGGAGGAAACATATTCTCCAAAACAAAATTTATTTTAATATACTTACTAAGTATGTTTAATTTACAAATTGTACAATAAATTTGTTTATTTATATTTATTCCAAAAATTGCCCATGCTACATGACTTGGTTAGGCATTGAAGCAATTAAGAACACCAATGCAAATAAAGCAACTAACATTGTCTTCCTACTACTTACCATTGATGCTTAATCAGTGGTTTTTCTTTTATTGAATTGGTTGGTTCTACCGGTATATTGATATTTAATTTGAAGGAGTGCACTTGTTTGCGGTTGGAGAATCTAAATCAAATAAAAATGGTTTGGAAACATATAGAAAATTGTAGTTATAGTGCAATTAATTAGGGGCTACACTTTAAATTTGGAAAAAAAAATACTTTTAAATTTTTCATAAACAAATCCATCATTGGAATAAAGTGTACAAAATCTTCCTACCTTGGAAAAAAAAAAGGAATGCTTTTTTCAATGGAATGTGGTTAATTGATATTTTCTCTCTCAAACCTACGACTCCTAGTTTTTGGGACTTCTGAGTAGACACACAATACTTACTTTGTCCTCAAGATGTTTTCCAGTTTTCCACTGCATTATTAGTATTATGATTGCACTCTTTTCAAGTTCTTTTAAGACCTCACTACAACAAAATAGGATATTTGTGACGGAAAAATCTGTCGCTGATAGTAAAAAATCCGTCGTTAAAGGGTATTAACGATAAATTTTTTCATCACTAAATCCGTCGCTGAAAATCACCCCGCTAAATATTACCAACTGAATACTATTCGTCACAAAATATCAATGACAGATTAGTGATGGAAAATTTCCATTGCTAAAAGTTTTGTCACTAATCCTTCGCTAATAGAGGAAAATATGTAAAAGTATCAGTGATGGATTAGCGACGAAATTTTTCTGTCATTAAAAATTCCATCGCTAATCTGTCGCAGATAGCTCATCATCAGCGACGAATGTTTTCCATCATTGATTTTTGGAGCCCGCACGTTCCAGCACACGTCTTCAAGTGCTCCCGCCCGATGTCGCCCGCCCTTGCACATGCCTGCTCACCAACCCACCTGCGCGCCTGCTCGCCCACTTGGAATCGAACTTGCGCCGTCAAGATAGATTCTGAGTTGTCCAACCACTGTGCCACAATATGCTATGTAGTATTTTATTTTTTTATTTATTATCTAAATCTCACTTAATTTTTAATATTAATCTCACTCTCACTTTTTTTAAAAAAAAAATTTATATTACTCTCACATTTTTTTTCTTATTTCACTCACATCTCCTTTTTTTTCTCTTTTACCTTGGGGTAATTTTTTTCATTGAATATTCTCATTGAATTTTTCTAACTGATTAAATTTGACATTGATTAAATTTGTGTTAAATAAAGAAATAAAATATTTCTTTTTACTTTGGTTAATTAAAATAGAATAGCAAATTATTTTTTTTATTTACCCATTAAATTGAATAATAAAATAATATAATAAAAGAAAAAATAAAAAGAAATATAAAATAAAATAAAATAAATAATAACAAAATATTCGTCGCTAATCCGTTGATAATCCATAACTAAAATTTTTATCGGTAATCCGTCATTAATAGTAATACATATTTTGTTTTTTTTTTTTACTCTTCACCACTACACTAACGGATTAGCGACGGATATTTTCCGTTACTAAAAATTCTATCGCTGATAGGTTTACAAATTTTTTTTTACTCTAGACCACTACAACGACAGATTAGCGACAAAAATTTTTCCGACACTAAAAAATTTGTCACTAATCCATGCTGATAGATTTACAAAATTCTTTTTTCTTTTTTTTTACTCTAGGCTACTATAGTGACGAATTACCGATGGAAATATTTCCATAGCTAATTTCTATTGCTAATCCGTCGCTAATCTCTCGGTATTCTGTCTAACGTTAATCCGTCGCAATTCCATCACTATTTACGACAGATTTTTTTCCGTCTGTAATTTTTCATCGCCGATGCCCTGTTTTCTAGTAGTGCCTTAATAGGCAATTAAGATGATAACATTGTATCTTGATTGCATATTCACATCGTTTAAGGGCAACATATATGGTTTTGGAGGTGTCTATATTGAAATCGGTTCATGCGTTATATCAGAAGTTACGTCTTATGTCGTATTGGGAGAAGGATTTGTGAAAAGAAGCCGCAATGGCTAGTTGTAAAGATACTCAAGTAAAGATGACGCATCAGAAGTAATCGCCAAGTCAGAGAAGGTATATGTGAAAGTCATAGATGAGGGCCTAAGATATGGTGGTAGATTCAGTGGCACGGCACGGATTTTATTAATTGACCATAAGGACTGATTGCTATCATTATGCCATAGGATGCGAGACTTGTCAACTACATGGACAGATTCATAAGATACTAGCTTCAAAACTTTATCCGGCGATCAAGTCTTGTCCATTTAGGGATGGGCTATGGATTTAATATATATCTAGCTTTGACAAGAAGAGATTGGTTTATAATCGTAGCTACTCATTATTTCACTAAGTGAGAGGATGCTTTGCTGAAAGTTTATGTTAATGAAGACAACATAATTCAGATTATAAAAATTCAGATTGTATTTAGCTTTGACATCTCTTAAATCATTACAATTGATTAGGTATGTTTGCTTTTGTGCAGGAGTTTATCAAGAATGGTATATTCGACATTTTATTAATAGTAAATCAATGGCAAGGCTAAGACAACAAACAAAATCCTAGTGGATCTAATAAAGAAGTTGATTGAGGACTGTAGGAATATGCCCATTATGGGCATTTGGGTAATTAAGGAATGGGGTAACTCCCATCCTTAATTACCACTTAATCAACCACCAAATGTGTAACTCCCCAATTAAACCTAAATGAGCCAAAAAGATACCATGTGAATGAGTGTCTTCTTTCTCCCTTGCCCCACGTGAACAGTAACCATGTGAGGAGATGGCTAGGGTTTCACATATTCTCTAGAGAGAAAATAGAGAGAGGGATGGAGATTTTCGCGTAGGAAAATCTCCCATCGTCAAACGAATCACCGGACATGAGGATTGCGGCGTCGTGGATTTGAGGTGGTGGTTCGACTAACCTCGTGATCACCATCCGACCGTGCGATCCGTTCGAGGGACATCGCGACACGGTGGATTTTGGAGACTGCCCTATCGAGGTATTTATCCCAAAAATTCCGATCTATTTAATTCATGCTTCCGCATGTGCGATTAAATCCAACATTGGTATCAGAGCAGTGGTTGGATTTAATTTAATAATTTTCGGAATTATTTTTGGGGTTTTTAAAATTTTGGGGTCCGGATCACGGATGAATTTCGTGAATCCGAGAACACTGCAAGAATACCCATGGCCCAGGGATTACAAATATATTTTTTATTTAATTTTCCGAGCATGTTTGGGCCATGAAATGTCCGGTCGAAGTTTGCGACCGTACGGACATAAAAACCCTAGATCTATGGCTTTAGAGGGCGGATCGATGCATGAAAATAATATAAATGAGTTCCTTGCATCAAAATCTATGGTTTTATATATTTTATTGTGTGATTTGGGTGCCGAAAACTGGGATTTCCGAATGACCGCGGAGGGCCGCGACTAGGGTGGTTGAATCCCATCATTTTTTGGGCTTGAATCCTCCTAAAATCGAGTGTAGGATGTTTGGAGGATGCCCACAAATTTTTTCCAGACGAAAAATGCAAGAAACAACAGTCGGAATCGAGTTTTCCAGAAAACGGGTCGAAAAACCCGTTGCAGGACCCGTCGGGCGAAGAAGAACCGGCCCAGACCCGTAGGCGCATGACACGCACGCGCCAGGGAAGCGCGTCTGCTAGGTGCGTGTAGTTCACGCGCCACACAGGCGCGTGGAGTGGGGAAGGTAGCGGTCGAGTCGGACCGACCCGCAAACCGACCCGACCGAGTCGGACCGGACCGTTGACCGGGTCGGACCGAACCCGTTGACCGGGTCAGTCGGGTCAACCCTGACCCGTTGACCAACCCGGTCAAAACCCGGCTCAACGCGGCTCAGCGCGTGAAGGCGCGTGAGCCGCGCGCCGCGACTGGGCGCGCGTGAGCCGCGCCGCCCCAGGTGCGTGGCAGCGCTTCTGAGCCGCGCCGCGCGTCTGGCGCGTGAGCCAGACTGCTGCCAGCGCGTGGAGGCGCGTGGCAGCGCGTGGAGGCTCACCGCCGGCGGCGTGGAGGCGCCCGGCGGCGCGTGGATCGCACCGCCGGCGAGCGGCGGCTCGTGTGGGCCCCGGGTGGCGCGTGAAGTCGCTCAAAATTGAATTTTTTCAATTTTTGGGGGGTCCTATATCCATAAATGTGACTTTTTGTGGGTTTTTGTGTGCCGAATCACAATCCAAATGGTAAGATGCGATTCCAAGTTGTGGTGTATGGTGTCCGTTGACTCATACGCTCGCTTTGGGGTCGTACTCAAGTCATTTTGGTTTTGATGATTCGTAGGGCATACAAAAATGTGATAATAAGCATCTCCAAGTCACAAATATTTCTCTTAATGCGTTGAGAACTGTCGTATTAAATTTTTGCAAGGAGAGTAAACTGAATGATGTGATCTGCACGATTTTATCAATAGATTCGGTTTATTCTCAAGAGACAAAAATCTAACGGGAATCTGAGGCAAGAGATGATGGGCCCCAGGGTGGGTACCGCGCCTCAGAATATACGAGATAAAGAGATCTATCGTGTATGGGACAAAAGATTTGCCAAGTTAGGGCAATGCTTAACAGTGGCATACACGATGACTTAGTCTCGTTTTTCGAGTCATATTCTATGAACATGTCGGTTCGACTCGTCCCAAAAGAGCATAGTGTTGCTCTCTTCGGCTCCTATGTGAGGATGCAGAAGAAAAGGGTTAATCATACAATGAAACAAATGTCGAGTATGATCACCGAGTTAATATATACGGACGAGTAAATTTCGGATGGAATTAAGGTACTGGATGTGATCCGGTTTTTTACCTGATTCATAGGAAACCGTGAAATCCTATCTCACATTTGACGAAAGTATACGTGCTTTCGTTGACGTGAGTACATATTGTAAGCTCGATGAGGAGCACCTAGAGGCGAGTAAGCCACACTCGAGTCATGCTTATTCAGAGGAGTCAAGTAAGGACTTCCCCGGCGCTAAGCCTAGCGAACGAGACTCGAGATCTAGGTAATAAAAATCATCCGACAAAACCAACAACGAGGTACAAGAACGCAAGAAGAAAGAATTTGATTAGACCAAAGTAAATTGCTACGTTTGAGGTAGATTTGGTCATTTCGCTCGTGAGTGTGACGAGCAGAAATTAATATTCTTTTTTCTTTAGTGGTTTGAGATTTGTCTCATTCACTATAATACTCGCTGATTTCTCTCCTTTGAAATCAGGAGCAACCGACCACGTAACTCGAGACAGGAGTGCGTAGATATAGTTCCGTCAGGTGAATCCTTAAGCTTGGAGGATTTACGTTAAGGACAGAGCATTCGTCGTTGTCAGAGGGAACGATACTTGCTATGACGTCCTCAATATTGTAGGTATTTGACGGATCTACAAATTTGTACCTTGTCTAAAATTGACTACGATATGCGTGAAATTATTCCATTGTTTTTAATACGACAATTTTCTGAATTATTCTGGTTTTAATCCATGATGGAATGTATGCACTGGGTGCTACTCCTTCTAATGGTTTCTTGTCGTTAATAGACTTAGACACATGGGGTAAGAGATGATGAATCGGTTAGTAGCGAGAGGTTTGTTGGACCCGCTGACCAGATTCGAGTTACCCATATGTGAGTTTTGCCTAGTCAGCAAAATGACGAGAAAACCATTTGGCGATGCAATGAGAGCTGGGACTCCATTGCGGTTAACTTTTGTGTCTTCCTTCTTTTTATTGTGGTCTTATGAGCATGAGAGTCAGAAATGGAGTTGTGTAGATAATTATAGACGCTTTCATGCGTTTCGGTTCATCTATCTGATCTTGCATAAGTCTGAGGCATTAGACTGCTTCAGGAGGTTCATAAGCGAGATTGAGAATCAGTTAGATTTGAGAGTAGAGACTCTCAGAACCGAGCGAGAACGCAAGTATTCGTCTAAACTACACATGGGGCTCTGTTTCGATAAGAGTATTATGAGTCTACTGACTATTAGTCAGTTCCCCATTTGAGCTTTGGACAAGGAGGCAGCCTGACCTTAGCCACTTGAGGTTATGGGGTTGTGCCATGATTTCTCGCATTCACACGGTGAGTTAGACCCGCGAGAAAATATGTGTTCTTAAGCGAACACGAACGGCACTATAATCGAGATTGAGTCTCGTAATACTATATTTCTTGAGAATGATTTCCCTAAGAGAGGTGAAATCAATTTGAACCTTACCTTTTATGCGATGGATGAGCCTAACGGTTCAAGGAGCCCAGCGGCGGGATATAAGAATCCACTACGGATCTTGATCTTAGTGGGAGCTATCCATCAAGAGGTAAAGATTTTTCTCTCCTCCTAAGAGTGTCGAGAATGCGTATTTAAACGTTGTTTTCTCGATTGAGGGTGAGACCCTCATTGCGACTCTAGAGGATGATGAAAAATCTAAAACGGTTCGAGAGGCTCTCGAGAGGATGCAAAATGTCGTTTAATGAAGGCCATAAATGAAGAGAAGGAATTGATGAGAATCAACGGGGTCTGGGACCTAGTTGATTTGCCTAAGGGCGGAAGGACTATTGGGAACAAGTAGGTTCTCAAAGTCAAGATAAAGGTCAACGGATTGATGAAGAGATAAAGAACCCGTCTAGTAACCAAGGGTTACACTTAGACTGTGGGGTGGACTATCGAGGAGTCATAGTCTAATTTATCTCGATCCGTTTATCTTTCAACGATTGTCACGAACATAGATCAAGAGTCACATCACAAGGACATAAAGACCGCTTTCGTAGTGGAAGTCTAGATGAGGAGATCTACATGGAGCATCCCCCTAGGTTCGTTCTAGTAGATCAGGTGGATAAGATCTATTGATTTTAGAAATCAAAATACGACCTTAAGCCATCATCTAGACAGCGGCGCTTGGATTTCACGAGAATGTGATATCTTATGGTTTTGTAATGATCGAGTAGGATCATTGCATCTATCTGATACGTCCCAATGACTCCTTTATGAGCATGTTCTCATATGTAGGTGACATACTGTTGGCTGGGAACAACAGAGAGTATCTAATGACCATTGTAACATGGTTATGAGGTTTTAGTTCATTCTCAGATTTTGGATCCATAGGGATCGCTTGAGAATGGTGTTGACTCTTTAACAAGAGTTTTACATCAGGTAGATTCTTAAGCATTTCGAGAAGAGCGATGACAACCTAAAAGATACTCTAATCGCTGAAGATAAAAAGACTTGAATCTTGACACATGCCCTAGAATTTATAAAGAAATAAGGGAGATGAGCAGAATCCCTTATTGCAGTGCAAAATACATTTCTAGTGTATGCGATGAGGTATACACGTGTGATATACAATTTGATGTATGCGATGAGGCATACATGACCAGATGTTTATTTTATGGTCGATCTGGTGAGTAGGTATTAATAGAATCCTAGAAGGGATCACTGTAGAGCGGTGAAAAAGGATTCTGAAATATCTCATTTGAACTGCGGACCTCTCCATGTGTTACGGATGAGGTAATTTGCGTCTGGGATTCAGATACTAACTGGGAGTAGTGATCTAAATAAACGCGAAAGGTTTTATCTTCTTAGAGCAGTAAGAAGAGAACTTGTATATCTCTATTTACGATAGAGACTGAGCTTGTAGTGTGCTCAATTGCAGTTCATGAGAATGGTTGGCTTCAGAAATCTTTTGGAAGACTTAGGGATTGTGACGGATAGTGGGAGGTCAGTGATGATTATTGTGATAATCAGACCGACACTGTCAACAATTGAGACCCTAAGTGTAATAGCAAAGCCAAACACATTGATACCGAAGACCACTTTGTGAGAGAAATTACCAAGAAGGGTATTGTGACATCTAAGTACACATTGAAATACAGCATGAGAGCTGATCTCTTCAGAAAACCCGTTGTGAGAGATTCCTTTGTGAGATAAGGAATCATTGGGTTTAGTGTACTTTAACATTTCTCTTTATACTATTTTAGATGCTTATTTTAATATATGACATGCATGCATTATTAGGTCACATATTTACTTCATTCACTATTTGTTGTCATATATTGTGATTTTATGATAAAAGATGTGTCAGGCAGGCATGGTCGACTCTCTCACACGAGTGACCACCTCCGACTCTGAGTGAGCGGAGATGAGACGGATTCTAGTCGTAAGAGGCTTTGAGAGTAGCCCTACTAGAACATAAGTCGCCCTGATATGTGTTCAGGATGAGGTCATATGCGATATGACCGACATGGAAATACCCACATCCATGTTGCCTGTAAGTAGCCAGGTTTGAGATCTCAGATATCACCTGCGATTGTGATATTGTCTCTGAGATGCTCTCTCTGAGATCTCTGGGTAAAGTCTTATGTGTAGACTGAGTCCCGTACCTGTACAATGTTAGAGAAATCTGACATATGCCCTTTAAGAGATGGGGGATTAACACTGTGGCACGTGTTTCATATCACGTGTGATGAGACGACCATGGGACAGTGGGAGCTATTATTTGAGACGATAGTTTGATCTTGATCCCCGTTCCCACTGTGTGAGACCTGAGATCCATTGAGTGGGATCTCTTATGCCCTTATTACTTTCGGCTGTCTCTAGAAGTTTTGGTTTAGTGTTGCTACTTTAATCTGTTTACCTATGGCCCGGAAGATAAATTGAGGTCTAAGGGGCAGGTCTAGGAAAGCAGCTGAATTGAGACCGATAGATTCGAGTTTGGGAAAAGGAAGGCCAATAGACATTACATCATTGTCGTGTATTCATAGGTCGACCTATTATGTTAATCCATGTTGGGATTCAAACATAATAATGAATACATAGTCGAGCAAATTGATTGGGGATCACTTTCGATGAGGAAAGTGGCTCGATGGATGTAAATGCATTGAGTCTGGGGTATAGCGAGTTATTTTTATACTAACAGTGACTCTTCGATCATCCTAACAGGTGTATCGAGAGTCTTTGCTTGCAGGTGTACTCGCCGGTCGCACGACGCCCAATCCAGTATGAAAAGTCCAGTAGGGTGATGTGAGAGATCGCATGAGTTGCGATCTTGTGATTGACGAAAGTGAAATGCCCTCATGTGTAAGTGGGAGATGTAGGAATATGCCCATTATGGGCATTTGGGTAATTAAGGAATGGGGTAACTCCCATCCTTAATTACCACTTAATCAACCACCAAATGTGTAACTCCCCAATTAAACCTAAATGAGCCAAAAAGATACCATGTGAATGAGTGTCTTCTTTCTCCCTTGCCCCACGTGAACAGTAACCATGTGAGGAGATGGCTAGGGTTTCACATATTCTCTAGAGAGAAAATAGAGAGAGGGATGGAGATTTTCGCGTAGGAAAATCTCCCATCGTCAAACGAATCACCGGACATGAGGATTGCGACATCGTGGATTTGAGGTGGTGGTTCGACTAACCTCGTGATCACCATCCGACCGTGCGATCCGTTCGAGGGACATCGCGACACGGTGGATTTTGGAGACTACCCTATCGAGGTATTTATCCCAAAAATTCCGATCTATTTAATTCACGCTTCCGCATGTGCGATTAAATCCAACAAGGACAAACCAATCGAGGAGCTAACAAGAGGTTTCACCCAAGGTGTCATAAGCATATCGAAATTCTAGGTCTATGTATATGTGTCTTACACTGATCGATTTATTTTTTACCATGATGTTGTACTACCATTGGAAATCACTATCATGTAGTTATAAGTAGCTAGGCAAAAAATTGCCTGTACAAGAGTGCACTTGTATAGGGTTGGAGAGTCTAAATCCAATAAAAATGGTTTGGGAGCATTTTGTTGCAAGGAAGTTTAATGAAGATGAACATCCTCATTTACTACTATTTGAATATCTAATATATGAAATTTAATTAGAATATAAAAAATGAAAATGGATTGAATACTTCATATATTAAAGCCTACATGGCATAAAATCATTGATTAACCATATATTGGCGGCTTTAGAAGCTCTCATTAGGCACTTGAATAAGTAACATTAAAAAATAAATTAACCATATAAGATCTTATTCATTAGTGGAGTTCCCCTTCTTTATTCACAACATCATCTTGTCATGGATGGGGCTCTAGTAGGGCTTACCATGGCGAAAACACAAACATTTGATCTTGCTATAACCTGTCAAACAATGAGCATCCATAAAGTTAGTTTTGATGACGGCCTTGCAAACTTTCAAGCACTTAGCAGCGGTACACGGTGGGTCTACTTGTAAAGCAAATACAACCTCTGTAGGAGTAGGCCAAATAGCCACAAACAAGAGCAAACCAAGCAAACCAACAATCACTCTCTTGCTAATTACAGCTCTAATTCCCTCCATTAGTTTGATAATATACTCAACTTTGTTTACTTAATGCTTCTCTTCTCCTTCTTCTCCTTCTTCTTCTTCTAAGTTTGTTTAAAAAATTGGGTATTTATAACTTTGAGTAAACAACGTTGTGGATGTTAAAATATACCCAAAACTACAAAATTAAAGCGTTGTACTGACGGTAACTTTTAGTGTCAGTGAGTTTTAGTAATGGTTTTAATGGGTTTTATGGGTTATAGAGACGGTATATCAGGAAACCGTCATAAAATATAGACCTTTCCCAACCTACTAAAATGTCTGTGAATAAATGTTTACCAAGTGTCAGTAAAACTACCACAACCGTTCCCAAATTTTGATGGGTTATAGATGTAACACCGACACTGCAGTGTCCATACTACTGTACTCCTATTCAAGAATTTAATAAAATATTTCTCAGTTATATATATATAGAGAAATGTTTCATTTATTTTGATTTTTGATATTTAAATTGACTTTTTTTTCTATATTTTAAATTTTTACCGTATCCGTGAATTTTGGTGTAAAATGAATATATATATATATATATGTAAATAATAATAACAATAATAATAAGAGTAAAAAAAATCCAACGGAGTGCTGTGTTTTGAGGCAAAACGTAGCACCCCCCAAAATTGGATTAGAGCTTTTAGCCCTAATCCCTTTCTCTTTTTCCCTCTCTTTCTCTCTTTCTCTCTTTCTCTCTCTCTCTCTCCGCCTCTTCTCCTTCCCGCAGCCACCTCACCTTCCTCCCCCTCCGCCGCCACTCTCTCTCCACCGCTGCTCCTCCCTCCCCACGAGCACGATCCTCCTCGCGTGAGAACAATCCTCCTCGCGCGAGTGCACCACTGCATAGGATCTTCTGCCAGCGCTGCACAGTGCGAGCGCGAATGCACGACTACCCTAGTGCTCCATAGCGCAAGCGCGAGCGCGCGCCTGCTCGGGAGTGCACCTGTGCACGAGCGCGCCCCTATGCACTAGTTCACTCCAGCCTACTAGCGCGCGCAACCCGCGAGCGCGCCCTTGCGTGATCTCGCCAATGCGAGCGCGCCCCTGTGCGACCCTCCCCGCGAGAGCGCGAGTACGCCACAATACGCTCCTCCTATGGGCACACAACTACCGACCAGCCCGCAAGCCGCCAGCCTACGACCCCCCCAACCTGCGAGACCACCAGCCTGCGAGCCGCCAGCCCGCGAGCCCGCCTGACCGCGAGCCCGCCAGCCCATGAGCCCATGAGCCCGTGACGGCCCTCGAGCCTGCGACGGCCCACGAACCTGCGACGGCCCACGAGCCCGCGACCAGCCATATCCTTCGAAAGCTCACCTGCAGTACCTGCAGAAACCTTAGGCCGCGGCTTCTTCACTGCAGGTAACGGCTATGTTGGTTGTAGTCCTAGGGTTTGGTATTTAAAATTTGAGTTAATTGCTAATATTGTTTAAATTTGAAAATATTACAGGTTTTAAACCAATTCGACGGGTGAACGAAAGCTAAATCTGAGATTTGCGAAACCCTAGGTGAGAGAGAAATGCAACCACTTAAACGTTTGAAATAAATTTTATCGAATTTAGGTTTAAATACCTTTAAGATGACATTAATTTATACAAAATTACGGAAGATGATAAACCCTAAGAATAATTAGAAATTTGATGACAATTGTGATAATCTGATTAGGTTGACTTTCTTGGAGATTCGAGGAGTCGAGTTGGTTTGATTTTTGAGAATAAGGAGTGATCACCCTCCCTAGGAAGGTGAGTGCAACCCTAATCTCTTGCATAAAATAGTGAAACCTGATTTTATCGTGTTTTTAATAAAACATGTTTTTGTATTGTCTCGCCGTATGGAATTGAAATTCAAATCTGTTTTGTGATTATTGGAGTGTCGTACTTATGTTTTCTACCATTATGCATCCATGTTTGAAATAAAATGAAATTGTGCCATGATTTGAGAAATTGAATATTTTTTTATTCTACGATTGCATTAATTTGTTGAATTTAAATGATTTCGATGAAATATATTGGCACACAGATTTAAATTGTTTTGAGGGTATGATGAGATGATTTGGCTATATAGGTTAGATGCCTACTAGTTTGAGATAATATAATGATATGGCATTATTTGATTTGATTCCGTAGCTACGAAGGGCATTTGCATAAACACCGGGTTGCCCGGATACACTTCTGCAGGAGGTATCCGCAAACGTCATATTTCTAATAGCTATAGGCACGGCTGGTTGAACCCAAGTAAGGGGGAGGACGTGTGTGACACCACCGTCTAGTACCGGGTGGGGTCCTATACACGATGATGAGCTGGCCCCAGCAAACTCATGGCCAACGTCGGAGTAGAGAGCGACTTTTGAACTTTATGTTAATAAAACCCCAGATGTGCCTGTCCTGGTCACGGTTGACCTTTGCCAGGATCTTTTCGACTTGCTCTATGATCTACTTGATTTTAAATGGATGCATATATGTATGTTAACGTATGAATGATTAAATGAGTTCATTTTAGCGAATATATCATGATTTACTGCAAAATTTGAATTATTTGTTATGAATGATATTATTTTGACACTCCAATATTCACCTACACTATTAGTACTTGAGATTAATCCCCTCACTCACTGAGTATCTTCCTTGATACTCACCCCTCTTCTTTCCCTCCTCAGACAGGATTATTATGCTAGAGCGACGTTTCGGGCTCTAGAGGATTTGGTAGCTCGTTAGCGGATTCGAGTGTTTTTCGATGGTGAGATTTAAATTAAGTTAATATATGAGCTCTGCATTTTTATTTTCGACCCTGTGAGGTCTTGACCTTGAGCTCCGTAGTTGACCATGTATTTATTTGGGATTGACTATATAATTTATGTATATTAAATTGCGAAACTCTCATATTTCATTTGCATTGAGGCAAAATCGTAGTGTTTGAATGTTAACTTGGGAAAATTAGTTGTAAATTGTATAAAAGTTAGGTCTGCTCACTGTGGCGGCTGCTCCTGCTCTAGTTGAGCATGACAGTAGAGGTCTGTGGCTAGAATTGTTAGAAATTTATATAGTCTGGCGTTGTTCTGGATGTTTACTATAGTTGGTGGGTTGTTGTGAGACCGGGATGGCCATTTTATTGCATTTACAGGATGTTTTTAAATTATACAGATTTAAATAGGTTTATTTGTACATGGAGACCTCCGATTTATGGGGAGATTCTGCTCGATTTTCTGTAAAAATATAGCCGACATTCAGGACAACGGGCGACTGCTCACGACCCTATTCAGGGCGTGACAATAGAGATGGCATATGAGGAAACCGTCAAAAAATATAGACCTTTCCCAACCTACTAAAATGTTCATGAAGAAAAGTTTACCAACTATCAGCAAGCTACCACAACCATCCCTAAAGCAATATTCAATTCTAATGGTTAAAAATTATGGTCAGTAAATATAACAGTGTTTTTAACACTGATTAAAAACAGTCTCAATATAAATATTTTTTATTGTCTACTTAACATTATCGTCTCTATAGGTTTTAGATGTATGGTAACACACAAATTTCACCGTCTTTTAATACAATATTCAATTCTCACTGTTAGAACCGTTTGTATAAATTCTATTTATACTAACTTATATATTTTGTAAAGTCTATAAAAACCTAATATTCTAAGATTGTTATCATTTTTGTATCAACCATTTCTCTCTTCCAATGGCCTTAAATTAACAACCACATATACAATCCTAATCCTATTCAATTCAATCATAGAAATTCAAATGCTCCAAAAATTAAAAAAAAAAAGTGTATATATATATCCTAAATATTAAAAATCTAGGTATAAGTTGTAATGAGTTAAGTTATAATAAGAGTAAGTGTGATAAGTTGTAATATGATTGTAATAGGATAAAAAATTGTAATAGAAAAGTGACAATTTGTTATAGGAAGTGGTAAAAAAAAGTTGGTAAGGATGTAGTAAGGTGGTAAGTTGTGATAATTTTAAGAGTGAAAAAAAGTTGGTAAGGATGTAGTAAAGTGGTAAGTTGTGATAATTTTGATAGTGATAATGGATTGTTTTATTGATCTAGTTTTGACTTTTGTTGAGGGATATTTATTCATGTTGATGGATGTCTTTTTTCTAAGGATTTTGTATGGATGATTAAATTTAGTTTAACACCGGATGAGGATTTTGTTTAAGGCTGAATATATTTTGGATAATTAAATTTAGCATTCCAAAATTTTCTTTTGTCGCTAGAAAAAAAACGGTCAAAAAGTTCGTTCTAAGTTCATCAGTAAAATTTTGTCGCTAAGCTCATCGTTAAGAATTCGACGCTAAGTTCATCACAAACTAGATAGACCACTCGAATAAGTATTTTGGTCACTACATTTGTCGCTATATGTTCATGGCAAAGTTTGTTGTTAATTTTTTGTCACTAAGTTCATCACTATGGATTCATTGCTAAGCTCGTCACTAAGCATTTGTTGATAGGTTTGTCGTTAAAGATTCATCCCTAATTACTGATGTATCTTTTCATCACTAAACAACAACAATTTTTGTAATGACTTAACACGTTAATTTGCAATGAATGAAAATTAGCAATGAAATTTGCACTGTACATTTTTCTCACTAATTTGCGATGAATTCTACAACAAAATTTCTTGTCTCAATTTTGAAACAAAATTTGTATGTTTTCGTAGCTAAATTTTGTGAAGAACTTTGCAACATAACATTTTCATTAGAAATTTGCGATGAAACGTTAATTTTTTTATCACTAAATTTTGTGATGTCGATTTTGCCATAGATTTCCCTTCGTAGCAATTTTTTTTGCCACGAATTTTGTTCATTTTTTTCATCCCTAATACAATGGCTAAAAAATTTTTTTTTTTGAAGTGAAGAAACATATGAGTTTCTATACGAAGCTAAAATTTTTCAATAAAACCCATTAAATTTGTTAATTAAAAATTTATCAAAAACATATTAGTAAACACTTGTTAAAATTGTATCTTAACAGCCTGTAATAATTTCAATTGTTAATACTGACCCATGAGTTATCCGTGGTGGCTTAGCCAATCCAAACTATGGAATAGGTGTAAAGATCCGCATTGAGAGCCCATTGTGCTGAGCCCAAACTGAGCCCATCCCAACTGTTTGTGTGCAATAGGTCAAGATCGCCTCTTTTAATTTTATTTCTTTTTTTCGAGATACAACAGGTCACTAAAGTTGGTAGCACATCGTACTGTCAAACCATGATAGGCTTTCATGTCCATTCACCCTTTAAAAATTCATGTGGTAGAAGCTGAGGGCTTTCTTCACAAACACCTTCTTAGATCATCCATCAACTCCTCTAGGTACCAATAGACAGTTGGTGCAGCAAGTAGGTCACTGTGTCCCTTAACCAAGATCATAAATTTGATTCGCAACTTGGTATGGAGTCAACTATGTTAAGAAACCTGTACCCCCTTAAGAGGGATCTTAGTGGGGGTCGACCCAAATAAATCAGGCAAAACTCCAAATACCGGATGGAGGATCGACACTACAAAATTAAATCTCTATTCTAACGGTAATTTTATTGTCGGTAACCTTTAACAACGGTTTTTTCTTACCTATACCAACGTTTTTTACAAAACCGTAGAAAATTATAACGTCGAGAAAAGCTTATCAACCGTGAGTAAAATTAGCACAGCTGTCGGTAAAAATCATATTCAATTTCTGATAGATATCATTTGTCGTTGGTAAGTATAACATTTTTAGGGACAATTTCAAAATAAACTGTATATGACTCTTCTTTAGGGTCTACTACGTCTACTTAACCATACCGTCTGTATAAATCTATAATTATGATCATTTGTATTCTACCGTTTGTAAATACTATATACAATTCAAGCAGTTTTTAGTCTATATATATTTATATAATATTTACGAACAATTTAAAAATTTTGGAGTTAAGGTAGGAGATAAGTTACAATAATATGAGATAATTTATGATAACGTGTGTTGTTATAACTTACGATGTTATAACATGATATAACTTGTGATAAGTAGTGGTAATAATTTGCGATAAGTCTGTGAAAGTATAAAAAATTTATAAAAAATTTAAAATTATTTTGAGATACACAATATACCATTTTTTAATAATACATACATATTACTATTACTGTATATATTATTATAAATTATAAATTATCGGAGAATATATATTAGTATGATATATCGTGATTATTAATATTAATTTAAATTCTCTTATATTAACAATATAAAATTTTTAAATATTTTTGTATAGAAAAAAAAAAGAAAAAAAGAAAAAAGTATGGAAGGTTGAGAGACAAAAAAAAAAGAAAAAAAACAGAGAGAGAGAGAGAGAGTCAAACTCCACAGTCAGGTTCGGCCACTTTTTTCTCCACTATTTTTTGGCATTTTGGCATCCTTGCGGTTGCTACCGCGGGACGCAATTGCAACACAGCCACATGCATTTTGCCTTGCGGTTGCAACCAGAAGGGTGTGGTTAAATTGTGGTGAAAGTGAGATAGGAAAAAAAAAGAGTGAGATAGAGAGAAGGGAAGAGATGGAAAAAAAACAAAAACAAAAAACTCATAAATGGAATAAATTGTGGTAGTGACAAGTGGTAAGTGGTAAGTTTGTGTTAATCATAGTAACTTTGTAGTAAGTTTATATTCAACCAATTTAGCTTCCTTGTGTTCATGATTATCAATATTAATTTAAATTATAATATATTAATAATTTAAAATATATATATATTTAATCACAAATACTACTATATTCAAAATATATAATATTAATAACTCATAATTCATTCAGCAAATAGAAAAGGAAAAAAATAAAAAGAAGAAAAAAATAGAGGCAAGGGAAAAAAAATGTGAAAGTGAGATAGGAAAAAAAAAAGAGAGATAGAGAGGAAGAGATGAAAAAAAAAAGACAAAAAACAAAAAACTCAGAAATTGAAGACATTATGGTAAGTGGTAACTGGTAAGTGATAATAAGTGGTAAGTTCGCACATTATGGTAGGTGGTAAATGATAAATGGTAAATGATAATAAGTAGTAAGTTCGTCAGTAAACTTTGTGATGGATGACAGTGAGATCCAAAAAAAAAATCCAAAAGGTAGAGGAAAAAAAAAATATATATATATATATATATATATTTATATATATATAATATTAATAAGAATTTTTATGGGTGAGAGTAATGTAGGATAAAGAAAAAGAAAAAAGGTGTGGAAGGAAAAAGAATAAAAAGAAAACATGGTGTTGCATTGTGTGGCATAGCGGTTGATTGTGTCACATTTCATCTTCCACAACCATGGTCGAATCCGTCCACTCGCAATTTTTTGCAAAAAAAAACCAGCGGCTTCAACAGCCCGCGGGAGCGGTTTCAACTGCGTGCCCAGTGCGCAAATCGCCTGGGGCATGCCCCGTGCGCAGTGCGCGCTGCCTGGGGGCATGCCCAGTGCGCAGTGCGCGCTGCCTGGGCGTGCCCTGTGCGCCTGCACCCCAGCACGCGATAGAGAAGAAAAAAAAAAATTTTTTACAAAAATAAAACCAGCACGGTTGAAACCGCACGCCCGCGGTTTCAACCACGCCCGTGCGCATACCCAGCACCCCTACCCATGGTTGCAACCGCGCGCCCACAGTTGCAACCGTGTGTGGGGGCATGCCCAATAAGCCTGCACGCAGTTTCAACCGCGAGTCCCGTGGTTGCAACTGTGGACATGTCCATCATAATAATAAATTAATTAACAATATTAAATAATTTTATATAAATTTCAAAAAACAATAATTAATAATAATGACAATAATACATTAATTATCATTATTATATAATTTTTAAAAAACAATAGTTATTTAATTATCAATATTATATAATTTTATATAAATTTCAAAAAACAACAATTATTTAATTTACAAATTACCTTTTGCAATAAAATTTTTAAAATGTTAAAGCCAAAATCAATTTTCTATTTTGGTCCAATTTAATCAAATTTCTCTTTTTTCAACCAAAAATATTTTGTTTGTACCAATTTAATTATATTTTTTGTACCAAAAATAATTTCTCTTTTATTTTGCTCCATAATTTGTACATTTTTGATTTGTCTCCACAATAGAATATGTTCGCGCCAAAATCAATTTTCTATTTTCCGTTCGTGCCAAAATCAATTTTCTATTTTCCCTCCATTTTTCAAGCCAAAAATATTTTATTTCTTTATCGCCAACAATATTAAATAATTTTATATAAATATAAAAAAAAAATATTTAATATAATGATAATAATACATTAATTATCATTATTATATAATTTTATATAATTTTCAAAAAACAACAATTATTTAATTATTAATATTATATAATTTCATATAAATTAAAAAACAATTATTTAATTTACAAATTATCATTTTAATATTTTTCAATAAAATCTTTAAAATGTTCACACCAAAATCAATTTTCTGACTCCAATTTAATCAAATTTCTCTTTTTCCCGCAAAAAATATATTTTGTTTTTGCCAATTTAATTATATTTTTTTGTGCCAAAAACAATTTGTCTTTTATTTTGCTCCGTAATTTGTACAAAATATTTGATTTGTCTCTACAATAAAATCTCTAATATTTGCACCAAAATCAATTTTCTATTTTCCCTCCAATTTAATCAAATTTCTCTTTTTTTTCGTGCAAAAGATATTTTGTTTCTTTATTGTCAATTTAATTATATTTTTTGTACCAAAAATAATTTCTCTTTTGTTTTTGTTAAGTATATTTGTGTCAATATATATTTATACAAAACATTTGATTTATATTTAATATAATAGACAAGTCATAGTATTCTAAGTGGAAGTGAGGAATATATTATTGAGTTAATGCAAATGTTAGAGTTTTCAATCACTTGTTAAGATATATCATCACACATAGTTACATGATTCATGACCAATTTTAGATAAGTTTCATGAAGCCAAAATTAGTATATATATATATATAGTCGTAAAAATATTTAAAATGGTTGTTATATAGTTTTAAGGTATTGAAAATGTTTGGTATATGGTTTTAGGATGGTTGCATGTGATAAGTTCTAATAATTTTAGGATAGTTGCACGTAATAAGTTATAATAGGATTTATGAATGATGTAATAATAGGTTATAGGTGATGTTGTGATAATGACAGTATCATAACAAAGTGATAATAATAGTGCCAGGGATAAAACACTCATTCAAGTTAAAGTTAATTATTATGGAATATTATGGTAAATTATTGAAGTAAACTATAATGGAATGTATACGTTTGTGTTATTTCGGTATAATTGGGTTGACCTACAAGGATGCAAGAAGGATAGATTTGGTTCAACACTTGTGAATTTTTCATATCTCAATCATATGGGTGTGGATTTGTTGGATGATCCTTAATCCAATGCAAAGAAGGTATTTTATGTAGTGGATGAAAGAGACAAAAATGGTTTGTTGTAAAGCATGTTAAATTCAGAGATGAATTCGACATGGGTGACGAAGTAAACCTGAATTCAGAAAATAACCCTTCAAACAATCAGCAGGTGTGGGTTCATAGTAATATTAATGAAGACGAAACGAATGTATCAATAGACATGAATGGTAATGATGATATTGATAGAGTAGGATAAGATGAATATTTGTATAAAATGTAATTTTGTTAGATTGTATAATTATTGTTTTGTTTTCTCTATCTAATATATTATAATAAATGGTAATGGTAATATATAGTGTACTAATATGATAATAAGTGATAACAAGTGATATTGATCATATGAAGTGATATGGGTATAATAGATGGTAACAAGTGATCACAAGTGGTAATAAGTAATAACTGATATTTCTCAACAAGTGTGCATGGTAACAAGTGGTATATTCAAATTATAGGACGTGGTAATAAGTAATAATTGATATTCCTCAAACAAGTGTGCATGATAACGAGTGTTGACAAGTGGTGTATTCATGTGATAACAAGTGATAATAAGTTTGAACAACAATACAAATATTATTATTACAAAATATTCAGTTTTTATATTAAAATTTATGTGAAAACTATATTTAATTTTTGTTTAAATTTAGTTAAGCAACCAATGTTGAGATGCAAAGTACAAATAACCGCGAGTGGTTCAATTATAATTATTAATTATATGTTATGTAGTAATTGAAATATGAGAAATCGTAATAATATATAATACATATAGACGTATAGAAACAAATGGAAAATTAATACGTTATGATTATAACATATGTGAAAACATGTGGAACTAAAAATAAGAGTGTGTAAAGAAAAAAGAGAAGATAAACATCTCATTTTTCATTTTTCATTAATATAATAAAATAACTACCAACATAATTAAATAATATTAAATATAATTTAAATAATATTAAATATGATGTAACATAATTAATTATATCATTACATTTTATTACATAATTTCATCCTCAATAATAAAATCTAAAATTAAATAAGTATAGTGATATATATGGTGTAATAAGTATTATTGGTATGTTATCGCTAGAATAATACAGTAATGATGTAGCAACAAAAGATATAATAATAATATATTAATATTATAGTAATAATGTAGTAATAAAAGAATGCAATAATAAAGTAAAATATCATAACAAATAAAAAGATATGTGTGCGCATGTGTAATAATGATAATGATAAAATGGAGGTAAAGGAAAAGTGGGTAAAGAGAATGACACTATTTTTCAAATTGCATATATGTATATATGTGTCGAGTTATCATCCACACATGTGCACATGTACACCTCTCTCCAAAATCACATTTCTATCACATGTGCACATGTACACCTCTTGTCTAATTCTTAATCAAAATCATATTTCTATAAAAAAATTAAAATATGAGTTAAGTAAATCCAAAATCACATTTCTATAAAAAATTAAAATATAAGTTTGGTAAATGATGATATAATAAATATTATTAATTAAATAATAGAATAACAATAATGTAGTAACAATGGAGTAATACTATTATATAGGAGGTAAGAAATGTTATACTAATTATCAAACAAAAGTTTAAAAAATGGTAAAATATTGAAAAATGGGGGTAATAAATAAAATGTGAAAAAAGTGGGAAAATTACGCTATAAATTATTATACAAAATGTCAAAATTTCTCTTTCCTCCAAAATCTCTCTAAATATATCATAAATCATTTATCTATTTCCCTCCAAAACTCTCCAATATTCATTCCGCCCTCCAAAAGCTCTCCAAATATATATTATAAATCATTCCGACTTGTTCCCTAAAAAAAACTCTCCTCTCCTCAAAACCTCTCCTCCTCTCAAACTTTTAAAACTTCTAACTCAACCAAAATTTTCTTCCTACCAAATGGCTCCCTAATCACTCAAGTTTTCACTGAAGCACTTTATAATATATCTCCAAAGTTGTTGAAAAGGTAATTATTTTTTTAAATAAAAAGTTGGTTCACTGTAGTTTAAAACTTTAAAAATTTCTAGATTGTGATAAATATAAAGACGAACTAAACGATGGATGACTATTGTGGCTGACCACGAAGAATCACAACCATCCAAAAAACAGATTGAGTCTGAAGAACCTCAATCATCATCCCAAGATGTTACCCCATATTTGGTTTAAAAATAAATACATCATTTTCTTCTGAGATGATTAATAATTAACTGTTTCTAATTTTTATTTTGAACAGCTGTCAAGAAATATAGAGGGTTAACACGCTGTCAAGATATTTGGGATTTAGAAAAAGGAAAACGCATGATGGTTGAAATGAACGAATTAAATCAACCAATAAGAATTGATGGTACGATTTTTTACAACTATTTTTTACATTGTACCAATATTGATTTCACTATTTCACTGATTACTGGTTTTTATGAATAGATTGAAGGAATCTGCATCAAGTTATATTATGAATAGATTGTGTTGGATATTGGGATTCAATTTTTAAATTGTGTGATGGTAACATTTTTTGCGATGCAAGTTTGTCACATACTACTACTGCTAGTGGTGCTGGTGGATTCTGTTTTTAAATTATGATGATGACATTTTTTTGTGAAAATAATATTTTAGAAAATGATATGTGATTTTTTTTTTAATTATATGTATCCATCATTCTTATATATTTTATATTTTTTTTTGTGATCAGTGTTATTTCTTGTAATAATCGAAAACTTAATTTTCGTACAAAAATATTTGTCTAAGATATAATGATGATGATGCAGTTACAACCAAATAACTTTTCTAACTTTTGGTAACCAAATAATATTTTTTCACACTTGTAGTAATTGATGATAGTAAGTTATAGTAAAATATAATAAAATGTATGGAAATAGTAACTTATAGTAAAAAATGGTAATCGACAATAAAGAAAGTAGTAACATTTCCTAACCATGTAGTAACCGACGATACGTATAATAACTGATCCCAATTCTTTTTTTTTTCTAACTGACAATATTAATAATAAAAATAGTAATTTTTCTATTGACGATAAATTTATTAACATTTTTTAACACTTATGTATAACTTACAATAAAAATTTAATTCGTAACACCTACGTATCCAATGATAAATAATAACATTTACGAACATTTGTGATAACCGATGATAAATAGCAATAACAATTCTTAACATATAGTGAACCAACGATAAATATAGTAACATTTTCTCATATGTGATAACCGATAATAATAGTTAATAACTTTTATCAATTTTTTTAAACCAATACAAGAAAATAACAATTCTTAATATTTGTGGTGACCGATGATAAATGTAATAACATTTTCTAATACATGTGATAACCGACGATAATGGGTAGTAACTTTAACCAATATTTTTTAAACCGACATAAGACAATAACAATTCTTAAAACTTATGTAACCAACGATAAATCAAATATTATTTCCAACCACATGTGATAACCGACGATAATAGGTAGTAACATTTACTGACGTTTTTTAAACCGAAACTAGTCAAGACAATTTCCTAACACTTCTCCAACTATCTGTATAGGTCGGGACATACTCCAACGGTGACTAGAACCGTCAGGAGAGATCAATCCCGACTGGTGTATAACCAACCGAATGTGCATCCATTGGAGACGGTTTTCGACCGTCTGTATAAAGCATTTATTTTGTAGTGCGAGTCCAAGGACTACCTCAAAAAAAAAATCAACTCCTCTAGGTTTTCTTTTGTTTGCACATTACATTCAATGCAAAAGTCTAGTCCAAAGACCTTCTCTTGATCATTTGACAAAGGGTGAACACCCTTAACATTCGGAGAGATACTAGAAAATCTCGCCACCTTCTAGTTAGCTAAAAAGAGCAAAAAAAGGTATCAACAAAGAGTTTTAAAATGTTATTAGATACATGTCAAGCACATTTAGTTTGGAAAAATCAATCTTCTATAAATTTCAAGAGTACCAATTTGGAAAGGATACATGTTTTAGAAATAGCACCGTGCACATGCTAGTAACTCCTCCTGCTTGCTGTTTCTAACATATTCATGACAGGAAAAAAAAATGAAGTTAAACAAAAGAAGTGGGACCTGGCAATAGATGGAAGTTCATAATCATGCTTAAGCAGCTATCCTTGTTTCTTCTAAAGAAAAAAATGATAAGCAAAAGCATCTTTTCATTCTACATCCACATCCTTGACAGCATGCATCTCAATGGTTATTGCTCTAAGGTCACCCCAATTGTATCTGGCGGTAAAATCCGCAAAACGAAAAATCTCTCTCTCTCTCCTTCTCCCTCTCTCTCTCATATTTAACAAGAATTCACCTAGGAATTGGCACCTAAAAACTCAAATAATTAGAAGTGGTGTAATGCATGTACTTGCAGTACAGGTTTGGTGAATTCAGTTCATCCATGGAAGTGAAGTAAGGTTGATAATCCAACATCTCATGAATTTAATTTTTGACAACAATCTAAGCACTGTATCTGTAAACCTACCTTGACTGTATTTTCTTTTTTCATACTTGACCACTGGAATTCAAAAACCTGAATAATTCGATTCGAATAAATGTAAGACTCAATTAAGGAGCTAGCTCTCTTAAAGCCTGTTTTTTCGTTCTCAAACTCAAATTCAAGATTATGGTTAAAGGAGTATAATATTTTGTCATTAGATTGATAGGTCATTGGTACCTTAACTGCAATATTTCAAGTAAGTACGAATGAAGAAGTGGGGAAAAAAACACAAAAAGGACATATGAATAAAGTGTCCAATCCAATCTTACTGGACTTAGTCCGACATCAAAGCGATTAAGAACACCAATGCAAATAAGGCAACTAACATTGTCTTGCAACTGCTTCCCATTGATGCTTAATCAATAGTTTTTCTTTTATTGAATTGGTTGATTCTAGTAATATATTGCTATTTAATTTGAAAGAGTGCACTTGTATGGGGTTAGAGAATCGAAATCCAATAAAAACGGTTTGGGAACATTTTATTACAACAAAGTTTAATGAAGATTTACATCCTTGTTTACAACTATTTAAATTTCTAATATACAAAATTTAAAGAAATGATAAATATTTTTTAAAATATAATTCTAAAATGTGAAAACGGAGTGAATACTTCATATATCAAAGCCTATATGACATAAATTCATTGATTAGTCAAACACAGATTGTAAAATTTTTGTGATTTTATGTTGTTATCAATTACAGAAAGAAAGCACTCTATTGGTGCATTAGAAGCTCTCATTAAGCATCTGAATAAATAACATTGAAAAATAGATTAACCAAATAAGATCTTATTAGTAGAATCCCCACCTTATTCACAGATCATCTTGCCCTGGATAGGGCTCAAGTAGGGCTTACCACCACAAAAAGACATACATAGGGTCTTGCTAATAGCGGTCAAACAATGAGCATCCCAAAAGTTAGCTTTGAGGATGTCCTTGCAAGTTTTGATGCACTTAGCAGCAGTATATAGTGGGTTTACTAGTGCTGTAAATGCAGCCTCGATAGTAGTAGGCCATGCAGCCACAATAAAAGCAAACCTAACAAACCAACCATCACTCTCTTGCTAATTACAGCTCTAATTCCCTCCATTAATTTGTTAATACACTCAACTATGATTACTGAGTGCTTCATTTTCTTCTTCTAAGTTGTTTAAAAATTGGATATTTATAGCTTTGAGGAAATAACATTATCTATGTTAAAATAGACCAAATGAACCTCATTCTCAACCAAAAAGAAGCAACCCTTAGCTATCTTAAAAGGGCCAGAATATTTTGTTGATTTAGTCGACTATTATGGATGATTGAGTTAATCATAATGATGGATTTAATTAATGATTCAATCATATAATTGATTTGGTTAACCATTATATATTTGGTTGATTTGATTAATATGTAAGAGCGATTTAATCAATTATTATATATTTGGTTGATTTATTTAATCAAATTTAGAATATTTACTTTATTTTGATTCCTTTTCTTTATCTTTTAATGAAACATTTATATTCCCTTTTATCTTTTAGACAAAAGTGTATATATGTAGGTATTGTATTATTCTTAAAAAACATAAAAAATAAATTCAATTTTCACTTCTCTCTTCTGTTAGCAATCTTCTCCTCTCTTTTCTAAAAGGCAATCGTTCTTGTTCTTTTATGAACGTTTTCTTTCATCAATTAATACAAGAATTCTATTGTATATTCTGATTTTACGAATATTTTCTAAAAGCCCAAACATGGCTTGAAACAAAAAGTTTGTATGCAAATATATATATATATATGATTTTCTATACCAAGGTAAAATTTTTCAATAAAACCCAATAAATTTGTTAATTAAAAATTTATCAAAAATATATTAGTAAACACTTGTTAAAATTGCATCTATACGGCCTCCAATAATTTCAATTGTTAATAGTAACTCATTAGTCTTACGTGGTGGCTTGGCCAATCCAAATTATGGGTACAGGTTTAAATATCCGCGTCAAGGGTCCATTGTGCTAAGCCAAACCCGAGCCCAACCCAACTGTTTGCATGAAATAGGTCAAGATCACATCTTTTTATTTTATTTTATTATTTTTTTTTTAGTAAAGCAAGCTCATTTGGGGTTGTCCAGCTGAAACTAGACTTCTCCGATCTAATGAAAGAAAACTAGATGTCAATATGGTGAGTTGCAATTTTATAGCATATTCTAAAAGATTTAAGGGGATACAAATTTTAAAATCCCACAGATAAGGTCATATTTGAGTCAGAAAATGTCCGGTTCTTTGAGAATGTTTAGTTTGCAGGGGAAGAAACAGATCAGGATAATGTTGGAGTACCCCATTCTAGAAAAATAAATTCTTCTACCTCACAGAACCTATGTCATTAAGGGGATCCCGACAGTAATATTACAAATTTTATCAAGTTATTATCCATTAGATTTTAAGATGAATTCGGTAAATAGTTATGTATATCACAAATTCTGTGGGAATAGGAATTTTTTTTCTAGATCTGACATTTAGGATTTTAAATTAGGAAATATCCATGTATCTAAAAGAGATAAGTTTAGTCTCAACCAATATCTCAAGAATGACATTGGACCAAGGAAAATATATACAGAAAATTCCTTATACGTCAACAGTATGGAATCTAATGTATGCTCAAATTCGTACGCGTTCGGATATTGCGCACATTATGGATTGTTAGACAAGTACTTAAATAACTCAAGAGTAGGCCGTTGAAAGACAACCAAATAGATCTTATGGTATTTACAGAGAGCAAAAAGGATACATGCTCACATATTGAATGTCAGATCAGGTTAAAATCATTCAGTGTACTGACTTCGATTTTGGTAGATGTCAGAGTAGTATGAAATCTATATCGGGTTATTATGTTATATGGCATCCATCTATAAAATATGACTACAAATTTTGTGACGGGGCTACATATAGTGGATAGTATTGATAGACCACTCAAGTTATTTTATAACAATAAATTGACAGTTTTATATTCTAATAACAATAGGAGTTTGGCAAACTCAAAGGACATAGACTTCAAGTTCCTGGTTGTTAAGGAAAAGATTCAGAGTGAATAGTTATCTATAAAGTATATTTGTACAAACTCTATAATTACGGATCTGTTTATTAAGGAATTGCCATCCAAAAGGTTCATGTGCACACTACGCGTATAGGTGTCATATTATTTCAAAATATTTGGTTTCAATGGAAGTTTATGATTTTAAATACTTATCTAATATAAACATTTTTTATTATTTTAATTTAAGGTATTCTAAGATTATTTTCCGTAAAAATAAGGATTCAGCTTTTTGGATCATACTCTAATATTAAGTATAGTTGATCATACTATGATTCATGGAGGATCAGTTGAAAATAGAAATGTTATATATCACATTGGATATTATTTCCATGCTGCACATCCTCATTATGATCTGTGTCATTTGGTTGTATTGGCATACGTGACCATTGTTGGGTCGAATTACAGTAAATGTGACAAAGACCTTTTTGATCCTACGTTGATATGATTAATAGATGGAATTGGTTATAGATATATTTCTATATTGATAGCAAAACTGAACTCATTTCGGTTATACATAATTATAAAGATATACATATAGACTAAGTGGAAGATTATTGGATCATTTAATTCAATGTTGGCTAATACATAAAATAATTATGTATTTAGAATATCATATAACATGAATCCATAGAAAGTGATCTGCTAAAATTTTTGTTAATTTTGAATTCTAGAGTATCTAATAGGATATGCTTCCCACATGTGCAAAAACCACCCCTAACATCCCATCAATTATAGATTATTTATGAAGAACACAAAAATCTAGAAGGCTGCTCTCAATCTAGGAGGTACCATATGAAATTATCAAAGGAGATCAAGAAAGTATAGATTTAGATATACTTTCTTTCTGTTGTTTTTTTCAGTTATTCGTAATTTCTTAATAATTTTGCTTGTAGATCTAGAACTATATGATTTATGTATAGATGATAGTTTTTACCAAATAAGTTCTAACATTTTCACTTACTGTAGACCATTTCAATAACATAGTAGAATATGAGGCCTTATTGCTAGATAGAAAATTTTGCAGCAGTTGGGATTCATTATATTTGTGTATTTGGCGATTCCCAACTTGTAATTAAACAATTCTCTGAAAAATGGCCAATCTTCTGTGAATGTAGTGGTAGGTCACTAAATCTCCTTAATCAAGATCTCGATTTTGAGTTTTGGGAATGGAAAAATATGAATTGAAAGAACCAACCCCATAAGGAGCCTCACATTGCTTGTTCAAATTAGTCAAAGTAACCTAGATACCAACTGGCGAAAGCCCAAAAAAATATCTCCGAGAAATGTGAATGCGATAAAATTGCTTCAGAGGTTGGTAATATAGTGGTGCAAGAGGTGCCAAGAGAATACAATGAAAAAGCTAATGACTTGGTGATGATGCTGATGATCAGAGATTTTCCAATGCTTCAGTCTCCTGGCAACCCATTTGTAGAAGTGTAATTCAAGGTTAAGAAGAGAGCTTTGACTTATGCCCTATTGGGAGATGATTTGTACAAAAGAAGACATAATGGCTTGTTGTAAAGGTACTTGTGTGATGTGTTGATGGTAATCGCCGAAGTCCATGAAGGTATATGTGGAAGTCATAAATGATTGCCATCATTATGCCATGGGATGTGAGGGTTGTCAACTGCATAGACAGATTCAAAAAGTTCTAGCTACAAATCTTTATCTAGTGATTAAGCCTTGTCCCTTTTGGGGGATGGGCTATGGATTTAATATGTAAGATTTATCAAGCTCTGACAAGGAGGCATCAGTTTAAAATTGTAGCTACCGATTATTTCACTATATTTTGTAGTTGGCTACAAAAGCCGAAGGTTGTAGGGGTATTTTGTTAAAAACGTTTTCATAGTTGACATGGCAGACAATCTAATCGAAAGAATGGCATTAATGATGGTGTGTTGAGATTTCTTTTGAAAATTAGCAGTCAACTAAGAAAGAAAGAATTTGGAAGATATTCTGTGTGGGATTCAGAAGAGATTAATGAGCAAGTTAATGTCGAGAAATTAGAACCATAAATATTTTCAATATTGCTTCAAGCTAATGTGTCATTGTTGTGAGAAAGGAGTTTTAATGAGGTTTTATGTTCAGTGGTCAAATTATCTTTTTTTTTTATTACATTCATATTTGAACCCGAGATCATCGGGTTGGAAGAGAAAAATTGTGACTAATAGGCTGTCTCTCAGGACACGGTCAAATTATCTTTTATCAAAATAGTTTTTGGATTTGACTACTTTTTTTGACCAGTAAGTTGACTACAAAACTTTTTTAGTCAACTTTCATTCTTTAATGTTTTACTTTTCACTTTCATCTCAAGGAAAATCATTAAAGGGAAACATGAAAGGTTCCTTAAAAGGTCACATGAGAGTGGGGGTGTCCCATGATCGATTTCTTAACCACATTGCCACCTTCTTTTTCTTTCTTTCTGTGTTTCTTCTCTCACACACATTCAGTTATTTGCTCATTAACATTCATAAGCAGAGGCAATGCTATATTTGTTGTTTGCATTTGATAAAGAGAAAAAGTGGAGGAGAGAGAGAGAGAGGGGTAAGATCGTGAATATACAAAGCAAAAGAGAGGAAATGGAAGAGAGGAGAGAACGAAGGGAGAGAAATATAGAGAAAAAGAAAACAAGGTTTGATTGGTTTAATAGGAATGACATTGAAACTCTTTAATTATATTTGGGTTCAACTTGGTATGAGAATAAAAAAAATCACGTTGAAAGATCTCCCAAAAGTGGGCCTAACGGCGGATCGATATAAATTAGTCGAGACAAAATCTCAAATGCTGAGCTATCGCCATATCAGGAACCAAAAAATAGAAAAAAAGAAAGCGAGATTAAAGAGATATTTGATGTAAAATATTTTTAGAATATTTGTTGGACTTAATATTGTAATTGATTATATTTAAAAAATATTATAAATTGCATAAATAATAAACAACGACTGTCCTAATATAACATTTATAAATATATTATCACGTAAAAAAAGATATTAATTAAACTACTACAAAAAACGCTAATACAAAAAATAACACATAACATAAATTTGCTTCGTTGCATATATTTTCTAAAAATATGCTCGCTCCTGTATTAAATTCAAGCATTTATATTCTTTTTCTCATTATATAAAAAATACTTTTTAAAAAAATTAAAATTACTTAAAAGTTCAATATAAGTTATAATTAAAAAAGAAAAAAGAAAAAATCTAAGGACTTGTGCACTCAAAACCCAAACCAACCCCGCCCGACCCGATTGCCAGCCCTGCGTTTATCCCAGTCAAATCCGGTTCCAGCCATTCCCAATTTTCCCAATCCCGCCTCTCTCTAGGTTTGATTGAGCGCTCTCTCTCTCTCTCTCTCTCTCTCTACTGTCAAGACTCCGACAACAAAGCAACTCTCTCT
Organism: Dillenia suffruticosa; assembly: GCA_033439265.1. Lineage (NCBI taxonomy): Eukaryota > Viridiplantae > Streptophyta > Magnoliopsida > Dilleniales > Dilleniaceae > Dillenia > Dillenia suffruticosa. The sequence goes on from JAVTVX010000015.1 coordinate 23,846,479, forward strand.
CTCTCTCTCCAAACCGAAGTATGTCATCACCAACTACAGAAGTAGTGAAGAATCGATATCTAGGGTTTTTGATTTGGCAATCGATTCCTTCAACCGCCATCTTCATCCTGTACAGGACCTTCTCTCTTAATCTCAAACCTTCTCTTCTCACCTTTCTTTCCCTTTTCGTTTTCCACTTGTGTTTACTCCTCTTCTCCTCCCTCGTCTTTTCCATCTCATCGCCCCAGCCTTTTCGCCCTGCCACTTTGCCTGAGCTCGCTCTTGGCCTCCTTCGTTTCACATTCATCTCGGGCGGCGCCACTTGTATGGAATTTCGTCGCAGAGCAAAGGCTTGCTTGTCTCTTATTCTGTTTGCGATTTGCTGCACAGTGTTTGGTTCGGCTTTGGTGGTCTCAGCCTGCTGGGGAGCTAACGCGTTTGATGGGTTGGTTCAGATGATGGGTTTGGGATCGAGAGGAGGTGTTGTGGGTCTTGTGTATGGGCTTCATTATGTTCTTCGAAGGCGTTGGGTTTTAGACTTTCCTATAATTCAGGTGAGAAATTTCCTTTCTTCTTAACTACATTGTAATTTCCATTACCTTTGTTTTTCCATGCCTATTGCAGTGAGTCTGTTGATGTTTGGTACTTGTTGAATTCACAGGCTGGAATTTTTTCTTTTGCTAGGACTGATATATACATCTTTTTTTTTTTTTTTTTGGGTCTCCAAAACTTTCAGGAAGTAGAATCAATTGATGGGTTTCCCATCCTTGTGTGAAATTCAGTAAGCTATTCACTTAGGTGTTGTTTGATAACTATTCAGCATTGAAAATTATTTTAATTAAGCTTTTTTTATAACATCAAAAGTGAAGTGCTCAATTTTGAGTGGGATGAAAATCTATATATCAAACTTTAAGCCAAAAAATTGGTTGAATGTATTAAGAAACAAAAAAGGAGTTTCCTATCTGTTTAAAAATTAATTTTTTATAGAAAAAAAAAATATATTAGATGCATGAAAGAATATAGAACTCCTAAAAGTATCCTCGGGAGTTTAAAAAAAATTACAGACGAAAAGGCGCAAGATGTAAAAATTTCAAATAACATACGAGAGGATTTCAAGGAAAATTGATTAGCTAAAAGAGAGATCTACATGTAAAAATTTCAAAAAAAAATCAAGATTCCAAACCCTAATGTCAAAGACACAAGGCAAAGGTTCAACACTCTGAAGGAGAGAAATCAAAGAATATAACTCAACAGTTTCTCTATCATTAAAATTTCTTAAAGAATGAAAATTTCAAGAAAGTGAATATCGCTTCGAAAAATATAATTCTTTGATCGGAGCAAGTTGCAGCCAAGATAATCGATAAAGGTGAAGGAGAGAAATGGATAGGGATAGGTTCCCAACCCAAGAATCCTACAAAATAACATATGAGAGCCATCATGTACCTTAAAAAACACCAAAGGAATAAAAGTGTTGTATAATTGAGAAATGAATTTCCATGGACCATCATGAGAAACTCTCACTCCAATATTGGCATCCGATCCGTTTTGATGGAGACCATATTTACTTTTTATAATCCTATGCCAAAGAGAATTGGATTCGGGGTTGGGGGGAATTTCCTTAACATTTGGTTGCTAAATAGATGTTACTGGATATCACATTACCGGAACACAACCCACCTTTAGATTTAGGTTTAGACACGTTTTTCTATCTAACCAAATGTTCTTTCTTAGCAAACCTATTCCTAGTCTAAAGAAAGAATATGTGCACTCTATTAATGAGAAGACCTTATTACCTTTTAAAAAAGTAAATAAAGCTGAATATTCTGATTTTCTATGTTAATGAATAAAAAAGATTTTGCGTAGTATTTATTGCAAAATAGTCATAGCAACCCTCTAACATAGTTTAAACTTATTTATAACATATTTTATTTATTTATTTTGATAAATTGAATAGTTAATAATTGCTAGTTCATTGTGTTGATTATAAAATTTTGGCGTTGAACCTATTAATCTAATTGATTTTAGTGTTACAATTTTGCTTTTAGCAAGAAACATTTTGGTTCTTAGATCTCAGTTGCCCATCCTGCTCCACTATAAGATAAATCCTGGAGAGTCGAGAGTTGAATTGGCAGGTGGAGGGACCTAGGCAGAGATGTTTTCTTTGGCATAATCTTAAGCCCATCTGATGTTCTTGCTTCACTTACTACATGAAGGACTGATCTAGGAGAATATGAATTTAGAGTTGTGCCATTAATCTCATTATTGTCAACTATAGGTATCCCATTCCTCTACTAGATGATAAATTAGATTATTTCGCTTAAGGCTTGTTAGCATTCTACAATCAACTTGCATAGTGGGTAGTTTGGCCTGAGGACGGGGTAGAGAACTGATTCCATGACCTAAGAGGACAATTATCAGTTGCTAGTGGTGCCTCCTGCTTAATATAGAGGAAATAAGTTATCGGTTAAGATCTACATCCTTTTAGAGGAATATTCATATAGCATTCTTTGACAGGACTGGAGAGGAGTTCTTGGGCCATTTTGTAGCAGGTTTTGACAACTCTTCATGCATGAAAGATGTTCATCAGTGGTGCCACTCATTAATAATTTATTTAGCTTGGCTTATAACAAGTATGAAGAACTTAGAGGACTTATTAATTATTACACGTATATATTGCAAAACCAAAAAGGAAGGCGGAAGTATTCGAAATTGTATTAAGGTGTATACTTTATATGGAAGTCTTCTTTGTTCTTTATCTAATTGGGACAGATTACCTGAAATATAGACAGATGATATCTTCTCATACAGATGATATCTTCTCATAGCATAGGTGAAAAAAATCATCAGTTTTCATCTTTGCAGTCCTTATTCTAGCCCTTTAAAAGGATTATCCACCAGATGCTAAGAGGGATTGAAGGTAATTGCTTGTTGATCTATCTTGCTTTCCCTTTTTGTTGTTAAGAATATGTTGCTCTCTTTCATTTAATTCTTACTTTTCTTTGTATTGGGACTGAATTTTTTCTATAAAAAGCTGTTTAGGATTAGGTGCTCTATTTGCTTTATAAGATCGGTATACTTTGATTTCTGTACTATCTGAGCATATGCAAAATAGCAAATTCAAATACGTTTATTATGCTACATTAAACTTTGAGAGGAAATGAACTGTTCTCATTCCCTTCAATATTGGTTTTACTTACTAGAATGCTGTTAACTAGTAACTCTCTATCTGATATCAATTTAGCTTATCATCATCTGTCTTTGTCTTAAGCACTTCTAATTGCTCATATCAACAGCGCCCTCCTTTCTTCAGCTTCAAGATGGGTTTTCCTTTTGCTATTAGATATGCTATGAAGCTTTCAAGTGTATCATATGTATTATCGGCGATACTTCTGGTATTTATGCCAGATCAGTTTAAAAGTCAACAAACATATGGAAGATTTATTGCTGGAGAGTTGATTTTTTGTGCGGGATCTTTTTGTACTGTTCTCTGCTGGGAATTGTGTCATCATTTACACCAGGTTAGCTGTTATTCTTTATTCAAATTCTCATTTCATTGCTGGAGGCTTTTTATATAAGTGCTGAAGATTATTTTAATCCACAGATATCATAGAAACTGATTGACTTTGGGCCATATTTTGTGATCTGCATGTTGAACAGGGTAAATAAAAAAAAAAAAAAAACTATTGCGAGACTATCTAATTTATCTGTCACACTGAAATCGCTCTTTAACTTATGAATGTGGAGAACACATTATTTTTTTAAATGGATTTATTTGACTGGCTGTGAAGGGGCTAATGTTTGGTTGGGGGTGAATGGAATGGAAGAGTTTAAAGCTTCATGTGGTGATTATTTTGGAGAATAAGTGCTCGTATTTCAACAATGTTCATTTTGGGGTGGAAAGTCTGAAAGATGTTCTCTTTAGAGCACCCTGTTAGTAGGCTTTTGTTTACAGATGTAATATTGGAATCCTCTGTACTGGAATTTTGTCTTAGTTGGGATTCAATGCTACCCTTATCTACATTCCCTTCTTTCCTTGAAAAATAAAATGAATGAGGTAGATGGTAGAATAAAAGGAAAGAAAGGCATCCCTCTCTCTCTCTCTGCCTTTTTTTTCCCTGATGCCAAGGCAATCTACTCTGATGCATTAGAACTCTCCTTCAGACATTTTGCATGTTACATTATTCTCGAAGTACAAAAGGAATTAATTGAGCGAGTAGGATGGAAATTACATAAGTATTGGGTTATAATTTCTTTTGATTACACAAACCTCTTGAAAAACTTTGCAATCAAAGTCCATTGAAGTGGGAGAATGAAATCTGTTTCTAAAATATCCTTGGCCTTCTCTTAACCAAATTTTCTTACAATTGCCAAAGATTCAATGATCCTTTACTTGTTTTACATGCTGTTTCTAGCAAGCCCTCTTAATTCTAGCTTGTAAAAACTTTCCTGATCTTGTGAACCAATTTTTTTCTTTTTAAACCATTCAAAGGAGCCTATCTGAATGGTCCACAAACAAGTGTTGTAAGAGGCAATAGGACCCATCATTGCTTGAGCTGCTTATGTAAGAAAAACTTTATGTTTGCAAAAACAAATTAGAAGCTTATTCCGTTGGCAAAGGAAGATATTTATTGGAACATTCCAACACATTCCAGAAAGAAAGTTATATGGCATCATGTTTGCTACGATTAACAAAACATTTTATTATTGCTACTATTAACAAAACTTTTTATTATATACCCTTACTTTAAGCATTCTTATTATCAGATTGATTAATATTCCATGCTGTAGCATGGTGTCAACTGTCACTTCCGCTTTGTACTAATATAGCTAAGCATCAGATTTTATATCCTAAAACTTCTCAAATTCTCAAGACTACAACAAGGCACCACGAGGAGCTTAAATTGTGCTTTAAGTGGCCAAAGTTTCTTTGACAATAATTCAATTGATGAAACAAATGTAACATCACAAGTTCATGACAATGAGACATTCCAATCTTTGTGAGCACTTCATGTATAGGGCAAGTATTTTTCTGGCCTCCTAATGTACAAGTCAATCTGTATAGAACCCATTGATGCCCCCTCCCAGGGAGAGACAGAGAGAGACTCACACACACACAAAAATAACAACAAAAAAAAATGGAGGAAAAGGAGAGAAATCCAAAGAAACGATCTGGAGTTCTACTTGGCTGCTTAGTGATGTAAAATGTAGATAGAGTGTATAAGCTGGTGAATCAGTGTATTGTTTAGTTATTGGTGCTGGAGAAATGCGTGCCTAGGTTTTCTTCTTGCTATTTTATTGTTTGTATTCTTCATATCTGCACACTTATTGATCAAAGTTCTTTATACCATCAAACATTAGATTTTTCTTTACCCGTTTTTAATCATAACCCATCATTCTCCAAATTTTTAGGCAATCTCCTCGACTGGTTCTACATCAATAAGAATTGTGGTTTTTATTTTTTTCATTATTGTTATGTTTGGCATCATTATTAAAGCCTTCCATCATCTTAATTTAATATATGACAAATTAAATAGACCTACTATATTTTGATTTAATCTTAAATTTCATTAAATTTTTGTAATGAGTTTTGCAAACTTGTTATTAACGATTAAAGCAAAAAAATGATGTCAAGCAATGGATGCTTATGCTGGTGTATTCACTAATATTCTCATCTTGGGAGGAGATTTTATTTTATTTCTTGCTTGGCATCTCCCAAATTATAGTTGATTGATGTGTTATGGTTTGTAATTTTTTTTTTCTTTCATTGAAATTTTTTATCAGCTTTTATTTTCATAGTTTGAATGATTCCAAGTTGGTTATCCTACGCTACTGATTACATCTTTATTAGGATGGTATGACAACTTATAAAAGTTGTTGGGATTGCCCATTTGTCTCTGAACTTGGAGAACCCCCACGGTGACATGCTTTTGGACTTCCAGGAAGTTACTGTAACCTGTAATAGTTTCTGAAACGAACAAAGTTATAAATTTGGTTTCACAATGACTTTCTTGTAGTTCATGGTAGAAAATCTCACATACTTGAGAACCGTCCATGGATGTGTTATACAGAATAGTTTTCTTTTTCTTTTTTGCCAGTATCATGGTGCTATATTACTTTCATCTTATTAGTGTTTTGCAACTTGTAATTCTAATTCATCCTCGTACATATTTATATGATTTTTGTAGGTGCTGCATACAAAGAGGTTTGTATTCGCACCCCCAAAGGGTTCTGCAGCTGCTGAAACAAATCCAAGTGAACCTCTCCTTGCAGCTTTAGAGGACAGCACCTCAAGGTCTCTTCTACAGTTTCTTGCGTATCTTGATTTATATATGGTTTGTGAGAGTAATGTTGATTCCTGGCGTCGAGCGGCCTTCTTTGAAGAAACTGGTGAGACTTATAAAAGAGTTGTGGCAGTATGCCTGAGACCTCTAGAGCAGCTCGCATCAAGATTATGTGAGGGTTTGGAAGGTTCTGTTGAGAAGGGCTACGAATTATCACATCAGTTACAAGCGCCAGCTGATGCACCAACTTCAAAACTGTACGAGCCATTTGATGATTTTCAGGTATGTAGTTATTGTTAATTTGGCAATTTGATGTGTACTTATAAATTTAAATGGCTATGATTAAAATAGTTTAAAATGGATATTATGTAGATGAAGCATGTATATGAAATATATAATTAATACCATGGACTATTAATTGTCAGGTCAGAATGCCTCTTTGATTGTAGTTTTGAGATGTTTGTTTTTGGGGTTCAGGTATTTGTAAACTACTGAAGGTAGCCTAGCCAGGAAAACCTAATGCTTTTCCAAAATCCTGGTAATCATTTTCCAGGGAAGACTTTCTATTAACTGTATGGGGGCGAACTGCACTCCTCTGGTCCAACATTTTGGGCTTTTGCTATGTTTCAGGGGCCTGGATGGGGCTGGGCCAGGCCAAGCCAATCTCTGATTTGGCCCCTTGTTCCATGTGTAGGCTGCTTTTATCTGAGGATATCTTTTGACTTCAGAATTTCTAGAAATAATCTCAACAGCAGCTGCTAGCTGCTTTTAGGTTTAACCTGTGCTTTTTAGAGTTTTAGTTCTATAAAATTCATTATATGCAAGTGATTGAGAGAATTTGAAACTCTGACACAGGACACTTTTTACTTGTATTTAGCATAGTTGATGTTATCTGATGTGGGTCTCCAAGTAAACGATGGGTTGATAATGCAGTGCCAAAAAGGGTAAAGGTGAAATGTTAAAATAATATGAAGCTAGCCAAGCAATTTGAGAATGCATAGAAAGGGACATGGCTTTATATATAATATTGATCATTTCGTGTGTGTGCTTTGCACATGAAAGCATTCAAATTTGATAAAAGAATAGAAACATATACATGCTTAGGTAATGTGCATATGAACTTGTAAAAAATTTATCTAGTTTTAATACAAATTCATGGACTATGATTTTATTATTGTGTGTGTATGTGTTTTGCTTTTTAATATTTGAATACTTCTAAATCAATTTTCATCAGTCTTATGCCAATTTACTGGGAAAATAGATACTAAAGGGGTTTATTTTTAAATATGCATGCGGTGGGACCATGAATTTATATGCACTGTTTGTGTGGTCCACTCACCTCAACTTGTCTCTTTGTTTTATTTGCCTTATAATATTTTTCAACCAAAGTGAAAAAATTATTGGTAGGAGATATAGGTTTTCTGTGTAAAAGTAGAATTTCTCCATAAAAACAACTAAAATTATGATCAGGCTACTCGCTCAACTTGTCTCAATTATGTTTAATTTCACTTATAACATTTTTCAACTAAAGTGAAAAAATGTTGGTTGAAGGTATAGGTTTTGCTGGTAAAAGTTGAACTTCTCTGTAGAAACGACTAAAATTATCTTTACACCAATAATCTTTTGCATTGAAAATCCCATCTAATTATAACTTTACCAAACGAGGTTACAATCTTATACCAACAAGCTGTTTGTTCTATATTATTTATATTTGAGGGAGAAAACCAGATGTCATTTAATAAAATTCACTATTAAAAGATTGGATGCCTAAGCATTGAGGTTTTGCAATTAAGTCAGAAAAACACTTTGTGCTTTGGCTTTTTATTTTGATGCTTTGAGTTGGAAATTCTAATACTCTGATTATGACTTCTCTTTGCTATTAAAAACTGAATGTCTAAGATGTCTTAGTTTTGTCTAATGTATGAATTACTCAATAGCTGCCCAAAACCCTGAGCTGTTTTTAGCATGTCTATTGTCAATACCATATTTCAGCTGTCACCTAATTTTAAATTTGCCCCATATGTCTATTTGCAGCTATGTGCATGGTCCGCACAGGCTGTGGCTTCATTGACTGCATGCTCGCTGAAGGAGGATAGATTTGGAGTCGCACAGCTTTCTGGTGGCAATGCTGCTGCGGTCTCAACACTTTTGTCTTGTCTGCTTGCTGTTGAGACATATATGGGGAAGAAAACTAGCTTGCAGACCCCTCATTTGATGGGACCTGCTGCAATTAAATGGGCTGCGCTAAACCCTGGAAGGAGAGACACAGGAACAGGAACAATGGGCAAGAAGAGGGATGGAGCTTTGTACTTAAAAGCATATGCCATGGCTGATGTTTTGAGGACTTCAATATACTTTATTGTGTCTTCATTTTATCATGAGATGATGAGCGGTGATAAAGCTGGGCTTCTCGAAAAGGATTGGATAATTAGTGGGAAACCTCCTTGTGGAACTCGTGACATTCTTTTGCAGAAATTACGGCTTTTTCTTGACTTCCGGGCTTGCTAGCTTCGTTTGCATGGGGGATCCAGATCTCAGCCAGAACTCTTATTTATGATGCGTAAGGCACCCCCTCCATTTTCCTCGGCTGCGGGAAGTTTACCCGGTTTTGAGATTAATGGCTTAGAGCAATTTGAGAATGCGGATTTCGGTTTTGGCAGAGGAGTGAAATGATGTCATAATTTATTGCTGTATTATGTACAATTTGGGAAAGGACCATTGTGAAGCAAAGTAAAATATCTGAAGAGAAAAAAAGAGTTTCTTTTTTCTTTTCCTGGGAGTTACCCTTTTTCTGTAGATAAATGTTGTGGTTTGAATTGATGACTGAGGATAAGTGATGAGTTTAGAGATGAGATAGAGAGGGAGAATAGCCTCAACATTTGAACCAAAACATTATAGTGTAAGCTGAATGATGAAATATGGCGCAGGGATTGGGAAATTTACCGCGGAAACAAGTTTGATGGCATTAGTTGTTCTAAAGTCCTGTTACATTTCTAAACAACTACATGAGAGATCAATATAGGAAAGAAGAGAGAAAAATTAATAATAATAAAATAAAATATTTTCAAGATGACAGTTTAGTGGTCATAATTTTTTTTATTTAGAGTTCAAATCTTGTGTTATAAAAAAAGTAATAAAACAAAATAATATAAAATTAAAATTTAAAAATAAAAAATAGAAAATAGAAAACTAAAAAAATAAAATAATAAAAAAATAAAAAATAAAATATCGACAAAACTTATAATAATAATAAATATAGTAGTAACAATAATAATAATAATAATAATACATTAATTCAAACGAATCGAATTTTTTTGCGTCATTTATTTCTATTTAAAGTTATCGTTTCATCTAAATTCTTGACATTCGTAAAATTTGTATCCAACTTTTCAATGACTTCCTTAAACATTTCGCTAAATTTCTTATATTTAAGATTTCGTTTTTCTTAATTAATACATTTTTGGATTTTTGTTGCATATATCCAAATCATCTTATATAATATTTTCTCATTTTATCTACAATTGATTTCCCTTCCAACTTGATACGTACTCTTTATTTCTAATTCTATCTTTTTTAATTTTATCACACATTTATCTAAACATTTCCATTTCAATTACAATTATTTTGTACTCTTGTTATAATTTAATGATTCAACACTCAGTATCATACAATAATACAAATTTTACTACAGTTTTATAAGTCTCCCCTTATACTACAACGGTATCATGCGATTGTAAAGAGTTTTAAATGTATTTCTCAATTTCATCAAAATCGTTTGAATCATATAATTTATATCTCCATTTATGTTACTATAGTTTAAAATAATGGTCTCAAGTTATTAAAAGTTTCATTATTCCGCATGTATCATTCCTTTAATGTAATCATTTTTAATCATTTTGACAACCTCATCAATTATACATCTCATATACTCAATTTTTTACAAATTCAATTTATATAATTAGATTCAATTTTAATGTGTCATTCCATAACTCTAATTTAGCGCTAATATTCTCTATAATATTTTCTACCAACCTTAAATCATTTGCAAAAAATATATATCAAAGTATTTTATTTTGGATTTCTTTTGTTATTTTATCCATAACTATTGCAAAATGGAGGAAATTTAATAATGAATCTTGTGAAGCCTGACTTAATACTATTGAATTTTAATAAAATCCAATATTAATTGAGAAACTATCACTTAAACTCCACAAGTTCTTACATTGATAACTGTTCTCTTCTACATATCTCTAATAAAATCAATGTATTTCAATAAAATCTCTTCTAAATCAATATCCACCATGGTATGTCTCTCAGAATCCTATTATATACTTTTTCTAAATCGATGAAATACGATATGCAGGTCTGTATTCTATACTTTGAATGTTTCCATTAAATATTTGAGCAGGTGAATGGTTTCAATGGTGGAGTATCCTAACATGAATTTAAATTGATTTTAAGACATATTTACATCTGATTTCAATATATTCTCCATGACTCTCTCTCACAACTTCATATATGATTAATAAATTTGATTCTCCTATTATTGGAACAATATTATATGCCACCTTTATTATTATATAGTTGTAAAATTTTGCTCTCCCTCCGTGTTTGGAGCATTTTTTTTGTTTTCCAAACTTTGTTAGAAAAATCAGTCGATATTTCTTTCTCCATTTTACTCAAATATTTCCACATCTCAATAAGAAAGCCATCAAATCTTATAGTTTTATTATTCTTCATTTTCTTTAATGTCTCTCTTACTTCATCAGAACAAATCTTAAATTAAAATCTCTATTGATCTTCCCTACCAATATCGTGATATTATCGAGATCTCTTGTATCCTCAACGTTAAAGACTCGACAAAATTTTTATTATCATTTATCATTTATCATTTTTGGGATTTTGGTAACAGGGAATGGGTGTCTTTATCTTCCAACTAAATTTCTATGACTGGATTGCTCTTGCCCATTTTATTCATTCCTTTTGAGGTCCATTTTCAGGTGGGCTAATATAATAAAAGATGGTTTGAAATCTTTTGATATAAATCCGAACCTGGTAAGTAGAAACGACATTTGATTGGCATGGAATTTGATAGAATTCACAATCGACAGCCTATGTTACTAGGAAAGACCCTCCGGTATTGGCTTTTAACTCAACTCCATAACAAGGAAAACTTGCCCGACTCCATCATAATACATTAACACCACAATTTTGAATATAAAGATTGTTAGTTTTGCTTTCTATCATGCTAACCCATAAAAACAATGAGTCTCCCAATTTATGAACAAGAGAGCTTCATGTTAGAACCCTTTTTTTTTCCTCTTGTTAGAAGAAAGGGGTTAATATGGGTAGGCGTCCATGATGGGCTGACTCAACCTGACCCGCTACCTTGTCTCTATTTCTTTACCAACATGAAATGAGACTTTCAAAATAAGGAGAGAGAGAGAGAGAGCCTCAAGTCTCTGTTTTTCATACACACAAAACAAAGGTTCCAAAGGCCATATTCTCTTCAAGGACATCATTTGAGGAATTTGAGTTGTGAATTGGGTGTTATTTCTAGTCGTGATTTCACATTGATTTGGAGTATATGATTCAATCCTAACGATTCAAATTCACTACATGTGATACTTCAAAAAAGGTAACTCCATTTTAATTCGTGTCGAATATTATTGTCTTCATTGGTATCAAAGCATAGACATAATTAAATTTGTGCCTGATGATAGAATCCATATTGCTAACCAAATGAAAAAATGATTAAAAATAATTCGAGAAAAAAAGATCGAATGTACCTCCGACCATTTTCGATTCCGACGATCTCCAGCAATTGTGATAGCACCAAATGATATTGGGACATGCGCACACTCCGACGATCTCTGACAATTGTGATAACACCAAAATAACATGCACAAACATTCTAAACCCTCAATTTCTCTCAATAGATGGTGTGAAGACTTGAAATTTGGACATAGGGACCCAATGCACTAGGAGAGGGTTTATATAGGTTCTCAATCATAAAAAAAATTTTAAAACTCCATAATTATCACCCTAAAATATTGTTGATCATAATAACGATTTAATCAAATATTCTTAATCGAAGATTAATTATGTAGAAATTTGACTGTGACGCCTAAATCCGGCCAAATGCATCCCAATTCAAATCTTTTTCATTCTTTATGATATTTAATCCCCTTTCGGTTATCTTTTCCCCATTAACTTCATTTTGAATGCATTAACTCATTCATGGGATTTGAATTTAAAATTCCTAACATTCTCCCACTTGGCCCAACAAACTGACTTGAAATCAAAACCAAGTCAACTCTATATGAAAATAGAGTACATGAGTCACGGCAATAAGTTCTCTAAAAGCGAGTATTGTCTTCCGTGTACTACAATACATTCTATTTTCTAACCTTATGGTGACATTTACTTTATAAATAAACCTTTTGTCTATTCGAGATCCAAACTTGATGAATTTATTTTAAGACAACAATATCTACACAAATTTTTTGAGGAAATTCAACTCTGAGTTTCATTTAAATAAGATAATAAACTTATATTTACAATATGATCCCAAAACCTACTTGGTGGCGTGCTTTTGGTTAAGGGATCGACCAATATACAATCAGTGCTAATGTGTTAGATGACAGCTTTATTTTCTAACACTCTTTCCCTAATGGTTAAGTATTTTATGTTGATATACTTACTTCAACTACTAGTTTTATTATTCTTAACCAAAAATACAGTAACTAAATTATCACAAAATATATATAATGACTTAGGTATAAAATCTAAAAACCTAAACTCGGATATAAAACTCTTGAGCCACACAACGTGTGACGTAGTGTCAAAATACGCCACGAACTCAGTTTCCATAGTAAAGGTCACAGTCAATGTCTGCTTAGTACTCTTCCACGATACAACTTCACTGGCCATCATAAAAATGTAACCCGACATTGATTTCTGGGAATCAACACAGCCGGCAAAGTCAGAATTCGAATACTCGACCACTTCCAGATTGTCAGTTCTTCTATATGTAAGCATGTATTTCTTGATATTTTATAGATATTTCAGCACCTTCTTTACAATCTTCCAATGTTTCAAACCTAGATTACTTTGATATCTACCTAATATCCCCACAGCATGCGTTCTATCAGGTCTTGTACAAACCTGTGCATACATGAGACATCCAACAACAGAAGCATATGGGATGTAGCCTTCTGTTCCCTTTCCAAATCTGTCTTAGAGCATTGGTCCAAATTGAACTTATCCTCTTTGATAATCGGAGCTATACTTAGTGAACAGTTCTTTATCCTATATTTCTTAAAAAATTTATTAATGTGAGTCTCTTGAGATAGTTCCAAAATCTTATGAAATCTATCTCGATATATCTTTATACCAATGATATAAGATGCATCACTTAAATCTTTCATCTCAAAGCTTTTGGACAGGAACTGTTTCACCTCATATAACATCCCCTTATCATTGGTGGCAAGTAGTATATCATCCACATAAAGAATAAGGAAACAAAATCTACTCCCACTGACTTTGAGGTATATACATTGATCTATAATATTCTCTTCAAAACTGAATAAAGTGACTATATTGTACACCAAATGCTCACTACCGCTGGAGGAGAATTTTTCAGCTTGACACATGTAAACCTCTTCCTTTAGTTCCTCATTAAGAAAAGCCGTTTTCATATCCATTTGTTGCAATTTTAGATCGAAATATGCAACAAGTGTCAGATGATGCGGAGGGAATCTTTCTTGGATACCGGAAAAAATATTTCCGAATAGTCGATATCTTCCCTTTGGGTGAACCTTTTAACAATAAGTCTGATTTTGTATTTCTCGATATTGCCCAATGAGTCTGTCTTAGTTTTGAAAACCCATTTACATCCAATGGGTTTTACTCAATTTGGCAACTCTATAAGATCTTAAACTCCGTTGCTCCTCATGGAGTCCATCTTATCTTTCATGATATTTAGCCATAAGTTCGAGTCCTTAAAATTCATGCCTTGTGAAAACGTTTTTGGGTCCTCTATGACTCTAACGTTATAGTCAGACTCTTGAAGATATACCACATAGTCATCAGGTATAGCTAACATGCTTTCTTGAGTAGATCTTCTTAATATAGGTTCAACATTCTCCGTATGAGAAGATTGACCAACTTGATCTTGGTCAACTATTTGTCAAATTTTTTGGTTATCACATATACTCTGATTTGTATCCATAGGCACTTGAGAGTCATTTTAGATGACAACTAACTTGGTACTTGAAGTTGATGGGATACTTGATGGGTCCCTTTCAAGAGTTAACTCTCGAAAGTTATCCATCCCACTGACCAAATCATTTTCTAGAAATTTAGTATTTCTATATTCCACAAATCTAGTGTGGTAGGATGGACAATAAAACCGATATCTTTTGAACCTTTCGGCATAACCGACAAAATATCCATTTATGGTCCTGGATCCAATTTCTTTTCCCTCGGATTGTAAACCCTTATCTTTGCAAAACAACCCTAAATGCGTATATGTCTTAAACTGGGCTTTCAACCTTTAAATAACTCAAAATGAGTTTTGACTACTACCTTGGTTGGAACCCTGTTTAGGATATACACTGTCGTCTTGAGAGTTTCAGTCCACAAGAATTTAGACAATTTGGAGTTAGCCATCATGCTCCTTTGTAAATGGACTTGGTGCTTGTCCATCCTTTGTATACCTTCCATAATATTCTCCACCTCTATCCGATCTCATGATTTTTATTTACTTATCGCATTGTTTCTCTACTTCTACCTTAAAAATTTTAAAAACATCAAATGCCTCGTCCTTATGGCAAAGGATATAGAGATACATATATCGCGAATAATCATCTATAAATGAGATGAAGTAACTATGACCATACAGTCTGTACCTGAAGTACAAATGTCCATATGTATAATCTCTAGTAATTCTGAGCTCTTCCTAATACATTTTTTAGTCTTGTTGGTCCGCTTTCCCTTAATGCAGTCCTGCTTTCCCTTAATGCAGTCCACACAAGTCTCAAAATCAATAAAGTCTAGAGTATCAAGTACTTCATTCTTTACCAACTTCTCTATTCTTTTTATGGAGATGTGTCCTAATCTCTGATACCACAATATAAAAGAATTTTCTTCAATGACACTTCTTTTAACCTCTGTATGTGTTACATACATGCAAACATTATCTTGTAAAGTAATCATATATAATTCATCCAATAATAGACCATAACTAACGATATTTGAACCATTGAATAATGTCATTTTATTACTAAATTGGAAAGAGTAATTGAATTGTATAAGTTTTGAAACGGAAATTAACTTTCTAGAAAATTCAGGTACATAAAATACTATCTCCAATTTCAAGACATGCCTGCTTGCTAATGTGAGCTCACAATCACCAATGGCCTTTACTCGTGAGCCCATCTTATTGCCTAAATAGATGAACTGTTCACGATCCACTGGTTTCCTCAGGTTTTGCAAGCCCTGCAACATATTCATAATGTGGATGGTACAACCAGAGTCAATCTACCATGTATCATGAGAAATCTCAGTCATGCAAGATTCATAACAAACTAATGAGATTTCCATACCTTTATTCTGAAGCCACCACTTGTACTTGGCACAATCTTGTTTCTTGTGTCCATTCTTTTTACAGAAGAAACATTTGGACTCTTTCTTTATGTCCACCTTTAATTTTGTGTCATTGGGATTTGGCTTGGATTTGCCCTTCCTCTTTCTTTATACTACCACATGTGCACTAACAGAACTTTGCTTCATCTCCATCAACAACCTTCCTTCCTCCTGTACACACATAGTCATCAATTCATTGATAGACCATTTCTCCTTATGTGTGTTGTAGGAGATCTTAAAAGGACCATAGGGCTGAGGGAGAGTTCAAAATAAAGTGCACAAGGAAGGACTCGGACATCTCAACCTCCAAATTCTTTAGTTGAGTCGTAATGTCCCGTACCTGCATGATGTGCTCACGCACACCGTGGACAGTAGTGAGTCTCATAGAAGAGAATTGTATAATGAGGGTCTGGCCAAAGACTTCTCCGATGCCGCAAATTGTTCATTTATAGTTTTAAGAAGAGCATGGATATTGGTATGCTGATTGATCGAGTCACGGATATCAAATGAAATTTTTTTATTTATGAACATGGTATTTAGGCGATTAGTTCACTCTCATTTTTCATAAAGAGTCTTTTCGTCTATAGAACTGGTATCAGTTACCGGAGATGGCTCGTCCTTCCATATAGTATAGTCAATGTCCAAACAGTTCAAATGGAGAAGCACAATTTTCCTCCATTCCTTATAATTCTCCCCATTCAAATCAGAAAAATCAGATTTCAAATCTATAGTTTAGAATACTATAAAATAAATAAACATGCTTACTAATTATATGTAAGACATTTAAGATAAGTCTACCAATGCAAACATATGAAAATAAATCTATAACACAGAAATTGCATGTGAGCTAAATTTCTAATTCTATTATTTTTATTTGATCTTATGATCAGATTTATCAAAAATAGATCATTCCTCAATACCTGTGGGCTAATTGAGAAACTACCAATAGATAGAGTTTTCTTGATCACTTTATCCATTTCTACTTAACCCTACAAGACGATTTTTCTAGTGCACCAAGTAGGTTCCTAGGTAGGTGGTGAGTCACATTGGATCGCTTAAGAACTAGCCAATCTTAGACTTATCCTCATCTTTTTGACAGAACTAGCCTAGACATACACTAAATCAATCGCACTTATAGTATTACATAGAAAAGGGATTTCATATAAATAGACTATTATTGAAAATAACTATTTTGATATCTTATCTCCCATTTTATTATTTTCATACAACAAAAATTTCTGCAAGATAAGATTGATTGTATAAAAATAATTATCATGGCAAATTTATCCATTTCTTAATGTGGTCATGTCTTTATATATAATTTTTCTATTTAATTATGGTGGTTGTGGCTAAACCCTAATTAATTTTAAAAATTATATTGATCACAATGATAATAATATTAATTAATTTTGTCATGCTAAGGTGCATAAAATAAAATTTTTATTAAATTATCTAATGCATTTTATTAATTTTGTACCTCCCCTAATGTACAAAATATATTGAAAATTAATTTTATACACAATATTTTTAATATAAAGGTCTAATATGAAATAATTGAAACTTTATTAGATTTTTTAAAATATATCGTAAGGACTTAATTGAAAAAGCGAATGACTCTTTTAAAATCATTTAATACAAGACATAAATAATTTCTATAAAAAAGAAGAATTGACCACATGGTCATTCATTAAATAAATAAATATTTAAAAATTGTAATTTTTTTAATTGTCCTTTATGGTCCATTTATTTCATTTGATACATTTTAAATATTGTCATGAGATATTCATCAAATGATACCAAATGATAGAATCCATATTGCTAACCAAATACAATAATGATTAAAAATAATTCAAGAAAAAAAGATTGAATGTACCTGCATCCATTCTCGATTCCGACGATCTTTAACAATTGTGATAGCACCGAATGATATTGGAACGTGCGCAGATTCCGACGATCTCCGACAATTGCGATAGTATCAAAATAACATGCACAAACCTTCTAAACCGTCAAGTTCTCTCAATAGATGGTGTGAAAACTTGAAATTTAGACTTAGGGACCCAATACACTAGGAGAGGGTTTATATAGGTTCTCAATCATAAAAAAATCTTTAAAACTCCATAATTGTCATCCTAAAATATTGCTGATCATAATAACGATTTAATCAAATATTCATAATCGAAAATAAGATTAATTATGTAGAAATTTGACTGGGACGCCTAAATCCAGCCAAATGCATCCCAATTCAAATCTTTTTCATTCTTTATCACATTTAATCCCCTTTCGGTTATGTTTTCCCCATTAACTTCATTTTGAATGCATTAACTCATTCATGGGATTTGAATTTAAAATCCCTAACACCTGAGAGTCAGAATTTGCCAAAATTTATGAAACCGTAAAGTCAGAACTCTCATGGTGGTTTCATCCACAGTCTGGCACTATAAAATTTTGTACAAATATTTTTGTATAATAAAGAACTTATTTACAAATTTTCACTGTATAATTCACCTCAATTATTGAGAAATTTTATTTTGAAGTCACGACGAGAACCTGTTTTCTTTGAATTCTGTGGCTTTTTTTAATTGATTTGTGATAAATTCATTGTATATTCTTATTCTACTTTTGAAAGAGTTTTCTAAAGGTTTATTATATGCCTGAAATGAATTTCTGATTTAAGGGAAAAGCAAGCTCAAAGTTGGCAACTAGAAGTCCTCTATCTCGTGTTCTAGTTCGTGATTGAGGGGGAAGACAAGGCGCATGAAATCACGTGCCTGTCAATTGAAAAAAAAAAAGGACTGAAAATTGGTATTTCCCATACTCAAACATGAGATCTTTTAAGAGGTTAAATTGATGATAACTATTACACCACAACACCCTGTTGTATCCAAGAATCATGACATATTATTTATAAATATATTTTTTGGAAATTTATGGTATATTATTACTCAGACTATTAGATAAATTAAAAAAAAATTAATTACATGAAAAATCAGAAAAATATGTTTCTTTAAATTGTTCATTTGCATGAATATTATTGCATATGTCTTTGCGTGTTTGTTATGTGCATGCTTGAAAAATAGAGATATATGAATTTTTACATCATATTTTCATGACTTTTATTCTGGTGGGAGTATGAGATCCTACCCTAGAATTTAGTGCATATTTATTTGAATAAGTTTATTTTAAATATTTTAGTCTACAAGATATGATTTGAATTTATGCAAACTTTCGATCTTGTAATATATATGTTTATTAAATATTATATTATTGATATATTACGACTAATATATTTCAATGCTAATAAATTTTTTTGTGCTAATATCTATATATGATTTGTAGAGAGAAAATGGTTATTGGTACAAAGAATATTATAGCTAAGCTAATAAAGGTAAGAAACTAAATGGTGATAATTTTGATATTTTGTATCAAAGAGTTCAATATATTCCTGAAAAACAAGAATATTTGGAATCTCTCCACCATACTATGAAATTACCAAAGTTTGGTGATATTCATCAACTCCAAAAGAATCATGAGGCTTATAAGCTCAAGAAGAAGAACAATAGTTATGCTCACATTGCATTATTAAGATATATGCAAGATGATCTGATGATTGAATATCATGTATGCCAGACTACTCATGACATGTGAGTACTTTGAAAGCAAAGTTTCGAGTGATTTTATCTACTAATTTTAGACAACTTATAATTAAATTTGACACATATATGGAAAAACAATATCATTTGATAAAACAATATCTAAAAGAAATGTCAAACATGATTAATGAGTTAAAATCTATTAGATATAATTGATTGATGAGCACCAGGTACAAGCTGTTGTTAGGTCACTTTCCCAAAGTTGGAAACCCATGATGAATATAACCTATAATTCTAATATCAAAACATTTGAGAATTTTGGAGTTATATTGAATTAAAAGATGAGAGTCTAAAGGTAGCTAGATTTTTCAAACATGTTTATGTTACTGAATTCAATTCAAATAGAGCTTTTGACTCCAAATGCGTGAAGAGAGAGAGAGAGAGATTCTTCAAGAAAGCTATTTCGAGTTTTAAAAAAGCCAAAACTAATCACCACAAGAGAAGCAAGCGGGGTGGACAGAAAAAGAGCGAGAGCAATCAATCATATTATAATTGTGACAAATTGGATGACTATGCTCTTGAATTCACTAATCCTGAAAAAGTTTTGCTCAATTCTCCTCTATATAATATTTGCGTTTCGAGCATAGTTTTACTCACTGAATCGAATCCTGTTTGGACTTTTGACTCAGAAGTCACGGACTATATAGCTAGAGACATAGGACCCTTTGTCGAATATTATCGAATTCCAATTGATTCGAAGTAGATATATATAGGAAACAATACCAAATTGCTATAAAAATGCATCGGCACTTATAAATTATTATTAGAAGATGGTCATGCCTTGTTCCTACATAATGTGTTGTATGCACCAGATATTCAAGATAACTTAGTTTTAGTTACAATTCTTATGCATTTGGGTTTTAGCATGAGCCTTCATGGCAATGTTGTACATATTTGTTTTGGTACTCAGAATATTGGTTTCGCATACATTTTGGATAATTTTCTTATGCTAGATATTGTACAAAATGTTTGCCTTTTTTTATTGCATCTTCTAATGGCTAAAATGTAGATGCAAATATTTGGCATACTTTGATTGCATCTTTTGATGACAACATTGTAAATACAAATTTATTTCATGATAGATTAGGCCATATTGGGCAAGAAAGAATGAACACGCTACACTAACAAATAAGGGATTTAGTATCTCAAAAAAAGACTTATCATTATGTGAGTATTGTTTAGTTAGAAAAATAACAAGAAAACCATTTGATAAGGGAACCAAAGTGGATCTTCTATTTCAATTGATCAATTCTGATATATGTGGTCTAATGATGTGAGAGCTATGCATGAAGTATACTATTTCATTACTTTCATTGATAATTTTACTCTTTTTGATTATATTTATTTGATCTCCCACAAGTTAGAAATATTTGATTGATGTAGATCATGTTTGAGTTTGATAGAAAATCAATTTAACAAAATAATTAAAATGGTAAAGACAGATTGTGAACGTGAATATCTATAAGATCAATTCAAAAATTTTATGTGATGAAAAATAAATAATTAGATAACTAACTATTCCTGATATCCTTGTTATCCCGGATGGTATTGCAAAAAAGAAGGAATAAAATTTTGCTGAATATGGTTAGATCCATAATGGTACAAGCATATTTGCCGATCTCCTATTAGGGAGATACTTGATTGACTGTTATCTACGTACTTAACTGTATGCTCTTTAAATCAGTTATTTCTGCTCCTTATGAACTATAGACAAGTCGGAAGGTTGACCTAAGTAATTTGCGATGCCGGGGTCGGTAGCATATGTTTATGATCCAAATCATAAATATGAAAAATTGGATCATAGAGAGGAGAAATGTATTTTTGTAAAATACTCTAAATATTCAAATGGATATATGTTCATTAAAGAACGCACAGATGAAATTGTAGTTAAAATAGAGTCTAAAGATTTCACACTCTTGGAAAATGAATTTCTATTCAAAAAAGTGATAAAATTGAATAAAACAAATCCGATTAAGTGAAAATTTAGCAAATTTATTTAACAAAGCACTGTCAACTACTACATTTAAAAAGTTTTAAAGATCTCAAGAAATATTCTCAACAGTGGAAGTGAGTACATTGTCAAACACTTTAAATAGTATACTCCTTTTCCTTTATTAGAATTTTTTTTCCGCCCGATTTTTTTCTAATAAGAATTTTACGTAATCTATTATCTATGTAATGGACTTCCAATGGAGAGTGTTATAATAGACAAGGATATTTGCCAATCTCCTATTAGGGAGATATTTTATTAACTGTTATCTACATACATAACTATGTGCCCTTTAAATCAATTACTTTCACTCCTTATGAACTATAGACAGGTTAGAAGGCCGACCTAAGTAATTTGTGACCCCAGGATCGGTAGCATATGTTTATGATTCAAACCATAAATATGAAAAATTGGATTGTAGAGAGAAGAAATTTATTTTCATAAGATACTCTGAATATTTAGAGAGATATGTATTCATTGGAGAATGTACGGATGAAAATATAGTTGAAATAGAGTCAAGAGATTTCACACTCTTGGAAAATGAATTTATATTCAACAGAGTGGTAAAATTGATGTGAAACAAATCCGATCAAATGATAGCAAATTTATTTAACAAAGCACTATCGACTAGTACATTTAAAAATTGATAAAAGGAATTGGAATGTATTGGTTTAAAGATCTCAAAAAATATTCTTAGCATTGGGAGTAAGTATATTGTCAAACACTTTGAATAGTATACTTTTTTTCATTTATTAGAAATTTTTTCCACTAATTTTTTTCCTAATAAGATTTTTACAAAACCTATTAACTATAATGGATATCCAATGGAGAGTATTATAAATTTTAGGAAATTTGGATAGATATCCATAAAACATTTAATATATATATTATAAGTCACACATATTTAACTTGTGTTAAGATGACTATTGGTTTTTGGGTTTTAGGATGAATTACCTTTTGAGTTGTCACACTTAGGACCACTAATCATATTCCTTTCAAATGTCTACCCTTATAATTTCATTTATACACACATAAATTACAATAATAGTAGAGAAATAAGATTATTCTCCCTATATTGCATTCAATTTTCTTCTTTAAGTTTATCATATTTTTAATTTAACAACATTAGAAACTCTTATGTTTTCTTCGGCTTTTTTTTTTCTTTAACTATAATTTTATAGCTATACACAATATTTGCTTTTGGTTCTTGTAAATTAAAATAATATAAATTAAGATCATAAATAGTTACCTATTTAATACAATCAAAAGATAGTCGGATACTAACAAATTCTACTATATAAATCAATAAATTTGTTTAGTAGGTTAAACTAAAAATAAAGAAGTTTCATTTACAAATCAAAAAAGTACTAATTTAATCAATAATAAGTCAAGATATTTGTTTCTTGCTTTCGAGCATTATTCTTTTTTTTTTTTTTTCCTTACAGATTTGTTTGTGTTCCCTTTCAACTTTGAGAATCTATTCGATTGTTGGTGTATTGGGTCTACAACTCTACACAACACTAGGTAGACACTTTTTGTCAAATTCTCAATCCCCATATATGTCGTTAGTATCATTTATTTTTATTAATAGCAAAATATGTATTTTTTTCTTTTACTTGATAATATATAAAATTAATTAATCCGATTCAAATAGTTATGAAATCCAATTTAAAGATTGGTTCTCCCAAAGTTTATTTTTTCATTCCCAAGACTCGAACTCGAATCCTTGGTTAAGAGAGTTTAGTGTACTGCCACTAAATGCAAAAGTTGTTGGAGCAAAATATGTGTATTTTACATGTGCTATAGGTACGAAAAAGTTCATTTTTTTGTGAAAATGGGCGGATGAGTAATAACTTTGTATTCTCTTATAAGATATTTTCATTAATTTTGATTTCATCAAAGTTGGTTTAAAAAAATTCTTTTTCGATTGTGTACATAAAAGAATTTGAAATTTGTGTAATTATATTTTTTTTAAAAAAAAGGTATACAAGTAATAGTAATTGGTTATATGTCTTCAATTTTATGAAGATCCATTTCAAATATGATAATTAGTATTTTTTCTTTTTAAAATTTTAAATCTTGCTATACAAAGCAATGGTCTACTTCTAGAATAAATTTATTACATTAGTCCCCAAGAGGACACTCTAATGGTCATAACTCTCCTCCCTAATCTGGTGATTTTGGGTTCAATCTTGATATTACAAAAAATAAATAAATTTATTACATTAAATGATTGAATTAAGCCTATATTAGACATAATCCTTCTTTTAAAAAGTCACTATGCTAATAATAGTGTATAAACTATACCTAACAATTCTAAACAATAGTTCTCGTGAATCTCTTTTGAATGCTCCTACGCTACGCGTATTTTAAAAAAAATATATTTGTATTAGTAAAATCGAAATGATTTTAACTATAATTTCTTTTCACGAACAACACATGCTTGTTTACCTTCTGTATCTAAAAAGAAGGTTATTGTAAAGTGTTGAGGCTATCAACAATGTATCGCTAAGTAATAACAAAAGAAAATAATACCTTAATGTTTCATTTAAGAAGCAAATGTAACATCGATATGTAATTTTGCATGGCACCAATCTAACTGAGTTGATGTTAGATTTAACTTATGCACAAACGGAAATATGGTGATTTTTTAGAAAAACTAAAAGCTCAAATTTTCGAGCATATCTCAACGAATAATCGTAGACAATTCCAGAGCCACGCCTCTTTTGACGATCTCACAGTCGGGATAGTAATCACAACATCGAACCACCACCATGGAATCACGACGTCTTAACTCAACGTTAGGTGAACCCAATGACGGAAAAAATTTCCTACTCAAAAATTTCTTAACCCTTTATCAATCTCTCTCTAGAAATTATATGTGCTTACTCTTACTGTGAGTTTTCTTTCAATCACCATTAAGAAAGAAGATTCACGTCGATTATTGGGAGTTATGGTTAGTGGAATAAATATGAGTTGGTTATTGGGATAATGGGAGTTATTCCATTATCCCAAAATTACTAAAATACCCCTACGTGGGAATTTACCAATAGTTGAGAAGTACATACCCTCTCTCTCTCTCTCTCTCTCTCTTACTAATATCATGAAGAAGCTCAACACAAATTGTTATGGTAAGTCATATTTTCCCAACTTTTCTAAAACAAGTTAAAATGCCTTTTACGCATAATAGTGAGCTAAATTTGTCATGAGTCATGTGCTTGTTGTTGTAATTTGCTGTCTATAGAGTTATTCAAAAGGAGGCGGCCATAGCTACGGATATTTTCAGTATCCGTCTTCAACATGTTAAAACTTTCTCAAATATAATTTAAGAATATTAATATCCCATCAATTTAATTTAGATAATATGATATTCTGTTAAATATTTTCCATATTTGGTAATACAATTGCCAGAGAATATTGATTGTATATTCGTTGTATATTTTATAACACTCTACCGTTTCAATACGATATTCTATCAATATTTCTCTATATTTGATTATACAATAGTCAGAGAATATTGAACTCTTATACGCTAATTATTCTATTACATATTTCATCTTCTATGTAGTTATAATCATAATAATATAACATAAGTTCTCATTCTCTATATTAACAGAATTAAGGAAATAACATCAAATGAAGACCTTGATTATAGGAACAATGCCGAATTGACTTTTCCTCTTTTTAGTTGATTTTCTTTCCCTTTCATTACTTAATTGACTTATTTATATTCTATAATTATGTATGTTAATTTTGTATATATACATATGTTCCAAAACAAAATAAATAAATGGAAAATCATTTCCCTTCACAATCAAATCTTATCATGATATCAGAGCAGGTCTTCAACCTGTAAAACCTAGTTGCTTCATTCTTCCTTGGTGATGTCAAATCTAATGGCTCTTGAAGCAGATCTAACCTCACCATACTGCTTACACCATTCAGACAATCCAAGTACCATCCATTAATTAGAGATAACTTCCAAATTTGGTGTCGTGCCATTACCATGGCTTTTAAGGTAAAAAACAAATTAAGATTCTTAGACGGGTTGATTGTGAAGCCAAAATCAAGTTCACCTACATTCACCATTTGGAGACATTGCAATAGTATGATATTATCTTGGCTTCTCAATGTAGTCAACAAAGAAATTGCAAGCAACGTCATCTTCATGGAGACAGCCCATAATATATGGCATGACCTTCGAGATCTTTTTTTAAACAAAATGCTCGACAGATATTTGAAATCCAACGAGCCATTATTAATCATTTTCAGCAAAATAACTCTATTGCGGTTTAATACACTGGTCTGAAGACACTATGGGATGAACTCAATGTTTACAACTCACCCACTACATGTACTTATGGTTTTGCTCAAGAACTCACAACTTTCCAGCAGCGTGACCTCCTTATCTAATTTTTTATTGGTTTGAATGATACATATGTATCGGTAAGGACTCAAATCTTACTCATGAACCCCCTTCCATCTGTTGCTCAAGCTTATACGCTTGTGCAGCAAAAAGAACAACAAAGGTCAGTACTTACATGTAATCCCATACCAGATCAATCTGCGTTCGTGGCTCGCCATGGAAGACAAAATTCTCCTTCTCCATGACAAGATAAATCAAAACATCACAAACACTATAATTATTGTGGAAGGGATGGACATATTGAGAAGTGGTGCTGTAAGAAACAAGCTAATATGCGTTCTGCTATATCCAACCAATCGAGGACAAATCAATCGCGGCGTGAACGGAACTATGCACCAAATCATAATCGATCAGTTGCAGCTGTTACGGATAGTGCATCATTTTCTTCTCATAGCTTGCCCTTCACTGAGAACAAGTACAGCAACTCCTCTCCTTAATCCAATTAAATGACATTATATCTTGTCATCCTTTAGCTAGCCTGGCAAGTATAGTTTCTTGTTTTTCTTCCCATAACAATGACACTTGGGTAATTGATTCTGAATGCAGTGATCATATGACTTACGATCTAAAATCCTTACATGATGCCTCTTGCCATAGCAGCCAATTTGTCAAACTCCCAAATGGTAGCGTTGTTCCAATAACTCACTTAGTTTCGATTAAATTTTCATCAGATTTTTCATTAGATAAAGTTTTGCATGTCCCATCTTTTAAATTTATCCTCCTATTTATTAGAATAATCAGAAAAACTCTTAATTGTTCTGTCACTTTTTTTTTTCAAACTGTTGTGTTTTTCAAGACCTGAAAACAAAAAAGATGATTGGATTGGGAAGAGAACATGATAGTCTTTACTACTTTGATCTAAAGTTCAATCACAGTACCTCTTTGTCATCCATTGCTACATAAGACAAAGAAAACTTATGGCATTGTCTCCTTAGCCACCCCAATTCAAGAATCTCACTTTTGTTCTCTCGTTTAGATTCTAGTATCAGTTTCTTATCTAAATGCACTTATATGATTTGTCATTTAGCAAAACAATCACGACTTCCCTTTTCACATGACTATATTTTTTCTAATTCTTGTTTTGATTTAATTCATAACGATATTTGGAAACCATATTCTACTCCTACTATTACTGATGTACGTTATTTTCTCACAATAGTGGATGATTTTTCACGCTTTATTTGGATATATTTGATGTGGTTTAAATCTCAATCCTTTACCCATATACGCCATTTTTTTCTATGGTTAAAACACAATTTAATACCTCCATTCGTCAAGTGCGTAGTGACAATGCATTTGAATTTTTCAATAATGATATCAACAAGGTTTTTAATTCCCTTGGTGTCATCCATCAACATAGTTGTGGTTACACAGCCCAATAAAATGGAATTGTCGAATGTAAACACCGTCATTTACTCAATGTTGCACGAGCTTTACAATTCCAATCTTATTTACCTTTAATATTTTGGGGTGAATGTATTCTTACTATAGTTTATCTTATCAGTCGCACCTCTACAGCCGTCTTTCATGGTAAAACCCCTTTTGAACTTTTGTTCCATAAAATACCTATATGTCACCATTTACGTGTTTTCGACTGTTTGGTTTTTGGTCAAAATAATTATCTCAAATATAAATATGATTTACATGCTTTATCAGGTATATTTCTTGGTTACCCATATGGACAAAAGAGATTTAATATTTTTTATATTAAATCTCAAACAGTTTATGTGAGTAGGGATGACGTGTTTTATGAAAATATTTTTCCATACAAATTGTAAGTGCCAATTAATACTGATACTGTCCATGTTCCTCCCCTCCCATTAACCGACACCGATGCCTCAACTTATCTATCTCCAAATGCCAATGTTGAACCAGCCACTACACATTTCACAGCACCCCTTCGTTGCTCACAACGAGTAACTCGCCCTCCGACAAAATACCAACACTATCATTGCTATCAAATTCAACATCAATCATCTTCAACTTTTTCAGGTACTCAATATCCTTTGGAAAATTATCTTTTTTTCCATCGTTTCTTTTCTAGACACTGTACTTTTCTTTGTGCCCTAACCTCTCTTGCAAAACCCAAAACGTTTATCCAAGTTGTACAAGTACCTGAATGGCAAGAAGATATGAAAACAGAATTGAATGCCCCTGAAACAACAAATACATGGTCTATTATGCCTCTTCCACCAGATAAGAAACCCATTGGATACAAATGGATTTATAAAATCAAACAGCATTCTGATGGTAGTATTGAACACTACAAGACGTGTTTGGTAGCCAAAGGATATACCCAAATTGAAGGGGTGGACCATCATGATAAATTTGCTCCGGTAGCACTATCATGATACATTTGCTCCGGTAGCAAAATTGGTGACTGTATGAGTTCTTTTAGCCGTTGCTACTACTCAACGATGGCCTCTTAATCAGTTTGATGTGTGAAATGCTTTCTTACGTGGTCCACTGCAAAAGGAAATCTATATGTGTTTACCTCCTAGACATCCACAGTAGGGGCAGAAACATCTAGTTTGCAAGCTTAATAAATCCTTATATGGCTTGAAGCAAGCTGGAAGAGATGGGTTTGCCACATTTTCTGCTATTTTATTAGAAGTCGGTTTCACAAAGTCACATGCTGATAATTCTCTATTTTGCCTCCATCATGGATCATCTTCGCTTTTCCTCTTGGTTTACATGGATGATATCGTCATGACCAGAAATGACCCAAAGCTTTTATCACAAATCAAAATTTTCTTATTACAACGCTTTCACATCAAGGACCTTGACCTTCTCAAGTATTTTCTTGGTATTGAGGTGGCTAGATTTTCTTATGACATTTATCTCTCACAACATAAATATGTCATGAACCCTATTGCAGATTCTAGCTCACTAGTTCTCGCATTACTTATACACCTATGGAACAAAATCTTAAACTTACCGACTCTATCGACGATTTGCTAGAAGATCCCTTCTCTTATCGTCGCTTATTCGATCTCTCATCTATTTGACTATGGCTCGGCCTGTATTATATTCGTCGTTAATGTTCTTAACTAGTTTATGTATTAACCTCGTCAACCACACTTAAATGTTGTTCATCGGCTACTTCGTTATTTAAAGAAAACTCCAGGTCAAGGTATCTATTGTCTTCTTCTAGCCCAATAGAGCCTATTGATTTTTCAAATTCTGATTGCGCAAGTTGTTCTCAAATCCATCCGTCAACTACAGGATACTATATCTTCCTTGGCATAGTTTGGTATCTTGGAAAAGTAAAAAACAATAGAGTGTATCACATTCATCAGTTGAGGTCGAATATCGTGTCATGGCCACCACTACACAAGAAATCATTGGGCTTCAATCTTTACTTAGTGTCCTTGGCATCTGTTTATCATATGCCACTCCTTTATATTGCGACAACCAAGCAGCACGTCATATCGCTGCTAATCTAGTCTTCCATGAGCGTACCAAGTATCTTGAAATTGATTGTCACATTGTACATGAAAAGTCTGAAGCTAAGATCATTCGACTACTTGCCATCTCTATTACAAACCAACCGGCTCACATTTTCACCAAAGCTATAAGCAAGGACATATTTTTGTTTCTTCAAAGCAAGCTGGGCATTACTGACCTTCATGCACCCTCTTGAGGGGGAGTATTAGCAGAACTAAGGAAACAATATTAAATGAAGACATTGATTATAGGAACAAGATTTGACATCCATATATTTCCTTTCCTTTAGTTGCCTAATTGACTTTTCCTTTTTTTAGTTGATTTTCTTTCCCTTTTATTACTTAATTGACTTGTTTATATACTATAATTATGTATGTCAATTTTGTATATATACATATGTACCAAAACAAAGCAAATCAATGGAAAATCATTTCCCTTCACAATCAAATCTTATCACTCTATTCTCTTCAAGGGATTGTATGTAAAGTTCAAATTCTACGTTAGTGAATATGATGTGGATTACAATTTCAGCTACAAGAAGCTGACGGTGGCGAAGAAGCCATGGATAGGCTAAAATCATAAACATGTGACCAGATTCTCATTACGATTCATGAGCAATTAAATACAAATTCAACTGCCAATCAAAAAGTAGATGAATTTAACACTGTCGATGTGAATAAATTGAGAAAAAATTCACAAAAAACATAAGTGAGTCAAATGAAACCTCACCCTCTAAGAAAAAGGCCAAAGAATAATGAAGAAGCGGGCTCAAGCATCTTTATCCAACTCTAACTTAACAAATACTCAATGAGATAGTGAAGCAACTACTAGATCGGAGTCCCAAGACATTGGGAAGCATAAGTTACGTAGATTCATTGATGGCGAGATTAATACCTTGTGGGGTGGGGCAAACAACAGATAATGGAAATGTCCAAAAGTCCTCAAGAGGACAGTTTAGTGGTCACAACTTTTCTCTCCCAACTTAATGATTTCAAATTCGAATCTCTATATAACCAAAAAAAAAAAAAAAAAAGAAATGTCCAAGAATCTAGCTGCCACAACTACTACAAGGCAAGGCCAATACCCAAAAGTTGCTTTGCAAGCTCCAAAAAACAAAACAAAACAAGATTGTAGAGGTGGAGAAGATTATTTGGGTGTCTAAGAAGACAATAGATGAAGAATCCCTCTACAAGAAATTGTTGAAGTTAGAGGAAAGTAAATAATTAATGTGTAGTAAAAAGATTAAAAATTAATAGTTATTTTGCTAGCAGTTTTTTAATTGTTTCTAAATGTATGATGCATAATAAAATGTTGTATTTATTTTCTATGTATCAAAAAAATAAATAAAGAGGCATATCGATGGCTATGTTGGAGACATATAAAAGTTCAACTCCTTCTCTCATTGTCTCTAGAAACCTTTACCATCTTATCCCTCATTCCTCTGCACAAATGTGTCGACCAAAGTGGCATCTAGTACCAAAACATGCTAGCAAATTTAAAGTGTTTGATAAAAAAAAATAATGGAGAAAGAATATTTGCTTTTTTTAAAATCAAATTACAAGAAATAATTATTTTAAAAAAGAATATTAAGTTACTCTATATTTTTTTAATCTTTGCGGATTACATGAATCTCTTATAAAAGAAATATTGAAATTAATAAAATCTTAATGATTTTTATTGTAAAATATTGAAATTAATAGAATTGTGACACCTAACTCCAAAACCAAACTAGAGTCTGATTCTGGAATTAGAATGTTGGGGGGAAAAAATCAATTACAAATTTTATAAATATCAATACCAAAATCTTTTGAGTTGAATAATCGAACACTCTGCTCTTTTAACCAGAGATCTCGAGTTTGAGTGTTGAGAATGATGAAAATAATTTGGG
The DNA here is from genome assembly GCA_033439265.1 of Dillenia suffruticosa. Classification (NCBI taxonomy): domain Eukaryota; kingdom Viridiplantae; phylum Streptophyta; class Magnoliopsida; order Dilleniales; family Dilleniaceae; genus Dillenia; species Dillenia suffruticosa. The sequence continues at coordinate 23,877,788 of JAVTVX010000015.1, forward strand.
AGAGATAACCTCTAAAATGGGTTACATAGTATTTAAATTGAATTAGTCAAACAAAATTCAAATACCGATTATAAAAACCAAAAAAAAAAATAGAATGTCTTTATATGAGAAATTTCGCTTTGAATTAGTAACCGCAAATTTCCGATTAAAATAAATGACTCATATTTTTTTTAAAAAAAAAAAAAAGGCCCAGCTAACCCCATATATTCAAAATCAAAAAAGAAAGGAAAAATCAAAAGAATATAAGAAAATCTCACAAAAATATGAGTAAGGTTTTTGAAATGACTTGTTCACCCTTTAGGTTCGCCGCACGTATGTTTATTTTTCAATTTTTCTATTATTCAAATCTTTTTGGCTTTTTTTTTTTTTTTTTTTTTTGCCCAAAGCAACAGTCCACTGGAATAAATTTTGTAATGGTAAATGATTTAACTAAACCTATGTTAGACATAGTACTGGTACTAATGTAAGAAATATAGAAGGCAAAAATAACAATTGATGTTTGATTTTGCAAGAAACCAAGGCTCTAATTACCATGAAGTTGTCCTTTTAGAAATACCAACTCTTATTCAAACGTCTTTCGTAAAATTTAGTGTTTAAATTTTTGTATATACATATATTTTTATGATTTTTACGATCATATATAATAAAAAAACCGTGATGCGGAGGGCATACCTTTCTCTCTCACTCTCTCGTATGTTTTAGCCCGTCTCTCACTCTCTAACAACTGATGGGATAAGCCATAATGGATCTTGATGAACTGCATACTCTAAATATATTATCCGAAACATGATTTTTATTTTAATGTTTATATTGTACATTTTACGTTCAAATTCTTATTTTAAATTTATTCATTTTTATACATATATCACACTATACGCCTTCAAAGTCTAAATTGATATCTTATGTATCAATATATATAGAGAGGGGGGAGAGAGAAAGAGAGTGAGAGAGAGAGAGATCCTTCTTTAGAAACGACAGAGATCCTTCTTCTTTTTGGTACATAAAGAGATCATTTTTATCAAACTTCTTTAAATTAAGTGGTCAGACACTCTATTTACAACCCTTAAAATAGATTCCACAGTATTCAAATCGAATTAATTGGACAAAAATATGAATACCGCCGATAAAAAGCAGAAAAAATAGAGAGATCCTTCTTCGATCTCAAGGGTATGTCTTTCTCGTATATGGGGGCTTTAAGCCCATCTATGGGCCTGGAGGTTAGGTTCACGGGCCTTGTGGGTTCACATTAAAATTGGTTTGGTTGGGCAAAGCAAGTAGGGATTTGCTTTGTATTTTTCTTTTTTTCCTTAATCACTGGAATTTAGATTATTTGACTAATTCAATTTGAATATTATAAAATCCAATTTAGAGTATATTTATTTTTTATTTTTAAATTTTAAATTTAAGATTTTAATTAAGAAAATTTAATTTTCTATCACTAAACGTACCAGATGTTGACAGGATTTTGCTTGGTCGGAACTACAAGAATAATAACAGAATGGAGGATTTTTACAGCATCATAACTTTTTCATATTATCAGCAAAAGTGGGAGAAGAGGCTCACGAATTGGATTCAATTCGGATGGGCCGATGGCGATTATAAGACATGACTATAATTTTTGGGCTTTGCCAACAGCTGCGGCTGAAATATGTGTACAAGACATTTGTGTTGTAAATTGTAAAATGAGTATTACTGGGGCATTGATCAAGTCTTCAATCACGTCTGCTTATGGATATTTGGAAGCCATTGACCAGTCGAGCAGAGGGGAAGAAGGACATTCTATCTTCCTTTACTCGTGTCCATCTGTTATCTCAAAATTATCGATAAATTAGAATATAATTATAAAAGTAATTAATTAGTAATTAATAATCAAAATCATAAAACTTACGTGTATGTAGTGAGAAAATAATGAAGAAAGAGAGATATTTGTAGACGTGCTAGTTCTGCACCCGGACACAATCGACCTCCTCCTCCAAATGGAGTGTAGAATGGACTACTTCTCCAATTTCTCTTTTCCTTCAACACCCCATTCGAAAACCATTTTTAACATTGTATTATCAAGAAAAAGGAATATAAATAACTAAACTAAACTTGGAGGACTTCTTGCTTTCTTTCCTTTTCTTTTCTTTTTCTTTCGGAAAAGAAAACAAACCTGATTTTCAGGATCCATCCATCTCCAAGGATTGAAACTCAAGGCACCGTTATACAAATTCTCATCCAAATGAACAGCCGACAGAAATGGAACCACGAAGCACCCCTTTGGAATAACATAGTCTGCCAAACAATCATATATGCATAAATATGTTAATCCCTCAAAAAACTTAAAACATAATTATCAAGTATGATGTTTCATGATCCATCAACCTTGGTATTTGACATCCTCCTCAGCCTCTCTCATTAACCAGATTGCAATTCCTCCCAGTCGAAGCGTCTCATCAATTACAGATTGAGTGAAGGACATAGCCTTGTAGTCCTCCAATGTAAGCAGCATTTCTCCATCTCTTTTCAGATTCTCTTGCTCTGCCAGTATTTGCTTCATTGCAGCGGGACACTGAGTGAGGAAATAAACAGCAAAAAGCATGGTCTTAGCCGTAGTTTCGTTCCCCGCAAACAGAAGATTAATAATGAAGTCTGCAACAACATGGTCTGGCAACTTCTCTTCTTCCAATAGTCTTCCAAGCACACCTCTGCCAGTTGCACTTGCATTTGCGTTCGATGAACCTGCTGCCTCTGCAAGTTGCCTGTGTTTCTCTATAGTGCTTTTAATTTTGTTTATTATAGTCCCTCTAGCCTGTCATGACGGCGTCACTCAATAAATGAACCCCCGTTGAAAATAATTGTTTAGAAGAAAAATGAATCAATGAATGCCTTTTGCATTAATACCTTCATTGCGGTATGGTAAGCAAAGCCAGGCAAGTTGATAGGGACAGAAAGACAGCCATCCACAAAATCTGAAAACAGTCGAGCCATCTCGTTCACCTCACTCTCATTCGACACCCCCAATAGCTGATTAACCATCAAATTTATTGCCACCTAAAAGGAACCGAAAAAATACTTTAAGTCTTTTATAGAAAAAGAAATTTTTTGTGGGTAAAAACTGAATTAATTAAACTTGCCTTCCTGCAAACATCTTGGAGAGAAATGAGTTGATTGTTTGATGCCATCAGATTGTTGTTCAGAGTGCGAAGCATAAGCAATTGAACATCATTGAACAAGTGGGAAGACTTGAGCTTGTCTAATCTCATCAGGTTAGAAGCTATGGCGTGCAATTTCCTCTGCTGGTTACCATGCACGGTGATGACTCCATGCTTGCCAACAAGATCTCTGAAAGACTTGGGATAGCTCGACTTGAACAGTTTGCCTTCATTTTGCATCACAAATTTGTTAAACATCGGGTCTGCTGACACCACCGCCCATTTCCCAAATATATTGCACGAGAATATTTTCCCAAACCGTAGGACTTGTTGATGAACAAAGCGCGGAGGATGAGAGCTTGCAACTGCATCAAACCAGTTGTAGGTGTCCCCGATGAGTGGCCACCCTCTTCTTCCTGGTGGCATTTTCCTTGCCTTCTTTCTCCCCACTACCAATTCTCCTACTAACATTAATGTAACTAGTAAAATTGTTACACATATCCATAGTACTCCCATTAATCCTGCTGTTGTTTCTCTTTCTATAATCATAGAGAGAGAAGAGAGAAGATCTGATGATGCTGGGCGTTCGGAGCATATAAATAAATTAGGTGCACACAAGAACAGCGAGTGCCCCGTGGGCAGGGGGAAGGAGTGAAAGAAATATTATTAAAATAAAAATCAACTCAAAGTATGAATGCAGTGTTGGCATATGAGGCTTCGTGGAACCAAGTTTTGTGCAACCTTTTGATGATACAAGTCGATTATATTTTTTTGTTTCGTTGAAAATTGAAAAGAAAGAAAAACAAGTAGACAGATTTACATTGAATGATTTTTTTTTTTTTTTATAAATTATCATATAATTATATTAGATCCGATTAAATTCAGTTTCAAACAGATTAGATCTTTAACGAGCAAATATCTCTTGACACATGTTTTCTCTCTACACAAAACTCAAATCTGAAATCTTAATTAAGGGATAACAGTAATAAACATATAATATTAAGTTTAAATATTATAATTAAATAAATTAATTATACAGGAATACATCGATATATTGTGAAGACGTGTAATATTTATGGGAAAATAAAAGAAAGGAAGAAATTTAGTTGGAATTGCTAGTAGGGAGAAGAGATGTGTAAGACAGTTGTGTTTGTGAGGAGGGGACATGAAGCATGGGGTTTTATTTATTGAAGGAAACTTGAGGCTTGTTCAATTACAACTGTGCAAAGTATTATTGCATTTATTTTATTTATTTCTTGGGCATCACTCATCTACTGGTCTCCTATTCATTTTAGAATACTAGATTTTAGTGAATCATTCCTACATTCTAAAAGATTTTAATAAACTTAGAAAAATACCCCAAACCTAATCCAGTGGCTTACATTTCATTCTTCTTGGAATGCCCCATGTGGGCAATTAAGGTGTCAATGTCAAGCCCCCCATGGAAAAGATCAAACAATTCTGTGCTCCAAATTTGCACTTTCTAGGCTCTCATAAATGGGTCTATGGCATTTAAGGGTTTGTTTGTTTAATCAAAAATAACGTTTTTGTTTAAGAAATTTGATTCTTTATTGATTGTGGATAGGGACAGGGGCATTAACAAGGCAAGGGGGCTCATGCCCCTTAGCTTACCATGGGCTACCTTTTTTGCACTTCTTTCTTGATTTAATCCCTTATAATATAATTATTTCTTCTCTTTAAAACATATATCAAGAAGAATCTAAAATTCGATCGGATTTTGTTGTTGGATAGATATAGTTGACAAAACAAATCTAATTATCAAAATCATATACACGATTTTATATATGTATCTGAAACAAAATTTTTGACATTATTAATAGGGATGACAATGGATCGGTTATAAATTGAATCAAATTAATATCATATCTAATCCTAAACCTTAACTATGATATCCATATCCAACTTGAATCTGACTCAGCTTAAAGAAATATAAAACCCTATAATTTTTTCTAAAAATTTGATTTGATATATAGCATGTTTCTAAAAACTCAATCCGATCCGACTCTAAACTGACCCGTATCCAACTCATGTTAATAAATCTAAATCATGTAAAGAATCTATTTAAAATTAAATCAAGAACCGTACATAATCTATATAGAGAAAGAAAAGAAAAAAAAAAAAAAAACTAAATCCACTTGAAATTATTTCAAAATCTAGACCAAAGGAATAAAAAATAAATTGATTTATACAATATAAATAATTCAATTATTGCATTTATTGAAGGATACTTGAGACTTGTTCAATTACAACTGTGCAAAGTATTATTGCGTTTATTTTATTTATTTCTTGGGGATCATTCATCTACTAGATTTTAGTGAATCATTCCTACATTCTAAAAGATTTTAATAAACTTACCCAAACCCAATCGAATGGCTTACATTTCATTCTTCTTGGAGTGTCCCCATGTGGGCAATTAAGATGTCAATGTCAAGCCCCACATGGAAAAGATCATACAACTCTGTGCTCCAAATTTGCACTTTCTAGGCTCTCATAAATGGGTCTATGGCATTTAAGGGTTTGTTTGTTTAATAAAAAATAACGTTTTTGTTTAAGAAATTTGATTCTTTAATGATTGTGGATAGGGACAGAGGCATTAACAAGGCCAGGGGGGGCTCATGCCCCTTAACACACCATGGGCTACCTTTTTTGCACGTCTTTCTTAATTTAACCCTTATGATATAATCATTTCTTTCTCTTTAAAACATATATAAAGAAGAATCTAAAATTTGGTCGGATTTTGTTGTGCAGATATAGTTGACAAAACAAATCTAATTATCAAAATCATATATATAATTTTATATGTTTCTCTCTCTTTGAAACAAAACTTTTGACATTATTAATAGGGATGACAATGGATCGAATTGAATCATATTAATATCATATCTAATCATAAACCCTAATTATGATATTCATATCCAACTTGAATCTGACTCGGGTTAAAGAAATATAAAACTATTATCGACCCTATAATTTTTTTCTAAAAATCTGATCCGATATATAACATGCTTCTAAAAACTTAATCCGATCTAACCCTAAACTAACCCGTATTCGACTCATGTTAATAAATCTAAACCATGTAAAGAATCTACTTAAAATTAAATCAAGAACCGTACATAATCTATATAAAGAAAGAAAAAGAAGAAACTAAATCTACTTAAAATTATTTCAAAATCTAGACCATGTAAAGAAAGGAGTAAAAAAATAAATTGATTTATGCAATATAAATAATTCAAAATTAAGATCCTAAAGAAACTTGTAGATGTGACATCCAAAACACAAAACTCAAAAGAACATACACAAAAGAAAGCATACATGCACAAGAACCTCATAGAAAAGAATAAATCATCCAAACATTAGTCAAAACATACAAATTTTATGTTTTGATAAGTGAGAGTAACAATTCATAAAATAATTTTTTCATAATAAAAACAACTTTATACGACAAAACAATTTCAAGCATCGAATAGGTTGAATTCCAATGTGTTTTCACATCTACATATAATTTTTTCATAATAAAAACATTTTCAAAAATAGCAATTTCTTCAAAATTTTTCCATTTTTCGATGTTGAAAATGTTCCATTTATATATGCACAACATTGCGTATGAAAAAGATACCATTTAGCAAGGGTATTCCACTACGCAATTTTTGGATCAACAACTCTATACCAGAGTCATCGGCAGAGCAATTTTCCATTGTTACCATTGATATTTTCTTATCAATATACTAATCGATAAATGTTTTCATCAATTGTTGGCATATTGCATTTCCATCATGGAAATGTGAAACATAATAATACCTGCAAGATTAAAATTACAAGAAAATTAATAAAAAATAAATTTATACCTAAAAACATTTAAAAAGTAAGATTTCAATACCTCAATAATCTACCGCATAAATTCCATAATAAATCAATGTAATAGGCAGTCACCGACATAATCATCTTTTCTAATAATATGCTATCCGCATATCAGTAGTAATTACAATCCTATTATCATTTCGTAAAAGTTCATATTTGTCATCTTTTCCTCCTTGTAAAGATTCATGATATCTTATATAATCGGATTGTGAATAGAAATGCTAAACATATGTTGAAAATTATAAACAAATTTCTTGAACCATAAATGATCAACCATAAACAATGGATACTCATGCATCACAATTATTTTGGCAAGCTCTCTCCTCGACATAAATCCATAAAAAAACATAATCGCTTATAACCGCACTATTATCGATATTTTCTCTTCTATTTATTACTAAAATCTTATGTCTTATATAAGTATTTTATCATTTTGAACATCTTTCTAAATACGCCTTTAAATGACTTGTCCCATTTTTAGAGTTTGCTCTCATTTTTCGTTTACAATAATTACATGTCGCCTGCTTTTCTTCATTAACATGCTTTCTTGAAAAATGATTCCAAATAATCGAATTTCTATGATTACCCTCATAATTAAACTTTGAAATTTCAATCGAAGTTGGTGTCAGAGTATCTGTACCATCAGTGGCCACTGTTGGGATTGTTTTGGATGTCTCTCTCTCTCTCTTACTGATTTGATACTGTTGGGATTGTAGTTGGAGCACTTTCCATGAGAGTTGAAGCTACTAATTCGTGAAGGGAAGAAAGGACTGAATCCAGGCAATCGAAGGGTCGAAGATATCAGGACATATCCTTAACTAGTTTATGAATAGACCTATAATGATACACCTGAAAGCGACACATATGGTCCTTAGATTTCTTTAAGCTTATCTCCGAAGGGATATTTTTTTTCAGTAGGTTGAGAAATGCACAGATAGTCATTGAGCAGCTTTCATGAAAATGAAAACAAGGAGATGTGATATGTGATAATGGTCTTATATCATTTTAAGAATTTTCTTATTAGTTGGGAGATAAGAAAATGAATAAGGCAGCAACAAGTTATGAAGTAATGTATCTATTTTAGTTGTTCGAGAACTTCCAAATTTCACACTCACATGTCCATTTATAAATAAATAAAACAAAGATTTCACACTCAAATATTATACTTCGAAAAAAATAGAGATTTTAAAATTTTCAAGAAATAAATTTAGTAATGATTGGAAAAAATAAATTATAGATATCCAACTCACGTTTTGATCAATTTTGAAAAATTTTTTCCTTAAAAATCTAATTTATCAAAATATTTAGATCGAATAAAACTATATTATCCAAAACCCAAAAAAAGAATAACAAAAAAAAAACCATAATTCACATTATAGAGCAAATTATAGAGAGAAACATGTGAGAGTGAGAGAAACCAAGAAATTGATGAGGGAGAAGCTGGTTATGCGAGGTTGTAGTTACTGATATATGAAGGAGAATTTAGTTGTTGGATTGAAAAAAATCACTAGCAGAAAGAGGTATCGATGAAAGGGAAAGTGAAACTCGACTTTGGAGGCAGCAAAGAGAGGCAGTGAGAAGCAGAGCGACTAGGCAACAAAGAGCAATATTTGTTCGAAAGAAAATGAGAATGAAATTTACAACAAATCCAAAAAACCTTTTTTAATTTAATAATATAATATTGTGTTAAAATTTTATTTTATTATAAATTGTTATGCAATTAGATCAGGTTGAATTACTTATAACATAAATCAGTATTCGAACCGACCCAACTACTTTTATATTAAAATATGACTCTAATCCAATTTTTTCCCAAAAAAAAACCGACGGATCAAATTTTTGTGTATCCTTTGAGTCGGATCAAATATTGTTATCCCTAATTATTAACATATTCTCAAAATTTGTAAACTTATCAATATTGACGTTTCAACAAAAATAATAAAAATGTTTTCATAATGAATGCTTTTGAAGTTATTTTTTAAAAAAATTAATTGAATTTCTATTTGCCACGATAATAATAAATTTGATACAAAAATGGATTTTAAGAAATACCCTTATGATATTTTTCTAAAATTTATGTGATTGATATTTATTTTTCTAAAAATATTTAATACAAGCAAAAAGACACCATTGTTGAGTTCAATAGAAGCAAATTTTTGTGGGACAGAAAAGGTTTCTTGGAAAGGAGACGAGTTGACCGAAGAACAGACTTTCCAAAAGTAAGAGGCCATTCATTATTTGGGGCACTAGGAAATGAAAAACTGAGCGGTTTAAATTGCGTCTTCTCAGGATGGTAGCACTTACATTTACAAGGTTAGGTACCTAATAAAGTAATTATGAGTGGCCTTCAATTCATGTCCAAGAGATTCCCTCAAGATTTAACTTCTAGAAATATTTAAAAAAAAAAAAAAAAAAAAACCCAATTCAATCTTAAATTTAATTAACTTTTTTTTTTTATATATAAATCATAGGTATCTGATTACAACGTCATCTCCAGCTAAGCTCAATTCGAATCGAATTATACTTTTAAAAGATAAAACTTTCTCGACATCTATTTTTTCTATATAAAATATTTGAATTCAAAATATTATTTAAAAAATATCAGTATTCAGTTATTAGATCAATTAAATATCGATTAAACTTAATAAATTTATTACTAATTATAATTTCTCTAAATATTGATTAAATTGAAACAATTAAAAAAATTAATATAGCCTCACACGAAATAGGAAGGCCAAGTGTTTGAATTCTCATACTTTTCTTATTTATACATGGTAAGGATAAATAAAACTCATCAGCGTCACAAATATCAGTATTCCATTATGCAGCATCGTTAACAAGTTTGAGGTTAAAAGACAAGGCCTTGATATGATCATATATAAGTAATAAAAGTTTTGATGAAATTTTTTAAATGATTAATAAGAAAAATGTTAAATTTTTTAATCAAAACTCGAATTTAAATATTAAGAATATAAAAAATTATATTATAAGAGTTTTTTCTTCAAGAGAGTACGATAATAATTCGGAACAAATTAATCAAAATATAATTCTGAATATCAGCCAATCAAAGTATAAAAAAAAAAAATTAAATGATTCAAATGATTTTTATAAACCAAAATTTCTGGTTCAATATGGTAAAAATCTGGTATGAGAGAGAGAGAGATTTATTAGCTCGAGATAAAGCGGAGAGCTTGGGTTGTTCGGCTTACAAGGGTAAGTGGATCCCCATAGGAACGGAAAAATCAACGTTTGGAGAATTACTCCTCAATTAGGTCCTGTAAACGGTTGATCTAAATTAATCAGAACGAAATCTCGAATACTGAATTGATAACCTAGTCATAGTACCAAAAAAAAAAAAAAGTCGATGATTTAAATGACAAACGTGGCTCACAGTTTGGGCCAACATCTGGGTGGAAACAGTAAACATTTAATATTATTTTTAATTAAAAAAAGATTTAAAATAATTAGAATAAGGATGTTAGTGGACAAGTGGGTTTCTTTATAATTACAATAAGATAATTATCTTTCGATTCCGCAAATAATGCTGGAATGAGAAGAGAATTGTAGACTAAATGATCGAATTTTATTTAGCGGTCTAAATTATTAAAAAATAATTAATTTTTTTAAAATTCAAAAGCATAACAAATATCGATATTTAATCAAAATTATGAGTATATTTTAATTAATTACTGACATAAATTATTATATAAAATTTTATTAATTTGATAATGAGTAATATTACTCTTGCCATCTTATCTTGGCCCTTAAGAAATTCAAGGGTTGCTTCTATCCTATTGATGTGAATGTGGGAGACCCCACGAGTAAGGATGTGAAGGTTTAAATTATTATGTTTTTAGAATAGGAGAGAGAAGAAAGGGAGTGAGTTAGGATTAGGGAGGTTTCTTTGAGCCACTAAAACCGGTCAAACATCATAAAGCAACTTTTGATGCAAGCCCCAAGAATATACAAAAAGCAATCCAAGATTCCTCCAACCTTTCCTCTGTTTTCTAAATATAATCATATTCATGACATGATATGTTAGGGTTCTTTATGCACTGTTTAATTGGGGGATACTTTCTTTTTCAATCAAAAATTAGGGTTTGCATTCAAAAAGATTTCTTAAGCTTAATTTCATTTTCATCAAATTTTAGTATAAAGTTTTGATAGAAATTCATTGGATTGTAACTCTAGGAAGAATGTGTTCAAGAAATAAAGATTTAAAATTAAAAGAATACACTATCTATGTTTTCTTCGCTCAACAAACCTCAAGTGAAGAAGCAAAGGTCATTTGAAAGGGAGGGGTGCAATCTTTGAGATTACGTAGTGTGTTGATCAATACGAATAACCAAAGGAATGATGAATGGCGGCCACCCTTCCTCGTTAACAAAATTTCCAAAAGGAAAGCACACAAAAGGTTCATCCAATGATAGATCATTCCAAATAATCTGTGAAATAGATTCTTTTTATATATCCAACCGATTTCCAAAATCATATTTTGACAAATCCAGTTTGAAAGTTGTCGAGCCAATTTAGGAAAATTCTCCCAACGTCACAAATTTCGAATCGAAACTTGATTAAAAAATCTACTGCCCTTACACACTTGAATACGGTGATTATTCAAATGTTCATACCAATATATGCTCGGGCAAATGGGTTAAATGTAAATATGGTTGTCGATGACAGATTTTGGTGACCTTCCTCCTTCAAAAATAAAATATATATACATACATACATATATATATATATATGGATTTATGGATGGCAACACCACTTCCCTGTCTACAAAGAATGCCATATTGCTTTTGCTGATATCCTTTGATCCAAATCCGATGCTAGGGCTGAGCAGAAGATACCGTAATAAACAGAGACACTTGAAGAACCGATAAAATCGTCTATGGCTTATCAAAAATGGTTGAGGGCAAGGCATCAATCTTCTTCAAACCACATATTTAAGTAAAAATGGCAACAGAACCCAAATTGAAATCAGGAACATAGGTGCATTCATCAATCTTAACTATTGGAGAAGCAATAACTTGATGCTCAAAATATCAAACTATATCTCAAACTGCAAAGGTCAGAAATACCAGACTGTGTGCCTCTAAGGAACCAAAATAAGAAACTATTTGGACTCCCAATCTTTCAACTTTTTGCTTCCTTTTGGTTTTGCAATTGGTGCATTCATGCCAGCCATCTTTGCATTATACTTTGCCCGAAGAGGATCATTATACGTCCATCTGCATCATAGTTAATATGAATTATGTAAGGGGAAGGCCTCCATAACCCCATAAAGTAAAATAAAAAATAAAAAAGTCCCAAGTCTAAGATAAACAGAACAAACAATATGAGGCAAAAACATTTGCCCTTAGGTCACATTTAAAAAAAAAAAAAAAAAAAAAAAAAAAAAGGAAGAAAAAGAAAAGAAAGAAAGAAAAATAAAAAGAAAAAGAAAAAGAAAAAAGAAAACTGCAACTGCAAAACAAGGTAAATGACATTTTATTATTGGAAATCGCACCATGCAAAACAGGATGAACTCTCATAACCTAACATACGCTGCATTTAAACAACATAAGTACTTGATCTCCTACTAAACATACTGAAAACCAACTCTTCCTCACCATTCCATGAGCAGTGAGAAGAATGACGACTCTTGATTACTTTATGGAGATTTGCCTCTATGTTTGGGTTGTCCATGACTCTTCTTTGGCTAGGTAGTAGAGGAGGCATTGAGGATTGAACCTTTCACTTACCATTACTACTGGCCAATTGTATATTCGAGAGAAACAAATGGTATAAGATAAGGGAATAAGTATGCTATAAACCTGAAGTTTATGGAATTGAACCGATAATGCTTATCAGTGTGTAAAACTAGTAAATTATTAAGTTAGAATGCAAAGCAAAGGGTCTGATCAGTAGGTTTATATTCCAAGGACTGCAAGTGCACAAGGTTTCTTTAGCTATGGTACGCTTTTTGAAAGATTTTAAGGTATTTGTGGTGACCGTTATGATTTAATTAAGTGTTAGTACTGCCCCTTCTTTCAACTGCTCTTTTGGTTAGTAATGGTTTGAAGTAAACATGGATTTTGCTTCAAAGCTTCTCAATATGTTGTGGTCAAGATTTTTTGTAGGGTGTCAAGGCCATGGAGAGTGCTTGAATCCTCTTGATGACTTGATGGAGTTCCCATGACTAAGATCTGTACATTACGGTCAGTGATAAACATCAATTCTAGGATGCTGGCTTCTATCCTTGAATATAGAGTAGGAACCCTTTCCCTTATTTGGTTCTCACTCTCGGAGCGGATAACAGAGACTACTTGCGATACTTTTCGTGGAGAAATTTTGCCGGTTGGAGCACTAGATTTGTGGACTCTATTTTCACATATACAAGACCAAATGAACAATAAAACGTAAGGACTTGCAAGGAACTGCCATCGCGGATGCTAGAAATCCTAAAAGGGGCCCCAGATAAATAAAATGCAAATATTTTTGTAATTTCATTGAACTTGTATAATTTTTGCCTTTTACTTTTTGGTGTTTCTGTTATGTAATCAGAATCTAAACTAATGACCTAAACCATCTATTCTCAACAACTTTTTCGATAGGCAATTTCTCAACTTAACAACTCAGTTAACTTAAAATTCATATATAATTCACTTTCTAATGAGACTTTATTCTAATCTATAATGTCAGTCCCCATCCAACCGAATACGAAAAAGATCATTGATGATTTAAGGTCTCATGCAAAGTATATCTAAAATGGATATGTTTTGACAAATTAATGCAGAATGAGGTTAATGCGACTTGGCAATCTTAATATCAATTAAGATTTACACATACTTCATTTTGTTAAACCTTGATGCAAATAAAACTTACACTATTTTCACTACAAAGTATGTCATCAACTTAAACCTGTTGTGTCCCGCCCACGGCAACATGTGGACCAGACCTACTTGTATTAACTAACAGAAAGTAGGAATGCCTCTACGCAATAAAAAAGACCAGAAGTGCTCAAAATGCCTGGGACCCGAAATTTCCTAGTAACAGTAGATGACTTGGCAGTGATCATAAAATATCATCCAGGATTGGGAGCATCATCAGTGTCACAACCCAGTCACCAGTTGCTTAATGCAAATTAAGAAACACATTCCAGGAATCATGCTTCATTTAATCAGTTAAAAGATTGAGAAAAATGAATCTCATTTGGAACATTTTACGTATAGTGCACAGCCCACATGGAAATGGTGAGTCAGTCTAGTTGCCTCCATGTACTTATCAGACAGCACAGTCATATATCTTCAGCTTCCGTACATTCCTAGCCCTCTAAAAGGATAAACAAGTCCAAAGCATATGGAAGCTGGACTAACAAATCATGATGATCTATGGAATTATAACCAAGAAATTTACTTTTTGCAAGGAATTGTTATAGCATCCAATTATTCCAGGTCAACACGCTACACATCTGAAAATGGTTCCATAATCTTCCATCAAGTGTTTCGTTTGATATGAAATCCTATTACAGAATTCTTTTGCTGGAGATTATTTACAAGCCTGGGGTGCCTCTTAAGTTTGCCTTTTTCTTGGAGAAAATCTTGCACATTTTCCTTGCACAAGATTACCTATGAAGGAGCAGACTGGTCCTAGCTGACATATGTGAACCTTACATGAATTGTTGAAAGTTTATTACCACATCCTTCTAGTCACGATTAAGAGGATATGGAAGGCAATACATGCCTTTATAGACCTCTTTAAAGCAATGGAGGATTGGGTGTAATACAGGTTGGTGGGCATGGAAAGGTATTCTTTAGAGTGCAAATAAGAAGCCAAATTCTTCCAACCCCTCCAGCTTTGGCCTGTTCTAAAGAAATTGGAGAAGATTTTATGGGGGGGGGGGGGGGGAGAGAATACCCATTTACGTCTTCTTGGACACATGGCTTTGTGTTTCAAAGACAGAGATATCCGTAGAATCTTTCGGTGGGAAACTTAAAATAGGAGGTTTGAAAAGTCCCTTTCCTTATCTCCAACAAACGGGACCAATCTTGAATTGCCATGGGTCGATCACTTTGCACCACATATCGTGCCAAAGAAAGTTATTTACCATCTCTAGCCACAAAATTTACAACATAAAACTCAGGTCATCCACTTTGACCACTTCTCCTAACTTGCGTACAGGCACTCTCATCAATTCCACAAGCTAGAAGATTCAGAAAATCATACGAGAAGTGGATAAGATGCACTGAATTCCTAGCCTGGAAAGAGGCCACTGCTAGCTTGCCAAAGGTCATTCGGATCTCCATGATACATTCAAATCAACCTAGCTTTGCAATATAAAACCAACGTAAAACAAGATCTTATCAAACCCGGGCACTCCTCACACCATTATTACCAGAATCAATTCACTTTTCATCAAAGTTGTACAGAGTGCAGAAAATGTTCACAGCAGTTGTAACCACTTGCAAACAGCAGAGGAACAGATATACATTCCAAATCTACCCTCATAGGTCATAGATAAAACCACATCCTACTAGCTATCAACCGAAATTTGGAAATTCCATTCATCAAAGAAAAGGAAATAGAAATTAAGATCACCCACCAGCCAACCTTACTGGGGAACTGCATCTGAGATCCATTAAACTAAAAGTTCACTTTACCCAAACAGTTAAGCACATCTATTTTCCAAAATAGTTCCTCCCAATTTGAGATTGTCTTTGTGACCTCCTACACAAAGTACATGACTCTTTGGGGGATTAAAGGATTTTCCATAGGATACCACTTCTCTGCTATACTATTTAATTAAAGCATATTATAATTACCCTTTTTAACAGAGATTGAATTATACCAATGGGAGAAGAAATCATACAAAAGGCTAAGATGATGAGATGTGCATTGGAAACCACAATTCAATTAAATGAGGGGTCTGTTTGATTTATCTGATAAAATGCTGATGGGTGATGGCCGGTGGCTGGTAGCTATTGTTAATTGATATTAGTATTTGGTTGTCTCACTAATATTAGTTATTGATCAGATATAAAATGAATAAAAATGACAAATTTATGTTAATTAAATTTGTTATATTTTTTAAAATATTTCTGTTCATATCATTACTATATATTGTAATATAAAATTTATAAATATAATATCAATGAATTCAAATATATATTATATAAAAATGATGCAAATCATATAAATATCTATGATTTGTTAAGAAAAGACAATTTCTTTCAAGTACTTAATAAAAAAGACAATCAATTAATATAATATATATCATAATAATAATTTAAATCTTATCTTATAAAAAATTAGAGAATAAATAGTAAAAAGTTAAAAATGTAATATGAGTAAACTATCTTTTAATTATTTAAATCTATTTATTGTCAATAACATAAAAATGGTAAAAAAAAAAAAAAAAAAAAGATCCAAAAGTAACTTTCAAAAAGTCAAAAAACCCTTTACATAGTTCATGACTTTTTGACAACTTTTGAAGTATCAGTTGAGGTGTTATCAAACACCCTTTTAACTATTGAAAAAGTCAGACAGCCAAAAACACCTCTTAAAAGTTGTACCAAGCACCCTCTCAAATAACAAGCATCAAGTAGTTATTACCGTTCTCTTTTTGTCCTTCAAATTGGTTCGATATGGTTTATTTTCCAATCTTATTATCAGTTTTAATTCCCTAGCTAGTGTGCATTGACCAGCTTCCCATACCAGACTAGTTAATGTGAATAATCCTCCAATCTTCTAAATTTCCAAAAAACAAACGTAAAAATATTTTCAGCAAGGAAGCAAAGTATCAAACATAAGTCACTTTGACTTTGCTTAATGATTAAGAATTTAAAACATGAGCAATAAAATTCATGTCAGAAAGTAGTATGAAAGTTAAATAAAGCACAGCATGCATAATTGAAGTGGATAACAAGGAAAAGTTGACATCATGGACAAGGAACTCTTCTCTTTTCGTCCTTCAAATTGGTTCAATATAGTTTATTTTCCAATCTTATTATCGATTTAATTCTCAAACTAGTGTGAACCAACCAGTTTCCCAGACCAGACTAACTAATTTGAATAATCATCCAACCTTCTAAATTTTCAAAAACTGAAAGGTATAAGCATTTGATCCGGTAAGCAAAGCATCAAACATAAATTACTTTGAAAGTTAAATAAATCATCATATGCATGAGTGAAGTAGATAACAAGGATAATTTGATAACGGGGGCAAGTAACTTACGGGTTGTTCCAGTCGGTAGTGTCCTCATTAACAAGATGAGTCCATTTGGTCCTCCCACTGCGGCCGAAGTGTTTGACCTGCATTACCTTGGGCAAAATGGTTTTGTCCATCTTATCTTCACCAGTTGGGGCAGAGAAATCACGAGAATAGATGGAATCAGATCCAGCACTGGCAGCAAGGTCATCAGCATCTGATTGGAAGAAAGCACCCTTGTGGTAGTATTTCTGCATGAACCTCCACTTCTGCTTGGAAGGGGCAGCTGGCTTTGGATTCTTCCTCTCCCACTCCCTCCTCTCTTCCTCTGTCATATTCCTAACCTTCTCAATCTCTTCCTTCTCCTTGAGCATTGCTTCCCGGTCCTCCCTATCCCTCTTGATTCTCGCAATCTCTCTAGCCTTCCAAGCTTCATACTCCTCTGCTTCGTTAACTTCATCATCAGTATCCACGTCAGCTGCTGTATTAGCTTCTGCCTCTAAATTCTTCTGGATTTGCTCATCCTTGCGAATCTCCTCAATTACTATTTGCCTTGTCTCCACTTTCCTCTCATCCAATCTCCTTTTCATCAATTCCTCAAGGGCCTGTTCTTCAGCCTCAAGCCGCTCACGCTCAGCAATGGTGTCACGCTCTGACTTGGGGACAAAAACAGGCTTCACCATGGCAGGACCAGTAAGCTCTTCCTCAGAGTCAGTCTCATACTCGGATTCCTCTTCCTCCTCATCCGCCAACTCCTCTTCCTCTTCTTCAGGAAGTGCCGCAGCTTCTTCTTCTTCCTGTTTCTGTCTCTGAAGCAACTTCTCTCTAATACGCCTTCTCCGTTCATCCAAAGCATCCTCATCCTCATCCTCTAAATTCAACCGTTCCTGCCTTTCATTTTCCTCTTCTATTGTGGAAACAATCTCAGCCTGTCGAATGCGACGGTGATCGGCTCTAATTTGTTCACGGTTATCTGCCCTAGTCTCAGCCAAACGCCGCAGCCTAGGATCATCATCTATCCTAATAGAATCATCATGAGTGGGAAAAGCCTCATACAACGAAGCAGCCTTGGCAGTCCTAAAATCGCCATCTTCATCAGCATCATCAGCCCACTCTGGAGCTTTGCCAGGCCAATACCTTTTCACCTTAGTTTGTCCAATTTTACCTCTAAGCTTATCCCTAATTGCTATAATAGTATCACTAACACCAGCTGTCACTGACATTTTTAATTCCTCAAATATTCAGAAACAAACCCTTAAGATGTTAACCCTTTCACGCCTTCACATAACCCAAATAAGACTCCTGCAACACGTAGTTCAAGAAGCAAGCAAACCCTAAGATTTCTTCAATTTGATAAAATTGAGCAATTCCACCAACCCTACTGAAATTTGAACATAACCCTTTATTTTTCTTGATTTCTAAATTGAAAAAAATTATAAAACAACAAAACTCGAAGAGAGAGAGAGAGAGAGTACCGGTGCGAGAAGGCGGCCGAGGGAGAAAGCAGAACGAAGATGCTGTTTGTAGCGGTCCTGTTGATAGGGGTTTTCTCGCCTTAATTCCAGGGCATGATCTGCAGGGGAAAGAGGGTGAGAGAGAGAGAGAGAGAGAGAGAGAGAGAGAGAGATGCGGGAAATAGGGAGGGACCGTGAGAAGGCGGGCGACAGAAATACTGAAATGGCCTCTCGCATGGCAGAGCCGGTTTGGGTCGTCCAAAACTATTGAACATTTTTCGCAAGTGATCCAACTTAATATAATAAATATTTTTTTAATTTCAAAAAAAATTGATTAAAAATTGTTTTATAAGAATATTTATAACTAATATTGACATTATCTCATTCTCTTTTAAAATTTCATATTCGAATTTATCCTGTCACCAAAAAAAAAATATTTATAACTGAAAAAGAATAAAAAAAAAACATCTGATGATGAGAGGTGCCTAAATGATCTTACAACTACTCTTTGCTTAATTAATTAGAAATTATAAAAGATAATCGTATAGTCATCTTAATTTCTACAAATATTTTCGCAATTTCTCTAAGAGATGTATGACCATTTTGATTGGGCTTATCTTGATCATGTGCCATCTTAGTTTCTACAACTTTTTGCACTTTCTTTAAGAGATGTATGACAATTTTGATTGGGCTGTGCCATCCCCTTGACGTAATACACTTCCCTCTACGCCAACATCCTTATTCAGCTCATGCCTCAGCTTGGTACTTGGTCCTATTGGTGAGCACAGACTTATATCCGCTCTGAATGTCCATTATCTAATCTAATCCTAATATTTCAAATACTGAATTTTGTAATTCTACTCTTTCTTATTATTTTTGCTTTCAACGTCCAAACAAAGAAGGCTTTTGCTTTCTATTCTTTCTTTTTCCACACAATATTTGAACTTCTGAGTTCTTGCTAGAGAGGACCTGACATTCGGAATGGCTGACCTGATTCTAGCAATATGTTCATATAAATCTTTTAAGCCCTCTCTCACAGTCAAGTTTAAAATATGAGCAGCATATCTCATGTGCAAATACTCACCATTTAAAATAGTTCCCTTCTGGCTATTAAGTCTTTTTTTTTAATACTAAAAACCAATGTCATTTGAACTAGTATTATCTAAAAGAATTTTGCTAATCCCCCAATCTATTAAGGGGCCCTCTATTGTGTTACCAATAACTTCACCAACACGTTTACTAATTGGACAAAATTTGAGAATTTTTTTGTGCAGCGTCTAATTATCATCGATGAATTGAGCTATGAGACATATGTAGTTCAAATTCTAAATGGATATCCATGTCTCAGTTGTGAGACAGACATATGAAGACAACACTCCAAAAAGTTTTTAACTTTTTCCTTTTCCTCCAAATACAAATTATAACAATCTCTGGCCACAACATAATGTGAAGGAATACAGAACTTGGGTTGCAATTCAAAGATTGTAACACCGACACTATAGTGTCCATATTATTATATTCCGGTTCAGTAATCAAATAAAATATTTCTCAGTTATATATATATAGAGAAATTTTTCATTTATTTTGATTTTTTATTTTGGATATCTAAATTGAAATTTTTTTTGGTATATTTTAAATTTTTACCGTATCCACGAATTTTGGTATAAAATGAATATATATATATATATGTAAATAATAATAATAATAATAAGAGTAAAAAAAAACAGAGAGAGAGAAAAGAGTGCTGCGTTTTGAGCCAAAACGCAGCACATCAAATTAGGGCTTAAAGCCCTAATTCTTCCTCTCTCTCTCCTCTCTCTCTTTCTCTCTCTCTCTCTTCCTCTCTCTTTCTCTCTTTGCCTCTTCCCCTTCCCTCGACCCGCCGCTCCCCTCCGCCACGCACCACCACCACCATCTTCTTCTTCTTCTCTCCCTCTCTATCATTCCCCCTTGGATTCTCTCTCTCACTGTTTCTCTCTCTCTCCGCTGCTCACTCTCTCTCTATCTCTCATGATCTCCCTCCCTCTCGATCGCACTCCGCCCAAGCTTACACGCATGCCACCACCACGAGCGCACCACAGCCGCTGCAGCTCCTCCCTCCCACGAGCGCGCAGCAGCGCGATCCTCCCTGCATGAGCGCGAGCGCGCCGTAGCGCGCGCTTCCCCAGGCGAGCGTGACACAGCGTGAGCGCTTGCTCAGGAGCGCACCTGCACACGAGTACGTGCCTGTGCACGAGCACGCGCCTGCGTATTAGCACACTCCAGCCCACTAGCGCGTGCAACCCGCGAGCACGCAACTGCAGTCCAGCTCGCGAGCGCACGTACCAACCCGCGAGCCCACTGCGGCCCACGGAGCCCACTGCGGCCCACAGCCCGCGATAGCCCATGACATCCCGTGAGTCTCTGCGTAGGTAACTAACTCAGGGTTTTGATTTTATTCTAAGTGTTTATGACCTATCTAATAAATCTTGTCTTGATAGGGAGCAGTGCAGATTTTGGAGTGGTCGAGAAGACATTCAGACGAAGGTCTGCGCTCCGAGAAAACCCTAGGTGAGAGAAATGCAATCTTTTCAACATTTGAAATAAATTTTATCAAATTTAGGTTTCAATACCTTTAAAATGATATTGGTGTATATTTATAAATTAAGAAATTAGGATTTATACAAATTTAGGGAAAATGATAAACTCTAATAATAATTGAAAATTTGATGACAATTGTGATAATCTGATTAGGTTGACTTTTTTGGAAATTCGATAAGTCGATTTGGTTTGATTTTGGAAAATAGGGAGTGACCACCCTCCCTAGAAATGTGAATGAGACCATAATCTCTTGAAAAAAATAGTAAAACCTGATTTTATCGTGTTTTTAATAAAATATACTTTTGATATGCATTGTCTCGACATATGGAATTAAAATTCAAATATGTTTTGTGATTATCGGAATGTCATACTTATATTTTCTATGATTATGCATCCATATTTGAAATGAAATGAAATTGTGTCATAATTTGAGAAACAGAATGTTTTCTATTCTACTATCATATTGGTTTGTTGAATTTAAATGATTTCGATGAAATATATTGACACACGAATTTGAATTGTTTTGAGGATATGATGAGGTGATTTGGCTATGTGGGTTGGATGCATACTAACTTGAGATGATATGATGATATGACATTATTTGATAAATTCTGTAACTACGAAAGGCGTTTGTAGAGGCACTGGGTTGCCCGGATACGCTTCTGTAGGAGATATCCGCAAACGTCATATGTCTAATGGCTATAGGCACGGTCGATTGAACCCACGTAAGGGGGAGGACGTGTGTGACGCCATTATCTAGTACCGGACGAGATCCTATACACGATGATGAGCTAACCGCAGTGAACTCATGGCCAACGTCGGGGTAGAGAGCTATTTTTGAAAACTCTTTGCATAATAAAACCCCCGATACGCCTGTTTTTTGTCATGATTGACTTTTGCTAGGATCTTTTCGGCTTGCTCTATAATCTACTTGATTTTAAATTGATGCATATATGTATGTTATCGTGTGAATGATTAAATGAGTTCATTTTAGCGAATATATCATGATTTACTGCAAAATTTGAATTATTGGTTATGAATAATATCATTTGACACTCCAATATTCATCTACGCTATTAGTACTTGAAATTAATTCCCTCACTCACTGGGTATCTTCCTTGATACGCACCCATCTTCTTTCCCTCCTCAGATAGGATTATTGTGCTAGAGCGACACTTTGGGTTCTAGAGGATTTGGTAGTTCGTTGGCGAATTTGAGTGTTTTTCGATAGTGAGATTTAAATTAAGTTGAGATACGAGCTCCGCACCTTATTTTCGACCCTGTAAGGTCTTGACCTTGAGGTCCGTAGTTGACGGTGTATTTATTATGGAATTGACTGTATAATTTATGTACATTTATTTGCGAAACTCTCATATTTCATTTGCATTGAGACAAATTGTAGTGTTTAAATGTTAACTTGGGAAAATTGGTTGTAAATTGTATAAAATTTAGATCCGCTCAGTGTGGCGGCTGTTCATGATCTAGTTGGACATGACAGTAAAGGTCTATGGTTAGAATTGTTGGTAATTTACATAGTCTGCCATTGTTTTGGATGTCTGTTGTGGTTGGTAGGTTGTTGTGAAGTCAGAATAACCATTTTATTTTATTTATAGGATAATTTTAAATTATACAAATTTAAACAGATTTATTTGTACATGAGAGACCTCCGATTTATGGGGAGATTCTGTCCAATTTTCTATAAAAATACAATTGGCATTCAGGACAACGGGCGACTGCTCACGACCCCGATTCGAGATATGACAAAGATAAATTTACAAAATTTCTCCTTTTCCACATGTATAAAAGGAAGTTTATCAACAATTATCATCTTAGCAAGTTTCTTCCTACATCTATCTTGATCAAAGATATAACTTATCATTTTCCCCCTTTTCCTTCATTGAAATTTCAAAGTTTTTTGTCTTTTTTTCCACATTGTAAGAATACTTTTTGCACTTAGCTATGTGGTTATGGAGAGGAGTAGTACCCTTTGCATTTGAACAACCAATAAGAGTTTTACAATATTTACAAGAAGCTTTCTTGTCATCCTTAGGACAACCCTCAACCTCATTAAAATGATTCCATACAGAAAATGGTTTCACTATATTAGTGGTTTCACTATACTTTTAGTCATGTTCAGTATTTTTACCACTAATTTAGTCACAATCAAATATGATTTGCATAGTTACAATCAAATAGTGAAAATTTTGCCACTAATTTAGTCAATTAATATAGTTATAATCAAATATCATATTCAGTATTTTTGCCACTAATTTAATTAATTTCTCCATAAAAAACCATAATTTAATGATTTGCATTCAAATCCATGCTTGTCCTTAACACCCAGTTCTAAAGCAGTGAAATTTTTTGTAAAAATAAGTTCCAACAAATCAATGAAAAAAAATGATAGAAAAATTCATGAACAAAAAAAAAATCATTAATAGAACTGTTCAAAAAATCCAGCAGATTCGCTTTGTGTCAAGTTACAACAACCCCAAAAGTTCACAAAGATGAACAATCGACAGAACAATAAATAGTTTATAGAACAAACAAACTCTTACTTAAAAAAAATCTTCAAAAGGGAAAATAACTTAAAATTTCTTCCATGAACTCCAAAAATTTTCTCCCTCTAAAATAAGAAAAAATTTTAAAATCGGTATTAATTTATTCCAAAAATTACTTTCGTGACAAAATAGAAAATAGTTCTCAAAACTCAGCTCTATTTCTTCCACTGCTTCCAAAAATTTCTTCCCTCTAGAATTGAAAAACAAAAAAGTAAAAAGATAGCATCTTACTAGAACAACTATCATATATCCTCAAAAAGGGAAAGGAAAAAAATTACTTTTTTGATTAAAAAAAAGATAAAGATGAACAATCGACAAAGATGACATCTATACCTCAATTAGATCTATAATCGCACATTTGAAGTCTTGGTGGCACTAGCAAAGACATATGATAGCCAGAAAATTCACCAAATTGAGGGATTGAAGGTTGAAGGTGGCCAAGGTAAACGAGATGTGTGCGAGGAGAAAAAAAAAAGAAGATGTGAAGATAGAGGCAAGAGAGAACAAGAGTAGTTTTAGGGTTTTGATTTGAAGTTTTTATAATAACTTATTTACTCTTATTTTTCGGATATGATCGGATATCTGCGAATACTGAATATGTTGATCCATATCCGAGAAAGATACTATTCTAATTGATTCGATCCCCTTTTTTTAGATATCTGATTTATCAGATATTTTCAAATCGAATTCGGATCGTATATCTTGGATATTTGGATACTTGATTTTTTTTTTTTTTTTTGCTCTCCTTACTTAAAACCGATTCAATCACCATCCTGCACTTTCACCAACTATAAAGGTTTATAATATTAGAGTTTGTACACTCCATATTCCAGTGTTTGTAGATAGGAAAATAATGTTTGTAACCATAATATAATATTTAAAATTATCGACAAACCCCAAAATATATATCCAAAAAGCCTTTTAACAATTTAGGAAAATTAAATTGAATCCAATAAAATGGTTAACTTTGATGTATGTATTTTTCGTAAAAAATTATTCACATATTATTCATTTTTGTCTCTTTTTTCCTACTTGTTTCATTGTTAGATAAATATGCAAAAGAAGGTAAATATTAATCTTAATAATTTTTCAAAGCTAATATGAGTAGAAGAAAATACTGTGCATATTTCACTACAAGAACTAAGATATAAAGTGACGAATATTTAGAGACAATTTTAGAATTTCATCCCCAAATGACTTAAAAGCATACATTTTGAGACAAAATTAGAAAGTTATATTTTAGAACCCAAAATCCTTTTTGTGTGGGTGATTGAAATTGGCACTAAGTTGAATTTTTTTAATAGAGTCGCATCTAAAGTGAATCCTAAATTTTCTTAGAGTTTTGAACGCCAATTTCTCAAGAAAGAGGTACATTCAAAATCTCTTCAAGAGAAAAAATTTAAGGATGAGTCATTTTAGTTTCGAAGAGAATTGCTCATAAAAAGAATTGGTCTAAAAAAATTGAAACTCAGAATTCCGATTGTATTCTTCCTTTGATCATGGGGCATTTAAAAGAATTCTCTCTTTTTTGTTCTTATTCTCCTCCACAGTTCTCTCTCTTGAATTTTTGCTCTCCAATTTTTCAATGAACTTTAATGGATTTCTAGAAAATGAACTTAGATGGCGATAAAGTGGTTATAGGTAGGGATTTAATGGCAAAAGTGATCAATTATCTGAGAGTGGATAAGCATGAGTACGCATAGACTTTTGAAGCACATTGCTCCTCCACTTTTATTTGAATCAATTGTAAGTTTTTATCTAATCTCAAAATGATTATATCATGAGTATGTATGTGCTTTTGAAGCACATTCCCCTACCTTTACTTGAACCAATTGTAAGATTTTGTCTAATCTCAAAATCGATTATATACACGAGTGTGTATGGGATTTTGAAGCACATTCTCCCCTACCTTTACTTGAACCAATTGTAAGCTTTTGTCTAATATCAAAATCGGTTATATACATGAGTGTGTATAGGCTTTTGAAGCACAATTCTCCTCCACTTTTGCTTGAACTGATTGTAAGCTTTTCTCTAATCTTTATGTTAGAAATGGGTATCAGGTTGTACATATGGGTTTGACCGACCCAATACCCTTTCTAATTAAAATTCAAATTAAGGGATAAATATAAATAGGGAGTAGTTTTTTGTGTAAAAACTAACTCCTAACTCCCCCATTTGATTTTGAATTTCAAAAGGAATTGGTTATTTGCACAAATTGAGAAATATAAAATAAATAAAAAATGATCTTCCTTTTTATTGTGAAAGAGAGAAGATAAACGTTTTCTTAACCAAAAGGGAAGAACAAATGAACACTAATATCATGAGGGTTCTTAGAGATCTCGATCTATACTACCTTCAAAAGTTCTTAGATTGTGAAAATCAAAAGAAGATCTGTATGTGACTACTCTTTAAGCCTATGTATTAAAAGGATTAGTGATTCAAATCTAAATTTTGGAAAGTTTATTTTTTATATTTCAATTTTAAACATGAAGATCCATATTCGATTGTTGTAAAAGAATCGTCAATGGTATCAGAGTATGAAATTGTTGTTTCTTAATTTTTTTTAAATAAGAAAATAATACGTTTTATATTAAATGCCATGTTAGAGTATTGTTAATGATAATATCCATTCTACTCTATAAAATGCTCTAAAATTTGACAGAAGAATGCTCATAATATAAGGAATAATTATGATATTTGACACCATAAGATATGGATGTGCTGGAAGAGCACGATACCTTAGAGAGTATCAATCATATCATGCAAGACCCTGGAGTAGGAAACACTGCTCAGCATAGAAGAAATCAAGAAGCTTACCAGGCATGAAAGAAGAAACATTCCATTACACGAGACATCCTGGTCAGTTCTGTTGTTGATGATCTCATTCATAAATGTGAATAATTCCCTACTGCTCATGACGTATGGGTGTATCTCAAAAAAAAAGTAGGGAGATACTAGTATGACCCATTTGAGGCAATCGACAATCAAGTTTAATACTTATAAAAAGAAAACTGATCATGATATCAAACAGCATCTGTGGACTATGTCAAAATGATAAGGGAATTGAAATCAGCTGATCACGTTCTCTCTGATAAGCAACAAGTTCAGACTTTAATCTGATCCCTTCTAAATCAATGGGAGCATTTGAAAGTCAATTTGACTTATAATGATAGTATTAAAACTTTCTCTGATACTGCTTGTTATGTGGAACTCAAAGATAAGCGGTTTGGTACCGCAAGATCAATTTCTAATACCTTTGTAGCTGAGTCTAGTTTATAGAAAGTTCTGGGCTTTAAGTGCAAGGGGAACAAGAACAATGGTAAGAAAGGGAAAAAAGCTACTGAAGGGTCTAAGAAGAACAATTCCAACACTAAAAACAAACGAAAGCGGTTTTGGAAAAAGAATGACAAGAGCAAGTTGAAGTACTACATTTGCAAAGCTCTTGGCCATTTCACTCGAGAATGCCTTGAGTTGAAAAAGGTAGCACCTTATTACATTTCTTTAAATATTGTAAATGTCTCTAGTACTGTTTTACTTTCTGAATCTTATCTTATGTGAATTATGGACTCATGAGTAACTGACTATAAGACAAGAGATCATGAAGTGTTCATGGATTTTCATCAAGTTCCTCCTGATACAAGATGGATATACATAGAAAACAATACAAGAGTAAAGGTCAAAGGGATTTGCACTTGCAAACTAGAGTTACAAAGTGGTCAAACTCTAATTTTGCATGATTATTCTTTATGCACCGGAAATTTAATAAAATTTAGTTTATGTTGTTATTCTTTTTGTGATAGAGTCTATATTTGTTATAATTGTGTGTATTATGGATTTGGATATCTCATGGGTGATATTATCATTTTGGAATATGACAAACAAATATTTAACTGTTATGTTGATCGTTATATTTCGTTAAATATTTGTTTTTCTAATGATACTAATATTAATGACAAAATATAACATGCAAGACTTGGTCATATTGGGCAAAACAGGATGAATCGACTAATAAAAGTGAGACTATTGAGTTTACTTACTAAAATTGATTTATTGAATTGTGAATATTATCTTGCTAGGAAGATGACTCGAAAACTATTCGAAAAAGACTGTAAGAACTGAATTTTCATTACAATCGGTTCACTCTAACATTTGTGGTCCAATATATGTGAAGACTCATCATGCAGCGTTATATTTAATTACATTTATAAATAATTTCACGCGATTTTGTTATATTTATTTAATTTCTCAAAAGTCTGAAACATTTGAGTATTTTATACGTTATATGAATGAATTGAAAAATCAAATTGATAGAACAATTAAAACGTTGAGAACAGATCAAAAATGTGAATATCTATCACATTTAATTCAATGATCTATGTAGTGAAAAGAAAATTATTAGACAAAATTGACTATTTCTCATGCATCTCAACAGAATGGAATTGTTAAAAAGAGAAATCGAATATTGCTGGATATGACGAGATTTATGATGGCGTAAGTAACTTGCCTATTTTCTTTTGGGGAAATGTATTGTTAACTACGACCTATATTTTGAATAGGATGCTTTCAAAATTAGTACCAACCATACCATATAAATTTTGAATTGATAGAACACTGAATTTGAATGGTCTAAAATCTTGGGGATTAGCAGCCTATATTTTTTAATCTTCTAATAGGTTTGGAAAGTTTGGTTCTCGAAAAAGAAATGTATCTTTATTAGATACTTTGATAAGTCAAAACACTATGTATTTATCGGTAAACGCGATAATGGTACTATAATGTCACGAAATGTGCCTTTTTTGGAAGGTAATTTTCCTAGCAGAGATGAAATAGTGAAAGGAGAGACTTTATTTGAATTAAATAATTTAGATGATGGATTTGTACCAAGGGAACCACAAGAAATTGAATCTCTAGATAATCCCAGTTGGACGGATTCAAGTTCCAACAATCCAACCGAATCATCGATTTAAAAAAGTGTTAGAAAAAGTTTGCCAAAACATTATTACAATATTGAAAGGCACACTTTTATTATTTCTCTACAGGATAAGAATAAACCTGAAAATGTGAATGAGGTTTTGTCCTGCCCTGTCCTACCAAGGAAGAGTGAGTGAAAGCAATGGAGGAAGAAATGGTTTAAGAAATTATTAGCATTGTCTCAAAAATATTATATTAAAAAGATGTTGGAATGGTTTAAGATGTACAACTGTAAACCTATTGATATTCTTGTAGTTAAAGGCGAAAGTTTAAGTCTAGTGATGTGCTAAAAAACTGTCAAAAAAACACATGACATGTCAAAAATACCATATTCGAATGCTGTTGGGAGTTTGATAAATGCTATGATATGTACTCATCCTGACATCTGTTGAGTTTTGGATTTGGTCAGCAGGTATCAATCCAATCCAAGTCAGAGTCACTGGATCGCTGTAAAGAGTATTTTGCGATATCTAAAAGAAACTACAGACTATTCCTTTTGTTATTAAGTAAATAATTTGTCATTGAGTAGATACACATATGCTGATTAGGATGACGATTTAGATGAACATAAATCTACCCCACGTTACATTTTCTTGCTAAATAATGGCTCTATATTTTAAAGAAACAATAAACAAATATATGTATCACTGTCAACAATGGAAGCGGAGTTTATGATTTGTGCTTTTACAGTTCAAGAATGTGCTTAGTTAAGAAAGTTTTTACAACACTTAGAGATCGTAAACAATTCAGTGGGAGCTGTAATAATTTATTGTAATGGTTAATCAGTTATCGCTTACATGAAAGATTCTAAATATTATGAGAGAACCAAATACATAGATACAAAGTATAACTTTATTCAAGACATTGTTAAAAACGGAGAAGTGGCGCTGAAGTATATGCATATGCATTTAATAGTTGCTGATTCGTTCACGAAACTTATATCTAGAGATACATTTTTAAAACATGTAAAATCTCTCGAATAACGTAGAATATAATTGTATTTGCATATATAATGACTATGATATAATATTCATAATTTCATAACATTTGAATTTGTTTTGTATTTACGAGTTTTTATGTCTTGATTTAAAAATATGTCTGACAAGTTTTGGAGATTGGCTCTCTCACATGAGTAATCACTTATAATATCTGTGTGATATGTAGAGATGAAATAATATTAATTTGTGATTAATTAACATATATATGTCATTTTAATAGAGAATTAAGATGAGATTACCATTTATATATTTTCTTAGTAATCAAAATAGATTTCCTACAATCCGTTACACTTGTCTACGAATCAAATGTGGTTTTGTCTTGAAACTGTGATGATTATGGAGAACTTAAAAGAAAAGAAAGTCAAGTCGAGTGTTATAGTACACTTAAATTAAGACCTATAGATACATTATAATTTTGAAAAATGAGACATATGGTTTTAATTGAGTAAAAAGGATATCGTAACACGTGTTTCATACTATATGTACTTTTGTGACCCTATGGGTAATAACTTAATGAATCTCTCTAGTTCATTGTATGAGACTCAGAGATTTATATTTAATCTCATTCAATACTTTTAAAACTTTCGTCTATTTTTTAAAACTTTATTTTAGTGTTACTACTTTAGTATGTTACTAAAAGGTCATCATTGATTTGATTTTACGGTGCATGTCTAGGAAAGTAGTTGAAATGGAACAGATAGATAGTAGTATGAAAGGAAAACTATCTTATAGTTGACACGTCACTTTGTATTCACATTTCGGCAAATTATGTTTTTTGACTTGGTGTTTTAAAATATAATTGAAAATGCATAATTTGATTTGACTCAAGTATGCTCATATTTGTATTATTTGAGGGACAAGAGATACATTTACTGTGTGTGGCAAAAGAAATCTGAGATATAGCGAGATTTGATATTCTCATTATATTAAATGATAAACTGCTATATATTCTTAACCAATATATAATTTTGAACTCTTGATATACTCGTTGGTCATATGATTCATTTGTTTATATAAAATTGATGGTATATGAAAATGACTGAATTAAATATATATTTAACTCTCATATACGAGTGGGAGATGTTAAAAATGGGTACCGGATCATCCATGTGGGTTTGACCCGACTCAACACTCTTTTTATTTGAATTTCAAATTAAAGGATAAATATAAAGGGGAAGTAGTTTTTTTTTATGCAAAAACTAACTCCTAACTCCCCTCTTTGGTTTTGAATTTCAAAACGAATTGGTTATTTGCACAAATTAAGAAACATTAAATAAATAAAAAAGAATCTTCCTTTTTATTGTGAAAGAAAGGAAATAAACGTTTTCTTAACAAAAAGGGAAGAGCAAGGGAACACCAACATCATTAGGGCTCTTGGAAATTTGAATCTATATCACATTCAGAAGTTCTTGGATTATGAAAATTAAAAGCAAATTCATATGTGACTATTCTTTAAATCTGTGCATAAAAAAAGTTAGTGATTTAACTCTAGATTTTGGGAAGTTTATTTTTTATATTTCAATTTTAAGAATGAAAATCTATATTCGATTGTTGTAAAAGGATCATCACTCTAAATGGGTTCATGTAATGCAAAGTCCAAGCAAAGTTTGTGTTTTTTCAATTGAAATAGAAAACAAATTGAATCACTATCCCACTTCTAGTATTTTTCTAATTTTTTATTTTGGGTATTATATATTTCTGTCCTATATTAAGAATTTATGCATTGATTGGTACCCCAAATATATAAATTTTTTATATTTGAAGTGTGTATTGTTATTTACTTGTGTATCTACTATGTATCTGTTATATGATATTTGTCTGTGTTGCTGTTTGTACTTGTTTTCACATTTGATATCTACATATATATAAATTATAGATGCTAAACTAAGAAAATAGAATATGGTTGACTCCAATAATCAAGCCTATTAGAAAAAGAAAGTAAAATGATGTTAGATTCCTATAATCAAACTTAGAGAATACTTAGTTAAAATGAATTGGAATAAAAAATTTTGGATTAATAAAATGAAAAATAAGATTTAAAAATGAAATCTCTAAATTATAATATTTCTAAAATTCAAATGAAGATATGAATTTTTAAAATTTTTTATTTCAAATTTAATTATGATTTTCCTAAATGTCACGTACTCTTGTATATGGAGGTAGATATTAGTTATTAAATCCGAACCAACCTGTCAATCGGACCGGGTCAACGCTCAACCCATACACTATACGAATTGGTTCGCTACATGGACCGTATATGCAATCAACCTAAAAAACCTATGAGTTAATGCATGTCAACCCATAGCCCCTATGACCGCGACCTTTTTTTTTTTTAAAGTTCGTCTCCTCCAATCTAGTGATTCATCCGATAATTCCTTGTAGTCCTTCATTACTCCATCTCCTACATTGACTTTTGGGATCGTGTTTTTGGAGAGCTCCTCGATGGTGAATCGAAGGGAAAGTTTGAAGAAGAGCTACGGAGAAGGATTGAAGAGAGATAATTGAAGGAGAAGATGCTTGAGAAATGATATAGTTGAGTTACGAAGAGATTTGGGAGAAGATGCTTTCGAGGGTCAGGGTTTTGGGACAAAGGGAAAAAGTGAGAGATTAGGTTCCTGTAGTAATCGCCATGAGAAAGAGAGAAAATATAAGAGAATGAGATCAACAAATGAGTTAATGTTCATTTTTAGAAAAAAAAAATGATAGATAACAATTGAAAGAGAAATTGGTTCACTAATTCTTTTTCTTGTGTTGCAAATAGATGGAATTTAGATCGAGAGATTGATGGAGAAATAGAGACACATGTTTTTTATAAGACAGAAGACAGAAGAGACCACAAACAAAAACAATAAAAAAAAAGGAGATTTGAGGTAAAATGACCAAATTACCCTTAATGAAAGGGTTTCTAATTTTTAAGATCCTTAGGATATTGTTTATCATTGGGGTAAAATTTTAATGTGAAAGTTATGTGTTGCCTCTGATATTTTTATGATGTTATGTGTTGAAACTTGAAGTTATCAGAACAAAATAGTATATTATGAAAGTTAGGTTGAAAATATTTATTTAATATTGTTTGAGAATTATTAGTTGATAATTATATTTTATATCTATTATTTATATTTTATTTGTTATTTTGAAATAATAAAAATATAAATAGAGTTTTTAATTTTTATTATATGATTATATTATATTTTGTAAATATTTTGATTGATATTTTATATTAAAAATAATAATTATATATATTTTTTTATATTTTAAAATAATAAAAAATTATCGACGGTTGAATCAGTGACATAACGTTTTAACCAGTTAAATCATAAATTTTAAGATACATGAATTAATGCATGGATCGAATTTAATAACTATGGATATAAGGAAAGGTTGGTTTCTTATCTTCCTCCTTTCTTGTCAATTTTTAATTTTTTTTCAAAACTCTTTTCTAATCAATCGATTCTTTTTATTTTATATAAATATATAATCTTTTTTTTCAAAAAACTTTTACATATTGTCGTAGCAACATCTGAGTAATAAAAAGAAATTATAAAAAAATAATTATATATTTTCTTAAGAACAGTCGTAAATATCACCCGAATAATAAAAAAATCTTATTTAAATATTTTATTAAGTTTTATATTTGAATTTTTACGGATACGTTTATTTTCATAATTTTTATATTTTTTGTATTAAAAAAATAAAACAAAACAAAAAAACACACCTTACGCGTAAATGGGAAATGAAAAAGGAAAATTAGCCTCCAAAACTTCTGATTTTGATTCCAAACCCTAACATTTATGATTTAGGGCGAGGAGACCTAATTGAGTGATTTGGACACCCCGAGACAGCCCCAGCTGTTTTCTGCCAATGTCCGGTCGGTTTGGAGGTTTCAGAAGAAGATTTTGGAGTTGAAGCCCTAAGTGGTGAGTGAGTGAGAGGAAAGATGGGAGAGGAAGAGGAAGAACAAGAGAAGA
Organism: Dillenia suffruticosa; assembly: GCA_033439265.1. Classification (NCBI taxonomy): domain Eukaryota; kingdom Viridiplantae; phylum Streptophyta; class Magnoliopsida; order Dilleniales; family Dilleniaceae; genus Dillenia; species Dillenia suffruticosa. Next base: position 23,911,525 of record JAVTVX010000015.1, read on the forward strand.
TGGTGAGATTGGGGGAATCGTACGAGGGGAAGGTGAGATTAGTGGAAGATTCAGCGGAGGAGATTATGTTGTTGTGGGGAATCCAACAGCCCATTCATTGCAAACCCAATTCATTTGTCGCCCAATCCTCTCTCTCTCTTGCCGTCGACGCTTGCGGCCATTCTCTCTCTATTCTTCAGTCGCCTTCTTCCTTGATGACTCCTGGAGTGACGGGTTCAGTGATGTGGGACAGTGGAGTTGTACTGGGAAAGTTTATAGAGCATGCTGTGGAAACTGGGTTGCTACCTTTTCAGGGCAAGAAGGTTGTTGAGCTGGGCTCTGGCTGTGGCCTTGTTGGGTAAATCATTTTCTTCCTTAATGTAAATTTTGGTATATTTCCTAATTTTTAATCCCTAATTTGTATTTTGCAGATGCGTTGCTGCTCTTCTTGGGGCTCATGTAATCCTGACTGATTTGCCTGATAGACTAAGGCTGCTCAAAAAGAATGTTGAGACCAATCTCAACCATGTCCAGCTCAAGGGATCCGCCGCTGTGAGGGAGCTTGTTTGGGGAGATTATCTCGGCCCTGAGTTTCTGCAACCTCTCCCTGACTATGGTAAGTATCATCCCACCAGTTTTGTTGATCTATGTTCAGTTTGCTTCATGTCTTTCTGCCTCTTTTGGTATTGGGATTGGAACAGATGAATCATAGCCCACTTGTAACAAGTTCTTGTAATTGGTTCGGACATCACATGCCTATGAGGACTGTCACATGGGATGTAATCAATTTGGTCGTTGATTCATTTGGTCCATCTAATATTATTGTCTGCACGATATATGTACTAGGTCAATTTGTTAGTATCAATGTTGATTATATGTATTTGTCTACATATACCCATTCCGATGATGATGTGTTTTTTTTTTTTTTAAATCATGTGCACAATTGTTACTCTTTGGTGTATAATCATAGGTGACGACCTTTTTACCAAAATTGTATCCGTATGGTACTTGGTAAATGCCTACATTAACCAATTAGAGTCCATAGATTATGCTGATCTGCAATGTTCCTATTCCTGATTTCTAGGCTAAATAGCTGAACTTCTTTGGTGTGGAGTTTCTGTGAAGCGTATGCATATTATTTAGTATCAAAGATCGAAAGAAATAGCATACTCAAGTGACATCATTTGCCTTTTTAAGTGAAAATTCTGAATGTGAAAACTATCCTCGAGTAGAGTAGGTATTCTTTGTCTAGATGACATTAACTAAATTATGTGATTAGTATCATGGAGAGATCAGAGACAAAAAAGGAACTCATGACTTATTATAAATAAATGTTCCAGTGATTGGTTCAGATGTAATATACAGCGAGGCAGCTGTTATGGATTTACTGGACACTCTGACTCAACTCTGTGGTGTGCATACAACTATATTTCTAGCGGGAGAACTTAGAAATGGTGAGTTGTGTTTGTTTGTTTTACATTCCCACCTGTTAGAATGTTACTGCAAAGGTCTCATGATTTTATGTTTAAGCAGATTCTGTGCTTGAATACTTCTTAGAAACTGCAATGAAGGACTTTGTAATCGGCCGAGTGGAGCAAGCACAATGGCATCCAGATTACTGTAGCCCACGTGTTGTAGTGTATGCTCTGGTGAAGAAGCAAAAATAGGAAGAATGGAACCATGAACGAGCGTCTAGTGTTTTCAAGCTAGCAATTCATCCGGCTGGACACCAGGCATATGCCTGTTGCAAGATGAGGGTCTATTAAATTGCTGCTTGGCGGATGCAGTTCCATAGAGAGGTGGGTTGAGGTGGTACTTGGTCCAAACCACGGCTATGGTACATTCCTCAAACCGGTTCTTGCAATACTTGAGAATCTAATTGGTGTACTATTACTGACACAGCTCTGTGTTTACTTGAAGCTCGCCCATTGGTATTATTACTGAAATTTCAGTTGCCATGAGAATAATCATTCATGGGAGTCAATCAATGGATGTGGGTATCCGGCAATAAATCCCAACATTGGAGCTCCACCTACCTTTTTGGGCTTGGGCCATTCCTAAGACACGTCCAATAAACATAGACTTTATTTTTTTGGTGAATAATAAACATAGACTTTGGTTAATCTAGTAATTGTCTTTACGTCTTTTTTTTTTTTTTTTGGTTACACAATATATAATTGTCTTTATATACTTTTCTGCCCAATGGGATCACTCCACGTGTCTTATTTGAAGTTAATTTAAATGATGAGGCCAATTAATTACGACCAGGTATCATTCAAAATCCAACAAGTATTTCGACCAATCAAATTAAGATACTTGTTTTTAAAGTTTATTTTAATTTAATAGAGAGATTTTTTTTTTTTTTGGTTATGTTAAATTTAAAAATCTCTCTCTTAATCGAATAAAAAGAAAAATAATGGATAATATCATTAAACCGATAAAATTATGTGGCCTGCCCTTATAAGGTTATCGAACAAATGAAAAATTAAGCATGGTTATTGTAAATCAAATTAAGAGTTGTAGGGTTTAACTCAAACCCTCTCCTAGAGGAATAGAAAAGGTTAGTAGATGTATGGAAAATCAAAGTCTAACCTTTAGACCTTCAATTATTCAACTTGAAAAAAAGTTTAAATTTTCAATTCTTTTCGATGTTTGAAAATCTTTTGACGTTCAAAATGTTAAAATCTCTTATATTTATGTTAATGTAATTTTTAATAATATAATATCTATGTAATATTACTGATATCATAATGAAATATTCACTTTATATTAAGAGAATATTCTTTGAATAAATTTTATTATATATTAAAAATTATATAAAAATTTCTTAAGTCCCTTTCTTTTCTCAACATTGTATAAGAGCTCTTGGTTTGCACTCTTATCCTGAGTATCTATAGACCGACTCTATGGATCTCTTATCTGCTCTGTACATGTTTGACTTTCTACCATCAAACTCTCCTATCTGTTGTCGACTTTTCTTGACTTTCTACCGTTGGTTCTCCTTTCTCCGGTCGACTCACCTTGACTGCTATTGGTTCTCTAGTCAACTGTCTACTTACCGGACTTCTGATTTTATTTCCAAATTCAAGTTGATCTTTAGTTCACATACTTTAATGATGAGGAAGGGAGGGAGAGAAGGCCACCAAACCAAACGCCAGGTGGAAAGTGGGGTGGGGTCGGTTGGTGTTGGAGCGCGCGAGAGAGAGAGAGAGAGAGAGAGAGGAGGCCATCAAACCAAACCCCAATGGGAAGGTAGAGTGGGGTAACGGTTGGTTCGTTGGTACCAACCCTACCGCGTTGAATTGACAAACGCAAACCAAACCAAAATCGGAGCAGCACTCTTTCAGTCTTTACCCTTACCAAACCCACAATCCCAAGTCAGAGCTTTCAATCTTGTTGACGGAAATGGCAACTTCTGCTACTACTACTTCTTCTGTAATAACCTGCAAAGGTAATTAAGTTTCTATTTCTCTTTCCTCTAATTTTAATTGTGAAAATAATGAAGGGAATGGCTGGCAGCTGCGGTGGGATGGGGAGTAGGAGAGGCATTGGTAATGGAGGAAGTGGAACTGAGTCCGCCTGGGCCCATGGAGATTCGCATCAAAGTCGTCTGCACTTCTCTTTGTCGCAGTGACATCACTGCTTGGCTTTCTCAGGTAACAACCACACCCCCCCAAAAAAAGTGGTTTAGTTAAATTAATGGATTTGAACTCTTTTATGCAGATGATGTTAGCTTCTGAGATAAATAAAATTTGGAACCCATCAAGAGAATGAGAGATGCTCTCATTCTATAAAAAAATAAATAAATAAATAAAAAAAGAGAGAAAGAGAGAGCGAGGGAGAGAAAAGAATAATGCTTGTATTGTAATTGCGTGTGTCTAATGTCTCTGTATAATGTTCTATTTATACACAAAACTTGTCGACATACAAGTGTAGTTGACATAGGAGGATCCTACAAATCAAGCTACTTGGACCCTGATTGGAGGAGGAAATTGGGTTGTAAGTGATGCTCGATCACAAAGCTAAAAATGATAAGCAATCATAGCTGTGTTGATTGAGTTGAATATAGGTCAACATTTCTCCTACCCAATCAAGGTGGCATAATAGAGCCCAAATTGAGTTTGGACTTCGTGAAGCTTTAAGCGGGTTGATCCAAAAAGAAAACCAGAAGAAGACAGAGTGAGCCACTAAGTGAGTGTTGGCATATAAAACGAAATCAATTTTATCGTGTCTCATTTGTTAATGAAAGATATCACTATGAGAAATCTGAATAGCAAGAGAAGTCATCCTCTATAAAACATTGAAATTGAATTTGATCAATAATTTCAATGTGCTGATGATGTTAATGAAACATCAGAACTTAATTATAATTGAAATTGTAATTAAGTTTGGCTTCTCTTGCTACTTGATGACATCAGCATCCTCTATATGTTAATGAAACATTTTCATTGAGATTGCCACTCAAGAAAGCATTCTTCACATCCATCTAAAAGAGTGGCTCGTGTTTAATGGCAGCAATGCTGACCAGGGTGCAAATAGTAGTGGGCCTAGCAACTGAAGTAAAAGTTCTTTCATGGTTGATGCTGTATTTTTTAATGTATCTATTGCATCTAGTCTGGCTGCATATCTTTCCTCTGAACCAGCAAAGTGGGTTTTGATCTTAAAGACCCATTTCAGCCAGCAGGGAATTTGCGGGGTAAAAAATCAACCCACCCCAGGCGCTTGTCTTTTTTAGGCCCTATATTTCATTTGTCATTACTTGTTGCCAAAGAGAAAGCCTCATGATAGGAGCGAGGCCTATGAAGAGAAACAATAGCCAATAACTTGAAGTTTAATTGGATGGTTCTCTGACTCAAGTGGAATGTTAACGAGCGAAGGATGTGGCAGGTGGGAAGCTTGAATATTTGGCAGAGGCATGTGAACCGACTCTGGCTCTGAGGACACATTTATAGGATTGTCATTGTTCAGTGGAGTAATGTTGTTGTGCTCAATGGTATCAATAGGTGACAAGTCGAAATATCTCAAGGGAGAGGTCAACATGGTGTTTATTCCTTTCTCCTATATTGGTCTCTCAAATGGCTGACTCCAAGGATTAAAGTGCAGCTTCTTGTTGTTGTTGTAGAGAATGGTGAACACCCTCGCGTTCAACACCATAACCCCCCCCCCCAAAAAAAAACAGAGAGTAGATCCAGATTCTAGTTTATTGTGTTTGTGGGATCGAAAAAGAACAGAGCACAAACAAACAAGGAGAGTTGACAAAGAAGGATCCATAAGTAAAGCTAACTGGATTTTAATTGGAGGAGGAAATTGGTCAGGATATATGATGCTTAGTCAAACAGCTAAGAATGGTGCTCAATCATAGCTGTGTGATTGAGTTGATATATGCTAAAAGGGTTGAAGCTTTGGAATAGTAGAAATGAATACCATTTGATGTAATGACTTACTGGGATTATGGAGGGGGTAAAGAAAGAGGTCTGCATGACCAAAGGATGGATCAAATCCTAAGGTTTATTTGTTTATTTACTTTTTGAGGGGGGATGCAAAAGCTTAGACCATGTTGGAGGACTATGCCCTAAACTTCTTCCAGCCATTAGCTCATCTCCACAAAATAGTATTTGTCAACTATGAAAAGAAATTTACAACTCTTTTGTCACTATAAAAATCTCAAAAAATATCATTGTTTTTATTATGTAGTTACTAATTTACATAGAGAAGTGCTTAGTTGTGATAAATACTTCTAAGCTGGTTCCAGATTAGACCCCTAAATCAGTTATCTGTAACAGCAAATGTAAAAATATAATTTTTTTTAGGGGGCAGATTAGGTTTCTAGGAAACTATTGATAAAAAAGATTGAAAATTCAAACTCAGTTTATTTTTAGTTCCCAACAACAACAACAACAACAACAACAACAAACTGCGCCTTAATCCCAATAGTTGGGGAGTTAAAGGGGGGTTAAAGGGCATAATGCAAATCTAGCTAAATTCTATTAGGTAATTTAGAATGCTAAGGTTTTGGAGGGTCAAAAGGTAGCTATGAAAAGAACTAAAATGTCAAGACAAATTTCGAAAAGGTTTAGGTATCGACTCCACTGCAAGCAAATACCCATGTTAATATGGAGGTCAAAATGTTATTTGTGGCTTAATTGTATCATCTCTGCCTCTTTATCTTATATATGTCACTTTTTGGTGTGTTAACATATGCATTTTTCATATGTTGTATTTCTTCAAAACAAGTCTGGAAAATTTTTGGTAGTTTGTCCTTGTTTGAGTGGATCAAAGGGTCTAACAGCCAATGCTTGTTTTGGCAGGCACAAGCTTCCCTATTCCCACGAATTTTTGGTCATGAAGCATCAGGGTAATTTCCTCTATATTTAGAATTGATCTGTTCTTAGTCCAAGTATACAAAGAAATTAATTAAAATCTAGAATGAACACAGTCAACTAAAGAATTATAGCAAGAGCAACCCAAGAATGAATAGGCAATTGATCTCCTGTAGATCATAAATTGTGTCAATTTTGCTTCATTCTTGCCCTATGTCAACTAAATGGAATTTTTGGTTCAGTCAAAGTGTTTCAAGGGTTAAATCAATTTTTGAATCTTTGTAGTTGGCCTATTTTTGGAAATCCAATTTTTTTTGCTGATCTAATCACATCCAGCTTGGTGCAGGGGGCTTGTTATGGTGACCTTGCTCCGGCCTTTGGCACAAATTATGAATAATAAGTCTATGTTTGTTCCTTTATATTTGAGAACTCATCAAGGACTGTGGAACACTAGATTAGATCAGCATCAGGCATTCCATTTAGGCTTTTTTACTTGTCTATATATTGGTCGTCAGAACCTGCAAATATGATGGATATTGAATTTCTATTATCTTGTTTGCAGAATTGTTGAGAGCGTGGGACAAGGAGTGACTGAATTTCAAGAGGGTGACCATGTGCTTACACTTTTCACTGGAGAATGCATGACATGCAGACACTGTACCTCAGGAAAAAGTAACATGTGCCAAGTACTGGGGTTAGAAAGAAGAGGTGTAATGCACAGTGACCAGAAGACACGGTTTTCAATAAAAGGGAGACCTATTTATCATTATTGTGCGGTTTCAAGTTTCAGTGAGTATACGGTCGTGCATTCTGGATGTGCTGCAAAAGTCAGCCCAATTGCACCCCTTGAGAAAATTTGCCTTCTTAGTTGTGGAGTAGCTGCAGGTAACTCATATCCAACATTGATATGTCAAGCCAGATCATGCTAAGTGCTTTCTGAAGTTTATTTCCAGGAGGAGCTATCAGGTCCATCAAAGTCTCTTGAGTAAACCCGATATAGATTTTAAGGCCTTTGGAGATTTTTATTTTTCCTAGAAAGGGAAAATGGGTCTTGCAGCTCTCTGATAATTTATCCAGCTCAAGTCCCCTTGTTGCATTCCAAATTAATTGGACAATAGAAAAAGCATGGATCTCCTACAACTGTGTAATTTTTTCCATTATATTCTCTATTATTATTATTCATGGGCATGGGAGAACCTTTCGAGTAAAGTTATCAAGATGACTTCTCAGTAACTTTTTTTGCGCATGAAGTGCAGTACTGCTTCCTTTAGGGAGCAAATTTGGGAAGCCCTCTATAAAATTACTCTCAAAAGCATCATCTTTCTGGCTGGGATATTAGTATTAGTTGCATGTGTTCTTCCACTGTTTTCTGCTTATCTTCTTAATTCGTGTCATTTTTCTGTATATTTACTCTTACAGGATTTTGTTATTAGGACTGGGTGCTGCATGGAAGGTTGCTGACATATCTCAAGGATCAACAATAGTCATTTTTGGTCTTGGGACTGTTGGTCTTGCGGTAAGTTTGGGACTTGTTACTTTCTAATACTTTTTTCTCCCAATTATTTCATCTTGCGTGTTACTTGTCAGTGATGATATTTTAATATTCAGGTTGCTCAAGGCGCTAAAATAAAGGGTGCATCTAGAATCATTGGAGTTGACATTAATCCTGAAAAATGTGAAAAAGGTTTCAGCTTCGATGCTCTAAACCTAGTGTTTGATGGTTAGATCATGGAAACTGTCCTTTATCTTGATGGTTTTCTATTTCTATTCCAGCAAAAGCTTTTGGAGTGACAGAGGTTGTCAACCCAAATGATCTTAGTGAACCAATTCAGCAGGTACTTAAAGTAAAGCTTTTTTATTTTATTATTATTATTATTATTTTGGAATTGCAATAAAAGACTAGGTGCAGTTCCTTGGTTGGGAGTCCTATCTATGGTGTGAGGAAGGAGAGGCTGTGGGTTCTGGTTCCATGCAACCTCTTTATGCCATTTATTTTTTTTACATCATGTTTAAGTTTAAAGAAAGATAATATATATATATTTTTTAAATGATATTAGAGTAATTGAATCAAGAGATTCAAGAGTAATGGAAGGTTTGGATGTAGGCCTAAGAAGGAAGGGTTGAGGCTGGACATGGTGGGGCCTAACTAAGGGCATAATTAGAGGTCACAGGCCTATTCCAAAGTTGGTGAGGCCCATGCAGAAGCTATGAAAAATTGGCGGTAGGAAAAGAGAAGGTTGGGAGTTTTAGATATGGCAAAGCCAAGATTATAGTTGAAGAGTGTGGGAGGGTATGCATGTAATTTTTTAAATGAAGCCAAGTATATATAATATTTATAGTTGTCATGTTTGTAATGAAAATTAAATTGATCATATAAGTACATATAAATTTAAAATGTGATGTTTCTAAATATTATTTTTAACAAGTGTGCATAACAATACTTAAAATCCAAATCCCCTTTTTTTGACCACATTGGATATCCAGAAATGTGAGAAACAGAGAGAAAGCGTGGAGAGGAAAGGAAAGACTAGTTTTTTCATTCTTGTCTTTGGTTTTTATAGAGTTACAAAGCCAAATTTTTTGGACAAAAATATTTACCTTGACTGGAGCTGTTGGATGTTGCTCACTGCTGCTATAACTTATCAACCAAAAAGCTCTGCGTTGAACTTCAGCCCCTTCGAGTTGGCCACGGGGCAACAGCCTCTGATGCCCCCCACCCATCAGCCTACAGCTAGTGGGCCATTAGTCGTTCATCGAAGGGAAAAGAAAGAAAATGAAGTTGTCTTTCTTTCAATTCAAATGTTTTTTCATTCTTGTCTTTGGTTTTTATAGAGTTACAAAGCCAAATCTTTTGGACCAAAAGATTTACGTACTCCTTGATCTAAGGCTCATGTCTCATGCCAAAAAATAAGATACGCTATCCAAGTGTATGATGTACATGATTTTAACACAAAATATCTTATTTAAAATATCTAGGAGAGTCAAAATATCAAAAACACGTACCAAGAAAAGAAGTGGACTTCAAAGTTGTGTCACTATTTCATCATTCTCCTTGATAGGCATGCTTGTGCTTCCTCAGTGGTTCAAACCTGGCTTTGGGTGAAACCTTGGTCAGGATGGTTGCAACTCATTGAAAAGGTCAAACATCTTCTTTTGCAAATGAGTGACTAAGAGACAGGAACCTGCATCTTCAGCTTTCTGTCTCACTTTTTCAACTTGGAATTTTGGTTTCCATGAGGGGTTTCCATGAGGTATTCCTGTAGGTTGCTGCAATTCTCTCATCACTTGCTATCAAAATGTTGTTAAACAATAAACCATCTTGCATTGTCCAATTTCAATGCTACTGGTGGCAATAGGCTTGAAATCCAGGTTATCAAGTTCAAAGCAATCAGGATTTGGCATCTGCTGGGGCTTCGAGATTCCCTTGTAATTTGGGTTATTAGTAAGGGGTGGGTGCCACTTTCCCTTTTAAGCTGGATTACTTTTCATTGTCCTCTTTCATTCACCACAACCAGGAGCCTTCACGCACTTGGGGCTATCAAATTTTGGTGCCTCCTGTTCACCATTCTCATCATCATCCCAATCTTCTGGTTTTGGGGCATCAGGAATATCATTTTCTCAGTTCCATCATCCAATCATTCATCAGGTTTTCCAGCTTCATTTTCAATTTGCATCATCATCCTTGTCATCTGGCAGAACTGCGTCAAGTTCTGGAATCTTAGCTCTCCCGTCCTTGGGTCCAGGCTTTTTAACATCTGGGTGAGGAATAGTGTTGGCCGGCATAGTTGGAGGATCAAATTTTATAAATGATAAATTCAACTATAAGTGTCGTAAATATTAATAGGTCAAAACATGCCTGAACTTGACCCATTTAAGCTCTGGCTGAAAAATGTCAACCTGGTCCCGATCATTTAAATAAATGGACCCAAAGTTTCAACTCTAACCCTTAAAAGTGTGGGTTGAGTTGGGGCAAGTTTGGTGTCAGGTGAAAAAGTGCCACCGCTAGGTATAGTGCTCTCCATGTTTCATATCCAGTGGCTGCCTGCAACAGATGTGCTTACTGAGTGGGGGGGCTTGAGTTGGATTCTGATCCAGTGCATCAAGCAAGAAATTCAATGGTTGATCTTTTCTCCTTTTTTTTTGGGGCTAGTGTGATGGTGAAAAGATGGGAAAGTTTTTTGGGCACTGAAAAGTTCCCGCTACTCTTTTCTTCTAGAACTCCCCTCTCCCCAAAAAAGGTAAAATTTGTGAGTGTTCAGGAGAGGATGAAAAGTTTGTGCCCCATATTTAGAAATGGGATGCTGCAATGAGAAGCTCCTTGTCACCTTCCATGTTGCTGCTGGTTGATGACCTTCATGCCATATCTGGGTGTGGCACACCACCTTTTCGTTGTTCAAGAAGAAAACAGCAGTGAAAATAACTGACTAGCGTGACCAAGAAGTGGTGATTTAGAACTACAGGTGAGTGCAACTAAGACTGGGTGATGAGAAGTGAGACCATTCTGTGCTGTGGCAGAGGGAAAGCAAGCTGCAAGAAGATCAAAAGATGGAAAACAACCCTAATGAGAGGATTAATAAGTGGAAAAAACAATTCTGTTTCAGAAAAAAAAATGGAGGATAAATATAGTAGATGGCCTATTCAGTTTGGCTGGTTTTTAAAAGAAGAGTGTCAGTGAAACCAGGCTTTTTGCATGCGCTGAACTGCTAGGCAGTCGATCTACAAAGGAAAAACCCAAGAGCCCATGCGGTTTGGTCATGTTCAGCCGGTTTTCTATTTTTCCATTTAGTACTTCCATCCATCCCCAGGATAGACTTTGGCTGTGACTCTTTCCTCACCGAACTAATAAAATGAGACCCAAAAGAGAAACATTCAAAGCCATGGAACTTGTTATTTTCTTAGGCTGTTCTCTGTCATTACTTCTAGGATTGGTCATTCCTAAGCTTAATAAATTTTAGTTATTTAAGCCTAGTGAATCGCAAAGGCTTCTGCATGTGACTGCATGATAATTAATTACATAAAAGTGCCAAATTTGAGAAATCTAAAGTGAAATCATAATAGCGAAATAGTAATGCATCTGCATCTAAAATTCATTCCCTTATTGTTTTGATTGGTGGAATCATGATAGCATTATGCAATCTTGACAGGTAATCAGGCGTTTAACAGAAGGAGGTGCAGATTTCTCTTTTGAATGCGTAGGAGATACTGGAATTGTAACTACCGCCCTGCAGTCATGTTGCGATGTAATTGCTGATGAGTCTGTCTCTTGTGCAAATCAACCTTGTTTGTTGAACTTGCCATAAGGCTTCTAATCTAATATTCTTTTGCACAGGGCTGGGGTACTACTGTGACTCTTGGAGTGCCAAAAGTGAAGCCAGATATAACAGCGCATTATGGACTATTTCTGAGGGGTAGAAAATTGATAGGATCTTTGTTTGGAGGATGGAAACCAAAGTCGGAGATTCCTTTGTTAGTGGACATGTACTTAAGGAAGGTAAAAATCAAGACCATCACCTGGTTCTCTTAAACATTTTTTTTTTAATTTTTTTTTTTTTAAATTTTGGGCTTTTACCATCTAGTAAGGAAGATCTGTCCTCCGAATGCATAAATATAGACTTAAGTCCAGGGACACTTTTGCTACCTTCATTTACTTCATGGTTAGTCACATTTGTATGGTTGTTAAATGAAATAGTACTCATCATAAAGAAGTGATGATAAGGAATTCTCACATACAAAAGGGTTGACACATGGCATATATAATTCATCACAAATTTTTAAAAATAAAACTAGGATTTAGTAATTTTAAATTTATAAATAATTAAAAAAATTTGTGGGTCAAGTAAAAAAGATTATTTTGTTAAGAAATAATTATTCTATTTCATTAAAATTATTTCCTTAGAGTTTGAAATTTCAAACTGTACAAATTTATTTCTTGCTCTAATGATTAAGAAATAATTATTTGAACGAATTAAAAATTTTAAACTCCCTAAGTAAAAAACAACTTTTTTATGTAGAAATAATTAATAAAAAATTTATTTCTTGGTTAAATAATAAGAAATAATCATTTTAGTTATTTTATTAACAATACTTATTTTTAGCATCACAAAGGTGCTGGCTGAGCCTTTGATGATGTCATCTTTTTTTTTTTTTTTTTTTCCAGATATTAAAATTCTGTCATTTATTGTCATTACTTGGAAGTGCCACGTGTGTATTTAACAATCATTTAAAGCCCCTCTTTGCTGAGGATAGAGACATTGAAAGCCCTTTTTAAAGATGAAGTCCCAAAAACTTTAGGGCCCCGTACTTTCAATTAACATGTCACCCGATTTTACTGCTTATTGTTGTCCATGCATTAATTGCGCAATTTCCACCTTGACTTACAAATCATTGATTTAAGTAACCTAATGGTTGCCTGTGGTTCTCTCTCCCTCCCTCCCTTCCTCTCTCTCTCTCTCTCCCCCTTTTGTTGTTGTTGTGGTGTTTTTCGTTATTCTTTTTTTTTTTTTTTTTTTTAAACCAAGCTACACATTCGAACTCAAGTAGCCCTCACCATCCCTGTGAACCTCCCCAACCTACTTAATGTTCTAGCTAGCTCAAATGGCAACATTTGGGGGTGACAGTTTTTCCATGCATCAAGAAAGCGGGTTGCTTACTAAAATATTATAATTTTGGCTCAAAATTATTAAAATGACTTAATTTTTTTTTTTTTTTTCCAAATGTATTGATGTCGCGTTTGGAGAATGTGATATCAATGCTTTTTGACTATTTTTTTTTTGTTAAAAAAAATTTATGACGTTGTGCTCTAAAAATGCGAAGTTCGTATCGCGATGTTGCACCCAGAGAACGCAACATTCGTGTCGCATTCTTGGAGCGCAACATTGTTGTTGCGTTCTGCGAGCACGACAATAGTGTTGCGTTCCCCAATCGCTATATTATATTCTATACCTAACAATTTCAACCGATTCTATTTCCTTTTTTTTATAACTCCAAAATAATTTCAATCAATTTTTTCAAATTATACAACATTTCCAAAATTTTCTATTACTTCCAAAACAGCATACACCTCCCCAAAACAACAAAATTCATCTAATAATTCTAGTGAAGAAAATAAATGGTGAAAGCACATAAGAAGAAAAATTACGGGAAATTACGTTAACAAAAAATTAGAATAGAAATTGAAATTATAGTTTACAAAATTTAATTGTAATACACTTAAGTTAGACTAAGTCCAGCAAGCAGGTCGTCCAGCATTTCGTTGCGACTGACATCTCGTGAAAATACGAGCGGACCTATTAGGCAGAGGTAGAGAACTCTTATATGGCTATGTATTCTCATCATTATCGGGGAATGCGGCTACAACCGACCCAGCATAATCTAAATATCAACGACGAGGCTGCTCATAAAAATTAAGATGTGGAGGTTCACTCGATGCAATCATTAATACTCTTAGAAACATGTATAAATGTTGGAGTGGGAGTCATATATGAAGATGACATAGATATCTCCATCGAATCGTTATAGTCATTTGCAGTACCAGAAGTGGATGAAACTTTTGGCTCAATAGGAGCTTTCTGTGTGGACGTGGAAGGATTGTAACTCTCAGATGGTACATGTCCAACCAGTTGGAGTGTACGCTATGATATATCTCTGATGTAGCCAACTTGAGAAACTATTCATTCCACGGTAAGAATATCAGATGCTACTAAATAAATATTTTTGAGATTATAGTATCGTAGAAAATAGAATTATAAAAAAATGTACCATGAAAACAATAAAAATAATATTAAATGTCAAAATTCTTTTGACTTATGAGAATCTTCATCCGTATTGCTACCGGTCGAAATATCTGCTAATAACGATACGCAAGACTGTCAATATACATATGGATGATACGGTGAGACCACATCATATAATCACTCATCGTCGTGACATCACAAAAACATTTCTCTCCATCGACAATATGATATCAACGGTTAGCCCACTACTGTAAAGGTACCATATATATCCTAGTCTAATCTCGTCCAGTTTTCCTACGTCGATCAATACGGCATAGCTCAAAGTCGGTTTGTACGGATAAAGAAATATTCTTCTGCAAACCGAACTCTCATAGCCATCTCTGAAAAATGAAACCCAACAACTTCAAAATAGATAAGTGGGACAGAGGCACGACATATATCGCACCCAATGAGATAATACGCGGGCAATACTTTCAGATCACAATATGAATATAGTGTCCAGATAAACTGAAAAAAAAAAGAAGAAAAATAGTGTTATTTTGATTCGCAGTAATAGAAGTGGTCGGTAATAACCAAAATGAAATTTGAACTTACCTCATCCTCCCTTATATGATCAAATTAATCTCGATAAATTTGAAAAACAAATTGGGCCATATGTACATAGTTAAGAGAAATATCTCAATTATTTAAAAATAAAATAAACTCAAGATGAAGTTAAACAAAGTGAAAGGGAGAGAGATACAAAATAATATGATAAAGGTAGTAAATATAACGTATAGAAATCTTTTACGCCCGCTAGGCATATTCGGAGCAATGGGTATGAGATAACGCTATGGCGTCTAATCAGGGTAAATATCATCAATCTCTCCCATACCCAAAGCTTGTAAGAGAAAAAAATTGAATGAAATATATTGTATCTATATAAAATGTTTTTATGGAAAAAAAATAGATAAAATGGAGGTATAATACCTGTATAAGTAAGATTGGACCAGAAATCTGTTTAACTCCATCAACAGAAATCCGACACATAACCATGTAAAGTGTTGCCAAGACAACACTGTCCCAGCTATACCGTCCAGCGCAATCAAGATTTCGTAGAATCTCCAAATATATAAGTTTCACTCTCGACCCATGGTTGTCCCCAAAAGACAACACAATAGCTACATAATGCGACATCGCATGTGAAATTCCACGATTAACGTATCTAACTTGGGAATCAGAGGATGCGAATCAAAAAAGGTCATGATCGCTTGTAATTTAAGTTAGTTTCCATAAAAATCCTCTGGATTGGGAATGAAATTCATGAGTTTACAACATATATCCTATCACTCAGTGATAGAACGAATTTAGTTTATCCCAATAACTGTCTCTCCATTAACAGACAATCCGAAAAAGACTAAAACCTATAGTCCCACCAATAGATAGGTGAAAAGTATGAGTCTTCTGTCTCAATCTCTCGACCAACACTGTAATAAGTATACCGTCGTACTGAATATACCCACACCTAAATACACCATACAAACTTACTCGTAACAAAATTTTCAGCACTTTAACATGAAGAGGTTGAGCAGTCAAAATACATGATTTGAATGACACACCTTTAGGGGGTATCACTAGCAGTCTTCCATATAGATTGAGATCGGTGTGTGGATTGCGAAGTCGAAACACTAGAATCTTGTGGGTTTGGGATAAAATCTATATGAGGGTAATTCATATCCTATAAAAATTCTTGTTAAATTGAAAATAATAAAATTAGAAACATGCAATATCAATTACACATTTTAATAAACATGACTATGACGTTCCTAACCTTGTTGTTTATTAGTGGGAGATCAGTAGTGACTCTGGCTAATTTTTCCCAAGTAAACACCTATATTCTGCCACCAATAAACATTTTATATAGGACATGGATTACTCTAAGACAAATTTTACTGATCAGAGTCACTACCGGTCTTCTACCGATAAACAACAAAATTAGAAATATAGTGATCATGTTTATTGGAATGTGTAATTGGCATTGTATGTTTCTAACCTTATTGTTTTCAATTTAACAGGAACTTTTAGAGGATATGGATTACTCTCGGACAAATTTTGACCCAGGTTCATGGGACCCTTGTGGTTTGACTTTGCAGTCCACACACTGATTTCAGTCTATGTAGGAGACCAGTAGTGATACCCCATGAAGGTACGTCATTCAGATCATGGGTTCTAGACTGCTTGACACCTTGATGTTAGAGTTGAGGAGATTTTGTTACGGGTGGATTTTTATGGCGTATACGGGTGTAGATATATTCAATACGACCATACACTTATTACAATGTTGGTTGAAAGATGGAGACAAGAGATTCATACTTTTCACTTACTTGTTGATGAGACTACAATTACACTATAGGACATTTTAGTTCTTATCAGATTGCTTATTGATGGAAAGACAGTTATTGGGATAAACTTGACTCGTTTCATTGCTAAGTAGCAAGATATATGTTGTTATCTTATGGATTTCATTTTTAGTCCATAAGATTTTTATGGAAACCGACTTAAATTACGAATGATCACGACCTTTCTTGATTCACATCCTCTAATTCCCAAGTCAAATGCATCATTCATGGAATGTCACGTGTGGAGTCACATTATTCAACTATTAGGTTATCTTTTGGGGGATAAATCTGGGTCGAGTGTGAAGCTCATGTATTCGAAATTTCTATGAGATCTTATTCCGCTGGACGATATAATTGGGGTGATGGTGCTTGGCAACACTTTACAAGGCTATGTGTTGGTTTCTATTAATAGAGTTAGATTTCTGATCCGGTTTTCCTTATATAAGTATTGTATCTTTATTTTATCTATTTTTTTCTTACAAACACTTTATATACATATTCTATATTTTATTCATTTTTTTTTCTTTAATCGGATTTAAACATGAGAGATATTGATGATATTTATCCTGATTAACCGCCACAGCATTGAACCGATATCCACTATTCCGAACATGCGTGGCAGGTCTAGAGGATCTTTGTATGTTATATTTACTACCTTTATCATTTTATTTTTATCTCTCCCCTCTATTTTTTATAACTCCACATTGATTTTGTTTTATTTTTAAAAATTGGGATATTTTTTGTAACTATATACATATAGGTCAGTTTATTATTCGAACTTATCGGGATCAATTTGATCATATGAGAGAGGATGTGGTGAATTTAAATTTCATTTTAGGCATTGCCAGTTACTTCTATTATTACGGATCAATGTAACATTATTTTTCTTCTTTTTTTTTTCAATTTGTCTGGATATCATATTCATATGCTGACCTGGAGGCATTACCCGCCAATTGTCTTGTTGGGTGCTATATATGGTGTCTTTGTCCCACTTATTTGGTTCGAGATCATCGAGTTTCATTTTCCTGAGAGGGTTATGAGATAGTTCGATTTGTAGCAAAATATTTATTTATTCGTGCAAACCGGTTTGAAGTTACGTTGTATTGATCGATGTGGAAGAGTTGAACAAGATTACACTAGGGTACTTGCGGTACCTTTACAGTTGTGGGTTAACCATCCATATCATATTGTCAACGGAGATGAGTGTTTTGGTGATATTACGATGACGGGTGACCATATGATGTGCTATCACCGTATCACCTGCATATACATTGGTAGTCCTACGCATCATTATTAGCTGAGTTTTTTGTCGATAGCAACACAGATGGATATTCTCGTAAGTTAAAAGATATTTACCATTTAATATTAGATTTATTATTTTCATAATATATTTTTCTTATAATTCTACCTTTTACACTGTTATAATTTCGAGAATATTCATTTAGTAGCATCTAATGTCCTTACTGTGAAAGTAATGGATTCTCGAGTTAGTTACATTAGAGATATGTCGTGGCATACACTCCAACTGGTTGGACATGTACCACGTGAGAGTTACCATCCTTCCACAACGTCTGCACAGAGAGCTCCTACAAAATCAAAAGTTCTATCCACTTGTGGTACTGCGAGTGACTATGATGATATGATGGAGATACTTATATTATTTTTATATCTGACTCCCATTCCAATTTTCAAATCCGACTCCCACTCTGCCATTTACACTTATTTTTTAGGGTATTGGCGATACTACATCGAGTGAGCCTCCACATCTTAATTTTTACTAGTGACGTCATTGTCGATATTTAGATGATACTGGGTTGGTTGCAGTCGCATCCCCGACAATGATAAGGATACACAAACATATAGTAGTCCTCTATCTCCATATGGTCTTTGTAGGATTTAGTGTACGTTAAGTGTATTACATTTAAATTTTATAAATTATTTCTATACATAATTTTTTATTAATATGATTTTTCAAAATTTCTTTTCTTATTTGCCTTCACCATTTATTTTTCCATTGGAATTGCTGAATGAATTGTGTTGTTTGGGAAGTTATATATTGTTTTGGAGGTGTTGTATGTCTTAAAAAAATTGGTTGAAGTTGTTTTGAATTCGTACATGAGGATTTGGAGTGGAATTAGATGAAGTTGAGAGATGTGGAAGATGATGTCGTGATTAGAGAACGTGACATTATTATCGCGCCAAGTTACATTTAAGACATACAACAGGTGAAGGCAATACATCTGGGTACAATTTGGATGTTTTTTTCAAAAATATGTGAATGTTTATAGAGCCTGACGATGATATCATGTAAGACTGACACAATGATATCAAAAAGCATTCACATACAACAGGTCAGGAGGTGTGGGACATTATTTTTCAAAAAACAGCCTTTCTTAGGCAGCATAGTTACATTTATAGAACCTTGTAAGACTGACACAGGATATCAAAAACATTTGAAGTAGCATGATGAAGGAGCTGGCAGAGCCTGACAAGTTGCCGCTCTAAAGATGGATTACTTAAAATGTGATGAGGATGTCAAAAATGGCATATGGGCTGTGATGAGAATGTCACAATGTAAAATAAGGTACAATTTTAGAAAATCTTTTTGAAGCGAATCTTAAACAGATCGAGAATCAAAAATAAAAACATTCTATTAAAACATTGAATTTAAAAAACAAAAACAAAAGAATTCTCCCAAAATCAAAATCCCAACTTCATCATCACCAGCTACAACATTCACCAATGCAACCCCCAGCCTTGATTGCCGCTGCCACATCCACTGCCATCTCTAGTCTCCATCATCTCCATCTCGATCTGAGTAGTCGCCTCACAATCACTCTGGCTAAAATGTACACAAAAATTACTCTCATCATTTGCAAGTGCTGTTAATTCTCTCTCCACAAACTCCAACACCAATACCATTGTCAACTTGTTCCTATCCCCCCCCCCCTCACCACCATCCAAAAAGATGACCATCTGATCAGATCACTCCATTTGGATTTCCACCACCTTTCCACATTGTGTGCGTTATCACTTATGAGCAACATCTCAATGATTCCCCCAAAATATTCCATCAGCAACTACTCTCTCGCTCTCTCTGGTATCCTGATTCTCTGTCTTCATCATATATATATTTTCTAGTTTTTTGGTTTAGGAGAAAATCGAAAAAGTAATTAAGGTTCAGTACTGCAAATGCAATTATCCCATCTATCATTTGAAACTTACAAACATGATTGTATAATGAAGCTTTGAGAGAGGAAGAATTGGACTGCTGGTTGGATTTTGAAAGCAACAAGCTGAGAGTGGATTACAAAACACATTACTGGGAACTAAAACAAAAAATGTAAATGCAAATGATATACATATCTATATATTCTCCTTAAATGTGCATTTATCCCATGAGGACCTTTATTTGATTACTTGGTATGCTCTGCAGAAGGAGAAGGTGTTTGTTTAACATTGCAGACCTTTGACACAGGAAATCCTTGTCGACGAGTTTATCACCCACAATCTGCCATTTGAGGAAATCAACCAAGCTTTTGATTTGATGCAAGATGGCAAGTGTCTGCGTTGCGTTCTACATATGCCAAAGTAGTGTTGTGTTTCTCTGGGTGGTTGAAGTGTTTTGGAGTTGGGGGGGCATGCCTTGATGCTGATGAGATATCTAAGATAATTGCTTCCCAGATGGTTGTTGCTGCCAAATAAGTCTTCTTTCCCTATGTTTTGTATTTTTACATGCATTTGTCTTATTTGGTGTTCTTTTGCGGATTTCGTCTCTCAAAATTTGGATTTCACCTTTTCATTTGGTATTACATGGGAATCTTTCAGGAAGTAAACAATGTTGGGTTTGTAAAATAGCTCACAAACTATAGGAAATTTACATGTGAACTCACCCAGGTAATCATTCCAACAACCGAAAGCCCTTCTTCTCTCTCTCTCCCCCCCCCCCCCCGGTAAGATGGGAAGCAGTCACACACAATGTTACTGAATCAGGCTGCTCTAATGACTGACAAAGAGACCAGGGTGACTGGTTCAATTGGTGGGTCATTGGGTGAATCACTTAAAAATTTAAATCATAACTAAATTAAAATTAAAGATATACATGATAGATGAAATATATAAATAAAGAGTATTAGTAGAAAAGCTTAAAATTTTGACTTCTATTTCTAAGTAAACTGTAAGGGAAAGGGGAATGTCTTTTGCCTCACAATTTTGGGAGGATTTCTATTTTATTCATTTATTATTTCAAAAAAAAGAATTGTGATAAATTGATACAACAACTATGTCCTCTCCTTTTTTGCAAATCCACCAAAATGGTGGGCATGCCTTGCACTTCCATTGGTTGAATCTTAGAATTGATCTGCCATTGACCAACAATTGATTTGAACACCAGTGCTCTGTAATTCAAGGTTTTCAATACCATTTGGAGTTAGGTTTTGGGTTTTGTTTGTTTGGTTATTATTATTTTTTTTTTCTAAGAACAAATGTTCTCTTTAATCATTTTCTTTTGTTTGTTTAGTACAAAATCCTTTAGAAGGGGGAAAAATTGTAAGTTATGGTTGACCCACTTGGTCTGAAAACTGGACATTTTTAAAGTTTTCAGTTGAAAATTGCCGGGTTTGATTGGACAAATAGTGAATCTCAATGGGATACTAATCTGCTTGGGGTTGGGGTGGGAAAAGGATTTAGAAGTTCTTATTTGTTCAATTTGGTTAAACGTAAGGGGCAGTGGTAGCAAGCAACATTAATAGTTTTTTTTTTTTTTTCAAATCAATATCTGAAATCATACTTTCACTAATTTGGTCTCAACATTGTTGTGTCTAATTAAGGAGAGTTTGAATTCAAAATTTGATTATGAGAGTTGATATTCTATCCATTACATTAACCGTTCGTCGGTAATATTAATAGTTTATGATAATGAATAATTTGGAAAATTAAGTCAAAAGGGATTTGATATATGAAGACAGAGAACAAGTACACCTTAAATCCCTTTTGATAATGTACAAAAAGATTACGTGAAGTCTCCAATGTACCTTTTTATAGCTGAACTACCTGGTCCAGGATCCCCTCTATTCACAGCTTTGCATGGCACTACCCACTTAGGTGAGGCAGTTGAGAACTTGCTCTCCCTTAACAAATATCAGTCCCCAATTCCTCCTTTTTATTTATAAATTGCACCATTTCCATGCCATATGGATTATTATGCTGCATGCTTTGGTCCAAAACATAGAAGAGGTCCCACTCCCATTTCTTCATTCCTACGTCCAATTCATTCATCTGTTTCTGTTTGAGGAGCAATAAAAATATGGGTGATCATCAAAAAATTCATCCTGTGGAGGCCGATGTAGAAGCACCACCGACAACCCCATTAGTAGCTCCAGGCTCTCATAGATCCGAGAAAGGTGATCCACACCCTTTACCATATAACCATTCATCACTTGGTTCAGTTGAGCCAATCCCACCAACAGAGAAGAAGAGAAGGAAGAATTGTTGCTGCCAGTGCTTGTGTTGCATAATCACCGCTCTCATCCTCCTAATAGTTGCCATTGCAATATCAGGCCTAGTTGTCTACATAGTCTTCCAACCAAAGGTTCCCAAATACTCCATTGACAGCCTCAAAGTTGCCGACTTCAAATTCAACTACGAAATGACTCTCTATGCTAGATTTACAGTCAAAATGACAGCTCGTAATCCAAATGACAAAATCGGAATTTACTACGAGAAAGGAAGCCACTTGGGTGTATGGTACACCAACACCAAGCTTTGTGGAGGGTCCTTACCGAAATTCTATCAGGGTCATCGCAATACCACTGTCCTCAATGTCACATTGACAGGTCGGACAATTAATGCTAGTGCTCTCATGACTGCACTACAAGAGAGCCAACAGACAGGACAAGTGCCTCTGGTTCTCAAGGTTGATGTGCCTGTGGCTGTTGAACTAGGAAAGCTCAAGCTGTGGGCTGTGAGGCTTGTGGTGACATGCCAATTGGTCGCAGATAGCCTGTCTACTAATAACATGATCACCATCACTGTAAGCAGCTGTAAATTTAGGCCAAAACTTTGATTCATACTTATTTTTTTGTTTCTACTTGTGGCCTTTTCATCCTCCCGGATGCTGCCATTCTTTTTTCTACATTATTTTTCTTCACTTTGATTCCTTGGTGGAAGTCCCTTTAACCTCATTCTTCTATACTACTATTTTCATGTGGAAGTCCCAATGCATTGAATGGAAATATTGGCTTTACTGGAAAAGACTTATAGGTGTAGATGATGGTAGCAACTTTATTCTTTTCCCAACAATAGACCCTTTTTATATATGTATATAAAATTCTAGACAAACATTTCTTGATTCTAGAAAATTTTTTTATATAAATGCCAATGAGTTGGACCATAATGGAAGATTTTCACAAGGCTTAACACTCCTTGAAAGACTTCCTGTATACTCCAAGTTTGCTTTTGATATCGAAAGAATAACACTCCTTTACATGTTGTACTTCTCCCTTGTATGACAAAAATCTTCCAAGTCTCATACTTGAACAGCCTGCCTCTTACTTTTGTACCCTGAAAGAAAAACATTAACCAGGTTTAGATTCAGGAAGTGGGTTTTAACTATTTGAAAATAGGATTTAAATTCATGAAGTTACTTGTAATTTTAGGCATATTCAAATTAATTTTAAAATGAATTTTTGAAAAAATAGCTTTGCAAAGGGTTTTTAGTAAAAGTGATCATCTCCATGAGTGGACAGGCTCGACAATACTTTTGACTCATGGAAGATCATGATAGACCCACTTGGGTCTCTCCTAAACAGAATAGATCTCGAAACACTTAAAAAAAAATTCATGTAAAGTGGACAACCACCTTTACATGTTCTTATGCATTGTTGTTAGTATTTATAGAGTTACAAAGCAACGAAATATCATCCAAATGTGTAGTGTTAAGGCATTTGACGATCACACCATCCAAGTGTATGGTACCAAAGTCATCACGCAAAAAAAAAATAGACATGTTGTGTCACTGCTTGAAAATCACTTATATATCAGTAAAATATTTCTTTTTGTTTTTTGTAAGAGAGAGAGAGAGAGAAGTAGAAAGAACATGTATAAGTAAAATCTATCGATTTGGGTATGGAGTCGATTAGGTTGGGAGATCCTTAACCCTCTAAGAGGGATCTCAGTCAGGTTGACTCGGATTAGTAAAAGCGAAACTTTGGACACCAAGTGGTGAACCAAATCCAAGGACACAAAAAAAAAAAAAAAAAAAAAAAAAATCTACCGATTTTATAGTACTCTCTTTTAGTTTGCTTTCAACTTCATATTGGTTAGCACTTGGTTTTATAAACCCAAACCACATAATCCCATTATAATTTTAAATCAAACTCAAATCTCTCTCTTCCCTCTTCATGTCAGGTTGGGTTTAACAGAACTCATATTTTTTTACCATGAATGCCTTCACTACCCCTAATAGGTAGTCTTTGGGGAAAACAGGGGTATATCAACAGTGGAGGGCAGTGCTGAAGCACAACACACAACCCCATTAGTAGCTCCAGGCTCACACAATTACCATATAATCACCATTCATCATTTGCTTAAAATGAGTCAATCCGACTAACAGAGAAGAGGAGGCAGAAATGTTGCTGCGGTGCTTATGTAATGTTGCTCAATCACCGGTCTCAGGCCAACTTCACCACACTGACTTTCTACGCTATAGATTCAAGGTCACATTGACGGGTCGGACAAGGAATGCGAGTGCCATGATGGGTGCACTGCAAGAAAGCCAACAGACGGGACAAGTACCACTGGTTCTCAAGCGACGGCTAACACGTGACCGGCATCACTGCAATCAACTGTAATTTAGGCCAAAGCTTTGATTTCATGATAGAATATTTGTGGCCTTTTAATCTTCCAGGCTGCCACCATTCATTTTACTAGTTTGAACTGCCCAAGGAAGTCCCTTTTACCTCATTCTTATATGCTCTTTTTCATGTGGAAATAAGAGTCCATGAAGCCTTTTCTTTTATCCAAATTAAAATAAAAAAGCAGACAGAATATAACAAAAAATGTTCACTTTGCATTTCTGCCTTTCTAGCCAAATCTTATAACTTTCATCAATTCTGAGATACAAGCACCTTCACCAACTCTCAATAGCAGATAAAAAGAAGCTCAAGCTAAAATTATTTAAAAAAAAAAAAAACCCCTCAAGATAAGAGAAAATATATGACATCCTTCAATCTAAGCCACTTTTGAACACAACACAAGTTAAATTACACTTTAAATGCACATGTTTGACGTGAACTGGCTTCGAAATTGGACTATTTATTGGTACATGATTTACATTACACAAAATGGGGAGGAAAGAGGAATAAATAAAACAGATTGACAAAAAAAGGTTGGAAAGAGATTTGGTGGAATGGAATTCATAGCACACAACATTGAAAAATTGACCACGTTGTTCCTGTTTGAGGTGGTCAAAACTTGAGCAATGGGCACCATATACAATGAAGCTTGCAACATTAGAACTGTAAAACCTTCCCTTTATTCTCCTCATTCCCACAAGGATCAGCTGGAGGGAGTTGATACTCATCTGGTTTCAGGCTTAAAACAAAATCAGGCAGTGTGGGCGCCGTCTCCATGATCCTGTTGGCAAGATGATTAGTATGATTTAGTTCTTTCCTATTATCATAGTTCCAATTACATAAAACTGCCGGTCAGAGTTACTATATAGAAAAGCTCGGATAAGAAGAAAAGGTGAAAACAAGATGAATGGCAATGCAACAACTAAAGAAGCATGAAGAGTTCAGTTATTCACCTTTTCTATGCTTTAATAAAATAGATACGACAATCAACGCTCATTAAACAACAATAGTTTGAATTTCAAAATTAGAAGTTTATCTCAACTGATTGTCAATTGCTTTTACCATCCCCGAACTCATGTAGAAAATTAAAAATACGAGAAAAAAAAAGTGCGTCTTCATTTTTTTAGTAACTGTTATTAACAAACAAGCAGCAAAGGAATCCGATTCTACCTAAGAGGGGAGGGTTTGAGAAGGTAAATCCAAGATTGTAAGATTCTATTTTTTATTTTATTTTTTAAAAAATAACATAAAAAAAATAAAAAAAAAAGCAATAGACAAGGATTGTACTTCAGAACTTCCTAAAATATTTTAAGTTCTGATCACCATTAAATTAGTGTTTTGTTTTAGTGTTTAAAACCTTTCTATTTTGGTGAATTATGAGTCCTATTATATTTTATATTGGTTGAGACAATTTTTTAAAAGTTTAGGAGTGCTATTAGATTGACCAACATATGTAAAACATGAATGGATTGGTGATTATAGTGATTGATTAGTTATTTGTGTTTAAGGCATGCGTACCTAGATTTTCTTCTTCTTGTATCTTATTATTCTTTTTCTTTCCACACATTGATCAAATTTCTATCTAATCTTAAACACTAATTCTTCTCTACAATTTTCATCCACAGAACCTAAGTTTTCTTTCACGCTTTTCTTAGCTTTCAGCAACCATTCTTCTAATTGTAGGCAATCAACCATACTTGTCCTACAACACTGTAGCTTCAACCCTTTCTACTTACATGACATATTCTCCCAAGTAGCTAAAGAGGAAGTGACTATTTCTTAAAACAACCGATTAGTGCCAGACACTTCAAAAGTCTCAGAAAACCTTTATCCCTTAGTTTTTGACTCTCGGAAACATACTGTACGATAAACTAGTAGTTGTTCTTGTTTCTTAGAAAATATAAATTGTAGTGGTCAAATTGGCATCTGCAAGACCTCAAAAAGGTTCCTGCTATAGCACTGCCCAAACAACAATAAAAATAAGAAGAATAACAATAGTAATAACCAAAAGAAGATTAACAGTGACATCAATAATAGTAATAATTAAACATAGAAATCAAGTTAAATAAATAATATATAGATTTACCTCTCATGAGTGTATAAATCACGATTAATTCTCACTTTGCTAGAAGTATCCTTGGGAATCTTCTCAGACAAATACTTCATGGTTCCCCAAAGTGGAGGACCCCTGCACTAAAATGTAATTAGATGTGCCACTAGCTTCAATAGAACAGTTACACAAATAAATGCCTTCATTATTTCCCTTGCCTTTCTACTATTGTGTGTCAACTGTTAGAAAATCAATATACATTTATGGGAGGTTAACCCAAGTTAGATTGCTGACATATATAATAAACCAAACTGCAAGTCACCAATTGAATGATCATTCACAGCAAAAATAAGATGAAGCTACCACAAAATGGAACTGCAAGAGACAAAATATAACAAGCGCACGTCCCAAAAAAAGATTCCCACTTTTAAGTTGTCATGTAGTCAAGAATCCCTTTCAATGGGGTTTTAATAACTCCTAACCATGTTAAAGAATAACTTCTGCACATATAATTATTCCGAACAACATTAGTGAACGCAAAATGAATAAAGCTATTATTTTAATCTTTCTATAAAGCTATATCATAGCTTAAAAGTAATGCCATGCCACCATATACACCCCGAAACAGAATCCCAAACAAGAAAGAACTAAAATTACATTGATTTACTTGGACTTCTAAGCAAAAGAACCAACTCAACAGAGCCCCTTTATACATACATTCATACATATATACACACACACACATATATACACATATACATACATACATATATATATATATATATTAAAGTTTAACCAATGTATATAAGGCCGCCAAAAATTCCATACAATAATGTTTAAGCTGGTTCCTTTTCAGTGAGGTCAACTGACCCACTTTGAACCATGTGTCTCTGGCCTATGGACATTTCAATATTTCTACAATTATCATGTACAGTTTTAATAAAGTATCATAAGACACATCACAGCCTCCAGACTGCTGTGAAGATATGACAGTACAGGATTGCCAAAGAGAGAGCCATGAAGCAGCACACTAAATGAGTTACCCTTACTAATTAATATCAAAGCTTTTACAAATAACATAGAACAAAAAAAATTGCCTAGGCGTATATAATGTCACAGGAAAGAAAAAAACATGAATTCTCTCTAAATAAATAAAAAGAAGGAAGCACTTCAATGAATCAAGGAAGAAGGTTAAATAGTTTCTAGCAGAATATAATTTAGAAGTCAAGTTTTGCACATTTACATCCAGGAATCACTAGAGACAGCAATCATAGCATATAAGATGTTTGAACAAAGAGGCAAAAGTAATGGTTGGTAAATGTTGAAAATATGGCTTTGAAGGATAATAGCATTAGTTGGAAGTGTGGTTGTTGAGAACAGAACTGACATAGTATTTGTGGTAAAAATGAGGTTCCTTTTTTTTGCCACTATCAAGATACAAGAAACTGAGGCTTAATCCCAATATTTGGGGTCGGTCATTTGAGAGACAAATTTAAAAAAAGATAGAGAAAGAAAAAATGAAATAATACAAAAAAATATATATATATAAATAAAATGAAATGAAATGAAATGAAAAGAAAGAAAAAAAGAAAAATAGATAAATAAATTAATAAAAAAATATTTAAAATATATTAGTTTAATTTGTACGGATTCTACTCCATCCATTCTTATCCAAGGCCATTTTCTTTTCTAAACCCTTAGCTTCCGTGTCTTTACGGATAGCTTTCATCCAAAATTTCAGTAGTCTACCTCTACTTTTTACTAAATCTTCTATATTAAGTTCTCGGTTCTCCTAACCGGTATATCTTTGGATCTTCTTTGTACATATCCGAACCACCACAGACGACACTCTCTCATCTTATCCACAATTGAACTATCTCTCAACTTATTACGAATCTATTCGTTTCTAATTTTATCTCTTTTAGTTTCTGCCACAATCAAGATACAATAAAAAAAATAACAAGAAGAAAATGAATAGTCCTCATTGAAATCGTTGAAAACAAGGAAGTTGGTCACCTTTAAAAGGCTGCTCCTCAGTTTAATCAACTTTCAAAGATTTTATC
Source organism: Dillenia suffruticosa (assembly GCA_033439265.1). Classification (NCBI taxonomy): domain Eukaryota; kingdom Viridiplantae; phylum Streptophyta; class Magnoliopsida; order Dilleniales; family Dilleniaceae; genus Dillenia; species Dillenia suffruticosa. The sequence continues at coordinate 23,939,901 of JAVTVX010000015.1, forward strand.
AAATAAAATAGGAAAGTACATACTCCAAAAATAAAATAAAATAAGAAGCGATAGCATGTGAAGGATAAACAAGAGAAAGTAGATTCAAATGGTTATGTCATCTAGAAAAAGATGTGTATATGCATGAAGCCCAGCGAAGAAAGTGAAAGAACACAAGAACAAGAGAAGGACCTATGAATATGTTAGAAGACGCAGAAATATATAAAATGTAAACATCAAAGGGACTGGCATAGTAGAAAACAAATTAATGCAGCTGTTTAAAACATAATGTTCAGTTTGATGGATAAGAGGGCATAATACATAAACCAACTAATTTAAAATCTCTTCATGAGGACCCTAGCAAATTATAAGTATAGGAAACAATGGGAGCAAAGAAAGGAATAATAGGGAACTTTCTGGAAAAAATAAAAACTACGAAAAAGAATAAGTCTTAGCCTCCATAAAGGAATTAATAAAGGGGCTACGAAAATATTTCAAATTTATCATGATTGCTTGGTAACCAAGGTGTTAACTAGACTGTCAATTCAATTCCTAGGCTAATACTTCTCCCTGTTCCCCCCCTTTTTTGGGCAGTAAATTTCTCGTTCTATTTTTGATCCAAAGATGATTGAACCACAAAAGAGAGGTGGCTCCCCCTTAACAGTTAGACTAAACAGGAGCATTGTGGCAGCAGACCTGCATTCAATCACAGCAGATTCTTCCCCAGACCCCTCTAAGGTGCCTCATACTGGGAAACAGAGGAAAGAATGCCAAATTGCTGACCTATTAATATATTCTCTTACTGTGATTCAGTGACATTATTGCATAATCACATGATACACGGGGGGAGGGGGGAGGGGGGAGGGGGGAGGGGGGAGGGGGAGGGGGAGAGAGGGAGAGAGAGAGAGAAAGAGAGAGAGAGAGAGAGAGAGAGAGAGAGAGAGAGATTACCTAGATACAGGAGTTGCAAGATGGAAGGATTCACAGGCCCTCTTACTTTCTTTAAGAAGCTCATCTGCTGCTTGCAAGGCAGCTACTGCCATCCCATGTGATTTTTCCGTGTTTCCTTCATCGAGTATTAGACCATGATAATAATAAGCACCAGCCTGGTAAACCAAATAATTGTAAAGATGTGCATAATACATGCTTTAGGAAAACTGCAGAGGTTCATGGATTCGATCTTTAACATGTACCAGCATTGAGAAAGAGAGAGTAAAAATCTGTTGAAGAGAATTCACATACATCAATTGTTCATGCTAAACATGTATTGATACTACATTTACTCCCTGTATGGCAATTACAATTCAACTGAGATACAACTAATATCTACTTGCATTCTATATTCTAACAACATCCACAAAAATTTAGCAGTTACTCGAGCATGAGAAACTTGGTGACCAATATGAGAAGTCTTTAGAGAGCAAACAATTGAGTCAATTCATGTTTTGTTTGAATATAGAATAGGATAGGAGCATTTCAGACTTTTATCATCTCAAGAATCCATAAATATGATATTCCTTGATCAAAAGCAGGGTATCCCTTGAGGAAACTGGTCTAAGTAACAGTTAAGCCAATTCTAAGGTCCAACAAAAGAAAAGGAAAAAAAAATGAACTCTAATAATATCCCCTGATCAGAACATAAAATGGTTCATTAAACCAAACAAATTGTAGTGGTAAATTGTTGGGTTTGCTTCCTCATCATGAGGGTCCACATCATGGATATGTTCAGACCAAAAGCTAATTTTGTTCTTGTGTTAATATTGGCTTGGCCCATTGCGTCATAGCCTCTCCATTTCAATTGTTGGAAAGCAAGTTAGTGGGTAGTGTAGACATCATTTTCTAGATTAAGAAAAACCTCTAGGGCTAGAAGAGAAGATAAAAGGGGAAGTATGTTGTGCCTCCATCTCCACCATCATTGAAGTACATAACTAAATGCACACCATTTGGGAACATCTTACTCATTTGGACAAATTCTGAATCCTCTTGATTTCCATCCCATTGTTACTGTATGCCACACACTAGGAGTAATGGTGGATTCCCATCAGGATTTTCAGTGAGATGAACAGAGGCTTTCTGGGATGAGGCCTTTATGTGACTTCTTTCGTTAGCCATCTAAGGTATCACGTGCCTTGCATGTGACTTAAATGGTAGGATATGATGGATAGGTAGAAAGAAGGACCAATTCTGCCATAGTTCAAAATTGAAGGGAGGACATTGTGCCAAAAAAAAAAAAAAATTGTCTAAGAATGACAATCAGTCAAAAGTTCAGGACAGTAATTTTACATTTTTCCCCTTTCTAAAATTAGAAGGATCTCGCACCTCCAAACTTCATAAACCATCGACATCCATAAGAGAGTAGAAATACTTGAATCGTGATAACTTCCAAAGCTCAATCAAAGACGCCAACCATTTTAACAGTTAATGGCGCACCTCCCAGAACTGAGTTGCTGTTTTAATTGATATGGAACATGTTTGTGTATCATTTTGTTGTTGTGTCACTCTGCCTAAATGCAGTAGTTCAACTACAAGTAGGAAATGGAAAACCTCATCCAACTTCTCCACATTCTTTGAACATGTTTAACTTACAGTGCATGTCCTTTAACCAGGAACTAAACACTTAGAAACAATCATTATATTATGAGCTATCACAAGATGATCTTTCAAAGGAGTATGTTTAGTGTAAGTGAAAAGGAGCTATAAGAATTGTTTTATCACCATATTATCGCTATTTAATATTTTTCTCTAGTTTTTCTTTTTTCTTCTTTAATCATCGTCTTAGATGGATACATTATCCACTTTGTTCTGTATCTTCCTCCCCTCTTTGATATAATTTTCTTGATAATAAGAATAATAATACTAGTAATAATTATTATAATAGGCTTTCTAGTTATATTACTAGTTTAAAACTTAACAAACAACATATGGAGGCATTTAAACCAAGTTTGCAAAAAGCTTTCCGGACATGGGTTTGCAAGTACTTGGTATTAAGCCATAAGAGGAAATAATAATAATAAGACTGGAAGATCATAAGGCAGGATTACACTGACAAGCTCTAGGATGTAAACAAAATAACCTGATCTATGAAAGGAACAATTTAGAAAACATAAAAGGAACCGTGTTGATACCTTTGCCTCAACATATTTCCACTTCACATAGAGCAAATGTTTCTCCCCCCAACCATTTGCCAGTGGAAGATTCATGATGTTATCTTGAGCCTGAAAGTCAATACATAGGAAAAGATATATATAAATATATATATATAAGCATTTTAAGAAGTACCTATACAGATGAAAACATAGAACATAATACAACAACAGACAAGAAAGTAGAATTCTGGGTTATAGTTTCCCGCGTAAGAACTCACTGATCAGGAAAGCCCAATGCATAATAGGTTGAATATGAAGTATGCAAATAATTTGATTCATCTCTGTAATTTCACTCCATTCCCAAGGAGATTACATTATGTAATACTGCTAAAACCACTATTTTGGCAGGGTAGCAAAAAATTATGCTTTTTTTTTCTTTGGCCAAAATCACAAATAACCACCTGAACTTTAGATCTGCTTTCCCCTTAACTTTTCATCACACACACTTACTCCCAAAATCCTTTTGATTACATTTCAGTGTCCCTCCTATGTGAATGATATTAAGGTTCCATATTGACCCCCCTCCCCGAGGATTTTTCACAGAAAAAATTGAATAAAGCTTCGAATTGAATATTTGACTCATTTCCTCTTTCTTGTCTACCCCAGCTAAAGTTCACAAAATTTCAGGCAATAACTAAAATTTTTCAGTGAATTCCTTTGGATTTAGTCTCCATCCTCCGACAATAATTTTTTTTCCCTGATTTGACTCTTTCAACTGTAATTTTCACAAAATATAATACTTCATCTCCAAATGAATCTCCCGTTTCTCTCTCGTTTTGTCTCTCTCTACAGTGTAATTTATTTTGTTAGAGAAAGAAGAGAGACACACTGGGTCAGGTGCCTTGCGTGTGACTGTCAAAAGATCTGAATCTTAGACCAATCCAATTATGGGGCTAATAACTTATATTGCAAAAGTTTTGAGGACAATCCCCTGCAAGAAAAATTTTGACAGCTATTTGAAAGGCCTAAATTTCAGAAGGTTGTTTATAGTTTTGGCCTTTTTTCTCTCTTTCTGCTCCTTCCACGTGTCTCTTTTGTTCCAACACATGTTAGATACAAATTCTACTGTAACTGTGATATTTGTGGTCTCAGACGTGGTTTCTTCCACTTTTGCTTGCATGTCAAGTGTCTCTCTCGACCCCTCAAATTAACAAAAAGTGGAAACTGTTTTCACTTCTGATTATGTCTCTGTTCTTATGTATCTAAGAGCATCATAACACTATTATTCCTCTGCTTCACCTCGACAAAATGCTATTTTCATGAATATCTATCTCTACCTCATACATTCAGATGGTTGCAGATGTGATGTTCCAAATCTTAGAAAATCATCCAACATCAAAATAGCAGCCAGAACATTTGTTATCTGTACTATCTCTACCGTAGAAGGAAGTTAGTTTTGTTTCTAGATGGAATTCAAAACCAAATCACCCTTCATAAAAGGATATTACTGTGTACTCATGAAAGGGTGATCCTTGAAAGCCAATGATTACAACTTGTAAGGGTTGGTGGAGTTGGATATACAAGGAAGATAAAAGCAATAATGGGTGCAAATTAAGGATGAGTGCTAGAGAAGAGTGTTCAACAAGTTTTTGGTGGGCTATAAAGCATGGACAAAGAGATGACACAATAATGCAAAATTTTCAAAATATAGGACAAGACATTAATATAATTACGTTGTGAACATAATTATTAGATTTCATTTATGTTCAGTTGCCTAAAAAAGGGTATATCAGATTTGTTCAGATTCAAAGAAGAGTTAGAGGCTAAACATTTTCAAACAAGGTTAGCATACATCTTTATATGGATGGCAGGTCAGGGTGGTCTAATTAAATCTGTCGCCTTGGTTGGTCCCAGGAACTGTCATGACCAACCTAAAAAGTGTTGGGAATGATCTGGAAACTAGGTAAACTAACCCATCCAGAGACCTTTCTCTCTACACCAAAAGCACTTCTCACTCTTCCTCCCAACTCTCCTCCTTAAAACACAGTTCTTCATGATCCAAATTATCCATTATAGATTTGAAAAATCAACCTAAGGCAAATTTATAGAAACAGAAAGCAATATTTTGCTGAAACATAAAAGCTGCACCCTCTAATTCCAATGTCCTCTATGAAATATTGATGCATTGCCGGTAAAAAGTGTAGAAGTGACGAAAGATTCATACCTGCTGCCAGTATTTGACCATCTCACATGCGAGCCTTCGTTTCACAGCAAGAGTAGCTTTGGCACTATCAATCGCCATACCCAGTTGGATATCAATAGCCTAATCCAGCAATTGGAAAGAAATATTAGAGAGTACAAGTAACAATAATGAATATAAATGCTATGTCAAAATATTTTACATGGCTTTGCCCTCACCAAGATAAATTTTACAGATGCACATAGGAAAACCAGTCCACAAAAAATATAACAAAAACAAGAAAAGAACAAACTTAGATGACAAAAGAAATAGGACAAACAAAATGAAAAAAAAAAAAAAAGTTTGAAAGACTAGGTGCAATAATATAAACAATAAAGCCAATGAGCTCTAGCTCAACTAGTACCGTCCCCCTCCCCCTCATAAAGGTCTCGAGTTCAAGCTTCCCTATATTCAAAAAATAATAAAAAATAAACAATAAAATGCAGTTAAGGGCAAACCAACATGGGAGCACACTAACGCAATAAAATTTTGAGAAGAAAACCTCAAATATTCATATACCTATCCTTGACAGAATTCAAATTCACAAAATGACAAACCTTAGCCACTAACAAATCAAGGACAATATCCATTGAAAGCCAGATGAACTTTCAAAAATGCAAAAAGGAGACACTAGTTAAGTTTAGCATTATGCCAGTGGATGAACCTCTCAATGTATTTGTACAAATTTGACCTCCCTAGGCAAATAATAGTAGTGAGATTATCCAGGAGGTAAAGAGTAAGTACAGAAATATGCAGATTTGTGATATAATTGCCGACTGTGGCTCATGCCACCAAAGCAAGAGCGGTTAAATCTCCAACAATAAGGAATCCCTCCCACAAAAGGACGCCACTAATGAGCATAGCCCATCCCTTGCAACTGAAACGGAACTCACTTGAGTAAGATTTTTAAAGAGAGTAGTTTGAATCATGTATACAAGAATACTGGCAAACAAGAAGCTTTAAAAATAAAATTGAACATTTCATTCTTCTTAAGGCTAACATATTAAACCTTAAGAACATAATATTTTTCATCCCAATCTATAATTACAGATAAAATAACACAAAGGAAAGGTTTAGGGCAATTAGTTTTCAACAATTAGGGCTAGAATACTATGATTGTGGTCGGAACAATAACTAGATTTGAAGAAAGCCAAATAAAAATCTTTACAGAGAGAGAAAAAAATACCCTCGTAATGCAACTACTATTATCCTTTTTATATTAGTTAGGAAAAACCGTATTTTGAACTAAAAATTTTCCAATTACTTAAAACTTCCTAAGTAGCTAAATAAAATTAAAAAAAAAAAAAGAAACAAAAAAATAATTGAAACTTCTTAGATAGAACCAAAATAATGGAAAACTAATAGGAAACTAAAAAACTTGAAACTTTCAAATTTCTTCTGTGGTTGGAAAAGACTTGTCCTCAAGGCGGGACTCATTTTCATTTTTCAATACATAGTTGGAACCGGGATCAATTTCTTCAATATAATCATTCATCTCCTCCTTGTGATTGAACTTAGTTATCTTTTTCTTCCTGAGGGACTCCAAAATCTGCCAAAAGGGCGTCCAGTTCCATAAGCTCTTTTCTCTCTCCTTTGTTTTTCTGACTTCTCTGAAGTGGCAGAAGTTTCAATAGGCTTTTCATCAAAGGCTCAGATTGTACTAAAACCCCTAGCTCATTATCATGCTCCTCTTCCACATCATCATCACCATTATTAAGATGATCATCTTTGCTTCACTCTCCCAATGGTTCTCTGGTTTGAAAGAAGTCAGTTCCAGAGACCATGATTAGCATTCACCAATATAACTTCCTTTTTATGCTTTCTGGAATCAATCCTACCAAAGGGAAAGCGGTGAATACGCAATCCATGAATTCTCACAAACAGCAAAGGAAAGCAGTGAAACTCAAATCCGGTAATTCTTACAAAATAGAGCATGAAAACTAGCTCTCTATTCAATATACTAAACCGGAAAAAGATATGATATAATTAAGAGTCAATTTCCAAAGAGAAATTTTTGCCCTAGCCTTGGCCTCTCATCTATTTCCCCAGAGTCTTTAATGTATTTTTTGATGCAATTTTATGCACTTTTTGATGCACTTATGCTATAAAGAATTGAGTTACATGGGGAACCATCATAGCAATGTTTTAACTAAGGAAATATTTTTAAAGACCAAGTTACGTAGACCCAAACCACCCCCAAATTAGATTTAAAGATCTAGTCCCAACTCACAGGATGTTTCTCTTGCTTAATTCGCTCTGTGACAATAGGATATCTCTCATCAATTTCTAAATATTCTTAGCCGCCTCAGCAAGAATCTCAAGAAGCAAAAGAAAGTAGAAAGTGATGCACAAGCATGGATTGGAGTAACACACCAGCTTGGAGAAAGAAAAGCATCCTTCCAACCATATGAACTCTTACTAATCTTAGCCACAACAGAAATTCTCCTCGGATCCCCCCCCCTCCGGGGGGTGGGGAAGGGACCCCAAATATGTATTCCCTATATATGATGTGTGTGTTCTTTTTCCTTCTTTTTTCTATTTTATTTAGGGGGGGCACATAGAGGTTATTCTATTCTCTTTATCTTTTGCGTGAGCACGAATACAACATGACATAGATGCATAACACAAGAAAAGCCATAAGAATTAGGCCACAACATAGTATGAACACAATTATTGCAAATACAAATATTAATAAATAAGTATTATTACAACAAAGAAGGTTAGTAAAAAAGTAATTCATATGAAAGTTCTCTCTCTTGTCGTGTCACTTCAATGGCTATAATCCAAGAGATAGAAAGGAAAATCTCTATTTGATTGGGCTTATCCCATACTTGTCAATTCCACAGGACTTGAAATTATATTAATTATCAAAATACACAATTGAGTTCGCAACTACCATCATAGAATAGGCTACAAACTCATTGTATAGATTTATCTTTATTAAAAGTTCAATAAAATATATGTTTTATTCCCAAAAAAAAAAGTCCAAACACTAATTTGCTGATGTTTCAAAGCCATGTCTGCTGCATGTCTAAGTAGGGTCTGGACCTTGTCCAAGATAAAAATGAATAACTCCTTATTTGGACATACACAGGCATCGTCCATGTCCAACACACGTGAAGAGGTGTATCAATGCATAGCTAATAAATCAAAAGAATTTAGGATGTTTATTGTTGTGAGCTTCTTGTTTTTTATAGTTTAGTATACTTGCTAACAAACCAAACTTCAAATTTGACTAATGTTGGGCAGGAGATGAAGCAAGAAATCCAGTGGTGACCATATCATGGTCTAAGACAATGATTTAGGTGCCACTATTCCCTTCCTTTTTTTTCTCTTCGCCTCCCCTTTGGTTTGGAATTGGTGGATGCTACAAACTTGCTAGGCTAGGAAAACCTTGTTCATGATAATCAAAAAATATTGTCCAAGGAATTAATTTGGATTTCCGACATATCCAAAAATGAAGTTTATTTCGTCCAACTGACCAAGAGTCATAGCTCAATACCTGTCCCAGAGCTTGGAGACAAAGGGCACGCAGAACTCCTTCTACAAGGTCTACAGGAAGCTCTCTCCTACAACAAGCAAAAAATAAGCAAGACTAAATTGTAAACCAGCAAGAAGATGAATAAAACAACAAAATGAGTTGTGTTGGAATGAGAAATTCAATTAAAAACCTGAGCTCAGAAGGCAGCTGTGGTAAAACATGACGGACAGCACAGTCCAAGAAACCTGCTGCTTTCAAGAACACATCTACAGAAGCTCTCCTGCTTTCTGAAATTTAGTTCATTAACAAAGAGACAACAAAAACAATGCCAACATCATCATCGTCATAAATATTATGCATTTCAGCATATATCTATTGCACAAAATGATCATCTGAACAAGAAATATGAAGTACATAATCACATACAAGCAAACAATAGGTTAGCCACCTGAAAAACTAGCACAAAAACTTATATTTTCTATAAATGTTAATAGTAATTGGGAAATTTTCTGCTGCACAAGAAAAACCAAACCCTTTAAGTAAAGATAATTAAGATTACCAAGCCACAAAAGATATAGAAAATGGAAAAATGCACCAAAAAAAAAAAAAAAAACTATAGCTAGAGATGATGGTTAAAACTTTTTTTGAAAGAGAGATAAACAGCACAATGTCAAGATGAGATTCTGAAGAATAAGCAGGGCCAGAAACAAGTAATAATTTGCCTATTAAGTACACTCCTCTAGACCCCCTAAGCAGCTTTCTGTCATTGGTTGATACTGTCACTTGTTTAAGAATTTCACCTCCAACATAGCTTGATATAGTGTGCTGATCCCCAAAGAGGAGCACAGAGGGGTGTACCCTTCTCTTGTTTGAACATGTCAGATGGGAGAGGAGTTTTCTCCCCTTGTTTACTTTACAGGGGTAGGAAATAAATTTGGGGAAAAAATTTTGTATTTTATTTAAGCCCCATCTTCTCCCTCCAGACCCAGGCAGGAGCAGGCAGGCAGGGGGTTGGACAAAATTCTTTAATTGTTAGGCGGGGTTTGGGCCCCTCTTCTCATTCTTCTCCTTGCCCAACAACAACAACAATAATAATAAAAAAACATGATGAGGGCCATCCACTCCCCACTCCTTCAATCTCCTCCAAATCAAACAAGAGGTGGAGTTGGTAAAAGAGGCAGTTGTCGTGTTTCACTAATGCGATCTTCTGATGTAATTAGCTTACAGCGTTACTCTCCATTTGGCTATAATATCCAATCCATAAATGAAAGATCAATCAGACATAGTTTGAAGCAATGCACGCACATGTTAAGCAATAGGCTTAATCTTTTCATTGCTTGCTCTTACCAATGCTTAGTCCAACTAATAGTTATTACCTATGTGCATTGTAACAATTAGTTTGCATCCAGGCAAGAAGTTAATCAGATCACCCAACAGACCACCCCTCTCCCAATGCATATGTGCAAGATAATCTCCCTCATGATACAATATCTTTCTTGTAAATTAGGCAGTGTTTGTTTTTATGGACGAAGAGGGAGGAAGAAATTCAAAGGGAAGGCCCTGCTGCTGTTTGGTATACATAGAAGGGATTTCATTCCAAGCTACCTGCTTCCTTTCCTTCCGAAAATCATAGATTTTAAAACTGGACTTGGCATCAAACTTGGGAAAAAAGTTGGATTGGGGATCATTGGTTCAACCACAATCAGCCTAACAGTTGAACCAGGGATATGATTATTGTGCCATAATTATTATTCATATAAACAATTTATACTTCACAAATTGTGGATGCATTTTGATGTCTTATCACGAGATCAGAGAACAAATTTGACCTCCAGTAGTTATAAAAAATAATAATAATAAAAATTAAAATAAAATTAAGAACAAAATATCCCACAAATTGTTAACATGAAGATGAAACAAGTTTCCCACTCTATAGTCACCAAAACAAGGACAAAAAAAGACCAAAAAAGAAAACCAATAAGCTAAGTTCGAAGAAATTGAGAAAGAGATTTGGGGGTTTTCTATCAAGAAGACCAAAGAAAAGCAAGAGTCTTGCATGCATGAGATAGATGGTGGCCATGAAGATGTTCATGGGTTGCTCGGTGTTCTGGTGATACAGAGAAGGAGGTGATTGAAGAAAAGGGAGATGATTCCTAGCCTTTCCGTGCTAAAAAAGCCAGAGAAGAACTGATCTTTCAGACACGGAGAGGAAGATGAGGTGAGAGGGGCCAGAGAGGTTAGGTTTTTGGCTGTTTAGTTTTTATTATTATTATTTTTTTATTTTTTTATTTTTTATTTTTTTTTTGAGAGAGAGAGAGAGAGGAGATTAGGTTCTTCATCTTTTGCTACCTTTTTTTCAAAAAAAAAAAAAAGCACACATAGTAGCAGTCTGGATCGCTGGACCAACAGCCCTTAAATGGTTTTAGGTTCAAACACTGGTTTGAGTGGTTTTTGACCAATTTGAGGGTTCGTAACAGTAAAGTCGACTAATGCACTCAAACTGGTCCGGTCCCATGTTATAGTTGCTTCAACTGATTATTTTCCACTTCTTTCCCCTCAACCAAACAAGAAGAAGGGAAATACTAATTCCTTTCTTTCCTTCCCCTCTTCTTTCTACTCTCCTTTTCCCTTCCTATTTTATATTGCAGCAACCAAACAAAGCCTCAATTTGCAAAGCATCTAAGCAAATCAAGCCGTTAAAGAGAGAGAGAGAGAGAGAGAGAGAGGGACTATTTTCAAAATCTTAGTCTGGTTGCCCATTATGTCATACCTTCAATGACTGAAATCCAAATTTCACAATAAACGTGCTTCCTTGCAAACCTATTTTCTTGCATTTTAAAACGTAATTTCCCAAAAAAACAATCCATGAAGCTACCAGCCATGATTTGATGCACATTTATCCATTTTTTTATAGAAAATGAATTGTATTAATCGGTTCGAAACAAGCTAAATATAAGTAAACATAAAATAATAAAGGATTGCTCTTCAAACTCTCTTCACCTCTTCTAGACTCTAACCTTTATAAAACTTGAGGGATGAGCCCAATCCCCCATCAAAGGCATGACCCGAGTGAAGCATAAAACACAATGAGAATAACAATAGTCTGACTTCCAAAAATACTAACATTCCATTCGCCTTTTAAATAAACCAAGTAATAGCTGCAGAAGCAAATCACCAAAGCGAACAAGCATCTATGTGCTCGCCAAACCGTCTAAATCTTGTGAATAACTCCATAAGACTCTTAGGACAACCCCATCATCAAACAGCAAAAGGGCGATTCCACATCTCACATGCCCTAAAACAATGCAAGAATATATGATCGCTGGTTTCAAAATTATTGTAGCACATGACGAAAACATTCACAGACATAGCTTCAAAAGGTTTCCTCTATTGTATCAATCCACTGGTACTGATCTTGTTCAGCACCATAACACCCACACAAAAGGGGTGGGGAAGGGTCGATAAAAAAGAGACTTAACACCTGTAGCATCAAGATATCAATTTTAAATATCAAAAACATTTGGAGAATGTTCATTTCCTTGAAAAAGGGAAATTAGGGAAGAAATTGAATAATTTCTTTATCATCAAAATTTCTTTAAGTGAAAATTTCAAATGTACAAATCTCCCACCCAATTAAAAAAGTTCTTGACAAAAGTCGAGTCAAGCATAGATAACAGGTAGAGTCCAAAGAAAGTGATCCATAAGGGAGAGTACCCAATATAAGAATCCTTCCAAAATAGAACACAAGAACTAACTCCGAAAGATGCTAGGGGAAGAAAAATCTAAAATAACTACGAGATAAACTTCCAAGGGATACGATAAGAAGCTCTCACCACAGCATCCAATCTGTCAAAGACCATACTTAATGAAAACAACCTTAAGCTATAAAGAATTGGATTCTAAGGGCAATTTCCAAAATCATTGGCTTACCAGATAAATGTTTTTGGACATCAAACTATCAAGATCAAAATCACCATTATTTAGTTTTGAGATCTACTCCCAACTAAGCAAATGATCTATTCTAGCCACCCCCTTCTCGACCAAAGGAAATCTCTCGTCAACTACTCAATCTTCTTGGCCACCCCAATAGAATTCTTAAAAAGGAAAGCAAATAGAGTGTGATGTCAAAAGAACATACAAAGATGAAGGTAAGACACTCACTTAGAGAAAGAAAAACGCCGTTCCCTCCGCCTAACCTCCTACTTATTCTATCCTCAACATGATCCCAAAGAGGAAAAGTTCTAGTATTCCCACCTGAAGGAACTCTTAAAAATAAATAGATCATTTTCTGAAGTCACACTTGATAATGGTTTCTAAGTTGTCAAGAGTCACAGTAGACACATTGATACCAATAAGCTCACTTTTGGTGATATTGATCTTAAGCATGCAGATTTCTCAAAGATGCTAAGGAGGTTAATCATATCTCTAAAATCCTCGATATCATCTTTAAGAAAAGGATAGAATCATCCACAAACTGAAAATAAGAAACACAAACAACTTCATCACCTCCCACAGTAAAACATTAACCCGAATCCCTCTCAAACAACCTACTTAAGAGTCCACCAAAAGAGCGAAAAGAAAAGGGTAAAGAGAGTCCACAAGAAGCCCAAAACCGGTTCTTAGACCCTCCATTGATAATGATATAGAAAGTAACTGAATTCAAACAGTGTGTTATCCTCCTTCCTCAATGAATCTCAAGTCCCTTAGTCTCCAACACATTATCTAGGAATCGCCAACTAAACCTACCATAAATCTTCTCAAAGTTTAACTTCACAACTACACTCCTATAATACTGCTTAGCATAATCAGCTTTCTCATTTGCAACTAGGGCTGCATCTAGAATCTGTATACCTCCTATCAAAGCATTCTAATTACAAGAGATGGTATCATTAAGCACTTTGCACTACTTATCAGCTAAAACCTTACTCACTATTAATAAAACTAGTGGTAAGACTGATACGTCTAAAGTTGTTCACTTTCAAGGAGTGGGTTTTTATGGTCATACCAACCACCCCACTTGTTAAAAAATCATCAAAGACTTTAAATAAATCTTCATAGATGACATCTCAAAAATTCTAAAAGAAAGTCATGGTAAAACCATCAGAACTGGAGTTTTCCCTAACAAAACCCAAGCTGCTCCACAAATCGCGTCCCTCTCAAAGGGTCTCTCTAGCCAGGAGACTCTAGAACTCTTTAATGGATATCAGTCAAGATCTTCAATTATAGGACAGTTTCTGATGTCCTCGGCATAGAAATTAATGGTAATTGTATCTCCAATACAAACTCGATTCATAATAACATTACGTATGTCATCTTCAAGTTTTATAACCAAAACTCCAATTGTCTCCAATCATTGGCTGTACAACAACAACAACAACTTAATCCTTAATTTCAAATTTTGGGGTCACCATTTGAGAGACAAATATAAAAGAGAAAAAAAATATATAAAATTAAAATTTGAAATCAAAAATAGAGAAGATAATACAAAAAAATAAAATAAGAACAATGAAAAATAGTAAAAATAAACTATCCATAGAAACTTAAAATAATAAGAGAGATGATTTAATTGTTTCAAATTCTTTTATGCCACTCATTCCTGTCTAAAGTTATCTCCTCAGCTAAACTTTTGGTACTTATATTTTTACGAATAATTTGCATCCAGCAGACTATCTCAATATTTCACTAAATCTCCTATATTTAAGGTCTCTCTCATCCTAATAGGTGCATTTTGGGTTTTCGTTGTACATGTCCAAACCAATTTAAGTGATACTCTCATATCTTATCCACAATTGAAGTCACTCCTAACCTAATATGTATCACTTTATTTCTAACTCTATCTCTTCTAGTTTTATTACATATCTATCTAAATATTTTCATTTCAGTTATAATCATTTTATGCTTTTGTTATTGTTTAATAACCCAATACTCGGTACCATACAATAATGTAGATCTTACTGCAATCCTATAAAACTTCCCCTTCAACTGTAATGATATCATGTGATCTCAAAGAACTCTAAACTTCCCCTTCATTTTTTGATATATTTTGTTCTTTTAACTTAATTGCTTTTTTTCATTATTCTGATAATTGTCACTAAACATATATCTCATATACTCAGTTTTTTATCCACTCAATCTAAATTTTCTCAATTCAAATGTCTCTCCATAACTCTAATTTAGCACTAATACCCTCTATAATTTCATCGACCAATACTATATCATTTATAAAAAGCATACACTATGACATATCATTTTGAATACTCTTTGTAATTTCATCCATCTCTATTGCAAAAAAAAAGGACTTAATGTCGAGCCTTGGTGAAACCAAATGTTAATTGGAAAACTATCACTTAAACCCCCACAGACTCTTACATTGGTAACAGTTCCATCTAACATATCTTTGATGAGAGTAATGTATGTCAAAGAGATCCCATTTTTCATCAACGTCCATCACAATATCTCTAAAAACCCTATCATATACTTTTTCTAAATCAATAAATACCATATGCAAGTCTCTCTTCTATATTCTAAAAGTCTCCATCAAATGTTTTAGCAAGTGAATGGCTTTACTCATCTTGCCATAAATCTAAATTGATTCTGAAACACACTTATCTCTAATCTTAATATATACTCCATCACTCTCTCCCACAACTTCATAATATGACTCATAAGTTTAATTCGACTATAATTGAAACAATTTTGTATGTCTCATTTATTCTTATACGGTGGTACAAGTGTGCTCTCCCTCCATACTTGGAGTATTTTCTTGGTTTGCCAGATTTTTTTTAAAAAGATCCATTAACATTTCTATCGTTACTTCACCCAAACACTTCTACAGCTCAATAGGGATGCCATCGGATCCTATGGCTTATTATTCTTCATTTTCTTTAAGATATCTTTTACTTCATGAGGATGAATCTTGCATTTAAAATCTCTATTGACCTCCTCTATAGGTATCGCGATATCGTTGATATCTATTGTCTCCGACCATTGGTTATCTGATGAAAAAACCTCTCAATCTACTTCATCTAAGTCCTCAGACATCAACTAATTTTGTCATTAAAAATAAGATCCTCAAGATCATTACTAACATTCCCTATATGGGTAGAAAGATTCTAAGGCAAGCTTATCTCTCTCATTAATTCCACAAATAATATCACTTTTCTCCAACAGCACTAGATACCTTTTTGAACCCAACCTTTAGAGTTTGCTTAAGACATTTTGATTTCCTCATGAACTTGAAACTCTTTTGTCCTTCTGTAAAGGCATCTTTTCAAAACTCTTTGACCACCTTTCTACCTCTATGAGGAAGTCACACATTCTCAAACCTAAAGGAAGTATGATTGGAACTGGTATGATTAGACTTTAAAGGATAGGGAAGTGGTAAAGGAAGATTCTGATAAGAAAGCCCCCTCATTTGAGAAGAGGAAAGGATCGATACGGGAGGAATGAGGAATCTGTTGCAACTCACAATCCCTAAAAAGAATCAAACATGCGCATCTATTAGTTATACTGAGTTTCGCAATCAAGCAGATTGACTATAATTTTCCATTATATTGTCAAAAGCCAATTTGAGCATTGCAGTAGTCGGCAATCAAGTCTCCAAAGTTCCCACTAGACAAGTTGACATGAAGGGGAATGTTTCATAGTTTCTTCAGGTAAATAAAAAATAAAAGGTGAATTGATAGTGACAAAGGAAAACAAAAGAGAGACTTAAGCAATATTCACATGATTACTATATAGGTAAAGCTATAATAGTTATGCATGATTGGAATACTAGTTAAGTCCATCTCCTGGTTTGTTTTTGTAAATACTAAACTACCACAATTAATCAACACAATTATAAGCCCACACCGCCGAAAGATGAAAATACCATTTGCTTTGCCTCTCAAGCACACATTATAAACAGTGAAAGGAAAAACTTGAACTACTAAATTTATGGGAGAAAGTATTTTTTATAAAAGCTACCTTCTGACACTTTTGGCTGATAACCATCAGCGGATGTTCTCGGGAGCAGTAACAAGTTCGCCTGTGATAATGCCAGTGCCGCCATTAAGTGCAAAACCGACAATACCTCATACCAACAATTAGACATGGTTGTTTCCTGCAAAGATTAAACCTTTCACATGCAGCACTCACATGTTGGAACAGAAATAACAATAAAAGTTTTGCAGGGAACAATTCACGTAGCTCACAGAGAGTGCCACCCACCTCTGCCTCATCCTCCTGATTAATCCATACAAATTGCACCTTATGTTGCAGATGACTTCCTGCAATTCCCAATTTTAATGGGTCACTGGAACAAGAGTAAAGAAACAGACAAGGTTGAATTTAATGCATGCTTTGCCATACCATCTTTGGCCAATCCCAGCAGAACTGGCAAGTAATCTTCAAGAGCCTGCTGAAGATCCGCCAATGTTGAACCCCCTGTAAACCCAAAAACCATAACTGCAAACAGAATCTAGAAATCACCAGAAGAAAATATTAGTATTCTCTGTAACGCACCATGTTGGGTGGCTGTTCTTTTCCTAGTTCTTGTAATTGTGGGAGCCTCATGGCCGGCCATTACGACTATTCGAGTTCTAAGAGCAGACATGCGGTCGATCAAATTCTTTGATAATTGATCACCAAGTGATTGGGAGAAATCAAGAGGTTTAGGAATGCGTAAGCCCGGAACGTAAACATAGACATCACCAATGTTTCTGGGTCTTCGCCGATTTGCCCCACTATCTTTTGGAGTAGATACCAGGCAACCCATATTTTGTCCCTGAGGCTCACTTTACCTGCCGGTCAACCAGGAGGTCAAGAGATGTCCTACATTCAAATGCAACGGAGAAGAAGCATGTAAGCTCTCTCACTCTCTCTCTTTCTCTCTTCCCCACCGCAGACGAAGAACATTCATACGATTATGGAATTCCATTCTAAGTATGTAGAGAAGTAGTCACAAGGAAAGTAGAGAAATTAGAAAGGTTAAACAAAACCCATAAAGAGGAGAGGACTAATTAAATGCCAACTACCAAAGGTCACGAGTACTGCTAGAAATCTCTCTCTCTCTCTCTCTGTGAGATTTATGTGGATAATAGATGTTCTCACCGGTTAGACTAGTTGCAAGGCAGAGGATGGGCCTCCTGTAGAAAATTGTCAGAAATTCCCAGATTCAACAGATGAAATGAAGACACAACAGAAAAACAAATTTCAATTCAATCACGTGAATGCTATGTGTGATAATGACACTCTCAACTTTTTTCTTCTTTCTTTTGATTGACTGAAAGACAGAGACAGAGACAGAGATGGTTTTGAGTGGCCAAATCAAATGTGTATAGCAATTTCAATACGAATTCAACAGTTCAGACACCCGCAGAAGTAAATTTAAATAAGGAAGAGAGAAAGAGAGAGGATTAGGAGTAAAGAATAGTGCAAAGCAAAGCAAAGCAAAGCAACCTAAGGTTGGGGAAGAGGAAAAGCCCCACGTTTCTCCTTTATTAATATTATCTGAAAGCGAATTGATCTGAATTACAATCGGAATCACCAGACGAGGAATTGAACTCCAATTCCACCAAAGCCTCCATTCACTTTGTCTGTCATTTACTCAAAAAAACCAAAACTCAGATCCCTATGAATTCAGAATTGAGAATTGAAACAGAATTTCACCAAAACAGAGTAGAGTAGAGTAGAATTGATTCATTCAGCTTTACCTGATTTTCGACAGAATTTGGGAACCGCTCTCAAGTCAAAACCCAATCAACTTCAAACCCCCCTCGTCTACTAGTACATCAAGAACATCATTTCATTCTCTCTCTCGATAAGTTTCTTTGATTTTTTTTTTTTTTTTTTTTTGGTTTTTAACAGCACAGTCACAGTCACATCTTCCTTTTGTGATCTAAAATTTTAGATAAATAAATAAATAAGGAAAGCAATTTTTAACCTCTAACCTACTGCAGTGCACACCGCACAGCGTTTATATCCTAATATTAGATGCGATAATAGCGTCCAAATGGCGCCGAATCCACCCCTTTCTAATGACCGCCCCACCCTCCCCCCCCCCCTCTCTCCCCCTCCCCAACACGCTTCCTGTCTGCTGTCTTCCTCTTCCTTGCCTGTTATGACTTTCTCAGCCCCAAATTTATTGTCTTTAGGGGATGGACTCGACCTACTTTTGTGTTTCTCAACCCCCGTTCAAGGTACGCTTCGTGCTTAGTTTGCGTTAACTATTGGCTATCTTCCCTGACTCAACACGGATGGTTTGCCGAATCATTAAATTTTTTAACATTAAATTCTGAATCTTAAAAATTAAAAATAATGCACTCGTAATTATTTAAATCAAATTAATCAAATTTTTAAATATCAATTATAAAATTAAAAAAAAAAAAAAAAACTCTCTTCCCCTTTTTGGTTTTATTATTTCTTCATTACATTCATTTTTAATATTTAAAAAAATTACAAAATTATTATGAACATTTACTTTTTTATTATATAACTATCAAAACTTTTAATTTTTACTATGTTCTCTGTTGAGTAATTAATTTTAACCAAATTAGTCCTTTATAAGAGCATCGCGTCCATCATATGGAAAGTCACTTACATGTGACAAGGGTAATTTTGTAATTTTAATAATAAACTTTGTAATCAAATTAGTAAATTTGTAATGCAAATTAATATACGACAAAAAATAGTAACCTTACTTTCAAGATCTTCAATATTACATCAAATGACAATTCTCTTCAATGTGCTAATATGTATAGCACTTGTATTATCAACATGTAAACGTACCACACACAGAAAGGTGTGACGGCAATCCAATTGCCGTTAGAATACATCAAACCATAAAATCTCTAGACATGTGGCAAATATTAATTATATTTCACTCTCTAGTACAATAAACACACCGATCGAAGACCCTTTGGACCATGGCTCTATATTTTACCTTCATCAGAAAGTAAAGGTTTTGGACATGGCGCATATTTGTTACATCCCAAGGTTTCATATTGTATAACTTTTCAAAGAAAGTTTATACATATGAAAGTCAAGTACTTTCATGTTTGGAAACTAGTGATCTCATGTTTGTTTATTATGAGTTTTATGCTTTTTAAGCATTAGTTTGGGTTTTGGTTATTTGGGTTGTGTTTTAGGGATTGAATTATTAGATATCGAAATATATGCTATATTATATTATTCTTATGAAGTGGATTAAAATTTAAAACAAATGAAAAATGACAATAAAACATAATATTATAATAAAATAAAGAAAAGATAGCATCTAAAAATTAAAAAGAATTTTCTATCAGAAAGGATTCTACTTTTCTTTCTTTTGTTTGATTGTTGGTTTTTCTAATGAAATCTGAACTACTCAAAATTTAGACTAAATTCCCCCTTTTGTCGAAATCTCGCAAAATACTTCACTTTCAAAACTTCTTCTCTATTTTGTAATTCATTCTTTATACTTTTCAATCTATGAAGGCTGATTTATTGATAAAATCTTAGCATATATTTAAAATATTAATGTTTAAATATACTTATGTTTTAACTAAAAAAAAAGAGAGAGAATAAAACTTTAGGGACAGATTAGGAGTCTCAAAACTATGTTTTAATATGACTTTTATATAATTTAATCCGTTAAACCATTTGTTGTACTAAAATAGTTTTCTTTAATTAATTATGCTAAATAAATTAGAATTATACTTTAAAATAAATGTTGTATT
Organism: Dillenia suffruticosa; assembly: GCA_033439265.1. NCBI lineage: Eukaryota > Viridiplantae > Streptophyta > Magnoliopsida > Dilleniales > Dilleniaceae > Dillenia > Dillenia suffruticosa. The sequence goes on from JAVTVX010000015.1 coordinate 23,960,382, forward strand.
ATTTAAATAAGTTAATAAATAATAATTTATTATTTTATTCTTGATCTATATATATTTTTACATATTAAACTTCTACTTAACACCAGTAATTGAGGTCATGTTAATCCAATGTTGTATCACATTCTTAATTATTTAGTTCTATTGAATATGTCGTACAAAAAGAGAATATTCAAAGATATGTAACTTGTCTCCCACACTAATGGTACTAAATAAATTTTAAAATGTCTAATATGATATAATATCATATCATTGAATCACGATGACGATATCTATAAAGTCGTTATAAATTCTATATTGCATATGCATGTGCAAACTATCAAACGTTACATACCCAATGTGTAACACTCATGACTCATAAGAAGTCTCATTGGTAGTACAATAAGAATATGGTTAAATTTTGTAAGTTCATTCACATATATTCAAAATTAAGCATGCATGAACTATATCTAGTTGTAGGGTATCAATTTTTGTATCACAATATATTTGAACAAATTACTCTATATGTCATATTCAACATTGATCACTTGTACTAACTTTTAGTTTGGACTCTAGAAGCTGATCACAACAAATTATCCTCAATCAACATGAAATTGTAACATATATATAATAAAGTATTCGCTTCATCAATCAGTTTAAAACTTTTACCTTTGATTAATGTATCAAATCATTAGAACGTATATGTGCACACACAAAATATGATAACAAGTTTATCTATTTAATTTAAGGAAAATATGCATATCCATTAAATACAGATGTCAAAAAACATATATTCATTAGGGTATACAAGAAATGTTTCTAAAAAATAGAAACAATTTTAACAAAATACCCATTTGCACTAAATACTACGTTATACTAGTTGGTACCTGTGTCTTCCAATGAGTCCATAAATTTCTTTTTGGCAAAGTCTTTATAAATGAATGAGCCAAATTGTTACATGATGCAATTTGATATATCACAAACGCTTCTCATTGGAAAAAAATCCAGAATTAAATAGTATTGTCACTTGATATGTTTCCCTCTCTTATGGTTTCTAGTTTCTTTTGCACTATACTAATACTCTAACATTATCATAATACATGACAATCATTCTAACTTCTGTATGGTTAGTTTTAAGATCCAATGGAAACTTGTAGTGCCACACAGCTTTATTAGTAGCTTCCAGTACCGCAACATATTCAGTCATCATAGGAGAATTAGCAATGCAAGATTGCTTGACCATTCTCCATGAGATAGCAACCCCTAACACAATAAACACGTAATCAAAAATAGACTTCCTCAAATCTCTATTTTGTTAGAAATCCAAGTGTGTGTTGTTGGGAAAAATTACTTGATGCAAAAATATGACAAATATCGTGTTAAATTATCGAAATCAAAACTAAATAACTAAAAAACTGAAATTCAAGTTGGATAGAAGTATACCTGACTTCATAGCTGGAAACTGAATAGAATACAAACTTGATTTGACCTTCGTCTGGACAGAATCCAGACCACGGCCTTCCAGATCAAATGTATTCTCACAAAATCTCTCTATATGATGGGAGTATTAGGGAGAAGAGTAATACCCTGATCTAGGGACCATAACCATTATTTATAATTGTAAAGATGACTTTACTTCCAAATTCATAATTGGAATTTGTCTATTAGTTTATTCAAGTTACCTTACATGATTCAAATGAATTTAGGTAACTTTCATGCTATTCTTAAGTCACCCTTAGACATTCTCTATTTAACCCATCATAAATAGTAATTATCCATTGATATCTACACATTTATTTATTTCCATATCTTTTGAGATATTTAAACCAAAATTACTGAATTTTTCAAATTTACCTGATCACTTTCATATGAGATTATGTTATAGACTTGAAAGTATGCAATATATAATTATTTTAACATATAAGCCCAATGTTAGATTAATGATCCAACAATCTCCCATTTGGGCTATATATGAGATTTTATAATTGTATAATTGTTAAATAACCGAATGAGTTCAACTTCTCTATCAATACTGAAATGTATTTACAACCAATCCCGTCCATCAATTATATCAACTTAGGATCAAGGCGACTTTTGTTGCATTTCGCAACTATACTTTCAATGGTCACGTAAATTGATATAATCAAATGACATGGATCATGATATGGATGCGTAGCATGGAAATGTCATGCAATGTTATCTTTAATATGTCTATTTCCAACTGGTCCTCTCTAGTGAGATCATACCAAATTAGAGTGAATAAAAACCGAATTTTTATTTCTGCAGAATTAACTCAAACTTTACATCAATAGAACATTTATAATTTATAAACTCCCGCTAAAACTATATATCCTTAAGTGGCATTACGCCCATAAGGGCAACAAGCTCAAGGAATACTTTGGGTGGCAAACCCTTTGTAAGCGGATCCGCAATCATAGAGTTTGTTCCTATATATTCTATAGATATCTGACAACTCTATACTCTTTCTTTAACAACAAGGAACTTGATGTCTATGTGTTTCGACTTTGTCGAACTCCTGTTGTTATTTGAATATAGGACTGTCGATTTGTTGTCACAAAATAATTTGAGTGGCTTATCAATGCTATCCACTACCCGCAGTCCCGTGATAAAATTTCGCAGCCATATTCCATGGTTGGATGCCTCATGACACGCTATGAATTCTGCTGCCATTGTAGAAGATGATATAAGAGACTGTTTAGCACTCTTCCAAGAAATAGCTCATCCCGCTAGCATGTAAATATAGCCTATTGTAGATTTCATGCTATCTTGACATCCCACAAAGTCGGAGTCAGTATACCCAGTGATCTCAAGCCGTTCCGACCTTCGATACGTGAGCATATATTCCTTCGTTCTCTGTAGATACTACAAGACCTGTTTGACAGCTTTTCAATGGTTCATTTCAGGATTGCTTAAGTATCTGCCCAATATTCTTATAATGTATGCAATATCCGGACGCGTACATACCTAAGCATACATCAGACTTCCTACTGCTGATAAGAAATCTTTTGTATTTTCCGTTTCTCAATATCATTTTGGGGGCACTGTTTGAGACTAAATCTGTCTCCCTTAGATATAGGGATATCACCTGGTTTACAATTTTGCATGTCATATCTCGTTAAGACATTTTCAATATATCCCTTTTGGGACAATTACAGAATACCCTGAAAACGATCTCGGTGTATCTGAATGCCAAATACGAAAGAGCTTTTTCCAAGGTGTTTCATCTCAAATTTCTTAGTGAGAAAGATCTTAGTTTCATATAATAGGTTTTTATCGTTACTGGCAAACAATATGTCATCGACATATAAAACCAGAAAAATATATTTACTCCCAAAGAATTTATAGTATATACATTTATCTACTAAATTCATCTCAAAACCAAAAGAGATGATTACTTGATAAAATTTAAAATACCATTGTCGAGATACTTGCTTGAGTCCGTAGATGGATTTTTTAAATTTGCAAACCATATTTTTTGGATCTCCCGATACAAAGTTTTCTGATTGTAACATATAGATCGTTTCATCAATGTCATCATTGAGAAACGCCGTCTTTACATTCATTTGGTGTAACTCAAGATCAAAATGTATCACTAATGCCATTATAATCCTAAAAGAGTCTTTCGAAGAAACTGGAGAGAAAATCTCTTTATAATCGATACTTTCTTTCTGTGTAAAACCTTTTGCGACAAGACGAGCTTTATATCTCTCCACATTGCCTTTCGAATCTCTTTTGGTTTTAAATATCCATTTATAACCAATGAGTTTTGCTCTTTCAGGCAATGGGACGAGATCCCAAACGTCATTGTCCTTCATGGACTTCATCTCCTCATTCATGGTATCGATCCACTTTTGAGAGTTACAACATTCAATGGTTTAATGGAAGTTGATCGGATCATCTTCCATTACTCCAATGTCAACATCATCTTTCTGAAGAAATACAACATAATCATCGGGAATTGCATTTTTTCTTTCTGTAATGGATCTTTTTAATGGCATAGATTCTTGAGGTGGTAGAGTTTATTCTTCCGAATTGGAGGGTTCTTCAACATTGTCTGACTCTATTGTGTTTTGAACAGAATCAGGAATAGAAATCTGGTCAAGTCCAATAACACCTGTGGAAATATCAATATATTTCTCTTGAAAGACAATGTCTTTAACCATATCGCTCCCCGCAAACTTAATATCCTCAAACAATCAGGCATTTCCTGACTCAAAAATGACCTTATTTATGAGATAATAAAATTTGTACCCCTTAGATTTTTCAGAGTATTCTACAAAATAGCAACTAACAGTCTTAGCATCCAGTTTCTTTTCATTGGGTCTAAAAGGCCTAGCCTCAGCTGGACAACCCCAAACGCGCAAATGCTTCAGACTAGGATGTCTGTCAGTCTAAAGTTCGTAGGGGGTTTTGATAGTTGTCTTAGTAGGAACCCTGTTTAGAATGTATGCTGCAGTCTTGAGTGCCTCTTCCCAGAGTGACTCAGATAAGGCAGAATGAGCAATCATGCTTCTTACCATATCCTGAAGAGTCTTGTTTCGTCTTTTAGTAACACAATTCATGGCGGGTGAGCCGGACATGGTATATTGTGGAACGATACCATATTCTTCTAGGAAGTGAGCAAACAGTCCTAAACGTTGTTCACCTGATCCATCATTTCTGCCGTAGTATTTTCCACCACGGTCAGATTCGATTTTCATAATTCGTTTGTCGAGTTGGTTTTCAACTTCAGCTTTATAAATTTTAAACATATCCAGAGATTGAGACTTTTTTATAAGGAAATAAATGTAGCCATATCTTGAATAATCGTCTATGAGCGTGATAAAATATCGTTGACCATTCCAAGAAGCCGAAGGGAATGGTCCACAGATATTCGTATGAATCTGTTCTAAGGCGTCTGAAATCCTGTTGGCCTCATAATTCATTTTATTAGTTTGTTTATCCTTTATACAATTTACACAAACGTCAAAATCTGTGAAATCAAGGGAATTAAAAATTCCTTCTGACAAAATTCTCTCTATTCTCCGTTTGGAGATATGACATAATCTTTTGTGTCATAACGAGAAAGAATTCTTATTGGTTAATTTGCGCCTTACATTTCGAGTATCAGCATGCAGAGATTCATTAAAACAAGCCACAGTATTAAGTAAATAAAGATTATCAGATCCTAATAAAGAACCGAGACCAATTAATATTGAATCAAGAAACAAACTAACTTTCTCATTTCTGAAAGAACAGGTAAAACCAAATTTGTCCAATACAGAAATAGAAATCAAATTCTGTCTGAAAGACGATACAATAAATGTTTCATGAAGATCCAAAAAGAATCCGGTCCTTAACAATAATCTAAACCATCCTATGGCTTCAATTGAAATCTTATTGCTGTCGCCTATGTAGATGTATCTTTCACCATCATTTGGCGGTCGGTAATTTAGGCAACCCTGCATGGATACACTGATGTGAGTGGTTGCAGCGGATTCTAGCCACCAAGTATGTCCTGATATTGAAATTAAATTAATCTCATAACAAACCAAAGATAGAAGCATACCTTTCTTTGCACGCCAAGCGTGATAATTGGTACACTTCTTCTTTCTATGTCCCTCGGCACCACAAAAGAAACATCCTTTCTTTTCCGATTCACCCGGTACCTTTTGTTGCTTCTTCTGAGGTGTCATACTTACAGCATCCTTAGCGAGCTTCCTTTTCCTACCTTTGGTCGAGACTAGGTGAGCACTTTCTGTCCGATCTTGCTTCAACCGTTCATCTTCTTGGACACAGTGAGAGATAAGTTCATTCAGAGACCAAGTTTCTTTATGACAATTATAGTTCACTTTAAACTGATTAAACTGTCCCAGAAGAGATATTAAAACAAAATGCACAAACAAGTTCTCAGAGAGGTCAAGCTTGAGTGCTCTTAACTTTGAAACGATATGAGACATCTCCATAATGTACTCCCTAATATTATCTTGACCTTTATACTTCATTGATATAAGATTTGCCAAAAGTGTACAAATTTCTGACTTTTCATTCTTGGCAAACCTTTTTTCAATATCAGCAAGGAAGTCCTTAAATATTACAATAGCATCAGATATAGTGCCCCTAAAACTTTCTGGGATGGCCTTCTTCTTAATCATGAGACTAATGCGATTCGATCTCTCCTAACTTTCAAACTTTCTGTTTTCATCAAAGGTACTCTTATCTGTAATTGGTGGAGGACAGTTGGTCCTTAACGCAAAGTCCATATCCTTAACTCCCAGAACAATCAAAAGATTTTCTCGCAATGATTTGAAGTTTAAGTCATTCAACATGGGAATAGAGTTGAGTTGGGTGTTGATGTTGGTGGAAATAATGTTAACTGTCAAAACAGAGAACGATGATCAATATATACTCAAACGGAGCTTTAAAACCAAATAAAGTCAAATATGAGAAATTCCCATCATAAGATACCGATAACTCCATTAATATTAATATTTTATCTTTGTACAAAATAATTAACTTATAAATGGTATCTTAATGTAGTAATCAAATACTGACAATAAGAGCATGTCAACCAACTATTTTCCTTTGGGCCGATGAATTGATCACATGAAAAAATCAAAAAATTGTCACGTATTTATTACCACAATGTGCACATGCAATTCTGTCAAATACGGACCTTCCTTTGGACTGATCGGTATCCACATGAATTGCATACACACAATCTTTTATATCCCAAAAATAAATTAATTTCTACAAGAAAAATCACTTTGGTGACATGTTGCTTCAATTAATATATCTCGAAATATATACAAAACCATACTCATATTTGAATAATATCCGTAATTGGAAAAAATTTCAATTTTATCCTGATGGACGCAATATCTGGAGGATTGGGCCATTTAAAACCCAATCTTATAAACTTTAAATTGGGCCCGAAAAAGAAAACCTAATGTTATTAAATCTGTCTCCATCATCTTTCTTTTCTATCCCTATACTTTCGTTGTCGGCATAAAACCAAAGTTTTAACCTATTGCCGACAACTGATCCAAAACTTGGCCTATCCCTATTTTGTAACAGTGGACACCAGGAAAGTTTCCAAATAGGTGGTGAATTCATTTAGAACTGCTTAAGAACCAACCAATCTTAAACTTATTTCCGTTTTATTGACATAACTTTTCTGGACATATCATGCCATTGCACACTAAAAGAATGACCAATTTTGAATATAAAAGAGACAGTAAAGAATGATAAGGATGAAAATGAGTTCAATTGGGTCCAATGAGTTCCAAACTTTTTACACCCAAGATTGAGTCTGTTTGGGTCCAAAATGGCCCATATCCCTTTTTTTTTTGGTAACGTGAATTTGCAATAAAAGAAAAGTTTCATTTTATTGGAATCTGAAAGTTTTGTGCTAAAATTGGGATATCATTCTTAGAAAAAAAAGGAAACTAAAATCTGAAAATTTCCTTTATTTATTTTTTTTGTTTCCCAAAACAAAAGTTTTCTTAAATTTTTTTTTTAAGTCGATGGGACAAAAAAAATCAATTTCCTTTAAAAAAATTTATCCAGGAAAGTGATAGATAACAAAAATTCTTGTATAAAGAAATAAGCAACTTTTCTTAAAAGAAAAATTAACTTCCTTAAAAAAAAAAATATATATATATATATATATATATATATATATATATTTGCCAAAAGTACTTGCCATGCTCCTACATTCTCAGAGTTACAAGTTATTCATTTTTTTTTTATTCTGTTTCATACAAAATGGAAAGTCCTTATTTTTTGTGATAAAAAATACCCTTTTTGAAGTATTGATTTTGATAAAAAAAATTTTCCAATAACATTTTCCTTTATTGAAATCCACAAAAAAAACTTGAATATATATATATATATATATATGTATGTATGTATGTATGTATACATATATTTTTCCAGAAAACCAAAATATCAAAAAAAAACTCATAAAATACTAAAATCATAGTAAATTTTTAATATACAGAAAAATCCCGATGAATCAAACACGAGAGATTCTGATACCACTTGTTGGGAAAAATTACTTGATGCAAAAATATGTCAAATATCATGTTAAATTATCGGAATCAAAACTTAATAACTAAGAAACTGAAATTCAAGTTGGATGAAAGTGTACCTGACTTCATAGCCGGAAACTGAGTAGAATACAAACTTGATTCGACCTTCGTCTGGGCAGAATCCCGGCCACGGCCTTCCAGGTCAAATGTATTCTCACAAAATCTCTCTATATGACGGGAGTATTAGGGAGAAGAGTTATACCCTGACCCAAGTACCATAACTCTTATTTATAGTTGTAGGGATGACTTTACTTCTAAATTCATAGTTGGAATTTGCTTATTTAACTTATTCAAGTTACCTTACACGATTCACATGAATTTAGGTAAATTTTATGTTATTCTTAAGTCACCCTTAAACATTCCCTATTTTACCCATCATAAATAGTAAATGTCCATTGGTATCTACACATTTATTTATTTCCATATCTTTTGAGATATTTAAACCCAAATTACTGAATTTTTCAAATTTACTAGATCATTTTCATATGGGCTTATTTTATAGACTTGACAGTATGCAATACATAATTATTTTAACATATAAGCCAAATGTTGGATTAATGATCCAACATGTGTATCTTGTAGAAATGATCAATTTAGTATAGAAATGATCGATTTAGTAGTATAATACATAATCTTTAATTCTCCTAACATACTTGATTCCATGTTTTAATATTTTAATATTGTAATGAAATGTTTTAACGTTGCCCAAAATTTTGTAGAGTGAAAATTGTGATTTTTTCGATACTTGCATTAAGAAAATGAAGTTAAAATAGTATACATATTTTTTTTTTGTATTCTACTTATTAATTTAATTATTATTGTTTTAGAGCTTGTATTCTACTTATATCCTCTAGGGTTCATTTTGGATTTTGGTTTTTCATCTTATAAAATGTTGCCTTAAGTACTAAAAATGTTTTCTTTCTTCTTTTTTGTTGTTGTAATTGTCAATTAAAATTTCTACGCTATTTTTTTATTTCCACGTACTTAGCATGTAAATTTTGTGATTATAGGTAAAGTATCTTGACTTTAAACAAAAGGATGCAAAATTTGTGAGATCACAAGTTGTTGAAAGCTCAAATAATTCAATGGTTTCTTTGGAAAAATTTGCAAAAAAATTGGTTGTAACCTTCGGGAGGGCCAAAGAAGGGACAAGCTTATGGTTTGGGCCGATATGGCTTTTCTACTGTGATGGTTCTATTACTGTGAAAAAACTATCATCTCCCTAGTTTCAAGATATGTTGTTGGTAAAGTCGATGCTAGGGTTGAGGCTACGACAATGTAAGTTTTTGAATCTTTTTGTAAGGAATAGACTCTAAAAGATGTTGAGTATGGCCAAGAGATTCCAAAATGTATTTTTTGTTATCTTTTAATTTTTGGTGTAAGTGGATTACTTGTCACTAATTGGTATCTTGATTTCATCATATTAATTTGGTGTGAGCACTATAGGGCTCTCCGTAGAGGGGTTGGTTCTCTCAAATTCTATTTCTCAATTTCTCAATTTCTATTGAAGATGATAAATTTTGATGATAATAATTTGGAGGAAAATAGGTTTAAGTAAATCAGAAGGCTATTAGAAAACAAAAGTTTGCAAACCTTGTCAACCTATTCTTGACATACGTCGAGCTACTCCTATAGGTCCACAAATTTTCAGAGTCATGTCGACCAATTTTTTTTTTTTTTGGTAAGCAAGAAGGAAGAACAACAAGGCTACAAGAGTAAGCCTAAACCTTTAGGCGTAATCAGCCTGGGACCGTTCTTAGACCGAAGAGACTTGACATTTAACATGTCATCGTGGAGAAGACTGTGCATGGAGGCCGGAGGAGAGGCAAATTCATGAAGCCTTGAGCTACAGCCGTGACCGAGAGCAGCAAGGTGGTCAGCGCACTTGTTACCCTCCCTCAGCATGTGGCGGATCCCGACAACATTAGTCGCTTTTATCAGCTCCTGACAGTCCTTGACAACATCGCTCAGCGGATGGCTGGCGGAGGTTCCCTCTGTGAGCAGGTTGCAGACAACCAGTGAATCCACCTCCAATTCGATGCTTTTGAGACCTCTCTTGAGCGCAAAGAGAAGGCCCTCTCTGACTCCCCAAAATTTGGCATTGGTAACTGAACATCTGCCCACATTAGCAGCAAATCCCACAAGCCATTCGCCTTTGTCATTCCTCAAGAGCCCTCCAGCAGCAGCGCATCCATCCTTTCTGACTGAACCGTCTGTGTTGAGCTTCAGGTTGTGAGCCCCAGGCGGGAGCCAGCTAATCCACTCCTGCAAACAAGAGGTCCTCAACAGATTGTTACAGTTGGCAGATTTGATCTCTTTGCTGAGGTTTATAGCCCATCTGGTAACTAGCAAAACTGGCATGTTTTCCTTCTGAAAAATGCGCCTACATCTCGCTTTCCAGAGGATCCAAACTGTAGTCATGAAAGAGATTCTATCTACATTGAGCAGTCCCCTATGAAGACCTTTTGTGCCAAATTTGATCCATTTAACCACATCGGCGCACCAGAAACTATCCGCTGCTTCTACTCCCGGGATGACAAGGCTCCAAACTTCTTTGGCATAGCTACAGTCTCGGAGGCAATGAAGGGTGGATTCTTTCACTCCTCTGCCGTGATGACAATCGTCCTCTATCGTGAATTGTTGCTTCTTCCTCTCAACATTAGTCACGAGCTTATTGCGAGCAACCAGCCACAAGAAGAATTTGATTCTCTCAAGACAAGATGCTTTCCAGATCCAATCGCAGTCTTCTTTCTCCTCACTGCCCCTGTATTTGAGAGAGAGACAACATCTATAGGCTGAGGCAACTGAGAAACTCCCATCCCCACTTCCATCCCAGCCGAAATCATCAATAGCATTGAGATGTTTGGGAATCATGACACTTCTTATCTGATCAACTTTTTTAGCCGGGAGACAGGCTTGAAGCTCTTCCAAGTTCCATTCTCTACTACTAGAGATGAAATGGTTGACTTTGATGTCATGAGAAACTAGGGTGGAGGAGTCCATAATCCCATTGATCAGGGGTTCTTTGCCTATCCAAAGATCATATCAAAACCTAATCTTACTCCCATCCCCAACCTTCCATCGGATTCCTTTAGCCGGCAGCTGCTTGCTTTTCATGATCCCTTTCCATACTACGGAGGCCCCAGACTTGTAATTATAGGTGAGAAGGTCTCCATCCTTGAGGTACTTACTCCGCAGCACTTTACACCACAGACTCTTATCATCCGTAATAAGCTTCCATCCTAGTTTGGCCATAAGAGCCATATTAGAATCTCTCGTAGCTCTCAATCCCAAACCCGCCTCACTTTTCAAATTGCACACCGTTTCCCAATTAACCAAGTGGACCTTCTTGCGATCCCCAGACCAGCCCCAAAGAAAATCTCGGTTGAGTTGATCTAGTCTCTTGCATATGAATTCAGGGAGCCAGATGGATTGCATAGTATACAGAGGGAGGGCCGCAGTTACTGATTGGATCAATACCTTCCTTCCAGCAGGGTTGAGCAATTTGGCTTTCCAGCTTTCAAGATTTTTCTAAACCTTATCCACTATAAAGCCAAAGGAATGTTTGTTCACTCTTTGGTGAATAATTGGGGTCCCGAGGTACTTCCCCAGATCAGGAGTGATGGAAAACTTGCTGATGGCTGTGAGGGAATCCTTAAGGGGCCAGGGAACTCTTGGGGAAAACCAAAGTTTAGACTTACTAGGATTAACGGAGAGACCACTTTCTGCTGCAAAGTCCTTTAAACATTCCAGGATATTACTCATATTAAGATGGTCTGCTTTGGCAAATAGAAGAAGATCATCAGCGTAAAACAGGTGGGAGATTGTCGGGCCACTCCTACTGGTTTTGTAAGGATGCCAAGAGCCTCGTCGGACTCGTTCTTGTATCATGTAAGCTAGCCGTTCCATTACCAGAATGAAGAGGTAGGGGGAGAGAGGATCGCCCTGTCTTAATCCTCGACCAGGCTTGAAAGGAGGGAGAGTTTCCCTATTCCACAGCAAGGAGATGCTTCCCGCAGAGACTGAGAACATGATGAGCATGATCAACTGATGAGGAAAGTTGCAGTCCACTAGCACACGTCCCAGGTACTCCAAACTAACACAATCATAGGCTTTCCTAAGATCAATCTTGAGGATCATAAACGGATTCTTGCATCTGGAGGTCCGCAGGGAGTGGATGACTTCCTGCAATATCACCAGATTGTCTAGGGTGCCTCTATTCGGAAGGAAACTACTTTGGTGTTCCCCTAACGAGGTTTTGCAATAAAGGCCTCAATCTTTGGACTATAACCATAGAAAGGACTTTGTAAGAGGAATTGAGAAGACTGATAGGCCTGAAATCAGTCATGCACTCTGTGTTGGACTGTTTAGGAATGAGAACCAGCAGGGCATTGGAGAGCCCGGTCCAGAAATAACCATCTCTGAAGGCACCTGTCACGAAATTGCAGAGGGAAGCCTTGACAGTGTTCCAATACTGTTGAAGGAAAACTGCTTGAATTGCATCTGGCCCCGGGGCTTTCAACCCCTTCATAGAAAAAAGCGCAGCTCTAACTTCCTCTTCATCGACTGAATAGAGGAGATTGAATTTATCTTCATCGCTTATCTTCTCCGGCCATCTGAAATATCTGTCGCTGGTGGATTCTACTGCCTGGCTTGCAAAGAGGTTAATGAAGTAGTCCAACGCCATATGCTGTAGTCTCTCTTGATCATAGCACCAGCCATCGTTCACCTTCAGAGCTGCTATTCTATTCTTGTTCCTCCTTACTTTAGTCTGTATATGGAAGAATTTTGTATTTTTATCACCTCTGGAAAGCCAATCAACTCGAGACTTCTGTAACCAGAAAACTTCCTCTTGCTCAAGAGTTAGATGGTACTCTTGGAGCAATTCTCGTTCCAAGTTTTGGAGAAATTGGGAGTAACAATAACTATCTGATCTCTGAATGCCTTGAATTCTTCTTTGGAGCTCTCTTTTCCGCTTGTCCCAAAGATCTCGCAATTCCATATCTGCAACTCCTTACTGGTATGGTCGATGGATCGCATAAGGCAGTTATCCCCACCTGCCCAAGCGTCCTCAAAAACAGCTTTGAACGCCGGGTGGGTAAGCCAAGCGGCTTCCCAACGAAAGGGCTTTCTGTCCTTCCTGGGCGGGCAAGTGAGTTGGTGGCAAGCATTACCGGAGAGTGGTCTCCATGAAGCCTCGGGAGATTTATTACTTTAAGTTCTGGGAATTCCAAAATGGTTTGCTGGTTAGCAAGCACTCGATCAAGTCTTTGCTGAAGGATAACCCGACCGTAATGAAATTTTGACCACGTAAATTTACTACCTAGAGCATCAAGACTGGAGAGATTACAGTTGTGCCACCACTGCTGCACCCTCTAAAATCTGCCCCAGGACTTGGTTTTTCTATTACTAGTCTCCTCCGCACTGCAAATGTCATTCAGGTCCCCCATCACGAACCAAGGCAACTGTATGCTGCTGGCCATGTTTAACAACTCGCCCCAGAAAGATTCTTTACCCTGCTGATTAGGTTGAATGTAGGCGAAAGAGACTAGAGTTTCTTTAGTTCCCGCATTGACTGTAGTATGGATCATTTGACAAGAGTGGCTGACTACTTTCAGCTGCACTTTGTGTGGGTTCCAGTTAAGCTAGAGCCCGCCCCAGTACCCATTCGGGGCCACTATGAACTCCTCTTCCCAGCCCATCCTCTTGAGAAAAGTAGGATACTTCTGAGACCTTGTTTCAAGAAGGCATAACACGTCCGGCTCATGCGTCCTAGGCAGTTCCTTGCAAGCTCTCTGAAATCTATTATTTCCGATTCCTCTACAATTCCAGGCAATCAATTTAATCTTCATAAAGACGGTTTGGGAGGAAGAAAGAGAGTAGGAACCTAGGATTCCATGTCAGTAAGATCTTCAGATCTCTCCTGCAGCTCTCTATTATTCCGTAGCTCTTCCGCCAAGACCGCAAAACTTGCTCCGGGCCTCCTAGCCGTTAAATTTGAAAACTCATCTTCTGGGCCTCCTGCCTGAACCGGGCTGCTGACATTCATCTCACCGTCTCCTGGATCCAAATCATGTTTCTCAAGGCCCAGCATGTTTTCAATGCTGCAGGATCCAGGCTCCATTGTCTGCCAATCAGATGGCCCTTGATGTCGCCGCCCAAGCTCAAAATGATGGGTAAAGGTTGAAAGTTGGAGACGGCCCAACTTACAAGCCTTTTTTGAGCCCATCGCCATAATGCCCAGCCCATGGTCGCCTTCTGTCTTTTTAGCCAGTCCTTCTCGAACGTGTAGACGTACTCCTCCAGTCGCTCGTCCCTCTTCCCTATGCTGAGTTGACTTCTTGCTCTCGAGCATCTGTAAACTGTACGTCTTCCTCCTCCAGCTTCTGTGTGTACCGTCTCCATCACAGCCGCTGACGGAGTGCAGGTCCTTCCGTATCGGCTCGTTTCCTTTTACTGACAGCTCCGCTGACAACGCCATTGGCTCCTTCTCGATTGTCTCCCCTGAAGTGTGGTCCGCCTCTGACACATCATCGAGCCATCGCAGGCTAGCAAACCTATTCTGTTTGATCGTGTTTGGTCCCTCCTTGCCTTTATTCTTACTTGATTTGGAAAGTTTGGGTTTTCGGGCGACGATCATCCAAGGCCCCAAATTCTTGTCGGATTCTGCCGCGGTTGGTACTGCACTTCCCGATCCACTAGCCTCTTCTTCCCTTACCCATTCAGTACATCCCTCCTTAACATGACCCACTCTTCCACAGTGGAAGCACAGAATATGTATCCCCTCATATCCGACATGTTGGGTTCTTTTTGCAATTTTGACCTTTGGAATCAGAGGTTTGTTGAGATCGACCTCGACGCACACTCAGGCATACTTACCACGCAAGGCATTGGCGGTGTTTGCATCAACTCAAATGTGTTTGCCGATCAATTTACCGACTTCCAGCAATATCTCTTCGTTGAAGAACTCTATTGGAAGTTGGGGGAGGCGAACCCAAACCGCCATTCGTTCGATTTTAGCCGCTGAAAGGGAGAACCAAGGCCTCCATTTTTGGACCGTAAGGTAATGGTTGTGAATCATCCACGGCCCATCCAGTAAGACTCGGTTGTAATCCTGCTGAGAATCGAATTTCGCCAGAAGGAAACCCTCTCCCAAATCCAGTAATTCGAGGGTGCCCTCTAGTCGCCACATGCTGGTAACTTTAGTGAGCATTAAATGGTAGCCTATGGATTTGCCCAGAAGTTTAATGATGAGGGACTTTTTCCATGGTTGCCATAATTTTTAGAGTTCCTCATTGGAAATTTTCATTGTCGGGATAGGGCAATTTAAGTCATCCAAAGCGTCTTCCGCCTCCAACCATACCTGTTCTTCGGTTTCGCAATCCATTTCCTTGTCCTCCTCGATCCAGGTAATGGCATTGGGCTGCCCTAGCAACATATCTTTAAAGGAAACCTTTGATGTTTCTCCCGCATTTGCTATATCGTGCATTGGTTTAACCTTCTTCTTGCTTCGTTGCAGATGATCCTCTTCTTCATTGGATATTTCCCGGGTAGTAGATTCCTCTTCTCGTTCTCTATTCATATCAATTTCGATCAGAGGATGTTTTCAACCTTGAGTGAGGATGAGGATTTTTTGTTGATACACATTCAAAGCATCTCTTTAGGTTATCTAAGGGTACTTTTGTTTTTTTTTTGATTTTGTCATGCTGAAAAAATCTATTGTAGGGTTGTTGAAATTGAATATTATTTATTAATATTCGTTAATTAATATTCTATAGCAGTACCCATTTTTCACACTAAAGTTATTTGACCAATTTTAGTAACATCTTAAATATGTCGACCTGTTAGTAACCCTTATTGACCTGAATAAAACAAACATAACAAACTGTCTAAGTAAAATTATGTCGACAACCCCGAAAACATATCGAACTGAACTAAACATTCACATATCTTGTCAACATGAGTTAAACCTTATCAACCTGTCTTATACGTTAAATGAATTAGATTACATATCGACTTATTGATCTCAGATGGAGAAATTTAATATGACATGTCGATCGATTTTAGTAGTGTAACGACCCACCATCTATATATATGGACAAGTATTAGACAAAAGTCTAAAGAGATCGACATGCCCAATAACTTGTTGATATAATTCTATTATCCTTCAAGAAATATACAACGACCTATGCGTTGACTATGTCAACACATTAAACACATCGACCAATCTCAAAAAACAGGTCCATCAATTTTATGTAGATAGAAAATTATGTAAATGCAGATTAAAATATGTCGACCTGATGTAGTTGTCTTTTAGAAATCACACGTTGACCTGTATTTTAACATTGTCGACACACTTAACACATTGAAATTTCAGAGGTCAGGTCCATCAATTTTATATGGACACAAGATTATGTCGATGTGGACGTATAACATGTCGACTTAGATTGTTGATTCTTAAGTAAAGCATGTTAATACCTAATTAGAACTATGTTGACACATCAAAACACATTAACCAATTTAAGTCAATGTATCTATCTATTTAATTTGAAACATGACCTTGTCGACCTAAATACTTTCATGTCGACCTGATTAGTCAAGTCCTCAATACTAAATTTTTGAATTTAGATCAATGTATTGTTTAAACTTATCGATCTGAAATTGTCAGAAACCAAATTTTAGAAACAAATTTGAACACAACAGTCATCTCTTTTTCTATATGTCTGAATATTTCTATTTCTATCAAAATCTAACGTTTAAATGCAGTGAAAACATCTTTCGATTGGTTAACAAAAAAGTAGTTCCAATGAGAAAATGAAACTTTAGTGTGAAAAATGGGTACTGCTATAGAATATTAATTAACGAATATTAATAAATAATATTCAATTTTAACAACCCTACAATAGATTTTTTCAGCATGACAATAAATATCAGAGATAAGATATAAAGAATAGAATATTCAATTAACAAACTAAACAATTATGATCTCATAGCACTCATTACTCTACTTCAACAAGTCATACACTTTGTTCTTCAATTCATCTTCATTTAATTTTCTTTTTGAGTTTAATTATTTGTAGAATCAAATCTATAAAATTTAAGAATTAGAGTCTCACATATTCAACATTTCCTCTCTCACCTATACTGAGATTTAACAAAATCAAAGAGTGTGTCACTGTTTTGGGTCTAAAGAGAGAATCAATTAGTGTAGAGTTGAAAAAGTGGTATTTACGAAAAAACACTATAAAGGTCCAATGGAACCTTTAATCGAGTTTGTATCTAAAAAATTCAGGAAGAGTTTGGGAGTGGACGTACACCTGATTAAGTGGAACCACTATAAAAAATTTTGTATATTCTTTATTTTTTAGTAAAACTACCAAACATCTATGTTATAACTTTTTAAATACATGTACAGTCAAATAATATTTTAAAAATATTTTTATTCATCACCCCCTCTAATTAAATATCAATTTCCATGTCTCGAACCTAAGTCTTATGATTAAGGGAGTGCAATACCCGACACTACACCCATAAAAGTTTGGTATGAATTTTTTGTTTTCAATAAAATACATTGTTTTCTTTCATTCCACCATTGTTAGTTAATCCAATTACGTAAGTAAAGTTCACCACAATCTAAGGGTTCTCTCTAATGTTTTTACTCAATCCATTATTGAGTAGTAGAACTCTCTATTCAATCCAAACGCCTAATTAAAAGGGAATCATTAGGTGCTTCTTACATTAAATACAAAACTGGCACAAGACTTTCTTTGACATGCCTAGTAGGACATCATTGTAATTACCCATTTGTTTTTCATAAGTTTCATGTATTCTTTTATATTTATGAACAATAGTGTCCATTGTAAGAAACAAGAAAAGCAATCATAAAGGAGTTTTAAGTTACCAAACTCCACTCAAAAATGTCCAAAAGAGTCATAATACCTCTTTTTAATCATCAAAACAAAACACACAATTTGGTCTCATATAACCAAAGCTAACACAATATAATCACAAAAGGCTATAGTTTGGAGATGGAAAAGGTCATGGGTATATGACATCTATCCATGAACAAAACAATGTAGAAATTTGAGACATCAGCCAGACTGCAACAAACACCCAAACATGTCCTAGCACCCTAGTCACCTCTATCTGGACTAAATGGTCATGTCACCTGAGGGGTGTAAGGACCAAACTTGGTGTTCACCCGTGATAATGTTTTGTTGGAACGATTGTCTCTTAAACACAAACCAAATTCAAAAGTTTTCACATGATTAAGAACCACCTAATGCCCATTTAGTAGGATTTTTTTTCAATTTTTCTTCTCCTTATAATGAGAAATTCTGCCAAACGATATTTTTTAAAAATTCTAAAAAAAAGAGTTTTTTTCTATAGAGGAAAAAAAGTAGAGTTCACCAAGAGCTTTTCTGAAAACCTTTTGTTTCTCCTTTTAAAAACACACTAACTTTTACAAAGACATAATATTTTTTCATGTCGTTTATACCCTCATTTTAAAATCATAATTCCAACTTTATTCTCCTTTCAAAACCCTCCCACTAAATCTCTCCCCTTTGCCCTATAGAGCTTGTCGACGCTCCTTTCTCTTCTCCTCTCACTATATCATCTAGTAGATCTACTCTAATTTCTTACAAATCTCGTCGATAGTAGTCATATTCTCTTTATTTTCCTTGATTTTATGAGACTACTTCCTCCATCTTGTCCTATGTTGTACTAGGATTGAAGCAAAGGAGAATGGAGGTCATAGTTGATAACCAATGACTCCTTGTACCTCAAAAATTCCTTCAAAAGTTTTAAATAATTCCTGATTTCCCCTTAAATCTATGTTTGTCATTTGATTTTTTTATATGGATTGATTTAGGGTTCATCAGTTCAGATTTTTTAGAGGTTTTGTGTTTGTTGTTTGATTAAAAATATTTTTGATTTTTTTTTTACTTCTCTTTCTTTTTTATCTCAAGAGTTTTTTATTCCCATATTACTTTTTGGATCAATTTATCCCATGGGTTTTGGATAATGATAGTCTCCTCAAACTATGCTACCTTGCAAAAAGTTTTTCTATAGACAATGTTATGTGTTTATTAATAGTTGGTGGTTTGTCTATTCACTAAGCCTAGCCCTTTTGTTCTATTTTAGTTATAAAAGACAAGATATGGATGCAATGTGTTTTATGCTATTTAGTTTTGAAGCCGGCATTCTTGAAAAGTTTAAGTACACGAGTATAACTTCTATGTTATACTATATCAGTTTTCATATAGTATGACCAATAATAAGAGATAAATTCAATAAAAAAGAAATATGAGATATGTGATTAGTTAAATATATATTCAAATATTGATTTGTTTAATCTTCCTATTATGTTTATATAATTATTGGTTGAATAAATTTTGCAGTTGTCCACTCATAATAATGTATTCGTTCATTGACCTTATGCAAGTTTTATATCCTTTCCTTACTTCCTCTGAATGAAATATATATTTTGTGAGAATAATTATTTCCTTGCAATATTCTTTTCTTATTTACAAGTTAGTTAATTGATATTTGCGTGATTGGTCTATTAGAAAGTTATAAACTAACTTTCTAGCTCCATTTATGCAATATGGTTGGTATTCATTGATAAACCATACTCTTTTTGTGCTTCACCTTTAATGTAAGGCCTACAAGGGATAACCCTTATTGGGGGAGGCGAAAGATTAGAGTGTCTTGTTAAAATATTATTTTTCTTATCTTATTGTACTTTTATTTTTTTCAATTTAGTTAATGAACCTATAAGTGATACTTGTCCTCTTGCTATTTGAAGCACAAAAACAGGTAATGGAAAGGCACAACCTGCATTTAGAGAGGCATGATATATTAGACTATCCATTACTTAAGCTACAGATAACTTTTAAATTTACTACTAATATGTTAACATGTTTTTTCTTATGTATTTGCATACTTGCATATATCTTGATGTTTGTTTCTTATGAAATGAAATTGTATTTGAATTATCTAAAAACTCACTTTAATCAATGGACACATACATACTTTACATCTTTTATTTTATACTTGATTTATATCTTGCAATTTATGACCAGCAAAGAAATGTCCCACCTTAGGTCTAAAATTCGGGAAAACAAAAGCTTAATGTAAAGTAGGATTTCATCACTACCAAAATCTTACTTCAAGCTTGTATGGATGATATTCATAATAGTGGAAAACCAAAAATGTCATTTAGAAATAAGAAATAGGAAGTTGTGTTAGACTATTTCTATAAGCATGTTAAAAAAAAAAACTATACTTAAAAACAATTGAAAAATATAATGGATAGTTTAAGAGTGATTGGACTTTATGGAAACAAATAAAGAAGCAGGATTGAGATGAAATCATGCTATTGGAACCATTGAAACTAATGCCACATGGTGGGAGGCCAAAAGTATTTTAATTTTTATATTTTTAGCTATTGTAAATGATTTAAAAGAATGAGTTTGTCTGAATGTCAATTTATCTTTGTTGTTTATGTAGGAGAATAGGGGATATGTTAAATTTCGTTATCACGGGTTAGAATATCATGATAAATTATAGTACATATTTGGGAATATAGTCACAACAACTAAGTATGCATCGACACCAACAATGAGTATAATGGTTGAAGACAGTGCTAGAAAATCAAATCCAACTGTGGTAGAATATTGTGTTGAATTGGATAAGAAAGACTCCAATATTGAAAAAGATTTTCGCCATATGACAAGCATTCAACTCAAGCGGAAAAGGATGGTGCCAAAAGAAATGGGGAAAAAGATGACAAAGGGTAAGACAAAGGTTAGAGCTACAGCAAGCATGAAACTATCATCGGAACGAATAGTTGATGCATCAAAAAGTCAAAATGCAATTGAAGTTGCCAAAATTTCAACATCATCCCAAATCACTAGACAATACTATATTCGAAATTGCATTCAAGTATTGAAATCTTTAAAAGATGAGGGAGTATTGAGTTGATATCAATTTAGTTTGGTAGTGAACTTGCTTACATCTGAATAAATGAGATTATTCTTATATCCTTACCTGACGATGTGATAAGTTAGATTGGATCCTGTACGACTATAATTTAGTCAAAAACTATAGTAATAGTAATTGAATATGTTAGGATTGGATTTGATATTTCTTATTAACATACGAAACTTTAGACTATTATTTTTTTATATTTGTGTTATTTGTTTTTTTATGTAACCTAATTGATATTTTAAAGAGTTTGTTATTATCTATGTTGTATTTATTTGAATGTTATGTGTATTATATTGATGTGTTTGTAATAATATTTTGGTTTATACTCATGTATTTTGATATTGTCATACAGATGGCTTCTAATGAAACTAGAGCACTAGTAGGAATTGTAAAAGTAAGAAAACCTGCAAAGTTTTATCAAAAGATTTATGAAGTAATTGCTAAATGAAACAAGATAACAAATTCAATTATTCTGATGGATGACAATGGATTTAGGAAACTATTGTTACTCCAATTGAAAGCTAATAGAATATTTAGAGTGGAACCACGTGATGTGTGTAACCTTACATATTTATTGAAAAATAAAGGATAGTTACGTTCATCTAAAGACACGGTAGAATTGAAAGCAGTTGCTATATTTCTTTGGATTTGTGTATACAACGAAACAAATCATAATGTCCAAAATTAATTTAATCGGAAGAGATTGTGAGAAGATATTTCAGTGAAGTTTTAAATGTTTTATATTTATTGGTATCAGAAATTATCAAACATCCATATTTGCTATTTGAAGAAGTTTCATCCAAAATAAAAAAATGATAATAGATACTGGTTTTATTTTTTAGGATATATTGGTATTATAGATGGAACACATATTCCTGCTATTCCTCCTACCAAAGATCAAATTCATTTCATTGGTCAAAACAGATATCCAACACACAATGTAATGTAAGTGTGTAATTTTGATATATTGTTCACTTTTATTAGTATCGGTTGGCCTGACACTACACATGACATCTGTGTCCTTTCAATTATACTTGAAGAAATAAAAGATGTGTTTTCTCATCCACTTGAAAATATACTTTATAATTTTTATCATATATAAAATGATATTATTGCATTATATAGAATTTGATTTTTTAATAAACTAATAATGAAACTTTTAACTTTTTTTTAAGGTAAATATTATGTTATGGATGCTAGATACTAAACATGAAAGAGTACTTAGCACCCTACAAAGATGGAAGGTATCACATTCTTGATTTTAGAGGTTGCAGTCAGCCATAAGGTGAACAAAAAATATTTAGCTATGCATAGTCTTCACTAAGAAATGTCACTGAAAGAATCATTGGAATCTGGAAGAATAGGTGACATATTTTACGTGATATAAAGTCATTGCTACTAGTCAAACAAGATAAAATTATTGTTACAACAACAATACTTCATAATTTCATTCGAAATTGTGGTGAAGATAAGAAATTTAACAAAAGTGACTATAATTTTGATTATATTACTGAGGTTCAAGAAGAAAGAAACATTGATGAAAAAATAGCCAGCATATCTACTCATTAAAAGAGTATCGGATAATGGTTACATGAATAAAATTCGCAACCAAATAGTAACTTTATTGATGAAAAATAGAAATAAATGACTTGTTATTTATTTATGAATTATGTATTTTTTATGAATCATTTCATTAAACTCTTTTTTAATGATTTATTATTATGCATGAACTTTTATATTATATTGAGATGTGTTATATTGATATTTTTTTGTTGACCATAGTTTGTTGACTAGTTTCCTTTTTTGGGACGGGAAATATTGAGGTATACTAGTGTGATAAAACTTCCATAAGTTGCATTTTTTAATGAATTAATAGTTCTAAGTTTTTCATGATCAACTATTTTATTTAGTGTTTATTGACAATTTGAGGTAGTCAACGTGAATTTGGGGAAAATATTGAAACCTTGTACGATCGTTTACTCGATTTTATTTATTTGTAAGCATATATGAAAGTGTTTTGGGGGATGTGTATATATATATTCATATAATGTGTTAACATAAAAATGATAGAATAGTTGATGTGCAATTGCTATATTTATATCAAAGTAAAATAATCAATGCTGTATTACTTTGAATTGAAATAAGTTGATGTGAAGATTATGTGACCGACAGACATGCATGTTGTTGTGCTTAATTTTTACATTTACAACTATTTTTTAATAATAATGTATTCCAGATTTATAAAATAAAAAAAAAAAGAATCACAGACTCAAGAAAGTAAGATAATCGGTTTGGTCATATCTTTTTTAGTTCAATTATATTAATAATAATAATTACTTAAATTAACGTAACTCGATTTATAGATAATATATATTTAATAGAGCATAAAAAATATTAATTTATTTTTATTTTAATTGTTAGTATTTATATTTTTTATCGTTGATATCTGATGGTTAGTGGCATACTTGTAATATATCTATACTCTTTATGATATTATTAACTAAAATTAGAATTTACATAAATTGTTTTGCCAAATAGTTTTAAAATAAAAATGAATAAAAAAGAAGTTTTTAGAGATGAAACTATCAAACAATTTTATCTTTATTTTTTAAAATATTATTTTTAAATTAAAATTTAAAATAAATTTTAAACTAAAAATAAGTTCCGTCAAATGGTCTCCGTGGACCTTTTTTTTTTTTTTACCAAATACATTAAAATAAATTTAAAATAAATTTAAAATAAATTTACAGTAATTTTTATGATTATTATTATTATTATTTTTTAGGCAATATTAAAATTTTTAATTATATGAAAGAAATTTATCGAATAATGAAATAAATTGTCCGAACCGATGGCTAGCCAAGCCCAGCCAAAACCCTAGGACGCCCCGCTACCATAAGAAAAAGCCTATTCTGCCCCAACCTCGCTTACTTATCCATCCGCCTCCCCTCTCTCTCTCTCTCTCTCACTCTCTATCTCTCTTCACCGCTCTGCAACCGTGTGAGGGTTTCCTTCCTCCATCTCCGATTTTCGAAGGTACATCTCTCTCTCTCTCTCTCTCTCTCTCTCTCTCTCTTACTTAATGATAAATTTCCTATTGTTACCTTCTTGTTCTTGAAGAGAGAGAGAGAGAGAGAACTGATTGTGAAAATTGACCTAGATTAGTCTCTTCACGCTCTCACTTCTCCCTAGAGACTTTGAGTTTCTCTCTCTTCTTTCTGGTTGAGGTCTTAAACATCTCTTCATAGCACCGTACTAGAAAATTTTCTGGGTTTCTTTTTTATCTCTTCATATTTGATCGATGCCCATGATTGTAGCAGTTTGATATGCAGGTTTTAGGTTTTGTTTAATGTTACAAAGTGTAAGTTTATGGAAAAGGAAATGGAAGAAATAAGGACCCACAATCATTTCTTGAATTTGTCTCAAGTTTATTCCAAGTTGTATTCTATAGCAGTCATTTGTAGGTTTTTATTTCCCTGTGTTTAGTACTATAAATCTGTTGAGTAAAAGTGAAATCTTGTAATCACTTGCCTCGGACTGATCGAGGATATGCTTATATAGTGTTTAACATGAATGCTTAATTGGGTTTGGAAAGCTAGTGTGGGATATAAGTTTTCTCAGCAGTTTCAATGATATTGGTATAATAGGATATGAGATTGCGGAGCACTGCTGTAGTTAGGTGAATGAGACTCAAGAAATCTGTTGTAACTAGTGATGCTGAAATGACATTAATTAATGTTCATTGCATTTGGAACATAGTTTTGTTAGGGTTTTCAACCTTTTGGTTTATCTCCTTTTAGAGAATGAAATTTCTACATGAGAGTGATAGCTCTTGTGTTGCAAAAGCATTTTTTTTTTTGGGTACAGAGGAACCTTGTTATCTGGTGATTGCATCAAAATTTTGGTTGTTCAATGGGCAGCCAATGTTATTTTCTGAAAATTTGAAAAATTTTGTTGTTTGAGGAACCTTTTCATATATTTCTGTAGTCGATGATTGAAGATGGCTGTTTTGTATTCCTTCGCAAATTATTGCTTATATTTCTCCATGTTACTGTTGTATCAGCAATACCTTGGTTTTCAGCAGTTGATATAATTACCACATTGCTTTCATGCAGATGAATAGGGAGAAGCTAATTAAGATGGCTGGTGCAGTGCGCACTGGGGGAAAGGGTAGTATGAGAAGGTTTGCAATTATGTTGAATTTCTTTATTTGCCTTGCTTTGAAGTTACATTATGTCCTACTGTAAAAAAGTTCATATTGCACTATTGTCATGTATTAAGAAGTTATAATTCTACCATTCTTAGGGTGTAGAAAGGACAATGCTGTGTCCCACTGGATTCCTCCATTTTGTCTCTTTCTGGTAGTGGAATGAATCTTATGTTTCCACTTTAAAAGGAAGGCATTAAAAAATTTCTTACGAGATTGTCTTAGAGCCCATGGTAAAATATTGACCAAGTGAGTCCTCACCTGCTTGCATTGGTTTTTCTTTTTTTAACTCTGAAGTTGGAACTGAGCATTGGTCGGATATGATCTAGAGGACAGCTTATTTCATGTTTGAAGTGGCTTTATAATTGTTCCATGTATAATAATTCAAACTATGTGGTGCCTATTACATGTTCATGTGAGTGGTCTGGTGTTTTGAGTAGTAAGGGTGTTGTCTGCTCTTTTCCC
Organism: Dillenia suffruticosa; assembly: GCA_033439265.1. Taxonomy (NCBI): domain Eukaryota; kingdom Viridiplantae; phylum Streptophyta; class Magnoliopsida; order Dilleniales; family Dilleniaceae; genus Dillenia; species Dillenia suffruticosa. The sequence continues at coordinate 23,986,116 of JAVTVX010000015.1, forward strand.
TGGCAATCAGAGGCTGGCCATGAGCATAATTAGTTCATATGTCATGCAGCAGTGCAATTTTCACACCTCTTTGTTTTGTGAAGTTCTTTCAATAAAAATGCCCGTGCCTACTTCTCTTGTTCTTCTGTGGGAATTTATTAGACTTCTATGGCATTGAAATACCATATGGGCTTAAAACTCGATATGAAAATTCTTCTTGCAAATTAGATAGGGCCCTTATCATATGGGATGTTGTGATTTTGTTATTTATCTTGCATGTTTATGCTTATCATTATTCACAATGTTCTATTTTCCTTTGTTATCCATGATCTTAATTTGTCCTAATCGCAGAAAGAAGAAGGCCGTCCACAAGACAACAACCACTGATGACAAAAGGCTTCAGAGTACTTTGAAGAGAATAGGAGTGAGTGCTATACCAGCCATTGAAGAAGTCAACATTTTCAAAGATGATGTGGTTATCCAGTTTCTAAACCCGAAAGGTAGAAGAATTACTTTAAAAACTTAAGACTGTTCCCCCTAGAGGCTTTCACTAATTTTTCTTTTTTCTTCTGTGTTGTAGTTCAAGCTTCTATTGCTGCCAATACTTGGGTTGTTAGTGGTGCACCTCAAACAAAGAGTATGTGCTCAACACTTTTGTACTTGTTTAGACTTGCATGTGTGGATTGGCATCTGATTAAAATGCTTGAGTTGTTGTCTGCTTTATCGTAGTCCTTTGCCTGCCTCTCCTCATCTGTTAATACTTGATTGTGAGAATTATGCCCTTCCAATGAGAAAAAGGTTTCAATTACTGGCTCTAGTCTTTGACGTTGTCATTTATATACTCAAGTTTCTGGTTCAACTTTTTGTTGTTAAATTCCTACTTAAGGTCTGTGGCACTAACATGCAAATTTTCTTCATTCCAGAATTGCAGGATATACTCCCTGGAATTATCAACCATTTGGGTATGTATAGCTTCTCTTTCCAATTTATTTCCCTTGATGTTGTTTGTATTTGTCAGGTATATTGAGAAAGAGGAAATGTCCCTCCTGTTTATTCAGGTCCGGATAATTTGGATAATTTGAGGAGGCTTGCAGAACAATTCCAGAAGCAAACTCCCGGTGCTGCTGCTGGTGGTGGTGGTGCTGCAGCCCAAGAAGAGGATGATGATGATGTTCCAGAACTTGTGCCTGGGGAGACCTTTGAAGCTGCTGCGGAGGAGAGTAAAGCTTAGAAGAGTTGTTATAGCAGTTTTGTGCCATTTATATTTCGTTTCTCTTAATGCTCTTAATGTTCAACTTGGAGGTGCATGTGACATACTAGAAAAGCTATTACTTTGTTGTTCTACACCTATGGTGAAGCTTTCTAATGGTTCCAACTTGCTGTAGCTTAGATAAATTCTGTTTTTTTCATATATTTTTTTTATTGTTTTATCCTTTTTACTTTTATGTTATTGTCAATAGATCAAACATATGTAACAAATAGACGAGTGCGGCGTTGCCCTAGTCTCCAACATAAGTTGCTTATGTGTCTGCCGCCAAGTTCTGCTGAAACAATATTTACCAGTGGCATGACCTTGTCCGGTTTTCTGCATTTCTATGATGCTGGTCTCTTTGCTTTGCACACTTGGTGTATAGAATTATGTTCTCATTAATCCAATTTAAGCATTTGCGGAATGGGGGTAGCTGGTTGAGCCCCATGCTCCGATTAATCTCACTGTTAGGTTGACTGCATGTTGGTCGGTGCATAAAATTTTGAGGGGTTCCTCTGTAAACGGCGAGAGCAAGCAATCCGGTGGCTTTTCAAGTTGCAAGAGGATAGCGGAATGGGGTGGTTGGTTGAGCTAGAGCTACCGGGTTAGTAAAGAAGCATATGGTAGGAGTTATTTCTTGGAGGATAAAAATTATCCTGGTAAAGGTTAATTCCGTAAAATTAACTCATAAAGAATTATTATTCTTCATTATGTGGTTTAGATTACGAGAAATATTTCACTTTGAAAAATTTTTTCATAATATTTTTTTTTTTTAGGTGTATGTCCATTTGATTATGGATATTTAAAAATTTGATTGATCTGGTTTGGTTCGTGTAATCGTGGGTTTTAATTTAGGGTTCTCTCCTGATGCTATTTTTCCGGAGCATCTATCCTCCATTTTAAAAGAGAAAAGGAAAGACTGAAGACATCTGAAGGAGAGAAAATTTGAAGTTTTTCTTTTTAATGTTTTATTTTATTAGTTTTTTGGGTTTTTTATTTTTCCTTTACCCAACTTAATATTTATCCCAATTTAAAATTTAAAGAAGAAAAAATTATTTATTTAAGATATTTAAAATTGAGTAGAAATTAATGGCATGCATTCTTAGATACTAAACATGTGTCATTTTGCTGAAATTGATATGGATTAGTTGTTCGGCGATAAATACAAATAAATACTTTATATATTAAGGGAAGATGGGTTGCTCTTCTTTCTCATTTTCTTGCTTTTTGTGCAATTTTTTTTCCCTTGTTATCTTTACGCACACCGAGTGTTTGCGGAAAAGACCAAAAGACAGTACACATGGATGGGGTTTAAGATATTAAATGCAAACAAATTTCAAGGTGGGTTTAGGTTCAGAACCTAAACCACGTCTTATAATACCTTATGTATGTTCTCCAGATCATTTCTGTTGAAAGCCGAAAGAGTTCAGATTTTTGAAAGTATGATACTTGATAGTGGAAGTACACGATGTGAATTGAGAGGTTAGGTTAGGGTTTGGTAATAGCTTCTTTTGTGCTTAAAATTTTGGTAATAATATGAGTGGGGACTAATAAGAGAATGGGAGAAGCAAGTTCATTTTTGGGATAGTCATGAGTCAGTAGTTGATGACAGCTCTGTTCTGTTTGTTGTTTTGTTGTCTTCCCTAATTTTCTTTTGAAATGACAGCTAATGTGATTCTCCAAATACTAGTGGCGCCGCTCTAGAGTGCGTTGCTGACATGTCATCTCACTTTGACGGTGAATATTCTCACTTTTTTTAATATTATATATTAAATTAATCTGATTAATCCGATTCGATTATTATGAGATTTATTAAGGGGTCAATTCTTCTAAATTTTATTTTTTATTTTTATGATTTAAATTTAAAATCTATGATTAAGAAAATTTGACGTCCTATCACTATAACTACTACCGTTGTTTGATAATATTCTCTCGCTTTCCTATTATGATTATATCAAGTACATGCTTTCATATATTATAGATTATAAATGATAGATATAGATAATATATATAGGAAGGGAGCAGCGCATGATGTTTGTAGGCAAAGTGGGCAATGGAGCAGTTCTTCAAGTGCAGTGCACTTTTGGTCATTTTGGGTATGGTTTTGGATTTAGCAATGTCTGCTATCTTTTCAGAACTCTTTGAACCCAATTGGGCACCTGATCACATCCTCAATGAAGGCAACCTAACAAGACTAACCCTTGACTCTAATTCAGGTATGTATCTCTTTTCTCTTGCTTAGCAAACAGCAGAAACCCCGGCATGTGAGTTTGTGGTTTGCATTTTTCGCAGGTTGTGGGTTCCAATCTAAGAGCACGTACTTGTTTGGAAAAGTAAGCGCAGAAATCAAACTAATCGAAGGCGACTCAGCTGGAACAGTTACTACTTTCTATGTAAGTTGAGACATATTCAAACAAATTTCTCAAATTCCTAGATTCACCAAAAGGATTTGTATGTTTTGCAGATGCGTTCGGATGGGTTCAACCACGATGAACTGGACTTTGAATTTCTTGGTAATGTTTCCGGAGAGCCATACCTCATTCAAACAAATGTTTATACCAACGGCACTGGAGATCGAGAGCAGAGGCATACCCTTTGGTTTGATCCCACTGCGGATTTCCATACATATGCCGTGTCCTGGACTCGCTACTCGATAGTGTAAGTTGTCTTCTACTCAATGATTTATATCGCATGGGTGACAGTTCAGCAAATGCAGTTAAAAACTTCAGAAACATTAGTAAAAAGTTTTAGAAATGCTGCTAAAACTCTCCAGAATTCGGTTTGTTTTCTTAACATTCCCTGCTTTACCCGTGATTACCAGGTTTCTTGTCGATGGAATTCCGGTACGGGTGTTTACCAACAAGGAAGAGGAAGGTGTCCTGTTTCCAAAAAGCCAGGCAATGGGAATCTATGGTTCAGTGTGGAATGCCGATGACTGGGCAACACAGGGTGGGAGAGTGAAGACCAATTGGAGCGACGGTCCTTTCGTGTCATGGTTCAAATCATTTGGAGTGGATGCATGTGAATTGACACCGCATGACGAAGACAACATGTTGGTTCAATGCCGTGAATCAGATCAGTTCTGGTGGAATAAGCCTGCCATGGGTGGGCTGAGCAGGCACAAAACTCACCAGCTTAAGTGGGTTAGAGCAAAGCACCTAGTTTATGACTATTGTAAGGACACATCAAGGTTTGCCCAGCTACCAAAAGAATGTGTAAACTAAACTGAACTAGCTCGAATGTTCCAAGAATTTCCGGTTGCTAGTTAGTGATCATGCAAGAGATTTCCTCTCCTTTTCCCGCGTGCCCTAGCAATCATTCTTCCAAATTCACTGCCCAGATTAATCATCAACCATGAACAGCTGAAAATGCCTTTGTTCATGCAGCATACATTTAGAGTGCAATGCTCGGTTGCATGGAAATGGAAGATAGAAATGGATATGACATAATACGAAAAACGACATTTTACAAAAATATAAGAAATTGAAATAGACAAATGTGTAAATATAAAAAATATAAATATTTTTAATGTAAATATTAATTATTTTATAAAAATTATAGAATAACCATATTTTATAATAAAATTTAAAATGATTAAATATATAATTATTAATCATAAAATAAATAATATAAAAATTATAATTATAATTAAATAAAAATAATTTATTAAATATGAAAAAATATAAAAAATTTTATATAAATATTAATTAATTTAGTATATCGAAATGTTTCAAAAACATTTTAAAAATGAAAAATGCTTTGAAAACAGAAAAATATTAATGTTAAAAAATTTTCGTGTATCATAAGAGCAAGCTATCTTTGATAGAATAATATCGAATTCAACAGTACAAGGGAGAGTTTTAAATGTCAAAGGTTAAAAAATATTTTCTTATAATAACAAGAATTACAACTAAACAATAATAACAAGAAATTGAGTTTTAATTTTAACAATTGAAGTCTATTATTTAAGAGACAAATATGAAAATTGTTAAAAAAATAAAAATATAAAATATAAAAATATAAAAAATAAAAAAATATATATATAATATGTTGGTTTAATTTATACGGATTCTTTTACGTCACTCATTTTTATATAAAACCATTTTCTCGTCTAATCTGTTAACTATCACGTCTTTATGAATACTTTGTATCTAAATTTTTAACCATTTAACTCAACGTTTTATTAGATTTTTCAAGTATTACGACTAAAATAAAGTAAATATAATACAAAATAAATTGAAAAATCCGAGTCACCACCAAAAAGAAATTGTTATAATTTTTCACTTTATTTATTTTATTTATTTTTATTTTTTAAAAAAACAGGGAATATCTTCGTTTTCTTGGCAATAGCTCATCTGAGATTGTGTATCATATTCATTTGCTCCTGATAGCATGGAAAGAGAAATTTAATTAAATCAAAATCTTACAATAGAAAAAAAAAATAGAGTGTGAACTAAATGAATTAATTATAAAATAGATCAAATTTTATATAAAAATATATGTAATTATATTTTTATTAATTCTTAATCATACGTTAAGTTAAAATGTCTTAATAATTTAATTAAAAATTAATAAAAATATATAGATACGAAATATCAAATAAAATTTGATTTATTTAAATTATAATTTATTAATTAAGAATTCCCGTAGAATTATTAAAAAATTCAAAATATCTTAAAAAGACATTATTAGGAAAAAGGGAAAAAAGGGGGAAACTAATCCTACATACGGTTGACCGTTTTATGGGTGTGCTGTGCGGTGCTTGCTGGTCATTACTTCACTCTCTTCTCACTATCATCAAATAGGTGCTCTTCCACTTTCTCGGAGAGGGAGAGAGAGAGAGAGAGAGAGAGAGAGAGAGAGAGAGAGATATGATTGGCAATGGCGTCGCCCTAAAATTTGTGAGCGGTAATCCAAATCCTCTCTTCCAAGCTCAATTTCTCAATAAGAAGAAGACACATTTGGAAACAGGACGTCCATTAAGAACCAGAATCAGAGCAGAAAGAGTGGCAGAAATTAGGGTATGCGTGAACAGAACATGCCGGAGGCAGGGATCGTTCGAAACCCTGGAAGTTCTCTCCGGCGTGTCTCCGCCTAACATTACGGTGAAGTCATGTGGGTGCCTAGGCCGATGCGGTGCCGGTCCCAACCTCGTGGTTTTGCCCACTGGCGTCTTCGTTGGTCACTGCGGCACTGCTGCAAAAGCTGCTCAAGTTTTGATGGATTTTTGTGGTTTGAGTACAAGTGAGGAGGCTTCCAATTGCTTGGCTGCGCTTGCTTTGAGAAAGAAAGCAGAGGAGGAATTTCTCAAGGGCAATTTCTCTGACTCTGAGCTTTTGCTCACTCAGGTTTAATTCTCTCTCTCTCTGTGTCTAATATGTTTGGGAATTGCCATATAAAGTATTGGTACTGGAATATGCCCCACTCACACGTGATGTTGTGTATATAGTTTTATATGTGGAAGTGCACCCCTAAATCTGTTAAACAATTGAACAATCAAAAGAATAAATGAAGAGAGAGAAAATCAACCAGACACAATAGCGCAATGATTTAACATAGTTTGGCTCTTGAAAACCTATGTCCACCCGCAGAGATGGACGATGAGATTACAAGAATACTCCCAAGAATTCTCAACCCAAATCCCTTATACACCTAATTTCTCACACAGACTTGATGGCTGTAGAATGCCTCAAGAAACTGTTAAAAGTTGGTTACCTAATTTTAGAAAAAATATATATTTTTTTATGTAATACAAATTCAAGACAATATTCAATAAATCTCCACCTTTGGCTTGAATTTCTTCAAGCTCCACCTCAACGGTCAATCTCTATCTCCACTGCCATTGTCCATAAAGGGCCTTGGATACTACAAGTTCCAACCAAGTCCAAGCAATGCTTGGATTTGTCTCTAGGAACAGGCTTAGCCAACATGTCTGCTGGATTATCAATTGTGTGAACTTTCTCCATGAAACCTCCGATCATCCAAGTTTCCAGCAAAGTCTGAATCCAAATAGTCAACTATATGATTTCCATTATTGACATTTCCGTCATACACCAAACCAATATCCATAGTACCTTTCAAGTTATGGAAAATCTACTTCACTGCATGCAAATGACCTTTGCTGGGATTAGCCTTGTACCGACTGGCCACACTGACAGCTTGTGAAAAGGCCTTGTGCACAGCATAACATGCATCATGTTACCAACAACACTAGCATAAGGAACACTAGTCATGTATTCCTCCTCATTGAATGTTTGTGGTGTTAACTGAGTTGAAAGTCTAAAGTGTTCCCCTAATGGAGTGGTCACAATCTTTACATCTACCATGCCAAAGTATTCAAGCACTTTCAAGATATTGTTCTTTTGAGACAAGAACAATCTCCTTGCATGCTGATATCTGCCAATGTCCATAACAAGAATCCTCTTCGCTGCACCTAAATCTTTGATCTCAAATTTATCACTAAGCTACATTTTCAACTCCACAATATCTAACATCAATCATCAAGCCATCCACACACAATAACAAATAAATGCAAGTACCATCATCCAATTTCCTATGGTAAACACAACTATCGCATGGACTTCCAGTGTAACCATAAATGTATCAAATCTCTGATTGAGCTATGCCTTACCACTGGAGAGAAAACTTCATTTTATTCAATCCCTTCGTTTGAGTATAGCCGTTGGTCACCAATCGTGCCTTGAATCTTGCATTCTCAACCCTTGGGGTTCCTTCTTTCTTTTTGGAAAAAAACCCCATTTGCATCCAGCAATCTTCTTGTTTGTGGGTGGTTTCAGAAGCTCCCATATTTGATTCTTATGAAGAGAGTCAATCTCTTCACTCATGGTTGCAAGCCACTCAGATGACTCATCACAAGAAATAGCCTCATGGTATGTGCAACTTATTGCTAACATTCTCAGCCATAGACAAAACATTGGCATCAAAATCACCATCAACACAAGCAACAAAGTCACCATACCTTGAGGGTGGTTTAATGTTTTTCCGTGGTTTGCTTGTAGAAATAGATTGTTGCTATACTTGAGGTGCCTCCTCATGATGATGCACCTTATCATGAGTTGCATTTTGGACAATACCACCATCATTGACTGTCCAAGTAGCTTTGACCTCAAACTCCACTTGCTTGCGAATTTCTTGGTCATTTGTAGTAGCAATTCTAGATCTCTTATTTTGAAGTAACTCATCAAAAGTAACATCACAACTCACAATAAACTTGGGTGATTTAGGATCAATACACCACAACTTATACCCCTTCACCCTAGTTGCATAGCCTTGTAACATGCACTTCTTTGCCCTTGGCTCAAACTTACCATCTTTCACATGACCATGTACAGTACAACCAAAATGTCTCAAAATAGAGTAATCAGTGGGTTTACGTAAGCAAACTTAGAGTCTGAAATTTAATTACAGTTGATGGAGACCAATTAACCAAGTAGCAAGCCATGCTAACAGCTTCTGCCCAAAATGTTTCTGGTACACCGATATTCGAGAGCATGCACCTTGCTCTCTCGATGAGTGTTCTATTCATCTGTTCTGCAATATCATTCTGCTGTGGTGTTCCAGCGATATTGTGATGTCTAACTATTCCTTCATTCTTGTAGAGTAATTCAAACTCACTTTTGCAAAATTTTATACCATTATACGTTCAGAGGCGCTTGATCGATTTCAATGTCTGCTTCTTGATCAAAGCCTTCCATTGCTTGAAGATGGTGAACATATCACTCTTGTTTTTCAGAAAATACGTTCACACTTTTCTTGAAAAATTATCAATGAAAATCAACATATAAATAGCTCCATCTTGTGATGCAATTGGAGAAGGTCTCCACGGATATGAATGGATATAATCTACTATCCCTCTTGGTTTGATGAACTGCTGTACTAAACTTCACCTTACACCGATTCCCGCAATGCTCGCAGAAATCCAACTTTTCAGTTTTTTGATTGTTGAAAGATATGCATTTATTATGTTTTATTCTTCCCTAATTTAATTAATATAATTAGGGAAGATTTTTAGGTTCTATTTTTCCGTAATTTATGTAATATAATTAGAAAATGTTTTTGAATTTTATTCTTCCCTAATTTATGTTGTATAATTAGGGAAGCTTTTTGGGTTTATTATATTCTTCTCTAAGTTTGGGTATATAATGAGGGAAGATCTTTGATATGCATGATGTATTTATTGGAAACAAATATCCCAGAAAAATATTTAGGAATTAATAAGAAGGAAGGATTTTAGGAAAAAAAAAATAGTAACTTTAAGAAGGAAGGATTTTAGAAAAAAAAAATAGTAACTTTCTTATTTTAGTTTATAGCAATCCTTTTAATTAGTAATTATCTTAATTTTAGGAAATATTTATATTAGGAATGATTATTGGGATTAAGGCTTAATTTGTTGTTGTTGTTGTTGTTGTTGTTGTTGTTGTTGTAGGAATGATTATTGGGATTTATTTTTTGTAAGAATTCTATTTTATTGTAACCCTAGTTTTCTCTATTTAAAGAGGGTATGGTCAATAAAATGATAAGTTTAATTTCTCTTAAAAGAAGTGTGGTGAGAGGTTTGTTAGGGAACAAGTTTCCAGTCCTAAAAAATAGGGTCTAAGAGAGGGAAAAACTCTACCAAGGGAAGGGAGGAATTCTCTGTTGGGTATTCGGGCTCATATCAATTTGGTGTCAGAGCCGTTCATCATGGAAAACTCTGCAGAATGGTTTAGCTTGATGGAGAGATTCATAAGTGAATTTGAGCAGCAAATGGAGCAACTAATCGAGCAGACACCGGCTAGGGTTGAGGAACTCTGGCAATCCAACAATAGCAGACAGCACTAATTTTGCTGATGGAAAGGTTTCAGCAAAAGCTGCAGGGGCACAACAATGTCCAAGAGGTGAGGAGCAGCAGCCACACCCTTGCAAACCAAGGGGAGGAAAAGAGTGGTTTGCTGGAAGGAAGGACCGTCATCCCCAGAAAGTATCATGGCTTGAATATATATGAATATAATAAGTTTGGGCAGGATCTTGAGCTTTCCATTCATGACATTCATGATAGCAAGGCTACTGCTGAAGGAACATTCGCTTATACATTCATGACAGTAGGTGTCTTAATAGAAGTGAACTATGAGACAGATATTGTCTCTCGTGGAGATATCTTCAGGGAGCTAGTTGATGATCTGACCATGCAAGTGATTGCCTATCTACAAGTGCAGTATCTTGTTACGGAAGCATGTTCCAATGATGCTAAACTTACAGGAAACAAAAATTCTGGGAAGTCCAAAGAAGAGGATGAGAGAGGAGGTTTCTTGGGAGTTCTTGAAGATTTGGGAAGACCGATCCTGAATTCGAGCTTGAGGACAAGCTCTTTGTCCAGGAGGGGAGTAATGATATGCATGATGCATTTATTGGAAACAAATATCCTAGGAAAATATTTACGAATTAATAAGAAGGAAGGATTCTAGAAAAAAATAGTAACTTTCTTATTTTAGTTTATAGCAATTCTTTTAATTAATAATTACATTAGTTTTAGGAATCTTTATATTAGTAATGATTATTGAGATTTATTTTTAGTAAGAATTCTATTTTATTGTAATCCTAGTTTTCTCTGTTGTCTAATTTCTCCTAAAAGAAGTGTGGTGAACGGGTTGTTAGGGAACAAGTTCTTGCCGTCAAAAATAGGGTCTAAGAGAGGGAAAAACTCTAGCAAGAGAAGGGAGGAATTTCCTACAATGTATCCATTGACTAGATCCTGTACTAGGGCTCATATCAATCTTCCTTGGTTTATATATGTGTATATAATTACAGAAGGTAAAAAATTTTCGTATTTAAGTTTTCCATTTCTTAGTTAGCTCATATTTTTATTCATGGTAATTCTTGTATATATATTTAGTTGAAACTATGTAAAATATAGATTGGAGAAATGCAAAAAATCTTTTTCATTATTTTTTGCACCTAGACAACACAACAAGCCACGCTTGCTGAGTTCTTTCATACCCATCTTGCTCATATGACCCAACCTTAGGTGCCAGAACCATGTAACATTATCATCAGGATTTACAAATGAGCATACAACAACAGTCCAAAGAACTGTGCTTCCGATAAAGCAGTAAAGACCGCCAGACAACTTACCCTTCATAACTATAAGGGCACCTTTGGACACCTTTAAGACACCATTGTCACCAAAATATCTAGAGCCCCTTTTATCCTAGAGATTCAAGGATATGGGATTTTTCTTCATGTTTAGAACACGACAAACTTCTAGCATCCTTACTACAGCATCAAACATCTCAATCTGAATTGTAAAATCCCAACAACTGAGAGTGAGAGATAATCTCTCAAATGTACATTGCCCATGTCAACTGGTTGATAAGTTGTGAACTAGTTTTTATTTGGACAAATATGATAATAGTAAGCTGAATCAAGAACTCACTTGTCCTTTTGAGTACCATCCTTGATTGCAAGAATGCTATCAACATCTTCGGAAGTTTCTGTGCTATCATCAACTATATTAGCTGTATTGATAGATTTCTTTTTCCTTCCATCTCCCTTACCCTTGGACTTTGGACAGTCTTGTCAGCAGTGACCTTTATTGTCACGGTTCTAGCAAGTTTTCCCCTTTCTAGATTTAGATCTGGATTTACCTTTCTTTCCAGAACTTTTATTCTTGCCTCTATCTCTGTCCACAACCAATCCTTCCAATTGATTCTTATGAAAAAAAAAAATTATTGACAGCTTCTTCGACTCTTTGGAGTTCAAAGACGTCCTGACATCATCGAAGGTGATGGTTTCTCGGCCATAGAGTATGGTTTCAACAAATGTTTCTCTGATGGAGGCATAGAAAATAACAGAATTAAAGTTGGTCCTTGTCATCAATCTTAACTGCAATATTTTTTAAATCAAGAATACTTTTGTTAAACTCATCAATATGTGCTTGAACAGACGTACCTTCTTGCATCCTTAGTATGTATAATCATTGCTTTAGATAAAGCCGATTGGTTAGGGATTTCATCATGTATATGCTTTTTAGTTTGTGCTATATATCGGTTGTTGAGTTCTGCTCCGCACCTTCATGCAAAACCTTATCCGAAAGGGCCAACAGGCGCACCATGTGTCCTCTCCAAGAGATTCTCTTTCTGCCCTTCTGGCATTTCTACCGGTAGATTCTGTCTCCCCTTCAATGCCTTATACAGTCCTTGTTTTACAAGCAAAGCACACATCTTGATTTGCCACAAGCTGAAATCGTTTCTTCCATTGAACTTTTTAATCTCATACTTTGTCGATGAAGATGAAGCCTCATGAGATCCCAATTAACTCAAATCTCTGAACTCTAATACGAGTTTGTTGTGAATAGCGATGTATGTGGAAGTGCAGCCCAAAATTTGTTAATTAATTGAACCATCAAAAGAACCAAGGAACAGAGAGAAAATCAACCACACACAAGAACACAACGATTTAACATAGTTCAGCTCTCGAAAGGCTACGTCCACCGGCACAGATGATAGAGAATGATACATTATGAGAAAAAGTCATAAGATTACAAGAATACTCTCAAGAACTCTCAACCCAAATCCCTTGTACACCCAATTTCTCACACACTTGAAGGCTGTAGAATGCCTCAAGAAACTGGCAAAAGTTGGTTACCTAATTTTAGGACATAACATTTAAGGATTTCTTTTTAAGCTTATTTTGATAAAATATGTTATTGGTAGTTATTAATTGCAATGTAAAATTAACATGGGTAGATGGATGATAGGATTTAAGAATTGTTAGCATCTTGTAAATAAACGTAATTTTCAATAGTGGTATGTGTCTTTTACTTAATATTCTGATTTTTCTCTTGCATTAGAGTAGTCCTGATATGGTTTAAAAGACACAATGAACCGAGTGTTATCTTCTTTCATACTAAACATAATTGAAATGAAACTATAGGAGACTAAAGATTTGTGGAAATGGGTGTTGTTGATGTGGGGTCCACTACCAGGCTGGGCCGACATGAGATTTAGCTTCCAAGATCCTATAGATCAAAGGACAGATTATTCTGGAATGTTGCTGGCATTCCTCTTCCCTTGGTCAAGTCCAGACTAGATACCAGTTAATGTCAAGGGCGCTACAAGGACCATGCAGCCAATGTTAAGTGCTTTGGGCCCACTAGCCCAAAACACATTATAGATTGACCTATGAAGGTCATTGGACATGATCATGCACAATTTACCAGGCGCATGACATGAAACCTAAGGGTAAGATCATGTGAGACCCATGCATGTAGTCCATGTAAAGAGTAAGCTGACATTGTTGAAATATCAGGGAAGGGAGTAGAGGTAACAAGTAGCAGAGCTGCCTCCAAGGGATAGAATCTAGTGGTTTCTCTCTCTCTCTCTCTCTCTCTCTTACATTTTTCATTCTGTTTCTCTCTCTCTCTCTCTCTAATTTTGACTTGACCAACAAAGGACTGACCATGGCAACACTCCGACAAAGTCTCTCATTTGTTTTCTAAGAAATCAGAGCCCAAGTCTCACCTAAGACCGCCTGTTGGTGGACCCTAGATCAATGGGTGGATGCATCGAGAACTCAAATGATTGAAGGATGTTATTAAATGGTAGGGTAGCAACATTTCTTTCAACTATCATGCATGTTATGTCAATGTTGGCAAATTTGTGTGTTGTTTTGCTTCATTGACATATCTTAGGGTTAGACTTTAGGACAACTGTTGCTGACATTTAGCTAACGCATCATTAGATATTGAGTAGTTGATTTGCATATTGCTTCTCATAAGCTCCATGAACCTGTGTCCTACTATAGTATTTAAAAGATTATATGTTACCCTTGATTCTTATTTTTATTCTTTTACCAATTATAAGTCCTGAAAATCTTTGATACCTAGTCAACTTTTACACATCAATATTTCTACGTGTATATTTTTTCCTTGCAATACATAAGGTTTATTTGAGTTGAGACACAAAATGGAAATGACCATGCAATCATTTTAATGCTGCAGGCCATAGATCTTAAGCCATTTGGGGGAATCCATATGCTGCATAAAAATAGGTTTGTGTCTATTCTCGATCTGTTCCATGTGAGATGTCAGCCTGCTCAATGAAGATTGTTGCCTTATCTTGTTTAGCTACGAATCTCTTTATTGTCCCTATCTATGAATGCTAAGTTGAAGTCCAGTGAGGAGATTTGAGGGACAAAAATTTTAAAAAGGACCACCTGGTCCTAACTTGTTTCCTTTCCTCCAACTCTAGGATCAGTTTGGTTGCAGTTTTTGATTCTGGGAATTTGTTAACTTAATCAACAAAAGGACTAACATATTTTCATTCCTGCTATACTGTACCATAATCCTTGGGCAAACTTATGGTCTGATAATAAAGTTGCTTGTGTCTTTACTACATGTGTCAGGTATAAGGAGAAGGTAAGGCTGTCTACCCATCTTGGATCTTATGTGTCTAGTAGCATGCTCTAAACAAGAAGCAAACTTTTTTTTTTTTTTTTTTTTTTTTTTACTGTACCATAATATCATTTGAGTGAGGGTTTATAATCTCAGGTCTTCTGCAAGGTTGGCAATGAACAATATCCCTGGGGCTCTTGAAGATGCTAAAGAAGCTCTGCAACTTGCTCCTCACTATACTGAAGTGAGTTTCCTTTTTTTCTTTATTTTCTCCCATTTTTCTTGGTAAATTTGGAAGAGGAGAGACTTGAACACGGCCAAGGTTAAGTGATTTGGGGGCCGGGTGCCGCGGGGTACCATTAGGCCAAATGGCCTTTAGTGATCTACTGAAGTGAGTTCATCAAGAAGCTTTGAATCACATTTGGATAATTTGAGGGAGGGGAAGCTATGTTAGTCTAAAATTTTCTCTTGAAAACAATTGCTTATATTATGTTTATTCTTGTTGGATAGGTGTTTTCTTCAAATCCCAAGGGCTTGGCCAAAGGACCTACACCTGTGCTCACAAAATTTTCTTATTTCTTGTTATTCATAATTTTAGTTAAAATAAATTTGTATGATAGAGATCCAATTATTTAATAGAATGGTCTATTGTCAGTTTATTTTTAACTTCTCATAGATTGTAGTTTGATTTTATCTCCGAATAAGTTTAGGGCCTTGCAAATGTATATATTTAGGCATTAGCAAATTTATTATTAGTTATGTTTGATTAATGAATTGAATTAAGTTTCCTCTCTGAGTTATAGGTGGATTCCGATAGTTTCTCTCCTCACTCCCTATCCTCTTGACTCTTCCTTTTCTCTTTTTTTTTTTTTTTTTTAATTTTTCTTAAAAAAATTTTTCTCACCTTTTCTCCTGCCTCTTCTCTATATGTCCTCGTCTATTCTACATTAATAAGATCGGCGGCTTACTCATTTAATGTTTGTGAATTTCAAAAGCAGTAAAGTTAACTTTTTCCTAAAACCATTAGGTAGTGAATGTGTTCCTTGTCTAAGAACAAGTCTTGTTATCAATTGATCCTTAGTTGTGGCATCTTTTGTTGTTTGGTGTTTACTGTCTTTGTCCACACTACATAGGAAAACAATGAGGCCAATCTCAATGAAATCTAAGGGCAACTTTGCCCATTAATAGGAGTCTACAATGAATTTAAACATGTTTTATTTGTACCGCTTGTTTGCAAAATTTACTTCTTTTATTTTTGTACGAATTCTTGTTTTTTTTTTTTTTTTTTAATATTTAAACTTTAAATTTAATGTTGCAGTTTACTAGAACACTATAAAGCAGAAGCCAACATCATAGCGGGTCTTCTATCTAAATGCGCCATATCTTGGATTGTGTGTATGAGAAAATTTTTCATCCCAAGTTGTAGGATAAAATTGTAGCTTTTCTTTTTTTGGAGAGGAAAATACAGTTTTTGGTCTTACTCTATGAATTTTAGCCTAAATCTTTTAGTTTTGATTTTCTTTGTGCTGTAATGAAAATATTCACCAGCTGATGCATGGCAGCTTTGTGTTAAAGTTTTAGCAGCAATTAAGTACTAAAACACTATGGATAGGTTGGAAAACTTGTAAGTTTAGTACAAGCAAGGGAATTGTTTATTGATTTAAGGATGAAGGGAAAACTTGTAAGTGTAGTTAGTGACATGATTTTTCATGGAGCTGAATAGAAAAGACAAATTCCTATAAACCGACCCTAACTAAGTTGGGCTAAATGGTTAGTTGAGTTGAGTTATTTATTTTTTCGTAATGATGTTGGAAAAGAAGTGCAGTAAGATGCAAACTCCAATTTTTCTTACGATGTGTTTTATATTTCAATTTTAAGCCTACTAATAGATTAACATGATATTCAGCTTGCAATATATTAGTGAATCTAGTGAATTGAAGTTGATGCTTTAATGTTCTATTTTACACCTTGTGAATATAATTTATCTGATAAGAAAATGTAATCTCTGCAATCTCTTTCTCTTAGTTCTCCTTTCCCTCTCACTCTCTGGTTTTCATATTTCCCCACTCCATCTTATGGTTCCCCACCAGTTGCACAAGGGGAGGTGGAGACTGAATGAACAGGAGAGAAGTTGGAGGGTAACAAGTCAAAGGTGAATTGAGTTAAATGTCATACGCCATTGCACTTGACAAACACCTGAAATTTTCACCATTCACGAACAAATTTGCCTGTTTATATGCTGTTAGCGTGCTGTTATACATACATAAATATGCACAGACACATATATTTATACCAACATATGCATAATATGAGAGGTGAATATGAAATCTACCAGATTATGCATGATTAGCAAGAAACTGAGATTTCTGAGTTGGATGCATAATGCAGCTTATGTAAGTTTACCTTTTTTTTTAAAAAAATACCATAATAAAGTTAACTAATTAGGGTCTGTTTGGGAAACTTGGGGCTACACTCAGCTGACATTTCAATACAAAAGGTTATTGATAGGATGATATTTTTAGTCTAATTAAACTTCTACTTACAAAATCATACATTTGCTACAAAATATAGTTTCTTACTTTAGTTGAAAAATACCACAAATAAAAAGGAAAAATAGAGGCAACTTGAGTCGAGGCAAGTTGAAGTTTCCAAACAACCACTTATTGGAATGTCCGCTTGAACTCATTAATGAATTTCTGCCAACTTATAACTTCGCAGGCATATATTTGTCAAGGTGATGCTTTCATGGACATGGACCAGTTTGATTCAGCTGAGAAGTCCTATGCAAAGGCGTTAGAAATAGATCCCTCAGTTCGACGTTCTAAATCATTTAAGGTACGATTTATCCTCCAGAATCTGTTCTTTATGTAATTCAATTGAATTGGTTTTGTCTGTCCCTCTTGCAGCCTGATACATTATGTTATTCAGCCATTAGATGTTAGAAACAACGTAGATTTCTTTCTAGGGTTAAAAGAACCTATTGACTACAAATCTTTAATATAGTTTCATAGTTATAAACTTTGAAGAAAGTTTCAAAGAATTGGATGCAGCGGGATGATATTCCTCGACAGTGAAGTACTTCTTGTAGCTCAAAGCCTTGAATTGTGCCTCAATTAACCAATAGAAAGAGGCGATAACTGTCATATTTCCTTATCCTTGTTGTGCCTCAATTGGAGCTCCAAGTTGGGGGGCCATGCCTTATCCTCTATTTGTCATTGTTATGGGTGTGTGACTGGAAATTGAATGAGCCCTCAGAGCTTTTGTGGGTTGTCTTTTATAAATAGTGGTTCTAACTTTATATTATTACGAGATTTCTAAGTGTGACATGTCTATCCAATTATTTGCACCTTCTAAAATATTTCTATTTATTATTTTTGGTTTTCATGTTTGTTTTTTTTTTTTGGGGGGGGGAGGAATGATTAATGTTGGCTTACCGAGGTTGTGCTATGTGGAGTTAGAACTTTTCTTCTCTCTCTCTCTCTCTCTCTCTCCCCCCCCCCCCCCCGGAATTGTTTTCTGTTCTCCCATTTGTTTGTTCTCAAAAGGTTGGGCTACTTTTTATTTGTCGTTCTGGCATTGTACTAGCTGGTTGGAGCCCAGAGGCTACAAGGAGAGGCCAACAATTGGGCACAAGACCCACAATAATGCAGGGCCTCAATGCCTCAATCTGGGCACAAAGCCCTTGCAGGTCCCACATTGGGACAACAGACCTCCCTTGAACTCACCATAGCTTGAAGCATGGACAACAAAGCAAGTGAAGTTAATTTGTTTTTTTTTTTTTTTTTTTGTGTGGGAGTTAGCGATGAACTAGATCATCAAAGATGTATATTAGAGATTTTGATTATGAGACATTTCATTTTTTGTTGTCAAAAATCACTTTCTTCATGCTTAGACATCATAGATAGCACTATGATAAAATTAAACAATTTCCATGCAGGCTAGGATCGGAAAGCTTCAAGAAAAACTTGTTGCCTAAAATGTGGCTTAGTCCCAAAACTAAAATGACACTGCAAATGTGGAGGTTTTGCCAATTCACAATGGCAGAAAGTTGTAAACGCGGATTGAGACTGGGTATGTTTTCTAATGGCTTCTGATATTTCTACATCGTTTATGCTGGTTAGTTAAAGGTTATGTGGAATGGAAGCATCGGTGATTCCCAATCTTGTGTCTTGTAAGGTGTGAATAGTAGTTCATGTCTATCCAGCTTGCCAATATCTTGTAAAGATGAGTTATTCTTTTCTCAATGTGATATATTGTAGAGTGTAAATGGCAATTCTCTCTCTCCAGAGTGAAGCAAACTTGTCCTGCCTATGCTATGAAGTGCAGCCAGTTGGGGACCTTTTAGATCAATGATTATATTTCCCACGTGTTAACTCAATTGCATTGACCATGTCTCCGCTGCTATTTGTGTGCAGTGTCATGCGCATATGCCTTTTCAGTTTAGCCAGCTATCAGTTCGCAAAGCTGAAAAGCAAAGTGCCCATCTGCAAACCGCGTAACCGAGGGGCCTTAGGGTATGCCCTTTTATCCTCTCTCTCTCTCTCTCTCTCTCTCTCTCTCTCTCTCTCTCATGTCATCTAGGAGCTGGGGGACAGCCATGGCTCCTCTTTTTTGAAGAATCCATACATCACTCGTCATAAGATTCAATAAGAACTCATTTATTTTGTTTTATTTACAAAGAAAAAAGAAAATGTTGAACTCATACAAAAAGTATGGAGTTTTATTAAATTTTGATAAAAGTACAAAATTGCCCCTGAAACTTGAAGCTAAATATAAAAGGCCCTAGACTTTTAGAAGAAATATGTAAAGTTAATCCTTCCATGATTATTTTTACTGTTAAAATAATAAAAAATTATCAAAAGTTCTATTTATTTTTTCATTTACAAAATCGAGAATAAGAAAAAAATTCATTGAAAAAAAAAAATTCAACTCTCTCTGTCGCTCCATCATGGTTGCCGAAGCAGTTGTGGCCACCACGATTTCCGTCGAACTGCGTTGTGGTTTGGCAGCCCTTGGCTTCCTGGCGCTTTGCAATCTGAAAACCCTTGGCCTCCTAGCAACGACAGACCGTTCCCGCAGTCAGGGTGGCCTCTGTCCTCCGCCTTCGTGGGCACGGCTATGGCCTCTTGACCTCTTGGTGGTGGACCATTCATTGTGGAGAGAGGCGGTCATTGTCAAAAAAAAAAGAAGGAAAACATGGTGGGGATACAAACACGTGACTTCATGATACTGATGAAGCAAAAAACCTCTGTCGCCTGCCTTCTCAATCAAATTAAGCAAAAAAACCTCTCTCATCCTTTAGGCCGTAGGTGCTACGGCAGCAAATCTCATTTCTTTCAATCAATTAAACCCATCACCACCTTTTCTCTCACATTAAATTTTGGTTATCCTCCATCAAATTTTGCGCAATCTTGTTGAAAAACCTTCCTCACGACACACATATCGCCATCACCACTGGAAAGTGAGAAATCTTTACCCACTCATTCAATCCGCCTTTCCTCGAGACCCTGAATACATTTTACAGCCGAAGTCAAGCCAACGACGCGTCTATGTCCATTTCTCGAAGCTCACTAGTTGGAAAATGGCCTCGCCGTTAGCTGTTAGACTTGCTTGCAAGTGAAAGCTTGTGGGAGGCGAGCATTTGCTGTTCGATGGTATCGGGGGGGCCACAACTCTGATCCCCACAGCGTTTTTTCATCGTGAAGTGGCAGCCTCTCTCCACCATGGGACAATCTTTTAAAAATTGTAAAATATGTTTTTTCTCAAGAACAAAGTTTTTGCATAAAAAAATGCAGAATCATTTAAAAATTGTAAAATGTTGCTGCTAATGAGCATAAAGCAGTTTTTTGTCAATTAATTTGTGTGTTTATCGACCCCTTGTTCTCTCTGTTGGCAAGAGATTGCACCGTACCACAAGTTCCCTGCATCACTGCAGGGATATTTGGGAAGCCTCCGCTCGCTTTCCAAACACCCTCTTATGCATCACTCAACATTTACCCCTGCAAGTACTTTTTGGGAGGGGTGCTTAAGGATTTTTTCTAGCGAACACCAACTTAGATATTGTTTAATAATGCAAGAAACGACATCACATGGTCTTCTCTATTCATACAGGTTAAACTAGAAATTACAAGGACAAAGGAGAGTTTTAAGATCAAAAGCCTTTGATTTATGTTCAACAATAGGTAGAATTGGGATGAGGGGCACACATGAACACATCAAAATTCTTAACCCTCTCCCACCACTTGATGACCCTACGCTTCGTCACCACATTCACCCTTCCCCCTCCTCTACTGCCACTCTGACTGTTACCCTCTTTAACAACTTGGTTTTTGTTATTCTTGTCGACGAGTCGATCGCAACAGTCCTTATTCCTCTTCTCCAACCCATATATCTGTGTTTGCAAGTCCTCTATTTTCCTACTTAGCATACACACTCTGTGATCATCCCTCATCTTCAGCACGCATCTTGCTAATTCTCCTGCCTTTCGCTTCATGAATGCGGCCTCCGCTGCGAGCCCCTCATTCTCCTCAGCCAATGCTGCCACTCTATATCCCAACCTTGCGTTCTCTGTCAGCAGAATCAGCCTCTCCGACTCCAACACCTCCAGCAAGCTCTTCTGCAGCTCCATTTTTCGGGATGACTCTCCAAACTGCCTCTCCATTACGCCTATCTCATGCGCCATTATCTCGCACTCGACCGTCTTCATTACAAGCTCCGCAACTATCCCATCATTGACATTGGCATTGGCATTGACATAGGCATAGGCATAGGCTGATTCTTTCATTGGCTGGAAGGAGAGAGAACTCTCGGCGTCAGACTCCATTGTTCCATCATGGATGGTGTCGTAGTCTTCCGCGAAAAGGTAGTCATTATCGACATATGAGATTTGCGAGGAGAGCCTGCGAAGATGGTGGTGCTTGGCTAGGGTTTGACAGTAACGGTCGGCTAAGATTTGGTAGGCCTTGTACAAGTCTTGGAGGAGGGAAAGTAGCTGAGGGCGTTTTTGGTAATATGACTCCGCGCGTTCCGCAAATGTGTCCGCGTTGTCCACTTCTATGAAGTTCATACTCAGCATTTTCATCCTCTCATCCATCACTGCACCTCCAAATACAAGTACGAAATTACAAATTTACCCTTCACATTTTTATGTTTTATTTTTCAAAATTTTGGAATATAATTATTTAAAGAGATGAAATGAAATAATAGAGAGAGAAATTGGGGAGGTAGGAGAGTGACGCAAGGATTTAGAAACATTGAAAGCGAAATGACAGGCTTGGTCTGAAGGTAGGACATGAGAAAGGGGATAGGGCCCTAGTCTTAAAAGCCTCCGTCCCGTCCTTGTCAGTGAAAAATGTAGGCAGATGGGGTGAAATTCACGGAGCCAAAGAAAATAGAAAATCAAATCAAAGCAAATCACACTCGAAAGAGCACCGGATGGCGAAGAAGTGTTGCAAATTTCAAAAAAATGACACTACCCAGAAGAGGTAAAAACGCAGGTGAGTACCGGAGGGATGAGGGTCAGGTAAAGGTGACAAGATAGGGCCACTTTCCCAGGTGCTACTTGACATTCAGATTTCATGTTATCTTATGATGTGATATGATGCATGAAAGGGAAACTCTTGTTTTCTTTCTTTTTTCAAAAGTAGAGGGGAGGGATAGGGAAAGAGAGACCAACAACCCCATAACAAAAAGAATTCAAAATTCAAAGCTAAAAATAAAAGAAAAATTCAGAATTGAGAGAGAGAGAGAGAGAGAGAGAGAAAGCCCCCGGGGGGGGGGGATACCTGCGAGAGTTGAAAGAAGCCATGAAGGCTTGGTCGAGGAGGAGATGGTGCGAGAGAGAGAGACAAATTTGTCCGTACAGCTACCCATTTGTTTCCCTTCTTCCTCCTCCTCTCCTACTCCTTTGAATTGTTCAGTCATGAGGCCCCGACCCTCCATTTTGCCACTGCACTGTACGTACAAAACCCACATCAATTAAAGCCTTCTCTGCCATTGTCATTAATGGAAGAACAGAAAGAAAATTAATTGAAGGAGCAGAGGAGAGGAGAGGAACAATTATATGAGACACCCTCTTAAGCTATAGCCAATCCCTGCACTTTTCACTTTTCAGAAAATAGAAATAGAAGCTGCTGTCCTGTCTACTGCTCCTCTACTCTACCATATATTAATCTCAATGCCACGGGCCGAGTTGCCAAAACGTAATAATTTTATGTAATTCTACAAAACTTATCTAAACAAAAAACTCACCTCCTGCCCTGTCCTCAGAGCTTCTTCTAAAAAGTTAAGGCCACCGACTTCTGCCATGGTGGGGTTGGCTTCGTCTAGATTTCACTTCAAGTCTATGTAATAAGAGGGAGTCATAACAATACTTATGGAGAGAGAAAGAAAGAAAGAAGAGAGAGAGAGAGAGAGTAGATGCCGGATTTGACAAATCAGAGCGTGACACGTTTGGTCTGTACCTTGCTGATTTTAATCTCAAGGGCCATAGAAAATGCAAGTCTGCATCTTCCTCTAATTCACTCCCACCTACCTCACACTCTTGGTGAAATGGAAACGTGAAAAGTCTTTTGCATCCTCAGGACCATTGATTATTTATTTATTTTTTTTATATTACTGTTATATATTAGAATATAAAAATTTATAAATATTAATAATTTTTTTAATTAAGAAAGTCAAATAAATATTTAAAAATGATACAAAATCATATAAATATGGACTTTATAACAAAAAACAAATTTAGACAATCAATTAATCTAAATATATATTGTAATAATAACTTAAATATTATTTTATAAAAAAAAGAGCAAAAATAGTAAAAATTAAATATATATTGTAAGAATGATAAAATAGCAAAAAAAAAAAAAAAAAGTGTAGAAGTAGTTTTTGAAAAGTCAGATGATTATATATAGTTTTTGGATTATCAGCTAGAATTCTATTACCTATCATTTGAGTTACTAAATATCAATTTTAATTATTAAAAAAAAAATTAAACAGTCAAAAACACCCACTAAAAATTATACCAAACACCTCCTAAATAATTAAAAATTATTTTACCAATTTTAAGTTTTTTATGATTTTTTTTTACTCTTTTTAATTTTTTATCATATAAGATTTAAATTATTATTATGATATTTTCAATATATAGCATTTATATGAAAATAAATATATAGAAAAATAATTTAGATTTTATTAACATAGACTTGTAATTTTTTGTGACTTTATATCTATACAACAGTTTATATCTGTTAAACAACTAAACAATAATATCAATTAACAAGAGTGATTAATCACCGGCCATCGCCTTTCGATCATCAATAATCAGTTGAATTTTATTGTTAAACAATAACAGCAATTAATCTTTTATCTCATTAAGTGAGAATGGTTATAAGAATTCTTTTACGTCATTGTATTATAATTTATATACCATAATCATTTATATGTTTGTTTTATTTATATGAAAAAAATAATCATACTTTTATCCCATTAAATGGAGTTGACAATATGAATATTTCTATATTATTATATTTTATTTTGTATTATATTTTTACCTATATTTAGATAATTTATATAATATTTTATTATCATTATCTAAATTTTCTAATATCTCTCTCCCCTCTCCCTCTCCCTCTCTCTAAATTAATATGCCTCTCTCTCAGTTAATATGAGTACTTATCATGGTGCCACATTGCATAATTGGAGCCCTTATTGGTTACATGTGTACATATTCATACAATTTTAATCATATTTTTCTCAATTTTTTACGGTAAACATAGCCTCAATCTTTTCCCTAATACACTTATTTTTTATCTTGTCCATACTTGTGTATCTGTATATCCACCTTAACATCCATATCTTAGCAATTCTCATCTTTTACTCATATTTTCGGTTGATTGACCAACATTCAGATCCATTTAATAAACAGATCTAATCGCCATTTTGTAAAACTTCCACTTTTAGAGGTATTTTTTAATTATATAGAATGCCCAATGCACTTCTCTATTTCGATCATCCTACTTATATTCTATGTGATACACTTTGTTAATCGCTCCATCTTTTTGTAAAAGATTCTAGACACTTAAAGTTTTCATTTATAGATAGTTCATCATTTTGTATTTTAACCATTGTCTCATTAATACTAATATTGTTTAACATTTATTCATTCACGTATCTTATCCATTATAATAATATCATCTGCAAATAATATATACCATAATTCCATATCTTGAATGTATCTAGTGAGTTCATCCATTAATAATGTAAAAAGATAAAAACTTAATGCTAATCTTAATGTAGCCCTATTCTTATTGGAAACTCATTAGTTATTCTGCTTGAAATCTTTACTTTTGTCATGACATTTTTGTACATGTCCTTGATCACTATAATATATGCTATTTTTACACAATTCTTTTCTAAAATCCTCCATATAATTTCCTTAAAGACTTTGTGATATGTCTTTTCTAGATTAATGAACACCATGTGTAATTTCTATTCCTTTTATCGATTTTTCTCAACTAATTGACTAAGGAGGAGTACAATTTCCATCGTTGACCTTCGAGAAATAAATTCAAATTGATTTTTGGTCATCTTGGTTTCCTTTTATAGTTTTCTTTCAATCACTCTTTCCCAAAATTTTGTGGTATGACTTATTAGTTTAATATTTTTATAATTTGCACAATTTTATATGTCGTTCTTGTTTTTAAACAAAAGTACTAAATATTTTCTCTCCACTCATTAGACATTTTCTTCGTCTTCAATATTATATTGAATAATTTCATAAACTATCCAATACCATGTTTCTCTAGACACTACCATATCTTTATTGGGATATCGTCAAGTCCAACTGTTTTTCTATTTTTCATCATTTTTTAAAACTTTTCAACTTTTGAGGATTGAATTATCTGATAAAAGTTTATATTTTTGTACTCTTGTGACCTACTTAGTTCACTTAAACTAAATTGATCATCTTGATCTTCATTACATAGTTGATGAAAATATCTCTTTTATCGTTCTTTTATTTTTCTATCATTTACTAATATCCTATTAGATTCATTTTTAATATATCTTATTTATATAAGGTATGTTATTTTCATCTCTCTCACTTTAGTTATTTTATAGATATCTCTTTTCCCTTCTTTTGTATAAAGCCGTCGATAAAAAGCCTTTGAAAGTTTCGTTCTTTGTTTCATTCACTTTTCTTTTTGTCTCTTTTTTGACTACTGTATACTTCTCTAAGATTTCCTCGTTTTTACTAGTGTAGAGTAATTTATAAGTAGTTTTTTTGTCTTTACTTTCTCTTATACTTGTTTTCCACCACTAAATTCTTTATTTAGAGATATACCTTCTTTCAACTTACCAAGTACACTCTTAGATACCATTTTCACAAGAAGTGTCATATTTTCCTATGCTATATTAGGGTCACTATGCATTTTTTTAAAGACTTGATCTCACACTCCCTCCTTAAAGTTGTTTCATTTATCATCTTTTAAATTCTACCACTTAATTCTAAGAGTTATGCATATTTTCCTTCTAAGGATACTATGTTTGATACACAAATCCAACACTACTGATCTATATTGGGGGTTAAACTCTCTCCCGAAATGACCTCTCAATTCTTACAAGTTTATATATATTTTTTATCTCTCTTATGACAAGTTTATATACTGTCATGATATCTAAAAATGGTTTTTACTCTTCATTTCTTTATCCAAATCCATTATTCCATGTACTCTTCCATATTCCTATTCCATCTGTCCTACATGCCCACTTAGATCTTATCATATTAAAATCCTCTCACTTTATGAAATTCTTTATATTACCTCATTTAGATCTTTCCAAAACCTTTGTATAGGGGGTGAGCATTCAGTTAAATTGTAATTGAAATGATCAAAATTGAAATAATCAATTTAATTTGATTATATAATTTTCATAATCATAAACTTACCAAATAGACAAAAAATCAATATTTCTTTTGACCGAATTAGGTAGTTAATTAGATTCGGTTATCCAAATTAGCCAAATTATTAAAATTTCTTACTACAAAAGACTTTTAAATAATGAAACTTTTTATTTATGTTTATATAAATATAATATATATCATTTATATCAACTTGTGAATATGAACTATAATTTTAAAATTCAAAATTCACTTATAATTTTATTTTACCAAATATCATTTTAAAAATTTTAAATTTTAAATTTCAAATAAACTAAATTTTGGAAATGGAAAAAGAATGAAATAGGAGGAGAGGAAGATGCGTGAGTGAGTCTCACCTTTGGAAGTGGAAGAGTCATAAAAAAGACATTGAAAATTTGAAACTAAAAAGATAGAAACTAAAGGTCTTTCATTCATTATACACTCTCTACCATATTAGTTTTATTTTTAAATTTTTTTCTCTTTTAATTTTTAATTATAATATTATAATAATATCTATATGAATAAAATTTATTTAAAAAATATATATAAAAAATATTTTTAATTAATTCGGTTAATTCACTTTGATCAAAATAAAAATTTTTAAAATCGATAACCGTTCCAATAAACCAAATTGAAGTTTAGTATTACTTAAAATCAAACCAAATATCTAATAAATCACCCAAAATGTAAATAAACGGTTTGTAAAAATAATTTTTTCAGTTTTATCCGATAGTGTTTACCCCTATCTTTGTTTAATAGTTTCATCTAATCCCATTTGAGCTGCATATATGCTAAATATATTAATAGTTTTTTTTTTGCTATCACTATTTTAAGAATTGTAATTTTATTTCCTTTCTAACCAAACCTACTACTTCATCCCTTAATGAGTAATGTGCTCATGGAATAATTTGGGTGGTAAAATCTTAGTAAGTGAATATGCAATTAGGAGTATATTCCTATGTGCTTTATAGATATATGACTACTCTGTATTATTTTAACAACTATGAATTTGATATCTATGTGCTTGGATTTCATTGAACTCTGTTATTATTGAAATAAAGAATTATCGATTTATTGTCACAAAATAACCTGAGTGGCATGTCAATCCCATCAACTATTCGTAGTCATATAATAAAGTTTTGTAACTATTTCCATAGTTAGATGTTTCATAACATACTATGATTTCTGCCGTCACGGTGAAAGAGGCTATAAAAGACTATTTAGCACTTTTTCAAAAAAATGACTAATCGTGTTAGCATTTAAATATTGTTTGTCATGAATTTCATGCTATTTTGACATCTCACAAAATTACCCTCAGTATACCCAATGATTTTAAATCGTTCAAACCTCTGATATGTGAGCATATATTCCTTTGTACTCGTAGATATAGCAAGAACCATTTGACGATTTTCTGATAGTCCATTTTTGGGTTGTTTAAACATTTGGCCAATATTTGTATAATGTACGCAATATCCGAATACGTAAATACCTAAACATACATCAAACTCCCCACTATTGATGTATAAGGAATTTTCTATATTTTTTGTTTCTCAATGTTGCTTTTGGGGTATTGTTTAAAACTAAACTTGTTTCTCTTAGCCATAGGGTTCTTGTATGCCATATCTCTATAAGATCTTCTCAATATATTATTTTTGGAACAATCGAAAAATACTCTGAAAACGATCTCAGTATTTCTGAATACTTAAAATAAAAGAATTTTCACAAAGATCTTTCTTCTTAAATTTTTTTAGTGAGAAGGATCTTGGTTTCACATAATAGGCCTTGGTCGTTGCTGGCAAATAATATGTTATCGACATATAAAACTAGAAAAATATACTTTTTTCCACAAAACTTATGATATATATATTTGTCAATTAAATTTATCTAAAAATCAAAGGAGATGATCATTTGATAAAATTTAAAATACCATTGCTGAGATATTTTCTTAATTCCATAGATAGATTTTTTAAATTTGCAAACCATATTTTTTAGATCTCTCGATATAAATTTTTTTGCCTGCATCATATCAATTATTTTATTATTGTCACCATAAAAAACGCCGTCTTTATATTTATCTGGTATAACTTATGATCAAAATAAACCACTAATATAATTATAGTCCTGAAAGAATTTTTTAAAGAAACCAGAGAAAAAATCTCTTTATAATCGATATTTTCTTTCTGTGTGAAGTCTTTTGCGGTAAGATGAGCCTTACATCTCTTCACACTGCCTTTCGAATCCCTTTTGGTTTTAAATATCTATTTACAATCAATGAGTTTTGTATATTTAGGTAATGGGACGAAATCTTATACGTCATTGTCCTTCATAAACTTCATCTTATTCATTGTATCAATTCACTTTTGATAGTTATAACATTCTATGGCTTGACAAAAGTGGATTGGATCATCTTCCATCATTTCAATGTTAACCTCATGTTTCTAAAGAAATACAATATAATCATTTGGAATTACATTTTTTCTTTTTATAGTGAATCTCCTTAATGACATAAGTTTTTAAGATGGTAGAGTTTGTTTTTTTAGACTATGTCCTTGAAGAAATACAATCAATGTCAACCTAATGCAGATGCTTCAGACTAGAACGTCTATCAGTCCAAAATTCATAAGGGGATTTTTATAGTTGTTTTAATAGGAACCCTGTTCAGAATATATGCTGCAATTTTGATTGTTTCTCCTAGAGTGTCTCAGGCAAAGCAAAATGAGCAATTATACTCCTTACTATGTCCTGATGAGTCATGTTTCGTCTTTCAGCAACACCCATCATGACGGTGAGCCAAGCATGGTGTAGTATGAGATGATACCACATTTTTCTAGAAAGTGAGTAAATGGTTTCGGACATCATTCACCTACTTTGTCATTTCTGTCATAATATTCTCTTACTTTTAATCTTTTTCGGAGTTAGTTTTCAATTTCGATCTTATAAATTTTAAACATGTCCATAGATTGGAACTTATCTGTAGGGAGATATATGTAGTCATATTTTAAATAATCGTCAATAAACTGATAAAATATCGTTGACTATTTCAAAAAACGAAAAGAATGGCTCACGGATATCCGTATGAATCAGTTATAAGATGTTTGAAATTTTATTGGCTTCAAATCTTCATTTGTTGTTTTGTTTTCCATTTATACAATTTACACAAATATCAAAATTTGTGAAACCAGTCTCTCTATTCTCTATCTAGATATATGATCCAATCTACCATGTCATAATGAAGAGAAATTCTTATTAGCTAATTTACGCTTTAAAGTTCGAGTGTTAGCTTGCAGGAATTCATTAAAAGAAGCCATGATATCAAGTAGATAAAGATAATCAATCCTAATAAAGAATTGAAACCAACCAATTTGGATTCAAGAAGCAAACTAACTTTTCTATTTCCAAAAAAACAAGTAAAACCAAATTTGTAGAATGCAAAAATAGAAATCAAGTTTCATCTAAAAGATAGTACAATAAAAGTTTTATATAAATTTTAATAAAATCCGGTTTTTAGCGATAATTTAAATTTTACTATTAGTTCAACTGTAACTTTATTACAATCGCTTATATAGATGTACTTTCATCATCATTTGGTGGTCAACAATTTAAGCATCCCTGTATATACACATTGATGTGAATGGTTACAATGGAATCTAGCCACCAAGGGTGGCTTGATAGTAAAACTAAATTAATCTCAGAACAAAATAAGTTAATGAATATAGCATTATTCTTATCGTGTTTCCTTTTATTTCCTTTTTGTTCTTAGTGGTCAAGTGTTCTTGACGCTTATTTTGCATTGAAATAAGTTTTATCAAGAATGTACCAATTTCAACCTTTTTATACTTGACAAATTGTTTCTTAATATCTTTAAGGAAAATTTTGAATGTCATTACAGATTCAGATATTGTGTCTTTAAATGTTTGTCGGATGGCTCATTTCATAATTATTAAATATATACAATTTGATCCCTCTTATCTTTTTAACTCTCTATTTTCATCAAATGTACTTTTATCACTAAGAGGAGGGAAGAGTCATTTGTTAACGCAAGATCCTAGTCCATGATTCCAAGAATTATCAACAAGTTCTCTTGCCATGAATGGAAATTGGAACCATTAAACATAGAAATAAAGTTAACTCGGACATTGATATTGATGAGAATAGTATTAACTATCAAATAGAGAACACTAGTCAATATATACTCAAATGGAACTTTTAAAAAAATTTCAAATATAAGAAATCTCCATTACAAGATATTAGGCATTTTATTAATATTTTATTTTGAACAAAATATGTCTCTAAATGTCTCTGGGATGGTTCATTTTATAATCATTAAATATATACGATTTGATCTCTCCTACATTTCTATCTCACTATTTTCATCAAATGTGCTTTTATTATTAAGAGGTGGGGGAGAGTTGTTTCTTAATGCAAGATCCAAATTCATGAGTTCGAAAATTATCAACAAGTTCGCTTACCATGACCGGAAATTGGAACCATGAAACATGAAAATGGAGTTAAGTTGGGCATTGATGTTAGTGAGAATATTATTAGCGACCAAATAGAGAATAGTAATCCATACATGATCAAATGGAACTTAAGAAAAAATTTCAAATATAAGGAATCCCATCACGAGATATCAAGCACTTTATTAATATTTTACTTTTGAACAAAATAATTAACTTATAAGTGGTAAATTGGTGGAGTAATTAAACACTAATAATAAAAACATATTATCCAATTATCTTTCTTGAATTGTTCACATGAAAAACCAAAAAATTGTTATACATTTATTACCACAAGGTATATATGCAATTTTGTCAAATACGGACTTTCTTGTGGGCCAATCGGTATTTATATGAATTGCATACACATAACCTTTTATATTCTAAAATATATTAATTTTCACAATAGAGATCACTTTGACGATGTGTTTCAATTAATTTATTTTGAAATATATATAAAACTATACTTATATTTGAATAATTTTCATAATTGAAAATTTTCAATTTTATTCTGATGGCCTTAATTTCTCGAAAATTAGATTATTTAAGATCCAATCTTATCAACCTTAAATTGGACATATGAAGGCCCAATTTACTGAATCTGTCTTCATTTTTCTGTTTGTCTCTTTACTTTCGTTATTGGCATAAAACCAAAGTCTTCGTTTTTTGCTAACAACTAATTCAAAGCTTAACTAATCCTAAGCACCAAATGAATTTTCATGTAAGTGATGGAATTTGTTCGTTCTCGCTTAATACCATTTTTCTAGACAAAACTTTCTTAAACATGCACTACAAAACAAATGTACTATTCAGACGGACGAAAACCGTTTATTAAACATATTAAAACCGTCAGCAAAACTTTCTCCAATGGATATACTTTCAGTCGGCTATACACCAGTCGGGATAGATCTATCTCGATGGTTTGATGGCCGTTGAAGCATGTAATTGATTTATAATGACGGTTAGAAAAGTATTAGTAAAAATAGTATCTTTTATCATCAGTTTCAAAATATCGGTAAAAATTATTATCTTTTATCGTCGATTATCACATGTGTTAAGAAATATTACTATCTTTTATGATCAGTTATTACAACCGTTAAGAAATGTTATAACCATTTATCATCGGTTACCACATACGTTAAGAAATGTTACGATCTTTTATTGTCGATTACCATTTAGTTATCATATGTTAGTATAAGTTACTGTTTGATTATCGGTTACCACAAATGAGGAAAAATTACTGTTTTTATCGGTTGGAAAATGTTAGTATAAGTTACTATAGGTCACTACAAGATTACTATAGATTACTAGATGTTACTGTCGGTTACCACGGTCACTGTCGATTACCACATGGTTACTAATCGCCATGGTTACTATTTTGTACCGTCGATTACACAAGCGTCAGAAAATGTTACTCTCTCTCTTTTATCATCATATTATGTTAGAAATGTTATATTTTTTATTCTTTGTTATTACAAATTACAAATGTTAAAAAAAATTATTATTTCGATTACCACTAAATTACTGCTCGTTACCAATTTTACCATATGAAATATCAATAGTGACGGTTTCTTTTTTTAAAAAAGATGATAGGTAAATTAAAACACTGAAAAATAAAGAAATTATAAAAATAATATAAATATTATAAGAATTGTAATTGATACAAACTAAAATGATTGATACATATAAGACAAAAAAATAGAAAAAAGATTACATGTCTTACAACTACATATCTTCTGGGATGTTCTAAACAAAAAATATTCGGTACAGTTTCTGAAGGCATCTTTGTCCACAATCGCAATTTTTGATCCATAATGTTTCGTAGCAATCTGTTCATTAAAAACCAATAGTAAATTAGTGAAATCATTATAAATAATAAATAATGAATGTAAATGAAAATATTACCAGAGAAGTAAGCAGAGAGCGTTTTCTTTTTCTAAATCTAAAACATTTTGATAGCATTGATATTTATATTTCTTCACAACTGTTCAAAATAAAAAATTAAAAATGATATTTTAACTTTAAATCTCAAATTAAAATAAAAATAAGATATTTATTTTAAAAACCTGAATAACATCTTGGATGATTGAGTTTGTTCGACTGAACTTATTCTTTCTTGGAATAGTTGTGATTCTTCATACAATACTTATCCGTCATTCGTCAAGTCTTTCAAATACCAAATGTGATTAACTTTTGGTAAAATTTTACAAAAGTATGAGTGAGAGGTTTAAATTGGTTAGGGGAGAAAAGCTTGCAAGGAAAGAATAGAGAGATTTTGATTGTGGAACTTTCGCCCACATATAATTTATACTATACAATTTTTACAAACAAATTTTTAAAACTCCGCTTTTGCGCTTTTTCTCCCGTTTCTTTTTTCGTTACCGCATTTTTTCTCCCACCTCTTTTTTCATTACCGCGTTTCTTAATTTTTCACATGTGTCTTTCATGTGTGTTTTGAAAAAATCACTTATAATTTTTACTATTTATTAACAAATACTTATTAATTAGTTACTATATTTGATTAATATTATATCTATTTGATTAATCAAAAATAATATATATTATATATTCGATGATAATAAACTTATTAATATTATTAATTTAAATAATGCAATGATATGAAATTAATAATTTATATAATATAGTATTATACTTTTGAAAATTTATTGAGTATAATTTGAAAATATGACAATATATTGTAATTATATGTAATTATGTAATTAATTATATTGGTATAATTAATGAAAATTACTAAATTTTTTGGTAGAAATTGAGTTTCAAATTCAATCACAATTTATAATTACAAAGCATAAATAAAAATTTAATCTTTTATAGACACTCCATAATTTCCATATACACAACTTTCACATATTACAAACACATACACATACCACTAAATTCAACCACTAATATTTCACATGTAACATTATTTAAAATTAGTATAGTGTACTTCAATTTGCACATATTGCTTTTTTGACATTCTAAAAATAATTCATGAAACTTATTTTCATTCACATTAAATGTATGAGAAGTTGATTTATCTATTATCATGTAAATTTATAAATGATTATGTAAATCTATGAATGAATCATATATGCCAAACATATCATGTTCAAAAAATAATCATGTAGTTGGATATATTAGATCCATATAAATTTTTATTACTTTCTTCATGAATACATTTATCCTCGGTATATAGTGCATTTTTATCTTTTGTAAGTTTAATTTTATCTCATTTTACCTTTTTTTTATTATTATATCATTAATTTTATTTTGTAATTTTTGTGTTTGATTTTTTTGTATTTTCATTTATGTTAATATTATTTACTACACTTATACCAATTGTACCACTTATTATAAGAATATCATTTGTTACCGGTTGTTATTATTTGTTACCACTTGTTACCATATATTATATTGTAATACATTATCACTTGTTACCGATTATTATTATTTGTTATCACTAGTTACCATATATTATACCATGATACACTATCACTTGTTACCTGTTGTTATTATTTATTATTACTTGATATCATGTGTTATACCATGATACACTAAATAAAATAGAAAAAAAATATAAAAATATAAAATGATTGGATAATGTGTAAACAGAATTACATTTCCTACGCTAAAATAAAAAACTTCGGATTTTAATCCATAAAAAAATATTTTAAATTTTTCATTTGAGACAAGTCAAAAGTTGTAAGAAAATAATATCATGTACAAAATTAGACAATAAACTCCACAAACAAAATTAATTAACAATAATATTTAAGAAAATAATATCAAGTTATACAACATTATCAACTAACAACATCCTTCTCTTCTCTTGTGCATTAGTTGTACAGCGCAATCACTACTTGCTCAATTACTATTGTTAACACTTAGGCGCCAAGACAAAATTAATGTTGTTAGGGGTCGAGATAAAATTTATGTTGCACTAACAACATTATTAACATTATTTTGTACAATATTATTAACATTATTCTTGATAGATATATTAGATATATATATATATATATATATATTAATCTAATTAGATGAATATTAAAGTAACCAATATTAAAAAATACACTTGTTGTCATGCCACATGCTTAGGTTTATTACCCATTGATTCATTCATCTGCTAATCTAAAATAGTTTAAATTAATGCAAATTTTTTACTTCAATTTTGTGAAAGGCAGTGCATTTTCAATAATAAGATGGTTTGATTAATTTTGTCAAAACCACGACATTATCTTGTAATCATATTGTAATCATCTTGTAAGCATATTGTAATGAAACAATGAATTTTATATTTATATTATCGTAAATTGGTTTGATTTCGTTAATATAAATATAAATAAATTTAACGATTATGCCAATATTTTTTTTATTTTGGCGTGCTCCACCAATATATTCCTCCCATTTTGGAGCGCGAGGGCACCCCGGGTGCGTAACTAAAGTTAAAGTGCTGGTTGTTTTGAATAAAACTTCAAATTAGGTTTTTGGACAAAAAGTTGAGTTTCAGAAAGTTAAGTTTTGAAAAGAAGAGCCTATACAAATCATCTATTTTTTAATCACATAACTCTAGAAAAGGCAAATAGTAGAATCAAATAAACAATTTGAAATTTCTTCACCAATAAAAAAGAAAAAAAATTACAAGAAAAAAATTTTTAAAAAAATTGCAAAACAAAAATTCATGATTTGTAATTATCTTTATTAATATCATATATTTTGGTAAATATTTTTGTTTTTTTTTTGTAAATTTATAATGTAAAATACAAAATACAAATCATAACACTTTTTTCTTTTTTATCTTTATTAAATTTGTAAATTAAATATTTTTAGAATTTATATAAAATTATATAATATTGATAATTAATGTATTATTACCAATATATTTCTTATGTTCCTCCATTTTGGGGTAATAGTGGAACAGAAAAAAAAAAAAAGAATGAAAAAAAGAAGAGTGAAGCGGAAAGAAAAAATTGAAATAAAAAAAAAAGGAAAGAAAAAGAAGAAGAAACAAAAAAAAGTTAAAAAAACGGAAGGATGAAGGTAAAAAAAAAAAAAACAGAAAACAAAAAGAAGAAAAAGAAAAAAAAAGAAAAAAAAAATTAAAAAAAAAGGAAGGGTGAAATGTAAAAAAAAAAACAAAAAAAGGGTAAATAAGTGAAAAAATAAGTTAAAAAAAAAAGAAACTAAAAAAAAAGAGAGAGGAATAGTAGTGCCCCACGGTTGCAGCCGTGGGGCGCGCAACTGCAAGCGCGTGCAGGGGCGCTGGCATGCCCCTGCGCGGTTGCAGCCGCAGGGCATGCGGCCACAACTGCGCTGGCATGAGGATGCCTGCGCAGTTGCAGCCGCGTGGTGCAAAAAATTGAGGCAAAGAAGCAAATATATAAGGCAAAGGCCATTCCAAGAAACACATGGCAAGCAGTGCGGTTGTTGAAATATCTCATTTCACATGCAACGCCCAGTTTCGAGTCCCTGCTCCTGCAACTTTTTTTTTTCATTTTCTTCTCTTCCTTCCTCTCCCTTTCTCCCATCAATTTTTTTTTTCCCATCTCACTCTCACCCATAAAATAAAATTTTTTCTCTTTCTTTCTCTCACTCTCTCTCATCAATGTTTTTTTCTATCATCAATTTTTTTTTCCCTATCTCACTCTCACCCATAAAATAATTTTTTTTTTCTTTCTTTCTCTCTCTCTCTCATCAATTTTTTTTTCTATCTCACTTTCATCGATAAAATAAAATGAATGAATTATTAGTTATTTTGGTAAATATTTGTAATGAAATATTTAAATTTTTAAAATTTTTTATATATTACAATTTAAATTAATATTTATAATTATCATATTAAAATCCATTATAATTTATAGTAGTGTATATATAGCAATATTGAAAAATTGTGAATATGTATCTCAAAATAATTCTAAATTTTTTTATAATTTTTTTATATTTTCATTTTACATGCTTGGATATACACTTTTTCAAATTAAATTAACAATAAACAAATTTTCAAAATAAATTTTCAAAATCTCTTTTCCCCCGAGTATTTTTTCATTACACAATTTTCCCGCCCTTTTTCATTACACATTTTTCGTCTCCTTTTGAGACAATCATTTTTTTTCTTTTTTTTCTTTTTTTTTTCAAATATACCGGTGATATTTCTTTCTATCACACTCTCATTTTTTTTTCTTATCTGCCACCTTTTTTTTCTTATCTCACTCTCATTCAACATTTTTTTCTCTTTTTTTTTTCTCAGTCAACATTTCTTACAATTTTGAGGTATCTGAAAATAATATATAATTGTTTAGATGAATATATATATTTAAAAATGATTTTGTAACTTGGTATTAAATATATAGATTTTTTATATTATTATATTATCATTGAAATTTATTTATCTTGTCTTCTTCAGTTGCACAAATAAATTTTATATAAATTTCATAGATATAATTTTTCACAAATAAATATCATTTGAAAAACAAAAAATTAGAAAAAAGAAATTAAAACAAATAATAAAAAGACAAAATTAAATGAAAATGGAAGTAACGGAAATGACAAATGGTAAAATATAATAGTTGTATGACGTAATATTGAAGTGTAAATAAAAATAAATAATTGAACAAATTACCACTTACTATGAAGTTAACATGATAACTAATGTTCCTATGGTAACGGAACTTACCACAACTTACCACGAAATTATCACGTTAATAGCATGTTACTACGTTACTATGGTAACCCTAAACTTACCACATGATGATAATTAAGATACTAGCGCCCCTGTATTTTTTAGCAAAAAATGCATTTATTACTATGTTACTATGGTAACCCTAAACTTACCAATGTGGTAACAGAACTTACCATAACGAAATTATCACATGAATAGCATGTTACTATGTTACTATGGTACTATGGTAACTCTAAACTTACCACACGATAATTAATGTTATTAGCGCCCTGTATTTTTCAACAAAAAATGCAAAAAAAATGCATGTCTTGGCCAGATTTAGAAGCTTAACAAAACCACTATACTACAACTTGTCATGTATCTCTTTTTTCTTTTTTCTTTTCTTTTATTCTCTATTATATTTTGATAAATATTTA
Source organism: Dillenia suffruticosa (assembly GCA_033439265.1). Lineage (NCBI taxonomy): Eukaryota > Viridiplantae > Streptophyta > Magnoliopsida > Dilleniales > Dilleniaceae > Dillenia > Dillenia suffruticosa. The sequence goes on from JAVTVX010000015.1 coordinate 24,024,245, forward strand.
TAATTAAATATATATTTTTTTTAAATTATTAATATATTATAATTTTAATTAATATTAGTAACCATCATTTTATATTATCACACTAACAGAATAATATCATTCATTCAAAATTATCATTATTTACCACTTATTATCACAATTACCAATTTTTTTATCACAACTTATCAAATCTTATCATTACTTACCACTTATTATCATAATTACCAATTTTCTTATCACAACTTATCACATCTTATCATTACTTACTATTTATTATCACAATTACCGATTTTTTTATCATAACTTATCATAAATTAAAAAATTCTATAAATTCTATAAATTATCATAACTTATTTTTGAAATGATTTATATAAATTCTGTAAAAAGCACAAAATAAGAAAAAGAAAAAGAAATACAATTAAATTAAATGAAATAAAATTAATGATAATATAAAATAATAAAATGTAATAGTTAAAATATAAATTAAAATAAAACTTAAATTACTACTACTTACTATCCATCTACTTAACGCTTACTATTTATTATTTGCCACGACTATATATCATAAACTTACCACTTCTCTCAATTTGGAAGCTTGACATGTCAACATCACAACTTGTCACGTGTCCCTTTTTTCTTTTTTCTTTTTTTTTTTAGTCTCTACATTTCTCACTTTCATATTAATAAAAATGTACGTTGCTAAAATACCAAAAAATAGCCGAAAAAAAGCGACCAATGGATTTGAACTGTGGAGTTTGACTCTATCTCTCTTTTTGTTTTTTCTCTCAACCTTCCACACTTTTTTCTACTTTTCTTTTTTATTTTTTTTTCTATAAAAAATATTTAAATTTTTTAAATTGTTAATATGAGAGAATTTAAATTAATATTAACTAACATATAATTTCTAATAATTTATAATTTATAATAATATATATAGTACTAATATTATGTATGTATTATTAGAAAATGATATATTATGTATCTCAAGATAATTCTAATTTTTTTATAAATTTTTTATACTTTTACAGACTTCTCACAAATTATTACCACTAGTTATCACAAATTATAACATGTTATAATATCTTACCACTATTTATCAGTTGTGATTATTATTTATCACAAGTTATAACATCACAAGTTATAACGTATTACAACACACACAACATACACGTTATCATAAATTATTCCTTTCTACATTAACTCTAAAATTTTAAATTGTTATTAAAAATTATATAAATATATACAAACATATAGCATTTACAAATAGTAAAATACAAGTTATCATAATTATAATGGTTAAGTAAATTCAGTAGACCTGATTTTTTTCAAACCGTCCTTAAAAATGTTATATTTACCAACGACAAATGATAACCATTATAAATTGAATATCATTTTTATCGACGGCTGTGTTAGCTTTACTCACGGTTTATAAATTTTTCTCGACGTTATAATTTATACCGTTGAAATATGTATATATATTTCTAGGGTTTTGTAAAAAACGTTGGCATAGATAAGAAAAAACCGTTGCTAAAGGTTATCGACAATAAAAGTTACCGTCAGTATAAGAATTTAATTTTGTAGTGATGCTTTATTATTCCATACTAAGGGAAGAGCAGCCTTGAACACAAAGGGGAAGTGAATAATGATAAGGATGATACATTGGTTCAATCACTAAAAAAAACACGATTTTAGCGATATATTTTAGAAACGGAAAAAATTCGTTGCTATTTGCGATAAATTTAGTGACGAAAAATTTTGTGTCACTAATTTGCAACAAAATTAGCAACGAAAAAGTATTCATGGCTAAATTAGCAACCGATACATTATTCGTGGATAAATTCGTCGCTAATTGACAACAAAAATTTTTGTGGTTAAATCCGTTACTAATTGGTGACGAAAAATTTTTCATTACAAAATGTGTTGCTAATTAGTGATGAATAGAAATTTCGTGACTAAATTTTGTCACGAATACTGTTATCCGTCACTAAATTTAGCGATGAAAATATTTTGTCGCAAATTTTATCGTCAAATTTAGTCACAAAAAATTTTCGTGGCAAATTTCATCGTTAATTAGTTACAAAAATTTTTCGTCATTAATTAGTCACGATAAAAATATTTGTCACAAAATTTAGTAACAAACTTCAAAATTCATGACTAAATTCATTACTAATTAGTCACAAAAAATATTTATGACAAAATTTGTCGCTAATTAGCCACAAATAAAATATTAGTGACTAAATTCGTCGCATTCAAAATTCATAACTAATTTTCAAACAAAATTTCTTCTATATTTTATTAGGAAATATTTTTAATCGTATCTCTCTTTTTAATATATTTTAAATAATGAAATCGAATTAAATATATATTGAATATTACAATTCTCACAAATTTGATAATTTTTAACAATAAATAATTTAACCAATTTATAACAAATAATTTTCAATTAGTCGCGGCTGTCGAGTTCACCATTCATATTTTTTGTTTTTTACATTCATTCGCTTCTCTCGTATAGTTCAATTGTTTTTGAAAATTTAGTTGTTTATATTCATTTGTTATTATCATCAACAAGAAACACAATTGTGGTAAATTGTGGTAAAAATAATTATATATGATAAAATTTAGCAATGAAAAATTTTTCGTCGCTATTTTAGTGACGGATTTTTATTTTTCGTCGTTAATTTTTATAATGCGTCATTAGCAATGAAAAATTTTTCGTCACTAAATCTGTCGTTAATGTTTTTAGCGACGAATTTTTCTAAAATTTTTATCGCTAAATCTGTCACTAAAATCGTATTTTTTGTATTGAATTGAGTTTACTAAATTCCAAAATCTTTGCACCTGCAATTGAGTCTAGTTAGATCTAAAAATTGGCCCATAAATTCCTTTAAAAATGACATTTTTTTTTTAAGTTGGGTCAATGAAAGTTTTGAGAAAGTCAATATAAAAATAAGGTACTACTTTACATACTAAATCCCACTTTCTTTAAAAAAATTGTAAAAATTGTGGGAAAATCAACATTAAATGAGGTACCATTCTACATACGAAATCCCACTTTTCTTAAAAAAAATTTGTGAAAATTGTAGAAAGATCAACATAAAATGAGGTACCACTTTCCTTGAAAAAAATTTATGAAAATTGTGAGAAGGTCAACCGCCCCCAAGAAAAGAGTCACAAAAAATCATAATCTTTGATCTCCTCTCTCCCTATGACAATCCTTTTTTTTTTTTCTTTTTTAAGAAAATTGGACCTCGATGGAGTCTCAATCGATCCGTCGACTTTAATGACCAAAATATGGCATTGGACGATGAAGGAGAGGAGATGAAATGATCTCACTCTCTTCGTCCGGAAGACACTTTCCTAAAATTTTTTGATCAACATCCACACAAAACAAATGCCATGCATATTTTCAAAAATTCACACAATCCCATAATTATATACATAAACAAAATTTTAATCACAAAATATGCAAAAAAAAAAAAAAAAAACATTGTGTGATAAAAATTCTTTTTTACTCATCATAAATGATAAATATTTATCGGTATCTTTACATTTATTATGTCTATATCCTATTTGATACATTAAATTCAAGTTATCAAATTTATTAAATCACTTTTTTTATGGGTTTAATTTAAATGACAGTATGCAATATATAATTATTTACATCCAACGTTGGATTAATAATTTAACATCGACAACATCTATCTACAAAGGTTTAAGAAAAAACACTTCTTTGGCTTTATATAACATAAAAAGTTCTAATGGCGTTCCATATGTATATTTGTTTGAAGCAAGTTTATCAACAAAAGACATTCAAAAGTGTTTTTGGAAAGGTATGAAATCACATGAAATGACTCCATTAATTATATATTCTCTACTTGATTTTACATTTGCCCCTACTCTGCATAAATCCTTAAAAATTAGAAAAACTCCAAGAAAGGAACCATCAGATTAGTATATGTCAAATGAATGGATGATACTGCATTTCTAACCAAAAGTAGTCCTAGTCATAGGAAGTCATTGATCACCAGGAACATCAGAAAACACTAGATCATTAACTAGTTGCAAAATAAAGCAACTAAATACAGGACCATCTTTCAATCTAAGTTTAATGCCATATGCTAACTAATCAGCAAAATATTTGCAGGATTCATTTGCACAAGGGGATTCAACCTGAGAACAAGATCCGCATGCGGTTGGAGTAGAAGCCAAAATGCAAGCCAGCAAGGACCTGAGCTCCATGGAGGTGGTCCATTTCTCTTTTCATTAATTTTTGTACTTTTAAGGTAGAGAATCATGTTATCTAGCTATATTGATTTTCTGTTCATCTGAATCTCTTTTCTTGCCAATCTTTTATTGTTTATGCTCTTGCTAGATTCAGAATTGTTTTCTGATGATTAACATTCTTCATAGTTACTCACATTCCCTATTGTCATCTTAATTTTTGGAATCTTCGAATAACTTAAAATTTATGATATGTGAGTGAATTTCAAAGAGTAATAGAATGATTTTCAAAGAATCATGTGACGTTTTTCAAAATGTCTCTTAACATGTTAATAAAGTTTAGAATTTTTTATATATCGGTGGTTATATTATGTATTCAAATAAGAGTGGAGAGTCACTCTAATAAATAGTGAAAATTTTATATAGTAATATTCATGATTATCTTTTTAGATTCTCCTTCTTCCTAACATAATCTTGAGTATTTATATGATTAAAAATTCTTATTTTCATTATTTGTCCTTATTTTCTATAAAATATTGATATTCTCTAACTTAGTCTAAATTCGTGTTCTTTTTTCTACCTACAAAGTGATATCAAAGCTATGTCGAGATTGTGCCTAGGTTGGTGATCCTTAGGATCAAAGAAAAAAAGTTATTTGCATGTGTTGGCATCTCCAAATTTTTAAAGAAAAATAAAAAATCTATTGAGAAATCTTTAGATTTGAAAAAAAAAGAATTTGTTGAGAAAGTGTGAGTCGTGAGAAGAACTCCACAGACAAAAAGTTTAGAAGAATGGAAAATCAAGTGCCTACTATTGTTGTGATTGTACAATTTAAAACAATACTCAAAAATAAACCGGAAAAGTTAAATTTGTATGCAGCAGAGTATGTATGTACAAAATTTGGTTCAGATCATCTATCAGATTTTCTTGCAAAGTTGATATTTCAAGACAAATATGGAATGTATAAATAATATGGATTCAAGATATATACAAATAAAGCAGCTGAAAATGAAGCGGCTCTGCGAGTAATAAGGTATTTGAAATGAGTTTACAATGTTATCATTAAGAATGTTAATGAAAAAGAATTATATGAACTTAAAAATAATTTGGACTATTGAAAAAATTTTATAAAGAAAAATTTTAGTGAGGTAATGGAATAATTGCAAGAATTGAAAACGAATATAAAAGAAAAAACAATATAAAGAGACTATAAATAACGAAAATATATTGGTGATTTACGATAAAAGATAAATTCTAAATTAAGAAGTGAATGTGAGAATAATTTAAAATTTATGACACGGAGAAAATAAAACGTCATGTGAGTGAATTTTAAAGAGTCAATGAGTGATTTTTCAAAACTCATGAGATTTTCAAGATATCTCTTATCATATTAATAAAATTTAGAATAATGTATGATTTTATATATAGGTGGACATGTTATATATTCAAATAAGAATTAGGAGTCATTCTAAAAAAAAAGGTGAAATTTTTATACGGTATTATTTATGATTATCTTTTGAGATCTTATTCTTTTTAATATAACTTTGAGTATTTGTATGATTAAAAATTTTTATTTTTATTATCTGTTTTTCTTCTCTACAAAATATTGATATTCTCTGATTTAGTCTAAATTCATATTCTTTTTGCTGCCTACATCTTATAATTCAAACCCTCATTATTTATTTTGCAATTTGATTGGAAAAAGTAGAATATGATTGAGAGAGAAAAAGAAAGGGCAGCCGGTGATGCAAAGGAATGAAAGAGAAAGAAAGAGCAATAGTCAGATCAGATAGTCAAGTTTACAATGGCTCTTTGCTGGATGGCCTTAGAGTAATAGCAATCAACCAGCGGACAAAAGGAGCATCATAGGAAAGATGACTGGTGGGGGCTCATGAATATGGGTCTTGACTAAAATTAAAATTGAGGGGATATTTGTAAATATTTCTGAAATTTGAATATTTTCTTAATGATTTTGGCTTATATTTAATAATGAAAATTGTTTTTTTACTAAAAAAAAATAACATTTTAGTATTTGAAAATATTTTAATCTAAAGAATAATGGTAAAGATTAAATTATTATAAAATTTTCTAATCTTTATTAACTATTATAGACAATGTCACTCATGTGTCTCAAAGAGCCAATATTGTATTATTGCGGAAAACTAATAAAAGCCAAACGGACAAAGAGGGATGACTCTTAGATTTTTGTTCAAATTAGAGTAGGCGAGTGAAGGCATGACGAAAAAAATTTTGTGGGGGAGAGAGAAAGGGTGTGTGTGTGTGTACGGATAACGTGCTTGGTTTAGGGTCTCTTGACGGGTTTTTTGCTTCAAACGTGTGGAGCCACAAAATGGGAGGAGGGCAGAGAGAGAGAGAGAGAGAGAGAGAGAGAGAGAGAGAGAGAGAGAGAATGAGAATTGAAGGCGTTAATGAGTCATTTGCTTTCTAGTCATTGACATTATCTTTGTCTCTCGTGGTCTCTTCTTCTACCTCTTTGTGTTCTTTCGGAATAAAACAAAGGGGAAGAGAGGAGGAGGAAGAGAAAGAGGCAGCACGGGCGCTGGCACTGGCACTGGCACTGGCACACCATGAATGAAAAGGCCACCGTTTCTAAGGAGCTCAACGACAAGCATGCCAAGGTACAGCATTTAATGTTCTCTTTTTTCATTAAAAAAACAAGGGAAAAAACAATGATCCCAATTTTCTTTTCTTTTTTCTTTTCCTTTTATATTGGAATTATCTTTTAGACACACGTGGACGTGTGTTCCCTCGTACCTCAAGCATGTAGGCAGCACGTTCGAAGGTAAATGTGGCTGCATGTAAGAGCTTGTGTTTGATTTTATTCGAAATTATATTTCAATTAATTCATTTTAAATATTATTAAAATCAAATTAAAAGAGTTTTAAATATAAATTTTTTTATTTTTAAATTTTAAATTTTAAATTTAATTAAAAGATCTAAATAGTTACAATCACGTTGCAATTTCATCCGGGGCAGGCTCTAGCATAAAGCTAGTACAACCCTTGCTTAAAGCCCCCTTTTATTAGTGTAATAATTATAATTTAAAAATAACAAAAATGATTCTTTTTTTTTTTAAATAATCTCATAACAATTAAGACACATTTTTAATTTCATTTTAGTTTTTTTTTCTTTATCTCTTTTTTTTTTGGGGTTTTTAATCTGTTTGATATGTTGGCAATCTTGTAGGGTAATCCAATCCTTATTTTTGTGTTGATTGCAAATTTTGCAGATATTAGAGGGCCTTCTCAAGCTCCCATCAAACAGGGAATGCGCGGATTGCCGGAACAAGTATGAATTTTTTTGAAATTTTATGTATGTTCAATAGCATGCCGCACATAATTACTACTTCAATTTTGGCCAAAATCACATCAAACTTCTTAAACTTTAGACCCGCTTTCAAATAAGTGAATGGAGTTAGAATTTTTTTTTTTTTTTTTTTTCATTATAGGTATCCGACTAATTCGGTTTGAATATTATAGATCCATTTTAAAGATTGGTTTTCTCAAATCATTTTTCGTTATTCTCAAGATTTAAATTCAAAATCTCTGATTAAAAGAGTAGAGTGTCTGATTACTCAATTCAAAGGAATTTGGTGGAGTTAGAATTTCTTCCTATTAAAGATCATGTCTAAGGGCTGATTAACATGTCTTTCTCTTCCTTGTACAACTTTGTCATATCAATCCTTCACTTTTGTGACATAAATAATATTTTCATTTTTATTAATAAGAATTATTTATATTTCATAATATTGTAATTAAAATTTTGCCCAACTTGTATTTTGACAGATTTGGCTTTCGAAATTGAATCTCTTTAAATTAATTGTTGTCAATTGGGATGGATAATGTATTTCTCACTGATGTTTTGCTGTAAAAAATTTCAGGGCTCCTCGTTGGGCGAGTGTAAATCTTGGAATATTTATTTGCATGCAATGTTCTGGGATACACAGGAGTCTTGGCGTACATATATCAAAGGTAATCAATCGTCCTTTCTCCATTTGTTGATTGCATAAAGGTTGGGGAAATTCAGTGCGTCCACATGTGATGGGGCCTTTCACTCGTACAACAATTCGACCTCATTGTGTAAGAAAACCTCTAACAAAGAACTGGTTGGCTCCCCCTTTTGAGATACAATGGCCGGTAAGAAGAATTAAATGGCAACACCGACAAACAAGTGAGAGAGTAATTCGATGAGAGAGAGAGAGAGTGAGTTAGAGAGTTTTCACCTACAGATTGTCGGCATATAGTGAATAAAGATATCAGGTATTTCAATTAAATTTCAGATATAAAATTTAAAAATAAAAAAGATTATATCAATAGAATCGGTTTAAAATGAAACCAATAAGCACTCAACCTTCGCTTATTGTGAAAGGTGGCATCTCCTTTTTGTACTGGTATTACATTTGCTATGTCTTTAATTTTCCTTTTTTCGTATAGGTACGGTCAACTACTTTGGATACATGGCTGCCAGAGCAGGTTGCTTTCATGCAATGTAAGAATTGAAGTTACAGTTGTAATCTTCTCTAGATATCATTTAATAGGCTCCATAGGAACGCTTTTCTCATGCAGTTGCTGCTAAAATAAATAAATAAATAAATCTCTCTTTTAATCAATCATGGGAAACATGAGGCGTCTATTCACTCCAACCCTTTGTTGTTTGTATTTTCCTAATGCAGCCATGGGAAATGAGAAGTCAAATAGTTACTGGGAAGCACTGCTGCCATCCAATTTCGACAGAAGTCGGATTGAGAAATTCATACGTTCCAAGTAACTTATCACCAAAATCAAACAAACCTTATTGCAACTGTCCATGGTGAAGTTCTCTATCGTAAGACTTTCCTTGCACCTTACTTTTTTCATTTTCTGGTTGTTTGGGACATTAGGTACGAGGAGAGGAGGTGGGTTCCAAAGAACTCAGCACATACAATTCCGAGACCCATCGAAAAGTGTAATAGACCCAACAACTTGGTTGATGGTGCAACTAAGAGCAGGATTCCAAAGAAAACAAGAACTTATTCTCTTGATGAAGGGATTCTTAACAATTTCATGGCTCAAGTTGCTCCCCCGCCAACAGCGAGACCTCGTTGGGTAACCCTAGCTTCTTCGAATTTTCGTTATTCCATTTGCATTTTACTGCAACATATTTCTAGCTTACATAGTTCTTATTTTGCATTATGGTCAAGAATGGACTAATTTTGGACAAATTATTTTGGCAGGGTTCCGTCGACATGGGGGACATAAGTAATGTTTCTCCTATTCCCGGTGGGAATGCATCAAAAACAAAGCCTGCTGCACCCACAAAACAGACTGGTGTTGGAACAGATCTCTACAATTTGCTATATGGTCAAGAGCCAAAAGCAAACCGGTCTTCATTACCTCCAAGCTCCTGGGCAACTTTTGATTGTAAGATTGCATTGCTACCTTGGCCTTAATGTTTTCTTCTTCACAAATTTTAATGTCTCTGAAATGCCAATTTTCTGTTTGAGAAGCACTTTTTGATACTAAAGAGGTCTTTTTTCTCAGAAAAGAATTTATCTCACTTTGTTGCTCTCAAATATTAATTCAAAAGACACTTCTAGTTATGACCCATAATAAATTCTAGAGACCCTTAAAAGACATATCGTTGCTCGCATATTTACATAAATCATGACAAACACATGATTCATATTGTATTTAACTTCTAAAAGACACATACATGTGTTTAGCATAAGAGTCATAATCCAAAATTTTCAAATCATCATTTTCAACATCCCCGTTAATTTGAAATTTTCTTTTTAATTCCAAATCTTGCTCTCAATCTACGAAAATCTCCGAAGTTTAGTGGTTTTGTGAAAATTTCAGCATTTTGATATTGAGTTTTCACATACTTCAACTCTACTTCCTTGAGGATGATCCACTCTCTGATGAAATGGTACCTTATATATATATATATATGCTTGCATCGGTCATCGAATACCAGATTAATTCTTTGCAAGTGCTTGTGCAAATTTGTTGTCAATCAAATTTGGGTAGGTTTTCTTGTGGCAAATGAAGTTTCTTTAATTATTTTCTTAGCCAAATAGCATGACAAGCACAAGAAGTTCATGCCACATGTTTGGACTCACAAGTTGAAAGTGTGACAATATGTTGCTTCTTTGAACTCCATGTGATAGAACAATCACCCGTAAAAATTACAAAACCAGAAATACTCTTTCTATTATCAATATTCCCACAAAATCACTATCACAAGATCCCACAAGTTTGAAATTTCTAGAAGAAAAATAAATTAGCCCATAATTAAGTGTACCTTTAAGGTGACAAGGAATTCTCTAAACAAAGTAGAAGTTTCCATAAAATAACTCACTACTCCTACTGCATAAAGGATATTGGCCACGTACATGTCAGATATCTCAAACTTCCCATAGGACTTTTAAAAAGAGCTGGATTTACCTTTTCTCTGTCTTCGAACTTTGATAATTTTCTCCACTTTCCATGGGTGCGTTCATAGTACTATAGTCAACATAGCCTTCCTGTGAAATGAATATACCTTCATTTTTCTCACCTCTGGGTCCAAGTAATATAACATAAGCCTAATGTTGGCTCTCTCAAATTCAAAAGACATAGCCTTCTTGAATTCTTCAAACAAGCTTGAATAGTTCCCTGTGAAAATAAGATCATCCATGTACAGATAGACAAGCAAAATGTCTCGTTTACCATGGATTTTGAATATTCAATTTTAAAACTTGACAAGCAAAGTAGGCGATTCCTGGCCTTTAGTGCTTGCTTCAATACATACAAAACTTTCTTTAATTTAAAACTTTATTTTCAAGTCCATTGACCAGTTTTTCGACATAGACTTCCTTCTTCTTTAAGATGGCCACTAAGGAAGGCCGGCTTTACATCTAGTTGATAAATTCTCGTTTTCATTTGTGCTGCTAGTGAAATAGGCAAACAAAGAGTCTTTATTCGGGCAACGGTTGCAAAGATTTCTTCATAGTCAACTACCTTTACCTATAACCTTTGACATGAAGTCTTACTTTGTATCTCTCCACATCTCCATTAGTATTCTTCTTCACCTTGTAGATCCATTTGACTCATATGACTTCATAATCATTAGGAAGTATTATTCTTCTCTTCATCCATGACTTGTCCCCACATTTTATCTTGCATAGCTTCATCAAAGGTTAATGGTTCACAGTCTACCTGAAGTTAATATAATTTATCATTATCGAAAGTAACTTCTCTAGATCTTGCATAAATATCATTTGTGTCTCTCATTTTTTTTTTTTTTGGCCATTCACTTGAACAACTTTCAGAAGAGTAAGTGAAGGAAGTGGTGAAGGATGTGGAGTTGTGTCTTGCATAGGTTGCATTGTGTATTGTTGTTCCTCTTCTATAAAATATGAAAGAAACTCATAAGCTTTCTCTTCTTGCTCCTCTTCCATCTCACCACATTAAAAGATGGTTCTACTCTTCCTTTCAACTACTCCAATTTGATGTGGCGATCTTGGATCTATTAAAGGATGATGAATGCCATGAGTTGCACACAAGTCATTGAATTCTTTTGAAGTGAATTCGCTTCCTCGATCTGATCTCAAAATTTTGATTTTGCAGCCCCTCTTCTTTTCTACAAGTATCTTGAAATTTTTGAAAATAACAAAAACTTCTAACATTTGCTTAAGAAAATAAACCTCAATCTTTCTACTAGAACCATCATAAAGATAAACACTATTTACTCTTCTCAAATGAAGGTGGATTGATCGGGTCACACACATCAATATGCACAATTTGAAGAGACCCCGTTGCTCTTGTTGTGGCTTGTTTTGGAAAACTCCTACCACGTTTATGAAGAAGACATGTTTCACACAATTGCTTGGATGGTTAGTTTTGGGCATCCCTTTCACCATCTTCATCTAGTCATGCTTCTTGTAGAATAGTCTATCTTGACCTAGCCACCTTTGCAATCATATTAGCATTTTGATCCATCAGCAAGTCCACTTATTTTTCATCAAAATCTATACCCCTTTTAAAGAAGTAAGTTGGCCTAAATTTAAAATGTTACATTTGAATTTAGGCACATAGTAAATGTCGGTGATCAACTTATGGTTACCCTCTTTGGAAGAGATGAGCATCGTACCATTTCATTCAGTTTGTTTTTTTGAGGAGTCTCCAAAGTAAACATTGTCTCTCACCTTCTCATTAAGCTCTACAAATTTGCCTTTGCATCCAAACATGTGATTTTTTTTACAATTATCCAAATAGCACGAACCATTAACATCCTTCTCTTCTTCCTTGGTTGTTAGCAACAAAACTGACTTTTCAACTTCTTAATTGCCATCATCAAGATTAACTTTTTCTTCAACATTATTTGCATCACTATAATATTATCAAACATAATGGCCGAGCTTATGACAATTATAACATTCAACATTTCGACCTATCATACGCCTTATCATTTGAACTTTGATGGTAGCCTCGCTCTCTTCCTCTCTTGCTCTTGCATGACTCCTCGGTGATGGTTGGACTCTCTCCTCATTGTTTGAGTTGTATGTATTACCTCTTCCTCTTCCATTTTGACCGGACTATGGTTATGACCACAACCACATCCTCATCCTCTTGGTTTGCTCTTTTCTCCTCCGTTATTCTTTAAAGGCTTTGAGAACTTGCTTCGGTGGCTCTTCTTGCCTTTTCTCCTCTGATTCTTCAATAATCATTAAGTGTAGATCTTTTGACTCTTCAGTTACACATATCACATAATCAAAATTATGAGTTAATGAAAGAAGAATCTTCACTACCACACATATATATTCTATTTTGTCTCAATATCTCCTCAAATGATTCACAATCACTTTAGCCGTAAAACGGTATTCCAAAATTGATTCAAATTCTTTCATTTTCAAGGCTTCCAAAATCAACCGTTACCGATCAAAGTCTCATCCCTTTCACCTTATCAACACCATGGAGAGACTTTTCCAAAATCTATAATGCTTCCTTTGAAGTAGTGGCATTAGCCAGCTTGTCAAACATTGAATCATCTAAACCTTGAAGGATGAGGGTGAGTGCTTGTTGATTCTTCCTTCTTGTCTTTGGCAAAGCTTCCTTCTTATTGTCTACAACATTCCACACATCTTAATCATGAGATAATCTCAATTTTAAAAATAGAGCCGTAATACTATTAGTTTCTGAGAAATTAAATTTTAAATCAATTTTTTTGTGACTTCACCACATGCTTAAGTATATGGTGAACTTTGGAAGATACATACCACCTTTGTTAAAAGACAAATCGAACTTTGCTATCGTGTCGTTTTGTAGAATAACATAAAAAATATTAATGTACACAATGCCCACAAAAACCAAAATGTTGGCACCTGAGCAAAACATTCTAAAGCTAACCCTAACACTATATAGCCAGCTTAACCCTTTAGAGTCTGGAGACTCAAACAACTTAGGATGTGACTACATTTGTGAGTCTAATACCTAGTGGGAAATCAAGAGCGTGGCTTCAAAGTCCAACATGAAGATTTGCCCTTAACCACAAAGGTCCTAATTGAACTTGATTTCATGTTCTTCATTAATTTTGGTGTTGCTTATTTTATGTCTGCAGATTGTAACATATTTTGTTATCTAAATTACTCATGCATTATATTTCATTCTGGATACTGACTGCATTGATACTTTTTTTTTTTTTAACCATTTCCTATTCCTCTTGGCTAAAATACAGGATAAAAAAAAAACTCTGAAGATTACTGAAAAGATGCTCCATTTGGCAAATCCAATTTCGATTACAAGAAGCCAGACTGTGAACGGGTGATGCTTTAGCAATGTGGGTTTCTCTATCTCAAAGAATAGCTTCAAATGTTGTTGGGGCTTGACCATGCTCTTGCTTACCCCCTACTCACCACGCTTTTGCAAAGAAGATTTCTTTCTTTGGGCTGAAATGGTAGGGTTTGTAACATATTTCCTCAATTGGGTGAATGAAATATTTATATAGTAATAAAAAAACCAACTCAAAATTGGATTTGCTATTTCTAACTATAACATGAGATATCTCACATGGTATTTCAAAGACATTAACCACCATAAAAGAAGATAACCATGTTTACCAAAACAAATAATAATAAATCGTTTATAGTAGAATCGAAAATTAAAATCGCATAACATCAAAAAATTTCCAAAGGGTACATGCATTTAAAAGGATAATTTATGCATAATATGAACATTCCTAGAATGTGCATTTCTTTTTGTTGAGTTGCTAGTTGTATCTGCTTTCGCCTTTTTTGCATACCAGTGAGTCTTTGCAATCGCTTTGATAACTTATTACCAGGTTGGTGATTAAGATACTATTTACCCTTCACCATGGCTTCCCTTGGTTTTAAGGTCTTTTAATGTTTAATCTGCACATCATGGAGGAAGGAGATTCTCAGTGTCAATAACCCACATTTTCAATATTACATGTGGTTACCTTCTTTTAACCTTTAGGGATCAACTCCCCTTCCACCTTAGTGACCGGAATTTATCTAAAATTGATTTTTTTTCCTTATTATATAAAATTTTTTAATATGTTTGTCTAGTATATGTAGATATAGTCATGGTTAAAAACCGGTGATTCTGATTCGAAAACTATCGGTTCTTGTTTCAGATTTAAAGCTTTAAGATTAAAGATTCCGATTCTAGATTCAATTTCAGTTTTGAATGATCTTTTTCTAGTTTTGGAACTCGAATTAAAATAATAAAAATTAAAAAATAGAAGGATTTGCCGTTAAAGTTTTTTGAAAAGAACAGCTTATTTTTTTATTTTTTTAAATAAAGAATTGAAACTATATTATATTAGCACGGATTCCGTTTTCAAAATCATAAACAAATCAATAATTTTTTAATTCGATAATTTTGATTTCTGAGTGCGATCAGAATGTGTCTAAACTTATTAGACTTATGTATATATGTTATATTAAGGAATACGCACAAGTAACATAGTTAATCAGGATCGATCTACAAGAAGAAGAGAGGGTTGAAATATCTTTATGTCCTGTAGCATGATATTCCTCATGATACTATTTGGTATTTTATTTTTAGAATTTTGTATTATATCTTTATGTCGACTCCATTTTTTTCTTCTATTTTTTGCCGTTTCTTTAAATTTTACGTATTGAACTTTTATCGTGTAAAAACATTTTTTTATTTTATTTTAGAGAGGTCGGTGACTTAGAGTTATATCATAGGCGTAATCTTTTGTTTATAATTATTAAATAAATCAAAATTATTATTAAAATTTAAACTTATTCTAATACATATGGTAACCATCAAACTATATATATTTGTACAGTGTAGAAAATCTCTATACATTTATTTAATTTGTTTCCCTTAAAATTCTTTTAAAATTATCCTATATCAATTGTGAATGAGATTAATATCATATATATATATATATATATATATATATAATCAACGTGGATTAATTCAACTGAATGTAGAGTTGAGTTTTCTTAAATATGACCGAGATTCGACTCTTACTGGGAGTATCGGATCCTCATATGTATAGAGCGTTTCCCATTGGGAGACCCGTCCTCCGAAAAGAAACCACTATAGCGGTCGATCCGATTTAGTTAGAACAAAACTTCAGATATTGAACAGTATCTAAAATATGGTACCAAAAAAATATATCATATATATAAGAGAGTAGTAGTAGTACTAGTAGTAGAAGAAGAAGAAGAAGAAGGAGGAGGAGGAGGAGGAGGAGGAGGAGGAGGAATTAATCAAGGTCTAAAGGCATTGATTGTGGGGGAATTAATGGCCAAAAACAGCAACGAAGATAAGGCCACAAAACATCCCCCATTGGTTAGCCGCTTAGCTTGGCAGCCAAGCATGTCCTCGCTTATCTTCAAACAAAGCCAAAATACATGCCCTGCATTCTAACGAAAGCGGTGTGCATCGTGGATGACAATGGTCTATAGACCTCTCCCTAGTGGCATGGGACCCAAAGGTCTTAGCCGAACAATTGAGGAAAAAGACCTAAGAATTTATCCAAATAACCTTTTATTTTATTGTTTAACCTATCATTATCAATATTTAGAATTATATTTTAATTAATCTAATATAAATAATTACATAAATCTTATTTAAGAATAATTCTTCTAACATAATTTTTTTTTTACTTTTTAATTTTAAATTTATATTTAATTAAAAAATTTAATATCTTTTCGTCCACTCCAGTTGAAATCACCTATCCTATCGTTGAATAAAAGGAGAAATTGCGGAAAAGACGAGAGCGACGCCGAGTGGGGCACCCCACAACCAAAAACACCACTTCTTAAGCGTTGAGTGGCTCCATGTTTGAACAAAACTTGCTTATCTTGTGGACGGCGTTTTGGTCCTTTAGGGCCCTGTAATTGTGACGCTTATGCCCCATCTATGCCCTCCATTATTTGAGGGTGCTTGAAGTTCCAGTTGGCTCGGAATTTCATTATTATTGCCATTGCCTTATGGGCCAAAAATCTTAATTTTATGATTAAAATATACATAATTTCTATTATAAAATTATTTTTAAATTATTTTTGATGTAAAAAGTCGATTGTTGACTCATGATGCAATATTTTAAAACTCGAATCAAACGGGCTGGTGGGGGTAGACTTGCAATTTCAAAGAGTAATTAGATAGAAATAGAGGTGGTGGTATAGCAAAAATAATTCTTTTAGAATTATTATTTATTATTTATTGTTCATTATTTTTTATTGTTTGACATATTTAACCTTCAAACTTGATGGAGGCAATCAAATGACGATGACCGATGAGGAAGCGAATATGGCATTTTGACAAAGTTATGAGCTCTAGGAAAAATAAAGTAATTTCGGGCTAAGTCGTAGTGGGCCCATAATAATTTTTTTTTCTCTACTTTAATTAACATATATTTTAATATTCAATTTATTTTAAAAATGCTATCCTTTAGGGCTTTAGATGTATTAAATTGTCTTTGATTTCTCTAAATAAAGAAATATATATAAATATATATATATTTTATTTTTTAATAATTTCGAATTAGTAGGGATTGGATAGCTCCTTGGCATATATATATATATATATATATATATATATATATATATATATATATATATATATATATATATATATATATTATCAATGTCTAATTGGTCTAATAATTAAAAATTAATATTTCTTAAATAAAATTTTAAATTAGAATTTTATTTATGAAAAAATAAGTGTAGAGACAACCCGGTTTGAACTAATTATCAAATATTGATAGTTTATATCAAAAAATTTATTTATTTTTTTATCGATATATAGAACTAAAAAAATACTATTTACAGAGGAAATTGACTCCGGTTGATATTTTTGAAAAAATTGATTAGTTAAGATTTATGGGTTGAATTTTATAAATTTTGAATACAAATTTATTTAATTTGGTTATTTTTGTTTGAAATGCATTTTTTATATATATAGAATACAAACATGTTTAATATATTGATTTTAATTTAAAATAATGGGGTGAGAATAATATCTAATATGTCTCGATCGATCCATCAGGTCGAAACGGTGGACCTAAAGCTAAACTATCCGTATCCCTGACCAAATTTCAATTGGGGCTGCTACGGTGAAGAAAGTGAAACTTTGATCGAAACGCATCACTGTAGCTGAAGAAGTTTGTGACGTAACCTGGTATTGGCGGAGTTGTATGTATGGTCCCTATGAACTGATTGCCTTGCCCACTTCCAAAGCAACCCAGGTGGGTCCCACAATTCATTTCCTTGATCGTAATATTTTCTTTTAAATAAATTATCGATATTTAATAATCATTTTTTATAATAATTAAATTATGATCGATATTATATAATTAATTAAAATTAATTTTGTAATGATTAAATTCATATATATTTATTATTTAAAATATATTTATTATTATATCATATTAAAATAATATTTTAATAAAACGTAAATATCTTCTGTACATTAATACATCTTCTTTTCAACATTATTTTTACTTATTTATGATACTAATTTTCATTTTTAAATTTTCCTTTCTATACTTCAAGTCATAAAACCACCTTGATATTGAAAATATATATATATATATATAAGCATGCTCACTTTTACCATTAGTAATAGTAAATAAAATCTTTGAATTTGGATCATATATGCTTTTCGGTACTCAGCTTCATTACTTGACCAACATTTAATTAGTTTAATAATTAAATATTAACATTTTTTTAATAAATTTTTAAATTTGAGTTTTGTATATGAAAAAAATAGATATCGTAAGAGTTTTGTTATTTAAAATTCCAACTTAACTCGAATGATTATTAAATAAAGATTTTTTAAAAAAACAAAGCCTTCATTGCTCAAGAAGAAATAATAATTATTTCACTCAAGTGCTACCTTAAAAATTAAAGAAATGTGAATTATTTTTTTAATTATACTCTTATTTGTTATATTAATTCATTATTATATAAAATAATTTACATTTGCTATCACCTTCTCTCTGTATTTCATTACATTAAAAAAAAAAAGTAAATTATTTAATTAATACATTAATGCTACAGATTCCCATGTGGAAACGACAAATGGTGTGGGGGCAACAATTAATTGCAATGACAAATGCCATTCTGCCGATTGGAATATAAAAAATAAAAAAAGGGTTGTAGAGGACCCAGCCCCCATGGGAGTGCTGGTGGCTTGCTTCCCCGAGTGAGACCGTTCGTCCCATTGCCATTTTCAAAGAGCAATAATGGCCGAAGGCACCAACCACTTTTAAAGTCTCTTCCACAATTATGACTGAGAGGAAAAATGGTTCTGATTTTCTTTTCCCCCCACCCAAAAAAAAAAAAAAAAAAGAAATTGAAAACGCTAAGCTTCTTGCAAGTTGAAAATAAAAATTTTCTCCTCAATTTGTTTCTCTGTAATTATTTTTGCTCTGTCGCTAGAGCTTAGGTTTTTTCAATAAAATAATTTAAATTCATTTACTTTCTTTTTATTACAAAATTTGGAGAACAAGTTATGTGTATGAACCAAAACAAACAAAAATTTAATAAATAAATAATATCTAATTTCTATTTTCTATAATTTTTTTTCCTTTTATTTAATAATAAGGGAAAGCTAAACTATTACTCCCGAAATTTGGATCAATAAATCTACGGCAAATGCAATAGCCACGATTAATGATTAATATAAATATTTAATTGATTCAGTCATTAAATATTGATATAAGTTAAATAAAATTTTATATTTGAATTTCATATACGAAGAAAACAATCGTCGGAAAGATTTATTTTTTAAGAATTCAATCTGATTTAAATCAAATTCAGTAAGAAACAATATGATTATCGGATATCGATATTTTATAAAAAAAAAAATTAATGGTTAATGATGCTTATATTAGTAAATTTTTAAAATTTGATGATTTATGATGACTTTGAGGGCATGTACCTTATTAAAGGTGATATTATTGTCACGAATTCGAAACCCTTTTTGCAGTTTTCTCAATATTCAATAAGACCTCGTTTAAACTCTTTCTATGGCTATTTTGAAGAGATTGTTACACAAAATATTAAATGAAAATTTTATGAACACTCTCTTTCGAGAAACATGACTATGGGAGGGATGGATCGGCAGTACCAATTGTGAAAGGTGAAAAAAGAAAGTTTCGAATTCAATTCTTCTAAGAGGGCGTCCCTTTGGGGATGTCTGATAAAATCAGAACGATTTAGAAAAAATTAGCATGGTTTATGTGCAAGGATGATATGCACGAATCAAGAAATAGTTTAAAATTTTTTTTCATAAAAAAAAAAAGAGAATTTAGTTCCTATAAATGAATGAACGGCCCATTGACAAGGAATTAATATTTCTTCAAAATTAAATTTTAAAACAATTAATTAAAAAAATAATTTAAATCAAATTTATCAGAATCAATAAATTAATTATCAAATAAGTAAAAAATATCTAATATATATAACTAATAAGCTCTTGTTAGCTTTTGTTAAAGAGAGAAAAAAAGCAAGTCAAGTGAACAATTGGGAGATATTTAAAAATAGCTTTAAAGTTTATTAAATTATTTATAATTTTGGCTTTGGTTTTTAAACATGTTATATACCGAAATTACCTAGTTATCGGTCGAACACATCTTGCAATCGAGCGACCAGGGTTAAGTCTGTAAGCGAAACTTGCATGGTGTTTAATCAAATACTATTAAACTGCGGCTTTTGGTGTTATTCGTTTCGAGCAACGCTTTATACGCTCTTCTTCTTCTTCTGAATCTGTAGACGAACTATTCCTCAGAAAAAATCGTGGCCTCCGCGTTGTCGCATTTTGTCTCTCTTCTTTAATTTCCTCTCTCTCTCTCTTCCCTGCAGGTTTTTTTGTTGTAGATGAACAGCAAGCAAGTTTCTCTGTTTTCTCTGTTTTTTGCATTTCTTACTGTCCTTTAATTTCCTCTCTCTCTCTCTCTCTCTCTGTTGCTTCCCTGCACGTTTTTTTTTGTTGTAGTTGAACATCAAGCACAGAGTCTCTCCATTTTTCTCTGTTTTTTATCTCATCATCCGCTTTCTTCATGGCGAGAATTCTTCTAAATTAACTAAAAAAATTGCTGATTTTTGAAATGCTATTTCCATTTGCCTTCATTCTATCTTTCAGCTCTAGTTGTTGTTGTTTCTCTCCACTTTTTAATTTTTCTTGAGATTGTATTGAATTTGTAGATATGATTGGAAAATCTAAGTCTCAGGGAAGTAAATTTGACACGGCAGTTTGGGCGGCCAAATTGGCAATGGTATCTGTCGGAATAATCTCGACCATCCTCGTACTGAAAGCGGCAATAATCCCCTACTCTTCCAATCTGATCATCTCGACCATTCCGAGGCTATGGATGTCGATCAGGAGCTGGCTAACCCCACCGTACATCTACGTCATCCTCAATTTCATCATCATCTCCATCGCCGCTTCTTCCTCTTTTCACTATCACCAAGGCCCCCACAAAGTAGAAGAGCAGAAACCCCACCCAACCGAGAAATCTGTGGTTGCTCTCGAAGAACACACAGCCGAGATCAAGAATATCTGGCATGCTCAAGAGCAGGAGAAGCAAGCTGTGGAAGAGAAATCTCCGGCGGAGGGGGAGAGTATGGAGGATACGTGGAAGGCGATAATGGAGGCGAAAGGGAAAGAAGGCGCCCGGCAGTTGAAGAAGAGCGAGACCTGGAATACCCCGCCGCAGGTGAAGGAGGAGGTTGTGGCAGAAATGAGGAAGTCGGAGTCGGAGTCGGAGAAATTTAAGGTGAGGGAGAAGTCGGAGGAGTTGAATCGGAGAGTGGAAGCTTTTATAAGTACGTTCAGGATACAGAGACGGGAGTCTCATCAGCGTTACTTGAATATGGTTAATGAATACTAAACTTGATTTCGGAGAAATTAATGATAGAGGAAGGAACTCATGGTGAGGTTTGCAATTTTCTTTTATTATTATTACTAATAATATTATTTTCCTGTCAGTTGATTTCTCCAAGTCCCAGGTGAATTTGATTAATCTCATTCATATTGTTGTTGGCTCTCTCTTAGAAATCCCAAATCATTTTTCATTGCTAAGGTTGAGGTTATGGTGTTGTTGGGGTGGAAGAGAGTCAATTAAGTTGGGACATGGAATGGTTTGGGGTCAATTTGATTTTGCTTAATTTAGTTGTGGAAGAGGATGATGCTCACTTACGATGAGATATGGTTGTATACGAGGAAGGATTTTCAATGGTTTTTAACTAAAACCTTCCTAATAATTATTGTTTTGTTATGCTACTCTGTTTAATCTCATTTCTTTGTTTTGTTTTGTTTAATTTTATTTTTTTCTTGATCAATCGATCAATATTCTAAATCGATTGATTTATTGTCGGACTCTCTTTACGAAGAGTTCTTGTAAATGTAATTATTTTTATTTTCAAGATTTGAATATGAGTTTTGATTAAAAAATTTAATTTACTTTTCATTATATCACTCTTGTTGGTAGAATCCCATTTACTTTGTAAGAAATCAATAATAGGATTTTTTTTTAATAAACCACCATATTCAGTAATCGTAATCTAATTAAATTTGGTTTTAATCGGATTAGATTTTTTAAAAATAAAATTCAGTCGATATTTATTTTTACCATAGATAGATATAAATTCAAGATTTTATTTATAAGATATCAGTATTCACTTATTAGATCAATTGGGTATCAGTATCAAATACAGAATTTAGCGAATCAAGGAAAAATGCTAACAAAATTATTTAAATAAATCAAATTTTATGTAATGATTTATTTAATAATTAAGGTTGGACCACGTAACGATATTCCTTTCTTTTGTTTTAGTCCAAATAAATTGAGATTTTGAATTATATTTGTGTAAAAGATTGAACCCACCCCCACTCCCACCCCAACCACTGCATTATAGCTGCAAATTTTCCCATGTAGATTAGATCCTAATGTTTAATATTATTAGCAATATATTATTTTCTATTTTTTGGTATCTTGATTTGATCATCATCTAGTATTCTGATATTCGTTCTGATTAATCTAAATCGATCGTTACAAAACTTATTTTGGGGTAGATCTCTCAATATATTTTTTTTTTATTTTCAGAGGAAATCAAACTCTCGACCTAATTAAAAGACGAAGATATTCATGCTATCGATGTCAAGTGTCGGTGATTTTTTCCTTTAGATCAATAATTACGTGAGAGTATTTGTTTTCTAGGCCTACAATTCTCGGATATGTTGAATCTTTTTGGGTAGGGCAGGGGGATTAAATATACTTTTTTTTTGGTACACTTGTCTCTCTTTTATTAGACGCTCGTGTTAAAGAGTATTTTATGGGAGCTTTTGCTTGGCTTTTACTAGTATTTTAGGGTTTTAGATTCCCTGGTGCAATGTAGACATGACTTTTAGTTTGTTTTGTTCAAGGGATGAATCATTCTTGAGGGCATCGTTAAACAAATGGATAATGTGATGCTGTAGTAGTTGGGTTGGACATTCCCTTTCCATTCGGTTTCCTTTCTTCTTTTTTTTTATATATATAAATTATCGGTATTCGAAAATCACGTTAAATTCGATTAAATTTAATTTAAATCGAATTGAATTGTTAAAAAATAAAATTCTTTTGATATTTTTTTTATACATATAATTTAAACCTGAGACCTAATTTAAGGAAGCTTTGGACGGTTTCCTATATTATTACTATGCTCTCTCTCTCTCTCTCTCTCTCTCTCAGTGGGCCTCGTGAAAACTTCACACATTTGAGATTTGAGATGGGCAAATTCAATGCCTCATAGTCATACTTAGGCCCAGGCCCAGGCAGGATAAGACCGTTTATCCTAATTGGCCCGAAGATCCAGTTAAATGTGTGGCCCAAGATTGCTTACCCATTTCTTAGTTAGTACTTGACTTCTTTTTTTTTTTTTTTTTTTTTTTTTTTTTTTTTTTGGAGCAGCGGTAAGAATGCTAGGCCTGCATAGCAATTAGTATTTTTTGTAGACACTGAATCCAAGGTCTTTCTTAAGTTCTAGTCCAACACTTACATGGCTAAGTTTGGACTAGGACCAGAAATTGAGTTATCAATTTTTATTTAGTGACTTCTTATTTTAAAAATTTAAGTTACTTTGAGAGTTTTGTTATGTTTTCCAAAATCAAAACATGAAATAACAAATCGATTCTTAATCTCAGATTTTGAAGTTAATTATTAAAAATTTAAAATGCAAAATAATTTTTTTTAAAAAAATACTTAAATCTTTAAATAACATAATGCCTAATCTTGTAGTGCATTGTAATTTCTTTTTCATATTCTATTCTAATTTTAAGAAAATTCATTATTAATTATCCAAGTTTGCCTCTATTTTAAAACCTAAAATTTGATATTTTCTATTATAAAAATTGATTTTTTTTATACTATATCAATCGGTATGCAAAACTATATTTTGATTAATTCGGTTCAGAACTTATAGTGGTTTATTTAAGAGAACTACTCTTTTAATGTAGTTTAACATCATGTTTTATTAGATCGTTGAATTATTGGTATTGATTTTTTTTTAAAATATATTTGTGCTTAGCCGAAAGCCTGAGAAAGCTTTACTTTAGGTTGGTGTTTTGTGTTACAAGGCAAGAAGAGAGAGATTAGGGTATCACACCAATTTTGCTACTCTTTGAAAGTAGAACGAGGAAAAGCAGTTGCAAACACCTTTTACTTGACAAAACTAAAGCATGGGATGAATGAACTCTGGCTAGGAAACAAGGGTCATAACAATCCTACCTTTCACTGCCAAAACATGAATTAAGCTCCCATCTTTTCCAAAATCAAATCAACCCAGATTCTGCCTTGAGTCCTTACCACACCCCACATCTCAATCCATTCAACTACTAAATTGCACAACAAAAAATTTGAATTTGATGAAGCAAAAATGGCTGGTCTTTGTAGCATTGCCATCACTAGTCATCTTCCTCATAATCTCCTTCATTTTCAGTATTCATGTGAAATCCCCGCGGGGAGCACCTTCATCTGATCATCCTATCCTTCTTAACCAGACATCGCAATTCAGTATTTTGATAGGAATCTTAACCCGTGCAGACAACTATGATCGCCGCCACTTCCTTCGCCTCATTTATGGAATCCAATCCTCTCCCATAGCCACCATAGATGTGAAGTTTGTCTTCTGCAATCTCACAAAACCTGAGCAAAGAATATTTGTAGCCCTCGAAATAATGCGTTACAATGACATAGTAATACTCAACTGCATAGAGAACATGAACAATGGTAAGACCTATACCTACTTTTCTTCCCTCCCACGGATTCTCACCACCCGCTATGACTATGTAATGAAGGCTGATGATGATGTTTATATTAGGCTTGAACCGTTGGCATGGTCACTTCAGCCATTGCCAAGACATGATTTGTATTATGGGTTTGTGATTCCCTGCGCAAGCATGAACCCTTTTGTGGATTACATGTCAGGAATGGGGTTTTTGCTATCATGGGATCTTATAGAATGGATTGCAGAATCTGATATTCCAGCTAATTACACATTTGGACCCGAGGATAAGCAGGTGGGGAAATGGCTGAAGATGGGAAACAAAGCAAAAAACAGGTTTACTAGCAAGCCGGCAATGTATGACTATCCAGGAACTAATGGAAGATGTTCCCATGAGCTGATAGCAGAAACTGTGGCTGTTCATCGACTTAAGAGGTGGGATCAATGGTTGCATGTATTAAATTTCTTTAATGTAACAAAGGAGCTCAAGCAATCCAGCCTCTACATATTCTGACACTGTTGTGATTGATCTAAGCAAACATGTATCCAATCAAACTACAAGTAAATTTGAAAGGAATGTATACCCTAGGACTCATGACATTAGCTTTTTCTCAGAATGAAGATTTTGATTGAGGAAGCCAAGCATTTTGGCAACCTCAGATAGAAACAGCTCCCTGTCAAAAAAAAAGTTACACATATCAGATGAGGAAAATTTCCTTCCATGGAAACCCTTTCTATGATTTATTTGTCCTCCCAGTTGCATTTATTCATCAAGTTCACTAAATTCCTCACAATGGTTAAAAGAAAAAAAAAAAGAAAATGTAAATGTAAATATGTCAATATTGCATTCAGTATAGAGACATAGAGAAATAAGAGAGTAAAAATGGGGATATTATTGCTTTTGATTCCTTCGATGTTAACACAAAGCAGAAGTAAGGAAGTTCAAAAAGGAAAGGGAGAATGAAGATCTATGTACACTCTGCTGGATAAAATTTTTTTAGCATCGCTGAATGCTCAAACCTGTGTGTTGGAGTCTTCCATGGTTAAAAAATTTATTTTTTCTTTTTTTCTAAAAAAGAGAAACTAGTCATGATGGCAAATTGATGAAACCTTTTGATCGATAATGAAGATCTCAGAAATGCTAGTTCAAATGTCCTGATCCGTTTCTGTTCCATGATAAGAAAGATGGATCTCCAAGGTTCCTGGAAATAATGTCAAATGAAGACAATTAATACAATAATTAAGAAGAGGAGAAAGGGAAGAAGAAGCAACTTGACATCATAATCAATAGTTGAAACTATCAACAACATATTGCACTTCATTTTATTTTCTCCATAAAGAAAATGCATGGTCTAGAAGGCACTGAGGAATAAGCAATGCTATGCTAATTCAAGGAAGCCAACCCCAGTTGTTGGGATTAAGGCTTAGATTGTCGTATGCTAATTCAAGGTACCAATTTTAGCAATATTAGTACCCCATGTGATTACTCTCTCTCCCTCTCTCTCTCTCTCAACTCTGAAAGTAAGGTCAAAGGCACACAAGACAACCTTGGGGCTGTGACAGATACCATCTCACTGTTCATCATTTGACACTCTCCAGTGCAGGGATTTTAAGAAAAAAGAATTATGTATATTTGTTCAAAATTATGACCCAAAATGTTGTTTGCCCTACTAAAAACTATAACCCCACATCGTGAAATTGTAATGCTGTATTTTGCTATTGACATACATTTCTTGTTTCGTCCTAGCTCTAGAAGTTTTGCAAACACTTGCAAATCAAGAACCATAGTGTGAACAAATTGTTGAAGTAATAATATAATCAATACACCACAATTGCATAGAAGGAATAAAAGAACTTGAAAGGAGAAAAGATTATGAAAGCCCCATGATTAAGCAAGTCATATAACTCCCATATTGGAAGTTGGCTTCTGGATCCCCAAACCTGTGCGATGTAAGTGAAGCTTTTAGCAAGACAATTTTGAGTAAGTTCCTCACCTAGGCTTGAATATGTAGACGAGTATGAAGCTTATTGCCAAGAACAAGCACAAACCACCAACAGTCAGATATGCTACACCCAAGAAATCGTTTTTCCCACCAATCCAACTTGTGGTTGAGAGAACCAGCTTCTTTTTGCCATTAAAACTATAAGTGTTGTAATTGTTTTCAATAACAACACTTATCTCATCATTTGCTTCAAGATCCACCTCTATCTTGCCATATAATTTTCTGAATGTTGGTAGTGCTGCAGTTCGCATCCAAACGATAAGATCCACTTGTTCACTTAACTGTCAAAAAGCAGCATGAAAAACTATTAGAAGAGTTTTCCATTGCAAAATTTGCTATGGATATATATAATTAAGAATCATCACGAACAGAACATAATAGTTGTTATGTAGAGTTTACTGGTATGCTCTCATTGAGTTTTGCACCACCAATGAGTCCCTCAATTTGGAAATTTTTAGGATAGACATCCGACCCAAACTTATATTGTTGGTCACTTTTCCATGCTATGTCCTTTTTGCTAACTACCAATAAGCTGTTGTTTACTGAGAACTGATATGTGTCATTGAACAAACTCCAAGCAATTAGACCACAGGGTACAATTGGCCCATGTGTAGTGACAGCCTCAGGATCACAGTCATCAGTGTCACTCTCACTGGCCTTGCTTCGCAGTTGCTTATCGCTTCTGCTTTTCACATATCTGCAATAAAAGATTGGCAATCATTGAAAAGAATATCATATTAGTCATGTAATAACAACAAAAATAGATTGCAGATCAAAAAGTTGGAAACAAAAATGAAATACCAAAAAATAATAAGATAATAAAAAGAAAAGGATGCTGAAGATTTATAATGAATATACAGGTGCAAGGTCCTATCGTCAAGATTCTGAAGGATATGTATATTGTAGAGTAATGAAAAACAAAATCCCCCTAGAGATCTAGTGATACAACAATACCATGAAGTTCCAGGTGTCTTTTTTTTTTCCCCTTGTCCGAAGAACTCTACATTTCTGATATTGTTAGGATTTCGTTGAATAACATAAATAGAAATGATGGATGTACTTTCTTCATCTGATCTAACATTTAGGATTTATTTCAAGCCTTTATGAAATTATTTCTCCTAAATTGTCGGAACCTCTAGCTCAGCCAACTAAATTGTAGAAACCAGGAAACTGGTGGACTACATGCCTGCTGCCAATCAATTTCTTCCCCCCCCCCAATGGGAAAGTTGCCAGTCAGAGGGAAAAGAAGTCCTTGCACTCTAGAAGCTACTACTACTGTCACAGGTTAAATGGTTTAACATTTGTTGCTTCCATACAAGAGAGCATGAATTCTATTGTTTTAAGAAAGTATAACTTGAGCTAACCTTGTTGGTTTTAGTGGGTTTCTGAAGTTTCATCGACTTCCCAAATAACTTAAAAGAAGAACTTTAATATCCAGACAGTGAGACGTTTTTGAAAAAGTTGTAGTATCTCTAGGGTTTTAAATTCAAGTGAAAAGCTCTTTTAGTGCAGCACAAACAGCCAGTAGCAATATCCATTGACTACAAACTTGGAAGGGAGATTGATAAGAAATTCCCTTTATTTCTCTTTATTATTGTCATTCCCAGGTCCAGTACTGTAATTTCCCCACATAAACTGTCACTTTTCCAGACACTATTAATGTACTATGGGAGATAAAAATGATCTCCCGATGTGCTTGACCTTCTATTAAGCAGCTGAAGGAGACACTATGTAACCAACTTTATAAGGTAAGAGAGGACACCAGTTTCCTAGAACATCTTGACCCTTGACAATTCCACATACTGGACAATTCTGCACCATGGCTGCTATATCTCATCATAGGCCCTTCATGCTGGGGTATCACTCTATCTAATTTACATGTCAATATGTATCACATGCAAGGATAATCAACAAAGACGAGGCATGTAAGACCAAAAAAGGTTGTGCATCAGCAGATCCAAAGTTCACAAATAACAGAGATTAACAAAAAATCATATCTAACTAAAGTATACCACTATTTGAAAAATGATTTGGCTCAAAATGGAGCAGATTGGCATTAGAAGATTCATGTAAATGACTAAAACTAATTAGTCTAGAAGGCCTTCTTAAGTTGAGTTACATTTCTTTTGGGACTTGAAAATTGAGTTACATGAGTTAAGATAACAAGAAAATAGGAGCTGAAATCACACACTATATTTGTAATAGTGTTCCAAATAGGGGAGCAATATTGTTCCTCTTCGATGGAATTAGTGGTACCGTGTGTGACCTATAAAAGATTTCGTGAAGAAAGTTCTTATTTTTTTTGAGTATATTAACCTGCGGTGGTTCTGATAGAAGTTGTCAAGTTCATAGTATATATAAATTGGGCTTTTCATTTGCTTCAGTACCTGAAAAGTAACAAGATGATAAAACATATTCTGAGTTCATACCCTTAAGCTGGAAAATGTATTTCAGTGAAAAGAACTATATATGCATCAGTAAAGAGGAAAGACTAACAGTTAAACTTTTTGCACAGGTCTTGTTTGTTTCTGTGCTTTGAATATATGCAAGTGCATTGTCACTATAATCTGAAGGGAGACAATCTTCATCATATTGATGCACTATTTCCACCACCTACAGGCAGACCATGTAACACCAAGGAAACTTGAGTTACATTTTCAGCAATTTAGATTCATTATGTGTCCAATGTAATACAAAATCTTTTTACATGCTCTGAGGCAAATAATGAAGCAAGCCCAATCGGGATGAATATAATGCCAACTGCAACATATGCTGTTATCACCTGAAACACGGAAAAGAGAAAAGTTATTAGCAGGAGGCTCTTGCCGGGGTTAGGAATTAGATATTCAACTAAAGTAAAGTATACCCATCCTGGTGTTAGAATTGGTTTGCAAGCAGGAAGCTCTTGCTGCGTAAACTTAGAATCTGCAAAATCAAAAAAAAAAAAAAAAAGAGCCAAGAATTACACTTTAAGCTAGAGTGGCTTATGTTCTTGCCCTCGCAACATAATAGGAACACCGTCTCACCATACAACCACCCGATGAAATCTGAGGAAACTAATATAATCCATGTAACACTTCACCCTATTATCTTTTCCATCACATAAAATCCATTTTCTTCCAATAATACTGTTCTAAGGCAAACCCAGTTATCAAATTACAGGGCACAACGTCATGAAACTTGAATTTGCTATTCAAATTGGCACAATAAAAGAATTTTCCCTCATATTATTTGATTGCAACTCCCAACTCTTGAGGCATTACTCGACAGATAACAAACATTATTCATAAGCTAGGAAAATCTTATCTCTCTTGAGAAAAATGTCTCCCAATCTTTTCCATACACAACACCAAAATATTTTCCATATCATAATTCAAAACTAAAAAAAAAAAAATTTAATCCACCCTATTTATTTTCGTTGGATAAATTAGAAAATGACTGAAAAAATGCCTATTTAGACAATTAATCCAAGAACAACTGACAATAAAATGAAAAAGAAAAAAAAAACCCAATTGGGAAATTAACTATATAGACTACATTTTGATGAGTATGGATTTTTGGGATTATTTAACAATGCAGCATTATACAAATTGCAAAAACTGAACAGAAAATTGACGTGCAGAGCCCAAAATTTAGGTAAAGAAGAACAGAACGAGAACACTTGGAGAACGTACATTTGGGTTTCCTGGAAAGCTTCTTGGTGGCCGCCGGATCGGTGCTTCCTTCGGAGCTCGTTCCTCCCTTGGAAGACGTCATCCTTCCTATTTCCTTCCCGACGGTGAGGAGGAGAGATAGAATTTGAACCGAATTTGATTATTCTCCGGAAAGAAAATTTTTATTTTTCCTTTTTTGGCTTCGCATCACTGTTTTTCAAAATTTTAATCTTGCCATTTTTATTTTATAATAATTTCGGTAAATTGGTAGTTGGTTCCCACAATCTTAACTACCGGTCTCCTGGGTCCACCTACGAGTCTCGTACTCATCAAACCCCTTTTATTATTATTTTTATTAAAATTCAATTTAATTTGATTTAAACCTTAAAAATAAAACTCATCTGATTTCTATTTTCTACGTACACAAAACTCTAACTTGACCACCGAACGAACTAGACACTGATTAAACCCCTTGTATTACCCTATTTGAAAGCTTTTTATTTTTTTAATCTCTATTTTATTTTATTACTATATTAAAAACCCCATTTAAAATATTTTTTACAATATTTTGTCACCCAGAACAAAATTTAGTCGATCATAAGATAAAATAAATGATTTTAAATACGAAGATAAATTTCAAGTTACATACCATATTTTATATTGGTCACGCTTTATAATTTCTGTGACCATGCATGTGAATGGTTCCAAATGTCTTCTGATCCTTTGCTATGTAAGTGCCCAATTCCTTGTTGATGGAAGTAGATATGTTCCCCCAGGAGCAGGACCCAAGAAGGGTTGTTGGCTGGGGCATTCAATGGATCAAGTATTCATTCTTTCCCCCAAAAATTTTAGAAACCCTAGAAAAAGAATACGAGTTGAACGACGGGTAATACTTTCGGTTGCCGTAATATTGGTCGGTGCATTTATGAAACATTTTTTAGTTTTGAAACGATTTAATATATTAAATTAATTAATATTTATATATATATTTTTTATATTTAATAAATCATTAATTATTTAATCATATCTTTTATTTTTTATTTTATTTATTTTACGATTAATAATTATATATTTGATAATTTTATTTTCATATTTGATAATTTATTTGTCTCCTTAATTCATTTTTTTTAATAAAATGGTGGACTAATACAAAATTAACTTAAACTATTTGAATTTAATAAAAACCTGACTTCATATAAATTTAAAGAAAATATAAGCATTATAAATTCATTTTATTAAATCTCTCTTATTAGGTAAAGAATATTTTATTCATGCTAATGCCTAATTAAGAGGTTTGTAATTAACGACAAGACGAGGGGTTTCGCATTCTATTTCGGTTTGATTTTGAGCATAAAGTACAAAACGGCTCGAAGGAAATTTAGATGGTTTAATTAATTTTTTTTCCCAAAAAATTGTCTATTTCTTTTTTTACAATAGTATAGAAGTTCTTGATTCATTTGAAACTTTAGTATGTATATTATTTTCATTAAAATACTTTTTATAATATAAAATAAAACCATGTGCTTCTTCCTACGCCAGAAAGCATTCGTGATATCAATCTCCTTTGAATTGAGTAGTTGAGTATTTTATCCATTTATTAGAAATCTCGAGTTCGAGTCCTGAGAATGATGAAAAATGATTTGAAAAAACCAACCCCTAAAATGAATCCCACAATAGTCGAACTGAATTAATGAGTGAAAATCCGGATATCGGTGGTGAAAAGCTAAAAAAAAAAAATTAATGAATTTTTATTGAAAATTTTGAATTTGTTTTTTGAGTTTTAGGAATTTTCAATTGTTTTCAATTCTTTTAAATTTTCTAATACCGATAATTAATATGTTTTTTTCTTTTGTTAAATTAAATTGATAGTTTGATAAATAGAAAAATTTTGGAGAAGATGAATCTCTTTTTTTGTTATACAAGAATTTGAATCTGTAATTATTAGGTTGAGAGATGAGATTTATACCCGTAGACTGTTCCCTTAGGGGCAAGATGAATGTCTCTTGTTTTTCAAAATTTTGTTATTTATTGTGTTGTCATTTTTATTTAATAATAATTTTTGTTTGAATTAAAAAAATATAAAAGAAAAATTGCTATAGCAAATTGTTGGTTGGCATTGGCACAATCTCAACTACGGGTCTCCTGGGTCCAGCAATGAGTCTCATTCTCATCAAACCCCCTTGGAAGCTACCCTAAAATATTATATTTATTTTGACCCAATTTGAAAGCTTTTTATTATATATATATATATATATATATTTTTATAATCTCTATTTTATTTTATTTAAAATAATAATTATAAAAATTTTATTTAAAATAATAATTATAAAAATTTTATTTAAAATAATAATTATAAAATTTTGTATTTTATATTGTTCACACTTTATAATCAGTGACTATGCGTGTGAATAGTCCAAAATGTCCTTTGATCCTTAGTGATGCAAGTGCTGAGTTCTGTGTTGACGGAAGTAGATATGTTCCCCAGGAGCAGGACTGAAGAAGGGTTGTTGGCAGGGGCATTCACTGGATCAACTGTTTATTCTTTCTCCAAAAATTTATCTTACAGGAGTGCCGGAATTTGATGGAGCAGTTGAATGTCAGACCGGTGAAGCACGCCATCCGGGAAACTAATGTCTGTGTGCTGATCAAACCATGGAAGAGAGGGTGATTGAGCTAAGCGACCATCCGTCGTCCATGTGGCAGCTTATTTGCGAAGACAAGGAGGGCGTTAGGAGACTGAGGAGCGGGTTTTACACCCGGCCTAGGGAGTTCTGTGCATCTTGTTTTTTTTTACTTATATAAAAATTTAAATTTGAAATCATTAGATTAGGAGTTTGTATCACTAAACTGTCTCATTAAGAACCTTATTCTGTTTGTTCCTTTTGTTTGCTTTGTCTTACCGTTGTTGTTTTGTTCTTTTGCTTTCAAAAAAAAAAGTTGTTATATTTATATTGCATAATTTAAAATTTAATTTTGGAATTGAATCGGGATTATACTTGTTGAATTAATATTTTAAATTATTTTAATATTTAAATATATAAACCCTTGAAATGGTAGCCAAATATGGTCCGATCATTAAAATGGAATTAATAGTCTAGACACAAAAACGTACTATATTTGTTTTTAATTTAAGTATTTTAAAGTCATACGGTGTTGTCAGTGTAACATGATTATAACATATCGGTGGTTTATATTAAAAACAAAAAAGTTACCTTGACAAGGTGAGCTTAGAAATGGTCTTGCCCTTAATATCTTGGGCCAAACCTAACAAAAAATAGTCGAGACTGAATCGACGATTAGTATTTATGGGCCTTTGGTTGGCCACTATATATACACATCAAAGCTGGTCGGGCTATTGGCTCAACTGAATGTGGGGTTGAGTACTCTTAAATATGACCAAGGTTCGACTCCCAATGGGAGTATCGGACTCTCATGTGTATGGAGCGTTCTCCGTTAGGAAACCCGCCCTCCGAAAGGAACCACTACAGCGGTCGGTCCGAATTAGTCGGGGCGAAACCACGGATATCGGGTGGTGTCCAAGACATGGTACCAAAAAAAAAAAAAGTTGGCCGGACTAGCTAAAATTGTGGGCCTCAGGTCCATAGTTTCTTTGCTAGGCGGGGTGGCTGCTATGCCAGGTCTCCTCTTCCCCAAAGGATTCCCCCATTTTTTTTAATTAACTGGTGTTTTAATTTTATTTGATTAATCCGATTTGAGTATGTGAATCATTAAGATAACTCTCCAAAATCCCTTTTCTTTATTCACAGTTTTTGAACTCGAGATCTCTAATTAAGGGAATAGAGTATTCGATCATTCAATACAAATAAGTTTGGTCAGGGTTCTACATAAATAGATGGAGAGTATTCTTTCTCTTTCAATGATGCTTTCCTAGGAGTATCTTAGTTTACAATGTAATTCCACAAGATGACTACTATTGCTAATTGCTTATTAGGAGCCATAGGCAGCAGAAGCTGATTTTGGTCAGAAAAATTTATAGACGGTGATGAACTCCTACTAATGACATATGGATTTAGTGACAATATATTAAATTTTTTTAATTAAGATCTTGAATTCGTATTTTAAGAATGAAAAAACATACACTAAAAGAGCCAATCCTTAAATCAGAGCTCATAATTGTTTGAACCGGATTAATTAGCTTTCCAAGATCGAGTATAAAAAAGGAACATATCACTCCCTTCTTAGCAAGTGAGCTACTAGTGGCAGAGGAAGATCAAGAAATCATGGACTTGGTTGATCCATCTACTCCTCTCCCTCCATGGTTTAGGGAGGATGATCTATTTGCCCATGTGAACTTGTATCAGAGTTTTGGGTTCAGCACGGCCTTGCAAGTTCCGTATAGGCGCTTCTACAAACATCCAAGTTAACTTGAAAGCATCCTTTCAAAACCTTTTTAATTCATAACTTCAAGTCTTTGTAGGACTTTGACCATTGACTGCGACATTGCTGATCCAAAAATGGCAGTGTCAGCATTGCTGATAATGGGTGAGAAGGACTATGTTAAAATTTCCAGGGATGGAGTACTACATTAGGAGTGAGAAGGTGAAGGAGCCTGCACCTAATTTGGAGATCATATACACTGCGGAATGGTGTCATTTTGTTCAAGAGCTACTCCTGGAGGAGGTCAATCGGCACATCATAACTTGTTTCCAGAAAAATGGCATATGAGTTTGAGGGTACACCAATTGGTCTCAAGGGTAGGATGAAAAGATCAATGCCAAACGAATACAATGAGTCTTGTGCTTATTGTAGCAGAACTTACAAATGGTATAGTAGTTGATTAATCTTATTCTCTAAAATGGAAACCATATTTCTTCAAATTGCCATTTCAAAGTTTCTTAGGAAGACCAATATCATTAAATGACTATTTCAAGACAAATAAGGTCAACTGGTGCTTAAAGCGTTCCACTATATACATAAAAGGCAAAAAATGTATAGGTTGCCTTCTTTTCATTAAGAAGAGTGTACTTCTAGGAATTAAAATGAGACAAATAAGGCTCAAAGCAACCTTACCATTAGGCATTAGGATATATGTTCATCGATGTGTTAGAACTGAGACGCAGGAAGTTAACTAAAGAGATCTTGACAATCCAATTGATAAATAATAATACAAAAATTAAATAAAGAGAGAGAAACAAAAATAATAAATCAAAGAGAAAAGAGACAAAATTTACATGGTTTGATTAGATAAACCTACATCCATGGGCAAGGACGGAACAAAATTCAATATAAAAGAAGAAATTACAAATGTCTTAAAAAAGTATTTCTAATATCAAAATATTTAAAAACATAAGAAAAATTAATAAAAGGGACTCAAAGATTAATGACCCAAAAGCCACAATAATAACCCAATAACAAATTCTCTTAGTTTTTATGCAGTCAATTCTATTAAAAGATCAATTTATTTATACTTGAAGAATTGAGTATTGTCTTGACAAATAACCAATATCGGATAGGACTTTTTAAACATGTGCAAAAGGAGTGTGCATCTCCAAATAGGCAAGTGGGACAAACCACTTTACAAATTTTCATCTTGATGAGTCTCAACATAAAAAATAGTAAATCTGCTCCACCTTTTTCACAAAAAGTTCAATAGGCTAATCCTAAGCAACAAGCACCAATCATGTTTAAGTACTGCTTGAATTTGTAGATTGGAAAAGATTTCGTAAACATGTTAATAGGTTCGACCTTAGCATTGATTTTCTGAATAAGTACCTTTCCTTCAACAATGATATCCTGAATGAAATGAAATTTTTACATCGATGTGTTTCATCTTCTCATAATATATCTAGTTTTTAGTCGAATGCAAAGCACTTGGACTATCATAGTAAATAGAAACAACTCCTTAAAATAGATTAAGCTGATCATACAAACCTATTAACTACAAAGATTTCTTTATTGTCTCGGTCACTGCTATGTGTTATGATTCCATAGTAGATAATGTTATAATAAGTTGTAAATTAGTTTTCTATTATTTAACTAGAGAGGGTGAATAATTGAATAAGGGTGATTTTTAAAAATAAAAATGAATGAGCTAGTATTTTAAAAAATGGTTGGAGATTTGACTGAAGAGAGAAAAGAAAATACAGAGATTTTTATAGTGGTTCCACTAAATCCGGTATATGTTCACACCTAAGTTTCCCCTGGATTTTTCACTATCAATTCAATGATACAAATTTGATTGTAGATTCAAATTAAATCTTTATAGTATGTCTACTCAATACCACCCTTCAATCTTTCACAGATTGATTTCTCACTTACAAGACCTAAGACAGTGAGACTCACTCTTAGGTCTTTTGAACAGTTAACACAAACAATAACAGAATGTCAAAGATAAGAGACATTTATCATCGGATTTGACAGAATTAAATTCAACCTTAAAATGCTTGAAGAATTAGAAATTAAGAAAACAGAGTAAGACAAGCAATAAATACAGATAATGAAGTTGTTGAAAAATTCAATTTAGCATTTCATGTTTATCTTCATTTTTCTTCTCTGGCATTTATTGTGGCATTGAAAAAATCCGTTGAAAAATTATTGTATTCAAATGTTACACAATTTATGTCCGCCATTAATACTTTGTTCAACAGTACCAAGTTTTATCATTGAACCTCCATTTCGTTATTGGCGCCACTTTCATCTTAACCAATCAAAGCTTGTTTATGCTATGTTTGAATGCTAGTTTTGATAGAAATTGAAATATTCAGAGAATCAAAGAAAGGGAGTGACCGTTGAAATCAAATATGTTTCATAAATTTGGTTTCTGACAATCTCAGGTCAACATGTATAAATCCCACATCAATCTGAATTAAAAAAATTTAGTAGTGTATTTTTGATTAAGCAAGTCGACAAGATTGTATTCAGCTCGACAAAATTGTATTCAGGTCGATAAGATTATGTACCAAATAAAATAAGTGGACACACAGCTTTAAATTGGTTGACGTGTTCTGATGTGTCGACATGTTTCTTGTGGGTGTCGACATGTCATTCTTTAAAAATCAATCTCCTAGGTCGACAAACTTTAACTATACATCGACATGGTTCTGTGTATCTATGAAATTGGTAGACCTGTACAAATGAATTGGTCGATATGTGTAGATGTCTACAAGATTGATGATAGGTCGATATGTGATCTTAAGGAGTCGATAATCATCATGTCGACAAGTCTACTACATATATCAATAGTTACTATTCATATAAAAAATTGGTGGAACTGTCTCCTAAAATTGGTCGATATGTTAGGGTATGTCGACAAGATTAGATAATAGGTCGATGTGTGATATTTAAACAACACTACATCAGGTCGACATGTCTTGGTCTCACATTGACATGCTTCTATGCCTTCTTAAAATCGGTGGACATGACTTATAAAGTAGGTCGATACGTTGCTTTCATGTTGACAAGGTCAATAGCACAAGTTGTTGTGTGCCTCTGAGGAAACAAATGAAACGGGTCGACAAGTTTTCGGGCGTGTCAACCTTCTTAGATCTTTACCCAGTGTATGTCAATGTGTTCTGAAGATAGGTCATTCTACTTTTAATATTGGTCGACATGATAGTTGAAATTTGTCCGTATGATATTATTCAGGTCGATGTGTTCTAGAGATCAGGTCGAAGTGTAAGATAGTTCAATGTGTTTGTGACTGTGTCAGCATCTATTTACTTATCAGAATAGGTTATGTTTCTATGGTTCAGGTCAACGAAGGTCATTCAACAAGTCGACATGTCTATGGTTAGGTTAGAAATTGGTTGACATAGTTCTTAAAATTTGTGGAATTGACGGCAGGTCGATGTATGTGAAGAGTATGTCAACAAGCTGTGCAGTCTTCTGAATTCTAAGTACTTTTATGATTTTCCTAAAGCTATTTTCTTTCAAATTTATCATCATCAAAACTTATTCATCTAAGCAACCTCTCCCTTTTTTATGATGACAAAACTTTTGATGCCTTATTTTAATGTCCCTATTCACATATTCAAAGTTTAGTCCTTTTCTGTATTGTCATTACATCTCGGCCTATTCTTTGCACTTCACTTATGCTACTTCACTTATGCTATCACTTGTTCCTACTACGCTACACCTTTGCATTTAGCATTTCTCCACTAACAGTATTGCATCATTACACTTGTTTATCCATTCTTAGTTTAGATTTCACGATCACTTAGCTGCTTTCCTACTAGTTAGTCTGACACTAACACCAACAGATCAAACTTCAGCATATCACAATTTAGTACCAATTCAGATATATCCATCAGACCAACACCAACAGACCAATTCAGATATACTACATATTCCAAATCAATGCCATAATCTAGATTTCTATTCTGATTTCTCTTCTCCTTTTTGTCATCAATAAAAAAAGGTCAATCGAGTTAATCATAAGCACTACTAAGCACTTCGGCACCTCATTTTAGCATTCTAGTACATGTGCAGCACTATACACTTTAGAAATTTTCTCTCAATCAGTCATCATCACACTTATCAGACATTATAATCCAATTTTGTACCAACCATCTAAACCAACTATTTGATAAGGAGTTGATTAGTCTACACTCCCCCTCAATCAATACATAGCCAATTCAAAAGAGCACCATCAGTTCAGCATCACGCTTTCATACAGTATCACACATCAAAGAACATGACAAGACATCAAAGAACATGACAAGTCATCATTGTATTAACTAATTTGTTTCTTGCATACCATTATCATCAATATCACAATCATAATGAGTCACGTAAGCAATTGTTAACATACTGCATGATTGGATTGCCATTATCAATGAATAAGAATTTACACTCCACATGACAATAAGTATGTCATAGAATAGTCAAGATTTAAAACATAAAGTGAAAGAAAATAAGGCAAGTAAATAAAAGAAACAAGAAACTATACTAGTAAGACCTAGATGGTTTCTAATCGTGAGATGATTTGCCTTTTTCTTTTGCTATGGAGTTCAATTTGTTCTTCATACCTTCAAGTACCATCTTCATGAAGCAATTCATTTGTCCTATCAGGGTTTGTCTCCTTTCAATGTTTTTCAATTTCTCCTAGATCATTTCTAGTATGATTGGTTAAGTGCTAGAAGGTTCACCTTCTTCTGTTCTTCTTTCTTTCCTTGGTACATTTTCGATGGCTTCTTTAAGATCATCACCAATCTCTTCTATCTTTTTTTTGCTTGCTCCTTCTTCCCTTTTCACCCATTCTCCTTGACCGTTACACATCCAGATTGGAGTATAGAGAAAACATTGATTGCATTCTTCTCATTCAACTCAATTACCATATCTTTATCCAATTCCATAAGAGTTTTTGATAGAATATCAATAATCATGCTAGCATATGATAAAAGAGAGCTCTCAGACCTATGTGTAGCTATCATGAAGTGAGAAACTATGAAATGTAGTTCAGGATTCTTCCCACTCATGATACAAGCTATCAACAAAAAATCTTCTCTTGAGATAGTTGCATAGTTTCCTCCCCTAAAATTCACCTTCTTCAAGAACACCCAATCGATTAATTTTCCTTGGTTTACTTTCTTCTTTGAAAACACTTTCTCGTACAGATCATGCTGTTCGATTGTCTTGAATTCGCCTATGTTGAATTGCAGGATAGGTTCTGGTTGCGAAGGAGGAGTGAGAGGTTTCGTGGTTCTCGTAGATGAAGGTTTTGAGGATGATCCTTTGGCCGTGGGTTTCAAAGGTTGTTTGGAAAAAGTTGACTATTTCGTGATGGGCAATTTCATCTTCGGTGCCATGGTGAGTTTGATTCTTGTAGAAATGGTATGATCTAGGGTTTCAATCGAGGGATTAGGGTTTCAATTATGAGAATTAGGGTTTCAGCAGAAGAGGAAAAGTTTGAAAATGGAGATGAATAGTTAGATATGTTGATGTGTTGACCGTTTATATTCCATTTTGCATGTCACAAGTCGACATCTTTTCGTACATTTTGATCTGTTTGATGAGTTTTATGAGTGAATGGGTTGACACATTATTAAAGGCATGGACCTGATTTCCTATTGCTGCGCAGGTCGATATATTTATATTTGGTTCGATGTGTCACATTCTATTTTTCATTCTAAGTGTTAGGTCCACA
This sequence comes from Dillenia suffruticosa, assembly GCA_033439265.1. Taxonomy (NCBI): domain Eukaryota; kingdom Viridiplantae; phylum Streptophyta; class Magnoliopsida; order Dilleniales; family Dilleniaceae; genus Dillenia; species Dillenia suffruticosa. The sequence goes on from JAVTVX010000015.1 coordinate 24,064,961, forward strand.
AGTTTTTAAATCCAATGACTAGTAGGTCTATACGACTTCACACTCTTTTAATTTGTTGATATATTTAAGAAATAAGTCAACCTAAAGTTCATTTTTTAGAATTGTGAGTGTACTCTATTTTTCATGTTTTCTTTCCTATATCTTTATTTCTGTCATTTCTAGTTTTTTCTAAATTTACAAAATCTATTCTTATCCAAGGGTTTGGTAATGATGTCAGTAATTTGTTTTTGAGTCTCAATATATTAAAAAACAATTTCATTTTTTCAAAACGTGGTTTCTAATAGAGTGATATCTTACTTCAATGTGTTTGGTTCATGAGTGATGAATTGTATTTTTTGTTAAATTTATGACACTTGTGTTGTCACATTTAATTGAAATACAATCAAAATTTATGGCATAATCTTTCATTTGGTGCTTAATCTAGAGAATTTATGTAGTGTATTGTCCGACAAAAACATATTTTACTTTGGTTGTTGATAGTGCTACATTACTTTGCTCTTTGGAAGACCATGATACTAACATACTTCTAAATAATTGACAAATACTGCTGGTACTCTTTTTATTTATTTTGCATTCGGCAAAATCAATATCAGAAAATCTATGTAGCTGAAAGTTTGAATTCCTATCATACTAAAGACGTAGTCGCGTGGTTTCTTTTAGTTATCTGAAAATTCTTTTAACTGCTATTAAATGAGACTCGTTTGGATTTGATTGGAATTTTACACAAAGACAGACACTGAATTGTATATTTGGTCTTGAAGTAGTGAGATACAAAAGTGATCCAATCATATTTTCATATAATTTTTTACAGACCGATTTATCATTTTTATTTTTATTTAATTTTATATTTGTATTCATGAGTATAGCATTTCCTTTGTATTCATTGAATTCAAATCTTTTAATTAGAACATTTGTGTATTTTGATTGATTTATGAAAATTCTATTATCCGATTACTTGATTTGAAGTTCAAGAAAATAATTTAACTCTTCCGTCATACTCATATCAAATTCTCTATATATTTTAGTTGTAAATTCTTCACATATTTTTACACTAGTTCCTCCAGAAATTATATCGTCAACATATATTTGGATTATTAGAAAGTTATGTTCTTTTCTTTTAATAATGAGTGTTGTATCTATTTTTTCTCTTTTAAAGTTTTTTCAGTTAGAAAGTTACTGAACCTTTCATACCAAACTTTGGAAGCTTGTTTCAGACCATATAAGGTTTTGGTCAATTTGTAAACATGTTTAGGAAATTTCAAATCTTCAAAACCAGATAATTATTCTACATATACGGTTCATTCAAATATCCATTCAGAAAGACACTCTTGATATCCATTTGATATAGTTTAAAGTTTATATAATAAGAGAAGACTAGAAGTATTCTAATTTTTTTTAATTTAGCCACTTGATCATATATTTCATTATAGTCAATTCTCTCCTCTTGATTATAACCTTTGATTACTAATCTTGCCTTATTTCTCATGATTGTTCCATACTTATCAAGTTTATTTTTGAAAACCCATTTAATTTCAATCATAGATTGATCCGATAGTTTAGGGACAAGATTCCATACTTTTTTTCCTTCAAATTGATTTAATTTTTCCTATATGACCATTATCCAGTTTTCATCTCTTAATATTTCATCCACATTTTTAGCTTCATTCTGAGATATGAAGGCAATGTATTTACATTTGTTTTGCATAGCTGATCTAGTTCTGATACCTGAACTTACATCTCTTATTATATTTTCTGGATTCACATCTTTTCTGATTTAGGGGTATTTGCTTTCATGTTATCGTTGAATCTTATCTTTTTTCTTCTTGTTTGATATTTCATTAACTTCTTCTTTTTAAGAGTTCATATCCTCAGTGAGTTTTAATTCATTGAGCTTTTTTGCAACATTTTCATCATCTATTCTTCTTTGACTGAAGTTATTTTCTTTATCAAACTTTACATGAATTGATTCTTCTACTATTATAGTTCTTTTGTTATAAACTCTATATGTCTTGTTATGGAATATCTTAAAAACATTATTTCATTACTTTTGACATTAAATTTTTCTAATACTTTTTTTCCATTGTTTAGGACAAAGTATTTGTATCCAAAAATTTTAAAATATGCTATATTTGGTTTTCTTCTTTTGTAAAGTTCATAGGATATTTTTTTTAGAATTGATCTGATTAGTGCTCTATTTAGAATGTAGCAAGCAATATTTACTGATTCTGCCTAAAAAAATTTTGGTAAATTATGCTCACAGAGTATGGTTCTAGCCATTTTTTGTAAAATTCTGTTATTTTTCTTTACCACCCATTTTGTTGAGGTGTCTTAGGTGCCGAGAAATTATGGTCAATTCCATAATTGCTATAGAATTCTTTCATAGTTTTATTTTTAAATTCTTTACCGTGATCACTTATAATACTTTTGACTGACATTCCATTTTCATTTTAAATTTTCTTGCACAATTTGATGAAAGTCTCGCTTGCTTTCTCCTTCTTGGCAAGAAATAGAGCCCATGTATATCTAAAGTAATCATTAATGATTACAAATCCATAGTGTTTTCCTCATAACCTTTGAGTTCTGGTTGGTTCAAATAGATCAATGTGAAGAAATTCCAGAGGATTATTGGTTGACATGCAATTTTTGGTTTTGAAGGAAGTTTTAGTCTGTTTCCTTTTCATACAGGCATCACACATCCTATTCTTTTCAATTTTTAGTTTAGACAATTTTTTCATAATATCTTTCTTTACTAACCTTGAGATTGTGTCCATACTCGTGTGTACTAACCTTCTGAGCCATAGCCATGGTGAGTTCTTACTTATTGCAACTAAATATGATTCATTTAGAATTTTTAAATGTTCTAAATCTATTACATAGATGTTTCCTCTTTTATGGCCAATAAATTTAACATTACCAGAGGTTTTATCAGAGCATGCATCTGATTCAAACATGACTGTATAACTTTTGTCACACAATTGACTTACACTTAACAGACTAAGTTTAAGACTAGAAACGAGAATAACATTTTGAATTTGAGATTCAGTGGACTTACCTCCAATATTATCTACTCTGATGAATTTTCCCCTTGAGTTGCCACCAAAGGTCACCTTTTCTCCTTTTTGCCTATCGAGATATAAGAATTTTGAGATATTTCCTGTCATATGTTTTGAACAACCACTGTTTATGTACCAGACTGACTTCCCAGGGGACTCTCTTGATTTCAAACAGACTCGCAATAAGATTCAATCACACTTTTGCCCTTACTACCTATATTTTCTTGGGTTCGGCTGAGTTAGCTTTGATTTGATCTTTAGGAATCCATTTTGAGCTTCTTGTTGATGAGTTCTTAAACCAGCAAGAGTGGATTGAGTGTCCAAATTTTTTACAAAAGATGCATTTGAGATTGTTTACTCTTGTGTTCTTTTCTATGAAGAAAGATTTATTTCTTAATTTGTAATTGTTTGTTTTATAATCTATTTTCATGCAAGTATGACACTTTTGTGATTTAACAAATTCTGAGTTAGGTATGAAGAAATTATTTAGCTTTTTTTAGGTTTGACTTGGATTATATCCTAACCCAGTTTTGTCAAACACAACTCTCTGCACTCCAAGAATGGTATCTAATTTCTCTCGCCTTTGTATGAATTTTATTAATAAGATATTTTGTTTAATGTTCTTTTCCTTCTGTTCTGTTAGTTCCATTTTTATAACAAGTTTTCATTCGTTTCATTTTCCATCCTGTTTTGTTGATTCATATGTTTGATTGTTAATTCCTTTTCTAACTTAGCAATTCTTAATTCAAATTTAGTATTCTTTTCTTTCAATTTATTAGCTTCTAACTTTGACTTTTCTAATTCATTGACAATTTCGGTCACATCTCTTTTTAATAGATTATTTTTTATTTTTAATCTTTTTGATTCCTTTAATGATTTTAGTAAAGTTTCATGTAATTCAGTGATGATGAAGTTGTTTTCATCAGATCAGAACAAGAGAAATAAGAAGTAGAATTTACCTCACTGTCTGAAAGTTTTTCATTGGCCATGAAGCATACTTTAGCTTGTTTCTCTATTTATTCTTCTTCACTTGAGCTAGAGTTTTCATCACTCCAAGCTGTAAGTGCTTTTTTCTTTTTTTTTTTCCTTTTTTTCCTTCTTATTCTTCTTTTCTTCCCTTTTTAGTTGGGGGCAATCAGTTTTTATATACCCCAGTTTTTTACATTCAAAACACCTAATTTCCTCTCTTTTCTAGCCTTTTGAAAAATGATTTGTTCTTATTTGTTCTTCTCATTGTGAATTTTTTGAACCTTCTAGCGAGTAGTGCTTCATTTTCCTCATCATATTCTTCTTCTAAACTTGAGATGCTTTCATTATTGTCAAATTTTAAGGCCACTCCTTTGCCTGTTTCATCTTTTGCTGGTTCCTTCACATTTCGTTTCATTTCATGTGTTATTAGAAATCCTACGAGTTCGTCCATGGTCAAGATTTTAAGATTTTTGGATTCTTCTTTTGCTGTAACCTTGGACTCCCATGATTTTGGCAGATTTCTCAGAATTTTGTCCACCATATCTTCTCGAGAAATTTCTTTTCCAAGTAATCGTAACTCGTTTGTTACTTTATTGAATCTTGTTATCATTTCGATACTTGTTTCTCCTTCTTTCATTTTGAAGACTTCATACTCCTGCTTCATCATTTTAATTTTACTTTTGTGAACTTGATTTGTGTCTTCATAAGTAGTTTTGAGTCTTTCCCAGATTTCTTTTGTGGTGATGCATGAAGAGACTCGATTGTATTCATTAACGTTCAAGGCAAGATGAAGGAGATTTATGGCTTTACAATTAGTTTGATAAGTTTTTTTCTGCTCCACTGTCATATTTCTCAACTTGACTGGCAGACATATGCCATCAACTTCTTGTATGGGAAATTCAACTCCTTCTTCAATTATCTCCCAAGCATTTAGATCTTGAGTAATTATGAAATTACACATTCTTTGTTTCTAGTAGCTGAGATTATTTCCATTGAAGAAAGGTACACGGTATGTTGAACAAGATTCTACTGGTATATTGTTTCTGTTAATGGCCATTTGGATCTTTGGTATTAAGCTGTTAGACTTCTTATTAACACACCCACTCTGATAGCAATTGTTATTCAACTAAAAGGGGTAGTTGAATAAGGGTGATTTTTAAAAATAAAAATGAATGAGTTAGTATTTTAAAAAATGGTTGGAGACTTGACTAAAGAGAGAAAAAAAATATATATAGATTTTTATAGTGGTTCCACCAAACTCAATGTACGTCCATTTTTAGACTTCCCCTTGGATTTTTCATTATCAATTCGATAACTTAAACTTGATTACAGTTTCAAGTTAAAACCTTTATAGTGTGTCTACTCAACACCATTCTTCAATCTTTCATAGATTGATTTCTCACTTACAAGAGCTAAGACAGTGACACCTACTCTTTGGTTTTTTGAACAGTTAGCACAAACAATAACAGAAATTCAAAGATAAGAGACATTTATCCTCAGATTTGACAGAACTAAGTTCAACCTTAAAATGCTCTAGGAGGATTAGAAATGAAAAAAACAGAATAAGATAAATAATGAATATAGATAATGAAGTTGTTGAGAAATTCAATTTAGCATTCACTTTTCATGTCTATTTTCATTTCTCTTCTCTATTATTTAAGATGGTATTCAAGAGATCCATTGAAGGGTTATTGCATTCAAACATTACACAATTTATGTCTGCCATTAATGCTCTGTGCAACAATACCAAGTTTCGTGCTGAACCTACATTCCTTTATTGGTGCCACTTTCATCTCAGCCAATCAAAACTTGTTTATACTGCATTTGAATGTTAGTTTTGATATCAATGAAAATATTCAGAGAATCAGTGAAAGGGAGTGACCATTGAGTTCAAATCTGTTTTGTAAATTTGGTTTCTGACAATCTATTTTGTATTCAGGTCGACAAGATCATATTCCAAATAAAATAAGTGTCACACAGGTTTAAATCGATCGATGTGTTTTGATGTGTTGACATATTTTTTGTGGGTATCGACATGTCATTCTTTAGAAATCAATCTGCTAGATCGATAAACTTTAATTATACATCGATATGGTTTTGTGTATCTATGAAATTGGTGAACTTGTACAAATGAATTGGTCGATGTGTGTATACATGTCAACAAGATTGAGGACAGGTGAATGTGCGATCTTAAGGAGTCAATAATCATCAGGTCGACAAGTCTATTACATATATCGACATGTTACTATGCAGATAAAAAATTGGTAGACCTGTCTCCTAAAATTAGTCGATGTGTTAGGGTATGTCGACAAGGTCAGATAGCAGGTCGATGTGTGATATTTAAACAACACTATATCAGGTCGACATCTCTTGCTCTCACATCGGCATGTTTCTATGCCTTTTTAAAATTAGTGGACACTTATAAAATAGGTCGATGTACTGCTTTCATGTCGACAAGGTTAATAGTATGGGTCATTGTGTGTCTCTGAGGAAACAAGTGAAACGGGTCGACAAGTTATCGGGCCTGTTGACCTCCTTAGATTTTTGTCTAGTGCATGTTGATGTGTTCTGAAAATAGGTCATTCTACTTTTAAAATTGGTCGACATGGTAGTTAAAATTTGTCCACATAACACTGTTCAGGTCGATATGTTTTAGAGATCAAGTTGAAGTATGAGATAGGTCGATATGTCTATAGTTGTGTCAACATTTATTTACTTATCAGAATATGTTATATTTTTATGATTTAGGTTGACAACGGTCATTCAACAGGTTGACATGTCTAGGGTTAGATTAGAAATTGGTCGACATAGTTCTTAAAATTTATGGACTTAAGGGTAGGTCGATGTGTGTAAAGAGCATGTCAACAAACTATACAGTCTTCTAAATTCTAAGGACTTTTTTGATTTTTTAAACGTATTTTCTCCCAAATTTATTATCATCAAAACTCATTCATCTCAACAATTTTCAATTGACTGCACAACCGCCAATGCAAAATATATAACCTAAAGGTGATCTTTTATCAAGATCTTTGTCTCAATCAGAATCTACAAAAGTAACCAAAGTGTTACTGTTATTTCCAAACTTCACACAAATATTTGAAATATCTCATAAAGATCTAAGAATCCATTTCATAATCTGCCAATATGTCTTTCTCGGATTAGACATATATTTGCTAACAACACTGACTGCTTGTAAAATGTACAGACGTATATAAACCACTGCATACATAATGCTGCCAACTGCATTAAAATATAGAATTTGTCATATGATTTTTCTATTCAATCGACTGTGGTGTCTAAGCAGCAGATAAGCTAAAATGGCTAGCAAAAGGAGTACTCACAAATTTTGCATCTTTCTTGCAAAACCTTTCCAAGACTTTCTCAAGATAATTATTCTGGGTCGGGAATAATTTTTCAACTCCTTGGTCTCTCATAATCTCCATGCCAAGAATCTTCTTAACAACTTCCAAAATTTTCATATCAAATTTGCTACATAACTACAACTTCATGGTGAATATTTTTGACAAATTTTTTTGTAGCAATAAGCATGTCATCAACATAAAACAATAAATAAATGAAAGAGTCATTATTTAACTTTTGAAAATAAATACAATTACCATAAATAATCTTGGAATAACGATGACCTATCATAAATGAATCAAACCACTTATACCACTGTCTTGGAGTATACTGGAATACTTATAAAAGATTTATTCAACAAACAAACATGGTCTTTCTTCTCTTCAATTTCTAATCTTTGAGATTGTTTCATATAAATTTTCTCTTCAAGTTTATCAAGTAAGAAAGCTGTTTTAACATCGAATTGTTCTAACTCCAATTCATTCATGGCAATTAAAGCATAGAAAACACGAATAGACCTATACTTAACAACTAAAAATATGTCATTAAAATTAACACATTGTATCTGATTATAGTCTTTTGCAACCAAATATGTTTTGTATTTTGCATTTTCAACCCCTGGAATGTCTTCTTTCCTTTTGAAGACCCATTTATAATCCACAATTTTCTTATTCAAAAGTGGTTTCACAAGAATCCAAGTTTCATTTTGATGAAGAGACTCAATTTTTTCATTCATCACAATTAACCACTTAACAGAATCATCACAAGAAATAGTTTATAAATAAGTTGAAAACTCACATACTACATCAATTTCTTATATAACTGTTAAAACATATGCAACTAAATTTTCATATCTTTATGGTGGTCGAATATCCCGTCTGGGTCTATCTCTGGCAATTGAATATTGTTCCTCCTCTAGATTACCTTCACCAGTGGATTCAGATGCATCTATTGATAGTAGCTGAATTAAAGAGTCCAATTGAAAAGGACCAGAACTGCTAACGTCAAACTCCACCTACTTTTGCATACTATCATCTATACCACAAGAACTAGACCATTCTTTCTTGAAAGATAACATAGATAATTTATCAAAAATAATATCTCACTAATTACAAATTTTGGGGATTGGGATTAGAACACCATAATGTGTACCCTTTTACCACTTGAAGTATCCTTTCTTGGAAGCTAACATAAATAATTCATCAAAAGTAACATCTTACTAATTAAAAATTTTTGGAAATTGGGATTAGAACACCACAGTCTGTATCCTTTTACCCCTGAAATATACCCAAGAAAAATGTAATTCTTAATGTGAGACTCACCATCATTCACATGTATATATACTGGACATAAAAAAATTCTTAAATCAGAATAATCAGTAGGAGATCATACACCTTGCTCTCTCCAAAAGTATTTTGTTTATTTGTTCTGTCACATATTTTGTTAAAGGGTCATTTTGATAATACAATGGCGAACAGTTCCTTCATTTTTTGTAAAATTTATCAAATTCATCTTCATAGAATTTTATGCCATTATTTGTTCTGAGACACTTGATCTATTTACCTGTATGCTTTTCAATGAAAACTTTCCATTGTTTGAAAGTTGGATAAATATCATTCTTATATTTAAGAAAATAAATCCAAACTTTTCTTGAATAATTATCAATGAAAGTTGACAAATATATATCACCATCCTTAGACTGAACACAAGCCGGCCCTTACAAATCTAAATGAATGTAGTTAAGAGTACCATTTTTCTTATGAACTGCTAGTGATTTGAATCTCATCATTTTTTGCTTCCCAAAAGGATAATACGTACAAAATTCCAATGGCTCAGTACTTTGCCCACATAGAATACTCCTTTTAATTAATATACGTAAACCTTTCTTGCTTATGTACCTCTAGCGTATATGCCACAATTTGGTGATGTCAGAATCAAATATTGATAATAAGACTGCAACTGAACCAATAAAAGTACCGGTAAACACTTTGATAACTCAACATTCAGCTGTGTATTTGCATCCAAGAGTCTTTAGGGTGTCTACATAGATGAGATTTTTCTTAAAATCAGGAATCTGTTTAATATCAGTGAGTATCCTCACAATACTATTATACATTTTAATTCGGATTGTACCCTTACCAACAACATTACAAAAAGTATTATTGTTGATCAAAATAATTTCATTATTAACAGATTCATAAATAGAAAATAAATCTCTATTGGGACACATATGATAAGAACAAACTGAATCTAAAAGCTATCAATTTTAGATCTTATCCTGTTATCAGTTATAAAGAAAATATTTCCATTATTCATATTTACTACAATACTAAGCTTGGCGGTCTTACTATTTTCCTTATCTGATTTTTTCTTTTGTTTTGACTTATTTTTCGACTTAAAACAATTGGCCTTAATGTGTCTCAATTTATGACAATAATTACATTCTAAATTTTTATGTTTGGATTTAGATCTGAACTTAAATCTACTAATATCAAATTCACTCTTATCAGTTCTGCCCTTAACAACCAAGCCTTTACCTTGACCACTATTAATTTCCTTAGTAATATCTCTACCTATCTATTCCTTAAATTTTAAAGTAAATTTTATTTGCTGATACGAAATAATTTTTTTACCATAAATCATAGTATCATGAAAATATTTAAATGATTGGGTAAGAAATACAATAATAACAAGGTCCGATCCTCATCATTAACTTTTGAATCTATATTCTCCAAATCTATAATAATATAATCAAATTTATCAAAATGAGGGAGTTAAATGTACCTTCCGTGATACGAAACATATACAGATTTTGTTTCATTTAAAGACTATTATCAGCCAACTTCTTTATATACAAATCTTTAAACTTATCCTATATGTCCTTGGCTATGATTTCTATAGCCACCTCCGTTAAAACCTCATTTGAGAGGTACAAAATAATCACAAATCTTGCCTTTTTATCCATTGCAACAAAGTCTGCATCTGTCAAACTAGCTAGTTTTTTACTTTACCCCTGAAATGCTAAATCAACTTCGTTTTGAATTAACATAGCCTCCATTTTAAGTTGTCATATCCCGAGTTTGACATTTTTGTTGAATTTTTCAATAATTATCTTTGTTATTGTCATGTTTAAAAAAAAATGCCTAAAAAATACCTAAAAAAACTCTAATACCAGTTTATTAGAATTGTGATGCATGAAGTTAATCAAAAGGGTTCTTAACAACCCAATAGACAAATAATAAAATAAAATTAAATAAAGAGAGAGAAGCAAAAATAATAAAACAAAAGGACAATAGACAAAATTTACGTAGTTCGATCAGATAAAATTATGTCTATGGGCGAGGGAAGAGTGTATGCATATTTATCATTTTTCAAAAATTAAGAAACTCTAAAGTTCATAAGTTGGAACTTGGAGTTTGTTGGCTCATTCATGTCTAGGAAAAGATAAGCCATACCTCCAATACCTTCAAAAATTGCACACGAATTGTCACCTCCATGCATCAATCCCTGATGTATTAGTTTTTGACCCCTTTCAAGGAGAAACGAAGCAAAAGCTTTGACCTTGTATATGAACTCAATGTTGCTTGTGAGTTCATAGAGTGAGAGAAAAAAACACATGCCTTCCTACTAATTCCATGGCAAAGACCTACACGCTTCAGAAAGCCACGACTCCAAACTACTTTGGCTACATCTACGGTTGCTTCAGAAATTGTTTATCTTAAAAAATCTAATGAGTATGAAAAATGTGTTCTTATCCTAGATGACATAATTGCAAATAAAACTAGGAAAATGCATAAAGGAATGACAATGTCCCTTTGTTTTGAACATGAGCAAATAGAAAAATCCATGAGCTACTAGTTAGCGTGTCATTTCTTTTCATATATTTTGTTGCATAACTAACTTTTTTTAGCCTTCCCCACTTGTCAATATGATTTCTATGTTGGTGAATGAACTTAATAATCATATAAATAAAACAAAAATGTATTTAGTATAAAAATAGAAATGGTCACTCAATTAAAAGTAATATATAAATATGTATAAATAGGATAATAAATGGGTAAACAAAGGGTCATTTCTGTTTTAAAACGTGACTATTGAGAAATGGAACAATAATTTCACATTTAGTAATGTAATATGTCTTTTAAACTCCTCCCTTGTAGTCTATATAAACCCATGTGATCATTTTGAAATAAAAGTACAAACAATTTGAGTTTTCTTAGTCTCTCCAAACACCCAATATCCTCTTTGTCATATATATATATATATATATATATATATTATCTTTTTCATTATGTTGGCATGCCCCGACCTGCAGGTCGAGCACGCGAATAGACTGCCACGACTCCTTGAGGTATAGGTATGCTCTACTCGCACAGTAAGGTGACGCAAGGCTAATATTATACTAATATCATGACCCTACTCGTCATCTTAAGTCAAATCATATAGCGGAAGATTTGAAAAAAAAAATATTTTTTAGAAAATTATTTAAAACATTTGTCTCCAATTTATATATAATATTTATATGCACAGTCCAATCGTAAATAAAGATAGGTATGAATACTTATCCAATAGCGTCTCTCAATAGAACTCGTTGAATAGTATCTCAATGCAAGTCAAGTGCAGTATAAGCTGAAAATTTTAAATATAATGGGGTGAGTATAATCCACATACTCAATAAGTGATGTGCAAACACTATATATAATGACAATAAATGAATTTGTGAAAGTGATAAGTCAAACCATCGTTTTCAAATTTACATTCATTTGCAACATATCGTGTAATTCAAAATAATATACATGCTTATCATAATAATATATCATATAGTGTCAATCGATAATAAAACGTATTCTACCCATAGTTTGGTCTAAGTATGGTAAAATCCACTAAAAGATCACCACGATATCATAGGAATGAATACATATATTTTCTTTTAACCCACTTCCCTTGGTATTGACACGGTTCTCACGTGGTGCTCATCTATTGGATCCGTTGGTTAGAAACACGGGACTCAAACCCCCTGCTCCCGTGTTACCTCACCACGTCACCCCGTCGGGTAAACGCTCAATATCGCGGTAAGGAGTGCGCTGTAACCACTATACACCATCCCATAATTATACACATGTGCCATATATTATCATTTATAAATCTTTACTTATAAAAGAAAAAAAAATGACACTATCAGTCATCATAATATCAGGATGTAATTTTCATAGAATATTATCTCAAGATATGTTATAAATACTAAAGTATTTTTAAATCACATTTCAAAATTTATTTATAAAAGTCATGATCGAAACTGTTTTTTTTCATTTAAAGTCAGAAATAGTTTGTTTCACTCATATTGGCTGGGGAGGGTACGCCACTCCCCTTAACTGTCATCGTTTCTCGAACAAGTTACCCATCGTACGAAAAATAACCCTACGCCTAAATTAAACAATGTATATATTTATCAATTCAATTATTTCGATAATATCATATCGTCGCTCTACAAAATACATATGGAAATGTTTTATTTAAGATAAAATCTCAAATTACATATTTAGAGAAAATTTATACAAAACTTACCACGTGTAAGTTTAGTAAAATCGTGATATCTTTTAAAATTTTGATCGGATTCAAACGATTCAAAATTTTCTCTTAAAGTTAAAATATATATCTCCAATTTTTATATTCAGACAAATCTCAATTTTTTATCACATGAATTTAGAAAATTTTATAATTTTAGTATAAGTTCCTAAAATCAACTCTGCACATTTTTAGTAAAAACACCATAACTTTTAGCATACAACTCCGATTCAAGTGATCTTTAACTCAAATTAAAAAAAACAGAGACCCTAAATTTTCATGTTTTAAGTTTCTCCAAATTCTATACAGAAAATATTTTAAAAATTGACATAAGATATTGGTCGTACATAGAGTATGAAATAGAGTAGGTGAAACATGTTGAACATTTTAAAAATCACTAAAAATCGATTTTTTCATAAAATGTTTCACATAATATACCATGTTAAAATTTAGGAAGTTTAATTTACATAGAAACAAACGGTTTAGATTTTTGATTCCTACAGAATGAGATATCACCATAAGACTATACAAGATTCAATCTACAAATCAATATCTAACATGTTAGTGCGGATACTAATGTAACTACTCATCATATAATCAAATTTTTGTACAAATTAAGACATGTTACCTCATTTGTAAGATCTTTTGCTAACAATATATATCAACACTCCTTTTTTTTTATATCACCTTAGCAAAAATCAAATCACTAATCAATATGAATTCCTATACAATACTTCTATACTTCCAATTGAAATCTAAGAATTTTCAAAAATGTTCTTATCTTTTTGGATTCATGGTTGCACTTAAATTGGATATGGATTCTACATATTTCATCCAAGGGGGTTGAATGAAGAAAATGAGTCAAATTTTTGTTAAACAAGTTCTTTTATAAACTTAGCAAAACTTTCTTGACCATTGGATCAACACATACATTATCTCATCCATCCAGTTTCCCTAACACTCAACCCATGCAATTGTTGATTCAAACAAACTCCATGCACTCCATTAGGAGTCTTGTTGACTGTCCATGCCAAGAGAAGAAGTGTCACAACTAACACAAACTATTCCAATCAGATTTCATGCATAAATTGTCATCCAATGAGCTTTCTTGAATGTGGAACAATCTTATGTGGATACTACCAACCTTGCTGCCCTCTTGACCAATCATTTGGCTCCAATTGTCCATTTTTGAGTAGTTTACAATTTAGTCTCTTCATTTTCCTTAATTACATTTAGACCCCTAACTTTTAACAAATTTGTATTTTTGGTTCTTATGAAATTTTATTCGAAATTCTTTAAAAAAATGAAATTTTATTTAAATATTTTTATTTAACTGTGTAGCCATTTCCTTAACCATTTTTGACTTCTTTAAGCTTTATCGACTTTTGTCAAGAAAATTTTCGACTTACCGATAAAATTTTCGTTTTTAACGATTTTGAGGCGAAACTTTAAAATAAATAAATAAATAATTAAAATTATATTTTAGATATTTCAAAATGATGTTATAATATATATATATATTCATGAGAAGTGATACATGACATACAATCACTGAAAATCGGTGTTATAAGAGCCATATCAATTGATAGTCTTTTACAACCCATTTTTCTCATCTTACCAAAACAAATTATGAAAATTGGAGTATACAAATGAAGACACTTTTTGGATGTTAAAATATTTGGGATATTGTTGAAGGTAGGTATGAAGAGTCCCAGGAAGGTGTAATTATCTCTGATCAACAAAAAGAGGTTTTTTTTTTTTTTTTTAAAAGCCATAAGTAGGATACAAATGTTTTATTCTTCATTTATCAAGCCATTGATGAATCTTACTTTGACAAAGTTACAGTAGCAAACTCCTCTAAGTAAGCCTAGGATATAGTCTAAAATACTCATAAAGGAGTTGTAAACATGAAGGAAGTTCACCTTCAATCCTTTTGCAGAGAGTTTGAAGTTTTAGAAATGAAACAGTTTGAATGTGTTCCGGACTATATGACAAGATTTCTGACTATAATCAATCAACTAAGAAGAAATGGTTAGAAAATTGATGACGCTAGAGTGGTAGAAAAAAATTTTACATTTTCTAGATGTCAAATTTGACTATATTGTAGTGGCTATTGAGAAATCAAAAGATTTGGAGACAATGACAACTTATGAACTTATGGGCTCTTTACAAGCTTATGAACAAAGGTTCACAAGGAAAAATAAAGAATCCTTCGTACAAGCTCTTCAAGCCAAAGTTTTACTCAAAGAAGTAAAAGGAAATTCAAGTGATGATTGAGGACGAAGTCGAGCCTAATGCCATAGTGGAGGACAGGGCCGCAAATATGGTCATGGACAAGGAGATTCTTTTAAAGAGGAGGAAAGAAATCAAAGTTCAAAAGGACAAGGAGAATCATCAAAAAGCTAAATGTATGACAAATCAAAAATTTATGGGTATAATTGTAAAAAAAAAAACTTAACAATTATTCCTTCGAATGTTGGTTTAGTGGTTCTAATCAAGTACAAAATAGAGTCAATTATGCAAAAATCCCAAAAAAAAGAGAGATTCAATTCTCTTGCTAGCATGTAAGGGAGACAATGATGGGAAGAAAAATCTTTGGTACTTGGAATTAGAGCAAGCAATCATTTATATAGCCACAAAGACATGTTCATGGAGGTAGATGAATCGATGAAAGAGAAAGTTGCATTTGATGACTCTAAATTATTTGTGAAGGGCAAATGTAATATTTTTATCCAATTAAAAGATCATAGCCAACAGTTTATTTCAACATGCAATATACTCTGGGTATGATAAGTAATATATTGAGTTTGGACCAACTTGTAGAGAAAGATTTTAATATTCAAATGAAAGATATAAGTTTTTATTTAAGAGATGAGAATAGTGTCTTTCTTACCTATGTCAAAATGAGTAACAATAAGATATTTGCGTTGAATATCAATCATGTTGATTCGAAATGTCAGAAGGTTTGTGTGGAAGATATTTCATGGTTATGGCACTTAGGGTTTGACACCTTCATTTTGGTAGTCTTAACCTAATTTCAAGAAAAAAGATGATGAAAGTTTTCTTTTACATCAATTGTCCTAACCAATTTTGTGAAAGATGTGTTCTTAGCAAACAATCAAGGTAGAGTTTTCCCAAAGAGGTAACATTTCATGAAAGCAAGCCACTTGATCTAGTCCAAACCTATATATACGGACCAATCTCATCAATATTTCTTATAGGTAATCGACATTTTCTAATATTTATTTATAATTATAGTAGGAAATGTTGGGTGTATTTCCTAAAGGAGAAGTTTGAAACTTTTGACACTTTTAAAAAATTTAAGTCAATGGTAGAGAATCAAAGTGGTTATCACATCAAGGAGTTTCGATCAGACCAAGGAGGCGAGTACACATTCAAAACTTTTGAAAATTATTGTGAACATGGCATCCGTTGTTTCTTGACAACTCCATACTCTCTATTGCAAAATGGCATGGCCGAAAGAAAGAACTGGATCACTCTTGACATGGTTCATATCATGATCAAAGGGAAGAATTTGCTTAAAGACTTTTGGATCGAAATTATGGATTATGCAGTGAATTTACTCAATAGATATCTAACAAAAAGATTGGAGAATATCACTCCACAACAAGCAAGGAACGGAAGGAAGTCAAACGTTTCTTCTCTGAGAGTGTTTAGTTATCTTGCACTTGCACACATTCCGAACCAAAGAAAAATAAAACTAGATAACAAGAGTGGTAAATATATTTTCATTGGCTATGATACAAGGTCAAAATCGTACAAACTTTTTGACCCAAACATCAAAAGGATGCATGTAAGCCGAGATGTGAAATTCAATGAAGATGGGTCTTGAAATTAGCATGCAATAAAAGGAGTACAAATCCATAAAGAAGAAGAAAAAGAGTATAGAGGAGTGAACACTGAAGTTACCATACTACCATCATTTCCATCATCATGATCACCAACAACATCAACATCGCTATCATCATCATGATCATCATCATCCTCTTCAACAATTAGCTTGATGCAAAAGACAATGAGTATACAAGAACTCTATAAGGTAACAATTGAAATTAACCTCATTTATCTTCTTACTAATCAATAATCAATTTCCTTGAACAAGCAAGAGAAGATCAAAGATAGAGAGATACTATGGACGAGAAAATCAAGGCTATAGAAAAGAATGATATATGGAAACTTGTTGTACTTTTCAAAGGCCATACACCCATCGGAGTGAAATAGGTTTTACAAATAAAGAAAATGCCTATGGTATGGTGGAGAAATATAAAACAAGATTGGTAGTAAATGGTCACAAGCAACAAGTTGGAATTGATTTGATAAGATATTTTTTCGGTTACCCGCATTGAAACTATTAGATTATTTTTTTCTTTTGCATCACAATATCAATGGCATATCTATCAAATCCGCTTTTCGGAATAGCTTTCTTAAGGAAGAAATGCATGTGCAATAACCTATGGATTATGTGAAAAAGGAGATGAAAAAAAGTTTTAAGATTAAAGAAGCGCTTTATGGGTTGAAACAAACTTCAAAAGTATGGAATAAATACATTAATACTTATTTCAAGGCTAATGATTTTGTACAATATCCTTATGAACATGCTTTATACATGAAAAAAGGAAAATGAAGATTTCTTGTTTGTTGCTTTGTATGTAGATGATCACATTTTCCTAGGTAGCAATCTTCACATGTTCATGGATTTCAAGTTAGCCATGACTCGGGTGTTCGAGATGACTGACATGGAGTTAATGAGCTACATCCTTGGTTTAGAAGTCAAGCAGTCAAAGGAAGGAATTTTTATGTAACAAAATATTTATGCAGCGGATGTTCTAAAAAAAATCAAGATAGATAATTGCAATCCAATAAGTATCCCCTTGAGTGTGGAGCAAAACTATCAGAGCATGATACAAGTAAAATTATGGATACTTCTCTCTACAAGAACTTAGTTGGAAGCTTAAGATATCTAGTATGCACAAGGCCAGACATCCTCTATGCAGTTGGGTTGATTATTCTGTTTATGGAAGAGTCCAAAACAACACATTGGAAGACGGCCAAAAGAATTTTGTATTAAATTCATGGTACTATGTCTCATGGGCTAATTTATTCTATTTCTATAAATTTTCAGTTTTGTGGTTTCTTAGATAGTGATTGGGAAAGAGATTTGGATGAAAGAAAAAGTACAATTGGATTCGACTCTCACTTGGTATTTAAAAAAGCAACAAAATATTACTTTTTTTACTTGTAAAGCTGAAAATGTTGTATCATCTTATGTATGTCATGTTATTTCACTAAGAAGTCTTCTTGAGGAGCTACATTTTCTATAAATCAAAGTAACAAAAATTTGAGTTGATAGCAGATCAACAATTATGTTGGCCAAGAATCTAGTTAATCATGAAAAGAGTAAGTATTTTGACATCCAGTATCACTTCATCCGGGAGCATGTGAAGAAGAAACATGTGAACCTACTCTATATCATGTCACAAGATCAAATTTCCGATATCTTTACCAAATTGCTTGAAGTCTCTTTTCACAAATTCAAAATGCTTATTGGAATTGTTAATGGAAGATAATTATGGTCGAAGAAAGTGTTGGTGAATAAACTTAATAATCACACAAATAAAAACAAAAATGTTTTTAGTGTAAAAACATGAATGATCACTCAATTAAAAGTAATGCATAAATATGAATATAAATAGGATATTAAAAGGGTAAACAAATGGTCATTTCGGTTTTAGAAGGTGATTATTTAGAAATGGCATAATAACTTCACATTTAATAATATAATATATCTTTTAGACTCCCTTGAGGTTTATATAAACTCATGGGATCATTCTGAAATGAAAAGTTGAGAAATTTGAGTTTTCTTAGTTTTTCCAAACATCTAATATCCTTCTTGTTATATATATTTTTATCTTTTTTATTCTATTGATACCAACAAAGCTTTGGAGCATATGCGGCATATGGCCATGCAAAACAAAATTTGAGAGGGTACATGTTGAGATTAAACAAAAATTTTAGTAAAATGGTTTACTATTATTCACTGAAAATTGATTACTATGAATTTAATGTTTCAGGAGATAAAGTTCTTAAAGCAAGCCACTATTTCTAGATTTTAGATGAATCATCAAGCTAGGGTTCTAATCCTAATCATGAGTATTTTGCTAAAATAAATGCAAAAAAAAAAAAAGGAAAAATGCTATTAAGATTGAAAAGGAAGTTAGGTTAAAGGAAGAAACTCATGATAAAGTTTAAGAAAATTGAAATGTATGTAAATGTAAAATTAAAATCATGATAGGTGTGGTAAATGATGCGAAGGATTTGTCCACCATGTAATTCTACTTTGAGCAATGGCCTATGTCTTTAGATTACTTTAAGTCATTATGTATGTCACATAATGACCTTCAAGATAACAACTGTGACTCTGCGAAAGGATGTAGTGTGCAGCTCTAAATTTATATATTTAAAAAATAATTGTACCTATATAAGGGTCTCTAAATTCATATGAAAATGACCCAAAGAATACAAATATTATCTTAACTATTTTAATGATTGGGGCAATCCCAGAAGCCCATGACAAGAATGTACAAGAGCATGTTTTCCACAATCATCTTCACTTGCAGCATAATTTTTACTATGAAATCAGTTATCAATCAAGTATTTGAGAATAACCTTTATATTTTGAAGCTGATCTCACTTCAAAGGCATTTGCATCAAAACATGCACAATCCCTACCAACCTATGAGCAGCACCTTGATATTTTTCTTCATAGCATTCATACATGAGTGCGAAGCTGCTCTTTTGACTCATTGTTCTGTCACTTTATATGATATCATTCAAAATCAATAGTACTCTTTAAATGCCCGAGTATTGTTCTGGCAGCTTGCAAATGCAATTCTTTTAGATGTTCTATATACCTATTAATAAGACTAATAATATGCATTATGTCCGGTTGAGTTACGTTGGGATACATCAAACTCCCAACTATTTGTTTGTAAAAAGTGCTGTTTATATCATTCCATACTTGTCTTTTACAATCTTCAAATCCATTTCTATGAATTCTTCATAAAATGGTAACTTTCTTTGAGAAACTTGTCTAAAATTTCTTTAATATATTTCTTTTGACATAGAAAAAATTCTACTAGAATTTTGAACCACTTCAATTCCTAGGAAATAATGCTTTAAGCCAAAATTAGACATGTTAAACTTGACCATCATAAATATTTTGAAGTTTTCAATTATATTATTATTATTTCTAGTATGTATCAAGGTATCAACAACACATAAGCATGCTATTAGTATTCTTCCTCCTTCTCCAACTTTTATGTAAAATGCATTCTCATATGAACATTTTCTCAAATCTTACTTCAAGAAATAAGTACTTATACTACTATGCCAAACTCTTTGTACTTATTTTAGTCCATATAAAGCTTTGTTTGATTTGTAAGCTTTATGCTCACGGCCAATTGCATAAAACCATGAGGTTGATAAACAAATACCCATTTTTTCAATTATCCAAGTAAAAATGTTGATTTCACATGTTTTAGTTGGAACAAAAATTTGTTTATAACCTTTAGCTACCAAACGAGTTTGAATTTGTGGACTTCTTTATTTTTTTTTTTTTTGAGTTTTGTCTTATAGATCCAGTTAACACCAATAGTTTTCTTCCGTTTTGAAAAATCACTTAGCTCAAGTATTGTTCTTCTTAATAATTGTAATTTCATTTGTTATAATTTTCTACGACTTTGTTTCTTTAATAGGTTCCTCAAATAGAAATATATCAAAATTTTTAAATAAGGCAAAATAAGTGATAGGATCTTCATGGTGGTTAGCAAGGTTATTACCTCATAATCTTGCATCCATGCTAGTCGTTTCTTGTTACATTGAGGCTGAGATTCAGCTGCTCCATTGGTAGCTTTAGTTGATAAATTTTCTAATGTTGAAGTTGTTGCAATTTGTTAGTGTAACGATTGCTAACCTTCTGCCTCATCAGCTTCTTCAACTTCATTATCAAAAACAATTGGAGTAAGTTGCTACCATCCCAATTCCGGTTGTTCTCCTCATAAAAAATGACATCTCCATTTACCACAATTTTCCTGGTTAGTAGACTAAATAATTTATAAGTTTTAGATCCCTCACTTATACCAAGAAAAATACACTTTTCACATGTATCATCAAGTTTATTTATTTTCTCATCTGAAACATGTGCATAAGTGATGTTGCCAAAAATTCTAAAATGATCAATTACTGGTTTTCGTTTGCTCTGACCCTTTTCTAGTGCATATTTTGAATAGCAAAGGTAGGACTTGTGCTCAACATGGATGCTCCATTCACAATTTTTGCTAAAAACACTTTGGAATTCTCCCTCTTGCAAGTATGCTTTTTACTATGTTGAGAATAGTTATATTTTTCATCTCCAAGATATCTTTTTGTTATGTTATGTAAGTTATATGAGCTTTCTTTGAATTCCATGAAAAGCATACTAAGTTTCAAACTCTTTTGAGCAGAATTGATCAATATTGAGAGTTAATAATCATTCTTGTTATTTCATTTTCAACATATGTTTAGAAGCATTTAAATGCATTAAAAGCTTTTGTTTTTTCTTGCAAAATATAAAATAATACTTTTCATGTATAATCATCAATAAAGTTAATTAAGTACTTTTTACCTCTATTAGAAATCGGATTTATCAGACTGCACATATCAAAATAAATCAATTCCAAGGTATTTCTAGCTCTCCATAACTTTTCTTGAGTAAATTGAGAACTATATTGTTTAGCAACGATACATTCATCATGAATTTTGAAAGGAATGGTAATTTATGAAAAATATATACTATATTTTTTGTTACAGAAGTTACAATGACCAATAACTTGTGGATTTAGTGACAAAATATTAAACTCTTTTAATTAATATCTCGAGTTTGAGTTTTGGAAATAAAAAAATGGGTGTTGAGAGTACTAACTACAAAATTGGATCATGTAATTATTCAAAATCAGATTAGTCGAATTTCCCGATATTTGGATCAATTACCAAAAAAGAAGCCAAAGTGATGAAAGATCTTTTACTTCAACCAACAAAAAAGGTTGAGGACTTTCGATCTTCAGGGAATAACATGTTTGAACTCAGTAGAATAATAACAATAACTCCTTTAGAAAGACCATATATTTTATAAACACCTTTCTAAATAGTTATTTCATAACCCTTTTTTGACAACTAATCAGCACATAACAAATTGTTTTCAACTTTGAAACATAAAATATATTAGAAATTGTTTCTATAAAATTCTTTTTAGTCTTTATTTTCATATAACTCTTTCGTATCACATCTATAGAAGATCAATCTCTAAAATTCAATATAGAACAAAAATCTTAAGTAATAAAAAGAAAACGAACTTTATTCTACAAATTTGATTATTGCAATTCGTATCCATGTATTAGTAATCCGATTGAGGTTGTTTGTTGTCTTGAATTGTCATCAACAAAGTTTTTACTTCCATTTTTTTTTAATTAGATATCTTTAATTTTTTTGTTGGATAGCTTACTGTAACATTCTAAAAATGATCAAATTTATGGTATTTAAAACATTCTACCTCGGATTTGTCAAATTTTGGTTTTGTTCTCCATTGCCTTTGTCTTGAAATTGATCAACATTGGTTTTGAAATGTCAGTTGCCATCTATATTGTCCCGATCTCCCATTCCTTTACCTCTATATCTATAGATAGAAGCCTTTAATGCTCGTGTATCATGATTTTGATGATGAGGCTTCTTTTCATGAACAAATAACTAACTCTGTATGTTATCAAGTGATACTCATCAATTTCATAAGATTCCTCTATGACATAGACAAAAAATTGAACGATGCAAGGATTTTCTCCACTGCAATGACATCTTGTGTTTTGTCACCGTAGGTTCTTAATTTGTTGATTGTTGCTATTGTGTGAGGAATATAACAAAGTTTCTTTATTGCATTCGAAGTGTTTTGAACTCTAAATAAAGTGATTGAAACTATTGTTGATTTATTATCATCAATTCTTAATACTTTTTCTTCTTGGAATAACAAATACATTCAAACGTTAAATCTGTTAACTAAAACTCAGGTTCGAATATTAGAAATAGAAATAACTACGTTAGGAGAGTTTCCCTATAGAGGATCCAACAGTAGTTCGAGTCAAATACCGGTTAAGAATGGTTTCTAGGATAGAGCAATTAATCGATTGAAATAAATATTTTTTCCCTTTAAATCTTTAGTCTGTCCAACTCCTTTTGCCACGTCTCTATAAGTGTTTGATGAGAAGCATGTATTGATATACCAGATTCAATAACTTGCCGATACTCCGACATCAAGAAGTTTTCCATTAACATACTCCACAGTGACCATCAAAACATGGAACGGATGGTTGCACAAAATTGTTGGAAGCTATTAAAGAAATTAAGTTATTAGATATTCAACTCTCATTGGTTCTGATACCTAATATAAAGAAATTCAAGGGAGTATGAGAAAAATAAATACCGGTCTTAATAGTGTGGCTTTATTCATTATACTTGTGATTTTTAAATAGGTTGTAAATTAACAAAAAAATTAGCAACTAAATTTGAAGAATAAGAAACAAATTGACTAGCGCAAAAATCATAGTAACGCTACCATCTAATGTTTAAGAACTAGGAATACTTATACTAATTTAGCCAACACTCTTCTTGTTATAGAACATCCATTTTTAATTAATTCAATTGATTTCTTAAACTTTAGTGTATTTCTCTAAATTTTTAAATTTTATTTTTAGAGTATAGTTGTGTATTAATTTTTTATTACGTTTAATTGTTATATTACTGGTCAATCTCAAAATTTGAGAATAAGATTTAGTTTGTTGTTGTTAATCTATTTTTCTTTTTTTAGTTTGATTGCTAAAATAATCATAGAGCAGGGCAAATGCCTCCCTAACCTTAAATTTTATGTATTATTGAATTAAAGATCATTAAATTTTTTATTTAGGTTTGCCATTTATCACCGTTAGAAGTATATAATCGCGGCGGTGCCCTGTCAGCCGCGGGGATAGCTCAGTTGGGAGAGCGTCAGACTGAAGATCTGAAGGTCGCGTGTTCGATCCACGCTCACCGCAAACCAAAACCATACCTTTTTGTTGTTCTCGCTCTTGGCTACCTGTTTCCGCTTTTCGATTTTTGACTCAATTCACTTGGGTTCTGACTCAAATTCGACGGCCAAGCCCTCCTCAAACGCCACCGCATGGTCTACGATTTGCTCTCTGATGAGCTCAATTCCGGCTTGCACGCCTTGCCCATTGTTGCCATGACTCCCCAATAATCTGGATTAGGAGGGTCCCCCGAGTAGATTTTGGTGAGTTTTTGTTATTTTACAGCATTCACATTGCTTTTGTTACATGGGTAAATTTCCTGATAATCTTTCACCTTAATTGCCTCCAAAATCAGACCCAGGATTGGATCCTAAATTATGAGTCATTCTTTTGTTAGGAGGTAGATGCTTACTGATCATAATGGCTTGGAGCGTGACCATTTTCTGATTAATTTCTCCATACTTATAATCTATTTGGCTCTGCTCACTGTCTGGTTGAGCTTTTACAGTTTAGATTGAGATGTTATCGGATGGGAAGTTTATCTTAGGAACGATGGAGATGGTCTGTAAAGTTGTAGTTTCAGTTGAAATTCAGTTCTTAGTAAAATATTAAGTCTTAGGAATTATCATGGAGACTTGGTCTTGCATAGACTACGTATCACTTGGCAATTTAAGGATTTCCCCCCTTTTTTTTTGGGGGGGAGGGGGTGGGGTTTGTTATTGGGGTGCTTTACGACTGATAGTGACCGAGTACAATGTCAAGACTCTTGCTTCATTGTTCCATTGGACAGGGTTCTTGGTAAAGTTTTTGGTGCTAGTACTATGGTTTCCATTTAGGATTGATGATTTGTGCCTCTTGAATTGCTTTATATTATGTTGTACCAACATGCTCTGGTATAGGAGAGAGAATGAATGGCAATGTATGTTATTCTGTTGACGAATAAATTCATAAGGTCAAAATAGTGTTTCAGAAAATATATGGAGAAATTCCCCTTTCTTTATCTAGGGCCATTTTTCATTGTCATTGCTCTTGAGGACCATCCATCAGAAGTCAGAATCCTTAGAAAGCTGGGACCTTTTATTTAAACTTATTTGAGAAATCTTGCATATCATTCTAGACACTGTTTATGTGAAGTTTTGATCAGAGAAGCACAAGTTGCAGAAAAAAGAAAAGAAAAAGTTCCATTATTGAATGGTTCTAGTGAAGAACAAGTTTTCCAATAGGTCAATTTATGGAATTGCAATGCCCAAACCTTCTTGTATGCTCAAGCTATGTAACATGTTCACTTAGTTGTTTAGCTATATTGTGGTGGCATTGTATGTCTTTGTGTGTAACTATTGTTTCTTGACATTCTGCTTTTTCTTTTACCAACAATCTCGATTGGTGCATGATTCTTCACTGAGGGCATTATGAACTGAAGCATGATCCCTAGTTGGTTGTTGGTAACAAAAACTAAGTTGGAAGGTATTAGTAAATCTTGCTATGTTTAGCTTGCCTCCCCTTTAGAAGCATAGACAACAAATGGGACATGTCGTGGCATAATTACAACAATTTCAATGTGTAGTATAGAACATCTATTATGCTATAACAACATGAGTAACGCTTCGTAGCATGCCTTTTAACTTTTCCTTACGAATCTTATGCTATTCATAATTTGAATTTTATAATGATATTTGTTCCGCTTCTTACTTTTTTATCTAAAATTTATAAGAAAATTCCATGGGGTTTATCTTGTTAATTATAGAATCAAAGTAGTGTCCTAGATGCATCAAGGTAGTGCCTAGTCGAAAAACTGAATAATTGCTTTGATGTGTCAATGACATGCCAGGTTGAAGACTGAATAAATTGAAATGAATCTAACCCTTCTTTCCATTGTCCAAGGGGTGTGGTCCAACGAAATATTTGATGGAGGCATGACTCCATAATTTTTTTGGTGCAATTTGCTATTAGACTATCACAAAAATTGAAAATACTATGACACCAACCTTTGGATGAGTTTTATTAATGGGCAAACTGCAAAATACCCTCTTGTGTTTTGTTGCTTTGGCAACTAATCTCCTGAGTTAAAATCCTGTAAAGTGTTCGTTGTGGTATACATTATTAGCAAAGTGCCAGTGCTATCGTTTAGACACAAAAATAAAAATACATGTGGCTTTTCAATGTGTTCAATAAAATAATAAAAATACAATCCTGGACTTCCCTTCTTCCTCTTCTTTATTTTTTCTTCAATGCTGCGGGTGGCTGCTATTTTTTTATAGTAACTCTGCCCTGTCATCTTCATCAGCTCTTAGAAAACTTCCTTTCTGCCCTCCAGTTCACAGTCAACATTTGCCGCAATATAAACAATTTATCCTTTTCAAATTGTTTTTCTTCCAAACCTCTCTCCTGCTCTCTCTCTGACAGACTTTAGTTTTCAAAATCCCATGACTTTTGTCTACATTGAGATGCACAACATTGGTATTCTGCCTAATTACCTACTTTTCCTGTTGTTCTGAAGTCCGTTTCTATATTCTGTCATGTTGTGTTTGGCAAATTGATGCTTTGTTGTGTAATGCAAGTGGAGTTTCATTCAGAAGAACATGTGATTACTGCAATCATTCATATGTATTGCCTCTGTTTAACATTTGTAGGGGCAAAGATTGTTGGATGAAATGCCTCAAAGATACACAACTAAATGGAATACATTGATAAGTGGTTGTTTTTCATAATGGAAGTATAGAGGAGTGATTGATTTTTTTATAGAGATGCATAAGGTTGGGAGAGGGGGGTTGAGCCAGCAGAGAAAGTGATAGAGGATTTTGTCCAGCCATGAGTTACCAGTTTTGAAATTTTGGTGTACCCGATGCCCAATCCACTAACCACAATGGGTATTTTGCAATTTGCCCTTTATTAATAGATAGGTTGGCGGAACAGGGAATGTGCTTGGATGGATGGTGGATATACAAGTAACTTAAAGATCTGGGGCTATTTATCAAGAAAGTAGAGGCAGCATAGATGGCCATTCGTGACAGTAGATTACAAAACTAGAGAATAGTGTGTTGATCACAAAGACATTGTTGGCATCTGTGAGGAGAAATTTACTCATCCACCTAAGAAAGACAAAGTTGTTCTTAGAATGTTAAAAATTTGTCCAATTTTTTATGTCCTGCAAATAAGTTTTCTCTATGTTCAGTTTATAGTTTTTCTGAAAGTGATCCCCAGCCTAGCCAATTAGACATACCTCTTTCCAATCAAAGTCCAAGATATGAACCTTGAGAATTACATTGGGGAGATTCTGAGTCCACAAGCAGGTTATCCTCATGGTTTGTGAGTTAATTAGCACGTGCTAGATGTTTTTACGTTGCATATTGAAATGGAACTGGCTGGTGCTTCCATCATTATCAAAAATTATATACTTTTCCTAGTATTTCTTATTTAATATAGGAAGAAAGCTGTTGGATTAAATTTAATGTGAAGCATGAAGCTATTTCCATGAAATGATGATGCTGATTTTTTTTTTGGGGGGGGGGGGGGAATCCCTGCGGTAGCATGTCTCTATTACTTGATTTGTGGCAATGAAGAAAACATAATTTAGATTACCTTGTGGTATGATTGGTAATTGTAGAAGTGATTTGGCTTCTTTTGGCAAGCTTGTTTACATAATGCCATCGGACATGTGCTTTTGAAGAAATATTTTATTTTAAAACTATTTTATTGTAGTATTGTGAATGCTTTTTTGTGTATTATTTTTCTCTACTTATTACCTTTCAACTATGTCCTTATCATACAACATTTAGTTGGTCCAATAGCTGGCACCGGCACTTTAAGAAAGGTCTCAGGTTCGAGTCTTGTGTAAGGAAAAAAAAACATGCACTGGGGAGCTCAAACAGGTCAAGGGAGTGTCTCCCTGCATGGTAGCTGGTCGAAAATCTTTTATCAATGGAGAAAGGGTATATGCATGTACACATAAGACAAATTCATTTGTCCATTCAAGCATTTGTGCATTTTGGAAAACCTTTAGATTTCATCAACCTTTTGTAGATATGGGTATTATTTGGCCATAGATTTAGGTTGAAAAGGCTTTTGTTAAAGTACTGAAGTCTGGTGTCAACTAGTTTACCTCCAAACACTCTTGAGGTGTTGCCAAGTGCTTCTGGGATCAAGTCTCACTAGCTTTATGGTGGGAGAAGGTGTTGGGTAAGGGTGAGCCATCTCTGGCTAAGTCATCTGAGAGAAAAGAAAAATATTATGAGAATATCTAGTTGACCGTATAAAATTACAGAGGAAGGGTATTTTACTAGTTATATAGCTGCAGTATGCACATTTCAAACACTCTTGAGGTGTTGCCAAGTGCTTCTGGGATCAAGTCTCACTAGCTCTGTAGTGGGAGAAGGTGTTGTGTAAGGGTGAACCATCTCAGATTATGTCTCTAAGTCATCTCAGAGAAAAGAAAAGGAGTTTTTATGAAAATATCTAGTTGAACCCATAAAATTACAGAGGAAAGGTATTTTACTAGTTATGTAATTGAAATATGCATATTTCAAACTCATTCTTTTGACCCCAAAAGAAAAAAGAGATTTCCTAAGTGCACACAATTTCAAAAGGCTAGGTACATTAAAATTTAAGGTATTTTAAGGGTATGGGAGCAATTAGGCATGGTGAGTAGGGGCAATTAGACAAATAGAGTAAAAGTGTCAAGGGATAAAACCTACTACATATTTATTAGTGCCCCTATACCACATCGCCACAAGGGCATTTTTTTTTTTTGACCATATAATTTTGCAGGTGGAGTATTGCTTGTTATCAAGTATGGAGAGAGAATTGTAGTAGATGAGAAGGGCAAAGGCTGCATAAGATAAAGAAAATATATATTATATCATTTGTATTCTCAGGTTTAGGCTGGACGTTGCATTGAATTCTGACCTTGAAACACACAATCAGACTCTGGAAGCTAAATAAATTGAGAGCATGTCTTGTAGGGTCAAAGGCTTGTGCAACATTAGAGCAAGCAACCATATTATTCTTTTTGAGTTTTAAATCAGAAACAGACTCTCTCTCTCTCTCTCTCTCTCTCTCTCTCTCTCTCTATCTCTCTCTCTCTCTTTCTCTCTCGATTTTATGACTCTTAAGAATGTAGAAGTATGCCATCTCACTACCTTCAATTATGAGCTTAAATTGATATTTTTGCCCCTAATCATAGTAGGGGACAAAGTTTAGTGAGACTGTGAAGGTGCAATTTGCAAAAACTGAAATCTTGTGAACCCCATTTGAGATTTCAGTATTTGTACAACTCCCTTTTCTTATAACCAAAGTTTTAAGCTCACTTGTCACTGCTGTCCTGCAAAGTTGGAAAATGTAGTAATTAATCAGTGTTGCTTCCAGTATAGGAAGTAATTGGGTACGCTCAAAGACATGTTGAGTTGCCTTTTGGGTTGAAGTTAAGGTCATGTATGTCCTCCAATCATCAAGAATGCTTGAGAGGTCTTTGAAATCGTTGCCAGGAGTGCAAAATCCACCAAAATAATCACTACTCAAGAATCCCATTCCAATCCAATCTTGGCCACATGTGGATCAAACTGGATATGATTAAGAATGTCAAGACTTTTCAATCGAATCTCATTTTTTGTCTTTCTCTCTTCTGGTTGATGTCAAGACCTCTGCGAGTTTGAGCCCCCACAGAATTTAATGTAGCCATCCTTACTTGAACAGAGAAATCTACCTTGTGAAGGAAGAGACAGATAGACAGAATATACAAGACTTTTCAGAAAAGAGAGAGAGAGATACGCTTGGGCTTATTCTATTTCCGTTGGTATTGGTGCACCCTAAAAAAGGAAGAGAAAGGGACACCCTCTGATAATGGAGAGAGAAACAAAGGTGTGCAAGACTTTTTAAAAAACTAGAGATAGAGACACTGCTTGGGGTTTTATTCTTGAGTTAATTCCGTAGGTATTAATATTTATTGTGACGGTAGAAAATTTTTAAAATCAATTATGATATTTAATTTTTTTTTTTGTCATAAACCATTAGTCATGTTAGATTTGACTAAATTTGATTCGAATCGACTTAGACGCATAAGGAGCAAAACACCCTCGCGCATGTTTTCTCCATATATATGACTCAGACTCGAAATCTTGTTTAAGAAGAATTAATATACAAACCAACCAAGCGTCGGTAATTATGACATTTATTAATAGTTCTAGATTCTTTAGATGCTAGATGAATTCACTAAGTGCATGTATACATGTGAACATTAGTCGTTGAGATTATCAGAAAAGAGAAATGAGGATGGGTGCTGCTTTTACCAAGGGCATTTGCCTTAAAATGTACATATTATGGGGCAATTAAAAGAAGTCAATGCCCCCTGTACTACTCCGTCACATGATGCCCATGGGGATTCGACCGTTCAGGGGTTCGCGGCATCAAGTCCTCTTCCACGTGAAGGTATGCCCACCAACGAGACTAACGTTGGTGCGTGTGCTGCAAGTTTGACACCACATATTTGTCAAATTTGTCACCGAAAGGACTCTCTTGTGACTAGTTTGTAGCAAAGTATACTTTTGTTGACAGGTCTAACATTCGTCAACAAATGTCTCGGCTAATATGCAATTTTCTTCTGGTGCATGTGCTGCAAGTGAAAGCAAGAGGAAATTTGATCGATAATTTCTTTTTCTTTTCTTGAAATAGATTTGAGAATTGACCCCATATAGAGAGGGCTTGCCGGGGTTGGGAGGGATCCACCACAATGAGATCATATCTTTTTTTTTGGTACCTTGACTTTGCCACCGCCCCGGTATCTGAGCCTTCGACCAGACTAATCCGGACCGACCGCTGTGGGACCCGCTCTCCTTGTGGCTTGGACCCACAATGAGATCATATCATGCCTGTCTTTAGACAGATAAATAATCATTGATAGATTATGTGCAATGCTCACAGTTTTTGAACGAAGTAGGCTGAGATATGTAGTTTTCCTTCTCCCCCCACCCCCACCCCCCAAAAAAAAAATGTAAATGCTGCAGAAACTAATTATTAGATGTGGTAGGCTCCCAACCTGCCTGTCTTAAGACAGAGAGAAATGATTTTTGATAGATTATGTGCAATGCTCATAGTTTTTGAATGAAGTGGGCTGAGATATGTAGTTTTCCTTCTTCCCCCTTCCCCCAAATTTGAATGTAAATGGTGGAAAAACTAATTATTAGATGTGGTAGGCTCCCAACCTGAGTTATTTATAATCTTTTAAAGGTGGAGGTAGCAGAGATTATAATCTTTAGGATGAATACCGATGTCTAATTGGTTTAGTAACCGGGCACAGTATTCCCCTAAACAAAATCTCGTGTTTGAGTTTTCTATATGAAGAAAAGAGAAATTGGTTGAGTTTTGTTTTTTAAAAGATCTAATTCAGTTTGAACCGAATTTAGTCGAGTCTAAACATGACTACGGGACACTGATCCTTTATCCCAAAAAAAAAAAAAAAATCTTTAGAGATGAATAGCGTTTGACAAGATTTTACCCGCATTTTAAAAACTGTTAACAATATATGTAAGAGTTTTTTACACCAACCAAATGCAGAAAGACGATGAAAGGGAAAACAGAGATGGTATCACCCCTTCAAACATCTTATTTGAAATTTAATGTTTGTGTAACATTTTACAACCAAATTTTCAACTGCTTTTGACCTGTTCATGCTGTTTTTCAAATTTGAATCTGTGGCTGCATTGTTGCTCATACTCCTGGAGATCACTTTCTTGCAAATCTCTAGGGTGGATGAGAACGCCTAAACCAATCAAACAAAAAGAAACCATAAAATTGAGTAAGTAGAAGATAATGGGTTTGCTTCAGATATAGGAAAAATAAAAACTAGGACATACCTGCAGTTTTTTGGTGCACTCCAAGACATATGTTGAGTTGCTTTTTGTGTTGCATTTAGGGCCATATATCTCTTCCAGTCACCAAGCATGGCTGTAAGGTCTTTTATTTTGTTATCCAGGCCGAAACAACAATTGGCATGCATGGTGCATACTAGGTTGAAATCTTTGCTAGGGTTGCAAAATCCGCCAAAATAATCAGTACTCATGAATCTCATTTCCAATCCAATCTGGGTCAAATACGGATTTTTCTTAATATTGTTAAGAATTTCCTGCTCATTTTTCCCCGGATAGGTTATTCTAGAGGCATTCCAAAACCTGTAAAACTCTATGGTCTTATTGTTGGATCTTACAAACTTGAATCCTCCATTAGGCCAATTGTTCTTGTCTGAAGGGTTTCCATTGAACTGATCGCATGCAATTTGGAAATCAACGTTGGGGAAAAATCTAGGAAATGGGTCTCGAAACCACATGATGTCGGTATCCTGGAAAAGGGCAACAAAAGAATATGCATATCAGAGAGCACACTTAAGACGATGGATGACATATAGCATTCTCCATAAACAAGTGTGAGAAGGAATGGCAAGTACCGAGAACACGAAGTTGTAGCCCTCCTCAAGAATAGTTCTTAAGAAATTAGTCCTTCTCCACATCATTGTCAAGTAAATGTTGGTCATGAAGCCGGCCTCATGAGAAAAGTCGATCCCTTCGGTGGTGAGAAAATAGCAATGGGGATGTGAAGTTATGCATCGATTGTATGCTTTCTCATCCAAAGCAATGACAACTAAATGGTTCACAAGTCTCTGTGTTTGATCCCCAATTCTTAGGCTCTCAAGGAATAGATCAAACATTGAGTTTGGAGCTGCCCATGCTTCATTGAGTGTTATTACAATGACCGTTTTGTCTTCCATAGCTGCTCCTCTCAATACCTTTGCAAGTGTGGTTTCATTCTTGACCTGTGGCACAATAAACAGAATGGTATTAAAAATGAAACAAAGAATACTTAGCGCCGCAGATATCAATAGTTGTAGATTAACAACTATTAGATCACAAAATTCAATTAATGTGTAGCCCTCTCTAGATAACAATCTAATAACAACCACCTAGTTGGTATCAATACCGACGAATGTATATTGATATATTTGTTTTCATACATAGGAGATATTCGAACTTGAAATAGGAAGAGAATGGAACTAGGGTCAATACCTATTAGATCGGAATCGAATTAATGTATAAATATTTGAATAGCTAATAGCTATTATTTCGCAATCAACTTGTTTATATCAATGCCCTCGAGATGGACATTGATACTTGGAAGGATCAATAGATTTTAAATGTAATTTCATTGATGTGTGACTATTGAATGACAATTTAATTACAATCAAATCCTTATATCAATGGGGCTGATTGAAAAATCCAAAAAGAATTTATGTTTGGGCATAGGAATCATCGATGATAAATGTGTTCATAGTAATAATTGAGTGCTACATGTTAATTAAACTCAAGTTGCTCCTTCCGCCGGCCCCGCCGGCGGATTGGCTTTGGCTTTCGTTCTTTTCCACTTTTCCTCGTGTGTGGCCAAGGAAAAGAAGATGCTAATATAAATTCCCTATTTTTAAAAGATGAGAATGAAATTGACATTTTCAATTTAATTTGGGTTTTTATGGCTTTATTTTTATTATTATTTTACTAATCTGATGGGCATCTTAGGGATTAAGTATTGGATTGCAATGGGCATCTTCATAGTTCTTTAATTTTTTTCTTAAAAAAAAACATAAAATCAAGAAAGAGGATCAGTCGATCTATCTAGAGTTAATTAATTAAATGAATGAATACAGATATTTTTTAAATAAAATATCAGTTTCAAATTTTATATATAAAAAAATATCTGTAAAAGAATTTTGACTTTTAAAAATTCACTCAAATTGAAATTTAATCGAATTGAAATTTAATCGATCGGTCTATCCAAAAATAAATTTTTAGTATTTAGATAAAAATTTTCGGGATAAGCCAGCCCCAACAGATTGCATCTGTAGGGCCCTTCTTCTATGGGTATTGACCAAATAATTAATGAAATTCTATTCTGTGGTTTAGGAAGGCTGAGTGTACGTGTCGGATTGTGCAATTATTGGCTAAACCCTCACCCACATAAAACATATTCTTTGGAATCTTCTTGATTTGAAAATTACAAGCATGCTTCATTCCAAGTTGCTTACTCAATTAATTGTTCTGACCCTTTTTTTAAAATTCTTATAAATTTTAATACCTACTAACTTGATATTTATTATATTATTTTCTAAAAATTACTTTATTCAACTACTTCGAATTCTATATTTATTAATACATTAGAAAAATTCATCAATTAAAATAAAAAATACATGTATCATCCACTCTCTCAAGTTGCTAATTAAAGATTTTTTTTTGTTTTTACTATCGGTATTCTGGTTTTGTCCGACGCATCTGATTTGAGCACTATAGAGGTGTTGCTTTATTAAAAAATATTTTCCTAGTCCGAACATGGACCAAGTCCATCCGAATTCCATTGGATCGTATAAAAAGAATATTCAAAGTATGATATGTTGGTTTATCAATTTTTCTTATTAAAAGTCTCGAATTTAAATTATATTAAAAAAATATTATTATAATTACAAGTATATATATATATATAAAGATTGTGATGATTATGGATTGAAATTTTGTTGCCGGCAAATGAAAATTATCTCCCTGTGAAAGCTCTGGAAATCAAATATTTTAATTAGATTCTAGAAGATTGAGTAATTAATTATAAACACTATTAATTTTTGTTAATTTTCAATTGCAAGTTGTGAAATGGGCTTTATGCATATTAAACCTTGGAAGCCAGGAAAGGCAACTAGACTAAACTTGAATTAAAAATTCTTAAAGAAGGGGAAAAAAGTTGGCAGAAGAAATTAATGGAAGAAGCGGAGAACTGACCGGAGGAGAAGAATCGGCGGGCGGTGGATGCTGGAGAGATGAGAAGAAGGAAGAATTGGGCAAAAGCTCAAAAGGGTTGGAAGTGTTGTAAAGAACCATGCAGGAGACTGTCAGGATTGAGCAGATAATCCCAATCCGAAGACACCATCTTAAGCGGACTTGTGCTTCTCCTGAATCCGATGATGATGATGATGACTTCTCCAAATCACCCACAGGAGTCCCACTCCCACACCAGATTTTCCACATCTCTTATTCACAGCATGTATGGCTAGCTAGTCATGATCATGTCTGGATATATAACACACACACACACTCTCCTCTCTCTCTCTCTCTCTCTCTCTCTCTCTCTCTCTCTCTCTCTCTCTCTCTCTCTCTCTCTATGCTGATTGGTTGATGTCAAAACCAGTGGGTCGGAGCCACTTTGCTTGCCACTAAATTTAGGGGTGGAGTCGATTATGATAACCCAATGAGATGGGAATGCAGGATTGACTATTAAACTGAGAAAAGTATGCCCCTCGGAGAGAGAGAGAGAGAGAGAGAGAGAGAAAGAGAGAGAGAGAGAGAGGACGCAGTTGACCGCGATGCTTTGAGTAACGCAAGTGAAGGCCTATTGGGATTCGCCCCTATATTTATAGTATTCAATATTTTTCTTCTTTTATTTTTTTTATTAGTTTAGTAAAATTCAATTAATTTGATAATCTCGAGGAAGGATCCCAAACTTCTTATAACTTTTTATTATATTCATTAAACGAGATCTCACATCAAGCTTTCTCTATAAAAACAAATAAGTATAAAAAAATTTTATTCATTAAGATCCAAATTCAAAATAATCATCAAATACTGATAATTTATTTTAAAAAATTAAATAAATTAAGGTAGCTTCCAAAATTAGATTTTCTCCGTGTTTTTCAATCTCAAGATCTATAATATGAAATTTTATTAATAGAAAAATAATTTTTATTTACAAAATTTCATTATTTTTTATTATAATCATAAATAAAATAAATCAGAACACTTAGTCAAATTGAGTAATTTTTTTAATTATTAAAATTATATTTTTTTTATATAAATTAAAAAAAAAGAATGATGTGTTATATATGTATAATTTATTGATATATATATATCGATAAATTATTAAAATCATATTGTACAACAATAACTTGCTTCATCAATATTCATGTATATTGATTGCTTTTACTAGGTAATTTTAATTATCCTAAATTGTCAACAACCCAAGGGATGAAATCAATTTACCCGTATGGATTTAAAACTATTTTTTATCACGTAAATATCATGAAAATTATAAAAATATATATATTTACGAAAATTTAAATATCGGATCCCGAAAAGACATTCAAATAAGAGCTCTTTTTCACTTGGGTATTCCTATAAGAACATGAGTTTATAACTATACAATATGGAGTAATCCAAAATAGAGTTATTAAAACTCGAATATGATGCTTAAATAAAGCTAAACAAGTGAATATTCCCCGGATTCTCTTTGCTTATGCCGACATAATATATAAATTATCAATTTTTAAATAGTATTGCTGCATTCATCATAGTAATGGACCCCATGGAGCCAAAACTATCAATTTTTCTTTTCCAATAGGTGTTGTTGTTTTGATCAGTCTAATATTGTCTTTTTTCTTCTTAGGTTTTGGTGGTTTCCTTAGAATTTCCTTTGGAATGTACGTAGGACTTGCACTACACAACATCAGATTGGTCCCTCTGCGGATGAAGCTTAGTAATTTTTTGGAGGGGGGGGGGGTGCTTAGCTGGTTTGACAAGTCATTGTTCTAAATGTTGCTTTGGCTGATCACACTTGTAATTGACGTTTTCAATTGTTATTCTAAACTTGGCTTCTAAAGTTCTTCATATGACAACCCAAGTTGTTGACAATATGAATGTCATTTATATGTTCACTCCACAATTTTATACATCAACTTTATCAATTTTGTGAAAAGAAATAGAAATATTTTTTGATATATATAAAATTCAAATCCAAGACGTCTAAATAAAAAGAGACTAGTTGATTTATAATTTATTGACAAATATATATACACACATATGTATATATATAGTGGGGAAGTGAGAGAGAGAGAGAGAGAGAGAGAGAGAGAGAGAGAGAGAGAGAGAGAGAGAGAGCGACGGATGACCAACCAGAAAGAAAAAAAAAAAGGAAAAATAAAACTAAACAATCTGATTCCTTTGAGCAGACTAGATTCAACCTATATGAAAGTGGTGAAGGGAAAGGGGACTAAAAAATGAAATTAGAGACGAAAAATCTTCCAAATTCCAGAGTTTTGGAGAAAGCCCAAGTGAGAAATTTAAAATTTATTTTTTTGAAAAAAAAAAAGAAGTGAAATAAAGGTTTATTCTCTTGATAAATATAAAGATAGATCAAAATTCAATTAAAACATAGCTTATTAATCATCTCCAAATTATGAAGTAAAAGAAATCTACAAGGTTTTTTTTTTTTTTAATTATAATATAAACTATTGATATTTGTTAATCAGATTGAATTTGATTAAATCTGATTTAAGTTAAATTTAATTTTTAAAAGGTAAAATTCTTTCGATATCGATTTTTATCATATATATAATTTAAACCTAATATTTTATTTAAGTAATATCAGTATTTAACCAGTATATCAAGTGGTATCTTCTCTCGTTCTTCATATAATAGATTCATGTTCAAATCTCAGTATCTAAAAAAAATACAATAAGCTATTGGTCAACGGAGGCATCGAACAATTTTCAGAAGGCATAATCCTAACATTGGCCAATTCCATTAAAAATCCCTCTAGAAGTATTTACAAATATTCAACTCCCAAAATAGACGGAAATGCGTTTTCCCTTCGATTTCGGTACAGCGAGGCAGATAACACTTTTTCTCATTTTCTTTTCCAAAATTACCCTTTTCTCTTTTGCTACTCAAGGAAAAGAGATGAAAGAGAACGGGAAAAAAGAGAGAGAGAGAGAGAATGAATAATCTATTTTTTTAAATAAATTATTAAATTTAATATTTACGTTCAATTTGATTAAATTTAATTTAAATTAAATTACATTCAAAACTCTTCCGATATCTATTTTTTATGTATAAAATTCAAATTTAAAATTTTATTTAAAAAATATCAATATTCAATCATCGATTAGTTTACCCTAATTTGTTTTGTTTAAGGTTATTATGATGCGAATTTTGGTTTTAGTCGCTAGTTGTTGTCTGTCTTTTTTCTATACATAAAACTCTCTCAACACTGATCGCGATATTTTGGCAAAAATGAACTTGTATTAACTAATGGATTAACCAAAGCAAGCAATCCTCAATATTTTGACTAATCGTACAACTAACCAACTTAGTAATAAAATGATTATGACACCAGCTTATAAAAAATTAATATTAGAAGCCTTAATATAATTTACTGTTCAAAATTAATATTTCAATATTTTTTTTTAATAATTTACAATAGAGTAGTGATGAATAATTTACAATAGGGTACAACAGTACCCTTTTCACGTCAGAAAAAATTCTTTTCACTTATGAATAGATTGGGATTGTAATAAAAATTTATGAACAAAATTATTCCCATTGATTAGAGATATTAATACTCATTTTCTTCTCTTCACTCTCCACTTTCACTCCGATCAAACAAGAGAAAATAATTCTCATTTTCTTTCCTTCAACTCCTATCAAATAAAATAGAAGAAAATGTATTCATTTTCGCCGACGGACGAAGTAAACCTACCCCTCACCTTCCCCCTCCCCCTCCGCGGACCAAACTTATGCTTATATTGGTTCTAATTCTTAAACTGATGGTGAAACATAACCAATGTTGTTTATACTAATTATAAAATTACAAAAACAATATATGTTCGTTGGCAAATGATGTGAATGTGGGTGTTGTGGTGAATTAATTATTTAATTAGTTCCATTTGGTGTGTGCATGTTGCATTCTTTACTGAAAATGTGATTTTCTTTATTTTTTTCTCAATTAAAAAAAAAAAGGTATTAACAGTGACATTTTTAATAATTAATTAATTAATTCAATTGATTGAATAATGGGCGTGGATTCGCTGAATTCCGCTAGGATGGTGTTTGGTATTGTTGAATAAGAGTCGGGTTGCTGTTTTCTTACATATGTGAAATAGCAAACAGGGATTGGCTTTCCTGGTTTTGTGCTTCTCAGAAATTGTCTTCTTCTCATTAATTTTCATTTCATTGGTTTCTGTTTCTCCTCTATGTTGAAGACTTGTATGAGAAATCAAATGGGTCTCGTGTTTGGGATACATGCCTTGCTCATGCCCCTTGCCCCCTTTTCCATCTCGAATCTAGCTGAGTTGGAACCTGGAGTGGATCAATTACGACTGATTTGCGGGATGAATTTGTAGTTTTCATATGTGGGTCAGGGCTGGATCAATAATGTCCCTTTGCTCATGCCCCTTGCCCACTTGCCCCCTTGCCCCCTTCCTCGGGCCTAGTTTGTATCAATAATGTCACACAAACTCAAGTATCGACGCAGATACCTCAACTAACGCTCGATACATGCTATTTCTATCTATTGTAAATTCTCTCTCTCTCTCTCTCTCTCTCTCTCTCTCTCTCTCTCAAAAAATCCCAATGAGTGACATTGTTAATGATGCATGTTCAGAAAATGAAAAGGAGAGTGTTAGATTTATTCGAAACTATCAGAAGTA
Organism: Dillenia suffruticosa; assembly: GCA_033439265.1. NCBI lineage: Eukaryota > Viridiplantae > Streptophyta > Magnoliopsida > Dilleniales > Dilleniaceae > Dillenia > Dillenia suffruticosa. Next base: position 24,104,509 of record JAVTVX010000015.1, read on the forward strand.
TGGTAATCTTTAAAAAACTAAAAAATTAAATTTCGTGTTATATTTAGATTCGTAGGTTTTCAAAATCTGTAAATCATAAATTTTTTTATACGGATCGTTCGATCGAGATGATGATCACGTAATATGAACAATCACCACAATACTACAACGCATCAATTCTAAGTCTGATTAATCACAATGATGAGAAAATTTTCTATTCAAAATTTTTCAATCCCTCATTGATTCTCACTATAGAGAATTAATCTTTCTCACTCTAGAGAATTAATCTTTCTCACGAAATCAACCTTCACTCATTGATTGTGTTCATACAAAAAATATTCCTTACTCAAACTTAAATTCAAAATGCACATTCACATAGAGAGAGGATAAGAGATCTATATGGGGGGAGATCAAGTGAATTGGGATAATAAATTAACTACCCATTACCCATTATCATTTAATTATAATTTAAATAAATTCAAATTACTCACATGTGATAAAATGTCCCCATGTGAGCATATTTATTAACATCTCTCACTTACACACGAGTTTATTTTATGTTCGTCATAAAATTATAACTCATATAATCCATTATATCATCATTTCATATAGAATTGGACGTCGTGTGACCGGCGAGTATATCTGTAAGTAAAGACTTCTTAATACACTTATTAGAATGATCGAGAATCTATCATTAATACTAAAAAGAGCTCATTATAACCCAAATTTAACGCATTACATCCACGAGCCACTTTCTTTATCAAAAGTAATCCCCAATCATTGTTCAGCTGTGTATTCATTATTAGATTTGAATCCCAATATGGATAAATATAATAGATCGGCCAATGAATACTATACCATGATGTAATATCGATTGGTTTTTCTTTTCCCAAACTCGAATCTATCAGTCTCGATTCAGTTACTTTCCTAAACATGCCATTTAGATCTCAATTATCTTTTGAGTCATAGGTAAATAGATTATAGTAACAAATATTAAACCAAAACTTTTAGAAATAGCCGAAAGTAATAAAGGTATAAGAGACTCTACCCAATATATCTCAGATCTCATACAGTAGGAACAGAAATTAGAATCACACTATTGTCTCAAATAATAACTCTCACTATCCCATGGTTATCTTATCACATACGCTATAAAACACGTGCCACAATCAGATTTCTTTAACACTGTACAGGTATGAACTCAGTTGACACATAAAACTTTAACCAGAGATCTCATAGAGAGTATTTCAAACGTAATATCACTAAACGAAGGTGATATCTAAGATCTCAAATCTAACTATTTACAGACAACATGGATGTGTGTATATCTATGTTGATCATATCGGACATGATTTCATCCTAAACACATATTAGAACGACTTATATTCTAACAGAATCACTCTCAGAGTCTCTTATGATTAGAAACCGTCTTATCTCCACTAATTTAGAATTGGAGGTGGTCAATCGTATGAGAGACTCAATCACGCCTACTTGACATATCTTTTATCATATCATATCATGTAATATATTATAACAAATAAGTGTAATAAATAAATTTGTGATTGAATAATGCATGTATGTCACAGTGAGAAATGCCTAAATAATCATAAATCCAATAATTCTCTATGTCTCACAAAAGAATCTCTCGTAATAGGTTGGGTAAAGGGATTAACTACCATACTGTGTATAGAAATATACTTAATCGTTACGTCACCCTTCTCGATGGTGTCTCTTATTAAATGATATATAGTATCAATGTATTTAGTTATACTGTGATATTTACACTACTAGAAAACACATCATCAGCGACGGAAAAATCCGTCGCTGAAAGTAAGAAATCCGTCGTGTACATATCATTGCGTACATCGAACTGTCCACTACACGGCCATAAAAGATTGTACTCATCTCCTTTATTTTTTCTAAGTTTTAAGACATATGTCAAAACTTAGGTTTTCACTTTTAGTGATAAGAGTATCTATGGGATTGCAATCGCTCGTCTCGAAATATTTGAGAACCTTCCTAATGTAGGACTCTTGTGAAAGAGTTGACACCTATTTCGAACAATCTCTCTAGATCCTAATCTTGAGAATGAACTGAGATTCACTCGTAACTTTCATATCAAAACTCGACGATAATCATGTTTTAATAGTTATAAGATATTTTTTGTTGTTTCTGATAATAGAATTTCATTTATATATAAAAATATGATTACAAAAGAGTCAGTAGAATATATTAGGTACATGCAATGATTCTTTTCGATTATTATAAACTTATAAAACATTATTTTATCGTGAAATTTTAGATGCTATTATCTAGATAATCATTTAATATCGTGAATTGACTTTCAAAATTCGATAAATTAATACTCCTGATCTTCTGGCTTGAACTGATAGGATTGTTCTTTTCACTGAAAATATCTTATTAAGCTAAAATATCCGGAATAGTAAGAATATCAAGAATAGCGGTCAAAATATCAGGTGCACAACAATGGACAGCAGGCTTGTGTCATTGCTTACATCACAAGTACTGTCATAACATTCATCACTAAACCAACTCGCTTTGTAAGTAAACACAATCATCAGTAGTCAACTCCCATCAACAAATCTTCCGAAAAATGAACCGGTTGATCAGAGATGGAAGAAGTCATGGCTCATGATCTGTTCCAGCATTGTCACGTTCCTGGTCAATACAATTCTCAACATAACACTGTTTCCAGAATTCACCCTCGGGCACATCATCAGCTAGATACATCTCTCCTCCGTACAAGTCTACATCGATGTTTGGACAATCGTCGTCGTTGTCATCAAACTTGGAGTCCAACCCCGCTATGATTTTGTTCACCAAGCCACCGTTCATTCTGGTCTCTGCCATACTTTGAGTTCACAAATGATTTTCTTAATCTATATGGTTTGGCTTACAGTCGTTGATGGAGGGTGCTTATGTTCATGGTCTCACTGTTTCTCTCCCAAGATTGATTTGATTGCTTGGTGAACTTGAGCCTTTTGGCAGTGATAGTGTTCCAGTAGTTCTTTATTTCATTATCTGTTCGCCCAGTGAGTCTTCCCGCTATCAGGGCCCATCTAAAGTAGAACATGTAAGGACTTGAACGGTAATGTCGCATTGAGCTCTAATTCTTACTATAGAGTAGTGATGGATCAATGTTAACCAATGACTGATACTAAGTTGAATCAATAGCCACAATATTTTTGCCATATATAAAGAATAGCAAAGAATTTTGGCATAACGGTGAAATTGTTTTTTGGTGAGATCTCAAGGTCATGGATTCGATATATAAAAATAGTTTTTTTACAAAAAAAAAAAAAAAAGAAAAAAAACAAACAAAGGGAATGTTGCCTATATATACGTCCATCATCTTACTATCTCTGCATTAAATTGGGAAACACTTTGTGTATTGATTAAGCTGTTGTAAAGATTAGCTGATATTACTCCCTCAAGTTGAACATGGACTAACATGTTCAACTTGCCTTGTGCAAATGAGAAGGTATCCGCCGGCTGTTCTTTTGTGCCTAAATATTGCGGGATTATGTCAGCTGCTAGCACTTTTTATCTCTTACAAAATGAAATCAAGCTCTACATTCTTGGTCCTCTCATAGAAATCAGGACTCTTTGCACACATATTGTCAAAGGGTAACAGCAGCTTTGCCTTACCACTTCATGGCAAGTCATTGCCATTCTCTGTATTCGGACTCTGCTGAACTTCTTGAAACTGTTGCTTGTTTCGTTGTTTTCCAGCTCATTAAGGACTTCCCCAAAAGTATATACTAACTTGTCACTAACCTACTCGTGTCTGGACACGCACCCGGATCACTGTCAGTAGAATATTGGAGCTCAATCAGGTCTTGTGATGGTTCATACAGTAACTTTCCCACAAGTTGTCCTTGTTTTGTTGGGTCAGTGAGCAGGTCGTCATCTGTGCCCCACTTCAGCACGTAATGTACCAGGTTCTGTTCCCAGCAAACCTTATTCCCCTGCAAGGTCGAGTGCATATTTTGCTTTGAGATAAACAAATACCCTACTTACTTTTAGCCACTTCAAGACCTAGAATGTATTTCTCCCCAAATCCTTGAGTTTGAAAACTGAGGTGGGAATGCTCTTGAGATTTGCCAGAACTTGCTATAACATCATCATTAACATAACATAGACTAGAAGTGCAATGAACTCATCTCCATTCCTTTAAGAATAATCACATTTCGACTGAACAAAACCATTTTGGATCAAACATTGAAAGTTCCATTGTCTCGAGCCTTGTTCCAAGCCATAGAGAGAATTTTGCAGTATTGCTGTCCAACTGCGAGAAAGTTGAAAGCAAATAAAAGATGACTCACAGAAACATAGAAAATGGAATGAATTGTGCCTGAGTATGACTCGCCTTTTGATTCATTCCATAGAGTAACACTCCTTACCAGCATCATTAATATCATTTATTATAAAATAAAATATTGACAAGTGTCCTCACACATGATAATTCAAGAAACATAATAATATAAATCCACAACCACAACCATAAAAGAAAAAAAAAATGGTTTTTAAAAACTAAAAATACAGAGGCCCTTCCCTATATATGATCAGATCAAACTCTCACTCAAAAGGTATTACCAATAGACTCATTCTCCTAGCATCTGCCTGTATCTGAAAAGGGAAATATAATTATGGGGGTAAGCACCCATGCTCTGTGCAGAATTAAATTAGCTTGTTGAAAGAGTATATGACAAATAATCTTCCAAAATTCGAGGAAACCCACAAAGAAGTTATATCAATAATTCAAAAGTTATAATTCTTGAATACTAAAAAAAATGTTAGAAAAAAGAGGGAGGACATAATTTTTTATGTGCAATTTTCTCTTATTCTGAGATCTATTTATAGACCCAAAAGTGTTCTAGAGTGTCACCGTTTTCAAAGCTTGAAAGCTTGGAAGGGCTTAATCCTGGTGCTCACGTAGGCAAAGTATAAATGTTTTATATGCACGTTATTTAAACAAATTTCGAATTTCATATATATCCTTAAAAAGGTACTAACAAACATATATATCTAAACAAAGTGTCCTATTGATTGCCCTACAATCACATATAAAATTTGTTTTTCTCATTAAACTTCTTATTGATTGATATAACTAGAGAAGTTGAGTTTTCACTAATGTTGATTAAATATTTGGTAATTAAGCAGTCATGGATTTAAGCCCATATTGCACTTTTTGAGAGACATTTGGGTAAAAGCATATGCAAAGTAATCAATGGATTTCACGTATACAATTAATTTTGCACTACGAGTTATCAATTATCTGATATAACTGTCTTAAAGTTAATATGTCTAGATTTCACATTATAAATTTAACTCAATACTCTACATACATAGTTACTTTATAATCACAGTACGACAAGAGAGTCGGCATATGTCGTGACCATAAATCTATATCAAGTAGGAGATTTCTTAGCCAATCTGTCTCTTTGCCGGTAGCTACTAGGGTTATGAATTGTTTTTCCATGGTTGAATCACTAATACAAGTATGCTTCTTTACTAATACAATTCTTCTTTACATGCATCTCCGGCTAGTATAAAAACCAAATCGAATATAGAGCTGTTGTCACTTACACTAATTATTCAACTTTTAGCACCTAAGGCATTTGTTATAAAACGATTTCAGATTAGTATTTCTTTTTTAGGTAACAAAGAATGCAACTTATCCATTTTCAATATTCAATACGAGAAGTATTTGTATATTTGGTTAGTTTATCAACCGCAAATAAAATATCAAGAATAGTACAAATAGCATCAAATACATCAGATTGTCTATTGCACTAACATATTCTAATTGCACTGTTTTATATTAACTTGTAGTTGACATTTTTGCATGATGCACAATATTCAATGGCCATATCCAAAATTCTTGTCCTAGGGAAAAACTAAACACTTCAATCAAATATGGTACTTTCACCTCGTGTGTCAAAGAGGAGGGAGGAAAGAGTATCACGACTTGGGGTTCCCTATTTTCTTGTTTAAATCCAATATCTTTTGTATACAATTATGTACATATATCAGGTCATCGAAGGTATGGAGGCTTAAGATACAAGGTCTTAAATTTAAGAAGAATTAGCTTTGTCTTGACCGAAAGATTATGATATAAAAGGTATTTCGTATCTTGATAGAAACAAAATATGAATAAAAAAGTCAAGAATTTTTTATCGGACGATACTAAAAGCTTCTATTTGAAAATCAGATCTCGAATTCAAATTTATTCCCTTCACTGCAACAATACCCTCTTTACCGACTATGATTAACTACATGTAAGCATTCACAGGAACGATATATGCTAAGTTGGAAATTGCAGAAATTTCAAAGAGACAAATATTTATGCTTTCCTTAAGTAATAAAAACTACATAGAAGAAAGAAAATATTTTACCTTGTCCTTGATTACTATAAAGCAGACTGATAAACTTGCTATGCAGTTCTTCTCCAAAGTAACAACTGCAATGTTGCTTCAAAATTATGGACCTACTCTACATCATATCTCCAATTTTCTGGGTCACTCCAAGATGATTTGTGAGCTGCCTTTTCGGTCGCATTCAAGGATGTATATTTCCTCCAATCCTCAAGGGTGACTCTAAGGTCCTTAACCTTAGTGTTGTCTTCCATGGCCGCCTCCCTTAGCACCTTTTCAAGTTCGGTTTCTTTCTTTACCTGCGGAGCATTGACATTAATTCAAAAAATGACCATCTAGCTACATTAATGCTCTAAAGCAAATTGAGGAAATGAGAAAATTAAGAAAGATGAGTATCATTACAAGTATGCTGTTGTCAAAGAATCATTCCAAGTATAGTTCAGCCCTTGATACCTCGTCTTATAGTTAAGAAGATGATGCTATTTAGCGACGCAACAGCTGATAATTTTTAGGTTCATATCATCTCTAGTTTTGATCTTTATGAGTACTATTGGGAGAGGAAGTCCATTTCGATTCGCAATGAATAGCATAATTCTAGTTGAAATATAACAAGATCACGCTTATCACTGGTATGTCCTTAAATTACTTAAAAGAATAGCCCAAAAACTTGCTTACAAATTTCTTAAATTACTTTGTCTGCTATATATTTAGTTGTTCAAAACCAACACATAAAAAGAAGAGAAGGAAAGACTCCTTGTGGAAACATGAACCAACTAGCACATGCACCACATGACACGATCACAAACTAAGAAACTGCATACTGACCATGGAGGAGTAGAATCCGCGGCCAGAAAATAGGGAAGACAATGCAGAGGGGCCATTAAAGTAAGATGACAGTGGTAGAAGTTCAAAAGGGTTCGTTGAGTTGCAAAGAGCCGTGCATGAAATTGGAATCACTGAACACAAAGCCCAATCTTAAGAACCAACCGGATAAGTATTTGACCCCCAGATTCAGGCCACTTTTCGGCAATGCACCCACCTTTGCTGCAAAAGATCCCAACCGGATTGATCATTTTGAGTGTCCGAGTTAAGACTCTATCAGCTCTCACGGTCATTTGAAGCTAGCAAACCTATACATATGTATACACATATTTTAACGACTGTAGTGTTGCAAATTAGGAGTGTGGTTGATGATTACTAGTTCAATGAAGAATTCTTTGTCACACCCCGAATCTCCCGTTGAGCACACGACAACTGTCACGTTATTTTATTATACGGGTAGCATCTTCCCATATACTGAAATAACGCAAAACATTCAACCTGTTTAAAAATAACTCAAATATCAACTTAACAACCATTCTATGTCATCCAATATCAAAAGCATGCATTTTCACACAATTTAAAGATCAATTCGATCTATCCCTGTTTATACACGCATGCAAATGAGCCAACCTGACCATTTCAGAATTCTCATCATTTACAATATCAAAATAGTTCAAAATTTACGATGATGTATCCAAATGTCCCAATTTAAACAACAAAAATTGTAAGAGAAGTATTTGAATCAAGAAAATACAAGTTCACTATCATAGGAGTATGGATTTCTCAAATACTTACCTAAAGAATACTAAACTAGTATTTAATAAATCCAATCAAAATAAAATGTATAAAAATTTCCTTTTATGGATAACTCTACACCAACTCAAAATAAAGTCTTCATTTCAAATATCTAACTATATTCAGCAACTATCTTCTTCAGTTCGGCTCCAAAGCAATGTCTTCCACCTTTGGTTCCTCTAAAAAAAAATTAGAAAAGAGGGGTGAGTATTTAACATCCCAATGAGCGGAGTAAAATGGTATGCAATGCATAAATGAAGAGTGAAAATGGTTATCCCAAATCATATACAAAATACATTACCATAAATGAAAACATTTATATAAAATAACTTATTTCAAACTACCATGACTCATGCGAACAAAATAAATAATTTACATTCATTTTCCATAATTTTAGAATATGCCGAAATCATTATTTTGTCAATAGCTGTTGATAGGATCCGTCAAGAAAATTTTCACTATTTTCTAAAAATCTTTTACACCTTGGCGTTGGTCTGGAGCTCCGTGGGGTGCATCTACTTTATTACGGCGGCTTGGGAAGGCTCTCTAACCCACCTACCACAAAACCAAATTAAACAGTCTTAATCACGCCGTCCCAATGGCCCGATCCATTGCAAGACTTAAACTATAGCCCTTTTCCAGCACCATGTTACCAAATTCAATTTATAAATCAATTCAGACTCAAATTTCAATGTAGAGCAATAATACATGTTTCGTATGAATATTCAATTATAACACGATACAAATAATTCAATAATTTAGTACAAGAGCAATGGATTTATTCAAATTTCATTTGAGGCACACCATATTCACAAAATATTATAAATCTAGTTCAAACTCATTCTAAAATTCAATTTATAAAATATAATTGAAATTAGTTTACTCATTTACATGAAACATAATAGTCCACTCACTTCAGGAGGGTATTCACTTCCTATATATTATCAGCTCTAAAGAAATCTCATTTCAACTCTAATGGATTGTCATAAATTAACAATAACAATTTTCTAGTCATTTTTCCTTAAATTCAAAGGTTTACAAATTTTTCCTAATTTTATTTAAACCTTAATTTCTCTGATTCATGCATGTACATTCTAATTTCATCAATTGTACCTCATTTATATGTAAATAAATTTTTCATTTTCATTTTCATTTTCCCCCAAATTTTAACTATTCACAAATTTAGAGTTTTTGATCTTCCTATGAAATTCCACCAAATCTTGAGTCTCAACATCGTCATAGGATTCATCACTCGTCTGCTTCCCATAAACATAAGAAATTACACAATCAGCAAAGATGGTCATCAAATACCCAGCACAAGCCAACAAGAAAGCAAAAAGGTAGGATTTATCAGTCAAATCCCCAAAAGTCTCGTTAACATCACTCAAAAAAAAATGCATCAAAGCAATTCCCAAAAAAACCCCACCAGCAAATTGTGTCCCTAGCAGCAAAAAAGATACCCTCATTCCATTTCATGAAATGCGGTGAAACCCCACCAATAAAAGTCCCAACAAATATTATGATCAAGCACCAAATTTTGGTCAAGACTAGAGATGCAAACTTAGTTCAAAGATCTGAGGTCAATCATCGATAGTTGAAGAGAGAGATCGTCCCCTTCACCATTGCCCTGTTGTCTTCGACGAAATGAGAAAGTAGAGAAGCAAAGAGAGAGAGATGAGGAATCGAGAGAGGGAGAGAGTAAGAGAGAGAAGAAGGAGATGAGGTGGGTTTTCGAGAAAGGGAATTGAGAAAGTGGGGGAGAGGGAAGAGAGAATAAGTGGGGTTTGGTTTGACTTTTCTTTTTTTTTGTATTTTTTCCTATTTCTTTTTCTTTTTCCTTTTTCCTTTTTCTTGGTGCTACAACATTTAACCCCCTAAAAGAAATTTTGTTCTCGAAATTTAAATTAAAATTTATATATAAAAAAGTTGTAGGTATTGCTTCCGCATTAATTCTTCAGTCTCCCAAGTCTATTCTTCTACTTGGTTATTTCTCCACAATACTTTACCATTAGGATTTGCCTATTTCTTAATTGTTTGAGTTGTCGATCTATGATTTGTACTAGTTGCACCTTGAAACTCAAGTCTGGATTCAACTCTCCTAGTGGGGCTTCTAACACATGGGAGGGATCTGACAAGTATTTTTTCAATATAGAAACGTGAAAAATATCATGAATCCTTTGTAACTCTGGTGGCAATTCAAGCCGATAAGCCACTTTTTCAATTCTTTTGTGAATATTGAAGGGACCGATATAACGAAAATTCAATTTTCCCCGTTTTTGAAATCAGATTATACCCTTTCAAGAAAATATTTTTAAAAATACCATATCTCTAATTTCAAATTCCAAAGACCTCCTCCTTTTGTCGGCGTAGCTCTTTTGTCGATCCTGACCTGCCTTCATTCTTTCTCAAATCATTTTCACATTTTCCTTGGTCGCTTCAATCAACTCTACGCTTTCAATTTTCCTCTCACCAACCTCGTCCCAACATAATGGAGTTCGACATTTCCTTCCACTACAACCTCATCGATTTTAAAGGAGTAGTAAGAGTTATTACATTTATCCTCTCGGTTGTAAAAATGGTAGTAAGAATTATTATATTTATCGTCATTTTTGTAAGGGGGTTAGTAAAAATTACTACCTTTATCATCATTTGTAAAAGATTAGTAAAAATTACAATTTTTATGTCACATTGTAAATGGTAAGTAAAAGTTACTACTTTTTTATCAGTTTAAGGGTTAGTAAAAGTTTTTATCTTTATTATCACTCAATGACTTAATATCACCGTTAGAATTGGTATAACTATTTATTGTCGCTAATGAAATAATAGTATGTTAGAAATATTATAAATTTTATTGTCGATAAATACAAATGTTAGTAAATATTACTACAATACTGTAAGATCTTAGGACATAGGAAATATGAATTCTTTATTGTCACACATTTACTGTTGGGTTAGTAGATATTACTATATTTATTGTTGTTTACAGAAGTATTAGGTTAGCAAATATTATTACATTTATTGTCGCTTATTGGATTAATAAATATTACTACTTTTATTGTCATTGTCGTTTATGGAGTCTTTGGTCAGTAAATGTTACTATTTTATTATCGCTTACAGAATTATGAGTCAATAAATGTTACTGCCTTTGACATCGGTTACAGAAATAATTTGTTAGTAAATGTTATTACATTTATTATCGTTGGATAGTAAATATTACTACTTTTTATAGAATTGTTGTTGGTGAGTAAATTCTACTAGCTGAACATGTGTTATTTGTTACTTAATATTGGTAACCAAATGTTACTACTTTTTTGGGTCTGTTATCACAAAATTAGTAAATGTTAAGATATGTCAATACAAATAATATAAAGAGTTAGAAAATATTATAAATACCGTATCTTAGGAAATAAAGTACATTGTATATCATCATGAAATATACATGATAATATTATAGATACATTACAAGAGAAAGAAAAAAATGATAATGTTACAGACACATTACAAGAGAAAGAAAAAGATTGTAACTTTTGGTCAGTACATATCTTCATATCTTCTGAAATGAAATGTTCATGCCAAAAATGTTGACTTAGAGCACCCAAAAAATTCCAGTGTCTGTGGCATCCGGTTCCAGAATCCAGCGTGATGTGTGGTATCATTCTATAGTAATGAAATTAATATAATTATAAGGTATATTAAAAAAACTTGTACATTTAAATATTAACTTTCGGGATGGACTGAGGAAGTGGTGATGATGATGATGAGGTTTCAATATGGATTCCCAGCATCTTGTATCTTATATCCGATGAAGCTAATAATATAAATACAAATAATGTGATTATTGTCCAGAAGTAAAAGTAGTTAAATTATGGTAAAAAGTAAAGAAATGATACTTGTATCTCAACACAGCAATGAGCCTTGCTTCATTAACGAAATTCAACAATTCATCTTGTTGGTCACTTTTGGCATGCATAGCAATATGCATAAGAATATTGCTTACCAGATTAGTAAGATTTTGATTTTTTTTCATTAATCGTTTATCATAACAGTCATATGTTCGTTCTCAGGTTTGCTTGAATGCTGCCGTTGTGATTGAGTTATAACTTTGCCAACACATCTGATTCTTCCTCTAGAATCAAGCCCTTTTAACTTTGGAAATGGGTTGAAAATATTTGATGGAATGAGATTTCATTTGAGTTAGAAATTTTGAGAGATGAGATAGAGAAGAGTTTTTGAAGGAAATAACAAGTTTTGATATTTGTAGAGGGAGAAGGAGTTTGTAACATATATATTTGGTTTAATTTTAGTTTTTAGCGCCAAATAAATTTTTTAAAACCCGCCATTTTGCCTAATTTATCACATTTTAGTTTTTGAATTTTTTGTTGTTTATCTCTCTTTTTTATAGTTTGAATAATTAACAGAAAATTTTGATTTTGACGTATTATTGTATAACTCTATGAAATAGCAGTAAGTATTACTACCACATTATTAGATCGGGTGCATGCCTGCACGGAACAACTGTCGGCAGAGCCACCCAGGCAAGCGTGCCCGTAAATGCCTGCACGCGGCACAACAGGCGGCTGAGCCGCCCAGGCAAGTGCCCATGAAAATCCCTGCACGCAGCACAACCGACGGGTGAGCCGCCCAAGCAAGCGCGAGCGCAAATGCCTACGCGTGGCACAACCGGCGGTTGAGCCGCCCAGGCAAACGCCCGCAAATGCCCTCACGGCACAACTTGTGGTTCAACCAGCATCTTATTATCATTGTTACCACAATAAAAATCATTATTACTGGAATTAAAATAATTGTTACCATTTGTACGAAAAGAAAGTAGTAATTCTTACCACTTGTTATCATGCTACCCATTTATTACCAATTGTTACCATTTTTACGATATTCTATTATATAAATTTTATATAATTATTGTATTATCATTTATTACATTGGATCAAGATCACTTGTTACCCCTTATTATCATTATTGCCACAATAAAAATCATTGTTATCAGAATTACTATTGTTATCATTTGTTACCATTTGTATGAAAAGAAAGTAGTAATTCTTACCACTTGTTACCATGCGATCCACTTGTTACCAATTGTTACCATTGTTACGATATTTTATTATACAAATTTTATATAATTATTGTCTTATCACTTGTTATATTGGACCACGATTAATTGTTACTAGTTATTATTATTGTTATTACAATAAAAATCATTGTTACAAGAATTAAAGTAATAGTTATCATTTGTTACCATTTGTATGAAAGTGAAGTGGTAATTCTTATCATTTGTTACCATACGACCCACTTGTTAAATATGTTAATGTATATTTTATATTTTAGTATTTATAATTAAGGAATATGATAATTAAATAGTCGTTATTTGATAATTAAAATGTAACCGTACCTCAATAACATTATTTAAATTTAATAATTATTTGATATTTATAATAGAACATGATTATTGAAATTAGAAAGTTGTATTATTTAGTAATACAAAATTATTAATACCATTTTATATTATTATATAAATCCGTGAAATAGTAGTAAGTATTACTATCATGTTACTAGATCAGGCGCATGTCTATGCGGCACAACCGTAGGCAAAGCCACCCAGGTAAGCACACCCGCAAATGCCCTCGCGGCACAACCTGCGACTCAACCGACACCTTAATTTAAAATAATAATTTTATTATTTTAAATAACAAAACATTTATATTATTAATAAAATCATATGAAATCTTTAAATTATATTACTAAATTTATTATATATGAAATTATGAAATTATATTATTAAGTTTGTTATATACAATCATTAAATATATGAAATTAATAATTTTTATTATATAGTGTCATAATACACTTTATTATATTTTTTTATGAATATATAATTTTAAATAAAATCATATATTACAAAAAGTTATATATTTTTTATATTATTATTACTACATTATTTATATATGATTATATTATTTAAAATAATAATATTTGATACTTAATTTATAATTTAAATTTCATTATAATTAAGTAATGTGACTTCAAATCATGTGTTTTGGATGGATTACATACGATGAATATGAAGAGTATGAGTATGAGTTATTTAAATTAATAATAGCAATTAGATATGTTAATGTTAATTTATATTTTAGATTTTATAATTAAAGAGTATGATAATTATATTTAATATTATTTATTTAGAAAAGTAAGGAGTTGAAATCAAAATCTGATAGCAAACTTTACAATAACAATAAAAAGCTAAAATAATTAAATGAAATATGATAAAATTAATAATTAAAAGAAATATTAAGAAAATTAAGGAAGCTACACTTATTACAACAACGAAAATGGCTTATGGAGACGGACGAATAATTATATATTATTTTATACAATTATACAATTATATAATATCATTTGTTATTACAAGTGTCATATTATACAAATTTAATTATCCATAAGTGTTAATAAGTAAATGAAATATCGTTTGTTACCGTGCCATATTATATAAATTTTATATAATTATTGTCTTACCATTTGTTATATTGTTACCATTTGCTTAAAATCACTCGTTAGCATGCTATATTATACAAATTTTTAGCATGCTATATTAGACAAATTTTATACATTTATTGGTTTACCACTAGTTACATGAAATTATTATACATCACTCATTATCATTTATTATCGTAACGAAAATCACTTGTAACTATTTGTTATCATATCATATTATACAAATTTTATACAATTATTGTTTTACCATTTGTCACCGGTAATATATAATAACTGTTACTATATAATCACAATAAAATATACTAACATTTACTATTATAAAAATAGATGTGAAAGATAATAAATTTATTTGTCTCTTATGATATGATAGTAATATTTACCATTAAACAAATCATAATAGTACAATTAACAGATAATAATGTATTATGTAACCGCAAAAAAAATAGTAACATTTATTATAAAATAGTAACATTTACTATCACCCATATAGTATCGTGTCGACTCGAAATACGTGACAATCCTACCACGAAATCCATGGTAATATGCTCATATTTTCATTCAGGTATAGGCAATGATTGAAGCATTCCGACCGGTTTCTGATATTCGGCTTTGATTTGTTGATATACAAGACATCTTGCTACAACTTCAGCTATTTTCTACTTTAAGCCTGGCCACCAATGAGTTTCCTTGATGGTCATGTATATTTTTGTGCTCCCAGAATGCATAGTATAAGCCGAAGAGTGTGCTTCTTTAAGTATAGCCTTTCGAAACTCAACATTTTTTGGAATACAAATCCGTTTCTCATATACCACTATATCATCCTCCCGGATATGGAAATCAACACATTAATCCTTGTGAATCTTTACCAAGATACTTTTTAGCTCTTCATCAGTTGATTGGAGCTCTCGTATGCGATCTACTAGGGTTGGTTGTACTTCAAATCTGGCTAAAAGTATACCATTGTCATCACTGACCAACTCAACTCCTAATGTACGAAGTCGTAACAGACATGAGAGATATGAACTCTCAGATAGTGAAGAAGAAGATGAGAACTTGCGGCTTAAGGCGTTTACAACAACATTTGTCTTGTCTGGGTGATAATCAATCACCAAATTATAATCTTTAATCAACTCTAACCACCTTTTTTGTCTCAAAATGAACTCCTTTTGAGTGAGCAACTACTTGAGACTCTTGTGGTCAGTAAAGATTCTACAGGTAGCTATATACAAGTAATGTCACCAAATCTTTAAGGCGAAGACAATGACAGTAAGTTCTAAATCATGGGTAAGATAGTTCAAATCGTGCTTATTCAACTGTCGAGAAGTATAGGCGATCACTTTATCTCCTTGCATCAAAACACATCCCAACCCTTGTTTATTGGCATCACTATACATTACATAGTCGCCACCGCTAGTGGGAAGAGTAAGTACAGGAGCGGAAGTAAGTCTCCTCTTGAGTTCTTGAAAACTCTACTCACACTTATCACTCCATTCAAATTTAACTCCTTTCCGAGTCAAACTAGACAATGAAACTGCAATTCTAGAGCCCCTCTACAAATTTTCGATAATATCTTGCCAATCCGAGAAAACTTCTCATATCGGTGACATTTTTGGGTTGTTCCCATTTCAGAATTGTCTCTACCTTCTTCGGGTCAACAAATATTTCCTCTCCGGATACAATATACCCTAAGAAGTCAATCTCCCTTAATCAAAACCTGCACTTGGAGAACTTGGCATATAGTTGTTTCTCTCGGAGAGTTTACAACACAACACGGAGATATTCTGAGTGTTCCTCATCATTCTTGGAATACACCAAGATGTCCTCAATGAAAACAACGACGAATTTGTCAAGATAGGGTAGAAGATTCGGTTCATAAGATTCATGAAAGCTGTAGGAGTATTTGTCAAACCAAAAGGCATCACTAAAAACTCATAATGACTATACCGCGTACTAAACACAATCTTGTGGACATCATTATCTTTTATCCTTAATTAGTGATAGTCCGATCTCAAATCGATTTTCGAAAAGACACTAGCACCTTGGAGTTGATCGAACAAGTCGTCAATTCTCGGCAACAAGTACTTATTCTTGATGGTTACCTTATTCAATTACCGATAGTCTATACACAATCTGAGGGTACCATCTTTCTTCTTCACGAATAGAACCGGAGCACCCCAAGACAAGGTACTCGGCTTGATGAATCCATTGTCCAACAATTCCTGAGGTTGAACCTTTAATTCTTTTAATTCCGCAGGTGCCATCCGATACAGAGGGATTGAAATAGATACAGTTCCAGGAGCTAAGTCGATTGCGAAATCAAACTCCCGAATTGAAGGTAAACCGGGCAATTTATCCCGGAAGACATCCAAAAATTTATTCTCCATTGGTATATTCATCAATTCCGGACTCTGTATAATGGTGTCAATGATGTGGGTTAAGTAAGTCTCACAGCCCTTATGCACCAGTTTCTGTGCCTCTAATGTTGAGATTACACAACTTAGTAAAACCTGCCATTCGCCAGTGAGCATAAGTGGTGGACATCCAGGTCTACGGAATTCCACCTCCTTGGTGAAGCAATTCACTGAAACTCAGTGAAGGTGTAACCGGTCCATACCAAGTAAGGCATCAAAATCCCTTATTTCTAACGAAATCAAGTCCGCCTCGAGAATCTCACCTTCTACTATCACTTCACATTCCTTGTTCACGGAATCCCTTTTAATTGTTCCCCCAACGGAGTGATAACCAATAACTCATCTTCAAGTGAGTCAAAGTCCTATTCGAGTGTTTAGCGAATTTCGTGCTAATAAAAGAATTATTCGATCCCGTATCAATTAAAACATGGATATCAACTCAAAAAATTCTCATCATACTTATATATACAAGGGATAAAATTAATTCTCGATTTAAATTAAACTCAATTCAAAATTTAAGTTCTCAATGTCAACAAAACTATCATTAATCATCGAAATAACTCTCAATCACTTAATGCAACATATTCTATAATTTAGATTGCAATGACACCACACCCCTGCATAAGTAATCAAACACCCGATGTAGACTTTCTAGAATCCACATCAACGGCCATGTCTGCATTCGTATATCCACAAAGAACATGATTACCATAGCTAAAACACAAACACAAACTAGAAATACCATTGAGAAATTTGAGAATCCATTTCACAGTAGTCCAATTCTCTTTGTACAAATTAAAGAGTTACTTACTCGCAACTCCAACAGCGTGAGCTATATCTAGTCTAGAGCAAACTATGACATACATTAAACTACCTGATGATACTGGTTTTAAAAACCCATGATCATACAACCCACAATCGTAGGAGCCCCAAACTCTACTAGGCCTACTAGGTCATAGTCAAGATTAGAAGAAACCGAGCAACCTCTCGGCCCCCAAGCTTTCGGTCTTTACTGAGTCGACCCCATTACGCAACAAGTCTTACTTTTGATTAATTGATAAGAAAGAAAATCTTTGACAAAATTTAAACCTTTCACAATCTGATATGGATTTATTATAATCTCTTTCAATAAGAAAGTAAATCTCCTAATATTTAAACCTTCAAGAGTCTCCACGACAAAAATAAAAGCTTTCCTATCTCGAAAAACCCCTGAATCTACAGAAAATCTATCAATACAGTTTTTATAATCTCAAAAGGTCTCACACGATCTCAAGACAAGTAGGATTTCTATATCCCAAACACATATGACATTGTCATATGTGCCATAGATATATGAAACAGAACCAATATACCAGGTACACATCTCTCTCTTTACATATTATACACAGAGACTACACAAAGCATTAGATCTCTCAATCTTTCCTCTAAACCGCCCTTTTGACTTGAGTATTAGAGTCTCTTTCGCCAAAGCTTTCTCCAATGAGTTTTTTGCAGATTCACCCATCGAAGCTCATACAGCAAGATCATCATCACCAATTCCCCACTCGAGAAAGAATGGTGATCCACTCAGAACATTTTTTGGCATCAATAGATGGGCGTCGTCTGTACAAATGACTGATTGACTCGCCGTAAAAGTGGTAAATATCTTGTTTTCTCCACCAACATCTTACCAAAAAGAAGAAAACCAACAATCGGTTTTGACGATGACGACATACAAGAGGTCGACCGACTCGACATGACCCCTTTATCATTATAGCCAAATAGGCCAATATGCTATGAAGAGAATTTTGGTCGACCAGACGGTAGAATGCAATCTCCTTTACTGGGATGCCTTCTCTCAAATGGGTTTCCAACAAGCACATCTTCAACCCCCCTATTGGCTCTTTGAAAGGATTTTCGAACGAATGACTATACCTCAAGGGTACTATCTCCCTTCCCATTACTTTAGGGACACCTCCTAACCACACTTTTACTGTGACCTCATTTAATGTGGTTAACCTGCCATCTTTGTACAATGTAAGTTTGGGCCGCCCCGACCTAAACAATTTAGAAGTGCTATAAAGCACAAAACATATGAAGATCAAGTTCAAAACCCTCTGTGTGTTGCAATACTAGCTTGCGATCCTGACCTCAAGGACATTTACATATTAAAAGAGGAGAAAAATAATTTTAACATAGATACTATGGAATTCAAGGATAACATCGACCAGTCCACTAAGCCACATCCAGGTGAAGAGATAATGGAGATCCATATCATCGATATCTTAGACCATACTGTTTCAATCAGGTCCCATTTGCCAAATCCTCTTCAGGACTCTTTGGTCGAATCTAGATCACTGATATCTCAGAACATACTGTTTCAATCGAGGCTTGTCTGCCAACCCCCCTTCAGGATGCTTTGGTCAAGTGCTTATGGTAGAATTCAGATGTCTTTGCACGGAAACCTAAAGACGTGCTAGGAATACACCTCTAGTGATCGTGCACAAATTGACAGTAGATCCCTACCGCAAACCTATAAAACAGAAAAAGAGAATATTTGTGCTTGAACGACAGCAAGCGATTCAAGAAGAGGTACGAAATTACTAATGGCAAACTTCATCCGAGAAGTAAAATATCCTCAATTGCTAGCTAATGTAGTCATAGTAAAGAAAGTAAATGGTAAGTGGAGGATGTTGATAGCAATAATTTTTAAACACTTAAATTATATTATTCTATTTTATTTTATTGTTAGCCTTATTTATGATTTTTAGAACTATTTTAAATTTTGTTTTATAATATGACATTAATTAAATTCGTGAGTTTTGTTTTAGATAATATTGGGATTATTTAAAGAAATTCAGACTATACAGTTAACTACTAGTATTTTGGACATAACTTTCTACTCTGATATCTAATTATGGTGATTCTTGTTGGGTTGGAAAACTAGATTTTGAGACTTACAAATCTTGTGAAGGGTCTAGGAACTAATTCATGCTATAAAGTATTCGAAATTGGAAAGAAGTTAAAAATTAAGATAAAGATGAAGTTTCTAAAATTTGAAAAAATAAGAAGGTAATATTTATCAATAATAAGTCTCAAAATCAACCAAGTTTTCAAGAACTCACGAATTCTTGTTGATTTAGGGTTTTAGTTCTATAAATAAGAGAATACACTACTAAAAAATAAACTTTTAGCGACGGAAAATTACCGACGGATTTTTTTCCGTCGGTAATAGCAACGAAAGTACAACGGATTACCGAAAAAAATTTTATCGACGGATTAGTGACAGATTTTGTATAATTTTTTTTTAATTTTTTAATTTTAATATTTTTGTAAACCTATCAGCGATAGATTACAAACGGAAATTTTACCGACGGATTACAGATGAAAATTTTACCGATAGATTTTTAAATTTTTTAAATTTTTATTTTTTTAATTTTTTGTAAACCGACGGATTTTTTTTATTTTTAATATTTTTTAATTTTTAATTTTTTTAATTTTTTTAATTTTTTTAATTTTTTTAATTTTTTTAATTTTTTTAATTTTTTTAATTTTTTTAATTTTTTTAATTTTTTTAATTTTTTTAATTTTTTTAATTTTTTTTAATTTTTTTAATTTTTTAATTTTTTAATTTTTTTAATATTTTTAATATTTTAATTTTTTTAATTTTTTTAATTTTTTAATTTTTATTTAATATAATTATTTTTATTTTTATTTTATTTTGTAGAAGGATAATATTATTTTTTTTTTAATTTTATTATTTTATTTTAAGAAAAATAAAATTATTTCATTATTTTATAAAAAATTATAATTTTATATTATTTTATTATTATTAAAAAATTATAATTTTATATTATTTCACGAATTCTTTGTGGTTGTGTTACTCATGGAGGTGCCTTTGTTCCCAGGTTCGAAGAGCACTAGAGGCATTTTTCCAAAAATTAAGAGGGCTGGCTGGGTAGGCTGAGTGAAGCTTTTTTTTAACATTTTTAGTAATGGATTTTTTCTATCGCTAATATCAGCGACGGATCCAGGAATTAAGGGGACTGGCTGGGCGGGCTGAGTGAAGCTTTTTTTTTAACATTTTTAGCAACGAATTTTTTTCCGTCACTAATATCAGTGACGGATCCAGGAATTAAGGGGGTTAGCTGGGCGGGCTGAGTGAAGCTTTTTTTTAGCATTTTTAGCAACGGATTTTTTTCCGTCGCTAATATCAGCGACGGATTTTTTCCGTCACTAATATTAGTGACGGAAAAAAATCTATCGTTGATATTTAGCGGGTAACTAATAGCGACGGATTTAACGATAAAAAAAATCTGTAGCTGATACCCTTCAACGACAGAAAATGAACTTTTAGGGACGGATTTTTCTGTCGCTGAAAGCTCATTTTCTGGTAGTGATATACACATCTACATAAATTTTAGGATTTTATTTTCTTTATTATGCTTAGTTAGTTTTCTTGTTCCTATGACTCCATGGATTATTTTTATTATTAATAGAATGATTTAAATTTATTTTTTTTCCTTAAGATTTATTACTCAAAAGAATTTGGTCATGTGAAAGATTGAAAATAGAAAAAATTGATATCCTACGGGTTTTATTCATTGATTCAAGTCTTTTAATATGTTCTTGATTTTTAATATTTTTATAATTGAGATTTGATTTCTCCAACTGAAATAGAACAATTTATAATTGATAGTACAATATATTTTCATGGAAATGACACCTGTTTCGCACTATTCAAAACACTCAACTAGGGTACACTTGCCCAAAATTGTGAAATCAAAGTCGCATATCAAGTTTTTAGCATCATTGTTGAGGATATACTTATATATCAACCGGAATAATTTTGTTTGAAATTAGACATGTCTTTTATATTTCTTGTTAATTTTTGTTCACATTTCTTGGTGTATAATCTTTTTAGATTACACAGTCACTATTTAGAGTTTAGATTTGGTCGGAATTTGGTAGGAATTTTTTGGTCTGAAAACTTTTTTCTTTGATTTTTTTTTTATTTTTAGGGTTTTTTTATTATTTTTTTGGGTGTCTTTTTGCATTATTTTGTTGTTTCATTGTGATTTATATATTTATATAGGCAATCTATATTTTCTTAAATAGTTCTTGTAAACTATTTTGAAAATTGAATTTTGAGCTCTTTTTGGTGTCGATAAAATGATACTACGATCGAAAAGTCTTAATCTAGCCGAGTTTGATCTTGAGATAAAGAGAACTTTGAGATCCATTCGTAAACAAGTTAAGGAAGTCAAGAAAGAAGCAATGGTTCAAGACATCAAAGTTATGAGCAAATATTCGATGCCTAAATTTCAAGATATTTATACTAGTATCGTACGTCCTACCATGGAAGCAAATAATTTCGAGTTTAAGCCGAGTCTCATTACCATGGCGTAGGCAAATCAATTTGGCAAAGAGACTTTTGAAGATCCAAATAGCCACTTGAAAATTTTCTAGAAACAAGTAACACAATCAAGTTGAACGGAGTAAACCCTGATACAATACAGTTACGACTATTTCCTTCCTCTCTTATTGGAAAAGTAAAGATATGACTTAACTCATTCCCTGATAATTATTTCACAAATTGAAAAATTTTATCTTAAGTATTTTTGGCTAGATATTTTCTATTTGGTAAAACGGCTAAATTATGTAATAATATTACTAGTAAATCCTTATATAATGCTTGAGAGCATTTTAAAGATCTGATTAGGAGATACCTACATCACGATATACCTGATTGGTTAGTCTTGCAAACCTTTTATAGTGGTCTTTTAAATTTTATTAAAATTACTATTGATGTTATTGTTGGGGGTGCTTTCATGAGTAAGTCGTATAATAAGGCACGTGCATTATTTGATGATATGATTTCTAACCGGTATGATTTGTCTAATAAATATGAAATTACTAAACAAAAAGCTGATGTGCATGAGATTCATTGTTTAACCTTTCTTAATGCAAAAATTGATTCCTTGATTAATACAATGAAAAATTATCAATTTCATGTAGTGACCAACCAGATCTTGTATTGTGATTCATGTGGTGATTCTACTTATGTCTTCTGAATGTCCGCAAATACAGCAAACAAACTTTGTTTCTAACTTTGGCTAGCTACAAAATAATACTTACTCTAACACGGACAATTCTTGGTGGAGGAATCATCCCAACTTTTCATGGAATCAAGGAGCACAACAGTGAGTGAATCTACTAGGAATTCACAGCCAATGGAGAACAAGTCATTATGGGAGGCCACAATTGAACGTTTGGCAATAGCGACTAATGAAAGAATTGAATTCTAGCAATAACGACCAATGAAAGAATTGAACATTTGACAACAATAACTAATGAAAGATTCGAGAGGTTTAAAAATAAAATTGATCAGTTAACTAATGTCTTTTATTTTTGTGCGCCAGATAAACTATCAAGTAACATGGAGAAGAACCCCAAAGAGCAGGTTAATGTAATCTCATTGACAAGCGGGAAAGAATTGTAGGATGACCAAATCAGTCCAAGGAACAATAGGAAAAACAAGAAGAAAACAAGAGGAAAAGGAAGAAATCAAACAACCTACAAATGAGACAGTCAAGATACCGGATTCAAAATAGGAAAGTATTTTATATTTGAGTTAATATAAACCTCATGTCCTTTTTCCTAGCGTATTTTGCATGCAAATGTATAATTTGAACAATTTTTAGAAATTTTTAAGAAATTACACATTAATATTCCTCTTTTGGATGTCATCAGACAGGTGCCAAATAATAGGGGATTCCTCAAGAAAGCAATCACTAACAAGAGAAAGTTGGATAAGGTTTCTACAGTCAAACTTATAGAGAAATGCTCTGCAATTCTGTAAAAAAAGTTGTCATTAAAACTCAAGAATCCAAAAAGTTTCTCTACTCCTTGCAATATTGACAAAACTGATTTTTCTATGATCTTGGTACTGGTGTGAATATCATGTCTTATTCCATATTCTCTAAATTAAGATTAAAGGAATGTCGATCTATAAATATTTCTTTATAATTGGTTGATAAAAGTATAACGTATCTGAAATGATGAGGGTAATTCATTGATTTTAAGTCGACCTTCCTTGCCACAGCACAAGAAATGATAGATGTTTATGCTGGGAAGTTAATTCTGATAATTAATAATGAAAAAATTGAGTTCTATATTAAGAGAAATTTTGATAAATAAGAAATTTTCAGAGGTAAAAGTATTGATAGGATTATTTAACATGATCATGAAATTAATGTCTTTTATTCTGGTGATCTTCTTCAAAATTGTATTATTAACTCATTGCAAGTAAATCATGACGCCTTAGACAATGAATATGTTGACACATGTGTTGTTTTGGATATGAATTTAGATGAATTTCAACCAAAAATGAGTTTTAATATAGATAAACAAAGGATGTTGCGGTTAAATAAACTAGAGGAATGACAGAACAAGGCATATGAGAATGCACCAATTGATATGGAAAGGATAAAAGTATGGCATGATTTAATGAATGGACATATGAGAATGAGAGTTTTCTGTTCTCTTTTATTTATTTTTATTTTTCTTGCACATTGTGGACAATATTTGGTTTGAAGAAAGAAATAAGATGTTATGAATGTAAAAAGTTTGATCATATCAAGGTTGATTGTCCATCACTAAAGAAAGTTGAGAAGAATGAGAAGAAGGAAAAGAAGAAGGTTCCGGCAGTAGGAGTAATGAGGATGAAAGCTCAAGTGAAAAGGAGCATGAACAAAAGCAAGCAAACCTGTGCTTCATGGCACTAGAAAATGACTTAAACATTGAGATAACTTCTTCAACATCATATATTTTTTCTAAAATTTTTGATTTTGCACATTTTGATTTCAAGAAAATTTAAAATCTTTTGAAAAAAAAAACCTTAAAGATTTCAAAAAAGATTTTTTTTTTATTTTTAGGCTTTCGTTGAATTTTTCCATATCAACAAATTTTCTCAACTTTTCTAATCCTTGTGTGTTATTTGATTTGAATTGGGTTATAAGAAAGATAATTGAAATTAATAGTTATTTGGTACCTGATTAGCAATTCATCTTATTATGATTGACTTGAATGATAGACATACGAAATTTAACACAAAATTTATCTAAGTGACGAATTGAGACTTAAAGAGCAATTTCTTGCTCTTATTTTTCTTGTTGAGCATATATCACACATGGTTTTCTTATTTTAATTTTCATGCACCAAAATGATTAAACCATCTAAATTTACATATTTTTTGCTTTCAAAAAATATCATTTCTAATATTTTATATCTCTTAGTGTCCATTTGGTATGGATTTTTTTCGACTCATCTTCTTCTTTTAAAGAGAGTACAAATTAATTACTTTTAAAAAAATTAAAAATTGTTTGGTTTTTTTAATTTTGAAATAAAGTAGTTAATTTCTTTTTTACTTTTTTACTCTTGAAATAAAGTTAAGAGTCAAAAATTAATGGGTATATTTGAAAATTTTGTATCATTTAAATGAAAATATTAATAAAATAAAAATAATTATGTGAGAATATTAATGGAATAAAAAATATATAAATTTCCTAAAAAGCTGGAGAATTAAAAAAAGGAGAAATAAAAGCTCCCAGGAGTTTTTACTAAATCTACTTTTTAAATTTTTTTTCATGAAATAAAAAACTCTTTTTTAAAAAAAATTTAAAAAATCCTATTTGGCAGTGATTTTCCTTATAAAGAGAAAAAAAACTGAAAAAAAAAAAACCTACCAAACGGGCACTTAGTTAACCTATTTGAATCTAGAGTTTTTTTTTCTTAAATTATCTACAAAATTTCCCCACGACCTTTTTTTTCTAACTCCAAATTTCGAACCCGAGTTCATTAAAATACTTATAGTTGATAGTATAAAATAATGTTTTTAGCTATTAAGTTTTTTTAATATGTTTTGGAGTTTTTTATTTATTTTTCTAGTAGGACTCAATACAGCAAAAAAGAAAAGAATTATCATGTTGAGTTACATGAAAAAAAATATTCAAAAAAAAGTGAAAAAGAAAAGGAAAAAGAAATAACCAACCAAATTCGTAAAAAAAGAGGAGGAAAAAAAAGATAGTGGAGTTTTATTATATATTCGTTGTTTTGGATGAGTGCTATATTATATTACATATTCGAAATTGGAGTTATATCATATGTTTTGATATTAGAAATTGTGAAAATTAGCATTTTCTTAATATTTTCTTTACTTTGATATAAAAAATATTATACCTTAATATTTGAGTATTTTTAATAAATTTTTTACTTAACATTTGTGACTATTTATTCTATCCTTAAATTTAATTCCGATACAACTAAATAAAAAATCTTTTGATTGGTGCACGAATTTAATATATATGAATGTGGAGATTTGATATATTAGCAAATCTATAATAATACTATTTTATTGTATTAATTTGAATGATACACTTACCCATTTCATAAAATTGAGTGCACTAATTAGTTGAATTTTAATTTCTTTTATTCTATTGAGTGAACTAATTATGAGAATGGATAAATTTTGCATTGTTCTTGATTTCAATGAGATTGTTGGGGATACAATAGTTGTCTGCTGAATATTATAAAAAATTGGTTGTTTTGATTGTAACTATGGTTAGAATTTGTCATATGCGTGGTTAGAAGTTTAGGAAAGTCAAATTGGTTTGGATAAAATTTGTCTTGTTTGAAAACAAGCAAATATTTAAGTGTAAGGATATTTGATAGCAATAATTTTTACATATTTGAATTATATTATTTTATTTTATTTTAAACCTTATTTATGATTTTTAAGACTGATTTAAATTTTATTTTATGATATTCTATTAATTACATTTGTGAATTTTGTTTTAGATAATATTGGAATTATCAAAAAAATTCGGACTATACAAATAGCTGCTAGTATTTTGAACATAACTTTATATTTTGATATCCGATTGAGATGATTTTTATTGGGTTGAAAACTAGACTTTGAGACCTACAAATCTTGTGAAGAATTCATAAATTAATTCAGGCTAGAAGGTATCCAAAAATTGGAAAGAAATTGCTACAATGTTAAAAATCAAGAAATGATGAAGTTTTCAAATTTTGGAAAAATAAGAAAATAATATTTATCAAGAACAAGTATTCAAATCAACCAAGTTTCCAAGAATTCACAAATTCTTGTTGATTTAGGGTTTTATTTCTATAAATAAGAGATAAACCTTCAGGACAAGCACGTATATACACGTCCACGTAGATTTTAGAGTTTTATTTTCTTTATTATGTTTAGTTAGTTTTTTTGTTTCTAGAACTTTATGAATTCTGTTTTTTGAGTAATATTATGGTCTGAATTTATTTCTTTTTCTTAAAATTTATTACCATAATTATTATTTTGATAAGATTTTGTTGTTGATTTTTATACTCCAAATTGTCTAGATCCACATTTTGTACAATTTGAGATTGAATACTTGCATGATCAATATAATTACAAGAGATTAGTCCAATACAATAAAATCCACATAGAGTTATGAGATCGACAGATAATTAATTCTGTATGTGAGGTTTTAGGGGAACCGTAAATTATAGATATTCTATAAAACTTAATGTAATCTGACTTAATTAAAATTGAATGACCATTAAGTTTTGATTAGTTGAATTAGGGATTCATTACATGACCATTGAGTGAATCTAATTTAGGAAAATCTATCATCATCAACAACAACTATTTACTCCACAAACTTAAGGGAATTGAAAGGACTTGGTCATTTGAAAGATTGAAAACAGATGAAATTGATATTTTAGGGTTTTTATTCATTGATTCAGGTCTTTTAATATTTTCTTCATTTTTAATATTTTTATAATTGAGATTTGATTTATCCAAATTAGATAAAGTAATTAATAGTTGGTAGTACAATATATTTTTATGGAAACGACACTTATTTCGCACTATTTACAACACTCGATTATGGTATACTTGTTCGAAATCATGATATCAAAATCACATGACTTCACTGAATAAAGCATGTCCAAATGACAACTCCCCCTTCCGAATATTGACAAGGTCATGGACAACTCATTGGGACACCAACTCCTAAGTTTTATAGATGCATACTTTGGCTACAATCGATTCACATGGCTCCCGAAAATGAGGAAAAATGAGTTTTATCATGGAGTTCGGCATATACTTCAAGGTCATGCCATTCGATCTTACGAACGTTGGGGCAATCTTTCAATGGTTCGTCAACAGAGTCTTTAGCGAACAACTTGATAGGAATGTCAAAACCTATGCGGATGACATGTTCGTCAAAAGTGCTAATCAGAAAAATCACATAGAAAACCTAGAAGAAACATTCCTGATGCTAAGACACTTCAACATCAAGCTTAACCCTGCCAAGTGCACTTTGGGATTAGTTTCAATAAGTTTTTAGATTTCTTGATTACCAGTTGAAAAATCAAGGCCAACTCAAAGAAATGCGAGCCATTTTAAACATGGCTCCATCGAGAACTTTGAAAGAGATGCAACATCTCATCTGGAGTATTGTCACCCTAAACTGGTTCATGTTGAAGGTGGGAGAAAAATACAAACCCTTTTTCGATACCTCAAAGAAGTCCCAGAAATTCATATAGATGCTCGAGTGTCAGGCTACTTTTGACTAACCCAAAGAGTACCTCTTGTCACCACCCTAGCTTTCTTGGCCCATCCCTGGTGAGAAACTGCATCTTTGCTTGTCTATATCTGACCAAACTCTCTGTTTTGTACTCATAAGGTAGGAGACTACTATGCAAAAACCTATATACTATATCAGTCAGGTGCTCCATGAGTCGGAAATCAATTACAAACCTATTGAGAAGGTGGCGTTCACTCTCATCGTAACTACTCAATGCCTTCAGCCTTACTTCCAGGCACATACGATTGTAGTGCTAACCGATCGATCCTTAAAGCCAATCTTGCAAAAAAGAGATACTTCAGGTCACCTTATCAAATGAAGTATCGAATTTGAACAATTTGATATTGAATACCATCTGAGACCCATCATCTAAGGTTAAGTCTTAGCTAACTTCATTCTCGAATTCACTTTCCTGAACTCCATCGAGTTGACTATCGACAACCTACCAGGGGCATGCTCAGGCCCATCATGGACATTACACATAGACGGCTGCTCCACTTCCTTAAGGAGTGGAACAGGACTCATCTTGAGGGGTCCAAGAACTTCAAAGCATAATATATACTCCATTTCAACTTTCAAGCCACCAACAACCAATCCGAATATGAAGCACTCTTGACCAACCTATAGATTGCGGCATTATTGGGGGCTCAAGACATCATGTTTTCACTGACAGCCAACTTATGGTTAGACAAATCGAGGGAACATATGATGCAAAGGAGCCAATGATAGTAAAATATCTCTCCAAGCTCCAGGGGGTAATATCCAATTTCAATACAGTAAATATACAACAAAAACTCAGATCCGAGAATGTTAGGGCAAACACACACTTAAAGCTCACGAGTTCAGAGTCTGTCGAAACTAGCCAGACCATTTATGTCGAGAATCTCCCATACCTGAGTGTAATAAGTCAGAATAGATCATGGTCACTGATAATCCATCAGTTGGAAAGATCCAATCCTTGCCTATCTTTGAAATGGCCAATTACCGGACTCCCAATAGGAAGCAATGAAAATCAAGCGCAAGGCCACGTATTACGTCGTCATCGACAGAGAACTCTATAAAAGAAGGAGATTATATCCTCTAAAAAATTCATGAAGGGATATGCGGCAACAGTCTAGGTGGAGTCTAACGAATAAGGCCTTATGAGAAGGGTATTATTGACCCACCATTAAGACCAACGCAGCAACATATGTCAAATGCTGCGACAAATGCCAATACTTCTCTTTGGTTCCTTACCAACCTTCTTTCGAACTCTGTCCCTTGCTAGCCTGTGGCCATTTGTACAATGGATAATGGACATATTAGGACCATTCCCACAAGCAACCGAGTAACAAAATTCTTTACTGTCACCTTTGATTACTTCATTGAGTAGGTGGAAGTCGATCATATGGCTCAAATAACAATCAGCAAAATTCAAGCATTCATATGGACATCAATTATTACCAGGTTCGGTCTACCCCATGCCATTGCCACTGATAACAGAAAGTAGTTCGACAACAAGAACTTCAAGGAGTTTTATAGTAAACTCAAGATTCAACATTGTTTTACTTCTATTACTTACCCACAAGCTAAAGGCCTAGTTGAGATCGTGAACCGAACGATTCTCCAAGGACTTAAGATGGCCTTGAATGAAGCAAAGGGTCAATGGATAAACGAATACTATGGAATCCTCTGAGCTTACCGAACCATTGCCAGAATGGCCACAAGAGAAATACCGTTCAAGCTAACTTACGATTGCGAAGCAATACCACCTGTGGACATAGGCATCCACTTGCTCTATATAGAGTAGTATCGACCTGAGACTAACTAATCCGTGCTATGCAAGACATTGGATCTACTTCAAGATCTTCAAGACATTGCATCAGAGCGGATGGCTTCTTATCAACAATGAATTGCCCGATATTATAATAGAAAAGTGAAAGCCAGAACATTCAAGCTAAGGATCTAGTCCTCTGGAAGGTGAAAGCAACAAGCAACTGCAGCTAAGTGGAAAGCTCGCACCGAAGTGGGAAGGCTCATACCAAGTACGCTCGATAGTCTGACCAAGAACATACTGGCTCTCTCACCTAGACGGTTCCGCTGCCTCAAGCATAGAATTCAAATAATTTACGTATCTACTATTAGTAAATTTTATTATTCCTCCATTCTTGATATATGTTATGAATTATTAGCAATAACATTGTCTTTTTACACGACATTAACAAATTAGATTCCTACTCTCCTATTCTACTCGGCACAGACACAATCTCTCGGCTTGAATGCCATACATAGATTTCGCACCCATCCTTAACCTCTATACGGGATTCAACTCCCAAGCGAGTGGCTCCCAACAATCTCTCGGCTTGAACACCACATATGGGTTTCACATCCATTCTTAGGCTCTATACGGGATTTAACTCCCGAGCAAGTGGCCCCCAACATTCTGTCAGCTCAAAGGCTATACATGGGTTTCGCAACTATCTTTAACCTCTATATGAGATCATACTCCTAAGCGGGTGGCTCCTAAGAGACTCTCGACTTTACGCCCTATGCGGTATCATCTTAATTATGTGCTTCAGCATTTTATCAAACTTACAATCAAGCAAAATCTTCTAAAGTTCAAAACAATTATCGAATTTGGTGATCAAGCAAACAAACAAAGTTATCACTCTGGTTCTAACACCTTAACAAACCCGTTCCAACCTCACCATTTGGGTTGCTCTCTCGATTACACCCCTCCCCATTTGGATCGTTTTCTTAGTTACGCCTCTTGAATATAGCTCTCTTAAATTACAAATGGACTGGACTCTCTTCTTTTGGTAGCAATAAGATTGACAAGTAAAGAATTTTTATTTCAATGCAGTATTAGAATACATGTTTAAATACAATAGAAAGCATGTGTTTACATATTCTTAAGTTAGCCTATTACACTTAAGAAAGACTACAAAACCAAAGAGTACAACTCAAAAAAACATGCTAATGAACATCTTCACCTTCTCAAACAAATCAGCTCTTCCAGCCCAAACACTCTTTCTTTCGAAAAAGTGTCCAATGCTTTCTCTAATAAATTCATAGATGAATTCTATGAATTTCACAACTCCTATGTAGCACCTAGTGTAATATTAGAACTAAAAAAACAGTTAGATACTAAACAGAATCTAGAAAATAGTGTTTGGGCTATAGGAGCCCAAATAACAAAAGAGTGGAAGAGTAATGATGAGTTGTAGGAGTCTAGTTAGAACACTCCAGTACACGACCATCGTAACGGCAGGCTGTGACTTTCATGCCGATCTTGTACCTTTGGTTCTTTCATTGACAAAATCTTATACCTACTACCTTAGCCGCTACACCCCCTCATACACCAAACCCATGGAAGGATAGAAATTCTCATAAACCTCGGATCCTCCTCAAAAATACAGTCTTTTCCCCAAATCACTCCTCATGAACAACCTTGCTAAATTCCACCACAACTTGCGATATAATATATATATAGTTCAATCCCTTGAAAATTGAAGAAGGGTTATACATTTAATAACCGTAATTGCACATTTAATGTTTCCTATCATGCCTTTTCCATTTATTCATAATGCTTTATACCTTTTCAAATTTTCTAATTAACATAGCATTTGCTCTACTCCTAATGTCACTCCCTTAAACCGACATTAGGAGTGTGGGAGCAAATGATGATATCAATTTTGAAAACCAACAATCATACAACCCACAAGCATAGGAGCCCCGAACTCTTTTGGACCTACAAGGTCACAGTCAGGCTCAGAAAAAATCCGAATTATCTCTCGGTTCCTACCGAGTCGACCCCCATCACGCAATAAGTCCTACTTGTGATTACTTGATAAAAAATGAAATTTTTGATAAGTCTAAACTTTTCCCGATCTGATACGGGTTTATTGCAATTTCTTTCAATAAGAAAGTAAATTTCCTAATAATTCAAATATTTTCTCATCACGGAGCTTTTCTAATATTTTTTATTTCAAAATAATTATAATGTAATCTGCTAATTTAGTGATTACATTAGAATTATTTTAAATTTAATTAATTCTACTAACTAATTAGATTTACATACCAAAAATAAATATGGTATAATTTGTAGAAATAAATAAATAAATATTTATTACTTTGCACTTGATTTGTGTGTATTTCTATATATTGCTTATTTATGTAATGCATAAAATTGAAATCAAATATTATATATAATTATTTAATACATTGAATTTCTCGTCCATAATAGAAAATGTCTACAATGTTCAATTTGTCCATTGGAACTTGACAAACTTTAAAAACATCTAATAAGATACAAAATAATATTATTGAATTTTGTTTCCAAATAAATAATTAGAACGATTCAAGAGAATGATTCGTGACACAATTGGTAAAAGTTCCCCATAGGTATTCATATTCCGTACACTCAGTATTAAGAACGCATATACTTCAAACAGTTATACAATATATTTATATATATAAACATAAATTATTTTTGAGAGTGGGGGTATTTGCACTCCAATTTGACTACTCACACTAATCATTTTTCAATTTTAATGGTATTTTTCAGCTTCCCTCAATCAATTTTAATTGTTCTATATGTCTATTTACATTCCAAATTAATGTATGCACACTCCCAACTAATTATCATTAATTTACAACTCTTACGGACAATTTGTGATACATCTTAAAAACTTACTCAAAACAACTTAAAGAAAAAAAATTGAAAACTAGTATATATCCGGAGAAAAAATTTTTAAAATCAATTATTAGTCTTAAAATTGGAAAATTTTAAATTAGTTTTTCTACCACACAAAGAGAATTGAAAATAAGAATACCTAAAGAGACAAAAATTAAAATAATTTAATTTTTCTGGAGAGAAAATTAATTGATGTGCTTATTTTTAAATAGATAAAAACTAATTTTTTATTTTTTTAATAAGTAAAAATTATATATATATATATATATATATATATTTAAAGAGAGAAAATATCAACTAAATTTATCATTTAGATAGAGAAAGCAAATATGTTAAATTCTAGAGAGAAAATTTAAATTTACTTTTTTCCATAGAAAAAAATTTTAATATTAATACATTTCGATAGACAAAATTTGAAATAATTTAGTTTTTAATCGAGAGAAAATTATTGTACATACTTTTTGAGGGAGAAAAACTTACGTCAGAAAATTCTACCCTTGTTCAATTTTATATTTTAATACAAAAGTTAAAATTTTTTTTTTATTTTGGTTCACGGTGAGGCCCTATTACAAGAGGATGGCGATTGATGTCATTTGAACTGAAACTCGTTGACAAAATTATTTTGCTTTATTGTCACATTATTTATTAACACTACTGATGGACAGTTGACCTAATGAGATGTGATGATAGGTCTCTTAATCAAATTCCCAAATTCAACTCGCAATTTAGGTATGAAAAAAACTACGATAAAAGGGTAACCCCTTAAATAGGCAATAATAAATCTCGAACCAAATTAATCAGAATATGACTCCAGATATTAATTGATATAAAATCAAAAAAAATTGTTTATTAACACTACAAACTAATTATAATTATAAAAAAAAAAATCAATTCAATTTATATTTTCTCTAACTAAATATATTAAATTTTTTTTATAATTATAATTAGTTATAATTAGTTTGGTGTGTCAATAAATAACATGACAATAAAATAAAAGAATTTTAACTTTTGTATCAAAATATAAAATTGAACGCATGTAAAATTGAAAAGCTGAAAGTGAAGGAGAATATCAAATTCAAAACGAACTCTCTTTTTATAACTACCTTAACGATTCAACGGTCATGGCTAAGAGAAAACTCACCCTATCATATGGCTCAAAATATCACCAAACAAAAAAATAAATAAATAAGGCAAAAAAAAAACAAAATTCTTTCTCGTCACACCCGCCATATACCACAACTGGGTAGAAATCATATTTCTAGGGAATTATAAAAGCTCAGGGCATAAAATAAGAGCATAGTAAGAATGACCTGCAATCATGAGAAGCTGAGGTACATGTACGACCATTCTATTGCTTGGTGAGGGGTCAACCTCTGCACCCAACAGAAAAAGGGAATCAAACCTTACGTTAAGATCCATCAGAAGAAGCAAATAATGGACATGAGCACATGCTTGATGCATTCAAACGATGAGGGGAAAAGGGGGGCAAATGGAAACAATAACATCCTGAAATGAAGCCTTTGTGGATATTTCCAGCAATAAAATTTCCAAGCATTCGCATTGTACATGATTTTGGTAATGTGAAAGAAAAATATAGATGACCCATTACTATGATGTTATTTGTAATATGATGAAAAAAAATTAAAATGATAATTTCACAATTCTTCAATTTACAAGATCCTTTCTAAGCCCAGTGTTGGCCATGGACCTTTATTTTCCCCTGGCACTTTATTTTCCCCTCTCCACCTGCAATAGAAAGAAAAGATATCCCATCAGTACAGAAACAAACTAAATGATACTTTTAACGCCACAGACAATAAGCAGGGCAACAATTTTGCAATACAAACTGCAAAAAATTGATAGGGAGACAATGTTTTTCAAACCACCATACCCTGCAATCTTATGTTTTACAAACCTCCATACCCTGCAATCTTTCCCCTGAATCATCTTTCTTGTGCTCTTTATATTTATTCCCCCTCATAACATATTATAAAGTGGGGGTCAAGAATTTGACAGAGACAATTTAAAGAGAACTTGTGGGGAAGTAAGTCTTTATCCCAATGGAAGAGTTCAACGTTTGTCATTCTCATGATGACTTATGCTTTATAACAAAACGTGTATTGACCGGGGGAAAATCTAGTTCCAGCATCAAAAGAAGAAACACTAGTTCATCACCATACTAAATCAATAATTGCATTGATACGAGGCCAAGAGAAGATAAATATACTCTGGCTGCTGGTATGGGGGTCAATAAAACTGAGATACACAGATAGGCCATACCTTCCATAGTTGAATGTATCACTAAGATTCAACAACTTCATTTCTATCACATCTCGTAAACAGGATTTTAAACCTTGGTTTTATATGGCTATTATTCAATATAGAACTATTTACATGCATACATACTAATATAATATATAAAAACACACACATCGTGCCTACCATTATCAGAACTCAAACCTCCATCTGAATAGAAACTATAGGACGAGCCAAATACAAAAAAAATAATAGTAATTACAATATGGATTGGAACAGACAAGGCAAAGTAACAAGAGAACACTCATCTCAACAGATCAACAAATAAAATCTAGTTTTCTTGCACGTGTTAAGAAACTACCTTCATTTGTTGATGCAGAACTGCTTTACACTCATACCTTCTTTACATTCCACTAAGCTATGCATGCATATCCGACTAGTAATCTCTGCTACCCTAAATTCAGCAAGGCTGGAGTTTCCATTCCCCAGATGCAAAACACTATTGGCATTATTGACATATAAATACAAGGAATAGAAACAATTATAACACCACTGCAAGAACCGAACTCCACACTATAATTGTTTCTATTCCCTATGATAACCAATAGTAGACACTGTTATTTCCAGAAAAATACCACTGCAACTTGGAGTTTGGACCAACAGAGGCGATAGCATCTTAGTCAGTCAGATTCAGTCAATGTTCCTCCCTCACAAACCATCGAACTTGCAGTAACATGCTAGAAAAGAGCCTGTGCAGTTGTGTTTGAGCCTCTTTTGTCCCTTGGTGTGGGTTTGTTAGCATCGCACCTGGTCCTAACAAACAAAAGCACAAGGGCAAGACACATAGAAGGGACTGCATGTACAGAACAATGTCCAAACTCTACCTTTCTCTGTATTTACGTGAAAACCTGGAATAAGAAAGAATGCAATGCTAGGCACCTAAATCCAAGCCTTACAAACACATGCAAAGGCTCAGCCCTTCCTAGGATTATGGTTCCATTACTAAATAAACATGCTTGCAGTTACATCCAACTGCCTTAGGCCAACTCAATTAAGCAACGTTAGACAGTCAAAGTGGAGAAGAAATGTGCTAATTATGTAGCTGTGATCTGGCCAACAAAGTGTCAACAGTTACATGACATAACTAGTATGAAACGTCATCAAAGCCCCAAACAATGGATTATCATCTTGCCATGCTAGCCAATATCATCAAATAGATGAGCAACCTAAGGCCCACCAGTAAGCATGTCCCTGGTGAACACCAACTAGGCATGCACCCATATCAAGAGAACATTCTTGGCTGCCAGATATCCATGACACAGCACCAACAAGTTAACAAGGTCATTTGTGGGCGTGGCACCACAAGGTTAAACATTACCACAAGCCCAGCCACCAACTATCAAGTAACCTATTGCATGTCATCGCATTCATGCTTAGATTGAATAGCCCATGAACCTCCCAAAACTAACTGTTGACAAAGACACGCCTTTGTCATGTTGCCCACAGACTAGCCATTGCTATTATTGTAAATAATGGATGCCAAGGCTCAAGTTCAAACTAAAAAGTTCAGGGTGCCACTAGACTATGGCCTTGGCATATGTCCTAAGTTGCATGTCACTCCACGCCCCTGCTCCCTTGTGGCAGCCAACACCATAAACACAACCATACATGCCCCCTCCCCCAAGGAGAAGAAAAGCCCCGATTGCCAAGAAATAAGGATGACAGAGACCCAGCATGAGAGCGATGGTAGACACAGACATAACATGAAAAAATGTATCACATAAAGCAATCGTCAAGGCATAAATAAAACCAAACAAATAAAAAACAGAGAGAGTATATGCATTATACACGTCAACGAGTATTGAGATTTTAAATTGTAAAAGAATTTCAAGATTGTATAGGAACATTTTCTTCTTCTTTCCTTTCAACATTATAGAGGTATAAAACCTAACCAAGAATGGACTCGATAACAGATACAGTTCAGGTGCAACAACTGCTATTATGATAAACTCAAGTAAAGATCAAAAGTAAAAAACTAGGGAAAAGAACCCCCTTGTCCAGATCAATATTATTAATTTGTAGCATGGTGACAATGTGAAGAACTATCATCATACAGACACCCAAGTACCACAGAAACCACCATACCTTAAAATATCTAACCAATGGAAATTAGGACTCAAAGAGAGAGAGAGAGAGAGAAAACAACTCTCTCAATCAATTTCCCAATACACTCAACATCTGCTTTTAAAGGATGACAACAACCTTTTACAAGAGCGTTCTTGATATAAATGCTAATATATCAATTTCTAAATGTAGCTAATTTAAGATAACATTTAACTAATCTCATAATGACTCTATTAGAAGTCTAAAAATTATCAAAATAGTGAAATACATGTTAAAATGTCAATTTCACATTTATCTGTTTTTTCCTACATAAATCTCCCTGGTGGGAGAACTCTTCCCCAAACACAACCTAAATATTCATGTTCAGAATGACCATTTGATTCATCATAAAGATGGTCATTATATCTATAAGGACTATAAAAAAGGCTCAAGTTCATCAAATGCAATTCCAAAATGTTCCAAGAGAAATAGTTATCAAAATTTTCCACATTATATCACTCCATCCTCAACAAATAAAAAAGTAATCCGTAACTAGCTCCAAAAGGGGCCTGAAACATTTGCTCTTAAAATCTAAATACCAGACAATGCAAGTCAAAAACACAACCAGAGGCAGAACGAACAAGAAAGGCAATGATGGTTTCTCCAATTGGCTACCAAACATGTATATGAATATATGACATGAACACGACACAATATAATACAGGTACAATTGAAAATTTTGATATGAGCATTATTTTCTTAATTTTTTTAACTTATAATTAAAGCTTAGCAAATTAGGTGAATGTGACTAGGACATGACAAGTAGGAAAGAAAAGTATGAGTTCTTCATAAAAAAATAATATACAATCAACTGGTAAAAAAATTGTATAGATTAATGAATAAAATTTCCTCATAAAAAAAAAAAAGAAAGAAAGAAAGAAAGAAAAGAAAAGGTGTCTACTTGGAGCATTATTTTACTATCCAACAAATATCAGGTGTTTAAATGATGGAAAAAGATTAAAAAAGGGGGGAGCACCCCATAAGTATCATATCCAATACAAATACCACTCCATTTCAGAATATCCACATTTCCTAGCCAGCTGGGCAGGTGAAACTGTACAGCATAATCAAACTAGAACTATATAGAAAAATCGGGCATGCAAAATGGGCAACACAGAACAATTTAAAAATTGGACCGACAAAGAAGATTTACTAAAACCATGTGGGTGTGTTAGGCCACTACAGTTGGGTCAGGCGAATGCGTAAAAGATCTAGGGTCCTATAAAAGGTGGTGAAAGATCTTGGACAAAAGACATGGACTCAGCAATGCACGAAGGAGAATTTGGCGAGAGGAGAACAAAAATAGAGACTAAGACTCATGATCACCAGAGGTAGAATAGAACTTGGCAAAGGTCTTGGTGGTGATGATGAGCAAAAATGATGCTCAGAGACAACTTTACGAGTTTCCAGCAAAACATGTGGGTATTTGTGTGATGTTTCCCAACAAGGGAAAGTTAAAAAAAAAAAAAAAAAAAAAAAAAAAGGTTGTGATCACTAGATTACAGGGACTGTAGATTTGATGCTGGATTTCTTCCATGGTGCTCAATGGAGTCCTTGATCTTTATAAACTACGAAGACCTGCGAAAGAATTTTGTTTTCTTTTTTCTTTTTGGTGACCAAACATAGGAAATGAGGGAGCTAGTTGTAAAATGACCAACAGTAGTTCAGTTGTTCTTTGAGGTCATTAGTAGAATGTCTTTAAATCTGGATAGATGCTTCCAATGTTTTTTGGGTATTGATGAAATGCATGGTAGAGATATTTCATTATGGTTATGATAGGAATTGGAATGATCAATGTGGTCAGTAATTTACACTAGATGTTTTATGCTTTTGAGAGATGAAGAGCAGGTTTTGAACAGCATTGTCAAAAGGCACTCAGGCACTGGCCTAGGCACCCCACGTGAGGCGAGGAAAGACCCCAGCGCCTCAGAATGCCTGAGGTGCTGACCTTGTTTCAGGCACTGCCTAGGCGAATACCTGGAGCTCAAGCTCCAAATGTTCCGGCGAGCATGAGTGAAGTTTTCTTTTATTTTCTTGTAACAGACCAATTTGCGCATGTTATAATATCTTGGAAAAGATAAAAGGTTTAAGGGTATTTTAGTAAGTGTGACAATTAGGTTAGAATTAGAAAGCAGTAAAAGAAATAATAAATAAACAAAAGCGACAAAAGAAGAGAAGAGAAAGTGGCTGAGAAGAGGAAGAGTGGAAGAAGAAGCTGACTGAGAAGAGGAAGATTGGAAGACGATGCTGAGAAAAATCAGATCAAACATTAGGCATTTTCTTCTTCATCTTCTTCTTCTCTCTTCAAGCTGTTATGCTACAGAAATTTCATCAGACTTTTTTCTTTTGCTGCATTTTTTTATGGCTATGATTGCAAACTTCTCCCATCCCATTAGCTCATGTTTATCACCTTTCTTGTTTGTTTTGTTGCATGATTCAGCTCATATTTCTCGAGTTTACTGTTTGGTTAGTTGCATGCTCGAGTCTTGAGAGGATACAACAACAACAACAAACTGCGCCTTAATCCCAATAGTTGGGGTCGGCCATTTGAGAGACAAACTTGAAAAGGAGAGAAAAATAAAATAAAAATAAAGATAAAATAAAATAAAAATAAAATAAAAATAAAATAAAATAAAATAAATACAATGAAAAATAGATAAATAAATCAATAGATAAATATTTGAAAACAGATTGGTTTAATTTGTGCGGATTCTACTACGCCATCCATTCCTATCCAAAACCATTTCCTCTTCTAAACCCTTAATCTTCAAATCTTTGCGGATAACTTGCATCCAAGTTTTCAGCGGTCTACCTCTACGTTTTACTAAACTGTCTAGATTTAAGTTCTCGGTTCTCCTAACAGGCGCATCATTGGGTCTTCGTTGCACATGACCGAACCACCTCAGACGGCACTCTCGCATCTTATCCACAATTGAACTAACCCCCAACTTATTTCGGATCTCTTCATTTCTTATTCTATCTCTTCTAGTTTTTCCACACATCCACCTTAGCATCCTCATTTCTGCTACAGACATCTTTTGTTCTTGTTGTTGTTTAACAGCCCAACACTCAGTACCATATAATAATGTAGGTCTAACCACGCTTCTATAAAACTTTCCCTTTAAGTGCAATGGCATCGTGTGATCGCAAAGAATTCCGGAGGCCCTTCTCCATTTCATCCAACCCGCTTGAATTCTATGGTTCACATCTCCATCGATGTTACCATCATTTTGAATGATAGATCCTAAGTATCTAAATCGTTCACTTTTGGGTACCTCTTGCCCATCTAACCTAATCGTTTCTTCATCATTCCGGGGTCTGTCACTAAACCCACATCTCATATATTCTGTTTTTGATCTACTCAGTCTAAACCCGCTAGTTTCTAGTGTAAATCTCCATAACTCGAGTTTAGCACTAACACTCTCTATAGTTTCATCAACTAACACTATATCATCTGCGAAAAGCATACACCATGGTATTTCATCTTGGATATTTTTGGTAATTTCGTCTATCACTACTGCAAAGAGGAGGGGGCTTAATGCCGAACCTTGATGGAGTCCAATGTTAATGGGAAAACTATCACTCAGGTGACAAAAATATGTTTAGACTTCTTAAGATAACATTTTGGAAATTAAGTAGCTTGTGTTAATGAGTATACATAAGGGGTAGAGACAAAAATTTTGCTAATGGTAAGGCTTTTATGTTGATACAAAAATTTCTTTTTGGGAAATTAAATATTAAGGTGAGCTCCTCTTTACTCAGGTGAGCACCTCACATGGCACCTACCACCTAAAGTGATATGGCCTCCCAATGCTTTAAGGTGCCTAATGCCTTAAGGTGCCTAATGCCTTTAACCACACAGGGAAAAGGAGAGAATCAGATAGATAGAACCTAGAGATAAATAAAAACAATTCATTTAGCCGATGCCAGCCACCTTTTATAAGGTACACTTAATACCAGTAACACATCAACCTTAAAACAGCTAGTATAAAGATTATACTCAACTAATGTTACAATGATTTAAGAAACACATATAGCTTAGTTTTTGAAAACAGAACATACAGCATAATTAAGAATTTCAATGTTATCAAATAGTGATGCACATTTGAAAATGTTAATTTCATACTTATTTTTCTTCTTATAGAAATGTGGAAATGTTTGGGTGAATTTGGTGAAAAAATGTTAATGGATATTTTTATTAAAATTTGGCAAACTAAGAGAATGCCCCAAATATGGAGGAAATGTGTAATTATACTTCTATATAAGAATAAATGAGACATACAGAAGTGCTCCAACTATAGAGAAATTAAACTTATGAGTCATACTATGAAACTATGGGAGAGAGTAATAGAGTATAGATTGAGATTAGAGATAAATAAATCACAAAATCAATTTGGATTTATGTCAGGAAGATCCACCACAGAAACAATTCACCTGTTAAGATATTTGATAGAGACATAGATCACAGAAGAGAGACCTACATATGGTATTCAAACATATGATAGGATTCCTGAAAACTTATTGTAGTGAGTGCTAATGAAGAAAAGGATATCATTGAGATATATCAATCTAATTAGAGATATGTATGATGGAGCTATAATCAGTATAAAAACTTACAGGGGTTTGAGTGATAATTTTTCCATTAACATTAGGCTCCAT
Organism: Dillenia suffruticosa; assembly: GCA_033439265.1. Classification (NCBI taxonomy): domain Eukaryota; kingdom Viridiplantae; phylum Streptophyta; class Magnoliopsida; order Dilleniales; family Dilleniaceae; genus Dillenia; species Dillenia suffruticosa. The sequence goes on from JAVTVX010000015.1 coordinate 24,146,807, forward strand.
TAAGGTTCAGTATTAAGTCTCCTCCTCTTTGCAATAGTAATAGACAAAACAACAAAAAATATCTAACATAAAATACCATAATATATGCTTTTCGTAGATGATATAGTGCTAGTTGATGAAACTAAGGAGAGTGTTAGTGCTAAACTACAAATATAGAGACTTACACTGAAATCCAGAGAGTTTAGATTGAGTAGATCGAAAACCGAATATGTGAAATGTAGGTTTAGCGAAAGTTATCAGAATGATAAAAAAATGAATAGCTTAAATGGACAAGATATACCCAAAAGTGAACGATTTAGATATTTAGATTCCATCATTCAAAACGATGACAATATAGATGGAGATGTGAACCATTGGATTCAAATGGGTTGGATGAAATGGAAAAAGACATCCAGAATTCTTTGCAATCGCACAATACCATTGTATTTGAAGGGAAAGTTTTATAAAACCGTGATTAGGCCTACACTATTGTATGATACTAAGGGTTGGGCTATCAAACAACAGCAAAAACATAAAATGACTGTAGCAGAAATGAGGATACTTAGATGAATGTGTGGAAAAGTTAAAAAAGATAAAATTAGAAACGAAGAAATTCATTACAAATTAGGAGTTAGTTCAATTGAGAATAAGATGCAAGAGTGTCGTTTGAAGTGGTTCGGGTATGTGCAAAGAAGACCCAAAGATACCCCGGTTAGGAGAACTGAGAACTTAAATATAGGAGATTTAGTAAAACGTAGAGTTAGATCACTGAAAACTTGGATACAAATTATTCATAAAAATATGAAAATTAAGACTTTAGAAGAAGAAATGGTGTTGGATAGCAATGGATGATGTAGAAGAATCAGTACAAATTAAACCAACATATTTTAGATATTTATCTATTGATTTATTTACTTATTTCTCTTTTTCTTTTTATTTTATTTTTATTTTTATTTCATTTTTCTTTTTTCTATCTTTTTCAAATTTGTCTCTCAACCCAAATATTGGGATTAAGTCTCAGTTTGTTATTGTTGTTGTTATTGTATACTTATTTTCTTCTTATCCTAGATCAGTAATATTAAGGTGTTCTATTACTTATCGCAAGTAATAATAGTAGATAGGCATATCTCATTATTGACCACAATATGCAACATCAAAGTTAGAAAACGCAGACAAACTAGCTAATGTTGTGCATGGTGCTATTGGTTGTGTCAATGCTAACATAAGAATCCCATTGGCATGTAAATGCTCAAAGTGGCATAACTGAACTCTCTAAAGGTAGCTCTTTACGGAGTCTTTGCATTGTAGGTTGGGTTTGGCGTAGGGCAAGGCACATTTACTTTATGCCAAAGTGCATGGTAGATAGTCCATCCGTGCACAACAAACATCCTCCCACCTTTCACTCCAAAGCCATAAGAAAACACATTTTGACCCTACCATATTCAAATTGGTGTTCTACTCAACCAGCAACATATATTTATACCATCCACCACTTTCAAACCCAAGGAAAACATCTCCATGTTCAATAATCCGAGCCCATGAGCCATACTCATCTCAACTATGAGTTTATAAGTTTCCAAGTCCAGTTAGAAAAGAATAATTTACTCAACTGCGTCCCCCACCAAAAAAAATTATGAATAACCCAATGTCCAGTATCCCAAAAAAGGCATTACATAACTCCATAAGTTTGCATGCATCTTCGGAGAATTGCTTCCTATTAAAGAATTTAGCAATAATTTACATATCAATGTGATTTTGCAAGGGACCAAAGAATAATAAATGCATGATTTATCAAGCGCACAAAAAAAAAGTTAACAAGAGAATTTAGAATGATTATAATCAAAAGAATAACTAGCAATAGGATGTAATAATTGTTCAGAAATCAGATATCACACCAGTTATTGATTTCATTCACTTTTCAATTAGTAAGTTATTTTATTGCGAGCAAAAGATTTTTTTAACATGTAACAAAATAATTTTAAAGCCTATATGTCCTTAAAAAGTATGTGAATAGCATTAAAATAACTATAAAAAAATGTGAGGAATGTTAGATAAGAGGGCTGCAATTGTTAGCCTCAAAACTTGAAAAGTTAAAAGATGGTGGGGCCACTATAGAGTCCGCATCATAAGAAGCATGCCTAAGCATGCCTAAACACGAAACACTTCCATTTAGATATGTATCGTCATGTATTGTAAGTTTTTTAAGAGTTATGGGTGTAACTCACAAGAACCGAAGCTAGTATGTCAAGGAATAATTTGTAGAAATTAACTCCAATTCCATGGAAATATTGTTCCCTTTGTGCACTAATCCTTCAATCCACATACCACATGTATTTAAAGAGTTGTCTCTTTCTGTATCAATATTCCACTTCCGTTAAACATATTTTGATTTGTCATCACCAAACTAGGTGATGCAAACATATTTTTTTCAGAAAGACTTCCTATCTATAGTCTATAATAGAAGTGGCGAATGCTTGCCCGAGCATGCCACAGTTTTTGTGACATATATGGACAAAACTGCCCTTGAAAATTGAATGAAGTTCAATCAACTTTAAAAATTGGTGGATAACAGCTATACCCTGATTGACTATTTTCCCTTTCTTTTGTCTTCTACTTTGATTTTTCTCTCATATTAATTTCCATGTTGACCTGCTCAAGTTCCCATTTCACTCATGTAAGATGGAGAGATGGAACAAATGAGGTCATAAGGGAATTGATTAAATAGTCTTTCCAAGAATATGAGGAATAGAGTTTACAACAGGAAGGCAATGAGAGAGATTTTGGTAGAAAGATTTTCTTATTTCATAATAAGGAAGAAAAGAGGGGGAGGGGGTGCTCTGATAGCGTCTACTTCTTGGGCTGAGTAGATAACGGCCGTCATGGCAGCAGTACGGTAATAGCAAGGGCTTATGATAGTCGAGGCATCAGAGTATCATCTAGTGTTTATTTTGTTGATGATTTCTTGTGTGTCTACATTCTTTCTAAATTCTGGCAGATTGAGATGAAAATCAACTTAATAACAAAAGAAAACAAAATTACAGTATCTCTGTTTTAGATCTTTTGAATCGACTTCAAAATCTTTTGAATTTCTCTATATGATGATTTATTAGATTCTCTTTCCATGTGGAGCGCTGGGTGAGCACCTCCTTCCTTAATGCTTTAAGGTTGCCTTTTGCATTTCTCTTTTCATGAATATAATGTTTCTTTTTCAATAATAAATAAATAAATTATGTGTCAAAAATTCCCCAAATTGGTTTGCTACTGCCATAAAGATATAACTGACAACTCAAGGTTTCACATTATCTCTTTTCCGCAACGGATCTTGACGAAAATAGTAAAAATAAAAAAATAAAAAAAAAACATACATTTTCAAAATTTGACTGTGAAAGAATCTGTATAAAAATTTGACATTTTTTAACTAAAAGAAAACTACCAAGTTCTGGTCAAGGAGACAATAGCCTTCAACTTATAGCTTGAAATTGTGATTATTTTTTTTTTTTTTTTTTGGATGAATGAAATTATGATTAAATTGCCAATTGAAATCAAACAAAAAGAGTTCTAGAACATCTTTTTTCTAGATATTAGGCACCAACGACTTGGAAGAACTGCGGATACCGGCTAATATTCAGCATTGCCTTTTCATAGTTAAATGGAATTTATAATTGTACGCAAAATTTATTTTCAAATAAGTATATCACAATTCTACATATAAAATAGAAACAAGCATCTGACTGCAAATATATAATAGTGCAAAGCAAAATACCTCTTTCTTTATCTAATTCATGAGTTATTAGGAGATCAAACATGTAAAACCATTTTTAGATTCAATATCAATATGCTATGTGCAAAAATAGTTGGATGAGGCTTTCATTTATCTGTAATATGGTTCCTATGATTTTCATGTATGCAGACAATTTTTTTCTATTTTAATTTGGTTAAACTGAAGTTTCAAATTCTATTTTTTAATCACATGTACTCTTCAATGAGGGAAGGATTGAAAGGATTAAATATACATAACGTGTTTGTCAGTTTTGTAAACACATATAGAATATAACTACATCTAAAATTTAAGCTTACGTTACTGTATAAAATGTGGCTCGTGCAAGCAAAAACTCGTTTCAAATATACATAACGTGTTTATCAGTTTAGTAACCGCATATAGAATATCACTACGTCTAAAACTTAAGCTTACGTTGCCATAAAAAATGTGGCACATGCAAGAAAAAACTCATTTCAAATATACATAATGTGTTTATCAGTTTAGTAACCACATATAGAATATAACCATGTCTATGATCTAAGCTTACATTACTGGATAAAATGTGGCACATGCAAGCAAAAACTTGTTTCTTAGTGAAAACATAGATCAAAATACTGCTCCAATAAAGCATATTTCTACAATAGCATAACTATCATTGAACAAATTAGAAGCTCATGAATCAACATTTTTCCATTTTAGTCTTCATGAAAGCATTTACATTGATAACTTCTCATAATAGTGTTTCAATCTATAGTGAATTGGATGCAAGAATAATAGGAAAAGAAGAACATCTTAGTAATGGCCAGACAGCTTTCCACATGAAAAGATAATCTCACAATATCTTTTGATAGAAAAAAGAAAATTGTAGTAGATGTATAAAGAATGCACAAAAAGCTACAGCGATAAGAAATCCTCAGACAGAGGGCAAAAATACAAAAACCTAATGGTTAAGTACTCTCCAATTTCTTATGAACTCTTCTAAGCTATGGTCCATAAATCCCAAAGGCATGAACCTATAAGGAAGTATAAAATACAATTTTATCTCACAGAAGAGAAGAATCGACATTTCAATTTCTAGAGATCCTGGCATGTTGCTCTCTTCCAAATGCACCAAGGAATTGCTAGAAAGCACATGGATACGTTCAACAAAATAAAGCTAGACGACATTCCAAACCAAAATGATTAGAATTTTATACAACTATCTACTTTATCAATTCAACGGATCAAACAAAAGTAATGGTTTTAATAGTATTAATGAACATTATCTTTTCTATAATGCTGGCTCGACCTTTTCGTTTTCGCTAATCCAGGGCAGCCAGTGCACCAGCAAAAGCATTCAACAATAGTCAGTTAAGAAAAATCCTTCATATCCACACAAAAGCAACCATAAAACATTCAAAGGCCACACTCGAGGCATGATGATAAAGCTAAAACAAATGGACAGCAATACTGAGAAAGCAAGGAACATTGCAAGGGTGCTTATAATTAGAGAAGGAAATGAGTACTCACTATTAGTCAAGATCTTCTTGTCTAGTTTCTGATCCAAGGTCACGATTTCCTCCATTACCCGGGTTTGATTCCGCATCGTTGTTTCCACCACCTCCACTGTTACTCCCTTCAGCCGGAGAGATAAATCCCCTAAATGGCCAAGGCAATGATATGCTAAACCTGCGCCCCACAGTCGGAGTAGATCCCGAATTATCACTACCACCACCATTTTCACTGCCAAACCTTGCAGATTGAGAGTTGGAACCCAAAGATACGTTCGCAGTTGTGCCCCTAGTGCGCTGCTCATAGTCTGGATCATCTGTCGGCAACTCATAACGACATACCGGGCACGAATTATGCAACTCTAGCCATGGCAGGATACAATCCGAATGATAAATGTGCTTACAGGGCAGTTGCTTGGCCTCCGCACCCAGCTCAAATGTGTCCTTACAGACCGCACATTGTGAAGAATCCGAAGCAAGCAACTCATCAGAAACCTTTATGTTAGGAAGCGCCTCAACAGCAGACTTCGAAGCAGGCGGCGGGCCATACCTGTTTGGATCATTCTCCGTCAGTTGCTGAATCAATTGCTCAAGCCCGGGACCGACAAAATAGTCTCCAAGATTTGCAGGGAAACGATCGCCGGAATGATTTTCGATCACAAACTGGATGTTTGCGCCCCCTGCTCTTAGGTTTTGGATATAAGATTGAAGGAAGAGAAAGGGGTTGAAAGCCTCGGGGTCCTGCAGCGGGGAAGAACGGCTGTAAATGCTGGAACCGAACAAGGGGGAGAGATCGGGAGGGTTTTGAAAATCTGTTCCGCCCCCGGCCGCTGAGGAAGGGGAGAAGACGAGGGGGAAACTGCTGGGGAAAAAAGAAGGTGGTCCAGAGAAGGAGAACAAGGGACTAGGGCTCGGGTTAGCGTTTGGAGATTCGACTTCTTCGAGGAAACCTCCATTGCAGTCGGGGCAGAGAAGATCGGAGGTAGGAGAAGAGGTTATTGAGACCGTACGATTGCACTGGTAGCAGAAATACGGTTGGGGCGCGTTTGGCACCCCGACACCTCCGGTCGACGACATCAATATGGAAGAGAGGGAGGGAGAGAGAGAGAGACAGAGAGACAGAGAGACAGATGGTGTAATAGGAACGAGGGAAGACCAGGCTGCGACTTCGCTGAGGTTGTCAAGTGTATCATTCCATGTTGAGTTGCGGGAAAATGATATGAACAGCGGGTTTTCTATTTTTCCTGAAAAAGGCAAATGGAAAGGTCGACGATCGAGCGTTCCGAGCCGAGATTTTACACTCGGCCCGTTTAAAATTTTGATGGGATCGAGTCCAAGCCCAACTCGAGAAAGTTCAAACAATCAATTATCAAACTCGACCTAAATAATGGGTCCGATCTCGACCCGATCCTAAAATGGGCTGACTCAAGCCGACCCTGCCCAATTACCAATCCTACCCGTGATGGGTGAGTATGGTTCAGGCCCAGCCCAAACCAACTATGACAATCGGGAGTCGTTCACGATTCAAGGGTACACTCCATGCATGTTCAACGTTCGTAGTTTTTTTATAGAGTTTTATATTTTTATTATTTTATAATCTAATTATAAATTTTTAATTTTTATTAAATTCTAAATATTTATATATTTTTCTATTGAATTCTAAATATTTATAAATTTTTAAATAAGACAAATAGCATCCACTAATATGACAAACACATCAATATTTATATACCAAGTCATCAAATGCTCTCAAATTAAGATTTTTAAAATTAAAAAAAATATATATATAAGAAATAATTGACTAAATTTATAAAAATGAAAAGAAAATATACTTAATAAAAGATGTTCCTTTTTTATTTGTTTCACTACAAATACAAATATATAAAATGGATAGAAAATTAATAAAAGATTGAGCTTCTCTCACTGCACCCAAATTCAAATGACACCAAACCCCTCCCAACCATCATCATCAATCTCAATTTATTTTATCCCAAAAAGAGTTAATTTAAATTTAATCCCACCCATGTCCCTCGTGCTTGCAGAAAGTGGGGCATGGAGCTCTAAAACCTAGGTTGGATCATATTTTTATTATTCATTTTTTTTTAAATTATTTAATTGTTTAGGATATCTAACTATATATAAAGCATCGGAAGCCCTTCCGGTTCACTCACAAATTTGGACGGTCCATGGTGGTCGTCTGAGTATTTTTGGACTACAACTTCTGTTTTTTTTTTTTCGGTCACTTCCTTCTTTTTCGTTCTAAGTCTTTTATTTTCGTTCGCCTCCTTCTACTATTCGGCCACAGTTCCTTTTTTTTTTTTTTTTTTTTTCTCCTCGTTTATGTCTTTTTTTTTTTCATACAATTTCTTTTTATTCTTTTCGTTCACGACCTTTTTTTTTTATCAAATTCTTATATTTTTTCATTTAGATCATTTTTTTCCTCTTGGATTCTTTTTTTTTTTTTGGACTACATTATTTTTTTGTTTTGATCAAATGCTTGTACTTTTTTTTCAACCGATCGGTTTTTTTTTTCCCCTTCATGTCCTTTTTTTCATTCAAATACTTATGGTTTTTCGTTTTGACCATTTTTTCACCCTTAAATTCTTCATTTTTTTGGGATCACATTTTTTTTTTTTTGTTCAAATTTTGTCGCTATTTTTCTACCTTTTTTTTCGCTTAGATTTTTTATCTTTTTTAGATCATTTTTTTTTTGTTTCATTCAAATACATGTGTCTTTTTTGCCCTATTTTTTTTTTTTTTTTTTTGCTTTGAGTCCGTCTTTACGGGGCTACACTTTTTTTTGTTTCATTTAAATTCTTGTACTTTTTTTGACCTTTTTTTTTTGGCTTTGGGTCCTTTGTCATTACGAGACTACAACTTTTTTTTATTTCGTTCAAATCCTTGTGTTTTTTTTTTTTTGGATCACTCATTTTATTCATTTAAATTCTTGCACTTTTTTCATTTTGACATTTTTTGGCTTAACTCTTTCGTCTTTTTTGAACCATATTTTCATTTTTTTTGTTCCGTTCAACTCTTTGAACCTTTTTTTTATCCTTTTTTGTTTGGGTCTTTCGTCTTTATGATATCACACTTTTTTTATTATTTTTTTCATTTAGGTTCTTTCACTGTATGACCATTTAGTTTTACTTAAGTCTTTTGTCTTTTTTAGATATAGGTTTTTCCCTTTTATTTTTTGGTCCCATGGATAGTCATCCCCTTATTTTTAAAGTATAACTTTTTTTCCTTGCTCTTTTTTTTTAACCCAACATTTTTTCATATTAACTCTTTCATTTTTTTGGGATATAGGTTTTTCCCCTTTCTTTTTTTTTTATCTTACGGATAATTGTCCATTTATTTTTATATCACATTTTAAAAAAATTTTCATTCAGACTCTTGCTTTTTTTTACCCAAATTTTTTTCCATGAACTTGTTTGTCTTTTTTAGATATAATTTTTTCCCCATTTTTTGGTTTCACTTGTCTATTTAAATCCTTTTTTTACCCAACTTTTTCTCACTTTAATCTTTTGTCTTTCGTAAATATAGATTTTTTTCTTTTTTTTCTTCCCACAAATTGTCATCTCTTTATTTTTAAACGACAATTTTTTTCCATTCACGTCCTTAAATTTTTTTGACCCTTTTTTCCTCGAGTCCTTCGTTCATTTCTTTAAACATAAGTTTTTCTCTTTTTATTTTTTTGGAGACTATAGATGTTTATCCATTTATTTCTATTATTTTTTACTCCACTTATTATCATTTTTTTACCTCGTTCATCAGTCTCCTTTAGAATTCTAATAATTAGAATCTTTTTTTTTTCTGTAGCTAATATACGTTATTTTTTTCATTAATTTAAAAAATAATTTATTTTAAATATTAGGTTAATTATAATTTTGATAAACATTTATACAATAAAAAAATATAATTTATGTCTCATGGACGCCTCGCGCATTAGTGTGGGGGCAATACATGTCACGCCCCGACCCGCAGGTTAAGCACACGAACAAACCGCCACGACTCCTCGAAACACAAGTATGCCCTACTCGCAAATCGAGGTGACGTAAGACCAATATTATGTCTAATATCACAACCATATTCAATATCCTAAGTCAAATCATACAGTGAAAGAAAAAAAAAATTTAAAATATTTCTTTAAAACATTTGTCTCCGATTTACATATAACATTTATATGCATGGTCCAATGGTAAATAAGGGTGGGTATGAACACATACCTGATAGTATCTCTCGGTAAAGCTCGTGGTACAGTATCTCAACATAAGTCAACACAGTACAAGCTGAAAATGTAATTATGAGGGGTGAGTATAATCCACATATTCAATGAGTGAGGTGTAATAATTATATAATGATAATAAATGAATTTGTGAAAGTGATAAGTCAAAACATTATTTTTCAAATTTATATTTCATTCATTTGCAAATATATTATGTAATTCAAATAATAGATATCTTTATCATTAATTATGCATCAATGGGGTGTCAAAAATGCATTCTACCCATAGTTTGGCCTAATTAAGGTAAATCCACCGAGAGGCCACCAAAATGTCATAAGAATAAAATACATATATTTTCCCCCCTTCCCTTGGTGTTAACACGGTTCTCACGTGATACTCGTTTATTGGATCCGTTGGACAGAGACAGGGGACTTAAACCCCTGCTCCTATGTTACCCAACCACGTCATCCCATCCGGTAAACGCTCAATACCGTGGTAGAAAGTGCGCTATAACCACTATACACCATCTCATAATCATATACATGTGTCATATGTCATCATTCAAAAATCTTTACTCGTAAAAATAAGGCACTATCAAGTAACCATAATATCAAAATGTAAATTTTTACTGAACAATATTTCAGGATATACCACAAATACTAAAACATTTCTAAATTAAATTCAAAATTCATTTATAAAATCATGATCAAAACTATTTCTCATTTAAAGTCAAAATAGTTCATCTCACTCATCTCGACTGGGGAGGGCATGCACTCTCCTAATTGTCCTTGTTTCTCAAACGAGTCACCCCTCAAACCCTAAGCCTAAATTTAAACTATATGCATCATTTATCAATTCAATGTTATGTCGTCGGATTACAAGATGCATATAGAAATGTTCTCTTTCATAAAATTAAATTTCAAATTTCATACTTAAAGAAAAATTTCTACATAATCTATCACGCGTAACTTTAGTAAAATCATGATATCTTCTAAAATTTTGATCGAATTCAAATGATTTAAATTTTCTCTTAAAGTTTATCTCCAACTTTTATATTTAAACCAATTTCAAATTCTAAACACACGAATTTAGAAAATTTTTCACTTTTTCAATTTAAGTTCCTAAAACCAATTCTGCATAGTTTTGAGAGAATTTCCATATCTCTCTATATATTTCACCAATTTAAGTGATTTTTATCTAAGATTGAAAATAAAACATAGATCTAAAATTATCTAGTTTATACCATTCTCAAATTTTAAACGTATAATTTTATAAAATTTCATTTTCATTTTAATTTGGTTTTAAAACTATTTCCGCACAGTTTTAGTAAAAACACTATACCTTTCTGCCTACAACTCCGATTCAAGTGGTTTTTATCTCAAATTAAAAATACGAGACAAATCTAAAACTTTTATATTTAACATTTCTTAAATTCCAAACAGCAGATACCTAAAAAATTTAGTACAAAGGACATAAAACAAAATTAGTGAAATATGCTAAATTTCTAAAAATCACCAAAAATCGATTCTTTCATGAAATGTCTCACATGATATGCCACTTTAAAACTTAGGAAGTCTAGTTTATAGAGAAATAATATTTTATATTCTTGATTTCTACAGAATTAGATATCATAACAAAATTATATAAGACTCAACTTAGAAATCACTATCTAGTATACTAGTATGCATGCCAAATAACTATTTATCAAATAATTTAATCTTAACATAAGTTAAGACATGTTATTTCCTTTGTAAGATCTCTTTATCAATAACATCAGCATTTCCTTTGAATTATTGAATTTTTTTTTTCACTTTAGCAAATCAAATCACAATATATATAAATTTCTACATAATACTTTTATACTTACAATTGAAATTTAAAAATTTTCAAAAATTGTTCTTACCTCTTTGGCTCCATAGTTAAACTCAAAAATGGAAATGGACTCTATATATTTCATGCAATGGATGGTTTGAATGAAAAAAATGAGCCAAACTCTTTTTAAACATATTCTTTTATAAATCTAGCCAAATATTCTTGACCATTGTATCGTTTCATGCATTATCTCAACTTTCCACTTGTCCTAACACTTAAACCATACAATTGTTGATTCAAGCAACCTCCATACACTCCATTAGGTGTCTTGTGGACGTCCTTGTCAAGTAGAGATGTGTCACAAACTAGAACAAGCTATCCTAACTAGGTTTTATGCAAAAATTTCTATTCAATAAGTTTTTATACATAAATTTCTATCTAATAAGATTTTTTGAATGTGAAAAAATCCTATGTGGCCACTAACCAACCTTCCTTCTCTCTTGACCAATCATTTGACTCCAATTGTCCATCGTTGAATGGTTTGCAATTTAGTCCCATAACTTTTTTTAATTACATTTAAACCCTTAAATTTTAAAAATTTACATTTTTGGTTTCTATGAAATTTTATTCAAAATTTCTTAAATATATGAAATTTCATTTAAATATCTCTATTTTAGTGTGTAGATTTTCTTTTAGTCATTTTTTACTTTTTTAGGTTTTATCGGCACTTGTTAAGAAGGTTTTCGGCTTGTCGAGAAGGTTTTCGATTTATCTATAAAATTTTTGATTTTTATCGATTTTTAGGTGAAATCTCAAAATAAATAAATAGATAAATAAATTTTTATTTTATATATCTTAAAATGATACTTATACATATAAAATCACGAGTAGCGATACATAATATATAGTGACCGAAAATCGGTGTTATATAACAAATCTTTTATGATTCTTAAAATATTAATTCGGGAGCACTCGATGACTTCGCATACAAATAGTGACGTTTGAGTCATGTTAATGCTACGTAAGACTGCCCATGTCCTATTGATAGAACAATTCGTCAGCAATTAGTTATGGACGGATTCCTAATGTAGTTTGATAATTTTTTTTTTTAAAAAAAAGAAAAATCAAAGCCACAAAAGAAAAATCAAACCCAACTTTTAACCTAATATTATTATCTTTTGAATATTCTTCTATTATCTTGAATATATTTTGATATATCAAACTCTTTTGAATTAAGTAGTTGGACTTAATAAGAGATTTCGAATTCAAAATTTAAAAATGACGAAAAAAAGATTTGAAAAATCTAACCCCTAAAATAAATTTCACAATACTCGAATCAGATTAATCGGATAAAATCCAAATACTGGTGATAAAAACAAAAATATATATTATGATACAGAGGTTTTTTTTTTGAATTTTTTTTAGAAAATATCAAACTCAATTGCTTTTATGGTTTTTGATAAAGTGCTTGGGTTAATCAATTTCACACAATGAGGTCCTATTGATTGTGGATGTAAAATTGTCTATTAGAGTACACCAAGGAGTTTTTGAATAGATTTGAAAGGTTTATTCAATTTATCATCGCCAAATCAAATTTTGTTATAAAAAATAAAATTAAATATCATTTATAATGTACGAATCCGAAATATTTAGATATGATCACCGATAAGATTCATTGGCATCGACTTGGATTTCTTTCAAATTACAAGAATTAGCATTCTTATGGAGAATCGAACATTTTCCTTTTTGATTATGCAAGTGATATCGCTTCCGAATATAGTAATTCGTTTAGAAACATGGCACTTAATGCAATTAGGGCTATCATGCTATCCAAAGAACCTATTAGCAATTAAACCTTCTATTGGTAATTACCAACCAATCATTAACCAAGATTTGGATCATTGTTTACTAAGTGATTGCTAAATAGAGTTTGTGTGGATAATTATCGATCAATTATTCTCTAAAAATTTGGTTTGCATTTACCAACCAATTGTTAATTAAAGCTTCGATTGGTAATTACCGACCAAAATAAACAACGAAAAAAGGCAATTGATATTTACTGATTAAAACATTGGTTGTTATTTAAAAACTTCCTTGTGAATTATTTGGCACATAAAAAGAAAATATTATTTGATAATAATATATTTACAAATAAATACAGTTGGTTGGTAATTAACAAATAAAACTATGAAGTTAAGTTAAGATAAAATATCAACCGAATTTAATGAAATACTAACTGAACAATTCGTTGCTGATTAATTACCAATTGAGAAAAAAAAAAGAAGTTTTAACAATCGATCGATTTCAATTCGTATTTAATTCATGAACAGAATTATCAACCAAATTTAATTATTTATCAATTAATTTCTTTCACTTGTTAATTAGCAAATTCTTCCCGACACATATTTATAAAGAATTATCAACTTCTTATTCCTTATTTCATGGATATTGATACTCATAGTGAGTAGTTATCGAATCATACGGTCACCGATTATCTTATCATCCAATTTCATTGAAAAATAGTGACTATTAGATGGTAATTCAATCATTATTAACGTGATAGAATAATAGAAAACTTCAATAAAAGACTTAAAATTAATAAAATATTTAAAGTGGTAGAATGGACAGAAAAGCATAAGAGCTAAAACATTTAGGAGAAAAAGAAAAAAGGAAAACAAATTATCTTGTCTCCTAATCTCTTACATTGAGCAAACTACAGCGTGAGAGAAGAGGCATTACCCGTAGAAGCAGAAGTAGAGGAAGAATTCTTATGATTATGCATCCAAACTTTGAAAACCTGTCTACTTACTCCAACACTTCTGCAGAAGTTCTCAATCTCATCTTCCAGATCTTTCCTCTGCAGCTTCCACCCCAACTTCTTTGCAAATGCCAGCATCCTCTCCTTCTGATCTGCCGTAAACTTTGTTCTAAACCTCTTCCTCCCACTTCTCTCCAACATCATTTCTCCTGAATCAGGCTGCTGTCTCCCTCCTCCTCCTCCTCCTCCTCCACTCTCATACTCTATCATCTCCATTCCGCCCACTGCACCCTCTCCCTCTCGCCCCCCGCGGCTACTGAAGCTGATTCCTCCTCCAGTGGCCGCAGCATAAGTCACTTTTCTGTGGAAGTTGCGGTGACAGCCGCATGCCGCGCATTCCAGGCCGCCAGGCGAGGTGTCATCCAGAGTGAACTCACCACACCCATCTGTGGCATAGCTACCTAGACTGGCAGCATGGTTTCTCAAACACTCTCTGTAAAGATCATTTGGGTTATCTCCTTCCATCTCTTACTCTCTCTCTTATTTTATAGAATGGAAGTTTCCGGGGGGTTACCATGGTATATCCAATGTTAAATGGTGAAGGTAAGGCAAGGAGATTGGTGGGGTGCTTGGGAAATTACCATTATGAGGCAGCATGGGTCTTGTATTTACATCGATGACTTGATTCTACATTAGTTTGTGCCCAAGTGTTTATAATGCTTTTTTAGCTTTTTTTTTTTGTTATGAATTGTAGTTTTCTGTCTGCTAAAAACATTTGCTTAGGTCAACAATGAGCCGGAATTGGACATTGTCCGCAGAAAAAAGGGGCATTTCAGCAACCCTGTGAAGCACACATTTTGCCGCTGGTCATCGTTCAGGCTTGACAAGTTGCTTTGTCATTATGGGATTTTTTTAACACTTTTTTAATTAATACAACGAATTTAAATCTTAAAAATCAAAAAACAAGTGTGAGAAAAGTCGGTCACTAAATAAATTTTACAGTATTCGAACCAACTTAATCAAATAACCAAGTACCGATCGGTTAATATCAAAAAACAAAATTAAGAGATTTTCTTTGATCCTAATTAATAATTCTAGTAATTGGGTTCGCTATATAATTAATAGTCTCATTTCTTATAATTGAAATAGTGAAATAAACGACGATCATTACATAATAACTTATAAATATCAATATTTATAAAAATTATTAAAAGAGGTCTATTATTTAAATATTATTTAATGATTTCATTTATCCAATTTATTTTTTTATTATGGTTCATTTTGTTGTCCTAAATAAATGTGTTGTAAGTAAATAGTTTCTGATTAACAGGAAAATGAAAAAGGATATAAAAAATAAATGTGTTAGAAATATATATTATGTATCAAATCAAATAAATTATTAAAAAATATTATATATTAAAATAAATCAATAATTAATTTAGTTTGAAAATATTTAATTTTTTTTTTTATTTTTATATCTATAATAATGAGTTTTTTATATAAACTCAACTTATTATAATATTTTATTGAAATAATGAATTATTAGAATTTCATCTTTTTCTATTGCTTTCTATTCATTTTCAAATTTCTAATATTCTATGAATTTTAAATAAATGTATTATAAGTAAATAGTTTCTGGTTAACAAGAAAATGGAAAAAAGATATCAGAAAATGATATTGAAAAATATACCAAATAGTTATTTTTCTATGTACTCATTGCTTTCAATGAATTATGTGTAGGTTAATTATATATGAGATTTTATCAAAATAAATAAATAATATATTTAGGATATACGTAATGCTTTCCCAAAGCAAAAATAAAAAGATCACATGGCTAAGTAGGAATGAAATTGTCTTAGTCTTAGAGTTCTCCATCTCCCTTTGGTTCAGAAACTATTGTGGGGGCAGTGGTGTCCAATGAAAAACTCGGGCGGGCCCGTGAGCCGTGTGGCACACTGCTTATACATATATACCCGGGCAAGAATTCCCGTTGGGAATGCAGAAAAAGATGAAACGCCGTCTGGAATTTCAATTTTTTCACAAGTGCTCCTCCATCCCTTTTTCTTAAACCAACGATCGTTATAAATTTAATTAAATTCAAATTAAATATGATTCGATTCAAATTAAATTTTTAAAAATAAAATTTTTTAAATATTTTTTTTATATATAAAATTTGAATTCAAAATCATATTTAAGAAATAATTATCACCGACTAATAGAATAATTAAATGTCGGTATTTTTTATTTGTGTACGAGAAGTTTTACTCTACTTCTCACTCATAAATTTGATCCCATACTTGGTCCCATCATGGCAAGAAAGAATTGAGATATCGCTAAAAATTACAAAAATACTATCAAAAATTCAAAACTTATTAAAATTATTTAAAAACGTTATTGACATTTTTCATAACGTTGTCTTTTGCTCATTGATTCTTACGTTTTTTTTTTTTTTATATTTTGCCTTCTTAAGATGTATTTATGGTTTCGCCTCACAACAAATTAATCTATTTATAATGAATCAACGATTAATTGGTTTAGTAAAATTTGACATTAGATCGTTTAATCAAGATTCATAATTTGATTCACAATTTGGGTATAGAGTAAACTATTTTTTTTGTATCATGGTTAAACCACCAACCCAGTATTTGGGATTTCACTCTGACTAATCTGGATCGACCGCTTGTAGGATCCAATTGAGGGGGCATATCTCCCAGCGCTAATTTTTTCGTTTCTCTGGGGGATCGAACTCTCAACCATGGTTAAGGAACGTCAGTTTCCGAATCAACTAATCTATCAGACATTGGTATAAAGTAAATTATATTAGATGAGTAGCCTATAAATGAGTTACTGTAACTCTCTAATTAGATTAATCGAAATATAAATTAAAATATCGATTAATATAATAAAAAAAATCAACGCACTATTGATCAAGAGAGCAAAGCCAACAAATGAAAGTTGAGTTTTACGTGGAGAAGTCTTTGTTGGTGAATGGAGTCGGGGAGATAATGTTTGGTCTAGGGTGGTTGTTGAACGGGCGGGGGCTAGGCCCACTTGCTGGTGTCGGAAAGATAGCGTTGTGTTCTGGGAGGGTGGTGGGGACTCTGTTGCCGTGTTTGCATTCACGTGTCTTGTCAAATGGCTTTATGTGATGATGGCTGGGTTAACCCTCCAAAGGTCATGACTAGGGTCCAAGACATGTGGGGAAAGATGGAAGGTCGATCAATTGGGATAAGATACTAGAGAGACATTTGGTTCGAAGTCGGGAATCAAAATTAGAGAAAAATATTTTAAAAATCAGAATTAAAATCAAAATTCAATAATTTTTATTTGATTCAAATTTTATAATGTATATGATTGTCGTAATTATATTTTATTTATTTATTTTTAAAATAAAAATCATATAATTATTAATTTTATCATTAATAAAAAATCTTTTATGATTTAAAATATTTTTTTATTAAATACACTCTGTGATAAAAAAATATTTGATAAAAAAAAGGTTTTTAAGATAAAAAATATTTAATAATTGTTTTTTTTAGTTAAAGTCCTTCATGTAAAAAAAATATTTGATAAAAAATAGATTTTTTTTTTATAAAAAACAGTTTTAATAATTATATTTAAATCACTTTTAAATTGATAATAATTTTTATAACATAGAGAGATTCCAATTGGTAAAAAAACTATGTGAAAACTGATAAAAATTATATTTAAAATAAAATAAAAATTATTTATAAACATTTTCTGAAAAAGCACAGAACATCGTCAATGACTACTTCTACATTCACTTCATGGACTTTACACTCAACCCCGTCAATATTTTCACCACCCAAAGCAGCCCTTTCTGACCCCTTTGTTCTCCAACTTGCTGAAACCTTAGAAGCCTCTCTCTCTTCATCATCTCTAATATCACTTCCTCCTATTCAAAAGCTAAGAGAAATCTTCTCAAAAACCCTCCCCTCTCTCCCATGGCCTTCAAGAAAAGAAGAACCTTTTCCCTTTACAGAAACTTCTCTAATTAAACATTCCCAAATCCAACCCATTTCAAACCCTAATCCTAACCCAAATCTTTTGGAGGTTTTAGAAGATACCCATTTCCTCAAACTGGTTTTTGTTGATGGGTTTTTGGTCAGTTCGCATTCCCAAGTCTCAAATTTGCCTAATGGGTTTTTTTTGTTGGGGTGTCTCTGGTATCACTGCTGAGAGAATTGTGGAGAGAGTGAGTGAGATTGTGCCCATGTTTGATGGAAATGCCGAAACAAAGAAATCGGAGATTTGTACGCAATTGACCTAAAAAAGACCTTAAAAAGACCCACGAAAGAGTATGAAAATTATAACGAGATATACTTGAAGAATTAAAATACTATTTTTTTTAAAAAAAAAATTTCATATCACCAAAGATTCCCGATAGCAATCAAAGGTTTTCTTTCCAATAATGGGAGGTTGTTCATTCCGCACTTTAGGGGGAAGCTGTTCCATCCGCACTTTGGGGGGAAGCGAATATTACCTTTAGTTAAACAGTAATATCGAGAACCGAGAAGGTTTAAAAGCCGATTAGGCAACTAACAAGAAGAGTCTGGTCGGTGTGTTTAAGAGGATGGATTGTGCAAACCTGTATGAGAGATGATTTCTGTATTGACGTCGTATTTTTGTTAGTTATATTTATGGGGTTATAGATTTGAAGAGCCTTAGTAGAGTTGTAACCGGGTCGGGTTCGGTCAAGTTCAAGGACGGTTCCCGGAATAACGGGTCGGGTTGACTGTGGTTCCTAAGTAGTCTGGGTCGGTTTTAGGTTTCAAAATCTGTTAAACCGATCCGGACGGGTACAGTACCCGATTTAGGCCGTGGCCGGGTTACTGTAACTCGGTCCGATTCATGGGCCGAGCCTTTTTCAGACCAACTGAGCCGGTTTTCTGACCCAAATCAATCCGGACACGTCTCTAAATATCAGGATGTTTAGGCAATGCTCCGCCACATACCAAACAAAATGTACAAAGCACGTAAATAAAAATAAAAAATGGGAAAACATGTAATCCGAACCACACATGCCAAGGACCCCACACTTATAAGTTAATACGTCCAATGCCAAAAGATATATGAATGAAACACAGGATATAAAATAAAATGACAAGAGAATTACCCTAAAATAAGTGTGCAATGGACCCAATACACTATTATTTGCCTCCTCTCATCTATGGTTGGAAGAGTTGATCATTCAAGCACATGTAATACTTTTATTGCCTTTTGCTTGAGGAATTCAAGCTCACGTGACAAGTACAATTGCCTTATGCTTGAGAAATTCAAGCAGACGACTACTCCACAAGTAACATTATAAGCAGCACATGACTACTCCACAAGTAACATTATAAGCACCAACGTCTTATGATTCAGTTGATTCGAAAACTAACGTCCCTTAATTATAATCGAAAGTTCGATCTGTTATGAAAATGAAAAAATCAACATTAGGAGACATATTCCCTTAATTGAGCCCTGTAAACGATCGACCTAAATTAATTAAGATGAAATCCCAAATACTAAATTGCTGACCTAATCATGATAAAAGAAAAAAATAACATTATAAGCAAGATATATAAGAATGTCACTGTATTCAAAATTTTGTTTTATATTTCTAGTAATTTATTTACAATAATGATGTGATATTCTGTGATACCACGATCATTGCATCCGTAATTAGAAATCTGGAGACGTATATTGAAGTTATTTCTGTACTAATCCATAATTTGACCCTACATGATACCGTTGCAATTCCAAATTATACGAGCGGGTCAGTGCACTACTCTCCCTCTCAACACCACACAGCCTCGAGTTCCTGTTTAAATATATTTTGTACACTAACTGCAATTATAATATCAAACTCCCGTGGATATAAGATTAGATACTATATTTTTTTAATTATACATCTCAAATTCAAATAATAAAAATAGAGAAATATATTTTAAAAGAATTAATTCTTTAATGAATTTTATAGTACTTTATTAGATAAATTTTAGATACCGATTAACGATATAAGTGAAATTCATTTATAAAAATAATAGATTATAGTTACTATACCAAAATTAATGAGGTTTATTATTTTCTTATTAAAAAATTATAATTACATAACTGATAATCCTAATTATTAAATTCAAATTCTTAATTATTTAAAATTTTAACTAATAATGACATACCAAAACTGTTAACTAGTTAAGAAACAAAATTATTTACCCTTTAGATTTTTTAAAATACCCAAAAAATTGTAAAAATGAATTAAGCCGAAGAGCTTGGCCATGGAGTGTATTTGTCGATTTGACAAAGAAAAAATAAAATGTTCGGTGATAATTTAGTGGTATAAATCTTTTTCTCTGATAATTTTAAATTCGAATTATTATAAAAGAAAAAAGGAAAAATGACAAATGAAAAATGAAAAAAAGAACCGATATTTTTGGCATGTGCTGTATGTCAATCTCTAACGGCAAATCACCCTCTCTCTCTCTCCCCGACTCAGGCCGAGTCCGAGGAATCCCAATTGGCATTATCAATCGACTTTCCCTTCGCCTTCCCCATCGATGACAGAGCTGAATCTTCACCATTTTTGCCGGCCTCTGCAAGTTTTGACTTTCGTGATCGGGGTTCAATCTGTGATCTAATTAGTTCCTCGTGTCTCTCATTTGCCCTAAATTGAGGTAATTCCCCCATTCTCCCCCCCCATTTTGCTCCATGAATTCTACACGTTATTTGGTATTCTAGTGGTTCCAGACCTTTGGGTGGTGAATGTGGCAATCAGTTTAGGCATTGGGTAGGTTTTCATGTTTAGGGTTTTCTTTTCTCATCTCTGTTCCACGTTTTGATTGTGAATTCTGTGTATGATTTCTTCTCCATCTGAGTCTGAATTTCATTTTTGTAATATTATGCTCCTTTGAATTCAGCTATTTTTGATAATTTACATGATCGCCTTTAAATTTTTTGCATGCCATGCTAGTCTGATGTATAATGGTACATCTACTTGAGAAGTTAGAATTCTCTGTAGGTGCGTTGCTTGATTTCTGTGCAGCATTTGGGTGAAGGGAAGAATTATGGTCTCTTGCATTTGTAAGTGGGGCTGTGGATCATCAAACTCGAGGGAGACCATGCCTACCAATTGTGTTTTGACTAGGAAATCCTGAGTTTACAAATGAGTTTAAGAATTCATAATTCATGTTATCTTGCTTTAGCCCCTCTGGCTTTGTGTACTTATCCAAATGCGATATATGACTGGTGGCACATAGACTTGACTTGGTATATTCGATCTTGAGATTTTAGGTTTTGTTTGTGGAATTGAGTTGGGGATTAGTCCATGTGAGTGAACACTGGTAAGATCTGCTGGTGGTAGTCTTTTATATGTTTTTGGATTCCCAGCCATGTTGTGAAAAACTCTTGCGATTTGAGTTTCTGCACTAAGAACACATTTTAAATAGAAATTTCATAATTTCTGCTATGACTAAAGGCTCTTGGATGATTTTTCACACTCATATTCTCCTCATTGGATTCTATAAATTGTTTCGCCAATGTCGAGCCTAGAATTTATTGTCCAATTTAGAGCCTAGAATTCATTAATATATTTGCATATTGGTATTGATAAATAAAGCTCACATTCCCTTTAACTCTTCATCACAACATGCCTTCATATGAACGTGAATTAATTTCTTCTTTTCATCAAAGTCATGTTCATAGCCTTTATAAACACATGGAGAGAAATGGTAACCTGAAGATATCTATGGGCTTATGCTGAAGCCTAGAGTAGCGAATTGGTTCCTTGAGACCCTTACTCTATGACCTAGTTTTTCTGTGATTTCGATGTGCCTTTTCAGGGCCATGAAAATCCAGGGCAAGTTGGTGTTGTGACAAACCGGTGATGTGTGGTTTTTCTACAACTCATATTTATGTTGCATTCCTTTTTCATCTAATGTTTTATCAATCATAGTATCTTACAAATGGATGAATCAACGTTTTCTCCAAAAGATGGCTTGCAGGTAACTAATACATGCTGCTATTATGAATGAGCTTTTTACTTCTGACTTCATGTTCAAAATGACTTTAGGAGTTCTTCTTCTTCTTCTTCTTCTTCTTCTCACAGGTTTCCAAATCCACATTCTTTTAGCGGAATAATAATTTTAGTCTGGATATTTTGGTACATGAGATTTGCTACTTCTGACTTCATGTTCAAAAAGGCTTTAGGAGGGTTTTTTGGATGGAATTAAAAGAGTGATTGCTTTAATTGATTAACTTGGGAGGCCAACCACACCTTGAACCAACAGTTCACAGTGTCTTTAAGTTTTTATTTGTTATTTTTTTCCCCTATTTTTAATCCCATATAGTTATGCCTTTTAAGTGGAAGTGAACTATCCTAGTTGTAAGGGTTAATCTGAGATGTTCTCAATTGGGCTTTGGAATCATAATTATTACCTGGATATTTTTGTACTTATTGCTATTATTTTTCTCTCGTTAATAAGCATCATTTAGTTCAATTTTTTTGGATTAGTGCACCATTGTTAAATTTAATCCTGTATTTTAGTGCTCTGATTGTTTTATTCTATAAGTGTTGTCATTGTTCTGCTCAAGGTTTACTTGTTACAATGGAATGTTGATATTTGGTTTCCTCTGTTTTTCAGTGCTAACGACTGCCACCTCGGGTCCCATGAATTCAATTCTCTCAACTTCTCGGGGAATTCTTCCCCCAGCAAGGCTTGGAACTTGTGAATCACAAAATGCCGGAACATCATGTTCTTTTGGCCAGTCTGAACTTGATCTCAATGACAATGACACAGTTGAGTTGCTTTCTGTGTCATGGAATCAGGACTATGGTTGCATTGCAGCTGGCACTAGTTGTGGTTTCCGGATTTATAATAGTGATCCTTTTAAGGAAACTTTTAGGCGTGATCTGAAGTGTGGTGGATTTGGCATTGTTGAGATGCTTTTTCGTTGTAACGTTTTGGCACTTGTTGGAGGCAGAGCTAATTCTCTATATCCACCTAACAAGGTTATCATATGGGATGATCATCAAAGCCGGTGCATTGGTGAATTTTCCTTCAGATCTGAGGTTCGTGCAGTGAAACTAAGACGGGACCGCATTGTTATTGTTCTTGAACACAAGATATACGTGTATGATCTATTGGATTTGAAACTTCTTCATCAAATTGAGACTCTTGCAAATCCCAGAGGACTTTGTTGTCTTTCACACCATTCAAATACTTCTGTGTTGGCTTGCCCAGGTCTTCAACAAGGGCAAGTTCGCTTAGAACACTTTGGTCTGAATTTGACAAAGTTAATCTATGCCCATGATTCCCATATTGCATGTTTCACCATGACAATGGATGGACTACTTCTTGCTACTGCTAGTACGAGGGGCACTTTGATTAGAATTTTCAACACAATGGATGGAACTCGCTTACAAGAGGTAATGGCATAGATGATATAACTTTTAGGTTGAATTTTCCTTAGATGTAGGGTTTGTTCAGTTTTTTTAATTGGCATTCCTGACTACTTGTTTCCACTTATTTCCACCTTTTGCTTTGAGCATTTAAAGAAAAATTTGAAGAGAAATGATCTGGACTTGTGCAAGAAGCTGACTATAACTTCACTCAGGCAATGTGAAAGATTCATAACAGGAAAATAGTGACACAAAAGTAATTGCACTTTTGACCATTGATGTTCCAAATTTGCTAATTTGTTCTTATAGATGTTGAATACCATCTCAATGCTGTGCATTAAGAGATATGTTCCCACTAAAGTTTAAAATTAGGTAACTATATAAAGTGTTCAAGAATACAAGATTTAGTATAGATGCTTCTAGAATGGGTGGATTCTTGTGAAAGGAAACCGTGAATATGATGCTTGAATTAAGACTTGATACAGGGTCAGTTGTGATTTAGCTTGTCTGTGGTTAGAAAATAAGAATCGATTGATTTCAAGTATCATTATATTAAATTGCAGAAATTTTTTGGTAGTGACATGAAATGTCCATGAATACAGTACTTATCAATTTAATATAATGGGTGGATTCTTGTGAAAGGAAACCGTGAATATGATGCTTGAATTAAGACTTGATACAGGGTCAGTTGTGATTTAGCTTGTCTGTGGTTAGAAAATAAGAATCGATTGATTTCAAGTATCATTATATTAAATCGCAGAAATTTTTTGGTAGTGACATGAAATGTCCATGAATACAGTACTTATCAAAGATACAGGTGAGATAACGTGGAAAAGGAGTAATTAAGTGAAGAAAACTAAGTGGAGAAAACTAAGTACACATTTTAGAGATATAGTACGTCATCAATCTGCTTATTGTTTCTTATTCATATTAGTTTAGAGAAAATGTAGTAAAAGGGCATTGCAGATCAGCAAGATTTTTTTTTTTCTTTAAGTTGCTTGTAGAGGTGCCTTTAGCTCAACCTGAGGAGAATGCAGCAATTTGAAGGGGAAAACATCGTGCTATTTTGAAGTTAAAGGGTTCTATAGGTCAATCCAGAAACTTTCTTACAAGTGAGGTACATTCCCTTCCTTTGCAATTCCATATGGAAAGCATCAACAACTTTAAGACTGGCCCTTTTACTTTTGATTGTGAGGGGGGCAATGTTGAGTAGGTCTACATAGAGCTATCATACTAGTTATTGTGCCTCCTTGAAATATGGACTGGGGGTTGGTGGATCATCTGCTGCTATGTTGTCCTAGGACTAGATGTTTCCAGGATTCTTGACTTTTTATGCTTGATAGTCAATGGTTGCCTGCTATAGATGTGTTTTCCGACCTTTAATGCAGCGGGTTATGAAGTGTTGTATAGAGAAGGAAGGATTGTTTTGATCCCTATAGCCAGTTTTGGTTGGTTTGGAGGGAGAGGAAGTTTGAGAATTTCTTAGGGTATTGGGAGCTGCTTCTCCAGTTTGTTGATCTTTGTTTGGTTGCTTTGATTTGGATCTCGTTTTACCTTTGTAGAAGGCAACAATAAGTTAGATATTTAAGTTTAGCATTCTCATCTAGTCTTTCCTTTGCCCTTGGTTCTACATCGAAGCAGCTATCCTTCGTTTCTCTCTATCATGCCTTGTTTCGTGCGATATGCCCAACCTGACACTTGTTCACACGTATAAGTTCAGTCCCTTAAATTAGCTCAGTCTGATTATCTGCATAGGCCTTGAATTTCTCACTAGAATCTTGGCAAAGCTTGACCCTTTTGTGAGTTGCTTTGCCATTGGTTGGGTTGGGCATTATGATTGTCTTGATCATAGGCCAGCCCGAATGTATGGCCAAAAAGCAGTCATAGTCACCCTTGGTTAGTCAGCCCTCCAATGTTCAAGTCTTTTTCCTGTTGATTCTTTTGTAGGAGTTGTTGTTTTCTCCAATCAATCAGGATGAAGAGTCTGAAAGGAAGGAATTAGTTTCAAATGACAGATGCTGGCAAGTTCTGATCTCATAGAGATGTGGGCATGGGGAGAGCAAAGGAAGTTAGATTTCCATCATTGCTAACTTTAGCATGAGAAAAGGTCACAGAGTTGTAGAAAGCTTTCTATTATGTTTGAGAGGTGCTGTTCAGCTCTATACAGGTTCCTGATATGTACTTATAAACTAATTGTTGCTCACAGTGTAGTGTATAGGAGGAAGAAGTGGGATGTGTGGTGTCATTCTTTGGAAAGTAACAATAATATTTACTTTTTTATGAACCAGCATATAGATTCAAACTCTTTTTTTTTATATTTCTTATTTCTTTTGGCTTAACCCCCATGCGCATGTGTAGGGGGATGAGGGTTGTCACATCCTTGCTTAGCCACTAGGGCCTAGTTCAAGCTACAATTGTTGTTGCTAATGGACAAGGGAAGATCTCATTATTGAGGGATGCCTACTGCAGATATGTGTTACTTTTCCAAGAGAATTTGCTTTTTTTGTTTGTCATATATTGTTGATGAGATTTGGCTTGTGGTGTTGCCGCAGCACTGGGTGTGTTGGATGCTAAGATTTGTTCTTTCACAACATCTTAGATATTCTCACAAACCAGAAGTTGCAGAGAAGAACTGAATAATTTTATTAAATGCAAATTCCTGAGACAATAACTGAGGAATCCTAGGCTTTCAAGAGGCTTTATGGTAGAGCCCAGAATGTTGCTAAGATGTGAAATATGCTAAAAAGAAAGAAACTACCAAATTATTGCCTAACTAGTTTGGAGGGAAAAAAAATCCCAATCAATTAAGTCTTGTTTTACCTAAAATTGAATAATACAAGTGAAGAAAACATTCGAAGTCTTGTTTTACCTAAAATTCAATAAAAAAAAGTGAAGAAAACATTCTACTAAGCATAAACTCTAGGTTGCTTAGGTTTGATGGTTGCATTTATGCCACGAGATCCTATCGAAGAATTCTTGGCTACATTCTCTGCTTCAGTCCCCTCAACTTGGGAAAAAAATCCTCCTCAAATTATCTGCAGCATTTGGATAGATCAGCCCATCATGAAAAAAAACAGCAGAAGATATCCACTACATTAGATGTTTTGATGATCCCCATGCTATGTGGTACACCTACCACTTTGCAATGTGATAAGGTCCATACTCTTTTGGTGGTCATTTACCATACATTCCCATCACTCACATATCCTTCCTCAATAAGGCTATGAGGTCATCTGCAATTTTATACAGCCTTTTCCTTTGATGGTTGTCTAAACTTGCTCCAGTTTCTATCAAACCTCATTCTGGATTGCTTTGACCTTCGTTGAAAAGTACTTTTCCGCTATACTTAGCCTATGGGTTTTGGGGAGCTTAACTAATCAAGTGCATATTGAGGGCACTTGAGATATACAATGGAAAGCTGTGACTTCCCTGTAGCATTGTGTTAGGGATGAAAAATGGAGAACTGTAGGTTCTTGAAAGATCAAGAGCTCCCTTTCATTGAAAGCCAAAAAATACAAATGAAGAAAAAGAAAAAAAAATCAGTCTGCTCTCATGAGCAAGACTGCCCTCTCACTAAGCCAAAGCCTTAAACTATTTTCTCCCCCTCTTCCATCCTTCCTCTCATCTATTTATAGCTTAATTTTAGCATATTCCCTCTCTATCTAATTCAGATGCTTTCAACAGCATTTTGTTACTCCTAACAGCTCGTCTAACAGTTGGTTGTTTGCAGACTTTCCCCTAACATTGCCCCCTGCTGAAACTGCAGGCTTGTCCTCAAGGCTGTAGCTTTGAAATTGGCCCTTAAAATCTGGAAGGTGTAGCCAAGTTGCATCCCTTTTCGTTCCTCCCTCCCAGCGGACCAGCATCTGGACTCTCTCTCTAACGAATGTCCAGATGGTGTTGCGATTCTTCTGCAGCGACATCTTCTCTAGCGGCTTCGTTGGTCGAAGGAGCTTCGTCATCACCTAAAATGATTGCACAAAGGCTCTTGTTGGGACAGTTGTGAATGGGGTGGTAAGGTTGTTTGCACTTGAAGCACAAACACTTGGAGTGTAGATCCATGAGCTCTTGGTGGGATTATTGGTGGGAACCTCTTGTCGTGGTTGAAGTGGTTTGTAGAAGAGAAGAGGAGGAAGATGATTGCCGAAGAGGAGAGGTATTGGGAGAAGGCGGGTTAAAAGAAAAATGGTTTCGGGTGATGGAAAGTGTAGTTTAGGATTTACCATGAAGTTTGTAAAAATTCTAAAAGAAAATTGTTGTAAAAGTTAAACGAATTTCTTCAATAACAAAAGTTAGATCGGAAAGTATATGTAGTAAAATGCTTATCATGGATTGTAAATACATATCCTATTGTAAGATTAAAATTGTGTTGAATAAATAGCTTTACTTGATATAAGGTGTCATGAAATATGATACATGTCCTGTAATAATATGCTTTGCGTCAACAATGTTTGATACTCATCCCATCTGGTCAACACCAACATGTATCAGGTACGGATTTCATTTGTAATCATCCTAGGTTTTGTATTTACTCTATAGTTCATGGTCAATGCTGTAGGATGCAATTATTTTGTATGTGCAAGTTTCAATCTGGTGTGCACACTTTTGAAGGTTCTCTCTGCATTTTTTGCCTGTTATTGATGGTTATCATCACTTTTGTTTCTCACTCTTTCTTTTCTATAGGTGCGCAGAGGAGTGGATAAAGCTGGAATTTATAGCATTGCTTTCTCCCCCAATGTCCAGTGGTTGGCTGTGTCAAGTGACAAAGGTACTGTACACATAT
Source organism: Dillenia suffruticosa (assembly GCA_033439265.1). Classification (NCBI taxonomy): domain Eukaryota; kingdom Viridiplantae; phylum Streptophyta; class Magnoliopsida; order Dilleniales; family Dilleniaceae; genus Dillenia; species Dillenia suffruticosa. The sequence continues at coordinate 24,175,017 of JAVTVX010000015.1, forward strand.
TCAGTCTCCGAGTTCGAGTGGTTGGGGAGGACTCATCTGCTTATTCCCCTGCTGCTCAAAATTCTGCATTAATGAGCCAGAACTCCACAAGTTCCCTAGAGGCCCTTATCTCCCCAAAAGTGGGTGCAAACCCGGCCTCGTCATTTTCTTTTATGAAAGGTATGGAAATTATATATCTCACTAGATGTTAAACATTTGGGTGCCTTCACTTCTTCCATTTTAACTCTTTCTTCTTATTCATAATACTATGAGTTCTTCTATTCTTATAAGGTATGCAAACTCCACTATCTATTTTAAAATCGTGACCTTTTTCCAGGAGTATTGCCAAAATATTTTAGCTCAGAGTGGTCATTTGCTCAATTTCACTTACCAGAAGATACTCAAACCATTGCAGCATTTGGATCTCATAACACTGTCATGATTGTTGGCATGGACGGGAGGTATCTCTAGTTCATTTCCTTCTCTTCATGGGATCTTGTTTACCTTTGCAACATGTATTTGCATAGATCCTGTTTGCCTCAACTCCTTTGTGTGTGTGTGTGTGTGTGTGTGTGTGTGTGTTTCCTGGGAAGAATAACAGCTTTTATGCACACCTTATAGCATTTGAAGTGCGTTAAGTACTGAGAACAAGATTTGAGAAGAACTGTGAGCTCAGCCTCACACTTCCCATCCTTCTCTTATTTTTGAGAAATATACTTGATGTGATTTTGAAGGAAAGTAGATGTTTTTTGTTTTGAATTTTGTTGGCAGCCTAGATTTTTTTTTCCTGAGGGCACATAAAGATGGTTGAACATTTGTTTGCCTTTAAAGTAAATTGTTTTAGGAAAATTATTTTCTTACAAGAAAAATATTAACATTCATATGGAAAAGATCAAGCAGAACGTGATGAAAGTTTGACCGGACCATATTTAGATTAGATTAATAAAGTTAGATTACATGTTTTAAGAGATGGAAGAAAATTTGCAGCGGAGTCCTACTTGCAGGTTTCATTGGTGGAACATCTATGCAAAGGAATAAGTCCTAAAAGGGTCTAATCTTGTGGAAGGAAAGTATACACGGTTCTTAAAGCTAAAATAAAATGTTATTCAAACTTACGAAATGTTTACAGCTAAGAAAAACCTTGTAAATATTAGATCGATTAATAGTTCTAAATGGGGTTGAGCATAATAGGTAGGAGAATTTATGTATAAAATCAAAAAGTGGTTCTCTCATGCACTTGTTTGCAATCATGAAATTTAGAGATTGTGGAGAGAAGAAAGATACTAGGTTATTTTGGAAATGTGCGTTTTTGGCCATTGCATGATGTATTTGGAGGGAATAGAATATTAGAAATTTCCACTATTGTCCATTGCAAAGGCTTGTCTTTATGGACAAAATTGTGTTTTTATACTTCTTTGTAGACTTACATCTTGGGGTTCCATAAAGATTATGGTCTAGAAGATTTGAAGAGGGATTGGAGAATAATTGTGCAATTATCCTTGTAAGTATTGTCCGAGAAATCTACGAACTTATTGATATTGTGGAACTCAAAAATTTAAGTGCGCTAGAAGCAGAAATAAATTTAGTGAATGTGTATTTGAGAAAGATGACTACATGGAAAGCGATATATCTAATTAGATTCCTAAACCATACTAGAATCTGCAAAATGGACAATTGATTGAAAAATAAGACTTTTTGACAACCCATCAACAAAACTTGGGGCACTTCCACCCTGTCAAATATTTTCCTCTTGCACACCACACTAATTAAAAAATAATGAGAGGGATCATCTTGAGAGCCCTCTTTCTTGCTTTTCCATCCCTCAAGCCACTAAAAGGCCAAAGCTTATCTTCCTCCGAGTTTTGAGCCACCCAATTAAACCAAAGATTAGAGCACTTGCTCCCACAACCCTTTAGGAAAAGTTTCTATTGGTTTGGAATAAATTGTGATAATATGAACTGGTGAATTTTAAAAAGAAAGGTGTCACTGAAAACTGTTTCATCTTTAACAAAGATATTGACAAAAAAGGCAGCTTCTATTGCTTGGCTGAAAGAAGATTTGAGGAGAATTTCTAAGTACTGTAGGTATTTGTCAAGAGTTAACATTATGTTTCTATTTGTTTGTAATGATGATCGATGGTATCTAGGGTAAAGATTTTATGTGCTTGTTATTAATAGATGATAATATGTTGAGCAGCAAAGCTAATTGTAAATACAGCCTTGGGAAAACAAAGCAGTGCTTTCGAGTAGAAGCACTTAAAATTTAAGTAGAAATATACTAAATTAATATGATGTTAATCAAATTATATGATGATTTAGATGAAGTATATGATAAATGAGAACTTTATAAAACTATAATAAAATCAATAATGCTTCTCCATGCAGGGTAGGCAATCAAAAGTCAGCATATAGAAAAAGTAAGTTTTGTTGAAATGATAATTATAGGATTAAACTCTGTCATGGCTTGTCTCAATATCGGGTAAAGAAGGAGAATTGCTGTAGGTTGACAGTCAACGTAAAACTCATGTCAAAACCAAAATGATAGACAAATATAGGAAATTTGTTAGGGCATTCCCTTCTTAGCAATACATTGCACTGGATCACGGGTGTAGTGACAAGTTAACAAAGGTCTTTAGGGCGTCACCCAGATGCAGCATACCACATCGCTGTCTGCATGTGGTCAAATAGGCAAGGGTCTCACATTTATGTGGATGTGTGCGGGTAAAAAAATTAGTTCACGAAAATAAGATTCGTATAACTATTTGGAACATAGGATCCTTAATCGGTAACTTAGAAGAGATAACCCCTGCACTAAATCGGAGAGTACTTTGTACACTGGATGAGCCATTTATTAGTATTATCATTATTAATATTATTATTATTATTTTAAGCTTTCACAGATAGTTTATTTTTATTCCTTCTTTCATTTTTTTATTGTTTATTTTTTAGTGTGATGTTCTTTATTTTTGTTTTTAATTTTAATTTTATGTATCTTTTAAATTTTATTTCTATTTTTAATTATTTATTATTTTTCCTCTCATTGGTTTCTTAGAAGGCCGACCCCAAAGTTTGGAATTAAGGTTTAGTTTTTTATTGTTGTGTAATTTTAATACTAATAAGTTGTTTGAAATAAAAGCATAAAGGTCGGACAGGAGTATATCCAGGGAAACTAGTGGATGGTCCTGATTGGGGATAAAATGAGATTAATAGAGATTGTTTGGTCATGTGCAATGGAAAGAGCTTCTACTCCACTGGTAAAAAAGTGGTAGCACACAAAATAAATGTGCTCTTACAACAGGGGGGTCTAAGTAAACTTTAAAAGAGGTAATGAAAGGTGATTTGTTACTATGTTTGTATAGATTTGAAATTATTTGGCATCTATGGCTGCCTCAATTTAGCCTGCTTTCTTATTCAGTGGGGAAATTGGTGTGGTAGTTGCAGACGTTAAGTTTCCAGGTTATGCCCCAACTTACATAAGCTGATTGAGACATAGGCTTGCCAACTTGATGCCTTTTACTCTATTTGTAAACATTTTGGAAAAATTGGAATTGTTGGGCCCACTACCCTGCTAAGTGGGCGATCCTGTTGGCTAGGTGAAGGTGCTACTCTGGGTTGTTTGCTTGGTGTGTTCTATTCCTTGTCACTGCCAATTGGCTGCAAAAGAGTTCTGTATATGAACGGACAACAATATAATAAAAAGCATATCTATTTGTGTTTAAAAAAAAAATTGTAACTAATTTGAATGGGTTTATAACTTGATAACTTCTCTGTTTGGTTCTGATTGCAGCTTCTACAAGTGCAGTTTTGATCCTGTAAATAGAGGGGAGATGATACAGCAGGAATATGTCCGCTTTCTAAAAACAGATAACAGGCCTAGATAGTCCTTTTAGTTGCAGCCAGAACTCATTATTCCCATGTAAATATTGAAGCCTAAGCACCTGCCATCGTAAGTATTTTCTTTACAGCAATTTTATTTTCTTCAGGTAAAATCGATCTCTTAGCTATATGCGGAGAATGCTTATGGGTTCACAAAATATAGACTGATACTTACTGTATATAACATGTTTGCAGAGGTAGAGCTATGATTTAGAACAGAGGCCAAAATAAGAAGATTATCATTTGCTTTTCCTTGGTTTCTATTTTGCCTTTGCTGTGTTTGTATGTGCACAAACACATTCTACAGCATCATTCAGACTGTAGCAATGTTTCTGCCGATTGAACCATGAAAGAGAGGAGTGATTCTTTCTGCAGTTATCAAATTATTGAACCCTGTCTACAAAAGCAAGGATTCTTTCTGCAGTAATCAAATTATCGAACCCTGTCCATATATATATTGATTTTGACAGTGGAGAAATCGTATCTTAAGATTGGAATATAGATAAGCTAAATGCGTTGCCGTCCCCATCAGAAATGAATATAGATAAGCTAAATCGTATCTCAAGTTGATCAACAAACTCATACCATTATTAGGGCACAATGATTGTACCCAAGACTAGAGGGTATCAAGAATTGTTGGTTGGTTCGTATTGATATTTTTAAGTAAAATCTTAAATTTGAGTTTTAATAATGAATAAAATAGATATCGAAAGAATTTTATTTTAAGAGATTAAATCGATTAGAATCGATAATAGTCAGATCACCGTGTTTATTGGGTACGGGGCTAAACCTTCATTTGGCAAGAAAAGATATACCGTTAGCTGGGTTGCAACAAGGCAGGGGGTAAAATATCAAGAATAGTGATTTATCCTCGAGTGCTTTTCATGTAGCATCTATTTACGAAAATTGATCAACTTGTTTTCAAAACAGCCCATCAAGGTTCGACTACGCGTACCGGACGTGGAATATTGCTACTCGGTGTTTGCCGACGCACTGTCCGCTTATGTCGAGATGCTACTTTTGCCGACGCTTGTCACTTTCATTTCATATCAAGTACAATCATCGATCGTATTGACATGGATATTCCGTATTTATTTATAATTTATAATTTTATATTATTTATTTTATAATTAATAATTATATATTTTATTATGAAAATTGTCTATAACTAATATTTATTTAAAGATTTTTATATTTATATATTTATCCATATTAAATAATATTATAGATTTTTGGTATCATAAAAAATTAAAAATACTCTGATAGCAATTACTATTTAAAATTTAATTCTTAATTTTCATGAATTATTTAAAGTTCATTATGGGGATTTTTTCTTTTTTTTTTTTTTGTAATTTACGAATTTGTCTTTGCAAGACTAGTAGGTGTCGATTTGTGTTCCTTTGGTCCATTGCGTTCTCGTTCCTTAAAGATTCACTCGTCCATCCCATCTCATCATTTATCTTCTACCCTACGTTAAGCTTCTACTATTAGAACCACCGGGTGTCTCTCTCTCTCTCTCACACTCCGGAAACCAGCAGAGAAACAGAGGAATTTGGAGAAGGAAAGGAAGAAGAAAATGGTGATATCATCGGCAAGATCACCAGACGAGAACATACACCCTCCATTTGCATCCAGATATGTCCGTGCACCTCTTCCTAGGTAAACCCTCTTTCTCTCTCTCCATCTCTCTCTTTCTGTTTCTCTCTTTTGATCAAGAAATGTGGGGTGGGGTGCAGGTTCAAGATGCAGGAAACATCAATACCGAAAGAAGCAGCATATCAGATAATACATGACGAGTTGATGTTGGATGGGAATCCGAGGTTGAATTTGGCATCGTTTGTCACCACCTGGATGGAACCTGAGTGTGATCAACTCATCAAATCTTCCATCAACAAAAACTATGTTGACATGGATGAATACCCTGTTACTACTGAGCTCCAGGTCTCTCTCTCTTGTATATGTTATCTTTCTTTCTTTCTTTCTTTCTTTCTTTCCTCTTCTTGTTGTGTTTTTGTCATGGGACCTATAAAAGCCCTCTTTTTTGCCTTTTCCTCTCATAGGACGAAAGGAAAAAGGAAATAAAGAAAGAGGAAAACGAATTTTAGGACCATCTATTTGACCTTCTTAAAATTTGATTATTAATTAGACGATGATCTGAGATTGTTCTCTTCATTTTCTTTTTTCTTTTAAAGGAAACTTAAGTTCTAAGATCAAAGATAAAGGCCAATAGTGTTGGATCATGTAGAATTGTTGGTTGTATGGGATCTTTTTCCAGTTTGCTAATATTAGTTTCAGTACCCCCAACCATGTTTGAAAGTTTTTTACTTGCTTATTAAATTGTCGATTAATATGGACTCTGGATCCCTACCTAGCAAAGTATATATAGTGCTCTTTACCATGCCAAAGATTTTGACTCCTAATTGCTAAAATTAATGGGTACATGATCTAATTGTCTCTAATGAAGAGAAAAGCTGGTTCCCAAATCCCAAATCCCAAATCCTATTAAAATTCATTTTTTGGAGTAAGTTATATGGATTTATTTATTTATTTATTTTCTGACATATCATGCTAACCCAATCACACGTTCCTACATTTAAATATCCAGGGTTTGTTGCAGTGTTGGAAAGTACTGGCTATGAACCTAAACTATGACTGATGATTGTAGCCGAGTGGCAGCCTTGCATTTTTACCACATAGCTTTAGCCGGATGGTGGTAATAGTTCGTGAATCAAACCCTTTAAGGGGCATGTGTTGGATTACTAGAACTTTGGTGGGCTTGGGACAATAGTTCGTCCGATAGGCAATATCCAGGCTTTAAATTGAAATTTTTATGGCGGGTGGCAGCTGTTATGGCGATGCCATGAGAGAGTGACTATGCTATTGTCCCCCCCTTCCATCCTTTCACTTAAAAAAGAAACATGATATCTGTCGATGCAGTTTCGTGAACGACCAACCTAGTTCCTTCCTTAATGTTTGCACTTATGGGCCATCCTTAATTTTCAAAGCCATTGTATCTGAGCAAGAAATAAGTATGCATGACCTATTCAATGTTATGTAGATTGTTGAACTAAACAAGCCTTTTCAAATTCTTATTAGGAATATCTTTTCTGTAATAGGATTACAAGTTCCTCATGTTACCTAGTGCATGGTCTTTTATCTGTGGACTAGGATTAAATTCTGAAAATGTAGTTTATGCACCAAGCAATTCCCTTTTTAATTTGTGAGTAAAAATGATCATTGTAGAACCGGTGTGTGAACATGATAGCCCACCTGTTCAATTGTCCTTTTGGTGAAGAAGAAACAGCAGTCGGTACTGGCACTGTGGGGTCATCTGAAGCTATAATGCTTGCTGGACTGGCATTTAAAAGGAAGTGGCGGCAGAAGAGAAAGGAGCAGGGCAAACCCTATGACAAGCCCAACATAGTTACTGGGGCTAACGTGCAGGTAAGTCTAATTCCTTTTTCTTTTCCTCCTCAATCTACTTATTCTTGGAAGAATACAATGAACTCCATGCTTTGAAAGCATTGAACTCAACTTTTTGTCTTCCTTATTATTATATTTTGTGGATGGTTAGCTATCTTTGACAATTGATCGGGTTTGTGTATGCATGTGCACATGTGAACAGTTCTACATATTATTAATTCCAAAATTATAATGGAGAAGTAATCGTGTAGGTATGCTGGGAAAAGTTTGCAAGATACTTTGAGGTTGAGTTGAAGGAGGTGAAGCTAACAGAGGGATATTATGTCATGGACCCTGTCAAAGCAGTGGAGATGGTCGATGAGAACACTATATGTGTTGCTGCAATTTTGGGGTCAACCCTAACAGGAGAGTTTGAAGATGTTAAGCTCCTTAATGATCTTCTCTTGAAGAAGAATGAGGAAACAGGATGGGACACACCAATTCATGTTGATGCTGCTAGTGGAGGGTTTATTGCTCCTTTTCTCTATCCAGATCTTGTGTGGGATTTCCGTTTGCCATTGGTGAAGAGCATTAATGTAAGTGGTCATAAGTATGGCCTTGTGTATGCAGGCATTGGGTGGGTTATATGGAGAAGCAAGGACGACTTGCCAGAAGATCTTGTTTTTCATATTAACTACCTTGGCACTGATCAACCAACTTTCACACTTAACTTCTCCAAAGGTAACATATTCTCATCTATTATTATTTTTCAACCTTTAGGTTTTCTCATTACTTGATTGAGGGGTTGCAGAATTCTGGCATTCAATGTTTTGTAAACCTTAAAAAGAGTTACAAAGTTAAAGCTCACTAGTTTAAGCTTGAAATTCTGCTGTAGATCAATGCAGACTTAGCTTAACCTACGTGGTAAAGTGATCCTTTTTGTTTGCTGATCACGCTTTTTGTTGTAAGGTGCATTATTTGGTGAATTATCTTATTCATTCTTAGATGAGCAATCTTAGGTAGAACCTTTTGGTAGCTTGGTTTGTGTTATCTTAGAAGTTTACCAAACTTGAAGTGCTTAGGGTTTGGAGACAAATATCAGATTAAATTAGAACAAAATTTTGTCCGTTTCTCAGTCTGGCTCTTTCTAGCTTTATTGCATCCAAAGCTTGAGTTGCTCTATGCATTTCTCTTTTACTAAATTGCTGAACTCCAATTCTCCAAGTTTAGTTGCTTTGCTAATTCTTGTGTCCCTCATAGACTTATGGAATACTTCTTGACCTATTGGGAAGCATATTTGGAATTCAGCTAAAACTAAAGAGCTCAATATCTCCAAATTCTGACTGTCATGTATAATCAAAGAGTTCCCAATTTTCCAGGCGTATTTGGAATGATTTTTATAATTAAATTTCAGCAAGCATCAGATAGATTTACAAATCTTGGTTCCTTACTCTTTCTAAACTCTGGTTTTCACCATTTCCTTTTTAGGTTCTAGTCAAATAATTGCTCAGTATTACCAGTTCATTCGGCTTGGAATTGAGGTGATTCTCTTTCAACCTTTACAGCTATTACGATTAATCACATCAGACAATGAGTGGGATTATGTAATCCACCATTGGATATATGTATGGAAATGCATCATTGTTTTCTAGAGTCTTAATCAATTTTGTTTAACAGGGTTACAGGATGATCATGGAGAATTGTGCAGAAAATGCAAAGGTGCTTAGAGAAGGACTAGAGAAGACGGGGCGATACAACATCGTCTCCAAGGATGTTGGAGTGCCTCTCGTAGCCTTTGGCCTTAAAGACAGCAGCAACTACAATGTGTTTGATATCTCCGAGAGTCTGAGAAGGTTTGGGTGGATTGTTCCAGCATACACAATGCCACCAAATGCCGAACACATTGCAGTGCTGAGGGTGGTGATCAGAGAGGATTTTAGCAGGAGTTTGGCAGAAAGACTATTGTCAGATTTGGAAAAAGTTGTCAAGGAGTTGGATTCATTCCCAAGGCATGGAACCAGTAAAGCTGTCCAAGTCGAAGCTGCTGAGGGTGCACAGAACAAGAAGGAAGGTGATCAAGTTAAGAAGAGCGTGGAGGAGATTGAAATGGAGATCACTACGTACTGGAAAAGGCTCGTGGAGCGAAAGAAAACCAGTGGTGTCTGCTAAGAGATTCTATAAATATAAGACCCGACTTTATGGACCTTGGATAATTCTTAGAAATGATACTCATGCGTGTTTGGAGGTTCTATAAATCTGTATAATAATGGATTCAGCCTATTTTCTGAAATGATTCTATGCAAGTTGGAAAGATTTGAAGCTCTTCTTTCTGGAAGGCAATCTCTCTCTCTCTCTCTCTCTCTCTCTCTCTCTCTCTCTCTCTAGGGTCGATTGTTCCAGCATACAATGCCACTTCGCATTGTTCTTACTGAGCTATCATACCCAGAGGCTATAAAGCTAATTGCTATTTTTATCTTAATCAAATCCCCAACATAATATATATAATATACAAACCCTAGACCCTGTTCTCTCTTTCTGTCTCTGCGTTGGCTCAATTGACACTCTGACGACCGGGAATCCTTGGCAAGAGTGAGTTAAAATTCCAGAGTAGAATATAGTTGGGATTCAAAAAGAAGAATTGAAGGCTTATTTAAGTTCACCGGTGAGTTTCAGTGACAGAAAATGGTCCACCCGTAGGATTTCTCACTTTTTCCGGTGATACAATGAAGACGGATGTGCAGAAGGCGAATCCAAGTTGGGCGTTTGGAATTAAGAGGCCGTTAACAGGTTGAAAAGAGTACAGCATTGGAAATAAGGTGGTTTTGAGTGCTAATTTGGATCCAACGTCAAATTGGGTGTCAAGATTCATATGACAACTTCAAAATTTCAATTGGAGGTAAGAAAATGGAGAATTCAAAGTTCGTGTTCTCCATCAATGGCGGACCATGTTCTGGGCCAAAGAAAAACTACAGGTAAATTTATCTTACAAATTTGAAACTTTCGTGGCAACAATCTTGGAAATAAATTTTCCAATCCCAATATCATTGCCAAAACTAAAGGAAAAATTGAACTAAAAGCCATGGCCATGATCCTTAGAGGTGGAGAAACGTTCTCTGGGTTTTGCAAGCAAAATATGGAGGAAGAGAATATAATTTAATACAAAAATAATTTAAAAATTCAACATAAATCTTAAAATTAATTTTTTTTTTATTCTAATCATGTGTTACACACGTAACCTTGATAAAATTATCAAAAAAATTTAACAGATCCTAACGAAAGGAACGCATTTCCTTAAATGAGGGTAACACTTTGTATTTTTTGAAAATTTGGGGTTTTTTTTTTTTTTATTTTATTTTAATTTCCTTCATAGTTTAGGGAATACTTTTGTATTTTTTTTCCTTTTATTAAATTAAATGAACTCCCAACTTTGAGTGAGGTGTCTGGAGTTGCATCTCCATTTATACTGCAAACGGTGAGCTGGAAGTTATTTCACAAGTGCCAATTGTGCATATATTTACATATAAGATAAATAATGTCACTAAAAGGGACATTAGGCCCTGTGAGTAAAGGCGTTAGATCCCGTAATCAATCTCAGATTCAAAATTTTGAAAATAAAAAAAAATTACGTTGGGAGAAATATCCTTTAAAATAGACTTGATAATGCTCGAACCGGATTACTCGGAGCGTCCCAAGTTGGAAATTGGTATATCCCACTTGTTTAATTTTAAAAAGGCAAACTTTGCTTCCCTACATGCATCCACAGTAGACAAGCATTATAAGGCATACCATGAGCAGCTTTCCATTTGCATCTAGATATTACAATCCTTACATTTGTGCCAGCTGAGTGCTGACATAATACAATGATCATATAGGCTGAAGTAACTTCAGTGTAGGTAAGGGTACCTTCTTGAGGGGATCGAGCAACCAATATTACAATGCATTCAAGTGTAGAAGCCTCGGTTTATTTGGCTAGAATGTGCTCGCTGACTTGGGGTGTCCTCCAACAGGCCACTGACTTTGTTTCTGAGTTCAATCACAAAACGCTGTACAATTAGGGTGATATTATTTTCGTAGCACTAATCAAATGTGCTGTCTGCAAGCAAAAACTGCAGAGACAAAATAAATGCAAGGATAAAATTATGAACAACCAAAGGGAAAATAAGTTAAATCATAATCCCGAAAGAACTAAGAAAATCAAATAGTTTAAAAAATCCCAATCAAATTACAACTGCATGATTCCTAAACAACCCATGTGAATACTTCACAGGATTTTGGAACTCTCCTCAAGAGAATTCCATAATTCCTACTCATAAACAAGCTCAAACAACAATGAAGCATAGAAGGGCAACATGAATGACAAATATGGAAGGGCAAATAAAACTCAAGTCAGGGTGAGAGTGCCCCCATGTAAAAGGGAATAGTTTAATTATTCCTTCTTCCTTAACATAAGTATTTTTTGACAGTTTCATCAAGGCCAGCATCATAGTACAACAACAGCAACAAACTACTCCTTTATCCCAACGATTGGGGTCGACTATTTGAGAGATAAATTTTACGGTGATTAAAAATAATAATAATAAAAAAAATCAAAATACAAAAAAATAAATAATAAAATAAATTAAGATAAAATAGTACCAAAAAAAGTAAAAATAAAAATAAATAAAAATAAAAATAAAAATAAAAATAAAAATAAAAATAGAACAAAAATTAATAAATAGATAAATATATAAATGAATATATAAAATATGTAGGTTTAATTTGTGTGGATTCTTTTACGCCACTTATTCCTATCCAAAACCATTTTCTCGTCTAAGAATTGGGACTCTCACACAAAAAACAAGGGACAATTTTGACAAACATAAATGTGTACAGTCAATTGTCTACGGTCATGATTTCTACAACAACATGAAAAGAAGGTTTCCTGTTGTGACTATAGCAATTGAACACACCTAATTCCACAAGCACAATATATAATGTTTATAAGAGGTCATAAATTTGTTTGGCATTTAATTTAATAATGGTCATAATAAGGATCATGGTTATTATAAGCTAAGGAACTCTAATGGACCAAAATCTAATTAATCAAACAAACCCAAGGACACTACAGAAATTCACATTTCGCATGCGTTAACCATTCCAAAATCTAGAGTTGAGATACAAATATGCAAACTAAGAACACAATGAACTGGAGAAGAAGCCAAGAAAACTCTGTAAACTGACTGCAAATCCCCCGAATGGAGCTAAACCAATGGAGTGGGAGCTGATCCACAATAAATTTGCACAAAAAATGCTGAACCACAGCAGAAATCAAAATATAAGTACTGCGCTGGATGGAAAATACGGCTAGAAGCTCAAAACTGGGTGTTAAAGGGTGTGTAGGTTCAAAGAACTGGGCAGAAATAACATGAATCACGAAAAATAGTATAGAGGTTTGATTCAAAAGTGAAAAAGGACTAGACCACCTTAAAAGGGACGAACCACCTTCTCCTACTCTTAAATCTCTAGAAACCTGGTCCAAAAACCTGATCTGGATATCTCATTTAAATTTGAACCTGGATCGAACCTGAAGAATAGAAGATCAGAGGCTTCAGAAGGTCCAGGTGCCGCATAGAAAACTTTGCAGGTGCATGAAAGCATGCAGCAAAAGACTGGTGACCCAACAACAGGCAAGAAATTTCTGGCAATGAAGTGAGATGTATTGCTCCAGCGACATATGATGGATAGACCAGCACCAGAAAGTTGTCCCTAGATGCTGGGGCTAGATGTGAAATAGGATTTCAACAATTGTTTCCTTTCTAAGTCTGAAGATTGTTGTGCTGGATCTTGGGTTGTTTGTTTGTCCTCCTCGTCATTTGAGTTGGATACATAGGTTTTTAGAGACAAACCTGTGAGATTTAATAGGAGTTTAGAACTCTAATTTATTGATATCTGTCTGAAAAAGAAAAAAGAAAAGCACCAAGTCATAAATTTGATAACAAATACTGTGTTGATTGTTAAAATGTCATCGTGGGGGTGTACACTTGTGTCGTGTGTCTGAGAGAAAGACAAGACTTAAGTTAAACTCAACTAGCTGATGGGGTGGGGTGGTGACACCCACAGGAGCGGTTGAAGCATCCATTTTCTGCCACAGGATTCAAGGTAAGGATGAATGTTCATATGGCATCCTGGGGTCAGGCACAGGGGAATCCAAAACTGGGCCCTGCCCTTTGACATTCCTAAGGGAATAGAAATAGAGAGAGAGAAGGAAAATAAAGAGAGAGAATGGGAAGAGAAAATGGACTAATCTTAGATCGTTGAAGGAACTCAAGAAATTAGAGGGATAAACCAGAGAACAAGATATCAAGTTCAATTCAATAAGACATTAATCATGGCCTCCTCTTTACAATAACGATAGGCTTTTATGTACGAGCCACAAATTCGTAACAAATATGAAACGACGTCTAATCATGTCCTAAACAGACGGGGATTTTGATTTGATAGTTGGTATTTGGGTATGCTAGTTTGGTTGTGGAACTAACATATGTTCAGATATTCCCAACCAACAAAGGTACAAAATTTAAGGCCATACCTGGTCAGGAGACCTTTTTGGACCATGTGCTCCAGCAAACAACTATCAGGCATCAACTATGGGCCCATATCACAGGTTGTGTCTTTAACAGAACTGCCTGAATCTTCAGTTGCGTATCAAACCAAGCTTCTCAAGCAAATGGGATTCACTTATACATCATAGCAATGACATCCAAAAAACAGATATTTAGCAAATCAGGAAAGTTGTCACTTCCCTCTAAGACTCATACTCTTCCTTTTTTGGTTCAAAGCATGGCGTCTTGCCATGGCAGGATTATAGAATTTTCTCATATGCTCAGAAAGCTGATGAATGGCTTGAAGGTCACCAATTGCAGAAAGATCCATCAAAAAAGCATCAAACTTTGGGTATGGTAACTGAATGTTCTTATCTATAACATCTTTTATGAGAGCACATGCATCCTTTGTTCTACCACAACCAAAAAGCCCTTCAATCATCACACAGTGAGTATCAGCATCCTGTCTGCAAGACATTTTATTCATCTCATGCCAAGTCTCAAAAGCCCCTTCTGGATCACCCATTGCAAAGAACATTGAGATGAATATATTGTAAGTTTGCACACTAGGCATGCAGCCCACCTCAATCATTCTTTTATACAGCCGAAGTGCTTCTTCACTCTTCTTATTGTTGCAAAGAACCTTCAGAAAGCAGTTGTAGGTAACAATATCAGGAGGGTAGCCTTTTCTACCCATCTCTTCCAAGAACTTGTAAGCTTCCTCAATTTTTCCAGCCCGAGACATGCCCTCAATCACTTGCTTATATGTTGACACATCAGGAAGACAACCACCATCTATCATATCCTTGACAAATTTAAAGCATTCCTCCATCCTATCGCTCCGAGCAAGAGCCACAATCATAATTGCATATGTTTTGGCAGTTGGAGAAGACAGAGTGGAACCTTTTGTCCTCATAAACTCAAACAGGTCAACAGCTTCTGTCACCATCCCTATCTTGCAAAATGCATCAATTGCTGTATTGTACGTAAAATTATCAGGAGTATAACCCATTTTAATCATTTCATCCAAAACCCTCATCCCCCTAACAGGATCCCGAATTCTACACCAACCAAAAAACAGAATATTGTATGTGTTGGCATCAGGCTTAATGCTGTTCTTGACCCTTGCAAACAATACTTCAGCTTCCTCAACCAGACAGCATTTACATAATGCATCCAAAAGCAAATTAAAGGCATTGATCTCCGGCTGTGTCTTCACCCTAATTCTCTTCTTCTTGGCAAATTTCTGAACGCGGGTAAAATACTTTTCAGTATATTGTTTCAAAATTGTTGACAAAACATCTACGGGCACAGATTTCTTGTCATGCCTCTTCATATAGTCCAACAAGTCACACACAATTCGAAACTGTTTAACCTTATATTTAGTACTAGACAGTATATCAATCATGTCATTAAATGCACGAGGCTCGTGAGAATAATTATCCTGTCGACCAGCCCATGTAAAAAATCTAAATGCAAGTTTCTCTTCGTAGCGAAGCCTATTAAGAATGTCAACAACCAAAGGAGTAGTCAATCCAATCCCAGTTTGATCAAGAGATTTTTCCATTCTCCGACCCAATTGATACTCATCAATGGCAATCCGGTATAATTTATCAGCATCGGACATCATTTCACAAACATTTGTACACATTGAAGAAACTCTAATCTTACCAACTGAACTTAAGGGTTTGTTAAGTAAATCAAAGTTCCTAGGAAGACTGAAAATTCGTCTTGCCCACAAGGTATACGGATTAATTAAAGTAATAGGCTTATGATAGCGATACAAACAGGCAAGCTTTGGAAAATTTGCAGTGCCTAATTTTGGGATTACTATGAACGAAATTTGCAACATCGTTTTTTTCATCTGAAGAAACAGGAAAGATTGCAACTTTGGAGGAAACGAATAAGAAGACGCAATTCTTAAACTACATGAATCAAAGAAAACGAATGGCACCTGTGAGCTTGGATTCAAGAAGTAGAGAGAGAGAGCGAGACAGTGAGGACTGCGGTCGCCAGCTGAGGATTGAGACCAGAAAGTGAGAGAATTGAAGTCTGCCTCCGAAAAACCAAACCAAGCGGATGTTTGTTAATGTTATTATTATTATTTTTTTCAAACGTTTTATTAATTTTTTATGCCACGATAGGCCTACTAAATATTTAATTGGATTAAATTTTTAAGAGATTAATTTTATTTAAAAAATTATTTTAAATTTTAAATTTTGTTTCTTCGGAAAAATGTAGATTTATTTTAATCCAAAAAGAGAAGATTTTCAAATAAGCCAAAAGGAAAAAAAAATTCATAATAAACTTCACTAAACTTTATAAGTCGATCTAAAATTATTTTTACTTTATTGTATTTTATTTAGTCGATGAACTCAAAAAAGTGTTTATTTACCTTTTATTATTTTAAGTAAGAAAAATTCAAATGAATTACACGTATTTTTTATTCTAATATAAGATCTTATTTATACATAAATTTCGTTATTTAGTTCATTTATTCTTTTTTGTTATTATTTTTTATCTAAACACGAGATAAGTTTATTTATTTATTTGCCTTTTGTATAATCCATCTCTTGATGAATTCCTCTCTCCACTAATTATTTTAATAATAATGTTTTTCTTTTACTATAATGACATAAAATTATAATGTTAATCTAATCTTTATATTGTCATAACAAAAAAAATAATTAAACTATATTACCATATCTAGAAATATATATATTATTTCATATTCTTACTTTTCTTGTTATTTATGTATTAGAAATGCATAAAGTCATACTTTGCTAAAATATTTACCTCAAATCACCTCTTGTCTTGAAGGTGGTTTTTTTATTTTATTTTTATTTTTTTTTTGGGTCATGAGGCATATATCTTCCTTCTATAGATATGAATTTTAACTTCATTTTAAACCACGAAATGAAATATATATTATATATGCCAGTTGAATTTAGTTTTAAATACAAAAAGTCTTTTAAATTTTCAAAAAATAAAAAAAATTCTATCAATTATAGAAATATGTAAAATTAGCTCTTTTGTCCATAACTTGTTTATTCTTACTATTAAAATAATAAAATATATTTTTTATTTCAAAATTTGAGAGTAAAAAATAAATAAATAAACTTTGTGGCTTTCTCTCTCTCTCCCTCTTTCTCTCTCCCTTATTGTTTATTTGACAACCAGACGTCTCTCTTTTCAACACACTCTCCCTCTCTCAAACTCCTAATGTCTCTCTTTCTTTCTCTTTACATCTCTATATCTCTCTCCGACAACGACATAGGAAAAGTGCAACCTATCCTGCCATACAAGCAACGAGGAAGGATATAGATCCACCCCACATGTTGACAAAGTTGATTCTAAATGGATACTATTGCTGCTCTATGATTTGGTCTAAGTTTGCTCTGATTTTTCTCGTTTCATTTCTTAATTTTTGGTTTTTTGTTTCAGTTAACAACACTCTATTTAGTGCCAAATATTTTTACTTTTTGTAGATTTCAGTTGTAATGTAAAACGTATATAGAAGTTCTTTCAGTTCATGAATAAGAGAAATCATTAAGAAAAATATACTATGAGTATTACTTGTTCTTTGTATTGTTGCTATTATAAACTTTTAGTTACTTCCAATATGAAAACTTCTCCTAGCATTGTGGTATTAGAGTCGGTTCATTTGTCATTGGGCAAAAGGGAAAAAAATAAAATCATGGCAACAAATGGTAATGTTGACTGTGAATGTTGTGAGCATTTCTCAACCAATAATACCAGTGTTTAAAGGTGGATTGTTATGAATTCGGGGGCATCAAGAAGAAGACTCTTTTCAAGTCTCAAGAGCTATGAGACTTGGTAGAAAATGGATATCTTGACCTAGATAATGAAACCAAATTGAGAGAGAATAAGAAGAACGACCCCAAAATGTTATTCTTCATTCAACAAATAGTTCATGAGTCAATTTTCTCAAAAATTACAATAGCAACTATAGCCAAAGAAGCTTGGACAACATTGCAAATGGTGTTCCAAGACTCTTCAAAGGTAATCACAGTGAAACTTTAGTCTCTTCCTTGTGATTTTGAAACCTTATATATGAAAAGTGGAGAATCAATGCAGGATTTTTTGACTAGAGCAGTTACAATTGTTAATCAAATGAGGTCCTATGGAGAGAAGGTTTATGATCAAACTATTGTTGCAAAGGTGTTATGGAGTTTGACTTCAAAGTTTGATCATGTAGTTACAGCCATTGAAGAGTCAACAGACATGGCTACATACTCATTTGATAAGTTGATGGGATCCTTGCAATCTCATAAGGCAAGATTGAATTTACAAGATGATAAAAGTGAAGAAAATGCATTTCATGTGAAGGGGGAGATGCACAACTAGAAAAATAATCAAAGAGATCTAGCTGGACATGGTAAAGGAGGATCACATGGCAGACGTGGTGATAGAAATCGTAAAGGATGAGAAGATAATCAATATGATCAAAAACAACAAAATGAAAAGCAACAAAGCAACAAAGCAACAAAGCAACAAGAGTGGCGTTCAATGTTATGACTACAAATGATTTGGGCATGTAAAGGCTGAATGTTGAAAATAGGAAAAGCAAGCAAGTTATGCAGAGCAAGAGGAAGAAGAAGTCAAGTTGTTCATGGTCTACCATGAAGAGACAACATCTTCCAACAACATTTGGTTTTTGGACGGTGGGCGCTTTAATCATATGATAGGAATAAAATCATTATTTAAGGAGCTTGATGAGTCTTGCAAGATAAAAGTGAGACTTGGAGATGATAAACAATGCAAGTTGATGGCAAAGTTACCATGCCCGTAAACCATAGTCATAGTAATATCAAGCTCCTATATAATGTTTATTTTATTCCTTGTTTATCTCAAAATCTTTTGAGTGTTGGGCAACTTATGGCGAATAGTTATTCCATCTTATTTGATGAAGTCTCACGTGTGATTGGAGATAAGAAATCTAATTAGATTATTGTAGATGTTCATATGACAGCAAATAAGTTATTTCTATTAGAAGTTTCTAGTGTTGAGAGTTATGCTTTTGTTGTCAAAGAAAATAATAAGTCTTGACTATGTCATTTACGATAAAGACATTTAAATGTAAAACGTCTGAAACTATTAAGTTAAAAGGAAATGGTATTGGGTCGCCTAAATTAAGTCTTTAGATGTATGGGAGGCGAACAAAAGTCTAAAACTATAGATGACTATAGTCGCATGAGCTGGTTTACTTTCTCCAATTTAAGTCAGAGACGTTTGATATCTTCAAGAAGTCTAAAGCACTTGTAGAGAAGCAAAGTGGTAGGTGCAGTAAGACCCTTCATACAGACAATGGTGGTAAATTTTTGTCTCATGAATTTACTCATTTTTGCGAAGGAGGGAAGAATTGCATAGAGAGTTTACTGCTCCAAGCACATTGAGCAAAATAGCATAGTCAAACAGAAGAATCAAACTATTGTTGAGATGGCAAGAACCTTACTCAAAGCAATGGCATTGCCAAATGTTTTCTGGCAGAAGCTTCTGCAACTATCGTTTACTTGCTGAATTTTTCACCCACAAAGGCTGTCCTAAATCAGACACCACATGAGGCTTGGAGTGGTAAGAAACCTTGGGTAAGCCACTTAAAGATTTTTGGTTGTAATGCCGATGCTTTGATTGATTTACATAATCATAGCAAACTTAATGATAAATCAACAAAATGTATCTTTGTTGATTATTGTTTTCAATCTAAAGCATATAGGCTGTGTAATCCCATTAGTGACAAAGTGAGAATTAGTGGGAATGTAAGGTTTAAGGAAAAAGCAAATTGAAAATGGTATGAAATTTCTGAAAGCATTCAAATTAGAGCTCAACCAATTGAAGAAGCTACACTAGCTCCATTGAACTCTCCAAGCACATCTCTTTCAAATTCAACAACTTCATATCCTTCAAGCAATAGAAGATCATCTTCAGATGAAACTCCAATGAGAAAATTCAGATCATTGAGAGAAATTTATGACTCAACACATGCCTTGTTTGTTGCTGATCTTACAAGCTTTGCAGAAGCAGTTCACAAAGAAGAATGGTGCAATGCAATGAAAGAAGAACCGAATTCAATCCAGAAAAATGATATATGGGAGTTTGTGGACTTGCCAACGGGAAAAATGCAATTGAGATCAAATGGGTGTTCATAAAAAGTATCATTCAAATGGAATAATTGAAAAACACAAAGCACGTCTCATCACAAAAGAATATTCACAGGAACAAGGCATTGACTTTGATGGCACATTTTCTCCAATGGTGCGTTTTGATACGGTGAGAACTTTGCTTGCTTTAGTTGCACAATTGAGTTGGCATGTGTATCGGTTTGATGTCAACTTCGCCTTTAAAAGTGGAGAGTGGCAAGAATAAGTATATATCATGCAACCTGAAGGCTTTGTTATTCAAAGATGAGAATGTGTACAGGTTAAAGAAAGCCCTCTACAGCCTAAAGCAAGCCCCATGAGTGTGGTATAGCAAAATACTCATATTTCCATTACAACAGTTTTGAGAGAAGCAAAAACAAGTTCACATTGTAATGAAAGATGAAGGGTAAGAATGATTTTTTGATTGTTTGTTTTATTGTTGATGATATG
Organism: Dillenia suffruticosa; assembly: GCA_033439265.1. Taxonomy (NCBI): domain Eukaryota; kingdom Viridiplantae; phylum Streptophyta; class Magnoliopsida; order Dilleniales; family Dilleniaceae; genus Dillenia; species Dillenia suffruticosa. The sequence goes on from JAVTVX010000015.1 coordinate 24,195,465, forward strand.
ATATATATGTGTTCATTTACCTTTCTTATTGACTAGTTTAGAATTTGTATGAAGAAAGAGTTTGAAATGTGAGATTTGGTTCATCACACTATTTTCTTGGCTTTGAAGTGAAACAAGTTGAAGATGGGAAATTTGTTTGACAAAGAAAATATGCAATTGATTTTATTAAAAGGTTTATTATACTTAATTGTAAAGTTGTAACCACTCCCATGAATTTGAATGAGAAGTTGCAACTTAGTGATGGTACGGAAGATGCAAATTCAAGTTACTTCCGTTCAAGTTACTTTTGAAGTTTGGTTAGGGGCCTAACATATTTAATGCATACTCGGCTTGATATAGTATTTTCAATTGGAATAATCTCCATGTTCATGCACTCTCCTTCAATGCATCATTTTGGAGTTGCAAAAAGAGTATTGTGATATATTGTTGGAACTATTGATTTTGGATTATGGTATGGTCATGTTTCAAGGTTCAAATTGTCTCGTTACATTGACAGTAATTAGGTTAGATGTTTGGAGGATAGACATAACACTTCTGGTTATATTTTAAGTCTTGGTTGAGGTGCAATTTCATGGAGCTTTTGAAGAAGCAAGCAACAATAGCCCTATCACTCTCAGAAAGAGTATGCAGTAGCAACTTCATCAGCTTATCAAGCTATTTTGTTACTAAGACTTTTGTTGTGATAATAAATTCATTGTGTCTAAAAACTCATCATTTCATAGAAAAATAAAGCATATAGATATTTGGATTCATTTCATTAGAAAGTTGGTGTCAAAGGGGTTGATTATGTTAAAATTTTATGGTACAAATAAACAAGTAGCTGACATTTTTACAAAATCTCTTCCTCATGACAAACATGTTTATTTCAGGAATCAATTTGGAGGTTGCAATTTTGAATCAAGAGAGAGTATTGACTAAGTTGATTCTAAACTGATATTATTGCTACTCTATGACTTAGTCTAAGTTAACTCTAATTTTTCTCATTTAGTTCCTTAATTTTTGGTTTTCTATTTCGGTTAACAACACTTTGTTTAGTACCAACCATTTATGCTTTTTGTAGTTTTAAGTTGTGTTGAAGGTGAGTTTTACTTCACGGATAATTGTCTTGTTGAACTAAGTAGGGAATTTGTATTGACGAGTCTTCGGGCCTTCGTAAATAATAAGACCTGCAAATACCGTTAAAGGGTGTTCCGGCAGAGAAAACTCCAACACTCAAATTAAAAAGAGCGAAGCTGAAAGAAGGAGAAACAGACTAAATAAAGTCATAAAATAGTTTTGTGTTGTCTCTGTATGATAAGTGTAGAGTTATAGAACATACATGACTGGTCGTCTGTGCTTAGTATATATAGCACGCATACATGACAAGTTTCGTATGCGTTTAGCGATATAGAACCCTAATTTCCTTGTAAAGATATCGCAGAGACTGTTTTGAGGTTATATCAACTTTAATAAAAAATGTTTAGGAGATTTAGAATCCCCTTGATTAAGAGAAATTCAAGCTGTCACAAAAGTTCTCCACCTTATCAGGAGTGAATATAAAGATTTCTTTTGTTATCGAGAGATTACCTATGAGATTAGAGGAAGTTCAAGTTTTTGGTAATCATGATCTCGATTTGTCAAGCTTGACTGTCAGAAGGCTTTTTGGTAATAGCTGAGCGGATAATACCGAGAGATAAAAGAGTGGCTTACTTGAGAGGGTTTAGTCCAGATGGTCAATAGATATAAACAAGAGAGTTTGACTGAGAGGACATTTAATTAAGAGCATATTCGGTCATTTATGGACCTTGTGATCATGACCTAATGGGCTTATTAGTTCTTGGATTTGTGGTAATATGCTGTTAGAGTATGTACCATCAAGTTGTGATGTAAAGCCTATATAAAGGCTCTTTTTGTTCATGAATAAGATAAGTTATTGAGAAAAATACACTAAGAGTACTATTTGTTCTTGTATTGTTGCTGATATAAACTTCTTCTTACTTCTAATCTAAAAGCTTCTCTTAACACCATAGTAAGGGTAGGTGGCTATGGGCTAATGCACAACATGCGTTGGCAGATTAAAGCCAAAGCGAGCACCATCGAGTGTGGGATAAGGTCGGGTGGTGGTCTCGATTTCCATCAACTTGACGGTTTTTTGCCGCAGTGGAGGCAGAAATTGAGCCCCAATTACCTTACCATCAAATTGTAAGACTCGTCCGCAAGTAAAAACTCATGGGAAATGAATCTCTACTACTGTGGGGCTCACAGTTGTGCCACCTCTCTTCCCAGTGAGAGAGAGATCTCCTTGGTGGTGGAAAATGTTCCGCCACCACGGGGAGGTCAAAGGTTGCCATCGACACAAAAATGTTGTGGGATTTATGGTCGTGGGCACCTAATGCTGTTGAACGGTAGAGGTTTGCCTTGTGCGAGCTTTCGCATCTGGTCGAGTCTCACCGTTCTATGGTGAGGCCACAGTGTCTCGATTTCATTTCCACCATAGACTGTTGTGATGGTGGCAATCCCACTACCATACCCCGTAGTCAGTGATGGTGGATTCGGCTATGATCACACAATGCATATAAAGGCGTATTGCCCTATGGCCACCACCAGCCCTATCGTGAGGTGGTTCTCCTACCGGTTGCCTGGCAAGCTTGGCTACACTTTTCCCACACTGTTGCTGCAGGAGAGGGAAAGAGAGATGTAGAGCGAGAAAGAGACCAAGAGACGGAAAGTTGATTTTTTTATACCCAATTTTAAAATAAAAAATAAATTTTATAGTAATTTTTTATCATTTTAAATGTAAAAATAAACAAATAATGGATAGAAGGATTTGTATATATATATATATATATATATTAAAAAAAATTAGGATCTCATTCCATTTAACTCTAAGTTCAATGGTCATTTTTATTCCTTTTTCCGCTCTAAAAAAGATTTACTTCAAAGATTGACACGCGTCTTGGTCTTCAAACGCTTTGCAGTTTTGCAATTCTAGTAAGTTAAATTCATATGCACGATGTGTGACTTTTACCATAGGTGGAAAAAAATCTGCCAATCAAATGTTGGTTTGGTTAGGATTTCTGTTAAACCATTAAGATATGTTAAAAGATCATTTTTTTAATATTAATAATCGGTCTGTGAAATCATATTTCCACTAAATCGTTCTGAATATTGTCGAGTTCATTTTTAACAGACAGTTTTTTCAATATAATTTTTTTTCATTCTCAAGTTTCAAATTTGAAATTTACTTTAGCGATCTTGTATTTTCATCCACTAGACTGACTATCTGTTAGTTGTTAAAAGACCTTTATTGAGTAAATAAAACTATTTTTTTTAGATTTTATCGCTATATTATTGATTTTTTTCCCGATAAGTATTTTATTATTTAGGCGATCAAAATTATTCTGACAATTAGATAATCCCTCCTATCGTTAACTTTCCAATAATAAGGTACTCAATATTATTATACCAATAAAGTTTTAATATAAAAAAATAAAATATTATTTATATTATTTTGTATATAACAAAATAAAATATTAGAATTATAAAGAGATTTTGCTAATTTTAAAATATAGTTTTCAACATATATGTGTAAAAGAAACTTTTTTTTTTCATATGATTTCTTTTATTATTTGTCTTTATTTTTGTATAAGAATTCTTTTCTATTTCATGAAATGAAAACACATATAATTTTTGTGTAATAATTATTTTATATCAGATAGTTTGCCAACGACTTTCACTCGACCTTCTTTCGGTTGAGGATTATTAATTATATTGTATGAGTGTAAGTTCTCAACCATTTAGAACTTTTACTTTATTGTTTTATACAACAATTAAGATAAAAAAGTATTTTATTTTAATAATTTTTACGATTTTTGAAAATATCAATATTTATAAAAATAATTTCAGTAAGATTCAATCCAAATATTACTATTTTTTTTATGATACTTACTTTTAATATATTTGTTCTTTTGCTGCCACATACAAAAAGTGCCCGCAAAGTAGAGAGACGAATAAGAACATACTAGACATATGGTAAGATATATATGTAGACATGATCCAACAGACGGTAAGTATAGTCAGTAATTTTTCTTTAATGGTGCAGATTTGAGTTTATTGATGACTTTAGTTTATTTAGTAGTTGTATAATGGAAAGTTAAGTCTACATCTAAACCCACTGGCCTGTAAAAAAAATAATAAAAAAAGAGAAATGTAATACAATAATTACTTCAACTCCATAAAGTGATTAATCTTTCTATAGAACATAAAATTTTTACTTGCAAACTTATATTTTTTGTATAATTTTTTAATTTATTTGAAAATATTTCTGTTAGAGGTGGCTTTGACTCTACAGATGATGGTTCTACTGACTCAAATAGAATTGTTAGCCGTTTGCCAATTTCAATCGATAGAACCTGCAAAATACCGTTGGAGGGTGCTCCAAAAGGAGAGATTCCGATATTCAAGTCATAGAGTGGTTTTTGATAAGAGAAATAGACTCAAAGAAAACTCTATGTGCCCTTGAGTGCTTGGTGTAAGTTTAGAGAGAAAGAGAACTACCCTAACTGGTTGGCTTTGCAATTTATATATATCTTACCTGTGTGAGTCTTGTATACATTCGGGGCACCTAAACCCTAATTTTCTTATGGAAGTGTTCCAAGATCTCGGGAATCATAGTGAAAGATTCACAAAGTTCTGAAATACTATTATATAAAGAAATTCAAATAACCGTAAATTTTTTTTCTTATTGGTTGTAATCAAAGGTTTCCTCCTCAATTATGAGAGGTTGATTCCGTGTCTTAAGGGGAGGCGTATATTGTCTTTAGTCGAATAGGGATTCAGAGCACTAAGTAAATTTGAGAGCCGATCGAACCATTACCGAGCGGGGTTTGGTTGGTGTGTACCGAGAGGAGGAGACACATCCCGCACAAACGACGTGCTCCGATAAGATTTAGTGTATTTTGTTCATTGGGCCTTGGGCCCGAGTTGCTCGTTAATGGGCTCGCAAACCATGTAATATCATTTGCCCCTACTCTTTGTGTTGTTTTAAAGAAACAACATGAGAAGCAAGCTCAAGAGTTGTTACCTGAAAAGCCACAGGGATGTTGATCAAGATAACCACCAAATAAGAAATCCCGAAATAAATACTTCATAGTGGAAGCTCTTTTCTCAAGGTTAGAATCATTAAGATCAGAATTATCATCCGACCCCTTGGTGTATCAGAATTATCATCCGACCCCTTGGTGTAATATGTGGCTGAGGGTTTTTCTTCAACCCTTTTTGGGTCGGGTGATAAGAGGACTTGGGGAATCAAAGGAGATCGTTCAATGAAAAGGATGCTAAACTTGATGCATCTTTTATGTCTTTTTTTGGCTATCTCCTTCATTTTGCAGTGTCCTTCCCAACTTTTTTTGTAAAATTTTTGTAATTTTTCTTCAAGTTGTATATCTTTTTAGCACCGCATAGGGTTTTGTACAACTTGTTTCATTTGTACTTGTTCTATCTTGTAATAACACCGTTGAATGAATTTCTTTCCCTCCCTGAAATTGCACTATATGTTTGTCTTGTACCTACGATGTGAAGCATAATAATACTTCTCGACACATTTGAAATGTTTAACTAGTTCCTTCATTCATTTGCTAACTTGTTACAAAATTTCAATAAAAAATGCAGGTAGGACGCTCCATCGGAGAGAGAGAGAGAGAAAGAGAGAGAGAAAGAGAGCTCTGATGAGAGGGAGGGCAGTTTCTACCCATCTGAGAGTTACATCCCTTATTAACGACATGTCACAGTAGGCAAAACATTTGATTAAGAGAGTTTAAACAATTGAATGAGCCGTGTCCACGTGACTGGGAGATACATTATTATTGACGATACGCTACATTCGATAGTATATTCAAGAGAGGGATCTAACGAGAGGATGAGTCATATCTACCCATCTTGGAGATACATCTCTTATTGATGATACGCTATAATCGGTGGGACATTTGAGAGAGGGATCTAATGAGAGGATAGGCTGTGTCTACCCATTTGGAAGATACATCGCTTATTGATGACATGTCACAATCGGCAAAGCATTTGATTAAGAGAGTCCAAACAATTGAATGGGCCGTGTCCAATGACTAGGAGATATATTTTTTATTAACGACACGCTATGTTTAGTACAGATATAATAATAGATCAGTCGATAGATAAAACTAAACGACCGCAGTGGCTTTATCTGACTATTAAGTTCGAACAGAGTGATTTTCTATAAGGAAGTCATGGTTATCACTGATAGTACATGTGTAAGTTCTCAAAGTTCCATGTCCTTGGCACAATCGAGCCGTCTAGGAGGTTGAGACGATATGTCTCTGGTCGAACTTCTAAGCATACTTGATAAGACCCCTCCCAATTGGAAGTTAACACTCTATCCGATTGAGACTATTCGGTGGCCTCTACTTTCCTTAACACTAGATCTCTAGGCTTAAACATTCTAGCCCTGACTCGCCTGTTGTAGTATCGCACCATCTACTATTGATAAGCTACCATTCGAACCAACACGGTTTCTCGTAGCTCGGGGAGCAATTCTAGTTATTTACGCAATGCTAGCTCGTTCTACTCTGACTCGTATTGATATACTTGGAACGAGTGGATACCGATTTTTGCCGGTATTACTACTTCGTAGCCATAAGTCAGATTGAGCGGTGTCTCTCCCATCACCCTTCGAAGTATTGTCTTATAGGCCCAGCGGATACCCGCAGCTTTTGATTCATTTAGTGCAACCTTTAGTCCTTACAGGATTGTTTGATTCGTCATCTCGGCGAGGCCATTAGTCTGAGGGTACGCGATAAAGGTAAAGCGGTATTGAATCTTTAACCGGCTACAGAAGTCTTGAAAACTTTTATTGTCGAACTATTTGCCATTGTTGATATAAGGACATAAGGCACACCAAACCTGGTGATAATGGACGTTTACACGAAGTTCTTCATCTTATTGGTAATAATCTGGGTTAACGGTTTCGTTTCTACCAATTTTGTGAAATAATCAATAGCAATAATCAGGAACTTCCATTGTCCAGTAGTTGGTGGGAATGGTCTGAGAATGTCTATTCCCTATTGTGCAAATGACCATGAGCTCACTATCAAATTGAGCTCGATGGAGGGCTGGTAAGGTATCAATAAGAAGCGTTGACACTTGCACACCTTTTGACATAATTGTCTGTATCGGTTTTCATAGTAGGCTAGTAGTATTCTTGCCAAAGAGTTTTGCTCATTAGTTTCCAAACGCCTAGGTGATTGCCACGTATCCCCTCGTGGATTTCGCTGAGCACGTAATTCTCTTTCTCGGGCATCAAACTTTCAGGTATGGGTGAGTATAAAATTTCTTATAGAGATCTCTATTAATAATGGCATAGTGAGTGGCCTTACGCTTTAGCTTGGTGGCTTCACTAGGGCAAATCGGCAACCGTTTGTGATTCAAGTAGGCTTCTATGTGATTTTTCTAACTCGATGAACTATTTGCTAATAGAATCTGTTCGGGCTCGTTGATGCTCAGATACAATAGACTCTATATATAGACCATTCGACTAGTTACTACCAAGTCAAAGCTAGCTAATTTCGAGAGGGTATCGACTCGTGCATTTTCTGATCGGGAGATCTGCTATATGTCTACTTAGTCAAGCTTGCCTATTGCCTCTCGTAGTTTGGTTAGATACTTTGCCATTATTGGATCCTTAGTCTCTTAGATCCCTTTAATTTGTTTGATGACCAACTAATTGTCGGTGAAGACCCGCACGTTTTGGGCTTCCAATGACGCTGCTATTTGCAATCCAACGAGAAGGGCTTCATACTCAGCCTGATTGTTCATTGCACAGAAGTCAAAACGGAGGGCGTATTTGGCTTTGAAATTATCTGGTCCGACGAGGATAAGTCCAGCCATACTTCCTGAGAAGTTCGATAATCCATTTACATGAAGGGTTTATTCGAGCAATGAGCATTCTTCCTGATCATTTGTTAGAGTTGGCTCAGTGAGCGGTAGGAGTGTACATTTGAGATTGAAGTTGGTGAGGGATTGGTTTTTAATTATCGGTCTCGGTAGATACTCAATGTCAAATTCACCTAGCTCGATACTCCATTTATGAGTTGGCTTGAGGTATCTTGCTTTTGTCGGATTTGCTTAAGAAGCTTATTGGTCAATATCACAATGGTATGAGCTTGAACATAAAGCCGAAGGCATTGGACCGTTATAACTGGGCGAATGCCATCTTCTTGATAGGTCGGTAATTGATCTCAAACTCTTGAAGCATGCGGCTAGCATAATATATCGGTCTCTGCATGGTGGACTCCTGTCTCACAAGAATAGAGTAGAGTGTTCGGTCAAAGATAGAGAAATAAAGATAGAGTTTCTCACCGGGGACAGGTTGAGAGAGGAACGGATGTGACATGAGATATTCTTTGAGACATTCGAATACTGCTTGGCATTATGACATCCACTCAAATCTCTGAGACTTCTTCAAAATATCGTAGAAGGGCTTATACCTCTCTCTTATTTTTGACATAAATCAATTTAGAGTTGCTATCCTCCACGTGAGGTATTGCATCTCTTCCATTGTCCTCCATGGTGCCATGTCTATCATGACTTGTATTTTCTTTGGATTCATTTCGATTCCCCGGTTAGTAATTAGGAAGTCTAGGAACTTCCTAAAAATGATTCCGAATATGCACTTTCCCAGGTTCAGATTCATGTTATAAAGTTATAAAGTCTGGAATGTCTCCTTCAGATCTGCAATGTGATTTTCAATCTCAATACTTTTGACTAGCATGTCATTGACGTAAGCCTCCGTGTTTCTGCCGAACTGCTTGCTAAAAACTTTGTTGACCAACCGTTGAAAGTTGTACTAATGTTTTTGAGGCAAAGTGGCATCACCTTGTAACAGTAACTGCCAAACTCTTTGATAAAACTAATTTTTTTTCCTTATTTTCAGGGGCCATACGATCTGGTTGTAATCGGAGTATACATCCAAGAAATTTAAGAGCTGATAACTTAACGAGTTGTCTACTAACCTGTCGATGTTGGGGAGCGGATAGCTGTCTTTTGAGGATGTCTTGTTGAGATCGGTAAAATCTACATAAATCTAGCACTTGTCATTAGCCTTTTTCACCATAACCACGTGGGCCAACCATTCCAAATAGTCCATCTCACGAGTAAATCCTAATGTTAGGGTTTTTGGGACTTCCTTTGGTCTAGCGCACTATCATTCTAGTGTAAATACCCTTTTCTTTTGCTTACCGAGTTTATGGCCGGCCTCTATAGTTAATCTGTGAACTATGATCGACAGATGAATACCGAGCATATCTTTTGGGGACCACACAAAAACTTAAGAATGTTGTCGAATACAGTCCACGATTGTGCTGTCGGTAGGTGGGCACCGACTCGAACCATTTGGCCTAGTATATTTGTAATAGAAATTTCGATTACTTCCTCCCTCGACTGGGGTTTCAACTAGTGCTAAGCAGCATTTCTAAGCTCTAGCATATCTAGTGAGAAGACTTCTTTGTCTCTCCCAATGGTGGGGGTAATCGGTGGGTTGATATTGTCACAGAGTGTTGCAATCCCTAGGGATGCTTTGAATTTAATATTCATATGCTTTGTATTCAGTAGCACTTTGAGACCGTCTAAACTAGGATGACCTAGAATTGTGTTATAGGATGACAGGAGTTTTACCACATGAAAAGTGGTCCTGGTGGCAGTTTGGTGAGGAGGCATTCCTAGAGTCACGACTAGCTAGATGGTACTTTCAGGACATATACGTTAGTCAACAAACTGTTTTATAGGTCCACCAGAGGGTTGAAAGTGAGATGGGTTTGAATCTCATCCATTGGAAACCATCCCAAAAGAGAAGATTCTATTCTACTCCTTGATTGACAAAAGTCCTTTTAACGAGATAAGACCCTATTGCTAAGGTAATGATAAGTGGATCGTTTTAGTTTGTGTCGACTTCTATTAGATCGTCATCATTGAAATCGACAGTCGGCCTCTTCCTCTTGACTGATACCATGGCGGTAACAAAGAATGATGGTAAGAACTTAGGAAATTAGTCTGTTTTCATAGACGGCACAAATCTGTTGGACGTGGGTTTGGCTCCACAGATGATGGCTTTGCTGACCCGAACAGGATGGTTAGCTGTCTGCTGATTTTGATCGATAGGACTTGCAAAAGACCATTGGAGGGTACTCCAGTGGGACAAATTCCGACGCTCATGTTAAAGAGCAATTTTTGATAAGAGAAATAAACTGAAAGAAAGATCTGTGTGCCCTTGAGTGCTTGTTGTAAGTTTAGAGGGAAAGAGTATTTCCCTGCCCGGTTGGCTTCGCTATATATATAGCTTACCTGCGTGAATCTTGTATGCATTTGGGGCGCCTAAATCCTAGTTTTCTTATAAAGATATCCCGAGATCTCGGGAATCATAGTGAGATATTCCTAAAAATTTGAAATACTATTTATAAAGAAATTCAAATCACTATAGATTCCTTTCCTTATTGGTTAGAATCAAAGGTTTCCTTTTCAATTACAGGAGGTTGATTTTGTGTCTTAAGCGGAGGTGTATATTGCCTTCAGCTAAACAGAGACGCGAAGCACCAAGTAGATTTGAGAGCTGATCGAACCGCTACTGAGAGGGGTCTGGTAAGTGTGTATCAAGAGGAGACACATCCCATGCAAATGACGTGTTCCGGCAAGATTTAGTGTATTTTGTTCATTGAGTCTTGGACCCGAGTCATTCATTAATGGGCTTTTAAACCACGTAACATTAATTTCAAATAAAATAAAATAAAAAAGACAAGTTGTGATTTTTCAATTGACCACCATAGAAATTTTAGCACCAGTTGGTTGAGTTAACTAATTGACTGCCGGATTAATAAGGGCCATTGACCTTAAAAGCAAAGAAAGATCAAAGGCATTGGCCCTTTTAAAGCTGTTTTGAAGAAAAAGTTTGTATCCATTAATGTAAAATATGAATACATCCATTCCATATAAGCAAAGTATCAAAATCCACCACCATCCTGTTAGTATAGTATAGTAACAAGATGTTAAAGTTTTTTAATCAAAATTTTAAGTTAAATTTTAAAAATGAAAAAATAGGTATCGGAATAGTCTGCCGCTAAATTAAATGCCACAATGCTGAAACTAAATTGATCGGGTAACTCGGATATCAGTAGTCAAGTAACAAAAAAAATATCTAAATGCTAAAATCGAATTAATCAAATAATCCGGACATCGGTGGTCAAGTAAACAAAAAAAATCCAAATATCAACTGATATTTGCCTCTTTGTCTTCCATCTAATACCCCACAATCCCAAAAGGTAAATTGCACTCCGAGAAGAATGGTTTCCATATATACTTTCGTTGAACAATCTGATTTAAGGTCAAAATGTACTTTCATTGTCATATTAAATTACAAATGTAATGCCAAAGAACCAAAAAGTTTTGAAAATTATGGATGCGTTTTTGTTAAGAAATGGGATTTTGTTTTCTTCTTTTAACAGGTCACATGGCAGCTACCTTTCCACAATATCTGAATATACTTCATGGTTAGTTAGGTATGGTAGGTATACCCTTGGAAGGAGCTTAAGAAACACAAGGATTCCACTTCAAAATGATTCAGAAGTTGGCTATAGTTGAGAAGTTCCAATAACTTCTGGACCCAGAAATCTTTTCAACAATGAACTATGAAATGGTGTCTCTAACGGCTTTACAAGGCTTGGGAAAGGATGCTTGGAATAGCCTTTTTGCAAGAAAGAGTTCCAATTGGTAGGTGAATGACTCTAACCAAAGATTTGCGGAGGTTTCTGTTGTAACTTACAACGACATGCCCTTGTTCTCTCTCAGCGCAACGTGTCATGCACGTGTATTAGTGTCTTCCCACAAAACAATCTAATAGTTGACCTAGTTGTTGCGTTTGTGGAGAGAGAGAGAGAAAGAGAGAGAGATTTGGCTAACGTAAGACAATTCAATCTTAAATATAATCTGAAATAGAGAAAGGATATTGAAGACATTAAGTTGTGCGATTCAAGTATTGCACTAATTAATTATGAATTTAGTTTTTTTTTTTTTTTTTTTTTTTAACATAGGAGAAACTCAAACTCTAGATAGGAGAATGGTGTCAGCACCCGATTAATTATGGTAAAACTAAAGTTAAACTGAACATTTGTTTAGAAGAGTAGGTATAACTAGGTGATCAGACAAGAAACAAGTCCATATAGGTAGTCCAATTAGGATATTAAACCCAAAGACATTTGCTTTGCACACTTGCGTTACAAGTTTATTCACCACGTACTCAACAGATGTTTATGTAATATTATTCGGAAAATTGTGATGTGCTAGATCATTTCAGACCCGGTTGAAGGGAAGATTTAGCTATCACACCTACCACCAATCCTTTGGGATAACTCTCAATTTTATGTGCATTTACTTTTTCTTTTCTCCATGTGTATAAGGGGTGGTTATGTGTCTTGATACAAAAGAACTATGTAAACTATTTATGGGATCTTGATATTTGTTCATTAACTATTTTATGTAAACTTGTTTGACTTATTAAATGGTTGTTAATGATTTTTTTTTTTTTTAAATTTTTGTGGTTGAAACGGTATTTATATTATATTTGCATATGATGGATAGTTAGAGTTATATTATATGCACTTTGTATCAGATAAATATTTGGAGTTATAGTTTATATTTGTGATCGATGATTGTTTGTTTGATATTTGAAATGTTATCGATGGATGTTTGGATCACTATGTAGGAATGAAGTATAAAATACGGATGAAATATGTTTATCATGATCGATGGATATTTAATAAATAAGCTTTGAAGTAGATTTTTGATAATAAACGTAAACAAATCAAATTTTAAAATATATATATATATATATATATATATATATATATATATATAGATTTTCCGATATTTTTACTCAAATAATGTTGCTAAGTAAACATGGATTTGCTAACATTTTAGCTATAAAATGTCGGCCAATGCTTTAACTTTAGCTGACAGATTAGATTTAAACATCAGAAAAATTTCACTTTTGTCGACATTTTGCTTGTCCAACGCATTAGCAAATTCTGATTATTCGGCGACGCTTTTATCATGCAAAAGTAAGCAAAGATGCAAGTATTTCCTAAAATTTATTTATAAATATCAAGAAAATCCTGGGCGATTTTTTCTTTGGGTTGTTTTTTCTTTTTTTTCGTCGCTCCATCCCTTAGGGATAGTTATGAAACATCGAGATTGGTAATAAATAAATAATAAATAAAGTCATTTTTTTTTGTAGTGTCCCTATTTAAAAGCTTATAATCTTCTTATGGGAATGAAATGTTTTGAATTGTTTCAAATCTTAGAGAGAGTGATATTTTTTTTTGCCATAGATGCTGGGCCTAAAGATTTACTGGTTTCTCTTTTCTTCCTATTTATGGCCTTTTTTTTTTTTTTAATTTCAATTTTGTTGCTGAATTTTTCTACATTAAAACCTAGTTTTCCTAATCTGAGTAGAAAACAACAATAGTTTACAATTTATATTGAGTAGAAAAAAATTTAATAACTTAAAAAATGCTGATTTCGCACTCTGAGAGAGAGTGCGAAATCAACATTTTGAAAATAAAAAAATTTATCATGTTTAAATAATTTTATTTTAAATTCACAACAATTTAGTAAATAACCCACGGTTCTGGTGTGGGGTCTTGGGCAATTTTGGTTAGTCAGGTCTGAAAGGACCTAAAAACACCAAATTACCACGTCAAAATTCTCACACCTATATCTCCCATAGCATTTTGGATTAGGGATAGACGTCCTAGCTCTTGGGATATAATTAATTATGATGCAAAGGCAATTCCCAAATTTGTAAATAAATGAGAGAGAGAGAGAGAGAGAGAGAGAGAGAGAGAGAGATGGTTAGTTGACAGTTGAAGAAGACCTCTCATGTACATGTACATATATTAGGCATTGGGTTATCATGTGTATACGTGGAAGTAGAGTTGATCAGAAATAACAGAAAAATAAGATTGGTGGGTTATAAGTAGACGTTGTAGGTTAGAAACTTTGAAAGACGTTGAAAAGGATAACAAAATTCAACCCACTAACCAACCTCTCTCTCTCTCTCTCCCTCTCTCATATAGTTTACTCGTATGTATATATACATTGTTTTCTGGTTTTGGTTAGTCCAGATGTTGGCATCAATCTCTTGGTGAAGGTCTGTCCTAACTTCCTTCCCACCTCCTAACAGAAAACACTTCTCCATCTTCTGATTCCTCTCCTTGTCATCAAAACCTACACACTTCCTTCCTTCTCCCTCCCTCCACTCTCTCTCTCTCTCTCTCTCTCTCTCTCTCTCTCTCTCCCTCCCTCCCCAGAGGCTCCTTTGCGATTAATAGAATATTTATTTTATTCTCTTTCTTATTTTTCAAAAGTACACATTTACATTTCACCAAGCCTCCAAGAAATATTAGTGCTTTGGGTTTTTTGCTAAATATCTCTGAAAGGACACAGATGTATTGCAGCAGAGGCCACTGGAGACCTGCTGAAGATGAAAAACTTAGAGAATTGGTGGAACGCTATGGTCCTCATAATTGGAACACTATAGCCCAAAAGCTCCAAGGCAGATCAGGTAAAACTATAAACCCTGATTTATCCTCAAGTACAAACTCTTATTCTTTTCTTTGGTGCTTTGTTTGGCTCAGCTAGGGTTTCTGGAATTAATAAATGAAAAAAAAAAAAATACAAGAACATGTTGATTTCTTGTTTATTTATTTACCTAGGAATTTCCAAAATTATCAAAATTTTTCCATTTTCAGGTAAGAGTTGTAGGTTGAGATGGTTCAATCAACTAGATCCAAGGATCAACAGAAGCCCTTTCACCGAAGAGGAAGAAGAAAGGCTTCTGGCTTCTCATGGGATTCATGGGAATAGATGGGCAGTTATTGCAAGGCTTTTCCCAGGTCGAACCGATAATGCTGTGAAGAACCACTGGCACGTGATCATGGCACGGCGATCCAGGGAAAGGTCTAGGTTTTATGCTAAAAGAGCTGCCCAAACATTGATGAATAACCAAAAGCAATTGTTGAAGCAAGACATGCAAATGAACTTTGCTTCCTACATGAATAAGTACATGCAAGGCAATAAATACCCTCTTCTACAAAATAATCACTCCATATTCACCCACATCCAATGTTCAACTTCAAGTTTTAGTTCTTCCATGCAAATGGCACAACAAGGTAACTTCATGATGCTTCTGTGTGTGTTGTGTGTAGATTATCGCATGGTTATTATACCCAGACCAGGAACAGATTCACGGTTCAATGGGTGGATTACTGGTACGATTGCAGGGTGAATTACAAGTATTTTTAAAAATAAAAATTATATGATAGAATACTGTAACTAAATTTATGTCTCTCAATCTAATTAATTGGTTTCTATAGACTTAATCATAAAAATATTCAACTAGTTATTAAATACTTTTTCTATATCTAGAAAATTTCTTCTAATTCAAAATTGTTGAATTAAACGATTTTCGAGCGGTTCGCACTCGAAGTGAAAATTTTGACCATGTAACGGGTTCAACAGTCTTTCAATAACTATGAATAATGATTGTTGATCACTTTTTTTAATATACAAACATTTTTTATGCAGAGCGAAATCATGCGGTCGAGTTTTATGATTTTTTCGGTGTAAATACAAACTCTAATGGGAGTGAAGTGATAGACCAAGCAAGAAAAGATCAAAATGAAGAGGTAGAACAAGAAACACTAGGAGGGCAAAGCAAGGATGAAGGCATGCCAGCCTTCATTGATTTCTTTTGTGTTGGAAGAAATTCTTGAGCTCCAAAATGTTGATATTACTTGGGAAGATTTTACCAACCTTATAAAGAGAACAATGTACGTATCTCACTTTAACTAACCATAGTTAGAAATTACCTCTTTATCATGAAAATGAAATCATGTAAAGGAGAGGAAGGAATTAGTACATGTGTGTGCCACTGGAATGGGCATCTACACACACTCCATTAGATAGATGTTTAATCCACATGTACCAAATGAAAATGTCATTGGTATTTCCTTAGCTAATCTTGTTTCAATCTTATAAAATATTTTATTATTTCTATCTATTTTAAATTTAATATCGTACTTTTCATTCTAAAACGTCCGCCTTATACTATTATCCGTTCTTTCTTAATATATATTTTATAAGAAATACCTATAGATTATGAGTTGATTCTATTGTGCAAAGGAGATTATTTGCCACAGACAATTGAAATCGAGTATTCTATTTATATTATATATAACCAATGAGTGAGGTTTGTAGAGTTCAACACTATAGAATGTTAGTTTTTATTCTGATCAAGTTAAACATATCACCATTTTGCCAAACTCTATCAATAGAACCTTTTTTTCAAGCATATACAAAAAATTCTTTGAAATTCAACCATTGATCATTCCAGGAAATCTCAACCATCCACTTGAAACCCTCTAAATGCTCATTTGCACTATTTTTATGCCTTCAACTTCAACCATGCCCAGCCGGCCCCCATTAACATGATTGTTTCTCTTAGGCGAGGACGAAATAGGAGACCTGGATATTCTCGAAGAATGTGGCCTATCTTCAATTTTTTTTTATATAAATTATGGTATCTGATAACTATTTTAGGTATGACTAAATCCAATTAGAGTTAGGTTGAAATTTTAATAGAGCAAAATCTTTGATTATCTATTTTTATAATACATAAAATTTAAATCAAAAATTTTATTTTAGGACAATGAGATTTAATCATTAGACCAACAGTTGTGGTTATTGCCAATCTTAAATGGAGGAGAATTTTTGTGTGGGAAAGAGTTTCTTCTCCCACTATCTTAATGACCGGGTCCCGGCCTATCTTAAATGAAGAAGAATTTTTGTCTTCTCCCGCTATCTTAATGATTGGGTCCCAAAAATTCTACCACTCTTGCAATTGCCCCACATAGGTAGCAATAAGTTTTGGAAGGGCAGACACCCAATTAATGCACTGCACTCGTATGCTTGATTTTCAAATATCGACTTTAATAGTAAAGTTTGGTTTTTTTCTTCTAAGCTACCTCTCTCGTGCCATTGAAAAGGGCTTTTCCACCATCAGCTTCCACCTTATATCGTTCTGTATCCAAGAAAAAAAGGAAAAGAAAACCACACACACACACACATTTTAATAGTGTTCTTGGATAAGCCATTTTGCAATTCTTCAATTCAATACAAAATCTGAATTTTGGAGTTTGAATTATAAGTAATACCTAATTTGGAATTAATACAAAACTATCTTAGATGAAGGGGGCTTCCCTGCCTGTTGACACCAAAAAATGATCTCAACTCTTTCTTGAGTGGAGAATCGGTGATGATGAGTCTGTTGTATGAGTTTCAATGCATGTACTCGCAAAAACCCGACGAAGAAAGCTCTGGCGGAGGAGACTTCAATGAAGTCAGAAAAAATGGTTTTGGAAGAAAAACCGAAAGAGTTTGTGCTCTCCGTAGTCTTTGTGTGTAATGTGTAAAGAGAAATATGTGTACTTAGCATGTTGTTTCAATTTGATAGTAGCACATATGGCAGTGCCATATGTGCTTGGGGGTGTAAAGACCTACTTGCCTTGTACAAAGATCATGTAAAATCTTATGAGATTATCTTAATTATGATGGTGGACTTACTAGAGGTTCGGAGCCTTTTGAGAGAGGAAAGTTTCCTTGACCATCATGGAGACCCATAACGTAAAGATTTGAATCATTTAGGAGATTTGCTTTCTTATCGAAAGAGATGGTAATAATCCTGTATCGGATCAGGAAAGGTCTGAACTTGTTATTGATTTCTTTTCTTATAGAGTGTCTTCACTAAGGTCCATAATGTAGGAGGGGCCAATCTTACGATGACCAAAAGGTCGGGCTCGGAGGATTTAGCATCGTTCACCAAACAAGAGGCTTGAGTGATGTGAGAAGTGGAAGGGTCTGAGAGAGGGGTTATACTGAGGCTCTAGCTAAACTGTACAAGAGTCGCTTATGGACCTGCTAGTTTTCTTGATAATGGGTCGTTGGACCGTATATTATCATTAGCCCCCACTCCTTGTATAGTATATTAAAACGGTATTAGGAGTACTTTTAAATGGATAAAAATTTGGGGAACTAAATAGACACGAAAATGGAGCAGTTTTGAGTTAGTAGAAAGGCACGATTGTGAGCATTAAATGTGGTACGTGCTGCTTCGCTTTTCATGAATCTTCCTTAACATGCTTTTAATCTTTCGGCTTATGATTGGATAGAGTCACTGAAGCATTTTCAGTGGTTTCTTTCATTGAAAGAAATGTAATCTAGGGTTTTTGAAAGCTCTGAAACAATAGCCACCGTCGGAATCAACAACATCAAGACCATAATGATTAAGAGCGAATTGGAGGGTGTTGTGTGAGCAATGGGTTTAACGGGCAATTTTTACATACGATTACCTATGGAGGACAAATGGGCAAGTATGACTCATGAGACTTCTCTGCTGATGTACAAAGAGTACATCAGGCATGATTTGAAGGTGCCTTATTTAGGCATCCTGGCTGAGATCCTAAGGGGTTGAACATTTTTTTGACCAAATTAATCTCAAGTGCTTGGCAGTTGATCATAGTGGTGTCAGTTTTTTAAGTTTTTGTCATTTGGATTTTAACTTTGAGATTCTGTCCTCCATTTTTTGTTTGTGAGGATGTTCTAGTAAGAATACTAGGGGATGGTATTGCCTTCAGACAAGAATGAGCTCTAAATAGTGGTTTTTCTATAATGAAACTAAAGACAAATAGTGGATGAAGAACTTCTTTTTTGTGGAGTTTGAGAAAAAAGAACTTATGCCAATTTTGTCAAAGGCCAACGGAGAGCCTGTGATGGTATTAAAGGTTCCAATCCATTCTTGGTACTTTGAATTTGTTCATTGTGTTGAGAGTTTTTGCCAGAACAATAATAGGTCGATCCGGGTGGATACCCTTCTTGATAACCAGATGTTAAAGATAGTGGACCTATTACTCAGCGAGAAGGTGAAGATTGAAAGGCCCCTCCTAATGAAGAAGGTGGCTAGCGACTATTTAGTGTCTTGGATACTGTTAATAAGAGTGACCTATTGGTGGCCACTGTCGACAAGGTTATACATCTCGACAGACAGAAGAGTATCGAGGATGGAGAGAGTGCTTTAGGAGAAGAGGCTAGCAATGCACGTCCCGTCGCTACTCTAGTTCCCGAAAGGAAGAGGAGGAGATTGGTGGATTCTAGCATCAGTGGTGAAGAGTTAGAAGCCACTAGGAAGAGGAGGCTTTGGCATTGATTTTGACAATTATGGGCACCAAGAGATTGGATGCCAAGCCTATCAACCCTGAGGAAGAGCTTAGTTCTCCTAGTGGTCCAGATGTTGGGGAAGATGATGCTGAATCGAGAAGTGAGGTAAGGTCATCTCGTGTATTTTTAGAACACTTGCATGTTTGGAAGGGCAAGGGTGTATGCTAGACCAGACGACTCCGCTTCCCCGAATTTTTGTTAAGTTCTTTGATTGGTTGAAGGATCCGAAAGAGAGGGACACTGTAGTGATAAACTATGGCAGCAACTATTTTACTTAGATATTGTCAAGACGAAGAGGTTTGCTAACCCAATGAACTTCTATTGTGCCAGGCCGGAGTTAAATCATTTGACGGTGGAGCACGACGATAAAGCTATGATTACCCTTGGTTTACAAGTATGTCTGTTTTTGTTTGAATGTTTTAGTGATTCCAGTGTTCTGAAGATAACCTATGCATTCTTTTGTAGTCAGCTTTTATGGCAAAGTTCCAGTAGTTAAGGAAGAACCGACGAGTGGGCCATCTAGAGGACTTAGTGAATCAGAGGGGGGAAGAGATTGTGCAACTTTGAGCCATTCTAGCTCAAAAGAAGAAAGAGCGGGGAGAGGGCCAGGCAACAATCTCACAACTTCAAGCTGCCTTAGCCCAAAGAGAGCAAGAGTGGGAGGAGAGTAGGGCAGCCAATGCCATGTTACTTGAGAAGGAAGAAGAGATAAAGTGCTTAAGAACTAACTAGGATTTGGCGCTCGAGTAGTGTAACATGGTTATTGCTGAGTGTAAGAGGCTGGAACCATTGCAGAATGGAACCGAAACAGACCGCCTGTCTGTCGAAAGGGTAGTTCAAGAGATGAGGCAATCACTCGCCATTTTGGAGAAGAGGATTGTAGACTCAAAAGGTAAAATTACCAAGCTCTAGAAGGGTCATCAATGCAAGGTCCATAAGCTTAATGAGAGGTTGCGCCGTAAGGAAGGAATCGTCCACGAGGCGAGACTTACAAAAAGGTTGGCAAACGATGCTGATAGGGTCAATGTCGAGATGGCAAGTCAGAGCTTCGACGGTGATGTTAAAGTGAGCTTCTTTCGTGCGGTGGTCAAGGCTGATGCTTGTGTGGCAACAATGCATCTGGCCATGAGGGTTTGCATCAAAAGGCCACTCCTCCTCCATCTCCCAATCATGAAGCATGATCTTAGCTTCTATCTTTGTATTTTATCCTTCCGTTTTTGCTTGAACTCTCGATTTGGCTATACATCTTATAATGAAATGAATCTAGTTTCTTCCCTTGCTGATTCGGTCTTCTTTCTTTTGTACTTTAACTGTTATAGTATGTATGACACTGAGTAGCTCCTGATGATGGATATACACTACCGTTTTTCTGTACAGGGTGTTTAGGCCCCCATTCATGTGTGGAGCTATTGGAAGCGTGTAAAACCTAGGGGAATTAAGTTCCTTCTGAGTAATGACATCAAGTGTAATGGGGTTATTCCTATAAGATACTCGGTGTAGAAAGATGGATGCGGAATCCATGTGAGGCTTTCAAGCCAACAGATTATTGGGAGCCATCTACTTGGAAGTTGATCCCACATAGAGACTAAGGATGGGTGCGGAACCCATGTGAAGCGTTCAAGTCGAGAGATTGTTGGGAGTCGCCTGCTTGGAAGTTGAATCTCATGTGGAGGCTAAGGATGGGTGTGGAACGCATGTGAGGCGTTCAAGCTAAAAGATTGTTGGGAACCATCTACTTGGGAGTTGAATTCCGTATATAGGCTAATGATAGATATGGAACCCATGTGAGGCGTTCAAACTGAGAGATTATTACGAACCACCTACTCAAGAGTTGAATCCCGTATAGAAACTAAGGATGGGTACAGAATCCGTGTAAAACATTCGAACCAAGAGATTATTGGAAGCCACCCGCTTGGGAGTTGAATTTCGTATAAAGGTTACGGATGGGTATGGAACCCATGTAAAGTGTTTGAGCTGAGAGATTACTGGAGGCCACCCACTCAGGAGTTGAATCCTGTATAGAGGTTAAGGATGGATGTGGAACCCAGGTGAGGCATTTGAGCTAAGAAATTGTTGGAACTTAGACCATTAACAATAGCGAAAACGTAAAAAGAAATGAAATCAGAGTATTATCGAGAACGTCAAGCAGGACAATGAATTTTTAATTGCGTGAATAATTTCTAATCTATAGAATGAATTTTTGGTATTGTATATTTGAATCATGGAATTTAGTGAAGTAAGAAATGAAAATTGGGTTTGGTATACACTATTAGTAAAATCCAATTCTTAAAACCCAGTATTGAAATTTAAACTTTATTCTCTAATCTTTTATTAAACTAAGCCTAGAAAAGTTA
The DNA here is from genome assembly GCA_033439265.1 of Dillenia suffruticosa. Lineage (NCBI taxonomy): Eukaryota > Viridiplantae > Streptophyta > Magnoliopsida > Dilleniales > Dilleniaceae > Dillenia > Dillenia suffruticosa. The sequence goes on from JAVTVX010000015.1 coordinate 24,217,145, forward strand.
AAAAAATAATAAAATACTATATATATATATAATAATAATAAGAGTGTATATGTGTGGCCATGAGAGAGAGATATCCACTTCCACACTCTTGAACATTCTTGAATACACTTTTGTGTATATCTTTGTGTGCTTAGCTGAGAGAAGAAGGAAATAGTGAGAAAGGAGAGAGAGAGAGAGAGAGAGAGAGAAGGAGAAAAGGAGAAGTTGCATTTTCTTCCTTTCATCATACTTCCTCCATTTTTTTTAAAAACCATCCAAGAACCTCTAAACCATTTGTCAACAAAAATACTAAAATTTTAAGTTCTCTTACCTTACTTTCAACAATGTTTAGAAAATCTTTGGGCATGAAGATAGCAAGAGCGTGGGGTTATCAAAATAAATAAAGAAAACTAGTATTTAGAGTGGTTAGTTGATTACTTAAGGAATCATTGAACCAAGTCCAAAGTAAACTTTAAATTCATGATTTTTATCATAGAAATCATGATGAACAGCATGTTTGATGATCTGAACGTAGGAGTATATAGATGATTTAGAATAAAAATAGAATGTTTGAATTTCTGCGAACAAAATATTCTGATCATGCTATAATATTTTGGCTATAACTTTCTCTGCACAAAATTATTTCAAGTGAGGTTTTCTACATATGAAACTAGACTCCTATACTTTGAAAATGAGATATAATTTGTGAAAATCTGATAAGAATTGGATTTTTAGTGATTTTTTTAAAGTGAAGCATTCTGCTGAATAATCTCCTATTTTGGCTAAGAATTTGGTTTGATTTTGAGATGTTTTTTAGGCTGAATTAGGCTAAACTCTAAATATGAAATATTTAGATCTATGTCTCATCTTTAATTTCAAGTAAAAATCATATGATTTGAATATTTGTAGTGAAATTTATAGCCATTTTCCCATAATTGCGCAAATTGAAAATTATACAGTTAAGGTAACATAAAATAGATTTACATGCCTTTGTATAATTGGAGTAGATCTAAATTATAGATATAAAAATTGTTATTTTATGTTTAGTTTTTAAGTAAAAAATAGAAGTTTAACGGTCCAAAAATATTAGTTTAAAATATAATTATTTTTCTAAAATATGAAAATATAGAAATGAACTTTAAATATGATTAATGAAAGATTTAGGCAAAGAGATATATTTTCCCTTTTGGATATGAGTATTTAGTTTCATAATAGTATCCAATAAATGTCTAACCTCAATTTTATGTTATGATCTATATAATCAACTAGACGAAAGTCTTTCGATCAAGGATAAGCTTGAGAACTTCGATTAGTGGGAGTGCACACCCTTCCTAAACTGTGAGTAAGATTTTTATGTTTTGTTAGTGAGAAATGTTTTGTATTTTGAAAAAATCAATTTTTGTTTGGTGACCAATTGTTCATATAGGTGCTATAGTTTATTGTTCACTTATGATCGGTGGGAGGAAGAGTGGTATGAATGGAGCTGAATTTTTGGTTGGGGTAGTGTGATGCAGGGTATTAACCTATCCAAGGTTACGGTTGTCACCAATAGTGATATCCAATCTAACACCAAGATCGAGACACTTTTAGAAAAACAATGAATGAATAAAAATTTTTGGTGGATCCATTCCTTGACCCCGACCAAGGTCCTAAATTAGAAAATATGTTTTCAACAGTTCCAAAGTTTTGAACGAAATGCAACCCATTTGATACAAAGAGAACTATTTTACTTTGAACACATTAATTGTTAATACCTTGTGAATGTTTTGTGATCTTATGAATTCTTTAACAATGATTAAACGAAATTTGTTGTTAATGATTTTAGGACATGATCACACTCTCACTCATTTGCATGTACATATACTTCTTACTCACTGAGAATATATGTACTCATTCCATTCTTTCTCTCCTATTTTCATATTTGTAGATAGTAAGTGCAGATTAAGGGTCTTCTACTGAAAATTTTTTATACCCATTTTGGTTGGAGTCATAGAATACATGTAAGGTAGTCTCACTTCGGCCTTAGGTAGTTATAGATGGATCCATGGAAAATGTCAATAGATGTAACACCGACACCTCGATGTATCCACTATTGTACCCCACTTCATTTTATATATGCCATTGTTCACATTCTATGTAGAAAAATTAACTAAAAAATTTTTCCGTTAAAACCACTCCCGAAAATTTCGGCCCAAATCATCGGGAATTCAAAAATTTTCAAAATGACTACTGATGGTCTAATAATAATGAGAATGACTCTAAAGTATATAGAAATTTCAAATTTAAGTAGATCTTATGTCATACAGTTAAATCGTAACTTTTTTGAAAAATCACCGGTAAACCCTAGTCGGGGCGAATGTATCTCGAAAAAGCTAAATGATCACGTTTTTTATGCGAGATAAATTAAATTAGACCTAATACGAGATTTTGGATCCAACTTAGAATTATAAAAATTTTCAAAATCAAAATGTAATTTTTATAAGTCAAGAGACTTATTTGTAACTAACAAAAATTTAGAAGTATTTTGATAATGCACTCCCCCCAAAACCGTGAATAACAAGAGTGAAATGATAGTCGTTGGGTGAGGTGGCCGAATGAGAGAGAGAGAGAGAGAAAGAGATTTTTGGATTTTTGAAGAGTTAATTAATCCAAGGGTGAGAATTGAATGGAAGTAAGATGAATTAATTTGGACCATTAGATTTGAGTTAATAGGAGACAAGAACATTATTCATTGAGTGAAAAAATGGGTTTTCTTGAAAATCAACCAATGGTGAAGATTGACTTGGAATTGGAGCAAAAGGAGGAGTTTTGTATGGTGAAGATTCAAAGAGCCTTGAGTATCACCATTGAAGAAATGTATGATTTCTTCAAACAACTCTTTGAAATTTTGGTGTAGATTCATTCTACTTTAACCCTAATATAACATATCTAAATTTGGAGCCAAAAGGAGACACCTAATTTTGTGAACTTACATTGGCCAAGAGCTACGAGTGAGGGAGAAATAGAAATGTTGTAAAGAAAAATCTTATTTGGACTTGAATCATCATATTTTGAGATAAGAAAAATTTTGCACACATTTCTCATGCTTCATTGGGTTCCTCCTAGGCTCCAAGTTATGAAAATCATGCCAAAATATCACATTAACACATTTTAACAATATTTTCAAAATTTACCGAACTATCACCCCTCGATCCTCAATCGAAGGTCATGAACAGTCGCCCGTCACCCCATATGCAGTCCATCACATGACATACATGTCGAGAAACGCAAGGCTAACATCTCTACCTGTTTAAAACATATTTTTCCTCAAAATATAATTTTCTAAGTAAAAGAAATATAAAATACAACACTGTGCCTCAATGTATGATTATACAACGAGTTTTGAGAGTTTCAATTTACATTTACAATATACATAATTACAGTCATCCCATAAATATACATGATCATTCTATGGATCTAAAGTATGTACATTATCCAACTTTATCATGGAAAAATGATTAATACCATACCCAACACCTGACGTCTCCAAAATATATATTAAGTATGTCAAAAGCGTCTCGACACATCTCTCTGTCAAATTTATATCTATTATCATGGAAAAGTGAGGGGTGAGTATTAAGAGAAAATACTCAGTGAGTGAGTGGATCGACATTATATTATCAATAGTAGGTACGAGTACGGAGTGTCAAAGCACATTCTTAAAGCATGATGATAATATAAATTAAGCATGGTGTTTCCATAAATCATGAGATCATATATCATACATCAATATATCAATACATGCATCAATTTACATTTCCAAATTATTTAGGGTTTGCCAATAAAATATTCCCAGTAAGGGTTTACCACGACCAATGATGGACACATTAAGGGTTTTTCATATGCAAGTATAAACACATTTAGCTTTCAAACCCAATGTTGACCACGAGTCTCACCAAGTGCTAAACAGTGACGTCACACATGTCCTCCCCTTACGGTTCAACTGACTAGCCCATGTCCATGCACATATATATAATCAACCATGTATAGAATCCCACCCGATACTAGACAGTGGCGTCACACATGTCGTCCCCAATTTGGTTCAACTGGCCGTAACTATAATTATGACGTTTAAGGATACCTCCTACAGAAGCGTATCCGAACACAATAGGTGCTTCTACCAACGCCCTTCATAGCTACAATAGTCTATTAAGGATATCATCACATCAAGTCCACTAAAGATATCATCACATCATTACATCATAAGTAGGCATTCGACCCACACATTTCTATTTAAACCATTTCAAATTAATATGCCAATACAATGGAAGTATATAATTCATATCAAGTTTCAAAGAGTGGCACGATATCATTTCAATACAATTCATGGATACATATCATTTAAATCAATCATTTAAGACACTCCAATGATTACAAAGAGAAGTATTTATAAAATATAGACCAAATCTCATATTTTCACATATGCCATAAAATATGTTATTTTGAAACCTATAAAACATGTATTTTTATTCAATCAAGAATATAGTGTCAAAATTCCACTCACTTATACAGGAGGGTATGTCACTCCCTAAAATGTATCACAATGTATAGGAATGTGCTCCCCTCATTCGATCACCAAACGTGTCACTACAATGGTAACACAAAATATGTATAAAATTTGTGTCATAAAAGTGAAAAACACAATGTTAAATTGTATTCTCAATTAATCTTTCACCTAGAATCAAGGCTTAGTACATTATAGGTAGGCTCTTAAGGTATACACATGCTCTTCCCTTTTTATCACCAAACCGACAACTTCAATTGCCCATTTATAAATATACTTCATAACTTCACCACATATGCTTATGTGTCTCCAAATTACATGTCAAATAAATTCTCAATCTTTACCACATTCTATCCTCTTCACGAGATTTCATATTCTACAAACATAGCACATGCACATACTCATTTGCATTCCTTACATTCTCGGCAAATCACCTATTTAATTCACATTTCATCCCATCACTTTAAACTAACCATTATACACAATTATTGATCACCTTTGCACTTGAATTCAGCACACATAATTGGCCTTTTGAAACCAAAATTTTCAGTCCATCAAAAACACATTTCTCCTTCAAATTTTTTAGTCAAACACAATCAACTTCATGTACATATTTTTCACATCAATTTAAATCAACAACCATACATAATATTTATCACATTTGTACTAAAATTCTACACACATAATTTGTCCCTTAAACACTACATTTAGCTCATCAAAATATAATGTTTTTCATCCAAATTTTCGGTCACACAAGGTTCAAACTTTCTGCAAACTTTATTACCACAATGAAGGACAAATTTTGCACAAAAAAATTCTGCACACAAAAATTCTGCACACATTTCTCATGCTTCATTGGATTCCTCCTAAGCTCTAAATTATGAAAATCATGCCAAAACATCACATTAACATATTCTAACAATGTTCTCAAAATTCAGCAAAGTGCAGAATTTTTCTAATCTCAAAATATGATGATTCAAGCCCAAGCAAGATTTTTCTTCACAACATTTCCAATTCTCCCTTGCTCCTAGCTCTCAGCCAATGTAAGTTCACCAAGTTAGGTGTCTCCTTTTGGCTCCAAATTTAGATATGTTATATTAGGGTTAGAGTGAAATGAATCTACACCAAAATTTCAAAGAGTTGTTTGAAAAAATCGTACATTTCTTCAATGGTGATACTCAAGGCTCTCTTGAATCTTCATTATGCAAAACTCTTCCTTTTACTCCAATTCCAAGTCAATCCTCACCATTGGTTGATTTCTAAGAAAACCCATTCTTTCATTCAATGAATAGTGTTTTATCTCTCACTAACTCAAATCCAATGACCTATATTAATTCATCTTACTTTCATTCAATTCCCACCCTTGGATTAACTTTTCAAAAACCCAAAAATCTCTCTCTCTCTCTCTCTCTCATTGGGCCACCTCAACCAACAACTCTCATTTCTCTCTTGTTATTCACGGTTTTGGGGGGAATGCATTGCCAAAATACTTCTAAATTTTTGTTAATTACAAATAAGTCCCTTCACTTCTAAAAATTACATTTTGATCCCGAAAATTTTTATAAAAGTTGGACCCAAAATCTCGTATTAGAACTAATTTAATTTATCTCGCGTTGAAATGTGGTCATTTAATCTTTCCGAAACACATTCGACCCGATTAGGGTTTTACCGGTAATTTTTTAAAAAAGTTACGATTTAACTCTACGATGTAAAGTCTACCCAAATTTGAGGTTTCTACACACTCTAGAGTCATTCTCATTATTATTGGACTATCGATGGTCATTTTGAAAGTTTTTGAATACCTGGCGATTTGGATCGAAATTTTCAGGAGTGATTTTAACGGAAAAATTTATTAGTGAATTTTTCTACATAGAATATGAACAATAGCATATATAAAATGAAGAGAAATACAATAGTGGATACACCGAGGTGTCGGTGTTACATTTTCTAACTCTCTAAAAATAAGTTTCGTTCTCGAAACTAAATGAAAACTTTACAGAGAAAAGCTGGGGGTACTGTCTTCTCATGGCTTCCTCGGGCTCCCAGGTCTCCTCCTCGACCTGGTCACTCCTCCATAAGACTCAAACTAAAGGAACTTTCTTGCTTCGTAGCTTCTTAGTTTGCCGATCAAGGATAGCCACAGGCTGAACTGGTAGAGTCAAGTCCTCATGCAACTCAACTGACAAAGGCTCTAGGAAATGTGATGGATTAGGCAGGTACTTTCTAAGTATAGAGATGTGGAAGACATTGTGAATGCGTGAAAACTCATCCGGAGCTTTAGCCTGTATGTCATATTTCTGACCCTCTCAAGGATACAGAAAGACCCAATATACCTGGAGTGCAGCTTACCCTACTATTTGAATCGAATCACCCCTTTTCAGGGTAATATTTGTAGGAAAACCATGTCCCCTTCCTCAAACTCAAGTGGTTGCCGCCTTCTATCGGTATAAACCTTCTGTCGGTCTTGGGTAGCCTTCATACACTCATGGATGATTTTTACTTTTTCTTTAGTCTCCTCAATAATCTCAACATTGATGAGTTGTCTCTCTTCTACCTTATCTTAGCACAACGGAGTACGACATTTCCTACTAAACAATGCCTCATACCGAGGCATCCCAATGTTGGCCTGATAGCTATTATTATATACAAACTCTATTAATGGGAGATACTGATCCTAGTGACCCCAAAAATCCATAACACATGCTCTCAACATGTCCTCTAGAGTATGGATGGTCCTTTATGACTGACCATTGGTCTGGGGGTGGTATGCTGTGCTGAATCTCAATCTAGTATCCATTGCCTCCTACAATCTGTGCCAAAATCTAAAGGTAAATCAGGGTTCTCTGTCTAACACTATCGACAAAGGTACCCCGTGAAGTCTGGCAATGGTGTCAATATAGAGGCGTGCCAACACCTCCAAGGAATAATCACCACGAATAGGAATGAAGAGTGCGGACTTGGTGAGTTTATCGACGATCACCCATATAGTATCATGCCGTGCCTAAATCCACAGTAGCCCCATCACAAAATCTATCGTGATGTGTTCACAATTCCACTTGGGAATGAGAAAAGACTGTAAAGTGCCGGCCGGTCACTGATACTCGGCCTTCACCTGTTGACAAACTAGGTATCGAGAAACAAACTCTGCGATCTCCCTCTTCATATCGAGCCACCAATAACTATCTCGGATAGTCCGGTACATTTTCATACTGCCCGGATGCATAGCATAAGCAGAGGAATGAGTCTCTTCAAGAATAGCTCTGCGAAAATCATTGTTGGCGGGAATGCAAACCCGTTCTCGGTATACCACTAGTCTGTCATCACGGACTCGAAAATATGCGCCATTGGTTGATTTCTAAGAAAACCTATTCTTTCACTCAATGAATAGTGTTCTTGTCTCCTACTAACTCAAATCCATTGGCCCAAATTAATTCATCTTATTTCTATTCAATTCCCACCCTTGGATTACCTTTTCAAAAACCCAAAACCCAACAATCGAGTCTTATCATGCATAATAGCAAAGGAAATTTGGAAAAGGCACGAAACTACCTATGAAGGGACTGATCAAGTTTGTAAGAGCAAGATCAGACTACTGCAGCATGAATATAAAGTTTTCAAAATGAATGATGGAGAAACAATTAGTGAGATGATCACAAGATTTAACAAGATAATTAATAAGTTCAAACTACTTGAAAAAGGAATTCCTCAAGAAGATATGGTGGACAAAATTATGAGAAGTTTACCAAAATTATGGGAATCCAAGATGACAGCAATTGAGAAATCCAAAAATTTTGAGACTCTAACAATGGATGAGCTCATGGGATCCTTAATAACCCATGAGATGAAGTTGAATGTGAAGGAGCCTACAAAAGAAAATAGAGGCAAAGGAGTAATATTAAAGGCTGACAATAAAGAAAACACGTCTAACTCAAAAGAAGAAGATGAAGAGGATGAAGCTCTTCTGGTAAGAAAATTCAGAAAGTTCATGATTAGGAGGAGGAACAAGAACAAATCCTTCTTCAAAAAGCTAGAAAAGAAGGAAAAAAATCAGATGTTTTGAATGTAAAAAACTAGGGCATATGAAAGCTGATTGCCATTCTCTCAAAAAGGATGAAAAGAAGTACAAAAATGACAGAAAAAAGAAGAAAAAGAAAAAGGCACTTGCTGCATGGACTGATAAAAACTCAACCTCAAGTGATGAAAAACAAAATGAGGAACAAGCCAACATCTATTTTATAGCAAATGAAGAAATCTCAGACAATGAGGTAAACTCTACATCATATTCATCTTGTTCTGATTCTTCTGATTTTGAAAATAATTTCACTATTAAGGAATTATGTAAAGCATTGCTAAAAGCATTAAACGAATTGAAGAGATCAAAAATGAAAAATAATTTTCTAAAGAAAGAACTAGTTGAAACTGTTAGAATATCAGAAAATTCAAAAAGTGAAGTAAATGAGTTGAAAAGGAAGACTGCTAAGTTAGATCTGTACATGGATGAACTTGAAAAGAAATTGAATGATAATTGTTTAGAGAAAGACAATGACACTCTAGCAAATGAGAATATGTTTTTAAAGAAAGAATTGGATGAATAAAGGGAAAAGAATTAAAGGCAAAACATTATACTAATTAAATTCATCCAAAACCAAGAAAAGTTAGATGTCATACTAGGAGCACAAAAAGCTATATTTGACAAAACCGGATTAGGATACAACCAAAACCAAACACAAAAGAAGTCATATAAGTTTTTGTGCCAAGTTCTGAGAATACTAAATTTGAGAGATGTCACACTTGTCTGAAAATTGGACATAATTCAAATGCATGCAAACTAAGAAACCAAATTTCAGACTGCACTAAAAATCTAAGTATGATAAATGGATATTGCATGTACTGCATGAAGATAGGACACTCAATTCATAATTGTTGGTTCCAAAACTCCTCGAGAATAACCTTAAAATGGATCCCCAAAGATAAATTCAAAACTAACTCAGTCGGACCCAAAAAGATATGGGTACCAAAGGTAAAGGTGTAATTGTTCTTCGCTACAGGTGTGTTTAAAATCAAGAGAATCTCCCGACATGTCTGTGTGGTGCATAGATAGTGGATACTCAAGATACATTATCGGAAATGTATTAAAATTCTCTTATCTTGAAAGCAATAAAGGAGGAAAGTTTGTATTTAGAGACAATTCAAAGGGAAAAATTATCGGAATAGGTAACATAGGAGGTAAGTCCTCTTACTCTCAAATTCAGAATGTGTTTCTTGTTTCTGGACTGAGATTTAGCTTATTAAATATTAGCCAATTATGTGACAAAGGTTATTCATTATTGTTTGAGTCTGATGCATGTTCTATCATTGGCAAATCCTCTAACTCTATTAAATTTACTGGTCACAGAAGAGAAAGTATATATGCAATTGATTTAGATCACTTAGAAATCTCAAATGAGTCATGCTTAGTTGCTGTAAACCAGAATTCATCATGACCATGGCATAGAACATTAGGACATGCTAGTATAGACACAATTTCAAAATTAGTTAGGAAAGATATGGTAAAAGGTCTTCCAAAGCTAAAATTTGAAAATGACAAATTATGTGATGCATGTATGAAAGAAAAACAAACCAAAACTTCCTTCAAGTCTAAAAATCATGTGTCAACTGCAAATCCATTAGAACTTCTTTACATTGACTTGCTTGGGGCCAATTAAAACACAAAATTTAGGTAGAAAACATTATAAGTTTGTAATCATTGATGATTACTCTAGATTCATAGGGTTTTGTTTCTTGCCAAAAAGAAAGAAACTAGTGAGACATTCATAAAATTGTGTAAAAAAATTCAAAATGAGAAAGGAATGTTCATTAAGAGCATTAGAAGTGATTATGGCAAGGAGTTTGAAAACAAAACTATGGATGATTTATGCAGTTATAATGACATTAACCATAATTTCTTAACTCCTATGACGCCTCAACAAAATGAGGTGACAGAATGGAAAAATAGAACCTTCCGAGAAATGGGTAGGACAATGCTCTATGAAAATAACTTACCTAAATTTTTTTGGGTAAAGGTTGTGAACACTACATGTTACATTTTGAATAGAGTACAAACAAATTTTAAAGAAAACTCCTTATGAACTTTATAAAGGAAGGAAACCAAATATAGCATACCTTAAGGTGTTATGGTGCAAATGCTTTGTCTTAAATAATGGAAAAGAAGTATTAAGAAAATTTGATACCAAAAGTGACGAAGGAATTTTCCTAGATTATTCCTTAGCAAGCAAAGTTTATAAAATCTATAACAAAAAAACCATGACAGTGAAGCAGTCAATCCATGTAGAGTTTGATGAAGAGAATGATTTCAATCAAAGAATGTTGGATGATGAAGAAGTGTCTGAGAAGTTAAATATGATAAGTTTGTTTGATGAAGCAAACAATCAGAAAGAAGAATCAAAAGAACTCACGGTGTAGGAGGAAAGAAATGAAACACAACAGAAGCAAAAGATCAAATACCTTCAGATTAGGAAAGATGTAAATCCAAAAAACATAATTAAGAGTATTAGTTCCGGAGTTAGAACTAGATCTGCAATCCAAAATCAATCTGAATATATAGCTTTTATCTCTCAAAATGAACCTAAAATGTGGATGAAGTCTTAGGAGATGAACATTGGATAATGGAAATACAAGATGAGTTAAATTAGTTTAAGAGAAATAAAGTATGGAATCTAATTCCTAGACCTGCAGATCAATCAATGATCGAAACCAAATGGGTTTTCAGAAATAAACTTGATGAATTTGGCACAATCACAAGAAACAAACCAAGATTAGTAGCCAAAAGTTATAGTCAAGAAGAAGCAATTGATTACGTTAAAACTTATATACCAGTAACAAAGTTATAAGCCATAAGAATGTTGTTTGCCTTCTCTTATTTTATGAATTTTAAGCTTTACCAAATGGATATCAAAAGTATATTTCTGAATGGTTACTTGAATGAAACAATATATATTGAATAACCTCCAGGATTTGAAGATCCAAAATATCAAGAATATGTATACAAATTAACCAAAATCTTGTATGGTATGAAACAAGCTCCTAGAGGTTGGTATGAAAGATTAAGTAACTTTTTAATAGAAAATGATTTTTAACGATAAAAGATAGATACCACTCTATTTATCAAAAAGAGAGATGGAAATTTCTTGATTATACAAATGTATGTAGATAACATAATATTTGGAAGAATTAGCATGAGAATGTGTGAGGAATTTGCAACCAAAATGTAGAGAGAATTTGAAATGAGTATGATGGGAGAGTTAAATTACTTTCTTGGACTGCAAATAAAACAATCAGAAGATGGAATCTTTATAAATCAATCAAAATATACAAATGATTTAATTAAAAGATTTGGGTTCAGTGACTATAAGGGAAATACAACTTTAATGAGCAAAAACATTAAGTTAAATAAAGACAAAAATGGTAAATCAATTTGCCAAAAACTTTACAAAAGCATAATAGGGTCTTTGCTTTATCTCACTGCTTCAAGACCTGACATATAATTCAGTGTAATTTTTGTGCTAAATTTTAATCAGATCCTAAAGAATCTCACTTAGTAGCACTTAAAAGAATCTTTAGATATTTAAAAGAAACTATTTACTTAGGACTTTGATACGACAGAAACTTAAGTTTTCAATTGCATGGATTATGTGATGTTGACTTTGCTGGATGCAAAGTGGATAGAAAAAATTTATGTCACGTCCTGACCTACCCCCGGGCTGAGCACGCGACAACCACCGCGGCACCTCGATATACGAGCACATCGTCCTGCATATCGAGGCACCGTAAGGCTAATAACAACATTCAATCTAAGGTATCACAGACCAATTCAATTCACAAGTCATCACAATGTGTCTCAATGCATCAATATATCGAATCAAATGAGAGTTATCATTTTCACAAGTCAACATAAGTATAATACAGTCATCCTAGATATATAAATACAATGGTCAACTAAATACTCTAAATATAACAATAAATTCAAATGATTACCACGAAAGAGTGGGTAACCGTACCCAAGCCCAGTGTCTCCGAAATGCCTAACAAAATCAAAACTCTTCTAGCCCTCAGTTCAAGACTAAACCTGTAAGATGAGAATGTGAGGGGTGAGTATCTAAAGGGAGATGGTACTCAGTAAGTGAGGGGATTGATATCGTACTATTAATATCGGTGTGAACTTAGAGTGTTAAAGTATAAGATAATAATATCCACAGTGTGCAAACCGATCATTTAATTTTAAAACCATATATCATATGCACACATCAGAAATCAAGATACGCATCCAATATTTACATCAATGTCATGAAGAGCCAGCCAATGAAATATTTCCGGCAAAGGTCTACCTCGACTAGTGACGGGCGCATTGGGGGTTTTCACAATGCATGTATGTAAAAACAATAGCTCTCTACCCCAATATTAGCCGCAAGCTGATCCAACAAGCCAGCAAATATCACAAGTATAATTATCAACATAGATTCGATATTTGGGGGATAGCTCTAGCCAAAGCGTATCCGGACACAACGAGTGCCTCTACCAAATGTCTTTTGTAGCTATGGAATATTGCTATACAGCGGGAAAATGGGGGGCACCAATCCCAAAGCGTGGAATCATCACAGGACATCCAACCCAATCACATGTTCAAATTCAAGTTCTATGAAATCGTGTACCAATATATATGAAAATTATATAAATACCACATGTTATGAAAAAGTGGCATAATATCATTTGTGAAAGCGCATGGATGCATATCAAACAAGTGGACACTCCAATGGTCACAAAAATATGTATAAAGTATATATGAAAATCCGAAATCTCAGTTTATCACACATTTGAAATCGTGCTATAAAAAGTATTTAAAACAGGATTTTCCAATTAGTAGCAGACGTCAAAGTCCCGCTCATAGTTTGGGGGAGGGTAACGCACTCCTCAATATTACCAAGAATCGTAAATCAAGTGCTCCCCTCGTTCAAATCAAATAACTTTTATGAAGAAATCAGTCCGCAGATTTTCAAACCTGCGCAGTCATAGGAAATAAGTTATAACGTTTTGCACAAAACTCCATTCCAAGCGAAACTGTGCAATGTTATAGGTAACTTCATGACTTATAACTTTCATTTTATACATTTTCTCAAATTCACATCATAGAATCCCAAAAATCCTCACTTTGTTTCAGTCGCATTCCAATTTCAGTTTCTGTCCAATTTTTGTACAGAAACTATAACGTTTATTCTCTTTATCAAAACTTAATGAAATTTTAACATGTCATTCCCAAGACAAATCTACAATTTTTGTGTTTTGAGTTTCACTTAATTATGCCGATAAAGGGGTTGAAATAAATCATGATAAGAACAGACAGTTTTCAGTTGGAAACAAAATTGCTGCCAACACACCTTTAGGAAAAACAATATACCGTTTGATTCTCTTGTGCGTTTTGGCTGAAATTTTAATATATCGTAGAAAGAAATTTTGAGTTTCTCCAAACTAGAGTTGGAAATGGTTCGTTTATACACATTAATTTTATAGTCCGAAACAGAACAACTTTCTGTCATGCTTTAGGAAAAATGCCATAACGTTTGGCACGGATATTTGATTAAGGTGATTCTTATCTCGTTGGAAAGATAAGATTTGGATCTATAATTTACTTAACTAGAGTATTTTTAAATTTTGACTATAAGATATCTTAAAACAAATGTAAATTTATGGACAGAAATAAAATCTAAAGCAAGACAAAACAGAAAATTTAGCTCAATTTCTTTGCCTTCCAAAACTCCTCATAGATTGGACTCATTCATTTTCACTCTTGGCTCTTGAAAGAATGAAGAAAGCTCTACATTTTCCTCTCTTCTTCCTCTCACTCACGTCCACTTCATGGTGCAACAAATGAAGGGATTGAAATCTTTTAATTTTTACAAGCACACTTCATTCCCCAAAAGTCAAGGTTTGTACATCATCAACATATCTCAATAAATGCTTGCTTTTTCATTCCATACCATACCATACTTTGACATTAAGTGCTTGTCCAATTTGTTGTCTACCATCTTATTGCATTAAATTCCCTATCTTTTGAGAAATTACTTCTAGATTCTTGTCAATTACAAATTAGGTCCCTAGACTTATAAAAATTATAAATTGATCCCAAAAATTCTCAAAATTACACGCTAGACCCAAAATAACATATTAGGCCCAATGTGACCAATTTTGAAATTTAATATGGTCGTCTTTATCATGTTTGTCAAAATCGATCCAAATTAGGGTTTACGGACCAAATTTCTGAACTTTTGCCATTTTAACCATAAAAATAATTATTTATCAAATTTAAAAATTTTTTCACTCTCAAAATCACATCTTATCATCATAAAACCATTTGTGATCCATTTCGAAATTATTCACTTATACTTAAAAATTGGAGCAAAAATTTTCAAGGGGAATTTTATCAGAAAAATTTTTGAGTGAAATTTATAAACGGATTTATGAAAAATCATCATATATAAAGATAAAATAGGATATATGAGTATACAACGAGAGTCGGTGTTATAGTATAAGTGACACTTATCAATTCTTTGAAAGTATGTTGGTATCATTGTCCCCCAAAAAGCAAAGTAGCGTGGTATTATCAATGACAGAAGCGGAATATATTTTGGCTGAACAATGCACTGCATAGATCCTTTGGATCAAACATTAAATGAAAGACTATGGGCTAGATTTTGATTGTATTATAATCAAATATGACAACACAAGTGCAATAAATCTCACAAAAAATCTAGTACATCACTCAAGAACCAAACATATAGAAGTAAGACATCATTTCATTCGAGATCATGTTCTGAAGAATGAGATTGTTCTTGAGTATATTGACACTCAAAAAAAAATTGCTGATATCCTCACCAAACCTTTAGAGAAAAATAGATTTTGTGAATTAAGAAGAGATTTGGGAATGATAGAAATGAAGGAATAGAGAGGACGGAATGAAAAATAAAGTATTAGTTTTCTGATTAATGGTCTTTAGGTCGACCTATTTATCAAATATGTTGACAAATTTGAAAGTATACAGAGACATGTCGACCTAATGAACGTTAGAGTTATAAATCGTGTCGACCTGATAACGAACCAACACTTAGAACTAAACTCAGGAGATGATACACCGACCTGACTTTAATGATGTCAACTTGAGAAGCAACAAGAAGGCAGGTCGATGCCTTTCTTATTATGTCAACCCAAGTATGAACCACCAAAACAGGTTGATATGTATTCACTTATATCGACCTGTGATACAACTAATAGAATACCAATAGTCGGCACATCAACCTATTTAACCTTAATTCCCAAATTTCAAACTTTCCCTCTCTCTTTCGAAACCCTAACCTCCCAAATTCATAACACTAATCCCCAAATCCATAACACTAATCCCCAAATCAAAAACCTAATCTACCAAATCTTTATAAGAATCAAACGCAAATGGCTTCTATACTACAATTTACCAAACCGACGGGAAAGGATACATCCTCTCCTGCGCAACCCATGAAACCATCATCCCTTCCTCCGCAAACATTCCCTCAATTCAGCACCTATGAGTGTCAGTCAATAAAAAAGAGCGAACTGTACGATATGGTATTTTCGAAAAGAAAGGTGAACCACGGACGATCGATCAATTGAGAATTTTTTAAAAGAGTTAACTTCAAATATAAAGAATATCTGATTAAGGTATGTCCTAGTTCTCTCTAGAACCACAACAAATATATCCATGAGAAGGAAGTCAAATTGTTCTACAACAACCTAGATGTTATTTGTGAAGAACCTACGAATAAGATGCGAATTACTATAGATGACCATTTTGTCTCATGTGCATTCAAGACCTTTGGGAATGGAAATGAATTTAAAGTAACACCTAGGAAAATTTGTGAGGACAATGGTATGTCATGGGTCCCTTATGAAAAATATGAACCCTACATGAAATCAAGCTATCTAGACAATGCTAGAGTTATTTATGATGATCAGAATCTGACTGTGGTGAATACTAGAGCTTGATTTTCATGAAAGAATTTTGCATCTGATAGTCAGTCAAGTACTAAGACCAAAATGTGGCAACTATACTACAATTTTAAAGGAGGATTTTTGGTTAATGGCATGCATTATTAGTGGAAAGAATCTCGGCCTCTATTATATTGTTCCACACTTCATGATAACAGCACACAGATATGAAAGTTCCTTGTTACCATACGTCAGTATGCTCACTGATATCCTTTCCAAGAATATGGTAGATATTGAAAAAGACACGGTTATTAAGTTAAGTGAGAAGAATGCAATCAATGCATCGTCAATGTTGAGAGCAAAATGGATGCGTAACAGTGAGGGAAAATGGGTGAGAAAAGAAGGAGGAACAGGCAAGAGATAGGCTGAGGAGATTGAAACTAAAGCTGATGAGAAAACTGAAAATGTTATGAGAAAGGAAATGAGGACTGAAGAAGGGGAATCTTCTAGCATTCAATCAATCACACTTCAAATGATTTGGGAAAAGTTAGAACAAATAGATAGAAGACAAACCATGATTGGTCAAATGAGTTGTTTTAATAGGATGGACCTTTACAACGTACAAGAAAAATTGGATACTCTACTAAAGGAGAAAGGGAAGCCAAAGAAAGATCCAAAACCATCAAAGTCCTTTTAGTTTAGGAGTCTACTCTCTTTTCTGTTATCTAACTTTGTTTTCAAACCTTCTACACTTTGATAGTTGTTATTCTCTTTTGTTTGCTCAATGCATTTTATGGTACTTTCTCTTTTGCAAATGGAATGGAGTATAGACCTTCTGTGATACATACATGAAATGTGAATTGAGTATGAGTTGAATGCATGCTGAATATGGCTGAGTTTGAATATGAAATGTATATGCTATGGGTAGATATATGGTTGAGCTTGAATCTGATCTGTCTGCTGATTTTGAAGTGTATAAGTAATGTAGTTTTATTGATGACAAAAAGGGAGAGAAGTGTATATGTATGAGTGCTGCAAAAATACTGCTACAAAAACACTGCAAGGACATGTGTGTGTGTCTGGTAGTATGACAAGTATACTAAGTGCAAGATATATGTATGCACTATTGTTTGATGAGTATAGTATATATGCTGAAGTACTAAAAGTCTATGTATGTGCTGAAACATATGCAAGAAGTGTGTATGCAAGTGTGTTGTGCGCTTAACAGATATGTGTGCATTATATGTATGCTAAGCTAACTCGTCCAAGTATGAATATAGCATGTATTGATACATATGTAGTACTATTACACAAAATATGTGTGAATCTGCTGAAGTCTGAAGTTTTGTTGAAATGATGTGTTAAATATGTTGGGACATTGGTATGTGAAACATATATAAAAAATTAGAGTTTCAAATTACTAAGTGTTATAGATTAAACACTAAAAGTTTTGTCATTATCAAAAATGGGGAGAATGTTGACCTAGTAGAGTTTTGATGGTGAAAGATTAAGAGAAAAATAGTTCAAGAAAATAAGAAAAATAGTTAGAAAATTCAAAAACCTGTAACTCATGTCGACCTGACTAGAACACACATCGACTTGCATAACAGGTCCACCAATTGTAAGCCTTATGTCGACCAATTCACAATATCCACACACACATCAACCTGAGTCAGTAGTCTTGTTGACCTGATGCATAAAACTTCTATAGAAACATATGTGTGAACACTTCGACCCACACAAGCACATATCGACCTGAACAATAAATGTCTTATAAATCAGACATTCTAACACATCGAACTGAACACAATTCTTATCGATATGACACTATAGGAATAGTGACACATCAACCTATTCATTTTAACACATCAACCAATTTCACCTATGAACAGTGAAACATCAACTTGAATGGTTCAACGCATCAAACTGATAACACTTATGTCAAAAGCACACACTTCAAACTATTATTGTACTTGTCGACCTAGTCAAGACATATCGACCAATTCACTTAAACACGTCAACCAATTCAATCAATAAATAGTAACACATCATGAGAGTGGCATTTGTCGACCTGTTAATATGTTTTTCTAAAATATACATATCGACACATCAAAATTTTTATCGACCTATAAAAAACATATCGACCAATTAATTTGTCTAGGTCTACCAATTCGTGCCTGTACAGTAGTATGTCGATGTATGCTATCAAACCTGTCAACCTAATGTGTGTTTACTCATTAAAACACACATCAACCTGATTTCTTTCTTGTCGACATAACATATACACAACGACCAATTTAACTTCACATGTTGACAAATTTTCCAAGTGAATAGGAACATGTTGATGTCCCCTCAAACATATCGACCTAATATTCAATTGATTCTAGATGTTGCACATCGACATGACTATATTGTTGTCGACATACATATGGAAATCGACCAATTCAGTTACATATATCGACCAATTTATTACCTGAATAAGAGCATGTCGATGCATTAAAATAACTTTTCGACCTACTCTTCACTAAGTCTGAAACATCACACATTGATATGGCTAAAAACTTGTCAACACACAGGTACACATGACCAATTCAAAAACATATGTCTACCTTTTGAATTTTGCATAGTAGCTTGTCGACCTATGATAGTAACCTGTCGACCTGTTTTGACAAAATTACATTAGAAATATTTCAAATTTAGGTCGATTCCACTTTGATGTTGTCAACCTGCAAGTGTCAGAAATCAGATCTGGAAAATAATTTTGAACTTAACGGACTCCTTATTTCTTTGATTTATGAAATGTTTCCTTTTCTATGAAAACTTACATTTAAATCCAGCATCAACAAGTTCTGATTGGCTTATTTAAAAGAGGCGCCAGAAACAGGAATAGAGATTTAGTGCGAACGAAGGAATAATTATAGAGCCTTATTGGCGAAACTTAAATGCCCAACGTTCGAATGCAGCAACCACCACCAACCCTCAACAGATCTATTTAATATCTCAATAAATATTGAGGAGTAGAAAATAGAAAGGGTTACAAGACGACACGAGACGTTACAAGAATTAAAAACTCTATTGAATACATAATAAAATTTTCTCTATGCACTTTGAAAACTCAAAATTGTCTTAAGTGTCTTTGTTAATCTTCATACTATCAAATCTGAGGAAAGCACACTTCAATTCTTGACATTCATTTTATAGATTAATTTGAGTGTAAAAAACTAAGGAGTGAGAGTCACTGCTTTAAGTCTAGAAAAGTCAAATTCAGTCTAAGAGAGATTGAATTGAGGTATTTAGACTAAACACCGTACAGGGTTGAATTTGAACCTGTAATAACATTTGTAAACTAATCCTTTAGTGGAAAATCAAAGATGAGTCAGGGAGTGGACGTATATCGGATTTGGTGGAACCACTATAAAAACTCTGTGTGTGTTCTTTCATTTAATTTTCATATACTGTCATCTTCTTTTAAATTTCCAAAAAGTCTCAAAAACTCCATATTCAACTATTCATCCCCCTCTAGTTGAATAACAGTATTTCATTTCCTCCCCTATTCAGTTATCCTCTAACTCTCCTCATACACACACTACACACTAATATGCCAAAATCTGTTAGTGTTTTTTCTTCTAATTTTCCATGATATCAAATTCAGAAGAAACCAAGAGATTACAATGCTCATCTGATTCAGACCCATGCTAAAAGTAGTGTTTTTTGGCTGAAAGCTCTCACTAGTGCAGAATGGACCTGCTATGCAAGCTGAACTTAAAGCACTTCACAAAAACAACATTTGGACTCTTGTTCCCCAACCTCCAAATCAACAAAGTTATTGGCTCCAAGTGTGTTTACAAGCACAAACTTCTCCCAAATGTTGCCATTGAGCAGGTAGCCCCATTTTTAAACAAATGACAATCCAAATTGTATCAATACTTGCTCTCTCTTGTAATTGGCCCATTCGGTAGCTTGATATCCCTAATGCCTTCCTAAATGGTGATCTGGATGGAGTTGTTTACATGAAGCAACCACCTAGGTTTGATACTCCTTCAACTTCTCATCTTGTGTGCAAACTTACCAAGGCTCTATATGGTCTCAAACAATTGCCTAGGGTATGGTTTACCAAACTCAGCACTTATCTTTCCTAGCTTGGATTCATTAACTTTAGATCTGATTCATCCATGTTTGTCTTATTTTCCAACAATGGCATGGTTGTTCTTATTGTCTATGTGGATGATATTATCATCATCAGTAAAAACTCCTCCTAGGTACACTTTATTATTTCTTATCTCAATGCTAAATATGCGCTCAAGGACTCAAGCCCTTTATCCTAGTTTCATGACCTTCAAATCCAGCCACAACAAACAGGATTACATCTCCATTATTCCAAACATGTTAAAGATCTTCTTCAGTGTGCTAATATATTGCATTGTAAGCCATGTTCCACCCCAATGGCCACTGGTCCTACCATTTCTCTTTAGAATGGTGAGCCATTTAGTGACCCTTCTCTATATTGGAGTATTGTTGGCACATTACAATATTACACTCTTACAAGATCTGATATTTTTTTCTCTGTAAATAAAGTCCATCAATTCATGTGTACCCCTAAAATTACTCACTGGCAAGCACTCAAGCGTATTTTGTTCTACCTCAAAACTAAAAGTTCTTATGGTTTGTTTAGGTTTCTAACAATCTCTTCCTCATGTGTTACACTGATGCAGATCGGGCAAGTTGTCTAGATGATCATCATAGCACAAGTGGCTATAGCACTGTTCTTGGACCCAATCTCATGTCTTGGGGGTTTCAAAGCAAAAAGTAGTCTCTAGATCAAGTATAGAGTCCGAGTACATAGGTCTCACTAACTTCACCGCTAAAGTTAAGTTCTTCATGAACTCCATGTGTATTTGCTTCATCCACTAGTTTCGCCTTGTGACAACATCAGTGCTACACATTTGATTGCTAATTCGGTGTTATGTGTTTGGACTAAATATATTGAGATTGACTCACTTTATTCGTAAAAGGGTTATGTGATAGACACTTCAAATTCTCTACATGCTCTCTGAAGATCAAGTAGTTGATGCTATGACAAATGTTTTACCATCCACTCATTTCTGCAATCTTCGATGCAAGCTGACTTTTTTCACTGCCCACTCAACTTGAGTGGGGATGTTAAAGCTAATTAATTCCTTCCCAATATTTATTTCATTATGCTATCTTTTTTTGTAACAATTGGTTAGTTTATCAGAATAGATTTTACCATATATAGTTTGAGATTTATTTGTATAAGTATGTCTATACATGTGTATTTCCACAATTGTATATAATGAATTCTTTCCTCTACTCGGTGGAAGTATGAGCGATGCCCTCTGTAGTTTGCCTCTTCTCTTTCTTTCTCTTTCTCTTCCCCTTTCTCGTTTCTTCTCTTTTGTTGGCTTTAACACGAGGGATGGCTGCATAAGTGGAAGCCAAAAATAGTGGGATGGCATATGTTGTGCTATGTGTCATGGGATAAGAACAAGTTCATAATGAATGACTTACAGTCGCTTACGTATAAGCTTTGTTACACATAAGATGCCCTACTTACTCATTTTTTTCCTTTTTTGCAGAATCTTTATTTTCATGTGTGACTAAGTGATATGTTGGCTTTTCCATTTTCTTGAGTCCCTAAATGCAAAAATTATGAGCAAGAGTCCATCCAAATTGACATATCTTTTCCATCAAGTCTTGGAATTATTGGAACTGATTTGCTCAACTTTTCTATAGCCATGCAAAGGGCAAGAACTCTGTGTCCATTGGTGAATCTTCTTTTTTCCCTATACACCAATATAGCTATTGGAATGCCCTCATATAATGCTCACATTTGTTAATTGGCGATTCTTTTGTTAGTTCCTCCAAAAAATTATGTCCATTTGACAACATCCACGGCCCCCTCTTATATGGAAGCACACGGATCCCTCCCGGCCCTTAAGGAGAAAGTTGAGATGGTTATATGGGCTAGCCTCAATTGTTATTTTCCTTACTTCCCTTGTTGTTTATTGGTTTATGCTATGAATTGTAATGGCAATTTTGTGTGAATCTATTTGATATGTAGTCTAATCTTATTTTGAACCTTTTGTTTCTCCGTCATCTTTAGGTTGTGTATTAGTACTTAACTTTGAAAAGGTTGCTACTCCGTTCATCATTAGAATATGATATTTTCAGTAATTTTAAAAGAAATGATTACACTCACAAATATGATATTGACATGCCCCGACCATCCAGTCGACCACGCAAGAACTGTCGTGTTATTTTGAAACACATGTGAACTCCACTCCGTATTTCGAGATACCGCATGACATTCCAATATGTCAAAACTTTAAAAATAAATTTAAATCATTTTTAGGCCAACTCGACTGTCTAAATAATTGCCAAGTATTTAAATAAATTCACATGTTTAAAATGTGATCAAAATTCACCACATAATCCAAATGTCCCAATGAAAGCAATACTTCTGGCAAAAGAAATTTTTAACAAATTCAATGAGGTATTACATCATAAAAGTAAGAATTTTACAATACTTGCTTAAGGAAATTCAAGCAAATATTTATCAAATCTAAACATAACAAGATGTATAAAAAATTTCTTTTCATAGTTTATATAACATAGTTTCCAAAATATTTTCGTAATTATTACCTATTAAGGATTAACAAAAATAACTTTTTCAACTGGTACTAGGTGACGTCTACATCTTCAATCTAAAATTTCTCTAAAAAATTAGAAAGAGAGGGGTGAGTTAAAAAATACTAAATGAGTAGAATACAATGACATGTTGAACATGAATGATAAGTGAGGGTGGTGATGCAAAACGCATATATCAAAGTATATTCCAATGCAATTATAAAAATCATTTATACAAAATAAATTTTGGAACAAATTTCCCATCATTCATAAGTTGTTCATCAACAACCAATTTTTATTTTTCGCTTCCAAATTTTCTTTGAGATTGTCAAAACCACTATCCTACAATGGCCATTGATAGAATCTATCAAGAGATTTTTCACAATTTTTCATATAAACATTTTCCCCATCATTAACGTTGGTCCAGAGTTTTCATGAGGTATTACCACATCATCACGACTAGCTTAAGGGGCTCTCTATCCTGCTTACCTCTAAGCTTAGTTTTAAACCAACCTTGACCGCGCCGCCTCGATGACCCGATTCGTGGAAGATTTAGATTATAGTCTTTTTCCCAGCACCATGTTACACGAATATCCATTTCATTATTCAACATTTGTGGTCATATATAAAAGAGAGCAAATTTATAATTCACGATCAATATTCCATTATAACACAGGCAAATAAATTCAAAAATCAATAAAAGAGTCATAGATTTGTCAACAATTCAATTTTGGACATACCACAGTCACAAAATATTGTGAAACGATTTCAACATTAATTTCACAAATCAAAATTTTAAAAACATTTATCATACATACTCAATATAGCCATCCACTCACCTCTTGGTAGGGTGAACACTCCTAATTCGTACCAACTCCAAGATAATCCCCTTTCGGGTTTTAATTGATTTATCTTAAGACAATACAAATAAATTAAATATTAAATCACATCCATTTCCAAGGTTCATGAGTTTTCTCAAACTTAACACAATCCTAATTTCACAAATCCATGATTCTATATTTTCAATCTATCATCTATATATTATTTGTATATACATAGAATCCTCATTCACAAAATTTTTTCAATTTTTTCTCATTTACAAATTTTAGGTCCATGATCTCTAACAAATTCCTTAAATCTCAATAATAAATTTAAATTCACTAATGAGAAAATTAAATCCAAGTTTAAAATGAAGAAATTATCTCAATTTTATGGTTGGATTGAATTTTAAATGTTGGGTTTCAAAAACCCTAGATTTTTTCCCATTTTGAGCAAATCCTAGATTTCTCCCAAAACCACATTTATTACGAATTGTTTCAGAGTTTGGGAGGTTTAAGGAGCGGGTTTGGAAGAATGAGGTTGATTTCAGGAGAGAGATTGAGAGTGAGATGGGTGAGAGAGAGATGAGAGTGTAGAGAGAGAGAGATCATGTAAGAGAGAAGAGAGTGAAAATGAAGGATTGTTTAAACTTTTTTAATTGTATGAGTTGAAATCTCAATTTTGCTTCTCTCTTATTTTTAAACTTTGTTCAAGTTTAGTTATCATTTTTTTGTCATTTTACAATCTTTCATACTCATGAGACGATTTGAAATACAGCACAAGTCTATTTATATGCCTAAGGTTGAGGCCAAGTCAACCTGTTGTCTAATAAGTAGACTTGATTTTGTTTTATCAGGATTTCAAGTCAACTCGAATAAAGCTCAAATCGACCCAATTTTCTTCTTGTATAACCCTCAAGTGGACTCACTTCTTAATGAGTGGACTTACTAACTTTGCAGACTTGTTTCTCTAAAACTTAAATCTGGTGAGTTAACTCGTGCTACCCATAAGTAGATTTATAACACATAGTCTGAAAGTACAAGTCAACTTGTTATTGGGCAAGTTGACTTGCCTATGTGCAAGGATAAAAATTCTGAGACTTAAGTTCTCAAATCGACTTGGCACTTGCTGAGCTCGTCTTGGTGAGTTCTATATTTAACCAAAATTCAAATTTTGATCTCCAAGTCGATTTATCATAGACAAATTGACTTATCATCATTCAATTGATTTTGAATAAGTTTTAATTATTCTAAATCATCAACAAACCTATTTTTCTTCCAACAAAAATTTATAAAACTTTCATTTATAAATTAAAAGTCAATTACAACCGATTTTTCTGAGTATTTTTATAAAAAATATTAAAATTTCAATAAAAATTTTTTAACACCCAATATTTCGGTGTTACAGACATTTTCAGTTATTAAAAAAAAAGATGCATCAATTTGATTAGTTACTTTTCATTTAATAAAAAAAAAGGTTATTCATCTAGTCCCATTATTATTCCATCACTACAAAATTAAAGTATTATACCGACGGTAACTTTTAGGGTCGGAAACTTTTAGTTACGGTTTTTATACTTTATAGAGACGGGTTATAATGAAATCGTCAAAAAATATAAGTCTTTCCCAATAGACTAAAATGTCCGTGAAAAAAAGTTCAGCAACCGTCTGTAAAGGTACCACACAACTGTCTGTAAAATAATATTCAATTGTGATGGTTAAAAATTATAGTCAGTAAATGTAATAATTTTTTTGGCATGGTTTAAAACAGTTTCAATATAAATCTTTTTTATTGTCTACTTCTCTATAAGTTTTAAATGTATGGCAACATACAAATTCCACCGTCTTTTAAAACTATATTTAATTCTCACCGGTAGAACAAACCGTTTGTATAAATTCTATTTATACTAACATATATATTGTAACGTCACTAAAATATAAAATTGTTATCATATTTGTATCATATACTTTTATATTTGAAAATAGTCTGAGTGGTATGTTATAGTAAATTTATGATAGTAGTAGTTTTAACTAGATAAATAGGTAGTAAGTAGATGGTAAGTAAGTAGTAAGTTGTAGTAAATTTATGATGGAAGTAAGTAGATGGTAAGTAAGTAGTAAGTTGTAGTAAATTTATGATAGTAGTAATTTTAACTAGATAAGTAGGTAGTAAGTAGATGGTAAGTAAGTAGTAAGTTGTAGTAAATTTATGATAGTAGTAGTTTTAACTAGATAAGTAGGTAGTAAGTAGGCGGTAAATAAGTGGTAAGTAGGTGGTAAATAGATAGTAAGTAAGTAAGTAAAATATATATAGTGATAAATTAGTGATAAATTTGTGATATATAGTTAACTGGTAAGTTCGTAAGTGGATAGTAACTATCAGGCGACCCGTCATGCTAGCACAGGGCCCCCGCCACATGCCAGGTGTCTGCGTAGGCGCTTGCATGCGCTGTTGCCCTACGCGGGGGTATATGCCACTCATGCCATGCGAGCGCCCATGCACACATTTGCATGAGCTACCATGCATGCCGCGCAGGCACCCGTGTAGGTATGCATCATGGGACGAGCATCGGCTTTTCAATCAATAATGCTATAATTAATATATAAAAATTTTAAATATGAATTATGTAGAATAATGGTATAATTAATATTATTAATTTAAATAATATAATAATATAAAATTAAAAGTTTTTAATGTAATTTAGTAATAATATTATAATATAACATAGTAACAATGTTGTAATGTTATAGTAATAGTTGGTAACAGAAATAAAAATACAAATGAAAATATAAAATCTTTGATGATATAATAAATAAAAGAGCGGTAGATTAAGATAAAATTAAACTCTAAAATGGTAAAAACTTGATGATCTAAAGGCGGTAAAAATGTTAAAAAAAAGCGGAAAAATGATAAAAAAAGCGGAAAAAAGTGACGGGTTTTGAAAATTTTGAAATTTGTTTAGGCAGTGAAATAAACCAAATATTCTATAAATCATTCCCTCTGAACTCTCTTTCCCTTCCTCCCCTCAAAATCTCTCCTCTCCGCTCAATGCTCTTGCTTATGAATCAACCAAAATCTTCGTGAAACAGGTAATCATATATATTTTTTTAAGTAAAATTTATATTATATTATATTTTGAAATATTTTAAATTTTCACAGCTTGTGCTCATTTTTGGATGAATTAAACGAAGGATGAGTATTTTTAAAGAATCATAATCATCCCAGAGCAACTTGACTTTGAAGAAACCCAATCATTTGGTTTAGTTCAGATTTAAGTACGAATGTTATTTCTTTATTTTCACACAATATTACTAATTTCAATTTCATTTTTACTTTTAATAATAATCTAAATTATTTGTATTCTTAGCTCCCAACCAACAATCATCATCTCTACGTGACTGCATCCAAAAGTAATATTTTTTATTTATAACAATTTTTATTTTTATGAATGGATTGACATACTCCATTCAGAAAAGATAATATTTTTTTATGACTCTTTTTATGAATAGATTGACATGATGAAGGTTGATGTTGCGACTCAAGCATATTTGGGGCAGAAGATATGCTGAAGAGAAGAGAAGAAAGATATATAGTTATTTGATATGTAATATTTTTTTTCTTATTCTATTAATTTATCAATCATTCTCAATAATACAAAATGTTATTTTATTTTAGTAATTTCTTTATTTTATAGTTTATAATATTTCCTAAAATGTCAGCTTGTGTGGTAATCGTACAGTATGTGATAACTGACGAAATAGTAACATTTGCTAACGGATAAATGACTGTAGTACCCGATATAACATATGAACATATGTACTAACCGACCATAAATGACCAACCGACGACAAAAGGTAACAATTGTGGTAACCGAGTAGTAATCGAGTGGTAACCGACAATAAAAGTTATAACATTTCCTAACATATAAATAAAAATCGTTTCTAAATGACAGTTACATTTTTTAATAGTTATGTAGTAACCGACGACAAAAGATAATACTTGTGCTAACCGAGTGATAATAACCGAGTCATAACCAAGTGGTAATCAAAATCAAGTAGTAATTGAGTAGTAACCAAGTAGTAACCGAATGGTAACTGATGATAAAATATAGTAATTTTTACCCATACTTAGCGTAATTTTACCAATACTTTCTGACTGTCACTATAAATATATGACATGCTCCAACGGGTAATTAAAATTGTCAGTATAAACCTATCCCGACTGGTGTATAGCCAACTAAAATCTTTTCCGTTGGAGAAGGATTTGCCAACGGTTTTAGTTGGTTTACCAGACGGTTTTTGTCACGCCCCAAACCGGGATCGTGAATAGCCGCCCGTTGCCCTAAGATGCCGGCTGTATTTTTACAGAAAATCGGACAGAACCTCCCCATAAATCGGAGGTTTCCCGTGTACAATTAAACCTGTATAATCAAAATCAATCTATAATTTAAATGAATGGCCATCCCGGCCTCTCCAAAATCAACAAACACCACCCGCCAGCATCCAGAACAACGCAAGGCTACAAGTTTCTAATAGTCTAGCCACAGACCTCTACTATCTTGCCCAATTAGAGCATGAACGGCCGCCACACCTGAGCGGACCTAAATTTTATGAAAGATACAATATTATTCCCAAGTACACTCACGTACGTACAATCGCCTCAATGCAAATGAAATATGAGAGTTAAACTATACAGTCATCCCAAAATAAGTATATGGCCAACTACGGACCTCAATGTCAAGACCTCGCAGGGTCAAAACTAAATTAGAAGTAAATCTCACCGTCGAAAATTCCAACTCCGCTCTAGAGCCTGTAGCGTCGCTCTATCACAATAAACCTGTCTGAGGAGAGAAAATAGAGGGGTGAGTATCATGGGAAGATACTCAGTGAGTGAGGGGGTAATATCAAGCATAAATAGCATAGGTGAACAATTGGAGTGTCAAATAATACCATTTGAAACAACAATTTACATTTCGCAACAAAACATGATATATTTATCAATTTGAAATCATTTAATCAAACACACGATAGCAAAGCATGTATGCATCCATTTAAAATCAAGTAATGTCAGAGCGAGCCAAAAATAGTCCTGGCAAAGGTCAACCGTGACCAAGGACAGGCGCGTCGGGGGTTTTATTATGCATAGACTTTGAAACGCTCTCTACCCCCGACGTTGGCCATGAGCTCGCTGGGGCCAACTCATCAACGTGTATAGGACCCCGCCCGGTGCTAGACGGTGGCGTCACACACGTCCTCCCCCCTACGTGGGTTCAACCGGTCGCGCCTATAGCCTTTAGAATAAATGACGTTTGCGGATACCTCCTGCAGAAGCGTATCCGGGCAACCCGTGCCTCTACAAACGCCCTTCGTAGCTACGGAATCATCATAGTATCACAAGGGTACAACGTCCCATAATATCACAAGGGGCACAACGTCCCAGGGCACAACGTCCCACAAGTATCATCACATCATCGCACAACTAGTAGGCATCCAACCCACATAGTTCATCAAAAACATTTTTAAATTTGCGTGCCAATACGTCTCATTAAATTCATTTCAAAACAGCATATCAATACATGGTATAAAATGAATTTATACATTTTCAAATAATGGCACAATTATTGGTTCATTTCAAACCATGGATGCATAGTCATTGTAAATATAATTCAAGACACTCCAAAAATCACAAAACATATTTTTAAATTTAATATCACACGTCAACGAATGCATACCAAAACATGTTTTATCGAAAATGCGACAGAAAATACGTTTTACTATTTTATGCAAGAGATTAGAGTCCCACTCACTGTCTACGGGAGGGAAGTCACTCCCTACTGACAAGCCAAATCGGATCTGACCGCTCGAGTCTCCATAAGGTCAACCTAATCAGATTATCAACATTTAATATCAAATAAAAGCCAAATCAGGGATTTTCAATTTTTCCCTTCCAAATTTCTCCCACCTAATTTACAAAACTTCGTCATAGATTCTCGTTTCCTCAATTTCGAATCATCCTGACTCACCAATGGTCAAGTTTCTAATATTTCTCATTTTTTGTCTATTTTTCCTCGAATTTCACACATTTCAATATATTATGTAACTCTCGATCTAAATTCGATCTAATTTCGATAGAATTAATTCAAATGTTGAAAAGGTTGCATTTTTCTCACCTAGGGTTTCTCGGATTTCTGGATCTAGCTTTCGTTCACCCGTCAACCTGGTCTAAACCTGTAATGTTTACCATTTGAAAAACAAGTGAGAAATTTAAGTCAAATTACCAATAATTTTCGAAACCCTAGTACGTACACGAAATCGAGAATTCATTTACCTACGCAGAGGGTCACGGGTCGTCGTGGGCTCACGGGCCATGGGCCGGACTAGGCCGCGGGCCGTACTGGCCTGCGGGCTTGGATGGGCTGTCGGGCCTGGTGGGCCCGTGGGTTTGCTGGGCCTGCGGGCTGTAGTGCATGCGCAGGCGCTGGCGCGCTCGCGCAGGCGCTGGCGCGCTCGCGCAGGCGCTCTCGCACAGGCGCTCTCGCACAGGCGCTGGCTCGCACACAAGCAGGGGCTAAGGCGCTCTGTGAGCCAAGGCGTGCTGCAAGGGGTTGCGCGGCAGGGGCGCAAGAGATCGCGCGCAGGCTGGGTCGCGGGAGATCGCGCACTGGCTGGGTCGCGGAGGATCGCGCGCTGGCTGGGTCGCGGGGGATCGCGCGCTGTGGTGGCTGGGCTCGCGCGCTGTGGCGCGCTGGGCTCGCGAGCTGTGGAGCGCTGGCTCGCGGGAGATTGCGAGCTGTGGCACGCTGGCTCGCGGAAGATCGCGCTCGCGTGGAGGAAGGAGCTGCTCGCGGGAGGGTGCTGCAAACGGTGGGCGGCGTGCGGTGGCGGGAGAGAGAGGCCACAGCGGAGGAGAAGAGGAAGAGGGAAAGAGGAGAGAGAGAGAGAGAGAGAAAGAGAGAGAGAGAGAGAGAGAGAGAGAGAAAATTAGGGCTTTAAGCCCTAATTTTAATTTCCCCTTTTTTTTTTTTTTTTTTAAATTTATTTGGGTATTACAGTTTTTATCCGTTTGAATATGTCATTTATTTTGTAGTGCATGTTAGTAAGGAGTTTGGAATCAAGAAACTTGTATGATAATGATTATTTGTAATATTATACTAAATGTTAGTATGAAATATTCTTTTGTTAGTCATAAGAGTTGGATGTCATCTTTTTTCGTTCAAGTTACAATTAGAAATTATGAAAACATATGAGAGAGAGAGAGAGAGAGAGATGCTGAAAAGAGTTGTAACCATGAGGATAAAGAAGCAAGGAAGAAACGAATAAGAAAGCCTCATGCAGGCAGCTTGGAGAAGAAATATTGCTTTTACTCCAAATTGTTGAGAAAGGAAAGAAAATTTTGGATTTCATTTTGGTTTATGGTTTCCTTTTCTTGTATTTATCATTTCTTTCCGACACCATGCACGCCAAGGAATGTTCTTTCTTCTCCCTCATTCTCTTCCCTACCCAGCAAGTCTTGCAAATGCAAAGCATTCTTTCCACAACTATAAAAGCCTATTGCCAAATCGCAAATTCATCACAAAATAGGATTGTAGTTTCTCTTGGAAAATGGCTTCTGAACAAGTCATGAAGAGATCAGATACCATAGCCGATAGCATGCCTGATGCATTACGTCAAAGCCGGTACTACATGAAGAGATGCTTTGCTAGGTGCAGTTTCCTTTTTCATACATTTTCTTTCCCTTTTATCCAATGACTTGAACTATGATTGCTTATTATTTGTGATTTGAAATGGTTCAAGGTTTAATGAGAAGGGCAAAAGGTTATTGAAACTCCAACATATAATGGAAGAAGTGGAAAAGTCTGTAGACGACGAGGCCGAAAGAGCTAAGGTCATGGAGGGCTTGCTTGGTTACATCTTGACTTCAACTAAGGTTGAAAATAAACAAACTCTCTCTCTCTCTCTCTCTCTCTCTCTCGACCAATTTATAACTCAATATGATACTTTCTTTTTTCAGGAGGCTGCAGTAGTTCCACCAAATGTTGCTTTCGCTGTGAGACCCAATCCTGGTTACTGGGAGTATGTAAAGGTGAATTCCAATGATCTTACAGTGGATGGCATAACTGCCACAGAGTATTTGAAATTCAAGGAAATGATTTTTGATGAGAACTGGTAGGTGTGCAAACTTGGTGATCATCGAATTTGTTAGATTGTTTGTACATTTTCCATCAAGCTTAAATGTAGGCCCTTTTTGATCTTGCCCACCTCATAAAGTTCATAATCCGTTCATGCTTGCAGGGCAAAGGATGGATATGCCTTGGAAGTTGATTTTGGAACATTCGAGACCACAATTCCGCGCTTGACCCTACCTTCTTCTATCGGAAATGGACGTAACTTCATTTCCAAGTTCATGGCTTCAAAGCTAACAGGTGATACTGAGAGTGCAAAGCCTTTGCTTGACTATTTACTAGCTCTCAGCCATCATGGAGAGGTAAACAGTACACATATACCTTAAATTGAGGAAAAAAAGAGTATAATTTGGTCGAACATAATGAGACACGTGAGTTGAAATTTGCTCAGCTTTCTGGTATTGAATTTGCAGAAACTCATGATAAATGACTCTCTGAATACGGTTGAAAAGCTGCAAACAGCATTGATCGTGGCTGAAATCTATGTCTCTACTTTCCCTAAGGACACACTATATGAGACGTTTGAGCAAAAGTCAGTGGTTTAAAAAGGGGTCAATAATTATCTCATTTAAATGACGAATCAACATGCCCTTGAAAAATTATGTTACATTACAGGTTTAAGGAATGGGGATTTGAAAAAGGATGGGGACATACTGCGGAAAGAGTGAAGGAGACGTTGAGAATACTTTCTGAGGTACTCCAAGCACCTGACCCAGCAAACATGGAGACGTTGTTTAGCAGGCTGCCAAACATGTTCAACATTGTCATTTTGTCCCCACACGGTTACTTTGGCCAGGCAGATGTCCTTGGCTTGCCAGATACTGGTGGCCAGGTATGTTACCACATCCCCAAGCCTTCAAAGACAACTGTGTATTCTTTCTAATTTTTCACTGGCTTAAAAAAAAGGTTGTTTACATTCTCGATCAAGTAAGAGCACTTGAGGAGGAACTGCTTCTCAGGATCAACCAGCAAGGGCTGAATGTGAAACCTCAGATTGTTGTGGTAAGCTCTCCATATTAGCGCCTTGCCCGTAAATAGGAATGATTTCAGTATGCAAGAAACGAGAACAAGCTCTGAGACTTCAATTTTAATCCTTTGGGTACAAATTTGTTTCTCTACAGATAACTCGTCTCATTCCAGATGCTAGAGGAACAAAGTGCAATCAAGAGATTGAGCCAATATTTGGCACAAAGCATTCTCACATACTAAGGGTTCCTTTTAGAACAGAAAAAGGGATCCTCAGGCAATGGGTTTCCCGTTTTGATATCTACCCTTACCTTGAGAGATTTACCCAGGCACGTCCATTTTTCCTTTTTGTTCTCATCCACATTTTTTTATTAGCAAATCACAGCTTTTTTTCCTAATGCAACACTTGATCAAAATAAGTTGATTTCTGTTCATCCATCTACCAGGATGCCACCACTAAGATCCTGGAACACTTGGAATGCAAGCCAGATCTTATCATAGGCAACTATACTGATGGAAATCTGGTTGCATCTTTGATGACCGACAAACTTGGAGTTACACAGGTATTAGAGTTTAGAGACTACCTACATTTAATGACGTTCATGAACCAAAGGATATTAGCATTTGATTACTTACTTGCACCGTGGACTATAGGGAACTATTGCTCATGCCTTAGAGAAAACAAAGTACGAAGACTCCGACATAAAATGGAAGGAGTTTGAGGCAAAGTATCACTTCTCATGCCAGTTCACAGCTGATATCATAGCCATGAATGCAACTGATTTCATAATTACAAGCACTTACCAAGAAATTGCTGGAAGGTTCAATCTCCTTCACAAACTCTATATTGCCCACACTTCCATTTTCATTGCTAAGGTTCTTTTGTACATTTTTCCCACAGCAAGGATAGGCCAGGACAGTATGAAAGCCACTCCGCATATACAATGCCTGGTCTGTATCGAGTAGTCTCAGGCATTAACGTCTTTGATCCAAAATTCAATATTGCTGCTCCAGGTGCTGATCAATCTGTCTACTTCCCCTACATAGAAAAGGGGAAGCGGCTTACAAAATTTCATCCTGCCATTGAAGAATTGCTCCACAGCAAGGATGACAACAACGAACATATGTGAGTCTTGAATATGTCCAGATCTTTTCAACTCTACATAAATAATGGACAAAGTTCCTACTGGTTTTCTAGTTAAGCTTACGATTTTTTTTTTTTAATTTTTTGGACATGAAACAGTGGATATTTAGCTGACAGAACGAAGCCTATAATCTTCTCAATGGCCAGGCTAGATACAGTTAAAAACATTACTGGGTTAGTTGAGTGGTTTGGGAAGAACAAGAGACTGAGAAATTTAGTAAACCTTGTTGTGGTAGCTGGATTCTTCGATCCCGCCAAATCAAAAGACAGAGAAGAAATAGCAGAAATAAAAAAGATGCACGCATTGATAGAAAAGTACCAACTAAAGGGTCAAATCAGATGGATAGCAGCTCAAAATGATAGATACCGAAATGGAGAGTTATACAGATGCATTGCAGATACAAGAGGAGCTTTTGTGCAGCCTGCACTTTATGAAGCCTTTGGTCTGACTGTCATTGAGGCAATGAACTGTGGGTTGCCCACATTTGCAACAAATCAAGGAGGCCCAGCTGAAATTATAGTTGATGGGGTTTCTGGCTTCCATGTTGATCCAAACAAGGGAGATGAGTCTAGTGAAAGAATAGCTGATTTTTTTGAGAAGTGCAAGGCTGATCCTGAACACTGGAACAAAATATCTAATGCTGGTCTAAAGCGCATTGCCGAATGGTAATGAGTTGACCTAATGCTCTAAAAGCCATGGACACGATTCTTTCATTTATTTGTGAATCATGCTAAATGTTTTGCAGCTACACATGGAAGATATATGCCAACAAAGTGTTGAACATGGGATCCATTTATGGCTTCTGGAGGCAACTCTATAAGGAACAGAGGCAGGCCAAACAGAGATACATTCAAATGTTTCACAATCTGCAATTCAGAAATCTGGTAAGTCAACCTCCTTCCATGTTTGCAACTTCAATTCATGGAATTTGGTAATTCTGAACATGGAAAAAGTTTGTCATTATGCAGGCTAAGACTGTCCCCATCCCAAGTGATGAACCACAACCACCGGCACCACCGGCAGTGGTGCCTAAACCTCAGCAACCAGCTCCAGCAACCACTACTAATACCCAAAACCAAACAAGGTATGCCATCCAACTTTTTAATGGATAGTAGCATGATTAATTCAATGCAAGATTAACACGTAATAGTAGCAATCAAGTTTTGGTTTTAGGTCTGCAAGAAGCTTATACCTAGCTGTTACAATTTTTTTTTTTTTATTTACATTCTAGGATCATCGGTTAAATACCTGAATGGGCTCAATTCAAAAAGAATTGTTGGCTGGCAGGGATGAAGGTGGAGGACAGGAGGAGAATGTTGAATGTCCAACAAGAACAAGTGATAGCAGAAGCCAGTCCTGGCGTTGGTGTTTCTTCCTACTTGTTAGTCTATCTTTTGTTTGTTACCTTGTTTTGAAATTGTATCGTGCGTTGACATAAAGTGGCAATGTTCAGCCCTGTTTGACTTATTCAAACTCATTCTCTCTAGGACACATGTACAAATATCTGTCCAATAAAATACCTTCCAAAAATTCTTTGCACATGTTCAATATTTTCCGGGTTGTTCTTAAGTCAGTGGCCAAACTTAAAGGACACTCTTAAAAATAAAAAGACAAACGTTTTCTCCAGTTGAGTCATTTGACCTTCGTTTGCATATGGCAAACGCCATTGAATACAGATCCACCATAAAAAATAGAGTGAGAAAGTTACTAAATCCTAGAAGGAAAACATCCGATTGGCACAAGTTTTCCCAAAGGTACAGTTGGTGGTGAACTGGCTATGGGAAAAACGTATTAGTAGCTTATATGCCAAGATTACAATTTGAAGATGAAGTACTTATTAGCAAGCATATGGTATATGGAGATATTTATACATCTTTTCACATTAGGAAATATGAAATTCAGACCCATGTGACAAGCAAAGAGAGAGATAGAGAGGAGGAATCCTGTGAAGCCATTTCCAAATGAACTCCAAACTCCAACTGATTTGGTGGAAATGGGAGGTGGGTTTAGTGATTCAAAGAAGAAAAACAAGAAGAAGAGAGAGTCGGCTGGGAGTCCCTTGTCTCTTTTTCTGTTTTCCTCTTCTTCATTCTCAGCTCATGCCTTAGCTTCTACAACTGATCTTCATCTGATAGTCTTAACAAATCCATCATATAATAGAATAACCACTCCAACTTCATATTCAAATTTGTAACCACTAGCAGGTTGTCCAATGTAACCCTTTAGTTTTGCTCTTTCCTCTCGGCTAAATTGGAAGAGCATTAGATGGCCAGACAAAAGATAATTAATAAGTAATAATGACATTAAGTTTTATTTTTTTTAAAAAAAAAGATCTTTTAATATCATTAACTAATTTGACTATGTCATATTAAATGTTTGTTGTTTGAGTGCCACATATTCTTATTCAAATTGGAAACTTTCAATTCAAAGCCCATTATGCTCGCACAATCTTGCCTATCAGGCAGTATTGCCAATCGGGTCTGCAACTTTTCTCCTTTTTTTTTTTTTTCCTTGCTCGTAGGATAGAAGGAATCATCAAGTGAAAAACAACACTTTTGTCAATACAGTCACACAATTTTTAAGAAGATATGGGGGCGGCACTATAACACTTTTCCCAAATATCTTTGGCATGAGCTTGCATTACCCTGTCTTTAAGATCTGGTCCTTTTGAGACCATGCTCGCTCAATGTGGGTGACAATATTGTTCGTTTTTTATGAGTTGATTTCAACACTTATTGGTAATGGACTGATTAATAGATTTCGCTCATATGCAATACACTTACTAAATTAAAGGATGTAGAAACAAAAATCGACTGCAATTAAATACACTGAAATAAAATTAATCCCGCTTCAGATTGTTATCTTAAATTTGATTTTTTTCTTTTTTAATGCAAACTATAAGACACTAGAATTTTAGGTTTGTTTTATTTTCCTATGATAGACTCCTTTGGTGCTCCTAAGCTTTTTGGTGTAAGGAATCAACCATAAGTTCCAAGCATGTGAAATAGTCGAAAAGCTTCAATTAAATCAGAGTTTAATAAATGGTATATACACACAACAACAAACATTTACGCCTATGTGATCACGCCAATCAAAATCATTCAAATTGACTAGTCATGAAAGAAAGAGTATTTCGCATATTTCCTTTTTAACGTGAAGTCCCATGTAGTAGTGCAGTGCCAGGGCGACGCGTGAAGGACCCAGTAGCAAGCTGATGTGATTGTGGTATACGAATGTGTGCTGGGAATTATTGTAATTATGCCTCTTGGGAATGGGCAATACGTGTGAGCTATTTAGGTTTACATGCAATCCAATTTTTATCCGCTCCTAGTTAAACATTCTATTTTTTTAATCAGAGATCACGAATTCAAATTCTAAAAATAACAAAAAAAGAATTAAAAAATCAAATCCTTAAAATAGGTCCTATAATACTCAAACTGAATTAATCAAATAAGATCTGGATAACGATAATGAAAACAGAAAAAAAAAAAAATCCAATTTCTACCCACATGTCCCGTTATGATCATATACATATCAGCAATGGTTACAACATAAGTCACGTTGTGTTCTTGTGTTGGGTTATGTTCCTATTTAGACTATAGTACTCAGGTCATTCCAAAAATAACAAGAGATCAAAAAGTTATCTTAACAATGTGTTGCAGCATAAATCACTCCGCATTCTTGCACTGGGTCATTTACCCTACCCCTTATGAATCCATTTAATGTCCTCTGCAACTGCTTGCGAAGTTGAATGAAATTCAGCTTTCTAGTTTTAAGATTTTAATTTGCATTCATCTCTAGCACAAAATTCTTGTCAAGGAGGCATTAAAAAAACATAAATAAATCATTCACGATTTCTAAAGGACAGCTACCCTCTTAAATTCAGAAATTGCATCTCCCATTTTTGCTAGCTGAAACGCCTTATTAATTGCATTGGGCGGTGTATTGCATTGCATGGTGTGCTTGTTCTATATATGTTTCTTATACCTAATGTAACACCTGAAAGAAAAAAAAAAAAATCCCCAAATTTGATTAGGACTAAAATGCCCTGATGATCTCTTTTTCCCTTCTCTCTCTCTCTCTCTCTCTCTTCCTCTCTCTCTCTCTCTCCGTCCCTTCCTCTTGCGCAGCCGCGCTCGATCACCGCCGCTCGCCATCATCGCCACCGCACCCAGCCGCCGCCACTCCTTCCTTCTCGCGCTAGCGCGCTAGCCCTTCCTCATGAGCAGCGCTGAACCTTCTACCCGAGTGCTCCACAGCGCGAGCGTGCACCTACTTGGGACCACGCCTGCGCACGACCATGCACCTACGTATGAGCTGCATGATCCCTGCACAAGCTCCGATGCGAGCCCTACGCGCGATCTCCCGCGACCAGCGTACGATCCCAGCGTGAGCCAGTGCACGAACCCAGCGCGATCCCAGCACGAGCGCCAGCGCGATCCTCTGCTCGAGCACAGCGCGCTCCAACACGACCCACTGCTGACCCGCGAGCTCACTACGGCCCGCAAAGCCCACTGCGGCCAGCAAGCCGGGCTGAGAGCCCGCAAGCCCATCAGTGGGCCAACCCTTTAGCCTGCCAGCCCATCGGCCCACGAGTCTACGAGCCTGCGAGCCCGCAACCGGCTTTCCCCTTCGAGAGCTCACATGCATGTTCAATGCAGGTAATGACTATGATTTGTTTGAAATTCTAGAGTTTGGTGTTAGAAATTTAGTTGTTGCTAATATATTTGAAATTCAAAAATATTACAGGTTTTAGACCAATCCGACGGGCGAACGACAGCTAGATCTGAAACCCGAGGAAGTCTAGGTGAGAGAAACACACTCACTTCAAAGTTTGAATAAATTTTGTTGATTTTAGATTGAATTTAGAAGTTATATATCTATTCGGAAATGTGTTAAATTCGAGAACAATTAGAGAAATATTAGAAATTTGATCGTTGGTGAGCCAAATAATTCGAAATTTGATAAAACAGGAATTTAGAAATGATTGTGTAAATTAAGATTATATTAAATTGGAAAGAAAAATTGAAAAAACTTTATTAGGGTTTTATTTGATATAAAATTTGATAATTTGATTAAGTTTATCTTTTGAAGACTCGTTGAAAAATAGGGAATGACCACCCTCCCTAAATAAGTGAGTAGAACCTTAATCTCTTGTATAAAATAGTAAAACGTGTTTTCCGCTATATTTTCGATAAAATATACTTTTGATATGTATTGATTTGACGTAAGAT
Organism: Dillenia suffruticosa; assembly: GCA_033439265.1. Taxonomy (NCBI): domain Eukaryota; kingdom Viridiplantae; phylum Streptophyta; class Magnoliopsida; order Dilleniales; family Dilleniaceae; genus Dillenia; species Dillenia suffruticosa. Next base: position 24,256,670 of record JAVTVX010000015.1, read on the forward strand.
ATTAAATTTCAAATCTGTTTTATGATTATTGAAGTGTCTTGAATTATATTTACGATAACTATGCATCCATGGTTTGAAATGAAACAAAAATTGTGTCATTACTTGAAAATTTATAATTTTCTTTTCTACCATTGCATTGATATGCTATTTTGAAATGATTTGATGAAACGTATTGACACGCAGACTTGAAATGCTTTGTGATGAAGTATTTGAGTACGTTGATTGACTATGAGACTGATGTTCCGTGCACTAGGATATGTGATGGGATATGATTTGACTTGATAGGACGGTTGTGCTCTTGTGATGACTGATGATGATGAGCGGATTGATGATTCCGGAGCAACTAGAAGTGCATGACAGCATGTTGCCCTGGGATACCTTCTGCGAGGGGAGTTTGTTATACCGTTATTCCCGTCTTCTTTTTCTATATTTATTCTTTTAGTTCTAAGACTATAAGCCTTCCTGTTACCTACTCTATTAGGGGAAGACGTGTGTGATGCCACCGTCTAGCACCGGGCGGGATCCTATACACGATGATAAGTTAGTCTCAGTGAACTCATGGCCACGTTAGGGTAGAGAAAGTTTTAAAGTTTATGCATAATAAAACCCCCGATGCGTCTGTCCTTGGTCACGGTTGACCTTTGCAGGACCATTTTTGGCTCGCTCTGATATTATTTGATTTTAAATGGATGCATATATGTTTGTTATCGTGTGATTGATTTAAATGATTTCAAATTGCTAAACACATCATATTGTGTTGCAAAATGTAAATTTTTGTTTCGAATGATATTATTTGACACTCCAATGGTTCACCCATACTATTTATGTTTGATATTACTCCCCTCACTCATTGGATATCTTCCCATGATACTCACCCCTCTCTTTTCCCTTCTCAGACAGGTTTATTGTGATAGAGCGACGTTACAGGCTTTAGGGCGGATTTGGTATTCACGACGGTGAGATTTACTTCAAATAGAAATATGAAATCTTTATTTTATTTCGATTCTACGAAATCTTGACATTTAGGTCCTTAGTTGGCCGTGTATATTATGGGATGACTGTATAACTTATAAACAGTTATGTGCATAACTCTCGCTTTGGTTCATTTACTCGCATTGAGGCATCTGTAAGCGTTTTAAACTTTCTACTTGGGAAATATGTTATACATTGTATAAACTTAGATCCGCTCAGTATAGCGGCTGCTCATACTTTAGTTGAGCATGACAGTAGAGGTCTGTGGCTAGAACTATTAGAAACTTTGTAACCTTGCGTTGTTCTGGATGCTGACTGTGGTATTTGTTGATTTTGGAGAGACCGGAATGATCATTTTTTTAAATTACAGGTTGATTTTGAATATACAGGTTTAATTGTATATGGGAAACCTCCGATTTATGGGGAGGGTCTGCTCGATTTTCTGTAAAAATACAATCGGCGTTCAAGAACAACGGGCGGCTGTTCACGATCCCGGTTTGGGGCGTGACAGTTCTATTGGTACCAGCACCACCCCAGCACCTCCATCGGTTGTTACAGCCGAGATTCCTCTACCACCACTCGATGCCTTGAGGCAGTGGCATTAGTGATACAATATATATGGGGCGCAGATGCCATCACCTCCACTATAGACTCCAGCAACCGCACCTGCAGCCGTACCTGCTCCTACGGCACCGGTTCCTCCTTCAGTGGGCGGTCCTTCTGTTTCTACTCCGACCGATGAGACGTCAGCTACTTTGAGGCGCATCCACGAGCTCACGCAGTGGGTGAAAGAGTCTCGGTAGCTCGGATGCACGGACTTTTCAGGATCCAGTGATGCAGTAGCAGCGAAACACTGGATCAACAGGATTCGTAGGATCCTTACGGATTTGGGGTTGCCAGAGGAGCTTAGATTGAGAGTTGCTGAGAGACTCCTCGACGGAGATACCCTCTCGTGGTGGGGGGCTATCCGTGACAGTGCTACACAGACCCTGCGGTGGGGGGACTTTCTACGAGAGTTCGACAGCAAGTACTTCACCCCGTTCCAGCATGACCGGATGAGGACGGAGTTCCTGCATTTACGCCAGGGGACGAGGTCAATTTCAGAGTACAAGGCTGAGCTTAGACGACTAGCGGCCTTTGTCCCCAATATGGCTACACCGACTCAGATGAGGTTCAAGTTTGAAGATGGCCTCCAATTGAGCATCAGGAAGTATATGACGGTGACTCCCTCTTTTACACTATCAAAGGTGATTGATTCAGCGTATCAGGTAGAAAAGATCATCCAAGCAGAGGCTAGACAGAGGGAGAGTTACCAGTAGAGGAAGACTGGGTCACAGGATGGACAGTCGTCGAAGAGAGGTAGAGGTTCTAGATATCCCGGAGGTTCTTCTAGCTTCAGACCAACAATACCGGGACAAGGACCTCGACCACAGGGTTTTGGGGCACTAGCCCCTAGTATCTCTACGCAGTCTACTACACAGAGACCACCCTTCTGCCGCAAATGCAGCAGCCACCATACCTTTAGGGTATGTAGAGTACCAGTTACTTGCTTCTAGTGTGGGAAGCAAGGTCACATTAGGAGTGTCTGTCCCGATTTAGGTCGAGAAGGATTGACTTTACAGAGTCGTATTGGTATGTCTGACACAGGTCAGCAGGGGGTACCTGCGCACTTAGCTCTTACCACTCCCTGGACTACAGCCGGGAGTAATACAGTGTCAGGATCATCGCGACAGAAGCCTAGGGCCCAGGCTCATGTGTTTGAGATGACACAGGATGACGCACAGGCAAACCTTAATATTATTATAGGTAATCTTTCCGTAGACCCCTCAGTGTAGTACTTTTGTTGTACTTTCTGTATGACTTTTTTTTTATATTATGATGTCGATGTACAGTTTTGACTAGTTAAACCTTTCGAAATTTAATTAGTTTGATATATATATATATTCGTTCACTTTTTCATCGTATTTTAAATTTTGTTGATCTTTTTCTTACTTTTAAGTACCATGCGAACATTCGGTATCAACGTCAGTATTCTCATAGATATCGGGTCAAATTTTTCCCATGTGAGCGATACGTTCGCTCGCCATTCTGAAGACCTCTCTCGCCACTTGATGAGGAGATTATGGTAGTCACTTCTCTTGACAAGTATATCATTCGAGATACAGTCTATAAGGGCTGTGAGGTCAGTATTGGGGAGGGGATATTAGAAACAGATCTGATTCCGCTCCATATCACGAATTTCGATGCTATCCTAGGGATGGATTGGCTGAGTTTATACCGGGTTTTCGTGGATTGTTTCACGAAGAAGGTTGAGTTTAGGAGGTCCGAACAGCTTCCGTTAGTATTCTAGGGCGAGAGACGAGTATTGTCCCGCAGTATTATCTTAGTTATGAATGCCAGACGCTTGGTATGCCATGGTTGTGTGGCTTATCTGGATTATGTTGTCGACACCACCATTGAGGGACCGAGGATTGAAGATGTCCCTGTGGTGCAGGAGTTTCCAGATGTGTTCCCCGAGGAGCTTCCCGAATTACTACCAGTTTGGGAGTTCGATTTCGAGATTGATTTAATATGGGGGACCAATCCTATTTCTGTTCCACCATACAGAATGGCGCCTGCTGAACTGAAAGAGTTTAAGACTCAGTTACAGGAACTTCTGGACAAGGGGTTTATTCGCCCGAATACCTGATCTTGGGCACTCCGGTACTATTTGTAAAAAAAATGATGGTACATTTCAGTTTTGTGTGGACTACAGACAATTGAACAAAGCCATCATAAAAAATAGATATCCACTGTCACGTATAGATGATTTATTTGATCAGCTGCAGGGAGGCAGGATTTTCTCTAAGATTGATCTCCGTTCGGGTTATTATCAGTTGAGAATTTGGGCTGAAAATGTGCCCAAGACAGCTTTTCACACCCGATACGGCCATTATGAGTTTCTAGTCATGCCGTTTGGGCTGACTAATGCCCCGGCTGCTTTCATGGATTTGATGAACCGAGTTTTTTATAACTATTTGGATTGGTTCGTCATCGTATTCATCGATGATATCTTAATATATTCACGAAGTGATGAAGATCATATTGAGCACCTTCAGGTGGTATTGCAGATACTCCGTGAGATGCAGCTATATGCGAAATTTTCGAAATGTGAGTTTTGGCTGAGATAAATTGGATTCTTGTGGCACATTGTTTCTGCGGAGGGTATTTTTGTTGATCCGCGGAAGGTTAAGACTATAGTGAAGTGGGAGCAACCACAAACAGTTATCGAGATTCGTAGTTTTCTCGGTTTGGCCGAGTATTATTGCAGATTTGTAGAGGGATTCTCTCGGATAGCTACTCCGTTGTCGAGATTGACCCAGAATGGGGTCAAATTTGTTTAGGATGATCGTTGTGAGGCGAGCTTTTAGGAGCTCAAACAACGGTTGACATCCGCTCCTATTTTAGCCCTTCCCACTAGTAGTCAGGAGTATACAGTGTACAGTGATGCTAGCCGACAGGGATTGGGTTGTGTTCTAATGCAGAATGGTCGGGTTATTGCATGTGCCTCACGACAACTAAAGAAACACGAGATTAATTACTCGACACATAATTTGGAGTTAGCAGCCATAGTTTTCGTATTAAAGATATGACGGCATTATCTTTATGGGGTGACCTGTAGGGTATTTACAGATCACAGGAGTTTGAAATATCTATTTACCCAAAAGGAGCTGAATCTGAGATAAAGGAGATAGTTAGAACTCCTCAAATATTACGACCTCATTATTGACTATTATCCGGGCAAGACGAATGTTGTAACAGATGTCTTGAGTCGGAAGTCAGTATCATCCTCACAGTCGATAGAGAAATCCTACCTTTCTTGTTTAGTGGGACTTCAAGTCTTAGGAGTCAGTTTGACTAACGATGATCAGGGAGGCTTACTAGCCAGATTTGAGGTCAGACCGACTTTATTCGACCATATCAGGGAACTCCAGAGTACGGATGAGGAGCTCCAGGGTATTGCGGATAGAGTCCGCAGAGCTGAGGGCGGAGACTTCAAAGTCCGTGATGATGGACTTGTGGTATTCAAAAACAGAGTGTGTGTCTCGGCCGATAGTGATCTTCGGCATGCTATCCTTGAGGAAGCACATTCTTCTGCATATGCTATGCATCCCGGGGGTACGAAGATATACCGGACTATCAGAGGTAGCTATTGGTGGTCAGACATGAAGAGGGATATAGCAGAGTTTGTGACACGATGCTTGGTGTGCCAGTAGGTGAAGGCCGAGCATCAGCGTCCAACGGGCACACTGCAGCCTCTTCCCATTCCTGAGTGAAAATGGGAGCATATTACTATGCACTTCGTGATGGGGTTGCCGCGGACTTCTACACGACATGATGCAATTTGGGAAATTGTCGATCGACTCACCAAATCTGTACATTTTATCTCTATCTGCGGTGACTATTCCTTAGAGGCATTGGCACGTCTCTACATTGATACCATAGTTCGGCTTCACGGGGTGTCCATGTCGATTGTTTCAGATAGGGATTCCAGGTTCACATCTAGGTTTTGGCCCAAGTTACAGGAGGTATTGGGTACTAGATTGAACTTCAGTACAACATATCATCCTCAGAAGGACGGCAATGACCATTCAGACCCTTGAGGACATGCTAAGGGCATGTGTGATGGATTTCTGGGGTAGTTGGAACCGACACCTTCTACTGGTCGAGTTCGTATATAACAACAGTTATCAGGCCAGTATAGGGATGCCCCCGTATGAGGCACTGTATGGCAGGAAGTGCCACACCCCGATATACTAGGATGAGGTCGGAGAGCGACGTCTCAGCAGTGTTGAGTTGATTGAGCAAACAAAAGACAAAGTTAAGGTCATCCATGAGCGGATGAAAGCCGCCCAGGACAGACAGAAGACGTATGCTGATTGTAGGCGGCGACCTCTTGAGTTTGTTACGGGAAATATGGTTTTATTGATAATATCTCCTTAGAAGGGAGTTATACAGTTCAGGCAGCGGGGCAATTTGAGCCCCAGATATATTGGATCATTCTGTATCCTTGAGAGGGTCGGGAGTATGGCATATAGATTGGAGCTGCCAGATAACTATCCCATATTCATGACGTATTTCATATCTCAGTACTCAGGAAATACTTGGTCGATCATTCTCATGTACTTGAACCTCCACCTCTTGAGTTACGAGAGGACCTTAGTCTTCCAGTTCAGCCCGTGGCTATTCTAGATCGACAGGTCAGAAAGTTACAGAGTAAGAAAATTTCATTGGTTAAAGTTTTGTAGAGAAGTGATCAGATCGAGGAGGAGATCTGGGAGCCCGATGAGGCTGTAAGGAGATAGTACCCCTATTTATTTATAGTTTAGTTCTCTTTTAGTTTCGAGAACGAAATTTGATTTTATGGGATTAGAAAATGTAACACCAGAAAAAAAAAATCTCCAAATTGGATTAGGGCTAAAAAGCCATAATCTCTTTTTCCCTTCTCTCTCAATCTCTCTCTCTCTTCCTCTCTCTCTCTTGCTCTCCGTCCCTTCCTCTCCCGCAACCGCGCCCGATCATCGCCGCCAGCACCGCCGCTCGCCACCATCGCCACCGCACCCAGCCGCGGCTGCTCCATCCTTGTCGCGCGAGCGTGCTAGCCTGCAGCGCCTCCTTCCTCGCGCGAGCGCACGAGCAGCGCTAAACCTTCTGCCCAAGTGCTCCACAGCGCGACCGTGCGCCTGCTCGGGCCCACGCCTGTGCATGACCGTGCGCCTGCGCACGAGCTGCGCGATCTCTGCACGAGCTCCGGCGCGACCCTAGCGCGACCCCTGCGCGTGATCTCCCACGACTAGTGCGCGATCTCCCGCGACCAGTGCGCGACCCGAGCTTGAGCCAGCGCGCGACCCCAGCACGAGCCTGCGCATGACCCCAGCACGAGAGCCAGCTCACTGCAGCGTGATCCTCTGCACGAGCATAGCACGCTCCAGCGCGACCCACTATTGACCCGCGAGCCCACTATGGCCCGCGAAGCCCACTACGGCCAGCAAGCTGGGCTGAGAGCCTGCGAGCCCACCAGCGGGCCAGCCTGCTAGCCCGCCAGCCCGCCAGCCCACCAGCCCTCGAGCCAGCGACGGCCCACGAGCTCGCGAGCCCGCAATTGGCTTTCCCCTTCGAGAGCTCACCTACATTTTCACTGCAGGTAATGACTATGATTTGGTTAAAGTTCTAGGATTTGGTATTAGAAATTTAGTTGTTGCTAATATTTGAAATTTAGAAATATTACAGGTTTTAGACCAATCAAACGGGCGAATGACAGCTAGATCTGAAACCCGAGGAACCCTAGGTGAGAGAAACACACTCATTTCAAAATTTGAATAAATTTTGTTGATTTTAGGTTGAATTTAAAATCGGAAGTTATATATCTATTCAGAAATGTGTTAAATTCGAGAAAAATTATAGAAATATTAGAAATTTGATCATTGGTGAACCAAAGATTCGAAATTTGATGAAACAAGAATTTAGAAATGATTGTGTAAACTAAGATTATATTAAATTGGAAAAAAAATTAAAAATCTCTTATTAGGGTTTTATTTGATATAAAATTTGATAATTTGATTAGTTTTGTTTTATAAAAACTCGTTGAAAAATAGGGAGTGACCACCCTCCCTAAATAAGTGAGTGAGACCCTAATCTCTTGTATAAAATAGTAACACTTGTTTTTCGTTATGTTTTCGATAAAACATGCTTTTGATATGCATTGATTTGACGTATGATATTAAATTTCAAATCTGTTTTGTGATAATTGGAGTGTTTTGAATTATGTTTACAATGACTATGCATCCATAGTTTGAAATGAAACAAAAATTATACCATTACTTGAAAATTTATAATTTTCTTTTCTACCGTTGAATTGATATGCTGTTTTGAAATGATTTGATGAAATGTATTGGCACGCAAACTTGAAATGTTTTGATGAACTATGTGGGTCGGATGGTTACTAGTTATGCGATGATATGATTTTACTTGTAGGACGTTGTGTCCTTGTGATACTATGATGATGACATTGATGATTCCGTAGCTACGAAAGGCGTTTGTAGAGGCACAGGTTACCCGGATACGCTTCTGCAGGAAGTATCCGTAAACGTCATTTATTCTAAGGGCTATAGGCGCGGCCGGTTGAATCCATGTAGGGGGAGGACGTGTGTGACGCTACTATCTAACACCGGGCGGGGTCCTATACACGACGATAAATTAGTCCCAGTGAACTCATGACCAACGTCGGGGTAGAGAGCGTTTTAAAGTTTATGCATAATAAAACCCCCGATGCGTCTGTTCTTGGTCACGGTTGACCTTTGTCAGGACCATTTTTTGCTCACTCTGATATTACTTGATTTTAAATGGATGCATATATACTTGTTATCGTGTAATTGATTTAAATAATTTCAAATTGCTAAACATATCATGTTGTGCTGTGAAATGTAAATTTTTATTTCGAATGATATTATTTGACACTCTAATGGTTCACTCATACTATTTATGCTTAATATTATCCCCTTACTCACTAGGTATCTTCCCATGATATTCATCTCTCTCTTTTTCCTCCTCAGACAAGTTTATTGTGATAGAGCGACGTTACAAGCTCTACGGCGGATTTGGTATTCACGACGGTGAGATTTACTTCAAATAGAAATACGAAAATTTTATTTTATTTTGACCTTGCGAGATCTTGACATTTAGGTCCGTAGTTGACAATGTATATTATGGGATGAATGTATAACTTATGAGCAGTTGTGTGCATAACTTTCGTTTTGGTTCATTTTACTCGTATTGAAGTATTTGTAAGCATTTTAAACTTTCTAATTGGGAAATGTGTTATACATTATATAAACTTAGATCCGCTCGGTGTAACGGCTGCTCGTACTATAGTTGGGCATGACAGTAGAGGTTTGTGGTTAGAACTGCTAGAAACTTTGTAGTTTTGTGTTGTTCTGGATGCTGGTTGTGGTATTTATTGATTTTGAAGAGGACGGGATGACCATTTATTTAAATTACAGGTTGATTTTGAATATACAGATTTAATTGTATACGGAAACCTCCGATTTATGGGGAGATTCTATCCGATTTTCTATAAAAATACAGTCAGCATCCAGGGGCAATGGGTGATTGTTCACGATCCAGGTTTGGGACGTGACACCTAACCACGTCAAATCAAATTAAATGTGATTTATATCAAATTTAATAAAACTTTTCGGATATCTATTTTTTAAAATTTGAACACATATCTTTGCTTAAATGATAGCAGTGTCCTTGCTTAAATTAAGAAATTGCATCTCCCAATTTTGCCAACCGAAACACCTTATTAGTTGCATTGGGAGGTGTATTGAATTACATGGTGTGCTTGTTCTATACATGCTTTTTTATACTTGTTTATTCGGTAATCACGTTAATCTAATTAAATTTAATTTAAATCGAATTAAATTTTTAAAAAATAAAACTTTTCTGATATCTATTTTTTAAGATTTGAACATGTATTCTTGTTTAAATGATATCAGTGTCTGGCCAATAGACCAATTAGGCATTGGTTGTTTCATATATGTTATTAATACATTATTTTACAAACTCAATGAGTTCACTGTGGTTGAAATTTTTCCGGTAACTTGTAAAAAAATAAAAATAAACCTACCACATCAAAGAACTAATTCATTTTGGGACAAAGGAAGGCAATCTATTACTCTATACAATTAACTATAGACTAAAAGAAATAGAAAACAACTATAGCCTTATAGACGAGTAAACTAGTATGATGAAGTTGGAAGGAAGCTGACAGGGTGTGAAGAAGCAAGAGCATAAAGCCCATACAGAGCCCAAGAGGAGTGTGCGTCCGTAACTTTTGCCCTTATACTTTAGCTAGGATCTGTCAGTTTTAAAGATGGAGGCCTGATCAAGTATCACTGAATCCTTCACAATTACATATGATGATAACTTAATTTATGGCAAGAGAACATGGTGTGCAACTCTAGTATTAGATTTAGAGGGAGTTACCAATATATATATATATATATATATATATATATATATATATTAACAAATAATGATAGGCTTGCAGGAAACGATTGTCTGAGAATCTGTTAAAGATAAAGTGGAAATGACTCAGACAAAGGGACTTTGAATCCTTTTATATATATGTGATGTGATGATGAAGAAAAGAGACTAGACTTGGAGGTGGTGAAACTGAAAGAAGAGAGAAGGCAGAAATGGCACCGGTTGGACTACCTCCCGGTTTTAGATTTCATCCAACCGACGAAGAGCTCGTCAATTATTATCTCAAGAGGAAAATTCATGGTCTAGAGATTGAGCTGGACATCATTCCTGAGGTTGATCTCTACAAATGTGAGCCTTGGGAATTGGCAGGTCCTTTCTTCTCATCTTCCAAATTTGCTCCACAATATTATGTTGCCAAATTGCATTACATTTTTATGAACTCTAAAGTTCCAACCTCTCTCTCTCTCCAAAATAATGATTGATCCAATGCAACTCAAGCTTTGGTGCTTTTAAATTTGAAAGGTATGCTTATGCATCCATTAAAGCATGGGGGATTTCTGGCATTGAGCACATTTATATTAGACTATTTTGCTATTCATAGATGTAAAATATAATGAAGTCTTTGAGTGACCAACCTGAAGGGTAGGCATCCTTCTCATTCATTTTCAGGCCATGTCCTTGGTCAATATCATCTATTTTTACTTGGCATTTCAAATGAAACTATGTTGGATAATTTTCAGTGAAAGTGCTGCTTATGTTCTAAATCATTTCTCCATTTTTTTTTCAACTTGCTGTGGTTAGAAAAATCATTTCTGCCAAGCAGAGATCCAGAATGGTACTTTTTTGGACCACGAGATCGAAAGTATCCAAATGGGTTCAGAACTAATAGAGCAACACGAGCAGGGTACTGGAAATCCACAGGGAAAGACAGAAGAGTTACAAGCCAAAATCGGCCCATCGGAATGAAGAAGACATTGGTTTATTACAGAGGGAGAGCTCCTCAAGGGATTAGGACAGATTGGGTCATGCATGAATATCGCCTTGATGACAAGGAGTGCGAAGACACCTCCGGCATACAGGTACTTACATTCATTCATTCAGTCAGTCATTTATTTTGTAGGAAATAAATAGGAAAGAGAAAGAAATGAGGAAAAAGCAAAGAAAAAGAATGCATCTTAAAAGAAAATTCACCAAAATACTGACTTTGGAGGAATTGAAATCTCATTGCTCAAGCTGTTAGAAAAGCATTTCCTTCTCTCCTTTCACTCTCTTTCTTTTACGAAGGTAAAGCTAAATTTGAAAATGGCCAAAGTGAATATATCTAAAGCTTCAAATTAGTTGGTAATTTTCATAGGCCACATGAAAGAAAATTAAAGGGAACGTGATAATGGGGAGAGTGCATGGCGTGCATGCAAAGTTAGGGCTTTTGCATATCTCTGTCTCTGTCTCTCTCTCTCTCTCTCTCTCTCTCTCTCTCTCTCTCTCTCTCTCTCTCTCTCTCTCTCTCTCTCTAACTTTATCTTTTTTATCATATAATATAATATACATAAAACATATAGCTAACATATTCGTTACTTGCATGCGTTGGTCATAGTGACAAGCTTTAGGTTCACTTTACATTCTCAAACAAGACAAAAAGTATTTTCCTCTCATCTTGTACTATACAATCTTCCTCAAACTCTTACTATCTGACAAATATTAATATTATTATATGCAGTTTTTGTACATTCATATAAATACAAAAGCAACCTGGCCGGCCTTCACTTTTCTTGGTGAAGCAAACTGGGGTGTCGGTTGCTTTTCACTTTATTCCAATCAAGTGCCCTAATAGCCATCGGATCTCACCATATCATACCCTTGATTTTGTCTCTTTACCCATCTAGGGACATGTACAAACTCAATATTGTCGATCACAGACAACCCCAAGTGAAGAATTTTGACATAGTAGGAGTATGTCATCGATACATGAACTCTTAATAAAAAATAATAATTTTTAATAAAAGAAATTTTCCATTTTTTTGTCTTGTTTTCCCAAAATATTTGAGGGTAAGATTTGTAGCCTCCCCATGAGTGGTTAGATTGCAACATTTGTTCATTTTGACTAGTGTTTTATACATCTCTTTGTCTAATAAGAGAAGAAAAGAGAAAGGTGCCATATATCTTTACATGTAGTCACTGTTTGGTGATTATCGGATTTATTGCTTTTTGTTACTGAATTATTGACCATATATCCACCCCAAATCATTGACTTCTTCTAAAGACTTCTCAAGTCAAGATTTGGGACAACATGTTTTTTTACAGCTTCATTTTGTCTAAAGATAAATTGGATCATATTCTTTCTTAGCTTTCCTCTCTCTCTCTCTCTCTCTCTCTCTCTCTAACTATTACTTGCAGGACTCTTATGCATTGTGCCGTGTGTTCAAGAAGAATGGGATTTGCTCTGAAGTTGATCAGGATCAACAAGGACAAAGTAATTTGCAGATCATTGAGAGTCCACAAGGTGTTGTCAATGAATATGAAACCATGTCGCCTGATGTTCCTATACCTTCTTCATCAGGCATGGATGAGGTGGACAAAGATGATTCATGGATGCAATTCATCACAGACGATGCATGGTGTTCGTCGAATGCTACCATGGGCACTGAAGAATTCTCTTCTGTGGATTTTACAAATTAATTAAAAGATTCCATAATACCCTAAACGCAATGGGAGAAAACCAATTTTTTCCCTTTACACATTTAATAAAACATACCCATGTATGAAGTTTGTAAAATTTCACAACTTAGATTCCTCCCTAACATGAATCTTTAGATTTTGTCCCCCCCCCCTCCAACGTTGTTGGTTGTATTGTTGGCATGGAGGGTGGTGGTATGAGTACAACTGGGTCATGTGGCATTGATTAGTATGTGGTTTTTAAGTCATCTTGAAATATTTGGAAGGAGTAATTTGGTGGTGCTACCTTTTGTGGAATAAACAAGAGGATTTATTTTTCTTGTTTCCATTTGTCTGTCCCATGTTTTGTTGAAAGAGCCTTCAGCTTTGCTTGCCCTGACACTATTTTGCACCTTTGTATAGTCATTGATTAGCCAAAAATCTAGTTATATATTATTATATGCAACCTTAATTTTTTTACTCTCAAATCCCCAAAGGAAATTTCCCTTTTCATTGAGAGTTTTTTAATTCATTTTTTCTCAAGCTACAAATAAAAAATTTTCAACTTTGAAACCATTTCAAAATGTAAGACATATTGTTGCACTCAAACTAAGGATTTGGGAATCTTTTCTTCTTCTTTTTTTGGTGGGGAAAAATAAGGGAAACTTGAATTTTTAGCTTTTTTTAGGCAAGAATTATCTTAACACTTTTGGATAATTGCATAATTTCAAAAATGATGTCTTCTTGTCCTTTTCCAACCAACAGAAGGGAAGATTACTCCTATAGAAAAATGTTGTTTCCCAGGCTCGATCTAAAAATGGGATCCAAGTGCCAGAGTACAACCAATTTGGGCTTTTGGGCCTTTGGCCCCATGTATCTCAATCTGGAAAGAATGGATTGTGGGCTTGGACAGACACTGCCAAGACATTCATGGGAAGTGGACCGACCAACAATTGACAAGACCATTTTTTTTTGATGTGATGCGATCGGCATCCGAGTTATCGAATTAATCCAATCGGGTTCATTTTAAGGGATAACTCTCCTAACATCTATTTTTTCATTTTTAAAACTTAAATTTGATATTTTAATTGAAAGAGTTTAGTATCTGATCGATGCACTCATAATTGACATGATAGTGCAAATGAGAAACCCATGCATACCATCCATGCAAAAAGAGATTACTCTTTTTCGTTTGGCTAATGGATCTTGTCTTTTGAAATTACAAATCACTCCCAAAATACTTAAGGTGAACTGAGTGCATTTTGACTTTCACCTTCAAATAAACCATAAAAATCCACTTTCTTTTTGGTAACACAAATAATGTAAAATTATTTGGTAAAATCCACTTTTTGAATAAATAGTAAAAATCCACTCAAGGTGAAATGAGTCCATAATCGACACAACAATGTAAACGAGAAACCCATGCATGATGTCTATGTAATTACAGATTACTCCTTTGCCTCGAGCTAATGCATCTCATCTTTTGAAATTACAAATCACTCCCAAAACACTCATATCACGCCCCAAATCAGGGTCGTGAGTAGCCGCTCGTTACCCTGGATACCAACTGTATTTTTACAAAAAATCAGACAGAATCTTCCCATATTTCGGAGGTTTCCCAAGTACAATTTGACCTGTATATCCACATTCATCCTGTAAAATAAACAAATAGCCATCCTGACTTCTCCAAAATCAATCACTGCCACAACCAACATTCAGAACAACTCAAGGTTATAAAGTTTCTAGCAGTCCTAACCACAAACCTCTACTGTCATGCCCAACTAGAGTATGAGCAGCCGCCACACCGAGTGCACCTAAATTCTACGCATATATAAAATAAATTCTCAAGTTATTTTTAAATATTCACAAATACCTCAATACAATGAAATAAATCAATACGAGAGTTTCACGAATAAATATCCATAATTTATACAGTCATCCCATAAAAAAATTAGATAAATACATTGGTCAAAACTAAAATCTCCAATACATAACGATATCACCAATCATTGTAACGGAATAGATGAAAATATCCATATCCAAACCCAGTGATATCACGTTCGTGTCACAATTATACAAACTCAATAATATTTTCTCGGTCCAACACTAGTCTTGTGGGAAAGAAAGCGAGGGGTGAGTATCTATGGGAGGATACTCAGTAAGTGAGGGGATTGACATCATACTATCAATATCGATGGTGAACTTGGAGTGTCAAAGCATGAAACACAATATCAAGTGTGGGAAAACTAACATGTTGTATCAACAAATCATATATCATCAAGCACACATTTGAAAATAACATATGCATCCAATATGGAAATCAATTCATAAAGAGCCGGCCAATCTGACAACCCCGGCAATGGCCTACCTTGACCAAGGACGGCGCATTGGGGGTTTTTCCAAATGCAAGTATTAAATAATGGCTCTCTACCCTAATGTTGGCTACAGTTGTCACGCCCTGAACCGAAATCGTGAACAGTCACCCGTTGTTCCTAGATGCCGACTGTATTTTTACAGAAAATCAGGCAGAATCTCTTCATAAATCGGAGGTTTCCCATATAAAATTTCACATGTATATCACATTCATCTTGTAAAATAAACAATTGGTCATCCCGGCCTCTCCAAAATCAACAAATACCACAGCCAACATCCAGAACAACGCAAGACTATAAAGTTTCTAACAGTTCTAGCAACAGACCTTTACTGTCATGCCCAACTAAAGTATGAGTAGCCGCCACACCGAGCGGACCTAAATTCTACGCATATATAAAATGAATTCCCAAGTTATTTTTAAATATTCACAAATGCCTCAATGTAATGAAATAAATCAATATTAGGGTTTCACGAATAAATGTTCGTAATTTATACAGTCATTCCAAAAAAAATTATATAAATATATTGGTCAAACTAAAATCTCCAATACATAACGATATCACCAATCATCGTAGCGGAAGAGATGAAAATATCCATACCCAAATCCAGTGATATTACATTCACGTCACAATTATACAAACCCAACAATATCTCCTCGGTCTAACACTAATCTTGTGGGAAAGAAAGCGAGGGGTGAGTATCTATGGAAAGATACTAAGTAAGTGAGAGAATTGATATCATACTATCAATATTGAGGGTGAACTTGGAGTGTCCAAGCACGAAACACAATATCAAGTGTAGGAAAAATAACGTGCTGTTTCAACAAATCAGATATCATCAGGCACACATTTGAAAATAACATATGCATCCAATGTGGAAATCAATTCATAAAGAGCCGACCAATCAAACAACCCTGGCAATAGTCTACCTCGACCAAGGACGGCGCATTGGGGGGTCTTTCCAAATGCAAGTATTAAATAATAGCTCTCTGCCCCAATATTGGCCACAGATTACTCCAACTAGTCTGTAAATAATAATAATGTACATATAACTAGACGGCCATGTATGGTGCCCCCGCCTGGTGCTAGACGGAGCCGTACTCAACGTCCTCTCTGAGTGGGTCAACCTAGGACACCCATACACATGACGATTTGGTGGATACCTCCGGCCGAATTGTATCCGGACACAAAAGGTGCCTCTACCAGATGTCCTTCGTAGCTACGGATGCTATAAGAAGCATATCTCAATATCATATCGGCTGGGCACGTAGCCCCATGCATCCCATCACCATGTCAGCCAGGCATATAGCCCCATGCATCATATCATAACGTTGGCCGGGCATACAACCCAAATATGTAAGTAAATCCATTTAAAACCATGTGTCAATGCAGTGGAAGCATTAAAACATGTCAATGTGTCGAAAATGTGGCACAATATTCAATTATCAAAACTCATAGATGCATATCAATAAAGTCAGAAATTAAGACACTCCAAAGATCACAAAACATTTCATAAAATATTCGAAAGTTCTAACAATCATACATTTGCAGAAACATGTCATTTAAAAAGTATTTTTGAAACATGGTTTTCAATCAATAGCGAATGTCAAAGTCCCGCTCACAGTTTTAGGGAGGGTGGTCACTCCCTATTTTCAAAATCAATCCAATCTGATTTCTCGAATCTCCAAAAAGATAAACCTAATCAGATCATCAAAATTGAATATCAATTTCTCAAGTATCTTTAGGGTTTATCCGAAAGACATGAAATATACAATATTCTCTACTTTACGGCTCATTTCATTCCAACCCTACAACCCAGATACTTTCATGCATATTTCAAAGTTTAACTCTAAGGGAAACTATTCGAATTCACTCGACATGATTTTATGATTCTATAATATGCTTCTTTCGTATCAAACCATCTAGTTTCTGTAACATTCTATACTTAACCTTCAAAGTCATATATAATCATTTCAGAAATTATATTCTATTCACATTCTACTTACACTCTAAACATATACAGAACCTTTCATCTTAAATTCAATCCTAGATTCATTCAATTTATCAATTAGAGCTGAAATCTCCTCACCTAGGGTTTTCTCGAAGTGCAGAGTTTCATCCGAATGTTTCTTCGGTCACTCCAAAGTCTGTAGTGTTTTCTATCAAAACAAGATTTATTTGTTAGATCTAAACACTTAGATCAAAATTAAAACTCTCAATTAGCTACCTGCGTGGAGGTTCATGGGCTGTCACGGGCTCACGGGCCGTCGCGAGCTCGTGGGCTACAGCGAGCTCGTGGATTCGCGGGTCAGCGGGCCAGTGGGTCGGCAGGCCTGCAGGCTGGTGGGCTTACAGGCTGGTGGGCCTGCGACTGATGGGCCTGCGGGCCGTAGTAGCTCGCGGGCTGCAGTGGCTTGTGGGTTCGCACTCCCGTAAGCTGGTGAGCTCTCGTGCGCTGTGCTCACATGCTGGTACGCTGAGGCGCACTGGTACGTTGAGGCGCACTGGTGTACGCCCGTGCGCTGGTGCGCGCCCGAGTGCCCGTGCGCTGCGCTAGTGCGCGCTAGCTCGCTGCGCTCGTGCTCGCGCTCATGCGTTGGCTCGCGCGCGCTCGTGCGGAGAGGATCGCGCAGGGGTGCGATCGTGCTCGCGCTGACACTGGGTGGATCGCAAGGTGGCAGAAGGCGCTGGGTTGCGCTCACAGAGGCTTGCGGCGAAGGAAGGCGAGGCGGAGAGAGAGAGAGATTGCGGGAGATCGCGAGAGGGAGAGATAGAAACAGTGAGATAGAGAGAGAAACCGAGAGAAAAAGAAGAGGAAGAAGAAGAAGAAGAAGAAGAAGAAGAAGAAGAAGAAGAAGGAGAAGGCCGCGATCCGTTGGTGGCGGCGATCCGTTGGTGGCGGAGCTCACAGCGAAGAAGCGGAGCCGCGGTGCCGCGGTGGGGGAGAGAGACGAAGGGTTAGGGGAAAGAGGGAGAGAGAGAGAGATTAGGGTTGAAACCCTAATCCCCAAATTTAGGGACGCAGCGTTTTGCCCCAAAATGCTACATCTCCATTTTTCTTTTTTTTTCTTTGTTTATTTTTTTCTTCTTGGTGTTATATTTTCTAACCCCCTAAAAACAAGTTTCATCCTCGAAACTAAAAGAAAGCAATACACTGAACAAGTGGGGGTACTGTCTTTTAATAGTCTCTTCGGGCTCTCAGGTCTCTTCCTCAATCTTGTCACTCCTCCATAAAACTCTGACCAATGAAACTTCTTTGCTCCGCAGCTTTCTGACCTATCGATCTAGATTAGCTACGTGCTGAGCTGAAAAACTAAAGTCCTCTCTAACTGGCCGATCGTCGTCAGTTGTTGTTTGAGCTTCTAAAAGCTCGTCTCACAACGATCGTCCCAAAAGAACATGAAGTCCTTCCGCGTCAGTCTAGTAAGTGGAGTAGTGATCTGGGAGGATCCTTCTACGAACCGCTGGTAATACCCCGTAAGACTAAGGAAACTCCACACCTCAGTCACTATTTGTAGTTGCTGGTGTGTTGGTCAGCCCAAATGGCATGACCATGAACTCGTAATGTCCATATCGGGTGTGGAATGCGGTCTTGGGCACATTCGTAGCCCTAATCCGTAACTGATGACCTCCAGATCGAAAATCGATCTTTTAGAAAAACACGCGCACCCTTGAACTGATCGAATAAATCATCAATATGCGACAGAGGGTACCGATTCTTGATGGAAACCTTGTTTAGCTACCTATAGTTCACACACAATCGTAGAGTCCCGTCCTTCTTTCACAAATAACACCGGAGTACCCCAAGGCGAAGTGCTCGAATGTATAAAACCCTTGTCCAACAACTCCTGCGACTGGACCTCAAACTCTCTAAGTTCAGCTGGCACCATTCTGTATGTCGGAATAGATATAGAAATAATCCCTGGAGCTAAGTCAATCTCGAAATCATACTCCCGAACTGGGGATAGTCCAGGTAGCTTCTCGGGAATATATCTGGGAACTCCTGCACCATTGGGACCTCCTCAACCTCGGCCCTTCCACAGTGGTGTCAATAACATGAGCCAGGTATGCCGTGCATTTCGTCATCTCAAGTGGAATCAAGTCTGCCTCGAGTATCGCATCTCTAACCATGACCTTACTCCCTCTGTAAATAGAATCTCTAAGTATCTGCTCATCGAGATGAGTGATGACCAATATCTCATCATCAAGTGACGACAAAGGCTTACCCAACCTGTGGGCAAAAGATACTTCTCACATACAAATAGTTCGACCCGGTGTCAAATAGGACACGAGCGTCGACTCCCCATATTTTCATAACTCCTAATGTGAGGAAATGAAAGAACAGTTGATAAATATGGAAGAAAATATATGCTCACATAGATATATATATATCAAAATATATGTACAAACCAACATAGTTAAGCATCTACGGCTTTAACTAGTGATGGTTCTCAAAAGAAAGTACATGGACATCTCTAAACATGGGGATCAGTGGGAGGAACACCAAAAATCTCGTCAGGACTCGCCTCAGCGTCCTCCTGCGTCATCGCATATACACGGGCCTGTGTCCTTTGCTGCTATCGTGATGGTCCTGGCACCGTGTTGCTCCCGACTACCGTCCGTGGAGCGGTGTGACTCAAGTGTGCAGGCGCTCCCTACTATCCTCCCCGGGGAATACTCGAGTGTCCAGTAGCTATGTGACCTCCAAATCCCAACTCAGGACAGATGCTCCTGATGTGCCCTTGATTTCCACACCGGAAGCATGTAACAGGCACCGTACACTCTCCAAAAGGGTGGTGTCCACCACATCGGCGACAAAAGGGATACCGCTGATCTGAAATCTGAGTAGTGGCACTAGAAACCGGTGCTCTGAATCCCTGAGATCATGATCCCTGTCTAGGGTGTGCTTGTCTCGGCTGAAAAGAGTCTTCCTGATATCCTGAACTCCTTCCCTTCTTCGAGCCCTGGCTCGAAGAAGCCCCAAATCTCTTCTTTTGCTCCCTATTCTCCCTCTGTCTACCCTCAGCACGGATGATCTCCTCTGTCCTAAGTGCTGAGTCTACAATTTCCGCAAAGGAGAAACTAGGGGTCACTGTCATGTACCTCCTGATGTTCAAGTTGAGGTCATCCTCAAACTTGAACCGTAACTGCTTCGGTGTAGCCAAGTTTGGAACGAAAGCGGCTAGTCGCCTCAACTCAGTCTCAAACTCTGTCACTGTCCTGGCTCCCTGCCGCAAGTGCAGAAACTCTGCCCTCTTGTGGTCCTACTGGAACTCAGATAAGTACCTGCGATCGAACTCCCATAGGAAGTCCTCCCATCGCAGCGGCTCGGTAGCATCGTCACAAATCACCTCCCACCAAGTGAGGGCGTCGCCATCTAAAAGTCTCTCTGCTATCCGAAGCCGGTAGTTCTCGCTCAACCCTAGATCAGTCAAAATTCTGCGGGTGCAGTTGATCCAGTGCTTCGCTACTGTGGAATCACCCATCCCTACGAACTCTATGCAACCTAATTGCTTCGCCTCCTTCACTAGCTGGATAAGCTCGTGAATACGCCTCAAGGTGGAGGAGGTAGTGTTGCTAGATCCCGACACAGTAAAAGGACCAGCAACAGGTGGCTGATCTGGTACAACAGAAGGTGGTACGGCCATAGGAGTCGGCGCGTCCATCGGTGGTGGTGGTGGGGGTGGCATCTGAACCCCGTAGGAGGTATACCACTCGTACACCTGCCTAAACGGCTCTAGGGACGGTGGTGGAACCTCGGTAGGAGCAGCCGGCCGAGTAGGCACTGCAGGGGGTGCCCGTGTAGAGAAAGCAGTCTCAGGCACTCCAAGAGTCTCAGGCTCCCTCGGAGGGTCAAGCACGTGAGGGGTCACGGGTAGCGCGGGTCTAGCTCCGCGTCCTGCTCGTCTACCATGTCTAGGCAGCATAGCTCTGTAAAGGGAAATTATCATTAGATATAAAGTTATAACTTGCCAAGATTTAAGAATCAAGGTTAGTTACATAGCACTAACCTCCTAAAATGAATGAAGTCTTGGGTCTAAGAATTTAATAAAAATGATATCCTAGGTTAGATACGAATCGTATCTAACCCCCTAAATGAATAACTCATATGCCGAAAACCATGTATGGGACTTTAAACGATTGTATGAAACTCTCTAATACATTGAAGATTTTTCTATGTACTTGGGAATACTTTTCTTACTACCCTTTGCCCAACCTAAGGCTCTGATACCAACCGAACTGTCACGCCCCGAACCGGGATCGTGAACAGCCGCCCGTTGTCCCTAGATGCCGGCTATATTTTTACAGAAAATCAAACAGAATCTCCCCATAAATCGGAGATTCCTATATACAATTTCACCTGTATATCACATTCATCCTGTAAAATAAACAATTGGTCATCTCGGCCTCTCCAAAATCAACAAATATCATAGCTAACATCTAGAACAACACAAGACTATAAAGTTTCTAGCAGTTCTAGCAACAGACCTCTATTGTCATGCTCAACTAGAGCATGAGCAGCCGCCACACCAAGCGGATCTAAATTCTACGCATATATAAAATGAATTCCCAAGTTATTTTTAAATATTCACAAATGCCTCAATGTAATGAAATAAATCAATATTAGGGTTTCACGAATAAATGTCCATAATTTATACAGTCATCCTAAAAAAAATTATATAAATATATTGGTCAAACTAAAATCTCCAATACATAACGATATCACAAATCATCGTAGCGGAAGAGATGAAAATATCCATACCCAAGCCCAGTGATATCACGTTCGCGTCACAATTATACAAACCTAACAATATCTCCTCGGTCCAACACTAATCCTGTGGGAAAGAAAGTGAGGGGTGAGTATCTACGGAAGGATACTCAGTAAGTGAGGGGATTGACATCATACTATCAATATCGAGGGTGAACTTGGAGTGTCAAAGCACGAAATACAATATCAAGTGTGGGAAAAATAACGTGTTGTTTCAACAAATCAGATATCATCAAACACACATTTGAAAATAACATATGCATCCAATGTAGAAATCAATTCATAAAGAGCCGGCCAATCAAACAACCCCGGCAATGGTCTACCTCGACCAAGGATGGAGCATGGGGGGTTTTTCCAAATACAAGTATTAAAAAATGGCTATCTGCCCCAATGTTGGCCACAAACTACTCCAACTAGCCTGTAAATAATAACAATGTACATATAACAAGTCGGCCGTGTATGGTGCCCTCGCCTGGTGCTAGACGGAGCCGTACTCAACGTCCTTTCCGATGTGGGTCAACCTGGGACACCGATACACATGACGATCTGGCGGATACCTTCGGCCGAAGCGTATCCAGACACAAGGGGTGCCTCTACCAGATGTCCTTCGTAGCTACGGATGCTATAAGAAGCATATCTCAATATCATATCGGCTGGGCACGTAGCCCCATGCATCCCATCACCATGTCAGCCAGGCATATAGCCCCATGCATCATATCATAACGTTGGCCGGGCATACAACCCAAATATGTAAGTAAATCCATTTAAAACCATGTGTCAATGCAGTGGAAGCATTAAAACATGTCAATGTGTCGAAAATGTGGCACAATATTCAATTATCAAAACTTATAGATGCATATCAATAAAGTCAGAAATTAAGACACTCCAAAGATCACAAAACATTTCATAAAATATTCGAAAGTTCTAACAATCATACATTTGCAGAAACATGTCATTTAAAAAGTATTTTTGAAACATGGTTTTCAATCCATAGCGAATGTCAAAGTCCCGCTCACAGTTCTAGGAAGGGTGGTCACTCCCTATTTTCAAAATCAATTCAATCTCATTTCTCGAGTCTCCAAAAAGATCAACTTAATCAGATCATCAAAATTGAATATCAATTTCTCAAGCATCTTTAGGGTTTATCCGAAAGACATGAAATGTACAATATCCTCCACTTTACGGCTCATTTCATTCCAACCCTACAACCCAGATATTTTCATGCATATTTCAAAGTTTAACTTTAAGGGAAACTATTCGAATTCACTCGACATGATTTTATGATTCTATAATATGTTTCTTTCGTATCAGACCATCTAGTTTATGTAACATTCTATACTTAACCTTCAAAGTCACATATAATCATTTCAGAAATTGTATTCTATTCGCATTCTACTTACACTCTGAATATATACAGAACCTTTTATCTTAGATTCAATCTTAAATTCATTCAATTTATCAATTAGAGCCGAAATCTCCTCACCTAGGGTTTTCTCAAAGCACAGAGTTTCGTCCGAATGTCTCTTCAGTCACTCCAAAGTTTGTAGTGTTTCCTATCAAAACAAGATTTATTTGTTAGATCTAAACACTTAGATCAGAATTAAAACTCTCAATTAGCTACCTGCGTGGAGGTTCGTGGGCTGTCACGGGCTCAATGGCCGTCACGTGCCGTCACGTGCCGTCGCGAGCTCGTGGGCTACAGCGGGCTCGTGGGTTCGTGGGTCAGCGGGCCATTGGGCTTCGGCTAGCGGGCTCACTGGTCTGCGGGCCAATGGGCTAGCGGGTCGGCAGGCCTGCCGGCTGGTGGGCCTACGGGCTGGCAGGCCTGTGACTGATGGGCCTGTGGGTTGCAGTAGCTCGCGGGCCGTAGTGGCTTGTGGGCTCACACTCCCGTAAGCTGGTGAGCTCTCGTGCACTGTACTCGCGCGCTGGTACGCTGAGGCGCACTGGTGTGCACCCGTATGCTCGTGCACTGCGCTGGTGCGCGCGCATGCTCGTGCATCTGGCTCGCGCGCGCTCGTGCACAGAGGATCGCGCAGGGGCGCGATCGTGCTCGTGCTGGCGCTGGGTGGATCGCGAGGTGGCAGAAGGCACTGGGTTGCACTCGCGAAGGCTTGCGGTAGTGGAGCTCGTGGCTCGCGGCGTAGGAAGGCAAGGCGGAGAGAGAGAGATCGTGAGAGATCACGAGAGGGAGAGAAAGAAACAGTGAGATAGAGAGAGAAACCGAGAGAGAAAGAAGAGGAAGAAGAAGAAGAAGAAGAAGAAGAATAAGAAGAATGAGAAGAAGAAGGAGAAGGTGGCGATCCATTAGCAGCGGAGCTCACGGCGAAGAAACGGCACCGCGGTGCCGCGGTGGGGGAGAGAGACGAAGGGTCGGGGGAGAGAGGGAGAGAGAGAGAGAGAGAGAGAGAGAGAGAGAGAGAGGGATTAGGGTTGAAACCCTAATCCCCAAATTTGGGGACCAGCGTTTTGCCCCGAAACGCTGCGTCTCCATTTTTTTGTTTTTTTCTTTTTTTTTTCCTTCTTGGTGTTACAACAGCCTACTCCAACTAACTTGTAAATAATAATAATGTACATATGACTAGTCGGCCGTGTATGGTGCCCCTCCCTGGTGTTAGACGAAAGCGTACTCAACGTCCTCTCCGATGAGGGTCAACCTGGGATACCCATACACATGACGATCTGGCGGATACCTCCAGCTGAAATATATCCGGACACAAGGGGTGTCTCTACCAGATATCCTTCGTAACTATGGATGCTATAGGAAGCACATCACAATATCATATCGGCCGGGCACGTAGCCCCATACATCACATCACCATGTCGGCCAGGCATATAGCCCCATGCATCATATCATAACGTCGGCCGGACATACAGCCCAAATATATAAGTAAATCCATTTAAAACCATGTGCCAATGCAGTGGAAGTATTAAAACATGTCAATATGTCAAAAATGTGGTACAATATTCAGTTATCAAAACTCATGAATGCATATCAATAAAGTCATAAATTAAGACACTCCAAAGATCACAAAACATTTCATAAAATATTCGAAAGTTCTAACAATCATATATTTGCATAAACATGTCATTTAAAAAGTATTTTTGAAACATGGTTTTCAATCAATAGCGAATGTCAAAGTCTCACTCACTGTTCAGGGAGGGTGATCACTCCCTATTTTCAAAACGAATCAAATCTGGCCGCTCGAGTCTTCAAAAAAAAGATCAACATAATCAGATTATCAAAATTTAATATCAATTTCTCAAGCATCTTTAGGGTTTATCCAGTTTCATAATATTGAGATCGTATTTAGATTGCCTAAATGCAAAATAACTTATAATTAAAACGATTTCAACCATCCCTAAGCTCTGATCACCATTTTTAAGCTACCCTTCTTCATATATACCATTTTGCCAATTAATTACTCAAAACAACCTAAGAAAGACGTGAAATGTACAATATTCTCCATTTTACGGCTCATTTCATTCCAACCCTACAACCCAGATACTTTCATACATATTTCAAAGATTAACTCTAAGGGGAAACTATTCAAATTAACTCAACATGATTTTATGATTCTATAACATGCTTCTTTCGTATCAGACCATCTAGTTTCTGTAACATTCTATACTTAACCTTCAAAATCACATATAATCATTTCAGAAATTGTATTCTATTCGCATTCTACTTACACTCTAAATATATACAGAACCTTTCATCTTAGATTCAATCCTAGATTCATTCAATTTATCAATTAGAGCCGAAATCTCCTCAACTAGGGTTTTCTCGAAACGCAGAGTTTCGTCCGAATGTCTTTTCGGTCATTCCAAACTCTGTAGTGTTTCCTATCAAAACAAGATTTATTTGTTAGATCTAAACACTTGTATCAGAATCAAAACTCTAAATTAGTAACCTGCGTGGAGGTTCGTGGGCCGTCATGGGCTCATGGGCCGTCGCGGGCTCGTGGGCTACAATGGGCTCCCGGGTTCGGTGGT
The DNA here is from genome assembly GCA_033439265.1 of Dillenia suffruticosa. Lineage (NCBI taxonomy): Eukaryota > Viridiplantae > Streptophyta > Magnoliopsida > Dilleniales > Dilleniaceae > Dillenia > Dillenia suffruticosa. Next base: position 24,282,458 of record JAVTVX010000015.1, read on the forward strand.
CAGCGGGCCAGTGAGCTTTGGCTAGCGGGCTCACTGGTCTACAGGCGAGTAGGCTAGCGGGCCGGCAGGCTTGCGGGCTTATGGGCGCTGGTGCACTGAGGCGCTGGTGCACTGAGGCGCGCTGGAGCGGGCTCGTGCGCTGCTGCGCGCCCGTGCATTGGTGCGCTGCGCTCATGCGTGCTCGTGCGCAAGCACACTGTGGCGAGCTCGAGCTACTCGAGCTGTGGCATGCTCGCGCTTGCGCTTGTGCTGTAGCGTGCAGGCGGGAGGACGCGCTGTGGCTCGCTCGCGTGCAAAGGCACTGGGTTGCGCTCGCGGAGGCTCTCGGGAGGAGATCGCGAGAGGGAGAGAAAGAAACAGTGGGATAGAAAGAGAAAGAGACAGTAGTTGAGAGATAGAGAGAGAAAGAGACAGTGGGTGAGAGATAGAGAAAGAAGGGAGAGAAGTAAAGGGAAAGGGTGGCGGCGATGGCGGTGGCAGTGGCGGAGGAAGGCGCGGAGCAGCGGTAGAGGGAAGAGAGGCGCCGCAGGAAGATGGAAAGTCGGGAGAGTGAGAGAGAGAGAGAGAGAGAGAAAAAGGGGTTAGGGTTTTAACCCTAATCCCAAATTAGGGACGCAGCATTTTGCCCCAAAACGCTGCGTCTCTAATCCCGTTTTTTTTTTTTTTTTTTTGGTGTTACAACTTAAGGTGAACTGAATCCGTTTTGGATTTTCACCTTCAAATAAACTATAAAAATCCACTCTTTTTTTTGGTAATGCAAAATAATTTATTTGGTAAAAATCCACTCTTCAAATAAACTATAAAAATCTACCCAAGGGGAACTAAGTCGATAATTGACACGACGATGCAAACGAGAAACCAATGCACGTCATCCATGCAATTATGGATTACTCCTTTTCTTTCTTCTGACTAATGAATCACATCTTTTGAAATTCTTGATCACTTCTGAAATATTCAAGGTGAACTGAGTCCATTTTAGACTCTTACCTTCAAATAAACTGTAAAAATCTACTCTATTTTTTGTAATGCAAATAATATATAATTAATCGGTAAAAACCCACTCTTCAAATAAATCGTAAAAATTTACTCAAAGTGAATTGAGTCCATAATTGATATGACCATGCAAATGAGAAACCCGTGCATGTTGTCCATGCACTTACAGATTCCTCCTTTTCCTCTAACTAATGGATCTCATCTTTTAAAATTATCGATCACTTCTAAAATACTTAGGTTGAATTGAGTTCGTTTTAGACTTTAATACTTAGACTGAATTGAGTCCGTTTTAGACTTTCACCTTTAAATAAACTGTAAAAATCCACTTAAGATGAACTAAGCCCATAATTGACACGACAATGCAAATGAGAAATCCGTGCATGCTGTCTTACTCCTTTTCTTTGGCTAATGGATCTCATCTTTTGAAATTATAACATTCCCAAAATACTCAAGGTGAACTGACTTCATTTTGAACTTTCACCTTCAAATAAACCATAAAAGTCCACAGTCTTTTTGGTAATGCAAATAATGTATAATTATTATTGTGTTCTAAGTTGGTATAACATTCTGTCTCCAACATTCTATGCTATTAAACATAGTACTTTTTCTTTAAACTAGCATCGAGTTATTTTATAGCAGATTGCAAGTGCAATTTGCTTCTTAGACATCTAAAAGAAGGGGCTTTTATTATGGATGATTCTAGTATTCATCATTCATACTGGATTCCAAATCCCTCACAATACTTGCTTTCTTTTCGTCTGTAATTTGGGTTTTCTGAAGAATCACATAAGAGGATAAGGCATAAACGGGACTGAAAATTATAAATTGTTTTTTAGGTCCTCTCTGCATTTGCTCTGTCCCTACAATTCTTTAATTGCAATTCAAAGTCTATATAAATATTACAAGTATAATACGTAAATTGGATTGGTTTCAATTATTTGACCAAATCTTAGACAACTAAGCTGGGTATTCAGGACAAGTACATGTTGGTTGTTAATGTGAAGCCAAATCCACAAACAATACCACCCAGAAATTTCATAAATCTAACTTTTGATTCTAATTCTCTTACAATTTAGCAAATGTCTCACATTTATCTCTCCACAAGATTGAGCTAAGCCCTTTTAAAGGAGAAATGAAAAATGCATAATTTGGGTTTACCATATAAGGATTTTAGGTAGAGGAAAGCGACTTCTTACTTTTCCAACTATCAAATTCTCGGGGTCATTGTCTCCTAGCTCTCAGAGAAGAAGAAGAAAAAAAAAAGAAATAGATTTCTTCACATTACGATTGCTTTGACCATGTTAGGAGGTCTCACCTAGATGTCTCCTACCCAAGGGCTACCCATTTCACCGTCGCCCCGAGTTTATTGTACATTGACTGCATCTAAACTGCTAATTGGATGCTAGGTATTCGATGAGAGTTGGTTATATTGACTATCGCATGTTAAATTGAAATTTTTATTTTTTTTAGAGTATTATTTATTTTTGGTGATTGAATGACTTGAAAATCAAGTTTAGAGTTAAAGTAAAATGATGGAAAAGGGTAAAGAAACAAATTGAAGTTCTTGATTTGTGAAGAGTAAATGGGTATATAACATCCCCATTTACAAATGAGACTTATTATTTCTCATCTCTCCATCCTCTCTAGCTCACGAAACTCTCCCTCTCATCTCTTCCTTTCCCTAGCTCGCCCCTCTCCTCTTTTACTTCAAGAATCTAACAAATCTTCTTCAATCCTGCACACTAAAATTTCTAAAAACCCTCAATCCAACCCCAGAATCATAAGAATTTGGAAGAACCTAGTGTTTTCCAATAAAAAGGAAAAAATCTAGGGTTTGGAGTAACCTAACTTGGTGAATTCAAACTATCCATGAAATTAAGATAATATTTTCACTATTATCTTGGATTTAGTTTCTTTATTCATGAATTTGAATGTACTGAGAATTAGATTTTTAATGATTTTTCAAAAGAACATATTCTGTAAAAATACCATATTTTTGTTATAAGGCCATAAATATTGTTTCGTCTTTGAGTTGTTTTTTAGACAAAATTAAGTTAAATCTAGAATATCAAAATTGTAGATCTATGTCTTATTTTTAATTTGAGATTTGAATCACTTAAACCTGATATGTGTAGTGAAAGCTATGGTAGTTTTTATGTGATTGAACAAATTTGGGTCATGAAATTAGGATTATCACATTTATAGCCTTGGATATTTTTGTGTGATTAGAATATAATTGAATCATAAACATAAAAATCATAGTTTTATATCTAATCTTTAAGTGACAATTGAAATTTTCGTAATCCAAGAATTATAGTTCAAGATATAGCCTTTTTTTAAGACATATTTGTGATGGAAATTTGTTGGAAACTAGAATTGTAAAATATTGATGAGAAATCAATTAGCTCTAGTGTTAGTTTATAATTTAATGATTAATTGGTGTTAATATCTTAGTTTAAGGTATTCGGAAACCAATGAGAATTGGATTTTGTTTAGTTTGGCATTGGAAGTGATTATTCTTCCAAAAGGTGAGTGGATGAATGTTTGTAGCTTGAGTGAGAAATGTTTTCTTTAATTTTCTAAAATGATTTCAAAATGGAAATTCATATGTTATTTGTGATTGTAGAGTGTCCCAAAAATGGGATTTAATTGATTTATGCATCCAATGACATTTGTATGTATTTTGTGCTATATTTAGTTTATTATTTAAACTTGTTATGAATGAAATTATGTTTCGATTTGGTTTGATTGGATGAATGATAACATATTGGATTTGAAAATGGGTTTTTGATTGGCACATGTGTGAGGTGTGGTGCTGACACCTATAATTAATGGCTATAGTCATTCCATTCCGTAATGTGGCCCGTCATGATGACGTGGTTGGAGTTATACAACTAAGGAGGTAGCCACACTCAAGAGATGCCTTCGAGATCATCCCCTCGACTATCTTGGTTGCACCTCAAGGTAGATCTGAGTCAACATTAAAGTTGGAAGTATTTGTTGGATTTAAAAACTCTTGGAAACTCTTTGGCGGTTCTACCCTTGATCTTGGTTGACCTTTGTCGGAAAAGAGATTTTTGGCAACCCCATGGTTTTGGAAAACTTGAAAAGATTGGATGCATTATTTGATTTTTTCTGCATATTTGAATTATTGGAAACTTTACTATTTATTGATGAATTATTGATATTTGAATATGATGGAATGAATTTTTGATATGTCCATACTTAGTACTCATTTATATCACACTTACTCCATTGCACTACATTCACTGAGTATTATTTATACTCATCCCCTACTTTTCTAATTTTTATAGAGAAAGTTTATGTATCGAATATTCTTGACTGACCTCTAGTGTCGGATTTGGGGAGACCATCTTTATGGATTTCTTTTGGTATAACTTCTGACTTGATTTTGAGATATTAGTAGATGGAACTGAGGAGGGCAACTTTTGGAAACCTTTGTTTTTTTGTAAACACTTTGTTCATTTTGGTTAGAATTGTATATGGAATTTTATACTCATTTTGGGGATTTTTTATTATTTCACTTGGATTTTATTGGGAATATTTAGTTGGTTATGACTTTTATTGGCCATTTGATTTTGTTTTGGATTAGTTTTGAATTTAGTTGGTTTTATGGAATATTTGAAATGTTTTGAAAATGGTGGAATTCATGAAAATGTCATGGTATCCTAGAAAATATGGTGGGGATCATGCATATTTCAAGATAACATGGTGATTGTTGGGTGCATGACTTGAGAGTCGGGCATGACACGATCACACATGTTAGGCTAACTAGTCGATACATGTAGAAAATGCGATAATCGGCACACTCCCTAGATCTCAACTACTGACTCAATGCAAGGTGTGGGAAGGCTGGATGTCTCTGCTAACTCGATTACACATGGCAGTTCAAATAGACTTCAAATAATGACATGGCAACATGTGGGATGCTGACTCGACCTCAACCACTAATCGAATGTCAAGTGTTTATGATACGCGATTTTGATGTCACAATGTTGGGCAATTGTACCCTAATCGAGTATTAAATATAATGTAAGCAATAGTCATTTCATAGAAATATTTTGTATTACTGACTATGAATTATCCTATTTAAGTTGGGCAGGTCGAAACCCAAATATGAATAAAAAAAATCTCAGAAACTAAAATATTAAAAGAGTAAACTCAATGGAAATTAAACCCTAAAATATCAAGTTCATCTATTTTTAATTTTTCATAAGACTAAATCTTTTCAAACCCTTAAATTTATTGGCTAATAAATTATCGCAAATGATGGCAGTTTTCTAAAATTAGATTTTATTCAATGGTCATACAATGAAATCCCTAATTTGACTAATTAAAAGTTAATGATCATGCAATTTTGATTAAATTGAATTGTATTAAATTCTAGAGAAAACTATAATTTAGGTTGTACCCTAAATTGCCACACACAAAATTAATCTTTCGTCAATCTCATAACTTTATATAGATTTTATTGTATTAGACTAATCTCTTGTAATTATATTGATAATGCATGCATTTAATCTCAAATTATACAAGTGTAGGATCCTACATGTTTGAGACATTAAAATCAATAATAAAATATTATCAAACAATAATCATGTTAATAAAATTTAAGAAAAAATAAATTCAATTCATATAATTAACTAAAATATAGAATCCATTTAGTTTTAGGAGCAAGAAAATTAGTAATACATAATAAAGAAAATCAAAAATATCAAGAAATTCGTGTGAAGATAATGTGATCCCTTTCTATCTTGAGGATGCTCTCTTATTTATAGGATCAAAACCCTAAGTCATGGAATTTTGGGAAGTTGGTATTGTTTTATTTGAAAACTTGTTCTTGTTGTAAAAAGTATTATCTTTTTTCTTCTCTAAGATTTGAAAACTTCCTCCTTATCCTAAGATTTCTGGAGTTTTAAGCACTTTATCCCTTAAATCTCTGATTGGATAAGTTCAAGTAGTTGTCTTCTTTAGCAAGGAGTTGTCTTTTCAGCACTACAGCAACTCCAATTTAATTTTTGGATAAGTTTTGGTTTGAATTAACCTCTAAACCTTTTAACCAAATTTGTAAGCCTTGAAGTCTAGTTTCCAACCTAATAAGAATCACCTCAATCGGATATAGGAATAGAAAGTTATGCTCAAAATATTAACATATATCTGTCTAGTCCGAAATTTCTTAATTATGTCCAAAGTTTCCTAAATCACAACCCTTGAATTTAATCAAAAAAATACCACAAAATCAAGTTTAAAACAATCATATAATTCTTAAATATGAGCTAAAATAATATAATTTAAGTGTATAAAAATATTGCTATCAGTTGGATGACTGAACTTCCCTTCTCATTGGATCACATCACTACAAAACAAGTGACTTATTCTGACGGACTAAAACCGTCTCCTAAATCTAGTAAAACCGTTGGCAGAACATTCTCCGACGGATAAGTTTTCAATTGGCTATATACCAGTCGGGATAGATCTATTCTGACACTCTCGGTCACCGTTGGAGCATGTCATATATTTATAGTGACGGTTAAAAAGTGTCAGTAAAATTTGATCTTTTATCATCAGTTTAAAATCCATCGATAAAAATTACTATTTTTGTCATCGGTTACAACTGTTGAAAAATCTTTCTACTTTTATCGTCGGTTACCATACTGTTACTATCATGTCGGTTATGTTATTATCATTTTACGACATATGACATGTTTGGAAAGCATTAGTAAAAATTGTTATTTTTATCATCGGTTACAATTGTTAGAAAATCTTATTACTTTTATCGTCGGTTACCATGTTATTACTACCATGTTACGATATATGAATGAATGTTTGAAAATATTATTACTTTTATCTTCGGTTACACAACTGTTAAGAAATTATGGTCGGTTACCAGATATCAATATGTTAGGAAATGTTATAAGTTTTTATCATCGGTACTACACATAAGTATTAAGAAATGTTATTATTTTTATCGTCATTTACTAGTTGCTTACTAGTCAGTTACTAGTCATTTATTATTAAGAAGTATTATGACGCAACACTGTTAAGAAATGTTAGTAATGGTCGGTTATCGCATTATCACAGTATCACATGTGTTCATATGTGAGGAAATGTCATAAGTTTTTTGGATGGTTAGCACAAATGTTAGAATCTCTTATCGTCAGTTACTATCGATTACCACATATTATTATAATTAGTTACTATCTTATATCTTTAAATATAAAAAAAAAAAAGGGTTGGAAAATGTACTACATATCAAAATATTAGAAAATGCTGGGAATTGTTAGAAACTTTTGTAAAATATTATAACCGGACAATGATTACAATAGGATAACAAAAAAAAAAGATTACATATCCCACAAACCAAATCCATATCTTCTGAGATGTTCATACATATGTTTCACTTCAAATATCAAAAAGATTACCAGAGCACAACCCCACCTTCATGTCAATCTATTAATTCATAAAAAGAAGCAGTGAGATGAATATATTATAATGGTACATGTAAAAAATAGTTATAAATAAAAATATTACCTTTTGGTGAGGTGTTGATGATGATGATTGTTGATTTCTATGTACACTCCCAGCATCTAGTATTCAAGAAGGTAAAAATTCAAATAATTTGGATTATTATTGAAAAGTAAAAGTGAAATTAGTAAGATTGTGGTGAAACAGAAAAATAACATTCATACCTGGATACTGGCAATAAGTCTTACTTCATTAACCATGCGTTTTCTTTTTTCTAAATCCAACATGTTGGGTCGCTAAAAAAATTAAAAATGGATAAAAACTACTTATCTCACAATAAAATGATTTGTTTTTAAACCAAACCTAACCTGGGATAGCATCTTGGGATGATTGGGTTTCTCCATAGTGAAGTTATTCTTAGAATGATTGTGATTCTTCATGATCAGCAAGAATACTCATCTTTCGTTTAGTTCTTCCCATATTGAGCTAAGAAAATTTGATATGAGATTTTGATTAAGTCACAAACTCTGAGTTTTGAAGGATGAGAGCTTATTAAGAAAGAAGAGGCTTTAAAGAGAAAGAGGGTTTGTGGGAAATGATTTATGATATATTTGGTTTAACCACTCAAATAAATTTTTAAAAGCCCGCCACTTACAATATATTTGGTTTAGCCGCTCAAATAAATTTTTAGAAAACCGTCACTTTTTCCCGCTTTTTTATCATTTTGTTTTTATCTTTTATGAGTGTAATTTTATCTTACTTTACCGCTTTTTTTACTATTATATTATCAATTTTATTTTGTATTTTTTGTATTTGATTTTTTTGTATTTTTGTTTTTGTTACAATATTGTTAATATCTTACAACATTGTTACTATATTGTTATTGCATTTCAGTATAATAAATAAATACTCTAAATTTTAAATCATTATATTATTTAAATTAATAATATTAATTAGATCATTATTCTACTTAATTCATATTTGAAAATTTTTATATAATTCATATGTGAAAATTTTTATATAATAAAGAAAACAGAGACATGGCAATGGGCTGACACGGGCACCCGGTCATGCCAGCACGGGAGCCCGGCCATGCCAGCACGGGCGCCTGCCCACGCATGCCACTACATGCATGCAACCTCCCACGCGGGCACCCGGCAATGCCAGCGCGGGCGCCGGCACATGCGTGTCCATGCAAGCTCATGCGACATTATTACTATTTACTACCTACTTACTATCTGCTTACTACCAACTTATAAATTTTGAAAGGAAGAATTTTGTTGAGAATGATTTATTATATATTTGACTTAGGGACTCAAATAAATTTTTAAACCATCATTTTTTCCCGCTTTTTGTAAGTTTAATTTTATCTTTTTATTATTATATCATTGGTAATTTTATTTTCTATATTTGTACTTTTGTTTTTGTTACAATATTGTAACATCTACATTCTTACTCTTAATATTATATTACAATAAATAATAATCCTAAATTTATATCATTACATTAAAATTTATGATTTGTTTCCACTTCTGAAATGGTCACTTCCCAAAGGTGGTAATAGTGGTAAGTGAGTTGTAAGAGAATAATATAAGTCATTACTACCCACCAATAACATCGTTCTCTCCCACTAAAGTCATTACTATCCACTAATTATGCTAAATAATATAAGTCACTACTATCCACTAATAATTATGTTGGATCAATTATGTCGAAAAATATTTAAGCTGCCAAGACAAAATTAATGTTGGTCGCCAAAAAAAAAAATTATGTTATATTGGATAGATATAGGAGGTTAAAGTAACAAATCTATCCCCTCATGTCTTTATGTTTAGATGTTCTCCTAAATAACTTACCATAAGCCAACTTATTTTGTCGAAACATGAGATCATCTTCTAATCATCGACAATGAATTTTATATGAAATTTATGGTAAGATATTTGATATTATAGTAATTGTTTTAGGTTGTTTTCAAGATATTTGATTTTATAGTTATTATTCACGTATTATAAATTTATTACTTTATAAACTTATTTATCTACTTACCACCCACTTACCTTACTACTACCTACTACTTATCATTGTCATCTATTTTCTAAATTACCACTATCATAACTTTATTTATCATAAATTTACCACAACCAGAGTATTTTTAAATATAAAGATATATTATAAAAAATGATAACATAGAGATTAGTATAAATAGATTTATACTATTGTCAAAGTCAGAATCTAAAACTATAGATATCGGTACTATTAAGTTGATAATAAAAAATATTTATATTGACAATAACAAACCGTCCCAAAACTATTACATTTATTCACACGATAATTTTTAATGATCACATGATTCATTCGCAGATTTACATAATCACCAACGTACATGACCCTAAACCAACTTCTCATGCATTTAATATGGATGAACCAATGAATTATTTCATAATGTCAAAAAATCAATATATTCAAATCAAAGTATGCTAATAATTTTAAATAATATTACATGTGAAATATTAGTGGTTGAGGTAGAGTTAGAGTTGATGATAGGATGGGTGAAAGTTGTATGTGTAGAAATTATGTGGAGTGTGGAAATATGAGAGATTAAATTTATGATCATACCTTTATTTATAATTATAAATTGTGAAAGTTGAGAGACGAGATAACTTAATATGAGTTTTGAAGTTATCAACATAATTAATTATATCATTACATTATATTATCATATTTTTAAATTATAATATTAAATTATCTTTAATGAATTTTTAAAACTATAATACTATGTTATATAAATTACTAATTTCATACCATTACATTATTTAAATTAATAATATTAATAAATTTATACTGAATATAGAATATACATTATTTTTATAAATCAAATGGATATAATTAACGCAGCACAAGGCTTATAGGCGCTGAAATATAGTAAGTATGTAGTTATTAAATAGTAAGTGATTTTTTCAACAACCAGTAACAGTATTGATTTAAACTGTAAAAAAAATTGTGACGAATTAAAAACGCAGTAATGAAAAAAGAGGCGGAAGAAAAACACCAAAGAAAAAATGGGTGGGATTTTAAAAATTTGTTTGTGAAAATGTTATATTATAAATCCTACACCTATCAAAGTTTCTCCATCCTTTCACCATCAAAGTTTTTTCATTTTTCCTTGAAGGCTTTCTTGCATTGTACATGAAAAATTACAACCATCCCAAGAAAAAGATCAAGTTTCAGTGTTCAATCATCCAAAATGTTATAAGGTTTTAAAAATAAACATATTATTTTAATTTGATATTTAATATTAAAATGCCGTTTTCAATTTTTTATTTTGAACAAAGAAATATATCCAAAATGTTATCAGGTTTTAAAAATAAACATATTATTTTAATTTGATATTTAATATTAAAATACCGTTTTTAATTTTTTATTTTGAACAAATAAATATAGAGATATTTTGGATAAAAAATAAACAAGTTTCGTTGCTCGCGCGTGCCACGGCTGACATGGATGCCCATGCGGGGCAAGCGCACATCCAAGAGTGTAAGCAGCGCCCGCACATGCACTTGTAGGCGCCCGCACGCGCGCTGCATGCTGGAGCGCATGCGTGTGCCTGCACGGGTGCCCACGAGCATGCATGCGCCTGCAAGAGCGCAAGCAGGCGCCAGTACATGTCCCGCAGGCGCCCGCGCGCTCCATTCCCTCTCCTCTTTTTATGCAAAAAATGAAGACATAACATTGCTACCACATGGAATCAAACTCCTGAATTGAACTTCAACCTCAAGTGTCCTGACCATCAGACCACAATGTCCAATGAGCATGGTTTTGTTTTCTTTTCCTTTCTTTCTTCCTATCTATCTCAACCTCACTTTTTTTTTTTCCCTTATCTCACTCTCACCTCTATTCTTTTCCTGCACCTTTGGGATCACTTTTTTTTTTTTTCTAAATTTTTTACTACTATTTTGATATATTATTTGATTGATATTTAAATTGAATGTTATGAATGAATTATAATTTATTAATTTTATATATTTTGAATTGTGATTAAATATGTAGATTTTTTTAATATATATTATAATTTAAATTCGATACTCATTTGAAAAACAAAAAATAAGAAAAAACAAACAAACACAATTAAATTACTTATCATGACATTACTATTTAACCAATGTCGCGCGCATGAGCACATGTCGCATGCTGTGGCATGCACGGGCGCCCATGCTGGCTTGGCCAGGCGCCTGCTCGGGCGCTTGCATGAGTGCATGCCGCGCAAGGTGGCATGTGCGGGCTGGCATGGCCACTTACTTATCACTTACTATCTACTTACCACTTACCATCTAATTATATATCACAAACTTACTATTAATTTACCACTATATAAATTTACTTCCTTACTTACCACATACTTACTACCTACTTACCACCTGCTTACCTAGATAAAACTACTACTATCATAAATTTACTACAACTTACCACTCAGACTATTTTCAAATATAAAACTATATGATACAAATATGATAACAATTTTAGATTTTACAGACGTTATAATATATAGGTTAGTAAAAATAGAATTTATACAAACGGTGAGAATTAAATATAGTTTTAAAAGACAGTGAATTTGTATGTTACCATACATCTTAAACGTAAAATCTATGGAGATAGTATTTTTAAGTAGACAATAAAAAAAATTTATATTGAAACTGTTTTTAAACCGTGTCAAAAAAACTATTACATTTACTGACCATAATTTTTAACCATCACAATTGAATATTTATTTACAGACGGTTGTGGTACCTTTACTAACAGTTACTAAACTTTTCTTTACGGACATTTTAGTCTATTGAAAAAGGGTTATATTTTTTGGACGATTTCATCATAAACCGTCTCTATAAAGTATAAAAACCATGACTAAAAATCACCGACCCTAAAAGTTACCGTCGGCACAATGCTCTAATTTTGTGGTGCATGTGACAGGCTAACTAGTCGATACATGCTAACATAGTGACTCATAGCATGTTGAATAGACCTCAACTGCTACCTTGATGCTAGGTACCGGATAACTCAATGTCCATACTTACTCGATCACATGAAGTAGGTTAACTTGACTTCAGAAGATGAAATAGCCACATGTAGCATGCTAACTCAACCTCAACTGCTGATTGGATGCCAGTGTTGGATGACATGAAGTCCTTGCTGACTGGGTCACACATGATTGGCTGACTAGTCAACACATGCTGACATGGCCCTAAGTGGCACAATGATTGGTCCTTAACTACAGATTCGATTCCAAGTGTTAGATGATTGGGTGACTTTCCTAATTCAATCACATGTGGCTAGCTTACTAGAATTCAGATGATGACATGGTTATAGATAGTACACTGACTCAATCTTAATTGCTCATTGGGTGCTAGGTATTGGATGACTAAATGTCCGATCTCACCGGATTACATGTGGTAAAATAACTAGTTGACACATGCTAACATGGTCACACTTGGTGTGCTGACTGGACCTTAACTGCTGACTCGATGCAAGGAGTAGGATGACTATGTCTATGCTTACTTGATCATACATGGTTGAATGACTGGTTGACATATGCTGACATGGCATTAGGTGGTATGTTGATAAGTTCACAACTATTAACCTGATGCCAAGTGTTGGATGATTAGATCTCAACTATAGGTGTTGGATGACTAAATGTCCCTAATGACTCAAGCACATATGGCAAGCTTATAAATAGATACATGATGACATGGTGATAGGTGGCACACTCACTCGACCTTAACTGCTAGCCGGATGCCATGTATTACATGGTCGGATATTCGTGTTGACTAGATCACACATGGTTGGCGATAAAAAGCACACTGATTGGATCTTAACTAGTAACTAAATGCCATGTGTTGGATGACTGGACATCTCTACTCATTGATCACACATGGCGTGCTGACTCATTAACACAAGCTGACATGGTGACAGTTGGCACGTTTACTTAATCTTAGCTTCTGATTGGATGCCAAGTGTTCAATAACTAAATGTCCCTACTGACTAGATCACACTTGCCAGGTAGGCTAGTTGACATATGCTGATATGGCGACAGGTGGCATGCTGACTGGAGCTCAACTATTAACTAGATGTGAGGTGTTAAATGACTGGATATCATTACTTGCTAGATGACACATGGAATAGACACCAACGATGAGTATATCAAATAAGGACAATGATGAAAGTGTTGATCCAATTACGCAAGAAGGTGGTCTTGAACTTGATAATGAAGACTTCATTGTAAATGATGATTTTAGCTCTACTGCAAATAATCAATTCAAGAGAAAAAGAATAGCATGAGAAGACGTGAGAAAAAAAATGCCAAATGATAAGAAAAAGATTAGGATAGCAGAAAGCATGAGACAAACAATAAACCGAATTGCTAATATTACGGAAAGTCACAATGCAAATAAACCTGCTGAAAAATCAGTGACATCTATTCTCATTGGATAGTACTTAATTCTAGAATGCATTAGAGAACTGAAATCTCTGAAAGATAAAGGGGCATTGACTCAAGAATAATTTGGTTTGGCTATTAATTTGATTCAAGCTAACAAATGTAGAGTCACTTTTATATTTTTGCCATGTGCAGATGACAAGTTAGATTAGTTTATGTATAATTATAATTTGGAGAAAGCAAAACTAAAAGAATTTGAATTGTTTAGAATTTGATTTGAAATTTATTATTCAAAATTTGAACTTATAGATATGTAAGAAACTTTAGTTGTCATTATATTATATTTTTAAGAATGTTTTTGGTACAATTGATATATTTGCTATTATATAAATGTTTGGATTAAACTTATGTGTTTTAGTATTCTTATATAGATAGATTATAATGATATTATAGCACCGGCGGGAGTTATAAAAAGAAGGAAATGAGTAAAGTTTTTTCAAAAACTTTATGAAACAGTTGCAATTGCATGTACATTTCACATGAAATATTTATTAAAACAATGTGACAAATTCAATTATTCTAATAGTTGGAATTGGGTTCGGGAAACCATTACCACTCGAGGTAAAAGTTAGAAAATGTTTAAGATGGAACCATATGTTGTATTAAAACTTATAAATTTATTGAAGAGTAAGGGATGGTTACGTTCATCTAAAGATATAACAGAATCAAAGGCAATTGCTATGTTTCTTTGGACTTTTGGATACAGTCAAACAAATCATAATGTTCAAAATAAATTTAAAATTGGGAAAGACTGTAAATAAGAAGTTTGCTAAAGTTTTAGAGGTCTTATGTTGTTAGACAAAGAAGTCATAACAGCTCTAGATTTTAATTTTAACGAAATTCCAGCTAAAATCTAACATGAGAGTAGATTGCTATAAATGGTACACATATACATGTTATTCCTCATGCCAATGATCAAATTTGTTTCATTGATTGAAAGGGAGTCCAAATACACAATGTCATGATAGTATACAATTTTGACATGTTATTTACTTTTATTGTTGTTGGTTGATCTCATACTATTCATGACAGTAGAACCCTTTGAATTATACTTGAAAAAATGAAAAGTGCGTTCTCTCATCTATCAAAAGGTACAATTTTATTTCTATCTTATACAAATATTGAATTGATTTTTTTTTTTTAATTAACTACTAATCAAATGTATTGCTATGTTTCGTAGATAAATGATATGTAGTGAATGCGGGATATTCTAATATGAAATGGTATCTAGCACCCTACAAGGTGAGAGATATCACATCCCGATTTTAGAGGATGTAGCCAGCCATAAGGTGAAGAATAAATATTTAATCATGCACATTCTTCTATAAGAAATGTCTTAGAATGAACAACTAGAGTTTGAAAGAATAAATGATATATTTTAAAGGATATGAAACCATTTCCATTTGTGAAACAAGATAAGATAATTGTTGCATGGCAGCACTCCATAATTTCATTTGAAATTATGGCAAAGACGAGAAGTTTGATAGATGCGATCATAACCCTAATTATACTTAGATGAAAAAAATATGATAAAGAAATAAGTTCATCTACTTATAGAAAAGAAGTGGGTGAAAATTATATAAATAAAGTTTGTAACCAAATAACAGCTGCATTGTTAGAAAATAAAAATATATGATTTATGTTATTTTTTAATTTTTTTAGTTTTTTTTGTTATATAAAAATGATTTTATATTTATAAATATTTGATTTTAATAGTTTAGAAAAATAATTATTGGCATTTAAACATTTTATTTTAAAGTATAAATATATGAATTTTAATCAATCGATGTTGAGCGAAAAAAAATATATTTTATGTGTATACTCTTTATGATAATTTCAATAAAAATAGAGTTTATAAAAAAATATTTTATCATACAACTTATTTATAAAAAGGAGTATAGAAATAGTTTTTAAGAATAACAATATCAAATTAATATGTACTTCTATTTAAATGAGGGAAAAAGATCTACTAAACATACTCAAAATACCATCTTTTTTAATTTTTTTTATTTTTTAGAGCATCTCTCTACTATAGTTGATTCTCATGTAGAATGAAAGGTCACTTGAAAATAAACCACCACATAAACATTTTTCATGTAGAATGAGATATGAAAATCATGTCAACTTTATGGAGGAGAAAGAAACCGATTGTAGCAGATATAATAATCATATGACAGGTAATATGGAAGCTTTCATGGATGTAAATTCATCTTACAACTCCCAAGGGAAATCATGGAGCCATGTTGGAGTTTTTGTAATACCGAGATATAAAAAAAATTGGGTCCCACCACCACCACCTATACTTTCCCTTTGTCTTTTTCTTTCTTTTTCTTTCTTTTTCTTCTTCTTTCTTTTTCTCTTTTCCTCCCTTTCTTTTTCTCTTTTCCTCCCCTGCTCCCAACTCTCTCTCTTTTCACGCCATGTGTTCGTCTCTTTGCCCTCTCCCTTCAATCTCCCACCAATCAACCACTCTCCACTTAAATTCACTTTATGGACTTTCAAAACTTCAATTAAACTCAAGGAACGGAGAATTAAACATAAGGATCTAGGGTTACTCTACAAAGGGGAAATTAGAGTTTTTGAAACCTAACCTCCAAAACCCAGTCCAATCCCAAAATTGAGGTAATTTCTTTCTCTTAATCTTAGGTTTAGTTTCTTTAATACTAGATTTAATTGTATTGTTGAGATTTGAGGGATTTTCAATTAGAGATCAAAAATCTTAGAAATTGTGAATAGTGAAATTTTGGAAAAATGAAATGAAAAATTGTAGAAAGGTCCAAATGATGTAAACATTGTTAAAAATAGATCCATGAACATAGATTCTTGGATTCGGAAATAAAATTAGGTTCGTGCAAAATTAGGAAAAAATTAATAAACTCTAGAATTGAGCATAATTTAACATTAAATTTGAAATTTATTGGTTTAGGAAGGCCAATTGGGACTTGAAAAGGATTTCATTAGATTCAAATTAGAAATTAGGAGTGAATGCCCTCCCAAAAGATGAGTGGATGGTTATGTTTCATATGAATGAGTAAATTGTTTTCAATTATGATTTATGAATTTCATTTTAAAATGAATTTGAAATGAATTTATAATATTTTGTAATTGTGGTGTGCCTGAAATGAAATTTGCGAAATATCCATGACTCTTGAGCTTGAATGTTGAATTATTTGCACCATGTTACATTTGCACGTTCATGTGGATTGTGAAATGTTGCTCTACCTTAAAATTGAGTAGGGATTGATTAATAAATTGAATTTGGTAACATGGCACTGAAAAATGACTTTAGTCTAAGTCTTGCCACGGACCGAACCATCAGGGCATCGTGGTTAAGGCTGGTTAAATTGGCTTGGGGGTAGATGGGTTGGAGAACCTCCACCAGCCACCGGATAACGTAGTAGCACCTTACAGAACTCTGGGCTTACGCCAAGGAAAAAGGGGATTTTATAAAAATTGTGGAAAACACCTTGGCGGATCTTGCCAATGGCCATTGGTAGGATAATGTTTTCGGCACATCCCAAAATTGTGGAAAAATAAATATAGACTGTTTGATTCGATTATATGAGTCATGGTAGTTTGATATGAATGATTTTATGTGAATGAATTTCTTTATTGCATTAATTATATTTGATGTATATATTTGGTATCTCCACCCTCACCCCTCATTTATATGCTGCATACCCTTACAGTCCACTCACTGGGTATTTAAAATATTCACCCTCTCATTTTTAAAAATTCTTTCTAGAGGAAGTATAGAGTGACGACGTCTACAGTGCCGATCGGAGAACTATTTTTGGTTGATTTTGAATAGGTATGGATTATGTAATCATTTTGAGAGTTGTAGATCATCGGACCATGGAAAGGAAGTTCTGTACATCTCATAACGTGCGGATTTTACTGATACTGGCTTAATTTCCTCGAGCAAGTATTGGAAAAATCCGAACAACTATGATTTGGAACTTCATTCTTTTGCATGAAATTATTTTTGAGAAAATGTTTTATCTTGTATTGGGACATTTGGATTATAATGATGTATTTCGATATATTATTTCGGTTTTATGAGTTTTATGAGTTTTTTGAATTGTCTAAGAATTCTGCATTGGCCGAGATGGCCACACTGCAAGTATGCATGTACTAGGATTCCCCAATTGCATGCCGATGCATGCATGCATGTACAGGGATGGGCTGGATGGGTCCCTTGCATGTGTGTTGTGTATATGATTTCTTATTTGATGGATTTTAAGTTTTGGATGATTTATTGTACAATTGGAATATCTTGCGATATCCCGGTATATGGGGGGTCATGCCCATATGCTGAGATAATGCGACGGTTGTTACGTGCTCGACGAGAGAGTTGGGGCATGACAATTCTATTAGCATTTGAGCCAGGTTTGTAATTTTAAAAGTTTAAAGGTTTAAAATGTTTCCAAATGTCCCAAAAGTTTTCTAGAAGTTTTAAAAACGTTTTTCTTTTCAATGGATGTATAAAAACCTTCCATGAATTCTTAAGAACTAGGGTCAATTTTACTTTTAGGGGGTTAAATACCTAACCCAATGTTGAATTTAGTGAGCTCAAGATAGTGTTTCTTCTTGTAGGAATCATGCCTCCTAGACAAAGGACGAGAAACATTAGTGAGATTCCTCCTCTTGAGCGCGAGGATGAATCATCCTCACATGCTCCAACTTCTCTTCCAGCTACCACAAGCACACACTCAGCTCCTTCCACCGGTATTCCCCCGCCTCCTATAGCCGCCCTCCAGTAAGTAATGGAGTGGTGGCGCTCTTTCGGGACACAATATCAAGCTTTGCCTCAAACTTTTGCTCTTTCACCGATTCCTCCTTTTACACCGGCTGTGGCACCTAGTGTTCCCATAGCACCTGCTCCACCAGTTGTTGTATCGATCGATCGTCCTACGGTTGAGTTGCCAAAACTACTCAAAGATGCAAGGCAGCTCATATGTGAAACTTTTTATAGCACCTGTGACGCTCAGTGGCCAAAGAATGGATTGGCGGAATTCAGGAAACTGTTATCGATATGTGGTTAACTGATGACATGAAGTTGTGGGAGACAGTGAAATTGCTGGATAAAGGAGCCATAACCTAGTGGGAAAATGAGAAGGCCAAAGCAGCCACACCTCTCTATTAGGCAAATTTTCTAAGGACTTTTGAAGAAAAATATTACACTCGGTTTTATAGGGACCGGAAGAGAAAGGAGTTCTTCGAACTTGCTACCTATGTTTCGGAATTTGTGAACTCCGAGGAGTCCCTATGTGCAAAATTTCAATCAGGACTAAATCTAAGCATAAGGGAGAAAATGTCAATCACAAAAGGGCATACTTTCAAGATGTCTTGGATTTGGCCTTAAGAGCAGAGAAAATGATGATAGACAGGGGGAAAGTTTGAGAGCATGGGAAGAGGAAGAGGCCTAGTGGTTTTATACGAGGCCAAGGTTCCAAGAAGAGCATGAGTGTGGGCTCTTTTAGTGGTGGATCTGTTTCAGGACTGATTGGCTCTCCACAAGGCCAGCGAGTGTCCCAATTTAAAACTCATATTTTCGACACTGTTTCGGGAAGCCAATCAATGGGATATAAGAACGAAAAGAGCAAGAACTGTGGCAAGTTTCATTTTGGGGTTTGCCGAGCACCCAAGAGGTGCTATTATTACTGAAAGGAAGGCCATTTCCGTAATGTTTGTCCTGAATTGGGACAAGGAGGCCAAGCAAGTAGGGATTGCCCTAGTGGATTGATGGGCAGCCAAGCAAACACTTCTATTCCACCTCCAACTGGTACACCACGGATGGGGACCGGGAGCAACACTGTAGTTGCTCCAACCCAACGACCCCAAATGAGGGCACAAACCAAGATCTATGCTATGATCAACGAGGATGCCCAGAACAACCCTGACATAGTCACAGGTAAATTTTCTAGAACTTAAATTTGGTGATTTAGGAATTTGAATGTGAATATGATGAAATTATGATTACTTGACTTTGAATTTATGAAATATTAGTGATGTTGCATGATATTAAGTGAATAGAGCTGATTTTGATAATTGATGATGATTTGATGACATTGAGGATTTTAAATTCTAATTGTGATCGGTTAATTTAGGAATTGATCCTTATTTTTCGTATATTCTGAGTTTGCCAAGCACTCGAATAGAACCTTAACTACACTCAAGAGGAGTTATTGGTTGTTACTCCATTGGGGAACGGTTGTACAGAAACACCGTGTTCAAGGCCTGTGAAGTAGAGGTAGAAAGAGAAATTCTTGAAGCGGACTTGATTCTGTTAAAAATCAGGGACTTCGATGTTATATTGGGCATAGATTGGTTACACCCTCATAGGGCTTCTGTAAACTGCTTTACTAAGGAGGTAGAGTTCTGTAGACCAGAATATCCTCCGCTTGTATTTGTTGGTGAACGGCGAGTTTTACCAAGTTGTGTAAGCTCGGCATTGGAGACAAGAAAATTAGTGCATAAGGGTTGTGAAGCTTACCTAGCCCATATCATCGACACCAATGTACAGAGTCCAGAATTGGTGAATGTTCCAGTGGTAAATGAATTTCAAGATGTTTTCCCGGATGAGTTGCCAGGTTTACTTCTGATTCGAGAATTCGACTTTGTTATTGATTTGACTTCCGACACCACACCTATTTCCATTCCTCCATATAGGATAGCACCTGCGAAATTGAAAGAGTTAAAGGTCCAACTACAAGAATTGTTGGACAAGGGATTTATCGACCGAATACCTTACCTTGGGGTACTCCGGTTTTATTCATGAAGAAAAAAGATAGCACGTTTCGGTTGTATATCAATTACAGATAGCTAAATAAGGTGACCATCAAGAATAAATACCCCTTACCGAGAATTGATGATTTATTCGATCAACTCCAAGGGGCGAGTGTCTTTTTGAAGATTGATTTGAGGTTTGGCTATTACCAATTGCGAATAAAAGAAAATAATGTTCCCAAGACGGCATTTAGGACGCGGTATGGGCACTATGAGTTTCTGGTGATACCTTTCGGTTCAACGAATGCTCCGGTAGCTTTCATGGATCTCATGAATCAAGTCTTCCATTCCTATCTTGACAAGTTCATCATTGTCTTTATTAACGACATCTTGGTGTATTCAAAGAATGACAAAGAACATGAAGAACATCTTCGGATTGTGTTACAGACTCTCCGAGAAAAGCAATTGTATGCTAAGTTCTCAAAGTGTGAATTCTGGATAAATGAAATTGGGTTCTTGGGGCACATTGTATCTAGAGATGGAATATTTGTTGACCCGAAAAAAGTAGAGGCTATTCTAAAATGGGAACAACCCAAGAACGTCATCGAGGTGAGAACCTTCCTCAGATTGGTAGGTTATTACCGGAGATTTGTCGAAGGATTTTCTAAAATTGCAGTTCCATTGTCTGGCTTGACACGGAAGGGGATTAAATTTGAATGGAATGATAAATGTGAGCTGAGTTTTGAAGAACTCAAAAGGAGACTCACATCAACTCCAATACTTGCTCTACCTACTACTGGTGGTGATTATATAGTTTATAGCGATGCAAGCAAACAAGGGTTAGGATGTATTCTAATGCAGGTGACAGAGTTATCGCTTACGCTTCTCGACAATTAAATAAGCATGAACTGAATTATCATACCCATGATCTAGAACTTGCTACCATTGTATTTGCTTTGAAGATTTGGCGGCATTACTTATATGGAGCCACATGTAGAATTTTCACCGATCATAAGAGTCTCAAGTATTTGCTTTCCCAAAAAGGGCTTAACTTGAGGCAAAGGAGATGGCTAGAGCTGGTTAAAGACTATGATCTGGTGATTGATTATCACCCGGGCAAGGCAAACGTAGTTACGGATGCTATGAGCCGTAAGTCCTCATCTTCTTTACCAATTCAGGGGAATTCTTACATTTCATGTCTAGTGAGACTTCGTGCTCTTGGAGCCAAATTTGCTTGTGATGACAATGGTACATTGTTGGCGAAGTTTGAAGTTCGATCAACCCTGATAGACCGTATTAAAGAGCTCCAAACCAATGATGAGGAGCTAAAAGAGATAGCAGAAAAGGTTCGTAAGGGTGAAACTAGTGATTTCCATATTCGGGAGGATGCCATAGTAATGAATGGGAAACGGATTTGTGTTCCCAAGAATGATGAGCTCTGAAAGACCATACTTGAAGAAGCGTACTCTTCGGCTTATGCTCTGTATTCCGGAAGCACTAAAATGTACCGAACCATAAAAAAAACTTACTGGTGGTCAAGATTAAAGCGGGAAATAGCTAAATTTGTAACAAGGTGTCTTGTATGCTAACAAATCAAAGTCGAACATCAGAAGCTGAACATCAGAAGCCGAACATCAGAAGCCGGCCGGGATACTTCAGCCATTGCCTATACCTGAATGGAAATTGGAGCATATCACTATGGATTTTGAGGTGGGATTGCCACGTACTTTGAGTCGTCATGATACTATTTGGGTAATAGTTGATAGGCTCACAAAATTGGCACATTTCCTCCCGATTCAGAATACCTACTCTTGGGAGAGATTAGCAAAACTATATCTTGATGAGATTGTCCGACTCCATGGGGTTCTAGTATCAATTGTATCAGATCGTGATCCCCAATTCACATCCCAATTCTGGCCTAAGTTACAAGAGGCCTTGGGCTCTAAGTTAACATTCAGTACTACATTTCATCCATAGACGAATGGACAATCCGAGCGTACATTCCAGACATTAGAAGACATGTTGAGGGCATGTGTGATGGACTTCCAAGGGAGTTGGGATAGGCACCTACCATTGATTAAATTTGCATACAACAATAGCGATCAAGTTAGTATTGGGATGCCTCCCTATGAAGCTCTCTATGGAAGGAAATGTCGAACTCCGCTTTATTGGGATGAAGTTGGAGAGCGGAAGATTGAAAGTGTGGAACTAATTGAAACAATGATAGAGAAAGTGAAGGTAATTCGGGGGAGAATGAAAAATGGCTCAGAATAGACAAAAGAGCTATGCCGACCAAAGAAGAAAACATTTGGAATTCGAGGTCGGATATATGGTTTTCATGAAGGTTTCACCTTGGAAGGGTGTGATTCGATTCCGAAAATGAGGCAAATTGAATCCTCATTATATCGGACCATTCAAGATCCTTGAGAGGATAGGAGAGGTGGCCTATCGGCTAGAATTACCTCCGGATTTAAAGACGATTCATGATGTGTTTCATGTGTATAATGCTAAAGAAGTATTTGTCGGATCCCTCTTACGTCATTAAAACTCCTCCAATAGAGTTGAACCCGGATCTGAGTTTCAAAGTGCAACCTATGCAAATCCTTGATCGGCATGTCAAGTAATTGATACGCAAACAAATCCCCATGGTCAAAGTACTATGGAGAAGTAATCAAGTGGAAGAGAAAACTTGGGAGACTGAAGAGTTGATGCGAAAATAGAACCCCCACCCTTTTGAGGTATGAATTTTAATTTAAATTTCGAAGATGAAATTTTCTTTTAGGGGGTTAAGTGTTGTAATACAGAGATATAAAAAAAAAATGGGCCCCACCACCACCACCTACACTTTCCCTTCTTCTTTTTCTTCTTCTTTTCTTTTTCTCTTTTCCTCCCCTGCTCCCGACTCTCTCTTTTCACGCCCTGTGTTCGTCTCTTTGCCCTCTCCCTTCAATCTCCCACCAATCAACTACTCTCCACTTAAATTCACTTTATGGACTTCCAAAACTTCAATTAAACTCAAGGAACAGAGGATTAAACAGAAAGATCTAGGGTTTCTCTACAAAGGGGAAATTATGGTTTTTGAAACCCAACCTCCAAAACCCAATCCAATCCCAAAATTTAGGTAATTTCTTGCTCTTAATCTTAGGTTTAGTTTCTTTATTACTAGATTTAATTGTATTGTTGAGACTTGAGGGATTTTCAATTAGAGATAAAAAAATCCTAGAAATTGTGAATAGTGAAATTTTGAAAAAATAAAATGAAAAATTGTAGAAAGGTCCAAATGATGTACAAATGGTGAAAATAGAACCATGAACATAGATTCTTGGATTCGGAAAAAAAAATTAGGGTTTGTGCAAAATTAGGAAAAAATTAATAAATCCTAGAATTGAGCATAATTTAACTTTAAATTTGAAATTTATTGGTCTAGGAAGGCCAATTGGGACTTGAAAAGGAATTCATTGGATTCAAATTAGATATTTGGAGTGAATACCCTCCCAAGAGGTGAGTGGATGGTTATGTTTTATATGAATGAGTTAATTGCTTTCAATTATGATTTATGAATTTCATTTAAAATGAATTTGAAATGAATTTATAATATTTTGTGATTGTGGTGTGCTTGAAATGAAATTTGCGAAATATTCATGACTCTTGAGCTTGAATGTTGAATTATTTGCACCATGTTATATTTGGACATTCATGTGGATTGTGAAATGTTGCTCTACCTTGTAATTGAGCAGGGATTGATTAATAAATTGAATTTGGTAACATGGTGCTGAAAAATGACTATAGTCTAAGTCTTGTTACAGACCGGGCCATCGGGGCGGCGTGGTTAAGGCTGGTTAAATTAACTTGGGGGTTAGTGGGTTGGAGAGCCTCCACTAGCCGCCGGATAACGTGGTAGCACCCCACGAAACTCTGGGCTAATGCCAAGTTAAAAGGGGATTTTATAAAAATTGTGGAAAACCCCTTGGCGAATCCTATCAATGGTCATTGGTAGGATAATGTTTTCGACACACCCCAAAATTGTAGAAAAATGAATATAGACTGTTTGATTCGATTATATGAGTCATGGTGGTTTGATATGAATGATTTTATGTGAATGAATTTCTTTATTTCATTAATTATATTTGATACATATATTTGGCATCACCACCCTCACCCCTCATTTATATGCTACATACCCTTGCACTCTACTCACTAGGTATTTAAAATACTCAACCCCCCCATTTTTAAAAATTCTTTCCAGATGAAGTATAGAGTGACGACATCTACAGTGCCGATCAGAGGACTATTTTTGATTGATTTTGAGTAAGTATGGATTATGTAATCATTTTCGGAGTTGTAGATCATCGGACCATGGAAAGGAAGTTCGTACATCTCATAACATGCAGATTTTACTGATACTGGCTTAATTTCTTCGAGCAAGTATTGGAAAAATCCGAACGACTATGATTTAGGATTTCATTCTTTTGTATGAAATTATTTTTAAGAAAATGTTTTATCTTGTACTGGGACATTTGGATTATAATGATGTATTTCGATATATTATTCTGGTTTTATGACTTTTTTAAGTTTTATGAACTATCTGAGAATTCTGCATTGGCCATGATGTCCACACTACATGTATGCATGTACAGGGATTCCCCGATTGTGTGTCGATGCATGCATGTGTGTACAGGGATGGACCGGATGGGTCCCTTGCATGTGTGTTGTGTATATGATTTCTTATTTGATGGATTTTATGTTTTTGATTATTTATTGTACAAGTGGAATACCTTGCGCTATCCCAGTATAAGGGGAGGTCATGCCCGTATGCCTAGATAACGCGACGGTTATTATGTGCTCGACGAGAGAATCGGGGCGTGACAGTTTCAGACTAGGAAAGGTTAGAAATCATTCATGATATCTACTCTGGAATACATTTTAGCTAACATAGCAACCCAACAAGCTAGATGGTTGAAGAGAATCCTAGAAGATAAAGATAAAAAACAAGATACTGTAACTATTCATTGTAATAGCCATTAAGCATCACTTTATTTGAGAAGTTGAAGACAAAGAGGTTCAATTGAAGTTTTGCAAATCCAGTAATGAGCTTGCAGAACTAAGAGAAGCACTTGGTATAGTGTAACAGCACAGCACATGAAAGTTTCAGTCGATGTGTGCTTTCATACATCTATACTCTATTTCCTGTATTTAGAAACTAAAAAATAAATTATGTATCTCTTGATATCTGGTGTTAATGTATTTTGATAATAGAGAGTTCATGAATTAGTTAGGCAATGGACATTTTAGGACGTTACATGATTCATTAGAAATATGTATCCCCTCCCAAGTTTCACATAACAGAGCAAGAAATCACTATAACAGACACATTGAGCACCTTGTCGTTTAAGGATTGGAGCCCTTGGTCGCTTGGATTAAATCAAAATTAAAATAATTATCAAATATCGATAATTTATTTTTTTATGTCATCTCTATTAAAATTTGGGAATCCAAACCTTTGCATTAGTTTTTTAATAGTTTAAAATTTAATAAGAAAAATATACTTTTCAAATACAAATAAATAACAATAAAAAAAGGATTGACAGAATGTATACAGTCTTAAGGCACAAGGCTTGATAATTTTGTTACATATTTTATAAACCGATCACTAACTCATCTTTCAATAAAAAGCATACTAATTTTCAAAACATGTGTGGAATTGATAGGTTTTAGAATATCTAGTCGAATAATCTTCATCTTATTCAATGGAGGTGATGTACCTCGTATATATACAATTAGATAGAGAAGGGAATAGAAAACTAACTCTTAATTTACTCCTAATTTACAGCCTAATTTACAGCCATAAAATAGGAACTAAATCAGTCATTCAAAAATTACAATTATTTTCCTAAATAAACATTCCTAACTAATAGGAACTAAACGCATCATTCCAACACTCTCGCTCAAATTGGAGTATAGATATCAATCAAGTCCAACTTGGATAAACATTCTTCAAATCTGACTCGTGGTAAGCCTTTGGTTAAGAAATCCACAAGTTGTCCCTTGGATGTAATGTAGGTTATATACACAAGTCCTTCAATCTTCTATTTAATAAAATGTCTATCCACTTCTATATGTCTAGTACAGTCATGGTGAGTTGGATTGTGAGCAATACCGATTGCTAACTTCTTGTCACAGTATAGTAGCATAGGATTCTCAACTTGAAGGGAAAGCTCATCCATGATTCTTCTTAACCATAGAAGTTCACATATTCCTTGTGCAAGAGCTCGAAGTTCAGCCTCAGCACTGCTTCTTACTACTACTGGTTGCTTTTTGCTCCTCCAAGTCACTATGTTGGCCTATATAAATGTACAATACCTAGTAGTGGACCTTCTATCACTAACTGATCCACCCTAATCAACATGAGTGAATGCCTTTATCTTCCTTGAATCATTTTCTTGAAAAGAAGTCCCTTCTCAGTAGTTCCCTTAAGATATCTCAAAATACGATGAACTGCCCCTAGATGTTCCTCATAAGGCTTATGCATAAATTGGCAAACCACATAGACGGTATAGGCAATATTGGATCGTGTATGAGACAAATAAATTAAACGTCTCACCAACCTTTGATATCTACCTTTATCAACAGGGATCTCTCCCTTCTTATACCCCAACTTGTGATTATTTTCAATTAGTGTATCAATCAGTTTACTTCCCAGAAAACTTGTCTCTCTGAGTAGGTCAATGATATTTTCTTTTATGACACATAAATCCTTTTATTTGATCTTGTAACTTCCATACCAAGAAAGTACTTCATAGGCCTAAGATCCTTGATTTCAAATTATTTAGCTAAAACCTTCTTCATTATTTCTCCTTCGGTTGTATCATCCCCTGTAAGTAGAATCTCACCAACGTACACAATTAGGACTGAGATCTTCCCATCTTGAGACTTTCTAAAAAACAAAGTATGATCAGTTTGAGATTGAGTGTAGCCATATTTCTTTACTGTTTTTGAAAAATGATCAAACTAGGCTCTAGGAGATTGTTTCAATCTATAGTGAGATTTTTTTAGTTTGCAAACTGTATTAGTGCAATAGACATCTACAAAACAAGGAGAAATATTCATAAAAACTTCTTCTGTCAATTCCCCGTTTAGAAAGGTATTCTTGACTTCTAGTTGTAAAATCTTCCAGTCTAAATTAGCTGCAACAGAGAAAAGAACACGAATAGTGTTGCGCTTTGCTATCGAGGCAAATGTTTCTTGGTAGTCTATCCTATAGAACTATGCAAATCCTTTTGCAATCAAACGAACCTTGAACCTTTTGATTGAACCATCCGAATTATACTTCACTATAAATACCTACTTATACCCTATTGTTTTATTTCCCTTTGGTATTGATACACACTCCCAGGTTCCATTTTTCTCCAGTGCTTTGATCTCCTCCATAACTGCTGCTCTCTATTCTGGAATAATCAATGCTTCTTGGATTGACTTGGGAATTGCCATGTTGGTCAAATTAGTATCAAAAGTCCAAAAGGGAGGAGACAAACTGCAATAGCACATGTAGTCTGAAAAACGGTGAAAAGAACAAGTTCTTTTTCCTTTGCTAAGAGCAATAGGAATATTTAGATCATCCATAGGTGTTGAATTACTTGGATTTTCACAGGTGGCATGATGTATAGGAGAGTTCTGATTTGACGCATCATCAAGAACTAGTGGATCCAATGATTGGTTTTTGCTCAAGTGTGTGAATTCTTTTATTTTCCTTTCTTTTCCATCTCTCATAGACAAGTAGTTTTGGATTTTGAATTTTTAATTCTGTTTATTTAGTGATTGTAGTAGGTATTTTTTTGTCTGGAAGAGGAATAGTAGGAATGGGTGCCGGAGAAAAAAGCAGGGTTAAAGTTGATAGGGCTGACCGAGTTTGATTGATCTGAAGGAAGAGTAGGAGTGACAAATTTAAAACTTTTAGAGGTAGGAAATGTATCCCAAAAATTCCAAAAACTCTCTTCTATAGTCACATTCTCCCCTCTGAAGTGAGTTTTTGGTGAAGTAAAGTTGATTCTCAAAGAAGAAAGCATCCATAATAACAAACATCTTCTTGGTTTTTGGATCAAAGCACTTATATCCTTTCTTTGTTGGTGGATATCCTAGGAAAACACATTTGATAACCCTTGGATCAAATTTGCTATGGTTATAAGAATGGATATGAACAAAGGAGGTACACCCAAATATCCTAAGCGGTAAATTGGTAATTAGGCAATTTGTTGGATAGACACTTTGAAACACCTCTAGAGGAGTCTCATATTCTAACCCAAGTAGGCTTCCTATTAATGAGGACTAAGGCAGTGAGAATAGCTTCCCCCCAAAAGGTTTTTGGCACATTAGTGGTGAACATTAAGGATCTAACAACTTCAAGTAAGTGTTTATTTTTTCTTTTCGCCAACCTATTTTGTTGTGGAGTGTATATGCAACTACTTTGATGAATGATTCCCTCTCGTTGCAAAAATGCCCCAAGAACACTTTGAAATACTCGATCTCATTGTTTATTCTAAGAATCTGGTTTGGGTTTGAAATTAGGTTTTGACTATTGAGTGAAAGTTTTTTAAAACCTGCTCTGTTTCAGATTTTGCCTTCAAGAGATATACCCAATATAGTCTAGTATAATTATCGATAAAGGTAATAAACCATCTAACCCCTGAGAAATTTTTGATTCGTGAAGGACCCCATATATCATTGTATATTATTGAAAAAGGGGTAGAAAGCTTATATGACTGGGTTGAAAAAGATACATGATAATATTTAGAAAATTGACAAACCTCACACTAAAAGGAAAAGAGATCTTTATTATTGAAAAGAGACGCAAATAAATTTTCCAAATATGGAAAGGTAGGATGGCCGAATCTATAGAGTCACAACATGATATTATTTTCACATAAAGAAGCAGAAAAGGATTTGTAAACCGAATTTTGTCTATTTGAGTCTTCCTTATCAAGGTAGTAAAGTCCTTCACACTCTCTAGCATTGCCAATTATCTTCCCAGAAACCAGTTCTTGAAATTGACATGAGAAAAAACCAAATTTAGCCACACAATTTTGATCATAAGTGAGTTTCCTAATAA
Source organism: Dillenia suffruticosa (assembly GCA_033439265.1). Lineage (NCBI taxonomy): Eukaryota > Viridiplantae > Streptophyta > Magnoliopsida > Dilleniales > Dilleniaceae > Dillenia > Dillenia suffruticosa. The sequence goes on from JAVTVX010000015.1 coordinate 24,312,256, forward strand.
ACAAAAGATTACATGTAAGTAAAGGGACATGAAGCACAGATTTTAAGGTTAGATTTATTGACAAAATAATTGATCAATTCCCTACTACAGTGACTAATAAACTATCAGCAATCTTTACTTTCAAGTTACTAGCACAAAATATAAGTAGAGAAAAGTGAAAACAACCTATCATATGATCAGGGACACAGAATCTAGGATCCAAGGAGTTTTATCCTCAGTTAACACACTAAAAATCTGAGAAAAATTATCTTTCTATGCAATAGAGGCAAATGGAAGAGAAGTTGAAGCAAGTGTATGGTCACCTACACTTGATGTGCCAGATATGGTGGCTTATTCTAGAAATAATAAATGAAAAATACTGCAGAAAGCTGAAAGAGAAAAATAACAAGAAGAATGCAAAACAGGGTACAATGAAGATCACATAGGTCGAACAAGATAATGCAAGCCTATGACAAGATTTTGATGCCACAAACAAGCCTAAAGCTCTAACATCATGTGGAATCCGTAGGTTTTAGAATATCTAGCCAAATAATCTCTCTTATTCAAAGGAGGTAATGTGTCTCGTATATATAATTAGATATAGAAGAAAATAGAAAACTAATTCCTAATTTACAGCCTAATTTACAGTCATAAAATAAAAACGAAATCAATCATTCATAGAATATAATTATTTTTCTAAAATAAACATTTCTAAATAATAATAACTAAATGCATCATTCCAACAATATGTTCCGATATTTTTAACTATTCAATAAACTTCAATACAGTTCTCAACAGGATCTCGTTTAATGCTTTTGAGGAACAACCCCACCAATAGAATAATGGGAACAAAAACTTCAGAAGGTTAGGTTACAAACCAAACATTTTCACACACACCAACCCTAATAGCTCACAACACAAGGGCTCAAGGTATGAGGCAAGTTGATAGCAGCAATGGTTACTTTAAGAACCCAAGAAGTGATCAGCCTTCCTCAGAAGTAAAACATAACCCTTTTGACATTCTCCTTGAGGGCTGGAGGGGATCTCACTGCAGCACCACTGGCTGGTACACGTGTAGTTCGGGTCGGTTCATCTCCCATGCCCGTGCCTCGACGACCAGCAGCTGCACCGCTTGTCATTGACCCACTATCTGATGTTTCTGGTTCCATATAGAAGGGAGCCCTAAATGCTGCCGGGTGGGCATAATGTGCAGGCGGAACTGCAAAAAATAAAAATAAAAAAAAAAAAAAGGAAACCAACCAGTCAACAAATTACATTCTCAACTTCAACTAAGCATCATACAAGGGCATTCGGCACACAGCTATTATGGCGTGTGGGGAAAAAGAAGACTTACCGATAGACACGGAGCGCGTGCACCGTGCATATCTGCAGAAAGTAGAAGCTGATCAGTATCAATGTTTCTTTATTATTTTTTGGATGATTGATCCTAAATATACAAATGATATAATTAATTTTTGATCAATTCAATATAAATTTTATGAATTTTAATGCGCTCATCCATAACTCTAATTTAACGTTAATATCAACTCTATTTTTATTGATTAACACTATATTATCTGTAAAAAATATATACTATAATATTTTATTTTAAATATTTTTCGTTATTTCATCCATCACTATTATAAAAAAGATATGACTTAATATTGAGTTTTGGTGAAATCCACTATTAATTAAAGTTATCACTTAAGACTCCCGCACGTTTTTATATTGAAAATAACTCATTTATGTATATTTCTTTTTAGAACAATATATTTCAATGAGATTCCCTTCTTTATCAATATATATCATAGTATATCTTTAAAAACTCTATCGTATATTTTTTTATGTCAATAAATATCATACGTAAATCTCTTTTTTATAATTTAAATATTTTTTTATCAAATGTCTAAATAAGTTAATAGATTCGATGGTAAATAATCGTTTTGACATAAATCCAAATTAATTCTGAAACACTTTTATTCTAATCTCAATCTATAGTTTATTATTCTTTGTTACAATTTCATAGTATGACTAATAAATTTAATTTATTTATAATTAGAACAATTTTATATATTTCTTTTATTTTTATATAGTAATACAACTATACTCTCCCTCTATAGGAGTATTTTCTTGATTCGTCAAATTTGATTAAAAAAATCTGTCAATATTTTTATCTCCATTTCACCCAAATACTTCCACACTTCAATAAAAATGCCATTTGATCCTATAACTTTATTATTTTTTATTTTTTTTAAGATCTCTCTTATTTCATGAAGACAAATATTGTCTTTAAATCTCTATTAATATTCTCTACGGGCCGATATTTTTGTGCTGTCAATGTCAAAGAAGTTATCAAAATAATTTTTTTTTTAACTTTTTTTGTATATACTTATTCTTTACATAATACTATTAATGCTATTCTCAATACAGTTAACGTCATTTAAATCTTTTTCATTTCGATCCCCGGCAATTCTGTAAATATTTTTTTCTCCATTCTTTGTTTTAGTTTCTTATATAATTCGCTATATATCATACTTTTGATTGGCAAATAATTTTCTTCGCATCTTTTTTGTTGACAATCATATACTTTTCAAACATATCACTACTCTTATTTTTAAGATTTTTATAGTACTTTCGTTATTCGTATAATAGTTTGTATTTCTTAATTCCTATAACTTTTTAACCATTTTGTTGATAAAAATTGTAAATTGTTAATAGAGTACAAAATATAGCTCGTTAAACAACAGGATGCAAGTGTTATGAAAGATAAAATCGTGGGAAACTTATAATTTATCATATTTTTTTATATAAATCACACATATATTGCTATTATTTATTTAAAATATTAATATTTGAAGATGTGGTTTTTCTTTTTTAACTGGTTTGAAATACATAACATAGCACCATAAAAAGTTAATAACGTGAAATTTTAATGATAGAGAATGATTGAGAATAATTTTATCTGCAAATGGCCTCTCTTTTTTTACTGCCGACATCCAAATTGTGTCGATCCAAATTCTCTCTTTTTTTTTTCGATCAATATCCTCCTTTTTTTTTCGATCAATATTCAAATTACACCAATCCGATATCCAAATTGCGTCATTCCGAATTCTCACTTTCTTTTTTAATCAATCTGAATTCTCACTTTTTTTTCTAATCAATATCCAAATTACATCGATTCAAATTGCATCAACTAACTTGATCTGAACACCTAATGATACAAATCCCTCCCAACTAATAATCTCAAATTTAAATAATTGTACCAAAAACTTGCTCTGAAGACCATAAAATTCATTATAACATTAACTCTTAAATTTCAAAATTCATTATAACATTAACTCTTAAATTTCATTTCTCCATTCCCACCTGACTCAATCCATTCCCATGACTCAAGGCCTACGGAGTTGGCTCATTCATTTTCGTTCAAAGCTAGATTCCAGAATCAAGCTAGAGACCATAATCTATGAATCAGAGACCTATAAAACAATTTGTTACACGACCTGCACAAGGGACACATCCTTGAAGCATATTTGATCAATCCCACCACTAACTCATCTTCCAATAAGAGCCATAATCATTTTCAAAACATGTTCCAGTATGTTCAACCATTCAATTAACATCAATATGGTTCCCAACAAGAAATCGTTCAATGTTTTTTGAGATACAATCCCACCAATAGGATGATGGGAACAGAGTTTCAAAAGGGTAGGTTACAAGCCAAACATCTTCACACAACCGTCCTAATAGCTCACGAGCTCAAGGTATGGGCCAAGTTGATAGCAGCTATGGTTACTTCAAAGACCCAAGAAGCTGATTTTAAACAGATCAGCCTTCCTCAGCAGTAAAACATAACCCTTTTGACATTCTCCTTGAGGGCCGGAAGGGGTCTCACCGCAGTGCCACCGACTGGTACACGTGTAGTTCGGGTAGGTCCAGCTCCTGTGCCCATGCCTCCACGACCAGCAGCCACACCGCTTGTCATTGAGCCACTATCTGATGTCTCTGGTTCCATATAGAAGCGAGCCCTAAATGCTGCCAAGTGGGCATAATATGCGGGTGGAACTGCAAAAGGTTAAATAAAAATTAAAAGAAAAAAAAAACCACCAACCTGTCAACAAATTACATTCTCAACTTCAACCATGCATTAGAAAAGGGCATTTGGCACACATGGGGAAGAAAGAAGACTTACCAATAGACACCGAGCGCGTGCACCGTGCATATCTGTGAAAAGTAGAAGCAGATCAGTAACAATGTTTCTGAAACTTGGGAACATAAGCTAGACCTTAGATCACAATATTTACACTAAGGTACTCATCATTAAGTCAAAACAAAAATCGAAAAGGCCAACACATCATTCAATCATGCATCTAATGTCTCAATGATAACGAAGATTCCACTCTTAAAAGATATAGTGGAAACGAAGGATCTTACGTGTAGCAAAGGTTATTTGTAAGAGACTGCAGGCCATCTGCTGTAAACTGGTTCTCATCCCACAACACATGGTAATGAGCTGGCCTGCTAGTACCCTGTCAACCAAATAAAGAAAACAACAATGACATAGTGCCCAAAGCTTGCCAACACTGAAGAACAAAAACATTGAAGAAATATGCGTATACCTGAATACCAGCATGACTGCACAAGTAAAAGTCAAATTCAGTAGGATGGCATATCTTTGAGTCCACAACAGTCCCTGCAACATCAGTAGGACAAAAGGATCATATCAGCACCAGCTTTCCCAAGAACAGACAGGGTATTGATATCATAAGGATTTCTTTACCAGGTAAAATATTCCCGCTTCTGTCAACCGAATTACGGTCATGATGATTGTTAGCAAACAGTCTAGTATGGTGACGCTTCTGGACCACAACAAACGTGACAGGAGGCTGATAGTTTGGCTCCAAAGAGGCACATGCCTGCATCAATGAAAAGGTCAGAAATACAGAGAGGATTGTACACAACTGACAATTTATACAATGACAGTTCAACTAAAAATTGAAAAGAAAGAATCAAATAGAAAATAGATTTACCTTTCGAATTGCATCAAGTTCATATAGCAACACTTGATAAAACTGACCTTCACTAACACCATCTCTGCATTTACCAAAATAGATCAGTTGACGTACCCGCACATCACAGTACAGATTGTTCTGAACAGCAGCTCAAGATGCATTTTCACCTATTTCATGAAAGATGCATTTTCACATATTTCATGCATCCAATTGTCGTCACCTAGAATTAATGACCTCTCATGTTATTTTATACATGAGCATTCCATATATTGACACAGGTTGCCACATGTTAAGAAAGCCTCATCTGATGAGAGAGACTACTATATTGGAAACAAACCGCAAGACGATGAGGTCTGGAACCATTTCGGTCACATGGAATTAGAATTCCTTTCATATTAAATACTCTAGTTCCATAGAGCATCCAGAGAAAATATTGGCCCCATACCCCAAAAAATAAAAAAATAAAAAAAACACACACGCACACAATATGGCATAGATAACTCCATAAATATGAATAGCATATAACCTATCAGGCTTTGACAAATAGCTGAATTTATTTTCCTCATTTGAAAGTGTGCAATTTAAAATGAACAGAACAGAATAAATAATAATAATAATAATAATAATACTAAAATTAGAAATAAAAATAAATAAATAAAATTAGGAAAACTCATGGCAATATATATACCTGTAAAAGATGATGCGTTGGGGCTTCTCACCGGTTGCCCTCCGAAATGAGATTAGAAGTTCCCTAAATCATACAAGCAATTAATCAACATCGAATATGCTTCCTTGAAGAGAGCAAGAGAAGAAAAAAAAGGCTAACAAGGCATGCAGTAAATAGACCCAGAAGATTCATGAACATGTGAAGCCAAAAACATACTTGATCATGCCACCAGAAACAGTTCCTCTCACAGGATCTTGCCACGTTTTATACAAATCTTGGATAAGCTCTTGGCGATGAGCTTGAGCACAAACTAATCCAGCATACTTTGTGACCTCTGGCCAATCTTGAGAAGCTACAACCTGCATTGTCGTCTTAGTAAGACAAATGCAAATCATTACATTAAAACTCTCAAGTTCTAATACGGTATGAACTTACAGCAGCAATAGACGGGCTCGAGTCCTCTCCAGGATGTGGATGTGTAACATCAGCACCAAAGATGATTGTAGGCCTATCACTAACCAAAGGAATACGCATGGACAACGCATCAAGAAGGACTGTATTTCTACCTCCAACCTTTACATTGATCTTGAGAGCAACATTGGCCAGGTACTGCTTACTCATCTTAAAAACATGCTTTGTCAAACAGCACTGTGAAACAAGGCCAAGATCTGTCTCACAAATCCGCTTCAGATCACCTGCATGGAAACCACAGCAAAATATAATCCAATAAGAACTAAATGTAACATAAGCTCAATGACATATGAAACAAATTGTAATAAAATATAGGTTATATGTGTGTATATATATTATGGATTCATAAGTTTAACAGATTCTACAAACCATAGAGAGAGCCATTAACATCAGGCAGTATGACAATAAGTAAGTCCAACTCTTTTCCCCTGGGCCGCAGTCTAGTCATTGCATCATGGAACCGAGCTTTCAAGGCTCTTTCAACCTGATCAGGACGAGCACAAAGAGCTGGAAGCACTGGCTCAGGATTGAAAACCTACACATTTACAGGAAAAAATCGGCAAATATGACATACAATTTAAAATAGGCACCACAGAGAAGCACATAACATGAGAACCAAGAGCCCCATACCATGCCAGAAATGTGACACATTTGAGCAAGATCAGAGCAAAAGCTTCCTGCCACACTATCCTGCACAGTCCTTGAAAAATTGATACAGATCCAGTTGTTCACGGTACCTCCATTTACCATTTTCTGGAATGACATTTTTCATCAGAATGAAAGACAAAATATTATGAGACTCAATTTATTTTATTTATCATATACTTTACAGAACAATGTACAAGGACACATTTTCAGGTAATAGGGATACAAGCTCAAGATAAACCACATCATCAGTCACACAATAGCATCAACTTATTCAATATATAGAACACAAGGAAATAGGGCAACAATCAACAGAATTTCATGATTCAGAAAATGCTCGTATGAGCATTTCAATGAGAGCATGCTAGCTGAAGTGCTTTGTTGCACAAGACTGAGTGTTAGAAATCTAGATTCCAAATTGCTTATCATCCAAGTACCAAGGCCCAAGCTACATAACAATTTACTTATATATTTATTCGGGAGAAACAACAAACATATATGAACATCATCTGGCAAAAGAATGCAAGCAGCATTCCAGCTACTCTTATCTTTCCAAGTCTGCAAGTAGCACTATCATCCTTAAGGCTAGGTTTTTATTTCTAGTTCCACTTCGGTAATTTGCATGTTCAGATGCATAATTGACAATCACCAATTACCACATTTAGCATGTATTAAAATCTATTGACCAGAACTACCTATTTGAACATGCAATTGGCCTCACGGCTCCACTACATCTCATATATTTGTGAATTTCTGCACCCCACTACATCCTTAACTCTTTAACTCTAACATCATCTAACAAGCAGTTCTCTTTGATATGCAGCATAAAGTAATTAATACTATGGTAACAACAAGTACTAATGACAAAGAAACATCTAGATCCCAAAATATAGGAGTGTCATTCAATTTAGTTAAGATAGCCTATAGCATGTATTCGCTAATCAAATTAGGCATCAAGGATGCAGGAAAATATCAAATAGAACAAAAAAGCAAGAGAAAATAAAATATAGTTTGTCATCCAGAATTCTTTAAATCTGATATTCATACAATAGAAAAAATACACAATGACATATATGTAAAGATAGTCAATTCAACTCAAACCAAGGTACCTTATTCATCATATTCCACTGTCCGACTTGTGGCAAGCAGTCCTTCTCCCTGCCCGTGTCATGGTATTTCAGCTGCAGAAAGATTAAAAAAAGAATCAATATTTAAGCACCGCATCTTTTAATGACAAATAGTTTGAAATGGAAGTAGGGGAAGAGAAACAAAGAAAGCAATCTGACTAGTTACCCATGGTGCAGGCAAAATCCTAGCTTCAACTTGAGCTAGCTTCTCACTGATCCTAATGCCAAACTCCTTAGCATAAGGGTCGTCCCTATAGGCATTGTGTTGAACGGTCTAGAAAATGGAAAACTCAGGACATAAATATTAATGAAGTTGGGCCTGAACTTTTAAACAAAGGCTGAACTTTTAAACAAACGCAATAATAAGCACAATGCAACATGTGGCAAAGGGATAATAAGCAATTATGAATATGACAACTCTATAACCTATAAGTTTTGCAACATGTGATAAAGGCAACACCACAGCTGGAAGGACAAACAGAATAATAACTACACTAGAACAACTTAATTGCGACAAGAGAAGAAAATGGTCTCATATACCAACAGCCAAAACAAGAGAGTAGAACCTCCTAACATTAAGAGGTGAAGATACAAACCCGCATTATGTCTCTTTCCCTCTCGCTAGGACGCTGACAAGTCACCTTCAGCAAAGCAGTTATTTGTCTATCGTTTAGCCGCTTGGAATATCTTTGGCCCTCCACAATTTTGCAAACCTGGAATTATTAATAAACTGTTAACAACGGACGGCGGACACCTGAAGAAAATATACGAGGAAGACAATAAAAAACATATGTACCTCCATTGGCAGATAATTTGGCCTCTGTTGATTACCCACTTGCAAACATGGCAATTGAGTGTGCTGAATCATGAAACCATAGGTATGAGAGAAGTACTCCACAACGGACTTCATTGTGCCTCTCTCATCCACCGGAAAGCTATTATTATCAAATGATAGCTATGTTAGAGAACAAGTGACAAGCCAAAAGGAAAAAGGCAAATAGACAAATAAAACCTCACAGTTCTTAGCACCACAACAACTTACATTTTATTCATCACACTGGAAACTAGTAAATTGAATGACAAAAACAACAGCAAGTAAACATGAGAAACCATATCTTACGTCAGCTCTCGTGTTGCCTGTGATGTTAACCCAGAGATTCGATACTTCCTGCGCATGTTACCTCGGTGGGTAACTTCCACCTTCACTCCTCTGAGTGCCTTTTTAATCTACACATCAGTCAAAAAACTTCAGCAGAAAATAAACTAAAGACTATTTGAAAATGAATTCAAACCCGGCAAGTAATAAAGTTAACAATGACATTCTATCAAGTGAGAAGCAAAACATCATTAGAGAACACTAACCTTAACTCGATCAGCATCAGACAGTGGCCTAGATGAGACATCCCCCCGATTTAGAAGGTTACTTACAAACCCTATAACAGGCAAGGGTTCAATGAAAGCTGTTGACGACATGTCTGCACATTATCAAAAAACAAAGGTTAAATTTACAAAAACAGAGTAATGAGTTATAATATCAAGATCAACAAAACAAAACCCAAGATCACAACAAAGCATTAACAAATCTACCTATGTTCAATGACAACCCCATCTGCGTAGGCCGGATGCTCTGGTAGAAACCACGCCAACTTTCTAGGCCCTCACCTAATGGCTGCCTTGTCCCAAGGTCCGGGGAATAAAATGATCGTCCAACAGGAGTATAACTACAATGAGACAGACAACATTATTAAGCGTGCATCCTTTGTATAAAATATGTCAAATGCTGAAAATAGATATTGTCCTAGATACCGTGTAGTGGGCAGCTCACGCAAGACAATGTCCAGAACCTGCAGAGCTTCTTGTGGTGCATCAGCTGTCCTGCCTTGCAAAAAGAGCCCAAGGTGATGAAGATCTGCACGGGCGGCGAATTTTATCACAACTTTAAACTCCCTCTCTCTCCTGTACCAGGTCAGAGGAACTCATTAAACACAAATGCGCATATGGAGCAAACACTCATTAACATTTAAAAGAGACAATCAACGAAACCAACCTGCTGTTACCAGAACCATCTTCCTCATCAATGAGAGTGATTTTGAAGTCCTTGGATTGGAAAGGTAGGGGGCCAGCAGTATATAAACTTTTCCTTCCATCATATGCTGGAAGCCTCTTTCCTAGATGAGACTCCCTGTACAAACTTACCAGCTTTTCCATTACGGCTCGATTTACACCACGAGATGTTACCTCCGGCATAATTGAAACCTTCATGATATTAAACATTAAATTTCAATTAGAAACAAGAATTCATCAGCTGCAGCACACAAAAAGTAACAACAGGCTTATAAGAATCCCAATCGCTCACATCATATTGGTGGAGATCTTTTTCAGGTAGCTGAGCAAAGAAATGGTTAGCCTTCACAACACACCTGATACCAGTGCTACCTCTACCAGGGCGAAGGGGAAACCTCATAGACTTAGCAGAGGCAGGTGGCGTCTGAACAGCAGTTGAAGATCCTTCTTGCGGGATGGCAAGCTGCTGAAACTGTTGCACTAACTCTGTGGAGCTAGGCTCAGGGGGGCGAGATGATGAACTGGCCTCAGAGCCAGCAGGCAGAGTCACCCCAGTAGGCAGAGCCGGCATTGCTTGGTGCAGCTCGGGTTGTGGCGGCCTAGATGGTCCACCATAGGAAGGCCCTCCTCGGCCACCACCAGGCCCACCACGGCGAGTACCACCGGATTCATAGGCACCTGCCGGAGGCGGCATCCCTCGACCCCTTCCCTGGTATTCAGGAGGGCCACCAGAATATTGTTGTGGTTGCATTCCACCTCGCTGAGGTCCACCACGACCTCCTCCGCCATAACCCCCACGAAAACCTCCCTGCTGCTGAGGCTGAGCCCAGCCCCTTCCTCCTTGGTATCCACCACCACCTCCACTTCCACTTCCTGGGTGCTGCTGTGGAGCAGCTCTCTCAGTTGGTCGTTGTTGTGATCCTCTGCCACTTCCCACACCCTCATGGGATTCTGAGCTCTCTCCACTGCTTGGTAATTCAGTTCTACGCTTCCGAACCATCTTGGTAACTGTAAAAAATCAGCAAAAGAGCAGCAATCAGTGTCGATTGCCGTAAACACCACAAAAAAATAAACATTGAACTCACTTATCAGATGAAAAGAACACAGCAATGACTGTGATTTATTAATATGTATAATCAGAGAAAATTATTAAAGGATTGAAAAAAAAATACAAGGCATGTAAACCTTACCAAAATTGACAAAATGAAATTACCAAATATCCATACAAGAGATATAAAATGAACACTCCAAATCACAAAGGTATATATACACATTCACGCGCATATATTTATAGATACATACGTATACATAGCAGGATGAAGATCAGGCCCTATAATCAAGTAGCCATAAAATTGTCAGAAAAGTTCAGAAATGAACAAAACATCAACTACTCACTAGATTCACATGAACCACATGAGTCATCAAACAAATTAAAAAAGGGCAAAAAAAAAAGCGTACAAATTTCACGATAAGCACAAGAAAAGGGAAATCATACTCCATGGATGAACAGCTTCCAGTATTTAAGAAACAATACAAAGAATATAAATCAAATCTCAGCCCCGGATCGATGATTACACAATCGGATCGTCTCAAACAAGAAAGTAAAATCAAAACCTTAACCACAAAAACAAAGAGCAGAAAACACTTCACTTCCAAACCTAAAAAGCATCAGAATGCAAAAATCGAGATCAGAGTAAAGATCTGAAGATCTCCAGAAAGAAAACCAAGAAAAATCTAAACATGAAAGACTCCATAAAACATAAAAAGCACAGAAACGAAGATCAAACAAATAAAGATCCAAATCCATACAGAGAAAATCGAAGAACAAAGGGAAGATCTATGGAGTAGAGAGAGAAGGAAGTACAGGAAATCGTTAAAACACAAAACCAGGGAAAAAAAAGCCAGTCGTTTGAGTTTATACCTGAAACCGCTGATCAGAAAACCGCCTCGTAAACCACTCTCGCCTCTGCAACCAGACTCGCCGGTGAGAGAGGACAAGAGAACTAAGAGAGAGCGAAAGGAGAGGCGCAACAATAGAGAGGCACAGCCTCTCTTTAAAGGGGGTTAGGTGCTGGGAGTGACAACTCCATCTCCCTTTCTGTACCCGCACTGTCCAGCGGGCGCGTGCATTAGTCCACCAGGGGGAGTGATTTGGCATGAGTGAAATCGTTCATTGGTCTCTTCATATGACGTGTCAAGCGATGAAGCACCACTACGCCCGAGTGTTTTGTCCGTGATCATCGTCGGTGGAATCCGAGGGTAAAATGACAAAATACCCCATAAAGTTTTAGAAATTCCAAAGATCTGGTTGAAATAAATTAGAATGACTGATAAGTGGTCCTTGTATTGCATAAAATGACGAATTTGTCCTCAAATGAAATTACAAGACAATCACAAGAGGAATTTAGAAATGACATAATCAAACATGAAATGAGCCAATTCCCCAATTCCATGCTCGCTTACTCATTGTCGTGGTTTCGCTCTTTCTCTCACTTTCGTGTCATTGTTTTCCCTAATTCTCTCTCGTTTTCTTCTTTTTAAACTCTCTTGATCTTAATAAATATAAGTATATAATAGACACTCTTTATCATTTATCCTTTTTATTTTTTATCTCCCTATTTCTCATATCGATTGATTTGTATAACAGATATTACAAATCAATCACTTTTTATTTATTTTTTTAATTATTAAATGATAATTTTATTTGAGATAATAATCATAAAAGAGAAAAGAAGCAAACATAATAGAAAAAAATAGAGATAAAAAATAAGAGAATTATCGATAATTTTATTAAGATAAAATAAATTTAAGAAAAAATGAATAATAGACAGAATAATCATGTCTCTGCGTTGACAAAGAGAAAATCTAGAGAAAGATAAAATAAGGCTGAGTGATAGAAAGTGAGAGAGTATGGTGGATGCTACCGTGGTCATCATTTGTTGTGACATTGATATCATCTCTTGCATCATTCCATTTACAATTCAATAGCTTTTGTGGGATACGTGTGCCATTTCTTATAAACCAAGTCCAATTACATACTATTCGAAAATTTTGTCATTTTTCCTTTTTACTTGGATTTTTTTGGAATTTTTGAAACTTTACCTCAACCTTTCAACGTTTCCAGGACGATTGGCCCAAAATTAGGGAAAAAAAAAATTGGAAAAACCAAAAAGCAAACCCTTCCACGCCCGACACTCGGTGCCCGATCCCCCCACTTGCTTCTCTAAAACGTACAATTCATCCCAAATTACCCTTTCAAATAGCCGCACGATAAGTGGCGCCAGTGGCATACTCGCTTTGACCCCCATGCGAGTAGAGAGAAATTTCCGCTTTAGTTTAAGGTTAAAAAGGAAAAAAGAAAAATGACCGGCCGAGACCTAGTATAAATCAATTAAATCAAATGCATATGATTAAGCCTAATACGCTAAGTAAATAGTGAGTATTATTTGATAATTAGAATTCCAGAACTTTCTTTTTTTTTTCATTTTCTATTTTTATTTTATTCTTCTCCTTCTCCCACAGTCCGGTCAAACCCATCATCTGACCGTTCAATCTTGCTTGCTTTTTCCACAGCTTTTCTGCTCCTGGTTTTGCAGCCGTCGGATTGTATGATCTTCCCTTCTGATTTTGCTTTCGGTATCTTCCCAATTTCAATTTCCTTTTTCTCTTTCCTTATTTCAAATTTAAAATTAAAAAAATATATATATAATGGAAAAAAAATCAAACTTAATTCTATTCACCTAATACCCAAAAAAAAATTATAATTCGATTATTCATTATTATTAACAATATAGATATAAGCGTGAAAGACCCCTTGCCACCTGAATTTCGTCGTCCTCCAATTGGCGCAGGGTGATTGGTCGTTGGTGACGTTGAGCTGATGTGAAGCTGATGTGGCCCGTTTTTCTTTTTTTCTTTTTTGGTTTTTTTTCTTATCTTTTTTTGGTCTTTTTCTTGTGGTTTCTCTCTTTTTTTCTCTTTCTTTCTCTTTTGTCAGAAACATTAATGAAGTAAATTTTGTTGTTGATTTCACGAAAGACGTGCACAGAGTGGTTAGGAAAAAAAAGTATGTAAGGTCATTCTTTTGGTACTCATTGCGATTAGACTTTTGTACTTTTGAGGGGAAAAAAAGTGTATGAGGCCATCCATCTATGTTTTTTGTATCTTCCTTTGTTATCTCCTCTCTTCTTCTTCTCTGCATAAAAGTATGACAGTGCTCTCTTTATCTGTTTCTTGCTCTCTCTCTCTCAATAGGGCGGATGGAGACGTTCGGTTTCAGGTTCGGTTTCTTTTTTATATCTGCTGTTTGGTGCTGATGAAGATAGCCACTGAGATTTTCTCTTGTTGTGTTTCTGACTGTGCCGAATATATTTACCCTCTGTGTTCAAAGTTTGTGTTTATTTTTCCTATTTTGGGATGCATTTTGAAAGTTATTCTTCTCTTCTCTATTGTGATGGTTTGTTTTTATCTTTCCTTTTAAAGGTTTGTCTCTCTAGGTAAGAGGAATGGAGACATTCGGCTTAGAACTTTTTTCGTTTCCTTTTTATATCCTCTTTTTGGTGTTGATGACGATGGTCACCGAGTTTTCTCTTGCTGTGTTTCCGAGTGTGCCGAATATATTTCCCCTCTGTGTTCAAGGTTTGTGTTTATTTTCCCAGTTTTGAGATGCGTTATGAAAGTTATTCTTCTCTTCTCTGTTATAATGTTTTGTCGTTGTGTTTCTTTTGAAGGTTTGCCTTTCTGGGTGGGGGGAATGAAGACGTTTAGGTTCAAGTACTGATTATGGAAGTTATTCTTCTTTGTTGTGATGGTTTGTTTTTATTTTTTCTTCTGCAATTACACTTTGTTGGTTCTGCAATAGTCCAGTTCTGTAGTTTTGCCGGTGGTTCTTTCTGTAATAGCACTTTAGTGATTCTGCAATAGTTCTGTAAAAACTCATGTCTATAATAAGTTTACTCTGTAGTTCTGAGTTTAGGGCAGTTCTGCAATATCACTTTCAGTTCTGCAATAGCACTTTCAGTTCTGCAATAGTTTCACTCGGTTGTTCTGCAATCGTGAGCCTTGGGTCTACAGAACTCCATAGTTTGTTTGGTTGCTTTGTTAAAAATTTGTTTGGTTGTTTTTTGTTTAGTTTTTCTTTATATTGTTTTCTATACAGGCCACCTTATCGTTTGGTTTCTACATATGTCATGGATCTTTGTGTGTTATAAAATATAAGTGGATTTACAATTGATAGTTCAAAGCTATTGATTTTGCAGAACAACTATAAGGAGTTGCAGAAGTACATTTTTTTTTAATAATAGCGTTTAAAGTCTGGAATTTTTTATTGATGGATTTGGTTATACCCAGCATAGAACGACATGGTTCTGCTCCGTGCCATGGTTCTGCGCCACACAGAATGACATGGTTCTGCTAAAAAAAGTAGTTTTGCTAAAAAAAGATTTTTAGTTAGGAATGTTAAAAACAAAAAATAGTTCTACTACAAAAAAATATAGTTCTGTAATGCCATTAAAAAAATTGTTCTACAAAAAAAATTGTTCAAAAGTAGTTTTGCAAGAAAAAATAAGTTTTGTAGTTAGATATGTTCAAGAAAAGTAGTTTTGCAATGCCATTAAAAAAAAGTTGTTCTATTAAAAAAGAATAGTTATATAGTTTGGTACGTTAAAAAAAATATTTCTGTAATTCTGTAGTTCTGTAGTTAGATATATTGTCGGCTATGTTTTCAAAAAAAATAGTTCTCTTAAAAAATGTAGTTCTGTGGTTCTGTAGTTCTGTATGTTCAAAAAAAAGAGTAATTTTGTAGTTAGATATGTTGAAAAAAAAAAGTAGGTTTGATATGAAAAAAAGTAGTTCTGTAATGTCGTTAAAAAAAATTAGTTCTATAGTTTGGTATGTTTAAAAACAAGAGTAATTATACAACAAAAAAAAGTAGTTTGTAATGCTACTAAAAAAAAATGTTCTGCTAAAGAAAAAGTTTAAAATAGTTTTACTAAAAGACAAAACGATATGGTTCTGCACCGTGCAGAACTACATTGTTATGCTAAAAAAAAGTAGTTTTGCTAAAAAAAAATTGTTCTTCCATTAGGTATGTTAAAAAAAAAAGTTTTGTGGTTAGGTATGTTAAAAAAAAAAATTGAAGTAGTTCTGTTAAAAAAATAATTATGTTATGCCATTAAAAAAAAGTAGTCTACTAAAAAAAAATAGTTCTGTAGTTAAGTGTGTTCGAAAAAAAAAGAAATTCTGCTACAAAAAAATAGTTTTGTAATCCCATTAAAAAAATAGTTCTACTAAAAAAAATAGTTCAAAAGTAGTTCTGCAAGAAAAAATAGGTTCTGTAGATAGGTATGTAAAAAATAGGAGTTTTGTACTGCCTTTAAAAAAAAGTTGTTCTGTTAAAAAAGAATAGTTATGTAGTTTGGTATGTTAAAAAAAATACTTTTGTAGTTCTGTTGTTGGATATGCTTTCGGCTATATTTTTAAAAAAATAGTTCTATTAAAAAAAATAGTTCTATAGTTCTGTAGTTAGGTATGTTTAAAAAAAAGTGTAGTTCTGTGGTTTTGTGGTTAGATATATTCAAAAAAAAAAGTTGAACTGATACGAAAAAAAGGGGTTTTGTGATACCGTTAAAAAAAAATTATCTACAAAAAAAAAAGTAGTTCTGTAATTAAGTACGTTAAAAAAAATGTAGTTCTGCAACAAAAAAAAGTAGTTATGTAATGCTATTAAAAAAAGAAAATAGTTTTGCTAAAAAAATTAATAAAGTAGATTTTGTTGTTGATTTCACGGAAGACGTGCACAGAGTGGTTAGGGAAAAAAAGTATGTAATGTCATTCTTTTGGTACTCATTGCGATTAAACTTCTGTACTTTTGAGGGGAAAAAAAGTGTATGAGGCCATCCATCTATGCTTTTTGTATCTTCCTTTGTTATCTCTTCTCTTCTTCTTCTCTACATAAAAGTATGACGGTGCTCTCTTTATCTGTTTCTCGCTCTCTCTCTCTCAATGGGGCGGATAGAGACGTTCGGTTTCAGGTTCGGCTTCTTTTTTATATCCACTGTTTGGCGCTGATGAAGATAGCCACTCAGGTTTTCTCTTGTTGTGTTTCTGACTGTGCCGAATATATTTACCCTCTGTGTTCAAGATTTGTGTTTATTTTTCCTATTTTGGGATGCATTTTGAAAGTTATTCTTCTCTTCTCTATTGTGATGGTTTGTCTTTATCTTCTCTTTTAAAGGTTTGTCTCTCTAGGTGGGAGGAATGGAGACGTTCGGCTTGGGACTTTTTCCGTTTCTTTTTTATATCCGCTTTTTGGTGTTGATGACGATGGTCACTGGGTTTTCTCTTGCTGTGTTTCCGAGTGTGCCGAATATATTTTCCCTCTGTGTTCAAGGTTTGTGTTTATTTTCCCAGTTTTGGGATGCGTTATGAAAGTTATTCTTTTCTTCTCTATTATAATGGTTTGTCTTTGTGTTTCCTTTTGAAGGTTTGCCTTTCTGGGTGGGGGGAATGGAGACGTTTAGTTTCAAGTACTGATTATGGAAGTTATTCTTCTTTGTTGTGATGGTTTGTTTTTATTTTTTCTTCTGCAATTACACTTTGTTGGTTCTGCAATAGCCCAGTTCTGTAGTTCTGCCGGTAGTTCTTTCTGTAATAGCACTTTAGTGATTCTGCAATAGTTCTGTAAAAACTCATTTCTATAATAACTTTACTCTGTAGTTCTGGGTTTAGGGTAGTTCTATAATAGCACTTTCAGTTCTGCAATAGCTTCATTCGGTTGTTCTGCAATCGTGAGCCTTGGGTCTACAGAACTCCATAGTTTGTTTGGTTGCTTTGTTAAAAACTTGTTTGGTTGCTCTTTGTATAGTTTTTGTTTATATTGTTTTCTATACAGGCCACCGTTATCGTTTGGTTTCTACATATGTCATAGATCTTTGTGTGTTATAATATATAAGTGGATTTACAATTGATACTTCAAAACTATTGATTTTGCAGAACAACTATAAGGAGTTGCAGAAGTACATTTTTGTTTAATAATAGTGTTTAAAGTCTGAAATTTTTTATTGATGGATTTGGTTCTACCCAGTATAGAACGACATGGTTCTGCTCCGTGTAGAATGACATGGTTCTGCTCCCCGCAGAATGACATGTTTCTGCGCCACACAGAATGACATGGTTCTGCTAAAAAAAGTAGTTTTACTATAAAAAAAAAAGATTTTTGGTTAGGAATGTTAAAAACAAAAAGTAGTTCTGCTACAAAAAAATGTAGTTCTGTAATGCCATTAAAAAAATTGTTCTACAAAAAAAATTGTTCAAAAGTAGTTCTGCAAGAAAAAATAAGTTCTGTAGTTAGGTATGTTCAAGAAAAGTAGTTTTGTAATGCCATTAAAAAGAAGTGGTTCTGTTGAAAAAGAATAGTTATATAGTTTGGTACGTTAAAAAAAATGTTTCTATAGTCTATAGTTAGATATATTGTCTGCTATGTTTTCAAAAAAAATAGTTCTCTTAAAAAATGTAGTTTTGTGGTTTTGTAGTTCTGTATGTAAAAAAAAAGAGTAGTTTTGTAGTTTTGTAGTTAGATATGTTAAAAAAAAAAGTAGGTTTGATATGAAAAAAAAGTAGTTCTGTAATGCCATTAAAAGAAAAATAGTTCTGTAGTTTGGTATATTTAAAAACAAGGGTAATTTTATAACAAAAAAAAGTAGTTTGTAATGCTACTAAAAAAAAAAATTGTTCTGCTAAAAAAAAAGTTCAAAATAGTTTGACTAAAAGACAAAACGATATGGTTCTACACCGTACAGAACTACATTGTTATGCTAAAAAAATGTAGTTTTGGTAAAAAAAAAAAAAAAAATAGTTCTTCCATTAGGTATGTTAAAAAAAAAAGTTTTGTGGTTAGGTATGTTAAAAAAAAAAATTGAAGTAGTTCTGCTAAAAAAATGTTTATGTTATGCCATTAAAAAAAAAGTAGTCTACTAAAAAAAATAGTTATGTAGTTAAGTATATTCGAAAAAAAAAAGGACTTCTGCTACAATAAAAAAATAGTTCTGTAATCCCATTAAAAAAATAATTCTACTAAAAAAAATAGTTCAAAAGTAGTTCTGCAAGAAAAAATAGGTTCTGTAGATAGGTATGTTCAAAAAAAGGAGTTTTGTACCGCTTTTAAAAAAAAGTATTTCTGTTAAAAAAGAATAGTTATGTAGTTTGGTATGTTAAAAAAATATTTTTGTAATTCTGTTGTTGGATATGCTGTCGGCTATGTTTTTAAAAAAAATAGTTGTATTAAAAAAAGTAGTTCTATAGTTCTGTAGTTTGGTATGTTTAAAAAAAAGTATAGTTCTGTGGTTTTGTGATTAGATATATTCAAAAAAAAAAGTAGAACTAATACGAAAAAAGGGGTTTTGTGATACCGTTAAAAAAAATTATCTACAAAAAAAAGTAGTTCTGTAATTAAGTACGTTAAAAAAAATGTAGTTCTGCAACAAAAAAAAGTAGTTATGTAATGCCATAAAAAAAAGAAAATAGTTCTGCTAAAAAAATTTGTTCAAAAGTACTTTTGCTAAAAGAACCATGTGGTTTTGCACAGCACAAAACGGCATGGTTCTGCACCACGCAGAACCATGTGGTTCTGCCTGGGTAGAACAACATGGTTCTGCATTGTTCTGCTAAATAAAATAGTTTTACTAAAAAAAAAGTGGTTCAGAATAGTTTTGCTAAAAGAACCATGTGATTCTGTACTGTGCAGAATTATATTGTTCTTCTAAAAAAAAGTAGTTTTGCTAAAAAACAAAATAGTTCCATAGTTAGGTGTGTTAAAAAAAATAAAGTCATTCTGCTAAAAAAAATAATTCTGTTATGTCATTTCAAAAAAAAAAAGTAATCTGCTAAAAAAAAAGTAATTCTATATTGCCATTGAAAAAAAAAAGTTTTACTAAAAAAATAGTTCAAAAGTAGTTTTGCAAGAAAAAATAAGTTCTGTGATTAGGTTTGTTCAAAAAAAATAGTTTTGTACCATCATTAAAAAAAATGGTTTTGTTAAAAAAGAATAGCTATGTAGTTTGCTATGTTAAAAAAAAATAAGTACTTATGTGGTTCTGTAGTTAGATACGTTGTCAGCTATGTTTTAAAAAAAAATTAGTTCTGTTAAAAAAAAGTAATTCTGTAGTTCTGTAGTTAGCTATGTTAAAAAAAAGAGTAGTTCTATAGTTTTGTAGTTAGATATGTTAAAAAAAAAAGTAGTTCTGTAATGCGGTAAAAAAAAGTATTCTACTAAAAAAAAAGTGGTTCTGTGGTTAGGTATATTCAGGAAAAAAAAAGGTAGTTCTATTTCAAAAAAATGTAGTTCTGTAATGCCATTAAAAAAAAGAAAATAGTTCTGCTAAAAACAAATTATTCAATAGTAGTTCTGCTAAAAGAACCATATGATTTTACGTTGCACAGAACAACATGGTACTGCACCGCACAGAACAATGTGGTTCTGCCGAATGCAGAATGACATGGTTCTACGCCGCGCAGAACAAAAATTTTTCTGCTAAAAAAAATGGTTCCGTAGTTAGGTATGTTTAAAAAAAAAGTTTTGTAGTTAGGTATATTAAAAAAAAATAAAGTAGTTCTTCTAAAAAAAATAGTTTTGTGATGCCATTAAAATAGTTATGCTAAAAAAATAGTTCTGCATCGTGTAGAACTACATTGTTCTGCTAAAAAAAAAGCAGTTTTGCTAAAAAAATATAGTTATGTAGTTGGGTATGAACAAAAAAAAATTGCTATGCTAAAAAAAAAGTAATCATGTAGTTCTGTAGTTAGATATGTTAAAAAAAAAGCAGTTCTGTTTTTTTGTAGTTAGGTATGTTCAAACAAAAAAAGTAGTTCTGCTACAAAAAAAAAATTCTGTAATGCCATTAAAAAAATGGTTCTAATAGGAAAGGAAGTAGTTTTGCTAAAAAAAAAAGTAGTTCTATAGATATGTATATTCAAAAGTAGTTCCGCATGATTGTATTATTACAAGAATGTCATTATAAAAAAAAATAGTTCTGTTCTGAATGATTGGGTTATTACAAGAAAACAATTATAAAAAAAAAAATAGTTCTTTATGCTAGGAAAGGAGTAGTTTTGCTATAAGAATAGAATTAAAAAAAATAAAAAAAAAGTTGCATGATAGGAAGTCGTTAGGTATGTTTTGCATGATACGTATGGAAGTAGTTCTGTATGCGGTTCTGTACTGCACAGAATGATATGGTTTTGCACTACACAAAACGACATGGTTCTGTGTTTTTTTTAATGGTCGGGTATATTTTGGGTTTTGTTGGCATGCTTGACCCCTTCTTCATCGACAATGGGTGAATGTCTCGTCGACAAAAGTCTCAACTTTAGTCGACGAGAACAGCAGGTTTCGTCGACACAAGGCTATTTGGTCACACTAAGCTTTTTTTTTTTCGCTATAGTATAGCATGGTATAATACGTATAGAAATATATTTTGGATTTTGTTTACTTTTTGTGATATTATGACAAAACTATTTTTATGAAAAAAATCTCATCTAATAAAATTTGGTATTTTTATATTTTTGGGGTTATCGAATATTGGCATATATGCCTGCATGACTTTTTTTTTTTCCTCTTCAAATTGTACTGGCGATATGGCATCATTTTGTGATAAGTACATTTATTAATATTAAATTGAAAAGTATAAAAAAAAATTGAAAGTGTTAGGTCAAAATATAAACAAAAAAAATCCGAAATGTTTTTCTTTTTCGGTAGATGTATTATGGTATACCCCTTACTTTTAATTTTTACTGTGGTTTTTTGTATGATGTTTAACCCGTTGTGGTCTGCGCTCCGCAGTGCAAAACAGTATTATAATATTATATAATATCATAACATTTTTACTGTATTTCATTTGTTTCATATTTTTTTTATATCTTTATATTAAAAAATTTTATGATTATATCAAAAATATTTGAAATACATAATTTTTACAGAAAATATTACAACATTATAATGCTATAAAAAAATTATAAATTTTTTATATTAAAAAACTCATAGTTCTGCAGTGCAGAATCAAGTTCTGCACGGGCAGAATTTCATTATTCTACGCGCATAGTGCATAACTATCAAAGTGCGTCTCATGTTCGAACCCGAGTATAGTTCTGTAGTTAGGTATGTTAAAAAAAAATATAGTTTTGTGGTTTTGTGGTTAGATATTTTCAAAAAAAAAGTATGACTGATACGAAAAAAAAGGGGTTCTATGCTACTGTTAAAAAAAGTAGTTTACTAAAAAAAGGTAGCTCTGTAATTAGATAATGTTATTATGTAATGCCATTAAAAAAAAAATAGTTATGCTAAAAAAAATTGTTCAAAAGTACTTTTGCTAAAAGAACCATATGGTTCTGCACAACACAAGACGGTATGGTTCTGCACCATGTAGAACCATGTAGTTCTGCCCGGTGCAGATCAACATGGTTCTGCGTCACGTAAAACTGCATTGTTTTGCTAAAAAAAAGTAGTTCTGCTAAAAAATAGTTCAGAATAGTTCTACTAAAAGAACCGTATGGTTCTGCACCATGCAGAACTACATTGTTCTTCTAAAAAAAAGTAGTTTTGCCAAAAAAAAAAATAGTTCCATAGTTAGGTATGTTAAAAAAATAAATTAGTTCTGAAAAAAAAATTCTGTTATGCCATTAAAAAAAATAGTCTGCTAAAAAAAGGGTTGTATGGTTAGGTATGTTAAAAAAAAGTAGTTCTGCTACAAAAAAAAGTAGTTCTGTATTGCCATTAAAAAAAAGTTCTCCTCAAAAAATAGTTCAAAAATAGTTTCACAAGAAAAAATAAGTTATGTGATTAGCTATATTCAAAAAATGTAATTTTGTATCGCCATTAAAAAAAATAGTTCTGTTAAAAAAGAATAGCTATGAAATTTGGTGTGTTAAAAAAAAGTACTTATGTGATTCTGTAATTAGATACGTTGTTGGCTATGTTTTAAAACAAATTAGTTCTGTTAAAAAAAAGTAGTTCTGCACTGCGCAGAATCACAAAGTGTAGAACGATATGGTTCTGCACGCGCAGAACCACAAAGTGTAGAACCATATAGTTCTGCGCAGTGCAGAACGATGTGGTTTTGCACTGCGCAGAACTTACATCATTTTTTTCAATTTTTTTATTTTTAGATTAAAAATTTAATGATTATATTAAAAATACTAAAAATATGTGAATTTTTTTTACATATATAAAAGTATTTTAATTTAATATTATGATATTAGAAAAACTATAATTTTAAAAATACTAACTAAAAAATAATTTAAAAACTTTTTAGATTAAAAAAATATTTTTGCATTGATATTCTGCACATGCAGAACTGCATAGTTCTGCGCGCATAGTGCATAATTATATAGTTCTGTAAAGTATGTTTCATATTCAAATCTGAGTACAATCACTTTTTGCAATAACAAAAGTTGTACTTCTTGCAACAAAAAAAAATTACACGGTATGCATCTGTGCTGGCAAATTTCAAATTTGCTGGCAAATTTCAATCTCATAGTATTCAATCTCAAATCTTTATGTCTTTAGCTCTTGAGAATATTTAATTTATGCAACTAATATTTTTTTTATATTTTTCTTTTCAATCTGTAGTTGGCCTTCTTCTCTAACCTTTTCTCAAGATCCGTGTCTAATTTTCTCTTTCATGTAATTGCTTTTTGATCTAACAAGGAGATAATAAGATAGGGTCTGTCCCTAAGCCGTAGATTGCTTCTGGAAATGATACGGACGTACTCATAGTTGTTAGCAAAGATCTTGTGCAGAACTATCAAAGATGTATGGAGCTCATGCAAAGCCGTCAAAGTCTATTGTTTGTTGTATGTCATGTACCCAATAATCCAACTTGCGAAGTGCCATTTACTCGACTTCAATTGCAAGCACGTTGTTGTGCATCATAACCTCCATCAATTACAAAGTTTAGAAAAATATAGTAAAAATGTGTTATGAGTAATAAAAAACTTATTATTAATTGCATATTGAATAGAAATATTGAATGGAAATGAAGAGAATTTCGTCAAATTTTTAAAGTTATGACTCTGTTTGGTATACAAAACTACCAAACATAATAACAAAATAGTGAAAAAATTGAATTGATAATTAAAAATTTATTGGAAGAATTATATCTCTAAGATATCAAAACCTTTATGGGATAAAGAAACGCTTCTAAAATTACAAAAAAAAAAGATTTAATATATATCATTTTAGAAATTATAATTCATTAAATTTAAGAAAAAAATTATATGCACAGAACAAACATAATACGCTTTGATAATTCCATAGTTCGTAACACAAAATTAATTGTGATTCGTATAACTAGCATGATCCCATAGTACTGCGTAGTGAGCTTCTCTTTTTTTTTTTTTTTTCCTTTTACTATAACTTGTATAAAAATATATTTAAAATATTTTGTCTTTTATGATATGATAAAACTATTTTTATGAAAAAAAAAGATTCCTTCAAATGGAACAGTGTTTGGTGTTTTTATATTTTTTGTGTTATCAAATATTAATGTGTGCCATAGGCATAGCGCAGGACTTTTATTTTTTCTGGTCAAAGTGATCTATAAAGATAAAAAAATATTATTATAACAGTGGCATGTTAAAAATATTATCAACATACATCTTAACTATTAATTTATTAAGTTCTTTACCTGTTGTGCAATGCAGAACTCAAAATATTATAATGTAACCCCTCTAAAAAAAATAATTCATCAACGAAGACATTATAAATATTTTAGATATTTTTTATAATTTATCCCCTCAGAACATTCATTTTTTTTATATTTTAGATTTTACACATATATTTATATTATACAGATATTTTTTTATTTTAATTTAGGATATTTAGATCGAATTTAAACAAATGAGAATGAAAAAGGAAAAACAATAGACATAATGCACTGCATAATTAAGTTATGCATAGTGCATTACAAAACCACAAAGTTCTACGGCTCTGTAGTCATGCAGAACTAAGTTCTG
Organism: Dillenia suffruticosa; assembly: GCA_033439265.1. Lineage (NCBI taxonomy): Eukaryota > Viridiplantae > Streptophyta > Magnoliopsida > Dilleniales > Dilleniaceae > Dillenia > Dillenia suffruticosa. Next base: position 24,337,224 of record JAVTVX010000015.1, read on the forward strand.
CAACACAGAAGTTCATTCTGCATGAGCAGAACTTCATTGCTCTGTGCGCATAGTGCAGAACAATCAAAGTGCGTCTCATGTTCGAACCTAGATGCAATCACCTTTTGCATTAAAAAAACATTGTATTTTTTCAACAAAAAAATTCTTACATTTTTTCAACTTAAATTATTAAATATTATAATTACAAATTAATGTTTATATTTTTTTAATTTTACAAAGATATTAATATTATAATGATATGTTTTTCATTTTAATTTAATATATTTAATGTTAAATGAATATTTAAATATTTAAAAAATGTGTATGGTAGAATTACAATTTATAAAAATTATAATTATAAAAATATTAAGTTAAAAAATATTTGAAAATCTTTCTTTTCATTTTTAAAATAAAAAATTTTATAATTATATAAAAAATATAAAAAATATTTGAAATAAATGATATTTAAAACAAAAGAAAGATTTTTTTTTTGACAAACTTTCAGATTTTTTAAAAATGACATTTGAGAAAATTTTAAAAATCAATTAAAATTTCATAAGATTAAGAACTTATTTCTATTCATATACAAACTTAAATTGAAAAATAAAAAATAAAGGCAAAATTAAAATCACAAAAAATTAAAAAAAATTCTTATTATATGAGCCGACTGGGTTGTCATCCTAAATCTTCACAAAATTTAGCCTCTAAAAAAAAAATTATCAAATAATGCAGAGAGCTATGAAATTTTGCTATGTAACAAAACGACATACTTTTGGTAAGCAGAATAACGTAATTTTGCTATGTAGCGGAACTACATGGTTCTGCTATGTAGCGGAACTACACTACATGGTTCTGCTATGTAGCGGAACTACATGGTTCTGCTATGTAGCGGAACTACATGGTTCTGCTATGTAGCGGAACTACATGGTTCTGCTATGTAGCGGAACTACATGGTTCTGCTATGTAGCGGAACTACATGGTTCTGCTATGTAGCGGAACTACATGGTTCTGCTAGCGGAACTACATGGTTCTGCTAGCGGAACTACATGGTTCTGCTATGTAGCGGAACTACATGGTTCTGCTATGTAGCGGAACTACATGGTTCTGCTAGCGGAACTACATGGTTCTGCTAGCGGAACTACATTGGTTCTGCTAGCGGAACTACATTGGTTCTGCTAGCGAAACTACATGGTTCTGCTATGTTACGGAACTACATGGTTTTGCTAGCGGAACTACATGGTTCTGCTATGTAGTGGAACTACATGATTCTATTTCAGCCCACCATGTCGTTCTGCGTATCAGAACCTTGTGGTTCTACGTACCACCTTATTATTCCAATATTCAATTTTTTATAATATTAAAAATAATTTATTTGGATATTTGATATTTATTTAAATAAAATATGAAATTATAACATAAAATGTGAAAATATTAAATGATGAATCAAAACAATATTATTAATATTTTTATTTAAATAGACTTATAAATATTTTTATCATTTGAAACTGTATAAAAATAAAAATTAACAGATTAAATATATAATTTTTAATATAAAGCACGCACACCACGTACACTACAAGTTACCTTTTGTCGCGCCTCCCTCTATATAGAAAAAAAAGACCCAAAAAATAAAAAAAAACAAGGAATATACAAACACTAAAAAACAATTATGTCGTTTAAACATAACATTACATAGATAATTTTTTTTCGGATATGATTTTTTTAATATATAATTTATTTAATTTTAAATAAATATCTATATATTTAAATTAAATATTTTAATATTTTTATTCTTATAAAATTTTAAATTGCATATTCATATTTATAGGTTTTAGTTTTGGTTTATTTTTTAATATTTTTATATTTTATTCTACGATTAACATGTTATTTGAAACTCTAATTTTTAAAACTTTTAGTTAGACACAGACAAAAATTAAAATTATTAAAGTAAAAGTTTTAGATAGATAAAGATTCTTTAAAAATTAAAACTCTAATTTAAAAACTCTATAGTTAAATAATTATTTAGTTTTGGTTTATTATTTAATATTATCACATTCTGTTTCAATTTAATATTTCAATTCAATCTCAAATATCTAAATATACATATTCAGATATATCACATGTAGTTCTGCCAAACGTAGATCACTTTCTGGCTCTCTAAAATACAGAATCACGTTGTGGGTCAGCGAAACGCAGAATTTCGTTATTGTCCTGTGCAGTATAGAACTATTTTAAAAAATTAAAACCGATAAAAAAATAGGAAAAAAATAAAAAAAAACATATTTAATTCTGTTTTAAACATTTTTTTTGAGTTAACATATAACTTTTAATATGTAGCACACACACCACACACACTATATTTTTAATATATATATTTAAATCCAAATGTATTTAAATATACAACTTAAATCTAAATATGTTAAAATATAACATACTTTTTTTCTCATTCTAATGTATTTTTTTTATTTTAATATAATATATTTAATGTTAAATGAATATATTTAAAATACATTTCTCTGTCTTTTTTTGTTTTTATTTTTTTGGTATTATAAAAAAAATTATATATATCACAAAAGTAAAATTAATACAAATTTTACTAAACTACATTGAGCAACTCCCCTCATTTTGTAACCAAAATCAAAACTCTACACCGCGCATCGCGCGGTGTACACCTCCTAGTATGTATATATGCTTGGTGCAGCCCACAACTATTAATCTTTACCAAATCTCTTATATCATATACATGAATGGTGATTGTTTGCCTAAATAAGAAAATTGAATCAAGTGTATTTCATTTACGATAGACATCCTAATGTATGGACATTTTTTCCCAAAATTTTATCCAAGCATTGTACTTATCCTAATTTTGAAAAGATATGATAAAATATTTTGGCGATAACACGTGATTTTCAAATTTAGACAGTCATGTTTCGATTTCTTTAAGAGCGTATTTTTATGCACGTAGTTAGCTTATAGTCGGAGCAAATTTAGTTCGATATGAGATTTTCGACGGATAATACCATTTTTTATATTCAAAATAGATATTCATCTAATGTTGTGTCATCCGTGTGCTGCCAAACAAATCATTCTCATTTACTCTAACTTTGTGTTTGTTTATCGAAACAAATTTTTACGGTAAAAATATTTCCTTAAATATTTTTTTGATAATGTATGTTAATATTCTTTCCAAAACTTGATCCAAATGTTATGTTTATTATCATAATTTTGACGATAATCATGTCGGAGATTCAAATGATGGGCTTTCAATTTATTAAGGCCACAACTTTGAGCATGGAGTTGGACTATGATTTTAGCAATGTTAGTTTGATATGATATTTTGCACGGCTAATGTTTATCTTCATTTTGAATACTTAGCTAACATCCTCAAACATGTGTGCAACCTGATATATCATGTATGTTTACCTAAGGTTGTGTCTGTTTTTTAAAAATATATATATATATATATATTGAGAAAATATTTTCTTAAAATATATTTTCCCTAATGTATGCCAACATTTTTTGCAAAATTTGATCAAAATGGTAAATTGATCTTAACTTTGATAAGGTAAATATTTTAGCCGTAATTCATAACTTGCGGCATTAGATGACTGCTTTTCATATTTTTAGGAGCCACATTTTGCATACCGAGTCAGACAACAATAAGAGTAATTTTAGTTTAATATGGTATCTTAGACGAATAATACCAATTTTGATATTTAAATTGGATATTCACCTGATATGATCTAATTTGCATGCTACCGCTTGCACATGGTACTAATTAAATGTGCTATGGATTGCACATGATATCGATTAAATCATTCCCGTTTACAGTGTGGTTGTATTTATTTCTTAAAAAAAAAAAAAATTATTTTTCGTAATCTATGTCAACAATTTCTCCAAAATTTGATCCAAATGTATTTTGGTAAATGACTCATGACTTAGGACTCACAAATTTAGATGGTCCGTTTTCAATTTCTTAAAAAAGGGCCTTTTTTGCTTGTGAAGTTAGACTAGGGTTGGGAATAATTTTAGTATGATATAGTAGTTTAGGCAATGCTAAAAAGGAGGGCACTTTTTGTTCAATAAATATATGTTATTTAAGTACGAGGTCGTATGGAACAAATATATGTTATTTTGTTCCACAAAATATTATTATCAATACCAACGATTAACTCCATTATAAGTCCAAAAACTACAAGTCTGAGTACGGATCTCCTCGAACTCTCTCTATTTCATAGGGTGGTGTGGGAAGTGCAACCCACTAATTCGTCACTTCACGTTTGCTCGAACTTGATACAACGTGAGTTCGTGAAAGTTGAGTTAAACATGAAAACGAACATAAGATATTTAATGTAGATAACAGAATAATAAATAATATTTAATCGATAGCAAACACGATTTTTCAAGTAACGAGATAAGTTTATAAAAGCATCCTCAACTGATACTCTCATGATCGTTGGTGGGTTCGTGCATGATATAGATACAATCTAGATGGACTAAAATCATGCTAGATACATGTTGAGATTTAATTCTAATTATTCATTAATTTTATTATTTTGTATATCCAAACTTGAATTTCTCATCGATTATTGAAGATGACATCTAGAATATCCTATATCAATTTGTAAACGCAAACTTGAGTCTCTCATATTATAGAATCTAGTTTCATCGATCAATGGAAAACAGATTGAATATTCTACATGTTATCTATCTTGAATGAGAAACTCAAGATATTAAATATATATATATATATATATATATATATATATATTTTGTCTTACATCTATTATAGATGTTATGCAGAGGGGAATCATATAAAAATATATACATGTCAAAAATAAAGTAATAAATATTTATTTATTGACTTTTATAAATAATATATTATTTATTTGAAGTGCGGTTTTAGTTATTTAGTGAAATTAATTAGAAAAAGTAATTTTAATATAGTTACTAAATTAGCAGATAACATTATAATTATTTTGGAGTTAAAATAAATATGTCTCGAGTCCCTTGTCCACCCTAAAAATTCATTTGATATTTATTATTTGCCTATATACGATTATCTTTATGTTAAATTAATTGACAATAAAGAGTAATACAAAGAGAGAAATTTAGAATTGAAATATAATTTTTCAGAAAATTATAAAATCTACTGTAATTTTTGAAATATTTTATATTTGATTTGTAATTTCAAAAATCTATATGTTGTAGTTTATAATTTTTGCAATTATTTTTTTCTATTTTATAATTTTGAAAATTGTTAGAACTATTTTTTAATTTCATAAATGAACTTTATACAAATTGATAGCGATTTTTCCTTTTTTCTTTTTATAATAGATACAACCATTTTAGTTATTAAAAATGCAACAATAGCAAGTCAATAATGACATTCATTAATATAGATGAACCTCATGAAGTCTCTTCTCAAGAACTCATCAATTGCAATGAAAAAATATAATTAATATATCAGACAAATCCAGCAACTTCCATTTAATTTGTTCTTTTCTCTTTTTGCTCTTTTCCCTTTCAAATACCAAAACGAAAACCTGGTTTGAAAAAAAAAAGTTGCAATGCACCGATAAACCCAAAAGTTCAATTTTTCACCATTCAACAAAATCACTCATGAAAAAAAAATCTAGTTTCCAGAACCATCAATAGTGGGTCAAATTCAACCCTATAACCAAACAAATTCTAAAATTGAAAATACACACATAAAATTAAAACAAATAAATCACAATTAGGGCAAGGGCAAAAAAAAAAAAAAAAAAAAACAAGAACATGAAATTAAAGCACAACAATGGCTTCGGGTTCATGATCGATGGCTTTCGTAGGTGTTTCCAAAGAGAATTGGTAGTAATCATGTGAACGAATGAACGACGGCTTCATTGATGAGAATGGTAGTGCGTACTTGGTTGTGGCCATCTTTGTTGGTGTTTGCGGATTCTGATTGCCAAAAACTATTAGTGCTAGAGCTTGGGAAAAGGAGAGACAAAGAGAGAGAGAGAGAAACCATTGATGTCGGAGCTTTGGCAAACCATCGGTGTTTGCATCTTTGAGTTGTGGCCTCGTTGATTAATTGAGCAGAGAGAAAGAGAGAGATTTGATTTTTAAAAAGAGAAAGGAGGAGGATGGGTTAGAATGGAAAGGGATTGGGGTTGGGTTTCAAACATAAGTTTTAACCGAAACCATCAATTTACTTGACTTTCACAAAACCCATAGATTAGAAATTTTATATCCATTTCTTTAACCCAAACAACTTATATGGGTTTCAAACCTATTCCCGATTCTCATATCCTTTAACAAAATACCCCTTTAGTTTGTTAGTCTTCTACCCTAATTGAAATACTTAGATATTTTTGAAAAGATTCTTTGCATAGAGAATTGTAGATGGATTTAGAATTTATCAAACTTTGCTCAGGTTGAGTTAGTACATAAAAGAGAAAATCTGGATTTGAAGTCTTCATATGCATGTATGAAAACCTTGAAAATTTATCACAAATTAGAGAATCGTAATATTTTCTTCATTTTTTAATTTATTTTTTGACTATCATATTTTATAATGTTGTTTTTCAATTTTTATTTAGTAATTTTATTTCATAACATATTTTAATGTGAGTGAAATAAACTCAACTTTACCAACGAGTCGATCTAATGAGATGAGATATTAGATTTTTAATGAAGTGTTGAGTTCAAAACTTGAAAATAGAAAAAACTATACTAAAAGAGTTATCTCTTAAATAGAATATCACAATCGCTCGAACCAAATTAATTTAAATATGATCTTAAATACTAGTAGTCTAAGAAAAAAATTGACATAACTCTTTAATCCTAACTCCAACAATATCACATTGTGCTACCCCAAAACCATGGCCCAACCCATGAGCACATGACACAACTCCATGTCTGATGCCACAAAGGGCCATGGTGAAAGCTACAGTAAAATACATAATAATGCAACATTTTTTTTCATAGTTCATAATAATGCAATATAAGACACTCATCAAGCATACAACAATGTCCCCTCTTTACAATTTTGTATTTTGAATGTAATAATAGAATGGTATATAATAGTAAATACAAATCATAGTTGTTAGCAAAATAGATTGTACATGTGTCCTAGTTATTAGCAAAATGATTGTCCAACAAGAGTATAACTTGAATGAGACAGACGACATTAAGTGTGTATCCTTTATATAAATATATCAAATGCTGAAAATAGAAATTTTGTCATATATACCGTGTAGGGTGTAGCTTACGCAAGATAATGTTCTGCAGAGCTTCTTATGGTGCATCAGCTATCGATGGAAATCCCTCTCAGGCTACTGATCAAAGACACGTCTAGATGGTCCGCCACAAGAAGGTCCTCATTCGCCACCATCAGGCCTACCAAGGCGAGGACCACCAAATTCATAGGCACCTACCGGAGGCTACATCTCTCAGCCCCTTCCCTGGTATTTAGAAGGGCCACCATAATATTATTGTGATTGCATTCCACCTCACTGAGAGTCAATTTGAAAATATATTTTAAAAGAATGGAAATATCTTACCGAAATTGACAAAATTAACACTAACCAAATATCCATACAAAGAGATATAAAATGAGCACTTCACATCACATAAAGTATAAATACACATTCACGCACATATATTCATAGATAACATATACATCACAGGATGAAAATCAAACCTTATAATCAAGTAGCCATAAAATTGTCAGAAAACCCTAGTGAATTCAGAAATGAACAAAATATCAACTATTCACTAGATTCACGAGTCATCAAACAAATCATATAGGCCAGAACTGATTTTCTTCATGAGATCTAAATACTAAAAAGTGTACAAATTTCATGATAAGTACGAGAAAAAGGAAATCATACTCCATGGATGAACAGCTTCAAGTATTTAAGAAGCAAAACCAAGAATATAACATAAAATCCATCAAATCTCAGCCCCAGATCAATGATTACACAATCAGATCGGCTCAAACAAGAAAGTAAAACCAAAACCTTAACCACAGAAAAATTGAGCAGAAAACACTTCATTTCTAAACCTAAAAAAAATCAGAGTGAAAAAATCGAGATCAGAATAAAGAAGATCTGAAGATCCCCAAAAAGAAAACAAAAAAATCTATAAAACATCAAAAGCACAGAAACGAAGATCAAACAAATAAAGATCCAAGTCAATACAGAGAAAATCGAAGAACAAAGAGGAGATCTATGAAATAGAGAGAGAAACAAGTACAGGAAATAGTTAAAACACAAGAAAAAAGGCCAGTCATTTGAGTTTATACCTAAAACCACTGATAAAAAAAGCACCTCTGAATCCAATCTCAGAGAGAGGACGTAGCAAGCATAGCCTCACTTGGGGTTTGATGCTATGTACAACACATAATAATGCAACATAAGACACCATCAACTAATGTCCCTTTTTTACAACATTACTAGTTATTGTTTGACGCTAACATGCAGGATGTCTATAAGATGTAAATTGTTTTTTTTACTATATAAACACTTGTTAAATTTATAATTAATTTATAAAAATAATTAAAAATTAAAAAAATGAAAGATCTCAATGAAAAAAAAAGGGATCAAAAAATAAAAAGAAGAAAAATCTGAATGAAAAAAAAACTATGGTCCAAAAATAAAGGAACGACCATCCAAGAGTGTTAGAATTTTGAAATGAGTAAAAAAACTGTCAAAAAATAAAAAGAGGAATGATTTGAACAGGACTGGCAATTGGGCCGGACAGACTCAAGATCAATCCCATTATTTAACCCCATTTCAATTACAGGTCGAGTCTGGACATGAATGGGCTCGACTCATTTAAAATTAAATATTTGTTTTTTTGGGTTTTCAAAGAAGATAGAAATGATGTGACATGCATTAGTGACATGTCCTTTTCTCTTGCAATCATGTCTTTGTCTCACTCTCTCTTCTCTCTCTCTCTCTATCACTCTTACTCTCACTCCCCCTTCTGTATCACTGAGAAAGAAAAATAAAGAAAAGTCAACAAAACTTACTTTCTCATTTCAGTTTCCAAAACTCACAACTCTCTCCCTCCCTTGGCTTCTCATCTCTCTCTCTCTCCATTCACTCCCATTGAACCCTCGTCTTTACCTCCCCCCTTCGATTATTGTTCTCGCCTCGCACTCTCAGCATTGGATCTCTAGGCATTCCATGGTGTAAGTATCTCTCTCTCTCTCTTCGTTGATTTTATGCTTCTCTGTCTCCATCCCTGAATCAAATCTTTGAGTACGACCAAAATTTGTGACTTTATAGATGTAATCCTTTCATGTGAAAGAGCAAATCTATAGGTTTATGTGTATCTAGGGTTCTTGCTGGAGGTGTTATGGTTTTTGAGTTGTATAGATCTTATTCCTGAGGAGGGACTTTCTTTGTAATTCAACATGTTTCAATGCATGGCCAACTTGTCCACTATGTCTTCTATGAGTTTCATTTCTTCCTCCCCAATGTCTCTCTCTATCGCTCCAACTTGTATTTTTTTTATTTGAGTTGAATTACTCGAGACCTTGATCCTATGTTTCATTTGTTTTAGGTGATGAATTGTACCAAAATTAAGACAATATTATTATTAATTTAGTTTGGGTTTTAATTATTCTAGTATAAATTTGGAACTAATGTTGAGATTTGGACAATAAATGAATAAAAATTGTTAATTGATTCTAAGCCTAGATTGAATGTGAGGAGGAGTTACTAGAGTAGGTTGCAAAGTTTCACATTTGGGCTAAAATTCTTGATTTTTATATAATAGGCTGCTTTACTATATTATGATCTTTCCTTCATAACTTTCTCTGCACAAAAGCAAATCAAGTTAGATTTTTTGCATATGAAACAAAACTCTTATATCTTGAAAATAAGATATGATTCGTCGAAATCTAATAAAAACTGGATTTGTTAAGCTTTTTCAAAGAAATTCATGGTGTAAAAAATATCATGTTCTGTCATGTCTCAATTGTTTGTTTTCCTTTGATTTTGAGATACTTTTTAACCTGAATTAGGCTAAATTCAGAATATAAAATTTTAAATTTATGTCGTATCTTTAATTTGAGATAAGAATTTTATGATTTGGATATGTGTAGTGAAAGTTATAGTTATTTTTGTATAACTGTGTAGATTGAAAAATTTATTAAAAAACTAGAATTGTGAAAATATTAAAAATAAATTAATTGTTTTAGTGTTGGTTTGTAATTTAATGATTAAATTATGACCAATAAATTAGGTTAAGGTATTGGAAGTGCTGAAAGAGGGATTATTTTCATTTGGTTGAGAAATTTGGGAGTGATTACCCTTCCAAGAGATGAGTGACGGACTGTTGTGCCTCTAATAAGAAAAATCATTTCAAAATTCTCTTATAAATGGTTTTAAATGATTTTATATAATTTTGGCATAAATATTTGCGATTGTGGAATATCTCGAAATGAAAATTTGAAATATGTATGCATCCATTTTATTTACAAATGAAATTATATCATATGTTGTTAAATAATTTATTTATGAATATTTTGATATGTTTTGATAACCATTTGTTGAAATCATGACATATTGAATGAGATTTAAATGGTTGTGAAATTGTGGTATATGTCATGCAAATGACGAGTCATTTCCTCTACGGAGCAACCGGACAGGGTGCCATGATTAGGGATTATTGGCAAAAGAGGGTAGACGCGACCTCCTGCGCCCCTGTCATATTATCTAATTGTACCACCAGTGAGATATGAGTCAACGCCAAAAAAGAGGGATGTAGTTTTGTAAATCGAACGAATTGAAAATTCATTGGCGAGCTTCCACTCGAGTTCGACCAAACCTTGGAAGGAAGTGGTTTCTTTAGAGAGATCCCATAATTTTTGAAAAAAATGAAAATTGTGGATGCATTTATCCTTTTGAACTACCATGATTATTGGAACTATATTGTTTGATAAACCTTTTGAATTATATGATTTAACATTTTCACACTCACCTCTCATTTGTTGTCACAATCATGTTATTGCATTCCACTCACTGAATATTTTTATATTCATCCTTTTTTCTTTCATTTTTTAAAGGAAGTTTAAATTAAGAGATCTAGTCGATTCTAGTGTTGGATCTTATAGAGCTCAATTTAGTTTTTTAGGAGATTCTTATAACCGATACTAATTTTTGCTTTGAATGAATTTTTTTGGCGAGATTAGTTGGACCCATATGGAGAGTATTTTTTTGAATTGTAATTAAAACTCTACCCAATCACCCATTTGGATTTTTTTTTATAAATCTAAAATTATATTTAAATCTTTTATATTTTTTGTTGTTGGTTTCGGAATTGTGAAATTTTATTAGATTTAGAAATAATCAGGTCGGCTTTATGCATGCCTTTTGAAACAGGAATGGATCGAGTGGATTCTTTGCATGTTGTTTATTGGATTTAGAAATGGCCGGGCAGGCCTTATGTATGCTTTTTGAAGCAGGGATGGGCCGAGTGGGTCTTTTGAATGTTGTTGTGTTGTTTAGAAGACAGGATGGATATCGATGAATGTTTTGTGTTATCCTGGTGTACAGGCAGGGTTTACCCGTTTGTCGGGATGACGCAGCAGTTATTGCGTGCTCGACCGATAGTCAAGGTATGACAACTTTATTGGTATCAAAGCCAGATTTGATTTTAAATATTTTGAAAATTTAAATAAATTCTTTCAAATGTTTATAAAGGTTTTCAAAAATTTCCGAAGGTTTGGATATTCAAAATATCTTCGAATGGATTTTAAAAGCCTCCTATGGGTCTTAGAACATTGACACACCTCTAGACATAGGTGTCTAACATCTTCTTAGAGTAGTAAACTAAAGATAGATTTTTTTTTTGTATATTATCATGCATCCACACAAAATAATGAGAAATATAAATGAGATTTCTTCTCAAGAGCACAAAAATGAGTCATATTCGCATGCTCTACCTCATTCGACATTTACTTACCCTATTCCTTCAACTGGGATTCCTCCACTACCACTCGATACTCTTCGACAATGGACTGAGTGGTGGAATGCATATGGAATACATCTCCAAACACCACCTCAAGTACAAGTTCTACCCCAACCTCCAAATCCATTGGTTCCACCGATCCCTCCTACGGCGCCAATAGTATCCCTCACTTCGATAACTACACCATCTACTCGATCACCCATTGAATTGTCTAAGTTGTTGAAGGAAGCTAGACAACTTAGGTATAAGATATTCTCAGCTTCTAACAATCCTACGGTGGCCAAGAAATGGATCAAGAGGGTCTGAGAAGTTATAAAGGACATGAGAATTGACAATAAGATGAAGCTTACAGTGGCCATGAGATTGTTGGATATGATACTAGTACTTGGTGGGATGGTATGAAGGAGAGAACAACCACATCCCTTACTTGGAATGAAATCCTTAGGGAATTCGATAAGAAGTTCTACACCTAGTTTGATCGAGATTTAAAGATGAAAGAATTCCTCCAACTTCGTCAAGGAGGTATGTCTGTGGTGAAATATGAAGCAAAATTTATAAACTTATCCTCATTTGTTTCAAAGATAGTAGCCTCTGAGGAATATAGGCGTTTCAAATTTGAAGATGGCTTGAATCTAAACATCTGAGAGAAGATGTCGGTTACGGAGGATCACACATACCAGAATGTGTTGCAATTGGCCTTGAGGGCCAAGCAAATGATGCTTGAAAGAGACAAGGTTAGGGAATATCATGGGAAGAAAAAGAGGTTCAGTGGGTTTATACGGGGCCAAAACTCCAAGAAAAGCAAGGGCATCAGCTTTTATAGTGGTGGTTCTTTCTTGAACTCGATTGGCACTTCTTAAAGCCAATTGTTTATAAAGCCAAATATTCCTAGTGTTAGCGTTGGATCGGGAGAATGATCAAGAGGAAGTAAATGAGACCCTTGCCCAAATTATAAGAGATATCACTTGGTTCTGTGTAGCCGACCGAAAAGATGTTATCGTTGTGGAAACGAAGGTTACTTTCGGCACTCTTATCTCGAATTGAATATGGAAAGGTAAGGGAGTCAACAAGTTTGGGGTCCTTCTAGTGGCTCCAAAGGTGGCTCGAGTACTATTTCAACACCTCATACTAGTACCACTCCGAGAATAGGGATGGGAAGCAATACTATAGCCAACTCTACTCAACGTCCCCAACTAAGAGCTCAAGTGAGAATTTATACCAAGAAAAATAAAGAGACTCAAGCCAATCTGGACGTGGTCATAGGTAAAATCATTTGAAACTTGAATTAAATAATTTAGAAATGTGATGTAGGTAATATGTGGTTATGATTTGAAGTATGTAATGATATGATTTTCATATAGTCATTTGTATATGCACAAAATTGAATGTAAGGAATATGTTTAGAATTACTAACTTGTAGAGTTCCATTAAATAGATGTTTTAACTATATCAATAGTGTGGATTCCTAGATTAGGTAAATATATGAAATATTCATGATTATGTGGTGTAATGAAATGTTATGGGAAGTCACATATGAATCATGTAATTTATATATTAACTAATAATTGTTTTATGGTCTATATTAATAGGTACGATTTAAATCTTTGATATTAATACCCGTGTGCTAATAGATACCGAATCTAATAATTCATTTATGAGCGCAAATTTTGCTAGGCATTCTAATAGGCCTCTAACTCTAGTTGTGGAAGAGTTATTGATTAGCACTCCTTTGGGAGAACAGTTGATTAGAGAAACTGTGTATAAGAATTGTGAGATAAAGGTCGGTGAGATAACTCTTGAAACAGATTTGATTCCATTGGAGATGAACGATTTTGACGTCATCTTGGGTATGGATTAGCTGCATTTTCATCTGGTATCAGTGGATTATTTCATGAAAGAAGTAGAGTTCCATAAACTAGGGTGTCCGACACTTGTCTTTACTGGTGAGCGTCGGGTATTACCAAGTTATGTGATTTCGGCTCTTGAAGCATAGAAACTAGTGCACAGAGGGTGCAATGCTTATTTAGCTTACATTATTGACATCACAGTAGAGAGTCCTAATTTGAACGCTATTCCTGTAATGAATGAGTTTTCGGACATTTTTTTGGAAGAATTACCGGGATTGCCATCGGTCTGGGAGTTCGACTTTGCCATAGGTTTGGCTTCTGGCACTGCACCGATTTCAATTCCTCGATATCAAATGGCATTCGCAGAGTTGAAGGAGTTGAAGGTTTAGCTCCCAAGAGTTGTTAGATAAGGGATTCATCCGACTGAGTACCTTACCTTAGGGTACTCAAGTTCTGGTTGTGAAGAAGAAAAATAGAACCCTCCAGTTATACATTGACTACCGGCAACTTAATAAGGCAACGATAAAAAACAAGTATCCTCTCCCGAGGATTGATGATCTTTTCGATCAAGTTCAAGGGGTTAATGTGTTTTCAAAAATAGATTTGAGATCGGGTTACCACCAATTGAGAATTAAGGGTGATGATATCCACATGACTGCGTTTAGGACGCTGTATGGGTATTACAAGTTTTTGGTGATACTTTTCGGATTGAAGAATGCTCTTGCAGCTTTCATGGACCTCATGAACCGAGATTTTCATACTCACCTTGACAAGTTTGTCGTAGTTTTCATCGATGGCATCTTGGTATATTCCAAGAACGATGAAGAGCATTCTAAACATTTCTGGATCATGTTGCAAACTCTTAGGGAGAAGAACTTGTATGACAAGTTCTCTAAATGCGAGTTTTACCTAAAAGTGATTGGCTTTTTGGGGCACGTGATTTCCGGAGATGGAATTTTTGTAGACCCCAAGAAAGTAGAGGCCATTCTGAAGTGGGAGCAACCCAAGAATATCACTGAGGTGAGCAGTTTCCTTGGATTAGCAGGTTACTATCAGAGATTCGTAGAGAAATTCTCGAAAATAGCGGCTCTAATGTCCAATTTGACTCGGAAGGGAGTAAAATTTGAATGGAATGAAAAGTGTGAGGATAGTTTCCAATAATTTAAGCAAAGGTTGACATCTGCTCCCACCCTTACTCTTCCTACTAGCGGCAGCGGTGATTTTGTCATATATATGATGCCAGTAAGCAAGGGTTAAGATGCGTGTTGATACAAGACGATAGGGTGATTGCTTATGCCTCTCGCCAGCTAAAGAAACACGAAATGAACTATCCTACTCATGATTTAGAGTTAACTGTCATTGCCTTTGCCTTAAAGTTTTGGCTGCATTACCTATATGGGTTACAAGCAAGATTTTCACCGATCACAAAAGTTTAAAATACTTGCTCACATAAAAAGAGCTCAATTTGAGGCAATGAAGACGGTTAGAGTTGATTAAGAATTATGATTTAGTAATAGATTACCATCCCATGAAAGCTAATGTGGTTGCCAACGCCTTGAGCCAGAAGTCCTCTTCTTCTAGTATGGAATCTCAAGGAAGCTCCTACCTCTCTTGTCTAGTTGGACTCTGAGCACTTGGAGTCAAGCTGGCTAAGGATGATCATGGTGCACTCTTGGCCAAGTTTATGGTGATGCCTACATTGGTGGATCGTTTTCGAGAGGTTCAAGAGATCGATGAGGAATTGAAGGGTATAGTTGAGAAAATCCACAATGAGGAAAGTTGTGAGTTTTAAATTTGTGAGGATGGGATTATGACTTATAGTTGACGCATTTGTGTCCGAAGGATATGGATCTCCGGAAGGCCATACTTGAATAAGCACATTTCTCGGCCTATGCCATGCATTCGGGGAGTACCAAAATGTACCGAACCATCAAAGAGTCATATTGGTGATCCAAATTGAAATGAGAGATAACTGAGTTTGTAGCTACATATTTAGTATGCCAGCAAGTCAAAGCCAAGCACCAAAGGCCAACCGGTATCCTTCAAACACTACCAATTCCCGAATGAAAATGGAAATACATTACTATGGATTTTGTGGTAGGTTTCCCACGACTCCGAGCCGTCATGATACCATTTGGGTAATCGTGGACCGTCTTACTGAATCGGCTTATTTCTTGCCGATTCAAAACTCTTATCCCTTGGAGAGGTTGGCCAAATTGTACATCAATAAGATTGTGAGGCTTCACGGCGTTCCAGTATCTATTATATCAGACTGTTATTCTCGGTTTATTTTTCGATTTTGGCCCAAGTTGAAGGCTGCTTTGGGAACTAAATTGAAGTTCAGCATAGTTTTCCATCCTCAGACTGATGAATAAATGAGCGCATGATTTAGACCTTGGAAAACATGCTTAGGACATGTGTTATGGATTTTCAACGTAATTGGGATCGACATCTCTCATTGATCGAATTTACGTACAATAATAGCTACCAATATAGTATTGGGATGCCACCTTACGAAACTCTTTACGGAAGGAAGTGTCGAACTCTGTTATGTTGGGATGAGGTTGGTGAGAGGAAAATTGAAAACGTAGAGTTGATTGAAACCACCAAGAAAAAGGTAATAATAATCCGAGAAAGAATTAAGACAGGTCAAAATCGACAAAAAAGCTATGACGACAAAAGGAGGAAGCCATTGGAATTCGAAGTTAGAGATATGGTATTTTTGAAAGTATTTCCTTGAAAGGGTATAATCCAATTTTAGAAACGGAAAAAATTGAATCCTCGTTATATCGGTTCCATCAAAATTCTCGAAAAAATTAGAAAGTTGGCTTATCGGCTTGAATTGCTGTCGGAGTTATAAATGATCCATGATATTTTTAATATTTCAATGTTGAAGAAATATCTGTTGGATCCCTCACATGTGTTAGAGGTTCCTCCTGTAGAGTTGAATCAAGACTTGAGTTTCAAGGTACAACCAGTGAAGATTCTTGATCGACAACTCAAACATTTAAAGACTAAGCAAATTCCCATGGTCAAGGTGTTATGGAGAAGCAATTAAGTGGAAGAGAAAACTTGGGAGTTCGAAAAGTTTATGCGAAAACAACACCCCCAACTTTTTAATGAATAATTTTCTTTTAAATTTCGAGAACGAAATTTCTTTTAGGGTTTAAATATTGTAACACTGAGAAAAAAATAAAAGAAAATAAAAGAAAATAAAAGAAAATAAAAAGCAAATAAAAAGAAAAAGAAAGGCAACAAAACCAACTTTCTCATTTCACTTTCCCAAACTCATAACTCTCTCCCTCTCTCGGCTTCTCTCTCTCTCTCTCTCTTTCTCTCTCTCTCTCTCTCCATTCACTCTTATTGAACTCCCATCTCTACCTGCCCCCTTCGATTATTGTTCTCGCTTCTCACTCTCAGTATTGGATCTCTCGGCATTCAATGGTACAAGTATCTCTCTCTCTCTTCGTTGATTTTATGCTTGCTCTGTCTCCGTCCCTGAATCAAATTTTTGAGTATGACAAGAATTTGTGACTTTGTAGATGTAATCCTTTTATGTGAAAGAGCAAATCTACTGGTTTATGTGTATCTAAGGTTCTTGTCGGAGGTGTTAGGGTTTTTGAGTTTGGCATATATGATTCCTGATGAGGGTCTTTCTTTGTAATTCAACACATTTCGATGCATGGCCAACTTTCCACTACATCTTCTGTGAGTTTCATTTCTTTGTCCCCAATCTCTTTCTCTATCGCTCCAACTTGTATTTTTTTAATTTGGGTTGAATTACTCAAGGCCTTGACCCATGTTTCATTTGTTTTAGGTCGTGAATTGTACTAAAATAAAGACAATATTATTATTAATTTAGTTTGGATTTTAATTATTCTAGCATATATTTGGAACTAATGTTGAGATTCGGATAATGGATAAATGAAAATTGTTACTTGATTCTAGGCTTAGATTGAATGTGAGGCAAAATTATTAGAGTAGAATGCAAAGTTTCATTTTTGGGCTAAAATTCTTGATTTTTGCATAATGGGTAGTTTGAATATATTATGATATTTCTTTCGTAACTTTCTTTGCACAAAAGCAAATCAAGTTAGGTTTTTTGCATATGAAACTAGACTGCTATATCTTGAAAATGAGAAATGATGTATTAAAATCTAATAAGAACTGGATTATGATTTTTCAAAGAAATTCATGGTGTAGAAAATGTTCTGTCCTGCCCTATTTTAGATGTATTGTTATTGATTTTGAGATACCTTTTACCCTGAATTAGGCTAAGTTTTAAACATAAACTTTTTAGATATATGTCTTTTATTTAATTTGAGATAAGAATCATATGGTTTGGATGTGTATAGTAAAAGTTACAGCCATATTCCCATGACTGCGAAAATTGAAAATTTTATTGGAAAACTATAATTATGAAAATATTAAGGAGAAATCGATTGCTCTAGTGTTTGGTATGTAATTTAATGATTAAATTATGACCAATAAATTAGATTAAGGCATTGCAAGAGCTGAAAGAGGGAAAATTCTCATTTAGTTGGGAAATTTGGGAGTGATTACACTTCTAAGAAGTGAGTGAATGTACCATTGTGCCTCTAATGAGAAAAATCATTTCAAATTTCTCTTATAAATGGTTTTAAATGATTTTATATGATTTTGGACAAATATTTGTGATTATAAGATGTCTAAAACTGAAAATTTGAAATATGTATGCATCCATTTATTTACGAATGAAATGTGTCATATGTTGTTAAATAATTTATTCATAAATATTGTAATATAACTTGATAACTATTTGTTAAAATCATAACATATTGAATGATTGTGAAAGGATGGTGTATGTAATACAAATAACTAGTCATTCCCTCTACGGAGCAACCCGACGGGATACTATAATTAGGGATTATTGGCAAAGGAGGGTAGACGCGACCTCCTGTGCCCCCGTTATACTATTTGGTTGTACTACCGGTGATGTACGAATCAAGGCCAAGGAAGAGGGATGTAGTGTTGTAAATCGAAGGAATTGAAAATCCCTTGGTGGGCTTCTACTCGGGTTCAGTCAAATCTTGGGAGAAAGTGGTTTCTTTTGGGAGATCACATGATTTTTGAAAAATATGAAAATTATGGATACATTTATCCTTTTAAACTACCATGATTATTGGAGCTATATTATTTGATAAACTGTTTGAATTATATAATTTGATATTTTCACACTCACCTCTCATTTGTTATCAAAATCATGTCATTGCACTCTATTCACTAAGATTTTTATACCTACTCTTCTTTCTTTCATTTTTCAGAGGAAGTTTAAGTTAGGAAATCTAGTCGATTCTAATGTTAGATCTAGCTGAGCTCGAATTAGTTTTTAAGAAGATTCCTATGGCCGATACTAATTTTTGTTTTACATGAATTTTTTTTAAGAGATTAGTTAGGTCCATATGGAGAGTATTCTTTTGAATTGTAATTTAAACTCTATCAAATCACCTATTTGGATTTTTTTATAAACCTTAAACTATATTTAAATCTTTTATATTTTTTGTTGTTGGATTTTCTTTCAGAATTACAAAATTTTATTAGATTTAGAAATAGTCAGGTTGGCCTTATGCATGCCTTTTGAAACATGGATGGACCGAATAGGTATTTTGCATATTGTTTATTGGATTTAGAAATATCCAAGTCGGTCTTATGCATGCTTTTTGAAATAGAGATGGACCGAGTGAGTCTTTTGTATGTTGTTGTGTTGTTTAAAAGATAGAATGCATATCGATAAATGACTTATATTATCTCTGTGTACAGGCAGGGGTTATCCATTTGTCGGGGTGACACGACGGTTGTCGCATGCTCGATCCAAGAGTCAGGGCGTAACACATTCTCTCTCTCTCACCCTCATGTCCAAAACCCTTTTTCCCTCTCTCGCTTTCTCTCTCCTTTCTTTTGCACCTCACCTTTCTCTCACCCTTCATGTCTGAAGCCCTTTTTCCCTTTCTCACACTCTCTCTCCTCTCTCTCACCTCACCCTTCTCTCTTACCCCTCTTGTTTAAAGCCATTTTCCCTCTCTTACTTACTCTCTCCTCCCTATCCCACCCCTCATGTACAAAATCCTAAAGATTCCTCTCTTATCATCTCACATAATCATCCTTAACACTATCGTGACTCATTCTCTCTCGTGACTCATTCTCTCTATCTCTCTCTCTAAAAAGGACTCATACGATTTCTCTCTCTTACTTCCTCTGCAATTCTTTGAATTAACTACTGGAGGAGAGAAGTGACATGTATTCCGATGATTCACATCTCTGATCCACTCTCACTAAAACACTCGATAATCTGATCCACTGTGGTGTTAGCAGTAGCTACTGACACCAAAAAAGGGTTAGTCATATTTGGTATTCAGAGTTTGTCTCGATTTGATACCGCTCACATGGCTTTCACCGAAACAGTGCTTTATCCCAGAGGTTGAAAGTGGCGCGCCTCTCTCGCTCTCCTCTTATTCATCTCTCTCTCTCTCTCTCTTGGGGGTTTTGGGTTAATTTGAGTCGGGTTTGGGCTCGGGTTCATAAAAATCTAAGTGGCTTGAGCCCAGGTTTTGCAAAATCTGGCTCAACAAGCTCAATTGCCACCCCTAGACCTGAATAAAAAAAAAGTTGGCTAAAAAAAGAGCAAAAACTTGAATAAAAAAATTGTGATCCCAAAATAATATGACGATTATCCGAGGGCGTCTAGATTTTTTTGAACAGTAACACTTATCGGTAATTTATATATAGGGGAATATTTTGAAAATAATAATACTATAGTCTATGATAGTAAATAAAAATCATGGTTATAAGCAAAATGGGTTATACATGTGTGGTAGATATTAGTAAAATAGGTTATACATGGGTCCATCCCTTACCTCATGGCAAAGGGACGCAACGCTGAGAGGCCAAAGCCTAAAATCCAGTGTTGAGGATGACAATAGTCTCAAAATGTCCAAACTGCATCAATCACAATAAAATCAGGCCTAAACAAGAGTTGGAGTCCAAATAGGTCCAACAAGGTCCATACGGTCTCCTAGGATCAGATATGCTAAGCAAGCCCTACAAAGGTCAACAGTCTAGTAAGGCCCACAACTTGGGTGACTATGGTCAAAGCCAAGGAATCAAAGCAACTTATTAAGCTAAAATGGGCCCAATGGGCTGGAGAGGTTAAACATAGTCAACATAGGTTAAGAACAAAAAATGGTCGATTTTGTCCAAAAAGATGTAAATCCATTGAAAAATCAAAAATACGCATGTTTGATGAAATGATTATTGTTATTTGTTCTAATAAGAAATCATTGATTTAACTAAATAACTAAATAAAATAGATAAACTTTTCTTTTTGTCTCAGGTCGATGGATCTTTTCAATTGAAAGTCCCTTATATGGATAATACATATTATAATTGACCGAGTCTAATTCTAATTGTTTTCTTCCGAAGCAACCATGGGGCAGTTCGTCCTGTTTAGATATTCACAACAAATAAGTACTGGATTCTCTTTCAAATAGGCCTTGAAAGGAGAAGAAAGGCTGGAATGTCAACAGGCGTCCCTATCCATTTTTTGAGAGCATCTAGTGCCAAAGTTACTAAATGGGTAAGTTGTCAATTCCTAAAACAGACTATGTAATGTATTTTATCTGCTCAATTAGGTGTGGGCATTTTACCAAAGGTTTCTATTGTATCAATCTACCCTTATGTGATTCCTATTGAAGCATATACTTGGGGGTGGATGCAGGGCCGACAATTTCAAAGTGGACTCCCCATTCATTAGATAGAGAAAATTAATAAAATTTCGTGATCCACTGTTGAACTTATTCTAATTTCAAGATCTCAGATCAAATCGATATATCGATATCGATTCGATCCAAGATCTCTTATTGAATTACTCATTCAATGAGCATTCTCAATATTATGCCTTGAAGAGGACTCGAACCTCCACTCTTTAGGATAAGATTTTGAGTCTTGCGTGTTTACCATTTCACCATCAAGGCATCTTTAAAACGAATCGTATTCTATGAATATAATATCTATATGAATACAATATCTATCTTGTGTGATGTATGAAATAGATAACAAAGGTGGAGCATTACAGTATTTTTATTGATCAATCATGTTTTATAAGCCTGAGTTGGGAATCCAATTGCTTCAATTTGAATTATCTGGAGGATACCTATATATCAAATATATCAAAAGGATGGACAATCAAACCAATTTCTTGATTCAATAGAAGCCTAAAGAGATGAATGGGTTCCAAATAACAAGAGATATGTAAAAAACAGGTCCGATTACGCTATTCCTAATCATAAATGGAATGTAGCGACGTAGGAATCTATATGGAAACATAGTATCTATTAGGATACGCTTGAAAGACCCTTCTCGTAATGAGAATGTATATAACCCTGTTCCGGTCTAGCCCGGTATGGAATGAACTTATAATTATGGAATCGACTTAATCATTAGATTATAGATTATAAGTTCATAACCCTAGTCCATTCCTATTTTGGGCAGAAGAGATCTACCAATTCTTTGATTCCAGTTAGTAAGAGGGATCTTGAACTAAGAAATAGACCCTAAAAGCTAAAAAGAGCTATCCTAAGCAATGCAATAATCAGGTTCATTGATATTCCTAGTATAGTAGATGTTATCGCATTTACAATCATATTCAATTCGATGGAATTGTTAGATCTTAAAGGTGATCTTCTATAATTTCGTACGTGAGGGGTTATTTCTTGATTTCATCCGCTCTATATTATCAATCCCGATACGTAGACCAAATAATACAATACAAACAAAGTGGAGATATAAAACAGCATATAAGTTATCATGTTTACGTATCCATCATTTGAGTCTCCAATAATTATTCCAATAATTACATATTCGATTTGACCTATAGACAAATATGCAAGCATACGTTTCATGCTTATATGAGTAATAATAATGAGATTCCCTAATATCATGCTAAAAATAGCTAGGATTTGTAGAAGAAGATGTCATTAGTTGGATGAGAAATAAAAAGGAATATCCAAAATTCGAGTGGCTGAATCTGAAGTAGTTACTTTCGAAGTAACAGAAAGAAAAGCAACGACTGGAGTGGGAGAGTCAAAGTCAAAAAGAGGATTCCTCACTTCTTTCTCTTATTCAAAACTGTACATGAGACTTTCATCTCGCACAGCACCTAAGTTTTTATGATTACCGTCCTCGCGTATGTATAAGACCAAATACATTCAATTTCTAAAAAGGATTATTAATCCTTAACTTTTCAAGAAATCCTTCATCAGTGATTGTGAATGACTGATTTTTTCAATCTTTTCAACCTTGGTTCCATAGGAGCAAGTTAGAAAGATTGAGAAATAGAACCATCTGATTTGATTTGTTCTCAATAGTCATGAGATGATCATCTTAGGGTGATTCTTTTGTCGACAGATACTCTTATTACACTTATAGTCTTTGAAGGATGAGAACAAACTATGTAGTATCTACATAAAAAAATACAAGTATTGTATATGTTGTAGGAATTACTCATAATAACGAACTCTCAAAATAAATCTCTTTATGATAAAGAGATTTGGTGTTCTTGACCCTGTTTTACCTTAATTGTTATTTGAACAAGTAAAAGTTATATCTTGATCTGAGTGTGGATAGCATTTCTCTTCTGCATGTCCATGGAGTTTTGAAAAATCTAACCATCTCAGAGATAGATATAAAGGTAGGAATTTATCAAACAAACCGCACTCCTTCATATACGTCAAGAGTCCATTGACAAAAAGGGGCTGGGGAAAGCTTGAATCAAATTCCTACAGTAATGAATATAAGTGCAATTGTAATTTCTGAGGAATTATACATTTGTGTATTGATAAGACCATTCACTATTTCTTGAAGCCCGATCTCTCCCCTGGATAAACTACATAGCCAAAAGAGTTCATGAATTAGAATAGAAGAGTTTGCCCTACCCATGAGTAAATATTTCGTAGTAGTCTTATTAGGCTGTACATCTTTTTTGGTATATCTAGATAATAGCTCAGAGTATAAACTGAAACATTCTGGAGCTACAAAAATAGTTATTAAATCGTTAACACCACATAAAAACATTGCTCCTAGAGTACTATTAATACGAATAAAAAAAACTCTGTTATAGTCATTTCTGTACATTCAATATATTCTACAGATAGAAGAATACATAGAGTTGAATAAAGAAAAATAAGAAATTGAAAGATTTCATTGAAATTATTTGTTTGGAAATTTCTCGACAAAACTAATCATAAGCTCTTCTCTCCATCGGAACAATAGGACCGTTATACTAATTACTAAACTTATTGAAAAGATGAAATATAACAAAGGTACATCTTTTTTATCAGAGTTAAATCAATAATCAGAAGAAAAATTATGCCACAAATTAGGATATATTCTAGGAAAATCAAATTTTTATCGAAGGGAAGCAAATAAAAGACTTTCATAAAAATTCTCATAAAATTGAGAATGAAGTTTTCATTCTGTATATGCCAGATCATGAATTAGTAACAGCACCTAATCTTCAAAAAAAAAATTACAATTGTTTCAAACTTTCTATTTTTGGAATAGAATTTTGACGAAATCCCCATGAATAGGATCAAACCTTATTACATGGCATTTCCCAGAGATTTCTCTTTCTTATTCTTAAGCAAGTCTCCTAAAGAACTTAGTTAATCCATGATTTATATTTCATCTTTTGTTTCCTTTGCGTTTGTCTGGAGAAATATATCGATCAATTATGATTTTTTCTTTTTCTATTGATTTTTTTCGATCGAGATGTATGGATCCATGGATCTATATATCTATATAGATTTTTTTCATGGATTAATGAAAATGTGCAAAAGCTCTATTTTTCTCTACCATTCTATGAATCTCTTCCTTTTTGCGTATGGCATCGCTACTCCCTTTGGCAACATACACCAATTTGAAACTTAATTTAAAAGCCATGTTTCGACCCGAACGTTTTCAAAATGCGCCTAATAACCAACGAATGATAAGTGCTTTTTCTTGTGTGGATCTTATTTTAATGGGAACTTGACGAGTCGATCCGCCTACGCGTCTTGCTTTTACTATTATATCGGGAGTTTTCCATGTATTACTTGACATAAAACAAATAGTGGATTTGTTTTCTGTCTTTTATTGAATCTTTTTCATTGCTCAATAAATAATTTGATAAGCCAATGATTTTTTTTCCATGTTTCATAATATAATTAGCCAATATATTAAACTAATCGATTACAATAAATTGGAACAGATTTTTGTAGTTTTTTTTCTATTGTACCTCAACGTGATATGAGCGTGAAAGGCGTTCAAGAATCAATTTTCTTTTTAGAAGAGCTTAAATCATTTATTTTGACTTTTTTGACCCCATATTGTAGGGTAGATCTCGAAAGATATGAAAGATCTCCCTCCAAGTTTTACATACGACTTTCATCGAATAAAGCTTTCGACAAAATTCTATACTGAATCTCATAGATACATATACAATTTTGTATACTCACTTTAAATTGAGTATCCATTTCCTGCTAGGATTGGAAATCCTGTGTTTTATATATCCATACGATTGAGTCCTTGGGTTTTCAAAAAAGTGTAAAAAGAAGTGTTTCTATTCATTGTTATTTGACTCGGACCTGTTCTAAAAAAAATCGAGGCATTTCGAATTGTTTGTTGACACGGACAAAGTCAAGAAAATTTCTGAAATTATTTCAATATTAGACCTTGAATTTGTAATAGTTCCAAATTGAATCTTTTTAGAAAGAACATCTTTTGTCTCATGGTAGCCTACTCCAGTTCCTCTTAGGAAACTTTCTGTTATTCAGCTAAAGGAGAGAGTTGAATAGTTGAATATGAATTTTTTTTATGACTTTTTGAAAATTAAAACAATATGACAATAAATAAAAAACAAATAAAGAGGGCACAGAGAATTTTTATAGTGGTTTCCACCAAACCCGGTGTATATCCACTCCTTATAATTTCTAAATTTTCTAACTAGGTCAACCTGTACTGTAGATTTCTAAATTTTCTAACTGTTTTTTCTTATTTTCTTGATCTCTTTTTCTTTTGATTTTTTTATATCAAAACTCTACTAGGTCAACATTCTCACCTCCCTTTTGATGATAACAAAACTTCTTGTGTTTAATCTATAATACCTAGTCAGTTGGAGCTCTAATTTTTTTACATATATCACGTACCAATATCACATCATTTCAACAAAACTTCAGATATTCAATACACATGTATGTTAAGCACACAACATACTTGTATGTTACTATTCAGCAAATAGCTAACGGCACATATGCTAGCATATCAGTATATTTAACATTAGCATATTACATGCTCATGCATTTGTCTTACTTAATATCCACATATTAACTATTCATAGTTCAACATAGGTTCGGCATACTTAGTACATATTTCATACACACTTAGAGTATACACTTATCATTCAGACATACACTTGACATTCAACATCTATTGCAATAATGTAGCGCGCATGACAGTATACAACACTTTGCATCAGCACTCAGCAGTAAACATAGCAGCTACGTATCATGACAGTATACAACAGCACACATGCATCAGTTACACTTAGTAGCATATTCAGCAACAACATATATTTTCATTCTTCTCCTTTTTGTCATCAACAAAACCATATTACCTTCAATCTCCATTCATTAACTTAGTCATATTCAACATGCACACTTCAATCTACATACACTATTCAACAACAGCAACATACACATTTAGGTCAACCCACACTCAATTCGCATTGATCATTACTAGCATATATACAACAGCACACAGAAGACTCATGCTTTTGTTCAGATGCAGCAGAGAAAGAACTATTAAATGCAATATTCTTTCATGAAAGCCAAGTTCAGTAGCACTAGTGTTCACCACAGTTCGGTTATGATCATCATACACAATCTTAACATTGTCTAAATAGATCGACTTCGTGTACAGTTCACATTTTTTCATAAGAGACCCAGGAAATTCTAGTGTCCGTACATATTTTTCCTAGGTGTCACTTTGAATTCCTTTCCTTTCACAAAGGTTTTGAATGCACAAGATACATAATGATTATTGATAGTGATTCGCATCTCATTTATGGATTCTTCACAGATGACTTTTAAGTTATTGTATAAAAGTTTGACCTTTTTCTTATGGATATATTTGTTAGGATTCAAGAGAGAAGTAGGGCATACCTCTATTAGATGTTCTTCGTACTTGAAACCAACTCTTTTCAAGAACTCCTAATCGATCAATCGACCGTGGTTTATATTTCTTTTCGAAAACACCCTATCATATAGTTCACTTTGTTCAATAGTCTGAAACTCATAGGTGCTGAACTGAGGGAATGGTTACAGTGGAGAGGCTATTGGTTTCGCGGGTTGCGCAGAAGAGGAAGTGCCCTTTCTATCGGTTTGGTAGGTCGTTTCGAGGGTTCCGTGGGTTTTTTAATGGCCATTTTTATTTTAGGAGCCATCTAGGTTTGATTCTTGAGAAAATTCGGATAATTATGGTTTCGATTTAGGAGTTAGGGTTACAGATTTTGAGAGTTAGGGTTTCAAAAGAAAGAATGAAGTATAAAATTTTGGGGTTTAGGGTTAAATAGGTCGATGTGCCGACTGTTGGTATTCCATTAAATGTTACTCAGGTCGACTTCCTTAAATACACAATGACCTATTTGGTAGTTTAGAGTTATCGGGTTGACATACTAAGAAAG
Source organism: Dillenia suffruticosa (assembly GCA_033439265.1). NCBI lineage: Eukaryota > Viridiplantae > Streptophyta > Magnoliopsida > Dilleniales > Dilleniaceae > Dillenia > Dillenia suffruticosa. Next base: position 24,364,770 of record JAVTVX010000015.1, read on the forward strand.
GTATCGATCTGCTTTTTTATTGCTACGTAGGTCGACGTCGTTAAAGTCAGGTGGATGTGTCATCTCCAGAGTTTAGTTCTGAGTATTGGTTTGTTATCAGGTCAACACGATTTATAACTTCAACATTCATCAGGTCGACATGTCTCTGTACACTTTCAACTTTGTCGACATATTTTGATAAATAGGTATACTCTGTTTTTCGTTTCGTTTTCTCTATTTCTTTATTTCTATTATTTTCAAAAAATTTTTTAATTCACAAAATCTACTTTTGTCTAACAATTTTGGTAAGAATATCAGCAATTTGTTTTTGAGTGTCAATGTACTCAACAATCTCATTCTTCAGAACATGATCACGAATGAAATAATATCTCACTTCTATATGTTTGGTTCGTGAGTGATGCACTGGGTTTTTTGTGAGATTTATTGCACTTGCATTATCACATTTGATTAGAATACAATTAAAGTCTAATCCATAGTCTTTCATTTGATGTTTCATCCAAAGAATCTATGTTGTGCATTGTCCGGTCCAAAACCATATTTAGCTTCCATCGTTGACAAAGCCGCACTATTTTACTTTTTGGAAGACCATAATATCAACATGTTTCTGAAAAATTGACAAGTACCACTTGTGTTTTTTTTTATCTACTTTGTATCAAGTAAAGTCAGTATCACAAAAACCCATACAATTGAAAGGTTGAGTTTTTATCATACCAAAGTCGTAAATGAATTGTTTCCTTAAGTATCTGAAAATTCTCTTGACTGCAACCAATTCGAATTCTTTAAGATTTGATTGAAATCTAACACAAAGACATACACTGAATCGTATGTCAGATCTTGAAGCAGTAAGGTAGAGCAAAGACCCAATCATGTTTCTATAAAGTTTTTGGTAAATTTATTTACCATTTTCATCTTGTCTAACTTAATGTTTGTGCTCATTGGTGTTGCATTTCTCTTGTATTCACTGAATCCAAATCTTTTAATTAAATCATTTGCATATTTTGATTGATTTATAAAGATTCCATCTTTTGATTGTTTGATTTACAATTTAAGAAAGTAATTTAATTCTCACATCATACTCATTTCAAATTCTCCCTGTATTTTGGGTACAAATTCATCACACATTCTTGTACTAATTTCTCCAAATATTATGTCATCAACATATATTTTGTATGATCAAGAAATTATCATCTTCCTTTTTGATAAATAAGGTGGTGTCTATCTTTTCTCGTTCAAAGTTATTTTCTATCAAAAAATTGGTTAACCCTTTCATATCAAACTCTAAGAGTTTGCTTTACACCATACAAAACTTTAGTTAATTTATAAACATATTCAGGATACTTGGATTTTTCAAATCCAAAACGGTTGTTCAACATATAGTGTCTCATTCAAATAACCATTCAGAAAAACATTTTTGACATCCATTTGGTAAAGCTTAAAATTCATAAAACAAGAGAAGGCAAGTAGCATTCTTATGGTTTCTAATTTTGTTACTGGTGTATAAGTTTCATCGTAATCATTTTTTTCTTCTTGATTGTAACCTTTGACTACTAATCTTACTTTGTTTCTAGTAATTGTGTCAAATTTATCAAATTTATTTTTGAAAACTCATTTGGTCTCAATTACTGATTGATTTGTAGGTTTAGGGGACTAGATTTTATATTTTGTTTCTGTCAACTGATTTAACTCATTTTTCATTGTCATAATCCAATGTTCATCTCCTAAGAGTTCATCTACATTTTTTAGTTCATTTTGAGAGATAAAAGCTACATACTCCCATTAATTTTGAATTGTAGATTTGGTTCTTACTCATGAACTAATACTTTCAATTATATTCTCTGAATTTATATCTTTCCTAATTTAAGGGTATTTAATCTCTAGCTCCTGTTGCTTTTCATTTCTTTCCTCATGTAACGTAAGTTCATTTAATTCTTCTTTCTGGTTGTTTGCTTCATCAGACAAACTTATCTCATTTGACTTCTCAGACACTTCTTCATCATCCAATATTTTTTAATTGAAATCATTTTCTTTATCAAACTCTACGTAAATTGACTCCTCAACTATCATAATTCTTTTATTATAGATTTTATAGGCTTTGCTTGCTAAGAAATAATCTAAGAAAATTTTTTTACCACTTTTGGTATCAAAATTTCCTAATACTTCTTTTCTATTTTTTAAAACAAAACATTTACATCCAAATACTTTAAAGTATACTATAGTTTGGTTTCCTTCGTTTATAAAGTTCATAAGGAGTTTTCTTTAAAATTGGTCTCACTTATACTCTATTCAAAATATAGCATGCAGTATTCACAATCTCAACCCAAAAGAACATAGATAAGTTATTTTCACAAAGTATTGTTCTAGCCCACTTCTTGGAAGGTTCTATTTTTCCTTTTTACCACCCTATTTTGTTGAGATGTCCTAGGAGCTGAAAAATTATGATCAATACCATAATGACTACAGAAATCATCCATAGTTTTGTTCTCAAACTCCTTGTTGGCACACAATTTTTAGATTTAAAGGAGATTTTAATTTGTTTTCCTTTCATACATATATCACACAATTTGTTCTTTTCAAATTTTAGTTTTGAAAGATCCTTAACCATATCTTTCCTAACTAATTTTGAAATTGTGTTCTTGCTAACGTATCCTAATTTTCTATACCATAGCCAAACATGGTTCATTTGAGGTTTTTAAGTATTCTAGATCAATTGCATATATGTTTCATTTCCTGTGACCGCCAGAGGATTTGTCAAAGATAGAGCATGCATCAGATTCAAAACAATACTAAATAACCTTTGTCACATAATTGGCTAACACTTAAAAAGCTAAATCTCAGTCTAGAAATAAAAAACACATTCTGAATTTGAGAGTCAGAGGACTTACCTCCTATGTTATCTATTCCGGTGATTTTTACCTTTGAATTGTCTCCAAAAGCAACCTTTCATCCTTTCTTGCTTTCAAGATAAGAGAATTTTGATGCATCTCTGATCATGTGTCTTGAACATCCACTATCTATGCACTACACAGACTTCTCTTGATTTTAAAACACACCTGCAGAGAAGAACAATCACACATTTGCCCTTGGTACCCATATCTTTTTTACTCCGGTTAAGTTAGCTTTGAATTTATCTTTGGAAATCCATTTTGAGGTTATTATTGAGGGGTTTTGGAACCAACAATTATGAATTGAGTGTCCTATCTTTATGCAGTACATGCAATATCCACTTGTCATACTTGGATTTTTTAGTGTAGTCTAAAATTTGGTTTCTTAGTTTGTATGCTTTTGAATTATATCCAATTTGCAGACAAGTGTGACATCTATCAAATTTAGTATTCTCAGAATTTGGTATAAAAAAACTTATATAACTTTTTTTATGTTTGGTTTGGGTTGTATCCTAATTCAATTTTGTCAAATACAATCTTTGTGCTCTTGGCATGACATCTAACTTTTCTTGACCTTGGATGAATGTCATTATATAATGTTTTGCCTAAAATTCTTTTCTTTTTGTTCACTTAATTCCTTTCTTTAAAAGCATATTTTCATTTGTTAGAGTATCAATGTCTTTCTCCAAACATTTAACATCCAGTTTCTTCTCAAGTTTATCAATGTGCAGATCTAATTCAGTATTTTTCTTTTTTTAGTTTATTTACTTCACTTTTTGACTTTTATGATATTTTGATATTTTCAGTTAATTCTTTCCATAGCAAATTATTTTTCGTTTTTTATTTTTTTAATTCCTTTAGTGATTCTAGTAAAACCTCTCGTAATTCAGTGATAGTAAAATCATTTTTCAGATTTAGAATATAATGAATAGAGTATGGAGTTTACCTCACTGTCAAAAGATTCTTCATTTGCCATGAAACAGGACATTGGAATGTTCCTCGATTTACTCTTCATCACTTGAGTTTGAATCTTCATCACTTGAGGCAGCAAGTGCCTTTTTTCTTTTTCTTCTCTCTTCTGTCCTTTTTGTACTTCTTTTCATCCTTTTTGAGAAAATGATAGTCAGTCTTTATATATACCCAATTTTTTGCATTCAAAGTATCTAATTTTCTCCTTTTTTTTCTGACTTTTTGAAGAAGGATTTGTTCTTGTTCCTCCTCCTCATCATGAACTTCCTAAATTTTCTTGCCAGAAGAGTTTCATACTCTTCTTCATCTTTTTTCTTCTAAGCTAGACGTGCTTTCCTCATTGTCAGCTTTTAATGCTACTCCTTTGTCTCTTTCTTCTTTGACAGACTCTTTCACGTTCAGTTTCATCTCATGGGTTATTAAAGATCTCATGGGTTATTAAAAATCTCACGAGATCATCCATTGTTAAAGTCTCTAGATTTTTAGACTCCTCAATTGCAGTAACCTTGGGACTCCCATGACTTTGGTAAATCTCTTAGAATTTTATCGGACCATATCTTCTTGAGGAATTCCTTTTCCAAGTAGTCTGAGCCCATTTGTTATTTTGTTGAATCTTGTGATTCATCTCACTAGTAGTTTCTCCGTCCTTCATCTTGAAAACTTTATATTTTTGCTTCAGCAGTCTAATTTTGCTATTGCGAACTTGATCAGTCCCTTCATAGGTAGTTTCGAGTCTTTCCCAAATTTCTTTTGCTGTTATATATGATGAAACTCGATTGTATTCGTTGACACTTAATATAAGGTAAAGAAGGTTGATGACTTTATAGTTGGCTTGATATACTTTTTTCTGTTTCACAGTCATATTTTTCAATTCGACCGGCACATGTACTCCATCTATCTCTTCAGTAGGAAAATTAACTCATTTTTTGATAATTTCCTATGCATTTAGGTCGTATGCAATGATGAAATTACACATCATTTACTTCCAATAACTGAAGTTGCTTCTATTGAAGAAGGGTACACAGTTTGTTGAGCAAAACTTCAACTGGTACATTATCTCCATTGATTGTCATTTGGATCTTTGGTGTTAAACTGTTAAGTCTCTTAACAATACACTCGCTTTGATACCGATTGTTATTCAATTAAATAAGTGAGGTGAATAGTTGAATATGAATTTGACTTTTTAAAAATTAAAACAATATGACAGTAAGTGAAAAATAAATAAATAGTATACATAGAATTTTTATAGTGGTTCCATCAAATCTGTTGTACGTTCACTCTCAGGCTCTCCCTTAATTTTTCACTAAATGTTTAGTTTACAAATTTGATTACAGATTCAAGTTTAACCTCATGCAGTGTTTTATCTGAACAAGTCAATATAATCACTCTCAGACTGAATTTTGTTTTTTATAGACTTAAGACAGTGACACTCACTCCTTAGTCTATGCCACTTGAATTAATCTATAAATGAATGTCAAGAATTGAGGCTTGTTTTCCTTAAATTTGACAATGTGAGAATTAATTGAGACAATTAAGACGGTTGGAAATTTTTCAAGTGCACAATGAAGAATTTTCATAGTATTCAATTTTCATTTCATTTCGTATTGTTGTGTCTCATTGCCCTCTCTATTTTTTACTTCTCGATATTTATTGAGGCATTGAATAGATCCGTTTAGAGTTAGTAATAGTTGTTGCATTCGAACGTTGGATATAAAATTTCTGCCATTAAAACTTCTGTAATTGTTCCTTTGTTCGCACTGAATCTTCATTCCTTTTACCGGCACCTCTTCTAAATAAGTCAATCAGAACTTGTTTGCATTACATTTGAACATTAGCTTTGATAGAAAAGGAAACATTTCAAAAATCGAAAAAATAAGAAAACCGTTAGGTTCAAAATTGTTTCCCAGATCTGATTTCTGATATACATAGGTCAACAAACTTAACGTGAATATCGACATGAATTTGAAACATTTCTAGTATATTTCTATTAGAACAAGTCGACACGATTCCTACTTAAGTCGATAAGAAACTGTGCTAAATAAAATTAGTGGACATGTGATTTTTAATTGATCGATGTGTTCATATATGTCGATAAATTTTCAGCCATGTCGATGTGTGATGTTTCAGACTTTGTGAAGGGTAAGTCGATAAATCATTTTAATGTATCGACATATTTCTATTTAGATAATAAATTGCTCGACGTGTGTAACTCAATTGGTCGATGTGTATATACTGTGTCGACAAGAAGATAACAGGTCGATGTGTATTTTAATGAGTAAACACACATTAGGTCGATTGATCTGATAACAATATATCAACATGTTACTGTCTAATTCCAAATTGGTGGACCTGAACAATCTAATTGGTCGATGTGTCTCAGTAGGTTGACAGTGATTCTGATGTGCCGAAATGTGTTTTTCAGAAACCTATATCAACAAGTCGAAATATACCAATATCAGGTTGATGTGTTACTATTCATTGGTTGAATTGGTCAACGTGTCTAAGTGAATTGGTCTATATGTTTTTGGCAAAGTCGACAAAAACAGTAACAGATTGATGTGTTGTGTTTCTGACACAAGTGTTATCAGGTTGATGTGTTGAACCAACAGGTTGATGTGTTACTATTAGAGGTTAAATTGGTCGACATAGTATATTGAAATTGGTCCACCTAATACTGTTCAGATTGATGTGTTGTAAATCATATTGATATATTTTCAGAAAACAGGTTGATGTGTGTGAGAAACAGGTTGATGTGTCACTATTCATGAATAAAATTGGTTGATGTGCCAGAATGAATTGGTCGATATGTCACTGTTCCTATAATTTCATGTCGATAATATTTGTGCTCATATTGATGTGTTGGAATGTCTAACCTATAAGACATTCATTGTTCAGGTCGAAATGTGTTTATGTGGGTTGAAGTGTTCAGACACTTATTCCTATAGAAATCTTTTATTACAGATCGACAAGAACAACACATAGGTCGATGTGTGTATGTGATCATCATGAATTGGTCGACACAAGGCTTACAATTGGTGGAACTGCTATGCAGGTCGATGTGTTTTCTAACTAGATCTACCTGTACTGTAGAGTTTTGAATTTTCTAATTGTTTTTCTTAATTTTTTGATCTATTTTTCTTTTGATCTTTTATTATCAAAACTCTACTAGGTCGACACTTTCGTTATTGGGTTAGCCATAAACTTTACATGTTTCGAGCAATTCACTTCACATTGCATCATCAAATGATACAAATCATGGATAAAAATCTACAACGTACTAGAATGCCCTGTTGATGATCCTTTACTCCGACAGCATTTAGGGTTTCTTAAACAATGTGATATCTCACACCGGGTAAATCCTTAACACTTCCCCCCTTACGAAGACTATAGAATGTTCTTGTGAATTATGGCCAATACTAGGTATATATGCAGTGATTTCAAATCCAGAGGTTAATCGTAATCTGACAACTTTACGTAAGGCAAAGTTTGGTTTTTTGGGGTGATAATGGAAAAGTTGACAAATAAGTCACCCTACTGTCACTCTATAGAACCATATATAAGATTTTCACCTCATACGGCTTCTCATTCAATTCTTTCGAAATTATTGGATCCTTTTCCTCATTCAAAAATCTCTTCATTTCTTGCACTCCATCCCGAAGAGTAACTAGGACCAATTCAGTCATCTTTTTATGTTTCAGTTGAACACTTACCATTTTTTATTATTCTCAAAGGAGAAGATTATTCTTTTTACCAAACATATATGAATCCAATCATGATTGTATAATAAGAACAAGAGATTTTTCTCGATCAATCCTTTTGCCCCTCATTCTTCGAGAATCAGAAAAACCATTTTCAAGTTTGAATTTGTTCATTTGGAATCCAGGGTCTTCTACTTCATTTTACTTATTTATTTATCTTATTTGCTTTTTTGATTCCCTTCCATCATTTCTTAAACCCATAGATTTGATTCAGAGAAATCTAACCCATTTTCTCTTTGAGCGAATGGTACAAAACAAATCTGATTTCTTATATCCTTATCCCATAATTACAACGTTTTAATGACTAAAGAGCCTTTTCTTCTATATAAATCAATATTATTCAATTCTAATTTCTTCCTGATACCTCTTAAGGAAAATCTCGAATTGGATCCCAAATTGATGGGTTAGTATGAGCTTATCCATGCGGTTATGAACTCTTCGAATAGGAATCCATTTTCTGAACGATCCTGGCTTTCGTGCTTTGGTGGGGTCTCCGGGATTCTTTTGATAACTTATGTTGTGCTAAAGGGATATCTATATGATCCGATCGATTGCGTAAAACCCATAGTGGCAATAGAATCGGGAAAAGTATACATAAATGACAATTCTTTTATATTAGATTAGTATTTTCTATTCTATTATCTATTAATATTATATTAGTATTAGTATTAAGTTAGTTAAATTAATGATTCTGGCTTGATGAGTCCTATCTTCCATGATAAACTGTTGGCACCGATCTTCCATTTTTGTCAATGTGAATCGAGAAGAAAGGGGCCTCAGCGAGAAGAAAATTATGTATTGGGAGAAACAAGGAGATCAACCTCTTTCAAATATACAATATGGATTCTGGCAATACAATGTGGTTAAACTCTCATGTCGATCCGAATGAATTATCTTTTCTATGGAGGTTAATCTTTACCTGCTAAATAAGGGAGTAACAGGTTATAAATTTTGTCTTGGTAGTCTATTTATTTTAATTAATATAAAATTCATAAATAAAGTAATTAATGGTAAGATTATCATTATCCTTTTTGTAGTAATGAATCCTCAATGTGTTCCTAAGAAAAAAAATTTGTCTATTTTTTTTGTTTCAAAGGGATGCGGAAAGAAAAACTCTTGAATGGAAATCGAAATGAGATATAATTTCAATTTCTTTGGAAATGTTAAGATTTTTGGTGTAAAAAGAAGATGCGAAGATTTTGCATGCTTTTAAATCAATGGTCCAAATTGTTGGGCGGAAGGTTAAGATAAAAGAAAGCAAAGCTGAGATATAATCGATGGAATTGTCCATAATTTAATCAAAAATGAAAATTTAAGCCAAATCGCACAAGAGGGCAGATTTTGTAAGATTTTGTTAGATGCTACAATTAAAAAACTTTTGTCGTAATTAACGTTCTTAAATTTTTTAAAATTTCTTCTTTTGCCACGTGTCCTTTCATATAATCTATTACATAACTAAAAAAAAAGTGCCATTTGCAAATTTCTGTTGCGACGGTGAAGGTGGAGCGGAGAACCGAGGGAACCGAAGGAAAGGGGTTGGTATTGCAATTCCAGTTGCTAGGGTTTGGGGAAATCAATGGCTTTTGTGAACCCTTTGCCAAGTGTTGGGTTTTCACAACCCAATTTGGGAATCGATCAGCAGCAGCGCAAGCTCTACAATCTTAATGTGGTTGAACTTACCAATTCTCTTCGCCGTTTCCGATTCAGCAGGAGGCATGTCCTTGTCCGAAATCTCACATTGAGTGCCAGTACCGCCAATACTTCGCAAGTTCTTCACAATGCCAATGCCTCTCGGGCTGGCGTTGAAATCCCCGTCACCTGCTATCAGGTTCTCTTCTCTCTCTCTCTCTCTCTCTGTGTGCAAGATCTAGGTTACTGTTTTTGACTCTTTGTCGGACCCTAACTTGTCGCAATCACACCATTTATGTCGTCATGATATAGTTCGGAACCCTAATGAGATAGAGAGAGGGAGACCAATTTTGATGTATGCTGCCATATGGGTGTACCATAGAGACCAATTTTCATCCTTGTACTCGTGCCTACTTTGGTAAAAAGGATAAATGCTCTTCGTAGGAGTATAAATGGTTTATTTTCATGGAACAAGTATTCTTTGAAGAGAAACCTAGCTTTGCCACCGTGAGGCTCCTGTGCCGCATACTATAATCTCCTTTTGTGAAGTATTGAGTCCTTGGAGGACTGTGTAATGCGAATGTATGGTTGGAAATTGGTTTTTGAAATTCCGAAGCATGATGACTATATCCCAATTCCGAAGCATGATGACTATATCCCCTCCCCCCTTTCACGGTGAAAAGGGAAGAAAACGAACAGAAAGATTGCTATTGACAGCTTGTAATGATCACTCCACTCAAATCCCGAACATCTAGTTGATGATTTTCTTAAGATTACCTATATCTTTAGCTAATAGCATTGCCACTAAATTGACTTAGGTGATCTTTAGGATTGCATCCTCCATAGTTACTTTGATGCAGTGTCATGGCATCGTGCACAATACACTTGATGTATCAATGGTCACTTTGACAAAGCATAGAAATATGCAAGTGAAAAGAGCAATTGTTATTGAACTTGATAATTTTTCAATAGTAGTTTAACTTTATTGAACAAAAATGGATAAAACGAGTGATTGAGGGTGTAACTTGGAATAATTGTCTAAACCTCCAAGCGAGGTTGATGTCTTGAACCGAACTTTGGAAATAGTGCAAGCATATTTATCATTCGGCTAAAACCTACCGTTATCAAAATATGTGAATTAGGATGAATTTGGGTGGCTGAGATGCTTCTAAAATTAGTGAAAGAGTCTGGAAGTGTCAGAGCCTGCCTGAAAGGACTGAATTGTCTTAGTAACATCATCATCCACTTTCAAGATGACCTTGACATGGACAAACTGTAAACCATTTCTTGAAATTGCAGAAGCAACGAGAGAGGCTTTTTCCCCCTCTTAATAGGAAAAATGATTTGTTAACCTCGATAAGTAGAAGATAGGTTTTATAGAGTTGGCCAATGTCAAAGATGATAGAACTTTTACATGGGGTGTATTTTGAAGGTTGTTTCACAAGATGAAAATTCACTATTGTGAGAAAGGGCTAATACATGTCACATGGTGCCAATGATTATGATAGAGAAACTTGTTGGATCTTGGTTGTGAATTTATGGCCAAAATTCTGAATTTTCCATGTGGCACTTTAGGCGGCAGTTGAGGTTGCTCATGTGGAGAGATTCCAAGATCAGATGAACACATGAAAAACACTATGATGGTCACTGTCTTTAGTTCTTCCTGCTATTTTTTTTTTTTTGGGGGGGGGGATAGAAAATGACATTAGTTATGGAGAAAAGGAGGATGAAGCGGGTCATTTTACCTGGTTCAAGAATCAAGCAAGGCAACCATGGCATTTTCTTGTTTTCATGTCTGTGGTTCTTTGAGGTGGTGTTTCTTCCCCCTCTTTAATTATGTCTTTCCAACTTCAGATTGAGTGCTAAAAATTGTAGACGATGCAATTACATGTGTTTGGGAAGATGTTTGATTGATGATAATTATCCACTTTCTTCACTGGACCGAATAATTTTTCTTCCTGTGTAATATTTGCATCTTTCGTTTTTGATTTTATAGGGATAGCCAATTCTCTTAGAACTTTCACATTATTCAAGGTCTTAATGATAAAGATGCACCTGATCTCTCCTCTTTGATATCTCTGATCAACTCATTCTTCTGTCTAATGATCCGAGAGAATGATTTGGACTTCTTGATAATATCGTGTCGTTTCTATTGCTGGGTGGTTTAATGTGGAGTAGATTGTCTGATTTCACATGGGAGTATGGTTTATGGATTTTAAAGGAACCATTGGAAGAAGGATACAAGGGTTCTATTAGAATATGAGATTCTGGCAGTTATTTGGTGCTTATGGCTTGAAAGGAATGCTTGGATATTTAGAGATAAGAGTCTACCAAGTAATCTATTGTGGGTAATTGTTACAGGCCCACAACATATAAGAATTGATTATAGTTTAGCTGTTCTTTATATAATTTTCTACAATAAGTTGTTAGAGTATTGAGACTTGCTTGTTTAAGTATTTTCTCTATTATTGTTTTCCAAATTGGTGATATTGGTTCTTTTGCAAGTAGCAAGAGTAGAGAGAAGAGAGAATTATTGTCTCTCTTTTTTCATTTAATCAAAGATTATCAATCAATGAGAAAAATAAGCCAAAAAGTCTCTAACCCCTTCCATCGTATCAAATGAAAAATGAGTTTAGTTCATTGCTAGTTCATTTGTAAATGAAGTCTTATAATTGAAATCAAAAATTAAAAATCTGGAATTCAATTGAATTTCGATGTTTGGAACAATAAAAATAAAATGAGTAATTCATTTGTATATATGACTATTTACTTAACTCGAGATTGTAATACCTGAGTGTCATTGAATGAAGTTAATTGTGGGTGATTTGTAAATCATCCGACAATTGCTTGAAACATTTTTGAAGATGTACTAGGAAGACAGAGCTAATCGTAGGGCTGAACATGAGTGTGATTGGAAAGCCAACAAAGCCGATCAATTGGACATGATTGCTCATTTGGAGGAATTATCTCATAGTGTTGCAGCTTCAAAACTGGATGCTAATGAAGGCAGCATTATTAAATGAGGCCACCAGAACCGAGGAGTAGGTGGAGTTACCAGTTACTAGTGCGGTTATATAGATGGAGGGGTTATGTTCCACCGTACTCTAAACTTGCCTTCGTTAATGGGATAGATGATCCATTGGGAACTGTGTGAACACATCTTCCATCATCAGCTCACTTTAGAGAGGGCTGGCTACTTTTCCTTTGGATGGAAGTGCATTTGTGGTTTCTTAAGTTAAGAGTGTCACTATCTGGCTTAATGTGGGTAGATTTCAAACAACAATGCTGCTTGCGATATGGACATCTAATTTGAAGCAACAAACTGGGGGAACTCTCCAAACTTTGGCAAGAGGGTCAGCTTACAATTATAAGTGGCGACCTGAACAATTGGCTGCCCAAGCTTGTGCATTCACCTCAAAGTGAGAATTTGAAATATTCATAAGCAGCCACCAAGGCTATATCGCAGTGGAAGTAGAGTTATATCAACCAACTAATTTAACAATAGTTATGAGTCTTGCTTGACTTTATGAGAGTAGGATGGTGGTAATCCACCAATCTACCCTTGCCAAAGAATAATGACAACTCTCCAACCATAACACAGTTTATAAAGCCAAGATAGTGAAGCGACCGGTGAAATGACTTCTCTTCAATCGTGATAAGTTGTATGTTCAGATACCAATTGAAACAACTTTTTGTTGGTTAGAAATTGCGGATGAGATGCAGTCAACTTGATAAAAGGAGTCCAGCTGAAGCTGCAAGGTCACAAGATTATTCCTCCAAATAGGACAGTCCATTTCTTGTTGCATGGCTTTGTTGGCTTTCATATCATGCTCACATTCAGCCTTATCTTTAGCTCTATCTTCCTTGCACATCTTCCAAATTTATTCGAATTGTTGTCGGATGCAATGCAAATCACCAATTAACTTCACCCTCTGGCACCAATCTGTTGCGGTCCTGGTTTTAGATCGAGCTACAGGGTGATTAAGTTGGTAATCAAAATAGCGATTGATTGACTTGTTTTGATTTTCAACTCTTGTGACCTATATTGATTAATAAATATTTAGGGATCATTAGAGAGAATCCTATGATCTCTAAGGCTCGTTAAGGAGAGCCTTACAATCTGTGTGCTTTAACCTTTGGGGAATTTCTGCTTTCTTTTTTCATTGATAATCTTCCTTTAAATACAAAAGGGGGAGTAATTCCCTTTATTCTTGCTACAAATAAAAGATCAAATCACATGATTCTAGGTACACTAATATAGAAGATAATAATAAAGGAGAGAATTGACAAGTCTCCTACTTCTTACTGAAAACTGTATGCCATAGTTGACAAAATGCGAATCTCTACAATTATGCCATGATCATTGAGATGTTGTTGGTTTGTAACTATTTGAGTCCCTCAATAATTCAGAGACCAAAATGTTTTTTCTAACAAATCTTAGAGATGGTAGGGTTCTCTCTAAGGAGCCATTGTTGCATTAACCAATATGTCACAAGGGTAGAAAATCCTTAAATGAATACAAGTTGAAGTCCCTATTTCTATTATCAAGCTGATCACGCTACTAATATAGAAGATAATAATAAAGGGGTGATTTGACAAGGCTCCTACTTCTTACTGTGAAAAACTGTATGCCACAGTTGAAAAAATGCGAATCTCTACAATTATGCCATAATCATTGAGATGTTGTGGGTTTGTAACAGTTTGAGTCCCTCAGTAACTCTGAGACCAAAATGCTTTTTTCTAACAAATCTTAGAGATGGCAGGGTTCTCTCTAAGGAGCCATTGTTGCATTAATCAATATATGTCACAAGGGTAGAAAATCCTTAAATGAATACAAGTTGAAATCCCTATTTCTATTATCATGTTGATCACCCTACTATTATTATCAAGTTGACCACAGAAGGGTAGAAAATCCTTACATGAATACGAATCTTAGAGATGGTAAGATTGTTTTTTGACTTTGCTTTGGGCCTTAGCTGCAAATGCATTTTTTATTACTATTTTGGGGCAGTGAGGGGGTTATTCTTTTTATAATTTTGAGATTAAAGTGCCCCTCTTTATTTTAGTTGATCTATTCTTTGTTTCTGCTGAGCAATCCTTGCCCTCCAATATATCATTTGTGCATTTTTCTTATGTGAAATTCTTTCTTTTTCTTTTGAAATAAGTGAGATGATAATTTGAACCGCATGGATCTTCCTGATTTAATAAGGAAGCAGAACAAAAGATTCAACACATGAACACTCAAAGTAGGGTTTCTGTTCAATCAAAACAGATCTAATGGCTGTCAACTTATATGGATTTTTTTTTCTCTCTCTGTTTTTAGAGAGCATTAGAGAATCATTTGAATTCGCTGCCTTTTTTGGCTGCTGTTGCGAGGAGAGGAATTCATGAAGTTTTGATGGATAAAGAGATCTTGTATATTTCTTTTAAATCTCAACATCTCTGGTTAATATGATATTTTTCTCATTTTCATGCTCTCTTTTTATTCCCAGTGGAGATCTTTGTATACTTCTGTTGGTATTTGAACTTTGGTTGTTGACATTTTTCTCACTTTCTTGCTTTCCTGTGTTCAATTCAAACTACGTTTTGCACATAGAGAGCAATTAATATTAGTTCATGTATAATCCAATAGAGTTCTGGCTAAGAATTCCAGTTGTTGACCAGCTTTTCTTTTCTAATTTGTCTAATCAAAATACTAAGGCACTTTCTAGGAATTGACACTGAAATCGTCAACACATGCTCCTCCCATAAAATTTTAATTAACTCTGGCATATACACTTCCTCTTTGTTAGCTGACTCTTGTGTGAAATATTTTTTCAGATTATTGGTGCTCCCAATCAAGCCGAGAAAGATGAGATTGTTAAGTTGGTGCTAAATCTGAAAAATGTTGAGGTTGAAGAAGGTTATACCATGGATGTTGTTTCATCTCGCCAGGTAGTGGTCATATATCTTTTTTCTTTATATTGATTTAGGAGAATCAGTTGGACGATCTGGATTCCCATTCTATTATTTCTTTTGAAAATCTATTGTGGTTTTCAGGACCTTCTGATGGATGTGAGGGACAAGCTTCTATTTGAACCAGAATATGCTGGTAATGTCAGGGAAAAGATTTTACCTAAACCTTCTTTGCGAATCCCGTGGGCCTGGTTACCTGGTGCTCTTTGCCTCCTTCAAGAGGTTCGATAATTTCATTTGGTTGTGTCTAGTTGCTGTCATTGTTTTGAATAATTTGTAATCACTTGGAAAAAGGGAGTCTCACTCTCAAGACCTTCCTAAGTTATCAAGCTAGAGCAATACGACAAATTTTTTTTCTTTCTATTCTGGTTTTTTTTATCCTCTTCCCTTTTGTTGCTAATGTACGCTTTTGGTTACCCTTTTTTTGGTTGGGGGGTTCAAAGCCCTTGATCTAGTTCTGGAAGATGGTCATGGAAGTTAATGGATTTCTCTGATGCAGGTTGGGGAAGAGAAACTTGTTCTAGATATTGGGAAAGCTGCTCTGCCACATCCAGATGCTAAGCCCTATGTTCATGATTTGCTGCTGTCTATGGCCCTATCTGAGGTAAGGAAAAGTAGCAGTGAGGTCAGGAACTTCCTACCATCTTCCTTGCTGCTTTGTTATTCTTCCTTCTCTTATCATAGGTGCTTTCTTGAAGTGTGCAATTGCAAAGACATATTTGGAGAAGAACAAAGTGTCGCATGGATTTGAAGCTCTTGCCCGTGCTCAATGTCTTTTGAGAAGCAAGGCATCTCTTGGGAAACTTGTTTTGCTTTCTCAGGTAGACTCATACCATTTCTAACTCTAAATAAGGATGTTGTGAAGAATGTAGGATGGAGAATGGAGTTGATTAATGGTGCTATATGAGCTATTAAGCACATGGTAATGGACATGCGACAAACATAAACAGCCAATACTAACACACAAAACCAAAATAGTTGGGATAACACTACTTTTGCTTGAGATCCTCATGGATTTATATTTTCTCTTGTTCCATGATGGATGTTTTCATCTTTAGGAAAACCTTAAAAATGTGCACGTCCTGCCATCTCAACTGCAATCACTTCTGTTGTCCCATCTTCTTCTTAGTCTCCATTCTCCAAATCATATGTGATCTTTTACTCCTCTTTTCAATCTTGGGATAAGATTGCAAACTCGAGATATCAATAGTTTCTTTACCACCATCACAATCTTCAGCAACTTCAAGTTGTCCTTCTTCCGCCATGTAAACAACATGCTTGTCTTTGGGTTGGACAAGGATAAATCCATCATTGCAACACTTATTAACTATGTGTTCTTATTGTTACTTGGAAGGCCAAGTAGTTCCTATCAGCAACCACTTTTGGAGGGTTTTATAATCCTTGAACATGACTTGACCTGAGGTAAAGATTCATAAGCCAAGCTACGAGGTTGTTTTATTTTATTTTTTCTACTTCATGCTCTTGTCATGAGGAAAACCTTTGGGTGTTGTCATCGAGATATTACTTAACATCTCTAATAACCATAGATTGCCATCAAAACCAGCTCAACCTAGGCTCTTATACCAAACTGACCTGAGACAGAAGCACAGATAAGAATAGGCTTTTAGACTGCTGAACCTAGGCTTTTATAATTCTTAACAAACCTGTTTGTGGGCTAGAAACCCTAAAACATAAAATAGAGAATTAATCATAACATAGAAAGTATACCAGAAACCAGGTAACTAATAAAAATCTAATTCGGACTCATTAAAACTTTAAAGATTCACAAAACTATTAGAAAACAATTAAAAATAAAACCTCACTAAAACATAAAAATTGGCATCTTCACAAAATTCCACATGATAAATGGTGATCTTGCAATGAGTGACGATCTTGGGCTGAAGGTGATGATTGTTTGGAAAGGATGGAAATCGCGTATTAGGCCATTTTGACACGAATATTCACCTTTTCTTTGGATTAATATTTGTTTAGACATTCTACAAAGCTCCCCCATGTGCTTCTACATCACCTTATAAAATGGTGCACCGGACATGATAGGTGTGATTATGGCAAGTTTGCTTTTGATGACTTGTTTGATAAAGGTTCCAAATCCTGCGCCCCCAACACACAAACACATTAAAAAAAAAAAGAAAAAAATAATAATTAAGGATTACGACATGCTTTGTAACTTTAGCCATCACGTTCACGTCATCATTCAGAACTGTTTAGGGAGGTTGCATTGTTTTATAAATGATTATTATTGATTTCGTTTGCTTGTTGATGATGATGGGTGGTCATATGGTTTCTAGATAGAAGAATCTTTGGAGGAGCTTGCACCTGCTTGTACATTGGAAATATTAGGTCTGCCTTGCACCCCTGAAAATGCTGAACGCAGACGAGGAGCAATTTCAGCCTTGCGTGAACTGGTCAGGCAGGGCCTTGATGTTGAAACTCCGTGCCAGGTCCAAGATTGGCCTTGCTTCTTGACCCAAGCTTTCGATAAGCTCATGGCTGCAGAAATAGTTGGTCTACTTCAATGGGACAGTTTGGCGAATACACGAAGAAACAAAAAGTCATTTGAGTCACAAAATCAAAGGGTGGTTATAGATTTTAATTGTTTCTACACTGCATTGATAGCTTACATTGCTCTTGGATTTTCAAGCAAGCAAAAGGAGTTGGTAATTCCTTTCTCTGGCCTCTGTACAACTGGCAGATCTTTTTGGCAATGAAAAAGAATTTCTATGGCTTCTTTAGTGTTCGAATTATTCAACTACAAATTGATCTTTTAGAGTCTTATAGGTAAATATATATATTTTGCTTTATTTAAGTTATATTTTCATTTGTCTTATACGGACTATTTCTATGATTTTTTATGTAGATTATGAAAGCAAAAACTATTGCTGAATGCCTTCTAGCATCTGAGGGTATAGATCTTAAATTTGAGGAAGCCTTCTGCTCTTTCCTTCTTGGACAGGTAATATTTCTGTTCTCCTCCATGTTTTTCAGCACCATTACCCTTTTTATCTGGAAAATTTAGTTTTTCAGGGTGATGAAGCAGAGGCTGTTGAAAAACTTCAGCAGCTTGAGTCAACCTCAAGTCCTGCTTCACAAAATTCAAATCCAAGGAAAGAAATAAACAATAATTCTGGTGCAAACAAATCATTGGTATGTCGTGTTTTCTGGAAGTTTCAGTAATGTAGCCTGTTTGAGTAATCAGATTTTATTTTCTGAGCTGATGTCTTATAACCACAGTTCCACCACGGCCTCGGCCCAAGACTTTCAATACAACTGCATTGAGTGCTATCATTGGAAGTTATATATGCATCTTTCATTCCGAGAATATCATTACCTTTTTTAAATAATATCTAACTTGTTCAAAAACTTCCAGTTTGTGGATCATTAACATGAAAATCAGAGGTGATCTATCTTATCTAGTTTTAATGAGGAAAGTCATAAATAGCATTGCTGCTAATCAGAGTCTAAATCCGGTTCTAGATTGGCGAGCTTGATTATTTTTGGATCTCAACATGGATGAAATAAGCCCAACAGAAACCAAAGAATTTCCTTCTAAACCTTCAGCTTTACCAATTCCATAATTTTCTCAAACAAAAGATTATGGTGGAGTTCAGGAAAATCTCAACTTCCCTCAACTTGTCTTGACTTATCTTGAATTTGTTTTATTGTACTTGTAATATTTTTCAACTAAAGTGAAAATTTTTTGATGGAAATATAGGATTTCCAAAATGGAAGCCAAATTTCTCTGTTAATGTGATTTAGGTTATCATAATTTTTTGCATTAAAGAGTTCACATAACCTCAGTTGAGCCTAACCTCAACTTTTCCAAACACGATTTAAGTGGCCAATATTCATCTGATACATGATCAGACAGAAAATTAAACCCAGTTCTTTCTTATGTATTTAATTTGAAAATATACTCCTTATACACAATTTTATATAATTCTATTTTGATTCACGATAGAATCTGATTGGTAAATGTGGTGTGGTGGATGTTAACTGGATCATGGTGCTCTATGTATCATGTTTCTTTTAATCATATTTCAGACTACATATAAGATTTAAATATGGGGGTTTATTGGGTCTTCAACATTGATACCTTTGTTGGACTGCTTATTGATATTAAAATTGATCAGGAAATGTGGCTGAAGGATGCTGTGCTTGGTGTATTTCCTGATACCCGAGATTGTTCACCGTCTTTGGTAAGAAATAAGTGTTGTGAGTTGCACAGGGGACATAGTTGAACATAAATATTAAGTGTTTAATCAGGAGCACTGCAGGTATACTTTTTTGGTGGAGGAAAGAAAGCTCCAGGATATGTGCAAAGTAAAGTTTCACAACCAGCTATGCCAAGTGTAAACCATAGGCCTTTATCGGATTTGGGATTTGATAATGTCATTTCGCAAGAAAAAACCATTCCATATGTTAGTACTTCTCGGCACCTTGGATCAGCTGTGAAGCAATTGGCTCCAGATAACTTGCTAGACCCCCTGGTGGTGGCTAAGGCTGCTGGAGGCGATGTTATTAAACCATCCACTCAGTTAAAAAGAAACCTCACAGTGAACCACGAAAAGTTTTTGCATATTTGGTGGCCTAAAAGTGGTATAATCGGAAGGATTACTGCACTTACTGTTTTGGGGTGCATTACATTTGCTGGCTTTAAGCTATCAACTTTACAGTTCGGGAGAATGCCTGGTAAATTTTGTGGGCTCGATAACAAATCAAGTATGAAACCAAGCTCAATTTCATGGGCAATAGATTCCTCTCTAGATCATCAAACAAGGCCTGCCCAGATGTATGGAAGTAGATTTTCTCATCAACTCAAGAAGCTACTTGGAGTACTTAAGATGCAGCTTAAAAACTACCCAGATGCTGGAAAATTGCCAACATCATGCCTTGCTGCCAGTATGTCTATGACTGCAGTATCCAAAAGACCTATGCCCCTGGAAGAAGCAGAAGCTCTTGTTCAGCAATGGCAAACAATAAAAGCAGAAGCTTTGGGGCCTAACCACTTAGCTAGTAGTCTCCCTGAAATCCTTGATGAGTCGATGCTTGTACAGGTATATTTATAGTTTTTGGTTCCTTTGACTGGCTGCCAAATTTGCTTTGAAATTACATTTACGTCATTGCACTAAAGTCCGGATTTTGAAGGTGGAAATGTATAATATACAGCATGCTTATTCTGAAAATTTGGTATAGTAACATTCAAAAAATTGCATTGCCCTTCTCTCTCTCTCTCCTCTCTCTCCTTTTGTTAAGAGTGTCCAACTGCCAGTAAAGTGGTTTGGCCTATTGTACTTGTGAAATAGTTTTGCTCATACATTTTAAAATATATAAATCTATGGTGAATCTATCATGCTTTCTCATTCATTTCATTATTGGACATAGAGGGGGAAATAGAAAACCCTGTGGGTTCAGAAAGGTTGCCCTTTAGAACTTAATGGAAGATTTTGCATGAAAAGGTTTGCATATGAGATTGCCGTATTGATTATATCTTGAATAATTATGCTGCTATATGGGTGTGCTGTTCCCTGTATAAAGCAAGTAATTCTTTTTTATATGGTTTTTGTTTGTAAAACCTTTTAAGATTTAAAGCATTTCTGTTCTTCAGTGGGAAACTTTGGCTGATGCTGCAAAAGCCAGGTCTTGTTTCTGGAGGTTTCTTTTGCTGCAACTGTCAGTTCTGCGAGCTGACATAGTATCAGATGGAGTTGGCTTAGAGATGGCAGAAATTGAGGCTCTCCTTGAGGAAGCAGCTGAGCTGGTTGACGAATCCCAGCCAAAGAACCCAAATTATTGCAGGTATTCTTAGAAATGCGGTAAGCTTGGAGAAATGTGGAGGCTTGCCTCCTTAAAGTATTGTCAAAATATTTCTTCTTGTGATTGCAAATAATAGTAAAAATAAAAATAAAACAAACAAATAAAAATCATTATGAAGTTACAACAACAACAACCTAAACCTTAATCCTAAGTTTTGAAATCGGCCATTTGAGATATAAATATAAGAAAGATGAAAATATATATAATTAAAATAAAAATTAAAAAAATAATAATAAAAAAAAAATTCATATAAATTGACAATGACATGATAGATGATTTAACTTGTTTTAATTCTCCTTCGTCACTCATTTTTATTTAGAGTCATCTTTTCAACTAAATATTTAACTATCATATTTTTATGAATAATTTGTATCCATATTTTTAACTGCCTATCCAGACGTTTCATAATATCATTTATATTTAAACTCTCGGTCCTCTTAATTAGTGTGTCTTTTTGTCTTCATTGTACGTGTCCAAATTATGTTAGACGATACTCTTGTATTTTATTCATAATTGAACTTACCTCCAATTTTGTATATATTTTTTCATTTCTAATTCTATATTTTCTAATTTTACTACACATCCACATGAATATTTTCATTTTAGTTATTGCTATTTTATATTCTTGTTGTTTATTGGCCCAACGGTCGGTACCATATAAAAGTACAGGTCTTATTGTAGTTTTATAAAACTTCCCTTTCAAATGCAATGGCGTCATGTGATCGCAAATAACTCCACATGCCCTTCTCCGTTTCATTCAATCCCCTTGAATCCTATGTTTCATATCCCCATTTATGTTGTCATCGTTTTAAATGATGGATTCAAGATATTTAAAACATTCACTTTTTGATATGTCAGGTCCTTCTAACTTAATCGTTTCTTCATTATTCTGATGATTGTCACTAAATGCTCATCTTATATACTCGTTTTTTGACAGGCTCAATCTAAATATTTTGAATTATAGTGTATCCCCCATAATTTCAATTTAGTACTAATATTCTCTTTAGTTTCATCGATCAATACTATATCATCTGTAAAAAATATACACCATGATAAAGTTGAATATAGCACAATAACCTAGCAGCTTCCTGTTCTTGTTTTAACTGCTGATATTTCTGCACTACCTTAGCTTCCAAACTCATTTTGCCTTTAATTTTATGTGTATTTTGTCCGCTTGAAAACAAAATTTTTTGTTAATTTTTCTTTCATGTTTTTCTTATTATGGGATTTTGACAATTTTTTTGTTTTTTACCACTCGCTACATGCAGCACCTATAAGGTTCATTACCTTCTCAGAAGGCAAGAGGATGGCTCATGGAAATTTGTAGAAGGTGAAATCCAGAACTTATCTTGAAATTTGCTCTTGCCTAATTTGACTTTTTTAATGCTGCCTCACATTTCCCTGTGAATATGACCTCCATTGATGAGACTTGAAGCTTCATCGGGCATGGCAACTAATTCTTTTCTCTCATTTGCTAAAGTTTTAGGTTTTTTTTTGGGGGGGGGGGCTTGGGGTTGTTAAAAGCCCTCTTGATTAATTGGCTGATGCCATTCTCTCTCTTTCTCTCTCTCTCTAATGACAATCTCTAACTAAGGAGTAGGAGAGATTGGATGTTATGCTGTAGTGTGAAATTGTTTCATTCTTTTTACTGATTCCGGTTCCAATTGATGTTTCTTTCGTGGAATTATCCCTTTTGTGGATGAGATTTTATCATGACCAGCTCTGAAGTTTGTATGCGTTCTCACTTCTCCCATTTCTTATAAGAAAAAGGCTTTCCCATAAGAAGATATCACTGTTAATGACTTACCATAACAACATATAAGCGAGGACTTCATAGTTAGCAAAAGAGAACAAAGAGTCAAAGCTACAAAAAAGGGGGAAAAAAGTCTAAACTTGTAGGTAGATAGCTCCCCAAGTTTTAATTGTAGCTAACTTCTCCCAAAATTTTTGAAATGGGCTCTATTCAAATTGTAGTGTTAAGGTCTTATTTCTTTATGTTTTCGGCAACTTGATTTCAATAATGATTTACAATTTAAGCAAAAAATTAAGATTTCAAATTGTTCAAATACCTATAGTCATTTTATACAAAACCTTCCCTTTTAATTTTTTAAGGAGAATTTGAATTTGGCCTTTAAGTTCTGCAGTGAAAATTCATGAATTTTCCAACAATTAACTAGTAGTTTTAGCCATTCATTTTGCCTTTTGAGTTCTTTCTCCAATGATAAATCTTACTCTCTCAACTCTTTTTCTTTACCTGCAAAATACATATTTTTTGCTTCCCAACTATATCTCTTTGGTGTGGAATGTGTCCTTTTGCTAGCAGGTCATGTGCAATTGCACATTGCTAGGAGGTCATGCCCTTTTGGAAAGCTCATATTTTGGATATTGCAACCTGGGCATTAGTCGTCACGATTGCTTCAACAATCATCAGAAATTAAGCTGTATACATATTGCCCACATTTGGATGTCTTAATATTAGATTAATTGTGATAATCCCTTTGCAACTCGCACACGTCGGAGTTCTAATCAAATTGTGAGTGTCCTTGTGAACCAAACCTCCCCATTTTAATAGACAGTTTTTCAGCACACTGCAAACTAGTTACCCGCGACTGCTAGGGACAAGTTCCGGAGTTGCCCAAAAGACAACCTATGTTTTTTCTTTTTGGGCATTCAAAGATCACCAAATCTCTATTTTGTTTAAATGCACTAGGGGTAAATTCACTGCAAGCAAACTTAGTCTCTAGTTCGGTAGGCTCCTTGTGGGCATTTTTTTGAAAGCATGTTACAATTGCTGTTGACCTTTAAGCCAGTGACCAGGATATTGATGATAGATGAGAGAAAAAGAAGCAAACTATATACCACCAAATGGCATAATCACCTTGTCAAATGTTTTCACCACACAAAAAATGCCTAACCCTTAAATGTAAGACACTGAACAATTACTAGAATTATGAAACAATGATTGGCCAATAATGTCATGACAGCTAGGCATTTCATCTCATTCTCAACATGTTAGCAAAAGAAAAATCAACCAAAAAATAATAGCACCGCGGATAATCTATCATTCTTTTAAAGAAACTTGAAGAAATAAATGGAAGAAAAAGGATATTCTCCAATACATAGAAACACAATGATCTCCAATTATCGTGGCCAACTATTTCGCTTACCATTTTTTTTTTTAGTATCATGTCTTAGATATCGCCCGATATCCAGAATTTTATTCCGACTAATTCAAACGGACCGTTACAGTGACTCCTTTCGGAAGGTGGTCTCCCAACGGAGAACACTCCATACATATGAGGGCTCGATACTCCCAACGAGAGTCGACCTTCGGTTATGTTTAAGAGTATTCAACCTTACATCCAGTTGAACCAACCCACGTCACACTTAATTGAGATTGTGTGACCATGGCATCATCCACTAGCTACAGCCATTATTTTCTAGAAGAGCTGCTGGAGTCACAACTACTACAATCACTCAGACTATGACTAAACGATCTCTACAAAACTCATGCAAGAATGCAAATAGGAGAAAATTGTGTTGCTCCACAAATGTTTAAGGATAAATGACACCAACCATTCTAATCAGAAAATTCACCAGAAATGAAAAATCTAACATTCATGTGTTGTTTCATTTGAAGTGCATACAATTTCCATCTTGTCCATGAGTTGACCAATGGCGCCAATTGCTGAATACAGAAGACTACTTCCTAGGCATCTGGGTCTTCATGAATGAATGTCAACCCAAGCTTTCACTAGAATTCTCCTTCAAGTTCCACTTTGACTGTGAAACCAACAAGGAAAAAACTGTACTCAATGACCTTTAAAAAAATCATATTCATTGATTCATGGCAAATGCACAGCTAGCACAAGAATTGGCAAGGAAAGGCAAAATGAGACGAGTAAACATGCAAATAAAAGGGGCAGATAACAGATTTTTCATTCAGATCAAAAATTTCTAATTCAAGTTGTGGGCCTGAATATCAATATTCCCTCTCTCATTAATACCTTAGGAAGAATATATTAACTTGCCAATACATCCAAGACCAGCAACAGAATTGTCAATTTATTATTTGAAAAGGGGAAAAATAGAAAAAATAGAAAAAGGAATCACCATTACATTCTTTGAACATTTGTCAAATGCATACGACAAAATATAGAGTCCCAACTCACAACTCTCTCTCTTAACTACCGCAGTTCATAGAACAAGTTGTTCTTCAACTTCCTACCCATAAGTGTAAGGACCCACTGTCACAGCCAAGGTAGAATGCCCTACTAAACCACCACAGCCAATACCAGAAAACCCACACATACACAAAATTCCTCCAGCCAACAGAATAACAAGAAGCCATTTTTATCTTCAGAGATAGAACAACAAGCATTCTAGGACAACTAACATGCTTCCAATTAGTCAAGAACAGAGAAAGGCAATAACAAGCTAAGAACAATCAAAAATTAAGTGGACATGCAATTCTAATATGCTCCAACAGATTGGATCAGATAAATTTTACAGAACCGCTATTTAGAATTTAAGAAAGAGGTATTGGCTAAATTATTGCTCCAGTGTATTTACCATATTATCCAATTGGTCATATTATTTTTTCCCTAGATGCCGCTATCAAAATCTTATTTTAATTGGCCTTAAAAAGGATAGCGATTGTTTTCAAGTTATAATTACAATGAAAGGTACTTTTTAAATAAAAGATGAAAGGTAATTTAGTCAACAGCAATTTTTAAATTGAACTCAGACATTTGGAATTCAACATTTTACTTTTGTTTCAAGTACTACATCTCATTAGTAAATAAATTTTAGTAGAAATTTTTTTTGATCCAAGCATGCCAATTCCTTTCCTTTTCGACTAACCAAAACACAACCACACGAAGCAAACTGAAGGCTCAGTTCTTCGTTGTACAAACTATCACACCACTCTGAGCCTATAAATCACTCTTTACATAATTTGAAGTCACCTAATATAAGGCCAAATGAGAGAATTTTCCCCAACAAGGATATCCAAGTCAAATTAAGCAGGTGATCTACAGTTTCAGGATCTCTTCTACATCAGGAAAACCTTTCACCAGAACAATACCTCCGCTTTGGAGATATCACAAGTTAAAATCATTCTCCAAACTACCTCTCATGCAAAGGAAGCAACTCTTGCAGGACAAGGAGGGATTCCAAACAAATTTCCAAGGAAAAGGAGGCTTCCCTCATCCCTACATTCAATGTGGCAGACCCCTCCAAAGTGCCACATTTTCCCTATCCATATCTATCTTAGCCCCCTCAAGCCAATATAAGAACTAGTCCAATTTACAATTGTGTCCTTGTCCACTAATAATTATTCAAAAATACAACCCTACTTGGATGGAACTAAGTCGACTACTACATTTTTTTACCACTGCTATCTCATATTAGGAGGAGAACCAACTCTTGAACAATTCAGGGCCACAGCAGTCATCATTGCAAAGGGAAACTCTCACCGTGTTACCCACCTTAAACTCATTCAATGTGGCAAAACTGCTAGATTTTCCCTATCCACGTCTATCTTAGCCCCCCCTCAGGCCAATAAAAGAACTAAAAGACTACTCCAATTTACAATTGTTTAATTGTCCACTAATAATTATTATAAAAAAAAAAAAAGAACACACCCTCTTTGGAGGGAACTAAGAAGTAGACTACTACCTTTTTTGGCCAATGCTATCTCACATTAGGAGGAGAACCGACTCATGAGCAGTCCAAGGCCACAGTGATCATCATGGGAAAAGGAAACTCTCACTGTGTTACCTACCTTAAACTCAACCATTCCTTTGAACAATTCCCTTTCTCTCCTAGCCTCCTTTCACACAGCCACCTAATATGAACCAACAACACCATTAAGTTAGTCCAACATTCAGCCACAATAACATTTTTCCAAAGGGAATTGCTCTCCTCTATAAACCTCTGCAACAACTTTCCCAAAAGTGCTTCAACAACAGATCTAATGCCAAGACTTCTCATCACCCCCTCATGCAAGTACCGCTTCACAATCTCCCACATTATCAAACGAGACATCACTTCAACCTTCTCATTGATCTTCCCACATCAAAGTTTCTTGGTCCACTGCCAACTCAAATAAAACTAGGAAGTGTCAAAGGACAAGTGTTGCATCATGCATCATGCCAAGAGGAAGCTCTAAACTTTAAAACCCACATCGCACATGAGGAATTTTGCCCATTCCCTATCTCCTTCAATATAACTGACCCAAAAGACCCAACCACCTCATTAGAGATTTACTCCTTTGGAGTTGTTCCATACTTGGCTGCTATCATCTCTTTCCAACCCAAATTATGCTCTACTTAGAACCTTCACAACCATTTTTACAACAACATAACACTACTGGAGATCTACAGCCAAGATTTCTTCTTGCAGAGAAAGTATTGTAATCCTGTGCTTAATCGGCATGCCCATCCTTCTTACTTCACTATTTTGGATACACTTGATTATTGTTCCCACCAATATAGGTTTAACATATTGAAAGAGGAGTTGAAGATGAGTATTGCAATTCCTCTCCAAACAAACCAAGACCTTCAGCCCACTCTCAAGGCATATTTGGTAAAACAATTCAGCCCAAGAAGAAGCCTCATCAGGCCCAAGGAAGGGCCCTCTTCCAGCCCAAGAAGGGAGGGCTTGAAGCCCTTCCCCAACAGCCAGCAGACTAGCCGTTGGAAAGGATTCCAACGGCTAGTTCTGCTAGCCATTGGAGGCCCTCCAACAGCCAGAATTCTGGCTGTTGGAGGGCCATCATTTGTCCTCCCAAGTTCTCCCTTTTTCTCCTATAAATACCTCTCATCTTTCCTTTGTAACTCATGAACAAATGTTCAAACAAAGCTAGTGTCTTGTTCACAAAATGCAATAAAATTCTGCAGCCTTTTTTCTTATAGTTTGTGATCTTTCTTTCAAAATGTCAACATAACAAAGACAGACATGAACTAACAAATTCAAGAATGTGCTCTTGAATGAAGAGATTACTTCCCTTTAGCCGTATTTTTCACGACTATAGGAAACACAACATAAAAATGAACTGAATCGATTTTGAATGATTTTTTTTTTTTTTGGTTAATAAAATGTTATGATTCTTTAAGCAAACCATGCAGAAATCTTATTGAAAATTTTTCAATAAAAAAACATGAGAGAGAGAGAGAGGAGACGAAAAGTTTTTCAAATACAAAACAAAGAAAAGTGAACCAAAAAGGAGACGAATTTTAGAGAGAAAAAAGGTAAAACAGAATTTAAATAGGAAAAGGAAATATTTTGCTTGCTATGAAAGAGCAAAAAGAAAGAAAAGATGGTTTATTTATGATTAAAAATTATTTATTAAGAAGTTGTGAGAACTTGACCAGGAAAAAATAAAAAAGCTATGATCTGGTAAAATATACAAATGAAGAGAATATATTGAAGGTAAGCAGAAAGTTTTTTTTTTCCCTTTGGGACTACTTCATGTTTGGGAAAATTTTCAAGCAAAATAAAAACTTTGGGGGGGGGGGGGGGGGTTTGGGGGGATTCATTGAAATTCAATTGTTTCTCTTCTGTTGAAGAAAGTAGCAACTTCAATCTTTAATCTTATTGAAAAATGTAGCAAACAATTACAGAACTAATCGAAGAATGGGATCCTCTTAATTCTATCTCACTTTATTTCTGCTTCTAAGAATGTATGGATGTGCGAGTGGCTGGCGGGTGTCAGGGGTGGGGTGAGGGAGGAAGGGAGGTGGGGTTGGTTAACTCATTTTCAGGAACTGTACTTTAATTTTCATTTTCTCAAGACTAAAGGCTGGCTGGGACATAATAATGTGCTGAAACATTTATGCAGCAGACTAAGATTGGGGAAGTATGACTATTCTTAACATTTGGACCTCATTGAATCCCATCATGGATTTAAACTGTAGTAGCAAACATTATCATGGTCATATAACCATTAAGGCATTGGATTAACTGGTGTACATAACAAGAACTCCAAAATGACAAGAGAAAAACAATAGTTGTAGATCCTCTTGTGGGCATTATTTTCTTTCTTATTAATATTATAACATATTAGGGCTCAAGTACCACCAAATAGAAAGTTTCTCAGACTCTAGGACTTCAAAACGACACAACTTTAACACTGACCATAACCTTAAATATTTAGAACTTCTAAATAAAATAAGACACTTTTAAAATACTAAAAATTTCAGCAATGCACTTCTTAACTTACAACAACTAAAAAACACTTATTCTTAGGACAAAAAGACCTAGTCTTCATGATGGAGCCATTCCCTTTACCTAGCCCGCCAAAGATGAGATTTCTCTCACCAGCTGTGCCGACATAGATTTCCTATCAAAATAATTAATAAAGAACAAGATAATGCCCGCAAGAGAATCACAACTATTTCATCAACTTAAAAATATTACGCCAAGTCTAAATAAAGATCTTTTCAAGAAAAAATTGAAAAACAAAAAGTACAGGAAAAAACCTCATAGAATTTGTCTAGTTTACCTCACTCATCATCATCCTTTTCATTTTCTTCTTCAACATTATCATCACTCTCTCTGATTTGTCTGCTCCAGAAAAAAAAAAGAACCTCATCAAATTTCTACATCAATCTTTGAAAAGGATTTCAAACTCCATACACACTTTAAAGCAAATTAAGAGAAACTCAAGAACCAAAGCTTCAAAATAACACAAAATTTAAACAAACTGGCAAGAAAACATTTTTGCAAAGACATGTTCCTTAGCTTAAGTCTCCTCCATGGATATCTTTCAGAGAAATAATTCGATTTGTCCATTCATGGAACTTGAACAACCATATTGTCTAAAGGCTCAAATAACCAGATTTGTCCATACATGGAGTATGAGAAAGAACCATCTATTCCAAAAGCTTAATCTAAACACTTCCTTTCATGTGTGATGCCCGTGACAACTTATGAGAGGGTCCCAATCCAATGGAATATTAAATAGGATGGGATTAAATAGGCTTGGTAGAATTTCATCTTCGGTCTACTCAAAAAGCTAAAGCTGATGCAGCATGGTGCTTTTATTACTTTTGTGTATCCTAGCAAGGAGGATAGTGTTTAAGGCTTGAACTCTTTCTTCCAATTGATGGAGTCAAAGGAGTTTGGCGATTGGAATTGTTCAGGACTCTTAAGTATTCTGTAAAAGGCTAGATTTAAAGTTTGAGAATGGCAAGTTTGTTAAGGTTGAATTTTGTTTGCTGGAAAAAAGAGAAGTATGTTCAAATTACTATTATGAGTCATTCAGCCAATTATTATATTGCTCAAGATTGGGTAAGTTTCTTTTAGATAACTGCTGGCTAATCAGCTTGCACTTTATGTGGCTTGAGTTAGCCAAACGGAAAAATGGACCAGTTACAAAATGGAAAACAGGGCCACCTTTGTTGAAAGTATTGAGCAGAAAACGTATGGGCTATCGTGATTTAACTCTTGAGATGATATCAAATCATAAATAAATACAGCAGATACACTAGATTGTTCCAAATCGAAACTGATAATTACATGACATACGCTTCTCCTGCATGCAAATGAGAAATGAGAAAGAAAAATCATCAATTCATAACTAAATTGATGTCTGACCATTGATCAATTTATTAACATCCTGAATCTTGTTCATCGATCCTCTTTTTATTTTAAGTTTAGAAGTCTGTGAAGATATAAATCAAACC
Source organism: Dillenia suffruticosa (assembly GCA_033439265.1). Taxonomy (NCBI): domain Eukaryota; kingdom Viridiplantae; phylum Streptophyta; class Magnoliopsida; order Dilleniales; family Dilleniaceae; genus Dillenia; species Dillenia suffruticosa. Next base: position 24,395,487 of record JAVTVX010000015.1, read on the forward strand.
ACAAACTCCCAGCAGAAGCTTCCTCAATGTAGAGGAATCTCCACACAAACAACTTCAAGCAACCTCCCTCCATATATTCAGTCTCTCATATTTATCCCATTAGAATTCCCAGTTGTCAATGAAGATTTTAAAAAAGCAAACAGTGGTGGAGGAACATCAAAATAAAAAAAAAGAGCATAAATCCTTGTCAGAATATGTGTGTGTGTGTGTGTGCATGTGTGGGATAAAATTATCTTTTATGCTTCCCTGCGGGCTCATGCCTCATGAATTTCTAAAGATTTAGAGGAGTTGATGAGAAACTGGAGAGCAGTTATCCATTATATTTTGTATTCGCTGCTAAGGATTTCTCAACCTTAGAATTTTGCATATTCTTTATTTCAAAAATGTCTGTATCTAATGTGTGTTTGTGTATATATACTATTTATGAAAATTTAACCTTTTCATAATTTTTTGGGAAACACAAAATGTGTGATTCTTGCTATGGAAACGGGGGCAATGGATTATGATATTCCTCATTTCTATTGGCTTCTTTTTGAGAAGAGTAATTCGGCAACTCAAAAGCATCATAGACTTAAAATAAGAATAGGGTAACATAAGGAAGCATGAATCTTTACCTCAGGTCGTTCTTGGAATCAGTCAATTTGGGCACGTCCACAGAACTCGAACCAATCGCATCCTTCAATTTCTTCTGCTCAAGAAGAAAAGTCTTGGTAATCAAATTACAGAACAGATACACAAACTGCACAGAGTCATTGGCAGGAATAGGGTAAGTAATCCTCCTGTAAGTATCCCAAGGCATACTGGAATCGACAAGGGCAACAATGGGGATCTGCAGGCGATGAGCTTCGAGAATGACAGAAGATTTCCTCTCAGTATCCATGATTACAACACAATCAGGCAAATGAGTGGTGCCCAGATTGAGCTTCTTCCCGCGGCCGCGGAACTTGCGAGGGCTGTTGCTGTTGGTCAGGAAGCCGCCGAGCTTCCACTGAGAGCTGGAGGTGTGGCAGCCGATTTTGGAGGTCATCTGGTCAACGATTTCGTTGAAGAGAGGGTTGGTATTGACGAAGAGGAATCGACCCTTTTGGCGCACGAGGGAACCGATGAAATTACAGGCATTGCGGAGGCAGATTAGGGTTTTGTCGGAGTCGATGATGGACATTCCATTTCTAGAGCCGCAGGTGAATATCTTGAAGTGGTGTTCTGATACTTGACGACCTAAGTGTGCGTTTGTGGACAGCAGCTTCTGGATCAAAATTGAGTGTATCGTCATTTTCAAATCAAACTCTCCCTCCCTCCCTCCCTCTCTCTCTCTCTCTCTCTCTCTCTCTCTCTCTCTAGGGTTTTCAGTCGGCTAAACTCTCTCTCTCCCAACCACCCTCCCCCACAAAAAAAAAAAAAAAAAGAATTCCAAGTTCCAAATCCAGGTATTGGGGTTCTCTTTGATTAATTGATAAAATGAAGGCCTTTCCTATAAATATAATTTTCTACTAACTTAATCTCTACTAAAAATTCTAATTTTATTATTAAAAATAAAATAACCCAATTTTATATTTATCGTCAAACACACATTAATGAGAAGTGTCACCCTAGGTAACATGTCTTATTAAATCTCTTTGATAAAAAAATAATTTAAAAATAGTTCTAAAATAAAAAATATTTATATTTTATTCATTCTTGCTTATAGGATTATTTATCAAATTATTATGATTTTAAATTAAAATTATTAAAATATGGTATTTTTTGTTCCCAAAATGTTGATATCACACTCTTAGAATGTTAAATCAATGTTTTTTAAGTTTTTATTTTTTATTTTTTGAAAAAACCAATTTTGCACTCTTACCTAAACCCTAATTCCAGCGTGCGCACGAGTTCATGTCACAGCATGTATGCTTTGTATGAGTCGCGATCGGTGCTAATGCAGTGCGTGTGCATGCCTTGTATGCAACGCACGGGGTGCCCATACCACAGCACGTATACCTGTTAGTGGCGCACAGCGCGCCATCGTAGTGCACATGCATAGTGGAGCACCGCGTCCCATGCCACAGCACGCATGACCTATGCACACTACCCCGCATTTCTCATGACGAAGGGAAATATAATACATCCACTCCAGCACTCGCAGCTTTTACTCAGTTTTTGTGACAAACGAAATACCAAATACACCTACCACAATACTCCAAACATGACCACTATACTTCAAACAAGTAAAACCATCTCGAAACACCACCAAACCAATACTATAAATACCATCATGCATACTCCATATTAGTAGACAAACACAACCAAACAAAACCAAATATAGTGAACAGAAATGCCACCAACTAATTACACAATCAAGTCAATTATGACCGGCACTAATGTAAACCAAAAAATAAGACATTCAAAAAAAGTGATAAGAAATTAATATAAGTATAAGTAATTATTAACGTTGAACTAATATAAGAAAGATACATGAAGACAAAAATAGTAATGAAAATGATTTTATAAAAAAAAAGGAAATTAATATTTATAAAATTTAAATATAATACATGTGAAATAAGAAATGTAATCTAAGTGTCGCAAGGAGATCGTCCAGCATGGTATCAAGACTGACGTCTCATAGGAATACGAGTTAATCTACTAGGTGCAGGTAGATGTATATCATATAAAGGTACACCTTCATCAATCTCGGGAAATACAACTGGAGGAAGAACATCAACTCAATGTTGAGGACGATGACGTCTCCGGTCGTAAATACTAAGTCGCGGAGGCTCATCGACGTCGTCCATACATACCGGAGTCGGAGTTGAAGTCGAGTAGAAAAATGATGGAACTAACTCCATCGCTTCATCATAATCATCCACAACACGCGAGGTCGAAGGTATATCCATCCATGCAATAGGTATGTGTGCTGATGTCGAAGGATGGTTCTCATCAAATGGCACATGCTCGACAAACTGAAGGGTATGCTATGATGCATCTCTAAACTTTCTAATTCTCGGATCCACTCCTTCCTCAGCAAGTATATCCTAGTCCAATAAGTGCATATTTTTCAACTCATAGCACAGCAAAAGACGAAAGAAAAGAAATATTACATAAACTATAAAACCCTAAAAAATGGTAAGCATATGTTGACTTACAAGATACTCAATTTGTATCGCTATAGGTCGGTTTCCGTGCTGATAACAATGGGCAGAAGACGTAATATATAAACTGGTGATCTGATGATCCGACCGCATATAGTCATGTGTGGTCATAGGCTCACCGAAAGTGTCATCACCCTGTACAGTGTGGTATGTATGGTTATCCCACACTTACAAGGGTATGGTATGTGTTCTCGCCCAATCGCGTCCCTGTCTCCCGCATCGATCAATCCGGTGCAACTCCTGATCCGTAGATATAAGTGAAGGAACATGCTACAGGAGCCCAAACTATCTTATTACTCTTTGAGCGTAATGATACTAGACGAGCTCAAAACAAATGAAAAAAACCTCAGCCGGCCACATATCGTTACTGACAACGCAATAGAAAAGCAATGCCATCAAGTCAGCATGCGAATATAGTATCCAAACGAACTGAAAAAAAAAATATTGTGTTAGTAAAAACAATAGATATTGAAGACGATGAAAATAAAAGAAAATTATACTCACCCTTATATCTCCCTTATGATCTAGCCGGTCTCTGTACGTTCTAAGAACAAACTATAATGTATGTACATAGCTATGAGAAACATCCCAACTATTTATAAATAAGATAATATCGACATTAAATATGATAAAGTAAAGAGAATAGAGATAAAATACAAATAAAATAAATAAAAATTACATAAAGTGATGCTCTAGGGCCTACAAGTAGGTCAGAAGCAGAAGACATCGAATCAATATGGTGACGTCTGATCAGGGTAAATATGAACACTCTCTCTCATGTTCAAAACTGATAAGACAAAATATATTGAAAAAATGATCTAGTATTTATATAAACTATTGTTAAACAAAACTTCAAAAGTGAAGTAGAGATAAAATACCTGTATAAGTAAAACCGGATCACAGATCTATCTAACCCCATCCATGTAAACCCAACACATGGCTCTATAAAGTGTTGCCAAGATAGCACTACCTCAATTATAATGTCCCGTGCACTCTAGATCTCGTAAAAGTTTCAAATAACAAAATTTAACCCCTCGATCCCGTTTGGTTCCCGAAAAGAGAACCCAACAACTGCATAATATGACCGCGTGCGTGAAACTCCACTAGTGTCGCATTTGAGTCCGGCTCCAGAGGATGTAAAGCAAGAAAATCCGTGATAGCCCGTATCTTGAGACGGTCTCCAAAAAAGTCCCCTGGTACAAGCTAGAAACCCAACAGATTACGACAAACATCCTGCTACTCAACAATAGAACGAGAGTAATCTATTCCAATAACTATAGGTCCATCGATAGATAACCCGAGTAGAACCAAAACGTCCTGTAACGTAATCTTAGTCTCCTCAACGAGTAAGTGAAAAGTATGAGTCTCATTTCTCCACCGCTCTACGAATGTGGTAATAAGAGCATGATCATACTAAAACTCTAATTTCAATTTTAAAACCCTAATTTCACTTTTTAAAACCCTAATTTCAATTTTAAAACTCTAATTTCAATTTCAAAACCGTAATTTCAATTTTAAAAATCCTAATTCCAATTTTGAAACCTTAATTTCAATATGAAAACCTTAATTTTAATTTTAAAACCCTAATTTCAATTTTAAAAACCCTAATTTCAATTTCAAAACTCTAATTTTAATTTCAAAACCTAATTTCAATTTCAAAACCGTAATTTCAATTTTAGAACCGTAATTTCAATTTCAAAACCCTATAAAACCTTAATTCCAATTGTAAAACCCTAATTTTAATTTGAAAACCCTAATTTCAAATTTTCAAAACCCTAATTTCAATTTTAAAACCTTAATTTCAAAACCTTATTTTCAATTTCAAAACCCTAACACTAATACCATAATTTCAGGAGAAATGAATGCAAACAATATAAATTAAATCAAACCTTAAAACATAAACAATTCATAGAAGGAAATGCAAAAATTTGAAAACCTTAATTTCACTTGCTCATCATCTACTCGGGTAACAAAACCAACCAAATGAGGCAGAAAGACAATGATTTACCTTGGACAAATGATCTTCATGCTGTCAGAAAAGCAGAAAGCTCACTCTTCGTCACTTGTAGTCCGAGCTTCGTAGAGAGATGCTGCAGCTTGTAGAGAATGAGAGGGAGAAGAAAATGAAATCGCATTCTGGGAGTGGGCATTTAACCCAATGGTTTTGCACTCTGAGAGTGCAAAACCAGTTTCGCACTCATAGAGTGCAAAATTGATTTTTTCAAAAAAAATAAAAATAAAAACCGTTGATTTCGCACTCTGAAAGTGTGAAATTAACATTTTGAAAACAAAAAATTATCATATTTTAATAATTTTAATTTAAAATCACAATAATTTGGTAAATAACCCTTAGTTTATATTAGTTCACTAATATTCTTGATTAAAATTTCGTATTGGAATATTGTATTTGAAGAGTTTTGTTCCTTAAAGGTAATCTTATTAAATTGAATTTAATTGTATCTAATATGCTTATTGGTTACTGGTGGCTTATTAAAAAAATGATAATAGATGCATATAAGGCAAATACTAAATAAATAAATTTTAAGTGATAATTATTTTACTATATTTATTTATTTAACATAAATGATAAAAGATTAGAGTGATTGATGAAGATTGGAGATGAGATGGGATTGTAAGATAAGTATAGGAGGAGACTAATGACAATTACTTCCCTCCTATTTGGCAATTTGAGTGACAAAGTTTTTGCGTTTCTTTTCTACAATAAGCAAATCGAATTCTAATTTCTATTAAATTATTTTTGAATGTGGAAGACAATTGAATGTTCCGTGATATTTCTTAAAATATTGAAAAAATGATATGAAATATAAGAAATAGGGTTGTTTTATTTTTTCTTTCAAAATTATTGAAATCGATTTTCTAAAATCGATTTCAAATGGTTCTATGAGCTTGTCCGTTAAAAAATAAATAAATAAAATGGATTTATTAAAAATCAATTTTTTGAACTCAACTTTACCCTTCATCACTCTATTTCTATTGTCCCACCTCCCTCTCTCTCTCTCTTTGCATTTAATGCTTGATCTTTTCAAGCATTAAATATCTCTCTCTTTGATAATCGAAAAAATGAGGGAGAGAGAGGGGAAGGTGGACGTGGAGTGGGAGAGGGAGAGAGAGATCAACCAATAAATGTAAGGAGATACGGAGAGGGAGAGAAAAATCAAGCATTAAATACAGAGAGAGGGAGGGGAGGTGGGAGTGGAGAGAGAAGGGTAAAATCGAATTCTTTGAAATCGATTTTAAAATTGATTTCTTATAAGTCGATTTCAATTTTTTTAAAACGAAAAAGTTGATTGAACAGTTTGAAATCGATTTATTAAAATTGATTTTAAAATTAATTTTCAGAAAATTAAATTCGATAATTTAAAAAAAAATAAGACAACCATATTTCTTAAATTTTGTATCATTTTCCTAATAATTTGGAAAATAACCCAAATGTTTCCTCTCTCTCTCTCTCTCTCATTTGTGTTATTGCCCTTATTTCTTTCAATTTAGAGATTTTTATTTTAAATATAAATAATTCCATAAAAAAGAATAAGAAAGATATAAAAAGCGTAAATATAATTTTTTCTTTTTTATTTTTATTTTTTATTTTCACCGGATACAGCCATATATATATGTGTGTGTGTGTGTGTGTGTGTTCCAAACTAATAGATGATACATTAACTCAAATTTATGAATATTTTTGAACTTTTCAAATGTTATTTTTTAATTTCTCAAAAGTTATCAATATTGTTTTGAAAAATAAAAAATTAAGAAAAATGTATAGATTTTTAAGAAGTGAACGGATTTAGAGAATACGAAGAGTTTCTTAGGAAGCGAATGGACTCAAAAAAAATGGAAAATTTTTTAGAAAGTAAATAAACTTACAGAAAATGGAGAGATTCTTGGGAAACAAATAAACATTCATAATATAATATTTCATAACACTTCCTCTTGAATCTCCATTATATAAGGAACATATTTTGTTAAAACCTTATTAGGAAAAATCTACTGGGACAAAATTCTAGTAAAGGAAAAAGAATACATATTTTCTTATATATAAAATTTTTTACATTATCCTACCCGATAAGGACATCATTTAATATCTTTAAGGTGTTGTATTCCAATCTTATGAACAATTTTCTCAAATATTGTAGTAAGTAATACCTTTGTGAACAAATCTACAGAACTATCACTTTAATCGAATTTTCTACATATCAATATCCCCAGTTTGTAGTAGATCATATGTGAAAAATAATTTTGGAGAGATATTATATTCTATTACTTTTGATATATTCACTTTTTAACTGAGTTAATGCATATTACATTATTCTAAGTCACAGACATTCGCGATTTGCTTCATAAATTGTTAATATCTCAACATGATTCAAAAATATAGCAACATAGTTTGCTTCATACATTGCCAAGATATAGTTGTACCACAATAAATAAATACATAACTTGTTTGAGATCAAATTTTGTGTGAATCATATAAATGTGCATCTGTATTTCTAATCAATTGTTTATTTGTTTTACTTAAGTAAAATAAACTCATTTCAATCATTTCTTAGAGATATCATACGATATGCTTAATTCCGTTCCAATATCTTTTGGTTAGATCAAAACTATATCTTATTAATAAATTTACACCAAACCTACATAAGTGTAGACACTGTGTGATAACCTAAGAGTAAATAAGTTATCTAAAAATTTTGGCTCTATTTGACTCTAGGAGTGGAATTAAAAATAATCTAGAAACAGAGAAGAGAGAGAAAGAAGTAGAGACTCAAGATTTATAGTGATTTCACCTCACTAGTGCATATTTACTCCCAGATTTTATCTAAATTTTGTAATACACTATTTAAGCAAATAGTATACACACTAACTTCCCAAGTGTTAGTGAATCTTACAAGTATTATCTCTAATACTTACACTTGTTTTTCTTAGTAGCAATACACTTTTACTCGACACAATCCAAGCCTAAGATCAGGAGGATCAACCTCCTGATCCTTTACTACAAATATAAAGTGAAAATGAATCATAAAATGTAGCTTTAACTACAAATGTGTTCGTTACAACATAATTGAAAATACAACAAAAGCAATAAAAAACAGAGTATGAGATTTGATATCCTTTAAACTCTTTTGATTATGCAAAAGCCGTTCTTCATTCCTCTCCAAATTGTATTTATAGTCAGAGACTTTAATTTAGTCATTGAGACTCAGTTATGAACATTGAATGCATGATTGGAGTTATATTGAATTCGAATAGCTTTTTTGAGCAATTATCCATTACTTACATGATGTCGACTCATCGAAACTTTGGGTTGACTTGCTTTTGAATTTTAAACTGCTCAAATTGACTTGATATGATGGTAGGTCAACTTTCCTTTATATTTTGAAACACCTAGGTCAACTCGATACGTGTAAAAGTTACCTCACTAGCATTTTTTGAGTTTGTCAGGTCAGCTTATTCTTCTCTTGGGTCAGTTTATATAAGCGTGGATCACCTTGCATAAATGTCAGGTCGACATATGTAGTACCAATATCGTCACCAGGTCAACTTATTCCAGTCCAAGGTCGACATACTTATGTTTCAAACATGAGTTTTTTAGAGCTACTTAGTTCAACTTGACTTGATATATTGTTAAGTCAACTTATATTCTTTTCATTTTTAGGTCAAGTTAACTCATATATTTGTCAGATCGACTAGTGTAGTGTCTAAGTCGACTTAGTTAAGTTTTAGAATATATTTCTGAGACTATATTTTTGCAGGTCGATTTATCAAATCTCTCAGTTAGACTTAGTTATATTGCAGAGTTGGATTTCTGAGAGCTAACTTACATAGGTCAACTTTCCCTATTCTTAGGTCAACTCAGTTTTCCATACATAGACAAATTTTAAGAATTGTTTTCTCATATCGACTCACCTATGTGGTAGGTTGACTTGTCTATTCACATGTTAGGTCGATTTAACTTAGGCTCGTATAGGAAGGTAGGTTGACTTGTTTTTCGTTAGGGTCAACTCATAGTGTTCTTGTCTAATGTTTAGGTCGACTTATTAACTTGATAAGTCGACTTAGTTATATTTCATATTACACTTCTGAGACTGATTCCTTAGGTTAACTTGGTTTCCTATGCAAGTAAACTATGTTTCAGACTTTGTTTTTGAGACTTATTATATTTAATTAAGTCAACCTATCTATTTTTCTAAGTCAACTTGTGATGTTATATACTTGGTGAAATTTTCAAAATTTTGAATTTCAGGTCAGCTTAAGACTATGGTGAGATTGGCTTGTCAACTCGATAGTCGACTTGTGCAAATGATAGGTCGACTCCTTAAGTTAATGCTAAGCATTCTAGATATATAGGTCAATTCGTCTATGATATGGATCAACTTATTCTAATGAATTTTAATTCAAACAATTTTTCTAAACTTTTAAATTTTCAAATGATTAACTCTAATTGATTTTAGTTATCCTTAATTATCATCAAAACCTATTATATTCAACAATTAAGTTAAGTATTGTTGACAAAATATATAAGTGCATTAATCACACCATGATATAGTATACAAGACCAAGAATTTTTTCGACATCTCGAGATTGAAAATGATCCTTTTGTACATCAACTGAACGAACAACCATTGGGTTGATTAAAAGATAGGATTTATCCATATTAAATCATTTCAAAACATTTTCAATATAATTTGACTAATGTATAAAAATTCTACCTTTTAAATACTCGATCTACAGGCCAAGATAGAATTTTGTTTTTCCAAAATCTTTAATTACAAACTCTCTTTTTAAGTAGTTTATTGTTTTTGGAAGTTTTTTAAAAATTCTAACGATATTCAAATCATCAACATATGTAATAATTATTACAAATCTATATTCAAATTTCTTTATAAATACACATGGACAAATAGGGTTATTTATATAACATTCTTTTAATAAATACTCATTGATGCAATTATACCACACAAGTCTAGATTGTTTCAGTCCATATAAAAATCTTTACAATTCAATAGAAAATAATTCTTAAAATTTTGAATTATATGTTTCAATATTTTTAGACCTTCTGGGAATTTCATATATATTTCACTATTAAGTATCTAATTTAAATATAAAGTGACAATATCCATTAACTGCATATTAAGTCTTTCATGTGCTACCAAATTAATAAAATAAAGAAATATAATTATATCCATCACAGAGAATATGTCTCTTCATAGTCGATACTAGATCTTTACGAAAATGGTTGTGTTATAGGTCTTGTTTTGTATCGCACAAACTTATTTTTCTCATTTTTTTGCACAAATACCTATTCGTAGCCTACTAATTTAACACCTTCGGGTGTTTTGATTTGTGTCCAAAGATCACATGTTTTGAGAAAGATTCTAACTCCATCTTAATTGCATGTTTTCATTTAAGGCAATCATCTCTTAATTAACATTATTTTATAGACTTGACTCAAAATTCTTACTCAAAACATTAACTGTCACATTATATATAAATGTATTGTCAATAATTGTATCTTTTCGATCACATATTCTCATTGTGGATTATAATTTATTGATATTCTTTAATTTTTCACATTCTCTTCTTCAAGTATTTTATCTTTTTTTGAAAAATTGCCTCTAGATACTTCTTGGATCAAATCATGCATGTCTCCTTCTTCTATATGGTCAATTTGACCATTTAATCCCCTTTTCTTTTGTATTCATATCTTTAAAGTCAATTGGTCTCCTACATTTTAGACATGATTTAGATTCATTTGTTATTAGATATCTTTCTAAAATATTAATTTTAATATGAGCACTTTTAGCGGGAGTATATGATTTAGTTATTCTTTTTAGATCAGAAAAACTATTTAGAAGTTGATTTGCAATTTATTACAAATGAATTATTTGTTAAACTTTTAATTCACAATTCTTTATATGAGAATCAAAATGAAGTATGAATAGATTATTCTGAATAATTTCTTGTTTTAAGTTTTTCTTTTCTTAAATTATTTCCCTTTAAAGTTGGGAAAATTACTTCATCAAAAAGACAATCAACAAATTGAGTTATAAAAACATCTTCTATAGATGGCTCAAGATATTTTATAATAGAAGAAGATTCATATTCAACATAGATGCTTATTTCCCTTTAAAACCCCGTTGAAGTTTTCTATTGGGGAGCAATAGGAATATATATAGCACATCCAAAGAATCACAAATGGGAAATATTTGGTTTTTGTTTAAAAACCAATTATAAAAGAGAATTTTTGATAACTAATGGATTCGATGTAAATAAGTGTTGCTACATGTAAAACTGTATATCTCTATCATATACCGGGAGCAGAGCTTTCAAAAATAATAGTCTAGCAATCAGCCAAAGATATTTAATAAATTACTTTACAAGACCATTTTGGATATGAATATTAATAATAGGATGTTCAACTTTTATACCAATGTGCATACAATAATCATTAAATGTTTGAAATATAAATTTTTTTACATTATCAAAACGACGTTTTGATAACGTAATTAAAAAATTGAGCTTGTAATTGAATTCTTTGGATGAGCAACCTCGAAAACACTAGATTTGAGTTGATACTATATGCACATGTGATCATCATGTAGAGATATCAACTAAAACCATAAAGTGTTTAAATAGTCCGTATGGTTGGATGAATTGACCGATATTTATCTTCTTATATTCAGTTCAAAAATGCATGGGACTCAATCTCAATGTTGCTTGGCAATAGCTTTAATATCAATTTGCCTTGAGAGCATATAACACATGAAAAATTATTAGTATGAGGTTTTTCAATAGATGTCTAAAAATATTTTTAATAATTCACCGTATCATTATAGATTTAGGATGACCAATCGATCATACCACCAAAGGAATACCTTTGGATTAGTTAACTTATGATTTAGCATCGTATTGATTTCAATTGATCAAATATATATATAATAAATAGTAAAAGAAAAAACTGACAATCTCTCTAATATTTGTTTATATCCCAATTTGATATCAGTAAGACATAAAGATTCAATATTGCTCATATTCATTGTCTTTATATAATATTCATTGAGATGAATGTTTTTGAAACATAATAAATTTCTTTGAGATTTAGGAGAGAAATTCACATTTCTTTTTCCCATATTAACATGTGAGATTTTTTTAAAATAGTATGAGTAGTCGCACTATTTGTAAGATAAAGATCCTCATCTTCGATATTGGATCCAACATGAGATGTAATAGTATCCACATATTTTTTATAAATAGAGAACAAATAAATAAATAGTGAATTTTAGAAATACTGATATAATATCAACAATAATTATAAACTAATAAAGGAAATAAAAAGTCTTTATATCAATTAATATTTTCCATCACTAATGTCGGCTTCATCAAGACAATCACCAAAATCCAAATGAGAAAATTCTCAAAACTCCACATATTTATCTTTTTCTTTCAAAGAGACTTGATAAAAGTTAATAAAATATTTAAGTGCACAAGAGATATGCAACCAAAGTTCGACCACCTTATATCGATAACACATATTATCAAAATTTTGATTGGATCCACATTTTTTTGTTTTTCCATTTCTGATAATTCAATGAATTTGCATGACCACTTCTAATAGTTCAATAAATTTGCATAATCACTACTACCATTATGATAAACATTCCAATCACGGCCATGGCCGCAAGCATGATTGTTTCTATGTTCTCATCCATGTTCAGAATTATTATGACTTATCGCATTTACTTCAGAGAAAAAACTAAAACCAGTTGAACAAGATTCATAATTTTTCATTAGTATCATTATTTTGTTCAACCATAATTAAATAAGAAATCTGTTTAAAATATTTTTAAAACCTCTTTCTCAATATTGCAGTTGTATGTACATATTCAAGGCATGTAAATTGAAGGATATTTCCACCAGCATATAAGAAACAATAATTTTTGCTCCACGTAATTTCAATTGAGAACTAATTTTAAATATGCCTGAATTATATTCATTTATTGATCTAAAATCTTAAAATTTCAAATGAATTCAATCATAATAAACTTTTAGAAAAATTACTGTCTTTTGATGGTTAAATTTTTTCTTTAAATTTTTTCAAGTCCATTTGCATTTAAATGGATTTTAGTATCAAGTACTCATGATAAATAATTTTTTTTTCAAAAATGTTGAGACCCATAAATCAAAATTTGTGAAATTTGAAATGATTAATGTTTTACATGATATAATACTCACATAATTAATAAACAAATATATATATAAACAGATATCATATTAAAAGTTTATATAATAGAGAAGAGAATGTCACATCAAGGGTTTTTAAATTGTTACCCAATGTTTTACTTGAAAATGTCGAGAAACAGTGAATACCTTGACATTTAAACAAAAACATCGGGATACATTTAAAATGCCAATGTTACCAAGGAGAAATGTTAGAATATCTTTTTCTAGTTTGTTTCTGTCTCTCTCTCTACCATTTTTCAACATTTTGAATAAATATCAATGTAAAGTTTAAAGTTTTGCCGACATTTATTACAAGAAATATCGACAAAACTAAAAATTATTATTAATGATTTAAGATAAAATGTAAGAAAACATTCCTACCACTGCTTATTTTTGCGCCAGAACTACTTTTTTTCATTGTTTTGGCTTTGTGTCCTTGATAGAGACACAGATATGGTTGTGGATTAGAGTGGTTGCTCTCTTAGTAAACTTCATATGATCTTGAGTATGGTTTGAAGATATACTTAAATTCATGTTGTGGAGGGTGTTGTTTTACTTATTTAGAGATATCATGATAATATGGTTATATTTTTGCAGATAAGGAGGGTCTTTTTATATTGGCTTATATGTTTATATAGAAGTGTATATAGGTTTTTATAATGTTTCCCTAAGTGGCTAGAATAACTATTTCTTTTCAAAAGTTTAGAAAAAGTAAGTTTAAAATTTTCTCTTCTTCATTTTCACACGTATATGATGATTTTTAGATTGCTATTGTGGATATTATATGTTTGTAATGAAACATGCCTCTTTGATATGGGTGAAAATGAAAATAGCAAGACATCAGTTTAGAAATAAGATATCAAATAAGATTTCAAACACAAAAAAAAATCATCTTTATTCTCTCTCTTGTTCTTAATCATTTTCTTTAGTAATGAAAGAAATAACCATTGAATTTATGATCAAAAGTTTTAAAATTTGACATTATTGTATCCTAAAGGTTATACGATTAAAATCTATTAATAAATTATATTGTACTCAGTGATATTTAATGCTGTATGAACAAAAACTTTATCTTGTTTCAAAATTTTATTGTAATTATTCTCCGACTCCTTGTTATCTTTTTTTTTTAACAGAACTAAAACCTCATATTTTATCAACATGCACTGAAAAGTGGTCTGTAATAATCAGGTTTTAGAATGAAACCAACAATAAAATCAATCTTGTTCAGTTGCATAAACCATTTCTACGACATAAAAATAATTTTTTGCAAACATGAAGACGGGAGCTCCTACTTTAGTTTGCACATGGGTAAGGGCCCAAATGAAAGCGAATTCAATTACTCAATTGGAGACTTTTTTCATTGGAATCATTAAATGATCAGTTGTTTACTTCTTGACCCATCCTCTATCGGATAATGATCTCAACCCAGCTAAATAATAGAAATAACTTCCCAAAAAGTGTACTCACAACCTCACCTGTGGTTATGGTTCCTTTACCATGCAAAGCAAAAGAGACAAAAATGGTGGAATTCAAAACTTTCAAATATTGGTTTCAAAATATACAAGTTATAAAGGGAAAGTTTCCAAACCATATATAAAATTAATTAAAGCACTTTCAAAAACTCTTTAATTAAATCCATTAAACATAATTTAGTAAAATCTATTCAAAATTAACATGGGATTTTCAAAAAATATAAAATAACATGCTTATTTGTCAATCATAAATAATAAGTTACGATATACAAATAATACTGATAAATTTAAACAGTATAGAAAATAAGATTTTTCCAAAGTGGACCAAGGGCCCAAATCCTAGGGGACTTGGTGTCCGACCCTAATAGTGGACTAGATTCAACTGCACCACAACAAGTGTGCCTAATGGACATTGCACCCACCTGCTATTCTACATCCGCGATGTAGTTGAATTGTAGAGTTGTGTGAATATATTGTCATTTTGATCTATTTGTCATCTTTGATTATCTCATGGAATGACCCCTCCTCTTAGGCTAAAATTTTGCTGTCAAATTCGAATAGAGAAAAGATTAGACCGGATTATTTTTAAAATTAGCACTCTAAATCTCAAGCTAGGCCTAAAAGGGAGATGAGGTTGAGGACAAAGAGGATAGAGAAAAAATGTATACTTGCCTTACTACTTATCCACATTACTAGTATAACTATTTAAAATTTATATTTCAAAATTTATAAGGTTAATAACTATTTTGTTGACTAATTTGTAAGTAGATTTCTCGATATCATTGTGTGATTGTATTCACATATAGGATATTTGAGTGACTACACCCATAACTTAAATATATAGATCATTCAAATTGTTGAAAGTGATGATCATCAAACCCATCAAGTTAGAACCAAAATATGTTCTCTCAACAAGCACTTGAAACACTCAAGCAAACTGCTCACAAAATTAGTCCAAATATGCCACACAGAAAAGTCCCTGAATTAGATTATAGTATACCCATATCCAATCATTGTATAGTCTGACATTTCAAAAACTTTTGTCTATCATCCTAGGCATGTTATAGCCCATTCAAGGGTCCAATCAATGAGCCCCAACAACTAGCTAAAGCTAGCAGTTGGGAGCTGCCACCAACTAGTGAAAACTTGTCACGTCCCAAACCTGGAGCGTGAGCAGCCGCCCGTTACCCTGGATACTGGCTGTATTTTTACAAAAAATCGGGCAGAATCTCTCCATATATTGGAGGTCTCCCATATTAAAATAGACATGTTACATGTCTAAAAGGAGCCATCCCGACCTCAAAATGCATAAATTATCCTCAACAACAAACCAGATCATCCATATTGCACAATCCAGGGCAACGCAAGACTAACAAACAATTTTCCACAGTCCTAACCACAGACCTCTACTGCCATGCCCCCATCAAAGGCATGGACAGCCGCCAATCGCCCCTCCTGTGATTTAGAGGAGGCACCGAGCGATTCTAGAGGACACTTCTAAGACATGACACATTCCCAAATACAGACGCAACGAAAAAGAAATGCCTCGATGCAATGTCATGCAGTGATATGAGAGTTCCACAATTTAAATGTCCATATTTATACAGTCATCCCAGAATTATAAAAATGGTCATCTATAGACCTCAAAATACGTATACATCACCAATACAAATTTTGCAGCGGAAATACACAATGACTCCTCAAGTCCAGGCCTGATCTCCCAAAGATACTGAGCGTCCTAAAAGCGACACTCCTTGTCAAATACTATATCTGAAACAAAAGGGAAATGATGGGTGAGTACTCGGGAAAGAATACTCAGTGAGTGAGTGGGTCAATGCAATCATCAAATATGGACTGTGAAACTGGAGTGTCAAAACATAAGTATATAAATCATATTTCAAATCATCATGCTTTTCATTTCAACAATATATCATTTCACGCATTTTGAAGTCAAATATGCATCCAAAGTACCATCATTTAAAATCATAGAGCTGCTAGTCGAAAATGTCCTGGCAGAGGTCTACCGCGACCTATGACAGGCGCACCGGGGGTGTTATATGCAAATTTCTTTAAAGTGCTCTCTACCTCGACGTTGGTGACGAATCTCGTCCAGGTGTTAGACTTGGAGAGGATATCCAATCCAAATCCAAATCCTCCCCCTTTCGGGTTCAACTTGGCTAGTACCGTGTCGATAATCAAATCACGACAACTCGTGGGATACCACAGGCCTAGGCATGTCCGGATGCCACCAAAGCGTCTCTCACGGTGTCCTTCGTAGCTACGGAACAATACAATCCAAAGCCCTCAAGGTCAAAACCAATATCATATCAAAATGTGCCGAAATCAGGTTCATAAACCAATGCAACATATAGCATAAAATGGCACATTATAAATTTCAACACGTGGATGCATGATTTCTATATTTCAACACTGTTTTTGGACACTCCATCGGTTCACAAAAATCAATTTTAAAACCAGTCAAAACATTTCAAGTATACGACAAATCATGCTCATTACCAAAATGTTGTAAAACAGGATTTACATATTAAACAAAAGTATTGAAATAAATCTCACTCACAGTTTTGGGGAGGGTAGCGCGCTCCTCAATAACACCACAATACGTAGAACAAGGCACCTCTCAATCGAGTCATCAAGAAAGCCAACCTAATCAAGTCATCACGATTTTCAACAATTTCTGACTATGTCAGGGTTTATCGTTTTTCTTAAATTCGTACAAACTCTAAATTCTTCAATTTATAAACAACTTCACTGTCATCAATTTCATTATATTTATAAGTAAATAACCAAAATCAAAATAAATCTTAATTCGAATCTAAAACCAGCTAATGCTACCAATTTGACAAAGTTTATTCAAGGGTTAAAAAGATTTCATTTCTCTCACCAAGGATTCTTTGGATCTCAGATTTAGCTTTCGTTCGCCCGTCGATTTGGTCTAAAACCTGAATATTTCCAAATTTGAAACAATTGTAAGCAATTTAAGTCCAATTACTAAAAAAATTTGAAACCCTAGTGCTGAAATCAAAACTTTGAGTCATTTACCTTCTCAGGGGCTCGCAGACTGTCACAGGCCGTCTCGGGCTGCGAGCCGTGGGCCGCAGTGGGTCGTGGGCCGCAATGGGCTTGCGGGCCTGGGCCTGCGGGCTGCTGGGTCTGCAGCCTGGTAGGCCTGCGGCTGTTGGGTTTGCGGGGCTAGTGGGCCTCGGGCTGCTGGGTCTGTGGGCCTGGTGGGCCTTGCGAGCCGGATCGCGTGCTGGAGCGCGCTGGCGCTGGCTCTCGCTGGATCACACGCTGAGTCGCGCGCTGGGTCGCGTTGGCTAGGGCGCTGGCTCGCGCGTTGGCTCGCGCGCTAGCTTAGGCGCTGGAGCGCGCTCGCAAGCTGGATCATGCGCTGCTCACTCTGGGGTCACGCTGGGGTCGCTGGCGCTCGTGCAGGAGCGTCCAGAGGCGCGCAGGGGGTCGCGCGCTGGAGCTTGCTGGAGATCGCGCGCTGGGGGGTGCACGAGCTCGCGCAGAGGGTCGCGCGTTGGCGCTCGCGCAGGGGCATGCTGGCGCTCGGAAGAGCGTTGGCGCTCGGGAGAACGTGCAGTGCTCTGCGCTGCCGCGCACTCTGGCGCTGTCACGCGCGCTGGTGCGCTCGCTGTGGTGCAGCGCTCGCGCTAGGCAGAGGACGGTAGCGGGAGAGAGAGAGGCGCGGCGGCAGGGGATCGGGAGAAGAGCGAAGAAAAGGAGAGAGGGAGAGGGAGAGAGAGAGAGAAGAGAGGGGGAAAGAGAGAGAGGGAGAGAGGGGAGAAAATTAGGGTTTTAAGCCCTAATTTTTATTTTTCTCTTTTTTTTTAATTGGGTATTACATTTTCTAACCCCCTAAAAACAAATCTCGTCCTCGAGACTAAAAGAAAACTATACAGAAAATAGATGGAAGTACTGTTTCCTCATAGCTTCCTCAGGCTCCCAGGTTTGTTCCTCGACCTTGTCGCTCCTCCACAAAACTTTGACAAGAGGAACCTCTTTGCTCCGTAGCTTTCTGACCTGTCGATCCAGAATAGTCACGGGCTGAACAGGTAAACTCAAGTCCTCTCGAAGCTCAACTGGCGGAGCTTCTAAAATGTGTGAGGGATCTGGCTGATATCTCCTAAGTACTGAGACATGAAATACATCGTGAACACGCGATAGGTCTGCTGGCAGCTCCAATTTATATGCTACACTTCCGACCCTCTCAAGGATACGGAAGGGCCCAATATACTTGGGGCTCAACTTTCCTCGCTGCCCAAATCGAATGACTCCCTTCAAGGGAGATATTTTTAAGAATACCATGTCTCCCACAGTAAACTCTAGAGGTCGTCGCTTACGATCTGCATAGGATTTCTGTCTATCATGGGCGGCTTTCATCCGCGTACGGATAATCCTCACTTTTTCCTTCGTCACTTCTACCAGCTCAACATTGGTGAGTCGTCGCTCACCAACCTCATCCCAGCACAACGGGGTACGACACTTCCTCCCATACAATGCCTCGTAAGGTGGCATGCCAATGCTCGCCTGATAGCTATTATTATAGGCGAATTCCACTAACGGAAGATGCCAATCCCAACTCCCCCGGAAATCTATAACACATGCCCTAAGCATGTCCTCTAAAGTCTGAATAGTTCTCTCTGACTAACCATCTGTCTGGGGGTGATACGCTGTGCTGAAATTCAGTCTAGTACCCAAAGCCTCCTGCAGACTGGGCCAAAAACGGGATGTAAATCTGGGGTCTCGATCTAATACTATCGACACTGGAACCCCATGCAGTCTCACAATCATATCAATATAGAGGCGTGCCAACGCCTCAAGTGAGTAATCATTCCTAATCGGAATGAAGTGTGCGGACTTAGTAAGTCGGTCAACTATCACCCAAATAGCATCATGTTGTGCCGAAATCCGCGGTAATTCCACTACAAAATCCATCGTGATATACTCCCACTTCCACTCAGGAATGGGAAGGGACTGCAAAGTACCAGCTGGACGTTGGTGCTCAGCCTTTATCTGCTGACATACAAGGCAACGAGCAATAAATTCCTTTAATTTCCCGTTTCATACCCAACCACCAATAACTGTCTCTGATGGTGCGGTACATTTTAGTACTACCGGGATGTAAAGTATAGGCAGATGAATGGGCCTCCTCAAGAATAGCCCTGCGGAGATCACTATCTGTCGGTACACATACTCGATCTCGAAAAACCAACAGTCTATCCTTGCGAACTCTAAAGTCGTCAATATCACCTCTGTTGGCTTTCTCATAAATACCTCGGAGCTCTTCGTCACTCTGCTGAAGCTCCCTGATACGATCGAGCAAACTCGGCCGAACCTCAAATCTGGCTAGTATAGCTCCCTGATCATCACTAGCCAACCTGACTCCCAAATCTCGGAGTCCCAATAAACACGAGAGATAAGTACTCTTGGTAGTCTGAGAAGAGGAAGATGACTTCCGACTCAAGGCATCAGCCACCACATTAGCCTTGCCCGGATGATAATCAATGATGAGGTCATAATCCTTTAGCAGCTCTAACCATCTCCGCTGTCTCAGGTTAAGTTCTCGCTGGGTGAATAAATACTTCAGACTTTTATGATCGGTATACACCCTGCATATGACCCCATATAAATAGTGGCGCCATATCTTTAGTGCAAAGACGATGGCCGCCAATTCCAAATCGTGCGTAGGATAGTTCATCTCATGCTTCTTTAGCTGTCGTGAAGCATAGGCGATAACTCTACCATCCTGCATCAATACACAGCCCAATCCCTGCCTGCTGGCGTCGCTGTACACCACATACTCTCGACTACTCGTGGGAAGGGCTAGAATCGGAGCGGACGTCAACCGTTGTTTGAGCTCCTGAAAGCTCACCTCACAACGGTCATCCCATATAAATCTGACGTCCTTCCGTGTCAATCTAGATAACGGAGTAGCAATTCGAGAAAATCCCTCTATGAATTGCGGTAATACCCAGCTAGACCAAGAAAACTCCTGATTTTTGATACTGTTTGTGGCTGCTCCCATCTCAATATAGCCTCAATTTTCTGCGGATCAACAAAGATACCCTCTGCAGAAACTACATGGCCAAGAAAACCAGTCTGCCGCAACCAAAATTCACACTTGGTGAACTTGGCATAAAGCTGTCTCTCACGAAGAGTCTGCAAAATCACCCTAAGGTGCTGAGCATGCTCATCATCACTCCGCGAGTAGACTAAGATATCATCAATAAAAACAATGACGAACCGATCCAAATAATCGTGAAAAATTCGGTTCATTAGGTCCATAAATGCGGCAGGGGCATTAGTCAGCCCAAACGGCATGACCAAAAATTCATAATGTCCGTATCGGGTGCGGAAAGCCGTCTTAGGCACATCCTCGACCCTAATCCGCAGTTGATGGTAACCCGACCGGAGATCTATCTTCGAGAATACTTTGGCACCCTGTAATTGATCAAAGAGATCATCAATACGTGGTAGTGGGTATCGATTTTTAACGGTAACTTTGTTCAGCTGTCTATAATCTACACATAACCGAAATGTGTCATCCTTCTTTTTCACAAACAACACCGGTGTACCCCACGGAAACGTGCTAGGACGGATAAACCCCTTATCCAGTAACTCTTGCAGCTAGACCTTGAGCTCTCTCAGCTTTGCCGGCGCCATCCTGTATGGCAGCATAGAGATAGGGGTAGTCTCCGGAGCTAAATCGATCTCAAAGTCAAACTCCCGAGCAGGTGGTAGTCCGGGCAGCTCCTCGGGGAAAACATCAGGAAAGTCTTGTACCACTGAGACATCCTCCAGTCTCGGTCCCTGAGCAATGGTGTCAATGATATGAGCCAGATAAGTCGCACATCCGCGGCGAATCAGGCGTCTGTCCTCCAAAACTGAAATGACACAGCGGGGTAAAACCCACCTCTCGCCCTCAAAAATCAACACTGGCCGATCGGGTCTTCGAAATTCCACCTGCTTCTTAAAGCAGTCAACTGAAGCCTGATGAATATATAGCCAGTCCATCCCCAAGATGGCATCAAAATCAGTCATGGCGAGAGGGATTAGATCTGCCTTCAGCACTATATCCCCAACTTTGATCTCACATTCTCTATACACTGTGCCGCGCACAATCTGCTCACCCAGAGGAGTGATAACCAATATCTCCTCGTCCAAAGGTGAGAGCGATCTGTCAGAGTGTCGGGAGAATTTATCGCTCACATACGAATAATTAGACCCCGTGTCAATAAGGATACGAGCATCTATTCCGAAAATGGGTAGAGTACCTCTCATTTGAACAAATGTACATAAACTTAGAATAATTTCAAACCTGATATGTATATATATATATGTCAAAATAGTTAAGCCTCTAGGGCTTATACAATCTCGGTGTGCAAAGATGTCAGAGTAGTATCATGTCGACAAAAGGGAACACAACATACAGTACCTATACGACTGATACAATGTTGACATCCTCAAAAGAAGTGAAAATACGAATAGAGATCCTATTCTACAGGATCAGAAGAAGGAGTACCCATGATGATGTCGGGGTTCGCCTGGGCGTCCTCATGCGTCATGGCATAAACCTGTGTTACTCCCAGTAGTCACCTTGGGAGTAGAAGCTGCTGGCCGAGCAGGCTACCCCTACTGTCCCATACGAAGAGTACTAGTGCGGCTCAGTGAACTCTGTGCTCCGAGTCCTAACTCAGGGCAAAAACTCCTAACATGCCCCGGCTTCCCACAGTGGAAGCAAGTGACCGTCACTGAACAAGCTCCGCTCGGATGAGATTGACTGCACCTACGGCAATAAGGGTGTCGCTGAGTAGTAAACTGTGCAAGGTAAGTCGGTGCGGGCTGTCTAAACTCCTGGGAGTACTGTCCCCGTCTCAGCTCAGGAAATCCAGATCCAAATCCGCCTCTGTACGAACTGGATCCCCTGCCCCTCTTGTAATTCTCCGTAAAATGAGACTTCTCCTTCTTTCTCTTCTGCTCTCTACTCTCTCTCTGCCTAGTCTCAGCGCGGACCAAAGCCTCTGCGCGGTAAGCAGAGTCTATCACCTCAGCCAGTGTAAACTGTGGAGTAACAGTCATATACCTCTTTATGCTGAGGTTAAGACCGTCCTCAAATTTGAAGCGCAAATATTGAGGTATGGCCAGATTTGGTACAAATGCGGCAAGTCTCCGCATGTCTACCTCATACTCCGAGACAGATCTGGACCCCTGTGTAAGCCATCCCAACTCTGACCTCATCCGGTCCTGCTGGTAGAGTGAGAAAAATCTGCGGTCAAACTCCCAAAGGAAGTCTGTCACGCCCTAAACCTTGATCGTGAACAGCCGCCCGTTGCCCTAAGATGCCGGCTGTATTTTTACAGAAAATCGGGCAGAACCTCCCCATAAATCGGAGGTTTCCCGTGTATAATTAAACCTGTATAATCAAAATCAATCTATAATTTAAATGAATGGTCATCCCGGCATCTCCAAAATCAACAAACACCACCGCCAGCATCCAGAACAACACAAGGCTACAAGTTTCTAACAGTTCTAGCCACAGACCTCTACTATCCTGCCCAATTAGAGTATGAACAGCCGCCACACCGAGCGGACCTAAATTTTATGAAAAATACAATAATATTCCCAAGTACACTCAAGTACGTACAATCGCCTCAATGCAAAGGAAATATGAGAGTTAAATTATACAGTCATCCCAAAATAAGTATATGGCCAACTAGGGATCTCTATATCAAGACCTCGCAGGGTCGAAACTAAATTAAAAGTAAATCTTACCGTCGGAAATACCAACTCCGCTCTAGAGCCTGTAACGTCGCTCTATCACAATAAACCTGTCTGAGGAGAGAAAATAGAGGGGTGAGTATCATGGGAAGATACTCAGTGAGTGAGGGGGATAATATCCAGCATAAATAGCATAGGTGAATAATTGGAGCGTCAAATAATATCATTTGAAACAAAAATTTACATTTCGAGACAAAACATGAAATGTTTAACAATTTGAAATCATTTAACCAATCACACAAGAACAAGCATATATGCATCCATTTAAAATCAAGTAATGTCAGAGCGAGCCAAAAATAGTCCCGACAAAGGTCAACCGTGACCAAGGACAGGCGCGTCGGGGGTTTTTATTATGCATAGACTTTAAAACGCTCTCTACCCTGACGTTGACCATGAGCTCGCTGGGGCCAACTCATCAACGTGTATAAGACCCCGCCCGGTGCTAGACGGTGGCGTCACACACGTCCTCCCCCTACGTGGATCAACCGGCCGCGCCTATAGCCTTTAGAATAAATGACGTTTGCGGATACCTCCTGCAGAAGCGTATCCGGGCAACCCCTGCCTCTACAAACGCCCTTCGTAGCTACGGAATCATCATAGTATCACAAGGGCACAACGTCCCATAGTATCACAATGGCACAACGTCCCACAAGTATCATCACATCATCACATAACTAGTGGGCATCCAATCCACGTAGTTCATCAAAAACATTTTAAATTTGCGTGCCAATACGTCTCTTCAATTCATTTCAAAACAGCATATCAATGCAACGGTATAAAATGAAATTTATACATTTTCAAGTAATGACACAATTATTGTTTCATTTCAAACCATGGATGCATAGTCATTGTAAATATAATTCAAGACACTCCAAAATCACAAAACAGATTTCTAAATTTAATATCACACGTCAACGAATGCATATCAAAGCATGTTTTATCGAAAATGCGATAGAAAATACGTTTTACTATTTTATGCAAGAGATTAGAGTCCCACTCACCGTCTACGGGAGGGAAGTCACTCCCTACTGACAAGCCAAATCGGATCTGACCGCTCGAGTGTCCAAAAGATCAACCTGAATCAGATTATCAACATTTAATATCAAATAAAAGCCAAATCAGGGAGATTCAATTTTTCCCTTCCAAATTTCTCCCACCTAATTTACAAAACTTCGTTATAGATTCTCGTTTCCTCAATTTCGAATCATCTGACTCACCAATGGTCAAGTTTCTAATATTTATCATTTTTTTGTCTATTTTTCCTCGAATTTCACACATTTCAATATATTATGTAACTCTCGATCTAAATTCGACCTAATTTCGATAAAATTAATTCAAATGTTGAAAATGTTGCATTTCTCTCACCTAGGGTTTCTCGGATTTTCGGATCTAGCTTTCGTTCGCCCGTCAACCTGGTCTAAAACCTGTAATATTACCAAATTTCAATTATATTATAAACAACTAAATTTCTAACACCAAACCCTAGGATTTCAACAAATATAGTCATTACCTGCAGTACAGAAGACGCAGGTGAGCTCTCGAAGGGGAAAACCGGTCGCGGGCTCGCAGGCCGTCACGAGTTCGTGGGTCGGCAGGCCGGCAGGCTAGCGGGCTGGCCCGCTGGTGGCTCGCGGCTCTCAGCCCGGCTTGCTGGCCGCAGCGGGCTTCGCGGGTTGCAGTGGGCCGCGGCTGGATTGGGCCTTGGGCCGCTAGTGGGCTCGCCGCTGGTGGGCTCGCCGCTGGTGGGTTGGCCTGCTCATGGGCTAGGGCTCGCTCTCGCGAGCTGGAACGCGCGCTTGCGAGCTGAGGCGCGCGCTCAGGACAGGATCGCGTGCTGTGAGGTGCGCGCGCTCGTGCAGATGGGGTCGCGTGCTCTGCGCACTATTCTCGCGCAGGCTAGGTCGCGGGAGATCGCGCGCAGGCTGGGTCACGGGAGATCGCGCGCTGTGGCGGGCTGGCTCGCGGGAGATCGCGAGCTGTGGCGCGCTGGGCTCGCGGGAAGGAGGTCGCGCTATGGCTTGGTGCGGTGGCGGAAGGGAAAGGCCGCAGCAGAGGAGAAGAGGAGAAAGAGGGAAAGAGGGAGAGAAAGAGAGAGAGAGAGAGAGAGAGAGAGAGAGAGAGAGAGAGGAAATAAAATTAGGGCTTTAAGCCCTAATTTTAATTTCCCTTTCTTTTTTTTTTTTAATTTAATTGGGTATTACATTTTCTAACCCCCTAAAAACAAATCTCGTCCTCAAAACTAAAAGAAATTATACAGAGAAAAGTTGGGGGTGTTGTCTTTTCATGGCTTCCTCAGGCTCCCAGGTCTGTTACTCGATCTGGTCGCTCGTACACAAAGCTCTAACAAGAGGAATCACTTTGCTCCGTAGCTTTCTGACCTGTCGATCCAAAATAGTCACGGGCTGGACAGGTAATCTCAAGTCCTCTCGCATTTCTATCGGCGGAGGCTCCAAAATGTGTGAAGGATCTGAGATGTACTTCCTCAGCACTGATACATGGAAGACATCATATATCCAAGATAGTTCATCTGGCAGCTCTAGCCTGTATGTCACGCTCCCAACCCTGCTGAGGATACGAAATGGACCAATGTACCCGCGGCTCAACTTGCCCCGCTGCCGATGTCGTACTAGTCCCCTCAAGGGAGAAATCCTCAAGAACACCATATCGCCCACCTCAAACTCTAAAGGTCGGCGTCTTCGATCCGCATATGCCCTCTATCTGTCTTGGGCGGCTTTCATCCGCTCGCGGATCACTCTGACTTTTTCTTTAGTCTCCTCGACTAGCTCAACAGTGGTAAGGCGTCTCTCGCCTACCTCATCCCAGTACAACGGGGTACGACACTTCCTACCGTAGAGTGCCTCATAGGGTGGCATGCCGATGCTAGCCTGATAACTATTATTATACGCAAACTCCATCAGCGGTAAATGCCTGTACCAACTACCCCGAAAATCCATAACACAAACTTGAAGTAAATCCTCGAGCGTCTGAATGGTGCTCTCCGATTGACCATTTGTCTGTGGGTGATATGTTGTACTAAAACTAGGCCACGTGCCCAAAGCCTCTTGCATTCTGGGCTCATCACGCTTCTGCTGTGATTAAGGAAAAAATGTACGGACTGAGTAAATTTATTAGCTATCACCCAAATGGCATCATACTATGCCAAAGTCCGATGCAACTCTACTACGAAGTCTATCGTGACATACTACCACTCCCACTCAAGAATGGGAAAACAAAAAAAAAAGACTGTGAAGTACCAGCTAAACGCTGGTGCTTGGCCTATTACCTATTGGCGAGCTAAACATCTTGCCACAAAATCCTCAATCTCTCGTTTCATGTTAGGCCACCAATAACTATCCCAAATAGCCCAATACATCTTGGTACTACCTGGATGAATGCTTAAGTTGAGAAGTGTGCCTCCTTAAGTATGACCTTGCGGAAATCAATGTCAACTAAAATGCAAATCCGTTCTCCAAACACTATTTATCCGTTCTCTCGGAATCCGAAGTCTCTGACATGGTTGAACAAGGTCTGCCTGTCCTCATATCTGGCTAATGATGCTTCTCACACATCATTAACCACACTAACTCCTAATGTACGGAGTCCCACCAATAAAGAGGGGTAAGCACTCTCTCTGCCGTCTGAGAGTAAGATACTCAGCATGCTCCTCAATACTCTGCAAGCTGACTAGGATGTCATCAGTGGAAACGATAACAAATCGATTTAGAAAATTCATAAAAGACCCGATCTATTCGGTCCATAAATGCAGCTAGGACATTCGTCAGCCCAAATGGCATGACCAAGGACTCAAAGTGTCCACGCTGATACGGAATACGATTTTTGGACAGATCCTCGACCCTAACCCGTAACCGAGTATAACGTGATCGAAGATTTATCTTCGAAAAGACCTTATCATCGAGAAGCTGATCAAACAAATCATCGATGTGGGAAAATGAATATCAATTCTTGGTAGTGACCTTAGTCAACTGTCAATAATCCATAACAAGTTTAAGTATTCTATATTTCTTCTTTACAAATTATACCGAAGCACCCTAAGGTGTGGTGCTTGGATGGATAAATTATTTATCAAACAATTTCTGTAGTTAAATCTTGAGCTCTCTCAGCTCAAATGGTACCATTCTATATAGCGGAATAGAAATAAGAGTAATCCTTAGAGCCAGATCAATCTCAAAATTGAACTTCCGAATCAATGATAATTAGGGTGGCTCCTCATGAAATACTTTCGGAAACTTCTGTACCACCAGAATCTCATCAAGTCTCGGATTCTGTATGGTGGTATCGATCATATGTGTCAGGTCTATCATACATCCCCGACGTATTATACGTCTGGCTTTCCTCACTAATACAATACCACGGGGTAACACCCGTCTCTCACTCGTAAACGTCAGTGGTGGCCCTTCAGGCCTCCAAAAATCGTCTTTCTTGATAAAACAGTCTAAGAAAACTCTATAAGTATACAATTAATCTATCTCTAAGATGACATCGAAATCTGTCATATCCAGTGGGATCAGATTTGCTCTCAGCACTGTCCCACCTACCTTGACATCATACCCTCTATATACGAATTCTCTAACCAACTGCTCACCAAGAGGAGCGACAACTAATAGTTCCTCATCAAGTAACGATAATAGTCCATCCGACTGTTGAGCGAAAGAAATTTTCACATAGAAATAGTTCGACCTTGTGCCAATAAGAACACAAACATCGACTCCATATATTTCCATAGCACCAAGATTCAAAAAATATATATATAAATAAATAAAATAAAATAAAAATAAAAATAAAAATAAAAAGAATTTACTAAAAGTACGGAAAGAATAGGGATATACACCTGTATATCAAAATAGTTAAACCTCTAGTACTGTAACAATCATGTCCGTACATATCATCACAAAATACACGATTTCAAAAGAAACAGTGCATAAGGACCTCTAAACGGAAGGATCCGCAGGAGGATTACCCATGATCATATCTGGGTTCGCCAGAGCGTTCTCCTGAGTTACCGCATACACAAGGGCGTGCACCCTCAACTAATCTCGTGAAAACTTAATACTATATTGCTCCCGGCTGCAGTCCGTGGAGCAGTGTTACTAGAATGCGCAGGTGTTCCCTGCTGTTCTACACGTCGTGTATTCCGATGACTCGAAGCCAACTAACCTCCAAGTCACAAATCAAGGTATAAAGTCCTGATATGTCCCGGCTTCTCATAGTGGAAGCATGTAATAAGTGCTCTATATTTTTATTCGAGCGTGGTGCTTGCCACATACGGCAAAGAAAAGGTCACTGAGCAGTAGCTTAGCTCATGGCACTAGGACTGGTGATATAACCACCGGGGATATGGTCCCGTTAAAACTCCGTGAAATATCTGCGGTCGAATTCCATTAGGAAATCGCTTTGCTATAATGGCTTATAGCCTCATCGCAAATAGTCTCCCATCAAGTGAGGGCTTCCCTATGGAATAGTCTCTCAGTTACTCGTAGACTATACTCCTCGCACAAGCCTAGATCTATCAAGATCCGTCAGGTTCAGTTGACTCAGTGCTGTGCTACCGTAGCATCACCAAGTCCAAAAATCTGTGCATCCCATCTGTCGAGCTACCGTGACTAGCTAGGTCAACTCGAGGATGCACCTAAGTATGGCGCAATTATTATAACTCAGATTCGAAACTGTAAGAAGAACGGCCACCGATGGACGATTTGGTGCCGCTTGAGTAAGAACTACTATAGAAGAAATAAGCGCAGCCGTAGATATCGGCATTGCCATCAAAGGTGATGGGGTGACATCTGGACCCCATGTGCCGTGTACCACTCGTACACTTGCTTGAAAATATCAAGAGTAAATGGTGAAAACGTTGGTATAATGGCCGACTGAAAAAGTACCAGAGAAAACACACACCTTGAGGATGTATTCTTCGGCACCGAAAGGGGAGCCAGAAATGAGGAAGTATCCTCGCTCTCTTTAAGTGAATCAGGGAGTACATATCTAGCGCTCCATGTAATCGTCATGGTTCCGCAATATAAGAATTCTCATTAGGCATTGTTCAAGAATTAGGGTTAGTACAACTAACCCCCTAAAATGAATGAAATCATCAATTTAAGAACCATCTCCATTGGTTCCTTCTTTGAAAATGAAGAAATGCGAGGTTAGATAAGAATTAGTATCTAACCCCCTAAAATAGATAAACTTAATTCCTAAGACCATATGCAGGGATATAAATGACTGTATGAAACTCTCATGCATTGAGAACTTTAAACACAAACACACTCGGGAATATTTTTTAGATTTTCTTCCTATATAGCGCTCAACCTAGAGCTCTGATACCAATAGAACTGTCACGCCCCAAACCAGGATCGTGAACAGCCGCCCGTTGCCCTAAGATGCCGGCTGTATTTTTACAGAAAATCGGGCAGAACCTCCCCATAAATCGGAGGTTTCCCGTGTACAATTAAACCTATATAATCAAAATCAATCTATAATTTAAATGATTGGTCATCCCGGTCTCTCCAAAATCAACAAACACTACTGCCAGCATCCAGAACAACGCAAGACTACAAGTTTCTAACAGTTCTAGCCACAGACCTCTACTATCCTGCCCAATTAGAGCATGAACAGCTGCCACACCGAGTGGACCTAAATTTTATGAAAGATACAATAATATTCCCAAGTACACTCAAGTACGTACAATCGCCTCAATGCAAAGGAAATATGAGAGTTAAATTATACAATCATCCCAAAATAAGTACATGGCCAACTACGGATCTCTATGTCAAGACCTCGCAGGGTCGAGACTAAATTAAAAGTAAATCTTACCGTTGGAAATACCAACTCCGCTCTAGAGCCTGTAACGTCGCTCTATCACAATAAACCTGTCTGAGGAGAGAAAATAGAGGGGTGAGTATCATGGGAAGATACTCAGTGAGTGAGGGGGATAATATCCAGCATAAATAGCATAGGTGAACAACTGGAGTGTCAAATAACATCATTTGAAACAAAAATTTACATTTCGAGACAAAACATGATATGTTTAACAATTTGAAATCATTTAACCAATCACACGATAACAAGCATATATGCATCCATTTAAAATCAAGTAATGTCAAAGCGAGCCAAAAATAGTCCCGGCAAAGGTCAACCGTGACCAAGGACAGGCGCGTCGGGGGTTTTTATTATGCATAGACTTTAAAACACTCTCTACCCCGACGTTGGCCATGAGCTCGTTGAGGCCAACTCATCAACGTGTATAGGACCCCGCCCGGTGCTAGACGGTGGCGTCACACACGTTCTCCCCCTATGTGGGTTCAACCTGCCATGCCTATAGCTTTTAGAATAAATGACGTTTGCGGATACCTCCTGCAGAAGCGTATCTGGGCAACCCGTGCCTCTACAAACGCCCTTCGTAGCTACGGAATCATCATAGTATCACAAGGGCACAACGTCCCATAGTATCACAAGGGCACAACGTCCCACAAGTATCATCACATCATCACATAACTAGTGGGCATCCAACCCACGTAGTTCATCAAAAATATTTTAAATTTGCGTGCCAATACGTCTCTTCAATTCATTTCAAAACAGCATATCAATGCAACGGTATAAAATAAAATTTATACATTTTCAAGTAATGACACAATTATTGTTTCATTTCAAACCATGGATGCATAGTCATTGTAAATATAATTCAAAACACTCCAAAAATCACAAAACAGATTTCTAAATTTAATATCACACGTCAACGAATGCATATCAAAGCATGTTTTATCGAAAATGTGACAAAAAATACGTTTTACTATTTTATGCAAGAGATTAGAGTCCCACTCACCGTCTACGGGAGGGAAGCCACTCCCTACTGACAAGCCAAGTCGGATCTGACCGCTCGAGTCTCCAAAAGATCAACCTAAATCAGATTATCAACATTTAATATCAAATAAAAGCCAAATAAGGGATTTTTAATTTTTCCCTTCCAAATTTCTCCCACCTAATTTACAAAACTTCGTTATAGATTCTCGTTTCCTCAATTTCGAATCATCTGACTCTCCAATGGTCAAGTTTCTAATATTTATCATTTTTTCTGTCTATTTTTTCTCGAATTTCACACATTTCAATATATTATGTAACTCTCGATCTAAATTCGACCTAATTTCGATAGAATTAATTCAAATGTTGAAAATGTTGCATTTCTCTCACCTAGGGTTTCTCGGATTTTCGGATCTAGCTTTCGTTCGCCCGTCAACCTGGTCTAAAACCTGTAATATTACCAAATTTCAATTATATTATAAACAACTAAATTTCTAACACCAAACCCTAGGACTTCAACCAAATATAGTCATTACCTGCAGTACAGAAAACGCAGGTGAGCTCTCGAAGGGGAAAGCCGGTCGCGGGCTCGCGGGCCGTCACGAGCTCGCGGGTCGGCGGGCCGGCAGGCTAGCGGGCTGGCCCGCTGGTGGCTCGCGGCTCTCAGCCAGGCTTGCTGGCCGCAGCGGGCTTCGCGGGTTGTAGTGGGTCGCGGCTAGACTGGGCCTTGGGCCGCTGGTGGGCTCGCCGCTGGTGGGTTGGCCCGCTCACGGGTTAGGGCTTGCTCTCGCGAGCTGGAACGCGTGCTCGCGAGCTGAGGCGCGTTGGGCTCGCGGGAAGGAGGTCGCGCTGTAGCTTGGTGCGGTGGCGGAAGGGAGAGGCCGCAGCGGAGGAGAAGAGGAGAAAGAGGGAAAGAGGGAGAGAAAGAGAGAGAGAGAGAGGAAAGAAAATTAGGGCTTTAAGCCCTAATTCTAATTTCCCTTTCTTTTTTTTTTTTAAATTTAATTGGGTATTACAAAGTTGTCCCACCGCAATGGCTCTATCGCCTCATCAGTGAGGGCCTCCCACCATGAGAGGGCCTCTCCCTCTAATAATCGCTCTGTCACTTTTAGGCGAGCTCCTCTCTAATCCCGAGATCAGTGAGAATCCTGCGGGTGCGGTCGATCCAATGCTTGGCTGTCGCAGCATCACCAAGCCTGCAAAATCTATGCACCCCAGCTGACGGGCCTCCTTAACCAACTGAGTCAACTCATGTACCCGTCTAAGAATAGCTGATGTAGTCTCACTCTGCTCGGACAGAGTAAAAGGACCGGCCACCGGCGGTGGAACCGGTGCCATAGGAACTGGCGCTACTGCAGGTACAGGCGCCGCTGTAAGAGGTGGTGGGGGCGAAATCTGGACCCCATGAGAAGCGTACCACTCGTAAATGTCCTGACAGAGGTCTACCGCGACCTATGACAGGCGCACCGGGGGTGTTATATGCAAATTTCTTTAAAGTGCTCTCTACCACGGCGTTGGCGACGAACCTCGTCCAGGTGCTAGACTTTTAGAGGATATCCAATCCAAATCCAAATCCTCCCCCTTTCGGATTCAACCTGACTAGTACCGTGTCGATAATCAAATCACGACAACTCATGGGATACCCCAGGCCTAGGCATATTCGGACGCCACCAAAGCGTCTCTCACAGTGTCCTTCGTAGCTACGGAACAATACAATCCAAAGCCCTCAAGGCCAAAACCAATATCATATCAAAATGTGCCGAAATCAGGTTCATAAACCAATGCAACATATAGCATAAAATGACACATTATACATTTCAACACGTGGATGCATGATTTCTATATTTCAACACTGTTTTTGGACACTCCATCGGTTCACAAAAATCAATTTTAAAACCAGTCAAAACATTTCAAGTATACGACAAATCATGCTCATTACTAAAATGTTGTAAAACAGGATTTACATATTAAACAAAAGTATTGAAATAAATCTCACTCACAGTTTTGGGGAGGGTAGCGCGCTCCCCAATAACACCACAATACGTAGAACAAGGCACCCCTCAATCGAGTCACCAAGAAAGCCAACCTAATCAAGTCATTACGATTTTCATCAATTTCCGATATGTCAGGGTTTATCGTTTTTTTTAAATTCGTACAAACTCTAAATTTCTCAATTTATAAACAACTTCACTATCATCAATTTCATTTTATTTATAAGTAAATAACCAAAATCAAAATAAATCTTAATTCGAATCTAAAACCAGCTAATGCTACCAATTTGACAAAGTTTATTCAAGGGTTAAAGAGATTTCATTTCTCTCACTTAGGATTTTTTAGATCTCAGATTTAGCTTTCGTTCGCCCGTCGATTTGGTCTAAAACCTGAATGTTTTCAAATTTGAAACAATTGTAAACAATTTAAGTTCAATTACTAAAGAATTTCAAAACCCTAGTGCGGAAATAGAAACTTTGAGTCATTTACCTTCGCAAGGACTCGCGGACTGTCACAGGCCGTCTCGGGCTGCGAGCCGTGGGCTGTAGTGGGCCGTGGACCGCAATGGGCTTGTGGGCCTGGGGCCTGTGGGCTGCTGGGTCTGCGGCCTGGTGGCCTGCGGCTGCTGGGTCTGCGGGCCTGGTGGGCCTCGGGCTGCTAGGTCTGTGGGCCTGGTGGGCCTCGCGAGCCGGATCGCGAGCCGGATCGCGCGCTGGAGCGCGCTTACGCTCACGCTGGCGCTGGCTCGAGCTGGATCACACGCTGAGTCGCGCTCTAGGTCGCGTTGGCTCGGGCGCTGGAGCGCGCTCGCGAGCTGGATTGTGCACTGCTCGTGCTGGGGTCACGCTGGGGTCGCTGGCGCTCATGCAGGAGCGTGCAGAGGCCCGCAAGGGGTCGCGCGCGGGAGCTTGCTGGAGATCGCGCGCTGGGGGGTGCACGAGCTCGCACAGAGGGTCGCGCGCTGGCGCTCGAGAGAGCGTGCAGTGCTCTGCGCTGCCGCGCACTCTGGCGCTGTCGCGCGCGCTGGTGCGCTCGCTGTGGTGCAGCGCTCGCGCTCGGCGGAGGACGGCAGCGGGAGAGAGAGAGGCGCGGTGGCGGGGGATCGGGAGAAGAGAGAAGAAAAGGAGAGAGGGAGAGGGAGAGAGAGAGAGAAGAGAGGGGGAAAGAGAGAGAGGGAGTGAGGGGAGAAAATTAGGGCTTTAAGCCCTAATTTTTATTTTTCCCTTTTTTTGTTTTTTTTTTTAATTGGGTATTACAAAACTAGCCATTAAAACTGTCCAACTATTAGTTTTCCTTGCCATCGGAAAGGGCTATCAAAGCCCTTTCTTCTCTCTTCTTTCTCTCATTTTTCTCTCTTCGTTTCATATAGATGCTACCAATTATAATTTATGGAGAGACATTATCACGAGATCTCTCAACTTCTACAATCTTGAAAATCATATTCTAGATGAGCCTTTTAAAGTGTTCCAATCCACAATTTTGCAGTTGAAAGAAAAGAGATGAGCCAGTGGTCATTCTCCTGCAAATGTCACTTGATAAAACTCACAAGGCAATGGTCTCATGCATTCCAAATGCTAAGATTTTGTGGGATCAGTTACAAATTGTTTATAGGCAAGAGTCCAATATGGGTATAATCTTTGAGTTTAAAAGAAATTGTTCTGCATTTAAAAGGAAATTAAAGATTCTATTCCAGAATTCTTTGGTCAACACAAGGAACTATGGAATGAATTGAATATGCTCATCCCTCCAACTTCTAATACAAAGACACTTCTTCAACAAACAGACGAAAATATGTCATTCACTCTTTTTATGGGTCTAGCAAATTTCTGATCAAACTTTCGACAAGAAATACTCAGAATGAAGGAGTTTCCTTCATTCCAATAAGTTCAGTACATGATTCAACGTTCTGAAATAAGTCTAAGATTTGAAGAGAATCTAGTTTAGAAGGTTAAAGTACACAAATTTACTATTATTCAACATAAAATATAAGTAAATAAGGTAGTACAGTATGAAAAAAGGATATATATTCTAATTGCTAGAAATCTAGATACAAGAAAGATAAATGCTGATTTTTTCACTTTAATTTTATGCCTAAGTTCAGGAAGAAGAAGCCTGAGTTACAGTTGTCTTAAGTTCATCATGCATCTGTTCACCAGCTCACCCAGCCTATGCCAACCACATTTGCCTCTGTTTAGCAAATTGTGGCTTTTGAAAATAAATTCCAAACTCGATGAAATTCATAAACTTCTTAAACATTTGGCCAATATCTCAAGTATCAACTTTGATATAAACTCCTCAAATGCAGTTCTAGTTGATTTAAGGTGTGATCATCACATGGTCAAGGACAAAAATTATTTTAAAATTTTGAAACCTTTTACTGACAAAAAGATTGTTAGTATCCAATGGAAGCTAATAGAAATATACTAGAAGTTAAGTAAACGGGTAAGGTTGAACTCTTACAAAAAATACCGATACAATATATGTCTCTGAGTTTAATCCTAATTTAATGTCAATTAGTAAAATAATTAAAGATTAAGATTGTATTATCCTAATCAAGTTGTTTTTAAAGACCACAAGTCAAACATATGATTGGTAAGAGGTTTAGGAAGAATAACCTATATTTTTTTGATCAAGTTAATCATGTACTCTCAGCGTAATATGAAAATCTTTCACAAATTTGGCATGTTCATCTTGGCCACCTAGGAAAACAAGCTTTAAAACGCCTATTTCCTTATTTGAAATTAGAAAATGGATATCGTAAAGTTTGTGTATTAGGAAAAGAAACTAGAATGTACTATCCAATTTCCAAGATTGAATATAAGAATGCTTTTGAATTAATACATTCAAATTTGTGCACTTCTCCCATTATCTTTAGTTGTGGTTTTAAGTATTTTATTTTCTTTATAGGTCACATGACTAGATATACATGGGTTTTCATGTTAAAGACTAAAACAAAAACATTTGAAACCTTTAAATGATATTATAGATATGTGACCAAACAATATAACGCAAATATTAAAATATTTAGAACTAACCATGGAAGGGAATATACTAGTAATACGTTTTGGAAATTTCCACAAGAAAAGAGTATTTATTATACATCAAAAATCCTATGTTTACACTCCACAATAAAATGGAGTAGTAAAGAGGAAAAATAGGTATCTCTTAAAAACTGATAGGATTTTATTGTTTCATGCTAGTATTTCTAAAGCTTATAGCGATGAAACTGTGAAAACAACTGCATATCTCATTAATCTAATTCCTATAGAAACGTTGAAAGAAAAATCTCCCTTAGAAATCCTCCTCAATAGAAAACCCGAGATCTCTCATCTGAAGGTCGTTGGCTGTATCTACTATATTCATATTTCTAAGCAATTCAGAAATAAGTTGGACAAAAAGGCTAAGAAATGTGTCTCCTTGGATTATGCCTCATTTGAAAAATGGTATAAATGTTTTGATTCTGTTTTTAACAAAATGTACAGATCAAGGATATGATATTTGTAGAGAATGAGTTTTATTTTGTAGATCACAAATCTCTAAATTTTCTAACAAAAACTTATATCCCAAGCCACTGCAATATTCTAATTCCTTCGATCAATATGAGTAAAGAAGCTAATCAAGAAAATGAGACTTAAAGCCAAGACCAAATGGAAGGAAGAGATTTGGAAGAGGACCAAAATCAGAGAATTTCAAATAGTGACTAGGAAAGGGAGTTAGGAGGAGAAAATGGAACTGAGAATACTGATGAAGAAGTAGCTAGATTTCCTTCTTCTCCTGGACCCTAAGGAGATCAATTAGGATAAGATGATCTCCTTAAGAATGGAAGTTTTACTGTATCTCTCTCTACAACTCATCCGTTCTCTGCAATCTATTCTATTACTAACATCTCCTCAAGTCATCAAATTTTCTTGAGTGGCATTGATCAGTTTCAGGAGCCAAGAGACTTCAATGAAGCAAATGCACATTATGACCGATGGAAAGTCATGAAGGAGGAGCTTGAAGCATTAGAAAAGAGTAGAACGTGGGAGATCACATCACTTCCCAAAGGAAAGAAATTAGTATGATGCAAATGGATCAATAAAATTAAACACAAAAGTGATGGTTCTATAGATCAATATAAAGCGAGACTTGTTGCAAATTGATGCACGCAGATTACAAATAGACATTTGTCCCAATAGCCAAAATAAGTATTGTATGAATTTTAATATCTCTACCAGCTAATAACACTTGGCAAATGTTACAAATGGAAGTAACAAATGTATTTCTACAAGGAGACCTTGCAAAAGAAGTATATATGTAACTACCTCCAGGTAACCAACAAGAAGGAAAAGTTTGCATGTTCAACAAAGCAATCTATGGGATTAAAGCAATCTCCAAGGATTTAGTATGATAAATTTAGTTTAGCTCTTCTAAGTAATGAATTCAAAAATTGTAATTGTGACCGGTCACTCTTAGTTAAAAACCAAAATGGAAATGTCATTATTGTTTTTATATACGTAAATGATATAATTATTATTAGGAGTGATTTGAGTCAAGTTAATCAAGTTTGAAATTTCTTAAAATTTAAGTTTGAAATTAAAGATTTAGAAAAGTTAAAATACTTTCTAAATAGTATAGAGATTGCCTATTGTCCTAATGGGTTTGTTATATCTAAAAAAAAAATATACTCTTGATCTTTTGTAGGACACACGAAAGTTAGATGTAAAACCAATATGTAATCCTATCTCAACATCCACTAACTTAAAAGATGATGGCGATCTATTTGAGGATATACAAAGATATCAAAAGTTTGTAGGAATGCTCATCTACTTAACGATAACCAAACCTGACATCTCCTTTGCCGTAAGTCAAGTTAGCCAACATATGCATGGTTCCAAGATGAAACATTGGACAGCAACTGCGAGGATCATTAATTACTTTAAGGGATGATCAGGAAAAGGAATTTGGATGAAAAATAACAACAATTCAAAAATTCAAGACTACTATGATACTAAGTAGGTAGGAGATCCAAAGGATAGAAAATCAACAACTGGATACTACATGTTCATTAGAGGAAATTTGGTGTCATGGAAAAACAAAAAACAACATGTAGACTCCAAGTTAAGTGCTGAGACCGAGTATAAGGCTATGGCGGTCTAGCTTAAAGCATTAATGGAAGAGCTTAGATTCAAAGTCTCCACTCCAATCAAGTTTTTCTATGATAACCAATCAGTCATGTATATCGCTACTAATCTAATTTTCTATGAGAGAACAAAACATATAAAAGTACATTGTCATTTTGTGTGTTAAAAAGTGGAAGAGAACTTGATAGTAACTCCTCACATCAGAAGTGATGATCAACTCGCCGATATCTTCACTAAAAGAGGAATGGCTGATCAACTTCAAAAATTCATAAATAATTAGAGCACAATAGATTTCTATATGCCCAACTTGAGGGGAGTGTTCAAAGTAATGAACCTATCAAGTTAGGACCCAAAATATGTTCTCCTAACAAACATTCGAGACACTCAAGCAAACTGCTCATAAAATTGATCCAAATATGCTATCCAAAAAAGTCCTTAAACAGGGCTCTAGTCTGCCCATATCCAAGTATTGTATGGTCTGGCCTTTCAAAGACTTTTGCCATTATCCTAGGCATGTTGTAGCCCATTTAAGAGCACAATCAAAGAGTTCCAACTACTAGTTTGGGATAAATCAAAGAACCCCGCAACTAGCTAAAGCTAGCAGTTGAGAGTTCCCAATAATAGCTAATGAAAACTAGCCATTGAAAAGGGCTATCAAGACCCTCTCTTTCCTCTTTTATCTCATTTCTTTTCTCCTCTTACTCTCTATACGCTATTGTACCTTTTTTTTTTACCACCGATATATAAACTTTATCTGACTAGTCCAATTCGAGTACTACAGGGTCCATTTTAAGAGTTGGCTCTCCTAAATCCTTTTTCATCATTTTCAGAATTCGAACTTGAAAACTAAAATGATAGAATATCTGATTACTCAATTCAAAAGACTTTAATTATAAGAACAATTTATAATTAACTTATAAATATATTGTATCTATTAATAGCCAAATGTTGCCCGATCAATAGAAACTTCTTTGAACAATAAAATTCTATTTATTTTTCATTCAAATTTTCATAACAAAGTTTTTGAATTTATTGTTTATTTTTCTAAGAAACTTCAAATAAATTCCTCCTGTGACATGAGAAAAAACACCACTAAATTATTGATTTCTTCAACTTCACGAGAAATTAGTGAATTTAATCAACATCTAACTGGTCCCGTCGAGTGACTAACACTGATACCCCTTAAATAAAATTTCATATTCAAATTTTATGTATAAAAAAAAATAATTACAAAAAGAGTTTGCTCCTTATGGACCCGACCTAACTTGAAAACTAAATTTAATTGGATTAATATGATTATTAGATATCAATGATTTATTTTTTAAAAAATACATAATAAATTTAGGTAGCATCCCCTTAACAAAAGCATGCCGCCTGCCACACTAATTGCATTGCATACCACAACAGTCCTAATGCAACCAAATATAAAGCAAAACATTAGAACATTGTAAAATAATCTACAACCGTATAGGCTGAAATACCAGCACCAAGACCTTCAAACTATTCCCACGTGATGAATATTCTGCACCCAAAAGACAAAAAAAGGCAAGAAATGTTATCTGTAGTGCGACTACAAGAAGCAATTTCAGTGACATGAAAAGCATGCTTGGTGAATAGGGGAGAGAGAATGAGAGAAAGAGAGAGAACTGCTGCATCCGGAAATGATATGGCAATACACCGACTCTTCGAATCAAACAGATTTACAAGCATTCCAGTTGTACATGATTGTGGTAATGTGAAAGAAAAATGAAAAGGACCCATTACAGTGATTGTTATTATAATGTGATAAAAAAATTTTAAAACTCTAGTTTCACAAATTTTCACTCTACAAAATGATCCTTTGTATGTTCAATGTTGACGATGGACCTTAACCACCTTCTCCCCTTCACCTGCCATAGAAAGGAAAAATACGACTTAGACAAAAACAAACCACATGATATTGTGAACAATATCTCAAACAATATGCAGGCCAGTTAATAACAGTACAAACCGCAGTACAAACAGACATACCATAACAAAGGAATACATTGGTACCCAAAAACATTTTTAAGATCTCTATATGCCATCATTCTTCCACCAAATCACCATTTACTTTTATTTTTATTTTTTTTATCCCATAACAAAAATTTATAAAATTGAATCAAGAACTAGAGAAGAATAATTTTAAAAGACCAAATCCAGGTTAAAGTTGTCGTCCATCACATGCCAACTATGCTATAAAGAATAAAGAGTTCAATGTCTATCACTCTGATGATGATTCTCTACCACCCATTATCAGTTCTTTCCCTCGTTATTATATATTGTCAGCTTATCCTCTTGATTTGATTTTCTATTGACTCCATCCTTCACCAAGCTGGTTAACCATGAAAAATATTCTTCATGAAAAATTATTCCTTTTCTTTCAAAGAAAACAGAATTGATACATACATTAACAAGAATACTAGTTATCACAATCCCCACTCACTTACATATATCTCCCTATCCTATCCACTGAATAATCTTTGCTAACCCGAAAGTCAACAATCCTCGAGTTTTACTCCACACACAAAAAATTAAAAAGAAAAAAGAAAAAAGAAAAAAATAAAGAAAAATACTCCTAGTGTTTCTCTCTCTCTTAAGCATTTTAAGAAACGAGTTTCCACCGCCGTGTCCTTGAGGCCATTGCTCAGCTAAGGAATACGAGTTGCATAAAAATGTCTCTGCATTTATTGGGTGGAGACTTTTATCATGTGTATCAAGCTCCAACATTTTCCTCCAAAGTCCATACAGAAAGACTTACCATTTGAGCACCCCCCCCCCCAACAAAAAAAAAAATCCCTACCTCCATAAATTTGAATCCAGAAATAACCATCTAAATCAACAGATGGCCCCCAAATTAATCGATTTGGAGAATCATTGTGTATCTTGCAGAGAATATTCCGGGGATTCAAAAGACTCGTATAAGCATTGCGAAAACAATTCCTTGCCCCCATGTGCTTCACACAATCAGTGGCAGCAACCTACTGCAGCACTAGAAGCCACCAATTCGCATAGTTGATTCTTTTGTTTCATCAACACCTACAAACCTAAACTGACTTGCCATAAGAAGTGAGGGGGATGTGTAACGGTTTAGCCATGGCATATTCAAGGAATCCTTAGGAAATGACTACAGGAACTGGGACTTCTGGTGCCCAGTAGAGATGACTTCACCAAAATCCTTTTTTTTTCTTATAGGAATTGAAATAGTTGTTTAGGTCCAAGACAATTCCAAAGAGAATCCTGATTTCTGAAGCAATAAGACTACTGTGTTTGCCAACCCAAATAAATCAAAAGTGCCCAACTGCATAACTAGACCCTCTACACTTGATAAAATAATGCAGTGTCTCCACAACCAAGCCAGTAACATTTTCCTTCCACACTGTCCATCAGTGTTTCTTAAATTTTTTAAACCCTTTGTGCTTACAGCAAGAACCTAGCTCTAGAATGAGTTCCAAATTTGTTGAAATCCAACTCCACATATAATGAGCATTTCTATTTTCTATGATAGCCAATAGAAGAGACTCTAATTCTAGCAGAGTGGCACGGACACTTGGACTTTTAGTCACCACAGGTCATACCTACTTTGCCAGACAAACTCAGTCAATCTTCCCCACAAACCATCCAACTTGGAATGACGTGTTAGACATGCACATGTAATTGCAGTTCAGACCCTTTTGTCACCCTAAGATGGCGTCAAGCAGCAGTTGCTTCCAAGCAACAAAAGCATAACGGGTGCACACAAAAAAGGGACAGCCTGTACAACACAACATCCAACCTCTACCTTTCTGTAGGTTTGGGAACATGTTATAAGAAAGCACATGATGCTAAGCACTAAAATCTAAACCCAACTAACACAAATTAATACTTAACCCATAGTAGGATTATGGTTCCATGACAAAAAAATAAAAAATAAAAAATAAAAATGCTTGCAGTTAGACCCAAATGCCTTAGGCCAACTCAATGGAGCAACGCTGGACACCCCAAGTAGTCAACAATATTGCTCAAGTTCTTAGCTGTGACCTAGCCAGTGAAGTCTCTGCCTTTACTAGGAATAGCTGCAGCACAACATTGTCAGAGACCCCATGCACATAGATTATTGTCTTTCCAAGCTAACCAACACCAGCAAAAAAAAGGAGCATCCCAAGGGCCATCCAAACACCATGGCTTGGCCACATCGACAAGGAAAGCACACATACCAAGAGAAAATCCTTGGTTGCCAGATATTCATGAGACACCCATTCACCAATAAGCTAACAAGGTCATTTGTAGGTAAATTCACACAAGGTGGCACACTACCACAAGTCCAGCCACCAACTACCAACTTAACTACTAGCATGCCATTAGATGCATGCTTAAATGCCCATAAACTTCATAAAATTCCAATCCAAGTAGTCATTTCCCTGTCATGTTGCCTACCGAATGGCCATTGCTATGACAATTAATATATGCCAAGACTCAGATTTTAACCCCCAAAAAAAAAAATCAGTGCACCACTTGGTTATGGCCAGGGCATATGTCCTTAGTTGCATGCCAGTCTCATGCCACATCCCCCCTACATGGCTTTCCTTTGTAAATGTGCCGGCCAACCAATCTACACTACCATAACAATCCTACCCAGCCCAAACCCAACTGCAGAAAAACATAAGCATAAGGTAGAAACCCTGAAAAGAACACAAGCATGACATGGATGCTACACACAGACACAAAATGATAAAATGCATCACATACGGCAACCGTCCAACACAAACAAAATTAAATAAAATAATAGAACACATAGAAATACTATACGCCTTATGATCATCAATTACAGAGGATTCTGCTAAATTTTTGCACAATAAAGAAATGAAAACCTCACCAAGAATGGACCGAACAAACTTGCAATAACTGCTATTATGACATACTCTAGATAAACATCAA
This sequence comes from Dillenia suffruticosa, assembly GCA_033439265.1. Classification (NCBI taxonomy): domain Eukaryota; kingdom Viridiplantae; phylum Streptophyta; class Magnoliopsida; order Dilleniales; family Dilleniaceae; genus Dillenia; species Dillenia suffruticosa. Next base: position 24,438,993 of record JAVTVX010000015.1, read on the forward strand.
AAACTAGGGGAAAAGGACCCCCTATACAGATCGACACAGTTAATTTGTACCATGGTGACAACTTGGTGTACAGTCACCGGATTGAAATCAAGCATCACAGCAACCACCATGCATTGGAAAATGTAACTGATGCAGAATGAGAATAAGATTGAGACAGAGAGGGGGAGGGAGGGAGGGAGAGGGAGAGAGTGAGAGAGAGAGAGAGAGAGAAGAGACAAAATTCCCTTAATCAATTTCCAATACACTCAAATCTGTTTCTCAGGAGAGCTAACCACCTTTTATCAGAGTACACCAAAACCATCTGGAGTTCCAAAAAGCATTATAAAAATTGAATATGCTCTGTGGAGTATCCAATTCAAATACAACTTCAACTTTGGAGCATCCAAGCTTCTTAGCCAGCTGGGCTGGTGAAACTGAGATATGTATTCATTTAAATCAGGTGAGAACCAGAAAGTAAAACTGCGCATGGGAAATGAGCTACCTAGACCAAGCAAGAATTGGACTATGGTGCAAATTTCATGAAAGAGTCAGGTGGCTTAGATCACTCCAATTGGGTGTTATCAGCCCCAATAACTTGGTCTACAAGAGGTTCACACATGGCCCCAAGAAGCGGAAGTAGACACAGCTTTGAGTAATAGTTTTTCAAATTTTCAATGGTTCTACATCTATTTTTAATTGACAGCAATCTTGTTGTCTTGTGCGGTAGTTGTTTCTAGTTTCAAGTGGAGGTAGTGCCCACATTTGTTGTGTAGGTGGCAGTAGGGCCCATGTTTGTTTATGCTTCCTAAAATGTATAAGTTATTTTCTCCATAGTACTATTTCTTTGTTATTCAAAAATGAGGAGGTATGTGAAATTCCCAAAAGTCTTCGAGTACGTTAAGCTCAAGAGATTGAGGTTCCTTATAATAAGCCTAAAAATTAGCAATCATCGGTAGAAAGAACAATCTTTTTTCCCCACCATCTAGATTAATGGATCACTATAAAAATCCCACTTACAAACCCATAACAAGATTCATTACAGGGGACCAAAACATTAGGAAGGCAAGTGCATACAAGAGCATCCATGGTCCTTTCATAAAGGATGGTGAAGTCTTGGACAAAAGAGAGGTACACAACAATGATGGGTAGTGAATTTGGAAAATACAAACCCTAAGATCCACAATCATCACTAGTAGATTAGATATCAGAAAAGATTTTAGCAGTGGTGGCAAGCAAAGAAGGTGGTCGGAGACTACTTTTCTAGTTTTGAACAAGTAGGATATTGTGCAATGTTTTCAAATTATAGAAAGCGAATGAACAAAAATGGTTGCAATCACCAAAGTATGAAGAGGAAGAGTGTAGATCTAGATAGTGCTTGACTTAACTAACACACTTTTCAAAACATTTTATAAGATATTTGAGAGATTATAAACTCATAAAAAGAGTAAAAAATTCTCTCAAAGAGCTTATAAGCTCTAAAAAAACACATTTATAACTGATAAGCTGTTTAAAATATATATATATATATAACTCCATCAAAACTTCTTTCTTATGCGGCTTATAAGCTGGTTTATTTTGACCTACAAACTGACTAAATTGCACTCGGTAATATTCCATTATATCACGTTTACTCTTTCAATGTCAATAAATAACTATTCACATGATATTAATGGTAATTTGTTATGTTTAGTCATCTCAACTCTTAAAAGAGCTTATAAAAACTCATTGATACCATACACAACAATAACTTATAAATTTGCAAAATATCATATAAATTGCTTCATCTTATTTTATTCAAACACTTTAACAACTTATCTTGAAAATAAGATATATGATCTTATAAGTTTAAAAAACATCTTATAAGCTTTAAGAACTTATAAGCTGTTCAAAATAAACATAGCTAAACGGGCCCCTAATCTTGGATTTCTTCTACCAGGCTCGATGAAATCCTCTAATCCTCATAGTCCTTGTGCCTTTTTTTTAAACTAAACACGGGAAAAGAGGCTCAAAGGGAGGCTAGTTGTGGGACTAATCAACTATAATTTAGTTGATAAGATAACAGATGGTCTGAATGCTTTTGTAGATATACAGACAATTACAAAGTCTTCAATTTTTTGGATTGGGTAGTGGAGATAACTCACCATGGTTGTGATAGTGGCTGACAGTGATCAATTGTGGGTCAGTAATTTAACTAGATGTTTGATGCTTTGACAGTTGAAGCAGGTTCCAGACAAGCAGTTTAGCCAAGGGTTGCCTCAAACAATTGAGAAATATGGAAGCAGGACAAAGGAGCCAACGGTGGCTGCTACCAAGTTTGGTTCTAATACTAATCAATGTAGATCGAGAGAGAGAGAGAGAGAAGAATTCATTTAATTAATTTCCCATACTCAAATCTGCTTTTCTTAAGGACGTCAGCCACCATTCATAACACTAGACTCAATATAAACATTGACTTCTTATTAACTTTTAAATTCAACTAATACACGATGACAATTAGGAAAGGGAAAAAAATCTTACAATAAAGAAATAGATTTGGCATAGCTAATTAAGCATCATAAAGTGATAATAGCAGCGAAACTATGTGAAAATGTTAATTGTTTATTTATTTGTTTGTCCTGCATCACCAACTTTTAGGCATTCTACCACTTATCACAAGTACCACATAGGAGAAAGGCACACATTGTAATTGAACACTATACAATGTCAAAGTCAAAAGAAATTACCATGCGACTATTTAGGGCTGTGCACGGTGCTATTTGACATGGCCAAACTCCCATTGACTTGTTAGTGGTTCAAAGTGGTATAACCTAACACTCCAAAGGTTGTGGCTTCAGGTAGATTCTTTTGCATTACAAGTTGGTTTGGCCTAGGTAAGAAACATGCCCCTCGAGGCTAAGCACATTCTAAGATGGCACGATAGTGAACGAGAAGCATCCTCCACCAATATTCCACTCCAAAAACATCAAAAACAGAATACATTTTTTTAATCTTACCATATTAAAATGTCCATCATTCTTTCTTCGCACTATTCACCACCTTCAAACCCAAAGAAGCTTTCTACACATCCAACAATCCAAGCCCATCAGGAAGGGGAAGGAAGATGCAATATATTCATAACTGCCTCGGATTGCCAAGTTTTATGTTGCGTGTCAACCTAAGGATCAGCTATGATAAAAGATAAAGCACTAGGTACCACACGTGGAAAGATGAAAATATTAATGAAAATGTTGCACACAGGATTAAAGTAGGCGGATGAAATGAAGCAAGGAAGTGCAAAAGAGTGTAACATGACCCCAAGGTTCTGTCGAAGTTAGAAGGCAAGTTTTATAGAACTGCCTTATAAGCAGTGGACTATTAAAAGTCAACCTATGCAGAACATAAATGTAGCAGAGATAGAAGTTAAGGTGGCTATATGGAGTAACAAGAAAAAATAGAATTAGAAATAAGCATATTAGATTAAACTTAAAGTAGACCCAATTGTAAATAAAATAAGAGAAAATATGCTAAGATAGTTTGGATATGTTTAGAGAAAACCACCAAATGCTCCCATTAGAAGAAGAGATAGCCAGAGGTAATAAAATATGATATGTAACATAACTTTCAGCAGTGTTAAATGGCCAAAAAAAAAGGATACAGCAAGAACAAGAAGACCAAAGAAAACCCCATGAGAGGTAATGAAATATGATATGGTAACTACTAACTTAACGTGTAACATAACTTTCAGCAAAGCTAAATTAAAAAAAAAATGGATATTTGGATAAAAGTTTGTTTGCGTTGAGTATAAAAAAGCAATATATTCAACAAAAAACATAGAGAAGGTGCAAGCAAAACTCATATGAATTCCTAGTTTCTGCTCCTAAGAAATCAATTTTTTACTCAATTATGTCTTTCTCCCCCTCCCCCCCCCCAAAAAAAGCAAAAAATAAAAAAATAAAAGGAAAAAAGCTAAATAGTCTAGTGTCTAGTGTTCTAAAGATAAAGATTTCAAAAATTGTGATAAACTCATAAGTTTATTTTTAGCCACAACTGACTGACCAAAGTAGAGAAGCTAAAAGACTTTTTTTGGCACAAGAAACTTTTACTAACTAGAAATCATATTTGAAGAGAAAAACAATTTTCTAGTAAATGATTTAGCAATGATTAATATATCAAAATGAGACTTAAAGGAACCAAAAAGTGCATGATATGTGAAGCATATAAAAAGGTATGCACAAGATTAGTGTGAGGAATCATAATCACAGGAAAAGGTAGCAATAGGGTGTAACTCACAAGTGATGAAGCTAGAATATCCAAGAATAACTTGGACTCAAGGGGGGAAGTATAATAATTTACTCCCATTGCACAAAAATATTGGTTTCTTTGTGCATTGATCCTTGCATCCACAAACTAGAAGTATTAAAGATCTATTTTATCATGAACCAACATTCCACATCCATTGAACAATTATATTTTGCTTTGGCATTATCAACACTGAGAAACAGCCCTAGTTTTCTAAGATTTCAAATTTTAAATACATTTGTCCAAATTATTCGATTTAAAAGTATTATTTCATAGCATCTTCAGCATAAAGCACATTACTAGAGTAACAAGATAAAAGAAAATTAATCACTAGTTTCACAGTCCTAGCATACATCATAGTATTACCCCAATAAATCATATTACTACAATACATGTACTTTTAGACAAATAGGACATGCATAAATCAGCACTTCTCTTTTTTGGTCTTGCATGCAGGCATCCACATTGATAACATATCACCAGGCTGTTCGTTCTGTGGTGAACTGGATGTCATATGCAGGAAAGAGACATTTAGAAAAGGTCCGAAAAGGTTTTTATTTAAAATGATAATCTCACATTGCGGACGTGCACACCAACAATAGCTGGACAATCTTTTAAGAGAAGATGATGAAAACTTTGTACCACAATCTACAGAAGCAACTCAATAGATCAAGCAAAGGCAGTTTTTAGGTCCAATTAGGTGTCACCTTTAAAATTAATGTACATACTAATAATATTGACGTTATTAATAAATACTATTTTATACACCGCCTAGCTAGAGCTCTTCCAATATGGCATCAGTTACAAAGAGCTTATCCAAGTGATAATCCAAATTGTTCAACCCACACCAGAGCAAGTAAGATGCACAAAGGCCAAACTCAAAGCAAGATCATAAAGATAGAAATTGCACACAACCCATTCGGTTATAGCACGATGCACAAAATCTAACACAACAAACTAAAACAAATGGATCATAGATATACAATATAGAATGCAAAGGAGCTTATAAATGGAAATGGGTACGAACCACGCTTAGTCAAGATCCTCTTGTCTCGTATCTGGTCCAAAATCTCGATTTCCTCGATTACCGGGGTTTGAATCCGCATCCCTGGTGCCAGAACCCCCACTATTACTTGCCCCGGCTGGTGAACCAAACCCTCTAAATGGCCATGGCAATGATATGCTAAACCTGCGCTCCACAGTCCGAGGCATTGCATCACTACCACCGCCACTTCCCATACCAAAATTTGCTGATTGAGAATTGGTACTCGAAGACACATTCCCAGTTACGCCCCTAGAACGGTGCTCATAGTCGGGATCATCTGTAGGCAACTCATAGCGACAGACTGGGCAAGAATTATGCAACTCCAACCAGGGCAGAATACAGTCCGTATGATAAATGTGCTTACAGGGCATCTGCTTGGCCTCTGCACTAAGCTCAAATGTGTCCATACAAACAGCACATTGCGAGGAATCCGAAGCAAGCAATGCATCAGTAACCTTTATACTAGGAAGCCCCTTGACGGCAGACTTGGAAGCAGGCGGAGTGCCATACCTGTTCGGATCATTCTCCGCGAGTTGCTGAATCAACTGCTCCAGCCCTGGACCGATGAAATAGTCTCCAAGGTTTGATGGAAGACGAAAAGCCTGATCGCCGGGATGATTTTCGATCACAAACTGGATGTTTGCGCCGCCAGCTCTTAGGTTTTGGAGGTAGGATTGAAGGAAGAGAAGGGGGTTGAAAGCCTCGGGGTCCTGAAATGGAGAAGAAGAACGGTTGTAGGAGGCGACCGGGCCGAACACGGCGGAGAGATCGAGAGGGTTTTGGAAATCGGTGCCGCCGCCGCCGACGACGGAGGAAGTGGAGAAAACAAGAGGGAAACTACTGTCGGAGGAAAAGGAAGGAGATCCGGAAAAGGAGAAGGAGAAGGGATTAGGGTTAGGGCTTGGAGGATCGTACTCTTCAAGAAAACCTCCATTGCAGTCAGGGCAGAGAAGATCAGAAGTGGGAGAAGAAGTGATTGAGACCGTACGATTGCACTGGTAGCAGAAATACAGTTGGGGCGCGTTTGGCACCCTGACACCTCCAGTCGCCGACATCAATGGAGGGGGAGAGAGAGTTTCTTGGAAATGGAAGAGAGCGAGCGAGCGAACGAAATAGGCCGCCTTCGCCGTGTTTTAATAAATAGGGAGAGGGTACGGAACTATACCTAAAAATAAATAAATAAATAAATAACATTGAGAAAAAAAATTTTTCATTCCTAATCCCTATATATTACAGGTTCCAACATACGATAAGATATGTTAAAAGTTAAACTCATGATATGGACCATATCACAAGTTCAAATCGTGACATTATTCCTGCCTGTGGCATTCCTTTCTCATTCCTGGGAGGAGTGCTGGAGAGAAAAATGAGTGTCGTAGAAGAGAGAGAAAGAGATGAGCATTGTAAGGGGGAGAGAGAGAGGAGTGCCACAAGGGAAGTGCTGCAAAGGTCGGGGGGAGAGAGAGAAGGGCCGCAGGGGGAGAGAAAGTGAGAAGCGCCGTAAGGGAAGAGAGAGAGGAGTGTCGCGGGGGAAGAGAGTGAGGGAGGACTACCACAAGGGGAGGGAGGGAGGGAGAATGCCGCAGAAGCGAAAAGGGGTATGTTGTGTCTTCAAGACGCAACACACCCTAATGTCGCGCGTTCAACTCGCGATTCGCATATTGAACTTACGACATATATGGGATAAGAACAAAAAGTTTTCCCTTTAAGATTGTTTTAAATTTTTTATTTTTTAGATATAGATCCGTACTAGACTCTCCTCTTGCTCTCTCTCGTGCCCTTTGTTTCCCTTTCTACCGCTCCTCCGCTATCCATATATATTTTCTTTTTATCAAATTTAAAAGGTCATTTCATAAACATTTTAATAAAAAATATAAATTTGACAATAAATATAAATCCGACCATTCTTTGAATTAAGGTTATTTTACTTTAAAAGGTTGAATTGAGGTTCTTATCGTACAAGATCCATTTTAGATAACTAGAAGGGTTCAAGCTACACAAGGTGCGGCCTTGGCCCAACCTTTTTTTTTATCCTTGTGTGTGTCATAATTATTGAAAAATAAAAGATGAAAAAAAAAAGAGAGAGAAGAACAAGAAATCCAAAAAAAGTTTAAAAAAAAGGGTGAATGGTGAAAAAAAGTAAAAAAAAAAATCAAAAAAAGAAGGGCAAAGAGTGAAGCAAAAAGAAGGAACAAGAAATCCCCCAAAAAAAGAGAAAATAGTAGCCAACTATTCTCATCCGAGGTGGCATTCCCTCTACTCCCTCCTCTGCACGAGTGAAGGGTGGAAAAAAATAAAAAAGGAAAATAAGTAAAAAAAAAAAGTAACAAACCGATAATAGTGGAACAAAAAAAAGTGAAAAAAAGAGTGAATGGTGAAAAAAGAAATAAAAAAAGAAGAAGAAGAAATCCAAAAAAAGAATGGTGTAGGGTAAAAAAAAAGAAGTAAAAAAAAAAGAAAAAGCAAAAAGAAGGGAAAATGTGTAAAAAAAAAAGTAGCAAACTGGTAATAGTATAACAAAAAAGGAGTGAAAATAGAGAAATGCAGAGGGTAAAAAAAGTAAAAATAAAAAATAAAAAAAATAAGAAGAAGAAGAAAAACCCAAAAAAAGGAAAAAAGGGATTGGAAAAGGGTGAGAAAAAAAAAGAAGAAAAAAAATGGTAAATGGGTAAAAAAAAAGAAGTAAAAAAAACTAAAGAAACACCCAAAAAAGAGAAAAAAAAAAGGGATAGTAAATCACTGTTCCTGTCCTAGGTGGCACTTCCAAAGTACTCCCCAAAAAAACCCATTAAAAAAAAAAGAAACTGTTTTCATCCGAGGTGGCATTCCCTCCACTCCCTTCTCCCCCACGAGTGAACGGTGGAAAAAAATAAAATAGAAAAAGAAGAAAGCAAGAAAAAGAAGTAAAGAAAAAGGAATAGTAACAAAAATAAAAAAAAATAAGTGAGAAAAAAGAAATGTGAAAGGTGAAAAAAAGTTAAAAAAAAAAAGAAGAAAAAGAAAAAACAAAAAAAAAAGTAAAAAAATGTTCCCGTCCCAAGTAGCACTCCCAAATTACTCTCCCTCCTTGAAGAAGAAACCCCTAAAAAAAGGAGGGAACAATATCCAACTATTTTCATCTAAGGTGGTATTTCCTCCCACTTCCCCCTTCTCCATAAGTGAAAGGTAAAAAAAAAATACAAAAATGAAAAGAAGAAACCAAAAAAATGAAGTAAAAAAAAAAAAAGAACAATAACAAATCAGTAACAGTAGAACAAAAAAAATGAGTGAAAAAAGAAGGGTGAATTGAGAAAAAAATAAAAGAAAAAATTAAAAAAATTAAAAATTAAAAAAGAATAAGAAGAAGAAGAAGAAAGGTGGAGTAAGGTGAAAAAAAGTATAAAAAAAAAAGTAAGCAAAAAGATGGGTAAATGGATAAAAAAAAGAAGTAAAAAAAACAAAAGTAGTAAACCAATAACAATGGAATCCAAAAAAAAAAAGAAAAAAAATGGTGAATAGTGAAAAAAATAAGTAAAAAAAAAAAGAAAAAGAAGAAAAAATCCAAAAAAAGTAAAAAATGTTTCCGTCCTAGATGATACTCCCAAAGTATTCCCCCTCCCCGAAGAAGAAACCCTTAAAAAAAGGAAATAATATTCAATTGTTTCCATCCAAGGTAGCATTCCATCCCACTCCCCCGCTCCCCCTCCCCCATGAGTGAAGGATAGAAAAAAAAGTAAAAAAGGAAAAGAAAAAACAAAAAAAAGAAGTAAAGAAAAAAAATAGTAACAAACAAAAAAATGAGTGAAAAAAAATGGTGATGATGAAAAAAAAAAGTTAAAAAAAAAACAAGAAGAAGAAATCTAAAAAAAAGAAAAAAAAAAAGAAGGGTGTAGGGTGAAAAAAAAATAAGTAAAAAAAATAAGCAAAAAGAAGGGTAAATGATAAAAAAAGAAGTAAAAAAAAAAAGCAAAAGTAACAAACCAATAACAGTGAAATAAAAAAAATAATTAAAAAAATGGGCGAATGATAAAAAAAAAAGAAGTAAAAAAAAAAAAGAAAAAACAAAAAAAAATTTAAAAAAAAAAAGAAAGGAAAAATGGGAAGGAAAAATGGTGTAAAAAAGAAAGAAAAAAAAAAGCAAATGGGTGAAAAAAAAAAGAAAATAAAATGATGAAGAAATATCAAAAAAAGAGAAAAAAAAAAGGGGGAACAGCAGCACACTGTTCCCATCCGACGTGGCACCCCCTCCCCACAAGGTGCGATCTTGGCCTATATTATTTTTTTCTTTTTCTTGTGTGCATTATAATTATTGAAAAAAAATGGTGAAGAGTGAAAAAAAATAAAAAATAAAAAGGAGAAACCAAAAAAAAGTTGTAAAAAAATGGAATAGTAGGAAATGGATAATAGTGGAATCTAAAAAAAATGAGTGAAAAAAAAGAATGATGAAGAGTGAAAAAAAAAAGTAAAAAAAAAAACAAGAAGAAGAAAGCCAAAAAAAAGTATAAACAAAAAAAGAAAGGTAAAGGATGAAAAAAAAACAAAAAAAAAAAGACTGAAGGGTAAAGATTGAAAAAAAAAGTAAAAAAAATAAAGAAGAAACCCCAAAAATAAAAGGAAAAGTAGCAAATTGTTTCCATTCAAGGTGGCAATTCCTCCCACCTCCCTATCCCCACTTGTTTTTGTAAAAAATTCTTCAATGGTATACAGCTATGCATACACATAATTTTTTATCAGATGATATTTTAGTAAATTAGACAATCAAAAATGGTAAAAAAAAAAGGAAATGACTCAATGGTATCAAGAGGGAGAGGGACTTTCAAAAAGAGTTGCGAAAATAGTAAAACTCATAAAAAAACAGAAGTGAAAAAATGCGGAGAGAGGAGAAGAGTAGATTAATAAAGAAAAAAGAGTGAAGGAAAAAAAAGAAGTAAAAAAGAAAAAGAAGAAAACAAACGAAAAAGAACGGTAGCAAACCGACAACATGGAATCCAAAAAAAAAAGAGTGAAAAAAAGAAGGGTGAATTGTAAAAAAAAAAAAACGAAGTAAAATAAAAAACAAGAAGAATAAGAAGAGACCCAAAAAAAAGTAAAAGAATAAAAAAAACCGATGGTGAAGGGTGGGAAAAAAAAGAAGTAAAAAAAAGGAATAGTAGTAAACCGGTAATGATAGAATCCAAAAAAATAAGTGTGTAAAATAAAGTGAATGGTGAAAAAAAATGAAAAAAAAAAGCGAAAAAAAAGAAGGATGAATGATGAAAAAAAAGAAATAAAAAAATGGAAGAAGAAGAAACCCCAAAAAAAGAAAGAAAAAATGGAACAATAACAAACTGGTTTCATCCGAGATTGCAATCCCTCTCATCTCTATCCCCACTTAATTTTTTATATATAGTTAAAAAAAATTAAAATTAAGATTATAGAAAGAAACCCCAAACAAAGTAAAGAGGGAAAAATAAAGAGAGAACGGTTATCTACTATTCCCATTAGAGATGCTACTCCCTCCCACTCCCTTCTCCAGCCTCCCCTACTTGTTTCTTATTTTAGAAGAAAAAAGAAAGAAATCCCGAACGGTGAATGGTAGAAGAAAAAAAAAGGAAAAAAATCCAAAAAAAGTATAAAAAAAAACCCCAAAAAAATGAAAAAATGATGAACAGTAGCAAACTATTCACTGTCGAAGTGGCAATGCCTTACATACCCCTTTCCCCTATTGTTCTTTTATATTATAGTACTAGGAGGATTTTGGCTCCACATGGTGCGGTTTTGGCCCAAGTTTTTTTTTTGTATGTTATAATGATTGAAAAAAAGGTGATGGGTAAAAAAGAAAAAAAAAAGTAAAAAAGAAAAAGAAGAAATAAAAAAATAAAGTAAAAAAAAATAGTAAGAAAGCGATAACATGGGAGCTAAAAAAAAGAATGATAAAAGGTGAAAAAAAAGAAGTAAAAAAAAAAGAAAAAGAATAAAAAGACGAAGAAACCCAAAAAAGTATAAAAAAAAAGAAGGGTGAAAGGTGAAAAAAAGTAAAAAAGTGGAAAAAAATACCTCAAACCGATAAATGGTGAAAAAAAGTAAAAAGCAAAAACAAAAAATAAAAAAACGAAATAAAAAAAGTAATAATAGTAAACCGATAATAGTAGAATTCAAAAAACGAGTAAAAAAAGAATGGTAAATGGTAAAAAAAACAAAGAAAGACAAAGAAAAAAAATGGTAAATAATGAAAAAAAAAGTAAAAAAAGAATAAGAAGAAAAAACCTAAAAGAAAGTAGAAGAAAAAAAGGAAGGGTGAAGGGTGAAAAACAAAGTAAAAAAAAAAAGCAAAAAAAAGAATAAATGATTGAAAAAAAGTAAAAAAAAAAAAGTAACAGCAAACCGATAACAGTGAAATCCAAAAAGGAGTGAAAAAAAGAAAGACAAATGGTGAAAAAGAAAAAAAGAAAAAGAAGAAATCCAAAAGAAGTAAAAAAAAAAAAGAAGATGGAGAAGAAGAAAACCGAAAAAAAGAAAAAAAATGAGGGAATAGTAGCCGACTGTTCCCATTCGAGATGGCATTCCCTCTCACTCCCTCAGAAAAAAAGTAAAAAAAAACAAAAGAAATAAAAAAAAATAGTAATGAGCTGTTAACAATAGAATTAAAAAAATGGAGTGAAAAAAAATATTAAAGGGTGAAAAAAAAGAATGGTGAAGGGTGAATAAAAAGAAGCAAAAAAAGGGTAAATGAGTGAAAAGAAGTAGTAAAAAAAATGAATAATAGCAAAACAATAACAACGGAGTAAAAAAATAAGTAAAAAAAAGAAGGGTGAATAGTGAAAGAAAAGAATTAAAAAGAAAAAAAAAACCCAAAAAAGTAAAATAAGAAAAAGGAAGGGTGAAGCGAAAAAAAAGGGTAAATAGTTGAGAAAAAAAAGTAAATAAAAACAAAGAAAGAAGAAGAAGCAAAAAAAAGAACAATTGGCACATAATAATAGTATAAGAAAAGGAAGTATAAAAAAAATCCAAAAAAAAAATTGAACAGTAGTCTACTATTCCAATCTAAAGAGGCACGTTCTCTCACTCCCCCATTTGTTTTTTTCTATTATAGTAAGATATAAAAATAAAAAGAAAATGACGCCCTCCCATAGTGGAACAAAAAAAGGAGTGAAAAAATATAAAGGTAAATGGTGAAAAAAAAGAATTAAAAAGAAGAAGAAAAAGAAGAAACCCAAAAAAAGTAAAAAAAAAAAAAGAGGGTAAAGGATGAAAAAAAAGAAATAAAAAATATGAATAGTAACAAACCGATAATAGTGGAATCTGAAAAAAAAAACAAAAAAAAAAGAAGGGTAAAGAGTGAAAAAAAGAAATAAAAAAAGAAAAAAGAGTGAATGGTGAAAAAAAAGAAGTAAAAAAAAGAAGCAAAAAAATGGATAAATAGGTAAAAAAAAGAACAGTAATAAATCGATAACAGTGAAATTCAAAAAAAAAGTGAAAAAAATAAGGGTGAAGGGCGAAAAAAAAATAAAAAAAGAATAAGAAGAAAAAACCTAAAAAAAGTAAAAGAAAAAAAGGAAGGGTAAAGGGTGAAGAAAAAAAGTAAAGAAAAGGCAAAAAAAGAATAAATTGTTTGAAAAAAAGGAAAACAAAAAAAAGAATAGTAGCAAACCGGTAACAGTGAAAACCAAAAAGAATGAGCGAAAAAAAAGAAAGGGTAATGGAATAAAAAAATAGTAAAAAAAAGAACGATGAATAGTGAAAGAAAAGAAGTAAAAAGAAAAAGAAAAAGAAATCCAAAAAAGTAAAATAAGAAAAAGGAAGGGTGAAGAAAAAAAAAAGGGTAAATAGTTGAGAAAAAAAAATAAAAAAAAAAAACAAAGAAAGAAGAAGAAGCAAAAACAAAAAAAAAGAACAATTGACATATAATAATAGTATAAGAAAAGGTAGTATAAAAAAATCCAAAAAAAAAATGAACAGTAGCCTATTATTCCAATCTAAGGAGGCACGTTCTCCCACTCTCCCACTTGTTTCTTTCTATTATAGTAAGATATAAAAATAAAAAGAAAATGACGTCCTCCCATAGTGGAACAAAAAAAGGAGTGAAAAAATAGAAAGATGAATGGTGAAAAAAAAGAATTAAAAATAAGAAAAAGAAGAAGAAATCCAAAAAAAGTAGAAAAAAAGAGGGTAAAGAGTGAAAAAAAAGAAATAAAAAATAGGAATAGTAGCAAACTGATAATAGTAGAATCTGAAAAAAAACGAAAAAAAGAAGGATAAATGGTGAAAAGAAGAAATAAAAAAAAAGAAAAAAGATGAAGGGTGAAAAAAAAGAAATAAAAAAAGCAAAAAAATGGATAAATTGGTAAAAAACAAGAATAGTAATAAATCGATAACAGTGAAATTAGGAAAAAAAAAGTGAAAAAAATAAAGGTAAAATGTGAAAAAAAAGTACAAAAAATGAAGAAAAAGAAATTAAAAAAAAAGTATAAAAAATAGGGAAGGGTGAATCATCAAAAAAAGGTAAAAAAAAGAAAAAAAATGGTAAAGGGATGAAAATAAAAATAAAAATAAGTAAAATAAAAGGAGACCCAAAAAAAAAGAGAGAACAGTAACACACTGTTCTCATTTAATATGACACGCCCTCCTACATCCCATCCCTACTTGTTTAATAATAATAAGATATGATATGAAATAAAAATATTTAAATATTTTTTTTAGTATTAAGTGTATGAAATTAAAATGATAAAAATATTTATATATTTATATAATATTAATATTTGTGTAAAAATGAAGAAATAGAGAGTGAAGGGTAAGTGGGAGGTGGGGGGAGAGAAAGGAGGGAGAGACGGGGAGAGAAAGAGAGAGAAGGTAATGGAGAGAGAGAGAGAGAGAGAGAGGGATTGTGAGAGAGTAATAAATGGAGAGGGAGTCTGGGTGAAAAAAAAGAAAAGAGAACGGTAGCATACTGTTCCTATCTGACGTGGCACCCACTCCCACAACCCTTTGCCCACTTATTTGCTTCTACACTAGTAAAATATGAATTTCTCTATTTTTAATCATATTTTGTATAACTTTACTATACATTCATTTGAATATTTTTATTTCATTTGCATCTATTTTATACTTTTATTAATATTTAATGACCCAATATTTTATATTATATAATAATACAGATTTTATTAAGAATCTATACAAATTTTTCTTCAACTGCAATAATACGTGCAATCGTAAAAAATTCTAAATGTATTTTTTCATTTTATCCGATCCGTTTGAAACCTATAATTCATATTCTTATCTATATTATCTATCATTTTGAATGATAAACCCAAAATATCTAAAATATTCATTTTTTGGTACATTTCATCCTTTTAAATTAATCATTTCTTTATCAATCTGATATCTACCACCAAATATACATCTCATATACTTAATTGTTGATCGATTCAATTTAAATCTTCTGAATTTTTATGTATCACTCTATAACTCCAATTTAGTATTAATATTCTCTTTAATTTTATCGACCAATACTATATCACCTATAAAAATCAAACGCCAAGATACTTTATATGATTTTGTTATTTTATCTATCACTATTATAAAAAATTAACGAATTTAATACTAAATTTTGATGAAATCCAATATTAATTAGAAAACTATCATTTAAACTGTTGTAAAATTTTATATTGGTAATAACTCTCTTATACATATTTTTCATAAGATCAATGTATTTCAATAAGATTTCGTTTTCATTAATGCCTCTAGAACTCTATTATGTGTTTTTTTATCAATGAATACTATATAAGTTTCTTTTTGGTGTTCTAAATATTTTCATCAAATATCTGAATAAATGAATGATTTCGATAATAGATCCTCCTAATACGAATTCAAATTGATTATGAGACACACATACATCTATTCTCAATTCATGTTTTATCATTTTCTTCCACGACTTTATAGTACGATTAATAATTTTAATTCTTATGTAATTAGAACAATTTCGCATATTTCATTTATTTTTATATAGTGGTATAACTGTACTCTCCACTCTATATTTGGGTATTTTTTTTATCTGTCAAATTTTATTAAAAAATTTATCAACATTTTCATTCTCATTTCATCCAAATATTTTCACACTTTAATAGGGATATCATTAGATCCTATAGTTTTATTATCTTTCATTCTTTTAAAATCTCATTTATTTCATGTGAACAAATCTTGCATTTAAAATTTTTATTATCCCCTTTTATAGGTATCGTGATATCACCGATATTTTTTATACTTTTAACGTCAAAGAGATTATAAAAATAATCTCTCAATTATTTTTTTATGTCCTCATTTTTTACAAAAATACTATTGGTTTCACTTTTAATATACCCAATGTCATTTAGATTTTTTCACTCTCTATTTTTTAGCTTGATAGTTCTATAAACATTTTTTTTCATCCTTAATTTTTAGTTTTTTATATAATTTGTTATATATCTTATTTTTTGATTTGTAAATAATTTTCTTTACATTTTTTTTTGTAATTTTGTATTTTTCAAATATATCATTATCTATCTTATTTTTAAGATTTTTATAATACTTTTATTTGATTCGTATAACAATTTGAATTTTCTCATTCTACCATCATAACTCCTTATTTATTAGAGTCTGACTTTTAGATATGGAAATAATTTATTTATTTAAATTCTTAATATTATTGTACATTTTTTACCTACTTGTTTTTAAATCATTATTAACAGATTGAATAACTATAGGGGTGACCATTCGGTTAAATCATAACTGAAATAATCAAAATTAGTATAATCGATTTTATTTGGTTATACAATTTTCATAACCATAATTTAATTAAATAAACTAAAAGCCAATAATATATTTAACTAAATTAGATAGTTAATTCGGTTCGATTATCTAAATTAATCGAATTATTAAAATTTCTTACTATAAAAGATTTTTAAATAACACTGCTTTTTATTCATATCTATGTAAATATGAATATATCATTCATATCAATCTAAAACTATAAATTGTAATTTTAAATTTTAAAATTCACTTATAATTTTAATTTATCAAATATCATTTTAAAAATTTCAAAATAAACTAAAATTTGAAAGTGCAAAAGAAGCGAAATAGGTGATTGAGAGGGAGAGGCGTGACAATTGGTTGAATTAATTTGTTTATAAAAATTGTTACTTTTTTCTCTTTCAAATTTCACTATTTAATTCTTAATTCCATAAATCGATAATTTTTCTTTTATTTTTTAGGTACACACAAAGTTAGAATTAAAAATGTATGTTGAGTTATTAAACTTACTTTTGGTATAACCTTACAATTTTTACATGTTATTCTATTGCTTCTCTATGATAAGGAAGAAATCTCTTTAGCTACTAGCAATAAATAAATAAATTTAAGAAAAGAATTAATTGAATAATAAAAATTTTTTAAAATTAAATTTAATGTAAAAGGACAGGTGATTATAGAGTAGTTATCATTTATTAAAAAATTATTGACGGTTCACTCATATATTTAAATCTTCTTTTTGCTTTTTCTGAATATGATATGTGACATTTTTAAGAAATATTAATTTATCTTAGTTTTATTTTATTCTTTTTATAATTAATTAATATAAAATTTTTTGTTAAAATTTATATAATTTTATATACAAATTATATTTTTATAATGAGTTTTTTAATTTTCTTTTTATTAAAAAGCTCATATGACGTGAGGTGAGTTTAGGCATAGACAAGTGTGGGTGGTTTGACCCGAACAAGGCCCGGCCCGCTCCCATTTAATAACGGCAAAAATACGCTTTGGTTTTGTGTGTTCAATGTTTCGTTCTCGTACGAGAGAGAGAGAGAGAGAGAGAGAGAGAGAGAGAGAGAGAGAGGGGGAGGGAGGGAGAGAGAATCTCTGCAGGCGGAGTTTTGATTTCCCTCGTCGTCATCATCTATAGCCCTCATTTTGTCAGAACAAAGTAAAAGCAAACCCTTCCTTCCATGGCTGAAACCTCCTTCTCTTTCTTGATCATTCTAATTGAAGAAGACATGAGATCCGATTGGAGTTCCCTCTGCTTTCCACGTAACAAGTGCTGCATCTCCTCGTCCTCCTAACCCTAGAAACCCTCATTTCAAAAGGTAACTCTGCTTCCCTCATTTAATCCCTTTCCTCATTTAGGGTCTTCAATCTATGCAATACCTATTTTTTGCTGTAAGATCCGGGTTTGAAGCTAGAGCTTGAAATGGTTTCCAACGGTAGAAATTAATATTACTTACTCTCTCAGCTTCGCTTTAATGGCTTCTTTAGTTACTTATGTTTAGCTTTTGGGGCCTATATGCTGCAGATTGTTGAATTTTTCTTTCCAGTTGGTAATGGCTGACACGAGCTCAGTTGATGTCATTCTTGACTTTTTGAGGCGGAATAGATTTACTAGGGCAGAGGCAGCTTTGAGAAGTGAGCTTAGTAACCGCCCTGAACTCAATGGACTCCTTCAGAAACTTGCCCTAGATGACAAGGATTTTGGTAGTAACAGTGATCAGGGGGGAGATGGAAATGGGGATAAAGGAGAGAGTCAAGTTTCCAAGGAGCTTATTGTTAAAGAGATTGAATGTGGGAATGGGAAAATCGGATCGGAGACCAAGCGGAAAAATTCAGGTGTTGGGACTAGTGCTAGTGACAAGAGCTTCACTTTCTCTAAAGGGTCTGATGAAAACTTGCTAGATTTGTATTCCTGGAAATTTATTCCCAGCAATGGTCCTATTGATCTTTATCAGGGTGAGACAAACAGTTCTTCGGACCTTCAGAACCCTTTTCAGCCTAGGCGTCACATGGCAGAGGTCCCGTCCATATCTTCAAGTTCCAAAGCAAATGCAAAATCTGGGGAAGATATGGGTTCCGGTGAAAAGAGAATGTCATTGGTTGCAAGTACTAGTAAGCCAAATGTTGAACTGAAATATGAGAGAAATCAAGCAAGTGAAGTGAAGGAACTAAATCAACAGAAGAAGATTACTAGCGTATATGCTGTAGATAACTTTGCTGATACATCATCTGACCCATGGAAAGATTGTTCCATTAAGACAGTCTTCCCATTCTCGAAGGAACAGGGTGTCTCTTATGATGGTGACAAGAAGGAAGGGAAGAAGAAAGCTGAGTCGAGTGACATAAGGGCTGCAATCAAAGAGCAGGTTGATGAGGTTGGTAGAGCTTTGTATTTTGGCAAGTCACAAGGGGATAATTCTGAGCAGAAGAGTATCAGCAGCTTGGGCTTTCCTCTTACACCTGAAGCTCAAAAGGAAGAGTTACCTCGCTTGCCACCTGTCAAGCTCAAGTCAGATGACAAGTTGAATATCAATTGGGAGGAAAAGTTTGAGAGAGATATACCTGGTCCAAAGCTAAGCAATGCTGATAATTCTTTCCTTATAGGGTTAAATCTTGACATTCCTGTTGGTCAAGAAATCAACTCCTCTGGTTAGTTCGTTCTGCTACTTTTATGGGTACCACTTGCTTCTACTTGTCGTTTGCACTTAACAGTTTGAATTTTCTTAGGTTGCATTCAGATTGCAGTGGTGGTAACTGGGATTGACCTGTTGTCTTTGTTGAGTAGTAAACCCCTTTGTGGCACTGGAAATGAAGGAAAACTCATTCCCCTAATCTTAGTAACATTTATCTGCATTGCCTTTCAATGGGAAAAATCGCAACAACCAACACTGGTCCCACTATCAACTCCTTTTTTTTCAGGGTGTTTTTGCAATTAAACCTTACAAATCTGTTGAGACTAACTCCTGATTTTTAATATAAATTTTTGGCTGCCAAGTAATGTTCTGTTATTTTGTTTTTACATGCCATGTAAGGAAACTCTAAGCAACAGTCACTATGAGAGCAACTACAAGTTAGTTAGAGGGAAAGCCACATAGATAAAAGTGGAAAACTTTTGGTTCTTGCCACATTTTGGTGCCCACAATCATTTTAAGATGAACAAAATATATTCATTTGCATTTCTCTTTCAATTTGGTTAGAATCATAGATGATTAATATTGGTCCTGTGTGTTTCCTTTTCATTTGGTAAAAAGTTCCAATGGTGGGGCTTTGGTATGGTGTCCAAGGTTTTTGGGATAAATCTTTGGCGTCTTTAAATAAGTTCCCTTTGGGTGGTAATCATGAGTGATGAGTTGGCTTGTTAACTTATATTGATCAAGAGCCTCAATTACTTGAGGGTAAATGAATCAGTCTTTAGTTTTGGCTTCACTCTTGGCATGGTTCCTTGGTTTTGGACCAATTTTTTTCCGATCATTATTGCTTCAGCTGAGGACAAAGCTTATTACTTCAGTGGTTATTTGGTTAGGCATGGTGAGGAGTTTAGATCATTCATTCTCTTGTTTGTCATGCAACATGCAAGATTGAAAATACAAAATTTTACGGATCTTTCCTTTTTACTTGAATATAAATTGGTAGTTTGAAGGAATTTGGAAGTGCAAGGGTTCCGAGGTAGGGATGTGAATTATAGAATTTAAGTAGATCGAATGAAATAGAGTAGTACATTTGGCGTTTTTTGCGATTGCATGATGCCATTGCTCTTGAAGGGAAAGTTTTATAGAACTGCAGTAAGACAAACATTATTATATGACACTGAGGGTTGGTCCATTAAACAACGATAAGAGTATAAAATGATTATAGATTAAATGAGAATATTCATATGGATGTATGGTAAAACTAAAAAAAAAAAGATTAGAAATGAGGAGATATGTACTAAGTTGGGGGTTAATTTAATTGTAAATAAAATGAGATAATATTGTATAAGGTGTTTTGGATATATGTAACAAAGGCCTAAAGACGCATTAGTTAAGAGCAAGATGTGAAATGTAGGAATCGGGGTAAACCATTGAAAACGTCAATGCGAGTTATTTGTAAAGATACAAGTGTTTAAGGTTTAGTTGAGGGGATAATTTTAGATAGAAATGAGTGGTATTGGAAAGTCTGAATTAGTTGAATTAAGTACTATTATTATTATTATTATTATTATTATTATTATTACTATTACTATTACTATTACTATTACTATTACTATTACCATTACTATTATTTGAATTTCTATGGATAGCTTATTTATTTATTTATTAATTTTTTTCCCTATGTTGGTTTCAAACAGTCGATCCCAAAATTTTGGTCTAAGGCTCAATTTTTTATTGTTGTTGTTGAAAAGTTCCAAGGTACGTCTTTTTTGTAGGTCGATCTATATTATTTTTGTTGAATTTCAGATGGTGGTGAGAGATATGCACTTTCCTTTTCTAGAAAACTATAAAGAGTTGGACTCTTACTCCAGTGGCTTTTTCACTTGGACATTAATTGGGGTTGTGTTATTCCTTCAAAAACCTTCGCTAGTCTGGAAGAAAGCTGGTGATTTCGCTGCAGGAGAAATGTGGTTCTTGATTTGAATGTTTTGCTTTATTTTCAGATTGTGTTGTCTTCTCTGAAGCTCTTAGTTTGGCTTGAGTTGCTCCCTTTTTGGTTGTTGGATGATTTTTAGTGGCTTATTTTATTTTTTAAATATTGAATCCACGACAGATATAAGTTGTTCTTTGAAGTATCATGCAACATAGATAAAAAATAAGACTTACTCCACCTTTTGTTAGTGGGTTAATTGCCTCATTTGAGTAGCTTGACTGACTTAATCTAACTAATGGGCACAGAAAGTAGGATCAAAAACTTTACCAAGTCAACAATGATGTATCAATATTTTCATATTTTTCAATTTCTTCCCACAAGTTGCTGTTAAAATCTCTGTTCAAGTTGTAGAATCTTATGATTCTACAGCCCAGCATGCAACTCGTAAATGCGCTGATTCCTGGACAGAAACAAAATTTATGTTTAATAACATTATCCACATGTATGCATTTATCCTCTTATATGTTCATGCTTCCATAATTTGTGTATTTGTCTTTATCTT
Source organism: Dillenia suffruticosa (assembly GCA_033439265.1). Classification (NCBI taxonomy): domain Eukaryota; kingdom Viridiplantae; phylum Streptophyta; class Magnoliopsida; order Dilleniales; family Dilleniaceae; genus Dillenia; species Dillenia suffruticosa. The sequence continues at coordinate 24,460,175 of JAVTVX010000015.1, forward strand.
TGCAACTCATTCATTTGAGGTATTATGCTTTTTCTTCTGTCCATTTAAGTACTGCAATATGGTTGTACAATTTTTTCCCCTGTTTTATGGAGCTGAAGCAATTGCAATACATGATGGCATGCGGAAATTGCTGTTGCATAAGTCGTCTATACCTGATGGTGCTTATTACGTGCTGCCATTGTTGTTTTTCAGTTCAGTTGCTCTGACAAAACATTTATATGTTTCACCTTTTATTATGAAAGACATTTTTCTAATTATAATGTGACACTAAAGGTTATACAAAATCTGTGTGTCCAGATGCTTGCATTGGCTTATTTTTTTAGCTATCCTGATTTTACATTGTTGCAATGTAGTGTGAGTCACTTCTGTTATGCAGTATCTCTGTTTGGTCTCGTTATGGAGCAATGACACCTCATTCTTTTACTTTTTGTTTTTGTTCCTTTATGCTTGTTTTGAGTCAATTGAGGTGACCCTTAATGTTCATTTCTTTTTTATTCTTTTCTGGTCTATACCTTATGGTTCTACCCTTTTATCCTTTTTCACTTATGTTAAAGAATTCTTCTGATCTCCTGAAAAAAATGAATGAAATGGTTTTTCTTCAACTTTCTGAGAGTGTTCAATCTACAAAATGATAAATCAGGCGGACGAAGGATTCCAGGAGGCAGTTGGTTATCCGTTAGTCAGGGCATCTCAGAGGACACTTCTGATCTCGTTTCTGGTTTTGCAACTATTGGTGATGGTTTGAGTGAATCTTTTGACTATCCAAATGAGTATTGGGACTCTGATGAATATGACGATGATGATGATGTTGGATACATGAGACAACCAATTGAAGATGAGACCTGGTTTTTGGCTCATGAAATTGATTATCCAAGTGACAATGAAAAGGGGACAGGTCATGGGAGTGCGCCAGACTTGCAGGAAAGAGGTGCCACAAAAGATGAGGATGATGATCAGTCTTTTGCTGAGGAGGACTCATACTTCTCGGGTGAGAGGTATCTTCAATCAAAAAATGTTGATCCTGTTACAGCTTCAGATGACCCTATAGGACTGACAGTGAATGAAATGTACGGAAGGAGTCATGAAAATGATTTGATGGCTCAATATGATGGGCAGTTGATGGATGAAGAAGAATTAAATTTAATGCGTTCTGAACCTGTCTGGCAGGGTTTGGTCACACAGACAAACGATTTTATCATGCTAGGTGACAGAAAAGTTTTGAATGAATGTGGAAGGCCTCAAATTGAAGATATTGGTATGGATGATGATCAGCATGGCTCAGTTAGATCAATTGGTGTTGGAATCAATAGTGATGCCGCTGATATCGGCAGTGAAGTACGTGAAAGCCTGGTGGGCGGCAGTAGTGAAGGGGATTTGGAGTACTTTCGTGACCATGATGTTGGTATTGGTGGGTCCAGACATTACTCAGACAAAAAATACAATGATAAATCAAACAAGGATAAGAAAAGAGCAAGCAAGCATAATTCTGATAAATATGTGATACCTAATGACAATGGACTGGGTACACTGGTAAAAAGTCAAGCAGATGGGGGCTTTTCTTTTCCTGCTCCCTTGACAGATGGAAAGCTAGCACAGACAGGATCTAGCAAATCCTTATGGTCAAACAAAAAGGCTATGGTTGCCGATGAAACTGATGATTCTTTGAATGCAATGGGAGCTGATGATATGCCTGCTTCATGGAGACAGAAAAGCAGTGATTCTTCACCTGTCAAGAGTTCTAGGGATGATAATAATGCGGATACTGTACGATCAGCAAATTCTACTCCCTCAACAGTATCAAATTCTGGTTACACTGAGTCAGAGCATGCAAAGAGGGAAGAGGATGAGAAAACTTGTGGTGCAAGGGAAGAAGATCCAGGGGTGTCATTAGAGGATGAAGAGACAGCTGCTGTACAAGAGCAAGTACGGCAGATAAAGGCTCAAGAGGAGGAATTTGAAACATTTAACCTCAAGATCGTGCACAGGAAAAACAGGTATGCCTTTTTTGCTGTTCCAATTGGTGTACATTGAAATGTCAATTCTGTGATTTTGGTATAGAATTGAGCTTTGTGAAATAGGGCTGCTCGTCCCAATATTTTCAGTTGGCCTGCACATCTGAAGAACATACTATAGATACCATCTGGGACACTAGCCAAAGCAAAAGATCATGGCAAGATAAAGAACCTACCTAGGCATTGATCCCTAGGGCAGCACAACCACTGCATTGTTCTACTAATTCGAATGCCCTTCAAGGATTTTCGCTTGTTTAATTTATTTTGTATAGGCCATATATGATGATAGTCTAAATAGATAAACACGATACTGAGAAAACTTCTTGGATGATCCTGATGTTGTGTAGGATCTTCTCCACTGCCTATTCTGAACTAGTAGAGACCAAGCATTCAATTAAATTTACACATATATTTTGTAACAAAGTTGATGGAACTTATGGATTGCCAGGGTGACAGATTGACTAAAGAGGAGTGACATGGACTTTTGTATATTCATGATGGTTGTACATGCTCTCAGGAAAGTTCAGCATTATGACTCTTCCTGGATATCATAAAGACATTAAGGTCCTTCTGTTATTATTGTGGTATTATGGAATCCAATTTTTAACTTTGCCCTTCTGTCTGCACTGTACACAAATTTAACTTATAACTTTCAGCATCAACAATCATCTTGTGCCCATTTTGCGTGGTAATCCATTCTGTGGTCCTTGTAGATGCTATGGGGTTGACAACATGAGAAAAAAGAATGAAGTTGGATCTTGAATTTTATTGTTATATGGCATTTTGTTCTTAAAATTGCATTGAATATGGTTTGGGTGATGGAAACTTTAGGGCAGTCTCTCTCTCTCTCTCTCTCTTTCAACAACTGAAAAGTGTTGCTTCTAGTAATCTTTGTATGTTTGTTGTACTCATCTTTGATATGATCTAGTTCTGTCTTTTTTGTAATGGTAGCTTACTTATGATATGACAAATACTTTTATTATGGATATAGCTTGCACAAAATTTTCCTTGTATCCTTTTTCAGTGTCACTTGACTAAAGATGCCAAAAAACCATAAACTTTTATCTACATTGAGAATCTTCTGGGAGTTTAGCTTGTTTGAGAATCTCCTTGACCTGGATATCTTTTTTGTTACTCAGAACTGGATTTGAAGAGGACAAAAATTTTCATGTTGTTCTCAATTCTGTAATAGCTGGGCGCTATCATGTTACGGAGTATCTTGGATCAGCTGCATTCAGCAAAGCTGTTCAAGCGCATGATCTGCATACTGGCATGGATGTTTGTGTGAAAATTATAAAAAACAATAAGGATTTTTTTGATCAGAGCTTGGATGAGATAAAGCTTCTGAAGTTTGTTAACAAAAATGATCCCGCCGACAAGTACCATATTCTGAGATTATATGATTATTTCTATTATCGAGTAAGTTTACGACTGAGCTGCTACTTTTGTGTTTGCTGTTATTTGTTATTAATTCATGAATATCCATACAATCCTTTTCTTGATGATAGCAGCTTGATGAAGAGAAATAGAATAGTGCAAAGGAACCCATAAAAGATAAAAGAGAATGCTTTATTGTAAGTGCATCTAGATAGTGAATGAAGAAGAAAGGGAACTAAACAGTTTACTGCAAACTATCCAAAAGGATTTGTTTCCTATAAATAATCTGACTGAGCTGTATCCTTGTGATCAAGTTTGTTGGAGGGTTTGTTTGACACTATAGGCACAGGATAAGTTTCTGGGCCGAATGGAAGTTTGGAGAAATGCATTACCGCCTTTTCCTTTATTATGTTAGTGGATAACCATTACCCTTGTCTTGGACTATACACCCCTGAGAAGATCCACAAAATCCATCCATCTTGTCCTCCATCCAACAGGGAACCAGGATGAGAACCAACCCACCCTTATTTGCTTGCACCCATTTTGTTTCCATAAGCCAAATGCCTTCCTCAGTATCAATGTCCGGAAAAGACATGCATCCAGCCATTCTTCCCCTCCAAATACTACATCTCAAGCCTTCATCTCATTTTAGCCAACTTTGTCTCTTGCAAACACGCCACCTCTACTTTCTTCTCTTTCAAGAAATGTTCCTCGTAGCCAATTTTCAGAAGATACTTATCTTTCGAGTGTAGTATTTTATTTTCTGTTTTTCCAAAATTAAAAGGCTACCTGGACCTTTATCAATCCAAGATCCAGTTCTCTTGGACTTCCCTTTTATGAAGATCTCTTGTACTCTTTACATGATGCCTCCAAAATAAAGGCAGTTAAGTTAGATGACGCATCCATTTTCCTTACCGTCTAGTAGAACCCTGCCAGTGCTATCTAGACTATACCCATATCAATTTCCATCGGTTCACTATTAGTTATTGATACAAAAATGTTTTATTGATCAAGGGCCATCACGATGAAGTTCCTTTGCAAATATGAGATTATGTAATCCTTCATGAAGGCCATCGCATCAACTGCCAAAGTAACTAGCTTTGAGAGCCAACCTTTCTAAGAGGAGGAAACACCGCCACATCTTAGAGGATTGGCACGATGAGGCATGTTGTACATTTGCTCTACATTACTGGGTCTGGATAGTTGGGAGTTCCCAGCTAGTTTGGGTTAATCTCGGAAATAGCTAACAATAATTTTATGTTTTAGAATTTCAGGGCGATAAAGATAATATGGACACCATACCTGTTGGGATGAAAGAGTGAATGCATTTGAAAAATCATAAAAGGATAAAAAGATTTGAGCTATGTCTTTCTTTGTCAGATAGACTTCAAAAAGTAAAAATTATGAATCTACAAAGACATAAAGAGAAGTCAGATTGGCAGTGGCCTCTGTGAAACATCTTACTATTATAAAAATATTGAAAAGAGCTCATTTTTATCCAGCAATAGAATGATCAACAATCTTGTAATTCATTTATTTCTAGATGTTGCCTTAGTTTCCCTCAAAGAACATCTTTGGATTGAGGGTGGGTCTTCTTTATTTTGGTTCCATTCTATTACATTCTTAATATACGATTTATTATGTTACTGATGCCAAAATATTATTTGACCATGTAGATCCAACATCTTGTACTTTGACTTTCTTGTACCTGAGGTCACACTGTTTGTACCTTAGAGCCTTCTTGTTATGTCTATAAAAGGGAGACAACAACGAAATGGATCTTTCAGCAATTCTATCATAGCCATGAGACTTAAGTGTATGAATTCCTGTATCTACAATGTTCGCCTGGAAGTGTCTACTGTAACAGCCAAATACAATTTCTTCATGTTTCACTTGATGCATTTCAATATTAGTATTGTAATGTGTATGCTGATGCAAATGCATTTGTTGGTTTGTAGTTGTATGCACACAGATGGATGCATATTCATATCAAAGCATGTTTGTGAACAGATCCATTCTTTTGTTTTGCCCCCTCTTCTTTTTATACTGATGTGCTGTAAGTTGGGTAGAATTTAACTTTCTTTCCATTTGGCAGGAGCACTTGCTCATTGTATGTGAACTTCTTAAGGCAAACTTGTACGAATTTCATAAATTTAATAGAGAATCTGGAGGAGAGGTATATTTTACAATGCCAAGATTGCAGGTTTGTCGGGAGCTCAATTTTTGCCTAGGCATCTTATGCTCTTCCATGCTACCACAGTTAACCAATTTAAGTTGATCTGCGCAGTCAATCACCATCCAATGTTTGGAGGCACTTCAGTTTTTGCATGGTCTTGGTCTTATACATTGTGATCTGAAGCCTGAGAATATTCTAGTTAAAAGCTACAGTAGATGTGAGGTGAAAGTTATTGACCTCGGAAGCAGCTGTTTTGAAACGGATCACCTGTGTTCATACGTTCAATCGAGGTCATATCGCGCTCCTGAGGTTATCTTGGGACTTCCTTATGACAAAAAAATTGATATGTGGTCACTTGGCTGCATCTTGGCAGAACTTTGTACTGGAAATGTAAGACTTTACATGCAAATTATTTTCTAGCATTTTCTTCATCAAGTCCTAATAATCTCTCTGAATTCTAAAAGAACATGTTGCTTTTCCCCCTTTCATGACCTGAAACAATAACACACCTGATACTTGTTATATGGCATACTATATAGTGCAATAAATCTAGGATTCTTAAGTCCAGCTTGTCAGCATTAGTAAAAGTATCCCTTTTATCAATGATCAAAACTAAATTAAAAACAGAAAATATTCCGTTATTAAATTATTTGTGTCTTGCAAACCACTGCAACAATTTATGTATCTTTGAGTGTAGATTCTGTTTGTTACTTTGTGAAGGAGAAATTCTTACTATTTTTAACATGATATTAATAATTATAACATAATTTGTGAAAGGAAGTTTAGTGATGCTGCAACTACCATAATTTTTTATTTCTCCTGCATTGTACTGGTAGAGGGCAACAGTTGTGCCTTATTATTCCTCTGGGTCAAGATGGATCATTGATTGACAGCCATTTTGTGTAACTTTTAAGTAGCCGTGCTAGAATTGATACAAGTTTATCTTTTGCTGCCATCCTTATGTATTCCTTTGGGGGCTTTCTTTTCAAAGCATATTTGTTCTTTTAGTGGGTCTTTATGTTTGATTTGCGTCATGCCAAAAATTTGGAGTTAAGTTGTTTCTGTACTAAATTTTGTGCAAAGGCTGCTATTGTAGTTGTGTTATTCTTTTTAATCATTTAATTCTTATTTGATTGTTAAATTTATTGCCATTGGCTGACTTATATTGACTACTACTACCTACCACATCTATCTTCTTTCTTGGATTCATGGGTTGCCCTTTTCTCTTTTCTCTTTTAATCTACATGTAGGAGCTTTAGTTTGAAATTTCATAGTAAACTCCTGTTGTATGCTTCTAAATTTGCGGAGCATTCTGGCTTTATCATTAACTTGTTTGCAGTAATTCCATGATAATTTATAGGCACTGAGGCAAGTTGATCTAAATGAAATTTCCACATGATGTAGGTCCTATTTCAAAATGATTCGCCGGCAACTTTACTTGCCCGGGTGATTGGAATTATAGGGCCCATTAAGCAGAACATGCTTGCAAAAGGACGAGAAACATATAAATATTTTACCAAAAGTCATATGCTTTATGAACGAAATCAGGTAAGAGCTTCTTGTCCCCCACAAGTCTGTTTACTCGTATATATGGTTGTTTTTTTTTTCTTGGAAAATGAGCAGCTCTTTTTTCTTGATAAATTCGTGGAATATTAATGCTTTTTCTTGAATTTCGGCAATGGAACCCTTTGTCTGTCAACAGAAGTTGATAACCTTGACTAAAATGAAATGCCATACATCTGTTAGCACCTCAAGTGTGAGAAGCAACCAAAAGATGTGAGGGCTTACTTCCGTTTAATGCATTCACACGTGGACATCGTTGAAAAGGGCTTGACATGTTCTCTTTCTTTCTACTTTCCTAATAAGTTACAGCATGTTTTTTTGGTTGGGGGGGGGGGTTTGTTAACTGGGACAGCTTGCTGAACCATGCTGAGCTGTAAACTCAAAATTGACAGATGTCTTGTAGCTTAACCCAAAAGAATCCTGCCAGTTTCCAAAAACTGTCCATTGTCTATCTGCGATGTGATTGCTCTGAACAAGAATTAAGACAATCATGGATGTTGGACTAGCACTTTTAGGAACATGCTGGGTTTGCGTTGAACACTGCTTTGGACACAGCACTTTGAAGACATGTATTTTATGCCTTTACCATGTCGATAGTGGCTTTTTTTTTTTTTCATCTGGACAGTTCCCCAACATTTACAAATCACTAAATGGTGACTATTTTTTGTATATTTGTGAAGTTGGAAAATAAGGAACTTGATTGAGGTTAGTCTAAAACTCTGAATAAAACTACCATTTGCTTAAGGAAGGCATAAGATTTATATAGATTGAAGTAAAATATATGCACCATCATGTTTATTTTAGTAGTTGATATGTATATTTTATGAACTTAAACAGTACAATATTTTGAAATATATAGGCACATTCTTAACATGTGCATGCATGCTGTATTCCTCTTAGTTTTTAACATTTCATGTGGGTCATATTGTGTATCAGTGTTCAAGCATCATGGTGTAATTGTTAAATTTTGCATGATTATGATGCTTGTCATTCTTCTTTTAGTGATTCGGACTGAGCAGAAACTCTGAAGAAAATGAATGAGCAAGAATTTTTTTTTCTTTCCCTCCTTTTGGTTCCCCCCTCCCCCCTGGGGGGGGGAGGCAGCTGGCTTATGGGCTGAGTGATTGAACAACACCAGCAGACATGCGCACACATACACAAACACACAGGGATGCTGAAAATCACACAAATGTACTGTAAAATCTGAAAATTATGGAAGTATTTAGTATACTCTATAGAGATGGTCTAGATATGTAGTATATTTCAACACACAGAAAATTGAATTGATGTGATTTATAATATTTAGGCCTGGGAAAATAGAAGTAGTGAATATTCTTACTGTAATGAGGTAAATATAAAATATGTAATAATTTTGCCAAATGAGTGCTGAAAACAGGTCATCACATGATAGGGTTAGAAGCGAGCACACTTGGTCTATGACCATGTGGATTGGGGTTATGCTTTATTTTCTGAATAGTGGTGGTTTTCAGAAAATGGTGTATTTTGATTGTATTTTGATGGTGTGGATTACCGCGCAGATGTGTGGGATATTTGATCTGTAGCATTCCAAGAAAAAGACTCAGTGTGGTCATCGCAATATGTAGGGTATTTTATTGCCGACGACAGTTGATCCATTGTTAGAGATGTGACGCCTTTATAGAGGCAAGAAGCTGTTGGCAAGCATACCAAATTGTAGCGGCAGACACTTGGTGTATTGCTAAACAATTGCTTTGTTTGATGTTGTGCATCTGTGTGTTTGTGCATGTGATAACATGAAAATTGCAACTCCGTGACAGGTTCCATGAAACTTTGGTTTATTTTTTTAAGATGGTATTTTTCTTCACGAAAATGTACATTTGCCTTGTTTTCTCAGGACACCAACAGATTGGAATACTTGATTCCAAAGAAAACATCCTTGAGGCACCGGTTACCAATGGGAGACCAAGGATTCATTGAATTTGTAGCCCATTTACTAGAAGTAAACCCAAAGAAGCGACCTTCTGCAGCCGAAGCTCTGAAGCACCCATGGCTATCATTTCCTTACGAACCCATATCAGCCTGATTCATCTGATGATGTAGGGGCTAATGTATCGATTATTCACCTTGAGTAGGAAGGACCTTCGGCCTGTCTGTCTGACTAAAGTGGATTTTGTGTACCTGATGTTGATTGATTCCGCGACCTTGGCATGCCTCCGTGGGAACCAATGGCGTATGTGTTTGGTTTCCAATTGTAACCGGGAATATAATTTTTGCACGTGCTATCGTTCCTTTGTATCATTTTGACTTGAGGGTTTTCTTTTTCGAAGTCCAGTTTTATGTGGTGGGAAAGGGGAACCTTTAATTTTTATTTTTATTTTTTTGCTTTTAAATCTTTTTGTACATGATGTGTGATAATTCTTTTAGGTCTAGTAATAGGTTGTGAAATATTTGAACTGGTTAATTTAAAACCTGTCTTACTGCTGTGCCCATGTGTAATGTTACCCTCCCTCTCTTCTTTGAGACACATTCTTCTTGAACTTTTGAACAATTAAGGTGGGTTTGGGGGTATGGGAATTAGGAATGAGATTAAAATCTATATAAATTGTTTGAGTTAATGGAAAGGGGATGAACATTGGGGAATGAAATTCAAGAGATATGAGTTTTGTGAAATTAAAATAAAATGATGGGATTCGATAATTAAAGATGGAAAAATTAAGATGGAAAAAAAAGAGATCATTTTGCCTTTCGACACTTCTATTCAGTTGTCAATCTTGTCGATGAGTTTTAATTCAAATGATATCAATCTCTCTTTTTTTTATAATAAGTTTGGATTCGAGTTTCACTTTTAATAAAAAAAAATTCAGCTGTTTGTTACCGTTACCGTGGTCGGTCTTGTTGCCGTTGATTTCTCTCTCCTGCCATGATGCATCTCCGCCAATGCCACCACCGTTGGTGGAGGATTTTGATAGCCTGCTTTGTCCGTTCCAGCCCATTCTTCTCCAGATCCTTCTCAGACAATGATGGGTTCCTCTTATCTTCCTTCTCGTACAAGGCTGTTGCCATCAGTCTTCTCGCCAGAGCCTCCAGCAGATCTTATCTCCACCCATCTTGTGAAACATTTTTATCAAATATTTTTTATTATAAAAGATTGAAAATATTTTTTATCATAAAATTGACAATTATTAAAAAAAAGAATCATTTTGTCAGTTATAAAAGATCACAATATTTTTCATCAAAATTTTTTTTTTATCATTTTTATCAAATATTTTTATCATGAAATTTCTTTAATTAAAAAAAAAACATTTTAAATCATAAAAACATTTTTTATCGGACCAAATTGATAATTAAATGATTTTTATTATGAAAGATATATAAATTAAATATCAAGAACGGTAATTATATCTTTTTTAAAATAGGAACCAAACAAAGATATCGGATTTCGATTTCGATTTCGATTCTGATTCTTATTTCTAAGTGCGAACCAAACACCTTCTAAAAGTTTATGTTTGAGACCTAACAAAGTTGGGTGGTCCATGATTACTCGGTTTGGATTGAAGTCTGAGAGCAATTGATAGCTGAAAAGTGTTTGTGATTATTTGTGAGAAGGGCACATTGAAACCATGAGCCAATGCTAATGAGATTCTTTCAGAGACTACTCTTTCCACAGATTGATTGATCAATTAAGTTCATCAAAATTTTGTACCTATTTCTAAATTAAATGGCTTGATCAGTATTGATGAACAAACAGGAAATGAGCTTTTCCAATTATTCACCTTCATCCACAAATCACACAACACTCATAAATCAGAGAGAGAGAGAGAGAGAGAGATTCTGGTCAGCAAATTAACTGGCGCGCTACTATTTACAAATTCTAACCTCAATCAATATTGTTGCATAATTAATTATTTTTTTAACATTTTTATGACAATAACTATTTTACCCTTTAAAAGATCTAAAAAAATATATCTTTTATTGATTAAACATGTCATGATTTTAGTAATTATAAAAAATATTTTTAATAAAATCCAGAGATGAGTTATATTAAATTTTATTATTTTAGTTACTCAATTGGTTTAAACAGCGATAAAACTTAAAAAATTGCGGGGATTACTATCCTTTAAAATTTAAAAAAGAAATTAATATGTGTAAGTTTAAAAATTATTTACAAAATTTTTATCAAATATAGTAAAAAATTTATAAAATACTATTTATTTTCTAAAAGTATAACTTTACTCTTTTTAATTCTGCACATTATATTTTATCCTAAGATGAAATTTTTTATTTTTCCCTTAAATCTAAATGGTATCAAAATAAATGAAATCGCATGTTAAAACAATTTTTAGCCCAATCTTTTTTAGACATTATTGATCTAAACTTTCCAATAGAATATTTCTTTGTTAAATTCTGTGGGTTCCAAGCCCAGGTAAATAAAGGGTGTTGCAGTAAATTGAAATTCAGTATAAAACTTTTGTCAACACCATAGGAGACCAACATCTATTGTCAAATACAAAGGAGGTCAACATACTATTTTCCTTGTCATTTTGGTTTATCAAAACCCAAGTTGAATGGCCATAAAAGAAAGTATTTTTAAGAGGAGGGCATGAGGTTGGTCTAATTTGTTAGTAAAATTTAATAAATTCTATCATGGATTGATTGAAATTCATATCTTCCCAAATTTGCCCCAAAAATGTGTGGCTCTTCCTTTTTCTATCTCATTCTAAGTCGCATCTTATAAACTCAATTTCACCTGAATCTTGTCTTGAAAATTGGAAAAAGAAAAAATTGAACCTTTTCTGATTACAATAGACAACCACTTCAAAAGCCAACTCTATCTCCCCTTCAAAGGAGTAGAGATTCAAACTAAATTAAAGATTGTTCAAGAAAGGGGAAAAAAGTACTGAGAACATATATTACCAATAAATGCAGTAACTAGAAGCTCATGACAGCTTACAAAGCTGCCCAACAAAAGGCTTTCAGAGTCTATGGATATCATTCATTTTCTGTACCAACAAGAATAGGGATGCCACAATTGAATGAATTTAAAATGGCCAGATCTTAATGTAGATCAGATGAGTACAAAAGACATCAAATGCACAAATAATTCAAAAAGGAAAGAGAAAATAACTTGGACCATCTTCCCAACCCTGCCCAAAATTTCAGCATTCAGGGGACAGTGAGAAACATTCAAACTCGAATAAAACTCTCATTTTCATTGCATAGGGTTGGCACCATATTCCAGTTATATAATACAAACCGAACAATCCACTATAACACGACACAGGGCGTTAAGCAGGCAAACAAGAACAAGGTCTTATTCTCAACAACTCGGAACAACAAAATTCACATTATCTTACACTGGTTAAATTCAAAATTAACATAATTCAATGCCATGATGGAAATATACGACAAACAACACATTCCAACATACATGCACACATGCAAGCATATGCAGCATCCGAGGAGTCCTAATCCGGAAGAAATCCAGGAAGGATATTGTCATGCAAAGGCCAGAAGAAATAGAATGAAAAGGAAAATAATTGTATTGCAGAGAGTTATGACAACTGTAATAATACAAACTTCTCCCTGAGAATGTCACCTGGATAGCATCATCTAACATAGTTTCTACACACAGGGCAGCAAATGTAGCTGGGTTCTTTTGGGACACTGGCACTACAAAAAATAATATAAAGAACTTTTCTTGGATGGTGCGTTCAACTCGTGACAAGACGCCCTTCTTGATGATCTCGAGTTTGATAGTGTAACTACTCACATTTGATAGACCTATATATGTGACGCACAAAAAGCAAAGCTGCGCGGAAACCCACAGTACCGAGCATGAGGAAGAAACCATAGCATATGCAAGCCATGTAACCAAAGAAAAACGAGGTTTGCATGAAACCAGACATATCTGAGCGTGCATAGTAGTAATACAAGCAATATCCATAGATGAATAGGCCAGTTGATCCACCACAGAGAAATGATCTGCCACAAAATCACAGACTCCATTGGTAAAGAAATATACACTCAAGTCTCTAAAACATAATAATAATAGCAGGAGTACAAGTATGACACAAGTTAGCAGGGCCGTTAATCCAAGAAGTCCTGTCTATAATGAAAAACGTCCAAACAGCAACTTTCAACTGCCACACAAATATGAACCAGCATGTCTCAGGGAAGGAAATCACATACCAGATCAATAAAAAAATAAAATCAAAATCAAAAATAAAAAAAAAAAAGAAAGAAAGAAGGAGTAAAGGAAAACGACCAGATTTGACCGCTGATGGTTTTTAATCCACTCTCCTATGGCCCCACACAACAATGTTACAAAGTTAATAATATGAGAATAAAAAAATTATGGACAAAAATTTTGAAAATAGGAGCACATTTAAAAATTGTGTAAAATAGAAACAAAAAAAACCAATAAGTTCAGATAAATCAGAACAAGATGAAATTTCATAGATTTAACATATTATTATTTCGAAAGAATATATTTGTTTATGCCTATGCCCGTGCCAGCATTATTCTGAGTTGTATACTGCCCTCTAGTAAATACTTTTATTTCTACTTTCACAAATTCCACCAAGCGATTTCTGAATGCTGGAAAGTTTCCATGAAGTGTATAGTTAATAATAAAATATACAAGAATGTGGTCATAGCTCTAACATGACATCAAAATGTTGTATATGTGGTGTCCACAAAAGTGTTGGCAACAGATTTCAAAGCTTTAAAAAAAGGAAAAAAAAATAAAAAGATAGATTTATAGATTTTAATTTACACACAAATTTTAGACACTAATGAATAAATGAACAAGACACTAATGAATAAATGAACATTGTAAAACTTTTTGTAAGATAAAGCCTCATGTTGTATGCAGTGTCCAAAAAGTGCTGGTAACAGATCTCAAAGCTTCCAAAAAAAAAAAGAATATACTAAACAAAAGTCTTCTCGTTTTGAACATTTCAGAATCAGACTTACAGATTTCTCACATCAAAACATTCCAAGATTTCCCTTGAGTGAGTTCTAGTTTCAAAACATTACTATCATCAGGATTGCAATAACAACTCACTATGAGATTGGTCCAACAGTTTCGCTCATGGACTTCATTTTTGTCCAAGAATGGCATCCAAACAACAGTGATAGCATTCCATGTCACATTACAATTACATGCACTACTTGGCTGTTGAATAAACACAAAGTTGGTGGCATTTGTTGACATGATTATTTTGGTAAACTACTGCTGATAAATGAATTACACGCTCGCATATCAGGAGACCTGAAATGGCCTCAATGGATTTGATGTTAAATACTATGATGTACAATTTCAATCAATGCAAAGCACAAACAGCTAGTTAACTCTTAAGTTTCCTTCTATTCTCTAAAATTGAAAACTCTTTATAATTATAATAATAGGATGCAAATTTTAGACATGAAAATTCAACACAATATGAAACACAAAGTTATTAGATTTGAACTACTACAATTAATATGATATAAGACAAAGCATTTTGCAACCTTTAAAAGTCTGAATATGACTACAGTATGACCAGTATAACCCAATTAATAAAATGTTTACAAAAAATGATAAACTATTAAATATTATTTATTAATCATATTACAGTTACATAAAATTAAATGAACTGTATTTGTCACAAATTTTCCACGCAACAAACAACTAAGAAAAGTTTATTTGCAGTCAACTCCAAGCTGCTATTGTAAACATGTAAATTTCATCGAATGACTACAATATTTTTGAGAAGCAACAAAATTTTCTATATCATGACTTAAACACCATGAAACATTTAAACTTGGATGCAACATATCTGAATAAATAATAGTGCATAAAAAATTTTAATGGCAAGATGTGAGACTGTTTGTTCACAAACAGCCAAAAAATTCACTTGAACACATGCACATGAGGGATTAACATAAGGGAGAAGTAGATACAGATTAACATAGTCAGAGTCAAGGAAACAGTAACACCAACATACCTCCACCACCACTCATGGTCCTCAGCAGCGAGCTGGAAGTATGTCAACGCGACAGTGATGAAAGCCGTGACTATCAGAAGAATAATGAAAACAATGAACAAGATGCTGTAGATCGTGTAAATCCTGTGACCCCAAACACTGGCAAATATGTAGTAAAGCTCAATATAAATTGCACTGAATGGCAAAAAGCCTGCCATTGCCATTTGAGGTAGTGTGCCCCTGTACCAAGGCAATGGTGGAATTTCTCTAGGATATTTTGTCGTACGGCAAGGAGCTTGGAACTCAGCCTTGCTATTTTTCCCAGCAATACCACCAAGCACAAGAAGAGGTGATGTTACTAGCATCCAAATAAGTACAATCACGACAATTGTGCCAAATGGAAGAGCTGCAGTTGCAGTGTAGACAATTGCAACCGTATTTAGAAAGCAAAATGTCAAAAAGAGAGGGCCACAGAAAAGGCATCCGGTCAATAGAAGATTCCTAACCTGTATTTGAAGAACAGCTACCAATTAGTTGAGAAGCAAATTAAGTCAGACAGTTAAAGCAAAAACATCCAGACAACCTAAATCAACATACCCAGTTTGTTCCTTCCAGCTGACAGTAGAAGGAAGTTGCAATATAGCCAGCAATGCCCGATGTAAGCGCATATATGACAACCAGAGCAGTGAACAAAGCCCCTCGGTTGTATGGGTAGAAGACTCCAACTAGAGCCAGGACAAAGATGAATACAGTGCTGAAATGAATAGAGAGGGATGAGATGAAAAATATGGAACAACAAAAGAAACTAAACAGATAATGAGTTTCAACATTTTGCAAATGAGGTGGAAAAAACTTACAGCGTGAAGAGTTGGGTCCCAGAACCAAGGGCAGCTGCAAATAGTGACTTGTACTTGGGATACCTGAAAACATCACCATGAATATACTTCCAACCAGTCTCCTCCTGATCTTCAGCAGCTTCCTCATCATGAGCATATCTTTGTTAACATGTAAGATAAGAAAAAGGAAAGCTAAGATTAAAATTGCAGACCAAGCATATGCAAATGACAGAGACAAACATCAGATGGACAAGAACAAACTACAAAAGGATGACAAACTTGAAAGGTTTGTTCATACTTTACAAAATCATTCTTAAGAACCCGCATGAGAATCGTGGCAAGGAATCCCGTCAGTAGAAGAACAGTAACACATGAATTAATGATGGAGAACCAATGGATCTCCAAATGATGAGGCAATGATGATGACTGGGAGTACTTATCCATTCTCTTCTCAAAAGGAATATCTGTCTCCTTCCACTTGACAGTATACATGAATTCTACTTCAACCTCTTTGTCCTCCGTGAGATCCACAAGAGAATTAGGATCAGTGCGCACATTAATTTCAATGACTCGGTCCTTGTTGTAAAGGATATCAAAGTGAATATGCTTGTAAAGGAAGTATTTGTAGTCACTGGGATCAGTTTTGCCCTCTTTGTCAACTTTTCCTAAGAAACCCCATATGGGTAAGTCATCGTAATACATCTGAAAGTAGTAATCCTTGTTGACTGCAGATCGGAATTTAGCAACATGTTCTTTGGTGAGTTTTTGACTGCACACCACTTCAGAGTCCTTTTCCACTAAAAAATGAAGTTTGTAAGGGGCACTCACCAAACGATCCCCATTCAACACTTCCCCAAGAGCTTCCTTCTTCTCTTTCACATGATCTACAAAATTCAGTCCCAAAAAAATCCATTCAATACATTAATTTGACCGAAATGAAACGCGAGACAAAGAGAACTCGGAAAATGCAAACCTGGTGAACAGAATGGAAGATCGAAATATCGGTATGTTTCACTGAAATTAAGACCCAATAAGAGAACAACATTAGGAAATCCCAAATTAGAAACTCTAGATCATTGAATTGAGAATCAAAGAGTTCACGGTATCAGCTTAAACGTGGGAACGCTTTCAAATTCAATTTAGTCCTACAGTAGTATTCAAGTACACTCAGTTTGTTTGAAGCCAAATAGACCCAGAAGATTAACTCATGTAAATCATATCCTCAACTCAGAAATGCACAAGAAAAAAGGAAAAAAAAAGAGAGAATTTTTCAACAAATCCCTAAAATTCGTTACATTTTCTTTTCACTGCCCTAAAATTTTCCCAAAGTCATGAGAATCAGATACATATTTCCCGATCAAAACATGCTGAGGAATTCAGATCCAAACATCTAAAACACCAATTCTCAAATAGAGTCACAAAGAACCCTAGATCAGATCCAAAATGTAGAGATCGAGAGAGAGAGAGAGAGAGAAAGAGAGATCGAGAGTGAGAGAGAGAGGGAGAGACTGAAACCTGGGATTGTGAAAAGGGCCAACCTTGTTGGCATAGAGAGGAACAGGGTCACCAGCTTTGTATTTGTGGTCGGAGGCATCGGATCTCACCTCCGCAGCACAAATCAACACCAGAATCAGACACAGCATCACACTACTCTTCCACTTCTCCATTACGATTCCTCACCTATCTCCACCAAGAGCGAGAGAGAATTGAGAAGAGAGAGAATTGAGAGGAGATCGATGGGAAGAGGGGCGGTGTGGGCTTTCCAATTGGGTAATGTGACGTAAGGGTTAAGAAATTTTTATTTTTTGCATGAGACGCGAATTGAATGTGTGTCAGTGTTAAAAACTAAGAGTCATCGGCTCACTTCGACGGCTTCCCCGTTTCCATACATCTCAATTTTTATCAATTTGCATTTGATGCCCTAGTCTTACAAACGCTTCACATAGGCCCCTCATGGTTAATCACATTAGGAATCAGCACAGAGTCAAAGGGTGTTTTATAAAATAACATATTTACATTTCAACTCCTAGAATTTTTAATGGGGCATCGCACCTGGGTTTCGAAATCATAACAGGAATAAAAAATTTTAGAAATAAGAATCGGAATCAAAATTTAATATTTTTATTTGGTTCAAATTTTAGAATGGATATGATTATCATTGTTGATATTTGATTTCTATATTTTTAGAAATAAAAATCATATAATTATCGATTTTACCATTTTTAAAAATGCTTCGGTGGTAAAAATTTTTTGATAAAAAATAGGATTTTTAAGATAAAAAATATTTGATAAACATTTTTCTTATGATAAAAAATACTTGATATTTTCTGTAACCGACCCAAATTGACTATCAAGTTTTGATTTTCTACACTCTGTAACCTTAAACAACAATTAAAAAGGTTATAGGAGCTTGAATTCTTTCTAGCTTCGCAGGTTTCGTCGGCAATGGTGATGGTTCGCATCCCGTCTCCAATGATGCCATTTTGCTTGACCATGCTGATGGTCCTAACATTGAGGGAAAAGGCATCGTATTGGTGGAGGAATTGAGCTAATGATGAGCCTCCAATGCCTTCCAATTATGCAAATTGACCGTTCGGAGTTGCTATGACTCTTGAGTATGGAGACTAGGAGGAGAGAGAAAATTACTCCGGTCATGTTGATTGTGAGTATGAAGTCCAATTTTGCCTGAGTTCCATTCGCCAACTCCGTCATCTATTCACTTGTTGATTTCACCATTGAAGAATTGATCATCATCAATTCTAGTTGCCGAGTTCTTCAATTTCACCCCGCTTGGAGTAATCACCGGGAGTTTTCATCAATTTCATTTCTTGCAAATGTCAATCCATCCTCGATGGTTCGAATTCTCATCATCACCTAATCATGATCCATGTCTCTATTTTTGAGTACCAGAAAGGATACATTGCGCGTCGCACGGTGTGAAATTTAAATTTGGGTGACATGTCCATTTGTGAATATATATATATATATATATATATATATATATTGAAATGTTAATTTAAATTTATAAATAACCATTTACGATAAATAATTGTAAAGGTTTAAATATTTTTTGAAATATTTATTATATTGATCAAAACTTTAATTTATAATTAAGTAAAAATTATGTACAGACTAAATATTAATTTATTTAGTTAGTGATAAATTAAAAATTAAAAATATTTCAATATTTCAAAATTACGACCCAGAAAAACTAAGGAAAGATTTTTCATCAAATAATAAACACATGTATTATATTTTTAATATTTTTTATAATCATAAAATTTTATAATAAAATTATCATTTATTTTGCATAGATTATTATTTATTTAGTATTCTTTAAAATATTTTATAGTATAACAATATAAAAAATTATCATATTACAATATTATAATATTTTTCCACAATGATACTATAGTATTATTACTATAAAATGATAAAATTATTAGAAAAAGTATACCGAGTAGATCAAGGAGCTCTCGATTTGATCCTAATTTAAAAATATTTGTAAAATATTTCTTTTACTTAGTATTTTTGTAAATAAAATTTAAATTTTTATAGTATTTTAACATTTGAGTATTTATATATATGCACAAATATTTTGTTATGTACACATCTTCATCAATCATTAAAAAGAATACATTATGCGCGTCACCTAATTGTGTGATATGTTTTCTAATTATTCTGGTTTAATAAAATTATTTTTTAATTATATAAATAAATAAATTTATTTGTATTATTAATTATAAAAAAGAAAAGAAAAAAAGAAAAAGAATATAATAGAAATGATCAAAGCGTTGGCATGCACTTGAAAGTTTCACACTTAGGCTGTCTTTTTGAAAATTTATTAGTCGACGAAGGCTGTTTCCTTTGTCAACGAAAGTTCCAATCTTCATGGGGGGTGCACATATTCAAAGGTAGGCTTCTCAAATTGTACTGTTTTATTTTTGTTCCTTTAGTTATATGGATTTTACAGGAATAAGTTGAAAGTTGATTTCTCAAAGTTAAGAGCGGTGAAATAATGTTCATTGACGAAGGTTCCCTTGTCGACAAAGGTTGGTTCCTTCATCGACGAAGGTATTGTAAAAATTTATAATAAATTATCATTATAATAGGAAATTTTTTAATATAAAAATATTTTCAAATATTTTTTAACTTAATATTTTTATAATTATAATTTTTACAATATTATATTAATATAGTATTTTTCCTATACACATTATAAAAAAATTTATGTATTATATAATATTATAATATGATCCTTTTAAATTTTTTTGATCAAAAATATTTTCAAATCATTTTTATGACTGAAATGTTACAAATGCAATACGATTTCGAATTATATATGTTATAACATACAATTTGAATTATACATATTAAATATATAATCTGAATAATATGAATTATATTTGTTATAAAAAAACGAAATTTAAATATATATTTTTTATTTTGAATATGTATTTAAATTTTGTTATATTTTTTTATATCTATTTATTTATTTTTTGTTAGTAATATTTTATTATGATTGAAAAAGTAATGTATTCTATGTAAAATTTAATATCTAACACTAAATATCTTAAATTAAAATGAAAAAAAAATATCTGAATAATATTAATATCTATGTAAAATTTGAAATATATAAATATTAATTTGAAATTATAATATTTAATAATTTAAGCGTAAAAACTCATAAATATTAACATTTAATTTAAAGTTTGTAAAATATAAAAAAAAATAAAAAATAATTTAGATATTTAAATATTTCAAATATTTTTAGTATTTTTAGTTTATTAGTAAAATTTTATAATAAAATTATCATTTACATATATTATATTATACTTAGTATTTTTTAAAAAAAATTATTTGTATTATATAATATTATAATACGATACTTTTAAATGTTTTTTAATCTAAAAACATTTGTAAATTATTTTTTACTTAGCAATTTTAAAATTATAATTTTTCTAGTTTCATAATATTAAATTAAAGTATTTTTATATATGCATAAAAATTTTGCATATTTTTAGTATTTTTAATATATCTGTAGAATTATTTCACATATTAATTTTTTAATATAAAAATATTTTCAAATATTTTTACTTGATATTTTTATTATTATAATTTTATTGCATTACAATATTATAATATTTTCTCTAAATATCATTTATTTCAAATATTTTTGATATTTTTAATATAATCATAAAATTTTTTAATCTAAAAACATAAAAAAGATTTGAAATATACGATATATAGCAAAAATAGTACAATATTGTATAATATTATAATACTGTAAACTTTCATTCTGCCCACACTAGGTACATGGACAGCTTTGCTCTTGGGTTAGGGCGTGCCTACGCCCTAATCAAATATCACTTCTACACATACTAAACACATTGGGTAGAAACACTCTTAGTTTAGGGTGTGTCCATACTCTAAACACACTTCACTCCTGTAAAAAAAAAAAAAAAAACCAAAAGTGTTCCTTGCTTAAGGCGTGCCTACGCTTTAAGCCAAATTCATTTCTGACCAAAATAAATTTAAAAAAAAATAGAGAAACAATAGAACTTAACTTCTCACATTTTGTCATTCTTGTTTTTTTTAGGGTTTCTCTCTCCACCTTTAAGCCTCAAGAATGGACCAAAGTGCTTGATATTTAAGTATGACCACGAGTTAGCTCTTTTTTCGAATTCATTGAAATTGATCCTCTATTCTCCACTCCACCTTAGGGGAGTATTATTCTCACATTCCTCTTTTATTTCTTTATTCTTTTTCTTTTATTTTGTTTGATTGATTTTATGTATTTTTTTATCTCTCAACTTAAGCATAAATCGGGGACAATGTATGATTTAGGTATGGGGGATGTTAGATGTTTTTTTCTTTATTTTTGATAATATATTTATTTTTTTACTACATTAGTTTAAAATTTGTTTATTCAAAAATTAAAAAATTTTGAGTTTTTCTAGTTGATGTATGCTATTTGGTTGGTTGAAAATGTATAAAAAATAGCTTGTATCAATTGTGTTGTTGTACTTGAAATAATTGCTCAAGTCTTTAATAGTTTCCTTTGAATGATGAACATGCAAAGAATTGACGCAAACTCTACTTAAATAATGAGAATTTGAGCAAAAAATGAGCAAATTCACTCTTTCTACTTAAGATTATTTTTTTTTATGAGTGATTATTACACTTAGATTGCACATTATAAAACTTGCATTGATATACATTTTGAGACCATATTTTAGAATTTCATGCATCGAAATGACAAAGATGCTTAGATTTTACTCACTTTTGGCTTTCCAAAAATCCCTACCTTGATTTTTTTTAAAACCCCTAGTTAACCCAATTTGAACCTTTACCCTTTTTCTTCTTTAAAACCCACTCAATAAACTACCTAACCTTTTTATTTTAGCCTTCCTTTCAAACGCTTATACTAAAGGTATATATAGTTAATTGCATAATTTTGGTTTTATTTTTTGTCTCAATAGGATGATAATGATTGAGAGTTTGATACTGACGTTTTCATGGAGATGATATATGTTCGGAAAAAAAAAAAGAAGAAAAAAAGGGATGAGAACGAGAAGTGTTGTATTTTGATTGAAAATTCAGTCTTTACACTTCAGTTATGGAAAGTTGAAAAAGCATTTGACATTCTTGTACCCTGTTTGCTATTGTCTATTCATTTGAAGAGCAAGAAGTCACTTTTTATTTACTGTTTGCTTAATACAAAGATCGATTAATGTTATGAAAATTATATGGTTAGTTATATATAGTCTTTGGTACATTTTAACCCTTAAATTTCTCTTTTATCTTACCCTTAACCCTAACTTCATTACAATCAAATAAAAAACATTTTGATTGGTGCATGAAATTCAAATTTTTAAGTGGTAGATATTTGAGATATTTGCAAACATATGGTAGTGTCATTCTATATTGTTGATTTGAGAGATATATGTATTTTACACCCTTTCGAGTGCATTTGAGTGACCCCTTAGAGATGATTGTCGAATCTTACTATTTGGATTTCATAAGAGATAGTTGAGATATGTTGTGGTTGTTTTTGTGCGGATCGCTTTAAAGTATTTGTTATTTCGATTGTATTTTCGGTTTAACTCTTTTGACATATATTGATTTGGAAGTTTGAAAGAAAAAATAGATTGGTTAGTTTAATTTTATTTGAGTTAGAGATACTTGAGGATAAATATCATTTAAGTGTGGGAAAATTTGATAGGAATAAAATAAGTGGTGTTATAATTGATTTTTTTACATAATTTTGAGAAAATATTACACTAATTGTAGTGATTGATATGTCATATTGGACGGAAGAGAGGCATGGAGAAATATGAAAAAAGGAGACTTAATTAGAGTAATTATGCAAGGATGGAAGAGTAGACAGAAGTGACATTTCATTAGCACATGGGCACGCTGAATTCAAGGAGAAATACTAGAATTTTGAAAATTCTTTTCTTCATTCATAATATTTAGAAGTGTGAAATTTTGGAAATTTGTAAATGTCAAAAATATTTTATTTAGGATTTTCTTTTATTTGAAGTTTTTAGGATTTTATTTTTTAGGGTATTTCATTCAATTTTAGAAAGTATTTTAAATAATTTTACTGAGGTAAAAATAAGAAAATTTTACCCTTCCTTTAGGGTTGCAGCCGGCTCCCCCTAGAATGGATATATATACATTGTTTTCTTAACTTTAAAAACAGACCAGAGGGAGGCTAAAGGCTGCAGTCGGGAAGTGACGTTTCCCTTGTCATTCTTCATTTTTTAGAAACAATAATATTATTTATGAGTTTTCTTTTATTATGAATTCAGTTTAATTTCTTTTCTAGTTAAAAAATTATTGAAATCTTGATAAATGATAATTGTGAGATCTAAATAATATTATTTGCTTGATGTTTATGGATATTTATTTAATCTCTATGTTTAATATTTATGATTGTTTTGGAATTGTTAAATAGAAACCTATATTTAATAATTCTAGAATAGTTTATAACAATTTAAAAACAACAAAATTTGTATGTTTTTAATAGAGTGGTAATTGATATAGTTTTATGATCTCGTAAACAGTAGAACTTATATCAAGAGATTAGATAATCTAATTTAAATAAATCCATATTAGAATTCACGAGTTAGAATTAGGTCTCTCTAGATTGTAATACAGTCAGAACTCGATTAGAGAAATAATTAACAATGATATCTTGATTACTGAAAAAGTAATGAGAGATTGATCATTTTGTAGTATGTAATGGCTATAATCAATTTATTCACTTAATATTGAGTAATTTTTGTATCGATAATCAATTAAACACATTAAGCTGAAAATAATTCATTTGGTTAAATTTTATTATCATTGATATTAATTCTTTTAATTAGTATTATTTTATTGTCTTGTTCTAGTTATTCTCGTGGATTTATTTGCTTTGTTAGTTTTAGATAATTTTCACAAACCTCCATATTTTTATTTTTCTTAAAAAAGATTAATTCGTCGTTTTCCGTAAATACGACCCTACTCACCCTAGACTTATCTTTAGTGAAGTAGGTATTTTTATTTTTGATTGGATTGACACTCACCAGAACCCATAGCACTTGAATCAGATTAGTAGGGTAAAAGCACAGATACTGGTGGTGAAAACAAAAAAAAATTATATGATTAATTTTTAAACTATAGACTGGTAGTCAATTTAGTCCTACCTTTATGAGTTTTCTAAAGTTTTTACATGTGTTGTACAGATGCATCTTATTAAGTGATGCACGTATAGTATCTCTTACTACGTTTTAACTGCTCTTTAGATATATTTTCATTTGAAATTTAGGTAGTAATGAGAAGAAAGAACTATTGGGTATTACTCTATAAAAAAGACGCTACATTAGTGATCATGTAGTGAAAACTGTTATATTTTGCTTAGACTAAAACCATAAAATCCCTTAAATTTGAGGGGTACTTACAAATATTTCATAATTAATGGTAGTCAACTATTCCACCAAACTCATAGAATCACAGCTCCCTAATTTTTCAACCTAACACATATTAGTTTTTCATCAATAGGAGAACGGAAAGTTAACAAGAGGATTCTTGACAACCCAATAGAAAAATAATAAAGTAAAATTAAAATAAATAGATAGAAAGAAAATATAACAAAGAGATACAAAATATAAGTGGTTTGGTCAGATAGATTTATGTCTATGGGTGAAAGAGAAGCAAAATTCACTCTAAAAGAAAAATAATACAAATGTCTTTGGAAAGTGTTCCTATACTCAAACAACCATCATACAAGAGAGATAGAAAAAGAGTTCAAATTTAATGAACTAAAAGATCATAACCCACTTTACTAGATCTGTTGAATTGATGATACCCTTAAACTATCACAAGACAGTTATTTATACTTTACCTCTTTAGGTGTTTCCTTCACAAGAAATCAATGTGGGATCGGAGGCTTAAATACTTAGCAAAGAGGAGATGCACAATCAAGAAAACCAATGTGGGACAAAACCACCTTACAAATCTCTATCTTGGCATATCCCAACATCAACAAATAGCAAAAGTTGTTCCACCTTCTGTACAAAAGGTCCAATGGACTAATCATAAGCAACAAATACCAATTGTAGATTGGAGAAGGCTTCGTAAACATATTAGCAAGATTGTTTTACAGACTTGTACAAACTGTTATACACTTAATACTGCCAACTATACTAGAATATGGAAACATCACCATATAATCTTCTTTTTCAACTGACTGTGATGTTTGAGTAGCAGATATTCTAAAATGGTTAGCAATGGAGTACTTATAGGCTTAGCATCTTTCATACCAAAATTTTCCAAAACTTTCTCAAGATGATGATTCTGCGTCAAGAATAATTTTCCAACTTCTCAGTCTCTCTTAATTTCCATGCCAAGAATTTTCATAACTGCTCCCAAATTTTTCATATCAAATTTGCTACTTACTCAACTTCAAAGTGAGCATTTCTGATAAATTATTGACAGCAATAAGCATGTCATCAATATAAAGTAACAAATAAATTAAAGAATCATCATCTAATTTCCAAAAGTAAACATAACTATTACACATACTTCTCAAATAACTATCAATGAAGGTCAATGTATACCTGGTACCACCGTTAAATTGAACATGGGATGGTCCCCACAAATCTGAATGAATATCAGAATTAGATATTGATGATGAGATTACAACTGAACCAATAATAGTATATCATTGTAAAAGATACAATCTGTCAAACATGCAAGTTTTCATAATAATAAAAGCATTCTAAACACTTTCATAACTCCACCTTTAACAATATATTTGTACCCAAGAGCCTCTAGGGTGCCTAAGGAGATGAGATTTTTTTTTTCAAATTAGGAATATATCTAATATCAGTGAGTGTCCTCACAATACCATCATATATTTTAATTCGAACTATACATTTACCAATAATATTACAAGCAGTGTCGTTGTCCATCAAAACAATTCCACCATTAACAAATTCATAAGTAGAAAACAAATCTCTATTGGGACACATGATAAAAATATGTCAAATCTAAAATTCATTTATTTTTAAATCTTATCCTATCATCAATTACACAAGATATATTTCCATTATCTTCATTTGTTACAATACTAGTCTTGGTAGTCAGTGTTTTTCTCACTAGATTTTTCTTTTTGTTTTGACTTATTTTTTAACTTAATTCAGTTGGCCTTAATGTGCCATAATTTGTGACAATAATTGCATTTTAAATTTTTATATTTAAATCTACTATTATTAAATTCTCTCTTATTAATTCTGCTCCTAACAACCAAGCATTCAGTTTGATTACCATTAATTTCTCTGGTGATTACCCTATCTATCTACTTTTTAGATTTTAAAACAGATTTTATTTCCTAATATGAAATAGATTCTTTACCGTAAATTATAGTATCATGAAATGTTTAAAGAATTGGGGAAGAGAACACAGTAATAACAGGCCCCAATCCTATCATCAATTTTCGCATCTATATTCTTCAAATTCATAATAATAGAATCAAATTTATCAAGATGAGAGAGTATAGATATACCTTATGGTATACGAAACATAAACAGACTTTGTTTCAGATAAAATCTATTTTGACCGTTTTCTTCATATACAAAACTTTAAATTTATCTCACATGATTTTGGTCGTGAGTTCCATAGCAATGTCCCTCAAAATCTCATCTGAGAAGTTCAAAATAATCACAAATCTCATCTTCTTATCCATCGTAGCAAAGTTGTACCTGTCAAACTAGATAGTTTAGTTCTACCCCCTGTGATACTAAGTCAACTCTATCCTGTACCAAGATAGCCTCCATCTTAAGTTGCCACATCTCGAAATTGACATTTTTGTTGAAATTTCTCAACAACTATTTTTGTTATTGTCATGTTGTCAAAAAAATTTCCCAAAAACTCCCTCAAAAGTGTTCTGATACCAATTTGTTAGGATACGGATAATAGGAAGTTAACCAGAGGGCTCTTGACAATCCAATAAATAAGTAACAAATCAAATTAAAATAAATAGAGAGAAAGAAACTATAACAAAGAGATACAAAATTTATGTGGTTCGGTCAGATAAAGTTACATCCATGGATGAGAGAGGAGCAAAATTCACGATAGAAGAAAAACAACACAAATGTCATAGTAAAGTATTTCTAAACTCAAAATACCATTATACGAGAGAGATAAAAAAAAGTGTTCAAACTTAATGACCTAAAAGATTATAACCTACTTTACTAGCTCTATTGGATTGATAATGGCCTTAAACTATCACGAGACACTTATTTATACTTGACATTTTTAGATTTTTCCTTCACAAGAAATCAACGTGGGATAGGAGGCTTAAATATTTAGCAAAGGGAAGATACACAATCAAGAAAACCAATGTGGGACAAAGCCACCATATATCATATCTTGTATATGATTCATTCCCTTTCTTTCTCAAAGATTGCCCTCATATTTTTTTACTGGTATCTAGAACAACACATAGAGGGAGAGTGAAATTAAGAGGAGAAAAAGAGAAAAAAATAAATTGATTAAGAGAAAGATAAAGCGATACAAAAAAATTGAAGAAAATTTCACAATGAAAAACAAAGGTGAAGAAAGTTGATGAAAAGGAAGATTGCAATCAAAGGTAGATTTGCATTGTCAAAGATAAAGTTTGCTTTTAATTTCATAGTTTTCTTCGAATTGGGATTAAATTTGTTCATTATAACATGATTTGATATAATTAGCATTAAGTTGTCTTTAATTCAATTGATTAATTTTTGTAATTCCATCATTATTAACATGATTAATTGATTAAAATTTTGTATTAGTTGGTTCAATTGGTTCAATATATTTAATTTTTAGTAATTCAATTAAGAAAATTTATTGTTTTGTGGGTTTACGATAATGAGTTAGGAAACTGATTTTAACAATTAAAAAAAATTGATTTTAACATATTGAAAAGGGAATTAGAATCAATTTTAATCGTACTATAATAGGAAGGAAAAAAAACGTTAAGACTTGTGCCATAGTTTTAATCTAGTTGAAATAACTTTTAAATCTCAATTTTAATTTGTGTTAATTATTTAAAACTCATTTAAACTAAAAAAAAGAAAAAATT
Source organism: Dillenia suffruticosa (assembly GCA_033439265.1). Taxonomy (NCBI): domain Eukaryota; kingdom Viridiplantae; phylum Streptophyta; class Magnoliopsida; order Dilleniales; family Dilleniaceae; genus Dillenia; species Dillenia suffruticosa. Next base: position 24,488,701 of record JAVTVX010000015.1, read on the forward strand.
ATAGTTTTTAGTAGGACGAACTTTTTATTGAGTTTGGATAATAATATTAGACAAGAGCAAGCGAGGTTGTTATTCGATTTTTTTTTTCCATTTTCACCTACTATAGGGCTAGACAATTCCTATTTTAGCCCATACTCATGTCCGTTTGCAAGATGCTAAGACTTTAATTGGAGGAATGGAAATGAGGCAACAAGAGTGAGGGAGCAAGAGGGATCCACAACCTTAAAAAAATCAACCAGATGAAAAATGTCACACTTTTTTCAATTACCAAATAGAAATAGAAATGTTGTAAGATAACCATGTTGTTTAGGAATAATAGGTTCAATTGTTTATTTCATTGTTAGCTAAAAATAATTATTGTTTAAGGTTGAATTGGCAGTTGCTATCATGCATTTGGCGGTTTAAAGGAGGTAAGAACAATGGGTTTGTTTGGATTGTGGTGGGGAACATTGGACTAGGGACTACATTATAACAACCCTTTGCAGTTAAGGGATTCGCTGAATTATCTCACGTAACTAAGCGGTAGGGCTATCGGGGCAGTGAATGTTGGGGTTTGTGTGCAATTAACAACATATGCCAAAAATGGATTTTAGGAGGTTGTTGTACTAGTAGTTATCAGTGGTAACCTTGAGGTAGTATAAGAATCTCTTAAGGTGATTAGGATGTAACTATTGTTATCTTTATGTAATATAAGAGATGAGTAGCATTGTTTTGTTGGGTCTTTGTATCGGGTTAAGACCGATAAAGATGTCATACCCAACGTGTGTGGTTTGTAAACCCACAAGCATCGTGCGTGCATGTACAACATGACAAGTTTACAAAAGGCAAAACTGTGATAAACTTTCGGGGGTGATTTGGGTGTCTAAGGTTTGGTGAGGGCTTTGGGGAGTCAAGAACATAGATATGGAATTGTGTGGTGTGGGGAATATAAGCGTAGATAGATTTGGAGAGCATAGGAAAAACATGTGTGGCAATTTCTGATAATGGTTGCACGCGACAATTACTAGTGGTAGTTACGGGCAGTGGTTAATAGCAGCAATTTTGGAGGTTATTGAGTGTCGATTACCCATGGTGGTTACCAATTGTAGTTGCCAGGGGCAATTTGGTGAATATGGGTGATTGGCACCAAAGGGGTGCATGATGGTGCATGGAGATTGTGATATGATTCAGTAGTTAGTAGTCATGGATGACGGCCTTATAGTCATGGCATGGAGTTGGTGCACAAGACAATTGGTGGCTGGAATAGTGTCTGTGAGCATGAGGCATGATGGCATAGATGCAAGTGCACATACAATTGCTATCGTGCATGCGGCATGGGAGCACTGGGTTGGAGCCTTGACATGTGAACCAAAGATGGTGTGAAGGCTGGACTATTTTCACGGAGACAACATAGTTTGGGAAGGGATTGCATTGTGCAGATGTAGATAAGTCTAGCATTGCATAGCAGAGGATGCTTTGGACAATGTTGGCATGTTTAGGTGAAGACACATGGCATTTGGATAGAGTCATATGTGACAGTTTCCTTGTTTGATGGATCAAATAATATGTGCCCTAAGAAAGGGGAGAGAAGAATCAAAATGGTACATGGAAGAACACATGTGGGTAGGTGGAAGAACACATGTGGCACACGGAAGAGAAAGGCCGAGTGCATGGCAAACACTTGGTTGCGCACGAGCTTGTGCATATAGGTCTAGAGTTTGAAGGTTTGAGTTTTATCTAGTGGTTTGGGATGTAAATAAAAAATAACAACTATCTCCAAGTAATTTTGGATGTTAAGTGATAAGCAGGAGCCTATATAAAGGTTTGTATATGGTCTTTGTAATGGTAGAATCTAGGAGTATCTTACAGATTATTAGTGAGAGATTCTTTGACAGCCAAGTGAGTGCTGGCATCAATGGTTAGTGAGGAATAGTTGCACCATTGCAACTTATTTTAATGTATCCTTTATATTTGAAAGAAAATAAAATGGTTTGAGAATGGTTTCTTATACAATTTTTTGTATTGTGTTTATAATTTTATATTTAGTCAATTCTGTAGGCAAGTATAGAGACTTTTGGGATTGGTATGTGCTTGTCCGCAATCACATAGCATAGTTTGGGATAAAAATTAACCCATAACACCTTTTATTATTTTATACAAAAATTCAAAACCATCAATTATATATTAGCGTTAGAGAAAATAAGATATTAAAAACTCAAAACTTTTTGCATCAATAATAATCAAAGAAGTGAAATTCATGTTTTAAGAAAATTGAATCATATGGGCCTCAAATAAATTTTAAAATGACCCAAACTCTATAAAACATGTTTAAGGTAAACCGTACATAGAAATATGTATGAGTATGAGGAGTTTTTTGCCTTTTCATATTTAAAGTGTTTTAACATTTTTAGTTTATCCCACTAAGTGAAATAAAAATATAATTATTATTATTGTATAAAGAAAATAATCATATATGTGATCATACGATAGAAATAAAGTACAATTATATAGAAAAATTTATATAGCAAACTGTACTTAGTGGAATAAAAGCCTTGATTGATGTTGTTGTTGTAACATTTTTCTTATTAGAGCACTTTTGTCAAATTACAAAGGGTTGTTGTTTGATTTTTTATTTTATTTTTGATCTTTTAAGAATTTTCTTATAGTTTATGATCATAAGAATTAGTTTGTTGGTATCTCTAGAGTTAGCTTATCAAGTTTTTTGTTGAACGCAAGATGAGTATAAGATTCGAATTCTTGATAGAATTGTCATAACCACAGATTCATTGTTTTAATAAAAAAATTTTTCAAGCATTATTTGAGTTTTTATTTATTTATTTCTAATTAAAACCAAATAAAATAGTAAAATTTTAACTATTTCAAACTATTTTTAAATTAAATGAGTGGCCACATTAATATCATAATATGGTAAAACTCTTTTAATCCAAAGTAATTTAAAATATAGATTAATGTGATGTTTATGATTCATGACATGGCTAATTAATAGGCTTGTGTTTATATGATGTTTATGGACACTAAATTCTCTTAATCAAACTTTCAGATTTGAGTTTTGGAAATAGAAAAAAAGATGCGAGGAGAGATTGTCTCTTAATAGATCTGATAATTAGCTTTAGTCAGTGATACACAGAAACGTAGATCATATCACATTTTACGTTTCTGAAACGTATCAGAAACAAAAACCATACGATACTGTTTAAAAACGTCTCCCACTACGTTTTCTCCCACAAGCTATAAATTACCAGATAAGTATGTTACATATCTAACCAAAATTCTAATTGGTATCCTACCAAAATTCTAATTGTCTGATGAAATTGAAGATAAATATGAAGTTAGAATTTAATTAAATTTAGATGAATGAACCTTGTATGAAGGTGTCACAATACCCATCTGCACGAATGAAATCTGAGAGAGTACTTTGAAGAGGTTTCCATCTATATCTTCTACATTTGCTTTGAACAATTCTGAGAAAGCCAAGACCAAGAGTTCCTTTCTAAAAATAGTCATTTTTTCTCTTTGAGACACTATTTTTTCTTCCATTCATTCTTCGCCTTGAGAGCCGATAGCCAAGAGAGTCACTTTGGAAGACTTCCAAAGTAAGTTTTGCAATTTCTTCACACACACGTGTTCCCATGAATGCCACAAATGCATTTGTGAATTTGTGATGAATTTAAAGTGGATGTGCATTTGTGATGAATTTGAATGTGCATTTTACTTCTTTATTTACATATTACATTTGTGTCATATTTACTTTCACAACACATACGCGCGCGTGTGCACACGTCCTTTTCAATTTCATTTTACCTTTTATTTAAAATTTTAACTTTAAAATTTTAGATTTAATTTTGAAAAAGATAAATTTTTTAATATTAATTTAGATTTTAATTACATTTTAGGATTATTTAGATGTTAGTAATTAAAATTAGAATTTATTTAAAATTGTTATTATATTTGTACTTTAATGATCTTTATTTTTCTATTAATAATTTAGGTTATAATTTTCTTATTTTATAATTAGAATTAAGAATTAACTTTATGGTTTTTTATTTAAATTTGATTTATTATTCATTTAATTGTTTAATTTCTTTTTATTAGATATTATTATGAACAATTTTTGTCTATATATTTTTTAACAGTTAAAATTTCTAAATCTTGATATTTTATTTTTTTTATTTTTTCTATCAGATTATAATTTATTTCATGATATTTTCAAATTTCAATTCTAGTTCCAACAGTAGTAGTGTACCTTCCTCAGCATTGAGAGATGAAGACAGTAGTCATTTATGGAAATATGTGACTAAAATTGAAAAAACAGGAGACAGTGGAGGTAGTTGGATGTGGCAGTGTAATTTTTGTAATGAAATAAAACAAGGGACATATACAAGAGTAAGGGCTCATCTTCTAAAAATTAGAGGAAAAGGGATTAGTGCTTGTAAAAAGGTGACACTTGAAAATATTTCGATATGAAAAACCTTGAAGATGAAGTTGCAAAAAAACATTTCACTCTCACAATCTAAATGAGTGTTTTTGCCCAATATATCTAGTGATTTGAGTATTTCAGAACAAAAGAAAAGAAGAGTTGAAGATTCACCTATTGGTAAAGCTTTTGACATGCGAACTCGAGCAAAATTAGATGTTGAGATTGCAAGAACGTTCTATACTCGGGGTTTATCATTTAATTTTGCTAAAAATCCATATTATGTAAGTATTTTTACATTTGCTACTAATCAGCCTTTAAGTGGATATATGCCTCTAGGTTATAATAAATTGAAAACTACACTTATTCAACAAGAGAAGGCAAAAGTAGAAAGATTATTGGAGCCAATTAAAAGCACATGGTTGGAGAAAGGTGTTAGTATTGATAGTGATGGATGGAGCGACCCCCAAAGAAGACCGTTAATTAATTTCATGGCAGTTTCTGAAAATGGACCAATATTTCTCACAGTTGTGGATTATTCAGGTGAAGTAAGGGATAAGTTTTTTTTTGCTGAATTAATGAAAAAGGTAATTGATGAAGTTTGTAATAAAAAAATAGTTCAAGTAATTACTGATATGCTGCCAATTGCAAAGGTGCCGGAGAAATCATTGAAGGTATATTTCTAATATCTTTTGGACTCCTTGTATTGTTCATACGTTCAATTTTGCATTAAAGAACTAAGAACTCAGAAAATAATCAGGAAATATATAATGAGTGTCATTGGATCACTGTTGTGCATGGAGATGCTTTACAAATAAAAATTTTATAATAAATCATTTCATGAGATTGACTATTTTCAACCGATTTAGTCCTTTGAGTTGCCTTTGGTCGCAAACACTTGTTTTGCTTCAGTTGTTGTGACATTCAAAAAATTTTAACTTATAAGACGTACACTTGAAGCGATGGTAATAAGTGATCAATGGACACAATATCGAGATAATGATCAAAGGAAAGCAAGATTTGTTCGTGAGCTAATGGTAGACGAAAATTGGTGGGAGAAAGTTGATTACGTTATTACATTCACTACACCCATTTATGACATGATTAGAGTTTGTGATACAGATAAACTATGTTTGCATTTAGTTTATGATATGTGGGATTTTATAATTGACAAAGTAAAGACAGTTATCTATGAACACAAGCAAAAGTCAGCGAACGAGTTTTCTTCTTTTTATAATGTGATTCATCATATTCTTGTTACTCGTCGGGCAAAAAATAGAACTCCACTATATTGTTTAACTCATTCATTGAATTCAAGATAATCATTTAGTTAAACTTTTTATTTTTCTAATCCATTAGCTAATTTTTTTTTTCAACTTCATTATAGCAAATGGTTTTCTCTAACGTATTATTAATTTTCATTTTTTTTTAAGATTTTATGATCATAAGTGGATTTAAGAAAGAGAAAACATATAGACGGAGAAGTATCAATTGAACGAACAAGTGCTTCAGAAGACTTTTTTCAAATGAAGATGAACGTGTTAGCACCTATAATGAATTTGTTGATTTTTCTTTAAAAAGTGGATCATTTGGAGATTCAGATTCAATTGTAAGCAAATATAATACGGATCCAAAAAAATAGTGGACATGTTATGGTTTCAAGGCACCTTTACTTCAAAAATTGGCTTTTAAAGTGCTTGGACATTCTAGTTCATCCTCTTGTTGTGAAAGAAATTGGAGCACTTATTCTTTTATTCATTCATTTAGAAGAAACAAATTAAGTTCAAAACGTGCAGAAAACTTGGTATTTGTTCATAATAATTTTCGTTTTTTATCAAGAGGCACATCTCAATATTATGATAAGAGGACAAAATTGTGGGGTATTAGAGGAGATCAATTTGGAAGCATGGAAAATGTTAGCAGTTTTGAAATTACTAATCTAACATTGGATGAACCAGAATTGGAGAGTGTACTTTTTGATGAAGATGCAAATACAAGTAGGGAGAATGAGAATGATAATATAGAATTAGTTTAGTAAATTACATTTGTTTTTTAATTTATTTTTTGTTTAAGTATAAATATATTTAGTTTAATGAATTATTTGTTTATTGAATTTTAATTTTAAGATTTATTTTTGATTTTATTTGTCTAATAATTAATGATTGTATATTTAATATTTTTTTAATTTTTCATAAAAGATATTATTTTATTATTTTTATAAAATAAGTAATATTTATATAAAATTTTTATATTTTTAATATATATGCGTTTCCTGCATATTTTCTTTTTTTATATTTTTATAAAATGACGTTTCCTGTATCATTTCCGTATCTGTTTCTCGTTTCTGTTTCTGTGCAACATAGGCTCTAGTTATATTAGTCGGAACCAATATATTAGTTATTAGATACACAAAAAAGACATGATTAATTAAATTTTTATAATAAAAAATAATTTAAAATTAGTCTCAAAATAGAGAAATTATTCATAATTTTATCTCTATTATCTATCTATATTTAATAATTGTGAAGATTAGTCCCTTGAATTCCTGTGGCCATATGTGGGCTGTGACCGGCACACCAGTAGAATTGTAAGGGAGCACGGTGGCGACTGATTTGGGTGCAGAATCCCACTGCTTCAGTCTCACTGCCGCAACAGAGTAGACGAGCGAGATGACTTCCAATGCAACAACGCAGGCCTTCAATCTCTTCCTCTATCCTCATCCCCCCATCTTCACTTCCACCAAACTCACTTACCCTGTCAATGTAGTCCCTCTCTCTCTCTATCTCTCTCTCTCCCCACACCCGCTAATTTGTTGTCTTTTTGAAGTTCAGAATTTGCATGTTTTGAGACCTCCGGGACACAATTTCGGATTAAGGCTTCTATTTCGTCCTCAGGCTGCCATTTCAAGAAGAGTTCAAGGTCTCTCTCTCTCTCTCTCTCTCGATTGTCAATTCTGTGGATGTTTCGTGATTGTGACAATGATATTATTCAAATTGAAAGATGCATATGATCCGGAGCTTCGATCAGTGCTGGAACTAGCCAGTGATTCTGAACTATACGAGCTTGAAAGTATCCTTTATGGTCGCAGGTGATTAATTTTAATTCTTCTCATATTTCTTCTTGAATTTGAAATTAAATTTCACATCCTTAGTGTATTTGGTTTCCTTCAGTTTGTTCAGCCCTTTGTTGAAATCAATAATGCATGGAGCTGATCGTGACCATGTAGTGCTTGAAGATGATCTTGAAGAGAGAGACAATTTCATTGCAGAGCTAGAGTCCCGGTTCTTATTTCTTGCGGCCGATGCTCGCTCTACTTTAAGGTTATTATCAGTACTTACAACAACTCTTGCGGTGGAATTAGGTTTTTGTTTCCATTTTTTTCTATCCCACATAATGGGTATAGGTTGAAAAAATTTGTATTGGTGTTGGCATTTCTATGGCTTTGTTCCCTTATTGGTACATATACCTAAAAAATCAACTACTACTTTCCCAGAATTTTGAGTTGGAAAATTTCACTAAGAGGCCACTTGTCCACTCTGGAAGCCCCTCCAGCCACTCTTCTTCCGTAGAAGAGAGCAAGTTTCTGATGATTTGGAGAGAATTAAGGTTTTTCTCGGTGGGACATGGAGAATTTTAAGGCAAAATGAGGAACCCATGAATGGGTGTTGGGATTGAGAGAAATGGAGAGGGAATTGTGTTTGTCCTGAAAATATTGGAGATTGAAATTTAGAACATTTGTATTAGTAAAATTTGGGTGAAATTAAATTGGTTTTTGTTGGACATTGAGAAATATTAGTTGATATGCCCATATAGGGGCATTTTGGAGTTTTAGGGATAGTTTAATTTAATTCAAATTAGTTTGAATTTGAGTGAATAACCACCATTATTCCACTCTCATGAGACCCACGTATTGTTATTGGGTTTAACCACTCTGAAGATTGCTGGTTGGGTAGACGATCATTTTGACAGAGAGGTTTAGTGATTTAAAAATAAGCACATATTTTCTAGAGAAAAAAGATCGAGCGATAGAGAAAATTTCAACGAGAAAATTTTCTTCTATCATTGTGTCACCAGATTTATGGTTGTGGTGTCATGATATTGTGATGGTGGTTTGATTTCGTGATCATCATCCCGGCCGTGCTTTTGTACAAGGGATTTCACAGTTCGGCTAATTTTGGTAAACCTACACATTGAGCTATTTACCCCAAAATTTAGATTTTTTAATTTATACGCTTCCGCATGTGCATGTAGAGAATAAATCTAACATTGGTATCAGAATCTGTTACATTTATTAAAAATATTATTTTCAGTGGAAAATTTAAAATATGTAAGGTGAAATTTAGGGTTCGGATCACGGATGTGTTCGTGAATCCGAAAATACTACGAAAATACCTATGGTTCAAGAATCATGAAAATAATTTTTATTGAATTTTTTGAACATGTTTAGATCATGAAAAGTTTGGTCGAAATTTTTGACCGTACGAATCACAAAACCTTAGATCTATCACGTTAGAGGATGAATTGATCTATGAAATTGGCTTCTATGTGTTTCTCATTATCTGATCTACATTTTGATGTATAAATTGTGTATTACCGCTGTCGAAAACTGAGTTTTCCGGTATGGCTGCGATGGTGGTGTTTAATTCATCGCATTTAGGGATTAAATCATCCTAAAATCGAGTCAAATATGTTTGGAGAATGCTTAATTGCAATTTTCAGCTGAAAATCGGCGTTAAAAGTGGCTGGAATCGCATTTTTCTGGTAGCTGGGTCAAGACAACCTAGTGACAGAACAATTGGGTGAAGAAGACCCAACCCAACCCAACCCAACCCCGGGCGCGTGAAGTGCGCGCACGGGAGGAGCGTGAGGCTTAGGGCAACAGGCGCGTGTGGTTCACGTGCGCTGAGTGCGTGAACAGGGTCGGGGTGGTTCGAGTCGGTTCCAACCTGGATCCACGTCGGTTCTGACTCGGATCCGCGTCCTGACCTGGGACACGGGTCGCTTTTGCAGGTGCGTGACCCATGCGCTGCGCGTCAGGCGCATGTGCTTGAATGCAGCTGATGTGTGGTGCACCGCCACCGGTGCGTGGGGCGCGTGGGGCCTTTGGCAGCATGCCAGTCTTTGTTGGAATGGGAATTTTCACTTTTTTAAGGGTCCCATGCTATTAAATGTGACTTTTTGTGGATATGTGCCGAATCTAAATGTGGATAGTAAGATGCAATCTCGGTTTGTGGTGTATTGTGTCCGTTGAGTCCTATACTCATTCTGGGGTCTATACTTGAGTCATTTAGGATTTGTTAATTCGAAGGGTGCACAAAATGTGAGAAGTATCAATAAGTTACTAAAGTCTCTCTTGCTATAATGAAGATTGTCTTATTAGATTTGCAAGGGAGATAAGTTGAATGATGATAACTACGAGATTTTATACTAAAAGATTCAGTTTGTCCTCGGGGAGCAAGATTTGTTTGAAATTTTGAGGCACGAGATGATGGACCTTAGAGAGGGCACCACGCCTCAGGCATGATAGGATCAAGAGGCATTTCGTGCATGGAAGACGAAAGATGGCCAAATTAGGGCAATTTTTCTAAGGAGCATACACGACGATATGATCCCAATTTGTGAGCAATATCCTATGACTATGTTGGCGTGGCTCGCCCCAAAAGAGTATTATGGTACTCTTTCAGTCCCTAAGGTGAGAATACTGACTTATGAGTTTATAAGTTATAAGAAAATGGCTTATCATACGATAAAATAATATTTGATGCAAATGTTGAATATGATCACCGGGTTGAGTAATATGGGTATGCCTATTTTGGATGAATTTTAGGTATTGGGTGTGATCTAGTTTTTACTTGATTCATGGGAGATCATAAAAATCTATCTCATACATGACGAGAGTATTCGTATTTTTGCTTATGTAAGTAGACACCGTGAGCTTGAGAAGGAGCGTCTGGAGGTGAGTGGGTCGTACTCGAGTCATGCTTATGTAGCGGAGTTGAGCAAGGGCTCCTGTGGCATCAAACACATATTGCATAAGCGTGAAAGAAGACTCGAGATCTAGGGAAGAAGAAACCATCCGGGAAATATGACAACAAGGTACAAAAATGCAGGAAGAAGGGAGTTTGATAAGACCAATGCGAAGTGTTATGTTTGTGATAGACTTGGTCATTTCGCTCGAGTGTGACGAGCGGAAGGAATATCTTTTTTCTTTATGTGGTTTGAGTTTTGTTTCATCTACTATGATACTCACTGATTTATCTCCTTTGTAGATTGTAAATTCAAGAATTACCAACCACGTAGGTCGAGACAGGAGCACGTATGTGGAGTTCTGCTGAGTGAGTCAGGTTAGGACGATTTACGTGAGAAATGGAGCATTTATTATCGTCAGAGGGATTGATACTTGCAAGTTGGAGTTATAAAATAACCAAACTCTATATCTAAATGACATTTTTTACGTTCTGGATATTTGTCGAAACTTGATTTCGGTACTTTGTTTAGATCGCCTACGCTATGCTTTGTCGTTTGGAAACTCTATTGTTTCTATTATTTACGATAGTTCTTTCGTTTGTTTTGATTTTGTCCATGATAGATTGTATGCATTGGATGTTATTTCTTTTAATGGTATTTTTTGTTATTCTTTTATTGCTTTTATATTTGATTCGTAGATGATGATGTGAATGTATGATATAATAGAATTTGACACATATGGTCAGAGATGATGAATCGGTTAGCAATGAGTGGTCTGTTGGGCTCGTTAACCAGATTCAAGTTATCCGTATATGAGTTTTGTCTAACTGACAAAATTACAAAGAAACTATTTGGTAACATAATGAGAGTTGAGACTTTAGTGCAGTTGGTCCATTCCAATATCTGTAGCCCTATAAGCGTGAGAGCCCGAGCTGTGTGCTTTATTTCATCAATAGACGATTTCACACGTCTCAGCTATGTCTATTTGATCTCGCATAAGTTTGAGATATTGAAATGTTTCAGAAAGTTTATTAGCGAGATTGAGAATCAGTTAGAATTGAGAGTGAAGAGTCTCATAACTGATCAAGAACACGAGTATTTGTCAGAACAATTTAGAGAGTTCTATTTCAAGAGTGGTATGATGAGACAACTGACTATTACTGCTACTATTCAGTATAATGGAGTGGGCAAGAGAAGGAATAAGAATTTGTTAGAGATGATGAGGTCTATGATGACACAGACTCAATTTGTCGATCTCCCATTAGGGAGATACTTTATTGACTGTAGTTTACGTTTTTAACCGTGTCCCATCAAAGTCCACTGTCAGTACCTTATATGAACTTTGGATAGGGAGACAGTCTGACCTTAGTCACTTGAGGCCATGGGGTTGTGTCGCGTATGTTCACAATTACTTGCATCCACACTGCAAGTTAGACCTATGAGAAAATGAGAGTATATTTATAAGATATTCAGAATACTCTAAGGAGAATGCATTCTTAGGTGAGCATACGAACAATATTGTTACTAAAATTGAGTCTCGTGATATCATGTTCGTTGAGAATGATTTCTCTAATAGGTGAAATCGATCGGGATTTTACCTTCTATAAAATGGATGAGCCCAGCGGCTTAGCTGAGCCCAGCGACGAGATTCAAACATCTGTTACGGATCTTGATCCTAGTGGGAGTGATCCATCTAGAGGTGAAGAGGTTCCCCCTGCTCATAGGAGTATCGAGAATGCGTATTTAAACGTCGCCTCCTGATTGAGGGTGAGTCCCTTATTGTGACCCCTTGAAGATGATGAGGAATCTAAAGCGGCTCAAGAGGTTCTCAAGAGTTATGCGAAGAACTATTGTTTGAAGGTCATGGATGAAGAGATGGAATCAATGAGAATCAACGGGGTCTGAGTTTGGGGTAGAAAGGCCATGGGGAACAACTAGGTTCTCAAGATCAAGAGAAAAACCGACGGATCTATGGAGAGGTATAAGGTCTGTTTGGTAGCCAAAGGTTATACTTAGATTAAGGGTGTGGGATGCGAGAAAACTTTCTTGCCGGTAATCAAAGTTATCTTGATCTGTTTGTTTTTAGCGATTATCGCGAATATAGATTTGGAGTTACACCAGATGAAGTAAAAATTGCATTCTTTAACAAAAATTTGGATGAGCAAAGTTACATGGAACCTCTAGGTTTGTTCTAAAAGGTCAGGAGGATTAGATTTGTCGATTTCGGAAGTCAATATATGGCTTTAAGCAATTAACCATGTTACCTGAGATTTCACGATGAGGTAATATTTTATGGGTTTGTGATGATCGAGGAGAATCATTGCATGTATCTAATTTGTTCTAATGACTTATTTGTGACCATGTTCTTATATGTTGATGATATTCTGTTGGTCAGGAACAACAGAGAGTATCTGATAACCATTAAAATATGGTTATCGTCGAGTTTTGATATGAAAAACATGGGTGAGGTTCAGTTCATTTTCGGAGTTAAGATCCATAGGGATCGCTTGAAACGGGTGTTGACTCTTTCACAAGAGTCCTACATCAGGAAGGTTCTCGAGCACTTCGAGATGAGCAATTGCAATCCCATAGATACTTCTATCACTAAATGTAAGCATCTGAGTCTTGACATATGTTCTGAAACTTAGAAAGAAATAAGAGAGATGAGTAGAATCTCTTATACCAGTATAGTGGGCAGTCTGATGTATGCAATGATGTGTACATAATCAAACATTTGTTTTTGTAGTTAGTTTGGTGAGTAGGTATCAATCGAATTTTGGAAGGGGTTACTTGGAAAACAGTGAAAAAGATTCTGAGATATCAAGAGAATTGTGAACCTTTCTTTATGTTATAAAGGAGGTGATTTGCATTTCGTTGGGTATGGCAATCTGGATGAACGTAAATTGATATAAGGTTTTACTATCTTACTCAATGATAGTGTCATATCTTGGAGAAGCAAAAAGTAAACCTGTGTATCTCCATCTATGATAGAGGCTAAGTTTGTGGCATAATCAATAACTATTCAAGAGAGTGTTTGGGTCCAGAGATTTTTGAATGATTTAGGGGTTATGACAGATTGGGAGGCCAGTGATGATAATCAGGTCGCAATTGCCAACACCCGAGATTTTAAGTATCGTAGTAAGACCAAATGCATTGATATCGGATACTACTTTGCGAGAGATATTATCGAGAAGGGTGTAGTGACGATTAAGTACACATGGTGGTCGATCTTTTTACCAAACCCATTACTAAAAATTCCTTTGTGAGACATAAAGAATTATTGAGTTTACGTATATTCTGACATTTCTCACTATATATTGATTATGATGTTTATTATTTTATATATATGACTTGCGTGCATGATTCAATCATAAGTTTATTTGTTGCATTTGTTTATTGTCATATATTCTTTAATGTGTTGTGATAAAAGTTATATCAGACAGATGTGGTTGATTCTCTCACACCAATGACCACCTCCATCTTTGAGTGAGCGGGGATGAAACGGTTTCTCGTCGCAAGAGGTTTTGATGGCCTTGTTAAAACATAAGTTGCACTGACACATGTTCAGAATGACATCATATGTGATATGGCCGACATGGACATACTCACATCCATATTGTCTGTAAGTAGTCAGATTTGAGATCTCAGATATCACATGCGTTTAGTGATATTGTCTTTAAAATACTTTCTCTGAGAAGGTAAACTCTTATATGTAAACTGAGTCCCACAACTACACAATGTTATAGAAATCTGACATATACCTTTTTGAGAGATGGGGGAATAATACTGTGGCACGTGTTTTATATCGCGTGTAATAAGATGATCATGTGATAGTGAGAGCTATTATTTGAGACGATAGTATGATGATGATCCCTGTTCTCATCGTGTGAGACCAGGAATCCATTGGGTGAAATCTATTGTATCCTTATTTCTTTCGGTTGTTTCTAGAAAGTTTTGGTTTAGTATTTGCTACTTTAGTCTGTTTGCCTATGGTCTGGAAGATAATTAAGATCTAAGGGGCAGGTTTAGGAAAATAGCTGAATTGAAACTAATGGATTCGAGTTTCAGAAAAAAAAGACCAATCGATATTACATAATTGTGTAGTATTCATCGGTCGACTTGTTATATTAATCCATATTGAGATTCAAATATAATAGTGAATACACAGTCGAACAATGATTGAAAATCACTTTCGATGAAAAAAGTGACACGATGGATGTAACTGCATTTGAGTTTGGGATACATCGAGTTATTTTTTGTACTAATAGTGGCTCTTCGATCATCCCAACAGATGTATCAAGAAATCTTTGCTTATAGGTATACTTATCGGTTGCACGATACCCAATCTATATGAAAGTCCAGTAGAGTGACGTGATAGATCGTATGAGTTGTGATCTTGTGACGGATGTAAAATACCTTCACGTGCAAGTGAGAATATTAGTTGATATGCCCATGTAGGGGCATTTTGGACTTTTTGGGATAATTTAATTTAATTCAAATTAGTTTGAATTTGAGTAAATAACCACAATTATCCCACTCTTCATGATCTCTCTAATGAGACCCACGTATTATTATTGGATTTAACTACTTTGAAGATTGCTGGTTGGGTAAACGATTATTTTGACAGAGAGAGATTTAGTGATTTAAAAATAAGCACATATTTTCTAGAAAGAAAAGATCGAGAGATCGAGAAAATTTCGACAAGAAAATTTTCTTCTATTATTGTGTTATTGGATTTATGGTTGTGGCGTGTAGTGGTTTGATTTCGTGATTATCATCTCGGCCGTGCATTTGTTCAGGGGATTTCAAAGTTTGGCTAATTTTGGTGAACCTACATTTTGAAATATTTACCCGAATATTCCGATATTTTAATTTACACGCTTTCTCATGCGCATGTAGAGAATAAATCTAACAAGAGATGTATTGTGTTTTTAGCGACCAATAAATTAATGTTATATTAGGTTTGATATATATATATATTTTTGTGTTATGCCAGTATTTGATTTTTTTTTCCTGGTACTACTTTATGAATCATTTATTTATGTTCATACTA
Source organism: Dillenia suffruticosa (assembly GCA_033439265.1). Lineage (NCBI taxonomy): Eukaryota > Viridiplantae > Streptophyta > Magnoliopsida > Dilleniales > Dilleniaceae > Dillenia > Dillenia suffruticosa. The sequence goes on from JAVTVX010000015.1 coordinate 24,504,135, forward strand.
TTCTCTGTAGGGGGTGGAGGCCTTCATATCGTAATGTATTGCTTGGGGTGAGGAAAAAGCTAAAGGTTCCTTGTTCTTGCAAGCTTTCAACTGAAGATCTAGAAGCAGAGATTTTTCTTCATCTACTCCAGGAATCCTCCAGGTTAGGTTCCATTTGAGTCTGCATTGATTCATCCCCAAGCAGTTGTTTTTCATTGTTATGTAGCTGCTGATTTACAAATTATTTGCTTCTGTTCTTCTTCTCTTCCTTTTTTTTTTTGGTTTGGCTCTTAAGTGTATTGATTGAAGTTTTCCTCCATTTTTATTGTCTATAAATTGTGGAGTAATCATGCTAAAATTGATTTGGTCATTGTGCGAGAAAGTTGTAGGAGTCAAAAAACTCTCGATTGAAATCATTTTTGAGTAGCAAGGGATGTTACCATTTTCTACATATTATTCAACTTCGACTATTTTTTTGGTGGTACAGCGAGGGACACATGAAGAAATGAAGAAAATTTTCCCATGTAGCTTAAAGAGATATGCTAACTGTCATTCACTGTAGTTGGATCTCTTCATGAAGGGGGTAAATGTTTGGCAACAGGATGTTGAAATTCTATTGTGGAAAAATTTCCTTATCGCAACTCCTTATGGTGGCTAACTGTGGTGAGGTTCAATATAATTGATCTTCAATAAGGTGCATGAACTATAAATATGGGCTTCTGGAAATTTAGAACTTACTTCTGATAGGCATTTTTTTTTTTTTGGGAATATCAGTTTTGAGGTCCAGAGTTTGCTTTTGGTATGATGATATGGATCACTTTTGCTTAAGGATCAAGTCCCAGATCAATCATACTTAACAGGAATACTATTTTATGGATGCATTCATGGAACTTTTGCTAGAAGAAAGACACACCTTTGCAATGTAGGATGAGAAAACTATAAATATGGGCTTCTGGAAATCTAGAACATACTTCTGATAGGGCTTTTTTTTTTTTTTTTTTTTTTTTTTTTTCTTTTGAATATCAGTTTTGAGGTCCACAGTTTGCTTTTGGTACGATGATATGGATCTCTTCTACTTAAGGATCAATTCCCTGTTCAATCCTACTTACAGGAATACTATTTTATGGATGCATTCTTGGAACTTTTGCTAGAAGAAAGACCCGCCTTTGCAATGTTGGATGAGAAAACCATAAATATGGGGTTCTGGAAATCTAGAGCTTACTTCTGATAGGCTTTTTTTTTTGGGAATATCAGTTTGGGGGGTCTACAGTTTGCTTTTGGTATGCTGATATGGATCTCTTCTGCTTAAGGATCAATTCCCAGTTCAATCCTACTTAGCCGGAATACTATTCTATGGATGCATTCATGGAACTTTTGCAAGAATAAAGACACGCCTTCTCAATGTACAATGAAAAGCCCAATGAAGGGTGATGTAGGACAAGAGCCATTAAAAGAGTGTGGAAAATGATAGTGCTAGAGATTACATTGACGTGTTGACTTCTCTAATATCTTGGTCATTGGTTAGAATTATTTGATCTAATTTGATGGCCATTAATAGATTAGTTGGAAAGGGAATTTGAATAGGTGTAGATTATAAGTGGTTTGTGGTTGATGTACATTTATAAATAGGTTTTATTTGAGTCAGAATTGATTGGAACTCCTCTCCATTAGATTCTATCTTTTTCTGTTCTCCTTGTTTGATGCAGGAAAATTCAAGGAAGTAGAAAGTTTCAAGTTTTTTAGTTTTCCTTCTTTATTTAGGTTTCTATTTAGGATGTTTCGATTATATTGTTTCTTTTCTATTTATTTAACTATTTTGGAAATTTTAAATAACTACAAGAGTTTTTAGTCTATAATTAAGGTTACAATAGTGTGGGATTGTTTTGCGGGTATATTACAAGTAGCACCCTCACAATTACTCTTAATAACACTTTGTATGCCATTGTGTAAGAAATTACACTTTCCATCATGGCATTTTGGTTCCAATAACACTTTGCATTAAGGGCTTAACCATGTCCGATATTCCGTTATATTTTTATGAAAATCCAAAAGTGCCTTTAGGTTGAAATACTGTGTTTTGACTGATTATTATAATTACTATTTTTTGTTTTTCAATCCTCTCTCTCCTCTCTCCTGTTTTCTCTTTTCTCTCCTCCGTTCTCTCTCTTGCTCTCTTGCTCTCTTGCTCTCTTGGTCTCTTCCTTTTATGATATCAACGCCAAATCATTTTGAACCATACTTCTCCTTCATCATTGTGACTCTCTCCTCCCCCTTCCTCCCTCTTTTTGTTTCAAGCCAAAGAGAATTTTTCATCTCTGTGTGTGTCTCTCTCTTCCCCGCCTCTTTCTGGTCATTGCCAAACACAAAGTTTTTATGTTCATGATTTTATGGCTTACGGTGACAAGATATCGATAGTTGGCTTGGGGGGCTTAGATCTCGACCGAGGACAATATATTATTGACCTTGACCATGATAAAGCTGATATATATATCAGAAAAATCTTCAATTGCGAGAATGACTGAAATTCCATGAAGAATTGATTTAGTCACCTTTATTGGAAAGAGTGTTAACATTTTGTGGTAAATTTTGTTAGATCTATGTTTCATTAAAACGAAAATTTTGTATGCTTTTTCTTGAAAATTTTGTAGATGCGATTTTTGTTTCAACAGCAGTATGTCCAATGCATGGAATTTTATAGTCCCGATGATCCTTTAGACCCAGTTCACATGTCCCACTAATCTCAGATTGGTGGAAAGCTAATCTGTCGTTATCACCTCTTTTGCATTCATGTAAGTAAACCTTTTGAAGGGAACAAGAGATTATAGGATCCATTACATGGCACTTAATGTTTATTTTGTTTCTTTTTTGGATTGTCAAAAGAGATGAGTCAGATGGGTCGTCACAATTTGCTTACAGTCACAGATTATGATCCCATTAGAACATTTAGAAGCACTCTTTGGTGCTGCTCTTGTCCTTTCCTGTGTGAAAGATAGGGAGTGTGAGAGAGAGCCACAAGTAGTAAGGAAGAAAGAGAGGAAGATAAAAGAAAAAAAAAAGAAATAATCACAATTAAAAAAATAAAGTAAAAGGCTATTTTTAACCATTCACAAAAATTTGACAAACATTTGACTCTTTTTAATGATGTTGAGTGACAGAAGCTGCAAAGGGTTACCAAATTGCAAACATTAGATGTGAAGTACAATTTCTGAAATGACAGAATGCAAAGTATTATCAGAAGTAAACGACGGGGTGCAACTTGTAATTTACTCTTGTTGTTCTCTCTCAATAAAGATTTTATTTGATTTTCTTTAAATCTAATTATTGTTCCAACCACAATCAACCTATCCTATCCCTTTTTGTTGAGATCTGATTGCCTTAATCTCTTCCTCTGCGCCACTATCTCTCAATCTCTATTTTCTCTTAGCCGTAACTCTCTCACCATCCCTCTTTTGTTCTCACATGCCTTTTCTGCCGTTGATTTTCCTTTATTGTTACCACCATCGCCTCCATCACGACCAGCCTCTAATGTCAGTCCCAATCTGATAACCATCTAATGACAGAAGAAATACCATCAGTCACTGAAAAAACAAGACATTTATGTTTGCATCTCAGAGGAACTGGTCCTCTACAATCTTTAACAACAGTAGCACCAACATTGATCCATCCCTGTCAACCCATAAAAAAAGAGTGCTTTTGTGACAGTTCATGAATTACGAAGCTTAATCAACAAGATCTAATGGTAGTTGAAGAAATTGAATGCAAGATCTGAGTACTCTATTCACCAACAATCGTTGGCAGATCTGACTTCGACTTTTGATATCTGGATCCCCTCATCCTCGCTGTCAGCATCTCTTTTGCACTTCTGGTTGCTGTGGTTGGATTATTGCTTTTAATCTGCTGGTTTGACCACTACCAGGCATCCATTTACTTCAAGCATGGCCAATTCTTTAATTCTGGATCTCAACTTCCAAACTGTAGAGAAGACTGATCTGTTCATTGCCCAAACCCAACCAGTGCCTGCTGGTTTGACTTCAGGTCTATTCATCAGTGACATTCATGTATTTTGGATATTGACACCTCTGTTTCCTGACTTTTGCGAACTGATTTGACCAGTTTGCTCATTTGGCCTTGTTTAAATGCTGAACTCAAATCTAATTGCTGCATGTTACTGGTATCCAGAGAAAATACAGATTGGTTAGTTCTAACTCAAGAAAGTTTTGTTACTAATTATATTTTTAGGTTAGATCTTATTAATTTGCAAGTTGGTCCATTAGGGTCTTGAGGTCAATTCACACAGCCTATTATTATAATGATCCTTATTATGTCCACTCATATCGTGATGATCATCATACTCCCACGAGATATGTTTCTTTTAAATGTGTTAATGTAAAATTAAAAGTGTGATCATTATTTCTTGGTCTCTTATAATCATAAATACTAGCAGATGGTTTCTAAGGACCCTTTGGAATGCCAGGCTATCCCAACAAAAAAATCCAATCTCAAGCAAATGAAAGTGGTAGCAGGAAGTGTTGAAGGTACCCTACCACGTTTAAAGAGTGGTGTGAAAATTGTCAAGATCTTGTAACTGTTTGTAAACATCCGTTACTATCTTCTTGAGTTAAGAAAATTCCATTATTATGCACTTGAGGAGTTTGCTAGTGAGTTAATAGAGCAATCGTCCTAAGCTGTTGATTTTCCCAATGTTTTGCAGATCCAGTAATTGATGAGTTATTTAAGGTGGATTCTGCCCCCATTTCAACCTTGCTTGAAAGTCAAAGCATACAGTGCTTGAGTGCCATGAAAAGAAATTCAATTTCTTTATTTAACTATGGAAAAGGACCAGTTTTATGTTTAAATGTCAAAAAGGGAACTAAGCTACCTGCAAGGAGGTGCTTGTTAGTAGTGCTTGTTTAAACCCAAATCCATTGTTTTGTTTGTCAAAGAAGTACAATTTAGTAAATTCATTGCGGTATACTTGATGACAAACATGAATTTTGAGAAAAATAAGAAGCATGGTACTGGAATTCGTTCATTTTTCATGTTCAAATTTAGTGTGATATCTGCTTAACAGGTGTGCTCTTTCTTGATGAATTATCATTTATAAAATTTAGTTTAACAATTGTCTTTGGTATCCATGGATGGCATTTTCGCCTTTTTGTAGTCTAGAACCAGGGTTTCTATCATGCGAGAATTCTAAGACTTCTAGAAGTGATGGTTGTTTAGAACTGGGAATCAGTAAGTGGCAAGGACAGCCGGTCCATTCTTTGAGAATTGGGGCAGCAGAGCTTTGGTCAATGGTGTTGAAGGTACTGTTATTTTGCTTGTAAAGGCTTAATTTACTTGTGATATGATTCTTCTCTCATGCTTTACTCTGTTAATATATATTTTTTTCAGGGTGGTAGCCTGTTTACACTGGGAAAGCTTTATGATTTGGTAGGAGAATGATTCATGTTTATGGCTCTTTCTGTAAGATCAGTTGGATATGTAGTGAGTTTTCCCTTTGTGGTAGGTGGCTATAAGTTTAACTGGGAAGTTATTTGTCCAAGCTGCCAACTATCAGATGAGGAAAGAAGTTATCAAAAAGGTAATTTTGACATCTGCTTACATGTCTTTAAAATACCAGGTCATCTCTCAGGTTTAATCACGTCAAGGTAAACCATTCTATTTATCTTATGAGTTTATAACTTCTCGGCTATACAAAATATGAGGAGGTGAAAATCCAGCACATTGTGATTACATAGTGTTTCTTTGACATGGCTGATTGTGTTGCTTATAAGCAAACACGAAGTAATCCTTCAATATTATCTGCAAGTAGATGTCCTGATTTGCAACCACGTGTTGGGTTTGACTTAACTTTTGAATCTTTGACCTAGATCTCTCCTGATTAAATGTGTAGCTCAAACTTCTTAACAACTGGCATCTTCAAGTGAAGCTTCATGGTTTGTATGCCCATGGACATCATTGATGTAATTTCTTTTGTTGCAGGGTGGACAATTAGCGACTATTAATCTTGAGTCAAGAGCTGCCTTGCTAGCAGCAAAAAAGGTGATTGCATTTTAATGACGAATAGATTACAGGTGTATGCTTTCATTTATTTGGGTATGTGCTATCCTAGGGTGTTGGGCGGTGTATTGCGAACTATCTTTACTGTATTGCTGACAACTGTCATCAATAGGCTATGCCGATTCTTTTACATCTTGGCAGCACTGTAACCCACCAATGTTTTACTCAAGAGCCAAGCCCATTCTGCAAGCATTTGATTCTTTTACATCGTTTGTGTTCAAGTACTTTTAAGCAGTTTGTGATTAAGGGTGTTAAGGGTAACCTCCCTTAGAACTGCATATATGCCTGTCTCTGCAGAACAACATTTTGGTCATGTCCCCATCTTAACTTTTCCTGCCACTATAGCAATTAAATTTGTTCTTTACCCCAAAATCAGCCAATCACCTTGTGGTTCAAAATGTGTCACTGGGCTTCTTCCCCGTGACTATTACATCAGCAACTTGGCTCATTTGCTCTGAACTGCCAAAAAATCTTACGGTGGGCCCACTTCTATAAAAATGACAAGTGCTAAAAGCATGAGGAGGCATTTTCTTACATTTTTTAAGAACCACAACAATTTAATGCATCTTGACTTGTTTTGAATGAGGTTGTTAAATAATTTCGAGCCAAACCACAGTATGTGATTTGCAAGAGGAAAAAGCTACAGAGTGTTTATTGCACTTCCCCCTATGTTATCAATCTAAATTTGCAAATTGCTTCATGAATTGTAATAAGGGGGAAAATTAAATGTTTTTTGAGGTCTTGTAACTGATACTTTGTTATTATTTTTTATATTCAATTTGTATAGGGATTTGCCGGTGCAGCGTCCAGGTATCTGGGGTTTAGAAGCATGGTGACATTACTAGGCCCAATGTAAATATCTCTTCTTCTTAACTGATAATTTCATGTGGCTTCTGTACCTTGAAGCCTCTTTTTGGGAATAAATTTCTTGGTATCAAGCCTTACTGGTACTCAATGGTGTTATGTTGTTGCGTCCTTGAAGTCAGGTCTTTAAGATATCCTTAAAATGGCTTAACAAATCTTGCCAGGGAGGTACTTATGGAAAGATCTTTAGATGTATAATATGCTTTACAAAATGGCACAAAGTGATTCTCACTTGTGGTTTTGTTCATCCCGCTGCTTGAGATTAGGCTTCTCTGTGTTTCTTGCATCACTTTCAAGCTGATTCTGGCCGGATGAACATATGTATTTATTATTTCAACTACTTGTTTTATTTGTCCATCAAATGTTAGTGTTTGACTATGATCATATGACTTGAATATTCTCTTCATTTACAATTTTACTGTATTAGTACGTATGAGAAAGAATATACTAATAGTGGTTTTGCATTATCCTTAGTTGCTGGACTATTGCATGAACTTTTGTCTTCTGTCCTTTTTCACCTTATTTTTAGTCTTTTTCACCCTATTTTCATCGGATAGGTTAGAGGATGACCTGAACATCTAGCATATTTGTTGTTTCTTCCTTGACAGAATGTTAAATCATGGTAATTAGAATCCTATGATTCGTGATATGAATTTTATGATTCGATTTGATTGAAATAGAAATAGATTCAGTTTGGACGGGTGAAGTTTAAATGTATAAGAATCTTACTATTTGAATCTGTTGGGAGAAAAACAGATATTGAAAAGCCGTACTCAATAGTGTGAAAAGCGTGTCTCATTATATATGCTTATGTCATGGTTTACATAATAGACAAATGACTAAAATTTCCTTACATGCATAAAACACGTCAAGTATATTTTAATTGTTGACACTCCCCTTCAAGCTAGAGCATAGATATCAAAACACTCCCCTTCAAGCTAGAGCATAGATGTCAATCATCCCCAGCTTGTTACAGATATGAATAACCCGGATCCCAATGAGTGCCTTAGTAAACAGCTCAGCTAATTGATCTCCTGTCTTAACATGTTTAGTAGAAAGCAGCCTGTGTTCTAGTTTCTCCCGAATAAAATAGCTGTTTACCTCTACATGTTCTGTTCTTTCATGAAACACCGGATTATTGGCAATATGTATAGCTGCTTGGTTGTCACCCCGTAGCTGCAAAGTACATGGACTACCAACCCCAATCTCACCAAAGAGATGATATATCCAAATAAGTTCACATGTAATCTGTTAGATTCTGCACTTCACCAAGCTACGACACTCGACTTCTTCAACAGAAACACAATAACCAGTTGCAGATTTCTATCAAGTGAAGATCTTGCCCAATCAGGATCTGAAAACCCATTAATTTGGTAGTGATGATGATTCTTGTAAATAATTCCGCACCAGGAGCTCCTTTGAGATATTTCAAGATATGAGTTACAACATCCAAGGAAGCATTCTTGGGTGATGACATGAATTGACTTACTAAACTTACTGGAAATAGCATGCCTGGACGAGTAACTCTAAGGTAGTTTAACTTCCCAACTATTCTTTTATATTTCTCTTGATCATCCAATATATTTCCATCGTCAGCTCTCAATTTCATGTTGGGTATCAAAGGAGCATTGCATGGCTTTGCTTTAGCAAGACCTGTTTCAGTCAGTAAGTCTACAGTGTACTTCCTTTGGGAGATGAAGACTCCTTTCTTGCTTTTCGATACCTCATTCTCTAGAAAATACTTTTAACATGCTCAAGTCCTTTGTCTGAAAGTGAGTGTGAAGAAAAGCTTCATTAGTGTCACTTCTGGTGATCACTATATTATCAACATAAGCCACCCGAAGGATACATCATGAACTTGATTATTTCTAATAGACTGAATGATCATAGGAATTTCTTTGAAAACAAAGCTCCATGACCATTGCACTGTACTCCCAAACCATACCCTTGGAGACTGCTTCAACCCATACAAAGATTCTTGTAGCTTACACAACTTGGCCAACTCCCTGCAAGACCTGGTGATTGCTCCAAAACTTGGTGGTTGCTCCCAATAGACTTCCTCCTAAAGATCACCATTCAAGAAAGCATTGTTCACATCAAGCTGATGGCTAATTATATGTGGCAACTAGAGAATTAAACAAATGTACAGAGATAAATTTGGCCAAGAGGGAAAAAGGTTTCAGAATAATCAATACCGTAAGTTTGGGCAATATTCATTAGTGATCAGACAAGATTTCAATTGTGCTATGGACCTATCACTATTCATTTTTACTGCAAAACCCCTTTGCAGCCAATAGCTTGCCTCTCGGAGGAACAAAGCTTCCATGTATGATTCTGTCCAAGTGCTATCATTTCTTCCTCCATGGCAGCTTGCCCTTGCCATCCTGGATGAGATGCTTCTTCAACTGATTTGGGAACTGTAATGGGACCTAGAGAGGCAACAAAAAACTTGGACGGGGATAATAAGTTATGGTAAGACACAAATGAAGAGATAGGATAAGTAGAAGATGGCTTACATTTTTTGAGAGCAATAGGAAGGTCAAGGCGAGGATCAGAAGGTGGCACTGGTGGCGATATATCTGGTGATGGAGTAGGTGGAAGCAGTGAGCAATTTTCAGAGAAACATGTGAAAGAGAATTCTTGATACACAGCCCTTGACTCCTTATGCACATGCCATCTGCATTGCTGCTGAAAAGGAAATTAATTGGATAACCTCCTATATACCTAGGGTTTATGCACATCGCATTTTAGAAAATTTTCCCAATTGCAAGACCAAAAGGTGTTTGCTTGCATGTGGACAACTTCTTGTCACATGTGGTCCATTGCAGGGATAACCTTTATATTGCTACTGCATTACACTATGTTCTGTACTGTTCTTGCATTAGCTTTTCCCTTTTATGTTTCCTATTTTTAGTACCATTTTGTTTGCAATGATGCCTATCTCTTTGGTGTTGAGGGTCAACTATTATTTTTATTATCTCACCCGGATACACTCAGATATGTATCAGATATGCACTGTGGCATATTCGAATATTTTATTGTTCATAAAATACAGAATACGGATAGGATAATGCTTGAATACACTTACAATGCAAGGGATACATATTGGATATGGCTAGGATCAATTTGAAATATTCATTTTTAAGGGGATCAAAGTATAATTTTATAGCTATGTGGTCAAAAGTAAAATGTGAAATGCATCATCTCTCTTAATTGAGGCCCTAAATTGATTTCTTCATTCTCTTTAGAGGGGGGACAAATAGAGGGGAGAGAGAGAGAGAGGGAGAGGGGAAACGAGAAACTCTTGACTTTGTTACAAGTATTCACATCTGCTATGAGAGAGATGTGGAATGCGAGCTGCTATTTTTGTTGAAAAGGAGAAAAGAAGAAAGTGGAGGGAAAAAGAATGAGAAAAGTGAAGACGATCCGTTGTTGCTGAAAAAATAACACAACTTCCCTTCTTCTCTTCCTTCCTCTTTTTCCCCCTTTTCTATTCTAACTTGTCTTCATTTTTTCTTTTCTGTTTGAGATCTTTAAAACTAAAAGAAAAAAGAAAATGCTATTTTGTATCTAAAATAGTATTTATGAAAATTGAAAATACAGAATATAATATCCCCCTTATCTTGTATCCTAGTTTTTTGGGAATTTTCCATATCCCCATACCCCAATTGTGTCCAATTCGATATGTATCTATATTCGTGCATCATAAATAAATTCTCAAAAGATAAATCCCAGTTGATTTAAAAGAAACAAACAACAGTTGCACAGAACCAATTGATTTCCTGATGTTTATGCTTACATTAGGACGACATCACCAGGAAGTTGATCTGTGGGGACCTTAGCTGTAGGTGCGACTTCCTCTGACAGAAAAAGCCTGATGGTTGCAAGGAGATCTAAGTAGGTTCATGCATTGACTGAACTTCATCCTCCTTGATATGTCCAGGTTTAGATCTTGGTTTGTTCCTTAACTGGATGTCTTTCAAAAGCATTTTGGTTCTTGGAGATTCCAATTGTTAATGGATATCTAGCCCTAAAATACACCTGCAGGGCCAATTTAGATGGTAAAGAGATCTTGTAAGAGTTTCTGATTCTGGACTATGATGGGTGATTGCCTATAGTTGAAATGATGGGCTGTGATTGAAAATGGCTTCATTTTATTTAAATTTAGAGAAAATTTAGTTGTTCGAAGTTATGGAGAATTTTGATCAACAAGTGCATGGAAAGGGGGGAAAAAAAGATATCAAGAAGAAGAAAATCTAGGCACATATGTCTTCTACATAAATAATTAAATAATAAATCTTATTCATCAATTCAGTTGCTCATTTCACATTTGACATCAATGGGGCGTATATATATTGGTGCTAGATCAATCAAATGGTGCTCCTTAATATTTTAAATAATGCCTCAATTAATATAAAAACAGAATAGGGTCCAAAACTCATAGATGTAGGAAGTTTCTGACCATAACATAACATATCGAGAAACTTCTGAATATTAAGAAAATAGAAACTACAAAAATGTTGAAAGTTCTAGCAATTTATTTCTAATTTATATTGAGTACTAAAATGCGAAAAGGCTCAGCATGCTACTAAGGACATTTATTCCTAGACCAAAACCATCTTGTCTTCATGATGAAAACCTTGACTTTTACTTAGGCCGCCAAACCATCATTTCTCCTACTCTTAGAAAAACTTTACGAGTCAAGTTTGGAGTAGGATCAACAAAACCAGGCATTTCTGTTTTCTTCTTTAATTGACAAAAGCTTGAGTTGTCTTGGAATGGAGTACGGAATCACTAAGCTTTGCTCTTTGGTTGACTTAGTGTAGAAAATTTTATGCCTCCAATCCTCTTTCACATCATCTTGCACTTGCTTAGGGCATCAAGAGAAACATTGAACATCTATTTCCTCTTAGAATTGGAGTGCTTCCTTTCTTGTGCACTAAAGGAGCCAAAGGTTTTTACAGGCGTCACTATAAGAAAAATGGACGTGTTACCAGAAATTTTGACCTCTTTAACCCACCAGATTTGGTTTAGATCTGATCAGCTTTTTGCACAAAAATGTGAGGTGATTTTATGGTTAACTTTATTTATTTATTTATTTGTTTGTTTATTTGTTCGTTTATTTTTGCAAATCCTCCTCAATTGCATCCCTCACAAAAAATTTGAACTTTCCAAATCCACACTTTTGCTGATGATTTGAGACATTGTCTCTCCAATGAAATAATTCAATTAATATTGTTGGGCTGGGAATAAGATGTTTGTGGTGGAAAATTTGGCTGAAACTCACTGCTCAAATCTCCTTTTTGACTCGTTGACTAGTTTCATTATTGAAATTTCTTATACTCATATGAAAAGTGGTTGGTTGTGGGTGCAATTATGCAGATAACATGTGGAACATGCACTTGAAAAATTGGGCCAGTTGATGGGAAAATTTGACTCCAAATTCTTGCACAGGGCTGTCTCAACAACTTTGGAGCCTTGTTTATCCCTTATCTTCTTTCTTTTTTGATCTCAGTTTATCTCCTCCAAACTAGACTTTATATTAGAGACTTAAGCCTTCGACATGGAGATGTCTTCTTTGGTGGTTTCTTGAGCTTAGGTCTCTCATATTTGGATGAAAAGCTGAGCATTTGCTACCGTGCAGACAAATAATTCTTGGATCGTTCATTTTGTTACCAAACTGATGTAGGACAACTAGGATAGATTGCATACAATCAGAAGAATGATGTGTTGTGATTGAAAAGAGGATGAGTTTATTTAGAAGTAGAGAAAAATGAGTTGTTCAAAGTTATAGAGAATTTTAATCAGTAAGAATAAGATGGCAAGAAGAAGAAATCTATGCATTCACGCTTTTGAAATATGAACTTTATTCAACAATTCGTTCACTCGACTTTATACATCAGTGAAGAATATTTACAGGTGCTAGAACAATCTAACGATGCTTGACTTAATTGATATAGAAACCTAATAGGATTCAGAACTCATTAAAATAAAAAAGTTTACATGACTCCAGGGCTTGAAAAAGATACTAATTTTAATGCTGAAGAGAACCTAAAATACTTAAAATGTTTTAAATAGAATAAGTTATGTTAAGAAAATAGAGATGACTAAAATGCTAAAAATTCCATCAACTTATTTCTAATTATTACTACTAAAAATGCTATTTTAGGACCAAGACCTTGTCTTCATGATTGGACCATTACCCTTTACCCTAGGCTGCCAAAGATGAGAAATTTTTAATTTTCTCTTTTTTTAACCAAGCTATGGCTGTGCGGTTAGTTTCAGCATGATTGGAGTAATGGCTTTGTGTTACCACAACCATGATGACTTGTTAAGAGATCTCTTAGATCTTGTGGGTAAGACCTTTAAAGTTCTGCTGTGATCTGGATGCCTATTTTTGTGTTATTCCTATGCTTCCTTCAATCTTGGTTGATATGCCAGAAGTGAGTACTCGTAAGGTCCCTCTATCGCTGATGAGATGATGGAGGTTGGGCCAGCGCCCTTTGTGGTAATCATCCCTCCAAATTGGTTTTGAGTTGGATGGGACTATTAAGAATGCCAGGTCATGTTCATCATTTATATACTTTATTGGGACTTGGCAAATTTGGAATGTAAGCCCAATGGAAAATCAATGGGGATGGAAGAGGAAAAAGGGAGGAGATAGCTACGGGATAGTGTTGACACTGAATATAATAACCTAGAGGGGGTGAATAGGTTATTTACATATTTTTGATTAATTACATAGATTTAAAATAAATATTGATTTACATGAGTAAACAAGGACAGGTAAGAAAAGATTGACATACAATTTATAGTGGTTCCACCTTCTTGGTATATGTCCACTCCCAGTCTTCACCTGGATTTTCAAATCCACTATTCTATTCAAGAATTACGGACTAGCTTCTGATGGTGCTAGTGAACCTTACAAGTATTTTTCAATACTTTTACTTGATTTTCACAAGGATCAAGCAAATCTATTCTGATACTTCTATTCTTCTTTTACTATTCAATTCAGAGAAAACACAATTCAGAGTTTACAACAAGTAGAGAGTGAAATACAATATGAAGCTTTCAATCTTCAGAATGCTCGTTACAATGCACAAAATCACGAATAACGCTTGTGAGTGATGTTCAGAGATTTGTTTTTCAACTTAGTGTCACAGATCCCCTCTTCTTCTCTATTCTCGAATGGATTTTATAGTCGAGCAATTAGGGTTTGGCCGTTGGACATCACTGAATGCATTTCGGTGTTTGGTGAGGTAGGTGAACAGTACAATAAATTCGCACAAGTTTTTCTGAACAAATGAACGTTAGAGACAGTAGGTCGATCTATTGAGACTATAAGCAGACTTGTCTTTACAATTTAAATTTTTGGGTCGCCTTGGGTCGCCTTCATGCTCAGTCAAGTTGCCTTAACATGATTGTAAGAAGACTTACTTAGCTTTTGGTTGGCTTGACAACTGTTCATGTCCATTTGTCAATGTGAGAGGTAAGAGGACTTGTCCTCACCATGAGTGACCTTGTCAAGTCATAAGCCTTCTTATACAAACTATGAGTCGCCTTAGGCTTGATTCTGATTTTGCAAGACGACTTGTATTTGTGAGTGAGACGACTTATATGCTAAGAGCTCAGATTAGGTCGCCTTAAGTATACAAGTGGGTCATCTCATCTGTTGTGCAACTTTTGTTTTTGAGGCATGAATAAGCCAGGTCACCTTATGCATGACCTTGAGTCGACTTATAGATGTGCAGACCATTACTTCTGTGATATGTCTTCCCTGTGTCGTCTTGTCCAATTTATGGAGGCGACTTATGTTATAATTTCTAGGTTCAAGTCGTCTTGTGGATATATTTGGGTTGTCCTAAGAGTAATTGGGTCGCTTTATCTTTAAGGCTGAGTCGTCTTTGGGTGTTGCAGAATCAGACTTCTGTGACTCAGTTTTGTCAAGTCACCTTGTCATACTTGCTGAGACGACTTGTTATCCTAAATGCTATAGTTAGGTCGTCTCACTAAAATGTCAGGTCGCCTTAAGTTTTGTGCAGACATAAGTTTCTGAGGCATGACTATCTCAGGTCGTCTTATTCTAGAGGCCAGGTCGCCTTAGGTGTTCTGCAGACTTAGACTTCTGTGAAATGATTTCCTTAGGTTGTCTTATATTAAAATTCAGATCGTCTTAGGTTCTATGATTCAGACTGTAGGTCGTCTTATGTTAAATTTTAGGTTGTCTTATTCATTTTGACTTAGCCAAATTTCTATAAATCATGCTCATAGGTCGTCTTATGCATATGAATGAGGCGATTTGGACATTTAGAACCAATTTTAACAATTATTCTAATTTAAATTAATTACGTGAGATCTTATTACTCTTGATCATCATCAAAACCTTTTTTTGTTCAACAGATAGAATAGATTGATCTAAGGCCAAGGAGATAGAAAAGTGAGAATTCAAGAGAGAAACCCACCCATGAACACTTACCGGTCACCACTGGTCTCCACAACCAATTCACTTTGATACTTATATTGCCGAACCTTGAAAGTATCATAAGGGTGTTGAAGAGCCATTGAGCATTCCAAAATCTTGGGTATTTGAGACCAACATGTACTAAGTTTACAAATGAAAATTTTGAAGTCTTCAAATTTCATGGCAACCAGATATTCATTTTAATGAGTTCTATTTTCTTGCATGACCACAAACAAACATGAATTGTAACTTTGCTAAAAACCAATATTAGTGCTGCATCAGTAGGTTGTTTTCATCAAAATTAGGAGTAGAAACCTTGGGAATTGTGTTCTTATCCATTTGGCCAAAAGTCATCCCTGCCATCAGAATTTCCTCTGCCATCTACATCATACTATTATGTTCTCCCTATCATTACTTGATTGTTTCAATCCTATTACAAGTGATATTGATCTTTTCATTGATGTAAATGAGTTTGAAATTGTACCCAACTAATTTGTCTCATATAAATTTTTTGTCTCCATCTTATAGATCTTTTATGTCATTTGTCTGTTCATTATGTTTGAAAGCAAGCAGTGCAAATCCTAAGTGGAAGGCACCCATGGTGGAAGATATCATGGTGCTAGTCAAGAGTTGTACGTGGCAGCTTACTTGTTTTCTAGATGGGGAAAAAACTAGTTGGGTGCAAATGGGTGTCAATAATCAAACTAAAGACATGTTGATTAGTATTTTCTCATAGGCAAGGTTCATCATGAAAAGGGAGCACTTAAATCCATGTTGTAGTTTTTAAAGAGATATCTGAATCCTGTGGCCGAGATAAAGTTGATTAGTATTTTCTCATAGGCAAAACTTTTGGGATGGTGAATTTGCAGGAACTAGGACATGAAGAATGCTTTTTCTTTAAGGACACTTAGATGAAGAAGTTTGTGTAGAGATTTTCCAGGATTTTCTTGCTAAGACAAATTGAAGGTTGTGTAGGCCAAAAAAGTCCCTATACGGCCGACACTGACATTGAGAGACGAAAGCTAGGGGAGCGAATGGGATTAGATACCCTAGTAGTCCTAGCCGTAAACGATGGATACTAGGCGCTGTGCGTATCGACCCATGCAGTGCTGTAGCTAACGCGTTAAGTATCCTGCATGGGGAGTACGTTCGCAAGAATGAAACTCAAAGGAATTGACAGGGGCCCGCACAAGCGGTGGAGCATGTGGTTTAATTCGATGCAAAGCGAAGAACCTTACCAGGGCTTGACATGCCGCGAATCCTCTTGAAAGAGAGGGGTGCCTTTTGGAACGCGGACACAGGTGCCTTAAATGACCTAAGTAGGGTTTTAAAGGTGTAGTAAGTTTATGTTAGCCTTTGGGTATAAATAATGAAATGCAGATCATACTGTGTTCATCAAATGGTACAATGAGTAGAACATAATCCTCAGTTTGTATGTTGATGATGTTGTATTAATTGGGAATGATCATGAAAGAAGTACCCTGTTTGAAACGTTATCATCTAAGGAGTAGAGATTAATGCTTGGAAAGGTTATGATATTTTCAGCAGATTGAGTTTTCTCACCGAGTCTTGGGCATATTGAGAAAATGTGGGAAGAGACTTATATATTGGGATATAATCCTGCAAATTCTTCTATTGAAGCTAATTACCACCTACAATGTGATGTCGGAGAAATACTTGATAAGATGAGGTACTAGCGAAGTGGGAAAGTTGATTTATGTGATGAACACCATCTAGTTGCTTTGATGCAGTCTATAGGATATTAGGTATTTGAAATCATGTCTTGGAAAATGATTATTCTTCCTCTCTCTAACCATGGCAACATGAAAATTGAGGTCTTGTTGATTGGTTAGGAACACCAGATGATAGGAGATTCATATCTTGATATTATAATTTGCTGGTGAGAACTTGGTGACTTGACAAAGCAGCACATATGATGGTCACACTATTTAGGTGTAGAGCCATGACTGTGCATTACATTGGTAGAAGAGTTGTTGAAGGAGCTGTGATTGATGGAGACATAATTCTCTTGTCATAGTTCGTTAATAAAACAACTGTCAACGTCTCCAAAAACCGGCATAATAGAAGAGAACCGACCATATTGAGATTGATCTGTGCTTCATCATACACAAGCTTGATGATGTATGAATTTGTATACCTCTTACAAAGTCTTAAGACCATGTGGCTGATGTATGCACCAAATGCTTTTGTAGTTGTACTTTTTATTCTATTGTTTGCCACTGCCGATGAGAGATATGCACCATCTTGAAGGGGAATTATTGAGGGTCAACTATTATTATCTCTAGGTATTTATGTATTTTGGTTGTACCCATAGTTCATATATTTGATCTTGGAAGTAGGGACAAGTGTGATTCTATACTACCTTTTCTCCCACATCCTTCATCCTAGTATCCTATCAATTTTGTCTCTCATGGATTTGCAGTTGATGTGGACAAGGGCCTGGTAGTGGCCATTTATGTGCTCGGTTTTGGTTTGTTCTGTCCCTTGAGACACAACTGTTAAGGGCTGCAATTTATTCAGGTAGCAGTAACAGTACTGCTAGATCTGAATTGGTCCAAAAGGTGCATGGCTTGGCTTGTCTACATATGTTGAAGGTGTGAGAAAAACTAGATTATAAACCAAATAATGTGCATCTAGGTTCTGGTTCTGAGGTTGGTATTAACACTTGTGAACCCATCAAAACACTGCCTTGTTTAACCAAATTGAGTAAAAAATTTTACCCGGTGAGAGTTTTAAAATTTAACCTTAAACTTGCTAGTGTACAAGGTTAGTCGTAGTCAACTGGTGTATTGTCTCCATATCTTCACAGGTAACAGTTTCATTACCTCTAGTTATTGAGTCTTCAATTCGATTTCGATTAACAATGGGTGTTAAGGATAAAATGGGATAAACAGAAGGAAAACATAAACTGCCTGAGTGCATGAAAGTGCAATCGAATCATGATTTTGACATGGTTTATGCAGAGTTATAGGCTATAATCATTAAAGACACCTTATATGTCTCACAAACGTAGTAAAAGACATAAACCACCTAAGTTATCATGAACTGTTGATCTTGTGACATAATCCATTTTACATAGTATGGAATGTATAATTAACAACACTAACAAATTATGTGCTAATCATGGTGAATGACATAAATTATATATTTCTAGAATGAATCATGTATTTACAACTAATGACTAAGCGACACTAAACTAATCCAAACTCAATCATGATCCATTACAATGTAAGGCATAAAATATTCAAAATACACAATTAATAATCCAAAAATACAATTGCAAAGTCCTCATACTTGAACTTACAAGAATCAAGCATAAAAAACCTATATCAAATACTTTCACTAAAATCCGTTCTACAAGATGGGCACGATACAGAAGCATTTGAACCATTTGAACCATCGTTAAGCTCAACAAAAACAATGGATTTATAAAATTTTCATGTTAACCAATTTAAAGACCGTACATCCAAGTATTATTATAATTCGTTAATTTAATCGCATGAATATATAATCTCAATCTACGAGGCAATTGATCAAACACTTTTAAGTGCATATAACAGTCTAGGCTAGACAACCCATAAACCCGTACTTCTATCACCAAGATCAACACTTAAAATCGTAAATAAAGGATTTTATTGATAATTTAAAAACAAAATATGATAAAAATCAAGAATAATACAACAATCAAGTAGAAGGTTTATAGAAACACAATCTTTGAAACCTAAACCCCCCAACTTGATTCTGATTTTCTTGATCATCAAGTCTATATCTTTTCTCTCTTCCCAAATCTCCTTTTATTCTCTACATCTAAAACGCTAATCTACTTGTTCTATCTCTTCTATAATGTCTTAGAAGTTGCATATTGAATAATTGAAGGTTTGGAGTGAATATAGGGCTTATACATTGCCCAAAATGAAGAAAAACATGGAATTTGTATGTCTTTATGGTTGTGACAATAATTTTATTGTCAAAATGATAAGACATGCAATGGTAATGTTGACAATTTATGGTCATGATGATAAGTTATTGTTGCAATTATTGTCATGATGATAAGCATTTCATTGTGACGATAACACAGTCTTCAAATCTTTACTCTATTGCTTCTTCAGCCTTCTCTATGCTAGCTTTAGGGCTCCAACTCAGGCAAAATCTCCATATATAACCTGAAATGCACAATGCATGGAATACAATATAAAAACAATCAAATCAAGGGGACAAGGGCTAAAATCCGTAGATAAAAGCATGATATGCTTGCGTTTTCTTAACCTATCGCCCAGTCTTGCACTTTTGGATCTAATAGTTCCTATGCCATAAATAACTTAAAATAGAAGAGATGATTCCAACATTGTTATTCCTTAATTTTTCTCTGAGTCTTTGTTTGTTTACTTCTCATCTATTTGTTTGTTTATAAACCCATGCGGATTATAAAGGTACCATGGGCTATTAAGAATGCAACAGCCACAAAGGTTAAAAAAAAAATTTGAAGAGTTTTCTGTTTTATTTTTCTTAAATTTTGTAAAACAACCAAACATTCCAAAAACTCAAACTTGTGGAGGGAGGTGCATTTATTGGTTTTATATTTTAATGCTCCATGCAACTTTTAAATTGAATGAAGAGGGGTGTGCAAAAACTTGAACTCAGGACCTGATCCTCAATTCAATCTTAAATTCTCTGAAACAAAGCAAGTTCAACCTTATGGAAGGAGTTTATTTTTCATACACATTTTAACAAATTGATGGGGAAACCACCAAAAGCTTTAGGTTTGGTGCGATGATAATGAGTTAATGTGGAATTAGATCTTTTTAAAGAGCCTGGCTTGATGGATGATCATTTGGATCAACTAGTAGATAATTTCCCTAATCAATTCCAATGGTTATCTTCACTTTTGGCATGCATAACATGTATGGATGCAAATGGGGTAGAAAACATAACAGATCAGTGTAATTTGAGTATAAGATCACTAGGGTTGTCCATTTTTTTCCAGGATATGCAGCCATATTAGCATAGCAATTAAGTTTGTGACTTTAGGTTCTCTCTCTCTCTCTCTCTTTTGATTTTGCCATTATATTTAGCATCTTGCAGTAATCTTCATC
Organism: Dillenia suffruticosa; assembly: GCA_033439265.1. NCBI lineage: Eukaryota > Viridiplantae > Streptophyta > Magnoliopsida > Dilleniales > Dilleniaceae > Dillenia > Dillenia suffruticosa. The sequence continues at coordinate 24,524,616 of JAVTVX010000015.1, forward strand.
ATTCCTGATTAGTGCCCTCTGATGAGTATCTTGAACAGGTTTTGGGGAACGTTTCTGGCAGATGTTGTTATTCAGATGCTTGGCACAGATTATGCCAGAGTTCTGAGAGCAATATATGCTTTTGCACAGGTGATACACTTTTAGGCATGCATGCTTTATGGATTTGGATTTCTTACGATATCTGATTTACTTATTGCCAGGGCTAACATATCAGTTTTTTTTCATATATTTATTCATTTATTTGTGCTGATCATTTCAGTTGACAAGGGTGAGTTTATCTCAATTCATTGTGACTAGTCTTAGTATTTGCTTTCTGCATGAACTACCAAATTGGATGACCTCATTTGGTCTATACCAAATCCTCCGGTGGACAAATGGTTTTGTAAAGCTGGGGTTTGACTTAAACCATCCTTACCCTGTTATATGCATTTGGTAATCAGCATCTGATGGAATATTTTCCAGGATATACTAATCTTTTATGTCTGAAATAAGACACTAAAAATGTGTAGTAAGAGTTTTTTGGGGGGGGGGTTGGGGGGAGGTTTGAAATTTGAGGGAGTAGATTTTCACTCCGGAGTTTGGTAAATTCATTTTAGCCCATCTAACTTCTTTTATTCCCCTATCATGGACTCTCTCTCTCCCCTTCGCCATTCTCTGACCAACACAAACCTAGATCTTCGTTCAAGCAGAGACCAAATCTTCACTTTCAACCCTTCAATCTGATTTTTCCCCACTAGATTAGGGTTCTCTCTCTCTCTCTCTCTCTCAACCCCTCTTCTCCCTTCGAACACTTCATGACACATTAAAACACAATCATGCACTGTCTGGTTAAAATGATCTTCAGAAGGTGAATATAAAGCGGAAAACATACGAATTTCTGGTCAAACTTGGTCGAACGGAGAATTGAACTCAAATTTAGAGGAAATTTCTGTTCTTTTCATTGTAGATAAGGAAACCTGAAATTTGACTAGCTGAATTGAATGAATTAGGATTTTTTTTGGGGGGGGGGGATAATGAAGTATATCAATGTGGATCACATCAAAGTTCTGCACTCTCTCTGTCTCTATGCTAAGTTTTTCTGGATATATTGCTCCCTCCGTGCACTGTCTTCTTAAGGATATTTAATTTTTTTTAAATGTTATTTTTTGGATTGATGTTTGGAAAAAGGGAAATACTGTGAACTGTGATTTCTTTATTTGCTATAACTTGATGAGAAATTATATTTTGTCCTTTCCTTTATCTTAGTCTTCTTGAAATTATCAAACATGATGCCATGAGTTTCCATGTTCAACAAACTCTTCTTTTTATCCAATTTTAGTAAATGACTACCTTTGGACTTTGTTTTATTTGCTGCTACATTTTATTATTCCAAACATAAGGAAGAATTTGCGTTGGGGGGGTGTTAAATTTTACCCTTTCTCCACATAATAATACAAAACATAGGAGTAAAAAGGGTGTAATATTTCCTCTTGAAAATTTTACTTGAAATTTTACCAACTTTAGGATATGTTTGGTAGAGGGGGAAGTGTTGAGGATGAAAAATTATGATGGTAATATTTAAGGGGCAAACATTACTCTATGGTATTTTCCTCTTTCCTTACTTGGTTGAATTAGTAAAGAGTAAATTTAGCCCTTTAATTGTAATCTTATTTGGTGTAACAAAGGATAAATTTTAGTTCTTCTTTTTTTTTTTTTTTTTTTTTTTTTTTTTTTAAAGTCATGTATAATATGATCTCTCCCTAAAAAAAGGCCAAAAAGGGGAGGGAAAAAAAAATATCAAGAGCTTCTTGTGAAATAACTAACCCATCAAATATCAAACTTTTTAAATTATGGAAAAACAAAAATAATGTAATGACATATCAACATAGAGAGGAACACATGGAAAGATTTATTTTTCTTTGTTTTCACAAACAATTTAATAAAAATAATGCCTATAAAATAATTTTTGGAAAAATAATCAGACTTATTTCTTATGACGCTCTCTCACTCTCTCACTCTCTCACTCTCTCACTCTCTCCTCGCTTGCTGAATTTGCAAAAAAGGAAAGAAATAAAGGAAAAGAATGGAACCAACTAGAGAGCACGAAGAGAGGAATTGGGTCTCAATGGGTGTACAATTGTTTCCCAAGCCACGATAGTTGATATATCGTCAGGGGGGCTGATTCTTTTCTGTTCTATGTTAACTGCCAAGATAGAAGAGACCATGATTAGCAGCTTCAGTGGCGTTGAGAGATGAAGAAGAAATTGAGGGGAGAGAAATCAACTAATATTAGATCCAATTTTAATTGGATTCTTCAGTTTCTCCAAGTGGATGGCTAAGAGTCCATGGTAGAAGCAACATAAGAGATCCAACGACTGATGAAGTGTTCTTAGTTCTGCCACCAACAATCTTCTCCACTGTAAAAGCTGCCGTTCAGCTTCTGGAGTTGGACTTATTATTATTATTATTATTTTTTTTTTTCAATGGAAGGAGAAAGATAGACCCAGAAAAAGAGGCAATCGAACCAAGTGGTGGAAGTCTAAAACCCCGATAATTGTTATCTAAAGAGCCTAACATTCCCACTTTTCCCATCTATTAGCCTAACCCCTCCTAGGGTAATGTTTACCCTCCATAAAATTTAGGTGAAAAAAATAAATGTTCATTAAACATTCATAAAATGAAGGTAAATTTTAAGGGAGCAATATTCAATCCCTTCCCCTTGCTACACGTCTTTAAATTTATACACCAATATTATACATTTCCTAAAACTTATCACATTTACATTTAAAACTAGCTGTCCCATACCAATGCCATCAGATTAATACATGATAGACTGGTTCAATGGTTGCTGCTGACCTTCTTTTTTTTTATTTTTTTATTTTTGGTTTTTGTATTTTCAGATACGCATTATTCACACATGCAGACTGCAATCAGATAACAAGGTGAGCAGTCAGTGAACTGTCACGCTATATGTCAGAGCAATAGAGAGGAACTTGCAGTTGTCAGTAGGTTTGAAGGTTCTTTCTGGTTTGATAGGTAGAATAGACCAGCGTTAGTGTATTTATCGTGATTGTTTTGTTATTCTTCTACATATTATGTGCTTAGAAACATCTTGCTGGCATCTGTAATGTAATTTACACAATGCCAACTATTTATTGCTAGTTGATGACCTCTCTAAATTTTGTTTGTCGAGGCTATTGAAAGTGGAATAGAAGTCAACAATGGCAGCACCTACAATTCTTCCAAACAAATCAAGATATTTCAGCCCTATATTCCTGCACCAACAGGCCCAAGGAAAGGCCATCCTCAGCCCAAGAAGGAAGGGCTTAAAGCCCTCTCTAGATCTCTCTTTTCTCCTATAAAAGGCCCTTATCTTCCTCTTGTAAAACCATGAAAAAAAAGCTTCAAAATATGTATGCCCCTTGCACTTTCATTTCAATAGAAATCTGAATTTATTTTTCAACTTCATTAGTATTCTTTGTTTCAAATTTCATCATAGTATCAGAGCAGGCCTCTATACCTTCTTCTTCCGGTCTTGGTGACCCTCCACCACAAATCAACACCTTCATGTTTACTTCCATTCTCTTAGATGCTACAAATTACAATGCATGGCAAGACACCATTAAGAGGTTCTTAAATTTCTTCAACCTCGAAAATCACAATTTGGAGGACCACTTGGACGATGCTGATCATTCATTCAAAGTATGGAAGAAACGGGATGATCAAGTGGTGGTGCTACTTGACAAGATCCACAAATCAATGATCACATGCATCCCTAATGCAAAGGCCTTGTGGGATCAAATGCATGCTCTTTATGGGCAAGAGACCAACACTGGACGAATCTTTGAGCTAAAAAGGAAGATCTTCAAGATTCAAAAAGGAGGTAAAACTCTACCCGAAAATTTTAGGGAATATGGGGATTTATAGAATGAACTCAATCTATTGAGGCATCCTATTACTAATCTCAAGAGCCTACTTCAAAGAAATGATGAAGACATGACCTTTGGTCTTCTCATGGGTCTAGGAGATGAATATGCTACAATTTGCCAAGAAATCCTTAGAATGAAGAGTTTTCCTTCATTCCAAGAAGTTCAATTCATGATCCAAAGAGCTGAAACTAGCATGAGACTAGAAGAATCAACCAAGCTCAAATCTGAAGCCCATGCCTTCAAAACAGCACAAGAAGATTATGCTGCCAACAAATCTCAAAACTTCACAAAAAGGGAAGTGTGCACTCATTGTAAAAAGCCAGGTCACAAAAGAGAGAAATGCTGGTTTCTTCATCCTCAATTAAGGCCAAAATCAACTAAAAAGGAGATGGAGCAACCAGCATATGCCCAACAAGTTTCTCAAGTTGCTGCCCTCGAAAACAAAATGGAGGAAATGCAAAAGGAGATGAGGAAGATCATCGATCAAGTTGCTCTTCATTCAGGCATCAATCTAAATTCATCTCATTTCAATAAATGGCTTATTGATTCCGGTTGTGATAATCATATGGTCAAAGATAAAAACAAAATTGAAAGATTTATTCCTCTCTGACCATAAGATTGTCAAAGTTGCTAATGGTCAAAAACTAGAAGTTGATCACCTAGCTGAAATTGAACTTCTTGGCAAGAAAACCAAAGCCCTATATGTGCCAAAGTTCAACTCCAACCTATTGTCCATTAGCAAATTAACCAAAGGCCTAGGATGCAAAGTCACTTTTGATCCTAACCAAGTTGTATTTCAGGATCTCAAGTCGAATCTCTTGATTGGCAAGTGGTTTAGGAAGAACAATTTATACTACTTGGAATAAGAAAACCAAGCTTTTGCAACTCAAAACCAGTCATCTTTTTTGTGGCATGCTCGCCTAGGACATCCCGGAGATCTAGTTTTGAAACGCTTATTTCCAAATAAAGAAATAGAAGATAGGCATTGCAAAGATTGTATTCTTAGAAAGCAAACTAGAATGTATTATCCCATTTCAAATACCATTTATGAAAATGCTTTTGAGTTAATTTATTATGATGTATGGACTTTACCCATAGTATCTCATAACGGATTTAAATATTTTGTGACATTTATTGATCATAAAACTAGGTACACTTGGGTGTATTTGCTAGTCACTAAATCTGAAGTTTTTGAAACTTTTAAGAGCTATTATAGATACGTAACTAAGCAATTCAACGCCAACATCAAAATACTTAGGTCCGATCATGGGGGAGAATACACTAGCAATGAATTTGAGAATTTCTTGGAAGAAAAAGGGATTATACATCAAAAGTCACTTGTTTACACTCCACAACAAAATGAAATTGCTGAAAGGAAAAATAGGAACCTATTAGAGACAGCTAGAACAATGATGTTCTATACCAATGTTCCTAAAAAATTTTGGAGTGAAGCTATAAAAATAGCAGCTCACCTCATAAACCTTATGTCCAAAAATATTCTAGGAGGAAAATCTCCATTAGAGGTTCTTCTTAACAAAAAACCTAATATCTCTCATTTGAAAGTTTTTGGATGCACTTGTTATGTACACGTACCAACACAATTAAGAAACAAACTAGATGAAAAGGGAAGTGTGTGTTCTTAGATTACTCAACATTTGAAAAGGGGTACAAATGTTATGATGTTTTAACTAACAAATTATACACATCTAAGGATGTGATATTTGTGGAAAGTGAACCTTATTTTGTAGATGTAGAGGACCAAGAATACTCAAAGGAAAAAGGGGCTCAAGATCAATGGAATGTGGTGCTCCCCTCTATCAAAGAACCACCACAACCAAATGAAGAAGAGGAACCAATCCTAAGGGAAGAAGATAATTCATCTCAAGAAGATCCGGTCTGATGTCATACTAATCATGAAACGGACCAAGAGACAGGGGGCGCAGATCTGGAACAAGAACAAGGTGAAGAAGAACCTCCCCTTCGAAGATCAACAAGACTTAGGCTTCCTCCATCGGAGTGGATGAGCTGAAGATATCCCATTTGTGATTACTATACCACTTCACATGTTTCCGTGAGCCACCAAGCATTTTTGAGTAGCATAGACAGAATTGGAGCCTAGGAATTTTGATGAGGCAAAGAAGGACCCTAGATGGAGAAAAGTAATGGAAGACGAATTAGAGGCTGTCACTAAGAATGGAACTTGGGAGGTTACTGAACTTCTTAGAATAAAAGGGCAATAGGGTGCAAATGGGTATTCAAGATCAAACATAAAAGCGATGGATCTATTGAGCGATTTAAAGCAAGGCTCGTGGCTAAGGGATATATGCAACCCTATGGAATAGATTACAAGGAAACATATGCTCCGGTTGCTAAGATGAACACAATTAGAGTTTTAATGTGTCTTGTTGTAAACCATGGGTGGAACATGTTTCAAATGGATGTAGCAAACGCCTTTCTTCAAGGAGATCTGGAAGAAGAGGTATATATGGAGATCCCTCTGGGTTTTTCTCATCAAGGCAATAAGGTTTGCAAGCTAAGGAAGGCAATTTACGGCCTCAAACAATCTCCAAGAGCGTGGTATGCCAAACTTAGTTCTACTCTTCTTAACAATAATTTCAAGAAATGCAATGGTGATACATCTGTTTTTATTAAAAAGGAATGCGAAAAGATCATTATTGTTTTAATTTATGTAGATGACATAATCATAATCGGAAATGATTTGAACTTAATCAACCAAGTTAGAGGTTTTCTTCAAACAACATTTGATATTAAGTTTCTAGGAAAACTAAAATACTTCTTAGGTATAGAACTTGCCTATTGTCCAAACGGGCTAGTTCTATCATAAAGAGAGTATGCGCTTGATCTTTTGCAGGAAATCGGAAAATTAGGAGCCAAACCTGCATGTAGTCTCATCAGCTCCTCTCATGGCTTTAAAGATGATGAAGAAGAGTATGATGATGAATAAAAATATCAAAGGCTTGTAGGGAAGCTGATATATCTCATTATAACTAGACCAGATATATCATTTGCTGTGAGTCAAGTGAGCTAACATATGTAGAAACCCAAAAAGAAGCATTGGAGAGCCGCTGAAAGAATTCTGCACTACTTGAAGGGATCTCTAGGCATGGGAATTTGGATGAAAAAGAACAGCTCAGAAATCACGTGTTATTGCGATGCAGATTAGGCTGGAGATTCGGAAGATAGGCGATCAACTACCGGGTATTGCATGTTTGTCGGAGGAAATTTGGTAGCATGGAAAAGTAAAAAACAACATGTGGTATCAACGTCAAGTGCTGAAGCAGAATATAGATCAATGGCAACTGCAACAAGTGAGATAGTTTGGTTAAGAGCTCTAATTGAGGAACTTTGATTCTCTGTTCCAACCCCAATTCGTTTACACTGTGACAATCAATCAGTAATTCACATAGTTTTGAATCCAGTATTTCATAAAAGAACAAAGCACATCGAAGTAAATTGTCATTTTGTGAGATAAAAGATCGAAGATAAACTCATCACTCCCTTCTTTATAAGAAGTTATCATCAAGTAGCGGACATCTTTACCAAGCCAGGAACTGCTAGTCATCTTCTCAAATATATGGGCAAGTTGAGTGCTATAGACATATACACACCCAACTTGACACACCCAACTTGAGGGGGAGTATTGAAAGTGGAGTAGAAGTCAACAATGGCGGCACCTACAATTTGTTAAAATTTGAAGTGCGTAAACTTTGGTGGTTGAGTTAAGGTTTTTGTGTTTGAGCAATGGATTGAAGGTTTTGTATTTTGTGTATATGAATGTTGAAGAATAACAAAGAAGAAGAGGGTTTGGATTTGTGAGAATGAACTCAATATATTTCTTTGATGATGTATAAAATACAAATGACAAGAATTGAGACATTGTTCAAGAATACATGAAAACAATTTTAGAGACTTAATGCTCTATTCTAAGACTAGTAGGAAGACAAGCTCTAAGATGTCTTACAAGTGAAGATAGAAGTCTTATCTATAGCCTAAAAGGAAAAACTAGCTGGTAGATATAAAAACTAGCCGGTAGATACAAACCCAAAAACTAGCCATTATAAATTCTGTCCATTCTGTCCCTGCATTGTTTGGGCTTCTTTTGGGCCTGCTATATAGTCACTTAGGGCCTTGATTGGAGTTTCATTTAATGGACTTGAAGTCTCCTTTGACTGGGCCGAAGGTGGGCAGTGAATGGGTCTAATTTTGGGCCAAGTTTCTGGACAGATTTCTGGATATTTTCTGTCCATAAATCTGCTTATCTTTCTGCTTATTTTGGGCAGCTTTCTTGGGCCATGGTTTGCTTCATTTTAGCCATTTTTTTCCCTTCCTTTCCTTGGCTTGTGATTGAATTTGCTATCCAAGTTGTTGGCGGATTAGGGCTATATATTCGGGAGGCATCCATTCACACATCTCTTGGAATGCTTTATCGTCACTTCAACATTCCCCCTCAAGTCCGACGAATGGAACTTCATGGAGTCGTGACTTGAAGAGATAGTGATGGAAGGTTGAGCTTCTTGAGGTTCCCTAGCCTTCTTTTTCTTGTTTTTCTTTTTCTTCTTTTTGGCCTTGTCTTTTTGTTCCCCCTCAATGACTTGAGCATTACAACCTATATGAGCATGGCTTATTTGTTGTGCTCCCCCTTGCTCCTCAGTTGGAGCTTTGATAGGCAGACTCAGAGGTGTTTTATCACCTAATTCTGTAAAGTAAAATTCTTTTTCAGTAAATTTCATATCTTTTGATATGTATGCCGTATTAGTCTTAGGATTATAACAAATATATCCATTTTTTTGGACCATATCCTAAGAATATGCACCGTACTCCATTTATGTAACAAACACACCCAAATGTCTTAAGATATTTGAAATTTGGTTTGCTACTTCTAATTGTCTCTAATGGAGATTTGTCACTAAGTGATTCTTGAGAAGTATGTTGTACAAGTATGTGGTGGTATTAATTGTATCACACCAATATTTATGAGTCATATTTGCATTTCAAGTAGTCAGTATGCAAGCATATGTATTTCTTCCTCATTTACAATGAGCTTTTCATGACTCATGATTTCTAATATTATACTCTTTTGATTTAAAAAACTTTGAAAGTTATGACATACAATTTGTCTATCATCTGTTCTTAGTGTTTGAATCGATGCATTATACACTTTAGCGACTAGATGATAGTACTTTCTAAATGCATTTTGTGCTTGTGCTATGTCTTTAAGCATATATACCCAAGTGTACTTAGAGAGGTTATCAATAAATGTTATGATATACTTGTATCCTTCTCTAGACATGCAAGGGGTTTCTCTAATATGGCAATGCACATATTTAAATGCATTTAAATTTGGTTTGGAGCTTATACCTTTATAGGGCAGTTCACTCCTCTTTTGATCCGGCCTTACTCCGTTTGGCTTGAAATTTGGATGAAGATCCCAACACCTTTCTTTGGTGTGGCCTATCCTTTTGCAATGTGGGCACACGATCTCAGCGCGTTGCTCCTCCATTGTTGCTTTGAATCCGAAAGCTTCCATTGGAGTCCGGTTTTCCTCCTTAAGTCTCATAGAGGTTTCAGCTTTTTGGATCATTCCTCTAATCTTCTCATAGGATGGCAGAGCTTCCCTTCTTAGGATTTCTTGGCGCACCTCTTTAAATGGCTCTCCAAGGGAAATGAGCAAGGCAAATGTCTTGTCTTCATTTCTCCTTTGTTGTAGAATAGTGAGGTCCATTGTTAGTGGCCTCAATGTCTCCAATTCTGTCCATAGTCGTTCAAGGTTGCCAAAGACTTGGGGTATAGTTTTGTCACCTCTTTGAAGTTTGGAGATTTGTTGTTGAAGTTCAAAGACTCTCCCCAAGTTATGTTTGTTGCCATAGAGATCTTCCAAAGTATCCCACACGGCCTTAGCATTTGAACAGCCCCTCACCATGCTTTAATGTGCTTCATCCATTGATGTGAGGAGCTTTAGAGTGATGCCATCATCTTGCTTCTTCCATTGCTCAAATTTGGGGTGTGTGGACTCAAGAGACTCCGATATGCTCCAAAGAATATGAAATATTTAAGAGCTTTTGGATTATGGCAGCCCATTGAGGGTAATTTTCGGAAGTGAGGGAAGGAAATGTAACCCGCTCTGATACCATGTTGAAATTTGGAGTGCGGAAGCTTTGGTGGTTGAGCTAAGGTTTTTGTGTTTGAGCAATGGATTGAAAATTTTGTATTTTGTGTATATGAATGTTGAAGAACAACAAAGAAGAAGAGAGTTTGGATTTGTGAGAATGAACTCAATATATTTGTTTGATGATGTATCAATACAAATGATAAGAATTGAGACAATATTCAAGAATACATGAAGACAATTTTAGACACTTAATGCTCTATTCTAAGACTAGTAGGAGACAAGCTCCAAGATGTCTTACAAGTAAAGATAGAAGTCTTATTTATAGCCTAAAAGGAAAAACTAGCTGGTAGATACAAACCCAAAAACTAGCCGTTATAATTCTGCCCATTCTGCCCCTGCATTGCTTGGGCTTCTTTTGGACCTGCTATATAGTCACTTAGGGCGTTGATTGGAGCTTCATTTAATGGACTTGAAGTCTCCTTTGAGTGGGCCGAAGGTGGGCAGTGAATGGGCCTAATTTTGAGCCAAGTTTCTAGATAGATTTCTGGATATTTGCTGTCCAGAAATCTACCTATCTTTCTGCTTATTTTGGGCAGCCTTCTTGGGCCATGGTTTGCTTCATTTTGGCCATTTTCTTCCCTTCCTTTCCTTGGCTTGTGATTGAAATTGCTATCCAAGTTGTTGGCGGATTAGGGCTATATATTCGGGAGGCATCCATTCACACATCTCTTGGAATGCTTCATCGTCATCTTCAACACAATTCTTCCAAACAAATCAAGATATTTCAGCCCTATATTCCTGCACCAACAGGCCGAAGGAAGGGCCCTCCTCAGCCCAAGAAGGAAGGGCTTAAAGCCCTTCCCCAACAGCCAGCAGAACTAGCCGTTGGACAGGATTCCAATGGCTAGTTCAGCTAGCCGTTGGAGGGCCATTGTCTCTCATCTCTAGATCTCTCTTTTCTCCTATAAAAGGCCCCTATCTTCCTCTTGTAAAACCATGAAAAAAAAAGCTTCAAAATATGTAGGCTCCTTGCACTTTCATTTCAATAGAAATCTGAATTTATTTTTCAACTTCATTAGTATTCTTTGTTTCAAATTTCATCAAGGCAACCATAGATACCGATAATTTGCATTGTATATTTAACTCCAGTGGTTGGAAAAATACATTTGTTGTTTTAACATATGGTGCCAATGTATTTGCAACAGATGTTAGTGAGTTTATTCATATTTGGCTTGCAATGTGTATAATTTAAAATTAGCATACTTCTACTTGATCAAAGGATTGGAAATCATATGACATTTCAGTTGTTGGGTTGTCTGTCTTAACAAATTTATGCTACTGGGTATGAGTAAAGAGCGTGGTATACCATTTTTTCCCAGTAGGCAGGAGTATGTGGGGAGTAGGCTTTGTTAAATACTGGAACTATTGTTAGTTGCACTCTTCTTTCATTTAAGTTCTTCACATACTTTTCCGTTGGTTTTCCTTCAGAAGTGTATATAAGATAGACTTTAGCCAATATTAAAACAAGTAAATAATAGAAAACAAAAATTTGAATGTAGTAATTGTTCTTTAGATTAACTTCTTTATTGTTTTGTTTTCTTCTTTTTTGTTTTTGTTTTTGTTTTTGTTTTTGATCTGACGTGATATTTATCTTGTGAACTATTTTGAATATATACCAAGTTCAGGTCACTATCTTTATAAACTAGTGTACTTTTTTTTATGGATATTTGATCACTGGTCTTCAGTAACTTGACTAGTTTGGTTCGATCAGCTGTGGGTCAAATATAGGGGTTGGTTCTTCCAACGCCAACTTTTTTGTTCTCAAGACTTGAATTCGAGATATTGGTTAAAAGAGTTTAATATCCTGTCACTATAGTTATTATAAACCAGTGTACTATACTACCATGTTTCTTCTCGCAGAATGTGGATCGCAGATTGTATGGAAGTACAGCGATCTATGTAGCAATTGTTATGCTTTTCTTTATCATGACATGGCTGTCCTTGGTCTTTTCTTTAGTCATCTAGACATTCTACTTTCCTATGATTTGCATTTTCTGCCCTTTTCTTGTGTTCTATTACTTTGAGCCTCAGCTTTCAACCAATAGCTTATCTACTCATATATTTTATATTTTTGAAATACTTATGAACTTTACATGTTTCAAAGTTGTTTTATTATTGTTAATTTACTTCACAAATCTTGATACTTTTTCTTGTCTTAGCTTGCAGATTGAGAAAATATAGTGAATTATTCAAGAAGTTTAATAGAATTGCAGTAATCATGTGAACTTTGAATTGCCAGTGGACAACTTAAAAGTCTTGATTTTTGTATTTTGGCATGCTTCCTCCTAAGCCAAAGTCTTAAGTTGCTAAATGGAGAATTTTGGCACAAACAGGTTTGTTATGATTACCTTCATGTTTACCAATGTCTAGTCTAGTTGATCCTTTGACTCGACATTGGTATCCTTAAACAAGGTCTAGATTTTGAGTCTTGCATATTGAAAAAATAGAAATCGGGAGAGATTTGCCATTTAAAGAACTAACCCAACTTGAATCAAATTCAGTTGGGTTTAGAGATTTTCCTTTAAGGACCCGACCCGTCTTGAATTGGATTTAGTCGGATTCAACGTGATTATCTAGTCGGATTCAATGTGATTATCGGATACCAATGTTTTATTAAAAAAAAAAGAAATATTTATGTTTTGAGCTCCCTCATCATGGGTTAAGTTACTTTTATTCTCATTGGTTTCTGTTCTTCTCGGCTTCCTCTTAGGGTGTGGCCCAGCATATGCATGGGCAAATGTGCAGCAAGACTATATTGGGAACTTAGAGAGCTCAGTTTGTTGGAGTAGTTAACCGGACAAGATGGATGAAAAGTAGTTAAGAGTGCATTGATAGGGTATTCACATGGATACATGTGGGAAACCAACCTCTTGTTCCTTTTTATAGGTTGATACTGATTCACCTTTCTTGACAACAGGTAACATCAATCCATGACTTTAATGCGCAGCTTGTGGCTTCGCAACTGCCTTTACGCATCTCTCTCTCTATCTCTCTCTCTCTCTCTCGCTCTCTCTAGTTAAAAAAAAAATCTTCATTTTGGATGACAATTTATATATTTTTTTTTCTTCTTCATTCTCCCTTTATCATGTCTTATTTATTATTATTTTTTTGGGTGAAATTTATCATTACGTCTTATTGCTTCATCTTCTATGCTTCTTCCGCTGCTTCATCCCAATTATCAATTATAAAGTCATGAGGCTAGATTTTGGAGCCATGGTTAGAAAGCATTACTATCATGTGATTACTTTTGGCCTGCCTCCACTTGTTCATCGGAGAAATTCCCAAATTTTGCTTCATTCCCTTCTAATGTCATCAAAATTTGAACTCCCAAGTAACCCCAAATTGAAAATCCAACATCAAAGCTCTCATCTCATTTCTTTCATCTTGTATCTCCACCTCCTCCCCACATAAAAATCCTGCCCTTAAATCAAATTCAGTAATCAGGTTGATCACTTATGCGTAAATCTTCAAGGGAAGTGTGATCTTGCATGTTATCTGGTAATAATTTCATATTCTTGTAAAGGTGGATTCTAATATCTGTGAGTTTTGGGAGGCCAGTCCTCCTTGAGAGATTGATAAATGATGAGTAATGAGAGACCAAGTGCTCATGTTCCTTTTCTTGAAACCAAGGTGACAGTTGAGAGAGAGTTTTCAACAAGTCCACTTGAAGAAAAACAACAAAATGAACAAAATTAAAAGTTACTTGGCTAGAAAACCGTCATCCGTGTAGCTGAAAAACAAAATTAAGGTGATATAAGCTTCACGTTGACATTGCCGATCAAATGTACCAAAGTTAATTGACATAGTGGGAAGAACTCTGTCCCTTAACCAAGTGCTCGGGTTCGAGCCTCTTTGGGAACAAAAAAGACTATTTTGGGAGATTTCTCCCTCTATAGGAGATCCGACAGTTAGATTGACTTATATTAGTCGGAGTGAAATTTCAGATTTTGGGGTCAACGACAAAAAAAAAAAACGATCGAACGTTTAAAATTAGAAATAATTATTAAGAAACTCCAAAATGATGATTTATTTTCGATGCCATAATCAAGATTTTCCCAACAGTCATTTGGGAACATTGAGAATAAGTTATAAAGAGAGAGAGAGAGAGAGCGAACGTTTAAAATTAGAAATAATTATTAAGAAACTCCAAAATGATGATTTATTTTCGATGCCATAATCAAGATTTTCCCAACAGTCATTTGGGAACATTGAGAATAAGTTATAGAGAGAGAGAGAGAGAGAGAGAGAGAGAGAGAGAGAGAGAGAGAGAGAGAGAGAGAGAGAGAGAGAGAGAGAGAGAGAGAGAGAGAGAGAGAGAGAGAGAGAGAGAGAGAGAGAGAGAGAGATACGTTATAAAGAGAGATGACGAACTCGGAGGAAAGGGTTGTTTGGTTGAGAGTTGGGGATACCTAGGTGGGAATATAAAAGAGTAAAAGATGTTTTACAGGATGAAATGATCCAACGACAAGGTTTAAATCCGGGTTTCAAAATGAGACACTTGATAGAGTTCTTAACGATAATTTCAGTAACTCTAGGCTTCCAAAAATGGAAACCTTGTTGAAAAGGAAAATTACAATGCAAACCGCACCGAACAAGAGCCTAACATTCCAACAGACTCAAAAACTCATAGTAAAATGATAAAAAATAGAACATGCACAAGAATGGCAGCCAATTATGTTTAAAATGGAGGTAAAGAAAATAGGAAATAACACAAGAATAGCAAATAAAATAAAGAGTTCCATGTGAGTCCTGTTGAGGCATCGCAGTGCCTTGCTTGATGTGCTGTGATGCATCCCTTGGGAGTGGTCATATCGTGACACCACGCAGGCGCCGAAGTCCTAGTCTCTTCCTCCCACTGGTTGTCTCCATACCTATTTAATGCGAAACGAAAACATCGATTTGTTCAGCACAAACCCAAAAGTTTCGAAAAGATTTCCACCTCAATAGATGCTATACCCAACTAAGAGAGAAAAGTCATGATGAGAGAATAAGATATTTAAATAGTTTTAGGTTTGAGTAATGCCCAAATAACGAAAACCTTGATGCAACTTTCTAAAGTTGGAAACCAATAACTTGACCTTCAAACTAAGATATGGAAATAAATAGAAGTCCTATCACAACTTGTCTTAGAGCTCTATCAACCCTACTAGAAAAACGACATAATGATTGATAAGGAAAATAACAAATTAAAATAAAAATCTTGTGTCCTTTTGCGACGAGGCGTCATGGCATCAAGCCTGTACTGCTACACTTCTTCCCTGCACACCTTAGTTCGACCCCAACTCCTTTTTTACCTCTCTTTAGCACATTTGTTTGCTCAGATCTGTTAGCTGGATCTTCCCATGAGCTCGAACATTTGGTACACAATTTTGATGGTTACCCATCCAATAACAATCTCCCCCATTTATGAAAAACTCTCTGTCTAGTTCAATGCAAATCCAAGAAAGAGTGCATTATTATAACAATCCTAATTTTTGAAATATATAAATAACAACAACAACAATCAGACTTTTATCCCATTAAGTGGGGTTGGCATGAGATCAAGGAGTAGATAGAGAAACAACTAAGAAGTACAATGCATCAACTACATGCACATTACAATCTTAACACAGGAAAATAGGAAAGGAACTCACAACGCTATACCCCTTATTGGCTAAATTACATTACGGTAATAGCAATGTCCTCAAAGGATCCACAAAGAGAAGAAATTGAAGAGGAATCACCATTTAGATTAGGGGTCCCCATCCCATAGATCAGCCAGTGACTTGTAAGGTCCCTGAGGTGAAACAAAGGTTTCACCGGATAATCCTCGTTTCTGTGGAATCTGCTTAATCTTATCCAGTTCATCCTTGCTCAGCTCCCAATCCATGATTTGTAGGTTTTCCTTCATTCTCTCCTTGTTGAAGCTCTTCACTATGATACTTACTCCTTGCTCATATAACCATCTTAGTGCAACCTACACATATATTTCACACATTCATCTTCTGTTTTTATGATAGGCTATGACTATGTACACAAAGGACTATATTCTGATTCTTAGAAGGGAAATTCAGAGCATTAGCTTTTGTCAAGAGGACTAAACTTAGCACGGTGTGCCTGTGTGTGCGCATGCAAGGGAAGATGTTATAACTCTTAGAAACAATCAAAATTGTATAGAATTTTACCGACATTTATAATAATTTTGTCAAAGGGTTTTTTAATTTATTCATATTATTTTCTCTCTCAAAATTCATGGGACGGTTGCCCTGTATCATTATGCTAATGTTTGGATGCACGTGCCCTGAAAATTTGACAGAGGAGAAGATATCACTGGGTGGAGTTGAAGCCATGCACGGACCTTTTAATCTGTAGTTGTACTTTGTTTTAGTAGTAGGACGCAAAATGGGCACATAGTAAATGCATTTTGGTTGCAGAAAAAGTAAGTGTTCATGCATTCACAAGGAAATGGAAAATGTTCTCATTAAAACTTTAGGAGCTGTCTTCTTTATCTTCAAATTGTCTTCTAGGACAAGGACAACTGGAGTCCAAGAGAGAGAAAATATCATAAATGTAGACATCAAATTGATTACATGGGGGCAACGAAGGTGGAATCTGTGGTTGCATTATAACTGGCAAAAATTTAACAAGAAGCCATATGTGATCAATTTTAGATGCAGGAATTAGAAAAGAAGAATATTTTAGAACCTGAGCTACACTCTTCTGTTTAGAAGCTGCTATGTCCTTAATAATAGGACTTTCCATTATTGCAAGGGTACCCCAATAGGCCCCGTTAGCTCCCAATGGCGACCATGCGCTCACATGAATTCCATTGTTTTTGCAAAATTCTCTCAATCTTGCTTGCTGCCATGCCACATTCATTTCCACCTTGAAAGAACATGAGAAATAAAATTTTATGTTCTTATATAATTTTTCCTAAAAAAAATAACAGAAGGGCATTATACGTGAGTGGGTAAATTGTTAACCTGGTTGACAGCAGGAGGAATGGAAGCATGTTGTAGGAGTTGAGAGAGCTTTTTGGTCCCAAAGTTGCTCACACCAATAGACTTGGCGAGGCCCAAAATTTTGCATTTTTCCATGGCCTCCCATGTCCCATTTATATCAAATGGAAGGACATCCTCCACTTTTATGTTAGAAGAAGGTGTTGCAAGTTTCAACCTCAAGGGCCAATGAATTAGATAAAGATCAACATAATCTAGTCCCAATTTCCTATTACCAGAATGGAAACAAATCGATCAGATCGAGAAGATAAATACTTTGTTATCCTGAAGTTATTTACATGTACAGATTCATATACATGTATATATACTCACTGAAGTGTTTCATTGAGAGCCGGTAGGACGAGCTCAGGGTGGGCATGAGTGCACCACAGCTTGGAAGTGATGAACACTTCCTTTCGGCTCTTGATAAGACCTCGGTGTATTGCTTCTTTGACAGCGAGGCCAATGGACTCTTCAGAACGATAGAGAGCTGCAGTGTCGATGTGGCGATAACCAACCTCGATCGCATTAAGGAAGATGGAAGTGAGTTCATCACGAGGGGGTAAAGGGCTTGCTGCTGTTCCTAGGCCTATCAATGGCATTTCCTTTTCGGAGTTGAGTAGCACTTGAGGGATTTGTTGGCTGCCCATCTTTTATGGCACAAGCACCAGCTGCAGGACTTCAATCTGCCATCGGAATACAAAAGTTATTGTCCGGGTGGAGGTCATATAGTACTCAAACGCTTGTTAAATGTTTGTGGGCAAATTATTGGTAAGAGTTTTTTCGACTTTTAGTATTGATACAGATGAGATTTATAATCGTTGGATCATTATTCAACAGTATTATGATTGATAGCCATTAAGCAATAATTCAATAATTATAAACTCTACAGACATGAGTTGTAGACTTGAGAGTTAGGTGAACTCCAATATGGGTCTTCCCTCCTATCTTCTCCAATGGGGATAGATCCACTTCATATATATTAACAAAATATGATGGACCCATTTGAGGATACTTTTGAAGGCTTACACCTAATTTTAGACCTTTATCTTCTTGAACAACCAAAAGGAGACAATATTCCTAATTAAATCAGCAACTCTTTTAATTAATCAGTGGCAACTACTTTATTGTTGGGAATGGATTGGGTAGGAGTGGTTAAAAGCCCGTGAAAGTAACCCAATTATTAATGCACTTCATCCCAATTGCCCTTAACCGGAGGGAAGACCCTTTGGTGATAAGGCACACCATAATTTTTCAACGAGAGTGATTCACCGACCAACGGACAGTCAATTCAGTGGGTAAATATGTTAAATTTTTTAATCAAATATTAAATTCAAAATTTAAAAATTAAAAGTACTACGTTGGGAGAGTTCCCCTAAATTAGACTTGATAATGATCGGATACCAAACAATTCTCGAATCGGATTAGTTCGGAATATGATTTCGGATACTAATCGGTTATTCTAAAAAAAGAAAAAGAAAATGAGGGTGATTCCATTTTGATTTTGTGTGTATTGGGAAGACAAGGTTTGCTCATCTAGAGGAGTCTCTAATTGGTTTTGTAGGAGCCTTAAGAGTCAATGCAACTGTGCCCCGCATCCATATATTTCCCAATTTTGAGAGTTTTGTGAGAGAAAAAATAGGTTTTGTTTAGAAACCAATAGATTCCAAAATTTAATTAATTAAATTCAATCCTTCTATCCCTTTCAATATTTATGAGTTTGACAAATTGCAATATTGAATTTCATAAAAAATGGGTAGGGGCTCACAATTGGTGTTGTTAGGCTAAAAGACAAATATTCTGAGCACACGCTAGAGGTTGTAATTGAAGTTTTGGACTCCTTGAAACATAATATTCAAAACTAAGAGACCCTTTTTTTTTTTTTTTTTTTTAATACAGGGATTTGAATATGAGATTATCAGGTTAAGAGAGGGGGTTGTATTAAGAAACGTTCTTTTCAAACAGAAAAAAATATATTTCACAAATAAGCTGAACTGTATTATAAAATGATTTCAAACGCAATATTTAATTTCTGCATCTAATCAATATTGATTTATTTAATAATTAAATAAAAAATAATTATATCTCTTACTATATATCTTCAAAATCTTATCTAACGACTATTTTAATGCCGATTTTTGGCATTATTTTTCTTTATTTTCTTTGAACCCTAGTTAGGTTTATTTCTTAAGAGAAATTCTTTTGCAGAGTGTTGGGCTTTTGGGTTGGTCAATTTCAAATCATCGTTTATGCCCTTTATGCCTATTGAGGGAGTCTCATATGGAGCCACCTCTCGCCCTATTTGATGTTTAGCATCGCCACAGGAGCAAGAACAACAACTCAACTGAAACTTAAACGGTAGGAATTTAGAGATGAACTCTTAGACAATAACAATTACGAGATGGAGACAGTATGACGCCTTAAGAGAACCATACACGGGGCCGTGCGTGAATGCAGAGCGGGCCAATGATTCTTGCTTTTTTTTTTTTTTTTTTTCCTTTCCTTTCGTTTTGTTTTGTTTTGTTTTTTTTTTTAATATAAACAATCTATCTATCGATATTCAATAATCATATTGATTTTAAATAAATTCGGTTCGAGTTGGATTGAATAGCAAAACTCTTTTTGCATCTGTTTTATTTATATATAAAATTTGATTCAAAATATTATTTAAGAGATATCAATACTTATCTACCGGATCAACTAGGTGCTCGTAGTGGGTGGATGATTCTAGAGTAGAAAACGTTAGCCAACAAAACAAAAAAAAAAAAATCCATTTTTCTTTAATGACAATTCTCTCTTTCTCCCCATTTATCTCCACAAATACCCAACATTACTCGTGCCTCATTTGGCTGTCATTTGATGCCCAAACTAGTGCAAAATTTGGGCCTGATCGAGAAGGATAGCTAGAATTTTAATCTTCACGTTCCTAAGGGACAGTTTAATAGTACAAATTTCTCCCTCAATATGATAATCTCAGATTTAAATCCTTATTAAAAAAAAAAATTTAATTTTCACGCATCCAACATGTTTTGGGCTTCGGGCCTATTCTGGATTTTCTTATCTCATGACTCTTCCAAGGTCCAACAAGCCAATGGATGGTCCACTCCACGGATTTCCACAGTTGCCAAATACTACA
The DNA here is from genome assembly GCA_033439265.1 of Dillenia suffruticosa. NCBI lineage: Eukaryota > Viridiplantae > Streptophyta > Magnoliopsida > Dilleniales > Dilleniaceae > Dillenia > Dillenia suffruticosa. The sequence continues at coordinate 24,544,827 of JAVTVX010000015.1, forward strand.
CAAAGCCCAACTAACTCACACCATGCCCCGTAAATTTAGGGTTTTCCTCCCTTTGATAAAGACGAGAAATTTTGTCTAACAAACAGTTGACCTAATATCTAAAAATACTAGATTTAGTTTTGAATTTGAAATTTAGAAATGAAAAAAATTACGTTAGAATAATACTAACGACACTTAAATCAAATTAATCAAAATATAATTTCGAATATCAGTTGGTTTACATGAAAAAATAGACGAGAAATTCAGTTTTCTCTTTCTGTATTCGTAAGCTTATCATCATATATAATAACTCACAAGTCATTTCACCAAAAAAAAAAAAAAAACTCACAAGTCATGTACATTTCACAAAGACGTCAAGCAAACGCGGTGTATAGTCTTAAAAATGTCGATAACACAATTTCTAAGAATCTAAATTTGGAAATTATTTAGGAAAAAGTTCATTTCCTACCAATTGAATAATGACTTGGATGCAAATTGTTGGGAATTCTTTTTTGTTCTCATTGTGTGCTCATTAGGTGTGGTTCCTTTAATAAGAAGAACGCTATTGATTGGTCTCATGGCCTAAGATGGAGCAATGAGACGTGTTTGGATATGAGAAAGAGACAATGTGGATGGAGTTTAGCTTGGGAATAATTCAATTAATCATAAAATAGTCTCATGACCATATAAAATGGGGGTAGATTAGAAATTTGAATTTTAGATTTTAAATTAAGAGAAGAGTTTTTAATTTCATTTGTTTAACAACATCTAATCGATTTAGTGACTGCATATTGATTTTCTTAAATAAAATTTCAGATTCAAGTCTTATATATAAAGAAAATAATCGTTTTTGTCTCTTAAAAGTCCAACCCAACTCAAATCAAAATTAATCGGATTTAACATAATTTCGGATACTTGTAGTTTATACGAAAATAAATTATTGGATATGGGGAGCTAGAAAAATACATGATTAGTGGGTTGAATTCAATGAATTTTCAATGTACAAATATATATATATATATATATATATATTGATTGATTTTACGATTTATGGATATAAAGTCAGGGTAGAAAGGGACAAATTCTTGACCTCATTCAATTGTTGATTTGCTTAAGGTTTTTGTCACCATTATTAAAGTACATGACAATTCTTTTCCCACACTAACCAACCTCAATTTTGCTTTAATTACTTTCTGCCTTGAGAATTAAAATATAAAGGAGAAGAGAGAATGAGTAGCATAACATGGAGCTCTAATTGATCGAGTGATTGAGTATTGATATCCGTTAAATAGAATATTGGATTCGACTTTTATATATAAAAAAATAAATCCTAAAAGGGGATTAAATCGATTCGAATAGTGATATTTTACTAAAAAAAATTAGAAGTACAACATCAATTTAGTAGACAAGCAGCGTGGGTTGTTCAAGTTTCTTTTTCTTTTTATTTCTCCATCTTTTCATAGTCTTTCTCTTTTTCTTTTTGGTTTGTGATGTGCACTTCTTTACTTGGAATAGGGATGGGACCTTTTTAATCTTGCATGTGCCTCCCTCACCTTCAAACTCTGCTAGTGGATCATCTCACATGAAAGACAAAACCCCAGAAAAAGTATGATGATAATTTGACAGAGGAGTGCAGGGAGACCCCGGAAGAACCATGCCCACATGGGTGACACCTGGACCCCTCGCCTGGCAATTATAATCGCATAATAGAGGAGAGCACAGAGGCTTTGTGTTCTCATTCCCAGCTCTTGAAGAAAGCATTTTTTTGGATACGAAAAACAAACAAAAAGTGACCAAAAAAGAACTGTGAGTGGTAACATGTCACTCACTTGACAGAATAAAGATAACAGAGATGTCATTTACCACCAAAAAAGCTTCAAAGTTAGACTTGACATATGCTTTTCAAGGAAGGATCTATAGACCATTCCTTTGTTTATTTATTTATTCTTAGGTTGCCTCGATCTATAGACTAATGACTTGGGTATAACAGTCATATGTTAAATTTCCTTAATCATAACTAAGATCTTAATTTTGAATTTTAAAAATAAAAAGATAAATATTAAGATAGTCGATCTTTGATGAGCTCTAACAATACTCCATCGGATTAATAAATAGAGTTAAATCCAGAATTAAAAAAAATCACATTTTCTCATAATAATATATTTTTAAACTCTTGTTGAAAATATAAAAAGAAAGACAGAAAGAAAGATAACTTGGTTTTCTTTTTTCTATTTTGTCAATGCAACGTTGAGGTTGAGAAGAAAAAAAAAAAAGGGGTTGGGTGGCCTAACAAACCCTAATCATGGATTGAAGGGTTGGGGGTCCCTTCTAAAAGAAAGGAAAAATGGGCATCTTTTGATCCAAAGTCCATTAAATAAAAACGATAGAAAAGTGGATGAGTGATAAGTGAGGAAGCAAAGCATGTGAGTGGGGGCGACATACCTTTAAATCCAAAAAGAGAAGTTTGCCGGTGTAAGTCCAAAAGTCAAAGCATCAAATCCAAAAAGACCTCCTTTTCCAAAAGACACCCCTCCCCCCTCCAACGTGCAATTATACATTACATCTCCTGCTTTTCACGTAAGCATTCACCCCCTTCCCCTAACACCCTTCAGATACGCCTAATCTTTGCCTTGTGCCATACATACGGCCTTTTGTACCATATCTGATTCCTCTCTCTCTCTCTCTCTCTCTCATATCAATGCCAAACATTTTAGATTTCTAAGATTATGACTCACTATTTTTTTTTATGTCATGTCACCAATTTAATATTTGGGGTTTCGTCCTGATTAATCTAACTCGATCGCTTACAGGGTCCAATTGAAGGGCAAATCTCCTAGCGTTGATTTTTCCGTTCCCATGAAAAATCAAATTTCTGATCATAGTTAAGGGACGTCAATTCCCACACCAACCGAACAAATTGAGCTGGTATAAATATTTAAATTTAGGTACTTTTTATATAGACAAATTATTAATATAATAAAATATATACAAATTGAGATTTTATTCGAATAAATACAAATCGAGTCGCTAAACAAAAATGAACCAAACTGTGATCAATGATTTAAAAACCGTTGATCAGTTCATAGTTTAAAAAACTATTGACCGGTTCACAATTTAGAAACCAAAACTTAAATTGTATTTAAAAGTACTGTTTCAATTCCTTACTTTAAAAAATCGAGAATCAATGGTTTTTGATTCAAAGGATTGGTTTGAGCTGTTGAGAACTTTTAGTTTGAACAAATGATTTTTTTAATGATTTATTTTATTGTATCATAAGCGAAAAAACTTTTGTAAATCGGGTATGTTGGCATTGATTAGTTAGAACATATATCTGTAATATAAAATTTATATCATTTATATCAGATATTGTCTCTTTCGATCGTTTTAGTTAATTATCGGGAAATTAAACTAAATAGATATAACATTATATCATATCAGATATTTTTTTAAACTTGTTTAGAATGATCGACTAATGAGAAACAAGTTAAACATTCTCATATATCCTCTTTTGAATGAAAAGTTCAATGAAATTAAATAATTAAAGAGATAATAATATATTTAATTTACTCGAAGCCAATTATAGATGTTACGTAAATGGGGGCATCATGTAGAAATAAATATAGATGAAGAACAAAGCAATAAAGGTTAATTGTTAACTTTTGAAAATATAGGTTTATTTTGTAATACAACCCTACTTATTTAATTAAATTAATTAGAATTAAAATAACTTTAGTGTAGCTAATCATTTGCCAGACTATATTGTACTTATTTTGGAGTTAAAATTAATATATTTTAGATCATTTCTCTGCATTAAAACTTTATTAGTATTGTTTACTTACTTGATATGGGATTTTTTTTTTGTATTGGATTAATTGAGAAAAAAAAAGAATAATGAAGAAAATAGAGAAATTTGGGACCGGCAGAAAATATTACGAACAGTTTTGCAATTTTTTAAAAATTGTCATCTTGATTTGTAATTTCAAAACCTATTTTATCCGGATTTATAATTTGGAGAGTTATTTATCATATTTTATAATATTTTGAAAGTTGTTTCTCATGTTTGATAATTTCAAAACTGAAAACTTTATTGCTGGTTTTATAATTTTGAAAAGTTGGCAAATCCTAAGTGTTTGTGTTTGGCTAAAACACTGGTTTTAGATTTTAAGTTTCTCCCTAATCTATTTTTATTTATCCATGCTGGTTAAAACATATGAGTACAATCATAGAATTTGTGTGATTTTTCTCTGGACATGAATAGATTAATTCTTAGACTGATTTGTATACCTAGATTGAATAAATATTCGAGAGATCAGAGTTAGGCATAAGAAGAAGGTTTGTATCGGAAGTTATTTTATCAAGTTAATAGAGTTTATAGTCATGCGAGGTGTAAATTCTAATAAATCAAAACGAAAGAAAAATAATCGGGAATCATTGTTTCTCTATTCTTGCGAAATTAACCGTTGCATGCGAAACCTAGTTATTTTCATGTTCATCTTTTATTGCATTATTTGCGATGTGATCCAACTTCCCGATGATATCCTCCTTATCGGCGGTAGTCGCTTGAGTGCCTTGATCCGCTCTTTATTTGAAGACATGCTTGCTCCCACCAAGTTCTCTTAACCAACAGGATACCTTCTCACCTTGGCCTTCACCAAGGCTTTCTTACCTACTATCACAGACTTACATTTTCTCATAAATCAGACTTGTGCGGTGGATCCTTAATCAAAAAGCGTTAGCAAGTCTCATAATGTGGAATTTTATTTATTATTCGGTGTTTTGAGTATAAAAAGATTGAGCGACAGAATAATATGCAAATCAAATAAACGACTTCTGTATAATTGAAAACAACGCTAATTAATAAAAAAGAATTACGACATGTTAATGATGGTCTCACTAAGCTACACCAAGTGTTGAAAAATCTTTTTCTCTAAATTAAGAATCCTTGCCTCCTCCTTAAAGAGCTTTATAAGCACTTATAGGTCCAATGGAAGAAAATAATGGAACGTTTGAGAAGTCATGTAAAGGCTTTTTCTGGGTTAGATATTTTTCTTTACTCTCAAACTTTGCATATTATTACCATATGTTATGAGCTATCTTACACCATTTTTTCCAAGCTTTTATAAGCTCTCTCTGTCCTTTTGAAAGTTACGTAAAAAATAAATAAATTTAAAATTAGAAAGTATGGTCGAATATTTCCCTTTATTATAAAATAAACCTATCACTATGAAAGTCTACTTTAAAATCGACTATATCCCGAATTTTGAGAGGAAATTCCTTACCAGCGCTGAACCAAAATTACTAATGACATGTTGGACATCATAAACTATTGAACGGATTTCGGTTCGAACCAAAACCATGGTCAGGCCTACAAGGTCCAATCTACAACATGCATTGGAGATATTATAGACCATTTCACATCTAACAATTCATTCTACATGAATAGTAACCATAACCGACACCCCATCATCCATTCCCTTGATGAAGAGCTGTGTTGGATGATAACATTCTGTGCATGTCTCATTTGTCGCATCAGAGAGGGGAGACAGAAACCAGTGAGAGATATCGGTTCACTGTTTGTTTATGAATAATTGCCAATTGGGATGGGCATAAATGCTAATAATTGATGATCTCTATAGAGCTGGAAACAGAGATTTTCCTTTTGAATTTGTCCAAATCATTCATTCACATACAGAAAGAAGACAACAAATGTAAGGCAAGGAGGGAATATTATCAAACACACGAGAAGATTGGACATATGGCTTTCCAATCAGAACATGCCTCCAAAGAAAAAACAACAGCAGAAATTCATAACCTAATATTGAATGGGTCCGCAGGAGTACATACAAGGCCAACCCCAAAAGATATTATATATGTTTGGAAATATTTTATTTTTGCATAGTATCCAAATTTTTTTGCGGGTTAACTTCTGTGATTATTTTTTATATTCATAGAAGAGAATCAAACTCGAGATTTTTAAATGAAACGTCGATAGTATCAGTTGAGATATAATTAATTGACAATTAACTTATGTGATTTGATGTATGAGTCGTTTGGATTATTCAAAGCATCAATTCCCTACCAATGCTCAATGATACAAAACATTGACTTCTTTTTTATAGACAAAATAAATTTTAGTGATAGACCATGTTAATAAATTTTAATAAATTATTAATTTAATATTTATATAAATTTTATCAAAATATATTGATAATTTGATTAAAATTTTATATTAAAAAATTAATATTACATTATTTTAGCAGTTGATTAGATTTTTGAACCGTACCTATTATTTTGTCATTTAAAATTGTACAGTTCGGGTTGGTTAAATATGGTGGGATGACAAATTGATCATTTTAGTCATAAATTTTAATTGTTAGAAATGCCATCAATGGTTTAACCAACAAAAAAAATTATAATTAAAACATTATATGATGAAAATAAAAATAAAATAATAAAAACATAAAGTTTCAAATGAAGTCGGGTCGAGTTTGGCGAATTTATGCCCCTCTCGTTTTGTTTTCTGTATTTTTTGATGCTTTAATTTGTTTCATATTTTGACGGAGTATATTTCGGCCCGAACAATACTTTGTTTTGTCGCAAAATAGTCTTTTTCTTGTTTTAAATCACCCTTGTTTTGCACCTTTCTGGTAATTTTGTTTTGATTGTGTAGTTATTAAGAAAATTTTGGTGCAAAACTTTGACAGCATTGAATCTTGATTGTATGGCTCAATAATGATAATAATAATAAAAAAAAAAACTATTTCTAATTGATCTTATCGGCGATATGCGAGATATTCAAAATCCGTTCATTAAAAATAATTTGAGAGCGATGATAATGTGACACTGAGCATGATCATGACATTGATAAATAATTTGAAAATGACCCCCAAAATACAAATCGATTAAATTTTATAACCCACCAGAATTAGGATTTTATCGATTAATAGTGGAAAATTGTGGCAATGCATTATTTTAAACTATTAAAAGGATTTTATGTATTAAAAGTATCAACTTCATACTTGTCATCTTGAGGAGGAATAATTGAATCTAAGGCCACTGCTTGTTACACAGGGACGAAGGGTTGTGAGGAGGGGCCATGGCCCCTCCTTTAGCCCCATAGCATCAAATCTTTGGATGAGAGATATGTTATAGACCACTTTGAATCTAGTAGTATCAAAGATTTCTCTCTTGACTCGGCAGCGCCTTCTATATGTTCATTCAAAATCAAACATTAGTTTTCAAAATTAAGGGCTTTTGAATCTAGTAATATCAAAAGTTTCTCTTTTGAATAGGGATCTCGAATTCGAACGCTCGTTTCCCTCCCCAAACATGATTCTTCCTTTGTAAAAGTAAATAAATAAATAAAAGAAAAACTTTAGTTTTGAGCATCATGTAAAGCGGAAAAACAAAACTTTTTTTTTTTATTTAATATAAATATGAAATTTAATTTCTACTTTTTCTATTAATTTTGGGATGGTTAAATTCATGAAAAATGGATATCATTTCAAAAGTAACAAATTTTAATGAATAAGTTTTCATTTTATTTCATTTTTTAACTTTTTCTTTCACCACCAAGGCCCTGAGGTCTGAGAGAATCCCTCCATTTCCATTCCACTTGCTGACATCTTGCCATGACATTGACGTTTCCTTTGGTTTTTGCTCTTTCCCCTCTTCATTATTTATTTATTTATTTATTTTATTAAACCAACAGATATTTACAGCCATATTCCGATTCCAATTGCTGCCGTATTCCTTTTTAAATAAGTTTTCTCAATATAATTCTTTTATTTTTAAGATTTAAATTTGAGTTTTATTTAAAATATCTAACTGTCTTTTTCATTAAATCAAATATTCGTTAAATTTTATCCTTTTAGTTTTGCCAAATGATTTTCCTAATAACTCCCGGGAACTTGCATGCAGCAAAGTGTCCATGGAAAACAAAAACAAACAAAGAGTTATATTTCTAAAATTGGGTAATCCATTCCATTGATCTTCCTAATTTATTATTATTATTTTTTCTTTTTTTATATATAGAGGGCACTTAGGCGTAGTGGCATAGGCTTGACTTCAGAACCCCTAATTTATTATTTTTTTAATACAAACTTTATCCTAATTTTGGTCAAGCGAAGCTGACTTCAACTTTTGGAAACAAGTGAGCAAAACATGAAAATATAAAATTTGTTTTTAAGGGAACAGTTTAATGGTTATAATCTCCCTCCTTCAATTCTGAAATATAGGATTTGAATAATTATGTAACAAAAAATAAAGAAAATATAAAATTTTACAAGATGCCAAGCATGAAAATACAAAATGGAAAAGCAAAAAGAGGTGGGGGCAGAGAGTAGGGCATGGGTTGCCGGAACACAGCCCGACCGGCGGAAGCTTCAGATTCCGACCTCCAGTTGTCATCTATCCGTTTAGATTGCGAAAGCTAAAACACCGGGGTCCCCTTCCACGTGTCTTGCACTCAATGTTACTTCGCGTGTAATGGGACAAGCCTGGACGATGACGCTCTCTCATTCGCTAGACGAACCCTATTTTCGGTACCAAATATACGTTAAACTCCAAATCCCTTTCTCTTCACTCTACTCAAGCTCCCAGTAAAGCGCGTCAGCGTGTGGCTTATGAATGCTTACATAAAAGGGATTAGGGTTTCGGAAAAATCGAGGAACTTGAATTTCGAATTGATACACGGAGAAACGAAAATGAAAAAATAAAAATAAATATAAAACAATACATACTCTATAAAAATATAAAAAAGAAAAATATAAATAAATACATAAATATAAAAGATATAAGAATGGTTATATAAATATTAATTATTTTATAAAAATAATAGAATAGTTATATTTTATAATAAAAATCTAAAATGATCAAATATATAATTATTAATTATAAAATAATTAATATAAAAAATTAAAAATAAAAATAAATAAATAAATAATTCATTAAATATGAAAAATGTGTAAATATTGAAATATAAGAAATTTAATTTGTTCCTGATTCATTTATTTTTACAATTAGAATAATAAAAAATATTAAAAAAATTTATTTTTATTTAAAAATATTCTATATATATATATATATATATATATTTTAAAAGAGTGAATTAAAAAAAGATCTCTGTCTCTCTCCTTTGCTCTCCCTTTCTTTCACCGTCTCTCTCTTTCTTTCTTCAACAACCACACGTTCTCTTTCTCTTCGACGTTTGTTGAACTCTCCCTCTCTCTCAATCTCTTAGTTCTCTCTTTTTCTCTTTATATTTCTCTCTCTCTCTCTCTCTCTTTACATTTCTCCTGGTTTACATCTCTTGTCGTTAATTTCAATCATTGAATATCAAAATGAATAGCGAGAAAGATTATAGAGGTAAAAAATAAACAGTAAATAAAGAAATTCATTTACCTAGGGTTGAATTCAAAACAAGAGCAACAGTATCAACACCGCAGAGAAGAAAAGAAACGTCGAAATTCTTCTGTGGGTGTGTAGAAATTCGGGAGTCAAGTCAAAAATTAAAAAAATAGAGAGGAGGGGGTCTTTTACTAACTGAGTTTGATGAGAGAAGCATGTGCTCCCTATTCCAAAATTGCATCCCCAAATATTCATTTGTCTCTTATTTTCTATTGCCTTTACTGGTCCTCTTTCTCTGTTCGCCTATCCCATGTGTGTGTAGGAGCACTACAAAAGTTAAAAATTTTTCTGATATTTATTTTTATGAATCTCAACATTTTATAAGTGTCGCTAAATGATGAGAGAAAATGTCTCGTAAAATGTCATCGGATAAAATCCTGACGTTTGATTAAAAAACTTTAGACAAAACATAAACTTTTTCTGATATTTTTACGTGGAAAGACATTAGCAAAAGTAGAGTATTGCTGATATTTTTCAAGCTCAATCGAAGGGAAATACTCCCCCCCCCCCAGATTTTACATTTTTCCAAGATGTGCACCATCAGATGTCAACAAAGATATATCGATTACCAACGTTTAAGAGAAAAATATCGGCAATTATTTGGAGATTTGTCGATGTTTTATATATAAAAATGTTAGTAAATTTTATGTATTTGTAAACATTTTTCTTTCATAAACATTGAAAAAAATAATTTGTCTTCTTTCGACCGATTTTGCTTCATTATAAATGGTCTTAAAAACCCGCTTATTAAACAATGATACTCCAAACAATCATTAACCATATATAAAAATTATAACCCTAAAGATGTATCAATCACAAATATAATACATAACTCTAAATATCTATCAAATATAAATATAATATAAACTCCGTTTCAACCATAAAAATAAATAAATCACGAATGACCATTTGATTAAATTAAACAGATTTAATATATAATAATTAAATTGTATCCATACTAATATCCTATAAAATAGATTACATGCAATATCCCGTCACGAAAATTCTCAACAACTGACCCACACACCAGACCACCCAACCTCCCCTATAATATTCCAAATCCGTCCTGATTTTTTTCGCATTATATTTTTCCCGACTTTTTTTCAACATTATTTTTGGCGGCCCAAATTGGGTGATGACAAAAAAATATCTCGGGAAGGTAAAAACACATGGGGAAATGTTTGGTTAATTAATTAATTAATTTATTTTTTTAGTGGTGGTGGAACTATTGTCACTTGTGGTATAAAATAAAATTTTTCCTTAAAGAACAAGAGATACCATACAAATTGCTTATCCACGTAAAATCATGTCCCATTCAAAAAAGATAAAAAAATTCTTTAAATTCCTCTTATCCAAAAGTATTGCTACTATTAATAATTTATATATTTTATTTTATTAAATTTAAATTAAATTTAAATCAAATTTATTTTATATTAATATAATTATTAAATATCGATAATTTATTAAAAAAAAAAACACCTAACCCGTCAAGCAATTCGTGAATGCCAAAAAAATTGCAAAAAGCAAGTCAGATTTCTACGATGGTACGAACATTGACATTATTGATTTTATATAGATACGGGATCTCTCGTGCACATGTTTCTTTTATTCAAGAAAAATAAAAGCTGTGGTTTTGAAAGGTGACACAACAAGGCAGGTTGTTGACGAAAATGTAAGGTACGAAATATGTTGAAATTTTATTTTTTTGATATTATATCGATTAATATTTAAAATTATATTTTAATTAATTTGATTTAAAATTTATAAGAATCTATTTAAAAATCTACCTTTTTAATATAATCTATTTCTTATTCAAATTATGAATTAAATTTATAATTTTGATTAAATGATTTAATATAATTACAGTAAAATATGTTTAAAATATGAATAAACATAACCCCGAGATTCCATGCATTGTGCATCACGGTGCAAGTTTTGGCATTTTCTCTATTCCAAAATTCCATCAATTTGACAGACTTTCTAGATTTTACCTCCTCTCCTCTCCACATGGTTCGACGACCGTCAAAACACACCGTCTAAGTGAGTCAAAAAGTTCCATAAAAGAAAAAATAGAAAGAGAATAAATCAACGATGGATTTAGTAAAGTAAAATATTAAATTTAGTTTTGATTTTAAAATTTTAAAATAGAAAAGAGTATGTTGAGAAAACAATTCCCTATATAGGATCTCTGTTTTAAATTAAATTAATTAAAATATAATTTTAGATAATTGTGGTAGGGAGAGAGCGAGAAGGGGATAATATAAAAGAATTGATTCCCTGTTTGAAATCTGATTAGTTCGAATAAGAACAAAAGCAAACGAGACAAAGGCATTAGCAGATAAACCATATGATGTGGGGGGGGTGGGGGTGGGGGTGGGGGGCGGTGTCCTTCTCTGAGGGATGCCATGATGAAATTATTCAAGCCGACAGAAATACCATTATTCAATTTCTTTCCAACATTCATACCCCTTCTCTCTCCGTATATCTGTTTCTGTGCAATGACATCTCTCCCCTAACCTCTGGCGCCCTGTCACTTTACTTGCATTTCAACCCAGAGTTTATCCATTTGGATTTTCTCTCTCTCTCTCTCTCTCTCTCTCTCTCTCTCCTTTTATTGTTTCTGTTGGAAATAACTTATGATCAGAAATTAGTAGGCCTGGCTTAGTGTTTCATTTTGTTATTACCCAAATTCCGAGCTACTACTCTTGGCTCGGACCACCAAACTTTCCAGAGTTGAGGAATTTGTGTGTGTTTTCTCAATGCCATATTTTATTTATTTATTGTTTTTTACCATTCCCAGCATTTTACTTGTATCGTTAAAATATATGACAATGAAAGAATAAATTTCAAACAAAACGTTAAGAAAAAAAATTGATCAGAAAATTTCCTAACATTTGAAGATAAATATCAGGATCTTGCCGATGTTTATTTTCACATAAACATAGACTAATATGATATGATTTATTGATGTTTCGAAGTTGGTACGTTGGCTTCTACTTGTCCACATTTATCTTTAAAAAATGTCGGCAAAAGCTAAGGGTTTTTTCTTTTCAATAATATATGATTAGTTTATATTTGTTACCAAAATCTGCTCTCAAACCCAAATCAAACTCAAATATGTTCATCATAATTCCATCAACCATAATATCAAATATCAACCGTAATAACTTTAAATTTCATATTACATTCATACTTCACGCTTGAAATAAATAACCATTTAACCAACAATATCAAATAATTTATTATTCCAAACAAATGTAATCTCCCCATTACCTTTGAACCATAAATAACTTGTTATTCCAACATAATATACATTTTAAAGAAATATACATAATTTTGAACCAAAAATAAAGATTTTATTAACAAAAATTCAAATAAGTTTTTTTTTTTTTTTTTCAAGTTAATAAACAAACATTCCATTACATATAATTTGCATCATCTCTCAAGAGGTAAGACCATCCCCTTAGACCGAATGAGAGCCACTACCTTCACTAGACGAACCATCATCATTTTATAAAGAACAAAAGTTATTGTGTCACCTGAAATATCATATAAATGTTATGTAAAATAATTCTTATTATATAAAAAACAAAAATGAGTATGTTACCACTTTCAACATCTTAGGAAGTATTTCCATATCTGAAAAATCATGAGATAATCATTTAAACTAATATTTAAAATTTACCTTTTGTTTACTTCAAATCACGGTGCATTTTGGTTAACTCTTTTGTAGAGCTAGTATTTATATAAGAAAATGATGATTTTTCGTAGTAGTTGCTAGGTGTTGGCTCTCTTCCTTTGCATCTAACTCTATTCAGATGGTCCTCGTCGATTATTTCAAGAAACACTCTGTCCTCAATTTGATTGATGGATGCTTAAGATGAGGCAGTTTGTTGAGTTGTTATCATTTCATCAACTTGTTTCTATATATAGAAAAAAATATGTAAAAATATCAATACAAACTCTTATAAAAATATCAGCACAAATGTTTAGAAATGAGTGATATCTAAAATTCATATGACTTACTATCATACTGACAAATTCTGGATTCACATACGAACAGTCCTTTTTTTATGAGTAGTTTTGTACAATTCAATTCTATCGGAAAAATGTTTTATCTCTAATTCCTGAAATAAAATTGTTAGCAACTAAAAAAAAATACTAATATAACATTAGTATTTAAAATAATTATCAATTCCTTTATCCGCCTCATAAATGACTTTAAGCTGCAAATATGCATATATGTTTGCTGCGATTGACTCTTCTTCCTTGCTGCAAGCTTCTAATACAAAATATTTTGAATTCTTATGGTAAGTACATAAAAGTAAATAAAATAAAAAAAATATGTTATTACCTTTCCATAAAATAATGTCCTCCTATTCTCGAGAGTTGTGGGCCTCCAGGGTATTTGCTAAAACCTCTTCAGCAGCCTTCTTTTCATCATAATATTTTTTTAAGAGTATACCTATACTCTTTAAATTTTATAGAAATTGATTTAAGGATGAATGAATCAGTACTATTCTCATTTTCTGTTTCAAATAAAAATATTTACCATAAAAGAATATATCTAAATTTGAACATGTTGCAAAATAATAAAAAGAAGTAAATCTAGAAAATACTTTTATGAAAGATTTCATTTGATCTTTCGATATCATAGGGATACTGCACTAGTCCCTGTGGTTAAGAGAGTAAAATCGTAAACTTCTAATCACAAACCATAGAAATTGGCTAGTATTTGCGACTCCCATCTAGCAGGTTACAACTTAACATTGAAGAACACTACAATTCATTGTGATCTTAAATTCCATATCTTTGAGAATGCTCCTCCCTCTTCTTTGAGTACTTTAAAAATCATTAGTCGTAAAATATGAGAATATAAATCAATAAACATCGAAACTTAATATGTTTATAATTAATACTTCGTTTTGATGCATTGCCAAATGTAGGATCCTACAAGGTAGAGGTTTCTGGCACACCTCAACATGTGCCTGGAGTGGTTCCTTGGATGATTCCATGATTTTGATTTTCTTAAATTTTCCTCTTCTTTCAGACATGTTTCTAGTATAAAAATTAAATGTTTGTAACACGATTTAGTTTGACATAAGTAAACATACAAAATCAATAATGAATAAAATGAATTTAAAGTAACTAGAAAATAATTAACTAACCAATAATGAATATAAACTCAATATTCCGTTTCTATACATATATATATATTAATCAAAAGAAAAAAATCAATATATATAATGAATTAGTATTGTATATATATGTAAATAGAACAATAAACCAATATATAAATATATAATGAATAGCTAACTATTTTTTTTTAACTTATTATCAAATTTCTATCAATGTCTATTATTGAAATCAATATACATATCATTTTTTAAAACATACAAAGTTTTGGTATATGTTGCTAAACCAGTAGCAAACTTCTAAATCAGTGAGTTATTTACGTCGTAACTTCAATTATACATGCATGCACGTACACCTATATAAATGTTGCTAAACTAATAGTAAACTTCTAATATATAGTGGTAGACTTAAAATCTAGAGGTAGGTGGTGTAAAAAAATTATAAGATATTTGTTCAAACAACAAATATGAATTATAAAATTATATTAAAAAATCTAAAATATCAATAAAAATTAATTCAATCATAATATTTTAAGAATCAAAAGTTTTAATTGAAAACACATACATTTTTCATTGGACAAATAATGGATTTTTTTCTTCAAATTTGAAGATAGTTTTGGTGGTTAACCAAAAAATATTGAAAAATAGAGATTTCGATTGTTCGATCAGTGAAAGAAATATAAAGAGGAAATTAAGATGTGGAAATAAGAGAGATAGCAGAGAACTAGAGGAAATGGAAAGGAGGGGGCAAAAAAAAAAATAGAAAGGAGAGAGAAAAAAAAATGGATGGGAAGAAATGTTGAGAGGGAGAGTTAATGGAAGGATAGGAGGGAAAGAGAAAAATGTTAAAGTGAGATTGTCGATATCAAATTAATATTTCTCATAGTTGTAATCTTATTTACCTTTTTTTTTTCTTGAATTTAAAAGCTACAAAATATATTTTTTATCGATTTAAAGTATGCGATGGTAATGTCATCATATTTTGTTTTTCTTATATGGTGGATTTTTTTAAAATTAATGTGAGATTTAGTCAAATGAGTGAATTTTAAAAAAGAAAAGTAAGAGTAAAATTATAATTAAGTGGATGTAAAATAAATATAGGTTATAAATATTAATTGAATTTTAAAAAATTGAGAGGGTACAATTGCTCACCCTCATCCCTTCTTAGGTCCACCCTTGTGTACCTCTATATTTCTATGTAAAATGAATATGCACGAAACATTGTCTCCAATTTGGTTGTCAAATCATTGATATATATTATTCAATTAGAGGGGGTGAATTATTGAATGGAAGTATTTTGAAAGATTTTTTATTATTTAGGTATTTTAAATTAAAAATGATAGAAGTATTTAGTTGTTTAAATAGAAAAATAAGGAACACACAAAAGTTTTTATAATGGTTCCATCAAACTCTGTGTATGTCAACTTCTAGACTTCTCTTGAATTTTTCACTATCAATTCGCTGATACAAACTCGATTACATGTTCAAGTTGGATCTTTACAGTATTTCCATCAAACACTAATTTCTCAACCCTACACAAATTGGTTTTCTCTCTAAATCCAAGATAGTGATGCACTCACTATTCTTTTGAAATGTTAATATAAGTAAGAAGGAGAGGTCTAAGATGTGAGTTTTAAAAGATAGACTTGGCTTTTATAAGTAGTTACACTCAATAAGAATAAAATTGAAGTAAAAATAAAGTGTATGAATTAAAGCGGAATAGTAATTGCAATGAGTTCATAGTGGTTTAAATCTTGAATAAAACATTAACTCCTTCATTTCTCATGTCTCAGGTATTTATTGTGGTGTTGAAGAGATCTGTTGTGTGGTTGTTGAAGTTGAATGTTGCTCATAAATATTTTTCAATTAATGCTTTACGACTGTTCCTTGTTTTGCGTTGAAACTTCATTTTCTTACTGGCACCACTTTCTTTTTGACCAATTGAGAGATGATCTTGCTGTATTTAAACATTAGATTTTGATAGAAATAGAAATAAATAGATAGATCAGAAAAGAGAAAAATATTGTGTTCAAACCATTTTCGAATTTTTAGTTTCTGATAAATTCAGATCGACAACTTTAATTGACACATCGATCTGAATTCAAAATTTTGTATAATAGATTTCCTTGGTTAGGTTGAGATGGTGAGAACTTGGGTCGACAAGATTTTGTTTTAGATTGAATTGATGGACATGTGAACTTAAATTGGTCAACATGTTTTGGTATGTCGGCATGGTTTTAATTAGGCATCGATATGCCTAGATTAGAAACCAATAGCCTTTGTCAACATGTCAGAGATTTCAGGTCACATGAATCTATTTTGGAATAAATTAGTGGACATAGCATATTTTAATTGGTCAACATATAAAGATGGGTCAACATATTCAATATCAATATCGGCATAGTCCTATTCCTATATTCAATTGGTAGACCTGACAATTTAAATTGGTTGATATGCTTAAGGTGTTGACATAATTGAAATGTAGGTCATTGTGTGGCTCTTAAGGAAAAAATAAAGCAAGTCGACAAGTTGTTAGGAATGTTGACCATTTTTAATAATTTTTGCTTGATACTTGTCGACATGTGTAATAATGGATCGATCCATCACTGCAATTGGTGGACCTGACACTTTAAATTTGTCCACCTGAAGTCAACAGGTCGACATACAGTTTTTTTTAGGTCGACATAGAAGGTAGATTGACCTTTTCACTCAGATTGGGAAAATGTATGAGTAATAAGTTAAGTTGACTTATTTTCGAGAGTTTTGTACAGAAATAACCCCAATAGGAAAACTAATTTTTAAAACAATCTATCCGTGAAACATATTTCAAAACTAGCCTACCTATATCGAATCTTGAAAACTCAACATGACATTATTCATTTAACAGTGTCACTGTTAATTGAATAATACTATGTCGAGTTTTCAAAACTCGACATATACAGTAATACTGTTCAATAAATAGTACCATGTCGAGTCTTCAAGACTCGACAGACTCGACATAGTACACGTTGAGTCTTAAAGACTCGACATAGTACTATTCAATGAATAGTGTATGTTGAGTTTTCAAGACTCAATATAGAAAGGTTAGTTTTGGAATATGTTTCGTGGGTAGATTGTTTTAAGAATTAGTTTGACCAATGATGCCAATTCCGTATAAAGCTCTATTTTCAGGGTTGTTGACAAAATTTCACCCAGACAATAGTATTGTTTGATTCTTTCATGTCAACAAGCATTATTGATAGGTTGACATGTTTATAGCATTGCGAAAATTGATCGACATGATTCTAAAAAATGGTGGATTTAGAAAAATAGGTTGACATATGTTAAGAATACGTCGACAAGGTTTACAAACTTAGTAAATTTTAGTTTTGCTTTATGATATATTTAAATTTATTTTTCTCTAATTTATTTCTTTTATTATCATCAAAATCTAGTATTCTCAATAATCTTCCTGTTTTTTATGATGACAAAACCTTGACACACTTATCTAAAGCTTGTGAGCCTGTTGACTCTTATTCTGTAAGCTTAACTGATTTCTTTGTCAATTTCAGAACCATTCTAATAGAACCATTTCTAACACTAATTTATACTAGTGTCATCACCACAAAGGTACTGCCTATTTCCTAAATTCCCTGATGAGTTATTTTTAATATAACCATTTTCTTATCGTCTAGAAATTCACTCTTACTAACCAATCCTAATGTAGAGAGGCTCATTAGAAATTGCCTATTCTTTGTCTATTCTTCTTCTCCTTTTTGTCATCAATAAAAAGGTCAAGAACAATAGCCCAACCTCATCAACAATAGCCTAATCATTTTCTTATTAGTAGCTATGTGTTATCAAAAACCATCCTACTGCTCCACAATTTGCAATACTACTCCCAACTTCATCAACAACACTCCCAACATTCCTTACTCCTCTATAGTAAGCCAATCTCAGCAACAACACTCCCCTTTCTGATTTAAACAAGCAAAAACTCCAAACCTATAGCAAACAAAGACACAACAAACATGAGCACACTACATGAAAAGGCAGCAAACAACATCAAACCACAGGTAACATTGTCAGCACCACTTAGCTGTTATCTATTACTCTCCCTCAATCGTAAAAATATCAAAGTTTAATTAATTTGCTACTATAATAGTTACAATAAGCAACATTTTTCAACAACCCATATGAATGTCAAAGAATGGAACTAGATTATCAGAAAGGTCATAGAGTAATAATCATTTTAATTTGAACATTACAATTTCAAAGTAAATATTGAAGAAACTAAGCTAATTAATTTCAATTCATAATAGTTTTGCATGAGTGAAAATACTAACATGATTATTTTAGCAGATAATGCTCAAAATATTATTCATTTTCAGCAGAAAAGGATCACAAAAGAAATTGAATATTCAATACTATATGAGTGAAATATTTCAAATATCAAGTGCTATAGACTTGATAAATGGTAGCAACAGGCAACATTTTAACCTAAGGCTTTCATACATCATCTACACACATTTTATGTTTAAAATTAAGTTAGACAAGTGATCATTGTAAAGCATTATGAGTTTAAACAATTAAACAAGTAGAGTATAACGTAGTCACAAAATGACCAAAACAAATTATCATAGAAGCAAGAGAAACTAAGGACATTAGATGAAAATCTAAGTAGCATCAAATAAAGTACTTAACTATAATGAGGGTTTAAGTATAACAAGGAGATGAATTAATAGGATCGGGATGGCTTAGGGTCGCGAAGATGAATCAATTTTCTTTTCCAGTCTGTGCAGCACCATACTGAACATGAGACTAGCTTGAGTTTGCTTATTCAATCGCTCATTTGAGAGTGCTATGCTTTGCTCAATATTTTCCAATTTGTCTTAAATCATTTCTAAAGTGATAGGCTAAGAGCTAGATGACTATCCACCTTATTCAGTTTCAGTTGCTTCTTCTTCCACTTCCTCTATTTGTCTTTTCCTTGTCCTTGCATCTTTTCTAACCCATTTACCTTTACTATTGCACACCATCTTGCTCTAAGCAGGGAAGATACATTAATTCTATTTTTCTCATTAATTTCTATTACCATATCTTTGTCCAATTCCATACGATTGGATGGTAAAATCTAAAAAATCATGCTTGCATATGGTAGGAGAGAATTTTTTAATATATATGCAGCAATCATGAAATACGGAATAATGAAATACAATCCAAGATTTTTTCTACTCATAATGCATGCCATGAACTAGAAATCCTCTCTAAAAATGGTTGTATAGTTCCCGCATCTAGGTCTAAGTACATGAATAATAATCAAATGGAGAATTCTTTCATGAAACCCTAAATTCATAGCATTTTGTGTTCACAATAATCAAGTTATTATCATTGAAAACTCTCTTATCATGCTCCAAGTAATTGGATTTCATGTAGGGTTCACATTTGTCATTTGTTACTTATACTAGACAATTTTCTTTGCAAATAGTCCTATTAGTAACTTTAATCACCTTCTGATTCACATAGGTACTAAAAACACATGACATAAAATGATCATCTACAATAATATGTGTTTTAATCTCAACCCTATCAGATTTTACTTCAATATTATTATAGAATAGCTTGATTACTTTTTCATGAATGAACTTGTAAGGAATCATAAGCCAATTGGGGCATATCTCGTTCAAATGCTCTTCGTACTTGAACTTAATCCTTTTGAGGAACACACAATCAATCAATCTCCCTTGAATATTTTCTCGTAATGTTTTCTCTATTTGAGTGATTGAAATTCATGAGTGTTAAATTAGGGAATGACTTCTATCAGTTGAGGCAGCAAAGGAGATTTCAAAGAAGTAGGTTTCACAGAAGAGGACTTCAATGATGATGGCTTAGTTGTAGGCTTTGCAGGAGGTTTCAATGATATTGATTGTTTAGAGATAGATAATTATTGTTTAGAGGCCATCGCAAATTAGGGTTTAACAGATCCAATCGCCTAGAGTTTTAGAGGAATGAAATTCGTCTAGAGAGAAAGAGGAAAATTCGAATTTGAAGAGAGAGAGAGACAAGTCGATATGTTAACTGTTCATATTCCATTTTATATGTCACGGGTCGACTTGTTTTCAAGCATGTCGACCTATTTTCAAGGTGTCCAAAGTCAGTGGGTCGTAGATTTTTAAAAACATTGACCTGTTTTTAACTGCAATGCATGTCAACATATTAACATAAAGGTTGACAAGGCCATGTATATTTTTAGTTTTTCAATAGTAGGTTGACATGATTTCTAAGACAATGGTTAGTAGATCGAGAAAACTGTATACTTCTCAATTTGTTGACATTCTTGTGAAATAGGTTGACTTGAAATTCATTTTTTCATATTTTCACATACTCTATTTTTCAGTCTTCTTTCTTATTTCTCCATTTTTGTCATTTCTAGTTCTCTCTTTAATTTAAAAAATCTATTCTTATCTAATAGGTTGATTTGATAAGAATATCAGTAATCTATTTTTAAGTTTTTATGTACTCAAGAATAATTTCGTCTTTCAATACAGTCTCTTATGAAATGATATTTTATTTCAATGTGTTTGGTTTGAAAATGATACTCTAGGTTTTATCTCAATAATTAAATTGTATCCATATTAATATTCTATAAAATATATTACACACAATATCTTATCACGAAAATCAGAGTCTAAGACATGTGACCCCTGCTACAGATGGAGAGCCACCGCCACTATATGCTGCTGATGCATTTTTACCCAAATGTCGGGACATTTTTAAACCTTTCGTGATGTTTTCAGCAACAAATATCGAGAAAGACTTGCACTTTTCGACATTTAACGACCAAACATTACCAAAGGGTTTAACCTATCCTGACGTTTGGCTGGAAAACGTCAGCAAAAGATCAAAACTTTTCTGAGTCTTTAATCTAAACGTTGGAAAAATTTCATCCTTTTGTCGATATTTTTAACATCAATGTCAGGATTTTTCCACATTATTTTTTTCCTGACTTTTTTTCAGCATTTTTTTTGCCCATAATTTAGTGATGACAAAAAAAAAATAAAAAAAAATAAAAAAAAATAAAAAAAAAATGTGGGGAAGGTAAAAACACATGGGGAAATGTATGGTTTATTTATTTATTTAATGGTGGTGGAACTATTATCACTTATAGTATAAATAAAAAGGTAGTACAAAATAAATAATTTTTTCATTAAAATCATGTCCCATTCAAAAATAATAAAAAATTCTTTAAATTCCTCTAATCTAAAAGTATTGCTACTATTAATAATTTATGTATGGAATTTTGTTAAATTCGAATTCAATTTTAATCAAATTTAATTAAAATCAATATAATTATTAAATATCGATAATTACTAAGAAGGTTTAAAACACCGTCGAGCAATTTGTGAATGCCTGAAAAAATTGTTAAAAGCAAGTCAGATTTCTACCATAGTACGATCATTGACATTATTGATTTTACATAGACATGGGATCTTTCGTGCACAAGTTTCTTTTATTTAAGGGAAAAAAAAATGGCTGTGGTTTTGAAAGGTGACACATCAAGGCAGGTTGTAGACGAAAATGTAAGGAACGAAATATGTTTAAAGTATGAAAAAACATTACTCCAAGATTCCATGCATTGTGCGTCTCGCTGCAAATTTTGGCATTTTCTCTGTTCCAAAATTCCATCAGTTTGACACCCTTGCTAGATTTTACCTCCTCTCTTCTCTCCGCGTACTTCCAATGACTGTCAAAACACATTGTATGAGAGAGTCAAAAAGGTCCATAAAAGGAAAAATAGAGAGAGAATCAATAGATAGCTAATTTAATAAAATAGAGTATTAGATCTCTTAATTAAATTTTAGATTCAAAATTTGAGAATAAAAAAGATTACGTTAGAAGAGCAATTTTTTAGATAGGGTTCCTGTTTCGAATCGAATTAATTAAAATATGATTTTAGATAATTATGATAGAAAGAGAAAGAGAGATGGGGGCGGATGACATAAAGAGAATTTATTCCCTGTTTGAAATCTGAATTAGTTTGAATAAGAACAAAAGCAAACGAGACAAAGGCATTAGCAGAGAAAACATATGGTGGGGGGGGTCCCTTCTCTGAGGGATGCATGATGAAATTATTCAAGCCGACAGAAATACTATTATTCAATTTCTTTCCAAATATTCATACCCCTTCTCTCTCCGTATATCTGTTTCTGTGCAATGGCATCTCTCCCCTAACCTCTGGCGCCCTGTCACTTTACTTGCATCTTTGAAGGCTTTTAACCGAGAGTTTATCCATTTGGATCTCTCTCTCTCTCTCTCTCTCTCTCTCCCCTTTATTGTTTCTGTTGGAAATAACTTATGGTCAGAAATTATTAGGCCTGGCTTAGTGTTTCACTTATGATCAGAAATAACTCTTGGCTCGGACCACCAAACTCCAGGGTTGAGGAGTATGTGTGTGTGTGTTTTCTCAACCCCTTATTTTATTTATTTATTTTTTACCATTCCCAACATTTTACAAGATATGACAATGAAATAATAAATTTCAAGCAAAATGTCAAGAAAAAAAATTGATCAGAAATTTTCCAAACATTTTTGTAGATAAATAACAAGATCTTGCCGATGTTTATTTTCATATAAACATCAACAAATATGATATGATTTGTTGACGTTTCGGAGCTGGAACGCTGGCTTCTACTTGTGCACGTTTATCTTTAAAATTGTCGGGCAAGGACTATGTTTTTCTTTTTTTTTTTTAATAATATATGGTTAGTTCATATTTGTTATCAAAATTTGCTCTCAAACTCAAATCAAACTCAAACCTGTTTATCGTATTGCCATCAACTATAATATCAAATATCAACCGTAATAACTTGAAATAAATAACCACTCAACTAATAATATCAAATAATTTATTATTCCAAACAAATATAATGTACCCATCACTTTTGAACTACAAATAACTCGTTATTCCAACATAATATACATTTTAAAGAAATATACATAATTTTGAACCAAGATTGTATTAACAAAAACTTAAATAAGTTAAATTAATAAACAAACATTCCATTACATATAAAATGTGCCTTAACTCTCAAGACATAGGACCATTCCCTTAGACCGAATGAGAGCCACTACCTTCACTAGATGTTAATGTGTCACCTAAAATATCATGTAAATGTTATATTCAATAATTCTTATTATATAAAGAACAAAAATGAGTATGAGTATGTTACATCCTTTAACATCTCATGTGGTACTTCCATTTATGAAAATCTTGAGATAATCATTTAAAATAACATTTTAAATTTACCTTTTGTTTTCTTCAATTCACAGTGCACTTTGATTAACTCTTTAGTAGAGCTAGTCTTTGTATAAGAAAATGATAATTTTTCATAGTGGCTGCTAGGTGTTGGCCGTATTCATTTACATCTAACTCTAACCGGACAGTCCTTGTTGATTATTTCGAGAAACACTCTGTCCTCAATTTGATTGATGGATGCTTAAGTTGAGGAAGTTTGTTGAGTTGTTATCGTTTCATCAACTTATTCCTATATATAGAAAAAATATATAAAAATATCAGGACAAACTCTTATAAAAATATTAGAACAAACACTTAGAAATAAGTGATATCTAAAATTCATGTGACTTACCATCATATTGACAAATTTTAGGCTCACATCTGAACCGTCCTTTTTCTTATTGAAGAGAATCAATAGTCAAAATCATTGGCCCTTTCCACAATATCATTGACCTTGATTCAAGATACTCAAGATATTCAACTCAAACATTCTTTCCATTTCAAGTGCAACGGCTCATTTCTCTTCTAAGACTAGTACAGCTCATGAGATTATAAATAATATTATAAGGAATGCAACATTATCTCTAGAACATACTTAGCATATTTTTCTTGTCTGGTTCTGCTTATAAATAATTCATTGTACTCCTTGTGAATAGTTAATGGAATGAGAATTATCTTCTATCCATAAACCTCTTTACTTATGGGTAGTTTTATATAATTCAATTCTATCGGAAAAATATCCTATCTCTAATTCCTGAAATAAAATTGTTTGTAATTAAAAAAAAAATATTACTAATATAATATTAGTATTTAAAATAATTATCAATTTCTTTATCCGCCTCGTAAATGACTTTGAGCCGCAAATATGCATATATGTTTGCTGCGAGCGACTCTTCTCCCTTGCTGTAGGCTTCTACTACAAAATATTTTGAATTCTTATGGTAAGTATATAAAAGAAAAAAAAATAATTCATGTTATTACCTTTCCATGAAATAATGTCCTCCTATTCTCAAGAGTTTTGGCCCTCCAGAGCATTTGCTGAAACCTCTTCAGTAGTTTTCTTTTCATCATAATATTTTTTTATGAATATATCTGTACTCTTTAAATTTTATAGAATTTGTTTGAGGATGAATGTATCAGTACCATTCTCATTTTCTGTTGCGAATAAAAATCTTTGCCATAAGAGAAAATACCTGAATTTGAACATGTTGCAATATAATAAAAAGAAGTAATCTAGAAAATATCTTTGTAAAAGATTTCATTTGATTTTTCGAGAAAGTGACTAATATTTGCGACTCTCGCCTAACAGGCTATAACTTAACATTGAAGGACACTTCAATTCATTGTGGTCTTAAATTCCAAATGTCTTTGAGAATACTCCTTCCTCTTTTTTGAGTACTTCAAAAATCATTAGTGTAAAATACGATAATATAAATCAATACATGATCAAACTCAACATGTTTATAATTAATACTTCGTTTTGATACATTGCCAAATGTAGTATCCTGCAAGGTAGAGGTTTCTTCTCGAATCCGGTACTCCTCAACATGTGCCCGTACTGGTTCCTTGGATGATTCCATAATTTTGATTTTCTTAAATTTTCCTTTTTCTTCATACATGTTTCTAGCAAAAAAAATTAAACGTTTGTAACACGTGTTAGTTTGATATAAGTAAACATATAAAACCAATAATAAATGAAATGAATTTAAAGTAACTGGAAAGTAATTAATTAACCAATAATGAATATAGACTCAACACTCTGTTTCTATATATATATATATATTAATCAAAAGAAAAAAATCAATATATATATAATGAATTAGAATAATATATATATATAAATAGAATAGTAAACTAATATATAAATATATAATGAATAGTTAGCTAAGTTTTTTTAACTTACCATCAAATTTCTATCAATGTCCATCATCGAAATCAATATACATATCATTTTTTAAAACATACAAAGTTTTGATATATGTTACTAAACCAATAGCAAACTTCTAAGTTAGTGAGTTATTTATATTGTAACTTCAATTATACGTACATGCATATATGCCTATATTTATGTTACTAAACTATAGTAAACTTCTAATATACAGTGGCAGACTTAAAATCAAGGGCAGGTGGTGCAAAAAAATTATAAAATATTTGTTCAAACAACAAATATAAATTATAAAATTATATTAGAAAATTTAAAATATCAATAAAAAATAATTCAATCATAATATTTTGAAAACAAGAGTTTTAATTGAAAACCTGTACATTTTTCATTGGACAAATAATGGATTTTTCATAAATTTGAAGATAGTTTTGGCAGTTAATCAGAAAAAATTGAAAAATAGAGATTCTGATTGTTCGATAAGTAAAGAAAATATAAAGAAAAAATCAGGATATGGAAATAAAAGAGATAGCAGAGAACTAGAGGATATGAAAAGGAGAGGGGGGAAAATGAAATAGAATGGAGAGAGAAAAACAAAATGGATGGGAAGAGATGTCGAGAGGGAGAGGGAGAGGGAGAGTTAAGGGAAGGATGGGAGGGAAAAGGAAAAATGTTAAAATGAGGTTGTCGATATTAAATTAATATTTTTCAGAATTACAATCTTTTTTTTTTCTTGACTTTAAAAACTATAAAATTTTTTTTATTGATTTAAAGCATGTGATGGTAATTTCATATTTTGTTTTTATTGTATGATGGTTTTTTTTTAAATTTATATGAAATTTAGTCAAATGAATGAATTTTAAAAAAAGAAAAGTGATGATAAAACTATAGTTAAGGGGTGCAAAATAAATATGGGTTATAAATACTAATTGAATTTTAAAAAATTGAGGGGCATAATTGCTTACCCTCATCCCTTCTTTGGTCTGCCCTATGTACCTATATATATCTATGTATAATATATGTGCACGAAACATTGGCTCCAATTTGGTTGTCATATCATTGATATATGTTATCCAACTAGAGGCGAATAGTTGAATAGAAATATTTTGAAAGATTTTTGACTATTTAGGTATTTTAAAATGAAAATGACAGTAATGTTTAATTGTTTAAATAGAAATATAAGAAACACACAAAAGTTTTTATAGTGATTCCACAAAACTTGACGTACGACCACTCCCAAACTTCCCATAGATTTTTCACTATCAATTCGTTAATACAAACTTGATTATAGATTCAAATTGGATCTTTATAATTTTTCTCTTGAATACTAATTTCTTAACTTTACACAGATTGGTTCTCTATCTAAACCCAAGATAGTGACACACTCACTGATCTTTTGAAATTTGAGTACAGGTAAGAAGGAAAGGTCTAAGATGTGAGATTTAAATCCTCAGATTGGACAGACTTGGCTTTTCCAAGTAGTTACACTCAAGAAAAATAAAATTAAAGTAAAAACAGAGTGTCTGAATTAAAATAGAGTAGTAATTGCAATGAGTTCGTAGTAGTTCAAATCTTGAATAGAGTATTAACTCCTTCAATTTTCATATCTCTGGTATTTATTGTGGTGTTAAAGAGATCTGTTGTGTGGTTGTTGAAGTTGAACGTTGCTCATAAATGTTTGCCAATTAATGTTCTGCAACTATTCCTTGTTTCACAGTGAAGCTTCATTTTTTTACTAGTGTAACTTTCTTTTTGATCAATTAAGAGATGATCTTACTGTATTTAAATGTTAAATTTTGATAAAGATGAAAATAAACAGATAGATTAGAAAAAAGAATACCGTTATGTTCAAACCATTTTCAAATTTTTGGTTTATGATAAATTTAGATCGACAATTTTAATTGACATATCGATCTGAATTCAAAATTTGTATAGTGGATTTCCTTGGTTAGGTAAACATGGTGAGAACTTGGGTCGACAAGATTATATTTTAAATTAAATTGATAGACACGTGAACTTAAATTGATCGACTAGTGAGTCGACAAGGTTTTAATTAGGTATTGACATGCCCAAATTAGGAACCAATAGCCTTTGTCAACATGTCAGAGATTTCAGGTCGACATGAATCTATTTTGGAATAAATTGGTAGACAAGTCATATTTTTAATTGGTCGACATATTCAATATCCATATCGTCACAGTCCTATTTCTATATTCAATTGGTGGACTTGACATTTTAAATTGGTCGATGTATTTAAGGTGTCGACATAATTGAAATACAGGTCGTTGTGTTGCTCTTAAAAAAAATAAAGCAGGTTGACATGTTATCGAACATGTTGACCCTTTTTAATAATTTTTGCTTGATACTTGTCGACATATGTAATAATGAGTCGACCCATTACTAAAATTGGTGGACTTGACAATTTAAATTTGTCCACCTGAGATCAACAGGTCAATATATAGCTCTTTTTAGGTCTACATAGAATGTAGAGTGACAAGGTTTCACTCAGGTTGACAGGATGTGGGAGTGAATAAGTTAGGTCAACATATTTTTTGGATTGTCGATAAAATCTCACTTAGACAATAGTGTTGTTTGACTCACTTAGGTCAATAAGATTATTGATAGGTTGATATATTCATGGTATTATTAAATTTGGTCGACATGGTTCTAAAAATTGGTGGATGTAGAAGAAGAGGTCGATATATGTTAACAGGTCAACAAGATTTGCAAACTAAATAATTTTTAGTTTTGCTTTCTGATATACTTAAGTTTGTTTTTTTCTAATTTATTTCTTTTATCATTATCATCAAAATCTAGCATTCTCAATAATCTCTTTTTTTTTATGATGACAAAACTTATCTCAGACTTGTGAGCATATTGACTCTTATTTCTATAATATTAACTGATTTCTTTGTCAATTTTAAAACTATTCTAATAGAACCATTTCTAACACTAATTCATTACCACAGAGCCACTGCCTATTTCTTAAATTCCATGTTATCAACAGAGCTATTTTTAATAGAACCATTTTCTTATTGTCTAGAAAATGACTCCTACTAACGGGTCCTCATATAGAGAGGCTCATTAATAATGCCTATTCTTTGTCTATTTTTCTCATTCTTTTTGTCATCAATAAAAAGGTCAAGAATAATAGCCCAACTTCATCATAGCCCAATCATTTTCTTATTAGTAGCTACTATGTTATCAAAAACCATCCCATTGCTCTACAATTTGCAACACTACCCCCAACTTCATCAACAACACTCCCAACATTCCTTTCTGATTACTCCTTCACAATAAGCCAATCTCATCAACATCACTCCCCTTTCTAAATTAAACAGCAAAAATTCCAAATTCATAGCAAACATGGGCAAACTATAGGAAACAGTAGCAAACAACATCAAACCATAGGTAATATTGTCTAAACTCCCCCTCAATCAATAACCATTTATTTCTAGCAGTTATCTACATAGCAATAGTTATTTATTTGCTAGCACCACTTAGCATTGGTTAACTTTACTCCCCTAGAAACATCAGAGTTTAAACAATTTGCTACTACAACAACTGCAATAAGCAAAATTTTTCAACTGCCATATGAATGTTAGAGAATGGAACTAGATTATTAGAAAGGTCACAGAGTAATAATCATTTTAATTTAAACATAGCAATTTCAAATAAATATTGAAGAAACTAAGTTGATTAATTTCAATTCTTAGTAGTTTTGCATGAGTAAAAATACCAACATGATTATTTTAGCAAATAATGCTCAAAATATTATTTATTTTCAGTAGAAAAGGCATCACAAAAGAAATTGAAATATTCAATACTATATAAGAGTGAAATATCAAGTGCTATAGACTTGATAAATCATAGTTGCAAGCAACATTTTAATCTAAAGCTTTCATATATTGTCTACACACATTTTAATTTTAAAATTAAGTCAGACAAGCAACCATTGCAAAGCATTATAAGTTTAAAAATGACAATTAAATAAGTAGAGCATAATGTAGTCACGAATGACCAAAAACAAATTATTATAGAAGGAAGAGAAACTAAATACATCAGATGAAAATCTAAGTAGATCAAATAAAGTACTTAACCATCATGAGGGTTTAAGTATAACAATGAGATGAATCAGTAGGATCGGGATAACTTAAGGTCATGAGCTGTCTTTTCTTTATGGGATGAATCAATTTTCTTTTCCAATCTGTGTAGCTCCATACTGAATATGAGATTAACTTGAGCTTGTGTATTCAATTGAAATCGTTTCCAAAGTGATAAGCTAAGTACTAGATGAGTGTCCACCTTGTTCGGTTTCAGTTACTTTTTCTTCCACTTCCTCTATTTGTCTTTTCCTTATCTCTATATCTTTTCTAACCCATTCACTTTCACTATTGCACATCCATCTTACTCTAAGCATGGAAGATGTATTAATTCCATTCTTCTTATTAAGTTCTATCACCATATCTTTGTCCAATTTCATATGATTGGATGATAGAATCTAAAAAATTATGCTTGCATATGGTAGGAGAGAATTTTCTTACCTATGTGCAACAATCATGAAATGCGGAACAATGAAATGCAATCCAAGATTTTTCCCACTCATAATGCATTCTATCAACTAGAAATCTTCTCTAGAAATGGTTGTATAGTTCCCTCCTCTAGGTCTAAATACATGAGCAACAATCAAATGGAGAATTCTTTCATGAAACCCTAAATCCGTAGCATTTGTGTTCACAACAGTCAAGTTATTATCATTGAACACTCTCATAGTATTCCTAAATTATTTTCTTTGCAAATAATCCTAAGAGTAACTTCAATCACATTCCCATTCACATAGGTTCTAAAAGCACATGACACGGAATGATCATCCAGAATAATGCGTGTCTCATTCTCAACCCTATCAGAGATTACTTCAATATTATTATAGAATAACTTGATTGCTTTTTCATGAATGAACTTGTTAGGAATCATAAGTCAATTATGGCATATCTCATTCAAATACTCATCGTACTTGAAGTTAACCCTTTTGAGAAATACCCAATCAATCAATCTCTCTTGATTGACTTTTCTTTGTGAGAATATTTTTTCATATAGTTTGCTCTGTTCGAGTGACTGAAATTCATGAGTGTTAAATTGGGGAATGGCTTCTATTGGTTAGGATAGCGAAGGAGGTTTTGAAGAAGTAGCTTTCGCAAAAGTGGGTTTCAATGATGATGGCTTAGTTATAGGCTTTGCAGGAGGTTTCGATGATGCTAATTATTTAGAAATAGAGTATTTTTTAGGGGTCATCGCAGATTATTGTTTCACAGATTCAATCGCCTAGAGTTTTAGAGGAATGAAATATGCTTAGAGAGAGAAAAAAGGAAATTCAAATTTGGGGATAGAGAGAGAGACGGGTCAATATATTAACAGTTCATATTTATTTTGCATGTCATGGGTTGACATGTTTTCGTGCACGTTGACTTATTTTCAAGGTGTTCAGAGGTTAGGAGTCAATAGATTTTTAAAGATATCGACCTATTTTCGACTACAATGCATGTCGACATATTAATACACAGGTCAACAAGGCCATATATGTTTTTAGTTTTTGAATAGTAGGTTGACCTGATTTTTAAGACAATGTTTTGTAGGTCGACAAAACTGTATTCTTTTCTATTTGTCAACATCTTTGTGAGATAGGTTAACCTGAAATTCATTTTTTCAGATTTTCGCATACTCTGTTTTTAGACTTCTTTCTTTTTTCTTCATTTCTATTATTCATGGTTCTCTCCTTAGTTCAAAAAATCTATTCTTATCTAATGGCTTGATAAGAATATTAGCAACCTATTTTTGAGTATCTATGTACTTAAAAATAATTTCGTATTTCAATACATGATCTCTAATAAAATGATATCTCACTTCCATATGTTTGCTTTGAGAATTATGCATTAGGTTTTTAGTTAGATTTATAACACTTTGTTATTATATTTTGTATGAGTAGAATCAAAATATATGTCAAAATCTTTCATTTGACACTTAATCCACAAAATTTGTACAACACACTTTCCAGTAGAGACATACTCGGTTTCAGTTATTGACAATGCTACATTACTTTATTTTTTGAAAGTCCATGATACGTACACATTTCCAAAGAATTAACAAGTATCACTGATCTTTTTCTATTCAATTTGCATCCCGTAAAATTTGCATTAGAGAACCTATGTAATTGAAAATTTGAGTTTCTATTATACCAAAAGCTTAGATGTGTGGTATTCTTAAGATATCTAAAAATTCTTTTAACTGCTATCAAATAGGATTCCTTTGGATCTGATTGGAATATCTTACACAAAGATATACACTGAATTATATGTTTAATCTCGAAACAGTAACATATAGAAATGATCTAATCATACTTTTATATAATTTTTGACATACTATTTTGTCATTTTCATTTTTATCTAATTTTAGACTCGTGCTTATTGGTGTGACAATTTCTTTGCATTCACTAAATTCAAATCTTTTAATAAGATCTTTGATGTATTTTGATTAATTGATAAATATTTCATTTTTAAATTGTTTAATTTGAAATTTTACGAAATAATTCAACACTTCCATCATGTTCATTTCAAATTCTCGTTGCATTATTTTTACAAAATTTTCACACATTTTTGCACTTGTTCCTCCAAAAATTATATCATTTATATATATTTGGATTATTAGAAATTTATCTTTTTTTTTTTATAAAGAGAGTTATATCAACATTTTCTCTCTCGAATTTGTTTTCAATTAGAAAGTTATTTAGTCTTTCATACCAGATTTTAGGTGTTTGTTTTAATCCATACAAAATTTTGGTTAGTTTAAAAACATGTTCTGAATATTTTGGATTTTCAAAATCAGGGGGTTGCTCTACATACACCGTTTTATTTAAGTAACCATTTAGAAAGATATTTTTAATATCCATTTGATACAGTTTGAAGTTCATATAACATGAGAAGCCATAAGTATTCTAATAACATCTAATCTAGCCACTGGAGCATACGTTTTATTATAGTCAATGCTCTCTTCTGGCTATATCCTTTGGCTACTAATCATATTTTGTTTCTTGTGATTGTTACATATTCATCAAGCTTATTTTTAAAAACCCACTTAGTTCCAATCACAAATTAATTTTTTGGTCTAGGAACAAGATTTTATACTTTATTTCTTTCAAATTGGTTTAGTTTATATTATATAGCCATTATTCAATTCTCATCTCTTAATACTTCCTTTATATTTTTAGGTTTTGTCTAAAAAATGAACATCATATATTCATATTGATTTGTAGGGTTGATTTAGTTCTAACGCTAGAACTTACATTACCTATTATGTTTTTACATTGACATCCTTTTTAATTTGAGAATATTTGATTTCTTGTTCCTGTTCAATTTTTTCTTTTTCTTCTTGTTCAGTCATTTCATTGGTTTCTTCTTTTTGAGAGTTTAAATTCTCTATAAATTTCAATTCATTAAGATTTTTTGTTAACTACTCATCATCCAATCTTCTTTTGTTAGTGTCATTGTCTTTATCAAATTATATATGTATTGATTTTTATTTTTTTGTTATAAAATCTATATGCTTTACTCACTGTTGAATATCCTAAAAATATTCTCGTCACTTTTATTGTTGAATTTTCTTAAGATTTCTTTTCTATTGTTCAAAATATAGCATTTGCACCTGAAAACTTTAAAATAAACTATATTAGATTTTCTTCTTTTGTACAGTTTATAGGGAATTTTCTTTAATATAGGTCTAATTAGAACCCTATTTAAGATATAGTAGATGGTATTCACTACTTATGTGTAGAAAAATTTTGACAAATTATACTCAGAGAGTATAGTTCTAGCTATTTTTTGTAATGTTCTGTTTTTCCTTTCTACTATCTCACTTTATTGAGGTAGCCTAGGCGTTGAAAAATTGTGATCAATAGCTTGATTGTCACAAAATTCTTCCATAGTTTTATTTTCAAACTCTTTGTCATGATCACTATTAATACTTTTAACTGAAATCTCCTTTTCATTTTACATTTTCTTGCATAGTTTAATGAAAATCTCATTGATTTTCTCTTAATGTTTTCCTCATAAATTTTGAGTTTTAGTTGATCCGAACAAATCTATGTATAAAAGTTCCAGAGGATTGCTCATAGATACACAATTTTGGGGTTTAAAAAAAATTTTGTTTTGTTTTCCTTTCACATATATGCCTTACAATCTATCTCTTTTGAATTTTAATTTTATGAGATCTTCAAAATGTCTTTCCTAACTTGCTTTGATACAGTGTATTTTTTGTACCGTAGCCATAAACGGTTCTTGCTCACTATAACTAGGCATGATTCATCTGAATTTCCAACTGTTCTATATCAATTATATAGATATTTCATCTTCTAAAGTCAGTGAATTTAATACAACAAGAAATTTTATCAATGATAGAACAAATATCTGAGTTAAATAGAATAAATATCTGATACAACAAGAAGTTTTATCATTGAGTTTCAGTGAATTTACCTCCAATGTTGCTTAATCCGATAACATTCATTTTGGAGTTGTCTCCAAATGCTATTTTACCTCATTTCTTCTTCTTGAGCAATAAGAATTTAGTAACATCTCTAGTCATATGTCTTGTGCAGTTACTATTGATGCACCAAACTAACTCTCCAGGAGATTCCCTTGATTTCAAACATACCTGATACAAAATCCAATCACACTTTTACTTTTGGTACCCATATTTTGTTAGGTCTGACTGAATTAGCTCTAATTTGATTTTTAGGTACCCATTTCATTATAAAAAACTACTCTTTGGGCCCCTAAGATAGCATTTAGCTTTCCTTGACCTTGTATGAATTTCATTAGAATGCTGTTTTGTCTAATGTTTTTCTCCTTTTGTTCAGTTAGCTCTTTTCTCATAATTTTATTTTTGTCCATGTGATTATTTTCAATTTTGATATCTTCTATTTTATTTTGTAGATGTAGGCATTTGCTCTTTTTATTCTCTAACTCATTTTTAAGTTCAGTGATTTTTAATTCTAACTTATTTTTCTCTCTTAGTTCATCAGTTTCTATTTTGGAGTTTTCTAATTTTTTTCATAGTTTCAGTCATGCTTTTCTTCAACAAATTATTTTTCAATTTTAACCTCTTTGATTCCTTTAGTGGTTCTAAAAATGTTTCATGTAGTTCAGTAACAAAAAAATTACTTTAATCAGAATTAGAATAGGAAGAGTAAGAAGTAGAGTCTACCTCATTGTTAGAGGACCCTTCAATGGCCACAAAACACAGATTAGCTTGTTTCTTTGTGGGTTCATCTTTACTTGAACTAGAGTTTTCATCACTCCATGTAGCAAGAGTTTTCTTCTTTTTCTTCTTCTTTCTTTCTTTCTTTCTTTCTTGTTTTTCTTATTAGCCTTATTTAGTTGAGGAAAACTAGCTTTTATATGTGTCCCAATTTTTTGTATTTATAACATCTGATTTCCTCTTTCTTTTCTAGTCTTCTAAAATTTGATTTGCTCTTATTTCTCCTTCGCATCATAAATCTCTTGAATTTTCTGACCAGCAATCCTGCATCTTCTTCATCATCTTCCTTTCAGAGTTTGAAGAACTCTCATCACTGTCAGCTTTGAGAGTTACTCATTTTCCTTTTTTTTTTTTGCTTTTTATGGTTCCCTCACATTTAATTTCATTTCATAAGTTATTAGAATGTCCACAAGTTCGTCCATGGCTAAGGTCTCAAGATTTTTTAATTCTTCTATTGCAATGATTTTAGGTTCTCAAAACTTTGATAGACTTCTAAGAATCTTATCTATCATATATTCGTGTGGAATTCCTTTTCCAAACAATTTCAATTCATTTCATAGGTAGTTTTGAGTCTTTCCTAGATTTCTTTCACCGTGATGCACAAAAGTACTTGATTATATTCCTTGACACTCAGGGCAAGATGAATGAGATTTATAACTTTGCAATTTGTTTGATAGACCTTCTTCTCTTCAGTTGTCATGTTTTTCAACTTAACTAGTACACATACACCATTAATCACTTTGGTTGGAAATTCAACTATTTCCCCGGCATTTAGATCTTGTGCAGTGATGAAATTGCACATCCTTTGTTTCCAATAACTGAAGTTTTTTCTATTGAAAAAGGGTGCATGATTTATTGAGCATGTTTCAACCGGTACACTCTCTCCACTTATAGCCATTTGGATCTTTGATATTGAAGCTGTTAGGTTTTTTACTAACACGATACCAAATGTTATTCAATTAGAGGAGGTAAATAGTTGAATGGAGGTATTTTGAAAATTTTTTGACTATTTAGGTATTTTAAAATGAAAATGACAATAGTGTTTGATTGTTTAAATAGAAAAATAAGAAATTTACAAAAAATTTTTACAGTGGTTCTACTAAACTTAGTGTATGTCCACTCTCACGCTCCCCTTGAATGTTTAACTATCAATTCGCTAATACAAACTTGATTACAAATTCAAATTGGACTTTTATAGTGTTTCTCTCAAACAATAATTTCTCAACCCTATACAAATTGGTCCTCTCTCCAAATCCAAGATAGTGACACACTCACTAATATTTTAGAATCTTTGTACAAGTAAGAAAGAGAGGTCTAAGATGTGAGGTTTAAATCCTCAGATTGGATAGACTTGGCTTTTCCAAATAGCTATACTCAAGAAGAAAAAAATTAAAGTAAAAACAGAGTGTATGAATTAAAACAAAGTAGTAGTTGCAATGAGTTCATAGTGGTTCAGATTTTGAATAGAGCATTAACTCCTTTATTTCTTATCTCTCTGGTATTTATTATGGTGTTGAAGAGATCCATTGTTTAGTTGTTGAAGTCGAACATTGATCATTTTGCAACTGTTTCTTGTTTCGCAATGAAACTTCATTTTCTTACTAGCGACACTTTCTTTTTAACAAATTGAGAGATGATCTTGCTATATTTAAACATTAGACTTTGATAGAAATTGAAATAAATAAATAGATCAGAAAAGAGAAAACCGTTGCGTTCAAACCATTTTCAAATTTTTGGTTTTTGACAAATTCAGGTCGATAAGTTTAATTGATACATCGACTTGAATTCAAAATTTTGTATTGTGGATTTCTTTGGTCAGGTCGATATGGTAAGAATTTAGGTCAACAAGGTTATGTTTTAAATTAAATTGGTGGACACGTGAATTTAAATTGGTCGGTATATTTTGGTGTGTCGATATGGTTTTAATTAGGCATCGACATGTCTAAATTAAGAACCAATAACCATTTCAACATGTCAGAGATTTTAGGTCGACATCAATCTATTTTGGAATAAATTTGTGGATAAAACATATTTTAATTAGTCGACATATTCAATATTCATATCGATACAGTGCTATTCCTACATTCAATTGGTGGACTTGACATTTTAAATTGGTCGATATATTTGACGTGTCGAAATAATTGAAATATAGGTTGTTGTGTGGCTCCTAAAGAAAAAATAAAGCAAGTTGATATGTTATCGGAGATGTCGACTCTTCTTAATAATTTTTGCTTGATACTTGTCGACATCTGCAATAATGGGTCAATCCATCACTAAAATTGGTGGACTTTACACTTTAAATTTGTCCACTTAAGGTCAACAGGTCGACATATAGCTCTTTTCAGGTTGACATAGAAGGTAGGTTGACAAGATTTCACTCAGATTGATAGGATGTGTAAGTGAATAAGTCGGATCGACATATTTTCGGGATTGTCGATAAAATCTCACTTAGACAACATTCAGGCTGGCGAGGATTATTGACAAGTCAACATGTTCATGGTATTGCTAAAATTAGTCGGCACGGCACTAAAAATTGGTGGACCTAGAAGAACATGTTGACATATGTTAAGAACAGGTTGACAAAATTTGTAAATTTAGTAATTTTTAGTTTTGTTTTCTAATGTATTTAAGTTTATTTTTCTTCAATTTATTTCTTTTGTCATTATCAAAATCTAGCATTCTCAATAATATATTCATAGACAAGAGTAAACTAGTTGA
Organism: Dillenia suffruticosa; assembly: GCA_033439265.1. Taxonomy (NCBI): domain Eukaryota; kingdom Viridiplantae; phylum Streptophyta; class Magnoliopsida; order Dilleniales; family Dilleniaceae; genus Dillenia; species Dillenia suffruticosa. Next base: position 24,582,529 of record JAVTVX010000015.1, read on the forward strand.
TGATGCTTTATACATAAAAGTAAACTAATACAATTTTTGTATTTTAATATACACATAAATAAATAAATAAATAAACAATTAATTTTTTTTACGAAGATCAATTATGAATATTTCTAATTTTGATTTAATTTTTTTAATAAAATAGTTTCCTATATTTGTTTAATATATACATGAAATTGTGAATATATTTGTTTAATAAACTATGTCAATTTTCTTTGTCATATTACTAATTTTTATTTAATATATTCCAAAACCCAAAACCCAAAATTTTAAAACTTAAAGCCTAATTTTACACTAATTTAGTCCTATTTCACCATAATTTTATCATAACTTTCTTAATTTTACCTTAATTTCATCCTAATGATAGTATTATAATATGAACAGATCGTAATTTAACCTAATTTCACCATAATTTTGTCCTAATTTTATCTTAATTTTATTCTAATATTTTTTTTTTGTATCAAGAAATAGTAAATATACATCAATGGTTGTAGTATAGAACTTACCTTCAACAAAAGATGATGTTGTAGTGAGGAGAGAGCAAAAGAGCGAATGGAAAATGAAGAATGGAGAAAGCAGAAGAACGCATCTTTGGCAACTTCCTTTGATGGTGGGGCAAAACAGTGGCATCATTTTCGACAAGGATCTTTAGCTTCAGTAGCAGTGGCAAATAGAGAAAGGGTAGAGGAAAAAGGAAAAAAGAGATAGAAAAATAGAGAAGTCAGTTTTAGGGTTTTAAAATGTCTTCTCGATGTTTCTCTCGAAAACGTTAGAAATTCCTAAATATATGCTGACTTTTTAAGTAAAAATGTTGGCATATGCAATATATCTCTCTCTCAACCTCTCCTTTCTCTCTCTAATCTTTCTTGATGAAAGAAACATCACAAAAAATAAAAGCTTTCATTGACTTTTCCACCTAAATGTTGGGAAATGTTCTTGCCAAATTTATTTTTTTGCGATAATTGCTTTTCCTGGAAAGTTGATTTTTCTAACATTTTAGTTTATAAATATTGGTAAAAGAAAAATACTGACAATGAATTCTTTAAATATCGGGATAAGGCCGTTGAGAAAAACCTTATTTTTTGTAGTGCGAGACTAACGACAAACTTGTCCATTTGTGTTCTCTCTCTCTCTCCTTTTATTGTTTTTGTTGGAAATAACAAATGCTTAGAAATTATTAGGTCTGGCTTAGAGTTTCACTCTGTTATAACCCGGACCACCAACCTTTCCAAGGTTGAAGAGTTTGTGTGTGTGTTTTCTCAACGCTTTTTTTTTTTCACATTCCCAACATTTTACAACTATCGTTAAAAGATATGACAATAAAAGAATAAATTTTGAGCAAAACATCAAGAAAAAAAATTGATCAGAAATTTTCCTAACATTTGTAGATAACTATTAGGATCTTGCAAACGTTTATGTGAAATTTTTTAATAAAATTTTCCTAACATAAATGTCGGAAAATATGATATGATTTGTTAACGTTTTGGAGCTGGACGTTGGCAAATTTATGTCTACTTGTTGACATATATCTTTAAAAATGTTGGCAAGGGCTATGCTTTTTTTTTTTTTTTTTACTAATATATGGTTAGTTTATATTTGTTACCAAAATCTGATCTCAAACCCAAGCCAAACTCAAACCTATTTATCATATTGCGATCAACCATAATATCAAATATCAACCGCAATGACTCCAAATTTCATATTTCATTCATACTTCACACTTGAAATAAACAACCATTCAACCAACATTATCAAATAATTTATCACTCCAAACAAATATAATATATCCATCACATTTGAACCACAAATAACTCATTATTCCAACATAATATAAATTTTAAAGAAATAGACATAGTTTTGAACCAAAAAAAAAATTTATTAACAAAAACTCAAATATATTTTTTTTTAAATTAATGAACAAACATTCCATCACTACAAAAAAACGTCATTTTTGCGACGAAATTTAGCGACAAATTTTTTTTGTTGCAATTTTGCAACGAATTTAGCGACGAAAACTTTTTTCATTGCTATTTCCAATAAAATTTCCAACGAAAAAAAAGTCGTCGCTAATTTCCAACGAATTTAAATTTGTCACAAAATTAGTGACGAATTCCGAAATTCGTTGCTAATTTGCGACGAATTCAGCGACAAATTCTAATTTGTCGCTAATTTTGCGACAAATTTTGTAATTCATCGCTAAATTTGAAATATAATAAAATAAAATAAAATATAAATATATATTTATTATTTAATAAATTAATTTAGTGACGAATTTCGGAATTTGTCACTAATTTTGCGACGAATTCAGCGGCAAATTCCGAATTTGTAGCTGATTTTGCGACAAATTCCTAATTTGTCGCTAATTTTGCAACATTTTTGGAATTCGTCGCTAAATTTGAAATATAATAAAATAAAATAAAATATTAATATATATTTATTATTTAATAAATTAATTTAGCAACGAATTTCGAATTTCGTCGCTAATTTTGCGACGAATTTTACGACAAATTTCGAATTTGTCGCTGATTTTACGACAAATTCAGAATTTATCGATGATTTTGCAACAAATTTTGGAATTCGTTGCTAAATTTGAAATATAATTAAATAAAATAAAATATTAATATATATTTATTATTTAATAAATTAATTTAGCGACGAATTTCGGATTTCGTCGCTAATTTTGCGACAAATTCAGCGACGAATTCTGAAATTTGTCGCTAATTTTGCGATAAATTCCTTATTTGTCGCTAATTTTGCGACAAATTTCAGAATTCGTCGCTAAATTTGAAATATAATAAAATAAAATAAAATATTAATATATATTTTTTATTTTTTATTTAATAAAATTTATCACATTTATTATTTTTTATTAATATGTTATATTTTATTTTTATTTTATCTTTTTAAAAAATAGTATTATTATTTTTTTATATCTTTTATTATTTTATTTTAATCTAATATTTTATTATTTTATAATAAATTGTTATTATATATTGTTTTATTATTATTAGAAAAATGTTAAGAAAAGATAATAAGTAAAAAAAAAAAAAACTTATAACAGATACTAATATTTAGCTTGATGGTTACAAGATCTTAAAGGTTTATGGAAGCGCAGGGGTTCGAACCATGGTGGGAGCAAAGCAAAGGCAATTTTCAGGAATTAAATGAGGGAGGGTGTGTGGGCGCCGGCTCGGGCGTGCTGGCGTATGCTTGCTCGGGCGGGCTCGGGTTCAGGCCAGAAGCGTATTATTTTTCATTGCTAATTTTGCGACGAATTTATATATCGCTAATTTAGCGACGAATTTTTTTCATCCCTAAATTAGCGACAGATAATTTTTCGTTGCTAAATTTGCGACGGATTTAACGACAAAAAATTATTTGTCGTTAAATTTAGCGACAAATTTTAGATTTTTGGCGCAAATTGTAGTGACAAAAAATTATTCGTCGCAAATTGTAGCGACAAAGAATTTTTTGTCGCTAAATTTACGACGGATTTAGCGACAAAAAATTATTCGTTACTAAATTTAGTGACGAATTTCTAATTTTTCGTTGCTAAATTTTTGCGACGCGTTATTAGCGATAAAAATTTTTTCATCGCTAACGAATTTAGCGACAAATTTTTATTAAATTTTCATCGCTAAATTTGTGACTAAAAACTTGTTTTTTTGTAGTGCATTGCATATAAAATCTGCATCACCTCTCAAGATGTACGACTATCCCCTTAGATTGAATGAGAGACACTACCTTCACTAGATGAACCATCACATTTTGTAAAGAACAAAAGTTATTGTGTCACCTAAAATATCATATAAGATAATTCTTATTATGTAAAGAACAAAAATGAGTATATTACCTCCTTCAACTGCTTAAGAATACTTCCATATATGAAAATTTTGAGATAATCATTTAAAATAACATTTGAAATTTACCTTTTGTTTTCTTCGATTCATGGTGCACCTTGGTTAACCTTTTGGTAGAGCTAGTCTTTGTATAAGAAAATGACGATTTTTCGTTGTGGCTGCTAAGTGGTTGGCTATATTTCTTTACCTCTAACTTTATCCGAATATTCCTTGTTGATTATTTCAAGAAACGCTCTGTTCTCAATTTGATTGATGGATGATTGAGTTGAGACAACTTGTTAAGTTGCCATCAATTTATCAACTTGTTTCTATATATAGAAAAAATATATAAAAATATCAATACAAACTCTCATAAAAATATCATTATAAATGCTTAGAAATAAGTGATATCTAAAGTTTATGTGACTTACCATCATACTAACAAATTCTAGATCCACATATGAACTGTGGGTGGTTTTGTACAATTAAATTCTATCGGAAAATTATCCTATCTCTAATTCCTGAAATAAAATTGTTAGCAACTAAAAAAAATACTATTAATATAACATTAGTATTTAAAATAATTATCAATTCATTTACTCGTCTTGTAAATAACTTTGAACTACAAGTATGCATATATGTTTGCTGTGATCGACTCTAATTCCCTACTACAGGCTTTTACTGCAAAATGTTTTGAATTTTATGGTAAGTGTATAAAATTAAATAAAATAAATAAAACATGTTATTACCTTTCCACGTCTTGAATATTAGAGTGAAATAATGTCCTCCTGTTCTAGAGAGTTGTGGTGCTCCAGGGCATTTGCTGAAACCTCTTCAATAGTTTTCTTTTCATCATAATATTTTTTTAAGAATATATCTATACTTTTTAGATTTTGTAAAAATTGATTTGAGAACGAATGCATCACTACCATTCTCATTTTTTGTTTTGAATAAAAATCTTTATCGTAAAGGAAAATACCTAAATATGAACATGTCGCAATAATAATAAAAAGAAGTAAATCTAGAAAATACTTTTATGAAAGATTTCGTTTGATCTTTCGATATTGCAGGGATATTATGCCAGTCCCATGATTAAAAGGATAAAATCGCAAACTTGTAATCACAAACAATAGAAATCGGCTGGTATTTGCAACTCCCATCTAATGGGTTACAGTTCAGCATTGAAGGACACTACAATTCATTGTGATCTTAGATCCTAGATCCCATATATTTTTTAAGAGTGATCCTTCCTTTTCTTCAAGTATTTCAAAAATCATTAATCTTAAAATATGAGAAAATAAATCAATAAACGATCAAACCCATGGTGCTTCCTTGGATGATTTCATAATTTTGATTTTCTTAAAATTTTCTCTTCCTTGAGACATGTTTCTAGCATAAAAATTAAACGTTTTGTAACACGTATTAGATTGACATAAGTAAATTAATATATAAAACCAATCATGAATTAAATGAATTTAAAATAACTGGAAAATACTTAACTAATTAATAATGAATATAGACTCAATATTCCTTTTTTTATACATATATATAAATTAAAAGAGAAAAATCAATATATATAATGAATTAGCATTATATATATATATGTAAAGAGAATAATAAACCAATATATAAATATATAATGAATAGTTAACTAATTTTTTTAGCTTACTATGTCAATGTCCAATGTTATTTTTTAAAACATACAAAGTTTTGGTATATGTTGCTAGCCAATAGCAAACTTTTAAGTTAGGGGGTTATTCATATCGTAACTTCAATTATATATACATGCATATATACCTATATATATGTTACTAAACTAATAGTAAATTTCTAATATACTGAGGCAAACTTAAGACCCAGAGGTAGGGGTGTAAAAAAATTATAAGATTTGTGTTCTAATAACAAATATGAATTATAAAATTATACTAAAAAATCTAAAATATCAATAAAAAAATAATTCAATCATAATATTCTGAAAATCAAAAGTTTTAATTGAAAACATGTATATTTTTCAAGGGGACAAATAATGGATTTTTTTTTTTGTAAATTTGAAGATAGTTTTGATGGTTAATCAGAAAAATTGAAAATGGATATTCCAATTGTTCGATAAGTGAAGAAAATAGAAAGAGAAAATTAGAATGTGCAAATAAGAGAGATAGTAGAGAAGCAAAGGAAATGGAAAGGAGAAAAAATATTGAAAAGAAGAGAGAAAAACAAAATGGATGGAAAGAGAGGTCAAGACGGGGAGTTGGGGGAAGGATAGGATGGAAAAGGAAAAATGTTACAGTGGGTTGTCAATATCAAATTAATATTTTTTAGCGTTGTAATTTTATTTATCTTTTTCTTTCTTGACTTTAAAAACTAAAAAATATTTTTTTATTGATTTAAAGTATGCGATGATAATGTCATATTTTGTTTTTGATATGTGATAGATTTTTTATTTTTTAAAAAAAAAATTATATAAAATTTAGTCAAATGAATGAGTTTTAAAAAAAAATGATGACAAAATTATAATTAAATGGGTACATAATAAATATGGGTCATAAACATTAATTAAATTTTAGAAAATTGAGGGATACAATTGCTCACCGTCATCCCTTCTTAGGTCCACCCCTATATACACACATATATACTGATATATATTTATGTATAATATATATACACTAAACATTTGCCCCAATTTGGTTGGCAAATTATTGACATATTCATACGCAAAAGTGAACAAGTTGATGATGCTTTGTACGTAGAAGTTAACTAATACAATTTTTATCTTTTAATATACACACAAATAAATAAACAAATAAACAATTGTGAATATTTCTAATTTTAATTTAATATTTGTTTAATAAAATAGTTTCCTATATTTGTTTAATATATGCATAAAATTATGAATATATTTTTTTAATAAACTATGTCAATTTGCTTTACCATATTACTACTTTTTATTTATTATATTCCAAGACCCGAAATCCAAAAACACGAATACTAAAACTTAAGGCCTAATTTTACACTAATTTTGTCCTATTTCATCATAATTTCATCCTAATTTTGTATTAATCTCACTCTAATTTTACCCTAATTATAGTATTATAATATGAACAGATCCTAATTTAACCTTAATTTAAATTAATTTTACCCTAATTTTATCCTTATTTTATCTTAATTTTACCCTAATCTTTTTCTAGGTATCAAAAAACAATAAATATACATCAATGGCTGTAGAAAATAGAGAAACTTACCTTCAACAGAAGATAATTTTGCAGCGAGGAGAGAGAGCAAAAAAGCGAATGGAAAATGAAGAATGGAGAAAGTAAAAGAATACACCTCTCGTAGATTCGTTCGACAGAGGGGCAAAACGGCAGCATCATTTTCGATGAGGATTTGTAGCCTCAACGACAGCAACGAATGGAGAAAGTGGCACAGGGAAAAGGAAAAAGAGAGAGAAAAACTGAGAAGTCAGTTCTAGGGTTTTAAAATGTCCTTCCGATGTTTCTCCCGATAACATTGTGAATTCCTAAATATATGGTGACTTTTTAAGTAAAAATGTCGGCATATGCGGTATCTCTCTCTCTCTCTCTACCTCTCTTTTCTCTCTCTAATCTTTCTTGACGAAAGAAACATTGCAAAAAATAAAAGCTTTCATTGACTTTTTTGGCTAAACATCGGGAAATGTTTCTACCAATGCGATTTTTTTTTTTTGCAATTATTGCTTTTCTTGGAAAGTTGATTTTTTTGACATTTTAGTCTATAAACATCAGGAAAAGAGAAATATTGACAACGAATTCTTTAAATATCGGGATAAGACCGTTGCGAAAAACCTTATTTTTTATAATGCGAGACTAATGACAAACTTGTTTTATGAAGTGCAGCGAATGAACTTTCTTGAGTATATATATTGAATGGCTACTAGAGCCACCCACATATACTATGTTACAAATTATTAAGGTATAGCGATGGTGCCTTTGAGTGAACAAAATCTTGAGAGAACTATCTTGTGCAGAGTGAGAAGGGAGAAAACTATCTTTCATCGTTCTCATCTTACATTATAAGAGGTCTACTCAATTTATGAGTTTTTGTAAAAAGGTCTCACTCAACTATTAAATTCATCTAAAAAGAGTTAGGATAATGTAATTAGTACTTAAATAATTAGCCTAATTATTATTTTGATAAGTACTTCGGTATTATCTAAATATTAGAATGCATCCGATAATGATTATAATCATTTTATTTTTATTAATTATTCATGTTGCATATCATGGGTATATAACCCATGTTAACTGTGCAACAGCTCCAAGGCTCTCCACATTTTAATTAATATGGTCCTCAAATCATTTAGATAAGTACTTCGGTATTATCTAAATATTAATCTTAACTTTAGCATCTCCAAACCAATAACCCAAATAATATACTTCACACGTTTTTCTTTCATAATCTTCAAAAGATCTGGCAAAATATGTGTAGAGTCTATCTTATTATTCATTATTATGTTTAACTTTGCAAACACTTTGGAGTTTCTCAAATCTCGAACTCTCCCCCAAAGAATGTTAAGAGTAGTTCTGACCCTCATCATAATTTGAAAATAGAAATAAATATTAGATTAAATACGTAACCAACCATAGTATGATATAAAATTTAAAACACCGATTTCAATAAATATACTAAACTTTCAATTAATTTTATATTGAAAAATCTAATTTTTCATACAGAAATAAATGAGTATAAAATAAAATTATAAAATATTTCACTTAGACATGTCTAGGTAAAGAAATAACATGGCGATCTTGAGAGAGATTTTTGACACATTTGAACCAAGTGAAATAAAATGATTTTGGTATAAGAAGGAGGAATCAATTTTTTTTTTTTTTATAAGCTTTGTCACTTCCATAATTTGGAAGGACATGAAATAATCAAAAGACCAATTTTGCATCAGCAATAATATGCTTTAGTTCATATCTTACAATGTGTGGTGGTATTTTCAATCAATAAATGAAGGGCTTCTTCTCATGTTTCATATAAAATTCTTCCCCGTCGTCCATGAGATCGATTCCATAGTGTTTATGTTGACTCTCTTCTCCGATGTGGCTCCCTCTCATCCCAGTCTCAATATTTTTTGAAAATTTCAATAGCTAACTCAACCAAATCTGGTTCATTAGGCACTTTTTGTTTCGAGAGAGTAATAGTTTGCACTAATTCCTTTCCACATCAAGGCCATTGACCTCTATTTAAATTTATGAATTTTATTCTACTTTTCATGAAATTTATCATTTTTTGAAACATGACATTCAATGTATAACTTCTTTTAAAGGCTAGTCTTCTCTGCTGTAAATGGCTAGACATCAAGGATACAAAGATGAGATGTTTGGTGATGTTGATGATTTTGATACAATAAAAACAAACACTAAACAAGAAAGTAAATATTATTTTAAGATAGAGAAAAGCATCCATGTTAGCATGGAATTGTTTATTTGGTGGAAGCAATGGGGAGATGATGGAAGTTGGATTCGCAGACACATGCAGCATCAGAAGAGAATGTCTTTGGCAATCATCCTGCCCAAGTGTTTTCGATCCCGAATCTAATCATACACTTTTCTTTAATTCAATTAATATTACTAAATTATTTCACTTAGTACTAAACCTTTCAAAACCTACATTCATCTTCTCTCTCCCTCTCTCTCTCTCTCTCTCTCTCTCTCTCTCTCTCTATACATGGGGCCTTTGAAAACCCACGTTCATTCTTTTTTCAGTCTGGTTGATATTCGAATTCATTGTTCAATTAATTCGATTCGAGTCACTATTAAACTCTTTTTAAGGGGATAGCTCTCAATATAATTTTTTTTATTTTTAAAATTTAAATTTAAATTTTAATTAAAAGATTTAATATTTTTTTTATTAAATCAATTATTCGTTGATTTTCTCTCACTTAGGAGGAGGTGTTCTTTTGTTTAGCTTTGATTTATAATTAATCCCATATATATAGATAAGGCCTACGAGGAGGTGAAATTATGGGAGTGTGTGGGTGTGAAGAGGGGACCCACTTCTTTTGCTCCCGGCAGCCACCAAACAGGAGTCCACATTTTTAGTGTCGGAAGGCTCCCTTTCCTTAGATTCTTTTATCCTTGGGACTTGTTTCTCTGTTGCTGCGGTGCACAGTTTCTCCATGTGTACCCTCTTCTCTTAACGACTGCACTTCCTATTTAAATTCCTTATGCATTAAGAATCTCCAAATTAAGGGTTAAAAGCGTACATATATACGTTTTCAAATTGCTTTCAAATTGTTTTTAATTAAAATTAAATTGATATCTTCCTTTCAAAGTATTTCTGATAAACTTTGATCGTTGATTATAAGACGATAATCAAACTTTTTGAATCAAGATAGTTGAAAATAATATTAATACAGTGTTTTTTATTTGTAAGCCCTTAATTCGAAATTTATCGAGATTCTTTCAATTTTTCTGGGTTTCTTTCGTTTCTAATCGTTATAAATATAAAACTTTTAAATATTAAATTATCGGCTTTTAGATATACTTGGAATTTATTTGGAGTTTTTTCACCTGTGTGATTGATACTAAGTTATGTTTTAAGATATAAATCTTCTCAACTTAATTAAAATTAACTGTTCTCATAAATTTTGAGGCTCCAAAAGTTAATATATATATATATAAATATATATATAAATAAATAAATATATATATATATATATATATATGTTTTTCATATATATATAAATGCCCTTTTACCAAGTGAAAAAAATGGGAAAACTTAACCTTACTAAAAAGAATTAAAAATAAAAAATTGTAAAAATAAAAAATTTAGGGCACGTTGATTGTGTAGAATAAAGGTTGAAACATAATAAATGATTTGTAGCACTTTTTGTTCAAAAAGAAATGATCCAATGTTTGAATTCCCTTTTTCTTCCATATACATCCAATCTCCAATTGAAAAAGATTGTACATCCATCATTTAGGAAATTGGGACTTATGCTTGATATTTTTTTAGAGAAGTAAAAAATTTACAAATACCCACAAGTCAAACTTAAAAAGAACACCAAAATTAAAAAAAAAAAAATGAAAAAACTCTTTAAACCCATTTGGCCCACACCATTAAAAAAAAAAAAAAAAAAAGTGATAAGGGGGGATTTGGGTGAAATGTGATTAAAGAGGAGGCTTCACCATTTTCTTGGGATCGGCAGCAATTGCCCCCATCAACTTTGCATATATAACAAATTAAGTTTACTTAGACATTTTTAAGTCAAACTACAAAGGCTTAGTTTTCCATTGGTTAGTTTCCTTATCTCTCTCTCTCTCTCTCTCTCTCTCTCTCTCTCTCTGGAGAGAGAAAGCTTTACGCTTCTATAATTTTCATAGGTGTGGACAAGATGTTTAAGAAAAGTTGATAAAATTTTAAGTTTCATACGAAGCATGACCCATTATTACCACGTTAATCCTTTGCGAGGGACCAAAAGTTTCCTCTATCAACTTTATAAAAAGCTGCTTCATCTTCAAAAATAACTCAATTAATTATTGTATCCGGTCGAGGGGTACTTTTGTCAAGCAAAAAAGATCATTTCATTTTTATAAAGGAACGGTGAAATTAAATTTTAAGGTGGATACGTAGACACACACAAATGAACAACATAAAAAATGAGTATATTAGGGAAAAAAAATTAGAGTTGTGCTTATTGAAAAAAAAATTAAGAGAAACATGATTAAGATAATATGGACACGTGTATAGACGATTAATAAATATTTCAATTGGGTAGTGTGAAACTATGATAAGTACTCATATTACCCGGAAGAGGAGGAGGCATGAGAAGATCTGAATAATGATAATAAAATATGATATGAATTATATATAAATGAAAATATAATAAAAAATATAATACAATAATATAAAATTATCCATATTGTCGATTATATTTCGTGTAATAAAAGTATGATTATTGTTGCGTACAAAGAAAATAAAAATATAGGTGAATGAAATAAAATATAATGGTATAGAAAGATCTATATAGTTTGCTTCACTTAATGTGATAAAAGTTTGATTATTGTTACAGTTGTTGTTATTGTATTTCGGAGATTATAAGAAAATATCGTTAGGTTTTTGTGATAAAAAATTTGGATCATGATCACTTAGCAAAAGAAAAAGGTATTTTCCTAGAAAAATTTATACATTATGCATATTTGAAAATTTTTGCATCCCAAATTCAAATTTTCTTAAAATCATGAAATTCCAAATTCAGAATTTGAAAATATCATATATATCATTATTAATGGGAATATATATGTAGATACATGCAATAGACGGTGGATATAGGGCCCACTTGGGACCGGTTGATTTTATGTTTAATTAATGTTAAGTAAGATTTTAGTGCAGAAATTATTAATATATGGATAATTTTAGTATATTTTGGGTTATAAAATTTTATAATTTTATTAAAAATTATTTTAATTATAAATATTATAAATAAAATAGAGAGAGAGTAATATAATTCAAGAATTATGAAACATCGACAGGAAAGACAAAGTTTTTAGGAAGGCTTACTGTTATGTGGAGGCGGGGGGAGGGGTATTTGTGCATGCAAAAACTACCGTGCGGATGAATTATGAGTGTTTGTTTCTTCGTGGGGGGATGTTTTTTCTTGGGCTCTAATTACAGGTTGTGGGATCAAGTTTCGAACAATGTGATTGGGTCAGACTCTCTTTCTCTCTCTCTATCTCTTTCGCTCTCGCTCTAGCTCTCTCTCTCTCCCCCCTGGAAGAAGTTTATTAAGAGACTTCACAACAATAGCTGATGAAGGCGAGGGTTGGAAGAAAGAAAGAAAGAGAGAGAGAGAAAGCAAGCTTATACCAAAAAAATAGAAAATAAAAGCTGAAAGTTTTAAAGCTAAAAGAAAGCTGATAGCCGAAAGAAAGTGCTTTTTCTCCCCCCCCCCCCCCCCTCTCTCTCTCATGTTCTGGGAAGCTGTATCTTCTCTCTTCCCCACCCCAATCTCCCCACCCCACCCCTCCACCCCATTTCCTTTTTCTTCACTTTTTCCCTTTTAAAATACCAAGAGAGAGAAAAGATAGAAGGAGGTCAACAGCTTCAACCACAAAGAAGAACAAGAAGAAGAAGGAAAGTCTTGCCTCGGTGAGAAATAATTTTTCTCAAGAAGACGATCACTACAAAGAGAAGCGAAAATTCCCCCATGTTAGGACATAATTCTCCTTCATCAAATCCATCCTCAGAGCCTTTCACTTGCTTAGAAAGTGGAAACAACAGCAAGCGAAAGCGTCGACCCGCAGGCACTCCAGGTAAATTATATCCCCAAAATTTAATCCAAAAATTTGGTTTCTCTTTTCAAAACAAACATTTTATTTTTGGGATTTGTATGTAATATTTTAATATCTCTGTCTCTCTCATTGACTACTTTGTTTTAATAACAAACAGATCCAGATGCCGAAGTTGTATCTCTCTCACCCAAAACCCTCCTAGAATCCGACCGATATGTGTGTGAGATCTGCAACCAAGGGTTCCAAAGAGACCAAAACCTTCAGATGCATAGGAGAAGACACAAAGTGCCATGGAAGTTACTCAAGAGAGAGACACCAGTGGTGAGGAAGAGGGTGTTTGTGTGCCCGGAGCCGAGTTGCTTGCACCATGATCCGTGCCACGCACTAGGCGATCTTGTTGGGATCAAAAAGCACTTCAGAAGAAAGCATAGCAATCACAAGCAGTGGGTTTGTGAGAAGTGCTCTAAAGGATACGCTGTTCAATCAGACTACAAAGCCCATCTCAAAACTTGTGGGACTAGAGGCCATTCTTGTGATTGTGGAAAAGTTTTCTCAAGGTTTTCCTTGCCTTGCCCTTATTGCTTCTTTATTTGGATTGTGCATTGGGGGTGGTGAGTTTCAAAACCGAAAAAAGATTCGATTTTGGGTGTAGGGGTAGCATATGAATCCCATTTTAAGCATAAGTTTATTTGACAGTTAGAAGCACACACTTCCCAATTTGGTCATGTTTAATTAGTACTACCAAAATCCAAATCCCTTTTCATTTGCTCAAACCCCCCATAAACCTTTCCTTTCATTTATTTTGAATCTCCTTTTCTCTCTCCTCTTAAAATGGGTACATTTTTTTTATGCTAAGCTCCAAATTTTCAACCTAAGCTGTCTCTTACAAGGATTTCATTTTATTTAATTTGAAGACACCTTTTCTTATTGTTATGTAATTACTAGTTTTGTTTCTTTATGGTAGACATTAAACACTTGTTTGTTTCTTAGGGAAGATAGTTATTTTATTTTCTTCCTTAATGCTCATGGCCTAAAAGACTTAATCTCTCCCATCTCCCTAATCTGTACCTTTGTTGCTAGTACCCATTCTTCATCAATAAAGACATCTATTACAAGTCCTTTTGACTGTTTCCTTGCCCAACTTTTATACAACATAAAGAATCCTATCAGTTATGCATTTTCACAATCTTCATAAAAAACAAAAATAACCCACAAAAAAGATTTCACCACAACATTGGTTTTTTTTCATCTTCATTTCATTCTTTTGTAGAGTTGAGAGCTTCATTGAACATCAAGACACCTGCAACATAGGACGGTTTCGACATGAATCTCAGACTACGACCACCACAACACTGCATCAGCCGGCATGCCTATCAAGGACAGCTTCAAGCCCAAGCCCATCAAGTGACACCAATTTCAGCACGGCAGCACGTGCTTGGCCGGCTCTAATATTGCCAACAAAGCCAACTGATATCATTTTCTTAAGCCCCGAGACTGACTTAAACAATACTGCTCATCATCACCCTAGTAAGATTCCACGGCATCACAATTTGGAACTTCAACTGCTAACAACATCGTCATCAAATAATCCGGTCGATCTTGTGTTCTCGCCAAAAGTTGATGATAATCAAGATCATTCAACGTCAACCCATTTGCAACTCTCAATAGGATCATCGGATTTTAGCGAATCGAGTGTGGGGAAGTTAAGGGAAGATGCATCGTGTAGAAGCTTTTCGAGGGAGAAGAATGTGGGGAGTGAAGGGCATGCTTTGGCGGCGTCGAGGCTTAAAGAGCAAGCTCGGGAACAGTTGAGGGTGGCGATGGCAGAGAAGGCATATGCTGAAGAGGCAAGACAACAAGCAAAGCAACAGATTGAATTGGCTGAGAAGGAGTTTGCAAATGCAAAGAGAATTAGGCAGCAAGCACAGGCTGAGCTTGATAAAGCACATGCTTTGAAAGAGCATGCAGTGAAGCAGATCAACACTACAATTCTTCAAATTACTTGTCACTCCTGTAAGCAACAGTTTCAAGCAAGAACAACGACCGCCGCCACCACCGCGACTGCACCACCGCCACCGCTACCGCCCGATGAAAACTCGCTTGTTTTAAGTTACAATATGTCTTCTGCATTAACAGAAGGTGAAATAGAGAATGATGTCCCAAATGAAAACACAAAAAAGTCTCTAAACCCATAAGCTTTTACTTCGATATTAACCCCTTTCCTTGTTTTCTTCTTGCTTCCATTTTATGTATACCAAGAGCGGTGTTGATTAATGATTTAAGTGATCTTGATTAGTGAGTGTATTTGTTTAAAATCTTGTATGGTTCTTTTCATTTCTGTTTTTGCTTAAATCAAATGGATGAGATTTTTTTTTTAGAAAAATAAATTTTGAGGAGGATTTGGATGATGGGGATGATCTCAGATGGGGTGAGCATTAATAGTTTAATTTTTTTTATTTTATGGAATAAATAATAATGAAGATTGATTTGGGGATAGGTGGGTTCATCATTAAAGATTCCTTTCTCCGTGACTATTTCATTGAATGAGTTGAAACAACTTTTTCTCATCACACATCCCTGTAACTTTTGGTATCGTTGGATTTTCTGTTTGGACTATTTGAAGATCTTTGTAGGCCGAGGTGGTCAGATAATTGAGGTGACCCCAGCCCTCCCCAGCGTTAAAGTATGGTACTGACCCTCCTCTCTCTCTCTCTCTCTCCTCTCTCCTCTCTCCCCTTTATATTTTCCTAGCCAACTCAAAAGATTATATTAGAATACCACCCCAAAGAGAGAGAGAGAGAGAGAGAGGAATCAGATGGTCCTTTTCTGCTGCTATGCTGTTTTCTCCTTTAAATGCTAATGAAAATGCCATGTTTTTCAGTGCCACAGTTGTAAGGGTTAATGACAGTCTCACTCGTCCCTCTCACCCCCTAAAGACATACAGACGGAAACAAAATCTATTTATATCCCATATTTACACTTACTTTCTCCCTCCCTCCCTTCCTCTCTCTCTCTCTCTCTCTCTCTCTCTCTGTCATCAGAATCAGGAGCTAAGCCCCTCAGTGACTGCAGCATCATCCTTTTTTCCATTTATGCAAGAGACCAATCTCAAAACTTGAGTTGAAGATAACATTAGATTGGTGTTCCAAAAAATAAAAACTACAGGTCATTCAAATCAACTTTCATCGCTGCAAACATGACAAAAGGCAAACCCCAAGTGCCAAAGAGTGCTAAAAGTTTTCCTTTCTTTGCTTTTCTCTCGAACCATGTGCTTCACTCTCTCTCCCTCTCTTCCCCATCTTTCAAAGTGTCATTCCAAACCTCCTTACCATACAATAAATGTATAATTTAGTAGGGGTAGCAACGTCAACTTCCTTTTGAGCTTTAATTAATTGAAAAGTACCTACCAGGCTTAGAAGTTTTCTTTTTTTTTTTATGGTTAATTACGAGGTCCCAAAAGGACTTAGGATTATGTAAATAATCATTCAATAAATTAAAATTACTAAAATTAAAAATTTTTTAAAATTATTATACAAAAAACATTCAAACCATTTATACCTCTGTTTTTTTTTTTTTCACAGGATTTGCCCGACTAATTCTGTTTAAACACTACAAAACTCATTTTAGAGGTTATTCTCTTAAATCCTTTTTCATTATTCTCAATACTCAAATTCGAGATCTCTGATTAAAGAAATAAATTATCAAATCATTCAAGCTAAAAGAATTTAGTACCATTTATACCTTCTTGTTTGCATTAAGAACAAGTTTACCGGATTAGTTAAGTAAATTAATTGGATAAAATCTAGATACCAACGTTAAAAATAAAAAAAAATAAAAAACACAACAACAACTTTACCCATGAGATAATAGGGTTAATCTACTAAAGGATTTAATGATGTTTATGCCTTTGTACTTTTTTTAGTTTTTGAGCAAACATTTCGTATTTGTCCAGAAATTTAGTGACGGTGTCAGTATGAGTATTCCCATATTAGGAAATTTAGGTACATTCAAGTGCAGGAAATGGATGGAAGAGCCAACTAAAATCTAACATCCATAAACATAGGCCAAAAAATGAATTTCACAATAAAGTTGTCGGTGCCCTTATACAAGTTTCTGGATTTGAGTTTTGTATATGTGATAAAGTTTTGTCTCTTAAAATTCAATTTAAATCAAATTAGATTTAATAGATTTAATATAATTACTGAATATCGATAATTTATAATAAAAAAATAAAACTAGCTAACTGTTTATTCATAAAAAATAAAATTTAATTTTAAAACAACAAAGATATAGTGTATGCAATGTTTATTTATAATCGATTCACATTACAAAAATATCAAAAATTACTTATCAAATTTTTTTTTCCCCATTCATCCATGGAATAAGGACAATAAATAATGGGTTGGAATTCCCTCCATTATTTGTTTTCTGCAGCAACCACAACAATTTTCCTGAAACTTTTCTACAAAATTAATAAAAATATGACCAAAATATTCTAATATTAAAAAAATACAAATTCGACTATTTATTGGTTATAATTTCACTGTCATATATCAATTGGTATTAAATCTCTTAATCAAATTTCAAATTCAGAATAAAAAAATATTACACTAGGAGGGTCATATCTAAATAAAGTACTTGTAGAGATTCAACCGAATTAGTTGAAATATAATTTTGGATATTTACGGTGAAAAACAAAAAAAAATGTCAATCATCCAAAACATTTAGATCCATTGCTCGATTGAATATGGTATGCAGTCTATCACAATGGGAGTCTACTCGGAGTTCAAACATCCAACCTATAATCCTTTTTTTTTGTGGAAATATAGAGAACACAACAAAGCAAAACGGAAAGCAAAGCAAACGAAACAAAAGTAGAGGGCCGGAGAGCAGGGAAGCTCAACATTCCTCTACCTGAACTGGGACAGGCAAAGCTGATCTCTTTCTCCTTCTATCACAAGAGACCCCCCAAAGCATCAAGCAACAAGAAAGGAACCACTGCAGGAGGGGGATTACGTGCCTCATGGAGACCAGGCCTGTAATCTATGATGCTAAATTGTTATTGAAAATTACTTTTCATGGGCAATGGCTTGGGTATCTGGAAAGGGCAATGTCCTAGCTCATAAGGCAATGGGCTGCTGATTCGAGATGGTCTCATACCATCCCTTTTGATGCACTTTCACAGCGACAAAGGTTTCACTAAGGCCCAAATGAGTGCAACCAATATCAAAGTGACACATTTGTATTATGGCCTTATGCCCATCAACTTAACACTCTTTTGACCATTTTGACAACCACAGTGCTGTGATGAGATTATTCCAATTGCCCTTTTGCACTCTTGCCCTCCAGAATGTATATGGCCTTTGTTTTCATCTGCTTTTATCTCTGTGTTTTTTGCAGTGCAAGAAGGTGTATTAAGCCAAGGCAAAAGGCATCCTTGGTTCACTTTTGACCATTGCCTTGATCAACTGGTCATAGTGTCAGTATCTAAGCTTCACCTTGGAACACAACTAGTCTTGCAGCTCTTCTCAATCCTACCAACCAGGATTTTATAGCCTTGATTAAAAGATTGAATTTTACCCCTGATAAGTGTTTTTTTTTTTAGAAAATGAGATTTATTAATAAAAGATGGACATGATCAAATGGGGCTTGGGCTATGTTAATATTTTAATATATATACATAAATCAATTTTTATTGGGAGTATAACCAAGTTGATCTCCATAAATGTTCTCTTCGTCATTGGTTTTAGATTTCACTGTTAATAGATAATCGGCTTAATAGGTAATAATAATAAATTTTTTAATCAAATTTTAAATTTTAAATTTTAAATTTTTTGAATTTAAAAATGAAAAAATCTATATTTAGGAAGTTGGCAAAGAAGGCTCTACCTTGGGCTGCCGAATGTGGACAATGGGCCGTAAGAAAGCCCTTTCCCCATTCTTTGGCCCTTTTGGAATGCTTCAATAAGGACCCCATTATTTTAGCCTCGATTTTTTATTTTTTTATTTTTTGATACTATGTGTTGGATATCCTCTGATATTCAGGGTTTTGTTCCAATTAATCTGGACCGATCACTACAGTGGCTCCTTTCGGAGGGTGAGTCTCCCAACGAGAAATGTTCCATACACATAAGGGCCCGATACTCCCTGCGAGGGTCGAATCTCGATTATATTTAAAGGTATTCAATCCCATATCCGGTTGAGCCAACTCACGTTGGTATTATTTTAGCCTCGATGTTGGCACAAAAGTTAATGGGGTTCTAGAGGTGACCATGGCATTGAGCCTAACATGTTTGGATGCATTTTGTTACATATCTCATATTAGATTCTCAAAAAATCATAAAATGGTACTTAAGTTCACTAAACTCTCTCATCCAATAGGTCGATCTTTTGGGCTGAATTCTCCTATTGAATTTGAGTCTATCATTTGGATCCATGACAAATTGGTATCAGAACCTCTGGTCTAGTATGGAAGAGGGCTAGTTGGAAAAAAGTTATCTGATACCAAAGTGAGAGCCGTCCAAAAATGGAAAAGGGCTATTTGGTGTCAGAATGAGAATCGTCCAAAGAGGAAAGGACTACCCGCCAGAGTGAAATCCGTCCATAGTGAAAGCCGTCCAGAGTAAGAGTCGTTCTAGCTTCTCAAAGGGAGGGTAATATTACAAATCTCATATCGAATCTCCAAAAAATCATAAAATAGTATTTAAGTCCAATAGGCTCTCTCACCCAACAGGTCAATCTTTTGGGTTGAATTTTTCTATTGGATTTGAATCCATTATTTGGATCCGTGACACATTTCCACGTAAGACTTGGACCTTGACAACTACACCTCCATGACTTTTCGGGATAAAGTGATCCCTTCCGGTCAAGAGTAGTGCCGCAGCTATAGAGCGCCTATGCCATGGTCGATAAAGGCATGGTAAGCATAATTTTGCATTTCTGAGCTATCTACATGTTATATATACAATACGTGATCACCTGACCCATTTGCCTGGACTAAATTTCGTACAGCTCTGTCCGAAAATTTTTGCCAGGGTCATGGAAACAAGCTTCATCACCCAAAAGAAAATAGAAGATGGTCTTCTCTAACTAGCAAGTCTCACCCTATATTCTGGATCTGCTGCGAATAGTGTAGCATCATCATAGAAAGCTCCCGACCCTCTCTCTCTCTCTCTCTCTCTCTCTCTCTCTGAAAACACACCCACACACACACACATTGGTATAGTGTAAAAGGGGGTTAATTAAATTCAGATAACCTTTGCCCATATATTGGAATGTTAAATTAAAGTTGGTTATATTGTAAAAAAAGTGTTGTTTTTCTCTCACACTAATCTACTTTGCTTTTCTTTCTCCCTAATTTGTCAGTCTCGAAATGAAGCATCTTTCCTTCTCTCTCCTTGAATGTTTTGTTCATGGAGTGACAACGTTCTCGCTCTCTCTCCACAACCCCCAAGGCCAAACCGTGATGATGGGGATTTACGGTTAAAATCACCGGAAGCTTTGTCAAAGAAGAGAAGAGGAAGAAGCAAACCCATATTGAGCTCTTTTGGGAACCGAGAGATATCCTTTCTTATCAGCCTCATTTCAATCTTGTATTCTTCAATGGTGATTTGGTTTCACTGGATTTGAATTTTTACAGATTTCCTTCAGGAACGTCTGAGTTCGGTGATTTGTCCAGGGTTGCTTTGTTTATAGAATGAACCACATAGCCTCTTGCGAGTTTTGAAAATTCTTGATCTACTTGGAAATCTTAAAAATCACATCGTCTAAATTGCAATTTTTCCATATTCATATTCCTTAAATGAAATAGAAATATTTCTACCCATTGTTGACATACAAATTGTGTCGCAAACCCCAGCCTCGGACGTGCGAGACATTTTTGCTAAACAAATAAATCAAGATCCTTGATATGAAGGAGCAGACCGATGATGCCATTCACACAATCTTAGCGTGAGATCCTTTGTGCACCATTCTCCTCATTGTTAATTTACCCATTTTGTTTCCTCTTGAATTTTGCAATTTGTGGTTGCATGCGCAACATTACAACGGAAATTTTACTATCTGAGGCCAATAATGGTGAAGGATTGTGCCCTTAGCCTAACGCCAAGCCAAATTTCTCTAAGCTCCAATAAATAAGAATTAATTTAAAATTCCACCACAATCGTCTTAACTAATCTCATACAACTCAAATATAATAAGTGTTTGCCATTTAAATCACATATTATTAGAGTCAATTAATACATCATTAAAAAATAATTTGACAAATTCAAAATTATGGTAAAAAGAATTAAATTACTACTAATTAACCAAATCTAAGTATTTAGCTAGAGACGATATTTAAAAAAATAAAATATAAAAATCTTGGTTTTGGTATTGAAAAAGAAGAAAAATCATAATTTTAAGATCCTATGAAAACTATTTCCAATTTTTCTTCTTCGATTAAGCATGTCAGCACCATGTTAGCATGTTTCTAAGTTTTCATTCCACCTATATTATGAAATTATTATCCAAGATTACTGTTTTAAAATTATCACCAAGGATGATGAATAGTGTAGGAATATAAATAATCACTCAATTAAAAGTAATACAAAAATATAAATATAAATAGAATAACAAAAAAATAAACAAATGGTCATTTCAGTTTTAAAATGTGACTATTGAGAAATGATACAATGTCTTTTAAAATCTCTTGTGATCTATATAAACCTATGGAATCATTTTAAAATAACAAGACATGCAGTTTGAGTTTTCTTAGTAGTTTCTGAGTCATATAAATCAATAATTTTTTACAACCCACTTTTTCTTGTTTTATCAAAACCAATTATGAAACCGGAGTATACAAATAATCCTTGGATCATAAGATATTTAGAATATTGTAGAATGTGAGTATAAAGAGTTCAAAGAAGGTGCGACTCTCTCTGATCAATAAAGAGGGGTATTAAAAGAAAGTCGAAAGAATGATAAAAAGGTTTTGTTCTTCATCTATTAATCCACTGATAAATCCGACTTTGAAAAAGTTGCGATGGCAACCTCCTCTAAGCAAGTTTAGAATGTACTACAAAATGCTCGTAAAGGAGTTAAAAATGTGAAAAAGATTAGTCTTCAAACATTGTGCAGAGACTTCGAAACTTTATAAATGAAAGAGTTTGAATGTATTTCGGACTAGTTCACAAGAGTTTTAGCCATAGTTAATCAACTAAGAAGAAATTGTAAGAAAATTGATAACACTAAAATGGTAAAAAAAAATTCTACACTCGCTAAATATTAAATTTGACTATATTTTGGTAGCTATTGAAGAGTCAAAAGATTTAAAAACAATGAAAATTAATAAATTTATGGGTCCTTATAAGCCCGTGAATAAAGGCTCACAAGAAAAAATGAAGAATTCTTGGTACAAGAACTTCAAGCCGAGGACACGGCTAAGGCTGAGGCTGAAGCTGCTATAAAGGATGGGGCCACAGATATGATCGTGGACAAAGAGGTTCATTTAGCAAGGAGAAGAGAATTCAAAGTCCAAAAAGAGAAGAAGAATCATCAGGAAGCCGAAAAGTATGACAAATAAAAAATTCATTGCTATAATTGTAAAAAAACTTGGTCATTATTTTTTCAAATGTTAGTTTAATAGTCTTAATCAAGTACAAGTTATAGCCAATTACACAAAAATCCAAGAAGAAGAGAGGGATTTAATTTTTTTGATAGCATGTAAGGAAGACAATGATGGGAAGAAAAATATTTGGTATTTAGACACTGGAGCAAGCAATCATACGTGTAGCCATAAAGACATGTTTGTGGAGCTTGATGAAGCGGTAAAAGAAAAAGTTTCATTTAGTGACTCCTCCAAATTATTCGTGAAGGGTAAAAGTAATAGTCTCATCCAATTAAAGGATAGAGGCCAACGATTCATTTTTAATATGCAATATGTTTCGGGTATGAAAGTAATATATTTAGTCTGAGCCAACTTTTAGAAAAAAAAATTCAAATAAAAGATAGAGTCTTTATTTAAAAGATGAGAATGGTGTCCTTCTTTCTCATGTCAAAATGAGTAACAATAAAATGTTTGTATTGAATATGAATCATGTTGGTGCAAAATGTCTTAAAACTTTGTTGAAGATATTTCACGGCTATAGAACTTAAGGAGTCACATCTCGATTCTCGGGTTTAAGCATGCGACAATCGTCATGTGACCTATGAGTACGTGTGATCACCAACACGCACCCTGAGATCTCGCAAGACTATGAAAATACCATTTCCAATAAATTCAGCTCATGAAGAGGAATAAATAAGTATTTAATATTTCAAAATATAGATTTTCAACTTTAGAAAAATGTATATATAAAAGTAGAATACATGCAACGTTTTCAAAATATAATTTTCAAAATACCCTCTGACTGATCCAACGACATGTCTCAAAAATTTTGCAACTAAATAGGACCAATACCACGGTTGGTCTAGAAAGGCTCTCTCCTCGACTAGATCTAGTTGGCGGTAGAGTAGCTTCTATTTTTGTACTTTCTCTGAAAAATATAAAAAAGAGGGAGTATAAAATACTCAATAAGTAAAGTGCAATGACATATTGAATATAAATGAGGGATGAGAGCGATTATGCCAAATGATCATGTCAAATCATACAATTTCAAAATCAAATGCCATTTACATAAAACAAATTTTCCATGACTCTTATGACCACATCAACAATCAATTTTATTTTCCTTTCAAATTTTCTTTGAAATTTGTTGAAAATACATTCTACTGATAGCCGTTGGTAGAATTCGTCAAAAGATTTTCTACAATTTTCATAAAGCATTTCCCATCCTTAACGTTGACCCAGAATTCCGTGAGGTGTCGTCACGTTATCACGGAAACAACTTGAGGAGCTTCTCCATCCCGCTTACCACTAAACCCACGTCGCCCTAATGATCTCGGTCCATGGAGAGACTTGATTATAGTCATTTATTCTTTTCCATATACCATATTCATAATTCATTTCGTATTTCAATATCATAATTATTCATAATAGAATGAAATTTCACAATTCACAATCAGAATTCAAATTGTAACATGATGCAAATAGTTCAAGAAATCAAGAATTGAGTCATGGATCAATCAAATCATTTAAGTTGGACACACCATGATCACAAACATTTTTCAAATTTATTTCAAAATTCATTCCAAATTTTGCTTTGTAAATATTAATTAAAATCATTTTTATCATCCATACTTAATATAACCATCCACTCACAATATTAGGGAAGATAGTTACTCCCAATTTTCTTCACATCAAGAGTATTGTCTTGATCAGCTTGTCCAATCCCAAAATTTTTGTCACCAATTTCACTTTAAGTCGAGCTGACACCAAACTCTAGATTTTCTCTCACTAGAAAATCTCAAATTTTTCACTAAATTTAATTTTCTAGAGATTGGGTTATGAGCTTTAAAGTCTTTAGAGCATGGGTTTTGTGGTGTATTGATTGATCTTTGATGGAAGCAAAGAAAGCGAGAAAAAGGTGTGATTTGAGAGGAAGAAGAGTGAGAGGAGAGATAAAATTTGGATTTCGTGGGTTGTAAAGTCTCATCTCCACCTTTAATCTACACTCATTTGTCTTATTTACTTAGTTGCCCTCTTTCACTTCTATATTATACAAGTGTCCATCATGCCCTTTTTAGGTTATTGGGAAGATCAATTTTATGAATTTAAATACTTGTGGTTCTGCTCTATTAAAAAAATGTACTCAATAATGGTAAGAAAAATTTGGAATGAGAAATAAAATTTATGAGAAATAAATTAGAAATAATAAAAAAATAAAATATTCAAAAATTTATAATAAAATATAAATTGTATAGCACCGAAAAAAAAAACAGAGAGAGAGAGGAGGTGCTGCATTTTGGAGTGAAACGCAGCACTCTCCCCCCAAATTGAATTAGGGCTTTAAGCCCTAATTCTCTCTCTCATCCCATCTCTCTCTCTCTCTTCATCTCTCTCTCTCTCTCTCTCTCTCTCTCTCTCTCTCTCCCTTCTTCTCCCGCAGCCGCGCCCGATCACCGCTGCCTGCACCGCCGCTCGTTACCATCGCCACCGCACCTAGCCGCCGCTGCGCCTTCCTTCCAGCAAGCATGCCATAGCCGCCTCGCTTTCCTCCCGTGAGCGCTACCCCACCGCAAGCGCGACTACAGCTCCTCCGCTGCAACGTGATACTCCCTGCACGAGCCCAGCGTGCCACAGCGTGCGATCTCCCGCGAGCAACGCCTTCCAACTTTGCACGAGCGCAAGCGCCCCTGCGCGATCCCTGCATGAGCTCCAACGCGACCCTCAACGTGAGCATAGTGTGCTCCAGCGCGACCCTCTGCGCGAGCACAGTACACACAGCGCACAACCCACTGCGCGAGCGCGTGCGCCTCACAGCGCGCGATCCTGTCGCGAGCGCGCGCTCCAGCCCGAGGGCTCCAGTTCACGAGCACGAGCACGAGCCCTAGCCCGGGAGCGTGCCAGCCCGGCACTCCAACTCGTGCGCCCCATCCCGTAAGCCCACCAACGGGCCAGCCCACTAGCCCGCGAGCCCACCAACGGGCTACCCAGCCAGCCCGTCGGCCCGCGAGCCCACGACAACCTGCGAGCCCATAACTGGCTTTCCCCTTCGAGAGCTCACCTGCATTTTCGCTACAGGTAACGACTATGATTTGGTTGAAGTTCTAGGGTTTGGTGTTAGAAATTTGGTTGTTGCTAATATTTTTCAAATTTAGAAATATTACAGGTTTTAGATCAATCCAACGGGTGAACGACAGCTAGATCCGAAACCCGAGGAATCCTATGTGAGAGAAATGCACTCACTTCAAAGTTTGAATAAATTTTGTTGATTTTGGGTTGAATTTAAAATCAAAATTTATATATCTATTTGGAAATGTGTTAAATTTGAGAAAAATTAGAGAAAATGAGAAATATTGGAAATTTGATCATTGGTGAGTCAAATGATTCGAAATTTGATAAAATGAAAATTTAGAAATTATAGTATAAATTAAGATTATATTAAATTGGAAAAAAATTGAAAATCCCTTATTATGGTTTTATTTGATATAAAATTTGATGATTTGATTAGATTTGTCTTTTGGAGACTCGAGAAATCAATTGAATTAATTTGAAAAATAGGGAGTGACCATCCTCCCTAGATAAGTGAGTGGGACCCTAATCTCTTTGCATAAAATAGTAAAACGTGTTTTCTGTCATATTTTCGATAAAACATGCTGTTGATATGCATTGATTTGACGTGTGATATTAAATTTCAAAACTGTTTTGTGATTATTGGAAATCTTAAATTATGTTTACGATAACTATGCATCCATGGTTTGAAATGAAACAAAAATTATGCCATTACTTGAAAATTGATAATTTTCTTTTCCACCGTTGTATTGATATGCTATTTTGAAATGATTTGATAAAACGTATTGGCACGCAGATTTGAAATATTTTGATGAACTATGTGGGTTGGATGCCCACTAGTTATGCGATTATATGATTTTACTTGTGAGACATTATGCCCTTGGATGTTGTGCCCTTGTGATACTATGATGATGACATTGATGATTTCGTAACTACAAAAGGCGTTTGTAGAGGCATAGGTTGCCCAGATACGTTTCTGCATAAGGTATCCGCAAACGTCATTGATTCTAAAAGCTATAGGCGCGACTGATTGAACCCACGATGGGGGAGGACGAGTGTGACGCCACCGTCTAGTACCGGGCGAGATCCTATACATGATGATGAGTTAGCCCTAATGAACTCATGGCCAACATTGGGGTAGAGAGCGCTTTAAAGTCTATGCATAATAAAACCCCCGATGCGCCTGTTCTTGGTCACGGTTGACCTTTGCCAGGACCATTTTTGGCTCGCTCTGATATTACTTGATTTTAAATGGATGCATACATACTTGTTATCGTGTGATTGATTAAATGATTTCAAATTACTAAACATATCATGTTTTGCAGCGAAATGTAAATTTTTATTTCGAATGATATTATTTTATACTTCAATGGTTCACCCACACTATTTATGCTTGACATTACCCCCTCACTAACTGGATATTTTTCCATGATACTCACCCCTCTCTTTTCCCTCCTCAGACAGGTTTATTGTGATAGAGCGACGTTACAGGCTCTAGAGTGGATTTGGTATTCACGACGGTGAGATTTACTTCAAATAGAAATATGAAATCTTTATTTTATTTCGACCCTGCGAGGTCTTGACATTTAGATCCATAGTTGGCCGTGTACTTATTTTGGGATGACTGTATAATTCATGTATATTTAATTGTGAAACTCTCATAGTTCATTTGTATTGAGGCGATTGTACGTATTTGAATGTTACTTGAGAAAATTATTGTATATAAGATAAAATTTACGTCCGTTCGGTATGGTGGCTGCTCATTCTCTAGTTGGACATGACAGTAGAGATCTGTGGCTAGGATTATTGGTAATGTACATAACCTAGCGTTATTCTGAATGTCTGCTATGGTTGATAAGTTGTTGTGAGGCCGGAATGACCATTTTATTTTATTTACAGGATGATTTAATTTAAACAGATTTATTTGTATATGGGAGACTTCCGATTTATGAAAAAATTCTGTTCGATTTTCTGTAAAAATACAACCGGCATTCAGAGCAATGGGCGGCTGCTCATGAACCCGGTTTGGGGCGTGATAAATTGTGTATATTATAATTGAGGGTCTTGAGTCGTTTAGTGATATAAAACTTTTTGGTGGCTTGGAATTCCAAGATTCAGTTTTCATTATCTACAACCAAGAAACATATTTGCAAGGCAAGATGAGAACAAAATTGCAAGTGTCGACAAAATTGGAAGGGTGTTAACAAGATTAGAGGAAATTGGATGTTGTTAGCAAAAATTTGCAAGTGCCGACACTTGAAGAGGATGTGAGATGTTGTCGACAAGAATTTACAAATGTCGACAGGTATATAGAAGTGTTCCAACACCAAGAAGTGAGATGTTCCATACTAAGAATTGAAATGTTGAACACAAGAGGTGAATGTCCAAAATTGGAGTGTTCGTATCCAACATAAGAGTTATGTTAACTCAAATAAGGTTGTGTCGACACATCCAACACTAGAGTATTTGTGTCCAATACCGAGGGGTAAGTGTCTGACATTGAGAAGTAAAATGTCCAACACTGTCAAACTATAGTAGGAAATGTTGGGAGTATTTTCGAAAGGAGAAGTTTGAGACTTTTGACACTTTTAAAAAATTCATGATAATGGTGGAGAATTAAAATGGCTATCACATAAGGAGCTTTGATCCGACTAAGGAAGTGAGTACACATCCAAAACTTTTAAAAGCTATTGTGAGCAACATGGTATTTGGAGATCTTTGACAGATCTATACTCTCCATAAAAAATGGTGTGGGAAAAAAAAAAAAGAACTAGACCATTCTTGACATAGTTGTAGCATGCTCAAAGGAAATAATTTGTCCAAAAAGTTTTAGGCCAAAATGATGGATTGTGTAGTGTATATATTTGCTGAATAGATATCCAACAAATGGATTGAAGAATATCACTCCACAGCAAGCATGAAGTGGAAAGAAGTCAAACGTTTCTCACTTGAGAGTATTTGGTTATTTTGTTTTTGCACACTTTTTGGATTATAGAAGAACAAAACTAATTCACAAGAGTGGTAAATATATTTTTATTGATTATGATGCAAGGTCAAAATTTTACAATCTTTTTTACCTAAACACAAAAAGGATCATGGAATTGGAACACAATGAAAAGAGTACAAATCCATGAAAAAGAAGGAGGAGTGAACATTGTAGTTACCACACTATCATCATCTCTATCATCATCATCACAAACATCACCAAAACATCATCATGAGCGCCGCCATCATCATGAGCGCCGCCATCATCATCATCATTCTCATCAACAATTAGTCCGATGCAAAAGACAAGGAATATACAAGAATTTTATGAGGGAACAAATGATATTAATCTTATTTATCTTCTTGCTAATCAAGAATTAATTTTCTTTGAAGAAGTAAGAGAAGATCAAAGATAAAGAGATGCTTTGGATGAGGAGATCAAGAATATAGAAAAGAATGATGCATGGAAGTTTGTTGAACTTCCCAAAGGCTGTACACCCATAAGAGTCAAATTAGTTTTCAAAATCAAGGAAAATACCCATGGTATGGTAAAGAAATATAAAATAAGATTGGTAGCAAAGTGCTACAAGCTATAAGTCAGAATTGACTTTGATAAGGTAGTTATTCTGATTGCATGAATTGAAACTATTAAATTACTTATTTCTATTGCGCCATAATTTTAATGGCATATCTATCAAATGGATGTTAAATCCATTTTTTTAATGGTTTTCTTGAGAAAGAAATGTATGTGTAACAACCTATGGATTATGTGAAGATGAGAGATGAAGAAAAAGTCTTAAAATTAAAACGAGTGTTCCATAATTTGAAACAAATACTAAGAGTATAGAATCAATATATTGATACTTATTTCAAAACTAATGATTTTATACAATATTCTTATGAATATGCTTTATACATGAAAAGGGAAAATTAAGATATCTTGTTTGTTGCTTTGCATGTTGATGATCTCATTTTCCTAGCAATCTTAATATGTATGTAGATTTCAAGTTAGTCATGACTCGAGAGTTTAAGATGACTGTTGCTAATGAACTACTTCCTTGGTTTGGAAGTCAAGCAGTCAAAGAAATGAATTTTTATGTCACAAGAAATTTATGTAGTAGATGTTCTAAAAAAAATCAAGATGAAAAATTGCAATCTGGTAATCACCCCTGTTAATTGTGGAGCAAAACTTTCATAGCACGACAAAGGCAAAATTGTGAATACTTCTCTCTACAAGAGTTTAGTTGAAAGGTTAAGATATCTAACATACACAAAACCAAGCATCCTCTATGGAGTTGGATTGATTTGTCGGCATATGGAAAAATCCAAAACAACACATTGGAAGGTAATCAAAAGAATTCTTTGCTACATTCACGGTACTATATCTCATGGGCTAATTTATTTTCCTTCTAAAAACTTTCAGTTTTGTGGTTTCTTATACAATGATTGGGGAGGAGATTTGGATGAAAGAAATAGTATAATTAGACTTGTCTTTTATATGGATGAGACGACATTCACTTGGTATTCAAAAAAACAACAAATTATTACTCTCTCTACTTGTAAAGTTGAATATATTGCTGTATCATCTTGCGAATGTCATACTATTTGGTTAAGAAGTTTTCTTGAGAAGTCATATTTTTCGCAAATCAAAACAACAAAAGTTGGAATTGATATTAAAACAGAAATTGTATTGGCTAAGAACCCAGTTGATCATGAAAGGAGTAAGCATATTGACATCTGGTACCACTTTATCTGGAAGTGTAGGAAGAAGAAACATGCGAACATACTTTATATCACGGCATAAGATCAAATTACTAATATCTTTATCAAACCGTTTGCAACCAACTCTTTTTATAAATTCAATAGACTTCTTGGAATGGTTACTGGAAAACAATTAAGTTCAAAGGAGATGTTGATGAATAAAAATCAATAGTCACACAAATAAAACAAGAATGTATTTAGTGTAGAAAAATGAATGATCACTCAATTAAAAGTAATGCATAAATATGATAATAAATTGATAAACAAAGGGTCATTTTAGTTTTAGAAAGTAATTATTGAGAAATGACACAATAACTTCACTTTTAATAATATAATATGTCTTTTAAACTCTCTTGTGATTTATATAAATCTATGGAATCATTTTAAAATGACAAGATAAGCAATTTGAATTTTTTTAGTTTTTCCAAACACCCGATATCCTCTTTGTCATATATTTTTTTTCTCTATCAAAAACTACTAGATTTTCCTATATTTACAAAATACAAAAACAATTGATACCATCTAAGTGTGTGGAAACCAACACGACAAATTTTTCATATTTTTGTTATAAATGTGTATAAAACTCCTTAATTCTAGTAAAATATGTGTTACCATCTCTTATATCATTAATGAAGTCATTGTTTGTGATATCATAAGCAATACCATCAAGTTTAGTTTCTAACACTCCTTTCAAACTTGATTCCATCATACCAAAACCAAAAGATATTTGCAACTTTTGAAAAACTTAAATCTTCATAGATTTAGTAAAGATATCTACAATTTGGTTTTATGACTTCATAAGTTTGAGCTCAACTTTCTCCTTTGAGATGTACTCTCTAATAAAATGATATGTAGTATCATTGTACTTGCTCCTTTTATGAAATATCGGGTTCTTTGGTAATGTAAGAGCATACTTATTATCAACAAAAACTTTGTGGGATTTTATTGTAATTAGTGAAATTCTTTTAATAAATTTTTAAGCGACATTGGATGACAAATACAAGAAGTGTCATCCGTATTTAATTTCACAAGTTGATAAAGTTACAATAGTTTGTCTTTAAAAATTCCATGTAGATGCTAAAACTTCTCATAGAAAACAAACTCAGTAGTGCTCTTATAGTCATTAATATCACCTGCACAATTACTATCACAATAACCAGCAATACTCAAATTTTGTGAAATTATATATAAAATTTCAAAATTAAGTGTACCTTTGATGTACTGAAATATTTTTTTAGTTACTCTTATATGAAAAGTAGTAAAGTTTTTATAAATTGACTAACAAGTCCAATACCAAAAAAAGTATCGAGTCTTATACAACTTAAATATTTCAAATTCTAACGAAACTTAGAAAAAAAAAAAGAGGAATGACCTTGTTGTCATCTCTACTTAGATGATTAAACTCCAAATTTTATACGGTACTAACCACCTTGCACTCTTCCATTTTAAATTTCTTAATTTTTTTTTAGTATAACTTTTTTTAAAATAAATATATTATTATCTCTTTGTACTACATCAATCCCAAGATATAAGAATATCAAACCAATGTTTGTTATCTCAATTCATCTATTTATAGTATTTTTGAATTCTTCAAACATTTTCTGACTATTTTCTATCAAAATCAAATCATCAACATACAAATAAATAATAAAAAGGTCACCATCTTTATTAACTTTCACATAAAGTGCCTGCTAATGTGGATATTGATGAAATCATTTTGATTTGCTTCAACCTAAAGAGTCTTATTCAATTTTAGGACATTTTTATTATGACTTTAATAATATAGTCTAAAAATTGATCAATATATACTTCTTCATTAAAAAATTTATGCAAAAAAAATTTACTTCACTTACATTTGGTAAGTTTTCTATAAGATCCAATTTTAAGAAATCCTAAATTATGCATGAACATTTGCATTCCATAGGCACATTTATTTTGAGTATCGCATTGAATCATGGTTTGATATGTATATATGTACAATACATACTTTATTTGCTAGGTTTATAGTTTTGAACCAATTAGAGTTTGGTTAGAGATTTAAAAATCTAGTGGTATCTACTGATGAACAGAATTATTGGATTGAAGTTGGCAAGAGAATCCGATTAGGGTTTTTGTGTGGTTACATGAGAGGCCTACAAGAGAAGTGTTACTATTAACTTTTTCCACGCTCTTGAGCATGACTTAATATTTTTATTTTACCTTCTATTTTTACCATTTCATGTGCAATTTCTATTTTTCTCTTAACACCTCCATAAATACCACTTTGGATATCTCAAATTTACTATAATACTTTAAAACTATAAAAATTCATCTAATATACAACATATACCTAGTATGTTGGGAGCTAAATGAGTGATTAGAGCCCTTAATTATGCATAGAATTCAAAGGAGATAAGAAGGGGCAAGATTAAAGTTATAGATTTTAAATTAAATTATTTTTATCCAACATTATGAGAAGATATTCTAAACATAATATTAAAAATTGTCATTATGAGAATTGAGTTTGGAAGTCAAATTTTAAGTAACTGAATCTTGAAAATATACTTTATGTATAAAAAATTACAAAATTCAAGAGAGGAAAAGGAGATTCAATTGAAAATTCAACTAGAACAATACTTGGGTGTGTTAATTCATGCTTAATGATTATGTATATATTTTTTCTTATGTTATTTTTATGTTACAATGGTCTAAAGATGAAAACATATGAAAAAAATTGAAAACTTAATTTTAGTTGATAAGATAATTCATGAATTTGCCCTATTTTTAGTAGTGTGAACACGTTCATTTTTGAACTTATTACTTTGTTTGCGCAACTTCAAATTGATTAGTGTCTTCTCTTAGTCAAGCTAAACTTAATGGGTTTTATATTGGCATATTATAAGAGAAATTTCATGGAAAACTCAATTCGTAACGTTTCATTAAAGTGATCAATTTACTAGAGAGGTATTAAAATGGCAAACTATGTATATTTTTTTTTAATTTTCAGATAACTTTCTACAAGCAACTCTAATTTTAGTGAAATTTTTATTTGTGTAAACTAGATTTATAAATCTTTAAAATAACACAACATGTGAGAATGTTCATTAAAAATTCATTATATAGTGAATTTTTAAAATATTTTATAGTCCATGTTTGTGATGTTTTTAAATCTTAAATTCAATAAAATTGTTTCATGCTATAATATATTGATAAGAATAATCTATTATGAACATAATAATATTAAAATAGAGTATTGAAATCTTTTGCAATAAAATTGTTTACTCAAATAATCTGTTAAGCCAATTCACTTGCTGAATCAAATGAATGCGTTGAAATGTGTACTTGGAATCAAATTCTAATGATTTTATATTAATCAATTAAGTAAGAAAGAATATAAAAGTTTGATGACTTGTTGACTTAAAATTGATATTTAAGCATTGCATTCATATAGTGTACCCTATCGTATGATAATTGACACAGAGAAAAATAGTATTTCTTATTGCAACCTCAAAATAATCCAAAAATGAAGAACAAAAGTATTATGAAAACTAAATCAGAATTTATTTACTAATTTAAAAGTTTTGTAAATGTTATGGGCAAAATTTGAGAATTATTAATTGAAATGCATTTTAAAAGTTTTATACAACTTATATGCAAAATTTAAGAATATTTTGTTAGAAGACATACTCTAAAAGTTTTATAATGTCTATTGGTGATACTTAAGTGTTATTGATTTATATGTTATCTCTTTTCCATTTGAAATTAAAATTAGAAACAAGTGAAGTGAATGCGAAATCTAACCCAAAACCTTAAATTTTATATTAGGATTTTTAAAAGTTTTACTCATTGAGACCCTTATTCATTAGTAGAGTTCAAAAAAAAGGAAATAAAATGATGAAAATGATAAAAATTGATTCAAAAATGATAGCAACACTTTTTCCCTTGAAAGTGAAATTGGATAATGCATATATTTTTATATATTATTTCTAATATGATAGGTATACATCATGATAACTTGATCTATGCATTCTATATGCTGATATTGACATTGATGTGCGTGTTATACCTATTATGCATGCTTTTGGTTCTTGAAATACTTGCTCAACTCTTGTTAATCCAATTTATGCTTCTTTTTGGGTAATAAGAGAGTAAAAAAAAAATCAAAGAGTAAAGATAAGAGATTTATATTCCTGTGTTTAATTTTAACAATCGGTTGTATCTTTTGTATTTTATCTTATAGTTCGCATATATAATCTTTTGAGATTGTACAATCATACCAATATTACTAGTTTATGTGTATAGTTGTTAGTCTAAAAAGATTTAATATATTATTTATCTTTATACTTTTTTGTTACAATGAGAAGAGTCTACGTCCGTAGGACCATTGATATCAGTTTGTTTGTTGGTTATAAAAGTGTTCTTTATTGCATTATGAGGTTATCTTGTATAATCTCAATGGCTGAATATTAACTAAATATGAGAAATTTTGTCAAATTTTATAAATAATTAAAGGAAAAAAAATTTTAATCAAAACAATTCATTCCATTTGGTAATCCAAATAAAGATTTATCTAGTACTCTATAGTCAAATCATAAAAAATTCTCAATTAAAATTAAAAGAATATTCTTAACTAACCAAAATGGTTCGTTATTAGTCCATGGTATTTGATTCATAAATATTCAATGATCCAACACCATAATTTCTTTTATTGGTATTGAGAGAAATGATAAAACCGTACTTCACATGGGTCAAATCTAAAGTATGCTCCAATTCATCGATTAAAAAAATGACTATTAGGAACTAATTAATCCTTTATCGCCATCTGAAGGGTTAATTTATCTACTAAAATATCACCAGTTTCTACCAAATATCACAGTTTCACAATTCTATTTTTGTCTAAATTGCATAGTAAATGGACTTCTAAGTACGGTATTTTATTAGTGATCCTTTTGGGGGTGGTAAGCGATAAATATTGCCATACATAAATTCAAGTGCACGAGACACATCCATACACCAGTGTATTTCCTCCTGAATCAGAACAAATTTGTTTTCAAACTTTCTCTTTAAAATTTATAGTAGGCATTCCTGTGCGTCAAAGATAGATATAGAGGTAGGAATTTATTGAAAGCACCACACTCTTTCATATTTACCAGGAGTTCATTGATGAGAAGGGGCTGGAGAAAACTTGAATCTAATTCCTATAGTGATGAATATTGTTTGAAAGGAGAAAAATAGAGGTAATATCTATTTTTAAATATTAATATTGATTCGAATTTTTTATAAATCTTAATAACCAAGAATTGGCAATTGGACCCGAATATGCTGGGTCTTTGGGAATTTTTCAAAATCTAGCAGATTTGATAAAACTATTTTTTTAAGAGTGTCTTGGGGAAGACAACTCATGCGAGTTTTGATATTACATTGCATATTTAATTATGTCAAATTGCTTTCACATATGTATGCTTTTCCTCAATGGTTGGGAGTATGACATCTAGATAGCTAGTTATCATATCTTCTAAGGATCTTGGGTTGTCAAAAAATTAATTAAACAAATTGTTTCTAAACAAACAATTGGAGCAAATTCCTCACATGTTTTTGCTTGTACCTCTGGGCCACTATGTTTTTTGACTTCTCCTTTTGAATTTTTCTTTGTTTTAGGCACTTGTTTAACTCTAACGGAGCTTTTCTTTTTTGGAAGTGCTATTAAGTTTTAGTGTCATTTTTCTTAATAGTTTTAATTTCTTCACCTATGGTATGTCTCCATTTTTCCTTAGAAGCAATCACTTCAAAATCTAAAGATATACAATCAATAAAAAGACATAAATGAATTACATTATTAAATTTTTGCATTTATCTTTTCTATTGCATCATACAAGTCATGTGGATTACCGGCATTTTTTGAGATCTTTCACTCAAACTTGCTTCTGCATCCTATGGACTTCTCATTTGGCACATGTGCATAAGTAATGCTTCCAAAGACTAACGCTTGAGAGATACTCGGTTAAAACCATTTTAAGCCTTTTGGCATGTTTTACATAGAACATTTGTAAATTGTCATCGGTTTATCAAGTAAACTCATACAAGTAGATGCTTCAAATCAAAATTCTTTAGGCATGATGTTGGTTCATGCCCAAAAGCCGTAGAATCACTTTAGCTGGTTTATGTTAACAATTGCGGGTCCATCAACCATCTATCATTCAGTAAAAATTCTTACTTGGTACATTTCATTGATGATTATAGTAGAAAGATAAGGATGTATTTTTAAAAAATGAGAATTGATATAGGATCTAAACCCTTAAAATTGACAGAGGAGGAGAATGTACTTATAATGAGTTTAAGCAATTTTGTGAGTTTGAAAAAATAGACTGTTGATAATTGTTTTGAGAACTCTTCAGCAAAATGATGTCTTAGAAAGGAAGAATAAAATGATTCATAAAGATTTTTTTTTCTTTTTTGAGAAATACAAGCAAAAAACCATGTATATGCAAGAAAATGAAATTATCCCTCACATGTAATCAAATCTCTCAAAATCATTTCTCCTTAATAAAGTTTATGAAAGGACGATCGTCTATAATGTGAGACCTAAATAATAAAAGAAGACAACTAAATCTATGTGTGTATCCAACACATCATGTGTGGTTCAATAATATTGAAAATAATTATACATAAATATGCTCATGAATACCTAATTTTCATCGGAGGCCGACATACGATACACAAGAGGAGATGACTCTACAAAGTCCTAAGGATATTGTTTTCTTTATCAATTCATACTGAAGTAGGCACTTCGCATTTTGGCCATTGGGTTACAATTCAAAACATGTTTAATCAACCAAATAGAAACACTTGCACATAAAAAATAGACCACCTTCAAATCAACAAATCTCAAGCCCACACTTTTTACCATTATATTTTGGCTTCCAATCTTAAACTCACTATTGAAGTGTGAAAGTGTTGAGGTGAAGTGGGGATAGAAATATTAATGGATTTTATTAACATAATTTGACAAATCAAGAAAATACCTTAATCACGGAGGAAGATTACAGTTGTACTAGTATATAAGAATAAATATACCATACAACATTGCTCCAATTACACGATAATTAAAATTAATAATCACACTATGAAGTTATGGAATATAATGATAGAATATAGATTGAAATTAGATATAAGTATGTTTCAGAATCAATTTGAGTTTCATACCAGAATGATTCACCACTGAATCCATTTATTAGCTGAAACATTGGATGGAGACACTCAGAACACAAAAGAGAGATTTGCATATGATATTTATTGACTTAGAAAATATATAATAGGATTTTTAGAGATATACTGTGGTTGACATTTATGAAAAATGAGATTTATTTGAAATACATTGATTTCATAAAAAGATATATATGAGAGAGTTGTTATCAATGTAAGAATATATAAGGATTTAAGTTATAATTTCCTAATTAATATTGTGTTTCATCAAGATTCGATATTAAATCTCATTTTTTTTATAATAATGATAGATAAAATTATAAAAATATCCAAAATAAAGTATTGTGGTGTATATTATTTTCAGATGATATAATACTGATCGATAAGATTAAACAATGTGTTAATGCTAAATTAAAGTTAGTGATGGACATACTGGAATCCAAACAATTTAGATTAAGTCAGTCAAAACTAAATATATGAGATATATATTTAGTGATAGTTATTAAAATAATGAAGAAATGATTAGATTAAAGGAACATGACGTATCAAAAAGTGAACATTTTAGATATTTTGAATCTATCATTAAAAACGATGACAACATAGATGAATATATGAATAATATGATTCAAACCAGTTGGATCAAGCAGAGAAGTACATCTCGAGTTTTTTGGAATTATATGATCCTATTATAGTTGAAGAAGAAATTTTATAGAATTATAATAAACTTACATTATTGTATGTCATTGTATTTTAGACCATTAAATAACAATAAAAATATAAATTAGTTATAGTTGAAATGAAAATATTAAGATAAATTTGTGATAAAATTGGAAAAATATGAATAAAATAAAGACGTATGTTCTAAATTGAAAATAAATTCAATTATGAAAAAAATGAAAAAAATATTGCCTATGGCGGTTTTGACATATACAATGAAAATTCAAAAATACATTATTTAAAGAAGCGAGATCTTAAATATAAGAAATTTAGTGAAATGTCGGAGTAGACAGTTAAATGTAGATGAAATGGGTTGTGAAGGCATGGAAGAGAAAATTAATGACAAATCCCATGTCAAAATTCTGGTTCCCTTTCTTATTTTTCATAAATAATTATTTTTAACAATTTTTCAATAGGTTATCTTTTAAAACATTGCAAATTATGGTAGTTAAAGTCTATCAATATACTTCTACTATAGACCAAAATAGACAAATAGAAAGAGGGTATGTGATGTAGAGAGAGAGAGAGAGAGAGAGAGAGAGAGAGAGAGAGAGAGGGAGATTAATGGGTTTATGGATGAATTTGAAGAAAGATAGCACAAAAACTATTAAAATTGTCATCATTGCTGATAGTTTTAAAACTATAACTCAACAAGCGATTTTAATGTTGGATGCTTATATATACGCGCATGTATGTATGTGTGTACTATGCCAACTTGATGCTCACGTAATTAACCAAATGATTAAGATCAAAAGATAATTTTCAAGGGATCCGAATTCGGAATTTCTATAATTTTCAACAATAAAATTAGGATTTTTCTTAAAATTGAATACAATAACATTATCATTAGAATCATAAATAGGAATTAAATTCAATTTATTCTAATTGATAATTCACTCTTTTGAGATGAATAATTTTTATTGAGAATTTAAGTTAAAAATATAGACTTTTATTACTTGAAACAATAGATTTAATTGTAAAATTATTATTTAATAGTATTTTTTAAAAAAAGATTATGTAAGATTCATAAAGTATTTTATTTTCAATTTTTCCCAATTTATGAAGTTAAAGTTAAATTTTTTATTTTTTTTACATCCAAATAATAAAAAATTGTAATTAGAGTTGAATTGATTCAAAAGATAGACCAAAAAGGATCTCATAAATAGAAAAATGGGATCATAATGTAATAAAGGTCTTGAGAAGCATGATTAGTGGCGAAGATAGCAGCGATCTAGGTTGCATGGAAATAGAAATGGAAAATTCGAAAAAAAATACGAGACAATGAGTAGAAACAACGGTTTATAAGAATATAAAAAATAAAAATGTGAATAAATGCATAAATTTTAAAAAAATAAGAATTTTTATATAAATATTAATTATTTTATTAAATAATAGAATAGATGTCTTTTATAATAAAAATTTAAAATAATCAAATATATAATTATTAATTATAAGAAAAATAATATAAAAATAAATAAATAATTTGTTAAATATGAAAAAATTTGTAAATATAAAAAAGTTTAAATATTTTTATATAAATATTAATTAATTTAACGTATTGAAACGTTTTGAAAAGAGAAAATATTTTCAAAATGGGAAAATGTAAGTTTTAATAAATTTTCGTGAATTATAGGATAGATTGCATAGTAATGGAAACAAAAAATGAAAACGGATGTGAAATGATATCAGAAAATAATATTTTATAAAAATATAGAAAATATAAAAATGGATAAATATGTGAATATAAAATTAAAATAAATAATATAAAAATAAAAATTTTATTTATTAAATATTAAAAATATATATATAAATATAATAAATTGAAAAAATTTTATGTAAATATTAATTAATTTAAAACGTTAAAACGTTTTAAAACTTGTACGATGTTTCCAAAATGTTGAAACCTCCGAGAACTTTCGATGCATCGTATGGCCAGTGACCGACAAGTGAGAGAATGAAATAGCAGTAGAGAGAGAGAGAGAAGTAATAGCGGAGAGCAGAAGGAAAAATGGCTCTCCATCTTCACTGCCTCTCTGTAATATCTCAACCGGTAATTTCCTATTCCCTCCCTGACACAGTCTTTGCTTTTCCCCCACTAACAAATCTCGTTCATGCTTTGGAAATCAGAGCGGGTGCCACTTGAAGAACAGCTCTATAATCAGACGATTTCCTGTCAAATCGATGAATCAGAGACGCTTGATTCGTAATTTTGGAGCAAAGGCGTTTTTCTTCGATCCTACTCAAGAACCCATTCTCAAGGAAGCCCTTAAGGTTTCAATTTTCTCTGAACTTAATTTAATTTTGGATGCATTCCAATTGATTTCGAGTCTGAAAATCTATTTGTTAAGGAGGGTCTAAATTACCACTTGATTATGATGAACCAGGAGGAGCATAGTTTCTAGGGTTATTCCTGCTGTATGCTGAAATCTGTCCCTGCCGGATGTTGATCCTTTATTTTTTTTTTCTTTTATGTTTTTCTACCATCATTATGTGTTAAGACTTCAGGCTGGTCCAAGCATGGGTGGAGCGAACTGCAATTATTCTTCCATGATTTTGTAGCAAGTTCCTGCATTAAATTCCAAATGAGCTGAAATTCCCAAATGACTTAGAAATCAGTTTTTTCCTTCTTCTTTACTTACTAAGATCTGAGTTCCTTGTCTCTCTATCTAAACTATTATTGTGATATTCCACTAAAAAAGAAAAAAGAAAAAAGAAAAAAAGTTCTATCAAGAAACTTTTAACACTATGTGTTCATCATTTTCAAGGATAGCCTATTGTTGCTATGTAATTACTTAAAAACTAAAGCCAACCACTGGATACCATTATGTCTAATTCATGGGTACATCATTTTGTCGATATACATCTTATAGCACTGCCATAGCTTTGTTAGAAAATTATAATTTTCAGAGCCCGATTTTATAGGATGGTGATCGTTCTCTCTCTCTCTCTCTCCCCCCTGCCGGTCTATGTAGCATAGATATAATGATATTTGACAGATATTTTGTGAAAAGCTGTCAAATGCTTAAAATGTCATGTCGTTAAAGGGTATCCATCTTTCTTGGGATGCTTATTATAATCCCTGAGTTTAAAACTCAGTCCCCATTAGCTGTTACCTTTGAACTATGTAAATTCCTTATTTGCTCATGTTGAAATATATATATTAATTCAATGCCACTGTTTTAATATGAAATTACAATTACATAATTACTCATGTTGTTGTATCCTTTCCTACATCCCCAAAGTTTGAGATTTTGCCTCATCTATAACATGCGTGCATGCCTATCATCTGTGGTGTGTTTCAAAGTATATGACTTGATGCTCATGTTATTACTACAAATCTTTTAGATAATTCATTTGGATCTCATTTTACTTGGA
This sequence comes from Dillenia suffruticosa, assembly GCA_033439265.1. Lineage (NCBI taxonomy): Eukaryota > Viridiplantae > Streptophyta > Magnoliopsida > Dilleniales > Dilleniaceae > Dillenia > Dillenia suffruticosa. The sequence continues at coordinate 24,624,312 of JAVTVX010000015.1, forward strand.
GGCTAAGCACTTGCATGATTAAACAACAAAGCTAATTGAGTTTGGTTGCAACTAATTGACATGCAAGCTCTCTAGTGAGAGCAGTGAGACAAATGTGGTGATAAGGAGCCTGTTGAAGGTGGGGGGCTTTGGAGTTGTAGTTACTTTTGACACGTTGGAACAGGGGCTAGGGAGGGGGATTGTGTTTGATTATTGGAAATTTTTACTGTCCCCTCAGGTGTCTATCTATGTTTGGGAGGCAGCTTGGTCAGATGATAGAAAATCTAAAAAAGCAAGAGCTGGTGCTGGTGGATGGGTGTCCCTTACGGAAACAGGATAGAGAGGCATTGTCATATATCCATTTGGTTAAGCTTCTGGGGGCAAGGATCGTCTATTCTCTTCTTCACGTTCACTGGTAACTGGGGTTTTTGTCTGAATAATGACACTTTGGCTTGCAACTCACAGAGTATATAGTGCTTGTATGATAGGAAGATTTTTTGTTGCCTACACTATAGTAAGAAGAAAATTTTGGGTCACAGGACCATCGCGTTAAAAAACCAACGGCAATCAAGCTTTTCATTCGTTACATGATAAAGAAGCAATTGATGAGTTATCTCTTGGTCATAATGCTAATGTTTTCAGTAATTCCCACGTAAATTTCCAAATGGCCTTTGAGCAATATAGAACTGTTAATATTCGTCTAAGATCTGCATAGCAATTTGACTATAGATGCTGGATAGCGTTTTGGAATGGAATCATAAGGCTTGTGCACCATTTTCTTTCCTTTTCTTTATTGATTTCCAACGGTTGGAGCCATATATTGCCATTGTTGTACCCAGGATTTGGGATGTAGTAAATCAAGTAAACATTTGTCAAAGCCATAGAGGAAGATGCAGTATTTTTTTTTTCTTAAAAAAAAGAGTTCATTGATGAAATATTTATAGAGGAGATGTTTTGGATTCTTGTCTTAGACAACCTGTGAAAGGGATTAGGATCTAACTTCCCAAACCAAAGTAAACAGCCATCTGACTGAAATTTAAAATCCAAACCGTGGAAGTTGATGAACCACCTTGTGGGACAAGCTTATGGAATAGAAGATACTTCAGGCACCAAAACTGAGACTTCTCTCTGGCAGACACTGGTGATGTTTAACATACATACAGACAAAGGCTTTATAGGCTCTGATAACATACACTTGTGGACTTAAAACTTTTACAAGTGTGAATCGTTGTGGTATTGTTTGCTTGTGATATCAAAGTGTGAAAAGAGAAGACATTCCATAACAATTGCACAAAAATGAAAATGTAACAGCAGTTTGGTGGTCAGTTTTTCTTAGTTTCTCCACCTACTTGGTTGGGATAGATCAAGGAAGCATGGATACCATTACTGATATGAACATGACATGATATGGATATTATAATAAGGTGGATTTCAAAAGCTAAGATACCTATGGGATACTTGTCTTAAACTTTTAGCTACTTTTTTTATTAGTCCTAAACAAGGAAAATTATCTTTTCCCAGTTATCTCCGTCATTTGATGCACAGTTAGCATCTAATGTGCTGAATTGGCAAGGAAGTCTGCCAAGGTGGAGTGATTGAAGTCGAAAACTTCAAAGATTTGCAAATACATTCTATTCACGAAAACAAAATTATTCAAAGTAATAAAACACCATCAAGATTCAATTTATAAGTACATAATTAAATGAAAGCCTAGTCCCAGTGAACCTTCGCTGCCCTGCGGCCACCTCCATTGTTCCCACTACAACAATTGAGGGGGGGGGGGACAAGCACAGTGAGGATAGTGGCCTTCGAAGACGTCACCATTCCATTTGTGTAGAACAAAAAGAACCACCATTGTCAATTTATTTACAGCCTCTTATATTGTTCTGATTATGTGGGACATAAGATTCTAGAAAGACTTGGAGAGGGAAATAAACATCATCGTCTGTGTCATCCGCCTACCTCCACTAGGTTGTCACCACCGCTATGACCACCATATCTAATTCCCATCATCAACTTTGCTCCAGTTTAATTCAACATGTCTTGTCAACACAGCAACAATGACAAGTGGATTCCCAAAACCTCTAATCAACATCAATTTCACAACCCAGTCCTCCTCCAAAAATGTTGACATACCATCATTGTAATCATCCCATCTTCTTATGCCAACAAATTCTTGCCCAAATAAACAAAATGTCGGTGCTATCACAGAATCAGTGACCCCATGTTATTAAACGTGATCTTATTCCAAAATCCAATGTGGCTTTTTTGAGTTCTTTTAAGGAGTTAAAGAAAAAAAGGGAGAAGAAAATGACAATTTTAGTAATGATAATGGAAAATTCAAAAGATGGGTTTGTTAGTGGTGTTTCTTAAGGCGAGGACAACAATTGTGACTAGAAGGAAAATGGATGGTGGTGTTTGTTGAGGATGGAGGAGAAAATAGAGTTTGATTGTGATGTGGGTGAATTAGAACCAAGGAAAAATGTGTGCGTGTGTGTGAGAGAGAGAGAGAGAGAAAGAGGCAGTGACAGCAATTACTGGTTTGATGTTGAGTTGATGAAGGTGATGATATTTGAGGTAGTTGGGTTTTTGTTTATTTTTGGGTGTACAAGAAGTTCATGTCCTTGCTTTTTTTTTATTTCATATATTTTTACTACAATGAAAAGAAAATTCAGTTTTTGTATAATGTGTATATTTTTTCTTTTTTCTGGTATTTAATATTTTTTTATTTTATTTTACTTTATCCATGTGTTATCTCTATCAGTGCCACGTAGGTGACCACATGGTATATTTGACAGCACAATGCAAGTTCCATTAATATATCCATCATTGGACTACAATTGTAACCAATAACCTTTGTTTAGGACTAATTCGGAAAAGTGGGGAAAGGTTTAGGACCGGGTATACCATTATCCCAATATCTATTATTCTTATGTCTACAATAATAATTTTTCATTTATCTAATCATAGAATTTGATAAAATAAGAAACTTGTATCATTGAGACGTGACTTTCAATGAGATTTCCCTCTCTTTCAACTCAAAATTTGTGATAAGAAAATAAAGAGATGGTAGCATCAAGGACCAATTCTTGTAATATCTACATGAAAGCATGGAAGAGGTCAAATTAGATGAGGTCTCAGAGGATCACCAAGGGAATGATAATAGAGTGAGCATTTTGTTTCTGGTAATGTCATAAGTTGTTATGCAAAATACCTGGAGGCTAAGTTCTATGCAGTTTAACTATGAAGTGCTAGAAAGTTTTAATTGTAGCCACTTCATATGCAAACTGTCTACAATAAGAGGATTGGAGATGCAGTGAGATGGAGCCCCTTTAAGGTGCGGAGCTTTGAAGACAGGGTTACTTTTATGCATTGGTGGTTGGGAGGGTTAAAACCATGTTTGATTATTTGGAAGTTCTTAGTGTCTCCTAAGGTGACTATCATTTCTTGGTAGGTGTCTTGAGGAAGGTGATGGAAAAATTACAAATGAAAGAGTTGGTGGTGGTAATAGGTGCCCTTACGAAAAATGGGTAGTGAGACAACGTCATTTATTGTTTCACTGTTCATGGAGAAGGACACTTTAGGACGAGGGGATTGTCTATTCTCTTCGTACATTGGTTGTTTGGGTTTTTGCCTTTATGGTGAGATCTAGGCTTGCAGGGGTATATAGTCCTATATGGTGTGGAGAAATTTTATGGCATACAGTTCAATAAGAAGAGAGTTTTGGATTACAGGACAATCATATATAAAAACCTGCCTATGATCAAGTTTTCCCCAGCTACGTAATATGGAAGAAATGGATGGGCTCTCTTTTTGTCATTATAAATATTTTTAGTAATTGGTAATAATCTGAAATAGAGAACTTTCAGTATTCTTGTGCAAGATCTGCATGACTGTCCAGATGCAGAACTTAAAGTAGCATTTTGAAAAGAAGCACAAAGCTTGAACTTCATTTCATTTCCTCCTCCTAGCAGGTTTCCAGTTGTTGGGGACATATAAGGTTATTATTGTAGCCTAAACGAAGAATGTAGTAAAACAAGTGAGACCTGCCTTACACGAGAGCCAACGCTAAGCATGTCTTCTCTTTCTCATAGAAAGGTGATTAAAAGAAATGACTTCCTCAATGAAATACTTACAGAGAAGAGTTTGAATTCTGGGTATGTCTTGCTCAACCGAGGAAGTGTGTTAGAATCTAATTTCGCAAACCAACGTAAACAACTGCTAATGTGAAGCTGAAGATTCCAGCACTGTAAGTCAATACCTCTTTATGAAACAGGCAAAAAGAATTCAAGCAAAATCTCGTAGGAGCTGAAAAATCTCCGGTGGGAACATCCATTACAATAGGACATATATACCACGAAATGCTTCATAGCAACTGTGAATCATATAACTTCCACTTTAAGCTCTCAAAATGTCCATCACCCAACTGTTGAGGGTAGGCCTTGCCACACAGGAAAATTACAGTGGGCACAATGGGGACTCTTGCCCTTGCTGAAGTTCTGAGAAAAGTATGATCAACTCTAATTATATAAGATTATATGTTTATATATATGTTAACAGATACACACACACATACATATATTGAAAAGGGCATGTCTATTATCATTTGTTGGTTTACTTTCAAAGGGTATCAAATTATATTTATACCATTCATTAGACACAAAAAGGAAATCCCCAATGTGGTGAATGCTTGAATGTCGAAGTGGTTATGATTCACTAGATGGAGGCCTTCACGATGACGTTGAAGGGGAATACAATGCTTATCGTCCTGGCAAAAAAGTGCTTGAATGTCTTTTCCAAAAATACATTTTGTTGCTCACCCTTATGTTTCCTGCCATGTTTTGCACCACCATCACCAAGTTTGCTTCTTTGCCTCTTGCTCTTGAACTTGGATTTTTGTTTTCTTTTTATTTTTGTGGTTCTAAATTGCATTTATTGTATTAATTTATGAGCTATTTTTTGGTTAAATAATATTGTGAAACCCAAAGTCAATGTATTAACCAAATTTTATTGATGGGTGGAACCCATAAGACAAAATCTTTTAATTTCACAAAAACTAATAAACCGGTGCTATCAAATTTTATTATTTAATTAGTTGGTTTTTTGAGGTTTTTCGTTTGCATTTTTTAATGGGTTATCTTTTCGACCTGCATGAATTTTATGACAAAGATTTGCTAAACCATTCTAATGGTTCAATGAAGTATTATGTGTTTGAATTTTTTTTTTTTTTCTTTTTCTTTGTAGTAGTCTCCGCCCACATGATTGTTGTAATAAACCTATTGCTTAAAATGCTAGAATGATGTAATTGTGGTATCCTATGCCCTTTGTTTATTTTTTGTTTCTTAAAATCCTTTTGTCTTTTCAAAAATTTTAGTAAGGGTTAATCTCTAACTTCACATTAAATTTCTCTCATTTGTAATTTTGTAATTTAATTTGTAACCCCTTTCACACTTTAAGATAATAGTCTATATAATATAATGCTCACAGGTCTAGTTTGCCCAAACTAGAACAAATTCCTAGCTTCATCCATCCTGCCACATGGCCAACATTTTCAACTTCTTCAGTGAGATACAAAACAAAACTAGTGTACTTAAACTTCTCCAACTTAAGAAATTGTAATGGTACTTCTTTGCATGTGAAATCTGGTCAGTTTTCTTAGTTTCACCTGGCACTTGGTAGTGATTGTTCTATGAATCATGGATACTGATCCTAAACATGGATCTTACATGTCATAGATGATGGTAGTTCAAATTGATGGATGAATGGTAGTAGAATGGTATCAGTATAGGTGGTTCTGGGTAGCAGACAACGCCTTAATAATGTATACGTGCCCATGCATCCTTTGTATTTATCCATTTCTGTTTTCCTTCTTTGAATAACTTTAGTGAGGTTGGTTAGAGATCTATTTCACATAGTTCTGTAATGCACTTATGGTCCAGTACCGAGGGAAAAACAAGTGATTTATTTGATAAAGATTGTGGTAGGAACATTCTTGTTGTGCAGTAACATGAAATAGTTTGTGGCTACTATTTGTAGGAACCTGTTGCATTCATGGGAGGGATGTTTGCAGGACTCTTGAGGCTTGATTTGAATGAAGATCCGCTCAAGGAATGGGTGACGAGAACGGTGGAGGCTTCTGGGATTACGGAGGAGACTGGAACCGAAGAAGGAACGCAACCAGAAGATGAATCTCCGCAGCTAATCGAGATTGAATGAAGGTTGTCTTTTGTGTATTGGATCGTTACCTGCCATATGTATTAATCATATAATTTTCTTTCTCATTTCATTCATCATGGGACAGCTCAAGGTGGAGAAACCCTTTACAGCATACATCAAGTCCCTGCCACTGCACTTTCTACAAGTGTTCTAATCGGCTGCATACTCCCTCAAAAGGGGTGGCTTTACCTAAATTTTCTATGCCAGAGGCAAGTAATTGCTCTGACATAAATCAAACTTGAAATCTGAGTTATTCTAATGGATTTTAGTCTTGGAGATGTGTGGTGCAGAAGTAAAATTTTAAGGGGAAAATTAAAGGGTAATTAATATTCTATGTAGTAAATGTTATTTCATAATATTTCATTTTTTTTTTCTCTCGTGTGATGAATAAATATAGTATTTTGTACGATATAAAAGATTAGAGGGAAAATGTTAAATGACAAAAATTAAATTAATTCTTATATTTTCTTTTTCCTCTCTAGAGACATTTGTTTCGAGTTTTCTTTCTAAAAAATCAAATTTAATTTTTTATCAGCGGAATGCATTAAATTTTTCTATCTAAAGAAATTCAATTTAGTATATATTTTTTCTCTCTATAAACATTGATTTTGAGTTTTATATTTAAAAACATCAAATTTAGTTTCTTTTTTTAAAATGAGCATGTTAATTTTCTCTCTTGAAAATAAATAAATTCAAATCTCTCTCTCTACATACATTGATTTTTAAGTTTCTCCTTCTCTAAAATATGAAGCTTAGTTTTCTTTTTTTCTTAAAATAACCATATTAATTTTCTCTTTTTAAAGAAATCTATCTAATTCTATTTTCTCTCTCTAATCACATCGATTTTAAATTTCTCTCTCTAAAATGAAACACGTTAACTTTCCATCTCTAACAAAAAGTAAATTAATTTATAACTTTTTATTTCTAAATAAATTGATTTTAAATTCTCTCTAAGAATATCAAATTTAATTTTATCTAAAAATAAATGCATCAATTTTCTCTTTCTACAAAATTAATTTATTTTACATTTTGTCGTTCTTAATATATTGATTTTTAATTTTCTTTCTTTTAAAAAAACTAAATTTAATTTTTCTATCTCTAAAATTAAACATATTAGTTTTTTTTCTCTAGAAAATCAGTTTATTTTATATTTTCTCTCTATAAATGTATTTATTTTGAGTTTTCTCTGGCTAAAAAAATTAAAATTATTTTTTCTCTCTCTAAAAGTAAGAATATTAATTCACTTTTTTAAGACAAATAAAACTAAATTTTCTCTGTATAATAGAATCAACTGTGAGGGAATTAAATTTTTTCCCCTTTGTGTTGCCATATGGTTTACCCCATATAAATATAAAAGGAGAAAAATAGAGAGAGAGAGAGAGAGAGAGAGAGAGAGAGAGAGAGAGAGAGAGAGAGAGAGAGAATTCAATCACCAAACAATAGAGTGGTCATGTAGGTCGTCTTGATCGGAGAATTCAAAATTACTCTGGTGTGGCAACAATGAGACAGTCTAATGGTATAATCTTTTTTTTTAATTTGGTAATCCCAGATTTAAATTCTTGTATAACAAAAAAAAATCTAATAATATCATGCAAGATAGAATAAACAAATCAGACCGCTTTTGAGTTAAAAACTTATCATTGTAACAATAATAAGCTAACCTTTATTCTACTCGGTGAATTCATTCATGCGAATTCTTTTATGCCAATACAATGATAAGATAACTTTTGAGTTAAAAACTTGATAGTATTCTCCAAAATCTGATCAGCAACATAAGCTAAGAATAACAACAAATCGTCCACAATGAGTAGTGTTTCTTCATCCATAGCTAAGAAAAATTGGCGAAGAAAAAGGGTTTTCATGTTTCCAAGAAAATAATCTAGTGGTACAAACTCCTTTCTCTTAACCTGATAATTTCAAATTCAAATTCTCGTACAACTAAAATAAAGGGAAAAAAGATCTTCATTTCAACTATTTTATTTTATAAAATTAAATGATTCTGATAAAAAAAAGAATATAATTCTGATATCATTATAACAATATAAAATAATATGAATATGAAAAATATATAAATATGATTATAATATCCGGAGAACAATATAATAATATAAATTCTAATTATCCATTATATTATTGAATTATTATAATAAATTAGATTTATATAAAAAAACACATTATTACAAATATAAAAATAATTATTATAAATATAAAAATATAAAAATAAAAAAAATCATATACATATCAAAATCAAATCATTGATTTGATTTTAATATATAATATTAGGTTTAATCGTAAGGATTGCAAATTATTTGATGAGGTTGAAATTGATATTTGGATGCAGAAAAAAAAATTTCAGTATAATTTGAAGGTTGAGGGATGAGGGTGAGGAACAATTCCCCCCACAATTAATCTCTCTTTATTTGAAATTAGGATTTATGCAAGTGACAAAGGAATGGGTGGTTCTTGGGGGCAGTTCGGGCGGTAGTGCTTCTTAGACATGAGCCCGGGCCGGTTTGGGCCCGAAAACCGGCTCGACCGGCCCGGAAAAAGTCGGCCCATGAACCTGTCTGGTGCTACAGTAACCCGAACGGCCCGAACGGGTTACTATAGTGGCCGGGCCGGTTCCAGGGTTTTTGAAACCGTGAACCGGCTTGGCCGGTTCCAACGACACCTTGTCCCTCTTTTTTTTTTTTGAATTTTTTTAATAATTTTTCCCCCTCCTTGTTTGGCCAAACCGGCTTGGCCCGGTGTGAACCAGCCCGCCGGTTCCGGTTTAGAGGGCTGGCCCGGGCCGGTTCAAGTAAAAAAATTTAGAACCGGCCTGGCCCGGCCCGGACTGACCTAGGAACCGCAACCAGCCCGGCCTGTGGTTCCTGGAACCGCCCTTGAACCGGACCGGGCCCGGCCCCGGCCCCGGCCCGGTTACATGTCTAGTGCTTTTGCTTCTCTGGTTTTATTGTTTCTTTTCTGATTTTATCTCATTTGATTGCATTTACTTATAAAAGAATGGGTATTGAGTTCAAACGATGAGATGTGGGTAGAACGAGGACAGCATCCCAAAGGTGGGATTTGTTGGACCCGTGGGTTGAGCCCATTTTCAGCGTCGGTGGGTCCATTCAATGCACGAATTTATTATAGTTAATTAAATTAATAGCACTAATTTCTATTATGGATGCCAGAAAAGAATTAATCTCAATTATAAATTTATAACCTTTCTCCTCACTACTTTTTAGTTTCAGTTAACGATTGCTGTAGGATGTGCAAGGCAAGGGATGAATGTTGACTTTCTGTATTTTCTGTTTTCGCTATGATCCTCTCTTTTCATCCATTATTGGAATTAATTTTTGTCTGCCATCCATGTTCAAAATTTTTCCAAAGTAATGAATCGTCTACGCCGCACTCCCCTCTCTCTGGTATTATTTTCTACTACACAAAGACGAAACCAACCTTGAGGAACCCAAAAAGAACGCGGACATCTCTCTTCTTCTCTCTCTCCATCTCCAAAATTTCCTTCATAGATTTAGAGAGAGAGAGAGAGAGAGAGAGAGAGAGAGCGTGTATGCCTGTGTGTTGTTGAAATTAATTCTTTGATTGGGTTGTTTGGTTTTTCCTGGAATTGAAGTTAGATCAATTTCATATAAACTATTAATTCCGCCGAACAAGAAGTCCAAAACCCGTTTTTCATCCATCTCTGCAAATTCAGCTCTCTCTCTCTCTCTCTCTCTCTCTCTCTCTATACAAATAGAAATTTATGGTGATGGTGATGAGGAGACAGAGAGAGATCCTGGAGAATAGAAATTTAAGCTGATGGTGATAGGGTTGGTGATGATGATATAGAGAGAGATCCTAGAGAGACGAGACGAGACGAGACGAGACGAGACGAGACGAGACGAGAACCGGTGTATAATAATGTCGTCCAGCACGGACTGGTTATCGACTCCGTCATCATCGTCGTCTTCATCTTCATTCAATGGTGAAAGTGAGGGCTATATAAAGAGTGGAGTCAAATACATAGAGCACAATGTATCCAATATGGACACTCTTGCCGGTGTCGCCATCAAGTATGGCGTTGAGGTATCTTCCTCTTTTTCTTGATTCAAATCCCTAAATCTTCGTATCTGATTCGATCTGACCCTTTTAGTATTTTGAGCATATTTGCTTGATTATAAGATCTGGGTTAGGTTTTGATTAGATTTTTCATTTTCATCTTGATTGACTCCAAAAGGCTTCACAAATTTGTCACCTAAATAGATTGGAGAACTCGTACTAATTTCAAATTAAGCTCTTCTCAACTTTCATATAGAATTTTCCAAATGCATCTGCTTTATCAAATATGAATGGGATGGTATGTTAATCAACTAGGGTTTATACTTGTTTGAGCTTAGACTTTCTTCCGTGTGTGTGTGTTTGTGTATTTGCAGCAATTATATTTTTCATAGATTGATTATGGGTGCATTTTGTTTTTGATTTGCATAGGTGTCTGACATTAAGAAGATAAATGGATTGGCTACCGATCTCCAAATGTTTGCTCTCAAGACTTTGCGTATACCATTACCTGGCAAACATCCTCCATCTCCCTCTCTCACTAATGGTTCCTCTTATCCTGGGTAGGCATTTTTACTCTCTGTTTTTATGTGTGAATAATAACTTTATTACAAAAGAGACTTTCTTCTGATTCTTTGGTTTGTTGTGGTTATTAATGCTATTACAAATTTTTAGTACAACGGCCTTGCCACACATGAATCACGTGCAGAGTTCATTCTTGAAGCACTTGCCTTTGCATTCTTCACTTGTTTAAGCATTCTCAACAGAATCTGACTTGACTTCTAATTTTGGTGTGATAATGCTGCATATGCTGCACTGACACGTAATATTCTTTAGGATGAAAATTACGATTATCATTGGCAACGATATTTGGATGGTAGAAAACATTTCATTCTACATCTTGGCACTTGTTAGCTTGACTTTAGGGTTTCTAGTTTCAAAAAATCTAATAGGTAAAGGGAAAAGGAAAACCGATAGAAGAAAGAGAAGAGTGGACCAATAAAAAAAAGAATTCTTTAACAATGGTACAGCATTGTGACAATAGAAGTTATGGCTGCTGATTTTGGAGACTTCAAGCTCTACATGAAGTGAGTTTTAGGCCCGGAGAGGTGTAAGGGTTTGTATAGCAAAGATAAGAGCTATGAGGACGCTTCCTGCATCCGTGTTTTGCTTGATTTGGAGGGAAAGCAATACAAGAATCTTCCAAGGTGTGGAAAATTTATGGTCTCTGTGGATAATTTTATCAAATGCTTGTGCTTTGGTTGATTTCAAAGTTCTTTATAACTTCCCTAGATTTGTATTTTTTTCCCCTTGCACAAGGGGGAATGTGGGTTTATGGGCCTCAAGCCTATGATGAAAGTTAGGAAAACGATCCCCCCACCATTAAACCCATCGGATTGGTGGTCTTTTATAGATGTTGATTTCATAGACTCTCATTCCTCATAGAAGCTTGTAGTTCCGACTAGCACCAGCAGAGTGTTTAGTTCATTTTCCCAACATGTTGTCCAAGGTCAGTCTATGGCCGATAAGTATCCATTTTAGCTCCCCTCCCCGCCGGTGACTGATATGAGGGGGGAAAACAAGGTTTCCCTAATATTGGCAGAAATTGGCTGTAATAGCCGAGATAGGCCTCGTATCCCTAACACGGCCTATGCAGCAGATACAACACTGTCATGAGAAGAAGAAAGAGAGGAAGAGAATCCACTAGCCTTCAATTGCCTTGCCCCAGAACAGACCCAACAATCACATCATAACTGAGCCTCTCTCTGCACTATCTCTCTCTTTCTCTCCTCCCTCTCTTCTAATCAAAGCCCTAGGCAGTCCCACCTTCCCCTTTTCTTTTATTTTCTTTTCATTTTTTTTCCTAACATTCTCTCTCAAAACAATTTCTTTCAATTTATAATTTATTGTAATATATATATAAGTGCAGCATTATAATTTTTCAATTTCTTAAAACATGAATAATTTTTCTCTTAATTTATTACTTCATTCAAACTTTTTTAAATTTGTATCTTCGAAGTCCAAAATTATTTAAATGGAAAATATAAATAACAAAATTGGCAAAAACTCTTAAATTATATTAACAATTCATATTGTCCGACTACGTTTGAGGTTCGAATAACTTACGATATCATTTGAAAGAATATCACTAATATTCCCTCATGTAACCATGCTATGGTTGATACCATTAAAACCTTAACAAATATCGTGATTTAAATACATGATGTTGTCACAAATGCTTGGCATATTACTGTTTATGTTTCTGTTTTTGCTTTTCTGTGGCTTAGTTTAGTCATTGACAAAGATACAGGGGTTATTTTTTTCCCTGGAGATGTATATCAGGCTTGAGCATGCCACATGGCATATCTAGCGCTTGTCTGATGAGTGTCTTAACAAGTGTTGTGTTAACACAAGGTTCAACATGAACTCAGCTTTCATACTGAGGAAAGAGTCAAGTATTTGCAGACACATTTCTGAGAGACTACCAATTCTGAATTATGATATTAAAAATTCTCATGTGCATCTGTACACTTCTTTCTAGGGATACTTGAGATTATTTGTTTTCTATCAATTCTCACGATTTAAGCTTTTCAATCCTCATATTGCAATGTCAAGCCCAAGGCCCTTGTCATGTAACTTGCCTTCTTGTTTCCATATTACTTTGGTTCTTGCTGGGGCATCACTTATTAATTTCTTATTGTGGCTTTAGTGCTTTTTACCTATATAATGGCACTTTTCAATTGTAGAATCCTTCCATCAAATTATCTTCCTGAAAATAGGCGGGCATTTTTTTTTTTTTTAATGCTTGCCTGTTGTCTTCTCTGAATATGATGCATGTGCATCAGCCTAATATTTTGTATCATTTATTCAGAAGGATGTCATGCCTAATTATTGAGAATCATCCAAGTTTATAGTTCAACATTTTGTTTGTAGTACTTTATTAGCTGCTTCAGACTGGTCATTTTGCAAAGCATGACTTGCCTCAGGCTCTTACTGCTTATCTAAGTTTGAACTTGGAAAACTATTGTTGTAATTAACAACGATTCATTATACTTGAAATTAGTTAGGTTTTAATTGATCTCAATATCTGATTATGGAGTTTTTCCCTTTTTGGATTTTTTTTTTTCAATTGCAGAGAAAGCAGTGCCAAAAGACCTCCAAAAAGTCAGTCCAATGTGTTGGAGTCAATCCGGACCCTCAAATTGAAACCAAACAAGCAGAAAGTTTCTCCAGCCATGAGCTCTTTACAGAGCTACTATGGCCTCAAAGCTCCAAATAATAAATGGGGATTTGAAGGAACGGATATTGCAGTTTATAATACACAAAGCTCACAACACCTTGATGATGAACTGCTGCCAAAAGCCTCCCAAATGTTCACCCCTGCTTTGAACCAGCATCAGAAGGTGAGAATATCAGGCAATGGCTTCTTGCAAGAGAAAAGGGAAGTGGTTGAGGAGGTGCCACTTGCAGAAGCTAGGGATGCAGATGATGAAAGATCAAATGAAAAATCTGTGCGGAGGCGGCAAAAGGCTGAAGTTGATTCTGGGGCTGGGACGCCAGTAATGCTACTTAAAGATGAACAGGGTAACTCCAGCGTTGGAAGTTTAGGTATTACAGGAAAAGGTGTGTCCTTGAGACCAAAATCAGTAAGCCGGATTGCACAGGCTACTGATGATGATTCAAGTTGGTTAAACCCTATACCAGTCGGTTTGGGGGATTCCCTCATGGCTGATGGGCTTGCTGGAGTCCGGAAGTCATCAAGTACACCAGCTTTTCAAAACCAGGACAACAATATCTCATCTGTTTGGCCAACATCCATGTGGAGTTTGAAACCAGATTTGCAGTCTCTATCTGCCGCTGCAATCACGAAGCCAATCCTTGATAATTTAACAAGGCCATTAAGTGGCCTTAGAAACAAGCCTGCCCTTGATTAGCATGATACCGATCACATTCCAGGAATCAACTCAATTTGGTGAGCCTAATTAAACATTTTGTTCAAATATTATGCCTATGACATTATCCATCATCTTGTTGCTTGGTATACCTAAAGTTGACCAAAGGAAAGACACAGTTAAAGGGGAAATGACATAGGTCAGCCTCATCTGCGCATTGTCAGTTCGCAAGTTGCGGGTGGAGGATCTGTTTAAAATTGTAGCCGTTCACTGTAGTATCTGGAGGGGGATTGCTGGAGGCAACTGAGAAAGAACAGGAAAGAGAAAAAATAAAAATGCAGAGGTAGAGATAGTGGTATAGAATAAGATGGTACATTGATAATTGGTTGGTATGCTGAGATAGTGGTATAAAATAAGATGGTACATTGATAATTGGTTGGTATGCTGTACAATAATGGGAGTCGGAGTTTTTTTTTTTTTAAAAAAAAATCCGAAGCAGCAGCAAATGAAGAAAACAAGTTTGTAATTAATTTTGATTATTAATTTGCTGTAAATGCTTAGTGATTGCCCCCATTTTTTTTCCTTTTAATTTTGCTGAAGGATGCTTTTGTGGTCTCTGTGCTCAAAGCCGGAGTTGTAATTGTGTATGAAATAGGAAGAAAGAGTGAATTAAAACCTATTCCTTCTGCGGTTGCAGGTGAGAGTCTCCCATTGCGATTGAGTAGAATAGTATTTCATTGAAGGTTAAAAAGAAAAAAAAAAAAAAAAAAAAAACACAACACTGAAGCACCACGGATAGTCGGTATAGTGGATGACAATGTTAGATCTTTTAATCAAGTCTCAGAATTCAAAATCTGGGATTGAAAAAGATTATGTTGAGAGAGTTTTCATTAGATACAAGGTTATACCAAAAAACAAAAAATGGAAACACCGAAGTTGCCTTCTGATTTTCATAATTCGACATGCTGGAACTGAGTTTGCTAGGAGATGGACCTACTTTCTGTGTCCATTGAACTATGATTGAATATGCGCAGGCTGCTTTAGTGAAGGTGAACTGGTGAAATTTATTTTCCGTGGTGATTATAGTCTATATTAATGGCTCTGTTTCCAGAAAATGTCGCAGAGGATGCCCACTTCACTCTCATGTGATGAAATGATGTTTTTAATGCTCCTATTTTTTGTCGGAGTTATTTCTGCCACATTGTTTCAGGTCAGTTAATGGCTCTGGCTTGCAGGGCCGGTTAAATGCATTGAAAGTGAACGTGTGCGCAATATTTTGTCATAGACCTTTGCAGCATTCTGTGCCACTGCAGGGAGTAAAGCCTTGTTAACCTTCGGAGTTAACTATCAAAATAATGGAAAGGATTTCAGCTTATAGGAGAAAACCTTTATAGTAATGTCGTGACGGATAACCACGCTGGTCACTTCAACTCCCTTTTTGTAAAAGATAAAAAAAGAAAAGAAAAAGTGAAACAAATGAGGGGGTTAAATATATAATATACGCTTTTAATATAAGTAATAACGAGTGACATGCAAAATCACAAGCATCAGTGAATAAAATAACTTTTAGCCAAGACCAGAAAGGGATCCCAATAACTGGCCTGGCCTCGTATTTTGACAATGATAGGCCACTCTTTCACGCCACAACAAGTTGGGTGTCTCCTTTTTGTTCTTGCAAATCAAGCAGAGGGCAATCTTTTTTTTTTTTTTTTTTTTTTTTTTTTTGTTTTGTATAAGGAGTTGCAATCAAGTGAGATCAAATCAAGAAATGACGAAAATGGAGAAACTTTACCGCTTGAACTCTCCTTAATGGACAGAAAAGAGCAATTTGAAATGCTTCCACTTGTCATGAACCCATGAAGAAGCAAACTCCTTCAAAGATAAAGACCTGAACAGCCATAACCCTTCCATAGTGATAGAAAAGGTTTAAGGGAGTATAACCCTTCTGCCAATCCCCATGCCCTTTCATTAGATCCGCTGGAAAGATTGTCCTTTCACAACCTTAGATTGATCAGAATCAAACCAGCCTCTTCTTTTGCAGTTCAATGCCATCACCAATATCACAAAGTTTAAAGCAACCACATTATCAACAGATAATTAACCTAGTGAGAAGGAAATTAGATTTCTTAATCAAAACTCGACTTGAAATATTGGAAATGAAAAAAACAACATTAGGAGAACTCCCCCGTAGAAGATCCAACAATATCTCAATTCAGATGCTAATTTGTTAAGCACAATAAAAAAAAATGCAGCAGAACATTCAAGCCCTGTGAAACAGTGTTTTGGTGGGAGAACACACTGCCTGCCTTTTTTCTTTTATAAAACACAAAAATAAAATAAAATAAAATTACAAAATTACCCTCCCCCCCCCCCAAAAAAAAATCCTTGAGCATCACATTAAAATGGAGGGGAAGAAGACATTGCCAGATGATTTAGCTCAAAAGCTTAGGGAGGTGATTTTGTATTTTTTTTCCCCCTCGAAAAAGAATGATGATGGTAAGACAACTTTCTCCGCAGGGACGAGGCATGCCATCTTTACAAACTTATTTACTTGTATCAATGCCCATCTTTATCTGGACAATCACTGAAATATCAAACTCAGGTATCCGTTACTCAACAATCAATAGATGAGGATAGTCAATCACCAAAATGTGTGCAAGACCAGACCCTGCCTTCATAAAAATCATTCGGACGTTGCATTCGCTCAGCAAACTGGACAGATCAATAGATGGTTTCCATGGCTAACTGTAAAACTGGACTAATAATAGTTTCCATGGCTAACTGTAAAACTGGACTAATAATCAGTTACATTTTGCTGGCAGGCACTTCAGAATGGCACTCTAGTGGATGAGGATAATCCCAAAAAGAAGACAAAAACGAGCCTCAAAAAGTTACAAGTGCAACCTCTAAGCAAAACAGTGTTGAGTCCCAACTCCTACACTACAAATAAAAAACAAAACAAGTTTCAGATCTAGCCCTCATTTAAATCTACTTTTTTCTTTCCTATTCCGCAGAGAGAGAGTGAGAGAGAGAGAGAGAGAGAGAGAGAGAGAGTCAGCATGTTTTACCACCTATTGTTCGGTGGTTTGACCTTGTAAATTCGAACAATCCAGTTTGATGTCATGAATGCCTCTTCCAAGTATTCAAGCTTCACATCCTTATTTCCAATTTCAACCCCTCTTGCACGATCATACCTGCAATTACACAAAAAAGCAATAAAAGAAATGTTTTGGGACAGGTATACAGAAGAGCTATGAACCAAATCCACCTAAAATCTTGATGCATGTCTCTAGCAGAATTTGAATTATTGAATAAAACACACACAAAAAAAAAGAAGATAAAGATGAGATAATCAAATGATGGAGATCTTACCAGCCTAATATCATATCTTAGAGGATAAAAGCAAGCAATTTCACACAACCACAATCAATATTAAGGCCTGACCATCAAAAGAGAGGAAGGTTTGTGTGTATCATCTAATGACTACGTTGAAAATAGCCTGAGCTGGTTTTTCTAAACCAAGTGTTTTGTTTTGCTCCTTTTTTTTATGTTTTTTCTTCCTCTGCCAATTTGGTTGTTCGGTCTTGTGCTCTCTCATGTACCTTTCCCGTTTCTAGTATTATTCAATCCTTGGCCTATCAATTATAAAATAACAAAAGGCTGTCCATATTATCAAACTGACATCTAGTGCATGTGCAAGGAAGACAAGAATGATCTCAAAACCAGATTGTTGCCGCTCCCATGATGAAATTCATAAACACAATAGAGAACATGTTTCATGTTTAATAATACTTGGCTCATAGAGGAGTTTTCAGCCTGATGCTAGCCATTTATGATGCTAGTGTAGATTGCAAACAAATAAAAAAATAAGAATGCTCTTTACATAGGGTTGCAAAAAAACCCATTGAAAGAACTTATATTCTTTAATCATGGATAAAAAGCGACTCTATCAGTAAGTAGCCACAGCAACGCAAGCGAAGGGGAGGGTTTATTTAAGAATTGGCATCGGAACTTGCCTCAAGACTACTCCTAAACCAGCACCCATATACAACCTCACCAACCCTTCAAATTTCCTTCTTTAAAAATTCCATAACACAAATTATTTCTTTTTCTGCTTTATGGATCTCTCTCTCTCTCTCTCTCTCTCTCTCTCTCTCTCTCTCTCTCTCTCTCTCTCTCTCTCTCTCTCTCACACACACACACAGAAATGCACATGTGCGGACATAAACACCCACGCACCCACCCTCACACACCTACACATATGCAGACACAACAAATCCTTGCAATAGTTTGGAGGTGATTAAGGAGGGGAGTAGATGCCCCCTGTAATCATGTTTGATTATGATTTCAGAAGGGTTAAGGTAGCTCAATCCTTTCCAATACTCAAAAAAGTTAAGTCTCCAATTTGAAGGGGATTGGAGAGGGGAATAAAAATTCTAGAAAATTTTAATTTTACTTTTAGATTACCTTATTGCCCTATCATTCACCTTCAAACAAACAAGGCAAGAGTACATCCCCTCCCCTTTGTGTTTAACACATTCAACCAAGAGGGAAGCTTCACCTCCTCCTTCCCATTCCCTCACCTTGAGAAATTGGAATCAAGCTAGACATTTGATAGGTGTAATCTACTCATGTTCCAAATTAATTTTTGAGACAAACCTATTACCAATATTGTGAAAAGAAAACCATTTAGGTGTCTAAAAAAGGTACATATTTTTGGAAAGAAATGAATACGCATCATTGTTCTGAAATGGAAGAGAGGCGTTTCTTATGTTGTATCTAAAAAATGTGAGGTGAAAAACTTGGGTTTATTTAAACATTAAAATGATGGTATAAAAGTGCTCAAATTATTGGAATTAAGCATCTCATTGCTGCAAACAACACAGAAAAAAAACATCAATGTTATTTGAATTGGAGTTGAAATGAGAAAACTACAGTCACAAAATAATAAGACATTATGCACACAGAATAAACATATGGGGCAGGGGTAAAGAGGGCAGAAGTTATGATTTTGAAGCAGCAAACAGGATTCTGAATGAATTTAGTGGCATTTCAAGATACTTTAGCAGAATTTCTGGGACTTTTAGAAGCACTTCAAATGCCGTTAACAGGGGTAAATATTAAATTTTTTTCTCCAAATATCAGGGACAAGGAAACCCCCCCCCCGGGGGGGGGGGGGAGCTTTGCCTTTTGAGTGGTGGTCACAAATTTTGACTTAAAACTTAACTTCAAAGTTTTAGCAGTAACTTCAAGGTCCACTTTGTTCGCACATATAAACTAAAAAAGTTGGGATTTTTGGCTTTCTAGAAGTTTAGCACTTATCTGCCACCGCTCCAAAAATTTGGAGCTGCCACTTAGAAATTTAACCCAAGATTAAAGAGTGACAACCTTCACCGCCCAAGAACAAATGAAACTTCAAGAGAAATTTGATGAAACCAAATGCAAGTCGAAAGAAGCAGAAATGAATGAGAAAGTAATATTAGCATTTAATTTTAATATTCTTAGCATTAGGCCAATTCATTCACAATGCTTGTAGTTTGCAAGGGTTGGATATCCATGGTATGTCTTTGAAAAAAGAAACCGGTACAGCAAGTACTTTGTTGGATGGAAACTGATTAAAAAGGATAGATCAAGTTGGAAAGCAAAGTAAGAAGACGAAATGGTGGAGTGAACTTCTTTATCATGATATCCAAAACTAAAATTTGTCGTGTATTAATTATTTTGAAAGCAATTCACCAGGATAATATTTGTAAATGCTATTTCAAGTAACAAAATAAATTTTAGAGTAGACTTCAGGTCAATTGTAGGTACCAACTCCAACAATGCGGCAGAAACCTTAGCAAATATCTTTTAAAATTACTAGCTTTCACACGCATCTCCCATCCTTCCTGCTAAGATAATTTTCACCTATTAATGAGCTTTTCTCACAAAATGTCATTGCTGAGAACTGAAAATCTCTTGCTACAAAAACATAACTTATGCCTCATGTTCTCTGATGCATGCCTGCGAGCATGTGCATGTTACACATATATGCATGCATTCACCTAAATACACACAGAGACAGGAAAGATATCAGCGGGCTGGTGGCGATATTTTTCCCTTCTTTTTTTATTGGGACCGCAGAGAGAGAGAGAGAGAGAGAGAGAGAGAGAGAGAGAGAGAGAGAGTATGCTTACCCAGGAGGCTTTCCATACTCTGTTGTGAGCTCACCAAGAGGGCAGTGCCCTCTCCTCTCTGTTTTCCCTCTTTTTCTCTTTCTTTAGCTCTCTTCCCTCTTTCTCTATAAAAAGAGGCTCTAGTTGCTCTTTGAAGGTATGAAAAAATGTTTTCAATTCTTGTACATTTCCTTTAAAAGATCAATAAAACTCTTGAAGTTTTCATTCCTTACTCATTGCTTGTTACTTTAAATCTTCAATAAAAACAAAAAAAAAGATTTCATAGGCTTGTCCGAGCTAGCATCTCATGGGTTATCCTGTAATTCATACCTGAATTAAACTACCTCATACAAAACCTTCACAAAATTGGGAAGCAAAAATCGAAAAATTGTAAAATGTTCATTTGCACCAAAAAGAAACTTACATGAGACAATTCAACATTTTGGGAGCTGCACCTTTGTCCACCCAATATTCACCATTCACGAGGTAGTCAGGTTCCTTAATGACCGGGAAAACTTTACCTCCAATTCTCACCATCCACAAAAATCTAGTAAAGAATGTATTCAAGTCATTATGACATCAGAACAAGTAAGAAAGTTTCTTAAGCTAAGATGAATTCCAATACTATCACATATAAGAAAAAAGTGCAAAATACAGAAGTAACAAATAGCATCTGCTGCTAAAATGTTCTTCCCAAGTAGAAGAAAATGTTATAGGTATCTAATACAAAACCATCAATAAGCTAAGACTTTGGCATGAAGGATGGCTAAAAGAACTACACAAACATGTGCACAGGAGTTGAGAAAAGAAACTGCAGGGAGTTGTGGTGGAAGAAACCGGGTCCACCCACACAACGGCAGACAGACTTGTGTAACTATAAACCTCATTTGATGAGAAGATAGTTGACTATGACCCTTGAATAACCAAAGGCCTCCTATCAACTAACTCTGGAAAGGCAATAGACCACCATGAACTCCGGTAGAACACCCTATAAAGCCCTCTCTCCTGCTATGGCTTGATGTACATTCTTTTATCAGGCTTGTCCTATCCAAAGGGTGGACACACTGGATCGAGGACCTAGCTGGTCAAAGGAAAGAGTAGACCGAGAAGAGAAGGAATGGAAGGATCAAACTCATTAAGTGAAATTTAATGCAGTATCAATTCTATCTCTGAATAAAAAAAGCACAAATTTGCAATGATCCGAATGCCTAAATGATGAACTTCTATCTCCGGAAGTCCATAATGAACTAGCCCTGTGGTCCTAATCAGCACGCAAATTCATACCTTGCTCTTTGGATGCCCATTATAAAGCCCCAAGTATGTCAATTTTATATGGTACACAGCTGATAACTATCCTAAATGCTTGAAACCAGACTAGACAATGAAGAGGAGAGAATGCAACATGGCACATGCTGAATACATATAATCACATATGAATCTTTTGTGTAAATACAAGACTGACACATAAAAAAGAGAATAGTGCATGTATGTTCTAAGGTGCTATTAAGTTTCAGCTCCTCATCACAATTCTGTGGCTGGACTATTGAAGAAGATTAAAAATAAGATTTCTTTAAGAGGATCCAAATAGCAATCTTGAGTGGGGAGGGCAAAAGTTCCCTATAGTCCACAGCATTTTAACCAACATGATTTACGTACTCAGTGTCTATATGTATAGATCCATGTCCTTTACTTGTTGATATCATCTGAAGAATATCCGGTAACACCTCCAAATACAACTAAAACATAGTCAACATCAAGCGATCTCATTATCTCATACGCTTCATCTTCATATGAAGGCATTGCACGTCCAACGGAAGCAATGTGTGTGTTGTTCAAGGTGTTATTGTCAACAATTACAGTTCTATTTCCCATGGCAGTAATCTGGTAACCATAATCCCACCATGACATCACCTTAGCATTAGGAGGGGTGTTCTTTCTAAGCCAAAAGTATGCCTCACGGTAGTCATAAAAAATGACCCTGTTCCCATAAGCACCTCTTGCAGCCAAGACAATAGATGGAGACGAGTAGGCCTCTGATGTGACCCAAGTGCAGTGAGTAGCATATTTGCTAAGCAAGTAAAAAGCACCCACAAGCAAAGCAATGGTACCATTTCTCCGGAAAGGCAGAGATTGATCGAGAGAAGCCTGCTGGAAAACAACCACGAGAATCAGGTTCTCTACTTTTCATCCTTGCTAATATATAATCACTACAAAAGAGAAAACGAGATCTTCAACATGATAAAAAGGTCAGCTTCGCATGAGATGAGAGTCACACTTGTGAAATTGCAAGTTTAACCGTATCAGAACTAAATCATCGATTAGTTTAACAGTATGAGTCACACTTTTCATTCTTTATGTCTTTTCCCTTCACCCCCATCTAATTTTCCTCCAGCAAACATTTCCACAGGAGCTGATTCTACAAATAGGACATGGTTTATGTCAAAATATTCTGAGCATGATTGACCTTTGCAACTTCATTAGTTCATGCCATGAGTATCAGTTCTTTTCTTTCGCTTCCAAAAGAAATGAAAGTATCCATAAAAAGCATGAGGATTGCAGGGAACAGCCTAGGTAAAAAAAAACGAGAATTTATAAAGTTAGGAACTGGAATCAATGTTTCCATCTAGGCATCAGTTTTTTGAACAAGCTGTAGTTCTGAAGTTGAACTTCGAACTCCATCTCTTGTCTGCCAAAAGCAATTCGATGAATAAGCTAACTGACATCATTGACCAATAAGCAACTTTGGAAAAATTTTATGGTATCTAATGCTTTGATATATCAAAATTCCTCTGCATAAAAAATGAGATAGTAGCACTCTCGATCTAAAATGTTCTATTATCCAATCAATTTAGTTTCCAAAAGTGGGGGGTGAAGGGAAGAGACATAAAGAATGGTGACACCAAAATGCATAAACATAACAAAAACCAGAAGCATTTGACTAAATGTAGTAAAATCCTCACCTTTGCTGAAGATTTTGTACTGCTAGCTCCTTTGCTAGAACCAGTACTAGGAACCTTGTTCTTTGCCCTTACCGAGTCAAATTCTTTATGGTAGCAGAAACTGCAATTGCACTTATAAGGCAAACAGCAGGCGTAGCAACAAGAATCAACTGAACCATGACACCCGCAAAATACATGCTTGTAAGACCATACATAACTATGAAAATTGTAGCATCCAACAATCGTTTGAAGCAGAAGTATAGACCAGCAGGGAAAAGAAAAAGTAGAATATGGAAATCAAACATGAAAGATGACCAGGCGGTTGGCTGATGTTCAGAGACAGATGCAATTATCGGAATGTGATCCTTTGCATAAGTTGGATCCAGCAATGAATAGAAGCAGCCTGTCCATGGTGAGATATACCCAGTCGCAGTGCCTACTCCTAGAGTGACAACACCAACAACTACAGTTGAGGTAACTGTGATTCTCAAGAATGCTTGGAACAATTTCGTGTCACTCAGCATATGCTTGACCCAATCTAGGAAGTAAAACACCTACAAGATGCAACCAAATCATTAGAGCTTACAACTTTCATACTCATGACATTTGTAGAGTAAGTGAGAAGGTCCACATTCCAGCAATGAAAAACAAAGCAATATACAGGTAAAAATAAAAGAAATAAATATGAATTAGATAATTTTTTTTTTTTTTGATATTGGCAACGCTTACGTGTAAAAAAACCAAAAAGGAAAAGCACTTCCTCTCTTTTCTTTTTTTTTTTTGGTCTTGATTGTTTTATAATCATGGGGTTTCTTAAATTCTTCATAAGAATGTCGGTCAAGCTTTTCTAATCACTATTACAGGAAGTGAAAAAGAGGTACAAAGTGAAGGCACTCACTGAACAAGTTTCTCAAACTAATAATCATGAAATTACTCTCAAAAATAGATGAAAAACCAGAGCAATGTACTTCATAATATATTAAATATGAAAAGACACAGAGAAAGAGAGAGAGAGAGAGAGAATGCAGAACCTGCAACAAGAAGAACACGCCCATAGCAGCCATATGCTCGCCAGACTGTACATGCTGAAACCCAACAAATCTTATTTGCATAGCAAGAAGCATTCCCAACACATACAAACAATTAAAAGCAACGTACAGTCTCATAGAATATCTTCCGGTAATCAAAAGCACCATAACATAAAGAGGAACCAAATTAATGATAAACACATATCCACCCCAAGCCGAAACCATGTAGAAATACCCAAAAGCCGAGGCCAATGCCCATGCCAATGACTCTGTATTTACTGCCTTAACAAGCAAATAAAATGTCAGCAACAGAGCAAATATAGCCACCCCCTCGTTGTCATATGACCCTGCAACTGATCTCGAGATGTAACCAGGGCAAATCGCTATCAGTGCAGCTGCCACAAGGGCTGCCCCGGAATCCCAAATCTCCTTCCCGAAGAAATAAGCAACCAGAGTTGTATATGAAGCAAAAAATGGTGCAGTCAAGACACAGACCTCGCGAATGTGAACGGCGAATCGGAGAAATCTGAGAGTCCAGTAAATTAGGGCAGCAGTGACCATCAAACCTGGATACAAAGTGCCTCCTATGATTCGACCTAGCGGATACCAACTCTCAGAATCAAACCAGTTCCAGAATTCGTAAACCCTTTCTGGGTCAAGAACAGAGTGGTTCTGTAATTGAAATAAGGATCGAATTCGTGGATCATGCTCTCATAGGGAAGAACACTGAAGAAACGAGTTATGAATGCCAATACGTAGACTAGACAGAGGATCGTCACTCGGATTAGCAGCTCCTGCTGCTTGGTTTTGAGTTTTAGGGTTTTGAGATCGAACATGGTCGGAGAAATTAGATCCGATTTCAAGCTTGGAGATTGATTGGATCCCGATTTGTGACCGTTCATTGAATCAGATTTTCCCACCATTTCTGATACTGAAACAGTAGCAGAATCAAAACCCTAACTGCGATCGAGAGTGAATATTCTGAAAGTAGAGAGAAGGAAGAAGAGGACCATTCGATTATGAAACTGAAAAGGTGAAAATGAGAATCGAAGAAGAAGGAGAAGAGAGATAAAGATACAATGGGAAGAATGTGAGATTCATCGGCATCGGTGCATTAGGATTTGACGAGAGTGAGCTATGTTATGTTGCTCTTGCAAGGGGCAAGAGTCCAACCCACGCGGAGGGGTGTGCAATTGTCGGATATAAACCAAATATTGGCCGAATTTATAAATTCAAATTCGATTTTCGAAACTTTCGATCAGAATCGAATTTTGAATTCGATTTTTGATTCATTAAAGTTTTTAATGTGCATTCAAACTAAAAATTAAATTTAAATTTGAATACGATTTTTGAATATTAAATTGAAATGAATTTGAATTTAATTAATTGAATAATTTAAAATACTTATTATAATTCAACTAAACTCTAAAATCAATCGATCGGTTGAAGAATCCAACCAACCTCAGCCAACCGAGCAACTAATTAGTTACTATCCGGTCGATCGATTACAAAAGGTAACCTGTCAAACAGTTTTAATAAACTATTCAGTTAACCAATTACAAAAAACAGTCAGTCGAAGAGTTTTAACAAATTGTCTGATTGACCGGTTGCAAAGATTAGCCAATCGAGTAGCAATGGAAAGAAAACTCGATCAACCGAGCAAGAATTTAGCCGGTTATCCAACATATTCAGCCGATTATCAATCTCTCCCATTTGACCGAATGATCAATCAATCAACCGTTCCACGCTTAAATTGATCAAACCCTAAACATTTCACATCTACACATGAGAATTATAACTTGATTTTAATTACCTAACAAATGCTAATTGTCCATGCACAACTCATATAGTTTGATGATTGTTTGCACATATGCATATTTTATATTTACTTGATAATTTGAGTTAGTGATCGATAATGAATAATCGTGTAACTTAACATTCAACACATCTTCTAAAAAACTTGATTAATCAATAAATTTATTGCACAATTATTTATGATTCTTTAAAGTTGGTCAATTGATAGTTTAATTAATCTTCATTTAAAATTTAGTGCACACAGAGTTAATTAAAAATCACTTGAATTAAGTTTGTTTAAATTGTCTGAAAATCAGGTGATAGACTTGTTGGTTGGTAAAGAAGAAATTATATCTGTCCTTATATCTGATTGTATCCCAGAAGTTGTCTTTTTTATTTTGTTTCAAAAAATTTAAGAAATAATTGTTAGAAGAGTTCATAGTAAACCGGTTGATATAGCTTACTGAACCTAAAAAAAAAAAAAAGAAAAAAAAAAAAAAGATGTCTGCACTTCTCCTATTATGTGAAATGCATAAAGTTTATTTTTATGGTTTGATATATGGACTTTTTTTTGTAGGTTCAAATGATACACCTCTTGCACTTGATACTTTTGCTTTTTAAGCAAACAATAAAATAGTATCATAAAAAAATTTCATTCAAATTCGGTTTTATTAATCCGAATTTGGTTGAATCGGGTTAATATATTAAATTTAGTTTAATTCAAATTCAAATTAAAAATTGAATTTCGAATTCGGTTTGAATTGAATTTCGAATTTAATAAAATTTGATTCGATTTGGTTTGGGTTTCTTAAAATATTAAATCAAATCAACTGAATTGAATTAATCGAAGAATTTGAAAACCAGACGGAGGAACACCCTTACCGAGGAGTCCCTCAAGTCAAGCACGGTTTCTTTTAATTTGTTATTTTTTTTCATTTCTTTAAAATAATTAAATATACCAAATTTTTATATCAATAAATTTTTAATTAAATATTTATTTAAATTAATAAAATATATCTTTGGCTGCACCCACACATGCCTACAAAGGACTCTGATTCATTTTGAAAAAAACAGTTTTTCAATTTGAGACTACATGCAAAAAGAAAAAAAAAAAAAAAAAACTGCTCAATACAATTGCTCACGTGCCCCATGCATCTACAAAACACCTCTGGTCTGTTCTTAAAAAAAAAAAAAAAACCTACTCTTCTGGTTGGAAAACACCGGCGGAATTTTACGTTCTCTATTTAAAGTTTTCAAATTTAAGTGATTTTTATTATACAATATTGAGTTTGAGAAAATATTAAAAAATATTTTATACATCCAGATGAAATCAATTATTGATTTGATTTTGTTGATTTTTATATTTTCATATTTGTATTATTATATTTTTATATTTGTGACAATTAATTTTTTATATAAAATCAATTTATTATAACAATCCAAAGAAATAATAAAATATTATATTTAATATTTTTATATTGGTTTCAATATTCTCTAACATAGTGACTCGAAGAAGATCAATGAGAGGTTGGAAGCCCACTTGCCAAATTGTATAATACCCAAACATGGTTAGTAACAAAGGCAATCTTCTCCTAAGATGATTCCAAACATGTAAGAAGGTACATTTAAAAGCCACATAACACTGGAATTATGGGTGAAAAGACTAAACATATGAAGCCAAAGAGAAAGGTAATTTAAAAAATGAAGCAAATGAGACCTGTAAATAAATGAACTGACCTAAACAATAGCTGTAATACCCACAATACTTATCAGAAAGCTATTATAAAACTCCAAAAAATGAAACAAAACTATGCCATTGATTATAAGTGTTAAAGGTTGCAAATGAAACTTTCTTTATAGGCATGTTGGCAAAATCAAACTTAGTTACATATAGGAAATATATGAAATCAGTAGATAGCGGTAAGTATAATCAGTTTTTTAATTAAATTTCAGATTTAAAACTTAGAAATATAAAAAAAAACTATATTCGGAGAACTCTCCCAAAATTGGAGTGACAATACTTTGATTTTTTTTTTTGTATTATATTAACTGGTATTGTGAGTCATACTCTGATTAATTCGGTTCGGGACTTACAGTGGCTCATGTAAGGAGGCTATTCTCCCACCGTAGTTTTTTTCATACTCAACCCATGAGTCGAATTCAGAAACTTAATTAAGAAATCCAGTACCATATCCTATTAGATCAACTGTCCGCTGATTGATAATACTTGAACGGATTTATAGAAATATAATTTCGAATACTGATTATAAAAAAATTGAAAATAAACAAACACATCAAACTAATGAATTATAGCATGTATAAAGTAATAAAACTACACTTTGTCAAAGATAAAACACTCATTTAAGGGTGTGAGTTAAATTGAGTTTCAAATAAATTTACTCAGTTAAATAATATGATTTATGTTCAAATTCAGTTGGTTTAATATTATATTTAAATTGAAATTAAATAAACTAATTGAGTGACAAGCCAATCACACCACTATATGAATTTCAAGCTCTACTAGTAAGCTATGGTTCCCCGTGTCCTCCGGGGCTCCGCCCAAGCAGGCTCCTAGAACGGGAAGATGCAGAAAACGGTCAGGGGTCTGTGGAAATGGGATGTTGTATAGTTCTTGGCAATGCACATGCAGAGCAGCAATAGCTGGCTTATTCTTGTTGAACAAAAATAAAGGGAAGACAGTGGGGAAGAGTTGCGGTTCCTCTCGTCATCTGTGTCTCAATCTCAATCAATATCTGCCTCCAATG
Organism: Dillenia suffruticosa; assembly: GCA_033439265.1. Taxonomy (NCBI): domain Eukaryota; kingdom Viridiplantae; phylum Streptophyta; class Magnoliopsida; order Dilleniales; family Dilleniaceae; genus Dillenia; species Dillenia suffruticosa. Next base: position 24,653,125 of record JAVTVX010000015.1, read on the forward strand.
CCTCAATCAATCTAAATCTTGATTGTTATCTGATTCTAAGCACCTCCAAGGATATGGTTTTGGTTTTTAATTTCATTTGATTGCTATAAAAACTTCTTCTTGTGAGTGGTTGTCTGCTTTATTTTCATTTTATGTCATATTTGCAGCTTCTTGTGGACCAAGATCCAGGATTGATGGGCAATCTCCTAGTAAAGCATTCGGTTGCCGTTGAATTTATGACATCAAGAGCGCAAGAAAATAAATTGAAAATGAGACAAAACTCTTTGTATTGATTTTTTGAGAAAATATTTATAATGAGAAGATTATTTTTTGAAAGAAAAGAGTATTTTCTCAAGTGAGAGGATTTTCTCAACTTCATGATTTTTTTTTTGTACTATATCAATCAATATTTGGAGACATCTCGATTAATTCGGTTCGGAATTTACAATGTTTCATTTAAATTGAGAGACTCCTTATTTATATAGAATGAGGAGACTAAGAATGTGAGAGAAGAAAGGGACTCACATATCCCTTAACTAGCCGTTGGACTTTTAAGTCCATTGGATAATTTCAGCTAGCCGTTGGGAACCTTCCTAACGGCTAGATTTCCAGCCGTTAGGAAGCTGAGAGAGAGATATTTCTCTCCTCTCTTGGTCTATTTCTTGGCCCACTTAATGGGCTTGGAGGTGGGCAGAAGCGGGTCTAAATACCTGCTCATTTTTTGACCAAAAAGGGCCTTGGGTTCTGGCCATTCTTGGGCCAGAACTTAGAATATTTCTAGGCCTTTACTGGCCTTATATTCTGGACAGAATGGACCAGCCTTTATGGACCTCCCTTGGGCTTCCCTTTTTGAGCCATTATGAGCAAAATAATGCTAGATGGCTATAGCTGTGCTTCGGCTTAATGCTTTGACGTCATGAGAAGTAATTCAAATCTTAGTGTCTTGGACATCTTCATGAGAGGCATTGGCTTGCTTGTTTTTGGTTGTGTGCGTGTGTTGATACCATAGTTCGAACTTCGAACCCGAGGCTTAAGTCCCATGGGGAACCATAACCACCGGGTCAATGTTCTACGGTTTTGGCTTGCTTGTTGTCCTTTGTTTTCAACAGTTGCAGCTCATGTGGATTTCAACAGTTGCGGCTCATGTGGACCTTGTTTCTAAAGAAGAATATGCAAAAACTGGAAGTGTGGTATGTGCTTTGTTCCTTGCTTATTTTTTTCAACCAGTGTAATTATCCTTGTTGTAAGCTTGTAGGGTTTACATAGTGATCATAGAATAGTAATAGTCCTAGAGTTGATCTCCATACTCTAAAAGACATGATTTACATAGTGAATAAGCTCTTTACATTATTCTTTTTAAAGTCTTTGTTTTCAGATTTACATAGTAGTGAAGTCACATTCTCATCGAAACTACTGCTGCTGAAATCTCTTTCAATGTCATTTGCTTTATCTTTATCCATAAAAAATGATATGTTGAAATGTTAGATGGGCCGTTACCTATGCTTCATATCTATGTGTTATATGAAGCTCTCTTCATGATTATATTTGTTCTCATACCCCAGAACATGGAGACAAGATATGAATATTCCACCTAACTAAGATAACAAGAAAAGCATGCTTTGGGAGAGCCAGCAACCAAAGAGGTTCTATCAAGTTTGTTTCCTAGTCATTTTAGGTTGTGCTAAGCTATGGCTGATAAAGTGACTCTAAAAGGAAGATGCATGAGTATTATCAATGTGTTTAAGAATTTAACCAGAAACTTTTTATGACTATTAAAACCTTCATTGAGTTGTTTACAAAATTTATTCTATTCTTGTTTGATGTGATATGAGATACACATTTATTTTTTTATAACTTATCTGTATCTAATAATCATATTAAATGAATTAAATCCGGTTTAAATTAGGTTGATCTCTTAAGAAACTAAACTCCCTTGATATTTGTTTTCACAGTACAAACTAATAGGTAGGAGGCCATATGTCATTCCTTTGGTGGATCAAATTCACTAGAAACATGGTAATATTCCTTTATTCATCTCCTCTCTTTGTGCAATATATTCACTTAAGATTTTGAATTTTTTCTGTCGGGGCAGTCCAATTGTATGAAGCGTGAACTTGAGTTGGGGGATGATGCTTCTTTATAGGAATTTAGTGATGCTGGGTAAGAAAATAGATAAAAAGATAAAAGGTTACCACACCACTTTAAGGATACAGAAGCACCACCTTAGAGATAGAGGTCAGTGTTAACTCACCACTCAATGGAAGCCACCAAAGAGATACAGAGTAGAAAATTTTCAGAGGTATAAAAAATGCTCTAGAAATTACTAAAATACTTTTTAATTTTTAGTTTCTCCTAAAAATTGAAATATAAATAGATATTTTGGAACCATCCTCCAAGTATGGGAACTTGTAATGAAATTAATAAAAAAGTTAGAAAATAGTTAAAATTCTTGAAAATTCATCTAGAGTTTAAAATCACATAGAGAATGCAAATACACATTTTTGGGTTTAGTCTCCCAATATGAGTTGGAATTTGTTTGCATATTGCGCTCTAACAAATAAGCCATTCTCTAGATTTTCATATTAGTCCTTGGACACTCCTATGTCATGCTCCCCCGGGTGAAAAAGACTCGACCCCGAGTTTATTAGGTTTTCTTCAGCTTCATAAGGAGATAAATCAGAAATATTAAAAGTATCAAAAATCTCATACTCAGTTGGGAGTTCAATCTTATATGCATTATCTCCAATCTTTCTTAGTACTTTGAACGGTCCATCTGCTCTAGGTTTCAATTTTGCATACTTGCCTCTAGGAAACCTTTCTTCTCTAAGATATGCCCAAACAAGATCATCTTCCTTGAATTCAGCAAATTTTCTGTGTTTATTTGCTTGAATCCTATATTTCTCATTTTGCTTTATAATCTTAATTCGAACCTGCTTATGCAATCTCTTAATCTGTTTTACTCTATTTTTTGCATTGTCACTAAAACTTCCAATTGTTGGAATGGGTAATAAATCCATAGGACCGAGTGGATTTTTCCCAAAACAAAGAGAGCAATGGAAAAAAATTGGCACAAAACGATGCAGGCCAGAGAAGGTTATTAGAAAGGCAAAACTTCTCTTTCTTTATGTCTCAAAAAGTTGTCCTAGTTTTTCGTATCATCTCTTATCATCAATGTAAACATTTATTGACGTTTCAAAAATGGAGTTTACCATCGGCCAATCACAACTAAAACAGGAACTCAACCCAATCAAAATCTAATTTTTTGCTTTATCTTCCGGTTCTATCAAGTTTTCAATAAGTCTTGTCCGGTGCACTTTTTGCATGCTTAAGCAACTATTCCATGCAAAAAAAAAAAGAAAAGAAAAGAAAAGAAACACACACACACGCGCACACACACACACACGCTTGTTACTATAGTCGAGCAAGCAATGGTTCTAAGCTTCCATAAACACTACAAGAAAACATGGTATCAGTGACGAAAATTACCGACAAAAAAAAAATCCATTATAAATAGTGATGAATTTGCAACAGATTAATATCAGACGAAGTACCAAGAGATTAGCGACGAAAATTAGGTACGAAAATTTTTTATCGCTAATCCATCGATATAGTGGTAAAGGGTAAATATATATATAAATATATATATATATATATATTTATAGCTATTAGTAATGGATTAACGACGAAAATTTTAGCGATGGATTACCGACGAAAATTTTAGCGGCAAAATTTTTTTATTTTTTTTATTTTTCTTCTCTTTTATTATTTTATAATACTTTTTCATTTGTCTTTTATTTATTTTACTTTTTTCTTTTATTCTATTATTTTATTATTCAATTTAATGGATAAATCAAAAAAATAATTTGCTATTTTATCTTAATTAATCAAAGAAATATTATATTTTTTTTATTTAGTACAAATTTAAGCAATATTGAATTTAAATAGTTAGAAAAATTGTAATATCAATCTTAAAAAAAAAAAAAAAAAAAAAAAAGGAGAGCCAAAACGCAGCGTTTTGGCCCTCCCCAAATTTGATTTAGGGCTAAAGCCCCAAATTCCTTTCTCTCTCTCTCTCTCTCTCCCTCTCTCTCTCCCGACCTTTCATCTTCCGCGGCTGTCCGTCTTCCTCCGCGACCGTTCTCCTTCCTCCGCCACCGCCACCGCCATCGCCACCTTTTTCCTTCTTCTTCTTCTCCTTCTTCTTCTTCTTCTTCTCCTTCTTCTTACCTCTCGGTTTCTCTCTCTACCTCACTCTGTCTTCTCTCCCTCTCGCGATCTCCCACGATCGCCTTCTCTCCGCCTCCCTGCACACCGCTGCGAGCCATGATCGAGCACCACCGCACGCCGCGAGCCTCCGCGAGCACTGCATTCCGCCACCACACGCGACTGCAGCGCGATCCCCCAGCCACAGCACGAGCCCAGGCCGCGACGCGAGCCCAGGTTACGAGCCTGAGCCCAGGCCGCGAGCGCGAGCCAGCGCACGAGCGTGCGTGGACCCAGCGCACGAGCGGGCGCGGACCCAGCGCACGAGCGTGCACGGGCGAGCACCAGCCCGCGAGCCACTGTCGGCCCGCAGGCCCATTAGCAGCAAGCCCACGGGCCCACCAGGCCCGACAGCCCGTCCAAGCCCGCAGGTCCAGTACGGCCCGCGGCCCAGTTCAGCCCATCGGCCCGCCAGCCCGTAGGCCCATCAGCCACTGGCTCGCAGACCAGCGAGCCCGCTAGCTGTAGCCCACGAGCCCGCGACGGCCCGTGAGCTCGTGACAGCCCACGAATCTCCACGTAGGTAAATGACTTAGGGTTTTGCTTCGGATCTATGTGTTTAGATCTAACAAATAAATCTTGTTTTGATAGGAAACCCTACAGACTGTGGCGTGACCGAAGCGACTTTCGGACGAGACTAGGCGCTTCGAGAAAACCCTAGATGAGGAGATTTCGGCTTTAACTGATACATTCAATGAATCTAGGATTAAATCTAAAATGAAAGGTTCTGTATATGTTTAGAGTGTAAGTGGAATGCGAATAGAATACAAATTATGAAATGATTATATATGAATTGAAGGTTAAGTATAGAATGTTACCAAAACTAGATGATCTGATACGAAAGAAGCGTATTATAGAATCACAAAATCATGTCGAGTGAATTCGAATAGTTTCCTTTAGAGTTAAATCTTGAAATATGCATGAAAGTATCTGGATTGTAGGGTTGGAATGAAATGAGCCGTAAAGTGGAAGATATTATACATTTCATGTCTTTCGGATAAACCCTAAAGATGCTTGAGAAAATGATATTCAATTTTGATGCTCTGATTAGGTTGATATTTTTGGAGACTCGAGGAAGCAGATCAGATTTGATTGGTTTTGAAAATAGGGAGTGACCACCCTCTCTAGAACAGTGAGTGAGACTTTGACATTCGCTATTGATTGAAAGCCATGTTTCAAAAATACTTTTTAAATGACATGTTTCTGCAAAATGTATGATTGTTATGACTTTCGAATATTTTAGGAAATGTTTTGTGATCTTTGGAGTGTCTTAAATTTTGACGTTATCGATATGCATCCATGAGTTTTGATAATTGAATATTGTGCCATATTTTTGACATATTGATATGTTTTAATACTTCCACTGCATTGGCACATGATTTTAAATAGATTTACTTACATATTTGGGCTGTATGCCCGGCCGACGTTATGATATTATGCATGGGGCTATATGCCCGGCCGACTTGGTGATGGGATGCATGGGGCTACGTGCCCGGCCGATATGATATTGTGATCCGTAGCTACGAAGGACATCTGGTAGAGGCACCCCTTGTGCCCGGATACGCTTCGGCCGGAGGTATCCGCCAGATTGTCGTGTGTATGGGTGTCCCAGGTTGACCCTCATCGGAGAGGACGTTGAGTACGGCTCCGTCTAGCACCACGCGGGGGCACCATACACGGCCGACTAGTTATATGTACATTATTATTATTTACAGGCTAGTTGGGGTAGTCTGTGGCCAACATTGGGGTAGAGAGCCATTACTTGATACTTGCGATTGGAAAAACCCCCAATGCGCCGTCCTTGGTCGAGGTAGACCATTGCCGGGAATATTTCATTGGCCGGCTCTTCACGACATTGATGTAAATATTGGATGCATATCTTGCTTTCTGATGTGTGCGTATTATATATGATTTTGAAATAACATGATCGGTTTGCACACTGTGGATATTTTCTTATCTTATGCTTTGACACTCCAAGTTCACCCTAGATATTGATAGTATGATGTCAATCCCCTCACTTACTGAGTATCCTCCCATAGATACTCATCTCTCGCTTTCTTTCCCACAGGATTAGTGTTGGATCGAGAAGATATCACTGGGTTTGGGTATGGATATTTTTCATCTCTTCCGCTACGATGATTGGTGACATTGTTATGAATTAGAGGTTTTAATTTGATCAATATATTTATCAAGTTTTGTGGGATGACTGTATAAATTATGAACATTTATTCGTGAAACGTTTGGATTGAATTACTTCATTTCATCGAGGCATTTGTAAATATTTAAAAATAACTTGGAAATTTATTTTATATATGCGTAGAATTTAAGTCCGCTCGGTGTGACGGCTGCTCATGCTCTAGTTGGGCATGACAGTAGAGGTCTGTTGCTAGGACTGCTAGAAATTTTATAGCCTTGCGTTGTTCTGGATGTTGGCTGTGGTATTTGTTGATTTTGAGAGGCTGGGATGGCCAATTGTTTATTTTTACAGGATGAATGTGATATACAGGTGAAATTGTACGTGGGAAACCTCCGATTTATGGGGAGATTCTGCCCGATTTTCTGTAAAAATACAGCCGGCATACAGAGACAACGGGCGGCTGTTCACGATCCCGGTTCGGGGCGTGACAGTTCGGTTGGTATCAGAGCTCTTGGTTTAGAGCTATGTTTTTTAAAATGATTTGAAAACATTCCCAAGTAACTTGGTTTTAGAAGTCCTCAATGCATTGAGAGTTTCACATAGTCATTTAAAGTCCCATACATGATTTTCGGCATATGAGATATTCATTTAGGGGGTTAGATACGATCCGTATCTAACCTAGTATGTCATTTTTATTAAATTCTTAGACCCAAGATTTCATTCATTTTAGGAGGTTAGTTGCTATGTAACTAACCCTGATTCTTAAATCTCGACAAGTTATAACATTATATCTAATGATAATTTTCCCTTACAGAGTTATACCGACTAGACGCGGTAGAAGAGCAGGACGCGGAGCTAGACCCGCGCTACCCGCGACCCCTCACGTGCCTGACCCTCCGAGGGAGCCTGAGACCCTTGGAGTGCCTGAGGCTGCTTTCTCTACACGGGCTCCCCCTGCAGCGCCTACTCGGCCGGCTGCTCTTGCCGAGGTTCCACCACCGTCCCTTGAGGCGTTTAGGCAGGTGTACGAGTGGTACACCTCCCACGGGATTCAGATGCCACCCCCACCACCACCACCGACGACCGCGCCGACTTCTATGGCCGTACCACCTTCTGTTGTACCAGATCAGCCACCAGTTGCTGATCCTTCTACTGTGTCGGGACCTAGCGACACTACCTCCTCCACCTTGAGGCGTATTCACGAGCTCACCCAGCTGGTGAAGGAGGCGAGGCAGTTAGGCTGCACAGAGTTTGTAGGGACGGGTGATCCCATAGCAGCGAAGCACTGGATCAACCGTACCCGTAGGATTTTGACTGATTTGGGGTTGAGTGAGGACTACCGGCTTCGGATAGCAGAGAGACTTTTAGATGGTGACGCCCTCACTTGGTGGGAGGTGATTTGTGATGATGCTACCAAGCCACTACGATGGGAGGACTTCCTACGGGAGTTCGATCGCAGGTACTTCTATGAGTTCCAGTAGGACCGCAAGAGGGCAGAGTTTCTGCACTTGCGGCAGGGAGCCAGGACAGTGACAGAGTTTGAGACTGAGTTGAGGCGACTAGCCGCTTTCGTTCCAGATTTGGCTACACCGAAGCAGTTACGGTTCAAGTTTGAGGATGGCCTCAACTTGAACATTAGGAAGTACATGACAGTGACCCCCAGTTTCTCCTTTGCGGAGATTGTGGACTCAGCACTTAGGGCGGAGGAGATCGTCCGTGCTGAGGGCAGACAGCGGGAGAACAGGGAGCAAAAGAAGAGAACAGAGACTTCTTCGAGTCAGGGCTCGAAGAAGGGTAGGACTTCAGGGTACCAGGGAGTCTCCTCTCAGTCGAGACAGGCACTTACTGGGCAGGAATCAGAACCCCAGGAGTATAGGACACCGGCCCCTAGTGCCACTACTCAGATTTCAGATCAATGGCACCCCTTTTGTCGCCGATATCGTAGACACCACCCTTTTGGAGAGTGTAGGATGCCCATTATATGCTTCCGGTGTGGGAAGCAAGGGCACATCAGGAGCTCCTGCCCTGAGTTGGGATTTGGAGGTCACATAGCTACTGGACACTCGAGTGTTCCCCGAGGAGGACAGAGGACAGTAGAGAGCACCTGCGCACTCGAGTCACACCGCTCCATGGACGGTAGCTGAGAGTAACACGGTGCCAGGACCATCACGACAGCAGCAGAAGACACAGGCCCGTGTATATGTGATGACGCAGGAGGATGCTGAGGCGAGTCCTAATGAGATTTTTGGTGTTCCTCCCACTGATCCCCATGTTTAGAGATGTCCATGTATTTTTTTGAGAACCATCACTAGTTAAAGCCGTAGATGCTTAACTATGTGGGTTTGTACATACATTTTGATATATATATATATATATATATATATATCTATGTGAGCACATATTTTCTTCCATATTTATCGACTGATCTTTTATTTCCTTACATTAGGAGTTATGGAAATACGGGAAGTCGACACTCGTGTCCTATTTGGCACCGGGTCGAACCATTCGTATGTGAGAAGCGCCTTTTTGCCCACGGATTGGGTAAACCTTGTTGCGAGGTTGCACGGCATACCTAACTCATGTTATCCACACCACTGTTGACGACCCGAGGCTTGAGAAGGTCCCAGTGGTGCAGGTTTTCCCAAATATATTTCCGAGGAGCTACCCGAACTACCCCAAGTTCGGGAGTGTGGTTTCGAGATTGACCTAGCTCTAGGGATCGCTCTTATATTTATTCTGCCATACAGAATGGCACCAGTGGAGTTTAGAGAGCTCTAGGTCTAGTTACGGGAATTACTGGACAAGGGTTTTATCCGTCTGAGCATTTTGTCTTAGGGTGCTCCGGTATTATTCGTGAAGAAGAAAGACGGGATTCTAAGATTGTGTGTGAACTGTAGGCAGTTAAACAAGTTTTGCATAAAAAATCGGAACACTTTGTCGCATATTGATGATTTAATTGAGCAGTTCTAGGGTGCGCGTGTTTTTCTCAAAGATTGATCTTCGATTTGGATATCATTAGTTGCGGATCAGGGCTGAGTATGTGCCCAAGACCGCATTCCGCAATCAATATGGACATTACAAGTTCGTGGTCATGCCATTTGGGCTGACTAACACACCAACAGCCACAGACAGTGACCGAGGTGCGAAGTTTCCTTGGTCTTGCGGGGTGTTATCGGCGATTCATAGAAGGATTTTTCCGGATCGCCGCTATACTTACCAGATTGATACGAAGGGCGTCAAGTTCTTGGTACGATCGTTGTGAGACGAGCTTTCAAGAGCTCAAACAACGTCTGACGAGGGACAGCCAGACAGAGAGGATCTTAGTGTTTCGGCTCAGCACGCAGCTATTCTAGATTGATAGGTCAGAAAGCTGCGGAGCAAAGAATTTTCATTGATCAGAGTTTTGGGGAGGAGTGACCAGATCGAGAAAGAGATCTGAGAGCCCGAAGAGACTATTAAAAGACTTAAGAGACAGTACCCCCACTTGTTCAGCTATTACTTTCTTTTAGTTTCGAGGACGAAACTTGTTTTTAGGGGGTTAGAAAATATAACACCAATCTTAAAAACGCAGCGTTTTGGCCCTCCCCAAATTTGATTTAGGGCTAAAGCCCCAAATTCCTTTCTCTCTCTCTCTCTCTCCCTCTCTCTCCCCCGACCTTTCATCTTCTGCGGCTGTCCGTCTTCCTCCGCGACCGTTCTCCTTCCTCCGCCACCGCCACCGCCATCGCCACCTTTTTCCCTCTTCTTCTTCTCCTTCTTCTTCCCTCTCAGTTTCTCTCTCTACCTCACTCTGTCTTCTCTCCCTCTCGCGATCTCCCACGATCGCCTTCTCTCCGCCTCGCTGCACACCGCCGCGAGCCACGATCGAGCACCACCGCACGCCGCGAGCCTCCGCGAGCACTGCCTTCCGCCACCACACGCGACTGCAGCGCGATCCCCCAGCCACAGCACGAGCCCAGGCCGCGAGCGCGAGCCCAAGCCGCGAGCGCGAGCCAGCGCACGAGCGTGCGCGGACCCAGCGCACGAGCGGGCGCGGACCCAGTGTGCACGGGCGCGCTGCCCAGCGCACGAGTGTGCACGGGCCCGCGGCCCAGTGCGCAGCAGCGCATGAGCGCGCGCGAGCCGGCGCACGAGCACGCACCAGCGCACGGGCGAGCACCAGCCTGCGAGCCACTGTCGGCCCGCAGGCCCATCAGCAGCAAGCCCACGGGCCCACCAGGCCCGACAGCCCGTCCAAGCCCGCAGGTCCAGTACGGCCCGCGGCCCAGTTCAGCCCATTGGCTCGCCAGCCCGTAGGCCTATCAGCCACTGGCCCGCAGACCAGCGAGCCCGCTAGCTGTAGCCCACGAGCCCGCGATGGCCCATGAGTTCGTGACAGCCCACGAATCTCCACGCAGGTAAATGACATAGGGTTTTGTTTCGGATCTATGTGTTTAGATCTAACAAATAAATCTTGTTTTGATAGGAAACCCTACAGACTGTGGCGTGACCGAAGCAACTTTCGGACGAGACTAGGCGCTTCGAGAAAACCCTAGGTGAGGAGATTTCGGCTTTAACTGATACATTCAATGAATCTAGGATTAAATCTAAGATGAAAGGTTCTGTATATATTTAGAGTGTAAGTGGAATGCAAATAGATTACAAATTATGAAATGATTATATATGAATTGAAGGTTAAGTATAGAATGTTACCGAAACTAGATGATCTGATACGAAAGAAGCGTATTATAGAATCACAAAATCATGTCGAGTGAATTCGAATAGTTTCCTTTAGAGTTAAATCTTGAAATATGCATGAAAGTATCTGGATTGTAGGGTTGGAATGAAATGAGCCGTAAAGTGGAAGATATTATACATTTCATGTCTTTCGGATAAACTCTAAAGATGCTTGAGAAAATGATATTCAATTTTGATACTCTGATTAGGTTGATATTTTTGGAGACTCGAGGAAGCAGATCAGATTTGATTGGTTTTGAAAATAGGGAGTGACCACCCTCTCTAAAACAGTGAGTGAGACTTTGACATTCGCTATTGATTGAAAACCATGTTTTAAAAATACTTTTTAAATGACATGTTTCTGCAAAATGTATGATTGTTATGACTTTCGAATATTTTAAGAAATGTTTTGTGATATTTGGAGTGTCTTAAATTCTGACGTTATCGATATGCATCCATGAGTTTTGATAATTGAATATTGTGCCATATTTTCGACATATTGATATGTTTTAATGCTTCCACTGCATTGGCACTTGGTTTTAAATGGATTTACTTACATATTTGGGCTGTATGCCCGGCCGACGTTATGATATTATGCATGGGGCTATATGCCCGGCCGACTTGGTGATGGGATGCATGGGGCTACGTGCCCGGCCGATATGATATTGTGATCCGTAGCTACGAAGGACATCTGGTAGAGGCACCCCTTGTGCCCGGATACGCTTCGGCCGGAGGTATCCGCCAGATTGTCGTGTGTATGGGTGTCCCAGGTTGACCCTCATCGGAGAGGACGTTGAGTACGGCTCCGTCTAGCACCAGGCGGGGGCACCATACACGGCCGACTAGTTATATGTACATTATTATTATTTATAGGCTAGTTGGGGTAGTCTGTGGCCAACATTGGGGTAGAGAGCCATTACTTGATATTTGCATTTGGAAAAACCCCCAATGCGCCGTCCTTGGTCGAGGTAGACCATTGCCGGGAATATTTCATTGGCCGGCTCTTCACGACATTGATGTAAATATTGGATGCATATCTTGCTTTCTGATGTGTGTGTATTATATATGATTTTGAAATAACATGATCGGTTTGCACACTGTGGATATTTTCTTATCTTATGCTTTGACACTCCAAATTCACCCTAAATATTGATAGTATGATGTCAATCCCCTCACTTACTGAGTATCCTCCCATAGATACTCACCACTCGCTTTCTTTCCTACAGGATTAGTGTTGGATCGAGAAGATATCACTGGGATTGGGTATGGATATTTTCCATCTCTTCCGCTACGATGATTGGTGACATTGTTATGAATTGGAGGTTTTAATTTGACCAATATATTTATCAAGTTTTATGGGATGACTGTATAAATTATGAACATTTATTGGTGAAACGCTTGGATTGAATTACTTCATTTCATTGAGACATTTGTAAATATTTAAAAATAACTTGGAAATTTATTTTATATATGCGTAGAATTTAAGTCCGCTCGGTGTGGCGGCTGCTCATGCTCTAGTTGGGCATGACAGTAGAGGTCTGTTGCTAGGACTGCTAGAAATTTTATAGCCTTGCGTTGTTCTGGATGTTGGCTGTGGTATTTGTTGATTTTGGAGAGGCCGGGATGACCAATTGTTTATTTTTACAGGATGAATGTGATATACAGGTGAAATTGTACATGGGAAACCTCTGATTTATGGGGAGGTTCTGCCCGATTTTCTGTAAAAATACAGTCGGCATCCAGAGACAACGGGCGGCTGTTCACGATCCCGGTTCGGGGCGTGACAAAAATTCTATGAAAAAAATTATCCCAATATAGAGGAAAAAAAAAGACTTGAGAGTGAGATAAAAAAATATTGTGAGAGCAAGATAATTTTTTTTAAAAAAAAAAGTGAGAGTGAGATTAATATTAAAAATGGTGAGAGTTAGATAATAAATAAATAAAAAAAGATATCACAAATCGGATTGTAGCTTGGTGGCTGGACAACTCAGCATCCACTTTGTAGGCGTGGAGACATTTTTTGCAAAAAATATGCAGGGGGAGCGGGCAGGCGCGCGTAAGGATGCATGCACGTCTGAGGGCTCTTAGAATCAGTGACGAAAAATATCCGTTGCTGATACTGGATTATTAGTGATGAAAAATATTTATCGCTAATATAGAAATATCAGCAATGAACAAGTTCCATCATTGATATTTTTACATATTTTCTACTATTAGTGACGGATTTTTTAGTGATAGATTTTTTCCGTCGTTAATTCGTAGTTGATATTTAGTGATAGATAGTATTTCATCAATAATATTTAGCGGGGTGGTTTTCAGCAGCAGATTTAGCGAAGGAAAAAATTTATCACTAATATCCTTTAGCGACAGATTTTTTACTATCAGATTTTTCCGTCACTAAAATCCAGTTTTCTTGTAGCGGAAGAAAGGTACTTGTCCCACTCACACTGCATGCTCGCCATCCAAGCTAAGATTGCCAAATCAGACATTACTCCTCTGCCGCAATTGATCCTGAAAACAAAAGAGTCCATCATTAATATTACAGCATAGGTGTAATGCAAGTTTCTGAATGATGTATAAGATATGGGTTGAATAGTTTTCTTACTCTTTGGACCTTGATCCGCCTTTTCAACCTGGTCATATTCATAACTACTACCACATGAATCTCATTCTTCATACTGAATAAAAACATAATACGGGTATTTCTCTAAAAATCATTAACCAGTAAAGTCCCAAACACTCCCCAAAATCCAAATATGAATCCATACCCCATACAAATATTGAACCCCAGACTAATTATCTCATTCTTCTCTTCCTGTGCGTCTGCATCTCCATTGTCATTGGCATCAAATGTGCTTTCAGCTACTTCATCTCCTGGACAATAACTTGTGAGTGGAGGCCCAAAGAGTCCCTTGTTCCCCTCGTTTGCAGAAGCATTGATGGTGTCTAGTTGAGTGCTTCTAAGAATTCTACCTGACAAATTGTTTTTTCTCAAATCCAAGTAGCTTAGAAAATTCAGACGAGAAAGACTTGTTGGAATTGGTCCGTACAACTTGTTCTTGGATAAATCTAGAGATTCTAATTGTTGCATCTCACCAATTTGGGAAGGGATTCATCCCATTAGATTGTTTGTCGAAAGGTTCACCGAAATCAATCCAATAAGAAGAGTGATTTCCTTTGGAATCTTTGCACTTAGTATGTTGCTTGATAAATCGATGCCCTTCACTAGTCCAAGAGTGTTTTTGTATAGAAATTTCTCACCTTTCAATGCTAATGCTGCATAATTATTTTTAGGATACCAGTTCGATAATATCCTTCACATACCCCCAGGATTTCGGTAGTGATAGTTATGGTTAAATTTGAACACCCAAAGTGAGCCATTGCAGTAAAATTGTTGAAGTAGGTTGGTATGGTTCCAGAGAAGTTATTTGCAGAGAGATCTAATATCTTAAGTTTGGTCAGGTTGCATAGATAAATTGGAATGCTTCCATCAAAGTTATTAGCTTGTAAGCTTAGAATAACCAAATTTAATAGGTTTTGTCCTATCCACGTGGGTATCTTCCCCCAAAAATTTATTCATTCTCAGGTTCATCGCTTGTAGTTTCTTACAATTCTGCAGTTGCCAAGGCAAAACTGCAGCAAAATAGTTGTTCTCCAAATGCAAGCTTGCTAGTTGACAAGATGAACCTATGAGATTTGGAAATTTACCAAAAAAACAATTGTTTCTCAGATTTAGCATAGTTATGCAAGGAAACTTGTTTTACAACTATGAATCTCTCCCGATAATAAGTTGTATTGGTCCCAAAAATAACTAAGAAGGGGGTTGAATTGGTTATCTATCTTAAACTTAACTTTTCAAAAATCTAAGTCCATCTAAATTCAATAATTAAACCTATGGTCAATCTAATACAATAATTAAAGGTAAGAGTAAGGAGACAAATCTGTTTTTATAATGGTTTGCCCTTATACCTACATCCACTCTTCAAGCCAAGTAAGTCGTGGTCTAGTCATTAGCTAGTTTCCATTATAGTCGAATCAACAACATATACTCCAATTGTTGACTTCTAATTTTCATACCATGAAAAATCTTTTATCCAACAATGAAAAATAGTTCATACAATAATTCACTCATTCAATATTTTTTTACAACTTAAACAATATTTAAAACAAATGAATATAGAGGCAGACATTTAGAAATATAGCAGCAGGATTTTTGTATTTAAAATACAGAATTTATTACTCAGAATTCAAAGATTTCGTTGCTCTTAATTCAGCAATTTCATTTTTCTTTTTTCTCTTTGAAAGTTGTTATTGAAAATGTACCTCTCATTTTTTTATGCTGTAAAATCTATCCATTCAAAATTCAAAATCCTACAGTAAAAACTCCCCCGAGTTACCACCAACAACTCCACCAACTATTCTGAAAAATAAGATTCAAATCTTTCTTGAATAATAATGTTTACCAGCAGTAAATATTTTTTATTTGAAACTTAAATATCCCTCCAATATATTCAAAAACTGATTGAATTATATCTATATGATAGCTCCTCCAAAAAAAATTCGAAATTAATCCAGAAGTTTAATTCCGACTCAGAACTTTCCAGCATAATTTGCTGACTTTACCCATTTATTTTTTCATCAAAATCTTGATGAAATTATACTACAACAATACATATTTATTATCCAACTATAGTAATATAATGTTGAATAAATAAATTTATAAGTTCTTAACCTGTGATGAAGATATCGAGATCCAAATATCCACTGAAAACCTTATTCTATAAAGAATTTCTACTATGTAAAATGAGTAACCAAACAACTTTTAACTGAATTTTCTTCACCATTCCAACAAGATAATTATACTGTAATTACTTGAATTTGAAGTTCTATATATCCTATTTGAAACACAATTTTCGGTATTGAAAGTATTTCAGCATATAGGAAGATATGAAGATTCAAATATGGTCAAATAATCACTGTTTTTATATTTAGAAAATTTTCTAAGTGGTGGAATATGAATTGTTCTCATATTGGGGTATTTTTGTGTACATCTAGAATCAATTATAGATTAAATATAGTACCCAAACTACACTTACCTTACTAGCTGGGTTTTCAACAGATATCATAAAATTTTAGTTCTATGACCACATAAGATTTGCTTCTATGATCGATTTTATGACTCGTTCTATCACTTTTACATTGAATAAAAAATTTTATACATTAAATAGATTGATTAGAATCACATGAGAGATTTCTTATCATCAAAAAGTTGTTTGAGAGGTCAAGGATTTCCAACATGGGAAGTTCAGTCAGGCACAGGGTGTGAAGAGGCCTAGAAAACTGATTGTTGGATAGATCTACATAGGTAGAGTTTGCACTAAAAGCTAGTACCAGACCCTCAAAGTGGTTACAACTCAAGTCCAAAGTAAAAATCCCTTCCGGAAAACTTACGGAATGAAAAGCTGAACATGAAATGGTGCCCCACATTTGGTTGCCAGACATGTTCAAATAACCTAATTGAGGAGTTACTTCCTCCAAAAACCAACGAGGAACTGAATTTTGAATTTCAACATTAGAGATATAAGTTCAGTGAGATGGATGTGCCTTGGCAACCAATTGGGGAAATCTGGACCCACCTTACAGTGGCTCAGATCTAGATTATGCAGTTGGAAAGACGGAATCCAGTTGGAGCTGATGTTCATGATCAATAAATTATTGTTAGCAGACAGAGAAATTGTAAGTTGGAAAGATTGGACATGTGGCCTTCAGAAAATGCACCTTGCAAAAAGTTCTAGGAAAGATCGAGACTTTCAAGTGTTGAAATGTTTTCAATATTCACGGGCATATTCCCAATTAATTGATTAAATTCTAAAATCAAGGACCGCAAGAATAATGGAAATCCTATAATCTTAGTCAGATTGTTGTAGGACTAATCCAATTCTAATAAGATGCTCATATTTGCAAAAGATTTCGGAATCCCACACACAAATTGAAGAGCGATCAAGTTTCCAAAAAAGTCTGGAAGTGCACCGTCCAACTGATTGAGGCTAAGATCAACAAATGATAACGTGTTGCTATAGTTGAACAACCAATTGAATATGGAACAAGACTTGAGATTGCTATACCCAAGCAAAATTTCCCCAAGTGTTTTGGAAGAATTAAAATGTTATAGAATTGGAGGAAAGAGTGCGTCTAGGAGTGAACAATTACAATAGTGCAATGACGCCAAGGATGGGAGAGCATTAACTACTTGTTGCCAATCAAAGGCAGTAGTGAGGTTAATATTGCTAAATTGAATATAGGACAACTTTGAAAGACTTGAAAGCCACTCAAGCTTGCTTGCACTTAAAGCACGATTGAAGCCAAGATTCAACTTTTGCAAGGTTAAAAGGTTCCCAAGTTGATTTGGTATTTCTCCCAGAAGATTGTTGAAAGAGAGGTCCAAAACCCTAGGAGCATGATGATTCCCAAGTTGATTTGGGATTTCTCCCCATAGATTGTTGAAAGAGAGGTTCAAAACCGTAAGAGCAAAGTTTTTTTTTTGGAATTTCTCCCCCTAGATTGTTGAAAGAGAGGTCCAAAACCCTAAGAGCATGAACATTCCCAAGTTTATTTGGGATTTCTCCGGGGAGATTGTTGAAAGAGAGGTTCAAAACAGTTCGACCATGTAACCCAACCAACAAAGTAAAATAGTACTAATCATTACTTAACTAAAAATAGTTAAAAATTTTAATATTTTATATAAATTTATAATTTTTTTAAGAATTTCAATCCAATATGAAAATAATATATTTTATGCTAATTTTTTTTTTATTTCGAATATATATTATATTTGAGATATAATAATTTATAATAAGTGAAAAATGAGAGTTTTTCTCTCCTCTCCTCTTCTCTCTGCTTAATTCTCTCTCCTTCTTTCTCACCATCAAGGCCATTTCTGAGAAAAATGGTATATGGGTATGATGAAAAGGATTTTAAATGCAGTTAAACTTTAAGAAACATTTGTAATCCTTCTCAAAGCTTGAAGGAACCTTTCTGGCAAATTTTGGATATTGACAACTCAAAAATTCTCATTAAATAGAAATGGCCACACAAAAATTAAGTAAACCAAACTATCTATATAGGTTAAGAAATAGAAAGGAAAGCTTTCATTGGGCATGATACGTTTCAAACTTTTAGAATAACATAAAAAAATATATGCAAATGGTATCATATTTTCTTATTACAAAGAGCCTATAATTTGTATTGATGCCTTGTTGAACCTCCGATATCAAGAGAATGAGCAGCTTTAGCTTGTTATGACTGAGGATTTGGGCGGTGTTGACTCAAAGGCTTGAAGAGGGCTTTGTTGGGCGTTAAAAAGAATCCACGCACATTACCCAAAAAAAACGATTAGAAATAATATATGGTTTAATATATATTTATTTACACGTACGTAAACAAAATGACCAAATAAAATAATATTTTTTAAAAAAGCATTAATTTTATTTTTTAAGAAAACTGTTAATTTTTGTAAAAAGGAAAAATAAATAAATAAAGAGTTGCATAACAATAAAATACATAGTACACTCATTTTTTTTTAAAGAAATTTTATGAGGTTGAATATTATATTTATATGCATGACCAAGCAAAAAACAATATATATTTTTGGGAAGCACCAATATTTTTTTAAACCATTAATATTTCTCAATAACTATCAAAAGGAAAGACCCAACTTCTATTCCTTCGATGACTTAATAAGTGAGTTCTCAAGAGAACAGTTTAATGGTATAAATCTCTCTCTTTAAGTTAGTGATTTCTGATTTAAATTCTTATATAAAAAAAAAAAACTCAATTAGTGGTCCTAATTCTTCCCTTAGATTCAAATGCATGGCCGGTGGGACTGCAACCAGAATGATGAATTTTCTTTCCCTTTCCATCATAGGAAAGTTGGGAAGATTAAGAAAAAAATCCCCCAAAAAAAAAAAAAATTTAAAAAATACTTTTAAAACACTTTTTATTTATTTGTTTATATGAATGGAGTGTATTTAGAAAGTTTCCAAATTTTTCTACAAATTCTTTTAAAATGTTTTAAATTACAAAATTGTAATTTGGCTCCACCACATCGACTCCTTTGTTGGGTTTAGTGTAACATTTTCCGCGCGTTTTTTCAGGTAAGGCATTTAGTTTGGAGATTAGCCCTTATCTTGAACAGAATCGAAGATAATTCGAGAACCTCTTCGGCTATCGATTTCTTTTTATTATATTTTGATATATTAGTGGATTCCTGTGAAAGTATAGATTGTAATTATTTTTAAAGAATTATCTTGAACACTATCTTAATTGATTTTGGATTTCAAATTTTGTTTGGTTTTGAATGCATATATCAAGAACCTATTTCATTGACCGAAAATTTATTTGGGAGTTATTTTTAATTGAGCTGGTTTGGATCCCTTGAATAGAACATTGCTTTATTTTTTATGGATTTGATTATAATGATCGAGTTGGTATTGTACATATATTTGGATTTGAATGGTTGAGATAGTTTTATGCATGCATGTTTTAAGCAGAGACAGACCGAGTTAGTCCTTTGATTGTGTGATGAATACATGTGGATTTATTTGGATTAATTGAATTATTTTAAAAAATGAATGGAAATCGATAAATAAAATAAATATTATAAATTATTTCTTAATTAAAATATTTATTATTTAAATAAGAAATATTTTTTAATTTAATAAAATAAAAGAAATTTGCTCATGATTATTTCTATGTGCAATTGACCCTGTTCTCTTTATTTTTTTGGACATATTTCTATCTAGGGAAGCATGTTTACACTTGGGAACAGGTTCATACATGTGATGGCTTGTTACCGTTTGTTTTGCTACTAAATCACCTCAATGTTGAAATTAAAGTTCCTACAAACACAAGTGAGAGAAGGGAGATTTTTAACTATTTATAGTGAATTAAATGTACCACCAGAGTTTATATTTTTCGAATCATATGAAATATGGATGCGGATATGAAATTTACATATATTTGTATTTCGAATCATATGAAATTTATATAAAAAGTTTAAAAATGAGACAAAGAGATGGTTGATGATAAAATAATACATGAATTTATAATCAATAATCAGTAATTTTAAGATCTATTAACATTTTTTAATTTTAATTCTAACAATCACATAAATGAAATTTCATCAAAAACGCTAATATAGTGAACTGAAGCAGAAAAGAAAAGATCATAATAAACTTTTGCCTTGGAGAACTGTGGGAGAAAGAGACAAAAGAAGAACTAATAACAAAGAAAGCAATGAAAAAAAAAAATGGCACAAAACCATGCAGGCTAGAGAATGCTATTAGAAAGGCATTCTTCATGTCTCAAAAAGCTGTCCTAGTTTTTCTTATCATCACTATAAACATTTATTGATGAACATGAAGCATACATACAATCTTTAGAAAGAAAAATGACTCCTTTTTGATTGAGGATTTACACACATATGACATCTTCAAAAATGGAGTTTATTACAACTAAAATAGGAACTCAACCCAACCAAAACCTAATTTTTTGCTTTATCTTCCAGTTGTTCTATCAAGTTTTCAATAAGTCTTGTCCGGTGCTTTTTTTGTTCATGCTTAAGCAACTCTTCCATGCAAAAAAAAAAAAAAAAAAAAATTGAAACACACACACACATGCTTGTTGCTATAGTGGAGCAAGCAATGGTTCTAAGCTTCCACAAACACTACAAGAAAACAGGATATCAGTGATGAAAATCATCGACGAAAAAAAAATCTATCGTAAATAGTGATAAATTTGCAACAGATTAACATCAGACAAAGTACCAAGAGATTAGCGATGGAAATTAACTACGGAAATTTTTCATCACTAATCCGTCGCTGTAATGGTTTACAGTAAAAAAAATATTGATAAATATATCAATGACGGATTACCGACGAAATTTTTAGCGAAGAAAAATATTCGTCGCTAATCCGTCGATGTAATGGTAGAGGGTAAAATAGATATATATATATATATTTATAGCTATCAGTGACGAATTAACGACAAAAATTTTAGCGATGGATTACCAATGAAAATTTTAGCGACGGAATTTTTTTTATTTTTTTATTTTTTTATTTTTCTTCTCTTTTATTATTTTATAATACTTTTTCATTTTTCTTTTATTTATTTTATTTTTTTCTTTTATTCTATTATTTTATTGTTCAATTTAATGGGTAAATCAAAAAAATAATTTGCTATTTTATCTTAATTAATCAAAGAAATATTTTATTTCTTTATTTAGTACAAATTTAATTAATATTGAATTTAAATAGTTAGAAAAATTCAATGAAAAAAAATTATCTCAAGGTAGAGGAAAAAAAAAGACATGAGAGTGAGATAAAAAAAATAGTGAGAGCAAGATAAATTTTTTTTTTTTTAAAAAGTGAGAGTGAGATTAATATAAAAAAAATGTGAGAGTTAGATAATAAATAAATAAATAAAGCTATTACAAATCGTTGTGGCATGGTGGCCGGACAACTCAGCATCCACCTTGTAGGCATGGAGACATTTTTTGCAAAAAAAATGCAGGGCGAGCGGGCGAGCACGCGTAAGGATGCATGCACGCATGTGAGGGCTCTCAGAATCAGTGACGGAAAATATTTGTTGCTGATACTAGATTATTAGCGACGAAAAATATTCATCGCTAATATAAAATTATCAGTGATTGAAAAATTCTGTCACTAATCCGTTACTGATATTTTTATATATTTTCTTCTATTAGCGACGGATTTTTTAGCGACAGAATTTTTCCGTTACTGATATTTAGCGATGGATAGTTTTCCATCAGTAACATTTAGTGGGGTGGTTTTCAGTAATAAATTTAACAACGAAAAAAATCCATCACTAATATCCTTTAACGACGGATGTTTTACAATCAGCGAAGGATTTTTCCGCCACTAAAACCCAGTTTTCTTGTAGCGGAAGAAAGGTACTTGTCCCACTCACACTGCATACTCACCATCCAGGCTAAGATTGCCAAATCAGACATTACTCTGCCACAATTGATCCTGAAAACAAAAGCACCAATCATTAATATTACAGCACAGGTGTAATGCAAGTTTCAGAATGATGTATAAGGTATGGGTTGAATAGTTTTCTTACCCTTTGGACCTTGATCCGCCTCTTCAACTTGGTCATATTCACAACTACTGCCACATGAATCTCATTCTTCACACTGATTAAAAACATAATACAGGTATTTCTCTAAGAATCATTAACAGTAAAGTCCCAAACACTCCCCAAAATCCAAATATGAATCCATACTCCATACAAATATTGAACCCCAGACTAATTATCTCATTCTTCTCTTCCTGTGCGTCTGCATCTCCATTGTCATTGGCATTGATGGTGATTAGTTGAGCGCTTCTAGGAATTCTACCTGACAAATTGCTTTTTCTCAAATCCAAGTAGCTTAGAAAATTTAGACGAGAAAGACTTGTTGGAATTGGTGCGTACAACTTGTTCTTGGATAAATCTAGAGATTCTAA
This sequence comes from Dillenia suffruticosa, assembly GCA_033439265.1. Classification (NCBI taxonomy): domain Eukaryota; kingdom Viridiplantae; phylum Streptophyta; class Magnoliopsida; order Dilleniales; family Dilleniaceae; genus Dillenia; species Dillenia suffruticosa. The sequence goes on from JAVTVX010000015.1 coordinate 24,675,748, forward strand.
TTGTTGCATCTGACCAATTTGGAAAAGGATTCGTCCCATTAGATTGTTTGCCGAAAGGTTCACCGAAATCAATCCAATAAGAAGAGTGATTTCCTTTGGAATCTTTCCCCTTAGTTTGTTGCTTGATAAATTGATGCCCTTCAATAGTCCAAGAGTGTTTTTGTATAGAAATTCCTCACCTTTCAATGCTAATGCTGCATAATCATTTTTAGGATACCAGTTCGATAATATCCTTCACATACCCCCCGATTTCGGTAGTGATAGTTATGGTTAAATTTGAACACCCAAAGTGAACCATTGCAGTAAAATTGCTGAAGTAGGTTGGTATGGTTCCAGAGAAGTTATTTGAAGAGAAATCCAATATCTGAAGTTTGGTCAGATTGCATAGATGAATTGTAATGCTTCCATCAAAGTTATTAGCTTGTAAGCTTAGAATAAACAAATTTAATAGGTTTTGTCCTATCCATGTGGGTATCTGTCACGCCCCGAACCGGAATCGTGAATAGCCGCTCGTTGCCCATGGATGCCGACTGTATTTTTACAGAAAATCGGACAGAATCTCCCCATAAATCGGAGGTTTCCCGTATATAATTTTACCTGTATATCACATTCATCCTGTAAAATAAATAAATGGTCATCCCGATCTCTCCAAAATCAACAAATACCATAGCCAACATCTAGAATAATGTAAAGTTACAAAGTTTCTAGCAGTCCTAACAACAGACCTCTACTGTCATGCCCAATTAGAGTATGAACAGCCGCCACACCGAGCGGACCTAACTTTTATCTTATATATAATAATTTTTCCAAATAACATTCAAATACGTACAATCGTCTCAATACAAACGAAATATGAGAGTTTCACAACTAAATATATATAAATTATACAGTCATTCCAAAATAAGTATATGGCCAATTACGGATCCAAATGTCAAGATCTCGTAAGGTTGAAATAAAATAAAGATTTCATATTTCTATTTGAAGTAAATATCACCGTCGTGAATACCAAATCCGCTCTAGAGTCTATAACGTCGCTCAATCACAATAAACCTGTCTGAGCAGGGAAAAGAGAGGGGATGAGTATCATGGAAAGATACCCAGTGAGTGAGGGGGATAATATCAAGCATAAATAATATGAGTGAACCATTGGAATATCAAATAATATCATTCGAAACAAAAATTTACATTTCACAGTAAAACATGATATGTTTAGCAATTTGAAATTATTTAATCAATCGCACGATAATAAGCATGTATGCATCCATTTAAAATCAAATAATATTAGAGCGAGCCAAAAATGATCATGTCAAACGTCAACCGTGACCAAGGACCAGCGCATCAGTAGTTTTATTATGCATAGACTTTAAAACGCTCTCTACTCCGACGTTGGCCATGAGTTCGTTGGGGTTAGCTCATTATCGTGTATAGGACCCCGCCCGGTGCTAGACGGTGGCGTTACACACGTCCTCCCCCTACGTGGATTCAACCGGCCACGCCTATAGCTCTTAGAATAAATGACGTTTGCGGATACCTCCTGCAGAAGCGTATCCGGGCAACCCGTGCCTCTACAAACGCCCTTCGTACCTACGGAATCATCAATATCATCATCATAGTATCATAAGGGCACAACGTCCCAGGGCACAATGTCCCACAAGTAAAATCATATCATCGCATAACTAGTGGGCATCCAAACCACATAGTTCATCAATGCATTTCAAATCTGCGTGCCAATACGTTTTATCAAATCATTTCAAAATATCATATCAATGCAACGGTAGAAAGGAAATTATCAATTTTCAAGAAATTGTACAATTTTTTATTTCATTTCAAACCATGGATATATAGTCAACGTAAACATAATTTAAGATACTCCAATAATCACAAAACAGATTTGAAATTTAATATCATACGTCAAATCAATGCATTTCAAAAGTATGTTTTATCGAAAATATGGCAGAAAATACGTTTTACTATTTTATGCAAGAGATTAGGGTTCCATTCACATATTTAGGGAGGGTGGTCACTTCCTATTTTTCAAATCAATCCAATTGATTTCTCGAATCTCCAAAATACTAACCTAATCAAATTATCAAATTTTATATCAAATAAAACCCTAATAAGAGATTTTCAATTTTTCTTTCCAATTTAATATAATTTTAATTTACATAATCATTTCTAAATTCTCGTTTCATCAAATTTCGAATCATTTGGCTCACCAAAGATCAAATTTCCAATATTTCTCATTTTCTCTAATTTTCCTCAAATTTAACACATTTCCGAATAGATATATAACTTCCGATTTTAAATTCAACCTAAAATCAATAAAATTTATTCAAACTTTGAAGTGAGTGCGTTTCTCTCACCTAGGGTTCCTCGAGTTTCAGATCTAGCTGTCGTTCGCCCGTCAGATTGATCTAAAACTTGTAATATTTTTAAATTTGAAAAATATTAACAACTAAATTTCTAACACCAAACCTTAGAATTTCAACCAAATCATAGTCATTACCTGCAGTAAAGAAGATGCAGGTGAACTCTTAGGGAATAGCTAGTCGCGGGCTCGAGGGCCGGCGGGCTGGTGGGCTAGCGGGCTGGCGGGCTAGCGGGCTGGCCCGTTGGTGGGCTTGCAGGCTCGCAGCCCGGCTTGCTGGCAGCGAGGGCTTCGCGGGCTACAGAGGCTCGTGGGTCGGCAGTGGGCTTCGTGGGTCAGCAATGGGCTTCGCGGCCTGGCGGGTGCTCGCGCTCGCGAGCTCGATCGCGCTCGCTAGCTGGATCACGCGCTATGAGGCACGCATGCTCGCGCAGTGGGTCGCGCGCTGGAGCGCGCTTGCGCTCTTGCTGGGACGCGCTCACGCAGTGGGTCGCGCGCTCGCATAGTGCAGGGGTCGAGCTGCTCTTGGGAGATCGCGAGCTGGGCTCGCACTGGAAGGATCGCGCTGTGGCGGAGGAACTGTGCTCGCGGGAAGGCGTTGCACCGGCGGCAATCGCGGGAGGAAGGCGCTGCTCGCGGGAGGGCGTTGCAGTGGCGGCGATCGCGGGAGGAAGGCGAGGTGGTGGGCGGCGGTTGCGGGAGAGGAAGAGACGGAGTGAGAGAGAGAGAGGAAGAGAGAGAGAGAGAGAGAGAGAGAGAGAGAGAGAGAAGAAGGGAGAATTAGGGCTTTAAGCCCTAATTCTTAATTCTTTTTTTTTTTGTTTTTCTTTTCTTTTCTCTTTTTGTTTTTGTTTTTGTTTTTCTTTTATCATTATTATATATATATATATATATATATATATATATATATTCATTTTACCCAAATTTTCACGAATACGATAATAATTTTAAAATATACCAAAAATTTCATTTAAATACCTCAAAATCAAAAATCAATATAAATAAATAAAATTTCTCGTACAAAAATACGACATCACAAAGTCGGCGTTACATTTTCTAACTCCCTAAAATCAAGTTTCGTTCTCGAAACTAAAAGAGGATTAAACAGCAAATAAATGGGGGTACTGTCTCCTCATAGTCTCCTTGGGCTCCTAGGTTTCCTCCTCGACCTGATCACTCCTCCACAAAACTCTGACCAATTTGACTTCTTTGCTCCGCAACTTTCTGACCTACCGATCTAGAATAGCCACGGGCTGAACTGGAAGATTAAGGTTCTCTCGTAATTCAACAGATGGAGGCTCAAGTACATGAGAAGGATCGGCCAAGTATTTCCTGAGTACTGAGATATGGAATACGTCATAAATACGGGATAATTCATCTGGCAGCTCCAATCTATATGTCACACTCCCGACCCTCTCAAGGATACGGAAGGGCCCAATATATCTTGGGCTCAACTTGCCCCGCTGTCTGAATCGTATAACTCCCTTCCAAGGAGATATCTTCAAGAAAACCATATCTCCCGTAGCAAACTCAAGAGGTCGCCGCCTACGATCAGCATACGTGTTCTGTCTGACCTGGACAGCTTTTATCCGCTCACGGACGACCTTAAATTTGTCCTTTGTTTGCTTAATCAACTCAACACTGTTGAGACGTCGCTCTCCATCCTTATCCCAGCATATCGGGGTGCGGCACTTCCTGCCATACAATGCCTCATACGGGAGCATCGCTATACTGGCCTGATAGCTATTATTATATGCAAACTCGACAAGTGAAAGGTGCCGATCCCAGCTACCATGAAAATCAATGACACATGCCCGAAGCATATCCTCGAGTGTCTGAATCATCCTCTCAGACTGGCCGTCAGTCTGAAGATGATATGCTGTACCGAAATTCAATCTAGTACCCAATCCTCCTGTAACTTGGGCCAAAACCTAGATGTGAACCTAGGGTCCCTATCTGAACAATCGACATGGGCACCCCGTGAAGCCGAACTATGGTATCAATGTAGAGACGTGCCAATGCCTCTAAGAAATAGTCACCACGGATAGGGATAAAATGTATAAATTTGGTGAGTCGATCGACAATCACCCAAATCGCATCATGCCGTGTAGAAGTCCACGGCAACCCATCACGAAATCTATAGTAATATGCTCCCATTTCCACTAAGGAATAGGAAGAGGTTGCAGTGTGCCCACTGGACGCTGATACTCGGCCTTCACCTACTGGCACACCAAGTATCGTGTCACAAACTCTACTATATCACTCTTCATGCCTGACTACCAATAGCTACCCCTGATGGTCCGGTACATTTTCGTACCCCCGAGATGCATAGCATATGCTGAAGAATGTGCTTCCTCAAGGATAGCACGCCGAAGATCACTATTGGCTGGGACACACACTTTGTCTCTGAATATCACGAGTCCATCATCATAGACTCTGAAGTCTCCGCCATCAGGTCTGCGGACTCTATCTGCAATACCCTAAAACTCCTCATCCGTACTCTGGAGCTCCCTGATAGGGTCGAACAAAGTCGGCCTGACATCAAATCTAGCTAGTAAGCCTTCCTGATCATCGTTAGTCAAACTGACTCCTAAGGCTCAGAGTCCCACTAAACAAGAAAGGTAGGCTTTCTCTGTCGACTGTGAGGATGATGCTGACTTCCGACTTAAAGCATCTGCCACAACATTTGTTTTGCCCGGATGATAGTCAATAATGAGATCATAATCTTTGAGAAGTTCTAACCATCTCCTTTGTTTCAAATTCAGCTCCTTTGGGGTAAAAAGATACTTTAGACTTTTGTGATCCGTGAATACCCTACAAGTCACCCCATAAAGATAATGTCGCCATATTTTCAACGCGAAAACTATGGCTACCAACTCTAAATCATGTGTCAGGTAGTTAATCTCGTGTTTCTTCAGCTGTTGCGAGACATATGGAATAACCCAACCATCCTGCATTAGAACACAACCCAATCCCAGTCGGCTAGCATCATTGTATACTATATATTCCCGACTGCTAGTGGGAAGGGTTAAAATAGGAGCGGATGTCAACCGTTGTTTGAGCTCCTGGAAGCTCGCCTCACAATGGTCATCCCAAACAAACTTGACCTCCTTCTGAGTCAATCTAGACAACAGAGCAGCTATCCGAGAGAATCCCTCTACAAATCTTCGGTAATACTCGGCCAAGTCGAGAAAATTACGAATCTCTGCTCCCATTTCACTATAACCTCAACCTTCCGCGGATCAATATAAATACCCTCCTCGGAGATAATGTGCCCCAAGAATCCAATTTGTCTCAGTCAAAACTCATATTTCAAGAATTTGACATATAACTGCTTCTCACGAATTATCTACAATACCACCTGAAGGTGCTGAACATGATCTTTATCACTCCGTGAATATATCAAGATGTCATCGATGAATACGATGATGAACCGATCCAAGTAGTAGTGAAAAACTCGGTTCATCAGATCCATAAAAGTAGTTGGGGCATTAGTCAGCCCAAACGGCATGACTAGAAACTCGTAATGGCCGTATCGGGTGCGAAAAGCTATCTTAGGCACATCTTTGGCCCGAATCCTCAATTGATGATAACCTGAACGGAGATCAATTTTAGAGAAAACCTTGGCTCCCTGCAGCTGATCAAATAAGTCATCTATACGTGGTAGGGGATATCTGTTTTTTATGGTGGCTTTGTTCAACTGCCTGTAGTTCACACAAAGCCGAAATGTACCATCATTTTTCTTTACAAATAGCACCGGAGCACCCTAGGGTGAAGTGCTCGGGCGGATAAACCCTTTATCCAGAAGTACCTGTAACTGAATTTTAAGCTCTCTCAGTTCAGCAAGCGCCATTTTGTATGGCGGAATAAAAATAGGATTGGTACCCGATACTAGATCAATCTCGAAATCGAACTCCCGAACTGGTGGTAATCCGGAAAGCTTCTCGGGGAATACATCTGGGAACTCCTACACTATAGGGACATCTTCAAGTCTCGGTCCCTCAACGGTGGTGTCGACAACATAACCCAGATAAGCCGCACAACCATAGTGTACCAAGCGTCTGGCCTTCATAACAGATATAATGCTGCAGGGCAATACTCGTCTCTCGTCCCGGAATACTAACGGTGGCTGTCCGGACCTCCAAAACTCAACCTCTTTTGTGAAACAATCCACGGAAGTCTGGTGTAAACTCAGCCAATCCATCCCTAGGATGGCATCAAATTCCGTGATAGGGAGTGGAATCAGATTTGCTTCTAATATCGTCTCCCCAATACCGACTTCACAGCCCCTATAGACTCTATCTCTAATGATATGCTTGTCAAGAGCAGTGACTACCATAATCTTCTCACCAAGTGGCGAGAGAAGTCTATCAGAATGGCGAGCGAATGTATCGCTCACATAGGAAAAATTCGACCCGGTATCTATGAGAATACGGGCGTCAATACCGAATATTCGCATGGTATCTAAAAGTAAGAAAAAAATCAACAGAATTTAAAATGCGAAGAAAAAAGTGAACGAATATATATATATCAAACTAGTTAAGCTTCTAAAGGTTTAACTAGTCAAAACTGTACATCGATATCATGATATACAAAAAGCTCATACATAAAGTACAACAAAAGTACTACACTAAGGGGTTTACGGGAGGATTACCCACAATAACATCAGAGTTTGCCTGTGCCTCCTGTGTAATCGCAAACACACGAGTCTAGGCCCTAGGCTACTGTCGCGACGATCCTGACACTATATTACTCCCGACTACAATCCGAGGAGCGGTGAGAGCTGAGTGCGTAGGTGCCCCCTGCTGGCCTGTGCCAGACGTACCAGTACGACTCTGCAAAGTCGATCCTACTCGACCTAAATCTGGGCAGACACTCCTAACGTGACTTTGTTTCCTATACTGGAAGCAAGTAACTGGTACTCTACATACCTCAAAGGCATGGTGACTACTGCATCTACAGTAGAAAGACAGTCTCTGTGTAGTAGACTGTGTAGAGACACTAGGGACTGGTGTCCCAAAACCCTGTGGTTGAGATCCCTGTCCCGGTGCTGCTGGTATGAAGTTAGAAGAACCTCCGGGATATCCAGAACCTCTACCCCTTTTCGAAAACTGTCCACCCTGTGACACAGTCTTCCTCTTCTGGTGACTCTCCCTCTGTCTAGCCTCTGCTCGGACGATCTCCTCCGCCCGATACGCTGAATCAATCACCTCCGATAGTGTAAAAGAGGGAGTCATCGTCATATATTTCCTGATACTCAATTGGAAGCCATCTTCAAATTTGAACCTCAACTGAGCTGATGTAGCCATGTCGGAGACAAAGGCCGCTAGTCGTCTAAGCTCAGCCTCGTACTCTGAAACTGACCTCGTCCCCTGGCGTAAGTGCAGGAACTCTGTCCTCATCCGGTCCTGTTGAAATAAGGTGAAGTACCTGCGGTCGAACTCTCGTAAAAAATCCTCCCACCGCAGGGTCTGTGTAGCACTGTCACGGATAGCCTCTCACCACGAGAGGGCATCTCCGTCGAGGAGTCTCTCAGCAACTCTTAATCTGAGCTACTCTGACAACCCCAAATCCATAAGGATCCTACGAATCCTGTTGATCCAGTGTTTTACCGCTACGCCATCATTGGATCCCGAAAAGTCTGTGCATCCGAGCTGTCGAGACTCTTTCACCAACTGAGTGAGCTCGTGGATGCGCCTCAAAGTAGCCGACGTCTCATCGGTCGTAGTAGAAATAGAAGGGCCGACCATCGAAGGAGGAATTGGTGTCGTAGGTGCAGGTACGGCTGCAGGTGCGGTCACTGGAATCTGTAGTGGAGGTGGTAGCATCTGCGTCCCATATCTAATGTACCACTCCTGCCACTGCCTCAAGGCATCGAGTGGTGGTGGGGAAATCTCGGCTGTAACAACCGGTGGAGGTGCTGGGGGTGGCACTGGTGAGCATGCTCGCGTAGAGGAAGCATCTTCTGGCACTCGTGGCGCCTCGGGTGCCCTAGGTGTATCAGGTACTGAAAGACCCTCAAGTGAGGTGAATCTAACACCTCTCCTACCACTTCTAGGTGGCATAATTCTGTGAAAAGAACACATTTTTATTAGATAGAAATCAAGAATTAGGGGTAGTTACTACATAACTAACCCCCTAAAAAAATGAACTATAATTCAAAGCATTTGAATGCGAAATAATGGGTTAGATGCGTTATGTATCCAACTCCATAAAATAGATGAACTTATATGCTTATGGCCAAGTATGGGACTTTAATGACTGTATGAAACTCTCTAATGCATTGATAACTTTTCATATACTTGGAAAGACTTTTACTACTATCTTTTCTCCAACCTAAATGATCTGATACCAATAGAACTGTCACGCCCCGAACCGGGATAGTGAACAGCCACCCGTTGCCCCTGGATGTCGGCTGTATTTTTACAGAAAATCAGACAGAATCTCCCCATAAATCGGAGGTTTCCCGTATATAATTTTACTTGTATATCACATTCATCTTGTAAAATAAACAAATGGCCATCCCGACCTCTTCAAAATCAACAAATACCACAGCCAACATCCAGAACAACGCAAGGCTACAAAGTTTCTAACAGTTCTAGCAACAGACCCTACTGTCATGTCCAACTAGAGCATGAACAGCCGCCATACCGAGCGGACCTAACTTTTATCTTATATACAATAATTTTTCCAAATAACATTCAAATACGTATAATCGCCTCAATACAAACGAAATATAAGAGTTTCACAACTAAATATATATAAATTATACAGTCATCCCAAAATAAGTATATGACCAATTACGGACCTAAATGTCAAGACCTCATAGGTCGAAATAAAATAAAGATTTTATATTTCTATTTGAAGTAAATCTCACCGTCGTGAATACCAAATCCGCTCTAGAGCCTGTAACGTCGCTCTATCACAATAAATCTGTCTGAGGAGGGAAAAGAGAGAGATGAGTATCATGGGAAGATATCTAGTGAGTGAGTAGGATAAAATCAAGTATAAATAGTATGGGTGAACCATTGTAGTGTCAAATAATATTATTCGAAACAAAAATTTATATTTCGCAGTAAAACATGATATGTTTAGCAATTTAAAATCATTTAATCAATCATACGATAACAAACATGTATGCATCCATTTAAAATCAAGTAATATCAGAGCGAGCCAAAAATGATCCTGGCAAAGATCAACCGTGACTAAAGACAGGCGCATTAAGGGTTTTATTATGCATATATTTTAAAACACTCTCTACCCCGACATTGGCCATGAGTTCGCTAGGGCTAACGCATCATCGTGTATAAGACCCCGCCCGGTGCTAGACGGTGGCGTCACACACGTCCTCCCCTACGTGGGTTCAACTGTTCGCGCCTATAGCCCTTAGAATAAATGACGTTTGCGGATACCTCCTGCAGAAGCGTATCCGGGCAACTCGTGCCTCTACAAACGCCCTTCGTAGCTACGAAATCATCAATATCATTATCATAGTATCACAATGGCACAACGTCCCACAAGTAAAATCATATCATCGCATAACTAGTGGGCATCCAACCCACATAATTCATCAAACCATTTCAAATCTGTGTACCAATACGTTTCATCAAATCATTTTAAAACAACATATCAATGTAACGGTAAAAAGGAAATTATCAATTTTCAAGTAATGGAACAATTTTTTGTTTCATTTCAAACCATGGATGCATAGTCAACATAAATATAATTTAAGACACTCCAATAATCACAAAACAGATTTGAAATTTAATATCATACGCCAAATCAATGCATATCAAAAGCATGTTTTATCGAAAATACGACAGAAAACACGTTTTACTATTTTATGCAAGAGGTTAGGGTCCCACTCACATATCTAGGGAGGCACTTCCTATTTTTCAAATCAATCCAATTGACTTCTTGAATCTCTAATAGACAAAACTAATCAAATCATCAAATTTTATATCAAATAAAACCCTAATAAGAGATTTTCAATTTTTCTTTCCAATTTAATATAATCTTAATTTACACAATCATTTCTAAATTCCCATTTTATCAAATTTCGAATCATTTAGCTCACCAATGATCAAATTTCTAATATTTCTCATTTTCTCTAATTTTCCTCGAATTTAACACATTTCCGAATAGATATATAACTTCTGATTTTAAATTCAACCTAAAATCAATAAAATTTATTCAAACTTTGAAGTGAGTGCGTTTCTCTCACCTAGGGTTCCTCGGGTTTCAAATCTAGCTGTCGTTCACCTGTCGGATTAGTGTAAAACCTGTAATATTTCTAAATTTGAATGATATTAACAACAACTAAATTTCTAATACCAAACCCTAAAATTTCAACCAAATCATAGTCGTTACCTATAGTAAAGAAGATGCAGGTGAACTCTTAGGGAACAGCTGGTCGCGGGCTCGCAGGCTGGTGGGCTGGCGGGCTGGCCCATTGGTGGGCTCGTAGGCTCGCAACCAGGCTTGTGGGCCGCAGAGGGCTTCGCGGGCCGTAGTGGCTCGCGGGTCGGCCGTGGGCTTCACGGGTCAGCAGTGGGCTTCGCGGCTTGCTAAACTGAGAGAGCTTAAGACTCAGTTACAGGAACTCCTAGACAAGGGGTTTATCCGCCCGATCACTTTACCTTGGGGTGCTCCGGTGCTGTTTGTAAAGAAAAAGGATGGTACATTTCGGCTTTGTGTAGACTATAGGCAATTGAGTAAAGCCACCATAAAAAACAGATATCCCCTGTCACGTATAGATGATTTGTTTGATCAGCTGCAGGGAGCCAGAGTTTTCTCTAAGATTGATCTCCGTTCGGGTTATCATCAGTTGAGAATTCGGGCGAAGATGTGCCCAAGACAACTTTTCGCACCCGATACGGCCATTACGAGTTTCTAGTCATGCCATTTGGGCTGACTAATGCCCCAACTGCTTTCATGGATTTGATGAATCGAGTTTTTCATGACTTCTTGGATCGGTTCTTCATCGTATTCATCGATGACATCTTGATATATTCATGGAGTGATGAAGATCATGTTGAGCACCTTCGGGTGATATTGCAGATACTCCGTGAAAAGCAGCTATATGCCAAATTCTCGAAATATGAGTTTTGATTTAGACAAATTGGGTTCTTGGGGCACATTGTTTCCGCGGAAGGTATTTATGTTGATCCGCGGAAGGTTGAGGCCATAGTGAAGTGGGAGCAGCCACAAACAGTTACCGTGATTCTTAGTTTTCTCGGTTTGGTGGGGTATTATCGCATATTTGTAAAGGGATTCTCCCGGATAGCTGCTCTGTTGTCGAGATTGACCCAGAAGGGGGTCAAGTTTGTTTGGGATGATCGTTGTGAGGCGAGCTTACAAGAGCTCAAACAATGGTTGACATCCGCTCCTATTTTAACCCTTCCCATTAGTAGTTGGGAGTATACAGTGTACAGTGATGTTAGCCGACTGGGATTGGGTTATGTTCTAATGTAGGATGGTCGGGTTATTGCATATGCCTCGCGACAGCTGAAAAAACACGACGTTAATTACCCGACACATGATTTGGAGTTGGCAGCCATAGTTTCGCATTGAAGATATGGCAGCATTATCTTTATGGGGTGACTTGCAGGGTATTTACAGATCACAAGAGTTTGAAATATCTATTTACCCAAAAGCAACTAAATTTGAGATAGAGGAGATGATTGAAACTTTTCAAAAATTATGATCTCATTATTGACTATCATCCTGGCAAGGCGAATGTTGTAGCAGATGCCTTGAGTCGAAAGTCAGCAACATCCTCACAGTCGACAGAGAAAGCCTATCTTTCTTGTTTAGTGAGATTCCGAGTCGTAGGAGTCAGTTTGACTAACGATGATTAGGGAGGCTTACTAGCCAGATTTGAGGTCAGGCCGACTTTGTTCGACCGTATCAGAGAGCTCCAGAGTATAGATAAGGAGATTCAGGGTTTTGCGGATAAAGTCTGCAGAGCTGAGGGCGGAGATTTCAGAGTCCGTGATGATGCACTCATGGTATTCAGAGACAGAGTGTCCCGGCCGATAGTGATCTTCGACGTGCTATCCTTGAGGAAGCACATTCTTCTGCATATGCTATGCATCCCGGGGGTACGAAGATGTACCGGACCATCAGAGGTAGCTATTGGTGGTCAGGCATGAAGAGGGATATAGCAGAGTTTGTGGCACGATGTTTGGTGTGCCAGCAGGTAAAGGCCGAGCATCAGCGTCCAGCGGGCACACTGCAGCCTCTTCCCATTCCTGAGTTGAAATGGGAGCATATTACTATGGACTTCGTGATAGAGTTGCCGCGGACTTCTTCACGACATGATGCGATTTGGGTGATTGTCGATCGACTCACCAAATCTGCATATTTTATCCCTATCCGCGGTGACTATTCCTTAGAGGCGTTGGCACGTCTCTACATTGATACCATAGTTCGGCTTCACGGGGTGCCTATGTTGATTGTTTCAGATAGGGACCCCAGATTTATATCTAGGTTTTGGCCCAAGTTGCAGGAGGCATTGGGAACTAGATTGAATTTCAGTACAGTATATCATCCTCAGACGAACGGCCAGTCTGAGAGAACCATTCAGACCCTTGAGGATATGCTGAGGGCATGTGTGATGGATTTCTGGGGTAGTTGAGATCGGCACCTTCCACTGGTCGAATTCGCTTATAATAACAGTTATCAAGCCAATATAAGGATGCCCCCGTATGAGGCACTATATTGCAGGAAGTGTCGCACCCCAATATGCTGGGATGAGGTCGGAGGGCGACGTCTCAGTAGCGTTGAGTTGATTGAACAAACAAAGGATAAAGTTAAGGTTATCCGTGAGCAGATAAAAGCCGCCCAGAACAGACAGAAGATGTATGTTGATCGTAGGCGGCGACCTCTTGAGTTTGCTACGGGAGATATGGTTTTCTTGAGAATATCTCCTTGGAAGGGAGTTATACGGTTCAGGCAGCGGGGCAAGTTGAGCCCCAGATATATTGGACCCTTCTGTATCCTTGATAGGGTCGGGAGTGTGCCATATAGATTGAAGCTGCCAGATGAACTATTCCGTATTCACGACGTATTCCATGTCTCAGTACTCAAGAAATACTTAACCGATCCTTCTCATGTACTTGAGCCTCCACCTCTTGAGTTACGAGAGGACCTTAATCTTCCAGTTCAGCCCATGGCTATTCTAGATCGATAAGTCAGGAAGCTGTGGAGTAAGGAAATTTTATTAGTCAAAGTTTTGTGGAGAAGTGATCAGGTCAAGGAGGAGACTTGGGAGCCCGAGGAGGCCATGAGGAGTCAATACCCCCATTTATTTGCAGTTTAGTCTTCTTTTAGTTTCGAGAACGAAACTTGATTTTAGGGGGTTAGAAAATATAATACCATAAAAAAAATATATCGGGATTGGGGCTAAAAAGCCCCAATCTCTCTTTTTCCCTCTCTCTCTCTCTCTCTCTCTTTCTCTCTTTGTCCTCTCCCTTGCGCCACCCACCACGGCTGCTCCACCTTCCTCTTGTGATCGCCGCCGCTGCAGCGCCTCCTCTCTCCTCACACGAGCACGCGGTCAGCCCGTGAGCAGTGCTTCACCTCCTGCATAGCGCGCACTCGCGCGATCTCCCGCGAGTAGCGCGTGACCCAGTGCGGGCCAGCGCGCTACCCCTGCTTGAGCCGGCGAGTGATCTCCCGCGAGCCCAGCGCGCGACCCAGCGCGAGCCAGCGAGCGACCCAGCGTGAGCCAGCGCGTGACCCAGCACGAGCCAGCGCGGGACCCAGCACGAGCCAGCTCGCGACCCCGCGCGACCCAGCACACGACACCTGCGCGAGCCCGCGCAACACCTGCGCGATCCAGCGTGACCCCAGCATGAGCGCCAGCGTGCTCCAGTGCGACCCTCTGTGCGAACGTGAGCCCTAGCCTGTGAACTGGCCAGCCCACCAGCGGGCCAGCCCGCCAGCCCACCGGCCCGCGAGCCCGCTAACCCGCAACCGACTTTCCCCTTCGAGAGCTCACCTGCATCTTCACTGCAGGTAACGACTATGATTTGGTTGAAGTTCTAGGGTTTGGTGTTAGAAAATTAGTTGTTTCTAATATATTTGAAATTTGGAAATATTATAGGTTTTAGACCAACTCGACGGGCGAAGGATAGTTAGGTCTAAAACCCGAGGAACCCTAGGTGAGAGAAATGCACCCACTTCGAAGTTTGAATAAATTTTGTTGATAAAATCTCTTATTAGGGTTTTATTTGATATAAAATTTGATAATTTGATTAGATTTGTCTTTTGGAGAGTCGTTGAAAAATAGGGAGTGACCACCCTCCCTAGATAAGTGAGTGGAACTCTAATCTCTTGCATAAAATAGTAAAACGTGTTTTCTGCCGTATTTTCGATAAAACATGCTTTGATATGCATTCGTTTGACGTATGATATTAAATTAAAAAAAATCTGTTTTGTGATTATTGGAGTATCTTGAATTATATTTACAATGACTATGCATCCATGGTTTGAAATGAAACAATAATTGTGTCATTACTTGAAAATATATAAATTTCATTTTATACCGTTGCATTGATATGCTGTTTTAAAATAAATTGATGGGACGTATTGGCACGCAAATTTAAAATGTTTTTGATGAACTATGTGGGTTGGATGCCTACTAGTTATGCAATGATGTGATGTTACTTGTAGGACGTTGTGCCCTCGGACGTTGTGCCCTTTGTGATACTATGATGATTCCGTAGCTACGAAGGGCGTTTGTAGAGGCATGGGTTGCCTGGATACGCTTTTGCAGGAGGTATCCGCTAACGTCATTTATTCTAAAGGCTATAGGTGCGGCCGGTTGAACCCACGTAGGGGGAGGACGTGTGTGACGCCACCTTCTAGCACCGGGCGGGGTTCTATACACGTTGATGAGTTAGCCCCAGCGAACTCATGGCCAACGTCGGGGTAGAGAGCGTTTTAAAGTCTATGCATAATAAAACCCCCGATGCGCCTGTCCTTGGTTACGTTGACCTTTGCCAGGATCATTTTTTGGCTTGCTCTGATATTACTTGATTTTAAATGGATGCATATATGATTGTTATCGTGTGATTGATTAAATGATTTCAAATTGCTAAACATATCATGTTTTGCCGCGAAATGTAAATTTTTGTTTCAAATGATATTATTTGACACTCCAATTGTTCACTCATGCTATTTATGCTTGATATTATCCCCCTCACTCACTAAGTATTTTCCCATGATACTCACTCCTCTTTTCCCTCCTCAGACAGGTTTATTGGGATAGAGCGACGTTACAGGCTCTAGAGCGGATTTGGTGTTCCGACGGTGAGATTTACTTCTAATTTAGTTTCGACCCTGCGAGGTCTTGACATTGAGATCCGTAATTGACCGTGTACTTATTTTGGGATGACTGTATAATTTAACTTTCATATTTCATTTGCATTGAGGCGATTGTACAAATCTAAATGTTACTTGGGAAAATTATTGTATATAAGATAAAAGTTAGGTCCGCTCTGTGTGGCGGCTGTTCATGCTCTAGTTGGGTATGATAGTAGAGGTCTGTGGCTAGAACTGCTAGAAATTTTATAGTCTTGCGTTGTCCTGGATGTTTGGAGTGAAATTTGTTAATTTTGGAGAGGTCGAGATGACTATTTGTTAAATTATAGGATAATTTTGCTTATACAGATTTAATTGTACACGGGAAACCTTCGATTTATGCGGAAGTTCTGTCCAATTTTTTGTAAAAAATATAGCCGGCATCCAGGGGTAACGGGCGGCTGTCCACGATCCCGGTTTGGGGTGTGACACGGGAGATCGCGAGCTGGGCTCGTGCGGGAAGGATCGCGCTGCGGCGGAGGAGCTGCGCTTGCGGGAAGGCGTTGCAGCGGCAGCGATCACGGGAGGAAGGCGCTGCTGGCGGGAGGGCGTTGCAGCGGTGACGATCGCGGGAGGAAGGCGAGGCGGTGGGTGGCGGCTGCGAGAGAGGAAGAGACGGAGTGAGAGAGAGAGAGGAAGAGAGAGAGAGAGAGAGAAGAATGGAGAATTAGGACTTTAAGCCCTAATTCTTAATTCTTTTTTTTTGTTTTTCTTTTCTTCTCTCTTTTTGTTTTTGTTTTTGTTTTTGTTTTTGTTTTTGTTTTTGTTTTATCATTATTATATATATATATATATATATATATATATATTCATTTTACCCAAATTTTTACGGATACGACAATAATTTTAAAATATACTAAAAATTTCATTTAAATACCCCAAAATCAAAAATCAATATAAATAAATAAAATTTCTCGTACAAAAATATGGTATCACAGAGTCGGCATTATAGTATCTTCCCCAAAAAATTTATTCAATCTCATGTTTATCACTTGTAGTTTCTTACAATTCTGTAGTTGCCCAGGCAAAACTCCGGCAAAATAGTTGTTCTCCAAATGCAAGCTTGCTAGTTGACAAGATGAACCTATGAGATTTGGAAATTTACCAAAAAAACAGTTGTTTCCCAAATTTAGCATAGTTATGCAAGGAAAACTTGTTTTACAACTATGAATCTCTCCCGATAATAAGTTGTTTGAGAGGTCAAGGATTTTCAACATGGGAAGTTCAGTCAGTGAAGTGGCCCAGAAAACTGATTGTTCGATAGATCTACATAGGTAGAGTTTGCACTAAAAGCTAGTACCAGACCCTCAAAGTGGTTAGAACTCAAGTCCAAAGTAAAAATCCCTTCCGGAAAACTTAAGGAATGAAAAGCTGAACTTGAAATGGTGCCCCACATTTGGTTGCCAAACATGTTCAAATAACCTAATTGAGGAGTTAGTTCCTCCCAAAACTAACTAGGAACTGAATTTTGAATTTCAACATTAGAGATATTAAGTTCAGTGAGATGGATGTGCCTTGGTAACCAATTGGGGAAATGAGGACCCACCTTACAATGGCTCAGATGTAGATTATGCAGTTGAAAAGACGGAATCCAGTTGGAGCTAATGTTCCTGATCAATAAATTATTGTGAGACAGACAGAGAAATTGTAAGTCGGAAAGATTGGACATGTGGCCTTCAGAAAATGCACCTTGCAAAAAGTTCTAGGAAAGATCAAGACTTTCAAGTGTTGAAGGCTAATCTTAGTCAGATTGTTGTAGGCAAATCTAATTCTAATAAGATGCTCATATTTGCAAAAGATTTTGGAATCCCACCATGGAGTTGATTTTCAGATAGATACACAAATTGACGAGCGATCAAGTTTCCAAAAAAGTCTGGAAGTGCACCGTCCAACTGATTGAGGCTAAGATCAACAAATGATAACGTGTTGCTATAGTTGAACAACCAATTGAATATGGAACAAGACTTGAGATTGCTATACCCAAGCAAAATTTCCCCAAGTGTTTTGGAAGAATTAAAATGTTATAGAATTGGAGGAAAGAGTGCGTCTAGGAGTGAACAATTACAATAGTGCAATGACGCCAAGGATGGGAGAGCATTAACTACTTGTTGCCAATCAAAGGCAGCAGTGAGGTTAATCCTGCTAAATTGAATATAGGACAACTTTGAAAGACTTGAAAGCCACTCAAGCTTGCTTGCACTTAAAGCGCGATTAAAGCCAAGATTCAACTTTTGCAAGGTTAAAAGATTCCCAAGTTGATTTGGGATTTCTCCCCCTAGATTATTGACAGAGAGGTCCAAAACCCTAAGAGCACGAAGATTCCCAAATTGATTTGGGATTTCTCCCAGGAGATTGTTGAAAGAGAGGTCCAAAACCCTAAGAGCACGAAGATTTCCAAGTTGATTTGGGATTTCTCCCACAAGATTATTCATAGAATGGTTCAAAACAGTTAGACCATGTAACCCTACCAACGAAGTAGAGATCGGACCTTGCAAAGACGTGAAGGACAGATTAATTTCAATAATGTGACGGATGTGGTTGTTACTAGAGACTCCCAACTAGTTGCAGCAGTCTTTCTTCTCTGGTTGGCTTCCCCAGGAGGAGTGATGACCAAAGTCATAGAGGAGGCCATGCTTGAATTCAAGAAGAGCATGGCTCTCACTTTGGATGCACATAATGGTAGAGGATGTGGATGCAGCTGAACCATTTTTTGTCATATTACATACCAAAAGCAGTGAGAGACACCATGGAAACCAAAGGCTAATTCCCACGATACTAGATCAATCAACCGCTCTTTCAACTTTGTTTGAGGATCTTGAATGGCAAGGAATATATATATATGAATGAAGTGTAGTAAAAAATTTTCTATAAATTCTTTTAAAATGTTTTAAATTACTAAATTGTACTTTGGCTTCACGTTTACTGTTAACAACATAATTGTGTTTTAAACTATTGTATATGGCGTGGGTTTATAGTCCCTATTATCTTACATTCTCACAAGGTTTAAAAAAAAAATAGCACTAATCATTACATAACTAAAAATATTTAAGAATTTTAATATTTTATACAACTTTATAATATTTTTTAAGAATTTCAATCAAATATGAAAATAATATATTTTATGCTAAGTTTTTTATTTCAAATATATATTATATTTGTGATAAAATAATTTATAATAAGTGAAAAATGAGAGTTTTTCTCTCCTCTCTCCTTCTTTCTCACCATCAAGGCCATTTCTGAGAAAAATGGTATATGGGTATGATCAAAACGATTTTAGATGCAGTTAAACTTTAAGAAACATTTGTAATCCTTCTCAAAGCTTGAAGGAACTTTTCTGGCAAATTTTGGATATTGACAACTCAAAAATTCTCTTTAAATAGAAATGAGTAAACCAAACTATCTATATGGGTTAAGAAATAGAAAGGAAAGCTTTCATTGGGCATGATACGTTTCAAACTTTCAGAGTAACATAAAAAAAAAAAAAAAAAATTGTGGGGTTTAAATTCACAACAAAAAAAGACAAAATTTGCGACAAAATTTGGGACGAAATTGGAAGAAAAATTCGTCGCAAAACACATTTGCGACGACTTTTACAACAAATATTTTTTCGTCGCTAATAAGTTGTCGCAAAATTTTACCACGAAAAATTAATTATTCATCACAAAAATTTCCAACAAATATTTATATGTTACGAAATTCGTCGCAAATTTGCAACGACATTTGCGACGAAAAAATTATTCGTCTCAAATTTGCCACCACAAATATAATATTCGTCGCAAATTCTGCAACGAGAGTAAATTCGTCGCAATCTTTGCGACGAATTACTTTTTTGTCGCAAATATTTGCGACGAACACATTTTTCGTCGCAAAATTTCCAACGAAAAAAAATTTATTGCAAACTTTGTGACGAAAAATAATTCGTCGCAAAATTCGTCAGAAAAGTTGCGACGAAAAATAGTCGTCGCAAATTTAGCGACGAATATTATATCGTCGCAAATTTTGGCGACGAATATTAGTTCGTCGCAAATTTTGGCGATGAATGTTATTTCGTCGCAACTTTTGCGACGAATACTATTTTCGTCGCAAAATATACGACGAATACTATTTCGTCACAAAATTGCGACGAATCTTATTTCGTCCCAAATTTTTGCGATGAAACAATATTTGTTGCTAATTTTGCAACGAATTAGTTTTTTGTCGAAAATTACTAACGAAAAATAATTTGTCGCAAATTGGCGACGAATGTTTTCGTTGCAAAATTCGTCGGAAATTTAAATTTACAACACCATGAAACAAAATTTGTCACGAATAATATATATTTTACAACGAATACAAATTTTATTATCATATTTGGACAAAATTTGCCTACTCACCCAACCTCATCAACAATATTATCATCCAAATCGTTTTTAATATAAAATTTAAACAATCTATACTCATAATTATAACTACCTATTCAATAAGATCAAAAAATTAAAAATTTAACAAGCAATCATATTTATAATATCAAACCAAAAAACAACATCAAAACTAAATATCGAATTATCAATAACCATACATTAAAAAAAAAATCAATATAACAGTAACATAACAGTTCACAATTTCAAGTATGACCTCCACCATCACCATCATCATCATCATCATCAAAGAAATCATCACCCTCATCACCATCACCCTCATCACCATCGCAAGCATTATCAGGAGGAGAAATAGAAGGGGGAATCTGATTCGGAGCGGAGACTAACTGAAGATGCTGCATGATTAACATTTGTTGTGTGCGGACCTCGTGCAGCAATTCTTGCATGTGCTTTGCTTGAAGTTCACTGAATGCCTGATCTCTTTGCAGTAGCAAGTCCTTCAAATGGCTCACCTCTTCATTCAATTGATTTATTTGTGCTCTAACTGCTGGTGGTGTGGAAAAAGATGAACCGACGCTTTTATATGTTTTGCTCAAAAAACCTAGCCCAACTACTCTACTCCCTTTTCGTCCACCAGTCACCTCGAGCCATGTATTCATGTTATCAACAGATGGATCAGATCTGCCAGCATCATCACTAGCACTCGAACTTCTACATGCTAACTCGTCATATTTCTCCTACATTGTCATGAGAAAAATTAAAATAAATTTACAATAACATTATAATACAAACACATAATCAAGGAAAATAAAAAATTTTGTAACATAAATCATGACACCATATAGGATCTAAATTATGAACATTCATATTAACATTGAATAAGTTGAAATTTTAGGAAAAAAAATTAAAAGAGAATCTCTAGCAAGTAATTCATTAGAAATTAAAGAATCAAGTCAACAAAAAAAATAAACTTGGGAGAGACTAACATAAAGAAATCATATTCCTACATCGTTATGATATGCTCAACATAAAATATTCATATCAACATTGAAAATGTGCATAAAGTAATTGGAAAAATTGAAATTACAAACCTTAATTGCTCTAGCTCTCTCCCCGCTCTAAGTCTTGTCTTTTTTCTGAAATGTGCGCGTGAAAGTCTCTATGAATGAAGGCTCGGTCCCCATTTCCTTTGCCTAAAATAAAAAAACACTATTAGAAATAATGATATACTTTAAATTAGATAAAAAAATTAATATTTGTATAAGATTACCAATCTATTTCTATATTCACCGATAGTGATCGAGCCTCCCGCATACGTTGCAGACGATTCCCCTGAATTATAAGCTCGATTTTTTTTTATTTTGTTCACTCCTTCGTTGACTCTCCTCTGATTCCCAAAAATTAAGAATCCTGCCCCAATTTTGCTCGGTGATGCAGTTGGGCTTTTTGCATGTCTCTTTGCATGATTTAAAATGTGTCGAATGTGATCGCCACATTTTTTCTTGAAAATCCTTCTTACTTTCAATTCTTCAGTCTCGTCCCAAGTGAATACTCGCTGCAATGGAAAGAAACCAATAACTTATAAAACTATTAACTTCATTTCATATGTAAACTAATTTGGATAACTTACCTTGAACTCATTCCACCATAGTTCTTTTATTTCATCCGGAGTGCTTGTGTAAGATATCGAAGCCCCTCCCCAATGATTATTCATAATTCTATTCAGCTCGTGAATAACATGTACAGAATTTGTAAATCTATCATAAAGTTTCAAACAAACAATGTTAAATAAATATGATAGTTAAAAGAAGAAATTATTTCATAAATAAAAGAAATAATACATCTATAAATTTAAAATTTAGTACTTACGAATCTCCATAAGGGGCTATTATCTCTAGATTGTCTTCTCTATCGGCATACGACTGTTCCACCGAAGGGACTGCAGAAGGTACATTGCTAGCGATGTGTTGAGAATGTGAAGGGCCTGCAACAGAAGGGGGAGGTAAAGGTACATTGCCGGCAAGGGAATGCGATTGCGAAGCTGCCGAAGCGGACTACGATAGTGAAGAGCGTAAATTTCCATCCGAATTGCGTCTATGGCCGCCACGTCGAAATTGTCAACCATAATACATTTTAAACAAAAAAATGTAAATTGCATATTCATCATATACATAATTAAGAACATGAATAAACTTACTATATTTAATTTGATAAATTAGTTCCAACGAAACAAGATACCAATATGTGAAGAAATTTTCTTGAATGACCTATACAAAAAAAAAGATAGTATATTAACAAATCCAATATATAAATTTAAGAATAAGACAGTAAATAAACAAGAAATTGAATAAAGAAATTTACAAATTATACGTGTCGACTAATTTACCCACTTAAAAAAAATATATTATCATATATCAAGATAAATATCTGATTTTTATTATATGAAGAGAACAAAATTTACCCTTCATAAAAAATCAAAATCGTCATTGTCATCCTCATCGTCATCATGCGTCTCAAAATTAGACTCTTCAACATTATTTTCATCATCCTCTTCATCATCCTCATCAGAATCCTCATCCTCATCATTTGTCTCAAAATTAGATTCTTCATCATCTTCTTCATGAATTTCACTTGCATCCACATCTATCACTACTCCGCTAGGATCTCGTAACGTTGGAATATTATATTCCTCGGTCTGAACTGTATTGACAACTTGCTCTTGTTGATATATTGTCTCTTCCCAATGTTCTTCAATTTTTTTCTGTGCTTTCGTTTTAAAAACAGCCCACCAATCAATTTTGTCACGTTTCAAACTAGGATATGAAGCATAAAATACTTGAATCGCTTGTTGTGCCAACACAAAT
Source organism: Dillenia suffruticosa (assembly GCA_033439265.1). Lineage (NCBI taxonomy): Eukaryota > Viridiplantae > Streptophyta > Magnoliopsida > Dilleniales > Dilleniaceae > Dillenia > Dillenia suffruticosa. The sequence goes on from JAVTVX010000015.1 coordinate 24,698,706, forward strand.
GGTTCATATCTTTTATACAATTTCTTATGATTTATTTCAACCAAATTAAACTGTGGATGCACTTTCATCCCTTTCACAGGGTCAAACCAGCGACACATAAATAAAACAACCCGTAATGCTAGACCAGGGTACTCTACCTCAACGATTTCATCCAACAAACCATAAAAATCATTTTGACCTCCACCATCATTGGATGACTGAACACAAACTCCACTATTCATTGTCGTTTTTCCCACTCCATATTCTTCAGTATGAAATTTATACCCGTTTATAAAATAGGATGGCCAAGTTCGTACCATTGCTTTTGGACCCCATGACAGATGGATTAACAATTCTTGCTGAAGTTGAGCTTGATTATCATGGACCTAAAGTTAAATAAATATGTTAATATATTTTAACATAAATATTTAAATAATTGATAGTCTACTTACATATTTTTTGAACCATGGTGTAAATTCTTCATCGCAGTAACGATCAAACTCATGTCTCGAAAGCTAAGAATATACGTTTTGAAAAATTCTACCATCAAAGGAAATAAATTTTAACACACATAATGTACGACATAAGAAATATATAAAATAAAAACTATACACTTACTCAAAAAATGGTGTTACTTCTGGACAGTTCAGTAAAATATATGTGTGGGCTGCCCGCCATTCTTGATCAATTAAATATGTACGCTTACATGATCCACTTGGTCGACCAAGGTAGTTAAAAATTGAGAATGAATTCTCATTGGGATCAATATAACCCTCATCATTTCTTCCCGTTCTCCGCCTCTTACACTGAACGTGAGGCTCAAAATAATATGATGCAAACGTTGTTACTTCCTCCACAATATATGCATTGACAATAGAGGCTTCAATACGTGCCTTATTTTTAACTTTCTTCTTAAAATGATATAGGAATCTAATTGTAATAAAACAAAATGTTTTAGAAAATTATATGTAATGAAATTAGAAAATTTTTATGCCTTCATAACGAAGAAAAAAATATGAAAAACTCACCTTTCAAATGGATACATCCATCTAAATTGGACAGGATCTCCAACTTTCGCCTCATATAGCAAGTGAACCAAAAGATGTTCCATGGAATCAAAAAATGACGGTGAAAAAATCCTTTCTAAATTACACAAAATAATTGGAATCTCTCTCTCTCTAACATCTCCATGTATGAATGTTTCAATACTGTCGAGCAAATATCATGAAGAAAAATACTTAGCTCCGTAATGGCACCCCAAACAAAATTCGGTAAGAGTTCCTTAAAAGTAATAGGAATTAGTCTTTCCATAAATATATGACAATCATGACTTTTCAAACCAATTAACTTACATTCCTTTAAATCGACACATCTTCCAAGATTTGAGACATAACTATCAGGAAATCTCAATGATTTCAACCATTCACAAACAAGCCGTCTCTGATCCTTATTCAATGTATAAACTACCTTCGGTTTTGGTCCCCTATTACTTTCATCGACATCAAGAGTGGGTCATTTACAAATGAGTCGCATATCTTTTCTTGCATTCAAGTTGTCTTTCGTTTTTCCAGTGATATCCATCACTGTATTTATCAGATTATCAAAGACATTTTTCTCGATATGCATTACATCGAGATTATGATGAACCAACTACGTCTTCCAATATGGTAAATCCCAAAATAAACTTCGTTTAGTCCATTTATGCGAATGTCCATAGCCATATGTTGTACCATGTGGCTCTTCAATAACAGATGGAAAGTTAATGACTCTATGCCAAATTTGTTCACCGGTTAATCTTAGCGGAGGTGGTGTTCTTTCATTTCTATTCTTAGTGAATTCTTCTTTATTTCTTCTGAATTTATGATTTAATGGTAAAAATTGTCTATGACAATCAAAATAACTCGCTTTCTTCCCATGTTTCAATCTGAATGATTTTGATCTCTCCAAACAAATTGGACATCCTAAAATCCCAGCGGTACTCCATCCTGATAACATACCATACGCTGGAAAATCATTAATGGTCCAAAGAAGAGCAGCCTTCATTACAAACATCTGATTATTATGAACATCATAAGTAGGAACACCTTCATCCCATAGTTGTTTCAACTCCGCAATCAATGGTTGCATGTAAACATCTATTAATTTCTTTGGATTTTGCGGGCCAGGCACGACCAATGTTAAAAACATATACGGTGTCTTCATACACATACCGGGTGGAAGATTATACGGAGTTAAGATAACTGGCCAACATGAATAATTTCTTCCTGATTTGCCAAATGGAGCAAATCCATCAGCACAGAGACCTAATCTAATATTTCGAGTCTCTCTCGCGAACTCAGGATATGTTCTATCAAAATATTTTCACGCTTCTGCATCTGAAGGATGACACATTAACCCCTCTTCTGTTTTATGATTTGCATGCCAGGTCATGTGTTTAGCAGTGGTCTCAGATGCATAAAGTCTTTGTAACCTAGGAGTTAAAGGCAAATAAAACATTTGTCTGTATGATTTACGCTGCTGATTACGACCCGACCTCCGAGAATTCTTGTATCTACTTTGATTACAGAATTTACAAAAATCTGCTTCTTTGTCATCTCCTCAAAATAGCATACAAGCATCTCTACAAACATCTATTCTCTGCACTGGAAAACCTAATTCTTTCACAAGCTTTTTCATACTATAGAAGTCATTGGGCATAATATGATCACGCGGCAATAATTCTCCAATAACTTGAACAAAATCATTAAAACAATTTTCAGACACATTATGCTCTGCCTTGACATTCAACAATCTTGCGGTTAGAGATAGTTTAGTGTGGCTGTCATAACCAGCCCACAAAGATTCATCTGCAGCTCTTAAGACTTCCTGAAATTGGAGAGATGATTCATTTGACAGATTTTCATCAACACCTACTACTTCTACCTCCTCCAATGGTGATGCATAACTAGTATACCCATGTTCAAATATTGGAGCAAAACTAGAACTTGCAGCGCTTGGATCGGGAACAAAATTCGGACCCACTGCATCAATTACCATCCTCTGATACGGATTCAATTGTTCATAATAATTCTGATCCCCACTAACTGAGAATTGTCTATTTCGTCCAAAATTTTCATCAGAAATGAATGGCTCACCATGGCATGTCCAATTATAGTAATTCGGGGTAAAACCAACTCTACAAAGATGTTCCCTAACTTTATCACACTCCAAAAATTTACCATTCCGACACCTTCTACACGGACACCTTAGCTTATTCCCATCCATAAAATCAACTTGAGTACAAGCAAAATTTAAAAATTGCTCCAACCCAAAAATAAATTTATCAGTTAAACCCTGACGATCAGATAAGTTCTTCTTATACATCCAACTTCTTTCGTTCTGCATTTTCCCTGTCTCCAAATTTGAACTTTTTTAAATATTAATAAGAACTACAAACAAAACTATAAATTATCAAATAATATTATAAACTTAATTAATATAAAACAAATTAACTAAATTATTACAATAACATTAAATATTATCATAAAATAAAATAAATTATCAAATATTAAACATTTAACAATATTGATTATTTAACAAATCGATATAAGATTTAATATAAACTACTGAGTATTGTTAATCTAATAATTCTCATAATCATTTATCATATAAAATTTACTATAAATTACATTTTAACATCATTACAGTACATAATAAAAAAATTTTCATCACCAATTAATAACTCACCGATAGAGTCCGATATCAACACCAGTAACAGCTTCCAATCCAAATATTCGAGAACCACAAAATCTAACACATAAAATAGATTTATAAATAACTAATATATTATTAAAACAATATTATAAAAACATCTTTTAAATAACATTTCTCAAAAATTAAAAAAAAAAATCAATTACATTCCTTTTTGTACTGGACCAGTCCCAATGGGCCTGGCCGGGCCCATCAATGGCCCAGGCTAATGGGCCACGATGGGCCGTGCAGGGGCGATCGTGGCCCATCGCGCAGCAGGGATGCGAAGGGGCTGCGCGGCACCTTCCCGCGTCTAGGCCGCGCAGCCACTGCTGCCCCTTCGCGCGGTGGAGGTGCAAAGCGGATAGCGGCCCCTTCCCGCGAAGGAGGCGCAAAGGGCCCAGCGGCCCCTTCGCGCATCTGGGCCTCGAAGGGGCGGCAGCCCCTTCGAGCAGCAGGGCCGCGCAGCACGGCCGTACAGCCCCTGCTGCCCATTATCGCGGCGGAGGCGCAAAGGGTACAGCGGCCCCTTTGCTCGTCTGGGCAGCAAAGGGGCGACGGCCCCTTTGGGCATCTGGGCAGCGAAGGGGCGACGGCCCCTTTGCGCACTTAGGCAGAGCAGGGGAGGCGGCGCCTTCGCGCACCTCGGCCGCACATGGATCTGCCATCAAAATCTCAGATCCGGCGGCTGGCAGTCTGATCTGCTTTCTGTAACTCAGATCCAGCGGCTGGCCGCCGGATCTACCATCTACGGCCAAGAGAGAGAAAGAGAGAGAGATTACCTAACACTATCGTAGATTCGGCATCCCTTCCACCATCCCTTCGCAGTACCCCTTCACGGCTACTCTTCACAAACGAGATGAACCCGAGAGAGAGAGAGACAGAGAGAGAGAGCGTCAAAGTGAAGGAGGAATTGTGAAAATATCTTCAATTTTGCTTCAAAAATAAATTTGTCCCAAAATTCGTCCCTGATTCAGGGACGAATTTTTTTTCGTCCCTGATTCAGGGATGAATTTCTTTTTCGTCCCTGATTCAGGGACCAAATTTTTGTTCTGATTCATGAATGAAATTTTTTTTCGACCCTAATTGAGCGACAAAATCGTTTTTGAGGATGATGGAGCAAGGTACAACAAAAATTATCTCGCTTGATATTACAACTCAATTTTATGTTTGATTTTATCAACGATCAATTATCGATGGAATCGTTTTAATATATTTTATTTGTTTAATTAGTTTAAAACAAAATTATACTAATAACAAAATCAAAACGGAACGAAAATATCGAATTTGCTTATAGATTTTTAATTTTTTCAGCGAGTTTTTTTCTTACTCACTAGTACCCTTCAATTATGTTACGAAAATATAAATTTCAAATTTTAATAGTATTTTTAAAAATTTTACTAAATAAACAAATTCAAAATTGAATTTAAGTTTAGTAGAGGAAATTAATGATACACTATAATGTTCCTCCCGAAGACAGACTTGAGTAGTCCACTGATTTTCCCGAAAACCATTTCCTTATATTTTGAATTTTGCTTCAAAAACCTTTTTGTCCGAAAATTCGTCCCTGATTCTGGGACGAAAAACTTTTTCGTCCCTGAATCAGGGACGAAATTTTTTTTTCGTCCCAGAATCAGGGATGAAATTTTTTTTCGTCGCTGATTCAGGGATGAAAAAGTTTTTCGTCCCGGAATCAGGGACGAAATTTTTTTTTCGTCCCTGAATCGGGGACGAAATATTTTTTTTCTCGCTAAAATCTACGACGAAAGAATGGTTTCATCGCTAAATTTCCGATAAATATATGTTTTCGTAGCATTTTGTAGTAAATTTAACGATAAATCATTCTTTTCTTTACAATTTACAACGATTTTTACAACAATACTTATGGTTTCTGATAATTAAACTCTTTGAATACATTAGAATAGAAACTAAATCGATAAATTATTAATAATATTGGCGTATTATGATATAATTATAAAAAAATATTCAATGTATTGATTATTATTTAACAAGTATTTCTACTTTAACTCTTCATTTACTTAATCGAATATTTAAACAAATTTATAAAATAAAGTTATCAGTGTTATAAATGGAAAATTAAACAGATAATGAATAAAAAATGAATATACTAATAATAATTTCTTGTAACAAATTAAAAGATACTATATTATTATTCTTTTATATAAATAGACAATGAATGAAATATTTTATTTAATATTTTTTGAACATTTTAAGATTGTTATACGCTCTAAGTGTATAAAACCGTTTTCAAATCATTTTTTCTATTAGAAAATGTTTATCATACTAGAAAATGTATCTAATTACTGAAAAATAAATTTTTATGACGAAATTTGTCATAAAATGTTATATTTCTCACTCATTTGCAACAAAATTAGCAACAAATAATCGAATTTGTTGCGACGAATATAAATATTCGTCGCTAATTTTGCAACGAATTTAGAAATTCGTCGCAAATTTACGGACAAAATCATTTTCGTCCCAAATTTAGGGACGAATTGAGAAGTTCATCCCAATATTTTGGAACAAATTTTTTTTTCGTCCCGAATTTAGGGATGAATTTCAAATTCGTCGTCAATTTATGGACGAATTTCATATTCGTCCCTAATTTATGGACGAATTTCATATTCGTCCCTAATTTAGGGACGAATTTCATATTCGTCGTAAATTTAGGGACGAATTTTGAAATTCGTGGCAAAGTTTGCGACGAATTTTTGAATTCGTTGCAAATTTAGCAACGAAATATTTTTTCATCGCACATTTTCAACGAATTGTGCTTCAAATAATTTTCGTCACAAATTCGTGACGATTTTTGTAACGAAAAAGTTTTTAATTGCTAAATTTGCGACGAAAATATTTTTGTTGCTAAAATTATGGCTAATTGGCGACGATTACATTTTTTGTTGCTAATTTTGTTGCAAATTTGCGACGAATATTTTTCGTTGCTAAATTTCGTCGCTAAATTCCGCTTTTTTTGTAGTGAATCTTCCACAAAATATATGCAAATGGTATCATATTTTCTTACTACAAAGAGCCTATAATTTGTATTGATGCCTTGTTGAACCTCCGATATCAAGAGAATGAGCAGCTTTAGCTTGTTATGACTGAGGATTTGGGCGGTGTTGACTCAAAGGCTTGAAGAGGGCTTTGTTGGGCGTTAAAAAGAATCCACACACACAACCCAAAAAAACGATTAGAAATAATATATGGTTTAATATATATTTATTTACACGTACGTAAACAAAATGACCAAGTAAAATAATATTTTTTAATTTTATTTTTTAAGAAAACCGTTAATTTTTGTTAATAAAAGAGTTGCATAACTACAAAATATCTAGTACACTCATTTTTTTTAAAGAAATTTTATAAGGTTGAATATTATATTTATATGCATGACCAAGCAAAAAGGCCCATTGTGAACCTGCTTTTGACTAATAGAATATTAAAAGATTAAGAAATTTCTAGAAATTTTATAGTAGTTGACCTAGAAGAAATTAAAAAGTATCTAACAGCTAAATGAAGAAGTTGAGGTAACTACCACTTTTGTCTACCTGTTGATTGTGAACCTTTAGGTTTTGAGGAGGCGACCCGAAACACAAAATATAAGAATGCTATGGATGAAAAAGATTATATTTATTGTGAAGAATGACATTTGATAGCCTGTTGCACTTCCATAAACCCATAAACCTATTGTTGTCAAATGGGTTTACAAAGCAAAGAAGAATGCCAAACGAAAAGCGAAAAAAGTTCAAATCAAGATTAGTGGCGCATGATTACAAGAAAAAGGTCAGGATAAACTACGATGAAGTCTTTACTCCTGTGGCTCGCATAGAGACCATGTCACGCCCCGACTTTCCCGTCGAGCACGTAACAATCATCGCATTATCTCGACATACGGGTATGACCTCCCCATATACCGGGATAATGCAAGGCATTCCAGTTTTTTCATAAATCTTCCAAAATAATAAGTTCATCAAAATAGAAAAATTTATAACACTTGCATGCAAAGGACCCATCCGGTCCATCCCTGTACACACGAGCATACATCGGCACACAATCGGGGAAGGGGTTCCTGTACATGCATGCATGCAGTGTGGCCATTCCAGCTGTTGGTTATTTATGCTCATTATGGGCATTTGGGTAATTAAGGAATGGGGTAACTCCCATCCTTAATTACCATTAACCATTATTTGGTAACTCCCAAAAACTTAACCCTAATGGCTATGATTCTTTTGATTGAATTGAAAAAGCATGATTCCTACCTTGTGGGGTGGAGAGCAGCCATGGGAGGCAACCATGGAGGCTAGGGTTTCATTGCACTTCTCTAGAGAGAGAAAATAGAGAGAGGGATGGAGATTTTCGCGTAGGAAAATCTCCCATCGTCAAGCAAATCACCGGATGTAGAGGGTTGCGGCGTTGTGACACTGTGGTGGTGATTCGACTAACCTCGTGATCACCATCCCGACCGCGAAATTGGATCAAGGAAAGTGCCGCTTGAAGATTCTATGAATTGAGGTACCCTAAACCCGATCTATTTTATTTTCGAAAATTATTGTATGCTTCCGCTGCATGAGAATCTTAAAAATCCAACACCAGCCAATTCAGAGTTCTCAAGCATTTCATAGAGTTTATCAAATAAGTTATAAATACAGAAATCCAAGATAAATATTCCAAATGTCCCATTTCAAAAACAAATACCTTTCAAACATGATTTTATACAAAATAATGAAGTCCCAAATCATAGCCGTTAGATTTTACCGATACTTGCCTGAAACTCAAAGCAGTATCAATAAAATCCACACGGTATAAGATGTACAGAACTTCTTTTCCATGGACTAACGATCTACAACTTTTCAAAAAGAATTACATAATCCATACCTACCCAAAATCAACAAAATAAGCCTCAAATCCACAATAGTGGACGTCGTCTCCCTACGCGTCCTCTAAAAAAGGATTTAAGAGGGGGGTGAGTATTTTAAATACCCAGTGAATGGAGTGCAATGGTATGCAACATATAAATGAGGTGTGCAAATGGATGTGCCAAACAATCACATTTAAATACATTTGTAGAAACCGAGAACATTTACATGAAACAATTTCGTTTCCAAACAATCATGACTCGTATAAGTAATTTCAAACAATTTGCATTCCTTTTTCACAAATTTTGGGATATGCCGAAAACTTTATTCTACCAATGGCCGTTGGTAGATTCCACCAAGAGATTTCCACAGTTTTCTCAAAATCCCATCCCTTGGTGTTGGCCCAGAACTCCGTGGGGTGCATCCACGTGATCACGGCAGCCTGAGGAGGCTCTCCAACTCACCTACCACCAAGCTAAATTAAACAGACTTAGCCACGCCACCCCGATTGCCCGGTCCGTGGCAAGACTTAGACTATAGTCATTTTTCAGCACATAGTTATCAAATATCCATTTAATAAATCCGATCATGCTCAAATTTCAAGATAAAGCAAGCATCTCACAAATTTTCATGGTATCCAAGCATGATACAGTGTAAATGATTCAATGATCATACTCGAGTCATGGAATTATCAAATCAAATTTCAGGGCACACCAATTTCACAAAACATTTCAAATAACATTTCAAATTCAATTTAAAATCAATTTACAAATCATGCTTTAAAACAATTTATTCATTTACATGAAGCATAGCCATCCCACTCACCTCTTTGGGAGGGTTTTCACTCCCAATTTCCAACTCAAGAAAATCCAACCTCTTCTTTAATTTGGAAGGCCTTAACCTAAAATATTTATCACAAATAAATCGTTAAATGAGTTCCCATTAAAGGGTTTTCAATTTTCTCCTTAATTTTGTATAAACTTTAATTCCTCCAATTGATGAATACATCTAATGCCATATGTCATTTAACACCTCAAAAATAACCTAAAAAGGATATGAAATGCAACTGTATCCTCCATTCTGCAAATTATTCCATTCTGACTCCAAAGTCCAAATATATTCATACACATTTTCAATCAAACTCTCAGGAAAATGCGTTTTCTTCGAATCTAACAATTTCAGAATAAATATACACGTATTCTCAACCTAAATTCAATAAAAATAGTTCGAATATTGAAGGGATTGAAATTTCCTCACATAGGGTTTTTCGCAGTTCACAACCCTCGTCCGAATATCTTTCCAGTTCAATCCTAGACCTGCGTAGAGAAGAAATCGCAGGACATCGCAACCTAGGGTGTCACGCCCCAAACCTGGAGCGTGAGCAGCCGCCCGTTACCCTGGATGCCGGCTGTATTTTTACAGAAAATCGGGCAGAATCTCTCCATATATCGGAGGTCTCCTATATTAAAATAAACCTGTTACCTGTCCAAAAGGGGTCATCCCGGCCTCAAAATGCATAAATTATCCTCAACAACAAACCAGATTATCCATACTGCACAATCCAGGGCAACGCAAGGCTAACAAACAATTCTCCACAGTCCTAACCACAGACCTCTACTGCCATGCCCCCATCAAAGGCATGGACAGCCGCCAGTCGCCCCTCCTGTGATTTAGAGGAGGCACCGAGCGATCCTAGAGGACACTTCTAAGACATGACACATTCCCAAATACAGACGCAACAAAAAAGAAATGTCTCAATGCAATGTCATGCAGTGACATGAGAGTTCCACAATTTAAATTTCCATATTTATACAGTCATCCCAGAATTATAAAAATGGTCATCTATAGACCTCAAAATACATATACATCACCAATACAAATTTGGAGCGGAAATACATAATGACTCCTCAAGTCCAGGCCTGATCTCCCAAAGATACTGAGCGTCCTAAAAGCGACACTTCTTGTCAAATACTATCTCTGAAACAAAAGGGAAATGAGGGGTGAGTACTCGGGAAAGAATACTCAGTGAGTGAGTGGGTCAATGCAGTCATCAAATATGGAGTGTGAAACTGGAGTGTCAAAACATAAGTATATAAATCATATTTCAAATCACCATGCTTTTCATTTCAACAATATATTATTTCACGCATTTTGAAGTCAAATATGCATCCAAAATACCATCATTTAAAATCATAGAGCTGTCAGCCGAAAATGTCCTGGCAGAGATCTACCGCGACCTATAACAGGTGCACCGGGGGTGTTATATGTAAATTTCTTTAAAGTGCTCTCTACCCTGGCGTTGGCGACGAACCTCGTCCAGGTGCTAGACTTGGAGAGGATATCCAATCCAAATCCAAATCCTCCCCCTTTCGGGTTCAACCTGGCTAGTACCGTGTCGATAATCAAATCACGACAACTCGTGGGATACCCCAGGCCTAGGCATATTCGGACGCCACCAAAGCGTCTCTCACGGTGTCCTTCGTAGCTACGGAACAATACATATCAAAGCCCTCAAGGCCAAAACCAATATCATATCAAAATGTGCCGAAATCAAGTTCATAAACCAATGCAACATATAGCATAAAATGACACATTATACATTTCAACCACATGGATGCATAATTTCATAATTCAATACAGTTTTTGGACACTCCAACGGTTCACAAAAGTCAATTTTAAAACCAGTCAAAACATTTCCAACATACGACAAATCATGCTCATTATCAAAATGTTGTAAAACAGGATTTATATATTAAACAAAAGAAATAATAAAGAGATAGAGAGAATCAGTGAGTGACAAAGAGTGAGAGAGAGAGAGAAACAGAGAGTGGGAGTTGAGAGGGGAGAGAATTCGAGAGAGAGGGAAACAGAGAGTGAGAATGAGAGGGGAAAATGGGTTTTGGGAGAAGAGAATTGGGAAAGTGGGGGGGAGAGAGAGAGAGAAAAAAGAGTGTGTGTTTGTTTTTTTTTTTTTTTTTTTTGACTTTTCTCGTTTTCACATACCATCCTTTTGATTATTTCATTGGCCACCCAACTTCAATGGAAGATCCATCAAATAGATATAAAACCAGTATTTTTGAATGGGTTTTCAGAGGAGCAAGTCTATACTAAGCAACTCCCTGGCTACGTTGTACAAGAGAAGGGAAGAAAGTGTTAAAGTTGAAGAAGACATTATGAGACTTGAAGCAAAGGTTTGCTTTGGCATCATTGACAAGTACTTCCAAAGAAACGGTTTCATCAAGTTTTCACACGACCATGCTCTCCATGTGAAAATGAGAAAAGGTAACATCTTACTTGTTTGAATATATGTGGATGAATTAACATTTACCAACAATAACCCATAATTGTATGAAGATTTAAAGAAAGTCACGCCAAAAGATTTTGAGATGACAGATTTAGGGCTCATGTTCTGTTATCTTGGTATATTAAAGTGAAGCAAATGAAAAAGAGTATTTTCATCTCCCAAGAGTTCCCAATAAATTTGGTGCTGAAAATTGCAATCTGTTGCTACACCTGTAGAATGTGGTGGGAAGCTATCCAAGTTTGATCATTCAAAAAAGGTGGATCCAGCTTGTTTCAAGAAGCCGTTTACTTTACACCCGAGATGCTTTTTTGAGTTGGTCTCATAAGCCATTTCATGGATCTCCTACAGCAATTCACTTGAAAGTGGTTAAAAGAATGTTGTGGTATCTCAAATGTATACTTGACCTTGGTTTGCTTTATGCCCCTTCTAATTATTTCAAACTTATAGGTTATAGTGACAGTAATTGGGCCAAAAGTGTTAATGATAGAAAGAGTACTACCAGGTATGTTTTCTTCACTGGTGATACGGATTTTACGTGGAGTTCAAAGAAGCAACCGATCATGAACCTCTTAAAATTTGAAACGGAATATGTCAGTCTCTTCTTGCGTATCCCGTACAATATGGCTTAGAAGTTTGTTGAAAGAACTCCACTGTTCTCGAAAGGAACTCAAAAGAGTATGTGTTGACAACAAATCGATAATTGCATTCTCCAAGAGCATAGTTTTTCATAAAAGAAGCAACCATACACATACCAAGTATCACGGCATAAGAGAATGCATTGAGAACAAAGACGTGGAGCTCAAGTATGTGAAGTCTCATGATAAAATTGCAGACATTTTCGCTAAGCCTCTCCAGACTGAATTGTTCATCTTGTTCCAAAGTTCTCTTGGAATGGTGAAATCAAGATTAATGGGGGTATTGTAGAATAATCTAGATTTTTATTATTATTACTTAATAATTTTCAGCATGTGTTTTTTTATGTAAAATGCATGCTTGTTAATTCATGCATGTGTGGAAAATCCTATAAATGCCCATGTACTAAGGCAATCGTAATCGTAACGAATAATCAAAATTATTCATTGCTTTTTCTCCTCTATCTGTAGTCTATTTCTGTTTACATAGGCCTGTCACTACCCAACAGAGATTTCAGTAATGTCATTGTTGGATTTATATGCACATACACATGCGGAAGCGTGCAAAAATTTTCGGAATCATAAAAGGATAGGGTTTTTGGGCATACCTCTGAAAGTAGATTGCAAAAGATCTGGGGAACCGCGAATCTCGATCAATCAACCTCGCCGTCGGGATGATAACCACGAAAGTCGAGCTATCACTGCAACACCACGACACCTCAATCGAAATCCGGTGATGCAATTCTCTTCGCAGAATTTTTTCCCTCTCTCTCTCAATTGTGCCTCTACACACTTGTTGTGCAATCATGGAATGAATTGTGCCTCCTAGGGTTTACCCTAGTTTCCATATTCCTCCGTCACCACAAATGGTAGGGAATTCAAATCCCATCAGTTACCATTTGTGCATATGGAAAGTGGGATAATTTTCTTTTTCCAAATATGGAAAGATGCCCTACGTGGGCATTCATTCCTTCATCTCCCACTTGCACACGAGGGCATTTTCATCCATCACGAGATCACAGCTCATGCGATCTCCTGTATCACCCTTCTGGATTTTCATACTAGATTGGGTGTCGTGCGACTGGCGAGTACACTTGCAAATAAAGACTTCTCGATGCACCTGTTAGGATGTTCGAGGAGTCGCCATTAATAATAAAACAAATATCTCGCTGTACCTCAGACACATCACATTTACATCCTTCGAGTCACTTTCCTCATCGAAAGTCATCCCCAATATATCATCGAATGTGTATTCACTATTACGTTCGTATCCCAACGTGGATATACGTAACAAACCGATCGGTGAATACAACACAACGATGTAATGTAGATTAGTCTTCCTTTCCCAAACTCGAATCCATCGATCTCAATTCAGCTGCTTTTCTAAACCTGCCCCTTAGACCTCAATTTATCTTCCGGACCATAGGTAAACAGACTAAAGTAGCAAACAATGAATCAAGACTTCTAGAGACAGTCGAAAGTAAAATAAGGGTACTTGAGATCCTACCCAATGGATCTCGGGTCTCACACAGTGGGAACGAGGATCATGAATAGATCGTCTTATGTAATTGCTCCCACTATCCCTAGTCGTCATCACACGCGGTATGAAACGCGTGCCACAGTGTTAATCCCTTATTTCTCAAAAGAGCATATGTCAGATTTCTTAACACTGTGCAGATACGGGACTCAGTCTACACATAAGACTCTACCCAGAGATCTCAGAGAGAGTGTCTCAGAGACAATATCACTATCGCAGGTGATATCTGAGATCTCAAATCTGGCTACTTACAGGCAACATGGATGTGGGTATTTCCATGTCGGTCATATCCCAAATGACCTCATCCAGAACACGTATCAGGGCGACTTTTGTTCTAGCTGGGCCACTCTCAATGCCTCTTACGACTAGAAACCGTCTCATCTCCACTCACTCAGAGTTGGAGGTGGTCGCTCGTGTGAGAGAGTCGACCTCACCTGCCTGACATATATTTTATCACATCAAAAATATACATGATATAAATAAGTGCATTATTTAAGAAAATATAAATGTGACTGAATAATGCACAAAATCATATATAAAAATATAATAAGCATCACATCGTCAGTTTAGTACAATGAGAAAAATCAAAATATTCCCAAACCCAATGACTCTCTATGTGCTATAAATGAGTCTCTAGTGATGGGTTTGGTGAAGGGGTCAGCCACCATGCAATGTGTCGAGATGTACTTGACGGTCACTTCACCCTTCTCGATGATGTCTCTAACAAAATTATATCTGGTGTCTATATGTTTGGTCCTACTATGATACTTAGGGTCTCGAGTATAGGCGATAGCAGCCTGATTATCATAGTAAATCATCACTGGCCTCCCACTATCAACCACAACCCCTAAGTCATCTAATAGTCTCCGGAGCCAAACACTCTCCTGAACTGCGACTGAGCAAGCCACGAACTCAGCCTCCATCGTAGATAAAGCTACACAGGTCTGCTTCTTGCTGCTCCAAGAAATGGCACCGCCATTGAGCAAGAAGGCAAAACCTGATGTCGATTTGCGCTTATCCAGATCACCGCCCCAATCGGCGTCTGAATATCCTATGAGGCGCAAATCACCTCTCCCATAACACAAGGAGTAGCTTGCAGTTCCCTTGAAATATCTAAAAATCCTTTTCACTGCTCTCCAGTGACCCCTTCTAGGATTTGATTGATATCTACTCACCAGACCGACTGCGTAACATATGTCTGGTCGTGTACACAACATCGCATACATCAGACTTCCCACTGCGCTAGAATAAGGGATTTTACGCATCTCCCTTATATCTTCCTGAGTTTTCGGGCACATTTCAAGACTCAGACCATCACATTTGGCGATTGGAGTATCAATGGGATTACAATCACTCATCCCAAAACGCTCGAGAATTTTCTTAATGTAGGTCTCTTGTGTAAGAGCCAACATTCTTCTCGATCGATCTCTCTGGATCTTTACTCCAAGGATGAACTCAGCTTCACCCATGTCGATCATGTCGAAGCGCAATGACAACCAAGCCTTGATCGTCATCAGATACTGAATGTTGTTCCCAGCCAACAGTATATCGTCCACATACAGGGACAAGATCACAAAAGAGTTATAGATCGTATCAAGTAAACACAATGATCCTTCTCGATCATTGTAAAACCATAAGATATCACCTCCTCGTGGAATCTTAGGTACCACCGCCTAGATGATTGCTTTAGGCCATATATCGACTTCCGAAGTCGACAGACCTTGTCCTCATGACCTACTAGAACGAACCCAGAGGGCTGCTCCATGTAGATCTCCTCATCCAGATTTCCATTAAAGAAAGCGGTCTTTACATCCATCTGATGCAACTCTAGATCCATGCTTGCGACAATCGCCAAGAGTAGACGGATCGATGTAAATTTGACTACGGGGGAGAAAGTCTCCTCATAATCAATACCCTTTGTCTGTGTATAACCCTTGGCTACTAGACGAGCTTTGTATCTTTCTACCGATCCGTCGGCCTTTCTTTTGATTTTGAGAACCCACTTGTTCCCTATGGCCCTTCTATCCTCAGGTAGGTCAACTAGGTCCCAGACCCCGTTGACCCTCATTGATTCCATCTCCTCTTTCATGCCTCTAGCCATTGGTCCTTCATAGGACTCTCGAGAGCCTTCTCAAAGGTTTAAGGTTCTTCATCATCCTCAGGAGTCACGATGAGGATCTCATCCTCTATCGGAAAATGACGTCGGAGTATATGTCCCCGATTACTCCTACGAGGAGGAGGAGCCTCTTCACCTCGAGATGGGTCACTCCCACTAGGAACAAGATCCTTTTCAGGCTCTTGGGTCCCACCCCTGGGCTTAATTGGGCCGTCAGGCTCACCCATCTCATAAAAGGTGAAATCCTGGTCGATTTCGCCTCTCTTAGGGAAATCATTTTCCAGGAACGTAGCATTACGAGATTCGATCTCGGAGACCGTGCCATCCGTACGTTCACCTAGGAACACATGTCCCTTAGAATGTTCAGAGTACCTTACAAAGATACATTTCTTTCCTCGTGGGCCTAACTTGCCGTGTGGGTGCGAGGAATCATGAACATATGCGGCACAACCCCATGGTCTCAAATGGCTAAGGTCAGGCTGCCTCCCTGTCCAAAGCTCGTATGGGGTACTGACTACGGACTTGGTTGGAACACGGTTAAGAACGTAGGCGGCAGTCCACAATGCATCTCCCCAATGGGAGATAGCCAAATTAGCCTGCGCCATCATCGATCTTACCATCTTCAACAAAGTCCTATTCCTTCTCTCAGCTACCCCGTTCTGCTGGGGAGTAGCAGGAATAGTCAACTGTCTCGTAATGCCCTTCTCGAAACAGAGCTCTTTAAACTCCTCAGACAATACTCGCGTCCTCTATCGGTTCTGAGAGTTTTAATTCTCAAGTCTAACTGGTTTTCTACCTCGCTGATAAACCTCCTGAACCAATCTAATGGCTCAGACTTGTGCGAGATTAGGTAGACGTAACCGAAACACGTGTAATCATCTATGAACGTAATGAAATATGTGGGTCCGTTTCGGGCTCTCACATTCATAGGTCCACAAATATCGGAGTGGATCAATTGCAATGGGGTCCCAGCCCTCATTGCTTTTCCAAATGGTTTCCTCGTTGCTTTGCCTGCTAGGCAAAACTCACATAAGGGCAACTCGATCCGGGTTAGCGGGCCCAACAAGCCACTCGTAGCTAACCGGTTCATTCTCTCTTGCCCTATGTGGCCAAGTCTACTATGCCAAATAGAAACATCATCAATTACGCTATCAGATGTATACGCAATAGAAGACAAATCAGAAATTTTATTAAAGGAAACCAAATCCAACGCATAAAGTCCATCATGGACTAAACCAGTACACAAAACAGAGTTATCGTAAATGACAGAAACACTCAAATTTCTGAAAATGACAGAGTATCCTAAACGATCTAAACAAAGGACAGAAATGAGATTCCGCCGAATCTCGGGAGCATACAGCACATGATGCAGGTATAGGACTTGGTTACTTGGCAGCATCAGCTTGCATGTACCAATCCCCTTCACAACCACAAATGCTCCGTTCCCCACGTACAGCCTCCTCGCTTGGGGAATCAATCGGCGGAACTCCACATATGCGCTCCTATCTCGAGTTACATGGTCGGTGGCTCTTGAGTCTATAATCCACAAAGAAGAAGAGTTAGTAAGCATCACAGTGGATGAAACATAACTCATACCATGTAAAGAAGAAGGACATACCTTTCGCTCGCCACACTCGCGAGCGAAATGCCCAGATTTGCCACAAACGTAGCATCAGACTTTGCTCTTGTCGAGCTCCTTCTTCTTACGTGTTTGTCCTCTATCAACGGTTTTTGCTGATGGCTTCCTCTTAGCCTGGCTAGGTTTCTTGTCATATTTGCGCCATTTGCGCTTGACGCCCTTGGAGCCCTTACTCGACTCCGCCACATAGGTATGACCAGAAACCGACCTAGCCACCTTCTGGCGCTCCTCCTCGAGCTCACAATGCCTACGCACGTCCATGAAAGTACGAATACTCTCAGTGTGCGTGAGGTAAGTCTTTACAACATCCCAGGAGTCAGGCAAGGACTGGATTACTCCCGGTACCTGAAGCTCATCAGACATTGGCTCCCCCATGTTCTTTAGAGAAGCGATCATACTTGACATATGCATCAAATGCTGTTTCATGGTATGATCGGGTCTATTCTTACAGGTGATAAACCTATAAGTCAGCATCCTCAGCTTAGGAGCTGACCGGGAGCCAAGATGCTCTCTCAGAGCACTCCAAACCGACATCGCAGTAGGATACTGCTCGTACACTGGAATCAGATCATCGTGCATGCTGCTAAGGAGGATGACCCTAGCTTGGCCATCCTTCTTCTTCCATGCACGATACGCCTCCTCATCCAGTTTCGTCTGAGGCGTATCACCCACCCCGGGGTCTGTCATCTTGTGTAACAAAACCTCCGCTAGGTCCTGCTCCTCGAAGACAAATTGAACTTTACGGTGCCAAATCTCATAATTGTCACCGTTCAACTTGTCTCCCTTAACGAGATCAAGTACGATACTTTTTGTCGCAGCCATTGTCTCTGTCACACAAAAAGAAAGAGACGTTAGTGACTAATAATGCTTATTTTCACAATTTCGTGCACCCTACGAATTAACAATCCAAAATGAATCGAGTATTGACCCCAAAGTGAGCATATGAGTCAACGGACACCATACACGACAACCCGGGACCTCATCTCACCATCCGGACTTTAATTCAGTGCACAAAATCCCACAAATAGTCACAAATATGCACATAGGACCCTCAAAAAAATTGAAAAAATCAATTTTGGACGACCTGACGCGCCGCCGCTCGCCGGTGGTGCTCTCCACGCGCCACCACGAGCCACCACGCGCCGGCAGCAGCATGCTGCACGAGCCAGACGCGCGGCGCGCATCACACGCGCTGCCACGCGCCACGCGTGGCTCGGCTCACGCGCGCCCAGTCGCGGCGCGCGGCTCACGCGCTGAGCCGCCTTAAGCCGAGTCAGACCGGGTCGGTCAACGGGTCAGGGTTGACCCGACCGACCCGGTCGGGTCGGTTTGCGGGTTGGTCCGGGTCAGGGTCTGACCCGACCGCCACCGCCATCCCGCTTCACGCGCCTGTGTGGCGCGTGCACTTCACGCGCCTGCTGGACGCGCCTTCTGGCGCGTGTGTGCCACGCGCCCGCGGGTCTGGGCCGGTTCTTCTTCGCCCGACGGGTCCTGCAACGGGTTTTTCGACCCGGTTCTCCAAAAACTCATTTCCGGCTAATTTTTTACGACGATTTCTGCCGGAAAATATATTTGGACTTCCCAAAAATATTTCGAACCATTTTTTTTGAAAGATTCAAGCCCTAAACACGGCGAATCATATATCCAAATTTTGGCCCTCCGCGGCCTCGCCGGAAATCCCAGTTTCCAACAACCAATCAATGCAAAATGCATGTCAAATCGTAGATCAATGCACATGGAACACAAATATGCCATTTATTTAGATCAACAATCCCTCTACACGGATAGATCTAGGTTTTTAAGTTTTGGGCACCCTTAGGGCCGAAAACTTCAACTTCAATTTTCATGGCTTAAACATGCTCCAAAAATTCAGAAAAAATTATATTTGAGATCTACGTGACATGGGTAACGTCACGGTATATTCGGATTCACGAAACTCATCCGTGATCCGAAACCCATTTTTGCAACCCCATATTTTTATACTCAAAAATATTCCGAAAATTATTTAATAAATCCAACCCTACGCTCTGATACCAATGTTGGATTTATATGCACATACACATGCGGAAGCGTGCAAAAATTTTCGGAATCATAAAAGGATAGGGTTTTTGGGCATACCTCTGAAAGTAGATTGCAAAAGATCTGGGGAACCGCGAACCTCGATCAATCAATCTCGCCGTCGGGATGATAACCACGAAAGTCGAGCTATCACCGCAGCACCACGACACCTCAATCGAAATCCGGTGACGCAATTCTCTTCGCAGAATTTTTTCCCTCTCTCTCTCAATTGTGCCTCTACACAATTGTTGTGCAATCATGGAATGAATTGTGCCTCCTAGGGTTTACCCTAGTTTTCATATTCCTCCGTCACCACAAATGATAGAGAATTCAAATTCCATCAGTTACCATTTGTGCATATGGAAAGTGGGATAATTTCCTTTTTGTAAATATGGAAAGATGTCCCACGTGGGCATTCATTCCTTCAGTCATGCCATCCAAAAAGAAAAGAAAACGACTTCAGTGAGAGTAAAAATAACTCAGCTTCAAGCTGGGGAAAGGGGAAGATGGAGACTGAAAATGGGGAGAGAGAGAGATAGAGGCCTTTGTGTGTGGGACTTAAAAATTTTTCATTGAACTCAAAAAAGGGGTTAGAATTTTTTATTGATTGCATTTTTATTTTTATTTTATTTTTATTTTTTCAGTTGTTATCCGAAACTAATTTTAATTCAACTCCAAATCCTTGTAAAGATTAATGCCTTATTTCTAATTTTAAAATAATCTGTGCAATTAAAAGATTATCTCTCTGTTAACCGGTAAACAATTTTTCTTTCTTGATAAATAAAATAAATATGTTATATTATTTCTTAATAAAAAGATTTACTTTTTAATTTCTTGACAAATAAATGAGTTAATTTATTTTTTTAATTTAATAAAACAGAAGAAATATCTCTTCATTATTTCTATATGCATTCTCTCTCTCTCTCTCTCTCTCTCTCTCTCTCTCTCTCTCTCTCTCTCTGTTTTTTTTATTTTTTTTATTTTTTCTTTGGACTTGTTTGTATTCAAGGAAACATGTTTATACTCGGGAAAGAGAGTTTCATACTTGTAATGGCTTGTCTCCTTTTGCATTGTTGCTAAATTATATGAACGTTGAAACTCTATTTTCTATCAAACGAATGAGAAGAAAATAAATTTTAGTTTTGTATTTTTCTGATAAATAATTTATATTTTTATGATGTACTAATATTTCTTTTAATAAATGCTTAAAATTTCAATTCTAGCAATCACATAAAAGACATTTCATCGAATGCACACACACTACAAAAAAACACGTTTTTTGCGACGAACTTTAGCGACAAATTTTTTTCGTTTCAATTTTGCGACGAATTTTGCGACGAAAACTTTTTTTGTCGCTATTTGCAACGAAATTTCCAACGAAAAAAAAGTTGTAGCTAATTTAGCGACGACCGGAAATTCGTCGCTAATTTTGCGACGAATTTATGAATTCGTCGCAAAATTTGAAAAAAAAATAAAATATTAATATATATTTATTAAATAATTAATTAATTTTGCGACGAATTCCAAATTCGTCGCTAATTTTGCAACGAATTTTCGAATTCGTCGCAAAATTTGAAAAAAAAAATTATTTATATATATTTATTAAATAATTAATTAATTTTGCGACGAATTTAGAAATTCGTCGCTAATTTTGCGACAAATTTCGGAATTCGTCGCAAAATTTGAAAAAAAAATAAAAAAAAATAAAATATTAATATATATTAATTAAATAATTAATTAATTTTGCGACGAATTCAAAATTCATCGCTAATTTTGCAACGAATTTTTGAATTCGTCGCAAAATTTGAAAAAAAAAATTATTTATATATATTTATTAAATAATTAATTAATTTTGCGACGAATTTAGAAATTCGTCGCTAATTTTGCGACAAATTTCGGAATTCGTCGCAAAATTTGAAAAAAAAATAAATAAATAAAATATTAATATATATTAATTAAATAATTAATTAATTTTGCGACGAATTTTAAATTCGTCGCTAATTTTCCAACGAATTTTCTAATTCGTCGCAAAATTTGAAAAAAAAAATTATTTATATATATTTATTAAATAATTAATTAATTTTGCGACGAATTTAGAAATTCGTCCCTAATTTTGCGACAAATTTTGGAATTCGTCGCAAAATTTGAAAAAAAAATAAAAAAAAAAATAAAATATTAATATATATTAATTAAATAATTAATTAATTTTGCGACGAATTCTAAATTCGTCGCTAATTTTGCAACGAATTTTCGAATTCGTCGCAAAATTTGGAAAAAAAAAATTATTTATATATATTTATTAAATAATTAATTAATTTTGCGACGAATTCTAAATTCGTCGCTAATTTTGCAACGAATTTTCAAATTCGTCGCAAAATTTGAAAAAAAAAATAAAAAAAAATAAAATATTAATATATATTTTTTATTTTTTATTTTAATATAATTATCACATTTGTTATTTTTAATTCATATCTTATATTTTATTTTTATTTTATCTTTTTTAAAAATAGTATTATTATTTTTTTATATCTTTTATTATTTTATTTTAAACTAATATTTTATTATTTTATAATAAATTGTTATTTTATATTGTTTTATTATTATTAGAAATTTGTGAAGAAAGATAATAAGTAAAAAAAAAAAAACTTATAACAGATACTAACATTTAGCTTGATGGTTACAGGGTCTTAAACGTTTACGGAAGTGCAAGGGTTCGAACCATGGTGGGAGCAAAATGTAGACATTTTCAAGAATTAAGTGAGGGAGGGCTTGTGGGCGCCGGCTCGGGCGAACATGCGGGCGGATACTAGCTCGGGTGGGCGGGCGGGTGGGGTTCAGGCGGGAGCGCATTTTTTTTTTCATTGCTAATTTAGCGACGAATTTATATCCGTCGCTAAATTTGAAAAATAATTAAATAAAATAAAATATTAATATATATTTATTAAATAATTAATTAATTTTGCGACGAATTCTGGAATTCGTCGCTAAATTTGCGACGAATTCCGGAATTCGTCGCAAAATTTGAAAAATAATTAAATAAAATAAAATATTAATATATATTTATTAAAAAATTAATTAATTTTGCGACGAATTCCGGAATTCGTTGCTAAATTTGAAAAATAATTAAATAAAATAAAATATTAATATATATTTATTAATTAATTAATTAATTTTGTGACGAATTTTGGAATTCGTCGCTAAATTTGTGACGAATTTAGCGACAAAAAATTATTCGTCGCTAAATTTAGCGACGAATTTCTAATTTTTCGTCGCTAAATTTTTGCGACGCGTTATTAGCGACGAAAAATTTTTCGTCGCTAATTTCGTCTCTAACGTTTTAGCAACGAATTTTTATTAAATTTTTGTCGCTAAATTTGTGGCTAAAAGCTGGTTTTTTTGTAGTGACAATGTAGTGAATTGATCATAAAATTTTTTCCTTGTGAAGGAGATAAATGAGAACTAATAACAAAGAAAGCAATGGGAAGCTTTTAGAACAAGAAAAAATGTGTTGAGAGGGGGAAGAACTCCGCTGCTGCGGATAAAGAGAAAAAGAGTAGGAGATCAAGAGGAAGTTGTACACTTGCTTTTGTAAAGAGATGTTCATATTTATATATATAGCCCTTCAAAATGCAAAATGTGTAAAAATTACAGACACACTATATGCACTAAGCCCCCAAAAACCCTTAGATAATACAATCCAACCAAAGGAGAGATCTTTCAAGAGATTTGTCCTTACAAAAAATACAGAAAGATCAATAACATTACTAGTTTAGTCCTTACAAGGAGACTCTCTTCTACATTCAGCGATCCTCTTTCTTATCTTCACTTTCCCATTAGGAGAGAATGTAACACCGAAATTTTATATATATATATATATATATATATATATATATTTATTTATTTATTTATTTATTTATTTATTTTGGGAAAAAAAAAAAAAAAGAGGGAGAGCCAAAACGCAGCGTTTTGGCCATCCCCAAATCGAATTAGGGCTAAAGCCCTAATTCGCTTCGTCTTCCTCTCTCTCCCTCTCTCTCTCTCTCTCTCTCCCTCTTCTGCGGCGATTCCCCTTCCTTACCGCCGCGCTTCTCCCGTGCCCTCGCCGCCGTGGGTTCTTCCCGGCTCCTCCTCCTCCTCCTCCTTCTCCTTCTTCTTCTTCTTCTTCTTCTTCTTCTTCTTCTTCTTCTTTTTCGGCTTCTTCTTTCTCCCGCGGCTTATTTCCTCGTGATCTTTCATCGCGATCTCCCAAGATCTCTCATCGCGATCTCCCGCGATCTCTCATCGTGATCTCCCGTGATCTCTCATCGCGATCTCACGTGATCACACTCTCTCTGCCTCGCCTTCCTCCGCCGCGAGCCTCCGCGAGCACCGCCTTCCGCCGCAGCTCGAGCCCGCAGCGCGATCCCACAACTCGAGCCCGCAACGCGAGCCAGGCCCCGAGCAGGACCCAGCCCGCAGCGCGAGCCCAGGCCGCGAGCAGGACCCAGCCCGCAGCGCAAGCCCAGGCCGCGAGTAGGACCCAGGCCGCGAGCGCGAGCGAGGCCGCGAGCGCGAGCGAGGCCGCGAGCGCGCGACCCAGCGCACGAGCGCACGAGCGCACGAGCGCACGAGCGCACGCGGCCCAGCGTGCACGGGCGCGCGGCCCAGTGCACGGACGCGCAGCAGAGCACGAGCGTGCGCGAGCCGGCGCACCAGCACAGCGGACCAGCGCACGGGCGAGCACCAGCCCGCAGGCCCATCAGCTGCAGGCCCATCGGCCCGCCAGCCGCAGACCCATCACCTGCAGGCCCGCCAGGCCACAGGCCCATCAGCCAGAGGCCTACCAGCCAACAGGCCTGCCAACCTGCAGGCCCACCAACCGTAGGCCCATCAGCCCGCTAGCCCGTCAGCCCATTGGCCCGCGAACCCACGAGCCGTTGTAGCCCATGAGCCCGTGACAGCCCACGAACCTCCACGCAGGTAAATGACTAAGGGTTTTACTTCTGATCTAAGTGTTTAGATCTAACAAATAAATTTTGTTTTGATAGAAAACACTACAGATCTTGAAGTGACCGAAACGACTTTCGGACGAGACTCGGCGCTTCGAGAAAACCCTAGGTGAGGAGATTTCGGCTCTAATTGATAAATTGGATGAATCTAGGATTGAATCTAAGATGAAATGTTCTGTATATGTTTAGAGTGTAAGTGGAATGCGAATAGAATACAAATTATGAAATGATTATATATGATTTTGAAAGTTAAGTATAGAATGTTACAGAAACTAGATGATCTAATACGAAAGAAGCGTATTATAGAATCACAAAATCATGTCGAGTGAATTCGAATAGTTTTCTTAGAGTTAAACTTTGAAATATGAATGAAAGTATCTGGGTTGTAGGGTTGGATTAAAATGAGCCGTAAAGTGGAGGATATTATATATTTCATGTCTTTCGGATAAAGCTTAAAGATACTTGAGAAATTGATGTTCAATTTTGATGATCTGATTAGATTGATCTTTTTTGGAGACTCGAGGAATCAGATTTGATTTGCCTTTGAAAATAGGGAGTGACCACCCTTCCTAGAATTGTGAGTGAGACTTTGACATTCGCTATTGATTGAAAACCATGTTTCAAAAATACTTTTAAATGACATGTTTCTGCAAATGTATGATTGTTAGAATTTTCGAATATTTGATGAAACGTTTTGTGACCCTTGGAGTGTCTTAATTTCTGACTTTATCGATATACATTCATGAGTTTTGATAATTGAATATTGTGCCACATTTTCGACATATTGATATGATTTAATATTTCTACTGCATTGGTACATGGTTTTAAATGGATTTACTTACATATTTGGGCTGTATGCCCGGCCGACGTTATGATATGATGCATAGAGCTATATGCCCGGCCGACATGGTGATGGGATGCATGGGGCTACGTGCCCGATCGATATGATATTGTGATCCGTAGCTACGAAGGACATCTGGTAGAGACACCCCTTGTGTCCGGATATGGTTCGGCCGGAGGTATTCGCCAGATCGTCATCTGTATGGGTGTCCCAGATTGACTCTCATCGGAGAAGACGTTGAGTACGGCTCCGTCTAGCACCAGGAGGGGCATCATATACGGCCGACTAGTTATATGTACATTATGATTATTTACAGACTAGTTGGGATAGTTTGTGGTCAACATTGGGGTAGAGAGCCATTATTTAATACTTGCATTTGGAAAAACCCCCAATGCATCGTTCTTGGTCGAGGTAGACCATTGCCGGGAATATTTCATTGGCCGGCTCTTCATGACATTGATGTAAATGTTGGATGCATATCGTGCCTTCTGATGTGTGCGTATGATATATGATTTTGAAATAACATGATTGGTTTGCACACTGTGGATACTTTTTTATCTTATGCTTTGACACTCCAAGTTCACCATCGATATTGATAGTATGATGTCAATCCGCTCACTTACTGAGTATCCTCCCATAGATACCCACCCCTTGCTTTCTTTGCCACAGGATTAGTGTTGGACCGAGGAGATATCACTGGGTTTGGGTATGGATATTTTCCATCTCTTCCGCTACGATGATTGGTGATATTGTTATATATCGGAAATTTTAGTTTGACCAATATATTTATCAAGTTTTATGGGATGACTGTATAAATTATGGACATTTATTCATGAAACTCTCGTATTGATTTATCTCATTGCATTGAGATATTTGTTAATATTTAAAAATAATTTGGGAATTTATTTTATATATGCGTAGAATTTAAATCCGCTTGGTGTGGCAGCTGCTCATGCTCTAGTTGGGCATGACAGTAGAGGTCTGTTGCTAGGACTGCTAGAAACTTTATAGCCTTGCGTTGTTCTGAATGTTGGCTGTGGTATTTGTTGATTTTGGAGAGACCGGGATGGCCAATTGTTTATTTTTACAGGATGAATGTGATATACAGGTGAAATTGTACATGGGAAACCTCTAATTTATGGGGAGGTTCTGCCCGATTTTCTGTAAAAATACAGCCGACATCCAGGGACAACGGGCGACTGTTCACAATTCCGGTTCGGGGCGTGACAGAGAAAATCATATTTCATAAGACAGTCTTCAAAGTTCAGAAGTTAACTGCAGCGAACACAATGACTATCAAAAGGAAAGAAACAATTTCTCATCTTTATGAACTCAAAAAGTTGTCCTAATATTTTCTCATCTTCACTATAACATTTTATTGATGTAATTCATACGCATAATCTTCAGAAAGGATTTACACACAAGCTTAAAAGTTGTTTTGCTTTGTCTTCGAGTAGTTCTTTCAAGTTTGAATAATTTTTTTAAGCGTATTTTAATTTTCATACTTAATCACCTCAAGCTAGTCTTTCATGCAAAAATCAACATATACTTTTTGATATAGTAAAGCATGCAATGGTTCTAAGTTTCAACAAAGGAAGGTACTTATTCCATTCACGCTGCATGCTAGCCATCCAAGTTAAGCTCAGCCAAATCAGGCATTGCTCTGTTGTAGGTCATCCTGAAAAGATGAAAGCTGATCTTTAATATTAATTCATGATTGGTGCAATGTAAATATTAGGAAAGATCATAAGAAGTGGGTTGAATAGTTTTCTTACCCTTTGGACCTGGATCCGCCTCTTCAACCAGGCCATATTCACAGCTACCATCACATGAATCTCGTTCTTCATACTGATTACGAACATGACACAGGCATTTCTCAAAGAAACCTTAACAAGTAGAGTCCCAAATACTGCCCAAAATCCAACTATGAATCCGAACCCCATACTAATATAGAATCCCAAACTAGTTAGTTCATTCTTCTCTTCCTGTACATCTGTGTTACCATTGCCGCTGGCATTAGATGGGCTTTCAGCTACTTTATCTCCTGGACAATAACTTGTGAGTGGAGGCCCACAAAGTCCGTTGTTCCCCTCATATGCAGAAGCATTGATGGTGTCTAGTTGAGTGCTTCTAGGAATTCTACCCGTCAAATTGTTGTTTTCCAAATCCAAGCAACTTAGATAATTCAAAGAAGAAAGGCTTCTTGGAATGGGTCCTTGCAACATGTTTCTTGATAAGTCGAGAGATTCTAACTGTTGCATCTGACCAATTTGGGAAGGGATTCGTCCAATCAGATTGTTTGTTGAAAGGTTCAATGAAATCAATCCAATAAGAACAGTGATTTCCTGCGGAATCTTTCCACTTAATTTGTTGCTTGATAAATCAATGCCCTTCACTAGTCCCAGAGTGTTTTTGTATAGAAATTCCCCACCTTTCAGTGCTAATGCTGCATAATCAATTTTAGGATGCTCATCGGAATATTGTCCAACCCATTGAATCCCCAAGATTTTGGTGTTGATACTAATGGTTAAATTTGAACTCCTAGAATGAGCCATTGCAGTTAAATTACTAAAACAGGTTGGTATGGAACCAGAGAAATTATTTGAAGAGAGGTCCAATATCTGAAGTTTGCTTAGATTGCATAGATGAATTGGAATGCTTCCATCAAAGTTATTAGCATGTAAGCTTAGAATAACCAAATTTAATAGGTTTTGTCCTATCCACGTGGGCGTGTTTCCAGAAAATTTATTTATTCTCAGATCCATCACTTGTAGCTTTTCACAATGCTGCAACTGCCAAGGCAAAACTCCTGTAAAATTGTTGTTCTCCAAATGCAAGCTTGCTAGTTGACATGATGAACCTATTATATCTGGAAATTTACCAGAAAAACTGTTGTTTGCCAGATTTAGCATAGCTAAGTTAGGAAAACTCGATTTACAACCATGAATCTCTCCCGATAATAAGTTGTTTGAGAGGTCAAGCATTTCCAACGTGAGAAGTTTAGTCGGACACAGGGTGTGAAGAGGCCCGAAAAACTTATTGTTGGATAGATCTATATATGTAGAGTTTGCATGAAATGCTGGTACCTGACCCTCAAAGTTGTTAGAACTCAAGTCCAAAGTGACAAAGATTTTTGAAAAACTTACGGATTGAAAAGCTGAACTTGAAATGGTGCCCCACATTTGGTTGCCAGACATGTTCAAATAATCTAACTGAGGAGTTAGATCATCCCAAAACCAACTAGGAACTGATTTTTGAATTCCAACATTAGAAATATCAAGTACCGTGAGATAGATTTGTCTACGTAACCAATTGGGGAATTCAGGACCTACCCTACAATGGCTCAGATCTAGAGTCTCAAGTTGAAAAGGCGGAATCCAGTTGGAACTTATGTTGATGATCAACAAATTATTGTGAAACAAATACAGAATTTGTAAGCTGGAAAGATTGGACATGTGGCCTTCAGAAAATGTACCTTGCAAAAGATTCTGCGAAAGATCAAGATATTCAAGTGTGGAAACGTTTCCAATACTCTCGGGTATAATCTCAGTCAGATTGTTTTGGGATAAATCTAAGGTATTTAAGCTGTTCATATTTGCAAAAGATTTTGGAATCCCACCATGGAGTTGATTTTCAGAGAGAAATAGGAATTGAAGGGAAATCATGTTTCCAAAAAAGTCTGGAAGTGCACATTCCAACGGATTGCCGCTAAGATCAATAGTTGATAACGTGTTGCTATAGTTGAACAACCAATTGAATATGGATGACTTGAGATTGTTTCGAATAAGAGAAATTTCCCCAAGTGTTTTGGAAGAATTAAAATGTGGTGGAGTGGGAGGGAAGAGTACGTTTGGGAGTGAACAATCATCCAAGGACAATGACATCAAGGATGGGAAAGTATTAACTACTTGTAGCCAATCAAAGGCAGTAGTAAGGTTAGTATGGCTCAAATCAATGTAGAACAACTGTGAAAGACTTGAAAGCCACTCAAGCTTGGTTGTACTTAAAGCACGATTGAAGCCAAGATCCAAACTTTGCAAGGTTGAAAGATTCTGAAGTTTATTTGGGATTTCTCCCACAAGATTATTCCAAGAGAGGTCCAAAGCCCTAAGAGCATGAAGATTCCCAAGTTGACTAGGAATTTCTCCCACAAGATTATTCAAAGAGAGGTCCAAAGATCTAAGAGCATGAAGATTCCCAAGTTGATTTGGGATTTCTCCTACAAGATTATTTGCAAATAGGCCCAAAACCCTAAGAGCATGAAGATTTCCAAGTTGATTTGGTATTTCTCCCACAAGATTATTCCTAGAGAGGACCAGAACAGTTAGACCATGCAACCCAACCAATGAAGTAGAGATTGGACCTTGCAAAGACATGCCCGACAGTCTAAGTTTAACAACGTTACCGGTTTGGTTGTTACAGGAGACTCCCAACCAGTCACAGCAGTCGTTCTTCTCTTGTTGGCTTCCCCAGGAGGAGAGCTGACCGAAGTCACTGAGGCCTTGCTTGAATTGAAGAAGAGCTTGTCTCTCACTTTGGATGCACATAATGGTAGTGGATGTGGATACAGCTGAACCATATTTTGTGATATTACATGCCAAAAGCAGTGTGAGACACCACAGAAACCACAAGCTAGCTCCCATGATCCCAGATCAATCAACTGGTCTTTCAACTTTGTTTGAGGACCTTCCGTGGCAGTGATAATATATATATTTGGAGTGTATTTAAAAGTTTCAAAAATTTTTCTATAAATTCTTTTAAAATGTTTTAAATTACTAAATTATGACTCTCACTTAAAATTCAAATGTTTCACATCAGTCGGTGGCAACATCTTTATGGACCGTTCCTTACGTTAGTGCTATTTTCTACAAAGAATCCCCCAAATTATAAATTTTGATGATCAGGTTATAATTTTTAAAAAGATAAATAATATTCAGAGTTTATAATTTTTTAAAATTATATAAAACAATATTTTCTTATAATCTTAGGGAGCGGCTCACAACACTCGCCCGGCCTCTTCTTTCCATTTGTCCTTGTGTACACTCCTCCTCATACACAATTTAGGGTAATACTAATTTGTTATGCATCATATGCCTTAATATATTTTTAAATATTACTTTTTTTTGTCCGTGTTTTGTCTTGGCCCCCATGGTGTTTTAAACATCAGTCACACTCAGATACAGGGATTTATAATGATAGTCCAAGTCTTCCTCAAAAAAAAGTCCAAAGTCATTAAATTCTCTTGGATTTTTGACTCCTTTGTTGGGTCTAATAGCTTTTTCCACACGTTTGGAATTTTGAATAGATCGTAATACGTACGCATTAGATTGAAATAAGTTGAGACCATGCAAGAGTGAGGGAAGGGATCATAATCTCAAGCCCTACATCATAGAAGTTGCGTGCTATGAGAGAGGGTGGGCTATAATTTTATCATTCTTTTCTGCCTTTTGTTGAGGAAAAAGGGTAATAAGATGACTTAGTTTGCTGATCATTTAGTGTTGGTCATAATTATTTTTTCAATATAAATATTTCATCGAAACGCTCTCTCTCTCTCCATGCAAACAATTTAAAATCACAATTAGCTGCTTCTTTTGTTTGGATATAAAACGGGTTAGCTTGTTTATAATTATGGTCAAACTTGTAAAGGGTAATACATATTTATATTTATATATACTAAGATATAAAATGGGTCCCAAAGTTGATGAAAGTAACTTGAGTGCCACAAGACAAATATCCAAAAATTCATTTTAACAATTAGATGGATGCGTGGAAGGTCCATACCAGCACAGGCAAGCCTCTGGAATCTTTGTCCTTAAGTATGCTTTTCTTTTTCCCCATTTCAATCTTCTTTTCCAACACAGACTTTTTACCCACCACTTACGCTCATGCCCACAGACTTTCTTTGGTTGTATTTATACCTATCATTTCTAACTCATCTACAAAAGTTGAAAAATTAGTATTTTTTTTATAAACTTCATATTTACTTTAAAAATTTTCTTATTTTAATTAAAATATTATATATAAAGTAAAATAAAATAATAATAATAAAAGAAATGGTTGAGAATGCATGGGCTTTATATGAAGAGCAAAATTTGATTAGTTGAATAATCGGTGGAACTTTAAAAAATGAGTGGGGGAAAAGCAGATACTTCTGGACAACTTGGTAAAGGTTGACGGACAATACAATTTTCTGTTTTTTAAGCCACTGTTGGCCATGTTGAACATGACTTCAAATGTTTTGTGAAATATTAGAATCAAGAGTGAATTAAAAATAAAAAAAAAAAGGAAAGAAGAAGATCAATATTGGATAAATAATATTAAATTACTGAAATGTACTTTGGCTCCACCACATTTCAATTGCTTCTTTTTGACTCCTTTGCTGGGTTTACTGTAGTGTTTTTCCACACGTTTGAAATTTTGTAATATTTTTTTTCCACACGATTGGTGCTTTATAGAAATAACAATAATAATAATAATAATAAAAACTATGGTGTTTAAACTCTCCCACTAAATATATATAAACATTTTTACTACAAACAGCCTTTAAGTTGAATCAATGGCTTTGAAGTAAATACATGGTGTTTAGACTCTCCCATTAAATCTATATTTTAGTTTCAAATATATATGAACTTTGAAGTTACTGCACTCTAATTTTCATTTCTTCTTTATTCTTTTTTAAAATCTTTTATAAATTTCAAGTTTGTTGCATCCGAGAATTGAAGTTCCATCCCTTATAAAATCTACTTACCTCCTGTACTAAAGTTCAAAAGACCAAAGAAGAGAAAAAGAGAAACAACCAATGAAGTCATAAATGTTTCATGTTGAATC
The DNA here is from genome assembly GCA_033439265.1 of Dillenia suffruticosa. Classification (NCBI taxonomy): domain Eukaryota; kingdom Viridiplantae; phylum Streptophyta; class Magnoliopsida; order Dilleniales; family Dilleniaceae; genus Dillenia; species Dillenia suffruticosa. Next base: position 24,731,234 of record JAVTVX010000015.1, read on the forward strand.
ACTTCTAAGGTCTCACTTGCACCGAAAGCAATTGTGTTGTACTATTTGATAAAAATAATAAAAATCCAGAAGAGAGTTTATAAGTAGACATATATCGAGTTTTGAGAAATCACTATTAAAATTTATGTGTTCTGTATTTTATTTTTTGTCAAACTCCAACACTCGGTTCTTGTTTTCCCACCATCTGTAAAATCTTCAAAACCCTTAAAAGTTATCATTCGATCTATTTACCCTCCAGATTGTTTTTCAATTTTGTTCTTTTAGCAAACTCTTGCCACCTCTACCATGTGGCATCATCCAATTGGTCTATATTCGTCCGGTTAGCAACCATGTCTTTAGAAATGTCAGTACACACTCATCTGCCATGTCAGAATTTGGCCCCTCATCTGCCACATCATCTGTCGTGTGTCCTCCACATCAGCATCCACATCAGCATCCACGTGTTGTACAGTTAGCCATCTAACTCTACCATTCAGTTAATATGTTAGACCACGACTAGAAAATAGACTTTCAACGAAAGAGAAATCCGTCGCTGAAAATCCCTTTTCCGTCGCTGAAAGGTATTAGCGACGAATTTTTTCAGTCGCTGAATCCGTCACAAAAAGTGACCCCGCTAATTTTTAGCGACCGATTTTTTTTCTGTCGCAAATATCAGCGTCAAATTAGCGACGGATTAACTCCGTCGCTAATATTAGCAATGGAAAAAAATCCGTCGCTAAAACTGAAAAAAAAAAAAAAACGAAAAAACAAAACAGCGACGGACAGGGATCCGTCGCTAATTTGAGTTATGAAAAAAAAAAAATGCACTAACCACCTCTCGCCCACACGCTGTCCCTGAGATTCAAACCCGCGCGCTATATTTGTGTGTGAACACTCTTACTACTAAACCAAATAAATCATCTACTAATATATCTTTCTTTTTTTTACTTATTATTTTTATTTCTTATTTCCTATTAATATTATAATAATATAAAATTATAATTTATTATAAAATAATAAAATAATTTTATTATTACTTAAAATAAAATAATAAAAAATTGTAAAAAATAAAATAATATTATTCTTTGCAAAATAAAATAAAAATGATAAGAATTATTAAATAAAATTTAAAAATTAAAAATTAAAAATAATTTATTATAAAATAATAAAATAATTTTATTCTTACTTAAAATAAAAAAAAAATTTGCAAAAATAAAATAATATTACTCTTTGAAAAAAAATAATAATAAGAATTATTAAATAAAATAAAAAAATAAAAAAATAAAAAAATAAAATCCGTCGCTAATCTGTCGTTAATTTTCCATCAGTAATCCGTCGCTAATTTTCCGTCGCTAATCCGTTGCTAAAAGCTGTAAATATATTTTTTTAATTTTTTTTTCCTTCACCAATTCACCGACCGAAATTAGCGACGGAATATTTCTGTCGCTAAAAATTCCGTCGGTAATCCGTCGCTGATAATTTTATAATATATTTTTTTTAAGGGTTTAGCGACGGAAATATATCCGTCGTTAATTTTCGTCACGAATCTGTCGCTAATTTCTCGGTAAAAAATCCGACGTTAATTCGTCGTAAATCCGTCGCTATTACCGACGGATATTTTTCTATCGATAATTTTTCATCGTTGAGGTCGTGTTTTCTGATAGTGGACTGCTCTGTCACTTAGATGACAAGTCAACACATGTGCCACATCGGCCATCTTACACCTTTGTCTAATCCAAGTAGCCCCGTTTAACTGTTGTCCTTGCTTTTATAGTCCGGTTCAGCAATTTTTCAATTGATTTTTTCATCAACCAGCCCGGTTCCTAAAGGTTGGGTGTCGGCTCAAATTTCTAAGTTCTAACATTATAAATAGGTTCCTTTTTATTTCTTGTGAAATTTAAAGTGTTGTTATTACATATTTCTACAAAATGGATGGCCTCAGATTCTCCCGATACATTCCTCAACCGATCAATGCCATCATTGATGGCTCCAATTATGATTCGTGAGCTGAGGAGATATGCAATTTTCTTGAAGATTTCTTTGGTGTACTTTTATTAGATAAATACCCAAATTTTTACAAAAGAAAAATGAGATGACATATGCATTAATATAGTATCTAGTAAATTGAGATGATATGAATCATCAAATTCTCATATAGAGTATGATTCAGGATACCGGTTAATATGGTATCAAAAAAAAATTCTCACATGATTCCAAAACACTAGTATCGAAATTATCAAACTTGATTTTAGTGTTTTCACATTGCGAAAGAGGCATAAGATTTCTTAAAAAGTTCTATCTCTAATTATGTTAATCAATTTTACTTTTATAGATGATTTCATTGTATGCAACCACAATATGACAAAGTATCTATAGTTATGTGCATGAACTACAAGAACTTTGGATCAATCGGCACTTAGGAATCCTGAATGGCCTAGTACTGATATATATAATTTTATGTGCTTTTGCCCTGTGGCGGTACTCTTGATCTTTTAATTTCAAATATAAAATTATAAAATATATTTGTATAAAATATATTTGTACAAATATGAATAAAAATTATACAAAACACCAAGTTTATATATTTAATAAAATTATCAGTACTAGGCCTTTTAATTTCAAAACACCAAGTTATATTTTATACAAATATAAAATTATAAATATACTGCAAATATATTATACAAATATCTATGGCTATGATATTTTTGCTTTTTGGTGAGGAAAAAGGGTCGTTTGGGTAATATATATATATATATTTATAATTTCTCAAAGAAGAACATTACTCTTAAAAAGAATATGAGATGGAAGCACTCTCCTCGACCTTGCTTTATTCCTAAATTTTGAGAAATGACTTTAGATCATTTCGATTATATATGATTAAATTACTAAATTGAGAATAACCTATGATTAAATATGATCAAAAGTTCCAGTATTATTAGATACAACCTTTTAATATCTAAATAATAGTATAATAATAATTCAAATTAAATTATTTACAAAATTTGATATTTCTAACTAAAAATTTTTCTTTTTGACTAAAAAATTTTTAATTAAAAATATAATAAAATAAATTTAACTGAACTTTCTCAGTTAAGCCATAATAAATTTATTTGCTTTTTGATGTTGCTTCCTCAATGAATTTTTTAATAATAGGGAAGATATTCCTCCCAGAATGCCAAGAGAGAGGACAACGACTGTATTGATTTGGCCATTCAACACCTTGCTTAAACAGGGCCAACTTTGGGTGATGTATAAAGATTTTAGGAAAAGGGGTGCGGGTGTTTGGAGAACTTTAGGCTGATTTCTACTAATCTCACTTATTTTATACTTAAATATTAATACATAAAATTAAAATATATACCAACAATCAGTTGGTCTAATGAGATATGATACTAGAGTTTTTAACCAAAATCACAAATTCGATTCGCAATTTAGATATGAAACAGACTATGTTGGAGGGTAGCTCCCCAGACCGGATTAGTCGAAATATGATTCTGGTCACCGCTTGATATAGTATCCAAAAAAAATTAATATACACACACACATATATATATACACATAAATATCTATACTTGAGTTTGGGGTTTAAATCTTAAAAAGAATAACCCGTATTCGATTAAATAAGTTATAATCAAAGAGTGAATAAAAACCAACGAGTTTTAGCTCAAGTGACACAAATCTCCCTCCCCTTGTAATAGACTCAGATTCGAATCTAAAAAAAAAAAGAGTGAATAAAAAAAGGATCAATATTGGATAAATAATCTATAAATTAGATTAAATTCCTAAATTGTTCTTTGGCTCCCCCACATTTCAATTGTTTTATTTTTTTTCACTCTTTTGTTGGGTTTAGTGTAGCTTCTTCCCTGCGTTTGGAATTTTTGTGAAAGGATATAAAGAGACTGACACTCCGAACAATTGATACACATATCATAGTAATACTATATTGATCAAATGATTTTTCGACCAAATAAACCAATTGTAAATACTATGCAAAAAATTACTATGGATGCAAAATCTAACTCAATTGTAATTTTATAAAAAAATTAAGGATTTGTAAATTGACAAAAAAAATAAATAAATATAAAAGTTCGTAAATTTTATATACTTATTCTATGGATGCAATCCTGTATGCATTAATACCTATGAAATTAATAACTATCACATGAATTTGGATCAAAACATCACCATCTAAAGACAAAGAAAATTTAGCCGGTGGAAAAAAATTTCAAGGAGATATTTTCTTTCCCATGATGATTGCCCTGAAAAAGTATTACATACCATGGCTCCACCACATTTCGATTATTACTTTTTGACTCCTTTGCTGAGTTTAGTGCAGCCGTTTACTTGACTGCTTTTATTTTATTTTTTTATTATATTGATCGATATCTGAAATCATATATTAAATAATTTGATTCGAAATTTATAATAATCCATTTTGAAGATTTTTCTCCCAACATAATCTGTTTTATACTCAATTCAAGAGTTAAATTTAAAATTTTAATTAAAAAGTCTAATACCATGTCTCACTGATTTAAGTTACCGACGGCATTTATTTGACTCGTTTGTTGAGTTTAGTGTTGCTTCTTCCACGCGTTTGTAAATTTTGTAACAAATTTTCCACACGTTTGGAGCTTTATAGTATTTTTCACATCTTTGAAAATTTGTAACATTTTTCCATCCTGTTTCTTTTTTAGACGAAACAAAATTTGAATGCATTACATTTTTAGTTTAAACCAAACTATCTATATAGGTTAACTTTTAAAAAAAAAAAAAAAAAAAAAAAAAAAACTGTTATTTTTTGTAAAATAAAAAAGTAGCATAATTATACAAAATCTAGTACTTCAATTGATAGTGCATGAATAAATCAACACACGCTTGTTGCTCTGGTGGAGCAAGCATTGGCTCCAAATTTCCCCAAAGGAAGATAAAGTTAGAAGGGGGAATAGGAATAACTCCTTTTTTGACTGAGGACTTAATGCATGACTGGTGGGATTGGAAATGGCTCCCCCAAAATTCAATTATGTTTACTTTTGGCTCCTTTGTTGCGTTTTTCCACAAGTTTGGAATTTTGTAACAGTTTTTCCACGCGGTTTGGGAGCGTTATAGCATTTTTCACACATATGAAACTTTCCACGTATTATTTCTTATTGAGAAATAAAATTTAAATATATTATATTTTAATAAGAAGTCATTGTTACATATATTTTAAAAAAAAAAATCACGTTACATAATATTAGAAATAGAAAGGAAAGCTTTCATATGGTATAATAAGTTTTAAATCTTTGAAAAAAAATTAAAAAAAAAAAAAAAAAAACACTATCGTGTTTAAACTCTCACACTAAATATAGTAAACCTTCTTACTAAAAGAGATTTTAACTTGAATTAATGGCTTCTTCAACTTTAGACATCAAGAAATCCCAGCTTGTAGCAACTCAGGATGCATGTGGCAATAGTTACCAAGTCCCGGAGGAAACACTCAGCTATGACGTCCTTAGTGACATGATTTGTGTCACTAAGATGGCGACATTGTTTACTATGTACTTAATTGTTTAATAACATAACGATTTAAGAAAGTTTAATTAGAAAAAAATAATCACTAATACCTAATACAAAATTCACATATTTATACAAAGGTATTAATACTTGCATATCTCCTTTGACTATTTTATGATTGAGGAGGGATTTAAAATATTTTATCTTTTTTTATTCTTAATCATATGATAGTCACATCTCGAATCTATTAACTATTTTTCAAAATAATAAGTGGACTTTGAGGAGTTACCAGAATTATTGGCGACTTATTTTAATAGTTTGGTGATACCTTCACCAGCTGTTTCCAATGCCACATTTTGTGCCACTTTTGGTGCTCCTTATTCTTTTCTTTTGAGATACTTTGATTTGAGATGGGAACCTCCTTAGTATGGTTTAGTCTCTTGCAATGTGAGCATCCTTTCTTGTGAGGAGGTCGATAGATTTTGTTGGCAGTGGGTTGTTCTGGTACAGGAATAGGCACTTGTTACTCAACTTTAAATCCGTAGATTTTAACTTTTGATTATGAAATTTTCTCAAACTGCATGCTAGCATCAGCCTTCTAAATTAGGAATCGGATTTCTGGATATGAAGGGATGTTCTTCATTCGAAGGATTTCTTGGCGGACATTTGAGAAGCGATCACCAAGGGAGATAAGAAGGCCGAAAAATTTATTTTCATCCTTTTGAGCAATATCTTCGGATCACATGTGCGAGTTCTTAGCATCTCCAATTCATTCCATAGATCTTCACATTCTCCAAATAGTTTCGGTAAAATTTTCTCATCTTTCTGAATGTTGACAATTTTCCACTTGATTTTAAAAATTCTTCTCACATTAGATTCTTACCCATATAGATCATACATTTGATCTCATAAAGATTTAGAATTTGAACAAAATGACATCATGTTTTTGTAAGTTTGATTCACGGCACTGGAGAGGAAAATGAAGACTTGATCATCTCTTTCCTTCCATTCTTCATATACAGGGTTGGTGACATCAAGAAGTTCACTCGTTATAAATTTCAAGAGTTTAAAGCATTGAGTGATTTCTTGATATACTTTACCTATTGAAAATAATTTGTAGAGGTTAAAATTATGGAAGAAAAAAGTTGGGTTTGAAATGAAGTAGAGGAGGGCGGACGATTTGTCATTTGAGAAATAATAAAATTTTCATATGATACCATGTATAAATTTGTAAACCTCACTTAAGTTTAACCCAAACCGTTTTGTAGTAGGGAGTACTAGGAAAGTTTGTAGAAAAGAAGTGGAGCTCGTTTGTCTCTTTCTTTGGATAAATATCTGTCACTAGACAGAACTTTTTTAGACATACTATGTCATCACATACTAAAGAATGAATTTTGTAAAAATTTATAACACAGATTTAAATATGAATCAAGAGAGATAAAATGTAACCGAATAAAAGAAAGCAGAGAAAAATTTATCAAGAAAATAAAATTAAAGAATAAAGAGAATTTTTTTGATTAAATATGAAAGAAAAATTATTTCAATATTATAAAAATAGAGAGCGATTATCTTTCGATTTGTGTTTAAGAGAAAAGAAAAAATCAATATTTATAGAAGATGAGGTGCGAGAGAAAGAAATAAAAAATTAGTTAATAAATGAAGGGAGAGGGGGAGTGGATCTGTGTCCACTCTCTTCAATGACTACAATTGAAGCCGTTGAACTCAATGGCTATAATAGCCGATAAAGAAAAGATAATGCGACGTTGACATATTTACTTAATTAAAAATTTAAAAGTAAAGAAAAAACAAAATTCGATATATTCTAATTTTAAAATAATTTGTGCAAGTAAAAGATTATTTCTTAAGTAACCGATAAACAATTTCTTTTCTTGAGAAATAAAATAAATAAGTAAAATTAATTTTTAATAGAAAGATTTACTTATTAATTTCTTGATAAATAAATATGTTAAATTATTTTTTAATTTAATTTAATAAAATAGAAGAAATATCTATATCTCTTGATTATTTCTATGCGCAATTGACCCTGTTCTCTTTTTTCTGTTTGGACATGTTTGTATTCAAGGAAACATGTTTATACTGTTCATACTTGTGATGGCCTGTTGCCTTCTATATTGCTACTAAATTACATGAATATTGAAACTCAATTTTCTATCAAATAAACGACAAGAAAATAAAATTTTGTTTTGGCTTGTGAAGGAAGATTATAAATAAGGATGTTGATATTAAATTTTCAAGAAGTCCAAAAAGTATGACAAAGAGATGATTGATGATAAAATAATACATAAATTATAATCAATAATTAATTATCATAATATATAAGAACATCTCTTTTTCACTTTATCTGCAGCAAGGGTGTTCTTTCTCTTCCCAACACAAACAATATTTTGCATTTTTTTCTTGTTCTAAAAACTTTCTTTGGCCTGCATGGTCATGTTCCCTGCACAACCAGTGGTGCTGCTTCTGCTTCCGCTGTCAATCCGATTGCTGTGGCCAAGGGAGTGGACAAGTTGGGGGAAGTTAGTTAATTTTTGTCTATTGGCAACGCACGGAGCCCACATTTGGATTCTCTGCCCTTGGTTTTTTTTCTTTCGAGAGGGAGATCATCTGGTTTTGATCATTTTGGGAGAATTTTGGAACGTGGGTATTCATGAAATACATGGGAAGGTAAACAGAGGATTGGGATTTGTAAGTTTTGGATGCTAATAAAATGGGTTTTACTTAAGTTTTTGAGCAACCCTTGCCTTTTCTTTTTTATGTAGAGAGTTGATGGTGGTTTAAGTTTAGGTTGTTAGTTTTTTAACATCTTTTTTCTATGGGATGATTGATCATAAGCTTTTCCTTGAGAACCGGAAGAGATGAAGACAAAGGAAAACTAATAACAAAGAAAGCAATGGGAAAAAAAATGTACAAAACCATGCAGGCCGAAGAAAAAATTGCAAAATGTTCTGTGTTGGGAACAATATCTTTGTGGAGATAAAGAGAAAAAAATGATATTCTTATATGTTAATGGTCTATGTTGCATGGAAACAGAAACGGAAAATTGGAAACGGATATAAAACGGTAAAGTGAAATGGTACTTTGTAAGAATATAAAAAATGAAAATATGGATAAATGCATAAATTCAAAAAAATATAAAGATTTTTATGTAAATATTAATTATTTTATAAAATAATAGAATATTAATATTTTATAACAAAAATAAAAAATAATCAAATATATAATTATTAATCATAAGATAATTAATATAAAATATAAAAATTATAGTTAAATAAATAAATAATTTATTAAATTTAAAAAATTTTGTAAATATAGAAATATAAAAACTTTTAAATAAATATAAATTAATTTAATATGGTGAAACGTTTTGAAATTTCAAAAATGGAAAACGTTTTCAAAGTTTTTATGCATCATAGTTCACAATTATACACTTTGCTTTTGTAAAATACTCAAAATAATCATGAATCTTATGTTAAAATGTCATTTGAGCCCTTCAAAAGTGTAATAATTATCCAATACGCAGACGCACACTATAATACCTAAAAAAAAAAAAAATAGAGAGGGGGAAGGAAATGCAGCGTTTTGGACCAAAACGCTGCACTCTCCCCAAGAGTGAAATTAGGGCAAAAAGCCCTAATTTCTCTTTCTCTTCCTCCCGTCTCTCTCTCTCTCTCATTCTCTCCCTCTCCCGATTCTCTCTCACCCTCCGCCTCCCTCTCCGTCGCTGTCCACCGCCGCACGCCACCACCGCAGCTCTCTCTTTCATCTCTCTCCCTCTCTCGATTTTGTGCTCTGCTCCATCTCTCTCCCACGCGCGCGACAGTTTCTCTCCTTGCTTTCTCGCTCACGCACGACAGCTTTTGTCTCCTTGCTCGCTCGCGCGCGACAGCTTCCCACTCCGGCCACGCGCAACAACTTCCCTCCTGTGAGCGCGTGACTGCCTCGATTTCTCTCCTGCTCGCGCGGGACGGTCACTCTCTCCTTTGCTCGCTCGCACGCACTGCTCCCTGTGAGCGCCACCCTTCTGCAACCTTCGCAGAAGCCCCAAGCTGGCAGTGGCGAGAGATATCCGAGAACCTTAGGCCGCGACTCTTCCACTGCATAGGTAAGGGTCGATTTTTTATCAATAGGTTAGGGATTTTGATTCTCTTGGTAATTTAAGCCTAATTAATGAATTTTTTGTCGGTCTAAAAGTACTGCAGGTCCCAAACTGAATTGTAGACGCACGGACGTTAGGGCTACGAGCTGCGAAAACCCTAGGTGAGGAATTTTTTTTAGATGTATGCAATAACTGAGCGGATTTAGGCTAAATTTAGAATGAGAGATTTTATATATGTTCTGAAAATGTATAGAATTTGAAGATAATGCATTTTCTTGAATTTGATATGTGATTTCGAGAGTTACGTCTAAATTCTATGTGACTTTAGGCGGATTAATACGAAAGAAATGTGTTGGATGAAATTAGGAACTTGTTGGGTTGATAAGAATAGATTTTCTTGGAATTTGAGTTGAAATTGTGGATTATTGATTAGGTTAAATCTGCTGTCGGGGCCTAAAAATGAATCAATTCGAATTTGATTGAAAAATAGAGAGTGAATACCCTCTCTAGAGGTGAGTGGATGGCTATTGTGTTATAAATGAACAAATGAGTTTGAAATTATTTTATAAATGATTTTGTAAGATTTTTACATATTTTATATAAATTGTTTTGTGATTGTGGGATGTTCGGACTGAATTGTGAAGTATGAATGCATCCATTGTATTTATAAATACACATGTGCCATATGTGATTTGATATTGCTCTATGAATTGTTATGACATGAAATTAACGATTGTTTGCTAGAAATTATGGCACATGACTTGAGAAATGATATATTTGAGAAATGCATGGTGCTAGTAGTTAATGGCTATAGTCATTTCCTCCACGGAGCGACCGGACGGGGTGACGTGTGTGGGGTTTTATTGCGAGAGAGGTGTACGCGGCCTCTTCTCTGTCACGTCGGACTATTCGGATTGTACCCCGGTGAGGTACGAGCCAACGCCAAGGAAGGGGGTAGTATTTTGAAATACAGAAATAGAAAACCCCTTGACAGGCTTCCGTCTTGGTTCGACCAAACTCAGGACGGAAGTGATTTCGATGGGACCCTTATGAATTTCTAAAGGAATGATTGATGTGGATGCATAATTTGTGAACTATCTGATCTATTGAGAATACTTTTACATATAAAATATTGTTTACGAGATATATTTTGACTTTTCTATATTCACTCCTCATTTATCACACAATCATAATATTGCACTCCACTCACTGAGTATTCCCCAATACTTACCCCTCTTTTCACATTTTACAGAGGATACTTAGTGCGGAGACTGCACGGGGATTGAAACTTGTGAAAGATTTTTGCTGTTTTGTGTAGATATTACAGTGATGTAGGGTTATTTTAGTTGATTTGGAAATCCATGAAAGGGAAGACTTGTATAATTCTTTTGTTATGAATTAAATCAATACTTGTTTCGTATATTGGAGCAAGTATTGATGGAATCCTTACATAGTTTGTGTTGGAATTCATACGAAACTTGTTCATTTTCTCTTAACTCTCATTTGGGACATTTGGATTGAAATTCTGAGTTTCGATACTTTCTTTTGGATTTGTGAAGTTCTGTACATCTCATACCGTTTGGATTTTACTGACGCTAGCTCGTTTTTTCGTACGAGTGTTAGTAAAATCCTGCGATTATGATTTGGGACTTCTTTTGTTTTAAATGTGTTAATTGTGCTGAGAATTCTAGAACGGCTGGGATGACCAATTCTGCATGCATGCATGTATAGGAACCCCCACCCCATTTGTGTGTCGACGCATGCTCGTGTGTACAGGGATGGACCGGATGGGTCCTTCACATGTGTATTGTTATATGATTTTCCCATTTCTGATGGAGTTGTGTATTGGATGAGTTGTTGAACTGATTTGTAATCTTGCGGATTCCCGATATATGGGGAGGTGCTGCCCGTGTATCGAGACAACACGGCGGCTGTTGCGTGGTTGATCCGAGAATCGGGGCGTGATAACTTTATTGGTATCAGAACGCCTAGATTCACGATTTTAAAAGTTTGATGGTTTTGAAACATTTTCAATTGTTTCCAAATATCCCGAAAGTTTTTCTTTAAGGATTTTGAAATCTTTTAAGAGTCTTCGGAGAATGTACAGAGTTTTCCCTGGATTTCTTAGTAAATTAGAAACATTCTTTTTAGGGGGTTAAGTATTAGCCTTTGCCTAACTCCTTGATTTAATCGTAACTTCTTGTTATGTAGATCACTATGCCTCCACGAAGGAGAATGAGGAATGTGAATGAGATTCCTCCATCGGAGCATGAGAATGAGTCGTCCTCGCATGCTCTTCCTCCTTCTGTGCCTACACACCCGGCTCCTCCTACTGGGATTTCGGCTCCTCCTATTGCTGCTCTTCAACAAGTAATGGAGTGGTGGAGCACTTTCGGAGCACAGTACCAAGCTCCACATGCAACTTCAGCTCCTCCACCGACTACTCCTTCGGTACCAGTTGCTACGCTTAGTACACAGTAGCACCCCTCCTCCGGTTGATACAACAACCGATCGCCCTACGATAGAGCTGTCAAAGCTGCTAAAAGAAGCAAGACAAGTAGGGTATGAAACATTTGCGGGCACTTCTGATGCTACAGTGGCCAAGGAATGGATTGGTCGCATTCAAGAGACCGTCTCCGACATGAGATTAAGCGATGAGATGAAATTATGGGTGGCGGTGAAACTGTTGGATAAAGGTGTGAGGACATGGTAGGAGAATGTGAGGGAAGGGCTCATGTTCCTCCTACTTGGACAAAATTCCTTAGGACATTCGAGGAGGAATACTATACCCGATTCTATCAGGATCAAAAAAGAGAGGAATTTTTCAAGTTAGCTCAGGGAAACAAGACAGTATCTGAGTATGAGACAGAGCTGAGAGAACTTGCCACTTATGTTCCAGAGTTTGTGAACTCCGAGGAATTCCTGTGTTCCAAGTTTGAGTTAGGGCTGAATTTGAATATACGAGAGAGAATGTCAATCACCAAGGGGCATGACTTTCGAGACATTCGAGACTTGGCTTTGAGAGCCGAGAAAATGGTGATAGAGATAAACAAAGTTAGGGAGCACCATGGGAAGAGGAAGAGACCTAGTGGCTCCAGTCCGAGTCAAGGTTTTAAAAAGAGTCGAGGCACTGGCTCTTATAGCGGTGGATCCTTTTTAGGTTCGGTTGGCTTTCCTCAAAGTCAATCGACTTATAGGCCGAGTGCTCCCAGCAGAAGTGTTAGTATGGGAGTAGGGTCTAGGGGTGGCAGAGGAGAAATTTGCACGAATTGCAAGGGCAATCATCCGGGTCCATGCAGGGAACCCAAAAGATGCTATAATTATGGGAAGGAATGTCACTTTTGGCACTCTTGTCCGGAGTTGAATGTAGAAGGACAAGGAAGTCGACAAATTCGAGATCCCCCGAGCAGTTCTAGAAGAAATCCGACAATTGCTCCTATACCTTCCAATAGCAATGCACCGAGAACAGGCACAGGAAGTAATGTAGTAGCTGCTCCTACACAACGCCCTCAACTTAGAACTTAGACCCGAATCTATGCCATGACAAATGAAGAGACCCAAGTTAATTCTGATGTAGTCACAGGTAAATCTCTATTAAATTTTAAGTTTTGAAATTGAAAATGTGACATAAATGGTTTATGGTTATAATTTGATAGTTGTGATCATGACTTAAAGAATGTGGATGATATGACTTTGTTTATGGTTTATAATTATAGATACGATGAAAATTTTTGATGTTGATACACATGTGCTCATAGATACCGGGTCTAATCATTCCTTTGTGAGTTCGGGGTTTGCTAGACATTCTGATAAGCCTTTAGTTCTACTTGTTGAGGAATTATTGGTTATCACACTTTTGGGAGAACATTTAATCAGGAATACAGTGTATAAGTCTTGTGAGGTAAAAATCGGGAAAGTAACTCTCGAGACGGATTTGATTCCGTTGGAAATGAAAGATTTTGATGCCATTCTAGGTATGGATTGGCTGTATCTTCACCGAGCTTCCGTGAATTGCTTCACTAAGAAAGTGGAATTCCGAAGGTCAGGACATCCTTTGTTTGTATTCGCCGGAGAATGGCGAGTGTTGCCGAATTATATAATTTCAGCTCTTGAAGCACGGAGACTAGTACATAGGGATGTGAAGCTTATTTGGCACACATTGTTGATATCACGGTGAGAAGTTCTAGTCGGGACGATGTTTCTGTGGTGAATGAGTTTCCGGATGTTTTTCCGGGAGAGTTGCCTGGGTTGCCACCAAACCAGGAGTTTGATTTTATCATAGATCTAATTCCCGGTACCGCACCAATTTCTATTCCCCCGTATCGAATGGCACCCACAGAGTTGAAAGAGTTAAAGGTTCAGCTCCAAGAGTTGTTGGAGAAAGGGTTTATCCGACCGAGCACTTCGTCTTAGGGTGCTCCGGTCTTGTTTGTGAAGAAAAAGGACGGAACTCTCTGATTATGTATCGACTACCGACAATTCAACAAGGCAATAATCAAGAATAAGTATCCTCTTTCGAGGATTGATGATCTGTTCGATCAACTTCAAGGTGTAAGTGTCTTTTCAAAGATCGACTTGAGATCTGGTTATCATCAGTTGAAAATCAAGGGTAGTGATATTCACAAGACCGCGTTTAGAACGCGGTATGGACACTATGAATTCCTGATAATGCCCTTTGGGTTGACGAATACTCCTGTGGCCTTCATGGATCTCATGAATCGAGTATTCCATCCCTATCTTGATAAATTTATCATAGTCTTTATCGACGACATTTTGGTGTATTCCAAAAGTGATGAAGAGCATTCCGAACATCTTCGAATCATTTTGTAAACTCTTAGGGAGAAAGTGTTGTATGCCAAGTTCTCAAAATGCGAGTTTTGGCTAAGAGAGATTGGATTTTTGGGACATATGGTTTCTAGTAACGGGATTTTTGTGGATCCAAAGAAGGTGGAAGTCATTCTGAAGTGGGAGCAGCCAAAAAAATGTTACCGAGGTGCGAAGTTTTCTCGGATTAGTAGGGTATTATCGGAGATTCGTAGAAAGATTCTCGAAGATAGTAGTTCCGATGATCAATTTGACTCGGAAAGGAGTCAAGTTCGAATGAGATGAAAAGTGTGGGGATAGTTTTCAAGAGTTTAAGCAAAGGTTGACCTCCGCTCCTATCCTTGCTCTCCCTACTAGTGGCATTGGCGATTATGTGGTGTATAGTGATGCTAGCAAGCAAGGATTAGGGTGCGTACTGATGCAAGGTGATAAGGTAATTGCTTACGCTTCTCGCCAACTGAAGAAGCATGAAGTAAACTACTCAACTCATGATTTAGAGACCATTGTGTTTGCTTTAAAGATTTGGCGGCATTATCTGTATCGGGTTACTTGCAAGGTTTTTACCGATCACAAGAGTTTCAAATACTTACTCAGAAGGAGCTCAATTTGAGACAAAGAAAATGGCTAGAACTGATCAAGGATTATGACTTGGTGATTGATTACCACCCTGGGAAGGCGAATGTTGTTGCTGATGCTTTAAGCTACAAATCCTCATCCACGGCATTCCGAGAGAGTTCTTACCTCTCTTGTTTAGTGGGACTCCAAGTACTTGGAGTTGAGTTGGCTAAAGACGATCAAGGTACTTTATTAGCCAAGTTTGTGGTGAGGCCAACATTGGCATATCACATTTGGGAGTTTCAGGCTACTGATGATGGAATTATAGTGTATGGGAAACGCACATGTATTCCGAAAAATGAAGATCTCCGGAAGGCTATACTCAAAGAGGCGCATTCCTCGGCCTATGCTATGCATCCGGGGAGTACCAAAATGTACCGAACCATCAAAAAATCATATTGGTGGTTTGGGATGAAGAGAGAGATTGTCGAATTTGTGGTGAGGTGTCTTGTATGCCAACAGATCAAGGCTGAATATCAGAAACCGGTAGGAATACTTCAACTACTACCAATTCCCGAATGGAAATGGGAACATATCACTATGGATTTCATAGTGCGGTTGCCACGTACTCCGAGCCGTCACGATGTCATATGGGTGATTGTTGACCGTCTCACCAAATCGGCTTACTTCTTGCCGATTCAGAATACCTATTCCTTGGAAAGACTGGCAAAGTTGTACATTGATGAGATCGTAAGACTTCACGGAGTACCGGTGTCTATTGTATCAGACCGTGATCCTCAATTCACTTCTAGATTCTGGCCAAAGTTGCAATAGTTCTTAGGGACTAAGTTGAAATTCAGCACTGCTTTTTATCTCCAAACCGATGGACAATCGGAGCGCACCATCCAAACATTGGAGGACATGCTTAGAGTATGTGTTATGGAATTTCAAGGTAGTTGGGATAGGCACCTTCCGTTGGTTGAATTTGCCTATAACAACAATTATCAAGCAAGCATAGGGATGCCTCCATATGAAACTCTTTATGGAAGGAAGTGTCGTACTCCCTTGTGTTGGGATGAAGTTGGAGAGAGAAAGATTGAAAGCATAGAAATGATCGAGGCCACTAAAGAAAAAGTGAAGCTGATTCGGAAAAGAATGAACGCGGCTCAAGATCGACAAAAGAGCTATGCCGACAAGAGGAGAAGACCTTTGGAATTTGAAGAAAGAGATATAGTGTTTTTGAAGATATCTCCTTGGAAGGGCGTAATCCGTTTTCAGAAACGGGGAAAGTTAAATCCTCGTTATATCGGTCCCTTCAGAATTCTAGAAAAGATTGGACAAGTGGCATACCGATTAGAATTACCGTCGGAGTTGTAGAGAATCCA
Organism: Dillenia suffruticosa; assembly: GCA_033439265.1. Classification (NCBI taxonomy): domain Eukaryota; kingdom Viridiplantae; phylum Streptophyta; class Magnoliopsida; order Dilleniales; family Dilleniaceae; genus Dillenia; species Dillenia suffruticosa. Next base: position 24,747,587 of record JAVTVX010000015.1, read on the forward strand.
TGATATTTTTCACGTTTCCATGTTGAAGAAGTATTTATCGGATCCTTCACACATATTGGAAGCACCTCCAGTGGAATTGAATGAGAATTTGAGTTTCAAGGTACAACCGGTGAAGATCATTGATAGGCAAATCAAGCAGTTGAGGAGTAAACAGATTTCTATAGTTAAAGTTCTATGGAGAAATAATCAAGTCGAAGAACAGACTTGGGAAACCGAAGAATTAATACAGAAGCAACAACCGCAACTCTTTGATGTATAATTGTATCTAGGAATTTCGGGGACGAAATTTGTTTTTAGGGGGTTAAGAGTTGTAATATCAAAAAATAAAATAAAATAAAATAAAATAGAGAGGGGGAAGGAAATGTAGCATTTTGGACCAAAACGCTGCACTCTCCCCAAGAGTGAAATTAGGGCAAAAAGCCCTAATTTCTCTCTCTCTTCCTCCAGTCTCTCTCTCTCTCTCATTCTCTCCCTCTCCCGATTCTCTCTCACCCTCTGTCTCCTTCTGTGTCGCTGTCCACCACCGCACGCCACCACCACAGCTCTCTCTTTCATCTCTCTCCCTCTCTCGATTTTGTGCTCTGCTCCATTTCTCTCCCGCGCGCGACAATTTCTCTCCTTGCTTGCTCGCTCGCACACGATAGATTCCCTCTCCGGCCACGGGCGACAGCTTCCCTCCCGCGAGCGCGTGACCACCTCGATTTCTCTCCTGTTCGCACGCGATGGTCACTCTCTCCTTTGCTCGCTCGCGCGCGCTACTCCCTGTGAGCACCACCCTTCTGCAACTTTGGCAGAAGCCCCAAGCTGGCAGTGGCGAGAAGTATCTGAGAACGCTAGGCCGCGACTCTTCCACTGCATGGGTAAGGGTCGATTTTTGATCAGTAGGTTAGGGGTTTTGATTCTCTTGGTAATTTAAGCCTAATTAATGAATTTTGTGTCGGTCTAAAAGTATTGTAGGTCCTAGACTGAATTGTAGACGCACGTACGTTAGGGCTACAAGCTGCGAAAACCCTAGGTAAGGAATTTTTTTTAAATGCATGCAATAACTGAGCGGATTTAGGCTAAATTTAGAATGAGAGATTTTATATATATTCTGAAAATGTATGGAATTTGAAGATAATGCATTTTCCTGAATTTGATATGTGATTTTGAGAGTTACGTCTAAATTCTACGTGAATTTAGGCGGATTAATACGAAAGAAATGTGTTGGATGAAATTAGGAACTTGTTGAGTTTATTAGAATAGATTTCCTTGGAATTTGAGTTGAAATTGTGGATTATTTATTAGGTTAAATCTGCTGTTGGGGGCTGGAAAGGAATCAATTCGAATTTGATTGAAAAATAAAGAGTGAATACCTTCTCTAGATGTGAGTAGATGGTCTATTGTGTTATAAATGAGCAAATGAGTTTGAAATTGTTTTATAAATGACTTTGTAAGATTTTTACATGTTTTATATAAATTGTTTTGTGATTGTGGGATGTCCGGACTGGATTGTGAAGTATGAATGCATCTATTGTATTTATAAATACATATGTGTCATATGTGATTTGATATTGCTCTATGAATTGTTATGACATGAAATTGACGATTGTTTGCTAGAAATTATGGCACATGACTTGAGAAATGACATATTTGAGAAATGTATGGTGCTAGTAGTTAATGGCTATAGTCATTCCCTCCACGGAACGACCCGACGGGGTGACGTGGGTGGGGTTTTATTGTGAGAGAGGTGTACGCGACCTCTTCTCTGCCACGTCGGACTATCCAGATTGCACCCCGGTGAGGTACGAGCCAACGCCAAGGAAGTTGGTAGTATTTTGAAATACAGAAATAGAAAACCTCTTGGCGGGCTTCCGTCTGGGTTCGGCCAAACTCAAGATGGAAGTGATTTCGATGGGACCCTTGTGAATTTCTAAAGTAATGATTGATGTGGATGCATAATTTGTGAACTACCTGATTTATTGAAAATGCTTTTACATATAAAGTATTGTTTATGAGATATATTTTGACTTTCCCATATTAATCCCTCATTTATCACACAATCATACCATTGCACTCCACTCACTGAGTATTCCCCAATACTCACCCCTCTTTTCACATTTTATAGAGAATACTTAGTGCGGAGACTGCACGAGGATTGAGAATTGCGAAAGATTTTTGCTATTTTGTGTAGGTATTACAGTGATGTAGGGTTATTTTAGTTGATTTGGAAATCCATGAAAAGGAAGATTTGTATAATTCTTTTGGTATGGATTAAATCAATACTTGTTTCGTATATGGGTGTAAGTATTGATGGAATCCTTACATAGTTTGTGTTGGAATTCGTACGAAATTTGTTCATTTTCTCTTAACTCTCATTTGGGATATTTGGATTGAAATTCTGAGTTTCGATACTTTCTTTTGGATTTGTGAAGTTCTGTACATCTCATACCGCTTGAATTTTACTGACGCTAGCTCATTTCTTCGTGCGAGTGCTAGTAAAATCTTGCGATTATGATTTGAGACTTTTTTTGTTTTAAATTTGTTAATTGTGTTGAGAATTCTGGAAGCGCTGGAATGGCCGATTCTGCATGCATGCATGTACAAGAATCCCCGCCCCCATTTGTGTGTCGATGCATGCTCGTGTGTACAGGGATAGACCGGATGGATCCTTTACATGTGTATTGTTATATGATTTTCCCATTTCTGATGGAGTTGTGTATTGGATGAGTTGTTAAACTGATTTGTAGCCTTGTGGAGTCCCGGTATATGGGGAGGTGTTGCTCGTGTATCGAGACAACGCGGCGGCTGTTGCGTGGTCGATCTGAGGATCGGGGCATGACACACACAAATATAAATACATGACTATTGACCCCTTCAAGCTGTAAAATGTGTAAAAATTACACACATAAATACATACTAAGACCCAAAAAAATCTTTATATAATACAATTCAGCCAAAGCAGAGATCTTACAAGAGACTTGTCCTTACAAAAATGTTTACAGAAATATGAAAGACTCCCAACTACTTCCAGCAATCTTTCTTATCTTCCCTTTCCCATGAGGGGAGAATGATCTAAGATCAATGAAGAGCTCTTTAAACCTGCGACTGTCTTCAAAGTTCATAGCTTAACTACAGTGAACAAAATGACGATCCGGTCGGTCTTGGATAGAACATTAGCCCAATTTAATCAACAATTTAGTACTTACATTTAAATTACGGTCTCTCGTGGCTATTAAATGTATAATCAATATTTTCGTGTCGCAACAATGAATAATGTGAATTTTTTTACCATAGAAAAAGATAATGTGAATTATTTACTTATTCAAAAATTTAAAATTAAAAAATAAAATTTGATATCTTCTGATTTTAAAATAATTGTGCGAGTAAAAGATTAATTTTTAATCTACCAATAAACAATTTTTCTTACTCGATAAAAAAATAAATATGTAAAATTATTTCTTAATAAAATGATTTACATTTTAATTTCTTAATAAATAAATATGTTAAATTAATTTTTATTTAATAAATAGAAGAAATATCTCTTAATTATTTCTATGTGCAATTAACCTAGTTCTCCTTTTTTTTTTTTTTTTTTTTTTTCCTTTTGGACATGTTTGTATTCAAAGAAACTTGTTTATACTCAGGAAGGAGATTCATGCTTGTGATGACTTGTCTCCTTTTGTATTGCAGCTAAATTACATGAACGTTGAAACTCTATTTTGTATCAAACGAATGACAAGAAAATGACTTTTAGTTTTGTATGGATTAAATCCGTACAAATGCAAATCATGAAGGAAGATTATTAACTATCTGTGTCCTATAAATTATGGACACGGATATAAATAAGAATGCTGATATTAATTTTTCAAAAAGTTCAAAAAGTAAGACAAGAAGAAGATTGGTGATAAAATAATACATAAATTATAATTAATAATTAATAATTTTCTGATCTACAAATGTTTTTTAAATAAATGTTTAAAATTTCAATTCTTGCAATCACATGAATGACATTTGATCAAACACACACAATCTAGTGAATTGGTGTAGGTAGGAAAATGATCAAGTCGATTTATTTGGTCAAGTGGGAGAATGTTGAAAAATTTTAAAAATTCAAATCCCATAAGTTAATCATTCAAAATGAAGTTAATGAAGAAAATATAACCGAAGAAAGATTAAATATGATAAAAAAATAGAAGTGATTTGAATTGGGACGCATTTGATCGGATTTTGGTGTCTTATTCAAATCTCTAAACAATTAATCTTACTTTTTCGTTTTGAATATTTTATTAAAGTCTCATAATGTCCACCAATATTTTAGGGTGACAATTATAGGATTTTAATGACTCTTTGATATCTTAGAGCATATATAAACCCTCTTCTAGTACACTGAGTCCCTAAATCCAAATTTTAAAACTTAACACAATTTATTGAGTGAAATTGAGAGTTTAGAAGGTTTGTACACATCTTAAAGATCATTTTGATGTTATCACAATTGTCAGAATCGAGAATGATCGGAGATACATTCGATCATCCTTTTCAGATTATTTAATTATGTTTAATCATTATCCATTTGGTATGCAATATAATCTATAACATTGAAGAAAAACAAAAAGAAGATGGCACGGCAGGATGGAAAGTGTGGAATCATAGCCATGGCATACCAAAAGTATAAAGCGGTGGAATATCGACATTATGTAATAAAATGTTGATCAGCATTTTCGTCTGTTCTTCTCAACCCCATATTTTTTAAAAATTGATCAGCATGTCATGAGAAAAAATGGAGTGCTACGCTCGATAACATTATCCCATTTGGCAAAAGAATGGCATGGACAGATATTTATGAGGGAAGAAATGCATTAAATGAGATGGAAAAACTTAACTACTCAAACTAATTAACAAGGCCTTTTGCTTGAAGCTTTCAAGCTTTTAACATATATCTTGTGGATATTCTTTGAGAACAGACGTCTTCTTACTGCCAGAATAAGTAGGACATATCTTCTTATCTAAGAAAATGGAGGATCTAAAATGGCCTAAGACGGCCCCACTCATTAAGTATTCCAACCAAGTTTTTGAAGGGAAACTTGATCAATTACAATGAATTAACTAACTGGGGCCTACAAAAAATCAACTCATTTGGTTGTCTCTCTTGCTCTTGACCAACGACCCGGTCGATCTTGCATAGAACATTAGCCCAACACTCTCTAGAACTCTAGATTTTAATTGGTGTGTGAAGTTTATAAGTCATTCTACTTGTACCTAAATTGCAGAATGGACCCACCATTTTTGGATCCTTCTTTGATTATTCTGGTTAGTTAATCAACAATTTATGCTTAAGTTACCGACTGAAAGTTAATGCAGCGGCTAAATCATTTTGTCTTTTAATTAATATCACGAATTTGACTCGCAATTTGAATATAGAGTTAATTACGTTGGGAGATCCCTATCCCCTAAAAGGGACCCCAGTCAAGTTGATCCGAATTAGTCAAGATAAAACTCCGAACATAAGATAATAAATCAAGTCCAAGGACACCAAAAAAAAATTTATGCTTAAGTTCAACCATGGTAGATTACCCATCATTGCATAATTTTAAACCTATAAGCCCCATATTGAAGGAAAAAGAAAAATAAAGCAAATGACACAATTACCTTGTTAAAAAGACTACATTTTTATTAATGTTATTGAAATTATATAGCAAATTACTACCCGACTATAAAAAGACTAACTTCGTTGTCAACTACTTTTTTATTTCTAAAAATCATTCCCGAACATTGCCTAACTTAAAAAAATGCAAATCCTACACGAGTCCATGACAATTCAAAATAGCATAATTTCTACCACCTATTGCCTAACTAGGCGCTTTTTCTTGAAGCTTTCAAGCATTGCAGCCACAATTTTTGCAGGAGACACCACTTCTATTCCTTTCATGACTCAAAAAGTGGTCCTAGTTCTTCACTTAATGCATGACCAGTGGGATTAGAAATGGAATTAATATTAATATTGGTAGGTTCCTTAATGTAGTTAATTCTAACATTCAATTAATGTATTTAACGTGGGTTTAGACTAAAATAGTATAAAAAAACATATTGGTGCTCAGTTTTATGCATGTTTCACTTTTCAAACAATTCATTCTATCCCTACAAAAGAGAGTTCAAGTAGTTCTTAGCTCTTCTATGGACCATAATTTTCTCTTTTCGTTCATTTTCTTTTTTCTTTTTTAGCTCTGGGTATGCCGTTCCCACTCAACCATAATTTATTTTTCCTTTCACCGCCACTCTCTCTCTCTCTCTCTCTCTCTCTCTCTCTCTCTCACCAAAATTACTTTGCAAATGCCCTCTGTCTTACAATCCAGTCACCATACAAATGCTGGTGAAAATCTTGTATTGCTTCCAACATATCATATGGTATTGCACCATTTTAACCAATAATATTTGTAAATTTCAGACAATATTTCAGAAAACTAATCAGGGTTTGCTCAAACTACTAATCGAACTGGGCGAAGCTAAAAATCGTTACCTTTCCGTGACAACAACACTTAGATCAATTTAAAATTATTATAGCTTGCACCAAAATTTACCATGTCAGCACTTATATCCTAGAATATACTCAAGTTCCTTTTTTTTTTTTGAACTCATTTTAAGTTTGGGCTAGTAAGATATAGACGTTTTTTGTTTTAACTCATTTTTTTTATACACGGCAAAGTTACTGCATAATGAAAGATGCTAGTTTTAAAACAAAAAAAAAAAATGATATTAACCAACTTAACCAAATGCTTTCTGTCAAATGCTTTCTCATGGTCAACTAACCAAGCATTGAGATCCTTGGTCTGCCATTTGAGTGAAAGATTACACGTATCCTTGCAGAAGGTTGGCCTACATTCCAGAAGTTTTTATGATTTTGGTGCATCACAGGATGAACTTCTACTTAGTTCATCTGTTAGGCAGTCTCCACCAGTTGAATCAACTTATTAACAGGGTGATCTCTACTTTAGTCGATAGTGCATGCATAGATCAACACATGCTTGTTGCTATAGTAAAGCAAGCGTTGGCACCAAGTTTCCACGTGGGAAGTATTGTTAGAAAGTAGAATAACTCCTTTTTGACAGAGGACATGTCTTAATTTTTTTTTTTTTGGTACATAAGAAGACTCCAACTCGAGATCTGGGATGGTACTAGTTGAGTTATAACTCATGACACAAAAGACATGTCTTCGTACCGAAGAAAACGGAGGATCTGAAAAGGCCCAAGTAGTCCAACGAAGTTGCTGGAAATTTAATTAGGCCACCAAACTTGGGGCCGCTGAAACAGAAAGCATCAAATAAACATTAACCAGCAAACCTTCTTTTAGAAAGCCATTGTTTCTATCCATAAAATTTGACTAGTCTATTCTATCCAAAAAACAAAAATTTCGAATAAAAGGAAAAAAGAAAACTAGATTGTTAGGCTACGACAAAGAGATGGTTTATGATAAAATAATACATGAATTTAAAATAAATAATTAGTAATTTTTAGATCTATTAACCTTTTTTTTATTTCAATTCTAACAGTCACATGAATGACATTTCATCAAAAACACCAAATGTGATGAATTGGTGCAGGAAACAAAAGATCATAATAAACTTTTGCGTTGGACAATGTAAGAGAATGAGACAAAAGGAGTAATAATAACAAAGAAAGCAATAGGAAAAAAATGTACAAAACCATAAGGCCGGAGAACGTGTTTAGAAGGGCAGAACTTCTTTTTTATTTTTTATTTTTTTATTTAATTATTTTTTTGTTCTTGCTTAAACAACTCTTTGATAGGAAAAAAAAAACAAAACAAACAAGGGAAGCACACACACACACACATTTGTTGCCATAGTCGAGCAAGCATTGGTTCCAAGTTTCCACAAAGGAAGGTACATATTCCATTCCTGCTGCATACTCACCGTCCTCGCTAAGCTCTGCAAATCAGGCATTGAACTGCTGATCCAGAAAACAAAAGAGCTAATCTTTAATATTACTGCATGACAGATGTAATGTGGGTTTCAGAATGATGTATAAGAAATAGGTTGAATAGTTTTCTTACCCTTTGAACCTTGATCCGCCTCTTCAACCTAGCCATGCTCACAACTACTGCCACATGAATCTCGTTCTTCATACCTATTAAAAACATAACACAGACATTTCTCCAAGATTCTTTAACTAGTAAAGTCCCAAATACTCCCCAAAATCCAAATATGAATCCAAACCCCATACAAACATAGAACCCCCGACTTATTTTCTCATTTTTCTCTTCCTGTGCGTCTGTATCACCTTGGCCACTGGCATCAGATGGGCTTTCAGCTACTTCATCCCCAGGACAATAACTTGTGAGTGGAGGTCCGCAGAGTCCCTTGTTCCCCTCATATGCAGAAGCATTGATGGTATCCAAGTGAGGGCTTCTAGGAATTCTACCTGACAAATTATTGTTTTCCAAGTCTAAGTAGCTTAGAAAATTCAGATAAGAAAGGCTTGTTGGAATGCGTCCGTACAACTTGTTTTTGGATAAATCAAGGGATTCTAATTGTTGCATCTGACCAATTTGGGAAGGGATTCGTCCCATCAGATTGTTTGTTGAAAGGTTCAATGAAATCAATCCAATTAGACGAGTGATTTGCTTTGGAATCTCTCCACTTAATTTGTTACTTGATAAATCGATGCCCTTCACCAGTCCCAGAGTGTTTTTGTATAGAAATTCCCTACCTTTCAGTGCTAGAACCGCAGAATCATTTTTAAAATATATATCGCGTGCACCAAATGGAAACGCCCACCTGTTGGGGATGATAGTTACGGCTAGAATTGAACTCCCGGAGTGAGTCATTGCAGTAAAATTGCTGAAGCAGGTAGGTATGGTACCAGAGAAGTTATTTGAAGAGAGATCCAATATTTGAAGTTTGGTCAGATTGCATAGATGAATTGGAATGCTTCCATCAAAGTTATTAACTTGTAAGCTTAGAATAACCAAATTTAATAGGTTTTGTCCCATCCATGGGGGTATCTTCCCCGAAAATTTATTCATTCTAAGGTCCATCACCATTAGCTTCTCACAATTCTGCAACTGCTGGGGCAAAACTCCTGTAAAATTGTTGTTCTCCAAATGCAAGCTTGCTAGTTGACAAGACGAATCTATGAGATCTGGAAACTTACCAGAAAAATGGTTGTTCGCTAGATTTAGCATACTTAAGTAACGAATTTTTTTACAATCACGAATCTCCCCTGATAATAAGTTGTTTGAGAGGTCAAGTATTTCCAAATAGATCATTGGGTTCAGACACAAGGCATGAAGAGGTCCAGAAAACTGATTGTTGGATAGATCTATATAGGTAGACCTTGCACTAAATGCTGGTACCTGACCCTCAAAGTGGTTAGAACTCAAGTCCAAAGTGTAAAGCCGATCTGGATAACTTGAATCAAAAGATGAATTTGGATTGGTGACCCACGCAAAGTAGCTAGTCACGTTCGAATGAAAAGCTGAACTTGAAATGGTGCCCCGCATTTGATTGCTAGACATGTTCAAATGATATAATCGGGGAGTTAGCTCCTCCCAAAACCAACTAGGAACTGAATCTGCAGTTGAAAAGGCAAAGTCCTGTTGGAAATGATATTAATGACCAACAAATTATTGTGAGACAGACGCAGAACTTGTAAGCTGGACATGTAGCCTTCAGAAAATGTACCTTGCAAGAAATTGTCGGAAAGATCAAGATATTCAAGTGTGGAAATGTTTCCAACATTCTGAGGTATACTCCCACTCAATAGATTAGATCCCAAATACAAGGATTGCAAGAATAGTGGAACTCCTATAATCTCAGTCAGATAATTGTAGGACAAATCTAAATAAGTCAAGATGCTCATATTTGCAAAAGATTTTGGAATATGACCTTGGAGTCGATTTTCAAAGAGAGAGAGGTATTCAAGGGAGATCATGTTTCCAAAAAAGTCTGGAAGCGCACCGTCCAACTGATTGCTACTGAGATCAACAGATGATAACGTGCTGCTATAGTTGAACAACCAATTGAATATGGAACAAGACTTGAGATTGTTATAACTAAGTGAAATTTCCCAAAGTGTTTTGGAAGAATTAAAATGGGATGGAGTTGGAGGAAAAAGCGGGTCTGGGAGTGAACAATTGTTCAAGTGAAACGACGACAAGGATGGGAGAGTATTAACTACTTGTACCCAATCATAGGCAGTAGTGAGGTTAATACAGCTCAATTCAATGTTAAACAACTTTGAAAGACTTGAAAGCCACTCAAGCTTGGTTGCACTTAAAGCACGATTGAAGCCAAGACCTATACTTTGCAAGGTTGAAAGATTGCCAAGTTGATTTGGGATTTCTCCCACAAGATTATTCGAAGAGAGGTCCAAAACCCTAAGAGAATGAAGATTGCCAAGTTGATTTGGGATTTCTCCCACAAGATTATTCGAAGAGAGGTCCAAAACCCTAAGAGCATGAAGATTGCCAAGTTGATTTGGGATTTCTCCCACAAGATTATTCGAAGAGAGGTCCAAAACCCTAAGAGCATGAAGATTGCCAAGTTGATTTGGGATTTCTCCCGTAAGATTATTCAGAGAGAGGTCTAAAACCCTAAGAGCATGAAGATTGCCAAGTTGATTTGGGATTTCTCCCGTAAGATTATTCAGAGAGAGGTCTAAAACCCTAAGAGCATGAAGATTGCCAAGTTGATTTGGGATTTCTCCAAAAAGACGATTGGAAGAGAGGTCCAAAACCCTAAGAGCATGAAGATTCCCAAGTTGATTTGGGATTTCTCCCATGAGATCATTGCACGAGAGGTTCAAAGTCCTAAGAGCATGAAGATTCCCAAGTTGATTTGGGATTTCTCCCTTAAGATCATTTGATGAGAGGTCCAAAACAGTTAGACCATGCAATCCAACCAATGAAGCAGAGATCGGACCATGCAAAAGCATGCGGGACAGATTAAGTTCAACAACGTTACCAGTTTGGTTGTCACAAGAGACTCCCAACCAGTTGCAGCAGTCTTCCTTCTCTTGTTCGCTTCCCCAGGAGGAGAGATCACCGGAGTCATTGAGGCCATGCTTGAATTGAAGAAGAGCTTGTCTCTGACTTTGGATGCACAGAATGGTAGTGGATGTGGACACAGCTGAACCATTTTTAGTGATATTACATACTAAAAGCAGTGTGAGACACCACAGAAACCGCAGTCTAATTCCCATGATCCCAAATCAATCAATAGTTCTTTCAACTTTGTTTGAGTATCTTCCATGGCAAGACAGTGAATACTTATAGGAATGAAGTGTCTTTAAAATGTTTTAAATTACTTCTCAGTGAGAGACAAACACATTTAATTTAAAGCCAAACTATGTGTGTGGGGTAGGAAATGGCTCCCCCAAATTTCAATTATGTTTACTTTTGACTCCTTTGTTGCCTTTAGTGTAGCCTTTTCTACACGTTTGGGATTTTGTAACAATTTTTCCACACGGGTTTGTAGGATTATAACATTGTCAACACATTTTATTTATTTTTTGTATATATAAACCAAAAATAAAAATGTTTTAGTTACAAAAGTTGAAATTATTCAAAAATAAAATATCTAAATACATTAACAAAATACATGAAATTGGTCAATCAAAACCATCATTGTCATTAAAAAATGTTGAAGCAACTTCAGTGGGGTTTGAGGATTGGGCATGAGAGGACGGGGTATGAAAGTCGAGCTCGGGCTGGAGTTGTGGCTAGGGCTAGGCCATTTGAGGGGACTACGGAGGTGGAGGCAGATATGATAGTTATTTAACTGTCTAATAACATAGAAAAAAATTTTCTATAAATTCTTTTAAAATGTTTTAAATAACTAAATTGTACTTTTTGTAATGAGAGTGAGGGAGAGATACAGAAATTTTGACTTCCAATTGTGTTTACTTTTGACTTCTTTGTTGGGTTTAGTGTAGCTTTTTCCACACGTTTGAATCTGATAGGTTGATAAGACTTCATTGATAGAAGTGTTTAAAAAAAAATCATGTTATGTAATAATAGAAATAGAAAGGAAAGCTTTCATCAGGCATAGTAAGTTTTGAATTTATAATATAGCTTGTAACTGTTGGCTGATGATATGCCCGCGTGTGGGCATTCAACCGCAAGAAGTAAAAATTTAAAATTTTTACTTGGACGTATGGAGGTAATAGGTGGTTAAACCTCATTATGCCAAATCTCACAGCTTCCTCCTAGTTTTACACAAGATCCTAAATCTACGTTAATGTGTTGACTTCCTTCTTCAATGAAGAAAAAAAACAGTTAGAACTGATAACAGCAACATCATTCTAGAGAGAGAAAATAAAATTACATTTTTCTGTGAGAGAAAAACACAATTAGAGGGTATATAAAAAATTTCGAGAAGGAATTTTTTTGTCACCACCATCACCAGATTAGAGGGTTAAAACGTTGTAACTTTGTGTTGATAGTTTTTAGTGTAACACCGACACCGCGGCGTCCGTATTTTTGTATTTCGGCTTAAAAATTTAATAACAATATTTCTCACTTTATATATATAGACAAATTTTTAATTATTTGGAGTGGTTGATTTTTTTTTTAGGATTTTTTTTCATCTGTTATATTCTCTATAAAAAAAAAAGAAAAGAGAAGAAGAGAAGAAAAAGAAAAAAAAAAAGAATTAGGGCTTAAAGCCCTAATTCTCCCTTTCCATCTCTCTCTCTCTCTCTCTCTCTCTCTCTCTCTCTCTCTCTCTCTCCTTCTCTCTTCCTCAAACTCTCACTTCGTCTCTTCCTCTCCCGCAGCCGCCGCCCACCGCCTCGCCTTCGTCTCGCGATCGCCGTCGTTGCAACACTCTCCCGCGACTGCAGCTCCTCCGCCGAGCGCGATCGCTACATCACCGCGAGTGCACCGGCACGCGCGACATCGCAGAGCGCGCGATCGTGCAGAGCACTGCGATCTCTCCCGAGCGCGAGCACGTACTGCGCGAGCGCTAGCACGCCCCTGCGTGAACCCTAGCGCGCCCCTGCGCGCCTTTGCACGAGCCCTTGCGCGCCTCTGCACGCTCCTGCACGAGTGCCAGCGCGCCCCTGCATGCCTCTGCACGAGCCAGCGTGCCCCTGTACGAGCGCCAACGTGCCCCTGTACGAGCGCCAGCGTGCCCAGCACGAGCGCGAGCACGCTCCAACGCGCGACCCACTGCACGAGCTCGTGCCCCCCAGCCCGCGAGCGCACAGCCAGCGCCCCAGCTGTAGCACGCCACTACGCGCTTGCCCATAGGCCGCCAGCCGCCAGCCGCAAGCCCATAGGCCCGCGGCCCAGTCCACCCAGCGGCCCAGTCCGGCCCATGGCCCACTGCAGCCGTGAAACCACTACTGACCCGTAGGCCCACTAGGCCCGCCAGCCCCCAGGCCCACGGCCCACTAGCCCGCGACGGCCCGTGATAATCCGTGAGCCTCTACGAAGGTTAATGACTCAAAGTTTCGATTTTCGTACTAAACTTTCGAATTTCTTTAGTAATTAGACTTAAATTGCTCACAATTGTTTTGAATTTGGAAACATTCAGATTTTAGGTCAAACCGACGGACGAACGAAAGATAGGTTGGAGATTCGAGAGGATTTGAGCTTACCTGTTCAGCCCGTGGCTATTCTGGATCGACAGGTCAGAAAGCTACGGAGCAAAAAGGTTCCTCTTGTTAGAGTTTTGTGGAAGAGCGACCAGATCGAAGAACAGACCTGGGAGCCTGAGGAAGCCATGAGAAGACAACACCCCCAACTTTTCTCTGTATCGTTTCTTTAGTCTCGAGGATGAGACTTGTTTTTAGGGGGGTTAGAAAATGTAATACCGACACCGCGGTGTCCGTATTTTTGTATTTCGGTTTAGAAATTTAATAACAATATTTCTCACTTTATATATATAGAAAAATTTTTATTTATTTGGAGTGGTTGGTTTTTTTTTTACGATTTTTTTTCATTTGGTATATTCTCTATAAAAAAAAAAAAAAAAAAGAATTAGGGCTTAAAGCCCTAATTCTCCCTTTCCCTCTCTCTCTCTCTCTCTCTCTCTCTCTCTCTTCCTCTTTCTCTCACTCCGTCTCTTCCCCTCCCGCAGCCACTGCCCACCGCCTCGCCTTCCTCCCGCAATCGCCGCCGCTGCAACACCTTCCCGGGACTGCAGCTTCTCCGCCGAGCGCGATCGTTGCACCACCGCGAGCGCACCAGCGCGCGCGATAGCGCCAGAGCGCGCAACAGCGCAGAACACTGCGCTCTCTCCCGAGCACGAGCACGCACTGCGCACCTCTGCACGCTCCTGCACGAGCGCCAGCGCGCCCCTGCGCACCTCTGCACGAGCTAGCGTGCCCTGCACGAGTGCTAGCGTGCCCAGCATGAGCGCGAGCGCGCTCCAGCGCGCGACCCACTGCACGAGCTCGTGCCCCCCAGCCCGCGAGCGCACAGCCAGCGCCCCAGCCGTAGCACGCTACTACGCGCTTGCCTACAGGCCGCCAGCCGCAGGCCCGCAGCCCAGTGCAGCCCGCGGCCCAGTCCGGCCCGTGGCCCACTGCAGCCGAGAAACCACTACCGACCTGCAGGCCCACTAGGCCCGCCAGACCGTAGGCCCGCGGCCCACGGCCCACGAGCCTGCGATGGCCCGTGATAGTCCGTAAGCCTCTGCGAAGGTAAATGACTCAAAGTTTCGATTTTCGCACTAGGGTTTCGAATTTATTTAGTAATTGGACTTAAATTGCTCACAATTGTTTCGAATTTGGAAATATTCAGATTTTAGGCCAAACCGACGGACGAACGAAAGATAGGTTGGAGATTCGAGTAAATCTAGGTAAGGATTTCTAACTCACTCGATTTATTTGGTTGGATTTAGAGTAAAGTTAGAATAAGAAGTCTAGTATGTGCATGAAAATAGTCGGAATTAGGGATTTGAGTTTATAGATTGATGCAATCTTTTCATTATAGATTTCTCTGCATATAGGAAATAAAAATATAACTTCTATATTATGAAAATAGACTTCCGTACATAGAAAACGACTTATAGTTTGAAAAGATCGGATGAGAATCGAAAAATATATGATTTTTCAAAAATTTTTCCATTTCATGGAAAATTTATTTATTTTAAACGTATTTCGGACTTTGATTGGTTTTAGATTTGAATTAAAATTGATTTTGCTTTTGTTATTTACTTATAAATAGAATGAAATTGATGACATTGGAGTATGTTTATAAATTGAAAATTTTAGGGTTTGTTCGAATTTAAGAAAAATGATAAAACCTGAAAATAGTTGGAAATTTGATGAAAATCATGATGATTGATTAGGTTGGCTTTCTTGGTGATTTGATTGAGGGGAGCCTTGTTCTGCGTATTGTGGTTTTATTGGGAAGTGCGCTATCCTCCCCAAATCAATGAGTGAGATTTATTTCAATACTTTTGTTTAATGTGTAAACTCTGTTTTATAATATTTGATAAATGAGCATGATTTGTAGCGTGTTTGAAATGTTTTGACTGGTTTTGAAATTGATTTTTGTGAACCGATGGAGTGTCCAAAAACTGTTGAAATATTGAAATTATGTATCCATGTGGTTGAAATGTATAATGTGTCATTTTATGCTATATGTTGCATTTTGTTTGTGCACCTGATTTCGGCACATTTTGATATGATATTGGATTTGGCCTTGAGAGCTTTGGTATATGTATTGTTACGTAGCTGCGAAAGACACCGTGAGAGACGCTTCGGTGGCATCCGGATATGCCTAGACCTGGGGTATCCCACGAGTTGTCATGATTTTTATTAACTACACGGTATTAGCCAGGTTGAACCCGAAAGGGGGAGGATTTTGATACTCTCTCCAAGTCTAGCACCTGGACGAGGTTCGTCGCCAACGTCGAGGTAGAGAGCACTTTAAATAAATTTGCATATAACACCCTCGGTGCGCCTGTCATAGGTCGCGGTAGACCTCTGCCAGAACACTTTCGGCTAGCAGCTCTATGATTTTAATGACAGTGCTTTGGATACATATTTGACTGAAAAATGCGTGCTAATAATATATTGTTGAAACAAAAAGCATGATGATTTGAAATATGAATTGTATACTTATGTTTTGACACTCCAGTTTCACACTTATATTAGACGATTGTATTGACTCACTCACTCACTGAGTATTCTTCCCCGAGTACTCACCCCTCACTTCCCTTCTTGTTTCAGAGATAGTATTTGGCAAGGAGCGTTGCTTTTAGGACGCTCAGTATCATTGGGAGACTTGGTCTGGACTTGAGGAATCATATATTCCGCCGCAAATTCGTGAGTTAGCAATTGTATTGGTAATGTATATGTATTCTGAGGTCAACCCGATGGATCTTTCTCTTGTAGAAGTATGACGACCCGATGGAGCACCCGTTTTGCCCCACCAGAGGCATTAGACGAACCAGAGGATCATTTCTCGACTCGCGTGCCACCACCGGTACCTGTTCAGCCAGCTGCTCAGCCTGAGGTTCCCGTACCCACACTCGATACCTTTCGACAGGTGTACGAGTGGTACGCTTCGCATGGGATACAGATTCCGCCCCCACCACCTCCTACAACGGCGCTTGCACCTGCAGCAGCGCCAGTTCCTTCAGCACCGGTTCCCCCGCCGGTGGCCGGTCCTTCTACTTTGTCCGAGCCGAGTGAGACCACATCGGCTGCTTTTAGACGGGTACATGAGTTGACTTAGTTGGTTAAGGAGGCCCGTCAGCTGGGGTGTACTGATTTCACGGGGCTTGGTGATGCTACGGCAGCCAAGCATTGGATCAACCGTACCCATAGGATTTTGACCGATCTGGGGATTGGAGAGGAGCTCTACTTGAAAGTGGCACAACGATTATTAGAAGAAGAGGCCCTCTTATGGTGGGAGGCCCTCACTGATGAGGCGACAGAGCCACTACGGTGGGACGACTTCCTTCGGGAGTTTGATCGCAGATTCTTCCCACTCTACCAGCAGGACAAGATGAGGTCAGAGTTGGGACGGCTTACACAGGGGTCCAGATCTATCTCAGAGTATGAGGCAGACATGCGGAGACTTGCCGCATTTGTATTAGATTTGGCCACACCTCAGTATTTGCGCTTCAAATTTGAGGACGGTCTTAGCCTCAGCATAAAGAGGTATATGACTATTACCCCACAGTTTAAACTGGCCGAGGTGATAGACTTTGCTCACCGCATAGAGACTTTGGTCCGTGCAGAGGCTAGGCAGAGAGAGAGCAGAGAGCAAAAAAGAAAGAAAAAGAAGTCTCATTTTGCCCAGAACTCCAAGAGGGGCAGGGGATCCAGTTCGCACAGAGGCGGATTAGGATCTGGATTTCCTGAGCTGGGACGGGGACAGTACTCCCAGGGGTTCAGACAGCCCGCTCCGACTCACCCTGCACAGTATACTCCTCAGCAGCATCCTTATTGCCGTAGGTGCAATAAGTCCCATTCGATAGGAACTTGTTCAGTGACGGTTACTTGCTTCCACTATGGGAAGTCAGGGCATATTAGGAGTTCTTGCCCTGTGTTAGGACTCGGAGGACAGAGTTCGCAGAGTCGCACTAGTACTCCTCGTATGGGACAGCAGGGGCAGCCTACTCGGCCAGCAGCTTCTACTCCCAGGGTGACCACCGGGAGTAATACAGTGCAGACCCAGGTACGACAGCAGCCTAGGGCTCAGGCCCGGGTTTATGCCATGACGCAGGAGGACGCCTAGGCGAACTCTGACATCATCATGGGTACTCCTCCTTCTGATCCTATAGAATAGGGTTTCTATTTGTATTTTCACTTCTTTTGGGGATGTCAGCATTGTATCATGATAGTCGTATCAGTAGTCTATGTTGTGTACCCTTTTGTGATATGATACTACTCTGACATCTTTGTACACTGAAGTTGTAGAAGCCTTAGAGGCTCAACTATTTTGACATATATATATATATATATATATATCAAGTTTGAAATTATTCTAAGTCTATGTGCATTTTGTTCAATGATAGGTACTCTACCTATTTTCGAAATAGATGTTCGTATCCTTATTGACATGGGGTCTAACTATTCGTATCTGAGCGATCAATTTTTCCGACATTCTGACAGGCCGCTCTCACTTTTGGACGAGGAGATATTGGTCATCACTCCTCTGGGTAAGCAGATTGTGCGCGGCACAGTGTATAGAGAATGTGAGATCAAAGTTGGGGATACAGTGCTGAAGGCAGATCTAATCCCTCTCGCCATGACTGATTTTGATGCCATCTTGGGGATGGACTGGCTATATATGTATCGGGCTTCAGTTGACTGCTTTAAAAAGCAGGTGGAGTTTCGAAAACCCGATCAGCCAGTGTTGATTTTTGAGGACGAGAGGTGAGTTTTATCCCGCTATGTCATTTCAGTTTTGAAGGCCAAACGCATGATTCGCCACGGGTGTGCAGCTTACCTGGCTCACATCATAGACACCACTACTCTGGGACCGAGACTGGAGGATGTTCCAGTGGTCCAGGACTTTCCTGATATTTTCTCCAAGGAGCTACCCGGATTACCACCGGTTCAGAAGTTTGACTTTGAGATCGATTTAGCTCCGGGGACTACCCCTATCTCTATGCCGCCATATAGGATGGTACCGGCTGAACTGAGAGAGCTCAAGGTCCAGCTGCAGGAGTTGCTGGATAAGGGGTTTATCCGTCCTAGCACATCCCCTTGGGGCACTTTAGTGCTATTTGTAAAGAAGAAGGACGGCTCACTGAGATTGTATGTGGATTACAGGCAGCTTAATCGGGTGACTGTGAAGAACAGATATCTGCTGCCTCGCATAGATGATTTATTTGATCAATTGCAAGGTACTCAAGTTTTCTCGAAGATTGATCTTTGATCGGGATATCATCAGTTGCGGATTAGGAGTCAAGATGTGCCAAAGACAGCTTTCCGCACTCGATACGGGCACTACGAATTTCTAGTCATGCCGTTTGGGCTGACTAATGCCCCCGCTGCATTCATGGACTTGATGAACAGAGTCTTTCACGACTATCTGGATCAGTTTGTTATAGTTTTCATAGACGATATACTGGTGTATTCGCGGAGTGATAAGGATCATGCTCAGCATCTTCGCACCGTTTTACAGATCCTCCGCGATGAACAGCTGTATGTCAAATTCACAAAATGTGAATTTTGGCTAAGACAGATTGGATTTTTGGTACATGTCGTTTCTGCGGAGGGTATTTTTGTTGATCCGTAGAAGGTCGATGCCATTACGAGATGGGAGCAGCCGCAAACAGTGACTGAGATCAGGAGTTTTCTCGATCTGGTCGGGTATTACCATAGATTTGTTGAGGGGTTTTCTCGGATCGCTGCACCATTGTGTAAATTGACACGAAAAGGTGTTAAGTTTGTATGGGATAACCGTTGTGAGGTGAGTTTTCAGGAGCTCAAACAACGGTTGACTACAGCTCCGATTTTGGCACTTCCCACCAGCAGTCGGGAGTACACAATATACAGTGATGCTAGCCGACAGGGGTTGGGTTGTGTTTTGATGCAAAACGGTAGAGTTATCGCCTATGCTTCGCGACAGCTAAAAAAGCATGAGGTGAACTATCCTACGAATGATTTGGAGTTGGCGGCCATAGTATTTGCACTAAAGATATGATGCCACTATTTATATGGGGTCACATGCAGGGTGTTTACAGATCACAAGAGTCTAAAGTATCTATTCACTCAGAGGGAGCTGAATTTGAGGCAACGGAGATAGTTAGAGCTGCTAAAGGATTATGACCTCATCATTTACTATCATCCGGGCAAGGCTAATGTTGTGGCTGATGCCTTGAGTCGGAAGTCGTCTTCCTCTTCTCAGACTACCGAGAGTACTTATCTCTCATGTTTATTGGGACTCCGAGCCTTGGGAGTCAGGTTGGCTAGTGATGATCAGGGAGCTATACTAGCCAAATTTGAGATTCGGCCGAGTTTGCTCGACCGTATCAGGAAGCTTTAGTAGAGTGATGAAGACTCTGAGGTATTTATGAGAAAGCCAGCAGATGTGATATTGATGACTTTAGAGTTCGCAAGGATAGACTGTTGGTTTTTCGAGATCGGGTATATGTACCAGTAGATAGAGATCTCCGCAGGGCTATTCTTGAGGAGGCCCATTCATCTGCCTATACTTTGCATCTCGGCAGTACTAAAATATTCCGTACCATCAGAGACAGTTATTGGTGGTCGGGTATGAAACGGGAAATTGCAGAATTTATTGCTCGTTGCCTTGTATGTCAGCAGGTAAAGACTGAGCACTAGCGTCCAACTGGTACTTTGCAACCCCTTCCCATTCCTGAGTGAAAGTGGGAGCATATCACGATGGATTTCGTAATAGGGTTACCACGGACTTGGGCACAGCATGATACTATTTGGGTGATAGTTGACCAACTTACTAAGTCCGCACACTTCATCTCGATTAGGAGTGATTACTCGCTTGAGGCGTTGGCACGCCTCTATATTGATATGATTGTGAGACTGCATGGGGTTCCAGTGTCGATAGTATCAGATCAACACCCCAGATTTACATCCCGTTTTTGGCCCAGTCTGCAGGAGGTTTTGGGTACTAGACTGAATTTCAGCACAGTGTATCACCCCCAGACAGATGGTTAGTCAAAGATGACCATTCAGACTTTAGAGGACATGCTTAGGGCATGTGTTATGGATTTCTGGGGGAGTTGGGATTGGCATCTTCCGTTAGTGGAGTTCGCCTATAATAATAGCTATCAGGCGAGCATTGGCATGCCACCTTACGAGGCATTGTATGGGAGGAAGTATCGTACGCCGTTGAAGCCGCCCAGGATAGACAGAAATCTTATACAGATCGTAGGCGGCGACCTCTAGAGTTTACTGTGGGAGACATGGTATTCTTAAGGATATCTCCCTTGAAGGGAGTCATTCGATTTGGGCAGCGGGAGAAATTGAGTCCCAGGTATATTGGGCCCTTCCGTATCCTTGAGAGGGTCGGAAATGTAGCATATAAATTGGAGCTGCCAGCAGACCTATCGCGTATTCATGATATATTTCATGTCTCAGTATCTAGGAAATATTAACCAGATCCCTCACACATTTTAGAGACTCCGCCAATTGAGCTTCGAGAGGATTTGAGCTTACCTGTTCAGCCCGTGGCTATTCTGGATCGACAGGTCAGAAAGCTACGGAGCAAAAAGGTTCCTCTTGTTAGAGTTTTGTGGAGGAGCGACCAGGTCGAGGAACAGACCTGGGAGCCTGAGGAAGCCATGAGAAGACAGCACCCCCAACTTTTCTCTGTATCGTTTCTTTAGTCTCGAAGACGAGACTTGTTTTTAGGGAGGTTAGAAAATGTAATACCGACACCGCGGTGTCCATATTTTTGTATTTCGGTTTAGAAATTTAATAACAATATTTCTCACTTTATATATATAGAAAAATTTTTATTTATTTGGAGTGGTTGGTTTTTTTTTTAGGATTTTTTTTCATTTGGTATATTCTCTATAAAAAAAAAAAAAAGAATTAGGGCTTAAAGCCCTAATTCTCCCTTTCCCCCTCACTCTCTCTCTCTCTCTCTCTCTCTTCCTCTTTCTCTCACTCCGTCTCTTCCTCTCCCGCAGCCGCTGCCCACCGCCTCGCCTTCCTCCCGCAATCGCCGCCGCTGCAACACCCTCCCACGACTACAGCTCCTCCGCCGAGCGCGATCGTTGCACCCCCGCGAGTGCCAAAGCGCGCGACAGTGCAGAGCACTGCGCATCTCTGCACTCTCCTGCACGTGCGCCAGCGCGTCACGAGCCAGCGTGCCCCTGCATCAGTGCCAGCGTGCCCAGCATGAGCGCGAGCGCGCTCCAGCGCGCGACCCACTGCGCGAGCTCGTGCCCCCCAGCTTGCGAGCGCACAGCCAGCGCCCCAGCAGTAGCACGCAACTACACGCTTGCCCACAGGCCGCCAGCCACAAGCCCGCAGGCCCGCGGCCCAGTACAGCCCGCGGCCCAGTCCGGCCCGTGGCCCACTGCAGCCGGGAAACCACTGCCGACCTGCAGGTCCACTAGGCCCGCCAGCCCGTAGGCCCGCGGCCCACGAGCCCGCGATGGCCCGTGATAGTCCGTAAGCCTCTGCGAAGGTAAATGACTCAAAGTTTCGATTTTCGCACTAGGGTTTCGAATTTATTTAGTAATTGGACTTAAATTGCTCACAATTGTTTCAAATTTGGAAACATTCAGGTTTTAGGCCAAACTGACGGACGAACGAAAGTTAGGTTGGAGATTCGAGTAAATCTAGGTGAGGATTTCTAACTCACTCGATTTATTTGGTTGGATTTAGAGTAAAGTTAGAATAAGAAGTCTAGTGTGTGCATGAAAATAGTCGGAATTAGGGATTTGAGTTTATAGATTGATGCAATCTTTTCATTATAGATTTCTCTGCATATAGGAAATAAAAATATAACTTCTATATTATGAAAATAGACTTCCGTACCTAGAAAACGACTTATAGTTTGAAAAGATCGGATGAGAATCGAAAAATATATGATTTTTCAAAAATTTTTCCATTTCATGGAAAATTTATTTATTTTAAACATATTTCCGACTTTGATTGGTTTTAGATTTGAATTAAAATTGATTTTGATTTTGTTATTTACTTATAAATAGAATGAAATTGATGACATTGGAGTATGTTTATAAATTGAAAATTCTATGGTTTGTTCGAATTTAAGGAAAATGATAAAACCTTAAAATAGTTGGAAATTTGATGAAAATCGTGATGATTGATTAGTTTGGCTTTCTTGGTGATTCGATTGAGAGGAGCTTTGTTCTGCGTATTGTGGTTTTATTGGGGAGTGCGCTATCCTCCCCAACTCAGTGAGTGAGATTTATTTCAATACTTTTGTTTAATGTGTAAAACCTGTTTTACAATATTTGATAAATGAGCATGATTTGTAGCGTGTTTGAAATATTTTGACTGGTTTTGAAATTGATTTTTGTGAACCGATGGAGTGTCAAAAAACTGTTGAAATATTGAAATTATGCATCCATGTGGTTGAAATGTATAATGTGTCATTTTATACTATATGTTGCATTTTGTTTGTGAACCTGATTTCGGCACATTTTGATTTGATATTGGATTGGCCTTGAGGGCTTTGGTATATGTATTGTTCCGTAGCTGTGAAAGACACCGTGAGAGACACTTCGGTGGTGTCCAGATATGCCTAGGCCTGGGGTATCCCACGAGTTGTCATGATTTTTATTAACTACACGGTACTAGCTAGGTTGAACCCGAAAGGGGGAGGATTTTGATACTCTCTCCAAGTCTAGCACCTGGACGAGGTTCGTCGCCAACGCCGAGGTAGAGAGCACTTTAAATAAATTTGCATATAACACCCCCGGTGTGCCTATCATAGGTCGCGGTAGACTTCTGCCAGGACCCTTTCAGCTAGCAGCTCTATGATTTTAATGACAGTGCTTTGGATGCATATTTGAGTGGAAAATGTGTAATAATGATATATTGTTGAAATGAAAATCATGATGATTTGAAATATGATTTGTATACTTATGCTTTGAGACTCCAGTGTCACACTTCATATTAAACGATTGTATTGACTCACTCACTCACTGAGTATTCTTCCCCGAGTACTCACCCCTCACTTCCCTTCTTGTTTCAAAGATAATATTTGGCAAGGAGCGTTGCTTTTAGGATGCTCAGTTTCATTGGGAGATTTGGTTTGGACTTGAGGAGTCGTATATTCCGCCGTAAATTCGTGAGTTAGCAATTGTATTGGTGATGTATATGTATTCTAGGTCGATAAACGACCATTGTATAATTCTGGGATGACTGTATAAATATGGACATTTAAATTGTGGAACTCTCATGTCATTGCAAACATTGCATTGAGGCATTTCATTTTCGTTGCGTATATACTTGGGAATGTGTTATGTCTTAGAAGTGTACTCTAAGATTGCTCGGTGCCACCTCTTATTCACAGGAGGGGCGACTGGCGGCTGTCCATGCCTTTGACAGGGGCATGGCAGTAGAGGTCTGTGGCTAGGTTGTTGAAAATTTTTATAACCTTGCGTTATCTGGATGTTGGTTGTGAGATTGGTTGATTTTGGAGAGGATGGGATGGCCATTTGATTATATTACAGGATGGTTGTGATTTATATAGGATAAATTGTATTTGGAAAACCTCCGAAATATGGGGAGGTTCTGCCCGATTTTCTGTAAAAATACAACCGGCATTCAGGATAACGGGCGGCTGTTCACGATCCCGATTCGGGGTGTGACATGTTGTGTGACTATCATTCCAACTATGAGACATTCAAAGAAAACATCACGGTTCCCAATATTCACCGAGATACGCCCCTTTTTTTTATCGTTTTATTTGTTCCAAAAAATTTTATTATGCTTCCGCTACGTGTATGTGCATTAGATATTACCAATATTGGTATCAGAGCCAGATTGGTATTATTAAAATAATTTTTGGAATTTTTTTTTATATAAAAATATGGGGTTAAAATTTTGAGATTCGGATCACGGATGAATTTCGTGAATTCGATTACACCATGATGTTACTCATATTACGTAGATCACAAAAATATTTTTTTCATAATTTTTGGAGTATGTTTTATCCATTAAAATTGAAACCAAAGTTTTCGGCTCTATGGGTTTCCGGAACTAAAAATCTAGATCTGTCCATATAGGAGGATGATTGATATGAAAAAAATGGCATATTTATGTTCTACGTGTGGTGATTTACATTTTGGCATAAATTTTGTGATTTGCTGTTGCCGAAAACTAGGTTTTCCAGCTAGGACGCGGAGGGCCAAAATTTTTTATATTTATTTCGCCTAGTTTAGGGAGCAAATAACCCAAAAATCGAGTTTAGGATATTTTTGGAATGTCTAAAATTATTTTTCAGTTAAAATCGTGGTGAAAAACAGGCCGGAAATGGATTTTTCAGAAATTGATCGGAAAACCCAGTTGCAGACCCATCGGGTGAGGAAGAAATACCCAAACCCATAGGCGCGTGCAAGACACGCATGGAGAGGTTCGTCCAATAGCAACCGGCAAGTGCATGCAGCTCATACTCGCGCAAGGCGCGTGAGGCAACCAGGGAGTCGGATCGGGTCGGGGCTTGACTCGCTCTGACCCATGATCTGACACGTGTCGGGTAGGACCCCCGACCCATTAATTGCAAGTCAGTTCAATCCCTGACCGTTTGACCAACCTGTTGACCGACCCATCTTACCCGGCTCCGCGCGTGTAGGCGTGTGAGACGCGTGCTGTGAGTGGGTGCGTGTGAGCTGAGCCGCGACAGGGGCGTGGTGGCAAGTGTGAGGTGCACCACGCGTCTGGCATGTGGGCCAGGCTGCTGCCGGCGCTTTGAGGAGCGTGGCAGGGCCGACAAATGCGCCACCGGCGTGTGACGGCGCATGGGGACCCCGGCGGCATGTCAGGTCATCCGAAATTGAATTTTTTCAATTTTTAAGGGTCCTAAATATATATTTGTGACTATTTGTAGGATTTTGTGCACCGAATCCAAATCCAGATGGTGAGATGAGATCTCGAGTTGTGATGTATGATATCTATTGACCCATCCGTTCGCTTTGGGGTCAATACTTGAATTATTTTAGATTTGATGATTCGTTGGATGTGTAAAATTATGTGAAAATAAGCATATTAGTCATTAAAGTCTCTTTTTCTTTGTGACAGAGACAAATGGCTGGAACGAAGAGTATCGTACTTGATCTCATGAAGGGAGACAAGCTGAACGGTGACAATTATGAGATTTGACACCGGAAGGTTTAGTTTGTTTTCGAGAAACAGGAACTAGCGGAGGTTCTAAAGCACGAGATGTCAGACCCCGGGGAGGGTACTACGCCTTAGGCTAGACGGGATCAAGAGGCGTATCGTGCATGGAAAATGAAGGATGACCAAGTTAGGGCAATCCTCCTAAGCAGCATGCATGTCGAGATGATCCCAGTGTATGAGTAGTATTTTACTACGATGATTTGGGTTGCTCTGAGAGAACACTTCAGCTCCTGGTCAGCTCCTAAGCTGAGGATGCTGACCTATAGGTTCATTACCTATAAGAAGAAGCCTGATCATACTATGAAGCAGCATTTAATGCAAATGTCGAGTATGATCGCTTCTCTGAAGAACATGGGGAAGTCGATATTTGATGAGTTTCAGGTGTTGGGAGTGATCCAGCCATTACCTGACTCCTGGGATGTGGTTAAGACCTATCTCACGCATACTGAGAGTATTCGTACTTTCATGGATGTGAGTAGGTATTGTGAGCTCGAGAAGAAGTATCAAGAGGTGGCTAGGTCTGTATCCGGTCAAGCTAATGTGGCGGAGTCAAGTAAGGGTTCCCTGGGCTTTAAGTGCAAGTGGCGCAAATTTGACCGAAAGGCCAAAAGTCAAAGCAAGAAAAAGCCATCAAGAAAGACCGACAACAAATGGCAAAAGCACGGGAAGAAAGAGCTCGAAGAGAGCAAAGTGAAGTGCTACGTTTGTAGCAAGTTTGGACATTTCGCTTGTGAGTGTAGCAAGTGGAAGGTAAGTCCTTCTTTTTTACATGGTTTGAGTTATGTTTCATCCACTGTGATGTTCATTGACTCCTCTCTTTTGTGGATTATAGACTCAGGAGCCACTGACCATGTAGCTCGCGACAGGAGCGTGTATGTGGAGTTCCGCCGATTAAGTCCCTATGCGAGGAGGCTATATGGGGGAATTAAGCATTTGTGGCCATAAAGAGGATTGGTACATGCAAGTTAATGCTGCGATGTAATCAAGTCTTGTATTTACATGATGTATTGTATGCTCCCGAGATTCGGTAGAATCTCATATTTGTTTTTTGTTTGGATCGCTTAGGATATTTTGTTAATTTTAGAAACTTGAGTGTTTCTATTTCGTACGATAATACTCTTTTATGTACTGGTTTAGTCCATGATAGACTTTATGCATCGGACATGGTTTCCTATTATAATAATTTTGATTTATCTTTTATTGCCTATACATCTGATAGCATAGTTGATGATGTTTCTGTTTGACATAGTAGATTTGGCCACATAGGACAAGAGAGAATGAACCGGTTCGCAGCGAGTGGCCTGCAGGGCCCGTTAACTCGAATCGAGTTGCCCCTATGTGAGTTTTACCTAGCCAACAAAGCAACGAGAAAATCATTTGGAAATGCA
Organism: Dillenia suffruticosa; assembly: GCA_033439265.1. Classification (NCBI taxonomy): domain Eukaryota; kingdom Viridiplantae; phylum Streptophyta; class Magnoliopsida; order Dilleniales; family Dilleniaceae; genus Dillenia; species Dillenia suffruticosa. Next base: position 24,774,742 of record JAVTVX010000015.1, read on the forward strand.
ATAAAAGTTGAGACTCCATTGCAATTGATTCACTCCGATATTTATGGACATATGAATGTAAGAGTCCGAAACGGAACCATGTATTTCATTATGTTTATAGATGATTACACGCGTTTCGGTTACGTTTATCTGATCTCGCACAAGTCTGAAGCATTAGATTGTTTCAGGAGGTTTATCAGCGAGGTGGAAAATCAGTTAGACTTAAGAGTTAAAACTTTAAGAACTGATCGAGGACGCAAATATCTGTCTAAGCAATTTAAAGAACTTTGTTGCTAGAAGAACATTACGAGACAGTTGACTGTTTCTGCTACTCCCCAGTAGAACGGAGTAGCCAAGAAAAGAAACAGGACTCTGTTGAATATGGTGAGATCGATGATGGCGCAAGCCAATTTGGTTATCTCACATTGGAGAGATGCATTGTTAATTGCTGCCTATGTTTTTAACCGTATTCCAACTAAGTCCGTAGTCAGTACTCCATACGAGTTTTGGACATGAAGGCAGTCTAACCTTAGCCATTTGAGACCATGGGGTTGTGCCGTATACATTTACGATTCCTCGCACCCACATAGCAAGTTAGACCCGCAAGGAAAGAAATATATCTTTATAAGATACTCTGAACATTCCAAGGGACATGTGTTCCTGGGTGAACGTACGGATGACACGGTTTCTGAGATCATAACTTGTGATGCTACGTTCCTGAAAAATGATTTCCCTAATAAAGGTGAGATCGATCAAGACTTCACCTTTTATGAGATGGGTGAGCCTAACGGCCCAATTGAGCCCAGCGGTAGGATTCAAGAACCTATCATGGATCTTGGTCCTAGTGAGAGTGGCTCATCTTGAGGTGAGAAGGCTCTTTCTCCTCAAAGGAATAATCGGGGAAAAGTACCTCGACATTTTTTTTCGATTGAGGATGAAACCCTCATCGTGACTCCTGAGCATGATGAGAAGTCTCGAACTTTTCAGGAGGCTCTCGAGAGTCCTACGAAGGACCAGTGGTTAAAGGCCATGCATGAGGAGATGAAATCTATGAGAGTCAACGGGGTCTGGGACCTATTTAACCTACCTAAGAGTAGAAAGACTATTGGGAACAAGTGAGTTCTCAAAATCAAAAGAAATATCGACAGATCGATAGAGAGATACAAGTCCTATCTTGTAACCAAGGGTTACACACAGACAAAGGACATTGACTACGTGGATACTTTCTCCCTAGTAGTCAAGTTTATATCGATCCGTCTACTTTTGGCGATTGTCGCAAGCATGGATTTAGAGTTATATCAAATGGATGTAAAGATCACTTTTCTTAACGAAAATTTGGATGAGGAGATCTACATGGAGTAGCCCTCCGGATTCATTTTAGTAGGTCATGAGGATAAAATCTGTCGATTTCGAAAGTCGATATATCGCCTAAAGCAATCATCCAGGGGTGGTACCTAAAATTTCACGAGAAAGTAAAATTTTATGGTTTTGTAATGATCAAAGAGAATCATTGTGTTTATCTGATACTGTTTGATAACTTTTTCGCGATCTTATCACTATATGTGGATGATATCACGTTGACTGGGAATAACATTGGAAATCTAATGACAATTAAGGCATGATTGTCATCGAGTTTCGACATGAAAGATATAGGTGAAGTTGAGTTTATTCTTGGAGTTAACATCCAAAGAGATCGCTCGAGATGAGTGTTAACTCTTTCACAAGAGAGCCACATTAGGAAGATTCTTGAATGCTTTGGAATAAGTGATTGTAATCTCATAGATACTCCAATCGCCAAGTGTGATGACTTGAGTCTTGAGATGTGTCTGAAAACTCAGGAAAAAATAAGAGAAATGAGTAAAATCACTTATTTTAGCGTAGTGGGAAGTTTGATATATGCGATATTGTGTACACGACCAGACATATGTTATGCAATCGGTATGGTGAGTAGATATCAATCAAATCTTGGAAGGGGTAACTGGAGAATAGTGAAAAGGATTTTGAGATATTTTAAGGGAATTGCGAGTTTCTCCTTATGTTACGGAAGAAGAAATTTGCGTCTTATAGGATATTCAGATGCCGATTGGGGCGGTGATATGGATAAACACAAATCGACATCAGGTTTTGCCTTCTTGCTTAATGGTGGTGCCATTTCTTGGAGCAATAAGAAGCAAATCTGTGTGGCTCTATCTACGATAAAGGCTGAGTTCGTGGCTTACTTAGTCGCAATTCAGGAGAGTATTTGACTCCAGAGACTATTAGATGACTTAGAGGTTGTGGTTGATAGTGGGAGACCAGTGATAATCAGGCGGCTATCGTCTACATTCGAGACCCTAAGTATTATAATAGAACCAAACACATCGATAGTAGATATAATTTCATAAGAGACATTATCGAGAAGGGTGAAGTGACCGTCAAGTATATTTCGACACACAATATGGTGGCTGATCCCTTCACCAAACTCATTACTGGAGATTCATTTGTAGCACATAGAGAGTCATTGAGTTTGGTCATGTTTTGATATTTCTCATTGTGTACCAAATTGATGATGTAATACTTATTACTTTTATATATATGATTTTGTGCATTATTCAGTCACACTTGAGATATTATTATTTTTTAAATAATACACTTGTTTTTGTGTCATATATATTTTGATGTGATAAAAAGATATGTCAGGCAGCCAAGGTCGACTCTCACACACGAGTGACTACCTCCAGCTCTAAGTGAGCGGAGATGAAACGGTTTCTAGTTGTAAGAGGCATTGAAAATGACCCTGTTAGAACACAAGTCGTCATGTTATGTGTTCAGGATGAGGTCACCTGGGATATGACCAACATGAAAATACCAACATCCATGTTACCTGTGAGTAGCCAGATTTGAGATCTCGAATATTACTTGCGATAGTGATATTGTCTCTGAGACACTCTTTTTGAGATCTCTGGATAGAATCTTATGTGTAGACTGAGTCCCGTATCTGTACAGTGTTAGAGAAATCTGGCATATGCCCTTTTGAGAAATGAGGGTTTAACACTGTAGCACGCGTTTCATACTGCGTGTAATAAGACGAGTATGGGTTAGTGTGAACTATTATTTGAGACAATAATATGATCGTGATCCCTGTTCCCACTGTGTGAAACCCGATATCCATTGATTGTGATCTCTTGTGCCCTTATTACTTTCAGCCGTTTCTAAAAATTTTGGTTCAGTGTTGTTATTTTAGTCTATTTACCTATAACCCGAAAGATAAATTGAGACCTAAGAGACAGGTTCAGGAAAACAACTGAAATGAGATTGATAGATTCGAGTTTGGAAAAAGGAAGACCGATAGGCTTTGCATCATAGTGTAGTATTCACCGACCAGTCTGTTATATTTATCCATGTTGGGATTTAACATAATAGTGAATACACAGTCGAACATTGATTGTGGATCACTTTCGATGAGAAAAATAGCTCGATAGATGTAATCACATTGAGTTTGGAGTACAGCGAGTTTCTTTTTAATACTAACGATGATTCATCGATCATCTTAACAGGTGTATCGAGAAGTTTTTGATTACAGGTGTACTCACTAGTTGCACGACGTCTAATCTTATATGAAAGTCCAGTAGAGTAATATAGTAGATCGTATAAGTTGTGATTTAGTGATGGATATAAAATATTTTCGTGTGCAAGTGGGAGATGTTGGTTGATGATATGCCCATGTGGGGCATTCAACTACAAGAAGTAAAAATTTAAAATTTTTACTTGAGGAAATAATGGGTGGTTAAACCCCATTATCCCAAATCCCACGGTTTCCTCCTAGTTTTGCTCAAGATCCTAAACCTACGAGAATGTGTTGGCTTCCTTTTTCAATGGAGGAAAAGAAAAAACAATAAGAAGTAATAGCAGCAACATCATTCTAGAGAGAGAAAACGAAATTGTATTTTTCTGTAAGAGAAAAACACAATTAGAGGGTATATAAAAAATTCCGAGAAGGAAATTTTTTCGTCACCGTCATCACCGAATTAGAGGATTGAAACGTTATGACTTTGTGTTGATAGTTCGTAGTGTGACTATCATTCCGATTATGAGACATTCGAAGAAAACATTACGGTTCCTAATATTCATCGTTCTATGCCCTTTATTTTTGTCGTTTTATTTGTTTTGATAAATTTTATTGTATTTTTGTTTTGTGTACGTGCATTAGATATTTCCAACGGTAACGATTGAGGATGCATGTGGCAATAGTGACGAAGCCCCGGAGGAATCACCGAGGTATGACGTCCTCAGTGACATGATTTGCATCACTGAAATGGCGACATTGTTTACTACGCTCTTTATTTCGGGCCTTGGGTCCTATAGTACACCCACCGCTCGAGCTGCTGCATATCTTGTTTGTAAACCGTAAAAGCAAAGCAAAAGATGATTTTTTTTTTTTAAATATACACACAGATAGTTTGATTTATTTACAACACACATTTCTCATTTGTCAAACATATCGAAACCGCATCCAATGTTACCCCAAAAAAAAAAAAATCCACATATGTAATACAATTAGTAAATAGTATAATTTGGCAATATTGAGATTGAACAATTTATTTTTTGAATAATTAAATTTATTTGTTTAATCAATTTATTGAAGACTTATGTAAATTAATTCTAAAAATAAATATTGAAACCATGTAAACCCATGCAAACTATATATTTCTTTAAAAGAATTAATTTTAAAAAAATGCAAAACCTAGTGTATTCAATTTTTAGAAATAATATATGGTTGACTATATATTTGTATACACATATGTAAACAAAAATGCATAACCATATAAAATCTAGTACACTCAATTTCCTTTTTAGAAATTTTATATGGTTGAATATTATTTTTATATATAAGTATACAAACAAAATGACCAAGCAAAAAAAATATTTTTTTAAGGGAAGCATCAATTTTTTTTAAAAAACAATTAATATTTTTAAAAAATACAAAAACTAGTACACTCAATTTTTTAGAAATATTATATTGTTGAATATATCCACACACACAAGTAGACTCATGATATTTTTTTAAGAAAAATAAACAAAACCAACATAGGGTGAAACAGAAATAGAAGGCAGAAACCCTAAGCATAAATTGTATACATAAACCCTAATGCAGACTAAAGTCAAAAACACTAATTTATATAATAATACAAACCGAAGTCCCTTAAGATATGTTGAAATCTAATATATAAATCTAGTGCTTTTACCTTGGAATTGCTCAAATTGAAATATTGGAACATCTCACTACAAAAAAACACGATTTTAGCCACGTATTTTTGCGATGAAAAAAATTCGTTGCTATTTTACGACGAATTTAGCGACAAAAAATTTTTCATCGCTAATTTACCACAAAATTTGCGACAAAAAGGAAGTCGTGGCTAAATTAGCGACAAACACATCATTCGTGGTTAAATTCGTCGCTAATTAGCGACAAAAAATTTTTCGTTGCTAATTAGCGACGAATAATATTTCGTAGTTAAATTTTACCACGGATACAGTTATCCGTAGCTAAATTTAGCGAAAAAAAAAGTTCATGACAACTTTTGTCGCTAAATTTAGTAACGAAAAAATTTCGTGGGAAATTCTATCGCTAATTAGTTACAAAAATTTTTCGTCGTTAAATTCGTCACTAATTAGCCACGAAAAAATATTTGTCTCTAAATTTAGCAACGAAATCTAAAATTCGTGACTAAATTCGTTACTAATTAACCACAAAAAAATATTTATAACTAAATTTGTCGCTAATTAGTCACAAAAAAGTATTCATGACTAAATTCGTCGCTAATTTATTTTTTATATTTCAAAATTTAAGACTAATTTCATAACTAAATTTTTTTTATATTCTGTTAGAAAATACTTTTAACCGTGTCCCCCATTTTAATTAATTCTAAATGACGAAATTGAATTAAATATATAATAAATATTATAATTTTCAATAAACTGAAAATTTACAACAATAAATAATTGAATAAATATGTAACTGACAATTTTAAATAAGTCACGATTGTGGAGTTCACCATTTATATTTTTCATCTTCTATATCCGTTCGCTTCTCTCATATAATTCAATCGTATTTAAAATTTCAGTTGTTCATCTTCATTTATTATCGGATGGTACAGATAGTTAGGTTAGGCGACTATCAATTTTTAAACTATTCTATGGATTCAAAAAAATAAAATAAAAATAAAAAAGAATAATAAAATAAAAAAATAAAAAAGAAGAAAGAAGAAAACAAAATATAAAATACAAATTTATATAAAAAAAGATTAAATTAGCGACGGATTTAGAAATTCGTCACTAAGTTAGTAACGGATCGAAAAATCTGTCGGTAACTTAGCGACGAATAAAGAATCTGTTGTTAATTTAGCGACGCATTTAGCGACGAATTTATATCCGTCACGAATTTAGTGACTGATTTTGTAATGAATTTATATCAGTCGCTAATTTAGCGACAAATTTTTATATCCGTCGCTAACTTAGCGACGGATTTAAAATCCGTCGCAAAATTTAATCTTTTTAAAATATAATTTTATTTTTATTTTTATTTTTATTTTTATTTTATTAATATGTTATATTTAAATTAAAAATTAATTTAGCAATAGATTTGTTTTCTGTCGATAAATTTAGTGACGAAAATTCCAATCCGTCGCTAATTTTTTTATATATAATTAAATAAAATATAATATTAATATAATATTTAAATTAAAACATTAATTTAGCGACGATGAATTTTATCGGTCGGTAATTTAGTGACGGATTTTCAAGTCCGTTGGTGAATCAGCGACGGATTCCAAGTCCGTCCCTGTTTCAGTGACGGATTCCAAATCCGTCGCTGTTTCAGTTTTATTTCATTTTTTTAATTTATATTAACAAATCATATTACTATTTTATAATATTTTAATTTAACAATTTATTTTATTATATTATATTTCATTTTTAAAAAAAAATAATATTATTTAAATCTTAAAAAAACACCATATATTTTATTTTATTTAAATTATATTATTTAAAACCATATGAACTGTTATAATATTTTAAAATAACATTTTATTTTATTTTTTTATATTTTATTTTTCTAAGAATAATATTAATATATTTTTTAATTAATTTATTATTTTTTTCTTTTTTTTGTTTTATTTAATATTTTTTATTTTTGTATAGATACCTTTTATTTTATTTCTATTATTTTATTCAATAATACAAATCATTTATAATATTTTTTAATTAATATTAATTCGGCGGGTCTGGACGCGAGCCTGTGCGGGCGCCCGCCCATACACGTACGGGCGCTAGGCGCATGGACGCACGGGTGCCAGGCGCAGGCAGGCGTGCGCCTGCTCGGGCGCCCGCGCATGCATGCACGGGCGTCGGGCGCTGTCAAGGGCGCTCGCCTAGGCGTGCCAACGCATGCATGCACTGACGCCTGCATGGGCGCCCATGCGTACGCACGGACGCCCGTCCTTCATTGTTTTAATACTAAATAATGCTAAAAAAATGCTGTTGAGGAGATTTGAATATTGGATCTTGGATTTGAACGGGCAATGTATCAACTACCGAACCACCCTAAGACTTGTGTGTAGGTATTTTTTTTTTCTTTCTTCCTCTTCATTTTTTTTCTATTCTCATTTTTTTTCCTTTCTCTTACTTGGGTTTTTTTTATTTGAAATTTCTTATATATAATAATTATATTTACTTATATATTCAAATAAAAATATTTTGTGATTAAATATATAGGTTTTTTAAATTATTAATATATTATAATTTATTAATAATTATAATTTTATATTATTAAGATGCCCCATTTTTAAATTGATTAAAAAAATAAAATAAAAATGAAAAAGAATAATAAAATAAAAAAATAAAATAAAAAAGAAGAAAACAAAATATAATATTAATATATTTTTTAATTATTTATTTATTTTATTTTAAATTAGTATTTTATTATTTTTTATTTTATTAAAAATTATCATATTTATTATTTTTAATTAATATTATTTTAGGTTGGTGGTTTAAGTAAAAAAAATTATATTTATTATTTTAAATTGTTATTATATATTATTTTATTATTATTATAAAATTATATTTATTATTTTAATTGTTATTATATATTATTTTATTATTATTATAAAAATGTGAAGAAAAGATAATAAGTAAAAAACAAAAAGAAATTTATATCATATACTAACATTGGCTTGGTGGTTAAATGCTTTTACAGGTTGATGCGTGTGCAGGAGTTTGAATCATTTTGGAGGTAAAGCGAAGGCATTTTCCAGCAATTAAGTGAGGATGGGGGTGCTGGCTCTGGCTCTGGCTCGGGGGCGGGAGGGCGCGCTTGCAGGCCGGGGTGCTGGCTTGGGTGGGAGGGCGCGCTTGCAGGTCGGGGCGCTGGCTCGGGCGGGCGGGCAGCTTGCAGGCTGGTGCTGGCTCGGGTGGGCAGGCCCGTCCAGGCATGTGACTTGCAGGCTAGTGCTGGCTCGGGTGGGCGGAGCGTTGAGGCACGTGGCTTGCAGGCAAGTGCTGCTCAGGTGTGCAGGGCCCCGTCCAGGCACGTGCACGTGCGCGTTCCTTCGACGAATTTGGAATCAGCGACGGATTTGGAATTCGTCGCTCACTCAGCGACGGATTTTTTTATTCGTTGCTAAATTAGTGACGGATATTTTTGTCGCTAAATTAACGATAGATAATTTTTTATCGCTAAATTAGTTACAGATAATTTTTTTGTCGCTAATTTAGTGAAAGATAATTTTTTGTTTCTAAATTAGCGACGGATTTTAACGACAAAAATTATTTGTCGTTAAATTTAGCGACGGATTTCAAATTTTTGTCGCTAAATTTAGCAACGGATTTCTAATTTTCGTCATTAAATTTTTGCAACGCGTTATTAGCGACGAAAAATTTTTTGTCTCTAAATCCGTCGCTAATATTTTTAGCGACGAATTTTTTTAAAATTTTCGTTGTTAAATTTGTGACTAAAAATCTGTTTTTTTGTTGTGTCTGCCTTAGCAAAAAAAAAAAAAAAAAATCATGGATTCATAATGCAAGTATGTATATATATGTTAGGAAACCTTTCATGATCTGAAACCAACAAATAGAACTTGAATTAATGAAAAAAAAAAAGAAAATAAAAACATAACTTATAGAGATAGATTCGGGTGCTCGATAGAAAGAGGGTACGACTTGTCTATAGGGAGAGAGACAACGTGCATCATCTCGAGAGTAAAACCATAGAATATCAACGTTATGTAATAACAAGAAGCCCATAATCTATTTACTGTGGTTGGACTATAATAATCACAGTCAGAGTTAAACCCCTAATTTTTTTATTTCGAATATATATTATATTTGAGATAAAATAATTTATAATAAGTGAAAAATGAGAGTTTTTCTCTCTTCTCCTCTCCTCTCTCCCTCTATCACCATCAAGGCAATTTCTGTGAAAAATGGTAGATGGGTAAGATGAAAACAATTTTAAATGCAATTAAACCTTAAGGGAACATTTATAATCTTTCTCAAAGTTTCAAGGAACTTTTGGATATTGAGATAATTTTGGAGTGAGCCACAGAAAATAGAAATAGCTACAGAAAATAGAAACGGATAGAGATAAAATACTCTCTAAATTACTAAATTGTACTTTGACTCCACCACATTCTTTAAATGATTCCTTTGTTGGGTTTAGTGGAGTTTTTTCCCACACGTTTGGAATTTTCAAACATTTTTTCCACAAGTTTGGAGTTTTATATTATTATTGAAAAACAAAGTTTGAATATATTACATTTATAGTTTAAACCATATTATCCATATGGGTTCATAAGACTTCGTTGTTACATATGATTTTTTTTTAAAAAAAAATCATGCTATATAATAATGGAAATAGAAAGGGAAACTTTCATTGGGCATGATAAGTTTCAAATCTTTAAAATAATAATAATAATAATAAAACACTGTGGGGTTTAAACTCTCCCACTAAATATATGTAAAACTTCTTACCACATATATATATATATATATATATATATTTATTTATTTATTTATTTTTGGTATTTAAAAACCAAAAATAATGATGCTTTAGTTATGAAATAACCGAAACAAAAAAAGAAATTATTCAAAAATAATAATATCCAAATATATCAAAAAAATAAATGAAATTTGTTATTCAAAACCTTTATTATCATTAAAAAAATATTGAAATAAATTTAGTGAAAATAATAAATATAATTAATCTATATTAAACAAATAAGAAACAAAATTTAACCTACATATAAATTTTGAAAAATATAATTAAAAAACCAATAAATAAGAAATATAATTAAACATAACCATGACTAAATAAGAATTTAATCTATAAATAAATAAATATAATTAAACAAATAAGAATTAATCTATATCCAAAATAAGAAACAAAATTGAAGTAAATTTTGAAAAATGAAATTACCATGGGTGCATGATCTTATCATTTTTCACATAAGCCAGGTTGAAGAATGTCTCAACGTATGTAGTGGCTTCCCTAGGCTCTGACGGGATGGTGAATAAAAAATTAATAATATTATTTAATCAAAAAATTATAAAAGATAAATGTTATGCGATGAGTCAAACCACCAGTATACACAACATAGACTCTCTTGAACTCCCAAGCCAATTTTTCTTATTCTTGTCACGCTTCTCCTTGTAATTCTCGTTCAGTAACTAACAAAAAAAAAAAAAATCTTTTTTAATAGAAGCATTTTCTATTTTTTTAAACCGATAGAAAAAGAAAAAGAAAACAAAAAAAACAGAGATAATAAAGAAAGAAAATTGAGAGAGAATAATACTTGAATTATATATACAATAGGTTGTACAAAAACCCTATTTATAGGGAATTCTATGAAAATATAAAAGAAAATAATAAAATAAAATATTTATAAAATAGGAAAGAATAAATTTTGGAAAGTCAATATTCACGATACTTTTTGAATTTGAAAATCTTTTCAAATTTAGAAATTTTCAAAATTTCTTCAAAATAGAAAAATAATATTCTTTACACCCCGCAAACTCAAGATGGAAATAGAGAAGTCATCCTGAGTTTGTGTAGTAAGTCATCATGGGGTCCAGGAAGATGAGTCTTGGTAAAGAGATCAGCAGGTTGGTCGTAAGAGCGAAGAAAGAATAATTGTAGTTCACCTTTAGTTATATGTTGACGAATAAAATGACAATCAATCTCAATGTGTTTAGTTCGTTCGTGAAAGATATCATTATAAGCGATCTGAATGGCACTCTGATTATCACAATATAGTGGAGTTGGAGAAGAAATAGGTATACCAAGATCACAAATAAGTCTCTGAAGCCATAATAATTCTGTAGTGATGTTAGCAAGGGCAGGATATTCTGCCCTAGTACTAGAACGAGTTGTAAACGTTTGTTTCTTACTATACCAGGAGAATAAAGAATCGCCAAGAAAAATACAATACCTGATAGTTGACTGTCGATCAGTAGGATCACCAGCCCAATCAACATCAGAATAGACACGTAGCTATAAAGAGAATGAGGTAGAAAAGAGAAATCCATGAAATAAGGCACTTTTTACATAACAAAGAATCCGCAAAACAACAGCAAAATGAGAAGATCATGGTGCAACCATAAACTGACTAAAAATGTGAACATCATAAGAGATATTAGGACAGGTAGCGGTAAGATAAACAAAACTGCCTACTAATCGCCGATATAAGGTTGGATCAGAAAGAAGAGAGCCATCTGTAGGAGAAAGTTTGACATTATACTCAAGAGGAGTGGAAGCAATTTTATTATCTGAAATGTCTAAACGAGAAAGAAGGTTAGGGGCATATTTTGTCTGAGACAAATTATAACCAGAAGATGTAGGAGTAACTTTTAGTCCCAAGAAGTAACTAAGATGACTGATATCCTTCATTTGAAATTTGTTGCAAATAAAATGTTTGAATTTGGAGATTGCAGCAGTATCGCTTTCAGTGATAATCATATCATCAACGTAAAGAATAAGTAAAACAGTACCATGATCAATTTGCTGAATGAAGAGGGTAGAATCATAAGTACTAGGAGAGAAACCAAAATCACTAACAGTACTACTGAAAGTAGATAACCAAGCACGAGGAGCCTATTTTAGGCCATATAAAACTCGATGAAGACGACAGACCTTGTTAACAGGATGTGAATAACCTGGAGGTGGTTTCATATAAACTTCTTCTTTTAGAACTCCATTGAGAAAAGCATTTTTAACATCCATCTAATACAAGGGTCATTGTTTAGCTACAGCAACAGCAATCAAACTACGCACAGAAGTGGGACGAGCAACACGGGCAAAGGTTTCTTCATAGTAAATACCATATTCTTGTGTGTACCATTTGCGACCGGTCGAGCCTTGTATCGTTCAATTGTCCCATTTGAGTGAGTTTTGATTTTATAAACCCACTTACATCCTACAAGAGTTTTGTCTTTAGGAAGATTAACTAAATCCCAAGTATATATGTTCTCCAAAGCTTGAAGTTCTTCTTGCGTAACTTGTTGTCAAAGAGAATTACTACTAGCCTCTCGGTAAGATTGAGACTCATGTAAAGTGGAAATTGTAGAACAACAATGATAATCAAGAAGACGAATAGGAGGTGTTCTGACTCTCGTAAGTCAAGAAGTGGATTCAAAAGATAACTCAGCTTCAGTGGAAGGAGGTGCAGATCATCATTTGGGAGATGATTTGAAGGAGGAGTCTTAAGAGTTGAAGTATTTGTACATATATCAGAACTAGAAGAGAATAAATCAGGAGACAGATTAGCGAGTAATGGAGAGATGGTATGAAAATTAGATATGAAAGAAAACATGGTATTTTCCCAAAAAATGACATGTCGAGAGACTCGAAAACGATTGGAGACAGGATCCCAACATTTATATCCTTTGTGTTCAATGTCATACCCTAGGAAACAACATAATCGTGCTCGAGGTTATAACTTATTATGTTCATGGGGTTGAAGTAACACAAAGCAAGCACATCCAAAGATTTTGAGAGAGTTATAAACTGGTTGAGAGCCATGTAGCGCTCATAAGGAGAGATGTTAGAGATTGTACAAGAAGGTATTCTATTGATGACATATACAGCTGTGAGAGTTGCCTCACCTCAAAATTGTAATGGACAAGATGCAGAAAAGAGTAAAGACCGAGTTATATCAAGAATGTGATGATATTTTTGTTCAGCTCTATCATTTTGTTGGGAAGTATCTGGACAAGAACGTTGGACAATGGTTCCATGCTCCTTAAGAAATATGGTAAGGGTGGACTCAAGATATTCGGATTCATTATCAGTGTGTAAGATTTTGATGGTGTGAGAAAATTGAGTTTGAATCATTGATGCAAAATTTTTGTAAATTTGAAGTAATTCTAAACGTTTTTCTATCAAATATATCCATGTAAAGAGGGAGTAGTCATCAATAAACACAACAAAGTATTTTGAGCCACCTATAGTTGGTATAGGAGATGGTCCCCAAATATCAGAGTGAATAAAATCAAAAGGGGCATTAGAAATAGAATCATTTGTATTAAAAATATTGTTTTGCAGTTTGACATGAAATACATTGAAGAGATTTATTAGTAACAGAACCTAGTGAACCTAAAGAAATCAAAAAACGAAATTTATTAAGAGATAAATGACCCAAACGAAGATATCATAAGTAAAAGGAGGAAGGAACAGTGGTTGCACAGCATAGTAAGGAACGATTAATAGGAATGTGAAGAGAAGTGAGCTCGTACAGACGTCCAACCTTACGGCCTGTTCCAAAGATCTTTCTCGTCTAAAGATTCTGCACGCAACATCCAGTAAAAGTGAATATTATGTCTAATCTAAATTCACATAATTGACAAATAAAGAAACGATTTAAGGTAAGTGTAGGAATAAAGAATATATCTGGTAAATCTAATAAAGATGACCAATATGAGTGACTGATATGGTGGAACCATCGGCTGTATGAATCATGGGTGGTGTGATAGGAGTAGATAAAGAAGTAAAAGAGTGGGAATCATTGGTCATATGGTTAGAGCAACTAGAGTCAAAAAATCAAGAAGAGGTACCTAATACAGTAAAGAGTGCAGTATAGTTGTAATTACCAGAAAAAAGAACCTGTTGTAAGAGAGTTTGAAAATTACCAAGAGATATTGTAGGTTGAGTTGAAGATGTGGTAATAACAGAATCCTCAATAGCAGCAACAGCAGCAGATTGTGAGATATGTCAAGAACCAGCAGGATAACGATTTTGGAATTGAATAACCTTCTTTGGACAATTCTCAAGAAGATGACCCTTCTCTTTACAATATCGACATTCAGCCATAGGATTAGCAGGGCATCGACTAGAAATATGTCCTTACTTCTTACAGAATCAACATTGAACAATGAGACAATTCGGAAGGATATGACCTGATTTCTGACAGTTACGATAAAAATTTGGAGTTTTTGGTTCTCGAGTAGTAGTGGCCAACAGAACATCACTATGATGAGGTTTGAGTAATTCCAAGCAAGTTTCTTCAGATATTAACTCAGAAACTGCATTTTCATTAGTAGGAAGAGGATGCCGATGAAGCAGGGAAACTCTAACTGGCTCAAAATCTGATGTTAAAACCATAAGAAATTGGACCAAATGTTCTTGGTCTCAATATATTAAATATTTATTAACGTCAGTAGAACACTGCCAATGGGGTTCAGAGAGAGCAAGTTGATCCCATCTGGACTATATACGAGCAAGAAAATAATTAATTAACTGACCTTGTTCTTGTCGCAAAGAATGAAGTTCGGTAAGCAATTGATATTGATGAGCAAATCTGATATAGTGTAGCGACTTACAAAAAGATTCCAAACTTCCTTAGCCGTCTCAAAACGACTAAATTGCAATTAAATAGAAGGTGCAGACGTATTACGAAATCAAGTGAAGATTCGTTGATTTTTGCTATCCTAATCTTCAAGACGATTAGTAAAATCACCATCTGATTCGTCGTTGGATTTCATGGGCAACTTGACATCTCTTGTAACGTAGCGCCATAGCCTCCTTCCCTTAAGGAAGCTTTGTATCCCTTGAAACCAAGTAAAATCACCATCCGATTAGTAAAATATTGAGTTATCACAATATTTCTTGAATTTGAATTTTTTTTTTTTAATTTAAAAATCTACAAACCTTCTTCAAAATAGAAAGATAATATTCTTTACAAAACCATTAATATTTTTAAATTTGCTTGAGTCTCTTCCATGACAGTGAACACAATGACTATCAAAAAGAAAGACCCTGCTTCTATTCCTTTGATGACTCAATAAGTGGTCCTAATTCTTAGCTTCAAATGCATGGCTGGTGGGACTGCAACAAGAATGACGAATTCTCTTACCCTTTCCATCATAATCCTGATAGGAAAGTTGGGAAGATTAAGAAAAAAATCCCCCCAAAAAAAAAAACTAATAAAAAATACTTTTAAAATGTTAAAATGTTTCAAGGATGATAATCAATGCATTTAAAACACTTTTTATTTATTTATTTATATGAATGGAGTGTATTTAGAAAGTTTCTAAATTTTTGTACAAATGCTTTTAAAATGTTTTATATTACTAAATTGTAATTTGGTTCCACCACATTGACTCCTCTGTTGGGTTTAGTGTAGCATTTTCCATAGGTTTGGAGTTTTGTAAGATTTTTTCCACGCATTTAGAGCTTGATAGCATTTTCCACCCCTTTGGTGCTTTGTAACATTTTGTAAAAGTAAAATAGTAGCATAATAATACAAAATCTAGTACTTTAATTGATGGTGCATGCATAAATCAACACACGTTTATTGTTATAAGTCGAGCAAGCATTGGTTCTAAGTTTCCACAAAGGAAGGTATTGCTACAAAGGAGCATGATCTGGGATATTTGGTTGGGTAAAAGTCAATGGATGACAGAATAAGTAGGGTCTTCTTAATAAGAAAATGAAGGATCTAAAATGGTCCCTCTCATTAATTAGTCCAGTGATAACATGCAATTTATTGAATTTATTTTTGTTATCATAATTTGAATTTGAATTATTTAATGCATTAATGGTTGGTTTTATTAAATTTTATTTTTAAGAAATTGAAATTGAGAACTTGGAGCAAATTGGGCTTAACAAGGAAATTTTGGAGCTAATTGGGAGTAAAGTTTATAATGGGGAAGATTCCTAATTGATTTGAAAGATTAAAAGGAAGGAAAATGCTACTAAATCTCTCATGTTATTAATTCTCTCAAAGAGGTTGGAAGGAAAGAGCACATTCATATATTTTCTTTCCAAAAAGGGGCCGGCTGCCTTGCTTATTTAAATGAAGGGCTGCACTCAAAACAACATAATACTCTCTACACAAGAAAAGGGAGGGCTGCTGCAGAGAAACACAATACTCCAAGGAGGTGGCTGTATCTTAAGGAGAAAGAGAGGAACTTCATGACAGTTCATTCAATCTCTCATTAGGTTTTATTTTTTAATTTTTTTCTTTCTTTTTAGGAATATTATTTTTTATTTTCTTGTGTTGATACTTACCACCATGAGTGGCTAGTTTCTTTATTCTGATTCAAGGGGAATTTTAATCGATTGTTCTTCATTGTGAGGTTATGTTCTTAATTTAATTTCTTGTCTTTTATTCAAGTATTCGTCGATTCTTGATTTATTTTTATGAAGAATTGGTATTGGTTAATCTGACAATTTAATTCAATATCAATTTTTCTACTGTATCCAGGATTTCAGTGATCCGTAATTGTCATGAATGAATGGTACGAATAGCAAATAGGCTATATATGTTTATGGGTCGTTTGCCGATATTCATTTTAACCTAAGGAATCGATGAAACAAAATCGAATAATTGTACGGCTATCCTGGTTATTTGTATTTTGGTTTAACTGTTTTCACAGAACTTAATGCTGTCATTATTTGATATGGAACGCTATCGTGTCCAGTCGATTAATGATAAGTTTTGATTGGATGCTGGGTTTGGTCAATTATTTTAGGAAAACACAAGATTTATTATGGTTATCCTAATAGATTTAAGGTTAAATGCTTGAATTGTAAGAATAATATTTTCAACCAATGATCAATAAGATAATCGAATATATGAACCCTTGGATCGGAGTTTGGTGAATTGAATTTCTTCTTTAAATTTTAGTATTTTTTGCATATTTGATTTGTATTTTAATTTTAGTTATTTAATTTTGATTTAGGAATTTATTTTGTAAACCCCCTATTTTATTTTGGCATTTACTAAACAGTTAAGTTAACATAGTTCCCTTAGGATTCGACCTGGTAACCACTATTGTTACAGTTTGTTGTATTGGAGGAATCAGTATTAATTTGAGGGTTTCGACAACCCGACTATCCAGTCAAGTTGTTGGCGGGAGACTTGACCAAATACAAACACATTTGGCAATCTGTCTTGCTCTTGACCAACGACCCGGTCGGTCTTGTATGGAACATTAGCCCAACCTAAACACTCTCTAGAACTCCAGATTTTGATTGGTATGTGAAAATTGAAGAATGGACCCACCATTTTTGGATCCTTGTTTGATTATTCTGTTTAGTTAATTTACAATTTATACTTACCTTCGATCACAGTAGATTACCCATCAGTGCATAATTTTAAACCTATAAGCCCCGTATTGAGAAAAAAATTAATAATAAAAAAAAAACCAAAATAAAACAAATAACAAAATTACTCCCATAAAAAGCTATATTTTTATTAATGTCATTCAATTTATAACGCAATTACTACCGGGCTATAAAAAGACTCCCGGGATTTGTTGGAGTTGGTAAATTAGGGAAAATATAATTTCTACAGAATTTAGATACAACTCACGAGTATGATAATGCAGTGCTTCAATGCAATGTGGGCAATTTAACCTGTTAGAGCACTCTGAATTGGTTGACAGCCACTCATTCAGAGGCTCAAGCATGAAAAAGCAATGAGAGAAAATTAAACGATGTCTCACATGAACGTAATCTATTCATTAGACAAGTCTTATTTCTTGGTGTGCATACCCCATGCATTCACCTTATCCTATATTATAAACACAATCAATGAGTCATGGTCGTTATTATCATAGAACACCTAGTTGAGACATGTGGTTGTCTGGTGCCAGACTTGGGGAGATCAGCTTCGCAAACTTCCTTTTGGTATAAAATTTAGTTTGGTGTGAGGTATTTATTAGTGGACCCAAATGAAGACAAAATTTTGTAACTATTTTGAAAACTTATTTTGTGTTATGGTTATTTGATTTGAGATTTAGATATTGTTTGTATACTTAAATTGAAGATCTCCTTTTATTTTTTTGAAATTATTTTGACTTGGTTTTTTATGAAAATTGATATGAATCCCCTGAGTGGAGATTTGTTTTATATTTTGTAGATTTGATTGAAATAGTAATAAGGATGGATCAGGCTGATCCTTTAATTGTGTGATGAATGCATGTCATTTTATTTGGATTTGTTGAATTATTTTAAAAAATAGATTGATATCGATGAATGTCTTGTGGTATTTTAACATATGGGTTAGGCTTATCCGTACTCTAGGGTAATATGACAGTTGTTGTGTACTCAATTTGAGAGTCGGCGCTTTTTGGCTTTCGTTAAAAATCTCACATTAATTTTATAACCCCTTAGTGAACCAAATTAAGCATGCTCCCCTTTTTCTTTGTTTATAACCACCACAATACAACACTTATCCTTTTATTTTGGCTTTCTTTTTAAACCATTGTACCAAAAGTATGTGTAATTAATTGAATGATTTGGTTATTTGTTTGTCCTAAGGGAGAGATGATTGAAATTTTGGTTCTAATGCATTTATAGATACGAAAAGGAAGTTTTTGTTGTGCAAGAGTCTAAGAAGTTTGATTATTCGCCGAGTTATTTGATTTTCGGTGATTATTTGGAAAAAAGAAGAAACATGATAGTGGAAATGTTTTAAAAAAAGTGCTGTATCTTGTTGAAATATCATGCATTCACTTTTCAGTCATGGAGATGAAAGAAAGAAATAGGAGAAGGAAGTTGAGAAAAAGAACAAGGAGATAACGAAAGAAAACAAACTGTATCTTGTGTGCTATTTTGTTAGGGGTAAAAGTGCTCGGTATGGAAAAGTACATGGTTAAATATATATTTTCTTTGGTATGCTTTCAACTTTAAACATGCCTTTTATCCTTCCCTTAACCATAGTCCCATTATAATCAAATACGAGATCATTTAATTAGTGCATGGAATTCAAATTTTAAGTGGTGAAAATTTGATATATTTGTAAAATTATGGTATTGTCATTCCATTATATTGATTTAAGTGATATATATATTCTACCCAATTTTGAGTGAACCCACCCATTGAGAGAATTGTTGAATTTTACAGTTTTGATTTCAAAGGATCTATTAAGAGATGTAATGGTTATTCTAATATGAAATACTGTGAATTACTTGTTGTTTTGATTACATTTCTAGTTTGATTTTGAGATGCACTAGAGAGTTTGAAAAAAATGGGTTGGCTTATAAAATCATTTTTTCTTTCATTTTATTTGAGTTAGGAATGCTTGGAGACAAGTATTGTCTAGGTGTGGGAGAACTTGATAGAACACAAATTGGTGCAATAATTTTAGTTGATTCTACTTGATTTTTGAATAAATATTATGCTAATGGTTTTGTTTATGATATTTGATATTTTAAAATCGGTGGCGAAGAATTATGAAGAAAAGTTGAGGAAAAAAAAGAATTAAAGCATAGAAGGAGTAATTTACGGATGGTAATGCTCTTGAATTTGCACTTGGGCAAGTGATTCTCGGGATTTATTATAAGAATTTTTTGGTGGTCAAATCAATATTATTCCTCCATATTTGCATGTAATTTCAAAAAAAAAAATTGGAGTTTAATTTGAAAACATTTAAGATTTTCACCATATTGACTCATTCATAATATTTAGTGATAAATTTTTAGAAGTTCAATTTTTATAATCTTTTATCTTTAGGAAGTTTCTCTTTTTCAAAACAATTAGAATATTTTATCTTAGTAAGACTTTTCTTTTTAGTAGTTATCCAGATTTAGAAAGATTTTTTCTTAAATAGGAGACCCACTCCTATAAAAAAGGCACTAAACTCCTCCAAGAGGAGGAGGTACGTTTTGTAATTTATTTTTATGTAGAACTTTTATTCATTCTTGTGTTTTTCTTCTCCCATGTTTTTTTTTTTCCCTAAATTTCTTTTTTAGTTGAAAGGTTATTGAAATCTTGATTTTTCATAATTGTGAGATTTAATTGAGTATATTGTATCAGTATTTCATTGGTATTTATTTAATTCCTATATTCTAATATTCATGATTTTTTATGGTTTATTGAATGTTATCAATATTTAATAATCATAGAATAATTTATAATAAATTAAAAAATTATTTGTTTGTTTTAATATAGTGGTGCATGACATAAATTCACGACTTTGCAAGTAGCCTAATTTATTTCATGGAATTAAATAATCTAAATTAAATAAACTCGTTTGTGTGTTTGTTAATTAGAATTGGATCTCTTTAGAGTTTAATGCTATCAGAACACTAAATCCTACAAAATTATTTAAGCTAGTATTTCGATTAGGGAAATAATTAAGAATTTTTTTTAATTATCGATGAACTAAAGAGAAATTAGTCGTTTGACTATTATTAAATGACTATAAAAATTTATTTATGATTTGTTGAAATTTATTAGATAGATCGATAATCAATCAACACGAATTAAGGTAGATGTGATTCCTTCGACTAGAAAGTGATTTTCCATTAATTTTATTCTTTTAATTTTGAGTTATTCATTCATTTTTAGTAAATTCTTTTCTTGAATTAATTCATTAGTTCAGTTAATCTTCAAACCCCCATATTTTATTATTTTTTATTATTTGTATTTTTTTAAGAGAAGTGAATCTACTATTCCCTGAGTTGACAACCCTACTCACTATATATTCATATTGTTTGAAATAGGTAAATTATTTTTGTTGGATGGATACCCACCATCTTACATCGCCTACTAGTGATGCAACACTATATATATGCTAATTTTCATGATTGTCAGCACATATGACATGTATTGATAACTCCTAGAAATGAATTTGAACCCATCTGTAGTTCCATTCTTCATCACGGTTCTTTACCTAATTTTGATACTATCATCAAGGAACTAATCATGGAAGAAGCACGTCTCAATGTTCTTCACATCGAGAAATCTGCACCATCCACTGATGTTGTCCTTACCACCCAAATTTTGCCTCATCGGTCTTCTCCATTTTAGGAATCAGCTATGAAGCCTCAAAACGAACTTTGCAATTATTGTCAAAAGAAAGGCATCACTTCTCTGAATGCATATTAAGACTCATACACACTTTCAAACAAGGAATTTTTGGACAAAGTAATTCTTTTATATCCTTTCACACTTGGCATACTATTGTTGTTGCTGCTATCACTGAGGGTTTACAAAAAAACACATCTCCCAAATTTTCTTTAAAAGATCTTCAAACACTTTTTCAACAAATTCAACTAAATTCTAGTACTCCTTTTTTTCTTGCCTATTTGTCCAAACAATTATCACATTCTCATGATATTTTGATTTTGCATATTGTAATAACATGACTTCTAACGTATCTTTTACTCTTCCATTATATTTCCTACTTCTCATGTTGATCATACCACTAATAATTTCACTATGCATGTTCAAAGTATAGGCACCATTCAGACATGTAACTTATCCATGCCAAATACTTTTTTATCCCAAAACTACCCTTAAATCTCTATCAGTTGGTCAACTATATGACCTTGATGTTGATTTACATTTTTCAAGTTATGGTTGAATTATGTAGGACCCAGAGATAGGCAAGATTCTTGAAACAGAGTATAAGGTTGGTCATCCTATGTTAGATTGCAATCCCTCAACTCTACCGGTTCATTATGACTAGTCGAGATTGAAAGTTTTGATTATGTCATATGTCAACTTTTAAAAGATCATACTTTACACTTTCTTAATAATGATTTTACCTCTTCATTAAATTTTGACTTGATTCATTATGACATTTCAGAACTTACCTCTCATGATACCATGGGAGGTTCACGTTATTATGTTATATTTATTGATAATTTTCTCATTATACATGGATTTATCCAATGTATCATAGGTTTGAATTATTTTCTACTCACTCTCACTTTGCAAATATGATTCAAATTTAACTCTCACAAAGTCAAAATACTCTATACTGACAATGTCATGAAATATAGAGAAAAATCATTCACTTACTTTCTTATCCAACAAGGTACTATTGTTCAAATATCTTGTCAACAAACATCTCAACAAAATGGTCAAATAGAACCAAAACATTGACATATTCTAGACACATTTTGAGCCAGCCACATTCTTACTCCAATCATTGGTAATGCCTCCCTTATCATATATATTATTCACATCAACGTATGGTAATTAATTATAATTTTAAGTTTAAAATTCACTAATAATTATAGTTTACCAAATGTCAATTTAAAAACTTCAAAATTCAAATTTCAAACAAATTAACAAAATATAAAGTTTTTAAACAAAATTTACTACTCCACTAATAGTTTTGTAAAATAAAAAATTAACTAATATTATGTCATTCTTTAATAAAATAACAATTAAAATATTTTTGTCTTTAAAATTTTAGTTATAATATTTACATAAATAAAAATTATCAGAAAAATATATATAATTAATTAGGTTTAATTGAAATAAAAATTTTTAAAACTGGTTACCATCCAAATAAAGTAAACTAAAATTTGATTTTACCTAAAATCAAAACCAAAAACCGAATAAGTCATCCAAAATATAAGAAGCGGTTTAGAGAAAATGATTTTTTCCTTGTTTTAACTGAATAGTACTCACACCTAATTTTTCAAATGTTTTTTTTTTTTTTTTGTTGAGAAACAAAGTTTGAATATATTACATTTTTAGTTTAAACCAAACTATCTATATAGAATAATAATACTTTGTTGTTACAAATATTTAAACAAAAAAATCACATTATGTAATAATAGAAATAGAAAGGGAAGCTTTCATGGGGCATGATAAATTTCAAATCTTTAAAATAATAATAAAAACTACTATGTGTTTCAACTTTCCCACTAAATATATGTAAACCTTCTTACTACAAAGAGTTTTTAACTTCAATTAATGGCTTCTTGAAATTCAGATATTGAGAAATTCGATAGTGCGAGTAGCTTCAGCTTGTAATGACTCAGAATGTGTGTGGTGTTGACTCAAAGGGCTTGAAGATGGCTTGGTTAGTGTTGAAAAGAATCCACACACTACCGAAAAAAAAAAAAAAAAAAAAACTTTTAGGGACAGAAACTAGCAAAAAAATCGAAAACAAATTCTTTGTTAAAAATTTTAGGGACAAAGTATGCAATGAGTATATCTTTTATCATTTTTGTCCCTTAATTTTGCAATGCAAATAGTTTTCTTTATTAATATCATTACCATAGCCCATTAACGACTTGCACGAAGTTTTGTAACCAAATTGTAGGGAGTTGCCGATATAAAAATTTGTAAAACTCACTTAAATTCAACTAAGACCGTTTTGTAATAGGAAGTACTAGGAAAATTTCTAAAAAAGTGGTGGAGTTCATCTATTTTCGCTTAAGTATCTCTTTCCTTGAATAAGTATTTTTCACTAGATAGAATTTTTGTAGACATGTTATATCATCGCATAATAAGGAATGAGTCAAGGGAGTGGACAAGTTGGGCGAAGTTAGGTAATTTTTGTCTATTGGCAATGCATGGTGCCCACATTTGGATTCTCTGCCCTCGGTAGTTTCCCTTTTTTTTCTTTCGAGAGGGAGATCATCTGGTTTTGATCATTTTGGGAGAATTTTGGAACGTGGGTATTCATGAAATACATGGGAAGGTAAACAGAGGATTGGGATTTGTGAGTTTTGGACGCTAATAAAATGGGTTTTACTTAAGTTTTTGAGCAACCCTTGCCTTTCTTTTTTATGTGGAGAGTTGATGGTGGTTTTAAGTTCAGGCTGTTAGTTTTTTAACATCTTTTTTCTATGGGATGATTGATCATAAGCTTTTCCTTGAGAACCGGAAGAGATGGAGAAAAAGGAAAACTAATGACAATGGGAAAAAATGTACAAAACCTTGCAGGCCGAAGAAAGTTTTTAGCATAAGAAAAAATTGCAAAATGTTTGTGTTGGGAAGTGAAAGAACAATATCTTTGTGGAGATAAAGAGAAAAAATGATGTTCTTAAATGTTAATGATCTATGCTGCGTGGAAAGAGAAATGACACTTTATAAAAATATAAGAACTGAAAAACAAGCAAATGTATAAATATAAAAAATATAAAAATTTTTATGCAAATATTAATTATTTTATAAAATAATAGAATAGTAATATTTTATAACAAATATCTAAAATAATCAAATATATAATTATTAATCATAAGATAATTAATATAAAATATAAAAATAATAGTTAAGTAAATAAATAATTCATTAAATATAGAAAAATTTATAATTATAGAAATATAATGATTTTTATATAAATATAAATTAATTTAATATGGTGAAACGTTTTAAAATTTTAAAAATGAAAAACTTTTTCGAAATAGAAAAACATAAATGTCCAGAAGTTTTCGTGTATATCATAGTTAAGAATTATACGCTTTGCTTTAACAAAAATACTCAAAATAATCATGAATCTTACGTTAAAATGTCATTTGAGCCCTTCAAAAGTGTAATAATTATCCAATACGCAGGCACGCGCACACACATATATCTATATATATATATATATATATATATATATATATATATATATAATTACACACATATATACATACTAAGACCCCAAAAAAAAAAAAAAAATCCTTAGATAATATAATTCAGCCAAAGGAGAGATCTTACAAAAGACTTGTCCTTACAAAAATGTTTACAGAAATATGGAAGACTCCCAGCTAATTCCAGCAATTTTCCTTATCTTCCCTTGCCCATAAGGAGAGAATGATCTAAGATCAATGAAGAGCTCTTTAAACTTTCGACTGTTTTCAAAGTTCATAGCTTAACTACTGTGAACACAATGACTATCAAAAGAGAAAATCAATACTTCTCTTCTTTGTGAACTTAAAAAAGTTATCCTCATATTTTCTTATCTTCACTATGAACATTTTATTGATATACTTGTGCCATACATACAATCTTTAGAAAGGACTTATGCACATATGTCTTCTTCAAGATACCATGGGATTGGAAACAAAATTCACCATTAGCCAACTATTATTAAAAGAGGAACTCATGAGAGCCAATCTTTAATATTAATTCATATTGGCGTAATGTAAATATCGGGAAAGATGTATAAAAAGTGGGTTAAATAGTTTTCTTACCCTTTGGACTTAGATCCTCCTCTTCAACCTAGCCATATTCACAACTAGTGCCAAATGAATCTCTTTCTTCATACTGATTAAAATCATGACACAGACATTTCTCCAAGAATCCTTAGCAAGTAAAGTACCAAATACTCCCCAAAATCCAACTATGAATCCGAGCACTATACAAACATAAAACCCCAAACTAATTATCTCATTCTTCTTTTCCTGTGTGTCTATATCACCATTGCTGTTGGCATCAGATGGGCTTTCAGCTACTTCGTCTCCTGGACAATCACTTGTGAGTGGAAATGTAACACCAAGCTTAAAAAAAAAAAAAAAAAAAAAAAAAAAAAAAAAAAAAAAAAAAACAATATTTGGAGACGCAGCGTTTTGCAAAACGCTGCGTCCCCAATTGGGGATTAGGGTTAAAACCCTAACCCCCTTTCTCTCTCTCTCTCTCTCTCTCTCTCTTTCTCTCTCCCCGACGTTCCCTCTCCTGCGGCCGTTCGTCTTCTCCCGCGGCCGTTCGGCTTCCTCCGCCACAGCCACCGCCGCCGCCGCCGCCGTCGTCCTTCTTCTTCTCCTTCTTCTTCTTCTTCTTCTTCCCTCTCGGTTTCTCTCTCTACCTCACTCTGTCTTCTCTCCCACTCGCGATCTCCCACGATCGCTCTCTCTCCGCCTCGCCGCACACCGCGACTGCAGAACCTCCGCGAGCGCAACCCGCCCTTGCACACGACCGAGCCAGCGAGCGCGCGAGCAGGTGCGCGAGCAGGCGAGCACACGACGAGCCAGCGAGCGAGCAGGCGAGCACACGACCGAGCCAGCGAGCGAGCGCGCGAGCAGAGCGCGCGAGCAGGGCGCGCGAGCAGAGCACGCGAGCGCTCAGGGGCGCGCAGCAGCGCGCGAGCGCGCACGAGCCAGCGCAGCGCACGGGCGCGTGCCAGCACACGGGCGAGCACCAGCCCGCGAGCCACTGTCAGCCCGCAGGCCCATCAGCTGTAGGCCCACCGGCCCATCGGCCCGCCAGCCCGCTGGCCCGCAGACCAGCGAGCCCGCTACAGTAGCCCACGAGCCCAGTCCGGCCCGTGGCCCACGAGCCCGCGACGGCCTGTGAGCCCGTGACAGCCCACGAATCTCCACGCAGGTAAATGACTTAGGGTTTTGCTTCGGATCTATGTGTTTAGATCTAACAAATAAACCTTGTTTTGATAGGAAACCCTACAGACTTTGGAGTGACCGGAGCGACTTTCGGACGAGACTCGACGCTTCGAGAAAACCCTAGGTGAGGAGATTTCGGCTTTAATTGATAAATTGGATGAATCTAGGATTGAATCTAAGATGAAAGGTTTTGTATATGTTTAGAGTGTGAGTGGAATGCGAATAGAATACAATTTCTGAAATGATTATATGTGACTTTGAAAGTTAAGTATAGAATGTTATAGAAATTGAATGATCTGATACGAAAGAAGCGTATTATAGAATCACAAAATCATGTCGAGTGAATTCGAATAGTTTCTTTAGAGTTAAACTTTGGAATATGCATGAAAGTATCTGGGTTGTAGGGTTGGATTGAAATGAGTCGTAAAGTGGAGGATATTATATATTTTATGTCTTTCGGATAAACCCTTAAGATGCTTGAGAAGTTGATATTCAATTTGATGATCTGATTTAGGTTGATCTTTTGGAGACTCGAGCGGTTAGATCCGATTTGGCTTGTCAGTAGGGAGTGACTTTCCTCCCGTAGAACTGTGAGTGGGACTTTGACATTCGCTATTGATTGAAAACCATGTTTCAAAAATACTTTTAAATGACATGTTTCTGCAAATGTATGATTGTTAGACCTTTCCAATATTTGATGAAATGTTTTGTGACCTTTGGAGTGTCTTAACTGCCGACTTTATTGATATGCATCCATGAATTTTGATAAACGTATATTGTGCCACATTTTCGATATATTGATATGTTTTAATGCTTCCACTGCATTGGCACATGATTTTAAATGGATTTACTTACACATTTGGGCTGTATGCCCGGCCGACTTTATGATATTATGCATTGGGCTGTATGCCCGGCCGACGTTATGATATTATGCATGGGGCTATATGCCCGGCCGACTGGTGATGGGATGCATGGGGCTACGTGCCCGGCCGATATGATATTGTGATCCGTAGCTACGAAGGACATCTGGTAGAGGCACCCCTTGTGCCCGGATACGCTTCGGCCGGAGGTATCCGCCAGATCGTCGTGTGTATGGGTGTCCCAGGTTGACCCTCATCGGAGAGGACGTTGAGTATGGCTCCGTCTAGCACTAGGCGGGGGCACCATACACGGCCGACTAGTTATATGTACATTATTATTATTTACAGGCTAGTTGGGGTAGTCTGTGGCCAACATTGGGGCAGAGAGCCATTATTTACTACTTGCATTTGGAAAAACCCCCAATGCGCCGTCCTTGGTCGAGGTAGACCATTGCCGGGAATATTTCATTGGCCGGCTCTTCACGACATTGATGTAAATATTGGATGCATATCTTGCTTTTAATGTGTGCGTATGATATATGATTTTGGAAATAACATGATCGGTTTGCACACTGTGGATATTTTCTTATCTTATGCTTTGACACTCCAAGTTCACCATCGATATTGATAGTATGGTGTCAATCCCCTCACTTACTGAGTATCCTCCCATAGATACTCATTCCTCACTTTCTTTCCCACAGGATTAGTGTTCGATCGAGGAGATACCACTGGGCTTGGGTATGGATGTTTTCCATCTCTTCCGCTACGATGATTGGTGATATTATTATATATTGGAGATTTTTGTTTGATCAATGTATTTACCAAATTTTATGGGATGACTGTATAAATTATGGACATTTATTGTTGAAACTCTCGTATTGATTTATTTCATGGCATTGAGGCATTTGTAAATATTTAAAAATAACTTGGGAATTTATTTTATATATGCGTAGAATTTAAGTCCGCTCGGTGTGGCGGCCGCTCATGCTCTAGTTGGGCATGACAGTAGAGGTCTGTTGTTAGGACTGTTAGAAACTTTATAGCCTTGCGTTGTTCTGGATGTTGGTTGTGGTATTTGTTGAATTTGGAGAGGCCGGGATGATCAATTGTTTATTTTTTTAGGATGAATGTCATATACAGGTGAAATTGTACATGGGAAACCTCCGATTTATGGGGAGGTTCTGTCCGATTTTCTGTAAAAATACAGCCGGCATCCAGGAACAACGGACGACTGTTCGCGATCCCGGTTCGGGGCGTGACAGGAAACCCGCAGAGTCCCTTGTTCCCCTCATAAGCAAAAGCATTGATAGTGTCTAGGTGAGCACTTCTAGGAATTCTGCTTGACAAATTGTTGTCTCCCAAATCCAAATAGCTTAGAAAATTCAAATCAGAAAGGCTTGTTGGAATGGGTCCGGTTAAATTGTTTCTGGATAAGTCAAGAGATTCTAACTGTTGCATCTGACCAATTTGGAAAGGGATTCCTCCCATCAGATTGTTTGTTGAAAGGTTCAATGAAATCAACCCAATAAGAAGAGTGATTTCCTTTGAAAAATTTTCACTTAATTTGTTACTTAATAAATCGATGCCCTCTACTAGTCCCAGAGTGTTTTCATATAGAAATTCCCCACCTTTCGGTGCTAGCGCTATATAATCATTTTTAGGATAATAAGAGTAATAAGATGCACCGGAATAAGTCACCGCGATATCGATGTTGTTAGTAATGGTTAAATTTGAACTCCCTGAGTGAGTCATTGCAGTAAAATTGCTGAAACAGGTTGGTATGGAACCAGAGAAGTTGTTTGAAGAGAGGTCCAATATTTGAAGTTTGGCCAGATTGCAAAGATGAATTGGAATGTTTCCATCAAAGTTATTGGCTTTTAAGCTTAGAATAACCAAATTTGATAGGTTTTGCCCTATCCACGTGGGCATGTTTCCCAAAAATTTATTCATTCTCAGTCCATCACTTGTAGCTTCTCACAATGCTGCAACTGCCAAGGCAAAACTCCTATAAAATTGTTGTTTTCCAAATGCAAGCTTGCTAGTTGACATGATGAATCGATAAGATCCAGAAATTTACTAGAAAAACTGTTGTTTGCCAAATTTAGCATTGCTAAGTTAGGAAAACTTTTTTCACAACCATGAATCTCTCCTGATAATAAGTTGTTTGAGAGGTCAAGCATTTCCAAGCTGAGAAGTTCAGTCAAACACAGGGCATGAAGAGGCCCTAAAAACTGATTGTTGGATAGATCTATATAGATAGAGTTTACATGAAAGATTGGCACCTGACCCTCAAAGTGGTTAGAACTCAAGTCCAAAGTGAAAGATTTCTAGAAAACTTACGGATAGAAAGGCTGAACTTGAGATGATGCCCCACATTTGGTTGCCAGACATGTTCAAATAACCTAATTGAGGAGTCAGTTTCTCCCAAAACCAACTAGGAACAAAATCTTGAATTCCAACATTAGAGATATAAAGTTCAATGAGATAGATGTGCCTTTGTATCCAATTGGGGGAATCAGGACCCACCTTACAATGGCTCAGATCCAGAATATGCAATTTAAAAGGCGGAGTCCAGTTGGAACTGATGTTGATGATCAACAAACTATTGTGTGATAGATGCAGTTGTTTTAAGCCGGAAAGATTGGACAAGTGGCCATCAGAAAATGTACCTTGCAAAAAATTCTGGGAAACTGCAAGATATTCAAGGGTGGAAATATTTCCAATACTCTTGGGCATACTCCCACTCAACTGATTAGAATCTAAATTCAAGGACTGCAAGAATAATGGAAATCCTATAATCTCAGTTAAATTGTTGTGGGATAAATCTAAGTCAATTAAGCTGCTCATATTTGCAAAAGATTTTGGAATCCCACCGTGGAGTCGATTTGTAGAAAGATACAGGAATTGAAGGGAGATCATGTTTCCAAAAATGTCTGGAAGTGTACCGTTCAACTGATTGTTGCTAAGATCAACATATGATAATGTGTTGCTATAGTTGAACAACCAATTGAATATGGAACAAGATTTGAGATTGTTTTGACCGAGAGAAATTTTCCGAAGTGTTTGAGGGGAACTAAAATGTGATGGAGCTGGAGGAAAGAGTGGGTCTCGGAGTGAACAATTGTAGAAGTGCAACGACGTCAAGGATGGGAGAGTATTAACTACTTGTAGCCAATCAAATGCAGTAGTGAGATTAATATGGCTCAAATCAATGTAGAACAACTGTGAAAGACTTGAAAGCCACTCAAACTTGGTTGAACTTAAAGCACGATTCAAGCCAAGACCCAAAATATGCAAGGTTGAAATATTCCTAAGTTGTTTTGGGATTTTTCCCACGAGAGAGTTGTAAGAGAGGTCCAAAGCCTTAAGAGCATGAAGATTCCCAAGTTGATTTGGGATTTCTCCCACAAGATTATTCCCAGAGAGGAGCAAAAACATAAGAGCATGAAGATTCCCGAGTTAATTTGGGATTTCTCCGACGAGATTGTTGGATGAGAGGTCCAAAACCCAAAGAGCATGAAGATTCCCAAGTTGATTTGGGATTTCTCCCATGAGAGAGTTGAACGAGAGGTTTAAAGCCCTAAGAGCATGAAGATTTCCAAGCTGATTTGGAATTTCTCCCACAAGATAATTGTAAGAGAGGTCCAAAACAGCTAGACCATGCAACCCAACCAATGAGGTAGAGATGGGTCCTTGCAAAGACATGTTATACAGATTAAGTTCAATAACGTTACCGGTTTGGTTGCTGCAAGAGACTCCCAACCAGTTGCAGCAGTCTTTCTTCTCTTGTTCGCTTCCCCAGGAGGAGAGCTGACCGGAGCCATCGAGGAGGCCTTGCTTGAATTCAAGAAGAGCTCGTCTCTCACTATGGATGCACATAATCGTAGTGGACGTGGATACAGTTGAACCATTTTCTGTAATATTACAAATCAAAAGTAGTGTGAGACACCACCGAAACCGCAGGCTAATTCCCATGATCCCAAATCAATCAATAGCTCTTTCAACATCGTTTGAGGATCTTCAATAGCAGTGAATATATATATGAACGGAGTGTTCAAAAATTTTCTATAAATTCTTTTAAAATGTTTTAAATAATTAAGTTGTACTTTGACTCCACCGCATTTCAATCGCCTTTACTTTTTGACTCCATTGTTGGGTTTAGATAGCTTTTTCTATGGCGCATTAGATTGAAAAAAGTTGAGATGTTGTAATAGTGAGGGAAGGGATAATAAACTGAAGCCCAACATTTTAAAAGTTTAGAGTAATGAGATAGGGTGGGCTATAATATTTTTGCTTTTTGCTGAGGAAAAAGGGTCGTTTACGCAATATATATATTTTCTCAAAGAAGACCATTAACTCTTATAAAGAGTAACCCGTGCGATTATATATGTTATCATCAAGGGTGAGTAAAAAAAAAGGATCAATAATGGATAAATAATCTATAAATTAGATTAAATACTAAATTGTTCTTTGGCTCCCCCACATTTCAATTGTTTTATTTTTTTCACTCTTTTGTGGGGTTTAGTGTAGCTTCTTCCCTGCGTTTGGAATTTTTGTGAAAGGATATAAAGAGACCGACACTCCCAACAATTGATATATATATCATAGTAATACTATATTGACTTGTAGTAGCCCATTTAGAGGGGTACCCTCTCAACATAATCTATTTTATATCCAATTCGTTAGTTGAACTTGAAATTTTAGTTAAAAAATCTAATATCATATTTCATTAAATCAACCGATCATTGATACTTACTTTACTTGACTGGTTTGTTGAGTTTAGTGTTGCTTTTTCCACACGTATGTAAATTTTGTAACATTTTTTCCACACATTTGGAGCTTTATAGTGTTTTTTACATCTTTGAAAATTTGTAACATTTTTCCATCTTATTTCTTTTTGAGAAACAAAATTTGAATATATCACATTTTTAGTTTAAACCAAACTATCTATATAGGTTAATTTAAAAAAGAAAAAAAAACTGTTATTTTTATATAAAAAAAAAAGTAGCATAATTATACAAAATCTAGTACTTCAATTGATAGTGCTTGCATAAATCAACAAACGCTGGTTGCCCTGGTGGAGCAAGCATTGGTTCCAAATTTCCACGGAGGAAGGTAAAGTTAGAAGGGGGAATAGGAATAACTCCTTTTTGGACTGAGGACTTAATGCATGACTGGTAGGATTCAAAATGGCGCCCCCAAATTTCAATTGTGTATACTTTCGGCTCCTTTGTTGCGTTTAGCGTAGCCTTTTTCCACACGTTTGGAATTTTGTAACAATTTTTCCACACGGTTTGGAGCTTTATAGCATTTTTCACACATTTAAAACTTTTCACAAATTATTTTTTATTGAGAAATAAAATTTGAATATATTAGATTTTTAGTTTAAACAAAACAATCTATATAGGTTAATAAGATGTCATTGTTACATGTATTAAAAAAAAATCACGTTACGTAATATTAGAAATAGAAAGGAAAGCTTTCATCTGGTATAATAAGTTTTAAATCTTTGAAAAAAATAAAAAAAAAAATAAAAAACACTAAACTCTCCCACTAAATATAGTAAACCTTCTTACTAAAAGAGCTTTTAACTTGAATTAATGGCTTCTTCAACTTTAGATATCAAGAAATCCCAGCTTGTAGCAACTCAGGATGCATGTGGCTATAGTTACGAAGTCCCGGAGGAAACACGCAGCTATGACGTCCTTAGTGACAGGATTTGTGTCACTAAGATGGCGACATTGTTTACTATGTATTTAATTGTTTAATAGCATTGCGATTTAAAAAAGTTTAATGAGAAAAAAATAACCACCGATACCAAATACAAAATCCACATAATTATACAAAGGTATTAATACTTACATATCTCCTTAAAGAATTATCTTATAACTACACACCTCTTCAGAGAGATATACCGAAATAACAAAAAAAAAAAAAAATTTTAAATAACCCGAACACAAAAAAATTTTCCCAAATAACCCCCATTTATCAGGTGTGTGAAACGCGGCAAGCTTAGCCGCTTCTTGGAAACGCGGCGTAGCTTGGCCGTGTCTTGAAAACGTGACGTGGCGTAACTTGGCCGCATCTTGCAAACGCGGCGTAGCTTGGCCGCGTCTTGCAAACGCGGCGTAGCTTGGCCGGGTCTTGTAAACGCGGACAAGCTAGCCGCGTCTTGCAAACGCGGCCAAGATGGCCGCGTCTTGTAGACATGGCAAACACATGCTAGGCCCAACCGACCCGCGGGCCAACGGGCCAAAATACATGACTCGAACAGACCCAGTATACCATCGATATATGTGTTAGGAAAAACCAAAATCGGAGTTCGAAAGACCCTCTGGCCCAATGGACTCAACCCGTGACTTAGTGGGGCCATCCGTATCATCTATATATGTATTCGGCTATTCCAACATATCGAATTTGTGGGCCCAAACAAATAAGTGTATTTTCTGTACAGTTAATGAAAAATAACAATTTGGAAAAAAAACTAATTTCTTATAAATATAATAGAAATAAGAAACGAAATAAATAATATCGAAAAAATAAATATATATAAATGAATCGAATTATTATTAATATAATATAGGATACAAAGTACATAATATGTAACTAACGTCGTCGTCGTCTTTTTCTATCATAATGTCTAATATCTAAATCTCTCCTAATATCTATAGTGTCGTCGTAGGATAGTAAACCCAGATCATGTAATTGTGTGATCTGGGAGGGTCTTACGTCACTAAAATGTGGAGGGGAAACATGGTACATCGTGGGTGTATCATCTCTCTGAAACTGTATCTGTCCCTCAACTATACAAATGCCCCTCTGTGGGGCGTCAGGAGTAGAGTAATGAGGGAACTCAAACACTGGTGTGTAGAAAGAAGAGGAGTTATCAAACGTATTGGAAGGTCCTATGACGTCCTCTGGATGTTGAGATGGAATTGATGATGCATCATGAGACGATGGCCTCGGACGTCGTCTCGCTCGGCTCCGTCGAGGTCGATGCTTCTCGTCACCTCCCTTAGCACGACCTCTAGGGTGTCTAGGTCTCAGGAGATATGCCATGTCATCACTCAAAGCTGACATAGCTGTATCCGCCACTCTACGGATATGAACATCCTTATACTCTTCGCGAATCTGATGCAGTGAATTCCACTACAAAAATCTCGATACACATTAGTTAAAGAAAAAAAATAAATTGATATAAAATAATTGATATAAATAGAAAAATAAATTATACACTTACTACATATCCGAAACAAACTCAATGCCGACCAATAAATATACGAGAGATAGAGCGGTACCATGCGGTGTAAGAATGATGGATAGTGGGTCCAACTGACGCGTTAATAGGGACTAAATGATTGCGTCGGTGAGTCCCAATCTCGATGTAACCGGCATGCTCAACTGACCAATCTGTCTCCTGTGAACCACGTGTGTTAGTCTCGTGTAATCGATCCTCAGTATCGCAGTGATTCGGAATGAACTGAAATCCTCCGTACTGACGGATCACTCGATTTGGAAAGTGCCACTCCATAATAGAAAAACAGATAAGTGGGACGCGGACATGCCAAATATCCCTACCCTCGTGACAATAATCGGGGAGAGAAGATAACACGTCCTCAATGTAAGGCAGCCACACGATATCATCACTCGTCAGTCTATCTAATGCCTCCCTATATATGGTCACAACGTGTGTAGGAAGGGAAGTGATATCAAAATCCGTCCTCCACTGCAAAGCTAGTGGCGCATCCCCCTCTACATATAAAGATCGTCTAATAGGAGCTATATATGGGAATCTCTCTCATGCCCAAATCTGTAAAAGAATCAGAGCCCCGCAGATCTCATGCGAGTCCGTATGTGAGGCTATACAAAACTGT
Source organism: Dillenia suffruticosa (assembly GCA_033439265.1). Classification (NCBI taxonomy): domain Eukaryota; kingdom Viridiplantae; phylum Streptophyta; class Magnoliopsida; order Dilleniales; family Dilleniaceae; genus Dillenia; species Dillenia suffruticosa. Next base: position 24,809,999 of record JAVTVX010000015.1, read on the forward strand.
CTGTACAAGTAAGTCAAGCACGCAGAACCCCAACTACGACGACTAAAGTAATCTAAATCATCTAATGCTAATAAATACTGTAAATGTACATAATAACCACTCTTATAAGAAAACAAAACACCTCCTATCAATAGTAATATATACCCTCGTGTCCATCGCAAAATATGATCATAATTTGCATTGTGGGGCAAGTCACGAATGAAATCTGACAACCACGGCATACTCAATGAATGGCCCTTAAAACGCAAACGAGGAGGGATAACATCTAATAATCTCTAATACAACGCAACCCATGAGAAACCCGTCGTCCTAGCTACTAGGGTATCCCATCAACAAGTAAACCTAAAATAACCTTTATATCCTGTAGGGTAACTGTAAACTCACCGTGACGCATATGAAATGTGTGTGTCTCCTGCCTCCATCGCTCAACTAGGGCTGTGATGAGATGCCAATCCAACCGAATGAAAAGAAGTCGAGCGACCCCCAAAAAGCTCGACGCATGTAGGAGGGGAACTACTCTCTCGTCAATATGACCATGCCCTAAATGTCGTAACACTGCCTCACGTCTATGGCAGACAAGCCAGTTAGTATCATCTCCCTCCCAAACTCTAGTAGAGCGGTGTTGTCACGCCCCAAACCAGAATCGTGAACAGCCGCCCGTTACCCCTGGATACTGACTATATTTTTACAGAAAATCGGGTAAAATCTCCCCATAAAATGGAGGTTTCCCGTATACAATTAAACCTGTATATTCAAAATCGACCTGTAATTTAAACAAATGGCCATCCCGACCTCTCCAAAATCAACAAACACCACAGCCAGCATCCAGAACAATGCAAGGCTACAAGTTTCTAGCAGTTCTAGGCACAGACCTCTACTGTTATGCCCACTAGAGTATGAGCAACCGCTACACTGAGCGAATCTAAGTTTATACAATGTACAACACATTTCCCAAATAGAAAGTTTAAAACGCTTACAGATACCTCAATGCGAGTAAAATGAACCAAAACGAGAGTTATGCACACAACTGCTCATAAGTTATACAGTCATCCCATACTATATACGGCCAACTACGGAGTTAAATGTCAAGATCTCGCAGGGTCGAAATGAAGTACGAAATTCATATTTCAAATTTAACTTAAATCTCACCGTTGTATATCACCCAAATCCACCAAAATCTCTAAGATCTGAAATGTCGCTCCAGCACAACAAAAATCCTGTCTGAGGAGAGAAAATGGAGGGGTGAGTATCATGGGAAGATACCCAATGAGTGAGGGGGATAATATCAAGTATAAATAGCATGGGTGAACAATTGGAATGTCAATTAATATCATTTGAAACAAAAATTTACATTTCGCAGCAAAACATGATATGTTTAGCAATTTGAAATCATTTAAATAAATCACACGATAACAAGCATGTATGCATCCACTTAAAATCAAGTAATATCAGAGCGAGTCAAAAATGATCCTGACAAAGGTCAACCATGATCAAAGACAGGCGCATCGGGGGTTTTATTATGCATAGACTTTAAAACGCTCTCTATCCCGACGTTGACCATGAGTTCGCTGGGGCTAACTCATCAACGTGTATAGGACCCCGCCCGGTGCTAGACGGTAGCGTCACACACGTCCTCCTCCTACGTGGCTTCAACCGGCCGCGCCTATAGTCTTTAAAATAAATGACGTTTGCGGATACCTCCTGCAGAAGCGTATCCGGACAACCTGTGCCTCTACAAATGCCCTTCGTAGCTACGGAATCATCATAGTATCACGAGGGCACAACGTCCCACAAGTAATATCATATCATCGTATAACTAGTGGACATCTAACACACATAGTTCATCAAAACATTTCAAATCTATGTGCCAATACGTTTCATCGAATCATTTCAAACAGCATATCAATTCAATGGTAGAAAAGAAAATTTTAAATTTTCAAGTAATGGCACAATTATTGTTTCATTTCAAACCATGGATGCATAGTCATCGTAAATATAATTCAAGACACTCCAATAATAATAAAACGGACTTGAAATTCAATATCATATGTCAGATCAAAGCATATCAAAAGCATGTTTTATCGAAAACACGGCAGATAACACGTTTTACTATTTTATGTAAGAGATTAGAGTTCCACTCATTTATCTATGGAGGGTAGTCACTCCCTATTTTTCAACAAGTCTCCAAAAGGCAAACCTAATTAAATCATCAAATTTTATATCAAATAAAATCATAATAAGAGATTTTTAACAAATTCTATTCAAATTTTGAAATGGGTGCGTTTCTCTCACTTAGGGTTCCTCGGGTTTCAGACCTAACTATCATTCGCCCGTCGAATTGGTCTAAAACCTATAATATTTTCAAATTTGAAATATATTAGCAACAACTAAATTTCTAACACAAAACCCTAAAATTTCAACCAAATCATAGTCGTTACCTGTAGTGAAGATGCAGGTGATCTCTCAAAGGGGAAAGCCGGTTGCGGGCTCGTGGGTCGGTGGGCTGGCGGGCTGGCCCGCTAGTGGGCTTGCGGGCTCTCAGCTCGGCTTGAAGGCAGCAGTGGGCTTCGCGGGCCGCAGTGGACTCGCGGGTCAGTAGTGGGTGCACGGGCTGCAATAGGCCGTGGGTTGCAATGGGCCGAGGGCTGGACTGGGCCTTGGGCCGCTGGTGGGCTGGCCCGCTCAAGAGCTAGGGCTCACGCTCGCAAGTTGGATCACGCGCTGGAGCGCACTCGCACTCGTGTTGGGGTCGCACGCTGGCTCGCGCTGGCTCGCGCATTGGGTCGCGTGCTGGCTCGCGGGAGATCACGCTCTGGGGTCGTGTGCTGGGTCGCGCACTGGCTCATGGGAGATCGCACGCTTTGGCGCGTTGGGCTCGCACAGGGAGGATCGCACAAGGAGGCAGCGCTCGCGTGGAGGTGTTGCAGCGGTGGCTGGGTGCGGTGGCGGGAGGGAGAGGCCGCGGTGGAGAAGAAGAGGAAGAGAGAGAGAGAGAGAGAGAGAGAGAGAGATGGGGATGAGAGAGAGAATTAGGGCTTAAAGCCCTAATTCAATTTGGGGTGGGGGAGAGTGCTGCGTTTCACTTCAAAACGTAGCACCTCTCTTTTTTTTTTTTTTTTTTTTTTTTTTTTTTTTTTCTGGTATTACAGGTGTTCTCGCTGCAAGCGTAGAAATCTCGGATCAGTAGATCCGGGATTCATTTGAAATATAAAAGAAGTATAATAATTAGCAACCCAAAAATTGATAGTGGTGTTTAACACGTTTAAGAAAATTGATAGCAACCCAAAAAGAAGACATTCACACAAATATGTTATGAATTGCATAATAAGAAACTTTTCGAAAAAAAGAAACTTTTACACTAGGATCTTCTCTCACATAATTAAGCAAATGTCGAGCCATCAAATTTGAATCCAGCTATCTATAATCTTGCGTTAGCCCAGCGTTCACAGATGTGTGGGGTCCCTCGACCTTTGTAATCACAAATGCACCAACTAGCTGCGTTTTACAAACACGCAACCTCCATCTACAGCTTTCTTCCCTTTGCGTTCAAATTGTTGTCCAAAGTTCAAGAGTCGATTTACCAACCCGAAATTGATAGTGGTATTCAACATGATGCATTTTAACAGCATGAATAACCTACTCTTTCGACTCAAATCTCATATCCTTTTTCAATTTGTTGCTGAAACTCCAATTATCGGATGACAATCTGTACTCTTACTCAAATGTCACATAACCATCACCATCCGATGCGATCGTCATGAATGGAATGGATTCGTCTACTCCACTGCCCCCACATCTCTGACCACCACCAATGTTTACAGACACTGACGAAGGGCCGACTATTAACTGGTTCGCACCATCGCGACCACTCCTGCCACCAATTTCATCATCTTCCTCTTCATCGTCATTATATTCTTCTACCTCTTCTTCCGCCATTTCCTCCTCATCAACATCATTATCTTCATCTGCAAAGGCAACATCTACTCGAGATTTGATATGTGGATAATTTTCTGTGTAATCACAATCTTGTACCATAAACATTCCATCATTATATGATTTTATGTACAACTCAATAGTCCCACCCACTTCCCTACTCATCGTAAATTCCATCAAATTAAAAATATCGTTATCATCATTTATCGAAACCAATTCAAATCATATATTACCACCTCCGATATACGACATGGGAAACCGATGAAAAATCTCTACATGTTGTCTCAACAGATTTATTCGAACACCCTTGCATACTACCTTCAACAACTGATTAAAATTACAATTTCTCCGCACCCTAATCAATTTTGTCGAACCACGGTCATAACGGACTCCCCCATCTCCTATTATAATTTCACAATTGCTATAACATAACAGAGTTATCATATCCGCCATTATTTTATATATAAAAAAACAATTTTAAACATTTTATAAATATTCAACAAACATACAATATAATTTAACAATTTAAAATTAAATCAATTAATAAAAAATTAAATATTATATTAATTAAAATTTTATATTACTAAAAAAATTTATTACAATATTATTTTATATTATAATAAACATTTAAACTAAATTAAAACCCTAAACTCATTTTAAATTTATAATACTAATTTTAATAATGGAATGATAAAAATAAATTAACAATTTGATAAAAGTACTATTTTTAATAATTTTAAAATTTAGAATTAAATTACAAAATATTAACTAAAATAATTTATTAAATAATTTTACAATAAAATATTTAAATTATTAATAAAAAATGTTACATGTTTTTAATATTTACTAATACTTGTCTTTAAATTATTAATATTTACTAAAATATTTAAATTATTAATAAAAAATATTACATGTTTTTAAACTAAAAGTATTAATATATTATATTTTATAACTATATTTATTATAACAATAAATATATTTACACATTAATACATTCTAAATTTAAATATAATCGTTTAATGCCCCCATATTTTTATATAATTATACTTGAATATCAACATTAATATTTAATCTAAATTTTAAAATTTATTAAGTAATTAAAATATGGTCACTTAAAAATATTTAAATATAGTCATTTAATTTAAAATATTTTAATATAAATATAGTCATTTCAAATATGTTCAACTACAATATATATAATAATTAATAGTTTAAAATAATTATTACTATTTTTTATTCAAAAATCCCAATAAAAATTTAATTACTACTAAATTATTGTATTTACTTACTACTAACTAAATTTTAATTTACATTAAATTTAAATTTAATCTATATCAAATTTATTCTTTACAATAAAATTATTTATTAAATTAAATTAAATTTATATACAATAAATTTATATTGAATCTATATTTAATCAACAAATTTAATATTAATCTAGATTAACTAAATATTTAATATTTATTAAATTAATTAATCACACTAAATCCTAATTAATAATGTCATTAATTAAAAATTAATAACAAAATTCATATAAATCTATCGAGTATAAAACATAAATTTCATTCATAAATATACATGTCTATAAAATTATACAATTCAAATAATTTAAATTGAAAGAGAAAAAACTTTATACCTTCGGATTTTTTTAAAAAAAAGACGGTATAATATCGAAAGTTCTAGCAGTTTCTGCAGCTTTCTTCTTCCTTCCAAATGGCCTGCTCCAACATGAGAGAAGGGTTAGGGTTCTTTCGGGAGAAGAGAGGAGAGGAACGACTGCGGGAGAGGAGAGGAGAGGAAGAGGGGAGGGGAGAGGCAGATTGCAAAAGGGGAGAGGGAGGGGAGAGGGGAGGGGGCCGCGTCTTCAAATGCGGAAAGCCACGTGTCGCGTGGGTAGGCTTTCCGCATCTTCAAGATGTGGCAATACTTGCCGCGTCTACAAGATGTGACAAGTTCTGTAGCGTCTTGCAGACGCGGCAGATCCGTGACTCTTAGAGCCACACAGACGGTGCCGCATGGCTCTAGCATGGGTTAGACCCGCGACAAATACGGTCGCGGATCTAACTCGGGACAAATATAGATTATTTGGGGAATTTTTTTCTATCTCGGATTATTTTAAAATTTTTTTTTTAAAGGTTAATTAGGTACATTGCTCCACCTCTTCGACTAGAAATAGTTTGGCAGTAACTCCAAAATGGAGTTTATTTATATTTTTATCGCAATAATTAGAACTTTTATGGTGATTGTGACCCTGTATAGGCATTGGGCAATCTTGGCAGAAGGAATGTTGGCCAAGAATATTTCACAGGCTTCTACTTTATCTATCATGTTTGGTGACTTTAGTTTTGAATATCTTGTGTCGCGCCTTTTAATCCGGTGCTTCAGAAGTGCCTATAACTTTTAAGCTTTCATAATGTGATCCGAACCGCTTAAACTCCGTCACATTGCTATTCACCTGAAACAGTCTGTCCTGATTTCATTGCATCTCTTGGTAATGTGAGCTGTCAGTGGTCATACCTAGACACCGTAACCAATTGTTGTTCATTTGTTTTATTTTTTTGGGGTATAATCAATTACTGTTCATGCTGATTTGGTTACCTGTCCCAGTATGTGTGTATGTGTATGTTGAAGAAGGGATATACTCGATGCCCACGATGTTTGCTTAAAGAGAGGTTTATTTACCTGCCGTGGCAAGGGATAGGCTCGTCGAGATCGGAATGCCATCTTTGGCTCTTCTCTTTTGAGCTTTGACATTCCATTAGAATACGCACATGGGATTATTTAGGCGTAAAAGTTGTTTTCTTCTCTTATGATATTTAGGTGTAAAATATGTCTTTTTCACAGGAAGCAACCAGAAGGAATCCAACTCTATAGAAGAAAACTCCAATGATCAAGTGATTTGACTCACTTAGAGCAGTTGGGAATAGGGAATAACAAAACCCAAGGAGATAGTTTAATGGTCAGAATTAATTTAATGATCACAACTCTTAATCCAGAGAACCCGATTTCAAATCAAAGTATTTTTTTAATAGGAGGTTTGAACCTCAAATCCATTTAGGAAAAATTAGTTGTAAAATACTAAGATATCTCCTTAAAGAATTATCATAAAATGTCACCTTGTTAGTAAACCGTAAAAGCAAAGCAAAAAATGATTTTTTAAATTTATTTAGGACACACATTTCTCATTTGTCAAACATATCAATCATGTAAATTAATTTCAGTGTGTTGATTATGTATGCTACATCAAAAAATGTAATCTCTCCTTTGATGAATCCCGAGGTTTTTTTTTTTTCATTTTTTAGCAAAGAATACAATTAGTAAATAGTATAATTTGGCAACATTGAGATTGAACAATTTAGTTTTTGAATAATTTTATGTGTTAGCATAAAACAAAAAACAATAATTAAATTTATTTGTTTAATCAAGTTATCCAAGACTTATGTAAATTATTTTTAAAAATAAATATTGACATAAATATTATTTTTACATATAAGTATACAAACAAAATCTCTCTCATTTTTTTAAACAATTTATTTGTTTAATCAAGTTATTCAAGACTTATGTACAATTGTTGACCTCATCCTTGTTGAATATTATTTTTACATATAAGTATACAAACAAAATGAATAGCACAATTACTCATAAAAATTTGACATAAATAAAAGGGCATTAGGATAAGAGGACAACAACACTCTCCAACAATCTCTCTCATTTTCCCCATAATATAAAACTATAATTTCTCATATCTATTATAATTTCTAACATCTATCAGTACAAACAGAACAACTTTTTAATTCCAGTTCGCAGATATTTAAAATGAGAATGAGAATTACTCTGATTTCAAATTTCTATTAACAAATCAAAAATGTGCAAATAATTCCACTTCAAAAGGAGAATTTGTACCAAGTTTCATATAGAATCCAACAAATATTTAAAGAGCATGATTAGGACCTGAATCCAGTCATAAAGATATTGATTTAACTGCAAAACCCAACTATGTTTCTGTTTTCTCGATTTGGCATCACCATCAAAGAAAAACATAAAGATGCATGGCACAACGAGGCCATGATGGAAAATGTGAAATCTTAGCCATGGCATACCCATAATATAAAACTGCAGAATATCAACATTATCTAATAACAGCAAACTCAAAATCCATTTACTATAGTTGCACTTTATAATCCAATCACTACTGGTATTTTTGCCTATTCTTCAAAACCCCACATCAGGGTACATTATTTGAAAATCAAACGGCCCGTTATCCGGAAAAATGGAGCGCCATACTGGATATCATAATCCAAGTTGGCAAAAAAAATGGCACGGCCATATTTGTACAAGGGAAGAAATACATTAAATTAGATGGAAAAACTCACTTCTTAAAAAAATGCCACGCACATGCCCACTCTGCAGCCGTAGACATGAACACTGCCCGGTCCATTATTGGGCGAAGTCATATTTCTTGATTATAAAATCTAAATATGAATTAAATACAATGATATGCATGATATAATTAATATTATTAATTTAAATAATATAATGATATGAAATTAAAACATGATATGTATATGGAATGTTTGAAATGTAATAATAATATAGTAATAGCAGGTAATAATTGTTTGAAATGTAGGGTGGTTATGAATAAAACAAAAATACAAAAAGTGTGTAATAATGAAAAAAGACGGGAAAGAGTAAAGTGTGGAAAAAGCGAGAAAAGATGACAGATTGTCAAATTTTGTCTATAAAAATAACGATCAAATAATTAAACTAAATATACTATAAATTATCCCGTGGAAACCATCGAAGATTCTCCTTCTCTTCAAAAGCTCTCCTCCCCTCAAAACTCTCAAAATCCCTAACCCAACCAAAATCTCATTCCCATCAAATATTTTCAACCAAAAATAAAAAACTTTACTCCCCTAGCCCATCTAAATTTCTCACTCTAGTTTTCATTGAAACTCTTTATAACATATATTCAATAAGTTTACAAGACAAATGATTTGCAAAATTTTATCAAAAGGTAATCGCATTTTTTTAAAAAAAATAGTCGCTTCGGATTCTACTACATTCTGAAAGATTTCAAAATTTTCAAATAGGATTCTTTACCAAATTCTTTGGTTCTATAGTCATATTGCATTCGATTGCTCCAATAAATTATAAAACTTAGCGTGACATACCAACAAGTATAAAGAAAACATGTGAAAAATTTTATAGGTATCTAGTTTTATTATTCAATCGCATAATAATATAGATGGAAATTAATATATCTAATTTTGTTTTTTACATATTTCAATTGTAATCAAAGATTACTTTTAAACCATCCAAAGATGACACTTAGAAATGGGTTATTAAAAATTTGTGTGACAAATAGAAGAGTTTTAAAAATACTCTAAAATCAAAACAGTTCAATGACTTACTTAGAATAGATGAAAATATCAAAAAAAATGGAAGATGAAAGGGTTGATCCAAATTAGTACAACGAGTATGTTACTTTCTGGTTTAGTGATAAAGGAGAGGTACAAGTTAATAATAATTTTTCTTACTACTACAATCCACTTGTATTCTAATACAGTTTTCTTTTCTCTATACTAGGAAATTAGTAAAAAAATAAAAACATCATAATGTCACATAAAGTTGATTGATCCACATTGTTTAGGATTGAAATCATGTGCCAAATTCATACATGAGAGGTATAAACAATTCACATTTTATTTTACCACATAATACTTTAAAATGGTTTATTTTTACCATTACAAATGACACAATTTGTGACAAAACCTTTTAGAGATGAACCTTATGTTACAAGTAGAACACGATCAGAAGCACCACAAGTTGTATTGATGATTATTTTTATGTAATTCTAATTGATATATTTATGAGATATTGACATTTGATTCACTTTACTTTTCACAGAAAATGATGAAAAGTGGAATGAAGTCTATTGACAGTGGAGAATGGCAAGTAGAAGGTTCGAATCTATCTTGAGAAAGTGATATCGTATCTAAAGTTAAAAATTTTGATTCGAGGAGAAAAAAAATCAGATGTGTGGGGAAAGTTACAACTCTATTACAATGTGTGCATTCAACCGGACCTGAGAACGAAAATATGATTATTATGATGGAATGATCAATGAAACAAAATCACAATCTTACTAATTTGATGAGTAATATTCTTATGCATGTTGCTATGCATACTAGAAGTGGACAACAAGATGAATTGAGGAATCTGGTTATTGAAGCAAGACTTATTGCTGATACTCAGATACGAATGTTATTTCTCTGATTTTCATCATAATCTTACTAATTTTATTTTTATCTTTGAATAATAATCCAAATTATTTTTATTGTTAGGTTCCTCCAATACTGATGCTGAGAGTGCGCATAGAAACCAACCATCATTATCACCACCTAACTCCATTCCAAAAATTAATACTTTCATTTACAACCATTTGTTACAATATATTATGTAATTATATTAATTTCACTACTGCTTTTTATGAATAGATTGACATGAAAGAATGTGTATAAAGTTAGTCACTTGTTTAGTTTTGATGCTAGGATTGTGCCTTTAAATTGTGATAGTAACATTTTTTTGTGATTGAAATGAACATTTTTTGTTTGAGCATCTGAGAAAACATGTAGTTGTGGGATATGTATTCTTTTTTTCCTTATATGTATTTGTCATTCTACTAATCAACGTATCAATCATTCATGCATATTAATACAATCCAATAAGGATTACGTTTATATTATTTTGTAATTTTTTATTTTATAGTCTCTATACCATCTTAAAAAACCATCACTATTAATATCATGTGTAACCTGACGATAAAATGTACTAATATTTCTTAACACTTGTGATGATAACCGCTTTCTTAACATTGTGATAATCAATAATAAAATATGGTAATTTTTTTTAACACTTGTGGTAAGTGATAATAAAAGGTAGTACATTTCTTAACAATTGTGATAACCAATGATACAATATAGTAATTTATACTAACATAAAAGATAATAATTTTTCCTAACCATTTTCTAACCAAAGACAAAGGATAGTAACTTTTATAAAACTTAAGGTAATCAACAATAAAAACAGTAACATTTATTGACACTTGTGGTAACTGATGATACAAGTTAGTAATTTATACTAATATATATGGTAATTGACAATAAAAGTTATTTCCTAACCCTTTTGCTAGCGGATGATAAAAGTTAGTAACATTTCTTGACATTTGTGGTAATCGATAGTACAAGATAGTGACTTATACTAATATATGTAGTAACCGACGATAAAAATTAGTAATATTTCCTAATCCTTTTCTAACACACGAGAAAAAGGAGAAACATTTCTTAATATTTGTGATAACCAATGATACAAAACAGTAACTTATACTAACATATATGGTAACCGATGATCAATGACTGTAACTTTTCCCAACGCTTTTCTAACCGACGATAATAAAATATAGTAATTTTTCTAAACACTTGTGGTAATATCAAATAAAAAATATTAATATTTTCTAACACTTGTATAATTGACGATAAAAGAGTAGTTCCAAACATTTGTAGTATCCGATAATAAAATATAGTAATATTTACTAACATTTATTGTAATTGACGATAAAATATAATAATATTTTCTAACACGTGTGGTAACCCTCAATAAATGGTAGTAACATTTCTTAACAGTTATGGTAACTGATATAAAATATAGTAACTTTTGCCAACACTTTTCAAGCCAGTGATAAAAAATAATAAATTTTACCAATACTTTCTTAATTGTCAATATAGATCCAAGACATGTTGCAACGGTAACCAAAATTGTTGGGATATACCTATCCCGATTGGTGTAGGTCCATCCAATGAAAAAGGTTTTGCCAATGCTTTTATTAGATTTAGCATACAGTTTTTGTCCATCTGGATAACACATTTGTTTCGTAGTGAATATTAGAAGTCACTCCGGACTTGTGAGACTAATGAGTTGTTTGTAATTACACCCGAACATGCAAAAGGATAGGTTTCACTAAGTGTTGTTGTTATTAGTATGCTAATGGTGAAACTAGAAACAACAGAGTTTTATCTCCTTGATGCAAAGAAATCAATTACCAATTGAATTTTTACACTCAATATGCAACTTACTTTGCAAATGTTCTAATATATCATGATATTTAAATCAATAAAAAGAAATAATTTTCCTAAACAGTTTAGAAATTTTTCATTTTTGAAACTATTGGAGGTGAATTTGACTGTACAGATAATAGCTCTACTAACACCAATGGGGGACTTGGTCATTTGATGATCTGGGTTGATGAGACTTATAAATAACCATCGGAGGGTATTCCGACAGAAAAACTTCAGCGCTTAAGTTAGATAGCGATTTTCGAAATAGAAAAAGTAGACTGAAAGAGAGTTCTGTGTCGTGCGTAATGTCTAAGTTGATAAAATATGCGTAAATATATCTGGCAGGCTAGGTTAATGATATACATATACTTTTTGTGTATGAGAGTTTGAGAGCTTCTCGAGATGACGGGAATAATCATGTAAGATTCTCAAAGGTTTCAAACTCTGACCGGTTTAGAAAGTCTGAATTGCTATGTAGATTCCTTTCCATATTGACTGTGGACATAGGTCTCCTTTTCATTTATGTAAGATTGCCTTTCGCGATTTGAGGGGAGGAAATATTACCATAGTGGAGCAAGCGGCAATCACCAAATACCAACGAAGTCTAAATACCAATCAGAATTGAACCAGGTAGGTGGCTACCGAGAAGAAATCTGGCTAGTAAATTTTGGGTGAAGGTTGCTTAACAAATTGAGGGCTTGGCTAGCCCTGGGTCTAGCATGATCTGGGCTAAGTGTCATCACTTGCCCCCTACTCCTCATACTACTTTGGAGAAGAGGAATGAGGAGTAGACTAAGGGTCGTACCTCAAGAGCTCACGGAAGTGCAAACGTGCATACCTATTCAATAAATGACTTTGAAATAAATGTTACATGGGAAGTTCAAGAACTTAAATTCTTCATTCATCGAGCTTGCTTCTCATTAGGCCATTTCATCTACTCAAGATTGCAAGGATCACGTCTTTACAGCTATGAATAGGGGATGAAGGATTACACCATCACATCAAAAGTGATACGGAATGCTCCCGAGAGTATTCTATGAATTTCTTCTATTGAAAATTTGTGCTCCCAAAAGACATCGTAGGTATGGGTTTTAAGCTACAAAAGCTAGTAGTTTAGAAGTCTTCTATCAATGTAGGTTTCTGCCATGTTGAGAGCTACCGAGATGAGATTTCGGCATGTCTTGATGGAATCTATTAGGGTTCACAGGTTTTGGCTTTGGGTAGAGAGAGGCCTTAGTACTGAATCGAAACTCACTTCTCATGGTCAAAATCATCGTCTATCATGAGGTGCCAAAAACGGCTAAGGATCCTTCTTCATTACTTTCAGGCTAGGTGGTAAGAGGAATTCAGACTTGAAGGTGGGTAAGAGAAACCACTACAAAAAAAACATCAATTTGCGACAAAATTTGGGATAAATTTGAAAGAAAAATTCGTCCCAAAACAAATTTGCGACAAATTTTGCAACAAATTTTTTTTCATTGCTAATAAGTCGTCATAAAATTTTGGGGCAAAAAATTAATTATTCGTCGCAAAAATTTCCAGTAAATATTTTTTTTCGCAAAATTCGTCGCAAATGTGCTACAAATTTAGTAATAAAAATTTTATTTGTTGCAAATTTATGACGAATAACATTTTCGTCGCAAATTTTGCGACGAAAATATATTTGTTGCAAATTTTGCAACGAATAAGTTATTCGTCGCAAATTACCAACGAAAAATAATTTGTCGCAAATTTGCCACGAAATATTTTTTGTCGCATATTTGCCATGAATCTAATTTTTGTCGTAATTTGCGACGAATAGTTTTTTTCATCGAAATTTTTGCAACGAAATGCAATTCATAGCAAATTAGGAACAAAAAAAAATTTGTCGTAGAATTTGTCGCAAATTTGCGACGAATGTTTTTTGTTACAAAATTCGTCGTTAATTAAAATTTATAATTCAATTTTAGCAACGAAATTTGCGACGTGCATAGTTTTCAGGGACAAATTTTGTTACGAATATGTATTTTGCGACAAATATCAATTTTTTTAGCATATTAGGATCATTTTTCACTATATAACCTTTATTTATATCTGCTTATCCAACCCCATCAACAATTAATCATCCAAATCATTTTTTATATCAAATTTCATTCGTCTATACTCATCAATATAACTAACTATTCAATAAGATCAATAAGTTAAAAATTCAACAAAAAACCATAATAGTAATATTAAAGATAAAAGCAATATCAAGTCTAAATGTTAAAATATCAATAATCATACATAACTAAAAAAATCAATGTAACAAGTATCAAAATGCAATATTCAAATAACAGTACACAATTTCAAGAACGACCTCCACCACCACCACCACCACCACCATCATCATCATCATCATCATCATCATCATCATCATCATCATCATCATCATCATCATCATCATCATCATCATCATCATCATCATCATCATCATCAACATCATCATCGAAGAATTCATCACCATCGCGAACATTATCAGGAGGAGAAATAGAAGGGGGAATCTGACTTGGAGCGGAGGCTAACTGAAAATACTGCATGATTAACATTTGCTGCGTGCGGAACTCGTTCATTTCTTGCATGTGCTTTGCTTGAAGTTCATTAAATTCCTAATCTCTTTACAGCAGTAACTCTTTCAAATGGCTCACCTCTTGATTCAATTGATTTATTTCTACCCTGATTGCTAGTGGGGTGGAAGAAGATGAACCAACGATTTTGTAAGTTCTGCTCAAAGAACCTAGCCCAACTACTCTACCCCCTTTTGGTCCACTAGTCACCTCGAGCCATGTTTTCATGTTATCAACAGATGGCTCAGATCCACTAGCATCATCACTAGCACTCGAACTTTTACGTGATAGCTCATCATATTTCTCCGGTATTGTCATGAGAAAAATTAAAATAAATTTACAATAACAATATAATACAAGCATATACAATTTTGATTAGATATATATATATGAAGGAAAATAAAAAAAATTTGTAACATAAATCATGAGACTATATAGGATCTAAATTATGAACATTCATATTAATATTGAATAAGTTGAAATTTATGAAAAAAAAAAAAAAAGAGAATCTCTATCAACTAATTCATTAGAAATCAAAAAATCAAGTCAGCAACAAAAATAAATTTGGGAGAGACTAATCTAATAAATTTATCTTCCTACATTGTTATGATATATTCAACATAATATATTCAAATTAATATTGAAAATATTCATTAAATAATTGGAAGTTTTGCAATTACAAACCTTAATTGCTCTAACTCTCTCGTTGCTCTAAATCTTATCTTTTTTCTGAAATATGCGCGTGAAAGTATCTATAAATAAAAGTTCGGTCCCCGTTTCCTTGGCCTAAAATAAAAAAACACCGTTAGAAATAATGAAATGGTTTAAATTAGATTAAAAAATTAGTGTTTGTATAAAATTACCAATCTATTTCTATGTTCACCAATATTGATCGAGCCTCCCGCATACGTCGTAGACAATTCCCCTGAATTATAAGCTCGGTTTTTTTTTATTCTGTTCACTCCATCATTTGCTCTCCTTCGATTCCCAAAAATTCACAATCATGCCTCAATTTTGCTCGATGATGCAGTTTGTCTTTTTTTCGTGTCTCTTCGCATGATTTAGAGCGTGTCGGATGTGATCGCCATATTTTTTTTTAAAAATCCTTTTACTTCTAACTCTTCAGTCTCGTCGCAAGTGAATAGTCACTGCAATGGAAAAAAATCAATTGATTATAAAGCTATTAACTTAATTTCATATACAAACTGATTGGGATAATTTACCTTGAACTCGCTCCACCACAGCTCTTTTGTTTCTTCCGGAGTGTTTGTATAAGTCATCGAAACCCCTCCCCAATGGTTATTCACTTTTCTAGTAATCTCGTGAATAACATGTACAGAATTTGTAAATCTATCATAAAGTTCAAACAAACAATATTAAATAAACAAGATAGTTAAAAGAATAATTTGTTTTATAAATAAAAGAAATAATACGTTTGAAATTTTAAAATTTAGTACTTACGAATCTCCGTAAAGGACTATCAACTCTCGATTGTCTTCCTTATCTGCATACGAGTGTTCTACCGAAGGGATTAGCGAAGGTACATTACTAGTTATTTGTTGAGAATGCAAAGGGCCTACAACAGAAGGGGGAGGCGAAGGTACATTGCAGACAAGGGAATGGGATTGCGAAGGTGCCGAAGTAGACTGCGATAGTGAAGAGCGTGATCTTCCATCAAAATTTCGTCTATGACCGCCACGCCAAAACTATCAACCATAATATATTATTAACAAAGATAAAAAAATAAAAATTGCATGTGCATCAGATGCATAATGAAGAACATGAATAAACTTACCATATTTAATTTGACAAATTAAATGCGACGAAACAAGACACCAATATATCAAGAAATTTTCTCTAAAGACCTATAGAAAAAAAGATAATATATTAACAAATCAAATATATAAATTTAAGAATGAGACAGCAAATAGATAAATATCTGATTTTTATTATATTAAAAGAACAAAACTTACCCGTCATAAAAAATCAAAGTTCTATTGTCATTATCATCCTCATCATGTGTCTCAAAATTAGACTCTTTAACATCATTATCATCAACATCCTCATCCTCATCCTCATCCTCATCCTGATTCTCATCATCTATCTAAAAATTAGATTCTTTATCGTCTTTTTCATGAATTTCACTTGCATCCACGTCTATCACTACTCCGCTGGGATCTCGTAACGTTGGAATATTATATTTCTCGGTCTGAAATGTATTGACAACTTCCTATTATTGATATGCTATATCTTCCCAATGTTCCTCAATTTTTTTTAGTGCTTTCGTTTTATAAATAGTCACCAATCAATTTTGTCACGTTTTAAACTAGAATATGAAGTATAAAATACTTAAATCGCTTGTTGTGTTAACACAAATGGTTCATATCTTTTATACAATTTCTTATGATTTATTTCAACTAAATTAAACTGTGAATACACTTTCATCTCTTTGACAGGGTCAAACCAATGACACATAAATAAAACAACTTGTAATTCTGGATCTGGGTACTCTACCTCTACGATTTCATCCAACAAACCATAAAAATCATTTTGACCTCCACCATCATTGGATGACTAAACACAAACCCTACTATTCATTGTCGTTTTCCCCATTTCATATTCTTTAATATGAAAATTATACCTGTTTATGAAATATACTGGTCAAATTCGTACAATTGATTTTGGATCCCATGACAGATGGATTAATAATACTTGCTCAACTTGAAGTTGATTATCATGGACCTAAAGTCCAATAAATATGTTAATATGTTTTAAAATAAATATTTAAATAATTTATAATTTACTTACATATTTTCTGAACCATGATACAAATTTTTTATCGTAGAAACAATCAAACTCATGTGTCGAAAGTTTAGAATATACGTTTTGGAAAATTCTACCATAAAAAAAAATAAATTTTAACACAAACAATTTACTACATAAGAAATATATAAAATAGAAAATATATACCAACTCGAAATATGACGTCACTTCTGGATAGTTCAGCAAAATATATGTACGGACTGCCCGTCATTCTTGACCAGCTAAGTATCTACGGTTACATGGTCTATTTGGTCGACCAAGATAATTAAAAATTGAGAATGACTTCAAATTGGGATCAATAGGGCTCTTATCATTTCTTCCCGCTCTCTGCCTCTTGCACTGAACGTGAAACTCAAAATCATATGATACAAATGTTATTACTTCCTCCACAATGTATGCATTGACAATAGAGATTTCAACACGTGCCTTATTTTTCACTTTCTTCTTCAAATGATATAGGAATCTAACTATAACAAAACAAAATGTATTAGAAAATTGTATGCAATGAAATTAGTAATTTTATATGCCTTGATAACGAAGTATAAAAGATGAAAAACTCACCTTTCAAATGGATACATCTATCGAAATTGGACAGGATTTCCAACGTTCACCTTATATGGCAAGTGAACCAAAAGATATTCCATGGAATTAAAAAATGACGGTAGAAATATCCTTTCTAAATTACACAAAATGATTGGAATCTCTTTCTCTAACATCTCCATGTGTGAATGTCTTAACACTATCGAGTAAATATCATGAAGGAAAATGTTTAACTCCGTAATGGCACCCCAAACAAAATTTGGTAAGAGTTCCTTAAAAATAATAGGAATTAGTCTTTCCATAAATATATAACAATCATGAGTTTTCAAACCAATCAACTTACATTACTTCAAATCGACACATCTTCCAAGATTTGAGACATAACCATCAGGAAATATCAATGATTTCAACCATTCACAAATAATCCGTCTCTGATCCTTATTCAATATAAAACTGCCTTCGGTTTTGGTCCCCTACTACTTTCATCGACATCAAGAATGGGTCGTTTACAAAAGAATCGCATATCTTTTCTTGCATTCAAGTTGTCTTTCGTTTTTCCAGTGATATCCATCACTATATTTATCAGATTATCAAAGATATTCTTCTTAATATACATTACATCGAGATTATGATAAACTAAATGACTCTTCCAATATGGTAAATCCCAAAATATAGTCCGTTTAGTCCATTTATGTGAATAACCATAGCCATATGTTGTACCATGTGGCTCTTCAATAACAGATGGAAAGTTAATAACTCTATGCCAAATTTGTTCACCGGTTAATCTCAATGGAGGAGGTCTTTTTTCAATTCTATTCTTAGTGAATTCTTCTTTTTTTCTTCTGAATTTATGAGTTAACGGTAAAAATTGTCTATGACAATCAAAATAACTCGTTTTGTTCCCATATTTCAATCTGAATGACTTTGATCTCTCCAAACATATTGGACATCCTAAAATTCCAGTGGTACTCTATCCCGATAACATATTATAAGCCAGAAAGTTATTTATGGTCCAAAGAAGAGTAAGCTTCATTACAAACATCTGATTAGTATGAACATCATATGTAGGAACACCTTCATTGCATAGTTGTTTCAACTCCACAATCAATGGTTGCATGTAAATATCTATTAACTTCTTCGGATTTTGCGGGCCAGACACGACCAATGTTAAAAACATATATGGTGTCTTCATACACATACTGGTTGGAAGATCATACGGAGTTAAGATAACTGGCCAACAAGAATAAGTTCTTCCTGATTTGCTAAATGGAGCAAACCCATCAGCATAGAGACCTAACCTAATATTTCGAGTCTCTCTCTCAAACTCAAGATATGTACGCCACTGATTACGACCCGACCTACTAGTACTCATGTATCTACATACAAAATTTATAAAATTCTGCATCTTTATCATCTCTCTAATATAGCATACAAGCATCTCTACAAACATCCATTATTTCCACCGGAAGACCTAATTCTTTCACCAACTTTTTCATACTATAGAAATCATTGGGTATAATGTGATCACGCGGCAACATTTCTCCAATAACTTGAACAAAATCATTAAAACAATCCCCAGACACATTATACTCTGCCTTGACATTCAACAGTCTTACGGTTAGAGATAGCTTAGTGTGGCTGTCACAACCAGCCCATAAAGATTCATCTGCAGCTCTTAACACTTCCTGAAATTGGAGACATGATTCATTATTCACATTTTCATCAACACCTGGTACTTTTACCTCCTCCAATGGTGATGCATAACTAGTATTCCCACGTTCAAATGTTGGAGCAAAGCTAGAACTTGCAGCGCTTGGTTCGGGAACAAAATTCGGACTCGCTACATCAATTACCATCATTTGATATAGATTCAATTGATCATAATAACTCTGATCCCCACTAACTGAGAATTGTCTGTTTTGTCTATACTCCTCATCAGAAATGAACGGTTCACCATGACATGTCCAATTATAGTAATTCGGGGTAAAACCAATTCCACAAAGATATTCTCTAATTTCATCACACTACAAAAATTTACTATTACGATACCTTCTACACGGACACCTTAACTTATTCCCATCCATAAAAACAACATGACTACAAGCAAAACCTGAAAATTGTTCCAACCAAAAAATAAACTCATCAGTTAAACCCCGACTATCAGATAAGTTCTTTTTATACATCTAACTTCTTTCTTTCTGCATTTTCCCTATTTCCAAATTTAAAATTTTTAAAAAATTAATAAAAACTACTAAAAAAACAACTAAATCATTAATAATAATATCATCATTAATCCCAACTAAGTTGATATAATAATAAATAATAATGTTAATTGCATAAAAATTTAACGTTAATTTCACAGTATAAATTAAATATTATAAAAATAACGTTAACTTCACAAAACTCAACATCATCAATAATACTAACCTTAATTTCACAAAAATTTAATATAATAATAAATAATATTATAAACTTAATTAATATTAAACAAATTAACTAAATTATTACAATAACATTAAATATTATCATATAATCTAATAAAGTATAAAATATTGAACATTTAACAATATTGATCTATTAACTAATCGAAATAAGATTTATTATAAATTGCTAATTATTGTTAATATAATGTTTCACCTAATCAATTCTCAACACTTTCGATTCTAATTTTATATAAAAATTAAAATTAACAAATCCAAAAATATCATTAAATCAACCACTAAATACAATAAAAATAAACTAATATAGAAATAAAAACAATACAAATTTACAAATTAACATAATTGCATCAATTCCAATCATTACAGTACAAATTAAAACATTTATCACCACCAAAATAATAATTCACCGATAGTCTCAGATATCAACAGCAGTAACAGCTTCCAATCCAAATATTCAAGAATCGAAAATCTTGACACATAAAAAAAATTATAAATAACTAATATATTATTAAAATAATATAATAAAAATATTTTTTTAAATAACATTTCTCAAAAAATTAAAAAAAAAATTTATTCATAAAAGTGGCAATGATGGGTCGGGCCGGGCCAGGCCCAATGGGCCTGCTCGGGCCGGGCAAGGGCCCAGCCCCACGAGCCACACGTGAAGGGGGCAGGGGCAGCGGCCCCTGCGTGAGGCTTGGCAGCGCAGGGGCCAGCGGCCCCTTGCAACGGCTGGCTCGCGTAGGGGCCAGCGGCCCTTTACAGCGGCCGGTCGCACAGGGGCTACGGCCCCTTGCCGCGGGTAGCCCGCGAAGGGCAAATCCGGTGGCTTGGCCACCAGTTCTGCCTTCTATTCCGGTAGCTTGCCATCTACAGCCCAGATCCGACGGCTTGCTTCCTGTGGCTGAGAGAGAGACAAAGAGAGAGAGCGAGAGACAGAGACAGAGAGAGAGAGAGAGAGAGAGAGAGAGAGAGAGAGAGAAAAAAAGATTACATATCACCATCGCAGATTCGGCATCCCGATCCGACGGCTTGCTTCCTGCGGCTGAGAGAGAGACAAAGAGAGAGAGAGCGAGAGACAGAGACAGAGAGAGAGAGAGAGAGAGAGAGAGAGAGAGAGAAAGATTACATATCACCATCGCAGATTCGACATCCCTTCGCAGAACCACTTTCACTGTTATTCGAAAATGAACAAAGAGAAAGAGAGTGAGAGTGAGAGTGGGAATGAAGAAAGAATGGTTAAGTGTTGAATATATTGAAATTATGGACAAAATTTTTTTGTCCCTAAATTCGTTGCAAATCAGGGACGAAAAAAAAAATTCGTCCCTGAATCAGGGACGAAAAAACAAATTCGTCCCTGAATCAGGGACGAAAATTAAATTTCGTCCCTAAATCAAGGACAAAAATTAAATTTCATCCCTGAATCAAGGATGAAAATTAAATTTCATGAATCAAGGACAAATTCGTCCATGAATCAAGGACGAAAACAAAATTCGTCCTTGAATCAAGGACGAAAATTAAATTTCATCCCAGAATCAGGGACGGAAAAAATTTTCGTCCATCAGTCAGGGACAAAAAAAAATCGTCCCTGAATTGGGGGCGAAAATGAAATTTCGTCACTAAATCAGGGACGGAAAAAATTTTCATCCCTCAGTCAAGGACAAAAAAAAAATTTGTCCCAGAATCGGGGACGAAAAAAAATTCGTCCCTGAATCAGGGACGAAAAACAAATTCGTCCCAAAATCAGGGATGAAAATTAAATTTCATCCCTGAATCAGGGACGAAAAACAAATTTGTTCCTGAATCAAGTACAAATTAAAAAGTCGTCCCTGAATCAGGGACGAAAATTAAATTTCGTCCCTGAATCAAGGATGGAAAAAATTTTCATCGCTCAATCAGGAACGAAAAAAAATCCGTCCCTGAATCGGGGACGAAAAAAAATTCGTCCCTAAATCAGGGACAAATTATTTTTTCGCCGCTATTATAGGGACGAAAATTTTTTTGTCACAAATTCAGGGATGAAATTTAGTTTTCGTCCCTGAATCAGCGACGAAAGTATTTTTCATCGTAATTTATAACAAATTTAGCAACAAATAATTTTTTACTTTACAATTTGCAACGAATTTAGCAACGATATTTATGATTTTTGACAAATAACTCATTGAATGCACTAAAATAGAAACTAAATAGACAAACTATTAATAATATTTGTATACTATGATATAATTATAAAAAATATTCATTATATTGATCATTAATTAACAAGTATTTCTACTTTAACTCTTAATTTAGTGAATCGAATACATAAACAAATTTATAAGATAAAGTTATCAGTGCTGGGAATGGAAAATTAAATAGATAATGAATAGAAAATGAATGTATCAATAATAAATTTTTGTAACAATTTAAAAGATTACACTATATTATCACTATTTTATATAAACAGATAATAAATGAACTATTTTATATAAGGTTTTGTGAACATCTTAAGATTCTCTACGCTATCAGTGTATATCACCATTTACAAATCGTTTTTTAATATTAGAAAATGCTACTAATACAAGTAATTAAAAAAGTGACTGAAAAATAAATTTTAGCGACGAATTGTGTCACAAATGTTATATTTGTCACTAATTTGCAACAAATTTAGCAACAAATAATCAAATTTTTTACGACGAATATAAATATTTGTCACTAAATTTGTGACGAATTTAGAAATTCGTCGCAAATTTAGGGATAAATTCGTTTTCGTCCCAAATTTAGAGACGAATTGAGAAATTTGTCTCAAAATTTTGAGACGAATAAACAAATTGTTTCAAATTTAGGGACGAATTTCTGTTTCGTCCCAAAAATTTGAGACGAATGGTTAAATTTATCGCAAATTTAGGAACGATTAATTTATTCGTCGCAAATTTAGGGATGAATTTTTAATTCGTTACAAATTTTGGGACGAATTATAAATTTGTTGCAAATTTAGCGACAAATTTTGAAATTCGTTGCAAATTTAGCAATGAATATTTTTTTTGTCGCAAATTGGCAACGAATTTTGAGTTAAAAATTTTTCGTCAAAAATTAGCGACGACTTTTGTAACGAAAATTTTTTTGTTGCTAAATTTGAGATGAAAATTGTTTTGTTGCTAAAATCGTGGCTAATTTGCGACGATACCATTTTTTGTCGCTAAATTTGTTGCAGATTTGCAACGAATATTTTTCGTTGCTAAAATTCGTCGCTGAATTCTTGTTTTTTTGTAGTGACCATGTAACGCGTTTTCTAGTTTTGGTTAACTCCTGCCTTGTCAAAGTCAATTCCAACTTCTTTTGGTGTAATTCGGTCAGACTCGGGAACTTGTAAACTTCCTTTCACATTGTATTTGATTGTGTACTCTAATATGTGTTTATTGCGTCAAGATAAAGAAAATTTTATTACTTGTCATCCTCGTCTTGATCAAAAGAACAATGGCCTCGTCTATCAATATCCGAGCATTGAACCTCATTAAACCATTAGTGACGTGACCTATAGGATACTTTGTTGTCGATAGGCTTACTTAGTCATTAGGCATAAGGTGTAGCAGCTCGTGTACCCGTTATGTTGTTTACAAATGAGAGAGCAAGTGTTGACTTCCTTTCACATTGGATTTCTGAGTGTATCCTATTAGGGTCTTCCCAATTGGGGGTGAGCTTGCCTCCTAGTTGGGGTTAGCCGGTGACTTATACCTTCCGAAGTACTATGTCGCCCATCTTGAACGTTTTAGTCCTAAGTCATCTGTTATAGTACCTTGCTATCTCCTGTTGATAAGTAGCCATTCGGATAGATGCGGCTTCCCTTAACCTAGGAAGTAAGTCTAATCGTACATGTAGCAGGGGTTCGTTCTACCCCCTTCATAATGGTCCACCCGTACCGAATGAATGCTAATTTCGACCGGGATTTCTACTTCGTAAACATACGTCAAGCTGAATGGTATTCTCCTGTTACCCTCCGAGGCATCATTAGATAGGCCCAAAGAATATTATAGAGTTCATCCACCTAGCGGCCTTTAACCTCATCTAGCTCAACTTTTAACCCTACAAGATTGTTCGATTAGTTACTTCCGTAGGGCCATTGGTCTGAGTGTAGGTAACGGAACTGAAATGATACTGGATCTCCAATATGCTGTAAAAGTCTTGAAAGCTTCTGTTTTCAAACTGTTTGCTATTGTCGGTGATCAGAATGTGGGGCAAACTAAACCTGGTGATGATGTACGTCCATACGAAATGTTGTATCTTACTGATGGTGATATGGGCCAATAGCTCGGCTTCCACCCACTTGGTGAAATAGTCCATGGCCACAACTAAGAACTTTCACTATCCAATGGCTGGAGAGAATGGTCCTAGGATGCCCATTCCTCATTGAGCGAATGACCATGGGCTGCTCGGGTTGAACTCGGTGGAAGGTTGGCACGGTACCAACGAAAAGTGTTAGTACTTGTCATACCTCTTGACATAGCCATTTGCATCAGCATTCATGGTGGGCCAATGTAACCTTGTTGGAGAGCCTTGTTTACCAGATTTTGGGCGCGCAGGTGACTATCGTATATTTCTTCATGAATTTCTCTAAGTACTTAATTCCCTTCCTCAGGTGCTAAACACTTCAAAAACGGATGTGTGTAGGACTTCTTGTAAATGTCCCCATTGATTATGGTGTAGTGAGAGGCTTTATGCCTCAATTTGGCGACTATAAAAGAAGAGCTCAGTAGATGCTTGCACTTTAGATAGGCCTCTATGGGATCTTTCCAACTAAGTTAGTTGTTCATAAAAAAGACCTACTTGGGCTCTTCAATGCTTGGATGTGGTAGGCTCTCTACGTAGACTATTTAGTTAATTGTTACAGAGTTTGAATTGGCTAGCTTTGAGAGTATGTCAGCTCAGCCATTCTCTAATCGGGGGATTTGTTATATGTTTACCTTGTTGAATTTGTCGATCGCTAACTCGGATAAATACTTCACCATTGTTGACTCTTTGATTTCATAAACCCCCTTGATCTGCTTGACGACTAGTTAGCTGTCAGTGAAGATGGTCCCCTAATGATGCTACGATCCGCTATCCGGCTAGAAAAGTTTCGTATTTGGCCTGATTGTTGGTAATTGGGAAATCGAAATGGATGGCATATTCAGCTTTGAAGTTATTTGACCCTACGAGGATGAGACCAACTCTATTTCCTAAAGAGTTAGATGACCCGTCAATATGAAGCATCTATTCGAGCTGCATGTACTCCTCTTGGACATCAGTAGAGACTTGTACGGTGGACATTGGGAATGTGTACTCAAGAATGAAGTCTACGAGGGCTTGGCCCTTGCTAGATGGCCTCAGTTGGTACTTAATGTCAAATTTACCTAATTCGATACTCCACTTAATGAGTTGACCCGTGGTATCCCTTTTCTGTAGATTCTGTTTCAAAGGTTGGTCGGTTAGGACCACAATTGTGTGGGCATGAAAGTAAGGGTAGAGGTGTCTGGTGGTGATGGCCAAGACAAACACTATCTTGTTGATAGGTCGATGATTGACCTCAAAACTCATGGAGTATGCGATTAACATAGTACACTGACCTAGAATCGACCAAGAGTGGGGTGGAGACGACATGATATATTCTGAGTCATTTGATTGCAGCTTGGCACTCAAGCATTCATGTGGACTTTTGAGATTTCTTTAGAGCGTCATAGAAGGGCTTATATTTCTCCCCTACTTTGGACGTGAATCGGTTTAGGGCTGCTATTCTACCGGTGAGGCATTGCATATCCTTTACAATCCCTGGGGGTAACATGTCGAGCATGACTTGAATTTTCTCCGGATATTCTTCAATTCCTCGATTGGTAATCAGGAAATCAAGAAATTTCCTAAATGTAATCCCAAAAGTGTATTTCATTGGATTCAGCCTCATGTTATAATAACCAACATTTGGAATGATTCATCCAAATCTATGATATGGTCCTCAGAATTGGTGCTTTTGATCAGTATGTTATCGACATAGGCCACCACGTTTCTGCCTAGTTGTTCACTAAAGACCTTATCGATCAAGCACTGAAAAGTTGTCCGACGTTCTTAAGGCCAAACATTATGACCCTATAATAATAGGTACCAAACTTTGTGATAAAACTAGTTTTCTCCTCACCCTCGCGAGCCATAAGTATCTAATTGTAAGCGAAGTAGGCATCCATAAAACTTAAGAGCTAGTGATCCAACAAATTGTCTTCCAACTTGCGATGTTAGGAAGCGGGTAGCCGTCCTTAGGGCATGCCTTGTTGAGATTCAGAAGTTCATACACATTCTCCATTTGTCATTTGCTTTATTTTACCATAACTATGTTGTCCAACCAATCAGGGTATCTTACTTCTCGAATGAACCCCATCGCTAAGAGTTTTTGGACTTCTTCCTATATTGCACGTTGGGGTTCCTACACGAACATTCTCTTCTTTTGCTTAACAAGCTTTCAACTAGCAATATGGTTAGCTTGTGAACTATGACCGAGGGGTGGATGCTTGGCATGGGATTGGTGAAGACCTTCGAATGACATCGTAGGCAATCCACGATTGCTTTTTGAAGAGTATCGGTAAGTGGGCACTGGTTTGACCGAGTGTATCGGTGATAGAAACTTCAGTTATCTCCTCCCCGAGTTGAGTATTGAACTGTTGTTCGACATCATCTCTGAGTTCCAGAGTGTCGACTGTTAAGACCTCGCTTTCTTCTCTTGTTACGGGGAGGGTTAACCGATTGGATTCACCATGGAATGTTATGATCCCAAAAGGTGTTCTAAACTTAACCTTTATATGTCTAGTACTCGATGGTACCTCGAGACCATCTAGGTTGGGGCGATCCAAGATGGCATTGAATGGGGATAGAAGTTTTATCACATAAAAAGCGGTTCTTGTGGCCACATGGAGAGGAGGCATTCCCAACGCTGCAACAGGTGAGATAGTACATTCTGGGCATATGCATTCACAATAAGCCCTTTAATGGATTGGTTAGAGGGTTGGAGATGAGATCGAGAGAAACCCATTTGCCAGAAGGCATCCTAAAAAAAGGATGTCACAATCTGCTCCTTGTTCTACGAGAGTTCTTTTGACAAAGTAAGACCCAACTCTCGTGATGACAACTAGTAGATTGTTTTGAATGATAACCCCTATCAAATTGTCATCATCGAAACTAGTGATCAGAATCTTTCTTTTGACTAGAGTCATGGCGGAGATAGGGAGAAGATGGTGATAAGAGTTTCTTTGATTAGGAAATCGGTCTGTTCCCTATGAACAGCATCAATAGATTGGAGATAGGTTGGCTCTACAGATGATGACTCTACTAACTCGAACAGGGGGGACTTGATCATCTGATGATCTTAATTGATAAGACCTGTAAAGAACAACTAGAGGGTGCTTCAACAGGGAAGACTTCGACGCTCAAGTTAGAGAGTAGTTTTCGAAATAGAAGAAACAGATTGAAAGAGAGCTCTGTGTTGTGTGTAATGTCTAAGTTAAGAGAGTAAGTATGTGCGTACCTAACAAGCTAGGTTAATGATGTATATATAGCTTTTGTGTGTGATAGTCGTATGTAACTAGGGTGTCAAAACCCTAGTTTCCTTACGAGAGCATCTTGAGTTCATCTACTTAACAACCATTAACCTTGCCAAGCGTAGCTTTTAGCCCTTGCAGGATCATTCGATTAGTTTCTTTTGCAAAGATATTGACCTGTGGGTAGGCGATGAAGGTGAAATGATATTGGATCTCCAATTTCCTACAAAAGTATTGGAAGTTTTTATTATTGAATTGCTTGCCGGTGTCGGTGATCAAAATGTGAGGCATGCCTAACAAGATGTGTAGAGACTCAAACGAAATGTTGTATCTTACCGGTAATGATTTGGGCTAATGGCTCAACTTCCACCCACTTGGTGAAGTAGTTGATGGCCACAACTAAAAACTTTCACTATCCGATGGCCAGAGAGAATGGTACTAGGATGTCTATTCCCCATTAAGTTAATGATATGAGTTGGCTATAGCATTGAGCTTGGTGGAAGGTTGGTGCGGTACCGATGAAAAGCGTCGGCACTTGTCACACCTCTTAACGTAGTCATCCGCAACAACCTTCATGGTGGCCCAATAGTACCCTCATTGGAGAGTCTTGCTTGCCAGATTTCAGTTGCCCAGGTGGTTACCGCATATTCTTTCATCAATTTCTTTAAGTACGTAATTCCCTTCTTCGGCTGTTAGGCACTTCAAGTATGAATGTGTGTAGGACTCTTGTAAAGGTCCCCATTGATGATGGCATGGTGAGTAGTCTTGCACCTCAATTTAGCAGCTTCAGAGAAGGAGCTTGGTAGATGCTCGTACTTTAGATAAGCCTCTATGGAGTCTTTCAACTAAGTAAGCTACTCGTCAACAAGACCTGCCTAAGCTCTTCAATGCTTGGGCATGGCAAGCTCTCTACGTAGACTGTTAAGTTTGTTACTACAAAGTCTGAACTGGCCAGCTTTGAGAGCATGTCAACTCATGCATTCTCTGATCAACTGTATATCTACTTGTTGAATTTGTCAACCGCTTCACTTATCTTGGATAGATACTTCACCATCATCAACTCTTTGATTGAGTAGACCCTCTTGATATGCTTGATGACTAATTGGCTATGAGTGAAGACCCATATGTTTTGGGCACTTAGCGATGCTACGATCTGCAAACTGGCCAGAAGAATTTCGTATTTGGCCTGATTATTGATAGTTAGGAAGGAAAAATAGATGACATATTCAGCTTTGAAGTTATTTGGTCCTGCCAAGATAAGTCCGGCTCCGCTTCCTGAAGAGTTAGATGACCCGTCGACGTGAAGGGTCCATTCGAGCTGTATGTGTTCCTCTTGGTTGTTCGTAGGGACTTGTTCATGGATGTTGGGAACGTGTACTCAAGAATGAAGTCTGCAAGATATTGGTCCTTGATAGCTAGCCTCGATTGGTAGTTGATGGCGAATTCACCCAATTCGATACCTCTCTTAATGAGTCAACCCAAGGTGTCCTTTTCTATAGAATCTACTTCAGAGGTCGATCGGTTAAGACCACAATGGTGTGGGCCTAAAATTGTGGGTGGAGACGTGTAGCGAAGGCAAAGGCTATTTTCTCAGTAGGCCAATAATTGACCTCAAACTCATAAAGTATGCGACTGACGTAGCACACTGTCCTGAAACCAACCGGGAAAGGGGTAGAGATGACATGAGATATTCTTTGAGTTGTTCGAATGTGGCTTGGCACTCGGGCATCCACATGAACTTTTGAGCCTTCTTTAGAGCATCATATAAGGGCTTGTACTTTTCCCCTTCTTTGGACATGAATCAGTTCAGGACTGTGATTCTACGAGTGAGGCGTTACATATCCTTTACGGTCCTTGGGGGTACCATGTCGAGTATGGCTTGGATTTTCTCTGGATTTGTTTTGATTCCTCTGTTGGTAATTAAAGAAACCCAGAAACTTCCGAAATGTAATCCTGAAAGTGCATTTCGCTAGATTCAGCCTCAGGCAAGCAAAGCAAATATCTAAGGTGAGATAATTTTTGACAGTCACTTTGTTGATCCCACTAATATTTTTAGTGACGGATTTTTTAGTGATGATCCCTGACGACCACATAGTTGCCCCTATAGAATTTTAGTGACGGCTACCGGCACATATAGTGATAATTTTGGCCCCATTATAAATAGTTTGTGTTATAGTGATTGTCCAAGAGTCTCAAAATAAGATAATCTAAAAGTTAAGGTAAAAGAGTAAGAGTAAGAGCCTATTCGTGAGGAATTGAAAAATCATAAGTATTATGTAAAAAATAAATGAATAAGGAAGAAGAAATCAATTAGTCTCTCCATAAAAATTAAACAAAAAAATCTGCCTTGTCCATGTTATTGCAACATTCCTACTGCCAAAATGAGTAGGACATGTCTTCTTACCGAAGAAAATGGGGATTAAAAAGGCTTCTCTCATTAAGTAGTTTCTCAATATTTTCCTGTGTATCTATTTTTGTGTGCTTGTACACATGAATGTGTTTATCAGCAGCACGCCTTGGAGCCCTTGCTTTTATATTTGTTCTTGTCGATGCTCCTGATAAATCAGCTAATGACACGCAATCCATTTTCATGTGCAATAGGTTGAGGGTGTGTTCAGCCAAAGGCTTCAGAATTTAGCTCTTACACTAGACTAGGGGTGACCACGGTTCGATTCGAACTGTGAATCGAATTGAAACCGAAGGCTCTAAAATCGAATCGGAATCATCTTTTCGGTTCCAGTTTAGAAATCAAAACCAAAACCGAAGATATATGGTTAAGTTCTGGTTCTTAATTTTTAAAAATCGGAACCGAATCGGAACCGAAACCTGAATCGAAATCAGAACCGGAACTGGAACCAAGTTTTTTTTATTGAAATCGGAATTGAATTTTTGAAAATAAATAGTTTTTACTTTTAAACAAATATTAAATTTATTTAAAATTAAAATTTTTATCATTGTGTCATAGCATAACAATAAACATACACAAAAATCAAAATCATTTAAAAATTAAAATTTTCATTATTGTGTCATAACAATCAATATGCACAAATATCAAAATCATTCAAAACTCAAAATTTTCATTATTGTATTACAATCATAATAAAAAACATACACAAAAATCAAAGTTATTCAAAATTCAAAATTTTTATTATTGTGTCACAACAATCAATACGCACAATCATCAAAATCATTCAAAACTCAAAATTTTTATTGTTGTGTCGTGATTACAATAATAAACATGCACAAGGATTAAAATCATTTAAAATTCAAAAATTTCATTATTATGTCATTATTGTGTCACAACAATAAATATGCATAAAGATCAAAGTCATTTAAAATTCAAAATTTTTATTATTGTATCATAACAATCAACATATATAATGATCAAAGTCATTCAAAATTTAAATTTTTCATTGTTGTGTCACAATCACAACAATAAATATACACAAAGTTTAAAGTCATTTAAAATTCAAAATTTTTATTGTTGTATCACAATCAAAATAATGAATAGTACCATTGTTGTGTCATAAAATTCAAATTTCAAATTATTCTTAATTACTTTTATACCCTTCAAAACTAGTTGTTATACAACTTTTAAAAAGATAAATTTAGTCTCAAAAAAATATGAAATCACTATAAATACCACTTCAATTTCATTTCCCTTTATAAATCAATTCTCACTTCTTATTTCTTTTATCAATATACTCTCACAATTTCACTCACAATTTCTCAACTCTCAATTGATATTTACAATTTTTCATTTTCTCTCATATTTAATTGCTCTCTTTTTTCAATATCTAGTTTTATTCGATTTCATTTATTAAAAAATTATATCGAGTGATAGATGCAAAAGTAAGATCGGGAAATCTTCTCAAAACGAGTAATTTTATCTTAAGAATTTTCCTACACAAGAATCTCAACATATCAACCTTAAAGCTGAAAATGATGATCAAGAAGAGATGTGTATAAAAAAAAAAGATGTTGAGATCCAACATTTTTAAGGTACATTTCAAAAAAAATCGTTTACCGAATGATTCAATATAAGTTATTTGCAATCATTGTGAACAACAATTCAAATTCAAAGAATGTAGAGGATATGAGACATTTAGAAAGTATTTAAATAATAAACATCTAACTGAAACTGGTATCGATAAAACAGAAATTCAAATATCCGGATTTGCATCTTCTAATCCCTCTTCTCTTTTTTATTTATTCTGATGAAAAAAATAGAGAAAAATTAGCTAAAATGATTGCTATTGAATATTTATCTTTTAGTTTTTGTGAAAAAATAGGGTTTATTAATTATTGTCAAAATGATTTAAATCCTTCTGTAAAACATATGCCTAGAACCACTACTACACATACAACTCATAAACTTTATAAAATGGAGGAAAATAATTTACAAAAGCTTTTAAAAAATTTTAATGGTTAAATTTCTATATGTAGTGATACTTGGAGTGATCATCGGTAAAAATATTCATATATAATTATTACATGTCATTGGAGTGATAATAATTGGAATATCCAAAAACGTATCATTATATTTAAAGTTTTTAATGAAAGACATACGACTAAAAATATTTATAAGATTATTAGTTTAATTTTACAATAATATTATTTAGTGAATAAAATTTTTTCTATTGGTTTTGATAATACTTATGCTAATACTGCTTCCATTAGAGATTTAGAAAAT
Organism: Dillenia suffruticosa; assembly: GCA_033439265.1. Classification (NCBI taxonomy): domain Eukaryota; kingdom Viridiplantae; phylum Streptophyta; class Magnoliopsida; order Dilleniales; family Dilleniaceae; genus Dillenia; species Dillenia suffruticosa. The sequence goes on from JAVTVX010000015.1 coordinate 24,842,666, forward strand.
ATTTGTAAACCTAATTTTTGTGGTAAATTTTTTTATATAAAATATTCATGTTATATATTAAATTTATGTGTTCAAAATGGATTAAGATCTCTTGAAATTTATCTTACCCCTAATAAAAAAGCAATTCTTATTTATGGAATCATCGACAATTAATGAAAAATTGGGTTAGGTTTTGTAAGGAAAACGAAAAAAGACCCAAAAGATTTTCTAAAGATGTTCTAACACGTTGGAATTCAACTTATGAATTATTGGATGAATCAGTTTTTGATAGACAATTGTTATGTCCTTTTTTTTGTAAATAATGTTAGTTCTATTATTTTATATCCACACCAATGGACTATTAGTGAAAAAATTTTAAATTTATTAAAAATGTCTAATGATGCTACATATACATTGTCTGGTGTTTATTATCCTACATCTTCATTATTTTTACTAAAAAGTATTAATATTGTAAATGCTATGCAAGAGTATGAAAATGATGAAAATTTAAAAGATACAGTTTATCTAATGAAAAAAAAAATGGTGCAATTATTTTTGTGAAATTCCTGACATTTATCTTGTTGCTATTGTTTTTTATCTTATATGTAAATTAGATGGTTTACTTGATTATTTAACTTTTTATATTGAAAATTTAGGAATAAATGATTATAATGTTGCTCAAAAAATAAATTATATTAGAAAATCAATTTTTGATATATATGTTGAATTTAGTGTGATATTTGATAATTCTACTCAATAATTTTCTCAATCTATAAATATTGGTGAATTTTCTAAAATGAGCAAACTGAGTAACTATTGTTTCAAAGACAAAAGAAGCCAAGAGATTCAAATTCTATATCTGAAATTGATTTATATCTAACAACTTCTTTTGAGTTTAGTGTCTACCCATTTTTGAAAGATTTTCCAATTCTAAAATAGTGGAAAGAGCATGCAAACAATTTTCCTATATTATCACAAATTACTAAACAAATTTTAACAACTCCTGTCTCAACTGTGGCGGTTGAACAAACATTTAGTGTGTGAGAAAATATTTTAGATGAGACAAGATCATGTATAACTTCTGAATCACTTGAGACACAAATCTGTCTAGATTATTGGTGTAAAGCAGATCTTAGGCAACAAGAAATAATAAAAAAGAATAATGAAGACTTATATGAATTTACAACCAAAGGCACATCAACCGTTATCTCTGACAACATTTCAGATTAAGTTAAGGTAAATGGGTCATATATTCAAATAGTAAGTGAATTACGAGGGTTTTGATTTCTTAGGCCCCAAAGGATACGTAGGTAGCTTAATTTATAAAAATTAAGTTCAACCCCTTTTCTTGTTTTATTTTTTTTTTAATTGTAAAACCAAACAATTAAATATGACATATTGTAATTACAAAAATGATAATATATGTATTTTTTTTTCGTTTGGTGATGTGAATTTGTTGTTCAAATATATTTTGATAAAAATATTCTTTCGATAAATGTTTGATTTAAAAAGTTATACAAAACAAATAAATCGATCTAACTCAAATCCCCATATATAAAACTTGAGTTTAAATATAATTTAAATACAAGACAATTTAAGTTAAAATAAATCGACCAAGTTCATGAATTGAAAAGCAAAATAGTTAAGTCGACCTAATAAAAAATAGGAGAATTAAAGTTAAATAATTTAAATTTTGGTTCTAAACAATTCGAACCGAAACCGAACCATAAGGAATCGAAACCGTCGATAAGTGATTTGGCTCTGACTCTAGTAGATGATGAATCGGAACCGTCAGTTTTGGAAACAAGATCAAACTGTGAGGAAGCGAAACAGAAACTATGGATAACCTATTTGGTTCCGGTTCTATTGGATGATGAACCGGAACCGACAGTTCAGGAACCGAAACGGTGGTTCCAGAACCGTGGTCACCTCTACACTAGACGAGGTAAGCACCTGCTCCAAGAATTCTTTTGTAGAGAAAAGCTTCCACCCCTTCTAAATATTGTTGAGGCATCAATTCCTTCTTTAATTGTGTTCCATCGGCAGATTGTTCTTTTTGTTGGGAGAGCTTTTAATTGTACTGTTGATAGCTGATGCATGACTTCTGGTATAGACTTTAGTGATCATTGATTAAACTACCTACTGCCTGCATTTTAGAGAAAGTGGCTTCAACCTGTACCTCGTTGGTCCTAACTGGATCTAAATGTGATACATTATTTATTGGATTTGATGCGGTCTGTAATTAAATGTAGACTTTTTTATTAATGTGATTCAAATTATATAGCCGATTATAAAAAGACCAACTTTGTAGTTGACTGCATTTTTATTTCTAAATCACATTCCTAAACAATGCCTAACTTAAAAAATGCAAATCCTACACGAATCTGTGACAACTCAAGCTAGCATAATTTCTACTATCTATTGGCACAAATTCGTTGGCAAAAATTTGAAATGAGAGGAAGAATTATTCTGATTTCAATTAATACTAACAAATCGAAATGTATACGTAATCCAAACTTCAAAGGGAGAATTTGTGCTAAGGGTCATGCAATCCAAGAATTATTTAATGAAATTGATTAGGGCTTGAATCCTACCATCGAGGGGCTACACATAAAGGTAATGATTTAACTGCAAAACCGGTTATAGTTCTATTTTCATGATTTGTCATCACCATTAAAGAAAACGAAAAGAAGATGGCACGGGAAGGCCAGGATGGAAAATGTGGAATCATAGCCATGGCACACCAAAAATATAGAGCTGTAGAATATCAACATTACGTAATATAACAACAAACTCATAATCTATTTATTACGTTTGGAATTTATAATCACAATCACTGCTGGTATTTTCGTCTGTTCTTCTCAACCCCATATCACAGTATATTTTTTTGAAAATTGAACCGCATGTTATGAGGAAATATGGAGTGCTATGCTCGATAACATTATCCAATTTGGCAAACGAATGGCATGGACAGATTTGTATGAGGGAAGAAATACATTAAATGAGATGGCAAAGCTTAACTAAAACAAATTAACGAGGCCTTTTGCTTGAAGCTTTCAAGCTTTTAACATATATCTTGTGAATATTCTTTGAGAACATACGTCTTCTTACTGCCAGAATGAGTAGGACGTGTCTTCATATCCAAGAAAATGGAGGATCTAAGATGGCCCCTCTCATTAAGTAGTCCAACCAAGTTTTTGGAGGGAAACTTGATCAAGTACAATGAATTAATTAACCGGGCCTACAAAAAAATCAACTCATTTGGTAGTCTATCTTGCTCTTGACCAAACGACCAGGTCGATCTCGCATGGAACATTAGCCCCACACTCTCTAGAACTCTAGATTTTAATTGTTATGCGAAATTTATAAGTCATTCTACTTGGTACCTAAATTGGAGAATGCACCCACCATTTTTGGATCCTTCTTTGATTATTCTGGTTAGTTAATCATCAATTTATGCTTAAGTTACCGATCTAGACGGTTAATGCAGTAGGTAGGTTTTTATGTTCTTTAACCAAATCACAAATTCGACTCACGATTTCGACATTGATCGACTATGTTGGGAAACCCCTACCCCTAAGAGGGACCCAGTCAGGTCGACCTGGATTAGTCGGGACAAAACTCCAGATATCGGATATCAAATAATAGACCAAGTCCAAAGGCACCCAAAAAAAAAAATTATGCTTAAGTTCAACCACGGTAGATTACCCATCATTGCATAATTTTAAACCTATAAGCCCCATATTGAAGAAAAAAAAAGAAAAAAACAAAATATAGCAAATGACACAATTGCTCCCTTTAAAGACTACATTTTTATTGATGTGATTCAAATTACATAGCAAATTACTACCCGGCAATAAAAAGACTAACTTCGTTGTCAACTACATTGTTCTTTCTAAATATCATTCCCGAACATTGCCTCAGTTAAAAAATGCAAATCCCACACGAATCCATGACAATTCAAAATACTATAATTTCTGTCATCTATTGCCTAAAGTGTCACGCTCCAAACCGGGATCGTGAATAACCGCCCGTTATCCCTGGATGTCAGCTGTATTTTTACAGAAAATCAGACAGAATCTCCCCATAAATCGGAGGTTTCCCGTGTACAATTAAACATGTATTATCAAAATCAACCTGTACTGTAAACAAATGGCCTCCCGGCCTCTCCAAAATTAACAAACACCACCGCCAGAATCCGGAACAACGCAAGACTATAAGTTTCTAGTAGTTCTAGCTACAGACCTCTATTGTCATGCCCAACTAGAGCATGAACAGCCGCCATACAAAACGGACCTAGCTTTTATCTTATATACAAAAATTTTCCCAAGTAATATTTAGATATGTACAATCGCCTCAATGCAAATGAAATATGAGAGTTAAATTATACAGTCATCCCAAAATAAGTACATGACCAACTACGGATCTCAATGTTAAGATCTCACAGGGTCGAAACTAAATTAGAAGTAAATCTTATCGTCGGAACACCAAATCCGCTCTAGAGCCTGTAACGTCGCTCTGTCCCAATAAACCTGTCTGAGGAGAGAAAATAGAGGGATGAGTATTATGGGAAGATACTCAGTGAGTGAGGGGGATAATATCAAGCATAAATAGCATGAGTGAACAATTGGAGTGTCAAATAATATCATTTGAAACAAAAATTTACATTTTGCGGCAAAAACATGATATATTTAGCAATTTGAAATCATTTAATCAATCACACGATAACAAGCATATATACATCCATTTAAAATCAAGTAATATCAGAGCGAGCCAAAAAATGATCTTGGCAAAGGTCAACTGTGACCAAGGACAGGCGTATCGGAGATTTTATTATGCATAGACTTTAAAACGCTCTCTACCCCGACGTTGACCATGAGTTCGCTGGGGCCAACTCATCAACGTGTATAGGACCCCGCCTGGTACTAGACGGTGGCGTCACACACGTTCTCCCCCTACGTGGAATCAACCGGCCGCGCCTATAGCATTTAAAATAAATGACGTTTGCGGATACCTCCTACAGAATCGTATCCGGGCAACCCGTGCCTCTACAAACCCCCTTCGTAGCTACGGAATCATTATAGTATCACAAAGGGCACAACGTCCTAGGGCACAACGTCCCACAAGTAACATCACATCATCGTATAACTAGTGGACATCCAACCCACATAGTTTATCAAAAACATTTTAAATTTGTGTGCCAATACGTCCCATCAATTCATTTCAAAACAGTATATCAATGCAACGGTATAAAATAAAATTTATACATTTTCAAGTAATGGCACAATTATTATTTCATTTCAAACCATAGATGCATAGTTATTGTAAATATAATTCAAGACACTCCAATAATTACAAAACAGATTTTTAAATTTAATATCATACGTCAAACGAATGCATATCAAAGCATGTTTTATCGAAAACACGGTAGAAAACACATTTTACTATTTTATGTAAGAAATTAGAGTCCCACTCACATATCTAGGGAAGGTGGTCACTCCCTATTTTTCAACGACTCTCCAAAAGACAAACATAGGGTTCGTCGGATCTCAGATCTAGCTTTCGTTCGCCTGTCAGTTGGGTCTAAAACCTTCGCAGGGACTCGCGAACTGTCACAGGCCGTCTCGGGCTGCTAGCTGCGGGCCGCAGTGAGCTTCAGTGGGTCGCGGGCCGCAATGGGCTTGTGGGCCTGGGGCTTGCGGGCTGCTGGGCCTGCAGGCCTAGTGGGCCTCGCGGCTGGTGGGTTGGCCCGTTCATGGGCTAGGGCTCACGCTCGCACAGAGGGTCGCGCTAGCTCGCGCTGGGCTCGCAGGAGTTCGCGCGCTGGCTCGAGCAGGGGTAGCGCGCTGGACTCGCGGGAGGTCGCGCGAGTGTGCGTTGTGCAGGAGGTGAAGCGTTGCTCACGGGCTGACCGCGCGCTCGCGTGAGGAGGGAGGAGGCGCTGCAACGGCGGCGATCGTGAGCGGAAGGTGGAGTCGCCGCGGTAGGTGGCGGAAGGGAGAGGAGAAAGAGAGAAAGAGAGAGAGAGAGAGAGAGAGAGAGAGAGAGAGAGGGAAAAAGAGAGATTGGGAGAAAGGGAAAAAGAGAGATTATGGCTTTTTAGCCCCAATCCCGATATTTTATTTTTTATTTTTTTTTTCTCTTTATCTGGTATTACATTTTCTAACCCCCTAAAATCAAGTTTCGTCCTTGAAACTAAAAGAGGACTAAGCTGCAAATAAATGAGGGTACTGTATCCTCATGGCCTCCTTGGGCTCCCAGGTCTCCTCCTTGATCTAATCACTTCTCTACAAAACTTTGACCAATGAAATTTCTGTACTCCGCAACTTTCTAACCTGCCGATCTAGAATAGTCACGGGCTGAATTGGAAGGCTAAGGTCCTCTCGTAACTCAAGAAGTGGAGACTCAAGTACATGAGAAGGATCGGTCAAGTATTTCCTGAGTATTAAGACATGTAATACGTCGTGAATACGGGATAGTTCATCTGGCAGCTCCAATCTATATGCCACACTCCCAACCCTCTCATGGATACGTAAGGGCCCAATATATTTGGGGCTCAACTTGCCCCGCTGCCTGAACCGTATAACTCCCTTCCAAAGAGATATCCTCAAGAAAATCATATCTCCCGTAGCAAACTCAAGAGGTCGCCGCCTACGATCAGCATACGTCTTCTGTCTGTCCTGGGCGGCTTTCATTTGCTCACGGATAACCTTAATTTTATCCTTTGTTTGTTTAATCAACTCAACGCTGCTGAGACGTCGCTCTCCGACCTCATCCCAACATATCGAGGTGCGGCACTTCCTGCCATATAGTGTCTCATACGGGGGCATCCCTATACTGGCTTAATAACTATTATTATATACGAATTCGACCAATGGAATGTGCCAATCCCAACTACCCCGAAAATCCATCACATATGCTCTCAGTATGTCCTCAAGGGTCTGAATGGTCCTCTCAGACTGGCCGTCCGTCTGAGGATGTTATGCTGTACTGAAATTCAATCTAGTACCCAATGCCTCCTGCAACTTGGGCCAAAGCCTAGATGTGAATCTGGCACCCCTATCTGAAACAATCGACACAGGCATCCCATGAAGTCGAACTATGGTATCAATGTAGAGACGTGCCAACGCATCTAAGGAATAGTCACCGCGGATAGGGATAAAATGTGCAGATTTGGTGAGTCGATCGACAATCACCCAAATCGCATCATACCGTGCGGAACCCCATCACGAAGTCCATAGTATATGCTTCCATTTTCACTCAGGAATGGAAAGAGGTTGCAGTGTGCCCGCTAGACGCTGATGCTCGACCTTCACCTGCTGGCACACCAAGCATCGTGCCACAAACTCTGCTATATCCTTCTTCATGCCTGACCACCAATAGCTACCTCTGATGGTCTTGTACATCTTCATACCCCCGGGATGCATAGCATATGTAGAAAAATGTGCTTCCTCAAGGATACCATGTCGAAGATCACTATAGGCCGGGACTCTGAAGTCTCCGCCCTCAGCTCTACGGACTCTATCCGCAAAACCTTGAATCTCCTTATCTGTACTCTGGAGCTCTCTGATACGGTCGAACAAAGTCGGCCTAATCTCAAATCTGGCTAGTAAGCCTCTCTGATCATCGTTAGTCAAACTGACTCCTAAGGCTCGGAGTCCCACTAAACAAGAAAGGTGGGTTTTCTCTATCGACTGTGAGGATGATGCTGACTTCCGACTCAAGGCATCTGCTACAACATTCGCCTTACCCGGATGATAGTCAATAATGAGGTCACAATCTTTGAGGAGTTCTAACCATCTCCTCTGTCTCAAATTTAACTCCTTTTGGGTAAATAGATATTTCAAACTCCTGTGATCTGTAAATACCTTGCAAGTCACCCTATAAATATAATGCCGCCATATCTTCAATGCGAAGACTATGGCTGCCAACTCCAAATCATGTGTCGGGTAATTAAACTCGTGTTTCTTTAGCTGTCGCGAGACATATGCAATAACCCGACCATCCTGCATTAGAACACAACCCAATCCCTGTCAGCTAGCATCACTGTATACTGTATACTCCCGACTACTAGTGGAAATGGCTAAAATAGGAGCGGATGTCAACCGTTGTTTGAGCTCCTAGAAGCTCACCTCACAACGATCATCCCAAACAAACTGACCCCCATATGGGTCAATCTCGACAACGGAGCAACTATCCAGGAGAATCCCTCTACAAATCTGCGATAATACCCGGTCAAACCGAGAAAACTACAAATCTCGATAACTGTTTGTAGCTGCTCCCACTTCACTATAGCCTCAACCTTCCGCGGATCAACATAAATACCCTCCGCGGAAACAATGTGCCCCAAGAACCCAATTTGTCTAAGCCAAAACTCATATTTCGAGAATTTGGCATATAGCTGCTTCTCACGGAGTATCTGCAATACCACCCGAAGGTGCTCAACATGATCTTCATCACTCCGTGATTATATCAAGATGTCATCGATGAATACGATGACGAACCGATCCAAGTAGTCGTGAAAAACTCAATTCATCAAATCCATGAAAGCAGCTGGGGTATTAGTCAGCCCAAATGGCATGACTAGAAACTCGTAATGACCGTATCGGGTGTAAAAAGCTGTATTGGTCACATCTTCAGCCCGAATTCTCAACTGATGATAACCCGAACGGAGATCAATCTTAGAGAAAACCCTAGCTCCCTGCAGCTGATCAAATAAATCATCTATACATGCAGGGGATATCTGTTTTTTTATGGTGGCTTTATTCAATTGTCTGTACTCTACATAAGGCCGAAATGTACCATCATTTTTCTTTACAAACAGCACCGGAGCGCCCCAAGGTGAGGTGCTCGGGCGAATAAACCCATTGTCCAGAAGTTCTTGTAACTGAGTTTTAAGCTCTCTTAGTTCAGTAGGCGTCATTCTGTATGGCGAAATAGAAATAGAATTGGTCCCCGATACTAGATCAATCTCGAAATCGAACTCCCGAACTAGTGGTAATCCGGGATGTTCCTCGGGGAACACATCTAAAAATTCCTGTACCACTGGGACATTTTCAAGTCTCGGTCCCTCAACGGTGGTGTCAACAATATAAGCCAGATAAGCCACACAACCATGGCGTACCCAGCGTCTGGCCTTCATAACAGAGATAATACTGCGGGACAATATTCGTCTCTCACCCCGGAATACTAACGGTGGCTACTCGGACCTCCTAAACTCAACCTCTTTCGTGAAACAATCCACGGAAGCCCAGTATAAACTCAGTCAATCCATCCCTAAGATGGTATCAAAATCCGTGATAGGGAGCAGAATTAGATATGCTTCTAATATCATCTCCCCAATACCGACCTCAAAGCCCCTATAGACTGTATCTCGAATGATATGCTTATCAAGAGGAGTGACTACCATAATCTCCTCATCAAATGGCGAGAGAGGTCTATCAAAATGGCGAGCGAACATATCACTCACATAGGAAAAATTCGAACCGGTATCTATGAGAATACTGGCATCGATACCGAATATTCGCATGGTACCTAAAAATAAGAAAAATATCAACAGAATTTAAAATGCGAAGAAAAAGTGAACGAATATATATATATATATATTAAACTAGTTAAGCTTCGAGAGCTTTAACTAGTCAAAACTGTACATCGACATCATGATATACAAAAAAAAATCATACAGAAAGTACAACAAAGTACTACACTGAGGGGTCTGCGGGAGGATTACCCATAATAACATCAGGGTTTGCCTGTGCGTCCTCCTGTGTCATCACAAACACACGAGTCTGGGCCCTAAGTTGCTGTTGCGATGATCCTGGCACTGTATTACTCCCGGCTGTAGTCCAGGGAGTGGTAAGAGCTGAGTGTGCAGGTGCCCCCTGCTGGCCTGTGCCAGACGTACCAATACGACTCTGTAAGTCAATCCTCCTCGACCTAAATCAGGGCAGACACTCCTAACGTGATCTTGCTTCTCACACTGGAAGCAAGTAACTGGTACTCTACATGCCTCAAAGGCATGGTGGTTGCTGCATTTACGACAGAAGGGCGGTCTCTGTGTAGTAAACTGTGTAGAGACACTAGGGACTGGTGTCCCAAAACCCCGTGGTCGAGGTCCCTGTCCCGGTGCTGCTGATCTAAAGCTAGAAGAACCTCCGGGATGTCCAGAACCTCTACCCCTCTTCGATGACTGTCCACCCTGTGACCAGTTTTCCTCTTCTGGTGACTCTCCCTCTGTCTAGCCTCTGCTCGGACGATCTCTTCCGCCCGATACGCTGAATCAATCACCTCTGATGGTGTAAAAGAGGGAGTCACCGTCATATACTTCTTGATACTCAATTGGAGGCCATCTTCAAACTTGAACCTCATCTGAGCCGGTGTAGCCATATCGGGGACAAAGACCGCTAGTGTCTAAGCTCAGCCTCGTACTCTGAAACTAACCTCGTCCCCTGGTGCAAGTGCAGGAACTCCGTCCTCATCCGGTCCTGCTGGAACGGGGAAAAGTACCCGCGGTCGAACTCTCGTAGAAAGTCCTCCCACCGCAAGGTCTGTGTAGCACTGTCACGGATAGCCTCCCACCACAAGAGGGCATCTCCGTTAAGGAGTCTCTTAGCAACTCTCAATCTGAGATCCTCTGACAACCCCAAATTCGTAAGGATCCTACGAATCCTGTTGATCCAGTGTTTCGCCGCTACTGCATCACTGGATCCTGAAAAGTCTGTGCATCCAAGCTGTCGAGACTCTTTCACTAACTGAGTGAGCTCGTGGATGCACCTCAAAGTAGCCGACGTCTCATCAGTCAGAGTAGAAACGGAAGGGCCGGCCACCGAAGGAGGAATCGGTGCCGAAGGAGCAGGTACGGCCACATTTGCTGTCGCTGGAGTCTGTAGTGGAGGTGGTGGCATCGTTGCCCCATATTTACTGTACCACTCCTGTCACTGCCTCAAGGCATTGAGTGGTGGTGGAGGAATCTCGGCTATTACAGCCGGTAGAGGTGCTGGGGGTGGCGCTGGTGAGCGTACTCAAGTAGAGGAAGCAACTTCTAGTACTCGTGGCGCCTCAGGTTCCCTAGGTGTATCAAGCACTGTAAGACCCTCAAGTGAGGCGAATCTAGCACCTCTCCTACCACGTCTAGGTGGCATAATTCTGTGAAAAAAAATACATTGTTAGTAGATAGAAATCAAGAATTAGGGTTAGTTGCTCTGTAACTAACCCCCTTAAAATAAATGAACTATGATTTAAAACATTCGAATGCTAAATAATGAGTTAAATGCGTTATGTATCCAACTCCATAAAATAGAGGAACTTATATACCTATAGCCAAGTACGGGATTTTAAATGATTGTATGAAACTCTCTAATGCATTGAGGACTTTTAAAACCAAGTTATTTGGGAATGTTTTCAAATCATTTTATACAACATAGCTCTAAACCAAGGGCTCTGATACCAATAGAACTGTCACGCCCCAAACCGGGATCGTGAACAGCCGCCCATTGCCCCCGGATGCTGGCTATATTTTTATAGAAAATCGAACAGAATCTCCTCATAAATCGAAGGTTTCCCGTGTATAATTAAACCTGTATTATCAAAATCAGCCTGTACTGTAAACAAAAGGCCATCCCGGCCTCTCCAAAATTAACAAACACCACCGCTAGCATCCAGAACAACACAAGACTACAAGTTTCTAGTAGTTTTAGCCACAAACTTCTACTGTCATACCCAATTAGAGCATGAACAGCCGCCATACAGAGCGGACCTAACTTTTATCTTATATACAAAAATTTTCCCAAGTAATATTTAGATATGTACAATCGCCTCAATGCAAATGAAATATGAGAGTTAAATTATACAGTCATCCCAAAATAAGTACACGGCCAACTACGGACCTCAATGTCAAGATCTCGCAGGGTCAAAACTAAATTAGAAATAAATCTAACTGTCGGAACACCAAATCCGCTCTAGAGCCTGTAACGTCGCTCTATCCCAATAAATCTGTCTGAGGAGGGAAAAGAGAGGGATGAGTATCATAGGAAGATACTCAGTGAGTGAGGGGGATAATATCAAGCATAAATAGCATGAGTGAACAATTAGAGTGTCAAATAATATCATTTGAAACAAAAATTTACATTTTGCGGCAAAACATGATATGTTTAGCAATTTGAAATCATTTAATCAATCACACGATAACAAGCATATATGCATCCATTTAAAATCAAGTAGTATCAGAGCGAGCCAAAAAATGATCCTGGCAAAGGTCAACCGTAATCAATGACAGGCGCATCGGGGGTTTTATTATGCATAGACTTTAAAACGCTCTCTACCCCGACGTTGGCTATGAGTTCGCTGGGGCTAACTCATCAACGTGTATAGGACCCCGCCCGGTGCTAGATGGTGGCGTCACACACGTCCTCCCCCTACGTGGGTTCAACCGGCCGCACCTATAGCCTTTAGAATAAATGACGTTTGCGGATACCTCCTGCAAAAGCGAATCCGGCAACCCGTGCCTTTATAAACGCCCTTCGTAGCTACGGAATCATCATAGTATCACAAAGGGCACAACGTCCCAGGGCACAACGTCCCAGGGCACAACGTCCCACAAGTAACATCATATCATCGCATAACTATGAGTATCCAACCCACATAGTTGGTCGCGGGCCGTAATGGGCTTGTGTGCCGTAATGGGCTTGCGGGCTGCTGGGCCTGCGGGCCTGTTGGGCCTCGCGACTAGTGGGCTGGCCCGTTCATGGGCTAGGGCTCATGCTCGCACAGAGGGTCGCGCTGGCTGGCGCAGGTGTCGCACGCTGGCTCGCGCTCTGGCTCGCGCTTGCTCGCATTGGCTCGTTCGCTGGCTCTTGTTGGGTCGCGCTGGGTCACACGTTGGGCTCGCGGGAGATCGCGCGCCGGCTCGAGCAGGGGTAGCGCGTTGGGCTTGCGGGAGGTCGCGCGAGTGCGCGCTGTGCAGGAGGTGAAGCGATGCTCACGAGCTGACCGCCCGCTCGCGTGAGGAGGGAGGAGGCGCTGCAGTGGCGGCGATTGTGGGAGGAAGGTGGAGCAGCCGCGGTGGGTGGCGGAAGGGGGAGGAGAAAGAGAGAGAGAGAGAAAGAGAGAGAGAGAGAGAGGGAAAAGGAGAGAGAGGGAAAAGGAGAGATTGGGAGAGAGAGAAAAAGAGAGATTGAGGCTTTTTAGCCCCAATCCCGATATTTTATTTTATTTTATTGTTATTTTTTTTTTCTCTTTATCTCGTGTTACATAAAGGCCCTTTTGCTTGAAGCTTTCAAGCATTGCCGCCACAATTTTTGCAGGATACACCACTCTATTCCTTTCATGACACAAAAAGTGGTCCTAGTTCTTCACTCAGCTTGAGACACTTATCAACCACGCAACTGTTAGAAAGGGGCATAACTCCTTTTGACTGAGGACTTAATGCATGACTGGTGGGATCAGAAATGGAATTAATAATAATATTGGTAGGTTCCTTATGTAGTTAATTCTAACATTGAAATTCAATGGATGTATTAAACGTGGGTCTAGACTAAAATAGCATATCAAAACATATTGGTGCACAGTTATATGCATGTTTCACTTTTCAAACAATTCATCTATCACTACAAAAGAGAGTTCAAGTTGTCCTTGGCTCTTCTTTCAACCATAATTTTCTCTTGTCGTTCATTTTCTGTTTTCTTATTTTGCTCTGGATATGCCGTTTCTCTCTCTCTCTCTCTCTCTCTCTCTCTCTCTCTGTAGCCCTCTCTCTCTGACCACAATTACTTTGCAAATGCCCTCTGTCTTACAATCCAGTCACCATACAAATGCTGAAGAAAATCTTGTATTGCTTCCAACATATCATATCGTATTGCACCATTTTAACCAATATTTGTAAATTTAAGATAATATTTCAAAAAACTAATCAGGGTTTACTCAAACTACTAATCGAACTGGGCAAAGCTAGAAATCCCTACCTTTCCGTGACAACAACACTTAGATCAATTCAAAATTATTATAGCTTGCACCAACATTTACCATGTCGGCACTTCTATCCTAGAATATACTCAAGTTCTTTTTTTTTTTTAACTTATTTTATGTTTGGGCTAGTAAGATAAAGATGTTTTATTTTAACTCATTTTTTTGGTACATGACAAAGTTACTGCATGATGAAAGATGCTAGTTTTAAAACTAAGCGTAAATAATAATAATAATAATAATAGTTTGAGTGCACACACAAACTTGTTGCTATAGTCGAGCAAGCATTGGTTCCCAGTTTCCACAAAGGAAGTTACATATTCCATTCCTGCTACATACTCGCCATCCTGGTTAAGCTCAGTAAATCAAGCATTACTCTGCTGTAGCTGATCCTGAAAACAAAAGAACCAATCTTTAATATTACTGTATGACAGAAGTAATGTGGTTTCAGAACGATGTATAAGAAGCAAGTTGAATACTTTTCTTACCCTTTGGACCTTGATCTGCCTCTTCAACCTGGCCATGCTCACAACTACTGCCACATGAATCTCGTACTTCATACCGATTAAAAACATAACACAGATATTTCTCCAAGAATCCTTAACCAGTAAAGTCCCAAACACTCTCCAAAATCCAAATATAAATCCAAACCACATACAAACATAGAACCCCAAACTTGCGTCTACATCACCATTGCCACCGGCACCAGATGGGTTTTCAGCTACTTTATCCCCTGGACAACAACTTGTGAGTGGAGGCCCACAAAGTCCCTTGTTCCCCTCATATGCAGAAGCATTGATGGTGTCCAGGTGAGCGCTTGTAGGAATTCTACCTGACAAATTGTTATTTCCCAAGTCTAACCAACTCAGAAAATTCAGCCAAGAAATGCTTGTTGGAATGCATCCGTACAACTTGTTTTTGGATAAATCAAGGGATTCTAATTGTTGCATCTGGCCAATTTGCGAGGGGATTTGTCCCATCAGATTGTTTGTTGAAAGGTTCAATGAAATCAATCCAATAAGACGAGTGATTTCCATTGGAATCTCTCCACTTAATTTGTTATTTGATAAATCGATACTCTTCATTAGTCCTAGAGTGTTTTTGTATCGAAATTCCTCACTTTTCAGTGCTAGAACTGCATAATCATTTTTAAAATATATATCGCTATTAGAATCATCAAATGGAAACACCTACCTGTTGGGGATGATGGTTATGGTTAGAATTGAACTCCCTGAGTGAGCCATTGCAGTAAAATTGCTTAAGCAAGTTGGTATGGAACCAGAGAAGTTATTTGAAGAGAGGTCCAATATCTGAAATTTGATCAGATTGCATAGGTGAATTGGAATTCTTCCTTCGAAGTTATTAGTCTGCAAGCTTAGAATAACCAAATTTAATAGGTTTTGTCCCATCCATGTGGGTATCCTCCCCGAAAATTTGTTCATTCTTAGTTTTATCACCATTAGCATCTCACAGTTCTGCAACTCCTGAGGCAAAACTCCTGTAAAATTGTTGTTGTAATACCTTAAAAAATAAAAAATAAAAAAAGCAAAAAGGGGAAGGAGGAGAGGGGGGAAGGAAACAGAGCATTTTGGACCAAAACGCTGTATTTTCTCCCCAAGAGTGAAGTTAGGGCAAAAAACTCTAATTTCTCTCTCTCTTCCTCTCGTCTGTCTCTCATTCTCTCTCTCATGAACTCTCTCTCCCTCTCGCTGTCGCTCTCTCTCTGTTTTCACACTCTCCACGGCCTTCCGATGCTGCGCCTCCCTTGAACACCGTCGAGCCACCATCGGAAGTGACGGTCTCGGCTCCATCCTTCTCCCTCCCGCGAGCGTGCGACCGCCTCGGCTTCTCTCCCTCGCGCGCAACAGCCCTCTGTCTCCCTCTTCTTTGCTTGCGCATGGTGTTCCTCTCTCTGTCGAGAGCCCTTCTGTGGCCTACGTAGAAGCTCCGAACCAACATCTATCTTAGACCTTCAAAACCCTAGGCGAAACCGCGATTCCATTCTCTGCTGGTGAGGACTAATTTCAAATTTTAGTTCTAGGATTTTGATTTTCATAGCAAATAAGTCTAATCACTGAACTTTGCTTAGAATTAGGAGTATTGCAGATCCCGAAATAGATTGAATGGTGCACGGACGTTAGGGTTACAAGCTGCGAAAACCCTAGGTGAGAAATTTTTTGTAAATACATTCAATAACTGATCAGATTTAGGCTAAATTTAGGATAAGAGGTTTTATATATGTTCTGAAAAGGTATGAAATTTGAAAAAAATACATTTTCCTAAATTTTGATATGCGATTTCTAGACTTACGTCCAAATTCTACAAGAATTTAGGCTGATTAATACAAAAGAAAACATGTTAGAGGATAATAAAATCTTGTTGGGTTGATTTGAATAGCTTTTCTTGAGGTCCGATTGGAATATGCACGAAAATATTAGAATTTTGGGATTGAAATGGAATATTCTGTAGAATGAAGGATACTGTTGCATCCAATATCTTTCTTAGGTTGTTTTTGAGTTGCTAATTGCATAACGGTATGTATATGGAAGGAGAGTTTAAAAAATTGGGGTTAGAGCTTAAGAATTGATGTAGCCTTTTTCATTATACTTTGTTCTGTATATAGGTAATTCAAATACAATCTCTGTATTATGAAACTAGATCTTCACACCTTGAAAATGAAATATGGTTTGAAACGTTTGGATAAAAATTGAAAAAATTATGATTTTTTGAAAAATTTCTACCTAGTAGAAAACTAATTATTCATACTTGTTTTTGACTTTGAGTGGTCTTTTAGGTTGAATTAGACTCGAATTTGATCATGTTATTTATCTATAATGAAATACAATTGATGACATTAGAGGATATTCATAAATTAGAAAAGTAGGATTTGTACAAAATTTGGAAAAATTGATAACCCTGAAAATATTTGGAAAATTGATGATAAAAATTGTGATTGTGGATTTAGGAAAATCAATTGAGCATCGGAGTAAGATTTTATTGGAGTGAATACTCTCCATAGAGGTGAGTGGATAGTCCATTGTGTTATAAATGAACAAAATGAGTTTAAATTCTTTTGTGAATGATTTTGAATGATTTTTATATGCTTTATATGAAATTATTTGTGATTGTGGGATGTCTGAAATGGAAATCTGAATTACAAGTGTATCCTATGAAATTATAAATGAATATGTGCCATTTGTATTGGATATTTAATATGTAAATACTAGTAGTATGACTTTGAATTTGTTTGATGAAACATGGCACATTGATTGAAATTTAAACGATTGTGAAATGATAGTACACGAGTGTAATGGCTATAGTCATTCTCTCTACGGAGTGACCCGACGGGATGACGTGGTTGGGGTTTTATTGCAAGAGAGGTGTACGCAGCCTCTTTTCTGTCACGTCGGACTATCCAGATTGTACCCCAGTGAGGTACGAGCCAACGCCAAGGAAGGGGGTAGTGTTTTGAAATACTGAAATGGAAAACCCCTTGGTAGGCTTCCGTATGGGTTCAGCCAAATTTAGGATGGAAGTGACTTCGATGGGACCCTTGTGATCTTCTAAAGGAATATTTGATATGGATGCATACTTTGTGAACTACCTAATTTATTAAAAATGTTTTTACATATATAAAGTGTTGTTTACGAGATATATTTTGATTTTCCCACATTCACCACTCATTTATCACACAATCATACCATTGCACTCCACTCAATGAGTATTCCCAATACTCACCTCTCTTTCCATATTTTTCAGAGAATACTTAGTTCGGAAACTGGACGTTGGAGCTTCCGAAGGATATTTCGCCGACTTGTATAAGTATCTAGTAAATGTAGAATTTTTGAGAATTGTGCTTTATAGGACCATGGAAAGGAAATTCTGTACATCTCATACCGTGCGGATTTTACTGATACTAATTGAGTTCTTCAACAATTATTGGTAAAATCCGACGATTTTGATTTGAAATTTCATTATTTTAACTTAACTGTTTGGAAAAATGTTTTATCTTGTACTGGAACATTTGGATTGAAATTCTGAGTTTCGATACTTTCTTTTGGATTTGTGAAGTTCTGTACATCTCATACCGTTTGGATTTTACTGATGCTAACTCGTTTCTTTAACCGAGTATTAGTAAAATTCTACGACTATGATTTGAGATTTCTTTTATTTTAAATGCTTTATTTGTACTAAGAATTCTGGAATGGCTGGGATGGCCAATTTTACATGCGTGCATGTACAGGAATCCCTGCCCGAATGTGTGCCGACGCATGCTTATGTGTACAGAGATGGACCGGATGGGTCATTTACATGTGTATTGTATTTGGAAGACATACTGTACAATTGTATAGCCTTGCGGAATCTCGGTATATAGGGAGATTCTACCCGTGTACCAAGACAACGCAGCGGTTGTCGCGTGGTCGATCTGAGAATTGGGGCATGACAGCTTTATTGGTATCAGAGTTTAGGCTAATGATTTTGAATGTTTAAAGGTTAGAAATATTTCCAAATATCCCAATGGTTTTCCAAAGATTTTAAAATGTTTGCTACTTTGAAATTTTCAATTTTTAAACATTTACTTTTAAGAAATGTACAAAACTTTCCATGGATCCTTATGAACTAGGTTTAATTATTATTTTTAGGGGGTTAAGCACTTGGGATAGCTCATATTTTAATTATTAAGTTTGGACTCTTTCTGTAGAGCTTTGCTCCCCAAAATGAAGAATAAGGAATCCGAATAGGGTATTTTTCACTCTACCTCCAAAACCTGAGTGATGTATCACTTTATAAATAGTTTCTCAATTGTGATTGAAGATCTCCCTTGGCTTGTTTGGCTGAATGGTGAGTACCCTTGTAGTAATTCCTTTAGACTAATATCTTGATGTTAGAAGTTGGATATACTTACGTAATAGGCATGACAATATAGAATTGCATATGATTAAGATATAAGGTAAAATACTTTTGAGAGATTGTATTTGTGAGTAGATGTTGAGGTTTGATAAATGTTTTCATGATTTGGAAAAGCAGACAATTTGGAATCAGTAGGAAAATTTGATGATACTTGCCTTGCTTTTGTGCAACTACATTGCATCATATGTAGCCTTCTCTTCCGTAAAGGTGGACTATAGGTTATAAGAAATAGATATAAGGATAAAGCATATGTAAGTGGTCAGATTGAACGCACTCTTTTTTTTAGGGACATGATGTAGGTGGAATGCTTGTTTATAATTTTAATAGAAGAGAAATTGCTAGTAGAGGATTAGTGTGCCCAATTTGTCAGTTAAATAATGAGAAATGTGATAATAGCAATGTGACTTCAAGTATGTAACAATGACTAATGGGATTTTGCAAATATGTTTAGTGGTATTAATATCTTAGTGAGGTTAAAGTTCAATTGTCAATGAACAAATTCTATCTGCAACTTGAAGAGGACTGATAGCTATCTCTAGCATTTAGGATTCTATAATTATTAAAATTCTTATTAATTTTGTTAATGATTAAGATTTGGGCCTGGGCTATCTGTGTAACGCCGACTCTGTGGTACCGTACTTTTATACTCTCATTCCTAAATTAAATAAAATATTCCTCAGTTTATATACATAGAGAGATTTTAAATTTTATTAATTTTTTATTTTGGGGTATTTAAATTGAATTTTTGATATATTTTAAATTTTGTCGTATTCATGAATTTTAGTGTAAAATGAATATAAAAATATAAATAATAATAATAATAATAATAATAGTGTAAAAAAAACAACGGAGTGCTGCGTTTTGAGGCAAAACGTTGTACCCCCTCACCTAAATCAGATTAGGGCTTTTAGCCATAATCTTTCTTTCCCTCTCTCTCTCTCTCTCTCTCCGCCTCTTCCCCTTCCCACGGATGCCTCACCTTCTTCCCCCTCCGCCGCTACTCTCTCGCTCCACCGCTACTCCTCCCTCCCGCGAGCACTACCTCCCCGCGAGCGCGCTAGTGCGCGCGACCTTTCGCGAGCGCGCGCCTTAGCTCACGAGCTCACCAGCCTACAGCGCGATCCTCCTCGAGCGAGCGCGCCACTATACGCGACGTTCTGCCAGCGCGCCACAGCGCAAGCGCGAGCACACGACTGCTCGAGCGTGCCACAGCATGAGCACGCCTTCTCGGGAGCGCACCTGCGCACAAGCGCGCGCCAGCCCGCCAGCGCACACCAACCCGCCAGCGCACGCAACCCCCACTGCGGCCCGCAAGCCCGCTAGCCTGCTGACCAACGAGCCCACTGCTAACCCGCGAGCCCACTGCGGCTAGCAAAGTCCACTGCGGCCCGCAAGCCAGGTTGCTGACCCACAAGCCGAGCTGCTATCCCACGAGCCTACGAACCTATGCGCAGGTAACTGACTTAGGGTTTTGATCCAAATCTAAGTGTTTATGAACTAGTTAATAAATCTTGTCTTGATAGGGAGCATTATAGATTTTGGTGTGATCGAGGAGTCATTCGGATGAAAGTCTCCGCGAAAACCCTAGGTTGACTTTTTTGGAGATTTGAGGAGTTGATTTGGTTTGATTTTGGAAATAGGGAGTGACTACCCTCCCTAAAAAGTGAGTGGCACCCTAATCTCTTGCATGAAATAGTGAAACTTGATTTTATCATGTTTTTAATAAAACATGCTTTTGATATGCATTGTCTCGACGTATAGAATTAAAATTCAAACATGTTTTGTGATTATTGGAGTATCGTACTTATGTTTTCTACGATTATGCACCCATGTTTGAAATGAAATGAAATTGTGCCATGATTTGAGAAATGAAATGCTTTCTATTCTACCATTGCATTGGTTTGTTAAATTTAAATGATTTCGATAACATATATTGGCACACGTATTTGAATTGTTTTGAGGATATGATAAGATGATTTGACTATGTGGGTTGGATGCCTACTAGTTTGAGATGATATGATGATATGGCATTTAACTACGAAGGGCGTTTGTAGAGGTACGGGTTGCCCGGATACGCTTCTGCAAGAGGTATCCACAAATGTCATATGCTTAATGGCTATAGGCACGGCCGGTTGAACCCATGTAAGAGGGAGGACGTGTGTGATGCCACCATCTAGCACCAGGCGGGGTCCTATACACGATAATGAGCTAGCCCTAGCGAACTTATGGCCAACGTCGGGGTAAAAAGCTACTTTCGAAAACTCTTTGCATAATAAAACCCCCGATGCGCCTGTCCTTAGACATGGTTGACCTTTGCCAGGATTCTTTCGATTTGCTCTATGATCTACTTGATTTTAAATAGATGCATATATGTATGTTATTGTATGAATGATTAAATGAGTTCATTTTAGCGAACATATCATGATTTACTGTAAATTTTGAATTATTGGTTATGAATGATATTATTTGACACTCCAATATTCACCTACACTATTAGTACTTGAGATTAATCCCCTTACTCATTGGGTATCTTTCTTGATATTCACCCCTCTTCTTTCCCTCCTCAAACAGGATTATTATGCTAGAGTGACACTTCGGGCTCTAGAGAATTTGGTAGCTCGTTGGCGGATTTGAGTATTTTTCGTTGGTGAGATTTAAATTAAGTTGAGATATGAGCTCCACACTTTATTTTCGACCCTGTGAGGTCTTGACCTTGAGCTCCATAGTTAACCGTGTATTTATTATGGGATTGACTGTATAATTTATGTACATTTATTTGCGAAACTCTCATATTTCATTTGTATTGAGGCAAATTATAGTGTTTGAACATTAACTTGGAAAAATTGATTGTAAATTGTATAAACTTAGATCCGCTCAGTGTGGCGGCTGCTCATGCTCTAGTTGGGTATGACAGTAGATGTCTGTGGCTGGGATTGTTGGTAATTTACTTGGCCTGACGTTGTTCTGGATGTCTGCTGTGGTTGGTGGGTTACTGTGAGGCCGGAATGGCCATTTTATTTTATTTACAGGATGATTTTAAATTAAACAGGTTTATTTGTACATGGGAGACCTCCGATTTATGGGGCGATTCTGCCTGATTTTTTATAAAAATACAGCCGGCATTCAGGGCAACGAGTGGCTGTTCACAACTCCGGTTCAAGGCGTGACAGTTCTATTGGTATCAGAGCCAGGTTGGAGAAAAGATAGTAATGAAAAATTTTCCCAACAGTTAAAAGCTCTCAATGCATTAGAGAATTTCATACAGTCATTTAAAGTCCCATATATGGCCATAGGCATATAAGTTCATCCATTTTAGGGGGTTAGATACATGATGCATCTAACCCATTATTTCGCATTCGAATGCCTTGATGCATAACTCGAATTCTATTTTTAGGGGGTTAGTTATCTAGTAACTAACCATAATCCTTGCTTTTATCTAATGAAACGGTGCTCACCTTATAGAACTATGCCGCCTAGACGTGGTAGGCGCGGTGTACCACCGTAGAGTCCCTCAGTGCCTGAGGCTTATAGGGCACTTGAGGCTCCACGAGTACCAGATGATACTTCTTCTACTCATGCACCTTCTCCAGTGCCACCCCCAGCACCTCCACCGGCTGGTACAGCCAAGATTCCTCTACCACCACTCGACGCCTTGAGGCAGTGGTAGGAGTGGTACAGCAGATATGGGGTGCAGATGCCCCTACCTCCACTACAGACTTCAGCGACCGCACCTGGGCCATACCTGCTCCTACGGTACCGGTTCCTTCTCCGGGGATTGGTCCTTCTGTTTTTACTCCGACCGATGAGACGTCGGCTACTTTGAGGCGCATCCACGAGCTTACTCAATTGGTGAAAGAGTCTCGACAGCTCAGATGTACAAACTTTTCAAGATCCAGTGATGCCGTAGCGGCAAAGTACTGGATCAACAGAACTCGTAGGATCCTTACAGATTTGGGGTTGTCAGAGGAGCTCATATTGAAAGTTGTTGAGAGACTCCTTGACGGAGATGCCCTCTCGTGGTAAGAGGCTATCCTTGACAGTGCTACATAGACCCTGCGGTGGGAGGACTTTCTATGAGTTCGACCGCAGGTATTTCACCCCGTTCCAGCAGGACCGAATAAGGATGGAGTTCCTACACTTACGCTAAGGGACGAGGTCAGTTTCAGAGTACGAGACTGAGCTCAGATGATCAACAACGTTCGTCCCTGATATGGCTACACCGACACAAATGCAATTGAGCATCAGGAAGTATATGACGGTAACTCCCTCTTTTACACTATCTGAGGCTAAACAGAGGGAAAGTCACTAGAAAAGAAAGACTGGGTCACAGGGTAGATAGTTTTCGAAGAGATGTAGAGGTTTTGGATATCCTAGAAGTTCTTCTAGCTTTAGACCAACAAAATCGGGACAGGGGTCTCGACCACAGGGTTTTGGAGCACAGCCCCTAGTGTCTCTACACAGTCTACTACACAAAGACAGCCTTTCTGCCATAGATGCGGAAGCCACCATACCTTTGGGGCATGTAAAGTACCAGTTACTTGCTTCCAATGTAGGAAGTAAGGTCACGTTAAGAGTGTCTGCCCAGATTTAGGTCAAGGAGGATCAACTTTGCAAAGTCGTACCGGTACGTCTGGCTCAGGCCAACAGGAGGCGCCTGCGCACTCAGCTCTTACTGCTCCTCGGACTGCAACCGGGAGTAATACAGTACCAGGATCGTCGCGATAGCATCCTACGGCCTAGGCTCGTATGTTTGTGATGACACAAGAGGACGCACAGGCAAACCCTGATGTTATTATGGGTAATCCTCCCGTAGATCCCTCAGTGTAGTACTTTTATTGTACTTTCTACATTAGTTTTTGTATATCATGATGTCGATATACAGTTTTGACTAGTTAAAGTTTTAATTTGAGATATATATATATATATATATATATATATATGTTTTTGTCTACTTTTCTTCTCATTTTAAATATCTTAAATCTCTTTCCCTTCCTCACATTCAGGGATCATAAGGATATTTTGAGTCGACGCCCGTGTCCTTATTGACACCGGGTCAAATTTCTCTTGTGTGAGAGCGTCTTTTGCCTGCCAGATGGGTAAATCCTTATTGCCACTTGATGAGGAAATAATGGTTATCACTCCTCTCGGTGAGTACCTTTACAGAGATTCAGTTTATCGTGGATGTGAGGTCATGATAGGGGATGCGGTACTCGAGACAGACTTAATTCCCCTTGAGATGACGGATATTGATGCCATCCTCAGGATGGATTAGCTGAGCAGATATAGAGTTTCAGTGGATTGTTTCACCAAAGATGTTGAATTCCGGAGATCAGAGGGATCTCCTTTGAGATTCTCTGGTGAGAAGAGAGTATTACCTCGCTGTGTCATATCAGTGATGGAAGCCAGGAGGTCGATACACTAAGGCTGCATGGCGTTCCTGGCTCATGTCGTTGATACCACCGTTAAGGGACCGGGACTTGAGGAGGTCCTTATGGTGTAGGATTTTCCAGACGTGTTCCCCGAGAAGCTTCCCGGATTACCACCAGTTTGAGAGTTTGATTTCAATATTGATTTAGTACAGGGGACCAATCCTGTTTCTATTCCGCCATATAGAATAGCACCTGCGGAACTAAGAGAGCTTAAGATTCAGTTGCAGGAACTTGTGGATAAGGGGTTTATTCGCCCGAATACTTCACCCTGGGGTGTTCCAGTACTGTTTGTAAAGAAAAAGAATGGTACATTTCTGCTTTGTGTGGACTACAGGCAGTTGAACAAAGTCACCATAAAAAATCGATATCCGCTGCCACGTATCAATGATTTGTTTGATCAGCTGTAAGAAGTCAAGATTTTCTCTAAGATTGATCTTCGTTTGGATTATCATCAATTGAGAATTCGGACTGAAGATGTGCCCAAGACAGCTTTTCGCACCCGATACGGCCATTACGAGTTTGTAGTCATGCCGTTTGGGCTAACTAATGCCACAGCTGCTTTTATAGACCTGATGAACTGAGTTTTCCACAACTACTTGGATCGGTTCGTCATCGTATTCATCGATGACATCTTGATATATTCACGGAGTGATGAAGATCATGTTCAACACTTTCGGGTGGAATTACAGATACTCCGTGAGAAGCAACTATATGTCAAATTCTTGAAATGTGAGTTTTGGCTGAGACAAATTAGATTCTTGGGCACATTGTCTCCGCGGAGTGTATTTATGTTGATCCGCAGAAGGTTGAGACTATAGTGAAGTAGGAGTAACCACAAACAGCTACTGAGATTTGTAGTTTTCTCGGTTTGGCTAAGTATTATCTTAAATTTGTAGAGGCATTTTCCCGAATAGCTGCTCCGTTGTCTAGATTGACCCAGAAGGGAGTCAAGTTTGTTTGGGATAACCGTTGTGAGGCGAGCCTCCAGAAACTCAAACAATAGTTGACATCTGCTCTTATTTTAACCCTTTCCACTAGCAGTTGGGAATATATAGTATACAGTGATGCTAGTCGACAGGGATTGGGTTGTATTCTGATGTAGGATGGTCGCGTTATTGCATATGCCTCGCGACAGCCAAAGAAACACGAGGTTAACTACCCGATGCATGATTTAGAGTTGGCAGCCATAGTCTTTGCGTTGAAGATATGACGACATTATCTTTATAGGGTGATTTGCAGAGTATTCACAGATCACAGGAGTTTAAAGTACCTTTTCACCCAAAAAGAGCTAAATTTGAGACAAAGAAGATGGTTAAAACTCCTTAAAAATTATGATCTCATCATTCACTATCATCCGGGCAAGGCGAATGTTATGGCAGATGTTTTGAGTCGGAAGTTGGTGTCATCCTAGCAATCCATAGAAGAAGCATACCTCTCTTGTTTGGTAGGACTCTAAGTCTTAGGAGTCAGTTTGACTAGTGATGATCAGGGAGGTTTACTAGCCAGATTTGAGATCAGGCTAACTTTGCTCGACCGTATCAGAGAGCTCTAGGGTATAAATGAGGAGCTCCATGGTATTGCAGATAGAGTCCGCAGAGTTGAGGGCGGAGACTTCAGGATCCGAGGAGATGGTTTGATAGTGTTCAAGAACGGGTTTGTATTCCAGCTGATTCAGATCTCCACAAGGCCATACTCGAGGAGGCGCACTTCTCCGCTTATGCATTGCATCCGAGTGATACCAAGATGTATCGAACCATTCAGGATAGTTATTGGTGGCCTGGCATGAAACGGGAAATCGCAGATTTTGTGGCTAGATGTTTAGTTTGCGAGCAGGTGAAGGCCGAACATCAGCGGCCGACTGGTACATTGTAGCCCCTCCCCTTCCCTGAGTAGAAGTGGGAAAATATCACGATGGATTTTGTGATGGTACTACCTCGGACTTCAGCATGGCATGACGCTGTATGGGTGATTGTAGATAGACTTACGAAGTCTGCGCACTTTATTGTTATTCATACCGATTTCTCTTTAGAAGTGTTGGCACGTCTCTACATTAACACTATTGTTAGACTTCATGGAGTACTTGTGTTGATAGTGTCAGATAGAGATCTTAGATTCACATCTAGGTTTTAGCCCAAGTTACAAGAGGCAATGGGCACAAAGCTGAATTTTAGTACGGCATATCATCCGCAGACAGATGGTCAGTCAGAGAGGACTATTCAGACCCTTGAAGACATGCTGAGAGCATGTGCACCTTCCACTGATTGAATTTGTATATAATAATAGTTATCAGACCAGTATAGGGAAGCCCCCGTATGAGGCACTGTATGGTAGAAAATGCCGCACCCCAATATGTTGGGATGAGGTCGGGGAGCGACGTCTCAGCAGTGTGGAGTTGATTGAGGAAACAAAGAATGAGGTTAAGATCATCTGTGAGCGGATGAAAGCCGCACAGGACAGACAGAAGACGTATACTGATCGTAGGCGACGACCTCTTGAGTTTGTTACGAGAGATATGGTTTTCTTAAGAATATCTCCTTTGAAAGGAGTTATACGGTTTAGGCAGTGAGGTAAGCTGAACCCCAGATATATTGGACCCTTCCGTATCTTTGAGAGGGTCAGGAGTATAGCATACAGAATGGAGTTGCCAGATGAACTCTCCAGTATTCACGACGTCTTCCATGTCTCGGTACTTAGGAAGTACTTAACTGACCCTTCTCATGTACTTGAGCCTCCACCTGTTGAGTTACGAGAGGATCTCAATCTTCCGATTCAGCACGTGGCTATTCTAGATCGACAATTCAGAAAGCTACGAAGCAAGGAAGTTTCTTTGGTCAGAATTTTGTGGAGTGATCAAGTTGAGGAAGAAACCTGGGAGCCCGAGGAGGCTATTAAGAGACAATACCCCCATTTGTTTGCTGTATAGTTTTCTTTTAATTTCGAGAACGAAACTTGTTTTTAGGGGGTTAGAAAATATAACGCGACTCTGTGGTGCTGTACTTTTGTACTCCCGTTCCTAAATTAAATAAAATATTTCTCACTTTATATACATGGAGAGATTTTAAATTTTATTGATTTTTGATTTTGGGATATTTAAATTGAATTTTTTATATATTTTAAATTTTGTTGTATTCCCGAATTTTAGTGTAAAATGAATATAAAAATATGTATATAAATAATAATAATAATAAGAGTGTAAAAAAAACAGCAAAGTGCTGTATTTTGAGGTAAAACGCAGCACCCCCTCACCTAAATCAGATTAGGGCTTTTAGCCCTAATCTTTCTTTCTCTCTCTCTCTTTTTCTCTCTCTCTCTCTCCGCCTCTTCCCCTTCCCACAGCCGCCTCACCTTTTTCCCCCTCCGCCGCCGTCTCTCGCTCCACCACTGCTCCTCCCTCCACGAGCACAGCCTCCCCCGCAAGTGCACCACTGTGCGCAACCTTTCACGAGCACACGCCTCTGCTCGCGAGCTCACCAGCCTATAGCGCGATCTCCTCGCGCGAGCGCGAGCGCGCGATTGCTCGAGCGCTCCTGCTCGGGAGTGCACTTGCTCACGAGCATGCGCCTGCGCACCAGGGCGCGCCAGCCCGCCAGCGCGCACAACCCCCACTACGACCCGCAATCCCACTAGCTTGCTGACCCGCGAGCCCACTACAACCTGTGAAGCCCACTGCGGCCCGCAAGCCCGCTAGCCTGCTAACCCGTGAGCCCATTGCTGACCCGCGAGCCCACTGCGGCCCGCGAAGCCCACTGCAGCCCATAAGTCGGGCTGCTGACCCGCAAGTCGGGCTGCTGACCCGCAAGTCGGCTGCTGTCCCTTGAGCCCACGAACCTATGCACAGGTAACTGACTTAGGGTTTTGATCCAAATCTAAGTGTTTCTGTTGTCCCGGGAGCATTGCCAATTTTGGAGTGATTGGGGAGACATTCGGACGAAAGTCTACACTCCGCGAAAGCCCTAGGTTGACTTGCTTGGAGATTTAAGGAGTTGATTTGATTTTATTTTATTTTGGAAATAGGGAGTGACTACCCTCCCTAGAAAGTGAGTGGAACTCTAATCTCTTACATGAAATAGTGAAATCTGATTTTATCGTGTTTTTAACAAAACATACTTTTGATATGCATTGTCTCGACGTATGGAATTGAAATTCAAACCTGTTTTGTGATTATTAGAGTGTCGTACTTATGTTTTATATAATTATGCATCCATATTTGAAATGAAATGAAATTGTGTCATGATTTGAGAAATTGAATATTTTCTACTCTACCATTACATTGGTTTGTTAAATTTAAATGATTTCGATGACATATATTGGTATACAGATTTGAATTGTTTTCAGGATATGATGAGATGATTTGGTTATGTGGGTTGGATGCCTACTAGCTTGAGATGATATGATGATATGGTATTATTTGATTGATTCCGTAGCTACAAAGGGTAGAGGCATGGGTTGTCCGGATACGCTTCTGCAGGAGGTATCTGTAAACGTCATATGTATAATGGCTATAGGCGCGGTCGGTTGAACCCACGTAAGGGGGAGGACGTGTGTGACGCCACCGTCTAGCACCGGGCGGGGTCCTATACATGATGATGAGCTAGCCCCAGCGAACTCATGACCAACGTCGGGATAGAGAGCTGCTTTCGAAAACTCTTAGTATAATAAAACCCCCGATACACCTATTCTTGGTCATGGTTGATCTTTGCCAAGATCCTTTCAGCTTACTCTATGATTTACTTGATTTTAAATGGATGTCTATATGTATGTTATTGTGTGAATGATTAAATGAGTTCATTTTAGCGAACATATCATGATTTACTGCAAAATTTGAATTATTGATTATGAATGATATTATTTGACACTCTAATATTCACCTATATTATTAGTACTTGAGATTAATCTCTTCACTCACCGAGTATCTTTCTTAATACTTACCCCTCTTTTTCCCTCCTTGGACAAAATTATTGTGCTAGAGTGACGCTTGAGCCTCTAGAGGATTTGGTAGCTCGTTGGTGGATTTGAGTGTTTTTCGACAGTGAGATTTAAATTAAGTTGAGATATGAGCTCCGCACTTTATTTTCAACCCTGTGAAATCTTGACCTTAAGGTCCGTAGTTGACCGTGTATTTATTATGGAATTGACTGTATAATTTATGTACATTTATTTACGAAATTCTCATATTTCATTTGCATTGAGACAAATTGTAGTGTTTGAACGTTAACTTGGAAAAATTGGTTGTAAATTATATAAACTTAGACCCGTTCAGTGTGACGGCTGCTCATACTCTAGTTGGGCATGACAGTAGAGATCTGTGGCTGGAATTGTTGGTAATTTACTTAGTCTGGCGCTGTTCTGGATATTTGCTGTGATTGGTAGGTTGCTGTAAGGCCGGAATGGCTATTTTATTTTATTTACAGGATAATTTTAAATTAAACAGGTTTATTTGTATATGGGAGACCTCCGATTTATGGGGAGGTTCTGTCCAATTTTCTGTAAAAATACAGTCGGCATTCAGGGCAATGGGCGGCTGTTCACGACTCTGGTTCGGGACGTGACAGTCTGTAAGTAGAGTTTTATTAGAAGGCTAGTCTGAAGAGAGAAAAAAAATGCTAGTGAATTAAATTAAAATTCCTCTATTAAAAGATAGATTACAGAATGTAAGCTGTTCATGTTCAGGTTGTTGCATACTTTATCCATATTGAGTATTTTTAAAGAAATCAACCCTGTTGTTGATATGATTATAAATTGTATTCACCTTCCAAAGTATGCCCTTTTTATACTATAGAACTATTACTGCTACATGCAAAGGCTAGTGCAGCAAGCAATTCACTGCCATACATACATATATGTATAAACATTCAGTTTCTCACTATAGTGTGAATGTCCAGAGTCAAATTAATGCCCTTAAGTCTAGAGGCATTAAAATTCAAAGATAATAGTCATAGCTTTAATAAAACAATTAATGCCTGTAAGTTTAGAGCCATTAAAATCCAATGTATACCATATTGTGACTATAAGGTACTTTAGCTAACTATGGTTGTGGACAATGTACATAGGGATGGTTCTTTCTCTTAGACCTTTCGGGTATATAATGCAGTACTTTTGACAATTGTAGCATATGAACAGGTAATTTGCTTCCTTGGCATGTGTTCAAATTTTTTTAATTACAACACAAATAAATGAAGTCCGCTACTGAATTACTCATTGAGATCATTTTGCAAAAAGTTGTGTTACTACTCTATCCTTGGGTGGACCTCTTTCTTTTCACGAATTGACATTGAAACAGAATAAAGATCTTTGATCTGCTATTATATGCTTTTGCTGAATATGGGGGAAAGTTTTTTCTTTGATGATTATTTAAAAAAAATAATATTTGTAATGGACAATGCCTTCTTTGGATGAGCAGTATCTTAGAGGAAAAATTATAACCTTAGGCGATTTTGATAATAAGGAACTTCGCTGTCTAGCTTGGAAATTTGAGAATATGGAAAACTAGTGGTAGCTTCCTCAATGTTTGATGCAGTCACCTTGGAGGAGCTAATATGATGAGCTTTTACGAGATGACATGAATTTTATGATGATAATTCTTTAGATTCTCTGTTGGATATATTGTACCTCTGTTTAAAGGAGGAAATAATTTTCCAGACTTATTGGAATCTCTAAAAGTAGAGCTCATTATTCCTTCTTTAGTTTATAAGTATTATATTTCTTTAATATCTTTATTCTCTATAAACCTTTCATTCTTCATCACCTGTCTGCTCATGCACTCATGCAAAAGCCCAACTCTGGGATCTATACATTACAATGAGGTTTCTCTGGTATTTCAGTCGGCTGTAGTGGTTTACAGTTCCTTAGATAACCATTTTAAGTAAAGTCTCTTCAATTTGGGGTAGATTCAGCCTTCAAATGGAAATATGAGATTATATGAATCATTCTAGATTTTACAACATTGAGATGGTGAATCTTACAAGCATCTAGGTAGAAATGTTTATGCATGGTTACTTAAGCACCATTTAGGAGTAAGAACGTCTGTAAACAAAATTTTGAGGTATATTGAATAGGTCGAGTTCAATTATAGCATCTTTAGATATTTGTGGTATGTGTATTAAAAACTTTAGTTTTAATTTTTCTACAATGCTTTGCAGCAGATATAGGGTGGAGGTCTGTTCCAATTGTTGTTGAGGAATGCATTGATCTAGATAATATTGCTCCTTTTATGTCTAAGAGTTTCAAGGTTTTAGAACAAACTTGTTAAGATCTATGATATTTTTAGCTAGCGTATTGTTTTTCATTATTGTTTCTCTCTAAGCTTTCTAGAGTTATAGCGACTATTGGTGATACATTTGTTGATGGAGCTGGCCTTTCGGAAGTTGACATTGCTTGGGAAATGTTATAGGGTATGATAATGGAGATTTTAATATTAATAGGGTGTTGAGAATTTGATAGTGATATAACTTGAGATAAACAATTGTAGTTGAAGAATGTCGACATGGAATTGATGAGCACATGATTATTGGATGGAAAATTTAATGGAAAAAAAAAGGGGTAACTAAGCCCATATATCATTGACAAAGCTGTTAAAGTTAGAAATTTTGACATTATGTTTAACTATATTATATTCCATACTTGATTCATATTAAATGAGATTTGAAGAGTTAAACCTAGGGACCAGTTTGTACGAAGATGTCAATGCAGAAACAACACTCGTAACTTTTTGACATATAAATTGTAATTTAAATTTTGAGGTCAGAGATGTGGTTTTCCTTAAGGTTTCACCTTGGAAGGGTGTAGTTTGGTTCAGAAAATGATGCAAATTGAATCCAAGGTACATTGGGCCATTCAAGATCCTTGAGAGGGTTGGAAATGTGGCCTACCGATTGAAATTACCTCTAGATTTAGAGAAAATTCATGATATATTTCATGTGTCAATGCTAAAGAAGTATTTGCCGAATCCTTTTCATGTAATTGAATCTCCTCCGATAGAATTAAATCCAGATCTAAATTTCAAAGTGCAACCAGTGCAAATCATTGATCGGCATGTTAAGCAATTGAAACGCAAACAAACCCCCATGGTCAAGGTACTATGGGAAAATAATCAAATGGAAGAACAAACTTGGGAAATTGAAGAATCAATGCGAAAGCAATATCCGCAGCTCTTTGATATATAATTGTATATTAGAATTTCGGGGATGAAATTTGTTTTCAGGGGGTTAAGAGTTGTAATACCTTAAAAAATAAGAAAATAAAAAAAAAGCAAAAAGGGGAAGGAGGAGAGGGGGGAAGAAAGCGCAACGTTTTGGACCAAAACGCTGCACTTTCTCCCCAAGAGTGAAAATAGGACAAAAAGCCCTAATTTCTCTCTCTCTCTTCCTTCCGTCTCTCTCTTATTCTCTCTCTCACAAACTCTCTCTCCCTCTCGTTGTCGCTATCTCTCTCTATTTTCACACTCTTCGCGGCCTTCAGATGCCGCGCCTCCCCCGAACACCGTCGAGCAACCACCGCAAGTGGCAGTCTCGGCTCCATCCTTCTCCCTCCCGCGAGAGTGCAACTGCCTCGGATTCTCTCCCTCGCACGTGACAGCCCTCTGTCTCCCTCTTCTTCGCTCGCGCGCAGTGTTACTCTCTCTACCTAGAGCCCTTCTGTGGCCTTCGTAGAAGCTCCGAACCAACATCTATCTCAGACCTTCGAAACCCTAGGTGAAACTACGATTCCACCAACATCTATCTTAGACCTTCAAAATCCTAGGTGAAACTGCGATTCCATTCTCTGTAGGTGAGGACTGATTTCAAATTTTAGTTCTAGGGTTTTGATTTTCATAGCGAATAAGTCTAATCACTGAGCTTTGCTTCGAATTAGGAGCATTGTAAGCCCCGAAATAGATTGAATGGCGCACGGACGTTAGGGTTACGAGCTGCGAAACCCTAGGTGAGAAATTTTTTGTAAATGCATTCAATAACTAATCGGATTTAGGCTGAAATTAGGATGAGAGATTTTATATATGTTCTGAAAATGTATGGAATTTGAAGAGAATGTATTTTTCTAAAATTTGATATGTGGTTTCTAGGGTTACGTCTAAATTCTTCATGAATATAGACTGATTAATAAGAAAGAAAACATGTTAGAGGATAGTAGAACGTTGTTGGATTGATTTGAATAGCTTTTCTTGAGGTCCGATTGGAATGTGCATGAAAATATTAGAATTTTGGAGTTAAAATGAAATATTCTGCTGAATGAAAGATACTGTTGCATCCATTATCTTTTTTAGGTTGTTTTTGAGTTGCTAATTGCATAACGGTATGTATATGGAAGGATAGTTTAAAAAATTGGAGTTAGAGCTTAAGGATTGATGTAGCCTTTTTCATTATACTTTGTTCTGTATATAGGTAATTCAAATACAATTTCCGTATTATGAAACTAGATCTTCACACCTTGAAAATGAAATATGGTTTGAAACCTTTAGATGAGAATTGAAAAGTTTATGATTTTTTGAAAAATTTCTACCTAGTAGAAAACTAATTATTCATGCTTGTTTTTGACTTTGAGTGGTCTTTTAGTTTGAATTAAACTCGACTTTGATCATATTATTTATCTATAATGAAATGCAATTGATGACATTAGAGGGTATTCATAAATTGGAAAAGTAGGATTTGTACAAAATTTGGGAAAATTGATAACCCTTAAAATATTTGGAAAATTGATGATAAAAATTGTGATTGTGGATTTAGGAAAATCAATTGAGAATCGGAGTAAAATTTTATTGAACTGAATTATGAAAATAGGGAGTGGATACCCTCCCTAGAAGTGAGTGGATGGTCCATTGTGTTATAAATGAGCAAAATGAGTTTAAATTCTTTTGTAAATGATTTTGAATGATTTTTACATATTTTATATGAAATTATTTGTGATTGTGGGATATCTGAAATAGAAATCTGAATTACAAGTGCATCCTATGAAATTATAAACGAATCTGTACCATTTGTATTGGATATTTGATATGTAAATACTTGTAGTATAATTTGGAATTTGTTTGATAAAACATGGCATATTGATTGAAATTTGAACGATTGTGAAATGATGGTGCACGAGTGTAATGGCTATAGTTATTCCCTCCACGGAGCGACCCGACGAGGTGACATGATTGGGGTTTTATTGTGAGAGAGGTGTATACGGTCTCTTCTCTACGACGTCGGACTATCCGGATTGTACCCCGGTGAGGTACGAGCCAACGCCAAGGAAGAGGATAGTGTTTTGAAATACTGAAATGAAAAACCCCTTGGCGGGCTTCCGTCTAGGTTCGGCCAAATTCAAGACAGAAGTGATTTCGATGGGATCCTTGTGATCTTCTAAAAAAATATTTGATGTGAATGTATACTTTGTGAATTACATGATTTATTCAAAATATTTTTACATATATAAAATGTTGTTTATGAGATATACTTTGATTTTCCCACATTCACCCCTCATTTATCACACAATCATATCATTGCACTCCACTCACTGAGTATTCCTAATACTCACCCCTGTCTCCACATTTTTCAAAGAATACTTAGTTCGGAGACTGGAAATTGGAGCTTACGAAGGATATTTCGCCAACTTGTATAGGTATCTAACAAATGTAGAATTTTTGGGAATTGTAATTTATAGAACCATGGAAAGGAAGTTCTGTACATCTCATACCGTACGGATTTTACTGATATTGGTTGAATTCTTCAACAAGTATTGGTAAAATCCGATGATTTTGATTTGAAACTTCATTATTTTGACTTAATTGCTTTGAAAAATGTTTTATTTTGTACTGAGACATTTGGATTGAAATCCTGAATTTTGATACTTTCTTTTGGATTTGTGAAGTTCTGTACATCTCATACCGCTTGAATTTTACTGATGCTAGCTCGTTTATTCAGTCGACTGTTAGTAAAATACTGCGATTATGATTTGAAATTTCTTTTATTTTAAATGTTTTATTTGTGCTGAGAATTCTGGAATGGCTCGGATGGCCAAGTTTGCATGCGTGCATGTACAGGAACCCCCATCCAAATGTGTGCCGACGCATGTTTGTGTGTACAGGAATGGACCGGATGGGTCCTTTACATATGTATTGTATTTAGAAGATATATTATACAGTTGTATAAACTTGCGGAGTCCCGATATATGGGGAGGTTCTGTCCGTGTATTAAGACACCGCGGTGATTGTCGCGTGATCGATCCGAGAATTGGGGCGTGACAGTTGTTCTCCAAATGCAAGCTTGCTAGTTGACAAGATGACTCTATGAGATCTCGAAACTTACCAGAAAAATGGTTGTTTGCTAGATTTAGCATACTTAAGTGATGAATCGTTTTACAATCATGAATCTCCCCTGCTAATAAGTTGTTTGAGAGGTCAAGTATTTCCAAATAGAGCATTGGGGTCAAACACAGGGCGTGAAGAGGTCCATAAAACTGATTGTTGGATAGATCTATATAGGCAGACCTTATACTAAATGCTGGTACCTGACCCTGAAATTGGTTAGAACTCAAGTCCAAAGTGTAAAGCTGATCTGGAAAACTTGAATCAAAAGTTGAATTTAGAATGGTGACCCACGTTGTGTAGCTAGTCATGTTCAAATGAAAAGCTGAATTTGAAATGGTGCCCCACATTTGATTGCTAGACATGTTCAAATGGTATAATTGAGGAGTTAGCTCCTCCCAAAACCAACTAGGAACTGAATTTTGAATTCCAACATTAGAGATATCAAGTGTAGTGAGATTGATCTGTCCTCGTAGCCAATTGGGGAAATCGGGACCCACCTTACAATTGCTCAGATCTAGAATCCGTAGTTGAAAAGGCAAAGTCCTGTTGGAACTGATATTGATGACCAACAAATTATTGTGTGACAGACGCAGAACTTGTAAGCTGGACATGTGGCCTTCAAAAAATGTACCTTGCAAAAGATTGTGGGAAAGATCAAGATCTTCAAGTGTGGAAATGTTTCCAATACTCCCTGGTATACTCCCACTCAATAGATTAGATTTTAAATGCAAGGACCGCAAGAATAATGGAAATCCTATAATCTCAGTCAGCTTGTTGTAGGACAAATCTAAATAAGTTAAGATGCTGATATTTGCAAAAGATTTTGGAATCCCACCGAGGAGTTGATTTTCAGAGAGATGCAGGAATTGAAGGGAGATCAAGTTTCCAAAAAAGTCCGGAATCCCACAGTCCAACCGATTGCTGCTAAGATCAATAGATGATAACGTGCTGCTATAGTTGAACAACCAATTGAATATGGAACAAGACTTGAGATTGTTATGACTAAGCGAAATTTCCCCAAGAGTTTTGGAAGAATTAAAATGGTATGGAGTTGGAGGAAAAAACGGGTCTGGGAGTGAACATTTGTCCAAGTGCAATGACGACAAGGATGGGAGAGTATTAACTACTTGTACCCAATCAAAGGCACTGAGGTTAATATTGCTCAATTGAATGTCAAACAACTTTGAAAGACTTGAAAGCCACTCAAGCTTGGTTGCACTTAAAGCATGATTGAAGCCAAGATCTAAACGTTGCAAGGTTGAAATATTCCCAAGTTGATTTGGGATTTCTCCTACAAGACGATTGAAAGAGAGGTCCAAAACCGTAAGAGCATGAAGATTGCCAAGTTGATTCGGGATTTTTCCCGCAAGATTATTCGAAGAGAGGTCCAAAACCGTAAGAGCATGAAGATTCCCAAGTTGATTTGGTATTTCTCCTACCAGATTATTCGAAGAGAGGTCCAAAACCCCAAGAGCATGAAGATTGCCAAGTTGGTTTGGGATTTCTCCCAAAAGATTACTCGAAGAGAGGTTCAAAACCCTAAGAGCATGAAGATTCCCAAGTCGATTTGGGATTTCTCCTTCAAGATCATTCCCCAAGAGGTCCAAAACAGTTAAACCATGCAACCCAAGCAATGAAGTAGAGATCGGACCTTGCAAAGACATGGAGGACAGATTAAGTTCAACAACGTTACCGGATTGGTTGTCACAAGAGACTCCGATCCAGTTACAGCAGTCTTTATTCTCTGGTTCGCTTCCCCAGGAGAGAAGCCAACCGGAGTCATCGAGGAGGCCTTGCTTGAATTGAAGAAGAGCTTGTCTCTGACTTTGAATGCACAGAATGGTAGTGGATGTGGACACAGCTGAACCTTCCCTAAGAGGTCCTAACATCATCGTTGTTACGCGTGTTAAAAAAAAAAATCCCGACACGTAATGACTGAGGATGCATGTGGCAATAGTGACGAAGCCCCGGAGGAATCACTCAGTTATGAGACGACAACATTGTTAGCTACTCTCCTTATTGGAGGCATGAGCATCGCTTGATGCATTAGTAGAAATTAAAATTTATGAAAGAAATTATATATAAGTTTATTTATTTATTTTTGTACATAAAAACCAAGATAAAAATGTTTTAGTTACGGAATGATCGAATTATAATATAAAAAATGAAATTATTCAAAGATAATAATATCTAAATACATTAACAAAATACATGAAATTGGTCATTCAAAACCATCATTGTCATTAAAAAATATTGAAGCAACTTCAGTGAGGTTTGAGGATCGGGCATGAGAGGACGGGGTGTGAAACTGGCGCTCGGCCTGGAGTTGTGGCTAGGGCTGGGGCTATTCAGGGGACTACGGAGGTGGAGGCAGATATAAAAGTTATTAACTAATTTGTACTTTGGCTCTGCCACGTTCCAATTAATTTTATTTTTAGAAATAATATTGATACACACATATGTATATATTTAGGAATCAAAACCTAGTGTAATCAATTTTTAGAAATAATATATGGTTGAATATATATTTATACACACATATGTTAAAAAAATGACCAATTAAAAAAAATATATTTTTAAAAAATACAAAAACTAGTACACTCAATTTTTTAGAAATATCATATGGTTGAATATATATATATATACACACACACACACAAGTAAACGCATGATATTTTTTTAAGAAAAATAAACAAAACCAACATAGGGTGAAACAGAAATAGAAGGCAGAAACCCTAAGCATAAATTGTATACATGAACCCTAATGCAGACTAAAGTCAAAAACACTAATTTATATAATAATACAAACTGAAGTCCCTTAAGATATGTTGAAATCTAATATATAAATCTAGTGCTCTTACCTTGGAATTGCTCATATTGAAATATTGGAACATCTGCCTTAGCAAAGAAATCGTGATTTCATAATGCAAATATATATAAATGTTAGCAAACCTTTCATAATCTGAAACCAACAAATAAAACTTGAATTAATGAACAAAAATAAAAATAAAAACATAACTTATAGGGATAGATTCAGGTGCTTGACAGAAAGAGAGTTCGACTTGTCCATAGGGAGAGAGACCACGTGCATAATCTCGAGAGTGAGACAGCCCACGCACCATTCGACGAGCGAGAGATACCGCATGCACACCATCCAAATATTGAGACGTGCTGCCCATCTATAGAGAGTGAGGGGAAAGAGTAAGAGATGATTCATTTGTGAGAGAGATAGAATGGAGGAAAAGATCTTCTCCAAGTTGCAAAGGATGATAGGAATGTTCCTTTCAAAATTCTCCATATGCGCAACTGTTAATGTTGTTAAGCAAATATTACTAAAAAAGTTACTGGGATCTCTCAAGGTGCCCCAAAAATAATTTGGAAGAAAGTCCCTAAATGTTATTTCAAGTAGACTTTCTACAAACACATGATAGTCATGACTTTTCATCTGTGTGAATTAGCATTGTGTTATATCC
The DNA here is from genome assembly GCA_033439265.1 of Dillenia suffruticosa. Lineage (NCBI taxonomy): Eukaryota > Viridiplantae > Streptophyta > Magnoliopsida > Dilleniales > Dilleniaceae > Dillenia > Dillenia suffruticosa. The sequence continues at coordinate 24,881,701 of JAVTVX010000015.1, forward strand.
ATGCAAAATATCTGATGCATGTCCACTCGGAAATCTTAGATTTTTAAGTCAATCACAAACAACATGTTTTTTTTATCCCTACTCAAAGAACAAATGGCCTTAGGTTTTGGTCTCATGCTTGTGGGATGTATTGCTAATGAAGGATGATGATAAATATGAAATAGATCTCCATTCTCTCCTCGTATTGAAATTGTTCTTCATTTGAGTAGGAATGTCTAGTGCAATATTGATGGTTAAAAATTTTATGGGTGTTAATTACAAATTATTAATTACATACATATATATATATATATATATATATATAGCAAATACCAACATAGTGTGATTCAAATTAGTATTGGCTACATTTTTTTCTAAGTAGACTATTGCCAACTTATTACTTGCAAATCTTGCACAAATCCGTGACAACTCAAAATAACATGATTTCTAATATCTATTATAATTTCTAACATCTATCAACACAAATAGAACGATTTTTTAATATTAGTTTGTAGATATTTGAAATGAGAATGAGAATTACTCTGATTTCGATTTCTGTTGACAAATCCAAAATGTGTAAATAATTCCACTTCAAACGGAGAATTTGAACCGATTGTCATACAATCCAAGAATTATTTAAACAGCATGATTAGCACCTGAATCCAGCCATCAATGGCTGCATAAAGATATTGACTTAACTGCAAAACCAATTATGGTTCTCTTTTCTGGATTTGGCATCACCATCAAAGAAAAACAAAAAGATGGCACAGCGAGGCCATGATGGAAAATGTGAAATCTTGGCCATGGCATACCCATAATATAAAACTGTAGAATATCAACATTATCTCATAACAGCAAACTCATAATCCATTTACTATAGTTGCACTTTACAATCAGTCACTACTGGTATTTTCGCCTATTCTTCGAAACCCCACATCAGAGTACATTATTTGAAAATCAAACAGCCCCGTTATTGGGAAAAATGGAGTGCCATACTGGATATCATAATCCAAGTTGGCAAAAAAATGGCACGGCCATATTTGTGTGAGTGAAGAAATATATTAAATTAGATGGAAGAACTCACTGCTAAAACTATTTGTATGAGGGAAGAAACACATTAAATTAGATGGAAGAACTCACTGCTCAAACTAACTAACAAGGCCCTTTTGCTTGAAACTTTCAAGCATTGCTGCCCCAATTTTTGCAGGAGATTCGACTACCGTAACCCCAGCTTCCCTGAGGGTCTTTATTTTGTCTTGTGCTGTGCCCTTCCCACCTGAAACAATAGCTGCACAGACGAGAAAGGTACAAATGATGGACAAGATTCACTATGTTAAAAACCAGTAGCTACTTTGTAAGTGTTGGCATGAAGATGCTGGGTGAGAAAACCAGAAACTAGACACTTGGAAACCATTCCGTCAAATGCTTCCTCATGGTCAACTTAAATAAGCATTGAGATCCTTGGTCTTCCATCCGAGTGAAAGATTACACATATCCTTGCAGAAGGAAGGTTGGCCTAATCATTCCAGAAGTTTTTATAATAGTCAAACAAGCTTGCTGGGAACCAACGCTCTGTGACCTAAGTGGTGAAACAAACTTGGGTCTACTTTTTTGCTCTTGTCCCCGGTTCAACGACTGATAACCAACAGCCCAAAAAAAGCAACAATTTTGGTGCATGACAAGATGAACTTTTACTTAGTTCATCTGTTAGTCAGTCTCCACCAGTTCAATCAACTTATTGACAGGGTGATCTCTACATTAATTGATAGCGCATGCATAAAGGAGTTAATTTACAAACAGAAAGATTGGCTTTGAAGAAATTAGGGAGGCATCTGTCAATTTTACCCACGGCGCATTCTACAATCGTACCATATTTATTCTCTTCAAAAACGATTAGAAGTTAATACAGAATCATTTCCCTCCTCAAATTCAAGTCCCAATGAATCTAAATGGCATGAGATGATGTATGAGGAGTTTCTCTTTTCTTCTTTTGCATGTGTGTGTCTTTTTTTTTAGTGGTTCTTTTTTTTTTTGGGGGTGGGGGGCATGGAAAAGTAATCCAAAAAATAAAGCACCTTCATTTACAATTTACACTAAATGCCAACATGTCATGGTTAAAGGTCCACAGCCTATTTGCAAACAAGGGTAATTGTAAGTTTCAGGATAAAGCATGCATAACAGAAGGATATTACGGAAACAATATTACAGGAAAAGGCTAGAGATAAAATTTCAAGAAAAATGGTATACCTCCAGCATGACCCATACGACGACCAGGGGGAGCAGTTAACCCAGCGATAAATGCAACAATAGGTTTGTCAGTCCCGCTTTCCTGTTCAATCGGTCATCTTAGTTTCACATCCCACAAACAAATGAAAAGAGAAATAATGCCTTAAAAATATAGAATCTTGCATTCCATATATCAGTAAACTATATCTACTAAATACAAGTATCTAGTAATCAGAAACTTATGTTTCTGTTTTAGGAGAGATCACAACCCACTTGGGAAAGTTGAGGTTAGGATCAACTAAGACTAGAATTTATAATAAAATATTCTTTTTATAAAGAAATTTGACTTATGATTGTAAAACCCTATGTTTATTACAAAAAAAAAAAAAAAAAAAAAAAAAAAAATCACTTTAATTAAGAAAAATATTACAAGTAGAATAAGATACATTATAGATAACGCAAGTTGACCTTTCCCAAATAGACCCCAAATAGAGAACTAAAGAAGCAGAAATATTCAGGTTTTGCAGATCTTCTGCTATACAACAATAATCAAGAGATATGTTAGACATCCAAAAAAGGGGAGAGCAAGGAAATGTGCCGCAAAGTGTAGTCAACGTCCAAAGTGTCATACACAACTAGCTTCACATTTGAGCATAAGCTGTTTAATATCCTAGTCTATAAATCAAGAGACTTTATAAGTCATCGATTTCCTTCTTCCTTGGGGTAGAGGAAAGGGGTTGTTCGAGCTAATTGGCACCTACCTACACTTCCCATGCGCAAAACATAAGCATAATAAAATGTCTTTCATGCCTCTTCACCCTTACGGTTACTATTACTTGTGGAATGTGTTTGGAATGATGACTTGTGCATACATCTCATTAATTCCCTACAAAGCCAAATGTACAAAAACAAAAATTGCTCCTTGAGATTTCATAATACAGAGGCTAAACAAAATTTGAAAGAAAGATTTAAAATGGAAATCATGATGCTTGACCTTAAAAAGCCTAACATGGTTTAGTAAATTAGTTCCATCATAATTTTTTTTTTACTCTCTCTCTCTCTCCTTTTCTATTAATGGGGTTTTCTGAAACTCAACCAATTCTAATAGATGACAACTATGGAGCTTGATTTATTATTTGTCTCTACTTCATTAACAGTTAGTTACCAAAACATATATCAAAGACAAATCTCAAGAAGAAAAAAATAATAATCAAACAAACTTTACCTTTATTAAAGCAGCAGCATCTTCTTCTGCAGTTCCACCTATCTCTCCAATGAGAATAATCCCTGAAAAGCAGAAAACACCATAACCATGTTTAATGTTCCATCCTTTTAACTGCAAGACATAGTTGAACAGTTTTCTTTCACATATTTCTTTTTCAAAGTGACCCAGTAAATGAGACTTCCAAAATATAGGTTGCTGAAAATTAAATTTACAAGGCCTTACCCTAGCCATAGGAGAGACAGCTTCTATTAATGCAGCAACCAATGACTACCAAGTTTCACTCGATCTTTTATCCCTTTGTTTCTTAAATTTTAATTTTTTTTTTCTTACAGCAAAAGAAATTATATTAGATCACAAGGAATGTACACAACTTCAAGGATTTGGAGATGAAAAGAACAAAAGAAAACTAACGGATCATTTCTCTCCAATCCCTCCTCAACTCTTCTTAACTATAACTTTCATAGATCCCTAAAGCATGAGCCCATAGAAAAGAATAAAAGAACAATAGTCAGTAGAATCAATGAACTGATCTCTAAAGATTCTGGCATTATACTATCTCCAAATGCACCAAGTAATGGCCACTGAAGCACATCTCCAACATAAACGAGCATCTTTTAATTGTTCATAGCAATCACAAGGAAATCATGAGGCATATTGCTGAAAAATAGGCAGACTCCAGTTCACTTCTTTGCAAGTTAGATGATTACTTATCAGCATATGTAATTTATCCAATCATACATTTCCTTTTTTTTCTTGTTCTTTAACTGTTTAGGTTTTTTCTGTTTGCTTTCTATCTTCCAAAACCAAAACAATTGTTAATACTTGGTCACTGGGGGTGCATCCAATGCTAACAACTTACTTACTTTGATAAAGAAACGAGCGCGCTAACTTTCATTGAATGTACACACACATTGAAGACATACTGATACAACTCCATACAACAACAGTGACAAATTATGAAGATGAGACGTAGAGACATACAATAGCAAAATGATATATATATCAGAATGGTTGTGTCAATCATCCCTTGTGCACCCATATATTCCATGTTTGAATAGAAAGCAACTGATTTGAGGGGGGGAAGGAGAGAAATGGCAAAAATTTATATCAATCATCACTTGTGTCGATCATCCCCATTACATATATTGTCAGCAAGGATCAAGCAGACACTGTATCCTTCTTCATAGGATGGTAGTGCCATTTTGAAACAGAAATGATGCTCTTTTTGGTCCAGGAATTGCTGATAAGAATATACAAATGACAAAAGGAGAATGATCTATACTAGAGTGCATATACTTCCTGTAAAACATTGTCAATAACTGACAAGTAACGTCAAATGTTTAACAAGTTGAAAAGCGGAATAACAATCAAACTCGAGATAAGATATAAAGATGACAAAATTTAGATTTTACCATCCACTGAGTAAGGTGGATGGTCTTCAAAGCTGTCTTTGATTGTTTAGGTTTTGGAGGCCAGTTTCTGCTACCATGTATCTCCTAAGTAACACCAGCCAAGATTTGACTCCTTTATGCTGTCCAGTAGATACCCAATTTGATATCTTAAAAGAACTATTAACATTTTCCAGAACTTCAAATGTCATATTTTGATAAATTTTTAATCTTTCTAGTCTGTGATATCATCTGATGGTTCATGTGAGACCTTTCATTTCCCTCCTTTACTTTTATATACTAATTACAACTAAACTATACATCCTTCAACAATCCACGAAAAAATGTCCACTGTCACACTGATACCCTATTTTATTGCAACACATGAACAAGTATGATATACTAATAAGCTTATGCAACTTAGACCATATATATTGACTTTTGAGACATATGACCTCAAATGATTCCCAATGTCATTGATATCCACCTAGGAAAAGAAAAGATAGACTTCATTAGGTCTCCTTGAAACCTGATGCTCCCCTGGAATAGCTTGGTGCTTATCCCTGCAACTAATATCAGTCAAATCTGGCCCAACCAAAACAATCTAATATCAGACTTAATTTGATAATTATGGGCATCGGGTTGTGTTTCCAACAGCCAGAAGCCAACCTTACTTATGGTTAGACTAAGCTATCAAGTAGAAAACATTTTAAATTGTAATCCTTTGGAGATTTCAAATTTTCTCCAAGATTTATGTCCCCTCCCTCTCTCCCTCCTCGAGCCTCGGATAATATCCTCTCATTTGAGGTCGTGGTGGCAGTGCTTTAAGATAAAAGGGTTATAACCCTCAGACTGAGCTTATCTACATGAATCTAACCTGCCCAAGTGGCAACTTTAAGAACATAAAACATTTAAAGAGCTTGCAAATTGAACTACCAGAGAAAACTTTTAAAATATTTCATGAAACTGGCATGGATATCATTGGCACAAAAACATGCATACATAAATGTGCATGTTATATGCATACATATATATCATAGGTCGAAAACAGAGGGAGATGAACAACTATTCATATAAGAAATAATCACCTTCTGTCTGAGGATCTGCAATGAACTTTTTCATGCAATCAACAAAATTTGTCCCATTAAAAGGATCACCTCCAATACCGACACAGGTTGACTGTCCAAGGCCAACAGCTGTTGTTTGGAACACCTGGGGAAAAAATGTTCAAGGACATCAGTAATCCCAATATTTATAGCTACTAGCCAAATTGCCTTTAGCACATCCAAATAAACCAATAACATTCAGAATCTACTCTAGACCAAGATAGGGCCTATATAACCAAATTATTAGTTTGTGTATTTTCACCGGTCACTATGAATGAAGCCAAAATGCAAGCCATCAAAGTTAGCCTTTGATGTTGCATTTAAGATTTAGTGGTTGAGTAGGAAATGAATCCATAAAGTGAATAAGGTGGCGACAGCGTTGCATGGAACAAAAATTGATATTTCCAGTTCTTTGGAGTCAGAAGTTATGATAAAGACCTATCTAGAAGTTATATTTAAGTAATCAAATTCCTGCAAAGAGGATATTTCAATACAAGGACGGGCATAATTTATGAAATTTTGAGAGTTATTGAGATAAATAGAAAGCCATCACTAGCAGAAACCTGGCATGCCCTTGTGGGAGGTGTACAAATAGTATAGGTCTCAAATATTAGGTTTTGGCCAAAAATATGTTATGAAAAATAAAATTGAAGAATTTGCCAACAAATTCCATGTATATAATTATATTTATCGTAAAAAAAATATCATCGACATTTGCCTTATAACATTGAAAAACTCTTTGACTATTCTTGGGGTATGCACCAATACAATTTATTATCTCTGTTCAGATTTTGTAATGTAAAGGTGTACCATAACCAGGCATTTGAGAAAATTTCAATTATAAAATTCTAAATTATGGTTTAAACAACTAATAACACAATAAGGATAGGATGAGGGAGGCTATGGGAGAAAAAATCTGGCAATGATGAAGATCCTAACCTCTAAAATGTGGAATGATGATAGAAGAGATGACGAAGTAGGTTTTGATGGATACAAAGACAATCCATTTGTTTTATTTTTTGAAGTTCATTTGGCGGTGGTTGAGGGAGGGAAAGAGAGAGAAAGGGAGAGGTAAATCACATGTCAAAGAATACATAACAAAAGTGAAAACACTCAAAAAGCATGAAAAGAGAGCAAGCACTTTGAGCTAAATTAGAGCCACTAAGAAAATCCAACGAGACTTGATTTGATAATTGGAATTGTGAAACAGTTGAACAACCCCAGACTGGGATTAAAAAAATCCAAAAAAAAAACCCTTGGGGGTTGGAAAGGATTACATCAAGAGGAAGCTTCCCATGAGTATGAAGACCAAAGATCAAAATAATGGATAATTAGGAGCTTAAGGGATCCCTTACATGGAGGAGGTTATGCTAAGAGGAGTGGTGGTGGAGAAGTTCTAATGTTGGACAGATTTAAAATGTGAAAAATATAGGGACTTTAAAAAGGAAATGCTCAATACTATGTTCATAAATGAAAGATAAAATATGATATAGATAATGTGGGAAAAACAGGAAGACTGTTGGGGTTGCATAATACCATCAATGAATGAAGAGAACTTAGTGAATTAGGCTTTTCTGGATTTTTAATTTGGGGAGGGGGAAGATTAGGAGGAAGTGATGGGAGGAGAACAAAGGGGACGGGAGGCACAATGTTTGAATGTCAAATAATTGTTGGAGACAAGGCCGTTAGTTTAAAAGAGAATGAGAGAGCAGGGGAAAAAACTTTAACCAATTAAATCTGGCCCTCTTGTTCAATTTAATTTAAGAAGTATGGGAGAACAGGGGGGCCAATCATTAGTATTGTCCCTTCCCATCAATTCCAACCACTCAACTCACCCCCAAAAAGGGTGGGGAGTTTGAGCATCGGAGGGCATTGGGTGGTGCACAAACAAATTTAAAAGAGAGAGAAAGAGAGAGAATATATGAACAGAGATAATAATAACAATAGTATTAAGGAAAGAGATAGATTCAAAAGTGAGTAGGAAGAACATTGAGAAATAAAAGGAAAATTGGCATATTAATAAAAATTATAATAACAATAACAATAAAAAGATTTAAAAAATCCAAAGTTACTCAATAATCAATCATTAATGCTAAAACCCTAGGCCTATATTAATAGGCAACTAGTCTTCCATAATACTCAATAACGAAAGTAAATCAAATGACCCTAAAAATTAAAGGAAACCGAATATTCTCCTAATCCATACTAAATTCAATGAGAAAAGAATTATAATGTCCACAAAATCTCCTAATATTATACAACATAAGTATTCCAAACTTTGTGCTGCATCACTGGATAGAGTTTTAAATTCATCACTGTTGGATAGACCATGGAGGTCGTAAAAGAAGCATAAATTCTCTGCAATTCTAAAGAGAACTTACCGCTTCATATGTCAAGGTACCAGAACGAGAAACAATTCCCACACGCCCAGGTTTGTGAATATAACCTGGCATAATTCCGATTTTACATTCTCCTGGCTTTATTATACCAGGGCAGTTTGGTCCAATCAACCGAGTTTTAGACTGCCGGTTAAGAGCTGCCTTTACTCGTACCTGAAACATGTATTAATTAGCTTCAATACAATGGATTTGCAAGAAAAGAAAAGTTGAGAAAATTGTAGACTCCATAGAGCTGTTCGATATTTGGATGTACAGATCATTATCTGAAAATTCATAGCTCCCTTGAAATTCATGTCAACATTTGATACTTCACAAGAAGGCAGTGCAGATACATCAGACCAAGATTATATGCACTGCTGCATTCTTGTATTTGTACTTGTAAAGATGAACAATTGGTTGAGTTAAAACACTAAACCAAAGAGAAAAAAATAAAAATCTCTCCAGGTCAAGTGATTAGAAACAATTCATTTGTTGGTATATTATCTAATCAAATTTAAACAATCTAGTTGCAGCAATGGTCAAGGATAAAAGTAGTTTACCATATCATGCTGTGGAATTCCCTCTGTAATGCAAACAACAAGGTCCAGCTCTGCTTCCATCGCCTCCATGATTGCTGCTGCAGCAAAAGGTGGAGGAACGTATATGACTGATGCATTAGCCTTTGTTTCAGCCTTTGCCTCTGCAACCGTGTTAAAGACAGGAAGCCCCAAGTGTTCACTTCCGCCTTTCTTTGGTGTCACACCACCCACCTATGCCAGAAAATAAAATAAAATCAGAATCAAAACAATGTTACCTAGTAAAAAAATTATGAACATAGACTTGACATGTAAAAAATAACAGTAGATGGGAAGCATGAAAAAAAAATTATCAAAATAGATGTTTTCCACAATTTTAAATAGCACAAAAATCCCATGCATTTCGTTTGATTCTAGTTGCAAGATATTACAACAACAACAACAACAAACCGAGTCTTAAACCAAATAATTTGGGGTCAGCCATTTGAGAGACAAATTATGATTAAAAAGAAAAATAGAATAAATAAATAATAAATACAAAAATATAAATATATACAAAAGAGAATAAAATAAAATTTAAAAAAAAAAAGTAAAAGTAAAATAAATCAATAAATATATATATATAATATATTAGTTTAATTTGTGCGAATTCTTTTACACCACTTATTTCTATCCAAAGTTATCTTCTCGTCTAAACCCTTAACTATCATATCTTTACTAATAATTTACATCCAAATTTTCAGCGATCTACCCCTACGTTTTACTAAATCTCTCATATTTAAGTTCTCGGTTCTCCTAACCGGTGCGTCCTTGAATCTTCTTTGCACATACCCAAACCATCTCAAACGGCACTTTCGCATCTTATCCACAATTGAGTTAATTCTCAACTTATTACGAATTTCTTTATTTCTAATTCTATCTCTTCTAGTTTTGCCACACATGCACCAAAACATCCACATTTCTGTTACGGCCATTTTTTATTCTTGTTGTTATTCAATAACACAATACTCAGTACCATGCAATAATGCAGATTTAGTCACAATTCTATAGAACTTTCCTTTCAAATGCATTGGTATCGTGCGATCGCAAAGAATTCCATATGTCTTTTTTCATTTCATTCGACCTGCTTGAATCCTATGGTTCGTATCTCTATCTATATTGCCATTATTTAGAATGACGGAATCTAGATATCTAAACCGTTCATTTTCATGTACATCTTGTCCATTTAACCTAATCGTTTCTTCATTATTTCGATGATTGTTGCTAAACCAACACCTCATATACTCAATTTTTGATCTACGCAATCTAAACTCTCTGGATTTTAGTATAACCCTCCATACTCTAATTTAGCATGAATACTCTCCCTAATTTTATCAACTAAAATTATATCATCTGCAAAAAGTATACACGATGGTATTTTATCTTGAATGTTTTTTGTGATTTCGTCTATTACTACTGCAAAGAGGAGGGGACTTAATGCCGAACCTCGATAGAATCCGATGTTAATGGGGAAGCAATAGCTCAAACCCCCACGAGTTCTTACATTAGTTACAGCTCCCTCAAGCATATCTCTAATGAGATTAATGTATTTTGAAGAGATCTCTTTTTTCATCCGCGCCCACCACAATATTTCTCTAGGAACCCTATCATATGTTTTTTCTAGATCAATGAATACCATATGTAAGTCTCTTATGTGCACTATATGTCTTCATCAAATGTTTTAACAAGTGGATTGTTTCCATAATGGATCTTCTAGGCATAAATCCAAATTGATTTTAAAAAATATTTATCACCAATCTTAATCTATATTCTATTACTCTCTCCCATAATTTCATAGTATGGCTCATAAGTTTAATTCCTCTATAGATGAAACAATCTTATATGTCTCCTTTATTTTTATATAGCGGTTCGATTATACTCTTCCTCCATATTTGAAGTATTCTCTTGATTTATCAAATTTTATTGAAAATATCCGTTAACATTATTATACCAAATTCACCTAAACATTTCCATACTTCTATTGGGATGTCATCAGGTCCTATAGCTTTATCATTCTTCATTCTCTTTAAAACCTCCTTCGCTTCATGGGGACGAATTCTACGTTTAAAGTTTCTATTAATCTCTTTTACAGGTATCTCGATATTTCCCACATCTATTGTACTCTTAGCATCGAAGAGATTATCAAAATAATCCCTCCAATGTTTTTTTATGTCAACATTCCTTAAAAGTATATCATTAGCTCTCATTCTCTTGTCTTGCACTTTTATATTTTTCATATGCATCACTACTACTATTATCCTTAAGGTTCCTATAACACTCTCTTTTGGTCCGAATGACAATTTGTATTTCTTCGTTCTACCACCATGATTCCTTATCTACTGAGGCTTGACCCTTTGAGACACCAAGAACCTCTCTACCTATATTCTTAATATTAGTAAACATCTCTTTCCACATTATTTCTAAATCATCATTAGTAGACCAATTTGCTACCTGAATTAATTTATCTCTAAATATCATCATCTTTACTATTTTCAGATTCCATCACTTAATTTTTGACTCTATAAATAGACAATATTTCCTTTGTCTTTTAGACACGTATATCTAAAACTATGAGTCTATGCTGAGTTGTCACACTCTCTCCTAGTATAACTTTACAATCCTTACAGATCATTCAATCATCCCTCCTAGTAAGAAAATAATCTATTTGACTAACATTAGATCCACTTCTATATGCAATTAAGTGCGCATCTTTTTTCTTAAATGTGGTGTTTACAACTATTAGATCGAATGTTGTGACAAACTCTAAAATAGTATCTCATGTCTCATTCCTACTACCAAAACCAAAGCCACATGAAATAGAAATATTAGATCTTTTGTGTGCCAGAAACTAAAGCATACAAAAGAAAACTTTTATAATGATTTAGCACATTCAAAGGGAGGGGGCATGATGGCTCAAACTCCTGAGTTGAAGTCAAAAGAGGTACCCCCCAGTACCTTTATGACTATCCTTTAACAAGCACATTAAGCACACGATGTTAGAAAATTTGAATAGAAAGGCCAATTACCTATCAATTATAAGAAGAAAACCCATTATGGCCTATGGTCGTCCAATAAAACAAATACCAAATTTCAGAAAATCAACATACTAAACCTAAAATTTGAACAACAACAACAACAACAATAGCCAGTTTTGTCACACTAAGTGAGGTCAACCATATGAATCCTTCTATGTCATTATACTCCATTTCATATCACATACTCTCCTATATGATTGTTTTCTTTAAACAAAAATGATAATCATGTTTTTATCCCACTAAATGAGATCAGCTATGTGGATACTTCTATATCATTATATTCTATCTTATTTGTCATTTTTCAAATCTTGTTAGATCTCCCTCTCCCTCAATTAATATGAATTCTTCTCATAGTCTCACATCACCTAACTAGAGTCTCCATCGAACATCTATGTACGTGTCCATACAATCTTAATCGTGTTTCTCACAATTTTTCCTCAATAGGCACAACCCGAATTTTCTCCTTAATACACTCATTTCTTATCTGGTCCATTCTTATGCATCCGTACATCCATCTTAATATTCTCATCTCCACAACTCTCATCTTTTGTTAGTGCTTTTAGCTCATTGTTCAGTATTCAGATTAATACAACAAAGCAGGCCTAATCATCATACTATAAAACTTCTCTTTAAGTTTTAAAGGTACCTGTCAATCACATACAATATCCGATACACTTCTCCATTTTGACCATCGCACTTATATTGTATGTGATACATATTTGTCAATCCTTTCGTCTTTTGTAAATTTGATTCTAGACACTTAAAACTCTCAATTAGAGATAATTCATCATCTCCTATCCTAATCATTGCCTCACTAACGCTAGTATTGCTAATCTTAAATTCAATATATTTTGTTTTTGCCCTACAAGTCTAAATCCTTTCACTCGTTTCCCTCCAACATTCGAGCTTAGCATTTACTCCTTCACGTGTCTCATCCACCAAGACAATGTCATCTGTAAATAACATGCACTATGATACCATGTCATGAAAGGGTCTGGTGAGTACATTCATAACTGGTATAAAAAGACTGGAAGTTAACGTTAACCCTTGATGTAGCCCTATCTTTATTGAAAACTTTTCTGTTAATCCACCATTGTCCTTACTTTTATCACCATGTCCTTGTATGTATCCTTGATCGTTTCAATATACGCTACTTTTACACCCTTCCCTTTTAAAATTCTCCACATAATTTCCCTAAAAACTCTATCATATGCCTTTTTTAGGTCAATAAATATCATGTGTAAGTACAACTTCTACTCTCAATACTTCTCAACTAATTGTCTAAGGAGGTGTATGGCTTCCATCGTCGATCTTCGAAGCATAAAGCCAAATTGATTTTCAGTCACGTTAGTCTCCCTCCGTAGTGTTCTTTCAATCACTCTTTCCCAAAGATTCAAGGTATGACTCATTAGACCAACGGACAATCGCTCTAGTGGATTGGAGTGGTAGATCCTTTAACCAAAATTCGATTCGAAATTTGAGAATGAAAAAGACTATACTGAGAGACCCGTGTCCTAAATAGAGCCCCCCGCAAATGCTCAAACCGAATTAGTCGGAATATGACTCCAGACGTCAGTGGTGGGAACCAAAAAAAAAATGGTATGACTCATTAGCCTAATACTTCTATAATTTGTACAATTTTATATGTCGCCCCCATTTTTAAATAAGGGTACTAAATTATTTTCTCTCCACTAATTAGACATTTCCCTCATCCTCAATATCATGTTGAATAACTTCGTAAGTCATCCAATACCCTACTTCCCAAGACACTTGCAAACCTCTATTGGAATATCATCGAGTCCAATCGTTTTTCCATTTTTCAACCTTTTTAAAGTCTCTTCAATTTTTGAGAGTTTAATTCACCATAAAATTTTATATTTCTATACTGCTTTGATTTACTTAGTTCACTTAAGCTAACTTGATGATCTTGACCTTCTTTAAACAGCTCCTAAAAATATTTCTTCCATCACTCTTTTATTTCTCCATCATTCACTAACACCCTATTTGATTCATCTTTAATATATCTTATTTGTGTAAGATCTCTTGTCGATATCCCTTCCCCTTCTTTTGTATCAAATTGTTGATAAAAGTCTTTGAAAGCTTCATTCTTGGCTTCACTCACTACTCTTTTTGCCTCTTTTCTAACTTTTCCTCATTCTTACTAGTATAAAGTAATTTATAGTCAATTCTTTTCATCTTTATTTTATCTTGTATTTCTTTTTTCCACCACCAAAATTCTTTATTTAGATGTACATGTCCTTTTAACTCACCAAATACATTCTTAGCCATCAATTTGACATTAAGTGATATCTTCTCCAATGCCAAGGGTCAGTATGTACTTCTCCAAGGTTTTGTTCTCCTACTCTCTTCTTAAAATTATTTCATTTCTCATTTTTTAAAATCCAACACTTAATTATAGGGGTGATGTATACTTCCCTTCTATAAACATCATGCTTGATACGCATATCCAACACCATTAACCTATATTGGGTGGTTAAACTCTCACACAGAATGAACTTTGCAATCCTGACAACTTTTTCTATCTCTCTTCCCAACCATAAGAAAGTCAATTTGCAACTTATTCTTTCCACTTTTGAAAATAACCAAATGTTTTTCTCTCTTTTTGAAAAACGTGTTGACTATCATAAGCTCATATGCTGTCACAAAATCCAAAATAGCTTTTCCCTCCTCATTTCTTCCTCCAAGACCATAACCCCCATGTACCCTTCCATATTCCTCTTCTCTCTCTCATACATGCCTATTTAGGTCTACTTCTATTAAAATCCTCTCATTTTGCAAAATTACTTATACTATCTCATCTAGATCTTCTCAAAACCTTTGTTTAATAGTTTCATTCAATCCTACTTGAGATGCATATACGCTAAGTACATTAATAGTTTCTTTGCTATTACTTTCTTAAAAACTATAATCTTATTTCCTTTTCTAACTACTCCTACTACTTCATCCCTCAACGGACTGTTTACAATAATATCTACACCATTTCTTGTTTTGATCTTTTCTGTGTACGAAAACTTAAAATCTGAATTATCTAACATTTTTGCCTTCTCACCTATCCATTTCATCTCTTGTAAGCACAAAATATTGATCATTCTCCTAATCATTGTATCTACTACCTCCATGGCTTTGCCAGTTAGGGTTTCCAAATTCCAAATTCCAAATATAATATCATCCTGAGTCATATGTTGTCTTTTCTTATCTAATTTAGAACATGAGAACTCTTATTCATTTAATACTATATTCGAATTCCCAAAGAGGTGTAGCGTCTCTTGCTTAAATGTCAAAGTCGAACCCTAAAAACGTGAGAACTCTTACATACTTAACACTACACCTGAGTTCTTATAGAGATGTAGCAGTCCTTGTCAAGATGTTGCAGTCAAACACTACAGCGTGTTTCTATTGGGAAACAACCTAGCATTACAACAATATTGTAAAAAATCCATACATAAATTTTTACCTTAGTTTTATACTACCTGACAATCTAACGTAACTCTCCTCCTTTAGCGGTCTTTGTCTAAAATATCCCAATATTCTATTATACAAAAAAATGTATATATAGTCTTTGGTTCGGTTTTACCTTTGCTTAATCATTTAAAAAGCAGAAATTTTTACTAGAACACTGAATTAGTGGGTGAGAAACCTGGCCCACGGTCAATTATAAAGACATATATATGGCCCACTTGTCATGGATATGAAAGCCTAAAATTGCAGGAACAATAATAAGTTCTTTATAAACCAAATCCGAAATTCAACATCAAAGTCTGCTTTCACTGCTTTTCAAAATACAAGCACATGAGGAATCATAACAAGGCCTTTCTAATTAAATAAATTTTCATTTTCTACCTTGGAATTAAAAAGCATATTTCAGGATTATAGGCTAACCCAGAATTAAACTTGGCTCAGAAAATAAATTCAACTTATATTTCAGACCCATCAAACCACAAAATCAATTGAAAACCAAAGAATAGAATCAAATTATAGGCTGCTAAGTATCAATTTTGATACAGTTTGACTAAACCCCACAATCGGAAAGATTAGATCTAAATCCATTAAACACCATGAATATCCCAAATACGAACATGTATGAATTTACAAATGAGAAAATGAAGATGAAATGATACCATTTTGGTTCCATATTCAATGGCTTGCTCGGTGTGAAAAGTACCGTTCTTGCCGGTGATTCCTTGACAAATCACCCTAGTGTTCTTATCTACGAACACTGCCGGCGGCGGCACAGGAGTGGCGGCGTAGTGACGCCGAGCCAATAATCTGGAGGCGACTGAGCCAATCAGTTTTTTGGCTTGCCATCCCATTGTTTACTGCCGTCTTTCTCTTTGTTATGATTAGGGTTTCTCAGCAGATCCTTTTCTACGCGCTCTCTCTCTCTCTCTCTCCAATTTCCGGTCCGTGCTCGTTTTAACGAAATGTCTTATGGGCTTCCGGGTCCGGTTCTGCCCACATTCGCTTTATTCGTCCCATCCCTGTCTCGAGAGATGGGGCTGGGCGAAACAGGCCCAGTTGACCCGTTTTAGTCCGGACCGATAATTGGCTTGGGTATACAGTAACTCAGAACCGGATTGGTCCGGCTACTGTAGCAGACCGGTCTAGGTCCTAGCTTTTTGGAACCGGGAACCGACCCAGCACGGGCCTTGAACCTGTCTGGCTATTTCATTGTTTTTTTTTTTTAATTTTTTTCAATTTTACCCCTACTAACAATTATAACATGACTAATTTGAAAAATATTTTGATCTATAAAATGAAAAATTTTTCCCATAAATAGGTCACACATCATTTCCAAATCTCACACAACAAAATCTCATACTTTCTCTCACAATCTTATTTTTTCTATTCTGTTACACTTTTTCAAAATCACTACACAATAATTCAATTTGAATTTCAATTTCCTACAATTCCCTTTCACATCAAACACATTTTCATCGCCTACTAATCACATCATTTCAAATCACACCACAATTTCCATTTTTAACTCATTTCCGATCTCTTATTAATCACACCACTTGCAATATCCATTAAAATTTAGTAAGATTTCAAAACTAAAACTTCAAATTTTCAATATTTGGCGATAAATAATTGTAACTTCCGTCAAGTCGGTAACATTTTATTTTTTGTAATTTTATTTTTTTCATATTTAATCCATTCGTATTAATTTTTTTATATATTTAAACTTAAATTTTTATTAAAAAAATGGTCAAAACACTCACAATCTTTCCTATAATCTCCTCTCCCCCATTTTCGTTTTTGTAAGAGGGCATTCCGAAAAATATAGATATTAATATTGGTTTTTAAAAAAATGAATCTAGGTAACACACAATTTAATGCAATAGGCACTAAAAAAGATGATTTAATATATGGGATTTTTTTATTAAAAATTATGAGAAATAAAAGACAACTTGTAAAATCCGTTATAAAAAATATAAATTTTTGAAAGATTGACGAGTGGACACACTTAAGAGACCTATAGTTAGAGTTCATCTTGATAAATTATCTCAAATTAGACAAATATAAATCACTACTGAGAGAAATGTCACGGGTATATTTAGATATAATACGAAAACAAAAAAAAATATGATAAATAAAATGGATAGTACATAAAGAGTTACCAGTTAATATAATTAAATGTGAAGTTTTTTATAAATATGTTCAAAAATATTTATAACAAAGTTACAAAAAAGTAATAGAAAATCCGGTAGGAGGAGGTCACTAAACCGATTTCAAATCTTAAAAGATGGTTTAATTGCAAATTTTATAAGTACCAATTGTAAATTTTCATTAATTTCAGATATTTGAAAAACTAAATCTAAAAAGAAATTATTGTAATAACATGTTATTGGATCAATGATTTTTGAGATTTAGTAAAAAGAATTTTAACTTTTCCATGTTAGGAATACCCATATTTCGGTTCTCATATAGTTAGAGTAATTACAAATGCTATTGATAAATACAGTATTAGTGATAGAATTTTTCTTTATCTTTCGATAATGCATCAATTAATACTACTGTCGTTAACACTTTAAAAAATATATCAAAAACAATATTAAATGAAACATTTTTTTTATAATAGGTGTGTTTGTATGTTATATTTTAAATTTATATGTTAAAGATGGTTTAAAAACGACAAACGTAGTTTTACGATCAATTCATAATTTAATTTATCAAATTAGAAATTTTTTGACAAAAATACAAAAAATGAGACAATTATTTAATTTATGTAATATAAAATTTTTAAAAAAAATTAAAAAGAATGTGACATTAGATGGATCTCAACTTATGATATGTTATTATGTGTAATTTCTATTAGATATATTTTAATTGAATTTGTTAATTTTAATTATAAATATAATTTTATTGATAATATCGTTTTTTATTTTGTAAGCACATTAACTCAATTATTAGAAATTTTTTATACATGTACAAATTTATTTTTCGAAATTTACTATCCAACAACTTATTTAATATTACCTAATTTTTGTAAAAATTGTTTTATATTTAGTCAATTTGAAAATGAAAATAGATTTAGTAACATAATTCAACTAATGAAAATAAAATTTTTAAAATATTATGAAAAAAATTTATTTTGTATTTAGTAACAAGTGTTTTAGATTGACGTGCAAAACATGAATGGGTTGAAACTTTAATAGATTGTTTTGTTGATAGTTTTTCAGTGAAAATATATATTAATCGAAAACATTTAAAATAAAAAAACATTTCATACTTTACGAGCTATATTTACATTATACGAAAAAGAATATAATAATATAAGTATTTGTGATATAGATAATAGCAATAGTAATAGTTCAACGACTCATTCATTTTCAATTTCTTTTAATCATTTACATATATTAAAAAAAACAAAAGAATTTCTTTGTCGTCACTAAATAAATTAATTTTATACCAACAAACACATAAATTAGAAAGTTGTAACAGTGATGATTATTTTGATATATTAGGTTGGTGGATAAATAATTTATCTCACTATTCAATTTTGGTCAAAATGACCAAAAATATACTAACCACTCCAGTGTTCATAGTGCCATCAGAAAATACTTTCAATATAGGTGGTCGAGTTTTAATAAAAAAAAAAATTCAAATTTGGTAGACAACACTTTAGAAGTCTTGATTTGCATAAAAAATTAGAATGATATGAAAAAAAAAAAGGAGGCAAGGCATAATTAGAATGATGTGAAAAAAATGAGGCAAGGCATGGACAAGAACTCGGATACACAGAAGATGAAGAATAAGAAGAATAAATTTTTAGTGTATAGGAAAATTATGTAAATATGTAAAAAAAAAAAAAAAATATATATATATATATATATATATCCTTGTAAAAAAATGTAACTATATTAAATTAGTGAATTTAAAAATCCAAGTAAAGAGTTTGGTAGTAGATGTATACCGAATTCAATGAAACCACTTTAAAATTTTTTTGTATCTCTAATTTCTTTATTATCTATTTATTAATTGATTTCAAGAAAAAAAGTTAGTTTAAAAAAAAAAACAAAGAAAGTTACAAAAAAAAAAAAAAAAAAAAAACAAAGAAAAATTTTTTTGGAACCGGCCAGACCTGGCTCGACTAGGCCCAACATGGCAAGCCTGGTTTACTAGGCCAGCTAGTTCCAAGAAAATTTTTTTGGAACCGGCCTGGCCTAGCCCTGGAAGGCCTCGAACCGTCCGAACCGGCCTGCTATTCCTAAGCATGTCCAAGAACCAGACTAGAACTAGCCCAACCTGGCCCGGTCGCAAAAAGAGGTAAAGAAAAAGGATGGTAAAATTAAAACTCCTATTTGAGAACAAAAAATGAGATGGGATAGAAAGGAAAAAGGAAATAAAATAAGAAATCACTTGATTACGTAAGAAAAAGGGAGGGAATATATTAAAAAAATATATGAATTTATTTATTTATTTTTGCTAAAATCCATTCTCTTGATTAATTTGTACTCCTTTCATACTTTTGAATCAATTGAATCATTGTTTATTTCTTGTAATTTTATTTAATATATAACATAATTGTCATAATGCTAAAGATATTTTCCCCAACAAAAGGAGGATTTATGATGCATATAAATGATTTAGAATAATATATGAATTATACAATTCAACCCTTGAACAGCAACTAAATCAACCAAGTAAGACGGTCTCCTTAGACTACAAGAATACTAAAAATTAAAATCAGAAACTCATGTGCCATGTACAAATCTGAGACATATACACCTAACCACCCTATTATAACACACTTGAATCAACAAAATAAGGCTCGAAGTAATGTGGACAAATCACATAAAATGTAATGATGGTAAACAAAATAAAATTCAGTCAATATAGAACACATAAAGAGAAAATATAAATAAAATCTCCATAAACTTAATTTAGTATTTTAAAATTGAAATCAACGAGATCAAAGTGAAAAGTACAAAAACTATCAACTTGCTCTTCTAATAACCAAATAAAAAGGAGAAGAAAGTTATTGAAACGGTTCAGCAGACCAAATAAAGATGTAAATCCATAACAAATTTGCATTTCAAGAATCCAATGTCAAGTGCACTATTACATACTTTGTAAAATATTGAGGACATGCTAATACAGTGTGGAACTTGGTTCTATCACTCATGGACTTGTAAAGGCTTGGCTCAAATTCCAATTCTTACAAAAGATTTCAAAACTTCCCATCTTCCATCTTGCTAATTGCTTAAGCAATATTATTTATTACTAAATATATATTGTCAAATTCTATTACTTCTTGTTTTTTAGCTTTTTTGCTTTTCTATTACCCCCATTTGTAAAAAGTATTTAAGAAACCACTTCAACATCAACATTAGAATTTGCCAATGGGGTGCATTCTTTCAATGTTACCTCATTTTGGAAAATCAACCTATCAATACATTCAATGGTATTCATGTAGTTTTTATCTAATAAAATAGATTATTTCTTCCTTAATTCAGATTTAGTTTTAGCGTGATCTCCAATTGCTCTATCATTGCCATAAAATATAATCAATTTATCATAATTTGGAATAGGAGTAGACATCCGATTCTTGGCTTGAGGTTTAAACTATAAAAAAAATACTATAGTTAGTATTTGAATGTTATATTTATAAAAAGAATTAAAAATTAAAACATATCTCCATCA
The DNA here is from genome assembly GCA_033439265.1 of Dillenia suffruticosa. NCBI lineage: Eukaryota > Viridiplantae > Streptophyta > Magnoliopsida > Dilleniales > Dilleniaceae > Dillenia > Dillenia suffruticosa. The sequence goes on from JAVTVX010000015.1 coordinate 24,902,778, forward strand.
ATTTTTCCCAAACTTTAGGTTTTACACTCCATAATTGTGTTGTTGGTTTGCAAGTAAATCCATTCACTCTTAAAAATGTCATAAGTTTTAAAAAAGTTTTTCTCTATGATTTCTTTTTTCTTTATCGGGAAATCTAAAGGAGTTGGAAAAGGCAAAGGATGAGACATGGTGAATGAAAAAGTGGTGAATTATATGGGCAAATATGTTAAAAAAATGTATGGACCAATTACATATTTAATTGCTAGATTTGAGAACTTGAGTAAATATTAGGATTTTGGCAAATATGTGAACCAAAATGCCCCACACCTTTTATTTTAATAAAATCAAATTTCTCATATTTAAAATATTTAAACATCTACATGAGATGCACCAAAACCCTTTTTGGGAATCAATGTATAAATACTAGGAGGGTTCTGACCGCACAAGATGCGAACTTGGCCCCAGATTTTTTTTGTGTGTTATAATTATTAAAAGAAAATGGTAAAAGAGTGAAAGGTAAAAAAAATTAAAAAGAAAAAGAAGAAACAAAAAAAGTAGTAAAAAAATGGGAATAGTATGGAACCGAAAATAGGGGAATAAAAAAAAGAGTGAAAAAAAGGATCAAAGATGAAAAAAAAGAAATTAAAAAAAAACAGAGAAGAACAAGAAACCCAAAAAAAAGTATAAAAAAAAGAAGAATGGGTGAAGGGTGAAAAAAAGAAGAAAAAAAATAAAGGATAAAGGGTGAGAAAAAAAGAAGAAAAAAAAGGAAGAAAAAACCCCAAAAAAAGAGGAAACAGTGGCCAACTGTTCCCATCCGATGTGTCATTCCCTCCTACTCTCCCCTCCCGCATGATTGAAGAGTGGAAAAAAAAAATAAAAAATGAAAAGAAGAAACAAAAAAAAAGAAGTAAAAAAAAGAATAATAGCAAACCTGTAACAGTAAAATAAAAAAATGAGTGAAAAAAAGAAGCAAAAATAAAAAAGAATAAGAAGAAACCCAAAAAAAGTTTAAAAATAAAAAAGAAGGGTGCATAGTGAAAAAAAAAAGAAGCAAAAAACCGGAAAAAATTATAAAAAAAAAAGGATAATGGGAAGGAAAATGGTGAAAAAAAAAGAAGAAAAAATGGTAAATGGGTGAAAAAAATAAGTAAAAAATGAAGAAACACCAAACAGAGAAAAAAATGGGGGAATAGTAACCCACGTTCTAGGTGGCACTCCCACAGTACTCCCTCTCCCCAAAGAAGAAACCCTCCCAAAAAAAGAGAATAATAACCAATTATTCCTATCTGAGATGTCATTCTCTCCTACTTCCTCTTCTCGCACGAGTGAAGGGTGGAAAAAAATAAAAAAATGAAAAGAATAAACCAAAAAAAGAAGTAAAGAAAAAAAGAATAGTAGTAAACTAGCAACGGTGGAACAAAAAAAAAGGAGTAAAAAAAAAGAAGGGTGAATGGTGAAGGGCGAAGGGTGAAAAAAGAAGTAAAAAAAAATAGAAGAAGAAACCCAAAAAAGTAAAAAAAAAAAAAAAAAAAAAAAAAAAGAAGAAGAAAGTTGTAGGATGAAAAAAAAGATAAAAAAAAGAATAAGTAAAAATAAAGATATATGGGTAAAAAAAGAAGTAAAAAAAAAAAGAAAGGAAAAGTAGCACATGAGTAACAGTAGAAGCCTACGAAAAGGAGTGAAAAAAAAAGAAATGTGAAAGGTGAAGAAAAACAATTAAAAAAAAATGAAGAAGAGCAAACCCAAAAAAGTAAAAAAATAAAAAATAAAAAAAGGGAAGGGAAAAAGGTAAAAAAAAAAAAAGAAAAAAAAGGTAAATGAGTGACAAAAATAAGTAAAAAAAAATAAGAAACACCAAAAAAGAGAAAAAAAAAAAAAAAAAAAAAAAGAGGGAGAATAGTAGCGCATTGTTCCCATCCAACGTGGCACTCCCCCTACCCACTTGTTTGTTTCTATTATAGTGTTCCTATCTAAGGTGACATCCCCTCCCACTTCCTCCTCCCCACGCATGAAGGGTGAAAAAAAAGTAAAAAATGAAAAGAAGAAACCAAAAAAAAGAAGTAAAAAAAAACAGTAGTAAACCGGTAACAGTGGAACAAAAAAAAAGTAAAAAAAAAAAGAAGGGTGAATGGTGAAAAAAGAAGGGTGTAAGGTGAAAAAAAAAAGAAATAAAAAAGAATAAGCCAAAAGAAAGGTAAATGAGAAAAAAGGAAGTAAAAAAAAAAAAGAGAAAAAGTAGCAAATCAGTAAAAATGGAACCTTAAGTGAAAAAAAAGAAAGGTGAAGTATGAAAAAAAAAAGAATTAAAAAGAAGAAGAAGAAAAACAAACCCAAAAAAAGTAAAAAAAAAAATAAAGAAAGAAACAAAGGGAAGGGAAAAATGTGAAAAAAGAGGAAAAAAAGGGTAAATAAGTGACAAAAATAAGTAAAAAAAAATAAGAAACACCAAAAAAGAAAGAAAAAAAAGAGATGGAACAGTAACACACTGTTCCCATCCGACGTGGCACTCCGAAGGCACTCCCCCTACCCACTTGTTTGTTTCTATTATAGTAAGATAAGATAAGAAAGATAAGAAATAAAAATATTTAAATATTTTTTTAATATTAAATATATGAAATTAAAATGATAAAAATATTTATATAATATTAATATTTGTATAAAGATGTAGAATAGAGAGAGGGGGGTAGGTGGGAGGTGGGGAGAGAGAGACAGAGGGAGAGACGGAGAGAGAGAGAGAAGGTAATGGAAAGAGAGAGGGGGAGAGTAATAAATGAAGAGAGAGAGAGAGTTAGAGAATAATAAGTGAAGAGAGAGAGAAGGAGAGAACCGAGAGGGAGAGAGAGAGAAAAAAAGGGATTGAGGGAAAGTAATAAATGGAGAGAGAGAGGGAGGGAGAGTGGGTGGAAAAAAAGAAAAAATAATAAAAAAATGGAAATAGTAACATACTGTTCTCATCTGACGTGACACGCACTCCCGCATCTCCTCGTTCACTTATTTGCTTCTATACCAGTAAGAGGTATGTTATACGTGTATCACTTTCTTGCCAAGCGTGCTTGCTTGCCTTGCATTGTGTTATATTTTTCAAATCTTAGTAGTGTAAGGGGAGGAAGCACCCCATGTAGTTGTCATCCCCTAGAGAGTCTTAGAAATTTTGGTTTTAATTGGATAAAGTTTATAAAACTAAGTTTGAGATATTTGACTTTATAATAATAGTTTTGAAATCATATGCGGAAATAGTGTTGGTATTATGATTCAAGACTTGCCTATTCAATGCATTGGCTTTTGTATGGTCCAAACAAGGAGAGTTGTTTTGCCATTGGTCATGTGAATATTGAATTTGAATATTGAGATAACTTACGTAACTTCCACTCCCTCATAATCTCTCTGTTTTTTAACACACTCAAAAAAATGGAGATTAACCTCTCCAACATGGAATAAGAGAGTTCTTGTGTATGAACTATTCTATGCACATTGTGTGCAATAAAGATTTGATGATTGTAAAGAGAAGGGAGAGAAATAAAAAATTTTCTGGAGTAATAATTAACTAAAGGGATAGAAAAATTTCATGTAGGAAATTTTTCAGATATTAATTCACTAGATTGTGGCTTGAGGTGTCGTGGTATTGTGGTGATGATTTGATTTCATGATTACCATCCTGACCAAATAATTTGTTTGAGAGATTTCACAATTCGATTTTTTTTTTAGGCCTACACATATTATCTCAAAATTCTAAATTATTTAACTTAAACGCTTCCACATGCATATAATAGAATAAATCTAACATTGTTATCAGAATGCGTTAGATTTATTAAAAAAAGTTAAAATTTTTCGGATATAAAATGTGTAGGGTAAAAAGATTTAGAATCCAGATCACGAACGAGTTTCATGAATCTAAGATACCACAAGAATATCTATAGACCAAGGATTATGAAAATAATTTTTGTTAAATTTTTTGAATACGTTAAGGTCATAAAAAATCCGGTCAAAATTTTTGACCATACCAACCATAAATTGTTGCATACAAATAATCTAAATGTGTTCTTGAAACTCGAATCTATTGATTTGAGTGATCAATTGCAATTGTCGTCGTCAGAAACAGGGATTTCCAAAATGGCCGCAATAGAGGTTGTTGGATTCGTCATGTTTAGAGCTTCATTTCGAAAAAAATCGAGTTAAGGATGAATAGTTTCCGGATGAAATTCAAGTTGAACACGGATGGAAAATGGGTTTTCTAGAGGCTGGATCAAGAGGACCCAGTTGCTAGCCTGTTGGGTGAGAAAGAACTGGCCTAGACCCGTGGGCAGGTAGAGAACACACCCGGTGAGGTGCGTGATGCACACAGGGACTGGCGTGTGAAGTTCATGCATAAGAGAGGCGCATGAACATAAGGGTCAAGTTCCAAGTTGGGTTGACCCGAATTTGCGTCCCAACCTGGAACGCAACCCAAAACCCGGGTCATGGTGTGTAGGCACGTGACTAATGTGCTACACGTCTGGCCCATGTGCCTGTGCATAGCCGACTTGTGTAGGGGTGTGGGGTGCCGCCACTGGTATGTGGCGGGGCGTTAGGCCTCCAATAACGCATCAAACTTTGTTCGAATGAAAATTTTCAGTTAATTGAGGGTCTCATACCATTAAATATGACTTTTGTGGATTTTTGTGTATCGAATCTAAATTTGGATGGTAAGATGTGATCTCGGGTTGTAGTGTATGGTATCCATTAACTCATACACTTGCTTTGAAATCTATACTCGAATTATTTAAGAGTTACTGATTCATAAGGTACACAAAATGTAATAATAAGTATCAATAAATTACTAATGTTTCTATGGCTGTTTCGAAAACTGTTGTTCTAGGTTTTTGCATGGGGATAAGATAAATGGTAACAAGTATAACATTTAGCACCAGAAGATTCAATTTGTCCTCAAAGAGCAAGATCTTTCTAAAATTTTGAGATAGGAGATGATGAACCCCAGGAGAGTACCATACCTTAGACGAGACGGGATCAAAAGGTAAATACATGGAAAATGAAGTATGGCCAGACTAGGACAATCCTTCTGAGCAGCATGCATGATAATATAATTCCGATCTATGAACAATATCCTATGACTATGTTAGTTTGGCTCGCCTTAAAAGAGTATTACGATACTCTTTCAACTCCTAAGATGAGGAAATTAGCTTATCAGTTTATTCTTATAAGAAAAGGACCGATCATATGATGAAGCAACGTTAGAAGCAAATGTTGAGTATGATCACCGGGTTGAAAAATGTGGGTGAGCCCATTTCAGATGAGTTTCAAGTATTAAATGTGATCCAATATTTACCTAATTTATGAGAGACCATGAAAGCCTATATCACACATAACAAAAATATTTGTACTTTCACTGATGTGAGTAGATACTATAAGTTCAAGGAGGAGCGTCCGGAGGCGAGTAGGCTGCACTTGGGTTATATTCATATAGTGGAGTCAAGCAGGGGTACCCGTGGCACTAAACGCAAATGGAAAATGCATGAGAAGAAGACCCGAGGACCAGACAAGAAGAAGACATCCAAGAAACCTAACAATAGAGTACAAAAGCGCAAGAAGAAAGAGTTGGATAAGACCAAGATGAAGTGTTACGCCTGTGATAGATTTAGTCATTTCGCTCGTAAGTTTGATAAAAGGAAGGAATGTCCTTATTCTTTTTATGGTTTAAGTTTTGTCTTATCTACTGTGATACTTACTGATTCTTGTCCTTTGTGAATTGTAAATTCAGGATCCATCGAACATGTAGTTTGAGATAGGAGAGCATACGTGGAGTTCTACCGAATGAGTCCTAAAGCTAGGAGTTGTCAGAACGGAGAATAGAGCAGTTGTCATCGTCAGAGGGATTAATACTTGCAAGTTGGAGTTACAAAGTAGTCAAACTCTATATCTACATGACATTCTTTACGCTTCAGATATTCAACGGAACTTGATTTCAGTCTTTGTTTAGATCATCTAGGATATGCTTTATGCTTTGGAAACTCTATTGTTTCAATTAGTTATGATAGTTCTTTTGCTTGTTTTGGTTTTATCCATGATTGACTGTATGCACTAGATATTGTTTCTTTTAATGGTATTTCTTATTATTCTTTTATTGCCTTTACATCTGATTACATAAATGATGATGTGAATGTATGGCATAAAGATTTGAACACATAGGGCAAGAGAATATAAATCGATTAACTGCGAATGATATGTTGGGCCCGTTAATCAGGGTTAAATTGCCCGTGTATGAGTTTTACCTAGTCAACAAAGCAAGACAATGAGAGTTGAAATTTCATTGCAGTTAGTCCACTCTGATATCTGTGATTCTATGAACGCAAGAACCCGAAATAGAGCTGTATATTTTATTACGTTCATAAACGATTACACGTGTTTCGGTTACATCTATCTCATCTTGCACAGGTCAAGACATTAGAATATTTTATGATGTTTATAAGCAAGATTGAGAATTAGTTAGATTTGAGAGTGAAAACTCACAGAATCGATCGAGAGCACAAGTATTTGTCTGAATAATTTAGATAGGTCTATTTTGAGAAGGATATTATGAAACAACTGACTATTCCTACTAATTCTCAGTAGAATGAAGTAATTGAGAGGAGGAATAGAAATTTGTTGGAGATGGTAAAGTTCATGATGTCACAGATCGATTTGTTCATCTCCTATTGGGAAGATACTTTATTGGTTGTAATCTGTCCTCAACCGTGTTCTATCAAAATCCCAAATCAGTATCCCATATAAGCTTTGGACAGGGAGGTAACTTGACCTTAGCCACTTGAGATCATAGGGTTGTGCCATATATGTTTACGATTTCTCGCATCTACGTGGCAAGTTAGGCTCACAAAGAAATGAGTGTATCTTTATAAGATATTCAAAACACTCCAAAAAACATATGTTCTTAGGTGAGTATACAAACGGTACTCTCACTGAAATTGAGTCACTTGATATCACATTTCTTGAGAATAATTTTCCTAAAAGAGGTAAATCAATTGGGACACTACCTTCTATGTGATGGATGAGTTTAGTAGCATAGTTTAGCTCAACTGCGGGGCTCTAGAACCCATTACGGTTTTTGATCTTAGTGAGAGTGATCTATCTAGAGGTGAAGAGGTTCCCCCTTCTCGTAGGAGTAGTCGAGAACGCATATCTAAATGTCACTTCCTGATTAAGGGTAAGACTCTTATTATGACTCTTGAGGATGATAAAAAGCCTAAAATGGTCCAAGAGGCTTTTGAAGATCCTATGAAAGACCATTGGTTAAAGGTCATGGATAAAGAGAAGAAGTCAATGAGAATCAATGGGCTCTAGGGACCTAGTTGATTTGCTTGAGAGTAGAAAAACTATTGGGAACAAATGGGTTCTCAAGATCAAGAGAAAAGCAGACAGATCAGTAGAGATGTATAAGGCTTGTATGGTAGCCAAGAATTATACTCAAACTAAAGATATGAATTATGAGGAGACTTTCTACCCGATAGTCAAATTTATCATGATTCGTTTACTTTTAGTGATTATCGCAAATATAGATTTAGAGTTATACCAAATGGATATAAAAACTATTTTCCTTAATTGAAATTTGGATGAGAAGATCTACATGGAACAACCCCTGGGTTCGTTCTAAAAGGTCAGGAGGATTAGATTTGTCGAGTTTGGAAGTCGATATACAATTTTAAGCAATCATCCATATAGTGGTATCAAAGATTTTATGAGAATGGAATATCTTATGATTTGTGATGATCGAGGAGGATCATTGCTCTACCTAATACATTCTACTGACTCTGTAATAATCATATTCTTATATGTGGATAACAATCTGTTAGTTAGAAATAACAGAAAGTATCTGATGACCATTAAAATATGGTTATCATCGAGTTTTGATATGAAGGACATGCGTGAGACTCAGTTCATCATCGGAGTTAAAATCCAAAGGGATCGCTTGAAACTGGTATTGGCTTTTTCACAAAAGTCATACATCAAGAAGGTTCTCAAATACTTCAAGACGAGTAATTGCAATCCCGTAAATACTCCCATCGCTAAAGATGAATGTTTGAATCTTAATATGTCTTAAAATTTAGGAAAAAAAAAAGAGATGAGTAGAATCTCTTACGCTAGTACAGTGGGGAGTCTAATATACGCGATGATGTGTATACTACCAGACATTTGTTTTGCAATTGGTCTACTGAGTAAATATCTAAGAATAAGTTACTAGAGAGCAGTGAAAAAGATTTTGAGATATTTCAAGGAAATCGCAAATCTCTTCTTATGTTATGGAGGAGGTAATTTGCGTATCGTTGGGTATTTAGATGCCATTGGGGTGGCAATCTAGATGGACGCAAATCGACATCAGATTTTGCTATTTCGCTTAATAATAGTGTCATATTTTGGAGCAGTAAGAAGTAAATCTATATATCTCTATTTATGATGGAGACTGAGCTTGTAGCATGCTCAGTGACAATTCAAGAAAGTGTTTGGTTTCGAAAATTTTTGGGTGACTTAGGGGGTATGGTAGATAGTGATACGCCAGTGATGATTTATTGTGATAATCATGCCGCCATCTAAGTATCACAGTAGGACCAAATATGTTGAAACCATATACTACTTTGTGAGAGAAATCATCAAGAAGGGTGATGTGTGATTAAATACTTTTTACACACAGTATGTTGTCTGATCCCTTTACCAAACCAATTATGAGAGATTCCTTTATAGGATATAGAGAATCATTGGATTTACATATATTTTGATATTTCTCACTATATATCAATTATGATGTTTATTTGTACATTATTCAGTTACTTATTTGTTGTATTTGTTTATTGTCAGATATTCTATAATATATTATGATAAAAGATATATCAAGCAGGCGTTGTCGATTCTCTGACACGAGCACCAATTCCAACTCAAGTGAGTAGGAATGAGATAGTTTCGAATCATAAGAATCTTTGAGAATAGTCTTACTAGAATATAAGTTGCCATTATATGTGTTTAGAATGAGATCGTATGCGATGCGACTGATATGGACATACCCACATTCATGTTGTTTGTAAGTAGCCAGATTGGAGATTTTAGATATCACCTACAATTTGTGATATTGTTTTTGAAATACTCTCTTTTAAATCTTTGAGTAATCCTATATGTAAACCGAGTCTCATACATGTACAGTATTAGAGAAATATGACATATGTTCTTTTAAGAAATGAGGGAATAACACTATAACGCATATTTCATACCGCGTGTGATAAATCAATCATGCGATGATATGAGCAATTAGTTAAGACAATGATGTGATTTTGATCCCCATTCCCACTATGTGAGATCCGAAATCAATTGGGTAGGATCTTTTGTACCCTTATTATTTGTGACTGTTTCTAGAAATCTTGGTTCAGTATTTGCTAATTTAATCTGTTTACCTATGACTTGAAAGATAATGAGGTCTAAAGGGTAGGTTTAGGAGGGCGGATAAATTGAGGATGATAAATTCAAGTTTGAAAAAAGGAAAACGCATCAACGTTGTATCATTGTGTAGTATTCACTAACGAGCTTGTTATATTTATCCATATTGGGATTCAAAAATAATAGTGAATATATAGCCGAGTAATTATTGGGGATCACTTTCGACGAGTAAAGTGACTCGATGGATATAATTACGTTGAGTTTGGGGTACAGTGAGATCTTTTTGGTATTAACACTAGTTTCTCAATTGTTCTAACAGGTGTATTGAGAAATTTTTACTTGTTGGTGTATTCGCCAATCGCACAACACCTAATCTTATATAAAAGTAGACTAGGGTGATGTGGAGGATCATATGAGTTGTGATCTTGTAACGAACGTAAAATACCCTCATATGCAAGTGAAAGACATTAATAAAATATACCCATGAGAGGCTGTTTCAAACATGAAAATTTAATTCAAATTAAATTTGAATTTGAATATTGTGATAACTTCCTTAACTTCCATTCCCCTATAATCTCTCTGTTATTTAGCACACTCAATAAAAAAAGGAGATTAACCTCCCCAACGTGGAATGAGAGAGCTCTTGTGTTTGAACTTATTTCGTGCATATTGTGCAATTGAAATGTGATGATTGTTAAGAGAAGTGAAAAAAATAAAAAATTCTCTGGAGTAAGAATTGACTAGAGGGATCGAAAAATTTCGAATAAGAAATTTTTTGGTCATTGTAATTTATTGGATCGTGGACTGAGGTATCATGACATAATGATGATTATTTGATTTTATAATCATCATTCTGATCAAGTGATTTGTTTGAGAGATTTCGTAATTTAGTTATTTTCTTTAGACCTACACATCCAGGTATTATCTCAAAAATTTCTAATTTATTTAATTTATACGTTTCCGCATACGTGTAATATAATAAGTCTAACATAAATCATCACCCATTTTTCTTGTATAATTAACTCCCTTAATAACAAGATTTTCATAATACACCAAAAATCGGATATTACAAAAGTGGCTAATTTTTCAAACACTAATGTTCAGCACAAGTTTCATGATCATTTTTTCATGACTGAAAATTTCCCAAAGAACACAAAAACTGAAACAATATAGCAAAATCTAGGAGATGATTAGTTGGACGAGTTCCCAAACAAACCGGACACGAGTGAAACCCCCACATCCATAATAGATGAAGACGATGAATTGCCATCATTGTTGTTAGAACCACCACCATTGCCACCAGCACCCGTGAAACTTTGCACCAAATTTTGTCCAATTTGCTGGGCCGCACCATCCACCAGCCCTTGAACAGCCGCATCCATGAGACCACCACCCGTTGAGTTGTTTACGGGCTGTTGATAATTTGTTGCGGTATATTGCGGATGGTTCATCATGGGCCGTTGATAATTTGTCGCCGACCGTGCCACGGGCTGATAATTTGTTACGGCTGCAATATTTGCACTATGCATATAGTAATGATTTGGCCTGCCGGGTCCCGTTTGTGGGCCTGCGGGCTCGGTCATGACCAGATTTGGCCCGGGAAATGTATGATAATGCCTTAGTGGCTGTGGTTGTTGTGACTGTACTTGAACTCCGGGAGCCAGAGAAGTTGCGCAGTCTAGATGAGCATCGAACTCGCACCCGCCGCAGCGATAGAGCCAATGGTTGGTGCCAAGGCGGCCGCATATGTCGCAGGAGAAACCGCCTTTGGCATCATAAGGAGGATAAAAGAAGAGGCTAAGCTGATGAGCGTGAGAAGGATGGTTCACGGTGAGGGGCTTTTCAGCGCATGTGACATGGATGTCAAAGTCACAGTCACGACAGTGATAGCAGAAAGCATCGCCTCTATGGCCACAAGCATCGCAGTTGAAGAAGCCGGCAGAGTAGGCAGGTTTAGGAAGGAGAGAGAGTGGATGGAGGGAATGACAAGGGTGGGTTATGAGTTGGGGGATTTGGGAGCAGGCTGTGTGGAGAGTGAAGTTACATGGCTTGCATGTGTAGATCCAACCGGAGGAGAGTAGGAGTTTGCAACCGGAGCAGATGTTTTGAGGTTGTGGTTGGCGGGAGTCAAAGTATGAGAGTTCAAGCAGGTGCGGATGGCTGAAATGTGTTTTGTGTAGATCAAACTCAACCTTCCCCATCTCTCTCTCTCTCTCTCTCTCTCTCTCTCTCTCTGTTCAATGAATGAACGAATGAATGAATGAATGAGCGAGCTGTTAAATTAAGATGGGGAAGTGAGATGATAAGGAAAGGCAGGAGCTTAGGAGTTGACTTTATAAAAGTTGGTGAGTCAATGGGACGCGTACATCCAATGACGGAAATGGAACAGATTCCCAGAAACCGAGTGAAGAAAATACTACTCCTATATCACTTTTGGACTTAGAAAACTGGCAATAATTGTGATATGCCACTTGACTCGCTCAAGCTGCTTCACCTTAATTTACTCGATTTTCTTTAACTACAAATATATAATTTCAGAACTTATGTATTTTACAAATAATTCCTTTGTCTGATATTTAGAATTTTAAGACACTTGTACCCCATGATTTTCTCATGGGTCGCTCTGCAAGCCAACTGACACCCCACTCCCTCAGCCCTGCCCCTGATCAGAGGATCCTACCCTCCCTGGATAAGTCCGGTCTGGTTTTTGATAAGTGTAGGAAAGAACATTTTCGTTGACTTTGAGGTATTAAATTGCTCTTGTGCAACTCAATTGGGTTGAACCATTCAACCTTCAAATTCGATTAGGGCAGCTTTAGTTGATCCATCCAACATAATTATAAATTTTGTTCATATTTTTGAATAAAAAAATATTACTCATAAGATATGACAATTCTCCTGCACGCAAAACATTGATTTTTTTTTTTTTTTTTTTGGGTATCCATTGCCCACTAAGCAGAGAGAGAGAGAGAATCTGCCCAAAGTCTTTAATAGAGTGTGTGGATGGCCTGCACTCTCCAATTGCTTCCGAGTCCTATATCTTGCAACTCCCGCTCCCAGGCCAACAAATTATCCAACATTTCTCTGCTTGTACGATTGAGATGCTTTAGTCGGTGTCTCCATGAAACTTGAATGTATTTTGCTGCAAGACCTCTCCAATAGGGTGACTCGTACCTGTCCATTTACATTTCAAACAGATTTCATTATCACCGATAATGGTGAAGCTGGACCATAGTTTCTTTGATGCCCTGAAACTCGATTTGTGATGATCCTCAATGAAGCAACAAGGCAGTGCACCACTCTATCTACAATATCACCTTTTAGGCTTTTCAAAGCACGTGAACCAATCCGTTAACTCAACTAGGTAATAAATAAATGAAAGAATAAAACATTATCATCTGATGGATCATAAAGAAGTTTTACAGAAGATTTTGACTCACCCATTTTCAGTTCCTTAAGCTAGTTTTAGGAAATTCATGAATTTTTTTCTGTCACCGGAGATCCCAGGTCAAGATTAAATAGGCATGGTAAGTTTTAAACTCACTGGTCTAATCTACTTTTGCCACAGGTGCAACATTATGGATGTCAATATCCATAATTCTTGAGAAAAAAAAAATATGGAACTCATATGCTAGATTATGGCTCTTATTAAAAATAATTTTTGTCTAAGATCTAACCAATAATAATTATTTTAGAAGCATATTTGGTTTATTTTTTTCTGTTAAAAGTTTTTATTTTTGACTTATAAGTTACATTAAAAAATAAGTGTTTAAAATTTATGTGAGAAATTATTTGTCAATTAAAAAAAAATTCTTTTATTAAGTAGATTGTTTGACAAAACAACTTACATAAGTTTTCATAATTAATGAAATTACAATAAACGACAATTAATATTAAAATTTCATAAATAATATATAAAATAAATTGTTTTATAAATAATTCTAAATTATTCATAAATATTTAAAATTAATATATTTTTAAGGGACAATTTCATAGATAATTAAATTAAACATATACGTAACAAAATATTTTGTTGATTGATTTAATATTTTTTTAAATATTAATAAATATTTAAATATTTAGATATCTGACAAAATTATAATATTTGAAATTATTAGAAATAATTTTGTTTGCCCATAGACTTGTAAAGGCTCGGCTCAAATTCCAATTCTTGCAAAAGACTCCAAAACTTCCCATCTTCCATTTTGCTATTTGCTTAAGCAATATTATTTATTGCTAAATGTATCAAGTTAAATTCTACTTCTAGTTTTTTAGCCTTTTTGCTTTTCCATTACCCCCATTTGCAGAAGGTATTTAAGAAACCACTTCACACCAACATTAGAATTTGCCAACGGAGTGCATTCTTTCAATGTTATCTCATTTTGGGAAATCAACTTATCAATACCTTCAATGGTATTTATGTAGTTTTCGTATAATAAAATAGATTGTTTCTTCCTTAATTCAGATATGGTTTAAGCGTGATCTCCAATTGCTCTATCATTGTCATAAAATATAATCAATTTATCATAATTTGGAGTAGGAGTAGACATCCAGCTCTTGACTTGAGGTTTAAACTGTAAAAAAAAAATACTATAATTAGTATTAGAATGTTATATTTATAAAAAGAATTAAAAATTAAAACATATTTCAATCTGTTTTTTCTAAACTTTAGGTTTTACACTCCATAATTGTGTTGTTGGCTTGCATGCAAATCTATTCAACCTATTCTTAAAAATGTCATAAGTTTCAAAAAAGTTTTTCTCTATGATTTCTTTTTTCTTTATCAAGAAATCTAAAGGAGTTGGAAAAAGGTAAAGGATGGGACATAGTGAATGAAAAAGTGGTGAATTATATGGGCAAATATGTTAAAAAATGTATGGACCAATTACATATTTAATTGCTAATAAGGATTTTGGCAAATATGTGAACCAAAATGGCCCACACCTTTTATTTTAATAAAATCAAATTTCTCACATTTAAAATATTTAAACATCTACATGAGATGCACCAAAACCCTTTTTCAGGAATCAATGTATAAATAGATATGTTATACGTGTATCACTTTCTTGCCAAACGTGCTTGCTTACCTTACATTGTTGTATCTTTTTCAAATCTTTGTAGTGTAAGGGGAGGAAGCACCCCATGTGGTAGTCATCTCCCAGAGAGTCTTTTAAGTGACCTTTGTTGTTAAAGGGCTTTGTGTAGTAGTTTGAATTTCCTGAACTTATTTGGGTCAGAAATTTTGGTTTTTAATTGGATCAAGTTTGTAAAACCAAGCTTGAGATATTTGACTTTATAATAATAGTTTTGAAATCATATGCGGAAATAGTGTTGGAATTATGATTCAACACTTGCCTATTAAGTGCATTGGCTTTTGAAAATGTACATTTTATATGGTCCAAACAAGGAGAGTTGTTTTGCCATTGGTTATGTGAAATCACCACCCTAAAAACAAGGAGAGTCATTTTGCCTTTTATGTCCATTTTGAATTTCCTAGTTTTGCTATTGGTTTTCCAAAGAGAGAAAAAGAAATGAAGAGAGAAGAAAAGGAGAGTCATTTTCGCATAGTAGAGACCAATGAAGGAGTGCTCAAAAAGAGTGGAGGAGTGTGTATATATATGTCATCTTAAGGGCACCAAAAAAGTAATCTTCTCCTACCTTAGAATGAGACCCTAGTCTCTCTCCTCATTAAAGCTTCAGACAATCACACAAGTTAAAAACACCAACATTAAGGGATTTATATTTGAGTGTAGTTTGAAATTATTGGTAAAATATGGCCATGAGCGATTTTTACCACATAAAATTGTAATTCAAATTAAATTTGAATTTAAATATTGAGATAATTTAACTTTCATTCCCCGATAATCTCTTGATTTTTGAATACACTCAAAAAAAGAGGAGATTAACCTCTCCAATGTGGAATGAGAGAGTTCTTGTGTATGAACGTATTCTGTGCACATTGGTGCAATAAAGATTTGATGATTGTTAAGAGAAGTGAGAGAAATTAAAAATTCTTTGAAGTAAGAATTAACCGGAGGGGTAGAAAAAATTCGAGTAGGAAATTTTCTGTCATAATAATTCACAGGATTGTGGGTTGAGATGTCGTGGCATAGTGGTGGTGATTCGATTTCATGATCACCATCCCAACCAAATAATTTATTTGAGAGATTTTGTAATTCGGTTGTTTTTTTTTTTTTAGATCTACACATCGAGGTATTATCTCAAAAATTCTAAATTATTTAACTTACATACTTCCACATGCATGTAATAGAATAAATCTAATATTGATATCAGAACGCGTTAATTTATTAAAAAAAAATTGAAAATTTTCAGGTATAAAATGTGTAGGGTAAAAAAATTTAGAGTCCAGATCACAAATGAATTTCACGAATTTAAGATACCACGAGAATACCCATGGACCAAGAATTATGAAAATAATTTTTGTTAAATTTTTTTAGTAATTTTCGACCATACCAACTATAAAACCCTAGATTTGTAGAATTAGAAAATAAATTGATGCATAAAAATGGTCTAAATGTGGTCCTGAAACTCGGATTTATCAATTCGAGTGATCAATTGCAACTGTCATCATCGGAAACAGGGATTTCCAAAAGGGCCTCAACAAAGGTTGTTGGATTCGCCGTGTTTAAAGCTTTATTTCCCCAAAAATTGAGTTAAGGATGAACAGTTTCCAGGTGAAATTCAAGTCGAACAAGGATGGAAAATGGATTTTCTAGAGGCCGGGTCAAGAGGACATAATTGCAGGCCTGTCGGGTGAGGAAGAATTGGCCTAAACCTACAGGCACGTAGAGAACACACCTAGTGAGGTGCATCACGCGCACAAAGGCTAGCACGTGAAGTTCATGCACAGGAGAGGCGCGTGAACATAAGAGTCAAGTTCCAAGTTGGGTTGACCCAAATCTACGTCCCAACTCGGGACGTAACCTAAAACATGGGTCATACGCATGCAGGCACGTGACCTACGCACTACACGTCTGGCCTATGTGCCAGTCATAGCCGACTTGTGTAGGGGTGTGGGGAGCTGCCTCTGGTGTGTGGCAGGGCGTAGGGCCTCCAACGGCGCATCAGACTTTGTTGGAATGAAAATTTTCACTTGTTTGAGGGTCCCATACCATTAAATATGACTTTTTTTGGGTTTTTGTGTGTCGAATCTAAATTCGGATGATAAGATTCGATCTCGGATTATGGTATATAGTGTCCATTAACTCATACGCTAATTTGAGATCTATACTTTAATCATTTAAGACTTGTTGATTCATAGGGTGTACAAAATATAAGAATAAGTATCAATAAATTACTAATATTTCTATGATTGTTTCGAAAACTGTCGTTCTAGCTCTTTACAAGGGGGATAAGATAAATGGTAACAAGTATGACATTTGACACCAGAAGATTCAATTTGTCCTCGAGGAGCAAGATATTTTTAAGATTTTGAGACATGAGATGATGACCCCAGGGAGAGTACCACACCTCATGCAAGATGAGATTAGGAGGCATTTCATACATGAAAAACGAAGAATGGCCAGGCTAGGGCAATCCTTTTGAACAATATACATGACGATATGATTCCAATCTATGAACAATATCCTACGACTTTGTTGGTTTGGTTCACCCTAAAAGAGTATTATGATACTCTTTCAGCTCATAAGGTAAGAAAACTGACTTATAATTTTATCACTTATAAGAAAAAGACCGATCATACGATCATACGATGAAGCAATGTTTGAAGCAAATGTTGAGTATGATCACCGAGTTGAAAAATACGGGTGAGTTCATTTCAGATGAGTTTTAAGTACTAAATATGATCCATTCTTTACTTGATTCATGGGAGACCATGAAAGCTTATATCACATATGACGAAAGTATTTGTACTTTCATTAATATGAGTAGACACTTTGAGCTCAAGGAGAAGTACCTGGATGAGAGTAGGCTGCACTTAGGCCATACTTATATAGTAGAGTCGAGCAAGGGCACCCGTGGCACCAAATGCAAATGGAAAATGCATGAGAAGAAGACCTGAGGACTCAAGAAAAAGAAGGCATCTGAGAAATCTGACAACAAAGTACAAAAGCGCAAGAAAAAAGAGTTGAATAAGACAAAGATGAAGTGCTACGTCTGTGATAGATTTAGTCATTTTTCTAGTGAGTGTAACGAGCGGAAGAAATGTCCTTATTTTTTATATGGTTTGAGTTTTGTCTCATCTACTGTAATATTCACTGATTCTTCTTTTTTGTGAATTATAAATTCAGGAGCCACCGACCATGTAGTTTGAGACAGGAAAGCGTACGTAGAGTTCGGCCGAGTGAGTCCTTAAGCTAGGAAGATTTACATGGGGAATGGAGCATTTGCCATCATCAAAGGGATTAATACTTGCAAGTTGGAGTTACAAAGTAGTCAAATTCTGTATCTATATAACGTTCTTTACGCTTCAAATATTCAACGGAACTTAATTTCAATATTTTGTTTAGATCATCTAGGACATGCTTTATGCTTTGGAAACTCTATTGTTTCAATTAGTCACAATAGTTCTTTTGCTTGTTTTAGTTTTATCTATGATAGACTATATGCAGTGGATATTATTTTTTTAATAGTATTTTTTATTATTCTTTTATTGTTTTTATATCTGATTGCGTAGATAATGATGTGAATATATGACATAGAAGACTTTGGCATATAGGACAAGAGAAGATGAACCGGTTAGCAGCGAGTGATATGTTGGGCCCACTAATCAGGGTCAAATTGCCTGTATGTGATTTTTGCCTAGTCAACAAAGCAAGACAATAAGAGTTGGAACTCTATTGCAGTTGGTCCAATCCGATATCTGTGGTCCTATGAACGCGAGAGTCCGAAATGAAGTTGTGTACTTTATTACGTTCATAAATGATTGCACGTGTTCGATTACATCTATCTAATCTCGCACAGGTCTAAGACATTGGAATGCTTTAGGATGTTTATAAGCAAAATTGAGAATTAGTTGTCTTGAGAGTGAAAGCTCTCAAAACTGATCAGTGGCACAAATATTTGTCTGAAGAATTCAGAGAGGTCTGTTTCGAAAAGGGTATTACGAGACAACTGATTATTTCTTCTAATTCTCAGTAGAATGGAATAGTCGAGAGGAGAAATAGAAATTTATTGGAGATGGTAAAATCCATGATGTGGTAGACCAATTTGCCTATCTCCCATTGGGAAGATGCTTTACTCACTATAGCCTATGTCCTCAATCGTGTTCCATCAAAGTCTGTAGTCAGTATCTTATATGAGTTTTGGGTAGGGAAGTAGCTTGATCTTAACCACTTTAGACCATGGGGTTATGCTATAGATGTTCATGATTTTTTGCATCCACACGGCAAGTTAGGCCCATGAAGAAATGAGTGTATCTTTATAAAATATTCAGAATACTCCAAGAGGCATATATTCTTAGGTGAGCATATAGACAGTACTCTCACTAAGATTGAGTCTCTTGATACCACATTTCTTGAAAATAATTTCTCTAAAGGAGGTAAAATCGATCGGGACTTTACATTCTATGGGATGGATGAGTCTAGTAGCATAGCTAAGCCCAACTGTGGGACTCTAGAACCCACTACGGCTTTTGGTCTTAGTGGAAGTGATTCATCCAGAGGTAAAGAGGTTCCCCCTCATCGTAGGAGTTGTCAAGAACGCATATTTAAACGTCGCTTCCCGATTAAGGGTGAAACTCTTATTATGACTCTTGAGAATGATGAGAAATCTAAGATGGTCCAAGAGGTTTTTGAGGATCCTATGAAAGACCATTGGTTAAGGTCATGGATGAAAAGGAGTCGATGAGAGTCAACGGGGTCTAGGGACCTAGTTGATTTGCTTGAGAGCAGAAAAACCATTGGGAACAAATGAATTTTCAAGATCAAGAGAAATGCAAACAAATCAGTGGTTAGGTATGAGACCCATTTAGTAGCCTAAAATTATACTCAAACTAAAGACATAAACTATGAGAAGACATTCTCCCCGGTAATCAAATTTATCATGATCCGTTTACTTTTAGCGATTTTCACAAATATGGATCTAGAGTTATACCAGATAGATGTAAAAATTGTCTTCCTTAACGAAAGTTTGAATTAGGAAATCTACATGAAACAACCCCTGGATTCGTTCTAAAGGTCAGGAGAATTAGATTTGTTGACTTCGGAAGTCGATATACGATTTTAAGCAATCATCCAGATAGTGGTACCAAAAATTTTAGGAGAAGGGAATATCTTATGGATTTATGATGATCAAGGAGGATCATTGCGTGTATCTAATACACTCTACTAACTCTTTAATAATCATATTTTTATATGTGGATGACATTCTGTTGGTCGGAAATAATAAAAAGTATGTGATGACCATTAAAACATGGTTATCATCAAGTTTTGATATGAAAAACATGCATGAAACTCAGTTCATCATCGGAGTTAAAATCTAGAGGAATCGCTCAAAGCTGGTATTGGCTTTTTCACAAAAGTCCTTCATCGGGAAGGTTCTCAAATACTTCGAGATGAGTAATTATAATTCCATAGATACTCCCATCACTGAAGATGAAGGCCTGAGTCTTAATATGTGTCTTAAAACTTATAAAAAAATAAGAGAGATGAGCAGAATCCCTTATGCTAGTGCAGTGGGAAGTTTAATGTACGCGATGATGTGTACATGACCAAATATTCGTTTTGCAGTTGGTCTGGTAAGTAAATATTAATCAAATATTGGAATGGATCATTGGAGAGCAGTAAAAAAGATTCTGAAATATTTCAAGAGAACCGCGAATCTCTTCTTATATTACGGAGGAGGTGATTTGCGTCTCGTTGGATATTCAGATGCTGACTGAGGTGGCGATCTGGATAGACGCAAATCGATATCAGGTTTTACTATTTTACTTAATAATAGTGTCATATCTTGGAGCAGTAAGAAATAAATCTGTATATCTCTATCTATTATAGAAACCGTGCTTGTGGCATACTCAGTGACAACTCTGGAGAGTGTTTGGCTTTGAAGATTTTTAGGTGACTTAAGGGGGTGTGGCAGATAGTGGTATGTCAGTTATGATTTATTGTGATAATCAGACTGTCATTGCCTACATCCAAGACCTTAAGTATTACAATAATACCAAACATATTGATACCATATACTACTTTGTAAGACACATCGAGAAGGGTGAAGTGCAATTAAATACTTCTCTGCACACAGCATGTTGGCCGATCCCTTCACCCTATATGTTTTACGTATATTTTGACAATAAAACCAATTACGAGATATTCCTTTGTAGGATATAGGGAATCATTAGGTTTACGTATATTTTGACATTTCCCACTATATATTGATTATGATGCTTATTTGTATATTATTCAGTCACTTATTTGTTGTATTTGTTTATTATCAGATATTCTATAATGTATTGTGATAAAAGATATTTTAGGTATGCGTGGTCGATTCTCTCACACAGGTGATCAATTCCAATTCTGAGTGAGTGAGAATGAGATGGTTTCTAGTCATAAGAGTCTCTAAGAGTGGTACTACTAGAACATAAATCGTCATGATACGTGTTCAGAATGAAATCATATGTAATATGATCGATATGGACATACCCATATCTATATTACTTGTAAGTAGTCAGTTTTGAGATTTCAGATATCACTTGCGATCTGTGATATTGTTTTTGAAATACTATCTCTGAGATCTCTAAATAGTCTTATGTGTAGATCAAGTCCCGTACTTACACAATGTTAGATAAATCTAATATATATCATTTTGAGAGATAGAGGAATAATACTATGGCGCGTATTTCATACCATGTGTGATAAATCAATCATGAGATAGTAGGAGCTATTAGTTGAGACAATGATGCGATTTTGATTCTCATTCCCACTATATGAAATCTGAAATCTATTAGATGGGATCTCTTGTACCCCTATTACTTGCGGTTGTTTCTAGAAGTTTTGACTCAGTATTTGTTATTTGAATCTGTTTACCTATGACCTGAAAAATAATGAGGTCTAAAAGGCAGGTCTAGGAAGGCGACTAAATTGAGGATGATAAATTCGAGTTTGGAAAAAGGAAAATCAATCGATATTATATCATTGTGTAGTACTCACTGACCATTGTTTATCTATATTGGGATTCAAATATAATAGTAAATATACAATCGAGTAATTATTGAGGATATAATTGTATTGAATTTGGGGTATAACTAGTTATTTTTTATATTAATGGTAGTTTCTCAATTGTCTTAACAAGTGTATCGAGAAATTTTTACTTGTAGGTGTACTTGCCTATCGCACAATACCTAATTATGTATGAAAGCTCACTAGCGTGATATGGAAGATCACATGACTTCTGATCTTATGACAAACATAAAATGCTCTTATGTGCAAGTGGAAGATATTGATAAAATATACCCGCGGAAGGCTTTTACAACAAGAAAATTTAATTCAAATTAAATTTGAATTTGAATATTAAGATAACTTCCTTAACTTTCATGTCCTTATAATCTCTCTGTTCTTGAACACACTCAAAAAAAAAAGGAGATTAACCTCTCCAATGTCGAATGAAAGAGTTCTTGTGTTTGAACTTATTTTGTGTATATTGTGTGCAATAGAAATTGATGATTGTTAAAAGAAGTGAAAGAAATAAAAAATTCTCTTGAGTGAGAATTTACTAGAGGGATAGAAAAATTTTGACTAGGAAATTTTTCGGTCAATATAATTTATCGAATTGTGGATTGAGGTGTTATGATATAGTGATGATAATTTAATTTTGTAATCATTATTCTGACCAAGCGATTTGTTCAAGAAATTTCGTAATTCAGCTATTTTTTTAGGCCTATATATCGGGGTATTATCTTGAAAATTCTAATTTATTTAATTTACATGTTTCTGCATGCATGTAGTAGAATAACTCTAACATAAATCACCACCCATTTTTCTTGTATAATTAACTCCCTTAATAACAAGATTTTCATAATACACCAAAAATCGGATATTGCAGCAGTGGCTCATCTTTCAAACACTTATGTTCAGCACAAGTTTCATGATCATTTTTTCATGACTGAAAATTTCCCAAAGAACACAAAAACTGAAACAATATAGCACAATCTAGGAGCTGATTAGTTGGACGAGTTCCCAAACAAACCGGACACAAGTGAAACCCCACATCCAAAATAGATGAAGACGATGAATTGCCATCATTGTTGTTAGAACCACCACCATTGCCACCATCACCCGCGAAACTTTGCACCAAATTTTGTCCAATTTGCTGGGCCGCACCATCCACCAGCCCTTGAACAGCCGCATCCATGAGCCCACCACCCCTTGAGTTGTTTACGGGCTGTTGATAATTTGTTGCCGTATATTGCGGATGGTTCATCATGGGCCGTTGATAATTTGTTGCCGACCGTGCCATGGGCTAATAATTTGTTACGGCTCCAATACTTGCATTCTGCATATAGTAATGATTTGGCCTGCCGAGTCCCGTTTGTGGGCCTGCGGGCTCGGTCATGACCAATTTGGCCCGGGAAATGGATGATAATGCCTTGGTGGCTGTGGCTGTTGTGACTGCACTTGAACTCCGGGAGCCAGAGAAGTTGCGCAGTCTAGATGAGCATCGAACTCGCACCCGCCGCAGTGATAGAGCCAATGGTTGGTGCCAAGGCGGCCGCATATGTCGCAGGAGAAACTGCCTTTGGCATCATAAGGAGGATAAAAGAAGAGGCTAAGCTGATGAGCGTGAGAAGGATGGTTCACGGTGAGGGGCTTTTCAGCGCATGTGACATGGATGTCAAAGGCACAGTCACGACAGTGATAGCAGAAAGCATCACCTCTATGGCCACAAGCATCGCAGTTGAAGAAGCCAGCAGAGTAGGCAGGTTTAGGAAGGAGAGAGAGTGGATGGAGGGAATGACAAGGGTGGGTTAAGAGTTGGGGGATTTGGGAGCAGGCTGTGTGGAGAGTGAAGTTGCATGGCTTGCAGGTGTAGATCCATCCGGAGGAGAGTAGGAGTTTGCAACCGGAGCAGAGGTTTCGAGGTTGTGGTTGGTGGGAGTCATAGTATGAGAGTTCAAGTAGGTGCGGATGGCTGAAATGTGCTTTGTGTAGATCAAACTCAACCTCCCCCATCTCTCTCTCTCTTTCTCACTCTCTCTGTTCAATGAATGAATGAATGTATGAGCTGTGAAATTGAGATGGGGAAGTGGGATGATAAGGAAAGGCAGGAGCTTAGTAGTTGACTTTGTAAGTCGGTGCGTCAATGGGACGCGTACATCCAATGATAGGGAAATGGGACAGATCCCTAGAAACCGAGGAAAGAAAAAAATACTCCAATATCAATTTTGGACTTAAAAAACTTGCAATAATTGTGATATACCACTTGACTCGCTCAAGCCGCTTCACCTTAATTTATTCAATTTTCTTTATCTACAAATATATATAATTTCAGAACTTATGTATTTTACAAATAATTCTTTTGTCTGATATTTAGAATTCTAAGACTGTTGTACCCCATGATTTTCTCATGGTTTGCTCTGCAAGCCAACTGACACCCCACTCCCTCAGCCCTGCCCCTGATCAGAGGATCCTACCCTCCCTGGATAAGTCCGGTCTGGTTTTTGATAAGTGCAGGAAAGAACATTTTCGTTGACTTTGAGGTGTTAAATTACTCTTGTGCAACTCAATTGGGTTGAACCATTCAACCTTCAAATTCGATTAGGGCAGCTTTAGTTGACCCATCCAACATAATTATAAATTTTGTTCATATTTTTGAATAAAAAAATATTACTCATAAGATATGACAATTCTCCTACACGGATTTTTTTTTTTTTTTTTTGGGTATCCATTGCCCTCTGAGCAAGCGAGAGGGACATTAATGGAATCCCGGAGGGACAATTACAAGGGTTAGGACATCAACTATGTCTCAATGTGCTACTAAGCATATTAATATTTAATTTCATTATTTAAATTACTCTTTTGATTGAATAAAAATAAATTTTGAGAGTAATGCTAGATACGAAAGAATTGACCAAATAAATCATATTTTACTCTACCTAATAGTCCACAACTATATATATATATAAATATATATATATATATATAAATATATATATATATATATATAAATATATATATATATATATATAAATATATATATATATATATATATATATATATAAATATATATATATATATATATATATGTACATGTACATGTGTTTCTTTAAATCCTCGAAAAATAAATAATAATATCAATGTCTAATTAGGTTACATCTATACTTTTTAAACAAAGTTTCAATTTAAATCTAATGTATTGCATTTAAGTTCCGATGGCTTATTCAAAAAAAAATTAAAGGTAATAATTTAATTAAATTAAAAAGAATTAAATAATAAAATAAAAATAAGAAAGAAAGACCTGTTTCTCCTTCTGGTTCCCCCACCACCAGGACTATAGCCATGATTGCCGCCGCCTTCATGGGGGAAAAGAGAGAGAGAGAGAGAGAGAGAGAGAGAGAATCTGCCCAAAGTCTTTAATAGGGTGTGTGGCTAGCCTGCACTCTCCAATTGCTTCCGTGTCCTATATCTTGCAACTCCCGCTCCCAGCCCAACAAATTATCCAACATTTCTCTGCTCAGTTTGGCATAGAAGTAGAAAATCAGAATTGTTTCTGTATTTTCCATTTCATCACATTCAAAATTTCACGTTTTCCATGAAATTTAATTTACAGATTTAACAATTTTTCAACACCTTTCTCGTGATTAAGCATTTGCTGAAAGCTTCAACAACAAAATGCACCTCTGTCTCTGTACTCATATCAAACAAGACGCAATCCCTTCCCATGGATAATTTACAACCATTGCTGCGAAAAAAGGTCCATGCTTCACAGCATTTTTTCCCTATATCAAGGTGATCATACAACCTGGGAACAAGTGGTAATCCTATACAAACCAATAACATACATAAGAGTTCAAGAATACTCCCATTATCGCGATGAATAATTGGCATTAGTATTTGCTGTGCTTGTACGATTGAGATGCTTTAGTCGGTGTCTCCATGAAACTTGAATGTATTTTGCTGCAAGACCTCTCCAATAGGGTGACTCGTACCTGTCCATTTACATTTCAAAGAGATTTCATTATCACCGATAATGGGGAAGCTGGACCTTATTTTCTTTGATGCCCGAAACTCGATTTGTAATGAACCTCAATGAAGCAACAAGGCAGTGCACCACTCTATCTACAAATATCAACTTGTTAGATATGGTGACTCAATCATGCAACGAAGCAATAACAAATAATTTTTCAGAATCTTAAAAGTTTAAATTTGTGATATAAATCAATCGGGTAAACTCTGAACATGAACAATTCGTAGTCGGGATGATAGTTACGTATAACGAACTATCAATACGATATCACAATGTACCAACTCTTTAACCCGATGATTTTTACATTGATCGGAAAACCTTCTCTAAATTGAGATATCTCACACTCTCAATTTTTTGTTCTATCTCTCTAAGACTCTCTTAATGTTTTTTCTCATAATTGAATAATCAATTTTATCAAGAAGTTATGACTCCCGTAGGAGTCACGTAGAGAGAAAATAATAGAGAGTGGGGCAATGGGTAACTACCCGTTACCCCCTTTATTTTGAAATTTAAAAATTTTTTACTAATGGTAAAACTTGCCCCACGTGGGCATTAACCAATATCTCCTACTTGCACACGAGAACATTTTACTTCCGTCATAAGATCACAACTCATGCGATCCACCATATCATCCCACAAGGTTTTCATACAAAGTTGAACGTCATGCAACTAGCGAGTACACCTGCAAACAAAGACTCCTAGACATATCTGTTAGGATAATCGATTAGTTACCATTAGTATCTATAGTAAGCTCGTTATACTCTAGATCCAAGACTAATTAAATTCATCGAGCTACTTTTCTCATCGAAAGTAATTCTCAGAAATTGTTCGACTATATATCCACTATTATATTCAAATCCCTATATGGACGAACATAAAAGACCGGTCGGTGAATATAACACAATGATGCAATGTCAATTAGTCTTCATTTTTTCAAATTCGAATCTATCGATCTCAATTTAGCTGTTTTTCTAGACCTGTCTCTCAAATCTCAATTTATCTTTCGGACCATTGGTAAACAGATTAAAGTAGCAAATACTGAATCATGACCTCAACAGACAGCCGAAAGTAATAACGGCACAAAAGATCCACCCAATGGATCTCGGGTCTCACACAGTGGGGTTTGGGGATAAATTTTAAGTTATTGTCTCAAGTAATGTAGCTCCCATTATCCCAAGTCATCTTTTCATACATGGTATGAAACACGTGTCACAGTATTACTCCCCCATCTCTCAAAAGGGTATATGTCAGATTTCTCTAACACTGTGCATGTATGAGAACTTAGTCTACACATAAAACTTTAGCTAGAGATTTCAGAGAGAGTACCTAAGAGACAATATCACAAATCACAAGTGATATCTGAGATATCAAACCTAGCTACTCACAGTCAACATGGATGTGGGTACGTCCATGTCGGTCATATCGCATATGATCTCATCCTGAACACGTATCAGGACGACTTATGTTTTAGCAGAGCCACTCTCAAAACTTCTTACAGCTAAAAACTGTTTCATCCCTGCTCACTTAGAGTTGGAGGTGGTCACTCGTATGAGAGAGTCGACCCCACATGCCTGACATATCTATTATTACATCACAGAACATATATATGATAATAAAAGTAAGTACATTAAATGAAAATATAATACAAAAGTGACTGAATAATGTACTATAATCGTATATATAGAAAATCAATAAGTATCAATATCATCTATAAGTACAAACCGAGAAATGTCAGAAGATACTCAAGCCCAATGACTCTCTATGCCCTAAAAAGGAGTCTCTTGTGATGGGTTTGGTGAAAGAGTCAGCCACCATGCTGTGTGTCAAAATATACTTGACGATCACTTCACCCTTCTCAATGATGTATCTAACATAATGGTATCTGGTGTCGATATGTTTGATCCTACTATGAAACTTAGGGTCTCGATTGTAAGCGATAGAGGCCTGCTATCACAATAAATTATTACTGACCTCCCACTATCCACTACAATCCCTAAGTCATCCAATAGTCTCCGGAGCTAATCACTCTCCTGAACTGCAACTGAGCATGCTACGAACTCAGCCTCCATCGTAGATAGAGCAACACAGGTTTGCTTCTTCCTGCTCCATGAGATGGCCCCGCTATTGAGCAAGAAAGCAAAACCTGATGTCGATTTGCGTTTATTCAAATCGCTTCCCTAGTCGGCATCCGAATAGCCCACAAGGCGCAAATTGCCTCCTCCGTAACATAAGGAGAAGTTTGCAATTCTTTTTAGATATCAGAAAATCCTTTTCACTGCTCTCCAGTGACCCCTTCCAGGATTTGCCTGATATCTGTTCACCAGACCAACTGCATAACAAATGTCCGGTCTGGCACACAACATTACGTACATTAAACTTTCCACTGCACTGGAGTAAGGTATTTAACTCATTGTCCTTACTTTTTCCTGAGTTTTCGGACACATTTCCAGGCTCAGGCCTTCACCTTTGGCGATCGAAGTATCTATGGGATTACAATCACTCATCCCAAAATACTTGAGAATTTTCTTAATGTATGTCTCTTGTGAAAGAGCCAACATCTTTCTCGACCGATCCCTCTGGATTTTAACTCCGAGAATGAATTCAGCTTCACCCATATCTTTCATGTCGAAGCTGGATGACAACCACGCTTTGACGGTCATTAAATGCTGAATGTCATTCCCGGCCAACATTATGTCATCCACATATAACGACAGGATCACAAAAGAGTTATCGGACCGAATCAGATAAACACAATGATCTTCCTCGACCATCGTAAAACCGTAAGATATCACCTCCTCATGAAATTTTAGATACCACCGTCTGAATGACTGATTTAAGTCGTATATCGACTTTCGAAGTCGACAGAGTTTGTCCTCCTGACCTACTAGAACGAACCCAGGGGCTGTTCCATGTAGATCTCCTCATCCAGACTCTCGTTAGGAAAAGCGGTCTTAACGTCCATCTGGTGTAACTCAAAATCCATATTAGCAACAATCGCCAAAAGTGAACGGATCGAAATAAACTTGACTATTGGAGAAAAAGTCTCCTTGTAGTCAATACCCTTAGTCTGGGTGTAACTCTTGGCTACCAGACGGGCCTTGTACCTCTCAATCAATCCGTCGGCTTTTCTTTTAATTTTGAGAACCCACTTGTTCCCAATGGCCTTTCTTTCCTCAGGTAAGTCAACTAGCTCCCAAACTTTATTGACTCTCATTGATTCCATTTCCTCGTGCATGGCCTGTAACCATTGGTCCTTTGCTGAACCCTCGAGAGGCTCATGTGCAGTCCTCGACTCTTCATCTTCCTCAGGAGTCACAATGAGGATCTCATCCTCAATCAGAAAACGGTGACGTGACACTTGTCCCCGACTACTCCTTCGAGGAGAGAGAGGTTCCGCACCTTCAGATGGATCGCTCTTACTAAGACCAAGATCCATAATCGGCTCTTGAATCCCGTTACTAGGTTCGGCTGAGCTACTAGGCTCATCCATCTCATAGAAAGTGAGATCTCGATCGATTTCTCATCTTTTAGGGAAATCACTCTCGAGAAAAGTGACATCACGAGACTCTATCTCAGTAACAGTGTCATCCGTATGTTCTCCTAGGAACACATATCATTTGGAGTATTCAGGGTATCTAATAAAGATACACTACAAAATCAAAACATTATGCCGATGGTAACTTTTAGGGTCGGTGACTTTTAGTCACGGTTTTTATACTTTATAGAGATGGTTTATAATGAAATCGTCAAAAAAAATAAGCCTTTCCCAACCGACTAAAATGTCCATGAAGAAAAGTTTAGCAACTGTCAGTAAAGGTACACACAATCATCTATAAAGCAATATTCAATTATGATTGTTAAAAATTATAGTCAGTAAATGTAATAGTCTGTTTGGTACGATTTAAAAACAGTTTCAATATAAATCTTTTTTATTATCTACTTAATAATACTGTCTTCATAGGTTTTAGATGTATAGTAACATACAAATTCCGCTGTCTTTTAAAACTATATTCAATTTTCACCGCTTGTATAAATTCTATTTATACTAACATATATATTGTAACACGTAAAATTTTTATCATATTTGTATCATATACCTTTATATTTGAAAATAGTACGACCGGTAAGTTGTAGTAAATTTATGATAATAGTAGTTTTAACTAGGTAAGTAGGTAGTAAATATGTGGTAAGTAGATAGTAAGTATATGGTAAGTAGACAGTAAGTAGATAAGTAAATTTATATAGTAGTAAGTTTGTGATATATAGTTAAATAATATGGTAAGTGGATAGTAAGTGGTAAGTCAGTAGCCATCGGGTGCCCGACCATGCCAGCACAGGCGCCCGCGCATGCCACGCGGCATATGCGTTTACCGGTAACTTCATGCTTGTAATTTCACTAAATCTAATTTTATTTTTGTTTATATTACAATTTTTATATTTTATCATTTTTTATTTTAATTAATTCTATTTCAATTAATTTAATTGTGTTTTGTTTTTTCTTATTTTTTGTTTTTTGTGAAATTTAAATTATAATATATTAATAATTTAAAAAATCTACATATTTAATCACAAATATTTATTATTCAAAATATATAAAATTAATAAATTATAATTCATTCATAATATTCAATTTAAATATCATTTAAATAAATTGGTTTGAATATATCAAAATAGCAGTTAAAAAAATTCAATGAGAAAAGGGAAAACAAAAAAAAAGACTCGTGAAGAAAAAAAATAGAGGTGAGAGTGAAATAAGGGGAAAAAAAAGTGAGAACCAGATATAAAAAAAAAAGGTGAGGTTGAGATAACTGGGAAGAAAGAAAAGAAAATTGCACATATTATGTTGTGGTTTAATGGTTGACTCAATTGTTGTTTGTGATTCAGGTTAGAGGTTCGAATCTGTGAAGCCCGTGCAGGCGCATGCAGCGAGCGCAGGCGCTCGTAAGGTGTGCATGCCATGGGCATGCGTGCGCTCTTGCCTCCGCGTGAGCATGGGCGGGCGCCAGCGCATGCGTGGGTAGGCAGTGCGCGCGGGCGCTCGCAAGGCATGCGTGGCATGCTCGAAACCAAAAATGTTCATCAAGTTTGAAGGCAAATTTATTCATTAAAAATCAATAGTAAAATAGTAAAATTATTGTAAATAATAAATTGTACATAATAAATAATATAAAAGAATAAAATCATTGTAAATAATAAATTGTACATAATAAATAATAAATAATAATTGTAAATGAAAATATTAACTGAGAACCATTTTCTTTATCTGAATCCAAAACATTTTGATCCATAACATCTTGATAGCATTGATCTCTACATTTCTTCACAACTGTTCAAAATAACAAATTAAAAACAGTATTTTAATATTAAATATCAAATTAAAATAATTGATTTATTTTTAAAACCTGATAACATTTTGGATAATTGAGCTTGTTGAAACTTGTTCTTCTTCTTGGAACTGTTGTGATTTTTCGTACAATACTCATCCATAGGTTTAAATGGGTTAGGGGAGGAGAGCTTTCAAGGAAAAATGAAAAAATTTTGATGGTGAAATGATGGAGAAATTTTGATGGCCGCGTAGGATTTATAATATAACATTTTCACAAACAAAATTTTAAAATTTCACCTATTTTTTCTTTGGCATTTTTTTCTCCCGCCTCTTTTTTCATTACCGCGCTTTTAATTCGTCACAATTTTTTTATACTTTAAATCAATACCGCCATGTATTGTTGAAAAAATCACTTACTACTTAATTACTACAAACTTACTATATTTCAGTACTTGTAAACCTTGTACTGTGTTAATTATATCTATTTGATTAATAAAAAATAACGTATATTCTATATTCGATGACAATTCAATATAAATTTATTAATATTATTAATTTAAATAATGTAATGATATGAAATTAGTAATTTATATAATATCGTATTATGGTTTTTGAAAATTCATTGAAGATAATACAGTGGAAAGAAATTAAACACTTTCCAAATTAACAAACTTCACTATATGATTTAGTCATCATGTAAGTATATCATTTTTTAATATTATTAATTTCTTCTCTTTATATAAAACTTAATTTTTTAAGATTTTTTTTTTTAGATTACTAATCCAAAATATACTGGAAATATTACAGATGAAATTAAATGGATTGCTCATGGACCATATCCATTCATTAAAAATCACAATGGCTAATATCGATTTCATGTAAAAGATCGTGAGAAATACTTTCAAACTCAGAATTCAGGAGTTGTGGCAGCAGTTGATGAATGTAAAGTTAATTACTATGGCATTTTAAGAGAAATCATTCTAGTAAACTATAATGGAATGTATACATTTGTATTATTTCGGTGTAATTGAGTCGACTACAATAAGGATGCAAGAATGACAGATTTGGTTCAACTCTTGTCAATTTTTCCTATCCCAATCATACCGGTATCATACCGGCGCTGATTTGCTAGATGATTCTTATGTGTTGACATTCCAAGCAAAGAAGGTGTTTTATGTGACTGATGAAAGATATAAAAGATAGCTTGTTGTAAAACATATTAAGTTTGAAATGAATTTGATATGGGTGATAAAGTGATAATTCATCATTTTAATTCAGAAACTAGTCCCTCAACTAATCTGTGGATTCGAACTAATGTTGATGAAATTGAAGGAAATATATTAATGGAGATGAATGATGATGATGATGATGTTGATATATCAGTAGCCGGGTGCCCGTGTCGACCCGTACATGCCATGTCGATATTTTCTTTATTATATAAAAATTTTTACATATGTATTATATCAAAATTTTCAAATATGAATTATGTAGAATAAAAATATATTTAACATTATTAATTTAAATAATGTAATAATATAAATTTAGGGTTATTATTTTTTGTAATGTAATATTTAGGGTAAGAATGTAGTAATATGTTATAATGTTGTAACAAAAACAAAAAATGAAATTGCTGATGATGTGATAATAAAAAGATGAAATTAAACTTACAAAAAGTGGGAAAAAACAGCGGGTTCTAAAAATTTATTTGAGCCCCTAAATCAAATATATAATAAATTATTCTCCACAAACCCTCTTTCCCTCCAAAATTTATAAGTTAGGTAGTAAGGAGATAGTAACTAGGTAGTAAGTAGTAATAATGTCACACGAGCTTGCATGGTCGTGCAGGCACTGGTGGCATTGCCAGGCGCCCGCACGGGAGATTGCGTGCGTGCGGTGGCATGTGTAGGCGGGCGCCCGTGCTGGCATGGCCAGGCCCCCGTGTCGGCCCACACATGCCATATCTTTGCTTTTTTTATTATATAAAAATTTTCACATATGAATTATATCAACAATTTCAAATAATATAGAATAATGATATATTTAATATTATTAATTTAAATAATGTAATGATATCAATTTAGGGTTATTCTTTATTGTAATGTAATATTTAGGGTAAGAATATAGTAATAACGTTACAATCTTATAACAAAAACAAAAATACAAATACAAAAAATAAAATTTGAAATTAAACTTACAAAAAAAAGAGGAAAAAATGACGGGTTTTAAAAATTTATTTGAGCGGGAAAAAATGACGGGTTCTAAAAATTTATTTGACCACCTGAATCGAATATATAATAAATCATTTTCGACAAACCCTCTTTCTCTCCAAAACCTCTCCTGATAAGCTCTTCTCCCTCAAACCTCAAATCTTGTGACTTAACCATAATCTTTTTTCAAATTTTCAAATCTTGCGAATTAACCAAAATCTTATTTCAAATTTTCCTAACTCAACATGGGAAAAACTAAACGAAACCATCCGAAGAACAACTTCACTCTTAAGAAGAAGCTCAATCATCCCAAGTTGCTACCCCAGGTTTGATTTGGTTTTGGTTTAAAAATATATCATTATTTAGGATCTAAATCATTTGCCAAACTTATTGATGAGAATGTATAAACAACTCATATTCTATTTTACTTATAATTAATTTTACTGCATAATATTTTACAGACTTGGAATCACATTTTATCATTACAGACAACATATTCTGGGACGAAACCTTGTAAAGCAGAACTTTATATTCAAGTACAATCCGACTGGATAGCAGTTTTATTTCTATGAAAATATCAGAAGTTATGGTATAAATGAATATTTTTATACAGTTCTTGATTTATGGACATTCACGTTTCATTTATTTACTTTATAGGAAATGGCGAAGAGTCTGTCGAGAGTGAAGACTGTCAAGTAGGAAATTCAAATTTATCTTGAAAAAAGTGATATTATCTCTAAGGTTAAAGGTCTTAATTCGCGGGGAAGAATCAGATGTGCATCACAAAATATGCATTCAACCAGAGCTGATAAAGAATATATAGCTAATATGATACAACGATTAATAGAACAAAATCATATTAAGTAATGTTCTTTTTTATGTTGCTATGCATGTTGGATGTGAACATAAAGACGAATTGATGAATATGGTTAATGAAACAAGACTTATTGCTGGTGTTTAGGTATGTTATCAGCACAATCTTATTAATTTCACTCTTACTTTTAAAAAATAATTCAAATTATTTGTATTTTAGCTTTTTCCAATACAAGATGCTGGAAGTGCACATAAAAATCAACAATCATCATCATCGCTTGACTCCGTTCCAAAATGTAATATTTTTATCTATAACTATTCTTAATATGTACCATTCCATTATATTCATGTCACTACTTAATTTTATTTTATTTTTAACATAATAATATTTTTATTTATAACCATTTTTGTACTATTATATTATATTCATCTGACTCTACTTCTTTTTATGAATGAATAGGTTGAATGAAGATGGACTGTGCCGACAATCTTTTTGATAATTGAAGTGAAGCATTTGTATAAATATCTCATAAGTGTAGGATATGCTTGTGAGATATGTAATCTTTTTTTTTTAACCTATGGTATCAATCATTCTCCAATATTATAATATTTTACTATTTTCTTTATTTTCAAGTTTTTAGTTATATTTCCTAATACTTATACTAATTATCCATAAAACTTATAACATTTTCTCACATACGAAAATATATGCAATAACCGACTAGTAACGAACTAGTAAATGACGTAGTAGTAACCGAGAAGTAAGTGACTAGTAACTGATGATAGTAGTAACTGAAAAGTAAGTAATTAGTAAGTGAATAGTAAGTGATAATAGTTGTAACTAACTATAGTGATGATAAAAGTACTAACATTTCTTAACGCTTCCTAACCGACCATAAATCACAATATTTCTTAATATTTGTATAACCGAAAATAAAAGTAATAACATTTCCAAACGGTTTTATATATGTCGTAATATGATAGTAACATAACCGACATAGGTACTAATATGACAACCGATAATAAAAGTAGTAAGTTTTCTCAACACTATTTTAAACCGATGATAAAATACTAAATTGTATCAATAGTTCTAACCGTTACTATAAATATATGACATCCTCCAACGGTCATGAAAAGTATCGGAATACACCTATCCTGACTGGTGTATTACCGACTAAATCCCTATCCGTTGGAGAAGATTTTGTCAACGGATTTAACATATTTAGGAGATGGTTTTAGTCCGTCAGAATAACTCACTTGTTTTGTAGTGATACACTTCTTTCCTCGCGGACCTAATTTGCCGTACCAATCAAGGAATCACGAACATACGCAGTGCAACCCCATAGCCTCAAGTGGCTAAGGTTAGGCTGTCTCCCTATCCAAAACTCATATAGGGTGCTGACTACAGACTTTGTCAGAACACGGTTAAAGACGTAGGCCGCAGTCAACAACGCATCCCCCAATAGGAGATAGGTAGGTTGGCATGTGCCATCATCGACCTTACCATCTCCAACAGAGTTCTATTCCTTCCCTCGACTACTCCGTTCTGCTGAGAAGTAGCAGGAATAGTCAACTGTTTCGTAATATCTCTATCGGAACAGAGCTCTTTGAATTGTTCAGACAGATACTCGCGTCCCGATTGGTTCTGAGAGTTTTCACCCTCAAGTCTAGCTGATTTTCAACCTCATTGATAAACCTCCATAAGCACTCTAGTGCCTCAGACTTGTGTAAGATCAGGTAGACGTAACTGAAACACATGTAGTTATCTATAAACGTAATAAAATACGTGGCTCCGTTTCAAACTCTCACATTCATGGGTCTACAAATATCGGAATGAACCAATTACAATGGAGTCCCAACTCTCATTGCTTTTCCAAATGGTTTTTTAGTGGCTTTGCCCGCAAGATAAAACTCACATACGGGCAACTGGACCTTGGTATATGGGCCCAACAAGCCACTCGTAGCTAACCGGCCCATCCTCTCTTAGCCACTCGTAGCTAATCGGGCCATCCTCTCTTACCCCATGTGGCCGAGCCTACTATGCCATACATTTAAATCATCCACTACATTGTCAGATGCAAAAGCAATAGTAGAAGAAGAATAAATCTCATAAAATGAAATCATGTCCAGTACATAAAGTCTCTCATGGACCAAACCGGAGCAAATCAAAGAATTGTCATAAGTAATGGAAACTTTAGAGTTTCCCAACAACATAGAATATCCTAACAAATCCAAATATCGGATAGATACAAGATTCTGCCTAATCTTAGGAGCATACAAAACGTCATGAAAATATAACACTTGGTCACTTCGTAGCAATAGCTTGCAAGTGCCAATCCCTTTCACTTCTACAAATGTTTCATTCCCTACGTACAACCTCCTCGCCTGGGGATTTAAACGACGGAAGTCCACGTATGCGCTCCTGTCCCGAGCTACATGGTCCGTGGCTCCTGAGTTTACAATACACAAAGGAGAAGAGTTAGTGAGTATCACACTAGATGATACGTAACTCAAATCATATAAAGAAGAAGGACATATCTTTTGCTCGCCACACTCGCGTGCGAAATGTCCAAACTTGCTACAAACATAGCATTGAACTTTGCTTTTATCGAACTCCTTCTTCTTGCGCTTCTGTCCTTTGTCGTCAGTCTTGGCAGATTGTTTTTTCTTGCCTTGGCCCTTGGCCTTCTTCTCATGCTTGCGCCACTTGAGCTTTAAACCTGGGAGCCCTTACTCGACTCCGCAATATTAGCATGAGCAAAAGAAGACCTAGCCACCTCCTGACGCTCCTCCTCGAGCTCACAGTGCCTACTCACGTCCATGAAAGTGCGAATACTCTCAGTGTGCGTGAGATAAGTTTTAACCACATCCCAAGAGTTAGGCACGGACTGGATCACACCCAGTACCTGAAACACATTAGACATCGGCTTCTTCATATTCTTTTGAGAGACGATCATACTCGACATATGCATTAAATGCTGTTTCATGGTATGATCGTGCTTCTTCTTGTAAGTGATGAATTTATAGGATAGCATTCTCAACTTAGGAGCTGATGGGGCGCCATAATGCTCTCTCAGAGCATGCCAGATCGACTATGCAGTAGGATACTGCTCGTAAATTGAAATCAGCTCATCGTGCATACTGTTAAGAAGGATCACTCTCGTTTGGCCATACTTCTTTTTCCAAGTACGATACACCTCCTGATTCCGTCGTGCTTGTGCCGTGGTACCCTCCCCGGGGTCCACCATCTCGTTCTTAAGAACTTCCCCCAACTTTTGTTCCTCGAAAACAAACTGAATCTTTCGGTGCCAAATATCATAGTTGTCACTATTCAGTTTGTCTCCCTTAACGAGATCTAGAATGACAGTTTTCGTTGCAGCCATGTCTCTGTCACACAGAAAAAGAGATATTAGTGATAATTGATACTTAAATTCACAATTTTATATACCCTAAGAATCACCAAGACTAAAATGACTCGAGTACAGAATCCAAGACGAGCGTATGAGTCAACGGATACCATACACCACAATCCGGGATTGTCTCTCACCATTCGGATTAGAATTCGGTGCATAAAAGACCCACAAATAGTCACTTTTTATCACAAAACCCAAAAAAAAATTAGAAAAATCCAATTTTTTTTGGCCAGCCCATGCGCCGCCAGGAGGGTTCACACGCCACCAGTCCCCTGGCCGCGTGTATAACGCTCTCTCACGCACGGGGGAGGTGCTTGGGCGCGTACAGTACGCGCAGCGCTTGAGGCACGCTCCTGCATGCGCCCGCTGCGCTTTAGACCACGCGCCTTACGCGCGGGCGACGCCCCTGCACGCGTGCAGACTGCGTCCCTGGGTCGGATCCAGACGCGGGTGCGGGTCGGAACCCAGAACCCGGTCGCGGATCGGGTCTGACCTAGTTCGGTCCAAACCCCGTCTGGACTAGGAGTCTCATTCGCCTACGCGCGCGTGAGAGCCACGCGCCAACGGCTCTTGCACAGACGCTCCTCTGCACGCGTGTTGTGCTCGCGCCACATTGTTGGGCCTTCTCCTTCACCCGAATCGTTCTACAACTGGGTTTTTCGACCCGTTTCTGAAAATCTCACATTTCGATATAAACAACATGCAATATATATATCAAAATGTAGATCTAGTAGAGACAAATACGGATCTAATATTTTCACGCACTGATTTGAAAATTACGAAAAAATTATTTTCGTATTCTACGTGAGTTGGATAACACAGTGGTATAAATGGATTCATGTAACTCATCCGAAATTTTATACCCTATATTTCAATTCCGAAACAATTATTAAAAAAAATATTTCTAATATGCTCTGATACCAATGTTAGACATGATGACTTAATCACACAGCAGCAGAAGTAATAACAAATAATTTTTCAGAATCGTAAAAGTTTAAGTTCGCGATATATCTCAATCGGTGATGCAGAAAATATCGGGAACTGTAAACTCTGAACATGAACAATTCGTTGTCGGGATGATATTCACGTATAATGAACTATCAACACGATATCACAACGTACCAATCCTTTAATCCAGTGATTTTTACGTCGATCAGAAAATTCTCTCTAAATTGAGATATCTCACACTTTTAATTATTTATCTCTCTAAGACTTTTTTAATGTTTCTTCTCATAATTGAATAATCAATTCTATCAAGAAGTTATGACTCTTGTAGGAGTCATGTAGAGAGAAAATAGGGAAGAGTGAGATAATGGATAACTACCTATTATCTCATTTATTTGGAAATTTAAAAATTTTTTACTAACGGTCAAACTTACCTCACGTGGACATTAATCAATACACCTTTTGGGCTTTTCGAAGCATGTGAACCAATCCATTAACTCAACTAGGTAATAAATAAATGAAAGACTAAAACATTATGATCTGATGGATCATAGAGAAGTTTTACAGAAGATTTTGACTCACCCATTTTCAGTTCCATAAGCTAGTTTTAGGAAATTCATGAAATTTGTTTTGTCCCTGAAGATCCTAGGTCAAGATTAAATAGGCATGGTAAGTGTTAAACTCACTGGTCTAATTTACTTTTGCTACAGGTGCAACATTATGGATGTCGATATCCACAATTTTTTAGCAAAAAAAAATATGGAACTCATATATTAAAAATAACTTTTGTCGAAGATCTATCCAATAATAATTATTTTAAAAGCATATTTGGTTTATTTTTTTCTGTTAAAAGTTTTTATCTTTGACTTATTAGTTACCGCAAAAAATAAAAGTTTTAAAATTTATGTGAGAAATTATTTGTCAATCTTGAAAAAAAAAATCTTTTATTAAGTAGATTGTTTGACAAAACAACTTATATAAGTTTTCATAATTAATGAAATTACAATAAACGACATTTAATATTAAAATTTCATAAATAATATATAAAATAAATAGTTTTATAAATAATTTTAAATTATTCATAAATATTTAAAATTAATATATTTTTAAGGGACAATTTCATAAATAATTAATTAAACATATGCGCAACAAAATATTTTGTTGAATGAGTTAATATTTTTTAAATATTAATAAATATTTAAATATTTAGATTTTTGGGTTTAAATATCTGACAAAATTATAATATTGCAAATTGTTAGAAATAATTTTGTTTGCCCATATTTTAATCTAAGTTTCTTTTTTTTTTTTAAATAACAATAACAATGATCTAAGTTTTAATATGAAATTTAGTGTCCGTCAATTGAAAGACTAGCTTCCATATTTAAATAATTTTTGAAAAATTTTTTGGTTTAACTTTTAGCTTGAGTGGCTTTAAACCGAAAAATATTAAGCCAAACAGGTACTAAAAATGCAATGAATGATAATTTTTGCTTTAAAATAACATTTAACATGTCTCCCATTTGACCTATTTTTCAAGTGAAATCATTATGCAGTATTACGGCTGTGTAATCATTAACCTCATTTCTATTTTTAAAGAATGTAGCAAGTTGAGCCTCTCACCGAAAAATGTTTGGACCAGATCCTAAAATTAATATATAATTGGTAATCCACCGCAAAATCTGAACGCAGACTCGATTGTTTCCAGGATTAGGAACCCAGGAAGCATGCCAGGCCGTTGGTAAATGATGCCCATGATGCCCACGAAGGGACTTTTACCGAATAGTAAAAAAATTTATTTTTAAATTTAAATTTTGAATGTAAGAAATAACGGGTAATCACTCGTTATCTCAACTCCCTTAAATTTCTCTTTCCAACTTAATCATATGTGAGTATGTGTTTGTGCCTACAAGTTTTAATATTCAATTGTGTGAATCAAAAATAAAAACACAGGAGAACTTTTTCTTTGAGAGAAAATATATTTTGAGGGTTTATGAAAATTTCGAGAAGGGAATTATCGTGTCATTTTCATCATCGGACTTGAGGGTTACGGCATTGTGATATTGTGATGATAGTTCGTAATGTGATTATCATCCCGACTGTAAGAACGTTCGAAAAAAGTATCGTGATTTCCCAAATTGCTGCGTTTTAATTCACCGAGATAATTCTAAATTTTATTTTTTTTAATTATTCTGAAAAATTCCACCATACTTCCGCTTGCATGTATGTGTGTATTAAAATTCCAACATTGGTATTAGAGTGTTTGTTGGTATTATTAAATAATTTTCAGAATTTTTCGGGTATAAAATTATGAGGTTAAAAATTTAGGGTTCGGATTATGGATGAATTTCGTGAATCCGATTATACCATGATATTACCCATGTTACGTAGATCACAGATATATTTTTTTCGGAATTTTTGGAATATGCTTTAGCCATTAAATTTAAAACCAAAATTTTCGGTCCTAATAGTGCCCAAAACTTAAAATTCTAGATCTGTCCATATAATGGAATGGTTGATCTATAAAAATAGCATATTTGTGTTCTACGTGTGCTGATATATATTTTGGTATGCATTTTGTGAATTACCGTTGCCAGAAACTAGGTTTTCTGGCATGACCGTGAAGGGCCAAAATTTTGAACATTTATTTCACCGAGTTTAGGGCATAAATATCCCAAAAATTGAGTTTAGAATATTTTTGGGAAGTTTAAAACTATTTTCCGTTTCAAATCGCCATTGAAAAGGTTCCGAAAATCGGGTCGAAAGATCTAGTTGTAGACCCGTCGGACAAAGAAGACCCGCTCCAAACCAGCAGGCGCATGCATAACACACACAGAGAGGTGCATATTGGAGCAACCTATAGGCGCATGTACTTCACGCGCGAGACAGGCATGTGAAGTGGTGACATGCCGGTTCGGGTTGAATCCTGACCCGCCTCTAACCCATGAACCGACCTGTTGACCAACCTAGTCACCAGCTCGGATCACATGGCTCAGCATGTGAGGGCACATGATCCGCGTGCCGCGACTAGGCGTGCATGAGCCGAGGTGCACCAGGCACGTGGAGGAGTGTGGCAGCACCTGCAAACGTGCTGCCGGTGAGTGTGGACCCTGGCGGCGCGCCAGGTCATCCGAAATTGAATTTTTTCAATTTTCAGAGGGTACTATATCTATATTTGGACTATTTGTGGGATTTTGTGCACCGAATCCAAATCCCAATGGTAAAATACGATGCCGGGTTGTCGTGTATGTTGTTCGTTGACCCATACGCTCACTTTGGGGTCAATACTTGAATCATTTTGGTTTTGTTGATTTATAGAGTGTGCGAAATTATGATAATAAATATTATTAGTCACTAAAGTCTCCTTTTCTGTGTGATAGAGATTATGGCTGTAACAAAAAGTATCATACTTGATCTCGTGAAGGGAGACAAGCTGAACGGTGACAACTACGAAATTTGGCACCGGAAGGTTCAGTTTGTCTTCGAGAAACATGACCTACAGGAGATTCTAAAACACGATGTGTCGGATCCCGGGAATGGTACTACGCCTCAGGCTAAACGAGATCTAGAAACGTATCGTGCATGGAAGAAAAAAGATGGCCAGGTTAGGGCAATCATTTTAAACAGCATGCATGACGACTTGATCCCAATATATGAGAAGAATGCTACTGTGATGTCGGTTTGAGTTATTCTAAGAGAGTACCTTGACTCCCGGTCAGCTCCTAAGCTAAGGATGTTGACCTATAGGTTCATTACTCATAAGAAAAAGCCGGATCATACTATGAAGCAACATCTAATGTACATGTCGAGTACGATCGCTTCTCTGAAGAATAAGGGGGTGCCGATGTCTGATGAGCTTCAAGTGTTAGGGGTGATGCAGTCTTTACCTGACTCTTGGGATATGGTTAAGACCTATCTCACACACACTGAGAGTATTCATACTTTCATGGATGTGAGTAGGCATTATGAACTCAAGGACGAGCGCTAGGAGGTGGCTAGGTTTGTTTCCGGTCATGCCTATATAACGGAGTCAAGTAAGGGCTCTTGGGGCTTCAAGCCAAGTAGCGCAAACATGACGGAAAGGCCAAGAGCCAAAGCAAGAAAAATCCATCAGCAAAGACCGACAACAAAGGGCAGAAGCGCAGGAAGAAGGAGCTCAATAAGAGCAAAGTGAAGTGTTACATTTGTAGCAAGTTTGGGCATTTTGCTCGCGAGTGTGGCGAGTGGAAGGTAAGTCCTTCTTCCTTACATGGTTTGAGTTATGTTTCAAACTCAGGAACCATCGACTATGTAGCTCGTGATAGGAGCGCGTGTGTAGAGTTTCGCCGATTGAGTCCCCATACGATGAGGCTATATGTGGGGTACGAAACATTTGCGGCCATGAAGGGGATTGGTACTTGCAAACTAATGCTACAAAGTAACCAACTCCTGTATTTACATGATAAATTGTATGCTCCAGAAATTCGACGGAATTTCGTATCTGTTTTTTGTTTAGATCGCTTAGGATATTTTGTTCTTTTTCGAAACTTGAGTGCTTTCATTTCGTACGATAATGCTTTATTATGAATTGGTTTGGTCTATGATGGATTTATGCGTTGGACATTGTTTCCTATAATAATATTTCTAATTTATTTTCTATTGTCTATACATCTGAAAACGTAGTTGATGATATTTCTGTTTGGCATAGTAGACTTGCCCACATAGGGTAATAGAGAATGAACCGGTTGATAACGAGTGGCTTGCTGGGCCCACTAACTCGAATCAAGTTGCCCCTATGTGAGTTTTGCCTAGCCGACAAAGCGTCGAGAAAACCATTTGAAAAGGCAATGAGAGCTGGGACTCCATTGCAACTGATTTACTCTGATATTTGTGGGTCTATGAATGTGAGAGCCCGAAATGGAGTCACGTATTTCATTATGTTTATAGATGATTGCATGCATTTTGTTTACGTCTATCTGATCTCGTACAAGTCTAATGCATTAGATTACTTCAGGAGGTTTATCAGCGAGGTGAAAAATCAGTTAGACTTGAGAGTTAAGACTCTTAGAACCGATCGAGAACGCGAGTATCTATTTAAACAGTTTAAAGAGCTCTGTTTCGAGAAGAGTATTACGAGACAGTTGACTATTTCTGCTATTATCCAATAGAATGAAGTAGCCGTAAGAAGGAATTGGATTCTATTGGAGATGGTGAAATTGATGATGGCGCAGACCAATTTGGCTATCTCCTATTAGAGAGATGCATTGTTGACTGTTGCCCCTAAAAGAGGTGAAATCAATTATGACTTCACCTTTTATGAGATGGGTAAGCCTAACGGCTCAGTTGAGCTCAGCGGCGGGACTCAAGAACCTATTACGGGTTTTGGTCCTAGTGGGAGTGCCCCATCTAGAGGTAAGGAGGCTCTCCCTTCTAGTAGAAGTAGTCAGGGAAATATACCCTGACGTCGTTTTCCGATTGAAAATGAAATTTTCATCATGACTCCCGATGATGAGGAGTCTCAGACTTTTTAGGAGGCTCTCAAGAGTCCTATGAAGGACCAATGATTAAAGGTCATGCATGAGAAGATGGAATCTATAAGAGTTAACGGGGTGTAGGATCTAGTTGACCTACATGAGGATAGAAAGACCATTGGTAACAAATGGGTTCTCAAAATGAAAAGAAAGGCCGACGGATCGATAGAGAGATACAAGACCTGTCTAGTAGCCAAGGGCTACATACAGACAAAGGGTATTGACTACGAGAAAACTTTCTCCCCTGTAGTCAAATTTACATCGATCTGTCTACTCTTGGCGATTGTCATAAGCATGGATCTAGAGTTATATTAGATGGATGTAAAGACCACTTTCCTTAACAGAAATTTGGATAAGGAGATCTACATGAAGCAGCCCTCCAGGTTCATTCTAGTAGATCATGAGGATAAGGTCTATCAATTTTGGAAGTTGATATATGGCCTAAAGCAGTCATCCAGGCGGCAGTATATGAGATTTCATGAGAATGTGATATCTTATAGTTTTACAATGATCGAGGAAGATCATTGTGTCTATCTGAAATGATCTGATGACTCTTTTATGATCCTGTCCCTATATGTAGATGATACAATGTTGACCGGGAATAACATTGAGTATC
This sequence comes from Dillenia suffruticosa, assembly GCA_033439265.1. Lineage (NCBI taxonomy): Eukaryota > Viridiplantae > Streptophyta > Magnoliopsida > Dilleniales > Dilleniaceae > Dillenia > Dillenia suffruticosa. Next base: position 24,947,156 of record JAVTVX010000015.1, read on the forward strand.
TAATGACAATCAATGCATGGTTGTCATCAAGTTTCAACATAAAAGATATGGGTGAAACTGAGTTCATCCTTGGAGTTAAGATCGAGAGAGATCGCTTGAGGCGAATGTTGACTTTTTACAAAAGACCTACATTAGGAAAATTCTCGAGCGCTTTTGGATAAGTGATTGTAATTCTATAGATACTCCGATCGCTAAGTATGATGGCTTAAGTCTTGAGATGTGTCAGAAAACTTAGGAAGAAGTAAGGGAGATGAGCAAAATCCCTTATTCCAGCACAATAGGAAGTTTGATATACGCGATATTGTGTACATGATCAGACATATGTTATGCACTCGGTCTGGTGAGTAGATATCAATCAAATCCTAGAAGGGGTCATTGGAGAGCAATGAAAAGAATTTTGAGATACTTAAGGAAACTGCGAGCTTCTCCTTGTGTTACGGAGGAGGAGATTTGCGCCTTGTGGGATAGTCAGATGCAGATTGGGGCAGTGATCTAGATAAGCTTAAATCAACGTAAGGTTTTGCCTTCTTACTCAATGGTGGTGCCATTTCATGGAATAGCAAGAAGCAAACCCGTGTGCCTCTATCTACGATGGAGGTTGAGTTCGTGGCTTGCTCAGTTGCAGTTCGGGAGAGTGTTTGGCTCCAGAGACTTAGATGATTTAGGGGTTGTGGCTGATAGTGGGAGGTTAGTGATAATCTACTATGATAATCAGGCCACTATCGTCTGCACTCGAGACCCTAAGTATCATAGTAGAACTAAATATATCGACACCAGATATAACTTTGTAAGAGATATCGTTGAGAAGGGTGAAGTGACCGTCAAGTACATTTCGACACACAGCATAGTGGCTGACCCATTTACCAAACACATTACTAAAGACTCATTTGTAGTACATAGAGAGTCATTGGGTTTGGACATGTTTTGATATTTCTCATTATGTACCGTATTGACGATGTGATGCATATTACTTTTATATATATATAATTTTGTACATTATTTAGTCAAATTTGTGTTATTATTTTTTTTAAATACTACACTTGTTTTAGATTATATATGCTTTGATGTGATAAAATATATGTCAGACATGCGATATCAACTCTCTCACACGAGTGACCACCTCTAGCTCTAAGTGAGTAGAGATGAGACGGTTTCTAGTCATAAGAGGCATTGAGAGTGCTCCTACAGAACACAAGTCACCCTGATATGTATTCAAGATGAGGTCATCTAGGATATGACCGACATGGAAATACCCACATCCATGTTGCCTGTGAGTAGCCAGATTTGAGATCTCAGATATCACTTGTGATTAGTTATATTGTCTTTGAGACACTTTCTCTGAGATCTCTCGGTAGAGTCTTTTGTGTAGACTGAATCCCGTGTCTGCACAATATTAGAGAAATCTGACACATGGCCTTTTGAGAAATGAGGGATTAACACTATGGCATGCGTTTCATACCGCGTGTAATGAGACGACTATGGGATAGTGGGAGCTATTACTTGAGACAATAGTGTGATCGTGATCTCCGTTCCCACTGTGTGAGACCAAAGATCTATTGGGTGGGATCTCTTGTACCCTTATTACTTTCAGCTGTTTCTAGAAATTTTGGTTCAGTATTGCTACTTTACTCTGTTTACTTATGACTCGAAAGATAAATTGAGGTCCAAGAGACAGGTTTAGGAAAACAGCTAAATTGAGACTGATAGATTCGAGTTTGGGAAAAGAAAGACCAATAGGCATTATATCATTGTGTAGTATTCATTGACCAGACTATTATACTTATTCATGTTGGGATTCAACATTATAGTAAATATACAGTCAAGTATTGATTGGGGATCACTTTCGATGAGACAAGTGACTCGATAGATGTAATTGCATTGAGTTTGGGGTACATCGAGTTCTTTTTGATACTAATAGTCACTCCTCGATCATTCTAACAGGTGTATCGAGAAGTTTTTACTTGCAGGTATACTCGCCAATCGCACGACACCCAATCCAGTATGAAAGTCCAGCAAGGTGATGTAGTGGATCGCATGACCTGTGATCTCATGACGGATATAAAATGCCCTCGTGTGCAAGTAGGAGATGTTGGTAAATGATACCATGAAGGAGCTTTTACCAAATAGTAAAAAAGTCATTTTTAAATTTAAATTTTGAATTTGAGAGGTAAAGAGTAACCATCGATTATCTTAACTCCCTTAAACTTCCCTCCCCAACTTAATCATATGTGAATGTGTGTTTGTGCCTACAAGTTTTAATATTCAATTGTGTGAATCAAAAATAAAAACACACAAGAAGAAGAACATTCAAATGGGAGAATTTTTTCTGTGAGAGAAAAACACACTTTGAGGGTTTACGAAAATTCCGAAAAGGGAATTATCGTGTCATTTTCATCATCGGACTTGAAAGTTGCGGCGTCGTGATATTGTGGTGATAATTCGTAACGTGATTATCATCTCGACTGCGAGAATGTTTGGAAAAACGTACCATGGTTTTCCAAATTGATGCGTTTTAATTCACCGAGATAATCCTAAATTTTATTCTTTTTATTATTTTGAAAAATTCCATCATGCTTTCGTTTTTGTGTATGTGTGTATTAAAATTCCAACATGGACAAAGGCCATATTTCATATTCAGGAATACACCTCATGTATAACAGGCTAAGCCATTAAGGATAATTACACTAAAAAGGGAAGATCAGAGAAGGTAAACCAACAGTTGTGCATGCAATGTAGGCGTGAGCTCGTGAGCTTTTCTTTATACTAACCTCATTGCTCCTTGAACACGAGGGTTTCGCAAGAATCTAAAGAAAAGGCTAGTGGCTTATTCAAGATCAACTGGTCAGAGAGTAAAGGTTTCTACATTTGTTATGCATCTCATAGTCCTATTGCTAAGTAATCACTAACCTGGAAGCCTGATTTTCCTCCCATCTGCAATATTAATATTGGGAGGTCTATTACAGAATGCCAAACTGAAATAGAGAAAGAAATTTCTTAAATAAAATATAGAGGAATAAATTTTCTGAGCTTTCATAGCATGACTAATCTTTGTCAGTTTTTCAAGCTTAATAAAATCAAATTTCTTCAATTTTTTCCTTTTCTTCATTTAGTGATGGTAATAAGGTTAAAATACACAAAACCTCTCTAAGGTTTGCCCTATTTGCAGGTTACCACCACGGGATTTAGAACCTTAACTACCTCGTAGTTAAAAGATAACATTAAAAAAGATTATCATACGTAAACCACATGATTAAAAGTTTCAATTTGAGTCTGTCTTTGACGATTAGAGCACAGATTCCCTGATTTGAGTCCTTTAATGATTTAACACATTTTGTGTATGTTAAAACTTATCAACTAATGAGTCAAATTTGCCAAATATTAACATCGAGTCTGAAACTACGGGTTGGCAACGTACAAATAGGCCCAACCATAGAAGGTTTTATGTAGTTTACCCTAATTTTAGTCATTGACTATGGTTGGAATGTGTGAACCATCATTAATCATACTTGGGGTATATACTATCATTAAAATATTAACTACAACCGCAACAAGAAGTAATTTTTCATATTACTCAATTTTAGCTTTTGGATTATGCTAAGCTTGCAAGGTTCAAGGTCTCCAAGAAACTCTGGGACTTTGCCAACTTAATCCCCAATAGTTACACTGTTTTTGGATTGTAAAACAGTGGGAGGATATGAGTTAGCCAATTGCAAAGGTCATCACTTTTTTCGTGTCATTGTGAACATTTATTTTGCATATGTTACTTTACATCGCTCAATGAACATTTCTTCTTTCACTTGTTGAAGTGTTGGCCTATAGAACATGTACTTTATAAAGGCAATAAGTGACATCCATGCTTGGCTATTTTTTGTCAACTCTCAACCATCAACTTTTATTTGTATCTCCAATCATAATAATTCTCTATTAGTTTAGTTTTGTATAAAAGTTTAGTTAGTTATTAATTATCATGAATATAAACAAAATTATTCTACTAACCGATAATCTAACTGTAAATAATCAAGCTTATAATGTAACACAAATCACGCAATATTTAGGAATATTTTTTATTTGGAGTTTAGGATTTAGTTTCCATATCTATTAAGAGGATGGTTTGAGTTATTTTATATATTAGTTAGGAGTCACCGCTTGTAAATAAAGACTAATTTTTGATTTGTCTCCCCCTTGGCCTAATTCTCCAAAACAATCTTCATGGACCTTTTGTCATATGAGCAAAAATTTGGACTGTATAACCTAAAAATAATCTTCATGGGCCTCAACTATCAACTGTGAAGGAGATTGGAGACAATGAAGGGTGATTGAGGGTGATTGCGATGGTTGTAGGCATGGAAGATGAAGTTCAACTCACTTGAATACATTGCAACAAATTGGCGAGTATTTTTTCCTGAATGATCCTCCCTTCAAGGTATCAAATATATATCCTAAAATTCAAATGATATTATTTGTCTCTAATTTAGACTTTTAGAATTATCTAATTGCTTTCAATTTGTTAATTTATTTTTTGGTCTAAATCTTACATCCAAATGTCATGTGTAAGTTATTTTAGAGGTGAAAAAAATATTTAATCAGAGCTAATTAGAAAAATAAAATTTTAATTCATCAAACAAAACCACCAAAAAAAAGTGATAAACACAAATCTCAGGTATAAATTATTTCTGAAAAAGAAAGGTTATACTTGAAGGTTAAAGCTTAATACAAATAGTAGATACATCAAAAAGTTGATTGTGTCCTTGAGAGTTAGTTGTTTAACATGCAGTAGTAGGATAAATTAAATTTCTTAATCTCTCTCCCATGCACGTCTCCTCCCAACCCCCAAGCAAACAGAAATTTTGTGCTCAGGTTCACCCTTGCTACTTAAGGAAAAGTTAGCACCACCAACTCTTTCTTGTTAAAAATAATGTGTATGCATGCATATGTTTGTTGATATGCATGTATCTATGTCTATATTGACATATAAATGCATGTATATTTAGGCTAAAAGTATATTAAACTAGCTTAAACTCTCATTGTTACGTTGTAAAATGTGGTCACCTTTCACAATATTACATCCATATAACTTAACCCAAACAGCAAGAGATAATGTCATTTCTGTTGTAGCCATTTGTTTTTCAGTCAATGTCAAAAGGCATTTAACCGCACCAAAATCACTTTTATGAGCTCAATTGGTGCATAATTGGTTACCATCCTTATATAACTAATTTATCTCATATAGGTTGTTTCTTTTCATGTATCACTACATTTAGTTATGCACTCTCTTTTCTTGCCTTACAATATTTCTAGCTCCCAGCAATTTATGTTTAACCATGGGAGATTCTAAAACCTCCTCTAATCCTGCAAAATTGCTTTAAATGCAGTGCTTTCTCTCCTTTAGAACCCAAAGATCCTATTGAATATTTTGAACCGGTGAGACCACTTTTAAGAAAGCTGTAGAATCTATAACTAGCAGCTAGGTAATAAAACTTTGATTATACCTTTATTTACTGAAAAATGCTTGAGACACCATGTGAGAAATTCCTCTCCACGAGCATCCCTTTCACAGGGAAATACAATATCCATCTTCCCCGATGCTCTCCAGCATTCCACGAACAACAAAAACCATTTTATTCACAAGATCACCATAATATAGGATTTTGCTACCCTTGATGTCCGTCTTATGCTTTAGTCTTTCACATACAGCATCTTGGATGGGTTCATCCATCAGGGAAAATATCCAAACTCGTAAATTATAGTATTGATTTTGGGAAATGAATATCAAACCATCGATTCCAATACAATGACTAGAATGTGCTAAAAAATCTATTGAGAAACAATTTCCTATAAAACCCTTTCTAACATAATTATTATTGTCGTATAAAAAATATAATCATATGAGTATACGATATAAAATAGAATACAATGGTGTAAAGGGATTCATATAGTGACCCCACTCAGTGATAAAAGCTTGGTTATTATTATTGTACTATTCCTGACCGAGAAAACTAGAAGGAGAATACCACTCCCATTGGTTATCTAGTAGTCCAAAGGTATGAAAGCTAAATAAACATAAGCCCATCCATGGAGAAGCCCATTGAACAAAATCTCCCATAAGTGGCAATATCCAACAATACTGGGAAATAATTGTTGAACTGAAGATCAATTGCTCAAGGAATGTGATTAGATTTTCAGGAGTTTCATCCTGATTAATCTGGACCTACCGTTACAGGGTCCGAAGGGAGGCAGGTCCTAACTTTTCCGTGCCCATGGGGGATCAAAACCCCGACTATGGTTAAGGGACATCAATCCCTGAGTCAACTGAGCCACCAATCGTTGGTAAGGAATGTGATTAGATGCCCCTAGAGTATGAGGCCCCAAATTGTCTCATCTTGGACTCCAATGAAGACTCAAGGAAACATCAATCAAAGTCCAAGAAAAAGAAGAAGAAAAAGGGGTCTAAATGACCAAAGAACCAGTCAAAGGGAGCCAGCACAGAATACAGTCCAGAATCAGCAAAAGGGCTTTGGCCCAATCCAACAAGGCTCCTAATGCAGCCCATCTTCGGCCCACTTAAAGGTGACTTCAAGACCATCAAGAGAAGCCTTAATCCAAGCCAAAAAGAACTGCACAGGTGACCCAAATAAAGCCCTAAAATCAGGCCCAATATAGTGTCCAAAAACTGTACTCAATCGTCATCCGATTTGGCCCAAGTGTCAAGCCTCTTTCAAGCAGATATTGGTCCAGCCCTTTAAGGGAATTTTATCCAACTTCTTGGGCACATTTTAGCCCAATTAAGGGCCTAATTGAAGGGTCCCAACGGCCGGAAAAAACCAGGAAAGAAAACCCAAACCGGTAGGGGCAATTTGGGTAATCCAACTTCCAACCGTTAGTCTTCTGGCTGTTGGAATTCCTTGGATTTGATGTCCAACGGCTCTCTCTTCTCTTTACTGGCTAGTTGGACCTCTTTGACTATAAATAAATCTCCTTTCCTCACCTTGTATCATAAGACTTAATTTGGAGCAAGTCTCCTTAGTGTACTTGGAGCAAAAAGTCTCTCTCTTCACGTATGTTTTAAAGTATTGTCTCCACATGTTTTTGTCATGTAACTTTGATATATCATGAAAGCATTACTGAGATTACTCTCTCATAACTCTAGTCTCCATTTTTTGGTGTTCTTCCAACATCTTCAAGTGAGTTTCATTACTTCAAACTTCAATTGAGATACTGAAAAATCATTTTATGTCCTCTCCAAAATAGCCTTCCATTGTTCATTCAAACTCACTCAAAATTTTGCCCAAAAAAATCCAAACTTCCACTACAAACTTGAGCACTTGTCTCACTCCATCGCATTCAAAATTCTAGCAACAATGAATGGTCACACCTTGAGAGGGATCTTATAAATTTCTTTGCAACATTTATTATGACATATGTGCCATGGAAACTGGAGCAAATTGTTGTAAATTAAGTAAAATCTCACTTTCTTACCGAACGTAAAGAAATGACGTCTTCTATCTCTTTGAAGGTCTTCAGGCATGTTTTCAAGCAGCATTTCTTCATTCACTCCTTGGCATAGCGTTCCAATTGTCGAACTCGTCTAAAGCAAGAAAATGTTAGTGCATAACCTAAGAATGGACGTTGCATTTTGTGCACAAATGAATCATACAATGCATAATAAAAACTGGGACATAAACCCAATATCGCATCGTTTTGTTGCTTATGGTAATTTTATGAGTACTTAATTTTTTTTAGAAAATTCAAAAATAAGTTACTTAAATTAGCAATGTTAAAAGCTATGGGACTCAAGAATCGAAAAGATGTTTTATAAAATTCATTAATTCAACTTATACTACAGACTACGAGTGATTTATTTTTCAAAGGGCGTGTTTAAGGAAAAGATGATTGTCAAAGAGACAACATATGACATAAATAAATAATTTCAGGGGTTTAACTCAAGCAAATTATGAAAGCTAAAAATGTTTTCGAGTTTTACTATTTTTGTCATCGATGAGTCCAAAAAGATATGTAAATGATTTTTAAATGGAAATTTAAATACTGAAACAGTGACTAGAAATCTACTGGTAGATCTACTACAACCAGCCATAAGGTTGCAAATGACACCTTTCCAAAGAAAAATAATATGTAAAGACCAACTCAGTTTCAAAAAGCCTTTTGTATGATATAAAAATATTGCATCAGATGTCAAAAATTTAAATCCCGCACACCCACAAACCATGGAGCAATTAAATAAATGTATGACAATCTTCACAGGAGCAATTATGTATTTGATAAAAGCTAAGAAATCACATATGACTGTAAAACTTCTAATTCACAAGCAAATAGCATGGAGCGGGAGACGGTGGCATTAGAAAAAACATTCACAGGAGATCATGATATACAAACAAAATCATGAGGAAGTCGCAAATATAAATGCATCCACTATATCAGATCTATATGAAGTAACAAAAAATATGTAAGTTCTATAAAGTTACTGCAAATGATGTCAATTACTTGTAAGGGATCTTATAATTTAACAAATTACTCTCTCTCTCTATCTCCCTCCCTCCCTCCGACCCTCCCTCCCGGGTGATGGGCCAAAGGCCCACAAAACAACTTTGGGTTTAGGATAAATAGTACCTCATCCTTTATCAATTGTGATAACTCAAGATATTTATAACACAATTGTCGTAAGATCCCAACTTTTCATATGCTTCGGAAAATTTTCCTTTATGGGGTCAATGTAAACATGCATATGGTGATTTCATTGATTAAGTTAAACTTGATCTGTATCATTTTAGCTTCTATTATATCTGCTCTAATCGAATTTTAACTCTTCCGATATTTAGTTTAACAATAGTTTTATAGTTGTAAATTCAGAGTTTTTTGTCAGATATAGACTAATTTGAAAGTTAGAATATAGTTTTTATGGTTATTTTATGACCTTTTGAGAGCAAGTTCTTTTTCCCCTCTTGAGCCAATTTTCAACTGGGGCCCTATATGGAGTCCAGATTTTGAACTAAATTCAACCTTGTGTGATAATAGTTCAGAGTTTGGTTAGGGTTGATTAGGAGAGATCTAAAGGTTAAAGAGTATGCTAGGGGCATTTTAGTCCTTTGGCATCCTTAACCGCCATATAACCCCTTGAACCACCTTTCATCCAGACCCTCATTGTTGCACGAAAAATTCCCTCTCTTTTCTTTCTCTATTCGATTTATCTTCTCTTTTAATTCCATCTCCATTAGAGCCATGAATCCAAGTATACAAAACAACGAAATCCTAAATTTTTTTAGTGGTTTCTCATCCCCATCATCACTTCCACAACGTCCAACCTTCAATTCCTTTCTTTGTCATCTCAGCCAGGAATTTCCCTTGAAATTTCAAGTTAATCCTAAAGTGCGCTTTGTGTTTTAAGCTAGGTGTTTAGAGTTGTGGCAGTTGTTCTTCATTTTTGGATTTAGGGTTCAACCTCTTAGCCAACCATTGTTGAAGTAATTTAAAGCTTCCTTGATGCACTTCTAGGTAGAAAATTGGAGTCAATTTTGAGTTGTCTTAACTTGAACATGATTTAAAATTTTAAACTTTATTGAGGTAATATCTTCTATTTTTGCTCTAAGATTCCATGTCCATCTCTCCATCTTTCTCTCTCAAAAAATAAATATATGAAAAAAAAAAGACTCCACTAAGCAACCCCCCACAACTTCTATCTCTAATAACTTCCAATCCTTTCTTGTCTCTCTAAAAGAGACATGTTTTGGTGGGAGCAGTTAAATATGGTTTTTCTTCAAATGCTAGTTTCAAACTGAACCTCTAAATTGGGATCTAGATCTTGAGTTAAAACAATTGTAGAATTGAGAGAGTCCCTAAAATTTTTGAGAATGTAGATAAAGAATAACTATTACAAGATTGGCAACGATAAAAAAACACAGATACAGATATAAATCACCTTTTGGTTAGCTGTTTGCATATGATTTTTATCATATGAATGATTACCTCTATTATTTCTATCTATGAATTATAATGATTATACCAGCTCTCACACATCTTCAGATTCTGATGTCAAATCAGGAGACAAGGTAAAGCATGTCTTGTTTATACCTGGGTAGTAAATTTGATTTCTTAATTCTTTCAGCTTCCTGCACAATGCATGATGGTTGTTTGAAGACAAATTTTCCACTTTCACAATTCTTAATCTCCCCCGTCAAATTGCACATAGGACCCCTGCAATCTCAATCACTGTAAGGCCTTAAAATTGATCATCTTACCACTACTTACTTCTAAAGCTGAACTCTTATAAATCAAATTCATTATATTTCAAGCAACACTATGTGAATTATTTCAAGTTTGTGTCTCTAGGCATCTAACCCAAAAAAAATCTAATACACGTCAACAACTCTGTCGGGAAAAGTAGGAAGATGATTTGCAAATGAGGTGAAAACAGAGGACCCTGGTATGTCAACACTTGATTTCACCTAAGATTCCTTATAGAAAAAGCTTTTCCATGGGATCATTTATTTTGATGAACTGGATTGCAAACGCAACACAATATGGAGCATGCATTCCAGGTAACACTAGTTAGAAATAAGCTTATCCTTTGTCTATTATTTACTTAAGGACATCATCAAGTTCACAATATTTCACTTTTGAACTCACTAGCTGCTAGTTGTAGTTTCTACACCTCTCCACATGGTGACCTTTGAAACAGATTACATAAAGCACCATCTAATTGACAGGGAGAATCTAGATTATTATGCTACCTGAAGAAATATCTTTATGATTTAAAGAGAACTCCTAGGGCATTGTTGATGCAGTGGATGGCTATGGTGGGTTTGTTCAATACAAACCCCAAACTTCACAAATCTAATACAAGTTTTAAAGAGAAAAGAAACAACGGGTAGTCTAGTCTCTATAATGAAGCATAACAAGAGTTTATATAGTCCTAAACAAGTCTTCTAAACTAATAAAAATTAGATAAATAACCCTAAAATAAGAAAATAAACAATGAAATCCCAAAGGAAACAAATACTTGATTTTCTACCTAAAATAGGATGCATGATGCACAAACCATCTAGACTCTTGAATGGACCCCAAAAGCAAACTCTTACTAAAACAAGTACAAGTTTGCTAATCCTTGATGTTATCTAGGAATGATTGGCAAGCTAATTATGTGACAGTCACCAAACTGGATATTTCCTTTGTCATAGATGTAGTGGATCGATTCTTGAAGTCCTCTTGAACTGTCACTGGGTTTTAGTCATCAGGATTTCTTAAGTACCCAAAGAGAAAAATTTAACCAAAAAAAAAAAAACTCAAATTGAAAGCGGCACTCGTGGTCTTTTGGGCCGACGATATCATAGGAACTGAAAATATCAAAATTTCAAATACAAATCTCAATAAACAATGATTTGAATATGGATCCAAACCCATTTCCCAACCTTGGGAAATTAACATCTTATATCCATAAAAAGAGATTCAAAGAAAAGTACGAAGAATTGTATTCTAAAAACTAAAGGAACACATGTTTGGAAGACAGTTTGAGAAATTTAAGGAATTGGTTAATCTTGAAAATAATATGACAAAGCTAACAGTGTATAGCATGGACTCGATGAGTCAAAAATATGGATTGTGTAAAAAACCATTATTCTTGGTTCTTATAATGAACATTTACCTCTGAGTGGCAAAATAATAAAAATGGCTGAAGTCTTAACCTAGATACATTTTTTATTTCTTAAAAAAACTGAAATCTTTTTCTTCATCAGAAATTCTTTTTTAATTATCTTTAAAAATAAAAGTTACTAAATATTAGTTTTATATTCTATTTTGATGATGTGATAGTTCCACATTGTCAATTTTTCGGTGTTAAAATGCCATATGAGCAATTAACAATCGCATAAATTTGACACACCTAAAGTAATAGAGGTACTAAAAGTGCAACTCTTAGCATAGTATGGGGATTTTAAGAATGCTTTTAAAGGTTAGGAGCAAAATGTGGTTTTTTATGATAGGGTTGTAATTCTGAAGCTTGATTTTGAGAATGATTATAATATGGTTAGCCGGAGATTCTTGAATAAAGTTTTGATGAATAAGGGCTTTGGGACCCTTTGGAGGGGATGGATTTCTAGAATATGGTTTTGATAAAGGATTTTAGGACCCTTTGGAGGAGATGGATAAGAGGTTCCTTGAGTTCGATCTCTTTTTCTGTTATTATCAATGGTAAGCCTAAGAAATGGTTCTCAACTTCTTGAGGGTTGAGACACGAGATTTCTCTCTCTCCTTTCCTTTTTACACTAATTGTGGGTCAGTTTAGTAGATTGATAGCAACTCCAATGTGTTTTTTGGCTTTAGAGTAGGTGATGAGAGATTTGTATTTCTCATCCTCAATTTGCCGATGATACCATCCTCTTTCTTAAAAAGGACATCAAGAGACTTAGGGATATGATTTCCCAGCTTAACATTTTTTTAGGAATCTCTAGGCTTAAGATTAATATGGCCAAGATTTAGCTTGTTGGTATTAATGTCTCCGGTGACATTTGGCCGCCGTTACTAATTGTGCAAACAGGGAGTGGCATATCTCTTACCTAAGGATTCATTCGGAAGGAAATCCTAGAATTGTTCGCTTGTGAAATCGTGTTATGAATATAAGTTAGAGGAGATTAGAAAGGTGGAAGGAAGATTTTCTCAATTTAAGATGGTGCATTACCTTTATCACTAGTTGTTTATCTAATATTTCTCTTTATTTCCTCTCCTTTTTCAGAGTTCATGTTGGCAATGGGATTGAGGAGATCTTCTTTATCTGGGAGTGGGTTGGATAGAAGGGATCATTTAGTTAGTTGGGATCAAGTGTCAGCCTAAAGCTGAGGATGGTTTGCAGAAACATCTCCGCAGTTAGTAGGTGACTTGAGAGATTTCTCATAGAATTCAATTCTTTATCGCACAATTTGTGTTGGTGGCTATTCCTTGTTCCTTTCAAGAGAGCACAGCACCAGAATTTTCAAATATCAGCTCATTGAATTATGTTCCCCTTGAGATAAATTTGTTTACAATGATTATAGTTTAAAAGAGTTGAGGAGGGAATGGAGAGATATAATTCATTAGTGTTTTGTGTTGATCTTGTTTCTTCCTCTAAGGACTTCTCATCCTTAGAGTTTTATACATTCTTCTGCCCTTCTAATACAATTTCTTTTGCTATCTATCTATATATAAAAATATATATTTATAAAAGTGGTTTATGCTATAGTTTAGGAGCCAAATTGGGTTTTAAGCCTTCTAAAAACAACGTCGTCAATGACAGCATAATATGGTACAGCACATTGCCCTCGGAGCCATCTATATACTCAAATCATAATCTGCTCCCCATTGCTCAATTTTGTATTGCGCAAATGGGAAGTAGTCAATTTGATATGGCACATCCAGATCCTTTTTGATATAACAAAAGAACACAGATTCCCCCTCTCTCCCCTCATCCAAAAAAAAAAAATCTAAATAACATTGAGAACATTAGTTGTGGTATATGATCAAAAAGTTATCTTGAGTTAAAAGGCAGGTACAACTTTAAGTAATTGGAGATGAAATCAAGAGAATTTGGATTTATGGTAGGGTTATTAATTTTTACCAAACAAAAAGGGCTTACCAGTAACACAGACAGGGCGAAGAAAAAATTTGGATCTAGAAATATCGCCATCGAGCAAGAAATGACAAAAAATTTGTTCCATTGTTAAACTATTCTACCATGAGGGTTCATGACACCACGAATATATGGCAGAAGAAAAGATAAAAGTCTCCTGGCACAGCCATTGGCATCTCCATAAAGAGCATAATGGAACTACAAAACAGAAAAAAGAAAAAAAGAAAAGAAAAGGTGAGCTCAAGGCAATTGCAATGGAGAGCAAAATCTTAAAAAAGAATAATAAAAAAAAGTAGGAAAGTCAAACAATTTATGTGTTGCAATTGGGAGGAGTTGATTAATGCATAGTGAGAGAAGCAAAAAAAAATGAAAAAGGAAAAATGTGGTCTTCGTTTTTGCTTGAACTGTATATTTGTGGCCCAGGGACATAAAAGTATCTGTTCAACCTTATGCCAAACCCACCAACATATCTAAAAAGTTGAAGAAGTTCTCCATATCATCTAGGAGCACAATTCACTAGTCACCAAAACTTCTAAACAGCATATTCAATTTGGCCAAGTAACAACCGAATGTAAACTTGTCCAAGATTTGATACTTCAAAATACGTGTTAGTAGCATTAAGTCTGATCAAGACAATGGCCCAACCAACAACCTTAACATTACAAGGTGCTGTACTTTTCCAGGTCAGATAAATCAAAGGGAAGGCATTAGAATCAAATTGTTTAGTGTAAATTAAAAAAATAAATAAATAAATAGATTTAAGACTCTTTTAAATTCAAAAAAAAATATGCAAGAAGAAACTTTGATCATTTTACTCTAAGGTCAGATATTTCTATGTCTATTTAATGCAAAAGAGCATTTAAACTGAATCCAAGTAGATGAGTATTTAAGCAATCTTTCCTTTGTAAGAAAGAATATCCCCATCCCATAAAAGAATTAGCACAAAGTTGATTTCTCAATTTGACATAAAACATGAACAAGCATAGCATGGCAACATCATAAAGTTATATAAAATTTTACACTATTGAAATTTACAACATGACATATCATGTCATGTCCAAAAGATGTGTCTAATTGGGCACTCATTTCAAGGAGTATCTTTCAAGAGAATTGAGTAAAGTTCGCGATTTTATGCCCTATCATTCGTCTATCTATATTGTTACATGTAAAGTTTCTCATTGCCACTGTGGCCTTGAGAGCTAATGTTTGGGAAACCACCACTAGATTAAAGCAACAAATCGCTTACCCCAACCACACAATATTCATGAACAAATTGGCAAATTCCAGACCTTCATTACTTTAGAAGTTTATTGGTGACCACTCTACTAACTAAATGATCCAATTGACAAAAGCATTCAAGACTAAAACTCCCTAGTCAGTCTTCTGCTTTTAGCAGCCACACGAAGAGCATCCTAAGCAAGGACAACAAGTGGAAGGGAACTCTGAACAAACTGGCATGGAATAACATTATCTAGCCTCCAAGAGAGAAGAAAAGACCATCCTAACCATCTAACATAAATGGCTAGCAAAGGGACACCTTGAACCACACATTAAAGACACCCGGAAAGAACCAACCAGCGGTTTTATTTTTGACTTGCAAATCCTAAGACAACAAGCACTTTGAAATTCTTATACCACGTCAGATCAATGTCTAACTATTCCACTCAAACAAGGAGGAGTAACTTCATGTTGGGGAACTCCGACTAATCTAATATATCCACTATGTTTTAATACAGTTTAATATAGGAATACTGATCTTCGTATGGTTATAATATGAACGGCTTATGTTGCTTAACAACATTTATAGTAAAGTATCTCTAAATTATTTGACAAATGCAGCTTCTAGACCTTAACTTCGGCTTCTAGTTTCCACAATACTCGGGCATTTGGGAGGTTAAGGCAATTGACTGACGAGGTAAGCATTTCCAATTGTGTTCTCTGGGGAACTAAATGTAATGTCAAACATCCAAAGTCTTTGACCGAACATGATAATGTTAAGCTATCTGTACCAGGGCAGTGTTCAGGCAAAAAGCAATGGCGAATCTGTGAGGTTTCTATCTGACATTAATATTTTCCTAGATAGCGGCTAACATATTCAGCTAATATATTAATATATAGTCATCAAGAGTGAGGGAAAGGTTACACCTGATGATGTGCAAGCAGAAAATAAGGCCATATATGTTGTACCATTATGCATGTTTTGATGGTCATCATAAATAGCTCAAATTCCGGCTCACGTGTAAGAAACACATTTCAAGATATAAATTTAATTGTTTATAGATTTATGTATCCAGATTCACAGAGAAAAATTATGACCACTTGATGAAGCAAACAATACAACTAAGCAATTGCGAGCATATTAAGTTAATGAAGGAAAAACCTTGGAATCAAATATGCTTGAATCTTGTGAGTTCTTCAGCACTGCTCTATAGTTATAATATGCAGGGCACACTATGCAGCATGGCTTGTTGCACATTCCCAATTGGCTAGATCTTAGTAGATGCTCATTTTTACCAGAATAGTTGTTCCCTGGCCAATTATGCACATCCATTCACTTAAAGGACTGATTCTTCTCTTCCATAGCTCTTGGTGTATTATGCCCTTGGTTCTGTGACTGATTAGAGGCCCACTCATCTGTACCAATGGTGTGTGTCTTTCACCCGGCAAAGGACCAGTATAAGCTACAAGACTTTGTTCACTCACATATGACTCTACCAAGTTCATAGGTATGGAAATAGATGCACTCCTATTCCTAGATGCAAGTCTTCAGAACCAAGAATCCACATAATCATCTGATGCCTGCAGTTGGATATATGATAGCATTGGTATTTCATCTTTTTCAACACCATCCATTTCTCATGCACAAGACCTAGAAAACAAATAAAAATAAGTTTTACAAACTCACAACAAAATAACAAAAAGAATTGTTGCAAAATTCAATCAAAGCATAGAGAGAGAGAAAGAGAGGATAAACTGAAATCCAATGAATTCAGTGACAATGGAAGTCATAAATTGAGAACAATCAAATAAAAAAATCACTATGCAAGTTTTAGAAACACGCATAGAAATGTTATGGTCCCTTCAACAAAACTCTTATTGTTCTATGTGTGCAGCATGTGTAATTTTAGTGTTACAAGATTGCAACAATGTTATGGCGCTTAATAGTATCATTCCCAACATTATATTCTCAATTTTTAGAAGTATCGCATTAACATTTCCAGATTATATTGATTAATATGCAAACTGAACAATATAAGTAGCCCACCAATCCTGTCAACTGATAGTCCTAGCAATATTACTAGCACCCTCTGCATTCTTTCTTGATTGCCTTAGGGATCTATTTAACTAAAGATCTTGCTATCATGGGAGCAGCATTGTTGAAGGCGCCAGGTGCCCTTAAGGTGTTAAGACCCAAACCCCCATCCCCATGTTGTTGCTCATCCTATCCCTGTGCACCAATATCATCAACTCCCTAACTAATTCTTACACCTCCACCTTTAATACATACATGTCAATATCCTAGCTTGTCAAAAACTTTTGGAAGACAACAAGAATTTGTCCTTGATGGCCTCAATACTACATATCCAATTATGGATCCCAACAGCTTACGTTTATTTTTTTTTTTTTTTGAGGGAGGAGGAACAATGTATAATTTATAAGGGGGAAGTCACCCCACTAAGTGCCTCGATCAGTCTGGACCCAAGGAGGAAGAGGAAAAAAAAAGATACATCAAAAATGTGTAAATTGACCCTTGATGGACTCCATCCAATGTAGCTTGTACACTCCCAATAAATTTCATCAAATTTCTTAATAGACCCATCAAAATTTGAACGGCATACATAGCAATTAAAGAGAAAAATACTCTGGGTAATATGATTATCAAAGTCAGAGCAGTAGCATTACTTTCCACATACTTATCCTTTCCTTGTCATCTTCACCCTAATTTGAATTTGAAGAATTGTTCCCGTTGGTTTTTTATGCCCATTCAGAGTCATTTTGATAAATTTAGGAATAATGAGATAACTCTAATTATCTCATTTACCACCCCATTAACCATCATTTATTTTTTAGAAACTCCCTTATTAACCTCTGGTGTGTACCCTACGTGAAAGATGCCTCTTCCATAGAGAAGACAGTAAGAATGGCTAGGGTTTCCATAGACACACACATCTCTAGAAAGATGGAATATCACGAGGGTTTGGGAATTTTTACGTAAGAAAATTTCTCTCGTCAAAAGATTCACCGAACGATGGATTGAGATGCCGTGGATATGTGATGGTGGTTCGGTTTTTGTGATCATCGTCCTGACCGGATAATCTGTTCGAGAGATATCGTAACTCCGTTGGATTTTTGGAGACCCTACACGTTGAGATATTTATCACAGAAATTTCGATCTTTTTTACTATGCTTCTATATGCACATGTATCGATTAAATTCAACATTGGTATCAGAGATTTCGTTGGATTTAATTAAAATTTTTCTGAAATTTTTTGACATAAAAATATAGGGTTAAAAATTTGGGACTTAAATCACAGATAAATTTCATGAATCCAATCACACCATGATGTTGCCCATAATGTGTAGATCACGAAAATAATTTTTTCATAATTTTTGGAACACTTTAAGACTATGAAATTTGAAACCAAAGTTTCGGATCCTAATGCTGCCCGAAACTTGAAACCTTAGATCTGGTGCTTTAGAGAGCAATTTGATCTACATAAATGGTTTGTGCGTGTTCTTCGTGCTTAGATCTACATTTAAACATATAAATTGTGAATTTTGGATGTCGGAAAACGGAGTTTAAATAATGGCCGTGAAGAGCCGAAACTTTGAATGTTTGATTTGTCTAGATTAAGGTTTAAATCCAACAAAAATCGAGACAATGATGGTTGGATGATGCTTAATTGCATTTTTCCAGAGAAAATTGGATGAAATTCTGATCAAAAATGAGTTTTACGGAATCCGGGTTCAAATGACCCATTGCATGACCCATCGGGTAAGGAAGAACTGCTCCAACCCGCGAGGAGGTGCGTGATGAAGCAAGCTGTGGGGGCGTGGACATCATGTGCGCGTGAGGTGCGTGAAAGGTCTGTCAGTCCGATTTGGGTCAGATCCTGACCCGTGTACCACCCCGGTCAGGTCAGACCCCGACCCGTGTTCCGACCTAGTCATCGACCTGGGTGACATGGCTCAGTACGTGAAGGCGCATGAGCCGCGCATCGTGAGTGGGCACATGAGCCGCGCACCGCGAGTGGGCGCGCGTGCATCGAGCAACGTCAAGCGCATGGCGACGGGTGTGCCAAGCTACTGCAAGCGGGTGAAGGAGCGTGGCAGCGCATGAAGACCCGCACCAGCGTATGGCGGTGCGTGTGGGTCCTGGCGGCGAGTCAGGTCGTCTAAATTTGGATTTTTCCAATTTTCTGAGAGTCCTAACTCCATATTTGTGACTATTTATGGGTTTTGTGTACCGAATCCAAATCTGAATGGTAAGATGCGATTCCAGATTGAGGTTTATGATATCCGTTGACTCATACACTCACTTTGGGATCTATATTCGAGCATTTTTGATTTGTTGATTTGTAGGGTGCACAAGATGTGAAATAAGTATCACTAAGTCACAAATGTCTCTTTTGCTATATTGAAAGCTGTCGTATTAGATTTTTGTAAGAAAAGTAAACTGAATGATGTGATATGTGAAATTTCATACCGGTAGATTCAGTTTATTTTCCAGTAGCAAAATCTATTTGAGATTTTGAGACATAAGATTATAGGCCCCAATGAGAGTAACGCACTCCAAAATAGACGGGATAAGGAGATCTATCGTGCATGGAAGAAAAGGACAGCCAAGTTAGGGCAGTCCATATCAGTGGCATGCACGATGACTTGATCTTGTTTTACGAACAATAACCTATGGATATGTCTGTTAGGCTCGGCCTAAAAGAGCATTGTGATGTTTTTTCAACTCCTAATGTAAGGATGCTGAAAAAAATGATTGATCATACAATGATACAACATTTGATATAAATATCGAGTATGATCGTCGAGTTAAAGAATACAAACGAGTCCATTTCGGATGAGATTCAAGTACTAGGTGTAATCCAATTTTTTACTTGATTCATGGGAAACAAGGAAAACCTATCTCACGAATGACGAGAGTATTCGTACTTTCACTAATGTGAGAAGGTATAGTGAGCTCGAGGAGGAGCGTCTGGAGACGAGTAGGCCGCACTCGAGTTATGCTTATTCAGAGGAGTCGAGTAAGGACTCTCATGGTGCCAAGCTAACAACATAAGCATGTGAAGGAGAGTCGAGATCCAGGCATTAAGAAATCATCTGAGAAAACCGACAGCAAGGTACAAAAACACATGAAGAAGGATTTTGACAAGACCAATGCGAAGTGCTACGTTTGAGGTAGACATGGTCATTTCGCTCATGAGTGTGACGAGCAGAAAGAATACCCTTCTTCTTTACATGGCTTGATATTGTAATGCTCGTTGATTTCTTTCCCTTGTGGATTGTAAACTCAAGTGCTACCAACCACGTAGCTAGAGACAGGAGTGTATAAATAGAGTTTCGTCAAGTTAATCCTCAAGTTAAGAGAATTTATGTGAGGGACAGAGCATTTGTCGTTATCAGAGGGATCAGAACTTGCCATGACATTCTTAATATTTCGAGTATTTAATGGAACTTGAATTTGGTATCTTGTCTAAGATTGATTAGGATATGCAAGAAAAACACATGTTTTATTAAATACGACAATCTTTTTGATTTGTTTTGGCTTTGATCCATGATGCATGGAATGCACTGGGTGCTACTCCTAATGGTTTACTTGTCATTTTCTATTACCTTTACATCTGATTGCATAGATGATAATGTAAATGAGTGACATAGTAGATTTTGACATATAGGGCAAGAGATAATAAATCAGTTAGCAGCGAGTGGTTTTTGGCTAACCAGATTCGAATTGTCCGTATGTGAGTTTTGCCTGATTAGCAAAACAACAAGAAAGCCATTTTGTAATGCAATGAGAGCTGGACTCCACTACAGTTGGACTACTTCGATATTTGTGGCATTATGAGCATGAGAGTATGAAATTGAACTTTGTACATTATGACGTTCATCGCGTTTCGGTTTGCACAAATCTGAGACATTAGAATATTTCAAAAGGTTTATTAGTGAGATTGAGAATCAGTTAGACTTAAGAATGAAAACTCTTAAAACCGATCGGTAGCGCGAGTATTTGTCAGAACGACACAGAGAGATCTATTTCAAGAAGAGTATCATGAGATTACTGACTATTCCTATTATTTCTCAGTAGAACGGAGTAGCCGAGATAAGAAATAGGACTTTGTTGGAAAATGTGAGGTTTATGATGGCATAGATCAATATGTCTGTTTCCCATCGGGGAGATGTTTTATTGACTTCTGCCTACGTCCTCAACTGTGTCTTATTAAAGTTCGCAGTCAGTATCCCACAAAAGTTTTAGACAGTGAGATAGCTTGACCTTATCCGCTTGAGATTATGGGGTTGTGCCACGATTTCTCACATCCACACGTTAAGTTAGGCCTGCGAGAAAGTATGTGTTTTTAAGTGAACATACAAACAGTACTGTTATCGAAATTGAGTGTCATGATACCACATTCGTTGAGAATGATTTTCCTAAAAGATGTGAAATCAATCTGAACGTTACCTCTATGAGATAGATGAGTCTAGTGGCTCGCGAAGCCCAGCGACGGGATACAAAAATCCACTATGAATCTTGATCCTAGTGGGAGCAATCTATCAAAAGGTAAAGATTTTTCTGTTCTCGTAGGAGTATCGAGAATGCTTACTTAAACGTCGTTTCTCGATTGAGGGTAAACCCTTCATTGTGACTCTAGAGGATGATGAGAAATCCAAAACGGTCCACGAGGCTCTCGAGTGTTCTATGAAAGACCATTTGTTGAAGGCCATAGACGAAGAAGAGTTAATGAGAATCAACAGGGTCTGGGATCTAATTGATTTGCCTGAGGGTAGAAGGACTATTGGGAACAAGCAGATTCTCAAGGTCAAGAGAAAGTTCGATAGATCGAAAAAAAGGTATAAGGCCCGTCTAGTAACTACGGTTACTCTTAAACTAAGGGTTTGGACTACTGGAGAGTCATAGTCAAATTTATCTCTATTCGTTTACTTTCAGCGATTGTCATGAACATAGATCTGGAGTCACACCAAATGGACGTAAAGACTGCTTTCCGTAATGGAAGTCTGGATGAGGCAATCTACATGAAGTATCCCTATGGGTTCGTTCTAGTAGATCAGGTGGATAAAGTCTGTTAACTTTGAAAATCAACATACGGCTTTAAGCTATCATCCAGACAGTGGTACCTGATATTTCACGAAAATGTGATATCTTATGATTTTATAATGATCGAGTAGGATCATTGTATCTATCTAATACATTCCAATGACTCTTTAATGATCTTGTTCTTATATGTGGGTGACATTCTGTTAGCCGGAAATAATAGAGAGTATCTAATGACTATTGAAACATGGTTATTGTTCATGAGTGAGGCTTAGTTCATTCTTGAAATTAAGATCCAGGGGAATCACTTGAGAATGGTGTTGACTCTTTAACAAGAGTTCTATATCAGGTAGATTTTTTAGTATTTCGACATAAGCGATAACAACCTAATAGATACTCTATCGCTAAAGGTGAAAACCTCATTCTTGACATATATCCTAAAATTCAAAAAAAATAAGAAAAATGAGTAGAATCCCTTATACCAGTACAATATGTATTCTAGTATATGCAATGAGGCATACACGTGCAATGTATAGTCTAATATATACGATGAGACATACACGACCAGATGTTTATTTTGCAGTCAATTTGATAAGTAGGTATCAATCGAATTCTGGAATGGATCACTTAAAACGGTGAAAAGGATTCTAAGATATGTCAAAAGAACTGCAAACCTCTCCTTGTGTTACGGAATAGGTCATTGGCATTCCGTTGGGTATTCAGATGCCAACTGAGAGTAGCGATCTGAATGAACGCAAACTAACGTCGGGTTTTATCTTCTTAGAGCAGTAAGAAGTAAACTTGTATATCTCTATTTACGATAAAGACTGAACTTGTAGTATACTCAATGTCAGTTCATGAGAGTGTTTGGTTCTAGAAATTTCTGAATGATTTAGGGGTTGTGGCAGATAGTGGGAGGTCAGCAATAATTATTGTGATGATCAAACCCCATTACCAACAACCAAGACCCTAAGTATTATAATAAAACCAAATATATTGATACCGAAGACCGCTCTAGGAGAGACATTATCGAGAAGGGTATTGTAATAACTCAGTATATCTTAATATACAGTATCATGGCCGATCCCTTCACAAAACCCATTGTGAGAGATTCTTTTGTGAGATAAGAAATCATTAAATTTAGTGTACTTTGACATTTTTCACTATGTATAATTTTTTATACTTACTAAAATATATGACACGCGTGCATTATTAGATCACAAGTTTATTGTTTCATGCATTTATTTATTGTCATATATCTTGTAAGATGTTGTGATAAAAAATGTATCAGGCAGATGTAGTCGACTCTCTCACACAAGTGACCACCTCCATCTCTAAGTGAGCGGGGATGAGATGATTTCTAATCGAATAGGCTTTGAGAGTGGCCCTACTAGAATATAAGTCACCCTAATATGTATTTAGGATGAGGTTATCTGTGATATGACCGATACGAAAATACCAACATCCATGTTACCGATAAGTAGCCAGGTTTGAGATCTCATATATCACTTGCGACTTGTGATATTGTCTCCAAGAAACTCTCTCTGAGATCTCTGGGTAAAGTTTTACGTGTAGACTGAGTTTCATACCTGCACAATGTTAGAAAAATCTTATATATGCCTTTTGAGAGATAAGAGAATAGCACTGTGGCATATATTTTATACCACATGTAATGAAACAATCATGGGACAGTAAGAGCTATTACTTGAGATAATAATATGATCATGATCCCCGTTCTCACTGTGTGAGACCCGTGATCCATTCGGTGTGATCTTTTGCATCCTTATTACTTTTGGCTATTTTTAGAAGTTTTGGTTCAGTGTTATTACTTTAGTATGTTTACCTATGGTTTGGAAGATTAATTGAGGTCTAAGGGGCAGATATAGGAAAATAGCTGAATTGAAACTGATAGATTCGAGTTTGGAAAAAGAAAGGTCAATAGACATTATATCATTGTGTTGTATTCACAAATCGACCTGTTATGTTAATCCATATTGGAATTCAAATATAATAGTGAATATATAGTCGAGCAAATGATTAGGGATCACTTTCAATGAAGAAAGTGGCTCGATAGATGTAATTGCGTTGGATTTAGGGTATAGCGAGTTATTCTTTTTATACTAGCAGTGACTCCTCGATCATCCTAACAGGTGTATCGAGAAGTCTTTGTTTGCAGGTGTACTCGCCGGTCGCATGACGTCCAATCCTATATAAAAATTCAGTAGTGTGATGTGATAGATCGCATGACTTGTGATCTTATGACGGACGTAAAATATCCTCATGTGCAATTGGGAGATGTTGGTTTTTTATACCCATTGAGGGGCTTTTTGGTAAATTTAAGGATAATGAGTAACTCCCATTATCTCATTTACCACCCCATTAACCATCATTTATTTTTCAAAAACTCCCTAATTAACCTCTAATATGTACCCTACGTGAAGATGCCTCTTCTATAGAAAAGACAGTGAGATGGCTAGGGTTTCCATAAACACACACATCTCTAGAAAGATGGAATACCATGAGGGTTTGAGAATTTTCGCATAGGAAAATCTCCCTCATCAAAGGATTCACCGAACGATGATTGAGGTGTCGTAGATATGCGATGGTGGTTCGGTTTTTGTGATCACCGTCCCAACTGGGCAATCTGTTCGAGAGATATCGTGATTCCGTTGGATTTTTTATGACTCTACACGTTGAGGTATTTATCCCATAAATTTTGATTTTTTTTATTACGCTTCCGCATGCACATGTGTGTCGATTAAATCCAACAGTTCCATAGGCCTCCTAAAAAAATAAAAATAAAAAGACCCAAAAAACCCAAAAAGTCAAAAACAGAAAAACAAAAAGAAATTGAACAAATAGCAAATAAAGCTAGTACAGAGCAAAGGCAGCTTAAGAATTTCACTTAAGAAACCCCCAAACCAAAGAAATTGAGAATCAGAATAAAGGAGAGAGAAAAATCAAATCTGGCCAACCTTTAATCAAATTTAAACACACAAAATG
Organism: Dillenia suffruticosa; assembly: GCA_033439265.1. NCBI lineage: Eukaryota > Viridiplantae > Streptophyta > Magnoliopsida > Dilleniales > Dilleniaceae > Dillenia > Dillenia suffruticosa. The sequence goes on from JAVTVX010000015.1 coordinate 24,972,049, forward strand.
CCCAAATGCATCACTTCACAAACCTTGCTCGTCCTTTTGCATTATCATAAAATTTCACACACACATTGGCAAAGAGCAAGGGAGGGAATCTTCAGCTAATATATCCTTGTTTGCCTTTGAAATGTTCATCCTCAGGCGACCTGACCAGAACACTTCAAGCGCTGACCGTAGGGAGAGAGAGAGGGAAGGGAAGAGAGAAAAAATAAAGACGGAAGTTTCTAGTAGTCGAGCTCTATTTGATTTAATTAGGACTTTGGAGGGGGTAGTGAGCGTTTGATGTAAATAAGACAAGCTTCCTTCGTTTCTAAAAGCTTTGTACGAATTCAATCTCAATTTTTTTAAAAAAATAAAACAACCGTAAAAGAAGAATAAATCGTTAGGTGACTTATAAATATCGGTTGAAAATGTGACAGAGTTTATCGTGTCTTCAAAATGTCGAATTTATCGTGTCTTCATGATACGACATAGTTTTGATCCTTATTTATCTATTCTCTTATACTCACATGCATAGATCATTAACTCTCATACTTGAACTACACTAATTATCACACCTAAACTTCTCAATAATGTATAAACTCAACTTTTAAACAATACAACAAAATCAATATTATCACACCCAATATACACCAATTGTCACATTTAAACTTCTCAACAATACATAAACTCTACTTTTTATCAATACAATAAAAGTAACAAACAAAATAAATCAAATGTAACAAAATATACACAACAAAACCATCATATAATCGAATATGATTTTCATTAATGTAACTTAATATACAAAATACATAATACATAAGTTTTAATATCGTATTCTTCTCGTAGTATGCTGTCTAATACCTAAATTACTATCATCATGAGATACTAAATTCAGATCATCTTTCTGTGTGATTTGAGAAAATCTTACATCACCATGATGGGTATCAATAAAAACTGGAGAGAATACATGATACACGGGTCGTGTATCATCTCTCTTAACTAGTGTTAGTCTCTCATCCATATGAATATCGGGACAAACTCCCCTCTATGAAGCTCCCGAAATGAAACTTGAGGAAAATCATTAAATACATGTGTATACAAAGATGAAGACTTTACAAACCCAATCAAAGGGCTTGCGATGTCATCTGGATGATGAGATGGTGACGATGATGTATAATGTGGTGGTCTCCTAAGATGTGCTCTCCCTCGGTGCGTCATCCACGTCCTCAGTCCTCATCACCTCTCTCATCTCCACCTCTAGCCAGTCTAGGTTTCAAGAGATAAGTCATGTTATCTGCCAAAATTGAAATGACTGAATCCGCCAGCCCATACACATCAACACCTTCAGAGTCTCGAATCTGATACAAGATATTCTACTACAAAAAAGTATATATATGTTAGTTAAACTAATAAATTTAAATCATTGATATAAATGAAAAATAGAAAGTTGTAAACTTACCATATAATCCAAACAACCTCCTTAATGACCAATGAATAGGCGAAAGATGGTGTGGTACCAAGTACTGTAGGTAGGATCGATGGCAGGTCCATACAACGTGTTAACTAGAACTAGATGGTCGTGTCATTGAGTCCAAATATCTATATAACGTGCATGCTCGACCAACCAATCTGTCTCCTGTGGACCATGCATACTAGTATCGTAAAATCGAATCTCAATATTATAGTAAGTCAAAATATATTAAAATCCTTTATATTGACAGATCACTCTATCCTGAAAGTATAACAACACAATACTAAAATAGGTAAGTGGTACACAAACGTGCCAAATATTTCTCCCCCCATGACAATAGTCAGAGAGGGAAAACAATATCTCCTGAGTGTTGTTGATTTCCCAACTAATCTTGTTCTACGAGTACACGACCTCTACCTACAAATTTCATCCCATTAAATACATGTTGTTGTCCAAACTGTAGGGATTGATTTCCCAACCTGAAATTGATAATGGTGCTCTACATGGTGTATTTTGACATCATGAATAAGTTGCTCATCGATTCAAATATCATCTTCTTCTTTAATTTATCGTTGAAACTCTAATTATCGTCTGTCAATATATAATTTTGCTCAAAAGTCACATAACCATCAACTCGAGGTACAGTGGTCATGAAGGGAATTGAGTCCTCTATTTGACCATAGGAATATCACTGATCACCACTAATGGGTACAGAGGATAAGGAGCACCCGATCATTAACTCGTTGGCAGCACCACCACCGCTACCAACGCCAACTTCTCTATCATCTACTTCTTCTTCATCATCATCTTCTTTCGCCTCTTCTTCCATCATTTCTTTCTCATCAACATAATTATCCACATATACGAAACCAAGATCTACTCAAGATTTGATATGTAGATAATCATCCATATAATCACAACCTTGTTGTACAGATATTCCACTATCGTATGATTTAATGTACAGCTCATGAGTGGAACCTACTTCCATACTTATTGCAAACTCTATCAATTTCCAAATATCGTCATCGTCACTAATCGGAACCATTTCAAACTGTATATTATCATGTTACATGTCTAAAACAAGACAATGAAGAAAAATCTTCACATATTGTGTCATACAATTTATTCAAAAACCCTTACATATTACAATCACCAATTCATTAAAACTCACATTCTTCCTCACTGTAATCAACTTCGTAGGATCACGATTAAAACAAATCTTCACCCGTCACAATCTCACATTGTTATAGTATAACAGTCACACCATATCCACTATTTTTTTTAAACATAAAACAATAACTTATTAACATATAATTCAAATTGAACCCAACTTTTACAATTTGAACGCTAAATATAAATTTATAACAATTAAACAAATATACTAAATTTAAATTAATCTATATTAATTAAATATTAAATAATTAATAAATTGGTCAACATATCTTAAACCCTAAATTTATACTAAAAATTCAACAAACATACTAAATTTATATTAATTAAGTATTGAACAATTAATAAATTTGTGAACATATGCTAAATGCTAAATTTATACTAAATATTCAACAAACTCTAAATCTTAAATTAATAGTAAAATCTTAACAAACCTATTCAGAAAATATAACATATATCATTCATCATCAAATTAAACATTTCAAATAAGTTAATGAGCCTTTTTAGGAATTGCCATAGAAGGTTGCAGGAATCACCACAGAAAGTTGCATGTTGTACAACAAAGCTGCTAGATGTTGGTTTTTTCACTGGAATGCGCAGATGGTGGCCGAATTTTGCATTGGCAGAAGCTAGGGCGTAAGAGAGAATAGAGAAGAGAAGAGGAGACAAAGGGAAGAAGAGAGATGAGAGCTCACGTTATGAAGGGTGCGAATATGTCGCGGGTTCAACATGCGACATACATCTGTCGCCTCTTCAACCTACACGTGATATACGTATGTCACGTTTTTAACTCGTAACATTCATGGGTCACCTAACAAATTATTTTCCCTTTACTATTGTTTTAGATTTTTTTTTTAAATTGGCCCCTCCCTTGGTAAATAATTTGTTAAGCAAATAATCCTAATTTTTCAAAATTTCCAAATATTTTCGGCTATTAATGACAAGATTTTTTTCCTTTCTAAATGCTCTTTAAAAATTAATTTTGGATTCAAATTGTTTTTATATTACAAAATATTGCTCGCAATAATATGACAATATTATCCCTTAAAAAATATAAAACAAATTTGTATATCAAACAATATTTAATGAAACAAAAACTATATCACCCCTTAATCTTATCAACGGCTTGTTGATTCAATAACTGAATATTGGTATTTTTTAAACAAAGTTTCAAATTTAACTATTGTATACGGTAAAAACAGATGTTAGGAAAATATTACCCTTTAAAATTCTAACACTACTCAAATTAGATTTAACCGATGGTCTATATAAAAAAATAAAAACTATATCATATGATCTTATACTATTGCTTTACGAATAAAAATTTTATACGAAAATATAATCATTTGTCTTAATAAAATGTTATTTTAAACTTTCAAAATTTTTAAATTTAAAAAGTTTCAATTAAAGTAAAACATATAGATACATGAAGTATGGATAGATAGTGATTTAGAAAAAAAAATAACAATGAGTAAGAAATAAAATTGTATAAAAAAAAATGCAAGTATGAAACAATAATGAGTAAAAAAAAATACAAAACAAAACAAAACCAAGTATGAACATAAGTGATAGCTTTCTAAAAAAGTTATTGTATGTTTGCATGTTTCACCCAAAAAAATGGCTTTTGGTAATAAAGACGTTTTAGTCACTAAAGGTCCAATTGTGGTCACTAAAGCACTTCAATAATAAAAAAAATATCGTCACTTAGTGGTTACTAATACTCGTTACTAAAAGTCATTAGTGACATAGTACAAAAAATCGTCATTAAAAGACCAAGTTAAGTGACCAAAATTCTTTTTCATCACCATATTAGAGATAAAAAAAGTCTAAGTGATCACCAAAAACAACTCGGTCAACACATTTAGTGATAACATTTTATGACCAAAAAAGTAGTCACTAAAAGTGGACCGGTGGTCAGGTAGGAGCCAGTAGGAACATGTTGACCGATGAGAACTGTCGAGAATTAATTGGCACCCATTGACAGCTATGTAAATCGAAAGTGCAGATGACACAACCAGCCTGAGACGGCGAACTCCGCAACAGTAACCTCAGCCACCACTGGCATCGGCAACCTGAACTAGCGGAACCACCATCAAAACCAGTAGAACCGTGAGAACCAGTAGGAGTCAGTTGATTTGGGGTAGAGCTAACGGTGCGATTGGGCCGATCTCTGGGCTAAGTGGTTTTAAAAATACTTATATGTAACAAGAATTTTGTTTTGTCACCATGTATAAATATTTTATTTGGCAGCAATTTAATTATGGATGCCCATTAGAAAATATCTTTAGTATAAATGAAAAAAAAAAATTGGATGCCTATGAAAATTAATTTGGGAGTCAAATCTTTTATAATAGAAAATTTTCTATAAAGCGATATGAAAAATACCTGTTAATAAATGAAAATACTTCCAAAGCATTGTATTTTTGGTAACCTATATCAATGACAAAAATTCCTGCCTTGTGTGGAAAAGGACCAAATACTCAAGACATTTAGAGATTCCGCATGAAATCGACCCACGGGTGAGAGCACACCGGCTTGATGAAAAGGAAAAATATGAAAATTTGTGAAAGGTAGTTTGTATGTTTATTCATGCAATGCTATTAAAATCTTTTAAAAGTGAGAAGGTGATGATAAAGGTATACTTAATCAACCTTTCTCATTTAGTTATTTTGAATGATGATATACCATATAATGTATAGACATGGAAATATTTTTCTCATAAGTACATTAGAGTGTTTAGCTGTTAAATGTTTTTACATATTTCAAAAGATATTCAAACTTGACGATAAAACCAAAGTTTATTTTCCTAGATTATAGGCATAATAGATTTGGGTAGAGAATATCAGATTTGAAGGTCACAAAAATAAATAGAACTATTGATGTGCCAAAGGTCATAAAAATACTCAAAAATATGGATGTAATTTTCATTGAAGATAATATTCAGAATGTATTGGTTAGTTATGTCCATGTGGGTATTATGGAAAAATATCAAATTTTAATAGTTTAAAAATTGAATTAAGGAGAGCAGTTATAATTTTTTTTCTCGTTAACTCACTCTTCCATATTTATCTCCGAATATTGAGACAACTTATTGGGTGTGGTTGCTTATAGATGTCCCTACATAAGAAACAAATAAGTGGTCAATTCTCTCTATAAGATAGTAAGATCATTTTTTAGACAAACTAAATGCACATATCATTTTTTCTCAGAGAGAAAATTTGAGATGGTGACAATAAATTTTCAAGAAAGAAATTTCAGGTCATTTTTCGTCATTGAGTTTTGGGTCAGATATGGTGATATTGTGGTAGTGACTCGATTTACGTGGTTATCATTTCTACTGTGAGATTGTTTAAGAAAAGTTTCGTGGTATGAAATAAATCTAATATCGGTATCAGAGCATATTTACATTTATTTTTTAAAAAATTATTTTTGGACTTTTTGAAAAATTAAAATGTGTAGGGTAAAATTTAGGATTTGGATCACTGATAAATTTCATGAATCTAATTATATCACGATATTACCCATAACTCATAAATCACGAATGTGATTTTTTTTGTAACTTTCTAAGCATATTAGGGTTATCAAAACTATGGTCGAAATTCTCAATCAAAAACAATGACCACTTTAGAATTTAAATCAATCGATTTTGAGAATGAATTAATCTATGAAAATAGTTCAAACATGTTCTTGATGATCTAATATGCATGCTTAATATATTATTTATGTGTTTCTGTTGAGGGAAATTGAGTTTTCCAACTTGGCCACGAAAAGCGCGATAGAAAATGTTTAATTCACCGAAATTAGGATTTAAATCCTTTATAAAATTGAGTTTATAATGAATGGAGGAGGTTTAATTTTGATTTGCAGTCGAAATCGGCACAAAAATTTGGCTGGAGAGGATTTTTCCGACAGTCAGGTCAAGATGACTTGGTTGCAGATCCATCGGACGAAGAAGACCCGACTTCGGTCCGCAAGGCTGAGCACTTCACGCGCGTGATAATGTAAGGAGTAGTTGTGTGGACTTCACCCGTGATGAGACACGTGAAGACCCAGTCAAAGATTCGTGCTAGTTCCGACCTGGATCTGTGTCCGACCCATGTCCCAACTTGGGACATGACCAGGGAGCGTGTGAGCACGCGTGTCAGATTTGCTGCACATCTATCATACGCTACAACATGCTACCAATGTGTGCAGGTGCATGACAGCACCGTCATCGGCGCATGGTGTCACATGGGGCCTCCAGCAGCGCGTCAGGCTTTGCTGGAATAAAATTTTTCATTTTGTTTTAGGGTCTCATGCCATTAAATATGACTTTTGTGGCGTTTTTGTGTACTGAATTCAAATCCAAATGGTAAGATACAATCTCAGGTCATGGTATATGGTGTCTATTGACTCATATGCTTATTTTTTTGTTTATACTCGAATCATTTATGACTTATTAAATCATAGATTGTACAAAATTATGAAAATAAATATCATATGTCACTAATTTCTCTCTTTTTTGTATAACAGAGATAATGATTATAACAAAAATTATCATATTTAATCTCGTAAAGGGAGACAAATTGAATGGTAACAACTATGAGATTTGGCACCGAAAGATTTAATTAGTTTTTTTAGGAATAGAAACTAATTAAGGTTTTACAACACAAGATGAAGGACCCGAGAAAAGTACGACTCCTCAGGCAAGATAGGATTAGGAGGTGTTTCGTGCATGGAAGCAAAAGGATGGTTTGGCTAGGGCAATATTTTTTTAATAGCATACACGACGATATGATCTCGATTTATAAATAGTATTTTACTATGATATCAGTCTGGATTGCTCTTAAAAAGTATTTTGGCTCCCGATCAGCTCCTAAACTAACGATGATGAACTATAAGTTTATTACCTATAAGAAGAGACAGAATCATAGCATGAAATAGCATCTCATGCATATATCGACGATAATCGCTTTTCTAAAGAATATAGGAGAGCCAATATTGGATAAGTTTCAAATACTGGGAGTGATCCAGCCTTTATAAACTTTTGGGAGGTTGTTAAGACTTACCTCACACATAATGAAAGTATTTGTATTTTCATTGATATGAGTAGGCACTGTGAGCTCGAGGAGAAGTGTTAGGAGGAGTCAAGGTCTGCTTCGAGTCTTGTTTTTGTGATAGAGTCGAGTAAAGGCTCCTGGGGTACCAAGCGTAAATGGTACAAGTGTGACAAGAAGACCAAAGATCATAGCAAGTAGAAGCTATCTATCAAGACCGATGACAAAGGACAAAAGCACAATAAGAAAGAGTTTGATAAGAGAAAGATCAAATGCTACGTATGTGACAAATTTGAACATTTTGTTCGCGAGTGTAGTGAGCGAAATGTATGTCATTTTTCTTTATATGGTTTGAAATCTGTATCATCTACTGTAATACTCGCTGACTCTTCTTCTTTATGAATTGTAGACTCAAGAGCCACCAAGCATGTAGTTTACGACAAGAGCGCATATGTGGAGTTTCATCGACTGAGTCCTCAGGCGAGAAGACTATATGTAGGGAATGGAACATTCTGGCTGTTAGAAGGATTGGTACATGCAAGCTAGTATTGCAAAGAAACCAAATCCTGAACATGATATTGTGTATGCTCCCGAGATTTGGTGGAATATCGTATCTGTATTTTGTTTAAATCATTTAAAATATTCAATTTCTTTAGGAAACTCTGGTGTTTATGTTTTCTATGACAATACGTTGATTTGTTCTGCATTAGTTCATTATGGACTGTATACACTAGATGTAATTCATTTCAGTGGCGTTTCCTATTTATTTTTTGTTGTTTTTACATCTGATTGTGTAGTTGATAATATTAATATATAGTATAGTAGACTTGACCATATAGGATAAGAGAGAATGAACCGATTAGCTGCGAGTGGCCTGTTGGGTCTGCTAACTAAGATTAAGTTATCTCTACGTGAGTTTTCCTAACTAACAATGCCACAAAAAAACTATTTAGAAAGGTAATGGGAGTTGGAACTCTATTGTGGTTAGTATACTCCGATATTTGTAGGCCTATGAATGTGAGAGTCCGAAATGGAGTTATGTACTTTATTACATTTATAGACGATTACATGCATTTCGGCTACATCTATCAATCTCGCATAAGTCTAAAACATTAGAATGTTTAGGAAGTTCATTAGCGAGATAGAGAATCAACTAGACTCGAAGGTGAAATCCTTAGAACCGATCGATGGTATGAGAATTTGTCTAAATAGTTCAAGAGGCTCTATTTCGAGAAGAGTATTACGAGACAATTGACTATTTCTTTTACTCCCCCATAGAATGGAGTAAGCAAGAGAAGAAATATGATCTTGTTAGAGATGGTGAGATATATGATGATGCAGGCTAATTTGCCTATCTTCTATTAGGGAGATGCAATATTAACTATTACTTACATTCTCAATCATGTTCCAACAAAATCTGTAGTCAATATCCCATACGAGATTTGGACAAGAAGATAGTTTGATCTTAACCGCTTGAGAGCATGGGGCTGTGCTGCATATGTTCAGATTCCTCGCATCCACACATCAAGTTAGATCCGCAAGAAAATAAGTGTATCGTTATAAGATATTCGCCAAGGGGTACGTGTTTTTAGGTAAATATACAGATGACACTATTACTGAGATCAAATCTCGTGATATCACGTTCCTATAAAACGACTTCCTTAAGAAAAGTGAAATCGATAGGGACCTTACATTTTATGAGATGGGTAAGTGTAACAGTCCTATTAAACTCAGTGGTAGTATCCAAGAATTCATTACATAACTTGGTTCTAGTGGAAATAGCCCATCTAGAGATGAGGAGGCTCCCTGTCCATATAGGAATAATCAGATACTTGTACCTCGATGTAATTTTCCGATTGAGAATAAGATCTTCATTGTGATTCCCAATGATGATAAAGACCAAGACATTCCAGGAGACTCATAAGAGTTCTATGAAGGACCAATAGTTAAAAGCTATGTAGAATGAGATGGAATCCGTGAAAATCAATATGGTCTGGGAGCTGGTTAACTTATTTGATAATAGAAAGGCCATTGAGAACAAATGGATTCTCAAAATCAAAAGAAAGACCAATGGATCGACAAAGAGATACAAGATCTGTTTGGTAACCAAGGGTTGCACACAAACCAATGGCATTGACTACAAGGAAATTTTCTCTCTTGTAATCAAATTTATATCGATCTGTTTACTCTTAACGATTGTCATGAATATAAATCTGGAGTTATACTATATGGATGTAAAGACCGTCTTCCTTAACAGAAGTTTGGATGAGAAGATTTATAAAGAACAACTCTTTGGGTTTCTTTTGATAAGGTCAAGATAAGAAGATCTATCGATTTCAGAAATCAATATATAACCTAACACAATCATCCAGGCAGTGATACTTGAGATTTCATGAGGAGATAATATCTTATGGTTTTACAGTGATCGAAAAGAATCATTCTGTCTATCTGATATATTCTGATAACTCTTTTGTGATTCTGTCTCTATATATGGAAGATATAATGTTGGTTGGGAACAATATTGAATATCTAATAACCATTAAAATATGGTTATTGTCAAATTTTGATATGAAGAATATGGAAGAAACATAGTTCATTCTTTAAGTTAAGATCTCTTTTACAAGAGATCTATATTAGAATGATTCTGAAGCACTTTGGGATAAGAGATAACAATTCTATAGATATTCCTATCATCAAGTGTGATTGTCTGAATCTTGATATGTGTCCCAAAACCCAAGAAGATGCAAGAGAAATAAGCAAAATCTCTTATTCCAGTGCAGTGAGAAGTTTAATGTACGCGAAATTGTGTACATGACCAAACATTTATTATGCAGTCAGTATAATGAGTAGATATCAATCAAATCCTGAAAGGGGCCACTTAAGAGCACTAAAAAGGGTTTTCAAATATTTCAAAGGAACTACGAGTCTCTCCTTATGTTACGAAAGAGATGATTTACGCCTTGTTGGATATTCAGACACCAATTGTGGCAGTGATCCGGATGGATATAGATTGATATCAGGTTTTGCTTTTTTGCTTAATGGCGGTGTCATTTCTTATAGTAAAAAGCAAAATTGTATAACTATATCTACGATAGAGGCTGAGTTCATGATATACTCAGTTGTAGTTCAGTAGAATGTTTAGTTCTAAAAATTATTGGACGACTTAGAAATTATGGTAGATAGTAGGAGGCCTGTAATAATTTACTGAGATAATCAGATCGCTATCGCCTACACTTGAAACCCTAAGTATCATAGTGTGACTAAACACATTTATACCAAATATAATTTCATGAGAGATATCATTGAGAATGTTGAAGTGACGGTTAAGTACATTCTGCATACAGTATGGTGGGTAATCCCTTCACCAAACTCATTACTAGACATTTATTTGTAGAACATAGAGAGTCAACGGGTTTATGTATATTTTGATATTTCTCATTGTGTACTGAATTGATATTATTGATACTTATCCCTTTTATATATATAATTCTAGTGTATTATTCAGTCACATTTGACTTGTCATATTTTATTCAATACATTTATTCGTTATCATATATTTTTGATGTGCTACAATTAAAAGATATATCAAACAAATGGGGTTGACTCTCTCATACGAATGACTATCTTTGGCTCTAAGTGAATAGAGATGAGACAGTTTCTAGTTATAAAAAATTTTAAGAGTACCCTATTAGAATATAAATCACCCTGATACGTGTTCAGAATAAAATCATATATGTTATGACCGAAATGGATATACCCATATATATGTTACCTGTTAGTAGTCATGTTTGAGATTTCAGATATCACATGCGATCTGTGATATCATTTCTGAGATACTCTCTTTAAAATCTTTAGGTAAAGTTTTATATGTAAATTGAGTCCCTATATCTGTATGGTGTTAGAGAAATATGACATATTCCCTTTTAAGAGGTGAGGGAATAATACAATGGCACGTGTTTCATATCGCGTGTGATAAAATGACTAGGGATAGTGAGAGTTATATTACATGAGATGATGATTTGATCTTTATCTCCCTACCTCATTATGTGAGATCTGAGATCTATTGGGTGTGATCTCTTGTATCCTTATTACTTTTGACTTTTGTTAGAAGTTTTGGTTTAGTGATTGTTATTTTAGTCTATTTACCTATGACCCGGAAAATAATGAGCTCTAAGGGGTAGGTCTAGGAAAACAGTTGAATTGAAATTGATAGATTCAAGTTTAAGAAAAGAAAAACCAATCAATATTATATTATTGAGCAGTATTTACCGGTTAACTTATTGTATTGATCCATATTGGGATTTAAATATAATGATGAATATACAGTCGAGCAAATAATAGGAGATCACTTTCGATGAAGAAAGTGGCATGTGATGGATGTACTGCATTGAGTTTGGAGTATAATGAGTTATTTTAGAGATAGGGTGACTTTTCGATGATCTTAACAGATGCATCGAGAAATTTTTTATTATAGGTATACTCGCTAATTGCACGACGTCTGACCTTGTATGAAAGCCCGATAGGATGACATAAAAGGTCATATGAGACATGACCTTATGATAGACACGAAATGCCTTCATATGCAAGTGGAAGATATTGGTTAGCTATGCCCATGTGGACATTATGGTAAAATATCAAATTTTAATAGTTTAAATTTTGAATTAAGCAGAGCAGTTATAATTTTGTCTCCTTAACCCCCTCTCTTATGTTTATCTCCTAATATTGAGGCAATTTTCTGGGTATGGTTGCTTGTAGATGCCCCAACATAAGAAACAAATAAGAGGTTCATTCTTTCTAAAAGATAGTGAGATCATTTTTGTTTTCAGAGAAACTGCGTGTACCTATCATTTTTTCTTGGAGATAAAAATTGAAAGGGTGACGATAAAATTTTGAGAAGGGAATTTCATGCCATTTTTCGTCATCGGGTTTTGGGTCATTGTATGGTAATATTGTGATGGTGACTTGATTTGTGTGGTTATCATCCCGACTATAAGAGTATTCAAGAAAAGTTTCATGGTTCCCAAGTTTTCTACACTTATTTATTGATGTACATCCAAAATTTAATTTTTTAATTTTTCAAAAATTACCATATTTCTACTAATGTAAAATAAATCTAGCAAAATGATTTCAAGAAGAATAACAAACCAAATTTACCATTAAGTCACCTATACACATTGATTTATATTAATTTTGAATCAAATAATTCTTATTAATTTATATTAGAACAGAATTGTGTATAATAGTGATAAAAATACAATTAATAATATATATCTCATAAACACATCCATGATACTTGGCACTTATTAATGAACACTCTTGAAAAGCTTTAGACCATTGGGTTAGAAAATAAGGACCAAGTACTTTAGGCATTTAGATAGAAACTTAGTATAGTTGAAAGAGTGTAACATCTCAAATTTTTATATCACCATGCTTTTGTATGTACATGAGATTTTGGAATGTCACTCGACCCATTTCGAAAGGTTTTCCAAATTTAGAAACCTCGTGCTCATTCAGAGTCGTACTTTTGTTATTTTTTGAATCATTTGTGTCATGTTGTGTATTAACCCCATTCGACCGGTTTGGGCTGCAATCGCCAAAAACTCATAATTACGCTTAATTCAAGGAGTCTGTCTTTTTTTTTTTTTTTATATCTGGATCTTCCGGTATCTGAGATTTCGTCCCGATTAATACAGAACAACCTGACTGTCGGGCCTCATTTTGAGAGGGAGGTCTGTCAATATTGTTTTTTCCGTATCCGGTAGGAGTCGAACTCCTGATCTAATTAAGGAACGAAAGTGATCTTTCCACCTACGTCAATAAGTGTCGATAATCATGGAGTTTCTCTGTCACAATTATCGTCGTGACAATTATCATTACTATGATATAAGATCATATTTACTATGTAAATTTGATTAGATAATGTTTTAGTTATCATGACTATGATATAATGTCATAGCCAAGATAGTAATATGTTGATCTTTCTGACTTGACAACATCATAATTGCCCAACCTAATTATAATGTCTTCTAAATGAATTTCCACTTTTCTTCCTTCCCAGCTTGCTTTGCCTCCGTTGATGTTCTCCAACACTCCAATGTCTCCAAATCATGTTAAAACTCCAAACTTGATTTGAAATGCAAAATATATGAGACATGACATAAAAATAATGGAATCACATAGGAAAAGAGCTAAAATCCTAGACAAATGTATGAACTGCATTCACTTTCTCTATCAATCACCCACAACCTACACTCAATTTTCAAGAAATTTCAAACAATACGAAACTCTACTTGTCTGGTAACTCAATTCCAACAACACTCTTAGAACAAGCACAAGCAATGTTAGAGTTCACCCTCTACCACTGTTTCAATAACAAGATCACCAATGTCGAAATTGCCAAACAACCTAAAATCCTTGCAGGTCACGATCATTTTTTAGGATCGACACAACAACAACAAAAATGAACAAATGCATAGAACGACCACAAGAAATGAAGGAAAGAACGTACTCACACCGTGTACCGACTAACTCTCTTGTCATGAAATTGAGTTCGATTACTCTCCTTCTTGCCCTTGAGTTGCTATCAATTCGATTTCCTTGCTCTCATGATCGAATCTTCTGTTAACCCCGCCAACCGCAAACGAAGATGAGATGTGACAAGGACGAAGACTCGCTCCATAGCAAAGGAGGTTGAAATGATCAATGACTTCTGGCATTTGAAATTTGGAGCAAATTATATTAATTCTCTCAAACCACAACTTACAATTTCACTATCCATAAGATCAAGGACAGAAAGTAATTTTGTTTTTTAAATATATTTCAAAGATTCTAAATAATAAATTGTATTCGCAACTATAAAAATATGGCCCTTTTCATACTTCTTTTTCTAAATTCTTTTTTTAAAAGAAATCCCAATACTTAATTATCATTTTTATTTTGTGCATTTTCTAGAGTGGAAACCGGGCTGGTTTGGGCCCGAAAACCGGCTCGGCTGGCCCGGGTCAAGCCCGAAACCGGAACCGACCCAAGGCTACAGTAAACCGGCCCGGCCCGGAACCGTTTCCTGTAGCGGGCCGGGCCGGTTCCAAAAAAATTTGAACCGGGAACCAGCACGGAACCGGGCCGGGCCCGGGAACCGGCACGGAACCGGCCGGGGCCCGGAACCGGCACGGAACCGGACCTGAACCGGCTGGAACCGCCGGTTCAAATTTCCCCCTTTTTTTGAATTTTGAAATTTTTTTACAATTTTACCCCTCCCAACAACTATAAAACGGCTACTTTTGAGGTTATTTTGGTCTATAGGGTCAAAAAATTTTCCTATAAATACCTTATACCCCATTTCCAAAATCTCCACAACAAAATCTCTCTTTCTCTCTCACATCTACATTCTCTCAATATTACTACATTCTCTCATTATTATTTCCTTTGTATTACCATTTTTTATATCATCTCCATCATTTTCTACACTATTATCTACACCATTTCCATCAATTTTTACACCATTTCATCACCTTATACACCATTAAATTCTACACCATTTCCATCAAAATTTACACCATTTCATCACCTTATACACCATTTTCATTTTCTCCATTATCTACATTTCCACAATTATTTACATTTCCACCAATTTCTACACCATTTCTATTCTCTTATACCATATTACCTACACCATTTTTTATACCATTTCCATTAAATTCTACACCATTTCCATCAAAATTTACACCATTTCATCACCTTATACCCCATTATCTACATTAATCAAGATTTGAGAAGATTTCAAGGTTGGGAGTTCATTCAAGATTTTACGAAAAACAACTACGGTATTCGTCAAATCGGTATATTTAAATTTTTTGCATATTTATTTTTTTGCATTTGCATTACATTTGTATTATCTTTTTAAAAAATTTAATTTTAAATTTCCTTTAAAAAATTTTATCGTATATATTATTTTAAAAATTTTAATCTTAATTTTTTTTATAAAATGGCCGGAACACACTCTTCACAATCTTCTCAACAATCTCCTCTTCCTCCATTTTTTGAAATTCCCGATCATATAGATATTGAAACTTTTTTGGAAGAAACCGAACCTAGTAACACTGAATCTAACACAACACAAATTAAAAAAAATGATTTTAATATATGGACATTTTTTGAAAGAAAAAATGATGAACAAAAAGCAATTTGTAAAATTTGTCATCAAAAATATAAATTTTTAAAAGGTTGGAGGGTAGACACACTTAAGAGACACTTAATTAATAATCATCCAGATAAATTACCACAAATAAAACAAACACAAATTTCTACGGGGGGAGGTAATATAACTACATTTAAATATAATTCGGATAAAAAAAATTGGACAAATAGAATGGTTAGCAAGAAAAGAATTACCACTTAGTATAGTTGCATGTCATGTATTTGAAGAATATGTCCAAAAATATTTACAATCCGATTATAAAAAAAGTAGTAAAAAATCCGGTAGGAGGAGATCATTAGATAGATATCAGGAATTAAAAAATGGTATACTTACAGAATTTATAACTAGTCAATGTAAATTTTCATTAACTTCGGATAGTTGGAAAAGTGAGTATAAAAAAGAATATTATATTGTAGTAACATGTCATTGGATAAATAATTCATGGTCTTTACAAAAAATAATTTTAGCTTTTCAACGTTGGGAATTTCCACATTCTGGTACACATATAGTTAGAATAATTTCAAATGTTGTTTATGATTATGGAATAAGTGATAAAATTTTTTCTATTTCTTTTGATAATGTTTCGGCTAATACTACTGCGGTTAATAGTTTAAAAAATTCTTTAAAAACAATTTTAAATGGAGCTTTTTTTCATGTTAGATGTGCATGTCATATAATTAATTTATGTGTTAAGGATGGTTTAGCAATGGGAGAACTATTTTTACAACCTATTCGCGATTTAATTCATCAAATAAGAAATTCTATTGTAAAAACTCAAGAAATGAGACAATTATATATTTTACATAACAAAAAATATAAAAAATTTAAAATGGAATGTGACACTAGGTGGAATTCAACATATGACATGTTACAAGGTGTTCTTCCTTTTCAAAATATTTTAATTGAATTTGCAAATTCAAATTACGAATATGGTTTTATTGATAATACCGCTTTTGAATTTGCGTCTACACTTACAAAATTATTGGAAATTTTTTATTTATGTACAAAATTATTTTCTGGATATTATTATCCAACTACTCATTTAATGCTACCAAATCTTTGTAAATTATTTATATATTTGATGAATTTGAAAATGAAGAAAGATTTGGTGAAATTGTTCTTTCAATGAAAACAAAATTTTTAAAATATTATGAAAAAATTCCAATTTTATATTTAGTTGCAAGTGCATTAGATCCACGTGTTAAGGTTAAATGTGCTGAAATGTTAATAGATTGTTTTGCACAAACTTTTCCATCTGAAATGTCTATTAATCCACATTTTTTAAAACAACAAACATTTCATACTTTACAATCAATATTTGAATTATATGAAAAGGAAATTAATAATTTAAATACTAATAATATAGCTAGTAGTAGTAGTAATAGTATTCAATCATCTTCATTTTCATTTAATCTCTTACACATGTTAGGAAAAAAACAAAGAACATCTTCATCATCATTTAATGAATTACTTTTATATAAACAAACACCTAAATTAGAAGGTTTTGATGATATAGATTTATATGATATATTAGGTTGGTGGAAAAATAATGCATCATATTATCCAATTTTGGCCCAAGTGGCTAAAGATGTACTAACCCCTCCGGTATCTACAGTACCATCCGAAAGTGCTTTTAGTGCAGGTGGTCGAGTGTTAACCGAAAAATGTACAAATTTAGCGGACGACACTTTAGAAGTTTTAATATGTATTAAAGATTGGAAGGATGCAGAAAAAAGAATGCAAGGAATTATCAAAATCTCGGAAGATGATGAACAAGAAGTTGAAGAAGAAGAAGAATAATAATAATAATAATAATATTAATATTTTTCTTTTGTTTACAAGTCATTTTAAATAGAAAAAAAAAATCAAAGTGATGTAATTATCAAAATAATGTAAAAAAAAATAGTGGATTTAAAAATCCAAGTGATGAGTTTGGTAGTGGACGTACACCAAATTCGGTGGAACCACTCTAAAAATCTTATATCTCTAATTTTTAATTACAAGTGAATTATCAAAAGTTAATTAAAAAAAACAAAGTTAAAAAAAATGGAGTTATAAAATTAAAATGGAATTAAAAAATATAGTTAGAAAAAAAATTTAGAAAAACACAATAAAAAAAAAAAAAAAACCGAACCGGGCCCGGCCCTGAACCGGCCCGGCCTGGAACCGCCGGTTCCGGTTCAACGGGCCGGGCCGGTTCCACAAGAAAAAAAATGGGAACCGGCCCGGCACGGCCTGGTCTGGCCTAGGAACCGCTGCCGGCCCGGCACGCGGTTCCTCAAACTGTCATTGAACCGACCCGGCCCGACCCGGTTACTTCACTGGTATTTTCCTAATTTTGTGAATGGGGGATGTCTTGTAGCAGACCATTCTCATGCCGCAACGTGTCATGTTGTAATTGGACAATGTCATCCGTACTGGCTATATGCTCGTGCACTCCAAAGATTTCCCTGAAAGAAGGAAAAAGAAAATTCCGAAGCCAGTGTAGAATCCAAAATGCTAGCTTGGCTGGGCACAGGGGAGCCCCAGCCATCGATTGTGATGAACAAAAGTAGTCAACTGTCAACGTCAGGTCCTTCTTCGTTGACTTCCAATTCTCTCCTCTTCCCATCGCCACAATTTACAATACAAGCGAATCTATTTATCCATTGTAATCAATTTTCAATTAAATATTTATTTAAAGTAATTAAAATATAATTTAATTTAATTAAAAATTAATTAACATTTAATGATAAAAATTATTGTATAAAATTTAATCTATTTAATTTATAATTCATTCGGCAAATTTATTATTATTGGTAAAAATAATAGCTAGGTTTGGAATATGTACATATAAGACACGATCAATTCTTGTGATTAAACATCGATTCCCTTAAATAGAGCTTTGAATTCAAATCATACATATTAAAAAAAAAGCAAAGAGAGAAATTTATTTTTTAAAAATTCAATCCGTCTCAAATCAGATTTAATCGATCTAATATGATTACTAGATATACGTGATTTATTCAAAAAAGAAGAGAGAGAGAAAGAAATCACACAGAGAGAGAGAGAGAGAGAGAAGAGCAAGGTTTTTCATAATAAGTCCATGAACAGAAGTCAATACCCGAACCATACATTATTCTTGCTGTGTTTGAGAATGGAACAAGAAAAGTATGACCCAAAAAAATTATCCAAACAAGAAATTAGGAAAATGTAGGCAATTTCACAGCAAAGAAAAGACAGATATGGTGCGTTCTTGACTCCCTCTTTTCTTGTTTCTCTTCTTGCTTTCCCAAAAAACTAGGATCAATAAAGAAAAGACCTTGCAATTGCACTTTCAAGGAGGGTTCATTTTTTTTTTTAGGGTGGCAAAAGAAACAAGCAGCAAAAATCAGCTTCAGAACTTGATGAGGGAGCATTCAAAGTCCCCAACTAACCCCCCACTCCCAAAAAATTGCATTACCACCATCTCCCTTCATTCAATGAATACCACCATACTAGAAAGAGGGGCAATCTCTGAATGCTTCAGAACCAGTTGTGTGAGTATTTAAAGATGGGAGTGCATGTAGAGAGAGATGGAAGATTGTGGTGCAGTAAAAAAAGGCAAAAAAATACCCAGTATGCAGAACAAGATCATCATCGTCATCAGGGACTGGGGCAATTCAAGGCAGCCTTAATTTGCTGGACAGTGTTACTGATAAGGTTATTAACAGTTGTCACCGACTCCATTGTAAGCTTAGCATGTGGTAAGCTGCTAACTAGTATCTGGAATGCAACGGTAATAAGTGATCCTCCTCCTGACTTCCCCATGTTCCCATGTGGGTTACTACTTGTTGATGCTCCATCTCCTCCAACAACTCCTTCTGTTCGCCCATCTGGCGATATGGTGAACCCCGATGGGAGGAGTGGTATGTACGATGGATCTTCACCACTCATTGCTATGTTAATGGCTGGGAGATCGACCGGGGAATACACAACTAGTGATCCTGATGAGTCTATACAGCTCTCTTGGAGTATTAACATGTTGTTTTGTGTACTGTTGAAAGCCTAATCCCATGAGCATGCAGATAAATTAGACACTATATTAACAAAGAAAGTCATAAAGATCACATTATTATTAAGAGTCTTACTCGAAGAACGGATATGCAATTGCCTGGATGTGACCCATTTGCAATGTGAGCAACCTCTTGAACAGCATTGCCATTAGAAAGAACATCCCACTATAGAAAAAAGTAAATAAGTGAAATAAGAAGGATTGTGTCGAGTTTCATGTCAGATTAAATAGTAGTCCCGTAGGAAAGTATACCTGAGCCCTTGTTCTCTCATCCCTAAAGAAGTTGAAGACGTTTTGTGGTGAAATTGGTAGCCAAATTGTTGTAGCTGCACTGAGAACCACGCCACTAGGTTGGCCTGGGTCTGTGTTCTTATGAGCAGTGACTCTAACTCCGATATCACTTGATCCAGAAAGTGTGGACCATCTTTGGTTATCAGACATGCTTACGCTAGCACAGAAATGGTTGACCATCCTTTGGGCAAGTTTCATCATGCTTCTTTTGCCATTGGGTGAAGGAATAACTGAAAAAGGGAAAACTTCATCAGAATATGCAGATATATATGTATAAACATAACAAGTTCGATACCACAAATACCTCCTCCAAGATCCCGTGTTGATGTGCTTGTCACCATTAGACAAGCAAATCTTTCACACATCCTTTGAAGAGTTGCAAGCCATCGTTCAGCTCCAAAGGCCAATCCACTATGGACAAGCTCTCTATATAAAGGATGAATGAGAGTTTTATCTTCTACTTCCACATGCTCAACCCAAGTAACCTATTTTGGAATTTCAGAGTTAAAAACATGTAGTTCAGCATTCAATTCTCTTACTACTGGCTTTCAAAAAAGGAAGGGAATGATGAAACAGTAAGTTTGTGTGAATTTCTAAATATGATCAACCTTGGAGTACCCATTGGGCATATCTTGAATCAGACAGCCCGAAGGATGCTTATGTGATCGACACTGAGAAGTAGACTGGTTGTCTTGGGGCAAATCATATGACACATCCGCAATAGCCCACAATCCTTGCTCAATTTGCTGACAATAACGAAGAAAATAGAACTCGCGAGTTGGTACTAATGGTGATAGTACTTGGAGCTCCTCATACATCTGCACTAATAAAATCCAATGAGAATCTTCCAAACAGCATCTACCAAAAGATTTAAACCAAAATTCAAAATGTACTAACCAATTGCAATGAGCCACTCTGACCCCCCAGCATTCCGGTTGGTATTACTTCAATGGTTCTGGCCATTGAGACCATTGTGGGAAATAGCTCCATCCATTTGTTCTACAAAAGGAAATCAATCAATGATCATCACTCAAGTAAAGCCCTCCAAACATTTGGATTAGCCTAGGATGAGGAACAAACCGAATCCATGAACATGTCAACCAAAGCCAAAGCATTCATGATCACAACTCCAGAATCCCTGGAAGCCTCAATACGAACATTGACATTTTTCAAGTGATTGTTAGCCCTGGGAAAATGGTGTTCATAGCTATCGAGATTAAGTACATCTCTTCCATTGGTAGGGGACTTGATCCACAAGGGTTCATTGGTCTGCAGAAGCCTCAACAATTCATCCATAGCAGTGGCAGCAATATCGGCCATGAGAGACTTATCCATATCAGAAAATGCAGTAGGCTGAAAAGGCAAATTTGGAATACTGGCACATGAACTTCCAGGAAGAAGATCGAGATCGAGGGATGGACCACAAATTCCAGGACCCCCAAAACTGCCCATAGATAAGTCCAATGAGGAAATGTGTATAGGCTGTACAGGCGGGAGCTGTGAAATTGGTCTCCCTATGTATTTGGCAGCAATGCTAGATACTCTATCAAGCTGCAATAGCAAAACTTCAATTCAAATCATTCTATCCATTGCACAATTAAGAAAAGGATAGTTAAGTTGTGAGAGATGAGCGGGAGAGAGTTAGAGAGAGACCTCTTCTTTCAATTGGGCATTCTCCATTCTCAATTTTTGTTCATCAAAGTAGGAGTCCTCAGACATGGGAGGGGCCCCACACGAAGGGCAAATCACATTCTTCAAAGCCTCTCTAATTGCAATGTTTTCGCATCTTATCTTATCGTTCTCTGCACGAAGTGCAGAGTTATCTGCCCTTTCATGTTGTGCCTAACCAATCAAATGCAACCATGCCAATGACAATGAGCCTCCCCACGAGAAAAATACTAAAAGTAACTGAAATAAGGAGGAAAAAAGGGGGCGATACCTTCATTTGGGTCCTTCTATTTTGGAACCAAAACTTGATCTGCCTTGGAGCCAAACCTAATTCCCTACTCAATTGCAGCCTCTGCTTCTCATCTGGATGTGGACACTCCTTGAACAATCTTCAATAAAAAAAAAAAAGGAAACCATTAACGTTAACAACAACCCCATTTGCAATGTAACTTAAAACTGTAAAGTAAAACCCCACGAGTCCATTTTGGAAAACAGAGTTCATATCAATATCAAACAATCCACCATTGTTATGTAAATAACACAATTTAAACAAATCATTAACAAAACCCCATTAAGTAAAATAAACCCCAAAAGGCTAGAATAAATAAGAAAACATACGATTCAAGACGTTGAATCTGGTGGGCAGTGTGACGATGATAGCGTTTCTTCTTTCTGTGTGGGTCAGAGGAGTCATGGTGATCTCCTCCTCCTCCTCCTGAAGACCCAGCACTACCTCCTATTCCGTACTCCATTTCTTTGTTTTTTACTCTCTCTCTATCCCCTCAGTTCTCTCTCTCTCTCTCTCTCTCATAATAATAATAATAATAATAATAATAATATTGGAAAACCCAGAAGAATAAACAAATAATTAGAAGATTCGATTTTAGGTCTGCCTTAAAATCTCTATTTGGATGCTGGTTGGAACTTGTCTTGTAACTGTAGTGGTAATAGTAGGAGTAGTAGCATTGGAGCATCGTATTTCAAACACACATTACCCTTTCCATTTCGGATAGGGAGAGACGGAGAGTAACGGCCGAAAAATCAGAGATTTTGGCAAGAATCGTGGATGTTTGAAGATATAGTGGAGGGAGAGAGAGAGACGGAGGTGGGTTTCTGTGTTTTTGTGTTGTGTTGGGGGGCTTGTTGTTTGGACTTTGGAGGAGGCAATTTGTAATTAAAAGCGCTTTTGTGGGCTTGCGTGGTTTTCGAAGATCACCGGCACACGAGAGAGAGAGAGAGAGAGAGAGAGAGAGATTATAGTGTGGGTAACCGACGGATTTAAAGCATTTTCCTTCTCTGATTCCACGGAATTCATTTTAAATTTTCCTACTCACCCTTCGAGAACATACACTCTCTCTCTCTCCCCTTTTTCTCTCCAGCTAATGTGTAAGTGTAAAAGTAGAGAGAGAGAGAGAGAGAGAGAGAGACATAGAGGAGAGTATGTTTGGTGGAAGTGAATGTTAACCGGCTGGGAATGCACATTCAAACGCACGCACGCGCGGAAGCGCCAGGTGTGAACACCTTTGCACGAGCCCAATTTAATGACGGTCACTGCGTTGGAGGAGAATTCAATGACCGGCTACCGGTTACCCATTTACACAAGCATGTACATAATGACAAAAATACCCTTTTGTCTTAGACATCAAGAGAGAGAGAGAGAGAGAGAGAGTTGGTCTATCATTTTCAAACTTGATGAATAACACAGACCAAGGGAGCCCAAAAAGTCAAACCCCCATACCTTTTTGGACATATACATAAATTTAATTCCCATCTTTTTCACTAATCTTGTCATCCTACTCCTTTTCGTGCCTTCCCACATTCCACCCCAAATTTAGCCTCTTTATATATAATATATGATCCTCCTTACACTTTGGAACACTCTCTTCAGTTCTCTCTCTTTTGGGCACCAACCTTCATAGCTTTTGAAACGTTGCCTATGTCGTTTAGTGAGACGGAATGCGCAGGCAACATCCTATATTCCTTCCTCTCTCTTATAACCAAATGGTATTGATGAATTAATTTAATCTAAACGTTATCATATTTAATTTAAAAAGAATTGTTTTTATATAATTGTTTTTAATTTTAAATTTAAAATTTAATTAAAAAAATCTAACACTCTTACCATGAGATCGATTGCCTATTAATCTTTCTATGCTTACATAAAAAAAAAACATGGGATACTAATACAAAAGACATTCTTTTTCATCAAAAATATAATTTGATTCAAATTCAAATAATTGTAACGTCTGTGTATAAATATTTTTTGGAAATGAGGTGGAGGAATCGATTAGAAGCTTAATTAATATAAAGATTCCTCCAAGAATCTACGGTTGTTTTTCTATGAGTATTAAATTAATTAACGACCACAAAATTCCACATTCATTATAGACACCTCCATTCCTAAGCCCAAATGATTTCAATGAATTTCCCAGTACCAAAATTAAAAAAAAAAAAAAAATAGTGCATCTTGATAACCCTTTATGCATTTGATGCAGTTCATCATAATTTCTCAACTTTATTAAATTTCTATTTAAAAAAAATATTTGTTATTCAATTAATCAATTAGATATATAAAAGTGATAAATATCATCAACAATCATACAAATAAATATAGTTTGACAATTAATGTATGCAATAATTTCGGTCAAAATAAAACTAGATTTTCTTTTATTTAGTATTTGAATGAAAGGATTTATTTTAATTTTATAAATTTTGACCGATACATATTCTATAAATAGAAAGAAAATCTGGTCTGTAATCAATTTTGCTTTGATTTAATAGTTAATCATTTTTTTTTGTTTTCACCTATTGATATTTGAGATTTTTTTAACTAATATTGTCTTAATATTATAGGATCTATTGAGGGGTTGGTTCTTCTAAATTTTATTTTTATATTTTTATGACTCGAATCTGAGATTTATAATTAAGAAAATATAATATTTTATCGTTATATCTATGAGAGTTTGTTAAATCAATTTTTACGAATCAATATCGGTTAATTTAAAGGATAATCGGCTAATTAACCATGTGATTCCCTTCTTTTTTAGGTGTTTATATCAAATAAGGGACTAATGTCCATTGATTATAGATTTTTAGGATACTCTAAATAGATCTTGATGTTTGCGCTATGATCAAATACGAAGGGACTATGTTACGGAAAATGAAAATACGATATTTATGAACACAGAGTCAATGCCGTGTACTCCATTTCTATCTGTTGGAATTGGTTCACCAAATTCATGGCAAGTGAAGTCTATCGAACGCCGAATGTTTTCGCTATATAAGGCTTATAGGGCTTGTCTTCGTATGCACCTATAAGTTATGTAGGGCACCAACACTTATTGACATAAATAATAAACATGTCTTTATTTCTTAATCAGATCAGAAGTTTGACTTCTCCTAAATATGAAAAAAATAATATTGGGAGATCTTCTTTTCAAATGAAACTCGACAGTCAGATCGATCTGAATTAGTCGGAGTGAAATTTTGGATCTCGAGCGGTAGCCTAGCCATAGGAACCGAAAAAAAAAAAAAGAAAAAAAAAACTATGTAGGGCTTGTTTGATAAATTTTTACTTGTCATAGTTTGATATTATTATTTATATTCTATTTTAATTTCCTTATAATATCTTTTATTATAATAAAAAATTTTAATAAATTACACAAAGTCTTGTAAGTAAAAAAATTAACTTTTTTATTAAAAAAAAGATTAAAAAATCCGCCATGTCTGGTCCCAAATCCGAGTAAAGATGGAGGATTGCATTAGGTAGTCAGTCAACGTAAAATTAAGATAAAACTTTACATATTGATCTTTAACAATATTATACTAATATTAAGTTAAAATGAACATGGGATATGAAATATGATATAATAGTACAGAAGGATTCTTATAGTTGATCACACTTGGTCAAATAATAATCGATCAAACATTTATGTTTTTTTTTTAAAATTTATTATAAATACTTTTTTTGTAAGAAAAGAAAATTCCCAAATAAAGTAAAATTATAATAAATTTAATGTACAATATACTTCATTGTTAGAAGGTAATAATTGATATTTTGTTCTGTCCTTTTCGTGGTTAATTCATTTGGATTTAGCTATTAATTATATTTATAATTGAGGATAACATCAAGTATGCATTGCCCAAATTTGATTCTTTTTATGACTAATTAAATAAATGTGAGAGGATCTAAACAAATCACATTGGTAAAATGTAATAAATATATTTGTGTCATTCAATTTCTTCTCCTTAGTCTTTTGGTCTTCTTCATAACCACACACCTATCTAACTAAAAAGACATGCTGTATTTTACTAGCATTTGCTCTCTCTCTCTCTCTCTCTCTCTCTCCCCCCTTCTTTCTCTCTCCCTCTCTCTCACTCTTTCCCCTTTGTATTTGGTGTAGTAACATTTACATTTACATTTACATTTAATAGGAAGAAGGTTTGAACAACATTTTAGCACATTGTCTTGGGCTCCGCATTCAAAATTCATAAAATTGCAACTATTGCATGCATGCAAAGCATGAAATTAGAGTGAGCCCCACACGCTTCTTCTCTCCAACCACAACAACTTCACTATGGAATTTGTAATGAAGGAATTGGTTCTCAATTATTAGCAGATGGGTTGGTTAGCTTTGGCTCAACTCTAATAAATTTCACCATGTGTCTCCTACTTCATTGTATTTAAGTTTGGAAGCTCACAATTTTAATAAGAAACAACTTCCTCTCCCCCCCCCCTTTTAAGCTTTTAATTTTGGAGCCTACCTTCTCCATGCCATGCCATGCCATGCCCACTTCTTTTTTTCCATTAATTTTTGCTTTAATCCTTTTCTATGTATCAAAAAAAGGAAGAAAAAGAGTTAAATCTTATCTCACTTTTAACTAGTAAGAGATATCAATTCCCTCTTAACCATTGCATTGCTGAGCGTATCTCTCTCTTTTTTAATGAAGATCCCTCTCTTCCCCTCTTTCCTTTCTTAGATGGCACTAGAGTATCTCTCAACTTGGCTCTTGAACTCTCTCCTATTGTCCTTTACAATTTCTTGATCTATTTTCTTAGTTGATTTTGTTTGGGATTGTAATCTAGGTTATGCAAATCCTAATTTGATATATTACTGACTTATATATATATATATATATTTCTACATGATACCCCTCTATGTGATACTTATAATTGAGAACATGTAAATTATTGTATTACCGTCTCTTTAATTGCTTAATTCCATTAAGTTTCTCTTTAAAAAGAGGATATCTAAAAATGTCTAGAGTATCTCTAATTACCCGATACAATTCAATACCATATTATTGAGTTCAGTTTTTGGATAATCAATAAAATGACCTAATAAGACTATATTTGACACAATCGGCATATATTGCATATGCATGTCCTAACCGAATAACACTATATATCTAATAACACTATACATCTTATACACAAAATACTAATTCATAAAAGGTTTCGATCATAGTTTATCAAAATATATCATCTTGATTTTGTTAATCTTATCGACATATATTCGAGATTAAGAGTACATGAACTTTATATAGGTATAGAGTACCGATTTTCAGTTTATGATGTATTTAAGAAAATCACTCTACACGTCACATTCAATATTAATCATTTGCACTAATTTCTATTGAATCAAATTTTATCTGATGATCAAAACAAAATAGTTCAGATTAAGATAAAACTCTTAACATATAGTTTATATGTGATGAAATGTTTCATTTTCTCAATTAACCACGGTACGTAATGTCAACTTAATTATATACAGAAATCACTTAAATCAAACAAATATACTTTATACATGCACACAAATAATATAACAATAATTTTTTTATTTAATTAAAAAACATACATATCCATAAATAAATACGTCAAAAATCACAATCTATCGAGTATATAACACATGTTTACAAAAATATGAAAACAATTGAAAGGATTTAACTTTCTATCGATTGACAAAATACTTAAAAACGGAATGATAAGTAACAGATTTGTTAGGCAAAGAGATTATATACCAACGGACAATTGATCTAATTAAAAGAATGTTAAATCTTTTAACTAACACTGATATTTGAATATTGAGAATGAAAAAATACATTGGGAGAATGTCCTTTACAGAGAATCCGATCGTAATTTGAGTCGAATTATTTAAAATATTGTTATGAATACCTGTTGGTTTATCACGAAAAAAGGCAAAAGGGATTATATCGAACATAATTCAATAATTTGATAGGCAGTAGAGCATATAAAACATATATATGCATATATTGCCCCAGGGGGTTGTGAAGCACATATTGAGGGAGGATTGTGAAGAAGAAAAGGAAGGGATATGTCCTTAAAGGGATAATATAGTGGTATAAATTCATCTCTTTCAATCCGATAATCATATGTTCAAATATTTATATAATAAAAAAAAAAAAAAGAATAGAAAGAGGGGACGTAAGTGTAGTAAGTGGGCCTTTCCATGGTAATGCTTGCGTTATATCTCTTGCCACAGAACCTGAAAAGGTCGTGGCGAGGCTCGGAGGGACCATCAAGCCCATCTGGGTGGGTCTTGTGGTAATTTCGCCAAACTAGAGCTCCTGACGCACTTCGTGGTTCGAGGTATGTAATGCACTATCATGGTTTTTGCTTTCCTTTTCTTTACAGGCACGAGGAAAAACAAAAGGAAAACCTAAATATGCGGTCTAAATAAGTGAAAAAGAAGGTTGTAGAATTTGCCGGCTTCATAAACCTCCATAGAAGATGATGAAGAGGTCGCCCTTTGTACTGATTGCGGTTTCCATACCCCTCATCGCTATTCTATATACCCGTTTCCTCCATAGATCGCCTCCTCCACCGGTATGTCTCTCTCTCTCTCTCTCTCTACTGTACTAAATCACTTGATTGATTGTTGATTTTTATAAGCAGATTTTGTTTACTGTTGAACAACTCTCTCTTTACAATGGTACTGATGATACCTTGCCTATTCTTCTAGCCATCTTGGGGTAAAATGTCTCTCTCTCTCTCTCTAAACTCTACAATTTAGAAGTTATTCAAAATCTTAACAGGCGCTCCACATTTTGTCAGCTCCGTGTTTGATGTTACAAAAGGAAAATCTCATTATGGCGTCGGAGGAGGTTACAATCATTTTTCTGGGAGGTAAAATTTTTCTCAACCCAATCATTCTGTATGCAAAAATTGGGAATTTCCCATTCTTCTATAGCTTTATTGGACATCAATTAATATGTGATTTGGTAGCTTTGCTGGCTTTGGGTTTTGGGTTTTGGGTTTTGGGTTTAGGGTTTAGAGTCTTGGGTTTAGGGTTTAGGGTTTAGGGTTTAGGTTGAGGGTTTAGGATCTAGGGTTCATTACTTCCATCTGCATATGAACCTATTTGTTTTGCATATCAAACGGTCTTTGATTTATATCAGTGTCCCAATTGTGTCTGTCTTATATTACCTTGACCATAGTTAGCTGGACAAATAGAATCTATGGTTGATCAAAGCGTCACCATAAACCAACAACCAATGATCAAATCACACCCTGGTGAACGTTGGCTTGATTTCAATGTCTACCTCTCTTTCCTTTCATTTGTCACAACTTTTCAGCCTCCTCCAAAAATTGCACCTCAGTATATTGTACGAGTATGCATGTCATTCATATGATCGACAACTTCATCATTGAGCTACATCTGCTTTACTAAGTTAGTCACAAGACTTGCGTGCAAAGTAGTAGAACACTGGATTTTCAAGCATAATAATATTCTATGTTGCTCTGCTGGCATTCTATTCTGTATATACTAGTAGTCTAACGGCACTTTGTTTTTTCATGTCCTCATGACTTCAGAGATGCCTCCCGTGCTTTTGTTTCTGGAAACTTTACTGGTGAGTATGATCATGGGTTTGTACTTTTTGTTGCACTGGGATTATTTCACATTCAAATAAATGATTATTTCAGTGTTTACCTCCCTCATGGTTTGATTGCATATCCATACATTCATTTCTTTTCTATGTAATAAGCTGAAGCAAAAGAAGCTTATAATAGGTGCATATGAAAATCCAGAAGAATGAAACTTGTATGCAATTAATAAGAGGAAAGGAAGTCAGGAACTATGGGAAATTGGCACTATCCTTGACCACTTTAGAAAACTCTGGAAGCATAGGGGAGTGAGAATCAATTTTAGTTTGAGGTAAGGGTGATATGCATTTGGATATCATTTGAAAAAATTATTCTAAAAACTGCATATTATTGGAAAGAAATCTTTTAGGAGAATATTTAGAAACTAGTAAAAAGGAAATATTTTAGAAAATAATAGCTTTCTTATTTTAATTGATTACAATCTTTTTAAAATTAGTAGTAATTTTAGTTTTGAGAATTCTGTATGACTAATAAAATAGAATTCTTTTATGAGAATTTGACTTTATTGATCATATTCCTTTTAAATTGGGGAAATTAGGGTTTACAATAAAATAGAATTTTTTCTAAAAATAAATTCCTAAAATCATTCCTAATACGAAGGATTCCCAAAACTAAAGTAACTACTAATTTTAAAAAAATTGTAATCAACTAAAATTATGAAACTACCATTTTTATAAAATATTTCATTTTTACTAGTTTTTAAATATTCTCCTAAAAGATTTTTTTTCTAATGATATGCATTTTTTAGAATAATTTTTTCCAATGATATCCAAGTGCATATGACAGGGTCAATAAATTTCTGTTCTCGCCTCACCCCTCTCTGCTTGTTTTTCAGCCATGGTTCAGCAGTGGGTGATTATCTAAAGAAAATTAGAGAACAGTGCAAGGAAGCAAAATAAATGAATGAGCAGGAGCTGAGAGAAAAAGTTGAAACAGTTTGGGAATTGTTTCTAAACTTTAAAAAGTTAAGGAACATTAGGGTGATTGTTAGGAATGAGGTAGGGGCGACGAGGAAGGAAGTACCCTGAAATACTTGGAAGTTTAGTAGCTTCCTTTCATCGATAAGAAGGTAGAATTACAACAGAAAAAGAAAAGAACTCAGTCTGCAGAATAGCAAGACTGCCCAAGCTTCATAAGCCGAAATAATTCCTCCCCCTTTCCCACTTTCATTCCTTCCTATTTATAGCCTAATTACCCTCTCATATTCTCTCCTAACCACTCCAGAATCTCAACAACAGTCTGTTATGCTTGAATTCCATGCCTTCTGCACTGATACACTTTCAGCCCTCTAGGTTCCGCCACCTCATCCGCCAACTGTACCTTTGTTGCCACTTCATTGGACATCTACAGATCCTTTTGTAACATTGCCCCCTGCTGAAGCTTCAGCCTTGTCCTCAAGGCTGTAGGCAGGGAACTGCCCTTTAAAGTCTGAGAGAGTCATCCATTTCGCATCATCCTTGGTCCCATTTTTCCAACGGATCAGCAATTGTGTTATGGGTTATCCCTCTTTTTTGACCACTTTTTCACCTAGAATTTCAGCTGGTTCACAAAAGCTTCCTTCAACTTCAAGATTACGGGGTAGTGTTAGTTCTGGGGCATGACTTCCAATCAATCGTTTCAGCTGAGATACATGAAAAACGGGATGAATTCGGGACCCTTCTGGCAGCTGTAATTTGTAAGCTACCGCCCCTATCTTTTGAACTATAAGAAAGAGACCATAGTACTTGGCGCTCAGCTTTGCATTGTCCCTTTTGCTAACTGAAAGCTGCCTGTATGGTCGCAGCTTTAAGAAAACCAGTTCTCCTACTTCAAATTGTTCATCTCTCCCGTGAGCATTGGTAAACTTCATCATTTGTTGCTGTGCCCTCTTAAGATTGTGCTGAAGTTGCCTTAAAATTTCATCCCTATCTATCAGCTCTCTTGCTACTGCTTCTACACGTGTTTCCCCCGGAAGGAACCTATGTATTGAAGGAGGAAGTCGTCCATACACTACTTGGAAAGGAGTCATTCCGGTGGAGGTATGGAAGTTCGTATTGTAGTTGAATTCCGCCTATGTCAACCAAGTGTACCATCCCTTAGGTTGTTCTGAAGCAAAGCAACGAAGGTATGTTTTGAGGCCTCTGTTCAATACTTCTGCTTATCCATCTGTTTCCGGATGATAAGCACTACTCATTTTCAGCTTTGTGCCTTGTAAAAGAAATAATTCGGTCCAAAATCGACTAAGAAAGATAGGGTCACGGTTACTAACAATTGAACTTGGCAGACCATGTAGACGGACCACTTCCTTAACAAATGCCTCAGCTACTATCTTAGCTGTATAGGGGTGTTTCAAACCCACAAAATGTCCATACTTGGATAATCGATCAACCACCACGAATATGCAATCCTTCCCATGTGACCGAGGAAGTCCATTGATAAAATCCATTGAAATATCCTCCCAAACTAATGTTGGGATTGGCAAAGGCTGCAAGAGTCCTGCTGGGGTCCTTGCTTCATACTTCTGACGTTGACAAACTAAACATGCTGCCACATAGGATAGAACGGACTTCATCATTCCTTTCCAATATAAGTTTGCAGCCAATCGTTTATAGGTTTTCAGGGCACCATTATGACCTGCACCTGGTGTCTCATGAAACTCAGCTAGTAAGGTAGGAATCCAGCATGAGTTTTCCGGAATTATCACTCGATTTTTGTGCAGCAAAGTGCCATTTTCAAGCGAGTATGGTGGTCTGCAGTGAGGATCCTTCCGCAGCAGAAGTTTGAGAGCAGACAACCCTTTATCCTTAGTGATCTCTTCCTCAATGTGCTTCCAATCATTCCATAGTTGCCATGTTAATGCTGAGCAGGCTGCTGTCTCCTGCAGTCGAGAGAGTGAATCCGCGACCTTGTTGGAGGTTCCTGGTTTGTACAGCACCTTGAAATCATAGCCCAACAACTTAGAGACCCAATGTTGCTGGGCAGGTGTTGAAATTTTCTGCTCCAATAAGAACTTTAAACTCTTTTGGTATGTTTTGACTTCAAAATGTCGTCCTATGAGATATGGTCGCCAATGTTGGACGGCTAAGACAAGAGCCATCAGTTCCTTCTCATATGCTGATTTGGAGAGGGATTTTTCCGAAAGGTCTTTACTAAAGAAGGCTAAGGGTCTCCCATTTTGTAGGAGGACCGCCCCTACTCCCTTTCCTGAAGTATCACATTCAATTGTGAATAATTGAGTGAAATCCGGCATTGCCAATACTGGGGCATGAGTCACCACTGATTGTAATGCTTCAAAGGCTTTGATAGCTTCCATAGACCACATAAATTTGAGCTGTCCTTCTTTCCGTAATAGTTCCGTGAGGGGTTTGGCTATCTTTCCATAGTCACGAATAAACCGTCTATAGTAGCTGGTTAAGCCTAGGAATCCACGAACCTCTTTTATGGAGCGGGGAGTTGGCCACTTTAGAATGCAAGCGATCTTTCCTGTATCCACTTTTACTCCATTCGAAGAGATTATGTGGCCAAAATATTCAATGTCCCGCTTCCCAAATTGACACTTCTTCTTGTTGGCCACTAGAGAATTTGCTGCTAAGGTTTGTAGGGCTGTCTCCAAGTGTTTCAAATGGTCATCCCAAGTGTGACTATAGACAAGAATATCATAAAAAAAAAACCAAGATGAACTTCCGGAGGTAGGGTCAGAACACATCATTCATGGTTGCTTGAAAGGTGGCGGGAGCATTCATAAGCTCGAAGGGTATTACAATAAACTCATAATGGCCCGAATGTGTTCGAAAAGCTGTCTTAGGAATGTCGGACTCCGTAACTTGGATTTGATGGTAACTGGATCGCAAGTCTAGTTTGGAGAAGTATCGGGCGCCATGTAGTTCGTCAAGGAGTTCATAAACCACCGGAATTGGATATTTGTCTGGTATAGTGGTCTTATTCAGCTCCCTATAGTCCACACAAAAATGCCAACTACCATCCTTCTTGTGGACCAGAAGCACGGGGTTGGAGAAGGGGCTGGAACTAGGTCGAATGACCCCGGCAGTTAGCATATCCGCCACCAGCTTCTCAATCTCATTTTTTTTGCATAACTGTAGCGAAAGGGTCTGCAGCTAACAGGACCGCATTCTGGTCGCAAGGGAATTTGGTGATTTGTTGCACGGCAAGGCGGGAGCTGAGTGTCTTCCAAGAATACCACAGCAAAATTGGAGAGAAGGGACTGCAGTGTTTCGTGCTGGGCATGGGACAGGGAAGTATTCGTGGAGTGCAGCTCACAGTCCTCTATGTTGGCCTCCCATAGCCATACACTAAAGTCCACTGCAGTAAGTTTTTTTAGAGCAGCTAAGGAAGAAGAGGTTCGGATAAGAGCTGGGTCACCAACCAAGCACACATGCAGACCTTGCTACAGGAACTTCATCGACATTGTCTGCTAATTCACTCTCACTTCACCTAAGGTTTCCAACCATGATACGCCCAAAATGACATCCACACCTCCTAGGGGAAATAAGAAGCAGTCGATTGCAATTGTGATACTTTCTATGTCTATCTGAACAGCAGAGCAAAGCCCTGAGGAAGCCAACCATCGTCGCCCATCACCAAGCCGTACCCAAAAAGGGTCCGTGGTGGTTATCCGTAAACCCATTCGTTTAGCCGTAGATGCAGCGATAAAGTTATGACTGGCTCCACTATCTACCATGAGTAGTAATCGTTCCCCCTAGTAGACCCTATAAGTTTCATGGTTTTAGGATGAGAAATACCTCCTACGGAGAACAAGGGAAGCTCCATTGCGGCCAAGGAAATGTCCGACTATTGCACCAAATCTTCTGCAGTGGTGTCTGCGCTCGAAGCTTCAGCAGTCGAGGGTCCCTCGTCTTCGCCAAGAATGATGGTTCGCAGACTCTTGTGGGGACAATTATGGAGAAGATGATATGGTTGTCGGCACTTGAAACACAACCCTTTGGATCGGAGGTCCAATTTCCTGGTGGGTCAATTGACGGAAGCCGCGGTTGGAAGGTGCCTGCTGGTGCAGAGGGGAAACGGAGGAAGAGGATCGTTGATTTTGAAAAGAGGTTGGGTTTTGGGGCGGGTTAAATGACAAATGATTTCGGGTCATGGTTTTTGGGTGGGGTGGGTGTCGGATCCTCCAAGGGCCGGTGGACCCGTTCCAATTTTGTGACCCAGCTGTGAAGTGGGCCCCGTTGTCCCTACCCGGTAAAAGCTCCATTATAAAGTAGCTATTCTCTCGTTCAACTTCCCGAGCGAGTTTCATGGTCTGGAAGAGCGAGAGAGCTTCGTGGGAGCGAATCCGAACTCGGATCGCGTCCTTGAGACCATTGAGGAAGAGGCTCAACAGGATCGAAGAGTGCAGCCCTTTGATGAGAGTAGCCCTAGCAACAAATTCGTCGATGTATGTATCGATCGGTCCTGATTGTTTGGTCGACGCCAGAGCTTCAAAAGGGTTTGCTGATAGCCCTCCCCCGAACCGGTCAAAGAGTTCAGTAGTGAGATCGCACCAAGAGAGCGAGGGCTTCTGGGCTAACATCCATTGTACTCAATGGAGTGCAGAGTCATCCATGGATAGCATGGCGACAACGACCTTCGAATCATCCGCAACGTGATTAATGGCGAAGAATTGCTCCGCACGTGCAACCCAAGCCGCGGGATCATGGCCATCGAAGCAAGGGAGATCCAGTCGACGCAGCGCGAAAGGTATGTCTTCCTGTACTGGGTTTCTGGGTTGAGGGTGACTGTGGGTTCCGAAAATGGGAAAGGATCCTATCTTGAGAAAAGGGCTTCCTGGAACGCCATGGATGGTGGAGGCAGAGGAACAAGCGTCCTCGCGACCACCATTTTTTTGGCGTAACAGTGCGGCCACCAAATCTTCCAAAGAGTCAAGTTTCTCCATCTTAGTGCGATGGACATTCATCTCCTCGACGATCGTCGAGACACTCTTCCCCAGATCTGCAAGGCTCTTTTCAATGGATTCGAGTTTGGTGTCCATTCGGGTGTTTGTCATGAAGGAAGCGAGAGAGAGAGTGGGGAAGAGAAGGGTAGGTTGGACCAAATTGTTAGGAATGAGGTAGGGGCGACGAGGAAGGAAGTACCCTAAAATACTTGGAAGTTTAGTAGCTTCCTTTCATTGATAAGAAGGTAGAATTACAGCAGAAAAAGAAAAGAACTCAGTCTGCGGAATAACATGCCCAAGCTTCATAAGCCGAAATAATTCCTCCCCCTTTCCCACTTTCATTCCTTCCTATTTATAGCCTAATTACCCTCTTATATTCTCTCCTAACCGCTCCAGAATCTCAACAACAGTCTGTTATGCTTGAATTCCATGCCTTCTGCGCTGATACACTTTCAGCCCTCTAGGTTCCGCCACCTCATCCGTCTGTTTAGTAGCCACCTCATCCGCCAACTGTTCCTTTGATGCCACTTCATTACCCTGGACATCTACAGATCCTTTCGTAACAGTGATTAAATATATATGGACACTACCCAACAATTATTGGTTAAAATTTTTCAAGTAGGTATAGATTATGGGACATATTTAGGTTGCTAGTGCATGCAAAAAGAGCGAACAAGGACTTCTGGTTGAAATATGTGCTTGTTGAGTTCGATCACAATATGTCCAAACTTCTCTTGTTTAACCAAAAATGTCACCTTCAGGATGTCCTGTCTGGCTTATACTGGAGGAAGTTGTACACATTATTTTCCTGTTATCTCATAATTGTATTCTTTGTTGACACTGTGATCTGAGTTATGGGAACAAAGCTAACAGCCACATCAGCTAAACTATTTCTTACCAAGCACTTTTGCTTAACTTTGCTGCAAAAGTGTTTATTGCTCAAACAGATGTTATTGGAAATAGTGCAAGACTTAAATTTGATTTCCTCAATACTGTTGATTGGCCTATCTGCATCCCTCTATTTTCATGCAATAAATTGTTGAGTGAAACCATTTTGTTACTAAGGATCACAATGGAGTAGATAATCCCTATGCATTGCCTCTTGTGCCTAGATGCAAGGAAAACGATACAAACTAATGACTTGACATGAATATATTGGGAAAATAGCAATGGATTGTGGATAGAACTTTAGTATTGAATAGAATATATTTAATAGAATATTTTGTAGCTTTTTTCTTTGTTTAATCTCTCTCTCTCTGTAGGAGATGGACTCACTGACTCATTACATGGTTTATCCAGCACCGAGGTAATAAAAAATTATATGCACTTCCCTATACATTGATGTTTTTTTCTAAGTGTGTTTGGATCACTTAGAATTTGTTTTAGATATTTCATGAAAACTATGTTATGGCATGTGCCAGCAAGGGATAAAAAGTTTATATTTATTGTGATATGAAAGATTTACACCATGCAGTCCTAATCAACACTGATTTGGAGAAAGTGTGGCTTTTGTTGAGTCGAAGATACATTTAATGACATTGAACATTGAACGAACTTGTTATGGTAGCTAGAATGTAAACTTAATATTAAAACATTAGAAGAACAACAATGGCATATACAAAGTATGCTTGTTCACTTTTGCATGTGCTGGGAAGCACATGATGTTGATATTATGTCATGCTCAAGTATGACAGAGTGGCAAAGGCATGTAGGACTTCATTGTTATGATCCCATTTGGATTTCAGGGTATATACTTGGCTATTTCTGCAATGCAGAATACATTGTTGAAATGGCCAGTTCAACTTTTACAAAAGGGATACTAACGATAACGTCTCCCCATGAAATGACATAATAAATGTTATCTTGGTCATTGGGAACAACAATTGGGGAGTTTTAAGAAAGTGGAATCAACTTTCTTAGACTCATTGCTTGTCAGGCCTGTGAGGAAATTTTAACCAAGAGTTCATTGCTGCGGCTGTTCTTCGATTTCCAGCTAATTAGTAGCAACCATATGAATTACAGCCAGAATACACCTGGGATCTATTGGTTTCTGCCGAATCTAAGTGTTGGATAGGCATATTTGTTTTACCATCAACAACTTGACCCTGTAACATAGAAAATATGAAATATTAGTAAATAGTCCAGACTTGCAAGAAGTAACTCAACTAGATATGGTATTCTGCCATGCTATGTTCTGAGATCCCTCTTGCAGCATGCATAAGGAAGAGTTGTGGAGAAAACTAGAAACTATTGATGCAAGACAAAAGTCTGTGTCCGAGGACAAGTGGTCTTATTAGAAGTTTCATTCCACTCCTGCTGAAGGGCTGAGGCCAGTGCCACTGGCATCATGCTGCTGAGGGGTTTGAATCTGCACAATCGCCTGATTTATATAAAACTTCTCTTTGCTACACACTCGTGTAGATCATAATCTTTAAGTAAACTGTATTTGCTGCTTGAACAATTGACCCTTTTTATTTCACAAGTGCAATAAACAACTGGTTATTGAACCTTTGGTTGGCCAGGCTCTTTCAAAGAGAAATGGTTTTATGGCTACTTATGGAAAATTTATGCTACATGCTTGGGTGGTTACCCCAAATAAATAGACCTTGGTACAGAGGTCATGTGGCCAATCTTGCATCTCAATAGCCTTTTACCAAATCAGTACAATAAAACTTCGATTTCCTTCTTAAAATGACTGGGATTTGGCATTTTAGCTTTACACAGACTTTCTAAGAAAGCTTTCTGATTATATTGTGTACAATATGAATCATATCTGTGACAATATTTCCAGTAAGACTGTGTTTGCATCATTGGATCTGTAACATTAGAATGGTTATCGAAAATGTTTCATATCATTCAGATGTTTGTGGCAACCATAGTATTTCTTGAATGAGTGGTATGTGAAAATCAAGGACATATCTAGGACATTTCATTATAATCTACTATTAGGATGGGTTTTGGAATGAATGAAAATAGTGAGTTAAAAACATGCAGGGACTGAAACGCCATTTATGGAATCACACAATCAATCCCATCTATCTTGATTTGCCCTTTTCCTCATCCTTTTGCTAAAGGTCTATCTTGTGTTGCTTATGGATTTCCTTTCTCCTAGCAAATCATTGATCTGTGGTTCCTCAAATAAAGAATGAACTTGGAGGTGTTTCTATCACTTTTGGGCACTAAGCACCATGAGACTTCGAAAATTTTCATTCGTCAAAACAGAATGCATCAGCGGTCATGTTTGAATAGTAGGCATCCACAATAATCTGTGATCAGATGAGTTTGTGGAGGCGTTCCCTTTCTGCTGCGCTCTGGGGAAAGTTTCTGACCTTCAGTGGTGTGTTGAAGAACAAGCTTGATTTGTAGAAGATCTGTTCGAGATTTTCAGCATGTTTTTTTCTAGAATAACTGTTTATTAGTTCATGAATGACTTTTGATAGATGAATGAAGGTGGGTTTACTTCATGCATTAGGCTACGTACATGGAGGAAAAAGGCCATAAACTCCTCTGTACTCAAGTTTTTCTGTTTCCAAATCCAAGGAATATCAATACCTTTAGCTGGTTTCTTCCTCTTTCCACTTCTACTCTGTGTGCCTGTGTTTTTGCTTTAGGCCTATGACCTTTAAACAAGGCACAGAAAATTGCTGGTTAATACTAACTAATGTTATCATATTAGTAAATATTTTATATTTGTGGAAAAACCTGCACAATGCATGGGACATGTCTCAAATTAGGATGGACAAATTATTGGTAGTATCTAGTCTTAGGAAGCAAAAAGACAAATCATTCCATTTTCATTAGAGTTCTTTATTAAGAATGCATGCGTTATCTGCAACATTCTATAGTTGATACATAGGGTTACTAAGAAAGAAAACTGGGGTGGCGTTTGGTTCGCACATCGGAATTGGAATCGGAATCGGAATTGGAATCGGAATAAAGTCAAAGACCTTTGGAATCAAAATCGGAATGGGATTCCTATATTAATTGTTTAGCTCAAATTCTGAAATGGTTATGATTATTATTATTGATGTTTGGTTTGTATATTTTTCGGAATAAGAATTATATAATTGTTAATTTTACTCTTGATAAAAAAATTCTTTAAAATTAACATTTTTTTTAAATTTTATTTTATTTTTTAGAATTAAAACCATTATTATCATCTATTTTAGTTTATTTTCTTTTGTAAAATTGAAACTAAAATTAAAATATGTTTTAAAATATTTTAAAATTAATCTTTTTATTTTATTTTTTAAAATGTTTTAAAATCAAATTTTCCCTAATGACATTCTTCTGGATTGGGATTCGATGATTGCTCTAGGCGATGGGGGTGGATGATTGGGGGGGGGAGAGAGAGAGAGAGAGAGAGAGAGAGAGAGCATGTTGTTGCAACCATGTAATTTAGGCAAAGATCACTTGACATGCTCACATTTGAGCTTGACCTCAAACTCAAAGAAGTGGGTCAGAAAACCTACAGTCACTTGTCTTATATTGGGAATTGAAGACATTGCACAGATTGCTCAAATCAAGGTATTCCCTCTTCGTCTTCCGCCACAATATCAGCAGCGATTGGGCAAGTTTCTAAGCCTTTCACCTCTTGCCATACTTTCTGGTAGTATTTCTACAGAGTGAGATGAGAGAGAGAGAGAGGAGACAGAAGCTACGGAAGAGAGAGGAGTGGCGGAGGGAAGTGCAGGAGTAGAATCGGAGCTCGCCATTGAAGATGAGATCAAGATGGAAGGGCTTAGTTCTCGTGAAACTGGAGGAAATTTAGGCCGAATGGAAGGACAGAAAGTGACTAATGTTTTTTTCTTAGGTTTC
Organism: Dillenia suffruticosa; assembly: GCA_033439265.1. Lineage (NCBI taxonomy): Eukaryota > Viridiplantae > Streptophyta > Magnoliopsida > Dilleniales > Dilleniaceae > Dillenia > Dillenia suffruticosa. The sequence continues at coordinate 25,012,505 of JAVTVX010000015.1, forward strand.
ATTCATGGGTTTCAGCTAAAACCCATCACTTTATTTGGTTTTCACAAAACCCATATCTTGGGGGGGCTTGATTTCCAAAATTTTATTCTTATTCCATTAACCCAAACAATTTATATGGGTTTCATTCCCATTTCTGATTCCCATATTCTTTAACCAAACACCACTTGAAAACATCAAAGTTTGTATTAGATAATTGTTGAAACCATCGTGTGTGGGCAAATGGTTATCACTATATTTATCACCTTTCTGCTTTCTCTTGCTCATGGATTTGGTTTTAGTTTATCTGGAGATCCTGTTTGAGGAGCTAATTTGTACTCCCACTCTTAAAACGCATCTCTAAACTTCACCCTTGTCTTAAACTCTTGAAGGATGTATGATGATAATCAAGCAATAGAGATTTTTGATACTTTTGTCCACGCTTTTATTTGTTTGGGATCTCGCAATTCTATTAAATAAGTTTCTTATCTCTATTTCTCTCTCTAAACCTTGATCAACCAATAACCAACAATTTTTTTCCCTCTTTTTTCCTAAAATACTTTATAAATCTTAGAGAAGGCTGCTAAACTTTATTGATAAATCTTATAGCCCAGAGACCAAACGAGCCAAATGCAATCCAATACAAGGAAGATCGCATCCGAATGCCGTCTAACCCCTTCTTCACATGACCAATGAGAAAACCTAGATCTATAGAATATAGTTCACATTTGTTTGGCTGTTTAAAGTTATCAAATTGAAAACCGCTATTTGTTTGAGTTTGAGTCTTTGTTACTTGATTGGTTATTATCCTAGGGCTTTCTGGCATTGACGGCAGTAGATATCTCTGTGCAAACCATTAGAATTGTGAAATCTTTCACTATTTTGAACTTTTTCTCATCATGATTTCACAGAAGAATTCTGATGTGAATTTGGTTCAATGATAGAGGATAGAGATAAATATAAAAGGATTTGGTCAGGATTGGGAACGAGGTTGGTGACTGCAAATTTTTCTCAAGATGCAATTGACATTATTGAAAATGCACAGGGGTAATAGGGGAAGAGAAATTAATACCAATGTTGTCAACCATTGTTTTTATATATGTGATGAATGGCTAGTGGGTTTTTTTCCGTGCCTTGCGGGGGCAATCATGGGAAAAGGTGTCAATTATTTTTATTTTTATTTTTTCTGGAGGTGTGAAATTTGCTTAAGCCAGATTTGTGAATTTTTTCTATTTTCACATTATCAATAAGACTCATGCTATTGAAGCATAGATCGCAGTGCCAAATTTCATAAGTAAATCAATTCTCTTCCCGTTTCATTATTATTATTATTATTTTTCAGTTTTTACCACTACAAGATTTCTTGAACATGAAAAGTCTTAGGCATAGTCTGTATATAATATTACTTGAATGACCAAGGCCGATTATTTGTTGTAATTGACATGGCTAATTTTTGTGTTATCTTAGAGCAATAAGGCATAAGCAAATTAATTTTCTTCTAAGATGACACTCTTCACCTTACGGGTGTTATCTCTTGGGAACTTATGGGTTGGCACAAATTTAATGGTTCATTCATGTAAGAACAATGACTAATTATTTGTTGTAAGTGACGTGGTTAATTTATCTGTCATCTTAGAGCAACGAGGTATAAGCAAATGAATTTTCTTCTACAAAGCACTCTTTGCCTTACTTTGGTGAATAAACAATATGCTGTATAATTTTATTAGTAAGGAACCCAGTATACTTGATTTATCTCCATCTCTTCAGAATTTGTAGGCTAAGTAATGGCATAAAAGGCCCAAAAACTTATTGTCTGCATCCATGCTCATGCATTGTGTTAGTGTGACAATGAAAGGTTGTTTGTTATATGACTGTTTCATTGTATGGTTGTAGGTAAAGGGTGTTGTCGAATGGCGAGATTTCTACTTCAGAACATATATGTGAGTCATGAACTGTTTATCTATTTTGGAATACTCAATTATATTGCTTTACAACTGATGTAAAATATGTATGACAACTATAAAACTTGTGAAGCTAGACCTACAGTTTGGACTCAAAAGGTCATTCAAATGACTTGAAGCCGTTACCTATAATAAAGGACATGAGAAACTTGAAACCCTTACTTATTACTTATAATAAAGGTACTTCAAGAGTTGACCACTCCCCATTACCAAGCCAAAAAAAAAAAAATTGTTGGAGCTATGCTAAGGACAAAGTTTCTTTTAGGATTGGAGTGATAAAGGCGGCTCCTTTTGTGATTTTTAACCCTTGACGATGTATTCTCCCTTGATTCGTCATACAATAACAAACTGATCATTAATTTCAAATTGAGGTTGGCCGTTTGAGACCAATGTAGGAGAAAAGAGAAAAAGGAACCTATCCATGGAACTTCTTAATAATAATAGTGCATTCAATCAACTGGTTTGGATTCTCCCATGCTACTCATCTCTGTCTAAAATCATCTCCTCAACTAAACCCTCGATACAAATATTTTTATGGATAATTTGCATCTACATTTTCAATGGCTTATCCTGATGTTCAACTAATTTTTCTACATTTAAGGTCTCCCTTCATTTAAGGTCTCCCTACATCTTCAATTGGGCTTAACTCTCTACATTTGCATAAAAGCATTATCCTAGGAGGTTTTTGTTTGCTATAATACAAATAACAGTTCAAAAGCTTTGTTCTTGACCCCTATTGATGGAAATAATTTTGGTCTTGCCCCAAAACCTGGATAAAATTTGTGTCCAACATTGATAGACATATCTTCATGCAATAATTTATCTAAAGGAATTGATCAAAATTTAAATGTTAGAGATACTTCATCCAATATAACGTCATAAACATTGTTTATAATGCCTCAAAAACAGCCAAATCAATTAGTATTGAAATCACAGATCCTCCAGATCTGTACCTTTCTGAATTGGACTAAAATGCAAAGAGAAAAAGGAAATGGATGCTGATACCTGTGTCAATTTCCTTGATGTTGCCAACGACAAAATGTCACGGCACATGGATAGGTAGAATGTACCAGAGTGAGAAAACAGGACGAGAGAGAGTAGAAAGGCGAGAGAAGCAAGAGATGTAGTAGAAATCTTCTGACAGCTTGTCTTAGGCTTGACAAGTTGCCTTATTTTTGATATTCATCATACCTGTGTCTTAAAGTCCCCTACAGCAGTCTTACTGAACTTATGCTTAAATTAAGGGCTATTTAAGAGTTGTTGACACACTTCTCAAGATGGAGCACACACATGATTTGCTCAAAGGTTGATGTAATGTATTTGATTAGAGCTCCATCTGATGACTCGATGAACAAATATGCAAGTTGATCTTTAGGCCCTGAATGGATTCAGGCAGGGCCAGTCTTTACCATCAGAAAAGATGGTATTCATTGTCAGAATTTGCTAGTAGAATTGTCTCTTTACACTCATATACCAAAACTTCAGATGACTTTTTGAGAAGCTCCTTGTGTATAGGTGAAAATTTATTGTCCTAGTTGAGAAATGTTACAAATAGAATGCAGCAAATTATCACATCTGTAGATGGGAGTAAATGGGATAAAAGGCTACTCAAATGATGCTGACTTTCCATGTATGGATCAGTTTCACAAACTGAATGGTCAATATCACTGTATGGAGTCCAAACTGTATGACAACATGACTCAAAACAATCAAAGTAGGCCTGTGGAAGCTATTTCAAGCCATACAAGAACTTTTCTAAATGACAAAACCAATGAGTCTAGGTGACTTAAGAGTCAATTTTAGTCAGTTTATCATGCAAAAAGAGATTATGATGCTGAAGTGTTGAAGTTGCGAACAGATAGGAGCAAGAGAAATTAGAAGTAGGGGAGATGTGATCTTGGCCTCTGGGGAAAAGGTCTTATACTAATCCAAGCCATATGTCTGTGTGTCTCACTTTTCTATTGAGTGTTTAACTTGTCTATTTATTTATTTGGATATCTCAACCAATGTGACCTGAGTCGGGATTTGTTATTATTTGTGTGAACATTTTTTTATGTACATGGCATGAGGGGTAGGCTTAGTTGGATGGCTTTGGTTTGTTAGTAACTATAATTTAGGTGGGTCTCGGGGTATATGACTTATATTAATAGTACAATATTTGAGTTATTTCACTTGGCATCCCTTTTTATTTGAAGTAAATATAGGGCATGGAAATCTAATTTAAATAGCTCCAAGTTCCATTTCCAAAAGAAGAATTTGCTAAAAAGAAAAAGGAAAAAAGAAAAGAAATAACATTGATTGCAAGAGTCAACTTTCCACTGTCAATTGTTATTTTCAAGAAGGATGGTACGAGACGACTTTTCACTGCTAGTTTCATGTATGGAATCACTCTGATTGATAAGAGTTTTGGGTTCTACCTTAAAGCTCTGCAGAATAAGAATTTTTCAAAATTTGTGATCCCACTGGTCGAGACTCTATCCTCAAATCTGTAGGAAATCTCATAACTACTAATAACACTATTGCTTCCATCTCTCTCTAACATCAGTGGAAAAAAGGATACACTGACAAATCATACATCTGCATAAGGTTGTTTGGATATAGTCGTTTCACATCATCTACACATCCTTATTAGACTTCAAATGACCACAGTCATCAGGCTCCACATCATCTCCCAAAATTATTAATCTCTGTGCATCTTCTTGACTTAGGGCATCATTGTGGAAGTTCTTTCTAGGTGTCCCACAAGTAACATGACCCATCCTATCTTGACCCTAAAATAAACCACAGTAGACCCTAAGCGTTGCATAGGATTATTGATGATGAGAACATTTTCAAGAATGATATGTGGAAAGGATGAGAAAAAACCTTTCATTCACAAGAAACTTACTTTCAACCATGCCTTTTTTTCCCCCTAATTAGAGAGACAAGACCGCCAAATTATCATAAACACTTACATCAATAACAATAGACTACTCAAACAAGCATTGTCTTTTATTACCAAAAACATTTTTTCATACCCACAATTAAAAACTAATCAGTAAACAAAATAGAAACTTTATCAAATCAAGTCCTGGCAACAAATGGAAAGTAAACATTATTAAAGCCCTCATAAATCTTATAAAGAGACTAGCATATATTTTGTGTTCTTCGTCATCTTCTCCCCCACTGAAAGGACTCTTCCCCAGAAAGTAATAACTCTCGGTTCTGGTGGGCAAGTCCAAAGAATAAACTAGCTTCAGATAAGATCATATCAAGATGAATCTGTAAGCATCACAAACTCACAAACACTTTGATTGACGTGATAAGGTTTACTATTAAATGTAGGATAAACAATTTTCTTGATGGGCAAAATAAATAAATTGATATGAGGCCATTACCTAAAAATAACATGCAAAGAATAGAACATTGGTATCAACCCTAGGATGACATGACATTTGTTCATGAACCTTAAAAGAAGTGTCTCTTTTAATAATAGTATGATTTAACTCCCTTTTTAACCTTTATCATTTATCCCAATTGCTGTGCTATCATTTTATTTGATAATTGTCATTTTACATTAGTGTAAATATATTGTAAGGGTGAATATGGTTGAACCATGTATGCTTGGTTGTAATGAGTTCTTTGGTGAATCCTTGTAACCTTAAAAGATCGTATTCATGCCTTGGAGTTTGTTAACGTTGATTACTGCGACGGAGCCATAAAATATTTCTAAGGGGGAAGCAGTTTCAAGTGTGTCAAAAACTTTGACATTAAAAAGATTTTAAAATATGTAGAAAAAGTAAACCATTTTCAAAAATATATTAAAAACTTGTGATTTAAAATCTCAAATCTAACAACCGAAATTAAAAAACCAAACAAATTGATTAATATGTTTTTGCAAGATGATATGATTTTTTTTAATAAATCATGTAACCCCTATGAAAAGAATTACAAAAAATTGAAATATTATGTAAATAAATTCGTATAATGCAGAACACTCATCATCTTATCATATGAGTGGATTTTAAGAAAAGTCCAATCCAGATATATGGAAAATGTATGTGAAAACAAACAAGTTTAAACATCTGAAGTTTATAAACTACATGTTAGATTTCATTTCAATTCATTAAAAATAAGCACGTATCTATGAATAAAAGCTTTTTGTCAATTAGACATTGGTGATAAAAAAATGATCTTATTTTTTGTAGCAAATAATCAATTACAATTAAAGAAGAAAAATTAAAACTAATTATTACGGTGAAAGAAGAAAATTAATTAAAGAATAAAAATGATAGATTAATCAAATATGTCAAAAAAGGGGGAGAAAAACAGAGGGGCTGTCTGCTGGGTTCTTACCTTAAGAGAAACCAATCCAATGTAAAGAAGGTATAGAGAGAGACGTAGAGTACAAAATGGGACTAGAGAATAAAAAATGAAATTAGGGGAGCAAATACAAAGAAAGAAAATTGGATGGGTGGGGTATTTGGTTGTCTCAATTGTTTTGTGAATGAAAAATTTTAGGGAGAGAGTGGAGGAGAGAAGAGAGGTCTAGGAAAAAAGACCCAAAACTTTTCAAAAAATTTTTTCAGTTTATCCTAGATACTCTGTAGACATCTTTACACCGAGACCCGAATTTGTTTTAAAGACCCAAAAGCCGCTTTATAATCATGCTGAAAGAGTCGAATTTAATATATATCCAACATAACTAGAAAGCATAGTTTATAATACTATATCCAATTAAGGCTAAAAAATTAGAGTCTGAAGTTTTCTAAAATCATTATTGTAAACCCTTATAAAAAGTTTGTTTGAAAAAATTGATTGAAAGAAAATTCTAGCAGATTGCACCCCTAACCTCTTAAGTGAAATGACCAAGAGAAGCCCCTAAACCCTAAGACGACTCGAGAAAACCTTACCCTTTGAAACCACTGTGCAAAGAAACGTTTGATTGCAACTGCTGAAAATAGTTGTAAGTTTTTCTTTATTGTAATTGTCGTTTATTATCAATGATAGCTTAAACAGCATATTCAGACTCTAATAAACGCCCGAACGGGTGTTAGCATTATGTTGTATGTTTTATTTTGATATTTTATATTTATGAAATTTGATTTAATCAGTATTATGTAACGCATGTTTTAAGACTCTTTCAGCATTGAAAGATATAAAGCATTATGCGTCACAAAACAGATTAACGCTGAAAGAGTCGAATTCAATAGATATCCAATAATCTGTTTTAAAGACTCTTTCAGCATGATTATAAAGCAATTTTTGGGTCTTTAAAACAGATTCGGGTTTCGGTGTAAAGATGTTTACAAAGTATCTAGGATAAATTGAGAAAATTTTTTGGAAAGTTTTGGGATATGACGGCTCACCTTCGGTTTTTAACTGCCTATCAAGAGGACTTACTTAGCGACCTACTCGTATTTTGCCTGACTTTTGACTCTCTTAAAATTCTTATTACCAGTTTATATTTAATAGTTCTGCGTTCTATCGAAAAGATCTTCTCCTGTTTTAAATGACTTAAAACATGCGTTATATAATGCTGATTAAATCAAATTTCATAGATATAAAATATCAAAATAAAGCATACAAAATAATACTAACACCCGTTCAGGCATTTATTAGAGGTTGAATATACTGTTTAAGCTATCATTGATATTAAACGACAATTACAATAAAGAAAAACTTACAAATATTTTCAGCAGTTGCAATCAAACGTTTCTTTGCATAGTGGTTTCAAAGGCTAAGGTTTGCTCGAGTCGTCCTAAGAGAGATTTTGGTTTTTTGGAAGTGAAGGGTAAGGTTTCTCTGTATGTGTTTCTATGCTTTTTTGTATGTTTTCTGCATATGTTTTTCTATATGTGAAATGAATGCACAATGGAGTCTTGCATAGGCATAAAAAGATACGTAATTGTGGCGCCGAATCTCACCAAACATGAAAGCAGTGTTGGGAAAGAATCAAATTTGATGTTATGGGATCTAAGATAACAAGTTTGTCAAAATAAATGGCTAAAGAGAATTTGTGGGACCCATTTTGATTTGTTTTGTCAAATTTGGAGGCTTAAGCATCCGAATATAGTTTTGTTGGAATTGGTTAGGTTTTGAAAAAGAAAGAAATGGAATATATGAGAACCCACGAGATTGTGAATATATAAGATATTCAGATTTAGATAACTGTGCAAAAATTCCGTTTTGAAAATAAAAGACTCAAAAGATAATATTCGAGTGAATCATTGCATATGGGTGACAACATTTGTATCCAATAATGGATGATTCACAAGAATAAAGGGCTGACGCAAAAGTAATAAGTACAGAGATTCTTCCTTTAAAAGAAAGCTGAAAATTCTCGTAAAAGAATAAATTTACTGTTTTTAGTCTAAAGCATCTGCTGCGGCATTTTCAATATCTGCATCGACTGATTACGGACTATCGGTTGTATTAGTGTGTCTGCTATTTCTACTCTCAATAGTGACGGAGTTGTCTTAAAAAGATTATTTGCTCTAACGGACTTGAAATGTTGGAATAAATTCGGAGTCTGGTGGATGAATCCTATCCATGGTGTTTTATATTCTTTTCTGTCATAAAACTTGAAGTTTTTAGTTTCGGCGAAGAGATCTTGTTCTGTATCAGTGGGCATCAGCGTTCTCATGACTCGCCATTCATTATGTTGTCGTTCGATGTCTTCGATCATGACTGGTGTTGTATGATAAAAATGATTTCTTTCCGCCAAGTACATGATCATGTGGTCATGAAAAGTATATTCCACTGTTACATGGTGCCTTGCATCATCAAGATAACTTTCCGAAAATCCCAGTGGCAGAGAGTCAATTGTTAAAGCAACATCCTTTACATCTATTTCCTATAAAGATAATTAACTATATGTAAAATTATCCAATATCTACTATCATTTAGATTAAAGTGTTTCAGTTGTTCAGGGTGACTAATTATTACTACACTTAATAATCTCATTTCTAATAAATTAATAGAAGAGAGTTTCGAACCATTGATTTCTAAATTAGAATCATACTTGTTCATGTTAAGACAAAAATGAGCAACGGTGAATCCTCCACTTTGAGTTATTCCATTATTAGGGAAAAGATTTTCAGTGACTATTCTACATCCTGAAATTTAAAAATGTCTAGGTCTGAATCCTATTTGCTGAGTAATTCGTAATTTTTATAAATATTCTACTTTCTTAGCAGAAACTACTTTCATCTTGATCTCATCAACTACTTCTACTGGTATTTCGGGGTAATATTCAAATTGCAACTGTTTCCGTTTCTTTTCATAAATTTCTTTTTCCAAAAAATTTTCAATTTATCATTTTCGTTTAAAATTACTATTTTCTCTTGCTCCCATTTTTCTCTTTCCATTCGTAATTTTTTGAATTCTACTTTCAGCATTTTATTTTCAGCTTTGATGGTGACTACTGTAGCTGGTCTAAGGGGTTGAAATATATGACTACTTTCAGAACTATGACGGAGTTGGCTAGCATAATAATGGTTACTAAGTTGTGAGTTTAGGAAGGCAAAGGTTTCACATAAAACAATGATAGAGTTATAAAAGGCTTTTTTATGTTCAGGGCTAGTTCCTGCACTATTGGTCTAAAGGTTGTCTATTAAATATTTCTATGATAACTCAAGGGTCAATGGTTTCCTAATTTGAAAAGATTTTGAGGGATGTACTATAGTAAGTCTAATAGGGCCATATTGATAAGTCTGATATGTTTCTGAGCTTTCTGGGCCTTACTGTTGTCTGAACATTCCGTAATGTGTCATTTCCTGTTACACAAAAATATTAAATTAATTTGAACTACTATAAATTTTCAAACTACTTTGAGCAAAAATTTGAAAAACTATATTACTTTGAGTTTTTCACTATTACATATTGTTAGTAAGCAAATGCTGTCATGCGATGTCGATCATGCGCTAATCTATATTTCAAATCTGCAAGTGTTTCATCTAAATCTTCATGCGGTAGTCCAAATGCATTATTAATATCTATGAGATTTTTTATGATCTCTATTTCTACTTTGAATAATTTCTCCTGCAAGCGTAAGAGGTGTATCACAAACATTGCCCGTAAAGATTAAAAAGTCAGATAAGAATAATCAAAATGTTCATCGAACTATACTATTATCACTTTCATATTATAGAGTTTTTCACATAAAGTCTAAAAAGAAAAATCACGTAAAGCTATTTCATTGGCACGTAAAGCCAATACATATTTTGTCAATCTACTATCCCAATAAAAATATCTATCGAAATCTCTTATTTTTCTTGTTTTTTTGGTTTCTTCTTTAATTATTTTGATATCTCTACGTTTTTTATAAATTTCATGTCTAAGCTTGGCAATTGTCTTCATCTGCATAATCAAAATCAGTGTCAGTTTATTCACAAAAATGAGATTTTTCATATACAACTTGACTTAAATAATCTGCCATCATATTATCATTTCCTTTGATATGTTCAATATTTATCTTATATCTATTTCCTTGTATAATATTTATAAAATTAATCCATCTACGACTAGCTAAACTTTTTTCATTTTTGAGTTTATAGAATTTAACTATTGTTTCGCAATCTGTTCTAAGAGTAAATTCTTCTGCTCAATATATCCTAAAAGTGTTTAAGGCACTAATAATACCTAAAATTTCAAAATCTAATGAAGTCAAGTTTTTCTGACTAAAAACTCCACTAGCATATCTACACAATATTTCAGTAGTTTTTGGGCTATATTTATTATCCTTAACTTTTAATTCTGCTCTCCATCATAATTTTGATAAGTCTACTATCACAATTTCATATATATGATTGTTTTCTTTATATGATAATAATAATTGTTTTTTTGTCCAATAAGTAGGGTCAGCAATATAGATACTTCTACGCCATTATGCTCCATCTTGTATCATATTTATATATATATTAGATAATTCATATTATATTTTAATATATTCAAATCTTCTTAGATTTCTCTCTCCCTTGGTTAATATGAGTACTTGTTTAGTCTTGCACCGTCTAATGACTCTATCGGTCGACTATGTATGTGTCCAATCTTAATCGTGTTTTCTTCAATTTTTCCTCGATAGACTCAATCCCAACTCTCTCTAATACGCACATTTCTTATCTTGTCCATCATTGTGTGTCCACACATTCAACTTAATATCCTCACCTCATCTGCACAACTTTCATTTTCTGCTCATACTTTTGGTTCATTTGCCCAACATTCAAATCCATACTACAAAACAGGTTTAATCACCATCCTGTAAAACTTTTTTATGTAGTAAAATTTTAATAATAATAATAATAAATAAATAATAAATAAAAATAAAAATAAAAAAGTCAGGGGGCAGTTGCCCTTCCCCCTTCTCCCCCTCCCTCCACCAGTCGGTGGAGTCAATGTCAAAGACCGGAGAGCCGAGAGATAGAGGGTTTCTTTCCTTGATGAGGTGGTGGGAAAAGGCCACGAAGGGGAGGATGCAAGCTATGCTAATAGGTCAAATAAAAAGGAATTTGTAATTTAATTGGACATTTTTCCCAAAAAAAAAAAAAATATTATATCTATTTAGATTATACCATCAAATAGGAGTCTTGTCTCTGACATTTTATTGTTCTGCTATTGATTGAACTTGTTATGCATATGTCTAATTAATGATGCATGTGTACAGTCTTTTATGGCTTAAAAATTTTATTTTCATTTCCGTTTTGCATTTTTGTTATGCTAGAGGATGCCACCATAGAGCCTCATTTGTTCTTACTTTTCGCATATAATATTTGGAAAAAGATCATTCTGATTTATGAGTGAAATTTCCATTGAATGAGCAAGTTGTATCTTTCTTGATTTTGAATTTGATTTGTTAGATTTGTGGGGAAGTTGGTGGGTCGTTATTATGATAACCAAGGGAATCCAACAAAATATTTGAAGGGAGTTGAAGCAAAAGCGGCTAGAGGTGCCCAACTTCTGGAAAAACAGCAGAAAGAAGAAGCCAAAATAACTAGTTGTAACTCTAGGTGGAGTCAAGATGAAGGTGGGATGGTATGTATCTGGACTTTTAAGGATTATACTGAATTTAGGCCAGTTAATGAACCTCCTCATCTTTGCCAGTTTATGTTGCTCACCCTCACCCATGTAAATGGACATCCAAAATGAATGAAGTTGCAGATCTTGAAGCATGAGTATGTTTCAAGTGTTACAACATGTACAACATGTTTTAATAACTATAATGGCTTTTTTGTTATTATTTTTAACCAAGGATAAAACTGTAATGGCCTTGTTCAACCCAAGGAAAAAAAAAAGGTTCTATATGTGTTTCTAAAAACAGTTATTTGATTCATTTGGTGAAGAGAAAGAGGGCGAACTTCATTCTCTGGGATGAAAGTACATAAAAATTTTTGTCATTAGTAAATAAGGAGCTGGTCGGTGTTTTTCTTTTTTTTTTTAATTATTTAACAAAATGCATCAAAGATAGCACCCAGAAGCTCATGCTTGACCTTTACAGTGGAAATATAGTGATGATGCATGGAAGTGTTGTCTTTTTGTATTTGCATTAGATGAATGAAAAGCGAATCTACCCAGTTTAACTTGGAAGGCATCTTGCAATGTAAGACGCCTTTCCATATTTTAATCTCTATTTCTGTTTGTTCTATGTCAGGTTTGGTGTGACAATGGCTACCCAAGGTTAGTTCAACGACCTCTGGAAATTGCATTGACTGGTAAAATGAGCAAACGCTGCGCTTGCTTTAAAGAAGATGAACTGGGTGAATCAGGATTAGAAGTGTATGAGGGATGCGATTATTTTGCCACTTCTTGCCGGGTTTGATTAAGGCCTTGTACATGTATATATTTTGAATGTTGATTATCAATTATCTCTTGTACATTGTTTTCGGAAGGTGGAAGAATGTTGGTAGTTGATTTGGAGAATTGAGATTTGGAGTTGCAGATCTAGTTTTAAGTCTCTTAGTTCATTACATTTTTTGTAGTTGTCTGGGTTCAAACCGGAAGAATACAGGAAAGGAATTGGTTAATTATGTCCACATTAAGGCCACCCCAAATTGTTATCGATGTCATTCTCAATTTCTTTTATTCTGCACGGGTTTGAATCCTGATAATTGCTTACCACCAGCCTGAGCCTGAGCCTGAGCCTGAACCTGAACCTGAGCCTGAGAAATAAACAAGCAACTTTCCATCTCAATTCTGCAAATTACCTCCAAGGAGCAAGAAAGAGATGGCACTGTGGTGAAGGAGTTTTTGTACGGAAATTGAGTACTTAAATGGTTTTGTCACGAATCTGTTGGTTGTTGTATTGTATTGCTGAAATTTTGGGTTTTCTAATTATTGACACATTTTCCGTCTCCAATGCACCATCGAAGAAAGTAAAACTTCATCGCCATGGGATAAACCCAGTTAAAAGAGGTAATTCTGGAAAGCTATAATTGTCACAACCAAAAACAGCCCAATTCTCATGAATGTATTCCTTGAACCTCTAGCATACTGTAGTAGAAAAGAACTTGGAACTGGGTATTAAAATATCCATGTGACCAAGGACACGATACTTATTTGATTTCCCAGTGGCACTTCATAGGAACTGTGACTCTTGGTGTAAGAGTTGCTCTTTACACACCAAGGCATCTATTCAAAACGAAAAATCAAGCACCATCGCGGGTGCTATTCGCATAACAAGTAAAAATGAGAACAGCACTATAGGCAAAGGAATAATTAGGTGGTGGTAACTCACAGCAGGAAGGAGCCTGGTCAACTACAGAAAAGGAGATCAACGCTAATAAGTAACTGGAGAAGGTGAACGTGGAAATGTCTGAGCTAAAAAGAGACCACTCGGAGTTGCAACAGGAATATAAAAAGATCAGCATCAAACAAAGACAAGGTTCAAGTTGTTGTTCACAATGGCGAAAGATCAAAAACTCTTCCATGAGAATGGATGGGGATGAGCTAAGGGATATACAGACACACCCGACCAAGTCGGCTGCAGTGTAGCCTGTGGACGGAAGCAATCCATCTCCTAAGTTTTCAGCAATAACCATTGTGAGGTTGGACAAATTGAATGAATTTCAAGACACACACGAAGAGCAGCTAAACTAATCCATAAAGTTAGGCTACAATACATCTTGTTTGGCAGCATACAAGAATTATGGACACAGGAACAAGTGCCTGGATCAGTCAGATAAGCGTGGTATATTGTACCTTTTCATTTTGTTCAGTTGTACAAACAATCAAAGTGAGGTTGAATTTGTGTGCGCTTGAAAGGTTGAAGAACGATAAAGAGTGCATAATGGGTTCAGTGAAAACAGAATAACTAGTTTAGTTGCAAGCAGCTAAACCGCGAGATGAGGGGAAAGTCCCCACCCTGAGAAAATATCTTTGGAAAGTCATTTCCAAGAAGGTTTTCCTTAGAATAAATTTCTAAGAGGAGACAATTGATGAGAAACACAGAGAGTGAATGACAATAATTTTCCTTAGAAGCTTAACGAACTTCAGAGGAAACCCAAAAACAAGAAATGGTGAAAAAAGTTTGTATCTAACAACTAGCAGATCATAAACAAGACATATAAAAGCTTGAAAGATAGTGCTGTGATGATAAATTCCAGATGTAATGTTTTTACATTCAAGACATATAAAAGCTTCAAAGAATTATTCAAGAAATATAAAAAAATATTTAAATTCAGAATTCAAAATAATAAAATATTTAATGTAATGTTTTAGTATTTATGGTATGTTTTTAAAACCGTAAAGAGCACAAGTGAATAATTGGTGTAAAACGTTCATAAGTGCTCTTTGGAATTCCCTTTCTATTACTATCTCATCATTTCTCGTAAAAATCAAGTAAGTCTTTTTTATTTTTTATTTTTCATTTTATTAATGTTTCATTTGTTTTTTCAATATTATTAATTAATTATAAATTAGTTGATAAAGTATTAAAATGGATTAGATATTTTAAAATCTTGTTCTTTATTAAAATATTATAATTTTTATTTTATTTTTAAAATTAATGAAATTGATTTTATAAAAATCGACTTTGGAATCAATTGCTAAGAAATCTACTTCAGAACCATTCAAAATGCTACTCAGCCCGTAATTTTAGAAAAAAAGAAAAAAAAAAAAATCATTAAAGTTGATTTTTTCAAAATCGACTTTAAATCTCACACTTTAAATCAACGTGATAATGAGTTGGCGTTGTGGTTCCCCGTAAACAAAAGTAGAAATTTGGTATTTGACATCCTAACATCACCTGAGAAGTCAATACCAATAGTGGAAACAACCTAAGACTAAGACTATTAAATTTCACTTTTGAGCAAGCTTCAATTCAACAGTAAAAACTAGGCTAGAGTGGATCCCGGATGACTCGATGAGAATGCCATGCTCTATACATCTATATGCGTCAGAATGCCTAAGCTGCACTCCAAGACATTGAATAAGGAACAATCATGTCACAGCAGAAAAATCACACCCAATGAAGAAACTTGAACTATCATCACAGCAGTTCCATAATTTTTTTTTTTTTTTTTTTTTATATCGCAAAACATAAATTTTAGTTACATCATTTATCCGAATTGAAAAATTTTGGGTTGCAACTAAGCTTTTCTCGACATCCATTTTCATATCATGTCCAATTTTTTGTTGCACTTGAAATCTTGATTTTAGTTTCATCTTACATCCGATTTGAAAAAATTTTAGTTGCGTGTGTTTTCATCAATATCCATTTTCATATATTATGCTTAGATTTTTATTCTGATTTGTGGTGTAATGTGTTATTTTTTTCTTTTTTTTAAACAAATTCAAAATGTCTTTTTCAAGCACTGATGGAGGACCAAGAGAACCTAGATACCAGTATCAAATGTGTGATTATAGTAATAGGGCCATAGTAAAAATAGTGAAATTTGAGAAATCTTCAAAGAGTTGCTATACTTTGTTTGTGAAAAAAATGAACGTGGATTCTTTGCATGGTACCAACCGATAACCAGAGAAAGGGAAAGGGTTCAGAAGCATACCAATAGAGCAAATGTAATAGATAAGCGAATTTATTCGAGAGTCCAAATATTGATAGTGCTGAAGATGGAAATGATTTGGCATAGATGTAAGGTGTGGAAAGAAATTTGAGACTAATCAAGAGACTTGTGGTTTTCTCTATTGTAGTGGCTCTCTTATTACTTGTAATTTGTTGTACAAAGTAAATGCTGGTTGTTATTTGCTATGAATTTGAGTTGTAATTTCTTTTGTTAGATGTTTAATGTAATTTGAATGTTGGTTGATATGGGAAATTGTTCATTTTCTTGAATTTTAAGTGCAAATTTAGTAGCTAAATCCAATATCACGTTTTATTGCAAATCAATAACACTAGTTTTATATCAAATATATATTCCAAATACAAGTTATTCATATCAACTACCAGTAATATCTCAGTTACATATATCGATTGTTGAACAACTTAATTTCAGGAAACTTCATAGACTATATAGCAATTCCAATATACCAAACTAGACCACTAGATCAATGAATTCAAAGGATCTATTTGGTATTTTCCTAATCCTTGTACTCTTGCACATTTGTCTGGATGGTCCAGGTTCATTAATACTTGCTTGTGATATATGAATTCTGGATGCATATTGAACTCTATCCCCATCATTGAATCTATCCCAACTTGTAAAGAGATAGTGAACCCATTTGGTGTTTAAACCAATAAAACAATTGATATTAGCAACATGATAAAATATTTAAAATAATTGAATGAAATACTATTACAGCAAAAACTACCAATCTTGTTGAATTTGCTATTAGGGTGAATAAAATTCTTGCATATTCTAGAATTATGACTTGCCTAAAAACACCTCTTACAGTGAACTGGTAAACCCTTTTTGATGGATGGTAAACCCTTTTTAATGGATGGGGTTGAGACAGCAGACTCATCAGTACCTTTTCTCATCCGCTTCTTAGGCCTCCCAGGTTACTTTCTAATGAAAGGAGGATTCACATGTTCTAACCCCTCATAATTATCCCAATAATGCATGAAATCATAGCAACAATGTTGTAAGCATAGTTCCTTAAGTACATTTCCTTGCTATAATATGAATGAACATATGACTCCATAACTTTTCTGACACTGTGAATGGCTGTTATGGAATGAGGGAATGGAATTCTAGTTAATTGTAATAAGCCACAACTGCAGGTCCTAGTGACAAGGTTAACTTTGACTGTCCTTTTTGCATAGTCTATTTCATACTATCGTTACCAGACCAAGTAGCAATGCAGAATCTACTAAACATTTTATCTTTCTCCACTCTTTGCTGAATATTTGGATAGATATTTCCCTCATAGTTCTCCATGCCTACTCTCTTAAATTGTATTCTCTTCATAAGCCTCTTTTTTATCCAATGAAACATTTCCACAATAGCTATTGACATTGCCTTAAGTATGTATTTCATTCATATTGTTGACAAGTATATCACTCTTACTTGCATAACCAAAATGTGCTCTTGAGTATAGGTTGGGTGGTACTTTTTTAGCCAACTTAATGCATTTTTTTTTTCAACTCTCGCCAAGTTACCCAAATCTCTTTCAAAGTCCTTAACATTCCTGTTGATATTGTTGTTCAAAAAAAAAATCTATTTTTCTTTGAAATTCTGAAATAGATATCTTATACATACTCGATACTCAAAATGTGGAAACACTTTTTCAAGTGATTTGACCAACCCCTCAGATTTGAATGTCCAAGGACATTCAATGTCAAGACAAATAATAGTTTTCAACTCAACTAGAAACCAGTGTCAACTTTCAAATCTCTTTGACTTTACCATAGCCAAGGCAAATAGAAATATATTCTCATTACTATCTCTTCCCATTGCTATTAATAGTTGACCGCCAAATGGACTCTTCAAGAAACACCCATCTAAACAAATAATGAACATGCATCTTTCAAGAAATCCTCTCCTCATTGCATCCAAACACCAAAACATCCTTTGAAATGTGAGCAAGTCATGGTCATTATATCTTTCCACTTTAATAGTAGCATGACTGCTAAGCATATCATCCGATACTTGCTGGCATAGACTCTAATATTGTGATATTGCTCAACATCAGTACCATGGATATCCTCCAATGCATGCCTCTTTATTCTATATGCCTACCTTAGACTTATATCTACCATTAGTTCTCTCCTAACAGTATTTGCAATCCTTTCAAACTGTAGCCTAGATCATCTCTAATATAACACTAAAATTTCTTGCTTAAATATCTAGTATTTGCATAACCATTTTTATATTCTCTTCCACATTCATGACATCCTCTTAAAGTGTTGATTTGAAAAATCTTCTCCTTTTGAGTTTTCCTAGCATCCAGCCACCAAAAGCAGCCCTTCTTGCATGTTACAGTGATTCTATGAGAGTCATATTTAATACACTTGTATGTGTAGTCTTCTTGGACTTAATCAAAACTTCCTTAAAGACATTTTTAGTTGTAAATTTCTGGCTTACTTTGAGTTCAAAGTTTGGTTTCTTGATTTCAAAATCAAGATCAAAGATTAGGTGATTTGATCTATGTATTGACCTTCCATCATCATCACCTTTGACTTTATCTAGCAAATCTTCCTCAACTAGATTATCGATCTCATTCGATACTTCATCTAACCCATCAGTCTCCACCTCTTGTTGTGGCTAGGTTCCTTCATCTACATGGACTGACTCATTAACATCTAGCTCCTAAAATTTTTTTTCCTAAACCACCAAAGATATTCTCATCTTGAGTATTCAAACCCTTCTTTCAGCCATTTCCCTTTGTCATAAGTTTCAGAATTGTCATCATTATCATCATTATTACTTTCTATAGGTTTTTTTATTGGCAGTTTTTTTTAGTAATTTTTTTCCCAATGTTCTTCACACATTTTATTTGCTTTGGACCATTTTAATTATTTCCAGAAGGCTCACATGCATCATCACCCGACTAGCATTAACTTGTTCTCCCTAAAGTTCTCCTTTTTGGATCCATTGAAATGTGACACAACTTGTTTGCTTTCTACTGCTTTTTCTACATATAAGTCAATTTCAAATTCATTTTCATGTGCTTCTAATATAGTCTTAATATCATCTTTAGTGTTTATCCCAACTACACCCGCATCTATGCCCCAAGATGGAAGCTTAAAGTACTATTTTACTTCATTTGGATTCTTATCATAGAATGAATTATACTTGATACCTAATTCACTCCAACATAACTTATTTCTAGGATAACTATTAACTACTACAAATATATCTCCTGTGTACTTTATTGGGTATAATAGGTTTGATTCCCATAAGAATCTCGCTCCATATTAAAACTTAACATCAATCATTTTAAGCTTAGTTCTTAGAACGTATTTTGATACAGGATAATCTATATAAAGACAAAGGAAAATAAGTACATGTAAATATTTATACAGTTGCTGACAAAATAAATACTATAAAAAATGATATTTTTTCCACACATCAAAACAAAAAGAAAAACACTACAATCCTATATCTACAATATGATATGCCCACTATTTAAATAAAAAAAAAATTATCCTACAGTTTTACATATGAGAATTAAACCACATCATCATATAGCATGTGTAGTTCAAATATTATTTTACATTCAAAATAATAATCCATCGAAATCTTAAAAGTGTTTTATAGAAAAAATTAAAAAGTTGGAAAAAAAAATCCTCCAAATAGATTTATTTACACTTTTCAAAAAATTTTCTACATTCAATCTCTTTCCACCAGATCTCGTTAAAATCAACTCTTAAGTTCCCTACCTGTGCTTAAAATGTGCTTTATACAAAATACAAAAAATATAGAAATAACATTTCCACTCACTGAAATTATTCGAAACATTCTATTTCTGTCACTAAAAATTCAAATTTTTTAAAAAAAACATCTACGTTATTATAGCGTATGATCACGTTGGATATTTAAAAGATAAATTTAAAAGATATTTAAAAATTCAAATTAAAAAAAAAAATCTATTTTTAATGATAAATCAACAGTTTCATATGATCACGTTGGATATTTAAAAGATAAATTTCTATCAAATTCTTATTTCTTGATAAACAACCATTAATAGACAAATCTTTACGCATCTACGTTACTATTAATGAGTATTACTATTAATTTAAAAGATGGGAGTGATACAAGTATGCTTGATACATTCAAATTTGTAGATTTCGATTAATAAATGCGGTCCCGTAATTTAGTATAAATATAATATAGAATAAGGGTAAAATTGGAAGGAAAAAAAAATTAATACTTTCTCCTCAAAGTGACAAATAATTTAAAATAAAATAACTCTTAAAAGTCGACGGATGGAAAAGAAAGGAGGGAGTACGTGTCAGCATCAACGCTGCATTAACAAAGCCTTTGATATTACTAGACGGCGACCACAATAGAGACTCGTTACTATAGCGTTTATATGCTTACGTCTACCCCTATCTCCAACCCTATGCGTATGCCCATGACTCACGCATCCAAGCACATATCTGTTACAAATCCCGCGTCAAATTTTACATAAATCAAAAAATAATACTTTGACTCCGATAAATTCTTTCATTAATATTTTGAATTAAATTCTCATATTATACTTAAATCGATAATAATATCAAAAAACATACATATTTTTTTTAATATCTTGATTTGATCACTATCCAGTATTTAAATATTTAGCCTGATTAATCTGAATCGACCACTACAAAATCCATTTTGAAAACGGATCTCCCAATATTATTTTTTTCATATATAAAAAAAAAATTAAACTTCCAATCTGGTTAATGAACAAAAATACACATCCTATCGATGTCTATTGATAAAAACATGCATCATTTGTGGATGGGTTGGATTAACTTCACTAGTCTTGCAAATATAAATTTCTTTTTATTTTTTATTTTGGATATAACCCACTGATATCTAAACCTATGTTAACTAATTTGACTATCAAACCTAATTTAAGAGAATATTCTCCCAATATATTTCTTTCTATTATCAAGTTTCCAATTTAAAATTTAAAAATTTAACACCCTTACCCGCTAAACTTACAAATATTCATTTTGTATAATTCAATTTTGCTCATTAAAGATTGAGGCTAAAATTTCCATTTCATGCAACCAACCTCCTAAAATAGGCTCTACCACCCTATTAATTTAATTAAGATTTCCATTCTTCTCTTGACCAACAAAGCCAGCCTTAGTTCCGATATAAACATCTTAACAAGTTCCCATGTAAAAACAATCATGAGGTTCAACTGGCACAAAGAAACATCACTAAAGAGAATGGGGGAAGAAGCAGAAAACATCAAGAAAAAAAGATAAGTTCTGATAAACCACTATCCTTGTATGTCACAAACGGTAACAAGAACAAGCCAGCACCAAATTCACCATGCGCCGTAAAGGTCTGAACAGAAGGAGAAATGATTAGCCATGCCAATCTAAAGTTGATATATGATAATTAATTCTGTAAGCATCAAATTTCTCCTCCTACAAACAACTCTGCCATCACTTGGCCAGCATCATCCGCACAAATTCCTCATAGTTAACTTGACCATCACCATCCACATCAGCTTCTCGGATCATCTCATCCACTTCTTCATCTGTCAATTTTTCTCCAAGATTTGTCATTACATGACGGAGCTGCACCATTATAAGGAATTACCATTAATGCCAAAGGCCAGGCACCTTAAGTCAGAACAAGTCAGGAATTCAAATTGAATGTTATCAAGAAATTCAAAAACAAGAAACCAAAACTATAAGAAGCAAACCTCAGCAGCAGAGATAAAGCCATTCTGATCCTTGTCAAACACCTTGAATGCTTCTTTGAGTTCCTCCTCAGAATCAGTATCCTTCACAAGACAACTAGGATTGTTACAACAATGGAATTGGATATAATAAAAATAATGGACGGATCTAGGAACAACATATCAGGAGGCAACACATAGGTGGACTTGTTTTGTGGGGAGGGGGCAAAGTAGAAAATCTTGAAGAATATAAATGAAAATTATGATAAAAATATGGGGGATATACAGCATTTTTCAAACTGGGGGGGGGGGGGGGGGAGGAGGACCCCCACCTGCCCTGCCTGAGAATGGATCTCACCTTCATTTTTCTTGCCATCAAGTTCAAAAACTCAGGGAAATCAATGGTGCCATTTTGATCAGCATCAACTTCATTGATCATATCTTGCAGCTCTGCTTCGGTTGGATTTTGGCCCAATGATCTCATCACTGTTCCCAACTCCTTGGTAGTAATGCAACCTAGAAAAATCACAGAGCCAAAATATACTGTTTATTGGCACATTGAATTTTTTAATCTGATTAAGTCAATAGAGAAGAAAAAAATAAAGAAACTATGGTTGCACTATAAGTGATACACAATATAGCTCCTTTTCTTCTTGCACTCAGCAAAGAATGACATAAGAGTTATGCTTAAAGGTGCTATAACAACTCATATTCTTCCTCTCGTTTTTCTTTCTCCCCTTTGCAGTTTCCCTAATCTGAGGTAAGGCAGAGTCATCCAATGGTTCAGGACTATTTTCACATTTCTAAAGGTAAAGCGAGATTATGTTCGAAGAAGCCCTTGGTATCACCCAAAATAAATTCAACATTGAACCAGTATTAGAAATTGCTAAGTGCTACAGAAAACATCACAAACATTCATCACCATACAGAACCATGGTTCCCCAAATAGAGATGCTTTCAGGGGATGTCTGGTGGATAGAAAAGAATGAGGAAATTCTTTCCATTTTCACTTGGTCACATTTGTTTTTGGGTCTGGGCATTAATATATCTTCATGTGACCATGTCTGCTTCGGCTAGACTATCCATTTGTGTTTCAACCTTCGGAGAAGAAGGAAAACCAGTACAACCATTAAAAAATGGGGAGTATAATACAACCAAAGAACTATCTCATCCTGCAAATTTACCCTCAAACCCTTCTTGTGCCATATAATTAGACATCCCTCAGTGATACAGTGTTTTGATTTCTCAGCAAGACAACTAGGTCAAATTAATATTGTCCATATTCATGTCAACCACGAGCCCGCAATTCCTGATAAGGAATCGAATAAGGGCTCTATCCGTGTATGGGCAGCTATCTCTCGAGCACAGGTTTAGGTTCGGCCTCAATGGGAAAATAAAATGGAGCACCTAATAAAGCATCATCACAGATTTCAACAAATTTAAACCCCGCCCCACAAACTCTAGCTAACCGCTATCTTTCTAAACGTCCATTAAAATGTACAGTTCTTATACCGCTAGTGTGTAAGTCACTGACATTATGACCATAGGTTCATAACAATCCCAATTCCATAGTTGCAAATAGGCCATATTTGAGGTTACCCCCAAACGAGGCCAGAAATGTGGTAGTTAAACGAAATGTTGCAAATTGATAACATTTTGCGATCAAATATCATTAAATTGATCAAATATTTGGTGAGAGACATTCTAGACCGTTGTTTACAAGGACCCACACAGGGCAGAGGACCACGAAAGATTGGTTTGGGTGGCAACTGTGGTAGTCTAATCAAAGGAATATGTTGACAATATGAGACTTGAACCCAATCACACATCAAATACAATAGGAATCCTATCCTATGAGTATGAATAAACAGATTAGGGAATTACCAAAACTGAAGACCGATCAAACCACAACTACAACTACAGGACACAAAGTAGAGAGAGAGAGAGATGAATATCATAGAAAGTAAAGGGTAAAGTTCTGATGTTTATGGTGTCAAGAGTGAGAGATGAACAAACCACTTTGTATGCCAGAGAGGGAGAGGGAGAGGGAGAGAGAGCAGAAATAGCAAGAATGCAAAACAAATATGGGAAGAAGAAGAGGAAGAAGAAGGGAATATGATAAAAAGAAAAGATATACCATCGCCATCCTTGTCGAAGAGACTGAAAGCCTCCTTGAATTCCGCGATCTGCTCCTCCGTCAACTGCTCCGCCATCTTCAAAGTAAATCGATTCTTTCCTTCAGTTTCTTAGAGAGAGAGAGAGAGAGAGAGAGAGAGAGAGAGAGGGCTTTTGAAATTTGTTAAGGGGGTTTTGAGTTTTGACGATTATATTATATTGTTATAAGTGTATTTTAGGTGGGGCTCATAGATTCTTTTAACTTTCTCTGTGTCCTCCGCGCTCATCATTTTGGACATTCCCATTTTGATCCAACGGTTCTCCTTTAATCCTCTTTAATTTGATCTGATCCGGTCATTTTCCTTTTTCAGACTTTCATTTTCTACCTCCCTCTCTCTCTATCTCTTTCTCTCTCTATCGCTTTTCCCATTTGGGGGGGGGGGGGGGTTCAAAATTCGAGGAAATTGCCTGCAGACTTTTGCCTCTGTCTTCCCTCCGTTTGGTAGTTGGAGTCTCCTTTCCTTGGGGACGTAATGTAAAACCTTGAGCAAGTTAGTAAAATTTTTGTCTCTATCTCATGCCCTCTCCACCATCCTCTCAACTCAATAAATTATTTTTATTAGATGATAGGAAAGTAATAATTTTTAAGTAAATTATTATTCTTCTTGTCTCTTATTTTAAAATTAAATAATTTAATTATTTGAGTTGGAAATTTTGCAATCATAGGAAAATAAAATATTTTCGCCTTCCTTCCATTAACATCTTAAAATTAATTAATTCCATTGATGGGTGTGTCAATCAATAACTTCCATGGCATTTATATGCTTCCATCTCAAAAATTTTAACACCCATTTTTGTTAGAAAAATAAAAGGAACAAGTAAATTACATTTATGCCCTTAATTACACATATTTAAACTTTCAATTTTAAATTATAATTAAATCTTTTAAAACTAAACCAACAACGTTTCAACGATTCTTCAATTTTGAAACGTTTAGTAAAAATTTTAAAAATAGAATTTGAAATTTTAATGATAAAAAATTATAAATCGTAAAAATTTGAAATCAAAATTAGAACTGTCCATCATCAAACGGTTTTGTTCATTAGAAAATAAGAAGGTTGTCACTTAATTTTTTAATTAACTCTATCCTTTTAAAAAATAAAAAAAAAAAAGAAAAAGATATTCGCCAAAAAAAAATTAAAAACTTTCATTAATAGCTTAATAAACATTTTTTAAACAATGTCTTGCCGGCACTTATTAACTTAAAAATATCAATTTTTTTTTTTTTTTTTTTTTAAATAGATAATTTATTGGTTGGAATGTAGCTCTCCCCTGTCAGTTGAGTAACTTCATAGCTGGAGAAGGGAAGGGGCGTATCAAGTAGGCGATTCCTATTTTTGCGTGTGGAAAGAAAAATCGATTCGTCTGGCTTATGTGTGCTTCTTCATTGGATTGAGTGTGTGGTAGCCGCTTTTGACCGAACTTGATTTTCTTTTTCAGGCTGCCCTACGTGCCCCTTGTATTTTTCGGGGGAACAAGTGAAACGTAATTCTACCGCTTTTCGGACAACTAAGATTAGTAGTCACAGACAGAGTGAAACAAACTAGGATACAAACTGCTTTGATTGATTAAGATGAAAACTTCACACATGAAGTATATGTCACGTAGATTTTTTAATCTATTATTTATGAGTTGGATGGGCCTCCATGTGTTTGTCTGTGTGTGGTTTTTGAGCTGGGAGCGCTTGGAATTTCAGTCCTACTCATTCATATACTATCAAAGATGGTAACTCTCATTCTCTTACGAGAGATACCAATTCTCTTTAACTTAAAAGCCTACCGAGCTGGAAGAACCACGAGCTAAATAGGTTTTGTTCAACCTGTGGCGTATTTGAAAAAAAAGGAGGGGGGGGGGGGACTCTGTTTTCAAGGGATGATGACCTTCCTATGAATTCATTGAATGGTAGTTCGGATTCTTATCGCCTGTCTTGGCCACAGAGATAGAGGTCTCAGAGTGTAGCAGCTCGATCAGACGGGAGAGGCGACCCCAAAGGAAGCTGGTTCACCTTCTCTCCTCCGTTACAACATAGGTTGTTCCAATCCCAGATGAAAATATTCCAAACTTGAGTTATTGATGATTAGCCATTCCATTTGTGATTTCAGCAAGTAGGCGACCCGAATCATGGCTTCTATGTTTCAATCAGATACCAATTGCTTGGATGCGTTTGAAAGCCTTGAGATGACTTGCAGAAAAAAATCTTTCTAAATTTGTCTTGTGTCTCTGTAACAAATGGTTTATTTATTGATGGAGAGGATTGAACCCGCGCGTGGTGGAATCAGAAGGTATATCCTACCCCAACCCACCACCCTTCTTTTAATACGTGACAAGAGAAATGGAGATAGGAGAGTCTCAATCATGTGAGAAAATTGGGTATGGAAAAATGACTCACATACGAAAGATTAATGCCGGTGCTCGGTCAGTCAGGAAGGAAGAAAATGATACCATCGATCATCCCATTCTGTTGTTTGGTTCTTCCATTAGCGTGTGCCAACAAATCATATAAGAAAGAAGCTCGTGTGGTGCTTCCAACGAAGTCAAGATGTTCACCTTTGGATAAGAAGGATACAGATTGGACAAAGAGGTTTGTAAAAATTGGACTTCAAAATCGGTTTCTAACAGATCGGGCATTGCAAATTATTCCAAAGCAGTTTTCCTTTCTTTCTTTTTCCTGTAGTGGAAGTAGTAGACGACTAGTTCAGACTTAGCTTTTTTGCTGTTAGCAAGATGCAGCTATTGAAAAGACTATCTCACGCGTTCTTGAGCTCCTTTTCGTGGTTACCGCTACCCGAATGAACTACCTTAGCCTAGCGCAATTATATAGATAAGCATACAATATAAAATAAAATATGATGATATAGAAGATCCATATAACCGAACCCATTTAGTAGAATAAATATTTAATTATTGTTGTTGTAAGTAGAAAACTTAAAATTATAATTGTGGTAATAATAGGTACCTTATTGTAACCAAAAAAAAATAAATAAATAAATAATAGGTACCTTATGTTGTTTTGAATGGTTTAAAATT
Organism: Dillenia suffruticosa; assembly: GCA_033439265.1. NCBI lineage: Eukaryota > Viridiplantae > Streptophyta > Magnoliopsida > Dilleniales > Dilleniaceae > Dillenia > Dillenia suffruticosa. Next base: position 25,039,366 of record JAVTVX010000015.1, read on the forward strand.
GTAGAATTTCTTCTCCTTCACCTTCTAAATTTGCTCCGAATGGAATGAAAAATCATAGAAATTAGAAAGGGTTTGAACATTCAAAAAGCATGTAGATACTATTGTAGTGCCTTTACAATTCCTTTGTTGGTTAAACCACTCTGCCCACGTAAAGGACAATGAATTCGAGTGTGAACCAATTTTAGTAGGATAAGTGACACAGGGAAAATATTACTTTACAAAGTAGGCAGCAAAGAGAGAAAAAAAAAAGGGAGGCACAGAAGGGGAAGTAAAAGATTGGACATTCAATTTGTCAAAAACATGTTTTTACAATCCGATGAAGTATCATTTTGAAGCGAATATTTTGAATTTACATCTGCATATTACCATTGAAGCTTGATCTCTCAGCTTCGTGCACTAAAAGCATAACCCGAAAGCCACCTAGTTAGGGCATATAGGTAAAAATCAAGACCAAAACTTTGCTCGGTTAACATTGCAGACTAGACATACAGGGTACTCTGCTATTCCTGCTGGCTATGATCCTTGCAGTTTGTCCTTGACAGCCAACGCCGCTGCTTGGTACCATGATGCTGCAGCCATGGCACCAGGGTCCGGAACTAACGCGAGGATATCTCCAGATACATAGGTTGACCGACCAGCCTACAATATAGCCATACCATCAAATTTCCATACTTCCTAACTAAACAAAGCCACACAGGAGCCTCCTAGAGACGAGTCCTAGTGACAATTTTACATTAAAGTTTGCATTTCCTGATGTGAAAGCACACAGGTAGACAGAACCGAGGACCAGTTGGCCTTGACCAAGCAAGAAATTTGATAATCAATGAGCTAAAAAATAACAGGAATTTTGCCTGGGATGGTCCTATGCGAGGCAAAGACAAAATTCACACATCTGAAAGAAAGCCTGAATGGATTGAAGTGCAATTTGAACTACAATAATGACAAGCCTGAATAGATTGCAGTGCAATTTGAACTGCAATAATGACCTCAGTACTTGTTCTTGTGGACTACATAAAGAATGACTTGTTTACTCTCAACGCAGAAATTCTAATATTCATAAGCTTTAGGTGATTTTTCCTACTTAGGGCAATGTAAAGAAACACTTCATATCCTGAAAGAGCAAGAATGGATCAATTTTCATTTCACCTGGGCCTGCATGTGTGTAGTGGACTCTGCTCCAGCAAATGCTGCCTCCGATGAGAGCATAAAGGCAGCAACCGGATCATCCCCCGCATTTAACCTCTGTTTCAGAAAATAAACGTACATCACTAAGATAATAAGCAGCACACAAAAGAGAGAACAGAATAAACAGTCACTGTCTACCTCACGAAGAACTTCTGATGCTGGAATAAGAGCATCCAGCATCGTACGATAACCTGATTTAGCACCTCCGTATTTACTTACAGCAGTTATCCCGGCCTCTAGTGCTTCCACCCCTGAACCAAGCAGTCTTTCTTAAAAATACCAAGACAAAAGAATGATAAAAATGCAGCTTCCTCGATTCCTAAAGGAAAGTTAAATATACATCATCGTACAAAGAATTAAAACTCACACTGCTTTGCTGTTACTGGCTGTGCACTTGCTTTAAACTGTGCATATGCTGCCTTGCAGAATATATCATATCTATCACAGAGCAACAAATTTATCAGCACACAACCAACAAAATTTCAAAAGAAAATAGTGTGGTTAAAAAGAACAGTACAAAATTCCACTGGTGCCTCCCATAACTCTTCTGATGGAAGAACCAATTTCATTTATGGTTTCTGCAGGATCATTCAAAGGAAAACTGGAACATAGAGAATGGACGACATTAAATTCTGCAATGTTAAATTCCAGTAAAGTTTTAAAAACCAACTAAAAGTGCTTATTTCATCTAGCATTCCATTCAGAGTTCTACTTAATACAATTCATGTATCATGACAGAGCCCATCAGCATCCAACAGTGAATATTACACAAACAAGTGAATATTACACGAACAATACAACCAACATTCTAAAACAACTATAGAAAAATATTGGCCTAAAGGGGAAAATAGTCCAAAAACAAAAGCTGCAAATTTTATCATGCTATTACATGGGAGCATCAATGATATGCAGCAAAAGCACTATGAAAAAACAGATGATGAAAACTGACTGCAGCCAAACCAATGATCATAGTAAGAACAGAACTGATGCCTCTCACGTCTAAAACATCATATGCAGAAAAATCAGGATTGTGCTCTTATTCTCACCTTTTATCCCAATGGAAAATAATTCTGAGTATTGATAGTCCAGTCAAAAGGATGTCAAAATGGTTCAACAACATGATAGATTTAAGTATTGGATGTACTAGCAGTCCAAAATAGCAGATATCAATATATTAAGAAAATAGTCTAATGTCGAAGAAAACGTACTACTTCTTCATGTCCTCAAGAATAGCGGTTGCACCTTTGAACATCTGCAGGAATTACAATGAGAAAAATCAGTTCAAATACCATACAACAAGTAACGCACGACAAGGGAAAGGAGGCAAGGATGGGACTCACTGTTGATCCACAATCACCATCACCTACTTTAGAATCCCATGCATCTAAACTGTCCCTAAGGTTGACAATTGCATTTGCTGCGGTTTCAATAGCCACCTCAAGAAGATGACCTTGTTGAGTGAGCTGCTGAGGCCGGCTTAGAGACTAATTAAAAGTAGACATGGCAGTGAGATAAGCTACACAGGAAAGTTTTTCATCAAAAGTAAATCAGTAAATGCCATGCGACCAGTTTCTATTAGCAGTCATCATCCAAAGCACAAGGAACTCAATCAGGAAAACATTTGTTTCACCAGTAGAAAATCCATGAGCATGGTAAATATTATTAAAATCATCAAGTGACCATATTCGTTGAGAAAATAATGAAAATCTCTAGCTGGTGAGTACAAATTTAGTAGACCACTCATGACTCCATCCAGTATATAACAAGTGCCAGAAAATAGTTAGAATCCTATCCCAACTCCTTTAACACTACTTAGGTCAAATAATGGCCTTTTGAACATTCCACGGTTATATACAAGAAAGTTACTATTCTGACACATCAAAAGAAGTAATTCCTTCTCAAGATTTCAGGTGAAAAAAAGAGAGTGAGAGAGGATGCAATGCGTATTAGTGATAGGCCATCAAAAATAAGTAATTCCTTCACAAGATTTCAGGGGTTGAGAGAGAGAGAGAGACAGAGTGCAATGCATATTAGTGATAGGCCATCATTTCCATGTCATTACCATCTTTATGCATTATCATCTCTATTCATACACATCATCAATCCAAGCGAAAAGGATCAAAGGCACTGAAATCTTCTGGTCAAGAATAATATAATAGCATGACTGGCGGTTACCCATTCGAGCTTCTTAGTCATGGTACCAAGTTTACAATTTTGTAATAGTTCTTGATCAGCATAAATTCATTATCCATGACAAGGTCATTGTTATACATAAAAAAAAAAATACATAAAACATAACAGTAGATAAGTTTTAGCCCTTGAGGCACTCAGCAGGCCCCAGATTTGACAGATAACAGGGAAATGTCGCAGAACAGAGTCCAAGTAAATCAATTTTCTCATATAACATAATCATCCTTTTGTAATTTAAAACCCACATGATAGAAGGGAATAATTTGTAGCATACCTCCTCGCCCTTTGACAAGTGACACAATGGTAGTGGAATAGGGATTTTGGCAGGTGGGCGATTACCTGGAAGAACATGATAAAAAAGAAATAATCAATAAAGACCAGAACTTTTAGTAGTCTAATGAAAAGGGAAAAACTTAATGCCACAAAAGAGAAGCTCGCCATCAGCAGCAACAGGCCAAGAAGAAGCCCTGGTTGGAGCATCCAAACGTTGCAAAATTTCATCATCTGACTTCATGATGGAAATGGACAATCCTGCCAGAAACACAAAATGAGACATCAAGAATTAAAAATCAAAAACTAAATAAATAAACGTAGCATATGCTTAAAACCAACAAACCTGCCATATCAAGGGAAGTCATAAATGATCCTGTGTACACCCTGTCAACAGCCAGCCCATGTTCCAGCTGCAACTGAGGGACCACTTTTCCTGCTGCAATCATGAGTTCCATGACAGGAGTGGCACCTAACCTGCAACCGAATGAGCAAAGAAAACAGTAAAGCAAATGACAATAATCAACTGAATTATCTGCGCAAATACTAGCAATGCTCAGTCCTGAGGCTCAATTTTATTTTATTTTTTTCGGAGGGAGAATGTAAGTTCATATTGCAATACCCTAATCAGCCCTTCAAACCCTACTTCATGGATCCTATACCTGGAATAGCCTAAAACTAAAAACTCCTCTAATAGATGTAGATATATTGGTCCCTCGGCCTTGTCATACTGGGCAACAACATATTATATTTAAACTCTAAAAATTCCCAATAAAACAGATTTACATTAATGACAATTTGAGATCATTTTATAGGGAAATTTTAATTTGATATAAAAGAATATACTTTCCTTTATGAAATGTTTTGCTTTGGACAAAGAATGTGAGCTTTTGAATAAGATAAAATGGGGAAAAAGCACTTCCTGCTTCTATACATCCCCATATTATCAAGGTACAGACAAGTGCGTAGGCAGGAGATAGGCTCTCATATACTAAGATGCTCAGGTTGAAAGTCAAAGAAAAATGATGATAAGTTTGGCTCAAGGATCAACCAGAATGATAGACCAGCGAACTTACACGGAATTGCATTATGCTGCACCTAATAGGCAAGGTATACCACAAAAATGATATAAACATCTTGGGATCTTTTTTTTTTTCCAAGAAAAACAGGCCCTATTATCAAGATTAAGTTGCTATATTAGAAATAAACAGAATATGGAGAAGAAATACCGTCCCATCATTCATAATATGCATCAAATTCCAATCCTGGAGAAACCCCAGAAGCCTTCATAGTTCTACACTTCTACCACTATGATTCAACCCAAATTTTCTTCACAACCACCTTTCACGAATATCTACCACCAATGTTTATTTCCTATCAGGGCCCATTATTGATCAATGCCTAAGCCATTTTCATGTCTACTCATAGCAAAGTACTTTATTCAAGCCAATATACAGTGAAATTCTATTGCTGATAGACACAACGTCCATATCTGAGTCATGAGGGGGGACTCATTGAATAAGTTGCAAAAACAAGGAAACAATCCTCTTGAGTTGACCCTTCAAAATGCTTACCGAGATGGTAAATAACATGGATGCTTAAATTATGTGAATTACCCATTAATCATAAGCACCACTCTATTCCCTCGAGTAATTGGAACATAGTTGGTTTCCTGCAAATATATAGGAAACAAATGATTTAATGATTGTATCTAGATATACACACAAAAAAAAAATAGTACAATACATGTCTGGAACACAAAGAAAATATAATGAATATAAAAGGTAAACACAAAGCATATGCAGATATATAAACCCAAAAATTGGGTGGAAAGGGGGTACATCTTAGAAAAAGAAAATGACTGAATGGAAATGAACATATCATTATACTATTATTTCTGTGGCAGCAAAATAGCACAGATTATTATTGTGAAAGGTAAAAATATGAGGGCAGTAGTTTGCAGCTTTCAATCACCATCTGAGCTAGGCATGGATCATCATGGACCAACCTCATTTCAAAAAGGTCAAGGTCAAACAAAGCTAACTCAGTGATTGAACTATGCTTGAGCCCTAATAGACCAAGCTGAGCACCAAACCTTTTGGGCCAAACCTAGCTGAGCTCAAAATGGACCTGGAGAGAATGAGCTGACAACAACATTTAACAGACTGGGACGATCAGCCCATACCATGATCCTAGACCTAGGTGAGCTAACCACAAAGGAGAGTAATCCCTCGAGAGAGTCCCATGCAGAACAGCTGCACACCAGCGATGCATGCGACATGAGCCGGCAAACCAAAAAGGTCGACGAATGTGATAACTAGTGGAATGGTCACAAAACACAAACAAGTAATATTCTTTGTGCACACAGCTCTATCACGAACGTGAAAACTTGATGGAACCAGCAAAGGTTCAGAAAATAAATAAAACAGCTTTCTAGATAAAGAGCAATGACTGATAAGAGATTTTCTAAGAGGAATTAAAACCTAATCTCTACAATGGGACATTGGTTTTTTGCAACTAAATTGACAGGCACATATGTCCTAGCACAGTACATCGCTGATAATGAGACACATGTAGGGAGAAGTAGTTAAATAGGCCTTACACAAGGCCAGTACAAAATAATATACAAGATCAACTTATTCTGGAAGTCTTTCATGTTCATTAATATTTGCCATTAAACAAAGCTCCTTGCTGAAAGTTCAACCAAAAAAAAAATTGCAAATTCGCATGATCATACGCTTAGAACAAAAATCTTTGCTAACTCAACCTGACAGCAATTACTTTTAACATCTAAAATGCTCTACATATTCAAGCTAGACGAAGGATTTATCAATCACTAAAGGTTTAGCGTGTAAGATTAAAACAGGGATTACATGTATAGCATTTATCATTTCTTTTTGTAAATGAATATATAACTATACAAATATCAACACACTTCATGCAAAAAAAAGGAATGACTTGAACCCTATCCATATTCTGTAATATATCCCTAGTACCACAAGAAAATTGTGAACGAGGCCAAACCAGAAAGAAAAACAGAATGTAAGTTCTTGACTTGAAATAAGGAAGAGAGAGAGAGAGAGAGAGGCCAGGAAAAATGAGAAGAGGAAATGAGAAACCGAAGACCCATCAGTATATGGAGTAAATAGTTCTCAAGTTTACATCTTGTTCCATTAAAATACCAAATTTTGAACATCTTGTTTCATTAAAATACCAAATTTTGATCTTACTTTAGCCCTCAAGAAGTCCTTCTGCACCCTAACCATGAGGTGTGAGATGCCAGCAACAAAATGGAATAGACCAAATTCTAGCATCCAATAGCAAATGCTTTAACAATTATCAACCAGGATGAGGAACAGAATTATGGGGTCTTCTAACCATGAGTCGTGAGAGTGGAGGAACAAAACCAACCATACCAAGACATAGCAACCAATTTTAACACTTCTCAGCTTGATTAGATGCTTTTGATCTTGGATTGCAAGAATGAAAGGTTAATGTAAGCAGTACATTTGACCATATCTGCACATACCACTATAAACATGTCCAAACCATTTGGCTGGATACATAAACTCATTGTTTAAATAGCCCAGACAAGAAGTATCTTATGGACTTTGGCAAGCAAGGACAAAGGTGTATTACTGAAGAAGCCAACACCCACAACTTTTTGCTTCATTTAAAACAAACTAAAAAGCAAATTCCCATCCCCAAGTTTCCTTTGTGATGGCTCCAACTACTCCCTAAGACCTCATTCCCACACCGCAAATTACTACAAATCAAAATCCTTCCAAATCCGCTTCCTACAAGACATGAAGAAATAGCAGCCTTGGATGAAGCAGATTTTTCCATTTCAACATCCACATAACCTTCCTACCAACATTTACTGATAACAGAAGGAATTCACCTTGAACAGTCTTAATCCCATCCCAATCCTTGCCCTACCGATTTTGTCTCATCTATAAGAGAGAGAGAGAGAGAGTGGGAGAGAGTTTTGAGGCTCAACATTGTGACCAAAAACATGCAGATGTCCACCTCTATTTTGTTACCAAACTTGGAACACAGATTTTTATTTCCTCCCTGGATAGATTATAGCAAATAGTTTATTCAGGATAAGTATTCAAAAGTAATTTTCTGTTGGCCTTGGTGGTTAATTCAGCCAGATTGCAATTTTTGAAGGAAAATGTTCCTAGTTCTATGTGTCATGCATGGACTGAGTCTTAAACAAGGATTTATCATTGGCTTCTCCAGTCGCTTGCCTAGACAGGGGAATCCCCCCAAAAATAAATAAATAAATGAATAAAATAGCTAATAAACAAGAAAACCAAAGAAGTAGCCCAAAATATTACTAGTTAATCACTGAAAGGAAGTTACTGAAGCACCACATTACTATCTACAGGACATACCGGAGACAATATCTGCTTAAGTACATGAGTAACCACCATTTCTACAGGTTGAAGGTCAGCAACAGCAGCACCAGGTTCACCATGCTGAAAACAAATCCAAGTTTAACCAACTGGATATTGCAAAATTGGAATTAGAATTATGCAAAAAGGAAAAAACAGCACCAATACAGATGGCAAAGTGCATATCAGATAGGACTAGCTGTCAACTCTTCAATAAAACATATATAATTTGACAAGCCCAAGAAAAGATGCGCTCCATGCTACAATTAAACAAATTAACAATACCACAAAGTGACAGAAGTAACATTTACAAGACCCTAATGCAAGATTCCAACTTTTAGGAAAAATGGCTTATTGTGTTTGAACTTACAATTCCAAGACCAAGCTCCATCTTTCCTGGGCCCAAGCGATCTGATGTGACCTGACCAGGTAATGTGCAAACAGATAATGCCACACCCATTGTTCCAACCATTTCAGATGCACGCTTTGCTTCTGCAGCAACATCATGGAGTGAAAGGCCAGCGGCGGCAGCAGCTCCAGCAACCTTTCACGTGGATTGTTGTAAGCAGTAATTTAAAATAGCTTATAGACCTATGCGCCAACACTCTCTACTCATGCATAACAGAACAACTTACATTCATCATCTTATCAGATTAAAGCTTATTGTAATTGAAAACCAAGAGAAAAAAAAAAAAAAAAAAAAAAAAAAAAAAAAGACGTTTCAACAGTTTGGCTAAAGCATAGTTTGCACTCAATCTTTGTCTGGAATCTCATATGGTGTATCCTAGATGGGAGATGATGGTATCAGAGCTAGAGGAAAGGGCTGTAGACTAATTATGATTCAAACCTACTCCAAAGTTTATCAAAGAGAGTAACATAGTAATTTAGATAAGTATCCCTCTATGAATATATAGCTAATTATGCTTTTCACCGTTTCTTTTTCTTTTGGTCATGTGGTAAGGTCTCCTAAATTTGCCTTGATAGACCCCCTCCACTTCCCCAGGGCAAATCCAAGCATGCTTATCTACACACAGCCAGGAAAATTCCTGAGAATTTCGTTTCACAGCCTTCCAACAGAGTGGAGCTCAAGATCTCAAAGTGGAGCAAACTCACTTACCATATGAGCCAATCCACTTCTGCTAGATAAGCTTTTAGCTGATGATAAGATATCCTAAATACAGAGTTTCTTAAATATTTTTATTATTTAACATTGGGTATGTGCATAATTGAAATAAGATGCTGAAAGAGAAATTTTATGATCAAACCCCTGAAAGAAAAAAAAAATGATGACACTTTTAGGATTTCTCAGCACTTAGTAAGAAGGCAGCACATTCTAGCTCAACTTCCAGTCCAATTCTTAATGAAAAACCAAAATCTCTTAGTTTCACAATATGCAAGTTAATATCAGAATCACACATTAGGCCAGCTATCAAAAAGAGCCCAAAGCTGATGACAGCAAAAAGAAGATGTCAGAGCACCAATTACTCATCCAACATTGAAGACAGAACCGGTTAGCAATATAATGAGATGGATTTTAGATACATCCATATAAGCGAATTGGTCATGCCATGCATTAGACTTCAGTGCATGCATGTCTCTCTTTGGAACATGCATGTGAGAGAGAGAGAGAGAGAGAGAGACAGAGAGACAGAGAGACAGAGAGAGAGAGAGACAGAGAGAGAGAGACAGAGACCTTATGAATCAGAACTGTTCCAGCCAAACCTCTTCTTCCTGCTATGCCACGAGGTGGTGGCAAAGCACAATCATCTCCTACGATAACTGTCTGCAAGGTTCAATTTTTTGTCAAAAAGGGTCCATTTTTTCTTTCATTCATGCAGGTTGATTTGAAGAAAAAAGATTGCCTCCAAATATGTGGGAGAAAAAGATAACATGCTGTAACAAGCACATATATGTACATAGTTACCTACCTCCACCTTATAACCTTCAGACTTTGCTTGCTCAGCAGCCAGACCAAAATTCAACCTATCACCAGTATAATTCTGTTGAAACGAGAAAAAGAAAACAATAGCTCAAGAGATGCCAACTGAATAAGAATCGTATAGTTATGCTGATTTGTGTGATCAACTCTTTAGCAATATCCATAGTGCACTTATTGTTCTGGTTTAAGTGGTGATTTGCAATGAAAATGCCCATAAAGTTGCATCCTATCTAACATGCCAACTATACACTACCCAAAAGGTTAAGAAACAAGTACCTTCACTATCAAAAGACATCCCTTGGGGCCGGTCACAGCTCGAATACCCTGGAGGTCTATATGATCAGTTTAGGGTCAACTAGAAGAAGAATGATAGAGGTAACTGCCATAATAGTGCAAGCACTGCATTTTCTCATGACTTACAGCTAATATTGAATTAACATTTGGAGATGCAAAAACATCTCCACAAATGGCGGCGGTCAGCATTCCTTCTCCCACATACCCAGCATGAGCGGGCTCATGTCCACTTCCACCACCTAAGATATATGGTTCAACCACCATCAACAATGGTAGGTTTCCCACAGAATTATTGGAATTACAAATAACACATTGAGTAGAAGTTTCCAGATAAATTGAAGGGATCAGTGAAATACCAGGAAGATTTGTAATGGTTGGATAACAAAAGGAAAATAAATCAACCATTAATGATTGTAAGGTAGAACTGGTGATAAAATGTTAACAAGGGTACAAAACCATTTTATACGTATGAATGTAGTGATCATTTTATCTCACACCAGAGATAAGTGCAATCAAGAGCTACTTTGTGGTTACAAATGATAGTCTCATATAAATTTGTAACTGATTTAAAAACTTTATTCTTGACCTTTATAGGCCTTATTCTCAAATGAGGCTGCATAATCAGCAGTGTCCCGCTTTTTCTCCTTTTTGGGTGAAAGTCTGATTCTTATTCAATCACATGTATAAAATCAGAATAATTTCAAAGCCAACAAACAACCCATCTTCTTGTTAGGAACATAATGTAGAATAATACAAGGGTAACTGAATACTTGACTAACTTTAGCCTGCATATTATGCTCTAACTTTACCCTGCATATCATACTGCTTCGAAATTTTTTTTTTTTTTTTTTTAAAAGAAAGGTGGACCAAAGAGCAATTGTTTTTCAAATAGCTTCAACAAATATTCACCACCAAAGCTCCATGATCACCATTTAATTTCCCTCTATTTCAAAGTAAGAAAGTGAAGGACTTAAGCCAAAAGTTCCACCACATGATGGCTTTTCCCAGAATCCAGTTACTTGGCCAAAAGCTTTCTGACAAATCAACCATCACTATTTTCTGTATTTATTCATTCAACTCGATACCATTGGTAGATAGTGCAGTCTAAATATAAATGATTGGACTGACAAGTTGTTGTGGCACCTTAATGTACAAAACTTATTGGATAATGTTAGTATTAAATTTAAGCCTTCAATATTCACAATTTAACTTCAACATTTCAAGCATGGATCTGTATCTCAGTGCAGTAACAAAGATGTCCCTTGAGAAGCACAAGGAAACAGATTTGATCATTTAAAGTAATCAATATATGCAAATTTACCAAATGATTAGACGACATTTTAATCTGACCCTTCCGATGCCCTGCTGCATTGCGATTGACACTGGAATTGCTTTTCTCAAGTTTAATGTACAATGATTTAGAAGACATTTTCACCTAAGAAAATCCCAGGATTCACAAAGAGCGTGTAAATAGATATGAGGGCGAAGGAGGACTCCAAAAGGATTAAATCTTCACTCTTCACATTGAAAAAGGTAATGTTGCAAAATTATAACAGAAAAAATTTTGCAAGTAATGAAACTAATTTGTGCCAAGAGAAGCCATCTAGGCACTACTCATATGATAAGCTCCATTAGTTTGATATGAACCCTAGTAAAAGATCTGGTCAATGGATGCCTATTTTTGATGGCCAGAAACTTGTTTCCCAATAAACTTCCCACAACACTTCTTTTAGGAGAATTTTATTTGCCTCTTTATTGATCAAATCCTTTTTAAACAGAGGAAATTAAGATTTACAATAAAATCGAATTTTTACCAAAACAAATCTTTAAAATCATTTCTAATATGAATGACTCCCAAAACTAAGATAAAAAGATTGCTATTAACTAAAATAAAAAAATTACTATTTTTTCTAAACTAGATCCTAAATATTTTCCTAAAATATTTGTTTCCAATGATATGTATTGTGTATATCATAGTTATTATTTTTATATCCATATAGCAATGTCTGCTTCCCAAAATCAAAATACAAGAGGGGAATTAATTAAATCTTGTGCAACGTATCAAACCTGAAATTACAGCAACTTTGTCGTATGTAGTGCCTGCAACATCAGCACGCAGCACAACCTTAACCTAATAATTCCAAAAAGCATACAACCTCATGAGCTGAAATCCAATTTTGAAATTGGGTAAAATTAAGTGCATCATATCAATGCAAGGCCATTTACCTCTGGAAAGCCATCAAGGTATTGTAACCCAGGATAGGTTTCGACAAGACCCTCAATGAACTCAGTCACCACATCTGCCACAGAAAATCATTAAATTCCCCTCACGGAAAAAATGCCAGAGAATCTCAAGTCCTTTATTATCATTTTCAAGTTGGTTCTAAAACAATAAACCCAAAGGGAAGAACGTCAAACAAATCATCTCTAGCACAAGAGAATTCGATTTATCAAATCATCCCTGGGTTTGATCGCCCGGATATTAAGACAAAACACCCAAACTTAAAGTAAAATCTCGAACGCGCTACGGCTTGGCAACCAAGTCAACCCCAATTCAATGATTCAATGCACTTAATTACTGAATTATGCGATCGCGGGAACAAAGGTAAACAATACACAAAATCCTAAATAGAAGAACGCAATTAAGTCAATTAAGAGAACAACTATGCGCAATTAGTTAAATAGGAAATGCAAGTTCGTGGTCAATGCATGTCAAAACACCTAGAGAGAATCATGCTGAAGAACGAAGACTGGAATCGGAAGGAGAGAAGGGCGAACCATTGGGATCGTTGATGAGCTTTTTGGCATGAAAAGCCATGTCGATGGTCCAAACTGCATTCACTGAAACAACAAAAAAAAACCCTAAAACGACTGAGAGAGAGAGAGAGAGAATGAGAGCGTTAGTGGAGTGTCCTTTTAATCTTTCTTTTATAATTCTAGAACTTCACCTGGTGCGGCGGGAGAGTCCGGCTAGAGACGGCGGAGGAGTTGGTTGCTGTCTGAACACGATAATTCTACTTCCTTTCCCTTTTTGCCCTCACTCTTCTCCTCATTTTCCTTTGTACCCCAACCCTTGATCTTGATTTGGATCCATCTCTCCCTTCTTACGAGTTTGGATTCGACCCAAATATTTATTTAAATTCATAATAATTTTAAGTAATATATTATTAGTTATTATTAATTATATCCTCTGTCATCCGAACTTAATTTATTAGAAAATTACTAATGATACCAAATTATATCTTATTTATTACAAAAGAGTTGAATATAATTTTTATATAAATTTAAATAATTGTTTCTCAATTCACCGTAAAGCCTAGTTACTAGAAAATATATTTATATAATATATCTTAAACAAAATAAGGAAAAAAATATAATAATATATATCAATGAATCTATATTATTATATAAATCGATTGGATTAAATAAATTTTCTTATCAGAGAAACGCAAATTCTAAAATGACTCATCTAGATAAATACCTTATAGATATCATATTTCTATTATTTTATATAATCATTCTCTATGCCAATTGGATTGTTGCTTTTGAGTTTCTCAAAATATTTATATATGTTATAAAGATAGGCTAAGTAAATACTCACTAAGATAATTAGGGTAACACTCATAATTCCGTTTGCATCAAGCAACATGTGTCGAGTTAGGCATTCTACTATACCAGCCTATGGTTAATTGATATGACAATTTACTGTTCGAGTGTCTTACCCCTGAGATAGATGCATGCTTAATGCAAAAATTATGTATGTGATAACATGAAATCAATTTGTGAAAATTTTAAAATTTTTATTTCACCAATATTTGAAAAAAAAAATTAACAAAGTTTCATTTGTTTTAATAACTATTACCAAGTCACATGGGTAAGTCACATAGGTAAATCTGGTGTTAAGAAACTCTGGTGTTAAGAAATTGTATGCTTATCATTCATCGTCAATATTTCAAATAGACTATATTCCTACTCTTTGGCATCAATATTAGAATTAAACATAAACATAACTATATTAACCGATAAACAATATGTTGAACATGAATAGACATATTAAATTATTCCCATGGCTAACATGACTCTAGGATGTAACATGTTTAATATAAAAAATGTACTAAAGCCCAGTCTACACAGACATCATGTTATAGCAATACCAAAATATAATACAAAACGATCGATAAACGAAAAAAGACGGAGTGATCTAGTATCCCGAATCAAGGGTCCCTAAGTACCCAGGATGGTTCCACCTTGTCTCCTGAAATATTTGAAATATTAGGATTTGAGTCAACCGATCAATCGACCAAAAAATCCTAAGAAGATTGGAGAAGGTAGACATACATAACATGGACATCAAATAAAGCAGATATTATGTATATTTCATAATTTCATGATTGCAATTTATATAGAAAGTTATTAATACAAGTATGGTGAAAACAATAATAAAATAAACGTGGAAACAAAAGTAAAAGGGGTCTATCTAATGAGTATGAATTTTCTTATTCACTATTGCGCCTTTAGTCATACAATTAGTCTACCGTATTATAAATTGTTCATGTTTTGCCCTTCCACCCTTTCATTTAGCTGATGATGCAGGTGATTTGTAATCGCCGTTGCAGGTGCCGTAGAGACCACGAGAACCTCTTCTTCTGCCGTGCAAGGCTCACTCTTCTTCGTCGAAGGTGATGCGACATCGTCTGCAACAAACTCTACGAATTCGGATCTTGATTGAGAAGCAAAGTTCAGAAAGAAAATCATGTTTCCAATAGATTGGTTCTACAGAGTATAAGCATCTCTAGGTCTATGGCAAAAGGAAACCAAGATTCTCTTCTTGGGTCTCGACAACGATGCAAAACCACTCTTATTCACATGTTGAAAGATTAGGTTTTTCACTTATTTCATGTCTTCTGCTCCTAATTTTTTTAAGGAAAAAAACACTTATGTTGTTCAATTTTGTTTGCAAAGATTGGTTCAGCATCAACCAATGCAGTATCTGACGTCAGAGGAGCTCAACATCAGAAAAATCAAGTTCAATGCTTTTGATTTGAGTGGTTATCAAATCCCTCGTCGAGTCTGGAAAGATTACTATGTGAAGGTCATCTTTCAATTTGATCTCTATTTGATTCATGGGGGATTCTCAATGATAGACCTTCTCATTTCCAGAAGGTGTTTTGATAGTAGGTTTCCATGCATTATGTCTTTGTCCTCTCGCGATAATCAAATCCAACCTGTAACTTTACAAGTACACAATTTGGGTTTTGGGTGATAAGTTTCCGATCTTCTTGGTACAAATAGTCTCGATGATAATTGAATGTATTAATTCCTAAAGCTTATCACTTTCCAGTTTTGCACGCTTATTGAATAGTATTCCAAATTTGAGTAAAGAAGTGGTGAAGCTTGTGTGCTCTCTTTGTGCCCCTTGGAAGCCCTATAGTAAAATCAATGTTTGTGGGCACCCATGATGTATCGACCCGACCCGCTTCCATTTACTTTAAGTGAAAGTTTTCTACTTCGCTTTGCCATCATGAAATTGAATTTCAAATTGATAATTTCCATTTAAGAAGAATATTTCAAATTGATAACTTTCACTTAAAAAGAATCTTTCAAATTGATCACCTCCCCTTAGGAAGAAACTTTCAAATTGATCACTTTCTTCTCCACCATATATAAATATGTGGCTAGGAGGGAGAGAAGAAATAGAAGTGAGATTCAAAAAGCACAACAAGTATGAGAGAACTGAGGAGGGAGGGAGAAAGAGAGAAGACTCTATTTTTTTGAAACCATCCTCTGTTTTGTGATATTTGGAGAAAGCTCCGTGCAAGGAAATCATCAAAAGAATTTGGGTTGTGGTATGTGTATGGTTTTCGACCTGTGACTCCACACTTGACCATTGGTATATGTGATTCAATCCATTCAGATCCGAAATCCGCTGCAACAAGCAACATCAGACAAGAGGTATCATTTTTTTCATATATTGAATTCCTTGCTTGATATATATCTTTCTAACACTGGTATCAGAGGCTAAGTGATTGAATCCATGTTTGGAACCGTCTGTGGTTGGAATCTTATAAAACTTTGAGAGTGCTTTAATGGCAATTTTACCTATGGTATATGAATAACTATTAATGCATATGTACTATGCGTGATTATTATATATACTTGAAAAATGAGATATATGCATGGTTATATCATATTTACGGATCTTTATCCCAGTGAGAATATGGAATAGTTGAGTTGAGACTCTCAACCCTAGAATTCAGCACATATATATTGAAATACATTTATATAGACATTTGGTTTCAAAAGATAGTTGAGAGCTATACGAACTTTCGATTTTATACTATTTATGTCTAGTAAATATTATTTTAAAGATATATTGCAGATAATGTGTTCCGTTGCTAATAAATGTTTTGTGCTAATGTGTCACGTCCTAACCTTCAGATCGAGTATGAGATAACCGTCACATTACCTAAGAATACGGGTGATCCAAACCCGTACACCAAAATACCGCAAGGCATTCATCGATATCCATTCATTTTCAAAATAATCCAATAATTTTCAAATAAAGCAACATGCATTCAAATACACAAACTAAAACAACCCGGTCTGTCCCTATTCAAATGCATGCACAAGGCCAACCGACCATCTATTCTACAATCACAAGTAAAAGGTCAGTCTAACCATTCAAATTGAATTCCCCATTCATCATAAATCATTTCATAAACCAACCAAGAGGTCCCTTCTCAAGGGATCCATATCAAATTCTGCCGGTCACAATTCCCAAAAATTTTCAAAGAAATGAGAGGAAGATCATTAATTTAAGTAAACAAACCATAACCAAATCTCACATGAAAAGAAAAATCTAGCACAAAATAAGTTTTCAAAACAGTTACAAAGTTTGCCTCCACTTAGATCCACTAATTAATACCTTAAACCAAAACAAATTTATACCAAAAGAAATCTTCAAAGGTTGTCTACCCAAGTCCGGTACTAGACGATCACAACTCTCAACTAGGTATTCTCCAAAAAAAATGGAGATAAGAGGGATGAGTACAAACAATATCCAGTCAGTCGAGTGACAAATTATGATAATAAATGAGGGCTGATTGTGAACATATCAAATATAATTTCAAACCATTGTTATTAGATCTATAAATTCCATAATTTCATACAAAATATCAAGTTCAAATGAATTTAAATAAATCATGAAAAATGAAATTTATGCATTCGATTTACATTCATATTTTTTTCAAAATCCATGGGATTGCCAAAACCATAACTTCCGACAATGGTCTACCGCGACCATGGGCAGAACCGCTAAACATTTTCATATTTTTTCAACTCACAAATACCCCAACGTTGGCGTTGGCTCGGGCCTCCCTTAGCATGCTATCAAACTAATTCGAGAAATAATAATAATAGTTTTGGAAATACCTCTCGAGCGCGACTATCTCCCAAGGCAAATACCCGTAATCACGTTGTCATACCGTGAGGGAAATGACTATAGCCATTAAATCATGCATTCAAGTACAATTTTATAAATCTCATAACATATATCAAAATATGTCATAATAGTTCAAATATTACTCAAATCATGAGTTCAATACCAACATATTTAATATGAATTAATAAATATGACACAATATTTCAATAAAATATTTGGATATATTTTTTATTCTAAATTCTCTTTTGAAACACTTCACAATCACAAACTAATTTATAAATCAATTTTAAAAATATTACAAAATCGAGTAAAATATTTTCTCATTCAAAATTATAATCATGTATCCACTCATCTTTTGAAAGGGTAATTACTTTCAATCCAAATCCAAATCAATAATTTTTTACTCTTCAGATTCCAATTGTCTTAATTCTAAGACAATATATACACATTTATCACTTATTCACAAACTAATACTAAGAAAATCAATATTCTCCTCACAATTCAGACTCTAATTTTTTCAAATTCACCAATCTATCATTTAATTTTATCAAATCACATTACCAATTTATGAAAATAATTTCTCTTTCAACATTTTCTCAAATTTTAATATTATATATACTCTAAATTTAAAATTTTGAACTTTATTTTTACAATCTCAACATAAAAGTTTATATACTAGAAAAATACACTTAAATTTAAAATAAATGAAGGAAAATTATTTTACTTGAATCACTAATTTTGTCTCTTGATCACATTACCTTCAAATCCTAATTTTTCTCTCTCTACAAAACCCGAAATTTCAACATAAATACAAAATTTATGTAAGAATAATTTTGCCTTTCATTTCTCCTTTCTCTTTCGTCAGTTCTCATATGTATCTCGAAGACTCGAATTGTTCTCCTCTCCTCTCGCGGTGACCTAGCAAACCATTGTCGAGCTTTGTGTGCGCTGTGCAGCAAAGATCTTGTTCTTATGTCCGTCGCTGCTCCAATTTCACAACTCAAAGGTCGATTCAAAGGTAAAATCTCTCTCTCTCTCTCTAGGGTTTCTACAAAATTAGGGTTTTTGCGATTTTTTTCTTCTCCCTTAGAGTTTTGACGATTTTTTTCATGATTTGTTCCTCTCACCTTAACCTAGCTCTCAAGTTTTCAATAGAGATCTGCGAAGTACGGCTGTGATTCATCCATCACCGTTCGATGTCACTATTGCCATTGCAAGATCATTTCTTTTAGTTGAAGGTAAACTGTCTCTCTCTCTTTTTGGTTGTGAACAAAAAGATGTTCTTCTCTCTCTATTTCTACAAGATCATCACTGTTCGTTGGAGTTAGGGACTAACTTTTAATTTGACCTAGATCTCTCATCATGCTTTGCGTTTGCTAAATCTTTGATGTCAGTGTGTTTGAGAACTTTAGGCACAAGCATTAAGCCACGTTTTATTTTCTGTATGCATAGGCACAAGCATTTGAGTTTTATAGCAAATGACTTTAAAATTAGAACATTAGGCCACGTTTTATTTTCTGTCTGCTCTAGTATTTATGAGGAAATCACACTGTATTTGCATAGGCATAAGCATTTAAGTTCTATAGAAAATGACAAAATATAATTAGAAACTTTAAGCCTCATTTTATTTTATGTGTGCTGCTCTAGTATTTATACTCTATTTATTTCGTAAGGATAAGTATTTAGAGCATTTTTGGGATTCAGTTTCGTACTCATATAAAAGGATTTCAAAGCCCTTATGAAGCTTCAATTGTTTTGCTACAAAATTTGAAATTCTGAACAGTAAAGATCTCTCTCTCTCTCTCTCTTTCTCTTAATTTCTTTTTCACTGATTGCATACTCTCTCTCTTTACCTTTCTAGTTCTACAGCATTAACATAGGTTTTGTGGAGAATATTATATACCAATCATTGATTTTGAATTTCCAAGAAGATTACTATTTAAGAATATTATATACTCTTTGCTTTTTTCAGATTCCTACATGTTTATAATTTTGAAATGTTTATGGAATGGAGATGTCTTTTACTTAGTAATTGTACTTGGATACACATTTATCATTTTGAAATGCTTATCGCATGGAGACAACTCTTGCTTAGTATTTGTATTTGGATGTATTTGAAAAACTAGAACTAGGGCTGCTTTACTACATTCGCGGCATTCATTTTTCTTTTTTCTTTTTTTCTTTTATTATTTTTATTACAAATCCCAATCATTTTACTTTTTTCATTTTTCTTTTATCATTTTTAATGCAATGATCTATAATTATTTAATGGAAATCTCTTCCACCATTCTCTTTTCTTTTTTTTTTATGTATTATTATCGAATCATTCTTGATTTTGATTCTTAATTCTTTGTTTTTGTTCTTAATAAAAGAATGGATCCAAAAGCAAGTACAAGTAGTGGTAGGAAGAAAAGGATAAATGAATCTGAAAATATAGATCCAACTGAATTGTTGATTACACCTATTGTTGCATCAACTGGTTCTACTATGCCTGTTGATCAAGGAGGACAAAATGTGCAAATCTCATATCAAAGTACTAATGACACATCTATTCCGATAGAGGTACAAATTGAACAATGGACCAAGGAATTGGAGAAACAAGGACTTGGTGGTGAAGAAGAAGGAGATGATGATGATGATGATGATGTTGAAGAATGAGGAGATGGTAGTGAAATGCTAACTGTTCGTACAGCCGAAAGTATAGAAGATAATCCTTTTGGGGAGTAGCAAAAGGAAAAAAATCATAGGTTTTGGAATACATTGCTCCTGTTGGCCTTGTAGAAGGTGCTAAGAAGGTGAAGTGCAACCATTGTGATTCGAAGTTGAAAATCCATAAAACGAAGTCAATAAGTACGTACATTAGACACCTAAAAAAATATTAACAGTTTGTGGGGGAAATGAGAAGTACGCAATCTACACTTATCAACTTTCAACCTATTGAAGTTGTCTCAGCTTCTAAAGGTCCTCAAATTGTTTCTGTCAAATTTGACATGCCAAGAATAAGAGAGGCAGCTGCACATTGGATTATGATGCATGAGCATCCATTTAGCATTGTAGAAGATGACGATTTAATTTAATGCAAAGGCCTGGAATGCTAGAATGGAAACCACAAACAGGAAAAAATGATTGCATGTTGGTTTATGAAACTGAAAAGAAGTTAAAGAATGTATTTGCAAATGTTGAAAAGATTAGTTTGACAATAGATCTTTGGAAGTCAAAAACCCAAAAAATTGGGTACATGGTCGTACTGGATTGACTCTAATTGGAAATTGCAAAAGAAGATATTAAATTTTGTCAATATTCTACTGCCGTATACAAATAGAGAAATTACAACTACTTTGTTCAAGTGTACTAAGGAATAGAAAATTGAAACCAATATCGGTTGACAATACCTCTAACAATAACTTGGCCATAACTATTATGAAAGAAGACTTCTCTAACTATAACAAGTTGATGTATAATGGAAAGATTTTTCATGTACGATACTGTGCGCATATTTTGAACCTATTGGTTCAAGATGGATTTGGGGAGATTCGTGATATTGTTGACAAAATAAGGAATATGGTTGATTATATTAACCGCTCAGAGGTTAGGATAATAATGTTTTCCGAATATGCAACTGAAAAAAACTTGGCTGGTTCTGGAAAAAAATTGATTAATAATTGTAAAATCCGTTGGAACTCAACATTTGACATGCTGAGATGCATTTATAATTTTCGTGTTGTTTTTCCTCGCTTTAAAGAACAAGATTCCATATATATTTATTGTCCAACAATGGAGGATTGAGAGAAATTTGGTAAGATTTGCAAGGTGTTTGAATATTTTAAATCTGCTACATTGCTTGTTTTTGGGACTGACTAGTCGACAACAAATTTGTTTATCAAGGAAGTGGATTCGATAAAGAAGATATTGGATAAAAAAATTTATGATTTGGATGATTTCATTGCAAGAACGGTGGAAAAAATGAAAATCAAATTTGATAAATATTGGGGCGTAGTGAATTTGCTTATAGTAATAGCTGACCTTACAAAGAAGCTAATTTCTGTTGAATATTATTATGAAGTCATGGTTGGAGAGGATGTAGCGAATCGGTATGTTAGCGAGGTGAGAAATATGTTGTATAAGTTGTATGATGAATATGTTTCTGCTGAATCCTCACACGGCAAAGACCCAGCTTCATCATCCCATGCGAGTTCTTTTATCGGAGGTTAGAATTTCCATGTGATACTGATACTAGACTTAAGGATTTTGTTAGAAGAAGATTTGGTACACATTCTCAAATCAATGAATTAGATGATTATTTGGCTAAATCTCCTGAAACAAAATCAGATAAGGATGAGAGTTTGGAGTGGTGGAAGGTCAATAGGGTCACTTACAAAGTTTTATCTCAGATGACTTGAGACATACTAATCATTCCTCTTAGCATAGTAGCATCGAAGGCTACATTTAGTGTAGAGCACAGGTGATAGACACATATCGTGGTTTTTTGACTCCAGAAACAAAAATAAGGCAAAAGTAAGTATTAATTTTTGTTAAATAATTAATATATATTTTGCTGATATATATTGTATTAAATTTTTGTTAAATAATTTCATTGTGTTAAATTTTATATATATTTTGCTAATATATTGATTTTTTTTATATGCAGAAACACGTCATTATGATGAAAAAAATTCCGCTGGTATGTCTGACAAAAAGTAAGCAAATAATTCTATCAATATCTTTATTTTTATTGTTGGTATAACTTTATTTTCATAATATTTATGAATTGTGTAGGTTGAGTTGTTGAGTGCTGAAGGATATTGATAGAGGATGTCGGAGGATGTTGAGTGTTGGAGAATGTTATTGGCTTGTTGCGGGAGGATGCTGATATTAGAGTTGATTTGAGTTTATTTATTTATATTATATCATGTTATTATTAGGATTTGGTATAATTTTATTTGAAGGGACTGTTATAAATGTAATATATAACTAGTTTTGATTCATATGTTTGCAGACTTATGTAGTTGGACTTATTTAATAGTTATTATGGATTTTATTTAATTTTTACGTGGTTGCAAATAAGATTGTGATTGAATTCAATTAGGATTTGGATTTTATTTAATTTAATAAACATGTTTGGATTTGGAATGTCCAAAAAAATAAGGAAATTCTATCAGTTTTGAAATTAGAAACTTAGGCAATTAGGAAGTTAGGCAAAATTTTGCCTATTCTGAAATAGGAAACTTGAATTTGCCCATTCTGAAACAGGAAACTTGAATTTGCCCATTCTGAAACAGGGAAGTTCAATTTTGAAACAGGTTTGCAAATCTCGAGCTCGAGTATGATTCCAGGTTCGAGTTTAGGTTCGGGATTTGGTATCATCTCGAGCTCAGGCTTAGACCCGGGCCCAATCTTTCCTCGCCAGGGCCGTGACACTCGAGCTCGGGCTCCTCGAAGACACTTCGAGTCAAGTTCGAGCTCTAGAATGATAGGTTCGATGAGTTCGAGCACAACTATAATTGACTCGAGCCGAGCTCAGGTATTGTGATAACCGATCTCGACCCGTGAGTCATAACAAGACTAGTATGTAGAATGATATGATGGTTGAGTTTGAAATATATCAAACAGCACATGAAATGTGGAATACTTTAAAGGCAAAGTTTGGAGTGAATTTATCAACTAAAATTAGACAGTTTATAATAAAGTTTGATACATAAGTGAAAAAACATCACTCGATGAAATAGTATCTGAGGGAAATGTCAAACATGATAAATGAGTTGAGATCTGCTAGACATATATTAACGGATGAGCAGCAGATATAAGTTATCATTAGATTGCTTCCTCAAAGTTGGGAACCTATGAAAATTAATATGACTTACAATCCTACTATTAAAACATTTGAGAATGTTATGAGTCATATTGAATTAGAAGATGAGGGTCTATAGACAACCAGATCTTCTGAACAAACTTATGTTGTTGAGTCCAGTTCAAACAGGGTTTTTGACTCCAAATGTACAAAAAAAAAAAAGAGATTCTTCAAGAAAAGCATTCCAAATTTCAAGAAAACTCAAGTTGATCACCGTAAGAGAAGTAAGCACAGTGCAAGAAAGAAAAATGATAAAAACAATCAAGTATGTTATAATTGTGATAAATTGGGCCACTATACTCGTGAATACACTGAGTCAGGAAGGTATTGTTTGAACCTTTTTCACATAATGTTTGTATTTCTAACACTATTATGCTCGCTGAATCAAATCATTCTTGGACTCTTGACTTAGGAGCAACAGACCACATAGTTAGAAATAGAGGATCATTTATCGAATATCACCGAATCCCAGCTGATTCGAAATGGATATATATAAGAAACAATACCAGAGTTATAATAAAAGGTATTGGTACTTGTAAATTATTTTTTGAAGGGGGTCATATCTTGTTCCTACATAATATTCTGTACGCACCAAATATTCGACGTAACCTTATGTCGGTTACTATCCTCATGTGCTTGGGTTTTAATTTGAAATTTCATAGTGATGTTGTATATATTTATCTTAACACTGAATATGTTGGCTCCGCGCACCTTATAAATGATTTTCTTGTATTAGATATAATGAAAATTATGATGGCTGCTTTTCTTTGATTGTATCATCTAATGGCCATAATATGGATTCAAATATATGGCATGCTAAACTGGATCATATTTGGGAAGAAAGAATACACAAATTAGCTAAATAGGGACTTTTGGACAATGTCTCAAAAGTAAACTTATCAATATATAAGTATTGTTTAGAAAGAAAAGCAATAAGAAACCATTTGATAAGGGAATCAAAGTAGATCTTCCATTACAATTAATCCATTATGATATATGTGGTCCAATGAATATGAAAGCAAGGCATGGAGTGTCTTATTTCATCACTTTCATCGATGAATTTAGTTATTTTGGTCATGTTTATTTGATCTCCCATAAGTCGGAAGTATTGGATTGCTTTAGACTATATTTGAGATTGGTTGAGAATCAATTAAACAAAACGATTAAGGCAACGAGGACAGATCAGGGACATGAATATCTGTCAGATCAATTTAGGAATTCATGTAATGAAAAATGGATAATAACACAGCTCACTATTTCTGGTACTCCGTAACAAAATGGTGTTGCAGAAAAGAAGAATAGAACCTTGTTAGATATGATTAGGTCAATGATAGTGCAAGCGAATTTTTCAATCTTATTGAGGAGATATTTTGTTGACTATTGTCTATATACTTAACCGTATGCCCTTTAAATCAGTTACTTCTACTCCCTATGAACTTTGAATAGACCGAAAGCCCGATCTAAATGACTTGCAGCCCTGGGGTCGACAGCATATGTTCATGATCCAAACCATAAATATGGAAAACTGGATTCTAAAGAAAAAAAGTGTATCTTTATTAGATACTCTAAACATTTAAAGAGATATGTATTCAATAGGAAACACAAGAATGAAAGTATAACTGAGATAAAATCAAGAGATACTATATTTTTGAAAAATGAAATTATCGAGAAGTAAAATTGATAAGAATTTAACATTATACGAAATGCAAGATTCTGATGGCATTTGACGTTCCAAGTAGTTCAATAGCAAGAGAAAATGAGAAAATTCATTCTCTTAAACCTAATGGGAGTGAAATTCTATCGAATGATTCAATTTCACGAGAAATTCAATTGCAAAGAAGTACTCGTAAAAGTATTCTCCGTCGTCATTTTGAAATTGAAGGAGAAACTTTTATGATAGTTCCACTTGATGAAAATGATTCTAAAATATTTGAAGAGGCTATTTCATCAATTAATAATGCAAAATGGATAAAGAGAATGAAAAAAGGAATGGAGTCTATGAAATTAAATCAAATCTGGGACTTAGTTGATTTGCCTTTAGGACGAAAGACTATTAGGAACAAATGAGTTTTCAAGATCAAACTTAAGACAGATGGATCTATTAAAATATTCAAGACACATTTGGTTGCTAAGGATTATATCCAAGAGAAATATATAGACTATGAAGAAACTTTTTTACCTGTTGTAAGGTTTGCTTCAATACGCATTATCCTTGTTACTATTACCCATTTGTATCTTAAATTGCACCAAATGGATGTTAAAACTATTTTTCTCAATAGAGAATTGAATTAGAAAATCTACATTGAGCAACCTATAGGTTTCATTATTAAAAACTGGGAGCACAAAGTTTACAGACCCTGAAAATGATTTATAGTCTTAAACAATCATTCAGACAATGGTATTTAAAGTTTCAGCAAACCATAGTTACATATGGGTTTACGATGATTAAGGAGTACCATTGTGTTTATATAAAGCAGTTAGAAGATAAATTTGTGATATTGTCACTTTATGTAGATGATATCTTACTAGTTGAAAATAATTTGGATATTATTATTATTATTATTAAAAAGTGGTTATTTTCAAATTTTGAAATGAAAGATATGGATGAAGTAACTTACACTCTTGGTATAAAAATCCAAAGAAATTATTTAGAGAAGTTTCTTACTTTATCGCAAGAATCTTATATTTTGAAAATCTTATAACGATTTTATATGTTGGATTGCAAATCTATTGATACATCAATTGTGAAAGGTGAAACCTTTAATAAAGAAATGTATCCTAAACTCCACAAGATTCTGAATATATGGAAAGAGTTCCATATGCAAGTGCCATAGGGAGCTTAATGTATGCAATGATGTGTACTCGTCCTAATATTTGCTATCCAGTTGGATTGACAAACATATATTAGTCAAATTCTGGACCAACGCATTGACGAGCGGTAAAGAGGATATTGAGATATCTGAAAGGTACCACTAATTATACTCTATGCTACCAGGGTAATGATTTGCATTTGGTAGGTTATACTGATACAGATTGAAGTGGTGACCTAGATGAAAAAAAATCTACATCGAGATATGTGTTTTTACTAAATAACGGTGCTATATCTTGAAGTAGCAAGAAACAGACTTGCATAGTATTATCTACTATGGAGGCTGAGTTTGTTGTATGTACAATAGCTGTCCAGGAGACTATTTGGCTTAAACGATTCTTGGAAAATCTGCCAATAGTTGCCAATATTTCGATATTCATAAGGATCAACAAAACAAATAGATATAAAATATTATTTTATTAGGGATATTATAGCTCAAAAGAAAGTGATTTTACAACATATATCTACGCAAAAGATGGTTGCATATCCTCTTACTAAGTCAATCCCTAGAGATGTATTCTTATATCATGTTAAGGCTCTGGAATTATGTAAATTGTAATAGATATTGTAAATATTGAAATAATGATATAAATATTTCATGAGACAACATGCGTTGCTTGTTATTTACATCTTATGAAATATTAACACTGATGAGTATGTCGCCAAACATAATTCGACTCTCCGATACGAGTGACCACCTCGAGCGTTGTAAGAGCGTGTTAAGATGAGATTTATTTATACTCTTGACTTGTGAGTTATTGAATAGTGCTAGTAAAGTCAAGATGGGTATAATACTAGAAAAATCATCTTGATATAAGTCAAAATAAGGTCTGATTAATAGACCTAACATGACAGCCCACAATCATGAATACTTGTTTAAAAGTCGAATGCGAGTTTTTAATAAAACATTTTGGATAGCGAGCTATTGAAAACTCGGGCTAAATGCTTGTGTAATAGTGTTTGAGTTCAGATCTGTATGGTGGTTTTATTAAAGGAAAAGATATACGCTCTTATATATAAGGTACAAAGAGTTTTTTCACCATAGCATGTGTTTCATACCACATGTACCACAGACGTCAAACAAATGAAACTGAGTGAATTTTTATTATAAAAATCTCCGTCTCTTCATTGTATGAGTTCTTTTAATGGTACCCTATGTGACTTCTGTCAATGTTATAAGATAATGAACAGATGTTTACTACTTTGACATGTTTCTTATGATCATGTTTGATTTGATCTTCCGAGACGTGCTGGGAAAGTAATTTGTTTATTATTAAGTAACATGTGGGCGGTAGGAAAAACTATTTTGATTACACCATTCATATGTATTTACTGGTCGACCAATTATGTTTCCTTTTTTAGAGTTGAGATATAATTGTGAATGCATGATGAAAAGTCAAGATCAAGTATGACATTTGAGAGATTGGGTATACTTTGATGGTGTAACAAAATGAGTTTGGGGCACAACAAGACACAAAAATATTTTTTTTTTGGGTTGCAGTTGCTATGTTAACCCTAATAGGTGCATAGCTCAGGCTCCCAAGTGTAGGTGGTGTACTTGTAAGCCACACGACCTATTTTCTTGTATGAAAACGATAATTTTGTAGAGCTAGATCTCAAGAAATCTTAAATAGGTTCGTCCCATCATGTGCGAGTTGGAGATATTGAAAGCCCTACAATAAAATCAATGTTTGTGGGCGCCCATGATGAGTCGACCCGACCTGCTTCCATCCACTTTTAAGTGGAAGTTTTTTACTTGGTTTTGCCATCATGAAATTAGATTTCAAATCGATTACTTTCACTTAGGAAGAAAATTTCAAATTGTTCACCTCCCCTTAGGAAGAAGCTTTCAAATTGTTCACCTCCCCTCAGGAAGAAGCTTTCAAATTAATTACTTCCTTCTCCACTGCCTATAAATTTGTCGCCAGGAGGGAGAGAAGAGATATAAGTGAGATTCAAAAAACACAAGGAGTGTAAGAGAACTAAGGAGAGAGAGAGAGAGAAGACTCTTTGTTTTTTCAAAATCATCCTCTATTTTGTGATTTTTGGAGAAAGCTCCGTGCAAGGAAATCATCAAAAGAACTTGGGTTATGGCATGTGTATGGTTTCTGACCTATGACTCCACGCCCGACCATTGGTACATGTGATTCAATCCATTCCGATCCGAAATCCGTTGCAACAAACAAATCGGACAAGAGGTATCATTTTTTTCATATGTTGAATTCCTTGTCTGATATGTGTTTTCCTAACAGTGCGCAAGTTGAAATTTCACCCTTTGTGGTTACAATTAGATAAGCTTTCTATTGATTATGCCAGACCAACCTTTCTACTCATTGAGTACGTTGATAGAGCAATTGCATGGTGGTGTATAATGTAAACAGGTTCGAAAAAGAGCAATTTTTTTTTTCAAAAGAAACATTTATTAATATTTTTTTAATAAAAATCTTTTTTTATCAAATATTTTTTACCACGAAGGATTTATAATAAAAAAAAATTATCAAACATTTTTTATCATAAAAAATTCTTTGTTTAATCAAATATTTTTTTACCATGAAGAGTCTTTAATGGGAAAAAAACATTTTAAATCATAAAAATATTTTTTATCAGGGTAAAATTTATAATTATATAATCCACATTTTGAAAGATATACAAATCAAACGTTATTAATGGTAATCATACTTATTCTAGAATTTGGTCATACCTATTTCAGAAGTTGAACTAAATAAGGAATATTGAATTTCGATTCCTATTCCAATTCTTAAGTTTTTTATTCCGATTTTGATTTCGATTTCAAAATGCAAACCAAATGCCCCTCACTTTATGTTGTGAAGTTTTAATAATGGTCTTTATTTTTAATATATTTATTAATAATTTAAGAATGCAATGTAATGAGACATATAAAGGTATAAAATGAGATGCAGAAGTTATCAAATTTTAGGTCCAACTTGATCCGAAAAGAGCATATAAAAGTATTATTAAACTGGGGCTAGCTCGCACCAAAAGGTGACATAAAATTGTCATCGGCATATAGTTATTTTAGTCAAAAAAGGCATGAAAAACTCCTCATAAATCTAAGTTTAGCATTGTCAAAAAAATGCAAACAATTGGCCTAAGGGTTTAGGGTCATATGGCATGAAAAACCCCAGTACACGTCTGCTTGCGCATTCGAACACACATGCTTGTGCTCAATCTCTCATCATGTTTTTTCTTATCACTCTATCAGCTATTGTATTACCAAAAATTAGATGTTTAACTCCTCTTTCTTATCACACTGTCAGCTACTGTATTACCAAAAATTAGATGTTAACTCCTTCTATAACCTCATGAATATCCCTTTTGAACATATGCATTCACATTTGAACATGTGAACTTAAAGAAGAGATAGGGGTTTTGAAGAAAAAGGAAAAGAGAACTTGGTTTGTACCTTGAACAAATCTCTATATGGTCTCAAACACGCGCCAAGATGTTGGCATAAGAGATTTGATTCATTCATCATGATCCTTGGATACAATAGAATTAGTTCTTATCCTTGTGCTTACTACAAGAGATTTGGTGATGGTGATTTCATTATTCTGCTATTGTATGCTGACGACATGTTGGTAGCAGGCCCCCAACAAAGATCATATTACAGACTTGAAGGCACAGTTAGCTTGGGAGTTTGAATTGATGGACTTGGGACAAGCAAACAAGATTCTAGGGATGCAAATTTACCGAGACAAATAATAAGAAGATTTTGCTTACTCAAAAGAACTACTTGAACAAAATCTTGCAACGTTTTAACATGCAAGATTGTAAGACAATTCATAACTCTTCCTATTAATTTCAAGTCATCCTCAAGTATGAGCCCTAGCAACGAAGCAGAGAGGATGGAAATGTCACGAGTCCCATATGCATCAGCAGTGGGTAGCCTAATGTTCACCATGGTATGCACAAGACCAGACATTGCACAGGCAGTGGGAGTGGTTAGTCGATACATTGTGAATCTTGGTAAAGATCATTGGAGTAGTGTAAAGAGGATCATGAGATATATCAAGGATACCTTAAATGTTGCATTATGTTATGGAGGATCAAATTTTATTGTCAAAGGATATGTTGATTCAGATTATGCAGGTGATCTTGACAAGAGCTTGTACAGGTGATCTTGACAAGAGCAAGTCCACCATAGGTTATGTGTTTACTCTTGCTGGAGGAGCTGTAAGCGGGGTTTCAAAACTGCAGTCTATTGTGGCTACTTCAACGATGGAGGCAGAGCACGTTGCACCTACACAAGCTGGCAAAGAGACGATCTGGTTACAAAATGCTACTGGAGGAGCTCGGACACAAACAAAAGAAGATTGCCCATTTTGTGACAGTTAGAGTGCTTTGCACTTGGCAAAAAATCCAGCATTTCACTCTAAGACAAAGCACATGAGAGTTCAATATCACTTCGTTCGCGAAAAGAAGGAAGAAGGAAGTGTAGATATACAGAAAATCCATACTAAAGACAACTTAGTAGATAGGTTAACAAAGCCAGTTAACAATGACAAATTCAAGTGGTGTAGATCCTCTGTTGGCCTAGCAGAAACATAAGCAGCATGGAAATGGCAAGCAGAAAGGATAGAATGATTACAGAAGTGACTTTAAGTGGGAGAAATGTTGCAGTAAAGTCAATTTTATGATTGGCCAAAGCTCAAAGCATAGGCGGCAACCTTACCAATTAAGGAAATTCACTACTTCGGAATTAAGCCATTGAATTGGTCATAGGTGGTTAGAATTTTCTACAACTCATGTACAGTAGTATTTCTCTCTTACCAACTAAGAACCACCTCCTATGAATTCCTATAAATATGATTGAATTCATAGTATGTGTAGTATTCCCGTATTGAGCATTTAAGCACAAAAAATATAGGGAAAGTAAGAGAAATTATTGTACCCCTTTACTACAATGAAATCCTTCTACAATTTGCCTATTATTTTGTTTGAGTTTTATTTGGGGAACTTTTCCAAAATTCTTCTTTTATAGTTTCTACTTCAGTTGTTATTGGGTGTCCAGTACCACAACATCACAAGAAGAACTTCAACTTTAGGATAATTATGCTTAATGCATCTTCTCTAATAATGAATGTTATGGAACATCTTTATATGTTTTAGGTTGTGATGATGTCTATTGAATTTATTGATAGTTGAAGTTTGTAAATAAATTTGACTAATATTCCATGTCTCTTCGCATACAAGAAACTTTACAAAACATAATTGCTCGTGGTGTTTAACTTTTATTGCTAATACAAATTTGACATGCACTTCTGATTCCTCTACCTTTCAGCCTGTGAAATTCCTTGTTGAGAAACTTGATATCTAGTGAGAGAGAGAGAAGAGGGGGGGGGGGGGGGAGAGTGTGTGTGTGTATTTTGGTTTCAAATCTTTCCCCTCCCCCAACCCATGATCTCGGTTCAAATCTCGTCGTTTCGGGGACCTTTGAGTCCCGCGAGGCTTTGCTGAGTTTTTGGGCTTTCATTTAGGTGGGGCTGGTTGGTTGTGGGCCAGTAAGGACTGTGAAGTTGGCTATTGCATAATTTAAAGGGAAAAATCTGTGAATCCCATGAGAACGTTTTGCAAAACCATACCATCTCTCCCCCTCTCTCCCCCCCCCCCCCCCGGGAGAATGAAAATATAATTCTCCTTGTAAAGCAAAACCAGAATCAACAAGTACTCAGGGGTACATTGATGCCTTGTTTGACAAGGCCCTTCATAGTTAGGGGCCATAACACCTGCAACTTACCAGCAAACAAATACAAGTAGACAAGCTTCTTAGCCCTTACTTTATATTCACATCAATGTCAAGAACCAAGCTTAATTTATCATTAATTCAGTTTTCAAATTCTGCCTATTACAATGACCTTGAAAATGGCTTGCTAAAAATTACATCTTTTTGATTTTTCTCGTTGAAATCTACCATAAAAATTGCATGCACGGGTCTGTGATCTGACAATTTTGCCTCTCCTCTGTTATATTCTTCTTGATTCAATCCCTTCCCAAACCAAATTATCCGATCACACCTGCAAAAATTCTCTTTCCAATTAATTCATTTACTTAAAAAATAATAATCAAGTAAACATAAAAACATATTACCATGCAGGAGCCCGGTTTTTGGCTGCTTTTCTTGATCTACTTCCATTAGATCCCATGTATGAATCAGAGTTTGGCTCATATTTATAGGTGGGAGCAAACTCAATATGTCCTTCATACCAACCTTCAAATATGCCGCCCTCCCCAAGTTCTGCCTTAAGCTTTTAAATTAATTTACACCAAAATATCATATCTGATTAAAGACCATACCAAATCATTTTTTATTTTTGTTAAAATTATACAAAAATCTTTAACAAAATTATTACCTCATCATTTTCTAATAATACCTTCCACTCTTGTTTGTCTGCTAAGCAGCGGGTTGTGTCCTCTGGCAAATAGACTCTGTAGTTCAAGTCGCCGAGCCAAATCACATGACTGCATGAGAGTACATAAAGTTAAGGCTTAAGTATTAAGTTGGACGCACAAGTGACACACCTTGACCCATGGATGTGTGCCTGGTCACTTATGGAGTAGATTCAAGTTTTAATAACTTTAATTTATTAAGTAAATATATAAAAAGAGTTAACACTAATTGTGTAATTTTAGGTATACGGGTCTTAATTTTACACATATATTATAATATACTCAAAACCATGCTTAAAATAATCAAATGACCATGCATGAAGCAAATAATCACTTACCCTACTAAATCTTGTTTCAGAACAAAAGTGTTGTGCACATTTGTTATCTATCAAGTTGTATGTTTGTTAATAGATTTAAAAGTTGAGCCTAACAATTTCCTACTTACTCATGGTCTAGAATTCTTTGAGGCAAATCATGGGAAGAGACATGAGAAAACATTGTACGAGACAGTATTGCAGAAGCATCTGCATTTCTATGCCTCTTGTCACCTTCTTTACTTCCACAAGCCAAGTGACAGCAGACAAAGCAAAAACTTGTTTCGTGCAAGTAAAATCTGATTGACACAGCACCCTGCAAAATCATATTCATCAAAAAATAGAATTTGGAAAATTTACCAAATACTTGGATTAAGAAGGCACATACTTTATTTCCGAGGCATCCCATGATGCCACAGCCTACACATGAAACACTAGGATGTTGGATATGGCTGCGAAGATCGCTTCTAACCCAAACACTGATGAAAATTCCAACCATCTGTTTGCTTAGGATGCATGTAAAGTCTGTAGCTGACGTCTGATCCTTGACAGGATAAACCTTTTGAAGCTCTCCAGCTGCTTTTGGTTGTTGTTCAAGTACCATATTGGATGTCTCTTTTGTGGGTATGGTCTTGTTTAGAGCTGATCTTATAAGAGAATTCCATTTCTTTGATATTTTGTTGTTTTCAGATCCTAGTATGTTTGCAGCATTTAGAGGCACAATTTCTTGAAACCTGCCATGACCATAACATATATTTTCATATTCAAAAAAAAAAGAGGGATTATTTTTCAGGAAATTATAACTGAGATCTTTCAATTACCCAAGTACATATATATCGGCCGGATTATTTTGGATTTGAAGTAAGTCCTCCATGTTCAAATTGTTTGGTGGTTCGAATCCTCCAACATTCCAGGAGCTAACGAATAGTCTTCTATTCAAGGAAATAAATCAAATGTCATAGTTAAAATATGTAGAAGAAAATTCATATTGAAATAGAATAATAACTTTGAGAGAGAGAAAAGTACTTAGAATATGGGGATTGTTGATTTGAATTTGATATTTCAAGCATGGTTTGACCTGTAGTAGTAGGACTGTGAGCTATCATATTATTGCTGCTTGATCTCTTTTTGAGGATCTTGTTGAAAATTAATCTAGACCACTCGACCTTCAAGCAAGCAAAAAAAAAGTTGGTCAATGAAGAAAATATGAGGAGAGAGAGAGAGAGAGAGAGAGAGAGGGGCTGACTTTCCACTTTCCCTGCCATAGTCATCTTGGGAGGGGCCTTGATTAGGATGAAGCTAGGAAGAAACCACATAAAGAGTTTCGGATGGAGGGAGGGAGGGAGAGAAAGCAAAGATATGAGAAAATGAGATGAGGGAGTGTTGTAGGCACTGACCAAGGCCAAAAAGAGATGAATAAAAGATCGTCTTAGCAGGTAAAAATTGGAAAAAGGCTGTGTTGATGATGGTGACTATAAGCAGTGGACCTATATTCATGACAACTGAGAGCTACCTTACATGTTGACAAGGAAAAAGAAGCAAATATGAAAATAAATAAATAAATAAATAAATAATGTTCTCAATTCACTTTGTTGTTGAAAGCTCATAAAAATAACTATTCATGACCATCATTAATTTCTGAGAAGAATCAAGATGTTGCCATACGAGAAAGACCTTTTTATAAAAAATTGGGCAGCCAACTCCCGAATGGGTTTCCAAATAACTAAAACAAGAAACAATTAATGAATTAAGAAGAAGGATATAAGTAGCTATTTTGGGGCAAACATCCTGTTTCCCTCACAAAATCTGTTTTGGTACTTTTTCTAGGATCCGTTGGTTACAGTAGACCTGTGACTTGTTATTCCAAATATATGTAATTAAAAAAGAACACATGAAAAAGCTCTTTGTTAAATTAAGGGTGTGGGGGTCAGTTGGGATGAGTAGAAAATATTTGTGGTGAAGTGCTGAATATATTAACAGATATTTGGGTTGATGGCAAAGAGTTATATCCGTTAATCAAAATTTGGATTCAAATATCAGAAACATAATAAATATATTGAGAGAGTTTTTTCTATACGATAATAGATGAAGTCGATTAATATGACTCCAGATAAGAAAAAAATAAATTTCAGAAAATAGCATCGGCCAGCCGACCAATATGACTCCAGGTGAGGAAAAAATAAATAGCAGAAAATTGCATCGGCCAGCCGACCCTAGGGCCTACAATGAATATTTTGTTCATGATCTCATATTTGGTTCATGATCTCATTGCCTATGT
The DNA here is from genome assembly GCA_033439265.1 of Dillenia suffruticosa. Taxonomy (NCBI): domain Eukaryota; kingdom Viridiplantae; phylum Streptophyta; class Magnoliopsida; order Dilleniales; family Dilleniaceae; genus Dillenia; species Dillenia suffruticosa. The sequence goes on from JAVTVX010000015.1 coordinate 25,074,802, forward strand.
AGATTTGAGCCATATGTTTTGGGGTCCCCATTTCCAACAATGATTATCTATATTTTATTATTTTCATGATAGTCATGGTTGTGGGCCTCTTAATAGGGTTTTGACCAAAACCATTATCAATCACTTTGGGCTCACACACCCATCAACAACCAAACTTAGACTCACTCTACCGTCTCTATGAAATCTAAAGATTAGTTTCCCTAAAGATTTTTTCTTTTTTTTAATGCAGGGAAGAAATTCGAACTCAAAATTTGAAAAAAAAAATTAATATCAATTGAGTTATAATTTATTAGGTTATGTAAAGAGTTCTAAATTATGTAATTATGATTTAGATAATTATTTAGGAATTTAAATATCTAATCTAATAAAAATTACAACAATCACTTTTCGTCGACAATAATTATAATAATACATGTTGCATATGATGGGTATTTTTCTATGTTTACCATGCAACCTCTCCGACTCATGCAATTGGCATCAATATGCTTTCTCTCTCAATCTTCTTGAATTGTTTTCATAGTTATAACCACATGAAAAAGGTAGATGTTATATTATGTCTTGTCAAACTAATATAATCCTATTTAGAGGTGTCAATGGTTCGGTTCATTTCACTTTGATGGACAAACCAAATCAAATCAAAAACCGAAATTTCAAAAATATCTAACCTGAAAACTAAATTGAATATAATTCGGTTTAAACCGAACCAAATCAAATTTGGTTTGGTTTGATTTATCGGTTTAACTCAAACCACCAACCACCGGTTATCCTAATTCTGTTCAATTATCTCGACATACCCCAAGTTATATATAGTATCTATTCTTAAGGGGACAGTTTAATGGTACAAACGCTCATTCCTAACATGATAATTTCATATTCAAATCTTTATAAAAAAAAATAAAAAAAAAGTTACATATAGTATCTTTGATTTGCATGTGCGATCCCTCTAATATTATAGCCATGCAAAATCCCACTTACGAGTTTATACTCATGGTTATGGATACAAATAATGCCTTCCTTTATAACCACCTTGGTTCTGTGCGAACAAGCATTTGTGTTATTTCAAATAACTTTCCTTTGTGTGCTTATGTTATAATTCAAAATTTTGACTGCTTTCCTGGACATGTTCTGCTACCACATTCCTCTCACTCCTTGGAGGGGAGACTATCGTAGTAACACCAAATGTCAACTTATTGACGTAGATTTAACTCCCATAATGTATCAAATAAGGACAGAAAGGTTCATGGGGCTCACGTAGTGATGAAGTAGGGAGCCACTCAGTCACACCTTTAGTGTTGGACTTAAGAGTGTACACACACACACACACACACACACACACACACACACACACACACACACACACACACACACACACACACATATATATATATTATATCAAGACAAAACTCTTTTGCGTTGAATAGTCGGACATTTTATCCTCTTAACCAGATATCTTAAATTTAAGTTTTGAGAATGTCGAAAAAAGATTTGACAAAGCCAACTTCTCAAATGAGTTCCACGAAATGAATTAAAAGTAAAATCTAGATATCAGTGGTGAAAAAAAATAATATGAAGTGTATGGTACGGTACACCCTAATTACACCACAAGAAACTTGATGGCCTCAAATCCTTAGATTCAAGATTGGCTCTGTGTAGCCTATTTGAAATATCGATACCTTCGTATCCGAGTTTTGAACCTTTTTTTTGTACTTTGATTTGGCCACTACCCAATATCTAAAATTTCGTTCTGACTAATCTAAATCGACCGTTGCAGGGCTCATTTTGTGGGGAGAGGTCTCCTGATATTGTTTTTTCTGTATTCAGCAGGAGTTGAACTCTCGAGTTGATTAGAAAACGAATGTGCACATCACATTTACACCAACAAGTATCGGTAGTTTTGAATCTTATGTTAGTACATGACCAAGACAATTAATCTTAGTTTCAATTTATGATCATCACTCATCACCTTAGTGATAAGGTGATTCTGGCGAGGCTCAATCCACGATCATTCCTTCTTTTTCTAATCGTATTATACACTTGACTTCAATCGATCGATAGAAAAAATAAAATGGTAGTTTTTCCGAGAAGAGGGGAGGGGTTTGTATTCAACTCAATATTTAGAGTAGATCAGCAATTAGTCTAATCGTATTATACATGACTTAAAATGGGTCCGGTATGAATACGATATAATTAATAATCATATTATATTTTATTAGATATATTAGTTAGCATAAGCAATATCTTTATGAATTAATATACGTAGAGATTTGTTAATAATAAAATAGACATTTGAGACGTATTTGATAGAGAATTTGTATTTTACATACATTTGACTAAATCATAGGACAGTGATATCTTCATAAAGTTGATAGGCGCGAGACCGTAAGTTAAGTATGGAGTTGCATCAATGTCAGGATTGAACAGCAGAGCCAAATTATACAGTAAAATGTCAGAATTCCTATATTATTTCTTCTTTTTTATATATATTTCATTTCAATTCAAGAAGCATTAAGGAAAAAAAAAAATGCCCATTTGGTTTTGATTCGAAGGAACAAAGAAATCCACATACGTTGGACCAATAAAAAAGAAAGGCAATTTGCATTTGGGGCAGTTGAATTTGAATGAGGAATTCATATTTTATTCACACTTTTGCACTGTCATCAAACACACTAATGCACTTTTTCAAATTATCAAAGTCATATGATTCAACACTGATCCGTAAGTTTTATGATAAAATATTAAATCTTTTTAATAAATATCTCATATTCGAATTTTAAAAATAAAAAAATAAATATTAAGAAATACGGTTTTTAAGTTGAGTTCGAAATTGTTTAAATCAGATTAATTAGATTTTCAAATATCGTTGTTTAAGTAAGAAAAAAGGTCGCATAATTGGCCAGGGTGGAATCCTAAATCGCATAATTTCTCAAAAGGTTCTTTGGTTGAGAGGGATACTTTTATATGTTTGATATTTTTTCAATTACACGCTTGAGATCACTTGAGATACTTTCATTAAAAGAAATATTAATCACACGCTGGAGATCATTTGAACTCTTTGTTAGTGGACTGGGACCAGGCTGAGGTCAGTATCTTGGTGCAGGCGCCGCCAGACCCATAGCTGCTCACATATGTGGAGCTGCTGCATACGGCAGCATTGGTAACCCATGACCAATTTCTTCCAGTCGTTAGGGTTTACCATCTAGGAGGTTCATCAATTCAAGGCAATCCATAATATCTTTGGTTTTGTCTTTCTTTACCATGTCATTTGCTCGAGCTCTCGCCGGTTGCTGGTTCAAAGAAAATCCTAGCTTTTATCAAGAAATAGTTAATTTAGTGGGTAAGAATACTAATCCTATAATTAATTTTGAGATTTAAAATTTAACAATAAAAAAAAATTATATTAAGAAAATTGTCCCTTAAAATGATTTCGACAGTCACTCAAATTAAATTAGTCAGAATATGATTTTGAATATCAATTAATATAATAAAAAATAATAATAATAATAATAAATAAAATAAAATCCTAACTTTTTCAATCCAAATACAGGTGAACAATTTTTTTCCAATTCCTCGTAATAGATATATTTTTTCTACAAGAATTATATAATGAGTAACAATGATCTATCTCTTTCTCCATGTCTGAGGTCCAGCACCTGGGTTGAGTTGGAATTGAGATATTCTTGAAAGGATAGAGCCTAACAACCGTGGCCCAAGGATGCTCCAGGCTTCCTTGGCGGACAGCCTTCTCCTAACTGCGCATTCTATGTCCTAATGTGGTCATGTCCGGAAAACTCTGCACCAGTCGAATGGGATGTCTTACTGTTAAAAGGGAAACAATAAAAATGCAAATTAAATAATAAACAAAAAGAAATACTGCTTGAATTGAATTCCCAGACCGTTCAACCTTATTGCGTAGCAAAGTTTCTGCCGACATCCGTTGAAATTACAATCCAAGGGGAGGATAAACCAGCCAAAAAAGAATCATAGACCTACAGAATGTGCTCCCCATCTTGGTGAAATCAAGACAGCACCAAGCATCCAAACCAAGTAAAATGCTGAATCTTTTCAGCCATAGAATACCCGTTTCAATGTTATCTTGAAACATCTTTTTGTTCACTTCTTACTCTGAACTTGCTTTAAAATTGAATAATTTGATGATTTGAGTTGGAAATTTTGCAATCATAGGAAAATAAAATCTTTTCGCCTTCCTTCCATTAACATCTTAGCATTGACTAATTCCATTGATGGGTGGGTCAATCAATAACTTCCATGGCATTTATATGCTTCCATCTCAAAAATTTTATCACCCATTTTTGTTGGAAAAATAAAAGGAAAAAATAAATTGCATTTGATGCCCTTAATTTCACATATTCAAAGTTTCAATTTGAATTAGAATTAAATCTTTTAAAACTAAACGAAGAACGTTTAAACAGTTTTTGAATTTTGAAACGTTTAGTAAAATTTTAAAAAATAGAATTTAAAATTTTAACGATAATAAATTTGTTTTAAATTGTAAAAATTTGAAATCAAAATTGGAACCATCCATCATCATCAAACGGTTTTGTTCATTAGAAAATAAGGTTATGACTTAGTTTTTTAATTAACTCTATCTTTTTAAGAAATTAAAAAAGATTTTCCAAAAAATTAAAAATTTTCATTAAAATGCTAATTAACTTAAAAATTAAAAGTAATTTGTGAATCCAAATATGCTGATAGTCAAAACACTTACAGCAACAACAATAACAACAATAACAAATTGAGTTTTAATCTTAATATTTGAATTCGGCCATTTAAGAAACAAATTTAAAAAAAATAGAGAAAAGACAAATAAAATAAAAATATATATATATAAATAAAAAGAAAATAAAAATAAATAAAAATAAAAATAAATCAATAGATAAAATCTAAAATATATTGGTTTAATTTGTGCAGATTCTTTTATACCAATCACTCCTATCAAGAACCATTTTCTCTTCTAAATTCTTAATTTTCATATTTTTAAAGATAACTTGTATCTAAATTTTCAGTGGTCTAACTCTCCGTTTTACTAGTCTCCTATATTCAAGTTCTCGATTTTCTGAACTGATACATTTTTTGTTCTTTTTTGCACATGTCCGAATCAACTCAGATAACACTCTCGCATTTTATCTACAATTGAACTAACTCCCAACTTATTACGAATTTTTTCATTTCTAATTCTATTTTTTCTAGTTTTTCACACATCCAACTAAGTATTCTTATTTCTGTTACATCCATCTTTTATTCTTGTTCTTGTTTAATAGCCCAACATGCAGTATCATACAATAGTGTAGGTTTAATCGCAGTTTTGTAGAACTTTCCCTTCAAATGTAATGGTATCGTACGATCGTAAAGAATTCTGGATGCCCTTCTCCATTTCATTCAATCCGCTTAAGTTCTATAATTTACATTTTCATCTATATTGTCATCATTTTGAATAATGAAACCTAAATATCTAAATCGTTCATTTTTAGGTATATCTTGTCCATCTAATCTAATCGTTTTTTTATCATTTTTATAACTGTCAGTACACATACATCTTATATACTCGATTTTTGATTTTCGATTTACTCAATCTAAACCGTCTGGACTTAATAAACATTTTTTAACCAATGTCTTATCAACACTCATTAAGTTAAAAATATCTTCTTTTTTCTTTTTGCTTTTGCTAAATAGATAATTTAAAAAAATAATAATTATATAGATAAATATGTAATATATAAAATAGAATATAATGATATAAAAGAATCCATATAATCGAACCCATTTAGTAAAATAAATATTTAATTGTTGTTATTGTTGTAAGTAGATGACTTAAAATCATAATTGTGGTAATAATAGGTACCTTACGTTGTTTTGAATGGAACCATTGAAGCTTGATCTCTCAGCTTTATGCACTAAAAGCAGAAGCCGAAAGCCACCTGGTTAGGGCATATAGGTAGTTAACATTGCAGACTAGACAGAGGGTACCCTGCTATTCCTGCTGGCTATGATCCTTGCAGTTTGTCCTTGACAGCCAACGCCGCTGCTTGGCACCATGATGCTGCAGCCATGGCACCAGGGTCCGGAACTAATGCAAGGATATCTCCAGATACATAGGTTGACCGACCAGCCTACAATATAGCCATACCATCAAATTTCCATACTTCCTAACTAAACAAAGCCCCACATGAACCTCCTAGAGACGAGTCCTAGTGACAATTTTACGTTAAGTTTGCATTTCCTGATGTGAAAGCACAAAGATAGACAGAACTGAGGACCAGTTGGCCTTGACCAAGCAAGCAATTTGATAATCAATGAGCTAAAAAATAACAGAAATTTTGCCCGGGCTGGTCCTATGCGAGGCAAAGACAAAATTCACACGTCTCAAAGAAAGCCTGAATGGATTGAAGTGCAAATTGAACTACAATAATGACAAGCCTGAATAGATTGCAGTGCAATTTGAACTGCAATAATGACCTCAGTACTTGCTTTTGTGGACTACATAAAGAATGACTTGTTTACTCTCAACGCAGTAATTCTAATATTCATAAGCTTTTGGTGATTTTTCCTACTTAGGGCAATGTAAAGAAACACTTCAAATCCTGAAAGAGCAAGAATGGATCAATTTTCATTTCACCTGGGCCTGCATGTGTGTAGTGGACTCTGCTCCAGCAAATGCAAGGCAGCAACCGGATCATCCCCCGCATTTAACCTCTGTTTCAGAAAATAAACGTACATCACTAAGATAATAACCACCCACAAAAGAAAGAACAGAATATACAGTCACTGTCTACCTCACGAAGAACTTCTGATGCCGGAATAAGAGCAGGAAAAATGAGAAGAGGAAATGAGAAACCGAAGACCCATCCGCATATGGAGTAAATAGTTCTCATGTTTACAACTTGTTCCGTTAAAATACCAAATTTTGAACGCCTTGTTTCATTAAAATACCAAATTTTGAACTTACTTTAGCCCTCAAGAAGTCCTGCACCCTAAGCATGAGGTGTGAGATGCCAGAGACAAAATGGAATAGACCAAATTTTAGCATCCAATAGCAAATGCTTTACCAGTTATCAATCAGGATGAGGAACAAAATTATGGGGTCTTCTAACCATGAGTCGTGCGAGTGGAGGAACAAAACCAACCATACCAAGACATAGCAACAAATTTTAACACTTGTCAACTTGATTAGATGCATTTGATCTTGGATTGCAAGAATGAAAGGTTAATGTAAGCAGCACATTTGACCATATCTGCACATACCACTATAAACATGTCCAAACCATTTGGCTGGATACATAAACTCTTTGTTTAAATAGCCCAGACAAGAAGTATCTCACGGACTTTGGCAAGTAAAGACCGAGGTGTATTACTGAAGAAGCCAACACCCACAACTTCTTGCTTGATTTAAAACAAACTAAAAAGCAAATTCCCATCCCCAAGTTTCCTTTACGATGGCTCCAACTACTCGCTAAGACCTCATTCCCACACCGCAAATTACCACAACTCAAAATCCTTCCAAATCCTCTTCCTACAAGACATGAAGAAATAGCAGCCTTGGATGGAACAGATTTTTCCATTTCAACATCCACATACCCTTCCTACCAACATTTGCTGATAACAGAAGGAATTCACCTTGAACAGTCTCAATCCCATCCCAATCCTTGCCCTACAGATTTTGACTCATCTATAAGAGAGAGAGTGTGGGAGAGAGAGTTTTGAGGCTCAACATTGTGACCAAAAACATGCAGATGTCCACCTCTATTTTGTTACCGGAACACAGATTTTTATTTCTTCCCTGGATAGATTATAGCAACATAGTTTATTCAGGATAAGTATTCAAAAGTAATTTTCTGTAGGCCTTGGTGGCTAATTCAGCCAGATTGCAACTTTTGAAGGAAAATGTTCCTAGTTCTATGCGTCATGCCTGGACTGAGTCTTAAACAAGGATTTATCATTGGCTTCTCCAGTGGCTTGCCTAAACAGGGGAATCCCCCCAAAAATAAATAAATAAATAAATAAAATAGCTAATAAACAAGAAAACCAAAGAAGTAGCCCAAAATATTACTAGTTAATCACTGAGAGGATGTCACTGAAGCACCACATTACTATCTACAGGACATAACGGAGACAATATCTGCTTAAGTATTTCTACAGGTTGAAGGTCAGCAACAGCAGCACCAGGTTCACCATGCTGAAAACAAATCCAAGTTTTACCAACTGGATATCGCATAATTGGAATTAGAATTATGCAAAAAGGAAACAACGACACCAATACAGATGGCAAAGCGCATATCAGATGGGACTAGCTGTCAACTCTTCAATAAAATATATATAATTTGACAAGCCCAAGAAAAGATGCACTCCATGCTACAATTAAACAAATTAACAATACCACAAAGTGACAGAAGTAACATTTACAAGACCCTAACGCAAGATTCCAACTTTTAGGAAAAATGGCTTATTGTGTTTGAACTTACAATTCCAAGACCATGCTCCATCTTTCCTGGGCCCAAGCGATCTGATGTGACCTGACCTAGTAATGTGCAAACAGATAATGCCACACCCATTTTTCCAACCATTTCAATTCCTCGTAATAGATATATTTTTCCTACAAGAATTATATAATGAGTAACATTGATCTATCTCGTTCTCCATCTCTGAGGTACAGCACCTCGGTTGAGTTGGAATTGAGATATTCTTGAAAGGAAAGAGCCTAACAACCATGGCCCAAGGATGCTCCAGGCTTCCTTGGCCAACAACCTTTCTCTTAACTGCGCATTCTATGTCCTAATGTGGTCATGTCCGGAAAACTCTCCACCAGTCTAATGGCATTTCTCATTGTTAAAAGGGAAACAATAAAAATACAAATTAAATAATAAACAAAAAGAAATACTGCTTGAATTGAATTCCCAGGCCGTTCAACCTTATTGTGTAGCAAAGTTCCTGCTGACATCCTTTCAAATTACAATCCAAGGGGAGGATATACCAGCCAAAAAAAAAATCATGGACCTACAGAATGTGCTCCCCATTTTGGTGAAATCAAGACAGCACCAAGCATCAAAACCAAGTAAAATGCTGAATCTTTTCGGCCATATAATTCTCTTTCAATGTTATGTGCTGCACGGCTCTTGAAACATCTTTTGTTCACTTCTTACCCTTTAATCGGACTGCATCTTCCTTGAAACTGATTATTTTTCATTTGGTCCTGCAATTCAACCATTCAATGATGTCCTTAATGATTTCATCGCATTCAGGCTCAAAGAGAAGATCATGCAAAAACCCGTCTAATAATCTGATGGTCTTGTCTTCGGAGAAGGCTTCGTCATACAATTTCTTAGTAGCTTCCGGGTCAGTCACTGTATCCGAAGTCCCATGAAGAACTAGAAAAGGAACTCTCACTTTCTTCAGATTACGCTGCAAGTAGGCAGTGATCCGCAGAATCTCATAACCGGTCCTCACCCTTACAGATCCTGTAAACACAAGTGGGTCTGAGTATTTGGCCAGTAAAGCCTCTGGATCTCGAGAAACTGGTGGGCCTGGCTTGTTTGCAGCACTAAGCTGGTACCTTGGTAATAAAAATGAGATAACTGGAGCAATTACCTACCATAAAATGGAGAAGAGAAGCAAATTATGGTTGTATATTGCTAACAAACATTATCAATTACAAACTTACGTTCTTACCCCAAAAATTGGATGGGATGGTTGAACTCCAACTGCTGGTGAAGTCATTATGATGCCACTTATGCATGATTCAACTTGGGGGTTCATTGCAGTCTACATTGACAAGTTCGGCATTTTAACTAATTGCGGATGAGTTGAGGGTTATATGCATAGATCAACGGTTTGATTAGTTTAGAAATTTCTAACCTTAAGTATGATAGCTCCACCCGTCGAGTGCCCAAAGCAAAAACATGGGAGTCCAGGATTTTCGGCTAAAACCTTGTCTATATATGATTTCTGTATCATGAAATAGACAAACCAAATTGTATAGGTAAATTTTCCAAGGAAATGGGGGCAAAGTGTATACCTATAAATACCTATTTGTAATTATCAAATACATACTGTATCTGCTACAGCGTCATCAAGAGAAGGAACATATGCATGCAGCCCATCACTTCCTCCATGTCCTGATAAACGAACAAACACATCACTGAAATAGTGTTAGGAATAATTGAATACGATCAACATATTGAGCAGGTGAAGATACTAACGCATCCCAGAGAGAAGGTTTGACAGGCAAAGAATGGAACAGTAAAATATGTATCTGCAATAGTTACTTCAATGCCATAATCCCAGAAGAATCAAAGATTGAAAAATGACACTAAAGAAGACAATCATGTTTACATCTAGTAACAGGTGCATTGTTGCTGAAGATTTGAATGAGACATTGGAAACTGCAACCAAGAAAATTAAATCAAAAGCTTACAACCACGTATAATTCAAGGTCATCTCGTGACAAAGAACAAACTAAACATTATTCATGATAAATTCAAGCAAGAGGACAACATAGTTTGTGTGAAGTTAACCACATGAATCATTTTTCGAATCAAAGCCAATCAAACGTGGGAAAGATCAAGGCATAAATACTCGTGATGAACTTGAATTCCATCCGCAGATTAGAACTGGATTAGACGATCCTTGCTACATTCAGATGTTGTTAGGTAAGTAAAAGTATGATTCGTGAATATGTGTATGGCTGTGTGGGTGTACAAACAATCATCTATATGCTGTAGGCTAGAACATCTTTCAGGGGTGAGTAATTCAGGTCAGCACAACAAATGGGCATTCAAAGGAATCTCTGCTAATTCTTTTTGGCATGATAATTAACCAGTTGGGGATATTTTATATACTGAAATTGATTAGGACTCACCAATCCAGTCCATCGCAAATACTTTAAACCCATTAGCAGTCAGCTGCTTAGCAAACTTACTATATCTGCCGCTGCAGAGAAGAAATAGAACATTGTGTAAGCAACACAAAATTAAGCTGTGAGATTGTCTGAATTGAAAGGGTGAAAGAACAGACCACAAACCTGTGCTCATTTAGGCCATGCAAGACAACCACCAAACCTCTGGACAAGATAGATCAAAGCAATTGTAAACATCAATGTTTAAACAAGAAAGAAATCAAGAAGAATTAACAAGTGTAAGAATAAGGCCATTTGTAACTGTTTTCTTTTTATTTTTACTTCAATTAGACAGAAAAAGAAAAAAAAGTAGTCTCTACATCTATGAATAACAAAAAAGTAGTAATATTTTGAAGGGAAGAAAGCCAATTTCTAGTTCATCAGCCTCCAAAGATGAGAAATTTTGAAACCTTTGCTTCAAGAGGCCAAGAGGCTGATTCCCCAGGAGATATTCAAAAAAATTTTTATGTTTGTGGGCATCCATCCAATTATAGCAGAGGATTGAGACTTGACAGTAGTCTCTACATCTGTTAATGCTACCATGTCCAAATCCAGTATCTTTTCATTTTTAACGTTGCAAGGTAGCACAACACTATCCAAATGTTTACAATTAACTCTAGCAATTAATAGTAGGTGTCAGCTCAGCTCAGGTCTGCTCCTTAATATATCCTTTGATTTCCAAACAACTTTTGAATTCGAACAAAAAATTCTACCTATTCCGATGAACTTGTTTACTTCACATTCTCCTAACAAAGCCACAACCTTCATTTGCACACAAAAAATCGCATTTGGGAAAGTGTCAGAGCAGTGACCAGATAAGCTGCCTAAAACTGTGTGCCAATCATGAACAGTAACATTGTCACATGCAAAGTCCGACATGACATTGCTTTTTTGTTCAAAACGATTAATGCGTGACAACATACAGCACTGCACCAACTGAACTTGGAAAATTTCTTGTAAACCCCTTAGCCTCTTTACATCCTCACTTATGCATGACTCTCTGCGACTCCATCATTTACCACCCTAAATGAAAAGGGCATAACTAAAATATAATATTCACTCTCCCTCTCTCTCCCCTCTGCATATTCTCTGAATCGGATAGCGACAAAAAGGCTGAAAACCTATTGGAGTGCGGTCCTTGTAAAGAGACAAGACTTCGTTTTCAACGAGGGTAGAGGATATGGATGTTTTAGAATATGCTCCATTGGTGCTGGAAATGCAGCCATCTAAATCTCACACATTTCTGTTAGCTTGTTGTGTGTAGTTTTCAAGGTCGATATAAACAAGAATGGAAAATTCCCTTTTAATTGCTTTTGTCATCGGACAAGTGATTGTATGATGGGTGTGAATGTAAGATTAGAGGAACTAAATCACATTAAATTCGTAAGAAAGATTTGGGTTGTTTCTGGATTCTGATGTGATGACTTACCACCGCTCTAATGTTACTATAAAAGCTCTAGAATTACCATTGAAAGGCCTGATAGCATACCAGGAAGCTTAATATTATCTCTTAAAGCGCAGTTTTAATATTATGGAAGCCAGAAATATGGTCTGGTCATAAATTGACTAAATGAAAATGGTGGGCCCTCCTCCCATGAAAGTTCTAGACAACAAATGTAGACAATCTAAGATCAAAATTCATCGGCCCCTAATAATCAAAATCATAAAAAATAAATAAAAATTAAAAATTACCTGATTTTACCATTGGCCGGAGACCAGGATTGGGTGAAAAGGGTAACGCCTCGCGGCGGAACGAACAAGCGAAACTCCCTCACCACATTTTCATCGACATCCCCAACAACTCTCCTAATGGCCAACGCTCTACGCGCCGCCACTTCCTGGTCTACCGCCGTCCTACGCGCCACCATGGCCGCCGGAACTCTGACCACAGGCCCTCCTCCTCCCTTCCTCCCATTATTAGTCTCCTGCTTCTCGGCCTCCTTGTCCGGCAAATTGACCGAAACCTGACGCGATTTATAGCCTCGAAAAGGCAGAAGCAACAGCAAGACGAATGCGTTAAGGAGGGAGAGTAGGATGCTTAAAGCCCACCTTGAGAAGAGAGCGTTAACGCGCCCACTCGCGCCGGACGTGAGTATTATCGTCTTCGACGATGAAGACGACGACGACGATGATTCCATTATAATCCGTGAATTCCGATGCTTAAGAAAAGAAATGGGGAATCCTAAAACTGGGTTTGATGAAATCAGTGTTGTTGTTTTCTTGTTTTTGAGACCGATGGGTGTAGGAGAAAATCGAACCACAGATATCGGAACTAAGGAAATCATAAGGCACACCACACGCACAGTTACAAACGAGCAAAAACTGTTCTAAATTTGGTTAGAGACTCTCTCTCTATATATAGTCTATGGAGAGGCTAAATTAAGATGAGCCGGTAGAGTGAGTCGAGGATTTTATATATGAACTCGAGAGAAGGGGATGGACTCCAGAGGAGACGAATAGTTGTTTGGAGGATTTTACGTGGGCTGCCTTTTCTAGATACGCCTAGGTTTTGATGCTCTTATTTTTGTCCATTTCCATCCATCCCTTTTAAGTTTTGGCAACATTCTCTTCAACGATGCCAAATCAAAATTATTCTCCATTTAGGATGCCCTGAATTTGGGCCCTCCTTTTCGATGCTTTTTGACATGAAAATATCCTTATAATTAACAGTAAGTTTGTTCGCGAAAAAGGTGGCAGAGGGGGAAGGACAAGGGAAGGGGAGATTTATTTTATCTTGCTGTAGTAAATATATTTTTTTATATTTTATTTGGTAAGAGTGAAAAAAAGAAAATTAGTAATAATTTTTTATTTGGTTAGAGTGAAAAGTGGAGAGCAAAGAGGGAAGGAAATGACTATTAATCTCTTTATATCATGTAAAATTAAAATAAAAAAAAGAATAATTTTATTTATAAATTTTTATGAAATGATTCATAATAATAAACTAGTTTAAAATAGTCAACCTCATGAAGTAATTCATAATAAAATTTTTTATTTATAAAACATCTCCATGCATGCATGTGATCTAATAACATTTATCATATGTTTTTTAATTATTTTTTGAATTCTTAGCTATATATATGTTCTTTAATACAAGACTCAACGTATGAATAATACAATGAATCCAAAATATATGTGGAATAATTATCCCTAATGGGATAGTCTAGTGATAATAATTCTACTCTCCCAACCCGATAATCTCGAATTCAAATTTCAGTGTAACAAACAAAAAAGAGATATGTGAAATAATATCTTCAATAATTTCTTCAATACCTTTGTAATCGACAATATTATCAATAATGATTTGAACTACATTTTCATCACTAGTTTCATCAATTACATTTCTCATTGAAACCCATATTAGTTGTTTGAGTCAATGGAATAGCCATTGGTTAAAGGTATAGGAATCAGAAATGAGATTGAAACTCATATTAATTGCTTGGGTCAATAGAATGAGAATAAAGTAGAGATGGGATTGAGCCGATTCTGACCCAAAAACTGGACCAATATTAATTGCTTGGGTCAATAGAATGAGAATAAAGTAGAGATGGGATTGAGCCGCTTCTGACCCAAAAACTGGACCAACCACTCCACTGCAACCCGGGTCGGACCGACCCAGGGCAACAGTAACCCGGAGCCAGACCGACCCGCTATAGTAACCATATCGGACCGGTTCCTATTTTTTTAAACCAGACCTACACGAAACCAGCCCAGTCGATTTCAATAGCCAATTTTTTATTTTGAAAAACCATTGAACCAGGCCGACACACAGCAGAGCTCGGCTCAGCGGGCCTGGCTCACTAGGTCGGGCCGGTTCTAATTATATTTTTTTGGAACCGGCCTGGCCTGACCCAGCCCTGAAAGGTCTTGGAATTGCGGCCGAACCGGCCCGATCCCATCTCTAGAACAAAGTTATGGAAATGAAACTCATCAAATGAAAGTTTTGTGAAACCAAATAAAAACACGAGTTTCGACCGAAACCTATGCGTCAAACCTAAAAAAAAATTCTTACCCACTCTTTACCCTTTCAATGCCTCTTTCTATTTGTGATTTTCTTCTTCCAACGCCTCTCAGAATTTCGTCTCCACCTCCTTCCTCTTGATGTTCGTGACTTTCTTCTTTAATTCGTTCTCCGGATCCGATATTTGACCGGGCAAAACATATCGTTTCCTGCTACGAACACGTCTTCATCCTCATCCTGAATGATTTCAAACCCCTCAGGTTCGTCACTATCATCATGGAGATCCACCGCGAATTCAATCCCAAACCCATTTGAATCAACTTCAGCTTGTTTTTCGGTGAATCAATCTCTTCTGTCACTTGAAGTTGCAGATCAATTTCCTGAGTAATTAGTTTGGCCAGATTGTTAAGGAGAAATGAAATCACTACATCTGCCATTTCCTCTCTCTCTCTCTCTCTCTCTCTCTCTCTCTCTCCAGTTGACTTTTGAGCTGCTTTGATTCTGCTCTGAGAACAAAATCCTTAATGGCATTGAGAAGGGAAAAAGAAAGAGAGAGAGAGAGAGAGATATTTGACCATTCTCTCATAAAAATAAAAATAAAAACAATGGCTCTAATGCTTCTCAATTTATTGTTAATAAAAAACAATATTTTTATTTCTATTTGCTGTAGCATTTTATAATAATGTTTTTATTTCTTCAATAAATAATATTTTAAATTATAAAAATATTTTTTTATCAAATGTAAAATTGACAATTATATTGTTAGCCTTCCAAAATATATACAAATTAAATATCAATAATAATAATTGTATCCATTCAAAAATTTAAACAAAACAAAAGATATCAAATTTTGATTTCGGTTTTGATTTCGATTCACAAAGTTTTGATTTTGATTCTCGAGTGCGAACTGAATATCTCCTTATCCTTCGCTTCACCTGAATAATCCACAATTTTGAGAAATATTGATCTATATTCAGAAATAGCCATAAAATAAATTAACGACCTTCTTTGAGGGTCACAACATCTATCACTAATAATGCTGACACCTTTCTCCAAACATATATTTTTATTTGGCTCCAACAATTTTTCTACATTTGTCTTCTCTTGCTGAAAAAGTCTAATTCTTAGTTTATCCAGAGGAAATATCCACATGAGGATTGATTAATAGCAAATGTAAAAATACTTACATAATATGGAATTTTAGTAAAATTAAATGATAAACCTCCGGTATAGAATATTTTAACAATATCAATATCTAATTTTACTCAATTTGCATATTCAAAACTTTATCGATACGCAAATCATAACATTTTCTCTTTTTTAAAAACTTCAAAAATTTTTGTTTAGTTAAATATAATGAAAGACTCGAATCATTAGATGTATCAGGCAAAGACACTTATTTAAACCGTGAAAGTGAAATATTTTTTACAATTTCATCTTCAAGCTTTTTTTATGTCTAAAATATTTTCAAGTATAATCTTCTCGTAGGCACTATTCCCTTTTCCACAAATTTTTAAAAGATGAGCCCCTTACTCTTGTATAAGTCTCTTGTTTTGCTTCGTTACAAAAATTACTATTGGAAGTAGAATTAAAATTTGAAAATATCATGAAATAAATTATAATCTGATAGAAAAAAACAAAAAAAAAATAAGATATCAAGATTCAAAAATTTAAATTGTTAAAAAATTATATAAACAAAAATTGTTCATAATAAATCTAATAAAAAGAAATTAAATAACTAAATAAATAATAAATCAAATTTAAATAAAAACCTTAAATATGATTCTTAATCCTAATTATAAAATAAGAAAATTTGAAAACTAAATTACTGATAGAAAATAAAAACCATTAACTTACCAATATGATAACAATTTTAAATAATTTCTAATTTTAATTATTAACCCCTAAAGTTAATATAAATAACTTTAAATTTTAATTGAAATCTAAATTAATATCAAAAAAATTATTTTTTTCCTAAAATTGAATCTGAAATTATAAAATTAAAATTATAAATAATAGATAAAAAATATAAAATCTATAAAAAAATATAAAATACTAAAATAATATTATAAATAATAAAAGTAGTGTACATAAAATAAAATAAAAGTACCTTATTGCAAATTCATGGTGCTTAAATGCAAAGGAAAGTAAATGTAAATGGAAGTCACTCAATGGAAGATACATTTGAAAGGACAATATGTGCTGAAAGAAACATTTATTCATTCTGAAAGATAAATTTTGAACTACTTACTTTGAAAGGGGAAGAGTAGTCTTTCGACATTCATAATCTCTCGGTGTTCACCAACGGGATTATGACTTACCTTCATAGAAATTGCAGAAGATACAATTGATGGCAATGGTGGCCAAAGACAATCAAAGACAATCAAAGACAATGAAGGACTGAAGCATAAATGGATCCATGAAATACGTCCACAGGAACTTGATGAAAATGCAAATGCGCAAAGTCAGGAAGAAGAATAGGTTCACACTCTTACACTTAGACATTCATCAATGGAATCCAGATAACCAAGTAAATGGTAGACCATAGATTATAGTGAGACTTTCATTGCTAATTTAGTAGATTAATCACGAAATTTCAAAGAAGTAATAAACAAACCAAATTATGACAAATAGGTCATTGTAATGGAAGATGAATTGAAATCAATACATGACAATCAAATATGGGACTTGGTTGATCTTCTTCAAGATCGAAAAGCAATCGGGAACAAATGGGTTCTCCAGATCAAAAAGAATATAGAACATACGTTTCAAATATACAAAATATGATTGGTTGTTAAGGGGTATACATAACAGGAGGGTATTGACTACAAAGATATCTTCTCACCCATTATTAGGACTGCCTCCATTACGTTGCCACTAGCAATAGTTGTAAAATTGGACTTGAAATTATATCAAATGAATGTAAAAATAGTTTTTCTTAATAGCAATTTGAGTAAAAGATATATATATATATATATATATATATATATATATATATATATATATATATGCAATAACCAGAGGGGTTTGTTATAAAAAATAAGAACATAAATTATGTAGAATGAAGAAATCAATACATGGTCTGAAACAAATTTTAAGATAATAGTATTTGAAATTTTATAAATTTACATTGAATTTTGGATTCAATACACTAGATAAAGGCCACTGTATATATATCTTGAAATCCAAGAGCAAGTTTGTAATTATATCACTATATGTTGTAGCATACTATTAGCTAGTAATGATTTTAGTTTTAAGAATAATGCCAAGACATGGTTTCTATACATTCTTGGAATTAAGATTCTAAGAGATAGGTCAGTGGCATTATCTCAAGAACCTTGTATTGATAAGATTCTTAAACAATTTAATATGAAAGACTCAAAACCAATGAGCTCATAATAGTAATATTGGTGGAGTAGTGTGTCCGAGCACTCCTAAAAGGAAGAAAGAAATAGAAAAAGGATTTGAACCCACACCTTTTAGAAGGAAGCGAAACATGAATCTTATGCTAGAACATTAAGCTAACTTGATTAACTAAGTGATTGTATAGTCAGTTGAATTACTTTCTTAAGAGAACGTAATTAGATTGAGAATTATAATAGTTTCTGCAATAACTTACAACCATTTTAATGAAATTATTAAATGGGAGCATAATGGCTACAACAAGTGCAATTTCCATTATGATTGTCATATTGAAACCTATAAATAGAGACCCAAAATGTTATTCCTTACGCACAACAATCACAAGTAATAGTGCATAGGTTACATGTAGTAGGAGAGTAAGTATTCTAGAGAGAGTAAACATGATAGGCTATGGAGAAAGTTTTCAAAATTGTATCAATAAGAAATTGATTTTGGGGTGATTGAGGCAAAGTATTTGAGGACACATTCCTGCATATTCAGGTAAGGAGCTTGAAGGTTCATTTTGACAATTCAATGCTATAAGTATATTGTTTAAATCAATGATCAGTTGATTTAGTAGGATATGAAATTACGTCTCTTAATCAAGATCTCGCTTTCGATTTGCGATTTGAGTATGAAACAAATTACGTTAAAAAAATAACTCTCTTAAATGGTCACTATAAGTTCTGAATCAGATTAGTCGAATTATGATTCCAAATATCGATTGGTATAATAAAAAAAAAAAAATAGTTGCTCAAGGTGCTGCACTTTCCTTATATTTTTCTAAAATCAGCGGTGACTTGGAAACCAAGAGAAGGATCACTGTAATCCAAGGTTGCAACCGTAACCAGGGAGGAACGATTGTTGCCAAGACTAATTGCTAGAAATGGAAATTATTTAATATTCTTAACTATTTTTTGTGGTTTTAATTTATCCAGAGTTATTTTCATTCCTGGTTTAAGTGTGGTTGTCTAGAGCTATTAACATTTTATTGAATAAGAAAAAAAAAATTCTTCTTATCTTTTATGAATTTCCTTGTGGAGTCTTAAAGTTTATGTTTAACAAATCCTACTATCACTCAATCTAAATTTATAATTTCCTTGTGGAGTAGATGGACATGACCATCACCATGCCATAAAGGTCATCAGGGATTCAAGTTGTTGCTAAAAATTTTTTTATTCATATATATGTTGCAACGTATCAAAATCATGTACTCAATTATATAATACTCTTAACTTATAAAAGATTTTATTTATCAAATTCTTTTGGATTGATTGATGGGTACTTTATCTTTTTAATTAGAGATCTCGAGTTCAAATCTTAAAAATGATGAAAAAGAATTTAAGATGGCTAACCCATAAAATGAGTCACATAGTGTTCAAATCGAATTAATCGGATAAAATCTAAATATCGATGGTGAAAACAAAAAAACTAAAAAAATAAAAGGTTTTATCCGTGCTACATCAAAGTATCCGTTATTGGTTTTGAATTTTATCCATACATGCTTAAAAGTATAGACACACAAAGAATACATAGCAACAAAGTGTTGATTTTTATTTTATAGTATATTTAAGAAAATCATTCTACAGTATCATGTTCATTGCTAACCATATACACAAGTTGATCCTGAGCCACCATCGTTTGATGATCTAAATCAAACTTTATCGATCACATAAAAAATTTATTTTTAAATAATATAACCATTGGTTGTATCCAACGTCTGTGTTAATTCAATCACATGCATAAGTTATACGCATTGTAGCGACGGATATTATTATTATTATCATTATTTACTTTTATTATTGATATTTAAATTTTATTTGATTAATCTGATTAGAGTATTATAAGATCTATTTTAAGTATTAGTTTTTTTTAAATCTTTTTTTATCATTTTCAAATTCAAATTTGAGAATTCTGATAGAGGGGTATCACGTTTTCAAGTAAATGAAATAATAAAAAATAAAAATATATTATCTAACTCTAATAAAAGAAACGCTTAATATCTATATACGAAAATGTCATAAATTGTTTGGATCATGAAAATAAAGATATGGGTATAAAATCTCTGATCTATGAATTTTGTGAAATCAAAATAATTTGATAGGTTTTGAACAAAACCCAGGGAGGAAACCCAAATAAAATTCTTCTCACTTTTTGTCCTTCCATTCGATCTTCTTCGATTCATTCCTCCACCCAGTTTTATCATCACCTTCATCGGAGGAGAAGGTCCATCTGATATGTGACATCGACCTCTCCACCCCTCTAACAAGGCTTTCCTTTTCCATAATCAATTTCACCATTCCTTACGCTCCTCCCCATGCCACTGATATTGCTTTCTAATTGTAAGCTCTCATTCTTTCAAATTGATGGTCAAATCTGCCTATTTTCTTCCTTCTAGTCATGATTGAAGTTTAAATTCACTTCATCGATGCCTAAATACTTCCAATTTCAAGTCGCCATCCCCGTTTCCATTTCTCCGGCATAAGCTCCAACAACTAAAAAAGCGGATTCGAGCCACAAGAACACTGCCCAATTCTCTCAAAACGATGGTAAAGAAGCAGATTGGAGCAACATGAGCGAGATTTGGACATGGGTGAGAGAGATATTTGTAACAAGGAAGACAAGTGTTGAAGTGGAGCGAAAGAGAACGATAGAGAGAAGTGGAGGGGGAGGGAAGAGGGAGGGAGAGAATTTTGTTCGGAGAGAATTTTGTTCTTCAATTTGTTTGCTCCGTCAAGTAAACGCAAAATTGGATTGAGTTTTGTCTACGTGTTTGGATCGGACATTTGTTGTATGATTTTGATTCTTGGGTGCGATGCCACCTTAGTCTTTTGGATATGCATATAAAAGTTGACACAAATTTCAACACACTTCACTTGGGGGCCTTTGAAAGAGAGGTTTCGGCAAAGTTTTGACAAACTAAAGGCAAGGCGTTGATTATGATACCTAGACCTATGCCAGAAATTAGAGCTGATATGAGGAAAGCGAAGAGGCTGCAATCCGAGCGCAAGGGAGTAAGAAAAACATAGTTTGGCAGCCGATTTTGACATTGATTATAAACAAAACCAACATATGAGTATATATTCAACCATATACTAAATAAATTTTAAGAAAAATAAACTTGGGTATATATTACTACTTCACTTTCCTACTTTAATTTGGGTGTCTTGGCTACCTAAACTCTGATTACGATTTTGATTTTGTAACAATAAATTTTCTATATAAATCAAATAAATTATAATGTTTTACTAAAATAATGAATTATTAGGTTTTAATATTATTATCGATTCATATTTCAAAAAGATAAAAGTATACACAAACTATTAGAAATTTTAATTTAAGGATATGCCAATAGAATAGTGATAATTTTAGAATAAAATTTAATTATATAAAACTTTTTTTTACTTTAAACTAAGATAAAATTTATCTCACTTTGATCCTAAAAGTTTATCCACATTAATTTTAAAATGGTGAAAAATTGCATAGGTGAATAATATTTTGTCTATTTTTTAACAAAATAAAATAATATATTTTATAAATTTTAAAATGAGAAATTTTCACTTTTGACAAGATAATTAAAATATTGATATTTTATAAATATATATTTATCTTTTGATAATATTATTTTAATTTTTATATGAAATTATTATGTATAGAAAAACTACACATAATCTTTTTTTTTTTAATGTAAAAATTGCAAACCAAAATAAATCCTAAACGTGGAAAAATTCATGCCATCTCAATTACAAATTAATTTGTATGTACCGTAGGAAAAGGTAATTTTCTCCTTTAGATCAGAAGTGAAAGAGACGTGAGATTGAGCTGCCTTGAAGCATGCCACGTGTCTGTTTCTAGTGGACTATGCGGCTAATACGAAGAAGTCGTGCTTTTGTAACCTCTGCTTAAGTGACGCGTGCAATTTCTTTAGTGGTTATTTTAGAAGCATACTTGACACGTGAACTTTTTTTGATAAACATGAACTTAAATGCAGCTTCTGAATCTTCGATCTGAATAGTCAACGGTGAAAACGGGGGCGAAAGAGTATTATATATATATATATATACATATACATGTATGTACTAGGAGGGTTCTTGTCGCACAAGATGCGGCCTTGGCCTAGATTTTTATTTTTGTTATATACATTATAATTATTAAAAGAAAATGGTGAAAAGTGAAATAAAAAAGAAAAAGAAGAAACCCAAAAAAATAGAAAAAAAATAATAAGAAACGAGTAACATGAAACTTAAAAAAAAATAGTGCAAAAAAAAGGTGAGTAGTAAAAAAAAGTTAAAAAAAGAAGAAGAAGAAGAAGAAGAAATCTAAAAAAAAGTAAAAAAAAGTAATGGTGAAGAGCGAAAAAAAATAAAAAATAAAAAAAATTGAAGGGTAAAGGATGAAAATAAGAAAGAAGAAACCCAAAAAAAGGAATAGTAACAAACTGTTCCCATTCATGGTGGCAATTCCTCCCACCTCCCACCTCCCACCTCTCACTTCCTACTTATTTTTTTTTAAAAAAAAAAAATCTTCAATGGTGTGTAACTGTACATACAGAAAGTTTTTTTATCGGATTATGTTTTAGTAAATTAGACAATCAAAAAGAGTGCAAAAGAGAAAATGACTTGAAAAAAACCAAATTGCACTAAGAGATATCAAGAGGAGGGGGACTTCCAAAAAGAATTGCGAAAACAATGAAATCCACAAAAAAAAATAAGTGAAAAAAAATAGAGAGAAGAAGAGATAGATTAATAAGACAAAAAGGGTGAAGAAAAATAAAAAAACAAAAGAAAGAAGTAAAAAAGAAAAAGAAGAAAATAAAAAAAGGAATAGTAGCAAACCGGCAACAATAAGAAAAAAAAAGAGTGAAAAAAAAGAAGGTAAAGGGTAGAAAAAAAAAGAAATAAAATAAAAAATAATAAAAATAAGAAGAGATAAAAAAAAAGTACAAAAAAATGGAGGGTGAAGGGTGGGGAAAAAAAGAAGTAAAAAAAAAAAAGAAACAAAAAAATGAAGTAAAAAAAATGAATAGTAAAAAACCAACAATAGTGGAATTTAGAAAAAAAAAGTGTAAAAAAAGGGTGAATAGCAAAAAAAAAAAAAAAGAAGTAAAAAAAAGGGAAGAAAATACCCCAAAGAGAAAAAAGAAAAAAGGGAATAGTAACAAACTGTTTCCATCCGAGATGACAATCCCTCCGACTCCCTCCCCACTTGTTTCTTTATATATAGTTAAGAAAAATTAAAATTAAGATATGATTAAAATTATAGAAAGAAATCTCAAATAAAATAAAGAGGGGAAAAAAAGGAGGGAAGAGTTATTTACTGTCCCATCCGAGGTGCTACTCCATCCCACTCCCTCCTCCCCCTTCCCCACTTGTTTCTTATCTTAGAAGAAGAAAAAAAGAAATTCCAAAAAAAGAGAAAAAAAAAAGGAGAGAACAACGTACTACTGCTCCCATTCGACGTGGCACGCCCTCCCACACCCCCTCCCCATTGTTGCTTTCTATAATAGTAACATTATTATTATTATTAATTAATTAAGAAGATTAATATTAAGATAGGATATACGTATAGAGTGAAGAGTGGAAAAAAAATAAAGAAGAAAAGAAGAAAATAAAAGAAGTAAAAAAAAAAAGGAATAGTAGCAAACCCGTAACCGTGGAATTCAAAAAAAAAAAGAAATGAAAAAAAAAGAAGTATTAAGGGTAAAAAAAAAAAAAACCCAAAATATGTAAAAAAGGGGGGGGGAGGGTGAAGAGTGAAAAAAAAAACAAAAAGGAAAAAGAAACCCCAAAAAAAGGAAAAAAAAAAAGAAAAAGAAAACAGTATCCAATCGTTCCCATCCAAGGTGGCATTCCCTCCCACTCCCCTCTCCTCAAGAGTGAAGAGTGGAAAAAAAAAGTTAGAAAGAAAAAGAAGAAACCCAAAAAAAGAAGTAAAAAAAACAGTAGCAAGCCGATAATATGAAACAAAAAAAAAGCAGTGAAAAAAAAGAAGGGTAATGGATGAAAAGAAAAAAGAAAAAAGAAAAAAAAAGGAATGGTGAATGATAAAAAAAAAAGGAAAAAAATGGTAAATGAATGAAAAAAAAGAAGAAGTAAAAAAATAGTAATAGTGGCAAATCAGTAATAATGAAATCCGAAAAAAAAAAGAAGGGTGAAGGGAGGAAAAAAAAAAGAAAAAAATCCCAAAAAAAGTAAAAAATAAAAAGAAAAGAAAGGGTGAAAAGTGAAATAAAAAAGAAGCAAAAAAAGGGGTAAATGGGTGAAAAAAAGAATAGTAATAAATCGGTAACCATGGAACCAAAATAAAAAGAGTGAAAAAAAAGAATAGTAAATAGAGGAAAAAAATGAAGTAAAAAAAAAAGGAAGAAGAAGAAACCCAAAAAAAGTAAAAACAAAAAAAGAAACCAAAAAAAAAAATGATAAACAATAGCGAGCTGTTCATTGCCGAGGTGGCAAAGCCTCACACACCCCCTCCCACTCTTGTTAATTTCTATTATAGTAAGACTAGAAGGGTTCTGGCGCGGCCTTGGTCCAGATTTTTTTTTCCTTTTGTGTGTCATAATTATTGAAAGAAAATGATAAAAGAAGTAAAAAAAAAAAAAAAAAAAAAGAGAAGAACAAAAAACTCAAAAAAAGTTATAAAAAAAAGAAGGGTGAAGGGTTAAAAAAAAATAAGAAGAATAAGAAACCCAAAAAAAGTAAAAATTAAAAAGGAAGAAGAAAAAGAAGAAGAAGAAGAGTGTATGGTGTAGGGTGAAAAAAAAGTAAAAAAAAAAAGAATAAGCAAAAAGAAGGGTAAATGGATAGAAAAAGAAGAAAAAACAAAAAACAAAAGTAGCAACTAGTAACAACGGAACAAAAATAAAAAGAGTGAAGAAAGGGCGAAAAGTGATAAAAAGAAGTAAAAAAAATATAAGAAGAAGAAGAAGAAAGCCAAAAAAAATAAAAAATGTTTCTGTCCTAGGTGGCACTCTCAAAATACGCCCCCTCCCTAAAGAAGAAATCTTTAAAAAAAAGGGAACAGTATTCAACTGTTTTCATTCGAGGTGGCATTCCCTCTTACTCCCCCTCTTCTACGAGTGATGAGTGGGAAAAAAAAAGTGAAAAAGGAAAAGAAGAAACAAAAAAGAAGTAAAGAAAAAAAAGAACAGTAACAAACTGATAACAGTAAAACAAAAAAGATGAGTGAAAAAAAAAAGAAGAATGAAGGGTGTAAAAAAAAAGGTAAAAAAAGAAGAAGAAGAAGAAGAAGAAACCGAGAAAAAGTAAAAAAAATAAGGAAGGGTGTACGGTGAAAAAAAAAAGAAGTAAAAAAAAAAAGCATAAGTAAAAAGAAGGGTAAATGGATAAAAAAAGAAGTAAAAAAAAAAAAAGCAAAAATAGCAAACCATTAACTATGGAATCTAAAAAAAATAGTGAAAAAAAAGAAGAGCAAAGAGTAAAAAAGAAGTAAAAAAAAAAAAAGAAACCCATAAAAAATTAAAAAAAAACAAAGGAAAAAAAGGGAAGGGAAAGGGGTGGAAAAAAAAAAGCAAATGAGTAAAAAAAAGAAGTAAAAAAATGATGAAAAAATGCTAAAAGAAGAGGAAAAAAAAAAACAAAACGTGAAGAGTGATAAAAAAAAAAGAAAGAACCCAAAAAAGTTTAAAAAAAAAAAGGGAGGGAAGGGTGAATGGTGAAAAAAAAAAAGAAAGCCAAAAAAAGTAAAAAAAAAAAAAAAGGTGAATGATGAAAAAAAGAAGTAAAAAAAAGAATGAAAAAATGGTAAATGGCTGAAAAAAAAGAAGGAAAAAAAAAGAAGGAAAAAATGGTAAATGGGTGAAAAAAAGAAGTAAAAAATATGAATAGTAGCAAATCGGTAATAGTAGAACCCAGAAAAAAAGGAGTAAAAAAAAAGAAGGGTGAATGATGAAAAAAAAAAGAAAATACCCAAAAAAATGTAAAAAAAAAAAGAAGGGTAAAAAAAAAAAAGAAAAGAAAAGAAAAAGCAAAAAAATGGGTAAATGGGTATAAAAAAAGGAAGTAAAAAAAAGAACAATAACAAACTGGTAACTGTGGAACTCAAAAAAAAGGAGTGAAAAAAAGAACGATAAAAGGTGGAAAAAAATGAAGTAAAAAAAAAGGAAGTAGAAGAAAACCAAAAAAGTAAAAAAAAAAAAAAAAAGGGAGGATGAAAAAAAAAAGCAAAAAAAAAGGATAAATGGGTGAAAAAAATTAAAAAAAAAAAGAAAAAGAAACCCAAAAAAATAATAAAAAAAAAGAGGATGAACTATAGCGAACTGTTCACTGCCCGAGGTGGCAAAGCCTCGCACACCCCCTCTCACTTTTGTTCTTTTCTATTATATTAAGATAAACAGAGAAACCAATGGCTACACTCATATAAATGTTTACTATCATAATTTTTTTTTCATGTATTTGATTAGTCGATATTTATTAATTCTAATTAATTTGATTGGATTTAATAATCATGTTGTTTAAAAGACGACCTCTTATGATGTCTATATTTTTTTATTTTTAAAATTTTAATTAAATGAATTTTGTATTGTTATCGTTTCCCTCACAAGTTGCCTTTCATAATTAAATGTTTTCATTGTTATTGGCCAAAAGTGTCTTGTTTGTTTCGGATATTTACCGATGGATTTTTAGATTTTAAGATTTTCTTATTCATACATTTTTCGGATACTCATAAATCTCTTGGGGGTAATTCTAAGGTACTTACCGCTAAATAGTTACTCCAATCTATTTTGTTTTTAATAATTAATCGGTATTTAAAGTCAAAAATTTCGTATTATTATCGTATGACTCACAAGTTACCTTTCATAATTAATAGTTGTCATTATTATGTGCCAAAAGTGTCTTGTTTGTTTGGGATATTTACCAATGGATTTTTAGATTTTATGATTTTCTTATTAATACATTTTTTGGATAGAAGGTGCTTACAGCAAAGATGGCTACTTCAATCCAATTTTTTTTAAATAACCAATCAATATTTAAAATTATATTTTGATTAATTTAATTTAAATATTATCGGCTCCAATTTAAGGTGGACTCTTTCTATACATATTTTTTTTATTATCAAATTTTGAATTTGAAACTTAGTTAAGAAATTTAACATTTTATCCGCTAATCGACTGTCTGACGATACTACTCTAATTTATTTATTTTTTGTATAAGAAAATACAATTAAGTGAGATTAAATCCGGAAAGAGAGGATAAAAATGAAGATATTCTATCACTTGAGCTGTTCACTGCTCCGATCTAAATATATTTGCCAAAAAGAGCCTAAGGACAGTTTGGGCCTTGTCCAAGTTTGACACTTTGGTGGTCCGTCAACACTCTTGGGCCCTATCAGTCGATCTTTTAAATATTTGGAGACGACAATTTGAACGGTTCCAGATTTGAGATAGATAGCAAAGTCTTTCATGGCAAATGCAGCCACCATTCAAACGTAGCCACGATTCAGATCGTATTGTAAAATTAGGATATAAAATTATTGACTCTTTTTTCTATACTTTAAACTAAGAAAAAATTTATCTCACTTTGATCCTAAAAGCTTATCCACAATAATTTTAAAATGGTGAAAAATTGTATAGATAAATAATATTTTGTCTATTTTTTTTTAACAAAATAGAATAATATATTTTATAAATTTTAAATGAGAAAATTTTCACTTTTTAAAATATTGATATTTTATAAATATATCTTTATCTTTGTAATATTATTTTAATTTTATATGAAATTATTATGTAGAAAAAAAACACGAGAGTTTAACTGCACACAAACTTTTTTGTGATATAAGAATGGCAAACCAAAATAAATCCTACACGTGGAAAAATTCATGCCATCTCAATTAGAAATTAATTTGTATGTAGCGTAGGAAAAGGTCATTTCTCCTTTAGCTTACAGGGGCAGGAGGCGTGAGATTATGAGCTGCCTTGAAGCATGCCACGTGTCCGTAGCTAGTGGGCTATGCGGCAAATAATGAAGAGGTCGTGTTTTTGTAACTTCTGCTTAAGTGACACGTGCATTTTCTTTAGTGGTTAATTTAGAGGCGTACTTGACACGTGAACAACATAAACTTTATTTTATTTTATTTTATTTTTTTTTGCGAAAAACTTGAACTTAAATCTAGCTTCTGAATCTTCAATCTGTATAGTCAACCGTGAAAACGGGGCGAAAGGGTAAATATATAAATACATAAAAACCAATAATGATTAATTCAGTTATGTCTATATTTTTATATTTTAAAAAATTTAAATTTAAAATTTTAATTAAAAAAATTTAGCGTTCTTTTTATACGACTCACAAGTTGTCTTTCATAATTAATAGTTTTCATTGTTACTGGCCAAATGTGTCTTGTTTGTTTGATTAAGAGATTTAGTATTTTTATTCACTGATTGACTATCCGACAGTACTACTCCAATCTAATTTTTATTTTATTTATATAAAAAATATAATTAAATGGGATTAGATTAGAAAAAAATAAGAAGATTTTACTATTTGAGCTTTCAACTTCTTGAATCTAAATATATTTGGGCAAAAAAGCCCGAGGGCAATTTGGGCCATGTCCAAATTGATACTTTGGTGGGTCATCAACATCCTTGGGCCCTCCCAGCTAATCTTTTAAATATTTGGAGTCGACAATTTGAACACCAGATTTGAGATAGATAGCCACCATTCGGATTGTATTGTAAAATTAGGTTGAATCGGACTATAATTAATAATTTAAAAAATTATTGATTGGTTTATCATTTTAAAAATTAAATTGAAATCGTATTTATAAAAGTTGATTCTAATTGTTCATTTAAAAAAATTGAGAATAATCTGTTCACATTCCTTTTTTAAAAAATAAATTTTAAATGATTTTGAAACCATAGTAGCAGAGTCCCATTCCTTTTTTTGTCCCTGAGAATATTGAAAATCAACCAAATCTCATCAATAATTAAGGGGTGTTTGGGTAAAAACCCTTCTACCCATTTCTCTCCGTTGAAACTCTGGCCATGTTAATAAATTTTGGCATTGATATTTAAGAGGTGTGGGACACTCTTGAGAGTACAAATTTCATCTTGAGAATTCAAGTTTCATGGGCAGATATGGGAATTTTTAATCTACTAAAATGTTAGGTGTTTAACTAAGATTCCCAGAATATAAAGTGGATCTAATGAAAATTGTTTAAAATTATTATTACAAATCAGAAGGGCCTAAATGCACACTTGACAAAAATTTATGATTATTTTAGAATTTCATTAAACAATGAGTGCACAGTGCAAGAATTAAAAAGTCTTATAAAAAATATTCATAATTATTTGAGAACTTTATATCACGTCTCTGTCAATACTCGAATCAAGAACCAACTCACAGATCTATTTAATTTTTTTTAAAGATAAATTAACATTTAAATTATCTGATTAATTCAAATTCAACGTTACGATATTTTTTTTCAAAAATTTAAAAGATCGACTTTTTTAAATATATTTTTTTATCATTTTAAATACTTGAATTCAAAATATCCGATTATTTAATTCAAAAGAATTTGATCCAGCAGAGCCAAAAAGTGATGTCTCCCCGTTGTTCCTTCCACTACCAACTACCATTTATTATTCATTTATTTTCCTACCAACCCCCTGAGAAAACACATGATTTGTCACCTTATTTTATTTATAACCTGAATTGAGTGGTTCCCCAATCATATGTTGATATTCAATCATGGGAAAGATATTGTTAGCAATAGGGAGAGTAGGACGTCACGTTAAAACTAAACCACAACAATGGGATATGTTTGGGAAATTGCAAATTACTTGTATCATACTATTTATTATATTTTTTTTATTCAAAATATTTTATTTTACAATGCTGCCATTGTTAAACACGTGTGTGCAAGTGGGGGTTGCGTGACGTACATACGCGTCCACTTCTGACTAAATTCATTTAAAATTGCTCTGCGCCACGGGAATCCTTCTTCCATCTGTGCTTCTTGCTGCTTACAACTTACGAAACAATACGGACACAGAGAGAGAGAGAGAGAGAGAGAGATTGAAGGGAATATGTCGACTCTCACGGTTCCTCCTGTTCTTGCTTCACCTAGAGATGATGCTGTTCAACTTTATCGGGCTTTCAAGGGTACCCCTCTCTCTCTATCTGTGGGAAATTATATTCATGTTGAAATCATGTGATCCTTATTTGGTCAATTTTTCTTTTGATGATTCTAATTTTGTGCAATTCAGAATTTTATAGTTAACCTGCTGGAAACCGAGTAGTTTTCAGTTGGCCAAGGCTTGAAAATGGAATTTGAGGGAAATAAAAAAGGAAATGTAAAAAAAACTTTAATTTCTGCCAATTCATTTGGGGATCCAACATTGCTAGAAAATTGAGGGCTTTTTTTTTTGTTTTTGTTTTTGCTTGTGGATGGTAAGCTACTTTAATTTCAAGTTATGATAGTGAGAAAGGGCTAACCCTTTACGTATTGCAAGGAAAATTACAGGAAAATTGTGGGTGTTTTGCTTGTAGATGGTGAGTTACTTTAGATTCAAGTTAGAAGGGGCTAATAAGATGGCAAAAACCCTTTAAATATTACAAGGGTTAAATTTGGTTTTGGTTCCAACGTTTCCAAGTGGAAATTAGTGATTATTACCAATGAAAATTGAAAAAAGGTGGTAAAAAGAAAAACTTCTCTCGTGATTTAATCCTGTGGGAAACATATTTGGAACGTGTTGGTCAATCCTGCATCGTGGGTTAGTGTTAGAAACTGGGTTGGAGTTCCTTTTACTTGCTAATATGCTTTCTATTGTAGCCCAACCATATGCTTAGTTGAGACTTGGGAGAGGACGAAGACATTGACCCTATTGGTTCAGTGCGGTGGTCTTTCGGAGTATTTGGGTGTTGGCAGGGAGATCTTCTTTCACTTGGAAGTCTTAAACAAGTTTAGGGATTCTGCTGGGAAAGTTCTTTCATGCTCTGCGATTGATTTGGTTGTACTAGATCTGGTTGTAGAAATTCAATACCTGGAGTCCATGCCCATTAGAAATATATCTAAAATTGTATTATGCTTAAATTTGTTTAATGGTTGAACTCGGCCAATAGATGTAATTGTATGACTAGCATGATATTGACCATTTAAGCTATTCAAAGTTTAAAATTATACACATATGAAGCAAACCGATCTCACTTATTAATCTTCTCGTTAGACTCTTTGAATTTTCAAAATTGAATTAGTCATGTTGATGCTATTTTGGAATGTGGTGGACCATTTCCATTCAGACTAAACATTTTTTATTTGGCCAACTGGGTTGTGCTGGCACCTCAAACAGATATTGTAGGCGTATACATGTGGAGATGTGGACTTATTCTTTTGCCTTTTTTCCCCTTTTATTGTTAAGGTTTGGTGTGTTGAAAGCCTTCAGTATAGTTTGGAAAGTAAGATTACTGTGAATTTGTTTTGTTGGATGAAAGGCTTTCTGGAGTTGTTTTGTTCCCTATTGCCAATTTCGTGGAATGTGGGCCGTAAAGCTTGATTTAAGTGCAACATATTTATCATTGGGTTTAAAGTGCATTCTGAAATCCCATTCAGTTCCTCATGGATTATGGTCTATACCGGTCGATGGTTCAGGACAAGCAGTGACTATGTTCTAGACTTTGTTGGTACAACGTTCCTGGGAATACCTTTAAGATCACAAACGCCTCAATCATACTTACATGTTTTAATATGCTACCTTTTGTCAATGAGATACTTATGTCATGCTCACTCTGATGCTCAGAAGGCACATGTTGGACGCAACAGATTCCGAGCTTCTTCTTTTTTTTTTTTTTTTTTTTTTTTTTTTTTAATATGAAGTGTGAAAATAAAGAAGCTATGACAAGCTATTATAAAACTTGTACAAAATTAAATTTATTTATGAGTTATGTGTGTAATGGTGTGGATGATGAAAGTAATAACACATATCGTTATAAGTTAATAATTTATTTCCATACAGAAATAGATATCTTATGCTTAAACGTTTGTTCAGGTCCAATTGTGCTGTGGCTGTCTTGTGGTCTACATTTTTCATATGTGGGAAATTCTTTAGTGCTATATCTTTTTTATTTTATGATTATGGATTGTGCAATGGAAACTCTGTTTTAGAATTAAACATCATTATGAAATGATAACCAGCTTTGGTTTGCCATCCACTGATTTGTTGCTTGTAAGCATGAGTACAAACATAAATATATGAGACATGATTCAACAATATTAATTTATGACACGAAAATGAATTTATGTTTATCTTATCGGTGGTTCTCAATACTTCAGATTTAGCAATGAGCCATGCAGCTCAAATGTAGTCATCAATGTAATTTGCCCCTAACATAGAGACTCTAGAAAAATTTAATACAATGATTGTGATACTGAAGTACCTGTTTAGTATCTTAGAAGCTTGTAGCATTCAAGCATCTGTGATATATCCACCAAGCGATTTGCAATTGTGTGCCCAGTCCAACGGAGGGTTTGACATGGGTGTATATTCACTTCGAAGGGTTTGTGCTTATAACTGTTTTCCAATATTATTTGTTATATGGTAGTATCATTTTCGAGTGAAGTAGGCATGTGTAGCAATAATTGTTGATTGTTAGATTGTAAACACTAATATTATATAATTTCATCAGTCCCATTGATTTATATTTGCAATTGCTTCTTTTGCTCAAAATACTATTAATAACATGATTTACAAGTCATATTTTCCTTTATCAACTTTGCCACTATAATAGGTGCATGACTTATATTGGTCTTACTAATATTGACAGTAACAATGCTTCTTTTACAGGACTGGGCTGCGATACAGCAGCAGTTATCACTATTCTTGCCCACCGTGATGCAACACAGCGTGCTCTCATCCAGCAAGAATACAAAGCTATGTATTCTGATGACCTTCTCAAACGTTTGTCTTCCGAGCTTCATGGGAAACTTGAGGTACTGGTACAATGCTCATTCTTGTGCTTTTCCTGTTTAGTGGCACGGGATGCATTTAAGTGCGACTATACATCTAATAGTGCCGCGAATTGTGTTTCATTATTTGGTTGCTATATTTGTCATATTATTTATTTTTATTATCATTTCATGATCCGTGTCTTTTCATGTACCAGACTGCAGTTCTGCTTTGGGTTCATGATCCGGCAGCACGTGATGCGATTATAGTGAGGAAAGCAATTGCTGTAGATGTTGTTAATCTTGGAGCTGCTACTGAAGTAATATGCTCTCGCACCCCATCCCAAATACAAGTTTTCAAACAAATTTACCATTCCATGTTTGGTGCCAGCCTGGAGGAAGACATCAAACTACGTTTAACTGGGGACATTATGAAGGTAAACTCTCCTTTTGGATCAATATTATTTGGTCTTTAATCCTTAAAAGCTTCTGAGAACAATGGTAGGAGAGATCCTACTATTATTTTTTTTTAACATGAAATTCATTTTAAAAATTTAATTTCAGGACTCATGACTATCTTATCCTTTTGGAGTTCAGATTTCTAATTCTATGTATAGAAATACGAATGCTTCTGCAACATAACATGTGTAATTTGTGCTCTATTTTGCAAAAATAAAAACATATTACTTATGGTGTGTAAAATTGAGATTCAGAGAAAATGCAATGGTGCAGCTTTTGCTTGCATATGTGAGCACATCACGTTATGAAGGCCCAGAAGTTGATAGAGAGATGGCCGAAAAAGATGCAAAGATGCTCTTCAAAGCAGGTGAGAAGAAATTGGGGACTGATGAAAAGACATTCATCCGTATTTTTAGTGAACGAAGCAGGGCACAGCTAGCTGCTATAGATTTTTCGTATCACAATATGTACAAAAACTCACTTAAAAAGGTAGATCTTCCTTGTCCTCTGGTTCCATGATCACTGATTCCTGCTTTGATACTCAGACAGATGCATTTGATTAGGCTGTGAAGAGTGAAACATCTGGATATTTTGAGTTTGGATTGTTGACAATTTTAAAGTGTGCGGAAAATCCTGCCAAGTACTTTGCTAAGGTATGCTTATGTTCTGTTTAGCTTAGTTGTTTGTTGCTTTACATGGTTGCTGTATGATTCATGTGAGGTTTTTTCTGTTTTTTTTTTGGGGGTGGGGGGGGGGGTGGGGAGAGTTTTTTATTCTCCAACATTGATTATTTTATCAAGTCTCTTTATTCTCTGGCCATAATTTCTGCTCTGCCTAACATTGATATAGTAAATCAGAATTATTTTGAGAATCTTCTGCCAACCTAAATTTGGATGTTGTGCTTGAATTTGAATTTCAGCGAAGAAATTAGCAGGAACTGAACTTATAATTTGCCATGTTTGGAATGGGTTCACGTTTTATACAAATGACATAATTCTTATCGCCAGTCATAAAAATCAGTTTTGTTCTGGTAAAATAATATTTTGAAGGACCCCTTTCAAGGTCACAAATGGAGTAAAAAAATGGACAAAAAATGAAAAACTTTTATGAAGACAAAGATCTTTCTTTCTTTCTTTCTTTCTTCTTTATTTAAATTTTTTTTTTTTTTTTTTACTGAGTGAATTTCAATATCTGTTTTTTTTTCCCCTGCTCTTTGGAAGAGAAAACAACCATTATTAGTAAACAACATGTACAAAATAGAGTGAAGGTTGGCAGATTGGAATGTAGTGGATGATTGGTTCAAGGAGAATATTTAGATTTAGAAATAATCATATTAATGCATAAATGGGAGTGGCTCCATCTGATGAGAAATGAGGAGGAAAAAACACTAAAATGGTTATGTCAGCTGCATAAATCTTTTACTGCGTTGGTTAGGAGAAGCGATAGTGCACAAATTCAAGGTCTAATAGATTCAGAAAAGGCATCATGATCCTTGGAAGAATCAGTGAGCCATGCTGTTTCATTTTATAATTTTTAGAAGTAATGTAGCTTTGAACAAATATTAATGGTAAAATAATAAGTTACGACTAGAGAAGGTATAGATGTGTTAACTTGAATTGCAGTCAATTCCACAGTATAATGAGTTTATATTTCTGATCCGACGGCATTCTTTGCACAATCATTGTTGGAATTAATATACACATACACGCAAGCAGAAGCATGGTGAAATTTTTCGGAGTAATAAAAAGAACAAAGTAGGGTATACCTCAGTGAATTAAAACGCAGTAATTTGGGAAACCACGATACTTTCTTCGAACGTTCTCGTAGTCGAGATGATAATCACGTTACGAATTATTACCACAAAATCACGACGCCGCAACCCTCAAATTCGATAATAAAAGTGATACGATAATTCCCTTTTCGGAATTTTCGTAAACCCTCACTCTAAAGATCAATGTTTTCTCTCTCAATCAAAGTGTGCACTCACTATGTGTTTTCTCACACATTGTAAAATTGTTTGCACTTCTCTCGATTGAAGAATAAACCACACCTTCACGTAGGTTTAGAATCTTGAGAAAAAATTGGGGGGTTGGGGGGTTAAGGATAATGGGTGGTTACCCATTATCATTTAACCTCTAATTTGAATTTTTTACCAAATGGTAAATGCCCCACGTGGGCATCATTTACCAACAATCATCTTTCTTCAGGAACCAGTTAGTTTCATCATCACACCAAGACGCTATAGTGTTGGATTTTAGTGCTTGAAAGTTGGTCAAAAGAAGAGTTAACAGGATAGGAAAGGTTACCTTTTCTGCAGATACTTGGTTCGCGTGCGAAAGTTGCAAAGTGAAATGATTTTGGCTAAAGAATGGCTATGAAATAAATGACAGAACTTATATATTTGAGAAAAATATGGAAGAGGAGACCTTCTCTTGCATTATAGATTATCTTTGATGTTATGAAAGTGAGGTCCTCTTAAGGAAAAAGACAATGGCTTGGTTAAAGAAGTGAATTTCTTATGTTGACAAGCAAATGCAGACATAGTTCTCTTCAAGTTTTTTCAATTTTTCTGATGAAATCTAGAATCTTTTTCAGGTTTTGCACAAGGCAATGAAAGGCATGGGAACTGATGACACGACACTGATCCGAGTTATAGTGACGAGGTCTGAGATTGATATGCAGTACATAAAAGCTGAGTACCACAAGAAATACAAAAGGTCATTGAATGATGCAGTTCACTCTGAGACATCAGGCCATTACAGGACCTTTCTTCTCTCGCTTCTTGGTCCCACCACCCATTAGCCAAACCATTGCTTAATCAACTGTTTCTCAAACCAATATGCAGATAATTCAAGAAGCTGATCCCACCTTGAATGTAAACTGCTGGGGGGGGGGGGGGTTTGTGTGATTTTCTTTTCCTATTATTTGTACAAAAGGGTGGTAATAGAAACGAGTGTTTTTATCTTATCTTATCTAAGGCAAGTTTTTTCATTTGTTTGATGGGCCAGTTTAGGTTAGTGAATCTACAAGTAAACTTATGGTTTGAATTATTTATTATAGAGTAAGCTTTTATTTATATATATTTTTGCGAGTTGGGCCAATCATATAGTGGCATTAATTTCATCCGAATGCTTTTAGTTTACTTGTGTTCCCTCACTCTCACTCATGGAGTACATTTTTGTTAGTGTGTAATGAATGCTTGCCGATCTAATGCTTGCCATCCGCTGCATTCACTGTTATCCTCATCCTCATCTCATCTTGCCAGCTTGGTTTTTCATCATTTCATCAATAAAGCACAAACAAATTAACACGTGCATTTTCGATTTATTAGATTTCTTTTTGAAAACATCAATTATTACAAGATTTTGCACAAATTGGAGTTTTTACCCGTTGGAAAAGGGTATGTCCTTCCTCTGCCTAAAATTGAAGGACAAAGAAGACTTTAAGCCTTGCAAATGCCAGACACCGACAATGGCCCCCTATCAATATTGGATGTAATCATAAAATAAGAGAGAGAGAGAGAGAGAGAGGTGCAATGCAATCTATTTTTGTCTGGGCTTAGCAAAATAAAGATGTAGGTAATCTAATTCAACCACATTAGTGCAGTAGCATTGAAAAAGAAGAAATAGTGACCTTTAAGGCATCATCCGTTTTCATTCCTCTCCCTCTCTGGTCCAAAGAAAAGATCCCTTTATAACTTTTCTCAATATGACTGGGGAAAATTTAAAAATCCCTGTTGGTAATACACGAGGACAGTGGCTTCTTCATACAACAAGCATGATTATCATATGATAATTTAATAACTTTAAATAAATATTAATATTCATAAAAATTGTAAAATGAGACTCTGATTGTGTAAGCATTCCTATCTTTCTGCCCACTATATCTTTTGATTGGTAGTGACTGTTCATTGTGCTCTAAACCTCACGAGTAATATGGGGTATCCACTTTTCTAAATTGAACGTGTCAGATATAGTTTGTTATATGCTGTTAATATTTATCCTACGTTGAAAAGTTAGAAAAATTTTGATGGGTTTATAACTCATTAAATTTGAAACAATTTGAATTTGATTGAAATGATATGTTGGAGGAAAAATATGATTTTCATCAAATGATTCTTAAAAAATAAATAAATAATTATTTAGGGATCAAAGATAAGACACTTGGGCATTAGAAAATAAGTGTTTGTTTGGTTATTCATTATTTTATTTGAATGATACGATTTTAAAAATTAAATAAAATGATATCTTTTAATTAAAATGTTATTTTATAATAATAAGTGATGTCTCTTGAATAAACTGATTTTTTTAATCAAAAGAACATATTCGTTATATCCTTTAAACGAAGAGATATTTCATAATCGCAATTTTTCATTTTCTACAAATACTCTCTCTCATCATGGGAAAAATTCACTTTAGAATTTTCCATCATTGGTAATAAAACAACTCTTCATTTTTTTAAAATCTCTATTTTATTTTTGGAAGAAATTTGAGTTTTTACTATTTTAAATTTTTGTTTCGATTAGTATATGCTTAAAAAATTTACTCTCAATCCAGTTAGCAATACAGTAGGAGTATAATTTTCTTAAGGGCATTCATTATTTCACATGCAAATTCTTTCAAATTTTGCATTTCGAAATCCTTGGATTTGCCAACAGCAAGGTTGTTTCTTGAAGTAAAGACAAAGTCGACACTTCTATAGTGCCCGAGTGTTTTATATATATATATATATATATATATATAGAGGGAGTTTGTATCAAACCATAATAATAAAATTGATGGAATTAATGGTCGCTCTATTTTTATTCAATGATTACTATTTTTAATAGGATAAAATAATAAAAAAATCAATGATCATTAAATAAACTTTATATATTTATATAATATGTCTACATACAATGTCATAATTTCATTAATATAATTCGACAATAAAAGAGTATAATGCAACATAAGAATTGATAGCCTGTCTGACGTTGCCGCATGAAATGCCCAAAAACCATAAAAATTGTGAATGAGAGAACAAACTAGAATTTACACAAGTAATAAAGCTAAGTTAAATCAAAGCACATAAGAAGAGGTTAGCTTATTGTAAAAACAAAAAAGAGAAAGTAATTAATACATGGACGTACATGGTGTAGGACTAGCTAGGAGAGGCACTGACAGAGGAAGGAGAAGGAGAAGAAGAAGAAGAAGGAGAAGAAGAGATGATCTTTTTGATGAGTTGGATGAGAGAGTGAGCAATGCATACTGAAGGAGGATTATCCTTATTTGAGGAGATTGTCTCTCTGAACACGGCATGAAGCCTGAGGGCCACACCAACTTCAACGCCCAGGCGTGCTTGCTCATCCTTGATGGCTTCTTCACATAGCCCACATACCCACACCCCTCCATACTTCTCCTCCACCCACCCTATGTAATCCAACGTGCATTCTTCCCATATTCCACAACACCCACATACTGCTTTCTTCACTACTTCACTTGCCATCTCTCTCTCTCTCTCTCTCGGATCAAAAAGTGTTGGGTTTGCAGATAAGATCTTTCATTGAAAGTTCCCTTGTTTTTCATGGCATTTTCATGTTCATATAACTGAGTAGTTTCTGAGAGAGAGAGAGAGAGAGAGAGGAAATATCTTTGTGGGTAGTCTAATTTCTTGATGTCTACGTAGCTAGGGATTGTTTTGTTTGTTTGTGGGGAAGGACCAAAAAGTTATGGGCGGTTTGACTGCCTCTAGATGGAGTTGAAGATTAATAAATACTTTGATAAAGCAGTTCGAAATAGGATAAGAACACAACCTGTATTTTCCACAACTACTGATATTGCCACACTTAGCTTACAACAATTGGCCCTTCTTATATCTAAGAACATCAAATTGACCAAAAAAAAGAGACATGACAATGTAGATAATTATAATTATTATAATTATAATAATAATTATAATAATAATTATAATAATAATAATAATAATAATTATTATTATTATTATGTTTTTATAGATATAATATTTTTACTTTTTTTTTCTTTTTCTCGTATTGATTTTCAAACGATCAACCTCAATATTTGAAATTAAAATTTAGTTTGCTGTTATAAGTTTATTATTTTATTATTTTCATTTTCAATTAAGTCCTAAGATGTTTATTATTTTTCCATCATATTTTATTTTTATAAATTTTATTAACTAAAATAATAAAAATTAAAATAAAAAAGGGAATGGAATCAACAAGCATGAGAGGTAAATTATAAGCTAAAAGTAAAGAGGTAAGGGCAGCTTGGGGTGAAGGAGGTGGCACCAGTCCTGGCTTTTGGCTGAACATATCCATGTGCTAGTATAGATTGAGGGGTTGGCCAAAGAATTACTGACAAGGGCGTGGCATAGGCTAATCATCAGTTATGGGACGGTTGAGATGAATCCGCATAGTAATGTCACATGGTATTCTTAGGTCCCAAATGCCTCCTAGGTTTTCATAGAGTCTCATTTCTTGTCTTATAAACTAGGGAAGTCTTAAATTTCGGCATTTTCTTGGTAGCCATAATGTCTGGCTTGTGGTAGTTGAATTCGTATATTTTTTAAATCGATTGCTTCGTGTAAGTTCACATCAACATGCGCCGCGCGCGCACACATACACACATAATTACTAATGAGCCGACTACCTCGACCATTTAATTCTCAATACTTTCAATTGATTTCACCAACAACAAGTCACTGTCTGCCAATGGTAGGTCGCCATGATACTTTGCTATTATTGCATCGCGGGGCAATTTGTGTTGATAAGTTGCAAAATTATCTATAAGTTTTGTGCACGTCTCATTTTCCTAGATAATCGGGTGTATTTCCTAGGTTATTGTGTTATCAAGTTTCTGGATAGTCTATTTTTCCTAACCCTCAGCTTCTGTTTATGTTTATTGTATGGCACACTTAAGACGATTTGTATAGGCATTCTGATCGGATCATCCTTGTGTTTATTGCGTTGCCCATGTCTAGATGATCTGTTTTGGCTAACTCCTAGATTGCTATTTGTTTTGCAGATTGCAAATTTTGCTTAAATACCCAATTTGGTTAATATCGATTTTTTTTTTTCTTTTTAGGTATCACTATCGATGTTTAAAGTCATATTCCGATTAATCCGTTTTGAACATTTACGGTATCCTTATTCATGGGATAAGCTTTCCAATATAGTTTTTTCTATTCTCAAGTTTCGAATTCGAGATTTAGTTAAAAAATTTAACACCCCATCCTATGATCCTATGATCCTATGATCCTATGATCCTATGATCCTATGAAACTGAACATTGGCTGGTTCATCCGGGTATCTTTGTGTTTTTCCTTTACGCTATCTATGAGTGAATGAAGAACTAATCCAAGATAAAAAGAAACTCTGCTGGCCTACGTTTAGAAGTTCATAGGCCTTCCGCTTGGAGCATTGAAGTCGTAGTTAGCATATGTTTACAAGTATGACCAAGTTCAAGTTTTTAACTCCCGCTTTGTTATAGCTTATGTTCCCGGCCTATGTTTATGTTTGACTGTTTTATACTTGGGAAATTCAAGCACGGCCGTCATACGTCGACAAGGCTAATACCAATATTAATAAGTCTGATATGACCAGCGCTTAGATGTTTATGTTCTATTTCGATAATGATTTTCTGTATTGCACGTTGTACGGACCCCTAAGTGTGTTTCATGTTATCTTAGTTATTACTAAGTTTATATGAGTTGCCCATTCTTCCTCCTTTCTAAGAAATCAAGACAATAATAGCATACCTGTGGTAATAGCTGGCAAAAGGCTTCCACCAGTTTTAAACTAGTAAAGCCACTGGCTCTGTCCAATCATGAAGAAACTTTCTACTGCCTCCTTGGGATGGAATAAGAGTTTTCTTGTGTAGAGATTAGACTAGATGGGCCTTAAATACCATGTTTTATGCAAATATGGCTAATATTATGTTCGACCTTTTGTTTAACTTTTACCTTCTAAATAAAATAAAATTGTTTACCTTTTTAATAGTTTGAGTTTAGATTGTATCACTGAGATTTTGGTCTAGGAGGAAAATTGTGACATATATCATTGAAGAAGTGTTAATATGACCATGATGAAGTAATAATATTATCGATAATAATTTGATTTAATGTGATGTGACGTTAAATCTCTTAAATAAGATCTCAAGTTTGATTCAGGACTTGAATATAAAATAAACTATATTAGGAGAGTAATATTTAAATAGACCGTTATATGTTTCGGATCACATTAATTAAACTATGAGTTTAGATATCGATTGATACTGTATAAAAAAAAGTATTAATATTTGTAATACACCTTTTTGAGCCTAAAGTGCAGTGCAAGAGGCAAACAGTAGGGAGAAGCGATAGAGATTCTATTGATCCAAATATTAACTCTTCAATCCACTTGGGCGAGTACGAGGGGTATGTGTCGTGCAGTATGATTGATGACCATACATGGCTGCTCATAACCATGTTTTATTGAGTTGTCCAAAAGTGGAGCCATATCATAAGCAAATGCACATGATGTTACAAATTCTTGCATGTGACACTGCACTAGTCATGGCTTTTCTCTAACCAGGATTTTTTTTTTGGGATCTATGCTCCTTAGATTATTTGAGACTCTTGACCATTGGTGCCACCGCGAATTTGGTAAATAGTTCAACAATTATGTGAGTTTGTTTTCCCAATATATAGTTTTGAGTTCATATATAAACTGTTAGCTTAGTTAATTTATGATTGGTATGGCCCATGTATTTGTGTTGTAATACAAGAGTGTAGGTAGTCATTGTGCGCTTGGCTTCGTTTGCATTCTTAGAGAAGAGTCTACCACATTTCAGTAGATTCTTAAAATTTTTTTACGGCTAAGGTCTATTTTCTTGATACACATACAGCGTTGGCTCACCCAATGGTCGCGTATTTGTTTAGATTATCTATGAACCAAAAAAATCTGTCGGACAAGAGATGCTGTATCATCTAGATTTGAGACCTAGCTCAAGAGTAAAATCATTGCCTAAATACTTCATAAATGAGTATACTTTCCAAGCCAAAATACATGAAACGAACAAAGTGACAATGAATGGTGGTGTATGCCCTCGATTGTACAATTTTGGTAATTTGCGAGATGATTTTTATGGATTGTTAGATAATGTCGTAGGATTGAACTACCTCAGCCTTGTTTGGCTGCGGGTCATGCTGTTCAGTGCACATGCTTTGGCCATGTGAAAGGGGACAGCAATACAATCTAGTTGATAATAATTAGAAGAAAACATGTAGAATTTATGAGCCATTTGTCTTGGCACAATGGGCCTTGCAGGTACATATGCACCATATCCCAATTTAAAATGCATGGATGGCTTTGGCTGTATGCAAAACCAAAGTCTGAAGAAAGATTAAGGAACTTTGGAATGATCTGATGTTTCAGCCAAACGAGGAGACCATGACTAAACGCGATTCCCTTTCATCAGATCCCATTGGTGTAGTGATTGAGGTTAATGATAACCCAGATAATAATATATGAAGATGTTGGATGAGGATGAAGATGATAATGAGGGTATCATTTTTCCTTTCTTGTTATGGT
The DNA here is from genome assembly GCA_033439265.1 of Dillenia suffruticosa. Taxonomy (NCBI): domain Eukaryota; kingdom Viridiplantae; phylum Streptophyta; class Magnoliopsida; order Dilleniales; family Dilleniaceae; genus Dillenia; species Dillenia suffruticosa. The sequence goes on from JAVTVX010000015.1 coordinate 25,117,993, forward strand.
GTTTAATGCATCAAAAATAAAATTTCTTAACATTTTAATACAATTTTGGTACAAAATTTGATTTTCAAACATAATTTTTTCCATTGATATTTGTTGCTAATGTCAATTGATACTTCATTAGCGACGAAATTAGCAGTGTCGTCGCTACTAAGCGACAATGGAATGCCCTATTGAAGCCTCTAATCCCTCCCCCCGATCCCTCGACAGCACTCTGACTCTTTTTTTTCTCTCTCGCTTCCCGCATTCCCGGAAACGAATGAGACATTGCCTGCAATTGTAACTCCAATTTGTCTTGCCATCCGAGTTCCCAATTCTTGTTCCGACGACTTACTCACACGTCTCAGGTCAGCTCTCTCTCTCTCGGGTTTTGTTAGGGTTTTTGTTTTTCTCTCTTAAATTTTAAGTGCATTTTAATTTGTGGCTCCACAACTTTAAGGATGCAGAATTGAATTATAGAAAAATCCCAATTCAGGATTTACAAAAAGGTATAAACAAATTGTCACATTTGTTCCGGAAATTGGATTCTTGGCAAGAGTGGCTAGGCTAGGTGGGGAAGGATTCTAACCCTAGACAATGTTCAGAGGAGAGGAATTGTTGTGGTTAACAGCTGTTCGTTTGTTATTCCCGTGCTTTTCGATTCGGTTGTTGTGGGAAATTTATTATTGGTTCCTTGAATCAGTGAAATTCTTGAATTTTGATCGAATTTACACAATTCCACCATGCTTTGAATCGATTTGGTTATGAGAAAATTTTTTCCCCTTTTTCTTTAGGGTTATTTGGCTTGAGTGCTGCAATTGTTTGCTGCGTGTCTCTGAGTGAGAAGGAGACTAATTTTGTTTCATTTTTCAAGGGGAACCACATGGTATGATTGAGTACTATTTCATAAACCGACCAGACCATCTTGAGTTACTATGATGAAACATTGCAGATGCTTAAAAAACATCCACTGAAATTAAAAGGTTCATAAACTGATGCTAATCGAAGAGGAGGAATAGAAGAAAGAACCAAACCCGAACACACACATGCGTGTGCAGAGAGAGAGAGAGAGAGAGAGAGAGAGAGAGAGAGAGATCACCTTCAATGGATACCAATGAAATTCGTATACCTTCCTTTTTTGTAATAGTACCATCCTCATCAACACCATTGAAAGTAGGAGTGCAACTCTTTTTGCACTGAAATTCCAACCTCTCATGAGAAAACTCACAATCTCTTCATGAGTTAACATAAGTCCCCACTCCAACATAATCACGATGAGTCTACTTTTGAAAGGGAGAGAAATGACTTTGACTTTTGCAAACGAGCCTTGTAATGTTGGAGCAATTAAGGGTTTGGACTGTCAATACTGTGGTGGTCTAAAACCATCATTGAATCAGAAATTCAACTGTGTTATGCCCAAAACTGTGGCAAATCCTAGGAGGGTTTTTCATAGTTAGGGCAAGTGAGGGATTGGGTGAATCTATTCCGAATATGAGATTAGAGTTGAATAATATTAGACAAGGAAGTAAACTAGAGAGTCTCAACAGTTCTGGTCATCAAATGACAAATGAAATGAAAATTTAAAAAAGTTGCCTAATTTTACCTAGCAGCAGCCAGCTTGGCCAAGCATTGTCCAGCGTTCAATATGATTTTCTTTTTGGTTTGATAAAAGAGCTGCCCAGTGCATGTGTACATAGTCTCTTTTTCTTTCACCTGATTTTGATTTCCCACATACTTTCATTCTCTCTTGCCCGTGCTGTCTCATGGCAAACAATCAAGTAACACTTTTTTTTTTTTTTTAATTTTTTACTTTTATTTTTTCCCTTGTTGGTTGATTTTTATTTTATTTTATTTTTGTCCCAAGTGCTTCTTTCATTTTTTCAAAGTATGGGCAGTTGGTTCTAAAGAGTGAACTGGAACCCAGTTGACTGGTCTGATGGTAGAGAGTTGGGGCAGGCATTTGAATAGCTTGGTTTTTCTCCATTCATTGGTAATATTCCACAAAAATTCATGTAGAATGATGGTTAAAAGGATTGAAAGCCTACAGAAGAAGTTGTTTATTTCCTGTTCTTAGCATAATGTCCGGATGGTTCCTTTATTTTATTTTTTTTGTTAATTGCTTTTGCTCATATTTTGTGTTTGATATTTCAGTACTTGGTCAGTGTGGAAATCTGGATTTTTTTTTCAGCTTCAAATTCATGAATTAGAACACGACGAATTTTATTCAGCACGATCCTTTATATGATCTTTAGGCTGAGTTGGATACAAGCACTAATTTAGAAGTTTTGCCACATTATGTAATGACCTACATTCTCCGAGTTCATGGCAAAACATTTCATTCTAATGGAACAGTTTTGGTCCTTATCAAGGAGATGGATTGATTTGAACCTTTGAATGCCTCTAGGCTACAAGCCCGGTAGGCATCATGTCTAAATAATAACATTAGTATCTCATTCTACATTGATTTTTTTTTTTCCTTTTTAGACTTTAATGAATTTTCTCATTGTTGGGTGTATATGTTCATATCGTTTGGTGGTGGCCATGGCTAGGCCTTTTGCAGGCTGGCTGTTATATTGTTGTTGTAGCTTGGCATTGTGGTTGTTGATTGAGGAGTGTAATGGTGTGGCCAATTTATTTATGTTTTAAGATGGGGGATGTTAGTAGCCATTGTGTTGGCTTGGTTTGTTGCATTTTTAGGGGAAACTCTGCTGGATTTTGGTAGATGCACGAGGTTTCAAGGCTAGAGTTTAATGATGTTATGAAATTAAAACAGGACCACGCCCAGCCCAGTGGTGTAACTCCAGCTGGTGAGGAGGAGGACGACCGACCATAACCCCTTTTGGTTATTCATGATTGCTCTTTTTTAATGCTTTTCCATTATAGTTATTTTACTTAATTTAATTAAAAGTACCAACTTATTTTTTTGTCTCCTTTTTGCAGATTCGGCAATGCATCAGAAGTTGTTACGAGACTAAATGACTTGATCAAGGGTCTTTGGCAAGAGCCATTGATGAACTGGAAGTCGACACCCCAGTCATAGAGAGCATATGGTGGAACAAGTTCCGGGTAAGCATGCGATATTAATTTTTCCAAATGAATGTTCTGCCTTAGGTATCACCAATATTTTTTCATTGTTTATAACTTTCCAGAAAAACTACAGGTGGGATCCAGTCCATGAGAAGAAAATTCATGAAGTCTGGCCACACAGTGTACAGACTCAAAGTTGAACAAAAAGGAAAACCATTGTCTCTGGGTGACACACAATGGGCAGTAGCACAGGAGAATTGGGAAAAAAAGGCCCACAAGAAAAGAAGAGTGAAACAAGAGAAACAAGAACGGTGCAAATTGGGAGAAAGGGATCAACAACAACCATGCAACTAACAAGAGAAACAGGAAAGGTGCAGGAGGTGATAGCTATCCAGCACATGCCCGGGGGGGGGGGGCATTAGCATTTGGGAAGAGACAGGTAAGTTTTATTGAATTATGATGTCATTTGGCTTTTATATATTTTCACTTGTATGATGTCATTCAAATCATATGCACTTGTATTGATCATTTTAACTTATATTGACTAGGCTGATAGGTAAAGAGCCCACTTTCAGGGAGTCTTTTTGGACTGCCCATCAGAAGAACAAGACATGGACCCTGCTGCTCAGGTCCTTGTGGTGAGTAAAATTTGTCGTTATGATGTGTAAATCCTGATTTTTTTTGTGAACTAGTTAGAGTATCTCACATTTAATGTTTTTGACAATGTAGGGCAGGTACGAGGAACTTATGAGGACCCGTTCTGAAGGTGCCAGAAACTCTGTTGTTGCTGCTTCTTCAGAGTTGGTCAACGCATGGACACCTGCATTTTGTGTCCGGCAGCAAGAAGCATGGACGCATCCTTGGGATGGGGGACTGGGAAAGAGATGCTGAGCAAGCCAGGCCACATCCACAACCTGCAGGTGCGGATCCCCGCCTTCTGATGACGCTTATCGGGTCACACAGCTAGAGGAGTGACTCCACTCTGCAGAACAGGAGAATGCTGGGCTTAGAGCACTGTACGGCAACATCATTCCCTTCTCCAGTGCCTCCACCCAGCTCTTGGGTCGGCCCCATCTCCAAATCCTTGTCTTCTCCCACTAGTGAAGGTTGTTAAATGTGTTGAAAATTATGTGATTAAATTCGTAGCCGAATAGTAATGAAATTAGCAATGATGTTAGTTTGTCAACAAAGCTTTAGCAACAAGTGGCCTCCTTAGAACCACAGCAATGACCATTCGTCACTAATTAAGCGACGACTTTTGCGTTGCCAGAAGGATTTTATGTTGGACAGAATTTGACAACATTGTGTTTTGTGATGGAATTCGAAGAATCACTAATGGTTTAGGAATGAAAAGTAATACAACTTTTGTCGTTAAAAGCCATTGCTAAAATCTCCATTTTTATTTAAGTTCCTTGGAAAAATTCATCCATGCTTTCCCGTGAGACCTTCACTAAATAGTCGTCGCCAATCCAAATATGTGGTCTCCGAGCACTGGTGTGTCGTCAAATAATTAAAAATAAAATTACCTATTTCATTAAAGACAAGCTTAGGATGAGCAGGGTCGAATTCACAAGAAACGGTAAATTTATCTATTTCAAGGAAAATGAAAATATGAGAGATTTGAGAGATGATCTAAGTCGAACAAAAATAAATAAATCAATGAAAATTAATTAAAATAAAACAACAAAATAATACCGATTAAAAAAGAGTATCAACGAGAGAAAATCTAGTTAAATGAGTTATTTCCACTTTAATGTATTTGATTGATTATCGATACAAAAATTACTCGATATTATACGAATAAATTGGTTATAACCGCTAAATACCACGAAACGACCAATCTCTCCTTACTTTTTCGGTAATCAAGATACCATTGTTAATTACTTCTCTAATCGAAAGATAACCCAAAAAATTCTCGTTAGATTTAATGTTCCGATAGTATTACGATTTAGAGAAACTCAATTCTAATCAATAAATTTCAATATGAATTTATTTAAATTAGATTATCTAATCTCTTGATATAAATCTTACCGCTTGCGAGATCATAAAATTATATCAATTACTACTCTATTAAAAACACACAAAATTTACTGTTTTTAAATGATTGTAGATTATTCTAAAGTTGTTAAACATAAAACTCTATTTAACAATCTCAAAACAATCATAAACATTAAATATAGAGATTAAATAAATACCCATAAATATCAAGCAAATAAGATCATTTAGATATCACAATCATCATTTATCAAAATTTCAATAATCTTTTGACTAGAAAAATAAATTAATATGAAAAGAAAACTCACTAAAATGCTTTATTGATGTGGAAGAAAAATGAAATTACAAGAAACATGTCTCTTCCCGGCTGTAACTTTGTTTCTCCTAATATGTGTCTCCTTTTTTATTCCAAAAGCAAGGAAGAAAACTCCTTGAAGCTGTCGTCTGCAGCCTTTTTGGGGCTGCACAACCAAAAGTGCCTCCAAAAAGTGTGAACACTCATATATATATATATATATAAGAGTAGTAAACTCTAAAATTTTTTCCTTATTCAAATTGGTTTTTAAGAAAGAATAAAATTTTCTAAAAAATAATATTCTAGAAATTTAAAATAAAAGAAAAGTTTCTAAAAATTTGAGATTTACATTTTCAAAAATTCATTTTTTTAAATATTAGGAATGAAATAAAAATTTTCAATATCTCCAATTCCATCCGAAATTTCTCTTGAATATGCAATTAAGAAAGGAAATTTTACTAAAGGAAATTTTACTACAGTAAATTTTCAAAACCTTTTACTTGCCTTTTGAAATCCACGTGCCAACTTGCTAATGAAAGAGTATTGCTGTCCAATTTTCTATATTTTACAAAATTGCTCCAATTTAACTCATTTTTCTTCATTTTTCATAATAAATATCCTCATAAATCAAATGTCATAAAACATAAATATTAGTGTAATATTTATTCAAAAATAAAACAAAACCAATCGCAAATATTACATTTATTTAACTCCTATCAAATTCCCCCACATCAATATGATGCTTGTCCTCAAGTATCTCTAATTAAAATAAAATTAAAACTATCCAACCTATTTTTTTCTTCCAAGCATTCAAGTCAACAATTACTATAAGAGTCAAACCAAAAATACAATCTAAATAACAAATATTTTACAGCGATCCGCACTAAAACAACCACTATATATCCCAACAGTCACTTATGAAATCCAAACAATAAGATTCGACAATTCTCTCCATAGGATCACTCTTATGCACTCGAAAGGGTTAAGAATATATATATATCTCTCAAATCAATAATATGAAATGTCATTACCATATGTTTACAAATATATCAAATCTCCACCACTTAAAAATTAAAATTTCATGTATCAATTTAAAATATCAATTTAAAGGTCTTTTATTTTGTAACGGGGTTTGGGTAAAGGGTAGGATAAGATGATATTCAAGGGTTAAAAATGTACCAAAAGAAATATATAATTAGCCAAAAAATTTTTTTATAGCATTGATCGATCTTTGCCTCAATAAATAGCAAACAAAATTGACTTCTTGCTCTACAAATGAATAAACAATAGCAAACAACATACAAAAATGTCAAATGCTTTCTCAATTTTCCATAACTGAAATGTAAATAAATTTTCAATCAAGATACAACACTTCTCTTTCTCATCCACTTTTTTTTTCTTTTTCTTTTTTTTTCATCATTTTTTTTCCCTTGCCTTTTTTTTCTGAACATATATCATTTTCACGAAAATGTCAATATCAAAATTTCAATCATCACCTTCTTATTGAGACGAACATAAAACCAAAATCATGCAATTAAATATATATACCTTTGGTACTAGGGTTTGAAATGAAGACTAAAATCAAAGGTTAGGTGTTGTATTGAGTAGGTTTTAAAGAAGAAAAATGGAAAAGACTCAAATTGGGTTAACTACGGGAAGGTAGAGATTTTAAGAAAGCCAAAAATGGGATAGACCCTAAGTGCCTTTATCATTTCGATGCACGAAATCCTAGAATGTGGTCTCGAAATGTATAACAATGCAAGTTCTAGAATGTGTAATCCAAGTATGATAATCACTCATCAAGAAAAATAATCTCGAGCACAAAGAATGAATTTGCTCGTTTATGACTCAAAATCTCACTTTTTAAATAGGGTTTGTGTCAAATTGTTGCATGTTCATCATTCAAAGAAAACTATTAAAGATATGAGCAGCCATTTTAAGCACAAAATCCATTGATACAAACCATTTTTCATATATCTCTAGCTAACCAAATAACATACGTCAACTAAGAAAGTTCGGAAAATTTTTTTTTTTTCAATTTTTTTTTCATTTTTGAAGAAACAAAATTTAAATTAATATAATAAAAAAACAAATATAGTGTCAAAAATCAAAACAAAGAGAAAAACACCTAATATCCCCCCACACCTAAATCATACATTGTCCTCAATGTATGCTCAAGTTAAGAGAGATAAAAAAAATGTATAAATAAATCAAATAAAATAAAAAGAACAAAGAACAAAGAACAAAGAACAAAGAACAAAGAACAAAGAACAAAGAACAAAGAAATAAAAGAGAAATGTGAGAACAATACTCCCCTAGGGTAGAGTGGAGAATGGAGAAACAATTCCAATGAACTCGAGAAAAGAGCTATGACGTGGACATGCCGTAATTATTAAGCATTTCGGTCCATTATTGAGGTTTCAAGGTGGAGAGAAAAATGCAAGTGTTAAAATAGAAGTGAAATTCGCCTCTCTCTCTTTTTCTCTCTCTTTTTTTTAGAAGTGAAGTGTGGTTAGGATATGGACACGCCCTAAATAAAGAGTGTTTCTGGTCATGCAGTGAAATGTATACTCATTTGACAGAAATGGAATTCACTTAGGGCGTGGGCACGCCATAAGCAAGGAGCAAATCTGTCCATGTGATCTGTGTGGGCAGAAATTGATTTGATTTAAGGCGTGGACACGCCCTAAGCAAGAAGTACTTCTGTATTTTTTTTTTAAATCAATCATAAATCAAGCTAACATAAATGATAATAAATAAACAAAAATAAAAATAAAAATAAAAATAAAAATAAAAATAAAAATAAATAAATCATAAAGAAAATATTAGATTGCCTCCGAATAAGCGTCTTTGTTTAATATCTTTGACTCGACATTAGTTCCTCATTTCAATCTCATTCAAAGATCGGTTCAGTCCATTTTGACTTCAACGTCCCTAACATGAATTTAAATCTTGAAATAAAAATTAAGGATTATTTGGCCTTCCATAAATTACTTTCGATATAGAGTTTGTCTTGAAAAAATTTGTCCCATTATGCAAAATTATTTGTAAAATTCTCTTCAAACTAAAAATCCAATTTATTTTGCACAAAAGAGTCATGAACAATGAAATCCATCTCATTCTTATCATCTTGTTCTTCGGAATATGCCAACCTACCAGGAAAAGGAGGAGAGATAGTTAATTTCAATTTTGAGTTGTTCGGTTCCTCACTTACCTTCATAGCCGATTCATTTAATATTGATACTTTGGTTTGTTCTGCCTCTTTATCTCCTTCAGTTGTCGATGAGTTGTCCTACAATTTCCTTTCATTCTTGACCACCATAACACTCACGTTTTCTCTCAGGTCGATCTCTACTTGAGAGGTTAGATTCCTATTATTTTTCTCCATTAGACTTATGGTCGTTGCCAGTTGTGACACCTGATTTTTCAAGTTTTGGATGCTGGTTTTTGTCTTTAGTTGAAATCGTTAGTTTTCCTGTTGTAACCGTTGGATTTCCTGTTGAAACAATTGAGTGTTGTTAACCAAATTTTTAATAATTTCTTCTATAGACATACCTTAATTTAAAGATGGTTGATGCGGTTGAAATTGTGGTCGGCATTATAGTTATTGTGGGAACTCTTGTAACCAATTTCCATAATTGAATTTTGGTTGATCGCACCATATTTGGTTGTAGATGTTTGAATATGGATCATCATAAAGAATGAGACACTTATCGGTTGAATGCCCCATGTTCGAGCAAATACCACATGTTTTCACTTGTTGGATTTGTCCTACAACCAATCTTTCCACAATAGAAGTTAGGGAATTTATTTTATATTTGAGAGAAGAACTACTTACCTTATTAACCCTTTTTTGAGCCTCTTGTCTTATTCCAAATTGATGGGGAGTCTCAATATTAGAAAAATCACTACAAAAAGTATATTCATTAAAATCAGCAAATAACAACTCTCTTAAAGTTTTTTGACTGACCATATCCGAATATTTAAAATCATTCTCTTCAATGTCGTTAACAAACTTCCAGTAAGTTCACTGTAAATATTAGTTTCAAAAATAAAAAAACAAAACAAAACTTAAAAGAAATAAATCACTTAATACCGTTCCCCAGTAACGGCGTCAAAATTTGGTGTGTCGTCAAACAACCAAAAATAAAATTACCTACTTCACTAAAGATGAGTTTAGGGTGAGTAGGGTCGAATGCACACGGAACGGTGAATTTATCTCTTTCAAGAAAAATGAAAATATGAGGCGTTTGAGAGATGATTTAAGTTTAACAAAAATAAATAAATCAATGAAAATTAATTAAAATAAAACAACTAAATAATATCAATTAAAAAAGAGAATATCAATGAGAGAAAATCTAGTCAAAAGAATTATTTCCACCTTGATATATTTGATTGATTATCGATACAAAAATTATTCGATATTATGCGAATAAATTTGTTATAGCCGCTAAATACCACGAAACGACCAATCTGTCCTTATTTTTTCTATAATCAAGATACCATCGTTAATTACTTCTCTAATCAAAAGACAAACCAAGAGTCTCTCGTTGGATTTAATGTTCCGACAACATTACGATCTAAAAAGACCTAATTTTAATCAGTAAATTCCAATCTGGATTTATTTAAATTAGATTATCTAATCTCTTAATATAAATTCTACCGTTTGCGAAATTATAAAATTATGTCAATTAGCACTTCATTAAAATCTTGCTATTCTTAAATGGTTGTAAATTATTCTAGAGTTATTAAATATAGACATCTATTTAACAATCTTAAAACAATCATAAACACTAACCATAAATATTAAATAAATACTCACAAATATCAAGCAAATAAGATTATTTAGATCTCACAATCATCATTTATCAATATTTCAATAATCCTTTGACTAGAAAAATAAATAAAAAATAAAGTATGAAAAGGAAAACTCACTAAAATGCTTTATTGATGTGGAAGAAAAATGAAATTATAAGAAGCATGTCCCTTACCGGCTGTAGCTTTGTCTCCCCTAATATGTGTCTCATTTTTTATTCCAAAAGTAAGGAAGAAAACTCATTGAAACTGTCGACTGTAGCCCTTTTGGGGCTGCACATCCAAAAGTGCCTCCAAAAAGCACTACAAAAAAACAGCCTTTTAGTCACAAATTTAGCGACGAAAATTTTAAAAAAATTCATCGCTAAAAACATTAGCGACGGATTTAGCGACGAAAAATTTTTCGTCGTAAAAATTTAGCGACAAAAATTAGAAATCCGTCGCTAAATTTAGCGACGAGAATTGAAATACATCGCTAAATTTAGCGACGAGAATTGAAATCCGTCGTTAAATTTAGCGACAAATAATTTTTCATCGCTAAAATTCGTCACAAACTTTAGCGACGAAAAATTATCCGTCGCTAAATTAGCGACGAAAAATTATCCGTCGTTAAATTAGCGACATAAAAAAAATCCGTTGCTAAATTTAGCAACGAAAATCTAAAATTCGTCGCTAAATTTAGCGACAGATAATTTTTTTCGCTAAAATCGGTCACTAATTTAGGGGAAAAAAATCTATAATAATAAAAAAAATCCGTCGCTAAATTCAGCAACGGATTCCAAATCCGTCGCTGTTTTCAAATTCCGTTAAATGTTAAACTGTTCAGGGCACCCGTGCCACCCTTGCCCACCCGAGCCTGCCCGCCCGAACGCCCGAGACAGCGCACGTGCCACCTGAGCCAGCACCCTGTGCATGCACTCTTAATTGCTGGAAAATGCCGCGCCTTCTGCCTCCACCATGGTTCGAACTCCGAACTCCGAACTCCTTCGAACTCCTGCACGCAACCTGTAAACCATCGAGCCAAATATATTATTATGATATAAATTTTTTTTTTATTATTTATTATCTTTATTTCATATTTTTTAATAATAATAAAATAATATATAATAATAATTTAAAATAATAAATATAATAACTTTTTTTTATTTATACCACCCACCTAAAATAATATTAATTAAAAATAATAAATATGATAATTTTTAATAAAATAAAAAATAATAAAATACTAATTTAAAATAAAATAATTAATTAATTAAAAAATATGTTAATATTATATTTTGATTTCTTCTTTTTTCTTTTATCTTATTATTTTATTATTTTTTTCATTTTTATTTTATTTTTTTAATCCATAATTTAAAAATGGATTACAATATCTCAAAACTATAAAATTATAATTATCAATAAATTATAATATATTAATAATTTAAAAAATCTATATATTTAATTACAAAATTTTTTTATTCGTTATAATAAAATTATTATATATTATAATAAAATTATTATATATAAGAAATGAGAGTAAAAAGAAAAAAAAACCCAAAAGTAAAAATAAGGAAAAAAACGTGAGAATAGAAAACAAAGAGGAGGAAAAAAGTCACACAACAATATCAGTGGTGCAATGGTAACATATCTTCTGTTAAGTTTTGAGGTCCAAGTCCAAGATTCGAATCCCTTCAACTACATTTTTTGTATTAAAACAATAAAAGATGCCCAGACACGCCCCCAGGGCGCGGGCGCCCAGGCAGGCAGGCAGGCGCCCGTGCGTGCATGGGCCGGCGCCAGCGCATTAATATTTAATTAAAAAATTTATATTATTAAATAAAATAATACAAATAAAATAAAATTACCTATAAAATAATAAAAAATATTAAATCAAAATAAAGAAAAAAAATAATAAATTAATTAAAAAATATATATAATTTAAATAAAATAAAATATATGGTTTTTTTAAGAATTAAGAAATATAATATAATAAAATAAAATGTAAATTAAAATATTATAAAATAATAATATGATTTGTTAATATAAATTAATAAAATAAAATAAAAATAAAATAAAATAAAAATAAAATAAAATTATAATTAAAAGACAGCTACGGATTTTCAAATCCGTCGCTGAAATTATTAAAATAAAATAAAAATAAAACAAAATTCTAATTATTCAGCGACGGATTTGGAATCCGTCGCTGAATCAGCCACGGATTTGGAAATCCATCGCTAAATTAAATTACCAACTAAATTAATTTTTTAATTTAAATATTATATTAATATTATATTTTATTTAATTATATATAAAAAACCTATTTAGCAACGAAATAACGACGGATTTAGAATCCGTTGCTGAATCAACCACAGATTTGGAAATCCGTTGCTAAATTAAATTACCAATCGTGGTTTTTTAAATTAGTTTTTTAATTTAAATATTATATTAATATTATATTTTATTTAATTATATATAAAAAAAACTTATTTAGCGACGAAATTTACAACGAAATTTTTTTTTTATCGTCAATTAGCGACGAATTTACTCACGAAAATTTTTTCGTCACTAATTAGCGATAAATTTTGCTACGAATGATGTTTCCGTCGCTAATTTAGCCACGACTTTCTTTTCGTTGCAAATTTTGTGGCAAATTAGCGACGAAAAAGTTCTTGTCGTTAAATTCGTCGCAAAATAGTGACGAATTTTTTCCGTCGTAAAAATCCGTGACTAAAACCGTGTTTTTTTGTAGTGAAGTGTGAAACACTTATATATATATAGGAGTAGTAAATCCTAAAATTCATTCCTTATTCAAATTGGTTTTTAAGAAAAAATAAAATTCTCTAAAAAATAATATTTTAGAAATTTAAAATAAAAGAAAAGTTTCTAAAAATCTGAGAATTACATTTTCAAAATTTTTTTTTCCTAAATATTAGGAATGGAATAAAAATTTTCAATATCTCTAATTCCATCCGAACTTTCTCTTGAATATGCAATTGGGAAAGAAAATTTTATTACAGTAAATTTTCAAAACTTTTTGCTTGTCTCTTGAAATCCACGTGCCAACGTATTAATGAAAGAGTATTACTGTCCAATTTTTCATACTTTATAAAATTGCTCCAATTTAGCTTCTTTTTCTTTATTTTCCATAATAAGTTTCATTCTGAATCAAATGTCACAAAACATAAATATTAGTGTAATATTTATTCAAAAATAATACAAAATCAATCGTAAATATTACACTTATTTAAGCTCTATCAGACACCCTCATGTATCCCCCTCTCCTTAATTTAATTTAATTTAATTTTATTTTTCAGTTATAGTATCACTGCCAGAAAACATAGCATCAGCGATGAAAAATTACCGACGGATTAACGACAGATTTTGTATAATTTTTTTTAATTTTTTAATTTTTTAATTTTAAGTTTTTTTTTTTTTTAATTTTGTTGTAAACCTATTAGCGACGAAATACCGATAGATTATCGATGGAAATTTTATTGAACAGAAATATTACCGACGGATTTTTAAATTTTTTTAAATTTTTTGTAAACTCATTAACAACGGATTATCAAAACAAATTTTACTGATTGATTATCGATGAAAAAATTAGCGACGGATTACCTACGGAAAAATTAGCAATGGATTACCGACGGATTAACGACGGATTTTTTTTTTTTTTAATTTTTAATTTTTTTAATTTTTTTAATTTTTTTAATTTTTTTAATTTTTTAAATTTTTTTAATTTTTTTAATTTTTTTAATTTTTTAATTGTTTTAATTTTTTTAATTGTTTTAATTTTAATTTTTATTTTATTTTGTAGAAGGATAATATTATTTTATTTTAAAAAATTTTTATTATTTTATTTTAAGCTTAAAATTTTATTTAATTATTTTTAAAAAAATTGTATTTTTATTATTATTAAAAAATTTTAATTTTATATTATTTTATTATTATCAAAAAATTATAATTTTTTTATTTCTTTATTAATTCTTTTTTTATTTTATTTTGTCGAAAAATAATATTATTTTATTTTTTAAAATTTTTTATTATTTTATTTTAACCTTAAACCTTATTATTTTATTATTAATAAAAAATATGAAGTAAAGATAATAAATAAAAAAAAGAGTATAGATATAAATGTATGTTTGGTCTGGTAATTTAGTTTCTTATTGTGTTTCACGTGTCTTAGGTTCGATCCAAGACCCCTAAACGGAGACATATTGAAGGCATTTTACACGGATTAGCGATGAATTTTTTTTTTATTTCTTATAATTTTTTTTATTTTATAATTTAATAATTTTATTTATTTTATTTTTTCAAATTTTTTATTATTTTATTTTAAGCTAAAATAAATTTATTTTATTATTTTATAATAAATTCTAATTTTATATTATTTTATTATTGTTAAAAAATTATAATTTTATATTATTTTATTATTGTAAAATAAATATGATATGAAGATAATAAATAAAAAAAAAGAGTATGATTTGATAAGAAAGATGGTCTCGTGGTTGGGTTGCTAACATTCCTTCACGTGTGCTCGGGTTCAATGCAAGGCAGAGACGATTGGAAGGCATTTTTAACAGATTAAAGCAATGGGCAAGCGAGATTTTTCGTCAATTTTTTTTAATTTTTTAAATCAACGCGACAGATATCTTTAACGATGAAAATTTTTCGTCGCTAATCCATCGCTGATATCAGTGACGGATATATTTTGATCGGTAAAAATTAGCGGGGTCGTTTTTTAGGACGGATTTTGTCCTCACTAAATCTGTCGCTAATATCTTTTAGCGACAGATTTTTGACTTTTAGCGATGGAAATTTTTATCGCTGATCTGTGTTTTCTAATAGTGTATTTCTTCTATAGGACAAGAATGTTGTACATAAAAATATAGAATTACTCAAATGATTACAATTTTGATTAAATATAAAGTAGTCATTATATCAATAAATTTAGATATTGATGCAACCTCTTCTCCTCTTACATTTTGGTTTTTCTGCACAACTCAAAGAGCAAATCACACAAATGCCAATCAAGCATTCAAACTAAAATCCAATTTAGAGCAAATCACCACCGACCTGATTCTTTTTGTTTTCCCTTCTACTTTTGTTCTTTTATTACATCCACAGTTGAAGGTGGGGGTATTCCTACATAAAATTGACATTTGCAGATCTTGACAAAATACCCATGAATACTTGTATCTTAAGTGACTAGGAAACTATATCTATCTCTCATATTTTACGATACCAAACCAGCTGTGTTATTTGCCTTGCGTAATAGATCTGCCTACATTGAATTCCAAGTTAGGGTCCTTGTAGCCATGTCCTCTTCCCTGCAAGTGCACAAGTAAATCCAGTTCATTATCATTGTTTAGAGATTACTGTAAGACATTGGGCAGACCAATTGTTAGCCCATTTCTCGGCAACATGTTTAATCATTGTCATACCCATCTGCACCTCACAAAAAAAAAGAGAGCCAAGAAGAAGAGTAAAATCAATACATCTTGGTGGTTTTTTGATGATTGTTGAGATGATGCAGTGGGTGATGGTGCAATTAAGCAAGCTCGTCTACCGTAAGAATGAAAACCAATCATCAGTCTCAAAATTATTTCTTATTATGAACATATTATAATCATGAGTTGCTTGATTCTATTGCGTGCGGTAAAAGGAGACAACCTATATTGTGTTACTTCAAATTGGCCTGCACAAACCTATCACAAGGAGCTTAAGGTACCTGGCACCAAAGGAAATCAGAAAGGACCCAAACAAAACCAAAACCCGGACATCAAATGTGGCACTACGGAAGGTATCTTAACATGCCTAACCGCATGTGCCACAGTTCGAGCCTGATATCCCTAAAATAGCAGAAAAAGGAAAAGGAGAAGAAAAGAAAGAAACAAAACTGTTATTAAAAGAAAAAGAATAAACACAAAAAAAAAATACTCGACACAATATTTACGTGCCACAACATAACTTGTTTATAACATTCATCTAATAGATTAGAGTAAACTTCCTTTTTCTTGAATCAAAATCCGATTATATTTAAAACACTCCCCTCCCGATTCTTTTTTTTTTTATACAATAATTTGAATCTTAAATCACCAGGTTGGGAGAGAAGGTTGTACCACTAGACTGTCCATTTGGGGACCTCCTCCCAACTCTTTCACTCTCATACTCTTATTCTCTATTTTCTTGAACAAAAACACTCCAAACCAAACTATTTATGAGTGAAATCAAATTTCTACTAAATTTAGGAGTGTAGCTTACAATACCAAGTATTTTCAAGCAACCATTATGCTACTACCATAGGGCATCCCTCTCTCTCGGAGAGCTCTTCACCATTTCTCAAATTTGATTCTTTTCACCACTATCTTTCTTATCATCTATTTCTCTCTTGGCTGCTTCAAGACTCGACTCATCCTTCTCACCTTTCTCCATTCTTGTTGTTTTTCATATGCCTCTCACTCCAGTTTGAAATTCAAATGGAGATAAAATTAACATTTTCGTTCCCAATTTATGCCCAACTTTGATCTTCAAGTGGAGAGAAATTGTTTTCTTATGCCTCTTCTTTGCTGTTGTTTTCTTTCCAACCCCTACCAGTCTGGCAAGAGTGATTTTATACCAATTCTGGCTGATTCTTTAGGAAGTAAACTTGAAACTCAACCGTTGTCCATATGGCTCTGATTCAAAACCAACCCTACCTTGGTCATCGGTTTGGATCAAGGATCGGGGAGTTCTAGGCTGGCCCGATGGCAAGGACTATCTCTCATTAGATTCAACAAAGTGAAGTGGAATCAACAAATTGAAGAAAATAAGAATTCAAACTCTATGGAATTCAAACTCTAGGCTGTCATAAATTAAATGCAAAATGTTGGAAAAGATATTAAAGATTCTTGTGTGGTTGACAAGATTCTCCGCTTTCTCAATTTAAAGTTCAACAATGTATTGCAAGGATTAAGAAAGATTTCCAACTCTTTGTGCGCTCAAGAAGAGAGGATAATTGGACTAAGAGAGAGCACAATGAGTAAATATTGCAAGCAAAACTGGGGCTGTTAATTCCAAAAGGAGATGGATTGCTAAAAGGTTGAAGAGGCCAATCATGAATTAGAGCTTGTGGACATGGATGTAGGCACGGTCAAGAAAGAGAAAGAGGCGATTAAAATTCCTCTAGTGCAAATTGATGAAGAGGAAGAAGTAGAAAACAAAGAAGAGGAAGAAGCAACAATGGAACAAGGCATGCCGAGTCCCAAGTTCAATTCTAACCATGTGATAGTTTTGGTTATTGTGCCTAGGACTACGAAAATATGAAGGTAAGAAACAAAACTTGTCTAGCTCAAAATTTGCTTCTTTCCTAAAAAAGACTCTAAAAGGAAAACAAGTACATGGGACTAGACAATCATGCAAGTAACCACATAACAAGTGATAGGGTCAAATTTGTAGAGCTGAATACAAAAATTCACTGAAGATCTATGTTTTGGAGACAGCATAATGGTGGAGATCTACAAAGCTACTATCTTGTTCAGGTTAAAGATGATTGTCTTAAATTGCTAACCAATAAAATTTACATTTCAAAGTTGTAAGGAAACATTCTTAGCTTGGGACAACTTTTGGAAATGGCTTTAAAATTTATATAGAACTCAGTTTTCTTTGATTAAAAGATTGTAATGCTAAACTTATTACCAAGGTACCTATGACGAACAACGGATAGTTTTTGTTGGATTTTTTTTCAAATGGATGAACCCATGTGCATGAAGGCATGTGTGAGGAATCCATCATAGATATGGTATATAAGACTAGGCTACATCAATTTTGGAGACACCAATGCCTTACTGAAAAAGGCATTCCAATCGTCGACTTCCGCGACCAAATATGTGAAACATGCTTACTCTGGTAAGTATCCAAAAAAGCCATGTCAAGGGCCTGTGAGTCACTCTAACTTGTCTATTCCGATATATATGGATCCATTGACCCTTAATCCCTTAGTGCAAGTTCTTACTTTTTTTTTTAGTTGATAGTTATAGTAGGAAAGACTTGGATGCTTTTTTTGAAAAAGCAAATTTGAAGACTTTGATATATTCAAAAAAGGTTGAATCTTAAAAATGAGTTTGAATATGGGAGCCTCTTAGAACTAATAAAGGGGGAGAAAATAAATGCTAAAGTTTTTGTAAGACTAGAATCACGTAAGTAATGAATACCCCTAAAATCTCCCCCAACAAAATAGAGTTGTGGAGAGGTAGAATTGGACCATCCTCCATATTGTGAGATTAATATTGAAGAACAAGAAAAAAACACAAGGATTTTGTGATGAAGTTGTGCCATTTATAGTTTATTGTTGAAAAATAAACTTGATATTTATATGGACACAAAATGGTTACCTACATGAGTCACAATTATGAAGAAGTTTGAAGATTAGTCATATTAAAAACTATGGAAATAAGGAGGATCATTGGAGTTCAATAGTCTCCCCAAAAACTAAGAAGTCAAGATACAAAATATAGAATATGTGCAAAATGCAAAATTCAATGATTTTTTTGTGGTTAAAAAATATTTTCATATGATTTTGTCTCTTTAGTTGTTGGGTTGTTTAATCTTCTCAGTCCTAACATTGAACAATTGTATTAAATGTGGGTGTCAACTAGAGTACTATATAAACCCACCTTGGTGCTGAGTTGTAATCAAGCCTCAAGCAATAATCATTATTTCTTAGATTATATCTTCTCTTCCCTCTTCCTTCTTGTGAGTATGTGAGTGATCTCTAGCAAAGTTCAAAATTTCTGAACTTACTTTCCATCAAAGTAGTATCAGAGTTAGGATCAGTTTACAAGATAGCTTCAAGGAACATCTCCATCGCATTCAAATATTGGAACCTTACAAAGCTCAATTATGAAAACTGGGCTCTAGGAATGAAAGCAATTATTGGATCCCAATGAGTATGTGATATTATTGAAAGAGGTTTTGGAGAATCTCAAACTTCTTACTCTACCCGATAACAAATAGAAGCAATAGAGAATGAGAGAGAGAAGAATCGTACTGCTCTTATAATCATTCATCAAGGATTGGATGATGATATGTTTGAGAAAGTCGCACACAATACCACTGCCAAGCAAGCTTGGGATGCTTTGAAAAGCACCCTCACTGATGTTGATAAAGTGCAGAAGGTCATACTTCAAACTCTTATAGCTGAGTTTGGAGCCTTTTCTATGAAAGATAATGAATCCATCTTGGATTACTTCACTTGGGTCAAGCTATAGTGAACCAAATGCAGAGGCCTGGTAATGATCTCAAAGATCTTCATGTGGTGGAGAAAATTCCGCGCTCCCTCAATTCTAAATTCAATCATGTGTTGCTTGCAATTGAAGAATTCAAAGATTTAGAGGAAGTGACTATTGAACAACTTAATAGTTCTTTGATTGCCCATGAAGAAAGAATGAATTGAAGCAATGGGGAGCAAAATGAACAAGAATTAAAAACAAGGGTAGTTGTCAAAGGGAAAGGATCAAGCAAACAAGAAAGAGGCTAATCAAAGGAAGAGGTTGAGCTCGTGGTCATGGTGGACATGGTCAATGAAGAGAACTAGGAGATCAAAATTCCCCTAATGTAAACCAAGGAAGCAGAAGAGTTAGAGGCTGAGGAAGAGAGACAAAACAACAATGAAAGTTACAATAAATCTCAGATCCAATGCTATGCATGTCATAAATTTGGTCATTTTTCTTGGGAATGTGAAAGTAGCAATAAGTTAAATGAAGAGACACAATTTGTTGAATTGAGGGTAGAATATGATTCAAGACTATTGTTGTCTCTTGAAAAAGAATCAACCTCAGAACTGAGCACATGGTACTACTTAAACAATGGTGCTAGCAATTATATGATGGGAGATCGAAACAAATTTGTTGATCTAAATACCAAGATAATAGGATATGTTCGATTCAAAGACAATACAAAGGTAAAGATTGAAGGTAGAAGTACCATTCTATTCAAAACTATAAAAATGGTGATCATAAATTGTTAGTTAATGTCTCCTGTATTCCCAAGTTAACTAATAACATCTTGAGTTTGGGTCAACTTTTAAAAAATGGGTGCAAAATTTATATAGAGAGTAGATTTTTATGACTTAAGAGATCAGAATGCTAAATTGATAGTTAAGGTTCCTATGACAAATAACAGATTATTCTTACTAGATCTTCAAACCACGAATTTTATATGCTTTGAAAGTTTCAGTTCAAAAAGTATCATGGCTTTGGCACATAAGATTCGGGTACATTAATTTCGTGGATCTCAAAACCTTAGGACTAAAAAGAATGGTGAAGAGAATTCTAACCTTAAACCACCCGGATCAAATTTGTGAAGGATATATGTTCGGAAAGCATATGAGGAAAAGTTTTTCAATGCAATCAAGTACTAAAGCCACCAAACAACTTCAGCCGGTTCATGTTGATGTCTACAAACCTATCAACCCTCTGCCATTCGATAAAAGCTCTTGCTTTCTAACTTTCATTGATAATTATAGAGCAAAAACTTGTGCATTTGTTTTAACAATAAGTTTGAAGCTTTTAATTTATTTTAAAGATTTGAATCCCAAGTAAAAAATGAGAGTCGGTATAAAATCCAAATTTTTAGAACCAATATATGTGGAGAATTTTCTTCCAATGAGTTCAATAAGTTTTTGAGTCTCAAGGAATTAGGCAGCTAATGACTGTTTCGAGATCTCTCTAATAAAATAGTATAATAGAAAGGAAGAATAGAACCATCCTCAACATAACAAGATTAATGTTGGAGAGTAAGAGTATGCCCAAGCAGTTTTGGGCCAAAGCAGTAGCAAGTGCAGTTTATTTGTCGAACCGCTATCCGACCAAGAGTTTGGACTTCATAACTCCGTAAGAAGCTTGGAGTGGTCGGAAACCAAGTGTTGCACACCTGAAGGTTTTATCGATAACCTATCCACAAGTCCCGTAGCAAGAAGAATCAAGTTGGTTGACAGAAGTTGGTCTTCATCGGGTATGACGAGAGCTCCAAAGGTACAAGTTGTTGGACCCTAGAATCAACAAAATAGTGATCAACCAAGAAGTGGAGTTCAATGAAGAGTCAATATCGGAATGGGGCCACCAACGTTTTGTTGGTCTAGTGGGAAGTGCACTAACGCTCCACACTAAAAATTGGGGTTCAAGTCTTGGTAGTGGTAAAAACGACGTTGAGAGAGCTCCATCCCGATTGAAACTCGACAGCAGTTAGACCGAAATTAGTTAGAGTAAAGTTCCAGATACTCGGCGGTAGACTAAATCCAGGAAACAAAAAAAAAAATATCGAAATGGAGCCAATTTGAGATAAGCTCATATGATTACTTCCTAACTAATGTTAAATAATAATTTCTAATTGATAAGTTTGAAATATTAATAGTCCTTGGACTAATAAAGAATTTTCTTAGCATTCAGGTGAAGCAATCCAAAGGAGAGATTTTTATTTCTCAAGAAAAATATATAATAGATTTACTCAAAAAATTTTGCATAAACAATTGCAAACCAGTAGCAACTCCTATGGCTTTCAATGAAAAATTACAACAAAATGATGGAGCTGAAAAGTGTGATTCAAATATTTATAGAAGCCTTGTAGGTTCTTTGATTTATTTGGCAAATACAAGACCTGATGTTGTATATGCTGTCAGTTTAATATCCAGATTCATGAATGCTCCAAGCAAGCTTCATTTTGCAGCAGCTAAAAGGATACTTCGATACCTTCAAGGGACTAAAATGCTGGGAATCAAATATTTGAAAGAAGAGGACAGTAAGTTGGCTGATTTCACCAATAGTGATTAGGCTGGAAGTCTTGATCATAGGAAGAGTACTTCAG
Organism: Dillenia suffruticosa; assembly: GCA_033439265.1. NCBI lineage: Eukaryota > Viridiplantae > Streptophyta > Magnoliopsida > Dilleniales > Dilleniaceae > Dillenia > Dillenia suffruticosa. The sequence continues at coordinate 25,139,924 of JAVTVX010000015.1, forward strand.
CATATGTTTTTTTGTCTAGAATCTAAAATCATTTCATGGAGTTCAAAGAAGCAAAGTTCAGTTGCATTGTCCTCAGTAAAGGCTGAATATATTGCAGTAAATGAAGCTGTTCGTGAAATAGTCTGGTTAAGGAGAATTTTAGTTGACTTATAGCAAAAAGTTACAGATCCTAATCTTATTTATTGTGACAACAAGTCTACAATTTTAATGACCAAGAATCCAATCTTTCATGGAAGATCAAAACATATAGAGCTGCGACACAATTACATTCGTGACATGGTTCAAAAGAAGGAAATTTATTTGGACTTCATTTTGATCACATATCAACCGGCAGATATTCTTACAAAGAAAGTATCCATCCAAAAACTTCAGTGGTTCAAGGATATTATGAAGATCACAAATTAAGAGGGGGTGTTAAATAATAATTTGTAATTGATAAGTTAGAAATATTAATAGTCCTTATGTTTTTCTAGACTTATTAAAGTATTTTTAGGTTCTCTAAGTCTTATTTTTCCAAATAATCTTTTATTATAAACTCTACTATAAAAACATGCTCTGAATATGAAATTCAATTCAATGAAAAATAGAGCAGAATTTTCCTCTTCTAAAAAATTTCCTTTCTCTTTCTCCAACAACTAAAACTAGTGATACTGAGGTAACTCCTCCAATCTCAGCAACTCCAACAACACCCCCAAGAAGCCACTCCAACAGGATGAAGCTCCAAGATGAGTCCTCCATTAAGAACAGCTTTTGTTTCAACATTAAGTCCAGAGGTTGGAACCCATGGAACTTGGAACCTTGAAGATATCTTCCATGCCACTTAGATAGTAAATAATCTTAATCTTTTCTGTCTTTATGATGTTGTTGAACCTTTAAATTTTGAAGAAACCAAGAAAGATGAAAAGTGGGTTCAAGCTATGATGAAATTCAAGATATCAGGAATAATGACAGTTAGGAGTTAACAATGTTTTCAAAGGGTCATCAAGCAATCGGAGTCGGGTGTATAAAGTAGAAAAGAATTTAAAAGGAGTGGTGGAGCGATACAAGGTTGTGGTAAAGGGCTATAAACAAAAACATGTATCGACTATAATGAAGTTTTTGCTCCCATTGTCAGACTCGAGACACTTATTTTAATAGTGGCTCAAAAGAAATTGAGAATTTTCCAACTAGATGCGAAGTCAACTTTCCTCAACGACTATGTAGAAGATGAAATCTATGTTCAGCAAGCCCTTGGGTATGTAATCAAAAACAATGAAAACAAAGTTTTAAGGTTGAAGAATGCCTTATATGACCTTAAGTAAGTGTCGAGAGTATGGAACAACCACATTAACAAATATTTTCAAGAGAATGGATTCAAAAAGTGCACTCATGAATATGCCCTTTAAGCTAAGGAAAATCAAGGTGATCTTCTCTATGTCTGCATATATATTGATTATTTAATATTCACGGGCAACAATATAGAAATGTTCAACAATACAAAAAAATTACAACATTTTTTTAGATTATATCCTCGCTTTCCTCTTCCCTCTTGTGATTGTGTAAGTGATTTCTAGCAAAGTTTAGCATTTCTAATCTCACTTTCCAGCATTTACTTATCTTACTGTTGTCCAACCAAGGGTCTGGATGATGTGACTTCTAAAAAAGCCTGGAGTACCTTGAAGCCAAGTGTAGCATACCTAAGCATTTTCAGATCCATTGCCTATACACCGGAAAGATCAATACTAGATGACAAAAGCCGGATCCCTAAAGTCATCTCTAGTAGTGTTTTTACTCTATATAATTTGAAAAACAAAATTAAAAAAAAAAAATTACAATATATGTAGTGTTGATGCATTCTTTACAAGAAATATCATGTACAATTCTCAAAAAAGTCTCTTCTTACCTTGAACTCTGGATGTTTATATTATGGTTTAAAATGAGGTTTGATCCTTTGACAACAAATTGTACAATGGGAAGGGAGCAAAGCTGATCTGAGATTGAAAAAACCCTATTTTGTATCGTTGAGCTATCTAATTTTCGACATTTGTCAATGGATATCACTTCTGTTTTCACTTTATCTTCTAATATTTAATTCTTTTTTTTAAAAAAAAAAAACTTTTTGTTGGATATTTAACATTTACTCTAATATTAAAGACTTTAGAAAATGCAATTTGTACATTTGTAAATTTTGAATTCCAGCAACTTTTTCTTTTTTTTTTCATGACCACTCTCACCATATTCTAATATTGGGCTGAAAGCTTTGCCCATATTCAACTCAGCACTAGGACATCACACTTATAAGTTTTAGACCCAAAAGTTTTAGCAATTTTCAAGCCTTTTTTCATCTAAGGACTTTTACTACTTGGAATCAAGGCTTTTAACAAATAAAAAAAGCAAAATATGAATGTCTGAATTTTTATTCTATAAGGAACATTTTTAAAAAACAAAAATTAAACCAGTTCATTAGGTTTATATTATAAATTCCTGATTAGTTTGCAGGTACAGAAAATCTTCTCTTCTCATGTAAAATAGGGTAGAAAGTTAGTCAAGCAATAGCATGTCTCTTGACTGTCTCTCGTCTCATTAGAATAGAAATAGCACATAGAGATAGCAAATTAAAGAATTTGTTTTGCTTTATTATTTATTTATTAAACACTTTCACCTTTTTTTTTTTTTACCCCTTTCTATCAAAAGCTGAATGGCACCATTAAAGAGACCTTTTGTCAAAAGTTTAATACATTAATGAAAAGCTGCTAGCAAAGAACTCCTTTACAATTTGCGCGTACACAAATGTAAGAGAGAGAGAGAGAGAGAGAGAGAGAGAGAGAGAGAGAGAGAGAGAGAGAGAGAGAGAGAGAGAGAGAGAGAGAGAGAGGGTATCTCCAGAGTATAAAGTAAAGGTACTTAATGATATTGTTGTGTGTGAGTCTTTGGCAAATGGGGAGGGTTTGAGATGGAGAGGAGAGGATTGAAGAGTTCCCCTCCACTGTTTCTTCTTCCCTTCCAATTTTCCAAACAATAAGGGAAGAGAAAAGGCTTTATGATTATTCTCTACTTTAGACCTTCAACGAGCCACCAAATCGCTCTTTCATTAGAATTTCAGTCACCATGGTAGAAATCTATTGTTGAGGTGTTCAACCATTAACCTTATTGATTTTCCAAAAACAAGTTGTAACACTTTTATGATGAAATGTCAATTATTATAGCAACATCTAGTTGGTTGGACATGATACCTGAAATAATATCGAGAATTTGAGTTTTGTGTAAATATATAAATGTCGAAAGAGTTTTGCTTTTAAGGGTCCAACCCTTTAAAGAGCCAATTCAGATTGAATCAAATTTAATCGTGATTATGGTTTATAGGGAAAAAAGAAAGAAAGAAATATTATTGTAATTTTGGGGAATCCAATTAAACAATATCCATACCAAAATGCTACAAAATTAAATCACAATTTATAAAGGTTAAATCTTCCCAATTTATTAGGGCAGATGTGGCATTGTAAACAAGATATGTAAAAATAAATAAACAAATAAATAAATAAATTTATGTATAGCAATTTGTATTATAACAAAGCATAATATTTCGAATTATAATAATTTTGAATTACTTAAAATATCTTTCAAATCAAATAAAAAATTACAAAACTGCTAAATGGAGAGCCATATAAAATTCAGTCCATTTAATCTCTTTGGCAAGTTAAAATTATAAGCAGATGTTGATCATCGAACCATCTTATGTTGCTTATTAAATGCTCAAATTGATAAAAGAGGAATATATTATTACCTGGAAGAGTTGCTCCAAATTTTAGCATTAGCAGATAGATCAATGTTTATATCCGGTGAACCATCTGATTGTCCTCGACTGATGAAGTCATTTGCATTTTGATTTTTCCCCATGGTGGTAAGCAAGAAATCGTCATCCCCATCTGATAAAGCCTCCAACAATATTCAAAAGCAACGGTGCTTCAATGATGACTAATTCTTATACACACACATATGTACATGTAGCTATATTTCAATGGTATAAGGGCAGTGCACCAAGTTTATTAAGAAAGCTAAAAGCCTAACCTCCCCCTCCCACCCAAAAAGGCCCATCCCTCCTAATAGAGAGAGAAACAATATACAGTTGATCTAGTAATAGGTTTCTTTAACCAAAGACTCAAATTCGGATCATAGAAACGAAAAGAATTATATTAGAAGACTTATCCCTATAGAAACTTCAAGGGTAAGGTAAGCTAAATTAATTAGAGAATATGAGTCTGGAGAGTGGTCCGTCAAATAAGAGAGAGAAACGGGAGAGGGAAACTTCTGGTGCCAAGTGCAAAAATTAATTTGTTACCTGATGATACTGCAGACTTGTCCGTGTTTTTAACAGTTCTATACATCTGCGAGAAGCAAAACAAAGTGGTAAAAGTAATGCAAAGCATGTGAGAGAAGAAAGATTTATTAAATGCTACTAATTTAGGACAATAAAATGTTGATTAATGTGCATATATCAGGTCACACTTTTTCTTTTCTTTTCTTATCTCTTTGTCTTCAAAGAAAAGGAAATAAAATAAACAATTGCAAAGAAAATCAAATCAAATCTTTTATGACTGAAGCACGAGGATCCAAGTTAGATGAGGTGAGTAAAGACTAAAGGGGTCTTTGTATTATTGAGAAATGATGACTACTTTTTTCAGTTTTGACATCTCATATTTCAAAAAGTAAAAGTTGTCCTGTATCACACCCAGCGACAGGCTCAACTGTTGGTTCAATCATAGTTCACTCACAGCGTTCTTGCATCGACTACCGTGCCAAGATGGACATGGACCTTTACTTCTCACTGACCAACATAGGGAGGGAGGGAGAGAGAGAGAGAGAGAGAGAGAGAGAAACCTGCAAATGGCTCTTGACATGAGCTAGAGTAAGGTCTTTTACGTCCATGAGCTCTAGAACTGACTTTGGTGTTGCTCCTAATAATACATAAGAGAAAGAAAGATCAAAGAACGAACTTAGTTCGAAACCATAGAGAGATGATGGGCTTACTTTCATGGCCACCGAGAAGGTCAACGGCATGGACAAAACGAGCATGGAGAGAGGAAGTCCAACGCATCCGAGGAGCTCTAATGTTTCTCTTAGTTAGTCTATTTGGCATCGTGAATCCAGAACCAGATCTCATCATCACATCTGTAGAACTACCATCATGGCCATAGGGACTTCTTTGGTGTAAGTGGCTAAACTGATGATGATGGGGTTTTAATGTCTCCCTCGATAAGCCATTAAACCTCGGCGTTGCACCAAATCTGTAAGCTGAAGAAGAAGAAGGAGAAGAAGAGGGGTATTTCATTTGATAGACTGGAATTCCTTTGATGGGTACTTCTAGTATTGATGAAACTGAAACCCCATGATTTGTTTGTTCTGTGAGGTTAATATTGTTGTACATAAGTGGACGATTGTTATCGATAGGGCAAGAGGTCCCGGCTTCTAGAGCAAGTGAGAGGTGAGTGTCAGCTCCTGGAATATTGGATCTTAAAGACCCTTGGCTGTTTGATCTGAGGCCGTGATGGAGATTGAAGGCGGTGTCTTTGTTTTGGTCGAGCGAGGAAGGAGCACTGTTTGGAGGGCTAATGTGAAGTGAGAGATCAGGGATTTTATTTGAAGAGTGGTGCTCTTTAGCAAACTCTTTTAGGGACATTTTCCTCGAGGAAAGCTTCTGTTTCTTCAGGAAAAAAATGTTATAGGGGAACCATGATTTTCAAGACTATCAGGTGGGAATCAGAGGGTGGCTCTTTATTTTTGTGAAAAAGAAAAGCTTCAGTGAGAGAGAGAGATGTGGGGTATTAGAGAAATTAAAGGAGGAAAGGGAGAGAGACGTGGGGTATTAGAGAAATTAAAGGAGGAAAGCAAAGGATGGGAAGGAAGATGGGTTGGTTGCATTCTCTACTACCGAGGGTATATCAAAGAAAATGACAGTCCAAGAAAGTCCTCTCTCTCTCTCTCTCTCTCTCTCTGTCAAAAATAGTGAAAGATCGAACAGTTGGATGTCCAATACCCCGAATAAGACGGGTTAAAATTTTCATGACAGAGGACTGCTTCCCAATGGGATTCCACTCTCTCTCTCTCTCTCTCTCTCTCCCCCCTTCACATTATCAGTTCCCTGTTCACATGAATTAAATGGGTGGGCGTAGATTCTCTCATCAGAGCACGGATAAACATACACTGTGGACGACCTAGAAGCGTGTAGACCCTAAAGTGTTGTTTGTTTGCTTCCAAATTCATTATGATATCCAAAACCCTAATTCCATGCAAATATACCTTATTGTATTAGTCTCCCTTTCAATAGTAAACAAATATTTCCTTCCACACCCCCCCCCCAAAAAAAAACAACTGTCTGTTCTTTTATTTTATTATTAATTGCTGTGTCATCCCCACATATGTAATCTTTCCAATGACTCCAAATATCTCCCAATCATAGGGTGGGTTCTCAAAGATTGGTGCACATTAACAAATATATTACTCATTTTTACCGGATTTAAATTATAACCTGTTAAATGTAACTATTACAACAGTGGGAAAAAAAATCAGAATGGAATTTCTGTACCAATACTACATGGGGGGGGGGAACATGAATAGTTGTGTTATACATATCACAACCTAATACAAAAGTGAAGCATCAAAACTCCAAAACCTATAGTAGTTCATACATATTTATTGAGCTCAAAGATACCTGGTTCTTTTGCTATGCACCTCCCCAATTTAAAATGAAAATAAAAATAAAAATTAAGTAAGTACATTAGAGGTAGTAAAAAAATTGTAAAATAAAACTCAAATCAAAAAGAGCGTCCTCCCTTGGTTGCCTTGTTTTCTGCGGTATTGGGATGTTACTGATATCTTTGTGGTAAATCAAATTGAACAGAAGGGGGCATGGGTTTGGCTTTGTTCATTTTCAAAATGTTTTTTGGATGTTAAGAAGACCGAAGAACAGTGAAGCAGCATGTGGATTGCGAGAATAGCTTTATGCTCAATAAGTGAGGTGGAAACATATTCAATAAGAGCTTGAGAACATATTCAAAGGGAAACATAGTATACAAAGTGGAAGAGGAAGATAAAGAATCGCTATCTAGGAGCATGGTTGGTATAGTTAGAGCTCCTGAAGTTATCCCCTCTCTCCATACTCACTTTGCCATGCCTAGAAATTTTGAGTGTTTCTGTACATCCTATGGTAAGAAATATAGTGCTTCTCACCCTTACATAGAAGAATGAGTTGGGATCTGTTCATGTGATGTTGATTAGTTAAGTGAACCGTATGAAGAGGTATATGATAGTGTGATGGACCTAACTTTTCTCCTAAGCTAAACACATACAACATCCACTTAGACACCACAACCAAAATCATAAGCCTATTAAGCCACTTGTCTCTTAAACTATTCACCCCTCTAGGTTTTTACAAACACTCTTTTCTATTCTTTTTTTCCTTCGTCCTGAACTACCGACAAATTTTAATTTTTTTATTCATAATTTAACTCATTTTATTTATAATATTTTTTAAATAAAATAAAAAATTTTAATAATAAAAATAATATTTTATAAATAAAAATTAAATTTTCTCGATAGAAAAGATCAATTTTACTTAATTTTAAATAAATCAAATTTCAATTTTTCCTTTGAAGATTACTCCCAAGTTTACCATGGTAGGTAGAATTAACGTTAGCAAAATTGTCCCGAACGTGGGACTGATAAAATAATGCTATTTCATCGGATTCTTAATTTTAAAATTAAAAAAAAAATTTAAAAGAATTAACCTAAAAAAAAAATTTATAATATTTAAATTAAATTAATCGAATCAGATTTAAATAAAAAAATCGTGATTTCCATTTTATCTGCGAACCCGGGGCTTCTCGTAAATCCCAATTTTTGGTTTTTGTCTCGAAATCGGAGCAAAACAAAGGAAGGGAGCCTCGAGGTCAACATCAAAAATAAAAATTTAAAAAAAATCCCTGCCGTGTACACGTTAGAATGATATTCAACGTGGCAAATCATCATTGGTTAAGAAGCGTGGCTCAGGAGACACGTGGTGATGTCGTCAGACGTGAGAGTGTGTTTAAAAATTTGGAAAGAGAGTTTACAGATGTGATCGAATAGAGTCGGTGAGAGCTAAAAGTATAACCCTTTGTCTCCAGATTTGCTATGAGGACGTCCGATCTGAGGGTTTTCCTCTGATTGTTACGCCCTTATATCTCCCTCCCTCCCTGTGAAAACCCTAGTGTAAGTCCCCTTCGATTTCTTCTATTCTGCGTTCATCTGATCTAAGCTCTCTTCGTGTCTTGATCATGATCTGCTCGTCTGAATAATTGATTCGTGTTTTTGTTCTTCTTCGTTTCGTTAATCTTAATTTTGGGGTTGCCATTCCGAGATTCGATGCTCTGGGATTCTTATTTTGATTACTAAAAATTTTAGATCTTGGAGGTGTTTGTGCTGAATTGCCATATTTCTGTTTCAGATCTGTATTTTAAAACATTTCATTTCTAACAATTGGAAGCTTTGCAATCTAAATTATGTAATGATGATTTTGGCCTGAATTTTTTTTTTTTTTTTTTTTTTTTGTGTGAGATATATCGTTCTTCCCATGTACTATTTGTTTCTGAGTGTTTCAATTTATGGAATTCTCCAACAGAACTCACCTGTTTCAAATTCATAAGCGAATTCGCGATATATATAATATATATATATTTCTGGGGTTTTCAGCTCAGACTAGAAGGATTTTGAAATTTATTTATGCTCTTTGTTTCCTGTAGCATTTAAGCAAAGACCTTCACTGGTTGTTAAGCTTGTGATCTAATTTAGGCACTGAAAATTTGATATTTTTTCATCGAACCAACGTTGTTTTGTTATGGTTTATATGTTTTGCGTTCTGATTTTCATGTCTGCCTGCTTTAGAATATCTGTTGTTTTCAAGCACTCATTATGGAAACTTTTTATACTGTGATGCAATACAAGTTCGGTGATTGGAAACTATATTCCTTATATGATTGCCTCCAATGGTCAACTGTACTGCAGTGAAAATTTTTTTCTTTTCTTATCTTAATTTTTAGTTACATTTACTACTGAAACCTACTTTTACAAAAAAGTAATGTATTTCCCATTCCGGGGGAAATACCCCCCCCCAACAAATCATTTGAGGTGGTTTAAAACAATCAGATGTTTGGAAACAATTCAAAGTTCTAGTGGGAACAAGCACCTCATTACCCCAACTCTGCATTGTCTTGGGGTTTTGGTGAATAAGGATTGCAGGGATTCTTCGTTGAGTGCAATTAATTATTATGTGCAAACACCTATAGCAATTTGATTTCTGACTCTGCAAGGCTGGCAGTTTCCTTGTACTTACAGTAGTGATTCATTTGATCAAAATTAGTACTGATGGTTAAACTCTCTTCCTTTCTGTGCGCAGGTTGTATTGATTTAGATATTAGTAGTAGACATGGGAGGAGGTTTCAGAGTACTGCATCTTGTGAGACCATTTCTTTCATTTCTGCCTGAAGTTCAGAGTGCTGACAGGAAGATCCCATTCAGAGAGAAGGTCATATACACTGTGATATCTCTATTCATCTTCCTCGTATGTAGCCAGCTCCCTCTCTATGGAATACATTCCACAACAGGAGCCGATCCATTCTACTGGATGCGTGTTATCCTTGCATCAAACCGTGGGACAGTGATGGAGCTTGGGATTACCCCTATCGTGACATCAGGGCTTGTGATGCAACTTTTGGCTGGATCGAAGATTATTGAAGTTGACAACAGTGTTCGGGAAGATCGAGCACTCTTGTAAGTCTGTTGATCTGTTTAATTATAGTTTACACTTCATTGTGTCCAGAAAACTTGTATAAATAACATGTTGCTGAAGTCCTTCTTGCCCTTTATACATCGTTAGTCCTGTCATCTCCTCAAAATTTGACTATTTACAAACCTTTGGGGAATGCCACGAACATCAAATTTAATGACATGCCTATGTTTTGGAGAAGCTTAAAATGGGAAAATCTTATTGAGCATCAATCCATTGACCAATGATAGTTCCTGCGCATTTCCCTGGTCATTGTGGACAATTCTAAACACCTTGCTTCATTATGGTGATATTGTGGTGGTGAGCCTTTGCCCGAGTTGTTGGGGGATCAGTCTTATTTATATTTCTCCTTTTCTGATGCTTGTTTTTAGACATATTATGCTTACCTCTGCCATGGTTTTCAGGAATGGTGCACAGAAATTGTTGGGCATCTTAATTGCTGTTGGTGAGGCCGTTGCCTATGTTTTGTCTGGCATGTATGGCAGTGTCAGCCAACTTGGTGTTGGGAATGCTATTCTTATCATTGTTCAACTTTGCTTTGCTGGCATTATTGTGATATGCTTGGATGAACTTCTCCAGAAGGGTTATGGATTGGGATCTGGTATTTCCCTGTTTATAGCCACAAACATATGGTAAGCTCTACGATTTGCCATGATTTTGATTCTGTGTGGTGCATTTGCGATACATAGTTTTAATTCTGGTTGGTCTTGCAGTGAAAACATTAACGGGAAAACATTTAGCCCCACAACCATTAATTAAGCCCAATAACTTGCTATTATTTTGAGTCTGTGTGTGGTGCATTTACAATACATAATTATAATTCTGGTTCACCTTGCAGTGAAAACATTATCTGGAAAGCATTTAGCCCCACAACTATTAACAGTGGGCGTGGAGCTGAATTTGAGGGTGCTGTCATTGCTCTATTCCATCTGCTTATCACTCGGACAGACAAAGTTCGAGCTCTGCGAGAGGCATTTTACAGACAGAATCTTCCAAATGTGACAAATTTACTTGCCACAGTGTTGATCTTCCTCATTGTCATCTACTTCCAAGGTTTCCGTGTGGTTCTGCCCGTAAGATCAAAGAATGCCCGTGGGCAGCAGGGTTCTTATCCCATTAAGCTTTTCTATACCTCCAACATGCCTATCATCCTGCAGTCTGCTCTTGTCTCCAATCTGTACTTCATCTCACAGGTACCATATTTTAAACAGTTATGATGAGCTGTGTACTTGTAATATGAAGATAATGTGGAGTTTGTGATTTTTTGCAGTTGCTTTACAGGAGATACAGTGGAAATTTCTTTGTTAATCTGTTGGGCAAGTGGAAAGAATCTGAATATGGTGGTCAGTCAATTCCAGTTGGTGGTCTTGCTTACTATGTAACAGCTCCTTCAAGGTGATTAACTCCATATTTTTTCCATTAATTTTTTATTATTATTTTGAATGATACCATCTTTTAACTTTTCTTTTTTTTGCTTTTATGCTGTCACTGTCGATGATTGTAAGAGTTGTCCTCTTGGCCTGAATCTCTTGTGTGTTTGTGGTTCTAATGCAGCTTGGCAGATATGGCTGCCAATCCATTCCATGCGCTATTCTATTTGGTGTTCATGCTGTCAGCCTGTGCTTTATTCTCAAAGACATGGATTGAAGTTTCTGGATCTTCTGCTAGAGATGTGGCAAAGCAGCTCAAGGTATTGTTTTTTGAGTTTAATCTTTTCATGTCTTGCAATTTTGTCTTTGCTCTTTCAGTGAATGCTTTATGTTGTTACTGGTTTATAGTCTTTATTTTTCTGAAGTTTTATGCAAAGTTGTGTTGGAGCAAGGATAAACTGAATATCAAGAGGGCAAAAACTGGTTACCCCTTTTAACTAGACCAACTCGAGCTCTAAAATGTCTTGAACTTGGCTCCTTATGAGCTGTAATCAGCCTTAGTTTATTTATACATGTTTATTACTCATAAAAAATTGCACAATGTTTATATTTAGAATTTTTCCATTCTTAATTACTTGATTTAGGAAAAGACTTGGTTTGTTCAAATAATATTAGCATTGAGCCATTAAACAAACCTGTTCAGTCTATACAGGCTGAGCCTCGTGATGTTTAAGATTTGCTCATATAAAATTAAGACTCATGTTGAGGTTCGGACTTGGTTGAATAGTAAATAATCAAGCCTGAATCTCTTATCGAAAACACAAGCTTGTATGCAATTGACTGCATTCTTTTTTAGAGGCAACTATTTGTTCTGTTCATAATTTTGTAAGTGTTTCAGAAAAAATTCGGTCCCTTTTGGGGTTTGATCATATTTTTCCCCCCGCCTGTTACCATACGTAGATTCAGCAAGTAGTCCTTGCTTCTTTGAAACAATTCTAATAGTTTTCTTTATTGTTTTTTCATTGTACTTTACAATTGTCCGGGTTTTAGCCTTTTTTAATACTTGTAACTTACTTGTTTGTCATCTTAAAAAATTCACCATAATTTGTTTATAGGAATGCTATGCTATACTACACTCTTGATGCAATCCATGTATTGTCAGCGTCAAAATAATTTTGGCTCTAGAAGCTGAGATTTGTTGATTGATGGAAGTTTTTTGGTTTCAACTGAGCTTGACTTTTCCTCTTGGTATCTGTTGAGTGCATTTCCATTTGTTTTAAGTTTTTTCCTAGTGAGATTCTCCCATAATGTTTCGGAAATTGGTTTCACTGTTATGATCATTCTGTAGGAGCAACAAATGGTGATGCCTGGACATCGGGACTCAAATTTGCAGAAGGAATTGAATCGCTATATACCAACTGCAGCTGCATTTGGAGGAATTTGTATTGGTGCTCTTACAGTGTTGGCTGATTTCATGGGTGCCATTGGCTCGGGTACTGGTATTCTACTTGCGGTGACTATAATTTATCAGTACTTTGAGACATTTGAAAAGGAGAGGGCCAGCGAACTGGGTTTCTTTGGCTTCTGAGTTCTCCCGAGTATATTCTCCAAAAGACAATGACTGTTCCACTAAAGCATCTAAAAGTTCTGACGACTAATTATGCGCAAATAGATGCATTTTGCATAACATCTCATAGCTGGAGTGGACACGATTGCAGCATGGTTCTGGCTTTGTTTACGCGCTACTATTTTATTCTCAGGAACTTTAGAGACATCAAGGCGGAGCTGAAAACAAATGTAAACTTCTATACTTTGTACTCGTTTCACTTATAAAGCATAGATGACTAATTTTAGAATTTGGAGCTTTTTAGGTTTTATTATTATTATTTTTTATTTTTTATTTTTTTTCTTTCAACACTCTTTAAGGAAGAACTGGCTAGTGTACTGTTGCAAATTAATTATATAGAGGTTATCATATGGAAGAAATCAGTTCTCAGTCACTCCCCCAAGCCTGCATATAAAGATGATGGGGTTTTTGTGGTTTTCCACTTTAGGTGTTCATGGTCCAGTTAACATGGATCAGTATACAGGGTAATTTCCTAGTTTAGCATATGAGCATCAACAGTTTGGCCACTATAACGTGTCTTACAGGTTGTGTCTAACCTCAAAGGTAACGCCTGGCTTTTGATTCGTGGCAGGGAAAAACGAATGAAATTGTTTTAAAATGTTTTTTCTTTATTTCCCATGGAGTGTCATATTTTACCTTAAAAATAGGGTTAGTTGTTACCCAACAACGGCGTAGGGTATGCCCTTCGGAAAATTATTGGGACGTTATACCCGTCCATCTCCATCTCGTTGGTTTGCTTCTGTGCTTTATGATCTCAACTAAAGGCTAACCCCAAGCTCTACTGGAAAAAATATATATATACATAAATGTTCAAGTTTGAGCCTCATTTGAATGACAACATTAAATGATGCATCAATTTCCTTCTTCCACTTGGGGGTGGCCACGGTTCCGCAACCACCGGTTCCGGTTCATCCAATGGAACCATAATCGAACCTATTATCAACGGTTCTGATTTTGATTCCTCATGGTTTGATCTTGATTTCAGAACCGACGATTTTGATTCATCATCCATAAGAACTAGAATCAAACCGCTTACCGACCGTTTCGGTTCCTTATGGTTCAATTTTGGTTCGAGCCGTATGGAACCGAAATTAAAATTATTTAATTTTAATTTTCTCATTCTTTTATTAAGTCGACTTAACTATTTTGCTTTTCAATTCATGAACTTGATCGATTTATTTTAACTTAAATTACTTGTATTTAAATTATATTTAAATTCAAGTTTTATATGTGAAGATTTGAATTAGATCGATTTATTTATTTTATGTAATTTTTTAAATCAAACACTTATCGTAAAAACATTTTTATCGAAATATATTTGAATAATAAATTTAAATCACCAAACAAAAAAAAGAATACATATATTATCATTTTTATAATTAGAATACGTTATATTTAATTATTTGGTTTTACAATTAAAAAAAAAAAGGAAAATGGCTTGAACTTAATTTATATAAATTAAGCTGCCAACGTATCCTTTGGAGCCTAAGGAATCAAAGATCTCGTAGTTCACTTACCATTTGAATATATGACTCTCTTATCTTAACTTAATATGAAATGTTGTCAGAGGTAGCGATTGATGTGCCTTCGATTGTAAATTCGTATAAGTTTTCATTATTTCTTTTTGTCTAAAATCTGCTCTACACTAATCATCCAGACAGGTCTGTGCGTCCAGTGATTCGAGAGTCATACATGACCTTGTCTCATCCAAAATATTTCCTCCCGCACTAAATGCCTGTTCCACCGCCATAGTTGAGATAGAAGTTGCTAAAATTTGTTTAGCAATATATGATAATATAGGAAAATTATTTGCATACTTTTTTCATCATTCTAGAATTAAAAAATCCATTGAAAATGGATAGATACTAAACTCAAAAGAAGTTAAATATAAATCAATTTCAGATATAGAATTTGAATCTCTAGGTTTTTTTTATCTTTGAAATAATAGTTGTTCAGTTTTGTTTATTTTAGGAAATTCCTTAATATTTATAAATTGAGAAAATTGTTAAGTAGAATTATCAAATGTCATACTAAATTCAATATATATATCAAAAATTAATTTTCTAATATAATTTATTTTTTGGTGCAACAACATAATCATTATTTCTAAATTTTTAACATAGAAAGTTAAATAATCAAGTAAACTATCTAATTTACATCTAGGATAAAAAACAACAGTAACAAGATAAATGTCAGGAATTTCACAAAAATAATTACACAATTTTATTTTCATTAAATAAACTGTATCGTTTAAATTTTCATCATTTTCATACTCTTGCATAACATTTACAATATTAATACTTTGTAGTAAAAATAATGAAAATGTAGGATAACAAATACTAGACAATGTATATGTAGTATCATTAAACACTTTTAATAAATTTTAAATTTTTTCACAAATAGTCAATTGGTGTGGATATAAAATAATAAAATTAACATTATTTGCAAAAAAAAAAAAAAGCACATAACAATTGTATATAAGAAAATAATTCATCTAATAATTCATAAGTTGAATTCCAACGAGTTGGATTATCTTTAGAAAATCTTTTAGGTCTTTTTCCATTTTCCTTACAAAATCTAGCCCAATATTTTATTAATTGTGGATGATTCCATAAATAAGAAATTGCTTTTTTAATTGGGGTAAGATAAATTTTAAGAGATTTTAATCCATCTTAAATACATAAATTTAATACATGACATGAACATCTTATATGAAAAAGTTTACCACCAAAACTAGGTTTATAAATATTTTCTAAATCTCTAATGGAAACGATATTAGTAGAAATATTATCAAAACTAATAGAAAAATTTTATTCACTAAATAATATTCTTATAAAATTGAACTAATAATTTTATAAATATTTTCAGCCATATGTTTTTCATTAAAAACTCTAAAAGCAATGATACGTTTTTGGAAATTTCAATTATTATCAATCCAGTGACACGTAATATCCATATATGAATGTATTTATCAACGATCATTCCAAGTATCACTACATATAGAAACTTGACCATTAAAATTTTTTAAAAGCTTTTGTAAATTATTTTTCTCCATTTTATAAAGTTTATGAGTTGTACATGTAATAGTAGTTCTAGGCACACATTTTGCAGAAGGATTTAAAGTATTTTGAAAATAATTTATTTTTTCACCAAAACTAAAAAATAAATGTTCAATAGCAATCATTTTAGTTAATTTTTCTCTATTTTTTTATCAGAATAAATAAAAAGAGAAGAAAGATTAGAAGATGCAAATTCGGATATTTGAGTTTGTGTTTTATCAATACCATCTTCAGTTGGATGTTTGTTATTCAAATACTTTCTAAATGTCTCATATCATCTATTTTTGTTGAATTTGAATTGTTGTCCACAGTGATTGTAAATAACTTGTATTGAATTATTCGGTAAACGATTTTTTTTAAATATACCTTAAAAATGTTGGATTTCAATATTTTTTCTTTTTTTACACACATCTCTTCTTGATCATCATTTTCACCTTCAAGATTGATGTGTTGAGATTCTTGTATAGGAAAATTCTCACATTTTGAAAAGATTTCCCAGCTTTCTCTTGCCTCTATCACTTGACATAATTTTTTGATAAATGAAATCGAATAGAACTAGATATTGAAAAAAAATGAGCAATTGAATATGAGAGAAAATGAAAAATTGTAAATATGAATTGAAAGTTGAGAAATTGAGACTGAAATTGTCAGAGTACATTGATAATAAGAAATAATAAATGAGAATTGATTTGTAAAGGGAAATGAAATTGAAATGGTATTTATAGAAATTTCATATTTTTTTGGACTAAAATTATCCTTTTAAAAGTTGTATAACAACTAATTTTGAAGGGTATAAAAGTAATTACGAATAATTTGAATTTTGAATTTTATGACACAACAACAGTACTATTAATTATTCTGATTGTGACACAACAATGAAAAAATTGAATTTTGAATGAGTTTGATTATTGTGCATGTTGATTGTTATGACATAATAATGAAAATTTTGAATATTAAATGACTTTTATCTTTGTGCATATTTATTGTTGTGACACACTAATAAAAATTTTGAATTTTAATTGATTTTGATTTTTGTGCATGTTTATTGTTGTGATTGTGATATAACAATGAAAATTTTGAATTTTGAATGATTTTGATAATTGTGCATATTGATTGTTTTGATACAATAATAAAAATTTTGAATTTTGAATAATTTTGATTTTTGTTCATTTTTTTTATTGTGATTGTGACACAACAATGAAAATTTTGAGTTTTGAATGATTTTGAGCTTTGTGCATGTTGATTGTTTGACACAATAATGAAAATTTTAAATTTTAAATGATTTTGATTTTTGTACATGTTTATTATTATGATTGTGACACAATAATGAAAATTTTAATTTTAAATAAGTTTAGTATTTGTTCAAAAATAAAAACTACTTATTTTCAAAAATTCAATTCCGATTTCAACAAAAAAAGACTTGGTTTCGGTTCCGGTTCCGGTTCCGATTCAGGTTCGGGTTCGATTCCGGTTTTAAAAATTAGGAACCGGAACTGAACCATATGTCTTTGGTTTCGGTTTCAATTTTGGTTTCTGAACCGAAACCGGAACCGAAAAGATGATTCCGATTTGGTTTTTGAGCTTTCGGTTCTGGTTTGGTTCACGGTTCGAACCGAATCATGGTCACCCCTATTTTCACTAGGTCGAAGATTTGTCACTTCTATTTGTTGAGGGAGAGAGAGAGAGAGAGAGAGAGAGAGAGAATACAACATGGGAGTATGTTTAGTGGTTATATCTCATCTTTTTTATTCGTGATCCCGAATTCAAATCTCGTTGTAACAAAAAAAACAAGAAAGAAAAATCATGTCATTGATTTTCTATCTCAGCACCATTTAGGTGTGCAGCAAAACAAAATTAAAAAAAAAATAATAAAGCAAATTATTTTTCAAAATTCAAAATTTCAATTTACTATATTGAAATTTGCTTTAATTTGGTAATGTATGAGATTTGCTATGAATGCACATTTACGTCCTCTAGTAAATTGATGAACCTTTTGGCAACCATAAATAAAAATATTTTGGAGCGAATATAGTGTTGGAGGTTATTTACTCTTCTCACAAAATAGAGGTTAAGACTTGAATGTTTTGTTTGCATTTTAGTATATTTCTTAATTTAATACCCTCAAAATGCATTTAAAAAAAATCAAAAACATTTTATATATATGAGAGGTTTTGTGTGGCTTATAAAAATTTACCAAGAAAAGCCAATGACTTATAATTCAACTGGTATCGTTTCTCTCCCTATTATAAAAAACTCGAGTTTGAGCTTCCATATATATAAGTTTCCGAAGAAAAGAGTAAGTCAAACAGAGGAGTTCATCGAGGAAAATGATAGTTCATTGGAGTTCACCAATAAGATTATCGACTTACTAAGAGAGTTCGAGGGTTGACCATTGGTACTCACTCGAGAGAGAGAACTATTTCTGCATCTCAAGCCACCTTGGCTATTGCCGCCATAAACGGATTCAACACTTAGGTTTCAAGAAAGCAATTTGTCTGTTTGTGCCCTTAATTTTTCAATTTAATAGTTATTTCCAATTTTTTCCTCATTCAATTGCATGTTCATTTGCAAAATCAAAAGTTTTTCAACCATCCATACTTCTCATATTGCATTGCCTTTCCTTTATGGTCAAGGGATGCATACAAAAGTAGCAACAAAAACCTTTTGAGTCTGGTTTAACTACCTTACCTAACATAATTAAAAGTGAACTCCAATTTTATATTCTGTAACAACTATGGTTAGTAATTAATCATAATTAAAAATATTAGATAATAATTAATAAATTAGTTAATAGTTAATAAAAGTGGTTAAATAGTTATAAAAATATTATAAATAATAATATTAAGACATATAATAGATATATAATAAAATTGTATTGAAATCTCTCTTTCTCTCTCTTTGTTTTCTCTCCATCTCTATCTCCTTAGGAGAAAGAGATAGGGAGGAAGAGAGAGATAAGGGAAAAAAAAGAACTCTTGAAAATCTCTTCTTCCTTCAGACCCTTCACCTTTTCTTCACACCATCCAAATCATCCAAGACAATTTGCACAACAACATCTTGATTTTTCAAAACTTTTTAGAACTATTTTCAATTTATTCTAACAACCCAAGAGCTGAATCAAAAGGGAAGCTTGGGGTTTCATCAAGATTGGTCATGAAGCTTACATTTGGAGGTAATTTTGTCTAAATACTTGAGAGTCTCTTAAAGCGAGTGCAAAATAAGCTTTAAATTCATGATTTAGGGTTTTGATTTATGGTGAATAGCATGCTCTAGATCTGAACTTATATGAGTATGGGAAGTGTTGGAATAAGATGAAACCTTTGATTATTTTTTACAAGCCGGATTGTTTGTACAGGTTGTGATCTTTCAGCCATAACTTCTTCTGTACATAGGCAAATCGAGTAAGGTTTTCTTTATATAAGTAAACTTTCATATGTTGAAAATGGCATATGATTTGAAGGATTTCGTTAAGAATTGGATTTTTAATAATTTTTCAAATTGATGCGTTTTGCAGTAGAGTGCTCTATTTCTGCCCTGTTTCGACTAAGAAATTTGCTTCAACTTTGAGATACCTTATAATCTGAATTAGCCTAAAGTCTAAATACAAAATCTGTACATCTAAGTATTATCTTTAATTTGAGACTTGAATCAAATAAATTGGATATATATAACTAAAGTTATGATCATTTTCCTATGATTGCGCATATATGAGTTATGCAATGAGGGTAAACACACGATAGACTTAAATATTTTTGTGTGATTGAAATGGATATAGATTATAAATGTCTAATCTTAATTTTATATTGTGATTTATATAATATTTAGGCCAAAGCCTTTCAACCAATGATAGAGTCAAGAATTTGGACTAATGGGAGTGCAAACCTTCCCTAAACAGTGTGTTGAATTTTTATGCCTTGTTTAATGAGAAATAATTTTATATATTTTGAAAAACTTATTTTGAAGAGTGGTTTAATAATTCAGTTTGAGTGTGAAACGTTCTCTTGAAGTAGTAATGTTGGAAATGTGAGATTGACATATTAATACCACATGATTTACGTTACTTGATTGATTAATGTTTATTAAGACAAAGACGAATATGAGTTGCAAAATGGTTTTGGAATTTAATTGCAAATGAAATGTTTTATAATGACCAATTGTTCATGCAACTGTTGTGATTTGTTGTTCACTCATGACCAATTGGAGTAAGAGCAGTATAAGTGGAGTGGAATATTAGATTGTGGCAGTATGACCAGGGGGTTCACCTATCCAAGTTTTCAGTTGGACAGTCATGCATCACCAATGGTGATATCCAAACCAATATCAAGGTTAGGATATTTTCGGATAAATGAATGAATAAAAACTCTATGGATTTAATCCTTGATCCCGTCCAATGTTTTGGATTGAAAAGTATATTTTCGGTAGTCCCAAGGTTTTGAATGAGTTGCAACCCATTTTGATATCCAATTTGAATATCCATTTTGATATCTATTTAGAATACTCATTTTGATGCAAAAAAGATTTTTTTTAATGCAATGGTTTTGAAAATTGTGATTTCTTTTGAAATGATAAAATAAATTCAGTTGTTATGGATTTAAATCATAATCACACTCCTACTTATTGGCATATGCATAGATTTTTCATTCACTAACTATGATTGTACTCATCCATTCTTTTCTCTTATATTTTTGGGTTTATAGTTAGTAGGTGTAGCTAGAAAACTTTCTTTTGAGACTTGTGATATCCACTTCTGTCAAAACCATTTACTTTGTGTGAGCTAGTTCCATTTTGACTTACTTTGTTGTAAATGGATCCATAGGAAAGATTAATGGAAGCTAAATTTATTGTATTATGGATTACTTGTAAAAGTTTTATTACTTTTGTATATATACATTCTTATTTTAATTGATCACTTGTATTAAAGTTATTTGAATTTTATTTATCTCATTTTAAAAGAGATCATATCGATAATGATTTATGATTATAGAGAATTGGACGAGAATTGAGTTTATGTTGATGATAGATTAGCTTTGTGGGGTCTTGGAGTGTATGCCCGAGGTTGCACGTAGTTTGAGGTAGCACAGCGATTGTCCGGTGCTTGGGTGTGAGCACCGGGGCGTGACAATTGAATTGATATAAGAGTTTAGGTTAGTGACAATTTTATTAAAGTGTTTTAAAACTTCCCATGGATCCTAGGATACACGAATCTCATGCACGGTTAGTTAGGTATGTATAGATTAATTTGTTAGAATAAATATGGAGTTAGGTTCCACCAGTAAAATCAACCCAAAACTCAAATACCACATTCACCACCACCAAACCCTACTACACCTCTGTCGACGGCTACACCTTCTATGCCGGTTGTCACATCCTCTACTTGTCCCACCACTACCTTATCCAAACCGATCAAGAAAGCATAGCCGTTGGGTTGTGAAACCATGATGTTATGGTAGCTAATGATTGGATAAATCGGGTCTCAGAAACTGTGTAGGATATGAGTTTGGGTGATGAAAATAAGCTGAAAGTGGTTGTTATATTGCTTGATAAAGGAGCACGGATTTGGTGGGAAAATTTAAAAAACATTACTCTATTCCCATTACTTGGAGGAAATTTCTAAAAGAATTCGATGAAAAATACTATACCCATTTTTACAAAGATTAGAAGTGGAAGGAATTCTTCTATCTCAGGCAAGGGAATAAGAATGTGACTGAATATGAAACAGAATTAGGGATGTTTTCAATGTATGTGCCGAAAATGGTGGCCATGGAAGAGAATCTTTGTTCTAAGTTTGAGAAAGAGCTGAACCTCAACATTCAAGAGAAAATGATAGTCACTGATACCCATAACTTCAAAGATGTGCTACAAATGGTTTTAAAGGCTAAGAAAATGGTTCAAGAGAGTGGTCAAATCAGAGAGAACATTGGAAAGAAAAGGAAGTTTAGAAATAATCCCGGCTAATCATCTAAGAGGAGTCATAGTGTGACTTCCCAAGGCAGTGCTTCAATTGCCGGCTCAATTGTTTTACCAATGAATTAGTCTTATCCAAAAGCGGGTGTTTCCCCGCCAATGCCACTTTTGGTGGGAGATCTTTCCGGGGTAATCATGACCAATGTCAGAATTGTAAGAAGGTGTATATCGGGGCTTGTCCTAAGCCTTAAAGATATTTCCATTATGGAATAACTGATCATTTTAAAAGGAATTATCCTAGCTTAAGTGGTGAAGGATAAGGGAGTCAAACTCTGCAATTTAAAATAGATGTTGCATTACCGCTCCCAATACTGGGATAGGAAGCAATACAGTGATCCAAGATCCTTCCTGTCCTCAGACATGTACACAAATTATGATATATACAATGACCAAGTGGGATGTTTAGTCCAACCCCGATGTTATCATAGGTAATGGGTTTAAAGTTTAAAATTTTTATAATTAATATTGTCAAAAAGTATGCAAAAAATTTTAAGAATATAGTGAAATATAATGATTGTGTATATGAATGATTGATATATGCTTAGAACTTAAACTTCTTTAACAATGACACTAAATATTTTGCATGATAATATTTATATGTTTTGGACCTCTGAAATTGCATGAAGGAAAATTGATGAATCATTATATTATTTTAGGTCTAAATGGGGAACAAAATCTAGTTGTGCAAATAGAGAGTTTCCAAATATTGAGTAAAATAAGTTTTGATGATAATTAGGAGTACTAAAAGTTAATTTAGGGTAATTAATTTAAATTAGAAAGAAATTTAAAAAATTAATAAAATTGAATTCTAGATAGGTAAGTCGCCTTATACATATAGTGCAAGACGAGTCATGAGCATGAATGAGAAAAAATTGACTAAGTGTAATACCCAAAGTGATCTAAGAATAGACATAAGACGACTTAAGGTAGTCAAATCTCAGAAATCTAAGTCTGCACAACATGTAAGGCAACCTGAGTATTGACATGAGACGACCTGAGGAAGACATGTCACAGAAGTATATGTCTACACATACCTAAGATGACTCAGATATAAGCACAAGGTGACCTGAATATAGAAAATAAAAGCAGAAGTCACCTCCATGAATTCAACAAGATGACCTGAGGAAAACATGTATCAGAAATCTATGTCTACACATATCTAAGATGACTCAACCGTAGGGACATAACGACCTAACCTAAGGATTTTAGAATGCAAGTCATCTTATCTAATATGCAAGTCGCCTTGTAAATTAAGAGACAAGGTTCAGACGACTCAATTAAAAATATAAGTCGCCTTGTAAGAACATAATCACAGAAAGTGTTCTCTGCATACTTGAAAAGTCAACCCATGGCTAAGCAAGTCCTCTTATATTGATGTTAAGAAGACTTGACCAAAAACATAAAAAGACTCATGACTTAACAAGTATACTCATAGTCTACACAAGTCCCTTTACCTCTCACACTTCAAATCTTGACAAGTAGACTCAAGCACTCATCAAGGCGACCTAGGAATTTAAAATGTAAAGACAAGTCGGTTTATGGTCTCGATAAATTGACTTTCTGTGTCTAACGTTTATTTGCTCAGAAAAGCTGGTGTGAATTTAATGTACTATTCACCTACCTCATCAAACACAGCTATGCATTCAATGGTATCCAACAGCTAAACCCTATTCTTCGACTATAAAATCAATTCAAGAACGGAGTCGGCTGTTGCAAAAAATCTTGAACAACACCTAGAACATCATCGACAAGCTATGTTCTTTATTTCTTAATCTGTACAGTAATGAGCAATCTGAAGGTTAAGAGCTTCATCTTGCGTTTTATTTTCTCTCGACTTGTTGTGTAAAATCATAATCTCATTATTCTGAGTTTGTGTATAAGAGATAAAGAGAGGTATCAGATTAGGTTTTGCTTGATCCTGTGAAAAATCAAGTTAAAGTATTTGGAAAAATACTTGTATGGTTCACTAGTATTACAGAAAACTAGTTTGTAATTCTTTGAATAGAATAGTGGATTTAAAAATTTAGGTAAAACCTGAGAGTGGATGTATACCAAGAAAGTGGAACCACTATAAATTGTGTGTACCCACCCTTCTCACGGCTGCACCCACCCTTCTTTATTGTTGAACATTTGTTTTCAATGATATTCATTATTTTAGTGAGTTTTTATTTTTATATATTTTCATTTTAATTTTTTTTCTAGTTGAAAGTTAGTTGAAACTTGGATTCATGAAATTGTGAGATCTAAATGTGTTTATTCTTTCAACAATCATAGGTATTTATTTAATTCATGTATTTCATGGATCATGATTTTCTAGAATTTATTAAATAGTGACCAATATTTAATAGATTTAGAATAATCTACAACTAATTAAAACGGCAAATCCGTAATTGTTTGTTGTTTTTAATAAAGTGGTAATTGACATTCGTGTCATGGGAATAACATTCGTGTCATAGGATTAAATGATCTAATTTAAATGAACCCGGTGTGTGTTTGTTAATTAGAATTGGATTTTTCTAAATTTTAATATTATTGAGACCTTCAATTCTAAGAGTTTCTTTAGGGTTGATTCTCGATTAGGGAAATAATTAATGAGTTTCTCTTAATTATCGACAAAGTAAGGAGAGATTGGTCATTAGACGATTGTCGGTGACTATAATAAATTTATTTATGTATTGTTGAATTATCCTTGAACCAATAATCAATCGATTGAATCAAAGTGGAAACGAACCTTTCAACTAGGTCAATTTATGTTGATTTTTATTCATTGAATTTTGCCCGATTTTAATTTGTTGTTTTGCTATTTCGATTTTAATTCTTTGTTTATTTAGATTTGTAGTTAATTTAGTCGATTTTAAACCCCCAAATTTTATTTTAATTTTTATTACCTTAAAAGAAATAAATCTCCTTTTTCCCTGTGAATTCGACCCTACTTGCCTTAGACTCATCTTTTCAAAGTAAGTAATTTATTTTTGGTTGTTCAACGACACACCAATGCACATACACATACGGAAGCGAGACAAATTTTTGGAATAGTAAAAGTTTATATTTTCTGGCATATCTCAATGAGTAGATCGTAGAAAATTTAGGAAACCACGAGTTTTGCTCGAACGACCTCACTGTCGGGATGATAACCATAAAAATCGAGGTATCATCACAGCATCACAACACCACAATCCAAAACCTGGTGATGAATATGGTACGAAAAATTCTCTATGTAGAATTTTTCCCAAACCCTCACTTTTAAAGAATAGTGTTTTCTCTCAATTGTGTGTCCTCTCAATTGTGTGCCGTCACTAGGATTTTTTGCCCTAATTTACTTTATTTTCATAAGGTTGATTTATTCTCCCATAACTACAAAAGGAATGAGGTGGGCATTAATTCCATCAATTATAATTTGTTTAATACTTTATACAATCACCCATCATGGAGTATGAATATATTCTACAATTCAGTACTCGAGATTGTGAGTAAATTCCCCCCCCCCCTTTTTTATATAGTAAAACTCGAACTCGAGATCTCTAAAGAAAAAAAAATACAATACCAATTAAGTTACAACTTATTGACAATCACCTATGTTTTTGTAATGTTATAATGTACACATGGAAAACCTTTTACATTTGCTCGTCCATACTCAAATTTTTGTCTGAGGTAAGCTCTTTCTTGAATAACCTTTTCTTATTCGAATAATCACCATAGGATACAACCTTAGTAAGGAAAACTTAACAAACATATCAAACAAAAAGCATGTGCCAAATTCAGCTGAAATCCAAATCAACATCATATACACAGAACAGCAGCACCCAAGAGCACCCTCGTTCAACTTGTCTTCAAGCTTGGGCACTCGACTACCATCTGGGTTAGTATATTGCTATGGCCCCTACCAAAAGTTCGCATTAGCTGGCACACACATAACAAGACTCTAGTTTAGTACAAAATGATACCTCGAGTCCACGTAGCTCTCTACATCCCACAGAAAAGAACCAAAGGTCACGGCCTCCAGAACCAATCTCCTCAAACCACCAAAGCTGATCTCGATGTGTTCATCCTTTGATGAATCTATAGTCCCTTGCGGCATAATAAGAATCTCCGGTCTCCCGAATAATGCTTCCGTGTGCTTCTCAATGATACTGACAGCCTCTATGGATCTTATGGTTGCAAATCCTTGTAATGTGTCTGCATCAAAAGACATCACATATGTGCGCATTCTTGAAGGTTTTATTCCATTACCAAATCCTCCCGGGCTGATGCCACCAGCCCTAGAAGAAACTTCAGGGTGTGAGTGCGCATTCTGGACCGAGTCCTGACTAGCACCGGCTCTTGTATCGCTCATAGCAAGCTCAATGCCATCCCCTTCTTCATCATCTCCCTGTGGAAGGATCTTCATTGTCTTTTCGAGCTGAAACCTCTGATCAACCCGCTTGAGAAAGTAACCGTACATTACTGATGCTGCATAAACCTGTCCCACCCTAAGTTTGCTGATCGGTGCTGCTTCACTTGAATCACCCATGCAGTTACCTAGTATGAGAGACAAATGGTTCTGGATCATCTCATAAGCTTCAGGCGAATGAAGCTGCTCGAGTTTTTGCTCCTGGCCGGGCCAGGAATCAACTCGACGCAAAGGATCTGATGAAGCAATTGTTGGAACCATTGACGCATTGGCATCCTTGAATTTCTGCACAATCAAGGCATACAGTATCTCCTCGAGAGCCTTTCTCCTTTCATTAGCTTTAACCTCGGCAATTCTCCTGTACCCAGCCAAACTTTCAGCTTTGTAGTTAAACCATACATTTAACTTTTGAGGATTCATGTACATGATGTGAGATCTGGCACCAACCTGTTCAAGATAAGTTCTATTCCTGAGACAGAAGGCACCTCTTTCTGTCTCTCTGCATCACGGTCAGTTTGAAGCTGTTCCAGCTGCTGATCAACTGCAGCAGGGACAAGATGTGGGTGGCTTACCAAGATTTGTGATAACAATTGACCTATTGGAGACTCCAGCTGAAGCGGAGCCATTTGAGAAGCTGAACCCTCTGATTCTGAAGCAATGGAAGCTCTGATCATCGAGCACCTTCTGCTTCCAGAAACTAATCTCCTATGCCCCATCTTTGAATGAGATAAATTCTGTCATCCACCAAGTGAACGCATCAAACACAATGCTAAAAAGTAGAATGACAAATCAAGTGTCAAGCCTTTCACAATTTAATATGCTCCTCAAGAAACATCACAGATATGAATATCTGAGATTTTGCATAAAGAAATTTGTGCATGCAACTTAAATGCTAAAATGAAGCTAAAAAATGTAGTGATAGATGATGTGAGAGCCAGCCTATTCTATTACATAGAAGCAAAGATGTCCAAAACTAACATGTTTACCCAAAACCTATGTAGCACCTTGTATGACATTCAGAAAGCTTTGGTGAATATCATTAAAACTTCGTTAAGAAGCATTGGTGGTTTGAATTGGGGGGGGGGCGGAATAAAAGGAGTTCCCAATTACCCCAGTAATGTATAAAGTCAAAATGAATTTACATGGCCATTCCCAGCAAATAGGGTCAAGGTTCCAAATAAGTTAAATTGGCCACACTGGTCCATATCATCCATTTGTCTGTTGTACGTAGGGCAACCTGACAAGCCAAATTTGAAAATTTTTGGCCACATGAATCCAAAATAACATGGGGAACATTTTGAAAGGCATAAAATTACCAAGCATTAGAACAATAATATTAATTAACACCATTTTTATAAAAGAAGTATTTTCATCCTTCTTATCACACTAGTGCTATCTAAACTATAGCTTGGGTGGCATGAACTTTATCTTGGGCTCTTTGCATACCTGATTAAGAAGTTAACAAAGATGTCCTATGCGGCACTAATGGATGCTCAAAAAGCACTACTAGATGGTGACATGGTTCATTCAACCATTGTTTGTCAAGCGACAAGTGACAGTATAGTGAAAACATGGCAAGGGGTTTGTGGCAGTTTCAGTGCTAAACCAATTATTACAACAATCTCTATTTGTCATTTTCCTGAATCAAATAATATATTCTTTTTCTTTGTTAATTTTTCCTAAAGTAGACTTTTAACAAGAGATTTTATAGATGTTCATTAATCAACTCTATTGTTTACTACAAAATCAGGTGTTGCGAATCTAGATTTGGATATTGATTCCATCACTGCAAACAACAATTTTATCATTTTTCCCTTGCTGTATCTGGATTACAGAGAATACTTCCCAAAGGAGTCTTGGTAAACCAAATTTTAAATCCAACATCACTCAATTTTGCAGCATAAATGAAGTTTGATCGATTTCACATCTACAAAATCTCTCAAAAACCCCCGGGTCTTTGTTTGGGGAAAGTTGGCTTTTAGTGTAAAATTTATTGGAGAAGTGACATATAAATAGTGGCTATAATAGCTGAGGTTTAGCACAAAACACCCTACCCACCATTTGGCGAAAGTGGCAATTAAACAATGCTTATAATAACTGGTTATACTAATTCACTCAACTTGCCAAATTTCATTTTCTGCATTGTCATTACTTGAGAGATGGCAACCACATTATGGATTGAATGGTCATATCAACCCCGGCAGTGCCAACTTAACGTCCATTAGTGCCCCATAAGAAACTCCATTAAGTTATAAACCGAGAGTGACCTCACAAAGAGTCCAAAATAATGTTTACGAATTTATTTAGAACACAGCCATTAGCTTAGGTACCACAATTGTAAATTCCAACCACCCCACCCCCCCCCCCAAAAAAAGAAGAGAACAAATTGCCAAGACCAAAGAATAGCAAGTGCTATTTTCAGTTATAAATTCTTTCCCCTATCATCTTTCTGTTTCAATTTAACAATTCAAGGTTGACGCTATGACTGGTATGCATAATAGCAAACCTAAAAGATCAATATATTTTTTCCCGCATACTCTTTAAGAAATATATATCTATAAACATTGATGACCTACAAATATTAGTTACTCCCAAATGACTATAACTGGTAGAAATAGGCTATGATGATATGCATTTAATAGTTTGAAAAATTGCATTTTCATGAATTCTATAGCATGCATATGAAAATGCCTTCACATTCCTAAAACCCCACGTTGTACAGACAACGTGAGTATGAGCAGCTAAATGTATTTCATTTTAACTATAACTACTAAAACAAGCCTTACTTGCAATGCCAAGCATGTAGAATGGTCACAGCCTTACTTGTAATGCCAAGCATGTAGAATGGTCACAAATTATCACACCCAAACTTAAGGTCGAAGAAGGTTAAAGGAGGACTGAGAAATGGATGGTGCAAGAACATGATATGCTTAACTAAGGGAAAAACGACATATCCATGGAACAATGAAAAACATTACTGCAAACCAGTGTTTTCCCGATACATTATATATGGAAATTGTTTTACCAAATGAGTCCGTTCAGACAACAAAGGCGACAGATATCTGAGAACCCAATTGGGCAAGTATCCACCCAAAATCATGATTGACTTTTTGCTCCTCAGGAACAAAAATTCAGCATAGGAGAAGTACAATTGGATTATATGATTGATTGATGTCACACGAATCAACCATTGAAATTGAAAGTTGAAAATATATATATAAACAAAAGAGTAGAAATGATACCTCAGTAAATCCTCTAGAAAACCGAAATTTGGAGCCGAAACGAACAAAATTGGGTCCACTAGAGGCTAATATTCCAGATTTACCGATAAACATAGGAGGTCGACAAACTCCCATAGACGATCGAACAACACTCGCTGCTTCCATCTTCAACAACTGCCAATGAAAACCAGGCAAGAAAAATTAACAAAGACGCAGTAAAATAGAATCAAAGCCTTTCAAAAAAAAAATGATCCGTACCCTTAAAGGAGGAGGAGAGGAGAAAGCAGCTGAGCAAAATTAATTGAACCCCAGAAAGAGAGAAGATCTGAATAACAAAAGAAAGCTGAGAACTCGTGGAATACTACGGACTTGGTCTTTGGTCTAATATAAACAGCTACAATCCACGGAAACTTCTCCACATTTCTCAACGTTTACATTTCCCATTTTGGAAACGCACACGGAATTGATTAATATTTATATATTTACAAGGGAAAAGGTAAGAACTAATTAAAAAAAAAAAATCCCTTCTCTGAATATCACGCTTTAATAACAGATATACCTCACGTCGAGGGGAATGAAACTCATGAAATCCTGGACTGAATTACAGGCTTAATATATATATATATATATATATTTGATTATTTAAAATTTTTTTTATAAAATATAATTATTTTATTATTTTTATAAAATAATTAATATTTATATTAAAACTTTTATATTTTTTATATTTATTTATTTATTTATCCTGTTAATTTTTATATTTTTATAAAATACCATTTTTCCGTACCTCCACCTCCACCTGACACAATCTATTATTTTCTATTTATAGTGGTTTGCCCCGGTCAAACGTGCCCCACATAACCTATGTATAATTACCATATCACCCTTCTCTCTCTCTCTATATACAATAAATCTTTTTTATTCATATTATATTTATTGAATTATAATTCCATTTTAGTATTTTTTTTATTAATTGAAAAGGAACACTTATTTAATATAAAAACAGATAACACGAAAATATATCAAAATAATCTAAATAAAACTATTATAATATAGTATTAATCAAACATATTAATATAAATCTAAAATAAAAGGAAAAACTCGATCCGCTCCATTAAAAGAATTTATTTATACAAATTAATAAGATATTGTTAAATATGAGGTATATACCTGGTTTCAAATTTTATTTTAGCAATTGAAATAATTAATTAAAAAAGGAGGATTATTAAATGATTGTGGTGAAATACAAAATTATGTTACTAATATTTTACTTAATTATTTTCAATTTTATTTTGAGATTTTCAATTTTTACTTGTTTTCTTAATTTATAATTATATTTTCAATTCAACTCTTTTCGATTTAAATTAAGATTTGTTTTCAATTACAAGAAAATTAAATCTGAAATTAAAATTTGAGAGCTATAACATAAATAAAGAAATATATGATACGGATCGACAGAGTTAAAAAAAGGATAAGTAGGGGGCAACAAAAAGGGGAGGATCCGAATTTTATACATATGGATCAAAATAATTTGAGAAAACTTGCCAAAAATTTAAAAGTTAAAGAATAACATATTGAATTTTTTTTCCTTAATGTTAAAAGAGTGGTAAAAATAAATATCATTATTATTCTCTTTAAATATCGGGCATTGAAGTTTTCAACATAACTCCATCGATACCGAACAATCAAAAACTTTTTTTTATAACTTGTACATTTTGTGTCTACACTTCAATTAATTTTCGTTAATTAGATTTAAATCTAAAATCTCAAAATTAAAAAATATGTGTCGCGTATATTTAAATAGTTATTTTGGTGATAATTAGGTAATAAGTTATTTTGGTGATAATTAGGTAATAACTAAAATTGCTATTAATATGAAAAGTAAATTCAACATACTAAACTTAAGTTTGAAATTTTGACATAGTGCAAGAGGGATAATTTGGTAATTTTGCGGTAGCTGTTCAAAGAAGGCGACGGAATATTTCTTGGTCTAACGTGGGACCCATGAGGAGAGTAGAAGGAAAGCGACGGTTTGTGGTGACGTGGTGCCCATGCAATTTTGGCTTGTCTCTCGAGCATTGAAATCGGTTTTGTTGTTTTCAACTAATTTTATTTCCGGAAACAACTTTGGCCCTCGCAACTAAATATATTTTTTAAAATTATGAATTTTAATTTAATCTTCAATTTTTTATTTAGAATTATTTTAAAAAAAAATATATATATATATATATATATATATGAAAAAAATTCTAATTTCCAATGAAAATGCATCCATTTACAAATTGTTAAAAAAATTGAAAAGTGAATTCTATGCATATTTTAATTAATCCCAAAAGGAGGGAAAATTAAATATTTTAGGGATCTGTTTGTAAAAATTACACAAAAATAAGGAATAATACTAAAAAAAGAATTGACGATAACAAGGTTGGAAAAGAAGCTGATGAAATCAAATTATGAATGTCTCACTTACTTTTAGAAGATTCAAATTAATTATAATTATCGGTAAAACTAAGAATTATCATTTATCAGAGAATCCTTAAACTAGGGATCATTTTCGCATTCTTAAATATAAGAATATACTTTCAAAGGGTTCAAGTGGTATATCAAATAACAAACGCACTTGAAAATAATTAAAGAGTGAAAAATCCAAATTATGAGCTTTAAATGTAAAGTAAATCTCATTTCATCGTCCCCTCAAATATATATAATATTGGGAGTTTGGTTAATCGGTCAAAGTCACGCAAACATAAAGCTTTTTTGTCACGTGCACTTTGTCGATCTAAGGGGACATTTTGTTTGTATCTGTGAATCGAATCGAAATTAGAATTAAAATAAAAAATATTAAAAATCAAAATTAAAATCAAAATTGAAATACAATTTTTCTTGTTCGATTCAAATTTTAAAATAAATATAATTATCATTATTGATAGTTAATTTGTATATCTTTCAAAATGTAAATCATATAATTATCTATTTTATCTTTAATAAAAATATTTTTATGATATAAAATTTTTTATATCAAAGAACCTTCGGGATAAAAAATATTTGATAAAAAAATAAATTTTTATGATAAAAAATTTGATAAATGCCTTTTTTTTAATTAAAGGCGAGGTAAAGAATATTTGATGAAAAATGTTTGATAATTCTTTTGTTAAAATTTTTGCCAAGGTGTGAGCAGACCTTTTCTTTCTTTCTTTCTTTCTTTCTTTTATTTCTCTTCTTTGCTACCGTAACCTAGTTTGTTTATCGTTAGGGGTAAACATTCGATTAAATCATAAGCGAAATGATTAAAATTAGAATAACAGATTTAATTCGGTTATATAATTTTTATAATCATAATCTAATCAAATAAACTAAAAACCGATTGATTATTTAACCGAATTAAACAGCTAATTTAGTTAGATTATCCAAATTAACCAAATTATTGAAATATTTTACTATATATTATTTTATCAATTTATGGTTATAAAATATAATTTTAAAATTTAAAATTCACTTATAATTTTAATTTATCAAATATCATTTTGTAAATTTCAAATAAAATAATAAAATATAAAACTTTTAAGCTAAATCTATTAGTCTATTAATAATTCATGAAACAAAAAATGTAACTAATATTACATTATTTTTCAATAAAATAAGTTTTAAAATAAAATAAAAATTTAAAAATTTTAGGAAAAAAGTTTTCAACCTTCAAAAGGCCAAAGGTGTCGATGAGGGCTCAAAGTAGAAGAGGCCATCACATTAGAAATAGAAAGGTCAAATTAAAAGGTGGAAATTGAAAATTTTTTATTAATTGTTTGTGCATTCTCTTTTATAGGTTTTTTCTCTTTTAGAAAAGTCACATTGAAAATAAAAAGATTAAATCAAAAGATGAAAATTAAAAAATTTTCATTATTTTTGCACTCTCCTTTTTAGATCATTTCTCTTTTAGAATTTTTAATTAATTGTAATATTTTTTCTCTTTTAAATTTTAATTATAATATTATAATAATATTTATAAAAATTAAAATTATCTAAAAAAGATTAATATTTTTAATTAATTCGGTTAATTCAATTTGACAGAAATAAAAATTGTTGAACTGAAATAACCGCCCAAATAAATCAAATTAAAGTTTGGTTTTACCTAAAACCAAACTGAATGTCTAATAAACCATCTAAAAAAAATTTCGGAGAAAACAGTTTTTTCAATTTTAACCAAATAATGTTAATCCCTATTTGTTGCTGCTTCTTCGTGACCAGGTTGAGTGATGGGTTTCGGCTGTAAGGGTTAATAAAAGGGAAGTGCTTGTCGCTGTCACCCAAAAATAAAGGGTTAACCCCAAACAAATTTGAAAATAAAATCAATTGAGAGAGAGATCCAAAGTAGGAATAGGGGAATTGAGGACAGAACCATGAGTAATGTATCCCAATTGTTGAATGGTGTCAAAAATGGGAGCACTAGACATTTAGTCACAGATAGGTGGGAGATAGAGAAGATAAGTAGGGGAGAGAAATCAAAATGAGGGGAGAAGAG
This sequence comes from Dillenia suffruticosa, assembly GCA_033439265.1. NCBI lineage: Eukaryota > Viridiplantae > Streptophyta > Magnoliopsida > Dilleniales > Dilleniaceae > Dillenia > Dillenia suffruticosa. The sequence continues at coordinate 25,173,870 of JAVTVX010000015.1, forward strand.
AGAAGTAAAAAAGGAGGGGGCAAAATGTGACCATGTAATTTTCTTAGGTTAAAGAAATGGGTTTTAGCCAAAACCTACAATTTTACTTAGCTTTCGCAAAATCTTTGTTTTTTTGGGTTTCATTCCTAAAGGTTTATTCTCTTTCTTTGACCCAAACAACTTATGTATTTCAATTTTATTCCTAATTTTTATACTATTTAACCAAATACAACCTAATATGATGATTTTAATAATTCTAGAGATAATTCCACCTACCCCATAATCGGACCTACAATTTAATTCCCTTCTTTTGATTGAAGCTCATTTTAACATTCTTAAACAAAAGCATATCCTTCTTTACGAAGAAACTCATCTCTCTCTATCTCTGACTCTCTCTTTCTTCCTTTATTCTTGCACAATTGTATCAACTATCTTCTTTCTCTTCCTCCATGATAATTAACATTTCTCTTTAGAGTTGAGACCGGTCCGGTTTGGGCCGGTTCGAGATAGGCCCAGGAACTGCAGGCCGGTTTGGCTGCAATTCCGAGGCCTTCTTGGGCCGTGCTAGGCCTGCTCCAAAAAAAATTGCTTGAAATCGGGCTGGCCCACTAAATCATGTCATTCCAAACTGGTTCAACGGTTTTTTTTTTTTTGAAATTGAAAAATAAAAAACGGGAGATACAAAAAATTTTCAGATTTATTTTACCGAATTTGACGTACGTTCACTACTAAACTCTTTATTTGGATTTTTAAATCCACTAAGTCAATATGATTACACTCCTTTCATTTTTACAAGGATGACTTTTCTTGATTACATATTTACATAATTTTCCTATACACTAAAAATTTATTCTTCTTTTTCATCTTTCGTCTCTGAACTATTTTTCTTGTCTTGCCTTCTTTTTTTAGCATGTTTCCAATTTTTAATACAAATCATTACTTTCAAAGTATTGTATGCTAATTGTCCGCTAATTTTGTATGCTTCTCAATTAAACTTTGACTATCTGCATTAAAAACACTTTCCGATAGCACTGTAGATATCGGAGGGGCTAATATATTTTTGATCATTTTGATCAAAATTGGGTAGTAAGTTGCATTTTTTTCACTAACTTAATTTATCAAAATGATTGTTATCATCACAATTTTTTAACTTTTGTATTCGTTGGTATAAAATCAATTTATTTAGTGATGAAAATGAAAAAGTTTTTTGTTTTTTCTTAATATATGTAAAAAATTAAATGTAAATGAAAATGAAAATGAACGAATTGTTGAAGTGCTAATATTACTGCTTTCTATGTTACACCACCTATATTATTATATTTCTTTTTGTATAATGCAAACATGTTTTGTAAAGTAATAGATATTTTTTGTTTTAAATGTGAGTCACTAATATATATTTTCATTGAAAAACTATTAATCAAATAATTACCGAAAGTTTAAACACTTTTATGTTTTACACGTAAATCCAAAACACTAACTATCAAATACAAAATAGAAATTTTTTTATAATACTTTAAAAATTTTATTTTCATTAGTTGAACAATTTCACCAAATTTATCTTCATTTTCAAATTAATTAAATACAAAACAAATTTTACAAAAATTAGTTAACATCAAATGAGTTGTTGGATAGTAAATCCCGGAAAATAAATTTGTGGATGTATAAAATATTTTCAATAATTAAATTAGTGTATTTACAAAATCAAAAATGATATTATCAATAAAATTATAGTCACAATTGGAAGTAGCAAATTCAATTAAAATATATATTTTTTAAAAATTACACATTGTAACATATTATAAATTGAGTTCCACCTAATGTCGCATTCTTGTTTAAATCGTTTAAATTTTATTTTATATAAATTATATAAAGGTCGCTTTTTTGTATTTTTGTTGAAAATTTTCTAATTTGAAAAATTAAATCACGAATAGTTTGTAAAATTAGTTCTACGGCTTCTAAACGTTTTTTAACACATAAATTTAAAATATAATATGCACACCTATTATGAAAAAATGTTGCATCTTATATTATTTTTTAATTATTTTTAAAAATTTTAATGACATTAATATATGTCGATACATTTTCTAAAGAAAAACTAAAAATTCTATCACTACCACTATATCCATGATAAACATTCATAATTACTCTATCTATGTTAAAACCGAAATATGGATATTCCCAACATTGAAAAGTTAATTTTTTTTTAAAACCCACGAATCATTAATTCAATGAAATATTATAACAATATAATATTCATTTTTATGTGCCTTTCAAATATCCAAAATTATTGAAAATTTATAGTTGGTGGTTGTAAAATTTGCAATAAAAGTATTTTTTGTTATTTGAAATTGTTGGACTTGATATTTTCCCCCACAGCTACCTATTCTTTGATTCGAATGGGAAGCCTATGTAGCACCGAGAAAGTAAAAAAAAAAAAAGAAATGTCAAAATTCTTACACTCTCTCTCCCTCCCCCGCTTTCCCAATCTCTCACTCACCCGAAACCCATTTCCCCCCTTCGTCTCTCACTCTCATTCTCATCTTCTCTCCCTCCCTCGGCTCCTCTGTTTTCTCTCTCTCTCCCTTAAAAATTGGGTTCTCATCTCTCTCTCTTGCTCTCTCCTCAACCTCAACTCATAGCTTTCTCTCTCGTCTCTCATTCTCATCTCTCTCTAGCCTCCCTCTTCGCCGGTGTAGCCAAGGAAGCCACCGACGAGCTCAGTTTCTTCCACTCGGATGGTGCCTCTTCCAACCGTTGCCGATCTCCTTGGTTCTCTTGGCCTTCACCTTTCTCTTTTTACAACAAATCACGTGACCATCCCCTCATCTCGTTGAAGTCTCCATGGTGTAAGTCTCTCATCTCTCTCTCCCTCTCTTGTTGATTTATGCATGCTCTGTCTTCATCCCTAAATTTGTATTCAAGCTTGTCATTAGAAGTTTGAATTTTGTTCTTAGGGTTGGATGAATTAAATTTGAGAAACCTAGACCTAGAGTTTATAAAATGTTGGGATTTAAACAGTGGATGAATAAAAATTATTGTTTGATTCTAGGCCTAGATTGAATGTGAGGATGAGTTATTAGACTAGAATGCAAAGCTTCATATTAGACTGAATTTCATGATTTTGCAAAATGAGTATATTGTGATTTTACCCTCATAACTCATTCTGCATATAGGCAATTCAAATGTGATTTTATTCTCATGAAACTATACTCTCAGAGCTTTAACATGAGATATGTTTTGATGAAATCAGATAAAAATTGAATTTATTATAATTTTTCGAAGAATTTTTGTTGTGCTGTTCTGCCCCTATTTTGGCTGCTCGTTTCCCTTCAATTTCGAAATGTCTTCTAGGCTGAATTCGACTAAACTCTAAATATGAAAGTTATAGATTTATGTCTTATATTTAATTTGAGACAAGAATCATGTGATTTGGATGTGTGTAGTGAAAGTTATAGCCATTTCCCATGACTACGCAAATTAGAAAAATTAGTAGAAAACTAGAATTGTAAAAAATATTGAAGAGAAATGATTTCTCTACTGTTGGTATGTGATTTAATGATTTAATTATGACCAATAATTAGGTTAAGCTCTTGAAAGAGTTGAAAAATGGATAGTTCTCATTTAGTTGGGAAATTTGGGTGTTATTACCCTCCCAAGAGGTGAGTGGATGGTCTGTTGTGTTATAAATGAGTAAAATTATTTTAAATTTTTTTATAAATGATTTTGAATAATTTTTATATGTTTTATATAAGTTTTTTTGTGATTGTGGGATGTATGAAATGGAAATTTAAATTACGAATCCATCCATTGTATTTATAAATGAATGTATGTCACATATTATTGAATATTTGATTTATGAATGCTATGCTATGATTTGGTAATCGTTTGTTGAAATTATGGCACATGAAATGTGATTTGAATATTTGTGAAAGGATGGTACATGAAGTAAATGGTTATAATCATTCCCTCCACGGAACGACCCGACGGGGTATTGTGATTGAGGTTGGATGAGCGGGGGAGGCAGACGGACTCCCTCTACTGAAGTCGTGCTATATTTGGATGCATCCTAGTGAGGTATGAGTCAATGCCAAGGAAGGGGAAACTAGTGTTGCGAAACATATGAATTGAAAACTCCTTGGCGGGTTTTCGTCCGGGTTCGGCCAAACCTGGGACGGGAGTGACTTCTTATGGAGATCCCATGATTTTGAAAAATCTGAAATTTATGGATGCATATTTGTTTAAATTATTCTGAATGATGAGACTATTTTATATTCAAAGAGTTGTTTATGAAATATATTTTGACATTTATTGACACAATCATGTCATTGCACTTCACTCGTTGAGTATTTCCATACTCATTCCTCTATTCTATATTTTTCAGAGGAAGCTTAGGTGGGGGACGTCATTGGAGCCAGTTGAAGATACTTTTTGCTGAATTGCTATAGGTATTGATGATGTAGATATTATTTTTGAGTTGATGTGATATGATCCGTGGAAGGAGGATTTGTACTCTTCATTTTGGGTTTGGATTTAATCGATATTGCTTTATTTTCTTTGGAGTAAGTATTGGTAAAATCTTTACATGATTTTTGTGGAACTTTGAAAAATTTTGATTATATTTGTCTTTTATAAAACTTATGGTTTTATTGGGACATTTGGACTTTATTATGAATTTTGAGCATTTGGAATTTGGGAAAACTTTATTAAAAATTCTTTGAGATGGTCGAGATGGCCTTATACATACATTTGATTTGGAATGGTCGGATTGGTCTCGTGCATACTATTGAGATTGGATGGACCGGGTTGGTCCTTTGTATGATTTTAAATAGTTTTGAAAACATGTTTGAACAGATGGAATGCCTTGCATTGTCCCGATATATAGGGAGATACTGTCCATATGCCGAGATAATACGGCAGTTGTTGCGTGCTCAACTCGAGGGTCAGGGTGTGACAGCCTATTCTTAGAGTGTTAGCCAGATCTTCTCAGGTGGGAAACCTGCAAGAATCCTGTGGGGACTGGCCTGGCGGGGGGATTTCAATATTCAATTCAGTAAGAATAAATGAAATAAAAACTGAGGGTGGTTGGTAGTTGCAATCCTATTTTGCTCTCTTGTGTGTCGTATGTCATGAGAATTAATAAATATATGATATATGTATAATTGAGTATAAAGTTGTACTCGTTTGTATATATATGCCAAGTGATGTAATCTGAGTGTATATGTATAAAGCCATACCTCTAATCAAATATAGAATCAGTGTAGAAACCATACCTCAAATGATGTATAATCAGACATGGAGCCGTACCTTTGATAGTAGTTGCCTCCTCCCTCTGTATATAAGTTGTGGGTATACGTAACCCTGTCGTTGTGAAATTTGTGAGGTGACCATGAGGTCGAAAGATTGAGAGGTCGAGAAACCAAGGAGGTCGGATGACCGGGAGGTCAAGAGGCCTAGAAGGTCGGGATATCTCAAGTTGAGGCTTTTGGTAGTTGTAAGATACAAAGATAAAGACCATGTTCGGTTATAGTTCTTGAACCATAGAGAATGTGTCATAAAAAGAATATCGAGATGATACTTGTTGTTAAGACAAAGAGGACGAGCTTGTGTTTGTTCTATCAATGATTATGCTCTACAGGGGCCATCTGTTAGAAGACGTTGTGCTGAGGAAGTTGTGATAGTGTTATGCTATCATTGCACTTTAATGGCCATGTGCCGAGAAGTGCTTATTGACATTGTACCAAGAGTGAAAAGTTGATGGCATGGAGTCAAGAGAGTTTGCTGGTGTTACGTCAAGAGATTATATGATGGCATTGTATCGAGGAAAATTATTGGCATTGCACCAAGAGAGAGTTTGAGGCATTGTGTTAAGGAGTGTGGATCACATATACCTGGTTAGGAGTTACATATCGTGTTTGCAATGTGCTTGAAGGTATTTGATGCCCATGGGGTATTCTTCATGCACTTATTTTAATCATGATGTTATAAGAAGTCATTTTTGTACCAATAGAATGTATTTGCTAAGGAGCAGGATAGCTGAGGATCCTGCGAACCGAGGACCAAAGTGAATAAGTAGCCAAGGATCAATTGCCTTTCTGAGGAGGTAAGGCGATGGGGGTCAAGTGGCACAATCTAGGGTGCTCAACCCAAAGAACACTTAAATGGGGGAATCGAGAGGGTACTAAATTGTTCATGGAACTTAACCCAATTGGGCCTTCCATGAAACACATAAATAAAGATGACCGGGAGGTTGGATAATCTAGATGTTGTGTGAGCCAAGTATACTGAGAGAAGATGATCAAATAAAGTATACCTAGTGAGATAAAGGATTGACCGGGAGGTCAGCAGCCGAGAGATCACTCTATTGGTTTTGTGAAGGTTATTGATCCCATTGTGTAATGTGAATTATTTTCGTAGTAACCGAGAAGGTCGAGAGAATTGAGCGAGATTGTTTGACCAAGTAGTGGCAGAGAGTGTAGTGTTTGTGTTATAAATGACATAAATCAACTGTACTTAATCAGATTTTAGGTAATGTCTCGATTGTGTGTCAGAGGAAAAGAGAGACTAAATAGGAGAGGATTACAGAAGTTGCTTTGAGAGAGATGGGGTGTTTGGAAGCTGACCAAGAGTCTATGTTTTGTTAGTGCAATGAGACTTTTGGTGAGTGTGAGAGGTTGGTGCAGTCATGTCAGTTGTATTTCATTTGTATGATGTATAAGAATTTATATGAAATAAAAAGATGCTTGTTGGTTGCCATTGTGTAATGTACTTGCATGATATACAAAAATTTAATCAATAAGAAAATAGATTGTGTTGAGATAAAGTAATCTGAGTGTTGAGTTATCTTGAAAGGTATTGTAGTTGCCAGAGAGGGTGTTAAAACCCTTATCTTGTATTAGAGCCGAGTGACTATTAAGTATTGGACCCGAGAAAATATATACGAAGGCAATATTGCAATGGTCATGATGTAATGTTGAGAGAAAGGGAGTTGAATCCCATATAAAAAGTTGAGAGAAAGGGAATTGAATCCCATCTAGGGATTGGAGCCCATGTATAGACAGAAAACCAAGGGAAAGGGGTTGAATCCCATCCAAGTGTTATGACCAATATCATATAGAAAACCAATAGAGTGGGTGTAGAACCCATATGCAATGGAGAGCCGAGAGAGTTTTGTGGAGTCATGTTGAGAGAGCTCGTGGCGTTGTGCCAGATGAGGAGTTAGAGATGTTGTGCCTTGAATGTGTATAGCGTACCAGGTGTCGTGTCAAGGGTACTTGGAAGCATTGCACATTGAAAGTGTATAGCATACCAAGTGTTACACTAAGGGTACTCGGAGGAGTTACGTTTTAAATGTGTATAACATACCGGGCGTTCAATCGAGGGTACTCGAAGGGATTGTGTCTCGAATGTATATAGCGTACCAGGCGTTGTGCCAAGGGTACTCAGAGGAGTTGTGTGTAGAGAGTTGCTTAATGGAGGGATGTCCTTAACTATGTTATCACTAGCCGAAAATCATTTTTGATTGCTACATGGTCAACATGATCAAAATGCTATGAAAAAGTGTTAAGAGTTAGTAGAATAGAGATATTATTGTCATGATAATTGCAAATGAAAATTTTAAGTGGTTATGTAAAAATACTAGGAAATTGACAAAACAATGATGGACAGAAATTACTAAATCAGGACCTTTGATAGATTCGGATCAAAGTTGAGCACTCTAGTGTTGAGAGGTGTGTTGAATTGTTGTTAATCAAAATATAATGAAGAAGTAACAAAATATGTAGAATATGAATATTGTTGTCGTGATAGGCATAAAACATTGACAAAGTAATAGTAGGTTGTGAATAAAAATTATCGAATTCAGGTTGTCAATGTCGAGCCGAGATTATTGGAATGGTCCACCCTATGAGTTTAAATACTTAGAATTTTGTTTTATTGAGAGAATGTGTTCATTGATAAGTAAGGTACTAAAATTTTGAAAAGTTCAAAAATATAGGATATAATATATATTTGGCGTCATACAAACAAAGAGGATAAGACAAGATTCAAATCTACATGATTACATTCACAACCAACAAATGGTAAATTTCAAAAGGATGCAAGGATGCATTCAGAGCAAGGATGATGGCAATCACCGAGAGTAGTGGATGTACCAAAGCAAGTTTCACAAGTTCCATTTGCAAGGAAATGGTTATACTAGGATAATGTACCAAGAAGTGTAGAGAACTAGAGTAATACTCCAAGAGGTATGAGCAAAATAAATTCTCACGGCGAGAAGTCAAATTTTACTGAATACCAAGCATATTCCCCCTCGTTATGTTGGCTTTAGAGACGTTACCTCCGTGATGGTATGGTGCTAGGAGAGAGGAAACAAAACAGGACGTGAAATTTTTACGACTACTCAGTCTGTCATTCCTACGGACAGCGCCAATCTGTTGGAGGTGATTTTTGCCCCCACAGATACTTGCTCTTTGACTCGAATAGGGAGCTTATGCCGAGAGTGTTAGATAGATCTTCTCGGGTGGGAAACTTACAAAAACCTTGTCAGGACTGGCCCAGCAAGAGGACTCCGACGCTCAAATCAGTAAGAGTAGATAAAATAAAGACTGAGGATAGCTGATAGCTATAGTCCTGTGTTGCCCTCCTATGCGTAGTATGTAGAGAGACATAATAAATATATGATATGTGCATAATTGATTATAAAGTTGTATCCATTTGTGTAAGTATGCCATGTGATGTAATCCGAGTATGTATGTATGAAGCCATATTTCTAATCATATATAGAATTGGTGTAGAAACCGTACCACTGGTGATGTATAATTGGACATCTTGATGGTATATGTGATTGAGTTGCCTCCTTCCTTTGTATATAAGTTGTGGGTGTACATAATTCTATAGTTGTTGTGTTTCCGTTGGAGAATTGTGTAGAGAATTGATATAGAGAATTTAATGTGGAGTTTTTTTAATGTCCCCCTTGATGGATTGCCTATACTTTGTATTTAAAATCTTCCAAGAGATATAGAAAACTCTACTTTCTTTATGTCTGAGACTTTTCGAAATGGCAGAGATTATGGTCAAAGTCTTTTAAAATATCTAGAAAGCATTTGAGATTAAGGAAACTTTAAAATTTTAGAGAGATTTAATTTCTTATTGAGAGCACAAGAGGATTAGAATTCTAAGAGATTAAAGAAAGTTTGAATTTGTCAAGAATTACCTTAAGAATCGGAATCTTACGGGATGAGGAAAGTTCCTTGTTAAACCGGTTACCATCAAAAATCATTCTAATGACATCCTCCTACTCGTTTTTCTATTATTTCTTTTATAACCCAATTATAAATATTTTTATATATATTTCTCAAATATTTCACATTTTACTATACTATGTGATAACTTTGTACGTGCTATCCATTTTATTTATCCTATTTTTTTGATCTCCGCATTATATCTAAATATACTCATGACATTCCCCCCATTGGTGATTTGTGTTTGCCTAATATTGAGAATGATAGGTTTTGATGGTAATAAATTGGAGGAAAATAGATTTAAATATATTAAAAAGACTATCAGAAAGTAAAAGTCTACAGATCTTGTCGACCTATTCTTGACACACGTCCATCTGCTCCTATAGATCCATCAATTTTCAGAACCATATCGATCAATTTTAGCAACACTTTGAACATGTCGACCTATTAATGACCCTTATTGACCTGAATAAAACAAATATAATAATTATCTAAGTAAGATTATATCGACAATCCCGAAAATATATGGATTTGACTTGAACATTCATATATCTTGTTAACTTAAGTGAAACATTTTCAACATGTTTTATATGTCGACTTGAATTAGATTATACATCAACCTGTGACCTTAGGTGGATAAATTTAATATGACAGGTCCACCAATTTTAGTAGTGCGTCGACTTACTATTTACACATATTGAAAGTAACAGACAAAACTCTAGAGAGATCAACATGTCCAATAACTTGTTGACCTGATTTCTTTACTCTTTAAGAAATACACGATAACCTACGTCTCAATTATATCGATATGTTGAACACATCAACCAATTTCAGAGATCAACTCCACCAATTTTATGTAAATATAGAAGTGTGTCGATATGGATTTAGAACGTGTCGACTTGATGTATTTGTCCTTTAGAAATCACACGATGACCTGCATTTCAATCTTATCGACACATTGAATACATCGACCAATTTCAAAAGTTAGGTCCACAAATTGAATGCAAGAACAGAATTGTATCGATGTTGACTTAGGCATGTCGATACCTAATTAAAATCATGTCAACACACCATAATACGTCGACCAATTTAATCTTACGTATCCACCTATTTTACCTTGAAACATGATCTTGTCGACCTAAGTACTCTCATGTCGACATGATCAATGAAATCTACAATGTAAAATTTTGAATTCAGGTCGATGTGTTTTTTAAGTTTGTCAACATAAAATTGTTAGAAACCAAAATTTTAAAAAAAAATTGAATACAATGGTTTTCTATTTTTCTATCTGTCTATTTATTTCCATTTCTATCAAAATCTAACATTTAAATACAGTAAGAACATCTCTCAATTGGTTAAAAAGAAAATAATGTCAGTGAGAAATTGAAACTTCGCGCGAAAATAGGTACTATTGTAGAATATTAAATGATAGACATTAGTGAATAATGTTCGACTTCAACAACCGCACAACGGATTTTTTTAGCATGACAATAAATATCAGAATGATGAGATATGAAGAGAAGAATACTTAATTAACAATTTGAATAACCACAAACTCACAAAATTCATTACTCTGTTTCAATAGTTCATACACTATGTTCTTCATTTGAATTTCATTTAATTTTCTTCTCGAGGTAATCATTTATAAATTCAAGTCTATCTAATTTAAGAATTTGTGTCTCCCATCTTAGACATTTCCCTATCATTTGTACTGGGATTTTAAAAGACCAAAGAGTATGTCATTATTATAGGTCTAGAGAGAGAACCAATCTATATAAGGTTGGAAAAGTAGTGTTTGCGAAAAAATATTATAAAGGTCCAACTTGAACCTATAATCAAGTTTGCATGAATAAATTGATAGTGAAAAATCGAGGGGGAGGCTGAAAGTGGACATACACCTAATTTGGAATTACTATAAAAAATTTTGTATGTCTTCTATTTTTCAGTTAAACAGCCAAACACTACTGTCACATTTTTTAAATACCTGTATAGTCAATTTTTTTTTTTTTAAAAAAAATCTCTATTCAACTATTTACCCCTCTAGTTGAATATCAATTGGTAAATGAGCGGATGTGTTGATAAAAAGTCTAACAGTTTCAACATCAAAAATCCAAATGGTCATAAACGAAAACAATATACCGGTTGAAGCATGCTCAACAAATCATATACCCTTCTTCAACAGAAGCGATTTCAGTTATTGGAACCAAAAATGTGCAATTTCATCATTGTACAACATCTTAATGCCTGGAAAATAATAGAAGAATGTATTGAATTTCCAACCGAAGAAATTGATGGTGTGTGTATGCTAGTCAAACTGAAGAATATGACAATTAACCAAAAGAAAGCCTATCAAGCAAATTGTAAGGCCATAAATCTCCTTTATCGTACCCTAAGCATCAATGAATATAATTAAATATCTTCATGCATCACAACGAAAGAAATCTGGGAAAGACTCGATGCTACCTATGAAGACATTAATCAAGTTCGTAAAAATAAAATAGACTATTGAAACAAAAATACAAAGTTTTCAAAATGAAAGAATGAGAATCTATTAGTAAAATGATAATGAGGTTTAATAATGTGACAAATGAATTAAGATTGCTTGGAAAGGGAATTCCACAATAAGACATGGTAGAGAAGATTTTAAGAAATCTACCAACATCTTGGGAACCTAAAGTTACTATGATAGAAGAATAAAAAAATCTTGAAACCATGACCATGGATGAATTTGTGGGCTCACTGATAACTCATGAAATGAAGTTGAACGTGAAGGAGCCAGAAAAAGAAGAAAAAGGCAAATGAGTAGCTTTCAAAATTGATAATGATGAGAGCTCTTTAAACTTTAAAGAGGAAGATGATGTAGAAGATGAAGCATTGTTAGTCAGAAGATTCAAGAGGTTTATGATGTGAATGAGGAACAATCGCAAATCATATTTCAAAAGACCAAAAAAAAAAGAGAAAATAAGATGTTTCGAATGTAAAAAATTGGAACATATAAAAGTTGATTGTTCTCAACTGAAAAAGGATGACAAGAAAACCAAGAAAGAAAGGAGAAAAAAATGAAGAAAACTTTTGCTGCTTGGAGTGATGAAGACTCCAGTTCAAGTGAAGAAAAACTAACAGAAGAACATGCTAATCTGTATTTCATAACCAATGAGGAATTCTCTGACAATGAGGTAGACTCTACTTCCTACTCTTCTTGCTCTCATTCTGACAAAAAAAATTTCTCTACTGTAGAACTAAATGAAACATTATTAGAATCATTTAAAGAATCAAAAAGATTAAAAATGAAAAATAATCTGTTAAAGAAAAATATAATTGAAACTGTAAAAGAATTAGAAGACTCAAAAATAGAAACTAATAAATTAAGAGAGAGAAATATTAAATTACAATTGAGAATTATTAAACTTGAAAAGGAATTAAAGAATGAAAAAGCAAATATTTGGATCGGCCAAATAAAATAGATGATGTCAATCAAATGGATGAAAACATAACTCTAAGAAAAGAGTTAACAGAATAAAAGGAGAAAAATATTAGACAGAACGCTATTTTAATGAAATTCATACAAAACCAAAAAACACTAAATGTTATCCCAGGAGCACAGAAAACAGTTTTTGATAAAGTTGGGTTCGAATTTAATCCCATTCAAACCCATAAAAAGTTGTATAAATTTTTCACATCTAATTTAAAAACTATTAAATTATAGAGATATCACACATGCATAAAAGTGGGGTACAAGTCAGAGAACTATAAATTAAGGGATAACACTTCAATCACTACAAAGAATATAAGGGCAAATGATCACAAGTATACTTACTGACAGAAATTTGGACACTAAGTTTATGTCTACTAGCTCAAAAATTCATCGGCAGTGAACTTGAAATGAATACCTAAAAGTCAAATCAAAGCTGACTCTACCGAACCTAAGAAAATATGGGTACCAAAGGCAAAAGTGTGATTGAATCTTGTTTCAGTTTTGTCTGAAATCAAGAAAATCTCCAAAAAAGACAGTTTGGTGTATTGACAGTAGCTGTTCAAGGCATATGACTAGAGACGCTTTTAAATTCTCATGTCTTGAGAAGAAAAAATGAGTATAGGGAGCCTTTGGAGGCAACTTTAAATGGAAAGTCATCGGAATAAACAATATTAGAGGTAAGACCATTGACATTCAAATTCAAAATATTTTTCTTGTCTCTGGTCTTAATTCAGTTTGTTCAGTATTACTCAGTTGTGTAATAAAGGTTTTAAAGTTATATTTGACTCTGATATTTGTTTTATTATTGATAAAACTTTTGGTGGTGTCAAATTCACTGGTTTTAGAAAATGAAATATCTATGTAATTAATATAAAAGAGTTGTAAATTCAAAAGGAGTCGTGCCTAGTTGTAATAAGCAAGAACAACTTATGGCTGTAGCACAAAAGGTTACGACACGCAAGTATGGACATAATATCAAAACTAATTAGAAAAGATATTGTGAAAGATCTCCCTAAATTAAAATACAAGAAAGATAGATTGTATGACGCATGCATGAAAGAAAAAAAACAAACCAAAATTTACTTTAAATCTAAAAAAATGTATATCCACTAACAATCTTCTAGAACTCTTACACATAGACTTATTTAGAGCAACTAGAACTTAAAGTTTAGGAGAAAAACATTATGAGTTTGTGATTATCGATGATTTCTCTAAATACACTTGGGTGCTATTCCTGGGTAAGAAAGAGGAATCCGTTGAGACTTTTATTAAACTGTGTAAGAAAATTCAAAACGAAAAGCGGATTTCAGTTAAGAGTATTAGAGTGATCATGGTAAAAAAATTGTGGATAAAACTATGAAAAAATTTTATGGCAATCAAGATATTGATCATAATTTTTTAACCCCTAGGATACCTCAATAGAATGGGATGGTAGAAAGGAAAAACCAAACGTTACAAAAAATGGCTATAACTATATTCTGTAAGCAAAATTTGCCAAAATTTTTCTAAGTAGAAATAGTGAATACCGGTTGTTACATCCTAAATAGGACATTAATCAAACTTATTTTAAAGAAAACTCCCTATGAGCTCTGCAAATAAAGAAAACCTAATATAGTCTATTTTGGAATTTTCGAATGCAAATGTTATGTTCTGAATAAAGGAAAAAAAATTTTAGAAAAATTTGATATTAAAAGTGATGAGTGAATATTTGTAAGATATTTGACAGTAAGGCATAAAATCTATAACAAAAGAACTATGACAGTAGAAAGTTTAAAACTGATCAAATATTTGTATGGATTAAAATAAACTCTTAAAGTTTTGTATGAAAAACTTAGCAACTTTTTAATTGAAAACAAATTTGAGAAAGGAAATATTAATACAACTCTCTTTATCAAAAGAAAAGAAAATAATTTTCTGATAATTCAAATATATAAAGATGATATAATTTTCAGAGAAACAAGTGTAAAAATGTGTGAAGATTTTGCGTAAAGAATGTAAGGAGAATTTGAAATATGTATGATGGAAGAGTTAAATTATTTTCTAAAATTTCAAATTAAACAATCGAAAATGTAATATTTATCAATCAATTCAAATACACAAATGATCTCATTAAAAGATTTGAATTCAGTGAAAGCAAAAGAAATGTCACACCTATGAGTGCAAGTCTGAAATTAGATAAAAATGAAAACGACAAATCAGTTTATCAAAAATTATATAAAAGTATGATTAAATCACTTTTGTATCTCACTAGATTGAGATCGGCATACAATTCAGTGTATGTCTTTGTGTAAGATTACAATCAGATCCAAAGGAATCCTATTTGATAGCAGTTAAAAGAATTTTTAGATATCTTAAAGATACCACATATCTAGACTTTTTGTATGATAAAAATTCAAATTTTCAATTGCATAGATTCTCTGATTCAGATTTTGCAGAATACAAATTAAATAGAAAAAATACCAATGGTACTTGTCAATTTTTTGGAAGTATGTTGATATCATGGTCTTCCAAGAAAGTCAATAGTATAACATTGTCAACAATCGAAACTGAATATGTCTCTGTTGGACAATGTACTACACAAATTCTGTGGATTAAATATCAAATGAAAGATTTTGGTATAGATTTTGGTATAGATTTTGACTGTATTCCTATAAAATATGATTATACAAGTGTCATAAATTTAACTAAAAATTTAGTGTATCATTCTCGAATCAAACATATTGAAGTGAGATATCATTTCATCAGAAAACCATGTATTGAAAAATGAAATTTTTTTTGCCTATATAGAGACTCAAAAACAAATTGATGACGTTCTTACCAAACCACTGGATAAAAATAGATTTTAGAAACTAAGAAAAGAGTTAGGAATGACTGAAATAGAGTAGTAAAGAAATGTAAAAAATAGAGTATATGAAAAATCTGGAAATGAACTTTAGGTCGACCCATTTCGTGAAGGTGTCGATAAATTGAAAAATATACAGTCTTGTCGACCTACTAATCATTGTATTCGAAATGTTATCGACTTACTGCTTAAAATCAAAAACATACATGGTTTGAGGACTGTACATAAATGTGCTGATATACATAACAGTCGAAATCAGGTCGATGCTTTTAAAAATATGTCAACCTGATAACTTTTGAACATCCTTAAAATAGGTTAACATGCACGAAAAGATGTCAACCCGTGACATGTAAGAAGGAATATGAACGGTTTAACATATCGACCCGTCTCTTTCTCTATTTCCAAATTCAAATTTCTCACTTTCTCTCTAAAACCCTTAACGAATTTCTGTGGTGAAATCATAATTGACAATGGCTCTTAAACAAAAATTGTCCACCTCTAAACAATCAAATCATCCAAACCGCCTACGAAACCTATAACTAAGCTTTCTTCATCAAAACCCTCACATGCGAAACCCACTTCTTTAAAACCCCCTTTGCCGCCTTCGCAGACAGAACCTATTCCATAGTTCAATACTCATGAGTTTCAATTGCTTGAACAAAGCGAACGGTATGAGAAATTATTGTTAAGAAGGAAAATCAATCAGGGAAGATTGATTGATTGTGTATTTCTGAAAAGTGCGAATATTAAGTATGAAGAGCAATTGAATGAGGTATGCTCACATTGTCTTATGATTCTGAATAAATTCATTCATGGGAAAGCAATCAAATAGTTTTATAACAATATCGAAATAATTTCTAACGGAGTTGAGAATGAGATACAAATTACTTTAGATGATCACTTTATTTCATGCACATTTAGAACATATGTAGATGGAAAAGTAATTGAAGTTACTTCTAGAATTATTTGTAGAGAAAATGCTCTTGTATGGGTACCATATGACAAATGTGAACTCTATATAAAATTTAGTTATTTCACTACAAAATAAATGGTATTAACGAAGGAAAAAATTCGTCGCTATTTTGTGATGAAAAATAATTTTGTCACTATTTTGCTACAAAATTTCTGACAAAACCGTAGTCATGGCGAAATTAGCAACAAATACCTGATTCGTGGCTAAATTCGTTATTAATTAGTGACAAAAATATTTTTGTTACTAAATTCGTCGCTAACTAACGATGATAATCTTTTCGTCGCTAATTTTAGCAACGAAAAATTGTTTGTGGTTAATTTGGTCGCTAATTTGTAAGGAAAATATTTTTGTTATAAAATTCGTCGCTAATTAGCAACGAATGTAAATTTCGTAACTAAATTTTGTCACGAACTAATTATTCATCACAAATTTCATCGCTCATTAGCAACAAAAATTTGTTGTCGCCAAATTCATCGCTAATTTAGCTACGAACTCCAAAATCCGTGACAAAATTCATCGTTAATTCCTATCACATTTCAAAATTCATGACTAATTTTGTGACTAAATTTCTTTTACAATTTATTATGAAATATTTTCAACCATGTCCTTCTTTTTGACAATTTCTGAATAATGAAATCGAGTTCAATGCATAATAAATATTACGGTTCTCTGCAGATTGATAATTTTTATTAATAAATAATTGAATCAATCTCTAACAAATAATTTTTCATTACACGCTGTTGAAGATTTCACCCTTTGTGTTCTATCTTCTCTGCCTGTTCGCTTCTATGATCAATTGTTGAATCGCCTTCAAAGGTTCAGTCGTTATTCTTCAATTGTCATAGTTATCAGTAAGAAAGATAATAAATCGGAAACTCTATACATGGTTTCGAAATGATGGAACAATAGATCGGACATCTATGTCTGGTGAACCAATCTCTCCAAAAAGTAAATTAGACAGTAGTTTCTAGGGGATAGGAGCATTGAAATAGATGGGTAATGAGAGGCAGTAATCATTTATTAATTGTTCTAAGGTTTGGAAAAGAAAAAAAAAGATAATAAGATAAAGGGAAAAGTAATAAAATAAAATAAAATAAAAATAAAATAAAGAAATAATAAAATCATAAAATCAAAAGACTTAGCGACGGATTATCATATCCGTCGTTGACTTAGCGACGGAAAATAAAATCCGTCGCTGACTTAGCGATAGAAAAATGAATCTATCGCTAAGCGCGAACTTGAAAATCTAGAGTTGTTCTTATTCATTTCTCTTTCACGACTCTCCTAAGTCTTGCTGCCTCTCCCTTAGCCGCTTGGTCCTCCTTACGTCTTCTCTCTGTCGCGTCGCATCCTTCATCCCTGACCATCGTCTATCCATTGCATCTTTGCTCGTTGCCATATGCTCAACTTTGTCGACTATCGTAGCAACCAGCTCCCACAACCAACAACCGTCTAAGAGGGAAATTAGTGAAATCTGCATATTCTCTTGAATTGACAGCACGTTTAAGAGGTAATAAAATTCTGCATATTAAGAATAAAAATCATGATTCATATATGGCCAATCTTGAAAATTAGAGAAATCTGCACATTAGTGAATCTCTTCTAGAAGTCCATTTTGGTGAAGGATTCACTGCCTTCTCTCTTCATCTCACCCTCTCCCTGTCTCTCAACTTTGTTTTCATACAAATCGACGAAGGACGACTCGTCTCCATACAAATCGACGAAGGTTTTTCTCTCTTCGGCTCATCTCTCAGGTTCGTCTTCTCTCCCTCTCTCTTCTCTTCTCTACCTCATCTTCTGTATTGTTTTGGATGGAAATATAAATCAATCCAATTGGTCTGATCAGATGTTTAGTAGTAAATAAGGTAAGTGTATGAATAACGCATGAAATATGTTCGACAATATGCCTCTGAGAGCAAAGTCATTTTATCTTATGAATGGTTGTTGTATGTTTATTATGCTGAATGACAAATAAGATCACTCAACTAAAAGCAGATGTACTTTAGAAATTTTAAAGGTAATTCGTGAATTCACATATTCCAAGATGAAGGCAAAAACAGTCCAGTTACTCCCAATGAACAAACATGTTGAGTTCTTAAAATTATTATAATGTTCAATTGCAGAAATTACATTAAATTTAATGTATACACACACACACACACATACATATATATATTGTAAGAACAAAGTATCCAAGGCCGGAGAACAAATTCTGTATTTCCATAAATGACTTTATTAAGGGTATCATTGTTGGTAATTAATCATCTATGTATAACATGATTTATTATCATTGTGTTTACTTCCCCATATCTGAATTTATCACAACCTCCCTCCCTCTCTCCCTCTCTCTCTCTTCTCTTTCTCTCACCGTGTCTTCCCCTTTATTGTATAGGGTGCAATAGAGGGTAATTGCAATTTATTGCAATTTTTTAGGTTTACTATGTGCACGACATTAATAAACTAATTTTGGCCATTTGGGTATTCAATGGTGAGAGCTGTGAAGCAATGTGAGCGAGAGCATAGGGTGTTAATAGCAAAAATGACTTTCTTCCTTTTGATTTTGAATCTCACTTTCATCATAACCATCCTCTCTTTAACAACCCCTTTTGAAAGCCTTCTTTGATCAATTGATCCTCTCTCCCTCTCTCTTTCTTTCTCTCTCTGAAAAACCACAAAATAGGTTTTTGATCTCAGACACTCTCACAACAATCTCTGAATAGTCTGCACAAAAGAGCAATAAATCTTCACCATCATCATCTCTCTGGCTCTCTCTCTCTCTTCATGATCTTATGTTTGTGGGTTGTTTTGTGTTCTCTATTTGGTCTTTAGGCCCTTCTTGGACCAATAGATGAATAAAAGGGACTTCTTATAAGATCTATAAGATCTTGTAGTTTGATAAGTTTATAACCCTTTTCTTGGTTCATTGCTTTAATTATGACAGATTTGTATCCGCATTTTTCTGCAACTTGTATATCATTTGCAACTAACAATATAGAAGTCTAACTTTCTGTACCAAGTGTGCCAGAAAAGGTAAGAATATTCATTTGCTGCTACTACTATTTCTTACTGCTCTTCCCTGGATGTTGTGAGTTCTTTTGTCATACCGTTGTTCTGTTTAATATCGTAGTGCATGAGTCCTCTGATGATCTTACTGATAGTCATGTTGCATCTTTGAATTAATCCTTTAAATGAATTACAATCATTGTGCAAAGAGAAGATTATAGATAAAATGTTTGGCATTGGAAGCATTACTTTTGACTAATATCTGAATAATGTGGCAATTGAATTTAAATTTCACTTCATATCTATTATTATAATGTGTTGCATGAAAGAGAGGGGACATAAAAAAGGAGACCTACAAGTAAATTATAATGTCAAATTTAATTTATTTGATTATATGATTATTATTGTTCATTTAATCATATCACGCCATCATCATTTGTTATGCATTTGAAAAGAATTTTATTACATATAAGTCTTTTGCCACTTACGCGGGGGTCAATCAATGTCGATGAATATAGAAAAAGCTTAGTAACTATTTAAAACACTTTTATTTTTGTTTAATTCAATTAATTCTTTTTTACTATTTAATTATTCGTAACTATGAATGATTTTTTTTAAAATTTTTATAAGCTAAGGAAAGGGGATCTGAGCCATCATATATCGACACTTTTGAGCGCACATTTCAAAAGAAGGACAACACTTGGAGTGAGGAGAGAGCAATATCGGTATATAATTGACCAACTTTAAAAATTAAAATCGCAATTCCATGACTTGATGTGCTTATACTGGCTACGTTGGCCTAGATTTCTCCTTCTCTTGCAAGTTATCTTTCCAATAAATATACTCTACATGGCATCTGTTTTTTCCTCCCTTTTTTAATACAGTATGATATAATCTAAATGGGTCTTCCCTCCCCCGAGCATACATAAAACACTTTTATGTATTGCTGACATATGTTTAATAAAGAATGCTGTTGACATGCACTTATGTTAGTTTAATGTGGACATATGTTTGACATGCACATACAATGTAATGTGGATATATGTTTCACATGCACATATAGTGTTTTTATCTGCATAATATGTAGGGCTTTCTAATGTCTGGGTTTGGGACCTTTGGCATCAATGAATAAGGTAGATTAATGTGGAGAAATGCTTTGTTAGTGCTTCGTCTGTATGATTTAAAAGAAAAGGTGAATCAAAGTTAAGCTTTGGTTAAAATTTAGGATTGAATTCATGTCTGTAGTAGTTGCTGCCTTTTACAAACTATTCATTTTTCCCCCTAATATTTAGACAACTCTCAAGACTGCACCAAGACGGTGAACCATGTACAACCCAAGAGTCAAACAACAAACCTTTAGAAGACATCACAAGTCTTCCATTCTGAAAAACTGAGGAGGACCAAAACTGAAGGGGTTTACACCACTAAAGAATCTCTCTGTACTTTCATTACCTAAAGATATTATTTTCTATGTATGTTTTATGTATATTTAGTATTCTTACATTTCTGTTGTCACTGTTGTTGTTTTGTTTTCTTGGAGGTTTGAACTTCCAATCATTGATACGTTCAGATAAGCATCTTTTTCCTATACAGTCTGGCTATCAAAGTCTTCTCTTATCTGACTTGTTTATTCTTATTATTATTTTTTTAAAATTTCTAAGTAGAGGATATATAAATTCTTATCAAGTTAAGGCTGTTCTAATCCTTTTGTTGCCCAATACAACAATGACAGTTCAGGTGCTAGACGTGGTGGTGGTGTTTTTTTTTTTTTTTTTTTTTTGTTTTGTGTTTTTTTTTTGGCACGGCATTCACCCAATCTGAAAAGGGTAAAGCATGATAAGTGCAAGGCCCTTGCTCTAGGGTTTAAGCAGGTGACAAATGTATTGAGGACTTTGGGAGGTTTGAAGCAATGAATTATAAGGCATACTGTGTCCAAATAACTTCCTCGTTCTTTCTTGGTGAAGCTGATTCATTTGGTTGGGTAGCATAAAAGAGCCAGAGGAAAAAGGGATTTGGGAGTAGAACATTTGAAAGTCAAAGTGGTTTCCTAAGTTGTATATTAGCTTACATGTAAATATGCAAATGGTTTTAATAATTTTTGTTGTGTTTGTTCGTGCTATTAATTACACTAACAACATGATATGAACATTCTTTTGTGCTAATCCACTTGCTGATATCAGTATCTTTATGCGCGCTATTGAAGTTAGAAAACGTCAGCATCTCAGCTTACAATTTCTATCTTTATACTTTCTCCCAAATGCACAGTTTTGACTTAAATCATGTTGAGGAGCATAGTTTTGTTTGCCTTAGCCATTTTTTTTTTCTCTTTTGGTCGGAGACCAAGGGGATACCAAGTATGTAGTTGCAAAGCAATAGACTAATCAATATTATTGTACTGAGATAAAAACACTATACTTCTTACTGCTTTATTTTTATTGATATATGTAATCAAAGTAGTAGAATGATGTCTAGAAACACATATATATATCATTTCTTCATTAAATGCAGGACTGACAGCTACCAAGGCCACTTTTAAGGAATGTAGGACAGATGGCTACCAAGGCCACTTTTCTTGCAATTAGTTGAATTCATAACCTTGTAATTATTCATTCTTACTATTTTATTGTACTTTTATTTTGATTTCTGTCATAATAATGCAGGAAAAATATAATAAACTTCTGCTGACTAATTCGAGCAGTGCTGATCATGATGGCTCATTTGAGCCATCTTTGATAGTATGACTTTGTGGTTAAAGGCATTTGGTGGGATAAAAAAGGAAAAAATACTTGGGATGGGATCGTTGAGCAGAATGTACATACTTGGCCCATCTTTGTCCATCATGATCGCTTCAAGAAAAGAAGTGTAGCTAGATAAAGAAGTACTTAACCTCAAAATGCAACTTGCAAAGAAAGACGAATAAATCAAAGAAATCAGACAATCGCTTGAGGTAATGCAACGACTTATTTTACAGCATCTCAAATTGGATGCAAGTCAGTTTCTTCCCTCGTAGAGTCAGGTTCCCCCTTCTATACCTTTACCTCCTACTGATGACCCCGATAATGAAGACCAGGATAATGATTGACGATTGTTCGTTGGATGTTATTATTAGATATTGGACGATATTGATGTTATTATTACTATCTTCTTAGATGTTAGATATTTGACTATATTTAAATTTATTTGATTTTATTCTTATTAACATTTCGTTAGATGTACAAAAATTTATGAACATTGTCTATTGATTAGATCCCTATCGGATGTTTTTGACATTTTGGATTTCGATATCTATGTTGCTTGGATTAGAAAATTTTTAGATTTTTTGGATAAATGTTGATAGTTTATTGTGTTTAATTGGATATTGATGACTTATTAGTTGGATTTCAAATAATATTGGCTTGGATGGATATTGATTGCTTATTGATTTGATTGGATTAGATATTCCAAAAGATATTGATTATTATCAGTTTTATGTTGGTTGAACAGGGACAACATTTTTTTTAATAGGCAAAATATGAAAAATATCAAAATTTTTTCCTAAATTTCCAGATCCATCGCTAAATTCGTCACTAAGTCAGCAACGAAAAAAATCCGTCACTAAATATAAAGACAAAAAACAATTCGTCGTTAAATTTAGCGATGGATTTTGGCAACAAAAAATTTTTCGTTACTAAATTAGTGATAAATCTCTCATTTTCGTTGCTAAATTTTTGTGATGTATTATTGGTGACGAAAAAATTTTCGTCACGAAATCTGTCGCTAAAAATTTTAGCAACAAATTTTTCTGAAATTTTTGTCGCTAAATCTATCGCTAAAATGGTTTTTTTTGTAGTGGTTGGAGAATGTTAGAATGGTATTCAACGATGAGAATTTGACTATTATGAACACAAGTGTTACAGAGTTAGGATTCTATGAAAGAATTCTGTATTTGATTATTGCCCATGTATTTAGACCTCAAGGAGAAAACTATACAACCATCTATAGAGAATATTTTTGGTTGATGGCATGTATTATGAAATCCTGAATTACATTTTATTGTTCCTTATTTCATGATTGCTGCACATAGATCAGAAAACTCTCTCTTACCATATACAAGCATGATTTCTAAGATTCTATCATCCATTTATGTATAATTAGATAAATATATGGTGATAGAGATGAATGAGAAAAAAGCAGTCAATGCATCTTCCATGCTTCGAGCAAGAAGGATGTGCAATAGTGAGAGAGAATGTGTTATAAAAGATGGTAGGACAAGCAAATAAATGATATAGGAGAAGAACATGAGGAAGCAACTAAAACTAAACAAAGGGAAGGTACAAGAGAACATGATAGATAGTCATCCAGCTTTCAGCCCATCACTCATGAAATGATTTGGGAAAAATTAGAGAAGATTGAGAAAAGACAAATTCTACAAGGCCAAATGAGTTATGTCTTGAAAATAAAAGTTCAAAGTATTAACAACAGATTGGACTCCATTGCAAAGGAAAAAAGAAAATCATCTCATGCACCTAAACCTTCCCATTCCTACCGATTATTATATATTAGTTTTTTCTTTGATCACTGTAATGATTTCCTAATGTTTTATGACTTGGTACTATATAATGTTACTTTAGTTTTCACTACTTGAACTAAACATGTACTTTATTGCTGAATTCTAATATTACATAATGTTTAATGCCAAGTATATGAAAACTTTTGTTGTGACAAAATTCCAATGTTGCCGATTAATGCATTAACACTTGTGCAATTCTGAAAATGGCTGTTGGTTGCTATGTGTATGTATGCATGCTGAGTCACTTTTTAAATCTAAATGTATGTATGCTGAGTGCATGTATGTATACTTAGAGTTGAATGTTGTACCTGTTGGTTGCTATTAGATCTTTGGCTGGATTAATGAAGAGAAGTTGATGTTTTCTTTTTAAAGGGGAGCAAATAGAAATGTATAAATGCTTCTATTGCGTGTATAATCTTTAAGCATATGAATGTTGTAACTATTACCTGCTACGGGAGAGTAGAGTCAGAAGAAGCAATTGTTTTGAATTCTGCACTTGGTTGCTCTACTCTTGACCCTTTTTATTGATGACAAAAGGGGGGAGGGAGACAGTATGGTGATGACTTTGTGATTAAGGATAACTTTGTTTTGTGACAAAGGAAATAAAATTGTGCAACCGTGTGATGCTAATAGTTTTGTGGTGATGGCTTTGTGAAGAACATGGAACTAATTAAGATTGGTTAACGGAAGTGTTAGGAAATAGAATATGATTCTGTGGTGATTATTGTATGACACTGGTGTGAATTAAAGTCAGAAATGGGTATGTTAAAATGGTTATGAAATTTACAAATTAAAATTTTCAAAAATAAGAATCAATAGACTCAAAGGACTTAAATAAGTGTTTGAAGTTTTATTATCATAAAAAATGGGGATATTGTTGAGAATGATAGATTTTGATAATGATAAGTTAGAGGAAAATAGATTTAAGTATATCAGAAAGACTATCAGAAAGTAAAAGTCTACAGGTCTTGTCGACTTGTTCTTGATCCAGGTCGACCTACTCCTATACGTTCACCAATTTTCAGAACCATATTGACTAGTTTTAGCAACACCTTGAACATATCAACCTATTAATGACCCTTGTCGACCTGAATGAAACAAACATAATAATTGTCTAGATTATATTGTCAACCTTGAAAATATGTCGATCTGACTTAAACATTCACATATTTTTTCAAGCTGAGTGAATCTTGTCAACTTGTCTTACACGTCGAGTTGAATTAGATTACACATTGATCTGTTGACCTCAGGAAGACAAGTTTAATATGACAGGTTCACCAATTTTAATAGTGTACCAATCCATTATTTACACATATCGATAACTATTAGACAAAAGTCTAGAGAGATCGACATGTCTGACAACTTATCAACCTGATTTCTTTGTTCTTTAAGAAATACACGATGACTTGCATCTCGACTATGTCGACACATTGAACACATCGACCAATTTTATGTAAGTATAGAAATATGTCAATGTGGATTTAGAACATGTCGACCTGATGTATTTGTCCTTTAGAAATTACACGATGACCTGCATTTCAATCTTGTCAACACATTGGACATATCGACCAATTTGAAAAGTCAAGTCCACAAATTAAATGCAAGAATAGAATTGTGTCAATGTGGATTTATAACATGTTGACACAGGCTATTGATTCTTAAGTTTGGCATATTGATACCTAATTAAAATCATGTTGATACACCAGAACACGTCAACCAATTTAATCTTACATGTCTACCTATTTTACTTTGAAACACAATCTTGTTAATCCAACTACTTTCATGTCGACCTGATCAAGAAAATCCATAATATAAAATTTTGAATTCAAGTCGATATATTATTTAAGTTTATTGATACGAAATTGTCAGAAACTAAATTTTCGAAATAAATTTGAACATAATGATCTTCTCTTTTTCTGTCTGTCTGTTTACTTCTATTTCTATCAAAGTGTAACCTTTAAATATAGCAAAAATATCTCTCGATTGATTAAAAAAAAGTGGCGCTAGTGAAAAAATGAAACTTCAGCACGAAAATAGATACTGTTACAGAATATTGATTGATGGATATTAATGAGTAACATTCGATTTCAACAACCGCATAACAGATCTCTTCATCATGATAATAAATATCAGAGATATGAGAAATGAACAGAAGAATACTCAATTAACAATCTGAACAACCATGAACTTACAATATTCATTATTCTGTTTTAACAACTCATACACTCTATTCTTCATTTAAAATTCATTTAATTTTATTCTCGAGGAAATCATTTGTAAAATTAAATTTGTCCAATCTGAAGATTAGAGTCTCCCATTTTAGACATTTTCCTCTCATCTGTACTGAGATTTCAAAAAATCAAAGAGTGTGTTATTGTTTTGGGTCCATAGAGAGAATCAATCCGTGTAGGGTTAGAAAAGTAGTATTTACGAAAAAAATACTATGAAAGTCTAACTTGAATGTGTAATCAAGTTTATATTATTAAATTGATAGTGAAAAATCTACAGAGAGTTTGAAAGCGGATATATACTTAGTTTGGTGGAATAATTATAAAAAATTTTATGTATCTTCTATTTTTCAGTTAAATAGCCAAACATCACTGTTACATTTAATACTTGTATAGTCATTTTTTTAAAAAAAAGAAACACCTCTATTCAACTATTCACTCCCTTTAGTTGAATATCACATAATTTGAGATTATTTATTCGGATGATCTCATACTATGTGTCCCAAGTGTCTTTACTTTCCAACCCTTCATAAATTTATATTTTTGTTGACAAATTTTATATATTATCCTTTGATCGTTATAATTTCTAACAAAATAATTTCATACATTAAAATCATCATTTTTAGTATGCATGGTGATAGATCGTGTATTTTTAAGTTCATTTTCTTCTACACTAATATCAATATTTATGTATTTGGGAATGCACTCTTGGAAAAATGAAAATGGGAGGAGATGAGATTATTGGGAAAATTGTAAAAAATGTGTTTCGTCTATTTTTTTAAATTAAGTTTAAAATTTAATAAGAATGATTTAAATATGCAAAAAAATAAAGACAAAAAAATAAACTATTGCGAATTTGACGGAGATTATGATTGTTAATTGTAAAATTTTGAATTATTTGAGTTTATTAAAATTTTATCAAATCTTGAATGATATTATATGTTGCAGATGGAGTGATTAGTAAGGGATTATAAAATTGTGAGCTTGTAAGAGAGATGAAAATGTTGTAGATAGAGACAGTAGGAGAATGTGAGAGAGAGTAGAAAATAAGTTGTACGTTGTGTGAGATTTGAAAATGAGTTGTTGGTTATTTATAGACAATATTTTTTACCTTATGGATCAAAATATTTCTCAAATTACTTGTTTTATAACTGTTGGAATAAGTAAAATTGAAAAAAAAATTCAAAAGAAAAGACCTAACCATTGGAACCGGGCGGATCGGGTTGGTTCCACTATCCGTTGGAACTAGCCAAACAGCTCCAGGCCCGGGCCGATTCTGAGCCCGTGACGGGCCGATTTCCGATCTCAAAAATTGAAGAATCGGACCAGTCCGATTACCATAGTTAGGTCGATCCGGGCTATGATAAGGCGGCTAGGCCGGTTTATGGGTCAGAACCAGCCCATGCCCACCTCTGCATCTCTCTTCTCTCGACTTTCGTGGTCAAATAAAGAAAGTTAGGTTAAAGCCGAGTTTCAATTACATTAACCTCTTAGAAGTGAATATAAAGATGATAATCTCTTGGATCTAAGTTGGTTGAAAGAAACGTTGTGCAAAAGTTGTGCAAATTTTTATGAATATCACTATATGTCAAATATCATGAAAAACCTAGTTTCGTCGAAGGCGGTGCTATCGTAGGCGGGTTTTCACCTCTGTTTCACCAACAAGAGCATCCACTTGCGGTGATGTTAGAGTTGGCTTGGCTCTTTCTATTATAAATTTAAAAAAACTTGGGACGGAACTGGAAGACCGGGTTCAATTCCGCAAAGATAACGGAATCCAGCGCAGACGGTAACATACTAACTGACGTCTCCCGTTAGTCTCTCTGTTTACTTTCTTCTCCAACTCCTTGCTCACCACCCCCCTTCTTCAAACCTCACCGAAAATGACGACTTCTCTTCTTCAAATCGCTAAAATTCCCGAAAACCTCTGATCAAATTCAAAACCCTAATCTTCACTCCCCACTCCGCCATGTCTTCTGATGCAGAGGCGGAGAAGACTTGGGAAGAAGTTCTCAGACGAATGTTACCCGCCGGAGCTCCGCTTCCCGACGAAGATCAACTCGATTACTCCATCGCCATTGAGTACGATGGACCTCCTATATCCTACGACCTCCCCAAGATCGAACCCATTGATCTCGAATCCGCCTCCATTCGAACCACCTCGATTGTTTCAGTTTCCGATGCTAATGCCGCGATTCCTGTAATTTCCCCTATTTCAAAGGTGTCGAGGTTTAGTAGGATGAGGAATGGAAGTGAATTGCGTAGTCCGGTTGAGAGTCTGAGATCTTCGTCTGTTTCGCGAGCTCAATTTGAGTCTGCAAATGGGGAAACTGTCGATGAAGTTGAGTTTTCGAGTTTGGCTCCTTCGTCTCCGGTGAATTCGATGACGCCGCCGAATTTGATAGGAGGAAGGAGAGCTGCGGTTGTGACGTTTAACACGCCGAGGGACTCGGAGAACGATGAAGAAGAAGACGAGAATGGATTCTCTTCGTCTCCGAGGTCGAGTGCGGCTGATCCTGCGGCATCTCCCATGGCTTCTCGAGGCAGAGACAAGGGTTTGGGAAAGAGAGGGGTATGTAGCAGATGTGGAAAAGGCAACAGATTGAAGGACAGAGAGGTCTGTATTGTGTGTGATGCAAGGTATTGCAGTAACTGCATTTTGAAGGCAATGGGGTCAATGCCTGAAGGCAGGAAGTGCCTAGGCTGCATTGGGCAGCCGATAGATGAATCGAAGAGGTCTAGTTTAGGCAAGTCGTCTAGAATATTGTCTAAAGTGTGCAGTCCTTTGGAGATTAGGCAAATCATGAAGGCTGAAAAGGAGTGCTCTGCAAATCAGCTTAGACCCGAGCAGCTTGTTGTGAATGGCAGGCAATTAAGGCAAGAGGAATTGGCTGAAGTTTTGGGTTGCGCGATGCCACCCCAGAAGTTGAAGCCTGGCAAATACTGGTATGACAAGGATTCCGGACTTTGGGGAAAGGTGAAGATTGATGTCTTTTTTAACAGTAGAGGGTAATTTGTTTTTTCCATCTACGTTCTTTTCTCGTATTAATAAGTTTGCCTATGGCATTGAATGTTTAGGAGGGAGAGAAACCTGATAGAATTATAAGTTCGAAACTCAATGTTGGGGGAAAGCTTCGGCAGGATGCAAGTAATGGGAACACGAAGGTTTATGTTAATGGTCGGGAGATCACTAAAATTGAGCGAAGAGTATTTATGGTAAATATATTTTCTTCTGATTAAACTACTTGAACTTTTTTGGTGATTATTCTTTTGTCATTCATTTCCATCATGAAGTCAGAAACTTTAAGTTCTTCATGTAATGTTTTGGAGTATGAAATATGTTTGTGCTGCTGAGTATGAAGTTCTTCAGTGTGTGTTGACTTAAATCGGACCCTTTTTCCTTCTTGTTGGGATACATTATCCTTTCAATCTCTTATTACTAGCATTTTTAGTTTCAAGGAGAATTTCCTTAGGCAAATCTCCTGTTGTCTTTTATGGCTCAGTTGTGGCAATAGTTCTAGTTTTTGATGAGTTTCTTGAAAAGAAAGCCTGCCCGGGAAGACAAGGGAGCCACCATGGATGAACTCCACAAGCCAATATTTTGAAGTGGCGGAATCTAGTTTCAGTAAGAATATTATAATCTTGACTTGGCAGTGGAGCAAGTTTGCAGAGAATGGATCCCCCGTCAGCTGAATGTGACAACAAGTGAGTGTGTTTAGAGAGAGAGAGAGAGCTTTAAAAAATGCCGCACAAAATATTCATGTAAAGGATTTGAGAAAGAGCTTGTAAAGAGGCTTTAATATATATATATTTTAGAAAAGGCTTGGAAGAATGACTTTCTAGGATAATTTCAAAGGGAAGCTGGGGCTTTTAGAGGTTCTTCCTAAATGTTCTTGAAAAACTTAAGAATGCTTTCGAAGTACTTCAAAAGTTACTTTTAATTATGCTTTTAGAAGGGCTTCAAGTGTTTCAAAGAAATGTGTTCCTGAATATTTTAAAAGTAATTCCTCGACAACACTTTTTAAAATGCTTCTGAAGGTGGACTTGAAAATAAAATTTCAAAGATGTGTAGTAATATGCTTTTAGAAAAGCTCCCGAAAGGCATTACCAAGAAAGCCTTCCTCTGTAACTTATTCATGATCAAAGTTTTAAAATTCTACCAATCTTAGTTGATGGAAACCCCCTGAATTCCCAACCATGCTCTCTAGATCCCCGGCCGTTAGGGTTATATGATGGTGTTATCTTGTTTCCTAGATGGTGCGTCTTCCTGATATCTTTGGGCAGGGCTTCACAACCTCACCTCTACCCGTTTGCTCCTTTTCTGATAGGAAAGTAAAAATATATTAATAGACGGGTAGAGTAGCTGAAAGAGAACCAAGGGAACGCTTTCCCAAAATGCTACAAGACAAGGAAACTGCGAAATTAACCACCTCCACAAAGGACACAAAAGATCTAGATGAAGACCTAAAAAACAAACAGTTAAGAAAACTATCTAAAAAACACATCAAGGTCTTTTGCAACCCTGTTAAATTCCCTCAAGAATAAGAAGACCCACTCCCATATAAAACGGATCCGCATGCAGTGAAGAAAAAGATGATCCCCTGATTTCAGCTTTCCCTTACATGAGATGTACCTATTAACAGGAATAATGCCCCATTCTATTCTTGAGTCAAAATTTTACCCAGGTAGCTTCCCAGGTAAAGAAAGCAACTTCGGAGGCAATTGTACAATATTAACAGGAATAATGTCCAGTCCGGTGTCCACAGTTTATCATATTATCCATGTCATTTTGGAATATAAATATGAAATTTCAAATTCATGGCACAGTTTATAGATCTATTTTAGGCAATTGTACAATATTCAAGCATGTAATATTCCAGAAGTTCTCTTTCCAGATATCTTACTTATTTGTCTTTTGCAATGATTTCTCATTTGTCTTTATCTTATTTCATTAGTGTTTCTATCTTGACAAATCATCTAATTTGAATGATTCTTATTTTAGCTGGCCAAGGTGCAGTGCCCCAGGGATACGCATTTCTGGCTATATGAAGATGGATCATATGAGGAAGAAGGCCAAAACAATATAAAGGGAAATATATGGAGCAAGGTTCTCTCGTTACCCGTGACTAGCATATATATATTTTTTAGCTAAAGTTTTTTCATCTCATCATATGGCAGAGCAGTTGAATTCTCAAACTGTTGCATTTTGGTTTTTGGTAGGCAGGCATCCACTCGTTTCATTTCTTCATTGTTCTCTTTGCCCGTTCCTCCTGGAAATTCCTATGATCCTAAAGAAGATCCAACTACTTTTTCGGGCAGATCTGTTCCTGAGTATTTGGAGCAGGGAAGAGTTCAAAAACTTATGTTATTTGGGTTGGAAGGATCCGGAACAAGCACCATCTTCAAGCAGGTGTGTGTCATATTTTACTGGCATTTGCTCTCCTGAAGAACTATAGAAAATTATTTCATTCATATGTTTCCAAGTTCATTATTATTATTCTAATCTTTCAGGTTTTTCCCCCTATTCCTTTAAAATGAATCCAAGGTATTGGGAATTGGTCAAGATACAGTGATTTTGATGCCAAGTTTGTCTTATAGTTCTCAATTTTACATTTTTTGGGTGAGGGATGATAGAAGGATTGCATTATGTTTCCCGCAGTTGTACAGAAAGGTTGAGTGAACTTTTATTTGCCTCCATGATTTTGTGGTCTCTTGGGGCATGTTCCTAATGTGGGATAGCCTTTTGGCAAATAGGTGTCTTCACAAATTTGAAGTTACAATCTCTGGTGCATTGTCTTTTGAGTTCTTTGTTCCTTTACATTTTTCTGATGTTCGTTTTGATCCTTCTTATTAAAGCACTTATAATGCTTTTCGATTTTTGGTGCGGTCGGTTTCTTGTTTTAAATGTATTAATCTCCTTGTTGTTATTTTAATTAATTTCTAATTTAACTTGAGTTATAACAAATTGAATCCACTATATCAGCCAATTTATGATGGTATTGGCTCATGTTTATACAGATATAGCATACTCGTGTGGTGAAATAGGCTTTCCCCTGTAGCAGGTTTGTAATGACTAATAGCCGATCTGAACTGGTATTGGCTCCTGCCGATAAAATGATAGCCAAATCGGCCTTTTCCGTGTAACGGGCTTGTAATGACCAAGTCATTGGATTGATATTTCTTGTAATGTGACTAGATTCAATGTGTCAATAAAGTTTAAAAGGAAATGCCACACCAGTTTTCCTTATGTTAATGCCTGTTATGGCCAACTTATCTACACTTTTGAGTGTAACCATGATTTAAATTCATCATCTCCATCAGCATTCTAATTTTTTCAAGTCTAGGACCCTTTTTTTAATATATATGTAACTGAGTTAGATTTGTTTGGGAGTATCCTTGTGGTCTGCTATATATTACATTTGGGGAATCACATTTTATTTTATCTAGAAAAAAAAAAAAGAATTCAAGAATTCTTTGTGGGTTTTATTACTTCAACTTGCTTGTTTCAAATTTTCTGATGCAATCACTTTTTGCATTCTTTAATTGCATCATCAACCATTGTGCTCATTTGCATTAGGGTGGTATTCTAAGGCTTTTACTTAGATGAGTTCATGAAGTTCAAACTGATTGCATAGTAAGCGATCAGCCTCCCTTTGACTCATGGTGGTTTGGGGATTAGTTCTTAAATTGAGTTCAATAGAGCTTCATTAGGCAAGTGGTTGGGAGATTTGTTATAGGATCTAGTAGTTTTTGGTGGGCGACCATTGCAATCAGATACACTTTACCTCGCCATGAGTGGATATGTGATGATGCTAGAGGCTCCTATAGGGTTGGGGATGAGGTTACGAGGGAATGCGAGGTTTTTTTTTGCCAATGTGATTTCTTTTGAAGTGAGGGTGGTGCCACAGCCATATCTTGGTCCAGACAATGTGATCTTTGGCTGCCTAGGCTAAAGGGCAATGGTTCCATCGTGAAAAATAATAGAGTAAATGGATTGATGAATACGTTTAAGTTTATTGTTTAGTTATCTGAGCTCAAGGCATGCATCATAGGGTCTCTTTCATTATGCTATCTTATTCTTCTTCTTTTTCTCTGCTTGTGTTCATCAAAGTTCTTTAACCTTTGAACTACTAATTCTTCCCAACAATTTTCAACCACAAACCTAAAGGCTTTCTCCTGCTTTCTTCTGCGACAACACTTCCTTAGCCTTTATTCACCATTCTTCCAACTGTAGACAACCAACCCTGGTTGTCCTACGTTAGTTTGGTATCAGAGAGAAGGATCCTAGCATGCTTTGTCACCATGGTCATAGATAGTGAGCTTTTTAACCATATTTGAGGCCCTTTACTACAATCAAGAAACCAACAAACAAGACATCTCCACATGGAAGACTGAAGTATGTAATAATAGGTCTAATTTGGAGGAGATAAAGAACAGCTTGAAACATATTTTGTGTGATGCGTGAGGTTGTACAACCATCGGTTGGACCACTGTTCAAGAAGTTGGAGCCTCCAGTTCCCCATGCAACCTGTCCCTAATTTTCAGTAGCGCCTTTCACACGTTCCCTACATAATTGCACGGGCAACCAACCATGTTGCATATGGGTGTCAACAATTTCAATAGTTGGACAATCCAACGAGTTAGAAAGGAGAGAATTTTAGAAAGTACATTCTCCAACCTTCTCTATCTTTAGAAATAGGCCGGGAGAAAGTCAATACAATATCTGTGTTATTTTGTAAATGAAACTGTCGTCATTCCGAAGGCTCAGTTCCACACCTGACTTCAATGATGGGAACAACCTGTGCACTCCGGTGCTCCAATGAAGAAGGATTCTCCCCCATACTGTATTTAGAATAATGGTCGTTGCCTTAGGAGCTACATTTACAGGTGCTTTGCACAGTATCACCTTATTTTCCACCACAACCATCATATTTTCTAGTCCAACAACATCCATTAAATCATTGCGTTGGAGAGACGGGTTCACAGTTTTTCATCATAGGTGTGAAGTTTGAAGTTTCAAATGCTCCGGGAGATGATATCCATATGAGTTCTGAAATTGAAGAGGCTTTGCAGGCCACCTCAATCAAGTTTTCTCGTTGCTAAGCCTATTAATATCTTTTGCTCCTCTTGTTCATAAGGAACCAAACGTTATAATTCTAAGGGGAAAGTCTTGCAAATGCTTCTTTGGAAATGATTGCGAGTAATTGTTGATTCAATTTCCTAACAGTCCTTCAACCTTTATTTGACACATGAAGTGCATAAAGTTGATGCAAAAGAGGAGGGGAAGCAAAACATCTATGAGGATACATACTCCTCAGGGAAGTCAAGCTAAGGTGGGAATGGCAATGGGCCCAGGCTGGGTAGGGTAAAGTTACAATATAACCTGGACCAAAAAGAGAAAAAAAAAATTCTTTATTGTTAAAATTTGAAGAGATCTCCGAAATTAATAATGTCAATTGAAACAATCTCCAGCCAAAGAAACCATTATTCAATGAAAGTAAACAAATTTTGGGGATTGAAATTCTTGCTCACAGACTCTCAAATGTGGCAAAATAACTTTCAGTTTTGAAGTTCAAGCTGGAGCAAGAGTCAAACCTTCGGTATCTGAATCTGTGGAAACAAGGCCTTTTATCTGAATCAACCAATTATCTTCAGCAAATTGAACTTGGTTTTGTAATTGTTGTGATCAAAATTGTTGCCTTCAACAAGTGAAAAGCAGAGAGGGAGAGAGAGATGTAACCAAAGATTAAATAGCTTGTTCATTCCCATCATCCATTCATGCGATACCCACCTTTGTTGGTTTCATGAAACCCCTAGCAATTTCTGCAAAATGCCCAGTCTGATTTCCATGCGATGTTTTCAGACATTTGTATTGGAATAAAAGTGTTTCGTTCCGGTTCCTTCATCATTCCTGCAATCCAAACAAGGCCAAAGAAATCACATTCCTAAGCTTTTAAAGATTGAAGATTGGAACGCATAAGGGTTCCTTGGTTAGTAATGTGATGTCTTTCTGAAAGAAGCTCTTTATTGGGATGTCAATTTCAATACTGTGGCCAATGATTGGGTGCTAGAGATCTTTAAGTTTTTTGAATGGATGGAAAGAAGCTGGGAGAGTTGATTTGGGGAAGATGAAGTGTTGTGGATGGAA
The DNA here is from genome assembly GCA_033439265.1 of Dillenia suffruticosa. Classification (NCBI taxonomy): domain Eukaryota; kingdom Viridiplantae; phylum Streptophyta; class Magnoliopsida; order Dilleniales; family Dilleniaceae; genus Dillenia; species Dillenia suffruticosa. The sequence goes on from JAVTVX010000015.1 coordinate 25,209,306, forward strand.
TAATGTTCCGATTTGGAGTGGCTTCTACAATGTGAAAAGCTTCTTCAACCTTATCCATTTGGATGGGCATGAAGGAGTTCCTCATTGATTGCATTGACTAGCTAGGCAACCCAGTCCATCATTCTGAGGGACAAAACTTCCTTCTAACTGGGAGATTCTCCAAGAATAACATTTTTTTTCCTTTTTCTTGGGAGACTACGTGGGGAAGTATTCTAATCCCAGGATAACTTGTAGGGAAGATGGCCACTGGTGGCTAATATATGGGTGCTATGTGAAACATGCATTCAAGGAGCATTTACAAAGAGGGCCACTGGTGACTATGTAAAGGGAAAGTTAAATTGGTTTCTTACTGTTATGTTCCAAATAACCATCACTCTATAGTATTCCCTCAAGGAAATTTAAAGATTAACGTCAATGTATGTTAGACATGGCCTCTTTTTTTTTTTTTTTTCTCCTTTTTAACTTTACTGATTAGGCAAATCTGAGAACCTTGATTGCAAACTAAACCTCTTATAACCTTTTAAACAAAAAGAATACTGCTCCACTTTTTCAATTGAATAATCTGGCATAAATTTGCCCATATTTATGGAGAAAAAAGAATAATTGCCTTGTCTTTATCCTCCATGGTGTAATTCTGATCCAAATTTCTCAGGTGTTTATGAAATTATATTTTTAGATACTAGACCAAGTTTTTGGTTATTTGTGAACAAATCGCTGAGGTATGTCCGTTTTGATATTTGCAGAATGATGAAGGTGACACTTGTTATAACAAAGTTATACAGAGTGGGCCTAAACAATGCATTTGAATACAAGGGCCTCTTTAGTAGAACCAAATGAAATATGAGTAAACTTTTCCCTTGGGGAAATATCTGGACTCTGGTGATTGGTATATAATTTTTTCTGCTCCGTTTACCAGCCCTGTCTTGCATGGTGTATGCTGTTTGAAGACAAGTTCTTGACCTACTAAGTGTTCATCCATCTCCTTGCATAAGATATATATATATATATATATACTTTTTTTTTGGGGGGGGGGGCTATGTCATGCTTCATGGGGTGCTTGTTAAATATGTAAAGTCACAAGATTATCTGTCTGATGTCATATTGGACAATTTTGCACTGGCTTAATTTTTCTTCCTTTTGTGCTGCAGGCCAAGTTTTTATATGGAAACAAGTTTACTCCTGAAGAACTGCAGGATATCAAGCTCATGATTCAAAGCAACTTGTACAAATATCTCAGTGTACTGCTTGAGGGCTGTGAACGCTTTGAAGAGGAAGCTTTAATGGAAAAGCAGTCTGCTGCTGTGGATGCTGGAGATTCTGCCTCAGGTCTGATTGTAACCTAACCTGGTTTCTGGAATTTGGTTTATTGCTGACCGAATCTTTATCTAATTAGATGCAGATGCTATTGCATGGTCTCATCATAATTCTTGCCTGTACTCTTTATTGGATCAGGATTTTTTTTTGAAAGGGTTTTATGTGAATTTCTCAATCATCTCAGTAGACAAAATAGCATGTCTTCTACCTTTTTTGGATTTACTAACTCCATGACTCGCTCAAGTCATGAATAGCTGATGACTTATGTGAAAAACTAGCATTGGACAATTTTTTTCTGGCACATCTTTCTATGAGCTACCACTTCTGATACTTGTTTTCTGTTGAAGTCATGGAGCTCTTCATTACTTGTTTGTACCAGAGCATTGCATTTTCCTTGACATTTTCACCATTTCGCTTGTCTTCTTCATCTCCCCCCACCCTTCAACCAAGTTCACCCTTTAGAAAAGGTCTTCAAAAAGTTAAAGAGTTTTACTTGATATATGGATCTTAACAAGATCAACACAAGTGATTTGTTCCAACAAGGGAGACATTCTTAAGCTATCTCCCCATATGGTGGCTTTATGAATTGCAAGAATTCTGAAACCTGTCTTTTTTTCTTACATTGCCTTGTAGCTCGGGAGATGTGGAACAGTATGTGAGAATTAGTGGGTTTATATAAGAGATGTGCATGATGGGCTTTTTTACAAGATTTAGATGCTTTGGAGGGAGGAAGAATACTTCTTTACATGGTTTTAATCGGGGTATTGGAATATTAGTGAGGTCTTTTTTTTTTCTTCAAAACAAATCAAAACTTCTTCATATGTTTGATTTAACTCTTAATAACAATTATAAATGCAGTCAAAATTTTGTATTAAGTTTTTTCATTAAGTGCATTACTAGTTAACCTAATGAAAATTTTCAATTTTAGATAACCATATAGATTGTTATCATTTAATGTTAGGATTGTTATTGGAAAAGGAATTTTTTTTCCTCTAATGGAAAGGTTACTTTTTAAAATTTTATTAATTAAATCTTTCTTCTTTTAATAAAAAAAGAAAGAAAGAGAGCTAAGGGCAGGGTATGTAAGTTCATGTTCCTAGACAAACCCCCTTCCCCTTCAAGACTCTTGTGCTGATGTGGGGGGTGAGAGAGAGAGAGAGAGAGAGAGAGAGAGAGAGAGAGAGAGATGGTCACTGCATATTGGTCACCATAATTGCTGAGAAGTAATGGGCCGATATCGCAGCTTTATTCAACCATATTGGCCAATGTAGATTGCGATGAAGGAAGACACTTTTGTCATTCTATATAGACCAATATCAGTATCAGTGTTGATTTTTATACTAAGCTTCTTTGCTTTTGAAGAGTGCTCTCATAACTCTACCTTGGTTTCTATGGATGGAGTATATTCTAGAACATACGAGTACACAAATTGATGTTAGTGTTATGTTAAATTTACCATGAAATCTGATCCGGATCATACGTTCCAGAACATGGTTCGTGTTATTTATGAGATAAAGACAATCTTTAATAGGAAGAGGCAGGTATGGTGGAGAAGCCAGCTGTAAAGTTATAAATTTTGCAGAAACTTGGAAGATTCTAGCATGAGACTAGAGGAAATGAAGTGACCTACTTTGGATGGAGATGCTGCTGCTAATATGCCAAGATCGAATGGCTCTCATGCTTCATCTTCATGAATAGCAGAAAGGAAAGAGAATTTGTATTGGTGGTCATCTTGTTGCTTTTTTGTTATTAAATTAGCATAGAAAACTCAATCATTTTAATCTATTTTTTGATGCATGAAGTTGGTTTGAAGTTGTATTGCCTATAATTTACTTCATAATAGAAAGATGGGTTCGAGTTTTTTCTAAGCATTGAAACGTATTTGATTTTAGAATATGTTTTTGTGTATAAAATACACAATGACCTATCCATGTTTATTAAATGCATGCAAATTAGCATACTAAGCCTATCCCCTTACATATCGTGATTGGACACATGCGTGTATGGCATTCTCAAACCTCATATCACGTTTTGAACAATCCCCAAATCTGGTAACTATCTTTATCCCTTAAAATTCTCGCTGTATTTATGACATTGTGCCATTTTGACTGAGCATCTGGAAGTATCTTTTTTGTCCCATGTTCTATGTTTTTCTTGTTATTTGAGGAATTTCTTTCAAAAGCTAAAGTTTCTTCCATGAATGAGGAAGCAAAATAGTACTATGTCCATGGGGGGCTTTGGGGGGAGCATATTTGTATTTAAGGGAATATTGTGCTTGCTAAAAAAATCTGTTTTATATTTTAATTTTTAGAATAAAGGAATATGGACTGAAAATGGTAATGTGGCTATGACATTTTGCAAGGTTGGTAAATATTTTAACTTACCTATCCACAAGCCGAATAAAAATAGTTTCCCGAGCATCTCTTAAGTGGATGTCTAAATTTGATGCAAAATATGATTTGGGTCGTTTCTTCTCTTTCTCTCTCACAGAGAGACCCACACAAGTTCTCTCGCTTCCTAGAGAAGGATACCTTAGTCTCCTATTTATAAATTTCACTTTTTATGGAAAACGATCATGTTTGGCACAATATCATAACATGGTTGACATGATGACGTGCCAAAAGATGGTATCAACAACATTTATTAGCATCATTGAACTCAAGTATACCTCAAGGCACTTGGCCTAGTAGTACTAGTAGCGACTAGTGAAGGGAGAGGTCTTGGGTTCAATTCCTCTAACTAGCACTTATATTTTCAAAGACGGAGAAGGGTCCTGTGAACAGGTGTTATGTGTGCAACTTGAGATGGAGCACGCTCAGCATCTTCTATTACGTTGCCCGTGGGTAATAGAGTTATGGAATATGGTTTTGGGTTTTTTTTTGGATGTTCATGGGTGGTGGCGATTGTATTGAAGATGAAGTCTGTATTGAAGATGAAGTCTGTATTGAAGATGAAGTCTGAATTTGGTTGTATTTTCCTATATATAAGGTGAAGAGAAGACTTTTAGCAGTGGCTCCTTTGGCTATTTTTTGGCTTGTGTGACATGAACGCAATACTAGAGTTTTTGAGGGAAGAGAGAGCTCTATAGATTCTTTGAATGTCAAGTGCCTTTCTACTTTACTTTTTGGATTATCAGAGAGACTCTAGATGTAGATGTAGCCATTTTAGCTTTGTCATTGACACCCTCTTATTGCCTCTAATAAAGTTTTTATTCATAAAAAAGAAATATGTCTCAAATCACAAAATGGTGGAGTTGTTTCATGATTATGTGGTGAGTTAATGAGGTTTGTGGAAATCATGTGCACATTTAACAATCCTGTAACCAACTTAGCAGGTGGTTGTAACTTGCACTCTGTATTGTTACTTTATGTTGTTGGAGATTCTCATGCGATCCTTGTTTACATTTAAGTTCACCCACTAATTACCAAATTCACAACAATGTATGAATCAATTTCCTGGATACATTTTAAGTTTACATTGTCTGCCTGCAGGGAACATGGATTTTTGATTTAAAAACAATGCAGAGCGTGTGATCAGAAAGTGGTCGTAAAATTGTATTGATGAAAGCCTGAAGCTGTCTTGATTTGTTAATTTTCTTTTTTCAGGGGAAATGGGACCTGGTGAAAGTAAGCAAAGTATCTATATAATCAACCCAAGGCTCAAACACTTCTCTGACTGGTTGCTGCAGATAATGGCCACTGGAGACTTAGATGCATTCTTTCCTGCTGCTACACGTGAATATGCTCGTGTTGTAGATGAGGTCTGGAAGGACCCAGCCATTCAGGAAACTTACAAGAGAAGGGCTGAATTACATTTTCTTCCTGATGTTGCTAAATATTTCCTAGACCGGGTATTTATTGACTTCGTTCCTTTTCCTCTACCTTGATTTGATTACAAACTTTTCTTTTCTTTTTCTGAAACAACATATGCTTCTTCTGTATTTCTGTATTCTCTGCTTCTCATACTTATCTTTCTTATTCTCTGCGCTAGTGCCTTTTTTTTTTGGTGACAATGGCCAATTTGGTTTAGGTCTTAAGTGGGAAAAAGCCTGCATGCTGTGTTTATCTGTAACCACTCAAATGCTTGGCTGCTTCTTGCTATCTTCCTTAAAAGCATAGTTTTCTTCGTTTTATTTTAGGTCCTGCATCTTTGTTGGATTTCATCATTTTCAGTAATATTGCATTTGGTTGGAGATCGGATTCAAGTTGCATTGAATTTTTTGCTAGAAAGTATGGATGCTAACGCTGGACATAGACAAAATACATAACTAAAATAACACAATATTTGTATTTAATGTTTGATAAGATTAAAATTTAACTATGTAAATAATTTTGTCTTTTAAATATTGCTAATTTCTCATGTAAGCAACTTATGTACTTCAATACAACCATAATTGTAATCTATCTGGGCAAAATAAGTTTTTCTCTTAGTGTTCAAAAATTAAAATAAATTAATTAATTAAACATGCAACATGTGTTATCTAATGTGTTCAAAAAGTGAACAATGAAGGTCAACGATGTTGCCAGACTTGGACATTTATTCCATTTTGAAGGGACCATGCTTCGTTAATTGTATGTCTTTAAGGAAGACATGTTGGCTTGGCAAACTTAAGTTCACCTAGTATTTTGTTGATAATTTCCTGTTGTTGATTATGAGTAAAAGCTTACGAAGCATGGACACTGAAATGAAGGAGATCAGTCTGACATGCCACCTTGCCTGCCCTACAGTTTGTTATTTACAAAAAGTGCACAGGTCAGAGACATGGCTGGGATACATGAAGGGCACAGCTTTGGTCCTTACTTAAGTCCATTAAAAAACATGGGATAAATAGTATTATTTAAAGTCTGTAGATTTACAGTTTTTAGTGAAATGTCTTAATACAATTTTGGTACCTTTAATGGTGCAAACTATAAAATTTGTAATGCTGCCATTTAATTTATAATTTCGGTCTATGTATCTTTTCTTCTTTTTCCTTGATAATACATCCCTATGTCAAATGGAAAATCCTGGTAGTATTCAAGGTTTTTATTTTCTATTATATAAATACTCCTTATCATATTTCTTTTTTGGAATCTATCTTTGTAATTCATGTGGTCCTTGTCATTACTGAAGTTATTTAATTTGCTTTCAATTGACAAGGTACCTTGGAACTTCTTAATTTTTTTTATTAATACTTTTTAAACTTTGGTTTCCCCATGTCAAAGTAGTTACTGGTATTGCATCTGGATAATTGGCTTTCCTAATTTTGATATATTGGTCATAATACATATCATTAGAATAACTTGCTAAGGTTAATTCGTTATATGTAACATTGTGTATAATGATTTTCAAGCCTAATTGTCTAAAATTTGCATGTTATCATGCCTATGACTTGTCATCTCATGGCCACTAACAGATCACTTAAAAATGACCAAGGCCGTATTTGGGTGAGTTGAAGTTATTTCACAAAAGTTAGGTGTTGACATTTCAGTTAAACAAATTATCAATATAATGATTATTTACTTTTGTAGTATTTATTTACTTCTACCTCTAAATCCTACTGATTCTCCAAAAATTTTTCACTTTAGTTGAAAATTATTACGTGTAGAGGTAAGTTCAGGCAGAGCTGAGTTGAGGTGTCCCAAATTCTACACCAAACAATCTAAGTAGACCTGGTAATGCTTGTAGGAATCATCACACAAACAACCTGCTATTCATTAGATGTCATATCTTAACTTTACATCACAACATCCATCAACACCACATTTCGAGAATCCCAGAGAATCACTTTGAAAGAAAATAGTAGTTGAGAATTCTGGAGGAGTATATATATCCACATTAGTGGAAAAGATCTGGCTGTGTTGTTAAATTTTCATATGGCAATAACTTCATGGAAATTCTTTGATAAATGGACTCCAACGGGCCCATACCCCCCCCCCAATGTGTGATGCTATTTGTTAGAAGATGGTTTCTTTAACTCAAGAGCTAGTAGCTCCTTGGATGCAGTGAATTGAGAAGTTGCCTCATTGGAAAAGGGTTTCTTCATAAGGCTGCTTCACCTTTCAGTGTTGTGTAGTCTAATCATGTGATCTTGTATAAATATATCCAAAACAGAAGGAATTTTGATTACAAGTAGGTGTTGAAACACAAAGATTCAGCAGAGATTATCGCATATTCAACAAACTAAACCATAGACTGAAGAAAGTCAGGTGGTGGTCCATCTTATTCTGACTTAACCATTCTCCTTGGAATCTGGAAGTCGCTCATGTTATAGAGTTTTTCGATTTCATGTGGAAAAAAAAAGTTGGAAGACTAATGGAAGAGGATATACGAGGGAGGAAGAACATTTGTGAAAAATTGAATCCAATTGTTCCTTTACCATGTCAAATAATGGTGATTTGGAGAAAAGGAAAAACCACAGTACTATTTACATACCTTGGCTTGACAAAGCAGCTCTTTCTGTAACTAGATTTGCTTCTGATGCCAAACTCTCTTTCTACATTTGTCTTGATTAATGCTTGTGTAACTGCAGGCCGTTGAGATATCAAGCAATGAGTATGAACCTTCAGAGAAAGACATACTGTATGCAGAAGGCGTCACACCAAGCAATGGTATTACCTGTATGGAATTCTCATTTGACGATCAGAGCACCATGTCAGAGATTTACAATGAAAATTTTGACTGTCCACCTCCCGTGACCAAGTAACCTTTTCATTTAAATATGTGGACCATTGGATGAATATCTGCTTCCAGTTGGGCGACACAGTCTGACATTATATTTCATGTCTTGTTCTCAGATACCAACTAATCCATATGAATTCCAAGGGACTGCATGATGGCTGCAAATGGTTGCAGATGTTTGAAGATGTAAGGGGGGTAATCTTTGTTGTTGCCTTGAGTGACTACGACCAGATGTGGTCAGAGGATACGAGACCTCTTCAAAACAAGATGCTGGCAAGCAAAGAATTGTTTAAGAGTTTGGTGAGGCACCGCTGTTTTAGGGACGTTCCTTTTGTACTCCTCCTAAACAAGTATGATGCATTTGAAGACAAGATTAGCAAAGTTCCTTTAACAGTTTGTGAATGGTTCACAGAGTTCAATCCTTTGAAGCCTCATCATAATACTCGGGCACTGGCAAACCAAGCATATTTTTATGTGGCTGTGAGATTCAAAGAGCTCTATGCTTCCATCACCAGAAGGAAACTGTTTGTATGGCAGACCAGAGCCCACGAGCGTTCTTCAGTTGATGAGTCCTTCAGATACGTTAGGGAGGTTCTCAAGTGGGAAGAAGAGAAGGATGATAATATGGATGGAATTGCAGGGGATGATTCCTTTTACAGTACAGAAATGAGTTCCTCTCCATACATTAGGCAGGAGTAAATTTGGTTCATAATCTAGCTTCGCTTCTCAAAAGGACATGGATATTGCAGACATCGATCATAGCAGGTGGAATTCTTTTGTCAGGCCACAAATCTAATTTTGTGATTTTATGGTGTAAGCTTGTAAAAAAGGAGAGAACTTTTGGAAGGTTTAATGATAGAAAGGCACATCATCTTGCATTGTTAGGGTTCCAGATTGATTAGGTGCAGAATGAATGAGCTATTTATACATACGCTCATCTTGCTCCAAAATTTTTCATTTTGAAGGCTGATTTATTGTCTGTATATTCTGATCGCTTTTGTTCAGCAATTGTTCGGCATAAATAATTTCTGTTCTTTATCTTGTTCATTGTGATTTTACCACATTGAAAGCCTGCAAGAGCATACAATTACCTTCAACCTTGAACCTCCTAACAATGACAAGAATGACAGGTCAAATACAAATGTATGACTTGCTGCACTGCTGGAGCAACTCTGATTCTGATCTCGGAAGGCCCCGGAAATTGTAAAGAAAAAAAGAACGAATTTATAAGTTCAAAAATCTTTTAGAAACCATTAGTAATGTTATAAAAAATTTTAATAGCAATTGTTAAATTTTTGCAAAATGTTATTTTGTTTTTTCAATTATAATTTCTTCTCTTCATATTTATTCATTCTTATATATTATATTATATTATATTATATCTTTTTGTTGTACAAGAATTTAAAATTGAGATCACAAAAGTTGGGGAAACAGATTTGTATCACTAGGCTGTCTCATCGGAGATATTATATTTCATTTTTTAATATAAAGTTTTGATTCCTGTAATATAAATTTGCATAAGCTCACACTCATCATAATCACTTCGATTAAAAAATGATGACCTTTGTTGACTAAGCCATTAAAAAGTATGTGTTTTTTTGAACACATACACACACTATTAGGGCACAGCCACATATTTTTTTAGTGCACAATTTTTATTTTTTATTTTTTATTTCCCAAAATCTCATAGATCGAGATACAAATATTCTCACCTAGTGTGGTTGAATTTAAAAAAGTTTTTTACCTTCACAAATTTTCCCTGATAATAGAAATAGAGAGAAGATTGAAAGTATGTTCAAATAGGAGAGATAATATGTGAATCCTTTTATGTTTTATATAATTTTCTTCTATCTTATACCCAACTGTCTCATCTTCAATTCAGGATAAAAAATTATTTGTCATACATACTTTAAAAAAAAAAAAAAAAAAAAAAAAAAAAAAAAAAATTCACTCAAATAATGACTAACCCATTTTACCCTCTTACTTTTTTATCCAAGGAGCAATATTAAGAAATTAATAAGGATTTATAGATTTTTCAAAAAAAAAAAAAAAAGGCAATTACTCCTTAACCCCCTGGCTCCACCATCGACTACACGTCTTAGGGGTAAATTCCCGCCCATGTAGAGCGGTTCGAGCAAATAAACAGTAAAATTTAGTCCCCAAATTCTTCCGTAATATTTGGGACGATGAAAACTTAATGAAGGGCAGAGAATTTACACTTCAAATGAATTTTCACTTAATGCATTCCAAAATGAAGTAGATAAAGTTTCACTTCAAATGAAGGGCAGAGAAGGTTGAAAAGAGAAAAAGGGAAGCCCATGGGAGGAAAGGGGAGAAAACATCCTCCCTAATAAAAACCTACAACACAAATTACACTGTTTTATTATCTTCCCACCTAGTGATGAATATACACCCCTTCCATCCAATCCCTTCCCTTAGGTGCATACCTAAGGACTCCGATGGACCTAAACTAAGCACATGCCAAAATAACTTTCAGCCATCCAGCATGCCACAAACAGAATGCACATTGCACCTGCATAAAGGAACACTTCTGGATTGCAACTGACCCACAATGAGAACAAGCTCAAGCCAAAATACTTGATCTTTTTAAGTGAAACACTCTCAAGACAGCATAGTGCAGATATGCAGCTTGACAATGAAAGCAAAATGATCCAGTGTTAAGACAATTAGTACGAGCCTATTAAAAGCTTTACGAACCTATTAAAAGCTTTCTCCATAGATGCACCTTGGCAGTCCTTACGAGGTTTTTGATAAAGATAAAAATCATAAGCAGTACCAAATGTTTAACCAACGACATCTATTTGGCAACTTCATCAGAGGGCATAGACATGCATCTCAAGTTACAGAACACAACAGTACAAGTTAAGCAATTGTCAACAAAGACAAACAATTAAATGTATTCGCTCATATTCTTTGGTGTAAATAGGGTGAAAAATATGATCAGCCACGATTATCTCCCAGAATATTTGACAGATAGGCATACTTAGCGAAGAACTACTTCCCCTTGTACCTCTTCTCTACCTCTTCCAAACTCTGAATCTCCTTGTTGTACTTACAAATGCGATAGATACACCTGGAAATCACAATATAAAGATTGCTTTTCCATTAAGAGTTGCTAGAACATGCGGCTGAAGGTGAAGCAAAGATAATAATGCCAATAAAATGATGATGATATAAAACAGGGAAGACAGGTATCAGAGGTGCTACCAGTAGAAGAGGCAAGCCGAAGCACAAAGAATCGCATTCCTCTGAGCCTTGTAAATCTGCACAGCAAAGCTCAAAAGGTAAATATAGCTCAAAATTCAAATGTAAGATACATAATCAAATATGTGATAATCAACTCAATTATACAAGGCCCAACTGTAAAATACAGCATCAAGGATTTTACTTCCAATATCCACAATATAAATCTTAAGGTTTAAAAGAGCTGGGAGTGTTTCTTCCTTACTTTCCACCCTGCTCATGCTATTCTAATGGCATCCAAAGGATCCTCTTTTAGTTACTATATTGGGAATATAATACTCCAATTGCTTTTCAAACCATTAGGCATGCTTTTGCCTTCTATGACTGTTTGAGAATAAGTTATTAAGTCTTCTTGTTCACTCCTAACACATGGATGAGAGGAGAACTCCTCTTCCTCGCAAATTTATTTGGAATTCCACTTCGCCCCCAGGATTAGCAGTTTCTTTTTGTCTGGTTTTTGTTTTTGTTTTTGTGTGTGTGTGGGGGGGGGGTGAAGGCAGTGTGAGCAAGGATTTTGACTCAAGATGACCTTCAAATGAGAGGATTTTTTTTTTTTTTAATATTACACAAAAAAGCTCGAATTTGTGGATCACTTGCTTCTTTATTGCACATGGACTCAATCCGTGCAAGGTAAAATTTTCCCTTATCGCACTGATCTTAGGTAACTTCAAGATGTGTACAGAATGAGTAATGGGCTTGCAGTCATGTGAAGTTTTGTATGGCAAAGAAGAAAGTGGTTAGAATATTCCCACTTGCAATGTTTTGGTCAGTGTGGAAGGAAAAGAATAGAAATATTGATGAGCAGGTAGAGAATCTCTTGCTGGCTTTGGTGAATACTTTTATGAACTTTTTGTGCTTGTGCTCAACTTCAGAGTCCTTGAATTGTTTGTAGATGTTGATTTCTTAGATTCTCTTTGTTTTTCAATGTAACGAGGTGGATAAGCACCTCCTTGGTGCTCTTCTCTAGTTTTTTTGTATGTCATTTTGGTGAATAAAATTAATTTTTTTTACAATTAAATAAAAAAAAATCATCCAGAAGACTTTGGGATGCTTAAAAGAAGGATGGCTTTTGTGCCTTATGTATGACAGAAACATGCAACATGCTTTGTGATTGCAGAAACATGCAAAGTAATTAAATGTAATTTTTATTATTCTCTATTTCTTTAGACACCATAAACTTGTAATCAAATAGTAAAAATTTTTGCATATTAATTGAGATCTCAAGTTCAAATGTTGGAACCAATTGCATTTTAATCTTAATAAAATGAAGACAGGACTCTCAACATATTGCCACCAAGGACCTACGAGTGTTTAGTGGGATACTTTAAAGCTCCACATGAACTTTTTCGTTAAAAAGCAAAGACAATGTTACCTAAACTGTGGTTATGGTAGCAGGCACAGCAGAGGAAGATGGTACGCTAACGTTCCAGTACCCAGGGCATTGGGGGTAGGTATTTAGATCCTTGTACTACTATTTCTATTATTAGTCTGCATTCACTCAAGTGTATTTCACATATTTTCATATATGGTTTTTAAATAAAAGTGCAAATAAATTGAAATTAAACTAATCCTAAAACAAGAAAAGAAAAAGAAAACTGATTATTAAACATCATTATAGATCCTAAGATTAGAAAAAGATCTTTCTATTTATGTAGGTTGTATTTTATCAATTTCTTCAAACTTATGCTAAGTTCAGATTGCACAGTATACTGACCTAGTGTGCTATAGTACCACATTTTGGATCCCATGATCTAGATCAGAGTAATAGGAAGTAGTGTGATCATGGTACTAACACCATAGGTTTCTTGGATGAGTTACTTTAGTGGCCATTATGTTGAAGCATAAAGCTAGACATAAATAACAAGACACAAACATAGAGATACAATTTTCAAGAAGTAGGACATACTTGTATACATGCTTATAAAATTCCAAAATAAGTCAAATATTCTTTTAAAAGCCGATTTAGTTTTTGCCATTCAAGACTTCATTAGCAAAAGGGCAACGTATGTGTCTCAAATGTCAATATTGTTATAGCTTAGCCAAAAAAGAGAAAAGTTAACATTATGACAATTTACTCTAGACTTACGACCATCTAAAATAATACAATCACCCTAACTATAGTGATTACAACCATGTAAAGTACTTTTAAAGTATCTAAGAAGTTTTTTCCATGTTGAAAAGATAATACACTACATGCATAGACACATTCAATACATGGTTTTGGTTAGCACACAAAGCGTCCATGCTTCAGGTTACTACTAAAACAATTACAAGTGCTTTTACTGTTGAGACGTTTACCAGTGTTCATAGTTGGGAGTATAAAAATAAATCAATAAATAACGAATTCGACTTGTATGCAGTTTATGTGTGAATTTGAAATATTTTCCCAAAGAGTTGTCTGAGAGAATACTTATATTTTCAATTATCCCATACAATAATTAAACATTTTCAATTTTTTCCCTTTTTTTTTGGCTTGTCTATTCATTTTGCTATTTGAGTCCCAAATAAGTCATGTTCTACTGTTGACAGTTTTTCCACATTCTGAGATCAGTGTGTTGCTAGTTTGAATCACCATTTCATAATACATGGTTAATGGAATAAGCCCAGAGGCAGTTATCTAGAGCAAGAGTAACATTGGAAAATATTTGCAAAATTTAAAAGCACATACCAATTGATATATGTAACAAAAAGTGATTTTTGGGAGTTCTCATCATCCTTTTTTGGGATGATCCATGGATTGGGGATTCATTCTTGTCCACTTCTTTCCCACATCTGTATAGATTTTGTAGACTTCATTTTGCTCCTAATCAAAGATTTTTATAATTGGAAAGGACATCCAACCTCTTGGAACTTTCATTATAAGCAATTTTAATGATAGAGAACCCGTAGAGTTTTCTTCCTTAATTTCACTCTTACATGGGAACAAATCTCCCTATAATGTTTTGAACACCAGGATTTGGAGTTCTAATACTTTGGGTGCTTTTTCTTGCAAATCTCTGTTTCATCATTTTATTGGTCTTCCACAACACCCTTGTTTTCCTTTAAAAGGAAGGCTAAGTTTTCTACCAACTTAAGGCTTTTATTTGGTGTATGGTGCTTGGACAAGATTAATACCAACGATCCACACCAAAAGAGGAGATTTTATAACATTAACTTTTTGAATGTATGTGTCACGTGCTTAAAATGTTCAGAAGGTAGAGATCACTTATTTCTTCATTGTTGTGTTACAAGGGAGATACAGAATTGCCTATTTGTGCGTGGCAATGAATGAGATATTCTTGAAAACCTCCTTTATTTGTTTCTTACGAAGTTTGGGGTCTGGGAGGGAAGAATTATGCTCATCTTCATTGTTGTGTTACAAGGGAGATGCAAAATCGCCTATTTGTGTGTGGCAATGAATGAGATATTCCTGAAAGCCTCCTTTATTTGTTTCTTACGAAATATGGGGTCTGGGAGGGAAGAATGATGCTCATCTTCATTGTTGTGTTACAAGGGAGATGCAGAATCGCCTATTTGTGTGTGGCAATGAATGAGATATTCCTGAAAGCTTCCCTTATTTGTTTCTTACGAAGTTTGGGGTCTGGGAGGGAAGAATGATGCTCATTTGCTTTGGAGATGCATGCTTCTTGTTATTCCTTGGTGAATTTGAAGAGAACGAACTGTCAAAATTTTCAAAATTTTGAATGTTTATCCCTCTCTTCTTTGGTATAATATTGGTTTCTATATTTTGTTGTGGGTTCATGCCTCTCGGGCTTACAATGATAACAGTTTATAAGAGTTGAAGAGGAATTGCAGAGCAGTGATTCATCATCCTTTTTCCTTTTTTTTTTTTTTTTGGTTTTACTATTTATGGCTAAATGTTTTATTGCTCCTAAGAATATATTATTCTTCGGAGTCCTTGTACATTCTTTCGTACCTTTAATACAAATCTCTTTTTCTATCAAAACAATAATAGTAATAATAATAAAGTGATGAAAGGGGATCCTAAACCAAAGTGCATTATTTTGCAACAAAAGCAAATAAACCAGGGTCATAAATGTATTGGAAAAGCTCTTACAGCTCCCTCTTTTAATTGTAGAAGCACAAACCTTAACGAGGTGAGGCCCTGACTATCCAATAGAGAAATGAAATGTTAACCCATGGAAAGTTAAAGGGACAACTCATATGCTAATTATTTCCAAGTTGAAACAGTGAAAGAGCCCCATCACAAATGGATTCCTTGCTTCGGCAACAGCATTTGTATCAAAATGATATGCCAATAGGTATTGGCACTGCATAATAAAGTTGATTTTCTCTGTCCAACTTTTCATTCAAGATACCTTGCTGTCCCCTCAGCAAATCCAATTTTTCCAAATGATATGCCAATAGGAGTTGGCACTGCATAATAAAGTTAATTTTCACTGTCCAACTTTTAATTCGAGATACCTTGCTTTCTCCTCAGCAAATCCAATTTTTCCTTTCAAAAAATAAATAGCTATCTAACAAATAACTGTAGCCTGTATATTTATTTACGTCATAAATTAAATTGATATAAGATGCAGCCAGCATAACAGTTTTCTGAAAATAATTGATATTAAGATCCCTAATACTATAAATAATTATAATCCATCTAAGTTAGACGGATAGCAAATCAAATTCAGCAACCAGGCGAACCCTAGAAATTGCACTGTGATTTCTTATAATCATAACACAAAAGAAATCACCACTACTTCTTCTAAGAAAGTCAAGTTCAAGTTCAAGTTGAAATCTTGCTTTTATGTAATTCAATGAGATTTAGAATAACAGTTTCTAGGGTTTTTAAAATATGGTAAACCGGCCTTTGTTTTAAACCATGTGCACACCAAACTATATCAATTCATTCGATAACCTGAGCAAATTTGGCTAATTTAATCAAGACAATCAAACAACAAAGAGCGGACTCACAGATTTCTCGTAGCGATCTCTCTCAGCGGCGGTGCAAATCTCGGAGGTGCACATCAACCGGTGCTCGTTCTTCCAATACAGATCTGAAAAATACAAAATACAGAATCAAAAAATCGCTTCTTGAAGAGAGAGGGAGAGAGAGAGAGAGAGAGAGAGAAAGCAACCTAGAAGCTGAAAGGCGGAAAAAGGGACGATGAAGACGGAAGGTTGAAGGATGAGAGAGACAAGAGAGACGAGACGAGACTTCAAGAGCTTAGGAGCCGGTAGAGTTAACAAGAGCGCAACTGCTGCTTCTGCTGCCACTACGTATGTCAGTAACGTCCACTGCAACCCCATTTTTGTCTTTACCTTTGCTGCTGCTCTTCTCTTCTCTTCTCTTCTCTTCTCTTTTGTTCTCTCTTCTCACTCTCTCTCTCTCTCTCTCACCTTTTCCCTTTCTCAGTATTTCCTTAGACACGAAGGCAGGAAGTGAAGCACCCCCGCTGGGGGTGGGGGGGGCGGTTTTAGTTCATTCCTACTCCAAGATTCTCATTTTCCCAAATTCCGAATTTTATTATTAAGATCAAAATTATTCTCTAACCATTTGATTAACCGTATTTGGTATTTGCTTTTTTTTTTTTTATTTTGTTATCATTAAATATTATCAAATATAATATATAAAATAAAATATTACGACGAAATTCATATAACCTGCCCCCGATTAATTAGATATGTACCACGATGTTGAGTATGTCATTGGTATGACCGATCAAATAAAATATTTTTACCCAAAGGCTATGACTAAGGATATCAACCCAATGTGCCTACGTTAGCTAATGTTTGGCGAATGATCGAAGGACAGAATGGTAATTTTCTACGTGACAATATTCAGCTTTTTGTGAAATCCAACAAATAGCTTTCAAACTCGGGACATCTTATTTAAATTGATCGGTTTAATAAATCATTCAAGTAATTTTGGGTGCTACAAACAATTCTAGTACTTTTATCATCCTAACACCTTAACAAAAAGGCTAAGCCATTTTTTTTTTATATAAATAATTTGTATCTATAATTATATTTCGATTAATTCAATTTGAGTATTATCGGATTCGATTTAAAATAAAGTCTCTTAATATAGTTTTTTTTTTTTTAAAATTCCAAACTCGATATTTGATTGAAGAAGTTAATATCTTTATCCATTAAGTTGATTGTCAGTTGATTAAAAAGGTCATATCATAGAATCACCGGACTATCAAAAGACCCAATTTGGCTTCGTCCAAAGAATATAATCTTCGTTTTATTTTTAATATATAAAAAAACTTAAATTTAAGATTTTTATAAAGAGAAAAAATGGATTATCACCCGAGTTAAAACTCATTGGCATGAATATAATCTTTCTACAAAAGTGGAAAGATTAGGCCCACCAAATTAAGCTCGACAGGATCCATGGCATACGAATGCATTTTGAATCAAACGGACCAAATCCAATATAACGATTCTTATCGATATATTTTCATCATTTCTTAATTAAATTATTAATATATTTTGATTAATTCAAAGAAACAATTAATTAAACATCAGTCAACATATAGTAACGTACATCATCACATAAAATTTAATTCATTTAGTTCAAAATTTATTTAAACCGCGTGACATTACTTTGTTCTGTTTGAAAAGTCTAGGCTCTAGCATTCAAGCAAGGCAGGGAAAGGATAGGTAATTCCCATTCTTGGAAGCTTTTGGGAAGCAGATGAAATAATTTTGAGGAAACTTCAACTATGACTTTCATTTGTAAGTTGATTTCTCCTGTAGTTGAAGAGCAAGTTTTTTGATTTCTCATAGACACAACAAAGAGTAGTTGTTTGGTTACTATATGACACAGTGTTCAATTAGAAACCATGCTCTCACTTTCCTTCACAAATCCATCTCCTGTCCAGTCCTTGTCTGATTGCAAACCTTTCCTGATTGCTTTCCTCAGTTGGATTGCTTCTTTCTGTCTTCTTACCAAATCAGTATGAGTCGTGAAGTAGTCGAGCGAAACACTGCAAATATTAAGAGCAAAAGGGAAAAAAAAAATGTCAACACAGATGCAAGTTCTGGTTAAGCTGCTGGTAATCACACTACTTTGTATTTACCCTCTGAAATCTTCTATTGAAGAGAAACCATGCTTTTTCATGAAATCTTTCAGCTCCTTGCACAGATCTTTCACCAGGCTATATCCATGCATCATAACACCCGTGCAGACCTACAAAAGAGTGCCAGGGACAATATGGACATAGTATTAGTAACACATGCCTTTCTTTTCCTTATCATTCAATCGCATCAATGTACTTATATTCGTTGTTTGTTTCCACACTTCCATCATCTAATTCATCATCTCCATCGGAATCACTACTAAAAAAGACCATAAATGTACTCTATAGCACATTTGGGCAAAGTACATGTATATATGGTGTAGTAATCACAAAAATAATCAAAATGTGAAGGAAGCAAATAAGCCTCATACTGGAAAGTTTTCTGGAAAAATTACAGTATGCCGGAAAGATACATGTTCAAAACTAAAACAAACTGCCTCCCTCAACTACCCATAAGAAAATCTAAAAACGAAATCGGTGCGAAGATTATTGATTTTCTAATGGATCAAAATAAGAAAGCACAAGAAGGGGGAAAAATATGCTTCTAAGCTTTAATAGTTGAGGCAATATTTCACATTAATTATGAGTCAAACCACAACTAGAACCTGAAGGAATTCAAATTCAACACTCAAGATGGTAACAGAATGATTAAATGAAACTTTGCTGCTAGGTAAGGCATAGGGGTTGTTCTTAGAAGGGGAAAAATCTTAAAGGCATTAGTATTTGTACGCTGCATACCCTAAGACCTCCAATAACCCATGCGAACATGATATTGCATTTCAACAACTATGGTGAATTCAACTCAGTGGCTTTAGCTTGGTTTTATAGGCAAACTTCTCTATCAACAAGGTCAAATTGCTGATAATTTGTATTGATGTGGTTGAACATACCCTCTTGTGAAAGTCTGTGGACTACAAAATCATCTATACTAGAAGTCATAAATTCCTATTTTGATTCAATGCCCTCAAATTCATTTTATTCTCATCTCTAAGAATTAAATTATGGTCCATATGTTTTAAGTGCTCCTTTTGGTTTCTACACGAAATGGGGGGGGGGGGTGTGGAGCTCCAAGCTATTGGTTAGATAAGAAACCAAATGTCACTTGCCTACAAGGGCTAGGGATATAACTATGTGTACTCCAAGACCGGTTTGTCAAAGGTTGCAGTCCATCCCTAGCTTCTACCCTTTAAGATTAATGTCACACTGAAACATGGCCACCAACACACAATTTTTAGTGAGGAAAAATGCAAAATTTCATTTCGACATTTATCTAGGCTTCTCTAGGTAGGGAGTTGCTGGGATTAAAATGCCCTGAGATATAAGTGTTGGGGGAAGCACACAACTACTGACATATATAGTCTGAACCATCAACCATTCTCTAACTATGATTTGTTGCAGGCTCAGAAGTTGATTGATATCAAAACATTAGATTCACAGGCATGTCAAATGACCACATTTAAGTGACAGGTCCATGAAACAGCATGGTTGCAATATACTTGAATTTATGGATTTTTCTTCAGATTAGGAAAAATCAGTTCTGGTCTTACCTGAACAGTATTTGCTCCGAGAAGAATGAATTCAGCAGCATCACCGCCTGTCTCAACACCTCCTATACCTGAAAGTGAATACTCCATTGCACTGAATTCTGACTTGATCATTTTTGCAATGTTCATCACCTTTGCTAGTGCTATAGGATGGACAGCCTTGCAGGAGTAGCCCCCAGGAGTTGAGTATCTGAAATTAGTATCATAAACACAAATGTTGGCAAATTCTTGGATGTTAATAGTTTATGAATGTTTTTAATGCTAAATAATCCTATAATAATTAAAATAAATAATAATGTGGACCCCTCAACACATGGCTCAGGTCGTAAAGTATCCAGATTAATCCCCATGACACTCATAATTGTGTTGATAGCAGATACCCCCTCACATCCAGATCTCAGAGCCACCATAGCTGGCTGCAAAAAGAAAATGAAAACAAGTAAACCAGTGATCAATATAGTATCTACTGCTTAGCCTCCATTTGCCTTGCATTCCATTGAAATTGTCTAACAAATGACCCATGCCTTATCCAACAGAAAAGAAAGGTAAACAAAAAAGACTGGGAACTCAGAGGGGCCAGGTGAGAAAATGAAACAAACAAACACGACATTTTAGAGTGTGCATTTTGTTCAGCTGATTTCAGACGCAACCATAAACCTATTCTGTTAATCATGGCACCTAAAACTCGAGATTAAAAGATATGCCACGATGCACATGGCATAAGGTGCATTTCTTGGGAAGGATGATTTAGAATGAGAATAAAATCTGAGAAAGATCCCAAAAAAAAGTGCTGATTTCAGAAAAGAAGCCTCTGCTTTTAATTACTTTCTACAAAAAGAATCCATCAGTTGTCCAAGTTGAAAATGCAGCTCAAGTTGGAGGGTCATCTGACAAAAACAAAAAGCAAAAAAGCAAAATTAACCATTGAGGAAATTACTTGTCAAGTCCCTAAACTTTATCTCGAATTCACAAATTAGTCTATGAACTTCAAAATGCAACGAATGAGGATCTAAATTTCAAAATTCGTAACACAGTTAGTCCTTCTGTTACTAATGGTGCCAAGCTGACCATTAAATATTGACTTGGATCGATGTGGCAGATGATATGGCGGGACAAATTCTGAGCTGGCTTCCATCTTGGCATGAATTGCTGACGTGTCACGTGACATGTCAGCACCATGCACACACAACATTGCCACATCAGTATTAATGTTGACGTGGCAGTATCACGTTATCATCCTAAATTAATAAAAATTAATAAAAAATTGAAAGATTATTTATGAAAAAATTAAATTTTGACTCAATTAAATTAAAAAAAAATCATCTTCTCTCTCGCCTCCCCTCCCCTCCCCTTTCTCTCTCTCCTCTCTCTCACCCAAAAAAAGAAAAAACACTCTCTCTCTACTTCCCTCCCCCTCTCTCTTCTCAAAAAGAAACATTCTTCTCTCTCTCTCCTCCCCTTCCCTTTCTCTCTCTCTTCTCTCTCTCTCTCTCTCTCTCTCTCTCTCTCTCTCATGGAAATGAAAAAGAAACTCTTCTCTCTCTCCTCCCCTCCCCCTTTCTCTCTCTTCTCTTCTCTCTCTCACCGGAAGCAAGCAAGAGATCGCTGGGGTGGGGCAAAAACCAACACAATCTAGAGCATCTAGTGAGAGAGAGGAGAGAGAAACAGGAGGGGAGGAGAGAGAGAGGATGAATTTTTTTAATTTAATTGAGTCAATTTATTTTTTTTCAAAAATAATCTTTCAAATTTTTATTAATTTTAAAATAATTAATTTTTATTAATTTAGGACGATAACGTGACACCAGCATTAGTGCTGATGTGACAATGTTATGTGTGCATGGTGTTGACGTGTCACGTGACACATCAGCAATTCATGCCAAGATGGAAGCTAACTCAAAATTTGTCCCCGTCATCATTTGCCACGTCGATTCAAGTTAGCATTTAACGGCCAAATTGTCACCGTTAGTAGCGGAAGGATTAACTCTGTTACGAATTTTGAAGTTTAAATCATCAGTCGTTGCGTTTTGAAATTCAAGGACTAATTTCTGAATTCGGAGTAAAGTTCAGAGACTTAACAAGTAATTTCCTCATTAATCATTATATATTACCCAAGTAGCATTGGTGCGTCCTTCCCACTAAGATGCGTATGTGTGGTAATGTAAATAAGAAAAATATATAAGACCCATGAAGGCAGTTGTCTCCTTCCTTGCCCCTCCCCACCCAGAAAAGGGAGAAGGAAAAGTAACAAATTATCCTTGTACAACATAATTTTGCTTTTGGGGACCATCTCATCCCACCTCAACATGGGAGGTTTTTAAGATATACATAAAGGTAAGGATTTGGATTCATTCATTAAAGAGTAGGAGAAATATTGTGGAAAAAAAAATCTTAAGGTCAAATTTCACCTGGAATGATAAAAAATAGCTACCTGCCAATGGTCAACATGGATACAACTCATATGTGAAATAGCATAACTTCTCAGTCAAGAAGCAAATGGTGAGAAGTGAGAACAATTGGTACCTCTGTAATGTCGGTAATATTTGGGGTCATCTTTGCCCACACAGGAACCGTGGCTTTCGCATTAATCCATCCACAAACCTCCTCCAACAGTCCACAATCCTGTCCCACGGCAGCACCCATTTTCCGTTCTGGCATGCCATGTGGACAAGAGAAGTTTATTTCAATGGCATCCTGGATAACAATGTCAAAATTGTCACATGACTGAAGCATCTATGTAGTGATACCTTGCTAGAAGTAGAAAAGGTAAAGTAATAGCTTACAATCCCAGTTTCCTCAACTCGCTCAATGAGTTCCTCCCAGGCAGCTTTGTCATATTCCTCCATAATGGACGCAATAAGTATCCTATCAGGATACTCCTCTTTCAATTGCTTGAATTCTTTTAACATGGTTTCAAGAGGTCGGTCGCTAATCAGTTCAATATTCTCCCACCCAATGATTTGCCCTTTGGCAGAGCCATTTACCCCTGCACGAAGCCGGGCATACCTAGGAGTTACATTTATAACTTTCGAAGCATCCAGTGACACCTAATAAAATTAGAAATAAAGATTAGATAATTGGCTTTCGGTGTTAGGCGGTATTCATTCTTGAAAAGTCAATATGACAGAAAACGCAACAAAGAATAGGAAGAGAAATTTAAATAAATGGGGGTGTAATCAGCAAATACAGTCAAAAGCTTTTGCGCATCTGAAATTGGTACTGCCTAGATTCTCATGACCGATGCACCTAAGGAAGTAAAAACCAACAGGACCAGTCAAATATGACCTGAAACTAGTAGCCACTAGTGTCAACTTCAACCATTTTAAGATGGTCATACAAATCACGCTTTTGAATGTCAGTCCATCAGTGATCCTTTTTGTAGTAAAGGTCATCGTCAACAGATGTCCTTCTGGACCTTTCCTTCTTACAATGTTCCTAACTTCAAATATGTTGTATGTTCTCCATTAAGTGGCATTCAATTCACAGAACATAGAACGGGAAAAACAGAAAAGAGAAAGAAGGAATCCTATGTAAAGTTTTTCTCTTCTTCATTTCAGCTGAGCTGGAGAAAATAGCTCAGATTTCAAGTCAACTCATGAACACAAAAATACCATGTTGCAAATTCTGAAGTCTGCTATAATCTCAAACAAATCTGGCTGTCTGAATCTTTAGTTATGCCAAAATCTTAGACGACTAAAATGCAACTTAAAATTCAGGACAAAAAAGGATGTGGGCAATTTGTTTATTATTGTTATAAGATGAATTAACAACAGCACAATTCCTAAACAAACAAAAAAAAAAGTATGATTAAAAAAACTAATATGGAACTAATTATTGCAATTATATCCTCAACAAATTAACAAATATTGCATTTACTAACAGAGACATGCTAACTCAGATCTCATAACTTTCAGTTATGAATAACTAAAGGTTTAGGGTAAACACCAATACTTCATATGACAATATTACAAAATAAACACGAAAAGTGTCAAATATAACTAAACAGTTTATGTTGTAATTTTTATAAACTCATCGCTGATGCTGCACGTGTGTTAATTACAAGGTTAAGATGTGGACAGAGTTGAGTTAAGAACAAGGTGTATAGTTTAGGTCGTAGTTAAGAACAACAAGGTGTTTAGTTTAGGTTGTCAAATTACATAACAGAGAACAATTAACCAATCTTTCCATTACCTAGCAATGAAAGAGTACATGGCTTCTAATAACTAGTTTAAAATTGTAGGGGAATGGAATTGAGCTTGAGCTATACTACAAGTCAAAATGGAGTTCCCTCAATAGTTCCCCAGAGAGAAGCCCTCCAAGGAATGTCATTGTAAATTGCTATTTGATTGTCAATTGGCACACTTTCTCATAGAGCTATTTTGATCACCGAAAGCGATGTACAGCCATATGAAATTACATAAAAAAATCATATATCCATGACTAATTTAATATCTACTTGCAAATTAAGTTTACAATCACGCAGACTCTTCTAAAAACTTGTTATTGATTCAGTAGAGCAAGATGATGAAGAAAGAGCCTCAAAGTGTGAACTATGAAGGACGCCATCACAAGCAATATGACAGAAGCAGCAAGACAATCACAACGATCCTTAGCAAGGGCTGCTACTGGCTAATTCAATTAAATTCCAATTTAATATCACTTAATATCTTGGGCCTTCTATTATCCAAGAAGAAGAATTTCAAATGCTTGAGGTGCAACCAATAGCCAATTGATGAAGGTGGCTTCAACTGAATAAAAAATCAAATAACTGGGCATGAACCGTCCTAAGCAGGACGAATTATAGGCGTTCAAGAGTTCAAAACACCCCCTTCCCTTCTCCCCCACCCTCCCACCCCAAAAGAATGAAACAACATTATGGGGGTGTTTAGAGATGGAGTAATACGCAATTTCCAGGAAAACTGCAAAAAAGTAGAAAAAACAGCTTTGTGTTCAAATAAACTATTATGGGGCCATTCAAAAATGGTGTAATACTGCAACTTGTCTCTTTGGTGTGTAGGCTCTCTTAAGAATAAGATCTTGAACAATCAAACAACCTTTTTCATCAGCTTAACGCTTGCAGTAGTTGATTGTTTTACATAAAGAAATTACTCAATCTAGAATCAACTTCTACAATTGAAAATCCTCATTGATCCAAGACAAGCCAATCTAGGAAAATATTGATAACGTTGCAATGAACTCCAACATGCATAAACCAAATATGAATGTTTTCAACCTAGTCACCTAAACAAAGATCCCAAATAAAATTCACAAATCAAAAGAAGAGAGATGGGGAGGGTCTTACAGTTTTGGCAATAACAGCACCCCAACCTTCATCAAAAGCCCTCTTCATGACCGTATAATTAGTTCCGGGTGGACCGGACCCGATGACAAAAGGGTTGGGCATCTTCAACCCATTTACACATACACTCAGATCAGGCTCCGGCTGACTATCCGACGCATGAACCCGAAACCCGACCCGACTTGGGATCGGAAACCGTCTGGCGGGCTTAATCGCCGGGAGTTCAGTCACGGAAGCCCTCCCAACTCTGAGTTGACTGGAACCGAGTGAAGCCATGATGGACACCGACACCAAATCTCAATGAAAACCCTGAAAGGAAAGAGGGGAATTCTGGTTGGTTTTTTTTTTTTTTTTTTTTGGGGGGGGAGGGGGGGCTGTTTGTAGCAGTTGTGGTCGGAGAAGGAAATAATTGAATCTGAGTTGGGATATTCGTGATAAGTTAAGAAGCGGAGACAACTCGACAAAAAGGCATCATCTTCCTCGTCTTTTAGGATGAAGTAGAAATGGAACGGTGGGGTTGTCCTTCTAATGTTTTTCTGCTCAATTAGTGATAGCGTGGAAATAGTTATTGCTTTGAACACGAATCTGTATGTTTTTGTTGAAAACGGAAGAAACGCCGAGTGAAAGGGAAATGACCAAACACCTTTTTGTTGAAAAAATTATAAAATTATGAAGAAGAGTCGTCCAATAAAAGATTTTGAGTCATATATATATATATATATATATATATATATATATATATATTAAGAGCATACAAATATCAAAATAAGGTCTAAGATATACGATAAATCAACATGTTACTATGTATAATCTATAAAAAAAAAATCTAAATACTACGAGGAAAGGAATGTAATTATTGGGAATAATAAGTGAAAATATTCGTTTTCCATACTTATATCGATCATCTTTGATTTATATTAAAAGTAATTAGTGAAAATATTTATTTCCCTATTTATGTTGATTATCTTTTGCGTATAGCTAATGTAGGATTTAAAAACACCAACAAATTTCAATTTTAATACATAAAATTCCTGAATCTTAGTTGAATTAGAATCACTTAACTTTTTCAGTTATTGGATATTATAAATCTAAAAAATGTCACAAAATCTTATCATTATTTTTTATTCACAATTCAAATACTTTTAAAAGAATGATCAATCTTCTTCAAATCCTTTCTCTCTCTTATCTCCGATGTGAGAGGAAACTCATTCTTTTACTCACAAATTTCTCCAATTTCAAAAAAAGAAATATTCTCTTCCCTTCTTTTTTGGAAATTCATGTATCTTAGAATATGGGAAGTTTAGAAGTTTTACAAAGAGAGGGAGATTTTAAGAAGAGGGGTGGTTTACAAAACAGTCACTCACACCCTCTATTAACTCCCTTTTCAAATCTAGCCACATGGGTGGATCCACACCCATTTCCAATAGCTCTCACTTGCGTATGAGAGTTAAACTCACATGATTATTATAATCGAACATCACAAATTTTATAGTGACAAGTGAATCATGAGACTTACGAGAATCTAAGAGTTTTAGGGTTATACACTAATTAAAGATATATACAATCCACTTCTAATATGGTGATGAGGATATTGTATCTCATTATATTTCAGATTTTTTTACTAAACACAATCAGCGTATCTCTAATCTTTCAATTAAAGTAAGAGCATATTGACTTAAATCACGTATTCACAATTACATTTCTAAACATTAAGTCATAAATATAATTGATCAGTCTGTGAATACAGAGTAATGTATCGGTCAATGATCGTATATCTTTTGTACTATTAATTTTCAATCTTATCTTAAATGTTTTTTATACATGTATTATCAAACCGAATTAATCATGATTTTTTGATTACATACTAAAATAGTAATATTAAAATAAAATTTCAGAAAACTATCACAAATTTTAAGGGTATAAATTGAGATTGAATCCGGATCCTACACAATGAAGTGAAGAAGGATGTACAATCTTATTATCCATATGGTCATATAAATACGTGATATGCAACATATGCTACGATACTCTTTCTTCCTATCCGGAAGTGTATGTCTTCTTTTCCAAAAGAAAAAAATAAATAATATACTGCACAGGTTCTAATCCAAATGTACACAATGTTTGACTTAAGTTTTTCTTTTTATAAATTCTCAAAATCTCATAACATTAATGAAAATTCACACCTGATTATTAAACAAATTTAATGAATTATGGAAAATCTATTTCAATTACAATACATATATATATATATACAACCGGTGATCTCATCTTAGTACTATATTAAGATGACATGTATGTTAATCTACCATAAATTAATATTGTTCTATCTCTACATGTCACTAAGACATTAGAGACGATTACTCTTGTGAGAGAGTTAATCTCAAAAACTTGTTCGATACACCTTTAAATCCAGACACAAAAATTTTGGATACAAAAACAAAATTTAAATGACAATAAATATGAGAATTATATCATATATTTTATGTATACGATTACAATCACAAATACAGTAACAATCTACGCAATTCAAGTAATCTAACATGTATCATAAACATATCTTTAGGTATTGACTTCATAAAAGAATCAGGTATTATCAAATATATTGACATATACTTTTGTGTTACTTCCCTCTTTTCATTACATCTCTAACAAAATTGAATTTTATGTATATTTATTTGGCTTTGTCATGGTATGCTGGTATAAATAATAGTTGATTGATTGTTACAATAAATCATCACAATTTCTACTGAGTTGTTTATTACTTCTAAATATTATAAAAATCTATTTAACCAAATTCTTTCTTGAATTAGTTCTTTAGTTAACAAACTAAACAAACAAACTAAACAAACTAAACAAACAAAATTAGTTCTTAAATATTATAAAAATCTCTAACAAACTAAACTAAAAATTAACTGAATTAGTTTGAACTAACTTGATGAACTAACTAACTATCTAAAGAAACTAACTAACTAAAAAATACTTGAAGAGTTACCGGAGTTATCTGGGCTTGCTTTGCTGGGACGAGAGAACTCTGTAACTAACTTATTTTTATATTTATTATCAGAAGTAACATCCAACCTAGTTAAAAATTGACATTGGCCTTATAATTTAAAGCATGGAATTTTTGCTACACATGCAATCCCCCAACCTGTAGATCAATTTTGCACCCATGGAAAGAAAGAAATCATTATTGAAAGACCAAGAGTTGAAGTTCACGTGGCTTGCATAGTGCATAGATGAGAAACCTCTTCCCGACTCCAGTGATGTTTTACCAGATAATTGATAAACTCCTCCATCACAAACTCTCTAGGCACATTAGCCATAAAAACTCTAATGCAATATCATTGTGAGAAACTAACAAAGAAGAAGCAGGATTAAAACTATTTACAGGTATTAATATTTCAAGGAACTTCATCCCAGTCAATCTGCATGGCAGGCCGAGCCACATTGGTGGATAAAGCAAACTACAGGTTCATTTACTTGAAAACTTAGAAATACACAAAAAGATGCTTACCAACTGTTGCCATGGTAACAATGGCAAAATACAGTGATGTTATGCAACGAGTCCAAAGATCAACATTTCTGAAGTGTGACTAATTATAATCACCCATCTGTAAACTTGATATCCATGCATACCCTTCTCTGGCAGGGGGAAGGGTGGTAGCCAAATAGTAAAAGACGCAGGCAGCTGTGTGCGTACAACAGAGCTCCACAACACCATCCTGTGGATGTAATAATTAGTCACTAGACTTCCTTAATTAAATTTTCAAGTGCGAGTCTTGAAAATGAAAAAATAGGCGCCAGGGGATTCAACCCCTAAATGGACTTTTGCTTAAACCAAATTAGTTGGATAATGCGAATACAGTTGGACAAGCACCAAAAAAATTAAAATAAAAATAGAGCTCCACAAAAATAAATTTCACAATTCTTGTGAACAAGTTGTGGATTCTGGTGTCTTGCACCAACTTCTCAAAGAATTCTTTCACCCTCAGTGCTCGACTTAGTCTTATCCACAACAGGTAGCTCACTAACTTCCTTTTCCTGCTAGCCTGATCACAGGTAGGCACAGTAGACTATAATAAAAGATAAGCTTACAGAGATTACATGGAAATAAGTTAATTTTATTTTCAAGGCTTAAACACTTGCAATGAATCAACTAAGAAGTTTATTATCTTATCCACCTAGCAATTGTTCTAAGATAGTTAAAAAGGAGAAAGTAGAAAACTACGTTTTCTGTCCACAACTTCTAATACTTCCGTACACATGGATAGAAAGCACCACAGATGTACTTAACCGAGCTGTAGATTGTTTTCCCAAAGAATGATGCCACTGCCAGTGAAAATAGATACAGCAGCCATGGTGAAGGTGAGGCTCTTTTTTGAGCCCTGCATCCGATAGCCAATTAAAAATAAACTATTGAACATAAGCAAGTATGTTCTCCTATTTAGAAAATTTGTGATGACGGACCTCTCCTTAGTTCCAAATTTATCAAATTCAGTCAATTATGAGAATTCCTTTTCCAATTTTGCTATGCTTGTACCATACAAAGAAATACCAAATATTCAATATCACAGTTTCCATGTTATATCTGTCCTTTATCTCTTCCTCTTATTCTATTAACTGTTGGTGCAGTATAGAGGAGGGACTCTTCAACTTACAAAATATTTCTCACACACTTTAATCATTCAAGATGAACATTATTTATATAAATACAATACTTTGTAATTGACACCCATTGGGACTTGAAACACTTTGGAACTTACAAAGAGACCTTTGATATTCGCAACTAAATACAAATTATTTATTCTAATTAAAATAAGTTTACGTTTCCAATATCCCCTCTTAAACTTGTAATTCAACCTTTGATAATTCCAAGACTAACTCTTAATTTGCAAAAATCTTTAAACTTTAGACCTTTTGTAAATATGTCAGTAACTTGATTCTTAGACGTCACATGCTTGAGCTGAATCACCTTCTTTGCAATGCAGTCTCTGATGTAATGGTACTTGGTGTCGATATGTTTGCTTCTATCATGAAAAACTGGATTTTTTTCCAAGACTATTGTTGATTTGTTATCAACAAAAATATTAGTAACCCCATTTTGTTCAATCGTTAGAACCTTTAGAAGGCTCCTCGTCCAAATGGTATGACAAACACATAAAACTACAGTAATGTCAAGTTGAAAGAGTGACAATTGGTTGTTTTTTTGAACTCTAAGCAAATGCAGTCGCACCCATAAAAAAAAACAAAACCACTCGTAGTTTTTCGATCATCAACATCTTCTCCTCAATCATTGTCACTAAGCCCATACAATCTGAAATTATTTGCAGTAGTATAAAATAAACAATAATTCAATGTTCCTTTAATATATCAAAGAATTCTCTTGGCTATCTTCATATGAGTCACAGTTGGAGCTTCCATGTATCGACTAATGATACAAATACCATACAAAATATCCGACCTTGTACAAGTCAAAAACCGTAGCCTTCCAACTAATCTTCTAAATACATTGGATTTACCTTTTCGGCATGGTCAAACTTTGAGAACTTGATTCTATACTTCACAGGTATAGTAACTGAATTGATTTTATCCATCTTGGACTCTTTTAAGATTGCTTCTGCATAAGTCGTCTGAGAGAGAAAAATCCCTTCTTCACTTTGCCTAATCTCAATTCCAAAATAATAGGACATAACTCCCAAATCAATCATCACAATTTTTTCAGACATTTTCCTTTTGAATTCCTCAACCATCATCAAATTACCATATGTGAAAATCAAGTCATCTACATATAGATACACATACATAATCTTACAAACCTGTGACTTTTTCACATATAAAACATGTTCATAAGGACACTTAAAAAAACCATTTTTCTGAAAATATTCATCAATGCACGTATATCATGCCCTTGGAGTTTGTTTGAGGCCGTATAAACCCTTTTTTAACCTTAGCACCTTCTCTTCTTGACCATTAACAATGTAACCCAATGGTTACTGTACATAGACTTCTTCTTCCACCGTGCCATTCAAGAAGGCAGATTTTATATCCATTTGAAAAATCTTCCAATTTTGTTGAGCAGCAAAAAAAATAATTAGTCAGATAGTTTCCAAGTGAGCTACTAGTGCAAAGACTTCATCATAATTGATTTCGGCTTTTTGGG
The DNA here is from genome assembly GCA_033439265.1 of Dillenia suffruticosa. Taxonomy (NCBI): domain Eukaryota; kingdom Viridiplantae; phylum Streptophyta; class Magnoliopsida; order Dilleniales; family Dilleniaceae; genus Dillenia; species Dillenia suffruticosa. Next base: position 25,240,581 of record JAVTVX010000015.1, read on the forward strand.
TGAATCCCTTTGCAGCAAGCTAAGCTTTGTATTTATCCACCCCTTCTTTAGCATTTTTCTTCACTATGTAAATCCATTTTACTGCAATAGGTTATTTCTTATTGGGAGTGTTGTGAACTCCCAAGTATTATTCCTTTCAATAGTTTTTATCTCTTCATCCATAGCTAATTTCCATATTTCATCTTGGACTGCTTCTTCAAAATTTATTGGCTTTGTGTTTGCAAATAAATAAAAGAGAGTGGAATCATTGAGTTCTTTCGTTTCTGCATAGATTTCTTCCAAATTTCGCATACGAGGAGACCTCTCGGAGGAGCTTTGAGGGGGAAAATCTGCTTGATTTGATCAACGTACACGTAGAAGAGTTTGTGGCATAGTGGCAGCAGCTTGATTTATTTGAGATGCCCGTGGAGGAGATTGTGATGTAGTAGCAGCAGCAACAATTTGGTCAGGAGACTGATCTGTAGAAACAAAATTATCAGATAAATGAAGAAAGTTATAATTTTCATTTTAAGGAATATTCCATTCCCAAGAGCCATTCAAACACCATATCTCTGCTGATGATAATTTTTCTATTATAGGATTATAAAATTTGTAACCTTTAGAATGTTTTGCGTATCCTATGAATACGAGCCTTTCACTTTTCTTGTCCAATTTGTTTCTTATCCATTAGGAACATGAATATAACCAATACAGCCGAACACTCTTAAATGTGAAATATTTGGCTTTTTCCCGCTCCATGCTTCTTGTGGAGTCATTTGCTTTAATTTCATTATGGGACTTCTATTTATCAGATATACTGCACATGCAACTGTCTCAGCCTAAAACTCTTTTGGCATCCTCTTGCCTTTCGGCATACTACGAGCCATGTTAAGGATGGTTCTATTTTTTCATTCCACCACACTGTTCTGTTGAGATGATCTTGGAACAGTCAATGAGTGCCGGATACCACGATAATCACAAAATTAATTAAATTTTTGTGATGTGAACTCTCCTCCTCGATCAGTTCGAATGGCTCTAATTAAGTAGCTCCTTTCATTCTTAACTTGAGCTTTGAATATTTTGAAAGCTTCAAATGCCTCAGATTATTCTTTCAAAAAATAAACCCAAGTTTTGTGAGAATAGCCATCAATAAACAATAAAAAATACATACTCTTCCCATACGAATTTGGGCTAAAAGGCCTACAGATGTCAGCATGTATATCAAATCAAGTCGTTGTGAGGCTCAAGAGAAAGACTCATTCGGAAAACTCCTCCTAGTTTGCTTACCGTACATAAAACCTTCACATATTTGATGGGGATGGTTTACGGGAGGTAAACCATGCACCAACCACTTCTTGAACAGCAGCTCCAATCCACCAAAATTCAAGTGGCCCATTCTAAGATGCCATAGCCATGATGTATCACCTGCAGTAGCCTTTAAACACTTGAAAATATCAGTGTTGATCTTCAGTTTAAATATATTATTATTTGATAATAGCACTTTTGCAATCGGTCTTCCTTTTCCATCTTTCATAACAAGCCCATTTTGGCTCATCGTTATCCTATATCCCTTTGCCAAAAGCTATCCAATACTCAAAATGTTTATTTTTAATGCTGGAACTTAATAAGCATGAGAGATAAATTGATGATTTCCATTCTTCAATCGTATAAGAATATCTCCTATGCCCATGACAAGAACAGTAGTTTTGTCGGCAAAAGATGTGCTACTTTTAATAGATTTATCAAGACTACAAAACAAATCTTTACTACCTGTCATATGATTGTTGGCTCCAGAGTCAATATACCAAAATTTCATATTTCTTTCTTCATTTTTGTTACAAATCATTAGTAAAGTGGACTCTTCATCTTCCTTAGCCTCAACAAAATTTGCCTTCTCATTTTTGTTGAAATGCATTTTACAGTCTGCAGCAAAGTGATTCCTTCCTTGACAATTGTAACACTATATACTAGATGCTTGACCACGGTCTCTTTGAAACCAGCCACCTCTACCACGTCCTCTTGATTTTTGTTGTTAAACATCTGGTTCCTTATTATTAGTAAAATTTCTGCCTCCTTTGCCTCTTCCACGTCCTCCTCGAGTCCAGCCTCGACCTCTTTGGTCGGGTTGTCGAAGCTCTCAAATTAATATTGATTCCCCCAATGCAACAAACTGTAGCAATAGTGGTTACCAGATCGAATCCCAAGAGAACTATGTTAATTTAACTCCTTAGTAAATGTCAAAATAAAATAGGGGGTTTATAAAATAAATTCCTAAATCAAAATTAAATAACTAAAATTAAAAAACAAATAAAATATGCAAAAATACTAAAATTTAAAGAAGAAATTCAATTCACCAAACTCCGATCCAAGGGTTCATATATTCGATTGTCTTATTGATCATTGGTTGAAAATATTATTTTTGCAATTCAAGCATTTAACCTTAGATCTATTAGGATAGCCATAATAAATCTTGTGTTTTCCTAAAATAATTGACCAAACCCAGTATCCAATCAAAATTTATCATTAATCGACTGGACACGATAACGTTCCATATCAAATAATGACAGCATTAAATTCTGTGAAAACAGTTAAACCAAAATACAAATAACCAGATAGCCATACAATTATTCGATTTTGTTTCATCGATTCCTTAGGTTAAAATGAATATCGGCAAACGACCCATAAACATATATAACCTATTTGCTACTCGTACCATTCATTCATGACAATTACGGATCACTGAAATCCTGGATGGAGTAAAAAAATTGATATTGAATTAAATTGTCAGATTAACCAATACCAATCCTTCATAAAAATAAACCAAGAATCGATGAATACTTGAATTAAAATGCAAGAAATTAAATAAAATATATAATTTCACAATGAAAAACAATTGATTAGAATTCCCCTTGAATCTGAATAAAAGAACTAGCCACTCATGGTGGTAAGTGTTAATACAAGAAAATAGAGAAAAACAAAGTTCCTAAAGAGAATAAAAAAATTAAAAATAAAACCTAATGAAAGAGTGAATGAAGTCCCTGCAGAAGCAACCTTCTTTTTCCTCCTTGAGATGCAGCCGCCTCCTTTTTCTGTACAGAGTATGTGTGTTGTTTTATTGAGTGCAGCCCTTCTGTATTTAAATAAGCAAGGTAGCCGGCCCCTTTTTGTGTAAATAGGAAACTTTCCTTCCTTCTAGTCTTCCAATTTGATTAAGACTCTTCCTATTGAGAAAATTACAAATCTCATTCTTACTAAAAAAAACTTTTTACTAAAAAAAACAGAAACTCTACTAAAATGCTGAAATTAAAATTCAAGCTCCTCTTCTTCAAAACCCAACAAGATGTCTTGACCCAATTAGTTCCAAAATTACCTTATTAAGCCCAATTTACTCCAAATTTTCAATTTCAATCTCTTAAAAATAAAATTCAATAAAACCAACCATTAGGGTATTAAACAATTCAAATTCAAATCATGATAATAATAATAAATTGACAAAATTGCATGTTATCAAATTCCCCCACACCAAACCAATGCTTGTCCTCAAGCATCCATTAGATTAATGTCACACAAATATTCTCTTCTTCACTCCTTCCCCTCCTTCAATTCATCTTCAAATAATTTCAAAGCAGCACACATCGAAAAAATTCAAGCAAAAATAACAATTCAGAGAGCAAATGATCATAGTTTTAAAACTTTAAAAGAAAATATAAGCACCCCATCAAACTCGATAATCTCATCAAAATTCAATGCATCAAGATTCAATACCCTCACAAGGATTTCACTCTATACACTCAAAGTATTTAAGGAAATTTATCAATAACTCTCAAAATCAAAGCATAGTATGCTATTACCATAAGTTTGCTTATTTATCAAATCTCCACCACCACTTATATGAATTCAAAACAAAAATCCGGGGGTCTTTGTAAGGGTTGTAACGTGGCTTGGGTAAAGATAGGGTAAAAGAATAAATGTATCGTGTAATACATATATCAAAGAAGCATGTCAAGAACATATCCCCTATATCCCATATCATGAAATACAATCAAGCCAAAAGAAATATACCCCAATCAAGATCATTATCATCTCTCAATCAAACTTTTCACATTTTCGCTTCAAATTCCCCAATTTCAACTTTTGAGAATTTCTTCTTTTTCTTTTTCTTTTCTTTTTTTTTTTTTGGAAACTAAATGATGATCAATGAAAATACCGCGCATATACAATCCACCCCAAGTGTATAATCGACTTCCCAAAATAAATCCCACAATAGAAGTACCTCATTCCCTTTGCAAATAACCTCTCAATATATGCTCAAATCACATGCTTCTTTAATATAAGGATCAAAAAGAAGGTAAAACGTAAAAAGAAGTTTATGTGTCAATTAACGAGATTAAAGCAAAGAAAAGGGATATAAGCTCAAAGGGTTTCACTAGGGGATGAATATGTGAGGGAATGTCTTTTAAGATAGATAAAGTGTGTAAACCTAATTGCCCCCATCATATTAATGCATGAACTCATTGATGTGGTCTCAAAAAGTATAGCAAAGCAAGTTCTAGAATAAACACACTAAGATTGATGCACACTCATGAAGAAAGATTAGAGTAAATTTGATGACATGCTCTTAAGGCTCAAATTCTCACAAAAAATTGTGCAATGTTGTATCAAATCTATCACATTTTCAAATGACTCAATCATCAAGATCAATGGGACACTTTAAAACAATTTTATCCAAAAATAACTAATCACACTTGTCTCTTTCATGCATTTCAAATTCAAATCAATAATGTATACTAACTCAAAATCATTATCCGACAAAATCCAGAGAGTACGAAGTTCCAAAGAAAAATAGAAGAAATGACATTGGCATGAAAATCCTCCCCCACACCTAAATACTACATTGTCTTCAATGTAAGCAAAAGATGAGAAAGTAAGACACAATGCTAAAGAAATTTACAACCAGCACAATCGAAAACCAATCTCAGAAAGGAAAGATGCTAGGCAATGAAAGAGAACAATGACAAGGAAGATAAAAACGAGAGGACTCCCCTAAGGTGATGGCGAGAATGGGAGTTGAAATCCCACAAAAGTCGCGAGCGCTTGGATGTTCCGCTCCAACTGAGAGATGTGTTTCTACAAGTCGTCGACCATTTGAGCTAAGGAAGGATAGTGAGACAAACGTGCAGCATCGGAAGGACCTACAAAAGAAGAGGGAACTCTCGACAGAATATCATCCGGCGAGGTGAAATGATAAACACCATCCTTCGTAGAAATAATACCCATTCGCATCAAGCATGCAAAATCCAAAGGTTCGGCGGAACAAGCAATATTCAATGTGTGATTTGCTAAGTCTAAAACTTTCAAATTGACAGCCAAATGTGTGATTAAAGAGCCAAGAATCAGTGGTTTAGTAGAAGAATTCACAACATTCTGAAATTGAGTAGCAAGCCAATAACCAAAATTAACCTTTTGACCTTGAGTCATGGACCATAAGAAAAACAGTTCGGGCTTTGTGCAAACAGCAGAACTAGCCTTTCTCCCAGAAAAACTAAAGGCTAAAAATCATTGTATGATTTGCAATGCATGATCCTTAAGATAATAACTCTTGGAATGGCTTGGATCAAAGCTAAGAGGATTAGTTGTCAATTCAGACCAAATACTAGAGCAATAGGAGTTAAAATGAGACGTGTAATCACAAATAGGAGAACAAGCAGATGTGCTGGAGCTGGAAATGTCTAGAAACCCTAAAGGTTCATTAAATTGTGTCAAGGAAAAGTGAAATGCTTGGTTTATCAATTGGAATTCAATGAGACCTGGGGTGTCTACAGCCAATTGGGAAGAGGTGTCAAAACGAAATGTTGTGTAAAATTCACATGTGAGTTCCTTAAATGCAGGGAATGACACATTCATATAGTTACTCCAGCCAATTGCAGATAAAAAACCTATGATTCTATCAAGTAATCCAAGAGATTCAAGTGTGGGAACATGAAAATGTTTGCAGGGAATTATGGCTCAGGTGGAGATGTCGAAATACCTACGTTTGTGCTCAGCAGAAGTGAATTTGAGGCAGCCTCCCAATTTCGCAGGTTGTGGGGGGATGATTGTTTTCCGTTTGGCAATTCGAGATCGCGATTTGGACCTTCGGGAAGAAGAAGGCTGTTGTTGCTCTGTGGAAGTGGGGGGTGCATGTTGTGCAGGGTCCATCGAAGGGGAAGGTGCTTCAGGGTCTGCAGTGTTAGAGGTGGCACTCGAAAAGGTTGTAGTCGATCGCGGAAGCAGCATGCGAGGCCTTCGCGGTGGAGCCTTCGGTTTGGGCAATCGCACCCGAGGCTCTACAGGTGATGCTGGATGCTGAGGAGATGCCGCAGGTGATTGCGGAGATGATTGTGAGGAAGAAGTTGCTGAAGGCGACGGTTGATTGTCTGAAGAGAGGGAGATCAGGTCGTCGCTAGGGTTTGTGGCTCTTGTGCGTTTGGATGAGGCGTCGCGTGAAGAAGATGCACCCTGGCGATCGCGAAGCCCATATCGATGTTGGGGAGTTCGCTTCTGTCCCATGCTGGAGTGAATGCAGTGGTTGTGGTTTTCGGAGGCGAACCGAGTGATGAAGAGATACGGTACGAAGCCTCGACGACGTCCTTGAAATCGGGATGGTGCTGTGGTAGAGTCACAGAATGAAGCGTAGGGTTTGATCGAAGAGATGGTGGTGATCAATTGGCGGACGAACGAAGTGAGCTCTCGGAATGGTGATGTGTGATGAAGCAAGTTAGGGTTTTGGTTTGAGGTCAAATTGGGAATGACTGTGTCGGAGAACCGCAATTTGGGTATTTCTTCAGAATCCCCCTTTTGTTTTTATTTTTTATTTTTTATTTATTTTTTATTTTTTATTTTTTATTTTTTATGAGGCCGGAAATCGCGTGATCACTTCTTATGAAGATGACTGCTTCTGTCCAGTTTGTTGTTTCACTGATGTCGGAAAACCGCGTGATCATCTGTTAATGATGAGAATGCTTCTGCCCAAAACTTTTATTTGGCTGTGGAACCCGCGTGATCACGCCCTAATGCCAAGACTGCTTCTGTCCGAAATCTGACTGTCACTCTATTTGTGACTTGGCTTGAGAAAATTGCTGGACACATGCAAAAAATTAAGAGAAGGGATAAATAACACTAATAGAAAAATGAAAATTGAAAAAAAATGAAATAACTAAAAATTAAATCAAACTCTTAAAAAAAAATTTTGGGTTGCCTCCCAACAAGCGCAAGTATTTAACGTCGTTATGCTCGACGGTATTCACTTGTTTCTCTTCAAGGAGGCTTCAACTTTACTTTGTGAGGCTCATATAACTTTCCTTCCATATCTAATTGTGCATTCAATTCAAAATCAATATCACATTTTTCTTCACAAATTTCCTGCACAATTAAATAAAATATATCAGTAGAACAAATTGATTGACACTCATTTAGGTACTTCATAGGATCAAAAATAATAAATTGCACAATCTCGCCGTCGAACTCGACGGAGAGAGTACCCTCATCCACATCTATTTTGATCTTTACTATCTTCATGAATGGTTGTCCTAATAGAAGTGGAGCTGAATTTGTGATAGTGTTTCCTTCCATTTTCAAGATGTAAAAATCAGTTGGAAAAATTAATTCGTTAACCTGTACCAAAACATCTTCAACAATCCCCTCTGGGTAAACATAAGAATGGTCAGCTAACTGAATAATAACTCCAGTTTCTTTTAATGAACCCAATTTTAGAGTACTATAAATTGAATAAGGTATGATATTAATAGGTACTCCTAAATCTAACATAGCATACTCCATTTTTTTCTTACCAATAATACAAGATAGAGTGAACATACCTGGATCTGTACATTTTTAGGGTAGAGTTCTCTTGATGATATCAGACACATTCTCACCTATCTCATCACCTCTTATTTTCCCTACTTCCTTCTCGTATTCTTCCATCTTGGATTACTCAAACTTAATTGGACTTTCATCGATGGCCTTATCCTCTTCTTCTTCATCGTTTTTTTCATCTACCTTCTTGGGCGATGGTGGGGGTTGATCGCAACACTATTGCACTATCATTCTCCTTAGGGTTTACTACCGTTTGTGAAGGTAATTTCCCTGAGATTCGAACCTCCAAATTGCTAACCGAAGTGGCTAGCTGAGTGATTTGATTTCCCAAATTTTGAATACTAGCTCTCGTTTCCTGTTGAAATTGTTGGGTGTTAGTCGCGAGAGCTTTCACAATATCTTCTAGGGACATACCTGAATTAGACGATTGTGTTAGTGCATGTGTTGGCCTATTGAATTGCTGAGGAGAATATCTTGTTTGTCCTCCTTGATTCCCACAACTCAGGTTTGGATGCTCTCTTCATCCGGGGTTATAATAAGTAGAGTAGGGGGTCGTACTTCTTCTGAGGTTGGCCAGGAAATCCTCCTACGGCATTTGTTTGATGAGTAGAATCTTCTTGCAGAGATGGACACATATCCGTAGGATGTCCGGGTATCGAGCATATGCCATAAACTTTTGTTGCATGTATTTGCCTTGCAGCCATCTGACGAACCAAAGCAGTCAATTCAGAAATTTGATTTTCAAAATTCGAGTGACTTACCTCATGAGATGGGTTCTCGATGCACAAGGGATGTTGGTTCAAAATTGATGCAGCTAACTCCATCTTTTCCTCTCCAAAAATCAATAAACAAGTGAAAAACACAAACTAAGAAATTAAAATAGTTCCCCGGCAATGGCGCCAAAATTTGGTAGGGTTGTCGAAGCTCTCAAATTAATACTGATTCCCCCAATGCAACAAACTGTAGCAATAGTGGTTACCAGGTCGAATCCCAAGAGAACTATGTTAATTTAACTCCTTAGTAAATGTCAAAATAAAATAGGGGGTTTATAAAATAAATTTCTAAATCAAAATTAAATAACTAAAATTAAAAGACAAATCAAATATACATAAATACTAAAATTTAAAGAAGAAATTCAATTCACCAAACTCCGATCCAAGAGTTCATATATTCGATTGTCTTATTGATCATTGGTTGAAAATATTATTCTCGCAATTCAAGTATTTAACCTTAGATCTATTAGGATAGCCATAATAAATCTTGTGTTTTCCTAAAATAATTGACCAAACCCAGTATCCAATCAAAACTTATCATTAATCGACTGGGCACGATAGCGTTTCATATCAAATAATGACAGCATTAAATTCTGTGAAAACAGTTAAACCAAAATACAAATAACCAGGATAGCCGTATAATTATTCGATTTTGTTTTATCGATTCCTTAGATTAAAATGAATATCGGCAAACGACCTATAAACATATATAACCTATTTGCTACTCGTACCATTCATTCATGACAATTACGGATCACTGAAATCCTAGATGCAGTAGAAAAATTGATATTGAATTAAATTGTCAGATTAACCAATACCAATCCTTCATAAAAATAAACCAAGAATCGATAAATACTTGAATTAAAATGCAAGAAATTAAATAAAATATATAATCTCATAATGAAGAACAATATATTAGAATTTCCCTTGAATCTGAATAAAAGAACTAGCCACTCATGGTGGTAAGTATTAACACAAGAAAATAGAGAAAAACAAAGTTCCTAAAGAGAATAAAAAAATTAAAAATAAAACCTAATGAAAGAGTGAATGAAGTCCCTGCAGGAGCGACCTTCTTTTTCCTCCTTGAGATACAGCAGCCTCCTTTTTCTGTACAGAGTATGTGTGTTGTTTCATTGAGTGCAGCCCTTCTGTATTTAAATAAGCAAGGCAGCCGACCCCTTTTTGTGTAAATAGGAAACTTTCCTTCCTTTTAGTTTTCCAATTTGATTAGGATTCTTCCTATTGAGAAAATTACAAAGCTCATTCTTACTAAAAAAAACTTTTTACTAAAAAAAAAAGAAACTCTACTAAAATGCTGAAATTAAAATTCAAGCCCCTCTTCTTCAAAGCCCAACAAGATGTCTTGACCCAATTAGTTCCAAAATTGCCTTATTAAGCCCAATTTACTCCAAGTCTTCAATTTCAATCTCCTAAAAATAAAATTCAATAAAACCAACCATTAGGGCATTAAACAATTCAAATTCAAATCATGATAACAATAATAAATTGACAAAATTGCATGTTATCACTCTTCCACTCAGTCTTCCTCGGCTTCGGGCTTTGCTACGTCCGCCAGCAAATTGTTGTTGTGCATCCTCCTTTTCATTTATATTTAATTTAGCTTGTAATGCTTGAACGACAGACTCTTCTCTTTTCTTCAATCTTTCTTCATGGACTTGTAAAGAATCCAAAAGTTGATCAATTGACATTTATACCAAATCATGTGACTCTTCGATTACAGTCATAATTTTGGAATCAATGAACGGAGAATTTTTTCAATCGCACGAATATCGTCCATCATTTCTCCATATCTTCTTAGTTGATTAACAATTGCCAAAATTCTATTAAAATATTCTTCAATAGATTCAGAGTCCTTCATTTTCAGATTTTCATACTTACCTCTCATGGTTTGCAGGTGCACTTTAATGACTTTGTCTTTCCCTTTAAAGGAATTTTGAAGGACCTTCCATGCATCCTTTGCACTTGTTGCAGAATAAACCTTTTCAAATATACTCTCATCCAAACACATATGGATAAGAGTAAGAGCTTACTGGTCTTTCCTTTTAGCCTTCTGCAAAGCGTCTCTTTGTGCAGTTGTCATTACTCCCTCGTTCTCGGGTTGATCACGGCCCTTCTCAACAATGTCCCATACATTTTGGGATCCACTACTAGAAAACAAGCCATCAGCGACGGAAAAATCCGTCGCTGATCGCTTGAAATCTGTCGCTGAAGGGTATCAGCAACGGATTTTTTCCATCGCTAATTTCGTCGGAAAAAGACACCCTGCTAAATATCAGTGATGGACAAAATTTCCGTCTCTAATCAGCGATAGATCAGCGACAGAAAAAATCCGTCACAAATATTAGCGATTGAAAAAAATCCGTCACTGAAACAAAAAAAAAATACGTCGCTGATTTTTTAATTCTGAAAAAAAAATAAGAGACAACTCCCCCCCACCTCTAATTTGTGAATTTTGCCTCCATTAGGAATCGAACCAATGCACAAGAGGGAGGAAGAGAACATGCCAACCACCGGCCCAATTTCACCTTTTAATTATATATATTTTTTTATTTACTTATTATCTTTATCTCATATTTTTTAATAATAATAAAATAATATAAAATGATATAAAATGATATAAAATTATAATAAAATTATAAAATTATAAATAAAATAAAATAATAAAAAATTTGAAAAAAATAAAATAATATTATTATTCTACAAAATAAAATAAAATAAAAATTATTAAATTAAAAAATTAAAAAATCCGTCGCTAATTTTTCCGTCGGTAATCTGTCACTAATTTTTCGTCACTAATCCGTCGCTAATGATTATGTATTTTTTTTTTAAAAAAATTTTCGTTCCCCAATTCACCAATGGATTATCGACGGAATATTTCCGTCGCTAAATATTCTGTCGATATTCCGTCGCTGATAATTTTACAATTTTTTTAATTTTTTAATTTTTGGGTTTAACGACAAAAATATTTCCGTCGCTAATTTCCGTCGTTAATCCGACGCTATTCAGTCTGACATTAATCCGTCACTATTATCGACGGAGTTTTTTCCATCAGTATTTATCCGTCGCTGATACTAGTTTTTCTAGTAGTGGATTCAAGTAGAGCTTTTATTTTGATGCATTAGTTGTCATAATTTTCTTTGGTGAGATTTGGAAATTGGAAGGGAAACATTTCATTCATCTTGTTTCAAGAAGAGGGTTCTAATTTTTTTGTAAAGTAACATAAGGGCTTCCTTTTTTTGTGAGAAATGAAAATGCTCTGATGCCACAATGTTGGTGGAGAACAAGAGGAGGGATTCTTCAACTTACAAAATATGTCTCACACACTTTATTCATTTAAAATGAATATTATTTATAAAAATATAATACTTTATAACCGACACTTATTGGAACTTGAAACACTTTAGAACTTACAAAATGACATTTGATATTCGTAATTAAATACATATTATTTATTCTAATTAAAATAAGTTTACGTTTCCAACATTAACATCATCAATTTTAAAAAATCAATCCCATCAATACTCTTATTCTACATATGCATTATCCATCATTGCCGGTTTTAAAAGCACTTTAATGGATATGAACATGCAAATATATATATTTGATAACCAACACTCCACAGGATAAACATTCATGTAAGCAAATGCTTATTTGTCTTTGTAGTGTTTGGATAGCCGATTGGCACTTGGTTCACGGTTCCTTTTTGTGGGCTACTAAACACTACAAAAAAACACGGCGTTAGTGACGGATTTAGCGATGAAAATGTTAGAAAAATTCGTCGCTAAATATTTTAGCGACGATTTAGCGAAAAAAATTTTTCCGTCACTAATACGATGTCGGAAAAGTTTAGCAACGGAAAAACGAAATTTGTTGCCAAATTAGCGATGGACTGTCTTGTCCGTTGCTAAACTTAGTGACGGGCAATCATGTTCGTCACTAAACTCAATGACGGACTATCTTGTTTGTCGCTAAACTCAGCGACGGGCACTCGTGTTTGTCACTCAACTCAGTGACGGACTATCTTGTCCGTCACTAAAGTCAGCGACGGGAACTCATTTCCGTCACTAATCTCAGCAACGACCTACTATATCCGTGGCTAACCTCAGGCAATATTTAACGACAGAAATATGTATTCGTGGCTAACTTAGCGACGAGTTTGGCGACGAATCTGGGAATTCTTTGGTGACGGATTTTGTGACGGATCTGTAAAATTAGGAAAAAAAAATTTGTTTGTTTTAATGTTTTTCCCTGTTTAGGAAAAAAAACCTGTGTAACCAACATTCAAATATCCAATTGAACAAAAAAATTTATCAATCTACAAATATTTGTAGATTTATCCAATTCAATATCATTCATATCCAACCAAATATTCCATTCATATGCAATGGAACCAAAAAACCATCAATGTTCAGCCAACGAACGTTCATATAATAAATCTACAAATTTTACAATCCAACAAACATCCATTGAATAAGAGTTTGTGCATCAAACAAAATGTGAATAAAATCAAAGTGAAACAAATGTAAATATAGTCTAATGTCCGACATCGAAGATAGTAATAACAAAAAAACTATCGTCCAATATCCATTCAATAACAATATGTGAATAATATCGAACAAATATCCATTAATCATCATATTTGTCAGCATCGGGGTCATCAATAGGAGGCATAGAAGGTGGAACCTGACTCTGTGAGGAAATAAATTGATTTGCATCCAACTTGAGGTGTTGTAACATTAATCGTTGCATTAGCTCAAGCAATTGTTGTAGTGCACTCATTTGTTTATCTTTTTTTGCAAGTTCTGCTTTTAGACCAATCACTTCTTTGTCTAGTTAGACTTGTTTCATTGTAATGGCCGTAGTGGAGCATGAAGGGCTAGGTGTGTACACTCTGCTCAAGGATCCCATCCCAAATATTTTTCCTTTCTTTACCCCACCAGATGCCCCTAACCACGCTGCCATATTATCAATAGATTGCTCAGAAGATGCACCATCATGACCACTACTCGAATGAGCCAGTAGTTCCTTATATTTATCCTGCATTTTTATGACGGAAATCTAAAGGAAAGCAAAATAAAGTAGTAAAAATGAAAAATTACAAGTTCATCAAAATATAAAAAAGACAAAAAATTATGTACAAATAACAAAGTGAAATAGAATATGTCTTTTTTTTTTTTTGTGAAAGAAATAGAATATGTCTACCAAATCATACCACTGCTTTTTAGTTCACCTGATCAAATTTCCTAAATCAAAAATATTTCCTCATTTGCTCAAAGTTTGAAGGTAAATCTTGAAATATTTTGTTTGACATAGGATCCACTTGCTTGCGAACTTATACTAGGAACTATCATTTCCTCATCCAAAGAAAAGGATTACCAATGCTCACAAAATGTAACTTATCACAAAGAATAGAAACATGTTTCAAAATGCAAGGGACATAAATGATTCTCAATTTGAAAAGTGAATCTCATCTACCTTATGCCACAAAGATCAGAAGCTCTACTTTGGCAGAAGATAACAAAGCTTTGCTTGCAAAGGTATAATAGGCCCTTTCATTTTTTTTCTTTAATTTTTTGTTTTGTATGAACTAACATTATAAACAAAACATCCTACTAGATGAAATTAGAATGATAGGGTAGGCATTCAACAAGAAGAAAAGACACTATAAACAAGTCAAATTGATGTCTATCTTTCACTGCTTTTCTGGAAATAACAATTGTTCACTACGAGGAGGAAAATAATAAAAGGGCCACGATACAACTGACCTGACATTAGGTGCAACTTGAGGAAAGATGTATATTATCTGTTGAAAAATTACAATAGAAGAATGAAGAAAATAATATAGATTACTAAAGAACATTACAAGAGAAGAGAGAAAACTAATTACAAGAGAGAAGATTGTCTCTACTTGCTTGAGTACAAAGAGTGGAAAGGGATCCTATTTATACAAGAAACTAACCATTAAAGAAAAGGAAAAGAATCATAATAAAATTGGTAAAGAGGAAAATAAAATTAATATTCTAAGTTTATAATGATTGAATAAATCAATCATTAAATAAATCAACTAAATATATAATGATTGAGTAAATCAATCTGAATAATTGCTTAAGCCAACCAAATATATATAATTGACCAAATTAATTGTAATAATTAGTTCAATCATAATAATTGATTAAATCAATTATTATGATTGGATGGTTGATAATTGATTAGGTCAATCATAATGATTGATTAAATCAATCATAATGATTGACTAAATCAATCATAATGATTGACTAAATCAATCAATATTATTTGAATTTATTTTAACACTCCCCCTCAAGTTTGGCGAATAGATATCTATGGAGCCTAACTTGCTGAGAATATTTTGTATGTGACTTGTCGTAGTTCCTTTGGTAAAAATATCTGCAAGCTGTTCATTACTCTTCACGTGAGGAGTGACTATGGTCTTATCTTCAACCTTTTGGCGAACGAAATAACAATCGACTTCAATATGTTTTGTTCTCTCATGAAAGACAGGATTAGAAGCAATATGAATAGCAGATTGATTGTCGCAAAAGAGTTTGATAGGGGAAGTGACTAGAAATCCCAATTTTTCAACTAAGGCTTTTAGCCAAATGATCTCGCTGGTTGCTGCTGCCATGGCTCGGTACTCAGATTCTGCACTTGATCTTGAAACTACAGATTGTTTCTTACTCTTCCAAGATACGAGATTCCCACCAACAAATATGCAATAACCTGTGGTGGATCTTCTATCCATTGAATCTCCTGCCCAATCCGCATCACAATAGCCTACAATTTCTGAACTTTGATTATTCTTCATGCAGATTCCTCTCCCGGGAGACCCTTTAAGATACCTAAGAATCCTTTCAACTGCCTTCCAATGACATACTTTAGGAGCATGCATGTACCGACTGATTTGACTCACAGCATATGTAATGTCGGGTCTAGTGATAGTTAGGTAAATGAGCTTCCCAACGAGTCTCTGGTACCTTTGTATATCTGTGAAAGGTTGATCGGCATCTTTTTCTTCATCAGAGGTTGAGATAGGGCTAATCGCTGGTTTTGCTCCCAATTTACCTGTCTCCTGCAAAAGATCAAGAGTATACTTTCTTTGGGATAGGACAAGCCCCTTATGAGAGTAGACAAGTTCTATTCCTAAAAAGTACTTTAGTAGCCCTAAATCTTTAACTTCAAAACTAGATTTAAGGAAATTTCTAACTTGATCAATTTGACTGATATCACTTCCGGTAACAATGATATCATCAACGTATATGAGCACAATAGTGATTCTTTCATTATCAAATTTAGTAAATAAGGAGGAATCACTATTGCATTTTTTAAAGTTGTAACTGAGAAACGCAGAGCTTAGTTTTGCATACCAGGCCCGAGGAGATTGTTTGAGACCGTAGATAGCTTTCTTCAATCTGCACACTCGTCCTTCATGACTTTGATTAAGCCCTTGAGGTAGATGCATGTAGACCTCCTCTTCTAACTCTCCTTGTAAGAAGGCATTTTTTACGTCCATCTGGTACATTGGCCAACTCCTATTGGTGGCAAGAGACAAGAGAACCCTTATAGTGTTCATTTTTGCTACAGGTGCAAAGGTCTCCGTATAATCCACTCCGTAAGTCTGGGTAAACCCTTTAGCTACAAGTCTAGCCTTATAACGATCAATTGAACCGTCACTTTTATATTTAATCTTATAAATCCATTTGCATCCGACTGCTTTCTTTCCTCTTAGGAGAGTCGTTATTTCCCAAGTTTTGTTCTTTGTGAGAGCATCTAGCTCTTCTTTCATTGCTTTCCTCCATTCTGGGTGATCATTGGCCTCATTGAAATTTCTAGGCTCCTGTATTTGATCAATGCCACTCAAGAATGCTTGGTGACTTGAGGAAACATTAGTGGTAGTATAATAGTCAACAATAGGATAAGATGTGACCTTAGAGATGTAGTGTTACCATCTTGATGGAGGAAATCTTAGCCTTGTTGATCTTCTAAGTGGTGGTGGAGATGATAGCGAATTATTGGACTCTTCATTTACTTCTGAAGGAAGTAAGTCTTCTTGGGTTTTGTCTCTCCCTTGCTCCCTACTTTCTTCAGTTTTGAAGGAGCTTCTATCTTCCCTTTGCTCAGAATTTTCTGGTGATCCTCTCTCTTGCTTTTGTTCTGAATTTTCCTCTTCATTAGATTGGCAAGAGGGATTGCTAATTTCTTTTGGAGTTAACATGAAAACTTGTAGATCTTCTTTTTGTGGTGTTCTTGTTTTGCTTATATCTGCAAAATAGAACTCATTTTCTACAAATATCACATCTTTTGATGTGTATATTTTGTTAGTCGTAGGATCATAACATATATAACCCTTTTGAAATGACCCATATCCTATGAAAACACACCGTCTCCCCTTTTTATCCAATTTATTTCTAAATTGTTCTGGTATATGTACATAACATTTACATCCAAACACTTTTAAATGAGTAATATTTGGTTTAGTTTTAGTGAGAACTTCTAAGGGAGATTTTTCTTGAAGTATCCTAGTGGGTAAGCGATTAATTAGGTGAGCGGCAGTACTAATTGCATCGCTCCAAAAAATTTTAGGCATATTAGTATAGAACATGATTGTTCTTGCTATCTCAAGTAAATGTCGATTTTTTCTTTCGGCTATTCCATTTTGTTGGGGGGTATATGGACATGAGGTTTGGTGGATTATTCCATTTTCTTCTAGGAAAGTTGTGAATGCATGATTCATATATTCCCCCCCATTGTCGGTCCTAAATATTTTTATATTTGCATTATATTGTTTAGTTGTGTAATTATAGAAATTTTTAAATGCTTCGAATGCTTGTGCTTTTGAAGTGAGCATATATACCCATGTGTATCTAGCCTTGTGATCGATAAAAGATATGAAATATTTAAAACCTCGTCTAGATACTACAGGAGATGTCCAAATATCAGAATGTACAAGATTAAAAGCATTTTTATAAATTGTTTCCGAAATCGGATAATGCGTTCGAGTTTTTTTTCCAAAAATACAATTTTCACAATATCTATCTTCACAATTTTTTATTGAAAATAGGTATTTCAAAACTTGTTTATTAGGATGTCCTAATCTAGCATGCCACAAAATGTAATTTTCTTCTTGATATGCCGTGTGTACATGATTATCTTGATTCAAAAAATATAGGTTGTTTCTCCTGAATCCCCTACCAATCATTTGGTTTGTTTTGAGATCCTGAAAAACAACAACATCAGGATCAAATATAACTTTACAATGTTGATCTTTAGTAATTTGACTAATAGACATAAGATTAGATGAAAATTCGGGAACATATAAAGTATTAGAGTTTTTTCCAAAAATATTAACTTCTCCGAATTCTCTTACATTCAAATTATTTCCATTAGCGACCTTGACTGTTTTATGATGTGGAAGAGATTTTAGTTTTTTAAATTTCTTTTTGTCCCTAACCATATGATGATCGCAACCAGAATCTACTAACCAATCTTGAAAATTTAAAGTTGAGTTTAAGCAAATATCTGGATTAGTCGTTACTTGCTTGAACAGCACTTTTGAAACAATATTTTCGATTGTTGACTCAAGTGCTGCATTTTGGGCCATGTTTGAGGAGACTTGTCCCATTCTTTTCAAGTGCTCAGGTTTCAGGTGAGGATGGAGAAACCAACATTTTTCTTGTGAATGATTAGGCTTTTTGCAGTAAGCACATACCTTTTTGGCCATGTGTTGCACCTTGTTGGCCACTTGCCCTTCTGTATTTGAATTGAAACCATACCCTTCTACTTTGGATTGACAAGCATTCTCAAGAGTCATACTTGCTTCTGCTCGTTGGATCATGGATCTCACTTCTTGGTAGGAAGGAAAATCCTTCATTCGAAGGATTTCTTGACGAACATGTGCGAATTGCTCTCCAAGAGAAATGAGGAGTCCAAAGGACTTGTCTTCATCCTCTCTTTTTTGTAAAATTTTGAGGTCGGTTGTGATCGGCCTCAAAATTTTGAATTCATTCCAAAGATCTTCATATTCGCCAAATAGTTGAGAGAGCGTCTTCTCATCTTTCTTGATATTGGCAATTCGCCTCTTTATCTCGAACACTCTTCCTAAATTTGACTCTTGCCCATAAAGATTGTACATTTAATCCCAAAGAGCTTTAGAGTTTGGAGAGCAAATGACCATAGTTCTATGAATTTGATCCATAGAACTTGTGAGTAGGATGAACACTTGGTCATCCCTCATTTTCCATTCTTCGAATATTGGATCTGACTCATCAAGAGGGTCCTTTATAATATGACCCAAGAGATTTCTTGAGTTTAAAGATCTCTTAATATGAGCAGCCCATTAGAAATAATTTGAAGAGGTAAGAAGAATGGAAGAGAATGATTGTGAAAAAGAATTCATTTGAAAAGAATGATCTCCTTGCCTCAAAGAGGAAGGATTCGAAATTTGCTCTGATACCATATTGAAAAATTACAATAGAAGAATGAAGAAAATAATATAGATTACTAAAGAACATTACAAGAGAAGAGAGAAAACTAATTACAAGAGAGAAGATTGTCTCTACTTGCTTGAGTACAAAGAGTGGAAAGGGGTCCTATTTATACAAGAAACTAACCATTAAAGAAAAGGAAAAGAATCATAATAAAATTGGTAAAGAGGAAAATAAAATTAATATTCTAAGTTTATAATGATTGAATAAATCAATCATTAAATAAATCAACTAAATATATAATGATTGAGTAAATCAATCTGAATAATTGATTAAGCCAACCAAATATATATAATTGACCAAATTAATTGTAATAATTAGTTCAATCATAATAATTGATTAAATCAATTATTATGATTGGATGGTTGATAATTGATTAGGTCAATCATAATGATTGACTAAATCAATCAATATTATTTGAATTTATTTTAACATTATCTAATTGCTTTCTTAGTATTTTGAGAATATTAGGCACTTATTTATAATGAGCACAAAAAATGTTCATAAAGCAAATGCGCCAAGGGTGAAGAACATCCGGAAATTGTTTTTTAATTACTTATCACATTTTGCTATCCAAAAGGATAAGAAATGCCAGAAGAATGAAAATAACATTCTGCTTGAAGGAATGAATGTTCACGTGGGGCATCTTTCCATATTTGAAAAAAAGGAAATAATCCCACTTTCCATATGCACAAATGGTAACTGATGAGATTTAAATTCCCTACCATTTGTGGTGCCGGAGGCATATGGAAACTAGGGCAAAACCCTAGGAAGCACATAATAACCATTAGCACAAAATTTGTGAGGAGGCACAATAGAGAGGGAGAAAAATTCTGCGAAGAGAATTTGTGTCACCGGATTTCGATTGCGGTGTTGTGGTGTTGCGGTGATAGCTCGGCTTTCGTGGTTATCATCCCGACGGCGAGGTCATTTGATCGAGGTTCGTGGTTCTCCGGATTTTGCAATCTATTTTTTGAGATATGCCCAAAAATCATAATCTTTTATGATTCTGAAAATTTTGCACGCTTCCGCATGTGTATGTGTATATAAATCCAACACTGCTAATATCTCAAACAAGCATCATAAATGAAATCAAGGAACAGACTTCCTCAAGGTGAGAAAAGATCAACTTCTTCTAAGAACTCTACAGGTCTCCTAATTATAATAGAAGAGAGAGTTTTCACAAATAGTCTTATTGAAGTACCCCCTGCATTGCTTCTACATCAACTTTTAATAAACAAATATATATGCATTCTAACATTAGTGTAGGAAAAATTGGTCTTCAATTGTTGAGGTGGCCATTTATTAATTGTTGAAGAATTTTCTTAAAAAAGAATATTAATAAATTTTATATAGACAAACTCAATTTATTTAAAATTTTTAAAGTAATATCTAAATACTACCAGAATCCTATCTGCTTTACCAATATTTCTGCAAATTTTGGCTTCCTTTTGTACTTTTTAATTTCTATCCGATGTAAGTTTTGAAAGTAGCTAATGCCAAATATTGCCGTTTCTTTTGCTAACCATGTTTCTTCCTTCTACTTCTATAGTTTAGAGCAAAGTTAATTGCACCATTTATTTATTTCTTTATTATTAATTATTATTTTCAAATGAGATTTTCTGGCCTTAGGACTTCATGAGTATTATAATGAGAAAATTGTTAATAGCAATTTACAATTTTCTAATTGTTAAGATTTTTAAAATTGTACAGCCTAGAGGGAGCAAAATAGCATTATCATTAGGGAGATTTGATAAGTCTATCCAAAAAATAAGAGCCATCAAATTATCTAATGAGCGCAATGCAAGGGTCCACATCTACATAAATTAATTGATTTAAAGAAATATAGGTATTTTCATTAAGTTTCCAATCTTTTTCGATACTCATCGATATTAATCGACCCCCCGCATAAGTGGTAGACTCTTGGCCTGAATTACATGATCTGTTCCTTTTGTTCTGCTCGCTTTTCTTTATACTATTCTCAGACTCCTGAATGACGAGCATTCTCATCCAATTTTCGTCCGTGAAACAATGTGGTTTTGTTCGACTTATTTTCGCTTTATTAATCACATTGCGAATGTGATCACCAACTTTCTTGTTAAAGATTCATTTTATTTCATTGTCCTCCGATTCATTCCACGTAAACCTCCGCTGCAATAAAGAAGAAGGTATATTTAATATTATTAAGACATAAACTTTAATTGATGTAACAATTGAAAAACAAAACTTACCTTAAACTCTTGCCACCATAACTCCTTTGTTTCATTCAGAGTGTTTCTATAAGTGATCGATGTTCCTCCTCAATGCTTATTTATATTTGTTGAGAACACAAACCACATATACTGAATTTGAGAATTTAGATAAGAAAAATTTACAAAAGAGCAATGGTAAATAATAAATATAATTAAAAGAACCATATATATAAAAAATAATCATATTAAATAAAATCATTTAAAAAATGTTTAAATTAAATACTTACAAATCTCCACATGCGGGTATGAAATTTGTGTATTTTCTATGCCTACATCCCCCACAACATTTGATTGTTGCACTGACGGTGTAACCGAAGAAGATGGGGCTAAAGGATATTCAGAAGTGGAGGGGGACGGAGACGGCGAAGGGGAAGGGGAAAGGCTAGACCGTGCTTGTGAAGTTCGGGCGTATCCTCCACGTTTATACTGACAAATGGAAAAGTTAGACAAATGACGAAAACAACAATTGCATGTTGTATGAATACATAAGAAAGTGCCTCAATAAGCTTACCATATTCAACACTTTTGTAGCAAACAAAATATCTTTAGCGTTCCAACTAACTGACGTGAATGAACTACCAAAAGAATGCAAAGTATTCCAGCAAGTAGTAATGGGTTTTCCCAGCAAGCAGTAAATCATGACCATAGTCCAGCAAACAAGATATTCAAGCAAACAGTAAAAGATTTTTCCAGCAGGCAGTAAATAATGAGCAGAAACCAGCAAGCAGTCAAAGGTTTTGCATACAGCAAGCAGTAAATAAAAACCATATTCCAGCAACCAATAAAAGGTTTTTCCAGCAGGCAAAACCTTAGAAGACCGTATATGAAACATGGCCAGCAACATTCATGAGGAGTCCAAGCTAAATTTGCATAGGATTCATACAAAATAGCTCGAAACAAAGTTTGTGTAATGTGAGATCATAGAATACAAATAAGTATGAATACTTCGTATTTACCTCTGCCAAAGATAGGCCAAGGCCTTCCACAATACCAGACTCAGCCTGTGATGAATATCCTAATTGTACACCCATGAAGAACCATTTAGGGTATATTCAACCATATTTGCACCTTCAGGAATAGTAGTAGCAGAAAATATGCAGTAACATATAGCAATTTCTGATATGCTCCTCCGAATGGAATTGTAGCATGAATGGATAGAAATTGTAATAGTACTGGCATGTTTAGTTTTGAAAAGAAAGAAACTAGATTTGGTGTGTATGTATATATATAGAAAATTGAAATAAATCTGAATTTCTATAGAAAGTAAGTTTGAATCACAGAAAAGAGTTCATAAAGGAGTCTCAATTTCTATAGAAAAGAAATTTCTGGATTATGAAACAACTCAAAAAGAATTTTTAGATTCTGAGAATTAATTCTGAGTTGAAAAAAGAAAAAAGAAAAAAGAAAATGCATGTGTAGAATGCATAGGCAAGATGCAAAATGCAGAATGCAACCAGAAAGTGGTACAACAGCCAAGACAAAAATTCAACACTCAGATTGTGATTGTGCAGAATGCAGATGACACATAGGCATGCCAGGTATGAAACTAATAACCAAGTCATCCTACCTGAGGGCCACACTTAAAAATGCAAATTACACATTAGTGCAAGCGGAAAATGCATTTTTGTGGTATAGTTTGGGTTTCATTTGAAAATGAAAATAAAAACATATATATGATGGTCAACTTAGAAAACGAAAATAAAAATTGAAAACAAATATTTTTTAACATAGACTATATAACTTGGTCTATACTATGATTGGTTTGAACAATTATTATTTGTGTGTACCATATGAATATCATCCTTTGGAACAAGAACAAAGATCATTTACTCACGGATGATGCATAAAGCTAGAATAAGAAATATATATTGACATCAACTTAATGAATTAGGGCGGTACTTCAGAGGATATAATAATTTTGCAAAGTATGTTTGATATGGACAATACATGAAAAATAAATGGCATGTTTGGTGAAGTGTAAAAAGCAAATTAAAACAGTTGAAATACTATAGAGAGAGAGAGAGAGATTCAAAAACACAATCAAAACATGGACAAACATAAGAGAATATTCTTCGTAAAAAGTTGAAGCTTATGCAATTTATCTAAAAGGGTGTAATGACAAAAAAAGAGAGGGTGAGGATGATGCCTTCAAAATTCTAGACAAAGAGACTAAAGGGTCATATTCCTATCAAATGCATTGAGAGTTAATACATAAGACAAGCAAGAAATGGAACTCATATTTCCAGCCGCCAAAGTGCTTTATGCTACCATGCCTACTTTAGCATTGCAAGTGTGTCATGCTGTTGAAAAAATGCTGCATATTGTAGAATGTGAAAATCAGGTATCAATTTGAGATGGCAAGGAAATGAGGGAGGGGGAATGGAGACACTTCCTTGTGGCAAAAAATTTTGCCCCTAGATGAAAGTAACAAAACAGTATAAGGCTTGGCATAGGCATTGTAGTTTGTCAAAGAACCAGTCTTTGGGTCTGCTTGTGGGTCTGCCCCTAGATGAAAGTAACAAAACAATATAATGATATCCCTAAACCCCTTTGGGTCTGCCCTTGTTGTGGGTAAACTTTATACTAAAAAAAATTCATTAAATTTATCCACAAAATTCATTTGTTATTTTAAATTTTCTTTATTTTTTATCAATCTTACACAATCTTATATATATAACTTGCATATTGAAGAAGAGACAGTTGATAAAAAAAAGCCTAAGGTTCCGAAGATAGAGAGAGGAGCCATGGTTGGGACTAAGACTTAGGGTTTGGACATCGAGAGATCTGGAGAAGGAGGAGACGGGAGGAAGGGTCACTAGGGAGGAAAGAGGCATTGCTAGATTAGGCATAATAAAAAAGAAACTAGATTCGTACAAGACTCCATCAAATAGAAAAAATTGATCTTATAACATATTTCTATATAGAATTGAACCATCATAGTAAACACCTATAGCACAGAACACACAAGTTAAGACGAAAGCTAACTCATTCGAATCCAGCAACAACAGATCATGATATACTTGTAAAGGAGTACGAACAAATCAAGACAAAGTCCAAAGGAAGAAAAGTACGAACTCACCTAGGGCAGCCCTACACTTTCGGTGTTTCCAACCAAATCGATCCACTATGATACTTGTAAAAGATAAATAATGTTTTGAAATGTGTTGGGCTTCGAAGAGATTTTAAAAACCTACCAAGATTCAAGCCGATCTCAAGGGGTATATGGGCCGAACCCTAGTGAAGAAGAAACGAAATCCATCTGCCCTAGGTCTGAAATCAACTGTTAGAGGCCTAAAATCCAGCTTCGCATATGCCCTTGTGCTTCACAAAAACTCAAATCATGGATATTGATTGGAAGGAAGATGAAGATTCGAGAGACAGAGGGAGAAAGTGACTGTGGGGGAACAGGGTATGGAGAGATAGGAGACAAAAGTGGAAAAAGTGACTTAAGTGTTAAACAGTTAGGACCGAGGTTAGCGATGGAAGGATTAATCCGTCGCTAACTTAGCGATGAAAACAAATTTCTGTTGCTAACTTAGCGACGAAACAAAATTTTCGTCGCTAACATAGCGACGGATTAAAAATCCGTTCATTGCTCAGTTAGCAACAGATATAGGAGTCCATTGCTAAGTTAGCGACTGATACCCGAATCCGTTGTTAACCTTTTTTCCCCTCCATTTTCTTTACTATCTTATTATAAAAATTGTTCATTTTTTTGTTATTTATTTAAACCCCAGATCCAGAGTTCTTAGCGATGGATAGAGTAATCTGTCGCTACATTAGCGACAGATAGGGGAATCCGTTGCTAATTTAGCGACGAATTCACCAATCCATCGCTAACCTTTTTTCATTTCACGTAGTGACGGATATTGTCTTCCGTCGTTAACTTAGCGACGGAATAACATATCTGTTGCCAAGATGGTGACAAAAACTCATATCCGTCGCTACGTATTAGCGACGGATCCTATTATCCGTGGCTACATATTAGTGATGGAAACCTAATTCCGTCACTAAATTAGCAACGGAAGAGGTTATCTGTCGCTAACTTAGCAACGGATTCTAGAATCCGTCACTAATTTTTTTCCTTTTTTGTGATTTTTTATTTTATTTTGTTATTTGTTTATTCTATTTTATTATTCTTTTCCTTTAAAAAAAACCTTACAATAGTCCGTAAATCAACGACTGCCTCTTAGTAGTCATCTCTCTCCACTGCTACCGTCTCTCAACAAATAATGTTTGATCTACTTGTCGAAGGAGATTGATTGTTGGATGTAAATATATGATCTATTGTCTTCCTTATTAATTATTTATGAGAGAAGTAAATGAGCTTATAAGACAAATAACTTGAAGGGTAAACTTGATGATAGCTGCAAATATAAAATTGTTCTTAACATATTCATTGAATTATTTATTATTAAAAATTATAATTTTGATTTTAATTGTAATATTCATTATATAATTAACTCAATTCTTTTGTTCTAAAAACTTCAAAAATAGAGATATAGTTGAAAATCTTTCATAATACAATATAGAAGAAATTTAGCTCTGAGAATAGCCACGAATTCTTAATCATCGTACAAATTACAAACGAATCTAGGAATGAATAAATTTCTTGACTACTAAATGACGAACGGGTGGAGAAGATGAAGAATACGAAATGCGATACATGATTAAAAAGGTTTCATAATAGATTGTTCAAGAAATTTAAACTCGACATTAGCCACAAATTTTGAAATTAGCGAAAGATTTAGTTACAAATATATATTCCCATTGTAAATTACCGATAAATTTAGCAACGGATATTTATTGTGGCTAATTAATGATGAATTTAGCTATGAATTTTGGACTTCGTTGTTAAATTTGGTGACAAATAGGATCTTTTGTGGTTAATTAGCGAATGTGTTTGTGACGGAAATTTTTTGTAGTTAATTGGTGACGAATTTTGTCATGGAATTTTTTTATCGCTAAATTTAGTGACGAAATTTTCCATCAAAATTTTTGTCGGTAATTTAGCGATGAATATTTATTTCGTGGCTAAATTTAGCCACGAAAAGGGTATTCGTCCCTAAATTTAGCGATAAAATTTATTTTCGTCGCTAAATTGAGTCACGAAAACTATTTTCATCGCTAATTAACTATGAAATTGGCAACAGAAATAGCTTTGTCGCCAATTAGCAACAAAATTGGCCATGAATAGATTGTTTGTCACTAATTCAGTGACGAAAGTTGTTTTGTCACTAATTTCATAACTAATTAGCGACGAATCACTTTTTTGTCGTTAAATTTATCGTCAAATAGTAACGAATTATTTCCGTCACTAATGAAGAGGAGGAATTAGACCTAAGAGTGATGAGACGACGATCATAGATGATGATGTAGGAGTGAGGATCACGAAAGGCGATGAAGAAGTGGACAACGATGTCAATGAGAAAAGCTATCTGACCAGTGATGTCAAGAAGAAAGAGGTTCTCGGGCAAGCCTCTAAAGAATCCGAACTCCAGAGGAGTGAAGAAGGATGAGTACACTGTCCACAGTAGTATGAATTGTGTCCACAACAGGTACCACATGCAAGCACTTTCTCCATTTTCCAATTTTTCAGTCCAAAACCCTAATGTTGGGGAGAGAGAGAGAGAGAGAGAGAGAGAGAGAGAGAGAGAGAGAGGAGTTTCGCTATTAAGACGGAACTAAATCGTCTTGTCTCGAAAAAAAAAAAAATTGCCGGGGATATACCACGCTCGCCAAAGCGTACTTTTACCGTCCATAATCTTATTTAAAAAAATCAATGCATAGGACGAGAGCACAACAGTAAATATGCAAGTACATAAATATATTATTAATTTCTATTAATAAATTTTCAAATAAAAAAAAAGCACAACACAAATGTTTTCAATATTTATTTTTTTTCAAACACTTTAAAGGTTATAATATAAAATAATAATAATATGTCAAAATAATAAGCTGTTGTTTTTAATAAGATATTAAAGTAAAATATAGATAATTGGATTTAAAAAATTAATTAAATTGAGGTATGTGAGCTGATAAGTCAAATGGAGTCACTCGTGAGTTTAGTATGGGTCGAGTTTGAGCTCGCAAATGTAGTTTACTAGAAAATGATTGAGTCGGACAAAATTTAGTTTAGGTATGTGAACTAAGTTAATTCAGTTCAACTTGACTCATTTCTACCCCTGGTTGGAATAGCGTCAACCATCGATGGGATTAGTATTTCTTTACCGCACTTTACCATATACTTCTCGTTTCGGCCACTCAACTTCTTGCAAATTGTGTCTCGGATCCCATCAAAGGCATGCCACTTTGATCTACCTACAACCGCTGGTAAGCCAAGGTATTTTGCATACACTGCTCTGGATTTCAGATCATTTCTCTGTACTGACACCTCTACTTAAAGCTATTTTGAATCTGGCCAGATTTACTTGCTAACCAATGACTTCTTTTGTTAGCCCTATAGCTTCTTCAGGCTTAGCAACCAATGCCCTTTTCTTTTCTTCTTCTTTTTTTTTTTTTTGGGTGAAGACCGATGCCCTTTTTCATTCTCCTTGATAACATGGGCTGGAGCTATAACTTCTTGAAGCTTAGCATGAGCAAATAATTAGTCGTCACCGTTGAAAATAACAATTATCAAATCCATCAAATAAGCACTCAAGACTAGGCTTCTAATCAAACATTCAAGACACTCAACTACCTCCCATCTAGCATCAAGAAAAAAAAATCAAGATAAAAATAAGCCCAGTTCAACCCAACATTTAGCGCCTTATAAGGCCCGGAATTCAGGCCTAACCAGAATTCTGGCCTAGAAGGGCCGGATTGGGTAGCCAATCCAGGGCCTTGAAGGCCCACCTGGATGGTCTTTGGTCAGTCGGGATAGGGCCTTAGCAGCTTGCGACGCTGACCGTGGGAGTGGGCATGCCCACTCCCCGTCCACCCTCACTACTAAAATACATGTCATCGCGACAGAAATTTTCATCGCTGAAAGTAAGAAATCTGTAACTAAAGGGTATAAATGATAGATTTTTTCCGTCGTTAAATTCGTCACTGAAAACCACCCCACTAAATATCAACGACGGAATACTATTTATCGCTAAATATTAATGACAGATAAGCGATAAAAAAAAATCGTCACTAATAAAAGAAAATATGAAAAAAATATTAGCAATAGAATTTTTTCATCGTTGATTTTTTAGCTCTCAAGCGAATGCACACGCCCGGCCCTCGCGCCAGCCTACCTTGCCCGCGCCCGCCTGTGTGCTAACTTGCTCTAATATGCGTAAAATTCCTCCGGTCACCTCAAATGATTTTTAAACCTGTGCACAAATAAAATTATAGGAATACCACAACCACCACACCACAATAAATTTTCTTATCTTATTCTTTTTTTTATTTGTTATTTTTATCTCACTTTTTTCAATAATAATAAAATAATTTAAAATGATAATTTATTATAAAATAATAAAATAATAAATTTTTAGCTTAAAATAAAATATTAAAAATTTTTAAAAAATATTATTATTTTTCTACAAAATAAAATAAAAGGAAAAGGAAAAGGAATTATTAAATAAAATTTTAAATTTTAAAAATTTTAAAAAAATTTCGTTGTTAAAATTTCCGTCGGTAATCCGTCGCTGATAACTGTATTTATTTTTTATTTTTTATTTTTTTTACCCTTCACCACTATACTGACGGATTAACGACATAAATTTTCTGTCGCTAAAAATTCTGTCGGTAATCCGTTATTGTTAGGTTTACATTTTTTTTTTATATCGTGGACCACTACAATAATGGATAAGCAACGAAAATATTTTCATCACTAATTTTTATCGCTAATCCGTCGCTAATCTTTCGGTATTTGGTTCGACGTTAATCTGTTGTAAATCCGTCGCTATTACCGACGGATTTTTTTCTGTTGGTAATTTTCTATCGTTGATAGCGTGTTTTCTTGTAATGCCTCTTTCTCTCTCTCTCCCCCTCTCTCTCCCCCTCTCTCTCTTACTCTGATGTTGACCCATGAGAGTAACACCAAATAAGGGTGGATCTGGGCTTGTTAGTATGAGACCATTTTCATGCCTGCTAGTATGAGACCATTATCATAGATAGGTGTTTTGGTCTTTCCCTATTTCATTTCTTATTTCATTTCTATTTTTTTTCCTAGTTGGAATTGGTTACATTCAATTTCGATTATGGGGTTAGGATGAAATTCTCGCAAACTAATTGGCTCCTGTATTTAATGTAATTGCATCGTTCAATGAAGACTGACATTTCCTATGTAATTGGCTGTGTATTACTTCTTATTACCATCTTACTAACTTCTTCTATTTCTCGTCCACCATAGCTCAACCAACCAAAGGCTAAGGCCGAGGCCTACCTCATGTAGATTCTACCATTTTTGTATTAGAGCCAGCATCAATAGCTGACGATCTATAGGTGCAGCGTCTAGAATAACAAATTGAGTCTTTGAGCAGTGGTCAAGAGAGAATGTTGAAGTAGATAGCTGAAGTGTTCCAATTATTGCAAGTAAGGGAAGGGTCCACCACCAACATATAGGAAAACATGTAAAAAGATCTTCCTCAACGGTAACACCAGGATCAATCGCCCCAAGCTTGCGAACCTTGATTTTCCATGCTTCGATGGATCGAAAGTTCCCACCATTTGGGCGTGCCTTGTAGAGCAATTCTTCGATTTTCAAGAAACCCAACCAGAGGGATCAAGTAAGACTAATCGCTTTCCACTTGGAAGGTGATGCTTAGGGGTGGTTTCAAAGGAAGAGAAAAACACAGCAAAACCTCAGTTGGGAAGACTTCAAATCAGAGCTAGGAGATTGATTTGGGGATACAACTTATGCAGATGCCCTCGGGGACCTAAGTAAACTCTAACTAACAGGAATGGTTAGAGAGTTCCAATCTCAATTTGAGAGATTGTTGGGGCGGACCGAGCAAAGATCACATAAAGGCCGATGTTAAGGCTCAGCGGCCCAACTCGCTCTCAGTTGCAATCGAGCTATCCCAAATCTATGAAGAGAAGCATTTGAAAGTAGAAATTGAAAACAAGGGGCTTTTAGGGATCAAAAGGAATATATACTCAAACTATAACAATTCTTCCCCTTCTGAGGTATGATCGGGAGACAACCCACAACCATGAGGCGTTTCATGCTAATGGAACTCCAACAATAGAGGGAGCAAAGGTCATGCTATCATTGCGATGATAAGTATCATCCCCGACATCAATGCAAGAAGTTGTTTCTAATTGAAATGGAAGATGAAGTAACCAAACTTCAAGAGGCGCCAAAGGAAGAGGAGATTATAAAGTTTCCAGAGATTTTGAATCATGCTTTCATGGGGGTTTCTACACCTAGAACTATGAGAGAAACCGCACATGTGGAGAAAGTATCCCTAATGGCCTTGGTGGATTCAGGATCCACACATAATTTCATCAATAAAGAAATAGTAAAGCCAGTTGGGCTCAAGATGGAAGCCAATGCACAGCTTAAAGTTGTCATGGCCAATGGGGAGCACATCACAAGCAATAGATTTTGCAAAGAGGTAACAATCTCATTGTAGAATACTCCAATCAAAATTGATTTCTTTGTTTTTAACTTAGAAGGATGTGATGTAGTGTTGGGGATTCAGTGGTTTCGAACTTTAGGTCCAATACTCTAGGATTTTAGTAAAATGAAAATGAGAGTTCAGTATGAGGGAGTCCCAGTAGAACTCAATGGAACGGAGGGAATTAAATCTAGGTTTGTGAGGGATAAGGCCCTGGCAAAGGCTTTAAATCAGAATAAGGGACGAGGAACCTATTATATATTCAGGCATGGAAGAAGAGGAGTAAGGAGATAGTTGGGAAGAATGGGAAGCCGAATTTTCAAAGGTGTTTAGAGAAACTCTAGGACTGCCACCGGGAAGAAAGCATGACCATAGGATCATCTTATGACCAGGAAATGATCCAGTTTGTCTGAAACCATATAGGTATCAACAGTTCCAAAAATGGGAGATTAAAAGGTTAGTAGAAGAAATGATTAAGAAGGGGATTGTTCAAAGTAGTAAAAGCCCATACTCATCTCCTATGTTGTTGGTAAAGAAGCGTGATGGGACTTAATGTTTTTGCATGGATTATAGGGCTTTTAACCAACTGACAGTAAAGGATAAATATCCAATTCCAATAATTAAGCAGTTGCAGGACGAGTTGTATGGAATCTGGGTGTTTACCAAACTAGATTTAAAATCAGGTTATCACCAAATTCGGATGGATGTGAGGGATGTGGAGAAGATAGCATTCTGTACTCATCATATACATTTCGAATTCCTAATAATGCCCTTTGAACTGACCAACACACCTAAAACTTTTCAAAGTTTAATGACGATGTCTTCAAAACTTATTTGAGAAAATTTGTCTTAGCATTTTTTGACGACATTCTTATATACAGTAAGAGTCGGGATGACCATAGACTGCACCTCAAAATGATTCTGTCCACTTTAAGAGATAATGGACTGGTTGTTAAAAAAAAGAGAACTATGCATTGGGATCGGAAGAAGTTAAGCATTTAGGGGCACATGATCAGTGTAGAGGGAGTGCGTACTATCCCATCCAAAATAGAAACAATGAAGGAGTGGCCAAGATTGAAGAATCTAATGGAACTAAGGGGATTTCTTGGGCTGACTGGGTACTATTGAAGATTCATAGCTCATTATGGGATTATAGCGAGACCATTGACTGAATTGCTAAAGAAAGGGAATTTTATTTGGGGAGAAGAAGCCGAGAAGACATTCAAGAAACTAAAAACATTGATGACCACTTTCCCTGTCTTGGAACAACCAAATTTTGATCAAGCATTTGTTGAGGAGTACGATGCATCTGGGGAAGGCATTGGAGTAGTCCTTATGTAAACAAGTCGGCACATTGCTTATTTTAGCTCTGCTCTCAAGGGAAAGAATCTCTCTCTCTCTCTCTACCTATGACAAGGAACTTTTGCTTTGGTTCTTGCTATCAAACATTGGCGACCATCTCTTAGGAAGGAGGTTCATTGTGAGAATAGATCATCACAGCTTGAGATATCTTTGAGAACAACATATAACAATAGATGCTCAGTAGAAGTGGTTAATCAAACTAATCGGGTATGACTTCTTAATTGAATATAAATAATGCCGCACCAATGCAGCAATAGATGCTCTTTCATGGGTGTCGCAAACTGGATCATTGGTGGCGATCTCTTTCCCTAAGCTTCTTTGGTGGTAGCTAATTCAAGATGAGAACAAGCAACATCCAAAACTTATAAAGAGACACCAATTAGTTCAAGATGGTCAGGCTATAGGGCTGTGAGAAGTTAAAAATGGAGTTTTATTTTTTAAGGATAGAATCTATCTTCCAAAGAATTTCTCACTCATACCAACCTTGATTCAAGAATTTCATGAAATGGGCCACGAAGGGTTTCTCAAGTCAATACATCAAATGAGGGTTGTGTTCTATTGAAATCCATGAAAAAGATGGTGAAGTAATACATTCGGGAATACGACAATTGTCAAAGAAACAAGAATGATCAAAGGAAGCCAGGGGGCTGCTACAACAACTACCAACTCTAGAACTCTTTTGGTTTGACATATCAATGGACTTTGTGGAAGACCTGCCCAAATCTAGAGGGAGGTCAGTGATCATGGTGGTTGTACACCGATTAAGAAAGTATGCTCACTTTGTCCCCATTGCTCACCCTTCATCACCTGACCATTGCACAAGTTTTTTATGACAATATTTGCAAGTTACATGGAATGCTGGAATCTATTGTGTGTGATGGGGCTATAGTTTTCACTAACCATTTTAGGAAAGAACTATTTTGATTATAAGGTGCCAACTTCAACTTAGCTCTTCCCATCACCCCTAAATAGATAAGAAACTAAAGTAGTGAATTATACAGTGGAAGTTTACTTAAGATGTTTCACAAGTGATCAACCAAAAAATTGGGTACAATAGTTGTCGTGAGTAAAGTTCTGTTACAACTCAAGTTTACACTCGTCTACCAAAATGTCTTATTTTATGTGGTCTATGGGAGGCCACCACTGAACCTATTGTCTCATGTTCAAGGTATAGCCCATGTACAGACAGTTGAAGATGCCTTAATAGCTCAGGATTGGGTGCTATCAACATTAAAGGAGAATCTGCAAGTAGCTGTAGAGAGAATGAAGAAAAATTATGATAAAAAGCATGAGGACTGTGAATTTAAAGTCAGAGATATGATATACTTAAAACTACAGCCTTACAAGCAAACATTAATGGCCAAATGCAACTTTCAAAAATTAGCTCCATGTTTCTTTGACCCTTTTTTGGTTTTAGAGTATATTGGTAAGCTTGCATAAAAATTACAACTTCCAAAGGGCAATAAGATTTATAGAGCATTTCATATAACATTACTCAAGAAGCAATTGGGAGCTGCTACACAAGTTGAGCTTATCTTACTAGTTTGGGAACCATTGCTATTTGAAAAACCACAAGAAATTATTAGCTGGAGAGCAAAAAATAACACTGCTGAAGTCTTAGTGCAATGGAAAGATAAGCCAAAAGACGATGTCAACTAGGAAATTAAAGATGAGTTTGTGGAGAAATATCTAACTTTTCCATCCTTAAGGACAAGGATGTTTTTGAGTAGGGAGGAGTTGATGTCGACCCATAACAGTAACACCAAATAAGGATAGACCTGGGCCTGTTAGTATGGGAGCATTATCACCAATAGGTGTTTTTGTCTTTCCCTATTTCTTTTCCTAATTGGAATTGGATACAACCAATTTCGGTTATGAGACTAGGATATGATTCTCTCAAATGAATTGGCTCCTGTATTTAACCTAATTGTATCGTTTAATGGAGACAGACATTTCTTACCCAATTGGCTTTGTATTACTGCTTATTACCATCCTAATGGCTTCTTTTATTTCTTTTCCACCATCGCTCAACCAACCAAAGGCCAAGGTCAAGTCCGACCTCATGTAGATCCTACCTCTCTTTCTCTCTTACTGTTTCCCTTTTTTTCCTTCTGTTTTTCTTTCTCCAAAACTCCTTTATAAATACCCAAGTATGGTAAGGATTGAGAGCATTCTCCATCAAAGATGACCTTTTTTGTAAACATCTCTTAAGGAATAAAGTCTAGTGTGTTTTTTTTTTCAAACCTTCTACAAACATCATTCTTTGTCTTTCTCAAATATTTTTCTTTGATTTCTTCTTAGTATATGTCTTCTTTGTAGTATAGAAAAGTGTTGCATATTTAAGAAAGTTTTGTCTATGACAAATTATTTTTAACCGAGACTATTGTGACTTCATCACTTATCTAAAAGTTTACGTGGTGCAATATCAATCTTTTATCAAGAATATCTATAGTTTGAAGTAATCTTTAAATTTCAACAACCACAAAGCATAAATAAAGATTGAATGAGTAAAAAGACACAACTTAAAGCCATGAATTAAACCCTGCTCAATTCTCCTTTAAATCATTGGTGAAGCATAAATTTTGTGTGCGTGTTGGGGAAACTGCTAGAAGGCATGGGTGCAAGCTTGCTTGCTGTAGATTGATGAAGTAGATGCGTTCCTCTATTCTGGCCTTCTTTGTCATGGGATTGCATCTTCTTTTTCTTCCGTCACCCTCTCTCTCTTTTTTCTTTTATAATCTTCATATTTCTGTCATAATATATATATATATATATATATATATATATATATATATATTTTTTTTTTTTTCTTTTCCAACTTCCCACCCCAATAATAAAAAAGGAATCGTTCGTTGCTTATTATCTAGGAGCAAGACTTCTCATCTCACAACCCTTTTATTCAATATTGCCATAAACAAGAAACAATATATAAATTTTAGAAATATTATTATATACTCCTTTTGATTCATTTCCTATATTTTAAGATTAATGTATAAAAATTAAGATATTGATTGAATAACCATAATTTTAAACAAAATTAGTATCAAATGACTAAATTATTTTTTAAAAAATAAAATTTATCATATTATAATTGAGAATTAAATAGAGATAACAATTACTCTTTTACTGCACTATCATCAAGTGTTTGATTAAATTGATATAGAAATGACGGTCATTTAGATTAAAAAATAAATGGTCATATTAAAAAAATAGTTTTAGAAGTTTAATTTATGGTATAAAATGAGTCAAATAATGCAACAAAGGTAGAAAATGAGATTTGTGGAGGTAGAGAGAGAGAGAAAGAAAGAGAAATTAACTGGAATTTGAATGGATAAAGATGTAGAAAAAGCAGTCTCTGCACGGAAAAACGGAACCAACCATATCTTTAATATAATGTTCAGTAAATACGCCATTTTAGGAGAGTTTTAGTCTTATAGTTCATGGCCATGACTTTGTAAATATTTAACAGCATAACATGGAACCCTTAACGTTATGTAAATTAAAAGCGCCAATTACCTACAATATATAAGAAGAAACATATGACGAAAATATTACAATTTTGTTAATAGAGCTCACACCCATCTATTGTTTGCTTTGTTTGTGGCTAATGCAAATTGGTATTCACATAAATACAGATAAAAATAATATAAATTGTCCACCTCTGATACCCTAAAAATATTCTACTAAAATTATTCTCCTTCATAAAATATCCAAACATAGTCAAAATATTAACTTCTCTTTGTCACTTTTCTCATCTAGATGCAAGAGATAAATCTTAGTTGAGTTTGTCCAAACCAATACCATACAGAGTTCATAAGAAAAGTTATTCAAAGTGTTGCCAAAATTTTCAAATATGATGCAATTTGTCACAATAGATGCATATTTGAGTCATTCACTTGCTACTAAGAGCCCAACTCTTTCAATTTTGCAAAATAATGGGAGCATTAGATATTCTTTTTCCTCTTTGAATTGAAGTTCTTCTGTTCTAAATTCACATGAAGTTAATATGCATCTCTAATAATAAAAATAATGAATAGGTTATAATAGTATAAAAATATATATTCTAAAATTTATTTCACGAGTTATTTCATTAGTTTCTGCACAATTAAAGCCTTTCTTTGGGGTTCAAAATTTGAATTTAAAAGTTTAAGCCTCCAGAAATAAAAGACTATGTAGGGAACCATAGCAAAAATGTTGTGAAAATATAATTACGAGACAACTTGATTTGCATCAAATATGGACTCAAAAATGACATATATCATTAAAAGACCTTAATCATAAAATTTATAAGTTCATTAAATATCAACAAGATTGATTCAAAGCTCCTCTTTAAAATCAGGAGATACGTTTTCAAGTGAGAAGAATTTGTTGAATTATTGGAATGATCCCTCTATGAATAATGAAAAAGATTTAAATTACACAATTTCTGACATTGATGATGATGATGAAGAGATGTATCCCAAGGGGGGATAAAATGGTTATGAATAGTTAAAATATGATTACAACTCTAGAAGCATAGAATTGAGAAAGGACGAAATTTTTGAGAGTTTAGACTTTTTTAAACAAGTATTAGGTGATTACACTGTTTATAATGGGAAGAACTTAAAATATATAAAAAAATGACAAATCTAGGGTTAGGATGAGCTGTATTGAGAGTTGTGACTGGTTGGTATATTCAAAGAAATTAGGTGATGAGAATACAACCCTGTTGGCCATATACAAGCCTCACATACTTGTGTAAGTTCATGGAAGAACAAACATGCAATAGCTACTTAGTTGGCCAAAAAATGGTGAAAAATGTGAAAGATAATCCAAATATCAGAATGAATGTGTTACAAAAAAAAGCCAATGATAAATTTGAGTTAGATTGTGTAAGAATGAAGGCATGAAAAGCCAAAAAAAGGCCAAAGAACTTGCAGAAGCGCAAGATATAGAGCAATTCTTCCTCTTAAAATAGTATTTTGAAGAAATTTTGAAAACTAATAAGGAGAGTACTTGTAAGATTGAGAGTTCAATTAAAACTGGTGGAGAATATTCTATGAGAGTCTTGTACCCAAATACTCTAATTTTTAGAAAATTGTATATTTGTCTCGATGCATACAAGCGGGGATTATTGGTAGCCTATAGGCCTTCATAAGTTTAAATGGCAGTTTTTTGAAGATAGCATTTGGAGGGCAATTACTCGTTGCACTTAACAGAGATCCTTTGCCATTGTTAAGCTAGAGGAGAGTAATTCATGAAAATGATTTTTGGATCACAGACCTTGGGGAAGACAGAAGGTGGACTTTTATTTATGATCAACATATTCTTAATAATTTGTTGCATAATTTTTCCTCCAATAGTAGAATTTCTATCAGAAATTTCGATATGAAAATTTCTATCCATTGTTGCATATAACAAAATTTCTAAACATTGTTTTACATATAACAAAATTTGGATCATTTCTTGATCATTTGTTGTATATAGCAGAATTTCTATCTACTGTTTTGCCCTTTATACAGCAGAATTTTCCTTCTAACTGATTCTGAATAGTAGATTTATGTCTTCTAGAGATTGATAAATATAATTTTAGCTTTATCCCCTACTCTGTACATAGATTATATGTCAGACACGTGTATAACAACTTTCACAAGCAGTTCCTAGACTTAAAGTTGAAGAACATGTTTTATACTACTGCAAATGCCACTTATAAGGCTGAATTTCTTAGAGCCATGACTGAAATCTATAGAACTAACCCAAGAGTCTACGCATGGTTGATGGAGAATGAGAGAAAAACTTGGACAAGTTTAGTATTTTCCCAATTCGGTAAATATTACACATTAGTCAATAATATGTGTGAGTCATTTAATGCGAAGATGTTGGATGCAAAAGAGTTGCCTGTCATTAGTTTATTGGAGTTTATCAGAACTATTTTGATGGCAAAGTTTAGTAAAAATAGAACTAGCATTTCATTTTTTTAAGGTGAAAATTTTCTTGTCATTCAAGGAAACCTTGAGGGTTTGAAAAAACAAAGCAGACATTGGTCTCGTTTATTGGCTGGTGGTGGAATTTATGAGATTTCAAACTTCAGCAACAAATTCATAGTTGATTTGGACCGTAGGACATGCAGTTGTAGGAATGAGAATTATGTGACATTTCCATGTCCCCATGCTATTAGTTGTTAAATTTTCATTAAAGGATAAGGTTGAGAAATATGTGTTTAGTTACTATACTTCCTATACCTATACTGAATGCTATGCTCCG
The DNA here is from genome assembly GCA_033439265.1 of Dillenia suffruticosa. NCBI lineage: Eukaryota > Viridiplantae > Streptophyta > Magnoliopsida > Dilleniales > Dilleniaceae > Dillenia > Dillenia suffruticosa. The sequence goes on from JAVTVX010000015.1 coordinate 25,279,118, forward strand.
ATTGTTTATCCTTGCAATGGTCCCAATGTATGAGACAAAAATGATATCCTAACGTTATTACCTCCGATATATAAAAGGAAATCTGGGTATCTTTCAAAGAAAATGAGAAAGAAAGTCACTGAATTTCTACCAAAAGATTCTCATCAATTGTCAAGAGTTGGTTCAAAAATCAAATGTTTGATGTGCAGGAAAGTTGGACACAATAAGAGATCATGCAAGAATAAAGTTAAGTTTTTTTTTTCTTTTTTTTTTTTAACTATACTATCCTACATGCTGAAATTGTGATGAAGTGTACAATAATAATTAGTTTTTTGATTAATCTAGTCAATTATTGCAGGGCGAAGATAGTTCATCTCGCACTTCCCACCACCAATCCCATGAGATTAATGAAACAACTTCTCAAATTTCCCAAAACCAGTTACAAGTGGTTAATCCAACATCTCCTTGAAAATAGATTTTGTACTAAAATTATAATAATTCCAAACTGTTGTCTGAGATCGTAATACAAGTTTTCTGAAACTGCAAAATGTAATATTTTTGAATATTTTGAAACTGCAGTGTAATGTTTTTTAAATATAGTATGGCTCTATAGTAAGTTTTCTACAGTTTAATGTACTAAATTGTGATGTTATTTGCACAATATACTGAAGGTTTTTTTTTCTTTTTTTAAATGAAGGTTCTGTATTTGACTCATTTTGAAGGTTTTTCTACACATTGAGTTGTGTCTGCATTGCTTTATTCACCATGTACCGAAGGTTTTTCTGCTATTTAAGTTGGATACATTGGTTTATTCACCAATCCAACCAATTTTTTATGAACACGTTTGGACAAATTCAACTACAATACTTCATTCATTCCTTCATTCATTCATTCATATTTTACAACAGTATTTTCACATTTTTTTCAGACAAGGACAGAACAAAATTTGGACTTCTTTCATTTTTAAACATAAAAGCAAATATTAAAATTATAATAGTGATTATCCATACACGTCTAACCCCAAAACATTGTTATTGTTGTACATCATTCTTTTACAGATTTAGATTTTCTATCTTTATTTTTTAACATATTTCTTCTATCTCTAACTTCTGTAGAGTCAAAAGCTGATTTTTCTCCTTCAACCTCTCAATCATGGTACTTGCAGCTTTCATTCTCATGTTACAATCAGTAACTACAAAATTGAATTTTGTCTTTTCCTCCTCAATTTTGTTTCTAAGATCTAGGATGATCTCAATTGTCTGATCAGACAATGGTGGATCATACCAATGGAAAAAATCACACGCATTCCCATCCTATATAAAAATGGAGAAAATTGCACACATGAAATGATGATTCAAAAAAATGGAGCTTACCTCAAATCTTGAAATTATGTTTTTAAAAAAAATATTCAATTTACGTGAAATTAGGGCAACCATAAAACCTCTGTGAAGGATTTTGAGAGGTCCGTGAAGTCACTAAGGTGATATCATGACCGCATCTATAGTTCAATGGATCTTCTTCTATTTCAAAACTCTAAACTTTGGGGGGGAGTGAGAGAGATTGAAAGGAGTAGAAGAAGCTACTATAATGGAGTAGAGAGATTAAGAAAGAGATTGAAAGTGTGAGATCAAGAGAGAGATTAAAGCTCTCTCTCTCTCTCTCTAATTCGAAGTCTCGATTTCTCTCTCTATCGTAGATGATGATGTAAGAGTAAGGATCATGAAAGACGATGAAGAAGCGGACAACGGTACCGATGAGAAAAGCTATTTCATCGACAATGTCGAGAAGAAAGAGGTTCTTAGGCAAGCCTCTAAAGAATCCGAACTCTAGAGGAGTGAAGAAGGATGAGTACACTGCCCATAGTAGTATGAATGGTGTCCACAAAAGGTATCACATGCATGCGTTTTCTCAATTTTCTAATTTTCAGTCCAAAACCCTAATATAGGCGGGGGAGAGAGAGAGTGAGAGAATTTCGTTGTTGGGATAGAATTGAATTGTCTTGACTTGAGAAAGAATTGCCAGGGAATATACCATGCTCGCTGAAGCGTACTTTTACCATCCATAATCTTATTTAAAAATATTAATGCATAAGACAAGAGCAATTTATTAAGAAATTTTAATAAATAAATAAATACTTATTTCTTTTTTAAAAGCACCCCAACAGTAAATGTACAAGTACATGAATATATTATCAATTTCTATTAATAAATTTTCAAATAAAAAAAGAGCGTAACACAGATGTTTTAAGTATTTTATTTTTTTTAAACTCTTTAAAGGTTAAAGTATAAAATAATAATAATATGTCAAAATAATAAGCTGTTGTTTTTAATAAGATACTAAAGTAAAATATAGATAATTGGATTTAAAAAATTAATTAAATTGATGTGCGTGAGCTAATAAGTCAAATGGAGTCGGTCGTGAGTTTAGTATGTGTCGAGTTTGAGCCCGCAAAAGTAGTTTACTAGAAAATGATGAGTCAAACAAAATTTAGTTTAGGAACGTGAACTAAATTAATTCAATTCAACTTGACTCATTTCTACCCCCAGTTGGAATAGCTTACACCGCCGAGCGGATGAGGATTTCTTTACCGCCCTTTGCCAAAGACTTCTCGTTTCGGCCACTCAACTTCTTCCAAATTGTGTCTTGGATCCCATCAAACATTTATCAAACCCATCAGCACTTAAGACCAGGCTTCTAATCAAACATTCAAGACACTCAACAACACCTCATCTAGCATTAAGAAAAAAAATAGTGATCAAAATAAGCCCAGTTCAGCCCAACCTTTAGCGCCTTATAAGGCCCTAAATTCAGGCCTAAGGCAACCAAAATTCTGGCCTAGAAGGGCCCGATTGGGCAACCAATCCAGGGCCTTGAAGGTCCACCCGGACGGCCTTTGGGCTGTCTAGGATGGGGCCTTAGCAGCTTGCAAAGCTAACCGTTGGACATTCAAGGAGTGGGCATGGCCACTCCCCTCCCTCACTCTCTCTCTCTCTCTCTCTCATTTTTTTTGGTACAGTCTCTCTCTCTCTCTCTCATGTCGACCATGAGAGTAACACCAAATTAATCAAAATCAACTAACAGTGAAGGATAAATATCCGATGATTGCAAAATTTCTATAATAAAAACTTGGTATATATATACATATATTATTAATCTGATGATAAAAGGTTTCTATCTATTTTATCTTCTCATATATATATATATATAACTCAAAACCGGAACCATGATAAAGCGAAATGAACTTCAGGTTCTGATTTTTGTTTCCTTGAGACCCGAACTGAGAGTATGACTCAGGCCAGGCTAAAGATAAAGAGGTAACATGGTAACAATTTACGGTCTCGGCCATGTGATGTTATCTCAAAGTGGTCGTTATAGAAGCAGTTTTTCCTTTAATTTATTGTTAAGACCTCACGCCCTTCTGATACTTGGATAGATCGAGCTGATCTGTTAAATCTTGTCCATGTGAATATGACCATTGTCGGACAATATTATATATTTAAAAAATATTTAAAAAATATTATATATCAAAATTAAATCAATTTTTATAAATTTGATTTTAAAAATATTTAACTTTTTTTATCTCTCTATTTATAATATTTCTTTTTATATTTATAACAACAGATTTTTTACATAAAGTCATTATATTATAATACTTTATTGAAGTAGTTGATCATTAAGATTCATATTATTATATTATTTTTTATTTTTTAATTGGTATCGGAGTGATGCTCAAATCTTCTAATATGGTATGAGTCATGCTCATATATCTTTTATGTTCAAAATTTTCTAATATGGCATCAAAGGACCTTGGGTAATCTTATTCGTTATTTCTAAGGGATCACCCAAAACGGCGAAATCATGCTTTACCTTAGTTGGAGTTTGCATTTAATTGTGGTATTTGTAGTTTCACAGGAAGATCACCTTTCTTTGTGTCTATCAGAAGTCATCCCGACATACTGTAGACTTGGGGAAATTTACCCCAAGTCCCTGGATATAGCTCTGCAGCAACAAACTTAGCCAAGAATGCATAGGCCATTTAGGAGGAGGTTTGTCAGAACTTGCTGGAAACCAATCAGGAGTTCAAGAGTGCTATAGATAAACACTACTGATTTAACTTATTCACGGTCGGTGATGTGGTGATGGTTTTCCTTTGGCACGAGAGGTTTCCAATTGACCAGTATCATAAGTTGTAGCCCAAGAGGTATAGTCCTTACAAGATCGTGCACAATATCAACGACAATGCCTTGTGGTGAACATATCTAAATCAATGGGTATTTTTCACACATTTAGGATAGCTGACTTGTCGCATTATCATCCTTCTAACACCCCTTTGTATCCAAATCACTTGAGGGTGAGTTCTTTTCAGGCAGGGGATACAGATATGAAATAGATTTAAGATAATTAATGGGTTATGCGATATCGGTCCAAGAAAAGAAAAGAGACTTGTTAACTTTAGATCGTTTTGGCCACTTTTCGATGCTTTTAAGGTTTTTTTTTTGTGTTAGTTTCTTAATTTCTCTAGTTTTTTTAATTTTCTAGTTTCTTGATTTGTCTAGTTTTATAATTTTTATAATTTTTTAATTTTAGAATTTATATTGACGATATAAATATTTGTAATGTTTATTTATTTTAAAAAAATTTCATTAATAATATTTATTTGAGAATAATAAAAAGTTATAGGATTTTGCCTCTTTGCAAACTCCATTGTCTTTTTTGTCTCTCTTTCGTAGTAAACGGTCTCTCATTTGTTCATCATATGTCCGATTACTTGGAGAATATAGGATGACTTTGTTCTCGTTGGGGTTTGCAAATTGTTATTATTGATTCCATGAGTATTCCATTTGAATTTTGGATACACTACAGCTTACAAAAATCAAAATTGCCTCTTTGAAGTTTACTTTTCTATGCTATAATATGATCTGTGAGGTTATCTCATAGTAAGGTGACTTTCAACTAGAAATCTTATGATCATAATGAATTGATTCACAAGATTTTCCATAGATAGGCTGAAAGAAGTATTGCAAGGTGGTCTCAACTTCACTCTCAACACCACTCCATAATGCCTACAACTTTATCATTATTCATTAAACCACTGAAGCCAAAGATCATGGTGAACTAGTCTTCGTCTGCTTCTAAATTTATAAAATTAATTGTGGATGTTTCTTTATTAGGGCCTTGGTGGTGTTTTACGGAGTGACTTTGGATATTCATTATATATATATATATATATATTTTTAAAACGATCGGAGATAGAAGATTCGAATTCAGTATAAGTTCTAGCCATTTTAGTAGCTAATTTTATTGAGTTCCAGTGTCATAGTTGCATGCTTCTTTAGTGGTGGAATCAGATTCGAAAATGGCTCTTTCATTGAACACAGTAGACAACTCTAGGAGCATGGTGACATTATCAAACTTTCGTTAATATTGATCGGATTGATACGAATTAATAATATGGTTTCTTTTTCATATTTTTCATTTCGATAATGTTTTAGTAGACAATTTAACTAGTCAAAATATTTTCCATTCCAATGTCTTTCTAATTTGATTATATTATCTTACGTAGTTAATAATGCTATTATTGTTAAATGAAGAATTTAGTGAAATTTGGTTGTGTTTAATGTGTTTATCAGGAATTATTAAAATTTAAATATGTGATGAATGTCTATTGTTTGTATTTAATGAGCTTATTAATATACAAGCTAACATAAGTGATGGAAAAAAAAAAAAAAAAAAAAAATTTCTCGAACGTTGTCTTTGGCCAAATAAACCTAGAATTTGCCGTTGTCATAGCCACCAACCACAAGGTTAAAAGCAAGCAGATAATGATGCTTAATTCATACTAATCTTTTTATTCTTGTTCTGTTCTCCAAAGAGTTAAAAAGACAAGATACGATGAGAGACGTGCGATCGCATGCAATCCTATCAAATCCGCCTAACCGACTTGAAAACGACAACAATGCGACTGACTGCCGGCCATCCCCCGCACGGCTTCGCAACCGATCGCTCTTCCGCAGTTCCGAACTTGGGCTGCCTGTTTCTCTGATAATGCCCGCCCACCGGAGAAAGAAACATAAAAATATTAAATTAATTACGATATTATACACACACACACACACACGTACATATACATATAATCAAGATTCCTTATCATCTCCACCTACCAATTTTTAAAAGCCAACCGTTGCTATTTTTTTTTTCTTTTTTATTAATTTTTACAAGAATTGCCGATCCTCGTATGAATTGCTAAGGATCCAGTAAGCCCAACATTGATTCCTTTGGACGTATCAATTGGGGAAATGCGCCCATAGTGACTAGGATGAATATCTTGTATACGAAAACTAGCAGTTTGCCCCGTCAACCCTCCAGGGCCCAAATAACTCGATTTTATCCCGTGAACTATTTGTGTAAATGGATTAGTTCGATCCAAAACTTGAGATAATGGGTGTAAGCCAAAAAAAGATTCATAAGTGGTTGTTAATGGAGTTGAAGTTACCAAATTCTAAGGAGTCGGTAGCAATTTAACCTTTGCTGTTATTAAGTAAAAAATTATTTAAGAGTATGTTTGGCAAAATATTTTTCTTCTTATTTTCTCCTTGAGAAGTAGAAATTAATTTTTTTTAAAATAAAGTTAAAAATGTTTGATATTTTTATTTTAAAAACTGTTTTTATACTTTTTTTTAATAAATAATCTGTTTCACAAAATATTTTTTATAAACTTTATTTTTAATAAAATTATTATAAAAAATATACACATAAAATATAATTTTTTCTCAATTCATATATCTACATTTTAAAAATAAAAATTATAAATATTAATAATTAAATTAAAAATAAATTAATTATTTTTCTAAATTGTTAAAATCAAATATTTATAAATATAAAATTGTTTTTATATAGTATAAAGAACTAAAAAATGTTCATACCTGTAAAAGATGAGGGTTGATTATTGATTATGATAGATTAATATATTTATAGTATCGATATATTTTAAATTTAGCATTATTCAAGTAAGAATACAAGTAAAATAATAAATTAATACATTTATAGTATGGATATATTTAAAATTTAGTATTATTCAAGTAATAATACAAGTAAAATAACAAAAATTATGATTTTGAAAAAGTTCACGTATCAAAGAAGAAAAAAAAGTTTTGTCAAGAGTTTCTTTTTTAAAGTTTTTTTTTTTTTTTTTTTTGATAAAAAACTATTTTTTTTTAAAAAAAAATTATTTGATAGAGTTCTTCAGAAAAAAGTGAAGTCAAAAAAAAAGCCCTACGGGCACTAAATATAATAATGAAGAAAAAGGAAGCAGGCTAAGCTTGTCTCTTAAAATTTGGCAGTATTTAAGTAGAAGAATTTCGAGTAAAAGTGTGCAACAACTCAAAATTGGAAACCCCCCAAGTAATCTATCCACGCAGCCAAGTGGGTCCAACCCCATCCCCTCTTCCCCACATCTTCGCTCCTTCCTCGGCGGCTCTCTTAACGCACGTGCTTTCTCTCTCCCACTTATATGCATCCTCTCTCTTCTCCACCACTCCAGAATTATCTCTCCCTATGGCTGTTGTCCGCGAACGTCGCCAACTCAACCTCAGCCTCCCTCTCCTGGAATCCCCCGATCGCCGCCCTCGTTTTCCTCTCCCTCTTCCTCCTTCTTCTAACTCCGCCTCCTCTGATACTCAAGGCGCTTCCCTTTGTTCCTCCGATTTCGAGAACCTCCAAGTACTCGGCCACGGAAACGGGGGCACAGTTTACAAAGTGCGCCACAAGCGCACCTCCGCCATCCACGCCTTGAAGGTCGTTCACGGAGATTCCGATCCAGCCGTCCGCCGCCACATCCACCGCGAGATGGACATTCTCCGGCGAATCGACTCCTCCTACGTCGTCAGGTGCCACGGCATCATCCACAAACCGTCGGGAGACTTCGCGATGGTGCTGGAGTACATGGACGGCGGCACGCTGGATTGCCTCCTCAAAACCAACGGAACATTCTCGGAATCTTCGCTTGCCGACGTGGCAAGGCAAGTCCTCAACGGTCTCAACTATCTCCACAGCCACAAGATCATCCACCGCGACATCAAGCCGTCGAATCTGCTGGTCAACGGCAAGATGGAAGTGAAGATCTCCGACTTCGGAGTGAGCAAGATCATGTGCCGATCGTTGGACCCCTGCAATTCGTACGTTGGCACGTGCGCGTACATGAGTCCGGAGCGGTTCGACCCGGAAACGTACGGAGGCAACTACAACGGATACGCTGCGGATATATGGAGTCTCGGGTTGACCCTTTTGGAGCTATACCTGGGTCACTTCCCTTTATTGCCAGCGGGTCAGAGACCAGACTGGGCTACACTTATGTGCGCATTATGCTTCGGTGACCCGCCGGGTTTGCCGGAGGGAGCATCAGAGGAATTTCGGAGCTTCATAAAGTGTTGCTTGCAGAAGGAGTCGAGTAAGAGGTGGAGCGCTCTGCAGCTTCTGTCCCACCCCTTCTTGCAGGAGTCCAGTTGTTGTAGTAAATCCAATAACTAGACCCGACCCGGGAAAAGAAATCAACCCCATATATAAGAATGCTAATTCACAAACTAAAATTTATTCAATATTATTCAATACATATGTAAAAGTGAAAGCATCAAAGATGCAATTAAGGCAATAAGAGTCCCAGCTTGCAGGGCAAAAGTAGGAAGCATCGAAGTTATCCTCAATAGCACAGCTTGAAAAGCAGTTATTAGGCGGAATTGAGAGTAGGAGCTCTCGACAAGAAAAGTATTGAAGGGTTTGCAAAGAGTACCCGATCTTTTCAAGAGAATAGCAAATTAAGTCATTGGCAAAACCAGTCATCTTGATATTCAAGCTCACAAGTTGGTCTTCATCGCCACTAAGGTTTACCCACGGTTGTAAGTTCAATGTTGGCACATGATTGTTCTTTTCATCAATGTTGAGAATGTTCGGAATATTGTTCTAGAGTAATACTTATCTAATATAAACATAGACAATAATAATTTTTTTAGTATTTAATTATAATATGATGCTAGATTGGAGTTTTCAGTCACAAAAATTGATAATATGAGAGGCAAAATATTCTTGCACAATTTTTTTAAAGATGTTCGTGATCAAGGACTATTGAACGAATAATGAATAGTCCCGAAGATTATCTTTTTATGTTAGTATTTTTTTTTTTTTTTGGGTTTTCTCCATCGATATTTGAAATTTACCAGATTAATTCGATTCGAATATTGTAATATCTATTTTTGAGTTGATTTTTTCAAATTTATGTTAGTACGTGATGTTAGTAATAATGGAGTATGTGTCTCATGCCAGGAGTAAAAGGATACCTATTGGATGGGTGGGGTTAACTTGATTATTGGATGATGACTATATAGTCATTTATATAAAGTCATCGGACGTCATTATATATATCATAATAGTGCATATAATATTTATATTTGATTTGGCACAATAATCTTGTGCATAGATGATTAGGTTTAGTAATGTCTAAGTATTCGTGATAATCATGTGTGAATGTTCATCGTCTTATGTAAAATTCATATATACGTACAGATATAAGTGATCAAAGATATGAAATAATTAACCATTATCTACGGAGATAATGAAATTGACCAAATAAAAATTAGATTTTCATATTTTTATTTGTACTTATTGAATTATAAGATTTCTAGCATAATTTGAAATTAAAATTATGAAATCTAAATTTTAATTCATATCCGAATGTGATTGGAAAAAATTGTAACTAAAGCCTAAATGTGATTAAGAAATGATTGCTGCAAGGGAAATTTTCTATCTTGAAAAGTGTTTCGAAATGGAAAAGATTTATAAAAATTTTTTGAAAATTAAAGAAGTTTACAAAATTCTTAATATTAAAAATAAAAAAAGAAGCTGACATGGTATGCTAACGTGGCACACTGACCACCACTGAGTAGTAAGAATTTACAGTTGCTGACCACTAAATATTTATGGTGTAGCGGCTTTCGCAGTTCTTGGCCACTAGATGCGCCAGAACTAGACAACAAAGGCCCCAAGGCTCATTTTTGGACCGGCTCTGAGCTAAGGTTTTGAGTAGTAAGATAAAAATTTTAGTTCATCCTATGCTTGGCCCTTGAGCTCGGGTTTGGGCTCGGGTTGTTGTGTGCCAAATTTTTGTGTTAGGTCCGTAGCTCATTCATTTGTTGAGTCGGCGTTGTGCATACCATCCGGGAAAAATTTGGTAATTTTTTTTATAATCAACTGTTATCCAAAATTATATTCTGATTAATTTAATTCGACTGTTATCGGATCAAATTTAGAATGAGAACTCTCATAATATAATTTTATTGATTTCAAAGTTTTAAATTAAAAAATTAATTAATAAATTTATCATTTTTATTCATTAGTTTGGTTATCCATCATTGAAAATTGGGCAAATTGCCCCAAAGATATGAGCTCTTTTGTGTTGTACATGTGATTCGGGGACTGGAGTTCCTTCCCCAAACAAGTGCCAAACACCTTGGACGGACAACGTTTTATATGCTTAATGTGTCATCATGAGAGCGCGCATTCCAACCATATATTTGCCTCGTGAAGGTTTTCGCACTAGAATATGTATGAAAACGATAGAACAATGGCATAGTGCGCCACATATGGATGCCCACTTTGGCAATGGAGACCATAAATTAAATAGTATTGTAACAAACTCTTTTAAATTGAGTGATCAAATATTTTAATTTCATAACTAAAGGTTTTGAATTCAAGTTTTAATAATGACGAAAAAGGATTTAGGAGAATTAATCTTTAAAATGGACTCTATAGTACTCGAATCGGATTAGTAAGGCAAAACCTGAATACCGATAGTGAAAATCAAAAAAAAAAAAAACATTACTATCATTTTCCGATTTGATTTAGTAAAGTCCCTGCGGTGAAAAAACTATTTCTTTAGGAAAAACATGCGTGTCTTGTGCATTTTTTGTCTTCTATATTTGTGCTGGGTTAGGCCTATATAGGGAGTACCCAAGATAAAAATGTCCATGTTGAGATGAAATCATGCACCCAATGCTTTGGTAACATCTAATGTCTGGTTTCACAACGTAGCCTTTCAATAAATGACACAAGATGTGGTTTATTTTGGGCTTGAGGTGCCATCCCACGTAAGAGCTGCATCCCACTAGTGAAGCCCATCCAAGCACAACAACATGCATTTCATGGGCCTGGTTAAATAAGGATGTTAGTGCCCAGCCCATTTAGTCCAGCTTTTGCCTAAGCATAATCTTGATAAAGTGTATGACGTCTGATAACTCAGTTGATTCGGGGACCGATATCCCTTAATTATGGTTATGAGTTTGATCCCCATGAGAATGGAAAAATCAGTATCGGGAGACCTGCCTCCTCAATTGGACCCTGTAAGCGGTCGATCCAAATTAGTCGGGGCGAAATCTTGAATACTGGGTTGGTGGCGTAGTCATGATACCAAAAAAAAAAAAAAAAAAAAAAGAGGTGTATGACTGCCCACTGCCCACTGCCCACTGCCCACTGCCCCTTCTCAGGGCATAGGCTAGCTTCTTTTTCTAAATTAATATCTTCAGGCTCCACCCAAAATAGAATTTTTTTTTTCTTCCTGCAAGAAAATATAGTTGTCAGGGCAAAATTGGTGAGAAAAATATGATCACTTTTAGCCAAGTTGTATGTTGTTTTTGCAATGCTGCTACCGAAACGGTCTCTCAGTTGTCCATCATATGTTCCCAGTGGTAAGTATTCTGTTTGAATTTTGGATACACTACTGCTCACCAAAATCAAAATTGCCTCTTTAAAGTTTACTTTTCTATGCTATAATATGATATGTGAGGTTATCTCGTAATGAGTTGATTTTCAACTAGAAATTTTATGATCATGGTGAACTGATAAATGGGATGAATGGATTATTGGAAGCTGGTTTCAACTTCACTCTCAACACCACTCCTTTTTAATGCCTGCGACTTCATCGTTATTCATTAGCCACTGAAGGCAAAGATTATGGTGAACTGGTCCCCGTTTGCTTCTGAAGTTTTAAAATTTAGTGTGGATACTTTTTTTCATTTGGAAAATTCAGGCCTTGGTGACATTTTACGGAGTGATCTTGGAAATTTGTTATGTATTGGGATATAAGATTTGAATTCAGCATAAGTTCTAGCCATTTTAGTAGCTAATTAAGTTTATTGAGTTCGGGTATCACAGTTGCATGCTTCTTTAGTGGTGGAATTAGATTGGAAAGTGAGTCCTTTGAATACAGCCCAGCAGGCAGCTTTCAGAGCATATTGGTATTATCAAACTTTTGTTAGTATTGATTGTTAGACATGAATTATTAGTGTTATTTCTTTTATTCATATTTTTCATTCCGGTGATTTTTGGACATACAGTTTAACTAGTCAAGATATTTTCCATTTCAAATCACTTTCTACTTTGATTATAATTATCTTTATTATTTAATACACATAGGATCCCCAGTGATGTGGGAAAGAAATGACAACGATGGGGGAAGCAAGCAAGAATCATGCGAGAGATCAAGAATTTTCAACAGGGGACGATGATCATCCTGAAAGAAGCATTAAGAAAGTCAAAGCTGGAGAAGAGGGAGAAGGCAGGGAAGCGAAGATCTCCTTCAAGGATATGTTATTAGGCAAAAGTAATAACTTGATGGAGGCAAAGGAGGTAATGGAGGTAGACAGTGATAATGAGGAGGACCTGGATAATAAGGAGCAAGAAGAGAACACTGGCCTGAGCAACATACCAGAAATTCTGGTAACAAATGAGGCCCTGAGGGACTTATGGAAGCCATGGAAGCAGACCTTAATTTTAAAATTGTTGGGGAAAAGTATAGGATACCACCTAATGCTCACCAAGATAACACATGTGGAGGTTGGAAGGAAGCCTGGAACTGCTGGACCTAGGCGAGGGTTATTTTTTAGCCAAATTCACAAGCAGACAAGATTATTTCCATGTTCTAACAGAAGGTCCATGGCTCATTCACGATCTCTACCTTACTGTTAGAAAATGGAAACCATGGTTCACCCCTGAAAAAGAGAAAGTTAGGTCAACAGCAGTGTGGGTAAGACTCCCTCATCTGCCCATAGAGTTCTTTAATGAGAACATTCTCCTGGAGATTGGAAAAGCAATAGGTAAACCAATTAAGGTGGATGCTAATACGGCTACTGCCATGAGAGGTCGGTACGCTCGGGTTTGTGTTGAAATCGATTTAGAGAAGGCGTTGGTATCGAGAGTTAAAATCAGAAAGAGGATTCAGCGGGTGGAATACGAAGGTCTTCACACTATATGCTTTGGTTGCGGGAAAGTTGGGCACAGGATGGAGGATTGCAAACAGCAAGATGTAGGAAAGGTTGTTCACGGTGAAACTACAGAAGGGGAAGGGCACAAAAGTTTCCTTAATGGTGAAGGCTCAAGCTCGGTGGAGCTCATGGCGGAGCTCACGGCGGAGAGAGACGATGGCCTTGGTCCGTGGATGATTGTTCAAAGAAAACAGAAATTGCACAAAAATGGAAATCAGAGGCACAAGGGAAAGAAAGAGACTACTCATCGAAACCGATTCGAACAATTTGGGGAAGTTAACGGAGTAGATTTCGAGATGATGCAGGAAACAGCCGAAGGAGAAGATATGCTCAGTCCTAGGTCAGATCTGCACCTATAGCTGCAAGGAGAAAATACTGATTTGTCTGCAAAGAGATTAGAGAGAGGAAAGAAACAGAAGATGGGAACAAGAAGAGGGAAAGGAAAGGACAGTTTGCTTCTCGAGACATCTGATCTGAAAGGAGTAGAAGACATAAAAGAAAACCACACGTCATCACGGGTTTATACTACACGGGGAAGGGGTAGATCAATTATTCTGGGCCATGAGATGGGCAATACAGGATGGGGTAAGTTGAGAGCCCACATAAACAGATGGACCAACCCAAATGCAATTATGGAATCTAGCTTCACCCAACCGGTTCATTACATTAATGGGTTGGATTTAGATCAAGCTGATGGGCTGGAGGACACTATTAGAGCCTTCGACCCAGGAGAATGCCATCCTATAAAGGAGCGTTTAAATGCAACGGTCTCCTCCAACATAGCGGTAGTCTACAAGGCTAGAGATCAAGAGAACATGGAATGCGACTCAAGAGAGGACAACGGAGATGAGAATGAGCCCGAGGAGAGAGAAAAAACTGAGATGGAGGTCTTCAAAACCTCCTCCCCCCATCCCTTTCTTTTTCATTATGGGAATCAAAGCCATAACTTGGAACTGTAGGGGTGTTGGCAGCAGCAATTTTAGGCACGCTTGCAGAGAAATGATTAAAATGCAGAGACCTAATATCATATGTTGCTTAGAGACGAAGGCAAAAAATAATAATTTTTTGTAATTTATGGCGGAGGAGGCTTGGATGCTGAATTTATTGTTGCAGCGGATGGCTTCAAGGGCAGTCTGTGGTTATCTTGGAACTCCAAGAAAGTTAAACTAAGAGTGGTTCATCACACTTCTCAGCTCATCCACTGTCTTATTGAAGACAGCGAGTGCATATGGTATTCGACATGTGTATACTGTCAACCCATTTTCAAACTAAAGCAGGATTGCTGGAAGGACTTGAGGCACCTAGCTAGTAATATGTCGGACCCTTGGGTTGTAATGGGGGATTTCAATGATATAACAGGCCATAATGAAACAAGCTAGACAAATAAAAACACTTGGAGGATGAGCCAAAGGTTTAGGTCCTGGTGGAACACCTGCAATCTTATGGATATAAATGCAGGAAGCTCTAAGTTTACTTGGGTTAGGAGGCAGCAAGGCTGTGCGGGTTTGCAGCAAAAACTAGATAAAGTTCTTGTAATTTAGAAGCAAGACTAGCCTTCCCTGAATTGAAGGTAATCAACCTGAAAAGATTTCACGCAGATGACTAGAGTTGCAACTCAACTAGAATTGAACTCTCAAAATTATGGGTAATTGGAGCACTGATCAGGAAGAGTTGCGCTCACATGCCATTAGTTACTTCACTGAGCTATTTGCAAGCAGGGAAGTAAAGAATCCTAACTCAAGATTTATGTTCAGCAGAGGGAAAATCAGCTCTGCAGAACAAATTTCCCTCTGCAATCCTTTCGAGGAGGAAGAGGTCCATTTGGCAGTATTTTCAATGGATGGACTTAAAGCCCTAGCCCCAATGGAATGCAACCAATTTTCTACCAAAGGTTTTGGCAGACGATGAAAAGGAAGCTCTGTCAATTTGTCAACAAAGCTCTAGTTGATGGCTACTTCCACCCAGAGATGACTAGAGCCTTCATGATCCCCATTCCGAAAAAGTCAATTCCTGAGAAAATCTCTGATTTTTGGCCAATCAATTTATTAAACACCTCATATAAAATTCTCAGCAAATGTATTTTCGCAAGGCTTAAACCTGTCCTGCAGAAACTAATTGATCAGCACCAAAACAGTTTCCTTCCTGGTCACGGTACCCTTGATAACCTCATAGTCTTACAGGAGATCATTCATACCATCAGTGTCAAGGAGTAGAGGCATTTCATGATCTTAAAGATAGATTTTTGGAAGGCATATGACAATGTCAACTGGGAATATTTGGCAAAGGTGATGTTGGAGATTGACATGCCCAAGGAGCTGGTGCATCTCATCATATTCGCAGTTGCTAATGGAGATATATCTATTATTTGGAACAGAGAGGTTCTTCCTCCATTCAAACCAAGGCAGAGATTAAAACAAGAAGACCCCCTTTCTCCGTACCTCTTCCTATTAGTGATGGAGATGCTCAATTTTATGATTCGAGAGAAGGTTAGGAAGGGTTCTTGGGCGGCGATTAAGGCCTCCAATAAGGGTCTGAGCATTTCCCACTTGTTCTTTGCGGATGACCTGATATTGTTTGCTGAAGCACAGTATCTAAATCTTAGCAACATTTGCAGCTGCCTCAAAGAATTCTCTGAGGAAAGCGGTCTCCAAGTTAACCCGATCAAATCCAAAATGTGGATATCTCCTGGTGCTTCTAGGCATCTCAAGGATTCATTGGCGGCTTGCTGCAACTTTCAGGTGACGGAAGACTTAGGGAGTTATCTTGGAGTGCCAACCATCCATGGTTGACTTGATAAAAACTTTTATAATCATGTGATAGACAAAGTTCAAAGCAAGCTCAGCAGTTGAAAATCTAAGCTTCTGAGTATTGCAGACAGAAGAACTTTAATACAATCAGTCATAGCGGCGATCTCTCTTTACACCATGCAGTCGACTTAGCTTCCTGATCACACGTGCAAGAAATTGGACAAGCTGAATACAGACTTCCTTTGGGGGAGTAATGCTGAGAAAAGGAAGATCCATATGGTTAAATGGGAGAGAGTCTGTGATATGAAAAAGGAGGGTGGCCTTGGGATTAGATGCATGAGAGAAAATAACTTAGCACTCATGGCTAAGTTGGGGTGGACAATGCTAAAGAAGGGAGATACTCTATGGTGCAAAATCGTAAAGAACAAATATCTTAAGGGTGAGGATTTGATGGCGTGCAAGAGGCGCTGAAACTCCTCGATCGTCTGGCATAGGATTTGCAGAAACAGAGACTGCCTTAAAAGAGGTATGAAGCGGAGAATTGGGAACAGAGAGTTTATCAAGTTTTGGTATGACAACTGGATGGGTGAAGGCGCACTGGTGAACCACTCTACAGTCTCTCATGATCATTGCAGTGCTGACACCAAAGTCTCTCATTTCTGGGACAATGAAGGCCAATGGAATAGGGAAAAGCTTCTTGCTGTCCTCCCCCTAGAAAAAGTTGAGGAAATCAGAGCTATAATGGTGCCTAGAGATAAGCGTCGTGAAGACTTCGTATATTGGAAGGAGAATAGAGATGGGAACTTTTCAGTTGCTTCAGCTTATTGGGTGCAAAGAAGAGCTCAGGTCGATCACAGGGTGGAGAGTAGAGATTGGGGTTAGGTGTGGAAGAGGAATTGCCCAGAGAGAGTTAAAGTGTTCATATGGATGGCTACTCGAGGCAGAATTTTAACAAATGAGGAGTTTAAAAGAAGAGGGATAATCAGAAAAGAACCTACACTATCTGCAAGGCTGAGGTGGACTTAGTTATCCATGTGTTGAGGGACTGCAGTCATACCAGATCTTAATGGACAAATCTAGTTCAGGACATTCAGTGGAGGAAAAACTTCTGGGAAGATGACATCTATGACTGGCTGAGAAAGGGTGCGGAGAAGAAGCATGCCTTAAATCTTGAAGAAGAAGATGGACTCTTCGTGATTATGAATTGTAGCATCTGGAAGGATAGGTGTAGTCTGACTCATCAAAGGAAGGCAGAGCTCCTGCTAGCTATTATCAATCGTGTAATAAGCATGGTGAAGGGGGGTCAACACAGAAGCTGTGAGGTCAACAGGGGAAATAGGAGGTTTTGATCAACTGGAAGTCGCCTCCTGAAGGGATGATAAAGCTCAATGTGGATGGGGCAGCTGTGAAGGGTTCAGGGAAAGCTAGCGCAGGTGGAGTTTTCAGAAATAGCAGGGGTGAATGGATTGTTGGCTTTTGGCGCAACATTGGCATAGCTCAGGGAGATGTTGCAGAGCTCTGGGGTTTGTCCGAGGGTTTGCTGCTCGCTAGAAGCAGTTGGGGATATCAGAGATAAATTATGTTTTTAGAGAAGCCAACAACTGTGCCGACACTCTTGCTAAAATTGGTCTTGACGCAGAGCCGGGAATCCATTTCTCTGATGTTCCTCTTGCAGCTGTGTTGAAATGTTTGCAGCAGGATGCTGCTGCTGTTGCTTGGGTTAGGAGAAGCCGTTCTTCCCTCAACACTACAAAAAAATACAGTTTTTGCGACGAAATTTAGTGACAAATTTTTTTTATTGCTATTTTGCGACGAATTTAGCGACAAAAACTTTTTTCATCGCTATTTGTAACGAAATTTGCGACGAAAAAATAATCGTAGCTAATTTAGCGACGATTGGAAATTTGTCGCTAATTTTGTAACGAATTTCGAAATTTATCGCTAATTTTGCGACGAATTCGGAATTCGTCACTAAATCTGCAACAAAAAAAAAAGTTCGTCACTAATTTAGCGACAAAACATAATTTCGTCGCTAAATTTGCGACAAAAAATTAATTCAATTCTAAATTAGCAACAATATGTTTTTGTCACAAAATTTGTCTCTAATTTGTAACAAAAAAAAAATTTTTCATCGCTAAATGTGCAACAAAAATTAGAATTCGTTGCTAATAGTGCAACAAAAAAAATAATTGGCATATTTGTCGCTAAATAATAAATACATTTCCCGTTGCAAAATTTTTAAAAGTTGTCGCTAAATTTGTTATTGATTGGCCACAATCGAGTTATTTGTTACTAAATTCGTCGCTAATATATTTAATTCTCTTCTTCCTGTTATAAATCAATTGCTCCTTCACTTACTTATGTAACTTTTTCAAATTGTTCTAAGTTTTTAACATTTTTAAAATAATGAAATCGATTTTCGATACATAATGAATGAGTATTATCTTGTCATAATAACTTTCCATAATAATAATACTTATTTATTTGTCATTTTATATAAAAATTATAATTAAGTTCTATTGTTTGTGCTAGTAAATTTTATCGATATAAACAAATGAATTTAATAATGATCGGCATTGAAGGCATTATATATTTATCAATATGTAAAGAATGCTGACTATAATTAACAAGATAAAAATATCTATATTTATAATTTTGTTATTTAATGTTATTAATTTAGTAATTAATAATTTGTATCTCATTTAGCAGTTTAATAGAGGAAATTAAAGTGTTTCAGTTAAATCCGTAGAAAAATTTAAAATTTCGTCGCAAATATTGTCGCAGATTTCCAACATAAATACTTTTTCGTCGCTTAATTACCGACGAACCAAAAATTATCGTCGCCAATTTTGTGACCAAAAACAGTATTTGTCGCACATTTGCGACCAATAATCAAGTTCGTCACTAAATTTTGCGACGATAAACGAGTTTGTCGCAAAAATTGATTGCAGAAATTAGAGTCCATGGCAGAATCGGAGACAAATGAATAATTCGTCGAAGAAATCAGTGACGAATCATGAATTCGTCGCGGATTTTAGCGACGAATAACTAGTTCGTCGCTAATATCCGCGACGAAAGATGTAGTCGCCATTGATTTCAACGACAAATTCATAGTTAGTCACTGAATTCAGCGATGAACCAAAAATTGGTCGCGGATTTCAGCAATGAACATTTGTTTCGTCGCTGACATTTGCGACGAAATGGGGTTCGTCACAGAAATCAGCAACCAACTAGGATTATTCTCTGATTTCAGCGACTAAACCCTAGTTCGTTGCGGATTTCAGCGACTAGGATTGGTCTCTGACATTTGCGGATTTTGTCGCTGATTTTAGCGACGAAAGTTTATTTGTTGCTGATTTCGTTGCTGAATTTTTAAAATCAATTATTCGTTTTGCAATTTTAGAGACAAAAAAAAATTTTGTCGTTGATTTCAGCGACAAATACTTAATTTGTCGTTGATTTCAGTGATAAAAATAAAATTTGTCGCTGAATTTTTAAAACAAATTGTATGCTGTGCAATTTTAGCGACAAAAAAAAACTTTGTCACCGATTTCAACGACAAATACTCAATTTGTCGCTGATTGCAACGACAAATACCCAATTTGTCGCTGATTTAGCGATAAAAACAAATTTTGTCGAGGATTTCAGCGACAAAAGCAAAATTTGTCGTGGATTTCAGTGAAAAATATAAAATTCGTTGTTGATATGAGCGACAAAAGTCTCTTTGTCGCCGATTTCGTCGCTGAATTTTTCAAAACATATTCTTTGTTCTGTTCAACGTTGCGACAAAAAGAAATTTTGTCGTTGATTTCAGCGACAAATACTAAATTTGTTGCTGATTTAGCGACAAATACCACATTTGTCGCTGATTTCAGCAACAAATTACAAATTTGTCGCTGAATTCAGCGACAAAATTAAAATTTATCGCTAATTTTAGCAACGAAAGTTTATATGTCGCTGAATTTTTTAAAACAAAATTCTTCCTTCTGTGCACAATGTTCCCCACGCCTCTCCCTCTCTTCCCCACAATGCCTCTCCATCTCTCTCATGGGTTCAAGGCGAAAGGAGGTACTCTCTCTCTCTCTCTCTCTCTCTCTCTAAATCCGACGGCAATGCCGCCGAATTTTGGCAGGGGAGGGCGCTGCCCCTCCCCCAACTTTGTTTGAACAGAGGGGGAGGCGCCGCAGCGCCTCCCCCCTCCGAGATCCAGCCACAGCGGCCGAATTTGGGGAGGAGACGGCCCTGCCCTTCGGTGATCGAGACGACGAAGGGGGGATCCCCCTTTCCCCCGATCCTGCGGCAGCGCCGCCAGATCTGGGTTGGGGAGGCTCCCTCCCCCATGGGCCTTGGCGAAGGACCTCGCCGAGGCCCACGAGGGAGGGTCCTCCCCCTCCCCCGATCTGGCGGTGTTGCCGCCGGATCTGGGTAGGGGAGCGTCTCCCCGTCCCCCAGCAACATTTTTTTATATATATTAATTTTTTTATTAGAAATTATATATTATATAATTAAATTTATATATTATTTATTATAATATATTATATGTTATAATTTTAATAATATTATAGCATTATATATTATAATTTTAACATATGTAATTTAATGTATTGTATATGTTATAATGTATTATATATTATAGTTTAAACATTATAACATATATGTTAATTTATAGTTTTTATATATAATTCTATATGTTATATATATTATAATATATTATAATATTATAATTTTATGTATTATATATATTTTAACTTATTATATATATTATATATTATAATTATGGTAATTATAACATCATTATCATTAGATAATTTTATATAATGTTTTATGATATATATGTAATAATATATAATATATATAATGCAGAATTTTAAATGGATAATGTTCTCTACATATTTAAAAATTTATAATACATATAATGCTATATATAGTTAATATATATTGTTAATGTTATATATTATATTTTAACATTAAATTAATTATAAATAACATTAATGGCTTTGTATTGTAGATGTGTTTGCTCTGATTGGACGTGTTGTTCAAGTAGAGAGAAGAAAAATAGATATTGAAGCGGTTGAGATATATATTTTTTCTTCGTATTTATTTTTTTATTTTCTTTGTTTTTTATCTCTTATTGCTAGTGTGCATGTATGTATGTTATATTTTCGTGAAATGCAATAGTTATAAATTATTTTTATATTTTTTTTGTGACTCAATGTAAAAAAGATTATATTTACTTTTTATTATTTTGCGTAAATAGTATGTCTCAATAATTTCTATTAATGTTTTTATATTTGTTAAATTATCTGAATATATGTTAATATTTTTTAAATGTTTTTTTATTAGATGTTAATTATTTTTTATTAATGTTTTTTTGATATAATCTATATTTTGTTAATACTTATATTTATTAATATTTTATAAATTTTATTTTTGTAAACAGCGACAATGCAAAACGAAAGAAATTGGATGTATAATAAGAATTTACCTAATCGTCGTGATTTAACTAATGAGTTTATTTCTGGGGTGGAACAATTCTTGAATGTCGCTACTAGTAAGGTTGAGTTTATGGATGGGAATAAATTAAGGTGTCCGTATAGAAAGTATGGTAATGGCAAATTTCATGTATGTGATAAAGTTAGGGAACATTTTGTTATATTTGGTTTTACTCTTTATTACTACAATTGGACTTGTCATGGTGAACCGTTCATATCTGATGAAGAGTATGTGCGAAATATGTATTTTTCAGTTAAAGGGGATAACAATTATTATGATGAGTTAAATCCATATCAGCAGATGGTATTTGATGCAATGGGTCAAAATTTTGTACCCCAATCAAACTATGCAAGTTCTAGTTTTGCACCAACAAATGAAAATGTACCTACAAGTTATGCATCACCATTGGAGGGGGCAGAAGCAACATGTGTTGATAAGAATGTGCAAGATGAAGATTATTTGTCTAACCAATTTCAAGAAATGTTGAGAGCTGCAGATGAACTTTTATGGGCTGGTTGTGACACCCACACTAAATTGTCATTAACGGCTAGAATGTTAAATGTTAAGACAAAACATAATTTGTCTGAGAATTGCTTCAATGATATTGTTCAAGCAATGGGAGAAGTATTACCTCGTGATCTTATAATGTCGAATGACTTTTATAGTATGAAAAAGTTGGTGAATGACTTGGATCTTCCAGTGAAAAGAATTGATATATGCAGAGATGGTTGCATATAATTTTAGGGAGCTGATGAAAATGTAGAATTTTATAAATTCTGTAACCAAAGTAGGTACAAGAGTACTAGGAGATTAGGTCGTAATAAGTGACCTAAACCATTCAAGCAAATGTTTAATTTGCCCTTGACTCCTAGATTGCAAAGACTTTATGCATCGAAAGCTACTGCTAAATATATGACTTGGCATGCAAATCATCAAACAGAAGAAGGGTTAATGTGTCATCCTTCGGATGCAGAGGTATGGAAAAATTTTGATATAACATATCCTGAATTTGCAAGAGAGACTCGAAACATTAGGTTAGGTCTTTGTACTGATGGGTTTGCTCCGTTTGAAAAATCAGGAAAAACTTATTCATGTTGGCCAGTGATTTTAACACCGTATAATATTTCTCCGGGTATGTGTATGAAGACACCCAATATGTTTTTGATATTGGTGATACCTGGCTCGCAAAATCCGAAGAAGTTGATAGATGTTTATATGCAACCATTAATTGCGGAGTTAAAACAATTATGGGATGACGGTATTTTTATATATGATGTTAACACTGATCAGATGTTTGTAATGAATTCAACTCTTCTTTGAACGATAAATGACTTTCCAGCTTATGGCATGTTATCGGGATGAAGTACTGCTGAGGTTTTAGGATGTCTGATATATATGGAGATATCTAAGTCGTTCAGATTGAAATATGGTAAGAAGACGAGTTATTTTGATTGTCATAGACAATTTTTGCCATAAAATCATAAATTTAGAAGAAATAAAGAAGAGTTTATGAAAAATAAAGTTGAAAAAACACCTCATTTGTTGAGATTAACTGGTCAACAAATTTGGGAGCGAGTGTCTTACTTTCCATCTGTTATTGAAGACTCACATGGTATAACGTATGGATATGGAAGTATGCATAAATGGACCAAACGGAGTATATTTTGGGATTTACCATATTGAAAGACCTATCTGATTCATCATAATCTCGATTTGATGCATATCGAGAAAAAAATTTTTGAAAATGTGATTAATACATTGATGGATGTCTCTGGAAAAATGAAAGATAACTTGAATGCGAGAAAAGATATGCGGCTTCATTGTAATCGTCCTACACTTGATGTGGATGGAAGTAGTAAGGGACCAAAACCAAAGGTAATTTATACAATAAATAAGGATCAGAGACAGAAAGTTTGTGAATAGTTGAAATCGTTAAGATTTTCCGATGGTTATGCCTCAAATATTGGGAGATATGTCGATATGAAAGAATGCAAGTTGATTGGTTTGAAGAGTCATGATTGTCACATATTTATAGAAAAATTGATTCCGATTGTTTTTAAGGAACTTTTACCAGATTTTGTATGGGGCGTCATTACAGAGTTAAGTATTTTCCTACATGATATTTGTTCGACAGTATAAAGGAATCACTTATGCCGAAATTAGAGAGAGATATCCCTATCATTTTGTGTAATCTAGAAAAGATATTTCCTCTGTCATTTTTTGATTCCATAGAACACTTTTTAGTTCACTTGCCTTATGAGACCAGAGTTACAGGTCCCGTCCAATATCGATAGATGTATTCATTTGAAAGGTAAATTTTGTACCTTCTCTTCACAACAACATTTAGAGTGCTTGTCATTTTATTGAATTCATTATATATCATTTTTTGATACACTTTATTTAATTACAATTAGATTTTTATATCATTTGAAGAGAAAAGTGAAAAATAAGGCACGGGTTGAAGTCTCTATTGTTAATGCATACATTGCAAAGAAAGTGACAACTTTTTCTTCATATTATTTCGTGCCTCATGTCCAATGTAAGAGACGGAGAGCGGGTAGAAATGATGAGGGTCCTGTTGATCCTAATTTAAATTCATTTTCTATTTTCAACTATCCCGGTTGACAAAGTGGGTCATGTAAAATTAGATATTTAACTGCTAAAAAATGACAGGCAGCCCATACATATATTTTACTGAACTGTCCAAAAGTTACGCCATATTTCGAGTAAGTATTTATTTCCAAATAAATGTATTCTTTGTTTTGTTAAAATTTTTGACATAAATCGTCTTCTTTAATCGTAGGATTTTTCAATATCACGGTCTGAACTATCGATGAATGAGTTCAATCGTATGTGCGGTGAAAAATTCGTAACATGGTTCAAAACATATGTTAGTTTTGAAATTTTTTGAAATTTTATAAATATTTGATTAATAAAAAAATAACACATTTATTTTACTTTAGATTCAATGTAATCAAAATCAAGTTGAACAAGAATTGTTAATTCATCTGTCATGGGGTCCAAACTCAACAGTACGAACTTGGCCATCATATTTTATAAACGGGTATAATTTTCACACTCAAGAATATAGAACCGGAAAAGCTACAATGAATAGTGGCGTTTGCGTTCAGTCATCCAACGGTGGAGGTGTAAAAGATGATTTTTATGGTTTGTTGGATGAAATTATTGAGGTTGAGTACCTTGGAGTAGAGTTGCGGGTCATTTTATTTATGTGTTTATGGTTTGACCCCGTAAAAGGGATGGATGTGCATCCAAAGTTGAATTTGGTCGAAATAAATTATAAAAAATTTTATAAAAGATATGAACCATTCGTATTGACACAACAAACGATTCAAGCGTATTATACATCATATCCTAATTTGAAACGTGACAAAATTGATTAGTAGGCTGTTTGTAAAACGAAAACACGAAAGAAAATTATGGAACGTTGGGAAGACATAGCATATCAACAAGAAAAAGTTGCCAACACGTTTCAGACTGAGGAATATATTATTCCAACATTACGAGATCCATGTGGAGTAGTGATAGATGTGGATCAAACTGAAATTCATGAGGCTGGCGATGAAGAATCTGATTTTGAGACAGATGATAAAGATGAGAATGAATTTGATGTTGAAGAATCTAATAATGAGGATGATGATGACAATGATAACTTTGATTCTTGATCGTCGGTAAATGTTGTATTTTTAAGATTTATTATAATTGTTTAATATCAGATTAAATTTTATTTAATTGTTTGAATGCGAAAATACATTTAGATTTGTATATTTCGTTTCTCAATTTGTATGTTATATTTAGTGTCTCATGTTTCATTTTCGAAATATTATTTGCTAATACGCTGTATTTTTTTGTATAGATCATTTCGGACGACAATTTAAATATGGTATGTTTTTTCATATACTCTATTATATTTTTTATAAACATGCAATTTTCATTGCTTGCAAAACTAAACTCTTGTGACAGTATTGACGTGGAGGGCATAGATGATCTTCTGATGCAAGACCAAACTCTTCAGCATCACCGTCCGCTTCAGCTGCATCTTCCCATGCCCCTTCGTCTTGTACTGATGCACCTTCACCGTCTTCTTCAGTTGCACCTTCGGTTGTACCTTCAATGCAAGATTCACACGTTCAGGGGAAAGATACGTGAGAGGTGATATCTCCTTGTAGAGATTCGTAAGTAGTAAATTTTGAAATATTATCACAATAGTTTTTTTATTTATATATCTGATGAGTTTATTTAACTATTTTTTTTACTAACCATTTTTTACTTTTAATTTTATGATAGATTCACAAATTCTATGTATATTATTCATGAACTGAATATAATCATTAACAACCATTGGGGAGGAGCATTGATGTCTTACACAAGTACTCTAGATGATATCAAAGAGTTATGGTGGATAGAATTCAAAGTAAATTAGACCTCTAAGTTTAAATAAAAATAAGTGTATAATTTAAATATAACTAATTGTATTTTTATTTATTGCAGCGAAAGTTCAATTAGGATGAGACCGAGGAGCTTGAAATAAGAAGAATTTTAAAGAAAAAATGCGGTCATTACACTGCATCACTGAAGAAAATTGGCTCAGGATTTTAAACTTTTGGGATTCTGATGAGAGCCGACGGAGGAGTGAGTAGAATAAAAAAAATCGATCTTATAATTCTGGGGAATCATCTGCTACTTATGCGGGAGGCTCAATCAATATTGATAAGCATATAAATAGAATGGTAATTTCGTTAAATTACTATTTTTTTTGAATTTAATTCATTTATTTTTTCATTATTTCATCTAATAGTGTTTTTTTCAGGCCAAGAAAATGGGATCCCCGCCATCTTTTATAGAGACTTTTGCATAGACTTTTCAGAAAAAAAGACAAAACCTGGAGTGGGGAGAGAGTTAGAGCGGTTATGATATGTAATTTCAAATTTTTAAATTGTTTTATAGACACTTTGCAACAAAAATTTGAATATATTATACTGAATCTATCATAACAACGTTAGAAGAAGAATTTATTAGATTTGTCTATTCCAAAATTTTTTTCTCTATTTAAATTGAAATTTTCATTTCTAATTTATATATATATATATTTATCATTATTAATTAAAATTAGAGAATACATAATATCGATTTTGTTACGTCATTTCGAAATGGTTAGTTCATTATATTACGTACTAGTATAATTTTTTCCTTTATTCCATCTGTTATAGTTTCAAACTTTTAATAGTAATTGAATTTTAATTTCAATTACAGCACTCCTCATTATCTAAATATCATTCTAATGGATTAATCAACTAAATATATAAATATAAGTATATTTAATTTTAATTCCATAAGTCTATTAAATTTGTAATATTTGATCACATATTAATTTTTGTGTCTTATTGTTTACTGTCAATCGCTTAATGAGGAATACAATTTTGTATTTTGATTTTCTTTGTTGGATATTTTATTATATTGTTAAATTGTTAATTGACACTTGTATTAATTTTGTTGGATATTTTATTATATTGTTATTTTAATTTTCTTCTAATTTCTCTTATGACAATGCAGGAGAAATATGATTAGGTTGTACTAAAAAATTCCATTGGTAGTAATGATGCCGCTACGTCTGAATCATCTGTTAATAATATGGCTTTATGGCTCGAGGCTACTAGTGGAGCGAAGTAGGGAAGAGTACTTGGGATGGGCTCGTTGAGTAGGACTTATAGAATCAGTGGTCTATCTTCTTCCACCCAGACATCAGTAAGAACAGAATTAATGCAATTGACCCAAGAGCTCAGCCACATGAAGGAGCAGTTAGCACAAAAAGACAATGAACTTTAAGTCATGCGCGTAGAACTCGGGCGAAGAGATAATGAATTTGAAGAGTTTCGCGTACAACAGAGGCTTATAATGTAGTATCTTCAGTTAGTCTCCGCTTCAAGTTCGATTCCCCCTTTTCAATCTCCTCCAAATGATGGTGATGATGATTATGGCATATTTGGTAACGATGACAGTGATGGTGATAATGTTTCTTGAAACAGTTTTTATTTCACGCTTATATTTAATTAGACTTGTTATTATTACTTGGCTCATACTGCTGGATATTTAAGATTTTGTTACTTATTTATTACTGTTTATTATTATTTCATGACGATGGTAGTGCTTTTATAATTATTATTTGATTGATACTATTAGATGGTTAGTTGTTTGGATGAGTTGAGACTGGATAAATTTTATATTATTGGCTGTTCGATGGTACCCTGGATGATTTGTTGATGATGATATTGGCGATTTAATTCATAAACTGGTTGGCTGAGACTATCAGGGAGGAATATAATATATAGGGAAAATTGGTGCAAAAAAAAAACAAATCAAATTTTTTTGTCACAAATTTTCCAAATTCGTCATTGATTCTGGTATTCGTCGCAAAATTCGTTGCTAAAATTTTCACACTTCGTCGCAAAATTTGTCGCTAAATTCGTCGTTAATTTTGTCACAGATTAGCGACAAATAAGTATTCGTTGCACTTTTGCGACGAATATAATTTGCCGCAAATTCCGAAGAAATTATTTTTTGTCGCAAAATTTGTTGTAAATATTAGAAACAAAAAAATTATTGTTGAAAATTTGCAACGAAAAAATTCGTTGCCAATTTTGCGACAATAATTTTTCGTCACTAATTTGTGACAGATAATATTCGTCGCAAAATTGATCGCAAAATTGCAACAAAAATATTTTCGATGCTAATTTTTCTGACGAATTTTGCGACGCATACATTTGCAATAGATCTTTTTTGTCGCAAAATTTGTCAGAAAATTGCAACAAAAAAGTTTTGATTGCTAATTTTTGAGACAAATTTTGCGACGAATAGATTTGGAACAGATATTTTTCATCGCAAAATATGTCGGAAAGTTGCAACAAAAAAGTTTTGGTTGCTAATTTTTGCGACGAAATTTGTGACGAATAATTTTGCAACATATATTTTTCGTCACAAAATGTGTTGGAAAGTTGTAACAAAAAAGTTTTTGTTGCTAATTTTTGCGACAAAATAATATCCGTCGCTAATTTGCGACAAATATGATATTTTTTGTCGCAAAGATTTGCGAGGAGTTATTAGCAAGGAATTATTTTTTGTCGAAAAATTTGTCGCAAATTTATTTAGCGACAAAATTTTTCTAAATTTTCGTCGCAAAATTAGTTGCAAAAATCATGTTTTTTTGTAGTGCAAGCCCACTACTTTGTAGTTTGTTTTGTTTTGTTTTGTGTTTCTTTCTCTTACTTACCAAAAAAAAAAAAACAAATCAGTACACATGTTAGGCCATAGGGTACAAGACATTAGGATATATCATGAGCTATAACAGGGGTCAAGATATAAGCCGGACCTCATATTTCAAATCATGCACTAGACTAAACCGACTTACACATTATCCTAAATTGACTCATACCTTGAGGACTTAGAGAACTGAGCACATGACACATGTATGACATGAGCCATGACATGCCATGACACGAGTCACAGTACAAAATACGACAGAAGCCATACCATGTCACGATGTGAGTTACAACATAGAGCATGACTCGAACTACGTGAGTCATACATGAGCCACGACACAGGCCATGACATATTCCATAATACTGGGCATAACATAGAGTATGGCACACAAGAGTTATGTCAACTTAAGTAAAAGTTTATGTCAACACAACTTAGACACAAGTCTATACCCAAGTCGACTCGCTCATCTACGATTTAGAAAAATTCTTAAGAGAAACAAAGTTATGTTAACACAAAGAATTTGTTATGTCGATATAAGTTGTTCTGCTGTGGAATGGCTCATAGAATACTAGAGAAAATCGACTCACACTACACCCCAATTTGACTTCCTAGGATATGCATAACACACCACTAGTTAAGCATGGCAAATCACATAAGCACTGAGCCAAATGCCATATAGCCTGAGCCAAAATACATTAAGCCAACACTAGACACTTTGTAAGCCATCCTGCACATTGCACGATGTATATATACATAAGTAGGGAGGAGACAATCGACTCATAATGAAGTCCAAGTCGACACATAAAGTTTGGAGTAAAAAGATCCAAGTCGACACATAAAGTTTGGAGTAAAAAGACTATGTACCAGAAACTTATGTCAATATAAAAAAGTAGTTATGTCAACATAACCAAATCTTCAAAGACCAGAAGCTTAAATAGTATTGAAGGGTAGTCAACTCATGAAAAAAGCAAGTCGACTTACACCGAACACTAACGAAGCAATGTTTAAGCAAGGAAGGAATTATATCAACACAATGAAATAGTTATGTCGATATAACTCAGAGTTCAAGCTCAGATTTATGAACAAAATCAAAAGTTAGTCAACTCATCCTAGTCAGAAGATGAAGAAATTCAAATATCAGTCCACTCATGAAAAAAAGGTAGTCGACTCATTGCGAATAATGGTTAGTTATTTAGAAAAATTGTTCGACCCATAAATGAAGTGTCAACCACTCTCAATAGCTACAATTCAATATTAAATATTCTATAATGGTTAGATCATTAAAAGATGCTATAATACAATACCAATTGAAGATCAAACAACTTTTGGATTATTTTTTGAACTCAAAAGCATTAAAGATTATATGTACTTAATTTTATTTTTGTGTTGTATTGTGCCGCGCTACCAAGATCACATCTGAACATTTAGGTTCAAGACTGTAATCTTGTTTTTCATTCCATACACTTGTAATTGTCTGGAAGAAAGAGTCTTATTGGTTAGAGATTAGCTGTGTCAAGAACACAAATTAGCATTGCTGACTCTTAATCAAACTAGTAGTGAGTGTTTGAGAGAAACACTTAATGAGATTTAATTAATATATGTTCAAACTAGTTGTTATACTATTTTTGAAAAAAAAAAGTAGATTAAAAATCTAGATATAGTCTAAGAGTGGACGTATACCAAGAAGGATGAAACCACTATAAAAAAATTGTATCAATTTTTCTCTGCCTCTTTATTCTCCTCTCTATTTTTCAACTTTTAAATTCTCATAAAAAATAAAAGGTGTCAAACAATATATGTACCCCTTCTAGGTTGTTCTTTCAGTTTCTTTTATTCAAATCGCTCATTATGATAATTTTTTGGCAGACAGTTTAACCGGTCAAGATATTTTCCATTCCAATCCCTTTCTAATTTGGATGTAATTATCATTTTAATTTATTAAACTATCATTGTTAAATAAAGAATTTACTAAAATTCAGTTGTGTTTAATGTGTTTATTGGGGCTCATTGAATTTTAATTATGAATAGACGTTAATTCGTGAGTTGACTTTGAGAGAAAAAGTGAAAATTAGGTAAGTATAACGACTATTTCTGGGTTCGCCCCAGAGTTGGCACCGCTAGAACTTCTGAATGCTTCCGATGCCGGCGAGAGTGGTGGAGAGCGAGGGTTGATAGTAGAGGACACAGATCATCTGCATCGGAGTACAAAAAGATCAAGGGAGATGATGAAGGAGATCGACCAGTACTTCACAGGAGTTTCTGCGACTCCCTTCTCGGAAACAATCGGGGGTTGGCATGGCCGGATTCTATGATTTTATCAGATTCTGAAGATCTATCTGATGATGAGGAAGACTCTGAACAGTTCTTATCTGCAGCACATATTCTGAGAATCTATGTCTCAGATGAAAAATTACGCCTTCTCCGGAGCCGGTGGAAGAAATCGGTGATAGTAAAACTTTGGGGTAAATCGCTTGGGTATCACTTATTGCGTTCTTGCATCTTAACCCCTCTGGCGAGTAGAAGGCGAATTAGAGCTCATAGATATGGGTGAGGGTTTTTTTCTCGCGAGAACAGACAAATTATATCCGGGCGATGACTAAGGGACCCTGGGTGATACTCGGCCATTATTTAATCGTGATGAAGTGGCAGCCCTGGTTCGTTCCTACCAAATCAGCTATCCACCGGACAGCAATTTGGGTTCACCTTCCGGGATTGTCAATTGAATTGTTCGATGAAGACATTTTATACAACATTGGTAAGGAATTGGGCTGACCCATCAAGATTGATGTTAACACGGCGATAGTGTCTCGGGTTAAATACGCCCGGATCTGCGTTGAAATCGACTTAACCAACACATTAGTTCCATCGGTGAGAATACGGAAGCAAATCCAGAGGGCCGAATATGAATGCTTATACGAAATCTGTTTTGAGTATGGAAGGGTTGGTTACTCTAAAGGTCATTGTCCTGTTGGGAGGGGAACAGATATTCCAGAAACCGGCAACACTTGGTGCCAAAAAGTTTGAGAGCAGAGACCTTAGGCTTAAAAATGGGAGAACGGAGGTAGAATCTGGGCTTGGACCATGGATGCAGGTCCAATGAAAATCATGGCGGAAGGGCAGGCGACCAACTAGCTCAGAAAATCCGTTTACCAGTCTACTGAAAAATCGATTTTCTGAGTTGGAAAATGAGATTGACGGTGCGGATGAATCCTCTGCTCTTATTCCAGTTCCAGTGAACGAGATACACATGACCAAGGACTAGATGGGTGGGATCCGGAGTGGCGGGTCGCGATTTGGAAGTAACAAACTTGGAGGCCCAAGTCGTGGAGGCCTAGTAAGAAATTGGAACGTTCAGGGCCCAATAACTCTAGAACCACTGAGGCCCAAATGCGGTGGCTCTGGCGATCCATGGGCCGACCTTGAATAATTCCAGCCATGCTCCAAATCAAACTATGTCATCTCCATTGATACCCATCCATTCGGCTACTGTGAACCTTTCTTTTTTTTCTTTTTTTCTTTTTCAGTTGTACACAGATTTAAACCTAAAAACACCATATTAGTGGAAAAAATTTATACCACTAGATTGTCCCCTTGGAGACTACTGTGAACCGTTCTAGCAACACACAGAAGGCGGCAACTAGGAATTAATCCGAAGGTGACAAACCGGGAAAGTATACCGAAGCCCCCGGCAGACTCTTTCCAATTGGTGATTGTGGATAATGGGGTCCTGACTCATTTCGAACACTCACGTATTCATCTACAGAAGGGCTCTACTGGTTCTTGTCTTTTACCCGACCGGAGGCCAAAGGAGACTGTGGAGGATCTGGGGATGCTTCTCTCTGATACTGGTGATCCTCCTGATAATATGCAAGGCATTCTAATACTCCACCGATGAATTCTAAGCTTAAGAAGAGGGAAAAGGACTCGGGTGGAACAGCCACCTTGAAGATGCATTCTGGTGGTACAGGTATAATGGCAGATGGTGATGAAATGATTGTAGAAGACTGCTGAACCTTCGGGTATGCTTTCTACGTTTTATATTTATCTTATGTCATTAAATAATTGTTAGAAATTAATTGTCACAAAGCGGAAACATGATATTTTTCAAAATAAATTAAGAGATAAAATTTACGGGTATATCTTAGAGATTAAACACAGCAATTTCGGGAACCACATACTTTTCTCAATAATTTCGTAATCGGGATGATAATCATTTTAAATGAATTATCACCGCAATGTCATGACGTCGCAACTTTCAATCTGATGACGAAAGTGACGTAAAAAATTCCCTGTTTGAAATTTTCTTTAACCCTCTATCATTCTCTTTCTCTCTAGAGATTTTCTCACTCAAAAATGAAAGTGTGCTCTTAATCTCATACACTGTGTACTCTCTCCAATTCTCAATTGAAGAAGCAGTGACTTGATCTCACGTAAGTTAATTCGTGAGAAGTTTTAGGGAGAAGTTGGGGAGTTAGGGATAATGAATTAACCACCTATTATCCCTTAACTCAAATTTAAAATTCAAATCATTTATTTTTAAGGTAAATGCCTCATGTGGGCACTATTTACTTACATCTCCCACTTGCACATGAAGTTATTTTATATCCGTCACAAGATTTGATCTTTTATATTACCCTGTTGGATTTTCATACAATATTGGGCGTCGTGCGACTGACGAGTACACCTACAAGTAAAAACTTCTCGATATAGCTGTTACGATGATCAACAAGTCACCGTTAGTACCAAAAGAGCTGTTGTACCCCAAACTCAATACAATTACATCTATTGAACTACTTTTCTAATCGAAAGTGATCCTCAATTATTACTCGACTATATATTCACTATTATGTTGAATTTCAACATGGATAAACATAACAGATCGGTCAATAAATACTACAGAATGATATAATGCTTATTGATTTTTATTTTTCCAAACTTGAATCCATCTGTCTTAATTTAGTTGTTTTCCTGAATCTGTCCCTTAGAGCTCAATTTATCTTCCAAGCGATAGGTAAACAGACTAAAATAACAAATATTGAATCAAGATTTCTAGAAATAACCGAAAGTAATAAGAGTACAAGAAATTCCACCCTATAAATCTCGGGTCTTACACAGTGAGAACGAGAATCAAGATCACACTATTATCTCAAATAATAGTTTCCACTATCTCATAGTCGCATATCACATGCAATATGAAATACGTACCATAGTGTTATTCTTCCATCTGTTGAAATGACATATGTTAGATTTTTTTAACACTATACAGATATGAGACTCAGTTTACAAATAAGATTTTATCCAGAGATTTCAGAGAGAGTATCACATAGATAATATCACTAAAAGCAAGTGATATATGAGATCTCAAATCTGGCAACTTACAACCAATATGGATGTAGGTATTTTCATGTTGGTCATATCGTAGATAACCTTATCCTGAATACATATCATGGTGATTTATGTTCTAACAGAACCACTCTCAATGCCTCTTACGACTAGAAACCATTTCATCCCTACTTACTGAGAGCTGGAGGTGGTCATTCGTATGAGATAATCGATCTCGTCTGCCTGACATATCTTTTATCATATCATATCAAAGTATATATGATCAGAAATAAGTGCATTAAATACAAATATAATCTCATGTGTGATTGAATAATGCATAAAAATCATATATATAAGGGCAATAAGTATCAATATCGTCAATTCAGTACAAATTGAGAAATGTTAGAATATATGCAAATCTAATGACTCCCTATGTTCTATAAAAGAGTCTATAACAATGGGTTTAGTGAAGAGGTCAGCCACCATACTGTGTGTAGAAATATACTTAACAGTCACTTTACGATTTTCAATGATGTCTCTCATAAATTTATATTTGCCGTCAATGTGGTTGGTTCTATTATGATATTTAAGATATCAAGTATAGGCGATAGCAGTCTGATTATCACAATAAATTATTATTGGTCTCCCACTATTTGTCACAATACTTAAGTCATTCAATAGTTTTTGGAGTTAAAGAGTGACCAAGCCATGAACTCAGCCTCTATCGTAGATAGAGTTACACAAGTTTGTTTCTTACTGCTCCAAGAAATGGCACCACCATTGAGTAAAAAGATAAAATCTAATATCGATTTGCGCTTATCCAGATCACCACCCCAATCGACATCTGAATATCCCACAAAATACAAATCACCTCCTCCATAACATAAGGAGAAACTCGCAATTCTCTTGAAATATTTCACAATCCTCTTCACTACTCTCTAGTGATCCTTTTTAGGATTTGATTGATATTTACTCACCACATCGACTGCATAACAAATGTCTAGTCGTGTACAAAATATCGCGTACATCAAACTTCCCATTACACTAGAATAAGAGATTTTCCTTATCTCTCTTACTTTTTCTTGAGTTTTTTTGGCACATTTCAAGACTGAGACTATCATACTTGGTGATAGGAGTATCTATGAGATTATAATCACTCATTCCAAAATGCTTGAGAATTTATCTAATGTAGGTCTCTTATGAAAGAATCAACATTCTTCTTGAACAATCCCTCTGGATCTTAATTCCAATGATGAATTCAACTTCACTCATATCCTTCATATCAAAACTCGATGATAACTATGTCTTAATAGTTATTAGATATTCAATATTGTTTCCAACCTATATTATATCGTCCACATATAGGGACAAGATCACAAAAGATTTATCCGAACGTATCAAATAGACATAATGATCTTCCTCAATCATTATAAATCCATAAGATATCATATTTTCGTGAAATCTCATGTATCATCGCCTGGATGACTGATTTAGGTCGTATATCAACTTTCGAAGTTGACAGACCTTATCCTTCTAACCTACTAGAATGAACCCAGAGGGTTACTCTATATAGGTCTCCTCATCTAAGCTTCTGTTAAGGAAGGCAGTCTTGACGTCCATCTGGTGTAATTCCAGACCCATGCTTAGATAATCGCCAAGAGTAAACGGATCGATATAAATTTGACTAAAGGAGAGAAAGTTTTCTCGTAGTCAATGTCCTTTGTCTACGTATAACCCTTGGCTACCAGACAAATCTTGTATCTCTCTACCGATCCATCGGCCTTTGTTTTGATTTTGAGAACCCACTTGTTCCCAATGACCTTTCTATCCTCAGGTAAGTCAACTAGTTTCCGGATCTCGTTGACTCTCATAGATTCCATCTCCTCCTACATGGCCTTTAACCATTGGTCCTTCATAGGACTCTCATGACCCTCTTCAAATTCCTTGGGTTCCTCATCATCCTTGGGAGTCACAATGAGAATCTCATCCTCAATCAAAAAATGATATCGAGGTACTTGTCTCCGATTACTCCTATGAGGAGGAGGAGCCTCCTTACCTTTAGATAGGCTACTCCCACTAGGACTAAGATCCATAATGAGTTCTTGAGTCCCGCCGCTGGACTCAGCTAGGCTGTTAAGCTCACCCATCTTATAGAAGATGAAGTCTCAATCGATTTCGCCTCTTTTAGGGAAATCATTTTTCATGAACGTGACATTACGAGACTCAATCTCAGCGACTGTACCGTCCGTATGCTCACCTATAACACATGTCTATTAGAATGTTTAGAGTATCTTATAAAAATATACTTCTTTTCTCGCAAGCCTAACTTGTCGTGTGGATGCGAGAAATCGTTAACATATGCGGCACAATCCCATGACCTCAAGTGGATAAGATCAGGTTGTCTCCCTGTCCAAAACTCATATGGGATACTAACTACGGATTTTGTTGGAACATGATTGAGGACATAGATAGCAGTCAATAATGCATCTCCCCAATGGAAGATAAACAAATTGACCTACACCATCATAGATTTCATTATCTCCAACAAAGTTCTATTCCTTCTCTCTGCTATTTTATTTTGTTGGGAAATAGTAGGAATAGTTAACTGTTTCGTAATATACTTCTTAAAATAGAGCTCTTTGAACTGTTTAGATAAATACTCACGCTTTCGATCAGTTTTAAGAGTTTTCAGTTTCAAATCTAACTAATTCTCAACCATGTTAATAAACCTCCTGAAACACTCTAATACCTCAGATTTGTGCGACATTAGATAAACGTAATCGAAACGCATGTAATAATCTATAAACATAATGAAATACGTAGCTCCATTTCGAGTTCTCACATTCATAGGCCCACAAATATTAGAGTAGATCAATTGCAATAGAGTCTTAGCTCTTATACTCTCATTGCCTTTCCAAATAGTTTCATCGTTGCTTTGCCGACTAGGAAAAACTCACATAAGGGTAACTTGACCCGAGTTAGCCGTCCTAAGAGGCCACCCGTAGCTAACTGGTTCATCATATCTTGTTTTATGTGGCCAAATCTACTACACCATATAAAAATATCATCAACAACACTATCAGATATAAAGACAATAGGACAAATGAAAAATATTATTAAAGGAAACCACATTCGGTGCATAGAATCCATCTTGGACCAAACCAATATATATCAAAGAACTGTCATATGAAATGGAAACTATAGAGTTTCCTAACAAAACAGAATATCCTAAACGATCAACACAAAGTACAGATATAAGATTCCGTCAAATCTCAGTAGCATACAAAATATCATATAAATATAGGATTTCGTTATTTCGCAACATTAACTTACATGTACCAATCCTCCTTACATCCACAAATACTCCATTCCCTACATACATCCTCCTCGCATGGGGATTCAATCGGCAAAACTCCACGTATGCACTCCTATTGCAAGCTACATGGTTAGTGGTTCTTAAGTCTACAATCCACAAAGTAAAGGAGTCAGTGAATATCATAGTAAATGAAATATAACTCAAACCATATAAAGAAGAAGGATATACCTTTCGTTTGCCACACTCGCGAGCGAAATGTCTAACTTTGCCACATATGTAGCACTTAACTTTGCTCTTATCGATCTTATTCTTCTTGTGTTTTTGTCCTTTGTTGTCAGTCTTAGCAGATGACTTCTTCTTGCCTTGGCCTCTAGACTTCCTATCATGCTTGCGCCATTTGCGTTTGTTACCCCGAGAGCCCTTCATCGACTCTGTCATGTAAATGACCCGAAACAGATCTAGCCACATTCTGGCGCTCATTCTTGAGCTTACAATGCCTACTCACATCCATGAATATACGAATACTCTCAGTATATGTGAAGTAGGTCTTAACAACCTCCCATAAGTCAGATAAAGATTGGATCACTCTGAGTACCTGAATCTCATCAGACAATGGCTCTCCCATATTCTTCAAAGAGGCGATTATACTCGACATTTGCATGAGATGCTGTTTAATGGTATGATTCGGTCTCTTCTTAGAGGTAATAAACCTATAGGTCATTATTCTCAACTTAGGAGCTGACTGGGAGCCGAAATTGTCTTTGAGAGCATGCCAAACTGCTATCGTAGTAGGATACTGCTCATAAACTGGGATCATATCATCGTGCATGCTGTTCAGGAGGATTATCCTAGTTTGGCCATCCTTCCTTTTCCATGCACGATATGCCTCTTGATCTTGTCTCGCCTAAGGAGTGGTATCCTCCTTGGGGTCCGTCATCTCGTACTTCAGAACCTCTGCTAGATCCTGTTTCATGAAAACAAATTGAACTTTCCTGTGCCAAACTTCATTATTATTAC
Organism: Dillenia suffruticosa; assembly: GCA_033439265.1. Taxonomy (NCBI): domain Eukaryota; kingdom Viridiplantae; phylum Streptophyta; class Magnoliopsida; order Dilleniales; family Dilleniaceae; genus Dillenia; species Dillenia suffruticosa. Next base: position 25,317,577 of record JAVTVX010000015.1, read on the forward strand.
CGTTCAGCTTATCTCCCTTCACGAGATCTAGTATGACAATTTTTGTTGCAGCCATTGTCTCTATCACACAGAAAATAGAGATATTAGTGACATAAGATGCTTATTTTATAATTTTACGCACCCTACGAATCAACAAATCATAAATAATTTGAGTATAGACCCTAAAACGAGCGTATGAGTCAAAGAATACCATACACTACAACCCAGGATTGCATTTTATCATCCGGTTTTAGATTCGGCGTATAAAAACCTATAAATAGTTATAAATATAGATGTGGGACCCTTAGAAATTTAGAAAAATCCAATTCAAAGTAGCCTGACGAGATATAGGGATTCCCACTCGCTAGCGGCACAGCTCCACTTGCTGCCATGTGCTGCCACAGGCCTCCATGTGTCGGCAACATTCTAGTGTACGCACCAAATGCGTGGCACGTTTCCTATGCGTGCTCATGCACCCGATCCGCGTCACTCGGGTCGCGGATCAGGTCGGGACGCAGGTCAAACAAGGATCCGGGTCCGAACCGACCCGGTCCCACAGACCCTCTCATGCACCTCCTCATGCATGACAGCCATGCTCCAGCACCCATGCCTGCTGACCCTCCTCTGCGAGTGTCTGGCGCACGTGCTCGCGGGTTTGGAGCGAGTCTTCTTCACCCAACAGGTCTGCTCTCGAGTTCTCACGACATAGCTACCAAAAAATGCCTTTCCAGCCCATTTTTGACTGCGATCTCATAAGAAAAATGTAATTGGATTTTATCAAGTTATCCTTAACTCAATTTATGGGAGATTCAAATCCTAATCTCGGCAAATCAAGTATCCAAAAAATTTTGTCATTCGCTGCCATGTTGGAAAACCCAGTTTCTAGCCATAACAGTACATAATATGTATGTCAAAATATAGAGCAAACTACGAGGAATACAATTATACCATTTTTATGAGTCAATTTGTCTTTGAATGCGACAAATCTAGAGTTTTAAATTTCGGCACCATTAAGGGTCAAAACCTTTGGCTTCATATTTATTGGCCTTAATGTACTCCAAAAATTATGAAAAAAATTATTTTCATAATTTACAACTTGTGGGCATCATTGTGGTATAATTGGATTCACAACACTCATCCGAAATCCAAATCTCAAATTTTATATACCAGAATTATTCCGAAAAAAATATTTAAAAAAATATAATAAAATCTTTGATACTAATGTTAGAAATTAATTGTCACAAAGTGGAACTATGATATTTTTTGAAATTAATTAAAAGATAAAATTTGTGGGTATAGCATAAAGATTAAACGTAGTAATTTCGGGAACAATAATACTTTTCTCGAGAATCTCGCAATCGGGATAATTGGAACATCGACACTGCGGTGTCTGTAATATTGTACCATTTTCGAAATATATATATATAAATAAGATATTTCTTAGTATATTTATATAGAGAGAAATTTTATTTATTTAAATTGATTTTTGATTTTGGGGTATTTAAATTAAATTTTTGATATATTTTAATTTGACGAATCCGCGAATCGAAGCAAACCCCGTTTTTACAAAAAAAATTTAAATTTTAGTAAATTGTGGGTGTGGAGATATATATATATATACAAACTAAAAAAAACAAAAACAAAACAGAGGAGTGCTGCGTTTTGAGCCAAAACACAGCACCCCCTAAATTGGATTAGGGCTAAAAGTCCTAATCCCTTTCTCTCTCTCTCTTTCTCTCTCTCTCTCTCTCTCTCTCTCTCTCTCTCTCTCTCTCTCTCTCTCTCCGCCTCTTCCCCTTCCCGCGGCCACCTCACCTTCCTCCCCCTCCGCCGCCGCTCACTCTCCACCGCTGCTCTCCTCCCCGCGAGCGCAGCCTCCCCGCGAGAACAGCCCTCCTGCGAGCACAGCCTCCCCGCGAGCACGATCCTCCTCGCGCGAGCGCGCCACTGCGCGAACTTCATCCAGCGCGACCTTCAGCTAGCGCGCTACAACGCAAGCACGAGCGCTCGACTACTCAAGCGTACCACAGCATGAGCGCGCCAGCCTGCAGCGCCCCACAGCGCCAGCCTGTAGCGCTCCATAGCGCGAGCACGAGCGTGTGACTGCTAGAGCGCTCCACAATGCGAGCGCGAGCTTGTGCCTGCTCGGTAGTGTGCCTGCGTACAAGCGCGAGCGCGCGCCTGCTCGGGAGCGCACCTACGCACAAGCACGCGCCTGCGCACGAGTACGCTCCAGCCTTTGCGCGATCTCCCCAATGTGAGCGCGCCCCTGCGCGACTCTCCCCGCGTGAGCGCGAGCGCAAGCGCGCCACAGCACGCCACCAGCCCACCAGCCCGCGAGCCCGCGAGCCCGCGAGCCCACCAGCCCGAGATGGCCCGCGAGCCTGCGACGGCCCGCGAGCCCGCGACAGCCCGCCAGCGGTCTCCTTCGAGAGTTCACCTGCAGTCCCCGCAGAAACCCTAGGTCGCGGCTTTTTCACTGCAAGTAACAGCTATGTTAGTTATAGTCTTAGTGTTTGGTATTTAGAATTTGAGTTAATTGCTAATATTGTTCAAATTTGAAAATATTACAGATTTTAAACCAATTCGATGGACGAACGAATGTTAGGTATGAGATTTTGCGAAACCCTAGGTAAGAGAAATGCGATCTCTTCAATATTTGAAATAAATTTTATCAAATTTAGATTTCAATACCTTTAAGATGACATTGGTGTATATTTCTAAACTGAGAAATTAACATTTAGACAAACTTAGGGAAGATGATAAACCCTAAGAATAATTAGAAATTTGATAACAATTGTGATAATCTGATTAAATTGACTTTTTTGGAGATTCGAGAAGTCGATTTGATTTGATTTTGGAAAATAGAGAGTGACCACCCTCCCTAAAAATATGACTGGGACCCTAATCTTTTGCATAAAATAGTGAAACCTGATTTTATCGTGTTTTTAATAAAACATACTTTTGATATATATTGTCTCGACGTATGAAATTGAAATTCAAATCTGTTTTGTGATTATTGGAGTGTCGAACTTATGTTTATACGATTATGCATCCATATTTGAAATGAAATGAAATTGTGTCATGATTTGAGAAATGGAATGTTTTCTATTCTACTATTGCATTGGTTAGTTGAATTTAAATGATTTGATGATTGTATTGACACAGGAATTTAAAATATTTTGATAATCTGTATGGGCCAGGTGCCCATTTGTGATGAGATGATCTGTATGGGCCGGGTGCCCACTTGTGATGATATGACATTATTTGATAAATTCCGTAACTATGAATGGCGTTTGTAGAGGCATCGGGTTGTCTGGATACGTTTCTGCAGGAGGTATTCACAAACGTCATATTTCTAATGGCTATAGGCGCCGTCGGTTGAACCCAAGTAAGGGGGAGGACGTGTGTGACGCCACCGTCTAGCACCGGGCAGGGTCCTATACACGATGATGAGCTAGCCAAACTCATGGCCAACGTCGGGGTAGAGAACTACTTTTGAAAACTCTTTGTATAATAAAACCCCTGATGCGTCTGTCTTTGGTCATGGTTAACCTTTACCAGAATCCTTTCGGCTTGCTCTATGATCTACTTGATTTTAAATGGATGCATGTATGTATGTTATCGTGTGAATGATTAAATGAGTTCATTTTAGTGAACATATCATGATTTACTACAAAATTTGAATTATTGGTTATGAACGATATTATTTGACATTCTAATATTCACCTAGACGATTAGTACTTGAGATTAATCCCCTCACTCACTGGGTATCTTCCTTGATACTCATCCCTCTTCTTTCCCTCCTCAGACAGGATTATTGTGCTAGAGCGACACTTCGGCTCTTGAGGAATTGGTAGCTCGTTGGCGGATTTAAGTGTTTTATTTTATGGTGAGATTTAAATTAAGTTGAGACATGAACTCCGCATTTTATTTTTGACCCTGCGAGGTCTTGACCTTGAGCTCCGTAGTTGACCGTATATTTATTTGGGATTGACTGTATAATTTATGTATATTAAATTGTGAAACTCTCATATTTCATTTGCATTGAGGTAAATTGTAGTGTTTAAATGCCAACTTGGGAAAAGTTGTTGTAAATTGTATAAAACTTAGTCCCGCTCAATGTGACGGCTGCTCATGCTCTAGTTGGACATGACAGTAGAGGTTTGTGGTTAGAATTGTTGGAAATTTACTTAGCGTGGCGTTGTTCTGGATGTCTGCTGTGGTTGGTGGGTTGTTGTAAGGCCGGGATGACCATTTTATTTTATTTACAGGATAATTTTAATTTATACAGGGTTAAACAGGTTTATTTGTACATGGGAGACCTCCGATTTATGGGAAAATTCTATCTGATTTTTTATAAAAATACAGCCGATATTCAGGGCAACGGGCGGCTGCTCATGACTCCGGTTCAGAGTGTGACAATAATAATCACGTTAATTACCGCAATGTTGCGACGCCACAACCCTCAATTCGGTGATAAAAGTGACGTGAAAAATTTCCTGTTCAGAATTTTTTTTAGCCCTCTGTCAATCTCCCTCTCTCTAGAGATTTTCTCACTCAAAAATGAAAGTGTGCTCTTAATTTCATACATTGTGTACTCTCTCCAATTCTCAATCAAAGAAGCAGTGACTTGATCTCATGTAAGTTAACTCGTGAGAAGTTTTAGGGAGAAGTTGGGGGAGTTAGGGATAATGGGTTAATCACCTATTATCCCTTAACTCAAATTTAAAATTCAAGTCATTTATTTTTTAGGTAAACGTCCCACGTGGGCACTATTTACCTACAATAATAGATTTCTTGCATGGAATGTTTGTGGAGTGTGTTATCCCCGTCTTCATTAGGTTGCAGAGGATTGTTTGAGATAGTATAACCCGGATATGTTATGTTTAACTGAAACCAGAAAAAGTTCTCCAAAGCTTCTGGGTTTTTCGAAAAAAATAGGATATAACCAGGAATAAGTTGTTTTGTCTTCAGGCTTTAGGGGAGGTTTGTGGCTGGTCTAGAAGCATGATTATATTAGTGTTTCGGTAGCTTTCAGCTGAAATTAGTTAATCCATTGTCAACTTCAGTCCGGGGATGTCGTTGGGTTTGTTACCTATGTATACATTCAACCTTGTAGTGTAAAAAATGAAAAGCTTAGAGGAATCTTGGGGAGCTAGCGGGGGTATAGATGAGGTATCATTTGTGTTAGGTGATTTTAATGATATAGTAGGTCTATCGGAGACTAGTAATAGTGAGGCTCGGGCTGTGAGTCGTTCGAATGGTTTTCGTAATATGTGGCAAAGATGTAATCTTCGTGACCTTGGAGCTGTTGGATGTCAATGCAGCAAGGTTCAGAGACGAGATAGTGTTACTATTCTCAAGGAATAGCTAAACCAAGTACTTGATAATCCTCAGAGCAATCTCATCTTTCTGGAAGCTCCTGTATACTCGAAGGACATCCCCTCCCCTATGGGAGTCCTAACCATTTCTGTTTAAGGCTCTATGGCTTAATCATCCTAAATTTCTTCAAACCTTCTCATTAGCTTGGTGTAGTGGTGATAGTGGTAACGGTGGACAATCTTTACCGAGTTTAATTCAATCGATAACTGCAGCTCTAAAGGTATAGAACAAGTAGGTTTTTGGGAACATCTTTCATAGGAAACGCAGGCTTGAGGCGAGATTGCATGGTATTCAACTAGCTCCGGGTATGACCAGTCTAGGTCTTTATGATGTCTAGAGAATCGATTGTTGGATAAGTATCATAGGGTGTTGGATATGGAGGAAACGTTCTGGCATCAGAAGTCTCGGATTTGGTGGTTTTGCTAGGGGAATAGAAACGCACGGTTCTTTCATTTATCATCTATTACTCATCGTAATTGCAATTGAGTTTCTCAATTAAGGATAAATGGGGAGTGGTGCTTTGATCAGGAGACTCTTCAGGATCATGCGATCCCATATTTGTCAAGATTATTTCAGAGTATTAATGTGGGTTATAGATTGGGTGGTCCTGGCAAATGGCAACAGACTATTGAGTTAGAGGATCAACAGCAGTTATGTCGACCAGTTGAGCTGTCTGTGATTAAATCTGCGATCTTCTCCATGAAAGGACTCAAGGCCCCAGGGACAGATGGTATATAGCTGTTATTTTACCAGAGGTGTTGGGATGTTATCGACTCAGCTTTGTTTTCGGTTTGCTTGTGAGGCCTTTCGTAATGGGTCTTTTCCTCTGAATTTCCTTCAGGCATTCATAGTGTTAATACCAAAGATAGCAAATCCGAGCAGGTTGAATGAATTCCACCCCATTAACCTATTGAATACGGGATACAGGGTGTTAGTGAAGGTGATAGTCCGACGATTGAGACCAATCCTGCAAAAGGTGACCTTTTAGAGCAGTTTTCTTTCGGGTCGGAATCCGGTAGATAATATTATTATTACGCAGGAAATTGTTCATTCAATCCACATGTCCAGGGGAGCCAAATGGAAGAAGATTTTGAAAGTAGATCTTCAACGAGTTTATGACAGTGTGAGTTGAGATTTTTTGAGATAGACATTGATGGACTTTCAGGTGCCAAATTGCTGATTCGCTTAATGATGTTTGCAATTACTCATGCTCGATCGGCTTTGCTCTGGAATGGGGAGACATTAGCAGACTTTGAGTTGGGGAAAGGATTAAGACGGGAGACCTGTTATCTCCCTACCTATTTATTTTGGTGATGGAATAGCTCTCATACATGATCTAGGAGAGGATTAACAATAGGCGATGGAGCCCTATTCAAACCTCTCACTTTGGCTTGGTAGTCTCCCATTTGTTTTTTGCAAATGACCTCCTCTTGTTTGCAGATGCAAAGCCTAGAGTGATGACTATGGTATTGGAGTGCCTCCAGGAATTCTTTGAGAGAAGTGGGCTGGTCATTAACCCCCAAAAGTCCAAGCTATTTGTCTCACCGTGGGAACCTTTATCTCTTAAGAGGTGATTAACAAATCAGAGCCATTTCCATCTTTTAGAGGATCTAGGAGTGTATTTGGGAGTCCTTAACATGTACGGTCATGCCAAAGGAAGTAAGTATTAGTACTTGGTGGAGAAAGTGCAGAACCGAAAAACTGGATGAAAATCAAAAGCATTGATATAACGGGGAGGAGAACTCTAATTCAGGCAGTTATCTCCATAATTCCGGGCTATGTTATGCAATCTTCTTGGCTTCTAGAATCGATTTGCTCGCAATTGGATCGTTTGAACTATCAGTTCCTTTGGGAAGACTCTGAGGAATCCCGTCACATGCATTCAATTCGATGGGATAAAATACGCAAGACTAAAGAGGTTGGGGGTCTAAGGAAGACAAGGGAGGCAAATTTGGCATTCCTAGCAAAACTTGGGTGGCTTATTCTTTCAGTGGGCACGGCATTATGGTGTCAGTACTTCGCCATAAATATCTTTGCTAAGGAGATTTGCTTCAATTCAATAGGTCTTCCACTTGTTCCCCACTGTGGCTAGGTATCCTCAAAAAAGTAAGACTCCCTAAGGAATAGTATTTGTTGGAGGTTGGGTAATGAGAGGATAATTGGGTTGGTTTAGTTCCTCTAACTCAGAGATTATCAGAGGGTTGTCAGAATATGTCAATGGTGATGATGGTGGAGAATTTCATCACTGGGGACAGGCAGTGGGATGTTACAACGCTTGGAGCACTCCTTTCTAGGTTCGGGCTATTATGATGCCTCGAGATTCGGAGGCTAGAGATGGAATTTGTTGGGTATGAAATCCATCAGGGAGCTTTACAGTTTGATCAACCTATATTACTTTCTGCTGATTAGGGGATGGGGATTCTACTCCTACATAGGCTTGAAGTTAGATTTGGAAGATGAAATATCTGGAAAGAGTAAAATTTTTTGTGTGGCAAATGAAACATAACAATTTGATGATGAATGAATATTGGTACCGTCGAGATTTTATGGATGATCCTCTTTGCCCCCTTTGTAAGGTCTTACTAGAGACTCAGAGACATCTTTTTCGAGACTGCTCTGTCATTTGTCAAATTTGGTCCACGATTTTTGGTCAATCGTCTCTAACTTGGATGGTGATAGGAACTTAGGAAAATCAACTATTAGTGTGGTTATCTCGTAACTACTGATCACATGCCATTCATAGGGGTCTTCCGTGGTCGGCATGCTATGTGTATACTCTTTGGACCATTTGGAAGGCCCGATGTTGGTACATTTTTTAAGGAATTTCCTTTTACTCGGGTAGATTGGCTGTAGTTGCCTCATGGTATGCCCAGGTTGGATGTCTTTCCTTAGGGGGTTCTTTTACATATGCACCTTATTGTAGTCGCTGGATTTGTTGGACCCCCCAGGTTTTTATAAATTGAACACAGATGGTTGTCCCAATAATACTACTCACTCGGCAAGGGCCGGAGGTCTTTGTCATGGATTCAAGTGATGAAGTCAAATTCAATAGGAGAATTCAGTCTAAAAGATCGATATGTTAAGTGAAATATGTTATTGGATTTAAATATTATTTTATGATTTATTGGGGATCCAATAAATCATAATAATAGTCTTATTAAAGATGAGATAGGCTTTTGGGTTCATGGTTTTATTGTTAATTTAGGGGTGACTGATCCATTTACCGCTAAGTTTTGTGGCATAGAGGAGGGTCTTCTGCTCCGGTCTCCGGCCAAATTATTTCTGGCAATTCTAGAAATCGACTCTTTTGAACTATTGACATCTACTGTTTTTCAGATAATCCTCAATTCCACATCATTTGCGAATGCCAAATCCTTATACAGAGAACCCTAGCTGATTAGGTCCCATTTATTTATCGTGAAGGAAACAAATGTGTAGACACTTTGGCTCAGCAGGGAATGTTGTGTCTGCCAGGGATTCATGAATTGATTTTCTCTCCTAGTGAGGTGCTTTACAACCTTAAGAGTGATATTAGGGGTATGGTTTTTTCCGGAACCTAATTCATCCCTCCTTATTTTATCCAAAAAAATATTGGATTTTACTTATGAGATTAATAATTATTGCTTGCATTTAACAAGTTTATTAATATACAATAAAAGTTAATATAAGCGAAAGAAAAAAAAATATTCCTTGAATGTTGCCTTTAACTAAATAAATCAAGGATTTGCCGTTGTTAGCGCCGCCAACCCACAAGGTTAAAAACAAGCAGACAATGATTCTTAATCCACAGGCTTGTTATTCTTGTTCTGTGCTCTAAAGAGTAGAAACCAAGATGGGATAAGAGACGTGAGATCGCATGCAAAGCTATCAAATCCGCCTAGCCGACTTGAAAACGACAAAATTGCGAGTGACCACCAGCCATACCCCGCACAGCTTCGCATCCGATCGCTCTTCCGCAGTTCCCAGCTTGGGCCGCCTGTTTCTGTGATAATGCCAAACGAAGAAAGAAACATGAAAATAATAAATACATATAATCAAGATTTTTTTTTGGTGACAATACAAATAATCAATGTTTCTTATCATCTCCACCCACCAAGTTTTGAAAGACAACTGTGGCTATTTTCTTTTTCTTTTTTATTAAACATTACAAGAATTGCTTTTAACTTATGTTGTTATTCTCGCTCCTACCTGGACACCTCTCTATGTTTGTCTTATAATTATTTTTTTTAAATACAAAAGTTTTTTTTTTTTTTTTTTTGTAAGTTTAAAAATATTTTACATATAATAATAAAGAAAAAGAAAGTAAGCTAAGCTCGCCTCTAAAATTTGGCAGTACATAAGAAGAAGAATTCGAGTAAAAGTGTGTAGCAACTCAAAATTGGAAACCCCTTGTAATATAATCTATCCACGTTGCCAAGTGGGTCCAACCCCATCCCCTCTTCCCCCACATCCTCTCTCCTTCCTCGGCGGCTCTCCTAACCACGTGCTTTCTCTCTCCCACTTATATACATCTTCTCTCTTCTCCACCACTCGAGAATTACGATTTGCATCTCTCTCTCTCTATGGCCGTCGTCCGCGAACGTCGCCAACTCAACCTCAGCCTCCCTCTCCCGGAATCCCCCGATCGCCGCCCTCGTTTTCCTCTCCCTCTTCCTCCTTCTTCTAACTCCGCCTCTTCTGCTACTCAAAGCGCTTCCTTTTGTTCCTCCGATTTCGAGAACCTCCAAGTACTCGGCCACGGAAACGGCGGCACAGTTTACAAAGTGCGCCACAAGCGCACCTCCGCCATCCACGCCTTGAAGGTCGTTCACGGAGATTCCGATCCCGACGTCCGCCGCCAGATCCACCGCGAGATGGACATTCTCCGGCGAACCGACTCACCCTACGTCGTCAAGTGCAACGGCATCATCCACAAACCGTCGGGAGACTTCGCGATGGTGCTGGAGTACATGGACGGCGGCACACTGGATTCCCTCCTCAAGACCAGCGGAACATTCTCGGAATCTTCGCTTGCCGACGTGGCAAGGCAAGTCCTCAACGGTCTCAACTATCTCCACAGCAACAAGATCATCCACCGCGACATCAAGCCGTCGAACCTGCTGGTCAACGGCGAGATGGAAGTGAAGATCTCCGACTTCGGAGTGAGCAAGATCATGTGCCGTTCGTTGGACCCCTGCAATTCGTTCGTCGGCACGTGCGCGTACATGAGTCCGGAGCGGTTCGACCCGGAAACGTACGGAGGCAACTACAACGGATACGCTGCGGATATATGGAGTCTGGGGTTGACCCTTTTGGAGCTATACCTGGGTCACTTTCCTTTATTGCCCGCGGGTCAGAGACCCGACTGGGCTACACTTATGTGCGCAATATGCTTCGGTGACCCGCCGGGTTTGCCGGAGGGAGCATCGGAGGAGTTCCGGAACTTCATAGAGTGTTGCTTGCAGAAGGAGTCGAGTGAGAGGTGGAGCGCTCTGCGGCTTCTGTCCCACCCGTTCTTGCAGAAGGAGTCCAGTTGTAGTAGTAAATCGGATAACTAGACCCGACCCGAGAATAGAAATCAACCCAATCAAGTTGTACATATTTCCCAAGTTCATAACCAATTTTGTAAAGCCTGTTTCCTATTTTTGTAGGGGGAATCAATGTTCCTTTATCGCTAATAAAAACGAGAAATTTATTAAGTTTTTCCTAACCCCATTTTGCTAATACAACTTTAAGAAAGTCCCCAGTGGTGCAAAACTGTGCGCGAGAAAAGGCAAACCGGAAAGGAGGTGAATGAGCATATTTTTATCCCGAAGTACTTGTAACCCGACTATTAACGGATATAACCCGTTTTATATCATGAGTTTTTAAAATTAATTTTAATTAAAAAATTTAGTTAACAAAACACATTAATCTATATACTCATAAATAATTTGATCAATTTTTTTTTAATTTAAAAATAATTTAAAAAAATAAGTCGTGATTAAATTTGAAATCGGAGAATCAGAATTTTATTACTTGTGAATGGTGTGGATAATATAGATGGGACACACACAGAGATAACATATCATATGTTGTTAAAAGAGCAAGGTTCATATGATTTAATATTTGTGTCCCCACGTGTTGTTTTCAGAAATTAAATTTCTGGCAAAGCCTGAAAATGACAACAGGGCCAAGTGGGATGGGACAATAATTGAAGCTTCTGAAAGGTTTCGGCCATTAATTGAACTTAGGTGGGGAGAAAAGTGAGTCAGCTCAATTGTCATCTGTGATGCATGAACGTGGACACCCAACTTTCTTTAACTACAAAACAACTTGCTTGCCGTAATTCATGATGTCAGCCCCCGCCCCATTTTGCCGTTTTCATAGTTAAATGACATTTGGGGGGGCGCTGTGGGAGTGGGACCATTCCCATCCCATCTCTTCGAAGGGTCCTTTTTTGTTCTTTTCTTGTGCGGGGCACTTGGAAGGGTCCTCCAATTGAATTGTGCAAAATGATCCTAGGCCGTTGCTCATTGAAAATATAGAACCGGTCCAACCAATTCAAATATTGACGTTGAGGTTGATCCAAAACGCGACTGAATTTGTTTACTACGAATTTTAAGATTTGAAAGTCTATTTCAAGGATTTTTCTGTATTAATATATATATATATATATATATATATATACATATATATATCAATATACGTATCAATATTGATTTTTATATTAGTCACTACTATAAATTATATTAACATATATTTCACGATATGTCAGTATTATATTAATATATATGTTACAATATTTCAACACATCTTTATTTATTAGAATTTTGTAATTTGTTTATTATTTGAGTTTTTCTTTTATTGTAAATATTTTAATATGTATAAATACCCATTTGTATAACATATTAAATACACAAAAATATAAAACAATTTCATCTCTATCATTCTCTTTCTTTTCCACTTATTTCTTATGGTATCAGGGCTCCATTTTCTTCTATATATATATATATATATAAAGGTTTGCAAAAACACCTAAATTTTTAGGTCATTTGTCCAGCTTTGGCACCATTAATTAGTTCATTTAATAGTCATTTGATATATATCAAATAATTTTACTTTTGAGACAATTACACAGACAAGAACTAGATCTTCAAAAATCATCCTACATGCCCACACAAGCCACCATAAACATCTGCAATAGCGATTTAGATCCCTACAAGTTTCTTTATCCTGGTCATCAGGTTCTATCCCAAACCTTGCTACGTCAGCTTCCTCGTGATCTCCACATCAGCATCTGTGCCACGTTAGTCTCCACATGTTATATTGTCAGCACCACATGTCCGATCACATGATTAATCATTTGGTTTAGGCTCCACCACATTCGCCACCACATAGATGCCATGTCAAAAACCCATGCCATGTCAATCCAAACAAAACAATACCCCAACTCCAGTCCAGTTCAAGTAACTTAGTTCAACAAATTGACCACAACTTCGACCTCCTGATTCAACCATTCTTTAACCAGATTTTTGATCAGCCAAACCAGTTTTAAAAATTTTCGAGTGTTTCGAATCCATTTTTAGGCTCAAATTGGTCAAATTTTGACTCTACAGATCTGTTTTTTTTCTTTCTTATAATTCTCAAGTGTTGTTATTATGCATTTTAATTGTGTACACTATTGGTATTTCCAAATTCTCTCAACACATTCATTAGTCAATCAATATCACCTTTGATGTCTCCAATTATGATTTGTGGGCTAAGAAAATTTACAGTTTTCTTAAAAGGTAAATTTTTTTGACATATTGTTACTAGAGAAATACCCAAATTTACACAAAAAAAAAGAAGATGAGAAGAAAGATGCATTCATAGAGCATCTAGTCTCGTGGGATGACATGAATCATTAGATTTTGACATGGTTTTGTAATACCTCTACCAAAGCTATCAAACTCAATTTCTGATATTTTGATACTATTTAAGTGGTATGGGATTTCTAAAAAATCCACTATTCTATCTTTGAAAATATCAATCAATTTTAACTCTATAGACATTTTTCATCGCATGTAACAACAATTTGGTAAACTATATAAAATTATGTGTCTAAATTGCAAGAAATGTGGGACCAATTGGCAATTGAAGTTCTTGTATGGCCTTGTACTAATGTTGCACTATACATGCTAATATTTGTGATCGTCAACACATATGATATTTGTTAATAACTCTTAAAAATGAGTTTGAGTCTATCCACAACTCTTTTCTTCCTTTCTTCATCGTGGTTCTCTACCAAGTCTTGATATCAACATCAAGGATTCAATCACATAAGAAAGCCACTAGCAATGCTCTTGGCATCAAAATGTCAGCATCACCTGCTAATGTTGTCCTTACCACTTGGACCTTGTCAATCAGTCTTCTCCTGTTCAAAACTCAACTCAAAAGTTTCAAAAAAAATTTTGCAACTACTGCAAAAGGGGTTGTCATCACATCACTAAATGAAGAAAAAAACTCAAATAGATTTCTAGATAAGATAATTCTTTTAAATCTTTTCATACTCAATCTACTACTACTACTGATATTATCACAGAGGGACCAAAATAGAGTATATCTCCCATTTTTTTTTTTGAAAAATCTTCAAGCGCTTCTTTAACAACTTCATCCAGATTTGGTAATCTTTCTTCCCTTGTCCTGTCTGTCACACTAGATACCTCCTCTTCATGATACTTTGATTTCACATGTTGTAATTACATTACTTTTGACTCATCTATATTTTATTCACCCATTATTTTTTCTTCTCATATTGTTCACACTGTTGATAATTCAATTATTCATGTTCAAAGTATAGGCACTATTCACATATGTAACAAATTTTTGCCGAATATTTTTTTTGTTCCTAAACTATCTCTAAACCTTATATCTGTTAGTCAACTATATGATTTCGGTGTTAACTTATTTTTTTTTTGAGTCATGGTTGCATCGTGAAGACCATAGATGGGCGAGATCCTTGGGATATGATGTAAGATTAATTGGCTATTTAAACTTACTTCTTTTCCCCTTCCATCTAAACTAGTTACCGTTGTTATTATATCCAACATCTAACATTCTTAGATTGATCATTTTTCCGATGCCATGGGATCCCTAAGTTCTAGTGGTTTCTTAGATCATGTGAAGTTTACAAGTTTCGATTGTGTTTCATGTTAACTTTCAAAAGGTTATGCCTTACATCTTCTTAATTATGATTTTACTTCTTTAACACCGTTTAACTTTATTTGTTCTTATATTTGGAGACTTGCTCCTCATGACTCTATGGGCGATTCACAATATTAAGTTATCTGTATTGATAATTTTTCTTATTATTCATGGATTTATCTTATGTATCATAGGTTTGAATTATTTTTTACTTACTCTCGTTTTGTAACTATAATTCATACTCAATTTCTCATAAAAATCAAAATAATTTGCACTGATTATCCATGGAATATAAAGAAAAATCAACTACTCGCTTTCTTACTCAACAAGATACTCTTATTCAAAAATATTATCTAGAAATCTCTAAACAAAATAGTCAACCAAAATGGAAACATAGACTTATTCTAGATATCTTTTGAGCTCTTCTTATATCTTCCTTTTGTCTAGAAACATTTTGGAAGGAATCCGTTCTTATAGTTGTCTATACTATCAATTTTATCCATACTCCGGTCATCGATAATATCTAATTGTGAACGGTTATATAATCATGCCCTTAACTATCACACTTTTAATGTTTTGGCAGTGTTTGTTTTGAAATCTTATAATCTCATGAGTATACTAAATTAGAATCTCGAGATTGATTCTATTGCTTTCTAGGATACGAAATAGAACACAAAACGTCCAGGTTATAAGACCTGTTATATTAAAGATTTCATATCTTTAGACATGTAATCTTTTGGAAAAGCAAAATGTTCTCAATTCTTTTTAAATTCTGAGTTAGTAAACCTCTTTAATTGTTCTTTTTTGACCTAACCATGCCTTTGTTTGCTAACATGTCCCTTGAAGGTTCCTCTAATAGCTCCTGTCGCCCAATGTTTCCTATACCTACTCCTATCGAATCTCATGCAATTGTGGATCCATCACTTACTCTAACTAATCATTCTTTACTGCATTCAAATGATCAATTACCTTTATCAGAACCTCTTGTTGTTTAGTCACTCCTTTGTCCATTTGATGGAGTAAGTCACTCTCTTGTCTGCCTAAAATGATTATCATCTTTATTCTACTTTGTCTCTATGTATGAATCTCACACCTACCACATGGTAAGTACTAATGCTTTATGGAAGAAAGTAATGACAGAAAAATTACATGCTCTCACTAATACCAGTAGTTGGAACATGGTTAATTTATCTATGAGAAAGTCTATTATCGAGTGCAAATAAGTTTATAAAATCAAGACTCAAGCTGATAGTTCTGTTGATAGATACAAAACCCGACTTGTAGTAAAAGGCTTCACACAGGAGTATGTCATTGATTACGAGGAGATATTTGCTCACATAGCTCATTTAACCTCAGTTCGCAGCTTTATTATTATTGTTGCTAATAAACATTAGCCGTTATTTTCGATGGATGTCAATCATGCCTTCATCAATTGCGATCTTATTGAACCCCCACCATGTTATGATCAGCCACCAAATAAGGTTTATCATCTTCACAAAGCCTTATATAGTTTCAAAAAGGCACCTTGAGCATAGTTTGACAAATTCTTAGCTCCACTATTGGCTACCTTGGTTTTCATTCCGGTGCTTATGATCATGTCCCGTTTATTCTGAAAACAAATCAGGGGTACACTTTTCTTCATTTCTATGTCAATTATATTGTGATCACTGGCAATTAACTAATAGTATCTGCACTCTCAAGTCCTTTCTACACCAACAATTTGAAATGAATGATTTAGGTACACTAAGTTTCTTTTTGTGTCTTGACATCTCATATGGTCAATCTGGGTACTTTTTGTCACAAGAAAAATATGCAACCAATCTTATCTCATGTGTTGGCATTATTGGTACTAAAATGGTCAACACTCTTCTTGAATTAATTGCTCACCTTTCAACTACTAATAGGACTCATGATGAAACTCTCTATCGCTAACTTTTTAATAGTGTTATTTATCTCACTATCTCACGTCTTGATATTGCACATGTCGATCACATTGTAACTCATTCATGACTGCACCAAGGACCACTTACTTTTCAGTTGTTTACCATATTCTCCACTACATCAAAGGTATTTTATTTAATAACCTTCACTTTCTTATTTCGTCTTCATAAGAGTTATGAGCATATTCTAATGCCAATTGGGTCAAAGATCTAATTGATCATCGCTCCACCACTGGCTACTATTTCTTCTTTGGTATGTCTCTCATTTCTTGGTATAATAAGAAACAAATAGTTGTCTCTTGCTCTAGTACATAAGCAGAATGTCGAGCTCTCGCTAACATTGCCTCTAAACTCTTATGATTACAATGGCTTCTCCAAGATCTTGGTGTTACCACCTCATCAACAATCCCTCTTCTTTGTAACAATTGAAGTGTCATGCAAATTATATGCAATGATATCTTCCATCAACGCACCAAATCTATTGAGATTGATTGTCATTTTGTGCGACATTATGTCCTTTACATGTTCAGTTTTTTCATATCTTCTATTAATTTAGATTGCAAATATCTTCAACAAGTTACACTCTACTCAGTGATTTCAAGATCGAATTTGCAAATTCAAGATGACTGAATCTTCATCACTTTGAGTTCAAGGGGGGATGTTAACATATATGTCCACATATTGACATATGTGCCGCAATTAATTAGCATATTAACTATTGCTCCATATCAAGTTTTGTTAACATATATGTCCACAATATGTCAACATATTTGTCACCATTCATTATCATATTAACCATTACTTCATATATGTTAAGTTACGTTAACATATATGTCACAATATATCAATTTTGTGTTAGCATATGTTACAATATGCTAACATGTTTATACTTAATAGAATATTGTAATTTGCTTGATATTAGGGTTCTTTTTTTAATTTTATTGTATATATTCTAATATGTTTAAATACCCTTTTTGTATAATCTAATAAATATATAGAAATATAGAGAATTTCACCTCTTTCTCTCATTCTCTCTCTTTTCCCACTTATTTTTTCAAACTTAAAAGAATAAAATTTTGTTAAAATACTAAAGCCAAAGGTCATTGCAATAATGAGAAATAAGAGTTTAAATAGTTCTCAAAAACTCTAAAAAAAATAAAAAATTTAAAAATAAAGAAAAATAAAGAAACTCATTCTTGGCATCCTAACATATCACGATGGTTGTGTTAATACCATTAACTCTCCAAAAATCTGGGAGCATTGTCACGACAATCGCTATGGTGGTCCTCAAAGTGATACTCTAAAAAATCCTCATTCGGCTCCCATTGCCATTGTGGTATACATTTGTGGCCTCTTTGGCTCTTTTTTGTGTTAAAGGTACTCTGTGTTTGTCCAAACAATTTCAAAAATTTTTTTTCAAGCCTTTGTACATCAAGTATATAGGATCCCAATCATGCCTAAGCATGGAAAAAGTGCAATAAATCATGATTCTATAAAGACATGTCCTTGGGGCAAATGTGCTTGAATCTTGAGTTAGAGATTGATAATCATACTATTTTTTTATTAATGTAAAATAACTCAGTCAGCTAGGAGTTCTCGGGTTTGTAAAGTAAAGCTATTTGCCGATTGAAGCATGACAACTAGTAAGCTAAAAGCCTTCGGACTTGAATTCTAGCACAATTTGCCAATTAAGCAAGACAACTCTATCCACCAAGATACTTCAATGGTCAAAAATTCAAAAGCTACAAAGAGTCGCTAAAACTTACATAATGAGCTCAACTACCTTTAACTTCTCTCTTTCTCCTTCAAATCTATAAATACAGCCTTCAATGCAACATGAGAAATTAGTTGGTCAATTATAAAACCTATATTTTGTTAGTAATACTTTTATTATTGTACTTAAGTATTGTTGATTATCATTGAGTGTATTTCTTGAAGAGTGTTCCATTTTTTAATTTTTAATTAAACTAAAAGAAGGATTTTTTAATTTTGGATTCTATCTACTCGATCCAGTACTTAGATTGAGGGAGAGTATCGAGTAAACACTTGTAAAGGTTGAACTAACGTCTTGAAAAAATAGTGGGTTGTATTAACTGTTTTAATTAATGGATTTTAAACTTTAGGCGAAAACTACTAGTAGATATATATCAAAAAAGGTGAAACTATTATAAATCTTTTTATTCAACTTATTCTTTTTGCTAAAATTCTTAGTGTTTGTCAAAATTCTGCTGATATGGAACTCTATTAACAACAATGAGTTAAAAAAAAATACCAAGTATTAAAAATCAAAGTTATTAATATTATTTTGCATCAAAACTGACATTTCTTATATAATCTTCTAAACCAGTACAAAATAGATCTCATTTTATTTCAATAAAAATATTAACTCATTTTAAAAATCCCAAGACCATACCACAATGTTACTGGATTTTTTTTTTCTTCTAAATTTTACAAGATCAAATTCAGTAAATTCACCTTCTGATATGTTTACATTCATGTATTTTCTTTTTTTTTTCCTTTTATTGTAATTTTTTACATTTGTAGGAACTTGAGCAAAGATTGCAATGCTTTGGATCCTATGACCCTTGATATCATTGATATGCAAGATTAATGAACTTATGAAGAACATTGCTTTCTTAATGATGGAGAGTTAAATTGGGAAACTATTAAGATAACATTATCAAATTTGACTTTAGATCATGCAAAATTAATTTTGATTGTGAGACACATACCAGTGGAATCCTCTTGAATATTCCGTTCATGATTTTCTATTTTAGTACCACAAGTTCAAGATTCTTGCTATTATGTGAATAATTAAAATACTATTTAGAATTTCTTTGTTGTTCAAAACTTAAATGTTTTGTTTATGTGGCACTATTTTAAATTTTTCTTTAAATATTTCGTAATTATCTGAGTTTTAGAATTTATTTTTAATTGTAAAAGATTTTGTTTGAATTGATTGAAGTTTAATTCTTGTAAAATATTTGAATTAAGATTTATTAGCATTAATTTTGAAATCATTACTTTGAATTTTTAGTGGGTAAATAAGTATGGACACATATTTTTACACTATATATATAAGACACTAGTTCCGAATGCAAAATATTAGCAATTAAAGCAAAAATATTTCTATTAGCGAGAAATTTGTACCAATAATAAAATTGATATGAACATTGATATGATACAATATTGACAACTATGACATGAATATTGGCATGACTCGACGATTAGGCTTTTGAATACATTCCAATCCTATTTGGATGGATTTAGAATACGCCTAATTGGGTTTCGAGATGTGTTTAATATTTTTTTTAGAACCCTAATAGATTTGAAATATGTTTAGATGTTAGTTATCGAAAAAATTGATATTAGGAATGATAATTCTCAGTATTTTCTAAAGAAGCAATACACAAATAAGTAGAAAAGAAAAGAATTATAGAATCTCTTCCTAGAATCAAGGAATGAAAAAGTAGAAAGATTGCTAATTAGAGAATCGATAAAATAGTACAAATATCCTTTGTTTTAGGAAACAAATCACACCAAATCTATAGTAACTAATTCCTAGAGATTTAGTAATAAATTATGGATTTCTATACTCCCCCATAAGCTAGGTTGTAGATGTTGAGTAATCCTAGTTTGGAATTAAGATCTTCAAATATCTTCTTAACATAGCCTTAATTAGGATGTCTGCAGTGTATTGGTTGGTTGGGATATATTTGAGTGATATATCATGTTTTTCTCTATATTTTCCTTGACAAATCTCAACATGTTTTGTCCTATCATGATGCACCAGATTCTTTGCTATGCTAATTGTAGGCTAATTATCACGGAGCATTTTACATGGACCTATAATCAAAATTTATACCTCACAGAGTATCCATTTTAGCCATATTCCTTCACAAATACCAAGTGCAAGTGCTGTAAATTCTGCTTCCACACTACTTCGAGACACAACTAATTACTTTGTACTCCACCAAATGAATAGATTTCCCCAAACATCCATTCAATAACCCGAAATCAATGTCTATCTATCACAAATGGAGCTCAATCTCCTATAGACAACCTCCATGTGCTCTTCTGATAGATTGTTCATGAATTGACTTACCACACTAGCTACAAACCTAATGTTGGACCTAGTATATGATAGATAAATGAGTTTCCCAACCAGTCTTTGATACCTCCCTTCGTCAATTGGTACACATTGGCTTGCATCCGAGCATCGATGTTTCCTTAAATAGATCTAACACATACATTCGCTATGAAACCAAAATTCCTCTTTTTGACCGTGCTACATCCATACCAAGAAATTACTTGAGATTGCCTAGATCTTCCATCTCGAATTCCTTTGCCAAAAAACATTTGAGTTGGAGTATCTCCTCATCATGGTCGCTTGTTAGAATGATGTCATCGACCTACAATGAGAATTGTCCTTTTCTTCATGGACGAGTACTTAACAAACAAACATTGTGTGATCTATCCAACACCGGTTATACCTGTGCTTCTTAACTACTCTGGTGAACCTCTCAATCCAAGCTCTTCGTGACTGCTTGAGTCCATATAAACATTTCTTGAGTTTGCTCTCCATGTAACTTCTTCTTCCAAATCCCCATTGAGGAAAACATTTTTCATGTCCAACTGATATAATGACCAGTCTAGATTGGAGGCAAGAGAGAGTAACACTCGAACTATATTAAGTTTTGCTATGGGGGCGAAGGCCTCTTGGTAGTTAATTCTGTAGGATTGTGTGACTACAAGCCATGCTTTAAATCTGTTAACGTTACCATCTACATTAAGTTTGATGGTGAAATCCACTTGCATCCAATGGGACATCTCCCTAAGGGTAACTCAGATATCACCCAAGTCGCATTCTTTTCTAGAGCACTGATTTCTTTCGAGAAAGTTGCCTTCCACTGTGGTACTCTTAAGGTTTCATGTATTGAACTTGAAACTTGTACTTTTTTAAGACTACTAATAAAGGCATGGTAACTTAGTGATAGTCCTCAATATGAGATAAATTTGTAAATGGAATGATCAGTAAATGACCGTTTTCCTTTTCTTAAGGCGATTAGGTCTACATCAATAGGTGAATTGTCAAGAGGAGCAGGACTAGTGGTACCTGGTGAACTTTGAGGTTCTAGATTCGGATTGGCTTCATGGTTCTTATTAGGTGGCTCTTTTTCTTTCCATTCTTGAGGTTTTCTCTCCTAGAGTAAACTTATAACTCACTGGATACTGTAGGTTACATTTTACCAGAACCTTGGGGTGTTCGATGTTCCTTTTGGAGTTTTGTTTGAATGACAAGCTAAGACAACTAGGGTTGGATGGCTAGAATTGGGCTTTGGTTTGGTTTACAGATTAGAAGCGAAAGATGAATCCAATTTGTCAATATCACAAAACTAATATTCTTGATTAAAGTTCTCCCCTTGAATATCAGATTTGTAATAGGGTTGTTGCTGAAAGAAGGAGACATCCATAGAGTTGTAGAATTTTCTCATAATTAGAGAGTAACATTTATATCCTTTTGATTTGAGGAGTACCCGACAAATATGCATTTGCGAGCTTTTGGATCAAGTTTACCTCTATATTGGGCATGTATATGGACAAACATGATGCAACCAAGGGCTCTCATGGGTAAAGCGGAAAGGATACTATTATTGGGAAATGAGTGAGAGAAAACTTGATACAGTGTTTGGAAGTTCAAGACTCGAGAAGACATCCTATTTATCATATGGACAGTTGTTAAGACTGCCTCACCCCAAAAAAATCTAGGAACATGTGATGTGAACATGAGGGATTGAGCAACCTCAAAAAGGTGTCTACTTTTTCTTTTTGTAATCATATTTTGTCGGCATGAACTTTGATGTACAATTCACTTACTCTCAAGATATTGCCCTAAAATTGTCTCAAAATACTCTTTTGCATTGTTGGTTTTAGAATTTGTATTATTATTATTATTATTATTATTTTTTTTTTTTTTGTAGAATTGAGTTTGCATCATAGTGTTGAAATTTCTGAAAATTTGACTGACTTCTAACTTTTTTTTTCACATGGAACAACCATGTGATCCTAGTTTGATCATCCACAAATGATACAAACAACCTAGTGCCCGTAATATTTTAAATTTTGGATGCCCCCACACATTACTATGGATCACAGAAAACAGATGAGATGCCTTATGGTGTAGACTGTGATAAGAATTAGGAGCATGCTTTGAAAATCGACACACCGCATTGAAAACTTTTCGGATTTTTATTATAAAACAAAGATGGAAACAATTTCTAAAGGTACAAGAAATTAGGATAACGTGGACGATGGTGCCATAACATGATTACACTATCCTTATTGGAATTTTCAAATGAAACTTGACTTTTATTGGACTCACTCTTTGACTCAACATGTACTGTATTAGGATTTTAGCTTCCAGGAGATTTATCAACTTTCTGACGAAAAAGCCTTGAGCACAACTTAACATTGCCATTCGTCCTCCCTGAGTTCAAATAAATTCACACAAGTCCGAGAAAAATTTAGCAACACTGTTATGTTCTTGAGTGGGCTTGCTAACCGACAAATGATTGTAATCCAATTTAGGTCCCTTGGAATAACAATATAACATGTTCCAACCACTTTGGAAAGTGAACCATCAGTGATTTTCACTTTAGGATTTTCTCGGCATGGATTATAGGTGTGGAATAATGTGGCATCTCCTGTCATGTGATCGGACACACCCGGGTCTGGATTTTGAATTGTGGATCTCCGGCCTTGGGAGGAACGGCTTTGCCAGTGAGGTAATCATCCTTCCCCTTTCCACAGATTTACATCAAAACCGATTGTGACCATTGAAGATAATTATTTTTATTCAACTTGCATCCTATAATCTGGAGAGGAACACCATCTGACCTGCCAGGGCTGTTGGTGACGAGGATTTCAGAGCTTGAGGTCACTTTTGACGAGGATGACGCCTGTTTTTCCATGGTCATTCTCTACTTGGTCATCGGAAAAAGAAGGGGGGTTCAAAGGCAGCTTTGATACCATGGAAATAATTCTCATTATTTTCTGAAAAAGCAATACACATATAAATAGAAAGGAATGAGAGAATCGCTTCCTACAATCAAAAACACAGCTAATTAGGGAATCAGTAAAATGGTATCAATATCCCTTTATTTTAGAAAACCAATCAAACTAAATCTATAGTAACTAATTTCTAGAGATTAGGTGACAAGTTATGGATTTCTACGGTTATGGATATTTGAACCACTTCATTTAAATTTGAAAACTTCATCCTCTAAAGACACAGCCTAATGGTACAAACCCTCCTCCCTCACCTGGTGATCCCAGATTCAAATCCTTGTACATTTAAAAAAAAAAAAAAGAAAACTTCCCTGTAATTTTGTATATCTCCTCACATACATCCATACATGTGTCTGTTTATATCTTTGTCCCTACCTTAATTATAATTTTTACTCGGAATAGTTTCTTAAGTTTCTACTTTTAGTGTTATTTTATGAAACAAAGATATTCTTTTTTTTTTCAGCATTTGTAATGAATTCTGATTGGATTTAGATTTGGGAAGGGTTTATTGATTATGAGTGCAAATGTAGGGTTTCAGATGACGAGATGGGCCCACTGAAAGTTTAGTGTGCCCAACCAAAGCTAATACTTTCAAGAGTGAGGCTATGCCATTATCTTCTAAACCAATGTAGTCGTTGGTTGGCTTGAGGTATATCCCTCTTTTTCTTTTCCGTCTTCACCCCCCCCCCCCCCCCGGGGGGCAGGCGGAGACGGGGGAATCGTCCTCGTATAATTGTTGCTCTTGCTGTCAAAAGCTTCCACTTTCATTCCCTTTCTCCTCCACCTAGATATGAAATCAAAGAGCTAAATATTTCTTGTACGGAAAGGAAAAAAGGTAAAAGAGTTTTGTCATACCTTGTTTACCCAAGAGGAGGTAGAGTAAGCTTGTCCCTCTTTCCATAGATGTGCTAAACTTTGTTCACATAGGCTTTAAGAATCCACACCAACATGAACATTTTGATCTCAATGAACAAATACTAACATCAACTTTAATAACATTAAGTATTAGCCCCATGAATGCTCATCAGAATCTTTCCTAATAAAAAATATCTTATTCAATTAATTTACAACAGAACCGTATAAAGAAGAGAACAGATTATATCAAATACTAGATAGGTTCAACCACAAAGGGGTAAAGAATGTGGACGTAAATCCGTGAGATGAAAGTTTCATCAACTTTAAAGTCTCTCTTACATGTAATGATTTATAAGCCTACAACACATTGATAACAAACAATGGGGCAGCAACCCACAAACATTTCTTGATTTTGGTCCACGAAAATGGCTGAATATGCTCTTTCCCAAACACCTCATTCTCCCTCATTCAGAATTGGGACAATGAGGGGTTTCATCTGTGCAAGATATACAATAGCCCACCTACAAAGAGAACAATATGGATCAATAGATCTCATTCTGCAGAAATAAAAATGGAAGGCATACACATGATTATTTGAAATAATTTTATGTTCCAGTGGCTTCCAGGTAATAATCTATAACCCCCCCCCCCAAAAAAAGAACTGTCCCTCGTTCCGCCTCTCAAAGAAAGGGAACACCAAGAATCACGTAGGACAAAACAGAATCGCAGCGACTTGGCAATGATTAAGAAAGAAATACTGAAAGCAAATATTAGCAAAATTAAAAAATGAAGAATAAAATGTTCCTCTAATTCCTTCCAAAATAAAAATGCCAACCTACCATTCAAGAATAGATCATAGTTCATAGAGGTCCTCCTCTATATGCACAAACTAAAATGCATCAGTTTGGAAATGGGAAACAGCAACCTGTAGTGCCATGATCTAGCATAGTGAACCCGGTAACCTATACAGGATGTTCTGGATTTAGTATTTGGAGTTTTGGAATAGTTTCAAAAATTATTAGTTTGTTTCTAATTTTTGATGGGATTGTTTTTTAACGTCAGGGTTTTTCCATTGTTATGCTTTGATTAATGAATTAAATTGACTTCTGTCTCTAAGTAATCAGTCGATGCTCAACTTCTCTTCTCCCCTTCCGGGTCTCTCCCTCTTCTTCCCCTGTTTCTCAGGTAGTTCTACTTCAGTTATACATTAATTCATATCAAAGCCTCACCCTGAAAGCCATCTTCGTCACTGCCATCTCTTGCTAAGGTTCCGGAACACGAGTTACAATTCATGAGCATGTTCACAGATACTCTTAACGAGCACTATTCACCAGTAACCATTCATGCAATTTGTCTCGCTGTGATTTGACATTAGATCCAACTTTGCTATCCATTTGTGATCATCTTCCTGCCTGTCTACTCATCCATCATCAAAAAAATTCTTCGACAACAAAAATCACCATCAGTTTCCACCTACATCCGTCGGAGAAGCTTTACTGGCAAGAAATTTAACCCCTGCACTGATCTAAACCCCAAAGCGTGGTGTCTTCAACTCCAGCGACCACAACCAAGTTGCAGACTTCTCTCTTCCACATTCTTGGTTGCTGCAACTCTCAGGCTGCATCAGAAACTCATTTCTTTGGTTACTAGCAGATGATATTTGCGTTTATCAGTCTCTACTGCTTGTTTACATTGCAGAATTCTTTGTTTCAAAGTCGTTTTAGCCCTGTTCTGCACTTGTAGTCCGTAGTTTTATGCAGTTTGGTCCAATTTTCCCCCAGTCTTCTGTGCTGGTTTTGTTGTTGCTCCAATTCAGCACTTCTGCTCACATTTTATCGAATAAAATACAATTCTCATGTCTATGGAACTAACATTCCACATATATAACCATAGTAATGATCTTTTCTCCTAAGAAAAGTAAGCTTAGAGAGATTCACGAGGAATCAAGGAATATCAAATCCCAGAGTTTAGTCCAAAGTTGAGTCTACCTATTCATTACCACTCATTGAGAAATCTTCCCATATTAATGAATCTTCTTATGTATTCAATGGATAATCCTCACTGATTGAAGAAATACATCCTATGGTTGTTCACATTATTATTTCATCAACACTGAAAGAAGAAAAGTTTGAAATTATGCTCGTTGAGAATTTTGAAAATATTGAAATGGTTGAAATGGGTGTGAAAAATGAAAATTTTGAAAGAGTTGTTAAGAATGTGAGCCAAGTTGATTTGATAGTATTATTGAAAAGGATGATATCTCTTTTTTTTTTTTTTTTTTTTTTTTTTTGGAATTGTGAGCAATTGTCATGTCATCATAGGTTTTCTTCCTTTGTTTCCTTGCGCTCATTGTAAATCATTTGCATGTATGGACATTAAATTATTTTGTTTAACCTACACACAAATAAATTATATTTCTTGTTTTCTTAAATGAGAATCTTCACCGCTATCAAAGTATCATTCAGGTTGTCATGATTGTGTATTTGTTTCCAGGCATGATTTTTTTATGGATTTATATTGTTGCATTTCAGCTATGGAGAATTAGTGCAAGTCATGCTAGAAGCCATTCAGTACTTAGGGAATAGTTTTTTATGATTATTTTGTTTCTAATTTCTTATGGTTTTTTTTAATACCGTTTCCTCATTTATTTTGGGATTTCATATATATATTTGGGCATTTCATGGGCTTTAATCATTGTTATGCGTTGATTAATGAATTGAATTGACCATTGCCTCTAAGTTTTCAATGCATTCTGACAGTTACCTATGGATTCCAACCTATCTTTAGCTTCTCTTCTCCCCTTCTCTAGTTTCTCTCTCTTTGTTCTCTTACTTCAGTTCTATCACCATTAGTAAGTTGGCAGCTCTAGAAACCAGAAACTAACCCTCAATACTGCTTCATTTGAATTTGAGGTAAGAGCAAATTAGAATATCTGCACGCCTTCCATATTCAATCCTAGATGGTAGGGAGATGGCACTGGGCTTAGATGGTTTCACTATGGTATTTTCCCAGAACTTTAGGGGATGTACTAAGTGAAGAGTTTTTAGGGTGTTTTATGGCAATGGTCTGGTGGGAAAAAGCATCAACTCCACCTTGATAGCCCTTATTCCTAGGAAGGTTCATTCTTTGAAATGATAAAAGAGTTCAAATCTATTAGTTTGTTCACTGCTATTTACAGAACTCTTGCTAAACTTTTCAGACAATAGGTTGTGTCTTGTGGTAGACATTACCATCTTGTATAATCAAAGTGATATAATACATATGTGTGTGTGTCACTTTGGTGGCTATATAAAGAGGCAGTTGTTCTTAAATTGGAATTTGCAAAAAAAGTTATGGAATGATCAATTCTAGTCTTTTAGATAAGGTTATTGCAAGATAAAATTTTGGGAGACAGACATGGATGGGAAATTGCTTGTGCTTGGAAAACTTTTCTGTTCATAACAAATATGGAGCCAAAAACAAGATCTTTTGCTTCTTGTGATTTAAATAAGGCAATATTATTTCCCATTTTCTTTTTACAATTATTGTTGATCCTTTAAGCAGGTTGGTGGACACAGGGGTTCAGGCTAATATTTTCACAAGCCTCAAGGTTGCTAAGGAGGGTAGGACAGTTTGCCCCTGGACCATTCTTTGAGAATAGAGATGGTATCTGTCACATGATAACCATCTTTGTATATCTGATCTCTCCATAAATCTTATGATTACCAATCGTTCGCATCGGATCCAAAAAAAAAAAGGAAGGAGTGCAATCCTTGGCAATAATGTGCAAGATGACACTCCTTATTATTTGGCTTCTCTAACCAATTGTAAGGACAGAAAGTGGCTGACCTATTCTCTAGGTATGCCTTTGGGTGAAAACTTAAGAATGTTCCATTCTGGGACTTTGTAGTGACTAAGATGGTAAGAGATTCAGATGAACAAGAAACTAGGGAGACAAACAAAACCAGGAACCTTAGATGTTCAGAGGAACAGAAAACACCAAGGTAAGAAGATTCAAAATACTACAAAAGGGGGCATTTTGGCTCCTCTGGTCCTATGCCTCACGCACTTAGGACAAGTGAAATATATATATATACACACACGCACAAGAGACGACATGGAAACACACTCTCAAATCAAACAGATCTTTGATTATGCAGTACTGCTATAAATTCTTATGCAGCGGCAGCAATGTAGTAGCATTCTAGCCATAGAGAAGATTTTAGTCAAGAGTCAGACAAATATTCTTCCAGCCAAACTTGCTAGCAGCGCTTGGGCAAGCCATGGATCACACTTTGGGCTACCATTGGGCTGGAACTACTGCTTGTTACTAGGCCAATGTTAAGTCTAGAGCTTACGTTTGGCATTGTTGAAGAGTTGTTTGTTCAAGCTTGACCCCATTTCAGAGGCTAATTCTAGTATTGTCTTGGCATCTTTTACCTTGGATCTAGAACCACAAGAATAGTTAAGAGGCCTATTTGGGCACCAGTAAATTCTTAGTGTTCTTGTCTTGGCACGATGATTTATGATGAAGATTTTTTTCGTTGCTTCAGATTGCTTCCCAACTTGGCAGGTTTTCATTGTCAGATCTACAAAGAAAGAGATTCAAGAATCCCATCAACAACAACAATCTTTTGCTTTACTGATGTGGAAGACCCTCTAAAGACCAATTACCCAGAGAGGCCTACGGACCATTTGGCATCAAACTCAGGAATGGAGCCAGGCCCAAGGCATCTGATGCCAAGACAAGACTCTCTAAACAAGTTTACACTCCAACAAACAATGCCTTCTGTAGTACTATGCCTATGCTCAGGACCTAATATTGGCCCAATACCAAGTAGCAGCTCAAGGCCCTGCACTGGCCCAAAATTCGATCCATGACTTGACCTATTGGCAAGAGTTTGGTTGGAAGAATATTCGTGTAACTCTTACTAATAATCTCCATCATTACTACATCATTTTTTTTTATTCCTCTCGACATGGATACAATGCTTCTGTAGGATTCAGTTGTACCATTTGTGTAATTAAATATCCCTTGCATTTGAGTACATTTTATATTGTCTCCCCTAATAACATCAAGGCATATATAATGCTATTTGTTTCCTGTACTAAGTTTTCTCTATATAAGGGCATGGCATGAGGCCAGAGGAACTGGAACTCTCTCCCATTCAATAATGTGAATTTGCTAATATCTATTCCATGGATGGAAAGTGACCGTTCTCTAAGAGGGGATATTACTCTGGTTCAAGTGTGATTTTCTAGTATTCCTCTTGAACTTTTATGTTAGTAGATTCCTTACACTGAGGATAGAGAGATTGGTGAAACATTTAGTTTAGTATTGCAGTGCGATGGACATGAAAGATCATCTTGTGAACTCGAAGTAGGTGACATTTGGATTTTGGTAATATGGCGTTCGAAAGCATTTCTTGATTACAGAAAATGGCTTTGGAGGTTCCTTCTCATGCCTTGTACCCTATGGCATTATAGTCTGATGGCAGGAATCGAAGTAGTGCAAGAGCAACTTATTATAGCTGGGAAAATTCACCAATCAACAGTATCAGGTAATTGTTCCACCAAACAAAGCCACCCGATCACCTAAATTAATTACTTTGTACGTTAATAGCATTAGCCTATCCCCCACTTCCACTACACACAAAAAAAAAAAAGAACAACCATCTATATTGACTAGCAAAACTAACTCATTATAGCATTCGCAAAGATGAACAGTAAAGAAACAGATTCTTCATCCATAGTGAGATGTTTTCAATTATCAAAAGCATAAAACTTGTTGCATGAATATGTGGACATTATCATGCCTATAGAAACCAATCATAACTTAACTGCATTAAAGAAGGTTAAATCCTAGGCCTTTTGCCTGGTAAACACAAAAGGGAAACTTAAGTTTGACAGAACGGTGCCCTTCATGACAGAGAGTTGCAGTAAAAGCCGAGAGAAGAAAAAAGAAAAAGCAAGTCATTTTAAGATATAAAACTTGTTGTAGCATTAGCAAAGATAAGCTTGACAGGACAGTGCCCTTCATGAGAGAGTCGCAGTAAAAGCAGAGAGAGTTGGAAAAAAAGATAAGTCACTTGAAGATATAAACACTAGTGCGAGAAAGTGGACAAAATGTTTCCACATATTTTGCTGGATGGCTTTCCTTATTTTTATTCATTATTATCTGTTTAAGGTTTTCTTCTTGTAGTGCATTCTTTCTGTGCAAGTGTTTCTTCAATAGAATTCCATCTAATTTATCAAAGGAAACATAAAAACTGATGAAAATAGAAAAGAACTCACATCATCCAACAGCAGACAGTTGTTGTGATAACCAAGGTCAGGTGGAACCTGCATTACATAATATTAGTTAGGCTTTCTCAGAAAACAGAAAAGGCAAGAAGTGTATGAAAAACACATGATTCTGTCCATGACTTATTAATGAACAAAGAAAACCACTTCAAAAGCCACCAATCTCATAACCAAATGCAAACCATCACCATCTGTGACTCATGCCATAGCTTCCAGCATCTGCTCTTCTCTTCCTTTCACAGGACAAAATATCCTTAAGCCCTTTTCACTAATTTATTCATCCTTTTGTTTTTTTTTTATTTTTTTTATTTTTGGGATCATCTGTAGTTTCCTTAATAAATGATATCTGTGAATGACAAACTTCCACAAAATTAGACAATCATATAAACAATGTTAGCACAACTAAGACATACTTCAAAAATCAAGCCTAGAATATGAGCAAGCCACTAACAACAATAGGACAGATGGCAGACGACGAATGATAGATGGCCAGATTAAAAGAGTTTTAATGCTTTAAAGACAAAAGTGTAGGTAAACATGAGAGAATATTATGGCTCGTTTTGGTGACACGTACTTGGGGTGGAGTTTGGGGCACATATATTGGCTTGTTAGGTTTTACCAGTAATTAGCATTTGGAACAACTAGTACAGCAGTTTAATGATAATTAGAGAGCTAATAGCTCCTTGCCCAATTAGGTATTAGCTAATCATTTGAACAACATACTACATAGAGGTAAGATTGCAATGCCAGCAAAAGCAGCCTTTATAAACCATGAGATATGCATGATAACAGGTACAAGATGAAATAGTAAACAATCAATTTTACCATTTCTTATGAACAATCCCAATTAGACCAAATCAAATAGAAGAGAGTAATATGACCAGAAGAACAGGTGCAAAACATACAAGTTGGTAGAGGGTCCTCGGTTACAGCAGATTCTGGTACACATTGAGGCAATGATTCCAATAACAATAAAGATTAGAGTTGTTACCAAGAACCCCATCACGACTCAGATCTCTGCCGATAGAATTCTACACAAGCGCAATCACCCAAACATAAATAAAATTGAGATTCCAAAATGAAAGTATATTAATCGTAAGATATAGAAAAAGAAAACCCTAAAGGAGAGAGAGAGAGAGAAACCTTGGAGACGAGGATCTCAAGCCTTCACGCTCTTTTCCTGGTTCTGGATCGACCCCTAGATCCCAATCGATTCGCAATTGAAATCAATAGAGTCCCCCTTGCATCACAGACTTCAGTGTTTCGAATTGGGGTAAAATAAAATAAAATTTTCTTGAATTTATTTGATTAAAATATTAAGTTACAAATAAGCTTTATGTATACTCCAAGGTGGTTGATAATTCCAATCATTAACCATTTTCATTTTGACGAGTTTTATATATTTAATTTATTATATTATTTCAATATTAACTTCAATCCAAATTAAAAAAAAATTAATTAAAGTAATACCATACAAATACAATAGTTTCAAAAATCTAAAAATAAATATTAAAATTTCAAATATTTTTTAAATACTCGAGAGAAAAAAAAGGGTCTAACCTCTTATATTATCGTAGTTATATCACGATCTCAAAATTATTAATATCTAAGAAAAAAAAAAAACCTATAAACCCATCGCTGAATTGGTTTTAAAATTTTTAAGTTCTTCTTGTATCTCTATCAAAATTTCTCAAAATTGCAAGATGTGAAATGGAATTTATCGGCAAAATATGTATATACAATTTATTTTACAAAATTTTGCAAGAATTTTGTGGGCTTTGCAAAACTTTGCACCAAAAAAAAAAAAATATGGTTTCATGAAATTCTTAATATTTCAAAACTAAACAGATGCTAAAAAATAAACCAAATATAGAATCTCTCTAAAATTAAGCATAATATTTTTTAGAAAATGTTTATCTAGTGTCATTTTTTCTCTAAATCTAAAATTATTGATTTTTCTCTATTTGAAGAATAATTAAATTTAAATTTGTCTCTTTTTGGAGTTAAACACTTTATATTTCTTTCTCTATAAAAATAATTTAAGTTTGTTTCTGTCTTTCTACATTTAAAACAATTTATATTTTTATCTCAAAAATCAATTTAATTTAAATTCTTTCTCTCAAACTATGACTTTAATTTTGTCTCTAAAAATTCGATTTGATTTATATTTTCTTAATAAATACTTGGTTTTTAAATTTCAACATATTGGTTCACTCTCTAAAATTCAAACTATTTTAACTAAACATATCTCCTTTAAGTTTTCCCTCTAAAAAATATATATAGTGCCTCTCTTTAAAATTGAAAATATTATTTTTTGTTGAAAAAAGATCATATATAATCAATTTTAATTTTTCTTTTTAATTTTCTCCTCTTCATTCTAAATTTTGGAAAAGCAATTTTTTCTCTTCACCATTTCATCAAATTTAACATCATGATTATACCCCTCATAATCTTTTTGAGTTATTTACCTAATTATTATAAATTTAAAATAAAATTATTTAAATAACGTTTTTTTATTACTAAAATATTGATTTCCCATTTTCAAAGTGTGAAATCAGAATTTTTAATGTTAATAATTAAAAAAAAAAAACAGTTTCGCACTTACAGAGTGCAAAACTATTGGGCTAAATACTCACTTCGAGAACGCTAAGTCATTTCTTTCCTCCCTCGTCTCTTCTTATTCAATTAGAGAGGATAGGTGAATAGTTGAATATAGTCTTTTTAAAGTTTTTTGAAAATTTAAAATAAGATGACAGTAAGTAAAACTAAATGAAAGAAAACACTAAGAATTTTTATAGTGGTTCCACCAAACTTGGTATACGTCCACTCCCAAACTCCCTCTAAATTTTTCACTAAATGTTTAGATTACAAATTTGATTACATGTTCAAGTTCAACTTTATACAATGTTTCGTCTAAATATCATAATTCAATCTCACTCAGACTGAATTTGACTTTACTAAACTTAAGGCAGTGACACTCACTCTCTAATCTTTGACACTCGTATTAGTCTATAAAATAAATGTCAAGAATTGAGATTTGTTTTTCTCAGATTTGATTGTGTTGGAAAATAATAGAGACAATTAAGACAGCTGGAAATTTCAAGTGTACAGTGAAGAATTTTCAGAGTATTCAATATCGTATTCAATTCTCGTCTCGTTTCATGTTGTTATGTCTCGAACCCCTCTCTATTTTCTGCTACTTAGTATTTATTAAAGTATTGAACAGATCCGTTAAGGGTTGGTAGTGGTTTTTGCATCTGAACATTAGGTATTTAATTTCCGCCATTAAGATTTCTGTGACTGTTCCTTCGTTCGCGCTGAATGTCCATTCCTTTTTCTGGTGTCTCTTTTAAATAAGCCAATCAGAACTTGTTTGCGCTATATTTAAACGTTAGTTTTGATAGAAAAAGAAATATTTCAAAAATTGTAAAAATAAGGAATTTGTTAGGTTCAAAATTGTTTCCAAAATCTGATTTGTAACACATGTAGGTCAACAATCTTAATATGGACATCGACTTGAATTTGAAATATTTTTAGTGTCATTTTGTCAAAACAGGTCCACAAGTTACTATTCTAGGTTGACAGGTCACTGTACAAAATTCAATAGGATGTGTTGTTGACTAGGTCGACAAGTATACTAATAGGTTGAAGTGTGTGTTTCTGATACAAGGGTCATTAGGTTTATGTGTTGAAATAACAGGTTGATATATTACTATTTGGAATTTAAATTTGTTAGGATAGCATATTGGTCCACATAGTACTGTTTAGGTTGATATATTGTAAATCAGGTTGATGTGTTTTTAGAAAATAGGTTGATGTATATGAAAAACAAGTTGATGTGTCACTATTCATTGGTGAAATTGATTGATGTGCTAGAATGAATTGGTCAATGTGTCATTGGTCCTATAGTTTCATGTCGACAAGATTTGTACTCAGATTGATGTGTTGGAATGCTTGATTTATAAAACATTTATTGTTCAGGTCGATGTGTACTTGTATGGGTCGAAATGTTCAGACACTTGTTTCTATAGAAATTATTTATCTCAGGTCAACAACAATAATAAACTGGTCGATGTGTGTATGTGAATGTCATGAATTTGTCGACACAGTACTTGCAATTGCTGGACTTGCTACGTCGATGTGTACCCTAGTCAGGTTGATACATTTTAACCTCTTTGCCTCTGACCAACTTCATAGAGGGATAGTCCACTCTTCCTTCCGATACCATTTCATCTCCATTATTGTATAGTTTGACTTGTAGCTTCTTAAAATTTAAGGTGATTGGACTATAGTTAAACATCCAGTCCACCCCTAAGATCATATCCCATCTACCCAGTGTGATCACTCTCAAGTCAAATGAAAATTTGTATTTTTGAATTAACCATTTTACATTACTAACTTTGATAGTACTAGTGATCATACTCCCATCAACAATCTCTATCTTAAGAGTAGTGGTTGATTCAAACTTAAGTCTCAGTTGTTCAACAAGTCTTTTGTGCAAGAAACTGTTGGAGCTCCCAGTATCTACCAAGATAAGTATTTCAAGTTCACCTAAGTATCATTGAATGACTATAGTTTGCCTTTGGAAAGAGTTAGATAGTGCACATAGTGATACCTGCATATTATCCTCCTGCTCTTGTTGTGATTGCACTTCTTCTGCATTTCCTCCATCATCAGTCTCCTCTGGTTTTTCTGTTGCTAGGATGAAATTGAGATGCTTGAATATGCATTTATGCCCATGGTTAAACCTTTCTCCACATTTAAAGCGGAGATTGTTATGTCTCCTGAATTGCAACTCTTGAATTGATATTTTTGACCAATTGTTTGCAGGTTTGGTTCTTTCTACTTCACTGCTGATTGGATTAGTAACTTGTGAAAAAGAATGAATGTTTCTTGCATTCTTGCTTTCCTTACCGGCTTCTATAGAATCCAACTGCTTTTGCAATGCAACTTTCCATTTTTTTGCTAACTCCAGTGATTGCTCTCGCAGGACTACAATTTCAAAGGCTTGAGGAAGGGTAGTGGGTTTCATGAGTCTCAACATGGATTTGGTGTCTTCCTTCAATTCGCTGACAAAGCTTGAAATGAAGTAAGACTCAGTTAGTTTAGGATTCTTCAGTAACATGATTGTCCACAATTCTTCAAACATTTCTTGATATTCAGACATTGATCCATATTGTTGTAACTTGTTAAATTCTTCAATTTCATCTTGCAAGCCTTTATTTTCAAATCTCTGATTCAGCAGCCGAGCAAATTCACTCCTGCAAATGTCTCGTTTGGTTAATTTTAACCCTTGGAACCATATCTTAGCCTTGCCTTCTGAGTAAATTTCGATGGTGTCTACCCAAGTACATTCAGGGATCTGGTACACACTAAAAAACTCACTGCACTTCCTAAGCCATATTCTGGGATTTTCACCATGAAATAAGGGTAGTTCGACTCTTGGAGGGTTTGGAAAATTCCCTCGAATTGATAATCTCTTTTTAGTAATTGAGACCCACTATCTTGTCTAGATCTTATGTCTGCAGGTATGGGAAGCAAAGGAGATTTATTCATATCTGAATCTTCTCCTTTCTCTTTGTTCAGGAGTTTGCAGATAGAGTAAAATCTTGCATCACACCGTGGCCATATAAGCTTCTAACTTCTGACTTTGTTCCTCCGTCATTTGGGTCATAACTTCAAATTTTGTGTTACATAAGAACGAAGGTCATTACTTTCCTTTGTCAGTTCTCGAAACTTAGATTCGTATTTCTTGTGCTGTTCTTCTTGGGTTTTTTGCCTTGTCCCGTCTGTCATAGTTGTTGCTTCTGGGAATCTTGCGAACCTTCTCTAATACCAAATTTGTAATGAACTTCGTAAAGAGTTGACTTGAGAGAGATTGGTGAGTTGACTGTGGAATGAATTCTGATGTAAGTGTCTTAAACTCACTCGAAATGACTTAAGGTTTCTGTTACAAAGACTGATTGTAGATGAGAGATAGAAAGAAGAGAAGTGGGGAAGAGGAACAACAGAAGAAGGAGAGAATAAGAAGAGAGAGAAGAAGAGGAAGAAGAAAAGGAAGAAGAAGAGGGAGAATTGAGCAGAATGAAGGTGAGAAGAAGAGCAGTTAGAAAGAAGAAAAGATTTCATGTCATTCCTTGAACTTATTTCTGATTTTAATAGTTTTTGTACAATGTTTAGTTCAATTAATTCTAACTGAATTCAGTTGATTGGTGAACCAATCAAGGATTTTCCAATCTTTTAACTACCACTAGCCATTGATGTTCAATTGTCCATTTCTCCTTTGAAGGTTGTTACACTCATGGACAGGGAGGGCTAGGCACTTGAGCAAGGGCATGAGTGCATTAGGAGCTCATGGCTGAGTCTGCCTCTCGAGCGCACTGGGGCTCATGGTCGGCCACTCGAGTGCCCAAGCCGCTCACCGCTAACCGTGCGAGCACTTGAGGTCTGCCACTAGAGCGCACTTGGCACATGCAGCCAACTGCGCGAGCCCTCGCGGTCGGCCGCTCTAGCCGACACGCTAACAGAAGAAGACAGAAGAAGACGACAGTGGTGACTGATCTTATCTCCGTCCAGATCTGATACCGTGCGAAGGGAAGAAGAGGAGAGGAGAAAGGAGATTAATTTTCTCCCTCCAGATCTTTGTCCAGATTTGATGCCGTCCAGATCTGATCTTATCTCCATCCAGCACTTTCTGATAATTCTTTGAATGCAAAATTCTTTGAATTTAACAGGGCCCATCTAAACACGTGAAAATTCTTTGAATCTTGAGAAGAATACAAGAGACGAACTTGGGAGAATGCAAAATAGTGATAATAAGATCTTGATGGGGTGGTGGGTTTTTGACAGAGCTTATTAATATATCAACTATCATTCACAAATTGATACTTTAATAAAAGTTCCAATTAAAACAAAGGGTTGGGGTTAAGATTGATGGAAGATGGTGATCAAATTTGAAGTGGGTCCCTCTCTCCTCTTTCTCTCTCTAGAAAGAGAAAGTTGGGTGACAAGATCTCGGCCTGAGACCCATTAAAAGCAACTTCTTGTTGGCGACAGGGGAGGGGGAGAGAGAGGGGGGGCGAGGAGAGAGGGCTTTGCGCATATTACGACGTCGGTGGTTTTCTTCGCAGCGGCCAGAGTGTGCAGAGGAGAGAGGAAGAGAGAGAAGAGAGAGAATGTGAGTTTTTTTTTTTTAATTGAGTATAATTTTGGAAAAATAATTAATTTTGTGAGTAAGTGGATATTTTCCTTTTTATCAAACCAAGGAAATAAAGTATAATTTATCCAAAATAAAATATATACGGTTAAGAGAAAATCTTTTGCTTTGTGAAAGAATCTTGTTTTTCTTACTCTCTTTAACGCAAAAGTATGGTTAAGAGGGTGTCCCGGATGATATATTAATTTAATTTGGTGTCTTTTTTAGGCACCCCGTTGAATTTTTTTTTAATTAATCAATATTTAAAATCATATTTTAAATAATTCGATCCGAATATTATCAGATTTAATTTAAGAAAAATATTTTTTAATATAATTTTTTTTCATTTCTAATTTTTAAATTTAAAATTTAATTAAAAAATATAACACTATACTCCATTGTGGCATGCTACTGTAGCAATGAAACCTTTTTAATCTGAAATATTAAGATTGTAGTTTCTGGAAAGCGGATTGGTCGGAGCACATTTAACGTGCGCTTCTAGAAAGCTGAGTTGTTTGGTTTATCCCGCTCATTGTGCATGTTAGTAAAATTTCAACAGTATCAAAGTCTTTGTTATGTGCTATCATACTCGTGGGGTTGCATATTGCCAAAAAAAAAAAAGAAAAAAGACAAAGGCAGATAATTCAGACGAAACCTCTCTTCGTGTGGTTAAAGATATTCAATGTGTTATGCGTCATGTCAGGGTTGCATCAAAGTAACCCAGGATCAGATTAAAATTTTAAGAAGTTGGATGGGGCTCCTAGCATTCATGCAAGGGATAAACCCTTTGAAAACAGAAGTAGGCCTCCATATTGAAGTGGTAAATAAGAATATTGTTTTGCCTTTCTCAATTAATGATCGTATTGCAAAGATTCAGTCGCTTTTAGTAGTTGAAACTTATTCACGGAAATAGAAGATTGACATTGTTTAAAACACACAACTAAGATCTTGGGGATAACACAAAACATGCAAAAGTAAGAAGGCTTGTTGAGCAAGACTTTGTCTCTGAGAACTATTATGACAACATTCTATAATGCATCTAAAGTTGCTAAAACAAAATATAGCTGATCATATACTTCCATCATCTGTAAGACAGTTCACATGGGATTGTTTGAAAGAAATTGATAATTGGTTAAAAGGTGGAAAAATTTCAAGACCGGAAGATAAAAGTGTAGTTGCTACTGAACCTGAATCGGAGAATGCTAGTGTCTTGCTTGATGAAAGCAGCATGCAAGAAGTGAGTTCTCTTGAATTAGACATTCTACGTGTTCTCAGTTTGTCAGATTGGCCAGATATTGATCATGATTTTAGTTCTTAATATGTATCTCTCCATATTCCTTTTCATAGATTGCTTTCTTTGTTCCTGCAAAATACATTGGAAAGATGCCATAGTGAACCTGCAATTATGCATAATAGGACCGCAACCTATGCTAATCCGATATCATCGATAAATCTTGACTTCTTTGGCCACTTTTAGGATCCTGCGATCCTAATGGATTTTCTGGATTTATTTTGGAGTATCCCTTAGGCTGAAGGTCTTTTTATTTCTTAGCGTAAGAATGGTAATGATGTCAAAATTCTTTACCAGAACCATTTAACTTTTTGGTGAGTAGTATTGCTAGAAGCAGTTTGCGATGATAATCAGTTGTCTTTGCAAAGCTTTGGGAACACCCACAAAGTTTTGGGGACACCATCTTTGCATTACCTTGTTTTCGTGCCGGGCGGGTAATGTTTCGAGAGTAATCTATTTCTTATGCAGTGCTGCGCTAGACTAGCTCCCCCAGATTTTCATGTTAGCAGACTCTTAGAGTGTTTTGGATTATCTGGCTACGTCTCACTACGTCATGAACAATTTGACGAGTTTGTATTTTATTTTTACAATCATGTTATTGCCACTTTCAGTAGTGCATCAGGCATTCTCAAGGCATGACAATCTTTGATCTCCCAAGAATCATAACATCACTGGAGTGAAGCAAGGGCCATATCAGTGAAATAGTTATCAAATAATAATAGTTAACTAAAATACTTGTGATTCGTTACAAAAGTTATTGTGATTGCAGTACAACATTTTTTTTTTTAATTAATATATTTTGTCTTTGCCTCCATGTTACTGTTAATATTTCTATAGGATACAGAAATCTAATTGTTCATTTATCTATTTTGCACTGCTATTGAGATTTGGATGACATTATTATTGTAAGTTTGAGTTAATTTTAATCCGAGAAATGCTCTCCTTTATTATATAGATTGTTAAGGAATGGTGTTTTTGTGGACTTACTGTTGCTTAAGCTTTACAAAAGGGAATTAATTTATAAATTAGCTATTGGCGATCACAAACTTAGCAAATTGTTGATCTCTATCCCTTGTGATCTTTCGGGAAATGATCAGATTCAAAAAATTTTGAATAAACTTACTGTATAAATACCTTACACCCTCATGGATGAGGTTTGGCTTTTAGCCTTTATGAGTCCAAAGGTCTTATGGAGTTGCATATAGTTTAGTATATTAAACTTTCTATTTTATCGTATCATATGGCAAGTTTTCAACTGATGTATTTGTACCGGAAAGAATTAGATTTTTACCACTCTAGAAGGAACTTAGTGTATCAGCAGGTTGCAGAGGAAAGATGCTTAAGGTTATGCAGCGTTTCCGATTTAACCACTTAGGTACTTGAATGGTTGAAGACATAATTTCCTCGCAGGGGCCAAAATAGCTACATGTAGATTCAATCTTCGAATTTTGCTAGTAGTGCTATATTATGCTTATATTAGCGGGAAAATGCCTACAACTGCTCCTAGTAAGATTCTTATTACGACGCTGCACTTGCTATCTCTAGCATTAGATATCTGTTGCTTGCAGAAAGAATCAGTTGATCAGTCTTGGCATTCTGAGAATCGTATTCCTCTATTAGATTTTTTCCGTGGGGATTATGACATGGGACTAAATGATAACTTTGATGATTTGAGCTTGTTATTCCTGCTTATTTCTGAGGAATCGTAGGAGCTTGACAACCGGTGCCGGACCAGGCTGCAAAAACTTGCACATGAAGTAGTTAATTATCCATCGCAATTAATAGCAAGCAGTGAAAAAGGTGGTCAAATTTTAGCTTTTATAACGAGAATGGTAAGGCTAAGAGCTGACAAAGATAATTTGCTTTATGGGTAAGTTATCATATTGACGTTTTCCTCATATTTCTTTTATATTAATAAGTTCTAGATGGAGAGCGATCTTTTACCCAAATACTGTGGTGTTATAGAATGTGTGCTTCACATGAGAGGAAATATATTCTTTAATTCTTGATCTTTTTATTACTTCAACTCCAAATTGGTAGCTATTTGATCCTAATTCGAGAGTTGTGCTAACTCTGTTTTGAACTCATTTTGTCTACCATCAAGTGTATTGCATGTAATAGTATTTTTTGTTCTTGTTGACTCGCTTGTAGCCTTAGTATTTAATTTTGATTTAAAATTCGTATGCCTCGTTCTACGCTACTAGAAAACAAGATATCAACTGTAGAAATATCCGTCGTTGATAGTAAATATTCCGTCGTTAAAAATTATTAACAATTGATTTTTTCTATCATTAAATCAGTCGTTGAAAATCACCCCGCTAAAAATTACCGACGAAATACCATCCGTCGATAAATATTAGTGACAGAATTTTTCCGTCGCTAATTCTTGGAGTCCTCAAGCGCGAGCACGCGCCTTGACGCGCTTCCACCAATGCTCATCCTCCCTCATGCGCGCTGCACGCCCGTGCTCAAGCGTGTTGCACGCCCGTGCTCACGCGGGCTGCACACCCGTGCCTGCGCGCACCAGCTTGTCCGCTCCCGCCTTGCATTTCTTTTTATGAAAAATATCTCCACCCGGAATCAAACCTGCAGCTTCAAGATGGATTTGGATTATGAGTTATCCGACCACTATACCACAATACGCTTTATAGTATCTTCTTTTTTTTTATTTATTATCTAAATCTTATTTTTTTAATATTAATCTCATTCTCACATTTTGTTTAAAAAAAATTTTATCTT
Source organism: Dillenia suffruticosa (assembly GCA_033439265.1). Taxonomy (NCBI): domain Eukaryota; kingdom Viridiplantae; phylum Streptophyta; class Magnoliopsida; order Dilleniales; family Dilleniaceae; genus Dillenia; species Dillenia suffruticosa. Next base: position 25,359,455 of record JAVTVX010000015.1, read on the forward strand.
ATTTTCATTTTTTTTTCTTTTCTCACTCTCATATCTTTTTTTTTCCTTTAACTTGGGATAATTTTTTTTTATTGAATATTCTCATAGAATTTTTCTGACCGTTTAAATTCAGCATTGATTAAATTTACACTAAATAAAGAAATAAAATATTTCTTTGATTAATTAAAATAGAATAGCAAATTATTATTATTTGATTTACCAATTAAATTGAATAATAAAATAATGAAATAAAAGAAAAAAGAAAAAGAATTATTAAATAAAAAATAAATAATAAAAATTAGAAAAAAGAAAAATATCCGTTGCTAATTATCGCTGATAGCTGTACATATTTTATTTTTTTTTTCTTTTCACCCTTCGCCACTATACTGATAGATTAGCAATAGATATTTTCCATCATTAAAAATTTCATCGCTAATCGGTCATTTACAATTTTTTTTTTTATTTTGGACCACTACAGTTACGGATTAACGATGAAAATATTTTCGTATCTAATTTTTGTCGCTAATCTCTCGGTATTTTGTTCAATGTTAATCTGTTGCTATTTATAATAATTTTTTTATCGTTGGTGATTGTTTATTAATGATACCTTGTTTTCTTGTAGTGTATTTAGAAAAAAATGAGAGATGAACAGACAAGGTCCAAAGTAAGTAATGACCTAGATGGTTCGGACTATGGCAAAAATATCTCCATCCATTGGAGGGCATGGCTCAAAAGAGCTGACAAAAGGTGTCTGCTCTCTTTGTCGTGATCCTATCTCTAAGGGACCCTTGTCTTTCCTTATCATTCTCCAGGTAACTACTTAATTTTTGTTTCTTAACTCAAAGGTTCGATATCATTATTTTGTTTTCACAAGCATTCTGTGTTGTTAAAGTCATATTTCCGTTGACTTTCTGAGCAAGAAATCTAGGCTCATGAGTTTTATTGGCAAAGGTGCACACTTGTAGCAATGGGAAAATATCTTGATCAACCCCGATGTTTTCAGTCAAAACGTCAGCAATATGTTGCCCCTTTCCTGACGCTTGGGGAGAAAACGTAGCAAGAAATTACAATCTTATGAATCATGTTCAAGCCAATGTTTCTTGAAGAAAGCATTGGTAGGTCACACGGAGAGAAGAGAAGGGAGCTTTATTCTTTTCTTTATTGATCTCATCTTGTTACTGTGGTTGAAAACCCCATCAAAAGGAATTTTTAGAGTTCTCTTGCTAGAAAGAGTTCATTTAGAGAGATTAGAGACTCAACTATTATACGACTACAATTTTGGTAAACAGACAACGGATTCATGCATAACAAGACTAATGAGTTCTAGTTCTTCCTTTATAACTTTTGTTTTAATCTAATTTACATATAACAATAATAACAACAGGGAAAGAAAGGTTCATGTAGGTCTCGAACCTACGACCTTCGTGTTGTTAGCATGACGTTCTAACCAACGGAGCTAATAGGCTGAATAAAATGAGTATTGCCACTCTCGGGACTCAATTATTGTTCTTATATCTGATATACAAATGACCTACTTTGTTTATGTTGATAAAAGTTTTTAAATGGAACATATTCTACACCATGCAATTGCAACTTCCCTTGAAAAGGGGCACGACTAGCTGTAGGAGTACTGAGAAATTGCTCAATTTTCAAAGCTTGTGTGAGGTTTTATCCAACAAATCAAGATCGTCTAACTCTATGTATTTCTTAATCTCATTACTTAGGCTTGTAAGAATCGAGTTACTGTAACCCAAGGTGGTCCATCAACACCTGGACATGAATTCACTGAGTTGACAACACTTGCTTATGACCCTTCCTTTGGGCAAGGATTAGCTTTTCAAAAATGGGTGCCCAAATACTTTTCTTTGAGTTTGTACTTCATCTCGGTCCATTATGTGATGGGTGATTGTGCTAAACATTCTACCGCATTTTGGAGACTTTGCCAATGACGCTTAGTAGAATAATGAACTACATTTTGGCAAAGTAAATAAAATAATAATCCATTAGGATCCATTTGACCATCAAACTTAGATGCATCTAGTTTTACCTTTTCGGTGACGTCTATCTCATAATACACATTCCAATAGCCCTCATCCCAATACTTATGTTGAACTCTTGGAAGATATCATCATCTTCTTCAAAATGTATACAAAAATTATGCAAATGGTGAAGTTCTAAAGCATTGATGTTTTCCATTTGTTGATTTTTCTTTTTTCTCTTGAAATTGAGGAGAGGGTCCTTTTGGCTTACCACTAAACTGAGAACTTTGCTGGAAAAATTTGTAATTGTAAATTGGAAATACTTCTTTATTTAAACAAGCAAATTTAAGATACAAGACTATAATTGAAGGAATTAATGCACACGTGGGACATCTTTCCATGTTTGGAAAATGAGAATTTTTTCACTTTCCATATTCACAAATGGTAACTGATAAGATTTGAATTTCCTATCATGTGTGGTGACGGAAAGATATGGAAATTAGGGCAAACCTTAGGAATCACTACCATATTGTAAAAAAAAAAACAATTGTGTGGAGACACAATTTGAGAAAATAGAGAGAATAATATCCCATTGAGAGAGAGCACTAAAGAAAATTCTGTGTCGAGAATTTGTCCCGTATTTGTCATCGGATTTCGATTGCGGTGTTATGGTGCTGCGGTGATAGCTCGAATTTCGTGGTTATCATCCCAATAGCGAGGTCGTTGGATCGAAATTCGTGGTTCCCTGGATTTTTACGATCTACTATTTGAGATATCCCCGAAAACCCTAATATTTTATGATTCCTAAAATTTCGCACGCTTCCACATGTGTATGTGCATATAAATCCAACATTGGTATCATAGCATATAGGATTGAATTTATTAGATAATTTTCGGAATATTTTCGGGTATAAAAAATATGGGGTTGCAAAAATGGGTGTCGGATCATGAATGAGTTTCGTGAATCCAAATACACCGTGACGTTACCCATGTCACGTAAGTCTTAAATATATTTTTTTCTGAATTTTTGGAGCACATTTTAGTCGTAAAAATTGAAGTTAAAGTTTTCAGCTCTAAAGGTACCCAAAACTTAAAAACCTAGATTTATCATTGTAGAGGGATTTTTGATCTAAATAAATGGCATATTTGTGTTCCATGTGCATTGATCTACACTTTGACATGCATTTTACATTGAGTGGTTGTCGGAAACTGGGTTTTCCGGCGAGGCGGCGAAGGGCCAAAACTTAGATATTTGATTCGCCGTGTTTAGGGCTTAAATCTTTCAAACAAATGAGTTTGGAATATTTTTGGGAAATCCAAATATATTTTTTGGTAGAAATCGCCGTAAAAAAAATTAGACAGAAATGAGTTTTCGGAGAACCGGGTCGAAAAATCCGGTTGCAGACCTGTCGGGTAAGGAAGAAGAGATCCAAACCCGCGGACGCGTGCAGGACACGCTCGCTGAGGCATGTCTAGCAGCGACCGGTGGGCGAGTGCACCTCACGCATGAGCAAGGCCCGTGAGCCAGTCTGGGACCTGAGCGGGTTGGAGCAGGTCAAGACTCGAGCGGGTCAGAGCGTGTCAAGATCCGACCCATGAACCGATACGTATCGGGTCGGACCCCGACCCGTTTACCGCAAGTCGGGTCAACCCATGACCTGGTTACCAGCCCGACTGACTCGGCTCCGCGTGTGATGGCGCGTGAGATGCTCGCCGCGACTGGGCGTGCGTGAGTCGACCCGAGCAGCGCCAGGCGAGTGGCAGCACGTGTAGGCGCGCTGCGCGTCTGGAGTGTGAGCTAGGCTCCTACCGGCGCATGGAGGCCCGTGACAGGGCCTACAGAGGCGCCGCCGAAGAGAGGCGGCGCATGAGGACCTTGGCGGCACATCAGGTCGTCCAAAATTGAATTTTTTCGAGTTTTTTGGGGTCCTATGTGCATATTTGTAACTATTTGTGAGATTTTGTGCACCGAATTAAAGTCCGGATGGTGAGATGAGATCCCGGGTTGTAGTATATGGTGTTCGTTGACTCATACGCTCACTTTAGGGTCAATACTCGATTCATTTTTTTATTGTTAATTCGTAGGGTGCACGAAATTGTGAGAATAAACATTATTATTCACTGACGTCTTTTTCTTTTTGTATGACAGAGACAATGGTTACGACAAAAGATATCGTACTTGATCTCGTTAAGGGAGACAAGTTGAATAGTGACAATTATGAAATTTGGCACCGTAAAGTTCAATTTGTTTTCGAGAAGCAGGACCTAGCGGAGGTTCTACTACACCAGATGACAGACCTCGAAGTGGGTGATACGCCTCAGGTAAAACTGGATGGAGAGGCGTATCGTGCATGGAAGAAGAAGGATGGCCAAGTTAGGGTCATCCTCCTCAGCAGCATGCACGATGATTTGATTCCGGTATACGAGCAGTATTCTACTGCGATGTCGGTTTGGAGTGCTCTGAGAGAGCACCTTGGCTCCCGGTCAGCTCCTAAGCTGAGAATGCTGACTTATAGGTTCATCACCTATAAGAAGAGACCCGATCATACTATGAAACAATATTTGATGCATATGTCGAGTATGATCGCTTCTCTAAAGAACATGGGGGAGCCGATGTCTGATGAGCTTTAGATACTGGGAGTAATCCAGTCCTTGCCTGACTCCTAGGTGCCTGATTCCTAGGATGTGGTGAAGATCTATTTCACATACACTGAGAGTATTCGTACTTTCATGGACGTGTGTAGGCATTGTGAACTCGAGGAGGAGTGCTAAGAGGTGGCTAGGTCGGTTTCCGGTCATGCCTATGTGGCGGAGTCGAGTAAGGGCTCCAAGGGCTTCAAGCATAAATGGCGCAACCATGACAATAAACCTAGCCAAGTTAAGAGGAAGCCATCAGCGAAAACCGAGGGTAGAGGGCAAAAATACAAGAATAAGGAGCTCGACAAGAGCAGAGTCCGATGCTACGTTTGTGGTAAATCTGGACATTTAGTTCGCGAGTGTGACGAGCGAAAAGTATGTCTTTCTTCTTTACATGGTATGAGTTATGTTTCATTCACTGTGATGCTTACTAGCTCTTCTCCTTTGTGGATTGTAAACTCAGGAGCCACCGACCATGTAGCTCGAGATAAAAGCGTATATGTGGAGTTCCGCCGATTGAGTCCCCAAGCGAGGAGGCTGTACGTGAGGAATTGAGCATTTGTGGTTGTGAAGGGGATTAGTACATGCAAGCTGATGCTGCCAAGTAACCAAATCCTATATCTGCATGATGTGCTGTATGCTCTTGAAATTCGGTGGAATCTCATATCTGTTCTTTGTTTAGATCGTTTAGAATACTCTGTCATTTTCAGAAATTTGATTATTTCTGTCATCTATAATAATTCTATTTTATGTACTGGTTTAGTCCATGATGGACTTTATGCATTGGATTTGGTTTCCTTTAATAAAATTTCTAATTTGTCTTCTATTGCGTATACATCTGATAGCGTAGTTGATGATGTTTCTATTTGGCATAGTAGACTTTGCCACATAGGGTAAGAGAGAATGAACCGGTTAGCTACGAATGGCTTGTTGGGCCTGCTAACTCGGATCGAGTTACCTTTATGTGAGTTTTGCCTAGCCGACAAAGCGACAAGGAAACCATTTGGAAAGGCAATGAGGGCTGGGACCTCATTGCAATTGATCCACTCCGATATTTGTAGGCTTATGAATGTGAGAGTCCGAAACGGAACTACGTATTTCATTACGTTCATAGATGATTACACGCGTTTCAGTTACGTCTACCTAATCTCGCACAAGTTTGAGGTATTAGATTGCTTGAGAAGGTTTATCAGCGAGTTAGAAAACCAGTTAGACTTGAGAGTTAAAACTCTCATAACCGATCGAGAATGCGAGTATTTGTCTGAGGAGTTAAAAGAGCTCTCTTTCGAGAAGAGCATTACGAGACAGTTGACTATTTTAGCTACTCCCCAGTAAAACGGGGTAGCCGAGAGAAGAAATAGGATTCTATTAGAGATGGTGAGATCGATGATGGCGTAGGCCAGTTTGGTAATCTCCCACTAGGGAGATGCATTATTGACTGCTGCCTATATTCTTAACCGTATTCCAACCAAATCCATAGTCAGTACACCATACAACCTTTGGACAGGGAGGCAGCCTGATCTTAGCCATTTGAGACCATGGGGTTGTGCCGCATACGTTCACGAGTTCTCGCACCTACACGGCAAGTTAGGACCGTGATGAAAGAAATGTATCTTCGTAAGGTATTCCGAAAATTAAAAGACATGTGTTCCTAAGTGAACGTACGGATGGCATAGTCTCCGAGATCGAATCTCGTAATGTTACGTTCTTGGAAAATGATTTTCCTAAGAGAGGTGAAATCGACCAGAATTTTACTTTTTATGAGATAAGTGAGCCTAACGGCCCAATTGAGCCTAGCGGTGGGACTCAAGAGCCTGAAACGAATCTTGGTCTTAGTGAGAGTGACCCATCTCGAGGTAAGAAGGCTTCTCCTCCTCGTAGGAGTAGTCGGGGATATGTACCTTGACGTCATTTTCCGATAGAGGACGAGATTCTCATCGTGACTTCCGAGAATAATGAGAAACCTCAGACCTTTGAGAAGGCTCTCCAGAGTCCTATGAAGGACCAATGGATAGAGGCCATAAAAGAGGAGATGGAATCAATGAGAGTCAACGGGGTCTGGAACCTAGTTGACCTACCTAAGAACAGAAGGACCATAGGGAACAAGTGGGTTCTCAAAATCAAAAGAAAGGCCGACGGATCGGTTAAAAGATACAAAGTCCGTCTAGTAGCCAAGGGTTACACACAGACAAAGGGTATTGACTACGAGGAGACTTTCTCTCCCGTAGTCAAATTTATATCGATCCGTTTACTCTTGACGATTGTCGCAAGCATGGATTTAGAATTGTATCAGATGGATGTAAAGACCGTTTTCCTTAACGAAAACCTGGATGAGAAGATCTACATGAAGCAACCCTCTGGGTTCGTTCTAGTAGGTCAACAGGATAAAATCTGTCGACTTCGGAATTTGATATATGGCCTAAAACAATCATCCAGGCGATGGTACTTAAGATTTCACGAGAATGTGATATCTTATGGTTTTACAATGATCGAAGAGAATCATTGTATTTATCTGATACGATCTAATGACTCTTTTGTGATCCTGTCCCTATATGTGGACGATATAATGTTGGTTGGGAACAACATTAAGTATCTGATGACGATCAAGACATGGTTGTCATCGAGTTTCGATATGAAAAACATGGATGAAGTTGAGTTCATCCTTGAAGTTAAGATCCAGAGAGATCAATCGAGAAGAATGTTGACTCTTTCACAAGAGACCTACATTAAAAAAATCCTCGAGCGTTTTGGAATGAGTGATTATAATCTCATTGATACTCCAATCGCCAAGTGTGATGGCTCGAGTCTTGAGATGTGCCTGAAAACTTTGGAAGAAATAAGGGAGATGCATAAAATCTCTTATTCCAGCGCAGTGGGAAGTCTGATGTACGCGATGTTGTGTACACGACCATACATATGTTACGCAGTCAGTCTGATGAGTAGATATCAATCAAATCCTGGAAGGGGTCACTGGAGAGTAGTGAAAAGGATTTTTAGATATCTCAAAGGAACTGCGAGCTACTCCTTGTGTTATGAGAGAGATGATTTGCGTCTCATAAGATATTCAGACGCCGACTGGGGCGGTGATCTGGATAAGCGCAAATCAATATCAGGTTTTGCCTTCTTACTCAATGGTGGTGTCATATCTTGGAGCAGCAAAAAGCAGACCTATGTAACTTTATCTACGATAGAGGCTGAATTCGTGGCTTACTTAGTCGCAGTTCAGGAGAGTGTTTGGCTTTGGAAACTATTAGATGACTTAGGGGTTGTGGCTGATAGTGGAAGGCCAGTGATGATCTATTATAATAATTAGACTGCTATCGTCTACACTCGAGACCCTAAGTATCATAGTAGGACCAAACACATCGACACCAAATATAATTTTGTTAGAGACATCATCGAGAAGGGTGAAGTGACCGTCAAGTACATCTCGACATATACCATGATGGCTGATCCCTTCACTAAACACATCACTAGAGACTCATTTATAGCACATAGAGAGTCATTGGGTTTTGGAATATTTTCATTTTCCTCATTGTACTAAATTGACGATATGATACTTATTTATATATAATTCGATCACACTTAGAAATCATGTATATTTTTTATGTGATAAAATATATGTCAGGCAGACGAGGTCGACTCTCTCACACGAGCGACCACCTTCAGCTTTGAGTGAGTAGAGATGAGACGGTTTCTTATCGTAAGGACATGAGAGTGGCCCAACTAGAGCAAAAGTCACCCTGATACGTGTTCAGAATGAGGTCATTTGGGATATGACCGATATGGAATTACCCACATCCATGTTGCTTGTGAGTAGCCAGACTTGAGATCTCGGATATCACTTGCGATAGTGATATTGTCTCTGAGATACTCTCTCTGAGATCTCTGGGTAGAGTTTTATGTGTAAATTGAGTCCCGTATTTACATAGTATTAGAAAAATCTGACATATGCCATTCTGAGAAATGAGGGATTAATACTGTGACACGCATTTCATACCGTGTGTGATAGACAACTAGGGATAATGGGAGCAATTACATGAGACGATGATCTAGTTATGATTTCCGTTCCCACTATGTGAGACCCGAGATCCATTGGGTGGTATATCTGGTACCCTTATTTTACTTTCGACTGTCTCTAGAAATCTTGATTCAGTATTTGTTATTTTAGTCTGTTTATCTATAGGCCGGAAGATAAATTGAGATCTAAGGGGCAGATCTAGGAAAGCAGCTGAATTGAGACCGATGAATTCGAGTTTGGGAAAGGAAGATTAATCTACATTACATTGTTATGTTGTATTCACTGACCGGTTTGTTACGTATATCCACGTTGGGAACGAACGTAATAGTGAATACACATTCGAGTACATAATGGGGATCACTTTCGATGAAGAAAGTGGCTCGAAAGATGTAATTGTGTTGAGTCTGGGGTACAGCGAGATATTTTTTTTATTAACAGTGACTTCTCGAATATCCTAACAGGGGTATCGAGAAGTCTTTATTTACAGGTGTACTCGCCAGTCGCACGACACCCAATCTAGTAGAAAATCCAGTAGGGTGATATAAAAGATCGCATGAGTTGTAATCTCATGACGGATGAAAATGCCCTTATGTGCAAGTGGGAGATGAAGAAATTAATGCCCACGTGGGGCATCTTTCCATATTTGGAAAATGAGAATTTTTTCACTTTCCATATTCACAAATGGTAACTGATGGGATTTGAATTTCCTACCATGTGTGGTGACGGGAGTATATGAAAACTAGGGCAAACCCTAGGAATCACTACCATATTGTAAAAAAAAAAAAAAACAATTGTGTAGAGGCACAATTTGAGAAAATAGAGAGAATAATATCCCCTTGAGAGAGAGCACTAAAGAAAATTCTGTGTAGAGAATTTGTCCCGTATTTGTCACCGGATTTCGATTGCGGTGTTATGGTGCTGCGGTGATAGCTTGAGTTTCGTGGTTATCATCCCAATGACAAGGTCGTTGGATTGTGATTCATGGTTTCCTAGATTTTTGCGATCTACTCTTTGAATTATATCCGAAAACCCTAATTGTTTATAATTTCGAAAATTTTGCACGCTTTCGTATGTGTATGTGCATATAAATCCAACAATAATAATAATAACAAACTGAATATTAATTTCAAATCCAAATCTTGGATCGATTGCTTTAGAGACTAATCTAGTTTGGCCTTTTAAGATACAAGTCTACAAAGGCTAAAAGATTTAATACATATTTTCCTATCGTGGATATGCTTGGTGACTCTAAAAGCCTGAATCTATTGATGATACGAAGTGGTTGAAAACTACGAACTGCAAATAAACTAAACCAAAGTTAATCCTAGATAAGTTGTTGATTGATCGAGTGATGTGCTTTTCCTTGCCAGGTGTGTGCTCGTATACATGCCTTTGGGGATTAGAAATAGTTAAAAATTTCTTGTCTTTCGGATGAAAAGAGGGATTTTCAACATCTATATACCTCCATCATAGATACAAAAGCTAGCATAGAGATTCTTAGAAAGCTTGGTGATGGATGCATTTCTTTAGCATTTACTACAAGAAATCAAAGACTCATGATTGGATTAATAGGTGGTAAAGTACACAAGAACATTGTTTAATAAAAGACGGTGATCTCACAAAGTCTTGAACTATGTCGGCTCAGATCTCACAACGTCTTGAATTCTGTAGGCTCTCCAATTGTCTCCATTGTTTCTGCCTCCTGAAAATCAAAATTGGAGTTTGTGTTACCAAAATAATGCAGGGAAATTCAGGATTATATAGAGAAATATTCTTCAAAGCTACACCTCCATAGCTTCTTATATTATCACATTTAAAGACAAAATCTAACAGACCATTATAACATATTATATATATAATATAATATTTTATGGCAAATGCCTAGCTGCGATTGATCATGCCCATCTTCGTAGGTTCTGAAACTTATTACTTTGTTGCCATTTTTTTTTTTTTTTTTGGGTTTCTCAGTTTTACTGGTTGCAAAAGATAAGTGGGCTCGAATTTAAGATTTCAAATAAAAAAATGAATATTTGTTACTTATGTCGACTTTTCAAAAACACTAGTGAGTGAAAAATATCATCCTGGAAGCTAACATGGCATATTTCAACGAAGTTCATTTATTATTTTAAAAATGCTCTTACATAAGATTAATAAAATTAATAAAATCTTACTAAAATTAGAAGATATAAGTAATTACCCATTTTTGCTTTTCCAAACAGTTAGAGGAATAATTTATATATATATATATATATATATATATATATATGTATGTATATTAAATTTATTAGGAAGATTAGATACATCAAGTTTAAGATCTGTTTAGGCCCCAAAATTATTTACACTTGCAGCAAAGGGTATGGCTTAAAATAGAATTTCACCGTTAGTGAAGGCATTCATTGTAATGCTAGAGAAAAATAGTTTCATATATCAACACCTCAACCCTTTTTACCAAAAAGGGCTACCATACCATACTTGACATGAAATATGTTCGTAGAAGACTTACGGGAGAGTGTGAGGCAATGATAGGCACAGCATATTCATGTGGAGGTCTTCTGAGTTGTTCGAGTTCAAAATGCATGCAATTGAGAAAAGAGATCATTTCGTTCACAGGCTCCTCCATAGCATTTTTAAGCTTTCTTAGTGTTCTGCAATAAACTTCCTACAAAAATACGTAAGAATAAAAGAAAATGGAAATGTTAATAAGGTATTCTTATATTCCTTTCCTTACCTTTCATGTGCAACCTAAAAAGATCATCTTCGTAGCTGGGGGTGCAATCATGCATATTTATGGCCATACCATATTGAGAACTTTTTTTTTCCCGAATTCTGTACTCGATAGATGTGGCATCAATTTCTTAGTGAACTACTAGATTTATTTACCTAAGGTTAGAGTGTTACAACTTCTACTTCAAAGAATAACAAGGCATACACCTTTAGAGGGGTTGGGGGTTAAAAGAGCTAATGGTGTTGGATAAAAGTAACGAAATCCTACTGATCTAGGCATGTGTGTGTTACAAATTGCATACTAGTAAAATCTGATTGCTTTGGAATGAGGCCTTCTCCATAACCAAAATAGAAAATAAATTGCAGTATGAGCTTTTTCGAAAAAGTTAACAATGACATTTTTTCAAGTGTAAGTGCTATCATTAAAAATATAAAAGACTTCGTTGCAATTTATCTTTGACTTATGATTTGTTTTTTAAAAGAAAAAAGGAGAAAATTTAAGGAAAGGGAGGTGAGATGTTCATACCATGAAGTTGTCTAGGTCTGATTGTGTCACCGTGCTTACATTGCACATATTATCCACGTGGTTTTCATTTCCTCTCTCCCCTTCTGATTTCACGACATCAGTATCCCCTAAAACCACCTGAAGAGATCTCAAATATTAAATATATCTATTATTATTCTGATAACAAAGAATATACATATATATAGAAAGAGAGAGAGATAGACCTTGACACAGTCCAAGTGAGTCTCAAGCAAGAGACCATATAAAGGATGGCAAGAAATTCTTCTCTTGATATTCTCCTCATCTTCTTCTTGCACATCTTCCTCTTCTACATGTTCTCCTTCAACACCTTTCTCCTTGTTCTTCTTTCCAATCTCAACCTCGGGGGTATCCATAATCTTTTAACACCCAAAATACTGAAATATTAGTCCAAATGATCTCATTATATAGAAAAATAAAAGCAAAATATATAAAGGTATGATTGATGAATGGAGGCTCCAGCGTTTTGGAAGCAACCGACTGACCCATGCACGACTGTGAATCATTTGATAGTTCAGAAAACATCATGATTATGGGAGACAAGTGACCTCTTTTTTGTTTGTAATTCAGCTCCTCTCTCTCTTTCTAAACATAAAATGAAAGCTACTTTTCAATGGGCATAGAAAAAATTTCTCGAAAAGTGAGAGCCCTAACAGTAGAATTCCCTCACTTTGAGGACACTCTTATCTTCTATCGCTTTCACTGGTCAATAGTCATGCTTCAGATCAGGGTCCCTTTTAAAGCAAATGTTATTCAAATTAGTGTCTGCTCAATATAGGGGTGGTGTGGGGCTACCTTTTGATCGCAACCATTGTGTGTCGTCATCTTGAATAGAATGTTGTACTGTTGTTCATTTTATCTCTTCTTACCAACATTTTTTTTGTGGGGGGGGGGGGGAATTCCCAACTTCCCCAATTTTCTCCTTCACTGTGTTAACTATAGTTTCCAAAAAGTTAAAATAGGGACAAATATGATCCAACAATAGAATGGAAAAGGAAGGGGGGGGTTAAAATATATGGTATTACTTCAACTTTTCAAGAAATTAAAATATTTTCAATTAAAGAAAAAATGCTGAAATTTGATAATTTTTAAATTGAAAAAAGAACAACCATATAATTATGATTTATTTAATAGTTTTTTAAACTAGAGTTAGAGAACTCAAATCGAGTTTTTCCAAAAATTTCAACAAATTCTGAACACTTTATAAAATAGTCTTCTCCAATTTCTCTATATTTATGATTTATTTTGATTAAAATGCTCTCAATATTTTCATTTAATAACAGTTGGGGCCCTGTAATAACCACTTAGTGATTCATGTATTATCAATTAGTTTAATTTGAATGTAAACAATCATATTGAGCATATAAACAACATAATAATCTTTTTCCTTTCTTTCAAGAGATTAATATTTCCTATTCTAAAACAAAAGTGTTTGACAAGAAAAAGAAATGAAAATTATTCATTAAATTCTAGCATATATTTCAACATTATATTGCTAATATGTTGACTATAAACTACTTACCTCACTTTGAATACATATGATCTTATTATATATGCTACTCTAGACCCCCTCCCAAATGCAAATTGTAATAGTTTAGGTTTGAGCTACCATTATGGGGTTTTCATAAATATAATAAAATAAAATTCAGAATATTTACTTAATTATTAAATAGATCTCAATGATTAGATGGGCATTGCCAATTGTTTTGTTTTGTTTTGTTTTGTTTTGTTTGACCATCTGACACGACACCCACCCACGATAATAAAACATCAGCCAACCTCATCATGAAACATAAAATTTATCCAGAGGTGCAATTTGGCAACATGAACTTCTTAGTGTAAGTTGATACAAGTGTGAACCTTTACTTTTGCCGAAATATTTATATTCATTCCTGCTAATGGCGAAGCTTAAGCCCACACTATTGTTCTTCCCTCATGTGTGATTGTTCTTTTTTTTCGAGACTAGATTTGAAACATTACGTTTTGTTTAGTCCATGTGACAAGACGATTTCCATTGTCTCATCATAAGTTTTGAGTTGAATTGCTTGACAATATGACAAGAAAACAACTGAGTAATAACGGTCGGTCGGTTGAGTGAATAAGATTGCTCGGCCTCTTAATAGAAAGACCTTTAGATAGGTCAGTCCGGATTAATTGGGACAAAGTCTCGAACACCGGATAATCAGAGAGTGTTCTATGTAGACCAAAAAAAAAAAAGAAAGAAAGAAAGAAAGAAATAACCGAGTTGAATTTCACCTTACTATGGTACGTTTCGGTGTAGAATGGTATAGCATCAGTAAGTTTTAGTATGATAAGCGGTTGGGGGATGGTGGTGCCTTCTTAGTGGGAGCTCAGTGCTCTTGAAATAATTGGTTTTGGATATCTGTGAGGTGTTTAGTTTGATGAAATAGACAAAAAGTTACGAGCATTAAAGAGATCATTGAGTAGTTTATTCTGATTTATTTTATCATTACATAAAGAGTCATTATGAAACTGAATTTGTTAATATAATTTGATTTTATAGTTTGAGAATAGTGTTGCTCATTTGCTAATAAGGGCATCGTGCTCTAAATTAGGTTTGGAGCTTTAGATCCTTCCTCTCCTCCCATGCACTTCATTATTTTTGTGCTATTCACACTGTGTTTTCTTATACACACGAGAGATTCGAATATGAGATCTTTAAAGGTTAATCAGCTCTATAAGTGAAGGAAGTTATGATATGGGCTGCTTAAAAGACATATGTAACACGACTTACCCCCTCTTCGGTGCAAAAAAAAAAAAAAAAGGGAAATGAGAGAACACATTCTAGGAGAGAGGGAGAGGAAAGAAAACCTAAATATTGATTTAAAGACTTCATGAAAATGTCATTAGAATTTCAATTGGAAGAGTTAAAATTAGGGAACAATTATTTTAGAGAAAAAAAGTTGTTATTGTTAGAAATTCTATTAGTCATTAAGTAAACCATCACCTCATAAAATCATAGCGTTTTTATATTTTTTAAACACCTTGCATTCTTGAAATTTTATAGTTTTGGTCTCAAAACCAAGACAACTTCAGTAATTCAATAAAATCTTTTTGTGCTTCCTAAAGTCGCTGCATCCGTTCTCTCTCTTTCTCTACTTATATATACATTATTTAAACTTAAAACTGAATATAACTTTTGATTTTTTTTTTTTTTTTTTAACAACTATTCACTTTTTACATCTTGTCTTTCTCTTTCTTTTATATTCTCGATCTCTTCTGTCTCTCATCTCAATGGTCAATCATTGATCTGGATTTGTATTGAGAAAACATAAAGAAAAAAGACAAAAGAAGGAAGAAAGAGAAAGACACAGACAGAAAAGAAAAGAGTGAAACAGGAAGATAAATAAAGTCATATCATCATCACCAAATAAGGACCAAATAAGGAGAGGGGAACAAAGATATAGAAGAGGAATAGAGAGAGATCAAGCAAGTCACTTGCTTGATCAATCGACGAGAGAGAGAGAGAGAGAGAGAGAGATGGGAAAAAATAGAGGATGGAGAGGAAGAGAGAGTATGGCTGGCCCCAAACATTTCCTAATAAAACTTACAGACACATTCTTCATTTCACCCACAACGAGTACCATTCTGAAATTCTGTCAAGGTTTCTAATTTTTATACTTTAATCATGATGCAACTGTAGACTAATCATTTGATCTTAAGAGTCACGATACCTCAAATTTTCCTAAACTATGTCTTCTTTTGTTATGGGTGAACTTTAGAGCTCCGTTGTGTGCATAGGCCCCCTTCCAGACCAGAAGAAAGAAAAGGGAAATCATATGTGGTTGCACCAAATTTTGTGTTCAACGCAAAGTTCTGGGCAGTCAAGAATTGTCATGTCCCAAAAAATAGTTGTACCATTCATGCAGGCTTCATTTTGTCTCCACATTCTCTAACTTGAAGCTATGAAAGCATAACCAACCAACCGGCCCTTGTGCTCCCTTCTTTTCATGCAGAAACTCATGAAACATGGTGGCAGCGACCAGTCACATCAATGAACATTTTAAAACAAAAGGTACAAGAATGAAAATGCTTATTTTTTTATTTTTATTTTTAAAAAAGATAAAATGTAATTAATGACGTGTATGAATTGTTAACATCACAGCGTACCAATAAGTTTATGCCCTATATATCCTTCGTTGTTCGATAGAAATGTATAAATAAAAATTATATTTTATTATTGCATGCAAATGTGTGTGTGTGTCTGTGACATTCATTCTTATTAGGAAATTTCAAAGTTTCTGCGTAATAAATAAATAAATAAAATTTTCATAGTTTTTCTATACCATTTTACGTTAGATTATTTAATCTAATGTTAGTAATATATAAAATAATTATATATTTGAATTGTCATTTAAAATATAATTTTAATAAAAATAATCTATTACAGGTATTTGATACTAGATCTTAATGTATACGAAAGAGTGTGAAATTTATAAATGTATAGAGATCAAATAGTCTTTCTTATTATATGATGCTTAGAATAGAAATACTATAAAGATAAAGACTGATTTTGAAATCATAGACAATTATTTTAAAAGAATTGTAGTCCCAAGATTTAGCGCATCCCGTTACTCTTTTGGATCAAAGATCCAAAAGGCTAAAGGTTTGCAATTGACCGACGGTTTAGTAGAATATAGTATTAGATCTCTTAATTAAGATTACGATTCGTGACTTAAGTATGGAACAAACTATATTGGGAGAGTAATCTCTTAATGGGTCACCGCAAATTTTGAACCAAATTAATCAGAATAAGATTTCAAATACCGATCGGTATACTATCCAAAAAAGTATTTACAATTGAATCAGCACACTCCTTGAAAATCATCAAATAAGATTTGAAAAGTATGGATTTAGGTATGCTCTCCTCCGATTATATTTTTTGGTTATTCGTAATTCTTTTAATGGTTTGGAATATAAAAATAGCATTGTTTATTTTATTTATTGATAATGGATTTTATTAAATAAGTATAGGCCGTTGAAATCAAAAGGGTTGAAGAATTTCAGATGGTTATTCGTTTGAACTTAACCCAATAATTATCGTATCATATTTTATTTTCAACAAAAATGTTTTAAAAACAGTGGGAGGCCAAAATCTGTCATTTTGTCTAGCAATAGATTTATCATTTCGAGGGTCATTCAATTTTTCTTGAAAAGAGTTTATGGCGTTTGATGCAATCAACTTTTCTTCAATGATGCTATGAATATTATTATTTTTTTAAAAAAAATTACAAGTATGAAGAGATCATTGTGAAATTATTTTTCAAGTTAAAATAATTTTTAAATAGAAAATAAAGGGTAATTTAATAGATAATAATATTTAATTGAATTTTACACTTTTACCTTTTAGTTCCAAACAAAAAATTTCATTCATAAATGAATTCCATGAATATGAACTGTTTCCCTCGCTACATGCATAAAAGTCCATACCCATATAGATTCTAGATCATCGATTATGGTTTAGAAGTGTTCTAACCTATTGTCTGCTTCACACCGTGTAGGGTGGTAGACAAGGAGGATTCGGCTCGGTTGGAGGAGGATAACGGAGTTAGAAACCCGAGTCCCTCTATAATCCTTGTAGGTATCAATAACCATGAAATTATGATTATTTGATCGTTTCATCACACAAGAAATAGTGATCCCTGGTCACGGCTCCATAGATATCAATATTCATCCATACTTATGAGAATTTTCAAAAAGTCCCTAAAAGCCCTTTTCGAGGATTGAGGCCAAATGGGTAGCAAGTCAATTAGAATGGTCGGCTGGAGGTGAGAGGGAATCGTGGTAAGCATGGTTTTTATCAACCACAACAGCCCCCATGGACAAAATAAAGATTTTGGCGAGCTCTAAAGTGGAAATTATTGCTGTAGATAGAAGATTTTCCTATTTGTTGTCTCAAGAATAGAAGTTCAAAGAGATGATGGAGGTACCTAACCAGAAGCTACTTAGAATAGTGGGTCACCGGCCAAAGACTGGTGCAAGCCTGTGGTGGGATCATAAAAAACGGGGAAGGCAAGGACCAAAAATGGGTTTGTTAAGAGCTGGTGATAGATGAAACCAATTGCTAATGGCCACATTCTTACTGCTACATTACAAGCAACATCCTTTCCAACTCTAACAAAATTGCAGACAAAGTTGTATCTATTTTTTATTGTTGGAAAAAAAAAAAAAACTTATTCAATTGTCTCATTCAAATCTTTATATTCTGAATGCGTTGGATGATTTCTTCATTCTCAATAGTTGAAAATATATCCTTCCTCCATATATGATATATGCCAACAGACAATCATTTAACTATTGACTTGTCATTCAATTGCATAGTCTACTTTTCCCAATATTCATAAAAGAAAAAATTCTACATGATTTTTCATTTCAACCATCTTCTCAGAAAGCTCACCCATTCCTTGAATTGAAAGTTTTTGTTTTCTATTTTAAACAAGAAAAAGAAAAGAGAAAAATACGAAGTAAGAAATATTTTGTATTTAATATGTAATAGCTGATACATATTTATATACTCATAGTCTCTTACCCTAATAGTAATAAATATATTGTAAGAAATAATAAGTGAATATTGTGTTACCACTTAGGAAAATGAACCAAATTTTTTGATTGAGTGATCAATGGCATTTTACCCCCTCAATCAGAAATCTCGAGTTTGAACTCTAAAAATGACAAAAAAAGAATTTGAGAGAGTCAACTCTTACAATACTCGAACCAGATTAATCGGGTAAAGTTTGAATATCAGTGGTGAAAAAAAAAATCCACTTACCAAAATGACATCAACAAAAAATTTAAAATAATGAGATTTAAAAATTATTTTCAATTTTTTTTCCCGGGTGAATTTCACTGCGGGGACAATATTAATAAATTAAAGGGATGTCTACAAATTTCTTCAAAAAGTCGTGGGGGCCAACCCCACCTCCCCCCAAAAATCAAGGGTCATTCTTAGGTATCAAATGGTACCCAAGGGAAACTTGGGAACCTATTCACGTTACAAGGTACCCTAGACACTTTCTTTCCCATGTTTTAGCACTTGTGAATTAACTCAACTACTGAATTTTTCAGGGTGGTCGGGCACGGAATAGCAGCATACCTTGACCGGTGGAACTCTAAAGTAGCATTTGTTATTGGGTAAAAGGGGTCTGTACTATTTTTTATCCTCTCTATACATATTTAATAGGAACCCCCAAAATTAAAATAACAAACTAAATTAATATGTTTAGTTTTATAATGGGAAAATTAAATTAAATTTTTTTAGTAAGAAAAAGCTTTAAACCAATATATTTAGAGATTAAAAGAAACAAATTAAATTAATTTTTTTTTAGGAAAAAAACCTTTTGTCTTTAGTTTTAGAGAAATAAATATTGAATTACAGGTTTTTAAGGAAGGAAAATTTAAAATCAATATGTTTAAAGAGATTAAATTTAAAATAATAGTAATAGATACTTAATATGATTAGATTTAGAGAAAAAAAAATAAATTTGAATTTTTAGATTGAGAAAATATAAAATTAGGTGACGTTTGGTTAAAGAGTATGCAAATCAAGAATAAGTTAAAAACTATATAAATTATTTGAATTAATAGAATGAGAATAAGAGTTTTAGGAATGAAACCCTCAAAATATAAGTTTTGTGGAATCCAATTAAATTAATGGATTTTGATGGAAACCCACAAATAAAATCCAAGAAAAATTCTTGTTACTTTTTACTCACGGATAAATGCCTCCAACTGGTTTTTGTTCTCTTTCTCTACTCTCTTATGTAAAACCTATGTTCGGAAGTAGTAAGAAGAATAAAAAGAAGAAGAACTAATGAGGAGCCAAGAGGCAAAGATGATAGAGAGATTGTTGCTGAAGGAAAGCTTGTTGCATCAAGGCTTATTGTTGTTGCTTCAGCCTCTAATGCTGTATTTCTTTCTCTCTCTGGCCTTCTATAGATTTTCCTCACTACCTTCTTTCGAGGGTTAGGGTTTAGAGTCTCTTTCGACTTGAACAAGGATAAATCGGTTGAATGATTTGCTTTCGAGGGCTAGGGTAAGAAAATGGATTGATTGAATGGTTGAATAAATCGGTTGAATGATTTGTTTGACTTAAGTTTGGATCGATTGAATGCTTATGCGGTTATTCGATTATTTGGTACTTATTCTAAATTTTATTGTCTAAGTTGGTCGAATAGCCTGATTAGGTGGTTGAATGGTCTAAAGTTAAAAACTAGATTCTGGGCGAATTGTCAACTTATTCATTCAACTGTTTTCTATGTTTTCTTGAGAAATTAGTCGAATATAGTTTATAATTGTCGAATGGCTTAGTTCTATGGTTGATTTCCAAAGTTTTGTGGACTAATTTCTTAGTTTGTTTTGTTTATTATCAAAACCTAAATATATCAACAATTCTGATTCCGATACCGATTCCAATTCTCAAATGCGAACAAAATGCAACTTTAATGTATTTAGGAAAGAGAGACACCTTTCCTGGTAAAGAGCTCACCCCTCAAACAACCAACTGCTCTCATCCCTCTTGGCCTCCCTAGGCAACCACAACACTCGTTGTAACCGTGGTTGAGACCTCATTTTGTAGGGGTTTGTTGTTCTGCAATCAGATATTTATTTGTCAATTTGCTTCCTTTTAGTTTTCATTGTTAATATTCTCTTTCAAAATCTAATCGTAACAAGATCTGATAGTGTGGTCGCATGTTAGAGTTTTGGTTAGATCATAAAGATCTAATAGTTGTTGGCGTTGTTTTGCCACGTATTTTGTTTTCTTTATTAAATCTCTTTCCTTTATGCAAATTGACTTTTAAAATATTGTAAGTTTTTTGTGCATGTGTCTGAGTTGGATCTAGGGATGACAATGGAGCCAATTCCTAACAGGTACTCGGAAGTTCTACCCATGGGCAAGTGCGTACAATGTAAAAGATCTCCCACACGAGTTGGTGTATGTAGCCTTTTCACCTGCAAATTGACCCTTAAATTATTTAAATTAAAAAATTTATAATATTTTTAAAGAGAATGTTTATAGTTGATGGTATAGGGCCCAATGGCCCACAACCATAATGCTCACGGACTGTTGAGTCCACTAGATACCAACTATTAAGCCCACGAGCTACTGAGTAACCACTCGATAGGTCGATCAGCTGAGCAACTGAGACGACAAAGCAGACGCTCAGTCAGACTCTCTTGATTAAATCTCTTGGTTACTACCGTGTGATCTTCTATCAAGTGACCGCTCAATAAATACCCAAGACAACCAAGCAAATACTCAGTCGAACTCTCTCGATTAAACCTCTTAACTACAACCGAGTGATCTTCCATCGAGCAACTATTGAACAACATCTCTCAAAGCAAATCAAGATCATGATTACATGAGATACGAAATATCTTAAATCCCAAAAGTAATCTCTTCCGATAAGGAAGGAAACCTCCATAATAATTTGAATTTTCCTTAATCCCATAAGATCCAAAACCTCCTAAAGGTCTAAAATCTCTTAATAATTTTTTATTACAATTCTTATAATCTCGAAAGATTTCTAATGATCTCTCCATAAGGTAATTAGAGCTTTCACACCTTTAAACATACAAGTGGCTTGTGGTGTATACAAATGCTATTATACTAAGTAAAGGTCACCCACCCGGTTTATTCTTTCTACACTACATACACGCATTACATAGAGACAACATAGGGCAAAAAATCGCAGCTCTTCTCAGTATATTCTCTCTTTTGTTTTTACCCTTTCTGACTTGAGTACCAAAGCTTCCTCCATCAGACCACTTTCAGCTAGTATTTTGTAGGTTTTTCCATCTACGAAGATCCAACAAACGCATCAGCACCAATTCCCTACTCAATCAGTAGAATAGTTTATCTGTGGAGCAAACCCATCTCCAACAGATTGACACCATTTGTAGGAACAGACTAACTATTTAGCTAAAGAAACTTCATGCCCTATTTCATTGTCTTTTCCATCACTATGCCACCAAAAGTTTTGGTTCACCAGAGAAAACTCTTGCATGCAACAACCTCAAATTGTGCCATCGGTCACACATGTATTCTAGAAGACCGAGACTCAGGCACAGAGACCTATGCTTCTAAGGAAGTTTTCACCGCACACGCTGAGAAGGGGTAAAAGAGGAAAAAAAACCAATGATTTGCTTTCGACAACAACGATCTAGTAGGAGTAGATCTAAATTGACAGGACCCACTGGTCATCACCACCAAAATAGGCTAGTACGTCATAAAAAGAGTCTTCTTCGACTAAGGGACAAGCTATGATCTCCTCTGTTGAGACGCCTTCTAGCAATTAGGCTTCAGCCAGGCACACCTTCAACCCCACATTGGACCTATGAGGGGACTCTTTGACGAGTGGCTATACCCAGAGGATACTAACTTGCTCCCAGTAAGCTTGGAAAAGTCGCCCAACCATGTTACCACCACAACCACTTTTAATATGGTCAAATTGTTGTTCCCTTACAGCGCCATCCTAGGGTACCCCAGTTTAGATAGTTTGGAAGCCTTGCCTAGTAGAAAACACATAAAGGTTAAATTTAGAACATATTTTAGCATTGAAACACTTGATTGCAATCCTGACTCACCGAGCGCCTTGGTGCCATAGAAGGAAAAGAAGAATCTCTCCATAGAACCATAGAACTTAGAGACGATACCGAATAAGTTGTTAAATCCAAGCTCGATGAAGTGGTGATTGAGGTCCCGATCTCGAACATGCTTGGACAAACTGTTCAAATTGGAACCCATCTACGGACACATCTATGAGACGTCAATGCAAATTCAAGAACCTCAACTTGATCATATCAGCAAAAGAAGATAAAAGGCAAAAACTAAAGGAAGCAAAGAAGACAGAAGAACTTTGTCGGGGAGGCTATAAATGTGTCATTATATGCTCTTTCTAATTCTCGAAATAGAAAGACTATAGCATTACAAAGCACACTCTGTGGAATGATTATAACAATGTTAGTCGACACCAGAAATTCTAATAGCTTCCTTAATCAAATACTGGTGGAAGAACTCAAAATTTAGTCTAAAGTAGATGACCTCTCCATTTTGTTCTTATAAATGGTAGCAAAAGAAATAGCTATAACAGTATTAAGGGGTGAAATGGAATACCCAAATATACAACTTCTCTTTTAATTTAAGAGTAATCAACCCAGAAGGTTGGGACATAATCTTGGAGGTAGACTTGATGTATAATTTAAGTCCTATCACCTTTGATTTTAAACAGCTTCAAGTTAAGTTTGCCAATGTAGAAAATGAAATAGTGTTCGCAGGCCAAGTAGAATGCTTAGTAATGAAGCTGGTGAGGGGAAAAGATACTAAGAAATTCAAAAAAATACAATTGTAAAGCTATGTCACCACTATCATCAACTTACAAAAACAATGGTTAGATGCCAGAACGAACTTCAAAGTTACTCCAATAGTTCGAGGATATCATTTCTACACCAAAATCACTATCACTAGAAAGATCTCATGACCACCTCATTCCTCTTTAGCCAAACTCCTAACCTTTTATACTTAGATTACCTTATTCATAGAATGTTAGATCCTATATTGCAAACCAAATGCAACAGTGGAAAAATAATTCAAGAAAAAATGATCGAATGTATCTACGGTCATTCTCGATTCCGATGATCTTTGACAATTGTGATGGCGCCAAGGTGATTTTGGTACGTTCACAGATTCCAACGATCTCTGACAATTATGATAACACCAAATGGCATGCTCAAGCCTTCTAAGCCCTCAATTTCTTTCAATAGATTGTGTGAAGACTTGAAATTGGATTTAGGGACCCAATTCATTAGGAGGAGATTTATATAGACTCTCAACCATCAAAGAGTCTTTAAAACCCCATAATTGTAACCCTCGAATATTGCTGGTCATAATGAGAATTTAATCAAAAATGTATAACCGAAAACAAGATTAATTGTGTGAAGGCTTGAATGGGACATCTAAATGTGGCCAAATGCATCCCAATTCAAATCCCTTCCATTATTCATCACATTAATTCTTCTTTGGTTATGTTTTCCCATTAACTTTATTTTGAATGCATTAACAACCATTCATAGGATTTGAATTTCAAAATTCCTAGCATTCTCCCACTTGGCCCAGCAAACCGACTTGAGATAAAAACCAAGTCAACTTTGTATGAAAATAGAGTACATGAGTCATGGCGGCAAGTCCTCTAAAAGCGAGTATTGTCTTCCGTGTACTACGATACACTCAATTTTCTAATCTTTGGTGACATTTACTTTGTGAATAAACCTTACATTTATTCGGAATCCAAACTTGATGAATTTATTTCAAGACAACAATATATGCACAACTTTATTGAAAAAATTCAACTCTGGGTTTTATTTAAATAAGGCAATAAACCCATATTTACAACATGATCGCTAAACCTATTTGGTGGTATGCCTTTGATTAAGGGATTGGCCAATATACAATCAGTGCTAATATGTTAGATTATAACTTTATTTTCCAACACTCTTTCCCTAATAGCTAAGTACTTTATGTCGATGTGCATATTTCGACTACCACTCTATTATTATTAGCAAAAAATACAGCAGCTAAATTATCACAAAATATATATAATGGTTTAGGTATAAAATCTAAAACCCTAATCCCGGATATGAAACTCTTGAACCACACCGCATGTGACGTAGTCTCAAAATACGCCACGAACTCAACTTCTATAGTAGAGGTCGCAGTCAATGTCTGCTTAGCACTCATCCACGATACAGCTCCATCGACCATCATAAAGATGTAACCCGACGTTGATTTTCGGGAATCAACACAGCTGGCAAAATTCGAATCCGAGTACCCGACTACTTCCAGATTGTCGATTCTTTTATATGTAAGCATGTGTTTCTTGGTGTCTTGTAGATATCTCAACACCTTCTTTGCAGTCTTCCAATATTCCAAACCCGGGTTACTTTGTTTTCTACCTAACATCCCCACAACATGCTATATTAGGTCTTGTGCAGACCTATACATACATGAGACTTCCAATAACAGAAGCATATGGGATGTTAACCATCTGTTTCTTTTCCAAATCTATCTTAGGGTATTGGTTTAAATTGAACTTATCTCCTTTCACAATCGAAGTTATACTTGATGAACAGTTCTCCATTCTATATCTCTTAAGAACTTTGTTGATTTAAGTCTCTTGAGATAGTTCTAAAATCTTATGGAATCTATCTTGATGTATCTTTATGCCGATGATATAAAACGCATCACCTAAATCTTTCATCTCAAAGTTCTTACAGAGGAATTGTTTCATCTCATATAACATCCCTTTATCATTTGTGGCAAGTAATATATCATCCATATAAAGGACAAGAAAACAGAATATACTCTCACTGATCTTAAGGTATATGCATTGATCCACAATGTTCTCTTCAAAACCGAATGAAGTGACTATAGTGTGAAATTTCAAATACTACTCACGGGAGATTTGTTTTAACCCATATATGGATTTTTTAAACTTGCACACCAAATACTCACTACCACTAGGGGAGAATCCTTCAGCTTGACACATGTAAACCTCTTCCTCTAGTTCCCCATTAAGGAAAGCGATTTTTATATCTATTGTTATAATTCTAGGTTGAAATATACAACAAATGCCAAAATGATGCGAAAAGAATCTTTCTTGGATACTGAAGAAAATGTCTCCGAGTAATCGATTCCCTCCCTTTGATTGAACCCTTTAGCAACAAGTCTGACCTTGTATTTCTCGATATTGCCCAATGAATTTGTCTTAGTTTTGGAAACTCATTTACATCTGATAGGTTTTACCCAATTTGGCAATTCTACAAGATCCCAGACTCCGTTGCTCCTTATGGAGTCCATCTCATCTTTCATGGCGTTTAGTCATAAGTTCGAATCCCTAAAACTCATGGCTGGTGAAAACGTTTATGGATCCTCTACAGCTCCGACGTTATAATCAGACTCTTGAAAGTATACTACATAATCTTCAGATATAGCTGACCTTCTTTCTTTAGTAGATCTCTCCTTAATGTAGGTTCAACATTCTCCGTAGGAGAAGGTTGACCAACTTGATCTTGGACAGCTATTTGTGGAATTTCTTGGCTATCACCTATACTCTGATTTGTGTCTATAGGCACTTGAAAGTGGATGACAACCAACTTGGTACTTGAACATGATGGGATACTTGATGGGTCCTTTTCAGGAGTTAACTCTCGAAAGCTTTCCCCCCACTGATCAAGTCATTTTCTAGAAATCTAGCATTTTTAGATTCCACAAATCTAGTGTGGTAAGATGGACAGTAAAACCGGTATCATTTGGACCTTTCGGCATAATCGACAAAATATCCACTTACAGTTCTTGGATCCTGTTTCTTTTCTCGTGGATTGTAAACCCTTATCTTTGTAGGACAACCTCAAATGCGTACATGTCTTAAACTAAGTTTTCAACCTTTAAATAACTTGAAAGGAGTCTTGGCAATTGCTTTGGTTGGAATCCTGTTTAAGATATACACAGCCATCTTGAGACCTTCAGTCCACAAGAATTTAGGTAATTTAGAGTTAGTCATCATACTCCTAACAATGTCAAGTAAGGTCATGTTCCTTCTTTCAGCTACGTCATTTTAGTTAGGTGAACTAGGCATGATATTTTGAGCAACAATCACATTTTCTCGAAAGAACTTTGCAAATGGACTGGTACTTGTCCATCCTCTGTATACCTTACATAGTATTCTCCACTTATATTTGACCTCACGATTTTTATTTGTTTATTGCATTATTTCTCTACTTCTGCCTTAAAAACAAACACCTTGGGCATGGGACTAAAAGTGAAAGTTCCAGAGTTGTGACCCCATGGGGGTGCACAAGATGCTTAAAAACCGGAAAAGTTTTTGTTGGATGTCGAACATCACTTCCGTGTCATAAGAATGGACTCAGAGTAAACAAAACTCAATACATACGTTTATGTATTTAACGGGTGACGCCAAGCTATGGTGGCACACCGTGTGTGTGGACATAGAGCAAGGCCGATGCGCCATCAATACATGAGATGATCTGATATGTAACTAAAAATGTAGATTATTATCCCGTACTAGAAAAATGTAGATTATTATACTTTACTAAAACTTTGGGATCTTAAAATAGACGAGGATAGTCCATGATTATGTCAAACAGTGCTCAACAATCATGCTTGATCTACAGGTTATGTCAGAAAAAAGAGAAGCTGTTCCATTTCTTGGAACGGTTGAAGCCTTGTGCTAGAATGGAATTCTAACAACAATGTGTCAAGAACCCATCTAAAGCCCAATAGAACATTTGACACACTAATCCGGTCCAAATTCCATTAAAAATAATAGCCCTTCTTCATTATCAAACATTAGTTGAGGGAAGTTTGAGAACAGGAGAAAATCCGAGATTGGGTGAGCGTTCGATAAGCCATCAAGTTCCAAGAATTACTTAACTCTATCGAAAGAACCTAACTGAAGTTGAGGCGGGAACAAACAGATATAAAAAGGGTACTTTTTATGTCCTAGACCGCATAGAGTTGCTGAATGTCCACATACGCAAGCATTGAGTACTCACCCAAGTAGTGTTATCACTATCTCTGAAAGAAGAAGAAGACAAAGAAGAAGAACTCCCTATGAGGATGGGGTCCATCTGTTTGCTCAATGCTATTAAGAAGCAAATGGTGCCTAAATGTAAACTAAGAAAGGGACTCATGTTTGTGGAGTTTGGTTTGAACAGGAAACTGACCCTGTATATTACCAAGGCTAGTCACAACTTCATTTTGGACCGCAAGGCAGAATGTTTAGGATTGAAGTTAAAGGACTGAAGCCAAGCTAAAGTTGTGAATTATGAAGTACAACCTACAGACGAAGTGGCACATGGGGTGCTAATGAAACTTGGTGAATGAGAAGGAAATGGTAATTGCTACCTACTTGCTAATTTAGTTAACTACTTGTAATACTTAACAAAATGAATTTTTATAATGATACATCTAATTAACTAAATTTTACCACCTAATTATAATGTATAAATTAATGAGAAATAAAACTAAGGTATCACTATAAGCTCTATTGTATTTCCTATATAGTTTGTTTTCTAAAAATTAAGTATTGATATTTTCTTGTAGAGTTGAGAATGGGAAAACTAATTTACCAAATTTATTTTTATATAATAACCTCATGTTATACAATATGTTTCTCCGTGATTATACATATCATGAACAAATAACTATATTAATTAACACAAAGTCTATTTATAATAATTTCTTTATGAATTCCCAAAACAATTTAGCTTTTAGGTTTTCGGGAGATATGGTCTTCCACCTTTTAGCTTCCACTCCACATTTTATCAACTCCAATTCATATGAATGCAATAAAATGAACATCACCATATCAGATTGGTCTCAAGTCATCTCTATGTGATTGTGAACAGGGAAAAGTGCTCTTCTGCTCAAAAGCGTGCAGTTTTTGGGTCACATCGTTCAACAAGGTCGGATCCACATGGATATAGCAAAGGTACAGACTATTCAAGAGTCGAAAACTGCGAGAAACATGAGGGAGTTGCATTATAGGTAACATTACCGGATGTTGCTCAGCTATATTTCGACTCAACGAGGCGCTCAACTACCAACAAGAGTTATTTTGAGATTGTCACTGGCGAGCAACCCTTGTTGCCCCGCACTATGGAGCAACCTTACAGTGGACAAATGCCCGCAAGCCTACAACTTCACAAGAGGATGTAGACAGAACACACAGATTGTCCAAAACTTGAAGAAAGCATCAAAGAGGATGGAAAAAGGGTCAGATCTTTCACCAAAGAAAAAAAAAAGGGACAGATCATGACCACAAGTCGTTACCTCGGGAAGGAGGGGAAAACCAAAATGGTTACCGAAAATACCTTCGGTAGCTCCAATACCTTACCGGAGGTGAATCAAAGCAGAGGAAAGCCCTCGTGCTTAACGGGATGTTACGGTTACAAGGAGTAAAGTGCTTTTCGGGTAGAAGCATTTTACTCCCGGTTCTTGCTTTAGGGGGTCCAGGGGGATGTGCCCCCGGGACTTGCTGTTTAGTTAAAAAAAAAAAAAACTCCTCTCCCGAGGGAAACTTTTTTTTTTTTTTTTTTTTGGGAGGGGGGGGGGTGGCGTTCCACTCTGGAAGGGGAGGGGGTGAGTGGGAGGGGAAAATTTTCCCCTCCTTCCCGAGATTCCCTTGAGGGAATCGAATTTCCCATTCCAAGATACGAATTTCACGAAAAATGTTCCGCGAACTGAAGTACCCATTCTAAGCAGAGTTTCGAGGAGACATGGTGCTTGTATGAATCATGCTAGAACAATCAGAAGGAAACTGTGGAGAAAAGACAATATTTAATCAAGTGGAGAGACTTGCGAGCTATCAACTCGGAAAATGCAAGTGATTTGCACAATATTGAAGACCAGATTGAAGAGTTCGACACATGGTCAATGCTCACATTTTGTTTCTGATAACGGTGACAAATTGAGTGGGGAAGAATGTCACTATATGCAATTCTACACCAACTTCAACAAGCAGTCATGCCGCACCTGCAAGTGGTTTCGTCCCGAAACTAAGAAATTGGTCTATTTAGTTGAAGTTATTTGCAATGGTAGACTTTTTTTTTTTTTTTTTCGGGTTTCGAAAATTATGTTTCGATTAATTCTGTTTAACCATTTGTAAGGATCCCATTTTTGAAAATAGCTATCCTAGTATAATATTTTCTATTTTCAAGTTTTGAATGCAAAATTTGTTTAAAAAATTTAAAATCCTATCCTACTAAACAAACCGTTGGTAGATATATTTTTCAACAAAGTCAAGTGGTTGATTACTCTTCATTGTTACGTGTATCTTATTTTAAGTAATTTTAAGGGTGTTAAAAAAATCCAAAAAAAAATTATGGCTGTAAAGTTTGAGAGTTTGAAAAAATATCTATTTTTAAAGAAAAAAAATTATGGTTCCTTGAACACTTTATTTATTTTTTTTTTTTTATGTAAACCAACCGCCATCCAGAACTATACTCTTTAATTTTGTCTAAACATTATAAGATCCAATTTAAAAGAAACTCTCCCAACATCGTATTTTCTATTCTCAAATTTCAAACCCAAAATTTAATAAAGAAATTTAGCACATTTACCCATTAAACAAACTGTCTATTAGTAGGCTTCTCGAACATTTTAATATCTCTTTGTGCTAAACCCCGTAAGTGCCTAAAAAGCTCTTTAGTTGGCAAGAATGTGTAATATATCTAACAAACCGAGTCTCAACTTTTGGAGTAGATATTCAAAAGTGCTCTCAATGGCAAGCTGTATACATTTTTTCTAGTTAATAAAGTTATTTGCTGCATACAAACATACGATTGTTTTCATTTATTTGCTTTGCATATGATATGATTGCTACAATTGAATCTCAATACGTCCCCAATGAGACATGGACAGTCTAGTGATACAAATCTACTCCCCCAACCTGATGATCTGAGTTTCAAATCCCTATACAACTAAAAAAAAATTGAATCTCAATACGTATAACACAATACACACATAACTCTTTCAGCAGTGTTGGTTAGCCGATGCATTTGGGTGGCAGTGTCTAAGTATGCACCTCACATGTCTAGTTTGAGGGAAGAGTTAGACCCCTGACACCCACCATGAGTGCCCTTACATAAGCGCGCGTAATGCACACAAGGGTGTGACTAAAGCTGCAGGTTCCTATAGCAGCTTAAGAGAGATGACTAGAGTCGAGCCAACTGCGGAGGATTGTCAAGCTGTTATAGCAAGTTAGGATGTTAGGATGTCAGTTAGCGTGTGTCCAAAAAGGCTGTCAGTAGAAAGAATATAAGAAACCAATGTATGTTAGTTAGAGAACAAACTGATGTCCAAATGTCAGTGCACTCACTGTCAAAAGTAAGGAACTATAGCTATTAGGTTCCACTAAAATCTTTGAAGTTGAGGATTCCAGTTGAGGTCTTCAACAAAATTGGTCTCAGAGCTTTACAATTATTGGCTGTAAGGAGGACTCAATGGCAGAAGGAACTTGACAGAAAACAAATGATGAACAATTCAGGAAAATGGAAGCCAAAATACAAGAAATGGCAACGGAAGCTAGGGAGCATCGACTTTTGGTCAGTAAACAGATAGAGGATCTTCGCCAGAATATGAATGATCAAAACCAAAAATGGGATACTATTCTGAGTAATATGAACTCCCGAATTAATGCTCTAGCCTCAAAAAATGGGAGAGATGAGGATCCTAAGGCAAAAAGATTGCTTAGAACATCAATCTTGCCTACTCCTAATGAGGGAAAGAGCAAGAGTGAAATGGGGTCAGTACCTTCCAAGAAAGAAGCCAATCAAACGGGATCTTGGCCTAGTCATCCTAAAGTTGAACTACCCATATTTGCAGGAGGCAATCCTCAAGCATGGCTGAGGGAAAGAAGTCAAGTATGGTTCCAGGGCTTGAAGAGGACTAAGAAAGACATTACATGGGATGAATTTGCTAAACTGCTTTGTTATAGATTCGAAGGGAAAGGAATTAGAGATGAAATGGAGGAGTTTAACAAACTGCAGCAAGAAGGATCACTGGCAGACTATCAGGAGAAGTTTGAGAAATTGTGGTCTGTGATGATTCAAAAGAATCCTACATTGACTAAATCTTATTTTATATCAAGTTTCATAAGTGGATTAAAAGAAGAAATAAAGCCTATGCTAAGGATGCTCAAACCCAACTCCCTACTCCAAGCCTTTGAAATAGCAACTTTGCAAGAACAGTCTCTAGAACTTGCTAAACAGAAGAAAGGCAATTGGAGCATAAATGTAAAATTCAATGAAACTAGAACAGGACATAGAAGTGGGATAAATAATAACTCAACTCAGAGGAGTAGTACAGCTAGAGGGAAAGAAGGGATTCAAGTTACAGCATTAGAAGACAAAAATATCGGAATAACAAATCGAGAAATGCAGTACAGAATGTTATAGGTGTGGAGAGAAATATGTACCAGGACATCATGGCAAATTCAGAAGTTTAAACTTGATCATAGCTGCAGAAGAAGGAGACACATCTGAACCTGACGTAAAGGCAACTGATGAAGAGTTATGAGGTGAAACCTATGATGTCTCTCCATGTGTTTTGTCTAATTCTTTACAAAGAAAAACAATATCCTTGCAAGGCACTATGCAAGAACTAAGAATATCCATATTAGTAGACACATGAAGCACAAACAGCTACATCAATCACAAAGTAGAACTTAAGTTGAAACGAGAAGAGAATGAAGAACTACATGTTGTATTGGCATATGGTAGCAAAGTAAAAAGCAATAACCAAGTAGGAGTTAAATGGAGTATACAAGGATACAACTTCTCATTTGACTTGAGAATCCTAAAGTTGGGGAATTGGGATGTTATATTAGGAGTTGATTGGATGTTTAATTACAACCCTATTACATTTGACTTCAAACTACTACAAGTGAAATTGGCTGGGGAAAAAGGAGAAGTCGTCCTCATGGAGATGGTAGAGAACTCTAAAGTGAAGTTGATTAGAGGCAAAACAACAAAGAAATTCAGAACACAACAGCTGCAGTGTTATGCTACAATCAATGTCAGAGAAGGAAAGCAGCCGCAGCAACAGCAACAGCTCCTGCAACAGAGTGTAGCTAAACTTCTAAACCAGTTTGCTGATATATTTTCCATTCCTAATTCTTTACCTCCCAAAAGATCACATGACCATGCAATTCTCCTAAAACCTGGAGTTCAGCCTTTCAAGCTTCCTCCTTATAGATACCCCCACTCACAGAAAGCTGAAATTGAAAGATAGGTCCAAGACATGCTGAGCAATGGCATTGTCAAGTACAACAATAGCTCATTTGCTTCTCCGGTGCTTTTGGTCAAAAAGAAAGACAACTCATGGAGATTTTGTGTTGATTACAGGCAGCTCAATAACCTCACTGTGAAAGACAGGTATCCTATCCCCAATATAGATGAGTTGTTAGATGAACTTCACAATTTTAGGCTCTTCTATAAGATTGACTTGAGATCAAAATACCATCAAATTAGGGTCAAACCAAGGGATGTGGAGAAAACAGTATTTCAGACACACCATGGGCATTTTGAATTTTTGGTTTTGCCATTTGAACTAACAAATGCTCCTGCCACATTCAAATCTTTAATAAACCAAATATTTCAAACATACATCAGGAGATTTGTGTTGGTTTTCTTTGATATCTTGATATACAATTCAGATTTGTCAACTCATGTGCAGCACCTGGAGCGTGTCCTTCTAACCTTGAGAAGACATCAACTGTATGTCAAACAATCAAAATGTATGTTTGCTCAGTCATAAGTGGAATACTTGGAGCATATAGTGTCTGAAGAGGGGGTTAAGATTGATCCCCAAAAGGTGGATTGTATCCTAAAATGGCCTGAACCAATGGATGTCAAGGCATTAAGAAGTTTTCTGGGCTTGACAGGTTATTACAAAAGATTCATTAAGAGCTATGGGTTGATCACTAAGCCTCTTAATGATTTACTCAAAAAAGAGACATTTGGATAGAATGTAGAAACAAGTCAAGCTTTCGAACATCTCAAGGCAGCAATCAGTTCAGCTCCTGTTATGAGGCTTCCCGAGTTCTCCAAGCCATTCATTCTGGCGACAGATGCATGTGCCAAAGGGTGGGGAACTGTCTTGATGCAGGAAGATCAGCCTATTGCATTCTTGGGCAAGGCATTAGGACAGAGAAGCCAAGCAATGTCCATCTATGAGAAAGAGCTCATGGTTGTAGTGATGGCAGTCAAGAAATGGAGGCACTACTTGTTGGGTTATCATTTCTTAATTAGAACTAATCATCAGAGTTTAAAGTACCTATTGGAGCAAAAGTTCCAACATTTTGCAGCATAAATGGTTAACTAAACTACTTGGACTGGACTATGAAATACAATACAAAAGAGGAGTGGAGAATAAAGTAGTTGATGAATTGTCGAGAAGAGAACTATGTGCAGAGGAGCAACAGGGAGAAACCTTAATGGCAATCACAACAATGCACCCTCAATGGATGGAGGAAGTCATTCAAAGCTACTAAGAGGATGAGAAATGCCAAACAATCATAGCACAGCTATTATTACAGCCCGAGTCAGCAGGTAACTACATCTGCAAGATGGAATCTTGAGATACAAGCAGAGGATCTACTTAGGTAAGGAAGCTCAACTGAGAACTAAAGTGATTCAGCAGATGCATAGTTCTACTGTAGGGGGTCATTCATGACAAAAAGGGACTCTGCAAAGGGTTAAAACTATATTTTTTTGCCAAAAATGAAAGAGACTGTGATCATATTTGTGAAAGAATGCAAAATTTGTCAGATGAACAAGCATGAAAATCTCCCTTATTCAGGATTATTGCAACGTCTCCCTATTCCTTCCCAAGCATGGTCCCAAATAAGCATGGATTTTGTGGAAGGGCTGCTGGAATCAGAAGGCTATGACACCATAATGGTGGTCATTGACAGACTGACTAAGTTCAGTCACTTCTTGGCTTTGAAACATCCTTATTCAGCAGCACAAGTGGCTCACTATAAGTTACATGGACTGCTGGACTCCATTGTAACAGATAGAGATAGGATCTTTACTAGTTTGTTTTGGCAAGAGCTGTTTAAAATGGTAGGCACTCAACTCAACATGAATAGTGCTTATCATCCTTAGTCTGATGGGCAAAGTGAAAGGTTTAATCAGTGTCTGGAGTGTTATCTCAGGTGTATGACTTCGGACAGACCAGCAATGTTGCATAAATAGCTCAGTTTGACAAAGTGATGGTATAATTCTAGTTTCCATTCCATCATTAAGATGTCTCCCTTTGAAGCACTTTATGGGTACAAGCCTATATTTATACCTGTTGGTCCTTACTTAGATTCAACAACACCTGCTACAGCAACCTTCATTCAAAATAGACAGGTTATGGTTCAGATCCTGCGTGAGCATTTACATAAAGCTCAGAATATGATGAAGATTCAAGCAGACTGCAACAGAACTGAGAGGGAATTTGAGGTGGGTGATCTGATATATCTCAAATTAAAGCCCTATAGACAACATTCAGCGGAAGTAAGGAAACAATTGAAGTTTTCTTCAAAGTATTATGGTCCTTTTCCAATATCAGCTAAGGTAGGCAAGGTAGCTTATCAATTACAGCTCCCTGTAGGGTCCAAAATCCATCTGGTCTTTCATGTGTCCCTTAAAAAGAAGATAGGCCTACACAAACTACTATGCCTGCTTTGCCTTTGGTAGGAATGGATAAACAGATACTAGCGAAACCAGAAGTAGTACTGAGAAGAAGAGTCATCATGAGAGATAGCAGACTAGTGAATCAATGGCTAGTTAGGTGGGTGAACTTAAGTCCTGAAGAATCTACATGGGAGAATATAAATTTCATCAAAGCTCAGTTTCCATAGTTTCAACCTTGAGGATAAGGAAGTTTTTCGAAGGGGGGAGAAATTGTAGCAGCTTAAGAAAGATGACTAGAGTTGAGCCAACTGTAGAGGATTGTCAAGCTGTTATAGCAAGTTAGGATGCCAGGTAGAGAGTGTCCAAAAAGGCTGTCACGAGAAGCAATATAAGAGACCAATGTATGTTAGTTAGAGAACAAACTGACATCCAAATGTTAGTCAGTTAGTTGAAGAAGTTAGAACTAACTTTGGACCTCAATTCAACAATGTAAATAGATGCATAATAGAGGAATAAGGCAACACAAGAATTTGGAAGTCAATCTCTCTCTCTCTCTCTCTCTCTCTCTCTCTCTCTCTCTCTCTATCCTCTATCTTCTTCTTCATTCTATCCTTCTTCCCTTCTTTGAGCTTCTGTCGATTTTGCAGAAGACTTTGCAGGGGCTTATCTTCTGCACTCACTGTCAAAAGTAAGGAACTATAGCTATTAGGTTCCACTAAAATCTTTGAAGTTGAGGATCCCAGCTGAGGTCCTTAACAGTTCCCCCCAGGTGCCGTTTAACATATCATTTCCAGTAAAATGGTTACACAATTCCGTAATAACTACTGATTTGGAAATATGCCCCGTACCAGTTGTCACAAAATGCTTCTGAATTATACCAAAAATAAACTATTCTTGAAATTAAAGGTCTAAAAAGGTCAGTCGCAACAAACAGAAATGCAGAAAATTTTGGCAGATGGAGACCTGATGACAGTGGAAACCAGTAATGAACCAGTGAGGACCTTCACTGATGAGAACAGAGCTGTTTGTGTACTTGCTTGAATTTCTCCTTGAGCCTCTTTAGCTGTAAAATCAGCCAAAACCTTGGACAGTCCAACCACCAGAAACACAGTAATATGTCTGCACTGGAAAAGAAATGCAATAGGAAATATACCCGCTTGAGTTCAATCTCTACATCTTGCTTGCGTTGTGCCAGTGAATGTTGCAGATTGGTGATGTCAAAAACATTATCCAGGTCATCTTCAAAAGCAGATTCTAGCTCATCACGGAGGAGGGCAGGCAGCTTGTCAACGACTGGCATAAGAAGAAAGCAGTTGAACTGCAATAAGCAATGTCCACATTGATGACCGAGCTAGAAAGCATTAAAAAGGAAAACCTACATTCTAGAACATAGCAGACAGCAAACAACTGAAATGTATATATTGAAGGGCAAACCTCTAAATTAGATTATAGTTGAGATAAGTCTAAAAATTTCAGTTAAAAGTCTCCTCTTCAAGCATCATCGTCCCCCGCCCCCAAAAAATAAAAACCAAAAAAAGGAATCACAGAAAGAGAAGGTAGGAAATCAGAGAGCAGAAAAGTTGACCAATATATTACATTTTTGAAGCTGAAGGCACGAATATCTGTAAACTTAGCCAATTGCTCCAACTAAAGGTGAAATTCTCATCCTTCCATCCCATAAGTCTTATCATTTGAGCATCAAACATAGACATTTCAAAATAGAGGTCGCCATGTCCAACGAAGTTTCGGATGTGACACTTGTGTTCACATTCAAAGACATCAATTGCTTATTTGCTAGGGAAGACATAATTAATTTACAAGTCCAATATGAAAGTACCATAGCCTAGTGCTTCAGAACTAATCATGCTTGCAAGTATATCTATATATGAGTGAATCTTCTCCAATAACAACCCATTTTCTATTTTTACTTCTCTTTTACTTCATACATTAGAACCTTTAGTAATGCCCAGCTAGCTAAAGCCATCTTTCATTTTAAACCATGCTGGATTTGAAACTATGAAAAGTTAAATATCTTCTGCTCAAGTGAAAAATATCAAACTGTACAAGTATTCCATGAACCTTCTCAATAAAGTGCATACCAACCTTTAGTTCTGCCGATGCCAAGAAATACTCTCTTATGCCATGGAATATCTGTTGAACCAAAGCATAAACAATCCTTTCAGATGAAGGAGCAAGTCTCCGATTCCAGAGTGTGCTATCTAAAAGGTCAGCCAACCTCATCTCTGTAGTCTGAACACTGGTGCTAGAATCAATACTTGAGGCCAAATGACTGAGTTTCACATCTGCCCTTGGCTTAATGTCCTGCTTGTCAATTGAGACTGATCCAAGTGAGGATTCTTGTGAAATGCTAGAATGCATATTGTTTCCACCCAAAGTCAGGTGATCAGTACCACCAAATGAGTCCAAAAATTGACGTAATCCTGCTCGATTCTGCCATTTTGACATCAATTCAGAATCATGAAGCAAAGAAGTAAAAAATAAAAAAAATAAAAAAAGCAGCTGATAATGCAGATGTGGTTGCAAGCCAGTCCATAGGCCATTAAAACATATAGTACCACTAGATGAATCCAAAACTTGACAAATCCGCTATTTTGACATTAGATAGGAGTCATGGAGCAAAGGAGTCAACCAAAAAAAAAAAGTTTACTACACATGATGCAGATGTGTTTGCCAGTCCGTAGGCAATGTTAAATGGATTCACAATAATAACATAACGGCTGGAGCCTAGAATCTTTAAACGAGCAGCAAACAAACGAAAGGTGGAAAGCCTCAGGATGACCAAAGAAACTCAAATTTAGTATTATTTTGAGCTCTGCAATGTAAAAGTAAGAATGTTTCACTTCAACAGGTTTTCAGAATGTATCATGAATCAATATTCATGACAATGACCTTATTGTGGAGAGACCAGGTGACATAGCGCGTTGTGCTCACTAGATCTTCCATGCATCTGTAATGAATGGAACAGGTGTCAAGGGAAATAGACAGAAATAGTTCAACCAGCATTGAAGACACCAAACGCTAGAAAAATTCACACTATCCAGAGGATTAAATCACACAGCACCGCAGAAGTACAATTCAAGCATGGACATGCCACAATTTACATATGCTTAATCTCGCATAGCCAAAACTTGAAACATTATTGTGAAAGCTAAATGTAGAACACAAAACTACCACCAACATTTAAAATGTATTATATACATAAAATAGATAATATATGATGTATATAATAATGTAAAGACAGAAGTAAAGCTCATCTACATAAAAGATAATGAAGACAAGAATGAATTGAAGCTTCTCTTTTTTATCTCCTTGAAGGAATTGTTGTCTTCA
Organism: Dillenia suffruticosa; assembly: GCA_033439265.1. Classification (NCBI taxonomy): domain Eukaryota; kingdom Viridiplantae; phylum Streptophyta; class Magnoliopsida; order Dilleniales; family Dilleniaceae; genus Dillenia; species Dillenia suffruticosa. The sequence goes on from JAVTVX010000015.1 coordinate 25,397,910, forward strand.
AACAGGGAAGATGAAGTGGCATGGAAGGCAGAACAAAGAGAGATGATTGATGTTAGAGGTTTCCATAAGGCTATTGGGGAAGAGACTGATGTTGATAGCCCACTCCCAATGCCCTTCTGTCCCCTCGGAAAGGAGTGTAAAGGAATTATATCCCCTCCGAATTGCATTTTCAGGAGGGAGGCTACACAGTGTAAAAAAATTTACAGTAGAGAGGGATTGCCTTAGTTGGTAGATGCTACCTGTGACGAGAAGCATGGAGAAGGAGGATCCACTTTATCCTTCATGATCAATTGTACCCTCTATGAGATAATATCCACCAGATCCATTCCAAAGATGCAAGTGGTAAGTTATAGGCCTAGACAAGACACATGTGACAGCAGCAAGGAAGATTATCCAGATAATGTTTCACAGAATGTGGAGAGGAATAGAATACAATTTTTCTGGAAACTACCAATTGGTCCAGGGTTTTTTTGTGGTTTTCTTGTAAGCCTTTTGTGTCCGATGAGGACATAGCTTCTGTTGTTTCTTCTTTTGCTTCTTGAGGTTGTATAGGGTGCACCCACTTAGTGATAGTTTAATGCACAATTCTCTTTTTTATTCATGTATAGAGAGAGTAAGGGGAGACAAGTAATGTGAATAGCTAAGTTTGTTGTTGGATTTGAGGGAACTGAGAACGCTATATTTCATTTCCTTTTCCCTCACTGCTAGTAACCAAAATGGCCATTAGATGTCTTTTTGTCACAAGGATTTGTTCATCCATTTGGGGGGGGGGGGGGAATTCCACCATCTACAAAGATGAGCTGCTAGTGTTCTGCATTACAACAAGCACACATCATTTGAGTATATGATATTAATTCAGAAATCTAGCCATCGTTTGTTAAAGCACCAAATAAGTAAGCAAATGTGAGTAAACCTCCGGTCTGTTACTTGTTCTGTGAAGCCTGCCATATTATTTTTGACTTCATATTGGAAATTATAGGAAAAGCAAGAAATTATATTAGCATAACAAGATCACAGTACCACAAGAGATCTTACTTTTCACGGCATGCTCTCTCTGTGGATTCTGCAAAATTGTTGAAGGCATCAGCAACACGCCTGAGAAACACCTCATGACCACTTAGATATTCACCATCTTTCTGATCCAAATCAGTTGAAGTGAGAAAGGAATTCTTAGTAATAAGATAGAGGAACTCAAATGAGTAAAACTGATGAAATTCACTAGGAACTAAAATAGAAAAAGCCCATACCTGAAGAAGATACACAGCAATTGGAAGCAACCTCTTCAGAATGTGTAATAGCCTAGTGCCTAACTGAAGCGTGGAAAGAGCAATATTTAACATTCTGGCCATTTTAAGAAACCAGAATCATGCCCATACAGAGATGACATGCAAGAAACTACCAGTTTATGGAAATACAATCTCCAACAAGCATGAAATATTAGTAGCATATAGAGCAATGTCACCCACGTAAGAAGCTCTTCCGTTCACAATCACAAGTAATAAGGAAAATTCACAAGACAAATTAAAAATAAGCCCATCCTACATACATAGTTTGAACATAATCTTGATAACTTGATCAGATGTCAAACAATGATATTTCTATTCTGTATCTTAGCAGAAACCGAAAACCACACCCAAGGAACATCAGGTTAAATTTCTCCTCACATGCAGAGATGCTTAGCAGAAACAGCATGACTGAAGAATCCCCTTTAACAAAGAAGAAAACCCCAGTTTTTTGTGCAAATCAATTTTTCACTCTGGAGATTTATCAAGTAGTTGACTTCTCACTGCATTAAAACCAGGCAGATTCCATGCCAGCTTGAAGGCAACCACATTCAAAACTATGAGTTGAGCTGAAACAAGGTGTCGTACAAAAACTAAAAGGTAGTCCACAGGAATCATAGTTACCAAGGACCAAATCAGCCAGTCGGACAGGAAACCTGCTGAACTAGACATTCTACCTCTCCCTGTTTCGCAAAAGGCATTCTTATTTTCTTTTATATATATATTTGCTGAATAGTGCACTCTATTTTCTTGTTATTCCTCATGTTAACATTATATCACTGTCTGCTTAAGTCATTTTATTTTCACTTTTAGTGAGAGGGAGCGAGGGAGGGAGAGAGAGAGAGAGAGAGAGAGAGAGAGGTTTGTGTTTTCTTGGACTGGTGTGGCTCCCATGACCACGGCTTGAACAAGTGACGCAATGACCAGTCCCATTGCCAGGCAATCACTGGTCCAAGTTTAATAAATATGACTGCTGTTCCTGGCAATAATATAAAATTTTCTTATTTTCATCATAAATCTATTTATCTAACTGTATTTGACCCACTGGTTCAACCAGTAATCTACCAGTTGAACCGGTCCTTTTGCCAGGTCAATTACAGGTTAGCATCTTATTTTAAAAAGAAAAGGTTCATAACTGATGGGTCAGACATGGACAAAGACCATGAAGGCCTGAGGCTCAAGTCAAGCTTTTTCAAACCTAGGAGCAAGGAACACCCAGGCCAGAGCTCTCATTCAACGCCCTGCTAATAAAGTTGCTGAGTACTATAAGTTCTTATAAAGATGGGAAATATACTTTTATCCTTATGATATAATGTAATTCTCAGAGATAAGTCATGATCGCAATTTTCTTTGCCTCGCCTATATTCTAGCTCCTATAAGTCTTATAGTGGTTTGATAAGATAGATTAGGATTAGAAGGGCAAGCTCCAAATACTGACGGAACATTTGGTCATGTGCAGAGAAGACAAACTCTTGCATTGCACCATTCTGGAGCACTGGTAATACAACAATTCAAGTTACAAGAGGTCAAGGAAGAACTTGGATGACTTTGGAAGCGGTTATGACTTGTCTAACATGATGTGCTATTACATAATTTGATTTCCAACCCAAGACTTATAAAATGTCCTAAATTAAGTATCAGGGCCTGAATCAATTTGAAAACACAATACTAAACTCTATGCCTAGTGAAACAATTAACTATTCCCAAAGCTTAACTGATGGAAATAAATAAATATACACACATAGACAATAATGACCGAAAATGAAAAATCTCCTAATATAAATCACAGCCAGGCCCTTCAACCAAGCACAAGTAATACCATAGCAAACACAAAAGAGATAATTCAGTGACACATATCAATATCTTCCACCTCCATGTTCTGGAAGATAACATCCAAGGATTCTGAAATTTGGGTTGATGACAATTCCTAAGGGAGGGAGAACCACTAGAAATGCTAGAGCAAATGGAAGGTAAAACAAATCACCTGATGAAGAAATGGTTCAAACGTATCACGAGCCTTTGAAACAGCTATAACACAAGCTGTCCTGTTTTCACCAAAAAAAATAAAACAAAATAAAGGGATAATGCAAAAATAACAACAAAAGAAGATAACATTAAAGGAATTCAAGAAAAAGATCAGAAGTACATCAAAGAAGTCTAAGAGAAAAAGTAAAACATCATGAACAAAGAAAACCACAGATACCTGGAATAGTTTGTTCCGTCATGAATATCTTCAACACCACAGGCATTGACAATCTCTTCCCGTGTGATTGGTGGACATTTGATTCCACCAACAACAAAACGAAATTCGGCCATTGCACGATGATATTGTGCACCCCCATAAAGACGCATTGCCGCATTCTAGAAAGGTCAAAAAAGAATTTCTAGTTCCAAATTGCTAGAGAAAAGTAAAAAAGATTAATGCTAGAACAATGACAATTTCAAGAAGTAACAATGTCCTATTAAAAATTCTACCAAAAAAATAGTGTTCCATCATTACAAATTCAATAATAATATATAAGAAAAGATTATTAATTAAGGTTTACAATCTCCAACAACTCATCTTAAAGATTCGTTTGTTTTTTCCTTTCCATTCAAAACTCCAAACATAGTTAACATTCTCGCAGACATAATTTTTGTAAGCAAGTGTGGGCTATAACTTGTATTAAGTTGATAAAAGCATTGAAATATTTATGACATGCCATAGCAAAGAGGTGGCAGAAGTATTATGAGCAGGCCGTTTGTAACTTCATTGTGGTACACGGTCTATTACACTCTTCCCATCAATTGGGTGACTAAAAGTTTGGTGGAGAATGAGCTTTCAGCATGGAATGACTTGAGGTATAGTAAGGTGAGAATGGGTCCTCTAGCCATTTTCAAGTGAGTTTGGAAGATTTTCAGGTGAGGTATAGTACAGGCAGGATTTTTTATGTGGTTGAAAAGCCATCAGCTAGTTTTCTTGGATTTTGGTTTTCCTCTAAATCGTTCTCTGCTTGCAAAGAGGTTACTGATTCTGTAGATGCTCTTATTCTTGAATGTGTCTGCTTGCACTGTATAAATGTACTTCCTTTTTCTTATCCCAAAAAAAAAGGGGATTACTTTAGGACTGTTCTGTGAATTGCTTGGTTGTTTACTATCATCATTTTTTCCTGATACCAGATGTTGACGATTGATTTATGGAGAAGAAAAAATGTATGACCAAGTATTTAGTTTATTCTAGCAGGATAATGGTAGATCAGAGTCAAAATGCAGTTAGCATTTGTCAACGTAGTCCAAAAGCTTAAGATAATGGAGAACTATATATGCATGAATTTATATTCTAATGCCCTTCCTGTGATGACTTATTTAGGGTTCTAACCGCATGGAATTTTAGATGGGATGATAAGGGTCGGAGGAACCTTAAACTCACAACCTATATCTTGTTAAACTACCAATTGCTCAGAAAGCTCAAGTTGAACTCTAGTTGTTGTTTCGCATGTTATTATACAAGACATGCAGTAAATTCTGCAACTCATTTCATAGCAATAACCATATTCAGACAATTATAAAGCTTACTGGTATTAGCTTGTGTGGGAACTGGACACCATCAGAACCAATAAATGCACCACCATTAACACGCTCATCTTGCAAAGTCTCTCCTGCAACCAAACACGGCAGAAGCAAGACAAAGTGTGACAAACTTTGGAACTGTAAAGAAAATAGTTAAAGTGCTAGCAATAATTCATCTAAGGATTTCAAAAATTCTGTGAGATACTAAGAGTTCGCTGTTCTAATCCAAATCAAGGGATTTTAAAATTTCATGGAACCACCAATTTCCACAAATGCTGGGATTCTAAAATATCATTAAAAAAAAAAAACAGAAAAAAGTCAATTTGACAAATCTCAAATCTTTTAAGCTTATCGGTTTCTTAAAAATTAATTTTTTTTATAAATCAACAACTCAAATTTTAAATTTAGGTGTAAAATATTTAAAGAGGGATGTTTAATAATTCAAATAATCCTATAATCTAAGAATACAAATTTTTTTAAAGTGATGGATCTAAAATACCAAATTTTGAAAAGCCATCACTTGCAAACTCCCATGACTTCAAATTACCATCAAAAGAACACAACATACAAGAAATGGTTGTGCTTGCAAAATAGAACTCATTGAAAGTGTGCCATATGAAAAGATTTACCAAATTTATCCGGAGGTGCAATGACTGTCCCCTTTAACAGCAATGACAACTGAGTCATAAAATAAATTTATATCAGCCTGTTGAACCAAAACGATCAAGTGGAAAGCTAATCATTTGACACTCATTCTAATGAAAAATTAATTAGCAAGAAGAGAAAAACCCAGATAAGAAATAAATAATACAAGGTGAAGAAACAGACTCAAAAATCTAAATAACCCAGAAAGCAATGCATTGACTAGGTTAGTGACCAAATCCTGAAATTTGAACACTATGCACCTTCAAAAGTATAACTTGTACAATCACACCAACCATCACATCTTGACTAAATCAAGTTGACAATAAAGCATCAATCATTTAAATGTTCTTAAAAATTGAGTAGGCTTGAAAACCTTAGTCACAAAGAGATCATGAAAAGCTCGTCCTCTTTCCTTTAGCTTTATTCCATCTAGAGTGCTGGAAGAAAATGAAGCCAGAAAGTATGAACATAAATTGCATCATCATCAGGTTTCTATAGTTGATTTCAACGATCAACTTACCTGAATTCCTGATTTATTTCATTTAGCTTTCTTGTAGCAGTCCGGTGCTCCTTTTCAAGAAGGGGAATTATCAATGGGACATTGTCCATGTACCTTGTAATAACAAATACTTGGTTAGAGAATATTATACTCAACCAAAAAGAATTACCAGGCAACACGTGAAAATTCTCATACCTTTTCTGAAGCAGATCTTCCAAGAATATTCTCAGCCTGCTAACACCAATTCTACTCCTTTCTTGATTCGACAAGGACCTCCCCAGCTTCTCCTCCAATGATGCAACATCTTCCATCTCTCTCAAGGAAATTGCCTGAAAGGAAAAAAATGAATCATTAAGTTTTGAAACAAGCAGAAGACTAAGAAAAGCAACATGCCTCAATCCCACAACCCCACCTGAAAGAAAAATAGAATTTGCAGAATACTACCTACTTTCCGTATTGTCAAATGAGTACGCATAAAAAATACAACAAAGTTCACCACTGGCACAAAATGAAGGCATGCCAGTATTTCAAGTAGCACGAAATAAAGGTCTTGGCATGACAAAACAAAGAGAATGGCAATATGGATCTTAAAGAAGCAAGTTTTTGGCAATTAAGTGGCAAGTAACATACTTATGTCGTAAAGGCAGTTCCTCTTTCACTAAGGAAACAAGGTTGTATATCCCTCGGACACAAAGACTGGAAATGACATGTAGGCAACCTAAGAGATTACATCAAGAAATATAACAAGACTGTTGAAGATGTCGATGAAGCATTCAAAGAGATGTGTGAATGGATACCTTCCAAATATATAGCCCTAATCCGCCATCAACTTGGATAGCAAATTCAATAAAAAATCCAAGGAAATGAAGAGAAGAAAAGGCCCAAAATGAAGCAAAAAACAAGCCCTCAAAGCAGGATCATAATCTGTCCAGAAATGTTCTCTGCTCAAGGCCCATTTCAAGCCATGTTCAAGCTCAATTTTCAAGCAGCTTTTGGTCCGATTCTTAAGGGATTTTTAGCCCATAAAATGGGCATATTGAAGCCCTAAAAGGGAGCCCAAAAAGGGCCCTTAAAAGAGCTCAAACAGCTAGTTCAAATGAACTAGCCGTTGGACTGCATAACAACCAAAAATATGGCTGATATACAGTCCATTGGGGACAGGAATCTGTCCCTCTATCCCCCCAATGGCTCTCTAACGCTTTGGAGACCATTTTCTCTCATTTTAAGCTCCTCTCTTCCTCTATAAATAGGTCTCAAAGGGATGGAGCAAAGCACCTTGGAGCATTGTCTCCATGTATCATTTTTAGGTCTAAAAAGTCTCTCAAAATTATTTTGTATTTTAGAGTATAGTCTCTATAATGTTTTTGTATATTTGATATTTCATCAAAGAAATAGAATTATGTTAATTCACAAACATCAAGTCTCTTCTTTTGTTATTCTTCAGCATCTTCAAACAAACCTTCCATCTTCCTTCAAGTTCCAAACCATTGCTGACCAAAATCTAGCTCAACTACGAAAACTTCCACACTTCAAATTTCAACATGGTATCAGAGCGGGTTACATTTCCTTCCTCACTTCCGAAAATTACCCTCAATGGGCTGCCATAATTCAAAGGCTCTTAAATATTTCAGATTCTTTGGAGTATATCCAAGAAGAGCCTCTTAAGTCCATACACACCAAATTGGAGCAATGGAAGAAGCAAGATGATGGCATCACTCTCAAGCTCCTCACATCAATGGATGAAGCACATCAAAGCATGGTGAGGGGCTGTCCAAATGCCAAGGCTGTGTGGGATACTTTGGAAGGTCTCTACGGCAACAAACACAACTTGGGGAGAGTTTTTGAACTTCAACAACAAATCTCCAAACTTCAAATAGGTGACAAAACTCTACCCCAAGCTTTCGACGACCTCGAACGGCTATGCACAGAATTGGAGACATTGAAACCACTAACAATGGATCTCAATATTCTTCAACAAAGAAGAAATGAAGACAAGACATTTGCTTTGCTCATTTCCTTTGGAGAGCCATTCAAAGAGGTGCGCCAAAAAATCCTAAGAAAGGAAACTCTACCATCTTATGAGGAGGTAAGGGGAATGATTCAAAGGGTCGAAACCTCTAAAAGGCTTGAGGAAGAAAGTCGACCACAAATGGAGTCCTACAGCTTCAAGGCGACGGTGGAGGAGCAACATGCTGAGAACGTGTGCACCCATTGCCAAAGACAAGGTCACATCGAAGAAAGATGTTGGGACTTACATACAAACCTCAAGCCAAACGGAGCAAGGTCGTATCAAAGGAGGAGTGAACTGCCTATTAAAGGTATAAACTCCTATCCAAATTTAAATGCTTTTAAATATATGCATTGCCATATTAGACAGACCACTTACATGTCTAGAGAAGGATACAAATATATTATATCATTTATTGATCATCACTCTAAATATACATGGGTATATATGCTTAAGGAAATGACACAAGCACATAATACATTTAAAAAGTACTATCATCTAGTTACTAAGGTATACAATATATCAATTCAAACATTTTGGAACGGATGATAGAAATAACATATGCCCTAACTTTGAAAGTTTTTTAAAACAAAAGGGCATTGAACTAGAAATCATGAGTCAAGAAAATCTCAAAATAAATAAGGAAGACATAAACGCAATGGCACTATCATTATTAGAAGACACACACTTGACTCATGAATATTGGTGTGATGCTATTAGCACCGCCACATACACATACAATCGCATTCCACAGTATGAATTTCATGAAAAATCTCTAATAGAAATCATTAGAAATAGCAAACCAAGCCTTTTGCATCTTAAAAGATTTGGGTGTATTTGCTACATGAATGGAGTGTAATGTATATTCTTAAGATATGGGCCAAGAAAAAATGGATATATTTGTTATGATTCTAAAATTAATACGGCATATATATCGAAAGATATGAAATTTGCCCAAGATGATCTTTACTTCGCAGAATTAGGTGATAAGGCACCTCTGAGTCTGCCTATCAAAGCTCCAACTGAGGAGCATGGGGGAGAACAACAAATAAGCCATGTTCATATAGCTTGTAATGCTCAAGTCATTGAGGGGGAGCAAAAAGACGAGACCAAAAAGAAGATAGAAACACAAGAAAAAGAAGGCCAAGGAACCTCAAGAAGCTCAACCTTCCATCACTATCTCTCCAAGTCACGACTCCATGAAGTTCCATTCGTCGGACTTGAGGGGGAGTGTTGAAGATGACGATGAAGCATTCCAAGAGATGTGTGAATGGATGCCTCCCGAATACATAACCCTAATCCGCCAACTTGGATAGCAAATTCAATAAAAAATCCAAAGAAAGGATAGGAAGAAAAAGCCCAAAATGAAGCAAAAAATAAGCCCTCAAAGCTAGCCCATAATCTGTCCAGAAATGTTCTCTGCTCAAGGCCCATTTCAAGCCATATTCAAGGCCAATTTTCAAGCAGCTTTTGGTCCAGTTCTTAGGAAATTTTAGCTCATAAAATGGGCATATTAAAGCCCTTAAAGGGAGCCCAAAAATGGCCATTAAAAGAGCTCAAACGGCTAGTTCAAATATACTAGCCATTGGACTGTATAACAGCCAAAAATATGACTGTTATACAGTCCATTGGGGACAGGAATCTGTCCCCCTGTCCCCCCAACGATTCTCTAATGCTTTGGAGACCATTTTCTCTCATTTTAAGCTCCTATCTTCCTCTATACATAGGTCTCAAAGGGATGGAGCAAAGCACCTTGAAGCATTGTCTCCTTGTATCATTTTTATGACTAAAAAGTCTCTCAAAATTGTGTTGTATTTTTTATCATAGTTTTTATAATATTTTTGTATATTTGATACTTTATCAAAGAAATAGAATTGTGTTAATTCACATACATCAAGTCTCTTCTTTTGTTGTTCTTCAACATCTTCAAACAAATCTTCCATCTTCCTTCAAGGTTTCAAACCATTGCTCACCAAAACCTAACTCAACTACCAAAGCTTCCGCACTTCAAATTTCAACAAAGACATGGAAGGCCTAGGAGAAATGCAGAAACATGGCATGCCCACTCACCATTACATGGTGTAACTAGGTGAGTAAATTCAGACTTGTGAACCAATTCACAGGTGTAGTAACACAGTAGTTAAAGAGTAAGATCCACCTTAGAACAACGCATCCAACAGTAAGCAATATATAAATATGATGAGAAAACCCAAGGTTGTCAATGCTGGTAAGTCAAGATCTCTAACAAATACTAAACCTAAAATAAAGGAGAAAACAAAAGCAAGTTCTCACGCGTTATGTGAAAAAATTGCCATCGCTAAAACAATTAAGAATTTACTTCAAGATGTTGATTGAACTCAATACTGTAAAAAGGTAGAAACTAACACAAGTGAGAATGTAATGAAACAACATCTTAGGATGAAGAACATGAGGAGTAAGTAAAGCCATGTACATTAATGATTTGTATATTATCATGAGGCTTGGTAACAAATTTTAAAAATGACAAATAAATACATAAGCATGCATATGGACATCATACATCCAATGGGTTAACCAGTAATTCTTTTCAGGAGGATTATTGTGCACCATGTAAAAGCTAATTTCACAGAATAAACTAGTCTCAATCAAATTGTTAAAAATGATTGACTTTCTAAACTTAATATTAACAAAATAAATTTTGTATTTTCACACATTTCTTAAAAATATATAGTTTCAGATTATGAAAATATACTCGATTAATCTCATTGTATACACAATCCCAATTTATGTGCCACAATTCAACCATAGACTATAGTTGGTTGATTATTAAGAAAGTAAATTTTGGCCAAACAAGCGTTCACATTGAAATCCCGTTTCTTAGTAACAAAATACCCTTTCTCAGTAACAAAATAAACATACCTTAGTTTTTATCAGAAAAGAATGAAATGTATTCACAGCAAAATAGAAAACAAAAGAAGGAGATTAGTACCAAGGAGGTATACCCCTAAATCCCTATTATAGTAAGAAATCTATATAATCAACAACCTCCTCAAAAGACTCAAACAACCCATAAGTCGACCAAAACACAAACACTTAAGAAACACGTACACAAAAACCACCAAAATTTTCTCCACCCCTCAAATGAAATGTATTCACAGCAAAATAGAAGACAAAAGAAGGAGATTAGTACCAAGGAGGTATACCCCTAACTCCCTATTATAGTAAGAAATCTATATAATCAACAACCTTCACAAAAGACTCAAACAACCTAAACACTTGAGAAACGCGTACACAAAAACCACCAAAATTTTCTCCACCCCTCAAAATTTTCTTGCTCCCTTCATAGCACAACCAAAACAGGCCTACACGGAAAATCCAAACAACTTTTGTCTTCCTTGTACAACTGTCACACAACTCCAACCCGCAGCTCAATTTGTATACAAGTTGAATTTACCCAAACATAAGTGCAAATGAGAGACAATGCTTTCCCACAAGCATCAAGTCCAAATGCAACAAGAAGCAAATGATCAATCCAAATCACCAGCGCAAGCTCTTCTTTACATAAATACACGCCTATGAATCAATACAATGTCCTGCCTTTGTGGATTATCTTGAGTTAAAAATCTAATCATGCTGCCTCCTATGCATGAAAGGCCACTCTTCAGGAACAAGAGACTATCATATGAGCATCCAAGGAAAAGGAACCAACTCCTCATCCTTATCATTTGCTTTCAGCATGTTACAGAGCTTAACATCAAGTATTCAATTAAGTACAAAACAAACTTCATATTTAATGTGCATTTCTGATGAGATTAATGGAATATTCAAATTTTATTGCAATGCCAAATAAGTCAAAGTATCATTGGAACAGAAATGAAACCCTTCACAAGTGAATATACAAATTTTGTGGTGTTGGAATGTAGAGTTATCATAGGAAGCTTATTACTTACCGGCTATACAACCTATATAGGATTAGTTAGGAAAGTTTTACTTTTGGACTCGGATTGACAGATTTGGGTACAGCTTTGGATAGTTTCCTGTCTTGCAAGATTTAATTAGATAGTTTGTTATTTTTGTGACCTATAATAGTTTATATATTGTCATGTACAATTCCATTCAATCAATGAGAAATACAGAAAAATTCATCCTTATTTTGTGTCATGGAATTAGAGCTTTAGGCTCTTTCTGGGATTGAATACTTTGGCCTTTTTTTTAACTCTATTTTACTCTATTTCATAAAGACAAAACTGAGTATTTTTCCAGCCCTAGATCCTTTTCTTGGTTTCTATCAACGTGTGGCCTTCATTGCCACCATCAACCAATCACAGCCTTCATTGTTGTGTAAATCTCCTCTATAAATCCAATTTTTCTTTTCTCCAACTTTTTTTTCCAATGTTCCACCAAGTCTCGAAGCACTAAATCAAACAATACCAGCCAGACCAAGCAAGTGAATTCAACCCAAATGATGGGTGATCTGCAGAACATCCAGACTACCTATAGATTGAATGAGAAAAATTATCTCAAATGGACTCAATTTGTCCAAACATACCGTAAGGGCAAAGGAAGGCTGAGCCATATTCTCAAGACAGGACCAAAGAAGGGAGATCCAACGTTTGAAGCATGGGATGAAGCTGATTCAATGATTATGTCATGGTTGTAGGACTCGATGGTGTTAATAAGAGATTTAATCAACAGAGCCAATCAAGAAATCAATATCAAATGGAGCAAGTCAATTCAAAAATCAAGAGAATTCCATCAATCTACAAGTAAATTCAGAAATAAAGGGATTCCATCAATTAGCTAATCAATTAGAAAATCAAGGGATTCCATCACTTTGTCTTATCATATCTTGTACATAATTAGACTACCACAAATAGAATATATAGATTAGGAATGAGAGAAAATCACGATTGTAATTTAAAAACTTTCCTGAATTATTTCTCTATAATTTTCTATATATATGGAATAACAAAGGAGAAAAAACTCATTCAGACAAATTGACATGGTATCAGAGCCGTCTATCAAAATCTAAAATAGTCTTGTTTTTTAGCTCTAGAGACACTCGAATATCTTTGGTTCAGTTCTAGGGACTTTAGTGTCCTTCTTGTTTCAGCCCTAAGGGCCCTCGAATATTTGGTCTTCTCCTTTTTTTTTGTTTAGTCATTTTGATCTTGGAATTATTTCCGGATCACATATTGTGGGATTTCTATTTCGGAGAATTACACACTTTTGAGTTTTTTTTAGATCACTATGACAACAGAAAGCTTTTCTGTTCGGTTCAGTGGAAAGAATTATTCGGCTTGAGAGTTTCAATTCAGGATGTATGTCAAAGGCAAAGGACTCTCGGGTCATATTGATGGGTCTTCTACTGCACCAAATGACAAAATTGGCCTTGCTACGTGGGAGACAAAAGATACTCAAATTATTTCTTGGATCTTGGGATCTATTGAGCCACACATTGTCAACAATTTACACTCTTTTACAACAGCCAAGGAAATGTGAGAATATTTGAAACGTATTTATAATCAAGACAACAATGCAAAGCGCTTTCAGTTGGAGCTCGATATTGCAAATTACAGGCAGGGTAATCTTTCAATTCAAGAATACTATTCCGGTTTTCTTAATTTATGGACAGAACATTCAGCCATTATACATGATAAAGTACCACGAGAGACAGTGTCTGTCCTCAAAGACGTTTATGACACTAGTCGGCGGGATCAGTTTCTCATGAAATTTAGATCAGAATTTAAGGTTGCAAGGGCTGCTTTGCTGAACCGAGATCCAATTCCCTCTCTGGACGTATGTGTTGGAGAATTACTCCGGGAAGAGTAGCGATTAATTACTCAAGAAGTTATGACACAAGACAAACTTACTTTAGAGTCTATAACAATTGTCTACGCTGCTCAAGGGAAGAGAAAAGAAAGAGATATGAAACAGATTCAGTATTATTCATGCAAGGATTTTGGACATATTGCTCAAAATTGTAACCGAAAATTCTGCAACTATTGCAAACGTGATCATATTATTAAAGAATGTCCAACACGACCAGAGAATCGTCCAACCAAAGCCTTCCATGCTGCGGTTCATTCCTCTTCCCCTACAGAGCCAGCAGATAAGGGTCCCATGATAGCACCTCCGGTAGTCTTTAATCAAGTTGCCTTGACTCCAGAAATGGTACAACAAATGATTATCTCAGCATTCTCTGCTTGGGCATTCAAGGTACGACTAAACATACTTTTAAACCTTGATTTGTTGACTCTGCGATTTCGAATCATATGACCGATACTTCTGATTATTTGCACAATGTTCGACCATATTGTGGTACAGAACATATTCAAATTACGGATGGTAGTTCTCTTCCTATTGCTGTTGTTGGTGATATTGATTCATCTTTTTGTAATGTGTTTGTGTCTCCTAAGCTTTCATCAAGTTTAATTTCAATTGGTCAATTGGTAGATAACAATTGTAACGTGCATTTTTCTCGTGATGGTTGTCTTGTGCAAGATCAAAGGTCCGGGAAAGTGATCGCGATGGGGCCTAAAGTGGGAAGATTGTCTCCTATACGTTTCCGTAGTCATGGTATTTTTTCTTTGGTTTGTAATACTGTAACTAATCTAAGTGAGATCTGGCATAAACGTTTGGGCCATCCTAATTCACTTGTCTTGTCTCACTTATTGAAGCATGGATTTTTGGGCAATAAATATCAGTCTTCCTCTTTATTTTTTGATTGCTCTACGTGTAAACTTGCTAAGAGTAAAACTCTACCATTTTCTTCCTCTAGTCATCATGCAGAAAAGTGTTTTAATATTATTCATAGTGATGTTTGGGGTGTTTCTCATGTCCTCTCTCATACAAATCACAAATATTTCATGACATTTATTGATGACCCAGTCGGTTTACTTGCATTTATTTTCTTCACTCTAAAACTGAGGTCTTTTCCGTGTTTCAAAGTTTCTTGACATATGTTGAGAATCAATTTTCTACTAGTATTAAAGTCTTGCGATCTGACTCTGGAGGAGAATACATATCAAATGAATTCCAATTTTTTCTTACAACGCAAAGGTATTATTTCCCAGCGCTCTTGTCTTTATACACCTCAACAGAATAGTGTTGCTGAACGAAAAAATTGACATTTGTTGGATGTCACTCATGCCTTACTACTTGAATCTTCTGTTCCCCCTCGATTTTGGGTTGAGGTCATGTTTACTACTGTCTATCTGATTAATCGTCTTCCACCTCAAGTCTTGCACTTTGACTTCCTATTTTTTCGTCTCTACAACACTCATCCTAGTTATCACACACTTCACACTTTTGGGTGCGTCTATTTTGTTCACTTACCATCTACTGAACATCACAAACTTGGTGCCCAAGCTGTTAAGTGTGCGTTTCTGGGTTACAGTACCACTCAAAAGGGTTTTGTCTATTATGATGCTATTGCTAATCGTCTTCGTACTTCTTGAAATGTGATTTTCTTTGAGAATCACTATTTTTTTTAGTTTCATGTGGTTTCTTCTACCACTCCTATACTTCCTCACTTTGATGATGTTCTGTTTCCTATTGAGCGTTTCAAACCAGGTGTTGTGTATACGAAACGTAAAATCAATTTAACTCCTTGTGACACTCACCCGCCTTCTGAGCCTGTACCTCCGGCGCCTCGACGATCTACACGTATCTCTCATCTACCAAATCGGTATGGGTTCCCACATACATCTCTTAATGTAACTTTATCGAACATTCCTGTTCCTACTTGTTATTCTTAGGCAGCCCAACATGCATGCTGGAAACAAGCAATACAAGATGAGCTCCACGCGCTTCAAGAAAATCATACATGGGATATTGTTCCATGTCCTCCAGGTGTTAAACCTATTGGCTGTAAGTGGGTATATTCTGTGAAATTGAATTCTGATGGTTCTCTTGATCGTTATAAGACTCGGTTGGTTGCTCTTGGCAATAGGTAGGAATATGGGGTGGATTACGATGAAACCTTTGCTCCCATAGCCAAAATGACTACTATCCGAACTATTATTGCTATTGCTGCTTCTGAGGGACGGTCACTTCATCAAATAGATGTTAAAAATGCGTTTCTGCATGGTGATCTTAAAGAGGATATTTTTATGACTCCTCCAGGTTTATTCTCTTCCTCTTCTGGCGTTTGCAAACTTCGACGTTCTCTCTATGGCTTGAAACAAACACCTCGGGCATGGTTTGAAAAATTTCGTTCTACTTTACTCGGCTTTTCTTTTAACCAAAGCCAGTATGATTCCTCTTTATTCCTTCACAAAACAGTGGATGGTGTTCTTCTTCTTGTCTATGTTGATGATATTGTTATCACCGGCACAAATAGTGTTTTGATTCAACAGCTTAAACAGCAGCTCCAATCTTCGTTTCATATGAAGGATCTTGGTTCTCTCCACTGTTTTTTGGGTCTTGAGGTCCGTTTGGATCGGAAGGGTATTTTATTTGCATCAACACAAATATACGGAGGATTTGATCTCTTTATTTGGACTGCAATCTGCTTTTCCTATTGACACTCCTCTTGAGGTTAATATGAAATTTAGTCGGGTGATCTTCTTTCTAATCCTATGGTATATCGTCAGTTGGTAGGAAGTATTAATTATTTAACAATTACACGTCCTAACATTTTTTTCGTTGTTCAGCAAGTCCGTCAGTTTATGCATACCCCTCGACACCTTCACTTCGCTGCTATTCGTCGTATCATTCGCTACTTGAAGGGTACTTCTGGTCGTGGCTTATTTTTTCCTGTTGGCTCCTCCCTTCGTTTACTTGGTTACAGTGATGCTGATTGGGCTAGCTGCCCTGACACCCGACGTTCTGTTACTGGTTGGTGTATGTTTCTTGGCTCTACGCTCATTTCTTGGAAAAGTAAGAAACAAGCTCAGGTCACCAAATCTTCCAAATATCGTGTTATGTCTACTGCTTGTTCGGAGATTGTTTGGCTTCGCGGTTTATTGGCTGAAATTGGATTTCCTCAATCCGACCCCACACCTCTTTATGCAAATAATACTAGTGCTATTCAAATTGTTGCTAATCCTGTCTTTCATGAACGTACCAATCACATTGAAGTGGATTGTCATTCTATCCGTGAATCTTTTGAAAATAAGGCTATCTCCCTGCCGCATATTACCTCAGAGCTTCAACTGGCTAATATACTTACCAAAGCCCTACCTCAACCTCATCACCAGTTTCTCATAAACAAATTGATGCCTCTTGATCAGCTGCATCAATTTGAGGGGAGATGTTAATATGAGATTTAATCAACAGAACCAATCAAGGAATCAACATCAAATGGAGCAAGTCAATTCGAAAATCAAGAAGATTCCATCAATCTACAAGTAAATTCGGAAATAAAGGGATTCCATCAATTAGCTAGTCTATTAGAAAATCAAAGAATTCCATCACTTTGTGTTATCACAACTTGTACATAATTAAACTACCACAAATAGAATATATAGATTAGAAATGAGATAAGATCACGATTGTAATTAAAAACTTTCCTAAATTATTTTTTTACAATTTTCTATATATATAGAAAAACAAAGGAAAAGAAACTCGTTCAGACAAATTGACGGATGGATCCAACCATAAGTGATGCTTGCATGTTCTTAACAACTGCAAAGAAAGTTTGGGACTTTGTTCATCGAACTAATTTGAAAGCTTGTGATGCAGCCCAAGAGCACAAGATCAAGGTGAAAATAGGTGCAACCAAGCAGGAAAAACAGTGACAGAATATACCAATCGACTGATGAACTTGTGGCAGGAATTCGATCATTATCAAGTATTTGAGATGAAATGCCTAAATAATGCTGCTATTTTGAAGAATTTTATTAAGACTGGGTGTATGATTTTCTGACTTGACTCAACTCTGAATTTGATTAGGATAGAGTGCAGACTCTCGGCGAGGAGAAAACACCCTTACCGGAGGAGACAATCACCCTAATTTGGGCAGAAGAAAGTCTAAGGGGTATAATGCTTGAACCAAAAAAAAACTCTACAAAGATCAGCCTTGCTATTAAAGACCGAACAACTTCAGATACAAGAAAGAGGAAAGGCAGACCTATCAAGATCCTCGGGGAGAGACACAGTGGAGAGATAAAAGGGATAATTTGTGGTGCATCAACTCCAAAAAGCCAAGGCACACCTAGGAAAATTGCTGGAAGTTGAATGGAAAACCACCAAGCAGAGAATGGGGAAACCGAGGAGGGCAGCAGAAATCACAAGGAAGGCAATAGAGATCTCAAGTTCATTTGACTGAGCAAACCACTCAAAAAGAAGGACAGGAGAAAGGGGGCTCAATAGTGAGGAGATCAAGGGACTTAGAGACCTATTAGGATCACCTGAGAAGAACATAGGTACATGTTCATTGGCACTTTTGGGTAAGACTCCATTTTCCTTTGGTTTACATGCCTCATATAAGTGTTTTACCAACTCTTTGATAGTTGACTCAGAAGCCACCGATCACATAACCCACAACTCACAATATTTCAAAACTCACGCTCCATGCCCTAGTAATAGAAAAATAGTAATAACAAATGGTTCTCTAGCTACAATTGCATGATTAAGAGACATTTATGTGACACTTTCTATGATAGTTTAAGATGTCATCCATGACAAAAACTAACAACAAATTTTGTTTAAATTCAAAAGCTTACAAAAGATCTAAAATGTTGTTGATTATTTTATCCTTCCTATAGTAATTTTTTAGGACTAGGGCTCGAGGAGGAAGATTGGACTTGCTAAGAAAAGGAACGGTCTCTATTATCCACCAAGTCCCTCAATTAGAGTTATCAATAATCTGTTCTTATCATTTTTTTAGTTCTTCCAACAAAGATGTTATTTGGCTTTACCACCTTCATCTTGGTCATCCATTTTTTTGAATTTTAAATGCCATGTTTCCTTCTTTGTTTAAAGGATTGAGTATTAAAGACTTTCATTGTGACATTTGTGAGCTTACAAAACATACTCATATACCCTTCTTTATTAGTAATAAAAGAAATTCACATTCTTTTGATTTGATTCACAAAGACATTTGGGGACTATCCAAAATTTCAAATATTTCAGAGTCTCGTTGCTTTGTTTCTTTAATTGATGATCGTACCAAAGTTACATGGATATTTTTCTGTAAACCAAAATTTGATGTGAGTGGTGTCATCCCATTCCATGATTCAGAACCAATTTGAGGTAAAGATCAAAAGTTTCAGGTTTGATAATGCAAAAGACTACTTCAACCAAAATTTGTCCCCTTACTTCCAAAAAAATAAAATAAAAAATAAAAAATAAAAAATATTATCCATGAATCATCTTGTAAAAACACACCACAACAGAATGGGATCACATAGAAAAAAAATGGCCATTTATTTAACACTACCCAGGCATTGTTATTTCAAGGGAATGTTCCTAAATCTTATTGGTGATAAATTGTTCTTAGTGCAACATACTTGATAAATAGATTACCATCACAAACATTAAATTTCAAAACTCCCATAGAAGTCTTTGCCAAGTTTTATCCATATTTTAGAACGTCAAATGGTCCAACACCTAGAGTCCTTGGTTGTACTTCTTTTGTTCATGTTCACAACCAACATAAAAGAAGATTAGATCACAAAGAAATTGTGTGTTTTTTGGTTATTCATCCACACAAAAGGGTATAAGTGTTACCACCCCCCTTTTAGGAAATTCTACACATCTACAACTATCAGTTTTGTTGAGAATAAACCATAATTTTCATAGTCTTATCTTCAGGGGGAGATTACACACATAGATGATAAAAACCTTAGTGATCTTGGTCCTTTGGTTCTCTTGATATTCCTTACCTAATCCCATCTTCTTATACTAATAAACAGATTGAGTCAATGTCCACTCTAGCATTTATCTCAGAACCTGTATCCACTCCAGAGACAATTCCCAAATCTATGTCCATTCCCACAACTGTTTGAATTTATAACTCTAGTAGGTTTCCTCAGATATATTCGAGCAAACCAGCAATTCCTAACCTGACGAAAATCCAAGATGGCAATCCAAATTCTAAAAATGAAAACATGGTAAGCTCTGAACCCTCCTTGCATAGACACTCTACTGAAAGACAAAAAAATGATTCCGATTTTCCTGTTGCTACTAGAAAAGGTAGCCAAGAATGCACATAGCAACCCTTATACCCTTTGTCACACTATGTCTCCCTTAAAACATTTGTCACCACTTTAGGAAAAATTCATTGTAAGCTTAAACACTATCTCCATCCCAAACACCCTTATCTTAGGCATTGTCAAAAACCGAACCATGACAAAAGCAATGGCTACTCTAGGAAAAAACAAGACTTGAGAAATTGTTCACAAGCCCAAAGGGAAGAATCCAGTTGGTTGCAAATGGGTCTTTACTCTAAAATACAAGGCTGATTGTTCTCTCGAAAGGTATAATGGAAGATTGGTGACTTAAAGCTATACTCAAACATATGGAATCAATTATGGAGAGACATTTACTTCAATTGCAAAGATGAACATTGTAGGAATCCTACAATTCTCAGCAACATATTTCAATTGACAGATTCAACAATACGATGTGAAGAACGCCTTTTTGCATGGAGACTTGGAAGAAGAAATTTACATGAGCATCCCACTGGGTTTTGAAGGAAAAGAAACAGCCAATAAAGTGTAGTTTGAGAAAAGTTTTATACAGGTTTAAGCAGAAAGAGCCAGCTTCAGAAGATTTGATAGGGTAATGAAGGCAACTGGATATAGACACAGCCAAGGAGATCATACTCCTTTCATCAAACATTCAGCAACATGGGGGATGGCATTGCTTCTTGTACACATCGATGATATCATTGTCACCGGAAATGATGAGGAGGAGAAACAAGCATTAAAGTAGTGTTTGATTAGAGAAATTGAGATCAAGGAGCTAGAATGACTAAAATAATTTCTTGGAATCAAAGTTTCTTACTTGAGATAGGGAATATTCATGTCACAACAAAAGTATGTGATGGATCTCATAAGGGAAACAGGAAAACTAGCTTGTAAGCCAATAGCTACACCTATTGAGCCAAATAAAAAACTTTGGGAGGCAAAAGAAGAACCAACCATTGATAAGGAGATGTATCAAAGGTTAGTGGAAAAACTGATCTATCTTGCTCATACTCGACCAAACATAGCATATTCAATAGGTGTGATCAGACAGTTCATGCATGATCCAAGGGAATCACACCTACAAGCTGTTTATTAGGTATTACACTACTTAAGAATCTATCTGAGAAAAGGAGTTCTATTCAAAAGAAACAATGTCTTCACACAGGAAGCCTAGATGGATGCAGACTATGCAAGATCTACAGTTGATAGAAGATCAACATATAGCTATTACACATTTCTTGGTGGCAATTTGGTAACTTGGAGAAGCAAAAAAACAGAATGTGGTGGCAAGGTTTAGTGCAAAATCAGAGTTCAAGGCACTGACTCAAGGATTGTGCGAATTGTTATGGCTCAAGATCATTCTAAATGATTTGAGGATCAAATGGGAAGGACCTATGAAGCACTACTGTGACAATAAATCAGCAATTAACATTGCTCATAACCCCGTACAACATGATAGGACAAAGCATACACAGATCGACAGACACTTTATCAAGGAAAAACTAGAAGAGGGATCAGTCTGCATGCCTTATGTTAAACCACGGCCACAAACAACATTCTAACCACTCTCCTCTTTGTTGTACAAGCCATCACTGCACTCCTTAAGGTATCCATGTTAGGACAACAACTTATAAAGAACCTTTATAACAATATAAGCCATATCTTAAGGTATCCATACTCTGATCACACGGTGGCTAAAATTTCAAAGAGAGCAAATGTACCATCTCTTCAAACACTAAGGCAAAACACCCCATAATATATTTGATTGGATTGACATCACCTCCAGAAAGAAAGTATCCTTTTTAATTTTTCATTCTCCATTGCTTATTAATTTTTGATAAACAATAAAAGTTGTTCAAAATGCTATTTGTTTCATTTTCAGCTACTATGTTCATCTCAATAACCTACACTATCCAATATTGAACCTTGTGTATAGTTAGAGGCATGTTTGGCAACAATATAATTCCAACAAAAAATTATCTATACATCCAATGATTCCAAATTACATAAAGAAGTCCAAATTCCTGCACCTGATCATATTTCACTTCGTTCTTTTAAAAAATGAATACAAATTTCTCCTTAGTTTTAAGGTCATAACAATTAACAATATATAGACTTCCAAATGAAAAGGAAAATCCTCAAGAAGGTCAAAGGTTTTCACGTGTAGTTTCTAATTATCCACTGGAATATCTCCATAGGAATTCATCAACTACACCATTACCACACTGCTATTAATGGACTTCCTTCGCCGCTACTATTATTACCATCTTTTCATAGGGACAAATGTGTGATGGGGTGAGAGAGGATAGGTTACTCATCCTCAGGATATCTCAGACATGTGATATCTGTATGCTAGCCAACTACAACCATCACCCCCTGCTGAACTTTCTTTTCACTTTTGTGTGTTCATGTTAACTCAAATACATTGTCTTAACTTGACCCAACTGTTATGAGGAAGTTCATAACAACTTCCCGAAAATTTATTGAAAGCAAAGATTGAAAATTACAACATTTTTTACAACAAGAATTCAGTCCTAAAGGAATGCTAAGAATGTTTGATTTTCTATTAATTAGTCAAGCTAAAAAATAAAGGACAAATAAACTAATTTACATGTTAAAATAAAAACAACAAGCAATTTAATCTGTAAGATAAAATTAAAGATCCATACTTCATAAAAATCAAAGTTTTTTAAAATATTTCCATTTAAATTTATGTTTATAGATACTTTAATGGAAAATTCATGGTCTTAGAACTAGGATGGGTGAAGCATACACTCATGGCTTGACAATTTCATGTTGAATAGCATCTAAAACTCCAGAGAGAGAGAGAGAGAATGAGACCACTAATCATGAGCATTAATTACTTTTTTGCCTTTCATGTGATATAACATTGTTTTTCAAAATATAGCGTAAAATGTCGAGAATCAAACCTGTTTAAACTCATCATTTGACCTATAAACCGCATCACGTCCCGAACCTACCCTTCCAGATGGGACAGAAGTGAAAAAGGGAGATTCACCCAATATGAGTCCATCAAGTGTATTTGCAGGCGGGGAGAGAAAAACTTCCACATCAGAAGCACAGGCAAATTGAGGTATTTTGGTGTCGAGCTTGGTTGATACAATCACTGTCCTTGAAAGCTCAGGATCAATCTAATTCAGCAAAGTGCCAAACATCTATTAGTACAAGAATACTTAAGAAAGACATGAGCATAAGGAGAAACATGGTATAAAAATCAGAATGTCAAGGCAGCTTGAATTTTTCAACTAAGCTACATCAAGGTAAAAGCTCAAAGGTCTCATCATGTTAAAGAAAGCAAAAGTTCAAATAATAACAATAAATTTTGCTCTAATTTTTTATCATTAGAATGGGTAATAATAGTGTTGAATAAGATTTCTAATTGTTCTCAATTTTCTTACTCAATTTCTCCTTGTTCTGGAAATGAAACATTGATGCAGAACATCAAACCGATGCCAATTAGGAAGAGTTGGCCAATTGATTTCTTAGAGGGCATGATAGTTTATTTTAGGAGTCTTATTAAATGGAAAATTCTTACTTCTCAATAATTATTATTTAGAAAGTATTTTGATTTTAAAATTTCTTTTGGTCTTAAAAATATTTGTTTAGTAGGTTTCTGATATGAGCCTTAATACAAGAACTAATCAACGGATACACTGCAAAGAATTCGTCTCTTCCCTTGCTAGAGTTTTCCCTCTCTTAGACCCTAAATTTGACAGCTGGGAACTTGTTCCCAAACAAGTTTCCTACCACTCTTTTTTTATGAAAATTAAACTTGTCTCTTTTGATCACATTCTCTTTAAATAGAGAAAATGAGGGTTTAAAATAAATTAAAATTCTTACTTAAAATAAATCCATAAAATTATTCCTAATACAAAAGATATCCAAAACTAAGATAACTACAAATTTTAAAAAAATTGTTATCAACTAAGATAAGAAAACTGCTATTTTCCTAAAATTCTTCCTTTTTACTAATTTCTAAATATTTTTTTAAAATAATTGTTTCCAATGATATGCATATCATTGCTCCCCTCGTGGGCAAAGAGCTTGTCCCCAAACTCGAATCAAAAGGGGTCTTCTCAAGTCTTCAAGAACTCCCAAGAACCCTCCTCCTTCATCCTCTTCTTTGGACTTCCAAGAATTTTCCTTTCCTGTAGATTTAGAATCATCCTGACATACTTTCATAATAATATACTGCACTTATGGACAGGCAATCACTTGCATGGCCAAATCATTGACCAGCTCCCTGAAGATATTGCCATGAGAGACAAAATCTGTCTAATAGTTCACTTCTAATAAGACACCAATTTGCTGTAATGAATGCATGAGCCAATTCTCCCTTCAGCAGTAGCCTTGCTTGCTTTCTTTTCTGCTCTTGCTAGGTCTTTCTTTGAATTGCTCCCGATCTTTAAAACTACACCTAAAGAAGGAAGTGAGCCAACATTGGAATCATAAACTTCAAAAACTGCAAATTCTTTGATTACCATGTTTTGATCCCTAGTGGAACAACTAGAATTCAGATTCTTTCTATATGCAATACAAGCTACATGGACCTCCTCCAAAGAAAGATCAGTATCTTGGGGGCTGGACATATTCACTCCAGGATTCATGGCTCCACTGTTTCTCACATTCTTAGATATGTTCTCCACAAAAGACCTCTGACCATCAACAATTGAAAGCTGAAGATCTTGTCCAAACTTATTATGTTCATAGCTATTTAAGTCAGGGTACTTTCTAGGAAAGACAGTCCCTCCTTCCGGTAAACTACTTTCCTCCCCTTGGTGTGCAACGATGTGGCTGCCACTTCTTACCTCTTCAACCTTGCTGCACCCCTACAGCTCTCACCAAAGCCCTTCCATCTACAAGATCAGTGCAGTCTGTTGTTGCTGCAGCAACTTCTACTGGAGTTCCTCCACCCAAGCCAGTTGTTGCTCCATTTGCTACTCAAATTCCCCCATGAATCTTTCCATCTGGCTAAACCATTTTGTAGATTTTTCCATGATGGCTAACCCTGACACCAAATTGATTTGAGCTCTAGTACAGGATTTAGTCAATAGATACTCTGTAGAGAATTTTTGTCTTCCCTTGTTAGACTTTTCCCTCTCTTAGAAGCTAGGTTTGACGGCTGGGAACTTATTCCTAACAAGTTTCCTACCACTCTTTTTCTTATGAAAATTAGATTTAACTTTTTATTGGTCATACCCTTTTTAAATAAAAGAAAATAAATCCTTAATATCATTCCTAATATAAAGGATTTCCAAACTAAGATAGCTACTGATTTTAAAAAAATTACTGTCAACTAAAATAAGAAAACTACTATTTTTTCCGGAATCCTTCCTTCTTACTAAGTCCTATATGTTTTTCTAGAATAATTCTTCAATTTCTTTTGGTTTTAGGAATTATTTGCTTAGAACATTTTCTAATTCTAATAGAAATATATTGTCTCTTCACTTTATAGATAAGGGATCTCTCTTATTGATACAAATGATTCCTGTACTTGTGTTTTTCTCTCTAAATTTCTAGATTCAAACTTCTTTATTCATAAGGTATAGTCAAGTGTTAGTCCCTTATCATTGCCCATCTCCACATGTCAGCTAACCAATTCTAAATGGCAGCGGTTCTCATGATGAAGATTAGAGAGCTGACACCTCTCAATTGCAAGATCAAAGGAGGCATTGAAGCCTTTGGAGCAACAAATGGATCTCAAATTCAAGCAAATGGAACAATGTTTAAAAATAAAAAATAAAAAATAAAAAATAAAACTGTTGAATGACTTGACGCACTAAGTATTGATTACAAAAGAAATAGGGAACATGACCGGTTTTGGGCCGAAGATCACTTTGCTCGTAAAGGGCCTATTCGCAAAAGTGTTCATCAACCCCAGCATAGAGTCTACCTGAAAACTTGAAGACTGTAGCAAACAAGATGATTACTTAGCCGACTAGAGGAGGAATGACGGATTTGGAAGTGTTTTAGTTTAAGGAATTCTTTTGGTCTTGAGAATTATTTGCTCGGTAGATTTATTTTATTTAAAAAAAATTATTTGTTTAATAGGTTTTCTAATTATAGTAAAAGTATATTGTGTTTTCCCCTCTATAAATAGGGAGTCTCTTTTCATTGTAAAGTACCTGATTCTTAATGAATGCAATTGATTTTTAGATTTTTGTATTTTTCTCTAAATGTTTAGTAGATTTTCTAATTATAGGAAAGGTACATTGTGTTTTCCATCTGTAAATAGGGAGCCTCACTTCACTGTAAAGTATCTGATTCTTAATTAATGTAATTGATTTTTAGGTTTTTGTATTTTTCTCTAAATTTCTGGATTAAAAGTTTCACCGTTAGCACATAGTTGAGTGTTAATCCTTTATCATGCCTGCTGATTGCATCAAACTTGATGTCGATTCTCCCAAAAAAAAATTGTCAATTAAGGTTCAAAAAATGGCCAGTTTCTTTTGATAATGATTCTGTATCAAATCAATAAATTTTTTGTTCAAATCTTCTTAAATCTATGAAAAGAATACGATGAATCTAATTTATCCAAACTGTACCTAAATAGTTTTCCATCAATGCTTGTAAGCTTGAAAACTTTTTTCTGATTGTTCTGGACCATTTATGAGGGGATCAGATATTTTAATTAATTACTCATTTTTAGTTTCATCATTTTCAATCTAGTTCTTTTGACATACTGTCATAGGTTGAAATATTGTCTTAGGTACCAGACCACCTACCCTTCAATAAACTAGAAAGGTTTGCTACCTTAGATTCCGTGTTTTGGGTAAAATATAACATTCAACTCAAACCGAGACACATACTTGCATTACAACCCTTCTGGTAGTTGCATTACTCCAATCACTGCAATCTTCAAGACACAATATAATGAACTCCTTATGCTGCATTTTAGCTCGCACCAGAGACTCCACTGCACGAGCTTGACCCTACACTAGAACATTTAGGATAAAGTAAAAGAAATCAACAAACGGATACCCAAATATGCAAGTAATCAAAATGGTATGTGACCTGCAAAGCCTTATTTTTCCTTCCAGGAGCAGGAGCAATAAGTCCAGGAGTGTCAATAATGGTCAAATTAGGGCAATATTTATACTCCACTCTTATGATTATCTCTTTAGCCGAAAATTGACAAGCCTCACGCTCTAACCTCATATTCTCTGCTTCAATATATGCCTACACTAGAACAATAAAATGGGTCATTCCCTATTTTGGGGAGAGAGAGAGAGAGAGAGAGAGAGAGACCTGAATTTCTTGGAGAGATTTCTCCTTGGCAACAGAAGGATCAGAATCAGACTCAGATAAAAGATGACAAAGTGGGTGTTCACAATCAGGGTCATACTTCATGTGGAGAGTGATGGGACGGCGAGTCTTGGTGCCACCACCGACATGGTTGAATTGGAAACCCATTAGGGCTTCAACCAGTGCGCTCTTGCCGTCGGTCTGATGACCCACCACCAGCACCGCAGGCGCGTCGAAGGGGGTTTCCAACTCCTGTGCCAGCCCGTGTAGCTCATTGTACGCTTCGTACAGCTTTGAGTGTTCAAATGCTGTAGATGGTGATGATTGTTCGTCTCCTTCTCTCTCCATTTTTCAACTCTATTTCTCTTGCGCTTTGAAGTTGCAGTTTTCGGAGTGCAGGGTGAAGTCAAGAAGTTCAGAGTGCGTTTGAATTTCTCTGCATTATCCCTTAATCTAAAATTGAGCAATTTTGGTTGGACCACGTTTGAATGGCTGGCCGGTGATTCTGGCCCGGCCAAACTTTAGTTTAGTTTAGAAAAATTGAGAATATATTTAATTAAAGTTTATAAAAAAAAAATTAATTTTATTAGAAAAATAATAATCTTTCTATTTTATCATAAGATTAAATTTTAATTTACAAAAAAAACCATATTCTTTATTTAAAAAATAATACTTAAACTACAAAATATTATTAATAGGAGATATAAAATAAAAATAAATTGAGCGGATTAAATTTTTCAAACAATTTTTAAGGAAATCAAGCAAAAGACATTAGGTAGGCCTAACTCAGTTATTAGAGATCTAAATTAGTCCTTTTAGTGCCAGAGCAATTCAATCACTAAGATCAATTTTGATAAATATGATCCAAGTCTTATTTTTTATATTTGGGATAAGAGTCTAATTTTTCTGGCTGAACTTAAAAAAAAGATCCGACTAATTTTTTCTTTTAAATTTATTATGTGACTCGTGAATTTAGAGTTATATAATAAGGGGCAACCACATTTCATATATTACTAAATAAATCGTAATTATTAGGATTTAAACCACAGATACAACAACCAATAGTTATTCGTATTGAAAGATATATTATATTTAATAACAATTGAACATATTAAATTTTGAAAAATTAACTCCATTTTTTACTATGAGAAATAATATCTTGTTTTAAGGAGAAAAATTAGGCCCGATGGGCTTTGAGAAAACAAGATTCTCTTGCAAAGTTCCAAAGAAGTGAAAATATAACTCTTTTTATTTTGTATATAGCAATGGTTAAAATGTAATTTGAACTGGATTGAACCTTTAATGACAAATCGGGTTGGATTTTTAAAAGAGTAAAACTTTATCGATATCTATTTTTACTATAGACAAAACTCGTATTCAAAATTTTATTAAATTGA
This sequence comes from Dillenia suffruticosa, assembly GCA_033439265.1. Taxonomy (NCBI): domain Eukaryota; kingdom Viridiplantae; phylum Streptophyta; class Magnoliopsida; order Dilleniales; family Dilleniaceae; genus Dillenia; species Dillenia suffruticosa. Next base: position 25,426,673 of record JAVTVX010000015.1, read on the forward strand.
TACTATTATCCGACCACTAGACAATTAGGTATTCGTAAAAAATAATTCCTACTCTCGTTATCAAAGCCAATATCACAAATTTTTTTCTAAACACCTTTAAGAACTTTTAATCTAGATTTCAGTATATCTAACAAGTGCCGACTTTAAATTCCAATAATTTTTTCATTTTCTTTACTTGAATATGTCTAGTTTTTTTTCATAACATTGATCACCTTTGTCTCTTTTAAAGAGGAATCAAATTGGACTTCACTTGCTTTTATATTCTCACAGGTTGTCATTCGTTGTGCACAAGAATCCACATTTATCTCTTTTCTAGGAAGAATTCAGTTGGCAAAACAAAAGAAAATGACTTATTTTGGAAAAATTTACATAGGTTCATTCATGACTCTTCAATGTTTCCTCACTTTTGTGCCCCAATTTTATATGAAAACTCGATTAACTTATTCAAATTTTCTTGAGAAAATATAATTATTGCTTTCAATTTCCAATATTATATTTGAAATAAGAGGATTCACGAAGAGAACTAGATAAACATATTGAAAATTAATAAATATGCATATGCATTGAGCAAGTTGAAAGCTTCCTACTTGTAGAAAAATAAAATAAGAGAAATTTTTATGTATAATGGATAGTCGTTAAAATTGTATATTTAATATTTAAATTGAACACGAGATTTAGAGGGCGAATAAAGAATGTGGGAAAGGGTGCAAAAGGGTCAGGAATGAATTTAGGAGGGTACAGGGTTTTGCCATTGCACTACCTCTCCTCAGAGTTGCATTGCAGCACAAAAGGCCAAGTGCTGCACTGGACAACAGTGTGCAACGTTGAAGGACAAAAGAATTTTTGTTTTAACTTGTTATTTTCTTTTCTTTTTAATTAGTAAGGGTTTTGTTACTCTTATTTCCATTATAATTTTTTGTCCTAAAATATTTAAACTCAAATTTGTAAATGGGGACTTACTTTGATTATTGAAATATTGTCTATTTTTCTAGACTCTAGTTTTGGTTTTTATCATTTGAGATGGATTGAACTTTGGAGTTTGGATTGATCAAACTTAAGTCATATTTTTGTTCCATATCAATTGGTATTAAAAGACACCGGAGACGGACACAATTGCAAAAAGTTGATCGAAACTAAAGAAAGCAACTAATCACTTGACAATCATCAAGGACTGCAGGCTGTTTGGAAAAATTCAAGTCAATCATATTAGGAGTTTTGACATTGTGGAATGATAAACCTAGATTGGTTTCGAATGACTCAAGGGAGCCCTGACATTCAATCACAATATAGAATGGGGTCAAGAATAAAAAGGTGCCATGGATGGTTACCATGGGCTATTTACATGAAAATTATAGGTATGGTTGTTACGCACTCGTATCGATATTCGTCACCATTGTGGTGATTTGAGAAAGGATAAATTTATAAGTTACACGGATATGATGATAAATTTCATAAATATACAAAAGGTTTATGACTCTAGAATGACAAATTTTGTAGGTTTAAAATTTAGACACGAAACAAGAATATGGTACAAAAAATTGTCAAATGGTAAGGAAGAAGAAAAAGAAGAAGGAAATTTTCATGGTACAAAAAATTGTTAAATTGTTAAATGGTACAAAGAATATGGTACAAAAGGTTTAAGACCCTAGATCAGTTATATATAATTGATTTATTATTGAATCAGAATTTGAGGAGGAAATTTTCATGAAAACCTAACCACAAGAAGAAGAAGAAGAAGAAGAAGAAGAAGAAGAAGAAGAAGAAGAAGAAGAAGAAGAAGAAGAAGAAGAAGAAGAAGAAGAAGAAGAAGAAGAAGAAGAAGAAAAGAGGAGTATGATGATGATTCTGGAACAACTGATGATATATATTCTAACTTGAAAGAATTAATTGTTTCCTCAACATACACAGATGTTGATGAAAGAGTTTTTGAATTTGAGGATCGTGAAATTTCTAGTGTTGAAGGACCTTTATTGAAACAATATTAGTTTGAAATTGATGATTGTGATATCAAGAAATGGTGTCTTGATAGCCCTATAGTCAAACCACCACAAGATAGCCCTTTATTTCTCCCATGGATGTTGTGTAATGATTTCACAATTGTCTCGTTGTTCTAATCCATTTCTCCACAAATTGCAACAACAATTGCCTACTTAGATAAGGAGAGTGAGATTTGGCAAAAGCTTGTTCATCGTTTCTCACAATATGATTAAACTAGAGTATAAATTTTTGAATTCAAAGTAAGTAATTTGATATAAGAAAGCGATTCAGTAGATACCTATTTTAGTGAATTAAGTGGGATTCTCAAGGAGTTGATAAGTTATTTTGCAAAAATTTACATTGGCTCATTCGTGACCCTTCAATGTTTCATAACTTTTGTGCCTCATTTCTATATGAAATCTCGACTAACTTATTCAAATTTTCTTGAGAAAATATAATTATTACTTTCAATTTCTAATATTATTTTTTAAATAAGATGATTCATGAAGACGACTGGACAAACATATTGAAAATTAATAAATATGCATATGCATGGAGCAAATTGAAAGCTTCCTACTTGTAGAAAAATAAAATAAGAAAAATCTTTATATAAAATAGGTAGTCGTTGAAATTATATACCTAATGGTTAAATTGAATAGGAGGTTCAGTGAATGAAAACAAAATGTGGGAAAGTGGCATAAAAGGGGTTAGCAACATGTTTGAAAATGAATTTTGACACGTACAATATTTTGCCATAGTGCTACCTCTTCTAAGAGTTGCATTGTAGCACAAAAGGCCTAGCATTTCATTGGATAACGATGTGCAACATTGAAAGACATAAGAATTTTTATTTTAACTTGTTATTTTCTTTCCTTTTTAATTAGTAAAGGTTTTTTTTTTGTTTTTACTCTTATTTTCATTATAGTTTTTTGTCCTAAAATATTTAAACTCAAACTTGTAAATGGAGACTTATGTTGATTATTGAAATATTATTTGTTTTTCTAGACTCTAGTTTGAGTTTTTATCTTTTGAGGTGGATTGATCAAACTCAACCCATGTTTTTGTTCCATATCAATTGGTATTAAAACACAAATCTGGAGACAAACATAATTGCAAAGCGTTGATCAAAACAAAAGAAAGCAACTAATTACTTAACAATTATCTGGAACTATAGGCTATTCGGAAAAATTCAAGCTAATCATATAAGGAGTTTTGTCATTGTGGAGTGAAAATTTTAGATTGATTTTGAAAGACTTAAGACCTAAAAGAAAAATCAACATTTCAACAAACAAAATCCTTGATAGATCTATGCAAAACATACCTTCAAAAGATGTTTCCACAAGATTCGATCAATCACAATCTGCACGCATGTCTGACCTCCAAGGTATTTACTCAAACAACTCTTGGGATCCTCATATGATTGATTAATGTGAAACCAATATACTAGATTCTCTAAAATTTTCTCATATCTTAAAAAAACTCAAAAACCATAGGAGAAGAAAAAACATTTTCTTCTTTTTCTAAAACATTTTTTTTTATTACCTTCAATTACCCCCATACTTCCCATTAGCCCCTTAAATCCCTTTTAAAGGTAATCTTCCTTTAATAGGTATTTAAGGTATTTAGGATTAAATTATTTTATAAATTTAAGATCCATAATTTTCACATAATTATGTTTATTATTTTATCTTAAGAAATTATTCTTTTGTGTGTAACCCTTTAGGTTTCTTATCACTTAGCAATAAATATAACAATTTTAGAATTTAAATTGACTTTAGTACAAAAACCAATGAACTCCTACTTGGACTGAAATCAATTTACTCACAAGAATTCTAAAATTAGATAAATTAAACAACTTTAATTTATTATTAATTCAATAATTAATTTATTTATATTAATAGATCAAGATTGGTCTCTGGTTAGGCATCATGACCCACCAAGAGTTAAAAAAAGTCAAGTGATTAATTTCACCTATCAATGAATCAGATACCATGTATCAACTCCTTTAAATAAATTTAGAACATTTCTAAATTTACTTACTCATTTGCAAATATTTTAAATTGACATTTTAACAAGTAGTTACTCTCGGAATATATTCTCCTACTATTAGGAGTGGTGAATCCTATATTGATCATAAACTATTAATTTGTATTTCTTATTATACCCAACTTCTATTATACACATAACCAATTACGATTACATACTAGTAAAGTCAAAGTACAATCATTTATACAAAAAATACTCTTATGATCTCAAGTCCAACACCACTTATATTACTGTCATATAGAGATTATACCATTGGTATTAAAATAGTTAACCCTATAGAAATCTCTAAACGGGTCAGTCTAGTGAATTTGTTCTCCAATAATCCACTCATATATCGTTATACAAATTAATATTTTTACATTAACAATACCCTTTATTTTGTTAATATTATAATTAGGGATATTTAAGAATAATAAATAAATATTATTCTAAAAATACATTATCATTATATAAATATATAAACATATATTTCATGATACTAAAATGTCATATCATTATTGTATACATATCAAATCATAATAACAATCAAAATATGATGGTTTACTAAATAATATAGTTACTCCTTCATTTTGACTAAAACTAATCATTCATGTATTTCAGATCAAATGAATATATATGACTATCATATTTCTTTTGATTTAACGGTTTAGTTAATAGATAAGATATATTATTCTTTATAAGAATCTTTTCATTTTTATTTCATTTCTATCAACGATCTCTCTAATCAAATGATAGCGCCGTAAAACATGTTTGGATCGTTGATAAGACCTAACTCTTTTGTTTGTGCAATAGCTCCATTGTTATCACAACATAAAGGTATTGGATCGATTATTGAAGGAACCACTTCAATTTCAGAAATAAACTTTTTAATCCAGATACTTCCTTAGCAGGTTTGGAAGCGGCAAAATATTTGGCTTCTGTTGTAGACTCTGCAGTGGTATTCTATTTAGAACTTTTTCAACTAACAACACCACCATTTAGGGTAAATATGTATCCAAACTAAGACTTGTAATCATATTTATCAGATTGAAATCTAGTATCAGTGAATCCACATACTTTAAGTTCAACCCCTCCATAAATCAAAAATAGATCTTTAGTTTTTTTCAAGTACCTAAAGATATTCTTGACTGCTTTCTAATGATGATTATCATTAGGATTGGCTTGATTTCTACTCATAACATTTAGAGCATAAGAGACATCTGGTCTTGTATACAACATAACATATATGATTGATCCTACAACAAAAGTATAAGTAATATTCTACATACTATATTTTTCAACATCTGTTTTTGAACACATATCCTTAGAAAGGTAGATCTTATAAGACATATGAAGATAACATTTCTTTAATTGATCCATGCTAAACTTATTTAACATTTTATCAATATATGTTGACTATAAAAGACCAAATAATTTGTTAGATCTATCACGATAGATTTTAATTTTCAAAATGTAAGTTGTTTTTTTTAAATCTTTCATTGAGAAGTTTTGGATAACCATGTCTTAATTGATTGAAGAGTGGATATGTCATTTCTCATTAATAATATGTCATCCACATATAAAATAAGAAAAATCATAATATTCTTACTAATCCTTTTATATACACAAGATTTATCTTTATTTTTTATGAAACCAGACTTTTTGATTGTTTCATCAAAATGAATATTCTGACTCCTAGAAAATTACTTAAACCCATAAATGAACTTTTTAGTCATCATACTTTATTAAGATCTTCATAAACAAAACTCTCAAATTGTATCATATACACATCTTTTTGCAAATTTTCATTAAGAGATGCTATCTTAACATCCATTTGTCAAATTTCATAATCATAGTATATAACTATAACAAGTAAAATCTTATTGGATTTCAGTATAATAACTAGTGAAAATGTTTCATCATAATCTATACCATGTTTTCGTGTGTAATCTTTTGCAACCAGTCATACTTTATAGGTAGAGATATGACCATCAATGTTTGTCTTATTTTTGAAAGCCCACTTGCACCTTTTGGGTTTTACCCCTTAAGGTGCATCAATTAAGTTCCATACCTTATTATTATACAAGAAATCCATTTCAAATTTCAAAAACTTTTTCGTAGGTAGTAGATTCATCATTGTTAATGATAAATATGTCATCATACCTCTTAGGAGTATGATGTATTCTACTTGACTTACGTTAAACTTGTATATCTTCATATTTAGGATTTATCACATCGTTATGAGATAAAATCTCTTGTTTCATCTCACTTTCTTTGCTCATTTGTAGTTCAAGAACTTATTCAAATTCTATTTTACACTCTTTAGCCATTTCTTTAATAACCCCCTTTCTAAATATGTAGCATGCTTTGAGACAAACACCTTTTGCTCATTGGGATTGTAACTATAATATCCAAAAGTCTCTTTTGGATGTTCCACAAAGTAACATTTTCCAGATTTCGGATCAAATTTGTGTAATTTTATCCTTATCATAAAAGCAAGACATCTTCAAATCTTTAAATATTTAAGGTCTGGTTTCTTTCAATAACATATTTAATATGGAGTAGAATTTACAGTTTTAGATGGAGCATAGCTTAAAGGATATGAAATGTTATTTAAATCATATCTCAAAAATAATTTGGGAAGAATTGCATGGTCATCATAGAACGAATCATATCTAATAAGGTTCAATTTTTTCTTTCAAATACACAATTTAGTTGTCGTGTATATGGAGGAGTCTATTTTGAAATAATTCCATTTTCTTTAAGATAATCTTGAAATTCTTGACTTAAGTATTCACACTCTCAATCTGATCAAAATATTTTAATATTTTTACCAAGTTATTTTTCAACATCACTTTTGTATTCTTTGAACTTTTCAAAAATCTCAGATTTATACTTCAGTAAATAAATATAACCATATCTGAAATGGTCTTTAGTAAAAATAAGGAAATATGAAAAATGTCATCTAACTTGAATTGACATAAGTTCACATACATTAGAATATATAAGATCTAGTAATTTTGTAGGTCTCTTATCTTATCCATAAAAATGTGATTTGGTCATTTTAACTAATAACCAAAATTCATATGTATCAAATTATTCATTATCAAATGATCCCAAATAACCATCTTTATACAATTTGTTTATGCGTTTCTCATTTATATGGACAAATCTATAATACCAGAAATATGAATTTCTAAGATTATCAATTTTTTGTTTTTTTGTGTTTATGTTGAAAATTGGAGTATTCAAATCAAATATATAAAAACCGTTATTCACATAATTAACACCATAAAAAACATCATCACAATAAAAAAACAACATTTGTTCTTTTGGATCATCATAAAACCATTCAAATCCAAACAAGAAATATATATAATATTTTTTATCAATACTGAAACAAAATAATATGTTTCATATCTAGAATCATTCCACTAATTAAAGGAAGAGTAAATATTCCTACATTTACTCTATTTCTCACTCTCAGGTCTACTTCTCCTTTAGAGAACTTTCTAATCTTTAGATGCTATATATTTATACAAATATGAGATCCAAATTTGGTATCCAATACCCAAGAATCTATTTTAGAAGTAGAAAAATTTATTTCAATTATAAACATACTTGAAATAGAAACTTCAGTAAGCTCCCTTTGTGTCATGGTATCCAGATAAGTCTTACAATTTCTCTTTCGGTGTCTATCTTGACCACAGTGATAGCAAATAACTTTTGACTTCTAGTCCTTATTATTGGTTACTAATTTAGGTGACTTCTTTTTGATTTTCTTAAAACCAAAATTAAACTTCCATTTCTTGGAAAGCTCAACCAATAACAAGTTATCCCTTTCCTTATTAATCGAGTCCTCTGTTGTCTTAAGTATGTTTAGTAACTCTGACAATGTTGGGGTCTCAATTTTGTTCATATTGAAATTCATCACAAATTTAGAAAAACTTGAAGGAAGTGACTGTAGTATCAAATCAACACTTAATTGATAATATAATACAAAACTCAGTTTCTCCAATTTCTCAATCAGACTTATCATCTTCAGCACGTAAGTTGTAACTGAAGATTTGTTTGTTATTTTGCTGTAAAAGAGCTCCTGAGAGATATCATATCACTCATTTCTTACTCTTTTGTCATACAAAACCTTCAAATGATGAAGCATTGTAAAGACATTCATATTTTCGTGCTATTTTTGCAGCTTAGGACTCATGGATGCTAATTTATAGCATACGTTCTCATAATCATCCTTATGTTTCTAATATGCATCCTTGACTGCTTTGTTAGCATCAGAAACAGGTTCCATGGGAATGGGGTTGTCAAGGACATATAATAACTTTTTATGCTTAAAAACAATTCTTAGGTTTTGGAACCGCTTCATGAAATTTGGGTTAGTAAGGTTGTTATCCAATCAAATGTAATACTGATTTATATTATTGTTCATTTTGTTCATTTTCTACAACCAAAAAATAAAGATATAATAAGAATTTATATTTATGCAATACAAAACCCAAAATGAAATCATATACGGTCTAAATAAAATTTTGGTTTTACTCTTACTATTTTATTTTAATCCATATCTCTCATAATTGATTCGAAAATTTTTAAGAAATTCTTAACGGATTGGGATTCTATCTTAATTATTTCAATCTTGAATTAGCTAAACAAATCAAAATAATTTCAACAAGTAGGTAACATTTTCTAATTACAACTTTTGTAACTCTCAAATAGTTAGGTTTTCAACTCTTGATACACATATCACATATATCGTCTAACTTTTTACCTCAACGATACTTGACCTTGAATTAACTTAACAAGTCAAATGACTTTGTTAAATCAAATCCATTATTCAGAGATTTAATCTCATAATATAAACAGATTTTAGATAAAATAATCGAGTTAAATCAACAAGTCATTCTAACAAAAATTGTTTAAACTATAATAATGAAAGACAGTTATTTATGATTTAATATTGTATAAATTATACTTTTCCCCTTATTGTTTGACGGAAATCCAAATAATATCCCTATAGTGAAAAAATATACACTTATCCCATTGTGGTTTTTAAAAATGTGAAAAGTGATGGAAATTGTTAGATTTAATGAAAAGTGAAAAATACATGTTGAAAATATTAAGTTGACCTACAAAATTAATTTTTCTCAAAATTACCCCCAATCTACTCACATTCTCTCTTCTCCATCGGGGTTCAACCATGGCCGTTGTCAAAATCAAGCTCTAATAGCAACAAATGAACGCATTTCTCTCTCCTCTCCTCTCCTCTCTTGTCCTCTCCTCGTCAACAATAGCAAACAAAACTCATTTTGCTCCTTTCTCTCTCCTATCCATCGCAGCACATCAATTTTCTCCTAAACACTCAATCTCCCTCTTATGATGTCTCCACCGCAACATATCATTTTGCTCTTACTCCTCCACCTTTAATAATCAATCTCCACCATTCATTATCAGAAGATCTCAATGGCCCCCAATCATATGGCTACAGACCTCTCATCACTTTTTAGCCTTTTGATTAATGAAATCCATAAATCTGATAGCTCAAAATCCTCGCCTATTGGAAACTCAATTCTTCCGGAGTGGGTAGATGAACCTTGCAAGAACCCCAGGGTGATTGAAACGGAAGAGAACACAACACAAGTGGTTTGCAGCGAAGTGGTTTGCAGCGCAAGTAATTGAAATAGAAGGGTGATTGAAACTCAATCTGCATACTGGTGGTGGCAGAGAATGGTGGTAGTCGGTGAGAGTTAGTAGTGAACGCAGTGGTTTTGGCACTTGGGTCGTAGAGTGGAAGATTTGAGATGTTGAGTGGAGGTGGAGATTTGAGAGAGAGAGAATGAGAGGAGAGGAGAGGAGAGGCAAATATGGGATCACCCTAGTCACCATGGTTGCTGACATGTCTCAGTTTAGAGACAAGACAAACATTTTTAAAGGGGTACAATGGACATTGTACATCTTCCCATTATGTCTCCATTAATTTTGCCTTATTTCATTCATATTTGGTTGACTTGCCGTACTTTTTAAAGCTACAGGGGGATAAGTGGATATTTTTTCACCATAAAAGTAGTATCTGGATTTCGATCAAATCACAAGAAGAAACATATAATTTATCCTTTAATACTTCATTGAGGGAAAAAATTGGTCTCATTATTTACATATATCAAATATGACAACATATATCTGATTAAATTAACATGCAATATGCAAGATTACTATGCCAAAGTTAAAGTGGTAATAAATTACTGGGCAATTTAAATGGATCTTTTGTAACAGTTTGGATGGTGTTAATGAGGTCAATAAACCGGACTTACGTTGTTTGAGAATTGATTGGGGTGGGGCCACTAATGTGTGATTGATGATTAGTAGGATGATAAAAAAGAAGAAATGTAAGACAAAGAGCCAGACAATTGTGGTATATGTCATTTGTCGCAATTCCTTCTTTTTTTTTTCTCTAAATCTGGTGTTTGTCTATTGGAAACTATTTCTGAAAGTCCAATCTGACAGTCTAAAATAGTTTCTGGCAGTCCAAACTAATAGCCTGAACCAATTTCTAGTAGTTCAAAACCCCATTTTCTTGATTTGGTATTTGCCTTCGACAGTTTTGGAACATTCTGAAATTGTTCTAACTAGATCTAAATCTGATCGTAAATGATATCTTTCTCCCGAAATAGTTTTGTGTTTTTGGATCTTGAAGAATCACATTTTCAAAACCAATTTCAAACTTTCGTCCAATAACAATTCTAGCAAAACCATTTTACATTCATAAATGATATCGAATGTCTTGCACAGAAATATCAACAACCATGACTCTGATACCACTGAAAGAAAAATCAATATTCCAATAAAACTAAATATTTGATAGATCTGTGCAAAACATATCTTCAAAAGATATTTCCACAAGATTCAATTGATCACAATCCCTACACATGTCCAGCCTCCAAGGTATTCATATGAACAACTTTTGGGATCCTCACAGGATTGATTAATATGAAGCCAGTATGCTAGATCTTTTAGGATTTCCATAAGTTTTTTTTTTTTTTTTTTTTTTTTTTTTTTTTTTAAACTTAAAAATTGTAGGAGGAAAAAAAAAACATTTTATTCTTTTTCCCGAGCTTTTTTATTATTATTATTACATTTAGTTACCCCCAAACTTCCCATTCACCCCTTAAATCCCTTTTAGAGGTAATTTTCCTTTAATAGGTATTTAGAGTATTTAGGATTAAATTCTTTTATAAATTTAAACCCTAAAATTATCACATAATTATGTTTATCATTTTAACCCAAGAATTTGTTCTTTTGTGTGCGACTCTTTAGGTTTCTTATCACTTTGCAATTAATATAAGTTATAATCTTAGAATTTAAATTGTTTTTAGTACAAAAACCAACATTGCCAATGTTGGAGCCTTGACGGTCAATCACAATATAGTTGGTGTTCGGAAGAGAAAGTTGCCATGGATGGTTACCGTAGTCTATTTACATGAAAACCTATTAGTGAAAATTATAAATATGGATGTTACGCACTCAATATGAATATTCTTCACTATTATGATGATTTGAGAAAAGATAAATTTATAAGTTGATTAGATATGTGTGATAAATTTTATAAATATACAAAAAGTTTGTAACCTTAGAATGATAAAGTTTGTAGGTTCAAAATTTAGAAATAAGACAAGAATATGGTACAAAAAATTGTTAAAAAGTAGGAAATAAATGGTAAAGGGCAGATAGAACTATAGGACATAAGGTAACATTTGATGAATACTAATTTTATACCCAAAAAGTATAAAAGTTTCTTGTTTTCTAAAGCCCATAAAATGGTTTGATGTTCAAATTGAAATAATGGAAGAGGGTAAAGATAACACTAACTATCCAAAAGTGTATTATTGATTTTAGAGTGAAAATGATTATGAAAGTGTTTATTCTAGATCAATTATATATAATTGATTTATTATTTAATTGGAAATTGAGGAAATTTTGATGAAAACCTAACCATAAAAAAGAAGAAGAAGAAAGAGGGGAATATGATGATGATTTTGGAACAACTGATGATATCTATTCTAATTTGGAAGACTCAGTTATTTCCTTGATGTATGATATAGATGTCGACAAAAGAGTTTTTGAATTTGAGGATCTTGAAACTTCTAATGTTGAAGGAGCTTTGCTAGAACAATATTAGTTCAAAGTTGATGATTGTGATATCAAGAAACAGTTTCTTGATGGCCCCATAGTCAAACTGCCACTAGATAGCCCTTTATTTCTCCCGTGGATGCATGATCTCACAATTGTCTCGGTGTTCTGATTCATTTCCTCTCAAATTGCAGCAACAATTGCGTAATATTAAATAATGAGAGTGAGATTTGGCAAAAGTTTGTTCAATGTTTTCACAACCTAATGGAACTAGAGTATGACTTCTTGAATACAAAGTAAATAGTTTGATACAAGAAAGAGATTGACTGGATAACTATTTTAGTAAAGTAAATGAGATTCTCAAGGGGTTAAGAAGTTACTGCCCCCTCATTGTATGTGTGGGAGATGTAATCAAGAATGTTTTCTCAAATTCATTGATATTTAGCACAAATTTCAGGTCTTCAAGTTTCTCAATAGGTTGAACAATAGCTATCAGCACGTACGTGCTCAAATTGTGTAACCAGATATTGTCCATCTCTTGATTAAGTTTGTAGCACGATAATAAGAGAGGAAAATCAAAGGTATGTGGAAATGCAAACGGTGGAATTGGTGCCATAACTATTAAGAACTCCTAAGCAAGGGATAAAATGAAATGCTCTCTCTTTGGAGAAATAGAACACACAAAAAATGCTTATATACAGTGGGATTTCTACCGAGTTTTAAGTATGGTAAAGGTGGAGGAAGTGATCAAACCAACAGCAAATTAAAACAAGAGAATATAAATCTCCATACACAAGACATACATGGATTCTTAGAATACCACAATTAGAAAGTGTTATGAAGAAAACCCGATTTCGAATCTGTTGACGTACTATGCAAAAGAAGATAAGATCGAAAATGATCAAAGTCACCGGTTCCTCACTCTAAATCTCATGATTAGGTCTTTTAATCAAACAATGGAGATCGAAAGAGGGGACCTTACACTCTATACAAACATAGGCATGTTAAGGTTTTCCATCCAATAATCTCTAGCAGACATATTAAGCCTACAAAATTAACCCACATATTAGGCGTGGAAATAGCCTCTTTGCAAAAATACAAGGGGAATGCTATGAACATATACGCTCACTCTCCTTCTACCCGCACACTAAGCTGGGAAACACTTTGTTAAACCCTTTATTAATAATTACAATAATAGACCTACTAAATGAACCAAGATTATAATGCCGCCATGTGTCTTTTATTGAAAATAATAGACCACTAAATAAACCAAGATTATAATGCCACCATGTGTCTTTTATTGGAACATATTATCTTAACCTAACACAATTAATGTAAGCTCATATTTGAATTAAAATTATAGCATTTTCTCCTTGGACGAGGATGATATTAATTGTGACTAACTCTTTTTGCCAAGATGGTATTTTTTGTTTAAAAAATTATGAGCTCAGTTTAGAAAACTAGACTAGTCAAAAGGCTACTTTAAAATACTGTTGTGTCAAATAAAATCTTACATATTGAATCATAATAGAACCTACATCAATTAATACAATACAACTCTTTCAATAGTTACAAATACTGATTAATTTTATCTACATGAACTAGATGTAGTCGTGTAATAAGTGACAATAGTAATAAGTATACGAATTAAATGCTACCCCACCCACACCACTGACAAAAAAAGACAATAGTTGATAGATTATCAAATCATCAACGATCAAACCACCCATACATATAGCCATACCGAAAGAGAGAGAGTGTGTGTGTGTGTAAGAAAAGTGAGTCAGCTTACAATAACAATAGTCGACAAATCACAATGGTTAGACTTGCAATTGCTGGCCACATCCCTTCCCCACCTTTCATCGCTTCTCCACCCACATAGCCACTACCACCCCATCCTTTGTCCCTTTCCCATGCATACAACCACACCAAAAGAGAGAATCTTTGCTCCTTTCCCACCCACAAATCAACGGTAAAAGTTGCAATCGTCGGCCATTCTTCGTCCCTTTCCCACCCTTCATCCGTTCCCCACTCATGTAACCACGACCGCCCACCCTTCGGCCCTTGTCCAACCCCACCCATATAGCCACACTTTGAGAGAAAGAGAGAGTGTGTGTGTATGTGTGAAATAGCCACTTCGATAGTCGTTTTTTTTTTTTTTTTAAATATGTTAGGTTGAATATGGTTTTTCATTTCACTTCATTGACCCATGTAGGATCAAGATCAGATATATGGATTAAAGGTTCAGGGTTTTGGGGTAAATATGGTATTAGTAAAATCCATATCATATCCGTCCCATTGCCATCTCTACTCCCGCCTACAATGAGAAGTTTGTATATTCAATTGATTCGGTTGAATAAGGTCCTCCCATTTACAAAGTGCTGCAGGTCTTGCAAGAAACATAGACCTCTTGACCAACTTGTTGCTACTAGATCACAAAACCCGAACAATTCTTCCTGAATTCGAGGGCATCACATAAGGAGCCTGCAAGAAAGAATGCGTCACAAAAAAAAAAAAAAAAAAAACTTGTCACGAGATATATTTCAATATATTCTAAGATCCTAGCTAATTTTGGCACTTGAATGAAAGCTTGTGATTTCAGGCCAAGAAAGGAAAGGAGTAACACCAAGCATCCCTAACAGTTCCGTAGCTTCCCTTGCAAGTTTGTCTAAACCTAGTAAAACCTTTAGCAGGATACTCAAACCTCATTGGAACAATCGGACCATGACAAGAACAAGCACCTGCCAAAACTTGGAGCCATGGCCAAACATTTCCTCTGAGCACAAACCAAAGGTAATCTGTGGCTTCAACAATATTTTTCCACGCTGATGCATTCTGTATAATTGCAGTTACTCTTCCTAAAACATGGACACTTTGCGAATTGGCAAGCAAGAAAATGAACGATTAAAACAATAGGCAGCACTAAACATGAGATATTCCAGTCTGAGGGCATGATTCATATTTTTCATCTGTTGAAAAAATTGGAGAAATGTTTAAATATATGTACTAGAAGAGACACATATACACACATATGGATGACAATTGCAAGAATCTTTAAACTTGTCTTAACAACCTTAGCCATTGAAATAACTTCAAGAAATCATCCTTCATGTCCAATTGTAAAGATAATCGCCCTTTAAATGATACTCATGCAGCATTCTTGTTGCTGCCATGATTATATCGTCTATACAGATTTTAGCATTCAAAACGAACCATTCAAAGTAAAGGTTTGTGGAAATTTTCCTATATCTGCTTAAATCATCCACACTCAGTCACCAAAACAACATTATCAATTTAACCCACCCTTCCAAATACAGCTACAAACAACTTAAAGAGGGAGGAAAAAAAAATACAACCAAGTCTAGTGTAATGAGAGAGCACTGATACGATAGAATTATGAAGAAAAAGGATATAGCACACACAACTGAATATCCCCCTTACTCTTATCAAACTAGTGTCATCGTATTATTAATAGGAAAAAAACTACGAGATGCTTAAGCTAACAAGGGGCTACATCCTTTAAATAACACTTCTGTAAAGCATATAATAGAATAAAAAATCTACTTGACTTGTTGCCATAAACAATAAATAGGCCCAATTTCTAATTGAAAATGAGAACAAGAAACTCTGAATCCCTAACTTAACAAATAAATATAATTGTTAAGGACAATTGTTCAATCATAAATTGCACGAGCGCACAGCAGAAATAAATCCAAGCATTAAAATAAAATGTTTTGTAGTTTGACCCCCATACCTACATCCACAATCATGATCTACTATCTCACATGATGTGGAAACCCCTCTAAGGCCACACTCCATACCCTAGAAAATCTCCTTCATTTATAGAGGACAATCTCCTTTACTTATAGAGGAAACATACTTGTGCACTACACAAATATTCTTTCCAAAATTCTTCACTCACTATTTCTCTTCCTTGTTTAATTTCTCTCTCTATTTCCTTGTCCCACTCGGCTGGCAGATGATGCACTTCGTGCCCAATCAATTCCTGCTTTCTATTATTTTGTCTTTCCTTTTTTTTTCTTCTACCAAAAAAATAATTCTAATATATGATTTGGAATAGACCAAAACCTAACAATAGTGAAAGATATTGAGGTTGCACCAAATTGAAACATAATGAAAGGCAGACTCTCTTACCTCGACATGCGCTAATCCAACGTCTGGTTTAGCAAGTTGGAATAGCAGAAACCACAATGGACTGAATCAAACCTTCGCATAATCACTTCAACCAATTTATTTTCAATCTTCAAAGAAAGAAAGCAAACAATTGATGAAGTTGAAAATCAAGAATTTAAACCTGTAACTGTTAGCAGAGATTATCCTGCGCATAATAATTGTAAAGGAAAAGAATTTTGGAGCAAACGAAAAGGAAATTGTGAAGCAGAACACAAAGTAGCTTACCAAAATGAAGCAAGCAGTGCAAAACAACGTGGGTCACTGAAATTTTCTGAACAGGTGAAGGCCAAAGGTACTCTATGAAATGGCACATAAAAAGCAACATGACAATGCCTCCTTCCAATGTGAAAAGCAAAATTAGCTCAAAAAACTTGCTAAACAATAATTTTTCTATTTATAATAGTCCTGTAAGAATGGAAAATCTATGACAAAAAGCAATGCGTACTTCTCCAACACTATCCACAAGTACAACACAAGTGTTCTTTTCCACCCAAAGGCAAAAGCACAAGCTGCCTCCATATTTGAAGTAAGAGAAAACAAAAAGAATCTCAACCTCAGAGATAGGGAAACCAAAACCAATACTCCAAGCACCAAACCTGACTCCCTGCGAAGGCAAAAATGTGCAAACAAGCGAGACAGAGAGACTACACAATATTTATCTCTCTGCAAAGTTGTTATTTGCAAAAAGACTGAAATTTCTCCATCACTCACAAGCTTTCTCCCAATCATCCAAAACGTCAGAAGT
Organism: Dillenia suffruticosa; assembly: GCA_033439265.1. Lineage (NCBI taxonomy): Eukaryota > Viridiplantae > Streptophyta > Magnoliopsida > Dilleniales > Dilleniaceae > Dillenia > Dillenia suffruticosa. The sequence goes on from JAVTVX010000015.1 coordinate 25,443,750, forward strand.
CTCTGCCAAATTAAATTCCTCTCCTTGCTTATGTCCTGATGAACTTGAACCACTTGCCTCTGCTTCCAACCCTAGAACTGAACTCTCTCTATTATTGTTTCCAGATTCTGTTGTTCTAGCAGATGCAGCAGAAGAACACAAACCCCCTGTATCAGGGTCTAGGATGTTCCAGCGATTAATGGATGTCATGATAGGATCTTCCTTCCCTTTCCATACACGGCCTTGTATTTCAACAGCAGCTCCAGACCCACCCCAAGAAGAATCACTCCAACCAGATTCTTGCACAACAGCTTTCTTCCATGAATTAGCCTTTGACGCCAGGGACCCTCCCTCCCTCAATAGTCCTGCTCCTCCCCATGCGGCAGTTCCCGATGTCCCAACATTCTGAACAAATGTGATAGATCCATGATATACTGACCCATAATCTAACCTCCGCATAGCAGTAGCAGCTCTGGCTGGATCACTGAAGACAGCCAATGCGTTTTTGTCATTCAACCAGACCAATTCACATTCCCCACCAAACCTGAGAACCAAAGCACTTATATCTGCATCTCTTGGTAAATCTAGCAATGCTACAACCAGCCTAGGATCCATATCTACCAATGGATCAAAAGGGGGAGGATTATTTGCAGTTATAGGTGCGGAACCCCTGGCTCCAAGAACACGAGGAGGTACCTTAGACTTGTGAGTAACATGAACTGCAACAAATCGCTTTGGCTCCCATCCAGCTGCACTAACAGAAAGCTTCCATCTCTCAGCCATAAACCTCACAGCATCTCTCTTCTCCTTCAACATTGGACAGAAGACATGAACCTTCAAATTATTGGTGCTTCCTTTGTTCTTGCCAAGAACCAAGAACTTGAATCTCTCCTCCACAGACAAAACCCATTTAGGATCACGCCTAAACAGATCAGAAAGCAACTCTGAAACAACTGAGTTCTCACCAAAATGCAGCGCATCCAAATTCAGGGGAGCAATATCAAATGCATCAGCAAGAACTCTTTTCCGCTCTAGTTTTGCACATTCTTCATCACATGCCAGCTTTCTCTGCCCAAGAGGAATCCTCTTGCCATTTGCTTCTACAGTCTGAAACGCTAGGGGCAGTTTTTGGACAATGGAAGCTTCAAAAAGAGCATCATTGCTACCTCCGGCATCACAAGGTACAGTTGCAGCCAACCGGCCACAAGAACAGGTGATGGTCACAGGGAACTCACAACTTGTTTCAGGACAAGGTGCTGAAGGATGGCAGAGAGCAGAGCATGTATGTCTGCAATCTCTTCTAGGAGCACCGCATGTCTGCCCACATGAAGCCTTTAAATCAGAAGAGAATCCGCATGATATATCACAAGGCGGGGGATGGCAAGTTCTTGCACAGGCATGCATGCCACATTGCCTTGTCTTGCCGCACAGCTTATTACATCTGATGTCCTTCGACCCACAGGGTATGCTCCTAAGTACAACATGTCCACCGATGCACTCCTTCGCAGAGGGAACTGAACAAGGTGGGCAGTCTCCAAAATGGCAACCGTGAGAAGCTTGATGGCCACAAGGCTGGGGTACTGAGCAAGGGAACTGACATGAAGGATGAGGAGTCCCGCAAGGCAATGGAGGTGGGATAGAAGTTTTCCCACATGCACACATCAAGTCTGTGAAGATGGTTTCAAGGCAAGGAGGGCAATGACCACTGTGACATAGAGATTCACAAGAATGCTGCCCACACTGCAGTTTCTTCCCACATGGCATTGAGCAAAAATGAGGATCCCATTCACTAGTACCAAGGGAATCGCCAGAATTTGACAGAGGACAACAGCGCTCGCTACATCGATGCCTTCCACAGTTCTTCTTCCTCCCACAAGGCTTCTCGCAAGTGAATTTTTCATTTTCCATCAGCGTCTTGAAGCACTCAACAGTTCGAGAAGTGGATCCACATCGACATTTTTGGGTTACCTGTACCATACAAGGTACGCAATCACCCGCATGGCATGCCTCCTTGCAATGATGTACTCCACAAGGAAGAAGCTTATCACATATCTGTGAGCATGTTGGAATTGGGTCCAAGCAACTGACTCGCTTCTCCTTGATACTTGTTTTCCCACAGTAACAAGTTGTAATTCTTCCAGGCATCAGCACACAATCCCCACAAGGGCCCGGATGGCAGATTTCGCAGCAAACATGATTTCCACAGCTGAGCTTCTTCCCACAGCTCAAACTGCAAGCAAAGACACCATCATCTACATTGACATCCCCCTTAACCACCATGTCTCCACATAAAATAATCTCACTCCTTTTCTTACAGAAACAAGAAGCATTAAGCTGAATTCGACAATGATCACAAGGACCGACGTGGCAAATCCTCTCACACCTATGTCGCCTACATTCAAGCATCTTATCACAGCTCTGCCCACAAGTAACAAGTGATTTTCTATCCGAACAACGGGTTGTAATCACTTTCTTACCACAAGGACAAGCACGAGGCGGCGCAAATGCCTTACAAGGAGGGCAAGGACCAGGATGGCATTGCAAAACACAAACATGAGGACACAGTTCCTCATCGATCTCACCAGAACCCCGAAGTTGTTTCTCAAGAGGCTTCCCACAAGGCTCACCACAGGAATGCGGAGTCAGGTACAGGTCTGAAGGAGGATCAAGACGCTTGCCGCAAAAGCAAAGATAGCGAATCTCCTTGGGAGCTATGATCTGAACGGATTGACAACCAGGACAACGCCAATTGGCTCCTTGATCCTTCTCCGCAGTCAAATCAACTGAAGTCGGTGCCCTAGCCCATTTCTTGATACAATTAAGATGAAAAATGGAGAAGCAACTGGAACAGGACCAAATTGGGGCTGACCGCCTCACCATATCATAACAAATCATACACTCAACACTTCCTTTCATCAATTTTTCTTGAATTTCTTGCACAAGTTGGGGCAAATTATTCAACCGTTTTCTCTCTCCTCCTCTTCCATGATTGTAATGTCGTTGATTCCCCCTATGCCCATTCCCGTTAGGGTTGGGGTTTGCATTTGAAGGTGGAGGAGGAGGGGTAGGGTTCGCAACAACAGCAGCAGCAGCAGCAGCAGTGGATCCTATAGGAATCCACTCCCGACGAGGGTTAAATCTGGGCCGTCGATCATTTCTCGATTGAAAACTCATATTCCGAGGATTGAATAAAGATACTAACAAAGAGATGAATATGACCCAAAAACAACCCTAGAAAGGAATCAAACAATATTTGAAAATCGTACCTGTTTAGGTTGAGAGAGAGTGCTAGGATTGAAAAGACGAAGAGACGTTTTTTCTCTTCCTCTAGCTGAGAGAAACGGTGTTCACCCTTTCTTATGTAAGCGGTGTAGAGAGAGGAGAGAGAGAGAGAATTGGGGAACATATGGCTTGGGGAAAACGCAAAAGAAAGTACGTTTGACTGGGACTGGGACTGGGAGGATCGCTCGCCATCGAAATCGCTTTCGACTCGCACACCATTTATGCGTGGTGCGCACCCAAAAGTCACGTGCGATGCACGCCTACTTTTCCCCCATTTAATAATAATAAAATTCTCCAACATTTGCATCTCTCTCTCTCTCTCTCTCTCTCTCTCTCTCTCTCTCTCTCTCTCTCTCTCTCTCTCTCTCTCTCTCTCTCTCTCTCTCTCTCTCTCTCTCTCTCTCTCTCTCTCTCCCCCTTTTAAAGATCACGTATAAGAGGTATAGGATTCAATTGAATATTCAATAACTACTATTAATCAATTTATCTTAATTTATTTTTATTTTCTTTTATTTATAAAATATATTAAAATTATTTTTTAAAAGTGAACATATTGCATATAAAATTGAAATTTCCCTAAAAAAATTATTGTAAAATTTAAGAATCATGATAAATTCAAAAGATAGAATGCAATGTAGAGAGAGAATAATTTTAAAAAATAATTTTATTTTCTCTATTATTTGTGTATATTAATACATTAAACAAAGGGATTATTTATACCAATGGAAATATATACATAAAAGAAAATGTCTAAAGTCAAATTAATCAAATATTTTTACAAAAATATTGACATTCCATATACTAACACACATGTTAAATATGTATGACATTAAATACTTTATGATACATTCAAATTCTCTAGAATTTATAGTGTTCCCTTTGGATGTCCATTACATAGAGAATAAAATACACTATTCAAAATATTTGATAATATACTTACTCCCCCTATTGAGAATATCACCCGAAATCTTTAAATCAATACATTTTAATTCTTTTTATTAATCATCTTAATATAGCAGTTGACAGTGTTTTGATAAATAAATCAACTAAATTTTCACTTGGTTGAATTTGTTACACATCAATTTCATTATTTTTTAAAAAAAATCATGGCTGAAGTAAAATTTTGACAAAATATATTTAGTTATATCTTTGTTGATATATTATCTCTTTAATTGAGTAATGCAAATGGCATTGTTTTTCAGATAATGTTGTAGGAACATCTTTCTTGGAGGATATACCATAAGTTTTTCAGATGTAATAAATCATTGACCTTACAAAATATATTCTCAACTTATTTCATGAATTGTTATAATTCCAGCATGATTCGAAGAAATGACAACTATAGATTGTTTTGTAGATCATCATGATACAACAATACTACCATGTATAAATAAGTATCATGTCTAAGACCGTATTTTGTATAAAATTGGATAAGAAACCAGTATTCGCATATCGAAGAATATATTTGACTCCATTCCAATGTCTCATGTAAGAAAAGAACTAATTCTCCCTAATACATTCACAACAAAATGATATACAATTAGTTAGATACATGAGTGTTCAAATTACACTGAGATATGTTACTTCAGAACCAAAGAAGATCTTCATTTTTCTCCTGCAGTCTAAAAGAATCTTTATTAACATCTAGTGATCAAAAGACTATTGGGGGTACTTAATAGATATATTTTAATTATATAGAAATGTTTTAAAACTTTAATATTATAATTTGATTGATGAATGAATATTTCATTTTTTAGATATTCAATTTGTAAATCCAAGTAAAATTTTATTTTTCCAAAATATTTAATCTCAAATTCTTCAAGGTTTTAGAAATCTATTCAAAAGTTTCAATAAGATTCAAATTATCAATATAAATAGCAATGATTACAAAATCCACTTCAGTTTTCTTAACAAAAACGCATAGAGATATTAAGTCATTTGTATAGCCTTTTTCAACCAAACATTCACTTAAACGATTATATTACATTTGTCCGGATTGTTTTAAACTATTCAAATATTTTTACAACTTGATCAAGTAAATTTCTCGAGAATTTGAGCATATGTTTAAGACAATCTAAATCTTTTGGAGATTTTTACGTAAATGTCATTTTCTAATGTTCCATATATGTAAGCCATAACAATATCCATCAAATGCATTTCAAGTTTTTTATGTACTAATAGGACTACAAGAAATCGTAATATAATTGTATCGATAACATGTAAATATTTATCATCATAATCAAGGTCCGGCTTTTGCGAAAACATTTATACTACAAGTTGTGCTTTATATTGTACGATTTCATTTTTCTCATTTCATTTGGATTCAAAAACCTATTATATAGTATGAGTTTTACAGCTTCAGGTATTTGGATTACTATCCAAAAACTTTACATTTAGCAAGTGAATCCAATTTAGATTGGATCGCAACTTTTCATTTTATTCAATCATTTCTTTGTCGACACTTCACAATTTATTTTGGTTCAAGATTCTCAATTTCTTTCATAATTTCAAGTGCTACATTATTTTTTTGTATAACCAACCGATATCCAGAACCATACTTTAACTAATTTGGTCCGAGTATTATTGGTTCCAATTTAGAAGAGTTCTCTCAATATAATGCTTTTCATTCCCAAATTTTGAAATCAAGATTTGGTTAAAAAATCTAATACTTTTACCCACTAGTTTGATTGCCTACTAGTCAAGTGTTACATTATATGCAAAAATATCATTCACAATTGTTTCAACTCTATTCTAACATATTCTTGTAGTGGTGAAATTTATGAAACTTTCATTTACATGCTCTTTAAGAGTTTGAAATTTGTGCTCTTTGGGAGCTATTTTAGCTCCGTAGAATTTTGAATTTTTTGGAATTCTTTATTATTCAATTTATTTGTATGATCATGATCATTATTCTAACATTTCTTTCGTTATGAAATTTATGATATATTCTATATGATTTTCGTTTTTGATTATTCATTTCCTCCTCCCTAATGTCGGGAAATTTGTTTCATCAAAATGATATCTTGCAATAAAAATATTAATTGTCAAAGGTTTAAGATATCTGATGATAGAGAAAAAATCATACCCAATATATTTTCCCATCCTTCTTTGGGGCCATCTTAGTTCGGTGTGGTTTTACTACCGAGATATAAACCGCACATCTGAAAATTTTTCAATGAAAAAAATTAGGCTAATAACCAAAACTAATTGTAGAGGAGAGTATGTATGGTAATTATCGGTCTTATAAGTATAAATGTTGCTATATCTAAAATAGCATGTTTTCAAACAGATATAGGGAGTTTGGTTTCATTAATAATGGTCTAACAATCAATTATAATTACTTGATAAATAATTGGACTAAACCATTTTGTGTATGAATATGAACTACAGGATATTCGATACCAATACCAATAAATATAAAATACTCACCAGTATTGTCTAATCAAATTGTCATAATTGGATAATCTAAAAACTATACTTTTGACTTAATGATTTGAGTTGGCAATTTCATAAATGCCATATTGCAAGTTGACAATAAACAAATATGTGACCATCTTATAGATATATCAATTAGCACCATAAAATATTTAAAAGGTCCATATAATGGATGAATTAGTCCACATATATCACCATGAATTTTTCTAGAAATCTAGAGGATTTGGTTTCCACTTTAATTTGTGAACATTTTGCAATAATTTTTTTTGAGAATAAGCAACACATGAAAATTCAATAAACTTTTGGTTTACTAAATAGTGCATTTCAATTGTACTAATTTTAGTGTAATATAGCCAAAAGAAAGAGAAGACAATTTCTCTACTATACGTTTCTCTTTAGAAATGAAAGTTGTTATATACAAATATTCAATATTTGTGTTATCCATTGTCTCAATATGATACATATATTGGTAGTTATCTTTAAAATTCAACAATTTTTTTTTGAGATTTAATAGAGTATAGTGTATTATTCATAACTAATTTTGTTCTTTCGAGGAGACATATATTTACTTTACCGAAACCTTCAATTAATTTTGTACTATCATTATGGTATCAATAGTTATTTTATCCCATCTTTAGATAAGAAAAATAATTCTTATTTTTAAGTATTGTATATATTGTTTCTCCTATCTTCAATTAGAGAAATAATTATAGATTGATAAAGGGAATAAAATGTCATTAGATCAATTAATATTTTCCACATTTTCTTTGTCTTATTTTTTATCCTAATTTTTCCACTTTTGGTGATTCAATAAATTTGCATAAGCACTTCTGGTACTACGATAAATTTGCATGACCACTACGATCATTAGGGTAAACTTTCTAATCGTGACCACGGTTATGATTATGGCCATGTACAAGATCACGGTCATTTCCACATCCTCATGCATGTCTAAAATTATCATGAGTTGTCACATTCACTTTAAGGAATGGACTAGAATCAATTGGACAAGATTTGTGATTTTTCATTTGTAACTCATTATTTTGTTTAGCCACAATCAAATAAAAAATCAATTTAAGATATTTCAAAAACATTTTTCTCAATATTACTGTTGTAAGAGAATATTCAAGACATAAAAGGTGGGGAATGCTTTCTCTAGCATATCAGAATTAGTAATTTTCTTTCTATATAATTTCAATTGAAAACTAATTTTAAACACGATTGAATTATATTCATTTATTGATTTGAAATTTTGAAATTTCAAATAAATCCAATCACAATGAGTTTTTGGAAGAATTACTATCTTTTGGTGATTAAACCTTTCCTTCAAATTATATAATGCAAGTTCCTTCGTATTTAATGATACAAATACACATCAAATATATATAAATAGACATGTCATATTCAAAGTTTGTAAATAACTCTATATTAAATTATAAAATAATAAACACAATAATACATCATATTTACATGAGAATATTTCTTTCCTTTTGTTTTCTTTGAATAATATTTCACCTCAATTGGTCATAACTTCATGCTCAGTTAGTCGAAATTTCATGCTCATAACGTGTTGTAAGATTCTAGAACTATAATAAATTCAAAGAATAGAATGCAATGTAGAGAAAGAATAATGTTAGAGAGAATGATTTTAGTTTTTTTTTATTGTTTGTGTATATTTAACACGTTGAACAAATGAGATATTTATACATTGAACGATCCTAATAATAGTAATAATGGTGTCATATGGCATTATGAGTATTTTTTGAAAATATTTATCTTCTATATGTTAATACATATTTTAAAAATATGTGATATTAAAAATTTATAGATATATATCCAAATTCTCTAAAATTTATAATATGATTTTTATTATATTTTAAAAGTTTTACCAAATCTTAATTCACTCTACTGGCATCTTTTTCGGTCATTTTCCAATACACTCTTATATATATTAAATAAAAAAAATATATTTAAACTTGGAGTTTTTTTTCCCCCATAAACATAATAGTAATTGACATATATAAGTGGCAAGTTACTGTCACTTTTGCTTAATTTACTACTTTATACGAGTATAAGCAAAAATAATAGTAACTTATTATTTTTTATGTGTTATTTATCAAAAATGAAATTGCTTACTCCCTTATTTGCGTTCATTATGATTATTGTCATTCTTGTATGAGCTGGATATGTCATGTTCCCTCATATGTGTCTATTATTATTATTTATTTTGATACTATACCAACCGGTATCTGAAATCATAATTCGATTAATCCAGTTTGGGACTTGTAATAGCACATTTAAGGGGACTATCATCCTAACGTAGTTTTTTCATACCCAATACTCGATCAAACTCATGACCTTAATTAAGGGATCTATACCACATCCTATTAAACCAACCGATCGTTAATTGTGTCGATTATTATGATTCTTGTTTAATTTATTATGAGCCTATACGTTGTGTATTTATTACTTAGGTTTTCCTTTCTTTTTAAATCGTTATTTTTGTTCATTTATTGACTATTTATACACATACGTCTTATACAAAGAATCCTAAATTTTGTACTATTATTTCTACTCTTGTTATAGTCATTATATATCACTTCTTCTCATTTTTATTTTAAATAAATGTTTCTCTTGTGAATTATGCTTATTCATTATCATTTTGAAGCAACGTTTGTCGTTAAGACTCTCTCAGTATTGGTTAATAGTGTGTCCACGTGGGGCATTTAACAAAAAAAAAAAAAAATTGAATTTTTACTTAGAAAATATTGGGTGGTTAAATCCCAATTATCTCTCTTCCAAAAACCTCTCAATGTTTTACTTCAACACAACCTACGTGATTGATATGGGTTATTCTTCTTGATTGAGAGTAAAAATAAGTAATTTTCTAAAAAAAAAAAATATAGTGAACGTACATTGGAGTGCTGAGAGGGTTTTTCTTAGAGAGAAAAATATACTATTTTTTAGGGTTTGCAAAATTCTAACAGAAGGGAATTTTCGGATCATCGGACTAAAGATTGAGACGTCGTGATTCTGTGGTGATAGTTCGTTATACGTGGCTATCATTCCGACCATGAGTGGTTCGTATTTAGAGTTTACGGTTTCCAAGATTTTCTGCATCACCGATTGAGCTATATCGTGAACTTGACATTTTACAATTCTGAAAAAATTATTTGTTATTACTTTCGCTGCGTGATTGAGTCACCATATCTAACATTGGTATCAGAGGCAGGTTAGAAATATATTTTTTTTAATAATTGTTTCGGAATTGAAATATAGGGTATAAAATTTGGGGTTCGGATCACGGATGAGTTTCGTGAATCCATTTATACCACTGTGTTACCCAACTCACGTAGAATATGAAAATAATTCTTTTGTAATTTTCTGAGTACGATTAGACCAAAAAAATTCCGGTTGAAGCATTCGACCGTGAATAGTGATCAAACCCTTTAACCCCAGATTTGACGAGTTTTAGGTCAAATCAGTGCGTGAAAATGATAGATCCGTGTTTGTCTCTGTTAGATCTACATTTTGATATATATATTGCATGTTGTTTATACCAGAATGTGAGATTTTCGGAAACGGGTCGAAAAAACCCAGTTACAAAAAGATTCGGGCAAAGGAGAAGGCCCAACAGTACGGCACGAGCACAACACGCGCGCAGAGGCGCGTCTGTGCAAGAGCCGCTGGCCTGTGGCTCTCACGGGCACATAAGCGCGTGAGACTCCGAGTCCAAACGGGGTCTAGACCGAAGCGGGTCAGTCCCGACCCGCGACAGGAGTCCGGACTGGGTTCTGGGTTCCGGGTTCCGACCTGCGCCCGCGTCTGGATCCGACCTAGGGACGCGGGCTGCCGCATGCAGGCGCGTCGCCCGCGCGTAAGGCTCGTCGCCCGCGTGTAAGGCGCGTGGTCCAACGCGCAGCAGGTGCGTGCAGGGGCGTGCCTGTACGCTCCCAGCTGCCTCCCCCATGCGTGAGAGAGCGTGGGATGCACCGCCGGGGGACTGGTGGTGCGTGAACCCTCCTGGTGGCGCATAGGCTGTCCAAAAAAAAAAATCCAATTTTTTTTTTAAGGTTTTGTGATAAAAAATGACTATTTGTGAGTTTTTTATGCACCGAATCCTAATCCGAATGGTGAGAGTCAATCCTGGATTATGGTGTATGGTATCCGTTGACTCATACGCTTGTTTTGGGGTCTGTACTCGAGTCATTTTGATCTTGATGATTCATAGGGAATATAAAATTGTGAATTTATGCATCAATTGTCACTAATGTCTCTTTTTCTATGTGATAGAGACATGGTTACAATGAAAACTGTCATTTTAGATTTCGTTAAGGGAGACAAGCTTAACGGTGACAACTATGATATTTAGCACCGGAAGGTTCAGTTTGTTTTCGAGAAACAAGAGCTCGGGGAAGTTCTTAAGAACGAGATGGTGGACCCCGGAGAGGGTACCATGGCACAAGCACGACGGGATCAAGATGTGTATCGTGTTTGGAAAAAGAAGGATGGCCAAGCGAGGGTGATCCTTCTTAGCAGAATGAATGATAAGCTGATTCTGATTTACGAGCAGTATCTTACTGTACAGTTGATCTGGCACGCTCTGAGAGAGCATTATGGCGCCCCGTCAGCTCATAAGTTGAGGATGCTAACCTATAAATTCATCACTTACAAGAAGAGGCACGATCATATTATGAAACAGCATTTAATACACATGTTGAGTATGATCGCCTCTCTGAAGAATATGAGAGAGCCGATATCTAATGAGCTTTAGGTACTGGGTGTGATCCAGTCCTTGCCTGACTCTTGGGATGTGGTTAAAACCTATCTCACACACACCGAGAGTATTCGTATTTTTATGGACGTGAGTAGGCACTATGAGTTCGAGGAGGAGCGTTAGGAGGTGGCTAGGATTTCTTTTGCTCATGCTAATATTGAGGAGTCGAGTAAGGGCTCCCGGGGTTTAAAGTGCAAGTGGCGCAAGCATGAGAAGAAGGCCAAGGGCCAAGGCAAGAAGAAGCAACCTGTCAAGACTGACGACAAAGGACAGAAGCACAAGAAGAAGGAGCTTGATATGAGCAGAGTCCAATGCTATGTTTGTGGCAAATTTGGGCATTTTGCATGCAAGTGTGGTGAGTGAAAGATATGTTATTCTTCTTTACATGGTTTGAGTTACGTGTCATCTAGTGTAATACTCACTAACTCTTTTCCTTTGTGGATTGTAGACTCAGGAGCCACGGACCATGTAGCTTGTGATAGGAACACATACGTAGAGTTCCGCCGTTTAAGTCCCCAAGCGAGGAGGCTGTACGTGGGGAATGAAGCATTTGTAGAACTGAAAGGGATTGACACTTGCAAGCTATAGCTATGAAGTGACCAAATCTTATATCTTTATGACGTTTTGTATGCTCATGAGATTAGGCGGAATCTTGTATCTGTCTGATGTTTGGATTTGCTAGGATATTCTGTGTTGTTGGGAAACACTAGAGTTTCCATTACTCATGATAGTTCTTTGATTTGTTCCGGTTTGGTCCATGAGGGATTTTATGTACTGGATATGATTTCATTTTATGAGATTTATTCTTCTTCTACTATTGCTTTTGCATCTGATAGTGTAGTAGATGATATAATGTATGGCATAGTAGGCTTGGCTACATAGGGTAAGAGAGGATGGCCTGGTTAGCTATGAGTGACTTGTTGGACCCGCTAACCAAAGTCCAGTTGCCTGTTTGTGAGTTTTGCTTTGCGAGCAAAATCATTAAAAAACCATTTGGGAAAACAATGAGAGTTGGGACTCCATTGCAATTGGTCCATTCAGATATTTGTGGACCCATGAATGTGAGAGTCTGAAACGGAGCCATGTATTTTATTATGTTTATAGACGACTACACGTGTTTCAGTTACGTTTACCTGATCTCGCACAAGTTTTAGGCACTAGAGTGCTTTAGGAGGTTTATCAATGAAGTTGAAAATCAGCTAGACTTGAGGGTGAAAACTCTAAGAACTGATTGGGGGCGCGAGTATCTGTTTGAGCAATTCAAAGAGCTCTGTTCTAATAGAGGCATTACGAGACAGTTGACTATTCCTATTACTTCTGAGCAGAACGGAGTAGCCGAGAGAAGGAATACGACTATGTTAGAGATTGTGAGGTCGATGATGGCACAGGCCAACCTAACTATCTGCCATTAGGGGGATACGTTGTTGATTGCGGCCTACGTCCTTAACCGTGTTCTGACAAAGTCTATAGTCAGCACCCCATACAAGTTTTGGACAGGGAGACAGCCTGACTTTAGCCACTTAAGGCTATGGGGTTGCGCTGCATATGTTCGTGATTCCTCGCATCAGTACGGCAAGTTAGACCCGTGAGGAAAGAAGTATATCTTTATTAGATACTCTGAACACTCAAAAGGATATGTGTTCCTAGGAGAACATATGGTCGGCACTGTCACTGAGATAGAGTCTCGTGATGTTACTTCTCGAAAGTGATTACCTTAAAAGAGGAGAAATCGATTGAGACCTCATCTTTTATGAGATGGATGAGCCTAGTGCCTTAGTCGAACCCAGTGACGGGACTCAAGAGCCGATTATGGATCTTGGTCTTAGTAGGAGCGATCCATATAAAGGTGTGGAACCTCTCTCTCGTCGAAGGAGTAGTCGGGGACAAGTACCACGTCGCCGTTTCCCGATTGAGGATGAGATCCTCATTGTGATTCCTGAGGACGATGAAGAGACGAGGACTGCATAGGAGGCTCTCGAGAGTTCAGCAAAGGACCAATGGTTACAGGCTATGCATGAGGAAATGGAATTAATAAGAGTCAACGAAGTCTGGGAGCTAGTTGACTTACCTGAGGAAAGAAAGACCATTGAGAACAAGTGGGTTCTTAAAATTAAAAAAAAAGGCCGACGGATCGATTGAGAGGTACAAGACCCGTCTGGTAGCCAAGAGTTACACGCAGACTAAGAGCATTGACTACGAGGAGACTTTCTCCCCAGTAGTCAAGTTTACTTCGATCCGTTCACTTTTGGCGATTGTCACTAGTATGGATCTTGAGTTACACCAGATGGACGTTAAGACCGCTTTTCTTAACGGGAGCCTGGATGAGGAGATCTACATGGAACAACCCCTAGGTTCATTCTAGTAGGTCAGGAGTACAAGATCTGTCAACTTCGGAAGTCGATATACGACCTAAAACAATCATCCAGGCGGTAGTATCTAAGATTTCACGAGGAGGTGATATCTTACGGTTTTACAATGGTCAAGGAGGATCATTGTGTCTATCTGATTTGATCCGATAACTCTTTTGTGATCCTGTCGTTGTATGTGGATGACATAATGTTGGCCGGGAATGACATTCAGTATTTAATGACCCTCAAAGCGTGGTTATCATCCAACTTCGACATGAAAGACATGGGTGAAGCTGAATTCATCCTTGGAGTTAAGATCCAGAGGGTTCGCTCAAGAAAGATGTTGGCTCTTTCACAAGAGACATACATTAGAAAAATTCTCGAGTATTTTGGGATGAGTGATTGTAATCCCATAGATATTCTGATTGTCAAAGGTGAAGGCTTGAGCCTGGAAATGTGTCCGAAAACTCAGGAAGAAGTAAGGGAAATGAATAAAATACCTTACTCCAGTGCAGTGGGAAGTTTAATGTATGCAATATTGTATACTAGACCGGACATTTGTTATGCAGTTGGTCTGGTGAGAAGATATCAGGCAAATCCTAGAAGGGGTCACTGGAGAGCAATGAAAAGGATTTTCTGATATCTAAAAGGAACTGCGAGTTTCTTCTTGTGTTACGGAGGAGGCGATTTGCGCTTTGTAGCCTATTCGGACTCTGACTGGGGATGCGATTTGGATAAACGCAAATTGATATCAGGTTTTGCTTTCTTGCTCAATGGCGGGCTGTCTCATGGAGCAGCAAGAAGCAAACCTGTGTTGCTCTATCTACGATGGAGGTTGAGTTTGTGGCATACTCAGTCGCAGTTCAGGAAAGTATTTGGCTCCGGAGACTACTGGATGACTTAGGGATTGTAGCGGATAGTGGGAAGTCAGTAATGATTTATTGTGATAATCAGACCGCTATCGCTTATACTCAAGACCCTAAGTTTCATAATAGGACCAAACACATCGACACTAGATACCATTACGTTAGAGACATCATCGAGAAGGGTAAAGTGACCGTCAAGTATATTTTGACACACAGCAAGATGACTGATTCTTTACCAAATCCATCACAAGAGACTCCTTTTTAGAGTATAGAGAGTTATTGAGTTTGAATATCTTCTGACATTTCTTAGTTTGTACTTATAGATGACATTGATACTTATTGATTTTCTATATATATGATTTTAGTGCATTATTCAGTCATTTTTATGTTATATTTTCATTTAATGCACTTATTTTTTATTATCATATATATGTTTTGCGATGTGATAATAGATATGTCAGGCATGCGAGATCGACTCTCTCACACGAATGACTACCTTCAACTCTGAGTGAGCGGGAATGAAACGGTTTTTAGCAGTAAGAGATTTTGAGAGTGGCTCTATTAGAATATAAATCGGCCTGACACGTATTCTGGATGAGATCATATATGATATGACCGACATGGAAGTATTCACATCCATGTTGCCGGTGAGTAGCCAGATTTGAGATCTCGGATATCACCTGTAATTTGTGATATTGTCTCTTAGGTATTTTCTCTGAGATTTTTGCGTAAAGTCTTATATGTAGACTGAGTCCCCATATCTGCACAGTGTTAGAGAAATCTAACATATGACCTTTTGAGAGATGGGAGAGTAACACTGTGGCACGTGTTTTATACCACGTGTGAAAAGATGATTTGGGATAGTGTGAGCTATATTACTTGAGACAATAACTTAAAATTTATCCCCAAACCCCATTGTGTGAGACCCGAGATCCATTGGTAGGATCTCTTGTGTCCTTATTACTTTTGGTTGTCTCTTGAGGTCATGATTTAGTGTTTGTTACTTTAGTCTGTTTACCGATGGTCCGAAAAATAAATTAAGGTCTGAGGGACAGATCTAAGAAAATAACTGAATTGAGATCGATAGATTCGAGTTTGGAAAAAGGAAGACCAATTGACATTGTATCATTGTGTTATATTTACCGACCGATCTTTTATATTCGACCATGTAGGGATTTGAACATAATAGTGTATAAATAGTCGAGCAATATTTGGGGATTACTTTCGATGAAGAAAGTAGCTCAATGGATGTAATTAGTCTTGGATATGTGGTACATTGAGTTTTCTTTTGATACTAACGATGACTTCTCGATCATCCTAACAGGTGTATCGAGAAGTTTTTGCTTGCAGCTGTACTCGCTAGTCGTACGACGTCCAATCCTATATGAAAGTCCAGTAGGGTGATGTAGAAGATCGCATGAGCTGTGATCTCGTAACGGATATAGATGCCTTCATGTGCAAGTGGAAGATGTTGGTTAATAGTGTGCTCACGTGGGGCATTTAACAACAAAAAAAAGTAAAAATTTGAATTTTTACTTAGAGAATATTGGGTGGTTAAATCCCAATTATTGCTCTCTCCCAAAAATCTCTCCATGTTTTACTCCAACACAACCTACGTGATTGATGTGGGTTATTCTTCTTAATTGAGAGCAAGAATAAGTAATTTTCTAAGAAAAAAAAATATCGTGAACGTATATTAGAGTGGTGAGAGGATTTTTCTTAGAGAGAAAAATACACAATTTTTTAGGGTTTGCAAAATTCCAACAGAAGGAAATTTTCGGATCATCGGACTAAGGATTGAGACGTCGTGATTCTGTGGTGATAGTTCGTTATACGTGGCTATCATCCCGACTACGAGTGGTTCGTGTTCAGAGTTTGCGATTCCTGAGATTTTCTGCATCATCGATTAAGATATACCATGAATTTAACATTTTACAATTTTGAAAAAATTATTTGTTATTATTTCCGTTGCGTGATTGAGTCACCATATGTAACACTCACTCATGAGAGCGGTGACTATAACTACGGCTGCTACTAAGGCGAAAAATTGTGTAGAGCTTACATTCATGACTCTCTTATGCCATCCTAGGTGAGTCTCACTGTTTCACAATCAAACTATAATGTTGGCAACAAAGCTTCGTGGAACGAAGCTAGAGGCATTGTTGGCTTGATTTGTGCTGTAAAACATATTAAGGGGCTCAAATAGAAGCGGATTGAAGCAAGAGGGTGAAGATTCCTCACTTATTGGCGGTAATGTGGGTGTAGTGTCATGGGGAAGACTTTTTGACAAGATTGAGATGAAATTAACGGTGGATAAGCGAAATTGAGGGTAAGAGAGATGGTGATGGGCTTAATCGATTGAAAGAGAGAGATTTGAGAGGCAGGGAGAAAGTTGAGTTGCTCGCAACCGAGGGCCTTTCTCTACCCACTAGAGGTGGAGAGACGCTACCGTAGTGGTGGTGTGCCACCACCAAAAGACAAAGGGCCGTCAGACTGCATTGTAGTTTGGTAACAATTGCGTCGGCAATGGCTCTTTCTTGAAGGAAGTAGGGGGGAGAGAGAGAGAGTAATAAAAAAGAGGAAGAGGGAGAATGAGAGTTTTATTTACGGCTCTTAATTTTTTAAATAAAAAATAAAAAAATTTAATATCTTTTGTTAATTTAACGGTAAAAATAAACAACAAGAGACGGATAACTAATTTTATAAATTCCTATAGTTAATGCAAAATTTTTGTATTTTTGAAAATTTGAGTCCATTTGTATATGGCCCTTAATTTAGGGGATTTTTATACTTTTTTTATACGACATATTTACTGTTGTTATTTTTATCTAATTTATGATTGACCCCTACATTTTGTCTATAATTTTTTTTTATTGTATAAAGATTTGAATATGAAATAATCAAATTAGGGGAAGAGGTTTATACCACTAGACTATCTCCTTGGAGACACATTATGTCTATATTGGGTTTTCCTTATGTTAGACAATATTATATTCACTCTTTTTCTCTACTTTTAATATTTTGAATCTCATGTATATAATAGATTAAGCAGATTCTCGTATACGCAGATTTGTTTAATTTGGCCGTATTTGTTTAAATATCTATAGTTCAATAGATTGGAATAATACCTTATCCACTTTTATCACCATTGTTTTTGTCTAATTTAATGTTCTTCGTGTGAGGACATTGAGTCTGTATATTCAAATATGGCTTTCTTTTTTCTTTTATATAATTTTATTTCTTGTCTACCGGCATTAGCAGCCAGGTTTTAATCAGTGCAAATTCTCATATAGTTTATTAAGGAGGCTTTTTTATCACATTTACTCTTTTCAAATGATAAATCAAAATTAAAATTTAATCGGTTCGACTCTTTTCAAACTGTGAATCAAAATTAAAATTTTTACTATTTCAAATAAAAATTAATTTTATTTAATATCAATTAATTAAAGCGGCAATGGAAATTAAAACCATCCTTTTCCATCACCGCCTTTATAAGTGAAATTGTAGATGTAGATGATTGCCGAACGGTCTGTGCCAAGACCGTGTCGCCAACCTAATTTGAAGGTGCATGATAGCAGTCCAATATGAGCAACACCGAATTGGTTTACACCAACTAGGAGGAGATTGTAACCAAGGGTTGTTTTGGTCTTTTTATATTTTCTTTTTCTTTTTCTTTTCATTTCTTTTACTCTGTTATTCTACGTTATAAGATTATCGTAGGAGTGGTTATAACGAATTCGGTTTTGGGGAACTAGGCTGAGAAGATTCCCCTAAACGAACTTGCGTTATTGTATTTAATCTAAGCTACAATACTCAACGAAGAAGACAGAGGATTTATCTTTCAATTTTGTCTTATGTTACTGCAACTATCTTGCATTCTACCTTCAAATTCACTGCTCAATCACCATAGCTTACCAAGGTAGAAGCCAAAGCCGAGGCCGATCCAGGGTAGATCCTACCATTTTGGTATCAGAGCCGGTCCAGATGGCCGAAGATCTACGAGTGCAATGATTGGAACAACAAGTTGAATCATTGAGCAGTGGATAGGAGAGAATGTTGAAGCAGTTAGCAGAAATGTTCCAACTACTGCAAACTAGGGAAGGATCCATGACCAGCTTACGGGAGAACACTCAGGAAAGATCATCGCCAAGAGCAACGCCAGGATCGTTCGCACCTAGGCTCGTGAAATTGGATTTTCCCTGCTTTGATGGTTCAGAAGACCCCCTCACTTGGGTTTGTCATGCCGAGCAATTCTTTGATTTTCAAGGGACTTCGCTGGAGGATCAAAGTGGGGTTGGCCGCTTTCCATTTAGAGGAGATGCTCAGGTGTGGTTTCAGCAAAAAATGAATATTCAGAGAAACCTGAGTTGGGAGGAGTTCAAAGCTGAGTTGGGGGACCGATTTGGAGTGACAACCTATACTGATGCCTTTGGGGACTTGAGTAAGCTAAGGCAAACCGGGACAGTCCGAGACTTTCAAACCCAATTTGAGAGGCTTCTGGGGCGAGTTAGGTAGCTTACTAATGAGCAAGAAGCTTCCCTTTTCGCAAGCGGCCACAAGGACTCCACACGGGTTGATGTGAAGGCCAAGCGGCCCAATTCCTTACTTATATATTTACACACAATATGGTAGCTGATCCCTTACTAAATCTATTGTGAGAAACTCTTTTACGAGACATGTAAAGTCATTAGGTTTGCGTAGTCATTTAAACATTTCTCAGTTGTAATGTACTAATAAATTGATGCCTATTGTAATTATTAATGATATGTGCATTATACAACTATTTTTGAGCTATTTTATTTTTATTACACTTAACCTATAAAATCATATAATAAGATATGTTTTGATAAAAGATATGTTAGGCAGGCGAGATTGACTCTTTCAAACGAGTAACTACTTCTAGTTTTGAGTGAGCGGAGATGAGATGACTTTTAAGTGTAAAAGGTTTTGCGAGTGACCATGCGATTTATATTCAGGATGAGGTTACATGCGTATATGACTAATATGAGACACCCACAATCCATGTAGCCTATAAGTAGCCAAAGTCACCTGTATCTTGAGATGTTATCTCTGAGGTACTCTCTCTCTGAGATCTCTAGTAAGTTTTATGTCTTATGTGTAGACTGAGTCTACACCTATACGGTATTAGAGAGATTTGACATATGCTCTTCTAAGAAATGAGGAATTGACACCATCATATGTAGTTTATACCACGTGTGATATAAGATCGAGATTAGTGAGAACGATATTATTTTGAGATAATATATTTTTATTAATCCTCTTACCCTACTGTGTGAGAACCTGAACCTAATGATGGGCTCTATGTGTTCTCTTATTATTTTCGGCTGTTTCTTGATATCTTGGTTCGGTGTATGCTATTTTAGTGTTTACCAATGGTCTTCGAGATAAATAAGTTCTATGGGACATGTCTAGTAAAACAATTGAATTGAGACAAGGATTCTAGTAAGGAAAGGAAGACCGATAGATATTACATTTATGTTCTTGTATTCACTGGCTAGGTTATTATATTTGTCCATATTGGAATATGAACATAATAGTGAATACATGATCGAGCAATTATTAAGGAATCGCTTTCGATGAAAAAAGTAGTTCAATAGATGAAATGTATTAAGTTTGGGGTATAACGAGTTTCTTATATTAACGTTAGTTTTTTTATCATCTTAACCGGTATATCGAAAAGTCTTTACTTGCAGGTGTACTTGCTAGTCGCATGACATGCGATTCTGTATAAAAATCCTTAGAAGTGATTTCTAAGATCACATGAGTTGTGACCATGAGATAGATATAAAATGTCCATTATGTGCAAATAGGAAATGAAGGTTATGCCCAAAATGATATTTTAAATTTTGAATTAAATTTGAAATTTAAATAATAAGAAGTGAGGGGAAATGGTTAAGAGAAGTTAACCGTCCCATCCCCTATTCCCTTCTACTCTCCTGATTTTTCTAGTAGGGCAAATAAGAAAAAGAGAGCTTTGAGAGAGTGATACACACCGTGAGTGTGAGAGAATAATTGTTTTTAAGAGAGAAAAATTTTTTATATCATTTATATATCAATCACTCAGATTTGGAATAACGTATTGTGAGAAGTGTTGGTTTGACTTCTCGTGATCAATATTATGATTGGTTTGAAAACGTTTGTAAGAAACAACAATAGGAAAAATTTGGATGGAAATCTACCGCGATTTAGAGATACGATTTCATTTTTATATGATTTCATATTTAATTTTAGTAAAATAAACCCAACAAAATCACGTGTGATAAAAGAAAAGATATATAGGTTCACATAAGCATAGAGTAGTGAAGTAACTTGTCGCACCTTTAAGTTCAAAAAGAATTTTCTAGGAACCTGAAAATAGAGAATTATTATTATTATTTTTACTTTTTAAAACCATAATTAGGATTTCTATGTAAAAGTAATACTATTAAACTCAAGTAAGGTTATTCTTATTTTTTTAAGTTTATTAGGAGGTCCCTAAATTTAGAATTACACATGAAAATAAATTTTTTTTTTATAATAATTAGATAAATTAAAATTATAAAATTCAAATATGTTAACAACTACTACTCTATGTAACTAAGATTATTATCACAACTGCGTTTGGAAAACCTCAATTTAGTTTAATATATGTTTACTTATTTTATTAAAATGATTTTTATAAAATTATTAAACTTTTACGATTGAATTTAAATTATTCTAGAAAAGACTTAAATTACTATCATATTAAGCATCAAATTTCTCAAACGGACCGTAGGAGATGCACCAAGGACATTAGATTCTCAAAATATCTGCTGGGGGGCTTTACCGGAGGATGAGGATCCTGCAATTAACAACAAGGATTCCGTAGTAGAGTGTGGTTATCAACATCACAATAGTTGATCGGGTTCATGAGAAATTGAGGGAAAAGCCATTTGATCTTGCCCAATTTTTGCACCTTCATCCTTGAAATTTTAAAGATGAATCCTAAAATTAGATTTTGTAAAAAAGAAAAAAAGGGTACTTTTTTGGCTTCTTTTCTAATTCGGGAGTGCTAGAAATCTATTTTGTGATGGATGATCTGTTGGTTTATTGGGATGTGACGCTAAATCTTTTAATCAGTATCTGGAGTTTAATTCGTGATTTGGGTATGGAGTAAACTATATTGGGAGGGTAGTCCCCTAAATGGGCCACTGTAAATTCCGAATCAAATTAGTTAAAATATGAGTTTAGATATTGTTCGGTATAATATATATAAAAAAAAAAACAGAAATCCATTTTGTGTAATCATCGTGGCCTTTTGTAAATGGTGTTGATAAAAAATTTGCTGCAGGCCTGAACCCATTCTTCCTCCGAAGGCAGGAGCGGAGTTTATTAAATTTCACTTGGCCCTTCGTTTTCTTCCTTAGTGCAATTTTGGCTTAGGGGGCCCAACGTTGCAATTTGTGGGCCTATATGGTTAAGCGGACTTATGTAAGCCTAGTGATAAGAAATTGTTGCTATGCCATTTCCTACACCACAAGTGCCTCTGCAGGACTTGCCAGGAGTAGTAGCTGAGAAAACAGGTGAATCATTTGGTTGTAGAGCTTCTGTTAACCTACCAAGAATTTAGGTACATGTGACTTGGGTTCCAGAGGCACAATTATCATACCTGTGGTCCATCAAGTTGAGGATAACCCAAGTGGAAGATGAAACCACGGTTCAAGGAGATGAATCTCCAAGAGATACCGCTCATTTTTAACTCGTTGGTCCAGAGATTTCCCAAGATGGAGAAAGTAAATAGCCTTTTGGCTATTGAATTTTGGGGTTTGAGTTGGCTTAGTGTATTACGGCTCTGTGCTCTAACCTATTCCATACAACTAGAATGCAAGAAAGATCCTAAACAATGAACCTCAAAAGGTATAAAAACAAAGGAGAATATTACCAAGAAGATGGTGCAATGTATACCAAAGTTTAGTGTAAAAGTATAAATGCTCCAAAATCATAATTAGTTTAAATATAGTAGTTGTCTCTACAAGGGTCTCTCTCAAGAAAATCTATATGATTGAAGAAAAGAGCACTGGCTAATCGGTTTTCACTTTTGTGGCGTTAGATTTGAAGCAGTCTCTTTTTTTTTTTTTTTTTTTTTTTGGGAGGGGGGGGTACTTTATGCAGTCTTTTAGTTATTATTGCTATTGGGGGTGTTTTTGATTGACCCCTTTTACAACCAAACAAGTTTTAGTTCTAAATTCTAGTTGTTACAGATTTTATTTCTTGTAAAAATTTACACTTAAATGTATGTTCATGTTTACACTTAAATGCTTAAAAAGAAGCAAATTGTGATTTCAAAGAAATCATTCTGCATAAGTTGGGAGTTGTAGGTCATGCCCTTATCACAAAACGTGAATTACTTGGCAACTTTAGTTCCTTTAATCCGTTTTCTTGAATACCAGACTGGTAAGAAGGCAATTCTTGACATAAGCGAGCACAGCATGTTCAACCCATGATATGGTTGCCTCTGGTTTCTCCGGAGGGAAAACGGTTGTTGCCGCAGATGCAAAACAAGATGCCACCTTCCTTCGACTTAACTCTTGCTTGTCTAATCTGTATTCTATTTCCCACTGTTGATATTAAAGATGAGTAAGATGATATCAAAATAATTGAAAAAATGTCACCAAAGCATGTCGCTTGTCAAACTGCTTGGCATCTTGTTGATGCGTCAACCGGCACATTTTGAAATCAGGAACTCCTAGATTATGAAAATCTTCACTGGTAATGTTGGAAATTGGGTGTGGGTCCGCCAATGAGGATAAACCCGACCCAATTCATTCAAATGATTTTGAATTTTGAAAGCAGGACAAAAGGAATTGGGGGAGTGGTTTTTAAAGTAACCAACCACAACTCCCGCACGTTTATCATCTCTCTCTCTCTCTCTCTCTCTCACCGGTTAACTTCCCATTCCTATATTTGGGTTTTCACATTCTTAACAAGAACAATGAATCGAAAAAGAGTGTGGGGAGCATTTTTAGAGAGAAAAAAAAGGGAAAATTGTGAAAAAAGGTTTGACAAAGGATTGGTCATTTTATCCACCAAAAGGCATTTCAATCATGAGCCAAGAAGGTAATCTAATTTATGTGACATTTTTTAAACCTAGAATACCCGATCGGTAAAAGAGATAAGTAATTATAATTCATTTAAGATATGAAAAATTTTTGTTGATTTGTTTTAAAACATTCATTGATATCAAAGTATAGTTGGGTTGTTTCTTGCCTCGTTTGGATATTAACAAAATGAAAAATACAATGAATAACGTTTTAGCTTCGTTAATGACATTTTGCAATAGGATTAACGAAATACTCTCAATTTTACATAATAGCATGCTTATAACATGAGAATTGAATCTATAAAATTAGGTATACATCTGATGAGTATATTATGAGATATTTCAAACTCTAGTAGAAATATTATATACTCGTATATTTTAAAATACTATATTTCGTGATTTGAAATTTATATGGTTATAATTCTCTTGAAAAATATTTTTCAACCATATAAAAAACACGAAAAATATTAAGAATTGAAAGAAATATGATCTTTTGAAAATGGGTTTGAGTTGTAGAAAAAAAAACAAAAATCGGAGAAGATGAATAGTAACCAGAACCCAATCCCAGTTTCGATAGAGGCGTGAATAGCCCAAACCCTAAGTTAGAGATATCCGATCTGAAAATGGAGATCACTATTGAACTCAAAGATATCGAAAATGAGAGGTAGACAAAATTTGGTGGCGTATCGCCGCCGGGAAGGTGGCGTGTGAGCAAGCCCTTTTCTTTTATTATTTTTTGTGCACAGCCACCCAGGGCGGCACGTGGGGTTGCGTGCAAGGTCCATTTCTGATGGAATTTTGATGGAAATTATTTTTATATTTTTAATTTATTTTTCGGAGTCAGAAAATATTTTTTATTGATTTTTAAATCATTAAATTGTTAAAAAATTACAAAAAATCATTTTTCAACCCAAAAAATTCTAAAAAATTTTCTATGAGTCTAAAAAATAATTTTCTTAATTTTGGCTCTTCAAATATAAATTGTTTACAATCTTTTGATTTTATATTCTTATTTTTACATATAAAAATTTTATTTTTTAACATAAAATTAGTTAAAAATTGAGCATATTTTTTGAAATTGATATTTTGAATTTTCTTGGTATAATATTATGGTTGGTTATGCATTTGACCTAATATTGTTCTCGTTTTTAGAGAAATTGTGATAATTGGATATATTTTTGAAACTCTTTCAAGTGGAGAGGGAAAGAGATTTGAAAAATCTAGAGTATTTGATGCGGTTTGGTCAAATGTTGACCTACAAAATGGACCCATATCATATTTTGCCAGATTATTTGGAAATCATGGAAAAAAAAGCTTGAAATTTATTCAACTAGATCATATCTTTTGGAGGAATGACGTGTATATACTAAGAAATTTTTTGCTTCCATATTGAGTTAACGTAGTTAACGAAATGTTTGCCGAGAACGTATACATGGTTCTTGATGATGTGAGGTTAATATTAATAGAAAGGTGGGAAATAAAAAACAAAGAGATTCAAATAAAGAAAAAGATTATTTCAAAGTATAAATAGTTCCCCGTGAACTATAAGGAGATTTTCTCCTAAGAATAGATTATCAAAGAGAATAGTGCAAATGATTTCAAGAATGGATTTGTCTTAAACAAGATAATTCAATTTATATGTTTTATTTTACGTGTTGTAGTTGTATGTTAGAATTCTGATCATATACTAATGAAACTTTTAAATTTTAGTATAAAGTTTCTATTGAAAATATGATCGGCTATATTTATTATTTTTTTCACATGATCATATATGCAAAAAAAGACTAGGGTTTCTTGAATAAAATTTTGAATTGGTAGAATTAGAAAAATTCTTATCCAAAATCGAAATATTATTTAAATATTTTGTGTATTTAAATGAAAATTTTGGATCGATAGAATTTAATTAATTCTTATCCAGAATTGTAATATTATTAAAACATTTTATATATTTAAGTGAGAGGTTTTTTGTTGGAATAATTTGAATAATTTTCACATAAAATTTATTGAATTTTGTAACTTTAAATTAAATTTGTAATGGTGGTACATTAGAACTATAGATGATGATTGGGAACATAATGAAATTTCGATTTTATACATAATATTGACCTGTCATGAATATTAATTTTGAAGTATAGAATTGTGTGAATGATATGAGCATTAGCACATGTGTCTGCCCTCTTAGAATCCAAGCCGTAGCATTGATATCCATTATTGCGAACTTGAATAACTGTAACAAATTGAATAGTAATATTCATGAGATATGACGCTATAAAATGTGAAATATGCTAAAAAAAAAGATGCCTTAGAAGGTGTTAGGCATGTCATGTACCACCCTGATGTAGGCAATGATGCCCTGTAGATGAAAGAATAAAATGCTTACCAGCGTGAAAAATGATTGATTCCACTATTCAAGCAACTCTGGTTGACTCCATGATTGATCGTACGATTTCCAAGTGTGAATAATATTTGACTGCTCATGACATCTGGGAGTATCTCAAGCTAAAGTATGGAGGTACCAGTATGACTCATATTAGACAATTGATCATTTGATACTTACAAAAAATGAAGTGGTTATAGTATCAAATAGTATTTAAGGGTCATATCTAACATGATAAGAGAGGTAGTCAATTGGTCATATTTTCTTCGATCAATAGAAAGTTCAAATCTTGATTCGATCCCTTCCTGCCAAGTGGGAATACTTGAAAGTCAATTTAACTCATAATAATAGTGTGAAGATTTTCTTAGATGTTACTTGCTAGCCGAGCTTGAGGATGAGTAGTTTGGTGTTGCAAGATTCACAGCTGATACTTTTATTGTAAAGTTTGGCTCCGAGAGAGTTTCGGATTCTAAGCGTGAGAGGAACTGGAGCGATAATAAATAAAGAAAGGAGACTAAAGATGGATCATAAAAGAATAACCCTAGATATAAGAACAAATCAAAAAGCATTTGTGGATTTTCATTAAGTGTCTTCTTGTAAAAGATGGATCTATGCAGGGAAGAATGCAAAAGTAGGGTTAGAGGAGTCGACACTTGTAAATTAAATTTATAAAATGGCTGAACTCACATTTTGCATGATGTTCTCTACATGCCAAAAATTTGACAGAATATGAGACAGGGTTAGTTTGTATTTGAATGATATATATATTGGTTCTAGACAGTTTGTAAATTGTTTTATGATTTTGCAATATGCTGGATGGATGTTTAACTATCAAGTTAACAATGTCTTGCCCACAAAATGATGAGAAAACTATTTGAAAAGGTCATATAGGCTAAATTTTCATTACTTGGTAGTCCATTCGGACATTTGTGGTCTAATGAATGTGAAGTTAGATATGGAACTTTGTATTTTGTTACGTTCATACATGATTTAAAGTGATATGACCATGTTTATGTGTTTTCTCACAAGTTTGAAACACATTGAGTATTTTAGACCTTATATGAATGAGATTGTGAATCAAATGGATATAACAATCGAGGTTCTGAGAACGTACAGATGGTATAAATATCAATCAAATCAATTTAAGAATCTGAGTAATGAAAGAGATATAATCCAACATTTGACAATTTCTCATACACCTTAACAAAATGGTATTGTAGTGAGAACGAAGAGAACATTGTTGTATATGATAAAATTCATGATGGTGCATGTTAACTTGTCGGTTTCTTTTTGCGGAGATACTTGTTGTTACGGTTTATATTTTGAACAAAATGACTTCAAAGTCAGTACCAACGACTTATATAAACTTTTAACTGGTAGAAAATCGTGTTTGAGTCACCTCAGACTTTATGGATCGACCGTCTGTATTTAAGATTTTTTTCAATAAATTTGAAAATTTGTGTCTTGTGGAAATAAGAGTATATTTATACGATATTCCAACTAGTCTGCTAGCTAAGTGTTCATTGATGAAAGAGAAAATTGTACTTTAACAAAAATTGAATCACGAGATGTCATACTTTTAGAGAATGAATTTTATAGCAGAGGTAACGTGAAAGACAGAGTTTTTTTTTGAGTTAGTTAATTCAAAGAATGGCTCTATCCATGTTGTATCAAATGAATCGCAAGGAAATGAGTTAAGTGTTGATTCTAGTGGGAGAAATTTAAATTCTAACAATTCATCTGAGTTACAAACTTGGAAAAGTAATAAGAAAAGTGTACTCAATCGTTATTTTGAGAATGAAGAGTACGTATTTATTATTTTTATAGAAGATGAAAAAGAGTCTAAAAAAATGTAGATGAGACTCTATTTTATTCTACCAAGGATGAGTGGATAAAAGCGATAGAAGAAATAATTGGAGTCAATGAAATTCAACCATATTTAGGAATTGGTTAAACTTCTATCAGGGTCCTAAGTTATTGAGAACAAGTGGGTTCTCAAATCGAATTGTAGGGCAGATGAAACTACTGAAAGATATAAAACTCGACTAGTAGCAAAATATTACACTCAGTAAATGAGTGTTAATATTGAGGAAACCTTTTCCCGGTAGTGACATTGACCTCTATTCACCTATTGTTGTAATAGTGGTCAATTTGGATTTAGAATTACGTCAGATGGACATGAAACTTGAAGAAGAAGTTTTTATGTACAACTGGTGGGTTTGTTATTAAATGCCAGGAAGATAGAATATGTAAATTGAGTAGATCAATTTGTAACTTTAAACAGTTTTTGAGCAATCGTATTTGAGATTTTATAAAAGTGTGATCTCTTACGATTTATCATGATAGACAAAAAACTATCGTATCTATGTGAAGAAGTCAGATGACAAGTTTATAATTCCATCCTTATATATTGAGAACATATTGTTAGCCGCGAATGAGAAGAAGTATATCCTTCAAATCTTAAAATAGTTGTCTTCAAATTTTTGATTCAATAACAATAACTAATTATTTAAACCAAATATTACAAAATAATAACAATATCAAGAGTTACAATATTCAAATGTGACAATCAAATTAATAAGATTCAATTTTTAAGTAATAACAATCATCAAATAACAATAAATAGTATCAAAAGTCATCATCATTGTCGTCGTCGTCGTCATCATCATCATGATCATCACCATTACTAGCATTATCATGAGGATATAGAGAAGGGAGATTTTGACTTGAAACGGGGGCTAACAAAAGATACTGCAAGATGAGTCTCTATTGTGCACATACCTCTCTAAATTTGTCATCTCTTTATGCTAGTAGCTCCTTCGAATGACTCACCTCTTGGGTCAATTGCATTATTTTTGTCCTTACTGTTGGCGGGGTGGAGAAAGATGGACCAGTGGTTTTGCAAGTAGTTTTGCAAGTCCTACTCAAATAACTCATTCCAAGTATTCTTCCTTTTTTATGCTCTACCAGTTGCTTCGAGTTATAGAGCCATACTATTAACAGATGGCTCAGATGAGACAGTATCATCACTACCACTAGAATTCCTCAATAAAAACTCATCATATTTCTCCTATATTGTTATTAGAAAAATTAAAAGAAAAATAAAATAACAATACAATAAAATATCCAACACGATATGTTCAAATCAACATTATTATTACAATTAAATAAGATATGTAGAGCAAGATAACATTGTTATGGTAAGTTCAATATGTCCAGTATAATCAAACAGAAATATGATGATATATATAATTGATAGAAAAAGATACAACAACCAAGTTCACAATTAGTACTTTTCATACATTGATAACTAATCCTTCACTTTTATACTTATTCTGATTTGACATGAATTCATTAAGCCACTAAAGCAATTTAAAGTTTTTATATTACATTGCTTAGCTACTCTTAACATCACCAACTCACACAAACACATATAGAATGAGAAACAAATAAATATTCAACAAAAGACAAGAACAAAGAATTACCAAAACTTAAACCAATAAAGAACAATATATGGTTAAAAAGAAAAAAAAAAAACCTTGACAACCACAAAAGCCATGTTGAGAGATTAATCAAAAAGAGAAGAAAATGTTCCTAGTAAGCCACAATCAAAGAACTCAGACTCAAAGAGAGGGCAAAAGCAGCAAGCTGCTTTGCTTTCCCCTCCCCCCTCTCTCTCTCTCTAATCTTACAAAATCCTAACACAATCTTCTTTCTTTCCATAAGTCTTTTTATAGAAAGATGAGTGACTTGAGCATAAGATAGGGTTGGACTTTTGGGGCCTCTCATTTTCTTAGTTACAAAGAAAGCTACAATGTCTAATTTTAAGGTTTTAAGAACACAACTCTTTATTACGTATTTTAATATTTGGAAAATTATCTAATATGAGGATCATAGATTTTATATTTGAAAAATTTTTTGTTTTGATTTGTTAAATTAAAAAACAACTTTGTTCTTATCCGTTCTATTCTTTATAGCGATGAAGCCGTTTAATCAAGTTACTAACTTTTAGTTAGAAAATATCTCAACTCTACCAAAGGGGACTAGAGAATAGGAATGTTTTTTTTTTTTTTTTTTTTTCATTTTTTAAGAACAAGAGTGTAATGATGAGCAATTACCTTCTTTGATAACATACTACTAAAATATTCAATAATTTATTGACCTATTTGTGTCTCTTAAATGTTTTTGGGACATTTTATAAAATTAAAGTTAGACTCAACTAAAATTAGATAAAAAGTTTTCAATACAAAATTTTATTAATTTAATCATTATTTCTCTATATAGAGATATTTGACTTTAAATAATAAAACTATATTTTGTACTAATTTTTTTTTCTTTACATCTAGAAAAGGGAAATATGAGCTGTGAACATAATGTGGCTTATACCTCTTCATAAAAAGTCTTGTCTAAATTTCTATTTCTCATCCTATAAATTACACTATTTGCTTTTCTAATAACATGTTTGGTACAGCTTAAGAAAGTTCCACTTGGGTCAATTTATCTTAATTTATGTTTAGTCATATTCTCCTTACAACATTCCATAAATCAAGTCAAAAAGATTATTTATAAGAAATGACACCGCGCGACGTGCGGTGCTCTTCCGGCCGCTGGACCCTACCTCCGGCTGAGCCGTTTCCAGGGTGGGCAGGCCGTTAAATAGAAAAGATAACTCTTTCCGAGGCCCCCGTCGACGTCTCCGGACTCCCTAACGTTGCCGTCAGCCGCCATGTCCCGGTTCAGGAATTTTAACCCGATTCCCTTTCGAAGCTCGCGCCTGGGCGCTGTCGGACGGGCTTCCCCCGTCTCTTAGGGTCGACTAACCCATGTGTAAGTGCCGTTCACATGGAACCTTTCCCTTCTTCGGCCTTCAAAGTTCTCATTTGAATATTTGTTACTACCACCAAGATCCGCACCGACGGCCGCTCTGCCCGGGCTCGCGCCCCGGGTTTTGCAGCGACCGCCGTGCCCTCCTACTCATCGGGGCATGGCCCTTGCCTCGACGGCCGGGTGTAGGTCACGCGCTTAAGCGCCATCCATTTTCGGGACTAGTTGATTCGGCAGGTGAGTTGTTACACATTCCTTAGCGGATTTCGACTTCCATGACCACCGTCCTGCTGTCTTAATCGACCAACACCCTTTGCGGGTTCTGGATTAGTGCGCAGTTGGGCACCGTAACCCGACTTCCGGTTCATCCCGCATCGCCAGTTTTGCTTACCAAAAATAGCCCACTTGGAGCTCTCGATTTCGTGGCGCGGCTCATCAGAGCAGCCGCGCCATCCTACCTATTTAAAGTTTGAGAATAGGTCGAGGGCGTTGCGCCCCCGATGCCTCTAATCATTGGCTTTACCCGATAGAACTCGAAGGGGCTCCAGCTATCCTGAGGGAAACTTCGGAGGGAACTAGCTACTAGATGGTTCGATTAGTCTTTCGCCCCTATACCCAAGTCAGACGAACGATTTGCACGTCAGTATCGCTGCGGGCCTCCTCCAGAGTTTCCTCTGGCTTCGCCCCGCTCAGGCATAGTTCACCATCTTTCGGGTCCCGACAGGCATGCTCGCACTCGAACCCTTCTCAGAAGATCAAGGTCGGTCGCATAAATAGAATTCGAACAATTTATAAAAGAAATTTAAACCATTATTATATTAAGAATTTTTTTTATTGATAATCTCAATTAATCTCTGTTGATTGTGGCCTTGGCTTTCCTACTCCAACAAAATCTAATAATTAACCATTTCCTATCTTATGAACCTGAAAAGGGGGAAAAAATACCCAAATATGAGGCACTATAGCCGGTGCAAATACTATTACATAGTTATGTCACTCTAGGATTATTTTGAAAAATCTCAACAGAGCACAATTCACCTTAATTGGAGTATATTTTTTCTATTTTTAAGTAAATTAGAAGATTTATTTAGTAAGAAATATATGGTTTTGCAAGTAAAATCAAATTTTTCTACAAAATCAATTTAACTTGTAACTATATTAACAAGACAATACCCACATACTAAAACATCATTCTAGGGTTTTATTTTCACGCCTCAAGCTCAAGGGGTTTGATTATATAATATAAGTACTGTCTCTAAAACTAGAATCAAAATCAAAGAACTTGCTTCCAACACCATAATTAACACCACAAAAAAGAAAAATATGACAAAAAATGAAACACTTAGCACAAGCAAAGCATTAAAGAACAAAATTAAGAAATAAAACATCCAAAAGAAACAAAAAATGAAACAAAATCAAAAACCCTTTTATCCATAGTCCAAATTACCATCATTCATCGACATATAGAATTAGAAAACGTTCACCAATTACACAAAACTCTCATTAACATCACATTGATTCACACAAACACAATCCAACACAACAAAAACAAGAACAAAAGATTAAACAATAATAGAGTAAAAGCTTATCATATTTCTTGTGCATTGTCATGAGAAAAATTAGAGAGAAATTAAAATAACAATATAATAAAATATCCAACACTATATGTTAAAATCCAATATAATCAAATAGAAATATGATAATCCATGTAGTTGATAGAGAAAGATGCAACATTCAAATTCACAACTAATATTTTCATACATTGATAACTAATCCTCCACTTCATACTTATTCTGATATGACATGTGTTCATTAAGTTACTAAAGGAATTGAAAGTTTTTAAATTACATACCTTAGCTACTCTAGCTTTCTCCTTACTCCACGTCTTGTCTTTCTTTTGGAATGTTTACTTGAAAGTGTCTATAAATAATCGCTCGATTCCCATTTGCTTGGCCTAAAAAAAACATTGCTAGAAAAAATGAAATAGTTAAAAAATAATTGAATTAAATTAAAACACTAGTGTTTTAACAAAATTACCAATCTATTTCTACGCTCATCTGCATTGACTGATCCTCCCGTATAAGTGGCAGATGATTTTCTAGAATTACAAGATCGATTCTTCCTATTCTACTGACTTCTTCGTTTGCTCTCTTCAGATTCCCAAAAGTTCAAAATTCTAACACAATTTTCTTCGATGATGCAATTTGGCTTATTTCTACTGCTCTTTGCATAATTCAACAATCCTCGAATGTGAAGACCACATTTCTTGTTAAACATTCTTCTTATCTTATTCTACTTAGTCTCATCCCAAGTGAACTGTCACTGTAATAAATAAAAATATAATTAACTCTATTAAAATTATAAACTTAGTTTCATATATAAACTGAAGGGTATAACTTACCTTAAATTTTTTTCGCCATAATTCTTTTGTATCTTTTGGAGTGCTAGTGTAAGTCATCCGAATCTCACCCCAATGGTTATTCACTATTCTATTAAACTCGTGCACAACATGTTTAGAATTTGTGAATCTATCATAATGGTAAGTAAATAAAATAATTAAAGAAACATATGCTATATAAATAAAAGGAACAATAATCATAAAATTTTAAAATGTAGTACTTACAAATCTCCGCAAGGGGATATCATCTATTGCCTATCTTCTTTCTGTCACGCCCCGACCCACTCCCGAGCCAGGCACGCAACGAGCCCGCCGCGGCACCCAGATGCACGGGCACCACGTCCCGCACATCGAAGCACCGTAAGGCTGTTAACATTCATATAATCCAAGTTTCCAAATCACAGAAATCCCCAAGTGATAAAAATAATACATGTATGCCTCAATGTAAATTAAAATGAGTGAGAGTTAACCTTATACAGACCAGAAGAATTATAAATACAGTCATCCCAATTTAAACAAATACAATGGTCATCCTAACTTACTCAAGATAAAACAATAACCTCAATATATAGCGGAAGAGCGGGTAGTCATACCCCAGCCCAGTAGTCTCCAAAGAATATCCAATACAACAATGCGCACAAATCTCTCGGTCTGAGTCTACCCCTGTAGGAGGGAAATGTGAGGGGTGAGTACCATAGAGTGGGGGGTTGGTACTCAGCAAGTCGGGGGGAATGACATGCTACAATTAATTTTTTTTGGGTGAATTAGGAGTGCCAAAATTATGTCCCAATAAATCCATAGTATGCAAAAAAAATATTATGATATCTCAATAAATCATTCACGGCATACGTATCAAATCAAATATGCATCCAGTATGTATGTCCGTTATATCGTATAGAGCCAGCCGAAAATATCCCGGCAAGGGCCGACCATGGCCAAGGACGGGCAACGTTGGGGGTTTTCACAGTGCAAGTAATAAAATAAGGCTCTCTACCCCAACGTTGGCCACAGACTACTCCAACTAGCCTGTATATATATATCGTACACGTATCAAGGATCAAGCGTGTATGGAAACCCGCCGGTGCTAGACCTACCAAGGTCCTCCCCGGAGTGGTTCAACCGACGACTGTCCATACAATATGTATGACGATCTGGCGGATACCCCCTGCAGAGGCGTATCCGGGCACAACAGGTGCCTCTACCAAATGTCCTTCGTAGCTACGGAATGCCATAGGAAGCATATCATTATCATCACAGTATCCAGGGGCATCCAGCCCAAATCACATATCTCAAGCCAAATCATCAAGCCTTATCATGTCAAAAGCATGTGCCAATATGCAATGAAAGTATAAAATCATGTGGATATATCAAAGTGTGGCACAATCATCAAGTATCAAAATCATGGATGCATATCGATATAAATAAGTTGGGACACTCCATATATCACAAAACATTTTCATAAATCCAGGAGAATAGGTCAATCATACCATTTTAAATCATGCTTTTGAAAGCTTTTTAAAACACGGTATCAATTAAAAGTAGATGTCAAGTCCCACTCACTGTTAGGGGAGGATAACGCACTCCCCAATATTTCCACAAAGTGTAAATCAAGTGTCCCCTCCGTTCAACTCAAATAACTCTTAGGGAGACAAACAGTCCGCAGATTTTTAACCTGCGCAGTCATGGAAAACAGACTATAACTTTGGCTATACCAATCCAAATCAGATGATTCTTATCTCATTTTAAAGCTAAGGGATAGCACTATAACTTTCATTTTGCACACTTCCTCAGATTCAAATCACAGAATTCCCGGTAAGCCTCATTTTGTTACAGCCATATTTAAGTTTCAGATTCTGTCCAGTTTTCGTACAGAAGCTATAACTTTCATCCTACTCATCAAAGTCTAATGATATTTTAACATGTTATAGCTAAGATGTAGATCTACAACTTTCGTGTTTTGAGTTTTATCTAAATATGTCTGGAAGGGGTTGAACAAAATTCATGAACAGGACAGATACGTTTTAGTGAAACATACAGTTTCTGTCAACACAGTTTTAAGGAAAATTGTATAACTTTCAATTTCCTCATGCGAAATAGCTGAAATTTTTATATGTTATAGACAAGGCATATATCTATAACTTTCATGTTTTGTGTTTCTTCAAACTAAGACCGGAGAGGGGTCGTTTTTACTCACTACTGTCAAGGTTCGAAACAGGACGCTTCTATGTCGAGTTTCAGGAAAAGTGCCATAACTTTTGGCACAGGCATCCGAATTTAGTGATTCTTACCTCGTTGGAAAGATAAGACTTAGATCTACAATTCATATAACTATCACATTTTCAAATTCTGGCTCTAAGATGCCTTAAAACAGAGATGAATCACGGACAGAAATAACATTTAAAGTAAGACAGGATAAAATTTCTTACCTCACTTTCTTTGTCTTCCTCTCTTGCTTCTCTCCTTGTTCTCACGAATTTGGGAAGAATGAACAAGCATTCTAAGGCCTTCTTCTTTTATTATTGTGTTAATAAGTCACCACCCTTGGATCAAATCTCCAATTAATCTAAACCATAGGATCGTTTTGACTATTGCATGTGTTTTGATTGGTTCTTTTTTTTTTTGTGTGCATGTGTTCTCATTGGCCCACCTTGCCTTTCTCATCTCCATTTGGCCAACACTTGTCCTCCTCACTATAACACTTGTTCAACACAAGAATACACTTGTCACATTTCATTTAAGTTTTGTTAATTGCTAACAAGTCCTTTGACTTATAAAAATTCTAATTTGACCCCTAAAATTTTCATAATTTCATACTAGGCCCAAAATCTTATATTAGACCTAATTTAATTTATTTAATATGAAATTAAGGTTTTGAATCTCTTTGAGTCAAAATTGATCCGATTTATATTTTACCGTCAAATATCATTTTTTTTTGTGAAAATTCATGAACCTGTAGTAATAGAAACAACATATATGTATATATATATGAAATGGAATTCACTATAGAATACACCGAGGGTCGGTGTTACACTTTCCCCTCAACAAGTGAATGTTGCACCGAAGATGTAACCAAAGGGGACGGCAAAGGTGCATCAGTAGAAGGGGAAGAGAAAGGGGAAGGGAAAGGTGTAGTTGAAGGGGATTGAAACGCTGAGGAGGAAGGGCTTGGTCTTCCATCACTAACTCGTTATGCCCCCACATCGGTACTATCAAGTATAAATGTTAGAACAATAAAGAGAATAAAAATTGCATGTTCATTAGATACATAATGAAGTATATGAAGAAACTTACCATATTTAAATTAACGTACTAATGAGTACAAAGGCCACCAATACTCCAAAAAACCAACTCTAATGATCTATAAAAAAGAAGACAGTGTATCAACAAATGAAAGATAATATATAATAAAAATCACACTACCAAATGATGTATAATAAAGACAGTGTACCATGACTTCGAACTGGAATTAATAGGACTTTCATCATTTCTTTCCGCTCTTTGTCTCTTGCACTGTACGTGGGGCTCAAAATAGTATGAGGCAAACGTTGTTACTTTCTCCGCAATGTATGCATTAACAATCGAGATTTCAACCTATGCTTTATTTTTCACTTTTCTCTTCAAATGATATAGAAATCGAATTTTAATGAAACAAAGTGTATGAGAAAATAATATATAATGAAGTTAGTAATTTGATATGCATTGAAAATGAAGTGTAGAAGATAAAAAGTTCACCTTTCAAATGGATACATCTATCGAAATTAGACAGGACTTACAACTTTAGCCTCATGAGGCATGTGAACTAGGAGGTGTTCCATGAAATCAAAGAACGACGGATGAAATATCCTTTCTAAGTTACACAAAATGATAGGAATATCTCTCTAATTTCTCCATGTGTGATTCCCTTAACATTTTCATGCAAATGTTATGAAGGAAAATATTTAACTCTATAATGGCGCCTCATACAAAATTTGGTAAAAATTCATTGAAAGCAATAAGAATTAGTTTTTCCATAAATATGTGACAATCATGACTTTTCAAACCAATCAACTTGCAATCCTTCAAATCGACACATCTCCGAAGATTTGAGGCATAACTATCAAAAAATCTCATCGATTTCAATCACTCACAAACAATCTGTCTCTGATCCTTATTCAATGTATAAACTGCCTTTGATTTTGGTCCCTTACTATTTCCATCGATATCAAGTGTAGGTTAATTACAAAGAAATCGCATGTCTTTTCTTGTATTCAAGTTATCTTTCATTTTTCCAATGACATAAATTACTGTATTTATCATATTATCAAAACCATTTTTCTCCATATGCATCACATCGAGATTATGATGGATCAGATAGTCTTCCAATATGATATATCCCAAAATATACTCAGTTTGGTTCATTATGCATACTTCCATATCCATATGTTGTACCATGTGGGTCTTCAATAATAGATGGAAAGTGAAGCATTCGCTTCCAAATTTGTTCATCGGTTAATCTTAATGGAGGAGGTGCTTTTTAAATTTTATTCTTAGTGAACTCTTTTTTATTTCTTCTAAATTTATGATTTAGCGACAAAAATTATTTTTGGTAATCAAAATAACTTGTCTTCTTACCATATTTCAATCTGAATGATTTTGATCTCTCCATATATATCGGGCATCCTAAGATCCCAACGGTTCTCCATCTTAATAACATGTCATAAGTTGGAAAGTCATTTATCATCCAATGAAGAATAGCCTTCATTATAAATATCTGATCAGTATGAACATCATATGTAGGAATACATTCATCATATAGTTGTTTTAACTCCACAATCAATGGTTGCATATAAATATCTATTAACTTTTTCGGATTTTACAGGTCAAGCATGACCAATGTTAAAAATATTTAGGGTGTCTTCAAATACATACCAAGCGGAAGATTGTACAGAGTTAAGATTATTAGCCAACATGAATAAGTTTTTCCTGATTTGCCAAATGGAGCAAACTCATCAGCACAAAGACCTAACCTAATGTCTCGAGTCTCTTTTGCAAACTCAAGATATGTTCTATCAAAATGTTTTCATGCCTCTGCATTCGAAGGATGATGCATAAGCCATTCTCCTATTTCATAATTTGCATGTCAAGTCATGTGTTCAGCAATGGCCTTAAATGTATAAAGCCTTCGCAATCTAGGAGTTAAGGGTAAATAAAATATTTGTCTGCATAGTTTATGCTATTGATTACGACCTGACCTCCTACACTATTATACCCACATTGGTTACAAAATTTATAAAATTCTACATTTTTATCATCTCCCCAATATAATATACAACAATCTTTGCATACATCAATCCTTTCTATTAGAAGATCTAAGCTTTCACCAGCTTTTTCATACTATAGAAATTATTTGGTATGATATGATCACAAGACAATATTTTTCGAATTACTTGAACAATATCATTGAATCAATCATCAGACATATTATACTCTGCCTTGACATTTAACAGTCTTGTCGTTAGTGATAACTTAGTATAGCTGTCACAACCAGCCCACAAAGATTCATTTCTAGCTCTCAGCATTTCCTGATATTGATTAGAGAAAAATGTTTCATTATTCACCTTCTCATCAACACCTGTTACTTCTATCTCCTCCAATGGTGATGCATAACTAGTATACACTTGTTCAAATGTTGAAACAAAACTAGTACTTGCATGGTTCGATTCATGAATAAAATTCTAACCCGCTGCATCATTTATCATCCTTTGATATGAGTTCAGTTGATCATAATAACTCTGATCCCCTCTAATTAAAAATGCATGTCTTTTCGATATTCTTCATTGGATATAAACAATTCACTATGACAAGTCTAATTATAGTAATTTGGGATAAAACCAAATCCATAATGATGTTCCTTAACTTTATCACACTTACGAAATTTATCATTACCATACTTTCTACACAAATACCTTAACTTATTTTCATCTATAAACTTAATCTTACTACTAGCAAAATTCAAAAATTGTTTAAACCCAATAATAAACTCATCAGTTAAATCTCGACATTCAGGTAAGTTCTTATTATATATCCAATTTCTATCGTTTTGCATTTTCTCTGCTTACAAATTTGATTTATAAAATATTAATAAAAAGTACTACTAACAAAAGATACTTGATTGGAGTAAAAAAAAATGGAGTTACCTTATTTATAAAGAGGGTCCTATTCTCCTTTTGAATTCGATCGATGAAACCTTATAATTAAATAATATATTAGTATTACATATATACACTATTAATAATATAAATAATGTATAATATATTAATTTATAACAATAATAAATAATTAACATATAATAAAAAATAATATAAAAAACATTAACATATATAAATAAAAGTAAAAAAAAAAGTTATATTGCTTTTAAAGAGGTTCCTGCTCTCCTCATAAAACAGCATGATAACATATATTAATTTGATATATATATCATAATATAAGGAAATATTAACCTAAATCAATATCCTTAGCAAAACTAGTTTAATAATAATTAAATTGTAATATATCAATTAAATATAATAACATTATTTCATGTATTAGCAAAGAGAAAATGCCACAATAAAGTATTCTAAATAATCATAATCTTATTTAAATAATAAGTTGAACAATCTATCTTCTTATAATATGATAGATTACTTATTTATATCAATCATCATATGTAAAATATATATATATATATATATATATATCATTTAAACATATTATTAGCATTAAAAGATTAGGGTGATAACATATTATCATAATTATAATATTAATCATATTTAATATTTTCGAATATTATTATATCATGAATATTTATTATCATAATATTGCATTATTTATATTATCTATGACAGTATATTATATTCTACATGTTGTAAATTATATTATAAAAGTTATCAATATTATCAGTATGATTCAGTAACATCGCTAATAATATTTATATAATAATTTGTATGAAAATTAATTTATATAAAAATTAATATTAAAATATGTTCAGATTAATAAGCTACTCATAATATATATTATTATATATGTATTAATAATATAACATTATGTTATATTTTAAAATTAAACCTAATAATATGATTATGTGATCACTCATTTTAATATTATTAGTAGATAATATCACACATAAACTAACTATATAAATTGTGTTAACAAAAGTTTATGATGATATGCTATTTACTGATAATGGATATACACCAGGGTCAAAGGACAACAATAAAATAACATGAATCGAGATGGAAAAAATGAATACCTCAGCTACTTGGATGGTTGCTTTTCTCTCCTCTACTTGAGTTACCTATCCAACCCAAACAAGCACCACTATGCCACAGTCCAATAAATAAAAATAATATATAAATAAAAATAAAAAAAATATGGGAGGGGATGCCTCCCAGAATGGTAGCCCTGCCACCGGCCGCCATTCACAGAGGAGGGGGAGGGGGGCCCCTCGCCTCCCCTCCCCTTCTTTTGCCAAGATATGTGAGGGAGAGGGAGGGGACACCTCCTCTGAGGGGACATCTCCTCCTCTTAGATCTGGCAGCTCTGCCGTCAGATCTGGAGTCTAGTAGTGAGCTGCCCCTGGACGGAGGGAGGGGTCCACCCTCCCCCCTCTTTTGAGAGAGACAAGGAAGGGGTAGGGGCAGCTCTCCTCCTCCCAAATTCGGTGGTGCTGCCATTGGATAATCAACCCAGCGTCGTGTCACCGTCGGACCTTGAGCAAAGATAGAAAGAGAGAGAGAGAGAGAGAGAGAGTTGGGAGACATACCTTGTTGCTCGAGTGCGCGCAAGAGAGAGAAAGAGAGCGACAAGCCATGAGAGAGAGATAGAATGAGAGTGTGAGAGGCATGAGGTTGAGTGAGAAGGGTTTGCACTTCTAATCAGCGATGAACTCTATGTTAGTCACTGATTTGTGACGAACAAACACTACAAGAAAAAGCACTAACACCGCCAGATGATTAGCGTTAGAATCAAATTCATCAGTAATAACAACGGATTACCGTCAGACCTAGGAGCAAGAGATAGGTCAGAATCTGTGAGAGATTACCGTCGGATTCTGTGATAAAATTACCGACAGATTCATTTCCATCAGTAATTCAGACTGTAAAACAATCATCTTTTCTCATTTTAATTTGCGAAACCCTTTAC
Organism: Dillenia suffruticosa; assembly: GCA_033439265.1. Classification (NCBI taxonomy): domain Eukaryota; kingdom Viridiplantae; phylum Streptophyta; class Magnoliopsida; order Dilleniales; family Dilleniaceae; genus Dillenia; species Dillenia suffruticosa. Next base: position 25,485,275 of record JAVTVX010000015.1, read on the forward strand.
CGACGGAATGGCGATTAATCAGCGATGGAAATTATCGACGGATATAAGTCTGTCGATAATTCTATTTAGGGCCAACAACTTAGGAAGATTCTCCCCATTTCATTCACGTATCTTTCTCTCCATCCCTCGCTGTCCTCTCTAGAGGACGTTCCTCCTCGTCTCAGGTGAAGTGATTCTTCGTCGAGCTACGAGATTGGTCGTCTTGAGCTTCACTGTCACCGTCCGCATCGTTGTGGGCCCCCTCGTCAGGTTAGTCTCACTGTCTATCTCTGTCTTTTTGTGTTTTTGTATCTTAGATTAGGGTTTCTCTGTCTCTTATACCAAGCCTTGTGGAATCGAAATAAAAGTGCCCAAAAAATGCTTTGTTCAAAACATTTTATCATTTGTTATAAAGAAGGGGCCGATGACCTAGAAAACACCACAATAACATAACCCCCCCTTTTTTCTTCAGACGCCCACACCAAATCTGAGATTGCTATGGAGTGTGGGGGTGGTCTTGTTTGTAACGTCTTTGTCTAGTTCTATCTTTATTAATTTGCTTATTCTATAATGAAGAACTAAATTTAGGTATGTTCTAAACAAAATTACATTCTATTAGCACCATTTTGCCAATTAGATGAGTGTGGACATGAAACGAACCCTTGCTCTATGACATTGTTGTTAAAGACACAACGACAAATCAAATTTCAAAGAGAGAAATTTCAAATGAAAAAGAGCAGGAAAAAATATCATTTTTCATGTGTTATTTGTAGCTTATTTTCATGTGTCAAAATCGGACAATGATGCTTGGCTGTTAACATAGAGGCATTAAGATTAATATTTTTTTACATACCCCACTTCATTAACATACCCCGCCTAATTATCATTTTTTTAATTCTTTATTGGTTATACAGTTTGAACTTGGAAATGGGGTCAATGATCGTAGTTAGATATATCGTCGTTTAGCAAATGGATACTTGATAGATGAATTTGTTGAGAGTGTGAATGACTTCTTGAATTTTGCATGTTCTCAATATAACTTCATGGATAGATTGATCATTAGATGTCTTTGTAAAAAATGTCAGAATCAAAAATTTTTTAGTCGAGATGATGTCGCAGTCCACTTGTTGTCAAAAGTGTTTGTAAATGGTTACAGCATATGAGATTGTCACGGAGAAGACAGAAATAGAGAATCAAATGAAGGACAATCATCTATACATAGAGAGGATGTTGACGCTCCATATAGATCTATGGTTTTGGATGGCTTAGGCCATCTATTTGATTGGAATTGTAATTATGATATTACGAATAATGAGAATAACGAGCAACCGAATCCCGATGCGGTATTGTTTTATGACTTGTTAAAAAGGTCATAAAACCATTATGGAATGAGTGCAAAATGTAGATAACGTTGTCTACTGTATCACAATTGTTGAATTACAAGTTAGAGTTCAAAATGAGTAAGGCATGTTATGATCGCATGAATGCGATCATACAAAGTATGTTACCCGAAGATTCAAATTTGACAAGCAATTTCTATAGAGTAAAGAAGATATTGAAAAAACTTGGATTTGGGTATGAGAAAATTGATATTTGTGAAAATTATTGCGTATTATATTATCAAAAAAATGGGGATAGGACTGAGTGTGTGGTATATGGTCATTCTCGATATAAGATAAGAACAGTTGGTAGTCAAAAACGGAATAAGGTACCAAATAAGGAATTACGATACTTGCCTCTAATACCAAGACTTCAAAGGCTTTACATGTCAAGAGCAACATTAGAGCACATGGCCTGGCATTCTAGAAATCAACATACTGACGATGATCTAGTTACTCACCAGGCCCATAGTGAAGCTTGGAAACATTTTGATTGTGTTAATCCATCCTTCGCCTTTGAATGTCAAAATATGCGTTTAGGGTTATGCACAGATAGATTTAACCCTTTTGGTCAGTCAAACATTCCTTACTCTTGTTGGTTGAGGAGACTTGTAGGTACAACATTCACTTTATATTTTTTGACTAATTTCTAATGTATATGTATGTCAATATTATAGCTAACTATATTATATTTATTAATTTTTTTAAATAGGTATCTGATGGGAGAAATTCCATAAGTAAAAATGTAAGAGACATAGCACAAGAGCCATCACGTGCAGTGAAATGTTTCAATGGATATTTTATGAATGGTTCAAGTTTCACACACATGATTATGGACATGATAGATCAACAATGAATAGCAACGTATATTTGAAAGGGGGTTGTTACAATGATTTCGAACGTGATTTCTATGAGATGTTGATTGATATCATTGAGTTGGAGTATTTTGGAGTTGGTAACAATGTGATATTATTTAAATGCATTTGGTATGATACTAAGAAAGGAGTACGGGTGCACTCTCGTCATGGACTTGTTGAAGTTAATCATAAATCAAGACTACATTCTAATGAGCCATTTGTTTTGGCAACACAAACACAACAAGTGTACTATACACCATACTCTTGTAAGAAAAGAGAGAGAAGTAATTGATGGGTTGTATGTAAAACAAAGGCTCGATGATCAGCTAATGATGGTGCTATGCTTCCAATGGAAGCTGAATTTTTTTACCAAGAAGATGAACCATCAATTCCTATACTTGTAGAGCCGACAGCTGAACTTGATGATCTAACAATTCTTATTGGTTATGAAATAGATGAGGTAAATCCAATTGAGATAATAGAAGAACAACATAACATATTGGAATTGTCACCTGATGTTGAAGAAGAAGAAGAAGAAGAAGAGCTCGATTCTGAAGAAACAGAACACATGGAAGAAGTTGATTTTGGTAGTGGTGAATGATGACATCTCATGATTAGATATTTAGTTGACTTATGTATTTGCAGATTTTGAATGTATTGCATAGACTAATGTCTTTGGACTTGGTTTTATAGTGTACTTGGTTTTAAATGATTTTATCAATAATTTATTTCGTAATAAAAAAATTGTGTATGTCTGTGTTGTCATTTTTTTTGTTTGTCTTAAATGTTGTCTACAAATTCAAATTTGTTAATCTTTATATTTTGTTATTAAATATGTATTAAGTAATGTATTTCAGGTCTACAAATATGGTACAAGACAGAGAATCTACCTTAGGAAAGCTCTAGGAGAAGCAACGAGAGCGGTCGAGGATCTATCAATATTGAAAATATCCCTAGCACAAATGCTGTGCCTCAAGCTCCCGATGCTAAAGATTATGGTAATGTGGGGTCCTCTTCCGCTCAAGGTAGAGGCCCAAACCGCGGCACGGATGTGCTTGTCAATCTAGTTGGTCAAATATTTATTGAGACGGCGAACCATACGTAAGTCCATTTCTTAGTTAAAATTTAAATTCATCTTTTTATGCCTAAGTGAAATTTTATTATTTTATTTGAAAATAGCTTTCTTCATCCTAAAATTATCCATTCTATTACTAAGGACATTAAGAGACATCACATTGGGGCATGGCTTACTTGGCGGATGGTGTCACATGAGACAAAAGATGGATTTTGGGAGAAGTTTCATGTTAGTATTTATTTGAAAAAATTTATGTTTCTTCCTACATATAGCGACCTTTACAAGTGATCATTGTCATGGAAGAAGGCACAGGTGGTAGGTTTTCTAACAGAAAGAGTAGGCGAGGGAGCAAGGAAGTAGGGCAGTGTTGAGGCCTAGTTCAAAGCATGTGGTAGGTCTAGATAGAGTCTTTGCCGATGGAAGTTCAATACTAGATAACCACAGTTACCACCACGGAGCCAGTAGAGTCCGTTAGAGCCTAGAGGGATATAGAAGAACAACATGCAGAAGTAATATACATAAGTAGGAAGCAAAGAATGGGGGAGTTACCCATGATGATTTGTTCCAGACAATGGACTATAATATGTGCATAGAAAGATCTGATGCAGTTCCACAGTATATGCAGCCATTCCCCCATGAAATTGGTCTGCCCTTTTCACTCTAATGTCAATAAATTAGCTTGTCATAGTCTGAGTATCAACTATATTGATATTGAAATCATGATAAATTAATCTTGTTCCATTACATAATCACAATTTTAGATTTTTACAACGTAAATGCATATCCGGAATACCCTTTTCAAAGTCAAAACACATGGTGGCAAACCATTTGGAGAAAATGAATTAGGAAACTTTGCTTCGTAAAATTCTTATGGATCATTGTCAACAGAATCAAACGAGAAGTAATTATATTCATCTTTTAAAATATCTTTTTGTTAAGCCTATATATCTCATTATATATCTATGTGAGTATAGCCCTTGTTGCTATATATGTAAGTTCATACTAATGACATTCAAGTTCTAGGAAAATTGTATCAATTATCCTAAAAAATTTGATATTTGAAATCACCCCCAAAAATAATAACTTTGCCACAAAAAATTGCATTAGATTATCTAATATCTTTCAATCCCACGTCTATGTGTTTTAGGTTCCTCTTTCCAAATAATAATTGATATCTTCTTTGTAAATCTTTCAATCCCACGTCTATGTGTTTTAGGCTCCTCATCCTAAATAATAATCGATATCTTATTTCTTTTGTTCTATTTGAAATCACCCCAACAGAAGTGTTTTGTTTTGTTTTTTTTTTGTGTTTTTCTGGGACTGTCTTTCTCCCTTCCATCTGGGGTAATTGCCCACTTTTTGAGTAATATGTTATTTTTGTACTTTCCATTTTCTTCTATTCTTGTAGTAAAGAAATAGAGGACTTGTTATCCTCTTCTCTTGTAATTATCTTTCTTTCTGATATTTTTCTTTTCCTATAAAATATGCAATTTTATTTTTTGTTGGGAACTAAATGCTTTTGAATTGTTGATGTTGAAACTAATAAACTGTAGTTGTTCCAATGGCTAGTAGTGGAACCGTGGCTCCTTTTAATGCGAAGTTATGCACCCCCTTTTCTCTTTTTATGGTTAATACCGAAAATTTTGTCTGCCCAACAGATGCAATTCTGATTCCTGAGCAAGCAATTGCACATGATTTTGGACTTTTACATTTTTCCTTTTAATCATTTTCTGGAACTTAGTGTTCTTTTCATTCATCATTCATGTTGGGCACTTGGTTTTGGGGTTGGTGAAGATTTGTGAGACAGATTGAATGACTGTTGGTGACTTTGGGAAAGCAGTTGAAAATGATGCCACAAAGACTTGTGTTCTGGATGGAACTGTTCATCTTTGTGAAGTTTCCTTCTTGATTAAATTAGCATACTTCCTTCTTTCTTTTGCTTCATTCCTTGAAGAGGCTTGCAAGATCTACTTACCTGAACTTTAGTATGTCTTAGGGCTCGCTGCCTAGGATCATGAATTTGCATTCTCTAGTATTCTTTTTACGTACCTGTACTGTTTGTTCTAGCACAACAATTATGACGTGTTTAAACCTCTCTCAGTTTTTTTTTTAATTTTTTCCTTTTCACTCCGCATGACTTGTTTAAACTAACATCACTCTCACGCTTTGTTTTGGTTTTTAGAGCTATCATAGTTATTGCCATACAACTTCTTTGATTTGATTTTTTTTTAATATGCTATGTTACTAGCAATCGTCAATGCACACACATGTTCTGTGTGCCATACAATTTTTTTTTTAATTTTTATTTTTTAAAAATTTTTAAAAAAATTTTTTTGGCTTTTTTTTTCCTTTTTTTTTCGTGGCAAGTTCTCTCTCATGCACACACATGCATCCTAAATATGACTCTAAAATATGACTTCCTTTTGTTGGAGTAGCAACGTTCCTCCGTAGTAGCCTTTGAAGCTAAACTTAGATGGCATGGTCTGCATCAGATTGTTGCCACCTTTTTTCTTTTTTCTTTCTTTTTTGTGTGCTCCTCATCTTGTTGCCACCTTGCTTGCAACAGATTGTTGCAAGGTCTGCATCATTACTACTGGATGAAGGTAGTAAATTTGTACTTAAAAACATATGAGACTATTGTAAATAAGGTTAGGATTATTAAGGCAGAAGGCGGAAGATGCACTTCAAACAATAAGTAGAATATCCCAGCCAGAATCTATATATTCCGGTGCGAAAGTAAACAACTCAAGATTGATAACTAGGAAGGGGATTAACATGCTTTTTATTATGTTTGAAAACGTGGTGGGTTGTTATCTTATTAACTTGGTTGTTTTTACTTATTGCATTAAATTAACTTGTTTCTTCTCACTTCACTATATGTAGCAAAAATTCACATGGCGGGACAGGGAATCATTATTGATTTACCATGCATGGCAGGCTTCATGCACGAGAAGGTATGCGGATATGCTTGGGGCAGCACGAAAGCAAGCAATGTAGGCCATTGGAACTACAAACATTTCTGAAACGAATGGCCATCCCCCGTAATTTTTGACATATGCTATTTGGGAGGAATTAATTAATAAACATTGGAGTACACTAAAATGGCAATTGAAGTCAAATGTTGCTAAGCAAAACCGGAATATGGAAAATGATGGAGAAATTACAAAGCACACTTCCAGTTCGATCCCATTTGCGATACACATGAAAATGATGGTTTGTATATATATATTTTCCAAATTTTGTTAACATACTTTTCTACTCCTATATTGTAATAATGTTTTTTTTTCCTTATTTCAGTCAGAAGAAAGTAACCACTTAGTTTCACATCTCGACCTCTTCAATCGAACTCACAAGCGTGAAAAAGGAAAAGGGCATTTTATGGACAAGAAATCAGAAACAATTAGTGTAAGGCAAAAATATTATTATTTTTACTTTACATAACATACTCATATGATTAAATTCACAAACATAATTACATATGCTTGTTGTAGGGTAAGTACAAACTACTACTTGATGAAAAATATGGCTCAGATAGCGCTTCGCAACCAGAATATGATACGAGATCGTGGTGTGAGGTTACTGGAGGTCTAATGAAGGGACGTCTATATGGTTTTGGGGAGGGCGTTGATGACAAACCCACCAGAAACTCCTCGGGTGCCACTTTCTCTCCATGCGTGCCTTCGACTTAGATGTAAACTAAGGAGGAGGTTGATAAAATGATGCACGAAATGAGAAATCAAATGCTATAGCAAGTGCGATGTCAACTAGGGCAGGAAATGGGAGCACAAATTCGTGAAATACTTGGACAAACAGGTATATCACCTACACCACCTGACCTTGATAGCACATAGGCACCGAGTTTGATCTCCCATGTATGTGACATTGATGAATTTTTTTTCTTATATTTCACGATTATGGTGTCTATAATTACGGATTGTAATTCAATTTATCGAGTTGTTTGATATATTTGACTTCATATACATTGAATGTTCCAAACTTGATCTTTTAAGTATGATGTTGTTCCAAAAATGGTAATATTTTTTCTTTGCTGAAATGGTGTTGAGCATAGTATCTTTCGTACCAGGAGATATCGATTATAAAAGGTGTTTCGAATTATATGTTATAGGTTAACAGATTAATAGGTTCAGATTGCATTGAACGTGTTAAAATTATAAAATTTTATCGATGGCTTTCCGAGTGATTTTCGCCAGATTTATGTCGTCATCTATCGGCAATCCCTCGGTGACTCATTGTAGTAAGGGAACATTACCGATAGATTTGCGTCAGAATTATTGACGACAGAAATAAATCCATCGGTGATCAATTAGTGAAAGGGCTCTCATTCAGTGACGGAATACTGATGAATAAATACCCTATGTTAAAAATCCATCGGTAATCCTTCAGCATTCTGTCGGTGATATTACAATTTCATCGATAGATTACCGATGAAATATGATCAACGGAATATTACCAACGGAAATGGTAATTTTTTTTCTTTACTGAAGTGGTGTTGAGCGTAATGTCTTTCGTACCAGGAGATATTGACTATAATAGGTACTTCGAATTATATGTTACAGGTTAACAGATTAATGGGTTCAGATTGTATTGAACGTGTTAAAATTGCAAAATTTTACCGACAGCTTTCCGAGGGATTTTCATCGGATTTACATCGTCATCCATCGGTAATCCCTCGGTGACTCATTGTAGTAAGGGGAACATTACCGACGGATTTGCATCAGAATTACCAACGACAGAAATAAATCCGTCGGTGATTAGTTGATGAAAGGGCTCCCATTCAACGACGGATAACTATCTTATATTAAATATCTGTCGGTAATCTTTCAACATTTTGTTGGTGATATTACAATTTCACTGATGGATTATCGACAGAATATTACCAACGGAACCATTCCATCGGTAATCTGTCTGAAACGATACCGACAGATTCAACATCCATCGTTAAAAATTTGCAGGGTCATTTTCAGCGACGAATAGATTCGTCAGTGATAGTCTTCACCGATAGAAAATTTTTCCATCACTAATACGGGATTTTCTAGTAGTGAAAAGCGTTCGTCACTCAATCAGTGACAAATACTAGTGTTCGTTGCAAATTTGTAACAAATTTAGCAATAAATATGGTAATTTGCAATGAATTTTGCAATAAAAATTTAATTCCATCCATTAAACTACAAAAGTAGAGACACACTATCAACGATATTTAAGTTCATTACATGCAATAACAAAATTACAGACAAAAAAATGTTCATTATATTAATCATCAATAAAAGAAATTTTCTTTTTCGTACTTAGATAATGATTTGAATACTTAAACAAATTTATAATTTTGTGACTTATATAAATATATACTCATATATTCATATGAATAAACTCTACTACTGTAAAAGGTAATACTGAGTTGTCATTTTTTTATATAAATAAGAATTGATTGAATTATTTATTGTCCAAAGTTGTAGATTTGGTGATAATCTTAACATTTACTATGTATTCAATTCAATTTCTTAATTATGAAAATGGTCAAAAATAGAGACAATTGAAAAGATTACATAAGAGAGCGTAGAAAGAATTTAGACATAAAATTTGACACAAGATTTTTAAAATTAACTATGAATTTAGTCACGAATAATTTATTTGTGATTAATTAGTGACCAATTTAGTAACGAATTTTAAATTTTATGGCTAAATTTTGCAACGAAATTTGTATTTGTCCTGATTAATGATAAATTTAGCGATGAACGATATCGTTTGTTATTGAATTAGTGACGAACTACTTAATTCGTCGTCGATTTAGCGATGAACCTCATAGTTTGTCATTGATTTAGCGACGGACAGTACAGTTGGTCCCTCAATCAGTGATGAACCCAACTGTTTATCATGGATTTAGTGACAAACTATACATCTTGTCAGTGAATTAGCAATAAACAACATGGTTTGTCGCTAAATCAGCAACAAGCGCCGATTATCGTTGCTAAATTAGCGACGACGATGGAGTTCATCGCTCAATTACTGACAAACAATTTAATTCATTGTCGATTTACCGACGAACAACAATGAACTCCATAGTTCGTCGCTATTTTAGCGATGGACAATGGAGTTAGTTGTTGAATCAGCAACGCACTATGAGGTTCGTTGCTAATTCAAGGACGAACAATTTAGCTCGTCCCTAAATTAGGAGTGAAGGAAAAGTTTGGGGTTTGAATTCTATTGTTAAATCAACGATAAATCCGTATTTGGGGTTTGAAGAAAAACCTATATTTATTTATTTAGTTTCGTATGCTAAAATCTATCGTTAAATCTGTATTTTTTTAATGAATTCTTTTGAGGTATGAAGGAAAGTTTTTAATAGAAATAATGGAAAAAGATAAAATGTGAAGGAGATTTACGAAAAGGATAAAACTTAGGAAGTACTTGCAGAAAAATGACGGAATTTAAAAAATAACGTCAAATGATTGGAGTGGTTTGGCATGCAAAGGCAAGTGTTTAACATGTGGCGGATGGAATTTCCCTTGGCTAGGATGGGAAGATGCGATGTATGGAATTCAGCAAAGTATTTGGCATGGTGAGAGGACACATGGGTACCATAGAATTGTGACATTTGTACCACAGAAGTGTTTGGGGGAAGAGAATGAAGGGCTTGGATCAAAGTGCAAATCTCTATCACAAATCAACGATCGAGATCATTTCTAAGTTTTAAAATATATAATCTAAATTAAAATTTTTATTTCATAAAATATTGGGGGGTTATATGAAGACCAATGGTCGAGCTTAGATGGCTAAGAATTGGAATTCATTGGGGGGGTTATATGAGGACAAACAGAAAGTGTAGGCCACTCACATTGCCTTTGCCAAAAATAGTTTTAGCATGACAACATTGTTTTTCAATTATAACCGATATTCCAACACGTCAAATTGGCATTTCCTAATACAACAATGTTTATAGTCTTTGGTTCGGTTCCTATTTTTTATTACTTGCATTTTCTTGTAAGTATCATCAGCCACCAAGATAGATTGAAATGTAAGCATGCATAATTTCCAAAAGTTGCTATCACACCATTGGAAGAGAGAGAGAGAGAGAGAGAGAGAGAGAGAAGTGGGACATTGTTGCAGACAAAGCCGAGGCATACATTAAAAAGAAAAAAACAAGAAATGAGTCATATTTGTTGGATATAGTGTTTGTGATGGGGCAAAGCAAACCAAATGAAGGAGCTTATCTTTTTAAGCTAAAGGAGTCCTTGTTTGCGAAGGGAAAAACAATTTGTTTAGCAATTGGATGATTGATTAAGGATATATTTGCCAAAATAGAAGACTTACATCATTATCATGATATAAAAATTACTCTAATCTAATGATCACAATTCTTTTCTTTCAATCCGGTAACATTGAGCTTTTCCAATTCATGGGATCGGAGATAGGGTAGTGATACCAAATTGTGAATAACAAAAAGGTTTATTTATGATAAGTTATTACCACAAGCTGCTACTTCCCCCTCAATATATATATCTCTTTAATTATAAAATAAGGGTATAATATTGTAATATCTTTTTCCTAGCAAGATGCTTCTTATCTAGATATAAAAGAAAAGTGGTTTGGGAGTGATGGTCTCTCTCTCTTTTTTTTTTTTTTTTTTTTCCTGGAATAGCATTCTTTTTTTTTTTTTCATTCGGGTCTTTTTTTTTTTAATTTAAATTCTCTCTTTTTTGACCTTTTTTTTATTCGGGTCTTTCGTCCTTTTATTTTTTATCTGATTTTGTATTTCCTTTAGATCATTAGGTTTTTTTAAACATAAGTTTTTCTCTTTTTATTTTTTTTGTCCCACTTGCTGACCACAATCCCCAGTTTTTTTCATTCGGGTCTGTTTTTTCATTCAAATCATTTCTCTTTTTGACCCAATTTTTTTACTCCTTTCTCTTTTTATTTTTTTATCCAGTTTTATTTTTTGCTTAGATCATTCATTTTTTTTTTGGATATGAGATTTTCCCCTTTTGTTTTTTTTTTACCCCACTGATCATAGTTTTTTTTTTTCATTTATGTCATTTCCTTTTTTTTGACCTTTTTCTCCTAAGAATAAAATAAAAACGTTTTGAGTGTAGTCGTCCCATATTTTTGGAACCCCAGTTTTTTCTTATTCGAATCTTTTTTTTTATTCAACTCTTTCCTCGTTTTTTGACCATTTTTTTCAATCGGATTTTTTCTCTTTTTATTTTTTATCTGGTTTTTTTTTTTCATTTGGGTCTTTCGTTTTTTTGACATGTTTTTCCCCTTTTTTGTCCTACTTGCTAATCACAGTTTTTTATTTTTTTCATTCAAGTCCTTCTTCTCTTTTGATCCATTTTTTTCATTCAAATCTATCATCTTTTTATTTTTTTACTCGTTTTATTTGCACTTAACTTCTTCGGTTTTTTTGACATAATTTTTCTCCTTTTGTTCTTTTTTTAGTCCCACCTGTTCATCATGCACTTATCGTCGTTTCTTTATTTTAAGACCACAACTTTTTTTATTTTTTTTATTCTGATTTTTTCTCTTTTTATTTTACCATTTTTTTCGTTCAATCCCTTTCTCTTTTTATTTTCTACCCGATTTTTTTCCTTAACTCCTTTGGTTTTTTTTTTTTTTTACATAAATTTTCTCCTTTTTCTACCCCTCTTGTTCATGCAAGTCTTTACTCTTTTTTTTTTTGACCTAGTTTTTTTTTTTCTGCTTGAGTTCTTCGTCGTTTTTTATTATAGGTTTTTTCCTTTTTGTTTAACCCCTTGGATTGTTATTTCTTTATTTTTAAACCATAGTTTTTTTTTTATTCAACTCCTTACTCTTTTTATTTATGATCCTTTTTTATCTTAAATCTTTTGTCTTTTTTTGTCATAGATTTTTCCATTTTTGATTTTTTTGGCCTCACAAATTGTCGTCCATTTGTTTTAATTATCTTTTTACTCCACCTATTACCCCTTTTTCTACCTCATTCGTTGGTCTTTTTTAAAACTCCAGTAGTTAGCCTCTTTTTTTCCTATCACTAATATATGTCGTATTTTTTATTGATGTAAACGATAATTTAGTTTAAATATTGAACTAATTATAGATCTAATAAATGTTTTTACAATAAAAAAATATAATTCGTATCTTATAGGTATCTCGCGTTAACTCTAAGCATAAAAAAAAATGTTTAATGAGTGTGACCGTTCTCTCACGTGATCAAGACATGACCTCGCTTTAAAGGACTCAAAAAGTTGTATGACTCTATACATGTCCCAGTTTAGTACTTGTTCACCATTTCTACTTGTCACTTTACTTTTAAGATTTAGATATCTCTTTGAGATTCTAGATTTTAGCACATTTAGGTAATGTAAATTTCAAATATAAGATTGATCCGAGTCATTTCGGTTTTAAAATTTAAAAACTCCTAAATTTATTAAAAGAGATGTTAAAATTATCGAAATAATCTATATCAATTGAAATTTTAATGTTTTGGATTATTTTATTCATAATTTAATAACTATATTAAAAATCTAATAAATTATTTTTTTTCATCTCACGTAGCACACAACGCGTCGTGTGTTTGCTAGTTGCTAGTCTAAATATAAAAGAAAAAATGGGAAGGGTATGGTTGTCCCATGGCTTTTTTTTTTGGGACCCCATTTTTTTATCATTTAGATTTTTTTTTTTTTCATTAAAATCCTTCCTTTTTTTTTTTTTTTATCATTTTTTCATTTGGGTCTCTCATCTTTTTAGTTTTTTGTCTGGTTTATTTTTTTCTTTCATTCATGTTCATGTTTATTTTTTTTTTATTCAAGACATTCCTCTTTTTTTTAACCATCATTCGGATCCTTTCTTTCTTTTTTTTTTACCCGATTTTGTTTTTTGGTTAGCTCTTTCGTTTTTTTGGGACATAGTATTTTTCCCTTTTGTTTTTTTGACGCTGTTGGTTGAACACAATTTAAAAAAAAAATTGCGTTCATTTCTTCCTCTTTTTTTTTGGACCAGTATTTTTTTTTTTTGGTTTGAATCGTTCTTCCTCTTTTTTTTGGACCAGTTTTTTTATGTGTTCGAATGGTCGTCTGTTTATTTTTTAGACCATAATTTTTTTTCATTCAAATCCTTCTTTTTTTTACCCCATTTTTTTTCATTTATACTCTTCCTCTTTTTAGTTTTTTAACCTGATTTTTTTTTCCTTCAAGTCATTCAATTTTTTGGACATAGTTTTTTCCACCTTTTTTGGTCCCACTTGTCTATTCAGTTCCTTACTCTCTTTTTCACCCGGTCTGTTTTTTTTTCTCGTTTAGTCTTTCATTTTTTTTGAATATAAATTTTCCCCCTCTTTTTTTACTCCACGGATTATCATCTATTTATTTTTAGACCATAGTTTTTTTATTTTATTATTAGGTTTTTACTCTTTTTATTTTTAACCACTTTTTTACTCCTTAATCTTTTATCTTTTTTTGACATAGATTTTTCTTATTTTGTTTTTTTTTTGTCCCACGGATCATTGACCCTTTATTTCTATTACATTTTTACTTCACTTATTATCTGTTTTTTTTTTTTTTGCCTTATTTATTGGTCTTTTTTTAGAACTCTAATGGTTGATCTTTTTTTTTTTTTTTTTTTTTTTTCTGTTGTTAATATACGTTATATTTTTCATTGATTTAGACAACAATTTAATTTAAATATTGAATTCATTATAAATTTAACAATTGTTTGTACAGTGAAAAATATACAATCCACATTTTGTGAACACCCCGCACCAACACGTGATTTCTCTCTAAATAACTCAAGAAGTTGTTTGAAACTGTATATGTTCATGCTTAGTATTTATTCACCATTTTCACTTGTCGCTTTACTTTTAATATTTAGATATCCCTTTAAAACTCTAATTCTAAGGATATTTAGATAATATAAGTTTCAAAAATAAAATTGATTCAAACAATTTTGATCTCAAATTTTAAACACTTCTAAATCTATTAAAACATAATTTAAAATTATCAAAATAAGTTATTACAATTAAAATTTTAATATTTTAAATTGTATTATTCATAATTTATTAATTATATTATAAATCTAATAATTTATAATTATTTTTAACTATTTCTTTCCGTGACACACACCGTGCGTTCAAAACCCTTTTCTAAGTTTTTTTGTCAATGTCCAAAACAAATAGAGGAACTAAATCATCGTTTTGTTGAAATGATGAATCATAAATCACGGCCTATGGGCCCACCACCTCCGAAAGAAGCTTTTCATCATCTTCGCTTGTCTTCATTTCTTTAATATAATATAACATAATATTTTGTATTACTTATATTATTTATTTACCATTAATAAAAATATTTATGTAAAAATAATTTTTTTTCAAAAAAATATTCAAAATTTCTCTGCCAATAGCCGATGGACATTAAATTTATTTTATTGTAGAATACAAAACTTTGAGCTAAATAGCTCAAGTCCCTTTCTCTCTTGCAAAGATGTTAAATTTAAATCTCTTTATTTTTTTTTTAATGTTATATAAAAATTTAAATATAAAATTATCAAATTAGGAAAGAAAATTTATACCAATAGACTGTCCCTTAAGAACAATTTAAATCTCTTTATATACCATAAAAACAATACAAAACTTTAAGCGGATCATTTGTTACCCTCATAAAAAAAATTAAAATTAAAATTAAAATAGGAATGAAATATGAGAGTTCTACCGAATGAGTTAGTCTCAAGGTTTGCAGATTCATGGGTCTCTCGTGATTTTGAAATCAAAAAACTGGGGAAATTGAAAACTAAAAATTTTATTTTTCATATTTCTGGAGCAGAAAGTTTTTTAAATTCTATTTTGATAAAAAAAAACTGGTGAATTTCTTCTTTTAATAGAATATGAAGAAGGGGCCTATATTTAGAGGATAAAAAGATGTTAAAAAATTATTAATTTAAACACTTCAAAAAGTATTATGTAGAGAGATGTTAAAATAAATAATATTATTAAATAATTATGAATTTTAATATAAGAAAGTTTAGTTTAGGAATAGTAGTTAAAAAATGGAGTGCCTAAGATTGAAAGAAAGGAATGTTAATTACTTGGGCAAACTTAAAAGATTTAAGGAGGAGAAAAGAGGAAACAAATTAATAACAGGAAAAATATCATAAATTACCTAACTGTCAAAATAATTATATTTCTATATCATTAATAGGAGTAGTGGGTTTTGCCTTTTGATCCAAACTCTCCTTTTCCTTTTTCCCTTTTTTTTATTTTTTTTATTTTTTCAAAGTGCAATCCGAGTCATTTTCCTTTTCTTTTAAAAAAAAAAAAAGGTCATTTTTACATATTAAACTTGGTAACTAAGAAAAGCAAAAGAAGCAGGAGCGTGAGGACTAAAAATCCCTAACTAACAATAATAGTAAAAAATAGAGCTAAAAACATGAAGATAAATAAATGTTACCCTACAATAGCAAGCTTCAATTGCTTTATATATCGAACCAGTGCTGTGTGACTGGTCGAAATTTTCTCCCTTGTTCGGTGGCGGACCACAGCTGTAATTTCCAAGTATAAATAATTACTTAAATTAGTACTTCAATCCACACTTTCCTTTTCTTTTATTTGGTGAGATACCCTTTCCTTTTTTTTTTTTTTTATCACTAAGAAAAATTAGGGGTTAATATAAAACTAATTATTATTATTATTATTATTATTAATAGAACTCTGTGACATTTGCAGACAGTTTTAAATAAAGGAAAAAAGTGACTTTCCTTGCAAAAGTATTCAATTTTAATAAAAAGGACATTTATTAATTTATTTCAAAGTAATTATAACTTGAAACTTGCCCGTCACCTACGCCAAAGATTGGTAAAGAAATTTAGGATGGTGAGAGGGAGGTCCCGACTTGGGAAAAATCAGACAAGTTGACTTGCTGTGGACTTGGACTATGTATCAAAAATAGGACTTATTGCACCCAATCACAGCTCCCAACCCCACAATGAACCGAACCGAGGTTACCGAGTCTAAGTCACCCCACGTTCCACTTCCAATATAAGTCATCGGTCATCCCACCTGCCCTTCTTTTATCAATAATTTCTTTTTATTTTTGCTTTTTTATTAAAAAAATTAGAACAAAAAAAAAAAAAAGGAAGAAGAAATTTTGGGGGATTTATGATTTCAACGTGAGAAGCGCACTTATAAAGCGGAGTCTAAACAACACCGGTAGACTTGCATCAATCTTCACGTCTCTTGCCGAGACTCTTGTGCTTCTGCCTTCAAATCCTGTTCTTCTCTCTCTCTTCTCCAAATCAAGGCAAATATGTCTCCGCTCACCGATTTTCTTAACTTGAATGTGTCTGAGACTACAGAGAAGGCCATTGCTGAATACATATGGTGGGTTTTTTACTTTCTGTCACATTTTTTTTTTGTTTTTTCTAAAAAAAATTTTGGCTTCATGGGGTTTGGAAACGAGTGTCCTTTTCCCCTGTTTCCTTGGTCTCCTTTCCATTTTAAGATCATCTATTGCTTTAATCTGGTTCTTAGAGTTTATTGTCAAATGGGTTTTGTGTTTTTATCTGAAAAGTACGTGCTTTTGAACTGTATATCATGACGAGTGTTCTTTCCCCTGTTTCCGTGGTCTTCATTCCACAATAAGATCATGTATTGTTTTAATCTGGTTTCTAGAGTTTATTGTCAAATGGGCTTTCTGTTTTTTATCTCAAAAGTATGTGCTTTTGAACTGTATGTCATGATTATCAACAGGATCGGTGGCTCTGGTATAGACATTAGAAGCAAGGCCAGAGTAATCTCTCTCTCTCTCTCTCTATTTTGAATATTTTGTGTTTGATAAAATTACTTTTGTTTTCTGGGTCACATGATTTGGCTAATTGAGGTGAATTTTGGTGTGAATCAGACACTTTCTGGTCCAGTTGATGATCCGGCAAAGCTTCCAAAGTGGAATTATGATGGTTCAAGCACAGATCAAGCTCCTGGTGACGATAGTGAAGTTATTTTATAGTATGTTTTCTTCACCTTTATTATTATTTTGTTTTTTTGTTAATGATCTCTCTCTTGCCTAGGATTTTTTTTTTAATTTTTAATTTTTAATGAGAAGTTTGTTTATTGTGAACAAACAGCCCTCAAGCAATTTTCAGAGATCCATTCAGGCGAGGGAAGAACATCCTCGTAAGTTTAATCTAATTGTGAATCTTCTTGGTAGATTTTTGGTTCTAACCATTTTGATTTTAATACTTTATTCATCGTTTTTATATTTATGTATAGGTCATGTGTGATGCCTACACACCAGCAGGAGAGCCAATTCCAACAAACAAGAGGCATGCTGCTGCCAAAATCTTCAGCCATCCTGATGTTGTTGCTGAAGAGCCCTGGTATGTATTTTGATTAATGATTGAGAATATTTTTTATTTACTTTCTTGGGTGTGTGAAGAATTTTTTACCTAATTAAAATAATTTAAATACGATGACAAGGTATGGGATAGAGCAGGAATACACTTTGTTACAGAAAGAAGTCAAATGGCCTCTAGGTTGGCCCGTTGGAGGCTTCCCCGGACCTCAGGTAATATATATGCTCCTATTTCCCCTGCCACCACATTGTCCTATTCTCATGTGATAAGATAAAAACTTATGTATGTGTATATGAATATCTATATCCTATCTATAAATGTCAATTCCTGAAGCCCTAGGCAAATTGGGCTGATGAAATTTTCTATCTTTTTCCTTATAAATTTAATGTCTATGATTTTATAGAGCGACATTGTGTTATTTTTTAAAAGGAAATCCTAAACATTTCTCATTCCAATGAATCATTTTCCTTTTTCTGTAAGGACACGAGACTATGTTTGCCCTGATTTTATATTTGTAAGTAATTTTATCTGTTAATGGTGAGAGTTTTCTCTGATTTTATAGAGCAACATTTTGCTACTGGAATCCCCTAATTACTACTATATTAGTCAATTTTGTTGTATAAGGTGGTTGGAATCAATAAATTGATTATAAGTTATTCCACGAGATTTTGACCAATCCAAGGATGCTAGATTAGGTTTTATTAATTTTATATTTGTGTGATGAATTTTGCCAAGTGCTGCCTCTTATCCATGCCTTGCCTTATCCTCCTCAGATAGGCTTATAAACATAAGTTGATGAAATTATATGTTTGGTGACACAGGGACCGTACTACTGTGGTGTCGGTGCTGACAAAGCTTTCGGCCGTGACATCGTCAATTCCCATTACAAGGCATGTCTTTATGCAGGCATTAACATCAGTGGTATCAATGGAGAAGTCATGCCAGGCCAGGTTCCCATTTCACTACATTTCCCTTTCCCTCATTGTTCTTTTTCCCCATTTTAGCTTAATTTTGTTGCTGATGTAGTTTTACCTCCTTTCCAATTAACAGTGGGAATTCCAAGTTGGACCATCTGTTGGTATCTCTGCAGGAGATCAATTGTGGGTTGCCCGTTACATTTTGGAGGTACCCAATTGAGTACAATATGATTCTCATTTTTTTTTTCTTTTTTAGAATAATAATTATAATGTGATATTGTTTTTAACAGAGGATTACGGAGATCGCTGGTGTGGTCCTCTCCCTTGACCCTAAACCTATTATGGTTAGTATTTTATTTTTCTGACCCTAATTTCTCATACGGATTTCTCCTCTTTTCTATTCTTTGATCTCTCTATAAATCTAACCTTTCGGCATGGTAATTTATTATGAATTTGTGTTTTCCAGGGTGACTGGAATGGAGCTGGTGCTCACACGAACTATAGGTACCATATGTGATTCTTGTTATATACATGTGAAATTTTAGGCTCTTCCTTGCTTCATTCTAACTGTGAAAGTTATTTCCTGGTTATTTCAGCACCAAGTCCATGAGAAATGAAGGAGGATACGAAATTATTAAGAAAGCGATTGAGAAGCTCGGATTGAGGCACAAGGAGCACATTGCAGCTTATGGCGAAGGAAATGAACGCCGCCTCACAGGCAAACATGAGACTGCTGACATCAATACCTTCTTATGGGTAAGTTGTTACCCTGCTTGACACATGATTGTCCTCATTGAATAGTTAAAGTTTCCCCAAAAATTGATCCCATTTCTACCTACCAACCACTGATTAGTTGATGCATGTGCTGTGGAATTAGGGGTGTGAAATAGTGGTAAAAGTTGGTTAGCATTATTAATTCTAACAAGGGACATTTGTTCATATGGTTGATTGTTAGGGTGTGGCAAATCGCGGTGCCTCGATTAGGGTTGGAAGGGACACCGAAAGGGAAGGCAAAGGCTATTTCGAGGACAGGAGGCCCGCTTCGAACATGGATCCTTATGTGGTAACTTCCATGATTGCCGAGACCACCATCCTCTGGAAGCCATGAACGTGGAAGCCATAGTAGTAACACACGTAGCTGCATCCTCAAATTATTCTTGTGAATCTTCTTTCCTTCCTTATCCTTAGGTTAACACTGATGAAATTCCTATGGATAAAATTGATGCTCTCTTTTCTAGCTTGTTTTCAAAATCTTCATCTCCTGGTTTGGTTGGAGTGGTGTTTCAGTTTGTGATTGTTTGGGAGGATGCACTCTTGTGTTTTCAGTTGGAGTCCGAATAACACTAGTAGCATTTAGAAGGGGCATTCCATTGCCGCCTCCTTTTATTTTGTTGAAGGTTATATTGCAAATAAAAAACTCTTCCAAATGATTATCTTCATGTATTGATGCTCTCTTTTCTAGCTTGTTTGGCAAATCCATTTTTGTTCCCGTTGTTAATCTTCTTATTATTATTATTATTATTTTTTTTTTGGGGTCACAAAAGGCAAGAACAGATAGTGTTATTATTCGTCAGAGAATATTTTTTAGGCTCTGCAATCATGTTTCCTCTCTTATTTCTCTCTCAATTGAATATTCAAGATTTATTTCCTAAAATCTAGTGAGACCCAGAGAGCTATGTCAAAAAATTTTTGTATAAAACATAATTTTTTTGTTCTTTCTAAATTATGATTTCTCTAAATAAAAATGAAATAGTCGACATGTTAAATAATTCTCTTTCTCAACTTTCTCTACCAATGTACGTGTCGTTCCTGTGGAACCCAGTTATGCCTTAAAATAGATAATAGGAAATAGATTTGTGGGATTCGCAGGCAACCAAGCCCATTAATTTGAGATCCTTAAATTTACTTAAATTAGAATAAACATGATTCGGTGGATTCACAAGATTCATTTCATGCGACTGGTTCAGATCTCGTCACTCTCTCTCTCTCTCTCTCTCTTCCCACCGACGGATGTAAAGTCGCCTCAGAAACCGCATCTGCACCTTATGGTATCTACTCAATTTTATATTAGCCCCAGGTTTTAAAGGGGTCGGTGTGGTGGAAATCTCGAGATTGCAAAAAATTAGCCGCAACTTCAGTTTTTACCTCATTTTCAGCCCGGTAACATCTCGACAGACATGGGACTGAACCCGTTCCGATCTCGAAACCGGCCCAGTTGCCCCACTGTAACTGTAACTCGGACTGAAAACTAACCCGGCGCAACAGTAATCAAAACTGGACTGGCCCACTGCAGTAACCGGGTTGATTCGATTCCTTTTTTTAATTGGACCGGCACAGAATTGGTTCGGCTTAGCTCCAATAGCCAATTTTTTTATTTTTTAAAAATTCACTTAAAAAAACCGTCGAATCGGATCGGCTCGGCACAACCCAGGTCAGTGGACTTGGTTCACTGGGATGGTTCCAAGCAAATTTTTTTGAAATCGGCCCGGCCCAGCCTTGGAAGGTCTCCGAACTACGGCCGAACCAGCCCACAGTTATTGGACTCGTCTAGGAACTGGACCGGATTGGGCCAGAACCAGACTGGTCCCATCTCTACATCATGAACCCCATATTATTAAAATTCACATTTGGATCCTATATTTTTATTTTGGTAATATTTTGTGCTCAAATATTATATTTTTATTGTGGTAACATTTGGCTCTGATTTCGCAAGTTGATATGTAGGATGGTGTATAGCCATTTAAGAAAGGACTTAGGGAGTATCTTGTAAAGAAGATTAAAAGTCAAAAAGTAAGTTAAGACCGTTGAATTGAAAATACACTATACATCGTATATATGGTGAATATCACTTTGATGCCAATTTGGCAAGTGCTAGAGGTGACTTCACAGATGATGATTCTACTAACTCGAACGGGATGAATTGACTGTATGGTGATTTCAAATGGTGAGATCTACAAAAAGAGCACCGAAGGGTGCTCCGGCGGGGGAGGTCCAATACTCAATTTAAAGAGCAATTTTTAAAGGGAAAGAAATAGCTTGATATCGAAAGAGATAGAGAGTCCAAGAACCTTGTATGCTTGTGCACTTTTTGTAAGTTTAGAGGACTTATCTAGACGGTAGGCATATTGAATCTTATATATCTTTCATCTGTGAGAGTTGTGTGCATGTGATATGATAAAACTGTAATTTTCTTATGAGAGTGTCATGAAATTTTAGGAGATTAGAGTGTAAGACTCTCAAAGATTACGAAAATTTACCTGTTTGGGAATTCCAGATCATCATGGAGATTTTTTTCCGTCTATTGTTGTAAATCTCTTTTCCATTTTCGTAAAATTCTCCTTGTCTTTTTAAGGAAGTGAATATTTTTCGCAGATTGGGTGACTTATACCGGGTATCGAGAAGGCACAGGTACGGATCGGTTGAGATGCCGAACAATTGGTTATCACAAAGGTAATTGATCGGTGAGTATTGACTGGATCTATTGAAGTTCGTGGGTCTGATAAGTCTAGATCCCACATGATTTAGATTTTGTACCATCACTTGCCCCCTATGCCTTAAGTCACTTCAAAGGAGAGACGTAAAGAATAAGCCAAAGGTTAATACTTGGAAAGTCAAGAGAGCATTAATGTGTTTAGTCCCCAAGTAAATGATTCTAAAGTAAATGTTTCATGGAAAGTTGAAGAGGTTGAAACTCCTTATTCAATGCACACGTTTCTCATTGGATCGTTTCGTCTACCCAAGATCACGTTTCCATGGCTATAAATAAGGCTTATATGACCTAGCATCGTCTCAGGGAGATCTTGCGTACTTTCATGATTGGTTCTACGAATTTCTTTTGTTGAGCATCTGCATTGTTGAGAGATATCTCGATTATAGGTTTTGAGCCACAAAACCTTGTAACCTTGTAGTTTAGGAAAATTTTGTCGATGTGAGGTTCCAACAGAGATGGGGCTACTGATTCGAGATCCCATCATGTCATTTGTTGTTTGGACATGATGGTGGAGGTCATCAGGGCTTTCATAAGAGTTCTTGACCTTGTAAAGGGAGAGATATTTGTTCTGGAGGCTCTCTTTTGAGGTTAGAACCATTGCTCGGTCGCATAGGTATATCAGAGGTTGTCTGAGACACTTTTTGGTGCTCTGATTGGTCAGGCAATAGGAGGAGTTCGGAAATAGAGGAGTTTAGGCATGGTATAGGGTTTGGAACCAGATGCATCCTCTCAGTCTCTTTTTGGTCAACTCTAACCTTATCAAACTCTTTTCCAACTTCTGCTGGAAAGGGTTTATAGTTTTTACCCTCCTCAATTCCACTACTTGAGGGTGGTCGGTGGATTGTAGAGGCTTCTACGGTCTTCTAGTCCCGATTGCATAACATTGAGGATTCATGGACTTTTTCCAACTTTTGGTCATCTTTCTACTATAAATTTCTCATGTATCTCTTTTGATGTAACTTGGTCCGACATAGGGACTTGTAAATTATATCCGACTATGTATTCTGATATGTATTAATTATCTTGAAATAAAATAAAGTTTTTTGTTACTTACTTGTCGATCTTTCCTTGAATAGTCATTTGACTATTAGTAGTTTGTCGATATGAATGATGAGTATCGTTTAGCAAATAATTTAACCGATAGAATCTAATTGATAGGGGACTTCCTGATCGGCTGGCTTTCTTGCTAGCACGATGTTCCTCTTTCATCCTTCATGTAATCTTTGACTGAGAGAGTGAGTTCGTTCGAGCAGGGGATTATGTTCGTTTGGGAGCTTAATCGAGTGAGAGGGCCATGTGTATCTTGTTTGGGAGACTCATCCCTTAATATGTTTGTTAGACGTGGTGACACTTGCCCATTCAGAGGGATGGATCCCAATGATAGGAATCTGTACAGGAGGGCGGAGCAACACTGGTTCATTCAGGGAGAGAGATCCCAATAATACGACTCTGTTTGGGAGGACGGGATGAAGGACGGGATGACACTGACCTGTTTAGCGAGATAGGTCCAACGATATGACTTTGTTCGGGAGGATGGAATGACACTGGCCTGTTTATGGAGAGAGATCCCAATGATAGGACTCCGTTCAGGAGGACGGGACGATACTGACCCGTTTAGGGAGAGAAATCCCAATGATAGAACTCCGTTCGAGAGGATGGGATGACATTGGCCCATTTTGGGAAAGAGATCCCAACAATAGGACTCCTTTCAATAATATGACTCTGTTAGAAAAAATGGGGTGACATTGGCCGGTTCGAGGAGAGAGATCTCAATGATAGGACTCCATTCGGGAGGACGGGCAACACTGACCCATTTAGGGAGATAGAGACCTTACTAGCGGGATGTCTTGAGAAGCACGAAAGCAAATTGATTGGTTAGCACAACAAAGCAAAGGGCCACAAGGGTTTTACCTGACTATTCACAGAATGAGATGTGTTCATTTGATTGAGCATTAACCTTCGTTGATAATAGATACGCAGATTTTTGGAGTTCCACGTTTGGGGTACGGCCGAGCTGTCTAGATGATCAAGGCGATAAGTGTCTAGGTGAACTTTTGATCATATTTGATAAGGACCTTCCTAATTGGGCACAAGCTTGCCCCATGGTTGGGGTTGACTGGTAGCTTCCACCTTCCTTAGTACCAAGTCGCTTGTTTGAATGTTCTCGTTTTGACCAGTTGGTTGTAGTACCTTACCATCTACTATTGATAAGCAGCCATTCGGATAGATGCGGTTTCTCTTAACTCAGGATGTAGGTCTAGATGTTTGCGTAATATGGATTCGTTTTGCCCTCCCTCGTATTGGTCTACCCCTAGTGAATTAACCCTAATCTCGACTAAGATGACTACCTCGTAACCATATGTTAGGCTGAACAGTGTCTCCCCCATTGCCTGTCGGGGTATCATTCAATAAGCCTAGAGGATACTGTAGAGTTCATTTACCCATCGGCTTTTAACCTCTTCTAATGTAGCTTTTAGCTCTTATAGGATCGTTCGATTGGTTATTTCTGCAAGACCATTGGTTTGTAGTTAGACGACATAAGTGAAGCAATGTTGGATTTCCAACTTATTGCAGAAGTCTTGGAAGCTCCTGTCGGCGAACTGCTTGCCATTGTCCATGATAATGTTGAACCTAATGATGATGGATGTCCATATGAAGTATTATATCTTGTTGGTGGTGATCTAAGCTAATGGTTTGGCTTCCACCCACTTTGTAAAAAGTTTACGAGCATGATTAAGAACTTTCGCTGTCCGGTTGCTGGGAGGAGCGGTCCTAAAATGTCCATTCCCCATTGGGTGAATGGCCATGGATTGGCTATCGGGGAGAGCTCATGGAGGGTTATCGTGGCACCGATGAGAAGTGCTAACGTATGTCGTATCTTTTAACATAGTCGCCCGTATCAGTTTTCATGGTTGGCTAGTAGTACCCTTGTCAAAGTGTTTTATTTGCCAAATTTTGGGTACCTAAATGATTGTTGCAAATCCTCTTGTGGATTTCTTTGAGGGCGTAGTCCCCTTGTTCAGGTGTTAGGCACTTCAGATATGGATAGGTATTGGATTTCTTGGATTTCTTGTGCTTCAAGTAGGCTTCTATGAGATCTTTCCATCTTGGTGAGCTACTCATTGACAATAGCTATTCGATCTCTTCAATGCTAGGGCATGGTAGGCTCTCTATGTAGGCAATGTGGCTGGTGGTCACTAAGTTAGAGTTAGCTAATTTCAAGAGTGTATTGGCTCATGCGTTCACGGATTGAGGGATCTGTTGTATGTCTATTTTGTCAAATGTATCTATTGCGATACATGCTTTGCCATCATTGATTCTCTGGTTTTGTAGACCTCTATGATTTACTTATCGACCAACTGACTGTCAGTAAAAACCCATAGGCTTCGGGCCCCTAGTAATGCTGCAATCCACAACCCGATCAGGAGGGCTTCGTATTCAGCTTGGTTGTTGGTTGCCCGAAAGTCAAAACGGAGGGTATACTCAGCTTTAAAATTATCTGGGCTTACTAGAATGAGTTCAACTCCACTTCCCAAAGAATTGGATGACTTGTCAACATGGAGGTCTGCTCGGGTTATGAGCATTCTTCTTTGTCATTGGCAAGGGGTTGCTCGATGGATGTCGGTAATGTGCACTCGATGATAAAGTCTGTGAGGGTTTAGCCTTTGATAACTGGTCTCGGTTGATATTCAATGTCGAACTCACCGATGCTTCACTTAATGAGTCAACCTGAGATATCCCTCTTCTATAAGATCTGTTTTAAGGGTTGGTTGGTTAGTACCATGATGGTATGGGCTTGGATGTAAGGCTAGAGAAGCCTGGTAGTGATTACCAAGGCAAAATCTATCTTCTAGATGGGTCTGTAGTTCACTTCGAACTCATAGAGCAATAGCTGACATAGTATATCGACTTTTGTACGGTGGATTCCTGCCTCGCAAGGATAAAATAGAGTACATGGTCATAAATAGAAAGGTAAAGGTATAGTTTCTCACCAGAGACTGGTCGGGAGAGGAGGGGGCAACATGAGATGCTCTGTTGAGTCTTTCAACTGTGGCCTTTCACTCAGGCATCCACGTGAACTTCTGAGACTTCTTTAGGGTGTCGTAGAAAGATTTATACTTTTCCCCTACTTTTGACATGAATCAGTTTAGGGCTACAATCTTGCCCGTGAGACGTTGCATGTCTTTTACTCTTCTCGGTGGTGTCATATCTAATATGGCTTGAATTTTCTCTAGCTTCGCTTCAATCCCCCTGTGGGTAATTGGAAAGCCCAAGAACTTCCTAGATGTGATCCTGAAGGTGCACTTCACAGGGTTCAACCTCATGTTTTATCATTCTAACATCTGGAATGTCTCCTTTAGGTCTGTGATGTGGTTGTCAGTATTAGAGCTTTTGACGAGCATGTCATCGACATAGACCTCCACATTTCTATCAAGTTGTTCATTGAAGACCTTATTGACCAGGTATTGAAAGGTTGCCCCGACGTTCTTGAGGCCAAATGGTATGACTTTGTAATAATAGGTACGAAATTCCATAATGAAACTAGTTTTTTTCTCGTCTTTGGAGGCCATACATATTTTGCTTGACGGGCTTGTGACTGGCGTTCATAGTTAGTTTGTGGACTATGACCGAAGAATGAATGCCTGGTATATTTTCGGGGGACCATGCGAAGACTTTGGAATGACGTCGCAAACAATTCACAATTGCCTTTTGAAGGGACATTGGTAAGTGGGCACCGACCTGAACGGTCTGACTAGGTGTATTGGTGATGGGAACCTCGATTACCTCCTCTCCGGGTTGAGATTTTGACTGTTGCTCAGCATCATCCCAGAGTTTCATAGTGTCTATTGCTAATTCTCCTCCCGCTAAGGGGATGTTCAATGGATCGAGGTTGTCGCGAAGCATCGCAATCCCCCGGCGTTCTGAATTTGACCTTCATGTGTCTAGTACTCAATAATGCTTCAAGGCCATTCAGTTCGAAATGGCCAAGGATGGCATTGTAAGGGAACTGAAGTTTTACCACGCGGAAAGTGGTTCTAGCCACAGCATAATAAGGAGGGGTTTTTAGTGATACAACGAGCAAGATAAGGCCTTTTGGCTGTATACATTCACCAACGAGCCCTATAATGGACTGATCGGAAGGTTGAAGTTGAGATGGGACAAAAACCATCTGTAGAAATGCGCCCCAGAAGAGGATGTCACGCTCTCCTTCTTGATCCATGAAAGTTTTCTTAACGAGATAAGAGTTAGTCCTTGCTATGATAATTAACGGATCGTTTCGGTAGGTACTAACCCCCGTCAGATCATCATCATCATCAAAACCAATTGTTGGCCTCATTTTCTTGATTGATGTCATGATGGAGAGAAGAAAATGGCAATAGGGGTTAATCGGATCAGGAGATCAATTTGTTTCCCACAGACGGTGCCAATGTGTTGGAGATGAGTTTGGCTCTACAGATGATGTTTTTGCTAACTCGAATGGGATGACTTGACGGTATGGTGATCTCAAATGATAAGACCTACGAAAAGACTGTTGGAGGGTGCTCTAGCGGGAGAGGTTCCGATACTCAAGTTAGAGAGTAATTTTTGAAGGGAAAGAAATAGACTGATATCGAAAGAGAGAGAGAGTTCGAGGACCTTGTATGCTTATGTGCTTTTTGTAGGTTCAGAGGACTTACTTGGATGGTAGGCATATTGAAACTTATATATCTTTTATTTGTAAGCGTCGTGTGCATGTGGGGTGATAAAACCTTAGTTTCCTTATGAGAGTATCCTAAGATTTTGGGAGATTAGAGCATAGTACTCTCAAAGATTATGAAATCTTACCCGTTTAGAAAGTCCAAATCGTCATAGAAATTTTTTTCCTTATTGACTACGATTGTAGATCTCTTTTCCATTTTTATGAGATTCTCTACGTCTTTTTAGGGAAGTGAATATCTTTAGCAAATTGGGTGACTTATATCAAGTGCCAAGGAGGCCCAGGGACTGATCGGTCGAGGTGCCAAACAATCGGTTATCACAAAGGGTAATTGATCGGTAAGTATCAATGGGATCTGTTGTCATTCGTGGGCCTGACAAGTATAGGCCCCACACGATTTAGGTTTTGAACCATTAGGAAGTAAAAGAGATGTTGAGATTTTGGGTTCAAAAAATAGAAAGTCATCCAATGGGGTATATAAAAGAATGGCTTGTGCAACGACGTTCACATACTATTATTTATTTATTTATTTTGCTTTCAAGGTACTTATGTAGCTATTTTTTCAATTCAATAAAGTTTTAATTTTTCAATTCCTTCATAGTCATTGTTCATTATATCCTATCATCATTGACAACCCATAATCGAGTAGCACAGTTTCTTGCTCCATATGTGTTGCCCGACCAAAAAATAGGGAATTGTCAATGTTGCCTAATTAATCTTAATCAACATTAACTTTTTGGCATGCCCTTTGGGACTCTACTTTATAACTCTTGACAAAGGTTTATACTTCCATAACCAAGGAATAGTACTGATAGAAGCGAAAAAAGTTAGCAAATTTCACCCTACCAAAATTAGCATCTTATTATGCTTGTCGGTAGTCCTCATGGGAGTGATCTGTTAGTTTGGCATTTGGTCAATATGGTCTACCCAATGATCCAATATGAATTTGCGAGCGCATAGGAGAAAGGTGTCAACTGGACAACTAGTGAATGTAATCAAGTCCCAACCTAGGACACCCAAACCACTGAGCAAGATCCCTATGCAAGGGGGCACTATGGCCAGAATTGGTCAACTGTTCAAACCACTAGGATGTAGTATAGCAAACCAATGGTTTTAATTTTGTAACCCTGGTTTAGGAGTTTTGCCTGCTGGGGAAATATACATTGAATCGTTACACTATCATGGCCAGTAAGATTGGTACCTCCTGCCTTCTTAGGGATCTATACCCTATAGGTCATATCTGAACAATGATAACATATTACTTAAACCCTTTAATCGATGCGCACATACTCTAGAGCACTACATATCCCTCACGTCCCATCGACACTCAACAAAGACCCTCCATGCCCAAAGCCCCTGGCTAACTGATGTTATCCAAGGGCCACTAAGGTGCATCGATCCACAAATGCCTTAAGTGATAAATTTGGTGCCTTAGCTAATGATAAAGCCATTTATTAATCCTAAATTGATTGTTGATACTTTGAGAAGGCACTTCGACATCTAACTCACTCCTTTAAATCAACTACTTTGTAGGAAGTCATATCCTGAATGAATCAACCATGCCATGCCATTGCTGAAAGGCTACAAACTCTCAGATTTTTCTACTTTCACGGGCTGTGACTTGAAGATTACCATTGAGCATATACCAAATTCACCTTATGGTGTAGAGAATTTGGGCAAAATAACTAATACAAGGCTCAATTATTTTATTGTCAGTCGTTGATTTTACTTTTGCCTGATATTCTATTTTGCCCCCGAATTCTATTCAAAGTTGGGTAGATATGGAGAGGTTGTATCATGACAGATTTCATCAACCACACACCAAAGTCTCTTTGGTTGATTTAATAAGTTTGAAGCATCAGTTCAATGAGCTAGTTCCAAAATTTTCAAAGTTGTTATGAAACTCAAATTGATACAAGGTAACCCACCCAAAATCTTAGTATTTGTCCATAGTTGTTGAAACACATGATTCCATTTCTTAAGAACATGTTGTTTGGTGTAGAGTACCCCAATCTTACTTTGCTCATTGTACAAGTAGTGCGCATCAAATGCCACATTAAAGAAAAGCAATTGAGACGAAACCTAAAGGAGAAAGGGTAAGTTTAATTTTCCATTGTTAAATATCTAGAGATCGAGGATGCATTGACCAAAGAAGAAAAGCAAGTAAAGTTTTGGATTGTCAGAATAATTTGGGGAAATCCATACACTTACCTAGTTCTCAAGCCTTTCGAGGGAAAATTTTGGTAAATCATGAAGTCAGGAAAGGTTTTTGACTCGACATATCAAAGGCTAATCAGTTATTCAACCACTTGTTAAAGGACAAGTAAATCAAACTATTATATGCATAAAAATCTATACTGCCAAGGAGTAAAAGGTACGAAGTACTGTAAATGGCACCACTCTTATAGTTATACTACTATCAATTGTTTGGCATTCTAAAACACAGTTCAAAAGGCAATCCAAAAAGGGAGGCTCAAGTTACCCAAGATGGCTCCAGAGTTGGCCACTGGCAAAGACTAATTCCCAAATATTACAGCTAATATGGTTTCATTTAGTAAATTAGTGACAGGTTAATATCAGTAAGCACCTGAAACAAGATTACAATGGTGCCCAAGAGACCCTCCACTTGTATATAGCCAAGTTGGGGCCACCATTAAAAGCAAGGTAGATCTAAGTAGTCTGTATTTCAAAGGCTCGACATTAGGCCACAAAATACGAAACAAGCCCTCAAAAGAAGGTCCATCTTTGCTAGGATTCGGGCTCTCAAATTGGAGGTACAAGCAATGCCCAAGAGGTAGAAGGAGGTGGTCAAGTTTACAATTCGGGATGGTGCATCGACCCTCAGGATTACATTCCTTGATAATGTACAAGTCAAATGTAGGACGATGCTAAGGCCTAAGGGTGATTTAGTCAAAGGAAAAAGGTAGCTTAGAAAATCAATATGGTTTGACTTGCACTTATAATAGGTAAAGAAAGAAGCAACGGGCAGCCAAGTGGAAAGCATCATACATCCTAGCAAATTTTGAAACATGCAAAGGAAGTCCAAAAGGAAACACCGACAAGTCTTCTTGTTAAAAGATCAACTAAGGGTATCGATGAATTTCTTTCAGGTTCAAAAGTTTAGTTTGCTAAAGTGAGATTCTTTCAATAATAATTTCTCACTGAAGATTCAGTGCTAATGCTTCATGAGGATGTCCTTATAGGAAGAGGAGCATGCATGACTTGTGAATTTCATGGTATTTTTTATGAACACATAGAGGATATGATAAAGCATCTCTTGCCTCTGTATGTTAGAGCCAATATGGGAGGAAAGGGTGCTTGTTGATGGATGAGTGGCTTTGAACTTCATGCTTATGATAACATTGAAGAAGTTGGGGAAGTCAAAGTTTAACCTAATCGGCACTAACATTAAGGTGACAAATTTTAACAAAAGGAGTGGTACATGTCGTAAGGGTCTTGGTCGCAAACATGACTATTGGGAGTCGGATAAGGACTTTGACATATTTCATAGTAGATGCAAAGCTAACATACAGCATTTTGTTAGGTGCAACTCAATTCACTAGAGCAAGTGCGTGCTTTGGACACTCCACAAGTAACTCACGTTTTAGAATGAAGACAAAGTTGAAGTATTGTTTGCCGATCCAACCCCATTTGTCACAGACATAAGCACTGTTAAATCAAAGCTACAATACCAAAACTGGCTGAAGATTAAATGTGAAAAGGCAAATTCAGTGGCAATTGTTGAAGATAAAGGAGACTAGGCTATTCTAATTTTGAACAATGATGTTGAAATCAAAATTTGGTAGTGGTTGAGCGCGTGCTGATGACTACAAAGTCAAAGAGGTTGGAGACTAAGGCAGTGGAGATAGACACAATGAATGGAAGGGAGATTGTGGATAAAAAAAAAGAAAACAAAACATAGAAGTCAAAGACTTGTAGATGCTAAAAATCAAAGACCGATGGCAATCGAAAATTGAAATCATTATAGATTGAGGTGGTGGAATGGTGAACATGCAAAGAAAATAGTGTTAGGTTGTGATGTTACATGGTCTGAGAGCCTAAGAACGTATGACATAGGCCCAAGACCCAACAGACAAAATATGTTAAAGACTCACCTAAGCGCATCATTTACATGGGATGCGTTCTTCCTTCTTGGCGCCTAACAACCAGGGCCTTCCCGGTAGTTACGTGATTGGCTCCTACACCTCCTTGGTATTCATCATTCGGTTAACATTGGAGTAATATTCACATTTCTATAAAACATAAGAGTGACATATCGTAATAAGGAAGGAAACTTATAAATCCCAATCTATAGGGATAGCAATCCCTTCATAAATTGAAATCTTCTCTAATAGGAAAGACTCTGGATCTCTTACGATTTTGCTGAATACCCAAAATCTTGGGACATCTCTAGAAGGAAACTAGGGTTTTGGTACCTTGGAATCGTATAAGACTTACATAGGTAAACTATATATACATCATGAACCCTGTCGGCTAGGTAAGTCCTTTTTTTTCCCTGACTTTACACATAGTACACCATAGCAGAATAGAGCACTCTTTCAGTCTGTTTCTCTCTTTTTGAAAACTGCTCTCTAATTTAAGCGTTGGAGTTTTTTTCGTCGGAGCACCCTTCGGTGATCTTTTGCAGATCCAATTGATCAAGATCGACAGATAGCTATTCAATGTATTTGAGTCAGCAAAGCCATTATCTGTGGAGCAAAATCCACCTCCAACAGATTGGTACCGTTTGTAGGAATAGATTGATTTCCTGAGCTCTTACAACAATTCTTTGTTACCATCATGGCATCAACCAAGAGAAAAAGGCCAGTTATTAGTTTTGAAGTTAACGATCTAATAGGAGTTGACACAAACCGAGACGATCCGTAGATCATCACCATAGGAATAGGCTCTTATCTCGTTAAAGAACTTTCATTGATCAAGGAGTAGAACAAAATGTCATTCTCTTGGGATGCCTTCCAACGGATGGGTTTTGACTTGTCACATCTCCAACCCTCTAATAGACCCACAAAAGGGTTCGTGGATGAACATATACATTCCGTAGGTACCATCTCGCTCTTCGTAACTCTAGGGATGCCTCCTTACCACACTACCACTAGGACCACCTTCCATGTGGTAAAACTCCCTTCCCCCTATAATGCAATCTTAGGTTATCCTAGTTTGGATGGTCTCGAAGCACTACTGAGTATGAAGTACATGAAAATTAAATTCAAAACACCCATGGGGGTGGCAACACTTCATGGTGATGTCAATTCGCCGATTACTCCCAATGTCAAAGGAGGAAAAGAAGTCTTTTCAACAGATACGCTCGAGCTTAGAGATGCTGCTCAGCACTAGTCTAAATCCTAGCTTGGGGAGGAAGTACTTGAAGTTTCCATTACAAATATACCCAATCAAATAGTTCAAGTTAGCACGCACCCACCGATGCCCTTTTGAAATTCAATTGTGGACAATCTTAAACAACACTCTAAAGTTTTTGCATGGTCCTCAGAGGATATGCCAAGTATTCACCCATCGGTTGTAGTCCATAAGTTAACTGTAGACGCCAACCGTAAACCTGTTAAGCAAAAGAAAAGGGTATTCATGCTAGAATATAAGCGCGCAATATAGAAGGAAGCCCAGAAACTCCTAACGGCAGGATTCATCCGTAAAGTGGTTATTTAGAATGGTTGGCCAATGTAATTATGGTAAAAAAGGCCAACGGTAAGTAGAGGATCGGTATAGACTTCACCAAGCTAAAAAAGGCATGCTTTAAGGACAACTATCTGCTCCCCAATATCGACAAGTTGGTATATAACTTATTACATCATTAGCTCTTAAGTTTCATAGATGCATACTCCAACTACAACTAGATATGCATAGCCCCCAAAAATGAGGAAAAACTAGTTTTATTACCGAGTTCGACATTTTATTGTTACAAGGTGATGCCGTTCCACCTAAAAAACACTGGCACAACATTTCAACAGTTGGTCAACAAAGTTTTTAGCTTGCAGTTTGGCAGAAAGGTGGAGGCCTATGTCTACGACATGTTAGTCAAAATACTAAGGTAAAAAATCATGTTACAGATTTGGATAAAACATTCTAGATGTTAGAACGTTATAACATGAGGCTGAATCCAACCAATTGCACCTTTGGAATCACTTTTGGGAAGTTCCTAGGTTTTCTAATTACCAACCATAGAATCAAAGCAAATCCGGAGAAGATACAAGCCATATTGGGCATGGTATCATTGAGGTTTGTGAAACAGATGCAGTGCCTCATAGGCAGGATTGTAGCTCTAAATCGGTTTATGTTAAAAGTAGAGAAGTATAAGCCCTTCTACGATACTCTAAAGAAGTCCCAAAAGTTTGCGTGGACACCAGAATGCTGGCACTGTTCGAACGACTTAAAGAATATCTCATGTCACCTTTACTCCTTTTTCAACTTGCCCTTAGTGAGAAACTCTATCTTTATCTCTCTATCTTCAACTGAGCACTTTGCTTTGTCCTTGTGAGGTTGGAGTCCACTATACAAAGGCTAGTATGTTACGTCAGTTGGATACTTCAAGAGTTTGAAATCAATTACGGACCCATCGAGAAGATGACATTCATCCTAGTCATAACAGCCCGATGCCTTGGTCCTTATTTCCAAGCTCATACCATTGTGGTATTGACTAATGGGCCTTAGAATCAGACCTTACAAGAGAAAGATAATTCAGGTTGACTCATTAAATGGAGCATCAAGCTAGGTCAGTTCAACATCGAGTACTAATTAAGACTAGCAATTAAAGGCCAAATCCTCACTGACTTCGTCCAGAATGTTCACTCCCACTGCTCATCGAGCTAACTTTAACCAATGACCAAGAAGAATGCTCGTCATCTGAATAGACCCTCCACATAGATGGATCATCAAATTCATTGGAAAATGGAGCCGAATTCATTCTCGTGGGATATAAATATTTTCAAACCTGAATACACCCTCCATTTTGACTTCTGGGCTACAAACAACCAGGCTTAGTATGAAGCCTTTCTAATAGGAATGTAGATATCACTGGGGACCCAAAACATATAGGTCTTCATCGATAGTCAGTTGATCGTCAAGTAAATTAAAGGGATCTATGAGACTAAGGATCTAATAATGGCAAAAGTATTTTGACCAATGTGTGGGAGATAGTAGGCAAGTTCGACAAAGTGGATATACAATAGATCCTCCAATTAGAGAATGCACGAGCCGACACCCTTTCAAAACTAGGTTACTTTAATTCAGTAGTGACCGGTTGAACGGTCTACATAGAGAGTCTATCATACCTGAGCATTGATAAGCCTGAACAAATCCTATCTGCGGATAGTACACCAAGCTGGAAAGGTCCAATAGAGGCCTATTTGAAGCACGAACAACTACCGGGCTCTTTAGCCAAAGTTGCCAAGCTAAAGCGTAAGGCTGCCCGTTATGCCATCATCAACCTATACCTCTGTAAAAAGTCCTATACTCATCCATACATGAAGTGCTCATCCATACCTGAAATGGTTGACACTCAAGCAACAGAACTACGTACTCATAGAAATCAATAAGGGAATATGCAGTAATCACTTAGGCACCCAAAACCTAGCAAACAAAGCTCTTCTGCAAGGATACTACTAGCCCACCATGAAGACTGATGCAGATGACTATGTCAAAAGGTTTGATAAGTGTCAATATTTCTCATCGGTATTTCAATAACCCTTCACCTAGCTTAACCCAATAGCAAACCCATGGCCGTTTGCACAATAGGGGATGGACATCCTTGGGCCAGTCCCACCGGTTATTGGGTTGCGGAATTTCTTGATCGTGGCCATCAATTATTTCACCAAGTGAATAGAAGCCAAACTATTAGCCCAGATTACCATGGACAAAATGTAAAATTTCATGTGGTGTCCATTATTACCAAGTTTGGCGTACCCCATGTCTTTATTACTGACAATGACAAACAATTTAACAACAAAAGCTTTCAATACTTCTACAGTAGGTTGGAAATTCAATACCATTTCACCTTCATCGCATATCCTTAGACTCATGGCCTCGCCAAAGTGACGAATCGGATAATCCTACAAGGGCTGAAAGCAGCGCTAGATGAAGTCAAAAGCCATTGGGTAGAGGAGGTCTACATTATTATCTAGGCCTATATGACAACACCCCGAAAGGCGATCAGAGAGACAGCATTCTGTCTAACATACAACTACGAAGCAGCTATACTCATGGAAATTGGCATCCACTTGCTTTGAGTAGATCAATATAAGCCTGAGCAGAATGAGCCAGCATTGCGTGAATGATTAGATTTCTCCTCGAGCTACAAGAAGCTGCATCTGTTCGAATAGTAGCTTATTAACAACAGATAGAGCGATACTACAACATGAGGGTGAGGGCTAGAATGTTTGAGTCTGGTAATCTGGTGTTAAGGAAAGTAGAGGCCATGGGATAGCCTCAATTGGGTGGAAAGCTAGCGCATAATTGGGAAGGGCCTTATCAAGTATGCTAAGAAGTTTGACCAGGAACATATTACCTCAATCGCCAGGATGGCTAGATCATGCCTAAGACTTAGAATTCTGAGAACTACGCATCTACTATCAGTAATAACCGCTACTTCCTCATGAAAAATCACCTAGTTTCAACCAAATAGTCAGGTAAAACCACTATGGTCCTTTAACCCATCTATGGACTGATATCTTGTTCTATGGTAAAATCACCTAGTTTCAACCAAACAATTAGGTAAAATCACCTAGTTTCTACCTAATCGTAATAATTTATGCATCGAATTAACATATTATGTCATCAATCCGGGTTGTATTTTCCAAACACGGCCTACTCTCTTATTGGATCCCTTTCTCGAATGAACATAGCATGTCATCAATATGAGATATATCTCTCAGACAGTTAGACATGGCACGCTCTCTTGTTAGATCCCACTATCGAACGAACGTAGCATGTCATCAATATGAGATATATCTCTCAGATAGGTAGACATGACCCACTCTCTCATTAGGTCCCTCTATTAAACAAACGTAGCGTGTCATTAATATGGGATGTATTTCCCATATGAGTAGACATGGCTTGAGCTTTTGACTAAAATTTTGTAACAAGTCAGCAAATGAAGAGTTTAGTTAAACGATTCGAATGTGTCGAGAAGTGTTGGTAAATAATGGCCAGGAAAGGGCTTTTATCAAATAGTAAAAGAGTTAAATTAATTTTGAATTTAAAATTAGGAGATAATGGGTAGTTACCCATTATCTTCAATCTCCCTAACTTCCCTCTCTATTATTGTATCCTACGTGAGTTGGTGAATATTGATTCTATTGTGAGAATTCAAGACCATTATTCACAGAGGAGTAGAACGAGAAAAAGCACACATCTCTAGAGAGTTGATAGAAGGCCTAAAAGAAAATTCCGAGTAGGGAATTTTTTTGTGTCACTTTCGTCATCAGATTGAGGGTTAAGACGTTGTGACTTTGCGGTGATAATTCGTTTAATTTGAGTATCATCCCGACTACGAGATCATCAAGAAAGGCATCATGTTTCCCGAATTGTTTGCGATTATTCGTTGAGATATAACTGAAAATTTGATCTTTTAATTATTCCAAAAAATACCATGCTTCCACTTTGTGAAAATTAATTCTAACATTGGTATCAGAGCGTTTGTTAGATTTTTTTTTTCAGAAATTTTCAAGTACATAAAATTTAGAATTTGGATCATGGATGAATTTCATGAATCCTATTATACCACGATATTGCCCATGATTTGTAGAATATGAAAATAATTTTTTCGTAATTTTTGGAGTACTTTAACAGCATGAAATATGAGGTTAAAGTTTCGGCCCTTAATGGTGCCCAAAACTTAAAATTATAGATTTGTCATGTTCAAGGACAAATTGACCCATAAAGTTGGTATATATGTATTTCTCGTGGTCTAATCTATATTTTGACAAATATATTGTGTACTATCGTGGCCGAAAACTGGGTTTTTCGACATGGTCGTGAGCGGAAAATTTTTGGACACTTGATTCACCGAGACTAGGGCTTGAATCTTCTAAAAATTGAGTTAAGGATGACTTAGGAAAGTCCAATTTCATTTTTCTGTCGAGATCGCTGTCAAAAATAGGCCGGAAAAGTGTTTTTCGGCAACGGGGTCACGAGGACCCAGTTGCAGACCCGTTGGGTAAGGAAGAATTGCTCCAAACCACGGGCTCGTGAGCAACACGCACGTAGGGGTGCGTTAGGCAAGAAGGGAGTGGGAACGTGACTTTCACATGTGCTGAGGCTCGTAAAGAGGTCCACCGGGTCGTTTACGACCCGGATCACATCCTGACTCGCGTATCGACCTGAGACGCGACTTGGGATGCTGGTCGTACACATGCAGGTGCATGGCCCACTTACTATACATCTGGGCACATGCAGCAGGCTGCTACGGCGTATACAGGCATGTAACGGAACAATGCCGATGCATGGCGGGGCGTGGGACTCCAGGCGACACATCAGGTCATCCTAAAATGGATTTTTTCCAATTTTTTGAGGGTTCCACATCCATATTTGTGACTTTTGGTGGGTTTTTGTGCACTGAATCCAAATTCAGATGGTAAGATACGATTTAAGATTGTGGTGTATGGTGTCTGTTGACGCATGCGTTCGCTTTGGGGTCTATATTCGAAACATTTAGGATTTATTGATTCGAAGGGTGCACAAAATATGAAAATAAGTATTAGTAAGTCACTAAAGTCTCTCTTACTATATTGAGAACTGTCGTATTAGATTTTTGTAAGGAGGATAAATTGAATGGTGAGATTTACGAGATTTTCTACTAGTAGATTCAGTTTGTCCTCGAGGAGCAAAATCTATTTGAGATTTTAAAGCATGAGATGGTGGGCCCCGTGGAGAGTTTTGCACCTCAGGATGGATGGAATAAGGAGGTTTATCATGCGTGGAAGAAAATGATAAGTTAGGGCAATTCTCATCAGCAGCATGCACGATGACATGATCCTATTCTATGAGCATTATCCTATAGTAATGTCAGTTTGGCTCGCTCTAAAAGAGTATTATACTGCTATTTTCAACTTCTAAGGTAAGAATGCTGAAAAAAAGGGCTGATCATATAATGATGCAACATTTGATATAAATGTCGAGTATGATCGCCGAGTTAAAGAATACGGGTAAGTCTATTTCAGATGAGGTTCAGATATTGAATGTGATCCAATCTTTTACCTGGTTCATGGGAGACCATGAAAACCTATCTCTTGTGTGACGAGTGTATTAGTACTTTCGCTGATATAAGTAGGCATTGTGAGCTCGAGGAGGAGCGCCTAAAGGTGAGTAGGCCACACTCAGGTATGTTTATGTTATAAAGTTGATTAAAGGCTCTCGTGGCACCAAACAAATAACATAAGCATGAGAAGAAAACCCGAGATCCAGGCAATAAGAAACCATCCGAGAAAACAGATAAGAAAATACAAAAGCATCGGAAGAAGAAGTTTTGATAAGATCAATGCGAAATGCTACGTTTGAGGTAGACTTAGTCATTTTGCTTGTGAGGGTGATGAGTGGAAATAATATCCTTTTTCTTTACATGGTTTGAGCTTTGTCTCATTTACTGTAATGTTCGCTGATTTCTCTCCTTTGTGGATTGAAAACTCGAGAACTACTGACCATGTAGCTCCAGACAAAAGTGCGTATATAGAGTTTTGCTGAGTGAATCCTCTAGTTAGGATGATTTATGTGAGCAATGAAGTGTTTGTCATCATCAGACGGATCGGCACTTGCAAGTTGGAGTTGTAAAGTAGCTAGACTTTGTATCAGATGATGTTATTGACGCTCTGGATATTCGACTAAACTTCATTTCAGTACTTTACTAAGATTGCCAAGGATATGTAAGAAAATCATCTGTTTTTATTAAATACGTTAGCGCTTTGATCTATTCTGGTTTTATCCATAATGGATTGTATGTACTGGGTGCTTCTTCCTCCAATAGTTTTCTTGTCATTCTTCTATTGCTTTTGCATCTGATTGCATAGATGATAATGTAAATGAGTGACATGATAGAGTTGGACACATAGGGCAAGAGAGGATGAACCTATTAGTCTCGAGTGGTCTGTTGGACCTGCTAACCATGTTCCAGTTGCTCGCATATGAGTTTTTGCCTAGCTGACAAAGTTACAAGAAAACCATTTGGCAATGCAATGAGAGCTAAGACTCCATTGCAGATGGTCCACTCCGATATCTATGGCCCTATGAACATGAGAGCTCTGAAATAAAGCTATGTACTTCATTATGTTGATAGATGATTCGTCTATCTAATCTTGCATAAATCTGAGATATTATAATATTTTATGAGGTTTATTAGTGAGATTGAGAATCAGTTAGACTTGAGAGTAAAGACTCTTAGAATCGATCGGAGGAGCAAGTATTTATCAAACTACACAAAGAATTCTATTTTGAGAAGGGCATTACGAGACAGCTGACTATTTCTTCTACTTCTCAGCAAAATAGAGTAGCCAAGAGGAGGAATATGACTTTGTTGGAGCTAGTGAGGTCTATGATGACGTAGATCAATTTGTCTATCTCCCATTAGGGAGATATATTATTGACTGCAGTCTACGACCTCAACTGTATCTCATGAAAGTTCGCAATCAGTACCTTATTTAAGTTTTAGACAAGAAGGTAGCTTGACCTTAGGCACTTAAGATCATGGGATTGTACTGCGTATGATCATGATTTCTCACATTCATACGGCAAGTTAGACCAGCGAGAAAAGAAATGTATCTTTATAAGATACTCAAAACACTCAATGAGATATGTGTTCTTAGGTGAGCATACGGACGACACTATCATTGAGATTGAGTCTCGTGATATCACATTCCTTGATAATGATTTCTCTAAGAGAGGTGAAGTCGATCGGGACTTTACCTTCTATGAGATGGATAAGCCTAATGGCTTAGGCAAGCCTAGTTGCGGGACACAAGAATCCATTACGGATCTTGATCCTAGTGGGAGCAATGTATCAAGAGTTGAAGAGATTCTCTCTCATCGCAGGAGTATTAAGGACGCGTACTTAAACGTCGCTTCCTAATTGAGAGTGAGACCCTTATTGTGATCCTTGAGGATGATAAGAAATCTATAACGGTCTAAGAGGCTCTCGAGAGTTCTACGAAGTACTATTTGTTGAATGCCATGGATGAAGAGAATGAATTAATGAGAATCAACAGGGTCTGAGACCTAGTTGATTTTCCTAAGGGCAGAAGAACCATTGGGAATGAGTATGTTCTCAAAGAGCTAATTGATTTGCCTGAGGGTAGAAGGACCATCGGGAATGAGTAGGTTCTCAATGTCAAGAGAAAGGTTGACGGATTGATGGAGAGGTATAAGACCCGTCTGGTAACCAATGGTTATACTTAGACTAAGGGCGTAGACTATCATGGAGTCATAGTCTAATTTATCCCGATCTTTTTACTTTTAAAGATTATCGTGAACATGGATATGGATTTATCCCAGATAGACGTAATGACCGCCTTCTGTAATGGAAGTTTGGATGAGAAGATCTACATGGAGCAACCCTCTGGATTCATTCTAGTAAGTCAAGAGGACAAGATTTATCGATTTCGGAAGTCGATATATGACCTAAATCAGTCATCCAAGCGGTTGTACCTGAGATTTATGAGAATGTGATATTTTATAGTTTTATAATGATCGATGATGATCATTGTGTCTATCTGATATGTTTTGATAACTCTTTTATGATCATATTCTTATATGTGGGTGATATTCTGTTGGTCAGAAATAACAGAGAGTATGTGATAACCATTAAAACATGGTTATTGATGAGTTTTGATATGAAAGATGTAGGTAAGACTTAGCTCATTCTTGAAGTTAGGATCCAGAGAGATTGCTTAAGAATGATGTTGACTCTTTCACAAGAGTTCTACATCAGGAAGATTCATAAGCATTGCGAGATAAGCAATTGTAACATAATAGATACTTTTATTACTAAAGGTCAAAGCCTGACTCTTGATATGTAACACCGAATTTCGATGACTGTATATTATGTACCACTTCTCATAATTCTAAAAATATATTAATATCCTTTTGAGATATTTAAAATATAATTTTAATTACCTATTTATTTATTTTGAAGTTTCGCATCAAAATCGCTAAAACCAAAAATTTTATCGGTAAACCGAAAATCTTCTCAACAAGAGTTGGTAAGACTTGAAAAAGTAAAAAATTGCTAAGGAAAGGCCTACATACTTAAATAAAGATATTTAATTGAATTTTCACATTTTTAATGAATTTTAAACAAAATTTCATACAGACTAAAAATGAAAATTTGTTAAAAGTTAGGGGTCTAAATGCAAATAAGGAAAGTTGAGGGATTAGATTGTAAACCACTTAAGGATGGACAATTAGAGCCAAATAATTGATTAAAAGGGCAGCAAGGTTGGTTAGTGGTCACATAGGATTATTCTATATTCAAGAAAACTCATAAGATGACAATTTATGTATGAAATCTAATTGGAATAGTTTGTGTTAGTTGTGACACTTCTTCTCATGACATGGACGTCCAACAAGACTCCTGCTGGAGTGCATGGAGTTTGTTTGAATCAACAATTGTAAAGTTGTTTGAGTGTTAGGATAAGTGGATGGTTGAGATAACGCATGGGGTGATCCAATAGTAAATGAGGTTTTGCTAAGTTTATAAAAATCTTGTTTAAGAAGAATTTGACTCATTTTCTTCATTCAACCCCCTTGGACGAAATAGGTAGGATCCATATCTAATTTAAGTATGATCATGAAGCCAATGAGGTAAAAACATTTTTAGAAATTCTAGGATTTCAATTGGAAGTATAGAAGTATAGTATATGAATTCATGTTGATTTGTGATTTGATTTTTGCTAAGGTGATATAAAATTTTTTTTCAAGGATTCAAAAGGGGTGCTGGTATGTATTGTTAGTAAGAGATTTTACAAAGGAGATAACATATCTTAACTTGTACAAAGATTTGATTATATGATGAGTAGTTACATTAGTATTCACACTAACATGCTATATATTGATTTTTAGATTGAGTTTTGTGTAGTCTTGTGGTGATATCTCATTCTGTAGAAATCAAAAGTCTAAACCATTTGTTTTTGTGTAAACTAGACTTCCTAAACTTTAAAATGCTATATTATGTGAAACATCATGAAAGAATCGATTTTTAGTGCTTTTTAGAATTTCAACATGTTTCACATACTCTATTTCATACTTGTGTGCGACCAGTACTTTTTGAAATATCTTCTGTATAGAATTTGGTGAAACTTAAAATATAATAGTTTTAGATCTCTATTTTATTTTTAATTTAAGCTAAAGATCACTTGAATCAGAGTAGTAGGCAGAAAGGTATAGTATTTTTATTGAAATTGCGTAGAAATAGTTTTTAAAGCTGAAACTGAAATTAAAAAGGAATTTTATAAAATTATACACATAAAATTTGAGAATAGTCTAAACTAGAAAATTTTAGATCGATGTCTTCTCTTCGATTAGAGATAAGAATCACTTAATTTGGAGGAGTACGCAGGGAGATATGGAGTTTCTCCAAAAACTGTGTAGAGTTGAACTTTGGAAACTTAGATTTGAAAATTTTCTTAAGTATGGAATTTGAGATGTTACCTTAAAGAAAAACATTTTCATAAGCAATTTGTAGTCCTATGATTTGATATTATCAAAATAATTGATGAATTATATATTGTTTAATCTAGGCATAAGGTTATGTTTGCGTACGAGTGGTAACTCATTCAAGAAACAAGAACAGTTAGGGGGAGTGGCGTATCCTCCCTAGTCGAGGTGAGTGGGAAAAACTATTTTTAAGTTTAAATGAAAAATAGTTTGATCATGATTTTCGTAAATAAATTTTGAAATGTGATTTAAAAATGTTTTAATGTTTGTAGCATGTTTTGAAATGATGATTTTGAGAAAATTTGCATTCTGATATTACGACTTGATAGTGTCATGATTTTCCTTACGAGTAAAAATTTATGAATGATGACGTATGGTTTATGTGTATGATTATGGGATGGTGCATAGTGGCTATAACGTACTCTCTACCACGGTATTGAGCGTTTACCCGATGGGATGACGTGGTGGGGTCACATGAGAGCAGGGGTTTGAGCCCCCTGACTCTGGCTAACGGATCCAATAGACGAGCACCCGTGAAGTCCGTGTCAGCACCAAAGGAAGGGGGTTAAAAGAAATATATATATATATATATATATATATATATGTTTTATTTTTATGATATTGCGATAACCCCTGGGTGGATTTCACATTAATTAGGTCAAACTATAGGTAGAATACGATTTATTACCGACTGACACCCCATGATGTATGATTATGACAATGATGTATATTATTTTGAATTATACGATATGTTACAAATGAATATAAATTTGAAAATGATGATTTAACTTGTTACTCTCACAAATTCATTTATTGTCTTTAGATAGTCATTGCCTCTCACTCACTGAATATGTGGATTATACTCATCCCTCATATATAAAAATTTTCAGCTTATACT
Source organism: Dillenia suffruticosa (assembly GCA_033439265.1). NCBI lineage: Eukaryota > Viridiplantae > Streptophyta > Magnoliopsida > Dilleniales > Dilleniaceae > Dillenia > Dillenia suffruticosa. The sequence continues at coordinate 25,529,568 of JAVTVX010000015.1, forward strand.
GCACTTGACTTATTTTGAAGTACCGTTCCATGAGTTTTACTGAGAGACACTACCGGGTAATTATTCATACCCATCTTTATTTACGATTGGAACGCGCATATGAATATTATATGTAAATCGAAAGCAAATGTTTCACTGTATGATTTGACTTAGGATGTCAAGTAAGGTCATGATATTAGTCATAATATTAGCCTTGTGTCATCTCGGCATGCGAATAGGGCATACCCGTACCTCGAGGAGTCGCGGCGGTCTATTCGCGTGCTCGACCTACGGGTCGAGACGTGACATGATATGTGCCCTATAACTCATAAACAAATAAGGGAGATAAGTAAAATCCCTTATGCGAGTACAATGTACAGTCTAGTATTTGCGATGAAGCATACACGACCAGACAGTTGTTTTGTAGTCAATATGGTGAGTAGGTATCACTAGAGAGCAGTAAAAAAGATTCTGAGATATCTCAAGAGAACTGCAGACCTCTCTTTGTGTTAAGGAAGAGGTGATTTACGTTTTATTGGGTATTCATACAACTGGGAGTGACAATCAGGATAAACGCAAACCGACATCAATATTTTCTATCTTACTCATTAATGGTGCCATATCTTGGAGAAACAATAAACAAATTTATGTATCTCTATCTATGATAGAGATTGAGATTATGGTATGCTCAGTTGTAGTTTAGGAGAGTGTTTGGCTCTAGAGATTTTTAGATGACTTAAGAGTTGTGGTAGATAGTAGGAGGCCATTGATGATTTATTGTGATAATCAGGCCGCCACTGCCAACAACCAAGATCTTAAGTATCATAGTAAGACCAAACACATTGATACCAGATACCATTTTGTAAGAGACATCACCGAGAAGGGTGCTGTGATGATTAAGTGACTTTTATACAGTATGGTGGCTGATCCCAACCCATTGTGAGAGATTCCTTTATGAGACATGGAATCAATGGATTTAGAATATTTTGACATTTCTCACTATATACTGATTTTGATACGTATTGATATATATGACATATGTGCATTATTTAGTCACAAGTTTATTCCTTACACTTGTTTATTGTCATATATTATGTGATGTGTTGTGATAAAAGATATGTCAGGCAGACGTGGTCGATTCTCTCACACAAGTGACCATTTCTAACTATGAGTAGTATGGATGAGACGGTTTCTAGTCGTAAGAGATTTTGAGAGTGGCCCTACTAGAATATAAGTCGTCTTGACATATGTTTAGGATGAGGTCATATGCGATATGACCAATATGAAAATACTCACATCCATGTTACTTGTAATTAGTCAGGTTTGAGATCTCAAATATCACATCTATCTAGTGATATTGTCTCTGAAATACTCTTTGAGATCTCTGGACAAAGTCTTATGTGTAGACTGTGTAATACAGATTTTCGGTGACTATGTATCATATACCACTTCTCATGATTTTATATATATAAGCATCCTTTTGAAACATATAAAATGAAAATTTATTTATCTATTTATTTATTTTGAGATTTCGCCTCAAAATCATTAAAACTGAAAATTTTATCGGTAAGCCGAAAACTTTCTCGGCAAGTGCCGGCAAGGCCTAAAGAAGTCAAAAATGGCTAAGAGAATGCCCACACACTAAAATAGAGATATTTAAATGAAATTTCACATACTTAAGAAGTTTCGAATGAAATTTCATACGGACCAAAAATACAAATTATTAAAATTTAAGGGTTTAAATGTAATTAAGGAAAGTTAAGGGATTAAGTTGCAAACCACTCAAGGGTGGATAATTGGAGCTAAATGATTGGTCAAGAGGGAAGCAAGGTTGGTTAGTAGCCACATAAGAGTTTTCCACATTCAAAAAAGCTTATTGGATAGAAATTTATGCATGAAAACTTATTGGATTGAAATTTTTACATGAAACCTAACTAGAATAGCTTGTTCTAGTTTGTGACACATCTCCCCTTAACAAGGATGTCCACAAGACACCTAACGGAGTGCATGGAGGTTGCTTGAATCAACAATTGCATGGTTTAAGTGTTAGGACAAGTGGAAGGTTGAGATAATGCAAGGAATAATCCAATGGTCAAGGATATTTGGCTAGGTTTTTAAAAGAACTTATTTAAAAAGAGTTTGACTCATTTTTTTCATTCAAACCATCCCTTACACGAAATATGTAGAGTCTATTTCCATTTTTGAGTTCAACTATGGAGCCAAAGAGGTAAGAAAAATTTTTGAAAATTCTTAAATTTCAATTGAAAGTATAGAAGTATTGTATAGAAATTTATGTTCATTGTGATTTGATTTTCTTAAGATGAAAAAAAAAATTCAAGGATTCAAAGGAAGTGTTGGTGTTATTGATAAAGAGACCTTACAAAAGAGGTAACATGTCCTAACTTATGCTAAGATTAAATTATTTGATGAATAGTTACTTTGGCATCCATACTAGCATGCTAGATTGTGATTTCTAAGTCGAGTCTTATGTAGCCTTGCTATAATATCTCATTTTATAGAAATCAAGAATCTAAGATGCTTATTTCTCTATAAACTAGACTTTCTAAACTTTAAAATGCATATCATGTGAGGCATTTTATGAAGGAATCGATTTTTGGTGATTTTTGGAAGTTTAGCATATTTCACCAATTTTTTTTCATGTTTTGTGGTGGCATATCTTGAAATATTGTTCGGTAAAAATTTGTATCCTGATATTATGGTTATTTGATGGTGCCTTATTTTTACGAGTAAAGATTTATGAATGATGACATATGGCACATGTGTATGATTATGGGATTGTGTATGGTGGCTATAGTGCACTCTCTACTATGGTATTGAGCGTTTACATGACGAGATGACGTGGTGGGGTAATACTGGAGCAGGGGTTTGAGTCCCTTGTCTCTGTCCAACGGATCCAATAGACGAGCACCACGTGAGAACCATGTCAATACCAAGGAAAGGGGGGAAAATATATGTGTTTTATTCTTATGATATTTTGGTGGCCCTTTGATGGATTTTACCCTAATTAAGCCAAACTATGAGTAGAATGAGTTTTTGACACCCCATTAATGCATGATTGATGATAAGAATGTCTATTATTTTGAATTACACGATATATTTGCAAAGGAATGAAATATAAATTTAAAAATGATGTTTTGACTGTCACTCTCACAAATTCATTTATTGTCATTATATAATCATTGCACCTCACTCACTGAGTATGTGGATTATACTCACCCCCCATAATTACATTTTCAACTTGTACTGTATTGACTTACGTTAAGATACGGTACCACAAGCTTTACTGAGAGACACTATCGGGTATGTGTTCAAACCCACCCTTGTTAACCATTGGACCATGCATATAAATGTTATATGTAAATTGGAGGCAAATGTTTTAAAGAAATTTTCTAAAGATTTTCTTCTTCTTTCACTGTATGATTTGACTTAGGATAATGAATAGGGTTGTGATATTAGACATAATATTGGCCTTGTGTCACCTCGATGTGCGAGTAGGGCATACCCGTGCTTTAAGGAGTCATGGCAGTCTGTTTGCGTGCTTGACCTGCGGGTCGGGGCGTTACAGATTGAGTCTCATATCTGTACAGTATTAGAAAAATTTGACATATATCCTTTTGAGAGATGGGAGAATAACACTATGGCACATGTTTCATATTGCGTATGATAAGACGAACATAGGATAGTGGGAGCTATTATTTGAGATAATAGTGTGATCATGATCCCCATTCCTACTATGTGAAACCCGAGATCCATTGGGTGTGATTTTTTGTGCCCTTATTGCTTTTGACTATTTTTAGAAATTTTGGTTTAATATTTGTTATTTTAGTCTGTTTACGTATGGTCCGGAAGATAAATTGAGATCTAAGAGGCAGGTCTAAGAAATCAGCTGAATTGAGACTGATGCGTTTAAGTTTGGGAAAAAGAAGACCAATCGGCATTACATCATGCTATTATAATCATAGGTCGACCTGTTATGTTAATTCATGTTAGAATTCAAACATAATAGTGAATACACAGTCGAGCAAATTATTGGGGATCACTTTCGAAGAGGAAAGTGGTTTGATAGATGTAATTACGTTGAGTCTGAGGTATAGCGAGTTCTTTTTTGTACTAACGGTGACTCATCGATCATCTTAATAGGTGTTTCAAGAAGTTTTTGATTGCAGGTTTATTCGCCAGTCGCACGATACCTAATCCCGTATGAGTCAAGCATGGTGATATAGAAGATCGCATAAGTTGTGATCTTGTGACGGATGTAAAATACTCTCGTGTTCAAGTGGAAAATGCTGGTAAATAATGCCCACGAAGGGGCTTTTACCAAATAGTAAAAGGGTTAAATTAATTTTCAATTTAAAATTAGGAGATAAAAGGTAGTTACCTATTATCTCCACTCTCCCTAACTTCACTCCCTATTATTGTATCTTACGTGAGTTGGTGATTGTTGATTTTATTTTGAGAATTCAAGAGCATTATTCACAAAGGAGCAAATTGAGAAAAAGCATACATCTCTAAAGAGAGATCGATCACCTAAAAGAAAATTCCGAGTAGGGAAATTTTTCTGTGTCACTTTCATCACCATATTGAGGGATGAAGCATTGTGACATTGCGATGATAATTCATTTAACATGATTATCATCCCGCCTGCGAGATCATCAAGAAAGGTATCGTGGTTCCTGAATTGTCTTTGATTATTCATTAAGATATGCCCGAAAATTTGATCTTTTAATTATTATGAAAAATCACCATACTTTCGCTTTGTGAAAATTAATTCTAACAAGAAGTATTATTATGTTTTACGTCACAGGTACAAGACAGACGTACAATGCAGTTTCAAAGAAGGATAGAGGTTCACTTATCAGTACTATTACAAGATAGAATAGATGCGAATGAAATGAGAAGTACTAGACCCAATACAGTGCAAAAAAGATATCATACAATTGAAAGAAAAATTACAAAAATTTTACAAGAGAAGCCAAGAAGGACTTCGTAGAAGGTAGGAGTTGGCCAAAAGGAGATAGAAAGATGCATCAAGTTTCAAACCCTCCCCATTGCCCAATCTCTGTCACTTCCCAACTCCTCTTATTAACTAACCCGAACAAGGCTGAGGAAGGATCCTCAATTACCTGTCGCACATTGGATTTGGATGATAAGTTTGACTTTGAGAAGAAAGCTTCCATTACGAACAAAAATCACTCTTGTCTGAGCTCTAGACACTCTGTACCCAAAGCCAGCATCTTTGTGAAACCCCAACAGATCCCACCATAATGCCGAAATCCTAAACAACATGATGGCACCTTGTATCGGTATCTCCATTCTTGATGGCACCTTATTTCGGCAGAAGCCTCTTAACATACTAAGTTTTAGGGTTCAAAACCTATGCTCAAATTATTTCTAAGGTATACTAACTCTCAGCAAAAGAATCTCAAGAGGTCAATCCCAAATCACTTTGTGACGGTACTAAAGCCTCCTCCTCTATTTATAATTGTAAAGGTGTGACCTTTACTGTTGTTGGCAATCGAAATGCTCCAATGGAAGATATGCACAATGAATGAAAAATTCAAACTTTTCAACTTCCCACGAAGCATCTATTTCGGGATCATTTATTTGGTTGTTATCTTTATTAACACCCCCGTAGGCTTTCAAGTAACAACTCTTAGGCTTACTCCTCTTGTCATTTCTTCAAAACAATATAAGGAGTATAGGGCAATTGATATCACATGGTTTGAGAGTCCATTAACGTGCGACATGGGCCTAAGATCCAATAGAAAAAATATGCTAAACACTCACCAAAGCGCATCATTTACATGAGATGTGTTCTTCCTTCTCAGCGCCTAACGACCAAGCCCATCCTGGTAGTTACGTGATTGGCTCCTGTGCCTCCTTGGTATTCATCATTCGGACAACATTGGAGTAATATTCATCTTTTTATAAAACATGGTAGTGACATCTCGTAATAAGAAAGGAAACTTATGAATCTCCATCGATAAGGAAAGCAATCCCTTTACAAACTGAAATCTTCTCCAATAAGAAAGACTCTAGATTTTTTTACGATTTTACTGGATACCCACGAATCTTGGGACACCTCTATAAGGAAACTAGGGTTGTAATACCTCAGATGTATATGTGACTTACACAACTAAGCCATATATACATCATGAACCCTGTCAATCAGGTAAGTCCTTTTTCTCTCTAACTTTACACATAGCACACCATGGCAGAACAGAGTACTCTTTCAGTCTATTTCTCTCTTTTCGAAAACTTCTCTTTAACTTAAGCGTTAGAGTCTCCTTTGTTGAAGTACCCTCCAGCAGTCTTTCGCAAGTCCCATTGACTAGATCGACAGATGGCTATTCAACATGTTCGAGTCAGTAGAGCCATTATCTGTGGAGCCAAACCCAACTCTAACAGGTTGAATTCCAATAGACAACTAGAGAATCCAAGAGGGGATAAATGCGAATAGTGATAAAGAATGCGAAGAACAAAGACTCAAATTGCGAATTGAGGCAGAGAACTTGAAGCACAACTAGAGTCAATAGGGAAACAAAAACCTAAAATTTCAACAGTCAAAAGAAAGGAATAGAAAAATCAAAAACCTATGGTCTTCTGCACAACTTCGTTCTTTTTCTTATTGTCGATATCACTCTTATACTCTCTCTCTCTGTGTCTATTTGTCTATCTCTCTCTCATTCTATTTATATATGAAAAGAGAACATGGTGTCAAATCTTAGGACCAAATTGTTGATGCAGTAAAAAATTGACCAAGAACCTAACGTGATATTACTATGTCAGCATTTTATTGATGTGGCTTCAGTGATGTGTGAATATACCAACATATCACCTACCAAGTCAGCATAGTAGTCCACCAATCATGCCAATTTAGAATGCAATAATCTAGCTTACATGCCATATCATGCTAGCTTAATATTTAATGGCCAAGCTAGTATCATTACTGACAAAAAAACTTAATTCTTATACTTTTGGAAGTTTGAGAACTCAATTATTGTATTCTAAAATCTAGGAACTAAATTGTGAATTCAATGTAAAGTTCAGGGACTGTATGTATATTAACTCTTAAGTCGAATATGCCACATTGATGACAAAGACTTTTGATGCCTAAACATAGTTAAACCATTCGATGTAGTTGGTATTACAATTTGTCAAAGCCTTTTGACTTGGCAAATATATTTTGAAGAGTAAATGGTTTTGATAATTAGTAACAATGTCAGCTATTGGTTTGAAACAAAAATTCACACCTCAATTTTAGCCATCTGTGAGAACTACTAATCAAAATTCAACATAAGTTTTGACCATAGTTTGTATAAGATGATCTCCTAAAGCATCATATCAACCAATTTTTTTACTCTTTAGATAAAACTATTTCTTAAATTTTTGGATAACAATTGCTTGAAACAATGAACAAACTTGACAAATAAAATAGTTTCTATCATTGATATCTGATGAAACATGACCCAAAGGCCCATTATCATAAGACTTGAGACCCTTTGAATTCATAACCCAATGGACATAATGTACTAAAACGTGTCATCAATATGAGATTTATTTTCTAGACAGGTAGGCACCACGCACCTTCTTGGTACATTCCGACTAGACTCTTCTCGATAGTTGTCTGATCAGTTGTGCTTGTGCCATCATTTGGTTGAAGACAATATTCATTTTTCCTTAAATCGCAAAGATAACCTCCTATAATCGGGAAGGAAACCTTCGACTACTGTTAATAAGGAAAAGAATCTTTGGTGATTTGAATTTCCTTGAACAATAGTATTTTAAATCTTTGAAAATACTTTACTATGATTTTTGCAATCTCATGATACTTCCATAAGAAAATTAGGGTTTTAACATCCCGAATACATACGAGACTCACATACGGAAACTATATATATACGATTAAGCCAATCGGCCAAGTATACTCTCGAAACTAACACGTAGCACACAAAGCCAGAACAAATCTATATTTCAATCTATTTTTATTGTAGAAAACCATTTTTTGACTTGAGCGTCGGAATCTCCCCTGTTGGAGTTCCCTCCGATGGTCTTTTGCAGGTCTATTTTATCAAGATCTCCCAACAACTAAGCATCCTATTCAAGTCAGCAGAGCCATCATCAATAGAGCTAAAACCACCTCTAACAAATTGATGCCGTTTGTGATAATAGACTAAAAAGAAGCTTGTTTTGTGCTCTATCCCTCAAAGATCATGCCTCTTAAGAAAAGGACAAGAATCACATCCAAAGCCGCAACTATGATTAGAGGACCCGTGGCTACCCCAATGGACACTATCCAACCTATAGCGTCGACCAATCCTACTCAGATTCCTACCGTAATCAACCAGCCTGAAACCCAACCGCCAGTCATGCAATGGAATCAACCAATTCCTCCCCCTGCTCTAGCCTCTCTAGAAAAGACCACTAAGCCTGAGATGGAAGGCTCAAATCCAAGTTGTAAGGCATAAGCAAACACTTAGAGGAGTTCAGCCATGATCTTAGACCAAGAGCACAATCCTCTTTGCACGGGTTTGGTCATATGCGCCAATGAAGGCTTGAGCCCAGAGAGCACTAAGAGCATTCGGTGACTTCTTGACATAACCCTGACGATTTGAGGAAACAGGTCGAAGAACTCGTGGTAGACAAACTTAGACGTGTTAACACTAGAAGAGACAAATTCGCTCAATATGTTACCGGTCTTTCACCATTTGACTCCAAGGTTTCTATCGAACCGATGCCTTATACGTGCTTCCCCCTTCCATAGAGAGGTATGATGGCACTACTGACCCTTGGGACCATGTAGCTCACTTTGTGACTATAATGATCTCAAAAGACATGTTAAATGTAGCCATGTGCATATACTTTCCTACGACCCTAAAGGGCAATGCATTGATATGGTTTAATTTACTTCCTCCATTCAGTATCAAAAGCTTCTCCCAACTTTGGCAAAAGTTTGAGACAGCCAAGAGGAAGTCAACATCCCTCCTCTTGTTGCGATAGAGGGATGACGAGCCATTGAGAGATTTTCTTGACAAATTCAAGACTAAGATAATAAAGGTTTTCAGCCTAGACCACTCCATTGCATTAGCAGCGTAACTAACCAGGTTGTGACTGTTAGGAATGAAAATATCCAACACGCAGAATCCTCTGTCAGCCATCCAAAAGTTTTATACTCACGCGAAAAAATACATCGTAGTGGAGGATACTGAAGTGTTCGACAAATGACGAAACCGACCAACTCGAAACGAACGTAGCTAATCGTCCTGACAATCTCGTTTAAGAGGTCTTAACAAGGACCTCCTCAATAGTGAAGGTTCACGAGTTATACTCCTCTGAATGAGATACCAGGTCAAGTTTTGCTTCAGATCCAGAACAAACCCCAGTCAGATGGCCCCTTTGCTCCATAGAAGATGATTCGATAAAGGACAAGATACGAAACTGTCACTTCCACCAAGATTACAGCCATCTAACAAATGAATGCAAAAAGTTTAAGGATGAGCTCGAGTTTCTCGTTCAAAGTGGTCAACTCCAAAGGCTTATAAGTGTAGAAAGGGAAGGCTTCCCCTCTTAGGGCTCGCACACTATAAGGTGAGAGAGTGAGCAGGGTAAGTAGCCAACCCAGGAGACACCCATAATCGACCAAATGGAGTTATTCTCCAAGTACAAAGTGAGTACGATCCCTCAAACCTTATCTTTCAAGTCACATCTTAATGATGTTACACAACCAAGGTTATACACAATGGAACGAGACCCGGCAGAAAGTGGCCCTGATTTTTCACAAGGCCAAGCCATCTGCTCCACATCTAAAGAAATCTTTGCCACGTGAACGGGGAAGCAGACTAAAAAGAAAAGACCAATGATTGATTTCAGCGATGATGATCTGGTAGGAGTCGATCTAAACCGACATGATTCCCTTGTCATCACCACAAAGATGGACAATACGAAGTAAGGAGAATTTTCGTAGATCAAGAGCTAGTTGTAACCTCCTCTATTGGAATGTTTTTTAATAGATGGGTTTTTCAATAGAGGGGTTTCACTCAAACACACTTGCAGCCTCATGTCGGACTAATCAAATGACTCTCAGATGAATGGATATACCCTGAAGGTACCATTTCGCTCCCCGTCACACTCGGAACTCCACCTGATCATGCAACAACTACAATAATGTTCAATGTGGTCAAGCTGCCTTCACTCTCTAATGTTATCCTAGGTTGGCCAAGTTTGAACGCATTGCAGGCATTCCTGACCACGAAGCATCAGAATGCTATTATGTGATTTGGAATTCCTGACGTACCCTCTTAAGTAACCCTAAACCTCTCTCTCTATTACGTTTACTTCTATAAAATAGTAGTGTGCAGGGCACAAGCGCGAGCGGGTGTATACGGGTTCGAGTCCGTGTGATGACGGTTTTCGGAACAAAAAAAAAAGAAGGCAGGGTGCAAGTGTGTACGCGGGTGTGTGCGCAGGCGCCAGATGATTATGTAAGGCTATTAACTATGAAACTTTTAGCGATGGAATATTTTCGTCACTGATAGTTTTATATATTATTTGAAATCAGCGACGAATTAATGATGGAATATTTAGTGTCAAAAAATTTTCGTTGCTAAATTTAGCGATCGATGATCTTCCGTCATTAATATTTAGTCGGTCGCTAAATTTAGCAATGAGGTTTTCAACAACGGAATTAGATATGAAAATTTTTCGTTGCTAATACTCATCAGCGACGGAATCTTTACTATCAGCGATGGATATTTCCATCGCTGATATCTTGTTTTTTAGTAATGTTACTACTTGTTCCACTAGTCCTACCATGATTTGCTTCATTAATCTCACATCAAGCACATGTCATCGAACACACTATCAAATGAACATACTAACAACATGAGATGTATCTCCCCATCGGGTAGGTACGGCCTTCTATCGAACAAACTTACAGACAACAAGGGATGTATCTTCCCATTGGGTAGGTACGACCCACTTTATCAAATAAACGTGTCGAAAACGAGGGATGCATCTCCCTGTCAGGTTAGTACGACACACTATCCAATGAACATATGAGCATACCAATGACAAAGGACATATCTCCCCATTGTATAGGTATTACCCACTCTATCAAACGAATGTACCGGCTACAAGGGACATATCTCCGCGTTAGGTAGATATGGCTTACTTTATTGATACAACCCATTCTATCGAATGAATGTACTGATAATAAGGAATGTATCTCCTTGTTGGTAGGCACAACCCCTTACTCTCTTGAACGAATGAATTGTCAACTAGGATATATCTCCCTGATGGTGCTCCATTTACTCTACACGATGAAACATACTATCGATATGGAGCTCTAAACACTTGCTCATAATGAAACAATCAAACATTTTCATAAATTCTTTTGGGTCGAAGCATACAAAAGAAAAACTAAGTCAAAAGAGAACAAAGATCACAATCAAGGAAGGGTAGAAGTTGGAAGAGCTTGAGATTCTAAATTAGCTCGAGATACATCGACCACCACATTCTTATCCGCTGCTTCCAAAGGAACCTTACCCACGGGAATGAGTGCAAGTTCAGGACTGGACATTTCGAAGATGGAATTCTCGATATCCGGGGGCATAGCACCTAATAGCCCCGCTTGATAGATAATCTCCTTGGCACACCAGAGATTCTCGCTCTACTTACATCGAGTATGCATATGTTGATCAATGGTCTTCACCATAGTTTTGCCCAACTCCGCTATTCTCTGCTTCGCAGCTTTTCAATAACTGATTGCATACCTCGACTAATTTCACCATAGCCTTCAATTACACATACTACACATTTGCCTTCGCCTCTAACTCCTTACACCTCTTAGAGGCCACCTTGCATCATTAGAGTGCTGCGCTTAGCTTAACCTTTAGCTGCTCCATCTTCGTGTTTCAAGTGTTTAGAGCGGCCACAGATGCCCTCTCCTCCTTGATCTCCCATCTGGTCGGCCCAGAGCTTCAAATGATTTATCATCTTCTCTTTCTTTAGCTTTTGAAACTCTACTAAGATAATGGTTTGTACAAAACAAGAAGAGTCATATACAAAAACTAGCATATAAATTACTTTCGAGGGCATTCATACCATAAGCCCCAAGAACATAATAGCCTTATCGATCTGCTCGTGAGAACTTATTTAGCTCCCAATCGGAACGATAAAAATCTACTTGTTCCGCTATCTTCCCGCTTCACTGCCATCAACATACATTTTGTTTGTCCCCGCCGACCATCAAAGAATGAAACAGGAATGAAATGAGGAAAAGCAATTCTCGTGGACACCTTTTGATTGCCCTGTATCAAGAAAACGATAGAAGAAGGTCCTATGTCAGGTTCCTCAGTTGTCTTTAAAGGAATACCTTCTAGGTCCTCGGCACCTTTTCCCTCTCCTCTGTCTCTTCCCTCCTTTGGGTCCTCAAGGAGATGCCCCATAGTCTGCTCTTCTTCGAGCTCATTAGAGATACAGTCCCCAACCTCTTCTTCTCTTCTCCCTCTCCTCCGTCTCCTTCTCTCTCTCTCTTTTCGAACCCTTCACCGTACACTTCACCACTCTCTAACACTCTATCTGAGCGCCTACAACTCCTTGGGCCTTAGACTCATGACCTTCGATCTCGGCCGCTCTCGACATGCCCAGGAGATCCTGCCCCACTCTTTCTCACAACCTCACCTAATGAACTTGATATTTAAACTTTCCTCTGCTTTTGCATCAACGATGATGGGAACGACATCAATGCCAGTATCAGAAGAGTCTACCACCTCAATTGCATCTCTTTTCACTTCGGACCTCATCTGTTTGTCAGTAGTTATTGCCTCAAGGTCTTTTTCTTCTGCAGAAGAGAGAATACTCACAAGACCCTTGTCCTTCTTCTCGACCAGAAGAGGCCTTTCAATCTTCCTCTTCTCCTCCAACAAGAGGCCTGCTAGTGCCAGTAACTTGTTGTCTAGGAGAGCCTCAACCAAAATGTGCCTCTTTTTGATACTATAGCAATCGCCAACAGAACGAATAAACCATGAATGGCAAGAAGGCTAAGGAGTCTTTAACCCTAAGAATAGCTCCTCATCGACCTTTAGCAACATGGGCATAAAATCTCTGTTCAAGAACCCTACAAAGAAGTATTTGAACATCCAACTTTTGTCGGTGGTCTCCTTATAGAAGAACTTCCAACCCAATTCCAACTTGGTCAGCATGTAATACCAACCTTCTATAGAACCACCATGGCCGCACCTCTTGAAGGTAAAAACGAAAGCCAAGATCTCAAAATCAAAGTAGAGGTGGCAGAAACTCATTAGTGACATTACAGCTAGCACCAAGCACCAAACGCTGGGAATCAACATCGACAGGTATATGTTCCAACGGAGTAGGACTTAGGCAAGAGGACCCCATATATGATACTTTTAAATTATATTTAACACTTTGCTTGTACACCAAAACATAACCTTCGGGTGTCCTATTAGCCCTATCATCATCCATAGTCGACTATAGAACATAGTTGTCCCTTAGCAACATGTCATTTTAAATATCGTGGAGTTCATCCTTCGTCATGGTACCACTAATGTCATTGACACCCTGGCAAGAATGCGGCGTTGAACTCTTAGCCATTTTTGATCTAATCTTTAAGAGTTATTTACAATCTTTGACGAAAAGGTGAGTTGTCTCTCTGTGCGAAAGTTTAATATCTTTTCAAATTCTTATCCATTCAATACTCTAGGAATCGGGGGCAAGTGATGGAGCATGACCCAAAGGTCCATTATTGCGAGACTTGAGACCTTCAAATCCATAGACCAATGGACATAGCATACTAAAGTGTGTTGTCAATATATGATTTATCTCTCAGATGGGTAGGCACAGCCTACCCTATCAGTATATACTGACCAAATCTTTCTCGGTAGCTATTTAATTAGCTCTCAAATCTCCTTGGTGCTCGATGCCACCATTTGGTTTAAGGCAATATTCAATTTCCCTTAAATCACAAAGACAACCTCCCATAATTGGGAAGGAAATCTTTGACTGTTGTCTACAAGGAAAGGAATATTTGGTGATCTGAATTTCCTTGAGGAATAGTATTTTAAATCTTTAGGAGTCCTTTACTATAATCTCTACAATCTCAGGATACTTGCATAAGGAAACTAGAGTTTTAACGCCCCAAATGTATACGAAACTCATACATAGAAACTATATATACACAATTAAGCCAATCAACTAGGAGCGGTCTCGAAACTTACACATAGCATATAAAAGTTGTAAGGTCCCGTTATTAGAAAATATTAAGGTATGCATCTTCGTTTACATTTTTACTTATTATGCTTAAATTCTTCTGTATCGCATTGTGAGAAATTGGATGCATTTGCAATGCATGTTGCGATTTTTGTGTTTATGATCTCAAGTTGAGATGAAGCATAGTGAAATTAGTATAGACTGAGGAACATAGTGGCTAATGAAAATGATAGAAATAATATCGCAAGAGAACCGAATTAGAATTTGGTGTGGGACACACAAAAGGAAAAGAAAAAGAAAAAATAAAATAAAATAAAAATAAAAATAATTTGGACACCATACCACATCATCACCCAACACATGGAAACCTTAGCTTTGATACCTCACCATACTTGGGCTCCACATTCCACTTTGGTAGAGAGATAAGTATGAAAAAAAGAGGTTTAAACATAACAAGTTTTCTCTTCAAGGTTCATTTTCGGCCTCTATCTTCTTCCTTCAAAAACTCACCCCAACCTCCATTAAAACTACCATTTAAGCTTGAAATAACACACCTCCATCCATATATATGTTAACCCTAGTCTTTAGGAAGTAACTTTTACTATCAGCGACAGATATTTTTATTGCTGATAGCTTGTTTTCTAGTAGTGTTGTTATCTAACCTTCCAAGTTGGCCATCGATTTTGAAAACTTTTGCTAGTACATAGTCCGACAGCCCATTACTATAAAATCTCAGCAGGCTGATAATCATAAAGTCCACAAACCACTAAAGCGCTCTCTCGGTAAACACTCTTACACTCTCGTCTCTCTCTCCCTTTCTCAATCCAATGCTCTCGATAGAATCTTCTCGGTCACTACCTTACCTCTCTCTATACATTGCTTGCTCACTTTGTCTTGGTATGCTTTGCTTGGCCCTTCGATCTCTTGGTCTTCTAACCTCTCAGCCCCTTTAGGTACTATAAAAGTAATTCCCCTTACGTAACGGGTGCAAGTCATGATATTCCGATAAGGGAAGAAAACTTTAACAAGTTTAAACGTTCCTTAATCCAATATGAATCTATTGTGATCTCTCTCAATAAGGAAGTAAATCCCTCAACAATTTGGACTTTCCCAGATCTCCGCAGGGAACTGAAACTTTCCTATCTCCGAGAACTTTGAATTTGTAGGGAGTCCACGATTATGATTCCTGCAATCTCGGAAGATCTCCCATGATCCCTTCATAATGTAAGTAGGGTTTCGATGTCTCTTAATATATTAAAGACTATATATACTATACAACGGCATCCGGCCAAGTATACACACTTTACTCTACAAGATGCATACAAGTCTACATAGGGTTTAGACACTTTTAGTCTTTCCTTTTCTTTTACCTTACTTTCTGACTTGAGCGTCGGACTTTTCTCTACCGGAGCCAACTCAAGTGGGTTTTTACAAATCTCCTCATTGAATATGACCTAACGTATGCGATATCACCGTCTCTCTATTCTAGACAAAAGCACAGTTTAGTTCTGAAGTGGAAATTGGCTTCAACAGATTCGTGCCTTCTATAGGAATGACTGACTGATTTGCCAAAGAGATTCATGCCCAATTTTAATCTCTTTCTCTCTTACCACCATGCCACCGAAAAGAAAGAATGGAGATAATGCCTCCAAGATGACATCCAAGGTGGGAGGACAAAAGTCCAATCTTACAAACTTACCTCCATCAATACTCCTGTTTATATAGCTGGATACCTCAACCACCCACTCGCAACACCAGATAGAATCACCCCCACATAGAGATCTCCGACCTTTTGTAGTTCAACCCCAAGCTTGCCTCGCTCCTCCCTTTTCTCCGGCCTCTCCCAATTAGGTCCACCATTTTTAAATGGAAAAATTGGAGTCTTATATACAAAAAATGAGCAAACAACTAGAAGAAATCAGTCTTGCCCTTTGACAAGTTTTGTCTTCCTCTAGGAAGTCGGTGCACTCATGTTTGCATAGGCTTCAACCGTGCATACACCCAGAGCCCTTGGTGACATCTCGATGGAAGCTAAAAATTTTGAAAAAGCAAGTTGAAGAGCTTGTGGCTGCTGAGCTTCAATGAGCTAACGCAGGACGAAATGACCCCGACTATTACATCTCCAACTCTTTGCCGTTCGACTGCATGATTGTGGCTAAGCTGATGCCACGGAATGTTCTCCTTCATATATGGAGATATACGACGGCACTACTGACCCTAGAGACCATGTGATCCATTTTGTCACAGTTTTGATCTCAAAAGATATGTCAAATGTAGCTATGTGTAAGCACTTCCCCACGACCGTGAAGACATGATTCAACTCCAGTGACATCTATTTCAATATAAAAATACACTAAACAAAGAGGTTCATGTAGAATCTGGGGAGGCATGGTACACTAAGAGAGGAAAATCAAAGAAAACACACACATCATGATGAAGGAGATAGAGGAGAAGGCCTCTACTGCAAACACTTGAAACCGGCCTGGAGAGTAGCAACACAGGAGCATGCATTAGCTATTGCTTGAGAAAACCACTCCCAGGAACGTCAACTAGGTTGTGCCTTAGTATCGCCACCACCAGTGTTACCCAACAGGCTCTCCTTCAGCCCTGCTCTATAGATGATTTCTTCCTCACGCCACAACTTTTCAAAAAGCTCATGATGGTTGCATTGGTATTTTCCAAAATCTCTATTACCTTTTCCTTTAGGTCCCTAACCTTCTTCTCTAAGATAAGGAGTAATTGCTCACATTCCTGTATGAACCATTCCGCAGTTAGCCGCCCTCCCTCGGCCCTACTCAGCAAAGCTTCCAACCTCTCACATTCTACAATGGCCATATTGCACTGCTCAAACGTAGAATCCCAGTCAATTTTCAACCACCTTATCTCCTTTTCTTTTTTGTACAAGGTGACATTTATCGCCCTTTCCTCTTCTCGTTCCTTCTTCTTTTGGGCAAAAATGGTAGAAGCTGGGAGATTTCTTCCCCTTCTGATCTACTAGGCCCTCCAAAATGACTAACCAGCTGATTCTTTCTTTGCCTTCGGATTTCGATCATAGCGTCAACCTATATAAAATGTGGCAAATTACGAAAATCATAATTGAAACACTAAGTTCACTGATACATTAAGAAAAGAAATATACTTGAATTCCAAGAGTGATTATAGTCTCATCACCCTATTCCATTGATAAGTCATTTAACTCTAACTCAATGCACTGATAATCCAATCTATTAATGATCCTCCTCGTCTCAATGATATCTATATAACTAAAGTAATTATTTTTATAGCTAATTGCCATGGTTTCTCTCTCTTTTAAGTCCTTTGACCGGTCAAATGACCTAACAAAAATAGAGGGAGAGGATTCGTTTGATTGGGCATGATACTTTTACCTTTCCGGATATACATGTGCTCTAGAAGGGCACTTGATGATCCAATCCCAACTCTCGGTCCTATCTCCTCCTCCCCCATGTCCAGAGCTCTTAAGGAAGTGTCCCCCCCTCAACGTCGAGAGCTTCAGCCTCAGCACCTACCTTCCCAGCACCTTCGATAGCCAAAACTAGTACCTGAGGCTCCTCTCCCTTAGTGGCCTCTAATTTCTTGCTGCTAAGGCTAGGGACCAAGAACCTTCTCCTCTTCCCCTTGGGAATTAGACTTACGACAAGGCATACATCACTAGCCCAATCTCCTGACATACTCTCTTTGTCCTTGACATTCTTCCTAGTTGTTCCTTCTTCATCAAGAGAAACCTTTCGATTTTCACTTTCTCAATTAACAACAAGCCGACCATCTTTAGCATCTAATCATCTAGGAGGGTGTCTAGCTGAATAAACCTACCTTTCAATCAGCAGAAATTCCCAACTGAGTGTACGAAACCTGAATACTGAGAATGGGTCTGAGCTTTCAACACCACTGCTAGCTCCCCAGAAGCTCTCGGCAAAACCGGCACTAGTTCTCTCTTCTCAAACTCCACAAAAAAGAATTTCTTTATCCAAATCTTATCTACACTCTCCTTGTAGAAAAACCTCTACCCAAAATCTGATCTCCTGTATAGGCAAAACCAGCCCCCAGTATAACCCTCATTGGCACACCTTTTCAAACAAAAAATAGAAGAAAGAATTTCAAAATTGAAATTTAGATGGCAGAAATTTAATAGACTCACTACCGCCAACACCAAGATTAATCGCCAGGCACTAAGGATTAACAAAGTCGAGAAGATACTCCACCCCCTTAAGATCTCCGCCAAAATACCCAAATAAGGCATCTTTAACCCATACCTAATGTACTCCTTATACATCGGCAAGGAGGTCTCGTGCATCATGTTCATCCTTTCATCTTCTGAGGGTAACACAAATAAAAACCCTCTCCCAAACCCATCAATTGCATCACGTCCTTCAACTCTTCATCTGTTATCACACTCTTGATTTTGTTAATCTTAGTCATCGCAGTTATCTTAGAAATCTGGTAAAACCTAGATTGCTAGCTTCTCTCTTACAACAAAGTAAACTACCAAAAGTGTAAATAGCACAATGCCTGTAACCAATCACAAACTAAACAATAAAAAGCATGCTGAAAAATCTTCGCAACAACTGAAGCGACATGTCCCGCATTTAATGTTATGTCTTCGCACCCTTCCCGCTCTTCTAAAATGCATCACTTTAGTGCCTTTTTCTCTACTCGTAATGCCCTTCCTATGAAATGATATTAGCACTAGGGGCAAATAATGATATATAGTCCGACAGCCTATTACCATAAAATCTTAACAGGCTCATAATCATAAATCCCATAAGCCACTAAGCGCTCTCTCGATAAACATTCTTACACTCTCAATCTCTCTTTCGCTCTCTCAGTTCAATGTTCTTAATAGAATTTTCTCGGTCGCTACCTTACCTCTATCCACACATTGCCAGGTCACTCTATCTCGGTGCGCTATGCTTGGCCTTTCAACCTCTCAGTCCCTTCAGGCACTATAAAAGTAATTCCCCTTACGTAACAGGGTCCAAGTCATGATTATCAAATAAGAGAAGAAATCTTTAATATGTTTAAAAAAAATTTAATCCAATATGAATCTATTGTGATTTCTTCCGATAAATAAATAAATTTTTCACCAATTCAGACTTTCCTGGATCTCCGTGTGTGAAACTGAAACTTTCCTACCTCTGAGAACTCCGAATATATAGGGAATCCATGACTATGATTATTGCAATCTTGAAAGATCTCTCACGATCTCTTCACAAAATAATTAGGATTTCTACATCTCTCAATATATTGAAGACTATACATACTATGCAAAGGCATTCGGTCAAGTACGCACACTTTACTCCAAATACTGCACATAGAGACTACACAAGGTTCAGATTCTTTCAGTCTTTCTTTTCCTTTCACTGCTCACTACCAGAAAACACGGTATCAATGACGGAAAATTACTGACAGAATTTTTTCCGTCGGCAATAGCAATGGATTACCGACGGATTAATGACGGATTTTGTATAATTTTTTTATTTTTTTTAATTTTTTAATTTTAAGTTTTTTTTTTTGGTAAACCTATCAGCGACGGAAATATTACCAAAGGAAATATTACTGACGGATTACCGACGAAAATTTTAGCGACGGATTTTTTTTTAATTTTTTTAATTTTTATAATTTTAATTTTAATTTTATTTTATTTTGTAGAAGGATAATATTATTTTATTTTTAAAAATTTTTTATTATTTTATTTTAAGCTAAAATAAAATTATTTCATTATTTTATAAAAAATTATATTTTTATATTATTTTATTATTAGTAAAAAATTTTAATTTTATATTATTTTATTATTATCAAAAAATTATAATTTTTTTAATTTTTTATTAATTCTTTTTATTTTATTCTTAATTTTATTTTATTTTGTCAAAAAATAATATTATTTTATTTTTTAAAAATTTTTTATTATTTTATTTTAAGCTTAAATCTTATTATTTTATTATTTTATAATAAATTATCAATTTATATTTTTTTATTATTAATAAAAAATATGAAGTAAAGATAATAAAAAAAGAGTATAGATATAAAGGTAAGTTTGAATATTCAAACTCAAAAACTTTTCTTTAATAACAAGACGAACCGAAAAGAAAAAGTTTCAAAATTAATATGTGATAGTCTCACGTTTCAACTGGGCTTTCTCATATCGTCGTCATGTCAAAACATGGCCAATTGTCACCACAGACATTTTGGGCACAGACTTTAGAACCAGAGAAAGGCCATAGATATATACAATTTTTTTTTATTATACCGATATTTGAATTCAAATCACTATATTAAGAGAAGAGAATTGTGTCCACTGAATTGTCCCTCCTCATCATACACAATTTTGTGCCCTTGAGTACTGAGAAATGAAATGTAGGAACTCTTACCTAGCTATCGTCCCACAGAAGGTCCTTTTTTAAAAAATAATAATAAATAAAAATCTCAAAGTTTACTAATTCTGTTAACTACATCTTATAAAGATAAAAATGCATTAACATACTGGCCTCTATGTTCTCATGTCTTCACTACCCATACATAGAATTGTTTAGTCTCAAAATGAGCAAATAGCAAAGAACAAGTGTCTTTTGAAAGCTGAAACTGTGGAAAAGAGGTAAAGATATGCTGCTTGGGACGAAGTTTGGTATTTATTTATTTATTTCTTTTAGATAGAGAAGGGATAAAGTACTACATTTGAAGTGACCACATAGAGCAACACAATGCCCGATACAAGATCGGGTTGGGCTTGAGTGCAATAGGCTGCGAGGCCCGCACTGAAACTTCAAAAAAAAAAAAAAAAAAAAAAAAAAAATGCTGCTGGAATAGGGTTATCTTTTGGTTTTGTACTTGTATTTGACTCCTCCCAAATACATTAAGAATGCAAGATACACTTGCAAACCAAAAGACAACCCTGAAAATAGAAACCCAAAATTGGGCATCTCAATCTCAACCATTAAATTCCTTTGTTCAAGGCTGCATCTTGGCTTGCAATTGTACCACAAATTACTAATCTAGGATGTGGGAAATTATCCTACGGATTCCAAGAGTGGGAATTGCTTTTAGTTCCCCATGTCCCAAACGCATCCTCGCAGAGCATTAAACGACAGGAGAGAGCCACCAGAGTTGCAAATGCAAGTAAAATTAAAAATGTCACGTAAACATAGATTTTGCGCAGGACGATTTTGACCTCATCGGGCTTCACAATTCGATCAATTCTAGGGGAATTCTCAATATCAATAATCTGAAATTGATGGCTACTGTTGGCAGCACATATCTGCCGTTGGATCATTTGATTTTCGATGAGGTTCAGTTCGTACTCGTATCTCGTACCCAAGTACTGTTTTGTGGTGTCAAACAATGTAACGAAGAAAATTACAGTGACCAAAAGTGAGAGAGAAAATGGAATGCCCCAGGTTTTGCAGGAAATGTTGGAGGAATGAGAGACCGAGAAAAAAATTACCGTCTCGAAAAGGAGATAGGAAATTACAATTTTCTGAGCCTTGAGCTCAAGCCAGTGGACTCGCTTCTCTTGCCTCAGGTTTGTAAGGTTGCGTTCTTTGTAATCCCTCTTGAGCTGATCAAGCTTAGTCGCTGAGGCCATAGGGCTTCTTGGAAAGAAATTTGGGATGGCAGAAACCAAGTGGAGTACTTAGTGCCTGAGTCCGTGGTTCCTTAAAAATGAACCACGACGGAAAGCACTCGGCAAATTCATCGTCTTAACCTGGAAGGATACAATGATTTGATAATTTGAAACTTATTATCGAGATATTACCAAGGGGACCACGCGGCGTTGCGTCCTTCACGCGGCGTTGCGTCAACGTTGCAAGAAGACTGATATTTTTAAGACCAACTAGCAACGGAGAAATTACATGGCACCTTCTCTGATTTTACTGAAACTTTATTACGAACGAAAATTCATATGATTTACGCATTGAAATTTTTGACCGCTTGAAATAGATTGTTTGTACTTTTTTGGCAGAGAGCTCCAAATGATATGAGACATTTTATATCGTAAACTAGGTCTCTAATTTGAATATATTTGTAAAGATAGGATTTGATCGGTCAAAATATATCACAGTTTTAATACATACTTCTGATATAAAAATTGAATCAAAATAAATTAGAAACGAAAACGAGAATTTAGAATTACCTCCGACTATGTTTTTTTTCTTGACTTCCAACAATGATAAAAACTTCAAAACATTTATTGAGACATATACAAATCTTTTAAACCATCAATTTCATTCAATACTTGCCGTGAAGTTACGAAATTTGAATTTAAGAAACCAATATACTAGGAGAGAGTTTATATATACTCTCAATCGTAAAAAATTATTAAAACCATATAAATGTTATTTTAAATTATTGTTAGATGTTATGAGAAAACAAACAAAACATTCAAAATAAAAAAACAATGAATAATTGTGTGGAAATTTAAATGAGTCATCAAAATCCACTTAAATGCAACCCAATTCAAATTCTTTCTATTTTTTATCTCATTTATTCTCTTTCAATTATATTTTTCCTATTAACTTAATTTTGAATGTATTAACTTATAAAATTTATATTTTTATAAAATATTCATAATATTTTTTCACTTGACCTAATAAATCGACTTGAAATCAAAATTAAGTCAATATTTTATGAAAATATACAAGTCATGTCGATAAACTCTCTAAAAGCAAGTGTTATCTTTTTGTATATCATAATAAATTTTATATTCTAATTTTATGGTAATATTTATTTTACGAATAAATCTTATATTTATTCAGGATCCAAGTTTGATAAATTTATCTCAAAATAAAAATATGTGGACTATTTTATTAAGAAAATTTAATTCTGAATTTCATTTAAATAAGATAATAAACTCATATTTATAATATGATCCCTGAATTTATTTGGTGGCATAACTTTGGTTAAGCAATCAACCAACATACAATCAGTGTTAATGTGTTGGATTACAACTTTATTTTTCAACACTTTTCTTTAATGACTAAATATTTTATATCAATATATTTATTTCGATTATCAATCTTATTATTCTTAATAAAAAATACAGCAACTGAATTATCATGAAATATACATAACGATCTAGATATAGAATTTAAAACTATAAACTCAAATATAAAACTCTTGAGCTACACTATGTGATGTAACATCAAAACACGCCATGAACTTAGTTTCCATAATGGAAATCACAATCAATGTCTGTTTAATACTCTCGCACAATACAATTCCACCAACCATCATGAAGATATACTTGATGTCGATTTCCGAAAATCAATATAGTCGACAAAATTCGAATTTGAGTACATAACTATTTCCAAAC
This sequence comes from Dillenia suffruticosa, assembly GCA_033439265.1. NCBI lineage: Eukaryota > Viridiplantae > Streptophyta > Magnoliopsida > Dilleniales > Dilleniaceae > Dillenia > Dillenia suffruticosa. The sequence goes on from JAVTVX010000015.1 coordinate 25,553,122, forward strand.
TATCGGTCTTCTGTATGTAAACATGTGTTTCTTGATACTTTATAGATAACTCAACACATTCTTTATAACTTTCCAATATTCAAAACTCGGGTTACTTTGATATCTATTCAATATCCCTCAGGTATCCACTATATCAGGTCTTTTATAAACCTATACATACATGAGATTTCTAACAACGGAAATATATGAATTGTTAGTTATCTACTCTTTTTCCAAATCTATTTTAAGTTATTGATCCAAATTGAACCTATTACCTTTAACAATCAGAGTTATACTTAATGAACAGTTGTCTATCTTGTATCTCTTAAACACTTTATTGATGTAACTCTCTTAAAATAGTCATAAAATCTTATACAATCTATCTTGATATATGTTTATGTTGATTTCATAAAATATATCACGTAAATCCTTTATCTCAAAATTTTTAGAAAGGAATTGTTTTATCTCATATAGTATACTCTTATCATTTTTGATAACTAATATGTCATCCACATACAGGATAAGGAAACAAAACATACTTCCACTGATATTGAGATATATGCGTTGATTCACAATATTCTTTTTAAAATCGAATAAAGTGACTACATTATAAAATTTTAAATATCACTGGTATGAGGATTGTTTCAGCTCATATATAAATTTTTTGATTTTACACACAAAATACTCACTACTACTAGAAGAGAATTCTTTAGCTTTACACATGTAAATCTCTTCTTATAATTCCCCAATAAGAAAAGTTATTTTCACATCCATTTATTATAACTCTAGGTTGAAATGTGCAACAAGTGATAGAATGATATGGAGGGAAATTTTCTTAGACACTAGAGAATTTTTTTTAGTAGTCGATCCGTTCCTTTTGGTTAAATATTTTAGCAACGAATCTAATCTTGTATTTCTCAATATTGTCTAACGAGTCAGGCTTAATCTTGAAAAGCCATTTACATCCAATTAGTTTTACTCAATCTAGCAACTCTACAAAATTCTAGACTCCGTTGCTTCTTATAGAGTCCATCTCGTCTTTCATGGGACTCAATCATAAGTTTGAGTCCTTAGATATCATGACTTGTGAAAACGTTTTCGTATCCTCTATGATTCCAACGTTATAGTCAAACTCTTGACTGTGTACCAGTGGTCATCAGGTATAGCTGATCTTCTTTTTTGAATATATTTCCTTAATATTGGTTCAACATTCTTCATAAGAGAATGTTGATAAACTTGATCCTGATCAACTATTTATGGAATTTCTTAATTGTCATCCATATCTTGATTTATGTCTATAGGCACTTTAGGGTTATTTTAGATGACAACTAATTTAGTATTTGAACTTGATAGAATACTTGATGGATCCTTTTCAGGAATTAAGTCTTGAAACTAATTCGTCTAATTGACCAAGTCATTCTTTAGAAATCTAACGTTTCTAAATTCTACAAATTTAGTGTGATGGAATGGATAATAAAACCGATATCTCTTGAACTTATCGATATAACCAACAAATAATCTACGCACAGTTTTTCGATATAGTTTCTTTTCTCATGGATTATAGACACACGGCAGAATGGGAAACTGGGTAGCACCGGGACACAAGATTAAGATTCCTTTTTGTTACTCACGGAATTGACTCCCATCACTAGCCTTTTTTGTTGCAATGTGTTAGTGGATATAATAGTAAAACTACCCCACTAAAAAAAAAAAGGCCAACAGACCTAGCGGATGGCACCTGGGAAGAAAATTTTGGGCAGTTAACAGTTAAAGCCCATTTACAGTGTCTTGTAATAAAGAGAAGAAACAGAAAACGAAACCTACTCAATATGCTGCTGCTGCTATCTATATCCATAGAGCATATATTTCATTCCTTTCAAGATAGGGGAAACAGAGCAAGTCAATTAAAGTAAAATAAGAAAAGAGGGGGACTATAAAAGAGAGATCCGAAATCCTAGCGATGATAGAAAGGAAGAGACTAAATCCTAGAGCTTCAATTCTTCCCGGTCTTCTTGTTTGCATTCTCTTGGAGAAAATCAAGCAAGACCGTGCTCTTGCATTTGGGACATTTGGGGTCTCGCTCTGAGAGCATGACGTACATCAGACACCGTGGAGAGCCGACGAACAGCATCGATGTGACCTCTGGGCTGTTGAAGTATGTTAGAGCCTCTTCTTGGCTGAGCTCTGATGACACGCATGAGCTTGGTGGAGAAGTAGGCGACACGGTTGCTGCTCGGCTTGGGGATATGACTCTTGGTCAACCCTTGGCTGTGAGAGGTTCAGCTTCAAGTCCAGTCTTGGATTCTTCTCTGTCCTGCGACTCATTTCTGTGCCCTCTCTCTTCGGTGTTGTCAAGTTTATGTATTCTATGTCAGTAATCTAGTGGTTACTTGAATATTTTCTAGTTACTTATGTGTGATGTGGTGACTATTGAAGATGTTTGGAGGTCAAAGGGTTTAACCTCCCATTATTGAAGCTCATGGGACAGTTATCTCAAGTGGTTACCAAAGATACTTAAGAGGCCAAGAATCAAGCACACGGTGCTGAGGAGAGGAAGTCTGTATCAAGAACAATATCTGATTTAGGTGTAGGAGTAGGATTAATTTAGAGATATGCATAATATAGATCCTGATTTTGTAAACACTTTGTACTTTTCTTAATCCAAAATTATATCGATAACATGATTAGATGTAGTCCAGTGCAGTGCATGTTTCTCTCTTGAATTAAATTCTATCCATTTAAAGCCAAAACTAAATCTCAACAGCATGAGGACTTATAGCAAGCTAACATATATTTGATGCTTGACGTAGGTACCAACAGGTTAAATTGCTGCCGAAAAAGATTCGCAGCTGAGAGTGATTTGTTCTTGCTTCACAAAGCAGTTAAACCATGGTGAATATTGAGGATCTCTAGTGAATAATGTAGGATTCGTAGGCAAAGGAAATTCCAAACACTAGAAGGTTCAATAGAGGAGACAAAGTAAGTACTTGCTGATGAGTAGATGGTTTCACTAGAAAAGTTATTTGAATAGTAAAAATAATAGAATTCTTTGTTTTCAGCCATTTTCGCATTATTTTCATTCCTTATTTCTTGTCTTTAAATTGTTGTCCCTTTTAATGTTTGAGACTTATCTCTTCCAACCAGGTTCACTGGTATAATACATAAAAGAAATTAGGAGTAATATATGTGTGGTATTTTGCAATAGCCATAATAGTGAAATAAAGAAGTATTACATTTTCAAGGTAGAAACTGATAGCAACATAAGGTCATTTCGATCCAAACATTTCGGAGGGTTTCTTGTATTGAATATGCCGAATTATATATCATTGGGAAGCTCTTAACATTTTTATTCCCAACGCAACAAATGGTTCGTTAATCAAAGTTCGGCCAATTTACTACAATCTTGTCAACACAAATTGAGAAGTCAAGACTCCAAATATGCATTGTACCCGTCCGAATTGAATTCTTTCGAATCTGAACAACCCTCAATTATGACATATTTGAAATTAAAGCCTGGGATAAGTGAATGGATGTAATAAACTAATATAAATCGGTGTCTTTGTGATGATAGTAGGCAAATCTTTTCATAATAGTGAGCGCTAATCATAGCCTTTGGAATTTCAAGAGTGTTATCTTCTTTTGCTCTTTTAACTACCTTGTGTATTCCTTTGAGTGAGAATAAGGTCTGTTTGCATGTAGCCTAAAGTGGATTCCTTTGGGTGGTGAGTTAAATCACTTCAAATTCATATCCCGTCTTCCATTTGTTTATTTTTTCTGCCATCAAAGAGGCCTTGGAATGTGTCGAGACCTCAACTAACCTGACCAGTTATTTTTGGTTTTGAAGGTTGGAGTCATGTTTGTCATATTGCATACTACAAATACTGAGAACTTATTGTTTTTATTTGTAAAAGGAGAGAATTCAGATGGATCTGGAGTGAACTGAGATATTAAAGTTCACAATATGGATCACTAAAATTGTTTGTATAGAAAACATGAAACTTGAAATAAGTTGTCTGAGGAAATTAATTTGGATGTTGATCAATTTCCCATGCTGGGTCGCCATAACTTGGTCACCCAACATGTGTATCTGCAGAAATGCTGAAATGACTTCAAATCTGTGAGACTCCATATGATGTAACTGAGGCTTACTCCGACAACCTGTGATGAGTTCTTTTCTTCCATGAGCAGGATAGCAGGAATTGAGAATCTTTCTTCCAGACAGTAGTAATCTGCGAGTAATCTCTTGGTTATTAGCCTAATCTAGAATCAAGAATCACATTTCCTGTTTAGAAAAAAGTGTCGGAAAGCTCAAACCTTTCCAAGTGCTTAAGAAATTGCCGAGATCCCCTCCTAAAAATTTGATGGTGGTGATCGTATGAGGCTCATCAAAAATTGCACCTCTTCTTCTTCTAAACTAGCAAACCACTTAGCATCATCAGATATCGAGCCTGTTTGAGCTTCTGACTCTGACATTTGTTGCTCTGACCCATTCTTCGATTTGGGGGGATCTTGAAGTGTATTCAAACCCAATTGTACTGGTCCTGACTCATCTCCAATAGCAAAAATTGGCTGATTAGATTTCTCCTGCCTGTTGTTACTTGCATTGCCCCAAGTGTTCTCAACAGAAACTACATCTCCGACCCAATTAACAGTGTTGGGAAACCTAGCTGGCCGATGAAAAGCCTCATGTTCTCCCACTGTTTGCTTGTGCTGATGTGGATTATTGCATTCGGCTGGAGTTTGATGTGTCGCATTGTCTCTCGTGCCAGAAATTTGTTTAGGTAAACTAGTCTCAAGGATACGGGGATTATTTGTATAGTCTATTCGAACAGCATGTTCTTGCTTTGCTTGTATGTCATCACTGAATGTGGTATTTGGTTTATTTTCTAAAACAGGTTTGGCATTGCCCAGACTTGCTGGAGACATGATGATGGCTGGATTATCCTTCTCAGTCACGTTAATTTGAATCAAGCCTTGCTTGGAAGCTAAAGCTCCACTTCTATAGTCACTAGTTTTTTGTGGCTCGCTTATCTTGCCAACACTGCAAATGTGAGACGGGTTTTGGATCTTATCCTGGATGTGATTGTTAGATTCAGTCCAAGGTTGGACAAGAATTGGCAGACTATTTAGGAGATTTCTCCCACTTTGGGTAATCATTGCGGCAGTTGCCTGAGAACTTGGTGTCAACCTTGATTTTTTCTAAAGACAGAACAATGTGGTAAATGCGTTGGACAAATATCATTCAATTATTATAGTTCTTAACAGATTAAATTTCATCCCGGAATTTTCTGGAACATACTTGTTGATAAATTCCATTTTGTTCTTGTGGTCTGCGAGCTCCTTTTGTGCTTGGAACTATGTTCTTTGATTTGTTTCCTGGTGCAAAAGGCACATATGAGACATTTGGTTTAGAAATGGTGCATGTTGGTGGCATGAATAATGCAGATGAACATCAACTATTCTTGAAAAAATAAGGTAGCACTCTATAGAAGGAGTCAATTTATTCTCAGAGAAATTACCATGTTGATCTTGCATTGAATTTTGATCGGAAACTAGGCTCAAATTGTCTTGATAGTCAACCTTTACTTGAAGTCCATGTTCTGCTGCCCCATTGGTTTGTTGGTTCTGAATATCAGGAAAGAAGAAATGAAACGAAGTCAGGCAGGAGCTTGCCATCGAGTTAATGGTTTACTTCACTTAAGATGGAGAATGAGAAGATCGTCGGTGACTTCACTAATTCCTTTGATAATCACATGAGAACTGCAAAAATTTCAGCAAAGCATTTAAAAGCAGCAGAATCGTTAGTGAATGAAAATTCTAGCCGCATATAATTCCTTCAACCAAATTCAGCTTAATGATTTCTGTTTGTTAATAATAGTACTCCTTGATCCTTTAGGCTAATTCACCAAATACAAAATCAAGACATGATCAAAAAGAAACTTGCCCCTGCTTATGTCTTATGACATACACCAAAAGGACAGTTTCCTTCAAATTGATGAACAGTAGTATGTTTATTGGCATTCTTTGTTGAGGAAAAAAAAAAAAAAACTATGCACAACAAAATAATTATGATATATTAATAACTGTAGTATATGAGCAGAGGGTAAAAATGAATACATGGGAAAAAAATTGCAATATGTCTGAGGAGAGTATACAAATATACTAACAGAAATCAACTAAAATCAGTATAATATCATGATGGAGATATACAACTCCAAGGAGCCAGCCAAACTCCTCTCTGTTACTCTTTTTTCTCTTAAACAAACTCTAAATTTTTAATTATATATTCTCCTCATGCTGTCTCTCTCTTGTCATGCTAGACTCTTTATATTGGTTCTCAACACCCTTCTTATGCTTGCATGTTATTTATTATATACACCTCATATTTTAATTAATCTACTCTTTAATTCTCTAACACATGAGCCAACCCCTTTGTGTTTTACACAAACTGGTGTTGATCCATATCCATGACTTATACATATATTAAATTTTAAATTTACGATACATATTAATTTTAAATTACACATCTTCCATTATATGCCCTTAATTTAGAATTCTTGTTAATTATTTATGTGAAATCTTAACTCTAGCTGATCAAAACATTAAGCACCTCGTTTGAGTTCCACGTTGGTGTCATTGTGGCTTCCTAACACCTCTTCCTACTTGGACACATAAAGTTGAATTCTATAGGCATGGTGGACATTTTACATATTAATTTGAGATTTCTAATCATTTGTAGAATGGGGTTGATTGATATTCATGCACCAAAAAGTCTTAATTCATCGTGGATTTCCTACAATGAAGGAATATATATATATATTTATAAATATAATCATTAGTTTTTACTGCATCAGATCCTCTTAGTATGGGTACACATTATGCTTTCCTTTTCACAACCTTTTTGTTTAGGTTGTAGCACAAGATCTATCATCTTACTTTATAATGGATCAGATCTCTCATCTTACTTTATAATGGATCTGCAATTCTCGGGGAACTCAACTTATAACCTTTCCTTCAACATTGAGCTGCTCAACCAGTCTGAATTATATATAAAACTCATTCATAGAAGTTACCCTACACAATCGTGGCTCTTTTCTATGGGAGTAATCAAGGGTTGATCACCAAAAAAAAATTTGTCATCACTCAATTATATTTTTTCTACCTCAATATCACTCAAATTTGCTACATGCAAATGCTGATCAAATGAAAAATGTCTGATACAACACCTGAATTGGCTCTTATACCATTTTTCTGGACAAAAAAATATTGTTAGTAGCAGAAAAGTCATAATGTATAGGGGAAAGTAAAAAATAATTGTTTAAGAAACAATTTGCGATATGTATGAAGAGAGTTAACAAATATACCCACTGCCTACCTAGCTACTAAAATATTACAATATCGTGGTTTAAATATAAGAATTCAAGGAGGTTTATAGAAATCTTTAAAATATTTTAAATCATTTTCTACTAATTTTTTTGAACATACTCTAAATTTCAAATCGACTATTTTCCTCACTCTCTCTTCCTTATTATTCATTCTTTGTGACATATTAGACCTTTTATATGGGATTGACATTCTATGTGTCATTTATGGTATACATCTCCTCATTTTCTCATTAACTTTACTCTTTAATTCTCTAGTTCATGGTCAACTCCTTCCTATTCTCCTCACATTCACTTTGGCATATATCAATGATTAATGCATTTACTTTTCTTTTTATTTACAATTCTAAATTACACTTATTTCAACATTTTACCAAACAATGTTATAGAGGCATGTGCAATCAAAACCTGGCCCTATTTACATGTTTACCCAAGTTTCTCAGACTAACCCCACTCGCAAACACGTCTACCCCCATCAGATTATTGCCTACCTTGGCCATTGGTCACATGGGTTTGCTCCAGTGATCATATTGCTACCCATAAAGAGAGGCTATATCAGTGGAGGACACTCATCTTGGAATCACTCTCATCCAAACAAGATTAACTGCACAGTTCTTCTCAGGGTTCCAACCTGATACGATTAGAAGGTATCCAACTTCAATGGGAAAATATTTCAGGGATATTACCATCTTTCCTATTTTAAGACTGAGGTCCTGGTCAGTTGGCCTACGACTGATGACTAGGTCACGCAAATCAATTTCTTCACTTCACTTCAGGCTGGGGCATGGCTTTAATACAATTTGTAACAATCTGAAGCCCATCCCATTGCAGTACTACCTTGTCCTTTTGGTGATATGGCCACCTATAGTGAGCTCCTAGCCATGGAGCACACCCAATTTAGGATTACTACACCCAAAAATAGGAGATTGTTGAGTGCTCATAGAGTTCAACTCAACTATATTGATGTATATCGCATCTATGGTGTTGCATAATTAACGATTCATCCTTCAATTCATATCAGAGCATGATAAGATTATTTACTTTAACATTATGATCACTACCTATGGCATATAAAGAACGTATGCATTTGGTGCAACTAGGAAGGCTATTTATATAGTAGTGGTTTTGCTTTGTTAAGTGTAAAGAAAACACATCCGAAGTTGCATAAAAATGGCAACAACTCTCGAGTAAGCTGACCTGTTGGTTCCATTTTACGATGGATGCACTGGCATCAGGAATTTTAGCCAAAGAATTGATCACCGAAGGAGGCTCTTGATAACTTCTATTTTGTCCTTGTGATATGCAAGTTTGCTTTACATTTGGGTGTATGTCACTTTCTGGCTCAAAATGCATAATATTAGAACAATGAACAAGATTGATTACGACATTAAGTTGTGATGTCAAAACAAATTAAAAGAGTCTTTCAAGGACTAACCTCGAGGCTGTGTACACGATCTATAACCATTGCCTTCAGAAAATTGATGCTCTTTGCTTGTGCCCTCACTAGCTGCCTTGCTCTTTTCAGTCATTACTTCAACTTCATTCTCAGAAATGGCAATCATGTCTTGGGCTTTGCATTCTTTTCTGAGCGCGTCTATCATCTTAATATAATTTGACAATTGAGAAAATCTCTCCTCTGTCATCCTTTCTTTTTCCACACTAAACCATAGAGTCCTCATTGTGCTAAGATGAACAGGCTTTTCAAGGAAGAAACAAGCTCCGCTGCTGCAAGCGCGTTCCATGGCTTTGATTTCCAATGGTTTAGCCATGTCTACTTGCGTTGGACATTAAAAGAATTAGAGCAAACAATAACAGCACAATGGAAAATTTGCAACTGAACTTCTTGATCATCAAAATTATTAAAAAGTGAGAAGTTTATACTTAAAATTTTTAGGTTAAGCTCTATTGTAATACTTGCACTCACAAATTAATGGCACCTTTTTCCTTCTTACTGTTTCCACAAACACGTGCGTATTCACTTCTGGCACACCGGTATCTGCCAGAACAAAGTAAAAGTTTTCCTTTTTCTCCCGAAGAATGCCCAGTGCTTTTGATCCTTCATTGGTTGTGGTAACTGTACAACAATAAATGTAACATTAGTTTCATCCATAGAGTTCTTCGGTTGCATAAAATTTAGATCAAAGTACTGTTGCACATTGACATTGAACAAGCCTTATGAACCAAAAATGTTCATTGAGATCAAATTCCTCGTTACTGCATTTGTACAAGTAGTTCCTCCCCTTATTAGCAACTAAAGTTTCAAAAACAAAAATCGCACCATGACATCACATTCCTTTTTTTTGGGGGGGGAGGGGGTGTGGAGTTCCTCTTAAGGCAAAGAAAATATTCATTCTTCCTTCCCATCATCCATCATCCATTTGGAATGATAAAAAAGTTAATGGGAAGTAGCACACACTGCAAAGCACTTGCATCTAGGGGAAAGATTTAGAAATCCAAAAACAAGTGACAAGAAATACAGTTGAAGCAAAAGACAGACTTCTGATCAGAATAGAAATATAAATGATCCAGTATGAAATCTATATATAAAATTTCATCTACCTTTGTATGAGCACAGCTCTAGCAATTTGCTATGGTGTTCAAGGTGAGTCTTATCTCCGTCAACAAGCAAGACATGCTGATCTATGTTGAATGGATAACACCTGATCCGATCATTTTCTTGATTGCTCGAAACAGGACTCTTATGAGCCATTTGGAGCACAGGCTTTGAGTACCCTTGCGGTTAGCAGTCTCTGTGGGATGGTGGTGAAGGTGAAGGTGGTAATTTGGCTTGTGAGAGGGAATTAAGATGATATTGCAATGGGGCTGGCTATGTTCTTTTAAATTTGCATTTTGTTCTCATATGCAGGTATTTGGAAAGTTATAACACAATCAAGAGAAAATTATATTTTTATTAGTAACAAAATTTCCATGACTTTGGCAAACTACTGTGAACCCTCGCTCACATCGGCGATACATCCAATCAATGGTCAAATCGGGTTCGCAATTGCCACACTCGTCGTATCTTTTTTAACATAATTTTTTTTATTATATAATTTAATACTATAAAAGATTGTCTTAACAAAATACATAACATTTTTGAGGGACAGTCCCTCATGATAAAGTGTATATTGTGAAAAATTAGTGGTATTATTCATGTTGGTTAGAGGCAAATAATAAAGATATGTTACCAAATTATTAGTATTGGGTCCGATAAGCCAATCTCAGTTAATGCAATCATCTGATTTTTTGCTTACTTGAAGAAAAATCGGTGGTGGATTTGAGGGATCCGCCTGTAGCCTTAAATAGGAACTTTTTAAGTGCATTATATATTCATCTAAATTTATTGAAAAATATTATATAATTGCTCTATTCATGCATTTGGTTTTTTGATAATCTTTCATCCCTAATTTTGCTGTATTTTTCAAATATGACATGGACCACATTAAGATTTTGGAAGATAACAAAACAAATAAAAAAAAAAAAGGAGAAAATTACATGTTACCATCTGATCAAAACATATAGGCTTAAAAAAAAAAAATGCAATCATACAAAGAATACAACTATTTAAATGAACCCCCCCCCCCCAAGAGGAGGAAAAACCATGGGCTGATCAAGGAGAAATAGAGGGATGAGCACACTCTGGTTACAAGCTCTCTCGATAATACCCCCCACAAAGCTCTCAATGCTTATGCGACATTCCCAAAGAGGAAGAAAACTAAAGCATAAATCGTCAAAATACGTATCGGAATGCAACTGTATTGGGTAAGTCACAACTGCACTCTGGGGCCATAGATCTTCAATGAATAACTGTCCTGTCCTGGATGTCCGTGAGACAAGATTGATGGCACCGTTCTTGCAGCCGCTCCGAAATTAAATGAGACCCTGATTTGGGCGCTAGTGCTTTACCTGAATCTTGTTGAAATATTTGTAATTTATAATTAATTTATGTAATAAATTTTAAACAGGGTTTAGGGTAGACACTTCGATGCACCGCTTGTACAGGAACTTCAAGGAGTTGAAACTGAAATTGAGGCGGTTAAACCAAGAAGAATATAGTGATTTGTCCATGAGAGTTGAGGAGGCCGTGAGATATTCGTGCACGCTACAAAATTAAAATTCTATACTAATGATAACTTTTATTATCGATAACTTTTAGTAACGATCTTTTATTCTTTATAGAGATATTTTTTTACGAAACCGTTAAAAAATGTATACACTTTTTTACTGTATTAATTGTCCATTGGAAAAATTTTATTAACCATCAATAAAAATAGCACAATCTTCTATAAAACGATATTCAATTCTGACGTTATCACTTATAATCAGTAAATGTCAGTACATATAATAGTTTTTATGAACAATTTGAAAACAAATTCTATATAATTCTTATTTACTGTCTTCTTAATCATATTGTTTGCATAAATTCTATATCTATGTTAATTTATATATTGTACCGTTTTTAAAATTGACGGTTATCACTTGTAGTTAGTAAATGTGATAGTTTTTAAGGACGGTTTGAAAACAGTTTTTATATAATTTTTTTTACTGTTTATTTAATCATACCGTACATATAAGTTTTACATCTATACTAACTAATATATTTCACTGTCTATAAATGCTATCTATTTTCTTTACTGACTACTGAATCATAGCGTATGCATAAGTGTTGTAACTATGTTAACTCATAGATTGTACCCTATGTAAATGCTATCGACAATTCTAACTATTATCATTTTTTATTAATAAATGTGTCAGCTATTCTAACGATTATTAACCTTCGTTAATAAATGTGAAACTCTTTAGTGAATATATGAAAATAGTCTCTATATATGTCATCTATATTGACTATTAAGTCTTACCGTCTATATAGTCTTTAGAGATGTTTTAAAAATTTAAGAGTTAAACTATCAAACTATTTGTGATACATGGTGATAAATTACAATAATAAGGGATAGTTTATGATAACAAATGATGCATTGCTATCACATGCGGTAAGTTCGTGATAATATGATAAATTTGTGATAACAAGTGATAATTTTACAATAACTTGTAGTAAGTTTGCAATAAATAATGGTAGTATAGTATGATAATATTATTATATATTGGAGTGAAATACTTTGTAGTGGTTTTATGGTAACATTTACTAAATTGTCACCTACAGGGTAAACTGCCGTAATGTTATTATACATTGAAATTACAATATCTAGTGGTAAAATTGTGATATCAGGTAATAAATCTGTGATAAAATATGGTAAGGTTATGATAACTGGTGGTCAGTCAACAATAATTTGAGCACACCGTAGACCATGTATGGTGCAGTAGACCGTGCAAGTATATGCGGTAGACTACATAGGCGCACGGTAGACCGCTCTAGTGTGCGTATAGGGGCACGGCAAATCATGTTGTGGTCTGTGGTAGACTGCAAATGTATAATATTTAGAAATGGTTTAAAAATTTAAGGTTAAGGTATTAAACCAATTGCGATAGTTGAAGATAATTTGAGATAATAGGTGGTGGGTTGCAATAACAAATTGTAGGTTTACAATAACAGGTAGTAATTTTGTGATAAATTATGATAAATTTGTGATAACTTGTAGTAATCTGTAGTAAGTTCATGATAACAAGTGGCTTTGAAGAATCCTTCAGTAGATTTCAATCTCTTGTTTTTTTTTTTTTTTGTTTACACTTGAAAATGGTTTCACAACTTTATTTGACAACTAACCCAATAGTATAACATATAATTAAATATGAATCAACTCCACTTGCTTGAATCCAAATTTTTGATTGACCTAGTCGTAGTCCAATACTGAACGGGTAGTTTGTTTTTGTAACTACTAAACAATTCAAACAATGTTAATGGCTAAATGCCAATGTATATGTTTATAAACACTGAGTTGTATTATGACATAAAATATTGACCATGAATAAAAATAAACAACTACTAATTCCTCTTTTCTTCCTCCCTTCCTCCTCTCTTCACAAAACCTTTAAATTGACACACTTCGTAAGTAAATGTATAAGTCATTATCATACTGTCTATAAGTCAGTAAATGGGTAATTTATATTATCAGCCAACTCATACCATCTATATAAATTTATGACTATGCTAACTCATATATTGTACTGTTTGTATAAGTCTATGTAAATGTTGTATACTATTCTAACAATTATTAGTTTTCGTCATTAAATGATATGTACTCTCTTTAGGGACTATTTGAAAATAGTCTCTCTATGTGCCATCTGACTACTAAATTAGAAACGGTTTAAAAATTTAAGAATTAAGGTACCGGTGGTAAATTGTAATAATTAGGGATAATTTGATATAACAGGTGACGCAATGGATTATTACAACATGAGGTAAATTCACGATAACTAGTGTTACTTTTGCGATAACTTGTGGTAAGTTTGACCTTTGATAATATAGTGTCATAATATTATTATTGAAATGAAATATTGTGTAGTCATTTTGTGATAAGAGGTACTAAATTCCATGTACACGTGGCAAGTACAGGTTGTAAAGTATGGTAATGGGTGGTAAAATACGGTAATATCATTATATATTGGAGTTGCGATACCTAATGATAAAATTAGGATAAGTGTGATAAAATAAAAGGTGATAAGATTAGGGTTACTATTAAGGTCGCTAAAACAGGTGACAAATTTGCATGGTAATATACCCACACACATTGGAGTGAAATACTGTAAGTATTGGTTATTGTAACATGTTGTGCAATAATATACTTTGGAGTGATTCACATATTGTGCATCCATTATTATTGTTTCTAATAATTAAAATATATATATATATATATATTTCTATTGGAATTGTCATCATATATTACAACAACCTGACGTGATACATTATAGTCAAACATCTTAGTTTACTTCTCAAATTCTTTTCACAATTTTCCTTTGCATTCGTTTAGACTTTGGCTTAACTGTTTTTCTCTGTGCTCGTTCAGACTTTGGTTTTATTGATTTTTTCTTTGTTTCCTACATCTTCTCTATCATAGATATGATCTGAGGATGGACTGCATTATACTCTAACATTAAAAATTTGAAAAAATATTCTTTTCTAAAAAAATTAAGGTCCTAAAATGAAATGAAGCTATCAGTAATAACAATACATAAACATGAGTGAGGATAACATAAGATGTGACAATGGTTTCTAACAATATACTTCTTGAGTTGATGGACTTATGGACATTTCTGGTTCCTATATCTTCAAAAATCTCATGACAAAATATTCCACAATCATCTCTGATATGTAGAATTATTTTAGGACGATCATGTATTATAGGCACCAGTATGCATTAACTTTAAATCATATAGTAAGTTTTGGGAGATACGTAGTGAATTAACTTACGTGTTAGTTTGTTGTGGAATTTTAACAGGTACAATTTTGGAGATATGCAGTCCTTCTGTAAAGAGAAATTAATAGAAATATTATGGTTATGTTTAAATATATTAAGCAATTACCATGAAAGTTTGCAATTGGTCATCTTCACTTGTTCTGAATCAATAACCTGAGTCGATGAGCTATATGATTTGTTGTCTAGATGAAAAGCATAACAAAACCAGTGTTCCTTGAAAACGACAGAAACAAAAACATGTTATAAAAACACAATAGAAATATATTAATAGAAATGTGTATTAAATTTAAAGTATATAATCATAAAATGTGTAATAGTAAAGAGAGGTTACCATAAACTCACCGGATTGTACAATCGAAACTGTAATCCAAGTGTTTTTTAAGATAGAAAACTCTCAACAATCGAAATATCCTAGTTGTTTTCTTTTGTTTGACATTCAAGCTACATGTAGAAACTATAGACATCTACGTTAGTAAAAAAAGGTGAGAATGCGAGAATGTGAGGAGAGAATATGGATATTAGATATTGTGTTGTGTATTATTTATGAGGTGTTGAAGATTATTAAAGTTGCAGAAGTTCGAAGTTAGATGTGGAAGGGGTTTTGGAGTGAGGAGAGAAAGGAGAAGAGAGGTGAATTGTATTGGTCAGGTGATGTTTGAATTTTGTGAAGAGAAATGAGGGTTTTTTGAAGTTTTGTGGTTTGTGATTATGTGAAGAAGAGAAAAAGATTTGAATGGTAAAAAAATTGTGTATGTGCATGTGATATGGAAAGGGAAAAAATTATCATTATTAATTTTTTGTAATATTTTATTTTATTGTTTATGTTTCAGCATGTGTGGAAAGGTTTTGGAGTGAGGAAAGAGAGAGGGTAGAGAAGTGAATTGTATTGTTGAGATGATATTTGAATTTTGTGAGGAGAAATAAAGGTTTCTTGGAGTGTTATGTTTGTGATCATATGAAAAAGAGAGAAAGATTTGAATGGTTAAAAAAAGGTTGTGCATGTGACAAGGAAAGGAAAAAATTATCATTATTAATTTTTTAATATTCTATTTTATTGTTTGTGTTTCAGCTGGTGGTAAACCAATCGCTTTCGCAGTAGACCGTGCAAGCTTGCGAGGTCCGTGCAACACCACAAGCTTGCAGGTCTACAGTCTATCATGCAAGTTTTGCAAGTCAGCCACTTAGCTTTTGTCAGTTTAATTTGAACCATTATTTCTGGATCATCAAAACCTAAAAACATAATTTTATGAACATAAGATTTGCTTGACTTTAGGGTGAAACAAGTTGTCTAGTGAAAGATGCTAAAAAAGAATACTTATCAAAAACTACATTGGAAAAACACAAATGGGGAAGAAGGGAGACAGAGGCTTTGGGCAATAGGTGTTGAGGAACCAAATGTAACATTCCATAGTCTACAATGATTTAATTATTATGTAAATGTAATATTAAAAGTAAATAAAAAAAATCATCAATAATATTTATTCATATATTCATACCAATATGTCAATCAAATGAGGGGGTATCGACTCATAAATATCACTTCAACACATATAGTTTCCATCAATATCACACAAAATTATTCTATCCATTACCATAAAAAATGGATTTAGTAATATGTATCACTAACAAATAACAAATGACACCAACTCATAAGTATCACTTCCACATAGAGTTTTCATCAATTTCACACAAAATTGTTCTATCCATTGTCATAAAAAAATGGATTTATGAATATGTATTACTAATAAATGACAAATGACAGTTATGTTGTAATAAATTGTCTGCTTTTACTTTTTATGGCTTTTTGTCCACAAAAAAATCAAGCACTCTCCTCTTCAAGAGAAAAGGTCCTAACCTTAACAAATCTAGAAATTGTGTTTATTTGCATCTCCTCCATTTCAATTAAGGCATTCAGCACTTCATCCTATTCAGCATGTTGCCATGAAGTAGTAAATGATCCTCCTCTTCATCCAAACCCTTCTGGTCTTTATTCGATACCTCCTGGTCCTCAACAAAATCATAACCCTTCTACTTCTTTCGCTTCTTCTCTTTCACTGCATCGAGTACTCTACATCAAAGTTGCACAATTCGTACAATAAATAAGACTAGATTCAAATTGACTTCTCTAGAAATATTTTAAGTTCCTGTTTGATGCCAATTCTCTACAAAACAGATGGTAAGATTGAGATGTTTGAGATAACAAGTGGTAATTGCTGATGGTAAGTGCTAAATAACTTAACTAGTGGTATGATGATAAGATTGAGATATGATAAAAAGTGGTAAGTGCGTCGTAAGTTTGGAACTTTACCTTAATTTCTTCTGTATCAGCTCTAACAAATCCTTTTGCACGAGCTGCAATAGGTTTCAATTTCTTGATTTCATTATTTTTGTTGTCACTTGAATATTGTCTCATAACTTTATTTGACAACAAATCACATAGTATAACATATAGTATAACATATGATTAAATATGAATAACTCACTAGAATTTACAATTCAATTTACACTTCAGAGTTCAAACTTCAAACAATGTAGTATGAACTTAACTTACATATACATCATGCTAGAATCAATCTCTGATTGATCCGGTTGGTAGTCCAACACTGAATGGGTAGTTTTTTTTTTATGATCGCCAAAATACTAAACCTCACCTTTTCAAAGTAAAAGACCTACACGGTTAAATGGCATGTTAAATGGCAATTGATATGTTTATAAACATTGAATTGCAATATTTATAAATATTGTTGAAAACTTACCATGAGTAAAAATAGACAACCATCAATTCCTCTTTTCTTCTTTTTGTCCTCCTCTCTTCACAACACCTTTAAATTTTATATCTCGTCAGCTAACTATTATAACACAAATTTGGGCTAATTATATTAACCAGCATTGTCGACATCAAAGGTAGCCATGAGGTGTCTGGATGCAGGGAATACATTCATGGTCGAACATAAAAAGTGTTCAACGAGGAATAGCATGAAGTATCGTTTAAACTTGGGGGAGGAGGTATCCTCCATCTATATCTATTCTTTTAGCTGGGTTTGCTTTAGTCTGGAGTACTTTCTCATCTATAAGGATTCACCCACAAAAGATGAATAACCCAGAAATTGCATCCGGTGCACGGGATTCCTAAGATTTGCCCTACTTCTTCATGTGTCAGCCTAAAATTCGTATTTGTACCGATACAAAGACGTTTTTCCATCGGTTCAAATCTCATTACCAATTCGTCAAATAACTTTCGACTAAACGCATCACAGCTAAACTTCAAAAGTTTGCCAAATCTCATATCTTTTACTGCACATTTCATATCATCACTGGGGAAGAAATCAGCTCCTTCACTTGGTTAGAAGAACACCTTATCTGAATCGGTGTCATTGTCCTTCTTACTCCAAGCAATTCTCTCATTTGTTTGGCTGCTTTGTTATACTTCTGTCTCTATCTTCATTTAGTTTCCTTTATTTTTGAACACATTCAATCTATTCAAAATGTACATAATGTTATTACACTAACTAATGATACATAACATAAAACAGATCATGTATAGGAATATACTGTTATCCCACGCAGAAATAGAGACCCACCGGTCAATTTGACTTTATTTTTCAAAAAGAATTGTTTTTCTACAATGTTAGGAATATTCAAAAATTGGAACCAAAACTAAAGTCCTAATAAAGTCCTAAACAAAGCACTAAACTAAAGATCTAAAAATTGGGCCCAAAATTGGGAATATTCAAAATAGTATGTTCAGAATTTGGGACGAGTAACAATTTGTTTATACTAAAAAGCACTAAAAACCTAAAGATCAACGCATAGAAAAAGCACTAAAAATTATTTATATTAAAAAGTAGTAAACTAAATTTATTTTTAATTTGTAGCCAAAACACAAAACTAATAACTAAACTAAAAGCACTGCTATAAAAAAAACTAAACTCATCAATGCTTTCATCTAAACTCATTCGTTATCTCAACCTATTCATGAAATTTACCTAAATAACTTGTACCTAGAAAGATATTTCACTAATCCACTATAAAGAAAGGACGTAGAAGCCTCATTGTTGGAAGACCCACTGGTTCGATCTGTCTTCCCCATTTCTGGTTCCTTCTGGTTCTGGCTTCTCACAAACTTTTCAGAAACTAAAAGATTCACCGTCAAAAGTTTCTCAAACAATGGAATTCGCCTATTTCCTATCTAAAACTTTAGAAATTTCCTTATCTCTGTAACTTTCCACCTTCAATTCTCTCTAACTATTCTCTCTGACTATGGTCTCTTTTAATCCCAAAATTCTTATTCACCCAACCATTGGATACATAATTCCAGTCATTGGATCAAATGTTTAAAGGAAATTAGCTAATTTGTAGTATGATATGTGCATTGAAAAACATTACCCCTGCAATGATTGCAGTGACATGTACAATTATGAAATAACTTTAAAAGGATATCAACTAATTACCCCACCCATTCAATCAATTTAGTTTACCCCAATTGTTTGATGAAATAAAATGTGATTTATCGGATTGACACAACGTGGTAGAAAACCAATCAATTTGATTGTTTTGGTGGTATGCAAATCCACCATTGATTTTCAAATAATGTTAATGTTAATGTTATATTACTATTCCTACAATTACAATTATGAGATTATCTCGATTCACATGTTACAATTCACATATTAGAAATTATGACAATGGCAATGGTAATGTAATATGAATTAATTAATTATAAATATTAGAAAGTAATTTAAGATATTATAAATGTCAATGTAATAGGAATTAATTAATTATAAATATCAATGGCAATGTAATGGGAATTAATTAATTATAAATATCAGTAGTTACATGATATCTTACTTTCAGAGTTTTCCCCAAATGAAATGCGATTTATGAGATTGACAAAAGGAACCAATCCTGATTTTTCAATAACATAATAATAATATAATGTCATAAAACATAATTAATTATACCGACATAATTAATTAGACCAGTATACTATTATTGTCATAGTTTCAAATTGTAACACTATATATTATCTAATAATTGGTAATATAAATACATAAATTACTAATTTCATATAATTATATTATTTAAATTAATAATAACCTTAGTTTTTATTAATCAAATGGACATAGCACATAAACATAACTAACACAGCATAGGGCTCACGGTAGACCATGCTTGCCATGCATGAGCGCAATAAGGTTGGCCTGTGTGTTAGACAACGCTGGCCATGGCGTGTGGGGTAGGTAGATGTTTAAGTAGAGGAGAGGAGGAAAAAAAATGTTATTACACTAATAACTACTATTGGCGCCAAATGAAATACTATTGTAGAAAAAAGGAAAAAAGGTTTGATGTCAAATCGTCACAGAGAGCTATTATTAACTATTAAACTATTAAATCAACTTTAACTTTGTTGTCATTAGGTCAAAATCTCTCATTTTTCATTCTTAGATTTAAATGAAATACTATTCCCACCAAGGGAGAAAACTTTTGTTGGCGCCAAATGTGGAAAACTCGGCCAATTGAGGTGATTAAATTAAATTGGTGAGATTATTTGTTTGGCTATAGGAAATTAATATTGTTTTAAATTATGTTGTCATTATCAACTTATGAGAATTATAATGAAATTGCAATTAAAAAGAAGTTTACACCATTTTCATTTATTAACATAAAACAACAAAACAATAAAACAATAAAATAATATAAAATAATACTATAATATAAAAAATTAATAATAATAATTTTTTGTGTACAATACACTATTCAACCAAAATCCCTTCTCTCTCTCTAAAAATATTCTCTTTTCTTCACATGTCACAAAATCGTTACCTCTAGTAACCAATCACCACATCCGCTTTTGTCGCATGTCACATGTTTTCTCTCATCACATCTTTCACAACATCAAAATTGGTTAATAAGTATACAACAAAAGAGCATTCAAAAAAAAATTTGTTCTCTCACAAAATCAAAAAAAATTGGTCAATACTATACAACAAACAAAAGAGCATTCAAAAGAAAATCATGTTCACATATTCGATCCTTATTCACTTTAGCTTCAGAAATTATTCTCAAAATCCACTTTCTCTCTCTACACAATTATAATAAAGACAACCAAACATTAGATCTTTCTTCACTTCAAATCCAGAAAATATTCTCAAAATCCACTCTCTCTCACAAGAGTTGTTTTAAATAACTTAAGTCTTCTACAATCTTTACTATCTTCTCTCTCTCACATCGACTCTCTCTCTCATGTCGACGCACATCTTTGTAACAACCTAAACTCTTCTTCTTCTTACCAACCATCTACAAATCCTTCTTAGCAAACCTCACTCTGGCCTCACTCAAATGGCCCCTAAGTCTCGAAAAGGTAAGGAAATTATGACAAAATTAGAAAAATACAACAAAAGGGAATGTCCCTCTCTTGAGAAAAGCAAACTATTTTGTAATCTGTTCTCTTATCGAAACATCACTCATGGTCGATTAATAAATTGGAAATTTCTCAAGAGTATAGGTTTTAAGCATGCCAGTTACTTGAAACAAGTATATCCTTCTTGGATTCTCAATTCTAGTAAAAAAATTTATAAGAACGTAGTTAGAATTTTTTATAATAATATAGAAGAAATTGATAATATGAAAATAAGTGATATGAGGATGAGTGTAAAGCAGTAGACCAAGATTCTAACATAGTCCTTGATGGTCAAGTTTGGTCGTGTGCTTTGGAAACTTATTTTAACAGGCAAAAAATTGACGTAAATCTTAGAATTATATGTAAATCTGGTGGTCTGAAGTGGGTGGACTCAAGGAATGTGTGCCATATTTGCAGATAGAGATCCTAAATGATATTAAAATGGGATTTGATGATGATAATTTAGAGAAATTTAGTATAGTTGCATAGATTTAAGTTTGCATGAATGAATTCTACACTTGCTGAACACACACACTATTAAGCCATGAGTTGGTAATTATACATATATCAACAGAGAGGATTTTTGACTAATGGCATGTATTATTTAAAACAAAAAATCAAATTTGTATTTTCTCCTTCCTTGCTTTATGATAACTACAAGACTCTCAAATTCAAAGTTGTCATATGTTAGTATGGTTAGTAGCATTTTAAAAACTCAAGGGATAAGTTTATGAAAGGAAAACAAAGTGGAATTAAGCATGAAAAATAGTATAAATGCCACAAGGTTACATAGAGTTAATTGGATTTACGAGAATGGTGTTTGGGTTAATCTCAAGAAAAGAGCTGGTAGAGCAGAGCCAAAGCCAGAGCCAGAAAGTGGAAATGAGTTAATTGGAATGAACTCTTTCAATCCATGTGTACTATGAAAACACAGCTCATGGATAGTATTGATGAGAAATTTGGAGAGTTCAGAGGGAAGTGGGTGAAATTAGACATAGTTTTATTAAATTCAAGCAACACAATGAGAAAAAATGTAGAAACATATTGTTCAACTTAATGAATATGTCTGCTGATGTGAAGATGAATACCAATTTTATTTACTGTATAAGAGACCATTTAGTGGTAGAAGAGCCAGCTAGACCTTCTTCCTCTGGACCTTCTTCCTCTACCACCACCACCCAACCTAGAGCACCTTCTTCCAGCTCTTCAACTACCTACCTATTTGCTATGAGTCCATTTGGTAGAAACTCCCACTACTACGTCTATGCTTGCTATGGTGCCTATGCCTTATACTAATCCTTCTACACCTGATACTAATCCTTTTGACATTCATGACATTATTCATTTCTCTACTGGTGCATCCTTTTATGCTACGACTAAAGAAAAAACAAAAAAAAAAATAGACCTAAAGTTAATTTCAAATAATTCTACTTGTACTTTTGTACTTTAGCTTCTCTTCTTTATTTCTTAGCTTGCTTGTGATTAGATTGCTTCTCTTGTAGTTAGCTACTCTTCTTTGTTTCTAGCATGATACACTATATATATAAGTTGTGCTTACCTTCTCTTCTTTGTTTCTTCTAAATGATACACTATTATATATATACCTACAACATTTGTGAAAATTATCTGTGCAAAACTCAAGCATAGGCCAACACCGTGGCCAGCACCATCTATCATGCTAGCTCAGCCTACCACGGACGCTGGCCCATGTGGTGTACAACGTAGTACAATCCCATGCGGGCTACCCCATAGGCATGCGCTAGTTATTGCGCTCCTACACGGCCTACCGTGCAGGCATGCGTGGCCTACCCATGAGCCCTTGTGCTTGCTAATTATTGCTAATTATGTGATTTGATTAATTATCTCCATTTGATTAATCTATAGTCCATTTGAATATCATGACAATTTTCATAAAATTATTAATATTATTAATTTAAATAATGTAATGATATGAAATTAGTAATTTATATAATACAGTGTTATATATTCTAAAATTTATTAACCAATTATTAAATAATATAGTGCTATAATTTGAAATTATGATAGTAATTAATGATATTTAATATTAGTAATTATCAATATTATATAATATTATATGATATAATGTTAATTATCAATCATATATAATTTTAGATAATGTAATATTAATTATCAATATTATATAAATTTATATAAATTCCAAGAAAAAGACAACAACTAAGAAAAAGACATGAAAAGACCATGAGTTCCATGTAATGACAACATTAATATTAATTTAAAAGTAGACATTAACATTAATTTAAAAAGTTGATATTTAATTTAAAATTTGACATATTTATTTAATAGGACAAATAAGAACATTAATATTAATTTAAAATTAACATTAACATTAATTTAAAAAGGTGACAATTAATTTAAAAGTAGACATATTTAATATTTAATGAGACAAAAGAGAGATATTTAATAGGATAAAAAAGAGAGATGTACAATTCCACAACCAACAACCAATAGCCTCATTTTGTGTCAATTTCTCTTTTTTATACTAAAAATATTTTCTTGCTTGTGTTGTGTATGTATTTATTTCTCTGTTGCTTGTGTATGTATTTATTTCTTTTATTTCTCTATTGCCTTGTGCAAAAGCATTGCATTTAAAATTATTTGGACAAGTCTTGGATAAGTCATGGATATAAATCAAGAGCAAGTGATAATTATATTGACGGGATTAATGCATTTATTGAATTTGTATTTACAATTTTTCGATTCATCGATAGAAAGATATCATGTATTTATGTTAAATATTTCAATATATTGAGATCTCGTACACACATAATGTTTAATCACTTGTTATGTCATTACTTTCAATGTGGTTATGACAAGTGGATATATCATGAGAAAAATAATGAAAAATCTACATGTTATGCATCTTATGCATCCAACACATCACATGCATCGAAAGTAAATGACCCCTTGAATAGTAATGACAATCTTTTTGATCATGACATATTTGATATGTTACATGATGCATTAACACATTATGATGCATCCAACGTACTAGATAAATCAATTTCAAATAAGTTTCATGAATTACTTGAAAATACCAAGAAACCAGTATATCTAAATTTGAAATATAGTATGTTTACAACTATTATGCACTTATACCATTTAAAGTATTTGTGTCGATGGACTAACAAATCTTTATCTTTACTATTAATGTTTTTAACAGAATTATTACCTGATAAAAATATGTTGTCAAATAGTTGTCATGAAATAAAAAAAAAAACTATTTTAGATTCAGGGTTGGAATATAAAAAAGTACATGCGTGTTCTAATGATTACATATTGTACCGGAAAGACAAAGATAAAGACGATGCATGTTATGTGTGTGGTGCTTCTAGATGGAAATGAAATGCAGATGGAGATCAAAATGTTAATTAAAAAAGAAAAAAGAAAACCTGTCAAAATATTGAAATGATTTCCTTTGATTTATAGATTGCAAAGATTATTACATGTAGTCAAACTGCTGTTTCGATGAGATGGTGTGATGATAAGAGAACAAAAGATGGACTCTTAAGACATCCAACAGATTCTCTTATGTGGAATGTGTTTGATTCCTATACCTTAATTTCTTTGCTAATCCTAGAAATATTCGATTAAGACTAGTAGCAGATTGTTCAATCCATTTAAAACGATGAACGTTACACACAGTATTTGACTAGTACTAATGATACCATATAACATGCTTTCTTGATTGTGTATGAAGTCTACAAATTTCATACTCACATTAGTTATTCTCAATTCTAGAAATCCTGACAATATGATAAATGTGTACACGCAACTATTGGCAGAAGAACTTAAAGAATTATGGTATGAAAGAGTAAATACTTATGATTTTTCAGTTCGTGAAAGATTTAAAATGCATGCAGCGCTATTATAGACCATTAATTACTTCCCTGCATATGCTAATCTGTCTAGATAGAGTATAAAAGGCAGATTGGCATGTCCATTATGCGGATATAATACATGTTCTCAATAGTTATGTCATAGCCAAAAATATTGTTATATGGGATATCGAAAATGGTTGAAATCAACTCATCCATTCAGATATAATAAACATTCTTTTTGCGGGACAGAGTAACTCAAAGTTGCTCCTAAACAATGATCTGGCACTTATGTATTGCAAGAATTAGATGAGATTGACTTAACAAATCCCAATAATATGCAAGGATGGGAAAAAAAAGAGCATATTGTTTCATTTGTCTTACTAGGAGAATATTTTAATTAGACACAATATTGACATGATGCGTATAAGAAAAATTGTCTTGATATAATTGTTGGTACAATTCTCAAACAAGAAGGAAAGTCTAAGAACAATGATAATGTTAGAATTGGTCTTGAAGAGATAGAAATAAAAAATGATTTACGTGCAATATGTTAACCAAATTCTGCAAACATATTTTTACTTAAAACTTGTTATCAAATGACCTTACATGACAAAGATGCATTTTTTAATATTTTGAAGAAATTAAAACTTCCTGACGAGTGTTTCATTAACATATCTAGATGTACTCAATTGAAACAGCGGAAACTAATATATCTAAAGAGTTATGACTGTCAAACTTTAATACAAGAGTTTATTTCCATAGCATTTCGTAAATCACTGTCTGATAATGTCAACTCTATTATCATTCAAATTTGCAATATTTTTAAATGTCTTTGCTCTAGAGTGCTTAACCCACGAGAACTTGAATAACTAGGGGCATTAGTTCTGTAAATTATGTGTGAACTTGAAAAGATTTTCCTTCCTTCATTTTTTACGAGCATGATATACTTGATCATGCATTTGACAAGTGAAGCAAGGTTTGGTGGACCAGCAACATATATGTGGATGTATTTAGTAAAATGTTTATTTTACTTTGTTCAGTTACTTAACAATCATACACATGATATTTATTTTGTATCTATTGTATGTAATATAATGAATATGTATGCATATACTTGGTTCAATTCAAATCCTATGTACGTAATACAGCACGGCTTGAATATTCAATTGCGGAAGGGTATTTAGCAAAGAAGTGTTTGTTGTTCTGTTCAAGATATTTAGACGAGTTTGAAACAAAGTTTAATTGTCCATTGTGGACTGATGACAACCAGATTACATTTAGAGAAGATGAATCCACTTTAAAAACTATTGGAATACCTTTGGGAATAAAGATATGCAGATTTGTTAAAAAAAGAAAAAGAAAAAGAATATTTCGAATTTGTCTTGATGAGAAATTATTGCAACAATGTTACAAATACATACTATTTAACAGTGACTCAATTGACTCATTTAGAATATAAATATATATTGTGATAATAATGTTTATGAATATTAAACTCTAATGTCATATAATAATATATATTGTTTCATATGAAGGAAACATATGCAACATGTTCGAAGAACAAATCGTGGAAAAAAATTAAATATTTTCCCAATTGACAGATTTCATAGTAAAGATTTCAATACCTAGTTTAGTCATCGTATAAGCATATCAATAGTTAATTTTTAATATTATTAATTTCTTCTATTTACATAATTTCAAATTACGAATCCAAAATACCTATGAGAGATTACAAATAAAGTTAAATGGATTGTTCGTGGCCTAGATCCACTAGCTAGAAATTATAATGTGTATATAATCAATGGATATCGATTCTATGTAAAAGATCGCAAAAAGTGTCTTCAAACTCAAAATTTAAGAGTAGTAGTAATAGTGGATGACGTTAATTGTTCAAGTGTGAAGGATAAAATGCACATTAAAAATAAAGTTAATTATTATGGAATGTTAAGATAAATCATTCAAGTAAACTATAATGGAATGTATATGTTTGTGTTATTTTAGTATGATTGGGTCGACCTACAATAAGAATGTAATGACAGATTTGGTTCAACACTTGTGAATTTCTCTTAACTGAATCATACGAGTGCTTATTTGCTAGATGATCTTCATGTGTTAGCATCCCAAACAAAAAAAGTATTTTATGTGGATGATGAAAGACAAAGGATTACATGTTGTAAAACATGTCAAAGTTAGAGATGAATTTGACATAGGTAATGAAACGACGAATTAACATGTGAATTTAGAAAGTAACTCATCCTCAGATAATCACATGGGTGATGAAGTGATGAATCAACATCTAAATTTAGAAAGTAACCCATCCTCAAACAATTAGATGTGGGTTTAGATTAATTATGATAAAGGAGCGGATGTATCAACACAAATGAATGACAATGATGAGGTTGATAAAGTAGGACAGGATGAATATACGTATGAAATGTAATGAGATTTGGTTTACAATCATTGATATCTTCTCTATTTTATTTTGTACATGATATTGGTGTATGATATATAGTGATATGACTATAATGTACGGTAATAAATGGTAATAAGTATATGATATGAAGTGATATTGCTATAAAGCATAGTAACAAGTGTAACTTTTTTTTTTATTTATATTGTTTGCAGAATTAGGTCTTTATAATAAAAATTTAATTGAAAACAAGATTTAAAAATAATTTGAAATAATCTAATAAATTAAAAAATTGGGTGTAAATTGAGCTCAGTGGCACGGATTGCAACCGCCTTGTGCACTTGCGTGGTCTATCGCGAGCACCTTGTGCGAAATATAGGCAAAACCTATCCACCCCTCTAGGTTTCTTTCATATACAAAGCAAAATACGGCTATCGATTTTTTTCAGTATGGTTATACGCAGATATAATTAAAATTCTATTTGTCTCTGATCAGGGAGGATGACACTCAGTTATCTGATCCAAATGATATCCAACAAGACGAAGTTAGATATTACAGGGTGTTTGAGTCAATTTTTGAACCCACAAATAATTGCTCTTTCAACTCGAGTAGGGATTCAACACTGATTTGTTTGTTGGATCGTCGCTGGTGGGAAATATGCAAAAACTTCACCAGGGCTGGTCCACTAGGAAGAGTCCGATGCTCAATTCAGATAGAGAAGTAAAAGAAAGAGAAAAGACTAAAAGAGTCAAAACTGTAGCCCTATATTATCTCTGTGTACTGTATATAGAGTTGACTAATGTTGGTGTATCGGCTAGGTCGTCATGAATGGAGAAACCTCTAAAAACCCTATCGGAGCTAGCCCAGTGAGGGACTCCGAGCTCAAGTCAAAAAAAGTGATAAAAGAAAATTTGAAAAGTCTCGTACACGATCTTGTGTTATGTGTGTGCAATTCATCCCGTGTGTATTATGTGTAGAAAGCCATGAATATGACCCTTTGTGTGATGTATATATTATACAATATAAACAATAAATATTTTCCATAACGAGTGTTTTAGAAACATGTTTAAAAGGTTTAGTTGTTATAAAAAGAATAAGAGAGAAGTAAAAACGAGAGTGTGCTGAATATACAATTAGAAAAAAAGTATGTTAAAGAGAAAGGAGTAAAAGAGGACCAAAAGTATTGTAAAGAGTTTTGTACAACTACATTTTCATCACAATATTGTAATTATTTTAGTTGGTCAGTGATCCCATATTTGCGTACTCTCCTCATATATAATGGAAATTATTTCCACACACATTTATTTTTACTCTTCCCTCGTATTATGCTTCTTCTACTGCACCCAATATTGTTTTTCACCCATTAATCTTATCCCAAATAATAATATTACAAATAAAGTGATATCTCACTTTTATTTGCTTCCTCTCCGCATGTATCACACTCTAATTATAATTAAAGATGACTTGGCTCTTCCAAAATAGTTCTCACCCAAATGGCTTCCATGACCAGTTCGGTGACTACCATATACTCTACCTCTGTTGTGGATAGGATGACTTAGCTCTGCGGTAGACATAGGATATGAAATAAAGTAAAATGATATAAAAGAATTCATATAACTGATCTAACTTATTTTTTATTATTGTTGTTATTTCATTCCGGCAATGGAGACTGTACCACTTAGTCATTCAAATTTGAATGACTATTATTTTCTTTTCTGAAAAAGAAAAGAAAAGGATGATGTAGCAATATTTATGCCTTATAATTAATGGAAAAAATTTTGGTATTAAAAGAAAAAAGAATTAATAATAACATAAACTAAGATATATATATTTTCATGATAATATTAGATATAGTGTTAGTCGAAAAAAATTTAGAAAAATACTTTTATGTTATAGACGTCCGGGAGTGTGAGCATTGAAACGAAAAACCTCAATTACAAATACTTTGAGCAAGACGTATGGAAGAGAGTTTCATACGGACCAAAATTTAGCCCTCCAAAGGGACCATAAAAAATCAAAGATAAAGTGAATAAGATTTTTAATTCCATTAGGAGTAGGAGGTGAACGTGATAAAAATTAGTTAAAATCAATTTGAAAGAGAATCGGATAAGATTTATCTACAAACCAAGAGCCAATCAAGTTCAAAATAATTCATCTATTTTCTACCATTTCTCTTGGGTACTGCAATTTGCAATGCTGGACAAAATCTTTAATGTCTTCACTCATATCGACACTGCACATAAATTTTCCGTGAAGCTCATAATGCGATTTGATGCCTCCACACGACCAATTGCCTTTCTAAGACAAAACAATGGACCCCCCCCCCCCCCCATTGTCCGTACTAGCAGGGACCGGCACTCGGTTCAGAGTTTTGCAACTCAAATACGAGGCATTATGAATGGCGAGACTCATTTTTACCGTATGATTTAATCAATTTTAAATAAAATGAACAAACAAATAAATAAATGATAGGCTTTGCGACCCTCGTAGCACCACAAGAATTACAAATTCATTGCATTAGTTAAAACAACATACAAAGGAAACAATTTGCTGATTCTAAATACACATTTCTTTCAGTAAAGCAAATGCAAGAGGAACTCACTTTACGTCTAACTAGGCCTAACCTAGAATCGGATTAAGGAAACAAAGAGGGGAATACACGAGAAGGAGAGCCAAAGTGTGGGTTGAAGAAGGGTGTTTGATGCAGACTGACTATTGATTTCACTTGAATCAACGGCAAAGGGCATGCCATCACTCCCAAGAGTGCACGACTGAGGATCAGAACCGTCCTTGCTCATCATGAGAACCCTTAGGACTGCAGTAACAGTGTGAATATAAGCCATTCGATTCTTGGCGAGGAGCCATGTCAACCCCATGAGTTCACAATCCCTGTTGCGCATCTTGGTCGTTCGATCGTCTGACCTACTTGAATTCCCAATTTTTTGTTGGTTAAGCTGCAGAAAATATGGACGCATATGAGCTATGATGAATCAGTGATGTATCCTACATATTTCTAATACGGTGAACTACCGACTGGAATAAGCCTATAAAAGGGGTTAGATAAGAGGATTGCTTGCCCTCATTTTAGCAAACAAAGAAAGCATTATGATCCTACAAGCTTTCACTAGCCATAGATGGTAATCACTAGCATTAAGACTTGTGCATAAACTCTTCAAAACGGCAGTGGCAACATACTTACCTTTATACAAATGTCAAATTACTTTTAAAAATAAAAGGAAAGACAAATTATTAAGCAAAGTCTAGAGTTTCACAAAATTTTAGTTTTTAAAATTATTTTTTGATAACAGTAAAAACAATAAATAAATAAAAATGACCTCCATCGTTCTGATGTAAACCCAAAAAGCTATCGGAGGCATATCGAGAATAACCCTGAAATCAGCGTACTAAACAACTATACTTGGCAGACCTAGTGTGTGGACTCAAAACTTGGTGCAATTATCAAGTACTGAATCTTATACAATGTTTAGAGGGAGCCACGTCCCCTTTGGAAGGTATTTAAGGCTACTTGGTTAGTATGGCTCTTCCCCCAATTACAAATGCCTTCAACTAATGGGAAATTGGATGAAGATCCCCATCTGTAGTGTGGAATAAAATGAACATAGGAGGAAGGGAAAGCTTTCATAATAGAGATAAAATAGAAAAAGCAACCAAAAAAATGTGCATCTATTGTCACCCCCATTCAAAAGGATTAAGTAAGACCCACTTGACGTAGCTAACAAATTGCTTTCCACAATTTTTATGCTAAAAAAAAAAGGTCTTAAATCACCTTTCCTTTGATCCGTAGATGCCTGGGGTCTTTTTTTTTTTTTTTTTTTTGGTTATATTAGGATTTAAATTCGAGATTAGATTGGGAATAGAAGTTGTGGTCACTAAATCATCCTCCCCCGATCCTGCGGTCTTTTTTTCTTGTAACACCAGAGCTACCACGTGTACTCCCAACTTATACTAATTGTTGATGAATAAGTTGTCCTTATGAAAGAAGATTTTTTTTTTTCCCTCTTAAGTTCCTGCCTAAAGCTTGCCCAAAATTTACTTAATAGGAGACGATGTTCCCACGATGGGAGGGCGCGTGCAACTGTTATGCCCTAAAAGCGAATAATGCAGAGAAAAAGCAAAGTCCAATGACTTTCCCAAACCCCAACAAAAGTTAGAACCAGAAAAATAAAAAATAAAAACAAAAACAAAAACAAAATAAAATAAAACCCACCAAACCCTAATCAAAATCCCAAACCCACATCCAATTAAACATCAAAAATGGCCAAATCATATAAATGAAAAAAATGACTCACCTGGTAGAGACTGTTGAGGCACTTGGAACAGCCAGCAAGACCAGGAAACCCATTATTGGTTTTAACCAAACAGTCATTCTCAAGCCTCTTCACATTCCCATTCCCATTCCCAACAATTTTACCCTTTTGAGAAACAGAAAAGGCCTCAGGACAGCTTAGAGGGTGCAATCTTATGCCACAGAAGCAGTACACTACATCACATGTCTCATTCGGCCCAACAATTTGGATTCCTTTTCTGACCAACTCTTGTTGAAGTGTGTCAACACAGGTTTCCGAGTCATCAGGGAGCAATGGCAAGTCATAGGTCTCCGTTGGGGATAGTTTTCCGAAGCGGGCGGCCCGGTCGAGGGCGGTTTGGGAGTAGGCAGCGTAGAGCCAGGCGGCGAGTACTGGGCAGCAGCGGGTTTCGCTCAGTTTCTGGTTGGACCGGGTGATTCCGCAAGCGGAGCTCACCGACCGAAACAGGTCGTCTGAGAGGTCAAGAGGACATGATGTGAGGTCTGATTGTTCTGGGAATGCTGGGATTGTTTCTGTTTCTGGTGGGGCTGGGGATTGGGTTGGTTTAAATGGTTGAATGTTGGCCGGCTCAGGGTCTGATACGGCGGACCGGACCGGGAAATTTGAGAAGAATGTAAGGAATGTGATGGAGAAGAGAATGGAGTTGGGCATCTCTCTCTCTCTCTCTCTCTCTCTCTCTCTCTCTCTCTCTCTGGTTTTCTTTGGGGAAAAGGCTTGTGGGAGTGAAGTGAGCGGAGAAAATGTGAGGTGGGTTTGTGCCTTTTTAGGGGGCTGTTTGGGGGTTGAGAGGGAAGAGTGAAAATTTTACAAAGGTAGGAGTTGGGTTGGGGTGGGTCATGCCGTGGGGTTTGGAGAAATTGAGAGGATTGACCAAACGGATAGTGGGATTTGGGTTGGGTGAATTTTGGGTATTTGTACTAGTCTACATAGTTTTTTTGTTGTTGAAAAGTTTCACAGTGGTCTGTTGTTTGTTATGTGGTACATCTAGAGTTAGTTGGGGTTAAGGAACAGTATTATGAGCAAATGATTTTTAGGTGTTTAGTTTAGAGACCTTTACTTTGTGTCTGCGTGGGGTGGGGTGGGGTAACTTTTTCTTATCTAGTCTTGGAGTACAAGTTGTTTTAGCACATACATGTCTTGCGTTCTAAACATAGGTGCAGTGGAGTTTGGAGATTTGAATTATTTGTGTTGAAATTGCTTCCAAAAAAAATAAAAAAACTGGCAACAAGGACATGACATATGGGCCTGATGTTGAGGCAACATTAGCTGCCTTCAATTGGAATTTTCTCTATCTTCACCTTCATCTCCATCGTCCTCATCTGCCAGCTAAATTTCATCCAAAATTGGTCTCTTCTCTCGTCTGGTATGAATCAATCTGAGCCCATGTTACCCTCCTATAAATAAATTTCTGAAATATACGCTCAGACTTTACATTCACAGTGTTGCAAAAAGGTAAAAAATTAAATTAAATTAATTATCCTTGCCTCGACCATAACTAATTTCTTATCACAATTATGAATTTTATGTTTAGTTAAAATGAAAATAACTTTTAGTAAGAGAGTTTGGTCTCTACAAAAACATAAAAGCTTCCTCATTTGATTCTTATCCTTGAGATTTTCCGTAGCTCATGTTACTCGTAAATCTCCTTATAACTGGAAATTAAAATAATTTTTATCACGTCAAATTATGAAAATCTGTGTAAAATATTTATTTAACAACATTTTCCCATCTGCAACAAACTAAATTTTAATTTCATATTCTAAGTAGTTAGATTAATCTTATTTTCGTGGATTAACTTCTTGTCATTCAATTAGATGGAGGATGGAGGTAAATAGTTGAATAAAGATTTTTTGAAATATTTTTTGCTATTTAGGTATTTTAAAAGTTGTAAATGACAGAAATAGTATTTGGTTGTTTAAATAGAAAAATAAAGAAATACAAAATCTTTTATAGTTGTTCCACCAAACTTGATATATGTCCAATCCCAACTCTCTCTAGATTTTTCACTATCAATTCACAAATACACATTTGATTACAGGTTCAAATTGGATTTTTACAATATTTTTATCAAACACTAATTTCTCAAACCTACACAGATTGATTCTATCTCTCTAAATCTAAGATAGTAACACACTTACTGATCTTTTCAAATCTCAGTACAAGTACGAATGAGAGATTTAAGATGTGAGAATTAAATCCTCATATTAGATAGACTTGGCTTTTGCAAGCAATTACACTCAAGAAGGATAAAAGTAATGTAAAAGCAAAATGTATGAATTAAAAATAAAGTAGTAATGCAATGAGTTCGTAATAGTTCAGATCATGAATAGAGCATTAATTTCTTCATTTTTCATCTCTCTGACATTTATTGTCGTGTTAAAGAGATTCGTTATGTGGTTGTTGAAGTCGAACGTTACTCATAAAAATTCACCAATTAATGTTCTGCAACTGTTCTTTGTTTTACGCTGAAACTTCATTTTTTTTACTAGCACTGCTTTTCTTTTGACTAATTGAAAGATGATCTTACTATATTTAAATGTTATATTTTGATAGAAATAAAAATGAACAGATAAATCAAAAAAGTGATGACCGTTGTGTTCAAGCCATTTTCAAATTTTTAGATTCCAACAATTTCAAGTCAACAACTTTAATTGACACAACGACCTGAATTCAAAATTTTTTATTGTGCATTTTCTTGGTCAAGTCGACATGGTAGGAACTTAGGTCAACCAGGTTATGTTATAAAATAAATTAGTGGACAAGTGAACTTGAATTGATTGACATGGTTTGGTGTATCAACATGATTTTAATTAAGTATTGACATGTCTAAGATAGGAACCAAGAGTCTTTGTCGACATATCAGAAATTTTGGGTAGACATGAACTTATTTCGAAATAAATTAGTGGATAAGGTATATTTTAATTGATCTACATATAAAGATGGGTTGACATTTAATATTTACATTGACACAGTCCTATTTCTACATTCAATTGGTGGACCTGACATTTTAAATTGGACAATGTGCTTAAGGTGTTGACATAACTAAAATGCAGGTCATTGTGTGACTACTAAGGAAAAAATAAAGCAGGTCGATAAGTTGTCGGGCATGTCGACCATATCGACCATTCTTAATAATTTTTACTAGATACTTGTCGACATGTGT
This sequence comes from Dillenia suffruticosa, assembly GCA_033439265.1. Classification (NCBI taxonomy): domain Eukaryota; kingdom Viridiplantae; phylum Streptophyta; class Magnoliopsida; order Dilleniales; family Dilleniaceae; genus Dillenia; species Dillenia suffruticosa. The sequence continues at coordinate 25,588,017 of JAVTVX010000015.1, forward strand.
AAAAATGGGTCGACTCAAGATTTAAATCAGTGAACTTGACACTTTAAATTTGTCTATCTGATTTCAAAAGTCGAAGTATAATTCTTTTCCGGTCGACAAACAAGGCAGATTGACAAGATTTCACTCAGGTTGATAAGGTGTGTGAGTAAATATGTCGGGTCGACATATTCAGGGTTATTGACAAAATCTTACTTAGACAAATAGAGTTATTTGATTTATTTGGGTTGACAATGATTTTTTACAGGTTGACATGTTCACGATATTGTTACAATTAGTCAACATAGCTCTAAAAATTAGTGGATCTAGATAAGCAAGTCGACATGTGTTATTAACAGGTCGATAAAGTCTGTAGATATAGTGATTTTTAGTCCTATTCTCTGATACATTTAAGTCTATTTTTCTCCAATTTATTTCTTTTATCATTATCAAAATTTAGCATTCTCAACGATCTCCCCATTTTTTATGATAAAAAAACTTTGACACATTTATCTAAAACTTGTGAGCCTATTGATTTTTATTTCTAAAAACTAAGCCTATTGACTCTTATTTTTGAAAGTTTAACTAATTTCCTGATGTGTTAATGAGAATTGCAGAATTATGATTTAACTGATTTAATTTACAATAATGTTATCACCACAGAGCCATTGCCTACTTCCTAAATTCCCAATTATCAACCGAGTCATTTCTAACATAACAACAGAACCAAAAATTGAGATGACTTAACCAATCCTAATACAGAGACTCATTTGTCTACCATCATCTATTATTTTTCTCCCCCTTTTGTCATCAACAACAAAGTCAACAATATTACACCATGACTAAACAAATCACAACCATCCTACTAAAATCAATCTCATTAACAACACTCTGTTACCAACAGTGACTGTATCAGAAATTGAAGAAACCCAACATTGTTCTACTGTCATGGCATAATAAGTACACTTCTCTATAATTTGCAACATTCCTTTCAAATTTAAAACTCATGTTCAAACCACAACAAACAATAGCAAATTCAGAGAATTGCAGCTAATGTAGCAAACAATAGAATATATGAGCAAATACTCGAAACCTATACATCAATACTTTTTGTCGTCATAGCAAACAATAGTAAATTATAGTAACAAACAGTTAGTTATTTATACTGCCCCTCAATCAGCAAACATTGATTTTCAGTAGTCATCTTCTAACAATAGTTATCTATTTGCCCACACCTCTTAGCAACAGTTTATCTGTTACTCCCCCTCAATCATAGAAACATTAGAGTTCAATTAATTTGGCACAACAACAGCTGTAATGAGCTATATTTTTCAACTGCCCACAAGAATGTGAGAGAATATAACTAAATTATCAGAAAAGTCATAGAGTAATAATCATTTAATAAGAAAATAGCAACTTCAAAGTAAATATTGAAGAAACTAAACTTATTAATTTCAATTTATAGCAGTTTTGAACGAGTGAGAATACTAACATGAATATTTCAGCAAATAAGACTAAAAACATTATTCATTTTCAACAAAAAAAGGCATAAAAAATGAATATTCAAACTATATAAGAGTGAGATATTTTAAACATGAAGTGCAATAGACTTGATATATGGTAGCAGCAGGCAACATTTTAACCTAAGACTTTCATACATTAGCTACACACATTTTGAGTTTAATGTTAAGTCAGACATGTGATCATTGCAAAGCATTATGAGTTCAAAGATGACAAGTAAATAAGTAGAGTATAATGTAATGACAAAATAACTAAAAGGAATATTACAGAAGGAAGAGAAGCTAAGGACATCAGATGAGGATCTAAGTAGGATCAAATAAAGTACTCAACCATAATGAGGGGTTTAAGTACAGCGAGGAGATGAATCAGTATGACCGGGATAGCTTAGGGTCGCGAGATGTCTTTCCTTTGTTGGATGATTCAATATTCGTTTTCGGTCTATGTAGCTCCATACTAAATATGAGATTAATTTGTGCTTGCCTATTCAATCGTTCATTTGAGAGTGCTACATTTTGCTCAATATTTTTTCAATTTGTCCCAAATCATTTCTAAAGTGATAGGTTGAGAACTAGATGGCTATCCACCTTGCTCAGTTTCAGTTGCTTCTTCTTCTGCTTCCTCTATCGGTCTTTTCACAATCCCTGCATCCTTTCTAACCCATTCACCTTCACTATTGTACATCCATCTTGCTCTAAGTATGGAAGATGCATTAATTTCATTCTTTTTATTAATTCTATCACTATATTTTTGTCTAATTCCAGACGATAGGATAATAAAATCTCAGAAATCATTCTTGCATATGGTAGGAGTTAATTTTTTACCTACGTGCAGCATTCATGAAATGTGGAATAATGAAATGAAGTTAAGAGTTTTTTCCCACTCATGATGCATGCCATCAACCTAAAATCTTCTCTAAAAATACTTGTATAGTTCTCTCCTCTAGGTCTGAGTACGTAAGCAACAATCAAATGGAAAATTCTTTCATGAAATGCTAAGTCCATAGCATTTGTGTTCACAACAGTCAAGTTATCATCATTGAACACTCTCTTAGCATTCTCCAAATAACTTGATTTCATGTAGTGTTCACATTTGTCATATGTTACCCATTCTAGACCATTTTCCCTGCAAGTAATCATAGGAATAATTTCAATCACTTTCTCATTCACATAAGTTCTAAATGCACACGACACAGAATAATCATTCAAAATGATGTGTGTCTCATTCTCAACCCCATCAGAGATTACTCAATGTTATTATAGAATAGCTTGATGGTTTTTTCATAAATGAACTTGTTAGAAATCATAAGTCAATTAGGGTATTCATCATTCAGATATTCTTCATACTTGAGTTAACATATTTTAGAAATACTCAATCAATAAATCTCCCTTGATTGACTTTTCTTCATGAGAATATTTTCTTGTAAAGTTCACTCTGTTCAACTAATTGAAATTCATGAACATTGAATTTGAGAATGGCATTTGTCGGTTGAGGCGGCCAAAGGGGTCTTGAAGATGCAGTTTTCGTATAAGAGGGATTCGATGATGATGGTTTTGTTGATGGTTTTACAGAAGGTTTTTGAGAATGCTGGTTGTTTAGATATAGGAAATTTTTGTTTAATAGCCATTGTAGATTAGGGTTTCATATGTTCAATTGTCTAGGGTTTATGAGGAATGAAATTCACCAAGGGAGAGAGAAATTCGAATTTGGGGATAAAGAGAGATGAGTTATGTTAACTGTTCATATTCCATTTTGCATGTCACGGGTCGATATATTTTCGTGCACGTTGACTTATTTTCAAGATGTCCAAAGGTTAGCAGGTTGACAAAGTTTTAAACACATCGACCTACTTTTGACTATAATGTATGTTGACATATTAGTGTACAGGTCGACAAAACTATGTATATTTTTGGTTTTTCAATAGTAGATCGATATGATTTCTAAGACAATTGGTTAGTGGGTCGACAAAACTATATAGTTTTCAATTTGTCAACATCCTTTTGAAATAAGTTGACCTGAAGTTCTTTTTCCCATATTTTCGCATATTTTGTATTTCAAACTTTTTTCTTATTTCTCTATTTCTATCATTTCTAGTTCTCTTCTTAACTCAAAAAATCTATTCTTATTTCTCCATTTCTTTTCAATTTCTTATTTGCAACTGTTCCTTGTTTTAACGTTGAAGCTTCATTTTCTTACTATCGCCACTTTTCTTTTGACTAATTGAAGATGACTTTGTTGGGTTTAAACGTTAGATTTTAATAGAAATGGAAATGAATAGATAAATCAGAAAAGAGATGACCATTGTGTTTAAGTCATTTTCGAATTTTTGAATTCTGACAATTTCATGTCAACAACTTTAATTGACATATTGACTTGAATTTAAAATTTTGTATTGTAAATTTTCTTAGTCAGGTCGATATGGTAAGAACTTGGGTCGACCACATTATGTTCTAAAGTAAATTGGTGGATAAGTGAACTTAAATTGGTCAACATGGTTTGGTGTATCGACAAGATTTTAATTAAATATCAACATGTCTAAATTAGGACCTAAGAGTCTTTGTCGACATATCAGAGATTTCAAATCGACATGAATCTATTTTAGAATAAATTGGTGAACAAGACAAATTTTAATTGTTCGACATATTTAATATCCACATTAACACATTTCTATTTCTACATTCAATTGGTGGACCTGACATTTTAAATTGGTCGATGTGCTTGAAGTGTCGACATAACTGAAATATAGGTCATTGTGTGACTCCTGAGGAAAAAATAAAACAGGTTAACTAGTTTTCAAGCATGTCAACCATTCTTAATAATTTTTACTAGATGCTTATCGACATGTGTAATAATGGGGACCCAAGATTTAAATTAGTGGAGCTGACCCTTTAAATTTGTCCACCTGATGTCAACAGGTCAACGTATAGTTCTTTTCAGGTCGACATATAAGGCGGGTTGACAAGATTTCAATCAGGTTGACAGGGTGTGTGAGTGAATATGCTGGATCGACATATTTTTGGAGTTGTCGACAAAATCTCACTTAGACAAATAGAGTTATTTGATTTATTCAGGTCGACAAGAATTATTTATAGGCCAACAAATTCATAGTATTGTTAAAATTGATCAACATAGCTCTAAAAATTGATGGACCTAGATGAGCAAGTGACATGTATTATAACAAGTCAACAAAGGTTTGCAGATATAGTGATTTTCAGTCTTGCTCTTTGATACACTTAACTCTATTTTTCTTAAATTTATTTTTTTTATCATCATCAAAATCTAGACTTTTCAATACTTTTTTACTCATATCTATCTACATAAATGTAAGAATCCTTATCTATTTGACATCACATCCAGACGGCAATGTGGTGGTCGCTTTTGGATGACACCGTGGAAACTCTTTCTAACTTGTCATTATATCTGTGATCTAGTATAGTGCGTCACTGAGAAGAAAACATATCAACAAATTTTCTATATTTATTTTTTATGGTTTTGACTAAAATTTTATGTTACCAACTTTTTTCTTATAAGGTTTAGGAGCGACCAGTTTTCTAACTAATTTTAGATAATTTTTAGTCCCTTTTTTGTGTGCTGAATACCTCTGATCTTGTTTCCCTCTATTTTTCTAACTTTTCTTCCCCCTGTTGTCTCTTAAAAAAGCTTTTGAATTTGCATTTGAGCTTTTAAGAGAAAAAGACAGGGAACAAATTAGGGTGGGGGATAAATCATTGTTAATTCAGTAAAAAATGAATTTAATTATTTAATTTCACCATAGATAAAGATTCATAAGAGGACAGCCTAATGATATAAATTTTTTTCTTCCAATCTGATGATTTCAGCCTCAAATCCTTAAACAACAAAAAAAAAATAAAAAAAAAGGATTCGAGGCGCTTGGAAGATGGTTAAAATAACATTTTAACTCATAGAGCATCATCCGGAGAATCGCATCAAGCTTCACGCATAGACCATTTACCATAACAATAAATAGAATGAAATCCAGAGTCGATGGAATCTACGAAATTCTAACGCTCAGATTTGATCGCCTATTAATAAAAATAAAATTAAAGAAAAGGGAGAGGACACATGAATTCTCTCAAAGGCATGATTAAAATTTGAAAATTACGCATTTAAGCAGCGTTTAAAGGATTCAAAACAAGAGTAGGTTTATTACCTATTTCACTTAACTTTTTTCAACTTAAAACTAAAATTTAAGTCAAATAAATTTTTTAATAAAAAAATAAGAAAAAAGAGAAATATCTTAGAGGACTTTTTACCTTTTTGAACAAAATTTTGGACAAAATTATCTCTAATTATTTTAAATATTACAATTTTATCATATATATTAACTCATATATATTTAAATATCTAAATATCTAAATATTTAATTATTTATGAATATTTTAGAAAAATATTCAAATAAACCAAAAAAATATTTTATCCCTTATTTGTTAAATTTAATTATTTACAAAATTTTTCTTTAAAAAATGTATGAGTTTTAACTATTTATGAATATTTTAGAATTATTTATTTTATATATTATTTATGAAATTTTAATATCAATTGTCTTTTATTGTAATTTCAGTAAATATTAAAACTTATATCAATTATTTTGCCACATAATCTCTTTAAGAAAGGAGATTTTTTTTTTAAAAAAAAAAAGAAAACTCATTAAACAGTTTCTCATTTAAATATTAAAAGTTTTATTTCTTACTTTAATTTATAATCATAAAATAAGAGTTTTTAACATTAAAAAAAAAAAAGTTAAACCAAACGCACTCCTAATCTCCATTTCAAATAAAATAGTAAAAATAAGATAGTAATAATTTAACTTATATTTAAAAAGTTGATTTTTATTTGAAATTTCAAATATTTCTTTTAAAATTTTTTATTTTAATTAAAAGTATTTTTATAAAATAAAATAAAATAGAAATAAGTTAAAAGAAGTTAAGTTCAAAGGGATTAAAATTTTTTTATGGATGCCCCAAAGACGAGAATTTCTGATTGCTACGCAAAAGATGTAAAAGTGTTCTGGTAAAAGCACCATCAACGGCCCACCATCTGTCAAAAAAAAAAATGTTACATAGCATTGATTTTTTTTCTTTTTTTATACAGAGATTCGAATATGAGATCACCATATTAGAAGAGGGGTTGTGACCATAGTATAGCATTGATTCATTGCCGGTGGAAAGCCAGAAGAAAAAGGATAAAGAAAAAAAAAAGGTTATAGTTGAATTACCTGATATTAATGGTAAAAATATAATTTTGGTCTAGCAATATTCATATTTTATAGAAAATATATATATAAAAAACTCTGATTCGGGTTGACCTATTTGCCAATTGTCCCCATGAATATCTCTTTATTCCTTTAGTGTTTGTATAAGAGTCATCAATTTATTTGGCATTGTGGTTCTTTTTGTTCTGCCTGTTGACAGATTTGGAAGCTTGGCTCCAACTGAATTGCCATTTGGATTGCCACCACCGCGCAGCATTCAGCACCAAATTGACTTCATTTCAGGTGTTATTCTTCTTAACTTGTCTGGTTAGAGAATGTCAGTTAAAGAGCATTCTGAGTAAAGAACATGCTGAATTGCAAAGACAAGTAGATGTTAGTCAATGTGCTGTTCCAACAAAGATGAACTTGGAGAATATGTGTGAGAACAAGTACTGTGAAGTGCACATCTCTAATTTCTCATCTTAATAACATGTTTGATATGTTTGTTGGCGTTAAGGTATTCTCCAAGTGATGAATGGAAAACAGCCTTCCCAGACGAAAGATAGATTCTTTTTTTGGTTATATAAGGATTAGAATTTGGAATGATCAGGTTGGGAAGGAGGATCTGTACCGGTAGACTATCTCCTTAGGACATAGATTTTATGAATGGATTATAGCTTGAGGCTAACAATTATTAAAAAAAAAGGTTTTACAAATTGGTTGAGACTTAATATCACTTTTAGGATGATAATGACTCACTAAGGTCTTATTTTGGAAATATTAGTGAGTTTTTTTTTTTAATTATTGATATAATAATAATTTAATCGATGATGCTAAGGATTAATGTTTGTTTTTGTCCAGGGTTTTGGTAGCCAAAAATAGAAAAAGAAAGTAGGCTTACCAAAAAAAAAAAAAAAATATATATATATATATATATAAAAGAATATAAAACGAAGATCATATCGTTTCATCCACGTAAAGCAAAAAAACGTACTTGGAAGTTCGAGCTATTGGCGGTAAGCACGCCTTCTGCTCTAAAGCTGCCAATAACAACGAAAGCAGAAACTTCAAAAGGCCAAAAAGGAAAAGGGAAAAAAAGAGTTTGACATAATATCACCAGGGCGAAAAAGTCTAATATGACACCCATGATGATATTTTCTATAAAATAATCCCACGTAAAGTTTTGTTTTTCGAAGATTCTTTTTTTTTTTTTTTTCTTTTAATCCATTTAAGGTGACTTGGTCTATGTGAAGAGGAGCAGAAGCTACACAATATTTACGAGGATTTTATTTACTGCTGAGAGAGAGAGAGAGAGAGTTGGAGCCCACCCCACTGGACCATCAGAGATCACGAGAATAAGAAAGGATTGCGTATTAAAATGAAGCACTAGTAATGAATATCCAAGTTGTCATAAATCTATTGGCGCTACGCTATTCCTGCCCCCAAGATATCAAAGCCTACTTCAGGGGCAGGCCATGTGACCAACATGCCCCCACCAAAAAATGATCACTTTAATGATCAATTCTTATATTTTAATGATAGATTTGGGCCCATTTTCCACTCCTTATTACATCCAATAATTCTAGTAAAACAAGACAAAATTCGCAAATACTTTTTTTTTTTTAAATGGAAGAAATATATAAGTAAATGCCATTGTCCTTCTTGTTTAAATGGTTCAGTCATCCAACCTGTGTATTTAGATTTATGCTATTGTTTGTTTCCTAATCCGAATTGACGTCAGTAATTTTATTAGCTTTTCTTGGTAAGAGAATTGATTCGTGGGAACTAGGATGGAACTGGACCACAAATCTTGGTTAGAAAAAGGGTTCACCCCTACCACAGTAGTAATAGATTGGATTAGAGCTTTCCTCCCTGTCATATGGAACAACTTTGTCTTCCAGCTACTGGGCTTACTCTGAACTTTTCCCATCACCCCCACCACCTACAAATAGTGATCTTTCCCCACCCTCCCTTGGATTAAACGCACCCCCAAATATTTACCCAAGTCATTTGTCATGAAGAATTTACTGTTGGCAGCCAATGAGTTATTGAAGTACACCAAGACTTTCGGAGAGATCCAAATCTTGGATTTGGCAGGATTGACACATAATCTACTTTCCTCTTAAATTCCCTCAAACAACTCAGAATATTACTAAGGTTCAAGTACTCTTGTCTCAACAAAAAGCAAAATATTACCAAGGTTCAAGTACTCTGTTTCAACAAAAAGCAACAAGTCATCTGTGAAGAAAATATGGGATATTGAAGGCCTTGTCTAGTGACTTTTATGGCCTTCCAATCTCCCTTTCTTACCCTTTCCTGAATCATGTAATTCAATGTCTCGATGACCAAGATGAAGAGGTAAGAGGAGAGGGGATTACCTTGAATCAGGCCTTAACTGGTTTTGATAGGAGGGAGGGTCTCTTTCTGTCATATGATGGAAGTATCTTCATTAGTAACGGAGAACATAATCAGCTTGATCAGTTGGGGAGCAAGTTAGCATCCACTAACACTTTCGCAAGGTACTTCCCATTAACATCATCATATGCTTTTCTGAGCTCTATCTTAAGGATTATGATATGTCTTATGCTTTTGGATTGATTTATAGAGTGCACCACTTTCTGCAGCAGAACGAGCTTATTGGTTTAAAGTCTGAAATGTTCTCAGGACAGCTTGAAAATCTTAAAGAAATATTGCTACAGTAAGATAAGCATGAATGAACCACATGATCGATCCACCGGACAAATACTAAAGTAAATGCTAAAATAGCTATAGAAGAACAAACCCATGAGCAGATAGAAAAAAGACCAAACTATTTGAGAATAGTCGACCCCCCCTTTTGCAAACAAATGTTGATAAATATTTTATTGTAACTATAAAAACTTTTTTGGTTACTAAAGGGAGCGGGATAGACTAGTTCCTAAAGGAAACCATCTCTAAACATCACACTTCAATAAAATGGTGGATTAATGAACTCATGGAAACCAGGAGGAAAAGAGGGACCCAAATTTACACCCATATTCACACTCTTACATGTTTCACCACACTACTCAATATTAAAAGTGTGTATTAATAATTTATTCCATTACTCAAATTGTTTGTAATCCCGGAGTACCTTTTGATCTGTGCAATTAGTTGTTTTCCTTTTCAAATGGTGGGAAGCAAAATCCTCTAAAGAGTGGGGAAAGAATATTACTCCCAGAATGGTCATTAAGGAATATGTCTTCTAGCATTATATATCTGCACGACGAGTTCAATACAAAAGTAGAAGAAAAAATTTAGAAAATTTAAACGATAGAGGTTTTTTTCTCAAAATTTACCAAAGCAAAATTAAAAATTCAATGTAAGCAAGTAAAATCAGAGTTTAAACGTGAGAAGAGTGATATGGGGCAATCGGTTTATGGATTTGATGGATCAGTATAACTATATTAATATAAAAACTCATTTAATAATTTAAAGATAAAAATTAATATTATTTTATAATTACAATTTTAATTATTATAAGTGATGGAACATGGCGCAAAGGACCATTATCATGAGGATTGAGATCCTTCGAATTTTTAGACCAATGAACATAACGTACCAAAACGTGTCGCTAATATGAGATTTATCTCCCAAACTGATAGATACGACCCACTTTCTTGTTACATGCTAACCAAGCCTTTCTCGGTAGCTCACTGATCAGCTTGCAAATCTCATCGGTTGTCAATGCCACCATTCAGCTAAAAGCAATATTTAATTCCCCTTAGATTGCGGAGACAACCTCTCATGGCCCGGAAGTGTCATTAAGGAAACAAATTTGTGGTAATTTGAATTTCTTTAAGTAATAATATTTCAAAATTTTGAAAATCTCTCACTATAATCTCTATAATTTCAGGACACTTCCATAACGAAAATAGGGATTTAATGCCCCCAATGCATGCGAAACTCATACACAGAGACTATATATATATCACCAAGCCAATCGGCCAGGTACGCTCTCTGAATTGACACATAGCACGCAAAAATATAACAAAACTCTCTTTTAGTCATTTTCTCTTTTTGAAAATCACTCTCTGACTTAAGTGTCAAAATCTCTCCTGTCAAAGCACCCTCCGATAGTTTTTTGTAGGTTTCATTAATCAAGAACAACAATGGACAGTCATCTCATTTGGGTCAATAGATCCAACATTTATGAAGGCAGACCCACCTCCAACAGATTGGTGCCATCCATGAGAACAAAATAAAAAGGAGCTTGCTTCGCACTCCATCCTATTGAAGATCATGCCTCCCAAGAGAAGGGCTAGAACTATGTCCAAGATCGCAAACATGATAGAAGGACAAACCACCACCCTGACAGACACTATTCAACCTGTAGTGCCGACAATCCTGTTAAATTTTAACCACTGTCAACCAACCTAAAACCCAACCACTGGTCATACAATGGAATCAACTAATTCCATTACTTGTTCTAGCCTCGCCAGAAGGAGCCACTCGACCCAAGATGGTGAAGCTCGAATCCAAGCTGCAAGGCATGATCAAACAATTGGAGGAGCTTAGCCTTCTCCTCATACCAGAAGCACAATCTTCCTCACATGGATTGGGTCATATCACTAATGAAGGCTCTAGCCCAGTGAACACGAGAACCCTCAGTGACTTCCCGATACGACCCTGACAATCTGAGGAAACAAGTTGAGGAACTTTTGGCAAACGAACTCAAACATGTCAATGCAAGAAGAGATGAACTCGCTCAACATGTTACCAGTCTCTCATCATTTGACTCTTAAAGTTTCTACTAAATCAATACCTCGTGACTGCTTCTCCCTCCCATAGAGAGGTATGATGGCATTACTGACCCTCAACACCATGTGGCTCATTTTGTGATTGTAATGGTCTCGAGAGATATGTCAAATGCGACCATATGCAAACACTTTCTACGACCCTAAAGGCTACTGCGATGACATGGTTCAACTCGCTTCCTCCAGTCAGTATCAAGAGTTTCTCTCAATTTTGACTGTAGTTCGAGACACACTTCATGATCAGTAGGGGGCCAAGAGGAAATATATATCCCTCATCTTATTGTGGTTGAGGGACGATAAGCCGCTGAGAGATTTTCTTGACAAATTCAAAATTGAGATAATGAATGTCTTAAGTTTAGACTACTCAATCGCATTAGCGGCGTTGCTAACTAGGCTATAGCCATCGAGGATGAAAACATTCATTACAAAGAATTCTCTATCTACCATTCAAGAATTTTACGCTCATGTTGAAAAGTACATCATCGCAAAAGATGCCGAAACATTCGACAAACAACGAAACCGATTGGCCCCGAACAAGTGTAGCCGATTGCCCCGATTGCCCTTACCTAAAAGAGCCCACCAAAGACCTCCTCAACAACGTAGGTTCTCGAGTTACACTCCTCTGAATGAGACACCGAGTCAAGTTCTACTCTAGATCCAGAACAAGCCTTACATTAGATGGCCCCCTTACTCCACGAAAGACAATTCGAAAAAGGATAAGATGTGATACTGTCATTTCCATTGAGACTATGGCCATCTGATAGACAAATGCAACAAGATTAAAGATGAACTTGAGTTTCTCATTCGCAGTGGTGGACACTAGAGATTCATAAATGTAGAAAGGGAAGGCCTCTCTCCTCTGGGCTCGCATACTGCGAGGTGCGAAAGTAAGCAAAGTAAGCAACCTAGTTCAAGAGACACATACAATCGACCAGATGGAGTGATCCTCCAAGTAAAAAGCTAGTATGATCCCTCATACCCTTATCTTCTGACTTATATCTCAATAGCATTGCATGATCAAGGATGTACATGGCCGAATAAGACCAGGTAGATAGTGGCCCTAATCCTTTACAGGGCCGACCATCAGGCTCCACATCTAAGGAAGTCTTTGCCATGTATGCCGAGAAGTAGCCTAAGAAGAATAGACCAATGATCGATTTCAGCAACGATATTCTGGTAGTGGTTGATCCAGACCGACATGATTCTCTTGTCATGACCACAAAGATTAGACAATATGAAATAAAGAGAATCTTCATGGATCAGGGAGCTGGCTATGACCTTCTCTATTGGAATATTTTTTAGCATATGGGTTTCACTCAAACATCCCTACAGTCTTATACTGGACCAGTCAAAGGACTCTTGGGTGAATGGACATACCCTAAAGGCACAATTTCACTTCCCGTCACTCTCAAGACTCCGTCTGACCATGCAACAGCTACAACGATGCTCAACGTGGTCAATTATGACGGTTATCAGTCATGGTAAGTAAATATGGCGGTCTTTAGCGATAGTTTGAAAATATTCTCTATATTACTTATCTTTACTATCCGCTTAATCATACCATCTGAATACGTTCTATATCTATACTAGCCTATATATTGCATAGTCATTAAAAACTATATTTAATTTTTACGGTTATCACTTATAGTCAATAAATATGAGATGGTTACTGAAAAGTTATTTGCAATATGTAGTGGTAAGTTGATGATATTTTGAGATAACATGTGCTAAATTACTATAATAGGTGGTGTGGTGCGTTCTAGTGGTAATATAGTGTGTATGGTAATATTATTGTCATAATATTTGGTAAAATTAGTAATATTATTATACATTATAGTTGCGATATTTAGTCGTAAAATTGATATAACAAGTAGTAAGTGTGTCATAAAATAAAATAGCAAGATTACGAGTACGGTTGTGAAACAGGTGGTATAAATTGGTGATAACTTATATTTAGTTTGCGTGACACTAGAGTCAAATAGGTATAATTGCATGGTTATTAGTAACATGTAGTAATGCATGGTAACATTGTGTACTGTGACTATCCGCTATCCAGCCGTCACACCCCATAGCAAAAGAAAATAAACATGTAAATGTGGAAGCAATCAACTCAATTAAAATACGACGTCTAGACTCGCGATAGTCGCACTTTCCGTATGTGAGAACACGGAAGGAGATGTATATTAAAAGAAAATAAATCGTTTATTCTTTCCAAATAAAATCACAGCAATGTCTCCTCTATTTAGTGACTATTTAGCCATTTGGGGTAACCTGATAAAGATTAATATGACACTTCTATTATCAAACAAGCTGGCATCAATGGCCTTCATAGCCGTTCAGCATAACATACTATAGTATATGAACACCATATCCACAAAATTATATATAATATGTTTTCATGTGTCAAAACTATACATATATATAGGAATTCATCCTAAACTATTAACAAGAAAACAAATAATTACATGTTTCAAACAAAATAAAAGGGATCCACGATGGATAGGGATCTAAATCCCTCAACTCAAATGTCTCTACTTTGGGCTTCCCTCTCGTCTCCCAGATCACCAGAAAATGATAATATCGGGGTCAGCATAAGCTTAGCAAGTACACAGGGAACCAATAGCAAGCAATGCAAGCAGCAGACACAAGAATATTAACATCACTATATAAGAATCAGAATCATAGCAAAATATACCAAGAATGCACATTAACCCAAAAGGACAATCATAATTGTCACATGTAAAACCATTATGCATTTTCCATCTTCATTGTTCCAATTTAATTTGACATTTAAAGAAAGAAATGGAGTGTCGAACCAAGCTAGTGTATGAGGATCTGAAGAGCAAGCCGAAAAGTCGGAATTCCTAAATGATATCTAGGTCTTTTTAGGTTAAACACCTCAAACACTTCACATGTTTCTAATTCCACCCTTGCAGGAAGAAGAGCTACATCCATAGTTTCTCAAATTTCACCTGCAGGTTTCGTAAATCTTTCGAAACTCCACATACCAACTGTACTCCTTAAGTTTCGCCCGCAGGTTTCGCAAAACTTTCAGAGTTATCATCGCAGTATCACTTTCTCTTCATATTATTTCATATTCACATGAGTGATAATCACAAAGATTCAAATTCATCACAACGATCACATAGAATTCATAGCAAGATTCAGTCCAATTGTACAAAGCATGCCATATCAAACAATGTTAAACCCAAATTTAATAATATAACTTACACAGTTATAGAAAAACTATCATAACTTCTTCTGCAAATATCGGATTGAGACGATACTGATGGCCATTTAAAGATACGACATAGTGCTACAATATTTATGTTCAGAGGTTGCATAATTCAGCCTAGAAGGCAGCCAACGTTCAAGGCAAAGTTCAACATAGAAACAGACTGAAACAGACTGAAACAGGGTTTTCTACAGAAAACGTAGCATTTTAATAATTCACCAAAAATTCATTTCTCAATGAAACCTTTTGAAATATAAGTCATTCTAAAGCTATGGAAGTCTAGTTTCTTACAAAGAAAACCTCATTTGATTTGCAATTCTACAGAGAAAGATATTTAACAAGGAATGGAGCATAGTCATGCTGTAAACAGAACAGTCTTTTTGCAACGATCATGATATTTTAAAAATTCACCAAAAATTCAATTCTTCTTGAAACTCTTTGAATTGCATGTCATTTTAAAGCTACAGAAGTCTAGTTTCATTAGGAGAAAACCGTACTCAATTTGGAGTTATGCAAAAAAAAATTATAGATCAAATACTAAACCATGGACGAATTATCCAACATACCAACTCTCTAGGGTTTCATTCAATGATGAAATTCTCTTTCCCTAATTCATTTCCTTCATGTTCCAACAGCACAATTACATCAAAAAAATATGTTCTACCTGATTAATGGGTATCAATTTAACAAAAACATGCAAGGTACTTGCCTTAAGTTGCAATCTTTTCTTGAGTTTTTCTTTCTTTTCTTTCCAAGCTTCCTTTGGATTTGTAAATTGTTCTCTAGGTATTTTGCACTTCCTTTTACTTCCCAAAGGGTAAGGTTAACATATATTTGGATTGAGATGTGTTATTTCAAACGTAAATGGTAGTTTTAATGGAGGTTAGGCTGAGTTTTTGGAGGAGGAAGATGGAATCTAAAAATGAATATTTTGGAAGAAGAAAGTTAAGTTTTTGAATTCTTTCTCTATCTTTACCTCTATACCTAAGTGGAATGTTGGGTCCAAGCATGGTGGGGTGTCAAAACTAAGATTGTCATGTGTTAAGTAATGAAGTGTCATGGTGTCTCCAAATTATGTTTGTTTAATTTTTGTTTTATTTTATTTTACTTTTGTTTTCTTTTCCTTTTTCTTTTTCTTTTTCTTTTCTTTTTGTGGGTCCCATATGAAACCCTGATTTGGTTCTCTTGTAGCATTATTTTAATTATTTTCATTAACCACTATGTTCCATAGTTTGTACTAATTTCACTATGCTTCATCTCTATTTGCGATCATAAACACAAAAATCACAACATGCATTGCAAATGTATCCAATTTATCACAATGTGATACAAAAGAATTTAAACATAATAAGTAAAAATATAAACGAAGATACATGTCTTAATACTTTCTAAAAACGGGACCTTATATACACAATGATAAAAATTTTACTATTATACTAACATTATTGATATATTATTATTAGTATTATTAATATATATTATTATTGTTTCTAATAAGTTTAAAAAAATTATTTTAAATGTTGTTATCTAATTTGAGGTGGGTTGGTATAATATGTAGTAAGTAGTAAATTTACGATAACTAAACGGTAAGTAGTAAGTTTATGATAAGTGATAACTAGTGGTAATACAGTAGTGTGGTAACTTCATAATAACAGTGCTTGGATGCAACATATTTCATTATAATAATGCATGGTAACATTATGCACAATGGTAAAAATTTTATCATTATGAGAACATTATTAATATATTATTATTATTATTAATATAAATTATTGTTGTTTTTAATAAGTTAAAAAATTATTTTGAATATTGTAATCTAATTTGGGGTGGGTTGGTATAATAGATGGTAAATAGTAAATTTACGATAAGTTATAACTAAATACTAAGTAATAAATTTACGATAAATGATAATTAGTGATAGTACAGTGTGGTAACTTCAATAGATTTCACTGATTTCTTTATTTTTGTTTACACTTGAACATTGCTAACATATTAATAACTTAAATTATAATATTAATAATTTAAAAAACAGGATAAATAAATTTAAATTATAATATATTAATAATTTTAAAAAATCTATATATTTAATCACAAATTTTTACCTGTTCGAAATATATAAAATTACAAAAAAATTACCAATAATTTAGAATTATTGCAAAAAATTACAGATGAGAGTAGTCACAATGAAAGTGCAAAATAATTACAAAAAATTTAGAATTATTTTGAAATACAAATGCACCAATTTCTAATAATATAATAATAACAATTGTACATTACTACATAATACACACATATTACTATATATATTACTTTAAATTATAAATTACATTATTGTTGAATCAATGATGTTCGATAAGTGGATGACTAGAGGATACTATGTTAGTATGATAATATAAAATCATGATTATTAATTTAAATTATAATATATTAATAATTTAAAAAATTTATATATTTAATTACAAATATTTATCAAAATATATAATATTAATAACTCAACTCATTTTTATACGTGAGAGTGAGATAGAAAAAAAAGAAAAAAAAAAAAGAAAAAGTATGGAACGTAGAGAAGAAAAAAAAAGGTATGGCATGTCGGAAGTTGTGTCATAGTAGTTGGTATGTCAAACTTTCACTCTTACATCCAGGTTCGAATCCACCCACATCCAGGTTCGAATCCACTTACATGCATTTATTGCAACAATAAAACAAGGCATGTGCATTTATTGCAAAAATAAAACAAGGCATGCCCAGCACGCGGTTGCAACCACGTGTAGGGGCATGCCTGCGCACCAAAATGAGATAAATATATTGTGGAATCATTATAATAATATATTAATTATCAATATTATATAATTTTATATAAATTATATTATTTAATTTACAAATTTACCATTTTATCATTTTTCAATGATAACTCTACAATAAAATCTTTAATATTTGCACCAAAATCAATTTTTCATTTTAGCTCCAATTTAATCAACTTTCTCTTTTCGCATAAAAAATATTTTATTTCTTTATTGCCAATTTAATTATCTTTTTTTTATACCAAAAATAATTTCTCTTTTGTTTTGCTCCTTTTGTTTCAATGTAAATTTGTGCAAAATATTTTATTTGTATATAATATAATAGACAAGTCATAATATTCTAAATTAAGAGGAATGATGGGTTAATGCAGGTGTTAAATTAAATGCTTCAACACATTGTTTCAATCACTTGTTACTTTCAACATGGATATATCATCAAATCTAGACACCTTTTTTTTTACCATGATATGTTTCGTATGTTACATTCACACAGTTACATGATTCATGATCAAGTATTTTATGTGATGAACCAATTTCAAATAAGTTTCATGAATTACGCTAAAACTAGTATATATGTAGTCGTAAAAATATTGAAAATGTTTGTTATATAATTTTAAAGTATTGAAAATGTCAGGTATATAGATTTAGGGATGGTTGCATGTGATAAGTTGCAATAGGGATATGTGAGTGCATGCACGTATGATGTGATAATAGGTAATAAATGATGTTGAGAGTGATAAGAGATGGTAAATTTTGTGAGAGTGTAGTAAATTGGTGTTCAGTGTTAAGTTTGGTATTAGGTGGTGGAAACATAGGGTGGTAGTAAGTAAGTGGTACGTAACTAAATTGGTGGGTGTCTTATTATTGGATTATACTAAATGACAAGTGATAAAGTAAAATTAGATTTTGTAATGAGTGTAAATATTATAACAAGATATTATATGTGTGTGCAGTTGGCATGTTACAATTTCACAATTTTTCGGTTATTTTTACAAATTTTCTTTTCCATTTTATCTCAATTTTTTGTTCTAATTCATTTTTCTGAAATCCTTCAAACTTTTTTTCTTTTTGTTTCCTCCATCGCCATCATCATCCCGGATATGATCTCAGCACTAGACCGCGCAGGAGTGTTATGATATATTTTTTATTATTAGATAATATAAAGTTATATATTGTATAATTTTATATAAATTAAAAAAAAAAAACTAACAATATTAATATTAATATAAAGACATTTAATTCATTTAGACAATTTAGACAATGATCTCTATTTTAGCGCCAAAAACAATTTTCTACTTTTAGAGTCAATTTAATTAAATTTTCAAATTTTTTCGTCAAAAACATTTTTTTTAACTAGCGTCAATTTAGCATTTTTGTTTTACAAAAAACATTAGATAAGTCATGGTTTTTATTGTAAATCAATCAAGTGGGTTAATACATCTCTTGAATAAATGATGGTAAGATATTGTGTCTTTGTATTCAATAATTCAGCGGTATTCAATCATTTTATTACGTCATGAATTTCAACGTGGGAGAGTTATGAGATAATGGCTAACTTCACATATATACCAAAAAACCAAGACTAACTATTGTACTTATACCATTTATAGTGTGTGAATGGATCAAGTGCATCTTATCTCTTAAAAATACAGGTGTTAATAGTGTTAACAAGTGTATCTTATTTCATAAAAATTAGATTTTAATTAAGTTTTGATAATGAAAATTTAAGTAAAAACTAAATTTGAAAATAATCCGTTACAAAATACAAACAAAATAAAAATTACATGAAATGTAGTAATAATAAGTTAATAAATCTTACAAATTGTATAAAACGTAATAAGTGATTTTTTGAATAACATTGGGAAAGACATGTGGTATTAATTATGAAAAAATGTGAGAAATTAAGAATAAAGGGCAGGGACTGTGCTTACATGAAATATAGTAATACAGATATAATAAGTAGTAAGTAAGTAGTAAGTGATGTTTTCAATAACCTAAATAACATAACGCATATGGAAAGACACGTGGTGGTATTGATTAAAAGTATAACAAGAAATTAAGAGCAACGCGGCTAATTAAAAAATAGGCGGGAAAAACTACAAAAAAAATGGGCGGGTTTTTAAAACTTATTTATGAAAATAATATATTATTAATCATTCGCGTGAAAAGTTTCACCATTAAATTTCTCCTTCCCCCATATGCTTTTCTCCTCTAACCATCTAAACCTGTCACTCAGAAAATAAAAACTAATCACACTTTTTTAGTTCTACGTTTTGTTTTACTCTAAGTTCTACGTTCTACTAGTGCTCGTATCTGAATACAACCATTCCAACCATTCCAAGAACAAGTTACTTAATCTTAAGATGTTACCAGGTTTAAAAATAAATATAGAGATTTAATTTTTTAATTTTTTAATTTTTTATTTTGAGTAATTGTAAAAAAATATAGAGACCAGCACTATCAAGATATTTGTTCACTTTTGTCTGGTTTTTCTAGTTTTTAGGATAATATTACTAATTTCACTATATTCAAATTTTTGCATACTAGATGTACCAGATGCCGAATGCTGAAAGTGAATATAGAATCCAACCATCATCATCACTAACATTATCATCATATGAATCCATTCCAAAAGGTAATATGATGATTGATATTTCTTGACGATATCATCATATAATTATATTCATTTTACTATTTTTAGTATTTTTAATGAATAGATTGATACCAAAAATTGTAAAAGATAAAGATGTCTTCAGTTTTTGTGAGTGATGGAACATTTCAGAAGACAAAAGATATGCAGTTGCGCAATCTTTTCTCTTTTATTTTGGTCTATATGTATCTATCGTTCTACATCAACATATCAATCATTCTCCCAAATTAATAAAATTTTTATTACGTTTACATTATTTTTTCAATTTTTTATTTTTCATTGGTAACCAGCAAATTTTTTTATCACTTGTGTTAACCGATAATAAAATATAGTAACATTTTCTAACATTTATGGTAAAATGGTAACCAACGATACAAGATAGTAACATGTTGTAACTGAGGATAAATGACTGTAACTTTTCCCAACTCTTTCTAACCAAGGATAAAAGTAATAACATTTCCTAACATTTATGGTAACCCACGATGAAAAATAGTAACAGATATGGTAATCGACAATAAAAAGTAATAATATTTCCTAACATATGTAGTAATTGACGATAAATGACAATAACATTTCTTAACAGTGGTAACCGACAATAAAAGTAGTAACATTTCCTAATATATGTAGTAATCGATGATAAGTAGTAATTTTTATCAATATATGTAATAACCGATGATAAATAGTAACTTTTACCAATATATGTAGTAACTGACAATAAAAATACTAACTTTTACCGATACTTTTTGAAATCGATAATAAAATATAGTAAGTTTTACCAACACTTTTCTAATCATTATTATAAATACAGATATACTCCAACGGTGACCAAAATTGTCGGAATAGATCTATCCCAATTGATGTATAGCCAACTTAGGCTCATCCGTTGGAGAAAGTTTTATCAACAGTTTTAGTAGGTTTTGCAGATAATTTTTGTCCGTTTGGGTAAGACATTTGTTTTGTAATGCTAGAGACACAAGCACAACACATTCCAAGGTAGTCATATTGTAAACCCTAAGGACATTATAGCCTCATCACCCTGCTCGAAAGATAACTTATTTAGCTCCAAATCGTAATGATGAAAATCCAGCTGTTCTGTTATCTTCCTCACCTTACTGCCGTCAACATAACCATAATGATGGTCACCTATACTAATTGTTATAGTCTCTCGCTCTCTTTATCCCCCCTGACCAACAAAGGATGAAACAAGAATGAAAGGAGGGAGACCGATTCTCCCAGATATCCTTTGTTTGCCCGATACCAAAGGAAAAATGAAAGAAGGTCCCACATTAGATCCCCTAGTCGTCTTGGGAAGAACACCTTTCGAGTCCCTAGTATATTCTCCCTCTACTCCCTTTCTGTCGTCTTCAGGGTCTTTGGGAAGATAACCTTCAATCTCCCCACCTCTTTTTCCTTCGTTTCCTTCTACTTTCCTCTCCTCAACATCTTTATTTTCTACCTTAACATCTCCTAGGTACTCCATCTGGGTCTTCGTATCTTCGGTGTATCTGAGGGTCCCTGCTCGTCATTCCCTCTCGTAACCTTGCCCAACAAACTTAACTATCAAACTCTCCTCTTCTTCTATACCAGGGATGAGACGGGAGTAGTATTGGCATGCTTCCCACTTCAATATCCCCTCTCTTCAACCCGAACCTCATCTGTTTGCCCAAGATAATCTCCTCAAAATCCTTTTCCTCATGGCAAGGACATCAACGAGATCTTTCTTTTCCTCAGGGCAAGGACATCTACGAGATCTTTCTTCTTCTTCTCTACTAGGAGACATCTCTCAATCTTCCTCTTCTCTCCTAGCAACAAACCCGCCAAAGCCATCATTTCATTATCCATGAGGGCTTCCACCCAAATATGCTGATCCTTGGTTTTGTAGCAACCACTGACTAAACAAACGAATCTTGAATAATGAAAGGGTTGTAGAGTCTTTAACCTAAGAAGTGGCTCCTCATCGGCTCCCAATAGCGTGGACATCAAATCCTTATTCAAAAACTCCATAAAGAAGTACTAGTGCATCCAACTCTTGTCTATAATCTCCTTATACAAGAATTGCCAGTCCGATTTTGGCCTAGTTTGCAAGCAAAACTACCTTTTAGTAGGACCCCACAAGTAAACCTCTTTAGAGAAAACATAGACGCCAAAATGTTGAAATCAAAGCGAGGGCGATAGAAGCTCATTAACAATATCACTGTTATCACCCAGATACCAAGCACTAGAAATCAGTATTGTTGGAAAAATGTTCCAACAGAGCAAAACCTGACCACCATCACCAATATATGGCACCCTCAATCCATATTTGACACATTGTTTATACATCGAAACGTGTGTCTCCGATGCCTTGTTCGCTCTGTCTTTATCAATAGCCTACCAAAGGACGTAATCATCCCTTAAAGCATGTCGTTCTGGACACCTCATATTTCCTCCTCTGTCATGATGCTCCTAATGTCATTAATGCCTGGATAAGCACATGATGATGAACCCTTAACCATCTTCAGTCTGATTTTTTCTCTCTAAGTGTTGCTTGAGAATTTCAAAATGGATTGTCTTGCAGATTGCCTTTCTAAGCGAAAGTTAAAACTTCGAAAAGATGACACAATAGTGCACGAACCAATTAGACGTCATGTCTTATAAAGCGTATCAAAGACGATTTGTGGAAATCGAAACAGTACATACGTATTTAATGCTATGCACTAATATCTTTTTGAATTTTTATCCGTTTAATACTATTCATGAAGCCCTTCCTATGAAACGACACTAGGAGTTGGGGACAAGTAATGGAACATGACCCAAGGGCCATTGTCACAAGGATTGAGATCTTTCGAATCCCTAGCCTAATGAACATAGCATACGTGTCGTTAATATGGGATTTATCTCCCAGACGGGTAGACACGGCCCACCCTCTCAATACATGCTGCCCAGACCTTTCTTGGTAGCTACCTGATCGACTCTCGAATCTTCTTAGCGGTTGGTGCCATTATTCGGCTAAAGGCAATATTCAATTCCTCTTAGATTGCAGAGATAACCTCCTGTGATAGAGAAGGAAACCTTTGACTACTGTCAATAAGGAAATGAATTTTTGATGATATGAATTTCATTGAATAATAGTATTTCAAATTTGTGAGAATCTCTCACTATAATCTCCATAGTCTCGAGATATCTCCATAAGGAAACTAGGATTTTTAATGCCCTAAATGCATACGAAACTCAAACATGGAGACTATATATTCATCACCAAGTTAATCGGCTAGGTATACTCTCTGAACTGACACATAACACACAAAAACATAACAGATCTCTCTTTTAATCTGTTTTTCTTTGTAAAAACCTCTTTTTGACTTGAATATTGGAGTTTTCCCCGACGAAACACCCTCCGACAATCTTTTGCAAAACTTATTAATCAAGATCGACAAATGGATAATCATCTCGTTCGGCTCAACAGAGCCGTTTTTTATGGAGACAAACCTAGCTCCAACATGTTGTATGGTATAGATTCAGCATGAGATGTTGTCTAGTCATGGGCGTGAGTCTGGAAACGCTGAGAGGTTATCTACCACTCAGTATTATATAGTTTTGGGTATGGAGGAGAGTATGTTACGTCAGAAAGTGAGGATCTAATTCCTTCAGTTGAGAGATTGGAATATTGCTTTCTTTTTCAGTTCAATTTGTCAGAGGCATAACCAAAATTCCATCTATTCTCTGCTTAGTGAGGGTGGCGTGAGGATCTCTGATCCGAGTGATATCAAGTAGGAGGTAGTTGGTTATTCAGGGGCTATTTTTGAGTAGATCTAGTGCTATAGAGTTAAATTCTAGACTTATCTCATCTTTAGTTCAAGGCACGTTGTCTGAGACTCATATTCATACTTTGGAGATTCCGATGACAGAGGTGGAGGCACAAGAGGCTATGTTCTCTTTAGACAGGCATAAGGCCCCGGGTTTGGATGGGTACAATGTTGAGTTTTTTAGGTCTAGATGCGATATTGTGAAACCAGATGTCACTAGGGCTGTATTGGATTTCTTTGCTTACGGGAGACTTCTTAAGGAAGTGAATTGTATCATCATTGCACTTGTCTTGAAGAAGGATACCTAACATATTTATCAGACTTTAGACTCATCTCTTGTTGCAGTACAGTTTATAAGTGCATTTCAAGGATTATTGCAACAAGAATGAGTTAGGTGCTTCCGAGTATGATTGGTAGTGAGCAGTCAATGTTTGTAAGGGAGAGGAAGATTGGGTATAACATCCTTCTTGCCTATGAGCTCCTTCATCATGGTTCCCACTAATGTGCAATAAAGGTAGATATCATGAAAGCCTATAACTCAGTGGAGTGGGATTTCCTCATGATGGTCTTGAAGTGTGTTGGCTTTCATATTTGGCTAATTAGGCGGATTATGGAGTTGTTACCATCACAAGTTTTGTGATCACAATTAATGGGGAGCTGACAGATTTCTTTCGGAACTTGAGGGGTCTTCAGCAAGGAGATCCATTGTCCCCCATGCTCTTCCTGATGATCATGGAGGTCTTCTCGGGTTTGATGTGGCGGATCACCAAGGGGCCTTACTTTGAATATCATTGAAGATGCCAGAAAGTTAGGCTATCTCATCTTTGTTTTGCGAATGACCTGATGCTTTTCTCTCGTGGTATTTTTCTTCGGTTCAACGTATCTTAGATGACTTAGCTCAATTTGGGAGGCAAACTATAGAGAGGTTAGATTTCTCTATTTAGTGTTTTGTTCGGGATTTGTTTGCTAGTTATATTTGGATAGTGTATTTTCAAGGTATTGAGTAGTGGACTTCGAGGTTGGTGCAAGCGTTATGTGACTATATCCGGGGTATTATTCCAAAGTTTTGTTGGTCGTCTTCTTCTAGCTATGATAGGCTTGTGTGGAAGATCAACTCGAGTAGGGAGTTTTCTATTGCATCAGTTTGGAGGCACCTCAGGTGTTCTTATCCTTAGGTTCGTGGGTGGATCTGATTTGGTTTTCGGGGGCGATTCCTCATTTTGCCTTCAATGTTTTGTTAGTCTTTATGAAACGATTTCAGACGAGTGATTTCCTATTCAAGATTGGGCTTTCGACTTTGTCGACATGCCATCTCTATGCTAGATAGAGAGAAACTATTGATCGCCACTTTTTCGGTTGTTCCTTCTCGAGGAAGATATGAAGATTGACCATGGCAAACCATGTTCCTTCGGGTTTTCCTATTTCTTGGTCAAGCATTGGAGATACCCTTCTGGCTAGACATTCACTTCGGCGGAATAGGATTTTTAAATACCTCCTCAGCGCTTATATCTACTCTATTTGGATGGAGAGAAACAAGAGAAGGAAAGGTGAGCGTCATTTATCTCCGCAAGTCATTGTGGTTTTCATTAGTGTAGTTTTACCATTAGTTGAGACTAGGATTTAGATTTTTTGTATAGATCATTGATTCTTTGGGTTTCTCAAGGTATCTCCTAGAAGTATATTTTTTATTTCTTTGGATATAGAGTTTCTTTTATATATATATATAAAAAAAAGACAATAATTATAAAAGAGTTGCAAGTTTAGGGTTTTATTATGATTCGTGGCTTTTTTTTTATAGTCTCCATGCGTCTCTAGACTTCTCTCTTAGGGTTTATTCATCTTTATTAATTTTACACAAAAATAATTGAGAATTAAAGTTTTTATGTCTACTCAATTCTTTGATCAATTTACCCGATTGAATTATAGTGACGTTGAGGGCATAGGATACATGATTTGGATTAGGATTCTTTATGTCAGACTCATGAAAATTATAGGCATAGGATACATGATTTTGATCGATTTTTTTGGCTCGGTTTTCATCATGCTTCTGCGGTTTATATTATTGTTTGAACGTGATATATAAATTAATAATGTATATGATTTTATTTTAAAAATATGTTGGGACACAGGTGCAATAGTGAGGGGTAGATGAACCTAAAAACCATTTTTATGGAGTGATTTGATGCTTCGAAGGCTGGGGAGCCTAAACAAACGAGGAGAGAGTGATTGGATTCACTAGATATTGAGAATGAGAGAAAAGTGAGCTTAAAAAACAAAATGCTGGGGAAGAATTTTGTATACCATGAGAAAAGCAACGATTAATGTTTAGGACTCTACTTTGTAATTAATTACTAAAATTTTCCACAATTCACAATAAAAGAAATTACACGCCACCTAACATTAACATAAATTTCGAGTACACTCTCCACCAATGTATACCAGGGTTCCCAGATTCCAAATGAGAAGATTTTTTTTTGTTACCATTGCTTGACCACCACCCATTATTTGAAGTTTCGTTCTAACTAATTTGGACCGACTGTTACAGGGCCCTACGCGAAGGCCGATCTCCTAGCGTTGGCTTTTCCGTGCCCATGGGGATCGAAAACCCGACCATGGTTAAGGGACAACAATCCCGAACCAACAGACGTTGGTATTCCAAATGAGAAGATATTAATCAATAATGTCTCCAAAGAAACAGTCTAGTTATACAAACCCCCATTTTCCAATCTGATGATATCAGATTCAAATTTTTGTACAACAAAAAAAAAATCAATAATATTAGGTAATAGTGTTAAATGTTTTACCCATTATCTGAGTTAATTATAGATGTAAAAATTGTTCTGTGGTCATAATTTTGGTCTCATAATGGAATTATGATTGATGAACCTACATTCTAGCATTGAATGTGGCGTGATGTCCTACATAGCATTAACATGGCTACCGTAATGCCCGGCCACAATCATCCACAACCCCATGGCCTAAGTGTGGGAGTACATCTTGGGAAAAAAAAGTGTGATAATGTCCTACATGGCATTAACATGAGACTTGCCAAAAATTAAGCTATGCATGCTGTATTATTCACATCTAACATTGTTAGATTCAAGGAAAATGAAAAGGATGCCAGGAAGTAAATGGATTCAAGGAAAATGAAGAAATTCTGATGAAGCAAATCGACATTCATAATATTTCATAACAACAGTTTTTTGTTGATATCTTATCACTAATATTTGTCCATAACATTTTTATAGTTAAAACAAAGTGAATTTTTTTAGGGAAATATAATTCTATTCCCATTACATTGGATCAGAAGCAGAGCATTCATTATAAATATCTAATTATCAAAATTTCAAACCGCATGGTATATAGTTACATTAGATTTGGAGTGAGGCATATGATTAAGAATGTCTTACTATTTATTATTCAAACCACATCAAATCCAAAATCTTAAACTTTTTGAATTAAAACTAAATAAATAACAAGCGAAGAGAGAGTGATTGGATTAACTAGAGCATGCGTTGCTGACATTCCATTCCCACCTAGTATGGCCTCATGCTGTTGCCAAGTTGTGCCATTGGACCTTGGTTTTGGGGGTTGAAGGAGAGGCCCCCGGGGGGGGGGGGGGGGGTGCACCTCAATCTTCAAACGTCTCACAATAAACATGCATGCTTTTCATTATTGTTGAGATCAAAATCAAACCCTTCCATTAGATAAACCCTATTACACAAGGATACAATTATAGTATGATACTAATTCCCCAATATTTGGAATAGATTCCAATTCCAATTCCCATCAGACATCCAAAAACAATTCATCAATATAAAAACTCACGCAAGGTATCTAATTCTGAGCCAACAAAAAGGGAAAAGGAAAAAACAATAGATCAAGTAAAATAGCTAGCAATCCAGCCCTCAATCTTCGCGTCTAAGAACACAAACAGCTTTGTGCTCCTGATATGCCTGCGCAGATGTAAATGGGAATCCTTTAGGCCACCCACTTATCTAATTGCATACAGCCCAAACACCCCACACGTGAACTGCTACCCATCCAACCCCCTCTGTGTGTGTGAGAGAGAGAGAGAGAGACAGCGAGAGGCAGATAAACAGAGGGAGAGGAGCTCAAAACAATGATACATATCTGGAATCTACATAAGAATTTCACATCATCGTTTTTCTCAATTACTCGTCCATGTTTGAGTGTCTCTGTGCACCAGGTGGTGCTGCTGGCATCGGAAAGTTGTAGTTATGTTGAGCTCCTGCAAAGGAAGGAGCCTCCACATACGGACTCTACAATGTCCATTTGTAGGGAAAGCAAACAAAACAAGTAAGTAGAGGATTCTCACTACAATAACAGCGATATTAAGATTCTAATATCAACTATTTAGCATCGGCTGCAACTCAATCTCAACTTATAGCAGGCAAACTCTACTTTTGCTATGTAAAACATGGGAATGCTTTTATTAAGTACAATATTCAAGGCTTGTGCCAGAAATGATTTACAACTGAAAATGCATTGTGGCTTACAAATTATAATGGATCCTTCAAATGAAGAACAAATGTGTCACAAGTTCAAGTTTGGCATGACATGGGAGAGGATAAAGTAAATACATAAATATATCATGCAATACGTGTTCATGTGTCATATACATATCGCTACAATTAAAGTAAATATCTCAACTTTCACGAAAAGACATAAAGCTGACTGGCATAAAACTCTTATGTATTCTGTTATTTTTCCTAGAATTTACCACCTAGTCTTTCCTCTTGTACCCAACATGTCTTCAAAAATAAAAGCCAATTAAAACCATGAAAATCAAGCAAACTAGCAAGTATTCAAAGGCTAGAACCTTTTTAG
Organism: Dillenia suffruticosa; assembly: GCA_033439265.1. Lineage (NCBI taxonomy): Eukaryota > Viridiplantae > Streptophyta > Magnoliopsida > Dilleniales > Dilleniaceae > Dillenia > Dillenia suffruticosa. The sequence goes on from JAVTVX010000015.1 coordinate 25,616,820, forward strand.
ACAAATTTTCTCTTTGGACAATTTAGAAACAAAAGAAAAGAGTGCTACCAATCAGTTGATGTCCACCTCCCTCTCTCTCTTCCCCCCCCAACCCCGGTTTCAAAAACTAACAGGTAAGCCAAATAAAAGGAAGGAGGGAAAACTAAAACATATATGAAACATGATTTGATGTGTTGAGAATCATGCAAGTAGCATGTATCCAAATTCTAGTTTATTGAAAACAAAGACCATCCTAATATTATAGAACAAGACGCAAAACAAGATCAGACCACTTTCAAAAGCCATGTTTTCAATATATATATATATTGTGACGTTTTAATCAAATAATCATATTTGTCCAAGATGCCAGCTCAAGAAAAGTAAGAATTTGTGTAATCAACATGAATATACAAATTACCTGAGATACATAAATAGTATATGATGAATCTACAGCATTTGAGGATTTTGGGGATGAGCTAGTAGCATACTCATCACAGCTGGGTTCACTGCCACTCAATTTATGCACCGAACCCTCTGGTGGAACTTCACCCCCATTCCCATCAGTTGACTTAACCCTCTGCACATCATGATCATTCCCGTCGAATATTAGATATTTCATTCAAAAAACTAGGATATTAAACAATACTACAGCAACAGCCAACATCTCCCACAAAAAAATTACATGCAGTACCAACCAATGGAATGGACGGTACCTGAAAAATTTTGCCGAGGGTTTTCAAACCCTTTGCACGTGCACGGAGCTCCTCTTTTTTGACACCATAGTCCTGAAGTACCTATAAGAAAAAGTGAAGGGATTACTTGAATTCAGTGACCAACCTTTGCATCACCCAAGAACAAAAGATGATAACTGAGCAACAAAACAACCATCTGGCAAACGCGGGAAAGGGTAGCCTCGATATCAGCTACATTAAGCTTCCACAAGGAATCAACCATCAATTTCTTGTGAGATTGCATATATTCTTCCAGTTCTTCCTCAGTATAATGCCCTTCTGCACTAAGTTGCCGTTTCATGTCCTCTTGAAGCTGGATCAAGGCAAGGGCTCCTATGACACAAAAAAAGCAACAAATAAAAAATAATAATAGTAACAATAAAAAGGGGATGCTCCACAAAACTTTGGTCAGCATACCATATTTCAAACAGTTTACTGTGCCACTTCAAAAGATTTGCTGCATGTCCAAGTTTTAGCAAGTATGAGGAAAACAAGGGGTCTATTAAAGCATGTGCGTGCATGGATTATTGGCTTCATCAGATGGAGTGATAAAGGGTTTCATTAATTTGCATTTAAAAGAGGGCACTGTATTTTACAAATACCTTTGTGCAAAAGAAATGCTGGATCTGTTTGTCATCCTCTGCATCATGATTAAGCAAGGACAATTTGTAGGGTTTACTGATTCGTGGGTGATTTCTGGTTATATAAATGATGCAGAGGCATGGAGTGGGCATTTTGTTTATGGCAAAACAAGTGAACCCTTGCCATTTTTGGTTGATTCCAAAGTACACAAGAGTATAGTTGGAGTGTGTTTGAAAAATACAGAAGCACTTTCAAGTAAGTGATCATTCTTCCAATTTTACATCTTTTTTTTTTTTTTTTTTTTGGCTCATTTCCTTATTACCAATATGTTTTGGTTCTTGAGAGGCCCAGGGCCCCCATTTTAACTGTAAAAAGAAGACCAGTATCAAAATAACAATTATGACTACAACAAGAGATCCCAAAGAATGCACTGAAAATGACAACCCCACCAAAAGATAAATGATAAAAGAAAATAATGATAGTTTAATAAAAAGAAAAAAGAATGCTCAGAAGGAGAGCATCACCTTGTACCAAAAGCCACCATACGAAATCATAACAATGTTAATAGAGATGAAAGGATGACCAACCAACCACACATATGATTATAATATACAAATCTATGAGCATTGATGCCTTCTCGGTAAGTCACTAGAAATGCTACAAAATTTTGTGTACTTTTATTTCAGAGGATGTCCTATTGTCTCATGTATTGTTTTGTACATCTTCTCTTACGAATTACATATTTCATTTTTTATCCAAAAAAAAAAAAAAAGAATCAAATATCCATAAGCAATTGTTATTACTTCAACAAATTCTTATAATTACATATCAAAAATATTATTCTAATGCCATGTCATGTCCTACTCACTGGAAATTGGTCTCACATGAAAGTCCTTGCTTCATATAATGCATGGCCTCATCTAGACCTAGATGGATTAATATCATAAGAATTGTCAACATATTTGCTAGGAGCTTAATTATGCCGAGTTCATGAGCCACAGATCATGTTTTGATAGATTATGTTAAGGTGCATCTTTTCTAAGTAAGATCACTCGTGTAATATTACTCTGAGATATTTAACAAGTTTATCAACATGTGGGGTGCAAGGACTAAAGAGAAATCTAAAGCCACAAATAAATATTTGATATGACAATGAAATACATAACAAAATAAATGTCTGTCTTAGACATCCTATATTTTCAAAAGCCAGCATAATACATAAAATTCACAGATAAAACAAACAAACACATGACAAACAAGATATTTCACCACAAGAAATCAGTTATGTGGCTCAAATAATCTTCATCACTCCTTTTTTAATATGCATCCATAATTTTAAAAGGTACTTTGAATCACACCTTGAAGCAAGTTGACTACAAAATGCCCCAGTCATCAAAACTAACATGTACATTCTTATATGTGTAAGCTACACCATTTGGGTGAACACTTTTAATTGGAGCATACACAATTATTTTCTCCTTTTTATTACTTTCTTTTTTTTTGGGGGGGGGGGGAGTTGGACCAGTTTAAAATTGAAATAAATTAGTATTAAAATGTTTAGATAAAATCAAAATTGCAAGTAGCGTTGGAAAGAAATCTTTCGTTTCTCTCAGTCCCGTGCAATCAATCAAAGGGTGAGAACATAAAGAGGGACTTATTTATGTTCCTCAGGATGTGAGGTAGGATGTGAAAGTTTGAAGGTGTAAATATGACAAAAAGTAACATATAAAGTAAAATCTGACAAAAAGTAACATATGAAGTGAAATCTTACTCACATAGTATTTTGCTTTCCAACTAGCTATTTATACTAGCAAAAAAAAGAGTAAATTTTTAGTCCTTTAAATTTTAACCTTGTCTGGTGTGCTAATTTTTTTTTCTTTGAAAAAAAAGGCATAAATTTTAAGGTGTCTAAAAAACCTAAGTCATGGAATCTCTCGTATGGTTTTAGAACATTACTCCAACATTTATATCATAACTTAGAAAAAAAAAAAAAAGATTTACATATGTAATCAAAAAAAAAGATTTACATATGTAATCAATTGAAATTGAATTTTATCTTTCATATAAATAGTCAGTTTCGTAATAGACAAATTATGGTAATCACACTTCTTAAAAATTAGTGGTCACACAGAAGAACACTCCTATCTATGTTTCTCTTAAAATAAAATATTAAAAAACATAAAAAAAAGGTGCCATAAGTAACTCTTCCACGTGGTTGTCTATCTATCTATTTATCTATCCATCTATCTATCTATCAAGAAAGTTACTTGTATTTGCAATCTAAAATGATTGAAGGAGCGTGAGCAATCAATTGAAGAAGAGAACCCACAATTGCTTTTAATTGCAAGAAACACACATAAAAAGTAAGCATGTGAGCGCAGAATCTTTAGTGTAGCTCCATCTAGGCCTTCAATGGGGGTTATAGGGGAAGGAGTCGAATAAAACGAAGAACAGTCAATGCCATTGTGAGACGGGGATAAAACCCCTATAATCTTTCAGAAGCGTTAAAATTTTTCAACTTTCCCATCCTTGTACCCTACCCACTCTTGGGCTAACATTTACCCCGATTTTGAGGGTAAATGTTACCCCAGCTGAAGGAGGCCATAAATGTTTCCCGAACACACATAAAAAGAGAAGAAATGTTGGGGGCAGGGTAAAATTTCCCCCCTACCACAATGTCCTCAAGACTGAAATAGCAAGAAGAAAATCTTTTTGATCAGGAGCTTAATTAAGATTTTAAGACTGAGTTACGACTGTTTAGGACTTTCTAAATTTGGGACCTAGTAGTCTATTTTTCTTAAGCTTAGTTCTGCATCTTAAGGCTCGCAACCTCATATGAGAAAAATAGAACTTTCAACTCTTAAAACACAGAAGTTGTGATGCTTTCTTACCCTAGGTGTGTGATGCCTAAAGATTTATTGATGTGATGTTAGTAAACCTATCCTCCTTTCATCTATTGTTTTCTTTATTTTAGCCACTGAATTCTTAGTCTGCAAAAGAAACTATATCTTGCTTGTAAATCAGCCTATTAAACCAACAAAATCCGCCCACAAAACCCTAGATCCTTTGCCTCAAAATCCTCTAGAAGTTCTCCTGCATCATTTTTATGGCCTGATCATGTGGTGCTCCATACACTTTGCAATCTTATAATACTAACAATATAAGTGATTGCTTGCTGATTAAAACAAATTATTCACCTTGAAGAATAAAAAACCTATAAAAAAAAAAAAAAAAAAAAAAAAAAAACAAAAACACATTCCCAGGCATGAGCACAAAGAGAAGTATAAAGAGCTATTTTGTCTCATACAAGAGCAGTTCTAATAATCTGATTGTGGAAGATTCTATGTGATTGTGGAAGACTACATTCCATTCTTCCAAATACACCATGGGATGACCAAAAGCGCACATTTCCACAATAACCAAGCGTTTGTCTACCCTCCAAAACTTCTAAATTTCGTGATAAACAAATCAAGGAGTCTCCTTGGCCAAAACCCAAGCCTTGTCACACGCAACAAAGAAACGATTCTACATCTACCTTGCAAGAGAGAAATGGAAAAAGAAATGATTTCTAGTTCCAAAGTTGGTTTAACACACAACACTAACTGGGAGATGACTTTATAAGTTCTCCTCTTTTGAGGAAGATCCTTAGTGTTGATCTAATTAAATACCATGGACTAAATAAAAGCTTTAACCTCGATAGGATCCTTTGCCACCCAAATAAATATTGAAAGAAGAATTGAAGATGAGTATTGCAATTCCTCTCCGAACAAATCAAGACCTTCAGCCCAATCTCAAAGCACATTTGTTAAAATAATTCAGCCCAAAAAGAAGCCTCATCAGGCCCAAGGAAGGGCCCACCTTCCAGCCCAAAAAGGGAGGGCTTGAAGCCCTCCCCCAACAGCCTGCATACTAGCCGTTGGAGGCCCTCCAACAGCCAGAATTCTGGCTGTTGGAGGGCCATCATTTGTCCTCCAAGTTTTTTCCTTTTTTCTCCTATAAATTGTTCTCATTCTTCCCCTTGTAGCTTATGAACAAATGTTCAAACAAAGCTAGAGTCTTGTTCACAAAATGCAATAAAATTCTGCAGCATTTTTTCTTCTAGTTTGTGATCTTTCTTTCAAAATTTCAACATGGTATCAGAGCAGGCCTCTATACCTTCTTCCTCCGGTCTTGGTGATCCTCCACCACAAATTAGCACCTCCATGTTCACTTCCGTTCTTCTAGATGCTACAAACTACAATGCATGGCAAGACACCATCAAGAGGTCCTTAAATTTCTTCAACCTCGAAAATCATATTTTGGAGGACCCCTTAGATGATGTTGATCCTTCATTCAAAGCATGAAAGAAACGTCATGATCAAGTGGTGGTACTACTTCAAATGTCTCTTGACAAGACCCACAAATCAATGGTCACATGCATTCCTAATGCAAAGGCCTTGTGGGATCAAATGCATGCACTTTATGGGCAAGAGACCAACACCGAGCGGATCTTTGAGCTAAAAAGGAAGATCCTCAAGATTCAAAAATGAGGTAAAACTCTACCCGAATACTTTGGGGAATATAGGGATCTATGGAATCAACTCAATCTATTGAGCCCTCCTACTACAAACCTCAAGACCCTATTTCAAAGAAATGATGAAGACATGACCTTTGGTCTTCTCATGGGTCTAGGAGATGAGTATGCTGCAATTCGCAAAGAAATTCTTAAAATGAAGCTTTTTCCTTCATTCCAAGAATTCCAATTCATGATCCAAAAAGCTGAAACTAGCATAAGGCTTGAGGAATCATCCAAGCTCAAATCTGAAGCTCAGGCCTTCAAAATAGCTCAAGAAGAGCATGCGGCCAACAAAGCTCAAAATTTCACAAAAGATAAGTGTGCACGCATTGTAAAAAGTCGGGTCACAAAAGGGAGAAGTGTTGGTTTCTTCATCCTCAATTAACGCCCAAATCAACTAAGGAGACGGAGCAACCAGCATATGCCCAACAAGTTTCTCAAGTTGCTCCCCTTGAAACCAAAATGGAAGAAATGCAAAAGGAAATGAGGAAGGAAATACAAAAGATCATCAGTCAAGTTGCTCTTCATTCGGGTAACAATCTAAACTCATCTCATTTTAATAAATGGCTTATAGATTCCGGTTGTGACAATCATATGATCAAAGATAAAAACAAAATTGAAAGATTTATTCCTCTCTTTGACCATAAGATTGTCAAAGTAGCTGATGGTCAAAAACTAGAAATTGATCACATGGTTGAAGTTGAAATTCTTGGCAAGAAAACTAAAGCCCTATATGTGCCAAAATTCAACTCCAACCATCTATCCATTAGCAAATTAACTAAAAACCTAGGATGTAAAGTCACCTTCGATCATAACCAAGTTGTATTTCAGGATCTCAAGTCGAATCTCTTGATTGGCAAGGGGTCTAGAAAGAACAACTTATACTACTTGGAACAAGAAACCAAGCTTTTGCAGTCCAAAATCAAGCATCTTTTTTGTGGCATGCTCGCCTAGGACATCCCGGAGATCTAGCTTTGAAAAGCCTATTTCCAAATAAAGAAATTGAAAATAGGCATTGCAAAGCTTGTATTCTTGGAAAACAAACCAAAATGTATCATCCAATTTCAAACACTATTTATGCAAATGTTTTTGAGTTAATTCATTTTGATGTTTGGACTTCACCCATAGTGTCTCATAATGAATTTAAATATTTTGTGACATTCATTAATCATAAAATAAGGTACACTTCGGTATATTTGTTAGTTACTAAGGCCAAAGTTTTTGTAGCCCTTAAAAGCTATTATAGATATGTGACTAAGCAATTCAATGCCAACATCAACATACTTAGATCTGGGGGTGAATACACTAATAATGTCTTTGAGGTTTTCTTGAAGAAAAGGGGATTTATTCATCAAAAGTCATGTGTATATACTTCATAACAAAATGAAATTGCCGAAAGAAAAAATAGGCATCTTTTGGAAACGGCAAGAGAAATGATGTTCTATGCCAATATTCCCAAAAAAATTTTGGAGTGAAGCCATAAAAACAACTCATCTTATAAACCTTCTGCCCACAAATGTCCTAGGAGGAAAGTCTCCCTTAGAGCTTCTTAATAGGAAACCTAATATTTCTCATTTAAAGGTTTTTGGATGCACTTGCTATATTCATATACCAGCACATTTTAGAAACAAGTTAGATGAAAAAGGAAGAAAATATGTCCACATTTGAAAAACGGTATAAATGCTATAATCCTTTAACTAACATAAGGATATGATATTTGTGGAAAGTGAATCTTATTTTGTAGAAATGAAGAACCAAGAGCACTCAAGGGCGAACGCTGACCAAGATCATTGGAATGTAGCACTTCCAACCATCAAAGATCCACCACAACTAAATGAAGAAGAAGAACCAATTCAAAGGGAAGATGATCATCCATCCCAAGAAGAATTGGCCTCTTCTCATTCTGATCATGAAACGGACCAAGAGGAAGGGGGAGCTGATTTGGAACAAAAGCAAGTTTTAGAAGAACAAAATGATCCTCTTATTCGACGATCAACAAGACTTAGGCTTCCTCCATCGGAGTGGATGAATCGAAGATATCCCATTTGTGACTACTATGCCACCTCATATGTTTCCTTGAGCCACCAAACCTTTATAAAAAACTTAGATCAACACCAAGAACCAAGGAACTTTGAAGAAGCCAAACATTATCCTCAATGGGTCCAAGCCACGAAAGAAGAACTAGATGCCTTAATAAAGAATGGAACATGGGAGATATCATCTCTTCCAAAGAGAAAAAGAGCCGTGGGATGCAAATAGGTCTATAAGATTAAGCACAAGAGTGATGAAAGCATAGAGAGATACAAGGCAAGATTAGTTGCAAAAGGTTTCACTCAAACTTCTGGAATAGACTATAAGGAGACATGCTCCGGTGGCCAAGATGAACACAATTTGAGTCTTAATGTCCCTCGCCATCAATCACTCTTGGCCCTTGTTTCAAATAGATGTGGCAAATGCCCTTCTTCAAGGAGACCTAGAAGAAGAGGTGTATACGGAGGTTCCCCCGGGCTTTTCTCGTCAAGACAATAAAGTGTGCAAGCTAAGGAAAGCAATCTATGATCTCAAACAATCTCCTAGAACATGGTATGCCAAACTTAGCTCTACTCTTCTTAACAATGATTTCAAGAAATGCAATAGTGATACATCTCTTTTTGTTAAAAAACAAAATGAAAATATTATTGTTGTCCTAGTTTATGTAGATGACACAATCATAACCGAAAATGATATAGGCTTAATCAATCAAGTAAGGGGATTTCTTCAAACAATGTTTGATATCAAAGATCTAGGGAAACTAAAGTACTTTTTAGGGATAGAACTTACCTATTGTTCAAATGGGCTTGTCCTATCACAAAGAAAATATGTGCTTGACCTTTTGCAGAAAACCGGAAAATTAGGTGCCAAACCTGCATGCAACCCCGTCAGCTCCTCTTATGGTCTTAAAATGATGAAGAAGAATATGAGGATAAGCAAAGATATCAAAGGCTCATTGGGAGACTGATATATCTCACTATAACTAGGCCGGATATATCATTTGCTGTGAGTCAAGTAAGTCAACATATGCACCAGCCCAAGAAGAAGCATCGGAGAGCTACAAAAAGAATTCTTCACTATTTAAAGGGGTCTCCAGCCATGGGAATTTGGATAAAAAAGAACAACTCATAAATCAAGGGTTTTTGCGATGCAGATTGAGCTGGAGATTCGGAAGATAGGCGATCAACTACTGGGTATTGCATATTTGTTGGAGGAAATTTGATAGCATGGAAAAGTAAAAAACATGTAGTATCAAGATCAAGTGTTGAAGCAGAATATAAAGCAATGGCAGTCACAACAAGTGAGATAGTTTGGCTAAGAGCTCTAATCGAGGAACTTGGATTCTCCATTCCAACTCCAATTCATTTGCACTGTGACAATCAATTAGCAATTCACATAGCTTCAAATCCGGTATTTCATGAAAGAACAAAGCGCGTGGAAGTAGATTGTCACTTTGTAAGACAAAAGATCGAAGATAAACTCATTACCCCCTCTTTTACTAGAAGTGATCATCAAGTAGCGGACATCTTTACCAAGGCGGGAACTGCTAGTCACCTTCTCAAATGTATACGCAAGTTGGGTGTCATAAACATAAACACACCCAACTTGAGGGGGAGTATTGAAAGAAGAATTAAAGATGAGTATTGCAATTCCTCTCCAAACAAATCAAGACCTTCAGCCCAATCTCAAAGCACATTTGTTAAAATAATTCAGCCCAAGAAGAAGCCTCATCAGGCCCAAGGAAGGGCCCACCTCCCAGCCCAAAAAGGGAGGGCTTGAAGCCCTCCCCCAACAGCCTGCAGACTAGCCGTTGGAGGCCCTCCAACGGCCAGAATTCTAGCTGTTGGAGGGCCATCATTTGTCCTCCAAGTTTTTTCCTTTTTTCTCCTATAAATTGCTCTAATTCTTCCCTTTGTAACTTATGAACAAATGTTCAAACAAAGCTAGAGTCTTGTTCACAAAATGCAATAAAATTCTGCAGCATTTTTTCTTCTAGTTTGTGATCTTTCTTGCAAAATTTCAACAATAAATATGTTTAAATGCAAAGGAGTGGGGGAAGACTAATTTGATGATAAAAGAGAGATCTACATATAAAAGACTCTTGCAAGATCAAGACTCGAAACCCTAGTGTTCATCACCATGAAAGAGAGAAATCAAAGAACATTCAACTGTTTCTCTATCGTTAAGGTTCCTAAAGAAATGAAATCCCAAGAATAAGAACGTCTCTCCCTATTATAGAAATCTTTGATAAGTGCCGAGTGAAATTATAAAGGCAAGGGAAGAAATGGATCACAGAGAGCCCCCAATCCACAAATCTTCTCACAATTACACAAGAAAACCATCGCCCACCTTGGAAGGACACCAAATGAAGAAAGATGTTGTAGAACTGAGAAATAAATTAAGGACTACATTGAGAAACTGTCACTCAAACATTGAGCATCCTATGCAATCTGATCAAGACCATATTTGCTCTTTATAACCCTATGCTAAAGAGAATTAGGTTCTAAGAGGAATATCCAAAGCCATTTACTTGCCAAAGTTATGTTTTTGGATACCATATTACCGAGACCCACCCTGTTGTCAACCTTAGGATTAGACATCTGATTCTGCCTAAACATATGATTTCTCCAATCTAACCCACTCCCAAACCAAAGAAAATCTCTCATCAACTTACCCCAAACACTATCCTTGAAAGGGAGAGACACAATAAAAGAAAGCCACACAAACAAAGAAGGATAAGAGTGATGTGCCCTCCTAAAGTAAATCTCCCTTCCACCTGTCCAAATCTCCTACAAAATCGATTCACTACAAGATCCAAACTGAACTCCTATGTTGCCCCTTAAAAGAACCCTTAAATAGGAAATAGGTCCCTCCTACATTGCGGAAGTACTAATCCCTACTAAATAATTAAGAGTTTTGCTGGAAATATTTATGCAAAGAAGCTCACTCTTGAACATATTAATCTCAAGCTCATAAACTCTCTCAAAAATATTAAGAAGAACAATCATGTCTCGAAACCCATTATTGTCCTCTTTAAGAAAGAGGATAGTGTCATCCGCGAACTGAAAATGAGATAAATAAATCGTCACTCGGCATTCTAAGGCCGAAAAAGTTATTAGCTTGGCCACGTCTTTCAATCATCCCACTCGAAGGATTTACCACAAGAGTACAAAAGAAAATAGTGAATATTGTAACCTTTTTTTATCTGCATGATGCTAAAAACCAATTTTTTGGCTCTCCATTAATAACCACAGAGAAACAAGTTGAACTCAAATACCATGCAGTCCAATCTTCTCCAACAAATCCGAAAACCTTTATTCTCTGACACATTATCAAGAAAACTCCAACTAAACGTGTCATAAGATTTCTCAAAATCTTCTTTCAAGACAAGACCTACATCATTCTTCTCAACAAAATCAACCACTTCATTGGCCATAAGGGCATCATCTAAAATCTACCTAACTCTAAGTAAAGAACTCCTTTTTGTTGGATAGTAGAGTTGATTTAGAAAGTTTTATTTTTGGACTCCTTGAATTATAGGATTGAATTATGGAATTGACTTTGGGTAGTTTCTTTTTTTGTACGATTCGATTAGATTGTTTCCAATTTTTCGTAACCTAGAATAATTTCTTATTTTTTATATGATTTGATTAGATAGTTTTCTAACTTTTCTAATCTAGAATAGTCTATGTATTGTCTTGTACAATTTCATTCAATCAATGAGAAATATAAAAAAATTATTCATCCCTATTTTGTGTAATGGTATCAGAGCCATAAAATCAATCTCTGAGTCTAGGGTTCATCGACCTTCATTGCCATCTCCTTTTTTTGTAACGGCCTTCATTGCCATCTCCAACTTTTTTCAGCCTTCATTGCCTCTCTTGGTTTCTTGGCCTTAATCGTCATCAACCATCATTTTTGTTCTGTTCCTTTGGCCTTAACCACCCTCAACCTTAATCTTTATTTGGCCCTGATTGCCATCAATCTTTTTGAAAAATTACCACCACATAATTTCTCTTTATCTGGTTCTGATTATAGTAGCTATGGTTGTCTATCTTCAACAAAACATTAGTAATAGGAAAATTGTAGTAGCAAATGGTTCTCTACCGACAATTGCAAGATTAGGACATAATTATGTGATATCTTCTCTGATTCTTAAGCATGTCCTCCACGTACCAAAACTATCATCAAATCTTGTATCAATTCAAAAACTCAAGGAAGACCTAAAATGTTGGGCAATATTTTATCCTTCCTACTATGTCTTTCAAGACCATGGCTCGAAGAGAGATTAGACTTGCTAAGGAAAAGAACGATTTCTATTATCTTGAAACACCAAGTCCTACAAAGAGAGTCATGAATAATTTGTCTTTCTTAGTTCTTCCGATGAAGATATTATTTTACTTTACCACTTTCGTCTTGGTCATCCATCTTTTCGAGTCTTAAATGTCATGTTTCCTTCTTTGTTTAAAGGATTGATTATTACAGATTTTCATTGTAACACTCGTGAGTTTACAAAACGCACTCGTGTACCCTTCCCTATTAGTAATAAAAGAAGCTCACATCCATTTCATGTGATTCACAGTGACATTTGGGGGCCATCAACAATTACAAATATTGCAGGGTTCCGCAGGTTTGCTTGATAATTGTACTACTGCAGGTTTGTTTGATAATTGTACTAGAGTTACATAGATATTTTTACTCAAACAAAAATCTAATGTCAGTGGTGTCATTCCAAACTTTGACTCCATGATTCAAAACCAATTTGGGTTAAATATCAAAACCTTAAGGTCTGACAATGCAAGAGACAACTTCAACCAAATTTTGTCCCCTTACTTCCGAAAGGAAGGTATCATCCATGAATCATCTTGTAATAACACACCACAACAAAATGGGTTCGCAAAGAGAAAAAATGGTCACTTAACACTACCCAAGCATTGTTATTTAAAAGGAATGTTCCTAAATCCTATTGGAGAGAAACTGTTCTCACAGCAACATACTTCATAAATAGACTACCCTCACGAACATTAGACTTCAAAACTCCTATGGAAGTCTTTGTCAAGTTTTATCCACATTTTAGAATGTCATATGGTCTCACACCGAGAGTTTTTTATTGTAATTTTTGTTCATGTTCACAACCAGCATAGAGGAAAAATAGAGCCACAGCAGTTAAGTGTGTCTTTTATCAATTATTTAACCACACAGAAAGGGTATAAGTGCTATCACTCTACTATGAAATTTTATACATCTGCAGATATCACTTTTACTAATAATAAACCATACCTTTAGGGGGGAGATTTTATGCATGAATGATAAAAGCATTGGTGATCTTGGTTCCTTTAGTCCTCTTGACATTCCTTCCTCAATCTCATCTTCTTCTACTGATAAACAAATTGAGTCAGTGTCCACTCCAACATCTATCTCAGAAACTGTATCCACTCCAAAGTTAGCTCCCCGAATTTGTGTCTATTCCTACAACTGTTCGAATTTATGACTCCAATAGGTTTCCTCAAGTGTATTTGAGAAAACTGGATGTTCCTAACCTGACGGAAGTCAAAGATGCAAATCTGAGTTCTAAAAATGAAAACATGGCAAGTTCTTATGTCTCTTTGTATATACACTCTATTCAAACACAGTAAAATCATTCTGGTACCAGAGAATGCACAAAACGACCCTTATACCCTTTGCCACACTATGTCTCACTTAAACACTATCTCTATCCCAAACACTCTGGGCATTGTCAAAAACTGAATGGAGAAATGCCATGAAAGAAGAAATTGTTGCCCTAGAAAGGAAGGGAAAAAAAAAAAAGAATTTAGAAATTATTGACAAGTCCAAGGGGAAGAGTCCAGTTGGTTGCAAATAGGTCTTTACTCTAAAATAAAGGGTTAATGCTTCTCTCAAAAGATATAAAGCAAGATTGGTAGTTAAAAACTATACCTAGACATATGGAGTTGATTATCAAGAAACATTTGCTCCAATGGCGAATATGAATACCATAAGAATCTTACTATCCCTAATAACAAATCTCAATTGGCAGATTCAACAGTATAATATGAAGAATGCTTTTTTGCATGGAGGTTTAGAAGAAGAAATTTACATGAGCATCCCACCGGGTTTTAAAGGAAAAGAAACAACTAGTAAAGTGTGCAGATCAAGAAAAGCTGTATATGGGCTTAAGCAGTCACCTAAAGCCTAGTGTGGAAGATTTGCTAGGCTAATGAAGGAAATAGGGAACAGACAGAGCCAAGGAGATGTAGTCTTTTCATCACACATTCAACAAGGGGGATGACAGTGCTTCTTGTATACATTGATGATATCATTGTCACCAGGAATGATGAGGGGGAGAAACAAGCTTTAAAGCAGTGTTTGATTAAAGAATTTGAAATCAAGGAGTTAGGAAGACTAAAATATTTCATCGAAATTGAAGTTTCTTCCTCGAGGCAGGGAATATTCATCTCACAGCAAAAGTATATGATGGATCTGTTAAGGAAAACGGGAAAACTATCTTGCAAACCAGCAATTACAACTATTGAGCCAAATCAAAAACTTTGGGAGGCAAAAGAACCAAACGTTAATAAGGAGATGTATTCGAGGTTAGTGGAAAAACTCATCTATCTTGCTCAGACTCGACCAAATATAGCATATTCAGTAGGTGTGATTAGTGAGTTTATGCACAATCCAAAGAAATCACATCTACACATTGTTTATTGGGTATTACACTTTAGGTGAGTTTTCTAGTGTCATCTAAACTCCTTAAAATAAACTCCTCAATATCATTCCTAAGATTCTCTCTATAGACAAAAAAATTCACATTCACCTCCTCGATCTCGAATAAATCTATCTCCTCGATATCCCAAAGAATACAACTTCTACCAATCTCTAATATCACCAAAAACTTCCTCGTTCTACTCCTTATATGCTTGTTTTCAATTCTTCAACTTTTTCATGATTTTGAATCCTCCCCGCCATGCTAACACGACTCCCCCACCATTCTCCTATGGTCTTTATGAAACAACTATATATTCTCAAATCCAAAGAGTGTATGACCCAGATAACATGCTTAGACTCCAACAAAACAGGGAAGTGATCTAAAGTGGTTCTAGTAAATGTCTCCAACCTCAATTTGGAAAATAGCTATCGCTAGAATAAAGAAAACGATCGATATGAGAAACAACCCTATGCAGCCCAGAAACAAACCAAGTAAATTGAGCATTAGAGAAAGGAATATCATACTACACGTACAAATAATAAAGAAGCAAAATACATCCACAAGCTTCTCCAAAGGGAATTTAACCACATTAAATTCCCTCCCAAGCACCAAGTGGAGGAACACAAACCAAAAACCTCATGCAACTCCTAAAAAGAATTGCATAACCAAAGGCATGAACCAACAATGAAGACCTCTAGCCTGAAACAAACAGGACAACAAAAACAATCCGTGAAGACTATCAGTATGATGAAAGGTTTTAACATCACAAACTATAACAATCCAACCCAAAAAACCACAAGAAGGAACGCACTCCCAAGCCTTAAAGAGTAACTCCCAAAATGGAATTAATTAAATCAACACCCACCTCCCCTAACTTAGTTTCCTGGATGAAAACCAAGTCATGATCAGCTCTGAAAGTCATATTTCCGACCTCTTTTTTTTTTTGGAATTAATTAAATCAACTTCCACCTCCCCTAGCTTAGTTTCCTGGATGAAAACCAAGTCATGATCAGCTCTAAAAGTGATATCTCTGACCTCCTTTTTCTTTCCCTCTCATCTCCTAATCTCCTATCTTTCCAACTAAGCACCATCATTAATCACCTAGTCACTCCCTCTATTAGATGATAAAATCCCTTCCTCTTCCCTCCACTTTTTATTCTTTTTCCTCCTGAGAGCATAAAACTAAAGAGCAGAATTGGCATCCATGAATGCAATGCTAGGTTCAAGAAACCTCAAAAGTCTAATAATCTATTGAGAACTGGTTGTCCCCGGCTATCTCTCCCACCGTATAGGACCAAATCTAAACCATGATTACCCATATAACTCAAAAGGGCAACAGAGTTACCCATATGATTTCCCACATACATCCTAACAATGCGAAGACTGGATTGATTATTTTCATTGCAAGATGATCCACCAAACAGGATCTCAACAAACAAATTTTGAAGATCATTTCGAAAATCATTTTGCTAATCAGGTAGTTGATTTGGAAATGCTTTTGAAGACAGGTTTTCTAGCTCTGATAGGGCCGGGAAGCTCCAAACTATTTAACACCTCAAAACCAACATCTTGTAGAAGTCTCCAAGAGCTATCACCCAGACATGTTGCATCATCTTGAAGATCACACCCTAAAAATGTCTCAGTAAGCTTAACCACCTCTTTATTTTTCATTCAAGCTTTCATTATTATATTCTTTTATTTCATCCAATAACATATCACCATCAGTTCCAAAGAGACTCCTCGAGTCCTCAGCATCCATATCCACCTCCTCATCATTAGAACCCTCAAATTCCTGTTCATTGCCTACGGTGAAAGCCACAAACTCCTTATGCATTGGATTATTCAAACATATTCTCAAATTTTCTGACAATCCAGTCAACTGTTCATGATTAATTTTGATATGAACCCTATTCTTCAGCCTAAGCAATCCCTCGCTCATTCTAACTATCACAAACCCCTTTTGCCTCTGCTGATTCAAAATATATCGTGTTAATTTGACAATCTCAGAAGACTAATAGACATCTTGGAGATGAGCTCCATGACTTAGAACTAAAAAGTTTTTGCCAATTCTAACAGCTGTTGGAATTGAGATGTAATTCTGTCAATTAGTATTTTAGTTAGCAGGAGAAATCTCTATTTTTATGTACGATATTGGATCACATGACTTTGTCGACTGTTTCCATCATTTCCACAATACCAGAATCAGAAGTTTTGCGTAATTAGAGACGGAGGATTCCTGGCTTCTCTCGATGACAAAGGTGAAATCTCCGTTTATTGGGTATTCTTCTCCATTTCAGATCTTAACTCGCCTGATGGGTTCTGCTTGGACCTGTTTCCATTAAAAGATTTGTGCCGGCTCTTTTTTTCAACCCAGACAGGCCATTTAATTCTTTCTTGCCCAATGCCTCTTTCACCCAAAGCATTAAAAACTATGGGTTGTTTTTTAGCCCGCATGACAGGGTCCAATTCCTTACCAGTCCAGAAAATCAAATGAAGTCCATTCTTCCTCATTTCAATTCTACATAATTAACCCATTGATTGTGCCTCTGTCCATCATGGGATTTGAATTTGAATAAAGAGTGTCAATCAAATCCCGTGAATTCTGCCATTGATTGTGCCCTCTATCACATAATTACCATAATCAGCTTTTACCATTCTCGATCCATCTCTCCCATAAACTCTCTTTCCGGAAAAACCTATTCTTCACCACATTAACCTATCGTCTCAACTTTTTTTTGTGATAGAAAAAAAAAAGAATATATTAGACGTAGGAAAGAATATAAAAGAATTCCAAGAATAAAATCCTTAGAAGAATAAAAAAACAAAAGAGTACAATACAAAAGCATGCACAAGTTCTTTA
Organism: Dillenia suffruticosa; assembly: GCA_033439265.1. NCBI lineage: Eukaryota > Viridiplantae > Streptophyta > Magnoliopsida > Dilleniales > Dilleniaceae > Dillenia > Dillenia suffruticosa. The sequence continues at coordinate 25,634,267 of JAVTVX010000015.1, forward strand.
GAGTCCCTCTGCAAGTTTTCTAATCAATAATTTTTATAAATCTCCGAGACATGAGTACATAGAGAGCAGTATAAAAAAATTGTCTCATAAAAGAAGGGCTTCAATAATCTAAATTTGGAAAATTATGGCATTCCTCTCACTCCCGATACATGGGATGGCTAAAATGCACATTTCTACAACATTTGACCATCTTTCTTCCCTCCAAAACCTCTAAAACTAGTAAGGGACAATTTAGGTAGGGTAAACCCAATCATTATCGCACACGACAAAGAGGAATCAGGTTGGGCAAACCCAATCATTATCACACACAAAAAAGAGGTGATTCCACACCTCTCTAGCAATAAGAAATAAGTGATCTCTAGTTTAGAATTCACATAACACATGACACAAATGTCCCCAAAGATAGTTTTATAAAGTCTCATCTTTTGAAGAAAATCAATAACAACAAAAAAACTAAACCTTAATACCAAATTTTGAGATTAATTTTATTAATCAATTGTATTAATTTTGAGAAAATCATTTGTTTTAATTTTATTAATCACCATAAACCAAAATAAAAGTTTTAACCTTTGTAAGAACTTTCATCTTCCAAATAAAACTGTTTAACTGCTAAAAGGATTTTGAGAAAAACAAAGTGTCGACTGATCGACCATTACCAATTCTCCAAGTTAGCCATCTGAGAACATTCGGAAAAGTGGGAAAGCCTGATGTCTCCAAAGTGTTACAAAGTGTTTTATAACCATGTTTCTGCAAATGTGTGATATTAGTGCCGGCCTCCTTAGTACTTATATAGTTTCTCCACTTACACCTTCCTCTCCTATTCTGGCAAAGCCATCTTCAGAGCATGTTTTAAGGCATACAGGCCTCTGAATTTAACACCACAAGGCAAGCACAGTTACCTTTTCCCTGCCCACCAGAATAACCAATGAGAATAACCAATGAGCTCTCCAAGAATGGGCCTTCATTGCTATAACTTCTCTTCACCCACAATACATGCTATGTTCTCTAAAACCCTCTACTTAACAACAAAAACAAACTGAGTTTTAATTCCAAATTTTGGAATCAACCATTTAAGAGATCAATAAAGGAAACAGGAAAAAAAATGAAAAATAAATAAATAAAAACATAAAAATAAAAATAAAAACAAAAACAAAAATATAAAATTAAAGTTTGAAAGTAAAAATAGAAAATATAATATTAACAAATAAAAATAAAAATAATGAAAAGCGAGAAGTCAAAATAAACTATTCATAGAAAATTAAAATAATAATAATAAAAAAATTTCTTTGGTTAATAATAATCCACCATCTTATCCTATGGATAGTTTAGTAATCATAATAAAAATAATAAAATTCTTTGGTTAATAATAATAATAATAATCAATACTGTTCGTTATGGCAAAAAGAAGGGGACTCAATATCAAACCTCCGTGAAATCCAATTTTAATTGGAAAGCTATCACTTAAACCTCCACAGGTTCCTATATTAGTAATAGCTCCCTCATACATATCTTTGATGAGATCAATATATCTCAACAAAATCCCATTTTTCGTCAACGCCCAACACAGTATATCTCTAGAACCCTATCATATGTTTTTTCAAAATCAATGAATACCATATGCAAATCTCTCTTTAGTCTCCATCAAATGTTTGAGCAAGTGAATGGATTCGATAGTGGATCATCTTAGCATGAACCCAAAATGCTTCCCAGACACATTTACCTCAAATTTCAATCTATGCTCAAATACTCCCTTCCACAACTTCATGGTCTGACTAACAAATTTAATTCCCTTGTAATTGAAACAATCCTGTACATTTCCTTTATTCTTATATACATCTCCTTTATTCTTATATAGTGATACTCTCTAAAACCCTCTACTATCTAATTATTTAGAATGTCAAATATCTTGTTCAAGAGACCACATAACCACCAAGTACAATTTTGGCCTAAGGAAGCTAAGCCATCCCCCACTTTAAATGACAGAAGAGATAGAAAAGTATGATATAATGAGAATGGATTTTCAAGGAATATAGTGAAAAACCCCCCACTCGAGAATTGTCATCCCGTCCATTATGTTGGAGACTATACTTCTAATAATCTTACGTCACAAAGAATTGGGTTCTAAGAAGAACCTCCAAAGCCACTTACTATCCACTGAAATGTTCTTAGAAGCCACATTCCTCAGAGCCAAACCACCCTTAGCCCTAGAAACCTGATCCCAACTCACCAAATGATGATTTTAGCCAACCCACTCTTTGACCGAAGGAAATCTCTGATGAGTCTATCAATGCCATCCGCTACACCAACACCAACCCTCAAAAGGGAGAGGAAATAGAGAGGAATACTGGACAAGCACACTCATATAAGAGTAATATGCCCCCTAAGGAGAGAGAAACTCCCTTCCACATGACCAATCTCCTAATCCCACAACATGATCCCAAAAATGAATACTCCTAGAGTTTCCTCCCAAACGAACTCCCAGATAAGAAATAACCACTCTTTCTTAGCACAATTGGCAAAAGGAACCAACTGGTCGGGAGTCTCAAGATATACTTGCTACCAAGAAGTTCATTCTTAGCCGTATTAATCTTTAGCCTGAAAATTCTCTCAAAACTGACAACCAGGGACAGCATATCTCTAGAGCCCTCAATATCCTGAAGGAGGATAGTATCATCCGCAAATACAGATGAGAAAGGGAAAACTCATGACACCCCACTTTTAAACCACAAAAATTGGCTCAAACCACCTCTCAATCATCATTTTCAACTAATCCACTATTAAAGTAAAAAGGAAACGAAAAAGTGGATCAACTTGTCTCAACCCAAAAGAGGTTGAAAACCAACTTTTGTGCTCATCATTAGTAATAACAGAAAAAGAGGTTGGCCCAAACAACCTCTAATCCATCTCCTCTAAAGGGCCCCAAAGCCTTTATTATCCAAGATCATACCCAAAAACTGCCAACTACCCCTATCATAGGCTATCTCGCAATCTAACTTCCAAACCACACCCTTTTAATGCTTCTTAGTAAACTCAACGACCTTATTAGGGTCACATTCAATATCTATCTTCCTCCTATAAATGCCCTCACGACTCTGGGTGGAAGAAATCGGCTCATCAAGCACCAAACACAACCTATTAGCTTTTGCCACAATGACAATGACTAATGGTGAGGCTAATAGATCTAAAATCTTTCACCTTCAAGAAACCAGATTTTTGGGAAATAGAAGTAGAATTCACTCTTCCCTATTAGCCAATTAGAATGATATTTACACTCTTACCAGAATTTTCGGAATCAGACTATTACTCTTCTTTGGGATAAGATTGTGTTGTGGACTCAAACATCTAAGGTCTATAATGATTATCTTTATGAAGAGTTGAAGAGGGATTGGAGAGCTGTGTTTCATTAGTTCTTTTTGGTTTTCTTTTTTTATTTAAATTTTAATAGCTCCGAGGATTTGTTATCCTTTGAAGTCCTTGTACATTCTTTCTTACCTCTAATATAAATCTCTTTTTATATAAAAGAAAAAAAAAGAATATATTGACCACATAGTAGAACCCAAACAAGTGTTTTAGTAGATAAAGTTGCAGTAACCTTCCTATCTACCCAAAAATCAGAAGCAATTCAATGGAAAAACTTGGTAAAAGAGAAAAAGAACTAATGGATGCATTCTTGATTCCATTTTCTGGAGCACCTTACTAACCTGTTGCTGCAGTCACTTGGGATTTGATGAAGTGGCCTTTATTTCTGAACCACTCAGCAATAAATGGCACACCCAAGTATATAGCCTTCTTCCCCAGCTCTTTAGCTGCCTGTCTTGCATATATATAGCCAATAGTATTCAGCATGTCAACACCATATGCTGCATAAAAAAAGCAAAAAAACTTTAAAAAAAAAAAAAAAAAAAAAAGCCGCTTGGCCACTAAAAAAGTTAAATAAATAAATAACTTATTAGAGAGCAAGCTATTTACAAAGGGGAAACCATATCGCTCCTAGATTAGACAAAGAACACAAAGAAAAGGCAAAATGGAGAAACACAATTTCAGACTCAGAACAACGATGTATTTGGTCTTCCTTCCAATGAAAAATCATATGTTGTTGGAGAAGATACAAACACCCTCAAAATCCTTTCCCAAGACCCTAAGTATCAAAACCCTGCGTAACACAAATTTTCTGAATATTCCGTTTCGATGTTGGGTAATTGACACTCTTGGCTGGACATCTTGGTGAAGTAAAAAGGGTATCACAAAAGGAGAAAGAATGAGCTGATTTGTCTTGCTTCCAGCAATAGACTGAAATAGAAAAATGAATGGAAGAATTGCATGACGCATAGAAATTCCTATCATGTTTTGAAAACCCCAATACCACACCTGTAAAATAGGATAATCAAATGGAAAAAACATGCATAAATTTATCCTCCATCTAATTGAATATTAAAAGGCTATAGCATGCAAACCTGGTTGATATTGTACTAAAACAGAAGTAAATGTAAAATGTTTTACACAGTTAAAGTCCCCAAACCCAACCCAACATCCTACTGATAATTGACATTCGATAAAATCTTTAGAGAAAATCTGCTCATTAGCATCCTATAGTTATTTGCCACATAAACTATGGAACACTCCAAGACATAAATTGGTAACAGATAAAAACAGTGTCCTTTAATAAAACAATTAATGGTTGGTCCAACTCCCCATGTGCTGGGAAAAGTAATATTCTGAGCTAAATCTTTTTGTGGGAAAATTTTTTGGAAAGCAATTTTATGGAAAAAAATCTCCATTGTTTGGGTGTCAAATACAATCATTTTTTTATTTTATGGCATTTTCTCAAAATCTAGAAATCATGCTTTGCAAAATGACTACTGGATTTTCTTTCTCCTCTTGGAAGTCAATTTCAAGGATTTTACCTTCGTCTTTGGTTTACTGGAAAAAGTATTCAGTTGAGCAGAAAATCTTCAGGCACCCTAAGAAGTTATTTTCCTTGAAACAAACTAAGGCTAAAAAGGAAAGGACAAAGCTAAAAGAAATTCATCAGCAAACTAGGAGTAAACATGCATATACATATACGTATACATATATATACACATAGATATGCGTATATATGTTATATATTAAAGCACAGATCAACAATGAAACAGAATCCTGCATCGCTTCAAAGGTTCAAAGAACAGAACCTGCCTCAAGTGCAGGTCAGAAGCTTATTCACCATAGGTGCACTTCCTTGTTGAAAGATTCGACACAAAAAATAGCAAGTAGCTAAAGAAAACTGCTTTTCACTATATTATGTAAAGCACAGCTTAAGAATTTCAAGCAACCCCAAACCATATGTCCAAGAAAGTTCTTAAAACAATTTATATTACTGTGTCAGTCTTCATATTACCTGCATTTGATAACCTAGACACTTCGGCTTCAGCATGGCTAATAAATTCATCCTTGTTTCCTTGCACATATTGGTTAAGTCGACCTTTCAGTATATCTGCAAGTTTCTCTTCCCTTTCTTTCTGAACAACCTAAAAATATTTGCAAGAAGTACTGAGTAACATGAAAAAATGGCTATGACATTTTAGGATGCTGATCACAGTTGCTCCTCATGCACCACTATCAACAATAAACATCCATGTTAAGGCAGAACAATCAGCTTCTAGTATCACTGATTTGTGTTGAAACCAACCAAACAATAAAAGTTGTAAAACAGTATTTCTTTCTTTTTTTCTTTCTTTTAAAAGATAAGATTAAAATACAATTTTTTTCCTACATTAGGAAGGAAAGTCTTGTTTGGTTGAATTTAAGCACAGATGAGCTTCTTCCATGAATTTCCTAACAATTTGGAGCTCCTTCACTATATAGTGTTCTCAGGCAATTGTTCTTTTTCCTGCTAGCAGTCCCCTAAGCTAAGTTTTGCAAAAGAATGAGAGACCGAATTAGAGTATCCACTGAATCCAAGACTTTTTAAAAATTTGTCTCATTACAACCATTCTCTTTTTTTTCTGTTCAACAAAATGAAAATGAAGAAAGAAGTGTGGAATTGATCTATATCTTCAAGCAATGTGCTCATTGGTTAATTCCGAATTCAAGCAAATTTTACATCAAACAAAATATAAGGGTTCCACTAAAGCCTATAGAGAACAAAGCTAACTGGTTTGGGTAGTGGCAAAGCAAAAGGGAAATATGGATTGAGACGAAAGTAATGATTCGGATACAGTTGTTTCTCCATAGATTTAAAAATCAACACGCCTGTTGTGTAACCAATATCTTCTCCTACTATGTCCAATACAACTGTTTGAATGTACCAGGCGGTGATGCTGGTGATATGGCTGGTAAGCACCATGGCATGCAACAGGCAGAACCAGGACCACACTGACATCAGAAGCCCCCACAAACGTGAGAAGCCTTTATACTCATGGCAATTTCAGTTATTTTACACCCAAATTGCACTTATACCATGGTTGAAATTTGTGTTTTTCTCTCTCCTCCTTTAGACCATTCTTCTTTCATCTGAATATCATTATTCTTTTCCCTCTGACGATATGGAGAAGAAAGTTAAGCAATAATTATTCAAAGAAAACAAGATATCCTCCAAAAGACTAAAAACCATGTAGAGATAGAAACGGACTGGATGTTTCACAATCCCTATTAATATTCTTAACATCCACCTGTTGGAATTCTCTACAGCCAAGCACCACAAATAAATGAGGTAGATAATTTTCTCTGACATGAGGAAGAATCTCCGGGGATGATAGCATTTCCGTATAGGTTGTATTCACCATGCCTCTTCTAGAACAGAAATGTCCAGTGGCTACATCCCAAAACCATTTTCCCAACTAAAGAACCCTCACCAGGAATTGAAATACCATAAATTGTTCTGTTCAATGGGGTTTGCCAATTCTCTACACTGCAGAATATGCAATTTGAGGAATAAAAAAATGCAGATAATGAATTTTTGAAAGAAAACTTATTCACAGAAAAAAAATGCTGTGTTAGCAAAACTTTCCATGGACATCTCTGCACTAAATCAGGAAACTAGTTCAAATTAGTGCTTTGCGAGACATGGGCAGAAAGAAATAAGAAGCAGAGGACAGGAGTAATAGAGTGGCATTCAAATTCTGACACAACAATGCATCTGAGACTCTTTATATAATTGTCAATTGTTTCTATATTTCCACATGAATTATGCTCTGCGTGAGAACATATCCATAAACATGAGATACATTAATAGCAGAGCCATTAGAAAGACAATAAATATGGAAACATTAAGAAAATACCCTCATCTTCTCTTGCAACTTTTTAGCATCAAACTGTTCCCCTTCGTTGAAGATGTCAAGTGATGCCATTGATGCCATGGCAAGCTGGCCAATGTATTCCTCAAAAAGCTCGCTACCAAAAAGCATTGCAAATATTGCAGCTGGATCAATGATTGCCTCACTACAATAAGCATAACAAGGTATAATATTGCCATCAGCAACCTTATGGAACATCAAATCGTACTATTTAGCTTTTCATTCAATTCAAAAGAAAATTATAAATAAAAAGCAGAGAACAGGAAAACAAACGTGGATATTCCTGATTTGCCATGAGCATCATAGGCCTGTCTTTGGGCTGGGTCACTAAGAACTTGGTAAGCCTCTCCTAAGACCTGAATGCCAAAGAGACAAAACTCAATTTACTGTTCTCAGAATTAAGGACATATTGTCAGATCAAGCTTTTACAGGGTGAACCACATTATTTAGAAAAAGGGGAAAAAAACCAGCTGCAAATTTTCCAGAGTACATCAGCTATCATGGACAGAGTTGAAAGGAAAAAATGAAAATCATTGAGCCACCCAATAAGCAATATAATATAACAACAACTAACCTATAAGACATTGTCAGAATGCTACCTACAAGCATTTGCAGCCATTATTGCATTGGACAACACAGTCAGAAAGCTATTCTATTTTGAAATGTTGATCTCTTCTCTTAAAACTCTCATCTCTTGGTTTGATTAGGAGATTCTCCCCAAATGTCTTTATATGTATCAATGCCTTGTGGATACATATTACATTTCTATCAAAAAATAACAATAATGATAAATGAACCCCTTTCTCTATCAACTTGACCTTTTGGAGTGGTTGATTGTAGCAAGTGTCAGGTTCAAATTCTACAAGACCCTCTTTAACACTGATTAATAATCCAAGTGTTTGAACAATTGAGTCTTTTGTGGGAAAAGAAAATAATGGAAGAAGTTTTTGTATTTCTCCACACTTTTTTTTTTTACATAGTTTCAACTAAATATATATAAAAATTACAATGAATTAAAATAGGACACTAGCTAAGAAATAAAAAACCTAAATATAAAAATCTTTGACCATATATAAATCAAGGAAGATTTTCCCTCATTATATGCCCTAACTTAATAAAGTCAAAGATCTTCCCTAATTATATTACACAAATTTGCGAAGAATTAAACCCAAAGAGCTTCCCTAATTATATTACATAAAGTAGGGAAGAATAAAATCCAAAGATCTTCCCTAATTGTATTAACATAAATTAGGGAAGAATAAACACAAAAATCTTCCCTAATTATATCATATAAATGAGAGAAAAATAAAACATGCATATCTCCATACTCCCCCTCAAGTTGGTGAATGGATATCCTCCATTCCAAGATTGCTGATGATAAGTCAAACACAGTGCTAGATAGTCCCTTTGTAAGTACATTGGCTAACTGATCTTTGGTCAAGATGAATTGTGTGCAAATGAAAGAGGTTTTTTTTTATTTTATTTTTATTTCTAGCAGTTCCACTTCATTCTTCCAGATGGTAAAGACCGTCTCTTTCACTAGCATATCCAATCATCCTCTTCGTGCCCAGTTCCTATCCTAGAGGGTTTTTCAAGTGATCCCAACAAATTCTTCAACCTTTCAATATCTTCTCTGCTCAATTCAGAAATTGAATTTTGTGGATTTCCTTCGCTGTTTGGATGAGCATTGGCCGCATGTGCTTGTCCTCCTTTACTTTCAGTGCTATTGGAGAAATTCCTACTCATATTTGGAGGTCGTCCATTGAGTTTCCAGTATGTCTCTCTCGTATGGCGGTGTCTTTTGCAATAGCTACACCAAAGAGATTCATTTGACTACTTGACGGGAGGCTTTGATGAGTCAACCTGCTGGTTGAATCCTCCTGTGGACTGTAATGTGACCAATTCTTTAATTTTAACAGATTTTGTCACTAGGGCAGATCCATCCGCAGCTAGAGCCTCGAGCATAACACTTCTTCTTCCTTCTTCAGCACGAACTATTGAAATAGTCTCATTTAAAGACGACAAATCCTCTTTTCCTAAGATATGTACCCTTACAGCATCAAACTCAACATTAAGACCAGCAAAGAAATCATAAATATGATCTTTTTGAACAAACATCTTGAGAATTCCTACATCCGAGCTGCACTTCATCTCGATACACCAATAATGATCCAACTCCTGCCATAAGCCCTGCATGAGATTGAAATACTCTGACCATATGGGTTCCTTGCTTGGTCACTGAGATTCTTGTCTTAATCTCGTAAATTTGGGCAGCATCATGAACTTTGGAATGGGTTTGTTTGACCGTATCCCAAATCTCCTTGACTGTAGCAAGGAACATACACGTGTCGCATATTTCTGAAATCATTGAATTCCACAGCCACGACATCACTAGCGAATCCTGTTCATCCCATGGAGCAAACCCTGGATCCTTTTTTCCAGGTCCTGTTCCAGGCAAATGACTCAATTTGCCTCCTCCCTTCAAAAACATACGAACCAACTGTGACCACTTCAAATAATTCCTTCCATTCAATTCAAACATTGCTGATATATTCTGCAAATCACCTATTGAAACTACTGCAGAATTCTCAGTTGAAGGCACATCCGAGACAGATCTAGTTTTGGTGGTTTCCGACATAATTGATCAGTTGAAAGGGCTTTTGGTTAGGAAGGGAGATACAGAGGAATGGGATGAACAAAGAGATTCAAAAATGAGCCTAGGGCTCTAATACGATGTGGAAAAAATTAATAATAATGAAAGAAGCTTTTGAATTTCTGCACACTTCTTTTTTTTACATAGTTTCAACCAAATATAGATATATATAAATTACAATGAATTAAAATAGAACGATAACTAAGAAATGGAAAACCTAAGTATAAAAATCTTTGACTGCACATAAATCAAGGAAGATTTTCCTTGATTATATACCCTAACTTGATAAAGTCAAAGATCTTCCATAATTATATTACATAAATTAGGGAAAAATTAAACCCAAAGATCTTCCATAATTATATTACATAAATTAGGGAAGAATAAACTCAAAAACCTTCTATAATTATATTACATAAATTAGGAAAGAATAAAAACTAAAAGATCTTCCCTAATTATATTATATAAATTAAGGAAGAATAAAACATGCATCTCTCAATATCTCGCTTGACATGTGGCCTTGATTTCTCGTGCTGAGTTCTTGTTTTCTGTGTATACTATCTATGATTAGTCAAATTCTCCCCAACTGCTTTTCTTTCTATCCTCTTCTTCTAACCCTAGGGTTCTTCATCTGTCTTTGCATCACTAGGCGGCTTTTGATGGCTATCTGTTGTGTGTTTTTGCTTGTCCTAATTTAGGCCTCATGTTTGAGGCATTTGTTCGAGCTGTTCCCAGCATTGTTGCTGCTGGCCCAATGGAGTTTTGGCTTTTCTGGTTTTATACTTGTATTGAGAGTTTAAAGGGTAGTGCAATTATCCTTCAGATTTTTCAGCAGCTCTATCTTTTGTTCAAGTTTGGTGTTTCTACTGGTTAAGTCCAGTCATTTGTTTCTTGTTCATAGATTCTTAATAATAAAAAAAAAAAAAAAAAAAAAAAAAAAACAGCTTTTGCATAACAGAACGCAAAATAAATTTAGAAAAAAGTTACATGTTTCATTAACCATCTTTTACAGGATCTAATGCAACATATGACAAATTGGGAAAACCATCCATTACACTGCTAGTTATTCATGCTGCATTGATTTGAGCATTGAAGACCAAGTCTATGAAATCATAATGCACAAAGAACCAGACAAAAATCCCAAAAATTATTTTTTTGCTTAAACATATTGAAGAACTTTCAAACATGGTTCAGTACAAGCAGATAATTTTGTACTTGGGAGTTCCCCAAAATAAATAACAAAACCTTTCCAAAAATGTCATAACAAATCAAACTAAACAAGAAACTCAGGTGAAATAAAAATTAAGTTTTGTCCTAGGCAAGGCTAGCGAGTAGTATCTACTGGTTGACACCTATAAGATTAGTTTAAGGCCAGAGTTAAGCAGAACAACCCTTATTTAACAGCAAGGATCCTTAACTTGACCAGGAGAGCACAACATGGGCTGATACATAATAGCTTTGGCTGTCAAGAACAATATATGTTCTGTATTATCAGTCATTCATATGCTGGAATCTAATGTCTTACCTGGAAATTCTGTGCTGCAAGAGGATCATTCGGGTTTTTATCCGGGTGGACTTGACGTGCCTGCAACATGGACGTAAATCATATGGCATGATTGAGCATAATCAATAAATATTAGATTTAAAGAGTCATGAAAAATATTAAAATAAGCAATAAGTGTCTTTTTCTATTTTCACATACGTATATCCAAATGTCTGTCCCTTTCTAGAATACTGAAGGCAAGGAAATTCTTGTGTTCCCTGTTTACCCACATGTTTTCTGCTTTCATTTACATAAACGAAAATGCCTGTCTCTTTTTGTAATTATGACGGCAAGAAAATTTTTTTGTTATGTTTACCAGCAACTGAGCAAGACAGCAAAAAATAAAGATAAATAAAGTGGGACAAATCCACTTACTTCCCTAACCAAATCCAATAACAGTATCCTCATTCTCTACTTATATTGTTTCTCTCCCAATCAAAAAGAAAATAAAGAAATAGAATACTTGTTCACCAATTTTCTCTGCTTGATTGGGAGGACACCACGTTGTCTCAAACTATTCTTTGTAATTCTTTTCTGCCCCTCATCTAAAAAGAAATTTATTTCTCTATAGAAAGACTAAGAAAAAAGAAAAGGGTAAAAAAAGGAAGAAGAAGAAGAAAACTCGTTCTTAAATTTTTATCTCCATTCTCATCACATTATGTATCAAAGAGAAAGAGAAGAAAGAATTGCAATTCATTAGCTGGCCCAAAATACTGATTAACAACCACTTCCTCACTACTGACTAAGTAGCTTTTTAAAAAATAAAAAAATATATATATAAAATATAAAAACATATAGGTCACCTAGTGCTTGCAACATCCCAAGATACGCGTGAACTTTAGGTTTGGCAACATGTAGCTTGCATAACATTCTTTTTATTAAGAAGAGATTGCTTCCAAGAAATAAGCAAACATTTTTGCTATAGAAGACAAAGCTATATTATAGAATAAGAAGAATGTACAACACATACAAATGAGAATTCTCTGCAATGTAAAAGGGAAATAAAAAAATTAGAGACGTCCAATCCCTAGAAATATCTATAAATGAGAAGCCTTGAAAGGCACCTGCAGTTACCAGTTTTGCTCCAACTATAAACACCACCTTGTTGCCATAATTGTGCAGCCCAATGAATTAGTGTTCTAACTACCACCAAATCCTGTTAACTTTATAGTCTAAAACTCCTTCACATAACACGGAGCCAACCAATTCTCCCTGATGAGACCAACAACCAGAATAAAAGCTTTATAAATGTGGAGAACTATGGCCTTCTAAATGAGATAAGTAATAGGAAAACTCCGGTGGCTAGACTCATCAGTAGGACAAGGAAAAAGAGAATTACAAGAGAAAAGACGAGAGATATTAAGAGTCCACACCCATGGGCTTTGGCATTCATTACCAAAATAGCATATTCCACCAATTACCAAGATTTTGGCATACTTATAAAGAACTTCTGTAAGCAATTCAAGCATTCCTCCAATTCCTCCAGACATGTTATAGCCTGATTTTACTATATTCCTAGTTTGAAGAAGCAATCAAGTATCTCTTATAGTCATATGTCAACTATCTTTCCTCATACCTACTTCTTATTAAAAGCAAAATTAGTGCTGCTCAAGTGTGGCTGCATATGCTTAATACAACTGGTCTAGAGCTTACATTTTGATCTATATGATGCATGGACGGAGGTAAGGGCACAGAGCTCACAATATGCACATGTAAAAAGACAACACAGATGCGATTCCCACGTATTCCACACAGAATGTCAGCCAAGGTGGACTATTTTAAAACATCAAATGCAGATATATAGATTTCCAAGGTGATAGCGAATCCTTCACTAACCACATGTAAAGCCCAAGGGGTGGGTGTTGAGGTCCTTGAAAAGAACCTAGTGCAAATAATACCATAAACAAAACACCTGTGACTAATAAGCTTCCACAAAACATTTAGTTGTCCAATAGTGAAGTGGGAATGAAATTAATACCGTGGTGCGAACATCGCTGACTGGTTAAGGGAATTGAGATGTACTTCATGAAAGTTGTCCTTCCCATTAAAGCATTTAGATGTATTTCATGTATCTCTTTCTCATCCCTATTTCGATGGCAAAGAGAGTATACAAACAAGATTTTCGCAGGGAAGTAATCAAAATCAAGGTGAGATGTTGAGTCTGGTTAAATGGGAGGCTATGAAGCATAACTCCCTTTGCAACAGGAAGGACTTGGCATTAGATCTTTTGAAGATTTTAACAAGGCTCTTTTGGATAATGGTTGTGGAGGTTATTAATCAAACATCGTTCTCTTTGGACAGAGGTCAGAGTAACCAAGTAAGGAACAACCCAAAACTGGTGGATGTCTAATAAGGTGGTTGGGCCCTTTGGGATGGTTGTATGGAAGGAAATCCGGAGAGGGTGGGTATTTATAGGTGTTGTGGCTTATAACAAGTTGAGGACTTACTTTTGGCAAGATACAAGGTGTAGTTCTTGCCTTTCTACAGAGTCATTTTCCCTATTTGGTTGAGTTGGTGGTGGACAAAAAGGCTTTGATAAATTAGTCTCCATTTGGGGGCATAAATCCATTGGAATGTGAATTTCATTAAGGAAGCAAATGATTGGGAATTAGAGAATTTCTTTAGCTTTGTTGAATTACTTAAAGGGCTAAAGTTGGATTCGAGCAGAGAAAATTGTGTGATTTGGAGGGGCTCTCCAAGTGGGACCTTTAATGTTAAGCGGTTTTACGAATTGATTAGATCAAATAGTAAGGATGGGGGAAGCTCATTTGGGAGCCCTCTGCTTCCCTTAAGCTACCTTCTTGCATAGGATTCCACTGGGGAAGAATAACTCAAGATAACATTCAAAGGAGAGACATTGTGCATGTAATTAGTTGCAGCTTATGGAAAAGAAAGCTTGTAACCACAGATCACTTGCTTTTGTGCTGCATGATGACTCGTTCAGTGGGGGGATCCTCTCTTTTTTGCATCTTCATTGGGTAACTTCTACCTCTACCCAAAGAGAGCAATGGGCTTGGAAAGCAGTGTGTTATGAAGTGAAGAGTTGTTCGCCCGCTTTGTTGACTACATTTTAATTGGTTTACATGGAACTGAAAAGGAGGATTTTGAGACTTCAGAGAAGTTCTGGCATTCTAAGCTTTTAATATTGTGGCCATTGTTATAAAGTGTACACATTTTTGGTTGTCTCAAGTTGCTTGTGTCCTTGTACAGGTTGATTTTCTAGAAGTTTTGGCATTCTAGCCTTTGAATAGGGGTGGCACTACCTTAGTGCTGTTTTCCATTTTGTTTTGCTATTTACTTTGTGAATAAAAATTCTTTTTTCTTATCCAAAACAAAAAAAAAAAAGACTTGAACCTGCCACGTTGTGAGGAACCCATAAAAGCTGTCCATCCTAGGAGCACTTAAAAAATTCCAACTCCACCCCAATGCCCACATCCCTTCTTACGATTTTCATTTAAACCCAATTGCTTTAAAACTCCTTGAACTGTTACCCTTCCACAGTATTATTTTCCCTCCTCCCTTGATTAGTAATCACGCGATCCAAGATCATAAAGAAGACTAGCAACCGTCCATTTCACACCCGAAATGCACATTTTATTGTCTATATTCACCTTTTAAGAATGCGAGGAAGGAGCATGGCCTGATTAACCCTCAGACGACTTCACATGTAAAAACCCATCCTTCCTATGGATAGAGCTGCAACATATCATGTCAACAAGAAACCCCCAAATAAAAAATTAAAAAAAAAAAAAAAGAAACTTTAAAATCTCTCCCAAAGAGAAAGCATAATAGAATAAACCGAAAAGTTTGCAACTATGATATTCATGACCATCCGCAAAGAAATAAATAAATAAATAAATAAATTTATCCACTAACTTATCAAAAAATGTCGAATTTTATGCTTTCACAACTCCAGATATGCCTACGTCTAATACTAGAAAATGGTGAGCCGATATTCCAACAAGCAAACACTCTTAACCGTCTAAGCAGTACACATCAACTATTAGTCAAAGCCTTGGGGAGTGAGCGATCTTATGCTTGAATCGTTCCGAGGGAACCACCGGCAGATGGCATTGCAATCAGTCTAGAGCCCTGGAATTGTTAATAAAGGAATTGGAAAGGCATGCGTAAAGATAATTGAAGTGCAATTAATGTTGGAAGGAAATCCGGCAAGAAGGAATAGGCATGGCATGGGCCACCGAACAGGGAAATGCTGAATTACTTTTACAGAGCCAGTTATCACACGTCAATTACAGCATATATAAAACGCCATGCACAAAGACTAAGGCCCAATTTCATTGATTACTGCTGAGATGATGGATGACGGATTTAATTACTGCTGATTAAAGAGCGCAGGTCAAAGGCCCAATTTCAGAGTTCTTATCGAGATCTAGTGTTAAATTAAAACCATCGGTGGCAGGAGTAAATACCTTAATATAATAAGCTTTCTTAATCTCCGCCTCCGTAGCCGTCGGGCTAACCCCAAGGACGTCGTAGTATTCCGTCTCCTTTACCATTTGTGAGCCCTTCTCCTTTGAATCCAACAATCAATCGTTCGAAATGACCAAACTCACTGTTGGATTGAAAGGTAAGCCACCTCGAGCTTCCAACAGAGAGCACCACCCCGTCGGGATCAGAAATTTCTAGAAAGGTTTTTTGTGGGGTTTTGCAATGGCCACCATGAACAACCAAAGTTCATGGAAAATGTTTTAGGATAAAAGGAAGATTTTACCCAAATTCGAACTAAGAGAGTAAGGAATTAGCAATGTTTAACTCAAAAACCCACATCTTCGTACTTACCATCGGCTAGCCGGGCGGGGGCCATGGTGGAGGATTGAAGAACAGGGGATAGTGATGGAGAAGTTTGTGTGTCTGGGTGAACGAGATTAAGGAAAAGAGTTGAAAGAGAGATCGAAAGATAGAGGGAGAGAGGGGGGAGGAATTTATTTTTATTTTTATGTAGTAGATCAAAGGCTAATGGGAGATGATTGTACAATGCTTATGTAAGCTGGATGTCAGGATCAACTTACAATTTGAGCCCAAATTGTTTGGTCAAGAAAGGCTGACATCAATCTTTTTTTAAAAACAGAAAAAGAAATAAAAGGCTGTGATTGACTTTGACCAAAGACAGAATATTTCACATGGCTTGGTCCGAGGGCTGAAATTAGGTAGGTCCAAAATTAAATAAATAAAGGTTTTTAATTGAAAAAAATAATAATCAATTACATCTTATAATAATTTATCTAATGATAAATAATATGAGATTTATCTTTTCCGATCATAACTAAATTAACCCTGAGATTCAAAGAGTGAATAACAAAACATCAATTTCAAAGTTTTCATTAAAATTTAACATTAAATTAACAGTTATCTGTAATAACAATCAATACCTTAATCAATAAAATTAAGAAAATATAAAAACACCCTATAAAATTCTTGAAAAGTTTGCCGATAGTTTTATATTTTTATATTTATATTATTATATTTACATATTTATGACAATAAAATTTTTATACAAGTCTAACTTATTGTCATGTTTTAATTGAAACTATGAAATATTAAAATTCACATTATTATTACTCTATATCTTTAATATGGTATCAAAACCATGTTCATATAGGTTTTTATATTTTCTACTCCTTGTAAAAAAAATTATCCACATACATACACGCGCCTCCAGAGCTAAAGAGCCAAAGCCACAATCAAAGCTAAAGCTAGAGCTAGAGCCAAGAGCTAGAACAAGCCAAAGTCGATGCCAGCTCTTTTTCAGGGTTATAAAAACACTCATAAAATTTTAGATTCTCAATATATATTCTCTTTTAAAATCAAGTGATTTTCCTTTTATCAAATTGAGTTTGAAAGTGGATCTTAAAATATATTATATATTTTGATTTAATTTTGATACATATTTGATTTTTTTTATCTTTATATTTCCATATTTATATTATAATATTTCTATATTTAACATGATTTTGTCACAATATTCATAATATTACAGAGATTTCCTTTCTTATCGGAAGATATTACTCTCGGGATTAAAGAAGGTTCAAATCTTAAGTGATCGTAATCTTGATTGGTTGGATTCTAACGTTATTCACTGAGAGGTTATTTGGTAATAGCCAAGAGAGTTCAACAGAGAGGTGAGTGAAAGTGTTCGACCAAGCGAGAAAGAGTTCTACTGAGAGAATGTTTGGTGGTTTTGAGTGTTTACCGAGAGGCCCCCTTGGTGAATTATGGACTTTGTGATTATGGCTCTGATGGGTTTGGTAGTCTCTAAGTTTTATGGTTATGAGTTATTGGACCATATACTATCATTTGCCCTTCACTTCTAATGTCGTTTCAAATAAACAATATTGGAAGTAAAGTTAAAGCGATAGAAATTGGGAAATTTGAAAGAGTACAAAGATGAAGCATTTTGGGTAAGTGTAAAAAACGCAGTAGTGGATCACATTTTGGAATAGGAAGAGACACGATAGTAGAGCATTAAATATGAAACGTGCCATTTCGATCGCAAAGCATATCGCTTTTATTGCTAGAATCATATTTGATACGCTTTCTGGCATTATAAATAGTAAAGGGCAATTGGCGGAGTTTCATCGATTCATTTAGTGAAATGAAATTATGAGGTTAGGTTTTGATTTATGAGTAGTGAAGTTCATGTAAAATAGAGATGGTGAGGTGTCTCACTTCAAGATTAGGAGTATGATGAGAGAGAAGGAATTGTGGGAACACCCAGAAGGCTTGTGATTACAACAATACAAAGGGATTTGTATAGTGATCACCAACTGCGTCCTATTAAGCACTAGAGGGTGCTTTGGAGAGTCCTTTGTAAGGTGGAAAATTTCCACTCTTATCTATGAGTCTATGCATCGTATGATTAGAAGATAAATGGGGAGATGAAATACGGCCCATAGATAATCTTAGTCAAAAAGAGTAGGGAGAATAATTACTGGAATGATGGAGTTCAGAGGATGAATCTAGTCAGCGAAGAAAGTACAGTGACATTAGGCTTTGAATTATTTGTCGGTTGTGAGATAGTCCTTCCTTTTCCTTGTAGCATAATATATAATAATTTTCTCATATGACATTCAAATACGTACAATCGTCTCAATGCAAATAAAATATGAGAGCTTCACAAATAAATATACATGAATTATATAGTCATCCCAAAAATAAATAAATAAATACATTTATCAAACTAAAATCTCCAATAATCATAAAGGAAGATATGGTAATATCCAAACCCAAACCCGATACTATCAATTTCACGTCGTAACACACTAATTCTTCTTCAGTCCAAAACTAATCCTGTGAAGAGAAAGTAGGGGTGAGTATTTATGGAAAGATACTCAGTAAGTAAGGGGATTGACACCGTGCTATCAATATCAAGTGTGAACTTGAAGTGTCAAAACATGTAACATAATATCGAGTATGCAAAAATAACGTGTTATTTCAGAATAAAACATATCTGAAGTCACAAATCAGAAAATAACACATACATCCATCTATGTATCAAGTCATATATGTAGAGCCGACCGAACAAACAACCCCGGCAATAGTCTACCTAGACCAAAGACGGACGCATTGGGGGTTTTCACTATGCAAATATCAAATAATGGCTCTATACCCCAATGTTGGCCACAGACTACTCCAACTAGTCTGTAAATAATAATAATGATACATATATATAGTCGGTCGTGTATGGTATCCCGCCCAGTGCTAAACAGAGGTAAACTTATGTCCTCCCCAATGAAGGTCAACCTAGGATACCCATGCATATGATGATCTGGCGGATACCTCCGGCCGAAACGTATCCGGGCACAAGGGGTGCCTCTACCAAATGTCCTTCGTAACTACGGAATGCTATAGGAAGCATATCACCATATTACCAAAGTTGGCCGAGCACGTAGCCCCATGCATCACATCATCATGTCGGCCGGGCATATAGCCCCATACATTATAACATAATATCGGCCGGGCGTATAGCCCAAATAGTACATGTAAATCCATTTAAAACTACGTACCAATACAGTAAAAGTATTAAAACATGTCAATATGTTAAAAAGAATGGCACAGTATCCGTTTATCAAATCATGGATGCAAATCAATAAAATCAACAGTTGGGATACTCCAATGGTTACAAAAATATATCTATCAAAATCCAAAAATTTAGTTTTCACACGTATAGAAATCATGTCGTTTGAAAATCTGTAAAATATGACTTGTCAATCAATAAAAGATGTCAAAGTCCAACTTACAGTATGGGAGAGGGTAGCGCACTCTCCAATAATACCACGAAATGAAGAAAGAGTGCTCCCCTCAATCGATCAAATACTATATCACTACAATAAGAGTTTACACATAACACATTAAAGGTGTTATAGTATTTGGGAATTAAAAATCACATTTTAACTATCCATTTCAACTATCCAAATAACAACTCCAACCACACATCATCAGAGGTACCCAACGAAATGAATGCGATGCTAACATCAACTATTTATATCATCATTCACATCTCCAATATCTTCTCTAAATCATCAAAATGGCAACATAGGGTGCACACCATGAAAACACCAAACACAAGATAAAACCATAATGCTATTAACCATCAAATGCATCATTCATCTATCCAATGCAACACCATAGCATATATCTACCATATATGCATACTCACACATGTTCTTGTACAATTTTATCATTTACATATTTTCAAGTCATTTAAATACACCAATATTGGCAATACATGAACACACAATCATACAACCTTATATCTACATATAAACCTTCATTTTGCTTATTAAACACCATTCCCAATACTCCTAACAACATACTATACTTGGGTTCCCTCCAATGTACTTGGCCAAGGCATTGCACATATATAGGGTCACAACTTTCACCTCAAAACTCAGCATGCATATACCCATAACTTCTCATGCTCATGCCCTAAATTTTATGTGCATATGGTCACTAATGCACCATAAAAATCTGTACACATTTGGACTCCTTTAGTGAAGAAAATCCTACACTCATTCCTACTCTCTTTTATGCATTAACACACATATGTACATAATTTACTTCATGCCAAATTTCTGCACGTGTAATAGCACAAAAATCCTACACTTAACCTAATTAACCACATACAACGTCGGAAAATGTATTCTATTCGAATCTAATTTACATTCTAGTATATACAAGACTTCTTATCTTAAATTTATCATAAATTCGATAACCAAATCGAAGGGGTTCGAAATCCCTCACCTAGTGTTTTCTCGGAGCGCAGACCTTCGTCCGAATGTCTTTTCGATCACTCCAAAATCTACAATGTTACCTATCAAGACAGGGTTTATTAGTTAGGTTCAAACACTTTGATCGGAAGCAAAACCCTAAGTCAGTTACCTGCATGGAGGTTCGTGGGCTGTCATGGGCTCACGGGCCATCGCGGGCCGTCGCGGGCTCGCGGGCTCGTGGGTTTGTGGGTCAACGGGCCAGTGTGCTTCAGCTAGCGAGCTCACGGGTTTGCGGGCCAGTGGGCTAGGGGGCTGGCAGGCCTGTGAGATGATGGGCCTACGGGTTGGCAGGCCTACGGCTGATGGGCTTGCGGGCCGACAGTGGCTCGCGGGCCGCAGTGGCTTGCGGGCTGGTGCGTGCTCATGCACTGATGCGCTCGTACACAGGCGCGCTCACGTGCTAGCTCTCGTTTGCGGATTGAGGCGCGCTCGCTCACGGATTGGGTCCTGCTCGCGGACTGGGTCGCGCTCGTGGACTGAGGCGCGCTGTGTTTGCGCGGTGAGGATCGTACAAGGGTGCGATGGGGGAGAGAAACGAAGAGTCGGGGAGAGAGAGAGAGAGAGAGAGAGAGAGGGATTAGGGTTTCCATCCCTAATCCCCAAATTAGATTTGGGGACGCAAGGTTTTGCCCCAAAATGCTGCGTCTCCTTTTTTTTTTTTTTACACATACATATATTTCGTATTCATTTTTCGCTAGAACGCGAATTTCGTGCAAATGGGGTTTATTTCGATCGCGATTCTACAACTTAAGAATATACCAAAAATAAAATTTAAAAACCTCCCCAAAATCAAACACCAATTTAAATAAATAAATTTCTCTTTATATAATTAAATTATAGACACCGTAGTATCGGTGTTACATTTTTTAACTCCCTAAAAACAAGTTTCGTCCTCGAAACTAAAAGAGGACTAACCAGCAAATAAATGGGGGTATTGTTTCCTCATAGTCTCCTCGGGCTCACAGGTCTCTTCCTCGACTTGGTCACTCCTCCACAAAACTCTGATCAATAAAACTTCTTTGCTCCGCAGCTTCCTGATCTGCTGATCCAGAATAGCCACGGGCTGAATTAGAAGACTAAGGTTCTCTCGCAACTCAATAGGTGGAGGTTCAAGTACATGAGAAGGATCAGTTAGATATTTTCAGAGTACTGAGACATGGATGACGTCATGAGAACGAGATAGTTCATCTGGCACCGCTGTATACCACGTACTCCCTGCTGCTTGTAGGGAAAGCTAGCACTAGTGCTGTTGTCAGTCATTGTTTGAGCTCTTGAAAGCTCATCTCACAACGATCGTCCCAAAAGAACTTGACGTCCTTCCATATCAGTCTGGTAAGTGGAGCAGCGATCCGGGAGAATCTTTCAACGAACCGCCGATAACACCCCACAAGACCAAGAAAACTCCGCACCTCGGTCACTGTCTGTGGCTGCTCCTACCTTAATATGGCCTCAACCTTTTGCAGGTCAACATAAATACCCTTCGCAGAAACAATATGTCCAAGAAATCAATCTGTCTAAGCCAAAATTCAAACTTGGTGAATTTGACATACAACTGCCGCTCGCGAAAAATCTGCAAGACCACCCTAAGGTGCTACGCATGCTCCTTATTGCTCTTTGAATATACAAGGATATCGTCGATGAATATAATGACGAACTGATTCAAATAATCATGGAAAACCCGATTCATCAGATCCATGAAGGTTACTGGTGCGTTGGTCAGCCCAAACGGCATGACCACGAATTCGTAGTATCCATATCGAGTGCGGAATGTGGTCTTAGGCACATTCTCAGCCCTATTTCGCAACTGATGATCTCCAGATCGAAAATCGATCTTTAAGAAAACCCGCGCACCCTGAAGCTGATCAAATAAGTCATCAATATGTGGCAGAAGGTACCAATTCTTGATGGAAACCTTTTTTAGCTGCCTATAGTCCACACATAATTTTAGAGTCTCGTCATTCTTTTTCACTAATAATACCAGAGCACCCCAAGGCGAAGTGCTCGGATGGATAAAACCTTGGACCTTGGGCTCTCTAAGCTCAGCTGGCGCCATTCTGTATGACAGAATAGATATGAGAGTGGTCCCTAGAGCTAGGTTAATTTCGAAATCAAACTCCCGAACCGGTGGTTGTCCGGGTAGCTTCTCGGGAAATACATCTGGGAATCCTACACCACTGGGACTTTCTCAAGCCTCGGTCCCTCCACAGTGGTGTCAATAACATGATCTAGGTATGCCGTGCACCCACGGTGTATCAATTTCCTGGCCTTCATCACCGAAACAACACAGTGAGATAACACTCGCCTCTCGCCTAGGAACCTCAACAACGGCTCCTCGAGTCTCCGAAACTCCACTTCTTTGGTGAAGCAATCTACTGAGGCCCTATGCATGCTTAGCCAATCCATCCCTAGGATGGCATCAAAATCCGTCATCTCAAGTGGAATCAAGTCTGCTTCGAGTATTGTATCTCTGACCATAACCTTACTCCCTCTGTAGACGAAATCTCCAAGTATCTACTTACCGAGGGGAGTGATGACCAATATCTCCTCATCAAGTGGTGACAAAGGCTTACCCAACCTGTGAGCAAAAGACACTCTCACATACGAATGGTTCGACCCAATGTCAAATAGGACACGAGTGCCGACTCCCCATATGTTCATAACTCATATTGTGAGAAAATAAAAAGATCTGTTGATAAATATGAAAAGATATATGCTTACACACACACACACACACACATATATATATATATATATCAAAATGTATATACATAACAACATAGTTAAGCCTCTAAAGCTTTAACTAGTGATGGTGCTAAAAAAAAAGTACATAAAAAAATATCTCTAAATATGGGGATCAGTGGGAGGAGCACTAACAATCACGTCAAGACTCGCCCGAGCGTCCTCATGCGTCATTGAGTATACACGGGCCTATGTCCTCTGCTGCTATCGGAATGGTCCTGGTGCCGCGTTGCTCCCGACTGCTGTCCGTGGAGCGGTGTGACTCGAGTGCGCAGGTGCTCCTTGCTGTCCTCCTCGGGGAACACTCGAGTGTCCTACAGCTATCTGACCTCCCAATCCCAACTCGGGGCAGGCGCTTCTGATGTGCCTGGCTTCCCACACTGGAAGCACGTAACAAATACCGTACACTCTCCAAAAGGGTGGTATCTACCATATCGGTGGCAAAAAGGGTGTCGTTGAGCTGAAATCTGAGTAGTGACACTAGAAGCCGGTGCTCGAATCCCTAAGATCATGATCCCTGTCCAGAATGTACTTGTCTCGGCTGAGAAGAGTCTTCCTGATATCCTGAACTCCTGAACTCCTGGCTCGAAGAAGCCCCAGATCTCTTCTTCCTTAGCTCTCTGTTCTCCCGTTGTCTGCCCTCAGCACGGATGATCTCCTCCTCCCTAAGTGCTGAATCCACGATCTCCGCAAAGGAGAGACTAGGAGTCACTGTCATATACCTCCTGATGTTCAAGTTGAGGCCATCCTCAAACTTGAACCGTAGTTATTTTGGCGTCGCCAAGTCTGGAACGAAAGCAGCTAGTCGCCTCATCTCTGTCTCATACTCTGTCACTATCAGAGAAGTACCTGCGATCGAACTCCCGTAGGAAGTCCTCCCATCGCAACGGCTCAATAGCATCGTCACAAATCGCCTCCCATCAAGTGAGGGCGTCACCATCTAATAGTCTCTCTACTATCCGAAACCGGTAGTCCTCACTCAACCCCAGATCAGTTAAAATTCTGCGGGTGCGGTTGATCCAGTGCTTTGCTGCTGTGAGATCACCTGTTTCCGCAAACTCCGTATAGCCTAACTGCCTTGCTTTCTTCACCAATTGGGTGAGCTCATGAATACGTCTCAAAATGGAGGAGGTAGTGTCACTAGGTCCTGAAATAGTGGAAGGACCGACAACTGGGGGCTGATCTGGTACAACTAAAGGTGGCACGGCTGTAGGAGTCGGCGCGGCCATCGGTACTGGTGGAGGTGGCATGGCTGTTGGAGTCGGTACTGCCGTCGATGGTAGTGGGGGTGACATCTAAACCCCGTGGGAGGTGTACCACTCATACACCTGCCTAAACACCTCAAAGGACGGTGGTGGAACCTCGGCTGGAGCAGCCGGCTGAGTAGGCGCTGCAGGGGTGCCCGTGAAGAGGAAGCAGCCTCAGGCACTCCAAGGGTCTCAGGTCCCCTTGCAGGGTCAGGCACTTGAGGAGTCTCAAGTAGCGCGAGCCTATCTTCGTGTCCCGCTGGTCTACCACATCTAGGCGGCATAATTCTGCAAGGAGAGAACTTTCATTAGATATAACTCTAGAGTTTGGCATGATTGAAAAATTAGGAACTAACCCCTTAAAATAAATGAAATTAGTGATCTACAACCATGTATGAGACTTTAAATGACTGTACGAAACTCTCTAATATATTGAAGACTTTTAAAAGTACTTGTGAAGACTTTTATTACTATCCTTTCTCAAACCTAGATGCTCTGATACCAACCGAACTGTCATGCCTCGAACCAGGATCATGAGCAGCCGCCCATTACCCTGCATGTCGACTAAAATTTTACAGAAAATTGGGCAGAACCTCCCCATATTTCGGAGGTCTCCCATGTATAATTTGACCTGTATATCAACATTTATTCTGTAAAATAAATAAATGACTATCCTGGTCTCTCCAAAGTCAACCAATGCCATAGCCAACTTGCAGAACAACGCAAAACTATAAAAATTTCTAGCAGATCTAGCCACAGACCTCTACTATCATGCCCAACTAGAGTATAAGCAGCCGCCACACCAAGCTGATATAAAATTTTACATAATATATAATAATTTTCCCAAATGATATTCAAATACGTACAATCGCCTCAATGCAAATAAAATATGAGAATTTCATAAATAAATATACATAAATTATACAGTCATCCCAAAAATAAATAAATGAGTACATTTATCAAACTAAAATCTCCAATAATCATAACGGAAGATATGGTAACATCCATACCCAAACCCGGTATTATCAATTGAACGTCGTAACACACTAATTCTTCTTCAGTCCAAGATTAATCCTGTGGGGAGAAAGTGATGGGTGAGTATCTATAGGAGGATACTCAGCAAGTGAGGGGATTGACACCGTGCTATTAATATCAAGTGTGAATTTGGAGTATCAAAACATGTAATATAATATCGAGTGTGCAAAAATAACATGCTATTTCAGAATAAAACATATCTCAAGCCACATATCAGAAAATAACATATACATCCATCCATGCATCAAGTCACATATATAGAGTCAGCTGAACAAACAACCCCGACAATAGTCTACCTAGACCAAGAACAGACGCATTTGGGGTTTTTATTATGCAAATATCAAATAATGACTCTCTACCCCAATGTTGGTCACAGACTACTCCAACTAGTCTGTAAATAATAATAATGATACATATATATAGTCGGCCGTGTATGGTGTCCCGTCCAATGCTAAACAGAGGTAAACTCACGTTCTCCCCGATAAGGGTTAACCTGGAACACCCATACACATGATGATCTGGCGGATATCTCCGGCCGAAACGTATCCGGGTACAAGGGGTGCCTCTACCAAATGTGGTTCGTAGCTACGGAATGCTATAGGAAGCATATCACCATATCACCATATCACCAAGTCGGTCGGACACGTCGCCCCATGCATCACATCATCATGTCTATTGGACATATAGCCCCATGCATCATAACATAACATCGGCCAGGCGTATAACCCAAATAATACATGTAAATCCATTTAAAACTACGTGCCAATACAGTAAAAGTATTAAAACATGTCAAGATGTTAAAAAGAATGACACAGTATCCATCTATCAAACTCATGGATGCAAATCAATAAAATCAACATTTGGGACACTCCAATGGTTACAAAAATATGTCTATCAAAATCCAAAAATTTAATTTTCACATGTATAGAAATCATATCGTTTGAAAATCGGTAAAACATAATTTGTCAATCAATAGAAGATGTCAAAATCTCACTCACAGTATGGGAGAGGGGAGCGCACTCTCTAATAATACCACAAAGTGAAGAAAGAGTGCTCCCCTCGATCGATCAAGCGCTATATCACTACAATAAGAGTTTACACATAACACATTAAAGGTGTTATAACATTTGGGAATTAAAGGTTATATTTTAACTATCCCTTTCAACTATCCAAATAAAAACTCCAACCACACATCATCAGAGGTACCCAACGAAATGAATGCGATACTAATATCAACTATTTACATCATCATTCATGTCTCCAATGTCTTATTTAAATCATCAAAATGGCAACATAGGGTACACACCATGAAAACACCCAACTCAAGATAAAACCATAATGCTATTGACCATCAAATGCATCATTCATCTATCCAATACAACACCATAGCATATATCTAGCATATATGCATACTCACACATGTTCTTGTACAATTTTATCATTTACACATTTTCAAGTCATTTAAATACACCAATATTGGTAATACATGAATACACAATCATACATCCTTATACCTACATATAAAACTTCATTTTGCTTATTAAACACCATTCCCAATACTCCTAATAGCATGCTATACTTGGGTGCCCCCCAATTTACTTGGCCAAGACATTGCACATATATAGGGTCACAACTTTCACCTCAAAACTCAGCATGCATATACCCATAACTTCTCATGTTCATACCCTAAATTTTATATGCATATGGTCACTAATGCACCACAAAAATCTGTACACATTTGGACTCTTTTAGTGCAAAAAATCCTGTACTCATTCCTACTCTCTTTTATGCATTAACACACATATGTATACACTTTATTTCATGCCAAATTTCTGCATGTGTAATAGCACAAAAATCCTACACTTAACCTAATTAACCACATACAACGTCGGAAAATGTATTCTATTCGAATCTAGTTTACATTATAGTCTATACAAAACTTCTTATCTTAAATTTACCCTAAATTCGATAACCAAATCGAAGGGGTCCGAAATCACTCACTTAGGGTTTTCTCAGAGCGTAGACTTTCGTCCGAATGTCTTCTCGATCACTCTAAAATCTGCAATGATACCTATCAAGACATGGTTTATTAGTTAGGTTCAAACACTTTGATAGGAAGCAAAACCCTAAGTCAGTTACCTGCGTGGAGGTTTATGGGCTGTCACGGGCTCACGGGCCGTCCCGGGCTATTGCGAGCTCGTGGATTCGTGGGTCAACAGGCCAGTGGGCTAGCGGGCCGACAGGCCTGCCAGTTGATGGGCCTGTGGGCTAGCGGGCCTGCGAGCCGACAGTGTCTCGCGGGCTGTAGTGGCTTGTGGGCTGGTGCGCGCTCGTGCGCTGGTGTGCTCATGCGCAGGTGCTGGTGCGCTGGTGCGCTCGTGCGCAGGTGCGCTCGTGGCCTGGCTCACGCTCGTGGGCTAGCTCGCACTCTCGGGCTGAGGTGCGCTGTGTTCGTGCGGGGAGGATCGTGCAGGGGTGCGATCGTGCTCGCGCTGGGGCACACTCGGCTTGCGCGGGGAGATTGCGCAGGGCCGCGCTCGCGTAGAGAGGAGATCGAGAGGTGGCAGAAGGCGCTGCAGTCGTACGCTGTGGTGGAAGGCGGTGCTCACGGGAGGAAAGGCACGATCGGTCGAGGCACGATCAGTCGAGGCTCACGGCAGAGGGATACGAGGCAGCGGATTTGGGCGAAGCCGAAGAGAGAGAGAACGAAATAGAGAGAGATAGTGAGCGGGGTAGAGAGAGAAGACAGAGAGGGGAGAAGAAGAAGAAGAAGAAGAAGAAGAAGAAGAAGAAGAAGAAGATGGCGGTGGGCTGTTGGCGGCAGAGCTCGGGGCGAAGGAGGAGTGGCTCCGCAGTGGGGGAGAGAAACGAAGAGTCGGGGAGAGAGAGAGAGAGACGGATTAGGGTTTCCGACCCTAATCCCCAAATCAAATTTGGGGACACAGCGTCTGCCCCAAAACGCTGCGTCTCCTTTTTTTTTTTTTACACATTCATATATTTTGTATTCATTTTTTGCTAGAACGCGAATTTCGTGCAAATGAGGTTTATTTCGATCGTGAACCCGACAACTTAAGAATATACCAAAAATAAAATTAAAAAACCCCCCAAAATCAAATACCAATTTATATAAATAAATTTCTCTCTATAAATTAAATTATAAACACCACAATGTCGGTGTTATAGGTTCTGGCCTCAATGGAATAGGAGGGGCTACCACCCGCTGAACCGTTA
This sequence comes from Dillenia suffruticosa, assembly GCA_033439265.1. Classification (NCBI taxonomy): domain Eukaryota; kingdom Viridiplantae; phylum Streptophyta; class Magnoliopsida; order Dilleniales; family Dilleniaceae; genus Dillenia; species Dillenia suffruticosa. Next base: position 25,663,276 of record JAVTVX010000015.1, read on the forward strand.
GTGGTCTAAGTGGTAGAACATGCTGCAGAGGAGCAATCTGTGGCATTCCAGCCCTAAGAGGATTACGTGAAGCATAATGACCTATTTGAAAACATATGAATCAAAATCTCGTTCCTCCGTCACATGGTCCTACATGAAGATTCTCACAACTGGGACATGACGGTCTCTTATCGGAACTTTCATCCTACTCAAAATGCCTCTTCTTTTCCTTCTTCTTCTTTATGCTTGGAGCTTGAACTTCCGCTGACCCCTTTCCCCGTAACCTTTCTTGTCTATTCTCAGTAACCAACTCCAAAGTCTTAGCATTGTTCACTAAATCCCGATGAGTTATAAAAGACTAAGGTACTAGGTATCTCTAAAAAATGATCGTAATCATTTTCTGAAGCTCTTGGCTCTCTTTCATCCGTATCAACTAATTTCAGAGCATACACTGATAATTTAGTGAAGCGATCTTCATACTGACTAACAGTCTGACTGCCTTGCCTCAAATTCAAAAACTCTAACATCTTCTAATCTCTAAAAAATACAAGTATGTATCTCTCATGGAAGATTTGTATAAAATCACCCCATGTGACATGCCGTAGGTCATCTCTATATCAAAGTCTCAACTCCGAACTCCACCAGTCATACGCAACTTCCTTCAGATAATGGGTAGCCAGTCTGACCTTATTTCCTCTACAACTATAAACTCAGAAAAAAGTCTCTACATCTCTATAATCCAAGTCTCTGCAATTTGAGAATCATCACTCCTTGAAAATATTATCGGCTCCATCTTTCTAAACTTAGTCATCAGTTTCAAGAATCGACGAACCTCTGGTAGCATGCATACATTCCCTCTATCTTCATGTCCCTTTCTACATTTGGTGGCTCTCTGATCTTTACATGATCTAACCCAATCTGACTCAAAACCAACGGATACCACTAGAGTTGCTAAAACTAACATAGCTGAAGAAGTAGGCGTGGCATGACTAGTTGGAGAGATATCTTTACTCTCGCTCCTTATCGCTGGTTGAGACAATCTTTTAGTTAGTTTACGAATGTCTTCTGACATAGTGCCTACCATAACCATTAGGGCGGCTAAAGCTTGCTGTAAATCTGGTCCTTTTGGCCTCTGATCGCCTGATACCTGAAAATGAGGCTCCTGCCTCTGCTTATCATCCTTATGTTTTCTCCCAAGAGATACTTCATTCTGTCTATTGGTCTTAACCATTTGTATCTTGGTGACTTGATGTATATAAATGACAAACAACATCACTCATGATATAAATCACTCTCTACCTAGTAATCTAAACCTATAATCTCAAATTCTAAGTATAGATTACCCAAAATATTGGATTTTGATACCAACTGTAATGACCCGTTATCCAAGTGTCGCACCCCCTATCAAAAGGCAACATGCATGCAAATGCGGAAGCAACCAATATGATTAAAACGCAACGTCAAGACTCGCGATAGTCATACTTCCTATGTGTGATAACACGGAAAGAGAATTTATATTAAAGGAAAATAAATTGCTTGTTCTTTTCAAATAAAATAAAAACTGATTCTGCCCTATTTAGTAACTATTTAGCCACCTGGAGTTAGTATATAATCTGATAAAATACACAAGTCACCCGTAATATCAAATAAATGGTATTAATGGCTCTCCCGACCATCCGATAACATATTATAAAATATAGTCTCAATATAAACAAAACTATACATATAAGGCCCTCCTTGGTATCCAACTATTCATTTATATATAATAGGAAATTCATACAAATCCAAAAGTATCACAAGAACCACATGCCTTAACAATATAAGTGGGTCGGGAAAGAGTAGGGATTGAAATCTCTTGACTCAAAAGCCTCTATCCAACGATTCCCTCTCGTCTCCTTAATCATCTGAAAATAAGGATATCAGAGTCAGCATAAACTAAGCAAGTACACAGAGAACCAATAGTATGCATAGCAAGAAAATAGGCACTAGGATATTAACATCATCATACAGTAATGTAAGCTTGCAGACTGTACCAAAGATGCATATTATCACTAACATTCTCAGGAAAACAAATATGATAATCACTTATGGAGCCATTATTCTTTCTCAAATTCATTGTTTTATTTCATTTAATAATTAAAGAAATATATAGAATGTTGAACCAAGTTAATTTATGAGAGTCTGAAAAAGTAAACCAACATTTAGTATTTTTAAATGAAATTTAGGTATTTTAGATTAGACACCTTAAACATTTCATCTGTTTCTAATTCTACCTTCGTAGGGTGGAGATACAAACATAACTCCTCAAGTTTCGCTTGCAGGCTTCGCACAAGTTTTAGAACTCTATATACAACCCGTATTCCTCAAGTTTCACCCCAGCTTCGCACAAGTTTTCGGATAATTTTTTTTATGCTTCTCATAAGGTAATCACTATCTTGTAACACATTAATTTCTTATGATCCATTACCAAATATCACTAATATACAATTTGTATAGTTAGTCAACACCTATCATTTCATTGGGCTATTTCAATAAGTTATCAACATAAACAAGTTTCAATAAAACGATCATATCTTGAGCTACAATGTTAGGATTGAAATGAATCAAGTTGCCACACAAAATTATGATTTAAGACTACAACTTTTATATTTATAGTTAAATTCAGTCCCAATTGTGTAAAAAAAGCAAACACAATAACTTTACAGTCCAAAATCGATAATACAGTTTGTGCAGTTATAGAAAAATAAACATAACCTTTTTTGTACACATCAGATTAGACTGATTCAAGTGGTCATTTGAAGATACGAAGTAGGACTATGGTTTTTTAACCTAATTCATCCTAAAAGATTGCTCAAAATCGAAACAAAGTTCAGTACCGAAATTGGCAGGAACAAGTTTTTCTGCAGAAAATGAGTCACTTTGAAAATTCACAAATATTCGTTTCTCAATGAAACTTTTCCAATTATATGTCATTGTAAAATTATGAAAATCTAGTTTTTCAAAAGAAAACTATACTCTACTTGTAATTATGCAGAAAAAGATATGGAATAAAAAATAGAGTATGATCATGCTGTGAAACAGAGCAGTTTTTCTACAAAAATCATGCTATTTAAAAAATTCATCAAAAATTCAATTCTCTACGACACTCTTTGAATCATATGTCAATTTAAAGGTATGAGAGTCTAATTTTACCAAAAGAAAACCGTACTCAATTTGGAGTTGTGCATAAAAAGTTATAAATCAAAAACTGAATTATGGATAGACTATCTAGCATACAAAATTTCTAAAGTTTCATTCAAGGGCGAGATTGTTTTTTCCCTAATTCATTTCCTCTGAATTCTAACAACACAATTATATCAAAAAATATGTTCTATAGAATTATTAGACATTAATTTAACAAACACATACAAGATGTTTTCCTTTTTAGGTTTGAGAACCAATTTGCTCTCCTATATACTTCTTCTTTCAAATCTTTAACTTCCTATATATTTTTCAGCTTGTTTTACAACTTATTTATCCTTCTTTATGTTAGGGCACTTAGTAGTTGGATAAAAATTACTGGATTTAAGCTTAGATGACTATTCCTATGGAGTTAGAGTTGAGTTCTTGGAAAGAAAAGAAAAAAAACGTGAATTGAGTTGAAAATGAAAAACATTTCTTCCATTCTCCTTTTCATTGCTATTCTAAATGGTTTGCGAGTTTTCCAAGTAATTTGATGTGTTTAAAGTGGTTGTACCATGCGGTGGGTAATGAAATGTTATGGTGTCTTTTTGTGATGACACATGCAACTCATGGCTCCCATACTTTAATTTAATTTAATTTATTTAATTTATTCTATTCACTCGTGTGTTCCACTAGTCTATGTTAATTTAATTTAATTTTTTTAAATATATACACGATATATCATACAAATTGAAACATGTATCGCAATTAAGAGAAAATTCACAAATCCTATCATAGTACGATGCGAAAGAATTTAAGTGTGATAAGTAAAATTGCAAACGAAAATAGATGTTTTAATATTTTCTAAAAATGGGATCTTATAATTCTGCTAGTTTTTAAAACAATTTCTGAATCATTTTTATATTCTAAATTGGTTTTGGAAAAATCTTTTGCTTTGATCGAAAGTAGTTTTGAGAATTTTTCATCTCTCATAAAATTTTTGAAAGGTGCTTTTAATGGATATGGACAAATTTTCTATCTTTATTTTCAGCAGACGTATTTCTTCTTTCGCAATAAAATTTTGCATCTTTATAGTTTCATTTTCAGATTTCACATTAGTTAGTTTAGGATTTAAAAGTTGATTTATTTGTATCAAAACATCTTTTTCATTTTTTATATCAATTATTTTGTATTTTAATTTAATAATTACATTAAACACATTTTTAGTATTAGAATAAGAATATGTAGAATTTTCAGATTCAGTGTCAAAAATAACCTGTGACTTTGCCCTGAGACAGAAATTTGCTTCTTCTTCACTTTCTAATTTTTAATCGAATTTATCCAAATCACTCCATGTTGCCATCGTAGCCTTTTCATTTTTTCAAAATTTCTGTAACTTTTTTAGTAAAACAGGATACTAGTATTTTATGTAACCTGATTTCTTACGTTCGTAACAAATTATTTTGTCATGTTGCTTCTTTTCTTTGTTGTCTTTTCCAGCACTAGACTTAAAATTTTCGTCAATTACTAGATTTTTTAGATTAAAAAATTTTTTTACTCTTATTTTTAAGAAGACGATTGAGTCTTTTTATTAGTATGGACAACTCTTGATCACTCCCTTTTTTATCCTCTGAATCTTCATCTTCTATTACTACAAAGGCTATTGTTTTCCTCTTGCCTTCTGTTTCAACAGCATGGAAAATTTCTACCTCATAAGACATTAGTTTGCCTCTTAACTCATTTAGGGATAGCTGGTTCAGATATTATGCTTCTTGAATTGCTGTTTTCTTGACGTTCAATGTTTTAGGCAGCACACGAAAAATCTTCTTAACCTGATAAACATTTGAAATCCTTTTGTCAAGTGAGTTTAGTTCATTAGTAATAATTGTGACGACCCGTTATTCAGTCGTCGCACCCCCTAACAAAAGGAAATATACATGCAAATGCGGAAGTAATCAACACGATTAAAATACGACGTATGGACTCGCGACAGTCGTACTCCCTGTGTGTGATAACACTGAAGAAGATTTATATTAAAAGAAAATAAATTACTTATTCCTAAAATAATGGTAAGAGCTCTCTTATTTAGTAACTATTTAGCCACTTTGAATTTAATATAAAACCTGATAAAATAAACAAAACACCACTAATATCAAACAAACAGGTAGTAATGGCTCTCCCAGCCATCCAATGACAATCTATGGTATATAGTCACAACATAACAAAACTATACATATAAAAGTCTCATTGACTTTCTACTATTTGTTTACATATTATAGTTAACTCATACAAATCCAAAAGAGATACAAGAACAACATACCTTAACAATATAAGTGGGTCGGAATGGAATAGAGATCGAAATCCCTTGGTTTAAAAGTCTCTACTCTGCGATTCCCTCCCCTCTCATTGATCTCCTGAAAACAAAGATATCAAGTTAGTATAAATTGAGTAACTACACGGGAAAATAATAGCAAGCATAACAAGTAAGCAGTCATAGGAATATCAATATCAACATGCAAATAATGCGACATTAAAGAGTACACAAAAGATACATGTTATCCCAAATAATCTCAAAGAAAAAAGTGTAATTACTACTTTAAATTTATTATCTTTCTCTATTTTTATTATTCTAATTTGAAATTGATATTTAAAGAAATGAGTAAAATGTCAAATCAAGTTAGTGTATGAGGGTCTGGATGAGCAAACCAAAATTTAGTATTCCTAAATGAAATTTAAGTCTTTTTAGGTTAGATACCTTAAACACTTTACCTTCTTATAATTCTACCATCGTAAGGAGAAAAGATACATTCATAATTCCTCAAACTTTGCCTGCAGACTTCTCAAATCTTGTGAAACTCCATATTCCAATTGCACCTTAAATTTCACCAACAGATTTCGCAAAACTTTCGAAAGAATCATCGTGTTATCACTTTCTCTTTATATTACTTTATATTTACATGAGATAATAATCACAAAGATCTCAATTTGTTACAAGAATTACATAGGATTCATAACTAAATATCACGAATATGCGATCTCTATGGTCAACCAACTCATAGCACTCCAATAAGTTATTTTAATGAGTTTCCGGTACAAACAAATTTTGATAAAATTGTCATATATTGTGTTATAATATTTGGATTGAGATGAATTCATTTGTCACACAAAACTAAGATTTAGGGTTACAACTTTATATTACAGCTAATTTTGATTCCAATTGTATAGAAAAAACCACATCAAATAATATTTCAACCCAAAATTCATCATACAACTTATGTAGTCATAGAAAAATTAACATAACTTTTTCTACATATATCAAATTGAGATGATTCCGGTGGCCATTTAAAAATAAAACATAGGGTTACAGTTATTCAGAGATTAGCCCAATTTAACTTAGAAGGTAGCTAACAATCGAACTATAATTCAGCATAGAAACAGGCAAAAACATGAGAGTTTTTTTTTTTTTTTTTTGCAGAAAATATATCACTTTGAAAATGAATTATATGTCATTTTAAAGTTATGGAAGTCTAATTTTTTTTTTTTTAGAAAAAAACCTCACTCACTTTGTAGTTGTGTAGAAAAAAATATTGAATAAAGAATAGAGTATGGTCATAATGTGAAACAAAGTAGTTTTTCTGCAAAGTTCATATTATTTCAAAAATTCACCAAAAATAATTTCTCCACGAAAGTCTTTAAATCATATGTCATTTTAAAAATATAGAAGTCAAGTTTTATCAGAAAAAACCATATTTAATTTAGAGTTGTGCAGAAATATTATGAACTAAAAACTACATCAAGGTCAAAATATCCAGAATGTTAAATCATAGTTTTCTTCTATCTTTTGACTTTTCAATGTGAGATTTTCCTTTCTTTTTTCATTCCATTCTTATTTTAATACTACAAACAATCTGAAAACATATTAAATATGGTTATTAAACATCAAAGAAATAAACATAAATATGGTACTTATCTTTTCAAGCTTCAAAGTCCACTTCTCTTTAACTCTTTCAACTTTCTTACTTTCTATGTATTTTTCAGATTGCTCTATAGGTGTTCTAAACTTCTTTTTTCTTCCCAAAGGCTAGTGTTAACATATATATAGATAAAAGTGGTTTAAGTCAAGCTCAAGTAGTTTTAATAGAGTTTAGGGTGGGTTTGTATAGCAGGAAAGTGAAATCCAAAAATAGGCTTTTAAGAAAAGGAGATTGTATCTTAAACTGTTTTCTCCCTCTCTCTATCTCTAAGTGGAATGTGGGGCCCCAACCATTGTGATGTGTCAAAGGTGTGGATGTCAAGTATTGGGTGTTGATGGTGTAACTTTTCTCTTCTCATTTTTTTTTTAAATTCATTTTCATTTCATTTTTTTTCATTTTTTTTCTTTCTTTTGTGGGTCCAATATAGAACCCTAATTCGGTTCTCATGTTACCTTATTCAAATCGTTCTCATTCGTCAATATATTCCATAATCTATACTAGTTTTAATATATATGACCTCTGCTTAAAACCATAAACATAAAAATTAAAATATGTATCGCAAATAAAAAAAATCAATGAAATTTATCATAATACGATGCGAAAAATTTCATTGTGTTCAATAAAATGCAAATGTAAATACATGTTTTAATATTTTCTCGAAATAAGATCCTGCATCATTCCCCCTTAAAAGATTCGATCCTCTGGATCATCGCTCATGCTAAAAAAGATATGAGTACCATTTCCTCATTTCTGATTCCAGCTCCCATGATGCCTTCTCAGAGGAATGATATCTCCCCAGAACTTTTATTAATATGATAATTTTGTTTCTTAAGTTCTACTATCGAGAGTCTAAAATCTAGATTGACTACTCGACATAAGTTAAATCTTCAGCAATTTGGAGTGATTCATAACTGATCACATGTGAAGGATTATGAACATAGTTCCTCAACATGGAAACATGAAATATAGGATCAACTCTCTCAAATGTTGGAGGTAGAGCCAACTCATAAGCAGATAATCTGACTTTCTCTAGAATCTCAAAAGAACCAACAAATTTAGGGTTAAGTTTTCCCTTTCTCTTCCCAAATCTCACTACCCCTTTGATTGGAGTAACTTTCAGGAAAACTTTATCTCCTATCTCAAATTCCAAATCTTTGTGTCTCTTATCAGCATAACTTTGGCGTGATTGAGCTATTCTAAACTTTTCTCGAATGATCCGAACCTTTTCTATGGTTTCTTATAGATATGCAAGCCCGATTTTAAATTGAAATATTTGTTTCTCTCCCACTTCGTCCCAACAAAGAGGAGACCTATATTTTCTCCAATATAATGCTTCAAATGGTGCCATGTCAATGGTAGAGTGGTAGTTGTTATTATAAATAAATTCTACTAATATTGAATGTTTACCAAACTACCACGAAACTCTAAAACATAAATTCTTAACATATCCTCTAGAGTATGTACAGTCATTTCTGACTGACCATCTGTTTGAGGATGATATGCTGTCGAGAAACTAATTCTAGTTCCAAATATGGTCTGAAAGTTTTGCCAAAATCGATAAACAAATAGTAGATCTCTATCAGAAACAATGGATATCGATATGGCCATGTAATTTCATGATCTTATCAATATAAAGTTTCACTAATTTTTCCATAGAAGGAGAAAGTGAGCTGATTTGGTGAGATGATCTATAATAACCCATATGGCATCATATCCCCTCATAGTTTTGGGCAATCCCAAGACAAATCAATGGTGATATGGTTCCATTTCCACTCTTCCACTCAGGGATATGGAGTGGCTCAAGCAATCCATCAGGTTTCTGGTGTTCAGCTTTCACTTGTTGACATGTCAAGCATTTATGAACAAACTCTACAATGTCTCTTTTAATATTGGGCCACCAAAAGGATTGACGTAAATCTCTGTACATCTTGTGGATCCTGGATAAACATAAAAGACTGAGCTATGTGCTTCCTCCAAAATTAATCTCAACAATCCCTGAGCCTCTGGAACTACTATCTTGTCTCGAAATCTGAATATTTCATTTGATATATTGAATTTAGGCTTCCCTCTTTAAGAACGTCTTCCCTGAGATTAATTGTCACCTCATCAGTTTGCTGAGCTACCTTAATGCAATCAGATAGATCTAGTCGGATCATAAACTGAGTTAAAAGAGACCTCTGGCTGGTAACCTCAGCATCAATACTCAATTACTCAAACTCAACTATCATATGATATTCTCTTACTCGTAGAGTTGCTACGGGTACAGTAGATTTATGGCTTAAGGTATCCGCTACAATATTTGTTTTGTTGGGTTGATATTGAATGGTAATATCATAGTCTTTTAATAATTCAAGTCATCTGCATTGTTTTAAGTTCAATTGCTTTTGGATAAATAAGTATTTGAAACTCTGATAATTAGTGAATATTTCATAGTACTCACTATAGAGGTAGTGTCTCCAAATCTTTAAAACAAAAACAATAGGTGCAAGCTTTATATCATGCGTGTGATAGTTCTCTTCGTGAGATTTCAATTGTCTAGAAATATAGACTATCGCATTCTATCCTTGCATCAGTACACAACCCAAATAGACTCTGGATGCAGACTAAAGATCACATATCCTTATCTACTAACCGATAATGTTAATACTAGAGCCAATACATGCTCATCCTTTAGAGTCTGGAAACTTGTCTTACATTATTCATCCCATCTGAAAGGTGTATTCTTATGAGTTAATCTTTTAAATGGAACAGTTATCGAAGAGAAATCATTAGCAAATATGGTAATAACCTGTCAAACACAGAAAACTACGCACCTCTGTAACTGAAGTTGGTGCGAATCAGTTAACAAAAGTTTCAATATTCTTTGGATCTACAGAAAATCCTCTACGAAAGACAATGTGACCCAAGAAAGCTATTTCAATAAGGCAGAATTCATATTTATTTAATTTGACATACAATTTCTCATTCCTCAAATCTGTAAAGTAATGCGAAAATATTGTTCATGTTGAGATCGATATTTAAAATAAACCAACACATCATCAATAAATACTATAACGAAGTCATCCGAATAGCGTTTGAAAACACAGTTTATCAAATCCATGAAAACTACTGGAGCATTAATTAACTTAAATGACATAATCAAGAACTCATAGTGACCATAACAAGTGTGAAATGCCGTCTTAAGTATATCTTTCTCTCTAACCCTAATATGATGATAACTAAATCTAAGGTCCAGTTTAGAGAACTATGACATCTCTCAACTGATCAAATATATCATTAATTCTCGGTAAGGAGTATTTATTTTTTATCGTAACTTGATTCAATTTGCAGTAATCAATGCACAATCTCAAGGAATCATCCTTTTTCTTTACAAACAAAATTGGTACACTCCAAAGAAAAACACTCGAACAAACAAATCCTTTATCCATTAGTTTTTGTAACTGAGTTTTCAACTATTTCAATTTAGCTGGTGCTATCCTATATAGAGTTGTGGAGATATGTATGGTATCTGGCATCACATCAATAGTGAACTCTATCTCTCTATCTGGCGGTAATCCAAGCAAATCATCTGAAAATATATCCAAAAAATCCCGAACCACTGATATGTCACACAATTGGATTGTCCTTTCTTGTTTTCAGTGACATAAACTAAATATTCCTGATAACCTCTGGATAGCATCCTAGTTGCTCGAACAAAAGATACAATTGGAGGTCTAATAAATCTATCACCAATAAATAAAATCTGTGACTGTTCTGGTAGTGAAAAGCAAAAAATCTTTCGATGACAATCAATTAGTGTATAATTAGTTGATAACCAATCCATGCCCAGAATTATATCTAAATCTATCAACTCTAATGGTAGCAAATCAAGGTTGAAATCATGTCCCTAGAAACTCACAATACAACTTCTATAAATCTCAGTAATAAAAACCTCATTCCCAAGCGGGGTAGCAACCTACACCACTGCTTTAGAGGTTCACACTAACGAGACAAATGCATAATAAATGCTAATGAAATGAAAGAATGCATGGTACCCGGATCAATCAAAACACGCACATCACTAGAAAATAATTTCATTTTACTTGTAATCACATTAGGTAATGCATGAGCCTCTTGAGTAGTGATTACATGAACTTTAGCCTGACCTCATGGGTCTGGTGGCATTCCTTGAGATCATCTCTATTGTGGCTATTATGGTAAAACTGGTCTAGATGGTCCTGACCTTAATGGAACTTGAGGGGCTACTACCTACTGAGCCAGTAGAGGTCTAAGTGGTAGAACATGCTATAAAAAAGTAGGCTATGACTGTCCGAGCCTAAGAGGACAACGTGAATCATGATGGTCTGACTGAAAACATGTAAAACAAAGTTTCGTTTCTCCATCACACAGCCCTATATGAAGATTTCCATAAATGGGACATGACGACCTCTTACGGAAACTCTCACCATGCTCATGTCTATTTATTATAGATAAATATATTAAAATCTTCATTGATAATACACAAGTTAATACATTTATTTTTAATGAATTGTCTAAACTACTACAATATAAAAGGTTGATTAGATGGCAAACTTATTTTGTGCTTTTTTTTTTGAGATATGTTCTAGTAAGTGCATTAATAATTCTCTTGCAGATTTTTTAAATAGGGAAAATGGAAAACAATTGCTGGATAAAATACAGTCCAAGGATTTTCTCGATAGGCTCAAAACTATAACTCAATCTCTTGAAGAAATAACTCAAGAGCAAGAGTAAGTCAAAACTCTCGTTTGGCAACTAACAGAGAACAAACTGTATCAACAAAAATATCAAAATGATTGTGGAACAATCAGTATCTATTCATGGATTATGGCAAATATATCTAAAAAGATGAGAAATCAGAATCTTTAGAAATTCAAAGTATGGATGAAAGTTCTTTTGAGCATAGTCAAGCTCAACCAGAAGCCGTAGAGAAATATGAAGGTTTAAGTCCTAAAAAGACTAAAGGTCATACAAACGACCAACAATTATCTGAGTATAGTGAAACTCATAAAAACAAATCCATGGTTGAGAAACCCTCTAGAAACTCTTTAAAAAAAGACAAAGGGAAATCAAACACCCCAAAATTAGAAACTAATGAATTCTTTCTTGCAACTAAACTTATCATCTTTGCAGACTTACAAAAGAAAAAATTGTCTTTGCGACGACAGACCCAAGAAGCAGGCTCGTCCAGTTCTCAGATAGAAAGTCTGAGAAAACTAAAGGCGCTAATTCTAACAAAAGTCAGAATTATTGAAAATGATGGAATTACAAAGAAATCCAAAAAGATTTCAGAAGAAGAATCTTTCGAAGGGAAAATTTTTTGGAAAGGATATATAGAGATTCTTAATATTTTCTACAACACCCAAAATGGAAACATCCCAAATATATATGTAACAAGGGAATGAAAGTATTTTTGATTAACACTACTACCTGGGGTTGGATCAACGTTAGTAGAAAAGTATTTCAATTTCGGAGTTATTGATTTACTTTATGTAACTCAAGATTTCGTGTTAGATCTGGAATTTATTCGAAGAATGGTGCAAGGAGCCGTAATGAAGTTTATAGCATACCATTCGAAAAACCAAATTTTCTATATAAAATTTTAGACAATATCGCCGGATGAGACAGAGCAACAGAAATATAAAGCATATAGCATTATCAGTTTTCAAGCTATCAAGGTAGGAAAGGCATAATTAGAGATCAAGATTGCATCTCAAAAATCCTATCTCCCTCCAAAGCTTAAGGGAGAATGGTTAGACTTCGTACATCACAAGAGGGCCTCGGGACTATGATAGGGCAGAATCTCAAAATCTATGCCCAAGACAAAGACAATGTTATCATTATCAACCGCGAAAATGACTCGGTAAAATTTGAAATGGTGGCAGACAACGTGGCCAACTTTAAATCAAAGTGCAACGAGAAAGCTCAAAGGCAATTATGCAATATGATCCATCCAATTGCACTAATAAGATGCCAATATTGTGCAAAGGATAAGAAGGATGTAAGAAATCAACAACTCCATAAAAAAGATGTTTCCCACTTATGCTAGTGGAGAAGCAAAAGAAAAGCACAAGGACAATCACGTGAATGTGCAGAAAGAAGTCGTACTCACCACTCAAAATTGTCGGCTATCTACCTCAATAATGCTCTCACGAAACAAATTAAGTGAAAACATGTGATTAGAAAAGTAGGTGAGAAAAGAAGATGTAAGATCTCCTGTGATCTATAAATAGGGAAGCCAGAATGAAGAGAGTAAATTTTATTTTGAAGTGTCTGAAACTAGTTCTCAATAACTCTACCCTTAGTTTTTCGCTCTTATAAAATCCCTGCTGGGATAAACCATTTAGAAAACTATTCATACTGGAACATTATCATTGCTATAGTTTTATATCATAAATAAAGATGATGAATTAGCCAGTATTCTGATATTCATCGGAAAGATTCAAAATTCTTTGATAGATACGGTCACTGTGGAGAGTTTGAGAGCCATTCGGATCGGAATACTTTTCTGAATCTCAAAAGTGTCTAGGCCATCACTTGTATTGGACTGCTGAAAAGTAGCCATAAAGAGAGACAAAGATAACAGTTAAGCGGAAGGTGCATCAAGAAGCTCGTGGTAGGCCTGGAATCTTTGAGAAAATCAGAGATATATTTTCTTCCTTAATTCTTTTACTATTCACATCTTATGATCTGCCAAATGAATTACAAATTTTGAAGATGAGAATTAATATTCTAATTAAAAACATATTTATGATAAAACTTGAAAGAAAACAATTTAGATTGTTTTTTCCCCTTTCAAAATTGGTTTCAGAGCTAAAAATTCTAACAATATTTAGATTAAAAGAATACTGAAAATTCAGATTCCGACATCTTCTGGAAAAGGAACTCTATCTAAAAGAACAGTTAAATAGAAAACATAATATCCAAATCCATAACATATTTTTGCTAGATCTGTGACATGTAAAAAGACACATAAACGAGATAAACTAGATTTTACAAAATTTACATGCCTGATTATATACAAATGACATATAAGATACTATTAGAAGCTAGATACAAGATCTATCTAACAATATCTGAAATAAAAGCCATGAAAATATGGCTGGAACAAGAATTCATTGGGATGACTTTCTCACAGTTAGAAAGTTTGATCAGAACCCTTATGGGATAACAAATGGACCAACTTTCTAATATATTTCCAATACCATTTGCTCTATTAGGACATACTAATGTACCAACAGAAACTATTCCTAATATAGTATACTCTAGAGAAATAGGAGAAAACTCCAGATGTATAAGAGTTACAGCATTCAAAGTAGGAGACCGTAGAGAAACATGGATACGAAACTGGACTAACCTATATTTACTACAAAATATAGGAATATCAACAGATGAAACAATGTCTCAACTAAATGATTTAACTTTAATCATGCAAGTTAAAGTTTTAAATGAGGATACAAAAAGAAACCTCATAACTATAGCCAATAGGCTAGGAGAACCATACATAACTAGGGTAAATCAAATAGATACTCTAAATGACCTAATGCAAGTTCAACAACTCATAAGTAAAGAATTAACACATAAAAGCTCATGTGAAAGAATAAAAAAATAGAAAAAAAGTTAAGAAACATTGAATCAAAAATTGAAATGATTTTACAAATAACCCTTAGAATACATAATGAAAGTGTAAGATCTCAACTAGAAATCTATGAAAATGGAATGGAAATCCATTAATCCAAATAATAATGGCAACACTAATGAAAGAATTTACAATATGTATAAAAATTTGGATATCATAAATAAAAACTTAGAAAACATAATGAATCTTGCTAGATAGATCTTGCTAGATAAATCTTGTGCCTAACTTCTGATAGTGTCTTATATGTCATCTGCATATAGTCAGGCATGTAAATTTTGTAAAATCTGGTGTTGAATAAAATAAGTTTTGATGACGATTAGGAATAATAAAAGATAATTTTGGATAATTAATTTAAATTAGAAAGAAATGAGAAAAATTACTAAAATTGAATTCTGGACAGACAAGATGGCTTATCCATATAATACAAGACGACCTATGAGCATGAATGAAAGAAAATTGACAAGTGCAAATACTCAAGGCGACTGACTATTAGTATAAGACGACCTGAGAAAGTCAAGTCTTAAAAGTCTAAGCCTGCACAATATGCAAGGCGACTTGACCATTAGCATAATACGACTTGAGGAAGTCAAGTGTTAGAAATCTAAGTCTGCACAATATGCAAGGCGACCTAACCATTAACATAAGACGACTTAAGAAAGTCAACCTTCAGAAGTCTAAGTGTGCATAACATGTAAGGCAACCTGACATTTAGAACAAGACAACCTGATCAAATCTAGGATGACCCAATCTTAGATGCAAAACAATCTAAGAAAGACAAGTTTCAGAAGTCTTACTCTGCACAACCTGAGGTGACTCAATTATAAATGCAAGACGACTTGAACATAGAAAATAGAAGAATAAGTCATCTCGATGAATTCAATAAGATGACCTGAAGAAAACATGTCTCATAAATCTAGGTTTGCACATACCTAAAATGACTCAACCATAGGGACAAGATGACCTAACCTAAGAATTTCAGGATACAAGTTGTCTTATCCAAAATACAAGTCACCTTGTAAGAACACAATCACAGAAAATGTTCTCTGTACACTTAGCAAGTCAACTCAAAGTTAAGCAAGTCCTCTTACAATTATGTTAAGGTGACTTGACTAAAATACAAGAAAACTTATAACTAGACAACCCTACTCATTGTCTACACAAGTCCCCTTGACTCTTACATTTGAACCTTTAACAAGTAGACTCAAGTACTTATTAAGGCGACCATGTAAAAACAAGTCTGCCTATAATCTCGATAGATCGACCTGCTGTATCTAACGTTAATTTGTTCAAAAAAGCTGGTTCGAATTAAATGTACTGTTCACATATCCCACCATACACTGCTATGCATTCAATGGTCTCTAACTGCTAAACCCTATTTTTGACTATAAAAACAACTTAAGAATGGAGGAAGGTGTGTGTAAATTTTTAACAATATTCATAATATCATCGACAAGCTCTGTTCTTTTTATTTTTTAATTTGTATCTATCTGTACTATATAACGAGCAATCTGAAGGTTAAGAGATTCATCTTGCTTCTCATTTTTCTCTCTTCTTGTTGTGTAAAATTAGAATCTCATCATTTTGAGTTTTGAGTGTGAGTTATAAAGAGAGATCATATTAGATTTTGTTGATCCTGTGAAAATCAAGTTGAAGTATTTGAAAAAATATTTGTATAGTTTACTAGCTCCACTAAAAGTTAGCTTGTAATTCTTTGGATAGAATAATGGATTTAAAAATCCAAGAAAAGTTTGGAAGTGAACGTACATCAAGAAGATAAAATCACTATAAATTATGTGTGTCAAGCTTTTTTTAAATTCCTTTTGTTTATTTTGTTAAATTGTCTTTAAAACTTAAAATTCATCAAAATTTGTAGATAACCTATTCACCCTCTCTAGGTTATCATATTTAGTGTCAACATCTGGTTTATTTCATTTATGTGTCTTTTCACATGTCGAAGATCTAGCAAAAATAACCAATGGATTCAGATATTATGTTTTCTATCTAATTATTCTTTTAGATAGAGTTCTTTTTCTCAAAAATGTCAGAATCTGAATTTACAGTATTCTTTTAGTCTAAAGATTGCTAGAATTTCTAACTCTGATACCAATTTTGGAGGGGAAAAACAATCTAAATTGTTTTCCTTAATCCTTCTAAACTCTATATTTTGAGTATTCAATTTGAATTAAAATCACTAATTTATCAGGTTTTCTTGCTGGTTTCATATTTTTTAAAAAACAATTTCTTTTCATTCTATAATTACTTTTACTTCTTTGTCACTAATTTACAGTATTCTTATTTTCTTAGAAATTTCAAGTCCCTTGACTTATAAAATTCATTTTGATTTCGAAAATTCTCAAAATTTTACAATAGACCCAAACTCTGGTATTAGGTCTAATTAAATTGACCCCACATCAAAACGAGGGCATTTAGTCTTGCCATACAGCTTTTGTCCCAAATTAGGGTTTTCGGGTAACTTTTATAGAAATTCCTGATTTGGCTCTTCGAGGTATGATTTATCTATATTTGAAGTTCTCATGTACTTCTAAGGCCATTCTGATTATTATTTAATGCTTAGTGGTCATTTTGGAAATTTTTAATCTCTGACGATTTTAGCCGAAATTTTTGAAAACGATTTTATCGGAAAAATTTTTGAGTGAATTTTCTATATAGGAACTGAGGAATATTATATATTTTCATGAATAGGAGTATAACAATATGGATACCGTAGTGTCGGTGTTACACTTCCAAAGACTATTTCTTGAGATTTTGTATTTATCACACAAAGCACCGTTACTTCTTTGCCCTGCAATCTAAAAAATATTTCAGCATATGACTTATCCTTATGCTTCACATATGGATGTATTTCATTTTATTTCTTATTTCTTTAGGCATTTTGTCTAGAGCTGTTTTAACTTTCTTTTGAGGGATTAAACTATGCTAAAATTTCCTTATGCATGTTCCATCGTTTGTGGGGTTTCTGCGTAATGAATTCCATACCTGATTTCATTTTTTGTTGGATTAAACTTTCAATTTTCCAACTGGTTCTGAAGCCAGACTTTTCGTGAGATTTGAGTTTCTTATCTTTTATTTCCCTAACTTGGTTGTTACTAAAGATTGTTACTTGTTGATAATGTTGATTATCATCAATCTGTTTTATATATTATCATTCACTAACTTCACTTGAAGTATCACTCATCTTCAGAAAGAGTTTCTTCTTCTAAATCTATTTCTGATTCTGTGTCTATATAGAATTCATATATAGTTTCGTTTTCTAATATGTAATTGCATTCTTCTTCTTCTATAGGATGCAACTGTTTAGAAATCTCTATATTATAAGAGTTCTCTATGTCTTGGTAATAAATTCATCCGCTGCGTTTTTGTTTTGGACATGCTACTTCGAAATGCCCTTTGTCACCATAGTTCCAACATTCACATGTGGACTTGTCATAAGTTCTTATCTTTTTATGATTTTTTCTGGTGTATTTATTATTTTGTTTTTTTGTAATGATTTTTCTTTTATCTCTCTTTTTAAACTTTCTGAATTTTGAATAGATTTTATTTCTTGTAAAACTTTGCTTTTTTATCTCTCCTTCTTTTAGGATTTAATTTTCTACATTCTAAATCAAGAATGTCATCATTAATTCTGTACCATAAGCAAACATCATGATTTTTTAGTTTCTTTAAGAGTTTGATCTGTTGGCACCATTCTCTTAATTTCATCTTTGTAAATTCAATACGAGCCCCTAAATTATCTATAGGAGTTGGATTTGAATTTTCTCTTTCTATGATAAATTCTTTTTTGAGTTGTGTTCCAAATTTTCTTGGTAACCTATCAAAGGATTTATCTAAATAGAATTTTTGTTTATTTTCTGAAATACTACTTTGCCAGTAGTATGTTTCAAAATGAGTAACATATTCGTTAAAATATTTTAACGAACTATACTATATTTTGTCCAATCTACACCTGTTTTGTTGGATCAAGTTATTTTTATATAGTAATTCTCGAATACCAAATTGTTGTCATAAGAATTCTAGATATAGTGCTGTTTTGATTCTATCCATAATGAATTATATGCTTTCTGTTTCAAGAAGAGTTCCATCTTTAGTTCCATACAGGATTTTTCTTCCGCTACTGATATATTGTCCCATCAGTTTTGGGTTATTTTTCCTTCCATAATCTGAAAAATATATCTTCTTAGTTGATCCATTGACCAACTATTAGCCGTGACTATTAATTGAGTAGTTTGAACCAATTTATCGATAACTCTTTTCTTATCGATTATAAAATCAAGATTTAACCAAGTTTTCATTTTTTTAATGGTGTCTTCCTCCGCTTGTTTACGTATTCTTGAAGCGATATTGTTACCTGAATTAGAAATATATCCCATATGTTCTCTCAATCCTTCAAATATTCTCATTTTTCTCCCTGGGTTTTCTCTAGGGATATTGCTTAAGGTTCCTAGGGGGTCGTGTTGCTGGAGATCCCATTACTCCACTTTCTCCTTGCATAGGATTGTCTTGGAAGGTATGATGAGGATTGTCTCCTGAAATTTGAGGGTTAGCCATATATATTGCTAATTCTGAGTCATCTTTAGAGATATATTCTTCAATATCCTCTTTCGATAATTTGGTTTTAAATCTTCACCTTCAAATTTAGTTTCCAAGAATTGTTTCTCATATTCCTCTAATTCCAATTATACTTCTAATTCTAAAATTTCTTTTTCAGATTTTATTTCAAATCCTAAAATTTCAACCTTGTTGTTTTCTTCAAAGTTTTCAAAGTTTTCATCATCTCTAGCGATAATGTTTTATGTATTTTCTTTGGTGGATTCTTCTACAACCTTCTCTTTCCCTTTTCTTTCCCTTTTTGTTTTTGTAACAGCAATTTTTTTAATTGTTGTATTTCTTTTTCTAGTCTTTGAATTTGTTTGTCCTTTTCTTCCTTCACCGAGGTGGTAGGAAACATTTTTTTTATGGAGTTGTCAATTTCTTACATTGTCCTTGTCCTTTGTATAGTATTGGCATCTTATTAGTATAGTTGGATGAATCATACCACATAATTGCCTCTGAGCTTCCTCGATGGATTTTGGTTTAAAGTTGGCCACATTGTCTGTTAACCTTTCAAATTTCATTGAATCACCTCTACGGTTGATAACGACAATATTGTCTTTGTCTTGAATATAGATTTCAAGATTTTGTCCTATCATTCTTTTGAACTATTGATGAATCACAAAGTGTCCCAAGGCTCTCTTGTGATGTATGAAGTTTAACCATTCTCCCTTAAGCTCTGGAGGGAGATAAGACTTTTGAAATACAATCTTGACCTCTAATTCTGTCTTTCCTGCCTTGATATTTTGCAAACTGATAATGCTATATGTTTTATATTTTTGTTACTCCATCGCATTCGACAGTGCTGCCTACAATTTTATATAGAAAATCTAGTTCTTGGAATGGTATGCTATAAACTTCATTCGACTCCTTGCACCATTTTTGGAATAAATTCCAGATCTAACACAGAATCTCAAGCTATATAAAGTAATTCAATAACTCCGAAGTTGAAACACTTTTCTACTACCGTTGATCCAACCCCAGACAATAAATTAATTGAGGATACTTTCCTTTCCCTGTTACATACAATTTGGGATGTCTCCGTTTTGGGTGTTGTAGAGAATATCAAGAATCTCCATATATCCTTTCCAGAATTTTTTCCCTTTGAAAGGTTTTTTTTTTGAAATCGTTTTGGATTTTTTTTGTAAATCCATCTTCTTCAATAATTTTGACTTTTGTTTGAATTATCGCCCTTTGTTTTCTCAGACTTCTATTTGAAAACTGGTCGAGTCTACTTCTTGGGTTTGTGATCGAAAAGATAATTCTTTCTTTTATAAACCTACAGAGGAGATAGGCTTAGTTGCAAGAAAGAATTCATTACTTTCTAATTTTGGGGTGCTTGATTCCCTTTTGTCTTTTTTCAAAGAGTTTCTGGACGGTTTTTCAACCATAAATTTGTTTTTATGAGCTTCATTATGCTCAGACACTTGTTGGTCGTTTGTATGATCTTTAGTCTTTTTAAAACTTAAACCTTCAGATTTTTCAAGGTTTATGGTTGAACTTGACTGTGTTTAGAAGAACTTTCGTCCATACTATGAATTTTTAAAGATTCTGATTTCTCATCTTCTTGGAGAGAGATCAAGGGTAGTCATGCAAGACGTAAGGGATCTGCTTTGTCTCTCACTCTCCCTCTCTCCCTCTTCTCCTCAAAGACAATTGGGCAACAGTTACGATGAAGATCTCCCTCTTCTCCTCCTTAAAGATGATCGGCGATGGCAATGGGAACAATCTAGGCTTGGGTTTCGCATCTCTCTTCTCCTTGATGATTGTTATTTTGCTGATTGTTTCATATTTCGATTTGACCATAGATCATGGAAATTTGAGTGAGAAGATGATATTGAAGTGGTGAATGAACATGATTTTTTGTGTGTTACTAATACAACCGATATTGAATTAGAAGAACTTTTCAGTAAAACGTGAAAGAAAGAATAAATATCTAATGTGTGGAACTAGTGTGAAAGTATTTTACTAAAGAAAAAGAGATTAATGGTATAGAAAGGGCATCAGGCAATGTTTGTAAAACTGAGTTAAAAGTTAATATTAAACACAGTCCTAGACTAAGATATCATGGGACATCGAGTATGTATCGTCATATTAAATGTGGTGAGAAGATATCATGTATCAAATTATAACTAACAAAGATAGGAAAGTAAAGTTTAGAATGGTTGATCAAAATATGATCAAAATATGATCAAAATATTTATCGTGAGATGTTAGTAGAAAATGTAATTAAGCATAATTTGCTTTTTATTTTGTTGAATATGATAAGATGATAGGTGCATTACCTAAATCTAAATGCAGATATATCTCCTAGGAATAATTTAGTATTCGATGTTAATAGAGTTCATGAGAGGGAGAAGGAGAAGATTAGACACTCATTGACTAGTACTTCCAATAGTGTGTTTAACTTCTGATTGTTGGATAGCGGGTAATCCTGAAAATTATATGTGTTGAGTGCTCATTTTATTGATGAAAATTGGAAGCAATGTAGTAAAATATTGAGTTTTTGCTGCATGTCCTACCATACTAATATTGAGTTAATTACTGTTGTGTACGATTGTTTGAAAAAATGAAACATTGATAAAAAGTTTTTTCCTATTATTTTAGATAATACTTCTGTCAATGATGTATTGGTAAAGAACCGAGAGGTGAGCTTAACTTGCAAGATAGTTTCTTGTGTGATGGTGATTTTTTTTTTTTCATTTTCAATCTTGTGCCCATATCTGGAATCTAATTGTTCAAGGTTTGAAACTAACTTCACAATCCTTGAAGAAATTAGAGACAATGTCAAGTATGTGAAAGGCTTAGATAGGAGGATGGCAAAATTTTATGAATTTGTATCCCAACTTGTATTGATGACGGGATTAGATTGCATTTTGATGTATCAACCAGATAGAATTCCACATATATGATGTTTGAGACTACAATTAAGTATGACAAAGTTTTTTCAAGATTTAATTTGGTTGATAGATATTATAATTGTTATCCAATAGATGTTGATAAGAGGAAAATTGAGAACAGTACCAAAAAAAAGAGGAAAACTGAGAAAATGTGTGAATTTTTATAACTATTTTATGATGGAACAAACTCGATGTCTGGTTCTTCTTACCTAACTTCTAGCTTTATATTGTGCAATTTTGGAAGATTGAGAGTACATGTTGTATGATAATTTGAGTTGTAAGGATGTTGATATTAAAGACATTGCTAAAGAGATAAAAGAGAAATTTGACAAACATTGGATGACTATAGTATAGTCCTTGCATTTGGGGATGTTCTTAACTCATGCTTAAAGCTTCAAGTTTGAAGTTTTGTTACTTAAAAGACTAAAACCAATTCAACGAAAAGGAAAATTGAACTTATGAGGAAAATTTTGTAAAAACTCTTTAAACATTATGCAAACGATTCTGAATCAAAAATTTCTCAATCTTAGTGTAATATACAAAGGTTAAGTGGAGAAAACAAAGGCCGATGCTCAAAACTTTTTAGTGTAAGTTATATTTCTTTTACTTTTACTAAATCTTACCTTTATTCTAATTCTTTTATTTCTTATTGATTTGCTAATGTCACGCCCCAACTCTCCCGTCGAGCACGTAACAATTGCCGCGTTATCTCGGCATATGGGCATGACCTTCCCATATACCGAGACAGCGCAAGGCATTTCAATTGTACAATAAATCTTCTAGGGAACACTGAATAATAGAAAACATAACCTTAAATACGTTTTCGAGTAATATATAATTTTTCCTCTTTTAACATACTGCTGGTTTTTTTTTTTCATAAAAAACTTAATCATCTTTTCATTTCCTTGGGCTAGTCTTAATTTCAGCTTACCCTCAGAATATGGCACATCTTCATAGTATATTTGAGCAACAATTTGTCATGGACAATATATACTTCTATGTCTTAGATAACAACAAAAGCTAACACTACCGCTTCAGGTTGTGCAGCAACTTTGCTTACCATTTTTAAGCATTTAGAGGTATCGTCCATAGCTTAGGATTAAGCAAAAAGAGAAGTTCTTACTCTAAAAAAAAATTAAGACACCGTATTTATGCAACAAAATGAAGATACCAACTTTATGGTTAGCTACCTCTACATTAAAACAATGACTGGCTACCTCCAAATGGGCAAGAATACTTGATAATCATAATATGAAGTCACAACCAAATGACCTTAGCTTTCAGTTTGGAGACCGAAGAAAACAAGGTTAAAAGATTTAAAAATCAATTGACAGGCACGAAATGCAGAAGGCATATTTATTTTATTTTATTTTTTTAATTTTCCCGAATTAACATAACCTAATTTCTCATCCTTATATTTTTCACTGTCTGTTTAATGAAGATAAATGTTGATGCACCAGAGGGGAAGTACAGATACCTAACTTGCCCTAGTGACTTATCAGAAAACTCATGGGAGGTCAGTGAGAGCTACCTGGACCATATGAGACTTCTGATGCGCCAACATGCAGAAGCAACAACCTTACTATTGAAATGAGAATTTGAGTTAGCAACATGATGTTCGTTTAGTACATTGAACAAGACATAAAGGTGATATGGAACTTCAACCTCTTTATGGGAAATCAATGCAAGTTTTCAGTTCCTTTCTCCCAATTTCACTATTCACGAAATTTCTAGGGTTTGTCTTTCCTAAGAGATTTCCATAAAATCTCTACAATACATTTAAATATGATAATAAAGGAGTAAAATCCAAGATTTAGGGTAAGGAATTACCTTCATTTTGTAGTCGAATTGCGTTTTGGGGTTTGGGTTTCAAGACCCTAATTTTTCTCCATCCAAGCAAATTCCTAAGTTTTCTCCCTTCAATCCTCCATTCCAAGAATCATTTGAAGAATTGATGGTTGGTGGGTGCAATTAAATTGAAAATTTATTGAAGTTTGGTGGGAGATTGAACAAGAGAGTGAAGAGACGAACACAGGCGTGAAAAGAGAGAGTCGGGAGCGGGGGAAGAAAAGAGAAAGAGAAAAGAAGAAGAAAAAGAAAGAAAAAGAAGGGAAAGTGTAGGTAGTGGTGGTGGGGCCCTCTTTTTTTTTTTTTTTTTTTTACTTCTTCGACCTTTTCTCGATGTCACAGCTAATGGTATATTATGATTTGTATATTATTTGTAGGAATTTAAATTGTTTTAAGTGAAAATGTACTTCTAATGAAGACAAGGCTGAATTAGATCTTCATTTGAATGAGCCAAAGTTGGATCATGATCAATTTATGAATTGCATGCTCTCCGGTTTTGGAAAACCAAGGCAAAGCCGTTTCCAAATCTATCTCAGCTGGTGATGTATGGACCATCTCAATTACTATGGTTGCTTCTTAGGCTACATTTTAGTATTGCCGGTCGGTCGCATTCTCACCAAGTACAGAAGTCATCCAGATCATATCCAAACTCTTATCTGAATAGAAAATTGGTTGCACGACTATGATCCAATTCCTACCGATATTATGTCATTAACCATGAGTTATTAAGTCTGTTTTGTATTTGAATTTATTGTTTTTCTGAATTTTAAGTTCATTGGCCTACTTGTCACTTTTATCTTGTGGTTTTATTTAATATTCAGATGATAATCATGCAATTAAAGCAATTTTAATGCCAACATATTCAAAAGAAAGTTCCAATATACTTGAGACCATTACCGCAAATGACAATCAAGGGTGAATTTACGGCTTAAAAGGCATTTTCATTAGAGTTTAGGATGGAGAGTGACTAAATACTAAAAAGAAAACCACATTGTTGTAACTTTTTTGAACCACAAAGTGACAACTTCAAAACAAAAGCTTTTGCAGTCTACCCTAAAAACTATATACACGTCAATGTCTAGTTCTATTTTAAGATTATCCAGCTATATATATGTGTAAGTTATGGGTACTGGGTCAGGTCGCCCATGTGGGTTTGATCCAAACCCATTCCCTTAATCCCATTTGAATTTCAAAATGAGGGAAGGGAGAGAGTGGTTTTTTATGAGAAAAACCAACTCTTAACTCCCTTAACCATCCATGATGCTTGAAGGTTGAGAGAGAGAACAAGCACATTTTTTGTGAGGAAGAAGATAGATCTACACCAAAAACAATTTCCATATTTTGATATACATTTGACTCTTGGATTGTGAACAAGAAGAAGATTGATCCATTGGTGACATTTTTCGAACTCGTACATCTAAAAGGTTAGTGATCCGACCTAGATCTTGGGATATTAAATATTTATTTCGTTGTAAATGCATCAGAGAATGTTTTCATTGGTATCATAGCATGATTTAGGATGTTTCCTATTTTTTGATGTATTTTCGAGTTTCTTTTTTTTTTAAAAAAAAATTGAAAATGGTAACTTTGATTATAGACTACGAAATGCTTTGAAATTTGAAAGATAGAGTATCCATGATATTAGGAATTGATCTGCAAAGTTTCATGCATGACCGTTATGTATTTTTGGACAAAAATAAAACCCTAGCCGAAAATAAAAATGCTAATATCTATTTTTTTTGGTTGCTTTTTCTGTAATTTTAAATTATTTTTTTTACCGAAAGTATCCATTAAGTTTAAATTAGCAAATTTTATTTGAAAATTGCAAAAAAATAAATTAACAAGTGAGACAAATTTCTGAAAATTTATCACTTGTTTGAAAAAATATTTTCTAACTTATGCCTACCTGAATTAAATTTTCATAACACATATTTGATTTGTACTTGTAAATTTAAGTATAAATTGTGTATGGTGTTTTAAAATTTTTTGGTTGGTTTCGTATCCAATCTAATGTTTACCCCATTTTAGGGATATGGTGAGAATCAGACGTACCCTTGCACCTCTCCTGAGGAGATGCAGAGATGAGAGGACCCGAAACGTTTGGCAAAGTTGTATATGATGTTGCATTATAAGATGAAAGTAACGCGCACTTTTCCCCAACATTTGTGGGTTATGAGTCGAAAACGTTATGAATTTCGGTGGTTTGGAGGCGATGAAGCGGAGATTAAGATTATTAGAAGCTCCCTCGCTGATCATTTGGTTGGAATGTCTGACAAAATATTAAAGGATAATAAGTGACTTTATCTCGAGGATTTCATACTAAAATTGCTTAGGATGTGGAGAGCTAAGGAGATAGAGATTAAAATGAAAAGGGCGTTGTCTCTAAAAATCAATGGCTTTATACCCCAATCTGTTAGGAGATTCACTCTGAGAGATAGACTTTCAGTTGGAATGGTCAATATGGTTACTCGCATGTATATAGAAGATAAGAAAGAAAAGAAAAAAGAAATTTGATCGTATATATATATATATTTTTCTTTGTGCATAGTTATCTACTGTGATGAGAACAATGCCATAAACATATGATGTAATATTCTTTTTTTCTTTCTCTTTAGATATATATATATCAAGAATGTGTATATTTTGTATATTTATGTGAGTATGTGAAGAGATATATTCTAAATTCACATGATTTTAATGAGAGTTTTTAGGTTGGTAGAATTTAAATAATTCTCACCTAAGATTTAAAGAATTTTGCTACTTTAAAATCAAATTTATGATAATCAAACATTTGGATGATGGATGATGATTGGGAACTTAGTGATCTTTTGAGTTTACACCTTATGTTCGTTTATGATAAATTTATTAGATTTCATGTACAAAATTATATGAATGAATAAGTATGAATACTTATAATAATCTCTCTTTGAAAACCTAGACCATGGCATCGAAATCAATAATAGTAGATTTGAATAAAGGTGATAAGTTTAATAGCGATAATTATGACAATTGGTGCCATAAAATATAGTATGTGCTGAAAAAGTAAGATGTCTTAGAGGGTATCAACCATATCATGCAATATCCTGGAATTAGAAACACTGCTCAACAGAGAAGAGGTCAAGAAGCTTATCAGGCGTGGAAGAAAAAAAATTCCACTGCACGTGGCATCCTGGTTAGTTCTGTAATTGATGATCTCATACATGAATGAATGTAAGCAATTTCTTACTGCTCATGACATATGGGTGTACCTCAGAGAGAAGTATGGAGGTACCAGTGTGACCTATCTGAGATAGTTGACTATTAAGTTTGACACGTACAAAAAGAAGTCTGATCACAATATCAAACTACATCTCAGAATTATGTCAAACATGATAAGGGAATTGAAGTCAGTAGGTTATGTTTTATCTGATGAGCAACATGTTCAAGCTTTAATCTGATCCCTTCCAGACCAGTGGGAGTACTTGAAGGTCAATCTGACTCACAATGATAGCATTAAGACTTTCACTGATACTACTCGCCATGTAGAACTCGAAAATGAG
This sequence comes from Dillenia suffruticosa, assembly GCA_033439265.1. NCBI lineage: Eukaryota > Viridiplantae > Streptophyta > Magnoliopsida > Dilleniales > Dilleniaceae > Dillenia > Dillenia suffruticosa. Next base: position 25,690,943 of record JAVTVX010000015.1, read on the forward strand.
TGGTTTGGTACTACAAAATCTATTTCTAATGCCTTTGTAGCTGAGTCAAGTTCCCAAAAAATTTCAGACTTTAAACGGAAGGAGAACAAGAATAAGGGTAAGAAAGGGAAGGAAATTATGGAAGGGTTTAAGAAGAACAATTCCAACCGCAAGAACAAGTGCAAGCGGTTTTGGAAAAAGAAGGATAAGAGCAAACTAAAGTGCTACAATTGCAAAACTCTTGGTCATTTCGCTCGAGAATGTCCCGAGCCGAAAAAGGTAGCATCCTATAACGCTTCTCTAAGTGTTATATATGTCTCTAGCACTGTTTCACTTTCTGAATCATATCCTGTGTGGATTATAGATTCAGGAGTAACAGACCATGTGATGAGAGATCGAGAAGCGTTCGTAGACTTTCGTCGAGTTCCTCCTGGTGCAAGATGGATATACGTAGAAAACAATACAAGAGTAGAAGTCAAAGGGATTGGCACTTGCAAACTGGAGTTACGAAGTGGCCAAACCCTAATCTTATATGATGTTCTTTTTGTACCGGAAATTCGACGAAATTTAGTCTCTGTTATTGTTCTTTTTAAACTAAGCTATGACTTGAATTTTACTCGTGATATGGTTTGTATTTATAATAGTGGTGTGTTTTATGGTACTGGATATCTGTTAAATGGATTTCTTACTTTGGATTGTGACAGACAAATATTTAACTGTTATGCTGATCGTTATATTTTGTTAAATATTTGTTCTTCTAGTAATGCTAATATACATGACAAAGTATGGCATGCTAGACTTGGTCACATAGGGCAGGACAGGATGAATCAACTTTTGAAAATAGGACTGTTGGGTTCCTTACTAAAGTTGATTTACTAAATTGTGAATATTGTCTTGCTAGGAAGATGACTCGAAAACCATTTGGAAAAGCCGTGAGGGCTGAACTTCCATTACAATTGGTTCACTCTGACATTTGTGGTCCAATGAATGTGAATGTTAGGCATGGAGCGTCATATTTCATAACTTTATTGATGATTTCATGTGTTTTGGTCATGTCTATTTGATTACTCACAAGTTTGAAACATTTGAATGCTTTCGACGTTATATAAATGAAGTGAAGAATCAAATGGATAGAACGATTAAAGTCTTAAGGACAGATCGATGACGTGATTATCTATCAGATCAATTCAATAATCTGTGTAATGAAAATGGAATAATTAGATAATTGACTATTCCCCCACACTCCTCAACAGAATGGTGTTGCTGAGAGGAGGAATAAGACGTTGTTGGAAATGACGAGATCTATGATGACACAGGCTAACTTGCCAATTTCTTTTTGGGGAGATGCATTATTAACTGCGACCTATATTTTGAATAGAGTGCCTTCAAAAACAGTACCCACAACACCGTATGAACTTTGGACTGGTAGGACACCAAGTCTAACTGATCTTAGATCTTGGGGATCGGCAGCCTATGTTCATGACCCTTCTAATAAATTTGGAAAGTTTGGCTCCCGGGGGAATAAATGTATCTTTATTAGATATTCTGATCAGTCAAAAGATTTTGTGTTCATCGGTAAAAGAGAAGATGGTACTGTAACAGAAATTGAATCACAAAATGTGATATTTTTTGAAAATGATTTTCCTAGTAAATGTGATATAACAAAAGGAGAACCTTTGTTTGAATTAAATAATTCAAATGATGGTTCCGTACAGGATGGATCAAGGGAACTATGAGAAGTTGAATCCCTAGATGATCCCAGTAGGAGGGATTCAAATTCTAACGATTCAACCGAATTGTTAATTCAGAAAAGTACTAGGAAAGGTGTGCCCAAACATCATTACGAAATTGAAGGGCACACTTTTATCATTTCTCTACAGGACAAGGATGAGCCGAAAAATTTGAACGATACTTTATCTTGTCCTGCCAAGGATGAGTAGATAAAAGCAATGGAGGAAGAAATAGAGTCGATGGATTCCAACTATGTTTGGGAACTGGTTGATCTTCCACCTGGGTATAAACCTATTGGGAACAAATGGGTTCTCAAGGTTAAACGTAAAGCTGATGGAACAATTGAGAGGTACAAAGCTCGGTTGGTGGCAAAAGATTATACCCAACAAGAGAGTATTGATTATGAAAAAACCTTTTCACTAGTAGTGAGATTTGTCTCTATTCGCTTATTGTTGGCTATTGTAGCCAATTTAAATTTAAAATTATAACAAATGGATGTGAAGACTGCGTTTCTCAACAGAGAACTTAAAGAAGAAATCTACATGGAACAGCCAGTAGGTTTCATAGTTAAAGGTCAAGAAAATAAAATTTGTAAATTGAATAGATCAATTTATGATTTCAAACAGTTTTCAAGACAATGACATTTGAGATTTCACAGAGTCGTAATGTCTTACGACTTCGTAATGATAGACGAAAACCATTGTGCTTACATGAAAAAGTCCAATGATAAGTTTGTAATTCTAAATCTGTATGTCGATGACATATTGTTAGCCGGAAATGATATACAGTATGTCCTGAATATCAAGAGTTGGTTATCATCAAATTTTGAAATAAAGGACATGGGTGAAGCAGAGTACATATTGGGTGTTAAGATCCACAGAGATCGTTCCAAAAGATTGTTAGTCTTATCTCAAGAATCTTACATTAAAAAAATTTTGGAACGATTTAGGATGAATAGCTGTAAACCTATTGATACTCCTATAGTTAAAGGCGAAAGTTTAAGTTTAGCAATGTGTCCAAATACCGCTGAAAAAAAACATGAGATGTCAAAAGTACCATATTCCAGCGCTGTTGGGAGTCTGATATACGCTATGATATGTACTCGCCCTGACATCTGCTATGTCGTGGATTTGGTCAGCAGGTATCAATCCAATCCAGGTAAAGGTCACTGGACAGCTATGAAGAGGATTCTAAGATATCTGAAAGGAATTGTGAATTATTCCCTTTGTTATCAAAGAAATGACTTGTTATTGAGTGAACACACAGATGCTGATTGGGGTGGTGATTTAGATGAACGTAAGTCCACCTCAAGTTATGTTTTCTTGTTAAATAAAGGCGCTATCTCTTGGAGAAACAAGAAACAAACATGTGTATCACTGTCCACGATGGAAGCAGAGTTTGTAGCTTGTGTTTTAGTAGTTCAGGAGTGTGTTTGGTTAAAACAGTTTTTACAACATCTGGGGATCATAAGCGATAAAGTGGGAGTTGTGACAATTTATAGTGATAGTCAATCAGCTATCGCTTACACGAAAAATCCCAAATATCATGAGAAAACCAAACACATTGATACGAAATTCAACTTTATTCGAGATATTGTTGAAAAGATAGAGGTAACATTGAAATATTTATCTACGTATTTAATGGTGGCTGATCCATTCACGAAACCGATACCTAGAGATGTATTTCTGAAACATGTAAAATCTCTAAAATTACGTAGAGTGTAATTGTATGTATATGCAATGAACGTGATGTAATGCTCATTATTATATGATATTTGAATTTGTTTGCATTTGCGAGTTCTTATATCTTGATTAAAATGTATGTCGGACAAGTTTGGAAGATTGGCTCTCTCACACGAGCAATCGCCTCTAATATCTGTGTGATATATAGAGATGAGCCAATATTAATTTTGGATAATTAACATAAATTAGCCATCTTAGTACAGAACTAAGATGAGATTATCCTTGATATTTATTTATTTGAAATCGAAATGGATTTCCCACAATCCATTACACTTGTCTAGAAGCCAGTGTGGTTCTCTCTTGGAAAAGTGATTTTTTAGAGAATTTATAAGAAAAGAGAATCAAGTCAGTATCGTGATATACTTAAACTAAAACCTGTACGATATATTATAATTTTGAAATAGACATACGTTTCTAAATAAATAGAAAAGGTATCGTAGCACGTGTTCATACCACGTGTGCTTTCAGTGACCCTATGGGTTATGAGTTGATAAATCCCTCTATCTCATTATGTGATACCCAGAGATTTGTAATTAACCTCATTTAATACCCTTAAGATTTTCGTCTGTTTCTTGAAAGTTTATTTTAGTGTTACTATTTTAGCATATAACCAATAGATCATGATTGATTCGGTTTTGCGGTGCATAACTAGGAAAGCAGCTAAAATGAAGTGGAAAGATTGTAGTGCGAAAGGAAGACTGTCTTAAAGTTTGTACGTAATTTTTGTATTCACAAACTGGTTAGTTATGTTTTTAACTTGATATTCTGAAACATAATTGTGAATGCATAGTTGAGATGAGTCAAATATACTCTTGTTCATTAATAGAGGGATAAGATGTACAGTGACTCTGTATATAGTAAAAGAGGTTTGGGGTATAGCGAGACTTGATGTCCTCATAGTATTAGATCTTGAGCTGCTATATATTCTTAACCGGTATATAGTTATGAGCTCTCGATATATTCGCTGGTCACACGATCTATTTATCTGTATGAAATCGATAGTATATGGAAGTAATTGAGTAAAATATAGGTCTAATTTTCATGTGTGAATGGGAGATGTAAGTTATGGGTACTGGGTCGGGTCGCCCATGTGGGTTTGACCCAAACCCATTCCCTTAAACCCATTTGAATTTCAAAAGGAGGGAAGAGAGGGAGTGGTTTTTTATGAGAAAAACCAACTCTTAACTCCCTTAACCATCCATGATACTTGAAGGTTGGGAGAGAGAACAAACACATTTTTTTTGAAGAAGAAGATAGATCTACACCAAAAATAATTTCTATATTTTGATATACATTTGACTCTTGGATTGTGAACAAGAAGAAAATTGATCCATTGGTGATATTTTTTGAACCCGTATATCAAAAAAGTTAGTGATTCAACCCTAAATTTTGAAACATTAAATATTTATTTCGCTATAAATGTATCATAGAATGCTTTCAATATGTCATGTAGTATCACATCACATGGCCTTGGTCTGCGCCTTCAAAGCTAAAATGAATACTTAATCCATGCCTCTTGTATATTTTACAAAGCCACGTGTAGTAACTAACATTTTATTATTTTTACACACCAAATCCACTAAGATTTTTTTTTTTTTTTTGAGGAAAAGGGCCAGTATTATTATGGGAAAATAATGAGGATGAGGGATTGCATAAGGAAGACAGAGAGAAGAAAAAAGAAGAATAAGAAGAGACAGAGGAAAAGAAATTGGAGTTAAAAAAATGAACCAAAAAAACAAAATGCAAAATATTAAACAAAACAAAGCCCTCCCATCTGTCTTCATTTCAAATCTCACAAAATTGGTATAAGCTAATATGGTATTTTGGTATTTGATCCACCTACCAATATTAGCGTAGAAAAACAGTGAAAAGCCAAACCTGAATATAAAATGTGAGATAACATCATTTTTGCCAAAAGTGTTTGTTGGGTATGCTTTGAATTCAATATACAATTATATGTAGCTTTTAAAATCCAAACTACAAGTTCAACCTGAAATAAGATCTAAGATCTAAGTGTCTAAAAACATGTGAAGCTTGTAATATATCTCTAAAGAACACAGAGATGCAGATATCTTAGATTAGGATCTTTCAATTTAGTCATGGTCATAACATTCAGATCCAACAAAATGAGTATACGGAGTAATATCAAGTCAGGCAAACTTTCACAAATCTTCTTAAGCCCTTAGGCTGCATAATTGGCATATCCAATGGCAAAAGTGGGGGGCAAAAAGAGGCAAAAAAAAAGAAAAAAAAAAAGAAAAACAGAAATTCTAGAAAAAAAACAAAAGAAAAATAAATAAATAATAATAAACAAAGGAAGGTATGATCCCATTGAAGATGGAGATAAACAATTACATTGACGCCCTTACCGATGGGATCACATACAAATCAAGGTTCTGCAGTATGAGGCCAAAGGAAATTTGTGCATCGGACCATATAATCAAGGTTCTCTGATAAAGGCTTGCATTACTGAACTCACATATAAACTGATGCAGGAACCAGTAAAGAGAGGAGGGGGATAGGCAGGAGAGATAATCAAGGGTGAGAAAGTTTTGACAGATTTAAAAGAACAAGAATTTAGAGAACAAGGAGCAAAAATAACAAGAGTGAAGTCAATTCAATATTTTAGATATTCAGTCACTAATTCTCTGACAATATTTTAGATATTCAGAAATAAGGAGGCAAAGCCATTGGGTTTAACACAAACTGTGGCTTAATCAGGTTAACACAATAAATTTATTTAGAGCCAAATTGACAGCCAGGAGTAGTGAACAAAAACAACAACAACAACAACAACAAAGTTTTATTCCCAAGATTTAGAGTCGGCCATTTGAGAGACAAATTTATATAAAATAAAAAAAGAGAAAAACAAGAATAAAATATATATAGTAAAAAAAATAAAATAAAATAAGAGAAAAATAAAATAAAAATAAATAAAAGTTAATAGATAAATATCATAAGTATATTGATTTAATTTGTGCGGAGTCTATTACGTCATTCATTCTTATCTAAAACCATTTTCTCTTCTAAACCCTTAACTTCTATGTCTTTACGGATAACTTGCATCCAAATTTTCAATGGTCTACCTCTACGTTTTACTAAATCTCCTATAATTAAATTCTCTGTTCTCCTAACTGGTGTATCTTTAGATCTTCTTTGCACATACCCGAACCACCTCAAACGACATTCTCGCATCTTATCCACAATTGAACTAACTCCCAACTTGTTACGAATCTCTTCATTCCTAATTTTATCTTTTCTAGTTTTTTCACACATCTACCGAAACATTTTCATTTTTGCTACAACCATCTTTTGTTCGTATTGTTGTTTAACAACCCAACACTCAGTACCATACAATAGTGTAGGTCTAACCGTGATTCTATAGAACTTTCCCTTCAGGTGTAATGGCATCGTCCGATCACAAAGAACTCTGGATGCCTTTCTCCATTTTATCCAACCCGATTGAATCCTATAGTTCACATCTCCATCTATATTGCCATCATTTTGAATAATAGAGTCTAGATATCTAAATCGGTCATTTTTGGAGACATTTTGCCCATCTAATCTAATCGTTTTTTCATCATTCCTATAACTATCGCTAAAACTATATCTCATATATTCGATTTTCGATTTACTCAATCTAAACCCTCAAGATTCTAGTGTGAATCTCCATAATTCTAGTTTAGCACTAACACTCTCTCTAATTTTATCAACTAACACTATATCATCTGCAAAAAGCATATACTATGGTATTTCATTTTGGATATTTTTTGTAATTTCGTTTATTACTATTGTAAAAAGGAGGGGACTTAATGCCGAACCTTGATGGAGTCCAATGTTAATAGGAAAACTATTGCTCAAACCCCCGCAAGTTCTAACGCCGGTTGTAGCTCCCTCATACATATCTTTAATGAAATTAATGTATCTCAAAAATACTAATTTTTTCATCAACGCCCACCACAATAATTCTCTAGAAACCCTATCATATGCTTTTTCTAAATCAATAAATATCATGTGTAGGTCTCTCTTTTGTGCTCTATATGTCTCCATCAAATGTTTTAACAAATGGATTACTTTCGTTGTAAATCTTCCTAGTATAAATCCAAATTGATTTTGAGATACAGTTATCTCAAATCTCAATTTATACTCTATTACTTTCTCCCATAACTTCATGGTATGACTCATAAGTTTAATTTCTCTATAGTTGGAGCAATCCTATATGTCTCCTTTATTCTTATATAGCGGTACAATTACACTCTTTCTCCCTATTTGGGGCATTCTCTTAGTTTGCCAAATTTTATTAAAAATATCCGTTAACATTTTTACACCAAATTCTCCCAAACATTTCCATACTTCTATAAGAATGTCATCTGGTTCTATGACTTTATGAATTTTTATGCTCTTTAAAGTCTCTTTCACTTCATGAAGGCAAATTATTAAACTCACCTTAGAACGCTCGACTTATTACCAAATAAGTTTGGCAAGTCCAAAGTACCAGAACCTGTTTTACTGTGAAATTCAAGGAGGTTTTTGCTCCCATGAGAACCAAAAGCACTCGTTGTTGACATAGAAGTGAGATAGAAAAAAAAAAAAAATAATAAAATAAGGCAAGAACTAAAAAACAGTAAAGACAACCTCACAGGGACATGTTCCACCCCTCTTTGGCCTTTCTTGCTTATTCTGGTTTCCCTCTTTCAAGTTACACTTTGACTTGCAATCTGGAACACGAAACACTGTAAGAACTAACAGTAACTGTGGAAGACAAGGTGTAGGTTTGACCTCATAAAGTTGCTCCCTGATGGCAACAGCAATTGCCGCCTACAAAATGCAATACACAAATAATGAATGTGATCTATTATACTTTTGTACAAAGAGAAACTAGAAATCCATATATCTCTTATCCATAGAGTCTCAACAATAGAAACCACAAGCTCACCTCATATCACTAAAAAGCCGATAAGAAAAACATACACAGCATGGATCTTAGAGCCTATTCCAGAGAGAGATGGGTACAAGAACAAGCTCCCTGGGGGTGGTGTTTCGGGGTTGGAGATCCCACACAAGCCCACACACGCACAGATTCTTCTAATTTTTTGGGATTTTGCAAGACCTGAGCCTCTCAGGCCTTTTTTAAGGTTTTGCAATATTTCTAGAGGTCTGGGGTCTTAGCACCCCTTAAATCATGACTGCTCTAAATTTAAATTTTCATTCTAATCAATCATTCTAATCAAAACCAATCGATTCAAGTGGACTTTTCAACAAATCTTAAACATCTAGACATGATTATGAGATCATCTGCTGGATTAAATTTTTGGCCCTATATATATAGTACTGATGTTTTTCAACTTATAAACAGTAAAATTATGTATCCTCATCTTCATTGATTTTCTGTTACAGTTTCAAAAAATAATATTCAGCTGGGTACAATAAAGAAGACAGGTTTTTGATGTCTCCATACTCTGTGCATTTAATCTACATTGGCCATATGATGGATCTTCAGGGCTCTTTTTGGCTCTCATTTATGCTCCTAAGATAAATGGAGATTATACAACATTATAAATCATCCTCAATTGAAAAGAAAATTATTAGATAAAGAACCAAATTAGAAGCAAAAACCAAATAAGGACCAAATTAAAATAAATAAACATGGGGAGTGAATAAAAGAGGTGTTAAAGTATCCATCAATTGAAGATGTTAAGAAGTTGTCTTTCCTTACCCCAACTTGAGGGTCTTCAATACTCATGTCACTACAGAACATCCTCGCAAACTCCTCAGGATCACTGTCAAAGTTGTTCAAATCCTAGAGAATAGTCATCAAGAAACATCATGCTTAGAATGTGGATATAATTAGAACAAGCATGGTTGTCTAAATGCCATGCGTAGTAATTTTCACAAATTACTAAACACTGGATGTAGATGTAACCCTTTTGTCTTGCTTTGACTAATTAGCTTTGTAAATTTCGGGATTTGCACCCCTTATTGCCTCTAAAAAAGATTTTATTCACAAAAAAATTCATAAATTAGTCACACTCACCCATAGAATTTGGTCCCTTATAAGAGTGTGATTTATACGAAAATCAAGCTGCAAGAAACTGGCGTCATTCAAATACAATAGCAAACATGCAAAAGGAAAAGAACTCACATCAATAAAACTCATGAGAACAAAGGGACACACCTTGATTGGGACAATCTTCTCACCAGTACACATGTTCTGCCCCTCAAATGACTGGAATTCGGCCAACTGTGACTGTCATAGTTCAAGGGAGTGAATGTCTGAGTTGCTAAGGAAGTTCAAGATTTCTGCTACTGTAAAACAAAATTTGGTTACTACAGAAAACTCAAGCATGCATATCTGGGGCATGCACCGGTGAAAAATAAATTAATTCCAGCATCTTGTATCTTGTCTATCTTGAGTAATCAATATTTAAGTTAGCAAAAACAATAAGAAAGAAAATTTTCAAATCAGTATCTAACCAGAACGAGAATAGAAAATACACTAGGAGCATAAACCAACCCCAAAAAAGAAAGAATATGAGGTTCTGAGAAGAAATACAGGAGGGTATTGTCTTTAAGTTGAACTTTCGTAAAGCATATGATAGTGAAGTTTTCCCCGCTTGCATCGCATAATATTAAGGAAAAAGGCCACTCTTCACCAAGATATTACTTTAGGAAGAAAACTCAACATCTGATTCTTTGTGGAATCTGTTAGCTACCTAATTTTCTAGAAGGTTGGATGGTCGGAAAAGAGAATCTACTTCAAAGTGAGATGCCCCTCCCCCCCATGTCACTGTTATCAATGCTTAACTTTCCAACATCCCTCTTGCAAGAACTGAAAAGTAAAGGACCATTTTCTTTGCTCACATTGGTAAGAAAGAAGTGCATTGGTGGTCAACCCTGTAATTGCTTATACATAGCAGTTAGGATTAGTTTTTAGGAATGTTTTGTAAAGTATCTCTTACGATTACGTAAATAATATTCACATATCAATGCAATCAATGTTTTTCACAAATTTTCAGCAACAATTTGTCTTGATGAAATGCAGTTAGCCTGCCTTAATATTCCTCCAAGTACGAGTAAACATGAATAATAACTAAAGCTCTAATACCAAAATTGATGTAAGACAATTTTGAGAGGATTTTAGGGCAAAGGAATTAGGTTTCTTTAATGCTTAATAAAACTAAAATCTATAACCATTTCGGGGGTTCTCTAGAAACAAAAAGGACATGTAAATTGACACAAAAAATTGCAATAGATGAGAGGAATGATGATAGGCTTACTAGCATCATACCTTCTAGGGTGCGAGAGAATTCAAAACAATTTTGCTGCAAAACCGAAATTATTTTTCAACTATTCAACTATGTCAAAATAAGGTTACAAATCTTAAGACAACCGGTCATAAAAATAGAAACTACTACTAAGCTAATATTTAGGAACTCCTAGATAGTCCTAGCATTTACTTATTAAACAACAAAGAAAGGAAAGGACAAATTCCTATATACCTACACAGTAATTGTTGGATTTATATGCACACATACATGTGGAAACGTGATAATTATTTTCGGAATTATAAAAGTTTAGGTTTTTCGGATACATCTCAATAAGCAGATCATAGAAAATCTGGGAATCACGAGTTTTGCACGAACTACCTCACCGTCGGGTTGATAACCACGAAACTCGAGCTATCACCACAGCACCATAACACCACAATCTAAATCTGGCGACAAAGACGGCAAAAACTCTCTATATAGAATTTTTCTCTAGTCCTTACTCTCAAGGATGTGTGTTCTCTCTCAATTGTGCCGTCACCACAATTGTTGTGCAATTGTTGTGTTACCTAGGGTTTTGCCCTAGTTTCCTTATCTTTCCGTAACCACAAATGAAAGGATATTCAAATCACATCGGTTACCATTAGAGTTGTAACCGGGCCAGGCCCGGTCCGGTTCAAGGGCGGTTCTTGGAACCACGGGCCGGGCTGGCTGCGGTTCCTAGGCCGGTCCGAGCCGAGCCGGGCCGGTTCCAAAATTTTGCTCGGTTCGGTTCAAGGGCGGTTCTTGGAATCATGGGCCGGACTGGCTGCGGTTCCTAGGCTGGTCCGGGCCGAGCCGGACCGGTTCCAAAATTTTTTTTGTTAAACCGGCCCGGCCCGCTGAATCGGAACCGGCAAACCGATTCACACAGGGGCTGGGCTCGATTCGGCCCGAATTTTTTTTCTCTATTGCATTTTTTTAACTCTTTTTTTTTTGTAACTCTATTTTTTAAAAAAATTAAGATTTAATATACGATTAAATTTTTAAAAAGAAATTTAAGATTAAATTTTTAAAAAGAAATTTAAGATTAAATTTTAAAAAAAAAATTTAAGATTTAATTTTTTTAAAAAAAATAATACAAATGTAATGCAAATGCAAGAAAATAAAGATGCAAAATTTTTTGATCTTATAGACCAAAATAATCTCAAAATTAGTCATTTTATAGTTGTTGGGAGGGGTAAAATTGAAAAAAATAAAAAAAAAAGAGCGACAAGGAGTCGTTGGAACTGGCCGGGCCGGGCTGATTCCGGTTCCATGTCTGGGCCGGTTCCCGATTCCAAAATCGGTTGAACCAGATCGAACCGTTACAATACCCGGTTCGGGCCAAGCCAGGTTACTATGGCTCTAGTCCGGTTCATAGGCCGGGCTTTTTCCAAGCCGGCTGGGACGATTTTCGGGCCCAAACCGGCCCAGGCATATTTTTAGTTACCATATTGGGAATATGGAAAGTTGAATAATTCTCATTTTCTATACATGGAAAAATGCCCTATGTAGGCATTAATTCCATCATCTCCCACTTGCACACGAGAGTATTATTATTCCGTTACGAGATCATAACTATACGATCTTCTATATCACCCTGCTGGATTTTCATACAAGATTGGACGTCGTACGACTGACGAGTATACCTGCAAGTAAAGATTTCTCGATACACCTGTTAGGATGATCGAGAAGTCACCGTTAGTATGAAAAAGTCTCACTGTACCCTAGACTTAACACAATTATATCCATCGAGCCACTTTTCTCATCGAGCCACTTTCCTCATTGAAAGTGATCCCCAATATTGCGCGAATGTGTATTCACTATTATGCTCGTATCCCAACGTGAATAAACGTAACAGACCGGTCAGTGAATACAACACAACGATATAATATTGATTGGTCTTCCTTTCCCAAACTCAAATCCATCGGCCTTAACTCAGCTGCTTTCTTAGACCTGCCTCTTAGACCTTAATTTATCTTCTGGGTCATAGGTAAATATACTAAAGTAACAAATACTGAATCGAGACTTCTAGAGATAGTCGAAAGTAAAATAAGGGTACCAGAGATCCCACCAAGTAGATCTTGGGTTTCACACAGTGGGAATGGGGATCTAGATTAGATTATAGTCTCATGTAATAACTCCTATTATCCTTCGTCGTCTATCACATACGGCAGGAAACGCATGCCACAGTGTTAATCTCTCATTCCTCAAAAGGGCATATGTCAGATTTCTCTAACATTGTACAGATACGGGACTCAGTCTACACGTAAGACTCTACCCAGAGATCTCAGAGACAGTGTCTCAGAGATAATATCACTATCGCAGGTGATATCCAAGATCTCAAATCTGGTTACTCATAGGCAACATGGTTGTAGGTACTTCCATGTCGGTCATATCCCAGATGACCTCATTCTGAACATATATCAGAGCGACTTGTGTTCTAGTAGGGCCACTCTCAATGCCTCTTACACTAGAAACCGTCTCATCTCCGCTCACTCAGAGCTGGAGGTGGTCTCTCGTGTGAGAGAGTCAAGGTCGTCTGCTTGACATATATTTTATCATATCAAAATGTACATGATATAAACAAGTGCATTATTTAAGGAAAAATAATAACTTAATTGTGACTGAATAATGTACAAAATCATATATATAAATATAATAAGTATTATATCGTCAACTTAATACAAAATGAGAAATGTCAAAATATTCTCAAATCCAATGACTCTCTATGTACTACAAATGAGTCTCTAGCGATGGGTTTGGTGAAGGGGACAGCCACCATGCTATGTGTCGAGATGTACTTGACGGTCACTTTACCCTTCTCGATAATGTCTCTAACAAAATTATATCTGGTATCGATGTGTTTAGTTCTATTATGATACTTAGGGTCTCGGGTATAGGCTATAGCGGCCTGATTTTCACAGTAGATTATCACTGACTTCCCACTATCAGCCACAACTCCTAAGTCATCTAATAATCTCCAGAGTCAAATACTCTCCTGAGCTGCGACTGAGCAAGCCATGAACTCAGCCTCCATAGTAGATAAAGCTATACAGGTCTGCTTCTTGCTGCTCCAAGAAATGGCACCACGATTGAGCAAGAAGGTAAAACCTGATGTCGATTTACATTTATCCATATCACTACCCCAATCGACGTCTGAATATCCCACAAGGCGCAAATCACCTCTCCCATAATACAAGGAGTAGTTCGCAGTTCCCTTGAGATATCTAAAAATCCTTTTCACTGCTCTCCAGTAACCCTTTCCAGGATTTGATTGATATCTACTCACCAGACCGACTGCATAATATATGTTTGGTCATGTACACAATATCGCGTACATCAGACTTCCCACTGCGCTGGAATAAGAGATTTTACTCATCTCCCTTATTTCTTCTTAAGTTTTCGGGTACATCTCAAAACTTAAGCCATCATACTTGGCGATTGGAGTATCAATGGGATTATAGTTACTTATCCCAAAGCGCTTGAGGATTTTCCTAATGTAGGTCTCTTGTAAAAGAGTCAACGTTCTTCTTAAGCGATCCCTCTAGATCTTAACTCCAAAGATGAACTCAGCTTTACCCATATCTTTCATGCTCGATGACAACCATGCCTTGATCGTATCAGATACTCAATGTTGTTCCTGACCAATATTATATCATCCACATATAGGGACAGGATCACAAAAGAGTCATCGGTTCGTATCAGATTGACACAATGATTCTCTTTGATAATCGTAAAATCATAGGATATCACCTTCTCATAAAATGTTGGATACCACCGCCTGGATGATTGGTTCAGGCCATATATCGACTTCTAAAGTCAACAGAGTTTATCCTTATGACCTACTAGAACGAACCCTGAAAGTTGCTCCATATAGATCTCCTCATCTAGATTTCTGTTAAGGAAAGTGGTTTTTACATCCATCTGATACAACTCTAGATCCTCGCTAAGAAAAAAAAAACCTACCATGTGACTTTCCTCTTGCCATTTTGGTGAAACTATTTATATCCTGAACATCCTAGATTTGGATTCAGAGGTGGCAGTGTTTGCCAAGAGGATGGTAAAAGATCTTAAGCTTCCCCCAACATTCATGACACAGATTGCTCAATCCATTCAAGTAAGTCTACATTGCAGCAAGTCCTGTCTTTGTTTATGAAAGGTCAAAGGAAGATATGCACTGTCATTTTGCAAGATACATCTACATACTCTCCTTTTTTTTATAACCATCTGGGTATTATCTTGTATGCTTTTCCCATGAATAAATACCATATGTTGAGTCCCTTGCTTTGATTTAGTTGGATTAAGGTTATGTGCAGTGTTCCTAGGATCTTTACTAAGTTGTTAGGAGTTAAAAATTTAGTAAAGCACTTATTATAGGTTGAGTGTCCTATTTTAGAAATTCTTAGTTCCTTTGTATTGTACATTACTGATGGAATTAATGCCCACGTGGGGCATTTTTCTATGTATGAAAAATATGAATTATCCCACTTTCCATATTCCCAATATGGTAACCGATGTGATTTGAATATCCTTCCATTTGTGGTTACGGAAGGATAAGGAAACAAAGGCAAAACCCTAGGTAACACAACAATTGCACAACAATTGTGGTGACGACACAATTGAGAGAGAACACACATTCTTAAGAGTAAGGGTTAGAGAAAAATTCTGTGTAAAGAGTTTTTGCCGTCTTTGTTACCGGATTTAGATTGCGGTGTTGTGGTGCTATGGTAATAGCTCGACTTTCATGGTTATCATCCCGACGGTGAGATAGTTCGTGCAAAACTTGCAGTTCCCAGATTTTCTGCGATCTGCTCATTGAGGTATGTTCGGAAAACCTAGACTTTTACGATTTTGAAAATAATTGTCATGCTTCCGCATGTGTGTGTATATAAATCCAACATTGGTATCAGAGCCTAGAGTTGGATTTATTAAATAATTTTCAGAATATTTTTGGGTATAAAAATGTAGTGTTAAAAATTTGGGGTTCGGATTATGGATAAGTTTCGTGAATCCGAACATACCATGATGTTACCCGTGTCACGTAGGTTATGAATATATTTTTTTTGGAATTTTTGAAGTACATTTTGGCCATTAAAATTGAGGCCAAAGTTTTGTGCTCAAAGGGTACCCGGATCTTAAAACCCTAGATCTGTCCGCGGGCGCGTGGAGGATACGCGCAGAGAGGAACGTCAGAGGACAACACGTGGGCGCGTGTACTTCACATGCGAGTCAGGTGCATGAAGCGGTCTGGGACCCGGATCGGATCAGAGCCTGACCTGCTCCGACCCATGAACCGACACATGTCGGGTCGAACTCGACCCGTTGACCACAAGTTAGGTTAACCCTGACCTGTTGATCGACCCGTTGTTCGACTGGTTGGGTCAACCCTGACCCGATTGACTCGGACGCCCACTCGACTAACTCGGCTCCACGCGTGAGGGCGTGTGAGATGCGCGCCGTGACTGGGCGTGCATGAGCCGAGCTGCGCCAAGTGTGTGGCGGCACGTGTGAGACAGGCTCCTGCCGGCACGTGGAGGCACGTGGCAAGGCCTGCAAATGTACCGCCGACGCGTGGGAATCTCGACGGTGCATCAGGTCGTCCGAAATTGAATTTTTTTTTTTCAATTTTCTAAGGGTGCTATGCGTATATTTATGACTATTTGTAGGATTTTGTGCACAGAATCGAAGTTCGAATGGTGAGATGAGATCTCAGGTTGTGGCGTATGGTGTCCATTGACCCATACGCTCACTATTGGGGCAATACTCGAATCATTTTGGATTTGATGATTCGTAGAGTGTACGAAATTGTGAGAATAAGTATTATTAGTTACTGACGTCTCTTTCTTTCTGTGTGACAAAGACTATGGCTGCGACGAGAAGTATCGTACTTGATCTTGTTAAGGGAGACAAGCTGGACGGTGATAACTATGAGATATCGCACCGTAAAGTTCAGTTTGTCTTCGAGGAGCAGGACCTAGCGGAGGTTCTGTTGCATGAGATGACTGACCCTGGGGTAGGTGATACACCTCAGGCGAAACTCGGTGAGGAAGCGTATCATGCATGGAAAATGAAGGATGGCCAAGCTAGGGCAATCCTCCTTAGCAGCATGCACGATGATCTGATTCCGGTATATGAGCAGTATCCTACTGCGATGGTGGTTTGGGGTGCTCTGAGAGAGCACCTCGGCTCCCAGTCAGCTCCTAAGCTGAGGATGCTGATCTATAGGTTCATCACCTATAAAAAGAGACCCGATCATACTATGAAACAGCATTTGATGCATATGTCGAGTATGATCGCTTCTCTGAAGAATTATGAAACAGCATTTGATGCATATGTCGAGTATGATCGCTTCTTTGAAGAATATGGGGAAGCCGATGTCTGATGAACTTTAGGTACCGGGGTGATCCAGTATTTGCCTAACTCCTGGGATTTGGTTAACACCTATCTCACGCACACTGAGAGTATTCGTACTTTCATGAATGTGTGTAGGCATTGTAAGCTCAAGGAGGAGCGCCATGAGGTAGCTAGGTCTATTTTTGGTCATGCTTATGTGGTGGAGTCAAGTAAGGGCTTTAGGGGCGTCAAGCGTAAATGGCATAAACATGACAAGAAACCGAGCCAGGATAAGATGAAGCCATCAGCGAAGATCGTGGATAGAGGGCAAAAATGCAAGAAGAAGGAGCTCAACAAGAGCAAAGTCCGATGCTACATTTGTGGCAAATCTGGGTATTTCGCTCGTGAGTATGGCGAACAAAAGGTATGTCCTTCTTCTTTATATGATATGAGTTATGTTTCATCCACTGTGATGCTTACTAACTTTTCTCCTTTGTGGATTGTAGACTCAAGACCTACTGACCATGTAACTCGAGATAGGAGCGCATATGTGGAGTTCCGCTGATTGAGTCCCCAAGCGAGGAGGCTATATGTTGGGAACAGAGCATTTGTGATTGTGAAGAGGATTGGTACGTGCAAGTTGACGCTGCGAAGTAACCAAGTCCTGTACCTGCATGATGTATTATATGCTCTGGAGATTCGGCTAAATCTCGTATCTATCCTTTGTTTAAATCGTTTAGGATACTCTATTGTTTTCAGAAATTTGAGTGTTTTTGTCACGTACGATAACTCTCTTTTATGTACTGGTTTGGTCCATGATGGACTTTATGCGTTGGACATGGTTTCCCATAATAATATTTCTGATTTATTTTCTATTGCATATACATCTGATATTGTAGTTGATGATATTTCTGTTTGGCATAGTAGACTTGGCCACATAGAGCAAGAGAGAATGAACCAGTTAGCTACGAGTGGCTTGTTAAGCCCGCTAACTCAGGTCGAGTTGTCCCTATGTCAGTTTTGCTTAGCTGACAAAACGACGAGAAAACCGTTTGGAAAGACAATGAGGGCTGGGACCCTATTGCAATTAATCCACTCCGATATTTGTAGGCCTATGAATGTGAGAGGCCGAAACGGAACCATGTATTTCATTATGTTTATAGACGATTACAGGCGTTTCGGTTATGTCTACATGATATTGCAGAAGTTTAAGGCATTAGATTGCTTCAGGAGATTTGTCAACGAGATTGAAAATCAGTTAGACTTGAAAGTCAAGACTCTCAGAACCGATCGAGGATGTGAGTATTTGTCTAAGGAGTTTAAAGAGCTCTATATCGAGAAGGACATTACAAGACAGTTGACTGTTCTTACTACTCCCCAGCAGAATGGGGTAGCCGAGAGAAGGAATTGGACTTTGTTGGAGATGGTGTGATCAATGATATCGTAGGCCAATTTGGTTATCTCCCATTGGGGAGATGCATTGTTGACTGCTGCTTACGTTCTTAACCGTGTTCCAACTAAGTCCGTAGTCAGTACCCCATATGAGCTTTGGACAAGAAGGCAGCCTAACCTTAGCCATTTGAGGCCATGGGGTTGTGTCGCATACATTCATGATTCCTCACATCTATACGGCAAATTAGGCCCGCGAGAAAAGAAGTGTATTTTCATAAGGTACTCCCAACATTCTAAGGGACATGTGTTCCTAGGTGAACGTAAAGATGGCACGGTCTCTGAGATCGAATCTCGTAATGCTACGTTCCTGGAAAATGATTTTCCTAAGAGAGGTGAAATCGGTCAGGACTTTACCTTTTATGAGATGAGTGAGCCTAATGGCCCAGTTGAGCCCAGCGGTGGGATCCAAGAGCCAGTAACGGATCTTGGTCTTAGTGGGAGTGGTCCATCTCGAGTTGAGAAGGCTCTTTCTGCTCGTAGGAGTAATTGGGGACACATTCCCCGATGTCATTTTCTGATTGAGGATGAGATCCCCATCATGACTCTCGAGGATGAAGAGGAACCTCGGACCTTTGAGGAGGCTCTCGAGAGTCTTATGAAGGACGAATGGTTAGAGGCCATGAAAAAGGAGATGAAATCTATGAGAGTCAACGGGGTCTAGACTTAGTTGACCTTCCTGAGGAGAGAAAGGCCATTGGGAACAAGTGTGTTTTCAAAATCAAAAGAAAGGCCGACGGATTGGTAGAGAGATACAAGGCCCATCTAGTAGCCAAGGGTTACACACAGATAAAGGACATTGACTACAAGGAGACTTTCTCTCTCGTAGTCAAATTCACATCGACAGGAAACAAAAATTTTCAAAAAGGGCATACAAAAAGAACAGGAGAATATAGCCCATGTGGTCGATAACCTTGTAATTATTACCGGTGCATGAGATTAGCAGCCTTAAGTTTCACATTGAATGTTAAATGCGGTTGAAAAAACAACTAAGTTACTAATTATGTTTGAAAGCTTAAGTTTGCCTTCTCCCTCTCATGCAAGCTTATAATGACCATTGAACTTTTCCATATTCAATTTCTCAACTTTCAATTGGAGTGATCAAGGAACTTGTATCATCACGTGGGGCATACAACATTGCGTGCACAAACTGGCTCATGAATTCAGCCCACTTGGACAAAATGTATGACCACTTAATAGGCACAACTAAAGACGCTAGCTAAAAATAATTAAGAATAAGATTATTCAGTAACAAGGACTGCATTGGAGGTTCAAAATCTCCTATATTGTTTTTGCTTCTCTTTGGTGGAGAACTTCAATAATTTTTCTTACATCTAAGTGCCATCAATATGATATTCTATTGACAGTTCTTTTTCCTTTCATATTGTGGAAACATAGTTCTCCAATTAAAGAACTCTTATGCTGTAAAAATCTTGTGGCTTAATGTTCTCCTGTGGTGTCTCTTTGGTCCAATTTATTTAAGTTGAGGCCACAAAGATTTGACTTAAACTCTTACTTGTCACTTGCCTCCAGACAAAATCCGGTGTTTGTAGCATACTGGAAATGGCGTCCTTAATTTCTCCAATTCAAAATGGTCCAATTCAAAATGGAGCTCTCCAAATTTAGCATACTTATAGTTCAGGAACCTCAAAGGTAATTCACTCAGCAAAAAAATTATTGCAAAAGAAAGATTGATAAAATCCGCAAAAGAAATTATGAAAAATAGACAGATCATAACAAAAGCAAAGGCATGTACTAATAAATGACAGTACCAAAGTTGATTTCAATTAAAAAGAATTAAACACCGATAATTTATTGACAACATTAAAATCTAGCTTCTGCCAAAGTGAAACATGAAAAGGGATCTCAGACCAATACTTCAACTCTTTATATCAATAGCCTACCAGAAGAAATCCCAAAGACGGGATCACAGTTCTTCATTCTAATTTGCTACTTCAGGACCCCAGCCGTTAGATTCCCACTCCCCTCCTCCCCTCCCTCCACTAAGAGGAAGTTAGGCAAAATGGGGAAGTCAAACTAAAAATAAGCATAAGTATCAATATTGACAACCATTTTTCGCTCATCACCAACTCTGTATACAATCCATTTATGGGGCTAGTTATCAACATCAAATACAAATATAAAAACACTTGGTTCAAACTTATGTTTTTTCAAGTGTCTGCCATTTGCTTCACATGAATCACCTTTACAAGAAGAATATTTCTCCAAAATAATTTCTTTGAAACAATTTTCGTTGTCATATAAAATGTTATTACTTTCTACAAATTTGATCTCACATTAAATGGAAAACCACTTGCAATGAAAAAAGTCTTATGCAGAAACTTTGGTTTCATTTTTTCAATTCACTACTACTACAATTAGAGGGGGGAACCTGTCTAATTTCCCTAAACCCTAAACGTTAAACTTAAATTGAATTGTGGCCACTACAACTTGAAAAGTAACCAAGTATAGTCAAAATAAATCAAGATTGGGGAATAAATGTATCAGGTTGCTATTTTGAGGTGATAATGTGAGATGTGTACTTTTGATTATTTTTTATGTGAAAAAAAGAAAGAAGTATTATTATTATTTTTAATTGAGAAGAATACAATGAAGGTATCCTCTTATGAGTAAAGAAAATCGATTTTTAAAAAGAAAATACCATTGGGATTCCACGCAAATGCATCTCTGAACCTCAAGCCATCAATTTCTATGTCCAAGGATATTGGCACTAAATTGTTTGCCGTGGGCTTGTAGATTTGCATAAAAAAGGAGGGTGTAGAGATTGACTGGCACAAGAGCATTAGGTTTAACTATTAAAACACTTTAACTAGGACAAAAGGTAAAGGAGTTATGTGCATGAACTTGAAGCATATGCTCGGATTCGGAAGCAATATATATGCACACGTGTGTCTGTGAATATGTAAGCAAGGGGATGACCAACATTGGAGTTGAAAAGGCAATAAAGAAAAATTACATCCTGAATTTGACGGGGATTTTAGACAATGAAAGAGATGCAATGGATTTCATCGTACTGATTCCTATCCACCTCCACTTTGTCCCTTCACAACAATAGGTTTGTCTGCTACGGAGGTGGAAAATCCCATTTAAACCAGATCAAGGTGATACCTGATTTGTTCAACCTAAGAGTAGCATAAGAATTCCTTTACCAAGTTAAATTTAAGTAAAGTAAGAGTATTTGAAGAGAAGAGTTGGGAATAAATTCAAAATCATTAAAAAATCAACAATTAGGACATTTACAACTTAATTAAAAACAAATAATGAGACAATTATTATACATAGTTCATCACTTGATGCAAAGAAAAGGGAAAGAAACCAAAATTAAAAAAAGAAATTAATGGAAAGTCAAAATTAATTGAAACCGAACAGAAAAACTAGATTTTGTGTTTGAAACCTCTCAATATTATAATTCCTAAACAATACTCTTGTAATGTGACTACTATTATCATTTTATGCTAGTCAGGACAAACCCAAATTAGAATCTAAAAATTTTCTAATTATTTAAAAATTCCAATATAGTTAAATAAAATGAAAAAAAGAAAAGAAACGAAAAATGATATCAACTTTCTAAATAGAAACCTTAATAAAGAAGGTAAACAAATAAAAGAGCTAAAAAAAATTAATAATGAGCACTTATTATTATCATTGTCATCATTAGCCTTTTTGATCTTTACCGAGACTTATTTTTATTTTTCTTAAACTTACAGGGAGTTTCAACTCTAAAGTTAACATTAAAGATTTCAACGGATCATAATTTCATATTATTGTAGTTAAAACTTCGAAAAGGTTAGTCATAAACATAAATAACTACATAAAGCATGGTGGACTTGGCATACAAACATTGAAAATATCATAACATGATTGTAATCAACCGAAGTATAGGATATGATAACCCTAACTTAGTTATGTCATTTCTATTGATCATCTTAACCCCTCTTTTCTAGGTTTTAACGCCCTTTGATCACTGCTTAAAGAAAGCATACAGTATTATGGGGAAAATATTCAACTCAAGGACTCATCTTGGGATTTTATATATGTCTAGCCTTTAGCTTTCCTCAAACCCTTTTAAAGCATGTCATAAGATATAGATTCTAGGATTTAAGACAATCTTCAACTACTTAGAACCTTAGGAGCATGGAAATTCCCTGAGAAAGCTCATTAAACATCTAAACCTAAGGAAAATGGGGCAAAATTCATGCTTGGCTCATCAAAAATAAGTTTTTATTCGATTTATTCATTCCTAAAGCAAACCTCCTTATATCTTAGGGGCTTTAAGGCAAAAACATCATCATTCCCATGCTATAACTTGAATGTACTAGGGTTTGGACACATTTTAAACCTATAGGCGAATTTTGCTAAAAACCTTAATACGGTAATGACTATTTATATAACTTGGTCATTTAAATCTAGACAAATACTATATATTAACTTAATACAACATGATATCTAAGGAACACACAAATATGCAAAATACTTAACTTTTTAAGCTTGATTCGCTTGATACTTCATCCTAATCCTTAACAAATGCAAAAACCTATATAATCCACATTTTAACTAATCAAATTTTGTGAAATCTTAACTCAAATCACAACTTGTATTGCCCATGAACTCTGGACTCGCATCGAATCCTTATTTAAAAACAATCTAAGTGCTAGAGTTTTGCGGTTAATTGAACAATTTAAAACCATTCATATGGGGACATCTATCATCACGGAATATTGCCAACAAGTCAAATCCCTTGCCGATTTATTGGCAGACATTGATAGCCATACCAGAAAACACCCTTGTTCTTCAACTACTACATGGCCTCAATGAACAATATGGCACCCTCGCTAACAACATTAAGTACCAAGAGCCACTGCTATTGTTTCTTAAAGCTCGCTCCTTGCTTCTCATCGAAGAAGCCCGTTTCTCCACCACTACCAATCCTTCTCCTTACACTTCTTCCACCGTTCTCCACACTCTCACACCACCACATAATTTTTCCTTCCCTCATGCTCATAATGGGGGATGTCAAAATTACCACCAACATCCCAATATAAACTGTGGTCATGGTCGAGATCTTAATAATAACAGGCGTGGATGACGTTATGGTCATGCACAAGAATGGCAAAATATGCAACACAACGTCCGACAGTTTTGGATACTGGTCTGGGCTGCCTGCAGCCCCCTCTTGGTCCACCCAAGCCCCTGTTTGGTCTACTGAGAGCCAACCTATCAACACAGTAGGACTCGATCTTCCCAATAGTACACCTCAAGCTTTGGGTCGTGGGTCAACCTAACTTGTGCAATCTACTCTGCAACATTTACAAGGTCCATAGACTTTTTGGGCCGGTTCATATGACTTCTGGGTTTTCCTATCAACCCACAGACACAGCCCACTATCTCAACTCTCTCTCTCTCTCTCTCTCTAGCAGCCCACCGACAATCAATGATATTTTCATACGGGTACCACCACTCACTTAACATACAACCCAAGTAATCTTGATACTATTTTTAAAAAGGGCAATATTTGCATGTTTTTGCTGGTGGTGGAACACCTTTCCCATTTCTTATGTCAAAAACACTCATCTAAACACATCATCTACTCTCCATCATAAAAATGTCTTAATTGCGTCTCATATCATTAAAAATCTCATTTTTGTTTACTAATTTACAAAAGATAATTTTTGCTTTATTGAATTTAACCCATTTGTGAAGGATCTTCAAACGAAACAGATCACACTTAGGTGTAATAGTTCGAGAGATCTCTATCCAATAACTCCTTCTCACACTTCACACTTAGGTGTAATAGTTTGGGATATCTCTATCCAGTAATTCCTAACACTTCCTCTCCTTTTATTACTTTGGCTGTTTCTTTATGCACCACTTGGCATAGGCGCCTTGCTCATCTAGGCATACATACCACTCGTTACTTGTCATCAAAGAATTTAATTCCATGTAATAAAACCATTTCTCCCACTTTTTGTCACACATGTCAATTAGGGAAGTATACTTGACTTCCATTTTCTACTTCAAAATCACTCAGCATTGCTCCCTTTGATAATGTCCACTCTGATCTATGGACTTCACCTATATCTAGTGAAAGTGATTTTCAATACTATTTGATTTTACTAGATGATTTCTCACATTTTGTTTGGGTGTATATCTTGTATGCTAAGTCCCATATTTTTGAAAAATTCCTACACTTTCGTGCTTTTATTCACACACAATTCAACATTGAATTTGAGATGCTTTAGTATGACAATGGCATAGAATTTAGCAACTCTCATTTTGCCTCCTTCTTTGCCAATTATGGCATCTCTTACTGATTTTCTTGCCCAACCACTTCACAACAAAATGGCAATGTTGAACGTATGTTATGCACCATCAATGATGTTGAACGTAGACTCCTTTTTCAAGCCCAAATGCCACCATCATACTGGGTAGAGGCATTGCACATGGCTATGTATTTTCTTAATATTGAATCCATAAAAATACTTCACGATCAAACACTATTTCGAACCCTTTTTCACAAACCTCAGTTTTATACTTACCTTCGCTTTAAAGTTTTGGGTGTCTCTGTTACCCCACCTATCTCACTTTATCTCAAACAAATTAGCTCCTTGCTCTACGCTACATGTATTCCTCGGCTATCTACCACATTATCATAACTATGGATGTCTTGACATCAATACCAAGAAGATAATCATTTCTCTCCATATTAAGTTTGTTGAGTAGGAATTTCCTTTCGTATCACAACATACTCCCATTACCACATCATACAATTTCCTCGATTCCATCGATAATATGCCCTCTCCTTTGTTTCGCCAGATCTTTCCCTTTTCATTATCTTCTATCCCCACGACATCTCTGTCTTCTTCTGCCATCTCAACACCCTCTCCTCCTTCCTCTCTTGCCTCACCCCTCACACCAACACCATCACCCTCACCTACTCCTACTCCCCCTCCTCCTCCCCCTCGTCATCGCATTATCATACAGTCAGTGTGGCATCTTCAAATCAAAGCAATTGCTTTCCCTTTATATTCATGCTAATTCCTCCATTCCTCGTAGTTACAAAGAAACTTTTCAAGATCCAGATTGGCAACAAGCCATGCTTAAAGAATATTATGCACTTATTAAAAATGATACTTTGAATCTTGTTCCCCAACATTTCAGGGTCAACATTGTTACTTTTCAATGGATTTTTAGAGATAATTTGATTCAGATGGCAATCTCATATACCATAAGGCTCGTTTGATCATTGTTCACACTTCTCAATAGGTTGGTCAAAATTATGATGAAACTTCCAGCCCGATGTTAAACCAGCCATTATTCGTATAGTTTTGAGCCATGTAGTCTTTAGAATCTGGCCCATCCACAAACTAAACGTTCAAAACACCTTTTTACATGGCCATCTTTAGCAACCAGTATACATGCATCGGCATGATCATTGTTCATACTTCTCAACAAGCTGGTCAAAATTATGATGAAACTTCCAGTCCGATGTCAAACCAATAACTATTCGTATAGTTTTGAGCCTTGTAGTCTCTAGAATCCGGCCCATCCACCAACTAGATGTTCAAAACACCTTTTTACATGGCTATCTTTAGCAACCAGCATACATGCACCAGCCAGTCAGTCTTATCAGTGACACTCACTCAGACTACGTTTGTCATCTCAAAAAGTCTCTCGACAAACTCGAACAAGCTCCACGTGCATAGTACCAAAGGTTTGCTACTTTTATCACCTCCATCGGCTTTGTATGTTGTCGATTTGATATATCACTCTTTGTGTATCGTTGAGATAGGGACATAACCATTATTCTTCTATATGTTAACGATATCATATTGACTGCATCATCCATTGCTCTTCTATACTCTATTACAACCTCTTTAGGTAAAGAGTTTACGCCACTACACTATTTTTTGGGTATTTTCGTGTCTTGTACTAAGAGTGAATGGTTCCTTTCCCAATGCAAATATGTTCTTGAAATTTTAGACTGTGCTAACATGAGCTCTTGTAATGCCTCTACCACTCCTGCAAATACAAAACCCAAGTTATCTAGTTGCAATGGCCCTGTGATCTCCAATCTATCTCTGTATTGCTATCTCACTGGAGCTCTTCAGTATCTCACATTTATCAGACTGGATACTACTTATGACCTTTCTCAAACCGAATACTGCTTATGTAGTTCAACAAGTGTGCCTATTAATGCATCATCCCCATGAACTTCACTTTTGAGCACTCAAACGTATTTTATGATACATTCATGGTACATTTGATCATGGTATACAGATGTACTCTTCACCTACCGATAGTTTGACTGCTTATTCAGATGCAGATTAGAGTAGTTGTCCCAAAACTAGATGTTCCACATTTGGCTACTGTGTTTTTCTTAGCAGTAACTTAATTTTATGGTTCTCCAAATGACAAGTCACTATTTCCCGCTCTAGTCCCGAAATTGAATATCACGGTGTTGCCAATGCAGTGGTTGAGACTTACTAGCCATGAAACCTTCTTCTTGAGCTTTACTATCCACTATCTAAAGCTACATTAGTCTACTATGACAATGTTAGTGTTGTTTACTTGTCTAATAATCCAGTCAAATATCTACACACTAAACACATTAAATTAGACATACATTTTGTACAAGAAAAGGCAACATTTAGACAAGTTAAAGTGTTTCATGTGCCTTCCACTTATCAATACGGTGACATCTTCACAAAGGGTCTACTTTCATCACTTTTCTTTGATTTTTGGTTCAGTCTAAACGTCCGACCTCTTCTTGTTCTGCCTGCGGGGGTATGATAGAATATTGATTAATAGAATATTTGACTCTTACATTTAGCATATTGATTGACAGAATATTTGACCCTTAGATTTAACCTTGTATTTAGTCGAATGATCAATTATGTATCTAACCTTATATGTATGCAATCTTATAATTCTCTATATATAGAAGAATGCAATTGTCCAAACGTAGAGCCAATCATTTTCTCAATAAACCCTCTTCCTACATTAAATGACAAACAAGTGGGGAAACTAAAGTGACATGTCAAATACAATTAAAATTTTAATAAAAAAATTCAATGGGTTTAGATTACATAACCCATTTCATTATAAACCACTCCACACTAGGTGGGCTGATAATTACTTGTTGCAACTCTATCATGAATTTGCATATGTGAAAAATGACAATGTATATGGGGTGAACTTATAACTCAATTAAAAAAAATTGTTCTATCTATCTATATATATAAAATATATAGATGTTAGAGAACACATATACTTAAAATTAGCAAGTAATTATTTTTTAAAAATCATTTCATAAAATTACATAGGAATGAATATCTTAACATGTTTGTCGTCCAAACCTTATAAAAGGTATCCATTCCAAACACACCATGAATGTGAGAAGAGTTCGGAGATGGCTCCTATGGGGCAATTCTAGTAGAGAATGCTACTCCCCATGTGAAAGGACTCTTGAGGTGGTTTCTAAGGGGCAAGTCCTACATAATGTGTTACTCCTTACACATCTGCCACCCCATATGCCATGGGTTAAGTCGAGCCAAAAACATCACAATATTTGGCACCCTTGATAGCAAAAAAATAAAAAACACACTAACATAACAATAATAGATGTCAAAAATCAGAATTCTCAAAGAAAAGTTTTTAGATATTTATAACATAGATCATATTTTGAAAACTTATCCTCCTTTAAGGTCCATATTTGAGCATATATTTTAATATAATTTGCAAAACAATTTCAAACATAACTTGAAATATCATATATACTACAAATATTTTGAGACAGAGCATTTGTCAAAAAGAGGTTAAACACAAATATTGTACTTCCCTCAAATAGAGCTAAACTAGAAGGCGACAAAGAAATGAAAGTCATGTTTAGCTCAGAAGTCGGAATAATTATTTTAAATTCTAAAGTGTGTAACTAGGATGAAGGCCCGTGATTTGGAATTTAGGTCCTTAACCCGAAAAAGCCTTTTTACTGAGGGCAAAAGTATCATCAACTTTGACATCACACTTTAGGAACTGCATATTTTCTATTTGTAATATGAAGAAAAATTCAAATTGCAAAATTATAGCATGGATATTTTAATTTAAATAAGTCCTTATTCTTAGAACAAACAATTAAGTAGCTAAAATGTCTCAATACTTCTGATAATTTCAGTATAAATTGCCAAAAAAAAATTTATACGGAACTAAAAATTTAAATGCATCTAATTATTCAGAGAATTAGAACACCAAATTAAGGTATAGAAAAACCAAACTTTGCGAAGACTAACCTAAAAACAAATTCACAACGAGACTAGTCTACAAATAAAATTCTCGATCATCAAAGTTAACTAAATCAGTTTAGAGAAAATGAAAGAGAAAGAAATACACACAAGTAATTACACTCGTGAGAGTTGAGACTCATGCAGCGACAGAGCCAAATATGATAGTGGCAACTGGGTTCCAAAGGGATAGAATAGAGCGAATAAAGAGAGACAGGGAGAAAGATTGTCGGGTTTGAGTTCACAGAGGGATAAAAGCGATTGAAAAACTTCCTAAACCCTAAAAAGTTAAACTTAAACCATGTGCAAAGGCAAGTGCTCGTCTCTTCCCAAACTCGGTCTCCAAAAGGATGAAATTACTAGACAAATCCTATAATTCGATTATCCCCTCGTCATATTATGTCAAAGGCTCAATGTCAGCTAAAATTATGTTTTTGACTTTGTACTTACTATGGAAGAAGAGTTAAGCATTGATTTATTTACAATATTTTTCACAAGCGAGATAATAGAAAGATAATCTCCAAATGTGATTTTAGCTTCTTATTCATCCCTGTACTCATCATAACTCCACCATTGAGAAACCAACTCTTCCATTTCACCTCGTGTTGCTTGATTTGGGGTTCCAACTTCAAGAAAACGGTTTACGCTCTCAAACTTGAATTGTTTGTAGTCACCTTTTGGAATCTCCATTGCACTGCAAGGCTTGCACAATTAGGGTCAAGTCCTCAATCATCGTCCACATCTCAATCATCTCTCTTTGTATGGGTTGATTGTCTCTACATTAGTTAACCATTGTTCCAAAACACAAGTAATAAAATTTTCTAAATTCAAAGAAAAAAAGTTTTGAATGTTTTATGAATTCTAAAAAATAAGTCTGAGTTGAAGAATTTGCATTTCAAGGTAGGAAGACAAATCTAAGCTCTAGAAAAACTTCTGTAAAGAGTGAAAATCTACAAAAGAAAGTTTTTAGAGAAAAATTCTACAAAAAATTTCAAAAAAAAAGTTTATGGACAATTAAGCTTTCTGAAATTTGGTTGAAATTGTGGGAATAAAATTCTCTCTACTATGATAGCATCTAATGCAAAAGAAGAGTTTAGAACAATTAAAACCCAACAATTAATGAAGGGTGATTGTGGTTGGAAATATAATCAGATTTAAAGGATATCAAATAACATTATCTATTGAGAGAGAATATAATGATAACATCATAAAATGATTTCTATTTGTTAGAGTAAACCTTAATTATGAAAAAAGACTTTTTAATTACTTAAAATTTTTCTAAATAGTTAATAAAATAGAAAAAAAATAATAGGAGTTTTTAAATAGAAACCAATAAAAAGGAGGAAAACTCATAGGAAATTGAAAATAAAAGAATTTTCCAAATGAATATTTCAACATCAAGGTAGCAACAATCATTCTTGTCTTTTTTCTACACAAAATAGAGGAAATATACTCAAGTTTTGCATTGGAAAAATTAACTTTTAATGAATTAACTATAATTTTAATGGGGCTAAATAAGATTTCTCAGAAATAGTTATCTTTTATCATTTATTAATTAATAGCAATTTCAAAAGATGAGCAGCTCATCAACCTGCTTATCTTCCACCCTCCACATAAACCAGTTATCATAAAATATACACTTCAAATTCCTTTACGATGCTGATGTATGTTTGGGTTTCCCTCTGACATAAACTTACATAGTCCCCTTAAAAGTTAGAAGAACTACTGACTATGATTTGTTGATTGTGATAAGTAATATATCATTTCATGATAGATCTAAAGTTAGATATGACACTCTACCCCCTTAATCAGAGGTTTCGAGTTCAAATTTTGAGTATGGTAAAAAAAGATTTGAGAGAATCAACCCATAAAATGAGTTTTACAATATTTGAACCGAATTAGTCAGTCAAAACCCGAATATCGGTAGTGAAAACCAAAAGAAAAAAAAGTTAGATATTTACAAATTTTGTTTTTTGATGAGTTGAGATTGGAGAATTGTTCGAAGATGATAGCTTGTAACTAATATGCGTTTGGCACCCCTATTATTTTGATTATATTTATGATGAAAAAATAACTCAAAAAAATATTTTTTAATCCGTTGTTGTCAAAAAAATATTTTAATTAAAAATAATTTTAGATTATTAAGAAGCCATATCCACTGGTTTCAAAGTAATAAAAATTAAAAACATATTTGATGGTATCTTTAATTAGCACTGGTTTCAACCCGCGACACAGGGTATATTGTGTCTTCAAGACACGACATATCCTCGCTCCTCTTTCTCTCTCCCCCCCGTCTTGCGGCCCTCTCCCTCCCCTAGTGCTGCAGGGGGGAGGAGTGCCACGGGGGAGAGAGAAGAGAGAGAGGGAGAGGAGTGCCGCAGGGGGAGAGAGAGGAGTGCCGCGGGGCCGCGGGGAGGGGGAGGGAGAGGGAGAGAGAGACAAGTGCCGCGGGGAGGGAGAGGGAGAGATAGAGAGACGAGTGCCGCGGGGCTACAGGGGAGAGGGAGAGGGAGAGGGAGAGGGAGAGGAAGAGAGAGAGAGAGAGAGAGAGAGGAGTGTCGCGGGGCTACAAGGGGGAGGGAGAGAGAGAGAAGAGTATCGCGGGGTCGTGGGGGGAGGGAGAGGGAGAGAGAGAGGGAGAGAGAGAGAGAGGAGGGTCGCGGGCCGCAAGGGGAGGGAGAGGGCCGCGGGGGGAGAGAGAGGGAGAGGGCCACAGGGCGGGGGGAGAGAGAGAGAGAGAGGAGTGGGGATATGTCCCATCTTGAAGATGGGACATACCCCATGTTCCCGCGACATACCTTTATCGCGGGTTCAACCTGCGACAAATGAGAGTTACAAATGAAATTATATTCTGTAGAAGGTTATTTAAAAATTTTTTTTAGATCTAGATCCGTATGTCTCTAATAAATATAGTAAAATCTATAGAAATTGAGATGAAGGGGGAAAATGGTGAATATCTGGGTTTTGGCGAAGTGCTCACCCTCATACTTGTAGTAAAGCTTTCATTCCTTTATCAGCCTTTTAGCTAAGATCAAGTAGTACGGCTTCGACTACCCGAAGAATCGTGGAAGAAAAAGGAAAAAATTAAATTCCCTATACTAGTAATGTTAAGAAGAATTGAAAACAAAGAGAGAATAAAAACAAAGGATAGGGATAGAAGAATATCAATTGTAGCTCTTTGCCTTTTGATCTCTCATATTGCAAGTTATTAAACTTTATAGTACTCATAATGTTAAGAAGAATATGAAAACAAAGGGAGAATGAAAATGAAGGATAGAGATAGAAGAATATCAATTGTAGCACTTTGCATTTTGATACAAGAGGGCGCCCCCAAATTCTATATTTGTGATAGACACACCTAATGGTGAATCTTATAAGAACTGTCTTCCTCAATCTTCAGGTTCTGATACAAGAGGGCGCCCCAAAATATTATCTCTGCAGAAGCGGAGCATGATTGAAGCTCTCTCTCTCTCTCTGTCTCTCTCTCTCTCACACACACACACACACATTTATGATGCAAACTTCGCCAACTTACCATTGCTTGGTATTACTCCACATAGCTCCAAGTTATTGCAACTTCTATTGGGTGGGCAAAATGAAACCAAGTCAATGATAATTCGTTTTGGTTTATTTGGATGTTCACTTATGATCGGCAAATCTCATTTATTGATCTAATCTTATCCCCAAACACAAACCCAAATCGCATTTATAATGCAATAACCAACTTGTGCAACCATATATTAAGAAGCCTAATAACAATCGATTTGCTCTAGACCTGCATGACAACCTAAAAATGCATCCACAATTTGGTTGAATTGAGGCAGGTCCATATCTATTTCATATCATGCACTAAGACTAATGCAAGGCAATCATGCAGATAAATTGTGATTTCTGAGATACCTCTATTAATAACTGAGTTGTCTGATAGTACTTTACCCATGACCTACAGGCATCCAAATAGCCAACACCTCTACTTATATTTTTAGATGTATTTTGTAGCAACATGAAGGCTCTCCATCTTTACCAACAACATATTTTATGCTAAGAACATCAGATAGAAGTTCTTAAACAAGTCTTCGGACTTACTATGAACTTGCATCCCCAGCTCTAACTCATCATAGTGAAATGGTTAGTAAATGGTTCACAAGATGAGCAAGAGTGATGGGACCTTACATAATTAGACTTCAATATGACTTCAATATTGTAATTATTGAGCTATTAGACTACTGCTACTCTCTTTTTGGTTTGGTTCCCAACTCTTACTGTTTTTACCAGTTTCCTGCTCTTGATAGCCTTCTCCCTATTGCCTCATTCTTCTTTTGATGAAACTATGAAATATAAACAGTCAAATCATTCCATGTGCACTTCCAGTCGAGCTTCTGCAACTCCTCCCATTTAAGGTTTTCATCCTATACAAGAATAAAATGTGAAAATTGTGGATCCACAAATTTAGACAGAAGATGATATCCCATAAAATTAGCCGACTAAGTGATCAAACTTAAAATGAATGAAATGCAGGACATACAGGGATAAAAGCCTAGAAGCAATGGACACATCTACATGTGTGACATAACAAGTAAAAATAATAGTCATTTAAGGGATCAAATGGGACAAGAATCTAGTCCATACTATGCAACAATTAATCATCTTATGCTGTTCTTAGTAATCCTTCACTGGTTGAGTATATAATGTGCATTCAATTTCTTTAACGAGGGCATGGATGAGTCCCACGCAGCATAGGGTCCAAAATTTAGACACAAAGTAATCAATTTACATAGATATTCAAAGCAAAATGAAAACTGCAACAGCATGAAAATGATTTTCAAACACAATAATAAGTACCATTTTATTTTGCATCTAGTACCAGACGCCATTTGTCTCTTGTCCTATACTAAGTTCCATCATGAGTAAGTTCCTTTCACTGATCTCCTAATAGGACAATGATGATGGGACTTTACTTTTCAATAAGCATCGGATCATAGCTTACAGTTGTTATTTCCTTTCAGAGCCAGCATCTAGTATGGGGCTTCAGCTAACTTCAGATAAATAAGAAATATACATCTTGACTTTAGGAATTTTTCTGTTTATGTAAAAGCTTCCATACTTCTCGGACATTAGATGAACCATTGGCAAGTTCATTGACTAGGCTAGCAGACATAGTTCCTAGAGAAAAGATCCATTTAGTGAGCACCCTATCCAGTCTGAAAACAGCAAATAATCCTAATCATCTATTCTTAATATCTAAGCATGGACTCCATGTTAATGCATTGCGTTAGATTTAATATACATGCAAATGGAAGCATGATGGAATTTTTCAAAATAATAAAAAGAATAATATTTAGGGGATATCTTGATTAATAAAACGCAGAAAATTGGGAACCATGATGTCTTTCTTCGTCGATCTCGCCGTCAGGATAATAACCACACTAAACAAATTATTATCACAGTGTCATAACACCGCAACGCTCGATCCGATGATAACACATAAATTCCCTACTCGAAATTTTCTCAAACCCTCAATTAATCTCTCTCTCTAAAGGTTTTTCTCTCTCAAAAGTAAATTTGTCCTTTTTTCTCTCAAGTGTGTTCTTCTTTCAATCATAAAAATTGAATAACAAGTAACATCAACTCACATAGGTTAATGATGAGAAGTTATAGGGAGAAGTTGTGGGAATTGAGATAATGGGGTGGTTATCCATTATCTCTTAAGTTTAAAATTCAAACATAATTACCCTTTTATTATTTGGTAAAAGCCCCTTTGTGGGTATTATTTACCAACATTTCCTACTTGCATGTGAAAGCATTTTACATCCGTCATGGGATCATAATTCATGCGATCTACTACATCACCTTGCCTGACTTTCATACAGGATTGGATATCGTGCGACTGACGAGTATACCTACAAGTAAAGACTTATTGATATACCTATTAGAATGATCAAGAAGTCACCGTTAGTCTAAAAAAAACTCGCTGTACCCCAAACTCAATACAATTACATCCATCAAGCCACTTTCCTCATTGAAAGTGATCCCCAATCATTGTTCGACTGTGTATTCATTACTACATTCGTATCCCAATATGGATAAATGTAACAGACTGGTCAGTGAATACAATACAATGATATAATGTAGATTTGTTTTCCTTTTCCCAAACTCGAATCTATCGGCTTCAATTTAGCTGTTTTCCTACACTTGTCCCTTAGACCTCAATTTATCTTTCGAGCCATAGGTAAACAGACTAAAGTAGTAAACACTGAATCGAGACTTCTAAAAACAGTCGAAAATAATAAGGGTACTTGAGATCCCACCTAATAGATCTCGGGTCTCACACAGTGGGAACGAGAATCACGATCATTGTCTCATACAATAGCTCCCACTATCACTAGTCGTTTTATCACATGAGGTATGAAATCCCTTATCTCTCAAAAGGATATATGTCAAATTTCTCTAATATTATGCGATGTCCCCAAAGTTATAGGGAGTGAGATAGTTGTTTCAAGGTATAGTCACTTGTTTGAGAATTCTCTCAGAGGCTCGATAGGGGTTGAAGATATGTTTGACGGAAGCCCATTTGAGAGAAGCATCCCAGTAAAGGAGATTGCATTCGGCTCCTTAGTCGACCAAAACTTTCTTCACGACATACTAGCCTTTGTTGGTTGTGACGATGAGGGGGTCATGCTGACTCGGGTTGACCCTCGTAAGTCATCATCATCAAAGCTAATTGTCGGCCTTCATATTTTTAATGACATGTTGATAGGAGAAAATAGGGCGTAGACTTCCTTCATTAATTAGTCAATCGTTTCCTACAAATGGCACCAATTTGTTGAAGCAAAAAATGACTCCATAATAGATCATCCTTATAGTCTGAACAAGGAATCGGTGAGACTATATCTGCTATTTTGTCTTCATAAAAGACTCTTGCAAAAAACCCAACGGAGGTGGGTCCGGTGGAGGAGGCTTTGATGCTCAACTCAGAAAGAGTGGTAAAAGCGGAAAGACCGAGAGAGTCTGAACGTTGTGTAATGTGTATAGAGAGAGATACATACCTGATAAGTTGCCTATATTTAGTATATATAGCAATCATGGGGAATGTCGTATGCATCTGGGGGTACAAACCCTACTTATCTTGTGGGGAGATTTTATGAGATCTTTTGAGATTGCAGAAATCGTAGTTATAAACTTTCTATAAATTTGAAGTCCTTTGAGATAGGAAAATTCCTATTGTCATCGTAGAGACAGATGAAGGTTTGAATTATTAGAAGATTTACTTTTTAATCGAGAGAGATCACGGTAGATACGTATCGGATTAAGACAAGTTTAAACTTAGTAAAGATCTCTTTCCTTTTCATATAATTATGACTTAAACCCATCACGTAATAAGAATTATCTCCGTATTGACCAAGAGGACTGAGAGGTGAAAAAGTTGAGAGGCCAAAGAGTCTAACCGGTGATAGCCGAGAGATAGATTAGTTTTCTATGGGTTGGTTATAGCTTAGTAAGCCCAGCGAGATTTGGGCTTTGATGGCTATTAACAATGTGATCATGGGCTGTCAGGCCCAGTATTATCATAAATGATATTAAATATATATTTTGAGAATAAGTAAATGGCCAAGAATGTCCTATTGTTATATAATGCAGCCACAGAATGGATAGATCAGAATTGGTTCACCCAATTGGACAATATAGAATTGAACAGAACAAAGACAGAGAAAGTTGAGTTCTCACATCGAAATGGAATTTAAATCAATACTCAGAATACAACACGGAGTCTACTTGTCCAAAACTTTTAAATATGTTTAGTACCTTTTCAACAATCCTATAAGAGCAAGAGAAAGTGGGGAGGTTCCTTGTAGTTGACTTAATTGGGGTTGTTGGTGATCCTCTCGATGAAAAAACCAAGTGTTTGCTGAAAAGCTTTGAAAGATAGTTTTGAAATGCAAATGTTAAATCTAATTATCAAGTTGCTATAATAGGATTTGTAAAACTTATATCAAAAAAATTAAAATCTAAATCCAACCTTTGCTTAAAACAACATTCATTCCACTTGTTTAAGTGAATCTCTCTCTTAACTCTTTCAAAACCCTTGTCTGTCACGATTCCCAACTAAAAGATTGACTTAAAGCAACATTCATTCTCTTCCATACAATTTACATAAAAACAAAGTAAAGTCTAAATACAAACTTTTCACAAAACAACATTCATCCCTTTTGTTTAAGTCAATCATTCTCACAGCTCTTTCAAAATCCTACTTTTTCGCCTTGCCCAACTAAAAGAAGGCTTGTCTGTTGCCTTTAACACCCTTCTCTTTAATCCCACCTAATAAAATGGTTGTCTCTTTTTCATTAAATCCTCAATAGCACACTTCATCTTTCAAATAAATCTTCTTAATGAAGTACATATGTCTCTCCCTCTTACCTTTTATTAGTATTATGAATATTATTTCTTTGTACTATTTTGGTACTAAATAGAGAATTCATTTTGGTTAATTATTAGGCCAAGTAAAAACTTAACATGCTTATTATTGTTATTTATGCCTTCTATCTATTGCTGTTTGTATATGGTCCAAATTTAAGAGAAAAAATTCGCGGGATACAATTGCTCCCACCTACCCCCTACTCCAAGAAAATGTTGCTGGCTTTGCCACTGCACTGGACACCCTTTCCAATTTCATCCACCTTTTCTCTAATCCTATGCACAGCATCATTGTTAATATTTCCATTATTCTGAATAATAAATCCCATGTAACAAAAAGCCTTCCCTTCTCCAATTTTCAATGTCTTTTGATCCAAATCATTACATTCAACCTACTTTTATTTTGTTTTTGTCATACTAATTCTAAGACATTTGTTACTATTTTATTAATTCTAAAACCTTTCGATTTTACGTCGTACGTCTATTTTTGTGATTGAGAATGCTTAATGAACTAATGCTCTGTAAGATTACATGCTTCATTTCTTGCTGTGAAAGATGCAAACAAGATTGCATTAAAACCTATTACCGCAGGTTTTAAGTTGAATTGCAATGACTTTGGGATAATTGAAGCCACTTTCTTGCTTAAATGGATCATCAAAGGGGCCATCGGTTGCTGTTACAATCGCATGGCCCTCTTCAAAATCAATTTTATATTCTTAAAAAGTGAAATAGAAAGGGAGAGAAAATATTACTTCCTATAACAGTTTCATAGTAGCTTGTCAGCAGAAGTTACCCTTTCAAGAATCAACAGAACATGTGAAAACTTTAATATCATACAGCTCTACAATTTCAGAGGGATCATCCTTGCTCTTAATTTGTAGCGGAAAAATGAACTCATGAACCATTGGAGAGGACCTTTTATAGACAGTGTTATTTCTTATTATGATGACTCTTGAATCTCCAATATTTGCAGTGTGGAGAACCTACAAGGCAGTTTGATACTTAGAAGTATAACATTTAGTGTAAAACATTGCATGGTAGGTAGTTGCAAAGTCCAAGACATAAAAAAGCTGCCCCAAAAACATCATCTTGGTATAAGACATTTGATTGCTTAAACATTCAAACCAACAAAAGAAATTTTGCATAGCCTTACAAATTAATTGTTTTCTTCCTAGAAACAATGACAAAAAATTAAGCCCCAAAGAAAAAACTAGTATATAATTTGTTAAGCATTTGAGCTAACTGGTAGCCTGGAATGACAAACAAAATGCAAGAGAAGTAGGCAAGGTATAGATACAAGAAAAGTTTCTACATGCAAGAGGAGTGTGGGTGCCGCTTGCTTCAGTTAATGTTCAGATGAATAGAAACACAAGGACTCTCTGCATTAAATATTTGTTCCATAAAACATAACTGTTCAATACCTAAACAAAAGTATGCAAGGTATAGATACGCAACAATAAATGTTGAGCCTTCTTCTTTCCAGCAATGGCAACTCTATGGCCGTCTGATACAAGGTGTTGCAATTGTTCTGAGTCCTTTTCCCTCTACAAGGCAACCCCTGAATGCGCCTGACTCTGTAACATTGAATATGCTTTATTTTAAATCCTCAATGAGATGAAAATCCTAAAGCAGAGACTGGACCGAGATTTAAAAAAAAAAGCAGAAAGAGAAAAACTAAAGAAGAAGAGAGGAGGAATGTTTTAGATTTCCAGCAGCAGCAAAGTTCCTGCATCATTCTTCAAACTCCTAGCAATAAAGTTGTTGCCCTAGCCTTTGGAAGCAATGGGAGGGGAGGGAAAAAATATGCTCCTCATAAGCGTGCCCCATCTTCTTTTAAGTTTATCGATTTTATTTTAGGTAATTTTGTAATGAAGAGTCAAGTGGGCCCTATTTGGCTGCATGTTTTGGGTGCGTCCTCTTTGTGGAAAAAGGCCATTTTCCCCTGAACCGGAAATTTAGTGCCTGACTGTTGTAATGCCATGATTAAAAAACAATTTTTTTTGGCAACATCTAGGTTTTTGACTGTTATAATCACTTTGTATAATTTGCAAGAAATTAATCGTGGTATCTAAAGACCAATGACGGTTTCGTTTAAGCATCATTTTCACTTTTATAGTGTAACTGCATCACTATTACTATCCATCACCCCTGCGTACATGGCACACACTCTTGAACTAGCGCCTAAGACATTTGAAAATGTTTATTAGGAAAGTAAATGGAAAAGTAGCATTAGCA
Organism: Dillenia suffruticosa; assembly: GCA_033439265.1. Lineage (NCBI taxonomy): Eukaryota > Viridiplantae > Streptophyta > Magnoliopsida > Dilleniales > Dilleniaceae > Dillenia > Dillenia suffruticosa. The sequence goes on from JAVTVX010000015.1 coordinate 25,730,411, forward strand.
ATCGACTAAAATAAGGAGATTGTAGAAAAAATAGGAAGATAGGAGGTACATAATCGAGTTGATCGAGAAATAAGGCCTGCTATGCACAAGGCTTTGAACATAAGACAGAAGTGTAGGAACAAGAGTTGAAACCATCAAGAAATAGATGTTGGGCCCAAAGCCCACAATACACAACACTTGAAACATGATAGAAAAGTATAGAAATAAGAGCAAAACAATTGAGAAATGGATGGATATTGGGCCCAAGTCCCATGATGCACAAGACTAGGAACATTATGGAAAAGTAAAGTAATATCGATTCAAACAATCGAGACCATCTTGGGCTCAATGGACCTTTGTCCAATTCAAAGCCGAACGCTATAACAAGTTCAAGATAAAAACTAAAACATCTTGAGGAAAAACGTCCTAGACCCATGGAAGGCTTACAAAAAGTGTGACATGCATGTGGGTAACGAGACACAACTTAAGATAAGATAGGTAATGGGATAACATATATCTTTTCAAACAAATCTTCCAACATCAAAGCAGGCAATGAAACAATCAGGGAATGAGCGTTATAAGATGTAAAGCGGGTGCAAACAAGGGGCAGTAGGGACATGGCGCGGGTAGCACAGTCATGGGCATGTGTGATGGCCAATGCTTGTGTGGCATAGCCAAGGCACTACCATGAGTTATGCCGATATGCAATGACTGTGCATGCATGCAGCACAAGGATGCCACTCCTGATGACCCAAAGTCTCCCATGCCTAGGCATGTTCAAATAATTGGATACTTAAAGGCACGTTAGATGATGTGTTGGCTAAATATATCAGCACTGGCGTTTCAGGCACTTAGTATATTGTTGCCTCTCAAAAAATATGGTCGACGAAACTTTCTTGATAAAATAAAAGTACTTGAAGGATTAGAGGGAAGGGAGGGATGAATCGGAGTATAGAGAGCTAAATCTTAGTAGATCATCGTAGCAAGGCTACTCTATCATTTATAATTTCCCATTGTGTATTTAAGTCATTTACAAAGGATTCAACCTATTGGCTGATTGAAATGGTGTTGTAGGGTGGCCAGCATAACACGTAGGCCGTAATGGCAATGCCTACGACGCGTGTCTTTGGGAGACAAGAGGCCCTTACTATGGGATGGCAAGCAAGTGGTAGGCACATGCATCAGTTTTTAGTATGGATTCTGACTTAGAGGCGATCAATCATAATCTAACACATGGTAGTTTTGCGTCACTGGCTTTTCAACCAAACATGATAACCAGTTCCTCTCGTACTAGGTTGAATTACTATCACAGTGTAATCATTAGTAGGGTAAGACTAACTCATCTCATAATGGTCAAAACCCATCTTATACTCCCTATTGGTAGTTGAACAATCCAACACTTGGCGAATTCTACTTTACAATGATAAGAAGAGCCAACATCGAATAATCAAAAAGCAATGTTGTTGTCAATGGTTGCCTGCCAAAACCCAGTTATCCCTGTGGTAATTTTTCTAACACTTCAAACTTCATATTTCAAAGAGTTAAAGAATCGGTAGGCCTCATTTTCACGATTCATATTCATACTGAAAATCAGAATTAAATGAACTTTTACCCTTCTACTCCATTGAGATTTCTGTTCTTGTAAATCTCATTTTAGGACATTTGCATTATCTTTTAACAGATGTGTTTCCTGACCCAAACTCCTTACCTAACAGTACCTTCCACCCATATTTGCTTGCTAGCATAAGCCTTAGGACCAAAAGGAGGAGCAATGCCTCACTTCTGATTCATGAAAAGTAAAATAATATTAAAAGTAGTGATATTTCACTTTTGCCCAGAGGCTGCTACTTATCCTACACCTCTTAAGTTATTTAACAAAGTCAGACTAGAGTCAAACTCAACTGGATCTTCTTTCCTTGCTAATTGTGCCAAACTCGTTGTCTTGGCTATGGTTTCATTGGATAGTAAATAAGGACAGTGAGAATCTTGTTAATCTATTCATGTACATCGCTAATTGGATGAAGAGGCATTTTGCTATCTTAAGAGAGTCATAGTTACTTCTGCCATTTACTTACACATGGTTGAATTTCTTCACTTTGACATTTAAAACACAGGGTAGAAATCACTTTGTGTCAACATCCGTAAGGACCATTGCAATGCTGTGTTTTAATTAAATAGTCAAATTTTCCTTGTTAGTACCAGTTTTGAGTTGGCTTCTCGATGCTAGGGGAAGGCCTCTAAAGGGCCTGCTCCTAGTATGTCCCCTAGCTGGCACGTGGTGACCTGCACTCACCGTTGGAGTAGCTTGAGCAGTTCGTTGACGGGTTCGGCATTAGGACCTGTGCCTAGCTCTCAAAGCCAATCCATTTCTTGAGGTTACGAATCCATTTTGCTAACTTCCTGCCTACATTGTTCCATCAATTTAGTATGACTGGTTATGGGAGGCACTAGTACTTTGGATTTAAAGGGTCAATAAGGACGCATTGGATGCTGCATGACGTGCAGTGCTCTTCCGACCACTAGATCCTACCTCCAGCTAAGCCATTTCCTTGGATTTAGGGTTTATGGATTAAGGGTTAGAGTTTAAGGTTTCATGTTTAGGATTTAGGGTTTAAAGTTTAGGGTTTAGGGTTTAAGATTTACGGTTGTTTAGGGTTTACTGTTTAGCGTTTAGGATTTAGCATTTAAAGTCTTGGGTTTGGATTTTGGGGTCAAGGATTTGGGGTTTTGGGTTTTGGGGTCTAGGGTTTTAGGTTTTTGATTTAGTGTTATTAGATTTTAGTATTAGGATTTAGGATTAGGCTTTTGGGTTGTTAGGATTTAGGGTTTACGGTTAAGATTTATAGGTGTTAGGATTTAGAGTTTAATGTTTGGGCTAAGGTTTTGGGTTTAGAGTTTAGCGTTTAGGGTTAGGATTGTTTAGGGTTAGGGATTTGGGTTAAGGTTTAGAATTTAGAGTTTAGGAAGTCAGAGTGGAAGCGTGATTGGGCGGTGTTCCCAAAGTTATAGGGAGTGAGATATAGCTTTCAAGGTAACGGAAGCCTATTTGAGAGAAGTGTCCCAATAAAGGAGATGACATTCGGCTCCTTAGTCAACTAAAAATCTCTTCATGACATACAAGCCTATATTGGTTGTGATGATAAGGGGATCATACCGACTTGGGTTGACCCTCGTAAGTCATTGTCATTGAAACTAATTGTTGGCCTTCCTATTTTTAACGACATGTCGACGGGAGAAAATAGGGCATAGACTTCCTTCATTAATCAATCAATCATTTCCCATAAATGGCGCCAATTTGTTGAAACCAAAAATGACTCCATAATAGATTGTCCTTCTAGCCTGAATGGGGAAGGCTCCGACACTCAAGTCAAAAAGAGCGGTAAAAGAGAAAAGACTGAGAGAGTCTGAACCCTATGTAATGTGTATAGAGAGAGATGCATACCTGATAAGTTACTTTTGTTTAGTATATATAGCATACATGGGGATGTCGTATGCATCTGGGGTCATAGAAACCCTAATTACCTTGTGGGGAGATTGTATGAGATCTTTTGAGATTACAGGAATCGTAATTGTAGACTTTCTATAAATTTGTAGTTCTCTGAGTTTGGAAAGTTCCATTTGTCATCGTAGAGACCTATGAAGGTTTTAATCATTAGAATATTTACTTTTTAATCAAGTGAGATCATGGTAGATACGTATTGGATTAAGAAATGTATAAACTTAGTAAAGATCTCTTTCCTTTTCGGGTAATTGACACATCAACTCTTGATGAACACATGTTGACTCGTCTATTATGTTTCTGAAACAAACGCACATCGACATAGTAAAAGTCTTGTCGACCTGTAGAAACACATCGACAAATTAAATTACTCAAGTCCACTAATCAAAATTTACACAGTAGCATGTCGATATATATTATCAGATATGTCGACCTAGTGAGTGTCTACTCATTAAGACACACATCAACCCGTTATCATCTTGTCGACACAGCATATGCACATCAACCAATTGACTTCCACACATCGACCAATTTATTATATGAATAGGAACATGTCGACGCACTTAAATGACCTGTCAACTTACTCTTCACAAAGTCTAAAATATTAAACATCGACACAGCTGAAAACTTGTCGACACATGTGAACACATCGACCAATTAAAAATCACATGTCCAACAATTTTGTTTAGCACAGTTCCTTGTCAACCTGGAATAGTATCTTGTCAACCTGTTCATATAGAAATACATTAAGAATGATTCAAATTCAGGTCGATATCCACAATAGACTTGTCGACCTGCGTGTGTCAGAAACCAGTTGGGAATATTTTTGAACCTGACAGACGTCTTATTTCTTTGATTTCTGAAATGTTTCCTTTTCTATCAGAGATAACGTTTGAATGCAGGACAAACAAAGTCTGATTGACCTATTTAAAAGAGGCGCCTATAAAAAGAATGAAAATTCAGCACGAACAAAGGAACAATTACAGAAGCTGTAATGGCGGAAACTAAATGCGCAATGTTTGGATGCAACAACCACTACCAACTCTCAATAGATCTATTCAATGCTTTAATAAATACTAAGAATAAGAAAAACAAGGGGGTTACGAGACACAACTTGAATTGAAAGCTCTTTTTGAATACATACATTTCTGTGCACTTTAAAATTCTCAAAATTGTATTAAGTGTCTGAATTAATTTTACACATTGTCAAATTTGAGGAAAGTAAGCCTCAAATTCTTGATATTCATTTCATCGATTAAGTCAAGTGTTAAAGACTAAGGAGTGTATGACATTATCTTAAGTCTAGAAAAGTTAAAATTCAGTCTAAGTAAGATTGAATTGTAGTGTTCAGGGATAACACTGTATGAGGTTGAACTTGAACCTGTAATCAAGTTTATAAACTAAGCATTTAGTGAAAAATTCAAGGGAAACCTGCAAGTAGATGTACATCGAGTTTGATGGAATCACTATAAAAATTCTTTATGTCCTTTTTATTTGTCTCTCATTTACTGTCACATTGTTTTTAAGTTTCAAAAAGCTTTAAAAAATCAATATTCAACTATTCACCCCTCCCCTCTAGTTGAATAACAAGTATCAAGAGTTTCTCTGAACTTTGCAATAGTTAGAGTCCCATTCTATGATCAGCCAATGGGCCAAGAGAAAATCCACTTCCTTACTATCACTATGGCAAAGGGACAATGAGTTGTTAAAGGACTTTCTTTATAAGTTCAAGACTGAGATGATGAAGGTCTAGGATTTGAACCATTCCATCGCACTAGCAGTACTCCTCACTGTGCTACGACCCTTAGGTATGAAGACATCCATAACGAAGAATCCTTCATCTACTATCCAAGAATTCTACATTTATGCAGAGAAGTACATTGTTGCAGAAGATGCTAAAGCATTTGATAGGTATCAGAATCGATCAGATCAAAATAAATGCTATCGATCACCTAGACAGCCCTTACTTAAGAGGGGCCGATAGGGGCCCCTGCTGCAATGAAAGTTCACTAGCTATACTTTTCTAAACGAAACACCAAGCCAAGTTCTACTACAGATTAGGAGCAAATAGGTGGCCCCCTCACTCAACAGAAGATATTCGAAGAAGTTGTCAGTTCCACCAGGATTACGACCATCTGACAGATGAATGCAGAAAGCTGAAAGATGAATATGAGTTTCTCGTTTGAAATGGTAGGCTCTAAAGTTTTATAAGTACAGAGAGAAGGTCCTTCTCCTCAAGGCTAACATGTTGCAAGACCAAAGAATGAGTTGAATAAGCAGCCAATTCAGGACCTATTTGTAATTAACCAAATGGGGTAATCCTTCAAGTGCAAAGCAGGCACCCCCTCTCGATACCTTACTTTCCGAATGATATTTGTATGATGTAGAATTTGGTCATCTCGGAAGCTATACAATGAGATAAGGTCGAACAAACAATCTTATCGATCTTTCGGATGATCGAGACGTCTGCCTCTACCTCCAAGGAAGTTCTTACCACCTGTGTTGAAAAACAACACAAAAGGAAGAGACCAATTACTAGTTTTGATGATGACGATCTGATAGGAGTTGATCCGAGTCATCATGATCCTCTCGTTGTCACCGCCATGATCGGACATTATGAGATAAGAAAAATTTTCACCAACGAAGGGGAGGTTGTAATATTCTCTATTGAGGGCACTTTTCAACAAATGTGTCTCGGTTAGGAGTATCTCCAACCTTACACAAAACTGATCAAGGGACTCTAAGGTGAATGGATATATCCTGAAGGTAGTATCTTACTCCTAGCCACCCTTAGGATGCCACTTAATCACGTAATGGCTGTAATGATGTTTAACATGGTCAAGCTACCTTTGCTCTATAATATTATCCTGGGTAGACCCAGCTTGAACACTTTGGAGTTATTGCCGAGCATTAAGCATATGAAGATTAAATTTAGGACACCTCTCGACATTGGAATGATATCCTACAACTTGGAGTTGTCAACACTCCCCTCTAAGTAATATTAAATCTCTCTATGCTATTACCATGCCTATGACCCCGAGTTACCCACCAGATATACTAGCTTGAATTTCTTGCATTATGGTTTCCCTTCTAAAAATATTTTCATTTCCCCTCATATTTCATTGTATTCTAACAATGTTTTGCATCAATTGCACACAACAGAATGCATCGAAACATGTCATTAATATGGGATGTATCTCTCGAATTGGTAAACTTGGTCTACTCTCTCAACAGAACATACCGAAATGTGTCTTCAATATGGAATGTATCTCTCGGTGTGGTAGACACAGCCCACTCTTTAAGGAGAATGCATCGAAACATGTCATCAATATAAGATATATTTCCTTGTTGGGTAGATACGTCCCGGTCTTTTGACTGAATGAACGTGTCATTAATAAGGGATATGTCTCCCAGACGGATAGACATGACCTACTCTCTCAACTGAACAAACATGTTATCAATAAGGGATATATCTCCCAAATGGGTAGACACAGCCCTCTAACTCGGTTATAGACTACGGAATATGGTGCCAATATGAAGCTTGATCTCCTAACAATTGTTCATGCCCAATACTTGAGAATAAACCTTGTTGGAAAATTTTTCAACCCCTCTCACAATTCTCCTGGTCTCTACGTCGAAAGATAAAATAGAAATTAACTACCATACCTTAACACTTTATCAAATGGCGGATATTCAGGACTACATAAGGTGCACATCTTCTCACACAACCAAGTTAGGAATAAATTATAAAAGGAAGCTACTGCAAATGTTCATTCAAATGCTAATGCAAATGAGAATGAAACAAAAAGGATTCCCTGACGAACAAAAAAAACCAGAACATAAACAAAAGGAGAACATAATCAAAGATTATGATGAAGGAGGAGTAAGAGATGGAAGGGCTTATTGGCATAGAGACTAAAACTTGGCCTAGAGCAAAATGGTGTCAACGTTCTCGTTCGCTGCTTCAGGAGGAGCATCACTCACACGAGTGACTACAAGGCTTGGGCTTGGCATCTCAAGACCAGCATCTCCATCACCTGCTGGCAACACATCCTTCAATCCTAATTGACAGATGACCTCCTCAGCCCCACCTTTCAGACTGTCGATGCCGAGCATGCTTGTGATGATAGATGGTCTTTGCAATAGTTTCTCCTAACTCGGTTATCTTCTGCTTGGCAATAAGAATAGACTGCTTATACACTTTTGCCAATTTTTCCACGGCCTGCAGCCATACCACATGCACCCTAGCCTTTGTTCTGGATCCTCACATTTTTTAAGACCATTTCACATTATTGGAATGCTAAATTCATGTTAGGATGAGAGACTTCACAAAACGATTAGAAGTAATTTACAGAAATTAGAAAAATAAACAAACTATTTTCTAATAAGGAATAGAACCATAAGCTCAAGGAACGTGATGGCTTCATCGCCCTGCTCAAGAGATAACTTGTTTAGCTCAATTCGAAGTGATAAATGTCTACTCGGTCTGTTATTTGCCTAGCCTCGCTACTATTAACATAACTATAGTGGCGATCACCTACATTGATCACTATAGTCCCCCATTTCCTTTGTCACCTTCGCCCATCATAAGACAGAACAGGAATGGATGGAGGAAGAGCAATCCCTTTAGGCACTTTTCATTTGCCCTTTCCTAATGTCAAAGGAATAGTAAAAGAAAGCCCTCAGAGTCACTAGGGGTATGTCTCTTGGCCTCCTCTTCTTCTCTTCTTATCCCTATTTCATCACTCTTGGTATCCTCCCCTTGTTCTTTAACCTTCGTGTTGTCCACCTCGGCATTCCCTGATCCCTTTTCTCTAACATCCGCCTTTCCCTCCGTTCCGTTAGTAAGAGCCTATATAGAAGGCCGAAAGAGATGTCCCCTAAACTTATGCTCCTCAACCTCTACGACATCTATTCGAGGAGCCTAGTCTCCTATTCTCTCTCATGTCTTCACTAGACGAATTCGATAATTGCACCCTTCTTCTTTTCTTCCGCAAGGATGAAATAAGAATAGTGTCAGTCGATAGAACACCAGTGTTCGACATGCTTCCCGCTTCTGCTGCCTCCCTTTTTGACCTGGTCTTATCTTCTTATTGGTAGTTATCTCTATAAATAATTTTTCTCGAGAGAAGAGATGACATCTACAAGTTTTTTGTTTTTATTCTCCACTAGAAGGGGTCTCTCAACTTTTCTCCCTTAATAGCAAACCGGCCAATGATAGCATCTTGTTGTCCAAGAGGATCTCCATCCAAATACACCACTTTCTAGTCATGCAAAAACCATCAACAGAACAAATAAATCATAAATGGCAAGAAGGCTATGGGGGCTTCAACCTTGCAAATGGCTCCCCATCGTCCTTTAGTAATGAGGGGATCAAATCCCTATTCAAAAGCTCTATGAAGAAATACTTATATATCCAACTTATATCTATAGTTTTTTTATAAAAGAATTTTCAATTCGACTCTGACTTGGTCTGTAAGCAGAACCAACCTTCTGTTGAACCATCTTTTGAGTGAAAATACAGACGTTAGAATTTTGAAGTCGAAACTAAGGTGACAAAAATTCAACAATGAAATCATAGCTACCACCTAACGCCAAGTGCTAGGGAACAGCATCATCATTTTCTAATGAAGCAGAACTCGTGCAATAGGACCCATACATGGCACCTTTAGACATATATGACATATTATTTGTACTTCAATACATGACATTCTGGTGCCTTATTAGCCTTATTCTCATCAGTGGTCGACATAACGGTATATTCGTCCCCAAACAGCATCTTACTCTGTATATCACATAACTCTTCTTCTGACATTGTACTCCTAATATCATTAATACTATGGTGAGCACGCAATAATGAGCCCTTAGCCATTTCAGATTTGTCTTGAGAGTATTTCTCACAAAATTCGCTAAATTTGACTCCAAAGTTGCCTTACTATGTAAAAGTTAAAATCGAGAAATGCAAACATGATAGTGTAAAAATCAATCAAATGCTACACTATATAGAGTGTATTAGAGATGATTTGTGGAATCTGAAACAGCACGTGCCGTATTTAATGCTCTGCACTAACATCTTTTCAAATTTCTATCAATTTGGCATCTAATGCATCCCTTTCCCTTCCTTTAGAACGAACCCAAGAGTGGGGGGCAGGTGATGGAGCATAGCCTAAAAGCCCATTATCATAAGATTTGAGATCCATCAAGTCCACAGTCTGACGAAGCGGAACGTACCAAAACATGTCATCAATATGGGATGTATCTCCCAATTGGGTAGACATAGTCCACTCTCTTGGTATCTATTAGTGCAATGCCTTTTGGCCAATTGTCCAATCGGCCCTTGGGGAAGTATCTTCTCGATATGTAGTATTACTATTTGATAAACTAAATTAATAATCATGTAAGATTCGAATTCTCCCAACTTGCAGAGATAACCCCTTATAATAAGGAATGAGATCTTTAACTACTATCGATAAAGAAAGGAATCTCTGTGATATCTCGGAGTTCCCCTAACTAATAAAATTCTAAATTTCCTAAAAATTATTTATCGTGAACCCCAAAATCTCGGGATATCATAGCAAAAGTAGGGTTTCTACACATTGGATGCGTACGAGATCTACCGTGCATGCAGACTATATATATATTATGAAGACCACTAGCCAGGTATGTTCTCTAGACTCTATACTTAGCATACAGAAGGCAATACAGAGCTCTCTATCATAGCTCTCTCTCTCTCAGTTTGTTTCTCTTTCGAAAACTGCTTTCTCACTTGAGTATTGGTAGTCTCCCCTCGCCGGAGTACTCTCTGGGAGTATATTGTAGATCCTACCATCTAGAAGGTCTAACAACTACTCATCCCATTTGAGTCAGCATAGCTACTATCTACTGAATGAAATCTACCTTCAACAACTCTGAATCTATTGGCCCAAATCCCAAATTCATTCTGGATGAGGCCACCTACCCCTGCAAAGAATAGCTATCCACATTTAATTAAATATACCTTGTGGGGGTGGAGTTCGATGACCATACCAAGATATAAAAATATCACCTTAAGAAGATATAATTTATTATTTTAATATCATTGAATAATTAAGTAATGGAATGAGAAAAATATAAATTGAACCATACAAGATGTTTGAACTTATTTTAATTGATTTTTAATTTTTTTATTAGAAATGAGGGTGATGATAATGTTGGAAGTGGGTTTGACTCTACATATAATGGCTTTATTGACTCAAATGGGTTGATTGGTTGCCCGTCGATCTTGACGAGTAAAACCTGTAAAAGACCGCCAGAGAGTACTCCGGATGGGGAGACTCCAACGCTTAAGTCAGAGAGTGATTTTCAAAAAGACAGAAATAGACTTAAAGAGAGCTATATTCTACCATGGTGTGCTAAGTGTGAATTCAGAGAGAAAATGGATATACTTGGGCAGTTAAGTTAACAATGTATATATAGCCTACCTATATGAGTCTCATATGCATCCGAGGCTCTAAAAGCTCAGTTTTCTTACGGAGGTATTCCAAAATTCATGGGTATCAAATGAAATCTTAGGAGATCCGAAGTCTTACTAATTAGAGAAAATTTCAATTCGTGAAGGGATTACTTTCCTTATCAATGGGGATTCACAGATTTCCTTTCTAATTACGAGATGTCATTCCCATATTTTATGGAAAGGCAAATATTACTCTAGTGTTAACCAAATGTAAATATTGAGGAGATGCAGGGTCCGATTAGTAGCCTCTGAGAAGGACCTGGTCGCTAAGTACTGAGGAAAAGGAACGGATCCCGTATAAATGATGCGTTTTAGGTCGTTGGACCTTAGGCCCATGTCACACATTAATGGACTCTCAGACCATGTAACATTATTTATCCCCTACTCCTTTTGTTGTTTGGAAGAAATGGCATGAGGATTAAGCTCAAGATTGTTACCTGAAAGGCAGCGTGGGTGTTAATGGAGATAACTATCAAATAAATGATGTCGGAATAAATATTTCATGGGAAGTTGAAAAGCTTGATCTTTTCATTCGTTACACACATCTTCTATTGGAGCGTTTCTGTTGCTAGCAGTCATAAAGGTTATGCTTCGTAGTTATAAATAGAAGGGGAGGCTTCAGTTCTATCACGAAGTGATTTGGAATTGACTTCTTGAGATTGTCATTGAGAGTTTATATACCTTTGATAATTTGAGCCTGGGTTTTAAACCCCAGAACTCTATGTGTTAGGAGACTTCTTCTAATATAAGGTGCCATGAAGAAGGGGGCTATTGATACAAGGTGCCAAAATGATGTTTGGATTTCCAACATTATGGTGGAATCTGTCGAGATTCTTCGAGAATGCTGGCTTTGAGTATAGAGAGATCTTTGCTCAGACGAGAGAGATCCTTGTTTATAATAGAAGCTCTCTTCTTAAGGTCAGAATTATCATGCAGATCTTGTATGCGATGGTTAACTGAGGATTCTTCCTCAGCCTTTCTCGAGTTAGGCAATAAAAAGAGTGAGAAAGTTGTGGAGATTGGGTAATGGAGAGCAGTTTGAAACTTGATACATCTTTTTTTGTCTCCTTTTTGGCTAACTCCGACCTTCTATAAAGTCCTTGCAGGCTTCTCTTGTAAAATTTTTGTAATTTTTCTTCTAATTGTATGATATCTCTTTTGCATCACAAGGGGTCTTATGCTTTTTGTTTGTTTGTACCTATTCTGTCATGTAATATTGTTGACAAATGAATTTCCTTCCTTCTGGAAAATTGCATTGTACGTTTGCCTTGTACCTGTCATAGAAACATAATAATATTTCTCAACATATCTGAACTACTCAGTTAGCCTTTTCCTTTGTTTATCTATCGTTCACTAACTTGTCACCAAATTTCAATCAAAAGCATGGGCCGTGCTTGTTCTTCAAGGAGCTATATCCCTTATTGACGACACTCTATGTTCAGTGGGACATTCGATCGAGAGAGAGAGAGATTCAATGAAAGGATATGCCATGTCTATGCGTCTGGGAGTTACATCCCCTTATTGATGACATGCTATGTTGGTAGTACATTAAATAGAGAGAGAGTAATTCAACGAGAGGATGGGCCTTATTTACCTGTCTGTGAGATACATTCCTATTGATGACATGCTACATTCAGTTGTACATTTGATATAGAGAGAAATTCAATAAGAGGATGAGCCATGTCAACCCGTCTAGGAGATACACCCCTTACTGATGACATGCTATGTTCGGTAGAACATTCAATAAAGAGAGAAATTCAATAAGAGGATGAACCATATCTACTCATTTAGGAAATACATTCCTTATTGACAATATGCTATGTTCAACAGGACATTTGATAGAGAGAGAAATTCAACGAGAGGATGAACCATGTCTACCCTTCTAGCAGATATATCCCTTAGACGACACGTTACATTTGGTAAGATGTTCGGTCGAGAAAGAAATTCAACAAGAGGATGGGCCATGTCTACCCATCTGGGAAATACATCCCTTATTGATGAATGCTATGCTTGGTACAGATATAATAGTAGATCAATCAGTAGATAAATTAAAGGACCGTAGTGCTTTTACCTAACTATTCGATTGGAATTGAGTGATTTTCCACAAGGAAGTGGTGGTCATCACTGATAGTAGCTACACAAGTTCTCGGAGTTCTAAGTCCTTGGTACAATCGAGCCATCTTGACTATTGAAATGATATATCCCCGGCAAACTTCTGAGTATACCTGATAAGACCCTTCCCAATTAGGCACTATCCACCGGTATTATTGCTTTGCAGCTATAAGTCAAACTGAATGAGGGTTCCCCTATTGCCCTTTTGGTAAGCCCAAAAAATGCTATAAAGCTCGTCTACCTGGTAACCCTTGACTTTATCTAGTGCGGCCTTTAGTCCTTGTAGAATTGTTCAGCTTGTGACTTTGGCGAGAGCGTTAGTCTGAGGGTATGCAATAGGTGTGAAACGGTGTTGAATTTCCAACATTTCGCAAAAGTCTTGGAATCCTTGTTGTCAAACCGTTTGCCTTATCAGTAATGAGGACGCAGGTACACTGAAGCTTGTGATGATAGACGTCTATACGAAATTCCACATCTTGCCTGTAGTGATTTGGGTTAGCAATTCATCGATAGCCATGATTAGGAGCATTCGCTGTTCGGTGGCTGGTGGGAATGGGCCAAGGATGTCTATCCCTCAGCGTGTGAACGATCATATGCTTGCTATCAAATTGAGCTCGGTGGAGGGCCTGTGAGGTACTGATAAGAAACGTTAACACTTTTCATACCCTTTGACATAATTGTCTACGTCGGTTTTTATGTTAGGCCAGTAGTACCCTTATCGAAGAGCCTTGTTTGCTAAGTTTCGAGTGCCTAGGTGGTTGCCACATATTCTTTCATGGATCTCTCTAAGCACATAGTTCTCTTTCTCGGGCATCAAGTACTTCAAGTGCGGATGAATATAAGACTTCTTGTAAAGACCTCCATTGATAATGGTGTAGTGAGTGGCTTTACACTTTAGCTTGGTGTCTTCAATGGGGAGATCAACATTTGTTCATGTTTCAAATAGGCTTCTATAGGATCTTTCCAACTCTATTGATAGGATCCATTCGCGCTTATTGATGCTCGAGTACGATAGGCTCTTTATATAAACCATTCGATTGATTGCTACCAAGTTAGAGCTGACTAATTTTAAGAGGGTATCGACTCGTGTATTTTCTAATTGGGGGATCTGCTGTATATCCACTTTGAGCTTGCCCATTGCCTCTCGTAGTTTGGTTAGATACTTTGTCATTGTTCGATCCTTAGTCTCGTAGATCTCTTTATTCTGTTTGATAATTAGCTGACTATCAGTGAAGATCCATACATTTTGGGCTCCCAATGATGCTGCTATTCGTAATCTAGTTAGAAGGGTTTCATACTCGATATGATTGTTTGTCGCGCATAAGTCAAAATAGAGAGTATATTCGACTTTGAAACTATCTGGTTCTAGGAGGATGAGTCCGACTTTGCTTCATGAGGAGTTCGATGACTTATCTACATGAAGGGTACACTCAAGTAACGAGCATTCTTCTCTGTCATCGGTGAGCGTTTGCTCGGTGATAGCGGGAGTGTGCATTCGAGGGCAAAGTTGGTGAGGGCTTGACCTTTTATTCCGAGTCTCAGTTGGTATTCGAAGTCGAATTCCCCTATTTTGGGGCTCTACTTAACTAGTTGACCTGGGATGTCCCTCTTTTGTAGAATCTACTTCAAGTGTTGGTTAGTCAATACTCTTCAAGTGCTGGTATTCGATAGGTCGATGATTAACCTCAGCTTCCTGAAGTATGCTACTTACGTAATATATTGGTTGAGTGCAGTGGACTGCTACCTTACAAAAATAGAACAGAGCGCTCAGCTAGAGATAGAGAGGTAAATATAGAGCTTCTCACTGGAGATAGGTTTAGAAAGGAGTGGAGGCGACATGAGGTATGTTTTGAGTCGATTGAACACTGCCTGGAATTTTCGTTTCCATGCGAACTTTTGGGATTTCTTCAGCGCATTGTAAAAGGGCTTGTACTTCTCCCCTAATTTTGACATGAACTAATTCAGGGCTACAATCGTCCCTGTGTGGCGTTGTATTTCTTTTATGATTCTCGGTGGTGCTATGCCCAGTATGGCCTGTATCTTCTTTGGATTCACTTCAATCCTCTAATTGGTAATCATGATGTCTAAGAATTTCCTAGAAGTAATTCCAAAGGTGCACTTTGCCAGGTCAGTCTCATGTTGTAATGTTTTAATGTCTGGAATGTCTCATCCAGATCTACCACATGATCCTTTGCATCGGCACTCTTGATGAGCATATCATCGACGTAGACCTCCACGTTCTTGTCGAGCTATTCGCTAAAGACTTTATTGACCAACCGTTGAAAGGTTTCTCTAGCATTCTTGAGACCGAATGACATAACTTTATAGAAATAGGTGCCAAATTTGGTGATGAAACGGGTTTTTTCTTCATCTTTAGAGGTTATGCGTGTCTATTTGTAGCTAGATTATGTATCCATGAAACTTAAGATCTGGTGACTTGATGAGTTATCTACCAACTTGTCTATGTTGGGGAGTGAATAGCTATCCTTTGGACATATATTGTTGAGGTCAGTTAAGTTTACACAAATCCTCCACTTGCTGTTGGCCTTTTTTACCATAACCACATTGACCAACCATTCCAGATAATCTACCTCACGAATTAATCTTACCATTAGGAGTTTCTAGACTTTCTCTTGTATCGCGTGCTGACACTCTAGTGCAAATACCATTTTCTTTTGCTTAATAGGTTTACGACTGGTATTTGCAGTTAATTTATGAATTATGACCGATGGGTGAATACCTAACATATTTTTTGGGGACCATACAAAAACTTTAAAATGTCATCAAAGACAGTCAACAATTGCCTTTTGGAGGGGTGTCGGCATCAAGTTGAAATGTCTGACCTGGTGTATCTATAATGGAAACTTTGAGTACTTCCTCTCTAAGTTGGGGTTTGGACTGGTGCTGAGCGGCGTCTCTAAGCTCAAGCATATCCATCGAAATGACTTCTTTTCCTTCTTCAACATTGGGAATAGTCGACGGGTCAGTATCGCAATGGAATGTTGCCACCCCCAAGGGCATTATGAATTTAGTTTTCATGTGCCTCATACTAAGTAGCACTTTGAGACCATTCAGACTAGGATGATCTAGAATTACGTTATAGGAGGATAGGAATTTTGCCACATGAAATGTGGTCTCGGTAGTAGTATAGTGAAGAGGCATTCCTAAAGTCACGACAAGTGGGATGGTACCTTCTAGGTACGGGTTGAAGATGAGATGGGGCGAAACCATTTGTTGAAAGGCATCCCAAAAGAGAAGGTCTTAATTGGCCCCTTGATCGATGAACACTCTTTTTATGAGATAGGACCCTACTCATGTAGGGATGATCAATGGATCATCTCAAATTATGCCGACTGCTATCAGATCATCATCGTAAAAAATGATGGTGGGCCTCTTTCTCTTGGTTAATTTCATGGTTGTAGAATAAAGGAGATGGTGGCAGGAACTTGAGAAATTAATCTATTCCCATAGACGGCATCAATTTGTTAGAGGTAGATTTAGCTCTATAGATAATAACTCGATTGACTCATAAGATTGATTGGTACCTATCAATCTTGGTGAATAAGACCTAAAAAAGACCGTCGGAGGGAGTTCTGGTGGGGAGACTCCGATGTGATTCTCGTATGCATCTGGAGCGGCTAAAACTTTAATTTCCTTATGGACGTATCCCAAGATTCATGGGTATCAAATAAAATCTTAAGAGATCCGAAGTCTTGCGAATTGGTGAAAGTTTCAATTCGTGAAATGATTACTCTCCTTATCGATGTGGATTCATAGATTTCATTTCTACATTTTTGTGTTTTATGGAAATGCGAATATTACCCCAATGTTACAACAATGCGAATATTTCATTTCTACACGCTCTCTCTGTCATGTGTGGACTTATGTGGTTATTTTTGTGTAATACTTAATTAGACATTATCATATTAATGAATTATTTGTAATTTTCTGGGTTGCACGTATGATAAATAGGTCCAATTAAGATTTCACTTTTTTGCAAAATTAATTAATTGCGTAAAAGTAGAATTATAGTTTTTATTTCTGTGAGAAAAAGGTAAATTAGAGCAACCAGCATTAGTAGTTTCACTATGCATTGATATAAAAGTTCTCTTATAGGAAAAAAAAACAAAAACAAAAAAAAAACAAAAGGGCTGCCTTCCCTTACTATTTTTCATTAGGATGGATAGAAAGCTAGACATTGAACCATTTTTTTTTTTTTTTTTTAACAGGGGACATGGATGTTAATATGAATGTTTTGTTTTCTCTAATTTTTTTACATTATATTTTTGCTATCAAATCTCTAATTAGAGCAAACACTTTGGAGCTTATAATTTAAATTTATAAGTTCAGGATTTAAATGTTACAAAAAAAAAGTTTAGCAAATAATAAAGGATATAGAAAATAATTTATTTCTAATAAATAGTACTTTTACAATTAAGTAGAAGTTCCAAATTAAATTTCATTGAAAATGCTCAAAGTAATTTACCAAAAACGGTATATACATAGTTGTACATAAAACAGTAAAACAACTCTAATTTGACACTTTTTCTTTTCCTTCCCCCACCATTCCCCAATTTTCCTCTCCTTTCCCCGTCCCTCTCGGCTTTTCTTTCCATCCATTTTGTTTTTACCTCTCGTTTCCCTTTCATCTTTTCCCCCTCTCCTTTCCATTTTCTCTTACTCTTTATTACCTCTCTTATTTCCACATCTCTAATCGTCTCCTTATATTTTTTTCATTTATCGAATATCAGAATCTCTATTCTCTAATTTTTTCCGATTATCTACTGAAACCATCTTCAAATTTGAAAAAAAAAATATTATCTATCATTTGTCATATGAAAAAGATAAATATTTTTAATTTTTTAAATATTATGGTTGAATTATCTTTTATTAATATTTTAAAATTTTTAATATAATTTTATAATTCATATTTGTTTTTTGAAAAATTATCTTATAAATTTTATTTTTTACACTCCCTTCATCTGGGAATTAGGAGGTCTGGCACTGGCAACAAGGTCCGGCTGTTGCGCTGCCAACATCTTCACAATCTTGCATATTATGGTTAAGGTTTGGAGAATAAAAATAATAAATTCAAGTCTCAGATTCGACAGAAATAAAAAAAATTACATCGAACGAGCGAGTTGTCGGTATTGACGTGCACAGCAAAAGTAAACCCTTTTGCCCGTGCAGGGCCACCTTCACTCACACACCTATGCCTACGAAAGCTGGCTTAGAAGCATGATTTATAGCTTCTGCCAACAGGCCTCTATCCTTGGAATTGATGTTCAAGCGGCCTTCAGAGCTGATCTAATAATTCAGTAAAATTATTACAGTAACCTAAAAGCAGTAAAATAATGCAGCCACTATTGTAATTTGATTTTTCCGAGCAGTAAGGCTTGCAACAGCTATTCACCAGAAAAAAATTTCTCCGCATTCAGATTTTTGGTCAACATTACACGAATTCATACCATGATAAAAATTAAAAAAAAAAAGAAAAGAAAAGAAAGAAAATGGCTGCCTTCCCTTACTATTTTTCATTAGGATTGATAGAAAACTAGACATTTTTTTTTTAACAGGGGATATGGATCGTTAATCTGAATGTTTTGTTTTCTCTAATTTTTTTTGCATTATATTCGTGCTATCAAATCTTGCCTTAATCTCAATACCTTCCAAATAGTACTTTTTTCTTATTAAAGCAATAGTCTGAGACTTGCCTACGGGAAAGGCTGATGGTTGGACTACCTTCCGTGTCCCACGCTTTTCTACTTTTTAGTTTCATGCATAGAATATATAAGGGGGTGAGCGAACGGTTAGGGTGAACCCTAACCGTGTGCGGTACGATAGGGTAAGGGTAGGTTTAGAGTAAAAGTACAAAATTTTAAATCGATAAACAATAGGGTTAGCTTCTAATAGGGCATAGACTTGCCCCATGTAAATTTCTCTAAAAAGTAAATTTCGATTGAAAAATAAATAATTAGTTTTTGTTTTTAAAAAAAGAATAATTAATTTTAAAAAGAAAGTCGATTGTTAATTATTCATTTAAAAGTGTCAACTTGCGACCGTTATTAGGGATACCAAATCTTTGATTACAATTGATTCATTTGCAAGTTCTAATTGTATTATTGAAAAGGAAAGCCTATGGTCAATGGTTTCCAAGAGGCAAAAAAGGATTATACAATTTTGGAAGTGATTATTTTTGCCCCGTAAAAGTAGAGTAGTAGAGTAGGGTAAGAGTAAGCTAGAGTTTCTCAAACTTTTGAGGATAGGTTATGGCACAGGTTTTGACCTGTACTGTACCCTCATTCAGACTGCAAAGAGGTGCACCATAACTTGGTACTTTATTTGATACTCAAATTAAATCGAAGGCAGTGCAAACTACCGCAATTGTTTAAACCCCAGTTCCCTACATAATAAATATTCATAAAGATTAAGAAAAACGGGCACTTGAAACATAATATGGCACTAGAGAACAATGAAATCCGCCATTGAATAACATACCATCAACACTGAGCAACAAGAAAATCACCACAATTATCCAAAGATAGCAGCTGCAAATCTATGACCGGAGGAAACACAAGTAAAGAAAATTAAAACCGGGGTAAAGGGGAAAATAAAAGATCTCACTTGAGAGATTTTAATTCATGGCCTTTTTTATCACTTTGATGATGTTACCCACCAAATTCAACTTCTTGATGAAAAGTTCAAGTTCTTCTGATTCCAAGATCTTCCATTCTTCATCCCATTCAGCTTTCTTGGACCCCGAAATCAAATTCATTCCCTCCTCGATCAAACTAAAATCCAAAACCGGCACACCAAGTTCCTCAGCACGCTCAATCAACTTCAGAGACAGAGACTGGGATAGCGACAGCGACCGGGTCTGAGACTGAGACCCCCAAGTGATCGGTGGCACGGCCTCATCATTTCCCCAAATACTTTTAGACAAGTCAAAAACCTGCTTGTCATGGGGATTGGAGAAGACAAGGTCCCTGCCGTTTGCTTGCTTAGCCATCTTTTTATTAAAGCTGTCCTTCAACCTCCTAATTCTGTTTTTCAACTGGATCAAAGTAGCATCAGATCGCACAAACTTGCGCACCATTTGGAGTAAGTCACGGTAGTTCTTTGATGGGTCGGTCCCATTTTTCTTCTTAAGCTCTGCAGCAATCTTCAAAATTGCTATGACGTCTTCCTCTTTCCAGAACTGGTTAAAAGATTGCTTCTTTGTCTGCTTCTTGGACCGCCCGGCCTCGTCATCATCAACTGGGTTTGAGGAGAATTCAAGTGAGTTCTCCGAATCAGAATTATCTGATGATTCCTGTTCTCCTTTCCGGACCTTCTGAGATTCTTCATCTCCATAATAGTCAGTTGCTTTACGTTTGAGTGCCATGATAAGAACTGGGGTTTTTTCTTTGAAAGGAAGAGGCAAAGTTGATGGAACAAATGGCTAAGCCGGATTTAACGTGAAGGGAAGGCGGGAAGGCCGCTGCTTTTGGCTCGAAAAATTAGCATAAAATCAAAATTAGATATGATTACTACTCTTGATGAAACCTTTTCGTTAGGAAACAATTGGGAAAGACGGTGCAATGTTCTGATTATAAAGATATTTTAGTCAAAAATAAAATAAAATAAAATAATAAACAAAGAAACTGCAGATACGGAATCATAGATGAAAAACAGTGTTTCTTTTAAGGTTTACTCAATTCTCTAACTAATTGGTTGACCTTGTTGGATTGGGTAATATATCTAACAATTACCATATAAAAATGCCATCAATAGTAAAAATTCAAACTTTCTCTTTTTTTTTTTTTTTGGGAAAACATTCTATTATTAAGAGAACTTTCATCTTTAATAATTGTCGCATTGAGAAATGAAAACTAAAATTTAAGAAAGGTAGACACTGTCCCTCCTTTTATCTTGCTTACGATTTAAATTTATTAGTTTGGTATTTTAATGTTATAAAAAAAATTAGCAAATGGTAAAGGTGATATTCGGATTTTAGATTGATTTCTATATTTTGAAAATAATTTGGTTATAAGAAATAATACTTGTATATTTAAGTAGAAATTCTCAACTATTGAAAATTCTTAAAATATATTACAAAAATTGGTACATAAATAGTTGTACAACAAACGGTGTTAAATTTGTAGTTGTACATACAACAACAAATTTAACAAGGTCTAACTGTTGCACCGCCAACTTCTTCACAATCTAGTATATCACCTGTTCAGAAGTTCCAAGAGGTGCAGAGCAGCTGAATCCATGGCTTTCCTAACGGTTGGCATGGTTCTCCAACACAATCATCGGTCCATCCCCTATCACTGGTATTGACACAGCACAGCAAAAGTAAACCATAAACTCCTAATCTATGCATGCCAAAGGACTAATCCGTAAGCTCCTAATGAACCTGTTAATAATAAGAGCTCCGATCTCACATACTATGCGCATTACCCATAGGATGGCATGGGCCAATTTCAACGCAGGCATATGTCATTTAAAGTCTGGGATTGAATGTTTGGCTGCCATTCTTGGCCTTCTCCCCATTCTTTTCACACTTCTGTTTTCTCTATGGCCACTTCCTTTTCTTTTAAGACAATAAGTGCATTGCGAGTAGCTAATTTTTGAGGGTTTTTAGCAATTCCAATCTGGACACCGTCAACAAACACCACAACAGTAGCCAGATTGCCAGTTCGAGTGGCTTTGTACTCCAACCCTTCTGCTTTCTGCTGACATCTTTCTTCCAACTCCTGCAAAGGATGCATAGGAAGTGACTCTGGTGCTACAATTGGATGCAACAAGGGTTGGAAGACCTGGGAACATTGCAGAGAATCGATCAGAGAATTTTTTGTTAGTAAATGGCCACGAGGGGTATTTTAATAATTTTGAAATAATTGGGTAATTACCGTTATCCAATTAACCAACATATAATGGTCCCATTATTAACTTCCAAAAATGGTTCTCCTTCTCTTATTGAGAGTTCAGTGGGATACAAACATGGCGGCTAAGGTTTAGAAAATGCACATATCCAGAGAGATACATTGATGGATGAGAAATTTTTGCGTAAGAAAATTTCTTTGGTCCTTGGAATTCAGTGGACTTAAGTATTGAGGTGTCGTGGTACTGTGATGGTGGTTTGATCATGTGATCACCATACCGATCGAGCAATCTGTTCGAGAGATTTCGCGACTCAATTGAATTTTGAAAACCTACATGTTGAGGTATTTTTTCAAAAATTTTGAATTATTTAATTTCGCTTCTGCTTGCGTATGTTGTAATGATTAAATCTAATATTGGTATCAAAGTAGTCGTTAAATTTAATAAAAAAACTTTTTTCGGAATTTTTTGGACATAAAATGTGTAGGGTAAAAATTTTAGGATCCGAATCACGGATGATTTTTGTGAATCCAAGAATACCACCTGAATATGCATAGTACAAAGATCATGAAAATGATCTTTATTGAATTTTCTGAGCATGTTAAGCCCATGAAAAGTTCAGTCGAATTTTTCAACCATATGGATTTTAAAACCTTAGATCTATCACTTTAGAGGACAAATAGATTTGTGATAATAGTTTATGCCTGTTCCTCATGCTTGGATCTACTTTTTGATGCATTTTATTATGAGTTTCGGTTGCTGGAAATTGAGTTTCAAAAATGGCCACGAAGGATCGAAACTTGGATCCTTGATATGCCGAGATAAGGGTTTAAATCTAACTAAAATCGATTTAAGGATGGTTGGATGATGTTTACTTGTAATTTTTTGGAGAAAACCGTGTGAAAAATAGACCGAAAATGAGTTTTCTAGAATTTGGGTCAAAAGACCCGTTGTAGAACCCGTCAGGCGAAGAAGAACCGCTCCAGACCCACGTGTGTGTGAGCTGCACACACGAGAAGGCGCATGGGATCAGGCGTGTGAAGTGCATTCGCAGGGATGGAGCGTGAAGCTGGCACGTGAAGTTTATGCGCTATCAGGCGCGTGAAGTTCATGCGCTATCAGACGCGTGAATAGTATCGGGTTGATCCAGGTCAGAGTGGACTTGAGTTTGGGCCTTGATCCGGGATGCGACCCGGGCGCGTGTGAAGGCACCTGGCAGACACTCTATGCATTTGGCGCATGTAGTAGCATGTTGCCGGCACGTGGCGGCGCTTGAGGATCCCGGCAGCGCGTCAGGTTGCTCTGAATTGGATTTTTCTAATTTTCTAAAGGTTTTACCTCCATATTTGTAACTATTTGTGGGATTTGGTATGTCCAATCCAAGTTCGGATGATAAGATGTGATTTTGAGTTATAGTGTACGGTGTCCCTTGACTCATACAATCTCTTTGAGGTCTATACTCAAGTCATTTTGAATTTGTTGATTTATAGGGTGTACAAAATGTGAAAATGAGTATCAATAAGTCACTAAACTCTCTATTGTTGTAATGAGAATTGTTGTATTAGATCTTTGCAAGAAAGATAAACCGAATAGTGATAATTACGAGATTTTATACCGGTAGATTCAGTTTGTTCTCGAGGAGTAAGATCTGTATGTGATCCTGAGGCACAAGATGGTATGCCCCAGGGAGGGTACTGTACCTCAGGCTAGATGAGATAAGGAGGTCTATCGTGTGTGGAAGAAAAGGATAGCTGAGTTAAGACAATCCTCATCAGCAGCATGTATGATGACATGATCGCATTCTATGAGCATTATCCTATGGTGATGTCGGATTAGCTCACTCCAAAAATGCAATATGTTGCTCGTTTTCAGCTCTTAAGGTGAGGATACTGAAATGAAAGACTGATCATATAATGATGCAACATTTGATACAAATATCAAATATAATCGCCGAGTTAAAGAATACAAATGAGTCCATTTCAGATGAGATTCAGGTACTAGATGTGATCCAGTTTTTTACTTGATTCATAAAAAATTATAAAAATCTATCTCACGAATGATGAGAGTATTCGTACTTTTGCTGATATGAGTAGACATTGTGATCTCAAGGAAGAGCGCTTGGAGGCGAGTAGGCCGTACTAGGATCAGGCTTATGCAACGGAGTCGAGTAAAGACCTCCATGGCACCAAACCAACAGCATAAGCATGTGAAGGAGACTCGAGGTCTGGGCAATAAGAAACTATCTGAGAAAACCAACAATAAGGTACAAAAGTATAGGAAGAAGGAGTTTGATAAGACTATGCGAAATACTATGTCTGAGGTAGATTGGTCATTTTGCTCATGGGTGTGACGAGTGAAAAGAATGCCCTTCTTCTTTACATGGCTTGAGCTTTGTCTCATCTATTGTGATACTCGCTAATTTCTCTCCTTTGTGAATTGTAAACTCAGCAACCACCGACTACGTAACTCGAGACATGAGCGCGTAAATAGAGTTTCACCGAGTCAATCCTCAAATCAGGAGGATTTACGTGAGGAATAGAACATTTGTCGTCATCAAAGGGATTGGTATTTGCTATGACGTTCTTTATGCTTTGAACATTCGACGGAACTTGAATTCAGTATTTTGTCTAAGATTGCCAAGGATATGTAAGAAAATTATTTGTTTTAATAAATACGACATTCTTTGATATGTTCTGGTTTTATCTATAATGGATTGTATGCACTAAGAGCTACTCCTTTTAATGATTTTCTTGTTATTCTTCTATTGTCTTTATATCTGATTGAGTAAATGATGATGTAAATGAGTGGTATAGCAGACTTGGATACATAGGGCAAGAGATGATGAACTGGTTAGCAGTGAGTGGTTTGTTGGACCCGCTAACCAAATTCGAGTTGTCCATATGTAAGTTTTGCCTAGCTGGCAAAACTACAAGAAAACCATTTGACAATGCAATGAGAGTTGGGACTCCATTGCAGTTGGTTCACTCTGATATTTGTGGCCTTATGAGCATAAGAGCCCTGAAAATAGAGCTGTATACTTTATTACATTCATAGATGATTAAATGTGTTTTGGTTACGTGTATCTGATCTCGCACAACTCTGAGACATTAGAATACTTCAAGAGATTTATTAGTGAGATTGAGAATCAGTTAGACTTGAAAGTGAAGACTCTCAAAACCGATCGGGGACGCGAATATTTGTTAGAACTATATAGAGAGCTCTGTTTCGAGAAAGGTACTACTAGACAGCTGACTATTCTTGCTACTTTTTAGCTGAATGAAGTAACCGAAATAAGGAATATGATTTTGTTAGAAAATATGAGGTCTATAATGGCATAAGTCAATTTGTCCATCTTCCACTATGGAGATGTTTTATTAACTGCAGCCTATGTCCTCAACTGTGTCGCATTAAAATTCAAAATTAGTATCCCATATGAACTTTGGATAGGGAGGTAGTTTGACCTTAGTCATTTGAGATCATGAAGTTGTGCCGTGTATGTTCACATTTTCTCGCATTCACACGATAAGTTAGTCTCGCGAAAAAAAAAATGTTTCTTTATAAGATACTTAGAATAGTCCCAGGGGTATGTGTTCTTAAGTAAGCATATGGACGGCACTGTCATTGAGATTAAGTCTCGTGATACTACATTCCTTGAGATTGATTTCCCTAAGAGAGGTGAAATCGATCGGGACTTTTCCTTCTATTAGATGGACGAGCCTAGTGGCTCAGATAAACCGAGCAGAGGGATACAAGAATCCATTACAAATCTTGATTCTAGTGGCAGCGGTCCATATAGAAGTGAAGAGATTCTCTCTCCTCGTAGGAGTATCAGGGATACGTATTTAAACGTAGTTTCCCGATTGAGGGTGAAGCCCTCATTATAACTTTAGAGGATTATGAGAAATTTAAAACGATCCAAGAGACTCTCGAGAGTCTTGTGAAGGAACATTTATTGAAAGCCATAGATAAAGAGAAGAAGTCGATAAGAATCAATAGGGTCTGGGAGCTAGTTAATTAGCTTGAGTGCAGAAAGACCATTAGGAACAAGTAGGTTTTTAAGATTAAGAGAAAGGCCGATGGATCGATGGAAATGTATAAAACTTGTCTAGTAGCCACGGTTACACTTAGACTAAGGGGTGGACTGGTGGAGAGTCGTAGTCCTATTTACCTTGATCTGTTTATTTTTAGCGATTGTCATGAATATGGATCTGGAATTACATTAGGTGGATATAAAGACCACTTTCCATAATGGGAGTCTGGATGAGGCGATCTACATGGAGCAACCCTCTGGATTCATTCTAGTAGATCAGGTGGATAAGGTTTGTTGAGTTTGAAAGTCAACATACGGCCTAAACATTCATCAAGATGGTGATTCCAAGATTTCACAAGGAGAATCATTATGTCTATCTAATACATTCCAATTACTTTTTTATAATCATGTTCTCATATGTGGGTGACATTCTGTTGGCCAGGAACAATAGAGAGTATCTAATGACCATTGAATATGGTTATTGTCAAGTTTTGATATGAAGGATAGGTAAAACTTAACTCATTCTCGATGTTAGAATCTAGAGGGATCGTTTGAGAATGATGTTGACTCTCTAACAAGAGTTCTACATTAAGAAAATTCTTGATCATTTCGAGATGAGCAAATGCAATCTAATAGATACTCTATTGTTAAAGGTGAAGACCTGACTCTTGACATATGCTCTATAATTCTAGAAGAAATCAGGAATATGAGTAGAATCCTTTATACCGGTATAATGTGCATTATTGTGTATACAATGAGGCATACAGATACAATGTGCATTCTAGTATATGCAATGAGGCGTACACAACCAGACATTTATTTTGCAGACGATCTAGTGAGTAGGTATTAATCGAATCCTCGAAAAGATCACTGGAGAGCAGTGAAAAGGATTCTAAAATATCTCAAGGGAACTACGGACCTCTCCTTGTGTTACAGAGGAGATGATTTGCGTTTCATTAGGTATTCGAAAAGATCACCGGTATAATAGTATTTTTCCCGACAAATTTTTTTCAACATTTAAACTTTGCATTATATTTTCTTTTCTTAACTTTTTTTGATAAAACATCCTAAAAAAAATCGTGACATTTAGTGACAAAAATGTTGGAAAAAGTCATTAGCATACAAATTTGGGTGGTGGCAGGAATTTTTGTTGATGTTTTAGTACTAATTGTCAGCAAAACATTTTTAACTTTGCTGATTTTAGTCTATAAATATCGGTAAATTCTTCTACATTTATCGACATTTCAATGAAATGTCGGGATAGTGTAGAGAGGTAGAGATAGACACATTTTAAAGAGAGGTGTCAACATTTATACATGTAAATGTCGGTAAAGGGTAGAGAGAGGGACGGAGGAGACAAAGAGAGGACATGCCAATATTTTACTTATGAACGTCAATAAAGTACGGTTTTTGCCCACATTTTGGGGAGAAATATCAAGAAATGTAGGATTCAAAACCCATATTACTCTATTTTCTCCTCTATTCTCTCATCTCTTTTCTCTTTACTCACTTCTCATGCAGTCGTGTGCTATTGTTGCTACTCTGCCATCGGCAAAAGCTGCCAGACATTGCTCTCTACTGGAGGTTGCTTTCTCTCCTTACCTTCTGCATCATTTTTCTAACTGCTCTCACTTTTCACGTCTACCTCCGATGATCATAGGTAAGTTTGTCCCTTTTGATCAAATGTGATTATGTTTATGATATTATTTGTGTCTAAGTAAACTTATTTTGCGAAGAACTAGTTTGTATCAACCTAGAGGGGTGAATAGATTGATTGACACTTTTTTTTGAATTTTCTAAGATTTGGAGAGATTAAGAAAGAGAAAGAAGGAATCGACACAACGATTTTAGAATAGTTCCACCTTCCTTGGTGTACATCCATTCCCAACATACACCTGAATTTTTCAAACCACTATTTTATTCCAAAATAACACAACCAATTAGTTTGGACAGGTGCTAGTCAAACTTCACAAGTGTTTCGCTCGAACACTCACTACTAGTTTACAATAAGTGCAAGCAAATTTAACTCATTTCACTAAGACTGTCACATACCCCAATTTAGTTGTAAGAAATAACTTATTATTAATGATAAAATGAGAATATTACCTGAAATGTAGGAATTAGATATGAAATTGGACACTTAGAATGTTAAAAATCTAGGTTAGACCAATTCACTGGAAACTAAGTACCCTAAAAATGAGATTTCTGAAATATTTAGAAAACAAGAAGGAAAAGTCCTAGTAATTGTTCCTTATATATCAAATAGAGGAAAACCTATTTTTCTAGAATTTTTCTAAACCATTAGTTATCTAAATAAAATCCAACAAACTTAGTCGTTTCAAGTTTTGTTTTTGGAGGTGAGAGTTGATATCTAGTGCAGGCCAATTACAATCAAGTCTCATATCTTTTCTTGCACTCAAGTTGTCTTGGAATGATTACATCAAACTTTGGAGATATGGGACTAAAGTTCTCGATTTTTAGTTGAACTATTTGGTAGGAATAAAATTTTGGTTGAATTAAAAGTTTTGAAAGTTTTGAGAGGAGAGTTTTTTTTAGGAAAAAAGATATGATCAAAATCCAATTATATTAAAAATCCCAGATTGGTTGTTGGTCTGGTTTTCGATCAAACCAATCAGATCGATGGATCCAGTTTGGATTTCAAAACACTGATAAATAAAATCAGAAGAATAATGATAGAAATCTCTAAAAAAAAATAAAAATAAAAAAAAATAAAGGCACCCACACGCAGACCATAGAGCTCAAAAAGCTTACCTGCAGACATGTGAGCTATGATGAATGAGGGAAGGATTTTACATACGTCTAATATGGTGAACTACCAGCTGGAATAAGCCAATGAAAGGGGTTAGATTGGTACATTGCTTGCCCTCATTTTAGCCAACAAAGAAAGCATTATGATCCTATGAAAATCAAACTCCTTTTAGCTTTCACTGGCTATAGCTGGGAATCACTAGCACTAAGACTCTTGTGCATTAACTATTCAAAGTGGCAGTGGCAAAATACCATGACTATCCAAATGTCAAATTAATTTATAATTAGAAGGAAAGACATTCATAAGCAAAGTCTTGAGTGTCAGAAAATTTTAGGTTTTAAAATTGCCATTTAATAACAGTAAAAAGTTTGACCTTTATCATTCTTTTCAGATGTAAAACTATAGGAGGCATATTGAGAATAACTCAGAAATCAGGGTACACAATAACTACACTTGGCAAACCTAGTGTGTGGACTCAAAACTTTGTGCAATTATCAAGTGCTAAATCTTATACATTGTTTAGAGAGTGCTACATCCCCTTTGGATGGTATTTAGGGCCACTTTTTAAGTGAAAATTGTTATACTATATTCTGCACTAAATGTTAATTGTCAATATATCATTAACTATGGCTCTTCCCCAATTATTTGTCTTCGGCTAATAGGAAATTAGATGAACATCCCCATCTGTGATGGGGAGTAAAATGAACATGGTAGAAAGGGAAAGCTGTCATTATGGAGATAAAAGAGAAAAGCAACAAAAGTGTGCATGTATGGTCACCCCTATTCAAAAGTATTATGTAAGACCCACTTGACAAGGCTAACAAATTGCTTTCTACAATTTTTATGCATAGAAAGAGGTCTTAAATTACCCTTCTTTTTGATCTGTAGATTCCCTGTTAGTACATCTATTCCGCAGCTTATATTAATTACTGATGAATTACTGGTCTTTATGAAAAAAGATTAATAATTTTTATTAATTGTTGATGAATTACTAGTCTTTATGAAAAAAGATTAATATTTTTTATCTATCCATTAGCATGTAAGTTCCTGCTTAACGTTTGCCCAGAGTTCTCTTCGTAAGAGACCATGTCCCCACATTGGGAGGGAGCGTGCAACTACTATACCCTAAATGCAAATAATGCAGAGAGAAAACAAACTCCAATGACTTTCCCAAACCCCAACAAAAATTAGAACCAGGAAAAAAAAAAAAAAAAAAGAAACAAAAAACAAAACAAGAAACAAAAAACAAAACAAGACAGAAACAAACCCTAATCAAAATCCCAAACCCAAAACCAATTAAACATAAAAAATTGCCAAATAAAATAATTGAGAAAAATGACTCACCTGGAAGAGATTGTTCAGGCACTTGGAACAGCCGGGAAAACCAGGAAACCCGTTATTGGTTTTGACCAAACAGTTATTCTCAAGCCTCTTCACATTCCCATTCCCAACAGTTATTCTTAAGCCACAGAAGCAGAACACTGCATTACATGTCTCATTCGGCCCAACGATTTGGACTCCTTTTCTGACCAACTCTTGTTGGAGTGTGTCAACACAGGTTCCTAGCCGGTTGGCCCTAGAAGGCACTTGAATGTCTTCTGCAACATTGAATCTTCTTCATTTTATATCCTCAGCGAGACCATACCAATGCAAGGGTTGTGAAACACTGAAAACTTTTGTTTTGTTTGGAAAAGAAGAGAAGTTTGTACATACAAGACAAGTTTCGACCAGAGGCTGTTAGGCATAGGGTTCCGCAAATACAGAACTGCTGTTAACAAGGCAATCCCTGAAGGCTGTTCACTTCTCTGGAACATGGAATCTTCTCCTCGGTGATACGAAAATCCTAAAACAGAGACCATACCTGAAAGACAACCAGAAAGAAAAGAAAAAAAAAAAAAAAAAGAAGAAAAAAGATAAGTTTCTATGTACACGAGAAGTCTGGGAGCCGCTTGAGATGAAAAAAAAATGAAACAAAGCCACACAACCAGAAAGTGAAACATGAAAAAGAAGAAGAGAATAGGGATGTTTCATTACCTTTCATCGTTGTTCATTTCAAACTGGCAGCAGCGAACGTTGTTGCCCTAGGCTTTGGAAGCGAAGCGATGGGAGAGGCGGGAAACAATTTGGTCCTCAGAAGCGCGCGCCTCTCTTGTTAAATTATGTTAGTTTTGGTAAATTTGTAATGTGCCCCGCGAGGTCCCCGTTTGGCTGAACGTTTATTGTTCGGTCGGTATCGAAAACTTTAAAACGGCGTAACTTTGGCTCTGGTAATCGGATTGGGACGAATTTTTTTTTGATTTGGGGTAACTTTTCGCGAGGAAGGCGATGGCAAACCGCCGAAGGCGGTTTGGCGCATCATTTTTGCGAAAAAAGGCCTTTTTCCCTCTGAACGGGGAATTTAGGGCTCAACTGTTACAAACCAAACAATGCTGAGATTAAATAAATGTTCCAGCAGCTCTTAGGTTTTTAAGCATGTTTCTATGATAACAAGTAAATTTGTTGCTTTGAAGTAGTGGTTAAAGTCATTATTTTAAAATTATAACATCATGAGTTCAAAACCCAATAACTATATTTTTCACATCTATTTTTTTTATTTTACTAATTCTTTGATTTAATTAAGACTTTATAACATATATTTTTAGTTTCTATCTTTATTTTCGCCTAAATATTCCTCTTTGATTTAAAAAGTCCAAAACTTTGCGGCTTATAATTTATATTTGCATTGAACATGAGATTTTGCATGAGTCAGTTCATTTCATATTTTCTAGACTGAGCATGCCCATGGTCGATGTTCCATGGTTGATTTGTAATTAAATGGTTTTTCTTCAAGCTTTTAATTTATGCAGGATGCCTGTGGTTGCTTGTATTATATTCCATGTTCCATGTACACTGATCGGAAGTGTTCCAAGTCGGACTTTCTTCCTAGGCTATGAGGGGGAAAAAGAAAATGGAATAAGAGGGTCGTGTTGTTTGTAGGGTTCGTGTTTGAGAAACGGATGTGGTAGACTAGAATGAGCATGCCCAGGTTGTAATGGTTTTTAATTTGTGTTTGAAAACATAATGTGTGTTTCAAGGTAAAAGTTTGCAGGAAATGAGTTGAGGCATCTATGGACATATGAGTATTTTGTAACCACTTTCAAGATTTTTAATTAAAGCAACCGAGAATACCGTGTTGGGCCATGGGCGCGTACGATGTCCCAAATGTTCATATGTCCATAGATAAATCTTGATGATCAAGAAGACAAGATAAATCTTTAAAGCCGAAAAATTTTCCAATATCGCACCACGATGACAAATGACGACAAATGAGGCCCACTGTGCAGAAGACTCGGAACATTAGGGAAAAGCGAAGTAATAAGAATCAAAACGATGGGCCCAATGGGCCCTTGCACAATTCATGGTCAAACGCCGTAACAATTCATGGTCATGCGCGCGCGGGGCACAGGCACCGCACGAGCGGCTCCAGGCCATGCGCGCGCACTGCACAGTCCCCGCACGAGCAGCACCCAGGCCATGCGAGCGCGGCACGAGCAGCACCCAGGCCATGCGAGCGCGGCACGAGCAGAACCCAGGCCATGCGAGCGCACTGCACTGGCCCTGCTCAAGCAGCGCCCAGGCCAAGCGAGCGAGGCACGGGCACCACACGAGCGGTGCCCAGGGCATGTGCGAGCGGCCTGGGCACCGCGCGCGCTGCGCATGGGCAACGCGCGAGCGCTGCATGGGCAGAGCACGAGCAGTGCCCAAGCGATGCACGCACCTGGCACGGGCAATGCCTGCTCGCGGCATGGCAGCGCACGAGCAGCGCCCACCCCAGGCGCGCGCGCACTGCACGGGCACTGCTCGAGCAACGCCGCGCGCCCGGCACAGGCACAGCGGGCGCACCGCACGGGCCACGCACGAGCAGCGCCCAGGGCATGCGCGCGCTGCATGGGCACTGCACGAGCGGCGCCCAGGGCTTGCGCGCTCTCCATGGGCACTGCACGAGCGGTGCCCAGGGCATGTGCGAGCGGCATGGGCACCGCGCGCGCTGCGCATGGGCAACGCGCGAGCGCTGCATGGGCAGAGCACGAGCAGTGCCCAAGCGATGCACGCACCTGGCACGGGCAATGCCTGCTCGCGGCATGGCAGCGCACGAGCAGCGCCCACCCCAGGCGCGCGCGCACTGCACGGGCGCTGCTCGAGCAACGCCGCGCGCCCGGCACAGGCACAGCGGGCGCACCGCACGGGCCACGCACGAGCAGCGCCCAGGGCATGCGTGCGCTGCATGGGCACTGCACGAGCGGCGCCCAGGGCATGCGCGCTCTCCATGGGCACTGCACGAGCGGTGCCCAGGGCATGTGCGAGCGGCATTGGCACTGCACGAGCGGCTCCCAGGCCATGCTCGAGCGCCCCATGGGCACTGCACTAGTCGCGCCCACGCCATGCCCGCCCGCGGCACTGGCACTGTGCAAGGGCCCCGCGCGAGCAGCGCCCAGGACATGAGCGCTCGCAGCACGGGCACCGCATGAGAAGCGCCCAGGCCATGAGGGCGCGCGCACTGCACGGGCCACGCATGAGCAGTGCCTAGGCCATGCGCGCGAGCGACACGGGCACCGAACTAGCAGCGCTCGCGCCATGAGCACGCGACGGCCCTCGCACGAGCAACACGAAGGCCATGCGAGCGCGCGGCAGGGGCAGCGCACGCGCAGCGCCCAGGCCATGAGCTCGCGCAGCACTGGCCCCGCACGAGCAGCGCCCAGGCCAAGCGAGCGCGGCACGGGCACAACACGAGCAGCGCCCAGGCCAAGCGCGCGCGGCATTGGCACAACACGAGCAGCGCCCAGGCCATGAGCGCAAGCAGCACGGGCACCGCACAAGCAGCGCCCACGCCATGAGCGCGCGACGGCCCCCGCACGAGCAGCGCCCAGGCCATGCGCGCAAACTGCACCTGCACCGCACGAGCAGCGCCCAGCCCTTGCGCGCGCGGCACGAGCAGAACCCAGGCCATGCGAGCGCGCGGCATGGGCACCGCACGAGCAGCTCCCACGCCACGAGTGCGCGTCGGCCGTTGCTCGAGCAGCACTCAGGCCAAGCGCGCGCGCAGCAGGGGCACCGCACGAGCAGCGCCCAGGCCATGCGCGCGCACTGCACTGGCCCCGCTCGAGCAGCGCCCAGGCCATGCGCTCGCGCAGCACTGGCCCCGCACGAGCAGAGCCCAGGCCAAGAGCGCGGGGCACGGGCACAACACGAGCAGCGCCCAGGCAATGAGCGCAAGCAGCACGGGCACCGCAGAAGCAGCGCCCACGC